>CM028135.1:1099720000-1104720000 GCA_016271365.2 Neoceratodus forsteri | reverse complement strand
GCTCGTGAGTGGGGGACACTAGACACCAGGAGATGTTTGGGGGGTTGTGATGATTCTGCCGCCATCGGCTTACGGTCCACTGGACCACCAGGAGATATTTGGGTTGGGGGTTACATTCTGCCCGCGATCAGGCACTGAGGGGTTCATACACGTTATGCCCGCGATCGGCTGGGCATGTGGGGGTGTTACATGTACTCAATGCCCGAATCGGTTGCATTATGCGTCGGTCCCTCGACGGCTGCTGCCTGACAGGGTGGCCAGGCAAGTCCTCGGGATCGGCGCACCTACATGCAAATGGCATGCAAATGGGGCCATAAATAGATGCAAATGGCCCCCCTCGCAGCAAATTATGGCTCCATTTGCATGTCACCTTTGAATATCGGAAATTTGCGCATGGCGCAATGGTACTTGCGCCACCCAAGTTTAATGCTCATCTCTGGCAACTTGCGGTGGCAAGTTCCACCGCGCCACGTGCAGTGCTGTGGTGGGAGGATATTCAGCGAGTTGCTCAATAGCGCAACTCCTTTGAATATCACCCCGGCCACACCCCTGCGCAACTATTTTGAGCAGCGCAAGGGCTTGCGCCTCAGAATGGCGCAGTTTGAATATCCAGGCCTATGTGTTTTATACTGTGCAGCACACAGAGTCTTTGGAGATGGGTACTATATAAATAAAATATCTATCTATCTATCTATCTATCTATCTATCTATCTATCTATCTATCTATCTACCAATTTGAAACCATTGTTAGTAAACACAGATAAATGCTGGTGTCCATTCCTTGTATTTTCAGTGCCAAACTTGGTTTCACCTCCGGGAAAGAGGTGCCCTGAAAGTTCTGAAAGAATCAGAACTGACTCCACCATATATCAGGGAAACTTTTATAAAATTAAAGGCATGGAAAATCACTAGTCACCGTATAATTAATGTCAATAGAAAGCAGTTATATAATAACATATGGAGGCTAATTTTCAGGAACCTGTGACATTTACCCTTTGATCCCTTCCCCTGAGAAACTCCTTAATGGATCTCCTAATGGATTCAAGAATACCCCTAAAATGTGGGACATACATTGGCTGTGCTGCCACGAGAAACTGAACATTAAAGCTAACCAGAAACATATACAGCTACAAGAGAGATTATGTAATAAGGAACTTTGTATTCGACAAATGGAAACACAGAAACATAGAAACAGACTTTGATGGCAGATAAGGACCGCTTGGCCCCCCTAGTC
The DNA here is from genome assembly GCA_016271365.2 of Neoceratodus forsteri. Lineage (NCBI taxonomy): Eukaryota > Metazoa > Chordata > Ceratodontiformes > Ceratodontidae > Neoceratodus > Neoceratodus forsteri. The sequence goes on along the minus strand of CM028135.1, from coordinate 1,104,718,766 downwards.
TGCCCATTTCCCTACCTATTGGATAAGCTGCAGCCCCTAGTTAACCAACAGCCTATTTCTTCCTACCCCCCACAAGAATTGCCTTATATCTGTCACATGCATTCTTGAATTCTCCCACAGTTTTAGACCCCACAACCTCCTCAGGAAGGCGGTTCCATGCGTCCACCACCCTCTCTGTGGAAAAATACTTCTTCACATTGCCCCTGAGCTGTCCCCCCTCTATCTTTTAATTATGTCCCCTTGTTCTTGTACATCTCTTTTTCTGAAAGATGCTACCCTCTTGGACTTTGTTGATTCCACTGAGGTACTTAAAAGTTTCAATCATGCCCCCCCTCTCCCTCCTTTCCTCAAGGATATACATATTAAGCTCCTTTAGTCTTTCCTTGTATGGCTTCTCTTGCAGACCATGCACCATTTTAGTTGCCCTCCTCTAGACTGCCTCCATCCTGTCTATGTCCTTGCAGAGATGGGGTCTCCAGAACTGGACACAGTACTCCAGATGGGGTCTTACCAACTGTCTGTACAGAGGGATACCAACTTCCTGTTTTCTGCTGGTGATTCCTCTCCCTATACATCCCAGTGTCCCCCTAGCCCTCCCTACTGCCTTCTCATATTGCTTACTAATCTTAAGGGCATCTGATATGATTACTCCCAGGTCCTTTTCCATTTTTGCTGTTGTTACTACCCCCCCAACACTGTGTACTCTTCCCCTGAGTTTTGCTTTCCCAGATTCATTAGTTTGCACTTCTTTGCACTAAATCCAAGCTGCCGTACTTCTGACCAATTCTCCAACCTTGTCAAGTCCTTTCTCATCCTTTCTACCCCCTTTAAGTAGAAACCCTGTTGCAGATATTTGTGTCATCTGCAAAGAGGCATACTTTTCCTTCCACTCCCTCTGCAATGTCACTTATAAACACATTAAAAAGGACTGGACCCAACACTGAACCCTGTGTTACCCCACTAGTAATCCCCCTTTCTTCAGAGAGGACTCTGTTTACTATTACCTATTATGTCCTGTTGTCCAGACAATGTTTTACCCAGGCTACCACCCTGGGACCCACTCCCAGGCTGGCTAATTTGTTTATTAATCTTTTGTGTGGGACTGTGTCAAATGCCTTGCTAAAGTCTAGGTAGGCCATGTCCACAGCCTCTCCCTGGTCTACTACTTTGGTCACTCAGTCAAAGAAATCAATTAGATTCCTCTGACATGATGTTCCTGCTGTGAATCCATGCTGTCTTGGGTCCTGTGCCCCACTGGCCTCTAGGTACTCAACAATTCTTTCCTTCAGAAGTGATTTCATAATTTTCCCTACCACAGAGGTCAAACTGACAGGTCTGTAGTTTCCTTCCTCTGTCTTGCTCCCACTTTTGTGAAGGGGAATCACATCCACCCTCATCCAGTCCTCAGGTACCATACCATCCTCCCATGATTTGTTAGAAAGGGTAGTCAGTGGTGTCACTAGTTCACCCCTTAATTCTTTTAGAATTTTGGGGTGAATCCCATCAGGCCTCATCGTTTTATCCACCTTCGGTTTTAAGACTTCTTTCAGAACCCTTTCTTCTGTGAAAGGACTGGGGTCAACCCCTCTATCCAGAGTGCTTCTGTTAATTGGATTAGGTACCTCTCCCTCCTCCTCATTTGTGAATACTGAGCTGAAGTATTCATTCAGTATCCCTGTTTTTTCACTGTCCCTCTCTGCCCACCCACCGTCCATTCTATTCAGCCTCACTATCCCTCCCTTTGTCTTTCTACGCTCCCTAATGTCCCTATGAAAGGATTTATCCCCCTTCTTAACCGAGTTGGCTATCTTTTCCTCAGTTTGGGCCTTTGCTATTCTGACTGCCTTCCCTGCTTCCTTCTGCCGTAAATGGTACAGTTCCCTGTCCTGCTCCTTCTGTGTTTCCTTATACTTCCTAAATTCTTTTTCTCCCTAACCTTCACCGCCACCTCTTTTGAGAACCATAGTGGCTTTTTCTTTCATTTTGATTTGTTTATTTGCTTCACACAAAGGCTTGTTGTTCTGTGATGGCAGTTTTGATGTTTCCCTAGTGTTGCTCCACCCCTCCTTCTTGTCTGTTTGCTAGTGCTTTTCTAAGGCACTTTCCCATTTTGACAAAGTCAGCCCTCCTGAAGTCCAGTACCCTCACTTTTGTATGGCTTGACTCTGCAGCTGAGTTTATCATGAACCACACTGTTTGGTGGTCATTTGTTCCCAGATGACTACCCACTTCTAGATCTGAGATCCTCTCACTGTCCCCATTTGAAAGTACAAGATCTAAGATTGCTCCCTCACAAGTGGGTTCCAACACTAGCTGTCTGAGGCATGCCCCTGTAGGGCATCGAGAATGGCCCTGCTCTTGGATGTGGTTGTAGCAAAGGTGCTTCAGTTAACATCTGGCATATTCAGGTCCCCCATCAACAATATTTCCCCTTTCTCTGCTGTCCTAAGGATGCCTTCTATTATATCCTTGTCCATTCCCTCCCCCTGTGATGGGGTCTGTATACAACCCCTATGTGGATTGTGGTTCCATTTCCAGTATCGAAGATGACCCATAGTGCCTCCTCTCCTCCCTGTTTATTCTTTTGTCCCATTGTTTTTATTCCATCCCTTACATACAGAGCTACTCCTCCCCCTCTTCTACCCTCCCTGTCTGTCCTGTAGGTTGTGTACCCAGGTATGTTAACATCCCAGTCATGGTTCTCTGTGTACCATGTTTCTGTGACTGTCACAATATCCAGGCATCCCTCTTCCATCAAGGCCACCAGTTCAGGGAGCTTGTTGCCCAGACTACAGGCATTGGTACTCATTACCCTCCATTTCTTGATGGCCTTACCCCTTTTTGCCCCATCCCTGTCCTTACTACCTTTGTCATTTTCTCTATTTACCCCTGCCTTTCTCCCTACTGACATTTCTATCTTGGTGTTTACCTCACTAACTATCCTGAAACGATAGACCATTTGTATTTGTCTTGTACATATATCTGTGAGTTCTGGAAACTCTTAGCTAAAGAATGGGCTGAACATCAATTCACACTAGTGAACTATGAAGTTCTAATTTATCGGAAATATGTACATGGATGGTGCAGCTGGGACAAAAGTACTTTACACATCCTCCCGTACCTGACTCCGAAGTAATAAAACAGAATATTCCCTGATATTCCCTGGTAGTCTAGTGGCCCCCCCTCCCATCCCTGACTGTGATTTAAAATTATACGATCCCTTGTATCCCTGGTAGTCCAGTGGTCTCCCCTCCTGTACTTAACCCCGAAGTGATAAAAACATGCCCTGCCAATACCCCTTGGTAGTCCAGTGACCCCCCTTATGACCCAGAGACCCAATCAAAATGGAATTAAGAGCATACGCCTTCCCTGGTAGTCCAGTGGTACCCCCCCCATCCTCAAACCCTGACCGTGGTAAATAAATAAACCCCAGACCTTCCCTGGTAATTTAGTGGATCTCCCACTCACTGAGGAACCCCCACCCTCCCCGCTCTCCCCGTCCCAGCATGTCCATCATGCCGGCAAGCAGCAAAACCCACCCGCACATCGCCATGGCTGCCCACTGACTGAGCAGTCACAAATGACAGCTTACAGTAAGCACTACAATATCATTGGTCGACACTGTCAACTAGTTGGCTTGGTAGTGTATTGTAAGCTTTCATTCACAAAGTTGACAACTTGTGAATGAAAGCTTACAGTATACATCGCAAGCCCATTATCAGCTGCAGTGTTGACCAATGGTAATAGAAAATTGTATGCTGTCATTCTGTGACAGCTCAGTAGGCAGGCAGCTGTGGAGGTGTGTGGGTGAGTTTTGCAGCCCGCCAGCCATGTGCCACTGCTGGGAAGGGGGGAGCAGGGTGGGTTGTGGGGTCCTGAGTGTGTTAGGGTGGGGGGTGCCACTAGACTACCAGGGAAATTACCTTCTCAGTACTTTACACTATGATCTGGTTCAGGGAAGGGAGGGGGGCCACTAGACTACCAGAGAAGTTTATTTAACAACAATTTACTCTACGATCAGGTTCGGAGAAGGGAGGGAGGTCCAGTAGACTACCAGAGATATGGGGTTGTTATCATTTATTTTACACTTGGGGATAGAAGGGGGCCACTCGACTACCAGGGAAGCAGGTTCTGGGGTTATTGTAGTCTTTGATTGGGGATTTCAGGGAGGGGGGCTAGCCACCCAGGGGTTGGCAGCTGCTGTGTTGTGATGTGCAGTGCAGCAGCCCACCTATTGGTGGCTACCATTTAGGTGTGTTTTTTCACACCTAACTTTGTGCAACTTGTCTCCAGGATGTGCAGGCAGTTGCACCGCTCATCTCAGCCGAATACTGTGATTTGCCACAAATGCAGAGGAACACCCCCCCCCATATATGCCACATACAATATCTCTGCGCTGTAGCGCATCCAGAATTGCGTGGCACATCCCGTCCCTTTGAATATGGCCCAGGGTTGAATTTCTGGAGATGTGCCAGTGCAGATCAGTTGACTATCTGGGCCGTAGAGTGCATGGTGGAGCATTGTTATGCATAGAATTCCATCCAATTCAAACTGTTGTTGTACCACAGTTCAAAGGTCATGGAATGTGACTGTACCCTTTTGTGGTACAACAGCATTCTGAAATCTCTGGAGTCTTCACACAGAGATTCAGGAACAACGCTTCAACTGCCTGGCCTAAGCCTCTCTGACACACTACTTCTGTTCAAGGATTTTATCTTTTTTATTTATTCCACATGATGTAACAGAATGCCCTGCCCACTGAGCCAAAGCTTATACCTCACAGAGCACAGAGAGGAAGATGACAGATGACTGACTTACTGGTGGGGTCACACAGACAGTAAGCAAGATGTGGCACTGGTGGTTGGGTGGCAGATTTGATTACACACACACACACTCACACACACACACACACACACACACATATACACAGTATTTTACACACCACCTAGGCTAAGGGTTGATGCTGCAGGTGCTGCTGCTACCCACAGAGATTCAGGGACCCTGCCTAGCCTAACCCTCTGTGATACAGTACTTTTACCCTTCCAAATTCCTTCAAGGATTATTCCACGTGATGACACAGAATGCCCACTGAGCCACAGCTTGTATAATATAAAAAATACAATAATACATCCCCACTGACTGAGTACAGGCAGGAGAATTGAGAGCTGGCATGTTGTTGGGGGTCAATTGGGCAAACAGCAAGAAGGCTAACTGGGAGTGGTATGTATGGGTGGCACAGTTCACCCCCTCTGATGCCCCTCCCCCAAAAAACCTGGCAGTGTGGCTCTGGCACTTGAGTCTCTTCTTGTCTTTCTTGACTAACTCACTTGCCCCAGTCTCCAAGTTCCTACTCCCTTCCCTGAGTCTTCTCTCACAACTCCCCAATCCCCGACTCCCACACCCACACCCAGTCCTCAGCTCTAATCCCTCCCGAGTCCCTGACTCCCCACTCCCCGACTCCCACACCCACACCCAGTCCTCAGCTCTAATCCCTCCCGAGTCCCTGACTCCCCAATCCCCGACACCCACACCCACACCCAGTCCTCAGCTCTAATCCCTCCCGAGTCCCTGACTCCCCAATCCCCGACTCCCACACCCACACCCAGTCCTCAGCTCTAATCCCTCCCGAGTCCCTGACTCCCCACTCCCCGACTCCCACACCCACACCCAGTCCTCAGCTCTAATCCCTCCCGAGTCCCTGACTCCCCACTCCCAAGTTTTCTTTTCAATTTTTTAAATAATTATAAAATATATAAAAAAAAAATAATTACATTCTTTAGTTTTTTTATTCAGAGTCCTACAAGTCGACTTGCCCAATGGGCAAACGCAAGCAGCACAAGCACAAATTGGTCATGGAGCAGCCTGTAGAGGCCGCTGTTCCTTCAACGTTCTGTATTCCTCTGAATAGCTCCTAAGGTAGACCATGAGGGTTGCTAGAGCAAACCCAGTCAGGTGCCACCTTAGGAAGATGGACAGCTCGGCCATCCAATGAGGAACCACAGTCTTTTCTGGTCCCTCCTGTGGCATTGTCCTGTGATTCTCACGTTGAATTTCCATGATACAGCAGCCACCCAAACTGATCCGAACTGCCAAAAGTGTACAGAAGCTGTTTGTTCACGAACACTTTGGCATGTTTGGGTTAGTTCATATTTTTGATGAATTGGTTTGCCCATGCCTAGATTTCAACCTACCAGATGTAGATTGGAGTATCCAAGCAGCAGCTTCAGCAAGAAGCAGGGACATCCTAGAATCTCTGCAGGGGCATTGCTCAGGGAACTAGTCAGTGAAGCCACTTGTGATGGGGCATTACAGGACGTGGTACTCACTAACTGGGACAGTACCGCAAATGTCAAGGTGGGAGACCACCTGGGGACCAGTGGTCACCATATAGAGTGGTTCAGTATGAGGATGGCTGTAGAACAGAACCACAAAAGTGTGAGGGTCCTTGACTTCAGGAGGGCAGATTTCGTAAAGATGGGCAACTCCCTTCTGGGTAACCTGGTGGGTGTATGGCCTGTGATGGGTGGAGGAACAGTGGATAAGCTAAAATGGATCATTGTAAAGGCAACAAACCTCTGCAGCAAGCAAGTGAAAGAAAGCAAGAGGCACAAGAGACTGTTATGGCTCTCAAAAGGGATGGCTGAAGAGGTACAGGCTAAGAAGGTAGCATGAAGAAGGTATGAGGAGATGCAGAGGATGGGGAGGTGTAGCAGAGGAAACAGAGGGAACCAGAGAAAGCAGTAAGAAGTGCAGAGGCGCAAACTGAAGAGACAATAGCTCAGGAGGTAACAAGGGGACAAGACATTTTAGGTACATAAGCGAAAAGGGAAAGACCAGTGGTGAGATTGTAAGGCTAAAAAGGGAAGGTGGGGACTGGGCAGAGGAGGACAAGGAAAAGGCAGACATCCTGAACAAATACTTTTCTTCAGTATTCACAGAGAAAGGAGAAGGAGAGGGGTCACAAAAAGTAACATAAGCTCTGGAGGGAGGCAGGTGGAAACTAGTACATTTTCGGAGGAGAGAGTCCTGAAGGAACTAAATAATCTGGTACCAGGTTAATATGCCGCCGCTAAAACAGCGCGGCAAGAATGCGCCCCGTAAAGTGAGGAAACATTTCGAGTGACAGGGGTGTAATAGCTGTAGAGAATTAGCGCTACCCCTGTCGCTGTGTGCTTACACTGGGAAGGGATCGAGTTGCCTTCTGTGTAGTGCATGGCTGAGTCGCTCCCATGGTGAAGTGGCTAAGGTACCAGCATACGGCAGTTTTGGAGACCTGGGATCATGGTTTGTTTCCCCCCCAGGTCTCCTGATGTTCATTTTCCCCCATCCCGAGTTTCTCCCTATTCCCAAATTCCACACCCCCTTAGAGTTGGTTATTTTAAGTCCCTGTGGTGTGGGAGGCGAAGACACCCTAAATATGGGGCTGTGATGGGTGTTCCTGCAACAACAAACAGTACCACTGTTCGCTGTGGTGTGCGCTTTTCTTGTTTCGGTCAGTGTTATTACCGACACTGTGGGATTGTGGCATTTTGCTTAAATCATTTATTACGGAGCTGTTATTGTTGTTGACATTATGACCCCATGCCAATAATCTGAAGGTGGACATAACAAAGTGGCCAGATGGGGTGCCTTCAAGGGTATTCAGGTAGGTCAAGGAGATATTGGCTGCACCTGTGACAGTCCTGTTTCACAGCTCACTGAAAACAAGCGTGATTCTGGAGAAGTGAAGGACAGATGTAATCCCACAACACAAATGTGGTAGCAGGGAGGAGCTAGCAATTATAAGCCAATCAGCCTGACATCAGAGGTGGGGAAGTTAATGGAATAACTGCAGAAGTAAAGGATTGTGGAATATCTTGAATCCAGTGGGTTACAAGACCCAACACAATGTAAGTTCACAATTGGGAAGTCATCTCAAACAAATCCGATAGATTTCTTTGAATGGGTGACAAAGGATTTGGATCAGGGTGGAGCAGTGGAAATGGTCTACCCAGACTTCAGTAAGGCGTTCAACACAGTTCCACATAGGAGACTAGTAAGCAAGCTGAGTAGGTTAGGAGTGGGTCCAAAGGGGGTAAACTGGATAATAAATTGGTTCATAGATAGACAACAGAGGGTGGCTGTAAATGGAGTTTCCTCCGAGGAAGGGAGGGTGACCAGTGGGAAGCCTCAGAGATCGGTGCTGGAACTGGTCCTCTTTAATGTCTTTATAAGTGACATTGCAGAGGAGCTGAAAGAAAAGGTCTGCCTTTTCCCGGATGACACCAAAATCTGCAACAGTGTGGACACTCGGGGGGGTAGAAAGGATGAGCAGAGGCCTGAGAAAATTAGATGAGTGGTCAAGGGCATGGTAACTGGGTTTCAGTGACAAAAAGTGCAAAATAATGCACCTGGGGCACAGAACCCCAGTGGTGGAGTACAAAAGGGGAAGACTGATATGGTGACTACTGAGCAGAAAAGAGACCTGGGATAATAATACTGGATGACTTAAAGGCAGCCAGGCAGTGGGACAAGGCAGTCAGCAGGGCTAGTGGAATGGTATGATGTATAGGGAGGTGCATCACCAGCGGAATGAGAAAAGTAGAGTTGGCTCTGTATAGATAGCTGATAAGACTCCACCTAGAGTACTGTTGCCAGTTCTAGAAACCATGGGCCCAATTCTCAAAGGCCTTAGAGTGACGCAAGGTGCCCATGTCAAAGTTTTGTGAAGCGCTGGCCCGGTAGTGCTAAGGGTTGAGGCGCTGGATGCACACTTCACGGCACTCTGGCAACCTGGGTTCAGGAATGAGCCCAGGCTGACGGGGGTTGACAAGGGAGAGAGAGGATAAAGCATCCAGAGGACTGTTCTCCTCTCTTGGGGGGGAACCAGGATTAAGCCCGGCACCGCAGTGGCCCCCGGTGGAGACCGTAAGCTCTGCAATACTTAGGGCTCAAAAAGTGGGATGCAGAGCCACAGCAGATGTCCCTGGCATCACTGCACGTCAGGCTGTGCAGAGAAAGGTGGGGGAGAGGGCAGAAAACACCAAGGAAAAACTCTGGTTTGCCAAGGAGGCGAAGAGGACCCCAGGGACCTCCCTCACATCCCCAGTTCCAGGCAGGCCACACTGGGGATCCATGGTTGACTTCACGAGAGAGATGGACCCTCTAATTTCAGACAGATGCCACCACGGGAGGGTAGGCCCTGCCCCGGATGGGCGATCTGGGGCACTGGGAAGTCCCTTGAGTGAAGGGAGCTCCAGAGGTGGCCTGCCACGGAGGGGAGTAGAAGGGCTAGCGTTGAGAGGGTACCTCCGAGAGATGCCTCGGTGAGCGGGCGAATAAAGTTGAAAAAAAAAGGTTTTTGATGCAAGCGGCACCTTGTGTCAAAAGATGCACCAGGAGCTATTCTGGAAAACAGCCTGCATCAAATGCAGGCTGCATGTGCCAAAGGGGGCTTGCACCAGCCTTGCGCACAAAAAGGGGCTGAGAAATGGTGCTACAGGGCTTGTGGCAGATTCAAGCTGCCACATCTCCTAAATCAATATTGTTAAAACTCCCCCAGTGGACAACTGTCTAAGTACCATAAGGCCATCCACGGGCTAGTCTAAGTGTACTTAGTTGTCCTCTGGGTGTTGTGCCAACGTGCCATAGTCCCAATCCTGGTGTCTTAAATGCCCTGCCAGCTCCAATCCCCAAATGTACATAAAGCTTTTCACTGATAATCTAGGGCACTCCCCCAGCCCCGATCCTTGATTGTACCTAAAATCTGTCCCTGGTAGTCTAGGCACTCCCCGCTCCAGTCCCCGATTGTACACAAAAACTTTCCCTGGTAGTCTAGGGCACTCCCCCAGCCCCGATCCTTGATTGTACACAAAAAACTTTCCCTGGTAGTCTAGGGCACTCCCCGCTCCAGTCCCCAACTGTACACAAAAACTTTCCCTGGTAGTCTAGGGCACTCCCCCAGCCCCGATCCTTGATTGTACACAAAAACTTTCCCTGGTAGTCTAGGGCACTCCCCGCTCCAGTCCCCGATTGTACACAAAAACTTTCCCTGGTAGTCTAGGGCACTCCCCCAGCCCCGATCCTTGATTGTACACAAAAAACTTTCCCTGGTAGTCTAGGGCACTCCCCGCTCCAGTCCCCAACTGTACACAAAAACTTTCCCTGGTAGTCTAGGGCACTCCCCCAGCCCCGATCCTTGATTGTACACAAAAACTTTCCCTGGTAGTCTAGGGCACTCCCCCCTCCAGTCCCCGATTGTACACAAAAACTTTCCCTGGTAGTCTAGGGCACTCCCCGCTCCAGTCCCCGACTGTACACAGAAACTTTCCCTGGTAGTCTAGGGCACTCCCCGCTCCAGTCCCCGACTGTACACAAAAACTTTCCCTGGTAGTCTAGGGCACTCCCCGCTCCAGTCCCCGATTGTACACAAAAACTTTCCCTGGTAGTCTAGGGCACTTCCCCAGCCCCGATCCTTGATTGTACACAAAAACTTTCCCTGGTAGTCTAGGGCACTCCCGGCTCCAGTCCCCGACTGTACACAAAAACTTTCCCTGGTAGTCTAGGGCACTCCCCGCTCCAGTCTCCGACTGTACACAAAAACTTTCCCTGGTAGTCTAGGGCACTCCCCGCTCCAGTCCCCGACTGTACACAAAAACTTTCCCTGGTAGTCTAGGGCACGCCTAGTGGTGGGTGAAGTGGGCTCAAGCTGCTCCACAAAGTGATTCTTTGAGTAAAGACAGATTCGTGGAGTGCTCTGCAAAACGAAGCGGAGTAATTCACGTTATAACGAGTAACGCGAAGTCCATTGAAAACAATGACTTCATGTTACTCCGCCTTCCCAAACCACTACTTCACCAAAATCTTAAGCGAAGTGCATTGAAAACAACGCACTTTGCCTCACTTCGCCTTGTTTTTGAGCTCCGAAGTCGAATTTTGCAGTGATTCATTGAATTTCAGGTCACATGGGCTCTATATTGATCTGCACAGCCTCCGTTCGGGGTACTGTGTGTAGGAAGCAGTAGGAGATAGTGTGTTCTAAGAGCTGTCTGTGATTGAAACCTTCTAAAAACTGTTAAAAAAGCATTTTTGCATTTCTTTTGGGCTCCACCTTTAGTTCATCAATTGTAGGAAACCCTCCTGTGCTCATATCATCAAGCATTTTTGTTTTTATGTGGATTTTGAATGTTAATGTACAACATTGAGTGTGTGTAGTGAAAGACAGTGAAAGTGTGCTTTGGGGGAGGGGCATATCTGTGGTGTAGGTAGATTTAAGTTGGAGAAATAGTGATTTCATTGTTTTTTTGGTTATATTTTTGTTATATAACTGACTGTGTTAATGTACACACAGTAATATTGTCAGTAATTGTTGAAATGTTCTTGCTGATTGTGTGTTGTGTGGATCTGGTGAAGCAGTTCATAATTTCCGGTTGCTTACATTACAATACGTGGCATATTACTGAAGTTTTCAATTTGCTACGCATTACTCATTCACCATTGTAGACAACTGTTCTGTGTGTGTGTGTGTGTGTGTGTGTGTGTGCGGTGTTGCATGACATCAAATAATACACCTTTTATTGTGCCACAGACTAGTGACATTGCAGGCGCAGCAGTGTGAACCTGCTATCCACTGCAGCTGCCTGATTTTGTACTGCGATCGTGGTATCTGTTCTTTGTTTTGCTGCTAGTACTGCCGTAAAAATCTGCAATCAGTGCCCCCACCAGCAAAAGGAATTTTTTACCAGATTGGATTGTTTGTGACCTCATCAGCACCACTGGTTACTGAAGTTGTTTTCATTGCGTGACAGTCTCTATCTGTTGCTGAAGCCACAGTTGTTTTTTTGGCTTCACAGCCAGCGTCCCCCCAATCAGAGAGTGAATGTAACAAAATCTAAATTTGTTTAGAATATTGTTGTTGATCCCCCAAAATGCCCACAAAGAGACGTGCAAGCAAAGCTGGTTCTCGCCATGTCACTGCTGCCAGTAAGATAGTCTGTGGGCATGGTAGTACACAGACGCAGAACTGCATTGCTGATGTGAGGAAAGATATTTCTCCTGCAATGTTTTTTACAGCCCAATCAGTAGCTTCACTCATAGTTGGAGGAGATGATGTTTTCCCAGCCGGTGGTGTTAGTGTTAGTGGTGTTAGTGGTGGTGGTAGTATGAGTATTGCTGCCTCAAGTTTGAATTCTGACCAGTGTACTGTATCCAAAAATATAGTGGAGTGTGAAACAGTGCAAGTGAGTGGCAGTGTAGATGATGTCATACTTCCCAGTAACATCCCAGTAACCAAACCTGAGGATTCTGATGAGCAGGTCAACGACAGCACACAACGTGATATTCTGTTCACCGTGGCGGTTAATGTCACCATTTTCCATGCAGTGATTCACAGTGTGGTGAAAAAATATCAGGTGATGGTGGTGTAGATGATGATGATGAATGTGATGATGACGATGATGTTGCTGTTGTTGCAACATGCAATCCACATGCTAGCATCCACGCAGAAGATGTGGATGTGTGTGACGTTGATGAATATGATGATGATGTAATTGACCCCAGTTGGGAACCAGAGAAAAGAAATTCAAGGTGGCTGTATCTGAGTCTGTTTGCAGGAATCCACCCCCCCCCCCGTAACAACTTGTGATGTACCAGTTTCAGTTGATGATGATGACCCAGTAATAATGTTAGGTAGTCGTGATGGTCAGTTGCAGTCCAGGGACAGGATTCACAAAGAAAGCCGAATTTCCCGCAGCTACGGGAAAAAGGCTTGCTGCAGTGCTGAAACGCAGCTGCGCTGTATTTTGAAAGAAAACCAGCGCAGCTGTGGATTTCCGTAAAAAGTGCCACAGGTGCAGCAATTTAGCTGCCACAGGATTTGCGCAAGTGCTGTGAATCCGCAGCTGTGGAGGCTGTGAAGGCACAGCAATAGGGAACCACAGTAGCTGAAGCAGCAGACTGTAACACTGCTGCTATAATATGAAGCTGACAGCACACACAGAGACCAGCAACCAGTCCCCAACTGGGACCATAGCAGCACCACAGGTTCCAGTGATACCTTGGTACCACAGTGGCTGGCTGTCCCTGCTGGTCATCTCTCCCTGGGGTGTTCCTGTAGGCTGTGGGGGGGGTAGCACTCGCTGCTGGCTGGTCAGGCTCTACTGCTTGTGGGGCTCTGTCATGGGCTGCACTGGGTCTAGTGGTTGTTGCCTGTTGCCATAGCATGGCAATGTGTGCTTTCAGTGCTGTAACATCAGCCACTGCTATACGGTCTGAGATGCTATTGCCTGTGGTACACCTTCACCTTAATTGATTCCAATTGCTGGGGCACTACTGCAGTGTGCTGAGGGAGAGTTACACCTCTTTCCACTGTGTGTAACATTCTTTCCTCGGCTGTGGGAAAAACCTGGCTGTGAATAGCCTTTCAGGGGATGTGCTTCACTGTTCTCACCCCTTTTTGTCCTGAGGGACTTCCGCAGCTGCACTTTTTTCCGCAGTCCATAGTGGTTTTTTCCGCAGCTGCGGGAGCTTTTGTGAATAGTACTTGAAGCAAACTCCCCTTTTTTAGTGTAGCTGAGGGAGTTTTGGGGACTTAGGGAAGGTTTTGCACCTTCTGAGAGCTTTGAGAATCCTGCCACAGGTGTGCAGTACCCGAAACATCATGTGCCCCCCCCCGCACTTCAGTGCTTCAAAGAACGGAGTTAAATAAGCAGTGTCATGGATATGTTAAAGGTAGATCATCACACTCCCTTGTTTGGGATTGTTTGTTCAAGATGCAAATGATGCGTCAGTTGCAATCTGCCAGGTTTGCCATGTGCATGTAAGTCGAGGTAGAAAAGGAAGCCATCTGGGCACAGGAGAACCGCATACGCATCTTAAGAATAGGCACATGGCACTGTGGACCCAGCACAAGCTGGCAGCTAATACCACAGTGAGGTGTTCACCCTCATCAGCAACCATAATGAGCATGTTATCCCCTTCCATGACTGTTAAGTCCAGTAGGAAATTAAATGTGTGCAGTAGTGAGGTAATAAGAGCAGAGGATTACTACAGGCATGATGAGGTGGAGGAGTATAATGACTTTAAAATGTTGTCCAGTGCTGGTGAGAGTAGCAGTTTTGGTGGTGGTGGTGGTGAATGCAGTATGTCTAGTGCAAGTGATACATCAACCACAGTTGGCAAATCTGGCAAAACAACTGCATTTCTGGGTTTGTCATCATCACTTGTGCAACTGTCTTCATCAAACGTCCACACTCTACCCTCTGCCAATGCCATTCATCACAGAACACAACCGTTTATGATCACACCCCATGTAAAACGTTGAAGTCAGCCCATGTTACAGAGTGTTTTTGCGCATAAGCTGAAGTACCCAACCAATCATACAGCGTCATGTGAACTTAATGCTGCTGTAGCAGAAATGCTGGCAATTGATCTTTTGCCCTTCTCCTTTGTGGAGAATTCTGGGTTCCGGTGGTTTGCTGCACGTGCCTGTCCAAAATGGAAAGTCCCATCCAGGCCATGCTTTTCTACCCGTGCTGTCCTCGAGTTGTTCCATACTGTGTCCGACTCAGTAAGACATGCTCTTCAACATTCCTCCTCTCCATTCATCCATTTAAGAATGGATATGTGGACAAGTGGCAAAACAGCGGGGAGTTTATATTTGTGTATAACTGCACACTGGGCACAGGTGCCGGGGTTGTTTGTGTTGTTGGTAGTGTGAATGATCAGTGCAGTAAGGTGGATTGTCACGGTAGCAATCTTCCAGGAATTCGACAGCATGCAACAATTGCTATGCGCAATGTGACCTGTTCACACACTGGTGAGAACATGTTGGACATGGTACTGACTGAAATTGACAAGTGGCTAAACCCTCTGTCCCTGAGAGCTGGGTTCATAGCAAGTGACAATGGGTCAAATGTGTTGAAATGCATCACAAATGGTGGGGTTTTTTTGTGTTCCATGCATGGCCCATTGTTTAAATCTTGTGGTACAGGAGTTTCTGCAGCACCCTGATATAAAAGAAATGCTGACCATTGCACGACGTATCTGCTCTCACTTTTCATGATCTGGAAAGGCCCGTGGCCAACTGTGGCAGTTGCAGATACAAAACAGCCTGCCTCAGCACCACTTGAAGTTGGAAGTTGTCACCCGATGGAACTCCACTTTATACATGGCAGAGAGGTAGTATGAACAATACAAAGCCATCACAGAATATCTTGTGATGCACACTAGCCGTGACAGTTCCGGGGCCTCCATGTCTATGATGACTGAACAGTGGCGCCTCATGGACTCTGTAATAACAATTTTGCAGCCTTTTGAACATGCCACACAGGCAGTGAGTGGTGAGTCTGCCTCCATTAGCCAATCAATTCCACTGCTGCAGGTGCTGAGGCAGACATTGGTGAATGTACAGCATGGCCTTGATGTTGCCAGAGACGGTGGTAGCAGTATGTTGCTGCAACACATGCTGACAGTATTTGACCAGAATCATCACATTGTGAACATTCAGCGCAGTGACAGCTTTGCCATAGCAACAATGCTGGGCCCACGATACAAATGTGAAATTGCATCAGTACTGGAGGGACGGTCTGAACAGGTAAAAAATATCAGTGGTCAACTGGTGCGCTTGGTTCATGGGGCACAGAAGTCACATGCCAAGGTCAGCAAACCTCAGCAGCATAATCTGGCTGAAGGTGTAGCTGGAGGACCATCAAGCATATCCTGCAAGGGGAAGGGGACTGCAGTTCCAGGTGGTCTGTCATCCAAAGTGGCTGGCATCAACCCGCTTTGGGAGGCTTTGTCCCAAGTGGGTATTTGTGAAATAAATGATTCAGGAGAACAGGATGATGCATCAACAACTGGACTTAGTGTGGCTCAGAGAATGGTTGAGTCATATTTGTCTGAAAACAGGCATCTGACAATAACTGAAGATCCTCTTTTGTACTGGAGTGGAAAGGTCAGTGAATGGCCAGAGCTGACTACAGTGGCACTGAAGTACCTCACATGCCCACCCTCCAGTGTAAGTGTTGAGAGGGTATTTAGCTCGGCAGGTGCAATAGTCAGGGATCATAAGACAAACCTGTCTCCTGCAAATGTTTGTTTGCTAACATTCATTAAAATGAATGAGAGGCACATACCAGCACAGACTGCAACCTCTGTATTTGTAGCCTGGCCTAGTCATGGTGATCTTGCTGATGTGGAAATGGAGCATCCTGGTGGCACTGGCAGTGGCTGCCTGAAACGGTCCACCACTGACGTGAGATGATGACACAATGGAGAAAGAATTCCTCAGTGGTCAGACTTCAGACATCGATGACTGTGAGGGCAGCTTTCTTTATGAGGATGATGATGTGTTAATGTTGTCAGGTTTTAACTGAAGTTTTTAAAAGGCAGTGTGCCCCCCTCTGGACCATCACCACCGGGACTGATGTTCGCCACTGCCACCATTAGTCTGAGTCTGTCCAGACCACCACATCCATCAGCCACAGACACAAAGCTTCTTACTATTTAAACCATAAAGTGAGTATGTGTACTCATGTTTGTTAAGCTATTAACCTTCATTTAGTTGTATGTTTTGTTTTCTGTAGTTTTTCAGAGCCGCAATGGTCAAACACATACAGTACACTTCTTTTTTTTTTTTTTTACAAGTTAACAAAAAAAGGCTCCATTGCTAAAACTCATTGGGAATGGCACTGTAGCTGTACCGTACAGAGAGGAAGCGATATAATATCCATGTGAAATCCATTCTAGTAAGTACAAAGATTTCATTTAATCCATTTCATTGTTTTGGAAAGACTGCAGCAAATATTTCACACAGGTTGTATTAGTTGACAAGATGTGGGTTTGAAATGTAACTTGACTTTAGATTGAGATTTGAGAACCAGGAAGGGGCACATAACAATTGAGTTGTAAGAAGTCATTCATTTCTTTTTTTTGGAAACTTCCAGATGCTTTGTTGTTCTGTCAAAGCGGCCTTATCCAAAAAAGTTCTTCAACATCAGGCACCTCCTTCCCCCGAGCTTGGGCACACATGCAACACACAGAAGTCATTTCATTAGATGACCATGACCATCCTAACAACTGGACTACAGAAGGATGCTGATGAAATCTGAGAAGAAGTAACAAAATAAGAAACCATTAGAGACAAACTTGCAAATATGATTCCCCCAACCCCCCCAAAAAAATACTTGCCTTCATGTGCTTGAGAGTTATCCGTTTCCAATTTCAGCGCAAACAATTCTCATTGAGCACTGGAATGTGCACACCAACAGTTTCTGTGTGACCTGTGATGCAGAACAATACCAGGAGACCATGTCCATGTCAACCCCCCTCCTCATCTACAAAATACACTACCATATATATATATATATATATATATATATCTACTCACCAAGGCTACTATTTAGTGTACAGCCAAAGTGCATCCTTCAATCCAGTTGAGATGATCACATTGCATTTGCTTGAATCATCTCACAGAACACATTGGACCAGCAACACGACACTCACAGTCATCATTTTATACTGGGGTATGTGCTGAAACACTCTCATTCCACTGTGTTACCACTTGTCAATTTTCTGCACATAAGCAGGATGCATTTTGGGCCAGCAGAAAAAAAGTGCCACCACTGCATGCATGACTGAGTGCACTATTAATTCTGGGGGACTTTGTATGTGCTGAAATACTCTCATTTCACTGTGTTACCACTTGTCAATTTTCTACACACAAGCAGGATGCATTTTGGGCTTACAGAAAAAATCTGGGGACTCTGTGCCACCACTGCACACATGACTGAGTGTGCCATTAATTCTGGGGGACTTTGTATGTGCTGAAATACTCTCATTTCACTCTGTTACCACTTGTCAATTTTCTGCACACAAGCAGGATACATTTTGGGCCTGCAGAAAAAATCTGGGGACTCTGTGCCACTTTTGTGCATTCTGTGATTGCTGCTGTGAGCTCATGATGTCATACTGACATTTTTACAATTAAAGCAGCATTGCAAGACTGTCCTGAGTCTTCTGACAGTTCTGAACTGTACTTTTTATGCTACTTTACATTGCCACAGCCACCACTAGTTACCTCCGAGTCGTGACTTGAATGATACGCTTCTTTTCACAATTTATGTCTGCTTTACTTACTTGACTACTTTTTTTCATGTATTAAAAAAAATGAGCACACCTTCCAATATTGTTTGGACCAGGTTTGTATTTATTTGCAGCTGCTTTTCAATAACTATTGTTCTGTGGTGTCATAAAACACTACCTGCTCCATAACTGTTACTTAACAACAGAAGTGATATATAACAACTACTTGATGTGATGGAGAAAAGCAGAGGAAAAACAATGACAAAGACCTGGTCAGCACCAATTTAAAAGGAATGCTCCTTTCGTTATTTCATACATGAAAAAAGGTAGTACAGCAGGCTCAACTACTGCAAATTCTTGTATCATTCCAGTCAGTCAGGATGTAAGCAAAGGAAGTTGTAATTAGCATTAAAAAATATAGGTCAGAGTTCTCAACAGATTGTTGCACTGCTGCTTTACAGAGATTCACCACATTACATAGTTATGGTGATGCACATAACCTAATATGTGGGGGCATTACTCCCACTGGAATATTTCTTGCTCCACAAAGTGCAATATATTTCTGTGAAAACCACCCATAATTTCATTACAGTGTGTCATGTGACGGAGGAATTACCGATCAGAAAAGCCAACCACATTCTGTCACCCTTTCTCAGCAATGTTAGGACGTGATGCCAGGGGGAGCACAGGTGCATGCTCCAATATAGTGACTGTCCGGCAGCTATCCCAACCAATGTTTCCTTATGTTATAAGGTTCACTTTGTGGTGAAATGTGGGAATGTTTCCACTAACAAGTCCCTTCTTACTGGAAACGGGGCCACACATTTCATCACAAACTGACCATTATAACATAAAGAAACATTCGGAAAGCTGCCAGACAATTGGACATTCACTGTAAGGAGCACGCACACACACTCTTCCTGCCATCATGTCCTAACGTTGCTGAGAAGGGAGGTAGAATGTGAGCAGATTTTCAGAACGGGAATTCCTCCATCACGTGACATACTGTAATGAAATTACGGGCGGTTTTCACACAAATGTATTGCACTATGTGGTTCAAGAAAAATTCCACAGGAAGGGAAAATGTGTATGATTAAACAACAACAAAGAAAAAACACACGAAAACAGTACAACACAGTAGTAGGGTGGGGTGGGTGTGGGGGGCAGAAAACAATCCCTTAACTTACCTTGGCCGTAGGATGCGTGGTGATCCAGCAGCAGGTTCAGCATTGAAACTAATTGCTGCTGCTGTTGTTCTGTTCTGTTTACCTGCTGCTGCAAAGGCAGTATAGTGCAGTGGTTTAAGGCTCTGAGCTGTAAATTTGGTGACATACAGCAGACCACACCTGGGTTTAAATCCCACAGCTTCCACTTGCATACTGTGTGACCCTGAGCAAGTCACTTAACTTCCCTGTGCTCCCAGGTTGCACCTGTAAAAAAGCTTTCAGCTTAGTGTGTCTCACCTGGTTAAATAACTAAATAAAGAAAAAAGCACTGAACCACTCTTTATTTCTTCTAGAGCTGCCCACACCAGGTCGATGTCAGACTGTGTTGCAGAGACTGTGCCAGGGTTCACTGCAGCAGGGAATCCAGGTAGTAGTGGTGGTGGTGGAGAAGGTGGTGCTGCAGACTGTGTTGGCACCAGCAGTGGTGGTGGTGGTGTAGTAGCTGCTGTACTAGCCCGCCTCCTGCTGCAGCGATGACAAGGAACAACTCCCACCCCAGCAGCACCCACTGCCATGGAAGGGTCAGCAGGTGGATGCCTAGCCCCTTCCACGGCAGCCTCCCACTCTGCCCTTTGGTGGTTCAGCATGTGGGTGTGCTGGTCACCGGTCCCCAAATGTGTCCCATGGGGGCCATGATGAACCACCACACCACACAGACGGCACACCACCACTGTGCTGTCTCCCCCCACAAAGTTAAAAAACTCCCACACTGGGGAGCTGCAGGGGGGACCAGACACAGTCCTCGCATAAATTCCACCAGTGTTTTCCAGGGCCACCTCCTGTGGCTGTGGAGGTGGTGGAGGGGGTGCTGCTGGAGCACCTACAGCTGCTGCTACCGGTGGTGGTAATGGTTGTAGTGGCAGGGAAGATGGATGCACAGCAGCCACCGGTGGCACTGGTGCTGCTGCTGCTCCTGTTGCTTGAACATGGGGGGAAGCAACACCCAGGAGTCAGGAACAGTCCAGCATGACATGACCGCCCTGCCCCCAAGGGTGCGCACTCCCCTCCGAATGCACCCACGGGCCAGCGAATCACCTTCTCCAGGGTCCACGTCCATCCCTCCCACACAAGTCCCCAGCACACACACACACAATCACACACAGTCACTCACACACACACAGAACAAAACACTTATAAAAAAAAATTAATTACTAAAAAAACAATCACAAACAATAAAGATAGCTTTTAAAAAAGCTGTTGTTTTACAAAGGCAATAAGCACTTTGTCACTGACTCCTACACTGCTCTCTCACAAGCCTTCTCCCTCTACAAATGCAAAGGAGAAAGAGAAACTGCTTCTCTGCCTCACTTCCTTCCTGCCTGGCTAAAGCATGTGACTTACAGTACTGTAAGCCATGTGATGTGTGGGGGGCTGCATATTCTCTTCTCACTTCACCTTACTTCGCGTTAAGGCATAATGGCAACATGAAGTAGTAATAATAATGACGTGAAGTGAGCACCTTGGTGCTCACTGTGTTGTGCTCCGCGGGCCGTGGTAGGCGCCATGTCCACTTCATCATGATTAAAAATTCACTGCATCTCTACTCACGCTCTAGAATTCATGACATGTTGCCAGGAAGAGGCGGGGAGGTTGATGTAGGGGGCTGTTTTAAAGCTGTTTTTTAGTAATTTTAAAGTCTTGAGGATAATTAAAGCAGTACGTAACCAGTAGGTACCTAGTTAGCGACTGTTTAGGTTTCCATAAGACACTTTAAAATTACTTAAAAAACAGCTTTAAAGTAATTTTAAAGTGTCTTAGGGGAAACTTAACAGTCACTTAACTAGGAACCTACTGGTTACGCCACTGCTTTAATTTTCCTCGAAGACTTTAAAATTACTAAAAAAACAGCATTAAAACAGCTCCCATACTCGTGTATGGGACTCGACCCCACTCTCTTCCTGGCAACAGGTCTGAATTGGTGACAGTGGGGAGGTGGGTTGGGGCAGAGTGCGGGCACTAGGAAGTTGGAAGGGATCAGCTGGCTGAGGGTTCGGGAACAGTTACAATTCCTTCTCCTGGTAAAAGTACTGTGCTTTACATTAAGATATTTGTACCAGTAAACTCCAGACACTATAAGGTATTGGGCTATTGTTATGGTCACTTGAGCTGCTGAGCATCTAGACGGACTAGGGCATACCTCTCCACTGTCCCTGATTTTGCCGCAATGTTACTGTCTCTCCTAAAATTTGTTTCTGTAAACATTGGGAGTTGTAGGACAAAATGTTAGACATTTTATCTTAGAAAATGCATTTCACACTAATCCCCTTATTCTACCAGCTTCCTGAGTGGCTGTCACCAATTTTAATCTTGAAGGTGTGTGCATGTCCCTGATTTCGGTCCTTTGTCCCTGATTTTTTTTTTTTAGCTTTGTTGTCCCATATTAATGACGCAGGAGTAGAGGTATGGTCTAGATGCTCCAAGTGAAAGTAGAAATGCTGCTATCCATTGTATTCATGCTCCCTAGTTCCCTTGCCTGCTGTGCACTCTGATTTATTTGTTTAAAATCCGATGGTTTGGGAGATTTGCCAGGCTTTCCCACAGGCATGGTCATTCCTCAGTGCTCGTGTACAAGGGGAACAGAAGTCATTTTTTACTTTATCTGAGCACCCACATCATGCTAGTGGGAAAACAAACTTGGCAGTTTATTTTTAACATAGAAACATAGAATTTGATGGCAGATAAGGACCGCTTGGCCCACCTAGTCTGCCCATTTCCCTACCTGATGGATAAGCTGCAGATCCTAGTTAACCAACCGCTTACTTCCTCCTACCCCCCACTAGAATTGCCTTATGCCTGTCCCATGTATTCTTGAAGTCCCCCACTGTTCCTTACTCCACAACCTCCTCAGGAAGGCTGTTCCATGCATCCACAACCCTCTCTGTGAAAAAATACTTTCTAACAATACCTCTGAGCTGCCCCCATCTTCAAATTGTGCCCCCTTGTTCTTGCACATCTCTTCTTCTGAAAGATGCTACCCTCTTGTACTTTGTTAATTCCCTTGAGATACTTGAAAGTTTCTATCATGTCCCCCCTCTCCCTCCTTTCCTCAAGGGTATACATATTAAGCTGCTTTAGTCTCTCCTCGTATGTCTTCTGGTGCAGACCCTGCACCATTTTGGTTGCCCTTCTCCGAACAGCTTCCACTCTGTCTATGTCTTTGCAGAGATGGGGTCTCCAGAATTGCACACAGTACTCCAGATGGGGTCTCACCAACTGTCTGTACAGAGGGATAATAACTTCCTGTTTTCTACTGGTGATGCCTCTCCCTATGCATCCCAGTATCCTCCCAGCCCTCCTTACTGCCTTCTCAAATTGCTTGCCCACCTTTAGGTCATCTGATACAATTACTCCTAGGTCTCTTTCAATTTTGTTGTTTTAACTCACTCCCATTGTGTACTCTTCCCTGGGTTTTGTTTCCCAGATGCATTACCTTGCACTTCTTTGCATTGAATCTGAGCTGCCACATATTTGACCATTCCACCAACCTTGCCAAGTCCCTTTTTATCCTTTCCACCCCACCTTGTGTATCAACCCTCTTGCAGATCTTTGTGTCATCTGAAAAGAGACATACCTTTCCTTCCAGATGCTCTCCAATGTCACTTATAAAGACATTAAAGAGGACCGGTCCCAGTACCGAACCCTGCGGCACCCCGCTAGTTACCCTCCTTTCTTCACTGTGGACTCCGTTTACTATTATCCTTTGCATCCTGTTGTCCAGCCAGTTTTTTATCCAGGCTACCACATTGGGACCCACCCCAAGGCTGGCTAACTTGTATATTAATCTTTTGTGTGAGACTGTGTCAAATGCTTTGCTAAAATCTAGGTAGACCATATCCACAGCCCCTCCCTGGTTTACTACTTTGGTCACCCAGTCAAAGAAATCTATTACGTTCATCTGACATGACCTTCCTGCTGTGAAACCATGCTGCCTTGGGTCCTGTGCCCCACTGGCCTCTAGGTACTCAACTATTCTTTCCTTCAGAGGTGACTCCATCTCTTTGCCTACCACAGAGGTCAGACTAACGGGTCTGCAATTTCCTGCCTCTGTCCTGCTCCCACTTTTGTGAAGTGGAATCACATTTGCCTTCCTCCAGTCCTCAGGTACCACCCCATCCTCCCATGATTCGTTAAAGAGAGTAGTCAGTGGTGTTACTAGTTCTACCCTTAGTTCTTACTTAGGTGAATCCCATCAGGCCCCATTGCTTCAAAACCCTTTCTTCTGTGAATGGACTGGTATTGATCCCCCTATTCAGAGTTTCTCTCTCTTTTGGTTTAGGTACCTCCCCCTCCTCTTCCATTGTGAATACTGAGCAGAAATATTCATTATCCCTGCTTTTTCACCGTCACTCTCTGCCTACACTCCTTCCCCTTTATTAAGTCTCTGTATCCCTCCCTTGGTCTTTCTTTGCTCCCTAATGTACCTATAAAAGGTTTTATCCCCCTTCTTAACAGAGTTAGCTATCTTCTCCTCAGTTTGTGCCTTTGCTATTCTGACTGCTTTCCCTGCCTCCTTCTGCTTTAACTGATAAATTTCTCTGTCCTGCTTCTTCAGTGTTTCCTTGTATTTCCTGAATGCTATTCTTTTCTCCTTAACCGTCCCTGACACCTCTTTTGAGAACCATAGTGTTTTTTTCCTTCATTTTGTTTTGTTGATTTGCTTCACACAAAGGCTTGTTGCCTCTGTGATGGCTGTTTTGATTATTCCCCATTGTTCCTCCACCCCTCCTTCTTGCCTGTTTGCTAGTGCTTTTCTTCTCTCTTCTCTCTTTTTTTCTCTCATTTTCCCAAAGTCAGCCTTCCTAAAGTCCAATACTCTTGTTTTTGTATGGCTTGACTCTATGGCTGTGTTTATTGTGAACCACACTGTTTAGTGGTCACTTGTTCCCAGATGGCTACCCACTTCTAAATCTGAGATCCTTTCTCCTTCCTCATTTGAGAGTACCAGGTCTAAGATTGCTCCCTCCCAAGTGGGTTCCAACACTAGCTGTCTGAGGCATGCCTCCTGTAGGGCATCAAGAATGACTCTGCTTTTGGATGTGCTTGCAGTAAAGGTACTCCAGTTGGCATCTGGCATATTCAGGTCCCCCATCAACAATATCTCCCCTTTTTCTGCCATTTTAAGGATGCCTCCCATCATTTCCTTGTCCATTTACTCCCCCTGAGATGGGGGTCTGCACACGACCCCCATGCAGAATGTGGTGCCATTTCCAAATAATTACTAGATTGCTCAGTAATGGAAGGGGACCAGGGAGGAGAAATACAGTACAATGGCAGCAGCATTCTATAGAGAAGGATATACTTGTATGGTATGTAGCATATGCCATTTCATTTACCCTACCTATTTTATGTGAAATGACAAATGTAGGGGTGCCACATAGAAATTGGCAGCAGGTGGGGCCCCATGCAGTCTTTTTTGCAGTTTACCTTCTTCCTTGCCTACAGAAGCTGCAGATCAAACTATCTCTGGCTTATTCGCTCTGCTTTCTCAGTGTTGCCCACCCTTTGTCTACTACCTTCCAGTCTTCAGTCATGCCCCCTTGTTCTACAGCATTTCTTCCTCTGAGAAATGCTGCCCTCCCATACCTTATTTATTCCCTTTAGGTACAGAATGTCACGTGTCATTCCTTTCCCTTGTCTTCATTGTAGATATGAGGTTCCTCCAGTCTCTCTATCATTGTAGTCTCTGTACAATTTTCTGCTGCCCTTCTTTGAACTGCTTGTCTTGTTATAGAAACATAGAATCTGTTGGCAGATAAGGACCATGTGGCTCACGTATACTGCCCAGGCATTTCCCTACTATGTTTGCAGTGGCTGAACATTTTTTTTGTGGATGATTAAGTCGAGGACTGTTGGCATATTTTTAGGATAGGTCCCTTGCAGGGATCAGTAAGTTGCAACTTTTTTTGTGTAAATCATAGATGCTGAAACTAATGTGTCCCTTCCCCCCACCTGGTAGGATGCCCAGTGTCAGGATGAAAGGGACGCAGAGAAAGAAAATTAAAAATGATATGGAGTTGGAGTACTCTCACAGGCTTGCTTCCAGCCCATAAAATATTAGTGCAGTACTTTAAGTACTGCACTAACATTTTCTGTCTGTAAGGAAGCCTGTCAATACACCATATAATTTTATTTTTCATTCTGTACAGTAGTATACGTGAGACAGAATCCTAGTGCACTGGCAATATACATTTTCCTTGACCTGGAGTAAGCCTGTAAAAGAGAATTAGTAACTACAAATGGGCAAATAAAATATGTTGTGACTGTCACTGGCTTGGCAGGTAGCCTAAATCCCCCCCCACCCAAGGTATGGCAGCCCTGCCCCACATTCTCTGGACCCTGCCCCATGTTCCCTTGAAAACTAAGCTTCCCAATCAGTGTTCCCCACCTCTGGTGCTGAGGATTTTGGACTGACAAGAGGTAAATGTGCTCCAAGGGGGGTGCACCACGGAAGACAACTGTGCATGTACAGCAGCAGCAGGAACTGCACGGCAAGTCCATTGGACTTTACAGGGCTGTGCAGTTCAAGTCCTGCTTCTGTTTAGCTGTGTCCCAGACCTCTGACTTGGATTTTTCATTCCCTGGTTTGGCAATCCCTTCCCTACTCTTATCTGGACTACCTTTCTCCCACTCTGCTGTACAACAGGGTGACTTTATGCTTATCCCATGCACTTTTGAATCTCTGTACTGTTCACTTCCACTACTTCTGCTGGTAGGCCGTTCCATCGATGCACCACCCTCTCTGTGAAAAAATACTTCTAGGATTCCCCCTAAGCCTCCCTTCAGCCTCATTTTATGTCCCCTTGTCCTTGTGCCCAATCTTGTTTAAAATATGCTTCCCTCCTGTACCCTGTTTATTCCTCTAAGGTATTTGAATGTCTATCATATCCCCTCTCTCTTCCAGTGAATAGATGTTTAGTTCCTAGACTCTTTCCTCATAAGGCTTGTGGGTGCTGTCCATGTATCATTTTTGTTGCTGTTCTCTGGACTGCTTCCATTCTGTCTTATGTCCTTCCTAAAATGTGGTCTCCAGAACTGGACACAGTGTTCCAGATGAGGTCTCGCCAGTGATCAATAGTGATATCATCACTTCACTCCTCCTACTGGTTATGCCCCTTCTTATGCACCCCAGTATTCTGTTTGCCCTCCCCACTGCTTTTTCACATTGTTTGGATGACTTCAGGTCATCGGATATTATAGCCTCAGGTCTCTCTCCTGACTTGTACTGGCTGGAACCTGACCCCCCCATCCTGTGTTTCTCTCCTGGGTTTCTGTGTCCCATGTCCTTTCTGAGATATGGCTTCCAAAACTGGACACAGTACTTCAGATGAGGCCCTCATGCTCCAGTTTCCTTAGGAGACCCCCCACACACACGGACACATGTTGTGACAACTATGCAAGGTGAGCATGGGGGTGTGCCCCATTGAGTATGAGGTCAGTTTTTTATTTTCAGTGCCAATTTTGACAAAAGAATGCTGCTGCTTGACTAACAAGGACCTTGTTAGTCAAGCAGTTGCATTCCTTTTTCAAAATCTGCACACAACTAGATAAAAAACTGCCCCTTAGTCAGTGGAGTACACCCCCACGCTCATCTTGCATTGTAGTCAAGTGCCTGTATGGAGTTGTGTTTGTTTCCTAAGGAATTTGGAGCTTTTACCAGTGGACTTTTAACTCATTGAGGCCCCAAGACCCCTGTTGGTGGCAGCAGAAAAGATATTCCTGAGGTCTTGTCCCACTGAGGATGTCGTTGCTTAAAAGTTAAACATTCAAAAACCGGAGTGGGTACAATTGACTGCATAGCACCATTGGAAAGGTAATTTTATGCTGAACAGCTTTGCCACTCATACTTTTGTATGTAGCACTCACGGTTCAGTCTGAGGCATTTGCATTTGTGGCATGCTGATTATGGCTTGATTTTGCTCCAAAAGCTCCAGGTTACACTGGTAAAGGTATACAGGCCACATATGGTGGTATACAGGCCACATGTGGTGGAATTCTCAGAGTACCTGCTGCCTCAGTGAGTTAATATAGTAAAGTTGGTCAAGCTGCATGTATGTTTGGGGTTGGAGAGGAGTTTAATGAACCCCAGCTCTTGCACTTCAGCCATGTGTTCTGCCTGTAGTGCTGGTTGACAGTTCAGCTGAGAGGTTGTGCTTCGCTTCACTTCTCAAAGTTCTGTAAGTCTGAAGCATTTCATGTTTCAAACAAAGGCCAGATGGAATGGAAACTGTTTTCACATTGAGGCTGGTCATAGCATGGGCTGCCTTTTGGAAGTTTGTGCAGTTTGACTTTGGTTGTGACATGGTACGTGCAAAAGAATTCTTACTTCTGTCAGTGGCTTCACCTTCTCACTCCTATCTCTAGGGTTCCCCTGTGCCTGTCCTATGCAACTTTTTTAACTTCTCCACTGTTTGCCCCCATCACCTCCACTGGGAAGTCTATTCGATGCATCCACCACCCTTTTGGTGAAGTAATACTGCTTCATGCTCCCCCTTAGTCTACCCATTCCAAACTCATGTCATGCCCTCTCATTCCTCAGCATCTCCTTCTCTGAAAGATGGTACCCTTCAGTACCCTATTTATTCCATTGAGATATTTGAAGGCTTTCTCATATCATATGTATGTGTGTGTGTGTGTGTGTGTGTGTGTGTGTGTGTGTGTCTCTTTCTCTACATATGAGGTCTTGTGCTCTACTCGTATATGACTTCAGTGTAAGTCCTGTACCATCTTTGTCCACTGTCATAGATTTGCCATATATCCACTGGAGAAAGTGGTTGGTGGTCTACTGCTATGCAGTTTTGGAACTGGTTAGCATTACCTCCTGTTTGCATAGTGCTTTTGAGCTATGCTATACCAGCATCTAAAACCCAGCTTCAAACTGTCTTAATTTTTCATGGAAAACATGTTCAAAATCCTGCACAATGCTGCTCCTTTCATGGAGCCATGTTGGTATCTGCAAATCTTCAGTTATCTGGGGGGGTTCTCTTATGTATAGAGAAAGGAAATCTGTTTAGTGGTACTGGTCAACCACTCATGTTGTTGCACAATTGTCTGCCATATAATTCAACTCCAGATTACTGTAATGGGCAGGTAAAAGCAGCAGGAGCAGAGTGGGCAGTGTGTGGTGACTGACAGACTGAGCTTGGTGCAGCACAACATCAACGGCAGTGTGTGGAGACTGACAGATTGAGCTTGGTGCAGCACAACATCAACGGCAGTGTGTGGTGACTGACAGATTGAGCTTGGTGCAGCACAACATCAACGGCAGTGTGTGGTGACTGACAGACTGAGCTTGGTGCAGCACAACATCAACAGCAGTGTGTGGTGACTGACAGACTGAGCTTGGCATAGCACAACATCAACGGCAGTGTGTGGTGACTGACAGACTGAGCTTGGCACAGCACAACATCAACGGCAGTATGTGGTGACTGACAGACTGAGCTTGGCGCAGCACAACATCAACGGCAGTGTGTGGTGACTGACAGACTGAGCTTGGCGCAGCACAACATCAACGGCAGTGTGTGGTGACTGACAGACTGAGCCTGGTGCAGCACAACATCAACGGCAGTGTGTGGTGACTGACAGACTGAGCTTGGTGCAGCACAACATCAACGGCAGTGTGTGGTGACTGACAGACTGAGCCTGGTGCAGCACAACATCAACGGCGGTGTGTGGTGACTGACAGACTGAGCCTGGTGCAGCACAACATCAACTGCGGTGTGTGGTGACTGACAGACTGAGCCTGGTGCAGCACAACATCAATGGCGGAGTGTGGTGACTGACAGACTGAGCTTGGTGCAGCACAACATCAACGGTGGTGTGTGGTGACTGACAGACTGAGCTTGGTGCAGCACAACATCAACGGCGGTGTGTGGTGACTGACAGACTGAGCCTGGTGCAGCACAACATCAATGGCAGTGTGTGGTGACTGACAGACTGAGCCTGGTGCAGCACAACATCAACGGCAGTGTGTGGTGACTGACAGACTGAGCTTGGTGCAGTACATCACTGGCAGTGTGGCTTGACCAGAGGAGCAGAACTAGCAAAGGTAAATCTGGTTGAATTTTGGGTTCAGTTGTTTGTCCTTTCTGGTTCTGTTGTATGTTTGTCATGGTTTTTGGTACAGTTATTGCCTTTAAGATAAAACAGTAGTGTGTCTGGAGGATCACCTTATTGTGTGGTAGAAATCAAAGTCTTAACTATGTCTGAGCTGAGCAAAGTCAAACCTGGTGCACAGAAAAGGAAACTGGCTAACTTGTCTGCACTGTTGGCAGCATTAAATGATCCAAAACAAAGGAAGCTATTACTGTTTACAGGCACACAAAACAAAGCGACTACCCCACAGAACAAAACTACTCTTGAGGACACAGGTGAAATACAAGATGGACAAACTGTAGCTCAGTGTGTGACCAGCTACACTGCAAGTCAGAATCTAAATAGTCAACAAATACAGCCAGTGGATTCTGCAATGTGGGAAAAGTTGTGCAACTTGATGTTGTGAAGACTACTAATCCTGATTTTCAATGCTCCAAAAGGACTGCCTCGCAACATGAAAAGGTTGCCTTTGTACAAAGGCATCCAGTTCAGCCCGGATTCACAGATGTTAAAGTCCTACCATACAAACCGTCAAAAATCTATACACGGATTCTTCCTGGGAGCAACAAAGTTATAGCAAGGAACTGGGTCACGGTACAGGTGGTTGACTCCACTGCAGTATCTGCATGGCATTTTCAGATGTGGAAACTAGGTTTGTTACAGGATACCAAGGCTTTAAGCACATCTACCAAGGCATGATAGAACATGAGGATTCCAATGCTCACAATGCAGCTGTGGATGTGTATCTGGCATGCTTAGTAGATGCTGATGTTGAAACGCTGGTGAACAAAGATATGGTTGTGAGTCAGAGGAAGCAAGTCCAGCAGAACATAAATGTCATGAGGAGGATTATTGAAGTTGTCAAGTTTATTGGACACCAGTGCTTGTCATATTGTGGAAAAGATGCAGCTTTATACAGCTTGAAGGAGCCAGCGCTTAACCATGGAAATTTCTTGGAGCTGATTCTTCTGTCATCCCAATTTAATGTTCCTCTGAATACACACATTCAAAAAGCAGTAGAGCAGAGCAAGAGGAGGAAGCAGAGAATGAAGAAAGAAAATGACACTTTAGAAGCTCGTGGCTGTGGAGGGCTGATTACCTTGCTGTCAAAAACCACTGTAAATCAAATTATTGAGATTATTCTGCAGATAATCAGAGACGGCATTGTAGGAGATGCTACAGACCAGAAGATCAGCATTCAGATGGATACCACACAGGATATTGGTGTGACTGACCAAGAGGCTATCATTCTACGGTATGTGAAGGACCTTAAAGTTCATGAGCATCTCTTTACTGTGGTTGAGGTGCCGGACACTTCTGGACAAGGAATGCACAATGTTTTAAAGGAGAACTTTGAAATGCATGGACTCGATATGAAGAACATCATGATGGAGTCATTTGATGGTGCAGCCAACATGAGGAGCAAGTGTGTGGGGTTACGAGCTTTAATAAAAAAGTATTCGCCAAACAGTGTCTATACCTGGTGTCATGCACATGTTCTAAATTTATGTGTCTCAGATTGTAGTGAAGTAATTGTGGAAGCAAATACACTATTTGGTTTGCTACAAAGGACATCAGTCTTCACTAGTGAATCTCACAAAAGGATAACGATATGGAAATCTAGCATTGATGGGACGGGACAGGACAAACTCAGATGGCTTCAAAAGATTGGTGAAACTAGATGGTGGGCAAAACCAAGAGCACTGACATGCATCTTCGCAGCTTATGAAAACCAAGAGAAGAATCTATGTGTCACTTCTCCAGACTTTGCTTTTTATTAGTACCTCTGGAAAGTTTGATGCTAAAGCTGCTTGACAAATGGAAAACGTTTGACATCATTTTGATAGCATTTGTGTTCATGAAGATCTTTACAGTAATTGGGCCAGTATCAAAGTATCTGCTGACTAAGGGTCTAGACTATCTTTCGACATGGCAAATGGTGGATCACGCTAAGATGGAGTTGCAACAGTCTGAATTTATGAACATCCAGGGAAAAGCTTCTAACTTTGCTGCTAGAATACAAGAAGAAATTGAAGATTTAGATATTGATATTGACCTTGAGGATCATCTGCCAAATAAAAGGGTAGCCAGGAAGAAGAAAATGACAGGAGAAAATGTCAGTGACAAATGAGTGGTGGATCCCATGAAGCGATTTGAATGTGACGTGTACACTCGCATTATGGATCAAGTTCGGATGAGCTTAAGTGATCGCTTTGATAACAACAAGCAACTGATTCTGGATACCAGCTGCATGGACCCACATCACTTTGAAAGTATAATTCAAGATGGCATACCAGATGAAAGTCTGCAGAAAGTAGCATTGTTGGCAGAAGTAGACCGTAGCAGACTTAAACTGGAGTTGTTAAAGTTTGCTAAAATATTCAGACAACTGCAAAGATCAGTGCCTGAAGAATACAGTGCAGATGTGTTATGGAGGACGTTGACTTTCATGACTCTGAAGACTCAAACACTCGTGAAGGTGAAACTAGTGACCAGAATGAGCAATGAGAGAGAAGAGATTTGCCAGACAAATGCAAGTCCTGCAAAGAATGCCTAATGTGCTGTTATAACATTTTGGCACAATACAACATGCACTCATCTGCGTTTTCAACCTTGTTCATTGTTTACGAGTACCTGTTGACTTAATCGTTTACCCAGGTGTCCTGAGAGAGAGCTGTCAGCAAGCTAAAGATACTAAAGGCTCGACTGCGTTCATTGCCAGGACAAGAGAAACTAGAGGCATTCATGATAATGGCGATTGAGAGAGACCTTCTTGATGGAGTACGCGCAGATGTCATCCAGAAACTAATTAAACGATCTGAAGCACACAAGTGAGTACTGTCAGTTTGACATTGGAAGGCTATTGCTACTGTCACTAGAGGGCCAAACCTGGATGCTGGGTTCAGGTACCCAGGTCCAGAAAGATTCAGTGTATTAGACTGGTTACTGTTGATTTGCTACCTGGAGTAATGATCTTGTCTGAATTGAAAAAAGGGATATTTACCATGCTGGTCTTTGCTGTAATGTGAGCTGAGTGCATGCAGAAGAGATCCAGAAACTTCATTGAGTGGAAGCGTGCATTTTTAATTTCTTCTGAATATAAACAATTGTATGCACTGTTCTGATCATTGGTTTTGTTTGTATGGAGACCATATAATTGAATTTGTATTTTTATACATTGTATGTGGTAAAACAGATGCACAGTTCAAGTTTATTAAAATAAAAATTACACTCAGGACACTGTTGGCAGACTTTAATGTATAACTGATCAAATGACAATGAAACGGATGCACAGCTCAGTTTTATTAAAATAAAAATTACACTCAGGACACTGTTGGCAGACTAATGTATAACTGATCAAATGACAACGAGAAACACACATACAACAGATTTTACAGTGCATCTAATGTTTAGAATTAAGGAAAGTGTAGGGAAAGATTAGGATATACCTACTTTGTGTAACAGACTCTTAAGCCAAAGGCCCATTTTCAAGTGTTTCCATGCAAACCCTTTTATTTATTATTTATTTATTTATTTATTTTTGTTAACCAGGTAAGCACACTAGACAATGAGTGCCTATTTTCAGGAGCGACCTGGGAGGTTACAGTACAGAGAAACAAGGTACAAATACAGGGAGCATACAGGCCCACAACTACAAGTGGACGAAAGTGGAAAACAGTACCCAGGACATTGAATGGACAATAGAACATTCACACCCACACACAGGTGGGGCCAAGGTAACAGCATGAAGACAAAAGTACATGGTCAGAGCAACAAACGAGAATACAACTACAGGCTCATTAATACATAAGTTCACAAATTGTGGTAGGGTGTGGAGAGCAGCAAGTACAGAGGGTAAGAGGGAGGGAGGGGCAGAAATCTGCTGACTCCCCCCGAGGCGGTCGGGAAGAAAGAGCAAGGGGCGCAAGATTTTGCAGAGGGCAGTGTAGCAAGAAGGTGAGGAACCCACCCTGGAAGACCACCTCAGCAAGCACGAGCAGCAGGGGAGTACTGCCCCGTCCCAGTAGCAGGCCCTAGTAGAGAGGTCGGGGATAGGGGATCTACAGGAGCCCCGAAGAAGGGAGCAAGAAGGGGGATCCCAGACAGCATTGGGGGAGGGAGGGAGCGTGCAGACCGAGGGGAGCGGTAAGGATCAAGAACTGCTTGAGGTGGGGAGTAGGGTAGCCACGAGAGCAATTAAGTGTGGGGGTGGAGAGTGGTTGAGGCCGAAAACCAGTGGGGTGGGGGAGGGACAGGCAGCTGGGGGAGGCAGCTACACAATTCCACAAGGACAGGTAGAGGCCCCATTGAGGAAGTTCCAAAGGGACGTTTTGAAGCCAGAGTGGGAAGAGGCGGCTCGAACTACAGCAGGGAGGGAGTTCCAGAAACTGGGGGCATAGGCGGAGAAGGCCCGATCCCCGGTGTGGGAGCGGGTCCTGGGGACTTTGCAGGCGAGAGTCGAGCTGGGCCTAAGCAGATAAGCCGGTGTGCAGTGTTGGAGGGGAAGGGCAAGTGCCGGGGGCCAAGCCGAACTGACTAAGTTGTCTACAAAGCTCCCGAAGACAAAGGCTCGGTGTTTATCAGGGGGGAGCCACTCCAGCCGGGCATAGAGGGCACACCGATGCATAAGGTGATGAGCGGAGAGGGCAAATCAACAGACATTGTTATAAGCCGTGTCCTATTTTGTTAGGGAGGCATTCGGGACGGGCACGAAGCCAACGAGCCCGTAGCAGAGCGTAAGTAGGAGGATCCCCCTGGCTATGGCAAGCCGAGCCGCTGGGGTGAGGCAGTCCTTGGCCCTGTAGGCAAGGCCAAGCTTACTGTTTGTAGCTTTGCATATGTTCCGGAGATGCTCAGCGAAATCAAGCTGGGGGTCAAGGGTCACTCCTAGGTACCTTGCAGAGCTCAGGACGGGCAAGAGAGAGCCATTCCCACCATTTATAGCGAGGGGGGAGGGACAAGAAGCGATTTTGGCTGCTGACCCAAATAACATGGCGTGAGTTTTGGCTAGATTAACGGTAAGCTTGCGTCCCACGAGCCAGTTTAGGATATGCCCAAAGTCGAAGTTGAGCTGGGAGTTGATGGTAACAGGGTTCGAAGCTCTAGATAGTAATACCAGATCATCCGCATATAGCATGGCAGACCCGAGGGTTGTGACTGAAGGGAGTTCATTGACATAGACGGAGAACAGAATGGGACCAAGAACGGACCCCTGGGGTACACCACAGCTAACTGGGGAGAAGCCCGAAAGAGCTCGGTTAAAGCAGGTGTATTGGTGCCCCCCCCCAAGATAGCTGGTGAACCAATCAAGAGCTCGTGGGGAGAAACCTTGCCCAAGGAGGGTGGAGATTAGGAGATTATGATCAACTCGGTCGAAGGCCTTAGAGAGGTTGACAAAGATGGCCCCAGTCAGTTTTCCAGCATCTGTGGCGGCTCTGACCTGGGAGGTGACCACAGCGAGAGCGGTGGATGTACTATGCCCTTCCGAACCCGTGCTAGGCAGGGGAGAGCACAGCATACTCTTGCAGGTAATGGGAGATTTGTCCGGCCACAGCTTTTTCGAGTAGCTTGCTGGTAGCAGGGAGAATGGCAATGGGACGGTAGTTATTTAACTCCTTGGGGTCACCGTGCTTGAACACCGGGACAACCTTGGCCACCTTCCAAACATCAGGTACGATTCCAGAGGTGAGGGAAGAGTTAAATATGAGGGTAATCAGCCGAGCGAGGTAGGGCGCCCCAAGGCTCAGGAGCTTAGGCTCAAGGTGATCATAGCCGGCCCCTGAGTGGAGAGGGAGCCAGGCAAGAAGAGTTTTAGTTTCCATGCCAGAGACTTGCCTCCGGTAAAAAGGGGGCCGGGTACGGGGGGGTGGCCCTGAGGTTCCGTGGAGGGGGAAGGGAGGTGAGGGGAGGCCATCGATTCGGAAACAGGCAGTTGAACGAGAGGCGATAGTTAGTGGGTTGTTGCAGTTGGCCCCCTCTATGTTCACGTCAGCAGCCGAGTGCGTGGCGGACACACCCACCATACTTTTGATATTTTTCCAGAAACTCCGGGGGTTGTAAGCCGAATTATGCAACGCTGATTTACAGAATTTACTCTTGGCAGGGCATATAGCAGCCTTGCAAGAGTTCCGGAGTCGCCAATATTCAAGGAGAACAAGTGGGTCGCCAGTAATTTTGTAGTTGATCCAGCACTTGTCTCTCTGCTTCAAGAGAGCAAGAAGTCCACCGTGCAGCCACTTGGTGACTGTGCCCCTCACTCTTCTTTTAGTAAGGGG
This sequence comes from Neoceratodus forsteri, assembly GCA_016271365.2. Taxonomy (NCBI): domain Eukaryota; kingdom Metazoa; phylum Chordata; order Ceratodontiformes; family Ceratodontidae; genus Neoceratodus; species Neoceratodus forsteri. The sequence goes on along the minus strand of CM028135.1, from coordinate 1,104,683,113 downwards.
AGCATGCTTATCCTGCAGGGGGATGAGAATCGATAGGAATTGGTCTAATGCAATGGTCAGGTTACTGGAGCTAAGTACCCTGGCCCAGTCAGTACAACGTAGGTCATTCAGGTAGTCATTTAGGGAAAGTTTGGAGTAATCCCTGACCTGAATCACTCGACAGGGAATTTTTGGAACAGAGGATCCCCATATGCAGTAGATGGGAGAGTGATCAGTTATCGCGTCCGGGAGGGTACCAGAATGCAGGATTTTATCTGGACGGTTGCTAAGTAACCAGTCAATAAGCGAGCCCTTGTCCCCCCAGGAGGAGATACGAGTGGGTCCGGAGATGGTCTGACAAAGGGCTAGACCAGACAGAAGCGGCTCAAATAGCTTGATATTGGGCCCCGACCAGTTGAGGTTAAGATCCCCCAGGATAAGGACCTCATTAGACCCCACAGTGCCCTTTAGGTGGTCAAGCAGAAAGGATAGTCCAGGTATGCCACCCTTTGGGGGATCGTAGGCACAGACCAGGTGCACCTTTTTGGAGCTACCAAGTAGCAAGAGGGAGTGAATGAACTCACAACCTGTGGGGTTGGGCAGAGACAGGGATACCAAGGATGCATTTAGGTGCCCCCTGAAGTATAGAAGTACTCCCCCCCCCATGTTTGGTGCCAGTCCTGTCCCGCCTGATGAGGCTGTAACCTGGAATGGCACATGCGGAGTCAGGAATACCAGGCTTCAACCAGGTTTCCGTAAGTCCCAGAATGTCAGGCTCATACAGGGTCACCCAAGCAGTCAGTTCAGTCAGGTTATGGAGGATACTACGGATATTTAGATGAGCAATTTTTATCCCTTTTTTTAGCAGCCAGGCAGGGGCAGCAGGGTGGGTGGGGGGGATGGATGCCCAGGGTAGGAGGGAGTGGAGGCCGGCAGCACGGAGATAGCCATGGTCTAGCCCTGGCACAGGAGCAGTCCAGGGAAACCAATGAAATTTAGGAGCCTAACAGAGCCCCTAGAAAAGGAGCAATGTCCAGCGAGCCAGGGTATTGAAGAGAGGGATCCTGACAGGGTCCGCGGACCTCCCGAGGAGGAGGGGGTCAAGGGATGACTAGGTACAGGGGCAGGGATAGTGGCTAGGAGAGAAAACAGGGGACAAACTCCGGGTCAGGGGATTGGAGTCTTATAATGGCACCTGGAGAGCCACTGAACCCTTTCTTACTATGGCTGGGCCTTTGACCACCCGATACCTCTCCTCCCTCCCTCCCCCCTTCCAACCTCAGCTGCAATAACCTGACAGCTATTTCCCTGCTTTAGCTAACTTGAGCACCAGCTTAGCCTCCCTTTGCTCTGGCACTATGCATTTTGAGTTTGTCCAATTCATCAATTTCTATGCAAGTTCATAAGAACTATCACCAACCATTTTATTTGTGCTGCACTTAAACATATGCATGGTCCCCCTCACTAACACCACCACCTGTGCTTTTCCGTTTCCCCTTTTACCCGGGTTGCACTTAGCTGGAAATGTGCCAGGACTCTGTACATCTTACCAATTTGACTAAATTCATGTCCCACAATACAGTGCAGTTTAATACAGTATGAACTGCTGTACTTGCAGCACTAACATCAATATACAGCAGAACAACACTGTGTTTACACCTCTAGATGGCATTCAGTTGTCCTTTTATTGAGTCTGACATTTTTTGGTTACATCTGATTTTATTGCCTTTGTAACTACCCTGAATCCCCCTATACTCTGCAGCTGCTGCGCTTTTCACACTGCTTAAACATTCACTGCCTGAACATTCTGTGATATCAATAGCACTGTTCCAGACCATTCAGATGCATAGCATGGAGTGGTGTCTTTAAGGTCACAGAACACTTAGACATATGAACAGAAAGCAGTTGCTGAGTGGAACTGTATGCACGTAGATCTGAGGACAACCCAAAGCAAAATTACACATTTTTCAAAACTTTGTGAAAATGCCTTGGAGGAAACTTTGTTCACTGTATATACAGTAAGCCGACACATCAATCTCTTCAGATGAGCACAACCTCATTCCTGTCTTATGGCAGAGCATTGTAAGTTACATCCTTATTTTGTTTAATTGGGGCTAACAATAGTACTGTAACAACCACGTTGGGGGCACACAGGCTGCTTTTAGAAGAATCTTAGCATAGCACACATTGCACTGCACTCTTTTTTCCTGTTTACATCATGTTCCCTCACAAATTGCTCAGACAGGGAAAGTGTGGAGAAAGGTAGGGCCTCAACCTCCGGAGGTGCCTTGCTGGGCTGTTGAGCTTAACCATTGATTTTGTTTGAAAGGGGAACTCTCTGCTCACCTGCAGCCATGTAGCGGGATAAATGCAATGTAATGTTGCCAGATCACTTAATGAAACAAGTATTGCTAAATTGGTAACCTGCTTTCCTGCAATACTGCTGCAGGGGTGGGGCTAGCAGTTCATGGCTAGCAGCATTTTTGCAAGGTTGCAGAGAGTTCACTTTAAATCAATGGGACTGAAGCCTCCAAAATAGTTAATGTAACTTTACCAGTAATGTAATAGCTTTCTTTCAAATGGAATACATGCTGATATCTTATACTTGGCTTCAGCATGCCAGGGTGTACCAGGCTGTAAATATTGGGCTATAGTTTGTACATTAGGCCATGCCATGGTTGGTACTAAGGCCTCACCTGTGACTGGTACCAAGGCCCCCCCCATGACTCTAACAGGGCCCCCCAGGCTAGTACCAAGGCCCCCTAGACCGATTTCCAGGTGGGCCCTTTGCTTCTAAGTCTGTCCCTGATAGTTCTGAGTTAGAACAAAGGAAATGCGGGCAGGGGATTTATCGCTGCAGAAAAGTACAAGGTCATCAGCATACAGAAGAGAATGGCATCTGAGACTGTCCGAGGGAAGGGAGTTAATAAATAAAGAGAATAGAAGGGGGCCCAGAATGGAGCCCTGGGGGACACCTGTCAAGATGGGCAGGGTGGGGGAGCAGGCAGGGCCAATACTCACAAATTGGGAATGATCGGTGAGGTAGCTCCTGAACCAGGAAGTAACCTCCTGGGAACAGCCAAGGCCACATAGTTTGGAGAGGAGGAGGGTATGGTTGACCATGTCGAAGGCTTTGGAGAGGTCTACAAAGACTGGACTGTTGGCATTACCATGATCCATGTTTACAAGGATGTGGTCGGTCAGTAGTGTGAGGGCGGTGGTGGTGGAATGGTTCTTGTGGAAGCCATGCTGTTGACTACACAGGATGTTGTATTTGCCCATGTGCTCAGCAAGCTGATGGTGAACAGCCTTCTCAAGTAGTTTGCTAAGGTGGGGAGGATAGAGATTGTATGGTAATTGTCCACAGGTAGAGGGTCACTGGCTTTGAAGATGGGAATTACCTTGGCAGTCTTTCAGGGGCTGGGCATGGAGGAGGTGGAAAGGGTGAGGTTAAAGATACAAGTCAATGGTTTGATGATGGATGGGGAGATGAGCCTGAGGAAGACTGGCTATAGCCCATCAGCCTCAGGGGAGCCATGATTTAAGAGGCTTTTGAGGAGCTTAGCAGTGTCAGCAGTTGAGAGAACTTTGAAATAAAATGGGGGGATTTGGGGATGGGTGGTAGGTCCAGTAGAGGTCGACAGGGGTTTGAATGGGGGGCCAAGCAATTTGGCTGGCCTTTTGGGAGTTTACTTAGATACATGGATAGAGCAGAGAATTTGTCATTGAAAGCCCTGGCCACTTCCAGGGGGTTCGTAATGAGGCCATGGATAGGATAGTGGAATACCTGATACTCTAATAGTATGTGACCACAATCTGGATATGGTGCTCACATGAAGCATCATGCAGTCTATGGTAATGTCAGGCAGTCTGCATGGGCTGATACTTACAGTCACCGAGGGGTCAGGAATTAGAAGAGTCAGGGAGTGTACAGCTAGGGCAGCACAGCTGGCCAACAGCTGATTCCACCACTGACTCCCATAGCAGACTCTCTCATGGTATCCTTTGTGCTTAGTCCATATAGTGGAGGGCTGCAGCACAGCGGGCTGCTTGAGAGGTTGGCTCTGTGAAGAGAGCTCTCTGTCCACTTAGTTGAGGAATGGTTCATGATTGGTGACTGGGAGGGCGGTAGTACAGTTTCAGTTCATTTTGTACTCTGCTTTATGGTCATGTGGAAGCTAAAGGTATGTTTTAGATGTTCAAGGGAAGCAGCAGTGTGATGCAGTACAGGGAGAGGGCTGCACACCCTCTCAACCCTGTAAGTTCCAAGAAAACTGAAGAACAGCTGCAGTTTTAATGACTAAAGAGTGGCTCTTTAAATCCCCTGCCAAATTTACTCACTACTTCCTGGAATCAAGGGAAGCTCATGATTGATGGTCTGGAAGGAAAGGAGGCATGGATTTCAGTTAATTCCTGGTATCCTCTAAAAAAAATACATTCCCAAAAATCTCACACAGCAGAATATTACAGAGAACTGCTGTGTCAATGACAGCATAACTGTTGTGTCATGCAGAAATCTGTGACATTGCATTACATCCCGGGGGCCACCATTGTGTACAATGTGTATCCAGGTTTCCTTCTCTCAGCAAACTACATTTCCCAAAATCCAACACTTCCCTGTTTATCCATTCTCTTGCTGTCTCCTTACATACTGTGATTTCTTTCTTTATAGTCTTAGTTCCAGATCTATAAATGCCCAGTACTCCCTTATGCACCTTAGGAGGTACCGTTATGCCAGTTTGTGGTGCTCAAAGGTCCTGCTCTGCAAATGCAGGCACCAGTGTTCATCCATGAACATGGGCTGCCGTCGCCTCCACACCTGATCCCCTGTTCATGCACATGGCTATGCTGGTGGGTGGAATGGCTCAAGTGGAATTGGGGTATGGGTATGTATGCCCCCATCATGACAAAATTCTCTGAGGTACAGAGGGTCAGTGAAGGAGTGGAGATAACCTATCAATAGGAGATGCACTAGTGACTACTCTCCACCCTTCTACCCAGTCATAACTCCATTTCTTGGGCTCGGAGGTCTCCCTCCAGCAAGTCCTAATTTCTCTTCCTAGTCCCTGTGTAACAGGGAGTCCTTTTCTGAAGAAATAAATACATTTTGTAAGGAGATGCAACCCCCCCCCCCTTCATTTTCTACTTTCACTCTATCCTGTCTTCTTCTGTTTGTTCTTATTTATCCTAATTTTTTGGCAGGGTGGCCAACCTGGCAATCTTTAATTCTTTCTTTACTGTCCCCTGTTGCCCCTTAATTTGTCCTGCTTGCATCTGAAATAGTAAAACGATGGAGGTCTGTTTATAATTATTGTGCCCTCATAGGAATAAATGCAGACAGGAAAGCCCAATACAGTGCAGTGTTTAAAGAAACAAATATTATAATTTAGAGAGCTTTAAATATGTTTATAAAACATAGCTCTGCCTCAAGACAATTGCTGGCAACCCTATTTAGTGAAAAGTGAAGAAATGTTTTTCTTTTAAAGGAAGTGCTTAGCGCTAAGTATGTTGGAGTGAGTGGTAGCAGCGGCGAAATGTGCGCACGATCGCACATTCGCACGCCACACCCTGGCAGGGACCCCAACACGCTGCAGGAGAGGGTGCGAATATTGGAGCCACTGTGCTGCAAAATCGCAACCACTTGTTGCAATTCTTTAAAGAAACAGAGCGTCGGCTCAGTGGCAGAAGAAAGGAAGCAACTGTGTACTGTTGCCATGGGATCGCTCTCCTGAAGCTCCGAAGTGCTGAAAAGGTATCCACTCCATGAATATGATGAGAAAAGGGCTGAACTGTTGAATTTAAATGCAGGACACTACAGGCAGATGGAATAGAGTCCTGTAGTGTCCAAATCCATCACAAAGGAGCTGCTTTCACTTATATCTGGAGCCCTCTGAGAAATAGCAGGCTGGGTGGTTCAGAAAGCCGTCAGCTGCAATTTCAGCCAATGGGTAAAATGAAAATAACTGTCAGCTTTTGAATTATAGGGATAAGGTTTTTTTTTTGCAGCCCAAAAAAAGCAGATAGGTTGAAAGAATTTACTGTAGTGAAATAAGTAATAGTAAAATATGAAAGCAGTACAATTGTTTTATTTTCTGCTTATTAACCAAAGGCAAATAACATTCTAGAACCTTGCATGGAAAGAGATAGGGAGCAGGCCCCTCATCCGTCCTTCCGTGCCAAGGTTGTAGATTTTTATTTCTATCATTAATCTATGCTTTTTCCTTTCTGTACCATCTCAAACGTAAAATTGTTGATTTATCTGTAATTGCCTGCTATGCTGGTGAGGTCCTACTATAGGGCAGGCAACCCATAAAATGGCTATCTATATAGACTTGAGAAGTGTGATGTCACAAAAGAGAGGAGGGGCTAAGTTCTAAACCACTTCCATTTCTGTAATTAAGATCTATAAATGCATTTTGGAGCTTCTAAATGTGTTAAATGCTAGAAAACATAGTGCCCACTTCCTAAAGTGATATTGTCGATACCCCATAGTCAGTATGAGAGTTCATAGCCATTGAATTAGCCCAAGATTCACTAATTGTAGTCACCTGACTATGAGGTCACAGAATAAAATATATGTATAAACTCTCTGCCAGTTTTAAAGAGATGGGTCAGTAGTTAACTGACCACAGTGCAAGCAGGTCGTGTGTAGATTTTCACACAAGTGCTATTCATAAAAGAGGAAAGGAAAATACATTTTCAGGAGTCTGTGAAAGTATTTCCTGTTTGTTTTTGGGTTGAAGTTAACACCAATGTTTTCCTTTCTGTGAACTTTAATTTTTTTTGGGGGGGAAATAAATTGACAAACACATTTATTTGCATTTTTTTATGCATCTTAAAAAACTGTCTGGACATCTGTTATTATTCCACGCTTCTACACCATGAGATCCTCCTCCAATCAGTAATAACTTTATTTTCTGGGCAGTGAGAGCCATCCTCCACCCTGTCATAGAGTACCTCTATTTCATGGGCACTTACATGCCCCTCTGTCCAGTCATGACTCCATTTCCTTAGCCCTTAGGTCCCCCCTCCACCCTGTCATTATTCCTTTTCCTGTACCCTGAGAACCCCCCCCCCTCCCAGTCATAACTTCATTTCCTGGGTCATGAGATTTTCCTTCAGCCAAGTCATAACTCCATTTTGTGGACCCTGAGACCTCTTCCACCCAGTCATAACTCCATCTCCTGCGTCCTGAAATACCCCTCCGCGTGGGAGCAGTGGATGGATCCTACCTGGATTTCAGCAAGGCCTTCAACAACATAACATATAGGAGGCTTGTGAACAAGCTGGGCAGCCTGGGATTGGGTCACAATGTGGTGAACTGGGTTAGAAATTAGGTGAGGGATAGAACACAGAAGGTGGTGGTAAATTATGCTGAATCCGAGGAAGGAAGGGTGACCAGCGGAGTGCCACAGGGATCCAGTGATAACCTCATTTACTGTGCTCTGAGATCCCACTTCAGCCCAAGCATAACTCCACCTTCTGGGCCTTAAGATCTCCCCCACCCAGTCCTAACTCCACCTCCTAGGCCCTGAAATCTCCCTCTATCCAGTCATAACTCCATTTCCTTGTCCCTGAAATCCCACCTTCACCCAGTCTTACCCCATTTCTTTGACTCTGAGAAACACCCACTGCCAAGTCAAACCTCCATCTCCTGGGTCCTGAGTCTCCCCCTCAAGTCATAACTCCATCTCCTGGGCCCTGAGATTCTCCACTCTTCCCAGTCATAACTTCATTTTCTGGGCCCTAAGATCCCCCTCTGCCTAGTTATAACTCCATGACCTGGGCCCCAAAATCCCCCTCCCCACAGTCATAACTCCATTTCCAGGGACCTGAAACCCCCCTACACCCAGTCATAACTACATTTCCTTGGCCCTGGCATCCCACCCCATCCAGTAATAACCCCACTTCCTTGGCCCTAAGAAATGTCTTCTGCCCAGTGAAACCTCCATCTCCTGGGCACTGAGGCCCCTTCTCTGCAGAGTCAAACCCATCTCCTGGCCCTATGATCCCCCTCTACCCAGTCACAACTCCATTTCCTGGGCCCTAAGACCCCTCTCTGCCCAGTCATAACTCCACATACCCAGTGAAAAGAGTGCTACAAATATAGTGCAGTAAAAACCGTGCTTCTGCCTTGATAACAACGGGGGTAGGATACTGCATGTTAATTACAGCTACCCCTGTAGCTGTCAAGGCTGGGGAGGAAGTAATCAAGTAACTAAAAGTGTGCTAGCTGTCCAAGCTGCTCCTGTGGTGGAGAGGGCTAAGGCATGAGTAGCTTGCACATAGCACAGAGTGGGAGACCAGGGTTCTGTACCCAGTCTCCTAATTCTTACCTCTTTCATCTTCCCCACATTGGAAATGTGTTGTTTTTTAATACTTTGTCCCAAAACCAGGGACCCCCCCTAAAATTTCTACTCCTCCCTGTGTTCTGTCCCCCCTGAAGTTGATTATTTTAATAGATGGAGTGTGGGGTGCTGAGCCCCCTGCATCAGGGTATGTGGAGGGGAGAGCGCCAAGCAAAAAACAAATGTGTATTTTGTATTTTCTTCATGGAAGCAGTCCTCAGTGTGAGTTTGGATTGCTATCATTGGCACTGTTTCTTCCATTGGTGTTTTGAATTGGAACTGTTCTTCACAGCACTGTTTTTGCTGCGTGCTTGCTGACAGCACTGTTATTGTTGTCACCGTCTTGACTTAGTGTTATCATTCAATTTCCTGGGCCCTGAGTCCCCCCCTCCACAGAGTCATAACTCCATCTATTGGGCTTTGTGATCCCCCTCTTCCACATTCATAACGCAATTTGCAGAGACCTGATATACCAATCCATCCAGTCATAACCCTATTCTCTTGGCACTGAGATCCCACATCCCCAGACTTAATATCCTGGGTCTCCGACACTCCCCCCTCCCCACAGTCATAACTCTATTTCCTGGGCCCTGAGATCCTCTCAGCCCCCAGTCATAACTCCCTTTCCTGGATGCTGAGATCCCCATCCACTCAGTCATAACTCCATTACCTTTTGCAATGAGATCCTCCCTTCCCTCGGTCATATCTCCTTTGCCCCTCCTCCAAGTCCTAACTCTACTTCCTGGGTCCCGAGATTCCTCCTCCCTTGTCATCTCCTGAGCTCTAAGATCTTCCTTCCACCCTGTCGTATCACCTTTTCCTGGGTCCAGAGATCCCCCTCTGTCCAGACATAACTTAATTTACTCAACCTTGAGATCGTCCTTCCCCCCAGTCATACTTCCATCTCCTGGACCCTGAGATCTCCCACTGCCAGTTGACAACTCCCTACTCCTTGGCCTGAGAATCCCCCCAGTCATGACTCCACTTCCTAGCCCTGAGTTCCCCTCTCACCCCTGTAATAACTCTGTTTCCTGGGCACTGAGCTCTCACTCCACCTGGTCATAACTCCATTTCCTGGTCCATGAGATCCTCCACAGTGGACTGGGGGAAGTACTGTCTGCAGTGAGTTTTAAAAATATTGGCACATCCTGGAAAGGATATCACAGTCCATGGTGGGCTATCATATCTTTTCAGCCCCTGCATGCTGTCATGCAAGGATCCACTGACAGCCCAGCATGGGTATTTTATTAGATGCCAGTAGCCTTGGCTAGCCCACCCCACACTGCCCCTTATGACAGAGTTGAATAAAGCCCGGTCTCATTTATTATACAGAAAGAGTTGAATGTAAGGATCTGTTCTATCCTCTTCTTTTCTGCCTCTTCTCTGTCTGGTTGTGTAACCAAATTTCCTTGTAAGACCTAGGAACTGATCACTCTGTTTTTTTTGCAATTTTCTGCCTCTTGCTATCCCTCAGCCTTCCCTTGCTATTTCTGTCTTTTCTCCCCTTACATATTTGCAGGTATAAAAATATGTGTGAATCATTATGTGGAAATGTAATTGATACTGAGATCCCTTTTGTTTAAAAATGCATTTAGTTATACTGTTGAAATGATTGCAAGAAACAGTTTGGAACTCAGTGGGTTAACCTGAGATGCTGGTGTGCAAACTGGGCAGAGATGTCAACAAGAGGCCAGTTCTGGGTTATGATGTTCTTTTTGTTGTACCTGCAAGAACATTGGAAACTTCCAAGAACATTGTGTGAGAAGCATGCTGTTTTCTTAACGAGTTTCCCAGGAACAGACTTATAAAAAGAGCAGCAATGCTTGTGCGAGAGAGAGAGACTGAGATTTGAAACTGTGGAGAAACACACAGAAGGAGAACTGTTCTCTCTGTACTGCCTGTGTAAGTAGTTATACACAACAAATTTTTATTTTTTAATTTGCTGTTATTGAGAAAAATAATATGCTATTTGTGAATTTTGAAACTGCTCTCAGTTTTCCTATGCTTCCTGACTTGTGCCTCGATGACAGATGGTGTCAGCCTAAGTGGGATTTACAATGTACATACTCTAAGCCTGGAGTTTTGTGTGTGGGTTCTAGACCTGGTACCAGGGAAGCATAGCAGAAAGGTATGGATTCTGCAGCAGCAAGCCCAGGAATCATTACCAGAACAATGGCAGCCAAACTAGCAGGGAAAGAAGTCCAAGCTGAGACTATACAGGCAGCTCAAGGGATGGAAAAAAAAAGAACAGGCATTGACAGAACCTGAAAGCCTGACTGCCTTTTTCAAATGGTGGGCTATACAACCTAATGCTCCTCACCACAGTTATAGCATTGTGGGTGAGATGAGGGTGATGTTCGCTGATGATGGCATCAGGGTGTGCACAGCCATGGCTAGAATATGCTTGATTTGAGCAAATCATGACCTTCTATGTAAATTGGGCCTGTACTCTACACACCAGCATTCAGTAGTCTGGGCCCACTTCCCCCACAGTGCCCCTGCCCTCATACTCCTCTGCACACCAGCAGAGCATGGTGGGCAGGGTTTAGGATGCTGTCTGCTGATGATGGCATTTGTGTGTGTCTATTGCTGTGGCTGGAATATGCTTTATTCAAACAAATCAAGACTATCATGGCCAGCTCACCCCACACTGCCCCTGTTCTCACAATTTTCTTCACTCAAGCAGAGCATGGCAGGCAGGGCTGAGGATGTTGTCTTCTGATGATGGCATCAGGGTGTGCACAGCTGTGGCTGGAATATGCCTGATTTGAGCAAATCAAGATTCTATATGCAAATTGGGCTTGTAATATACTGTACATTACAGACCAGTATTCAGTATTCTGGGCCAGCTCCCGCCCACTTCCCCATGCCCTCATTCTCCTCTGCAAACCAGCAAAGCATGGTGGGTGGGGTTGAGGATGCTGTCTGCTGATGACGGGCATCTGCTGTGGCTGAAATATGCTTAATTCATGGAAATCCAAATCCTCTATGTGAATCGGGCCCATAGTCTACAGGCTAGCATTCAGTAGGCACAGGACATGTGTCTGTGTCTTCTGTTTGCACCCTTTGCAGATTGTGTGAGAGGCCTTTCAGCACTTTGCATTCCTGTCTAAAACTGAACCAGCCTAACATTTTGTGGTGATTTGCATACACAGCTAATGATGCTTTGTATTATGGGGGTACGTGTGATTTTGTGTTTCTTTGAAACTTAGCGTTCCGGCCAATATCTTTTGGGGTAACCCTTGCCTCTGTGCTATTACACTAAGGTTCTTTGTCTTTTAGCTTGTTTTTTTCATTTTTATTGTGCTCACCACAACTGAAACCTAATAGACCAACTTAGGGCTAGTTCATTGCCCTGGGGTGTTGTACAGATGTGGCACACTGATGAGTCCTAGTAGGATGAAACACATGTCCGTGCCTTGTGTATGCACCCTTTGCAGATTGTGTGAGGGGCCTTTCGGCACTATGCATTTAAGCAATAAGGCATGACCAGGGATTAGATTAACAGTGTATTAATCACCCCCTAGGGGTGCCATATTGCCCTTGGGGTGATTAACTGACTGTTAATCTAACTCCTGGGAGTGCCTTATTGCTATTATAAAAATTATTCCAAAAGAAAAGTGTTAAAAGTATACTTTTTGAATGTTTTCCTCATGGAAAGGGAGATTTTTTTAATAAAATAGTTATTTTACCAGCAGTTTAAGAATGCTAGTTCAGAATCAGAATGCATCATTCCACACATTCAGTAGTGCTAGAGGATGGAATGCTGACAGGAAGAATCGATGTGCCACGGTGATCAGGCAGTACATGACAGTATAACATGGATTAATGTAAGGATGTTGGAATCCTAACAGCCAATCAGACTGCAGCATTTCTGAGAACCTTCTTATAATCCTGATCAAAACTAAACCAGCCTAACATTTTGTGTTGATTTGCATATATAGCCCATGATGCTTTGCATTATGGGGGTATGTGTGATTTTGTGTTTCTTTGTAACTTGGCTTTCTGGCCAATACCCTTTGGGGGTAACCCTTGCCTCAGTGCTTTTGCACTCAGGTTCTTTGTCTATTAATTACATTAGGACGGTACCCCAGATACATGCAAACAGTGGTGAATTCTTAAACAACAAATCTATTTAAAATTGGCCAGACACCAGTCTGTTCTTTTACACTACAATATTTTTTTTAATTATTTTTAAGTATAAGCTGACTCATAAAATATAACAGTTTTCAGAGGGACCCTTATTATAAGCAGAATAACACATGACTGGGTTGTAGTCATCGGTGGAATATGAGCATGTCACTAGGTGTTTAAATGTACTCACCTTTGCCTCATGCCTAACAAGAATCAAGGGCATTTTTGTGTTCTTTAATGACAAAAAACAGTTACATGAAATTCAGTGCATGATCACATCTGTCTTTTGTTACCTGTGGAAATCTCTGAAGTCCCATCAGTCTAGCAATAGCTATCAAATTTCCTGAGAACAATTCTGCAATCATGGCCGCTGCAGTTGTGGTGTGGCAGTTGTAGTTGGGAACTGGTTTGTTCCTCCCAGACAGAAACCAGAATGTACTTTCAAGACATCTGAATTCGTTAGTACATGAGTCATAAATTTCAACCCCCAAGGTGATGTTTGGCAGTATGAGTGGGTTTCTGTTTGCATCCTCAATTACAAACATCATTGCCTGAGCAGTCTTATATGAGTATATATCAAAGCTGAAAAGAAACACAAACTGAATTTAGAAATCCATGTGAATTACTAAACAGGATGAAGATTACAGTAAACCCTTTCATGAGCAGCAACGTTAAAGCCCTAAAGATGTAAAGCAGATTCACAAACGGGTGGAAACATAATTGGTTATGGCAGTATCTGTGTAACATTTGGAACAGCAAAGTGGTGAAACACAAGCAAGGGAATGGAAATGCATATAATCTTTTCTGATGTAAAAGAAGGAGAATTAGAGGGTGCAAGCAAGTCAGTAAGGTCTGAAAGCAAACATACTGGAGCAACGCAGAAGACATCTATCAATCTGCAGTAGCAACAGGAGCAACAACAGGTGCTAGCCCAAAAGCAGCAGTGACAGCTACAGAAGCTAGCCCAAAAGCAGCAGTGACAGCTACAGAAGCTAGCCCAAAAGCAGCAGTGACAGCTGCAGAAGCTAGCCCAAAAGCAGCAGTGACAGCTACAGACACTAGCCCATAGAAGCACAGAACTAAATCTGACAGCAGTTAAGGACCACTTGAATGACTTGGCCCATGCAGTCTGCTCATTTCTCCCTACCTACACGATTTCCACAAACTGTGCCTGATCTATACCTTTCTCCCTCACCACTCTTCCTTTCCACTATGATTCCCTTGTGCTTATCTCATACATTCTTGAATCACACCACTGTTTTCGCCTCCAACACCTCAACTGGAAAGCAGTTCCAGGAATCCACCACTCTTTCTGTGGAGAAGTACTTCTTCACAACTCTCCTGAATCTACCCCCTCCAGCTTCATAGCATGTCTCCTTGTTCTTGAGCACCTTTTCTTCTGAAAAATACTTCCCTCCTGTAACTTATTTATCCCCTGAGATATTTAAAGGTCTCTATCATATCCCTCCTCTCCCTTTTCTCTTCCAGAGTGTGCATCCTTTAGTCTCTCCTGATAGGGCCTTTGATGCAGACCTGGCACCATTTCAGTGTCCCTCCTCTGGGCTGCGTCTACTCTGTCTATGTCCTTCCAGAGATGTGGTCTCCAGACCGGACACATTACTTTGGGGATGGGGACTTACCAATGATCTATAAACAAGAAACACCACCTCCCTCATTCTGCTGGTGATACCCCTCCCCATGCACCCCAGCATCCCACTAGCACTCCCTACTGATATATCACACTGCCTGGCCAAGTTTAGAGAATCCTGCTTGGTGGTTGTCAGTAACACTCCATCCATTCTGTACTCTGCCCCTGGGTTTCTGTACCCTAAGTACATTATTTTGTACTTTTTCAACCTGAAACCCTGCTGCCATACCTTTAACCACTCCTGTAGTTTTCTCAGGTCTCTGCTCATCCTTTCCACCCCCCTTCGCGGAGTGTCCACCCTATTGCAGATTTTGGGGATATCTGTAAAGAGGTAGGTCTTCTTTTCCCCTCCAGCTCATCTATAATGTCACTTATTACATTAAACGGGATCGGTTCCTGCACCGATTCTTGAGACACCTTGCTGGTCCCCATTCCTTCCATGGAATTAATTTAATATATCGCTACCCTCTGGCACCTATCCCTAACAAACTTCTTATCTAGTTTACCACCTTTAAATGCACTGCTAAGCTACCCAGCATGCTTAGGATCCTCCTATGTGGAACTGTGTCGAAAGCCTTACTGAGTCCAGGTAGGCCACATCCACAGGTCCACCCTGATCTAAATCCTTCATCACTTAGTCAAAGAAATCTATCTGATTCATTTGACATGACCTCCTGCTGTGAAACCATGCTGCCTCAGGTCTTGCAACCCTCTGGATTCAAGATATTCCACAGCCCTTTGCTTCAGTACTGATTCCATTATTTTTCCACCACTGATGTCAGGCTGACTAGCCCATTTTATTTATTTATGACTTTGATAACCAGATAAGTGCACTGGTCCAAAGAACCATTTACTGGCACAACCCGGGCCAGAAGGCACATGTACAGATATTATACAGAAGATGATACAACAGAAACAAATTTAACAAGTATAAGTGCGTTTGTGGTCAGGGCAGTGGTACGAAACATAGCAATATATAATAGCTGAATTACAGGAGGTGGAAAAGGAGAAACTAATGACTAATTGACATTCATTGAACAAATTATAAAAGAAGATGGCATGGAGTACCACATGACCCAGAGAACTGGGATACCACAAACCCCAAAAAGAACCCCCCTTCACAATACCCCAACATGCCCAGAGACCCAAAAACAAAGACTAATGTGTGGAGACAGGTTAATCGGGAAAGAAACAGTAAGCCATGGAGGGGGGTGGGTGCTACCTGTTGAAACAGTTGCTAGTGTCATGAGCAAGGAACCAGGATTTAAGGTTCTGCTTGAAGGTGAGGTGCGTGTTGGATGACCTGAGGGGCACAGGAAGGGTGTTCCAAAATGAGGGTGCCGCTACTGATAGAGTGTTTCCACCCATTTTGGTAGAGGTTTTTGGAATCATCGGGGATGGGACAACAGATGACTGGAGACTCCTTGGCATAATGTGGGGCCCACAAAGGGAGAAAAGGACCACTATGAATGACAGTGTCAATGAGGGATCCAAGGGTAAGATCAAAACAGCATTGCAGAGGGAGCCAGCCAAGGGAGCTATATAGGTTGCAGTGGTGAGTGGAGTAGGGGGCAGACAAAACAAAGCAGCAGACCCTGTTGTAAACAGCTGAGAGTCTGGCCCAAAGGGTGGTAGTGGTGCATATATAAATAGGTGAGCAGTAGTCCAGGACTGGGAGCTGGTTGCCGCCAGCAATGGCCAAGCAGGTCTCATGAGTTAAATAGGGATTGACAGGTTACACAGCACTAAGTTTCTGATTTATCCTACTGACTACAAGATATTTTTTGGTCAGTAAAGGAAAGAGTGGGATTCAGTATGACCCTGAGGTACTTGACGGATGGGACAATGTCAAGGGGAGGGCCATCAGGTGGGAGGATATGAAGAGAGGAGTTGTCTTTCAGGATACTGGAGGTTATGGTTTAGATCTGAACAGCATGTCCTTGGTTTTTTTAGCATTGACCAGCATCAGATTAGAGGAGAACCAGTTTTGGGCAGCACAGTAGTTCTGGGTGAGGACAGAGGATATAAGTGGAAGAGATTTATCACTGTGGAAGATGACAAGGTCGTCCACATAAAGGAGGGACTCGTAGGATAGGCAATCAGAGTTGAGTGTATTAACAAATATGGTAAAGAGCAGGGTGCCCAGGATGTAGCCTTGGGTCGCCCCCAAGGGGATAGCCAGGAGAGGAGAGATGGCAGAGCCAATGCATACAGATTGGGTGCAATCAGAGAGATAGCTCTGAAACAAGTTTGATGCCCCATGGAACAGCCAATAGAGCATAACTTGGGGAGGAAGAGAGGGTGGTTTACAAGATCAAAAGCTTTAGATAGGTCCATGAATACCACACCAGTGGCACGTCCTTAGTCCCATGTTTGTGAGGTTGTGATTGGTGAATAAAGCCAGGGCAGCAATGGTGCTATGGAGCCCATGGAAGCCATGTTGCTGGTTGCATAGAATGTTGTAGCTATCAAGATACTCAGATAGCTGCTGGTTAACACCCTGTTCAAGGAGCTTAATAAGGTGGGAGAGGATGGATATAGGGTGATAGTTGTCAGATAAGTGGGGGTCCCCTGATTTGAAAATAGGAAGTATCTTCGTGGACTTCCAGAGGTGGGGCATGCAGGAGGTAGTCAGAGTGAGACTGAAAATAAAGGAGTGAGGTTTAGCAATCACTGAGGAGGCAAGTTTGCGAAAAACAGAGGAGAAGCCATTGGAGCCTGGACTACCCCAGTTGGGTAGACTCCTATGGAGGTCATAAGTGTCCTTGGGGTAGATTTTTTTAAAACAGAAAGGAGGGCAGAGAGGGTACCTGGTGAGTGGGGAGCAGGGCCCTTGGTTCAGGTGGCTGACTAGGTGGAGAGTGGGCAGAGTGGGATGAAGAGGAGGGGAGGTGGGTGGAGGTGCAAGACCACTGGCCCGAGGGACTGCTCGAGGGCAGTTTGCCCATAATTGACAGCCTCCTCCCTGCTACCACTTTTGTGTAGTGAGACATCATTCGCCCTCCTCCAGTTCTCTGGAATCATTCCTGTTTCCAGTGAGCTGTTAAATAGAACTGCCAGGGGTGCAGTCAGTATTTTCCAGAGCTCCCTCAGTACCTTCAGATGCACATTATCTGGTGCCATTGCTTTGTCCACCTTCAGATTACCAAGTCGCTTCATGACTTCTGCCTCCAAAAAAAGGACTACTGTCCGCCTCCTTCCCTCTAAAGCTTCTGTTCCTTTTTTCTGGCTCCTCGCTTTCCCCTTTGTCTGTGAACACAGAAAAAGGTATTTGTTCAGGATGTCTGCCATTTTCTGATCCCATCTGCACAGGACCACTTCCCTTTTTAACCTTACAATCCTAACATTGGTCTTCTTCTTTTCACTTACATACCTAAAAATGTCTTGCCCCCTTTCATTACTTGCTGGGCTATTGTCTCTTCAGTTTGTGCCTTTGCACCCCTTAGTGTTTTCCCTGTTTCATTATGTTTCCTCAGATAAAACTCCCTATCCTCTCCCCTATGCATTTCCTCATACCTTCTGAATGATACCCTTTTAGCTTTACCTTTTCAGCCACCTGTTTTGGGAACCATAGTGGTCTCTTTTTTGTGACTTAGTTTACTTTTTCCTCCTATGCCAGACTGGCCCCTTTCAGTCCTGACCCCTGTGCCCAGTCCCATCATCTGCATCCCAAACTTACCTTCACCCACAGTTCCTTCAAACAACCCACTACAACCCCCCCCCCCAACTAGGTCATCCCTGAGGCATTCATCTTCATAAAATCTACCCTCCTGAAGTCCAGGACCCTTGTCTTGTGTGGTTAGATTCCTCAGCTGTCCCTATACTGAACCCCACTCTACGATGATTACTGGTCTCCAGGTGGAGTCCCACATGGACATCAGCAACACTGTCTGTCAGTGAGTACCAGGTCCAGTATTGCCCCAACACAAGAGTGTTCATTGACTAGTTGCCTGTGGAAAGCCCCTACAGAGAAGTCCAGGATGGTCCTGCTTCTGGCTGAAGCTGCTGCTGGGAGTCTCCAGTCCACATCTGCCAGGTTAAAGTCCACCAGCAGCAACACCTTCCCATTTCCTGCCGTGTTACCCTTAACTTCCACCAGCACCTTATCTACTTTCTTTCTCTGTGCTGGAGGTCTGCAGATTGCACCAGTGCAAATATTGGTTCCATTCTGCATCTCCAGGGTGACCACAGTACCTCTTCCACACCCTATATTCCCTGTATCTCCATCAATTTTATGCTTTCCATCACATAAAGCATCACACCCCCTCCTTTTCTTCCCACATGGTCCTTTCTGAACAGAGTATAGCCTGGTATGGCTATGTCCAAGTCACGGTTTTAAGTGCATAATGATTCAGTAATGGCCACAAAATCCAGTCTGACCTCTGCCATTATGGCCTCTAGGTCTGGAATCTTATTTCTTAGACTTTAAACATTGGAATACATGGCCTTCCAGATTTTGTTTCTGCTCCATTTGTTGCCCCCATTTTTCCATTTTTGCCCTTCTTTCTTCCCCCCTCTTTTTAATGCTCCCATAACTTCCCCCATTTATCTCTACCACCCTGCTTCCTTCTTACTAGAGCCATGCAGAATATAAAATTCCATCCATGGAATGACCATTCCAATTCCACAGAATTTTCTTGAAACTTCCATGAAATTTCTCAAAACTTTACATTTCAGTTGTTTTGATATAATTTCAAACATACACTTCCAAATAACATCAAATTTGTAGTGTAAGCAGTATCCTATGGCATACAAAAGTGTACCACATTTCAGTGGTGTAGATTGAAAGAGGGCAGAGCTATGGGTAGCCAAATATTTAATTAAAATTAAATTTTCAGTTATTTTGAGATTATTTTAAAATTTCTTATCCAACTTTCTCCACAACATAAGCATTTAGAGAAGCATGTAGAATGCATATGTGCACCATGTTTTAAGTCTCAGGCTTTAATGGAGCTGAGTTATAGGTAGCCAAATATTTTGACAACGTTTGGATATCTGTAATTTTAGTATAACTTTGATATTATTCATTGAACTATTAAAAAAATTGTTGGGTATGCAGGTTATCACTACATTTGTATATGCACATAATTTCATATTTCTAGCTTTAAATGGGACTACGTTATAGCCTGCCAAACATGTTGCCAAAATTTACATTTTGGTTAGTTCCTTCTAATTTTAAAACTAAATATCCAAATTTAACCACAGTGGAAACATTTAAACTACTGTACCACATAGTAATTTCTGAAAAAGTTCATATTTTCAGCTTTAAATGGGATTGAATTAAAAGTAGTCAAACTTTCACAACATTTAAAAATGTAATTTTGCAAAAATGTAAACAATAAATTTATAAACCCCTGAAACTTTTAAAACTAGAGAATGTAATATCATTTAATTTGGCAGGTGGAGGGAAGGGAATGTGGGCAGAGGGTGACAGTGAAAAAGCTGGAATATTGAATGAATATTTCTACTCAGTATTCACAAAGGAAGAGGAGGGGAAGGTACCTAAACCAAACAAGAGAAACACTCTGACGATGGGGGTTGATACCAGCCCATTTACAGCCCTCCTTGCTGCCTTCTCACATTGCTTGCCCATATCAGATGACCTAAAGGTGGGCAAGCAATGTGAGAGGGCAGCAAGGAGGGCTGGGGGGATACTGGGATGCATAGGGAGAGGCATCACCAGTAGAAAGCAGGAAGTTATTATCCCTCTCTACAGACAGTTGGTCAGACCCCATCTGGAGTATTATGTGCAGTTCTGGAGACCCAATCTCCGCAAAGACATAGACAGGATGGAAGCAGTCCAGAGGAGGGCAACTAAAATGGTGCAGGGTCTGCCCTGGAAGACATATGAAGAGAGACTTAAGGAGCTTAATATGTATAGCCTTGAGGAAATGAGGGAGAGGGGGGACATGATAGAAACTTTCAAGTACCTTAAGGGAATCAACAAAATCCAAGAGGGTAGCATCTTTCAAAACAAGAGGTGCAAGAACAAGGAGGCACAATTTGAAGATAGAGGGTGGCGGCTCAGAGGTAATTTAAGGAAGTATTTTTTTCACAGAGAGGGTTGTAGATTCATGGAATGGCCTTCCGGAGTAGGTTGTGAGTCAAAAACAGTGGTGGAATTCAAGCATGCATGGGACAGTCATAAGGCAATTCTAGGGGTTGGGGGCAGAAAGAAGTAGGCTGCTGGTTAACTAGGATCTGCAGCTTATCCATTAGGTAGGGAAATGGGCAGACTGGGTGGGCCAAGCAGTCCTTATCTGTCATCAAATTCTATGTTTCTATGTTTCTAAAGGGTTCTGAAAGAACTAATAAAATTGAAGGTGGACAGAGCAATGGTATCTGATGGGATTCACCCAAGAATTCTAAAAGAACTAAGGGTAGAACTAGTGACACCACTGACTTCTCTCTTTAACAAATCATGGCAGGATGGGGTGGTACCCAAGGACTGGAGGAGGGTGGATGTGATTCCTCTGCACATAAGTGGGAGCAGGACAGAGGCAGGAAACTACAGACCAGTTAATTTGACCTCAGTGGTAGGGAAAATGATGGAATCACTTCTGAAGGAAAGAACTGTTAAGTACCTAGAGGCCAGTGGGGCACAGGACCCATGGCAGCATGGATTTATGATGGGAAGGTCAAGTCAGATGAATCTATTATAATAGATTTCTTTGACTGGGTGACCAAAGTAGTAGACCAGGAAGGGGCTGTGGACATGGCCTACCTAGATTTTAGCAAGGCATTTGATACATTCCCACACAAAAGATTAAAACACAAGTTAGCCAGCCTTGGAGTGGGTCCCAAGGTGGTAGCCTGGATAAAAAAATTGGCTAGACAACAGGACCCAAAGGGTAATAGTAAACAGAGCCCACAGTGAAGAAAGGAGGGTTACTATTGGGGTACCGCAGAGTTCAGTACTGGGACCAGTCCTTTTTAATGTCTTTATAAGTGACATTACAGATGAACTGGAAGGAAAAGTATGTATCCTTGCAGATGACACAAATATCTGCAACAGGGTTGATACACAAGATGGAGTGGAAAGGATGAGAAGGGACTTGGCAATGTTGGAGGAATGGTCAAAAGTATGTCAGCTCAGATTCAATGCAAAGAAGTCAAAGGTAATGCACCTGGGAAACAAAAACCCAGGGGAAGAGTACACAATGGGGGGTGAGATACTGACAACAGTAAAAATGGAAAGGGACCTGGGGGTAATTATATCAGATGACCTAAAGGTGGGCAAGCAATGTGAGAAGGCAGTAAGGAAGGCTGGGAGGATGCTGGGATGCATAGGGAGAGGCATCAATAGTAGAAAACAAGAAGTTGTTATCCCTCTGTACAGATAGTTGGTAAGACCCCATCTGGAGTACTGTGTGCAGTTCTGGAGACCCCATCTCCGCAAAGACATAGACAGAGTGGAGGCTGTCCAGAGGAGGGCAACCAAAATGGTGCAGGGTCTACACCAGAAGACATACGAAGAAATACTGAAGGAGCCTAATATGTATACCGTTGAGGAAAGAATGGAGAGAGGGACATGATAGAAACTTTCAAGTACCTCAAGGGAATCAACAAAGTCCAAGAGGGTAGCATCTTTCAGAAAAAGAGATGTGCAAGAACAAGGGGGCACAATTTGAAGATGGGGGGGACGGCTCAGAGGTAATGTGAGGAAGTATTTTTTCATGGAGAAGGTTATGGATGCATGAAACAACCTCCCTGAGGAGGTCGTGGAGTCAAGAACAGTGGGGGAATTCAAGACTGCATGGGACAGACATAAGGCAGTCCTAGTGGGGGGGTAGGAGGAAGTAAGTTGTTGGTTAACTAGGATCTGCAGCATATCTGTTAGATAGGAAAATGGGCAGACTAGGTGGGCCAAGCGCTGCTTATCTGCCATCAAATTCTATGTTTCTAGGTTCTTAGACCTTGCAAGGAGACTGCATGCCAATGTTATTAATTGCTTGCTACAAGAAACTGCAAAATAGCATCTGTACTTAAAGTCAAATTCCTTGAGTCATTGTGAAAATTGCAGAATTTCATGAAAACTTCCATAAAACTGGAATTTTCTAATTTCACTCATCCTTATCTGGGAGAGTTCTAATTAAAGGATCGGGGTATAAGAGGCAGGTAGCACAGGGGGTCACCAGGTTCTGAAATTAGATACCCAGTTTCACCAAGAAATGGACAGCTGAGCTGGGTAGCACAACTGTGGTAGATCCCCAGGTTGGTGCAAAATAGCATAGTGCCAATTCCAACCTGAATGCAGGATATTTAAGGATCACATTCAGTAAATGTATGATCCAGGGAGCCTGGGGTACATGTAAGTCTAGGACTTAGAGGTACTCAAAAAGATGTAGGGGGGAAGACAATGTCTTGGGCAGCAGGAAGAAAGAATACTGGCTATTCCAACAGGGTAGGTTAATAGTAAAAGGAGTAGGTGACTCAAGTTTTTAGGAAGTCTGTCACTGTAAGGAACAATGAGGATATCAGTGGGATCAGTAGTTCTACTGAGTCAATCTGGCTATGCCAAAACAGAAGGTGAGGGAACAGTCACCCAGTGAGAATCAGCAGGACTGCAAAAAGCACAGCCCAGCTTATCAAATGAAGTAGTTAAATGTGCATTGTTAATGTTAAATTTCACAAAAAAAATTCTGGATGCTTTATCTACAGAATATGCTATCATAAATATGTGAGTAAATGTTACTATCATTTTTTTTCTACTGCAAAATTAAAACTGCTTAACCAATTTATCCAGTTGTGTTCGACACCAGGATACACGGACTATGGATATGCATGTCAAATGTTAACTCTATGCATGCAAGAGAAGAGAAGTTACAAACATCCACATTTTTGACAGTTTTCACAAAGTTTTATAAATAGTAACATAGTAAAGTTTTGAACCCCTGTAACTTAAAAATCTAATCTAATTCTCTCCATATTTAGATCAATCTATAAGCATTTCAAAAACGTTAACCGTACTAATTTACACATGGCTGGCTCCAAAGATGCCTGACTTATATGCAGATAACATTTTTTCATGAAATTTCCTGAAAAAGTAACATGACAGATTTTGAGCACACATCATTTTGAAATGATGCATCATACTGTTATGAAATCTGGCACATTGGTAGAACATCTATCATCAATCACCTATCACCTATCATTTGGAGGCAGTATAGCGCAGTGGTCTAAGGCTCTGAGCTGTAAATTTGGTGATATCTAGCAGACCAGACCTGGGTTTAAATCCCACAGCTTCCACTTGCATATTGTGTGACCCTGAGCAAGTCACTTAATCTCCTTATGCTCACAGGTCGCTCCTGTAAAAAAGTTTTCAGCTTAGTGTGCTATACCTGGTTAAACAACTAAAAAAAAAAATCAAGAAACCATGCCAAATTTAAGATTCCCAGACCAAATAGATAGTTAAGGTATATGCAGATAAAAAAATGTTCATGTAATTTCACACAAACAATAAAATGACAACATTTGAGCACCTATACTTTTGAAACTGGCTAAATTACATGATACGTGGCCATTGACTCAAAGGGTATATATGCCGCATTTCAGTGCTCTGGCTTGAATGGTTGCTGAGATATAACCATATTACTAGATTTTAAAAATGATGTGAAATTCAGACGAAATTCCATGAAATTCCATGGATTTAGAAAATTTCATTGAAATTCCATTGGTACAGAATTTTCCCATTCCAAAAAGCTCTACTTTTTACGGCTGTGGGTGGAGCCTACAGTCATTTTGCTTTCTCTGGCCCTAAAATGGCTGATCGTGGGACTTTCCACTGGACTTTTGGAAGTATCCTTCTGAAAGTCCAAAGTAGCTTGTACAACTCTGCCACGTTCGGTCACTTCGGAGTAACAGTTGCACTATTTTGACTGTTACTTCCACATTTCAGGGCTAAAACTGTGTATGCGCATGAGTTCTGCTGGTGCCACTGTCTTGTGAATGGCATATTGCCATTTGCTGCAATGGTGCATGTGTGAATGCCGCGCATGCACAGTTGCATTACTGCCATCATCTTGGAGATGGAACTCACAGCACTCGCTCTCCGGAGCTCACAAGCTCACCACAGCCACGTAGGCTCTAGGAAGACCTTGTTTATATTGCACCCTGTGTGATTCCTCTCCCCTCAGATTGTCCTTACTCTGTAATTAAGGCTGGGAAGGGGCAGTTATTGACTCCATGATTCCTTCCTCATCCCCACTTGCTTAGTATAAATGTTTATTGAAGTAACATTTAAACCATCTACTGAGGACTATGGTCCCCCTCCCAGATGATGCAGGCCATTACCCCTGTATGGGTCCTTATCCTTCCAGGTGGGTCCCCAGTCCCTAATGTAGCCAAACCTTTCCTCTCTGCTCCTTTTCTTCAGCCATGAACTGAAGCTCCAAGTGCAGAGATCCCTTTTCTGTCCCCTCTCATAGTCAAGCAGCACCTCAGCGAATACAAATCAGTGAGATACCTGTCTATGACCCCCCACTGCTCCCTACACTCCTGTTCTCAGCCCCATTCCTATCCAGGTCATTGCTCCCCAGGTGGATAATAATATCCAGCTGTCCCTTCCATCCTGTTGTCCTTGCGATCCTCAGGATCTGCTTCCCATCAATTTAGGCCAATGCCTGCTTCTCCCATCCCTTTCCTGTTCCAAAATCTATCCCCCTTACAATCGAGTCACCCACCAGAGGTTGCCTTCTACTCCTCTGGGCCCCTCAACCACCCTTCTTGGGGTCTTCATGATAGAGGGCCCGCACATCTTTCTTGATCACTACCATGGATGCCTCCAGGTAGTCCTGCCCTGCCAGAGTGGCATCAGAATTAAGTAATGGTACCATTTAAGGAATGTGCTTCTGTCCCACCACCACCACCATACCAGAGCCCACTATAGTCCAGCCATTCCTCCTCCACTCTGGTATCCTTTGCAGTAACGATAACAGAGCTGGAGGCCCTGATTGGGGAAGAGGTCCACAGAATCCTAGCCAACTCTGCCTAGAGTCTAGCAACCTCCTCCCGCAACCCTCAGAGTTTTATGCAGATAGGACAGCACTGCAGCCTAAAGAAGGTCTCTCTGAAAATGTCACCCACAGCCACTGCACTGTACCACTCCCAGTATTCTCAGCTTTTATTCTCCCTGTGTTTCCAGGAAATAGTTTAGTGCCCTCGCCATTGATAGGGTACTTCTAGTTTCCTACTTTTTTGTTTGTTTCAGTTTGAGTTCCTCTGTGCCTAATTTCAGTTTTTCTAAACTCCTACCCTTGATTTGTGTTTCTCCTATTTCCAGTTTTGGCCTATCTTTGATCTTCCACCCTTCCCAGCAGTGACTGTTACACAGTAGTGAACAGGGGCCTTGCCTTAGTTGACCAACAGAGTCCCCCTCTTGTCCACTTCCTTATTCTGATGCCTGCTGATGCCTACAACACCAGTCACCTGTCCCACTCTTTCACTGTTCCTATCTCTAGCAGATGAATGGGTGGGACACATTGGCAGTGGCTGCAATTATACAGAACCTGCTCCCTTCCTTGTGACATGTTGTTGACTGTGGGAGGTCAATTACCAACTAGATGAGGTCCCAGGCCAGACAGTTAGTACCCTTCCCCCAAATTACAGGGCTAACTACAAAGTAGTAGATCGGGGGGGGGGGCTGTGGACATGGCCTACCTAGACTTTAGCAAGGCATGTGACACAGTCCCACACAAAAGATTAATATACAAGTTAGCCAGCCTGGGAGTGGGTCCCAAGATGACAGCCTGGGTAAAGAATTGGCTGGAGAACAGGACACAGAGAGTAATAGTAAATGGAGTCCACTCAGAAGAAAGGGGGGTTTAGTGGGGTAACCGCAGGGTTCAGATTAGACTAGTCCTCTTCAATGTCTTTATAAGTACATTGCAGAGGGACTGGAAGGAAAAGTATGTCTCTTTGCAGATGACACAAAGATCTGCAACAGAGTTGATGCACAGGGTGGGTGGAAAGGATGAGAAGGGACTTGGCAAGGTTAGAGGAATGGTCAAATGTATAGCAGCTTAGATTCAATGCTAAGAAGTGCAAG
Organism: Neoceratodus forsteri; assembly: GCA_016271365.2. Lineage (NCBI taxonomy): Eukaryota > Metazoa > Chordata > Ceratodontiformes > Ceratodontidae > Neoceratodus > Neoceratodus forsteri. Next base: position 1,104,656,958 of record CM028135.1, on the reverse strand, counting down.
GTAATGCACCTGGGAAACAAAAACCCAGGGGAAGAGTACACAATAGGGGGTGAGATACTAACAACAACAAAAATGGAAAGGGACCTGGGGGTAGTCATATCAGATGACCTAAAGGTGGGCAAGCAATGTGAGAGGGCAGCAAGGAGGGCTGAAGGGATACTGGGATGCATAGGGAGAAGTATCACCAGTAGAAAACAGGAAGTTATTATTCCTCTGTACAGACAGCTGTTGAGACCCCATCTGGAGTACTGCATGCAGTTCTGGAGACCCAATCTCCGCAAACACATAGACAGGATGGAAGCTGTCCAGAGGAGAGCAACTAAAATGGTGCCGGGTCTGCACCAGAAGACATAGGAAGAGAGACTTAAGGAGCTTATTATGTATAGCCTCGAGGAAAGGAGGAGAGGGGGACATGATAGAAACTTTCAAGTACCTCAAAGGAATCAACAAAGTCTAAGAGGGTAGCATCTTTCAAAAAGAGGTGTGCAAGAACAAGGTACAATTTGAAGATAGAGGGGGTAGCTCAGAGGTAATTTAAGGAAGTATTTTTTCACAGAGAGGGTTGTGGATGCATGGAACGGCCTTCCGGAGGAGGTCATGGAGTCAAAAACAGTGGTGGAATTCAAGCATGCATGGGACAGTCATAAGGTAATTCTAGGGGGTGGGGGTAGGAAGAAGTAGGCTGCTGGTTAACTAGGATCTGCAGCTTATCCATTAGGTAGGGAAATGGGCAGACTGGGTGGGCCAAGCGGTCCTTATCTGCCATCAAATTCTATGTTTCTATGTTTCTAGAAACAGATATATAATATAGCCACTAACTGTGTACTGCTCTGGCTGGTCTCAAATTTACCACTAAAAGCAGCAATAACAGCAATAGGCACTATTCCAGAAAAGAACAGCAACAGCAAAACTTAGTAGGCCAGAACTAACAGCAATATACACTAGTTCAAAAGCAGCAGTGAGAGCATTAGCTGCTACCCCAAAAGCAGCCGTGACAGCATGAGGTGCTACCCCAAAAGCAGCACTGACGGCATTAGGTGCTACCCCAAAAGCAGAAGTGACACCATCAGGCGCTAGCCCAAAAGCAGCAGTGACAGCACTAGGTGCTACCCGAAAAACAGCAGTGACTGCATTAGGTGCTACCACAAAAGCAGCAGTGACAGCATTAGGTGCTACCCCAAAAGAAGCAGTGACAGCAACAGGTGCTACCCCAAAAGCAGCAGTGACATCATTAGGTACTACCCCAAAAGCAGCAGTGACAGCAACAGGTGCTACCCCAAAAGCAGCAGTGACAGCATTAGGTACTACCCCAAAAGCAGCAGTGACAGCATTAGCTGCCACCCCAAAAGCAGCAGTGACTGCATTAGGTGCTAAACCAAAAGAGGCAGTGATAGCATCAGGTGCTACCCCAAAAGCAGCAGTGACGACATTAGGTGCTACCCCAAAAGCAGCAGTGACAGCATAAGGAGATAGATCAAAGGCAGCAGTGTTAGCATTAGGTACTACCCCAAAAGCAGCAGTGACAGCATTAGGTGCTACCCCAAAAGCAGCAGTGACAGTATTAGGTGCTAGCCCAAAAGCAGCAGTGACACCATTAGGTGCTAACCCCAAAAGCAGCAGTGACAGCAATGTGTGCCAGCCCAAAAGCAGCAGTGACAGCATAGGTGCTACCCAAAAGCAGCAGTAACGGCATTAACTGCTACCCCAAAAGCAGCAGTGTCAGCATTAGGTACTATCCCAAAAGCAGCAGTGATAACAACAGGTGCTACGCCAAAAGCAGCACTGATGGCATTAGGTGCTAGCCCAAAAGCAGCAGTGACAGCATGAGGTGATAGACCAAAAGCAGCAGTGTCAGCATTAGGTACTACCCAAAAGCAGCAGTGACTGCAACAGGTGCTACCCCAAAAGCAGCAGTGTCAGCATTAGGTGCTACCCAAAAGCAGCAGTGACAGCAACAGGTGCTACCCCAAAAGCAGCAGTGACAGCAACAGGTGCTACCCCAAAAGCAGCAGTGACAGCATTAGATGCTACCCCAAAAGCAGCAGTGACAGCATTAGATGCTAGCCCAAAAGTAGCAGTGATAGCAACTGGTGCTACCCAAAAAGCAGCAGTGACTGCATTAGGTGCTACCCCAAGAGCAGCAGTGACAGCAACAGATGCTACCCCAAAAGCAGCACTGACGGCATTAACTGCTACCCCAAAAGCAGCAGTGACAGCATTAGGTACTACCCCAAAAGCAGCAGTGACAGCAACAGGTGCTACCCCAAAAGCAGCAGTGACAGCATTAGGTACTACCCCAAAAGCAGCAGTGACAGCAACAGGTGCTACCCCAAAAGCAGCACTGATGGCATTAACTGCTACCCCAAAAGCAGCTGTAACAGCATTAGGTACTACCCCAAAAGCAGAAGTGATAGCAACAGGTGCTACCCCAAAAGCAGCACTGATGGCATTAGGTGCTAGCCCAAAAGCAGCACTGACAGCATTAGCTTTACCTGCTGCCTTGTCACACTGTTTCCCTACCTTGAGATCATCAGAGATGATAACCCCAAGATCCCTTTCCTGCTTGACACATGCTATATCCTCACCCCCCCCAACTGATATATTGTGCCAGGGTTTTTGTGCCCCATATGCATTATCTTGCACTTCTTTGCATTGAATTTCAACGGCCAAACCCCTGACCATTCTTCAAGTTTCTGCAGGTCCCTTCTCATTCTGTCACACCCTCTGGTGTGTCTACTCTGTTACAGAGCTTTGTGTCATCAGCGGACAGTGAAATTCTGCCTTCTAGGTCCTGCGCAATGTCACTGATGAAGATGTTGAATAGGACCAGTCCCAGCACTGATCCCTGTGGTACCCCACTGGTCACTCTTCCCTCTGTGTAGTGACAGCCATTTACCACCACCCTCTGTGTCCTGCCACCCAGTCAGTTACCTACCACCACACTACTGTCCTGCCCACACCATATTCCCTAGTTTGTGTAATAGTCTTCTCGTGGCACAGTGTCAAAAGCCTTGCTGAAGTCCAGATAGGCCATGTCCACTGCCCTCCCCGATCCACCTCCCTAGTTACCCAGTCAAAAAATTCAATGAGGTTGGTCTGACATGACCTCCCCCTGGTGAAACCATGCTGCCTTGGATCCTGCAGTCCATTGACAACCAGATGTTCCACCAATCTCTCCTTCAGTAGTGCTTCCATGATCTTCCCCAATACCGAGGTGAGGCTGACTGGTCTGTAGTTCCCCGCTTCCTCTTTGTTCCCACTTTTGTATAAGGGGACTACATCTGCTGTCCTCCAGTCTTTGGGTACCTCCCCTGTTTCCAGTGATTGGCAGAACAGGATAGCCAGAGGTTCAGCCACCACCTCTCTGAGTTCTTCAAGGATGCTGGGGTGCACCCCATCTGGCCCCATTGCTTATTTCTGGTAGAAAAAGGGAGATTATTATGCCCCTCTACAGGTCCTTGGGAAGGCCACATTTGGAGTACTGCATTAAGTTCTGGAGACCTCACCCCGAGATGGACATTGACTGTTTGGAAATGGTGCAGAGAAGAGCCACTAAGATGGTGCATGGACTACATCACAAGTCATATGAAGCAAGACTCAGGGAGCTGAACCTATACTCCCTTGAGTAGAGAAGAACCAGAGGGGATATGACTGAAACATTTAAGTACATGAGGGGATCTAACACAGCTCAGACAGGCAACCTATTTCATAGAAACATAGAAACATAGAATTTGACGGCAGATAAGGACCGCTTGGCCCACCTAGTCTGCCCATTTTCCTACCTAACAGATAAGCTGCAAATCCTAGTTAACCAACAGCTTACTTCCTCCTACCCCCCACTAGGACTGTCTTATGCCTGACCCATGCATTCTTGAAGTCCCCCACTGTTCTCGACTCCACAACCTCCTCAGGGAGGCTGTTCCATGCATCCACAACCCTCTCAGTGAAAAAATACTTCCTCATATTACCTCTGAGCCGTCCCCCTTCTATCTTCAAATTGTGCCCCCTTGTTCTTGCACATCTCTTTTTCTGGAAGATGCTACTCTCTTGGACTTTGTTAATTCCCTTGAGGTACTTGAAAGTTTCTATCATGTCCCCTCTCCCTTCTTTCCTCTAGGGTATACATATTAAGCTCCTTTAGTCTTTCTAGAGTCTTCTGGTGCAGACTCTGCACCATTTTAGTTGCTCTCTCTGGACAGCTTCCACTCTGTCTATGTCTTTATGGAGATGGGGTCTCCAGAACTGCACTACAGTACTCCAGATGGGGTCTCACCAACTGTCTGTACAGAAGGATAACAACTTCCTGTTTTCTACTATTGATGCATCTTCCTATGCATCCCAGTATCCCCCTGCCTTCCTTACTGCCTTCTCACATTGCTTGCCCACCTTTACGTCATCGGATATAATTACCCCCAGGACTCTTTCTATTTTTACTGTTGTCAGTATCTCGCCCCCCATTGTGTACACTTCCCCTGGGTTTTTGTTTCCCATGTGCATTGCCTTGTACTTCTTTGCATTGAATCTGAGCTGCCATACATCTGACCATTTCTCCAACCTTGCCAAGTTCCTTCTCATCCTTTCCACTCCATCTTGTGTATCAGCCCTGTTGCAGATCTTTGTGTCATCTGCAAAGAGACATACTTTTCCTTCCAGTTCCTCTGCAATGTCACTTATAAAGACATTAAAAAGGACTGGTCCCAGTACTGAACCCTGCGGTACCCCACTAGTAACCCTCCTTTCTTCACTGTGTATTCCATTTACTACTACCCTTTGCGTCCTGTTGTCTAGCCAATTTTTTATCCAGGCTACCACCTTGGGACCCACTCTAAGGCTGGCTATCTTGTGAATTAATCTTTTGTGTGGGACTATATCAAATGCCTTGCTAAAATCTAAGTAGGCCATGTCCACAGCCCCTCCCTGGTCTACTACTTTGGTCACCCAGTCAAAGAAATCTATTAGATTCATCTGACACGACCTTCCCATCGTGAATCCATGCTGCCTTGGGTCCTGTGCCCCACTGGCGTCTAAGTACTCAACAATTCTTTCCTTCAGAAATGATTCCATCATTTTCCCTACCACTGTGGTCAAACTAACTGGTCTGTAGTTTCCTGCCTCTGTCCTGCTCCCACTTTTGTGAAGAGGAATCACATCTGTCCTTCTCCAGTCCTCGGATACCACCCCATCCTCCCATGATTTGTTAAAGAGAGTAGTCAGCGGTGTCACTAGTTCTACCCTTAGTTCTTTTAGAATTCTTGGGTGAATCCCATCAGGCCCCATTGCTTTGTCCACCTTCAATTTTATCAGTTCTTTCAGAACCCTTTCTTCTGTAAATGGACTGGTATCAACCCCCGTCTTCGGAGTGTTTCTCTTGTTTGGTTTAGGTAACTCCCCCTCCTCTTCCTTTGTGAATACTGAGCAGAAATATTCGTTCAGTATCCTGCTTTTTCACTGTCACCCCCTACCCACATTCCTTCCCCTTTATTAAGCTTCAGTATCCCTCCTTTGGTCTTTCTTCGCTCCCTAATGTACCTATAAAAGGTCTTATCCCCCTTCTTAACAGAATTGGCTATCCTTTCCTCGGTTTGGGCTTTTGCTATTCTGACTGCCTTTCCAGCCTCTTTCTGCTTTAACTGATAAAGTTCTCTGTCCTGCTCCTTCTGTGTTTTCTTATATTTCCTGAATACTGTCCTTTTCTCCTTAACCTTCCCTGCCACCTCTTTTGAGAACCATAGCGGTTTTTTCCTTCATTGTGTTTTATTGATTTGCTTTACACAAAGGCTTGTTTCCTCTGTGATGGCTGTTTTGATCACTCCCCATTGTTCCTCCACCCCTCCTTCTTGCCTGTTTGCTAGTGTTTTTCTGAGGCACTCTCTCATTTTCCCAAAGTCGGCCCGCCTAAAGTCCAGTACTCTTGCCTTTGTATGGCTTGATTGTATGGCTGTGTTTATCGTAAACCACACTGTTTGGTGGTCGCTTGTTCCCAGATGGCTACCCACTTCTAAATCTGAGATTCTTTCTCCATCCTCATTTGAGAGTACCAGGTCTAAGATTGCTCCCTCCCGAGTGGGTTCCAATACTAGCTGTCTGAGGCATGCCCCCTGAAGGGCATCAAGAATGACCCTGCTCTTGGATGTGCCTGCAAAGGTGCTTCAGTTAACATCTGGCATATTCAGGTCCCCATCAACAATATCTCCTTTTTCTGCCATTCTAAGAGCCTTCTATCATTTCCTTGTCCATTCCCTCCCCTGAGACGGGGTCTGTATACAACCCCATATGGATTGTGGTGCCATTTCCTGTCTCCAGGGTGACCCAAAGTGCCTCATCTGCTCCCTGTTTACTCTTTAGTTCTGTTGCTTTGATCCCTTCCTTTACATAGAGAGCTACCCCTCCTCCTCTTTTACCCTCCCTGTCCCTCCTGTAGATTGTGTATCCTGGTATGTTGACATCCCAGTCATGGTTCTCTGTGTATCATGTTTCTGTGACTGCCACAATATCCAGGCAACCCCTCAAGGTCACAAGTTCAGGGAGCTTGTTACACAGACTACGGGCATTGGTACTCATCACCCTCCACTTTTTGATAGCCTTACCCCTTTTAGCCCCATTTCTGTCCTTACTGCCTTTGCCTTTTTTTACATTTAAATCTGTTCTGCTCCCTAATAACTTCTGTACCTTGGTGTTTACCTCACTAATCACCATGTTTTGTGGGGGGAGGCTCGGACTTCCCTGCTCCTTTCAGTGTCTCCCCTTGGCTAGTTTAAATGCTTGCCAATGAAGCATTTAAACCTCTCACCTAGGATTCTGTTCCCTGGACAGATGCAGACCATTGCACCAGTATAGGTCTGCATCCTCCAGGTGGCTCCCAGTCCCAATGAAGCTAAAACCCTGAGCTCCACACCAGTTTTTCAACCACTCATTGAATTCCCTGGTGAGAAGCACCTAGCATCTCCCTTTGCCATAGACAGGCAGCACCTCCGGAAGGTTACCGACATGCATTTGTCTAAGGCCCTTCCAACTCTCTATAAACCCTCTTGCACTGCTGTGATCCCATTCTAGCCAGGTCATTTGTCCCTAGGTGGACAATGACATCCAGCTCCCTCCCTCATGCAGCTCCTCCCACGATCCTGAGGATTCGCCTGTCCCTCTCAAGCCATGGCGCCAGGAAGGCACCCACTCTCCCTTCCTCTCCCATTTCTACCTCCCTAATGATTGAGTCCCCACCAGGAGTTGCTTCCTTCCCTGTGGGGTCCCATGCCACCTCCTGTGGGTCTCCTTGTGAAGGTTCCCAGCATCCTCCTTGGTCTCCACTGCAGGTGCCTCCATAGAGGAACCACTATCCACCAGAAGAGCGAATGAATTGTGGAGAGGTACAGCTGGAGGGATGCAACTCTGTTCCACCACCCTCTCCCTCCTTGAGCCCACCCTGGTCCAGCATCTCCTCTTTCTTGGCAACCTCTGAGGTAGTGGCATTGGCCCTGGTGGTCCCAGAACATGGCAGCACACATGAGAGGGCATGACATGAGACTGGAAGGAGAAAGGTTCAAAAGCAACCTCAGGAAGTACTTCTTCACAGAGAAAGTGACAGACCCATATAACAGCCTGCCCCAGGAGGTGGTAGCAACAAAGACAATCAGGAAGTTCAAACTTGCATGAGAAAGACATAAAGGACAAGTTAGGAGAAAGGCTGCATAGGGAGTGGGGTAGTTTCTAGGCAGACTAGATGGATTACATGGTCCCCATCTGCCAACACTTTGCTTATGTTTTTATGCATGCAGTACTCCAGAAGGGGTCTCACCAACTGTCTGTACAATGGAATAACAACTTCCTGTTTTCTACTGATGATGCCTCTCCCTACCCAGTATCCCCCCAACCCTCCTTACTGCCTTGTCACATTGCTTACTTACCTTTAGGTCTTCAGACATGACTACCTCAAGATCCCCTTCCGTTTTTGTTGTTGTTAGTACCACCCCCCCCCCCATTGTGTACTCTTCCCCTGGGTTTCCGTTTCCCAGGTGTGTGACTTTGCACTTCTTTGCATTGAATTTAAGTTGTCATACTTTTGACCATTCTTCCAACCTTGCCAAGTTCCTTCTCATCCTTTCCATCCCACCTTGTGTATCAACCCTGTTGCAGATCTTTGTGTCATCTGCAAAGAGGCATACTTTTACTTCCAGTCTCTCTGCAATGTCACTTATAAAGACATTAAAAAGGCTTGGTCCCAGTACTGAACCTTGCAGTACTCTGCTTGTAACCCCCCTCTCTTCAGAGTGGACTCTGTTTAATATTACCATCTGTGTCCTGTTGTCCAGCCAATTGTTTACCCAGGCTACCTCCCTGGGACCCACTCCCAGGCTGGCTAACTTGTACAGTATATTAATCTTTTGTAAGGAACTGTGTCAAATGCCTTGCTGAAGTCTAGGCAGACCATGTCCACAGACCCTCCCTGGTCTACTACTTTGGTCACCCAGTCAAAGAAATTTATTAGATTAATCTAACATGACCTTCCCACTGTGAATCCATGTTGTCTGGGGTCCTGTGCCCAACTGGTCTCTAGGTACTCAACAATTCTTTCTTTCAGAAGTGATTCCATAATTTTCCCTACCATTGAGGTCACACTATCAGGTCTGTAGTTTTCTACCTCTGCTTTGCTCCCATTTTGTGAAGGAGAATCACATCCACCCTCCTTCAGTCCTCTGGTACCACACCATCCTTCCATGATCTGTTAAAAAGGGTAGTCAGTGGTATTACTAGTTCTCCCCTAGTTCTTTTAGAATTCTGGGGTGAATCTAAATGGGTCCCATTGCTTTGTCCACCTTTAGTTTCAGGAGTTCTTTCAGAACCCTTTCTTCTGGGAATGGACTGGTATCTACCCCCCTATCCAGAGTACTTCTATTGATTGGATTAGGTAACTCCCCTCATTTTATTTTGTGAATACTGAGTAGAAGTATTCATTCAGAATCCCTGCTTTTCCTTTTTTTTTGATTAATAAATTTTATTAAAAGTTTTCAATACAAACAAGAAGAACATTCTCCAAAAACATTCAGATTAAATCTAAACAAACTTACCCCCCACCTCCCATACCATCCAATATAGCCACAGATCCATAATAGATTCTACATTATACAGTCAAGTAGACTCCACATTTAACCCTCCCATCATACCCCCCCACACCACCACCCCCAATCCCTCTGACCCACACCTTCCTTACCCAAAAACTGACAGGGTAGCAATCACAATTTCATTTGACACATTTTAGCAATGACATAACCAGATAACATACATGACATTCATAATACGAATGAAGGAAGAGAATCATTGGGTCTCATGGATGAACTAACTCACCTCCCGGCTATAAAGCTTAACATAGGATTTCAAAGCTCTCCAAACTGAATTACCCTATGATTCTGTGCTGGTACTATTCTTTCCGCGTTTATGGCAGTTACTAATTCCAGCGTCCATTCTCTTACAGTCAGAAGTGTATCACTTATCCAATGCCGCATTATAGTTAGTTTTGTCACAAATGATGTTAAAGCCATAAAGGCCCTGTCCCTAGGTGACTGCACAAACTGAAAATCTCTTATTATACACACTTCTAACGTAAAGTAATTGGAATGCACAAATAGCGTTAAAAATGATTGTTTAATATCATGCCAGAGTGCTGTCACCTTTGGCTACATCCATATCATATGCAAAAGAGAGACCCCTTTTTGAAAGCTTCTTAAACACTGAATCTCAGCTTTTTTGCCCATCTTAAACTGCTTGAACGGTGTATAGTAGAGGTTATAAAGTAGGTTATACTGAACTAATCGTAGCCTGTCTTGCTTAATAAAGCGATAAAGATCCACCCAAATCCTTTTCCATGTGCTAGAATCATAGGTTAAAGATGCTGAGTGTTGCCAATAAAAAGCCATTGGATAGCATTTATCAAAACAAGGCCCCCAGTGTTTTATAAAGACTTGCAATAGGTCTGTTTTGAGGAACTTTATCTGTGAAATGTAGGAAAAGGCTACTTGCCTCTGTAGACCACAGAGGTTTTCCCAGAAAAGTCTGAACACAGTGTTTGGTCTTGTGGTATTTAAAAAAGGGAAAAACTGGGAGGTGAGATGAACCTCTAATTTCTGCTATAGTAATAAAAGTGTTCTGTTTAACAAAATCGGATAAAAAAAGAAACTTTTTGACGGTGCCAGAATTCCTGTGTTATAGTTTTATTGCCTATCTTTAAGTTTAAATTTTCAAAGAATGGCTGTCCCAAATCAGTTTTGTACTGTACCTCAAAAAATTGGCACATCTGCTGATGTGCCCACACTAACCATCCAATCAGATAGTCTTTTAAGTGTAGGGAAATTTAACATATTCAACATACAAAAGGGAGGGTAACAAAATATTACAGGATTTTGTTTTAGCCTGTTCTATAGACAACCAATCCAAAGGTTTCTTATTGGTACTTATGTCCCCTTGCCACTTAAAATATTTCACCCGTGAAAAGCAAAGTAATATATGAGATGGTGTGGACATTGTAATCCCCTACCTGCCTTGGTCTGCATAACTTGTCCAGAGCCCTTCTCGGGTGTTTCCCTAACCAGAAACATTTTGCCCATATACTTGCAATCTTTTGGAACCATTGTTTCTGGGGACATGGATATGTTGTTCATCCACACTGTCTGGCAGATTCCTTGCCACTTTAAATCTTGCCAGAAGGTCTTCAAAGCTGGCTCCTCCACACACCACCCAGGTGGTAAAGCTCTCCAGCTCCGCCCATGATGCAGATCTTCACTTACCGCTTGGAAGCTCAGGTTCCTCCTTAACGCCTGGCGTGTAGACTGGATCCTGATTCTTCGGTTCGCCCGAAACTTATTTTAAAATTTTCAAGACTTCGGTCAAGTTTCTCCCTCACGGCTGCAATAGACAACTCGACTCCCGGATTTCGGTGGTGCCCTTGTGGGCAGAAAATGTCCAGGACAGATCCGCACTCCACTTGCGTCTACTGCCTTGGCCTAGACCGTGACCCGCAGGCCTGCGAGTTATGTCGTTCATTTTCGGCCAACGTCCTGGAAGACCACGCTGCCCGGTTGCAGCTTGGGCACCCCGAGAAGTGTTACCTGCCGGTGAAGTCGAAGGAGGCCCATTGGGTGGTTACCGCGGCGGCTGGCTCGGCTGAGCAACTCGAGCAGATGATCACCCTCGAGGAGGAGGTGGCACAGGCTGCATCATCCTCTTCCTCAGTCGTGGCATTTATCCCGCTCTCTCTGGGTACCTCATATTCAGCTTCTTTCAAGGAACTTTGCCAGTCCCTTTCCATGAAGGGAGAGGGGCCATTGGGACATTCCTCTCAGTCCAAAAAGAAGGACTCAAAAGGTAAGTCCCATCGTCGGCATTCGTGGGAACGGGAGAGGTCCCCTTCCTCGGACAGTCGACACTCGACCTAGTCGAGGTTGCTAAGGCCACTGGCTCACGCATCCCCGTCAGGTCAGTGCCGCGAGACACCGCGTCGACACGGGTCGAGATTTTTCTCGACCCGTCGGACGGGCTGTCGACTGGTGAAGCTGACAACCCTTCTTCATCGGTTCCCCCGGTGGAGACCGAGGACCTGCCTGCACCTCCGATGACGCAGTCCCCGGTCAAGGCTTCCAAGCCGAGGGAAGAGCGAGTGTCTCCCGCCCCTTCCCAGACCTGTCCTCGGAAACACCAAGGTTCTCAGTCTCGGTCTCGGACATCCTCTCTGTCCAGCCGATCCCGCCGACATCAGCGGTCTCGGTCTCGGCACCGAAGTAAGCGGCGCTGCCGCTCACCCTCGTCTTCCTCATTGGAAGAGGAGAGGCTTTTGCGCAAATTGTGTCAACGCTACGAGGACCTGATGTGGCAGCAGTTACTTCTGTCCGGGAACAAGCCGACGCCATCGCCTTCCCCGGCCATCAAGTGGCTGTCACCCGAGCAGCCGAAACAATCCCTTGCTGTAGCCGAGGTGCCCAAGCCTGGGCTGGTTGTTCAGCCGAAACCAGCTGCCCCACCGATTGTGGTGGAACCTCCGCCTCAACAACCGAAATCAGGGGCGTCGACCAAAGACTCTCGGTCGGATCACGGCCTGCCCCACATGTTGTTGGTCACCCTCACTCCCGACCATCCTCGGCAGGTGGAGGGTGGCTCAGGCCCCAAGCAGCTCTTCATGGACTCCTCGGAGTCTGACGATGACTCCTCTCTGTTCTCCAGGCCCATTGACCTGGAGTCCTCCGGGGGTCAGTCGATGGACGAAAGCTCATCGTCCTTCATGGGTCTGCTTTGGCTCATCTCGGAGTCCACCGGGATGCAGTCTCGAGCTCTGTATCCAAGCGGGCCAAGTATCCTCATGGAGATACTGGACCGAGGGATTCTCCCAGAGGCTTTCCGTGGCTGAAGCCATTGTTGGCCCAGCCTTGGAGCTCTGGCAGTGGCCTGCTTCCTGTCCTGTGCCTTCGGCCAGGATGGCCAGGAAGTATACGGTCCCTACCGGCTCTTTACCCGGTTTTTTGGAACACCCCTCCGCTGAGGGGTTGGTCACCAACAACGTTTTCCGGTGTTCTGGGAATGCTAGGGATGTGGACAAGCCCCCCGACAAGGAGTCCAAAAAGCTGGACTATGCCGGGTGCAAGGTGTATGCTGCATCTTCTCTTGGCCTCCGCCAGGCCATCTCGGCTGTGTTGATGGCACACTTCTCCCACGCCCTCATGGGCTCTCTGGATGAGGTGATTCCCTCATCTCCCGGCCGACCTGCAGACCACGGTCTGGCAGGTATGGGACCAGGGAAGGGTAGTGGCTAAACAGCAGCTCCAAATGGCTCAGGACATTGGAGACTCCTGTGCCAGATCAGTTTGCAGCTGCGGTGGCATGCGCCGCAGAGCATGGCTGAGGATATCCACCTTCATGGCAGATACCCATCACAAACTGGTGGATGTCCCCTTCCCGGGGACCGACCTCTTCGGCCCTGGAGTGGAAAGTCACCTCCAGTAGATCGAAAAGTCCAGTGCTACTCTGGACTCGGTCACCTCCACCCAGAAGGACAAGGGCCACTGACAACAGCAGCATAAGTCCTTTCATTCTTCTGCGCCTGCAGCACATCCGGCCCAACAGTACCAGCACCAGGGCCAGCAGGCTCGCGCTCGGCATCCCAAACTCAAGCCTGTGGCTTCCTCCAATAGGAAGCAGGGAGGCAAAGGCCCAGGAGTTCCCTCGGCCGGTCCCTCCTCTAAGCCTGCCCAGTGACGGGTTGGGGGTGTAGCCCCCAGCCTCATCACTACCCCCTGGGTTCCCCCTGTGGGGGGACGGCTTGACCACTTCCTTTCTGCCTGGTCCGTTATCACCACGGACTGTTGGGTGTTGGAGGTAGTAGGAAAGGGCCTGCCCCTGGAGTTCGAGCAGGCCCCGCCCTTCCGAGTTGTTGCTTCTCGAGGGGCCACGGGGTCTGCAGCCTCTTTATCGGCTCGCTGAGCCAATATCAACCTGCTCCTCGAAAAAGAGGTGATCAGGAAGGTGGCAGATCCTCCTCCAGACCCGGGGTTTGTGTCCAGGTACTTCCTGGTCCCAAAACGGACAGGGGGCTGGCGCCCCATTCTCGACCTGCACGACCTGAACAGGTTCCTAAGGTCTCAGACCTTCAGGATGGTCACTCTGGCTCAGATAATCCCATCCTTGGAATGAGGCATGTGGTTCTGTTCTCTGGACCTTCGGATGCGTTCTTTCACGTCCCAATCCATCCGTCCCACCAGAGATTCCTCCGCTTCAGGGCAGAGGGATCCCTCTACGAGTTCCGGGCCATGCCCTTCGGCCTTTCCCTAGCTCCTAGGGTCTTCACCAAATGCATGGCAGTGGTGACAGCATTCCTGCGGCGCAGAAGGGTCTGGGTGTACCCCTACCTGGATGACAGGCTGATTGCAGCCCCCTCCAGTATGGAGGTGGAGCGGTCCAGAGATCCGGCCCTCCAGGTTTCTCTCAGCTTGGCCTCCTCATCAACGAGGCCAAGTTGGAACTCATGCCAAAGCAGGTGATTCAATTCATCAGGCAGAGCTCGACTTCCACGAGCCAGAGCACAGCTCCCGCAGACAGGGCCGAGGTTCTTTCCTCCTTTGCCCAATCATTTCAGGTTGGGCACCGCGCCCTGCCCGGGACTTCCTGCACCTTCTGAGCCTCATGGCGGCCTGCACCAGCGTGGTCCATTGGGCCCGTTGTTACATGTGTCCCCTTCAATGGGGGCTGGCCAGCCAATGGTCACAGCACTTCGATCCTCTGGATCAGCTAGTGACAGTGACCCAGGGGATGTGGAACGCTCTCCAGTGGTGGACCATTCCAGCACATCTGCAGGAGGGCATTCCATTTGTCCTCCCCGAGCCGACAGTCTCTCTATCGACCGATGCCTCTCTGATGGGTTGGGGTGCCCATCTGGGGGAGCACAGAGCGCATGGCCTCTGGTCCCCTTAGGAGTCCTGATGCCACATAAACCTGCTGGAGCTTCGAGCAGTTCATCTAGCCCTCACCACCTTTGCTCCATTTCTATGGGGTCAAGTGGTTCAGGTCCAGATGGACAATACCACGACCATGTACTACCTAAACCGCCAGGGCGGGACACGCTGCATGCCTCTGTGCAAGGAAGCTCTCCGCATTTGGTCACTCGTGCGCAGCCTGGAGGTGGATCTCCTTGCCATTCACGTGGCAGGAGCCTCCAACACCCTGGCCGATGCCCTGAGCTGGATAGGGGCTGTGTCCCACGAGTGGTCTCTCCTGCCAGAGGTAGTACAAGATCTATTCTCCCACTGGGGCACACCTCAGGCAGACCTGTTTGCCTCCAGGGAGAATGCAAAGCTGAGACTGTTTCATGCCCGCCCCCCTCAGCAGGGCTCGCTGCAGGGGGATGCCTTCTCAAGGCCGTGGACCCCGGGCCTCTTCTACACCTTTCCCCCATTTCCCTTGATCCACAAGGTGCTTCTCAAGGTGAGGAGGGACAAGGCGCAGGTGATTCTGGTAGCCCCAGACTGGCCCCGCCAGTTCTGGTATCCAGATCTCCTCAGTCTCAGCTCCAGGCTCCTGAGATGGCTTCCAGCCCGCCCAGACCTGATCTCAGTCAATCAGGGGAAGGTATTCCATACGGACTTTCAATCCCTGCACCTGACAGCCTGGTTCATGAGCGGCTAGAGTTCCAGGCCTTGGGTCTTTCCGACGAGGTCCTCAGCATCATTGAGGCATTCCGTAAGGAGTTGACCAGAAAATGCTACGCCTTCAAATGGAAGAGAGTCTCCATTTGGTGTCAGGGCAAGGGCTACCCTTCCTCCTGTTCCTTGTCAAGCATTCTGACTACCTGTGGTCCTTTCTCAGCAAGGGCCTGCCTCCATCACCCCATATGCACTCCTGGCAGCCATCTCTGCTTACTGGGCACGGCCGAAGCAGTCGGGTGGTGCAGGAGAAGGTGGTCGGGCACTTTTCAAAGGTCTTGATCACATATCCTCCGTGCAGAACTCTACCTCTGTGGGATCTACTGCTGGTATTGGCTAAGCTCATGGGCAAGCCATTTGAACCGATGCACAGGTGTGACATTTCTCACCTGTCATGGAAGACTGCCTTCTTGGTGGCTATCACATCAGCCAGAAGGATGAGAGAGCTCCAGGCACTTTCCATCGAGTCTGCTTATCTGGTCTTCCACAGGGACAAGGTTGTCCTGTGCCCCCACCCGAAATTCCTTCCAAAGGTGGTGTGGGAGTTTCACCTACACCAGGTGTTGACTCTGCCGGTGTTCTACCCCAATAACACCTCAGAGGCCGAATATAGGCTCCATACTTTGGACCCTAGAAGAGCGCTCTCTTATTACAAGGAGCGGATGGCTGAAGTTTGGGGAGAGGTTCGCCAGCTGTTTATCACCTACGCTGAAGCTGCACCTGGCAGACCTGCAGCCAAGCAGATGATAGGCAGGTGGGTCACCTCCTACATAGATCTCTGCTATAGGTTGGTGGGCATGGAGCCTCCCAGAGGGATAAGAGCTCATTCTACCCGCCATACCGCTGCATCGGTGGCTGCTTCAAGGGATGTCCCTATCCAGGAAATCTGCAGGGCTGCTACCTGGAGTCAGCACACACCTTCATCACCCACTACCACATCGACCTTGAGTCATGCCGGGATGCTGGTTTTGGGGCCTCAGTTCTCCAGTCTTTATTTTCCAAGTAGGGGGTGTGCGCCTTGCCTCCCTCCTCCCAGAGAACTGCTAGGAGTCTGCCAGACAGTGTGGATGAACAACATATCCATGTCCTTAGAAATACAGGTTACTCACCTGTAATAGGAGTTCTAGGAATGGTATATGTTGTTCATCCACATGACCCACCCGACCTCCCCGGCTTCAACGCACAACCTGGCTTCCAACGGGCTAGATCTGGCGTCATGGGGTGGATCCAAGAGTTTTACCACCCGGGTGGGTGGGAGGAGCCAGCTTGAAGACCTTCCGGCAAGATTTAAAGCGGCAAGAAACCTGGCAGACAGTGTGAATGAACAACATATACCATTCCTAGAACTCCTGTTACAGGCAAGTAACCTGTATTTTGGGAGAGGAATGTTTAATATCAACATATGGTACATTAGCCTTGGCAAAGCTACTATTTTTAAAATGTTAGCCCTTCTCCAGAGCATTAGTGAAATATGCTGCCATCTTTGCAGGTCTTGCTCTAATTGCTTAACCACCGGGACCACATTTAGTTTTCTAAGAGCATGTAAATCTTTAGGAAGTTTTATTCCTAGAAAAATAATAAATTCTGGAGCCCATTTAAGGCCTAATGCGACAGCATTTGCATGCAAATAGGAAGTCTTGTGAGAGTTTAGCTTGTATCCAGATAATGTGCTATATCCTGAAATTAATTGAAGGACCGCTGAGCGAGAGTGTTTCCAATTGGAGATATGCAGCTGTACATCATCTGCAACATTGATAATTTGAATTCCTGACACCCTATTCGTACACCTTTTACCAGTGTGGTGGCCTTAATTTTTCTCACTAAAGGCTCTATGTAAAGGTTAAAAAGCAAAGGAGATAATGGGCATCTTTGACAATTAAAAACATAGAAACATAGAAGCTGACGGCAGATAAGGACCGCAAGGCCCATCCAGTCTGCCCTAGTTAGGGGAAATTATGCTGAAATGGTTCCATTACTAGCAACTCTTGCCAAAGGGCAAATATAAAATAGCTTGACCCACCAATTGAAATCATCAGGAATGCCATACAAAGGCAATACATCAAATAAGAAGTCCCAATCTACCCTACCGAAGGCTTTGTTTGCATCAAGGGGGACATGCACCTCATTGGCACTCTCCTCCCCTGATGTGGAGATAAGGTGAAGAAATTTGTGAAAATAGTTGCTTGAGTGTCTCTCTGAGACAAAACAGACCTGTTCGGGGCCTATTTAATCTGCTCAAACTTGCTTTAACCTGTTGGCTAAGACACTGGCTAATATTTTTATATCTAAATTCAAAAGGGATATGGGTCTATAATTGTCTGGTAAGGTAGAGTCCTTCCCTGATTTGGTAACACTATTATCTGGGCCTCAAACAGGGCTGTTTCTTTAATTCCAAAGTGAAAAGGGTGATTATAAAGGCCCCTTAACATAGGAGCCAGTTCCAAGTTAAAGCATTTGTAGAACAGTGGAGGGGGGGAGCCATCAGGTCCTAGAGCCTTATCCAATGGGAGACCACCTATGACTTCAAGAATTTCCTGTTCCATTATTGGCCCAGTGACTACTTCCCTTTGCTACTCCGATAGCTTAGGTACTGTATGTCTACTCCTTTCAAAAATTATTGTGTCTGGGCAGCAGAATAAGTAGCCTTTGGGGGTGCTGTATATGGAGAGTGGTAGAACTGCTTAAAAATCTCAACTATTTTAGCTGGATCAGTAATGAGGAACTTGGTATCAGTGCTGATATGTGTAGTGCAACTTCAAGAAATGTACTTCCTGTGTGTGTTGAGATCAGTTTTCCCCTCATGTCTGAACTGAATGGAAGTAAACAGAGAAGGCCTACATTTCTGTGGTGCATGTTTTTCTTTCTACCAAGTCCCTGATGTGTCTAAGGTACTTATTTTTGGCCACCAACTACAACAAATTGGCAATGAGGATGTGAAAATGTTGATAGCTCCAGCTTACTGAGTTACACCATTTTGTGACTTTCTGCATTGGAGGCAAGTAAGCAATTTTGAACTGTGCAATATCATGGAACCTTTAGCCAGTTTTGAGATTGTTACAAGAACGGACTGGGATACATGGTCCAGATGGTTTGATCAGTGGTTATTATTTAATCCTGCCATATAATCTGAAAAAGAACTACAACGGGTTATGCTTATTCGAGCTGTTTTTTGTACTTTCTTGGAGAGTGAAACCTTCAAATTTGTATGCAGTCTGTGTACACTGGATCGGTCGGAGGATTTGTCATATCAAGAGCTAAAGGCTTAATTGAATGCACAATACAGTTTAACAACTTTCCCAAAGGCTGAACGTTATAAATTCTACAGTTACCAGCAGAAACCAGGTCAGTCATTACAATCTTATTTGGCTGAGATCAAACGCTTAGCTCTCGCGTGTGAGTGGAGCAGGGAGCATCTTGAATCTAATTTAGCTGATAAGTTTGTTATGGGGTTGAATAATGAACATCGTATTCAGCAATTACTTTCTGTAAGTGTCAAGAAGTCTGCTGATGAACCTTTACAGTTGGCACAAATGAGGCTGCAGAAAATAAAGCACATGCTAAGATCGATACTAAAAATGAGGTACAAGTAGCCGCAGTAAACACCAAATTGAAACAGCTCAAACCTAAGTCTAAACCACTGTTTACAAGGAAAATTTCAACAACTCCACCTGAACTGCATGGCCAATACAAATGTGCATCATGTGGGTCTTCTCAGCATAACAGGGACCAGTGCAAATTCAGAGAAGTTCAGTGTCATGCATGTAAACGTTAGCGGCATATTGTGAAGGTTTGCAGAAGCAGGAGAACTGCAGTGATCAGTTCAGAGAGCACAGACAGTGCAGTGGTTCCTGTTGCACCACAAATGCAGACTAAAGATGTTCCTCCTTTCTATGTGTTACTTCAGTTGCCACAACTGAGGCATCAGTTACATTTAATGGTACATTCTGCTTCCCCTATTATTTTATTAACCGTCAAACATGGTCTCATCTGGATAAGCCAGCATTGTCTCCTTGTAATAAGTTACTGCATGCATTTGAAGGGCAACCATTTCAGCCACTGGGCTTGTTTACCACTTTGGTATGCAGGACTGATTCTTCTAGTACACCTTTAACTTTTCTGGTTTCAAAAAGGGTGTCAACATTTTGAGCAGAGACGCTCAGTTTCTTCTAAACATTCATATTGATCCAGCAGATTTTGACCTACTTGCTGTCATCCAGGTACCATAAAGCAATAATCCGCCCAAGCTTGGGGAAATTTTAAACTTGTATCCAGAGTTGTGGAAAGGCCTGGGATGTTGCACAACAGCTAAAGCCAAGCTAGTTACAAACCCTAATGCAGTCCCTAAGTTTTGTAAACCATGGAAAATTCCTTTTGCCTTAAAACTGATGGCTGGGGCAGAATTGGACAGACTGTAAAAAGCAGGTGTGCTGGAAAAGGTTTCAAGTTCAGATTGGGCTACTCCAATTGTAGTGGTATCTAAACCAGGTGGTAAGGTTAGAATATGTGGAGATTTTCAGGTGACACTTAATCCAGTACTTAGCACAGAAGTATTTCCTTTACCCTTACCAGAGGAACTTTTTCATAGACTGAATGGTGGTGTGGGGTTCTCAAAACTGGTCTTCGCTGATGCATACCTTCAAGTGGAACTGGACACAGACGCTCAGAAATTGGTAGGGTGGAAAACTGTGGGTAGCAAAAGGAAAATTGTGCCCTAGATGTTGGAAATACTTTCTGTGAGAACTGAGAGACTTGTTGTGCTTAATGGGCATGAAAATGGTTGAAATGGGCTCCCGACGAGGAGCTTCAGTTAGAAAAAAACAAGTGTGGTTTTGCAGTTTAAATTTGCCTGCTCAACAATCGCCGTAAGGAGAACAGCACGAGAGGAAACAGGCTCATTTGCATGGCGTTGAGTGATTGGTGAGACTGCAAGCCAGCTCTAGAGTGACTGCACAGCATTCGAGAGGGAGAGTGAGTGGAGTGTGCGAACTGGCTTACCAGGAGGAGCGTCACAGTGATTGAAAGCACTGTAAAAGTGTAAAAACTGACTTTTCTGTTTAAATTCGGGCTCAACCTGCATCTCGATCGACTGGACTGTGAGTGTGGTGTTCAGAGGGACAATTGGCAGGACTGCCAACCCGCTTCCTTCCAGAGGCCTCCATGACTGGCTGCAGGCCGTTTTCCATCGCAGCAAACAGCTACTGATAACAGTCAGTACTGACAGAAATAATTGCTCAAACCAAGTGATTTTGCCAAAAGCCGGTTGAATCTGTGTGTAGCAGCGTAATCGCTTTGCAAACAAGGACTGTGTTAAGTTTTACCAGCAAAAGCAAGAATTCTAAGCAATCGACTGTGAGCATAATTATAGGTTCAGCGTCAGTATAATTTTTAAAGCCATGTGAGAGACTGTGAGTTGTATCAGATATGCAGCAAGAAATACAGGCAATCCTGTGCTATGAAATACTGAGGCTTTAATGGACTGTAAACTAGAGCAATGTCTTCAGCAAGTGAAAAGTCTGTGGTAAATCATACAAATGTGCTAGGAAAAAGAACAGCGCAAGTTTGTGCAGTTTGAGAAAAGTTAACAGTAGAGTGCATAAATCGGATGCTCAGTGGCTTGACCCAATTCCAGAATGTTGATGCGTAGAAGTGCTGCCGCTGCCATTGCAGGTTGGGGTAGTAATGTAAACACAGCAACAGAGGAGCCATTTTGAAAGAGAAAGTTTTCAGTGATGTGGGACTTGAAATAACAGTGAGCGTTGTTTGTTTTTCTCTGCAGTCATGGCTTTAGGACCAGCTCATTACCCGGATTTTGCCCAGTCTGTGATAGCAGTAGAAGTTAACAAGTTAAGGGACATTGAGAGATGTTACTACAGGGGACGACTGCCTCCTCATGTGGCGATTCCTGGATATCCAGTGCGAGTATGTGTGATGTGCTTAAATACTGGAAGGGACATCTTCATGGTACCTCACTGTTCTGGGTGCCTAGAGAAATATGGTTTGTTTAAAGCACCCACAATTCGTTTGGCTCCCACATGGACAAAAGTTCAAGAATCTGCAGTTGGCAGCAGACAGCACCAGGTGGAGCCTGTTGGAGAAGGCCCCTCAGAGTGTGGCACAAAGCAAGAGGGTGCAGATTTACAGACAGAACAATGTGTTGATGTTTCAGAGGCTGAGTCACAGAGAGATATTTCAGGAAGAACATCAGTAGATCCTTGGAGAGAAAGAGGCCTAGCCCAAGTCTCATAGGTGAAGACAAGATGAGGGAGGCCTTTGAATGGGAGGTTTTGACCTCCGCACCCAGCGAAGAGTGGACAGTCTCAGGAGTGAGGACGACTGCTCACTCCTGGGCACAGATTCTCAGTGAGGAAGGAGAAGAGGGGGAACCTTTGTGGCCTTGTGAAAAAGGAACTGGTACACAGCCTTAAGCTCTTGCCTCAGAGGAATGCATGGAAGAGAGTGGTGCCCTGGCTATGCAAGAAGAAGCCAGGGATCCATTTTTTGTGCCATTAAGAATGTGTAGCTGGCAGAACCAGGACTGGCCGCCCCCAAGCCAGGCCAGCGGTCTCAGGTTGACCAAAGCTAGTAAAGAGGAAAGACTGGTTCGTAGGAAAGTGAATTAAATCTATGAGATATCCTTCCTACCTTTCCTCGGAGAGTCTGGGAAGAGATTGAAAAAAGTAGGAAATCCTGGATTTGGGAAGAAGCAATGAAATCTGTGCATCCTGGTGCAAACAAGCATGTCAGGAACAGAATGTTTCAAGAAAAATACAGCCAGTGGAAAAGAGGCAGGACACTGTTTATGAACACTGTTCGAATTGTGGATGTGAAAGGACATGAAACCTTTCACAGTGTGAATTATGAATGCCCAGACGGGGTGATAATTCCAGCACCTGACCCGTTGTGCTATTGGCCACAATGCAAAGACCTTCCTGTGAATGTGCCCATGCTTACCAAATGGAAAGCAGAGCAGTGGTAGCCAGTGCTGCCACTCCAGCCGTTGCCGTACCTATGTTGTTCCACCAGTCTAGACGTTCAGGACTCAGGTGCCCCACATTCATAGAAATATAGACTTTGATGCAGATAAGGACCGCTTGGCCCATCTAGTCTGCCCATTTCCCTACCTACAGGATAGGCCACAGATCCTAGTTAACCAACAGCCTATTTCTTCCTACCCCCCACAAGAATTGCCTTATGTCTGTCCCATGCGTTCTTGAATTCTCCCACAGTTTTAGACCCCACAACCTCCTCAGGAAGGCTGTTCCATGCATCCACTACCCACTCTGTGAAATAATACTTCCTCACATTGCCCCTGAACCCTCCATCTTTAAATTGTGTCCCCTTGTTCTTGCACGTCTCTTTTTCTGAAAGATGCTACCCTCTTGGACTTTGTTGATTCCACTGAGGTACTTAAAAGTTTCTATCATGTCCCCCCTCTCCCTTCTTTCCTCAAGGGTATACATATTAAGCTCCTTTAGTCTCTCCTCATACGGCTTCTCTTGCAGACCCTACACCATTTTAGTTGCCCTCCTATGGACTGCCTCTATCCTGTCTATGTCCTTGCAGAGATGGGGTCTCCAGAACTGGACACAGTACTCCAGATGGGGTCTCACCAATTGTCTGTACAGAGGGATAACAACTTCCTGTTTTGTGCTGCTGATGCCTCTCCCTATACATCCCAGTATACCCCCAGCCCTCCCTATTGCCTTCTCACATTGCTTGCTAACCTTAAGGTCATCTGATATGTTCTTCAGTGTACTGGCTTTCCAGAATCCATTGACTGGCCCACTAGATGACTTCAGATCCAGACAGGACACCAGCCCAGCTGTATTCTGATTCATCGCCTGGGTATCGGATGACTTCAGACCAGCTGTTTTCCTTTTTGTTCCTGTTCCAAGGTTCCATCTCCAGAGATGACATCAACCCAGCAGTTTCCAGATGTGCCCTCCTGTCATTTCCCGGAAGATGTCCGCCCAGCTGCATCAGAAGAATGCTGCCAGGGAGAGTTTCGGCTGAGGACCAGGTGTGGTATCGTATTGTTCTAAAAGGGACTGATAAGTCCAGACTTTTCTATTCTTATGACATTGCAGTACACACCCTACACTAGCTGACTCCAGATGTTTGAACTGTCCTCAAAGACTCTCCCCTTTGGGAATTTGGCCTGCTAGAACTGTGCTTCACTGGGCTCCGGCCCAGGAGAGACTCTTTAATGGACTTTCCTTTGGGCACTGTGGTCACTTTATGGGACTTTTAGGGCACTCCATCACCCCAAATATTGTGTATTGTAAATAATGTCATTGTTTTCTACTGTTTTCTAATGTTTATACTGTTTTTTCTACTTTTCTAAAAAAAAATCTTTATGGGATTCTCCAGTGTTTTGATGGTAGGGGTTTAGATAGACTGTGTATGCAGATTAGTAATATGTGTTGTCTTTCTTTTTCTTGCAGGTGTTACTGAAGAAGATAGAAAAGAAGACAAGAAGAGGAGAAGGGACTCATCGTAGTTCCTTAGTAGTACTTTAGAGTGTAGTGTTTAAAGTACTGTTGTTGTTACTGTGTGTAACGTTTTCTTCCACAGGTATGGTTGTGGGGGAGTGTGGCAGTAATGCATGATGTATGGTATTAGCTCCTAGTGAGTGCTTGCATGGTGTCCAGGGTCGGGGAGGTCCCCTGTTTTTTTTTGTTTCTGGGAATTTTTATGTTAGAGGCAGACAGATTTTCCCTAGGGGGCTAGGGGGATAGACAGGCTGTGGTTCTGAATGGCTGTAGGGGCCGCAGTACTGATCTAATAGGGCTATGCTCTGGACAGTTCTTCCAGAGCCACTGGGTACCCATAGTCAGCTGGTAGAGTAGAGGCTGATGCATCAGCCGATGGCCTCTGGGCCCTTAATGTTGCCTGCCTGTGCCTAGTACAAGGTAGGAGGGGGCCTGATCACCCCTCTCCGTAGGTAGCACATAGGGTAGGATGGCCTAGGTCGGGTAACTAATGACTGCGGACAGTCATTTTCCTGGCCCAGGGTGAGTGTAACCCCCGTATTCTGTGGGTTACTAGAACTTCAGCAAGACCTAGGGATAGGCAGGGAAGACAGCTTGTGAAACTCCAGTTAAATGGATTTCACACTGTCTCACTCTGTTCTCAGTCTCAGCTGAGACTGAGGGATGACATCATTTTAGAACTGTCGCAGCTGCATAAGCCACACTGGAATGTTGCAGTTGAAGGTTAGAGTAGAATGTTGGGGAATTTGAAGTGAGTTCAGTAGGGTCTGTTGCAGTCTGTAGTAGAGGTGCTCTGCTGTAAGCAGGCCCTCAGAGCTCTAAGCTCTGACAAAGAGCTATTTTTTTTTGGTATAGGTGTGTGTTCTCACCTGAAGAGGAACACAAGAAGAACACATTGAAGTAGTAGAGACCACTTTCAGTAGTTCAGGGTCCCATCCCTGCGGGGATGGGTGGAAGGAATCAACCTGCTTCCAGGGGCAACCCCCCCGGTCCGGCTAGGGAGAAAAGAAGCTGCCTGATTTAAGTTTGTGCTGAGGCACCAGAAGATCTGGATGAGATTTCTTTGAGGAGAAAACGCCTGTGGGGCACCTGCAACCAAGGAGTGAGTTCGCTGTGCTAAAGGGCCAATGTGTTTTCACCTGAAACAAGATGAAACTAAAGTGACTGTGGAGTCAGGAAAATACAGCCAAGTACAGTTTGGAAGATGTGGGAATTGGACTGCTTAACTCTGTGGGGGGTCTAGAGTAATGGACACAGCCACTTATTTAAGTATGTTCAAGTTCAGCACAAATGGGATGTAAAGACAATAGATTGAATGTGAATACCTTTAAAAAGAATCTACACAACAAAGTATTTTAAAGGATGAGGTGTTACAGTCCAGAGAAATGGCCAGGTATGAATTATGGGAGCAAGAGCTGGGAGACCTCCCATCAGTAGTAACAAAATTCACCTCTCTGGGTTGTCTTTGGGGCACCTGTTGCTTTCTCTCAGGTACTTGGCCAGTGCCTCAGGAAAGTACCCAGACGTGGGATTGATGAAGAAGATTCTCTGATGGAGCCAGAAGTGCTCCTAGGTGGTTTAGGGAGCCACCAGTAAATGTTTCCATGCTATATGAAAGTGTCCAAGCAGCTGGCGAGGGAGCCGAGCCAAGGAAAACCCAGAGCAGCGTACAAGTTCGGGCTGTGTGCCCAGTGTGTTTCAGAGCCTGAGGGCTAAAGTGAATGAGGATGTGTTCTGATCTCCATAAATCTGCATTACCAGGAGTGTAGCCCCGTGGGGGTCCATCTATGCTGTTTTATTCTGTTGGATGTGAATAAAAGCCACACTTTAGAATCCCACTTCTGGTATTGGACATTACAGTTATTGCTTCCTTTGTCCGGAGTTACTTGGGTGCCTCTGTTGCAGAGTAGCCAAACCTAGCCAATGTGCCGAGTGAACTATTCCTCCCCGAACCCAGACCACCAGGTAGAGCTGTCAGATAGAAATGGCATACCTGGGTGGGGGTTACAATAATACTAGTTAACAAACCCCACATGTTTACTCATGCAAGTGTATACTTTAATGATATCAGTGATCATTGTGCAATAGCTAGTGTGAGGTCCATTCCTAAAGCGGTGTCATCCTCTAAGTACATCTTTAAGAGATGCTGGAGGAATTTTGATCCTTTCGCTTTCTGCTCAGACCTCCAATACGCTGACTGACAAGACTTTACTTGGCACCAACCGTGGATACTGCCTATGAGCAATTCCATAAAATAGTGCTCAGGGCCTTAGATAAACATGCTCCCTAGCAAAAACCAGGACAAAAAGGAAAATGTGCCCATGGTTCACAGGTGGATTGAAAGCTGCATTACTGCTCAGGGATTCCTTATGGAAAAAGGCAAGAAAAACTAAACTTACAACTGATTGGACAGCCTTCAGAGCAGCTAGAAACTGATGCACCAAGCTCACTAGAACTGAGAAAGCAAGGTAGTTCCAAGCAGAAATTTATACTGCTTCAAATAACATAAAGGCTACTCTCCAGCACACTTTCTTCCTCAAAAAATCATTGTGGGTGGTCATTCCACCACCGATAAACAATCAAGTTCAACCGCTTAACAACCATTTTGCCACAGCTGGGTTAGCTTTCGATTCCTCACCAGCCAATAATCTCCGAGCACAGCTATGTGTTCAGAAACCTGAATGGCTCAACCCTTGCTTAATAAATCCTAAACCAGCTTTCACCTCCCACCCTGTCACTGTGGAGCAAGTTGAGGATCTCCTTTTGGCCCTTGACACAAGAAAAAGCCCTGGTGTGGATCATATAGAGCCTTACTACCTAAAGCTAGGACATACTTTAGCTGCCCCAATTACTCATCTATTTAATTTGTCCCTTACGCAGAGTTCTCTCCTTACAATATGAAAAACAGCACAAGTGGTCCCACTCTTTAAGTCTGGTGATATCAGTAACCTGAACAACTATCGCCCAATTTCCTTACTTCCTATTTTGTCCAAACTACTGGAAAAAGTAGTGAATTCATGACTCAGGCAACACCTTGAGAATCGCAATCTTCTTAACACGGTACAGTCTGGATTTAGACCTCACCACAGTACAATCTCTGTGCTTGCTAAGGTCTCCAACGACTGGCTGATGGCATTAGATAGCAAAATGTATGTATGCTCCCTATTCCTTGATCTTAGCAAAGCCTTCGATATGGTGGACCATGACCTGCTCCTGACCACCCTACGTATCATTGGAGTAGACCCTCTGGCTTCTAAGTGGTTTTCTAACTATCTTACCAATCACTGTCAACAAGTCAAAGTGGAGGGCAATCTCTCCATGCTGAAAACTGTCCAAAGAGGAGTGCCTCAAGGGTCCATATAAGGACCACTGCTGTTTGCCATCTATATTAACAATTTAAACAATGGAATCAAGGCTGCTAGGATCATCTATTTGCTGATGATATTGTGCTTTACTTAGACAGGCCTACACTGGAACCGACTTACAAAGACCTCCAGCTTGAATTTAACCATTTGCAGGAAAACCTACTGCATTTGAAGCTGTTATCAAATGCAAAAAAAAACTAAGCCCATGCTCTTTGCTTCTTCTGCAAACACTAACAAAAGCAAGGGCACACCTACAATCCCTCTTATTCAGACGCTTTAATGTGAGCCCTTAGAATTTGTGTCGAACTTTAAATACTTGGGGGGTGGGTTGACGATAGGCTATCATTTTCGGAACATATTAAGAACCTACTGTAACTAAAATATTAAGACAGAGGCTAGGCATCTTCTTCCAGATAAAACATCTACTTACACAGGAGGCCAAAATCCGACTAGTGTAAACTACCTTCTTACCACTCTTGGACTATGCTGATATCCTATACGGACATGGACCTAGTACAGCCTTAGGGAAACTTGACACCCTTTACCATCGGGCTGTCAGATTCATTACTGATGCCCCATACTCCACTCATCACTGCACACTTTATTCTATGGTAAGTTGGAGCTCTCTTAGTTACAGACGCCAAAAAAATGCAATATTCTGGACACTTAGAGCCATCTCCAATAAGCTTCCTAAATACATCTCCGACTGCTTTCCTCTCTGCCGGGCAGGGACCTACCCACTAAGAAGCCTTTCTTATACCTCCCTAATTATTCCTAAAATTAAAACGCGTTTTGGCAAAGCAGCCATAAGTCACTCTCCCTGTCCTCTGGAATAACACGCAAAAACCCCTAAAAATGATACTACCAGTGAAAATGCTCCTCTAAAAATCTTTTTGCAAGGGCCTTTAAGGAATCTTGCAACTGTTTTCACTAATTAATCACTTACAGTACTCCTTCCGTCAATTAAGTACCATTTCCTTATGACCTTATCCACTGTAGAAATTGTATATTTTGATTGTGTATTATGTATTGTACATATGTATTCTCTTGTGTTCTGATGTATAGCATGTGTAGTCTGTAACCTAATTGCAGCACTGTATCTCTTGCCTTGTGTGCCTTCTATCATATTTCCTTGCTTTGTATTTGTACCAGTACCTGACCCAGGTCCACCATGTATATGAGTTGTCTCAACGGTGTTTTGTCTGGATAAATAAAAACTGATTGATTGATCTGTGTGTCAGTCTGGGGCCTCAGCAGTCTGTAGAGAGTGGAAGGAGGTCAGAGGAGCTAGCATCCAGTGCCAAAAGTGGTCAGTACAGCAAAGAGCGGTGAGAGAAAGCCTGCCTGCATTATCATCACCCTGGGAGAGTAGCGATCAAGAGGCCTGGTGAGAAAGAAGGAACCATCAGGGTCCAGAAGCAGGGAGTACACCATGGAGAAGCCTGTGTTTCTGGGACCTATAACTGCTCACTGTGTTTTGCAAGACATCCATCGGGTTAGATTACAAATACCTTACTTTGAGAGGATTTCTACAGTTTAAGCCGCTGCATTTCCTCAGTGTTTGGGGGATTGCACATGTGGTTACACCAGGCAACGTACAGCAACATCGGCAGGCCTGCAAACGTTCAACACCTGCGGTACCCAGGTACTGCGTTGGGCTTGTTAAATCCTGGTACAGATCAGAAAGGGGAAGAAATGGCCCACCTAGAAGGGCACCTAAGAGGGACATGCTTAATAGTTGATATTTGCACTAACTGACTTTTTTAGGTTACTGATGTAAATAAAGTTGTGTTATTTGTTAGATTTAGCTGGTAATTAACTCCCAGTGTGGTCCCCCTCACTTGTTTTTCAATTTGAAATGAATGAAGATAGATAGACAGAGAGACAGAGAGACAGACAGACAGACAGATAGATAGATAGATAGATAGACAGACAGACAGACAGACAGATTAAAAAAAAAACTTTCCCTAACCCCACACACAGCCTAAGGCAAGACCCTCTGTTACATTACACAGAACTGCAGCAGTGAAGAGATCTTCTTTTTCTCTGTTCATTGTGCACTCCCGAGTCCCAACTAAAGACAGACATCCTAGTACCTCACACTATGCAGTACCAATGGCGAGAGCTCCTTAACCCCTGCACAAGGTCTCCCTCCCTCCCTCCCACACAGTTTTATCACAGTCTTAAACTGCACTAGTTACTGAATGTTAGCCTAACTGTACCTGTGACAAACCTAACTTTATTCTGTAACATTTTCTGTATTGTGTGCCTGTATCTATTATATGTGACGTGGGTATCACTACAAACACAGCACTAAATGCAAACAATTTAATGGGATGCAGAGTATGATTTTTGCCACAAGGTGGCAGACTTTACTTATTTGCTTAAGCTAATAACTCTGCTTCCATCTAGTGGCAATAATCATATATTACATCCCTTTTAAAAAAAAATATGATGAAAGTGGTGTTGCCAGCATGCTTTATAATCCTTTTGTGAATAATGACAAGTTAAATGAAATGCTGTATTTTAGTGTTCACATTACTGTCAAATTTGTACAAATATGCAAGTATAGTAAAAAAATAAAAGCGTAAACACAAGAAACAAATTGACTGTTCTTACTGATACCAATAATAGGCTAACTTGGTAACAGAAATATAGAATTTGAAGGCATAAAGGGCTGCTTAGCCCACACAATCTGCCCATTTGTCCCTACCTACACTGTCGCTGCAGACCCTACTCAATCTCTGGTCCCCCCCCCACATGCTTCCCAGCTAAGATTCCCTTGTGCCTAGCATATCTATTATTGAAGCCCACTGCCACCACTCTTTCAGTGAAGAAGTACTTTCTCATGTCCTTCCTGAATTTCCCCTCTCCAGCTTCATTGCCTGCTCTTTTGGTTTCATCCACCTTTTCCTCTGAAAAATATCAATATCCTCATCAAGGCTGGGGTCCCATAAGTTTCCATTATAGGCCCTATCCTGTTTTCCATCTTGCTAAACAACCTCCCTTCCATCTGTGCCAGCTTGCATATACACACGTGTGCAGATGACACAGTTATCTTTGCCTCTGGTCCATTGACTGCATCTGTGGAAAACCTGCTTCAGTAGGATTTTCACAACATCCTGTGCTGGTTTCAAACCAACCATTTCTGGGTCATTACCAAAAATATGGTGTTCATTATCTTTGGTACCCGCCATAAATTAGCTAGGCTTTTAAGATGTCCTGTGTTCACCACACTGGAGAACTCCCCACTTGAAGCTGTGAATTCCTTAAAGTATACTCAACATCTCTGACCACTTTGATGCCATCCACATGAAACTGCTGCCCAAGCTGGGTGCCCGGCACCAAGACAAAGACTGCCTTCCCCTGCTGGTCCACTGAGAGTTATTTATCAAAATGGTGCTTCCGTTTTTTGACTCTGAAATGTGGTCTTTGGTTCAACCCCTTTCACTTCCCTCACCAAACTGGATACTTTCTGCAATGCCTTTTGTCAGTTTACAACAAACTCACCGCCTTGTTCAGACCATTACTCCCTCTACTCCTCCCTCTCCATTTCCTCCTCAACATGTCATTGTCAGTTACACTGTTCCTCCTTTATCTGTAAAATACTGACTTGTTCACTTCTCTCTCCAGCCACACCTGCCCCATGCCCTCTCCATTCCAGAGACCAGTGTATGTTTTCCATACCTCATACTCAATCCATCTTCTCTTATGGACTCACAACTCTCTGGAATCAGCTCCCCTCATCCCTCCACCATACCATCAGTGCATGCTCCTTCAGGTATCAGCTGAAACCCCTTCCATCCTCGACCTGCTTCTGTTTCTCCTAATCAGCCTTCCAGGTGCTATGATTGCAGCAGCTTGATTTCTGGGTCTCTCCCCTATCTAACTTTGTTTGATACAGATGGGACAGGAAAAGGTGTGCTCAGCGGCTCATGGCCTAAGTGCTAGGTGAGAATCTCCAGTTCTGTGTGAGACTGTTGGTCCAGGGTTCACTGAAATATTCTGGTGCTCACACTCGGATGGCTTCCTCCCTGACGCCTTGAAGGAGGCATTGGTGAAGCTCCTTCTGAAGAAACCATCACTCAACCCTGACACCTTGGTGAATTATTGACCTATCTCCAACCTCCCATTTTTGGCAAGGTTGTTGGGAAAGTGGTGGCTCTGCAGCTCAAGGCACATCTCGCAGCCTTTGACATTTATGAGCCATTCCAGTCTGGATTTAGGACAAGGCATAGCACAGAAATGGCACTGGTCAGGATGCAAAATAACCTGTTCAGGGTGAGAGATAGAGGAGATTGGTTAATTCTCAGTCTTCTAGATCTCTCCTCAGCATTTGACACTGTGTACCACATTGTACTTCTGGATCACCTTAGAGAGTATTGTGGACTCACTGGTATTGTCATCAGTTGGTTTGAGTCCTTTCTGACAGGCAGAACGCAACAGGTTGTGATGGGGAATTTCTCATCCTGTCTGAAGCCCCTGCCCCGTGGAGTTCCTCAAGGTTCGATTCTATGACAGTGTTGTTTGTGGTGTACATGCTACCCCTGGGTTAGCTCATTAGACATTAAAGTCTGGGTTTTCACTGTTATGCAGATGATACCCAGCTGTATATGTCTTTTGCTCCCGGGACAAGTAATGCCATGGAAGTGCTAAACAACTGCCAAACCAAGATCCAAGACTGGATGTCCTCTAACTGACTGCGACTAAACCCCGACGAGACAGACGTAATGATGATTGAGCCTGGTCACAGGCGTGCTGTGGCTGCCACGGGGTTAAAAAAGGGTTGTTCCTTGGCCCTACTCCATCGGTGGCATCCACTAGGGTGAGAAATCTGGGCTTCATCCTTGAGTACGGTTTGACGCTTGAAGCTCAGGTGTCATCCGTTGTCCAGAGTGGTTTTTACCCATAAGGAATGTCACCAAGATTAAACCCCTAATTCCACCTGATGACCTGCCTCTGCTGGTATATGTCTTTGTCACATCAAAGCTGGACTATTATAACACTCTTTACTTCAGGGTCAGTGGAGGGAACCTCCATCAACTGCAGTGGGTGGAGAACGTGGTGGTTAGGTTGTTGATAGGCCTGCCCAGGTCCTGTCACATGACCCTGGTCCTGCGAGATCTGCACTAGCTGCCTGTTAGATGGAGGGTTGTCTTCAGGGTGGGCATGACAATCTATAAGGCCCTGTTCAGCTCAGGCTCTAGCTATCTGAATGACCTCCTGACCCCTGCCTTCCTGGTATGCTCCCTCTGCTCCTCCACTGAGGGCCTCCTAAGCAGGTGGGCTAGGCTGAAAACCGCAGGATACCGTTCATTTGAGGTGGCGGGCCCAGTTCTCTGGAACTCGTTCCCCAGATCTCTGAGGGAAACCCCATCAGTGGAGGTTTTTAAGAGGGGTCTGAATGCTCATCTGCACCGGCTGACAAGGAATTGCTAGAGGTTCCCAGGGTTTCATTATTTATTTATTTATTTATTTATTTATTTATTTATTTAAGAGTTTTACCAGAGGGGCACACTGAGCAGAGTACTGCTCGATTCCAGGTGCACCCTGGGGGGAGAGGGACATTGGATACAACTGACAAACTTCAAAGAGACAATTTGAGACAATTAACATAGCACTGCAAGCTAGGCAATAGTAGCAGGAATTTTGCATTTTACATTTGACATTGACAGACATAGCAGAGCAGTACTGAACACAATTTGTTTTTTATCATTAACAGAGCAGGCCAGTATATACAATTGATATATATAAGTGCAGTGATGTTACAATTTAGGATGCATAGGACAACGTCCGTGTTTAAGGGGACAGAGAGCTCTAAATCTCCAGTGCAAGGGAGTCTGTGAAGGAGACCTCTGGCGCATGCGTGCACTTTTGCGGTCCCAATCCTGTGGACCGCTCTACCTCATCGGATTACAGCGTGCCTGACGGCTGACGGTTTTAAAACTGAATTAAAAACATATTTGCTCAGCCAGGCATTTCCTGATGAAAATAAAGCCTAGTTGCACCGCTACTGGGTTTATACTAAGATTGTGTTCATACTCTGTGTTTAGTTATTGATGTCTATGTTCATTTTAATTAGTTTTAGGATATAAAGCACTTTGGTCTATTGGAATTGCGCTGATAAATAAAACGTTGATTGATCGATTGAAGAAGCTTTTCCTAATTAGCTGCAGCGTTGATTTTATTTATTATTAATTTTAATTGTCTATTTGTGTTATCGACCCTGCGTATATGTTGTTGTGCAACTTTGTAAAGTGCCCAGGGTCTACAGGATTGGGCACTGAATAAATAAAGATTAACTTACTTACTAACACCCCTGCCTTTCCCCCATGGGGTGTGTACATAATTTTAGGAAATTATATGGGTCCTGTAATTAAACGGTTAAATTTTCCTCTGCTGCACTAGTGGGAGCTCCATGAGTCAGAGGTCAACGGTGGTGCACAAGGTTATACATTTTTGTGTTTTGGCACCAGAGAGAGAGAGGCAAGAGAAAAGAGAGAGAGAGAGAGACAGCCCGAGGATAGGTGGAGGGAGGCGGTGCAGGAGAGCAGGGCCATTGCCCACTCTTGGGGCCAGCTGTTCATGTGTGGGTCATTCATCATGCAGTCTGGCGGTGGACATGGTGGCAGCTGTTGTTTACGGCCATTGGTGTATACTTTGTAAAGCCACCCCGGTGGAGTTCAGTGTTTGGAGACGTCTGAGCCAGTGTGCAGCATGGCTTCTGTGTGTGCTCCATGTTTATGGGATGGAAAAGAGAGCACCCAGAGGGGAGAAGTTGGAACCCACAAAAAAGATGGAGAGCAACAGCCATGGAGTCGATATGCCAACACAGCTGTGGCAGCTCTGGTGGTGTAGAGAGAGGGACATGGGTTACCACTGTGCCCATATGTCCAGGATGGGCTTCAGTCCTAGCATAAGGAAGATCCAAGTCAGCCAGGGGGTCTTATTAGAAGCCAGGGCTCATAACAAAGATCCCAGAGTCCAAAATGCTCTCCTGGAGGCTGCAGGTCTGTGAGGAAGTCTGCCCATGTGCCAGGGTAGAGTTACTTACCAGAGGCAGAGTTTCAGAGGTCCAGTGGTTGGGGAATGAAGAGCAGTACACCCCAGGGTTTTGGAGAGAGAGAAGGCGTGAGCCATGATGAGAGAGGGAGAGAGATTTATTGCTGTCATTTTGCAGGGTCTGATTCAGCCCCAGACAACTGCCACCTATTTTGCTGATTCCCATCTCTGCCCAGAAGAAAACTGTCCAAGTTTAGTAGGGTCATTTCGGCCACGGTGTATCCATTAATTATCTGTAAGTGACCCCCTGGCCCCCTCCCCCCAGTTCAGCTGTACAGATCAATTTTTGAATGGTGCCATGAAGTTTATTGTTCATTAAATAGTATCCCCCTGTTAACGTTATGCTTGTGTGGACTTGAATTATTTGACTGAACTTTTTATATCGGCTAACATGAACTTTATCCCAGCCCAACACTGGAAGATGGCACCCCATGCAAGTGGACTCTATTAACGTCTGCCACTCTTGGTAAGGTGTAACTTTTGGTTTCTGCTGCCTTGAGTGCCCCCTCCCCATGGACTTGTACCATCTCATACCCCTAGACACCAAGGAGGGTGGCTTACATGTGTTCAACCTACAAGACAGGAATGAGCCAGCAGTCCTTCAGACACTTGCCGTGTAGCCTGCTGCATGTATTGCCTGCTCATTTATAGTAATCACTGCTACGGCACAGCTTCATAGTGTTTATCAAAGGCACCTGGCTAGACTTGGTTTGCATAACTGCACTTTATAATATTCCGTGATGTATCTGTGTCTTTTATTATAAAAGATTTTGTATTGTGACTGCACTTTACAGCTGTAACTTGAATTTGCATATTATCTGTTTCTTGTTCCTCCTGTTTCCCATCTGGGTCACACCTGGAAATGAGCCTCGGCTCAGTGTGCCTTTCCTATTCACTAATTTTCAGATAAATACTCCCCCCCTGTACCTTATTCACCCAGTGAGGTATTTACAGGTCTCTATCATACCCCCTAATCCCATAGTGTACATATGCAGGTCCCTCAGTCTTTCCTCACAGGGCTTCTGAGGCAGCCCCTACACCATTTTAGTTGCCCTCCTCTGGACAGCCTCTACCCTTTCTATTTCCTTTCTCAGATGTGGTCTCCAGTTCTGGGTACAGTACTACAGGTGGGGCCTCACCAACAATCTATACAGTGGTAACAACACCTCCCTCTTTCTGCTGGTGATACCCAACCCTGCACACTCCAGCATTCCTCTGGCCCTACTTACTGCCTTGACACACTACCTTCCCACCTTGAGGTCATGCAATGTTATTACTCCAAGGTTCATCTTCTTGTTTTGTGACTGGTCAATACCTCTTTCCCCATTTTAGACACAAGGTCCAAATGGTGACTACATGGAGAGTGCTGTCAATAACAGTGTCATTCAAACAGCGCTGATCAGAAAAGCATCAGGAACAAACGCCGCTAGCACTGACAACACCACTAGTAGCAACTGCAAGTCTGTTTAGTGATCGCTACTACTCCTAAAATGTATTTTTTTGGGGGGGCACCCCCACCAAGCCGGGTGCTCTACACCATACATCCTCCACAATTAAAATAATCAACTCTGATTCGGAGTTGGATTACAGGGGAAAAATAAAATTCAGAAGATGTAGGTTAGAATCCTGGTTTCCACCACGCTGCTAGCTAAACTGTCTATGCTTTAGCACTCCACACCACAGGAGCAGTTCAACCAGCCTCCTGATTTCCTCTTCCCCTGTGGTCTCTGTTAGCACCACGGACAGCAACCTTGGGAGCACTTGCTACATAGCGCTGTTATTCCCTATTGCTGTCCATGGTAGCACTGTATAGACCGCGCTGTTCGGTGCGGTGCTATTATTATAGGGCTGTTCTAACCAGGTAAGCCATTTTACACTCTGCTTCTGGGTTTCTGTGCCCTATGTGCATGATTTTTCACTTTTTCACGTTAAAACCCAGCTGCCATACCTCAGATCACTCCTTGAGTTTTCTCTGTTCATTGTCTCCACCCCCTCAGGAGTGTCCACCCTATTGTAGATTTTGGTGTCATCTGCAGAGAGGCATACTTTGCCTTCCAGCTCTTCTTCAATGTCACTTACAAAGACATTAAAGCGGACAGGTCCCAATACTGAGCACTGAGGTACCCTGCTGGTCACCTTCCCCCAAGTGAGTGCCCGGGTGAGTGCCATTTACAACTACCCTCTGTTGCCTGTCCATCAACCACTTTTTACCCAGTTTATCACCTTAGGACCCATCGCCAAACTGCTCTGTTTTTTTATGAGCCTCCTATGTGGTACGGTGTCAAAGACCTTACTGAAGTCTAAGTAGATCACATCCATTGTCCCACTCTGACCTATTTCCCTGGTCACCCAGTCGAAGAAATTGATCAGATTCGTCTGACATGACCTCCCCCACTTGAATCCATGCTGTCTTGGGTCTCTCAACCTGCTGGATTCAAGATACTCCACAATCCTCTCCTTTAGCAGTGACTCCGCTGACTTCCCCACCACTGATGTTTGATTGACAGGCCTATAGTTGCCAGCCTCCTCCCTGCTGCCACTTTCACCAAGTGGGACCACACCTGCCCTCCTCCAATCCTCCAGAACCTTTCCTATGTGCAGTAAGATACCTGCCCTCCTCCAATCCTCCAGAACCTTTCCTGTGTGCGGTAAGACACCTGCCCTCCTCCAATCCTCCAGAACCTTTCCTGTGTGCAGTAAGACACATGCCCTCCTCCGTTCCCCCAGAACCTTTCCTGTGTGCAGTAAGACACCTGCCCTCCTCCTGTCCCCCAGAACCTTTCCTGTGTGCAGTAAGACACCTGCCCTCCTCCAATCCTCCAAAACCTTTCCTGTGTGCAGTAAGACACCTGCCCTCCTCCAATCCTCCAGAACCTTTCCTGGGTGCAGTAAGTTGTTGAATTGGACTATCAGAGATGCAGCCAGTGGCTCCTGGAGCTTCCTCAACACCCTTGAATGTACCCTGTCTAGCCCCTTAGTTAAGTCAGCTTTCAGATTCCCAAATCCTGTTAGGACTGTCTCCTCTGGGAATGGACTTGTGTCTTCTCCCTCCTCCCAATGTTACTGCTGCTTTTATGTGGTCCGTCCCCCTCCCTTTTCACTGTGAAGACAGAACAGAATTAGCTTAGCTTAGTTTATTTAAGCCCATAGTTGGCTCATGTTTCAATTTTAGGGTATCTGTTACTGACTAGTACTGCACAGGGCTCCCTCTTGACCGTCACCCCGCCTCCTATTTATGTATGTATGTATTTTTTTATTATGTATGTATTGATCTATGTATGTATGTATTATCTATCTATCTACAGACATTATCTATCTATCTGTCTGTCTGTGTGTCTGTCTATCTATTTTTTTTTCATTTAATTCAAGAGTTTCACCAGAAAAACATACTGAGATGAATAACTAATTTCCAGATGTGTCCTGGGAATGACCTTATTATACTAGAATGTATATGTTTCCCTGTTATACTTACTCGATTTTTTGTACTTCTCAGACAAACACCACATTGAGTAGAATGGTATTTCTGTCCTGTGTACATGGTTATTATGTATTTTCATCTGACTACTAATTCATTTCTGCTATGCAAGGTCTGTCTTGACTGGTTTCATACATTGCTTTCACATCCAGATTCCTTCCTTTAGCTGTAATGCCTAAGAGTCCCCCCCCCAGCTATCGAGCAGTTATCATGTAACCCCTAGGTGGCGCTATCCTATGGGCTACTACCCCTGCCTGCATGACCATGCACAGGTTGAGGGATCTGTGTTCGGTGAACAGGTGCATCCACTGGAGGAATGGTATTAGGGTAGCGTAGCTGCTTTGGTATAGCCCTCTGGGATGCTATAATCACCCACCAACCCTTCTAGTGGCCTAGACAGTTTAGCAATGGAACACTCACTTTTACCAAATGACAGTACTGATATGCTCACACTCCTTGCACTTACCTCCAGGGCTGAATCTTCAGCAACTGCCCTGGAGACCCCCTGGAAAATAAGACCAGTGATGCAACCATACAGTAATAAAGCTGTAACCCAACCAATAAAGTGCACTCTAGCCAGGTTAAACATGAAAACCAACAATCTGGTTTATTTAGGGAGAGTGAACAAGGGTGGGGCATGAACCTAGCAAATGATTGGCACTTCTGATTTGATTCGGATTGATGCAGCATGCATTGTAAGTCCCTTTGACACAGACCCACAACCCTGAGTATCCAGCATGTTAGACAGGTTAGCCTGAAGTGCTGCCTGGGGTAGGCCAGCATTGCAGCTGTTGTTGGGGCCCTTAGGAAGGGAAAAAACAGTTAATATGCACACAACTCAAATATTTGTAATCCAGAGCTGAATGGCTCAGTCCATTGCAATAAACCCCAAAACAAGATAATCAGATGGCACACTACAATTGTAGTTATTGTTGCAGGGAGCTACCCTGATTTGTATTCATGCTACCCAGACCAGGGTGCAGGACAGCGAGATGACGACCTCGTGGTGTTGCGCTGGATTGCCAGGGGAAGCAGGCCTACATGATTCACCTCCTCATGGTCGCTACCTGTTCGGTGGTGTTGAGCAGGGGGCCGAATCCATGAGTGGGTCTTTCGCTGACAGTGTCTTTGAATTGGGAGTAGTGGCCTAGGTCGAGATGGCAGAGGCCAGGCAGAAGAAACGGTTCAGAAGTGTCCATTGTTGTATGCTGAAAAAGCCTCCAGCGGGTGTAACAGAACTTGCCATAGGGAACCAAATCGTGACCCACGAAACACATTCAGCACATCTACAACACTTAGCTTTCTTAGTCATAGTTCGGAAAAAGTCAGTTTGCCAATTATAGCTTCACTGCGCAAACCTTTCGATCTGAGGCTTTCTCCTACTGTCAGGTGGGCTGATCACTTCTGGAGCAAGTCTTTAGTCCATTTGCAAGTAGCACTAACACACTTCTCTCTCCTCGGATGCAGGTCTCACCTGCAATTGGAAAAGTCCGACTTTCTCACACAAGGCGATCATTTAGAACTGGAGAGTGTGACAGGCAGGCTAGTAGAGCCTTCCCGCCAATTCTCCTATATTCCTACCTGCTCACTCTTCAACATCCAACTTTTGACTGACTTCTGCTTCAGGCAGTTCTGGGTATATCCTCTGAGACTGAAAAGGTTTGGTTGGATAAAGGAACTGTCTATCACAGCAAGGGCTCCCCCTCCAGCTCCATTTAGGTGTCAAACCCTTAAAACTACAATTACTACAGAATTTCCTTCCCACAAGACCTCTGGGGACAGTCTCCATTTTAGGTTCCCTGAGGTTCGATTGGTCCAAACTCTGGAAGTCCAGAACCAAAATGGCGGCTCCTGTTCAAAGCTGAAGCTGCAATTTTAAGCAGGTTAGGCAAACTCCAATGGAGCAGAAAAGGGGACTGTCTGGCTGGTCATGAGCCTTAAATTGCTCAGACCCAGCTCAGGCTGATTTTTCTAACACAACATATTACTCTCTTAAAGAAACAGGCACGGAGGCCTACCGGATTACTCTCACGCAGACAGTTAGAACTGCTGGACACAGGACACCATCCTGACAATGGGGATTAGGGAGCCCAGGAAGACATTATAGTAAACTTCAATTTGTAGGGGGTTACAATTGTATCATAGCATTGAACACAAGTCCTGAATGGCAATTTTTATCTGTCATGTAGCACCATTGATTGCTGTTTTATCCTATAATACAACATTTCAAATAAAAAATTAACTTCATTCTGGAACAATTTTTGAATGACTGTACCACGCTTAGTAATGTTTTAATTAACATGTCTGTACCACATTTTGTCATGCTTTAAATATCATGTTTCTGCTATGTCTAACCATGTTCAGCGATTTTAACCTTGTTATGGGCACGTAAACCTGTGCAACTCTGACCATGGTCATTTCATAGTTTTAGAACGCGGTCATCGAAGGGCAACTACCATGTTCAAAACATTGTTGAGCATGAAATGGACATAAAATATACCAAACATGACAGCGGTGATTGGCTACTCAGCAAATGTCATGTTCAACTGCACAATAAGTAGTTTTTCTGTGCTTCTGGCATCGAATCCTCTGCTTCAAAACTGCCATATTTTCTTTTGCTACTGCCAACTTTAATGTTTAATTGTTCTGCTCAAGTAAACTTCTAATTTCCAAAGTTTAAAAAAGAAAATTGTGGGCATGCTTTTCTTGAGCAAATTCTGCATTGTCTTCTACCTCTTCTCCCAGTTTCCACCCGTCTCCCCAAACTCACAACTGGAAACGAATCTTGGCTTAGAGCACCTCTCACAATTTCTGAACTGAATATAAATAAACAAACGAATAAACAAATAAATAAACCATCCCTGTGTGGTGTCTAACTCCCCCCCCCCGATACATACACAGCATAAGGTCAGACTTTCTGTTATATCACACAGCACTGCACCAGTGAGGTGATCTTCTCTATCCCTTCTCATTGTGCACGCCCATCTAAATGCAGACCTCCCAGTAAATCATACTGCGTATGTAGTACCAGTGGAGGGATGTCCCCCCACCACACAGCACAAAAGCTAAAGGTGGAAAATGAAAGGAGGTGCTGCAGAGTATTTTTTTAGCCACAAGATGGCAGACTAGAGTTACTTTCTTTAGCTAATATGATTGACACATTCAGACACCTTAAGGGCATTAACAAGGTGAAAGAGTCTAACATGTTTCAGTATAAGAAAAATAGCAGGACAAGAGGACACAGCATGAGATTAGAGGGAGGCCGATTAAGGGGTAATGTGAGGGAAGTTCTTTTTCACAGAAAGGTTGGTGGATGCATGGAATGGCCTACCTCAGGAAGTGGTGGCTATGAATACAGTGCAGGGCTTCAAACAGGCATGGGATAGGCATAAGGGAGCAATACAGATGAGTATGAATAGATAGGCCATTGACAGAGCAAAGGCCAATGGCACATTCATAAGGTAGAAAAAGAAATGGGCAGACAGGGTGGGCCTTGCGATCCTTATCTGCTGTCAACTTCTACGTTTCTGTGTAACTGTATGCTTCCATCTAGTGGCAAAACATATGCACCTCATCCCTCAGCTTAAAAAACAAAAGTTACTAATATGATGCACTAAAAAAGTAGTAGTACCAACACACTACGTAATTCTCTTGTGAATCATTTCAAGTAGAATCAGTGGTGTATTTTAATGTTCACATTTCTTACTGCCGGAGGTGTACAAACATGCATTTATAGTATAAAAATAAAAAGTTAGACATATGACACAGATTCCATGATTTTATTTATTTAACATGAAACAGTTTATTGAATTTTAACCAGTGTACAACAACAACAAAACAAACCATAAAGAACCAGGGTTGAAACATTTGATGCAGAACAACAGAACAACTATATACATAAAACAACTAGTAAGTAATCATCATTTCTCCTAATGGCTATATATATATATATATATATATATATATACACATATATATATCCCCTCCTTAGGGAATACTAAAAGGTAAAGTCAATAAATACAACATATAACTAACACAATACCGAACAAGCTGAGTCTACAAGATAATATTAATACACCAGTATGACAACACTAAGTACCAAACTTTAAGCTCGTGAAGACTGATTTCCTCACAAAACTGAAACCAAGGACATATTAGTTGTTGGTTGGCAAATGTTTTGACTTATTTAGTTAGTTTTTATTGACCAGGTAAGCACACTAGACAAATAAATGCATATTTTCAGGGTAGGACCTGGGAGGTTACAAGATATACGCCCTCATGTGACTATTCCGGGCTTTGTCCAACAAACTGCCACCCTATATCTGTGACCTGTTTGAACGTTCAGAGGGTGCCTATGGACTAAGGAACTCCTCCTTTGTCCTCCTTACGCTACCACGAACTACGACATGTCTTGGCTCAACTGCCATTAGCTCCTTTTTACCAGCGCTTTGGAACAGCATGCAAAAATTACTTAAAATCTCCCTGCTGCCCAGTCATCTTACACTTAGGGGGCTGCTCTATAGAGGGCTGAAAATGGTGTGTGATTGTGTCAGGTAAAGCCTTACCCCACTCAACTGAGCCCCTTAACCTCTGTAATCCTGGGCCGCCTATTTCCCGTGTCGGCCAGCATCCCTTTAGGGCAACCATCTCCCCCCCTCCTACCTCCCCCCTCTCATCAATTAGCTTCGCAGGGGGCCTCATTCTATTAGGCTGCCCTATTTTCCCTCTCTACTATGTGTCTGATATCCTTTCTTCCCACTGCCCTTCTCTATGTCCCTCCTCCATCTCCTCACTTGTACTCTATAAGCTACAACCTGTATACGCTGCACTTTAAATGCCTATATTTGCACTTGCTTTACATGTCTGATTTGTCCAAGTACTGAGTTTGTATATTGGAACTGCCTGTACCGATGTCTACTTTTGTAGGAAGTTTTGTCTACTGTAAGCAAAAGTGTCCTCCGTGTCCAGGACCGTCTTGAAAATGAGCTTGCTCAGTAATGTAACTGCCTGATTAAATAAAGTTTGATTGATTGATTGATTGATATACTGTACAAGTAAACTAATAATAATGTATATGGGGGGTCTTCATACATATAATGTTACTTACAGCAACACCTGGACATGTTGCTGTAAGTGACATTACATGTATGAAGACCCCCATAAAAGCCATATATTAAACATAATAAAGTACCGCTACTGCTACTGTAATAAGAGCAGTGGTGGTAGCGACGACACTAAATGGGTGTAATACCCATGACTCTTTGTGCCCACTCATATGGGAACCCGTGGCACTTCCGTGTTCGGCCGAAAGTTTTGGCATTTTATTACAAAAAACATGCTGGATTAAAAATTAAGCTCACTGCAGCCCCAGACTCCCACAGCAGCATTTTAAGGTATGTGGGGATGGGAGCGGGCTGCAGCCTTTCTTAACAGGTCACCTTTAAGGCTATACAGTGGGACCACATTCTCCCCCCTTAACATTGAAGATGCTTGGATCATGCTAAAATCAAAAATCCACGAATTGGAACAGTTATACGTACCTGAAAGGAAAAAATACAATAACAAGGGAAAAGTTCCCGCTTGGTTTAATGGATCTATCAAAAAACAAATCACACTTAAACAAAAATTATTCTCACTATTAAAAAAACTGCCCCATAAACCAAAAGGAAGAAACACTAATCAAATATAGGAAAGCAGTTAAAGAACTAAAGAAACTCATTGGAATAGCAAAACGTAATCTCAAATTCAAAATTGCACATACAAAGGATTCACATAAACATAGAAACATAGATTTTGACGGCAGATAAGGACCGCTTGGCCCACCCAGTCTGCCCATTTCCCTACCTAATGGATAAGCTGCAGATCCTAGTTAACCAGCAGCCTACTTCTTCCTACCCCCACCCCCTAGAATTACCTTATGACTGTCCCATGCATGCTTGAATTCCACCACTGTTTTTGACTCCACAACCTCCTCCGGAAGGCCATCCCATGCATCCACAACCCTCTCTGTGAAAAAATACTTCCTTAAATTACCTCTGAGCCGCCCCCCTTCTATCTTCAAATTGTGCCCCCTTGTTCTTGCACACCTCTTTTTTTGAAAGATGCTACCCTCTTGGACTTTGTTGATTCCCTTGAGATACTTGAAAGTTTCTATCATGTCCCCCCTCTCCCTCCTTTCCTCGAGGCTATACATATTCAGCTCCTTAAGTCTCTCTTCATATGTCTTCGGTGCAGACCCTGCACCATTTTAGTGCCCTCCTCTGGACAGCTTCCATCCTGTCTATGTCTTTCTGGAGATTGGGTCTCCAGAACTGCCGCAGTACTCCAGATGGGGTCTCACCAACTGTCTGTACAGAGGGATAATAACTTCCTGTTTTCTACTGGTGATGCCTCTCCTATGCATCCCAGT
Organism: Neoceratodus forsteri; assembly: GCA_016271365.2. Classification (NCBI taxonomy): domain Eukaryota; kingdom Metazoa; phylum Chordata; order Ceratodontiformes; family Ceratodontidae; genus Neoceratodus; species Neoceratodus forsteri. Next base: position 1,104,612,982 of record CM028135.1, on the reverse strand, counting down.
ATCCCCAAGCCCTCCTTGCTGCCCTCTCACATTGCCTGCCCACCTTTAAGTCATCTGATCTGACTTCCCCCAGGTCCCTTTCCATTTTTTGTTGTTAGTATCTCACCCCCATTGTGTACTCTTCCCTGGGTTTTTGTTTCCCAGGTGCATTACCTGCACTTCTTAGCATTGAATCTAAGCTGCCATACATTTGACCATTCCTCTAACCTTGCCAAGTCCCTTCTCATCCTTTCCACCCCACCTTGTGCATCAACTCTGTTGCAGATCTTTGTGTCATCTGCAAAGAGACATACTTTTCCTTCCAGTCCCTCTGCAATGTCGCTTATAAAGACATTGAAAAGGACCGGTCCTAATACTGAACCCTGCGGTACCCCACTAGTAACCACCCTTTCTTCAGAATGGACTCCATTTACTATTACTCTCTGTGTCCTATTCTCCAGCCAATTCTTTACCCAGGCTGTCATCTTGGGACCCACTCCCAGGCTGGCTAACTCATAAAGCCCTATACTCCTACCTAAATGTAAAGAAGGGGAACAACAGATCTGGGGGACCACTAACCATAAACAACATCACTACTACCTCTGATACTGAGACTGCCACTGAGTTCAACAAATATTTCTGCTCAGTTTACGAGCACGATATACAAACAGCACCTATATTCCACCCATCTAACTCTACAGACTATAATGTTTCACTTCAGGACACTAAGAAACTACTAGGCACATTAAAAAAAAATTACAAGCCCTGGCCCACACAACATAAATCCGAAATTTCTCATAGGAACCATAGATGCCATTACCCCACCACTCACCATTATTTTAACAAATCCCTTCACGAATCTAGGGTCCCATCTGACTGGCTGACCGCTACTGTCACCCCTATATTTAAACAAGGTCTACACTCCAAAGTGGAAAACTACTGACCAATTAGCTTCACCTCAATGCCTGTAAATTAATGGAATAAATAATCAAATCACTAATAGAAGCAGAAATGCAATCCTTAACCATCACAGACATTTCACAACACGGGTTTAAATTAGGTTATTCTTGCACCTACAATCTGCTTTCCTTCTACAACCATATTAACAAAAACCTTGACTCTAACATACCTGGCGATGTTATCCTACTTGACTACAGTAAAATGTTCAACAAAGTATCACACAACATCCTGGTGAATAAACTTCTCTGCTTAGGTTTCTCACCCACCATTGTCTCATGGGTATACAGCTGGTTAAGAAACAGATCCCAGAAGGTTAGGGTGAATGGTGCGTTATCAGATGTAGGAAGGGTGACGAGTGGCGTCCCCCAGGGTTCCATCTTGGGACCTACACTTTTCAACATTTTTATCACTGATATGAATATTTCATCTAATAAAATCATTACAAAATTTGCAGACGACACCAAATTGGAGGAAAAAGTTGATAGTGAGACCAGTAAAAAAAAAACTAAAGTCAGACCTCGCTACCACAGAACACTGGGCACACATCAACAAAATGCATTTTAATGTACCAAAATGTGCAGTACTACAATATGGGTAGAAATAACCCCAAACAACTATACTTCCTAAATAATATCAGCATCAGAAAGTCAAACACAGAAAAGGATTTGGGAACATTAGTAAATAACAAACTGTATTCTTCAGATTACTGCAATAAAACATCTAAACAAGCCAATGCACTTCTTCGCAGGATCAATCACACATTCATCTCAAAAACAGAAGAATGCATCATGACCCTATATGGGTCTCATGTTAGGCCATACACAGACAATGGATCACCGTTCTGGAGTCCCTACCTGATTTCAGATATTACAAGAATAGAACAGATCCAGTGTAGGGCAACAAGACTTGTTCCACACTTTGCCCACCTGGTCTATGATACCAGACTTCAGCGAACAGGCCTATATTCATTTAAACACAGAAGAACAGGAGGCGATCTCCTCCAGCTATTCAAAATCCTTCAATCACCTGTCCTAATGGAACAGTGTGGTATATCATTTTCCACCAGGAAGACTGTAGCCAGGTTACACAATAACCAACTTGAAATCAGCAGAACAAAAACAAATAAAAGACAAAATTTCTTCGCAGTCAGGGCCTCCAGGATGTGGAACGCATTGCCACAGGACATAGTCAATTGCGATCAAATAACAACCTTCAAAAACCAATTAGGTAAATGGCTACTTAATTAAACGCGTAGGGTTAAATGTCCCACATTGTGTGGGGGACAATCTCGATGGGCCAAAGCCTTCTTTTGTCCACAAAACCGAGTAACCGAGTAAGTCTGGGATATTCCAGCAGGCAGCTAGTAGAAGACCTAAGCTCTTGTCTACTAATCCTAGGAGTCAGTAAGCCTGCCAGAGGATATTTATTTCCTGCATGCAGGGTTTTGAGAGTAAAGGAGCCCAAGAATTGGTCCCTTCAATCTTGAGGAGAGAGCCAGCCTAGAGTCTGGTAAGGCTGGCAGTGGTGGGTATGACAAGGGGCTTCAATAACGAAGCTACAGATGTTATTATGTAAACCCCCCCCCTTTGGGGGGTATAATTGACTGTCCCAGCTATCTTCCGTTTGCCTCTTCCTCCTCCTGGGGTCCCAGTATTTCCATGCCACAACCTGAGTCTTGGTGTGTCACCAGGTTCCCACGAACAGCCTCCGTATTTGTCTGGAGCCCCGCTGGGTTCACAGAGCAAGTTGTGAGCTGCCAGCATCTTTCCCATGCTGCCAGCACTCACGCATGCACCTGGAAGGCACTTTGGAGTTTGTGACTGCTGTTGCGGTCAAAGCGGAGGAGTTTTTCCATGGTTCCGGTACCCTGGCTATGATAAATAGGGACTGGGGACCTCAGCAAGGTCACAGAGAGGCCTTTTAAAATGTAAATAAGAGAGCACCAAGAAGTGCTAATTCGGGGCACAAATCAGGCTAATGAATATTTAAATAAGTCCCTCATACATATTGATAAGGGAGCGCTTGTGACTAAGGGCATGGTGTTACAGGGGTAGCGACAGGGAATCTAAAGCATACAAATGTAAAATATCGTGATCGCTTAGCAGGCACTAAAGGGGCTACATGACTGTGGGGTTAACATAAAGTAAAAGTGAATTGTTTGGCTGCACAGAGACATTGATGTTGGGACTAACATAAGGACTGCATGGGGACTGCACTGTAGCAGCTGTCTTTACAGCCTATCAGCCAATAGCCAGCCAGAATTTACAGTGAAGGTCTTTGGGAGTTACCAGAGACTTTGGGGGGAAGGAGGAACAATTTCTGTTGCCAAAAGTAAAGCCAATTAAGGGACTGTATCCAAGCTGAACCTGTGATGCCAAATAAGGTGTTCAAGCTATTGTTGCTGCCTGTAAAAACCAAGCTGCCAGATGACCAAAGAAGGGAGTCAGCTCCTGCAGAGAAGATCCTCACAGGTTGCTGCCACCCTTGGGAGGGATGCCAGGACATGGGGGTGAATCGTATCAGCTCTGGTCCCTGTATCCCGGTCCTTGCCGAAGAGGACAAAGTCCTGCAGCCTGCAGCTACCAGCCAGAGAGCCGAATTCTGCCTTGGGGAGTGTCACCCTGGAAATCAACCAGATACTGAGGTCTACAATTCAGTGAGTAAAATCAGGATAGCTCCCTGCAATAAAGTTCTAATTATTAATGGTACCATCTGATATTGTTTGCCAGTTTAAAGTGTTGAAAGTGACAAGGCCATCCAGCCATGGATACAAATGGGTTTATGGCTTTCAGCAGTGTATTGCTTCTGCTTAATTACCTTTCTTCCATCAAGGGCCCCAACCAGCTGCAACGCCGGCCACCCCGCGGCAACGCATCAGGGATGCACCTAATTAGACTATGGGTACCCAGCAGCTAAAGAGCTGTTTAATACAGGGTCACATGTTATTTTATTGCTGCAGATGCAAAAAGAGTGCTTTAATCATTTATCTAAATTCACGTCCCTTCCCTCGTTCAAATTCCCCTTAATAAATCAGATTTACTGTTTTTAAAGGTTAATCTGGTCTAGGAGCATAATATTATTCAGTCTCAGTCATTGTGTTAGTCAAAAGGTTTATGGTTATTGCTGGTAAACTGTTTCTTGCAGGAGCACAGTGTACATGCAAGTGTTCCGGACCCTACTGGTAAGTGTGGTCACTGTGAGCATATCATTAGCATGCTCCCTTAATTGTAACCTGAATGTAAAGTAAAGTGAATCAGGGTAATTTATTTGTAAGGTCACTAGGTTGGGCTGTGGGTAGGTACAACTTCCCAGAAGGTTGTGCTAGTTTAACATCTAACCCACATAAAGAATTCACTGGGTGGAGGCACCGTGTTAAAGTATTATTGTTAGGACCCAGGCCCTTCAATCTGCGCTTAGCTAGGCAGGCAAGGGTAGTAGCCCAACGGGCAGTGGTACCTGGGTTACAATTATATGCTGTGTTTAGCCAATTGAGCAGCTGTGAGGATGTTAGGGACATCATGGGGGAGCAGTAATCCAGAAAAGGGTGTAGGGTGCCCCTCCCTACTGCCAGTCTGGCTTGTGTGGACAGGAGGTGTTTGAGCCTATAGCAGATACCTAGACATTGATTTACTTTTTTTATCGCTGAACATATGTATTCCTCAAATGTGAGCAAGGGATCGAGCGAGACTCCTAGATATTTGAATTCAGTAACCTACTCTAATAAGGAGGAGCTGAGGACAGGATGTTGAGTGAGTCAGTCTTCATGGCAGTAAGCCTTGTTAGTCTCCGTTTGGATCCAAACAGCATGCATTTGGTCTTCTTTACATTAACTATGAGCCTCTGACCCTTGAACCAGTGGACCACTGTAGAAAGGTCCAAGTTCAAGGTGTGAGATAACCTGGAGGGGCAACTATCATTGCTGCAAAGGATCAAGTCGTCCGCATACATAATCTCCATACAGGCACACTGCTCAGTCAGTAGTGGATTTATAAACAAGAAATACAGCAGGGGACATAGTATTGACCCCTGAGGTACTCCCATACGAACATGGAGAGGACTCATCAACACACCACCAAGATGAACCAGTTGATCTCGGAGACATTCTTGCCCAGCCCTCACCCTCCCCACCAACCATTAACAACTGCCCCTACTTTCTACTTCAAAGCACTCTCCCCTGCCAATACTGTTAAACTCATTAAGAAGAATGACCCAAAACCCAGCATTGGCCCTGATGGTTTTGATTACCGCATCCTCAAAATAGTCAAAGACATTGCCATCCCTCTCACCAATATCCTTAATTTCGCGTTCTGTTCAGGTACTTTCCCAGTGGCTTGGAAAATCGACTCCATTAGGCCACTTCACAAAGGAGGTTCCAAACAGGAAATCAGTAACTACAGACCCATCTCCCTACTACAACTCCCACCCCTCCAAAATAATGGAAAAAATAGTCCATGCACAAATATCAGAGCACTTAAACAAATATGATATCCTCTTGGGGGCTCAACATGCTTTCAGGGCAAAACACAATACTGAAACCACCCTTGTGAGGTTCACCAATGACATTTTTAAGGCAACAGATGACGGACTATATATGGGCTCTTTTTTTGTGGATTTAACCAAGGCCTTCACCTTGGTAGACCACAACCTGCTTCTAGTGACCCTCTCTGAAATGAACTTCTCTACAAACACGGTAAATTGGATTGAGAGCTTCCTCTATCCACAGGTGTTTTGTGCACGGGTACTAGACCTGATACCAGGGAAGCACAGAAGAAAGGTATAGATCCTGCAACAGCAAGCCCAGGAGTGATTACCAGAAGAATGGCAACCACACTAGCTGAGGCAAAAGTCCAAACTGAGATTGTACAGCCGATACCAGTGATGGAAGAAGAAGAACTGGCAGGGACAGAACTTGAAAGCATGTTTGTCTTCTTCAAATATGGGCTATACAACAAAGAGAGACAAAGCAGCAGAGAAAGGAAGAGATGCAGTGACGAGAGCAGGAGAGAGGAAGAGATGCAGTGACGAGAGCAGCAGAGAAGAAGAGATGCAGTGATGACAGCAGCAGAGAGAGGAAGAGATGCAGTGATGACAGCAGCAGAGAGAGGAAGAGATGCAGTGACGAATGCAGCAGAGAGAGGAAGAGATGCAGTGATGAGAGCAGCAGAGAAGAGATGCAGCAACAGGAGCAGCAGAGAAGAGAAGAGATGCAGTGACAGAAAAGAAGAGATGCAGCAACAGGAGCAGCAGAGAAGAGAAGAGATGCAGTGACAGAAAAGAAGAGATGTAGCAACAGGAGCAGCAGAGAAGAGAAGAGATGCAGTGACAGAAAAGAAGAGATGCAGTAACAGGAGCAGCAGAGAAGAGAAGAGATGCAGTGACAGAAAAGAAGAGATGCAGTGACAGGAGCAGCAGAGAAGAGAAGAGATGCAGTGACAGGAGCAGCAGAGAACAGAAGAGATGCAGTGACAGAAAAGAAAAGATGCAGGGACAGGAGCAGCAGAGTAAAGAAGAGGAGCAGCGGAAAAAGGAAGAGATGCAGCTATGGCTGGATGCCTTGCAAGCTATCAAAGCTGGAAGATATGGCACAGGTCCAGCACAGTAACAAAACACAAACAAAAGACCTTAAACTTACAAAGTTGTGTCCCTCAGATGATATCAAAGCATACCTGCCAACTTTTGAAAGGGTTGCCACCGCCTGTCAGTGGCCAAATCAGCAAATGGGCAATCAGTCTGGTATCTTACCTGACAGGTAAAGCCCAACTTGCCTACAGCAATATGGCAGCTGCACAGTCAGAAAACTATGACTTTGTGAAAAGAGAAATCTTTAAAAGATATGACATCTCTGGAAAGACCTACAGGCATAGATTCTGGTTCCTGAAGTACCACTCAGTCGACAATACTAGAGAAGCCTTCACCTGACTCAGAGAACTCCTCATGAAATGGCTCCATCCGGAGGGCAAAACAGTCCAACAGATCATTGACACACTTGCAATGGAGCAGTTCATCAACATCCTGTCTACAGATGTGCAGCTCTGGGTAAAAGAACACTGACCTGAAAGTGGGGAAAAGGACATTTCTTTGGCCAAGGACTGTCTGATGGCCAGACAGACATCACAGCAGCGAAGTAACAGCCAAGCAATGGTAAGACCCTCTTTACTGATTTAACTCCAGGTCAGACAAGAACTCTGGTGGAGGTAACAAATCTGCACCCAAAGACTTTATTTGCTAAAACTGTAATAAGCCAGGCTATATTGCAAGAAACTGACTTAAAAATAAGGAGGATAACACTAAAGCAGATTTGCCCGTAGCAAATTTGGTCAAGTATTTAAAAGATGTCAAGGTGGGAGATTAAGACTGTAAAGGGACTTATTGATTCAGGAAGTAGACAGACCCTGGTGCATGTTGAAGTGCTGGGAAAACACTGTGCAGAAGAACCAGGTACTGGTGTTATCTGCATTCACAGGGACACACGATACTATCCCACTGCCCAAGTGACTCTGAGCATTAATGGGGCATCGCACCAACTGAATGTGGCAGTAGTACCTAAGTTACCTGTACTGATGATTATTGGAAATAGCTTTCCAGAATTTACTGGGTTAATCACAGAGGGAGCAAAATATGTAGTTTCAGCAGCTGTGATGACAAGAGCACAGGCAAAAAAAAAAAAATCTCAGACACTGGGGACTGTTTTCATTTTGGTGATTTTGATTCAGACTTGTTTGAGCCCAGCTCCAAGGTCTCAAAGTCCAGGAAAGAAAGAAGATGTCTGAAAAATCAGTGGCAAAAAAGATTGATGGACATAAAGGGTTGATGTATGAAAATTTTGAAACTGAACTAATAACTGACTGTGATTTTGCTTCAGACCAAACTAAGGATGTTTCACGCCAGGGTTATTTTAAGCAGCTGGGGGACAAAACCGGGTGAACCAATGTTTAAAAAATGTAATGGATTACTGTACAGAGTTTGGGCTACTTCTCAGACACAGGAATAGATGGAACAACTGGTCGTACCAAAGAAGTGTAGAACTGAGATGTTACAGATAGCATGATAGTCCTATGACTGGTCATTCAGGGAGGGATCACACTCTTGCCAGACTACTGTACAAATTTTACTGGGCTGGAATTCATGAATATGTTGCTACCTAAAGCAGTTATTGTGCTGAATGTCACAAAGTAACCCTAATAATTAAAAAAGATAAGGTGCCCCTATCCTTGATAGATGTGCCTTTTGAGAGAATTTCAATGGATGTGGTTGGCCCCTTAGACAAAAGTAAAAAGGGTAATTGATTCATTTTGGTAGTATGTGACTATGCTACTTGATACACAGAGGGAGTTCCAGTGTGAAGGTGTGGGATAAAACAGACACAACTATTTTTCTAGCCTAGACTCAACTCCTCTTGGTTAAGGGGGGTTTTATGCTAAGGGGGGTTTATGTTAAGGAGGGTTTATGCAAAGAGGGTTTTATGTTTCCATTTTGTTTAATCTCAGAAGATAGTTTTAATAAGTCCATAAGGGTTCCACTGGGTTTGCAAGGGAAATGGGGAGAACGAGGGCATGCTCCTCTTCTCCCTTCTCCTGCCAACCTTTGGAACTCATCATATCTTTTTCTTTTTATTTCCATTAAATCTTTAAATGTGACACCCTAAAATAGACTAGCATACAGAAAACATATTTAATTTTAATTCCCAGCATGAGTAGGCATCCCACAGAAACAAAGAGCGAAAGGAATGGGGAGCTTCCACCCCAGACAGGACTCACCCTTTCACGTACTCCCCTGTACAAGAGGGCAACAGTCCTTATTGTTGGCAATCACCCCACCAGAACCCTGAAAGGGTTGGAGCTTCCACCCATTGCTTATCAGCACAACTGTTGTGCATGAACCCTTCCCTAGAGGCAGGGAACATCTCTGGCTGGCAGACTAAACAGGATTTTAAGTAAGTTGACACCTGTCTGTATATTCTTGGCCAGGAGAAATGTGGTATCAGATTATTCAGTGTGCTTTCATGACTGAGGTGCCCACAAGTGCGAAAGCATATGAGGTGCTTATCTTACAGCTCTCCCTCCCTTTCTCCTTCCCTGTATTTGTGGCAGGTACCTACTGTCACCCAGGCCTCCACTCCTCTGTTGTTACAGACCTCATCAGTTCCACAGTATCCCACACCTCCTCGGGTGAAGCTGATATTATGGGCGACTTGAACTTAAACTGTTATCCCCCACCATGAACAAAGTACAAAATGAAATTGATGCCCATAACTTATCCCAGCTCATCCTTGATTCAGCTTCAGCTCAGAGTAACGACTCCTTAATCGACTGGGCCCTCACCTCACACCCACATAGGGTCATTAAATCGGGTGTATTATCAGATACCCTAAGTGACCACCTCATGATCTTTCTGATACATACAATTCACAGAATCAAGGCCCCTCATAAAATGATTCACTCATATAAATCTCCGAACCTCGCCTCCCCCTCCTCCATGACCCAGCTCATACAAACTGGGTGCCTATAGTTTCAGCGAACTCGAAAGGCAAAGCCACAGAATACTTTAAAGGTAAATTTCTCGACATTTGGAATCAGCACGTCCCACTTCAACTGATCAGTGTCCACGGGAGCCACCTTCCATGGATCTCACCTGAACCTATAGCTTGTCAAAGAGCGCGGGACCAAGCTTGGAAGCTACACAAAGCCTCAAAGATCCCTAAAGACTATGACGCATATTCTTCTCTTCGCAACTAGTGCACAAAAGCCACTTGTTTGGCTAAGGCAGACTACTTTAGCGCAACCTTTCAATCCAACATAAACAATCCCTCTAAATTCTGGAAAGTCATCCACTCACTCTCCCCCCCCACTCCTCCTTCCCCCCTCCTCAATATAAACAACACCCTTATTACTGATTACCTCAGTGTTGCTACTGAATTTAATTCATACTTCACCTCTTGTGCCTCTGCTGTCCTATCCTCCTTACCATCTACTAGGCCAGGTGCCCCCTCCACCTCACCATGCACACTGCCCCAGTCTACTTGTTTCTCTTTCACTAAAATTGCCCCTTCTGACACCTTGGGTGCCTTGCACGACTTAAACCCATCCAAAGGCAGTTCGTATGATGGCTTGGACCCCAAGCTGCTATATCTCTCAGCTACGGCTATCTCTGCCCCACTGTCTGAACTCTTCAACCTGTCGTTCAAAATGGCAGCCATTCCACCGGTTTGGAAGCATGCCACTGTTCTTCCCCTATCTAAGGGTGGTAATCCTTCCTCACCAGGCAACTACAATCCCATATCCCTCCTTCCAACCCTTGCCAAACTGCAAGTACACTTGGTTCTTACCCAACTCTCTTCTTATCTCTCTAACTCCAACTTTTTCACTCCCTTCCAATCTGGTTTTGGAAAAAAACACTCCACCACCACTTTCCTGATTAGGCTTATTGACTCCATCTTCTCAGGGATGGACAGTGGTCAAAATCACATCTGTATTTTTGTCGACCGAGCCAAGGCTTTCGACATGGTTTCCCACACCTTATTACTAAACTCCCTTTCCTCAGCAGGTCTGACTGACTCAGCCACTAACTGGTTCAGAGCTTACCTTGTAGGTCAGACCCAGTCAGTCAGAATCGCAGACTTCACACCCCCCCATCAACACTGGTGTCCCTCAAGGGTCCGTGATAGGCCCTATACTTTTCTCCATATTTCTTAATGATCTACCATCTGTATATCAACCTCAGTACATATGTACGCAGATGATACGGTCCTCTACACCTCCAGACAGTCCCCCACTGATGTTGCAAACAGACTTTAGCAAGACTTCAGTAATGTTCAGCACTGGTTTTGCTCTCATCAACTTTTTCTAAATGCTAAGAAGACAGTCTCCATGACCTTCGGCAATAGACAGAGACTCTCTAGGCTCCCCTCCCAGCCCTCCTTCCACACTCTTGACGGGACAGTCCTTGAGGACACCTCCTCATTCAGATATCTGGGTGTTTGGCTTGACCAGCATCTCACCTTCTTGGATTTAAGTGATTATGGCGATCACCATTAGGGCGATGGCACATCGCCGAAAAAATATTTTGGTGATGCACTCCCCAGTGCACAGCAAAATGGTGCTGGTGAGTTTGAATTTTTCATTTTATGCAGGGGAACCCCCATACTTAAGGATTCTGAACTCAGGGGTGCAAATGCAGAAAAATAAATTTGGCTGGCGCACAAAACACCTGCGCCCAGACCCGAACCCAGCACCATTCCCACCTCCCCAGCCCTGAACCCACCCACCATGCCATGGACACAGCTCGGCAGCTTGCTGCAGCACCACCCCTACAACCCTCCATCCCTCCCACCCCATGCATGGTGTGCTTGCTCCCAGCGTGTAGGCATGTAGTGACATCCTGTCGCTATTTCACCCCCATCCAGTCACCCTGAATACAGGTGCCGTGATTGAGTCGCCCTTTTGGTAGGTGCCCAATCTTGGTCGCTGAAGTCATGGGATACCCACCTTCTCTGGTCATGTGGACGCCATCCTGAAAAAGTTACGCCTCAAGCTCGGCACTCTATACAGGAACCGGAACTGCCTCACTCTCCCGGCTAGGTGCGAACTTGCCCAGAAGATGATCCTTCCTATTTTCGACTACTGTGATGTAGTCTACAGTGCTGCTCCCAAGACCTCTTTAGCCAGACTGGATACCCTCTTCAACTCCTCCTGTCGCTTCACTCTGGATTCTGCTCCTCTCACCCAGCACTGTCAACTCTAACATTCCTTGGCATTTCCCTCACTAGAAAATAGACACCTCCATCCTTGTGCTAAATTTGTCTCTAAATTCTGCTTTGGACTGCTCCCATCCTATCTCACTTCCTCTCTATCTCTCCTTCCTCCCTCTGCCCACTTACTTAGCTCTTACGACTCCAGTTCCTTGGTTGTCCCTCATCGGTCTACCACTGTAGGCCAGGCTGCTTTCTCATATCACTTCCCAAAACTGTGGAATTCACTTCCTTACCTGATTCGCCACTCCTCCTCCCCCTCCTCTATAACTTCAGCCCTACATAATTTCCTCTCTGTGAATTGTACCTGCAATTAACCTACCTGGTATTCCTCACCTGGTCCCCAACCTCTATCAATATATTCAGTAACTAATCTGACTTACAGCTCCCTTCCAACCCCACTACTTTCTTTCCCTGCAGAGATCCCTACCTGGCTATTCCTTCAGGTCATCTAGAATTACCAATATAACTATGACTTTAGATTCCTATCAATCTACAACTATCAGTATATCTATAACCTTGATTCCTATTCATCTGCTCCCCTCCCAACCCCACTACCTTTCCACCTTTGCTGTTACTCCCTATCCACCCCTTTCTTTTGGGCTAAATGATACCATCATCATGAGTTTAAGGTGTTATCCTAATGTAATGCATTTGACCTGTCCATTGTGCCCTCTGTATACAATTGTACTCATATGCTACACTTAATATATTCTTTGTTATTTGCTGTTCACTGCTGCCCATATTGTTGTAATAATGTTTGTTGATGTATGCATATATGTTTTTCCACTACCCTTTCCCTCAGGAGGCACTGTAAGATGAGCAACTTGTAGTTCAGTGTGTCTTTCCTGGTGAAACATTTCAATAAATAAATAAGTACTGGAATGAGCAGCCTCTAGTACCCTCTGCTGATATCTCTTTGGCACCACCACTTGTATATCTATCTTGTTAGATCTGGGTTTGGGTCTCATATGGTACAACATCTCATTAATATTTTCATACCATGAAGACATTCGATTACCCACCCAATCGTTTACAGGTATACCATCTTTCATTTTTTATACACTGTTTTAGTTTCTCTGTAGTATGGTCCCCAGACTGCAGTTTACCCAAATCCAGTGTTTCCAGTTTTTGCCTGGTACATCTACAAATGAAGTCCCTTCAGCCAACTTACAGGCCTCTTCTTGTTTGACTCTAGTTTCATTGCCCAGCACAATATTTAAAGTACCAGTCTCACCTAGGGTTTCAATGGTATTCAGGCAGCTCTCCATGCTTTCCTGACACAGACTCCCCTCCCTTTCAGAGTCCATATCACACAGACAACACCCTGGGAATATGGGAAGCTCTGGACAGTCATTTCACAATTCAAACCTTTCTGCTGGCTCCTGCGGTTGGGTACAGGACCTGGTCTCCTCTGGTTCCTCCTCCTCAAAGTGCGCATCACCTGTACTGGAATTCTTCTCAACCTCCAACACATTGTTCTGGTTCACGGACAATTAGTCACGGTTTAATTCGTCGTGGACACTTTGTTGCGGTCAATTCGGCAATATTACATTCATCGCAAGCCAGATTGATCACGGGCAAAATGTAGACACCGTTGCGAGTTACCAGCGACATTTAAAAAAAACTCACAGACTGCACATTGCACCATTCATTCACTGTCTGTTTCTTTTTGCCTCCTAACCCCTATTTAATACTGTTCCCCATTTCTGTTGCTGCTGCCTGGCTTAAGTGCTGAACTGCTGCTTGGTGTGGTGTTTTGATAGCGGACTCCAATTGGTCCACCCTGCTGCATGGCCACTCGGATTGGAGCACCTGGCTAGCCTGCTCTGGGGCTACTTTTAGACTGCCCTTTCCCTGCTGCACTTTGATTCTGTTAATTCTGTAAATTCCGGGGAATTTTTAAATGACTGTACTGAACATTTGTTTTTGTTTTAAGTCTCTAATAGCTACTGAAAAGCTGCTGTTTTAGATTAGCATAGTGCAAGTGGAGATAATTTGGGGATCTCAGTTTACTAGCTAGCGCTAGCCTAACTCTACTGTGTCTTTTTTTAAGGGGTAACTTAGTGTTCCTAATTTTTCACCTAGTGAGGGATAGCCAGTCTCTACTGTTGTCACCCCTCCTATTACCTGCCTGACTCTAGTTTCTGTTGCCGCTGAGCTATCCACGAGAGCCAGGATTTCTGATCACTGCGACTAATAGTCCAGCAACATGATGAACACGCGATGAATACGGTAACTTCATGTAGTCCATGTGACGATAGGTCCGCTCCTAATTATCCACAATGATTTGTCCAGGTACTAAATGGCTGTATGCGCTTTGTTCTCTGCCTTCAGGCAAAGTCGCTCTGCCTCTACCCACCTTCAGTTCAGCCACATCATCAAGGCCTCTATCACCTGGAACACCACAGTCAGATCATCTGTCTGTTTCGCTGGACTCTTATCACTGGTACTGGCAGATTGCAGCAGGCTTGTCAACATAGCCTGCTACTGCTCCACAGAGGCCACTAGGTCCAATCCTGGTAGAGGCTTTTCACCCATCTTCTCTGCCATGGCACAAGTCAATGGATATGTTTTTGCCCCAGTACCCTGACCTTTTTGCATCTGTCTGGGTACTGGTTCAATACCCACTGATAATGTCTCCTAGGCAGTCTAGACATGCCAGAAATCCCACTCCTAACACCACTGTGAAGGTGTGGGATAAAACAGATGCAACAAACCAGAAGATAAAAATGCAAACATGCATTATTTTATTCAAATCAGAAAATAAAGAAATACGAATAATAAACACACAGAAAGCAAAAGGTTATTCAATGTCCAGTATCCAGCAAACTTTCTAATTTCGAAAATTCCTGCAGCTTAGCTTCAGCCTTTGCAAATAGAACAGTGTGGAAACAAGCACACACTTCTGAGATCCTTGTCACTTGGTATTCAGTATTCAACTGATTCCCTATATATAGTGGATTTGATTTCTTCTGTCGACCTGACTTGCATCATGGAGACTTGGCTGAGTGATGATGCCAGGCCAGTCATGGAGGCAGCCACCCCTGCTGGGTACTCCATAGTGAACTGTCCGAGGGTGGGACGAAGGGGGCGGGGATATGGCCATCTTTTTTAGATCCAGCTTGGGTTTCACCGTGCATCCAGTAGGAACTACCAGATCTTTTGAGTGTGTGGCTGTGCATGGGGGTCCAGGTGCAGGTTGCAGAATTCTCCTCATTTATCACCCTTCGGGGCCTCAAGGGGATTTCCTGCAGAAGGTTGTGAACTTCACTGTCTATGAGGTGTTGGAGTCCCCCAGATGTTTAGTCCTGTTGGACTTCAATGCCTGAGTCAACAATGAAGTCTCGTAATTTGGTTATGACCTCCTCCAGTTGATGTCATCACTAGGTCTAGCACAAGTTGTTACTTCTGCGACCCTCATCCATGGCCACATGCTCAACCCAGTGTTTCAGCTGGGTCCTGAGGTTGCTTGCCTCAAGGCTGATCAGGTCAGTTAGTCTGATCATCACTGCATGGTGGAATTCAACTTTGGGCCCCTTCCCCCCGAAAGGCCCTCCGCTGCTGAAATGGTCAGCTACCGCTCTTTAAGGGGCTGTCCCCAGAGGAACTACTGGCGATAAATGATCTAAAGTGGACACCACATGTGCAACTGGTGTCAGCGAGGCGGTGGCCACCTATAATAGGGTGGTATTCGTAGTGCTTAATGCCATCACTGCAGTCCGTATACAACCCAGATCTTCTCACTTGAGATCTCCCTGGTTTGATGGAAATCTCAAGGCAAAGACGATCAGGGGTCAGAAGCTGGAGCATTGCTGGCAAAAGACCCGGTCGGATGAGGACAAACTGGACTTGTATGCTCATTACGATGAGTACCTGGGCAATTAACTGTAAATAGGCAGAATTCCTGTCCAGAGAAATTGCTGCAGGGAAGAACAGTCCATCTCAATTATTTCAGACTATCTGCAGTTAAAAAACGCTTTCTCATCCACTTCATGTGATGAGTTTGCTCTGTTCTTTTCTGACAGGGTGGCCTCTATCCATGCAGAAATTCCATCAGTGAGGCAAGCTTTGCCTTGCAGTGGCTGGCTGAGAGGAGTAGAGGTACTCCGGCAGTTTGGGAGGAGTGTAAACCTGTGGAGGTGGCCGAGGTCATTATGGTAATCTCAGAGCTAAAGCGCACATATTGTAAACTGGACCCAGACCTGACTTGTTTCTGGATGAGATATATTGAAGCTGTTGGCCTAGTGTTCGCTAGGATCACTCGGTTCTCAATGTCAGAGAGTGTTTTTCCAATGGCCTTGAAAGAAGCCTTGGTGAGACCCCTCTTGAAGAAACCATCTCACAACCCGGATATCTTGGCGAATTACCGTCCTATCTCCAACCTACCATTCTTGAGTAAGGTTGTTGAGAAGCTTATGGTGCAACAGCTTGAGGATCATCTTGTGTCCTTCGACATCTATGAGCCATTCCAGTGAGGTTTCAGGGCCAGACACCGCATGGAAACAGCATTAGTTAGGGTGCATAATGACCTCCTCAGGCCTAGTGACCGAGGAGATGGTCAGTTGATCACTTTGTGCTTCTCAACCTTCTCCGCGAGTACTGTGAACTTGCCGGTATTGTCATCAACTGGTTTGAGTCCTACCTCACTGACAGGGTGCAGCGGGTAGTGATGGGGAATTTCTCCTCCTCCCCAAAGCCCCTGTCATGTGGAGTACCGCAGGGCTCGATCTTGTTGCCAGTGTTGTTCACAGTGTACATGCTGCCCCTGGGTGAGATCATCCGGCAATACAGTGTGGAGTTTCACTGCTATGCAGATGATACCCAACTGTGTTTGTCCTTTTCCCCCAGAACACCCAATGCTGTGGACGTGATTAACATCTGCCTGACTGAAATCAATGACTGGATGTCCTCCAGCTGGTTGTGGCTGAACCCAGATAAGACGGAGGTGTTGATGATTGAGCCAGGTCGTGGATGTGATGGCAGTGCTCCCGGACTGAACATAGGACTTGCTCTGGGGTCTGTTCCATTGGTAGCCTCTCCAAGGGTGCGAGATCTTGGTGCTATCCTGGACAGCAGACTGACACTTGAGGTGCAGGTGTCGTCTGTTGTCAAGAGTGTTTTTTAACCACTCAAGGAACACTGACAGGATTAAGCCCCTCGTTCCACCTGATGAACTGAAGACACTGGTACATGCCTTTGTTACATTGAGACTCAACTACTATAACTCTCTTTACATCGGGGTCATGGGAGAGAACCTCTGCCGGTTGCAGCTGGTGCAAAAGACAGCAGTCTGGTTGTTGATGGGTCTGCCCAGGTCCAGTCATGTGACCCCGGTCCTGCGAGCTCTGCACTGGCTGCCTATCAGGTGGAGGGTTCTCTAAAAGGTGGGCTTGCTCACCTATAAGACTCTATATGGACTGGGCCCTGGCTATCTGGCTGAACTCCTGACATCGGCCACCTCAGTCCATGCCCTCCGCTCTTCGACCAAGGGCCTCCTGGACCTTCTCAGGGTTCAGCTCAGGACGTCGGATGACTGAGTGTTCAGCGTCGCCAGGCCAACCCTATAGAACACTTTACCATCTGTTGTCTGAAAGGGCCCGATGGCTGAACAGTTTAAGCAGGGGCTTAAGGTTCACCTGTTCTGCCTGAATTTCCCTGATGAGACTGTATGATCCACCCTGGCCTCTGTTGACTTATATGGAACTGCTGACTTGTTTTAACTGAATTTTATATACTGTTTTAAGACTGTTTAGAAATATGCTGGCCTGCTGGCACAGCGGCAAGGTGTCTGCCTGTGGCGCCGACATCCTGGGTTCAGTGACAGACTCAGAAGTCAGAGGGCTGGCCAGTGGGAGAAGGACTGAGCATTCCAGGCACTACTCTCCTTCTCCGGGGGGGGGAGAAGAGTGTCCAGTGCTCTGCGGACCTCTGGTGATCGCGGGGGGTACTGCTGCTGCCAGCACCACACGTTCTGGAGGCAGGGCAGATGCTGGCATCATTCCACGTCCCTGCCCCCAGGAATCCAGCATACAAATGAATGCTGGCTCCATTCATGATGGCCCCCACCTCTGCTCCTGCTGAGACTAATGCCTGCCTGGGGGGGTCACGCTGTCATGGACTGCCCTGGGGGTAAGCCAGGAGCAAGAGACCAAACTCCTTGGCAAGGGAATGCCTGCCTGGTGGCCCCATCCAGGGGGATAAAAGCCTGGGCATGGGGGGCACTATGTGGGGTGGGGGGCTGAGGGGAAGGAGACCACAAAAAAAAGACTGCTTAGAAATTCTGTTTTGGTCGTATTGCTTTAGAACAGTTTCATTGTAGTGTACAGTGCCCAGAGCCTCTAGGATTGGGCGCCATAAAAATAAAGCTTGCCTTGCCTATATTTGTTACTCCAAGCGGTGGGTTTTTATACCTTTCATGGATGACATCATCGTCAGGTGATCCACCCTTTTTTGCTAAAACCAGTATAAACATATTATTCTCATGAGTTCCCCATCAAACAGTAACGACATATATGTTCATACATGTTATCTTTTCTAGCCTAGACTCAACTATTTTCTTGGTTAAGGTTTTTTTATGTTAAAAGGGTTTTATGTTTCCATTTTGTTTCATCAAAAAAGATAGTTTTAATAAGATAGTAAGTCCATGAGGGTTCCACTGGGTTTGCAAGGGGAATGGGAGAACGAGGACGTGCTCTT
The DNA here is from genome assembly GCA_016271365.2 of Neoceratodus forsteri. NCBI lineage: Eukaryota > Metazoa > Chordata > Ceratodontiformes > Ceratodontidae > Neoceratodus > Neoceratodus forsteri. Next base: position 1,104,594,597 of record CM028135.1, on the reverse strand, counting down.
CTCCCTTCTCCTGCTAACCTTGGAACTTATCATATCTTTTTCTTTTTATTTCCAATAAATCGTTAAATGTGACACCATAAAATAGACAAGCATACAGCAAGCATATTTGATTTTCATTCCCAGCGCGAGCGGCCATCCCACAGAAACAAAGAGCGAAAAAAAATGGAGGGCCCAGACACCCCACACATGGGCAACCACCCCAGACAGGGCTCACCCTGTCACATGGTGGGCATATAGAGATTATTACTGATCAGGGTAGTAATTTTGGTGTTGCATTACTGAAGGAACTATACTGACTACTACCTATCACTGCCATAAGAACCTGCCCTTATCACCCTCAGACAGATGGTCTTGTTGAGCATTTTAATCAAACCCTAAAACACATATTAAAAAGGTTTGTAAAAGGGGAACAGAAAGATTGGGACCAATACTTACCTTATTTTACCTGCTTTTTGCTTGCAGAGAAGTGCCACAAGCCTCAACAGGTTCTTCACCATTTGAAATGCTGTATGGTAGTGTGACAGGGTTGAATAAGGCCCTGCCCCATATGTTACACAGAAAGAGTTTAAATGCAAGGGTCTGTACTATCCTCTTCTTTTCTGTCTCTTGTCTGTCTAGTTGCAAAACCAAATTTTCTTGTGAGACCTAGGAACTGATCACTCCGACGGTTTCGCAGTTCTCAGCCTCTCACTCTCTGTCTTCTTTTGCTATTTCTGTCTTTTCTTCCCCCAAGCATATCTGTGGGTATAACAATATATGTGAATTTTTATGTGGAAATGTAACTGATACTGGGGTCCCTTTATTTAAAACTTTATATAATTATACTGCTGAAATAATTGCAAAAAGCTTTTTGGAACTCAAGGGGTTAACCTGAGATGCTGAGATTTTTAAACCATGTGTAGAGCTGTTAGCAGGAGGTCAGTTCTGGGTCAAAATGTTCTTTTTGCTGCACCTGCTGAAACTGACAAGAACACTGCGTGAGAAGCAGAATGCTCTCTTAACTAGCTCCCTGAGAAGACTTGTTATAAAAAGAGCAGCAATGTTTTGCAGGGGACAGAGAGACCGAGATTGGAAACTGAGAAGAAAAACTCAGAAGAAGGACTCTGTTTTCTGTGGACTGCCATTGTACAGTTATACTGAACAATTTTTATTTTTATTTTGCTGTTATTAATAATAAAACGCTACTTGCGAATTTTGAAACTGCTCCTGGTTTTCCTATGCTTCCTGACCTGTGCCTCAATGACAGATGGTGTCAGCTTAAGTGGGATTTACGCTGTGCATACTCTCAATCAGGAGTTTTGTGTGTGGGTACTAGACCTGGTACCAGGGAAGCATAGCAGAAAGTTATGAATTCTGCAGCAGCAAGTCCAGGGGTGATTACTAGAAGAATGGCAGTCAAACTAGCAGAGACAGAAGTCCAAGCTGAGACTGTACAGCAAGCACCAGTTATGGAAAAAGATCAGGCAGTGACAGAACCTGAAAGCCTGACTGCCTTTTTTAAATGGTGGGCTATACAACAAACAGAGAAGAGATGAGATGCAGCAGAGAGAAAAAGCGATTCAACATTTAGAGGTACAGAGAAAAGAAGAAATGCAACAACTCAAGAAGCAGAGAAAAGAAAAGATGCAGCAACAGGAGCAGCAAAGAAGAGACAAGATACAATCATGGATGGATGCCTTGCAAGTTATCAAAGCAGGAGGATCTGGCACTGGTGCAGCACAGCAACAAGACAGAAAGAACTTAAAATATATTAAACTTACAAAGTTGTGTCCCTTGGATGATATAGAAGCATACCTGACAACATTTGAAAGGGTTGCCATAGCCTGCCAGTGGCCAAAGCAGCAATGGGCAATCAGACTGGTACCTTACTTGACAGGGAAAGTCCAACTTGCTTAAAGCAATATGGACACTGCGCAGTCAGAAAACTATGACCTGGTGAAAAGCAAAATCCTGAAAAGGTATGACATCTCAAGAGAAACCTTCAGGCAAAGATTCCAGTCTCGGAAGCACAACCCAGTTGACAATCCTTGAGAAGCCTTCACCCGACTCAGAGAACTCCTTATGAAATGGCTCCAACCAGAGGGCAAAACACTCCCAGAGATCACAGACGCACTTGCAATGGAGCAATTCATCAACATCCTGCCTACAGATGTACAGCTTTGGGTAAAAGAACACTGACCAGAAAGTGGGGAAAGGCTGTTTCTTTGGCTGAAGACTACCAAATGGCCAGACACCACAGCAGCGCGGTAACAGCCAAGCACCGGTAAGATACTATTTTTCCCATTTAAACTACAAGTCTGATAAGAACTCTGGTGGGAGTAACAAATCTGCACCCAAAGACTTTATTTGCTATAACTGTAAAAAGCCAGGTCATATTGCAAGAAATTGCCGTAGTAAGAAGAGTGACACTGGAGCAGATTTGTCCTTAGCAAATTGGGGCAAGTACTTAACAAATGTGAAGATGCGAGATAAGACTGTGAAGGGACCTATAGAATCGGGAAGCAGACAGACCCTAGTACATACTGAAGTGCTGGGAAAACAATGTCCAAAAGGACTAGGTAGTGTCATCTGCATCCACAGGGACACTCGATACTACCCCACCACCCAGGTGACTCTGACTATTAATGGGGTGTTGCACCAAATGAAAGTGGGGGTAGTACCTAAGTTATCTGTGATTATTGGAAATGGCTTTACAGAATTTACTGAGTTAATCAAACAGGGAATAAATCCTGATGTTGCAGCAGCTGTGGTGACAAGAGCTCAGGCAAAGAAAATCTCAAATGGTGGGCACTCTCTTCCTTTCGCTAATTTTGAGTCAGACTTGTTTGAGCACAACTCCAAGATCTGGAAATCCAGGATAGAAAGATGACACCTGAAAAAACAGTGGCAACAAAAGACTGATGGACATAAGGGGTTAACATATGAAAATGTTGAAACTAAACGGATCTCTGAATGTGATTTTCTTTCAGAGCAAGCTAATAATGTTTCTCTCCAGGGTTATTTTAAGCAGCTTGGGGTGAAACCAAAACAGGGTGAACCTATGTTTAAAAAATGTAATGGGCTACTGTACAGAATTTGGGATAAACCTCACACACAGGACCAGATAGAACAATTGGTTATACCACAAAAGTGTAGATCCGAGTTGTTACAGATAGCACATGATAGTCCTATGGCTGGTCACTCAGGGAGGGATCGTACACTTGCCAGATTGCTGTACAGATTTTACTGGCCTGGAATTCATGAAAATATTGCTACCTATTGCAGTTCTTGTGCTGAGTGTCAGAAAGTAGCCCCAGTGACTAAAAAGGCAAGGTGCCCCTGGTGCCCCTACCCTTGATGGATGTGTCTTTTGAAAGAATTGCAACTGATGTGATTGGCCCCTTAGACAAAAGTAAAAAAGGGTAATCGATTCATTTTAGTAGTATGTGACTATGCTACTTGATACCCAGAGGCAGTTCCAGTGTGTACTGCCACCGTCCCAAAAGTGGCAGCAGAGCTTGCCAAAATTTTCAGCAGGGTGGGCATACAGTACCTAAACAAATTATTACTGATCAGGGTAGTAATTTTGGTGCTGCATTACTGAAGGAGCTGTACCGACTACTAGGTATCACTGCCATAAGGAAGCTCCCCTTATCACCCTCAGACTGTTTTGCAGAGCACTTTAATTGAACCCTAAAATGCATGTTATAAAGGTTTGTAAAAGGGGAATGGAAAAACTGGGATCAATACTTACCTTACCTGCTATTTGCTTACAGAGAAGTGCCACAGGCATCAACAGGTTTTTCACCATTTGAACTGCTGTATGGTAGACAACCTAGAGGGCCACTAGATGTAATAAAAGAAACATGGGAGGATAACCCCATCAGAAACAATCTATTATATCTTATATGTGTGCCCTGAGAAAGAAGCTGGCAAAATATGTTGAAATCGCCCATAATAATCAGGAAGAGGCCCAAAACCAGCAGAAAGTGTATTATGACCATGGGGTAAAAGAAAAGGTTTTTAAGCCAGGTGAAAAGGTACTGCTACTGTTACCCACTACAGAAAACAACTGTTAGTGAAGTCGCAAGGGCCTTATCAAGTGCTTAGATGTACTGGCAGAGTTAACTATAAGATTGAGACCCCTGATAAAAAGCCCTTCTTCGTGAAGGTGAAACAAGCTACTTTGAAACAGCTGGGAGCTGTGGAGAAGACACTGGCAATCTGCAAGAAAGTGCACTCTTGCTCAAATCTGAGGGAAGTCTACCTTAACTTTGAATTTTAAACTTGGTATTACTTTGTATTTTGTCTGTTTTTTTTTCCCTTCTTTTTGAATCAAGAAGGAATTTGCAGAACTGCTAATCTTGTGAGTTTAACTTCAGAAAGATTGAAATACTGCATAACTGGTTTTCCCTTGTGTTTAGTTGGAGTATTTACCTACTGAACTAGTATTTTGTGACAGGTTGCAACAAGCTATTTTTTGGTACAGTGACCTATTTACTGGTGGCAGACGATTTTTTCTTTGTGAGCCCTGCAGTTTGTGTATTCAACCCAGACAGAGCCTCAGGTTGTGGAAACTGGTTCTTCTGATTGTCTTCAGAGCACAGAACATCAGGTTGTATTGGGTCAGGGGAGGCTTACATTGTAGGTATTGGGCCCAACTGCTTGATTTTTCTCTGACCACAGTTGTTTTTTGCTGGGTATATTCTCTGGTAGATTGTTGTGCAGGTTGTTTGGCTGAAAGGAAGGTCAACACTCACCTGAGTGGTGGGGCAGAGTTTGTACCTGATTGTTTCCAGATGGAACAGGCTTGGGGCCCAACCCCCCCTGCCCTTCACACCCCAAGGCTGTCATTTCCTTTACACCAGGAGTTTTGACTTCACTACCCCAACAGGGCAGAGGGTATACAACTGTCATATCCTTACCAATCCAGTACATTGCATTGAAGGTAAGTGCACTCACACACTAAAAAAAATTGATAAATTAAAAAAAATTTATTAAATAAACAGGAAGAAAGACAGATATGTGGGGTGTGGTGCAATGCAATAGCTGTGGGGCAGCAGTCTTCCTGGAGACATTCTGGAGGCTGCGATACTGCTCTATTTGCAGTCAACTCTCTGCTCTGAGGGAAGAGGTTGCCCATCTCCAGGCCAAACTGAACAGGAGTAGGGAAACCTCCCCCACCCAGGGAACACCAGGGCCACCACTGCTGCCTCAGAGGTTGCCAAGAAAGAGAAGCAGTTGGACCATAGTGGGTTCAGGGAGGGTGAGGTGGTAGAACAGAGGCATATCGCTCCAGCTGCACCTCTCTACAATCCTTATGCTGTACTGGTGGAGCACAGTTCCCCTATAGAGGCACCCACACTGGAGAACTAGGAGGTTGCTAGGAACTGCCACAAGCAAGGCCCACAGGAGGGTGGCATGGGACACCACAGGGGAAGGAAGCAGCTCCTTGTGGGGGACTCAGTTACTGGGGGGTAGAACTCGGGGAAAAGGTGGAGAGGGAGATAAGAGGCCATGGCTTGGTGAGACGGGAAGCAAATTCTCAGGATTGTAAGAGCATCTGCATGGGAGAGGGAGCTGGACAACACTGTCAACCTAGGGACAAATGAATTAGCTGGGCATGGGATAAGAGCAGTGCAGGACAAGTTTGTGGACTTGGGAAGGGGCCTTAGCCAAGCAGCACACACGGTAGGTAACCTTCTTGGAGGTACTGCCAGTCTATGACATGGGTGAGGCTAGGGTACTACGCACCATGCGATTCAATGAATGGTTGAAAAACTGCTTCAGGGCACAGGGTTTTGGCTTCATTGGGGACTGGGGCTCCACCTGGAGGGTTGCACACCTATACTGGCAAGATGGTCTGCATCTGTCCAGGAGGGAAAACAGGCTCCTCGGTGATAGGTTTAAATGTTTCATTGGCAAGCTTTTAAACTAGCCAAGGGGGAGGCATTGATGAGAAGCAGGGAATTCCCAGCCTCCCCCCAAAAAACAGGGTAATCAGCAAGGTAAACACCAAGGTAGAGAGGTTGATAGGGAGCGGGACGGGGGTAAATGGAGAAAAAGCCAAAGACAGTAAGGACAGAGATGGAGCTAAAAGAGGTAAGACCATAAACAAATGGAGGGTGATGAGTACCAATGGCCATAGTCTGGGTAACAAGCTTCCTGATTTAGCATCCTTGATGGAAGAGGGACACCTGGATATTGTGGCAGTCACAGAAACATGGTACACAGAGAACCATGAGTGGGATGTAAACATACCAGGGTACACAATCTACAGGAGGGACAGGGAGGATAAAAGAGGAGGGGGAGTAGCTCTCTACATAAGAGAAGGGATCAAAGCAACAGAACTAAAGGGTAAACAGGGAAGAGAGAAGCCGCTGTGGGTCACCTTGGAGACAGGTAATGGCACCTCAATCTGCACAGGGGTTGTATACAGACCCCATCTCAGGGGGAGGAAATGGATGAAGACATGTTAGAAGACATCCTAAAAATGGCAGAAAAAGGGGAGATATCATTAATAGGGGACCTGAATATGCCAGATGTTAACTGGAGCACATGTGCTGCAGCCACATCCAAGAGCAGGGTCATTCTCGATGCCCTGCAGGGGGCATGCCTCAAACAGCTAATGTTGGAACCCACTCGGGAGGGAGCAGTCTTAGACTTGGTACTCTCAAATGGAGATGGTGAGAGGATCACAGATTTAGAAGTGGGTAGCCATCTGAGAGCTAGTGACCACCGAACAGTTTGGTTCACGATAAACACATCTGTAGAGTCAAGCCATACAAAGACAAAAGTACTTTAGGAGGGCTGATTTTGGCAAAATGGGTGAGTGCCTAAGGAATGCACTAGCAAATGGGCAGGAAGGAGGGGTGGAAGAACAATGGGGAAAAATCAAAACTGCCATCACAGAGGCAACAAGTCTTTGTGTGAAGCAAATAAACAAAACAACATGGCGTAAAAACACTATGATTCTCAAAAGAGGTGGCGAAAGGTTAGGGAGAAAAGATAGCATTCAGAAAGTATAAGGAATCACAGAATGAGCAGGACAGAGAACTGTACCAGTTAAAGCAGAAGGATGTGGGGAAGGCAGTCAGAATAGCAAAGGCCCAAACTGAGAAAAAGATAGCCAACTCTGTTAAGAAGGGGGATAAAACCTTTTATAGGTACATCATTGAGTGAAGGAAGACCAAGGAAGGGATAGTGAGGCTTAACAAAGGGGAGGGGAGGTGGGCAGAGGATGACAGTGGAAAACCAGAGATACTGAACTAATTCTTTTGCTCAGTTTTCACAAAAGAAAAAGAGGGTGAGGTACCTAAACCAAGCAATAGAAGCACTCTGGACAGGGGGTAGATAACAGTCCATTCACAGAAAAAAGGGTCCTGGGAGAACTCCTAAAACTCAGGGTGGGCAAAGCAATGGGGCCTGACAGGATTCACCCCAGAATTCTAAAAGAACTAAGGAGAGACCTAGTGATGCCACTAACTACCCTTTTTAACAGATCAGGAGGAATTCAAGAATGCATGGGACAGACATAAGGCAATTATAGTGAAGGGTAGGAGGAAGTAGGCTGTTGGTTAACTAGAATCTGCAGCTTATCCAATAGGTAGGGAATGGGCAGACTAGGTGGGCCAAGCAGTCCTTATCTGTTATGAAAGTCTATGTTTCTGTGTTTCTATGTTTCTACCAAACTATACCATGCTAGCCTCCAGAAGAAATAGGTTGGAAAAACACCAAAGGCTGTTTTTGTTAGTTTTACCAGAAAGTTCTATAGCAGATGTAAGTAATAATACCCAATAGGGTGGACATTATTGGAATATAACAGACCTCCCAGGGGCATAATGAGGTCCGACGCCACAGGCGGAGGGCCTTATAGTCCCTGGAAGGTCCGTTATATCCCATAATGCCCATCCTGCAGGATATTAGTACTCTTAGAAAATGGGCACTGTAGAGGAAAAAAAGAATAAAAAAAAAAGTAAAAGATTAGTACAAAATAAGTTTTGTAATTAATTTGTAATAAAGTAGTTCCTCTGCCACTACAGCTTTTTGACTTACTGGGGACACTGTCAGGGATGCTGGTGTGCAGCTTGTGACAGGAAGTGAAAGGTGAAGCGGGTCGGGAGCGTGGCTGAAGTGGTCGTGCCTGAAACTGTCGTTTGGGTGGAAGGGCTCCACAAAAAGAAAAACCTTGTGGTTTTATCTTTTATTTTGATTTTATCACTTATGTAAATGTGTAGAAAGGGGTTTGGGGTTTGCACTCGGTGAACGTGCAGTAGTTTCAAACGGACTGTGCTGGAATGCTGGCAGGCCGCCTGGCAGCTGAGTGGAGAAAGCAGAAACTGGGGCACAAATCAAGAGCTGCAGTGGAGCCGGGCTGTATTAATGAGGTAGGAGGAAAATGGAAAAGTAACTTATGAGTTCGGTGTCATGTTTTTGTTAAAAAAAGGAGGCTGTGGATCGTTGACAGGACAGCCGGTGGGGGTCGGGAGACACTAGTAAGGAGAAAAAAAAGTCGGCTGCTCGGTATCAAAATTTGGGGTGCCCAATAATATCGTGGGCAATGGGGCATGTAGAATTGGTACTTGTTCTGAAACGCGCCGTTATTAAGAAATAGTAGCCTGGGTGGCAGGCTCGTTCAGCCAATGAGAATGCTAGTTTCAATTTACCCATTATCTAAACTGATACAGCTAATGACAGACTGGAACACATTGTTAACTACTGATGCTGTAAAGGTGACTGTTTCCTTACATCTGAACAAACCGCAGAAATCTGTAACTTGGTAAAAACATTTAGCAGTACTTTTACCACATTGCCAGGCTGAGCAAAAGGGGTCAAGCACGTGATAGTGACCAGGAATACTTGCCTTATTAGATGAAAGACATACAGATTACCAGAGCGGTTAAAGGAGGACTACTGGCAGAGATGAAGCCCCCACCACTGCACAGATCAGGGCTTCACCTCACAGATCCCCCGACAGGCACCATATTAAATGAAAAGTTTTTTTTCACCTGCATGCTCATAAAAAGTATCTGACCCCACCCCAGTGCAGCTAGCATATTTAAGTATGCCGCTCCTCACCCCCCACTGCAATCGCACTGCAAACACTGTGACATAATGACGCATATAGACCTGCATGCCCTACAGACCCTCATGTATGGACACCCACTTAGTGCAGCATATGGTATACATACATTCATGCATAGCAAGAGGTAGTATTATTGTGTTTCTGTAATTTATTGTGTACGTGTTTGTAGCATTCTAACAGACCTATGTGCTAGGCAACCTTTGACCCAAATAATGTTAGTATTGCTTCATGCAGGCCTCAGGATGCAGCTGACACAGCTGTTATTATTGTGCCTAACTAAGCATTTCTGCATTGTAACACAGAACTGGCCTCCACCAGTTCTGACATTGACCTACGCAATGGCTAGTTGTACCCTTATCAATATGACGCAGGGGGTTTTCTGAGCATCTTTGTTCTGTAACTCAGGGCTGGCATCAGCTAAGTGTGTGTGTGTGGGGGGGGGGGTGCTACCTTGTACTTTAGTAATGAGTAAACTGTGATACTGTTTTTTTAAAAATAAATACTTTTTTTAACATACCCAAGCAGTGGTGTTCACTTTTCCTGGACATTTTGAACCATTACCTGCTGCTCTCTGGCCCTCATCATCCCCCAGTCCATATGGGAGAGTCCCAACTGCATCATCCCCCCACAATCCTTTTCATTAGCATGCCCGGGTTTCCTAGCCCTCTGACTGGTTGACTGGTGAGATTAGGGACCATAAAGATGGCTGCCTCTCATGTTTTTTGTAGCCCTGTGCTCCAAAGTCATTATTTTCTTCATTTACTTGGCCCCAATAAATGCACTACTCCCCAAGGTGTGTAACAGCCCCTTAAGGCTGTCATCCAATCTGTCTGTCCTCGGTGGTGGGGTAGTGGGTCTGGAGTCGGGTGAGCTGGGGTTGGGAGGCGAGAAAGAGAGCGCGGGGTGGGGCCTTGCAACATGCACTCTCTCTCTAGTGCTGTCCATGACTATCTATGGTGGGGCAGTGGTAGACCCAGAAAGAGGACTGCCCTAAAACTCTCTGGTCCCCAGTGCCAAAACTGGTGGACCAGAAGGAAAGACATTATGGCACTGTTGCAATGACAAAGTGCACAGGAGGCCCTGAGAACATGTGCTCTCTCCTGCTGCCACACACACACACGTCAAGCAGGAGGGAGCCGGCAGAGAGAGCTCCAAGGACCTTGGGAGGGTAGCAGGAAAGCAGTCAGGTAAGCCTCCTCCCGAGGAAGGGGTTACAGTAAGTTGCAAACACAGAGCCAGTACATCAAATGTAAGTGGAATACTATGAGTGGTACTGCCCCTAGTCTCCCCCCCCCATCACTTGTGACAGCCACTAAGCCCACTTGTAGCTCACTCAAGCTAAGTACCAAGTTCCACACCAAAAACTTCCTGTGGCTAATGCTCCTTCCTCTTCGGGCCCCACCTGGCTCAACCTCCCCCATCTCCCATGAATCTAGGATTGGCCAGTTTAAATCTTTAGACTGGTCCCACCTCACCTCCTCCCGCACCTGCCACTAGCCACCCCCAATGGACTCTGTCCTGCTCAACCCACTGACATATGCCCATACTTCTCAACCTCTCAGCATTAAAAATCATAGCACTGGCCTTCAAAAATAATAGCAAAGGGTCAGAATGTGGAGCCCTTTCTTATTTTAAACAATATTTTGCCTACAGATAGTGGACCCCATATAATAAGTGATAAGGAATGTTTCTGGGAGTTTAGGTCAATGATTTAATAGTTTGTGTCCAGAAATAGCTCTAACATTATGAGAAGCATCAGTAAACTTGTGAGGAGCAAGGGTAAATTTGAGTGTGAAAATCATAGCACTATGCGCAATTCATAGCAGTTGAGAGGTATGCATAGGCCTCTGCCCCTTTACTCTGCCTCTGTATAATTAGCGTGATATGTTATTTTTACATTCTATTATTTGCCTTGTTATTTACTCATCCCGTTTCAATGTTCAACTGTGTTTGCATTATGTCACCCTTACCCTGTATTACGTAAGCATTAAGCCACGACAAAGGTGGCATCTAATGCTGGATTGATGCATGGTTGGGAGGCTTGTGGCCCGAGGCCGAGGGCGAACAACCACCAACATGCATCAATCACATTAGGTGCCACCGCCGGATTGGCTTAATGCGCTTGTAACATGGGCTGCGGGACGACAGAGTCGCCAGGAGCCTGTTTAGTGTGCATTGAGCAACATAACACAGGAAGTCGGAGCTGTGAGGAAACATTTTTACTGCACTTTGAAATCTTCATTCAACCCAATATTAACATACTAATGTGATCAACATATTTAGTGGGTGTAAGTACAGAAGATAGTCTGGCTGACATCACAGTCCAGTAATTCTGCCGATCTGCGCGGGTATTTGCTTCATAGCCAGCGCTGGAGGTCTCCGCTGTGCTGCTCACTCCCCGCGGTGTGCGATAGCATGCAAATTTGCATGCAGCCCCCGCCACTTCCCCTTCCCTCTCGCCGAGTCCCCACTTGCCTGCATCCTCTATCTTTCTCGCACTGTGCTATCTCTGCGTTCTGTGCGCCCCTGGTTCTTGTTCCTCCTCCTCTTTCCGTTGGCGTCTAGCTGGTCTCCCTGTCGCTGTGCCAGTCTTGCCCCTGTAACACTCGCTCCCCTCCTGTGCCCAGTGCTGCTAACCTAGGGGTCTGGCTAACTTTGGTAGTACCTTTTGAGGACAGCATCTATCGTGGATTAATACCTGCTCCACTCTGGACCTCGTGATGCCGTTTCACCAATCGCCGGTGCCCATTCCAGCCTTCTTATTATTGCCATGTTACAATTTATTTTAATACTTGTGTTTCCTTACTCTAAACATGTACTATGTATTGTCTACTGAGGTTGAGCCTTTGAAAACGAGTCTCTGACTCAAAGGATTGTAATTCTGATACTCTAAATAGATTTTGCATGTAGGTCCTTTGTACCAAAGTCCGAGCCTGCACTTGAAATTTGCTGAATAAAACCAAAGGCTTTTCTTTTCCCGCTTCTCAAGCAAAATAAAGAAGTTCAGCTCTCATTCGGTAGAAATTACTGAACCAAAGCCATGACCGGGGTGTAGCAGAAATATGTTTTGTACACACAGTCTCCAACTGCTGTCCACATTAAAAAAAAAAATGATACATCCTCTCCAAATGTTGCCCCATTACAAAAAAAATCAGATTGTTGCCTGATGACTCATCTATAGAGAGGTTATACACAGATCTGCCTCCTAAATGATAAAAGTTTAAACAGAGACACTACTAAGTGGCCTACACTAACTCACATACAACAGATTAGAATGATGATGTTAACAGAAAGGTATATGCTTTGGGACAGACGCTCAACAAAACTGTACACAAATGTGTACCGTGAGCACGCCTAGCTACACCCTTGGCCATGACTGCTATGTGCAGTAACAGGGAACACTAGAGCGCTGCAGCAGCCATGCGTGCCCTCGCTCACGACGCTCCCGGGATCACGAGCTCGCCGCAAGGGGCGGGAGCGCGCGCGGCTAGGATCACGTGAGCGGCTGGTGTACGGCGGGGGCGCGCGCGGTATGTGTAAACTGCCAGGATAACGTGACGGGGATCAGCTGGGGGGATCGGCGCTACCTTGGAGCTGAGAGACTTTCGAGCAGCTTGGACGGGCTGCCCCGCGAGCCGACATGGTGAGTTCTGCACCCTCCAGAGAGACTTCACGCGCACAGACTGCGCGGCCACCGAGGCCCGCTGCCACGCGGCAGGGATTGGCTCCGGGGTCGCGGGAGAGCAGCCACTCCCAGGCGAGGCCTCCCGCGATCCCAGGCCTCGAGTCGGGGCGCTGCAGGGCGCCGTGTGCCTCAGGTGGGCGCAGCCCTGTGGCTGTCCCCGCCGGGGTTACAGCAGTTCTGTGGGCAGCAGCGGTTGGGAAGGTAGCGGGGTTATGAGCAGAGTCCGGAGCTGTGACAGCAGCACCAACTGTCAACTACCACGGAGTAAACCAGACTCTTAACTTCAGCAGGTCCCATGACTTCTGTGGCTGTGTGTCATCATCTGTGAGTGGTGTCGGGCTCCAAACCCCAGTGCCAGTAACAGCCCTCCGCATTCAGTAACCAACCCCAGAGACACCAGCACCAGCACCAGCAACAGCCACCCACCCACAGGCAGTGACAACCCCCCACAAGCACTAACCAACCCCCAGCTGCTTACAACCCCAGAGACACTAGCAACAGCCACCCACAGGCACTGACAACCCCACATCCCCCCTACAAGCGCCAACCATTCCAACCCCCAGCTACTTACAACCCTGGAGACACTAGCAACAGCCACCCACCCACAGGCAGTGACAACCCCCCACAAGCACTAACCAACCCCAGCTGCTTACAACCCCAGAGACACTAGCAACAGCCACCCACAGGCACTGACAACCCCCCACAAGCGCTTACCATTCCAACCCCCAGCTACTTACAACCCCGGAGACACTAGCAACAGCCACCCACCCACAGGCACTAACCAACCCAATACTGTAGCTACAAATAACCCCCGCAGCCACCACCAACAGCCTTCTCACATTTCATTAACAACCCCTCACAGCCACTACTAACCCCCATTCAGTAACCAACCCTTGCTAGCCTTTACTTCCTTTTTTCAGTGTGCTGAACTGGGGATCTGGTTGTAGTTTGGATACATCACTTAAGATTATTTTCACTGGATGGCTTCATGTATGCTACTTGACTCTGGGTTTCCCACTCTTTGAATGTTATTTGACTCTGGGTCTACTCCACCCTCAGATGTTTAACTATGCGATTAGTATGTTCACTACGGTGTATTATATTTTTCTCTGTAGCACTGCTTCCAGGCTCCCAACCCCACAGCCACTAAAGCGCTGCTTCCAGGCTCCCAACCCCACAACCGCTAAAGCACTGCTTCCAGGCTTCCAACCCCACAGCCACTAAAGCACTGCTTCCAGGCTCCCAACCCCACAACCACTAAAGTACTGCTTCCAGGCTCCCAACCCCACAACCACTAAAGTACTGCTTCCAGGCTCCCAACCCCACAACCACTAAAGCACTGCTGTCAGACTCTCAACTCCACAGCCACTAAAGCACTGCTGTTAGGCTCCAAACCCCACACCCACTAACAGCCCCCCAGCCAGATTCTTTTGCCCCCTTGGCACCATCATTAGCAAGGGTACATATGTCCGGAGATTACGGATGTGACTTGTTACAAAAGGCAGGGTAAGAATTTTTGTTCTGGGTATTGTGACTGCAGTCTTTAAGAAGCTGGATTCCATGCTGGCCTACTGGCGCAGCAGTTGTACAACCGCTGGTGATGCCGGTGACCCGGGTTCAGAAGCGGATGTGAGAAGCTGGAGGGCTGGCTGGGGGGAGGAGGATGAGCGTCCGAGGGACTGCTGTCGTCCTCTGGGGGTTGGGGGGGCGGTTTACAGTGCATGCCTGGCCTCTAGCGGAATGCTTGGGGAAGGATCACCAGAGCCTGATAAAGTCTTGGTGGAGGGGTGGGCAGACACTGATGTCAGCATGTGGGTGTGCAGGTCGATGTCTTGGCATCACTGAATGCCGCATCCCTCCGGGAGGAACTAACTAAAGGAAAATCCCCCTCCCGTGCCTCAAGAACTCCTGGCTTAGCCCCTGGCACTGTGCACAGCCGCTGAGGGGGTACCCTGGCCATTACCATCTCCTGGGACGGTTCCTTGAGGGGGTAAACTCGTGGGGTTGGAAGTCCTGTGATGGAGTGTGTTTCTGAGTCGGAGGCTGCCGGGGTGAAGCATTAGCCGTGAGCAAAAAAAATATTTGGGGGGAGGAGCTGGGCTCCTGGTTTATCACACCTGGCAGATTTTTATTTGGTTATTGTTTGTGTAGATGTCATAAGTTTTAAGTTGGGTTCAGTGATTTTAATTTTTTTGTCTGGAATTGGGCAAAAAATGGAAAAATAGCATTCTAACTATATGAATTACGACAGCTTGGTCAAACTTGTGCAACTTCTCCACAAGGTGTGTGGTGCACCAGAACAATGAGTCTTGTTTTTTTTTTTTTTTTAAAGATGCTGTGGCTCCCTGCTCTCATTCCTCCAAACATGCTAGTGGTTTGCCTTTCAGTGGTGGCACGGCACACAATCTGGTGGGTATTTTAACCCTTGCAGGTCACAGACTGATATGTTAGAAAGTATAGGAATTTTGGACTAATTCTTTCAGCAGCCTAAGGGTTAAATATCACCCTTCCCCTTGGGGTTGGTATCTAGGACCCCCCCCCCAAAGGTTTGGTTCCATGTGTGGTACAATGGCATATATCTGGCTAGTACACTGGGGTACTGGTGTGTCTTCTAAGTTTGCATGCATACACTGTTGGTCAGCATTCAGACTTGGTCACATTCACAGACATTGTGTATGGCAGACGCATCTGGCAGTAAGAAGTGTGTAAGAGCTAACTGCCTTCTCTGTGCTGGGGGGACTGGCATGGGGGCACTAGATTGCAGGATGATAATGTTGTTTTACCGAATGGTGATCTGGGGTTGGGGCGGTGTACTAGACTACCAGGGAATACAGTGTACATATTGGAACAGTGATTGGGGGGGGGGGTGCCACTAGTCTAACTGTGAAATTGGTTGCCATGAATGGAACAGTGACTGGGTGGGTGGGGCTGTTAAGCCACGAGGAGATATAAATTCTCTGTACAGTGATCGTGTGTGGGAGCTCGCGGTCCATGGTATGCCTGTTTGCTCCCATGCTGAGGAGCACAGTGGACCACACATGACCCCATGGTTCCATGCCTATAGTGGGGCCATAATGGAATACAAATGACCCCATCGCTCCATGCCTATAGTGGGGCCATAATGGAATACACATGACCCCATGGTTCCATGCCTGTAGTGGCGTCATAATGGAATACACATGACCCCATGGCTCCATGCCTGTAGTGGGGCCATAATGGAATACACATGACCCCATGGTTCCATGCCTGTAGTGGGGCCATAATGGAATACACATGACCCCATGGTTCCATGCCTGTAGTGGGGCCATAATGGAATACACATGACCCCATGGTTCCATGCCTGTAGTGGGGCCATAATGGAATACACATGACCCCATAGTTCCATGCCTGTAGTGGGGCCATAATGGAATACACATGACCCCATGGTTCCATGCCTGTAGTGGGGCCATAATGGAATACACATGATCCCATCGTTCCATGTCTGTAGTGGGGCCATAATGCAATGCACTTGACGCCATCGCTGCATGCCTGTAGTGGGGCCATAATGCAATACACATGACCCCATCGCTCCATGCCTGTAATGAGACAATAATGGAATATGAATGACTCCATCGCTCCATGCCTGTAATGAGACCATAATGGAATATGAATGACTCCATCGCTCCATGCCTGTAATGAGGCCATAATGGAATACAAATGACCTCATCGCTCCATGCCTGTAATGAGGCCATAGTGGAATACAGATGACCCCATTGTTCCATGTCCATAATGGGGCCATAGTGGAATACAAATGACCTCATCACTACATGCCTTTAATGCAGGGGTGTGCAAATCCCATTGCCCCCTGTCTGGGGCAAGTAAATTTCATTGAAGGGCAAGTAAAAAAACAGAGCTGATTTCATTGTAATAGAGGCAAGTGAAAATTCAGCTACAGTCATGTCTGGGCAAGTAATAAAAGTTTTTTTTTTTTTTTCAAAACTATCTTTATTCCTCCGGTTTCACAGAGGCATCTCTCGGAGGTGCCCACACGACTCTAGCCTTACTACTCCCCACCATGGCAGACCACTCCGGTTTTTCCTCCCCTCAAGGGACTTCCCAGTGCCCTGGATCAGCCCCTGGGGCAGGGCCTGCCCTCCCTTGGTGGCGTCTTTCTGAAATTAGGGGGTTCATCCCTCTTGGGAAGTCTGCTGTCGATTCCCCCGCTGTGGTCTGCCCAGTATTGGGGATGAGAGGGAGATCCCCGAAGCGCTCATCACCTCCTTGGCAAACCGGGGTGTTGCTTAGATAAGCCCCAGACGTGGGACGTGCAGTGCTGTCCAGCCCGTGACGTGGATGCTCCCACCCATGTCTGGAAGGCAGGTGCCCGACATCTTCCGCTTAGATGCTAGCCCTGAGCATTGCAGTGCCTCCGGTCTCCACAGGGGGCAGCTGCGATGTCGGGCTGTCCCTGGAACACTCCCTGAGAGAGGAGAGTAGTCCTCCAGATTCTCGATCCTCTCTCTCCCCTGCCAACCCCCGGTGGCCCAGGCTCGTTCCCAAACCCGGGTCGCCGGTGTGGCACCCAGTGCCTTAACCCTCACGTCACTGGGCCAGCCATAAAAGTTTTGATTTGAACACCCCTGCTTTAATGGGGCCATAATGGAATACAAATGACCCCATCGCTACATGCCTGTAATGGCGCCATAGTGGAATACAAATGACCCCATCGCTCCATGCCTGTAATACGGTCATAAATAAATACACATGACCCCATGGCTCTATGCCTGTAGTGGCATAATAATGGAATACAAATGACCCCATCGCTCCATGCCTGTAATGAGCCCATAAATGGAATACAGATGACCCCATCACTCCATACCTGTAATGCAGTCATAAATGAATACACATGACCCCGTGGCTCCATGCCTGTAGTGGGATCATAATGGAATACAGAAGTCCCCATCTCTCCATGCATGTAATGGGGCCATAATGGAATAGACTTAGCCCCATCGCTCCATGCTTGTAATTAGGGCCATAGTGGAATACAAATAACCCCATCGCTCCATGCTTGTAAAGAGCCCATAATGAAATAGAAATGACCCCATCACATCATGCCTGTAATGGGGTCATAAATGAATACGCATGACCCCATGCCTGTAGTGGAATCATGATGAAATACAGAAGACCCCATCGCTCCATACCTGTAATGCAGTCATAAATGAATACATGTGACCCCGTGGCTCCATGCCTGTAGTGGGATCATAATGGAATACAAATGATCCCTTCGCTCTATGTCTGTAATGGGGCCATAATGGAATACTGATGACCCCATCATTCCATTCATGTAGTGGGGCCATAATGCAATACAAGTGACCCCATCGCTCCATACCTGAAATGGGCCCATAATGGATCACAAATTACCCCATTGTTCCATGCCTGTAATGAGTCCATAATGGAATATAGATTACCCCAATGCTCCATGTCTGTAATGGGGCCATACTGGAATACAAATTACTCCATCTCTCCACTCCTGTAATGGGGTATAATGCAATACAGATGACCCCATCCCTCCATGCCTGTAATGAGGCCATAATGGAATACAAATGACCCCATCACTCCATGCCTGTAATGAGGCCATAATGGAATACAAATGACCCCATCACTCCATGCCTGTAATGAGGCTATAATGGAATATAAATGACCCCATTGCTCCATTCCTGTAAATGGCCAAAATGGAACACAAATAACCCCACCGCTCCATACCTGTAATGGGGCCATAGTGGAATACAAATGACCCCATCGTTCCATGCCTGTAATGCAGTCATAAATGAATACACGTGACCCCATGGCTTCATGCCTGCAGTGGCGTCAAAATGGAATACAAATGACCCCATCGCTCCATGCCTGTAATGAGCCCATAAATTGAATACAAATGACCCCATCACTCCATACCTGTAGTGCAGTCATAAATAAATATACATGACCCCATGGCTCCATGCCTGTAGTGGGATCATAATGGAATACAGAAGTCCCCATCGCTCCATGCATGTAATGGGGCCATAATGAAATAGAAATGACCCCATCACATCATGCCTGTAATGGGGTCATAAATGAATACGCATGACCCCATGCCTGTAGTGGAATCATAATGAAATACAGAAGACCCCATCGCTCCATTTCCTTAATGGAATACAAATGACCCCATTGCTCCATGCCTGTAATGGGGCCATAATGGAATACAGATGACCCCATCATTCCATTCGTGTAGTGGGGCCATAATGCAATACAAGTGGCCCCATTGCTCCATACCTGTAATGGGCCCTTAATGGATCACAAGTGACCCCATTGTTCCATGCCTGTAATGAGTCCATAATGAATACAAATTACTCCATTTCTCCACTCCTGTAATGGGGTATAATGCAATACAGATGACCCCACCACTCCATGCCTGTCAATCTAGTCTTTATTTAACCAGGCGTTCATCGTTGAGCAGAAGCTCATTTGCAAGATGGACCTGGGTGGAGCATGAACAATTGTATATACAGGTCAACATAGGTATTTACAAGGCAATACAGATAATACTGTTTACAAAGAGGAAGAAAAAGAAGCTCATATGTACATAGAATTATACAGATATTGTACAGATTACACGGTATTTACGTACATAGAAGCGTCTATAGGAAGATAAAGCAGGTTATCTAAGGTTGCAGGAGGAAGTAACGGAAGAAAAAAAATAAAAATAAAAATATACACCAGGTAGGGGGGAAGGGAGGGAGGTAGGGGGAGAAAGGGTAGGAGGGCACGGTGCACAGAGAGGAGTTGGTAAAACGGGATGTAGAGAAGGTGGATGGAGAAAAGGAGTATGTGTGAGCCCTGGGATTGAATGCTATAAAGTACGGGGCATGGTAGGATGTCACAACCCAGTGTAGTGAGCTCCTGTCCGAGGTTGGGAAAGGAAGAATAAGGGGATGGACGGGCCTAGTGTCGATAAGACAGGGGGATAAGAGAGAGAACAATTAGGCTTGGGGGGGTCAGTACTTAAAATTGGGTCTAGGCATGGCTGTATACCAGTGCAGACACCGGTACTGGGTCTGAGTGGGTGAAGCAGTTACATACTTCTCTGATTGTATGGAAATAAAGCATCTTGAAGGCATTTATACTGATTAGAGTGCTTAATTTGAGGGTTTTTTGTAGATCGTTCCATAAGGTAGGTAGCACGAAGCTTATGGCTCCCCTGCCGAAGCGGGATTTTGCTTTGGGTACTTTAAGTGTAATAGCTGAGTAACTTCTTAATGCATATTTCCCAATTATACTCAGGGGAAGACAGCAGGAGATATAGTAAGGCAGCTTATTAGAGATGGCTTTATAGGTCCAGACAGCGGCGTTTCTGTGGCGCCTGAACTTTAGTGATGTCCACCCCACTGCCGCATATAGGGTGCAGTGATGCGTGTTGAAGGGGAGTCCCGTTATAAACCTCAGTGCTTGATGGTAGAGTGTGTCCAGTTTAGCCATGTAAGAGTTGGGGCATTGGCTGTAGAGGAAATTGGCGTAATCAACCAATGATAGGAAAATGGATTGGACCAGTTGTTTCTTAGCATCTCTGGTGAGAAATTGGTTGATTCTAAAAAACAGTCCAAGCCTTTGCCGAAGTCGTTTTAGCAAGTCCTGGATATGTTCAATGAAGGAGAATCTTTGGTCTATCCAAACTCCCAGATACTTGAATTTTGTAACAAATTCTAGTTTTTCACCTAGAACTGTGGTAATTTGGGGAACTATCCCACTGGACCCAGGGTTAGCTGTATGGATAAAAGGGGAGAGGACCATCGCTTTAGTTTTTTTGGCATTAAGGAGTAGCTTTTTTTGGAGGAGTTGGCTTTGCAAAAGGTTGAATTCTGACTGTAGGTCATTGCAGGCAGCTTCAGGTGTTGGACGACTCACGTAGAGAACTGTATCATCTGCAAACAGATGGATGTTGGCTTCCTTTATACAGTAGTCGATGTTATTAATGTAGATTGCAAAAAGTAAGGGCCCTAATATAGAACCTTGAGGTACCCTCTTTGCAGAGTTTTTAAGGGGGGACAGGCCTCCTTCGGCTTTAACTTGTTGAAGGCGCCCTGTAAGATCGTCAGTAAACCAACACAGAGAGGAGGGGTCCACACCTATGGTTTGAAGGGAGGAGAGGAGCAGAC
This sequence comes from Neoceratodus forsteri, assembly GCA_016271365.2. Classification (NCBI taxonomy): domain Eukaryota; kingdom Metazoa; phylum Chordata; order Ceratodontiformes; family Ceratodontidae; genus Neoceratodus; species Neoceratodus forsteri. Next base: position 1,104,573,680 of record CM028135.1, on the reverse strand, counting down.
TATGGTCGACTGTGTCAAAAGCCTTGCTTAGATCAAGGAAAACAGCACAAATTATAGCCTGTAATGGAATACAAATGACCCCATCCCTATAATGGGGTATAACGCAATACAGATGACCCCATTTTTCCATGTTTGTAATGGGGCCATAGTGGAATACAAATGACCCCATTGCTCCATGCCTGTAATGAGTTTGTAATGGAATACAAATGACCCCACCGCTCCATACCTGTAATGCAGTCATAAATGAATACACATGACCCCGTGGCTCCATGCCTGTAGTGGGATCATAATGGAATACAGAATACCCCATCGCTCCATGCCTGTAATGAGAAACATAGACTTTGACGGCAGATAAGGACCACTTGGCCCACCTAGTCTGCCCATTTAGGCCATATTGGAATACAAATAACCCCATCGCTCCATGCCTGTAATTAAGCAATACTGGAATACAAGTGACCCCATCGCTCCATGCCTGCGCTGTGGGCCCATTTGCTTTGGATGTTGAAGTATGGCAGGTTACTCAACGCGAGTAGTGGATTTGTATGAGTGCTGCCAGCTTGTTTGTACCTCGCATCCCAGTTGGATACACTTCATGTAGCAAGTAGTGGCCTGTGTTTTGTGAGGAGGAAATGGGTTAGTGCCTCCCATTCTTTAGCTGGTAAATTGGGAGGGACATGCTGTTTACATTCAGAAAGTGCTTCAGGTATATACTTGAAGTCTGCTTCAGGCATTAATTTACCCTAGAGCAAGCATTTAGCAAGCACTATTCTGGAGCTTTGAATAGCCAGGCCCAGGTTTCCCTTACCCAACTTTTTTGATACTAGAAATGGAGAAGCGTAGATTTTGCTGGCAGAAAAGGACCAGTTAGCCCATCTAGTCTGCTCCGATTTTCCCTGCGTATTCTGACAGCTCTGACTCTTCTTGGTCACTGTCGCTCCCCCCCCCCCACACACCTCCCCATTCTGTAACTAGTTTTCCCGTGTATCTGTCCCACGCATGATTGAAGTGTCCTACAGTCTTGGCCCCTACAGCTTCTGTGGGTAGGCTCTTCCGGTCATCCACAGCTGTCTCTGTGAAGCAGTATTTTTTCACATCCGTTTTAAAGTCTCCCTCGGCTTCTTTGCTTGCCCCCATGTCCTGGTGCTTTCCTTTTTGAGAGAAACTCACCACCTGCACCTTTTTCACGCCTGTGAGGTACTGTACTTAAAGGTCTCAATCATGTCCCGCCTCTTGCTCTCCTCTCTTCCAGAAAGTATATGTTGAGATTCTGCAGCGTTTTCTCTTGCATCTTCTCATACAATCTCCATATCATTTTGGTGGTTCTCTTCTGTACCGCTTCGGTCCTGTCTAATTCCTTTGAGGTGTGCGGCCTCCAGAACCAGACACAGAGGTCCTGGTAGGAGCTCATAATGTGCGATACAGTGGCAACATCACTTCTCTCTCTTCTTGCTAGACATCCCCCTTCCTGTGGACCCCAGCATCCCACTATCTTTTCCATCTTCCTTGTCACACAGACCAGCTACCTTGAGGTCATCAGATATTGTGGCCCAGAGGTCCCTTCCTTGCTTGGTGACCATAAGTAACCCCTTCCCCCCAATCCTACACACAGTTCCTGGGTTTCTTTGACCCGGGTGCATGACATTGCACTTTTTGGCATTGAAACCCGGTTGTCAGCCCTTCGACCACTTCTCTAGCCTCCCTTCCCCCATATCCTTGTGCATTCTGTCCAGCCCCTTGTGAGTCTCCAGTTTGTTGCATACGAACATACGAAATTTGCCAGCAGATAAAGGCCTAGAGGTCTATCAAGTCTGCTCGAATGTGCAGCTAGCACCCCTTATTCTGCAGCTGCCCTTCCCTTCCACCCTTCCCCTTCATTAACCCTCCCCCTTGTCCTGTCCCATCCTCGTTTGAAGCAGTCCACTGTTCTACTGCATACCACTTCTGCAGGTACGCATTCCACCCAGCCACCACCCTCTCTGTAAAAAGTGTCTCCTCATCTCCCTCCTGAACCTTCCTCGCTCCAGTCTCATATCATGGCCCCTGGTGGCCCTCCCTTCCCTTACTTTGAACAGCCCCTCTGTACCTGTCTTGTTTATTCCTTTCATGTATTTAAAGGTTTCAATCATGTCCCCCCTGTCTCTCCTCTCCTCCAGTGAGTACATGTTCAACTCCTTCAACCTCCTCTCATATGATAAGTCCCCCAGACCCTTGATCATCTTTGTCGCCCTGCGCTGCACTCCCTCCAGTAACTTAATGTCCCTTTTCAGATACGACGATTAGAACTGCATGCAGTACTCCAGGTGTGGTCTAACTAATGACCTATACAGTGGCAGAATCACCTCTCCTCCTTGAGGATATACCTTTGCAATACAACCCAGCATTTTGTTGGCCTTTGCAGCTGCCTTCCACACTGTGCCGAGTTGTTCATTGACCCTGTGATGAGCACACCCAGATCCTTCTCCTCCTCTGTCTGGGCTAGCTGCACTCCCCCTAGCTGTAAGTCCTCCTTGGGTTCTTCATCCCAAAATGCATCACCTTGCACTTTTTGGCATTAAAGCCAGTTGCCAGGTGTCTGACCAGGTTTCAAGCTTTGCCAGATCATCCTGCAACCCCTGCCATCCCCTAGGTCATCCACCACCGCCCAACCTTGGTATCATCAGCAAACAGACTGATCTTGCTCTTGATGTCCCATGATATGTCTGCAATGAATATCCCAAACAACACTGGTCCCAACACGAGCCTGTGGGACACCACTGTCACTGCCCTTGGGTGTGAGAGCTCCCCACCCACCACCACCCTCTGTTGCCTTCCTGCAGCCAGTTTCCTACCCATCTCACCAGCATTGCACCTGCCCTGTGCCTACTAACTTCCTTCCCAGCCTTCCATGTGGCACTGGGTCGAATGCCTTACTGAAGTCCAGATACAGGACATCCACTGCATGTCCCGTCCAGTTGCCTAGTTACCCAGTCATAGAACCCGACCAGGTTGGTTTGGCAGGATCGCCACGTATGAAGCCATGCTGTCTGCTGTCCTGTAGTCCTTGGCCTCTAAGAGGCCACCAGCCTCTCATTCAGGATAGTCTCCATTAGCTACCCACGATGGATGTGAGGCTCACTGGTCTGTAGTTTCCGGTTCATCCTTGGGGCACTCTTGTGGAGGGGCACCACATGAGACCATCCTCCAGTCCTGAGGTACACACCCAATGTAGTGAGGCATTAAATAGGTCTGCCAAAGGTCCTGCAAGGACCTCTGCCAGCTTCTTCAGTACCCTGGGTGGATGCCATCTGGCCTGGTGCCTTGTCCACCCTCAGTGCCTTCAAACCCTCTCGAACTCTGTCCTCCATGAGTTCCATCTGTCACCACTTCCCCCTCGTCTGCCATTTCACCCATCTTGGGTGTCACCCCTCTTCTCTTTAGTAAATACTGAGCAGAAGTACTCATTTAGTGCTTCCGCCTTATCATACCCTGCTTCCACCCAACCCCTCCTTCCTAATCCTTACTATGTGGTCCTTACAGCTCCTTTTCTCCTGATGTACTTAAAGAAGTCCTTCTCCCTTCTAATGCCTTGTGCCAGCCTGAGTTCAGAGATGCTTTGGCTCCTTACTGCCCTTGTCACCTCCTTGATTCTGTCAAGTACTCCTCCCTGTCCTCCCCCCCTCCCTGTTTTCTTGTACTTCCTAAAGGCAGCTCTTTTCCTCCTTACCTTTTCCATGACCTCCTTGCTCAACCAGCTCGGTTTTTTAGCTCTAGCCTTCTTGCTCTGGGCTTTGCAGCAGGTTTTGGTTGCCTCCACTATCCCCAACTTTATGAGCTCCCATCTCTGGTTAGTATCCATACTAGATTGAATTCTGGCCAGGTACCCTTTTACCACTTCCCCCATCCTCCCAAAGTCAGCCCTCCTGAAGTCCAGCACTCTTGTGCCAGATTCCACTCCTTCCTTGCCCATATCCAATGTGAGCCATACTGAGTGGTGGTCACTCCCTGACAGCGGTTCCTCCACTGTAAGTTCTCTCACAAGTCCCCATTTGCCAGCACAAGGTCAAGGGTATTCCCTAACCTGGTTGGTTCACTGACCATTTGCAGCAGGAAGCTGTCCTGGAAGGCATCCAGCAGTACCTGCCCCTTCTGTTCCTGGTTGTTGGGGTGCTCCAGTCCACTCCTGGCACGTTGAAGTCCCCCACAATCACCACACTACCCTTCTCGCAGGTCCTCCTGATCTGTCCCGCTAGTTCCCTGTCTAACTCCTCCATCTGAGATGGTGGCCTGTACACCACTCCCATTCTAAGACTCTATTCTTGGAATCCTGGATTTGCACCCAAAGTGACTCTGTACTGCCTCCTCCCCTTCCTCCCTTACACATTTCAGTCCTTCCTTCACATATAGTGCCACCCCTCCTTTCCCAGTCACCCTGTCCCTCACAATAACCTGTACCCTGGTACAGACAGGTCCCAGTCATTATATTGGGTGGCCCATGTTTCCGTGATGGCTGCAATGTCCACCTCTCCTCTGCCATGAGAACCTGCAACTCTGCAGTTTTCCTCCCAAGGCTCCTAGCATTAAGGGTAACCACCTTCCACCCTTCCCCCCTCCCATCCTGCCCCCTTTCCTAGCATCACCAATAGTACTTGCCATTTGTCCTTTGTCACTGTTATGGGGGGTAAGCTCATATGGTTTCTCAACCTGTGATCTCTGTATATCTCTTCCCCAACTGCCACCCCCCACTCCTAGTTTAAACTCCAAACTTCCTCTATATATTCTTCCATCCTCTGCTTCAACACTTTCTTTCCTTCCTCACTCAAGTGTAGTCTGTCCTTGGCATAGAGACTACTGTCCTCCCAGGTCCCTCCCCACCTCCCAACAGCCCATACCCTTTAGCACAACACCAGGTTCTTAGCCATCTGTTAAATTCCTCTATTCTCAGCTTTCTTGTTGTGCTTGCCTTTGGCACCGGAAGTATCTCGGAAAAAGTTACTGATCTTCCTGCCCTCACATAATTGTGCTAGTTCCTCAAACCTCCTCTGGACTATATCCACTGTCTTGTCAGCCAGGTCGTTTGTCCCAAGATGTATAATTAAATGAGGCTTGTCCCTACCCCTTCTAGCATATTTCAGAACAGACTGTCCCACCCTTTCCGCTGTCATTCCTGGCAAGGCCTCCACCCAAATGCGACTATGCCTCTCCGCCTTGCTACCCCACCTAACTCCTCTTAGTATTGAGTCCCCCAGCACTAAGATTCCACCCCTCTTACTCCCTGCTTGCTTCCTTTCATCTCCCTCCCTCATTTCCAGCTCCTCTTCTTCCTCCTGCACATTATTATGCCCTTTTACCCCTGTTGCAGTTCTCCCAGCAGAACTTCCCCCCGCTCCAGTTTGGTCCAGGCATTTATCAATTACTCCTGTAATTTCATCACTTTCCTCCTCCACCTTCTTCCTCTCTAGCAGTGCACAACTATTTTCTGACGGCCCTTCACAAATGCCCGCTCCCTCTCTCTTCATAGTAACCTGTTCTCTCCTTTCCACTCCATGACTTTTGCCACTTCTTCGCCTCCCCTCACAAGTCCCTATCTCCTCCTTCCATTTGTCTTTTGTCTCCTGACCTGGTTTCCCCGGCAATCGTTCTTCCTGTCCTGGGCCCCTTTGTCTCTTGCAGATTTTTGTATCATCCACAAATACACACCTTCCTTTCCAGTTCCTCTGCAGTGTCGCTTATGAAGACATTGAAGAGGACCGGCCCCAGCACCGATTCCTGTGGCACCCTGCTATTCACTTCTCTGTCCCCAGAGTGTTTGTCATTCATCACCGCCCTCTGCCTCCTGTCCTTGAGCCAGTTTAATACCCAGCTTACCAATTTTTCTCTATCCCCAGGCTGCCTAATTTCTTCATCAGTCTCCTATGCAGCACATTACTGAACCCCAGATAGGCCACATCCACTGCCCTTCACTGGTCTAGCTCCTTAGTCACTCAGTCAAAGAAAGCTATGAGATTTGCTTCAAATGACCCTCCCCATGCGAAGCCATGCTGCCGATGGTCCTGCAGCTTTTCTGCCTCCAGGTACTCCATTGCCCTCTTTAGTAGTGTCTTCTCCATCAGTTTCCCCACCACTGAAGTAAGACTGACTGGCCTGTAGTTGCTAGACTCCTCCGTGCTGCCACTCTTGTGCAGAGGGACAACATTGGTTCTCCTTTAGTCCTCGGGGACTGCTCCTGTCTTTAAAGAGGTACAGAATAGTGGTGATAGAGGAACAGATAGCACCTCGCTCGGCTCTTTTAGGATCCTGCGGTGAATCTCACTCGGCCCCATCACCTTAATCACCTTTAGGGCTTCCAACCCCTTTTGAATTCTTATCTTCAATAAATGGACTAGTGTCCATCTCTCTTATCCCCTGGTACTTTCTGCTACATACTGGTCCGTTCCACCCCCAGCCCACTGTGAAGACCGAGCAGAAGTAATCATTTTAAATTACAGCCTCGTCCTGACCCTCTTCTGCACAGTCCCCCTCTCCCCCTACCCTTCTGATTCTCTTTATCCCTCTCCTCGTCTTCCTTATCTCCCTTCTTCACCTCCCTGGCTATTTTCTTTTCTACTTGCACTTTTGCTGCTCTCACTCGTTTTCCTGCCTCCCTTTGTTTTGCCAGGTATACCTCCCGGTCCTCTTTCTTCAGTGCCCGCTTGTATTTCTTGAAGGCTGTTTTTTTTCTCTTTCATTGCCTTTGCCACCGCCTTGGCGAACCACAGCATCCTCTTCCTTCTCTTACTGACTTCCTTTAGGCAGCATGTTGCCCTCTTAGCTTTGCCCTGTTTAATCCTATCCTGTAGAGTCAACACACACACACGCACACACAGAGGCCATCCGCTCCTTTAGGGAGATCTCGGAGGCAGTTGCCCATTTCTCTAAAATCTACCCTCTTAAATTCCTACTGTCAGGCACCCAGCCCCCCTCAAACATATATAATAGAGGACGTGCTCCACTGTTGAGGGGTATGAAACCTTATACACGCTTCCCTACAGGTAAAAAGTTATTGCACCCCTTAAAACAGCCACGTCTGACACACCCCCTTTTATGATGTCAGAAAATGAAGGCTGCTTGCGTGTGCTCCATAGATCTATATTGGTGCCATTTGTCAATGACGTGTAGTACTATTTAGAGTTGCCACTTGGAACAATGAAAGTGATCCCTTCAGTAAACTGGGACTGTTACTCCAGCGGCTGCTTTGATTTTTCTACATTGCACCTCTAAATAGTACTAAATGCCATAGACATACTGCATACATACAGGTTACTGACATGCACCCTCAGTGTTCATTTTCTGACATCACAAAAGGAGGCGTGTCAGACAAGGCTTTGTTTTTAAGGGGGTGCATATTTGGGGTGCTATAACTTTTTAACCAGAGGGAAGCGCGTAGAATTTTTAATGCCCCTCAACAGTAGAGCAGGTCTACTATTTTTTTTTATATTTGAGGGGAGCTGGGTGTCTGACAGTAGTTACCTGCTCTTTAAAGTCTAGGAGCCTCGTCTTCGTGTGGTTTCTTTCCACCCAATCCGTATGCCAAACCAAACAGTACGGTAATTACTAGTACCCAGGAGACTACACACTGTGACGTCTGCAGTGCTGTCTCTGTAAGTAAGGGGAGTGGCAGCTGGGTTTCAGTGCCAAAAAGTGCAAAGTCGTGCACCATTGGCTGGGGACGTTTTAGAAGATTTCTTTTGGGGGGTGGGGTACTTAGAGTTACCAAGCAAGAGGAGGACCTTGTGGTGATCATATCTGATGATCTCAGTGTGACAGGACAGTAGGCAAGGGGTGCATAGGGAGAGGAATCTCAAGCGGGAGAAGTGAGGTGGTGTTGCCTATATATTGCTCACTGGCGAGACCCCCACCTGAAGTACTACCTTCAGTTCTGAAGGCTGCACCTCTGCAAGGACATTGGCGGGGTGGAGGCAGGCCAGGGAAGGGCTACTAAAATGATGGGGTTGCATGAGAAGCCATATGAGGAGAGACTGCGGGAGCTTGGCATATAGTCTCTGGAAGAGAGGAGAGCGAGAGGGGACATGACTGTACATTTATTTGTGTAGGACATATTCCCTGAGGCTCGGAGCGTGTTCCACAAAATACATAAAATTCAGAAACTTCAAAATCACAGACTTGTACTAAAATAAAAGGCACGAGAGTGAGCAAAGTGCAGGGGAGCCTCTTTCAGAGGAGAAGCAGCAGCACCATTATACAGGGGCATGCTATGAAACATGAAGGGGGGATTTAAAAGGAATGTGAGAAAATACTACTTCACAGAAAGGGTGGTAGATGTCTGGAACAGTCTGCCAAAAGAAGTGGTAGGGGAGAAGATGGTAGGGAGCTTCAGACGTGTGGGATTGGCACATTATAGTAGCATGGTAGTGCCGCTTTAGTTAGGGTTGAGTACCCCATTTAAGCTCAGATCTGAAATTTGAGAGCTTAATAACTTTGCCACTGTATGACGGATTTGCCTGAAATTGGGTACGCAAGGTCTGGTACCATAGATCTATGGACCTGCTACAAATTTCATACGGTCTGGATGTATCGTCATGAGCACAGAGTGCCAAAATGCACAAATTATGCATTTTATGCACTCTTTGCTCGCGCCAGCAACCTGCACAGTTTGCGCGACTGGTCTAAAACCTTTAGGGAACATGCATAGAAACATATAATTTGACGGCAGATAAGGACCACTTGGCCCACCCAGTCTGCCCATTTCCCTACCTGATGGATAAGCTGCAGATCCTAGTTAACCAGCAGCCTACTTCTTCCTACCCCCACCCCCTAGAATTGCCTTATGACTGTCCCATGGATGCTTGAATTTCACCACTGTTTTTGACTCCACAACCTCCTCTGGAAGGCTGTTCCATGCATCCACAACCCTCTCTGTGAAAAAATACTTCCTTAAATTACCTCTGAGCCGCCCCCCTTCTATCTTCAAATTGTGCCCTTGTTCTTGCACACCTCTTTTTGAAAGATGCTACCTCTTGGACTTTGTTGATTCCTTGAGATACTTGAAAGTTTCTATCATGTCCCCTCCCTCCTTTCCTCGAGGCTATACATATTAAGCTCCTTAAGTCTCTCTTCATATGTCTTCCGTGCAGACCCTGCACCATTTTAGTTGCCCTCCTCTGGACAGCTTCCATCCTGTCTATGTCTTTATGGAGATTGGGTCTCCAGAACTGCACGCAGTACTCCAGATGTGGTCTCACCAGCTGTCTGTACAGAGGAATAATAACTTGTTTTCTGCTGGTGATGCCTCTCCTATGCATCCCAGTATCCCCCAGCCCTCCTTGCTGCCCTCTCACATTGCTTGCCCACCTTTAGGTCATCTGATATGACTACCCCCAGGTCCCTTTCCATTTTTGTTGTTGTTAGTATCTCACCCCCCATTGTGTACTCTTCCCCTGGGTTTTTGTTTCCCAGGTGCATTACCTTGCACTTCTTAGCATTGAATCTAAGCTGCCATACATTTGACCATGATGCAGCCCGATAAGCCTTTTGGAAATTTCATGAAAAAATATTAAATAGTTCAAAAATTATTCAAAAAAACAAGTTTCCCATTACAGTCGATGGGGGGAAAAATTAAAATATGCAAAAGTGTTGCAAATGCCCTTTTTACTTTCGCAAACGACCCTTGTAGTGTCGCAAATCAGCCATCTTGTTTTCAGTTGGTGGTCACAGAAATGCTTGGCATTTAAATTTGGGGCCATCTAGGGACACAGTTCTTGTTGTGTTCACCTAGTCGAGCCCTGAGGATGCTAACCATGTCTTTTTTGGGGGGGTAAAACACCCCAGAAATATGTTTTTTAAAGTTTTGTAAAAAGTAGTGTCACAAAATACTTTGGCATATGCAACACTTTCGTGATTTCATCTGTGAAAGTGTCGTGATTTGCAAAAGTACTTTGCAGCACTATGGCCAAGACAGTAGGGAATCTTTGCCCACCCTGCTGCAAAAGAACAGTTTGGTCTTTTGGGCTGAAATTTGGAGGGATGAAAGCCAAGATCCCACAGATGTGCTTTTTGGTGGTTTGGTAAAAAAAAAAAAAAAATGATAGAGGGCTGCAAAGTTACGGCACTCCGAAACTATTTTCTCATAGGATAACATTACGGCGTCCACCGCGCCTTTTGGGGCCTGTATCTCAAATGGTTCGAGATACGGACTTTTCGTCAGAAGAATGCTTAGTCCCTCATTAGGGGGCTAAGAGCAAAACTAGCCTGGGAAGTCATAAATAATATGAGATTTTACATTTTTTTCGACGTCGTACAGTTCCTGAGATGCAAGGCATTTAGTATTCCAAGTGCTCATTTTCTGCTCCGAGGGCCATTATTATGCATACATTCTTTATATTCACTATGATTCTGAACACACCTTTTTTTTGGGAAAAACACGGTGTGCATTTGTATTACTGTTGCCGTTAGCGTTTACACTTGTGATTCCATTACCATTTGCGTTAGCATTTCCACGTACATCACTGTGTGCGTTGTTGCGTTTCCATTTTTCTTTGCATTTACTTTTGCATCACCATGCGCGTTACCAATTTAATGAATAGAAACAAGTGAAAATTCAACTACAGTTATGGCTGGGCAGGTTCTAAAAGTTTTTGATTTGAATACCCCTTGTGCTTGGGTCGACGGCAGGCTCTCACAATTTGGGCAATACTTCCTCCAACTGATGATATCATTGGGCTTCACATAGGCTGTTGCCTCTGCAACCCATATTTGTGGCCACTCTATGGACCTGGTGTTCCTCCTGGGGATGGAGACCTTTGACTTGGTGGTGGAACCAGTTGATTGGTCTGACCATCACACTGTAGGTTTGTGTCGTGGCTCCCCCCAATAGACCTGCCCCTGTGGAGATGGTCCGTTACTGCCCTTTAAGGGGGGTGTCCCCTGCTGGTCTAATGGCAGTGCTGGACCTATCGAGTAGGTCAGCGGGATGCGTGGAGCCAGGTGACCTCATTCTGCACTATAATAGTGTGATATCTGGGGTCGTGGATTCCATCCTTCTTGTCTGGGTTCACCCACTCACTCTTCATCTTCGGTCCCCTTGGTTATGGGACCTTGAAGGAGTTGAGGCGAGTGGGGCGAAGGCTGGCATGTCGCTGTCGGAAATCAGGCTTGGAGGATGACAAACTTAAGTTGATGGCCCATTATAAAGATCATAAATCGACCATCGCCCCTAAGAAGACAGAGTTCCTGTCTAGCGAGATTGCCGCTGCAAGGATAGCCTTGTTACTTAGCTATTGTATGTTCTTGTCATGTGATATAAATTTTACTGTTTTGTCTGTCCTTCTACTGACTTTTTATGACAAGCTAATGCTTAAATCACAGGTGTTGGCCATCGTCAAGTCCTCATTTTACCATCTGAGGAATACTGCCCGGGTAAAACAGCTTGTTCTGTCTGATGACCTTCCGACTCTGGTCCATGCCTTTGTGACCTCCCGCCTTGACTACTGCAGTGCTCTTTACCTAGGGCTCCCGGGAGTAGACATCCTCCGCCTGCAGCTTTTGCAGAACACGGCAGCCAGGCTGTTGACTGACTTACCTAGATCTAGCCATATCACGCCTGTGCTCTGTGAGCTGTACTGGCTGCCAGTGCAGTGGAGGATCATTTTCAAGGTCGGCTTGCTGACCTATAAGGCCCTACGTGGACAGGGACCGCGTTACTTCCAAGACCTTCTGTGTCCCTACCATCCCCTCCGCCCACTTCGCTCCACTGATGAGGGATTGCTAGAGGTTCCCAGGGTCTGTTTAAGTACCTCAGGAACAAGATCTTTTGCATTTATGGCACCGACCCTGTGGAACTCTCTACCTGGTCAGGTTAGGGAGTGCCTGTCCACCAAGACCTTTAAGACTGCCTTAAAAATGTATCTGGATGGACTTTCTTAGATGTTTCTTAATGGGTATTGTTGCGTGTTTTACTGTGGTGTTAATATTTATTGCAGGCTTCTGTATTTTATGTACAGGTGCTTTGATATTTGAAAAGCGCTTTTTATAAATAAAAAAATGGCTTAACTTGGATACAGGCAGCTCAGGTGAGCATTTGTCAGTACAGTCAGTAATTTGGATACAGGCAGCTCAGGTGAGCATTTGTCAGTACAGTCAGTAATTTGGATACAGGCACCTCGGGTGAGCATTTGTCAGTACAGTCAGTAATTTGGATACAGGCAGCTCGGGTGAGCATTTGTCAGTATAGTCAGTAATTTGGATACAAGCAGCTCGGGTGAGCATTTGTCAGTACAGTCAGTAATTTGGATACAGGCAGCTCAGGTGAGCATTTGTCATTACAGTCAGTAATTTGGATACAGGCAGCTCAGGTGAGCATTTGTCAGTATAGTCAGTAATTTGGATACAAGCAGCTCAGGTGAGCATTGGTAAGTACAGTCAGTAATTGGATACAGGCTGCTCAGGTGAGCATTTGTCAATACGGTTATTTAACTAGGATGCAGGCAGATCAGGTTAGCATTTGTCAGTACAGTCACGGGGCCGAAATTAAGTTTCACAGCCACTAGCCAGCAGTTCTAGTGATTGGGAGAATCCACTGGCCTAGCTGGTGTACATACTGAAGTGCTGCCTTCTCCAGTACAAGCCCACAGGGCTACTTAAATGAAAATCTTACTAGTCCGATACAAAATCAGCCAGCATTTGACTAGCGAGATAGTGCCAGTTTTGACCCCTGCAGTCATTAACTAGGATACAGGCAGGTCATGTGAGCATTTGTCAATAAAATCAGTAACTTTTGTTACAGGCAGTTCAGGTGAGCATTTGTCAATATAGTCATTAACTATGATACAGGCAGCGCAGGTGAGCATTTGTCAATACAATCATTTTCTGGGATACAGGCAGCTCATGTGAGCATTTGTCAGTACAATCAGTAACTAGGATACAGGCAGCTCAGGTGAGCATTTGTCAGTACAGTCAGTAACTTGGATACAAGCAGCTTGGGTGAGAATTTGTCAGTATAGTCAGTAACTTGGATACAGGCAGCTCAGGTAAGCATTTGTCAGTGCAGTTAGTAACTTGGAAACAGGCAGCTCAGGTGAGCATTTGTCAGTACAGTTAGTAACTTGGATGTCAAGATGGCCACCAGGCTGGGCGTGCTGTCGGCTGCTCTGTAACAGTCATAGTTGCAGTTTTAGCATTTTTCAAAAAAAAAAAAAATTAAGTGTAGATTTTTGGTTTATTCCTGCGTTTGGGCATTTTATTTTTGTTTTGTTGCTTCCGCTACTCATATTTGAGTGGGACTGTTTTGTGTGAATAGATTTATGGGCCTACGTGGAACGGTCAAGTCTTTTCCTGACTGGGACTTTTTGGTCTGATTTCTGTGTCCGAAGTGGGTGTCGAGCAGTCCTTTAGCTGACAGCGGATGCTTGCGGTCGTACACACTTGATTGAGGACTTGGGGTGTGTTTTTTCTTCGACCCACGGCATATCTATTATATTGCTGTGTGAGCACTGTTTTCTGGGGGTCTGTTAATCGACCGAGGAAACGAACCATATGTGGATTGTCTGGCTGAGACATATTTGGGAAGGACGGTTATCTTGGTGGAGGACTGCTACTTGGAATCCAGAATCATAACATCTGGTGGTATGGGATCTACAGATTTATGGCGGTGGAAGGAGGGAAGTGATGCTCCCTCTGTATAACTGCTTGGTGAGGCTGCACCTAGAGTACTGCGTGCAGTTTTGGAGACCACACATAAAGAGGGACATTAAACTCCTGGAGAGGGTCCAGAGGAGGGCAACCAAAATGATTTGGGGCTTGGGTGACAGGACCTATGAGGAGAGGCTTGAAGAGCTAAACATGTACACATTGGAAGAGAGAAGGTACCGGGGGGACATGATAGTGATCTTCAAGTACATGAAGGGGGTAAATAGGGGAGGAGCAATCAGGGTGCTTCGAAGGAAGGAGGAGGGGGCCACTAGAGGGCATGAGTGGAAGCTGGAGGGGTGGAAGATTCAGGGGAGAAAGGAGGAGGTGCTACTTCGCTGAGAGGGTGGTGGAGCCATGGAATGCGCTGCCTAGGGGGCTGGTGGAGGCAGAGACTGTGGAGGAGTTCAAGAGGGGTGACAGGTATAGGGAAGGTTCTGGAAGCAAAATCCAATGCAGCGAGAATATCCAGACCTGGGAAGGGAGAAGCCAGAGAAGGCGAGGGGGGCAGCAAGGTCAGCTCCCAGGGTGGGGGCTGACCAAACGAGCAGACGCGAAAGACCATTTAGGCCTATTCTGCTGGCATTTTAGAATGTTAGTATGATCTGGGGACTGTAGTTGGCTCAATTTGCACCCGGTAAATTGGCCCATCTAGCCGGTGGCCCGTGTCCCGGGCTGTAGCAGCACAGGAGTTTGGGTGTTTTCTGCCGGGGAGCCGGTGGTTGATGCTCTTTTCCCCTAGGGACCTATTAAATTGGGTTCTGTGGGTGTTCTTTGGTAGATGGTGCGGCCTGGTGGTGGACCCCGGAGTGGATTTTTGGGCCTCCGGGCTGTAGATCCAACTGGTCCTGAAGAGGATTCTCTGAGCTTTCTTCCTGGATTTGGTTCTGCTCAGATTTATATATTTATTCTTCCTTCGAGCAGTGAGAGTGCCCTAGACATTACTCGTACAAGCCCTGTGGTGGAAACTGTGGATATTTTGGCTTTTGGTTTTGTTTGACTATCAAATCGTTTTGTGGTAGTGGGAGTACCATAGCAGTTTCTCTAGGCACTGGTAGTGAGAGCACCAGATGCCCGGGGACCTTCAGACTTTTTCTGCTGGTGACATTACTCATATAAGCTCTGTGGTGAAAACGCTGGATATTCTGGTTTTTTGTTTGACTATCGAATTGCTTTGTGGCAGTAAGAGTACCATAACAGTTTTTCTGGCCACTGGTTGTGAGAACACCAGATGCCCGGGGATTTTCAGATAATATTATTGGTGACATTATTCATATAAGGTGTGCTGCAGCACTCTGGATATTTTGCTTTGGTTTTGTTTGCTTATCAGATTGCTTTGTGGCAGTGAGAGTGCCAGAATAGTTTCTCTGGGTACTGGTTGTGAGAGCACCAGATGCCCGGGGACCCTCAGACATTATTATTGGTGAAAAGGGGTTGTTTTATTTCATTTGTTTACCCTGCTGAAATTGTGAGAGAATTTTGGGTTGGGGAGGTTTTTGTTATTTTGTTCAGTTTTATTTCTTTTTGGGTTGGGATTTATGTGGGTTTATGATTTTAGTTTTAGACTGCAACTTTTTTAGGGTTCTTATTTCATAAAGAAATTAGGATTACTTGTTGTAGAACTTTAGCCATAGTTTGGTGGTTATTTACTTTCGGAATGTGCCTGTTTGTTCCCCCAGTTTTGTGATATACATCCTCCTTCTCCATGCCCTCCGCCTGCTCTCCCCTTCTTGCCTGCTTCTACTTACCAGCACTGTCATACGCTGGGTATTGCACCGTAGGGGAGTGAGAGGGCACATTGGGGGCGCTGGACATTGGAGTTCGAATGATCGGATCTCTCACATAGGGGTAGTTACAGTCGTGGCCAAAAAATATTGGCGCCCTTGCACTTTTTCAGATAATTCACAATTTTCTCTAAACGTAAGTTGAAATTAGCAACAGTACAGTATTTGGTCTCCACAATTCCTTATTTCTCTGTTAATATTACAGAACCTTTGTTTTTGTTCAGAATTTAATATATCCTTTTAAGTCGGAAAATTAAAAGAAATGGCATTGACAAAATTATTGACACTCTAGACTTAATATTTGGTAGCACAGCCTTTGGTCAAAATAACTGCAATCAACCGCTTCCTATAGCCATGGATGAGCTTCCTGCACCTCTCTCCTGGCAGTTTGGCCCACTCTTCTTGTGCAAACTGCTGCAGTTCTCCCAGATTTGAAGGGTACCTTCTCCCAGCTGCTGTTTTCAGATCTCTCCACAAGTTTTCAATGGGATTTAGATCTGGACTCATTGCTGACCACTTCAGAACAGTCCAGCATCTTG
This sequence comes from Neoceratodus forsteri, assembly GCA_016271365.2. Taxonomy (NCBI): domain Eukaryota; kingdom Metazoa; phylum Chordata; order Ceratodontiformes; family Ceratodontidae; genus Neoceratodus; species Neoceratodus forsteri. Next base: position 1,104,557,698 of record CM028135.1, on the reverse strand, counting down.
TCTTGAACCATTCCTGGGTGCTTTTAGAAGTGTGTTTGGGGTCATTGTCCTTCTGGACCTTTGGAGACCCAGCTTCCTGACACTGGGTTCAACATTGCACTCCAAAATGGCCTGGTAATCTCCAGATTTCATGATGCCATGCACACGTTCAAGGCACCCAGTGCCAGAGGCAGCACAGCAATCCCAAAACATCACTGAACCTCCTCCATGTTTGACTGTAGGAGGGTTCTTTCTTTGAAGGCTTCATTTTGTTTTCTGTAAACATAGAGATGATGTGCTTTACCAAGAAGCTCTAAATTTGGTCTCATCTGTCCACAGGACATTCTCCCAGAAGGATTTTGGCTTGTTCAGGTGTGTTTTGGCAAACCCCAGTCGGGCTTTCTTATGTCTCTCTCTCAGCAGTGGGGTCCTCCTGGGCCTCCTACCATATAACCCCCTTTCATTGAGTTGGCGACGGATGGTGCAAGTTGAAACTGTCGTACCTTGTGTCTGAAGGTCAGCTTGAATCTGTTTGGCAGTTGATCGAGGTGCTTTCTCCACCATTCGAACAAGCCTGCGCTGCAATCTTCGATCAAGTTTTCTCTTGCAGCCACGTCCAGGGAGGTTGGCTGCAGTGCCATGGGCCTTAAACATCCTGATAGCATTACGTACGGTGGAAACAGGAACACATCAAGGTCTCTGGAGATTGATATGTAGCCTTGAGATTGTCCATGCCCAGGCTACGATCTTCTGTCTGACCTCCTCAGACAATTCTCTGGCTGTCTTTCTTTTCTCCATGCTCATTGCGGTACACACAGTGACACAAAACAGGAGAATGAGTCCTTTTCTCTATTCAAACTGGTTGAATGAGTCATTTTTATATTACAGGCACCTGCAACTCACCACAGGTGAGTTCAGTTCCAAAGTGAATGAGAATCACCTGTTTGAAATCTAATTATTTCTAACTACTTCTAAAAGGTGCCAATAATTTTGTCCAGGCCATTTAAGGATCTCTGTGTGGAATAAGCTAAGACTTGATACATTTTTCTGCTTTTTGTGTTTTATTCCACTGCAAACCAAAGAAATACATATGTGGATACCAAAATGTTTTTTAATTTCAACAATTTTCTGGAAGGAATGGTGCATTATTAGAAAAAACTGCAAGGGCGCCAATATTTTTGGCCACGACTGTAGGTCTGGAAGATGCCCTGGGGTGAAATGGTGCCTGGACTGTGGTGGTCCATGTCTAGTCCCCATACCCAAGGGCACCACCTTATTGGATGGGCAAGTAGCGGGGACGGCTCATGAACACCGTCCAACTCCGCGCTGTTATGCAATGCCAGATCTATTCAGAACAGGAACAGCTGATCTGGTCTGCATCACCGAGACCTGGCTGGATGGAAATGCTGCTCCCATTTTGGAGGCAGCTATTCCAGCTGGGTACTCTGTGATACATCACCCGAGATTGGATTGCCGGGGGAGGGGGGGAGTAGCGGTCTGTTTCAAGACCAAATTGGGCCTCACGGGTGTACCAGTAGAGGAGGCCGAATCCTTTATGTACTGTGGTAGCTGGTGTGGGTTGCAGGATAGCTCTCATCTGCTGTCCACCCGGGGATGAAAAGCTATTTCTGCAGGAAGTAGCTGACTTTGCCGCCGACATGGTGTTGGAGTCGCCCAAACTGATGGTTCTAGGCGACTTCAGTGCCTGGGTCGATGACGAATTCTTGCTTTTTGGACAGCACGTCCTCCAGTTGATGACATCACTGGGCTTTACACAGGTTGTTTCTTCAGCTACCCATAATTGTGGTCATTCTCTGGATTTGGTCTTCCTCCTGGGGATTGAGGCCTCTGATTTGGGGGTAGAACTTGTCGGTTGGTCCAATCACTACTCCATGAGGTTCAATTTCAGCGCCTCCCCCTTTGCAGGTTGGCTCCTGTGGAGATGGTCAGTTTCCGCCCTTTATGGGATTTTGGCCCTGAAGACCTGGCAGCGGTGATTGACCCCTCTGAGTTCTTTGATGCCAGCTCAGGCCCAGAGCTGTTGTTCCAGGCCTATAATAAGGCCATTTCCTTGGCTCTTGACATGATTGCTGCAGTCCGTGTTCGTCCCCTTCCACTTTGCCCTCAGGCCCTATGGTTTGATGGGTCTTTGAGGGAGTTGCAGAGGTTGGGACGAAGGTTAGAACATCATTGGCAGAAATCCACCCTAGAGGCCGACCGTCTTAGTTTGTTGGAGCAGTATCAGCTCTACCAATTAGCGATGTCCCATAAGAAGGCAGAGTTCCTGCCCAGGGAGATCACTGTCACCCGGAATCGACCAGCTCAACTCTTCCGAACTGTGGACAGGTTGTGCAACCCAGCCTGTCTGCAGCTCCGTCGAGTTTTTTCACAAAATGAGTGTGATGAGATTGCTCGATTCTTTGCGAATAAGGTGGCCAACATCAGGTCGGAGATCTGCCTCACTCGCTCTATGGGGGATGCTGTTGGTCGGTATTTGGTCACTATGCCTTCTGCTTCTTGGAGTACCTTTGACCTGCCGGAGTTCACAGATATTATGAGGATTGTCCAGGGGATGCGCCCTACGTGCTCTAGTTTAGATCCAGGCCCAACTTCCCTGAGTTTTGGGTTGTGATGTTATCATTGGCCTGGTCTTGGCTCAGATTATCTGGTGCTCCTTGGAATTGGGTGAGTTTCCATGCTCCCTGAAGAAGGCGGTGGTGACACCCCTTCTGAAGAAAACTTCATTGGACCTGGATACTCTAGCTAATTACAGACCTATCTCGAACCTTCCTTTTGTAGGAAAGGTAATCGAGAAAGTAGTGGCAACTCAACTGGAGAACCATTTGACCATCCATGGTATATACGAACCTCTCCAGTCTGGTTTTCGCAAGAGGCACAGTACTGAGACTGCTCTGGTTCGGGTGCTCAGTGATCTCCTGATGGCGAGAGATCGGAGAAACCACTCCATCTTGGTACTCTTGATCTCTCCTCAGCTTTTGACACTGTAGACCATGGGGTACTGCTCGAGCGCCTGGGGTCCATCTGTGACCTGACTGGTACAGTGCTCAGATGGTTTACATCTTTCCTTACTGGTAGAACTCATAGAGTTGTCTCGGGGATTTTTTCTTCCGAGTCTTTCTCTCTGCCTTGTAGGGTCCCTCAGGGCTCGGTGCTGTCCCCCATGTTGTTTGCAGTGTATATGCTACCCCTCTGAGACATCGTAAGATGGTATGGGCTGAGGTTTCACTGCTATGCTGATGATACTCAGCTGTACCTGTCTTTTGCTCCCAACCAGGATAGTGCTATCTAAGCATTTAATAGCTGCCTCACCGAAATCTAAGACTGGATGAATTCAGGCGGGTTAAAGTTGAACGCAGGTAATACTGAGGTTATGGTTGTGGACCCAGGATGCAGGATAGAGGGGCTGAGGACTGATTTGCCCATCAGTTTATTCTTTGGGGGGGCTCGGATCCTTACCTCTGAATGGATGTGCGACCTGGGAGTGGTAATTGACGACGGGCTAACCCTTCATTATCAGGTGTTGGCAGTTGTGAAGTTAGCCTTTTATCATCTCAGGAACATTGCCAGGATCAAACACCTTGTTCTGTCCAGTGTTCTGCCTGTATTGGTCCATGCCTTTGTGACCTCGTGCCTTGACTGTTGCAACTCCCTTTACTTGGGGCTTCCTGGGGTTGATATCTGCCGCTTGCAGCTAGTGCAGAACGCTGCTGCTCATTTACTGACTGGGGTATCTAGGAGATCGCATATTACCCCAGTGCTGCGTGATCTGCATTTGGTGCCGATTCAGTGATGGGTCACCTTTTAAGATAGATTTATTAACCAACAAAGCCCTACATGGACTTGGCACTGACTCTGACGAACCCAACCTGCCAGACTGCCACCGGCAGTCCAGGTCTGAAGCCACCAGCCCCTCACAGAAATGCAGGTAGTCTGAGAGCCGCAGCCGTGGTTCTCTGACGAACCCGACCTGCCAGACTGCCACCTGCAGTCCAGGTCTGAAGCCACCAGCCCCTCACAGAAACACCAGTATGGACTTGCCCTCAGGGACTGATTACCTCCAGGAAGGGTGCCCTAGCTGCCAATTTTTGCTTTCTTTACATGAGGACAGTTGTCTCTGGGTTTAAATCCAGAGTCTTTTACTGCTGTGGCCCACTGGCTGCAGTCAGCCCCAGGAGCACTCCGATTGGCTCCATATGACTCTGCACTGTTAATGTTTGATTATATTGTGCTACATTATGTTTTCTGTTAAAACTGTCTTGTTTGTATTTTATAGCTGAAGTTTTCGGATTTAATGTAAATGCCTGTATTGTGTTCCTCATAAGACCAGTAGCGATCTCGGCTCAGGCCTTTGAAACCCTCCCTTCACCTTTTTACGCTAGTATTGTGTTTTAAATAGCCCTGTTATTGCTTACTCAGACTTGGAGAACCTTGCCTAACATCTTGGTCTGCAACCCTCGGTTTAAGCCAGTCTGCATTTCTTTTTAGCTCCACCCCCTCTGACTTTCTTATTTAATTCTCCTCTACCTTCTCCTTCCAGGTAGTCTGAGAGCCACAGCCGTGGTTCTCTGACGAACCTGACCTGCCAGACTGCCACCCACAGTCCAGGTCTGAAGCCACCAGCCCCTCGCAGAAACACAGGTATGGACTTGCCCTCAGGGACTGATTATCTCCAGGAAGGGAGCCCTAGCTGCCAATTTTTTTCTCCCACCCAGCCAGCCACCCCGGTCCTGATTAAATACACACAAACCCCGCCCCAGCTTTCTAGCTCCCCCAATTCTTATTCCACTATGTGTGTCAAATCGTGGATCCTGTTCTAGTCCTTCTTCTGTCACATATCGCATGTCCAATATATGCCACCTCAAGCCTTTATTACTGTGGATACTAATCTGATGTGCTCTGTAACTAGTCCCTGTCCCTACGTGGATATATGCCTTTTCAACTCCCCAATTCTTCAACACTATTTTCATATTACCTTTAACGCTGGTACACGAAATGAATTACCATTTCAGCTTATGATTTCCGCCAACATCATAGAGGCATCACCTCTACAGATAGCAGTCAGAGTACTCGTCTCTGCCACCCTTAGTGGGAAGGGCAAAAAATGTTGGGGCGGGCCCCCCCAGGATGATGGCCCACAACGACTTAAAGGGGTTACCAGTACGAAGCTTACTATTGCCACACTAAGAAAACTTTTACTCCTTCTTCTCCTGTGCTGAGGAAATGTGGCGCTCAATCCGGGGCCACCAGCTGCAATCACATTGCCCTCTGACCTTGCCACACTGAAAGGCATGAGTTTCCTCCACATTAATGTATGCAGTCTGTTAAAAAAGTTCTCCATGATCCAGGCCTGGGTTCTCCATACTCGACCAGACACCCTAGTGGTTTCAGAAACCTGGCTTAGACCGGCCACCTCCGACAGGGATGTCAATATCCCTAACTATTTACTATTTAGAGCAGACAGACACTCCAGGTGTGGAGGGGTTGCCATCTATGTCAAGGATAGGTATACAGCATCCTGTCTGAGTGCTTTATTTGTTGCAAATGCTTATGAATGTCTGTCTGTTCAAGTCACCATCTCGCACACTTCAACATTATGTATCATAGGGTGCTATAGACCTCCTTCTGCCGATCTACAATTGTTACCTCATCTGAGTAATATCATCGAACAACAATCCTCAGAAATAATTATTCTTGGGGATCTTAATTTAGACTGGCTATCTAAAACCGCCGCTCCTCTCGTAGCTTTCTGTGACACCCATGGATTATCGCAACTCATTGTCGAACCAACACAAGTAAATAAAAAGAACGTGGATAACGGCTCCCTGCTAGATGTTATCCTAGTGAATAAACCACATCTCTTCTCCTTTGCCACACCTTCTTCCGTGATATCAGTGATCACTCATTTATTGCTTGCATAAGATCAAGCAACAAACCTACTACTTCGCCGAAGTTTGCTGCCAAGAGATCTGGACGAAGCTTTGATCTCACTGCCTACATAAATGAACTGAAACACTCCTTGTATTGGCAAGAGTTCTATTTGGCAAAAAACACCCAATCAGCATTCGACATATTCGGCAAAATTATCCTAGACGCCCTAAATAAATATGCCTCTGTAGTTAAGGTGCGAATAGCAAAAAATGCATGTAGATGGTTCACACCATTATTAAATCTGCATTGACTGAAAGAGAGAACCTATGGAAAAAAGCACGCAAAACCCAGTCTGCTGCGGACTGGTGCAAGTTCAAAAGGGCACAAAACTCGTAGTAGAATGGTTAGAGATGCAAAAGCTGCATACTGTCATTCTGAATTTCTCTCTGCCTCCAAAAATCCTACAAAATTTTAGAAAACCATCAAGGACTTGTCTAGTCACACGTCCGGTGGCTCACCACCTGATGAAATCTCCTTAAACAATAACACCATTAGTTACAGACTGGAAGTTCTGGATGCCTTCAATAATCACTTTGCGACTGCAGGCTTAGCCTTCGACAGTTCCCCTGCGAATTTGATACGCTGTCAGGTGGATAATCAAGGTGCAGATCCTAGCTTCACCGATTCAGTCTTCTCCTTGCGTTCTACTACTCTGAAAGAAGTTGAAGACCTATTGCTAAAACTGGATGTGTGAAGAAAAAAAAGTGCTGGTGCGGATACCCTCGACCCATATTTCTTGAAGGTGGCCATCCATGTGTTAGCCGTGCCCATAACCCATTTATTTAACCTATCATTAAATCAAGGATCCATTCCTTCAGTATGGAAAACAGTGCACATCATACCCCTGTTCAAGTCCAGAAATCCCTGTGATCTAAATAATTACAGACCAATTTTGATTCTCCCGGTCTTGTCAAAATTACTGGAAAAAATCGTAAGTAACCAGCTGAGGCAGTATCTAGAGGCTAATAACCTGCTTAATCCAGTCCAGTCAGGGTTTAGAGCTAAACATAGCACCATCACAGCACTTGCCAAAGAGACTAATGACTGGCAAAGAGAGCTAGACCACAGGAATTGCACCTCTGCCGTATTCTTGGACCTGAGCAAGGCCTTCGACACTGTCGACCATTCTCTGCTGCTCTCTTCCCTGACCACACTAGGTGCTGATCCATTATCTTTACAGTGGTTCAACAACTACCTCTCTGATCGTTTCCAGCAGGTGGAGGTGGAAGGGGAGATCTCGACTCTCAGACCTCTCCTAAGAGGTGTTCCCCAGGGTTCTATCTTAGGACCGATCTTATTTGCAATATACATCAACAATATTGATGAAAGCATAACTAAGGCCAACATTCATCTGTTTGCAGATGGCATAGTTCCTTACGTAAGCCGCCCGTCATTACAATCTGCATGTAATAACCTTCAATCTGAGTTCAACCTGCTGCAACACCAACTCCTAAACAAAAAACTATTACTTAATGCCAAGAAAACAAAGGCAATGCTCTTTTCTCCCTCTGCCCAAATGGTAAATTCAGTCCTATCGGATCCTGTGCCATAGTTTACTACAATTCTTGGCGAGAAGTTGGAATTCGTCCCCAAATTCAAATACCTGGGAGTATGGCTGGACCATAGACTCTCCTTTTATAGAGCACGTTGAAGAATTACTTAAAAAATTACAACAGAGACTTGGCCTGTTCTTTAGGATAGCCCGCTTCTTAACTAAAACTCAAACGTTTGATTAATTTAAAGAGTAAAAAATATGGTCCTACTTAAAACATAGGACTGCTTCTAAATGGGAATCCTTTTTAAAGATTAGTAGGCAGTGTAAAGCCGCTACTAGCAAGGCAAAATCTAAGTGGGAATCTTATTTAGCATCAACAGCAGATAAAACTAGCTCTAAACTATTTTACTCTTATATTAATTCCCTCAGAAAAAGCCCTAGTTTGGTTGGACCTTTAACATCTAATAATAGATTAATCCACGAGCCTAAAGCAATGGCAGACGTTTTCAATAACAAATTCTGTAAAGTTTTTTCTTCATCAATAGCACAACCCTTTCATTTTACAGAATCCTCTGATCATCCTATTCTTTTTTCTGAAGAATCTATTCTTAATAAATTATTACTTAAAGGTAAATTTTCCCCTGGCCCTGATTTAATTACTGGTCATCTACTTTATTTGGTATCTGCACATATTACCATTCCATTAAAAATACTATTTGAGCTATTCTTATTTTACAATTACATTCCTGGTGAATGGAAAGAGGCATTTGTGGTTCCTATTCATAAAAAGGGTTCCAAACATTTATGGGAAAACTATCGTCCTATTAGTTTGACATCTGCTGTCTGTAAACTTATGGAGAGTCTACTTAAGGACATTATGTCTCCAATAATTGATAAATCTGACCAGGAACAACATGGTTTTAGGAAGGGAAGAAGCTGTCTTACTAATTTGCTTTGCTTTTATGAGAATTTTAGCTCCCTTTTGGATAATAGGGTTACGTGTGATGTTATTTTTATTGACTTTAGCAAAGATTTTGATTCTATACCACGTTGGGCTCTCATTCATAAACTTATTCTTCTTGGTATCAATAATTTTGTAGTTAAATGGATTCAGAATTGGCTTTCCGATAGGACTCAGAAAGTGATGATAAATGGATCATTCTCTGAGATGGGTAGAGTGCTTAGTGGTGTGCCTCAGGGTCCGTTCTGCCCTTGTCTTTTCAAGCCTTCATTTCTGATTTAACTAACTGTTGTCTCTCCTATACCATTAAATATGCAGATGATGTTAAAATTGGTGGTCCCAGTTCCAACTTTGACCAAATTTCCTGCATTCAGCATGACTTGATGTAATTAATAATTATAACAGTGGGGAATGAAGTTAAACGCCGCCAAATGTAAAGTTATGCATATGGGAACAAATAATTTAAACTTTCCATATATTTTAGATGATCACCCATTATCCTCCACTGTTGAAGAAAAAGACCTGGGAATATCTATATCGGATAATTTGACCTACTCCAAGCATACACTCTCAGTTATAAGTACTGCTAATAAAATCATGTGGTCTATTCTACGTAATATTAAATCTCGAGATAAGCATGTGTTGTTACCCCTGTTTAGATCTTATGTTCGACCTCACCTTGAATACTCTTCTCAATTATGGTGTCCTTATAGGATGTTTGAAATAAATTCTCTTGAAGGGGTTCAACGAAAATATTCTAAAAAAATCTCAGGGTTAGAATTGTTATCATATGACTCTAGGCTGGATAAGCTAAAATTAATGCCACTAATTACAAGGCGTATTCGGGGTGATCTTCTATTTCTATATGATGTTATCCAGGATCCTTACATTATGTCTGAATGCGGTCTCTCTTTTAAAAAATCGGTATGTAACACACAAGGTCATATTCTCCAGTTAACTGGTAAACCTTTTAAGCATCTCAGTCGTAAGTATTTCTTTACGGTCAGGATTATTGGGCCTTGGAATCGTTTACCATCAGAAGTGGTTACTAGTAATACTAAAGCATCCTTTAAACATCGTCTTGACAACTTGATTTTGTCAGGATATGATTTGGCTTATTTTTATATGGATTAGTATAGGAGCATCATGGGCTTTGGCCTACTAGCTCCTTCCTTTCATCTTAGTATGAACCTTAGTATGAACTAGAGATGCTAAATTACAGCTGGCACAATCAACCTTTCTATCCTTGATAGATTATGCTGACATCCTCTGCAGTCACTGTCCCATTTCCTACCTCACCAAACTTGACACATTATATCATAGAGCTTTGAGGTTCCGTCACAGGCCTGCCTTATTCCACTCACCACTGCTCCCTGTATCAGTTAGTGGGATAGAGTTCTCTTCAATTCAGGTGTGATGAAAATTCAGCCTTATGGACCCTGAGAGCCATCTCTAACAAACTGCCCCAATACATTACAGACTGTCTTACTATAAAACCAATAGGCAATTATGCCCTGAGAAGTTGCAAATCTCTTCTACTGATTAGTTCCCAAAGTTAACTCTCGCTTTGGCAGGGCTACTATAAGCTTTACACTGTCCTCCTTGTGGAATAAATTGCAAAAAAAAACTGAAACTGAGGTCGCCCATCGGCATCTCATCTTTCAAGCTCTTATATTCACATCTCAGAAATGATCAGTGCAGTTGTTTCCCATGACCATGAATTGTCATCATGCTAACCTGTACCATTTAACAATGAACAAATTGCTTCTAGTGCTTGTCTCCTCCTTGGCCCTGGTCTGTTATCATGCTTTCATTTAACACCTTGATGCCTCTGTCCTCCCTTTTGATACTGGTCTGTTTTCCCACATTTTCCAGCCTTCTTTTCACAAGTCTATACTGCACTTCTACACACAATCATACTATAAAAGTCCTAACTCCCCTTTCCCTCTCTCCATAGGCCCCCACCACCGCATCAGTTCTACCGACCTATCCTTGGGACTTCACTTCTCACAATGTTTATCCTTCGCTTACATATTACATACCCCTCCTGGTACCCCATCTGCCATTAGTTGGTGGTTCTCCAAGCCATTTTCATGGTTAGTACTAGTGACTGCCCCAGCTAAATGAACTAACTGGTACTTCTATACAGAGAGCATGGTTTACATACAGTTGCATGGTTCATTGGTGCACCTGCCCCCTTGTATTTGAATCCTTCTGTTATGGCTTGCCTTGTCTTCCTTTTATCATTTGACTCCCCTATTACTGCACCATTGTGTTTATGTTTATGTACTTATTTACAAGTATTTATATGTTTTTATGATGGATATTACTCGACCCTGTTCTAACCAGGTCCATCTTGTAAAAGAGCTCTGCTCACTGATGTTCGCCTGGATAAATAAAGATTTTGATTGATTGATTGATTGATTGATACTTGAAAGAGCTTCTGATTCCTTACATCCTTGTACGACAGTTTCGCTCGGCTGATGAGGGGTTGCTGGAGATTCCGTGGGTTACTTTGAATTCTTCTGGGGTCCACGCTTTTATGTTTGCTAGTAACTAGGATACAGGCAGATCAGGCGAACATTTGTCAATACAGTCAGTAGCTTGGACACAGGCAGATCAGATGAGTATTTGTCAGTACAATGAACTAGGATACACGCAGCTGAGGTGAGCATTTGTTAGTACAGTCAGGAACTAGGGTACAGGCAGCTGAGGTGAGCATTTGTTGGAGCAACCATAAACAAATGTACAACGCACTTTGTTTTAATAAATCACTTGATACAATAGAGATCATGAAGTTAAGTAGAAGGAGGAAGGATGGCAGGAGCTGGAGACAAGGTTGCAGTGGGGCTTTGCTGGTGGGGGGTGGGGAGGGTAGACAGGATGGGCTAGGCTCAAGTTAGGATAGGTAATTGCACGAGGATTCTCGGTTGCATTCCTTCTTGAGGGCACTCTTGAACAGTGTCATTTTGGTTGGCTCATAGATGGAGATAAGAAGGTTGTTTAGCCAGGGTACTGCTTGGCAGCCAAAAGATTGTTGGCCCTGGTTTGTTCTATGTTTGGGGACTATCTGCACATGTTTTGCCATCTCCTGGTAGTGTATACTGGTTTGAACTGGACAGAAGATGAAGCCACCGGTGGGGGGCAAGGCCAGCAAGTGATTTTTTTTTGGCCAGTTAGATACTCTGGTACTTTAAGTGTTCATGCAGAGGAAGCCAGTCCATGAAGGAATATAGAGTACAGCAATGTGCAAGTCTGTCTGAGCCCGTGATGAATCGGCAGGCCTTATTGAGCAATACTCTCACCCTAGTTATGACAGTGTTTGAGGCGCCACATAAACTGCGAGACTGTAATCGATGAGTGGGAGGACAGAGCTTGCTATTGCTAAGCATCTGGCCTCATGAGTTAAGGTTCAGGCACTGCCTGAAGAGGGCCCCTAATTTTCTGTTGGCCAGGCCAACAGTGTTGTGAGAGACTCATGAGTGTAACCTCCAAGTATCTGAAAGTGGACACCTGTTCAAGCGGGTGACCCTGCACGTTCAGGATATTAAGAGAGGAAATGTTGCTGCTAAGATGGCAAAGAGCTTGATACTAGTTGTTTTTCTAATTAAGGACAAGCTTATTCTGCTTGAATCAGCATTCAAGGGACTCAAAGCTGCTCTTGAAGATGACCGCATCATCGGCAATAGAGCAGCATCTTTGTTTGCGAGCAAACACCAGGAAGGCTATTAATGAATCAGTTGAAAAGAAGTGGTCCTAGTACTGATCCCTGTGGAACTCCCAACAGAGACCTGCTGTGCTTCTGAGAGCACCTTATCAATCTTGACCTTCTGTGTGCGTCCTGAGAGGTAGCAACGAAACGAAAACACTGAATCAGGAGAGAGTCTAAGGCGTTGAAGTTTCATCTGCAACAGAGTTTGATCAACAAGGTTGAATGCACATTCGGCATGTTAAAATCCCCCAAAACCCATACTCTCTCCTTGCTTGTCAGTTTCCTAATGATCTCCGCCAAGGCCCTGTCCATTTCCTCCCCTGTGTCGGTGGTCTGTATACCACTCCTATTCGAATAAAGGTCCCTGATCTGGTTTCTAGGATGACCCATAGTACCTCTAGCCCCTCATTTTCCCCTGGTGACTCTCTATTTCTGTGGCCTTAATTCCTTCCCTTACATAAAGTACAACCCCCCGTTCTCCCTGCCCTTACAGAACATGGTGTACCTTGGGATGGCCACATCCCAGCTGTGTTTGTTGTTGCACCATGGCTCCATTGTGGTCAGTAGATCTAGATCTAGGTCTGACTCCACAATGATGGCTTCAAAGTCAGGATTTTGTTTCCCAGGCTCCTTGCATTGGCATATATGACTTCCTTCCTCTAGATTCTTATGGAATGTCTTTCTCCTGAGCTGTTCCTCATTGATGTACTATTCTGCTGGGGTGGGGGAATGATCATTGACTCGGTGTTTCTACTACCCCACCCTGGCTAGTTTAAATGCCCATTGAAGTAACATTTAAACATACCACCTAGTACTCTATTCCCCTCCAGGACGGCTGTCGGCCATCACTCATAGCCCTTTATCCCCTAGGTAGGATACCAGTCCTTGATGTAGACAAAGCCTTTCTCCCCGCACCATGCGTTCAACCATTTGTTGAAGGACCTGGTATCCAGGAGGTTCAGAAACGCATCAAGCTTGTGCCAAGATGGTGGTTTTTGTTGTTCAATAAAGAATTGTAAGGTTTACCTGGTGGAGTCAAGTCTATATGCTGGTGATGTGCCCAAATTGTTGAAATGGATTTACAAGTTTTTTTTTTGTGAGTACTGCTGCCCAGTGTGCACTCTAGTTTGTGTTGGCAATACCTTAGGGGTGTTTATTTTCAACAGGCTTCCTATTTCTTTATTTAAAAAAAAAAAAAAAAAAATTGTAAAGCAACAAAAATCACTTGAGACCTTTGCTCTCTTTAGTTATTTTGTATTTTATTCACGGTTACAATCTGCATGCATGCTCATGGAATATATTCAAAGATTATGCCTTTCACAATTGCTTTTATACATTTGCTAGTAGGTCAACAGAAACTAGGCAAAACAATAAGTTTCACTTATATCTTAGCAGCATACAACGTCGTCTTGCTTTGTTATGCTGTTTTACAGTTACATTGGCACAGCTATGCAGTTAAGGCTTGCCTTTACATGCTTTTAGATAGTTCTTTGCCCAAACATGCTGTTGGATAGTTCAAGGACAGTTTATTGGTAAAAACATCTTATGCAGTTTCTTACTGTTTTTCCTCACATGCCCTCTGTCATAACATTTATATATTATATTTCGCTACAAAAAGAAAAAAGGTGCCTCAGGTAAGTACCTGTTTTTTTTTTTCTTTGAAGGTTGAGTCTAGGGCACTCCTGAGGGCTCCCTCCAGCTCTAGGGGTTGGTTCCTCCCCTCCCACTTTTTAGGGTCTCTCTTGGTTGTGTTTGTCTATTAGGTATTTTTTTGTTACTTTTTGAAGGGCCATTCCCCCTTTTAATTTGACTCCCTACCTTTATAGGGACATTTCCTCTTTTTAATTTTCCTCACTCAAAAAAAATAAAAAACAAGTTTCTGAAGTGAGTCTTTTGGCTCAGGGTTGAGTTTTTTAGTCTGGTTAATAGTCAATTTTGTCCACCATTCAGGTGTTTTTTTTTTTTTTTTCTAGGCTCCATTGAGCTGCGCAGCTTCCTGCCATTTTTTTCCACCGTTATCTGTTAGGCGTGCTCCTTCTCCAAGTAGCTTCTCTAGGCTAAGCACATTGTTTGCATGCCTCTGTTGTGCATGCATCTCCTTCTGGCATGCTGACATAATGCACAGCATTGTGCCGTCACGCACATGTTTTCAGAGAGCGCGCGCGCATGCCTGCACTTCCCCAGTGCTAGACACAGCAGCTGTGCTTGTACAGCCGTTTTTCTTTCTAGCAGTAAGCTTTAGGGGCTGAGAGGCGTACCTTTTTCAGATTTCTCTCCTTTTCCTCCCAGTCGGAGGTGGGGATCATGGCAGTAGTATGCTGTATTTCATTTTGGGAAATGACTTTGGGTTTCTAACATTGGGTACCTGCAGGACAGCTTTACTTGGCACCTTGGATTATTGGAGGTCCTCTCATTTTTAAAACATGTAGGACCTGCAAAAGGGTGATGCGACCCTCTCTTCTGTATTCCTTGCTCCCATTGTGTCACTCAAGCTAATATGTTTATTGTCCCCCCACCCCCGTTGGACCTCCAAGCTTGGGGTTGGGGGGTTCTCGTACCTGGTGTACTAGCTGGCAGCGGCAAAGCAGAATTGTGTACATCTTTCTTATTGTTTTTGGGAGAGCTTTTGGACCCCGATGTTCTGCAGGACATCTCATCAGACACACCCAATGCCAAATGGGGCCCCTCAGGTCAGGGGGGGGCCCACACAGGCAAATCCAGGTGCACTACAGCAAGATAAGGCTGCTAATGTGGATATGCAGGAAGACCCTGACCATACAGAGGGTCAGGATGAAGATATCTGGGCTCTTGGGGAAAATCTTGACCCAAGGCAGCTACTTGATGAGGAAGAGGAAGGGAAGTGGATGGAGCCAAAGAGGAAGATTCCAATCCCTCCCCTGTTTGATACCAAGTCTTAGTCCTGTCCGATAACTAAGGCGTGTAGGATATTACAGCTCAAGGAAGTACAATCCACGGAGGCATTGGATGTTAATCCTGTCCTCATCCTCCTCCACTCCAAAGTGTTTTCCAAACTTTATTCACTCTGACCAAATTACTGAACAGGAATGGACCAAAGAAAATATGGTGTGGACCAAAGAAAATATCTGTTGAAATCTAAGGTACGGTGTTTTCCTTTTTTGGAAGAAAATACTTGCAAGTGGGAAACCCCTCCTCTGGTGGATAAGGTGGTTCATAACGCCATCAGACACACCACTGTTCCTATTGAAGGGTCCTTGGCCTTAGCGGATTCACACGAGAAGTGAGTGGATGCTTCATGCAGTAGAGAGTTCACCTCCAACAGTGCAAACTTCAGCACCCCCTATACCTCCTTTATTGTTGCCAGAGCTTTAAAGTTGTGGGTTACGACTGTGGGCAACTCTGTTTCCCCAGATTTGGAGGGGCGAGCATTTTGTAGTTGATATCCTTGGCCTCCACCTTCTTAGGGGATGCCATGGTGGAGAATTTGTGCATGTCGGCTCACTCAGCTTACCACATTGTGTCCGCTGTATGAGGAATGTGGCTGTGACATTAGGTCGCTGAACAGGCTCCGAAGACCAAGCTGCTTAACTTAGACTTTGAGGGAGGCTTGTTGTTTGGTTCTGGCCTGGATGATACTTGAAAGATATCCAGGATAAAAATGGCCACCTTCCAGTGTCAAAGCAACAGCAAAAGGGTGGTTCAACTCCAAAAGATCAAGGAAGTGGCCAGCAGAGGCAGTATCGAGGGAGTTTTCGACCCTTTTGGAACTTCGGGAGCCAGAAGAGCAAAGGAGCCTGTTCTGGTTTCAAGGCGTTTCAAGACCAATAGTAGCAGAGGAGCCCTTGCCCGAAGTCGCAGTGGAGACGCAGGTTGAAAAGCGGGCACCTCGCAGTGAGGGTACATGGGCCCATCTCTGCCTCATGTCCTTTGGGTGGAAGACTACACATTGTTTACACAAGGTGGGCCCAGATTACATCAGATACTTGTCTTTTGGAAGTTCTGGCTTCTGGCTATGCAATAGAATTTTCAACAGTTTCCTCGAAGGGGCATTTTCTGTCTTCCCTGGTTCCAGAGGACCCTGTGAAGAGGCAAGCGGTATCACAGACCCTGGACCACCTCACTGAAATTGGTCAATTGTCCTTGTGCCTCCCAGCGAGCAAAGCCAGGGATTCCACTCTTGTCATTTCCAAAAAGTCCGGGGGCAGACCTATTCTAGCTCGGAAACATCTAAACAAGTTTTTTTGCCACACAATCTTCATGATGGAGTCCCTGTGTTCAGTCATCCCAGCTGTCCAGACTGGATTATCTAGCTTCCATAGATCTGAGGGGTCTATATCTCCACATCCCCATCTGATAGTCTCATTGGAGGCTCCTTAGGTTCACAGTCCTGGGTCAGCACTTCCAGTACAGGGTGCTTCCATTTGGACTGGCAGCAGCCCTCAGAGATCTTCCTGTACTAAGTCTCCATCCCTCATTCACACTAGTGGGATAGTGCCAGAGGCGCTAGGACCAGGCGGAAGCCAAAAATTTTCAGAAGGGTCGGCGCTGAGACAGGACCACGCATGCGTGGCACCGCGAGACTACCTCGCGCCTGTGCAGGATATCTCAGCGTCTCCTCCAACCACCTCAGTGCCTTTTCGACCGAGGAGGTGCAGCGTAACTAATGAAATAACTTATCCTGTCTTTCTGTCTGTCTTTGTAAGGAGCCTTTTGAACTGCTTTTGTCAGTGCAGTTGGACGTGCTGTCTTACAAGATGTGTCCTATTTTTTTTTTTTTTTAACAGTTGCTATGTGCTCAACCAGGAGGATTGGCACACTCACCAGTCTTTGTCCCACAAACTACAGGCCTATCAGCCTGACATCAGTGGTGGGCAAGGTGATGGAGGGCATTGTCAAGGAGAGGCTGGGGGGACCTGGAAAAGTCGGGGTGCCTGGAGTTCTATGACTGGGTGACGAGTGCCTTGGACCTGGGTAGACCAGTGGACGTCCTCTTTCTAGACTTCAGCAAGGCATTTGACTTTGTTCCTCACATGGGCCTGTTGGATAAGCTGGGAGAAATGGGGGTGGGGAACCAGATAATCAGATGGATAGGCAGTTGGCTCCAGGACCGGATCCAGAGGGTTGTAGTTGGCAGAATAGTCTCATCCTCAAGGAGGGTCAGTAGTGGGGTCCCACAGGGATCAGTCCTTGGGCCCCTCCTGTTCAACGCCTACGTTTCTGACATGAAGACAGGTATCAGGAGTGAGATGAGTCTCTTTACGGATGACTCAAAACTGGGGGCGGTGGTGGATGGGGAGGAGGGGAGAGTGGCCCTACAGGGGAACCTGGAGGCTCTGGAAAGATGGTCTAGAAAGTGGAAGCTGAGGTTCAGTGCAGGGAAATGCAAGGTACGGCACCTGGGGGCCAGAAACCCGGGCCAAGTGTACGGGGATGGATGTCAAGATGAACAACTCGGAGACTTGTAGGAGGGCAGCAGCCAAGGCCAACAGGATGCTGGGATGCATCGCTAGGGGGATCACCTCCAGAAGGAGGGAAGTGATACTCCCTCTGTATAACTGCTTGGTGAGGCGGCACCTCGAGTACTGCATGCAGTTTTGAGGCCACACTTAAAGAAGCGACATTAAACTCCTGGAGAGGGTCAGAGGAGGCAACCAAAATGATTTGGGGCTTGGGGACAGGACCTATGAGGAGGCTGAAGAGCTAAATATGTACACACTGGAAGAGACGGGACCGGGGGACAAGATGGAGGTCTTCAGGTACATGAAGGGGTAAATAGGGGAGGAACAGTCAGGGTGCTTGAAGGAAGGAGGAGGGGCCACTAGAGGGCATAGGTGGAAGCTGGAGGGAAGATTCAGGGAGAAAGGAGCAGGTGCTACTTCACTGAGAGGGTGGTGGAGCCATGGAATCGCGCTGCCTAGGGGCTGGTGGAGGCAGAAGCGGTGGAGGGGTTCAGAGGGGTGGGACAGGTACAGGGAAGGGGTTCTGGAAGCAAAATCCAATGCAGCGAGAATATCCGGAACTGGGAAGGGAGAAGCCAGAGAAGGCGAGGGGGGCAGCAAGGTCAGCTCCCAGGGTGGGGGCTGACCAAACGAGCAGACGCGAAAGACCATTAGGCCTATTCTGCTGGCATTTTAGTATGTTAGTATGTAAAGAACCATACCTTGTCATGCATAAGGACAAGGTGGTGCTTAGAACAGTCCCGTCTTTTATTCTGAAGGTCCCTGCAGCCTCCCATCCTTCTGACTGCAACCTACTCACCCAAAGGAGAAGGAGTTGCACAAGTTAGATTTCCGACAGGCCAGTAGGACGTACATTACACAGACTGCCGAGTTCCTGAAATTGGATAGATTGTTGTTTTGGGAGCGGCCAAGCAGGGACAAAAAGCCTCAAGGCCACTAACTAGGTGATGCAGGGTCATTCAAGAACTTGGTTCTACCTATTTAGGCGCTGGCAACAGTGTGCCTGGTCATTAGGGTGCCAGTTTTGAGGTCACTCAGCACCTCTTTTTGCAGAGGGCTGTGCCTCTCGCACTTTCATGTGTGGCTATGCCCTTTCTATAGATATATATATCCGTACATATATATATATATGTGTGTGTGTGTGTGTGTGTGTGTGTGTGTGTGTGTGTATATATATATATATACATACACACACTACCTACATACATGAGTGTGTATATGTGTATATATATGTGTGTGTGTGTGTGTGTGTGTGTGTGTGTGTGTGTGTGTGTGTGTATGCATGCTAACTCGGGGGACCTTGGGAAGGGGGTGGCGAATTCCTGAAGTTGGCGCCCTAATGACTGGTGCACAGGTGGCTGGAAGGGTTAAGACTTAGGTTGCAGAAAAAGAGGCCTCCGACTCTCAAGGCTCACTCCACAGGGCTATGGCCTTCGCCTGGGAGGAAAGAGGTGAGGCATTTGTTTTAGAGTTGTGCAAGGCAGCTACGTGGTCCTCCACTCACACATTCTCCAAGCACTACAGATTGGATGTTCAGAGCTCTGCTGACATGGGTTTGGTTGCAGAGTTTTGCAGGTTGCTGTTAGCAGGTAAATTCCTATTCTGTATGTGGTTGTTGTATGGGGCAGTATTCTTCCCCACCCAATTTTCTTGTCTGGGTACTGCTTCTTAGAATGCAGCTGTAATGACTATTAAGAATGTGGAGCGCTACAGAAAGAAGAAATTTCTTCATGCTTACTGTAGTTTTCTTTTCTGTTAGGTCCTCTGTCAATGGGACCCGCCTGGGAGCCTCGCTCCTGTGGCAGAATATTGTCTGGTATGCCAGCGCTTGATATATGTTGTTCTGTTATAAACTGATTATACGCCTGTCTGGACATCTTTCTATGGTTTACCTGCTGCACTTGTGTTTATATAGATATGCAAAAAAAAAAAAAAAAAAAAAAACAGTTCCACATTAGAATGTTGGTTGCTAGCACACAGATTCAGCAGGTCCGAATTTGAGGTTAACCAATGGTGCCTCCTTAGTTGCAGGCAAGTGCTTACATCGCATGCAGTCCTTTTCCATTTAATAAGTCTGTTTCAATTGATTCAGTTCTGCAGGACCTTCCAAGATGTAGACATTTGGAAGATGAGCCTCGATCACTCACTTTTCGTCATCTGACGAGGTAGGCTGCTGTTTACTGTGTTTTATTCTGGTTGTGGTGTCACTGCCATCCTGTGGCTGGACTTCGACATTGTCCAGCGCCGGCTAGTCTCTTACCAGTTATTTCTCAATGCGAAAAAGACTATCTTTATGACTTTTGGCACTAGTCGGAGACTCTCGTTTCCCCTCCCTGTCATCATTCCACACCCTCGATGGGACAAAACTGAATGATACTTTCTCTACCGAGTATCTTAGTGTCTGGTTTGACAGACACCTTGACTTTCCTGTACATATGGATGCAGTTGCCAAAAAACTCCACCCCAAACTGGGTGCTCTACACCGGAACCATAGCTGCATCCCACTGCCTGCCCAGCACACAGTTTTACAGAAAATGATCCTCTCAGTTTTTGACTACAGTGACATAATCATTAGTGCTGCTCCCAAAACCACCTTCAGGGCTCAAAATATAACCTTTCCGTATTTCCGTGGAAATGCGGTCAAGCTGCTGGAAATGTTGCTTTATGTTCAGCATTTCCGTTTGGAAATGCTGTTGTGACTGCTGTACCTGTTCTCTGCCAGTCGGGGGAGTGTGCAAGCAAGTCCCTCAGGATGGCTTCAGGTCTCGGGCTGGGGCCTTCAGGTCTTGGGCTGGGGGGTGAGCGGGTGGAGTGCGCCGTCATCCTCTCTGCACATGTGCTGGACTGACGCAGATTCTACAAGCCGGCGCTCCTTGGACAGCTATGAGTCCTGGCAAGAATGTGACCCATGTAATCAGCATTCAGCTTCCTTTGCTGTTTGGCTTTCCAGAAGCTCTTCCTGCTGAACTGACCACGAGTAGCATAAGAAGTCAGTTCGCAGCGGAAGAGGAAGGAGTGCTTTTTTTTTTTTACCGAGAGTCAGTCTTGGAGTTACCTTGCAGTCAGCGCTGTATTGAGCACTTAAAACAACACAAAAAACTATTGTCGATCGCTGAGTGCATAGCAGTGATCAGTAGCAGCTAAGCACTCTGAGAATACATTATTTCATCAAGTCTGGCTGGGGGCCGAGAGTAGTGGTGGGTTGTGGGACAAAAAAAAGTCATCTCAGAGAGAAAGAGAGAGGGAGAGAAAAAAGGCCTCAAACCTTGTGGAGTTCTGTGACTTGGTGACGAGTGCCTTGGACCTGGGTAGACCAGTGGATGTCCTGTTTCTTGACTTCAGCAAGGCATTTGACTCTGTTCCTCACGGGGGCCTATTGGATAATCTGTGAGAAATGGGGGTGGGGAACCAGATGATCAGATGGATAGGAAATTGGCTCCAGAACTGGACCCAGAGGGTCATGGTTGGAGGGATAGTCTGATCCCCAAGGAGGGTTAATAGTGGAGTCCCTCAGGGATCGGTCCTTGGGCCCCTCCTGTTCAACGTCTACATCTCTGACATGAGGAAGGGTATCAGGAGTGAGATGAGTCTCTTTGCGGATGACTCAAAACCGGGGCGGTGGTGGATGGGGAGGAGGGGAGGTGGCCCTACAGAGGGACCTGGAGGCTCTGGAAGGTGGTCTAGAAAGCAGAAGCTGAGGGTAAAATGCAGGGTACTGCACCTGGGAGCCAGAAACCCGGCCAAGTATACACCCTTGGGGAGATGCTAAGTCTCGATGGCTGAGAGGGACCTGGGGGTGGTGGTGGTGTCAAGATGAACAACTCGGAGACTTGTAGAGAGCAGCGGCAAAGGCCAACAGGATGCTTGGATGCATCGCTAGGGGGCTCACCTCCAGAAGGAGGGAAGTGATACTCCCTCTGTATAACTGCTTGGTGATTCCGCACCTTGCGTGCAGTTTTGGAGGCCACATTTTAAAGAGGGACATTGAACTCCTGGAGAGGGTCCAGAGGAGGGCAACCAAAATGATTTGGGGCTTGGGGGATAGGACCTA
Organism: Neoceratodus forsteri; assembly: GCA_016271365.2. Taxonomy (NCBI): domain Eukaryota; kingdom Metazoa; phylum Chordata; order Ceratodontiformes; family Ceratodontidae; genus Neoceratodus; species Neoceratodus forsteri. The sequence continues at coordinate 1,104,536,113 of CM028135.1, read as the reverse complement.
TGGGAAGAGGCTCGAAGAGCTAAATATGTACACATTGGAAGAGAAAAGGGACCGGGGGGACATGACAGAGGTCTTCAGGTACATGAAGAGGGTAAATAGGGGAGGAGCAGTCAGGGTGCTCCAAAGGAAGGAGGGGGAGCAACTGAGGGCATGGGTGGAAGTTGGAGGAGGAGATTCAGTGGAGAAAGGAGGAGGAGGTGCTACTTCACTGAGAGGGTGGTGGAGCCATGGAATGCGCTTCCCAGGGGGCTGGTGGAGGCAGAGATGGTGGAGGTGTTCAATAGGGGGTGGGACAGGTACAGGGGAAGGGTCCTGGAAGTAAAAACCAGTGCAGTGAGAATATCCGGGACTGGGAAGGCAGAAGCCGGAGAAGGGGCAGTAAGGTCAGCTCCCAGGGTGGGGGCTGATCAAATGAGCAGACACGAAAGACCGTTAGGCCTTTTCTGCTGGCATTTTAGTATGTTGGTATAGCACCTGAGCACACTTCTGAAGAGTTTTACACCAAATTTTGAGTTGTTTTTTTCCAGAGGGAATAGGGTTACCACCTTTTAGGAAGCCCAAAGTGGGACATTTCTTACTGAAACATGATTTTTCACAGGACAATATGTAACCTCGACCAATGCATCAGACTTGTTTTCTCTAATCAGAATTAAGACTATATGTTGTAGTTTTTTAGTTGTTTCTAGTGTTTCTTAACATTTTAAGGTCTTTTAGGTAAGATATTATAGTTTTTTGTAACATTTAGAAGAAAGTCAGAAAATAATTTTTCTACTATAATGTCAGGACATTTAGTATTTTTCAAGTTTTTTTGCAGGACACAGCTGCCCAAATCAGGACAGTCCTGCGAAAATCAGGACAGGTGGTAACCCTAAGAGGGAACTAGCTTGTATGCCTTCACATGCAGACTTAAACATTTAAAATAAAGGAGCTGGGGGAACAAAATGATTCCCACTTGAGCTCTGTGACCGGAAAGAGCAGCTGCTGCAGTCTGAATAAATATTTCTGCAGTCACCTAGGCTATTGTGTGGGGAAATTTAACTACTCTATAGTTGGTTACAAAAAAACCTGCATAAACCCATATTGCTTACAGAAAGGGATGACAGTAATGAACATCTCTTAGCTGCACTGTGAAAAAACAAATCCCCCCTGCTTTCTAAATGTGGTGATTTTTCTATCCGAGTCTAAACTACATTGGCTCAGCTTAGTAAGCTCATTGCCCTGTGAGGAAACAAGTGAGCTTTCAATGTGAATAACAAAAAAAACTATCAGTTTTACACCTGTTTACTGAGTTCACTGGCTTGCAGTTTGCCGTAAGGGGGGAAAACTAAAAGTCCTTGTGGACATTTTATATCTGAGCTGGTGTATTAAGCAGTTAATAACTGCTTTCTGAGCTCATTGCCCTACACTAGGAGGGAAAGTCCCTGAGGATTAACCTATGTGTCTGGGGGAGAAAAAAAAAGATTAATTTCTGCCTAAACTGCTCCCTGTCCTACAGTAAGGGGATCCTTGTAGGGAACACTCTCAGACCCACTGTGTGTATTAACAAAATTAAAAAGGCAATGCCTGCATTGTAAACTACTCTCTGTCCTACGATAAGGGGATCCTTGTGGTGAGATCTGTCAGAGACTGTGTGTATATTAAAAAAAAAAAAAAAAGTCCTTCATTCTAAACTACTCTGCTCTACCATAAGGGGATCCTTGTGGGGAACACTCTTGAGTGTGTGTATTTAAAAAAAAAAATAATTAAACACACACCATGTTACTTGCTGCTCCTACTACAGTACAGAACAGTGGGGGGTCTGTGTCTGTTCTGACCTATTTCTGATTGTTGACTAAAACAAAGAGAGACCACACAAGTCAGTTTAAGAAAAATCTTTATTAGCAGCAACTGTTTTTAATGTGGGAATGTACAATTTGGTCAGGAAATGTGAACCATCCACATTTCCGGTGGAAATGTACTCTTTCAGACATAACTTCAACCCCTGTCCTTTGCCAGACTGGACTCCCTCTACAACTCCTTCTGTTGTTTTGCACTTGATGCTCCTCCTCTCTCACATCACTGTGACCTCTATAATTCGCTCTCTTGAAAATAGGTGGCACTCTCACTGTATCTCTTTCACAGTTAAATTCTGGTTTGGCTCCCTCACTTCCTATCTCTCCTCCTTCCCCCCTCTGAAATTATTTATTGGCAATATTGGAATTACAAACCTTTGAGTCTGAGACTCCTTTACAAAGGCTCCACATCAGAGAAATAGAGTTTACAGGTAGTACAAGTCCGTAATAACAACTATACAAATAAAAAGTATAATTTGGACAATAGAGTGGCAAAACATTATATACATGGATGATGTTGCATAGACAGTAACAGAGAGAAATAAGATTGCATTGTAAGTAATGAGCAGGGACATAGTTTAGCAGGGTGCAGTCTAAGTGGAGATTAAAGCCAGACAGGAGTCCATTGTCGGGGGGGTTAGGGGCACTTGCAGGTGCGAGAGGAGAGGAGGTGGTCACGGAGCAGGGATGTGAAGCAGCCAAGTCTGGGTTCCTGGGTGATGGTGAGGGGACGGGAGTTGAGCCAGGCAGGGGCTCTGTATGAGAAAGAGCGCTGATCCAAGGAGGTCTTGAGCCGAGGGATTTGCAGTGTAGGTTTTAGCAAGCTATGAGTGGCTGCTGTGGAGGAAGCAGGTTGTATAAGATGGGAGAGGCTGGGGGCAGTTAGGCCAGTATCAAGCTTTCTGGCCAGTAGGCAGGTCTGGTATTTTAGCCTATCTTCAAAGTTTAGCCAGTTAGGCTGTAGAGCGTGCAGGTGTGTGTAGTTCTAGAGCATCCTGAGGCTAGTCGTCAGGCTTTATTTAATGAGATTCTAACTGTCTGAAGAGCAGTGTTGTCGGCGGCACTGTAAATCAGGATTCCATAATCTATAAGGGACAGTACTGAGGATGAAATCACAAGTTGGAGAGCATCATGGGAGAGGCAGTCCCTGTGGTGATAGAGAAGGCCAAATCGGGAGTTAAGGTGCAGAGGTGGTGGATGTGGTCATGAAAGGTGAGAGCAGAATCGAGAGCGGCACCTAGGTATTTAGAGGTGATCACCTGTTCAAGTGGGAGGGAGAGGAAAGTGTAGATGTGGAGCGGGGAATTCTTGAGTCTGTTCTGGTGGTGGTAAAGCAGCATTACCTTGGTCTTTTTTGATTTAGAACAAGTTTGTTCTTGATAAACCAGGACTCTGCTTCATTAAAGGAGTGCTGAAGGGAAAGTTCAAGGGAAGCGGGGATCGTATGGGACGAGTAGAGAACAGCGTCATCTGCACAAAGGAGGATATTGTCAGAGTAGGCTTTGGGTAAGGTGTTGAGGTAAAGGCTGGACTGAAGAGGCCCTATGATGGACCCCTGAGGGACACCGGAGAAGAGAGGGAGGGGTTTGGAGAGGGTGTTACAGATTTTGACATGTTGGGAGCAGTTTATCAGATAGTCTGAGAACCAGGCCGTGGCATCCTGAGAAGTGCCGCATTTTGTGAGAGAAAAGATGAGAAGGGTGTGATTGACAGTATCAAAGGGCTTGGATACATCAAGGAAGACCACACCCGCCAGCCTCTCACTGTCAAGGGCAGAATGGATGCAGCTGGTGAACTCCAGTAGTGCAGTGGAAGTACTGTGGCCTTGTCGAAAACCATGTTGCTCATTGGAGAGAAGGTTATATTTAGAGAAGTATTCAGTGAGCTGGTCCGAGGCAGTGTGTTCCAGGGCTTTGTGGGGGGGGGGGTGGAAATTGCCAGGGGAGAAACTGTCCCCGCCTTTGTGGATTGGGGTAATGATGGCCACCTTCCATAGGGAGGGGAATTTGCCTAGGGCAGTGCCAGCAGTTTTAGGAGGCTGGTGAGGGGGAGAGAACCTCATCAAGGACTAGATGCAGGAGGTTTGATTCCCAGGGGGGTGAGGGTACGGAAGTGAACGGGTGGATTGGGGGGGGGGTGACGGGGTCAAAGAAGTCAGGGGGAAGAACTGAGCTAAGGTCAGAGAAGGAGGTGTTGAGGGTGTCAGCAACAAGTTTTAGGTCTGTGGTTCTAGAGCCATTGACATTAAGCTGGGTAGCGGGAGGGAAGGGGAGGTGATTTTGCCACGGAGGGATTTCATGTTCACCCAGAACTTGCGACCAGAGCCCCAGGAGGAGGTGAGGGCAGTTTTGAAGTACTCCACCTTGGCTCTTCAGATAGCCCAGGTGCAGCTATTGCGGGTGGCCCAATAGAGCTGTCTGTCCGCTGGTTTGCCAGACTGTAGGGCTTTCTCCCATAGGCTGTCTCTTGCTGCATCCGATCAAGGAGGGCCTGAGCGATCCATGGGGTATTATGGGCTTTTATAACACGTTCAGTGAGGAAGCAGCAATATCACAGGTTGCATTAAACAGCCGAATGAAGTAGTTAAGGGTGGCGTCAAAGAGTGTCTGAGGGGGCAGTCCCAGTTGGCAGAAAGGGCTTTCAGCTGGCCAAGCTTACCGGGTTTGAGGAGCCGGGAGAGGATGGGTCTTAGGATTTTTTTTTTTTAATTTTTTATATTTTTTTATTTAACCAAACAGGACCACGTACAGAGGACCGGGGAGTGGTCTCTTGGGGCGTTGGGGAGGACGGTGATGTTTGTGAGTTTATGGGGGCGATTGGACAGAACAAGATTGAGAAGGGTGGCAGTACTACTTGGGGATGTAGGGGGGTGGGGCAGGTAACAAGCTGGACAGTGTCGAGGGCTGCTATTGCGTCTTTGTAGGGAGAGGCTGAGGGTGAGAGCCGGTTTATGTTGAAATCCCCAAGTGTTTGTTCAGTTTTGGGGAGGTGGGAGAGGTAGTCGATAAGGGATTGAAAGGCAGGTTTATGGCCTCAGAGTGGGGGGTGGGGATGTAGACAGCAGAGATAATGAGCGGGGCCCTGGAGGAACCAGGGAAGACGTTAAGTGACGGAGCTTGGGTGTCTCCATCCAGCTGGGGTGGGGAGGGCGAAACCCTGGAAGGAGTCCCGCAGATAGATGTCACAGCTACCACCATGTTTGCCAACCCTATCATTGTGGAAAAGAGAGTATCCTGGAATAGTGATAGAGGAGTCCGGGGTGAATTTGGAGAGCCAGGTTTCTACTAGGGCGAGGGTGTCAGACTGGTGTTGTGCCATCCAAACCTGGAGGTTGTTGAATTTTTTCAAGACTATGTATGGGTATATGGATATGTGTGTGTGTGTGTGTGTGTGTGTGTGTGTGTGTGTGTGTATATGTATATATATATATATATATATATATATATATCTATATATCTATTTATCTATATATGTAATGCGGACCCCGGGGGTGGGGGAATTGGAGGGCCTGGGAGGGGACCAGGGTTGGAGTGAATATTACCAGAAATGAGAAGGAGTAGGGTGAGGGTTCTAAATAGTAGGTAGAGCAGGGCTTTCTTGCTGTTGTATGCTGCAAGTCGGGAGTGGGACTGGGGCACGAGGGATAGGAATGGAGCGCGGGCAAGGAGGAGGGATGGCTGGATAGTCATGTCTGGTTAAGGAGCAGGAGGGAGGGGGGTGTAGTGGTGATAAGTACAAAGGGCCGAGGGGAGCTTAGGGGTGGGGACGGTGTAGGAGTGTGGGGGAGCAAGGTAAGGAAGAGGAATAAGATGGGTGCAAGGAAGGTGGGCATGGAAGCCATGCTGGGTTGGAGCGGTGTGAGGTGGGTGAGGACAAAGGGGACCTATGGGCAACAGTTTGTAGGGCAGCCTGGATAGCGCAGCAGTAGGGTGACAGACTCCCAGGTAAAGGCTAGGTAAAAAGGGAAGAGGGTGTGCCATTTACATTAGTAACCCTCTTCAGACCCTTCCTCTCCTGCTTCCTCCCATCACGTTTGGTGCCCAGGCCCTGGCTGTCAAACTGATGCTTGGCAACCAGAATAAAAGCAAAAACCTTGTAGTATCCTGCATCCCCCAACCCCTGCTATTGCATCTCTACCAAATAACTTGGAAACCATCCTAGCTGGAGACTTTTATATACAGACTGGCATTCCTCGTCTGCAAAGTCCTTTATGGACTCGGCTGCAGCGCTTGACCTTGTCCAGATGGTCCAGTCGTCCAAACTATAAAACAGGTTCATCTACCCTACTAGACCTTATTTACACCAGTCTGCCAAAACGCATCTCTCAGGTCGCTGTCCTCCCTGACTCCCTCAGTGACCACTCCCCGATTACTTGTCTGTGGTCTGATAATTCCCATGCCCCACCCCTACCTACGTTAGAAGGCTCAAGAAAGACTCTCTCCTCAAACTTAAACATAGAAGTTGACGGCAGATAAGGACCGCAAGGCCCATCCAGTCTGCCCATTTCTTTTTCTACCTTATAAATGTGCCATCGGCCTTTGCTCTGTCAGTGGCCTATCTAGTCATACTCCTCTGTATTGCTCCCTTATGCCTATCCCATGCCTGTTTGAAGCCCTTCACTGTATTCATAGCCACCACTTCCTCGGGTAGGCCGTTCCATGCATCCCACCACCCTTTCTGTGAAAAAGAATGTCCTCACATTCCCCCTTAATCGGCCTCCCTCTAATCTCATGCTGTGTCTTCTTGTCCTGATGTTTTTCTTATATTTAAACGTTAGACACTTTCACCTTGTTAATGCCCTTAAGGTGTTTGAATGTCTCGATCATATCACCTCTCTCCCTCCTTTGCTCAATGGTATACATATTGAGCTCCATTAATCTGTCCTCATATGTCTTCTGATGCAGTCCCTGCACCATTTTGATTGCCCTTCTCTGGACTGCTTCAGTTTGGTTAATGTCCTTGTGAAGGTGTGGCCTCCAGTACTGCACGCAGTGCTTCAGATGGGGCCTAACCAGTGTCTTGTAAAGAGAGATTATTACCTCACTCTTACGACTTGTGATACCCCTACTAATGCACCCTAACATCCCCCTAGCCTTACCTACTGCTTTAGAGATCTGCTTGGATGATTTCAGGTCATCGGTGATGATGATGCCCAAGTCTCTTTCTTCCTTTGTGACTGCCAGCAACTCCTCTCCCAGCCTATAGGTGGCTTCAGGGTTTCTCTTCCCTGTGTGCATGATCTTGCACTTTTTTGCATTAAATCCCAGTTGCCACTCTTCTGACCATTTTGCTAGTTTATCCAGATCTCTTCTCATTCTGCCCACCCCATCTGGATCATCTACGCTGTTGCAGATCTTGGTGTCATCTGCAAACAGACAAGCCCTACCCTCTAGTCCATCTGCAATGCCACTAATGAAGATATTGAAGAGGACTGGCCCCAGGACTGATCCCTGAGCTTTTCTCCAGTCCTGTGTCTGGTCTCCCATTTTCTGTGCTGATGTAGACTCCGCCTTACCCACTTTATCACCTTGTTCAACCGCACTTGTGACATCTTTGCGCCACTAAAAAGCAATACATCAAAAACAGAAACAACACCTGAGTCTCCCCAGAACTGCTTGTTCTGCTATTGCATCATGATAACCTATGGTTGAGAGCCCTTGACTCCAGGCACCCTCGGGATAGGCAACTCTGCTGGGTAGCCAGGAACAAATGCACCTAGGTTATCCACCAAGTCAAAGCTAACCACTACTGTCAGACTTCCTGGGGCTCTGGTCGTGACTTCTGGTGGAATATTAAGGAAATGACAGAAAAAGTAGATTAGCTTCTACCCGCCCAGCTCAGTATCGATGGGAATCTTCTTCAGGACCAACTAGACATTGCGAACACCCTTAATCATGCGATCTTCCCTTGTCAATCTTCACCATTCATTACTGCTTGGGTTAGTGCCGGAGGTGCACACCTGCTACGGGAGTTTTTTTTTTTTTTTTTTTTTGGAGTCTGCTCCAATGGCGCCGCCCTCGGCCTGAGCTCACACGATACTAGGTTGCGGCCGTTAGGTTACAGACTCCTCCTCTATCTCAGTTCTGTTTCTCCCACCGCCGAGGCTGCACCTGCTGCACGTAGTTAGCGATAGTTAATGGTTATCGTCAAGACTCCTCGTTTCTTCTTCAGTGACTCGCTCGCGCCGTCTCGCGTAAGACCGTTCTTTATTTTTCTGTCGTCGGCGCCGAGTGCTTTATTGCTGTTTTTTGTCTTGTTTAGTTCGCATCATGTCAGGTTCGGGGGCAAAGCGTAAATCGAAGGTGGGCTGTGCCCCTATGCATCGGTGCTCCTGTGGCCGGCATTTCTCCGTCTCGGACCGGCATGATGTCTGTCTCCGTTGCCTGGGACCCAACCACGATATGGACGCGTGCGACACCTGCTTCTCCATGGACCATCGTGTCCTCGAAGTCCATGCGTTCATGATCGGCAAGGCCCTGCCGACCTTCGGGGGACGGCGTTGTTCCAGGGATTCCCAGGTAAGGTCTGTAGGCCCTTCCTCCGGGTCCCCTCTCGGGCCTATACGGTCCGTGGAGGAGGAGGCTTTCTCCTCTTCTCTTGCCAAAGAGGAAGCTTCTTTCGCGGTGTCGGAGGAACGTCGTGGTCCCTTCTGGGGACGCAACGAGGATACCGCCTTGGCAGTCACCTCCTTGGAGGTGCAGGCTCCCAGTGTTGAGGCCAGCGCCTGCTGGGCCCGGCACCCGGTGGACGCTCGACCTGCCCTCCGGTGCGTTTCGGATCCAGCGCCCGGTGACAGAGGCGCCCGGCGCCACTCCCAGCGCCGCGCGCCAGGCCTGGTTCGCCCTCTCGGCGGCGCGGGTTGGGTTCAGCGCAGAGGGTGGTGCCGTCGGCCTGGCAGCGCTTGGCAGAGCAGGGCGGGCCCTGGCAGACTCTTGGTGGGCCAAGATAAATCCGGCGCCGTCTCTGGCACGGCGCCGTTTCTCTAGGGACCCCGGGGTTACTAGCATCGTGGTTCAGCTGGTCTCTTCCTCTTCGGAGGTCGATGACTCAGACGTGGACCCATCCTGGCAACCTGACTCTTCGGAGTCGGGGTCCCCGGTGGCACGTGGTGCTAGGCGGCACAGCGGGCCTCTCCCGCTGTCCCCGCTACTGTCCTCCCCTGAGGGCCCTTGGGCTAGGGGTGGTCCTGGGTCCCGGGGGCGATGGAGTAGGGGTGGAGGGAGGGGCTCTCCCTCCTGGGGGGCTCGTGACAGCTACCCTTCCGGGTGCTGTTACTGCCACTCGGGGTGGGAGAACGCTGGGGTCGAGGAGGAGGGCGCTCTCTGAGTCCGAGGGGTCAAGGGGCAGGGTGCAGTCGTCGCGGTCTCTGTTGGCCACCCCTCGGGGGGGGGTGGCTAGGAGCCGTAGCGCTGGGCCCCGCCTTTCCCTCTTGGACCCCGGGGTCCCCTCCGGTGGTGTTGCTGCGGACTGCCCTTCTGGATCCATGCAGTCCCAGGTTCGTCACAGGGGAGGATCCCCTTCTGGGCTCTTCCAGGTTTCGCATCCCCAGGGTTCCGTTTTGCGACCTGGTCTGTTGTCCGGAATCCCGCCAGCTCGGGCTCCGTTCTCCGGATTTCAGAGCCCTAGCAGAGGACAGTTGCCTCTTCGTAGGTGCCCATCTCCAGTGCCTCTGCAGCCACCCCCCGCTCTTCCAGGCCACGTCGGTCCTACGGGCCTGTTATCCTGGGAGCAGTTCAGAGGTTCTGCGGCGGCCTTCCCCTCATATGTCGGGTATATGCATGAGCGGGTCTTTCGCCTCTCCCCACCGCCGCAGGAATCTTCTGGACACTCGAGCTTTACATCATCCTCATCTCCCTCCTCTTGAGGGAGAGGAACCCTCTGCTCATATCTCCTCCGATGCTGATTTCACTGAATATCAGCGATTCTTTTCGAGGATGGTGAGGGATCTTCATTTTTTCATTTAGTTGTTTAACCAGGTATAGCACACTAAGCTGAAAGCTTTTTTTACAGGAGCGACCTGGGAGCACAAGGAGGTTAAGTGACTTGCTCAGGGTCACACAGTATGCAAGTGGAAGCTGTGGGATTCAAACCCAGGTCTGTTCTGCTGGATGTCACCAAATTTGCAGCTCAGAGCCTTAGACCACTGCGCTATACTGCCTCCTAATCTTCGAATCTCTTACGTTAGGCGAGACAATACCGAACAGGAGACGCATGAATTCCTTGGAGAATGCAGTGCCCAGCACCTGGTGGTACCCTCCTGGCCTATCCCCTTCCAGGAGGCGTCTATCCGTTCCTGGCAGTCGCCAGCCGCCCCTTCTCCAGCCCCGGCAGACTGTCGACGAAGGTATTGTGCCCCTTCGGAATCCTTGGGTACACTTCCCAACACGCCCTCGTGTTTGGTATACCTAGAGACTCCCTCTGGGCGCCGCCACCTGGTGCACGACCATCCACCGGATTCGGATTCCCTACAATTCGACTGGTGAGGGTGAAGAGTGTTCTCTTCCTCTCGTGCGATGGCTTGCATTGCGTCACATCAGGCTCATAACGCTGCCTACAGTAGGCATCTGTGGTCAGTGCTCTCTCAGCTCTTAGCATCAATGCCTGATACGGAGCAAACCAGACAGGCTATTGCCCTCTCCGCTATAGGCTTGGAGCTGGCAAGACACCAAGCAAGGGCATCTTATGACGCCAATGAGGTGGCTTCCAGGCTTGCGGGGACAGTGATCTGCATTAGGCGGACGGCATGGCTTCGTCCATCAAGGTTGTCACCCCTGGCCCGGCGTAGGGTGATTCGCTCCGCTTTCCGGGGGACCCGTCTCTTTTCCTCCAGAGCTAGGAGATTACTGCAGGGGCTTCCTCCGTCTCCCCGTCCTCGGGGGGCACCTCCTAGCTCTTCTCCCCCATAGGCGTCTCTCTAGATTAGCCCAGGGTCTTCCCCTTCTGTTTCTCACCAGCAGGAGGCTGGGGGTCTTGTTCCCTCAGGGTTCTACCACCCCTTTTTGGGGGGGCTTGGTACTCACCCAAGCAGTAATGAATGGTGAAGATTGACAAGGGAAGATATGAAAATTACGTACCTACCGTAATTCTTGATCTTCTCTTGTATCTTCACCATTCATTACTGATACCCTCCCACCTTCCCCTCAGTGGCCTCCTTCTGTCTCGTTCCTCTTCCTTCCTTTGGCCTTTATGCCAAAAAAAAAATAAAAACTTCTGTTTTCCATTCTTAATGAATGGTTCCTTTTTTCCTCAAGGTAAGGAGGAACGAGCACGGTTTGCACTTTTCTCTTCTTCTGAGGGAACTCTTTCTGACCGCCCTTAGGGTGTGACTTCTAAATATTTTCTTCAGGTTATGCAGTATCACAGCTTAAGAGACCGTGCCCTAACTCGGCCTCAGCAACATTTAGAATCTCTCTGGCAGGTATTCTCTTTGAGCTCATTCTAGCTGCTGCTTGAACTTGTCAGCCTTGAGCGTCTGCTTGCCTTGCCTAGGGAGTCTGATTGAGTTCCCACTCTATCCTTCCTACAAAGCTGCCTTCGGAAAGGCATAATCTTTCCCATACACGGCTGTGTTAGCACTTAACAGGGTGCTAAGGGACTTACTCCCCTTCCTGGGTGGGCGCTCTTCCCGGAGCAGGTTCTACCTGGGCAGTCCGAGCCCTCAGCTAGGATGTAGGGACTTGGCATGTTGAGAGTTCAGAGGTGTTGCCCTCATTCGGATCTGTTCAGGTGGTTCGGTTGAACTTCCCCTCAGTCCTAGCAACTGGGATTCTTGCTCCCTTGTTAGTCTCGAGCCTATAAGCCTCTCAACCAATGCTCGATGGGCACTATTCTCCCTCTCAACATGCCTCCATCTCTTCTTCTCCTTCTTCTTCTTCTTCTTTCTCTTTCCCTCTCTCTCTGTTCCTCCCCTAGAGCCGCCCCGGAAAGGAGGCCCTGCGGTCCCTTAGGGTAGGAATTCTCTCTCCTCTGTCTATTCTCTACCGGCTTATTCCTTTTTCTGTCCCTCGGCTCTCTTGCCTCGCTTTCCTTTTTTCTTACCCTTTATTTTCGCCTCTCCGGCTACCAGAACTGAGATAGAGGAGGGTCTGCGGCACTCTAGCCGCCCCTACGCCCCGCATGACGTAGCACGTCTCGCTCGAGGGCTGCCGCTGGAGCCGACTCCAAAAAAGAGAAAACTCCCATAGCGGGAGGCCCGCACCAACTCAAGCAGTAATGAATGGTGAAGATACAAGAGAAAATCAAGAATTACGGTAGATCACGTAATTTCATTTCTCGGACCTTAACAGAGTGCTGCCCACAACTTCTTCATATTTCCAGCCATCTTCCCCCAACCTACCCAGTCGTCCTCCCCCCTTTCCGTTTTAAAACTATATCCCCCAACGTGGCCTGAAAATATATCTCTAGCTTTATCTCTAAATCCAGACATAGTGGGGATACCCTTGACCTTAAGCTGCTAAGACTCACTTTGGAAGAAGTTCTCGTTCCTCTTACTAAAATCTTCAACCTATTCCTGGGACAGTTCCCTACCACATGGAAGTATGTTGTGATCACTCCTCTGCATGAAGGGGGAGACTGCGCAGCCCCAAGCAACTATCACCCAGTCTCTATTTTGCCACCCCTCTCCGAGGCGTTGGAGAAAGTTATCACTGATCAGCTTACCGTCTACCTCTCCAGTCACAAGAGACTCTCCCCTGTCCAGCACAGTTTCCATAGGGGACACAACACCACTGTGACCCTACTAGAGTACACATTGTTCATTCACCAGGCCCTAGATATTAGACAGTTGGTAGTCTCTGGTTATACAGATCTTACCAAAGCGTTTGACACAGCCAATCATGCATTACTACTACAATTCCTCCCATCTCTGGATATAACCCTTGAAGTAGTGTCCTGGTTTACTAGCTATCTCTCCAACCACCCCCAACAGGTCAGAATTGATCCCACCCTCTTGTCTCAAAGTCCTGTCCTCTCAGGGGTCCCTCAAGGATCTGTACTTGGCCCTCTTCTTTTTAGCTTGTTCCTTAACCCCCTTCCCCTGTCCTGTCCTTGTAAATTGCTCCTCTACGCGGATGACGCAGTCATCTTCGATCCTCATCTCAATCCAGTATGCTCTAAAGTATGCTCCAAGTGTGCTTCAGCACCATTGAATCCTGGTTTGTCAAGCACAAGTCAGTTCTGAATTGTAGTAAAACCAAATCCATGGTCTTTACCCATCGCCAAAACTGTCATCGCGGTCTTGTCCTAAACATCTCAACTCCAGTGATATTCCCATTGAACAGGTTCAGTCTTTTAGATACCTGGGTATTGCCCTTGATTCCCATTTATCCTGCCATGACCATATTTGGGGACTTCTGTCTGCAGTGAACACAAGGACAGGATTGTTCTATCGACATAGGCAATTCCTCTCTCCAGTAGCTCTCCACCTGGCTGTGTCCTCGTTTATCCTCTCCCTAGTAGATTATGGCCTGGTGATATATGGCTCAGCTGACCCTACCTCCCTCTCATGGATTAAGACCATCCTGAACAAGGCCTGCAGGCTAGTTATAGGCCAGGACAGGCTGACTCACACCTGTAATTTATACACATTAGCAGGATGGCTGAACCTAGATGATAGAATCAAATACTTTACCTGTATTTTGGCGAAGAAAATATCCCTGGCTCAAATCCACTCCTCCAGGGCTTGACTCCCTGGTCACTGTAGCTAACCCCATCCTCACCTCTAGAAACACTACGAGGGCTTCCCTCATAGTTCCTTATTGCAGGACTGCACTATGTCAGAGTATTTGTTTACAGGGCACCCTATTATTAGATCAGCGAGCTCCCAACTATTATCAACTACCTTCCTATCACTGACCCTTTCAAAACAGCCCTAAAGAACTATCTGCTTGAGGACGCAGCCTGCAGATGTTTTGAATAATTTGGGAGGGAACCTGCTATCCCTACTGTGACAGTCGCATATAATGTTATTAACTACGTGTATAACAAAGGCCCTTTTAGGCCTGCGGTATAAATTTGTATCTCCTGGTGTTCCTGTATAGTGATTGTTATGCTTCTTAACTATGGCCTGTCTCTGGCTGGCTTACAGTTAGTACTATGTGTGATGTACATCTGTGGTAGGCCAATACACAATGTCTTCCTTTGTATTTATCCCACTGTGTGTCTGTTAATCTAATGCCCTCATGTAACTATGACGAGGAGCCTTTGTAAAAGAGCCTGTGACTCAAATGTTGTTCCCGATTCTTCAAATAAATAAAGGGTACCAGGTTTGAATCCTAGGGGTGGGGAGTTTGAAAAATCACTAGGCTGGGTGGGGGGAGAGGTGGAAGGATGTCAGAGAGCAAGGGGTGGCGGGCTAGAAAAGGAGGAGAAAAGCAGGGGTTGAAGAGGCAACAGGTGGCAGCACTGCCTCCTAGTGGTCAGATGGACCAAAGATGCTCCTAATAGGAGAAGGGACAACCAGGTGGTTAGATAGAGTAGAGGGGAGTCGACTAGCAGGAGAGAAAGGAGACAGGGAGACAAACACTACTATCCTGTAGTGGTTTAGTGCAATAACCTGCTAAGGGAAGTTCAGACACTTAGTCACATGACAGGAAGGTGCCTATAAGTTAAGGGCCGCCCTTGGGTGGTAGGGTGGTTTGGGTGGGTGGGGCAGTGAGCACAGGCGTCGATGGGCTAACTCCCCAACCACAGAAGCTGCTCAAGAAGGAGGGGGGCAGGTTTACCTTTAAAGGGCTGTCCCAGGTGCAAGTATCGTGTGTGTGTGTGTGTGTGTGTGTGTGTGTGTGTGTGTGCGTGCGCTGTGGGAAGAGGTCCCGTGGCCTGAAATAGGGGGTGAGAACAAAGGATAATAATTAGTGTGCAGTGAGAAGAATAGGGAGAGTGAGAGACCTGGGTGCAGACCCCCAGTACGCATGCGTGGGTTGGGTCATGCAGTAGAGCACAGGGAGGCAGAGAAAACAACATTGTGGCCTGGAAGAGATCCAGAGGATACCGACCACGTGGTGGGCCTGTGGTAGATCTCAGCAGGCTATGAAAGTCAGAAATAATGTAGTCTAGCACATTATCGTGCCTGAAAACAGTTGAGCAGTATAATGAAAAACAGAAAACTGAGCAGGACAGGCAAGGTTGTTAACTAGTTAGGCAGTCGCTAAGTAAAACAGCTCACAGCAGATAAATACATCAAAATGAACAGAGCAAAGCAGCTTAAGCGAGGCAGTGTAGGAATGAACAGCTGAAAGTACTGGTAAAACTTGCTAAGCTGAGAGTCCAAAGGGCTAGAGAAAATGTCAAAGCTCAGCTGGACACTTCATGGCTCCCTTGAGGTTCTGCTGGATCTGGACCAGATAAAAACAATCAGGCGGTTTCGGAGGGCAGGAAATGCAGAGCTAATCACCATAACACAGAAGCTGCACAAAAGGAGGGGAGCAGGTTTACCTTTAAAGGGCTCCCGCAGTCCAGCGCTGTCCCAGGTGCAGATATTTTGTGTGTGCTATCGAAAGGGGTACCGCAGCATTTAAAGGTCTCCCACGGTCCAGTGCTGTCCCAAGTTCCCAGGTGCAGGTATCATTTGTGTGTGTGTGTGTGTGTGGTGCGGGGGCGCGCTATGGGAAGGGGTCCTGCAGCCTTTAACGGGCTCCTGCGATCCAGCGCTGTCCCAGGTGCAGGTAGTGTGTGTGTGTGTGTGACTCCCACTCCCTGACCATTCCCAGAAGATCCGCCTCTAAAGGGCAATCTGCATTCTCCCACCGTCTGCCCAAATTGTGGAACTCCATCCCACTGCCCTCCATCTTGCCCCTTCCCCCGCTGCTCTTTCCTCTCTCTTTTGCAAACTCCCCCCCCCCACATCTGCTCTTGCACCTTACACTTTTTTTCCTTACCTTCTCCTCTCAGTTCCCCTCCGTTTATCCCAGTCTTCTGCCTCCAGTATAATCTCCCGCCATCATTAGGGTGACCTTATATATTTAGTCACATCTCCTTCTAAACTAACCCCACTCTTATTCAGGTTAGTCTTGACCCATCCTTCTATTTATTTTCATAATTCATGCTGTGTTCCACTGTCAATTGTTGTGTAAAAATGAATGTGTGTGTGCGTGTAGCGTGTGTGTGTGTGTGTGTGTGTGTGTGTGTGTGTGTGTGTATATATATACATATACATAATAGATATATATATTGTGTGTGTGTGTGTGTGTGTGTGTGTGTATATACACACACATATATATGTATGTGTATAATTATTTGCTATACTATACAATATTTTCTTGTAATATGGATATTTCTATATTTAGTTGAAAATGTTCATGGCTGTATCTCCCCCTGCCCTTTCCTCCAAGTCGCACCTGGAAATGAGCCCAGGCTTAGTGTGCCCTCCTGATGAAATATTTCAAATAATAAAAAAATAAAGTCCTGTGTGTGTAGACAGTTGATTTTGTGTGTTTTTCATGCCAAGTCGACAGGTATATTTCTTTTCATATGTAGAGGCACTGCATGGACAGTAGTGACTGGAGAGTTGCTGCTGTCTGGAATCCTCATGTGCCCGTTTCCCCTAGTAGGGAGTGCACAATACTCAGTTGTAATGACTGTCCACTGATAATGTAGGAGCTAACAGAAAATAAATTATGGTAAGTATGAAGAAATTACTTTATTTTTTATGCTCTTACCCCATACAGGTTAACACCTAATCCCACTTGGCAACAGTTTCCCCGTTCCAGCACTCCTTAGGTAGCAAAGTTTTATTGTTTTATTTATTTATTTATTTATTAAAATTTGGTAACCGGGAAAGGCACACTGAGCTGGAGCTCATTTCCAGGTGCGACCTGGGGGGGGGTTACAGGTGTTTTACATAAGGAAACATTGTACAGACAGTGTGAAATTACATACACAGATACATCATAGTATAGCAACTACAAGAATAATAAACGCAGTAATGCAAACGCACATCGTTAGTACATCACAACAAGTTATTTACAAAGCAAAGAATTCATACATCCGTTATATACAAGACCGTATATACAGTAGAAATATGCATGGATTTTTTGCAGGATACAGAATATTTGCTGATGAGTTAGGCATTGTGGTGACAGGAGCAGGTGGGGAGTGGCAGCAAATGTAGTTGCTGTTTGATGGAGCAGACTGAGGGGGAGTTTCTAAGGAGAGGGGAGAGTTTGTTCCACAAGAGGGGGAGCCTATAGGAGAAAGCGGATTTGCCAGCAGATGAGGATGGTAGAGGCAGCAAGAATAACCTGGAGTCCCTGGACCGTAAGCCGTAAGGGGATTGTTTTGCTGGGGGTAGACTCTGTGAGAGGTAGGGAGGGAGCGAGTTGAACCAGTATTTGGGTAGAAGTGTCATAGCGCGGGTGTAATGGTGGTGGGATAGGTGTGAATTTCCAAGGGAAATGTACATGGAGCAGTGGTATGCTCGGGGTGGTTAGTGGCGCAGCGACAAAATGCATTTAGAAGGGTGTCAGGTCTGGATAGGGACGTGGCGGGGGCAGTGCTGTAAACGACATCTGCATAGTCTAAGATAGGTGTGATCATCTTTGTTAGGATTTCACATCTGGCAGTGGCAGGAAGTCTCTGTTGCAGAACAACAAACCAAGCTTGGGACATAGTTTAGAGGGAGGTGGCTTCTTTGTGGTTCGAAAAAGATAAATGGGGGTCCAGCCACACGCCTAGGTGTTTGTGTTGTAACAGTGTCCAATGGTGTCTCATCAATGGAGGTGATGGCAGGGGGAGAAAGAACTCTGGTGAGCTTTTATGCAGTCCCGAACGTCATAGACACTGTTTCAGAGGTATTTAATTTCAGTCTGGAACCAGGTCTGTGTATTACGGAAATCCCTTTTGAAGATTAGATTGGACATCGTCTAAGACTGGTCTGCAGGCGAAAAGTATGGTGTCATCTGCCTACATATGTATGCAGGAATTGGAGCATACAGAGGGGAGATCATTTATGAGTAATGAAAATAGGATGTGGCTGAGGATCGATCTTTGGGGTACACTTGCTAGTAGTGGGAAGGGGGGGAGGAGCTGACGGATTGGAGCCTAATGCTTAGGTAGGATTTGACCCATTGAACTGTTGTGGGCCTAGACCTGCACCCTAGGTGCCTGCTGTTGGCTGCGAATGCCTGGCAACACCTAAGACGCCAGTCTCTTTGCTGTTCCATGTATGTTCTGAGACATGTTGTGTGGAAGGGTTTTTATTTTTGGTTTAAAGGGCTTCCTGCATAGCCCCAATGTGTAGTTCCTCCTGTTGATCTTGCCCACACTGTTCCGGTAGTCTGTTTGCAATCTGCAGCTCCTACGAGGAAAAACAAAGGGAAGAAAATGCCCAAACAGGTAGAAATTAATTTAAAACTTGCCCCCTTGCTGCCAGGCACTTGCAGTCCAAGTGCAACCAGTGCAGCAGCAAGCTCTGTGTTTTATTCTCGATTGAAAGCGCTTCCTGCTCAGCCCTGATAGGTGAGCCCTCCCATTTGTCCCACCTTCCCGTCCATACACTGTTCCTGTGGTCCGTTTCCAGTCTACGGCTCCTACAAGAAAAACAAAGGGGACAAAATGCCCAAATGGGTAGAAATTAATTTATACTTGCCCCCCCACCCCGCAACCAGGCACTTGCAATCCAAGTACTAAAATGGGACATATTAATAATGAGCCAAGTATGCAAGGTGTTTACATTCCTCTTTAAAGGATGCTAGATCTCACTAACTTAAGGACATAGTGCAGCATGTACTAAATCAATGCCGTAGCTATTTTTTATTACATTTTGTGCCAGTAAACTGCACTGCAGCTGCATTGCAGTTGCAATGTAGTTGCACGCAGCAAACATGTAACTACAATGTAATTACCATGTCACATATAATTAATGATCAGTTACATTGAAACAGTTAAAATAAAGTGTAACCGTTTTTCTTTGGCTAGTTCTTTTGATGATTTAATATGGTTTTGTTAGGCTGTAACATTGTAACTTTGTTTTGTTAACTGTGGTTCTTCTGAATGATCAGAAGATGGCCGTAGCGGTGGTACATGCTGATGTCAGAAGTGAGACCACATGACCTTTACAAATATAACCTATGGCATCTTGAAATTATCTTCTGAAGGGCAAGGAACAATTGGTACTGCTGAAATGTTAGCCACACTATTTAAGGTATAAGACGAAGGTTTATGGGAATTACACTTGTACAGATACCAATCAAATGATGGTGACTAATATCAAAATTCAGAAAAAAATGCAAAAAATATTTTTCCTTTTTTGAAACTGTCATGAAGTTTTCCCTTTTTGATATCAAAAAAGTATGTTGGTATACCTTATTATGAAAAAGTATATTGCTAACATTTATTTTACAAAAAAACAGTTCTGTCATTATGTGAATATGTATATCAATATAGCTAGAAAAAGTGGCCTTTTTGTGTTGGTAACATAAGTACTACTGTTGCTTAGTAACGGTATAATACCATATACAATAATGGATGTGGACGTGTTCTTAACAAAGATTTAATGATTGCCCGAGGTGTGGGATACTAAATAAACCCCGAGGGCGAAACCTGAGGGTTTATTACAGCATCACACTAGGGCAATCATTAAATCAAGTTAAGCGTCCTCATCTTATTATTATAATTGCTGGTTAGCAATTTTTATTTTAATTTATTTTGAGGATGCAGCTTACCTCGTTTGCCACTTCCTGTTCTGTGTGACCGCTGAACAAGCGGCGAACTTCTGCAGGCGAGAGTTTGAAATGTTATGCGCTACATTTTCGAAATGGAAGGATCAACAGCATCCTAATATGCCTGTTTTTTTTTTTTTTTTTTTTTTTTTTAAAACGCTGTGAGTGAACTCGCTCTACAGCTGCTCGCTAAGCTACTGAGAAGCCGCCATGTTTGAAAAACAGTTTAGCCCACCCCCAGGACGCGAACAACCAATGAGGGAGCGGCTGTGTCTGAGTGACTTGGTTCGAGTTTGCCGTTATAACCCGCGGGTTATAACAGCAAATTATCACTCGGTCAGCCCATTCAAAAAATTGCTGGCTAGTTATTATATTTTTTTAATGGCTGGACTTCAAGCTTTCATATTTACATATAGTAAGTTTCTAGCTCCAACTGTTCCAGAGTTAGACCTTTCCAAAGATATCTTCTTTAAAATATGTGATAACTTTGGAACTGTTAGGACTAGAGACTTTTTTTTAAATGAAAGCTTAGAAAGCTTGAGTTTACTATATCACTAAAATGACCATATATCTATATATAAAAATAAAATGTCATATTGATGTAAGAAATATAAAATGTTTCCCTGCATTTTTTAAGTCGTGTCATCTTTAACATATCTTGACATATATAGATAATCTGGGATGCATGATGGGCATGTAGCAACACAGGAGAAATGTATTCACTGTTCAGATTTTAGAGCTTTCAAACTGTAGCTTCGAGTATTAGAAAAATATCATATAACAGTATTTTTGGAATTGGTCAGAAAACTAGTGGTAGTTCTGTCCAGAAATATACACATTCTTTTCTAGTTAAGTTTATTACCATTTCCTGGCGAACTACTGTAACATAAACATACCTATCAACATGTACTAAGCAAGTTAAGTGTCGCTTTTATGTTAGTGCGCTGTTGGTTGCAGGAAGTGAGACTTTTCTGATGTCCACTCATTTGTTACCACAGAGTTTCCTTGGAGGTTTGTTTGCTCCGGTTTGTGAGATTGACATAGTCCTCAACGATGCAGACACAAGAAAGACAGCAGAGATCAAAACCGAAGACTGCAAAGTGGAGAAGCATTTTTTGTTCTACGATGGAGAATCTGTTACGGGGAAGGTACAACTGTTCTATGTCAAGCTTTCTTTGCATTGATTGATTTGCTTCCCTTCTCACCGTATTTAGAAACAGCACTTGCATAAATGCATGGGGGAACCCTTCAAGTCCGCACTGGCTTCTGTTCTCGGTAAAATGGGAAATCATGCAATTGGCAATCAGCAGGGCCCCTGCGTCTCTGCAGCAGGTTTTCCAAGCTTCTGCAGTAGGGTTATCCAATGGTTGGGGCAGGAATTATTTGCTCTGGTGGTGGATTTCTAGCTAGTCTTTGGCACATCACATTATCACTAGTGTTCTGTAGTAGTATTGAGTGTGTGGGGGGGGCCTTCAGAACAAAATGCAGAAAAGAACCTTAAATGGTTGAAAACTAGTATTTTGTTAAAGGGGAACAGTCAGCACAACTTGGGTGTGGGGTTGGTCCCAGTGTGCACTGGGTGTGCAAAAAACATTATGGGTTACTTACTGTTTACTGTAGTATAGTAGATCGTATTAGACTAATTTTGCTTGCTTCTAGTCTGGCATCTTCCGTAACTACAAATCCTAAAATTTCCTGCAGCTGACATCAGAGCAGTACTGCAGCAGTGGAAGATTTAATAGCCTAGCTAAGTCTGCATCAGAACAGGGACCAGTAGCAGCATGGTGAGTAACAGTAAGATTGAAGTTAAGATTAGGTTAGGGGAAGAGGCCAGTGAGGGAGAGCTGACAGAGCCTACATTCAGTGTGAAAAATAAAAATTAAGGAGACTAGGGAAGAATAATGGAGAAGGAATAGGAAAAAGGGAAAGGGGAAGTTGTTTAACCAGGAAAGGCACACTTAGCCGGAGCTTGTTTCCAGGTGCAACTTGGGAGCACAAGTAAGTTGTGACTTGCTCAGGGGCACACAGTATGCAAATGGAGTTGATGGGATTCAACCCAGATCTCCAAGTTTGCAGCTCAGTGCCCTTAACCACTACGCTACACTGCCTCCAGTATGCTGGTGGTGGCTGTGGGAGTCAAATCCAGATCTGCTGGATGTACCAAGCTCATTCACAGCTCGTTACTCTAATCTCTAGGCTATACTGCCAGCTCCAGTTTAATAGTATAAAAGCAAGAAATGATCAGGAGAAAGATGGAAAGGGGTCTGCCTTAATGCCAGGAGTCTGGGAAGTAACATTAATGAGCTCCAGGCAATGGTGGCAGACACTGCGATGGACCTAGTAGCCATCACAGAAACTTGAGCTGCAGAGAGTAACAGTTGAGACCTGACAGTCCCAGGCTAGACCATGTTTAGATGGGACACAGGAAAAGGAAAAGAAGGAGGTGTAACCCTAAACATCAGGGAAGGCACAGAGGCAGTGGAGGACTGAAACATCAGGGGCAATAATGGGCAAACAGAATTGCTGGGAGTTCAGCTCACTGCATCCTCATGCAAGAAACGATGAATAGGTGTGATCTATAGACCTCCAGGACAGGGGAAGAGAGAGAGAGATAAGAAGCTGGGGCAAAACTAGAAAGGGGTGCGTCAAAGGGGAGCCGGTGGTGTTGGTGATGGGAAATCTAAAGCTGCCAGATATTCATTGGCTCCAGAAGCAAACGATTGATACCTTTTATTGGACCAACATAGATGTAACAAAAGGAACAAAGTGCTTTAGCTTTCGGACTAACAAGTCCTTCGTCGGAAGCGTGATGCTTGGTCATTACGCTTCTGTCGAAGGACTTGTTGGTCCAAAAGCTAAAGCACTTCGTTCTTTTTGTTAGATCTACTTTATGTTGGTCCAATAAAAGGTATCAAATCATTTGCTTCTGGATCTGTTCTTACAAGGACCAGTATGGCAAATACTCAATCTGGATTTCAGATATTCATTGGGTCATTTCAGTGGCTACGAGCTGCAGAAGTTGGGTGCTGCTGGATGTATTGCAGGATTGCCTGCTGCTAGTGCAGCTGGTTAAGGAGCCCAGTAGGCAGGCTGCCATTCTTGATGCGGTGCTCACCAGCTCAAAAGTGGTAGGAGGAGTGAGGGTAGCGAAGTCACTAGGGTCCAGTGACTAGCGGAGCCACTAGGGTCCAGCGACCATAATTCTGTATGGTTTGACCTGGCCCTTGGGACAAGTAAGCTGTCATCAAAGGCTGAAGTGCTAGATTTCAGAAGGGTAGACTTCAACCGGATGAGGGAGCTGGTCTGGGCAAAGTTAGTTGGAGTGGACAGCATCAGGGATGTGGAAGAATGATGGGGGGGCAATCAAGGGGGTCATTCTTGAGGCAACATAGTCTTGTATGAGGATAGTAATCAAAAGAAACGGGTACAAGAAGTCAGTATGCTTCCCTGGAAAGTTTAAGGTAGCAGTGAGAGCTAAGACGGAGGCCTTCCCCAGGTACAAGGTAAAACATGGGAAGGAAGAATGGAGAGAGTACCAGATGAGAACAAGGAAAACCAAGAGGGTGGTCAGAGAAGCAAAGGCAGACACAGAGCTGCATATTTTGGTGGGGGTCAAGGGAGGGGAAAAACAGTTCTTTAGATATAGTAGGGGAAAAAGAAAGAAGGGAGGAGGAATTGTTGGGCTAACAGAGGGAGGTAGGATAATTGAGGAGGATTGTCAGAAAGCAAATGTTCTTAATGATGACTACTCTGTATTTAAATGGGAAGACAGAGGGCCTCTGACAGAGAGTGGAGTTAAGACACCTGTAAGGGGGATCCCTGAGATAAGGCAGCAAGTGTTTACCAGTGGAAAGGCTACCAGCCCTAAAGATAGATAAAGCCCTGGGGTCAGATGAGATGCATCTGAGGGTGCTCAAGGAATTGGCAACAGATCTGAACCCCTGGTAGGGCTAGTCAGTAGTTCGGTTGAGACAGGGGTAGTTCTAAAAGATGAGGGTAGCGGACATGGTCCCGCTGCACGGGGGGATGGGGACATGAGGCAGCTGGGTGACTACAGACCTGTCACTTCTACCTTTGTTATGGGTAAACTGATGGAGACGCTAATCAAAGAGGATATTGGGGACTACCTGGAGATCAGTGGACTTCAAGGTAATAAGCAGCGTGGGTTTGTGGCAGAGGTGTCTTGTCAGACCAACCTGATAGTATTCTCTGACTGGGTAACAAGGGTAGTGGATAAGGGCCATGCTGTGGATTTACTGTACTTTGGTTTCAGCAAGGCTTTTGACTTGGTGCCTCACAAATGGTTGCTGAAGAAGCTAGAGGATTTGGGTGCAGCAAAGGACACAGATGAGTGAGAATCTGGTTGGAAGGGAGACAGCAGAGGGTTGTAGTTAACAGAATCAAATCGGAAGAGGGAGGTAATCAGTGGTGGGCCACAAAGATTGGTCCTGGGTCCAGCCCTTTTCAGTATGGTCATCAGCGACATGGGAGAAGGAATCCAGGGCAAGATGTCTCTTCACAGACGGTACTGAGCTCTGTGGCAGGGTAGACAGTGAGGAGGGGGTTAGGGAGATGCGGAAAAACTTTCAAAAGTTAGGGAGATGGTCAGAAGTCTGGCAGTTGAAATTCAGTTCCAAAAAGTGTAATGTGATGCACATAAGGGAACAAGAACCCGAGGACAGAGCACTGGATATGAGGGGTAAAGCCGGACATGATCTCTGAGGAAGGGGACCTAGGGGGTCATCATCAGTGACTTCCCTAAAATAATCAAACCAGTGTAACAAGGCTTACAGTAAGGCAGATAGGATGCTGTGGTTTATAGGAAGGGGTATTGACAGAAGAAGGTAGGAAGTGTTATATCTCTGTAGATCACTGGTGAGGCCCCACCTAGAGTACTGTGCCCAGTTCTGGAGTCTTCACCTTGTGAAAGATAAGGACAGGCTGGAGACAGTGCAATGTAGGGTGACCAAAATGATTCCGGGCCAGTAGGTCAGATCTTACGAGGATCGGCTCAAGGCACTAAACACATACTCGCTGGAGACCAGATGAGAGAGGGGAGATACGTTAGAGAGCTTCCGGTTCCTGAAAGCAATGAACAAGGTAAACTTTGAGGAACTATTTAGCATAAGTAGCAGATCAAGACCACAGGGGCACAAGTGGAAACTGACGGGAAGATTCAAGCGGGAAGTGAGAAAGTTTTATTTTACAGAAAGGATGATGGAGCTGTGGAACAGTCTCTCAGCTGATGTGGGTGCCAAAACTATCAGGGGTTTCAATCATGGCTGGGACAGACTGAAAGGCTTAGCAGTTGCTCAGATGCTAGTGGTAGGTCAGGACGCATTGGGGTGGATAGTGTGGGTTAGAACCTTGCTTGGATAGTAGGTCCTGGGTCTGTTAGGGCTTTATGGGCCGACTGGATGGACCAGTGATCTTTTTTTGCCATCAGTGTCTATGTTTGTAAACAAAAGATCAGAGCTTATATAAACTGTAACATGCACTGCAGGCTGTTGAGCCACCCACTGCTGCAGTATTGCTCTGATGTCAGCTGCAGGGGATTCTGGGATTTGTAGTTACAGAAGATGTCAGCATAGAAGTAAGCAAAGTTATTCCGACACAATCTACTACACCGCAGTGAATATAAGTAAACCAAAATGTTTTTGTGCACGAAGTGCACAATGGGACCAGCCCCATGCTTGAACGTGGGCCTCTTGGTGCTGACTGTTACCCTTTATTAAAGGGATGTCTACTGGCACCTTTAAAGCCCTGACCGCTACACAGATTGGGGCTTCACTCCACTGAATCCCCCTATAGATACCATATAAAATAAGATTTAGTTATCTGAACGCTCATAAAAAGTAAAGCCCCCTGTGCAGCTGGCATTTTTAAATGTGGCGCTCCTCACTTGCTCATATTCACGCTGGTAATAACACGATAGGATGACACTCCATTGTCCCTCCCTTATTGGTGTCCTTATGTATGGGAATATAAAAATCTCCGTATCTTGGATGCCTAGCACTATATTTATCGACTTTGCCTAAATGCTGCATGTCATTTAGACAAAAGTCTGTTTAAAAAAAAAAAATAGCTCTGGGCACCCGAGATATGGAGACAATTATATTTCCATACATAAGGGCACCAGTAAGGGAGGGGCAGTGGAGCGTCATTCTCTTGCATTACCAGTGCGATCGCAAGCAGGTAAGGAGCGCCACGTTTAAAAGTGCAGCTGAAGTACGCTTTTTTTTTTAATATATATGTGTGTGTATATCTATCTATATATCTATATATCTATATATATCTATGTTTAGATAACTAAACTTTTTATTTTATATGGTACCTACAGGGGGATCGGTGGAGTGAACCCCTGATCTGTGCAGCGGTCAGGGTTTTAAACCTGTCTGTAGTTCTCCTTTGAAAATTACCTAAAATAGTTACTTATGATGCAAGACAAAGTTTTATGGCTGGATGTACTTTCAGTGATCACAGACCTGCCGAATATTCAAATGCCTTGGCAGTAAATAATACTAACATACTAAAATGCCAGCAGAATAGGCCTAACGGTCTTTCGTGTCTGCTCGTTTGGTCAGTCCCCAACCTGGGTGCTGACCTTGCTGTCCCCCTCGCCTTCTCTGGCTTCTCCCTTCCCAGTTCCGGATATTCTTGCTGCATTGGATTTTGCTTCCAGAACCCTTCCCCTGTACCTGTCCCACCCCCTCTTGAACCCCTCCACTGTCTCTGCCTCCACCAGCCCCCTAGGCAGTGCATTCCATGGCTCCACCACCCTCTCAGTGAAGTAGCACCTCCTCCTTTCTCCCCTGAATCTTCCCCCCTCCAGCTTCCAGCCATGCCCTCTAATGGCCCCTTCCTCCTTCCTTCGAAGCACCCCGACTGTTCCTCCCCTATTTACCCTCTTCATGTACCTAAAGACCTCTATCATGTCCCCCCGGTCCCTTCTCTCTTCCAATGTGTACATATTTAGCTCTTCGAGCCTCTCCTCATAGGTCCTGTCCCCCAAGCCCCAAATCATTTTGGTTGCCCTCCTCTGGACCCTCTCCAGGAGGTTAATGTCCCGCTTTAAGTGTGGCCTCCAAAACTGCACGCAGTACTCAAGGTGCGGCCTACCAAGCATTATACAGAGGAGTATCACTTCCTCCTTCTGGAGGTGATCCCCTAGCGATGCATCCCAGCATCCTGTTGGCCTTGGCTGCTGCCCTCCTACAAGTCTCCGAGTTGTTCATCTTGACATCCACCACCACCCCCAGGTCCCTCTCGGCCATCGAGACTTGTAGCATTTCCCCCCCCAGGGTGTGACCTGGGTTTCTGGCCCCCAGGTGGAGTACCTTGCATTTCCCTGCATTGAACCTCAGCTTCCACTTTCTAGACCATCTTTCCAGAGCCTCCAGGTCCCCCTGTAGGGCCACCCTCCTCCTCCTCCCCATCCACCACCGCCCCCAGTTTCGAGTCATCTGCAAAGAGACTCATCTCACTCCTGATTCCTGTCCTTATGTCAGATACGTAGGCGTTGAACAGAAGGGGCCCAAGGACTGATCCCTGTGGGACCCCACTAATGACCCTCCTTGGGGATGAGACTATCCCACCAACTACGACCCTCTGGGTCCGGTCCTGGAGCCAATTGCCTATCCATCTGATCATCTGGTTCCCCACCCCCATTTCTCCCAGCTTATCCAACAGACCCACGTGAGGAACAGAGTCAAATGCCTTGCTGAAGTCTAGAAAGAGGACATCCACTGGTCTACCCAGGTCCAAGGCACTTGTCACCCAGTCATAGAACTCCACCAGGTTTGTCTGACACGATTTCCCTGGGATGAATCCATGCTGTCTATCGTCCAGGCACCCTGACTTATCCAGGTCCCCCCAGCCTCTCCTTGACAATGCCCTCCATCACCTTGCCCACCACCGAGGTCAGGCTGACAGGCCTGTAGTTCCCTGCCACCTCCCTTGATTCCCCCTTGTGGATAGGCACTATATGCGCCACCTTCCAGTCTTGGGGCACCCACCCTGTCCTCAGAGAGAGAGAGAGAGATGGTGAAAAGCTCTGCCAGGGGTTTTGCCAGGACATCTGCAAGTTCCTTCAGCACTCTGGGATGTAATTTATCCGGCCCCGGTGCTTTCTCCGTCTTAAGGGAGCTGAGGGCTTCCCTCACTCTCTCAGCTGTGATTTCCACTTCTGGTACCCCTTCTCCCTGCTTAGCCCTCCCCCCACCTGCCATTGATGCCTCCCCCTCTCCCCAGACCTGCCGATCGGTAAGGGTCCCCTCCTCGGTATCTCTGTCTCCTCCCATGTATGATGCAGCACCCCATTTTCCTGGTGAAACTGAGGTGAAGTACTCATTTAGTACCTCAGCCTGCTCCCCGGTCTTGTGCCCATCCCCCGATTTAATCCTGCTAATCTGCCCTTCACCCTTCGTTTTCCCAATGTATCTAAAGAACCCTTGTTCCCTCTCCTAATTTCCTGGCCAGGTTCTGCTCCTTCCTTGCCTTAGCCAACCTCACCACTCTAGTGCGCCTTCAGCCATCAGCTCGTACTCCCCTCGATCCCTTTCACTCCTTGAGCACTTGAATTGCTTATAGGCTGCTTTCTTTCCCCGCACCACCTCCTGGACCTCCCTGGTCCACCAACAGGGTTTTTGGGCCCTACCGCATTTTCGTCTTACTCTTGCACAGGTGCTGGTAGCATCCTGCACCCCTCTCCTGATGATTTCCCACTTACTATCAGCGTCCATGTCTGACCCAATCCCATCCAAATGCTCCTTAAGGATCCTTCCCATTTCCTTAAAATCCGCCCCCCTGAAGTCGGTTACTTCCGTCTTTGTGCAGCCTTCTACCCCTCCTAGGTCCAGGCAGAACCAGACTGTGGCATGGTCACTCCCCACCAATGGGTCCCTTACCTCCAGGCCCCCAATCTGGTCACTGTCTGCCAGGACCACATCCAGTACCCGTGCCTCCTGGTGGTTCCTCACCTGCTGAGTTAGGAACGCATCTTGAAAGACATCCAACAGCCTCTGTTCCCTGGTCACAGAGGATGTCATAGTCTCCAGTCTGTTCCTGGCATGTTTAAGTCCCCAACACCACCACCGTTCCTCTGCCCAGTCTGCAGTGTCTCCCAACATCTGCCACCAGACTGTCCTCCAGCTCCTCCGCCAGGGCAGGGGTCTATACACCACTCTATTTTTACTCTCTTGCCCCTTGTTATCAAGGTGACCCAAATCGCCTCCATGGTTCCCTCCGCCTCCTCTACTCCCCTATGCCAATGCAGTTTTTGACTATCATTGCTACCCTCCTCCCTTCCTCCCCCGTCCTTCCTGAACATAGTGTAACCCTCCAGGTTCAGGTCCCAGTCATGTCTTGCAGTGGCCCAAGTCTCAGTGACCGCTGCCACATCCACTGCTCCCTCAGTTAACATCGCCTGGAGCTCAGGCATTTTGTGCCAAGCTCCTGGCATTTATCAGGACTACCTTCCACCCTTTCCCTATAGTTCCATTTCCCTGCTCATGTTCCCATGGGGATTCTGTTTTCCCTGGTCTGCACTTTGCCAGTTGGCCTTTTCCTGCAATCCTCCTGGTCCCCAGGGGGGTGGAGACAGAGTCCCTCCTTTATCGGCACCCCCTTGACAGCCTTTTCTCCCATCCCACCCCCTTCACAAGTTTAAACCACACTTTTCACCAATGAACCCCTCTATTTTCAACTTAAGGATTCCTCTCCCCTCCAAATTGAGATGTAGTCTATCTCTAGCATACAGCTCCTTATCCTCCCAGGTCTCCCCCCAATCCCCCATCAACCCATACCCTCTGGCCTCACACCACTCCCTGAGCCACTGGTTTATCTCCCTAATTTTCCTTTTGTGTTCCCCACTAGCCCTTGGCACTGGCAGGATTTCTGAGAAGGAAACTGTGCATCCTATGTCATGACAGACCCTGGCGAGCTCCCTGAATCTTGCCTGTATCTCTAGCTCACTATTTCCCTCAATGTCATTTGTACCCAGGTGGACCAGTATGTCTGGGGAACCCCCACAATCCTTTGCCAGCTGATATACCTCGTGCTTAGCCCTGTGCACCGTTAGTCCAGGAAGCATCTTGTTCTAACTGGCCAGGCTTCTCCTCCCTATCCCATTTGATACCCCTGATCATAGAATCCCCAGCAGGAGCACTCTGACCACTCTTTTCCTCCATTCCCCCCTTCCATGTCCCTCATCCTTTCTACAGGCCCTCCACCCAGCTGGCTCGTGCTCCTCCCCTTTCTGGGTGCCACATGCCACCCCCTCCTCTCCTATCCTATGCCTCTCCTCCTCCTGAGTATCCTTCTGTTCCTTGCTAATTCCCCCCTCACTGCTCACAACTGGTCCTTCTCCCCCATCTGCTAAACTAGCCTGGCTCATCCTCCCTTCCTTCCTGTCTCCATTTAGTTCCTCCTTGCTAGTCGTGCTCCCCTGGCCTAAACCCTCAGCTCCCATTACTGAATCCTCCTTGTACTTCTGGTCCTTTTCCTTTACCTTTCCTCCCAACTGGTCCTTCTCCTTGTGCTTTCCTCCCTCTTCCCCCTGCCCCTCCTGCTTCGATTCACTGCTCCCCCATTTTCCTGCATTCCAGGTTCCCCTGTTCTTCCTGCTATCTGGCCCCTGCCTCCCACTCCCTTTCCATCTCTAACTACCCCTGTCATGGCTACATCACCCCCCTCATCCTTGAGCAGAAGAAGAGAATTGAAGCGGTTACTGAGTGTAAGGTCTGATCCACTTCCCCGCCTTGCTTCCTTCTGTCCAGCCCTGGCCATCTGCCTACTTCCCTGAGAATGTTGTCCCTCCGTCCCCCCTTTGTGAGGGCCCCCAGTTACCTGCCTGCTTCCTTGGTAGTGTCCTTTTGGACCCCCTCTGCCAGGTTCCCTATGTGACCCCTGAGTATTCTCCTGCACTCCTTTCCCTATGCCCCCACCCCCAGTGCTTGGTGCAACCCTGTGGGAGATTCCCAGCCCCCTTCCCCAACCATACCACCCCCTTCCCCAGCTTTCTCCTAATCCCCGCAACCTCCTCCCTAAACTGTGCTAGCTGGTAGCACACTGGGCAACCACCGAACTTCCAAGCCCAGTCCAGTATCATGGCTGCTCCACACCCTGTGCACCCCACCACCCTCCCAAAGATGCCGGCCCTAATGATGTGTGGTTCCATCCCCTTCCAAATAGGTTTCCTTGGGTGAGCTACCAGGTTCCCCTAGTCCAAGATACCCCTACTGCCTAATCCGGTCACCCACTAATCTTACAGACAGTCCCTGTACCAGTAACCCTGTTACTAGGTGCAGTACAACACATTAAACTTATAAAGAGCAACAACTCCCAAAGCTCCTCTCTCCCAGCCTTTAAATCCTACCCCAGTGGCTAGAACTTACATGAGCTGCACCTGCAGCCTTTTCCTCCAATTGCAGGGCAGGTGTTCCCCTATAAATTTGCAGACTTCTGGGGAGGGAGGGTGGGTCTTGGGTGACACCTGACTCAGAGAGAGTGTATCAGCCCTGTGTCTCCCTCCAAGCCCAGCAGCCAAAGGAACTAGGCCCAAGCCAATCCCACCAAATAGGTTTAAATCAGAAGAAATAGGCCTCTACCAGCGCAGCCTGTTACACAGTGAAACAACCACAAAATGAGCCCCACTTACAGCCACCAAATCAGTTTACAAACATCCAACAGCACCCAAAACAATACCCTGCTAGCCCCTTAGAAGTAAGAAAGAAAAGAACTAACCTACCAAGTAAAATCCACAAGAACCCTGTGAAAAGAACAGCAGCAGCTACTGTCCTAGAACACAGCTGATCCTGTCCCCTTCCAGTTCTTTCTGACTTTCTGCATTCTGCATTCACATACGTAATAAAACAGATAAAATAAGGCATAAGCAAATGGAAATTGCATTAAAATAATCCTCCTATGAGTAGTAATACAGATTTTGACTTTCTTGCTTACTTTGCACAGTTTATTAAACTATCAATAGGGAATCCGATGGGTAGGTAATTTACACACTTGACTAGACCAGTTATGAAACCCATTATTTTCCTTGTCCTCCATCCTGTGACGTCCCCCCCACCACCTCATCCTCTTGGCAAACTTACCTTACTCACTGCCCCTCAATGAAGGTGTCAAGAAATGGCTAATAGGACAGTATGACTGGGGAGACATCCTTTAAGCTGTGAAGTCCAAGGCTGTAAATCTCGCATTTGAACCCTCGGTTCCTTAAAATTCTTCAAATCAAAGGTGTTTGCATATTTTCTAGTACAGTAACGTACGTGTCATTTGTACGATCTGTATTTACCTAATCTGTGTTCTGTACTGTTAATGCATTGTACCTAGGTGTGACTGAGAATGGGCGCTTCTGCATTCACATACGTAATAAAACAGATAAAATAATGTGGGATTGCAAGGGTGTCTGAAGAGGCTAAGTGAGGTGCAGAACCGCATAATGTGGGACGGCACCTTATTGATGTTGAATCAAGGGTGTCTGAAGAGGGAAATGAGGTGCACAGCCACACAATGTGGGACAGAACCTTACTGATGTTGAATCAAGGGTGTCTGAAGAGGGAAATGAGGTGCATAAGCGCATAATGTGGGACAGCACCATAGTGATGTGGAATTGAGGGCGTCTGAAGAGGGAAATGAGGTGCATAAGCTCATAATGTGGGACAGCACCATAGTGATGTGGAATCGAGGGCGTCTGAAGAGGGAAATGAGGTGCACAACCGCATAATGTGGGACAGCACCATAATGATGTGGAATCGAGGGCGTCTGAAGAGGGAAATGAGGGGCACAACCGCATGATGTGGGAACAGCACCTTATGTGGAATCGAGGGTGTCTGAAGAGGGAAATGAGGGGCACAACCGCATAATGTGGGACAGTACCTTTATTGATGTGAGATCGAGGGTTTCTGAAGGGTGAAATGTAGGGCAATACTACGAGATGTGGAATGGAGGGCCTGTGAAGAGCGAAATGGACGCTAGTACTGTGTAATGTGGGACAGCACCCTCTGGATGTGAGACAGAAGGCTTCTGAAGGGTGATATGTAGGATAGCACTATAATGGGAGACAGCAACTTCTGTATATGGGGTGGAGGACTTCCGAAGTTATCCACAGTGTGGTTCGATATAAAGACAAGTGCACTGACGAACCACACAAGGAATGAGGGTTCTGGACTTTGAGGGCGAATTTTAAAGAAGTTGGTGACTGGAAAAGTGCCAGAGAGAGAGAGAGAGTGAATAAGGGAAGGCATAACTGATGCAACAACTTGTGCATCAAGGAAGTGAGCAAAAGCAGAAGGAAAATGAAACCATAATGGTTCTGCAAGAAAGTGGCAAGAGTGGTAAAAGAAAAAAGGATGGCATTCAAGAGTTGTAAGGAAACGCAGAGACAGGGGGATGGGGCGTTATACGTAGCAAATTAGAGAGTCTGGCAGAGTGGTGAGGGGAGCAAAGATGCAGAGGAAAGGACTGCCAAATGGGTCACTACAGAGTATGAGACTTTTTTAAGGTACGTAAATGAGAAGAGGGAGACTGTTCAGAAGGAGGCCAAGTAAAAGCTAAATTGTAAAGAGGTACTTCTGCTTAGTCCTCACAGTGGAGGGTGGAGGAAACAGACCACCAGGTAAAAGCAGGGCTAGTGCGGGCAGGGTTGGACGCAGGTCAACTTAAAGAGAGGATGACAGAGTATCTTGAATTAGATGGGCTGCAAGACCACAGACAACACTGATTCACGGGAGTGAGGTCATGCCAAGTATATAAACATATTAGAATGAGTCAGCGGAAAAGGACTGGTAGGCCCATCTTCTGCTCTGTTTCTCCCTGCCTATCATTACACCCTGTACTCTGTCTGGCCAGAGATGTCCCTCCCTCCTCCCTTGTATTAATTATATTCATGTGCCTATCTCATGCATATTTGATGCTCCCCACTGTCTTTGTCCCTGCCACCTCTTCTTGCAGGCTGTTCCAGGTGTCCACCACCCTTTCTGTGAAGAAATATTTCGTCAAATCCCTCTTAAACTCTTCCCCAAGCATTATACCATGCCCCAGTGTTCTGGTAGACCTTCTTCTCTGAAACAGATTCCCCTCCTGCATCTTGTTCTCTCTTATATGAGGTACTTCAGTCACGTCTTCTGTTGCTCTCCTTGTCTACAGAGAGTACATGTGAAGCTCCCACAACTTCTCCTGATAGGGCTTCTTTTACAACCCTTGCACCATTTTGGTAGACCTTCTCTGGACCACTTCCACCCTGTTGATGTCCTTGTGGAGGTGCAGGCTACTGAACTGGACACATTATTCTTGCTGGGGGTCTCACTAGTGAGCGATAACAGTGGCAATGCCACTTCCCTTTTCATGCAGGAAATCCCCTTCCCTATGCACCCCAGCATCTCACTAGCCTTGCCACCTTGAGATCATGAAATATGATTACCCTAGTGTTCCCACCCCCTCGGGAGACAAGTCAGTTTGTTCCTGTAAATTCACTCAACCACAGTTCGCTCCTGTGACAGTTGCTTCCCTAACAAATTCGTTCACCGATAAATTGCCCCCATGATGTATCAAACTCGGCTCGGACAGGGATGATAGCAAAAGTGCTAGTGTTAAAGGCCTCCAGCAAATTTGGTCATCTGGTGGGTCAAATGGTGCCCAACTTTGAATGCCTACCAGGCTAGGGATACCCCTCTCCACCTACCCAACAGTGGGCTACTCTTGGCTGTCTTGTATATTCTGTTTCTCCTCTGGGTAGAAAGGCTTATCGGCACAAGTGACCCAGGCTGCAGGGGCTACCCACACCCTTACATACTCTCGTCGGACATGCCAGTCACACCTCAAAACAGACTCTTATCACTACTGACAGCCCACGAAGCGATCGCTCAGGCACAAGTTATTCTGCCTACCGCGCCCCTCCTCACTCTGCCTCATCGCCACCCTCCTGCTCCTCGCAGGTGATATTCAACCAAACCCTGGGCCCCCACTCGACAACCTATTGATATCCTCCCCACAGGATCCTCAATGGACATCCCCAAAGGGCATCCGGATTGCACACATGAACATATGCAGTCTGCGACCCAAGATGCAGGAAGTCCAAGCCTAGTTGGATCTGTTACTCTCTAGATATATTGTCCGCTCAAACCTGGCTGAAGCCTCAAGTTTTCCCACATGAGGTCGCCGCTCGGTATCACTCCTTCCACAAAGACGGAGTAAATAAAGAGGGGTGGGGTCTTGATCTATACTAAAGACACCCTCAATTCAGTGCAGGTCAAACTGCAGCATACCACCAGGGACGACGGCGAATCTGTCTACGCTCGCATCACCCTTAGTATCTGCAAGCACCTTACCATAGGGTCCGTATACAACCCACGAAGAACGCTCTTCATTCCCTTGAATCTGTCCTAAAGGACCTCGGGGAGGAGGTCTCCTCTGAGATTCTCATACTGGGGGACTTTAACCTGAACTGGGCCCTGAATTCAACTCAGTCATTAAAAGGTATGATTCAAGAAGCACATCTCACACAGGTCATCACTGGGCCAACTAGATTGAACCCCAAAACAGGGAATCACTCTACCCTCGACTGGGCATTGGTAACCAACTCCTGCAATATCATGGCTGCCGGCACCTTAGCGGATGCCCTGAGCGACCACTCACCCATTTTCTGTATCTGGAAAAACAAGGCTCCCAGATTCCATGCGAGAATCCTGGCAGCACAAGACTACACCCGCCTAGCTCCCGAACAACTCTCCAGCTATCTTAACAGCATTGACTGGAGCCCAATCAGACTCCTCCCTACTCTGGATGAGGCGGTTACATTCATCCAGAGCTCACTCAATACTGCAGCCAATCTGTTCGCCCCCATAAGAAACTTCGTGCCAAGGGTAGTTGCTGTAAGTGGATTTCACCCCCTTTGAAGGCCCAAATGAAAAACCGAGATATGGCCTGGAAAAGGTACAGGATCTCCTCCCAACTTGCTGACCTGGTTAGCTACAAAACTCTCTGAAACGGGTGCAAGGTGGAGATAAGAATGGCAATATGAGAATATGTTACTCTACTTCAGAAAAAGAACGTAGGGAACCCTAAACTATTCTGGGCCCACATTAATGGGTTACTAAAAATAAGCGGCAAGTCTGAACCAGGCCCCATCGAAGTCAATGGACAGCTGTGACATAACCCCCAAATTGCCATGCCACTCAGTTGCCACTTCATTAACTTAGACTCCTACAAGGCAGGGCTACCGCCTCTCAAGTCTGACCCCATAACGAGGTCAAACCCCAACCTTGACCGCCCAGACTTCCACCTCAGACTGTTCAAACAAAAAAAGGTGCTGTCTCTATTAAAGGCACTCAAAACATGTGGCGCCGGGGGACCCAATTGGATTCACCCCAGGCTGCTGAAAGAAGGGGCCCCATCCCTGGTCAAACCCCTAACCTAGCTGTTTAATCGATCCTTAAAAGAAGGGGAAGTCCCCATTCAGTGAAAACAGGCCCATGTGGTCCCCATCCACAAGGGAGGCCAGCTGGAGTCCATAAACAACTGTAGGCCTATCTCCTTGCTCTGCACCCTGGCAAAGCTACAGGAGAGGTTGATCTATGAGCAACTCCGTGATTACCTTGAGCTCCACAATCTCCTGGCTCCTTCCCAATACGGC
This sequence comes from Neoceratodus forsteri, assembly GCA_016271365.2. Taxonomy (NCBI): domain Eukaryota; kingdom Metazoa; phylum Chordata; order Ceratodontiformes; family Ceratodontidae; genus Neoceratodus; species Neoceratodus forsteri. Next base: position 1,104,499,982 of record CM028135.1, on the reverse strand, counting down.
TTCAGGACCCAGCATGGGTCGGATACTGCCCTTCTCAAATTCTCAACGGATGTACTTAGGAACCTTGACATGGGGACCCCGACTGGCACGGTCTTCATTGACTTATCCAAAGCCTTCGACCTAGTCAATCACAATCTGCTACTGACTAAGTTGGGCAAAATTGGGCTTGATGACCATTCTCTGAAGTGGTTTGAAAGCTACCTTACTGGTCATACACAGAGGGTTCAATGGAAAGACTCCATCTCGGAGGCACTCCCGCTAAAAGAGGGAGTGCCACAGGGGTCAATACTTGGTCCCCTACTCTTTTCCCTCTTCACGAACGAACTGAGCCTCCACTGTGGGGGGAGTAAGGTGGTCCAGTATGCGGATGATGCCGTCATCTACCGTCCCTCCACTAATCTGCCAGACCTCTGCACCTTGCTCCAAGACTACCTGAACGCCCTTGAGAACTGGTTCGTCAATAACGGATTGGTCCTTAACACGGATAAGACCAAGGCCATGTTGTTTGGTCCAAAATCCCTGGGACATGATAGAACACAACACCTACACATCACCCCCACGTCAGGTGGTAAACTAGAGGTAGTTGGGTCTCTAAAATACCTCGGCCTTACCTTGGACCAAGGCCTCACCCTTAAGAACCATGTTGACCAAATTACAAAAACCTTACATGGGAAACTAGTCACCCTCTACAGGCTGAAAAACCAGCTGATCCCAGAAGCCAGGGTCTCCATCGTCTCCAGTATCCTCCTTCCGACAATCTGTGCAGCCCCAGTACTGCAGGGGGTAGCAAGGACTGAGACGAATAGACTACAGGCCCTGTATAATAAGGTGGTTAGGTTCGCCGCCCAGGCAAACTCCAGAAATCACCACTGTGACACGCAGTCGCAACGGAACTGCCTCTCACTGGAAGCCGGAGTCCAGTACCCTCTATTATGCCAAACCTTCAAATTAATCAGTCAATCCCCCCCTCCCAGCCTATCTGGACTAATTGCAAGAAAGACCAACCCCCGATCCCTTCGCTCAACCGATCGCATTCTCCTCACAGTCCCCAGAGTGAGAACCAAGGCAGCAGGCAAGTCATTCGCCTACACTGCACCTACCCTACGGAACTCCCTCCCTCCCTCTTGGGGTGCAGGAAGCACTGTCAATCAAAAGCTTCCGCACCAGGCTCAAGGCTCACCTGATCACAACCTCTGACTGCCGCTGCTAGGCTCCAGGGTCCTCCTTACGGCCATCCGAAGACCATTGCCCAACATTTACCACCTTGCGTAAACCTCACTGCTGTTACTAAACTGCACTAAAAAGTAGATGCTCACCCATCTCTGTCATCCCACTTCTACTTACCCACCCTCCCAACCCCAATACCAAACACAAATGCAGGCTGATCTCAGTATATTTAATCCAGTTGTCTGTATATTACCGTATAGTCTGGATCATACTGTATAATTTGTCTTCTCTACTGTGTTATCGGGCCTTTCTCTGCATATGTAACCAGTTGTCTGTCCATCGCTGTATAATCTGCATCTTATCTGACTGTTGTCACTGTTGCTGTGTTGTTTATCTTTGCTATGTAATCCCGGGTCGCCCCTGAAAAAGGGACCTCCGGGACCCAGTGGGCTTACCCGGTCACCAAAATTTAATAAATATATATAATAATATTTGTTTATTTTAAAGCGCTTGACAAGGAAAAACATAGCTAGTTTCAAACAGCATGAAGTCTTGCTGTATTCTGACAAATTGCAGTGAGGTCCAACCTTCGAACTGCTCCGGAGATGAAAGAGTTAACTTTCCATGCCAGGCATGTAACGCTGAGCTCGAGCTCGGTTGAGACTCCGTCTGTTGCTGTTTGAACTCAAACCGTCAGATTCTTTACTCAGCCTCACTGAACAGTCGCTCCGGAGAATTCTTCTTTACTCGGTTCAATTTGTCGGTTAAAGTACAGTTTTTCTCACTTTTCGACCAAATTTAAACCGTAACCTGTCTGTTCAGTCTCTGTCTGTGGTTTCGTGAGTACTAGATAGGCTTATTTTTGTTAATTTTCTGTGTGGAACTTGTAAACGTGGGATCGGTTCGGTTTGAACCGATCAAGTTTTAAAAGTACTTTATTCTGCTTTTAGAGTGTGGTAACCGGTTCTTATTGGTTCTAAAAAAAAAAACGGACTTTATCACGGTTTTTTCCATGACCCGTAATACGGTCAGGAACCGATAAGGGTGTCTTGCCTGGCGGATTGCCGAAAAAAGGGTAAGTTTTTATTAGGACTGGCCATGTCTGAGAAACCCAAAAGAAAAACCGGGCCTACTGGGTTTCAACACTGTAGTGTGTGTGGGGAAGTCTTTGCTAAGGCTGATCCCCACACCACCTGTGTTTATTGTCTGGGGTTTGACCACCTCGATTCAGACTGCCAGATTTATAAAAGTTTCCTGCAGCTACCCTGGAAAAAGAGTTGGTAGGCTCAGGGAAAGGGAGGCCAAGAAGTCTGCTGACCCGGATGGCCAGCCCGGTTCGGTTCCATCCGAACCAGGAGGAGTGCCCTCTGACCAGGGCGAAACTTCTTCGGGCAAAAGGAGAACCGATTCCGAAGAGTCTGTTCCGGTTAAAAGAACAAGAAGGGATAAATCGGCCGGTGCGGATCCAAAAGTTCTTTCTCCGACCGCTGATGAAATAGCCAAAGCAATAAAAAATTAAGTCCCTATCCCCGGTTCCGACCGAACCGGCACCATTAGGAAGGCGCTCGGTTCGGCCGGTTCCAGATTATGATTTGGAGGAATTTTATGAACCGGAGGAGGAGGAGGAAGGAGAGTATGAGGAAAGTGAGTGTGATTATGAAAGTCTGGATGTGCCCATTGACCCGGACATCTCCCCAGACAGACCTTCAGGAGTGTCTCCTCCTAGGCTTTCCTGAGTCCCCCTCCCATTTCATGTTTTACAAGAAAGTGGCTGAAACTCTTCAGCTTCCTATGGAAGAAGCTGTGGATGACCAGGAGGAGCTTGACCATGTTGAAATGGTGGATATCCCAGAGTCCAGGAGGCTGTCTATTCTCCTTCATAAGTCCTTTGGGAAACAGACAATGAAGATTTTAAAGACTCCTAATTCTATACCTCCTGTAGATAAAAGAATGGACAAGAGGTATACTCTCTCAGGCTCTGATACGGAGTTCCTTACCCAGCAATGCAGCCATGTTGGGGTGGTGCAGGCTGCAGCCTGTGATAAGGCAAGTATACCCTTGGCTTCACACTCCCAGATAAGGACTCCAGGAGGACTGATGCCATGGCAAAGAAACAGTACATGGCAGCATCCATGGGACTCAGGCAGGCTAATTATATGGCCTATACAGCTAGATATCAGAAATCTAGATGGGACACTGTAATGGCTTTAGCTAAACAGGTCCCTGGCCAGCTTGCCAAGGAGCTGGAGCAGGTGGCTGCGGATGGTATTGAGGCATCCAAGGTGCAGTTCCATGCTGCAGTGGACTCCAATGATGTTTCATCTAGAGTCATGGATACATCTGTGGCCCTTCGTAGGATGGCTTGGCTCAGATGTACTAGCCTGTCTCAGGATACCCAGTCTAAGACCATGGATTTTCCTGTTGTGGCTAATTCTCTGTTTGGGGAGCAAACGGAGAATTACATGAAGAAAATAGATGAGTACAGGACCACCTACAGGAGTGCTCAGGCCAAGGAAAGGCAAGCCACTCCTCAGAGGCAGCATCCCAGGGGCAGGGGCAGGCCTTTTCATAGGCCTTTCTACCAAGCCCAGGCCTCCTCTTCTGCTTACGCTCATAGGGGGTTCTTTAGAGGGAGAGGCAGACGGAGTACAAGCAGGCCTGCTTCCACCCCTCAGCCAAAAGCCCCTGCCAAACAGGCACCCTGATGCCAGGGCCGATTCTCCACTACCTGTAGGGGGCAGGCTGGCTTACTTTGTCCAGGACTGGATGTCTTTAACATCACGCAAATGGGTCCTGGAAGTAGTAAGCCAGGGACTGGTTCTCGGCTTCAAAAAATTTGCAAAGATGAGAACCAGATCCTTTCCACCTGCAAATCATTCAGAGGCACTTGCCTTAGAGGCAGAGGTCTCTTCCCTCTTGGCTCTCAGAGCTATAGAAAGGGTTCCACCCCTACACAAAGGGAAAGGGTTGTACTCCAGGTACTTCCTCACCCCCAAAAAGACAGGAGAATGGCGGCCCATCCTGGATCTCAGATATTTAAACAAGCACCTTTTTAAAGCCAAAGTTCAAAATGGTGACTCTGGGAATAATTCTACCCTCTCTAAGGCCAGGGGACTGGCTAGTCTCCCTGGACCTCAAAGATGCCTATTTCCATATTCTCATCAGAAGCTCCCATCGAAAGTGCCTCAGGTTCGAGCTGCCCTCAGGCCACTACCAATTCAGAGCAATGCCCTTCGGCCTGACTTCTGCTCCAAGGGTCTTCACAAAATGCATGGCAGTAGTTGTTGCCTTCCTAAGGAGAAAAGGGATCTCCATATTTCCATACCTGGACGACTGGCTCATAGTAGGCCAGTCACCAGACGAAGTCAAGTTGCACCTACAGATAACTCAGCAACTGCTCACTTCTCTAGGTTTCCTGTTGAAACTTCCAGAGTCAGTTCTAGAGCCTGTACAGCTCCTCACTTTCATAGGGGCAGAGCTGGATACAGTAAAGGCAAGAGCCTTCCTTCCCCTGGACAGGGCAAGGACAATTATTTCACTGGCCTCTTCTTTCACCCCTCAGGTGTCTCAGCCAGCAAGGCATTTTCTGCAACTCCTAGGACATATGGCTGCCTCTACAGCAGTGGTGCAGGGAGCAAGATTTCAAATGAGGGACATTCAGTTCCACTTGAGAGCCTTTTGGTCTCGGAGAAGGGACCCTTTTACCAAACTAATTCCAGTGACTCGAACCCTAATCCAGGCGTTACAGTGGTGGCTGGATCAGGACAATCAAAGACAGGGAGTTCCTTTTGTCACTCAGTCTCATTCTCTAGTCCTTACTACAGATGCCTCCCTCTTGGGGTGGGGAGCACACTTGGGACCCCTGACCACCCAAGGGTTGTGGTCTCCTCAGGAATCTCTGCTTCACATCAACCTATTAGAACTCAGGGCAGTGTTTCTAGCACTTCAAGTTTTTTCCAAGTCTGTTCAGAACAAGGTAGTTCAGATCAGGACAGACAATACCACCACAGTGTGGTACATCAACAAGCAAGGGGGCACTTGGTCTACAGCCTTGTGCACAGAGACAATGAAGTTATGGTCTCTGGCCTATTCCCTGAACACCTCTCTTACAGCAATACACCTCCCAGGCAAGGACAGTACCCTGGCAGATGCTCTTAGCAGGATATCTCAGGGCCACCACGAATGGTCCTTGGATCCCCTGGTTTTGAAGGTGATCTTCTCCAGATGGGGTACCCCACAGATAGATCTTTTTGCAGCCCCAGACAATCACCAACTTCCCCTCTTCTGCTGCAGGCCCCCAGTGTTGGGCTCAGTCCCCCTGGATGCCCTAGTTCTCAATTGGGAAGGGAAGTTAGGGAAGATAGGGAGGCAGTATAGCGCAGTGGTCTAAGGCTCTGAGCTGCAAATTTGGTGACATCCAGCAGACCAGACCTGGGTTTGAATCCCACAGCTTCCACTTGAATACTGTGTGACCCTGAGCAAGTCACTTAACCTCCTTGTGCTCCCAGGTCGCTCCTGTAATAAAGCTTTCAGCTTAGTGTGCTGTACCTGGTTAAACAACTAAAAAAAAAAAAAAAAAAAAAGTTCCTTTATGCTTTTCCCACCTTCCCTCTCCTGTTCAAGGTATAAGTCAAAATCAGGTCTCAACCCTGCAAGGTGATTCTGATTGCTCCAGACTGGGCCAGGCAGCCCTGGTACCCTCTCTTGTTGTCCTTAGCAGTCCACCTTCCCCTATCTCTTCCCAGGAATTACAACCTGTTAACATGTGCTCAGGGGAGGGTTTGGTATCCGAATCTCAAATCTCTCAATCTCAAGGCCTGGCTCTTGAAGAGTTAGAGTTTGCTGATTTACACCTCTCTCAAGGTGTTATGGATATTCTAAAGGCTTCTCGGAAGCCTTCCACCAGAAACTCTTAAAAGTCTAAGTGGAAAAGATTTTCTATCTGGTGCTCTGGGAAACATATTTCCCCAGAGTCTGCTAGCCTTCCCACAGTCCTGGACTATATGGTTCATCTTAATGCCTTGGGACTCAGACCAGCTATACCAAGAGTGCATCTGGCAGCTGTCTCTGCTTTCCTTTCAGAAGGTAAGCCTTCTTCCCTTTCAGCTCATCCTGTATTCTCTAAATTTTTCAAGGGATTGCTTCATACCAATCCTCCATTCAGGGACCCTGCCCCTGTTTGGGACCTTAATGTTTGCATTGCCCAGCTTATGCAACCCCCTTTTGAGCCTTTGTCCTCAGCAGAGCTTAAGTACTTGACTTGGAAAACTATTTTCTTGGTGGCTATCACTTCTGCCAGGCATAAGCGAGTTACAAGCCCTGTCAGTGGAGCCTGATTTTTATCTCTTTCCATAGAGATAAGGTGGTCCTCAGGACTAACGGGAAGTTTTTACCTAAGGTGGTTTCAGACTTCCACCTTAACCAGTCTGTCTCTTCCTGTTTTCTTCACTGACTATTCCTCCTCTGGGGAGAGGAGGCTGCACAGTTTGGATGTGAAAAGGGCCCTTAGCTACTACATAGAGTGTACCAAGGGTCACCGGTTTGACTCCCTCCAATTGTTCCTCACTTATGGGGAGGTTGGTAAGGGAAAACTTGCCACTAAGAGATCTATTGCCAGGTGGATTGTCTCTTGCATTCAATTTTGCTATGAAAAACTAGGCAGGACTCCACCCTCAGGCCTGAGGGCTCACTCTACCAGAGGTACAGCTGCTTCCTGGCTGCTGCCAGGATATTCCTATCTTAGAAATATGTCAAGCAGCTACCTGGAAAACAGTTCACACTTTTACCAAGCATTACTCTCTGGATCTCTGGATATCCAGGCTAGGAGTGATGCTCGGTTTGGCACAGCAGTGCTCCAGAGCCTATTTCCTAGGTAGGTTCTGTCCCTCCTTCATGGAGGTACTGCTTGGTAGTCTGCAATTTGTCAGAATACAGCAAGACTTCATGTTGTTTGAAGAAAAATGTTGTTTCTTCTAATGGGGTCTTGCTGTATTCTGACCCCCCGCCTCCCCTCTCAGAACCTTTGTTTTGGGATGTGGATGGGCAGTAGCAGTGTTGGCACTCAAGAGGTGCCCCACCCTTTAATTATCACCCCTTTGCTTTGGGTGAGTGGGTGTTGTGTTTGTTTCATTTTTTGGGTTTCCTGACTTGAGTCTTTGTTTTGGGACCAAATAATCTGTTTATTATATTTAGTAGCCAGTTGGCTAGTGTAGGTTTACAGCTTCCACACAGGACACTTAGTGAGTATAGCTCGTAAAGATCTGACGGTTTGAGTTCAAACAGCAACAGACAGAGTCTCATCCGAGCTCGAGCTCAGCGTTCCATGCCAGGCATGGAAAGTTAACTCTTTCATCTCCGGGGCAGTTCGAAGGTTGGACCTCACTGCAATTTGTCAGAATACAGCAACACTCCATTAGAAGAAACAACATTACTAAGGTGAGTAATTTTTTTCTTCTAGATGTGTCTGGGGGGGGTGAGATAAGCACAGAAATTAGAATTTCATATGCAAATAAGCAATAAAATAGTCGTAACACCATGCCATACAACAGAGCAATAATGATACATATTTCACAAAAAGGTTTAAGATCAGAGGTAGTGCATATAGTATCCAGTTACAGGCCCATCTCAATCCTGTCCCTGCTCTCTAAATCACTGGAAAGAATTGTAGGCGACCAACTCGCAGACCAGCTACATAAATACAACCTTCAATGCCCCCAGCAGCATGGCTTCCACAAGTTGCACAGCACTAACACTGCCCTAATTTAATTCACGGACTTCGTTCGTGGGACACTCGACCAGGGCTATATATGGTTGGTGCAATCGGAGCCAGGACCGGACTGATTTCAGAGCCTGCCAGCTGCAGCTAGGGTTACCACCTGTCCTGATTTTCGCAGGACAGTCCTGATTTGGGCTGCTGTGTCCTGCAAAAAAACATGAAAAATACTACATGTCCTGACATTGTAGCAGAAAAAAATATTTCTAATTTTCCTCTAAATGTTGCAAAAAACTATAATATCTTAACTAAAATACCTTAAAATTATAAGAAATATTAGAAACAATTAGAAAAACGACAATATTTAGTCTTAATTTTGATTATTTAGAGAAAACAAGTCTGTTGCACTGGTCTAGGTTACATATTGTCCTGCGAAAAACCATGCTTCAGTAGGAAATGTCCCACTTTGGGCTTCTTAAAAGGTGGTAGCCCTAGCTGCAGCAGCAAGGTGCAAGATGCGACTCCTCTGCACTACTCTGTGTTTCTGTGGTGTTCTAAAACTGTAATTCTGCTCCCTGCCCTGTCTGTTTGCTGTTGCTTTAAGTTAATTTCCATTGGCAGAGAGCAGCTGATTGTTCATTGTATGCCAGTCTGTTCTGTGCTCAGCCTACCTGGAGCATATGACTTGCTAGTGCCTTAATTCAGATTTGTTGCTGTGTCTCTGGTTTCTCTCCTCTGTCTTGCTCTCCAGTAGCCATTTCCACTGCTTGCTGGTCTGCGCATGTGCAGATCGTCCTCCACCCCCTCCTTCCCCTGCATCTTTGTCCCTCAGCTCTCCTGCTTCGACTGTCCTGCCTTTTGTTTCTTTAAACACACCCCTTACTTAATCCAAATATCCCCTTTATCCACAGGCTTACATTCGATTAAGCTCCCAAACGGAGCCAGGGCCAGCCCGATATCAGAGCCTGCCAGCTGCAGCAGCAGGGTACAAGACGTGACTCCTCTACACTACTCTGTTAGCCTGTCACTGTGCCCTGCCCACCCTGGTCCATCCCTTAATTTATAGGCCACATTGATCACGTGACCTACCCTGACAGAAAAAGGGTCACATTGATTATGTGACCTACCCTGACAGAAATAATCTACCTACTTTCCCTAATGAATTTTATAACTCTCGTCCACTAGGAGTCGCTGCTGAGCACTCCCTAAGTCTCCTACACAATAACAGCCCAGCATCCATAGCACAGTACAACCACCTAGTTACTTGCCCTGCTTTTGCTGCAGTCTTGCTTATCCCCCTTACATTTCACAGCCCCCCTCCCTAAGTTTCGAACCCTTGACCCTATACTCGCGAGGCGGCAACCCTAACCACTACACTACTGCAGCAGTTGCAGTCTTCTGTGTTTCTTGGTTTCCTTTAACTACCTTCACACAACCCTTCTAACCACCTCTTGGCCACACCCTCTCTGATACCACCACCACCTCTGATCTAATTTTTCAGCAACCCCTCTAACCTATCATCACCTTTTTTCTCTGGACCATACAGTACAGTTCACTAAATTTGACTTGAGGGCCTGCAACATTATGGCCCCGCTCACTGTTTTTCTGCTTGTGCTGCCTTCTTATGTCATCCCTCACACCTCAACAAAGTCCCCTTACGCATGCCTAAAAAACGTACCACAGGGATCTGAGCCCTTAAGTACTACACACACACCAGCACCACTAAACCCACCCCACTCGCCAGCAGCCCAACACGCTACCCCCTTTTATCTGCGTACTCCTTCCTCCAACTTTTCACTATCAGCAATTTTAGTACTACACTAAAAAAATCCACCAGTCAGAGACCACCTACTATGTGTTTCAAGTCCTTCAAGCAATATTTTAGTAGGATTATCCTGCTTCTCTTTCTAGTATCTGGTAATGTTCACCCCAATCCAGGCCCTCCAAAGTTACTGAAATGTCAAATCAGAGATAGCAGGAGCTCACCTCCATCAACATTCATAGCCTGCTACCCAAACTTGATGACCTGCAAGTCTAGGTAACACAGCACAAACCTGAAGCACGATCTTAATGAAACTTGTCTCTCCTAAAGTTCCTGATACTGCAATTTCCCCTACTGGTTATAACCCTATTCAGGCAAGACTGGCTTGATAAAAGGGTTGGGGGTTGTGCTTTATATCTGAAATGCACTGTAAAGGGTCAAGCCCTTCCGTTAGTGTCCCCAGTAAACAACTCTTAAGCCCTAGCAGTCAAAATAATCCTTGGCCAACTTGGGAAATCGCTACCATAATGTCTGATACATCCCTCTGTGAGGCCAGTCATCCAACTTCAAAATGGTCCTCAGCCATCTGGAAAACCTCCCCCATTGCACCGAGACCGTGGTATTGAACGACTTCAGCATTAATTGGCTTGCCCCTGAAGCTGACTCTTATGACGACTCCATCACGGCCATGGATATTTCCCAGATGATAACCACCCCATGAAAATTATAGGACTGGCAACAGTTCCCTCCTGGACCTGATCATTACCATCCACCCAAAAAGAATCACTAGCACATCAGTGCTCCCTGAATCGATGAGTGATCATTCCCCAGTAATATGCCATTGGTCAAATAAGGCCCCTAAGCCACCAGCTAAAATCACTTACTAACACATCCTCAAAAGAGGACTAATCAAAACAAGCCTACATCGCACAATGTGATTGGTCCCCCTTAGACATATCCAGTCGTGTTGACTACACACTAAACTGCTTCATCGCCCAAGTCAATAAAGTTTGTGACATGTTTGCCCTGCTCCATAAAAAAAGACTAGGGGATCAACAAACTTTTGGGTCACCGCTGCCTTACTAAACATGATGCAAGAAAGGGACAATCTCTGGCATCGCACACTAGCTTCTGGGAAACAGGTCGACATGCAGTGTTATAGGACTGCTAGAAACTCGTGCACCCATAAAGTTTGCCAGGCCGAAATAGAACACTTTAAGAGCGAGCTCACTAGCTCCTGGGGTAATAGCCGGAGTTTCTGGGATAAAATTAAAGATTTTGCAGGTAAACCCAATAAAAAAAAATCCCCACAGTGATTGAGGTTAATGGGCGCTACATACAAGACCATAAACAAATAGCGGACACCTTCAGTGATGTTTCACTGATCTCAGTGGTGCACTCCCGACTTTTTGATGAGCTTGACAAAAGTGGCAAAGCTGGAATAGCTGCCCCGATCCCTCCCTTCTACTTTAGGAGAGTCACTTTTATGGAATCCAAAATAACTTATGAGGGTGTTTGGCAAACCAGGTTTATCAGCTACTCCCTAGACCTCCAACTCCTAAACTTCTCTTGAAGTAGTCCTGACACCCCTTTCCAAACTCCTGAATTTATCACTGTCCCTCAGACAGTTCCCCATCAACGAAACAGAATTTGATGGTAGATAAGGACCGCATGGCCCACCTAGTCTGCTCATTTCCCTACCTAACGGATAAACTGCAGATCCTAGTTGGCCAACAGCCTACTTCCTCCTACACCCAACTAGAACGGCCTTATGTCTGTCTCATGTATTCTTGAATTTCCCCACTGTTTTTGACTCTACAGCCTTCTCAGGAAGGCTGTTCCATGCATCTACAGCTGTCTCTTTGAAGAAATACTTCCTCACATTACCTCTGAGCCATCCCCCCTCTATCTTCAAATTGTGCCCCCTTGTTTTTGCACATCTCTTTTTCTGAAAGATGCTGTCCTCTTGGACTTTGTTGATTCCCTTGAGGTATTGGAAAGTTTCTGTCATGTCCCCCCTCTCCCTTTTTCCTCAAGGCTATCTATACATCTTAAGCTCCTTTAGTCTTTCTTCATATGTCTTCTGGTGCAGACCCTGCACCATTTGGTTGCCCTCCTCTGGACAGCCTCCACCCTGTCTATGTCTTTGCGCAGATGGGGTCTCCAGAACTGTACACAGTACTCTGGATGTGGTCTTACCAACTGTCTGTATAGCGGGCCAACAACTTCTTGTTTTCTACTGGTGATGCCTCTCCCTATGCATCCCAGTATCCTCCCAGCCCTCCTTACTGCTTTCTTACATTGCTGGCCCACCTTTAGGTCATCTGATATCACTACTCCCTGGTCCCTTTCCATTTGTGTTCATTGTCAATATCTCACCCCCCATTGTGTACTCTTTCCCCTGGGTTTTTGTTTCCCAGGTGCATTACTTTGCACTTCTTTGCATTGAATCTAAGCTGCCATACATTTGACCATTCCTCTAACCTTGCCAAGTCCCTTTTCATCCTTTCCACCCCACCTTGCGTATCAACCATGTTGCAGATCTTTGTGTCATCTGTAAAGAGACATACTTTCCCTTCTAGTCCCTCTGTAATGTCACTTATAAAGAAATTAAAAAGGACCAGCCCCAGTACTGAACCCTGCAGTACCCCACTAGTAACCCTCCTTTCAAACAACATGAAGTCTTGCTATATTATGAGATATGCAGTTTAACCCCAGGTTAGAACTGCTCCGGAGGTGAAAGAGTTAACTTTCCATGCCAGGCATGGAACCTTGAGCTCGAGCTCAGTTGAAAACTCTGTCTGTTGTAGCTCCAACTTAAACTGTCAGATTCTTTACTCCACCTCACCGAACAGTTGCTCCTGAGATTTCTCCTGCTGCTCGGTTCATTTGTCGGTTAAAAAGTGTAATTTTCGGTTTATTGACCGAAATTAAACCGCAGTCGGTCGGTTCAAGCTCTGTCTGTGGTATTGTAAGTAATAGGTAGGCTTACGTTTATTTTCTTCTGTGTGGAAATTGTCTTTTTCCGTTCGGTTTGAACCGATCAGATTGGTTTAAAATAACTTTCTAGTCCTTTAGAGTGCGGTTCTCGGTTCTTATCGGTTCTAAAAAAAACGGATTTCATTACGGTTTTTTCCACGACCCGTGACACAGTTGGGAACCGATAAGAGAGTCTTGCTTAGCGGATTGCCACTAACGGGCAAGTTTTGGTTAGGCTGGCACTATGTCTGAGAAACCCAAAAGAAAAACCGGACCCACTGGGTTTCATCACTGTGGCCTCTGTGGGGAAGCCTTTGCTAAGGCTGACCCACACCACCATATATATTGTCTGGGGTTTGACCACCTCAATGCAGACTGCCAGATTTGTAGAATTTTCCTGCTGCCACCGTGGAAAAGAGAGTTGGTTGGCTCAGGGAAAGGGAGGCCAAAAAGTCCGCTGACCTGGATGGCCAGCCCGGTTCGGTTCCAACCGAACCTGAGGGAGTGCCCTCTGACCAGGGCGATACTTCCTCGGGCAAACGAAGAGCCAGCTCTGAGGAGCCGGTTCCAACTAAAAGAGCTAGAAAGTCAGCTAGTGTGGAGCCAAAAGTTCTTTCTCCAACCGCTGAGGAAATAGCTAAAGCTATTCAAATTGTCCAGTCTCTTTCCCCGGTTCCATCTGAACCGACACCATCAGGGAAGCGCTGTCTGGACGGTTCCACCGTTCAAGATTATGATTTTGAGGATTTTTATGAACCGGAGGAAGGGGAGGAGGGTATGAGGAGAGTGAATGTGATTTTGAAGGTCTGATGTGCCCATTGAACCGGACATCTCTCCAGACAGACCATCAGGGACCCCCCCCCTCCCCGAGGCTATCTGAGTCCCCTTCTCATTTTATGTTCTATAAGAAAGTTGCTGAAACTCTCCAACTCCCTGTTGAGGAAGCTGTTGATGACCAAGAAGAGCCTGATTATGTGGAAATGATGGATATTCCAGAGTCTAGGAGACTGTCTATTCCTTTGCACAAATCCTTTAGGAAACAGACAGTAAAAATTCTAAAAACTCCTCACTCTATCCTTCCTGTTGATGATAAAAGGATGGACAAGAGGTATACATCATCAGGCTCTGATACGGAGTTCCTCTCTCAGCAATGTAGCCATGTGGGGGTAGTGCATGCTGCAGCCTGTGACAAGGCTAATATTCCTCTAGCCTCTCACCCTCCTGAAAAGGATTCTAGGAGGATGGATGCCATGGCAAAGAAACAGTACATGGCAGCATCTTTAGGACTCAGACAGGCAAGTTATATGGCTTATGCTGCTAGGTACCAGAAATCCAGATGGGATACTGTGCTGACCCTAGTAAAACAGGCCCCTGACCAGCTTGCCAGGAGCTGGAGCAGGTGGCTGGGATGGTATTGAGGCATCCAAGGTGCAATTTCATGCTGCAGTAGACTCTAATGATTTTCATCAAGAGTCATGGCTACATCTGTGTCTCTTCACAGAATGGCCTGGCTCAGATGTACTGCCCTGTCACAGGATACTCAGTCTAAGGCTATGGATTTTCTGTTGTGGGCAATTCTCTGTTTGGGGAGCAGACAGAGAATTATATGAAGAAAATGGATGAGTATAGGACCACCTATAGGAGTGCACAGGCCAAAGAAAGGCAAACCACTCCTCAAAGGCAGCATGTCAGTGGCAGGGGCAGGCCTTTTCATAGGCCTTTTTACCAAGCCCAGGCCTCCTCTTCTGCTTATGCCCAGAGGGGGTTCTTTAGAGGAAGAGGCAGAAGGGGTTCAAGTAAGCCTGCTTCTACCCCTCAACCCAAAGCCCCTGCAAAACAGGCTCCCTGATGGGGTGGCCAGGGCCGATTCTCCACTACCGGTAGGGGGCAGGCTGGCTTACTTTGTCCAGGACTGGAAGTCTTTAACATCAGACAAGTGGGTCCTGGAAGTAGTAAGCCAGGGACTGGTTCTCAGCTTCAAAAAATTTCCGAAGATGAGAGCCAGGTCCTTTCCACCTGCAAATCCTTCAGAGGCACTTGCCCTAGAAACAGAAGTTTCTGCCCTCCTGGCTCTCAGAGCTGTGGAAAGGGTTCCACCCCTACACCAGGGCAAAGGGTTGTACTCCAGGTACTTCCTTACCCCCAAAAAGACAGGAGAATGGCGGCCCATCCTGGATCTTGGGTATCTAAACAAGCACCTTTTAAAACCAAAGTTCAAAATGGTGACTCTGGGAATTATTTTACCCTCTCTAAGGCCAGGGGACTGGCTAGCCTCCCTGGACCTCAAGGATGCCTACTTCCATGTTCTTATCAGAAGCTCCCATCGAAAGTACCTCAGATTCGAACTGCCCTCAGGCCATTATCAGTTCAGAGCAATGCCCTTCGGCCTCACCTCGGCCCCGAGGGTATTCACAAAATGCCTGGCAGTAGCAGTTGCCCATTTAAGAAGGCAAAAGATTGTCATCTTTCCTTATCTAGATGACTGGCTCATAGTAGGTCAGTCCCCGGACCAGGTCAAATTACACCTTCAGGTAACTCAGCAACTGCTCACATCTCTAGGTTTCCTTCTCAGTCTTCCAAAGTCTGTTCTAGAGCCTGTCCAGCTTCTCGCCTTCATAGGCGCAGAACTGAACACAAAAGAGGTCAGAGCCTTCCTCCCTCTGGAAAGAGTGAGGACCCTGGTCTCTCTGGCCTCCTCTTTCACCGTGCAGGTCTCTCGACCGGCAAGGCATTTTCTACAGCTCCTGGGGCACATGGCTGCTTCTGCAGCAGTAGTGCAGGGAGCAAGATTTCAGATGAGGGACGTCCAGTTCCATTTGAGAGCCTTTTGGTCTCAAAGGACAGACCCTCTAACCAAATTGATCCCAGTGACTCGAACCCTGATCCAGGCCCTTCAGTGGTGGCAGGACCAGAGCAATCCGAGACAGGGGGTTCCCTTCAACCGCCAGTCTCACTCCTTGACCCTTACTACAGATGCATCCCTCTTGGGGTGGGGAGCTCACATGGGCGACCTCACTACCCAGGGGTTGTGGTCCCCACAGGAATCTCTGCTCCACATCAATTTGTTGGAACTCAGAGCAGTTTTTCTAGCACTCCAGGTCTTTTCCACATCTGTTCAGAACAAGGTCGTACAGGTCAGAACAGACAATACTACTACAATGTGGTACATCAACCAGCAAGGAGGCACTCGGTCTACGGCCTTGTGCACCGAAGCAATGAAGTTGTGGTCTCTGGCTTATTCCCTGAACGCCTCCCTTACGGAAGTTCACCTTCCAGGCAAGGACAATGTCCTAGCGGATGCTCTCAGCAGGATTTCCCAGGGCCATCACGAATGGGCACTGGATCCCCTAGTACTGGAGGTAGTATTTGCCAGATGGGGCACCCAGCAGATAGATCTTTTCGCAGCCTCAGACAATCACCAACTTCCCCTTTTTTGCTGCAGGCCCCCAGTGTTGGGCTCAGTCCCTCTGGATGCCTTCCTTCTCAGTTGGGAAGGGAAGTTTCTATATGCCTTCCCCTTCCTCTTCTGTTCAAGGTGCTAGTCAAAATCAGATCTCAATCCTGCAAGATGATCCTGATTGCTTCAGATTGGGCCAGACAGCCCTGGTACCCACTCCTCATGTCCTTAGCAGTCCACCCTCCCTGCACCTCCCAGGAATCACAACCTGTTAACCTGTGCCCAGGGGAGGTTTGTATCGAACCTCAGATCTCTCAATCTCAAGGCATGGCTCTTGAAGAGTTAGAGTTTGCTGACCTACACCTCTCCCAAGGTGTATTGGATATCTTGAAGGCCTCTAGGAAGCCTTCCACCAGGGCCACTTGTAATTCCAAATGGAAGAGATTTTCCATATGGTGCTCTGGCAAGCATATTCCACCAGAATCTGCTGATTTGCCCACAATCCTGGATTATTTGGTGCATTTGAATTCTTTGGGGCTGAGACCAGCTACCCTAAAAGTGCACCTGGCAGCCATGTCTGCTTTCTTATCAGCAGGTAAACCTTCTTCTTTTTCAGCTCACTCTGTATTCTCCAAGTTTTTCAAGGGGTTGCTTCACACCAACCCTCCATTCAGGGACCCTGCCCCTGCTTGGGATCTTAATATTTGCATTGCCCAGCTTATGCAACCCCCTTTTGAGCTGTTGTCTTCAGCAGAGCTCAAGTACTTGACTTGGAAAACTGTGTTTTTGGTAGCCATCACTTCTGCCAGGCGCATAAGTGAGTTGCAAGCATTGTCAATGGAACCTGACTTTATCTCCTTTCACAGGGATAAGGTGGTCCTCAGGACTAACAGAAAGTTTTTGCCTAAGGTGGTTTCAGATTTCCACCTTAATCAATCCGTGTCCCTTCCTGTGTATTTCACTGACCATTCTTCCTCTGGCGAGAGGAGATTGCACAGTTTAGATGTCAAAAGTGCCCTTAGTTATTACATAGAACGTACCAAGGGTCACAGGTTTGACTCCCTCCAATTGTTCCTCACTTTTGGTGAGGTTGGAAAAGGAAAACCTGCCACTAAAAGATCCATTGCCAGGTGGATTGTCTCTTGTATCCAATTTTGCTATGAAAAACTGGGTAAGGTTCCTCCCTCAGGCCTGAGGGCTCACTCTACCAGGGGTACAGCTGCGTCTCTGGCTGCTGCCAGGGACATCCCTATCCTAGAGATATGTCAAGCAGCTACCTGGAAAACAGTTCACACTTTCACTAAGCATTACTCCCTGGACATCCAGGCTAGGAGTGATGCTCGATTTGGCACAGCCGTGCTTCAGAGCCTATTTCCTAAGTAGGTTCTGTCCCTCCTCCATGGAGGTACTGCTGTGTAGTCTGCATATGTCATAATATGGCAAGACTTCATGTTGTTTGAAGAAAAAATTACTCACCTTAGTAATGTTGTTTCTTCTAATGGAGTCTTGCTATATTATGACCTTCCCCCAGCCTGCCTCTCTCAGAACCTCTATTTTTGGGATGTGGGTGGGCAGCGCAATGATGGCACTTCATAGATGCCCACTTTGTTTCACCCTTTCTTTAGGGTGCCTGGGTGTTATGTTTTAATTTTCTTTCTTGATTCCCCTGACTTGAGTCTTTGTTTTGGGATCAAGAACACAAATGTGTTTTTTTGTAGTTAGTAGCCAATGGGCTAGTGTAGGTTTTCGGCTTCCACACAGAACCTTAGTGAGTTTTGCTCGTAAAGATCTGACAGTTTAAGTTTGAGCAACAACAGAGTTTTCAACCGAGCTCGCGCTCAAGGTTCCATGCCTGGCATGGAAAGTTAACTCTTTATCCTCCGGAGCAGTTCTAACCTGGGGTTATACTGCATATGTCTTAATATAGCAAGACTCCATTAGAAGAAACAACATTACTAAGGTGAGTAATTTTTTCTTTAATTACGTGATCAGTGTGGTGAAGGAGAGGGTGTTGTCAACATGGATGCAGAGATATTTGAAGGTTGTAACCTGTTCCAACGGTGTCTCCCTTTTGGCTAAGGATGGTCAAAAGGTCTGCATTCTCCTTAGAGTGAGGCAGTGTGAAGTGCATTATTTTTTTTATTTATAGTTTAGGAGAAGTTGGTTTTGAGTGAACCAGGACTCGAGCTTTATGAAACTATTTTGTAAAGTTGTTATTTCAGTCGGGTGATTTGCCTGGTACAGAGACTACTGCATCATCTGCATAAATCAGCATCTTTTTTTTATTAATTTATTTATTTATTTTTACCAGGAGAGAGATACTAAGCTAAAGCTTATTTACAAGTGCGACCTGGGAGCACAAGGAAGTTAAGTAACTTGCTCAGGGTCACACAGTATGCAAGTGGGGGATGTGGGATTCAAACCCAGGTTTGCAGCTCAGAGCCTTAAACCACTACGCTATACTGTCTCCATCTTACTAGGCAAGCATAGGGAGTGTATTTATAAATAAGATGAAGAGTAATGGTCCTAAGATTGGTCCCTGGGGGATGCGTGAGTTACATTCCTTGGGTCAGAGGTAACCCCTCTTATCCTCAAGCACTGCGACCTGTGCAGGGTTTTAACTCCCAAAATTGATTAGCGTTTGCTCATAAAAGTGCTAAAACATTGTGAAAATGCATAGCACTTGCCTCATTGTGTTTAACAAACCTAACAATTCTAGAAAACCTATATAAATACTTTCTGTACAGTTAGCATTGTCCCAAAAAAAACTGCTAATCGGTTATTTAAAACCCTGCTGTGTGAGAAGTAGCTACTGAAGCATTCAACAGTGTCATTGGACAGGCCTAGTGTTATAAGGTTGTCGAGTAGGCTGTGGTGATTGACAGTATCAAGCGCTTTGGTGAGGTCTATAAAGATGGGCCCCACTGTCTTTCCAGTGTCTCAAGCATCGTGACAGGTGCGAGGTAAAGTCTGTGAGCGCTGTGATAGTGCTGTGGCTTTGACGAAACCTATGCTGCTGCAGGCAAAGTAGTTTATATTTTTTCAGATATTCAGAGGTTGATACGATACAATCTCTCTAGGGGTTTTGGGGGTAATATAGAAATGGGACGGTAGTTACCAGGCTGGTTCTGTCCCCATTTTTGAATACTGGGGTGACTAGAGCTGTCTTCCACCTATCTGGGAAAATTCCAGTTCTAAGGGATGTATTAAATAAGCGAGTGGAAGATCTAGTTCTTCAGAGTGAGGGCAATATCAAGTTAGCAATCTTGGTTTCGCCTAGAACCCTTTTGACATATGTATTGGTTTGTGACCAAGTGATTTGCTTGAAGTAGAAAAGAGGTTGGTGGGGGGAGGGTTGGTATTCAGGAACTTTCTGTTAGGCTGAGTTTTAAGATATTCTGACCAACTTGGTGCACTTGTTACATGCTCTCTTAAAAAGACCCCAATCCGAGTCATTCTTGCTTCTTCTGGCTTTTTTCCATAAAGTATCCCTTTCTAACAGGGAAGCTTTGAGCTCAGGCGAGAACCAACGGCAGATACTGCTCCTGACCCGCACCTTAACCAAGGGAGCATGCTTATTTAAAGCCTCACTTAAAATATCATAAAAAATAGTATATACCCTGTTAACCATTTTTGGCTAGGAAGAATTCCTGCCATCGCGGTGAAAGTTTCAAGTCGTGGACATATGCAGATAAATCAAAGTTGCGTTTGCACCTCTTGATAGAGAACTTTGCCACAAACTGTGGGTTGTGCACTGATCTAATGGTGGTGATTATACAATGATCGCTAATGTCAGAAAAATGTTCTGACACGAGAGAACAGGTGTGGCTTACTAACCAAAATTACATGTAAGAGGAAGCTGTTGTTAAGGTTCTTTTATTTGGGTGAGTAGGCTTTACAACAGCACCCTCTTAGATGTAATTTTGGTTAGCAAGCCACATCTGTTCTCTCCTAATGAGTTGCACCAGCCCTAGACTGTCACAAAAGGATTTCAAGGGAGCTGATGCACTTAATAGCCAGTCGTAGTTCAGGTCGCCAAGAATAATGGTTTCCAAGGAACTGAGCCCCAGTACGGAACTGAGGTGAGACAGGAGATGAGGCCCGGCAGAAGGGGGCCTGTAGCAGCCTATTATACAGAGTGCACTGGAAGGTGAAAGTTCGATCTTTATGGTCAACCGCTCGAATTCTTTGGGGGGAGGATGATTCCTCTATGCATGCGGCTGAGTATTTGTCCCTTACGTAAATTGCCACCCCACCTCCTCTTGATTGCCTATCCGCTCGGAAGAGTAAATAATTTGGGATATTGATTTCATTGTCTGGGGTAGCTGGCCTAAGCCAGGTCTCAGTGATCACTAGGACGTCAGGTAGGGTGTGGCTCACCCAAGCCTGAATAAAGGTGAACTTTTTCAGCAAACTACAGGCATTAAGATGCATAAAAGACATTCCTTTGATACCTGCCAGGTCTGATGGAGAAGCAAGGGTGTCTAATGGTCCTGGGTTGAGTTCGACATTGCCTGAGCACAAAAGTGAAAGAAGCAGGATTCTTTTTAAGGCAGCAAACTGTAATTTGTAAACATTATTTTTTGGGCCCTAGGGGAGGTGGTGTTGATGGGTAGGCCTGTACCCACTCCTGGTGTTATACTGGCCTAGTGTTGTAGCCACTAGTGTCCTGGCAGGAATTTGCCATGAGTAGGAAGTCTCTAGTCTGGATGGGGGAGTAATCTGCAGAGGCAGCTCGGGAGATGTCCCACTCTCCGGCAGAGAGAGCTGAGAAGCCCAATCGTCCAGAATGGCTACCTGAAAGGAGCTGTTGGACGAAGGACGGGGAGAAGCGCAAGAGTCATTCCACTTTAGGGAGGGATGAGGGTTCTGAAGAATTGAGCTGAGCACTAGTAAAGCTAGTGACACACCGAGGAACCAGCTGTAACTTCCCATGGTAGATCTAAATGCCACAACAGCTGGCAGTAAAAGTCACTAGAAGCCTAGACCAAACGGCGATCAGGTGTCATAAGTTCAAAATCCTTTTGCTGGCTGAGAGGCGGTTTTGGCGCCCAGCGTACCTGTGGGGCAACTGTTTGCAGCTGAGCCAGTGATGTGGTTCAAGGCTGCAATCCGGTGTGGCAAGATTGGTCTGTAGCTTTTGACCTTACTTCGAGATACAGCTCTTGCAGCAGGTAACACCATTAGGACTGAAGCCGGCAGGCATCAGGACCCAACGGAATTCTTCTAGCTAGCTATCTTCAGCAGGGACCGCCCCCAACATCGGTCCCGCCTCTGACGTCAGGCGTAGTACATAAGGGGGCGGTCCCGCCAGATTCCCCAGTTCTTTCCCGCCGTCGACTTGCATGTCTCGACCCTTCGGTTCAGATTCTAGCGTGCGACGCGTGGTAAAGTGTTTTCCTATGGGAAATTCGTTCTCTTCGTTCAGCTTTTTGTCTGATGTCCTCTCCAACCTCCGGTCACTCCTCGAAGTGCGCCTGTGGGAAGCAGATCCCATTCAAGGATCCGCACTTGGCCTGTGTCCGGTGCCTAGGCCCAGACCACGACACCCGGTCCTGCACCTTTTGCCAGGGTTTCAACAGTAGAATCCAGATCCGTCGCCAGAAGGCCCTACAGGCGTTCCTGCTCGAGGAACAACTCAAGACCATGGCTTCCAGGGGGGATTCTTCGGAGAAGGCCCGTAAGCATTCTGAGAAGCATAGAGAGGAGGCCCCTTCCAGGTCCCCGTCTAGGGCCTCCAACTCGCGCAGCTCTGGTTCCAGGTCTGACCGCTCTCCTTCCTGGGCCAGATCTCAGCCTCCCCCCGCTGCGGTGAGAAAATCTTCAGGCTCCTCTTCTCAGGCCAAGACTCCCAGGCCTTCCTCATCCTCCAAGGCCCTGGCTAAGTCGGGGGATCACCACCATCACCACAAGTCGGGTTCCCGCCATTCTGAACCCGTCAGGTCTGCCTCCTTGCCTCCTCGCCTCCTCCTCCCCAGCGGAAGACCAAGGAGCTCACCTGCTAAGAGGCCATTGGACCCGGCCGGTTCCCCGGCCGGCCTCTCCACAGGTCCCCAGAGCCGCTTGTCAGTCAGAAGACGCCGCCGCCAAGTTTACCTCATCCTCGGACGCCGGTAGGGGGACTGACGCTGCCAATCGAGAAGAGGACCGACGCCTCCGACCGACATCGGTCAGGAGACCATCACTGAGGAGGAGTTGACACAGCCCGAGGACCAGACGGGCGACCCCGGTCCTGTTGAGACTCCCAGGGAACCCTCCCCTCAACCCGAGGCCCTTGTGGAGCCGACGCCGGGACCTGACGACTGACCACCGGCGCCCGGTCCGTCGTCTGGCCTTTCTTTTTCAGAGGTTAAGGAGCTTTTCACTTACTGGTGGGATACCATCAAAAAGGACATGGTCCCCACTCCACCTCTTCTCCCACCTCCTCCTCCTCCTACACCAGTTACTCCTCCGGTTCCTGCGCCCCCTTCTCCATCCGGGTCTGCAGGCCGGTTACCTCCTCCCCGGGAGCCCAGGATCCCTCCAAGGGGGAGACCAGATAAAAGGAGACCTCCGTCCAGATCCTCTTCTGGGTCACCCAGCCCTAAGAGACCCAGAAGACGCCGCCGTTTGCCTCGCCGGACGGAGGACACAGGATCAGAGTTTTCAACAGGATCTAGATCCCCATCTCCTCCACATCCCTTCTCCAGACCCACGGAGCTTCCAGGGTCTCCTCCGGATGACCCTTGTTCTTGGACATCATGAGACACATCCAAGAGAACATGGGATGGGATGTGGAAGAGTTAGACCCGAAAGGCTACACCTTGCGAAATATCTTCGGCAGAAGGACCCCGAGCCTGTGGTGGTGCCACCCTTGGTAGACACTTTCATGGACGTCACCAAGGCAGCGTGGAAGCGTCCACATTCACTCCTGGTGATGCCGAAGAAAGCTGATCGCCTGTACAAGGCTCCAAGGAAGACCAGTACTTGGCTCAGCATCCTCAGGCCGACTCTCTGGTCATAACAGCCTCTCATGACCGGTCCCAGAGACCGCAACATTTGAGCAGCCTGCCACTGGACCCAGAGTCCATGCAGCTGGACGCCATGGGTAGGCGCACGTATGCTTCCGCTACCTGCGCCATCAGATCCCTGAATTATTTGACCCACATGGTGCAGTTCCAAAATGCCCTGTGGGAGCAGGGTCTGGATGCGGCTGAGAAATTGCCAGAAGGTGAGCAGAAGGAAAAGATGTTGCAGCTCCTCCGTACGGGTTCGGATGTGGGAACCCAAGTGCTACGAGCCGTGTATGCCTCCGGAGGCACTCTTGGCTCCATGTCTCGGTTTTACCGGACGTCCAGAAAACATCATGGATGCCTCATTCGAGGAGAAGTTTTATTTGGTCAACCCTCTGAGAAGGTAATCACCAAACCCAAGAGGCCGGAAGGCAGTGAGGTCGGTTCAGGCCATCGATCGACCGCTTAGTTCCTCAGAGGGAACCAAAGCCGATTCAGGACGGACGAGAGACAACAGTCCTGCCTGCTCCACAACAGAGGGGCCCGGTTTCTGCAGAGCCCAGGAAAACAACCCGAGGTCAAGGCCAGCGCTCTCTTTAGTCGGCCCAGCCAGCGGTCCCTCAGCCGCCACAGCCTGACTCCTTCCGGCCCCGCCTCAGGATCAACGGATTTCATGGTCGGGGTCGATTATGCACTTCCTGCCAGGATGGCAGTCTATAACCACCGACAGGTGGGTTCTCCAGATGGTCGGAAGAGGCCACTTTATAGAATTCATGAAAAGCTACCTCGAGGCCTCCTCTGCTCTCCGCTACTCGGGTCAGCACAAGTCATTGATCAGACAAGAAGTACTCTGCCCTGCAAAGGGAGCAATAGAGTACGTCCCAGAGAACCAGAGAGGATAGGATACTATTCCCACTTCTTCCTGGTTCCAAAGAAAAACAGGGGACCTCCGTCCGATTCTGGACCTCAGCAACCTCAATATGTCGGTCGCCTACAAAAGATTCCGCATGGTGACTCTTCCGGTCTTATTCCCATGCTAAAGAAGGACGCTCTTAGCGTCTCTAGACATGCAGGACGCATACCTGCACATCCATAGCTCAAGTGCACAGGAGGTTCTGCGCTCAATTTCTCGGCACCATCTTCAGTTCCGAGCCCTTCCATTCGGGCTGTCATTGGCACCCAGGGTCTTTACCAAATGCATGGCAGTCATGGCAGCGCTCTGAGAACAGGGCCATTATGTGTTCCATGACCTGGACGATTGGCTTCTCATGGCCGCCTCCAGAGAGGCGTTGTTACTGGCGATCCAGAGTACCCAGGACCTGTTTCGATCTCTGGGCATCTTAATCAACCACGAGAAATCTCTCCTGGTACCGTCGCAGAAGCTGCAGTTCATAGGTGCAGTTCTGGACACTGTTCAGGGAAGAGCATTTCTTCCAGACGACAGAGCGGAGCGCATCAGATCCCTCATCAGGGATCTTTCGTCGAAGAAGACCGTCCCAGCCAGGTCGGTCCTTCGCCTGCTCGGACACATTGCTGCGGCCATTCCGACCATCCCTTTCGCAAGGCTCCACATGCGGGTAACTCAGTGGATGCTTAAGGTGCAATGGGACCAAAGGCAAGACCACATGCAGCATCTGGTCAGAATCACGAACGCCGTGATTCGAGACTGGCAATGGTGGCTAGACCAAGGGACACTCTCTACGGGCGTCCCATTTATAGCGCCATCCCGAGGTAATCCTCACCACAGGCGCCTCAGGACTGGGGTGGGA
Source organism: Neoceratodus forsteri (assembly GCA_016271365.2). Lineage (NCBI taxonomy): Eukaryota > Metazoa > Chordata > Ceratodontiformes > Ceratodontidae > Neoceratodus > Neoceratodus forsteri. The sequence continues at coordinate 1,104,475,204 of CM028135.1, read as the reverse complement.
GCACACCTGAGGCGGGTGAAGTCCCAGGGAACGTGGACCCCTCAGGAGGCTTGCCCATATCAACGCCCTAGAGATGAGGGTGGTCCTTTATGCCCTGCAGGCAGGAAGGGAGGAGGAGTGGCACTGTATGTGAAAAATGATATAAGGGCCACAGAGATCCAGGAGGAACAAAATGGGGGAGAGATACTGTGGGTTAAGCTGGAAAGGAAAATGGGGCCAGCCATCCGCACAGGTGTGGTCTATAGACCACCAGCCCAGGAGGAAGAAACAGATAGGAGCTGATGCTAGCCATCCAAAGGATGGCAGACAAGGTGAGGTAGTACTGGTTGGAGACTTCAATATTCCAGGACGTGGACTGGAGCATCCCAGCAGCAGCATCAACTAGGAGCAGATTTATCCTGGACTCCTTCAGGTGCCTTCCTCAAGCAACTGGTCATGGAACCAACTCAGCAGAAGGCAATACTGGACCTTGTGCTCACAAACAGGGACAGTGTGATGGGATAACAGTGGGGAGCACCTGGGTAACAGTGACCACCAGTCATTGTGGTTTGAAATCACAGAAAGAGCAGAACCAAACCACACAAAAACACGTATCCTGGATTTTAGGGGGCAAACTTTGGGAAAATGGGGAGATACTTGAAAGAGGCATTAAGGGATGGGACAGGAATCAGGGTTGAGGAACAGTGGGCAGATATTTAAAATGGGGATTACAAGAACAACAGAATTATGTATTAAGCAGGTTAGCAAGAGGAAAAGGAAGAGGAGACCATTATGGTTTCCAAAGAGGTATCAAAGAAAGTGAAAGCCAAAAGATTGCATTCAGGCAATACAAAAGACACAGGCAGAAGGGGATAGGGAGAAGTACCAGAGAAGCAAAGGGAGGCAGGGAGGTCAGTAAGGGAAGCCAAAGCTCAGACAGAAGAACACATTGCAAAATCAGTGGGTAAGGGGACAAACCTTTACAGGTACATAAGTGAAAAGAAAGACAAAGGGAGGGATAGTGAGACTGAAGGGGGAGGATGGGAGCCGCATGGAGGATGACAACAGTAAAGCTGACATATTGAACAGGTATTTCTGCTCAGTCTTTACTGAGGAAGAGGAGGGTAATGGGTCTGAAGGGAGTACAAGGGGTGAGAATGGTGCAGAAATGGACACAAGTCCCTTTACATGAGAAAGGGTCCTGAAGGAACTGGAAGTAATAAGAGTTGATAAAGCAATGGGGCCAGACGGAGTGCACCCCAGGGTCCTTAAAGAACTAAGAGAGGTGGTGGCTGAACCTCTGGCTATCCTGTTTAGCCGATCACTGGAAACAGGGGAGGTACCCAAAGACTGGAGGACAGCAGATGTAGTCCCCTTATACAAAAGTGGGAACAAAGAGGAAGCAGGGAACTACAGACCAGTCAGCCTCACCTCGGTAGTGGGAAAGATCATGGAAGCACTACTGAAGGAGAGATTGGTGGAACATCTGGTTGTCAATGGACTACAGGACCCAAGGCAGCATGGTTTCACCAGGGAGGTCATGTCAGACCAACCTCGTTGAATTTTTTGACTGGGTGACTAGGGAGGTGGATCGGGGAGGGCAGTGGACATGGCCTATCTGGACTTCAGCAAGGCCTTTGACACTATGCCTCATAGAAGACTATTACACAAACTGGGGAATATGGGTGTGGGCAGGACAGTAGTGTGGTGGGTAGGTAACTGGCTGGGTGGCAGGACACAGAGGGTGGTGGTAAATGGCTGTCACTCCACAGAGGGAAGAGTGACCAGTGGGTACCACAGGGATCAGTGCTGGGACCGGTCCTATTCAACATCTTCATCAGTGACATTGCACAGGATCTAGAAGGCAGAATTTCACTGTTACGCTGATGACACAAAGCTCTGTAACAGAGTAGACACACCAGAGGGTGTAGACAGAATGAGAGCGACCTGCAGAAACTTGAAGAATGGTCAGGGGTTTGGCAGTTGAAATTCAATGCAAGAGAGTGCAAGATAATGCATATGGGGCACAAAACCCTGGCACAATATATCAGTTGGGGGTGAGGATATAGCATGCACCAAGCAGGAAGGGATCTTGGGGTTGTCATCTCTGATGACCTCAAGGTGGAAACAGTGACAAGGCAGCAGGTAAAGCAAATAGGATGCTGGGATGTATATGCAGGGCATCACCAGCAGGAAAAGGGAGGTCATAATTCCGCTATACAAGACACTAGTGAGGCCCCACCTGGAGTACAGTGTACAGTTCTGGAGACCATACCTACGTAAGGACATAGACAGGGTAGAGAAGGTTCAGAGGAGGGCAACAAAGATGGTGCATGGATTGCATCACAAGTCCTATGAAGACAGGTTGAAGGAACTGAACATGTACTCCCTGGAAGAGAGAAGGGAGAGAGGGATATGATAGAGACATACAAGTATCTTACAGGGAGGAACAGGGTGCAGGAAACACTATTTTAAGCGAAAAGATGTTCCAGGACTAGAAGGCATGGGATAAAGTTGGAGGAGGACGATTCAGAGGAAACATGAGAAAGAATTTCTTCACAGAGCGGGTGGTGGACAAGTGGAACACCCTGCCAGAGGAAGTGGTGGGGGCTGAAACAATCACGGGATTTAAGAATGCATGGGATAGACATAAAGGAATTTTAGAGGTCAGGGGTAAGGGGAAACAGACTTCTAGGAAAACAAACTGAACTTGCAAGCTCAAATGGGCAGACTAGGTGGGCCATGAGGCCTTATCTCCGACACTGTCTATGTATCTATGTATTTCAGTCAGAGATCCCGCCGAGTACTCTCCTGCTTCAGACAGACAACACGGCGGTGATGTATTACTTCAACAAACAAGGAGTAGCACACTCTTACCCCCTTTGCAGGGAGGCTATGAGGGTGTGGGATTGGGTAATCCGACACGGCGCAAACCTGATCACAGTACGTGTTCCCGGGGTGGACAACACAATCGCAGATGGCCTGAGTCATTCCCAGGCCAGAGTCCACGAGTGGGAACTTCTTCAGGAGGTAGCAGAGGATCTGTTTCTTCGATAGGGAACTCCAGAATTGGACTTGTTGCTTCCCCATCCAACGTAGAACTGCCCAATTTTTGCTCGCTAGATCCAGGGCCTGGTGTTTTCTGGCGAGATGCGTTGTCCCTCTCCTGGGCGGACAGATTCCTCTACGCTTTCCCTCCCTTCCCGTTGATCCAGAGAGTTCTTCTCAAACTGCGCAGGGAGCATGCAACAATGATCCTGGTGGCCCCCTTTTGGCCCAGACAGATCTGGTTCCCTTTGCTAATGCAGCTATCCCAGGAACCTCCGCTCCCTTTCAGCTCCCATCTCTAGTCTCAGGAGGAGGGTTCACTGGTCCACCCGGACTTACACTCTCTGAACCTGCATGCATGGCTCCTAGAGACACAGCCATTTTGCGACACAGGGTCTCGCAAGAGGTGGCGGAAGTCCTTTCCGCAGCCAGAAAGCCAGCAACGCATGCAACATATGCCATGAAATGGCACCGTTTTTGTTTATGGTCGCAAGCACGCGGCCTTTCCCCTCGAGGTTGTCCGGTGAAGGCGTGCTAGAGTACCTGCTCTCCCCTTTCCGCTCGGGTCTCGCCCACTCCTCTATTAAGGTGCACCTCTGTGCTATCTCCACTTATCACCTTCCGGTGGGACAGCGCACTGTGGTGCAATTAGATGCCTGTCGGAATTCCTGAGAGGGTGTTGCATCTTAGGCCTCCCATTAAGGACCCTGTGCCTCCATGGGATATACTCTTCATCCTGGAACAGCTCACGTCCCCCTTTGAACCTGCCGGGAATTGCGAGCTGCATTTTCTGTCGTGGAAAACGTTATTTTTAGTTGCTGTTACGTCAGCGAGAAGAGTTTCCGAGCTTCAGGCTCTCATGTGTAAGGAACCTTATTTGGTTTTTCACCAGGACAGAGTTTCCCTGAGGACGAACCCTAAGTTCCTGCCTAAGGTGGTCTCCACACCCACTCCTCAATCAGGACACTGTTCCACATAGAAGATTGATAAATAAGCTGGGTAGGCTCGGGATGGGTCAGAAGTTGGTCAACTGGGTGGCAAACTGGTTGACTGGCAGAAAACAGAGATGGTTGGTAAATGGTATACAGTCAGAAGAGATGCAAGTCACAAGTGAGGTACCTCAGGGATCAGTCCTGGGGCCAGTCCTCTTCAACATCTTCATTAGTGAACTTGCAGATGGACTAGAGGGTAAGGCTTGTCTGTTTGCAGATGACACCAAGATCTGCAACAGAGTAGATGATCCAGATGGGGTGGGCAGAATGAGAAGAGATCTGGATAAACTAGCAGAATGGTCAGAAGAGTGGCAACTGGGATTTAATGCAAAGAAGTGCAAAATCATGCACATAGGGAAGAGAAACCCTGAAGCCACCTATAGGCTGGGAGGGGAGTTGCTAGCAGTCACAAAGGAAGAAAGAGACTTGGGCATCATCATCACTGATGACCTAAAATCATCCAAGCAGACCTCTAAAGCAGTAGGTAAGGCTAGGGGGTGTTAGGGTGTATTAGTAGAGGTATCACAAGTCGTAAGAGGAGGTAATAATCCCTCTGTACAAGACACTGGTTAGGCCCCATCTGAGTACTGCGTGCAGTACTGGAGGCCACACACCTTCACAAGGACATTAACCAAATTGAGGCAGTCCAGAGAGGGCAACCAAAATGGTGTAGGGACTGCATCAGAAGACATATGAGGACAGATTAATGGAGCTCAATATGTATACCCTTGAGCAAAGGAGGAGAGAGGTGATATGATCGAGGCATTCAAACACCTAAAGGGCATAAACAAGGTGAAAGAGTCTAACATGTTTAAATATAAGAAAAATAGCAGGACAAGAGGACACAGCATGAGATTAGAGGAGGCGATTAAGGGGAATGTGAGGAAATTCTTTTTCACAGAAAAGTGGTGGATGCATGGAATGGCTTACCACAAGAAGTGGTGGCTATGAATACAGTGCAGGGCTTCAAACAGGCATGGGATAGGCATAAGGAGCAATACAAATGACTATGAATAGATAGGCCACTGACAGAGCAAAGGCCGATGGCACATTTATAAGGTAGAAAAGAAATGGGCAGACTGGATGGGCCTTGCGGTCCTTATCTGCCGTCAACTTCTATGTTTCTATGTTTCTAGGACATTGACCTGCCGGTCTACTTCCCTAACTATTCTAATAGAGGAGAGGTGCTGCTCCACACCCTGGATGTTCACTGCAGCTTAAGGTACTACCTAAGCAGGACTAAGCAGCTTCGTAAGTCGGAGCAGCTTTTTGTTTCCTTTACTGAAAGGATGATGGGCCAGCCAGTATCGAAACAGTCCCTTTCGCTGGCTTGTCCACTGCATATCATACTGCTATGATATCAAAAGCCCTCCCGGGATCAGTTCGGGGCCATTCCACCAGAGGAGTGGCCACCTCTTGCAGCACTGCAACGCTCCACCTCAGCCATTTGTGCTGCAGCCACTTGGAGCTCTGTCCATACCTTTATCAGGCATTATAGCTCAGACATTGCTTCACGGCGAAGAGCCGCTCGCCTGTACTGCAAGGCAGAGTCTCCTGTCCTTAGAACCAGGGACTTGGAATGAGCCTTCTAGTTTCCTCCTCCCAGAGTGTTTGCAAGCGCTACTGCTTGGAAATCAGTCCTAATGGTGTTACCTGCTGCAAGAGCTGTATCTCGAAGTAAGATAGTACAGTTACGTAAGAACTTACCATAACAGTAGATCTTCGAGAACAGCTCTTGCAGCAGGTGCCTTCCCGCCCACCTTCCCCCTTGGAGGAGGCATGGCTTCTCGAGCCTTAACGGGACTTATACCTCTTTGTCTTCTGACGGTGGATCCTCGGTCTCCCATTCTGATGTCATCCTGCGGCCGGAAGTCTCCGGCGGGAGAACTGGGGAATCTTATGAGCCAGCCCCTTATGACTCACGCCTGAATCAGAGGCGGGACCGACGTCGGGGGCGGTCCCCGCTGAAGCTAGCTAGCTAGAAGAATTCCGTGGGGTCCTGACGCCTGCCGGCTTCAGTCCTAATGGTGTTACCTGCTGCAAGAGCTGTTCTCGAAGATCTACTGTTACGGTAAGTTCTTGCGTAACTGTACTTTTCTGTTTATGGCCCTGCTCCACCAGCACTGAATGGAAGTGGGGGACAGGCGTTCAAGTCTTGCAGCCTTAGTGGATGAGCATGGTTCGGCCTGAGAAACGGGCAGAAAAACCCTGGGGGATGGTCCTCAGAAAGAGAGGTGTCCCAGGTCCACGAGAGCAGAAGAGGAAGTAGAAAATATAATGTGTTTCCTCTTTAACAGAAAAGACAGCTATTGTAGCCCTCTAGTGGCTATGTAGTATAATTTGCAAATGAGGAAACACAAAGTAGGTAATAACAATACAGTAACAGCATATTGAGACATAAGGTAGAGAAATTAACAGTAGATAGAAACGAGCCATAGAACAATATTTCTCGGTAGCAAACAATTCATTGCATCCAGTGTGGATAGTGTGCTTATAACTGTTACTCGTGAAGTCTCTGCAATAAAAAAAAAATAGAAACTAAGAAAATAAATTCTCAAGTGTGGTTTCAGTTTTTTAAATGTCAGAGTTCAGGTTTAATAGTTGGTTCCCTGGAGAACTGATCTTTGCTCCACAGCGCATACCATATGGTGGTCACCGGAGTGCATCAGGGAGGGTGCCAGCGTCGGTGATGCACTTTGGGTGGTTTGTAGTACCCACCCAGTCCTGTAGTGAGTGATTTGGGGGTTTGTGCAAGTCTCTATCATACCCCCATCTCTCCTTTCTCCCAGGGTGTACGTGTTGAGATCCATGCCTCAGCATTGCAGATGTCACAGTGGGTAGTCCCTGGGTACAAGTGATCACCGTGTGGTGTAGTTTGGCATACAGACTGGGCAAAGAAGAATCACACTAGAAGGAGGGCTCTGGACTTCAGAAGGGCAGATTTTAAAGAAATGGGAGATTGCCTCTATAAATACCTTGAAGGCTGGGATGGCCAGGTTGGGGAGGGGGCACTGTGGGGTGAGTAGGGAACAGTTGGGGAGTCTCTTGCAAATGAGAACAATCACTAGAACGAGGGGGCATGCAGTGAAGCTGGGCGGGGGGGTTCAGGAGTTCTTTGAAGAAATATTTTTTCACTGAAAGAGTAGTGGATGCCTGGAATAGATTGCCAACGGAAGTGGTGGAGGTAGAACTGTGGAGGGCTTGAAGCATTACTAGGATAGACATATTTGTATATTAGGCTACAGTGGTGTGGGAGAGTCGACAGAGATCAAATATGGTCTGCAGAGACAGAAAAGGTGGGAAACATCTGGGCAGACTAGGTGGGCTAAGTAGTACTTTTCTGCCATCAAACTTTGTTTCTGTTTGGGGTGAAATGTTGAACAGTACTGCGTAATGTGGGCCACACCATCTTGATGTGAAACCGAGGGCTTCTGAAGAGTGAAATGTAGAACAACACTGCATAATGTGGAACAATACCCTCTCGATTTAGGATGAAGGGCTTCTGAAGGGTGATGTCAGATAAGGACCGCTTGGCCCACCTAGTCTGCCCATTTCCCTACCTAACGGTAGGGAATGGGGTGGGGCAAAGAGCATAGAAACAGAAACATAGAAGCCAACGACAGATAAGGGCCATGTGGCCCATCCAGTCTGCCCTTTTTTGTTGCATTGCTTACACTGTATACCCCTACAGGTCTACAGGACTCTCGCTGTCGCCCCCTTACTTATCCTGTATGACTTCCTTTTGCTTATCCCAGGCTTTTTTGAATCCTATCACAGTTTTCACCCCCACAACCTCCACAGGAAGACTGTTCCATGCATCCACCATTCTTTCTGTGAAGAAGTGTTTCCTCACATTTCTCCTAAACCTACCCCTCTCCAGCTTAGTATCATTGCTCCCTTGTACTGGAGCACCCTTTCTCTGAAAAATGGCTCCCATGTGTACCTTATTCACTCCTGTGAGATATTTAAGGGTCTTTATCATATCCCCCTCTCCTCCTCTCAGGTATGCATGTTTAGTCCTTTAGCCTTTCCTCATTGGGCTTTTGATGCAGACCCTGTACCATCTTGGTAGCCTTACTTTGGACGGTCTCCAGCCTGTCCTTCCTGAGACGTGACCACAAGAACTGGACACAGTACTCCAGGTGGGATCTTACTAAAGATCTGTGTAGTGGCAACATCACTTTCCTCTTCCTGCTGTCAGTCCCCCTCATTCACACCAGCATCCCACTTCTTCTCCCTACTGCCGTGTCGCACTCCCTGGCCACCTTCAGGTCATCTGATATGATTACCTCCAGGTCACTTTTCTATTTGGTCTCTGCTAGTATGCTCCCCCTTCTGTATTGCACCCCTGGATTTCTGTGACCCAAGTGCATTATTTTGCAGTTTTCTGCATTTCATTTTCACGCCACCTTGAGGCACTAATAAAAAATTTAAACTGAGGCTAGACTTCTTCTTCAGAAATGCATCTCTTTTTTTTTTTCCCCGGACATCCAGGAAGAGACTAGTCCAGGCCAACTTCCTGCCTCTTTTGGATTACACTGACATCATTTATAACAGCTGTGAAGCCACCTGTCTCCACAAACTGGATACGTTATATCACCTTGCCATCCGCTTTATTATCAATGTCCCAGCTAGAACCCATCATTGTACCTTATATAAGGATGTCCATTGGAACTCCCTGACCGACAGGAGAATCGTGCATATCTGCACCTGGGTATATAAAGCCCTCTTAAAACTGCCTCCCTATATTACAACTCTACTCCGATCACATAGTGTGTACGCAATAAGGAAATGCTGATATATATCCCTAAAACACACAAACGCTGTGGCAAAGCGGCCATTAGTTATATACTCCCCACAGCTTGGAATAAACTTCAGTCAACTCTAAAGCTCCACTCCTAACCCCATTAAATGCTTTTAAAACCCTCACAAGCAAAATCTCTATTGACACCTGTCATTGCACTTAACCTCCATTTTCCCTACCTTTCCTACTTCATCCTCTCTTCTATACTTGTTTTCTAAGTGGTGACTATTATGCCTGTTACTTCAAACAACATGAAGTCTTGCTGTATTCTGACTATATGCAGTTAACCCCAGCACTTGAACTGCCCCGGAGAGGAAAGGGTTAACTCTATGCAGCAGCATAGAACGTTGAGCTCGAGCTCGGTTTTCAAACCTCTGTCTCTGGTACATCTCTGTATAACTGTCAGATTCTTTACTCCACCTAACTGTGAAGTCGCTCTGGAGATTTCTCCTTCGGTTCGGTTTAATCAACCAATTTCTTTATTTTTTCGGTATCGAATCTCTGTCTACGGTACAGGTAGTATAAGTAGATCAATCAGTCAAAATCTTTATTTATTCAGTCGAGCATCATTGAGCATAGCTCATTTACAAGATGGACCTGATTGGTCATAACAATATAAAGGTACAATTTTACACACATATAAGATACAGATTGAATACAAAAACAAAGACTTTATAAAATGAACAGATGCAAGAATATTCCCATATATACAAAAGCAATGAGCCAATGAATCTGGTTATAATAAAAAGGAAAAATAAACAGTACTGAAAGATTAAGCGAGGGTGATGGGATTTTGGGGAAAAGTCTGGTAAGAAATAGGTGGGTGAAAGCTAGAAAACAAATTAAGGTGGAAGTGCAAAAGGTGGTGGGAAAAGGGGTATGATAGGACTAGGTCTTGTAGAAGCAGTTGCATGGCTCTGGAAAGAGAGTAGTGTACAGCTTTTGAAGGATGTTATTGGAATGAGGGTATTCAACTTCAAGGTCTTTGAAGAGAGTTCCAGATAAGTGCTAGAGAGTAGCTGATTGCAGCCCTCCCATACCGGGTACAGGTAATAGGTATCTTCAGCATGATGAGTCTATTGTTCCTTAGGGCATATGGCCTGGATATGACCTGAGTAAAACAATCTGAAATGTAGGATGGTAGTTTGTTTGTTAGAGCTTTGTAGATCCATAAAGCAGCATTTTGTTTCTTCTATGATGTAGGGATGTCCAACCGACTGCATTATAGAGAGGCAATGGTGGGTGCTGAAAGGAAGGTCTGTAATGAATCTAAGAGCTCTATGATACAAGGTATCAATTTATTTAAGTGGGAAGGGAGCAGTGACCATATAGAAGTCAACATAATCAATGAGGGATAGGAATGATGCCAGGATTAATCTTTGTTTAGAATCTCTGGCTAGATAATGTTTGATCCTGTAAAATAGGCCAAGTCTCTGTCTGAGTTTTTCAGGAGCTCTTCAGTGTGGCTAGTGTAGTCAAGTCTATTGTCAATCCAAACCCCAAGATATTTAAATTTATCCACATATTCCAGACTTTCACCAAGTATAGTAGATAATTGGGGAAGGGTGTTTGGTGAGAAGAGTGGAAGAGAAGCTCTTGGTGGAGAGAAGAACATAGCTTTCGTTTTCTTGGCATTTAATAGGAGTTTCTTTTCTAGTAATTTGTGTTGCAGCAGAGAGAACTCAGATTGTAAAGTTCACAGGCCTTTGTTGGTGTGGGATTACTGACATATGGACAGTATCATCTGCAAAAGGTGAATATTAGATTTGGTGAGATTGGAGTCAATGTTATTGATGTAAATGGCAAAGAGGATAGAGGCCCAAGATGGAACCTTGTGGTACACCTCTTAGGAGTGGTTTGAGGTAGATAGGTCACCTTCATTTTTACCTGCTGTGTTCTACCGGAGAGGTAGCATCTGAACCATTGAAGAGAGATTGAGTCGAGGCCTATGGAATGCAGAGAGGAGATTAGTAGTTCATGGTCCACGGTATCAAAGGCTTTGCTTAAATCCAGAAATACAGCACAGATATTATTCTTTTTGTCTAATTCAGTCTGCCAATCATTTGTAACTTTTGCTAAGGCAGAGATGGTGCTGTGCATGGATCTAAACCCAGATTGAGCTGGGTTAAGGAGGTTATTGGTATCAAGGTAGGCACTTAATTGGATGTTCAGTAATTTTTCAAGCATTTTGGACAATACTGGTAAGATGGATATGGGCCTATAGTTGTTGAGGTCCATGGGGTCACCTGCCTTAAGTAGGGGAAACAATTGAGCTGTCTTCCATATTGAAGGAATAGATCCAGTGGCTAGGGACAAATTGAAAAGGTGAGTTAGGGGGGCTGCTAAGGCGTGCAATGCAACTTTTAGAAAATAGGGGTCCAGAGAGTCTGCACTGCAGCTTTTAGTTGTATCCAAATGGAGTAGTAGGTAGAGAGAGAGAGAGAGTGATTTAAATTTGTGAGGGGGTGGGATGGGAGAAAAGGCTGTCAAGGGGTGCGATAAAGGAGGGACTCTGTCTCCACTCCCCTGGAGACCAGGAGGATTGCAGGAAAAGGCCAAGTGGCAAAGTGCAGACCAGGGGAAAACAGAATCCCCAAGGGAACACGAGCAGGGGAAATGGAACTATAGGGAAAGGGTGGAAGGTAGTCCTGCTAAATGCCAGGAGCTTGGGCAATAAAATGCCTGAGCTCCAGGCGATGCTAACTGAGGGAGCAGTGGATGTGGCAGCGGTCACTGAGACTTGGGCCACTGCAAGACATGACTGGGACCTGAACCTGGAGGGATACACTATGTTCAGGAAGGACAGGGAGGAGGGTAGCAATGATAGTCAAAACTGCATGGCATAGGGGAGTAGAGGAGGCGGAGGGAACCGTGGAGGCAATTTGGGTCACCTGATAACAAGGGGGGCAAGAGAGCAAAATAGGAGTGGTGTATAGACCCCTGCTCCTGGGCGGAGGAGCTGGAGGACAGTCTGGTGGCAGATGTTGGGAGACACTGCAGACTGGGCAGAGGAACAGTGGTAGTGTTGGGGACTTAAAGATGCCAGAACTGACTGGGAGACTGACATCCTCTGTGACCAGGGAACAGAGGTTGTTGGATGTCTTTCAAGGCAGCTTCTAACTCAGCAGGTGAGGGAACCCGACCAGGAGGCACGGTACTGGATGTGGTCCTGGCAGACAGTGACCAGATTGGGGGCCTGGAGGTAAGGGACCCATTGGCGGGAGTGACCATGCCATGGTCTGGTTCTGCCTGGACCTAGGAGGGGTAGAAGGCTGCACAAAGGCGGAGTAACCGACTTCAGGCGGATTTTAAGGAAATGGGAAGGATCCTTAAGGAGCATTTGGATGGGCTTGGGTCAGACATGGGCGCTGATAGTAGGTGGGAAATCATCAGGAGAGGGTGCAGGATGCTACCAGCACCTGTGCAAGAGTAAGGCGAAATGCGGTAGGGCCCAAAAACCTGTTGGTGGACCAGGGAGGCCCAGGAGGTGTGCTGCGGGAAGAAAGCAGCCTATAAGCAATTCAAGTGCTCAAGGAGTGAAAGGGATCGAGGGAGTGCGAGCTGATGGCTAGAAGGACCACTAGAGTGGTGAGGGCGGCTAAGGCAAGGAAGGAGCAGAACCTGGCCAGGAAGTGTAGATGAAACAAGGGTTCTTTAGATACATTGGGGAAAAACGAAGGGTGAAGGGGCAGATTAGCAGGATTAAATCAGGGGAGATGGGCACAAGACCCGGGGAGCAGCTGAGGTACTAAATGAGTACTTCACCTCCAGTTTTCACCAGGGAAAATGGGGTGCTGCATCATCATGGGAGAGACAGATACTGAGGAGGGGACCCTTACAGATCGGCAGGTGTGGGGAGAGGGGAGGCATCACTGGCAGGTGGGGGAGGGCTAAGCAGGAGAAGGTACCAGAAGTGGAAATCACAGCAGAGAGAGTGAGAGAAGCCCTCAGCTCCCTTAAGACGGAGAAAGCACGGGCGGATAAATTTACATCCCAGAGTGCTGAAGGAACTTGCAGATGTCCTGGCAAAACCCCTGGCAGAGCTTTTCACCATCTCTCTGAGGACAGGGTGGGTGCCCCAAGACTGGAAGGTGGCGCATATAGTGCCTATCCACAAGGGGGATCAAGGGAGGTGGCGAGGAACTACAGGCCCGTAGCCTGACGCATCGGTGGTGAGGCAAGGTGATGGAGGGCATTGTCAAGGAGAGGCTAGAGGGGACCTGGATAAGTCAGGGTGCCTGGACGATGGACAGCATGGGTTCATCCCAGGAAATCGTGTCAGACAAACCTGGTGGAGTTCTATGACTGGGTGACAAGTGCCTTGGACCTGGGTAGACCAGTGGATGTCCTCTTTCTAGACTTCAGCAAGGCATTTGACTCTGTTCCTCACGTGGGTCTGTTGGATAAGCTGGGAGAAATGGGGTGGGGAACCAGATGATCAGATGGATAGGCAATTGGCTCAGGACCCGGACCCAGAGGTCGTGGTAGTGGGGATAGTCTCATCCCAAGGAGGGGTCATTAGTGGGGTCCCACAGGATCAGTCCTTGGGCCCCTTCTGTTCCAGCCCTCACGATCTGACATAAGGACAGGAATCGGGAGTGAGATGAGTCTCTTTGCAGATGACCTCGAAACTGGGGGCGGTGAGTGGATGGGGAGGTAGCCCTACAGGGGGACCTGGAGGCTCTGGAAAGATGGTCTAGAAAGTGGAAGCTGAGGTTCAATGCAGGGAAATGCAAGGTACTCCACCTGGGGCCAGAAACCCCAGGCCAAGTGTACACCCTGGGGGATGCTACAAGTCTGCGATGGCTGAGAGGGACCTGGGGTGGTGGTGGATGTCAAGATGAACAACTCTGAGACTTGTAGGAGGGCAGCCCAAGGCCAACAGGATGCTGGGATGCATCGCTAGGGGATCACTTCCAGAAGGAGGAAGTGATACTCCTCTGTCTCTTCTTGGTGAGGCAGCACCTTCAGTACTGCGTGCAGTTTGGAGCCACACTTAAAGCGGGACATTAACCTTCTGGAGAGGGTCCAGAGGAGGGCAACAAAATGATTTGGGGATTGGGGACAGGACCTATGAGGAGAGGCTCGAAGAGCTAAATATATACATTGGAAGAGAGGGACTGGGGGACATGATAGAGGTCTTTAGAGTCGTGAAGAGGATAAATAGGGGAGGAACAGTCGGGGTGCTTCAAAGGAAGGAGGAAGGGGCCACTAGAGGCATGGGTGGAAGCTGGAGGAATTCAGGGAGAAAGGAGGAGGTGCTACTTCACTGAGAGGGTGGTGGAGCCATGGAATGCACTGCCTAGGGGCTAGTGGAGCAGAGACAGTGGAGGGTTCAAGAGGGGTGGGACAGGTACAGGAAGGGTTCTGGAAGCAAAATCCAATGCAGCAAGAATATCCGGAACTGGGAAGGAGAAGCCAGAGAAAGCGAGAGGGACAGCAAGGTCAGCACCCAGGCAGGGACCGACCAAAAGCAGTGACACGAAAGACCGTTAAGGCCTATTCTGCTGGCATTTTAGTATGTTAGTAGTAATTGCAGACAGAGACGAATATAGGACCACCTATAGGGTGTACAGGCCAAGGGAAGGCAAGCCACTCCTCAAAGGCAGCAGTCCAGGAGCAGGGAGGCCTTTTCACAGGCCTTTTACCAAGCCAGACTTTCTATTCTTTCCCCAAGCGGGTTCTTTTGAGGAGAGAGGAGGGGATGAGCAGGGCTGCATCCTCCTCTCAGTCTAAGGCTCCTGCCAAACAGACACCTTCATATGTCAGCTTGGGTCTCCCCCCCTATTCCAGTAGGGGTAGGCTGGCTTACTACTTCCAGACCTGGAAGGCTGTTACCTCAGACAAGTGGGTACTGGAGGTAGTAAGCCAGGGGCTGGCACTCAATTTCAAAAGGTTTTCCAAAATGAGTGTCAAGTCTTTTCTACCTGCAACAACTTCAGAAGACATTGCCCTAGAGGCAGAGGTTTCCTTTCTGCTAGCTCTAAATGCTGTGGAAGAAGTTCCTCCACAGCACAGGGGCAAGGGGTTGTATTCAGGATACTTCTTTACCCCAAAAAAAGACAGGGGAGTTGCGACCCATCCTAGACTTGAGATATCTGAACAAACATATCACAAAGCCAAAATTCAAAATGGTGACTCTGGTTAATAATCCTTCCCTCTCTGAGGCCAGGGGATTGGTTAGCTTCCTTGAACCTCAAGGATGCCTACTTCCATATCCCTGTCAGGTGCTCCCACAGAAGGTACCTCAGGTTCGAGTTGCCCTCAGGTCATTACCAGTTTAGAGCCATGCCCTTTGGCCCAACATCAGCCCCAAGGGTGTTCACAAAGTGTCTTGCAGTGGTAGTAGCCTTCCTCAGAAGGCAGGGTATCTCAATTTTCCCTTATCTGGATGACTGGCTCATTGTAGGCCAGTCTTCCAACCAGGCCAAATCAGCTCTGGGAGTCTCCCAGAATCTGTTCAGTTCCCTGGGATTCCTTCTCAGTCTTCCCAAGTCAGTTCTCAGAACCAGTACAACCTCTTACTTTCACTGGAGTAGAGTTGGCTACTGTCCAGGCAAAGGCCTTCCTCCCATTAGCAAGGGTAAAGGACATTACAGATCTGGCTTCTTCCTTTTGGCCTATGGTCTCTCGTCCAGCCAGACACTTCTCCAGCTCCTAGGCCACATGGCAGCCTCGACTGCAGTGGTACAAGGAGCTATATTTCAAATGAGGGACATTCAGTTCCACTTAAGGTTGTTTTGGTCTCAGAAAAAGACTCTCACACCAAACTGATTCCAGTGACTCAGACTCTGGTCCAAGCTCTCCAATGGTGGTTGGATCAGGACAATCTCAAAGTGTCCTTTTCTCAGTCAGGCTTCCTCAGTGGTTTTAACCACAGATGCGTCTCTCCTAGGTTGGGGAGCCCATCTAAGCGCCTTCATGGCTCGGGGTTTGGTCACAACAGGAATTTCTCCTTCGTATCTGTCTTTTGGAACTCGGGGCAGTGTTCCTAGCCCTTCAGGCTTTCTCAGAGTTAGGCAAAGTGGTGCAGGTCAGGACAGACACCACCACCACAATGTGGTACATAAACAAGCAAGGAGGCACTCGGTCCACGGCCTTGTGCACAAAGGCCATGAAACTGTGGTCTCTAGCCTACTCTCTTCAGACCTCCCTGACAGCAGTTCATCTTCCAGGGAAGGACAATGTGCTAGCAGAAGCCTTGAGCAGAATTTCACAGGGCCATCACAAATGGACCCTGGACCCTCACATCTTGAAGGTAATCTTCACCAGATGGGGCACGCCAGAGATTGATCTCTTTGCAGCCCCAGACAATCAACTGCCTTTGTTCTGCTGCAGACCTCCAGTCCTAGGGACTGTTCCTCTGGATGCACTTCTTTTGGATTGGAGGCAGGTTTCTCTATGCCTTTCCTCCCTTCCCTGTGTTGTTCAGAGTTCTGGTCAAGATCAGGTCCCAACCCTGCACAGTGATACTAGTGGTGCCGGACTAGGCCAGACAACCTTGGTATCCTCTGCTGTTATCACTTCCCCTGTCTCTTCCCAGGAGACGCAACCTTCTAGGAGGATTTGGTACCCCAATCTCCAGTCTCTCAATCTCAAAGCCTGGTTCTTGAAGAGTTAGAATATGCAGGCCTTCATCTTTCTCAAGGAGTCATGGATATTTTGAAGGTCTCTAGGAAACCTTCTACCAGAAAAACTTATAATTCCAAATGGAAAAGATCAGCATTTGGTGTTCTCAGAAAGGCTTACAGCCAGATGCTGCGGGCATTGCTACAGCCTTAGATTATCTGGTTCATCTCAGTGGCCTAGGCCTTAGGCCCGCAACCTTGAAGGTTCACCTAGCAGCTGTGTCTTAACCTACCTTTCTGCAGGGAAGGGCTCTTCCCTGGCATGACATCCTGTCTTCAGTAAATTCTTCAAAGGCCTGGTTCACAATAACCCTCCTTTTAGAGCCTACTCCGGCTTGGGACCTAAATGTCTGCATTGCACAGCGTATGCAGCCACCCTTTGTGCCCTTAGCTTCAGCCAAGCTTAAGTACTTGACCTGGAAAATTGTGTTCCTGGTAGCTATTGCTTCTGCCAGGAGGATTAGTGAATTACAGGCCCTGTCAGTTGAACCTGTCTTTATTTCCTTCCACAGAGATAAGGTGGTCCTCAGGATGAATCAAAAGTTTCTACCTAAAGTGGTATCAGACTTTCATCTGAACCAATCTCTGTCTTTACCCATGTTTTTCACTGATCATTCTTCTTCAGGGGAGAGAAGATTACACAGTCTGGATGTTGAAAGAGCACTTAGCTACTACATAGAGCACACTAAAGCACTGGCATCAGTTGTTTCTCACTTATGAGGAAGTGGGAAAAGTTAAACCTGCTACTAAAAGAACTATTGCCAGGTGGATTGTCTCTTGTATCCAGTTTTGCTATGCCAAATTGGGCAGAGAACTTCCTTCAGGTCTGAGGGTCCACTCGACTAGAGGTACAGCTGCATCCCTGGCTGCTGCTAGGGATATTCCCTTGGTAGAAATTTGTAAGGTAGCCACCTGGAAAACAGTCTATACATTCACCAAGCATTACTCTTTGGATATCCAGGCTAGGAGTGATGCTAGGTTTGGTACAGCAGTGTTGCAGAGCTTGTTCCAAAAGTACGGTTCTGTATCCCCTCCTCCTGGAGGGAACTGCTTGGTAGTCTGCATATAGTCAAAATACAGCAAGACTTCACGTTGTTTGAAGAAAAAATTACTCACCTTAGTAATGTTGTTTCTTCTAATGGAGTCTTGTATTCTGACCTCCTCCGTGCCTCCCCTCTCAGAACTTGGTTTTTGGGAAGTGGGCTGGCAGTGCAGGTGTTACACCTCAGGGTGTACCTTGCATCCCTCCCTCTTCAGGGTGGGGTGGTTCTTGCTGATTTATTGTTTATTGTAGATATATATTCACTATCTTCTCTGTGTTTTTCTTTTGGGTTATCGACTTGTTTTTGGGACCAAAGTTGTGTTGCCTTTTGGCCTAAAATTAAACAATTTCCATAACTTAGTTTAGTTAGCTGCTCGTAAGAATGTGACGGTTATACTGAGATGTACCAGAGACAGAGGATTGAAAACCGAGCTAGAGTTCACGTTCCATGCTGCTACATAGAGTTAACCCTTTCCTCTCCGGGGCAGTTCAAGTGCTGGGGCTAACTGCATATTGTCAGAATACAGCAAGCCTCCATTAGAAGAAACAACATTACTATGGTGAGTAATTTTTTCTTACTTATCTCCATATGCAATCTGTTATATTGCTGACACCTTACATTGTCAACCCGATACCAAAAGCCTGTATTTCGAATGAGGTCTATAATATTGTACTTACCTTGTATTATTATTCATTGCCGCTCTTTTCAAAACCTGTGTATGTTGTAAATTTAATGTTTTGTCAATGTCTGAGGGGACTGACTGTTGGATTGTAAATAGTGCTTATATTGTGCATATATATTTATTTCTCTGTACACTATTCTGTTTATTGCTTGTACAAGGGACATCCTTACAAATGAGCTTGCGCAACGAATCTTATCTCTCCACAATAAAATTGAACTAGAACTAAATCTTGGATGCCAAACTCTTGACTACTCCCCCAGTCGTTTCAAGTGTCTTTTTTTACCCTGTTGCAGATCTTGGTGTCCTCTGCAAAGAGGCAGACCTTCCCTTCTGGTTTCTTCGTTAAGTCGTTAATGAAGACATTAAAGAGGACTGACCCCAGTACTGATCCCTGCGGTACCCCTCTGGTGACTCTTCCCTCCTCAGAGTGAACTCCCATTTATCACCACCCTCTGCCTCCTATCCCCTAACCACTTTGTTCCCAGGTTACCACCTTATTGCCCACCCCATGCTACCCAACTTGTTGACCAGTCTGCTATGTAGAACGGAGAGGCCTCGCTGAAGTCCAAGTAGTTCAGGTCCACTGCCCCCCCCCCCCAAATCCAACTCCTTGGTTACCCAGTCAAAACAAAAATCTAGCAGATTTGTTTGGCATGACCTCCCCTGCATAAAACCATGCTGCCCCAGGTCTTGCAGTCTGTTGGATTCCAGGTCTTCCATGATTTTTTCCTTTTAATAGTGTTTCCATCACTTTTCCTACTACAGATGTCAGGCTGACAGGCCTGTAATTTACTGCCTCAAGTGGGGCTGCATCTGCCCTTCTCCAGTCTTCTGGGACCCAGGACTCTAGTGAACTTTTAAACAAATCTGTCAGGGTGCAGCTAGCACCTCCTTGAGTTCCTTTACCACTCTTGGATGTACCCCTCCTGGCCCGTGGTTTTGTCCACCTCAGAATAGCAAGTGCTTTCCTGACCTCTCCTCAGAAAAGGACTGGTGTCCATAGCCACCCCAAATGTACTACAGTGCTTGCATGAAGATTTGTTGAAGATTTTATGAGTCCTAAATATACTGTATTTTTTTTTTTTTCTTCAGGTAAATCTTTCTTTAGACAGACAGGAAAAAGGCTAGAAACATCAAGGAATTGAATTGAATTTGTAGGACAGATTGGTAAGTTTTTTTGTTAATATTTGATGATATGTCTACAGCCATTCTTAAAGGGGAGCTCTCAACTCACCTAAACTGATGTTCAGGGACCTGTATGTAGGTCCCAACTAAAAAAAAAAAAAAAAATAGAAGAAATAATTTATTTTTTCTTTTTAAATAATTTTTACAGTCTTGTATATCTTCCTGGACTAAGTCTCCATCACTCATTCATACTAGTGGGATAGCGCCAGAGGCGCGAGGACCAAGCGGGAGCCAAAAATTTTCAGAAGGGCCGGCGCCGAGGTAGGACCCGCATGCTGGCACATGAAGATTGTTCAGCGCCTGTATGAGCTATCTCAAAATGACCCTCCAACTGCCTCAGTTCCTTTTCTCCCGCCGTAAAGTGCGTTTAGATGTCGGCGTCGCTCGTCTGCCAGAGTCAAAGTTTTCGCTCTCACGACAGCAGCTTCTAGTGTTTAATTTAAAAGTTTTAATTTAACTATTTAGTAGTAATTTTTATTTTACAAATAAAGAAGATTATGAAGAAATTCTTTCCTGCCATCCACAGGTCGTCCTTAGGCAGTGGCGGTGACGGTAGGAAGACTTGGTTTGAAAGTTGTTATGGCAGAGGCTGTGCCAGTCCGCCACCCTTAAGTAGCAGAGGTCTGACTACGGACAGTCCTGTGCTCGTGGGAGGACAGTCCACGAAGCACAAATCTGGGCGGTGCCAGGATCCGCTCCGCTTAGCTCTCGAACTCTTCTTCTTCGTTGGGGGAAGAAGAATCGGTGCCGCTTTGAGGTTGCCCGTTGGTATGTCTGCACGAGGATTGTTCGTGATAAGGCGATAGGCCTGAACCGACTTTCGTGGGTTCCCCCTTGGCCCCGCTCCTAACTGCTGCTTTTCTCGACTCCAGACTCCATCTCTGTCCTCGTTGGAGTTCCGGTGAGCAGTTCCACCTCTGGGCCGCTCCTGTGGAGCAGGGGGTTTGACTCCTTTTTTCCTGGTTGTGTTCCTGGTTTCTGGGTCTCCGGTTCTCGGAGCCATTGGACCGGAGCCGGGTCAGTTGGATCTGAATGAGCGCGGTGCCCTCTTGGTGCCTTCGCCATCTTGTCAGCCCCTCGTGCCTACCCCTCTTCCTTTCCATGCAGGGGCTGCAGGGCACCACCTTCTCTTCTTTTCCATGGTGTTTTCCTGGCGTTGTGCCCCAACACCTTGGTGGCGCCACAGATCTGGTGCCGTGCCCTGGTTTGGCATGGGTGCCATAGGCAGCACCGCTGGTGTTTGGGTCAGCGCCGTGGCTCAGTGCCGTGCTTAGCGCTGTACTGGATGCAGTCGGCACCGTGGCTCGGTGCTGTGCTCAGTTCCATGGCTCGGTGCCGTGCTCTGTGCCATGGTCGGCACCGTGCTCTGTGCTGCAGTCGGCGCCGTGGCTTGCTCGGCGCCATGCTCGGCTCTGTGTTTCGGCGCCGTGCTCTGTGCTGCAGTCTGCGCCGTGCTCGGTGCCGTGGGCCAGCTCTGTGGCTCACGCTGTGCTCGGCGCTGTGCTTGGCGCCGTGGGTGCTTCTTTGTCGGCGCCGCTAGCGGTGCTGTGGGTGTCTCACGGTGCCACTGATGCCCGCGGGCACCTGTGGGTGCTGTGGGCGGCGCCGGACACCCGTGGGTGCTGTGGGCAGCGCCGGGCACCCGTGGGTGCCGTGGTCGGCGCCGTGCACCCGCGGGTGCCATGGGTACCATGGGCGTCGGGGGGGGTGCCCTTGCGTGCCATTGCTGCCGTTGGTACCGAGGATACCTGCGGGTTCTGCCGTGGGTGCCCTCTGGTGTCTCTCAGGTTGGCATGGTTACTGCTTGGTGCCTTTCTGTGCCAGGAGTGATGCTAGTGCCGCAGGGGTGCCAGTTGGTGCTGTCTGACAGAACTAGGGGAAGATCTGTGTTTGCAGACCTCTCTTCCGCAGGACTTGTGTTGGGATGTTCCATGGAATGAATTCCTATTCTGTGGATTATTTCCACACATTTTAGTAGGTGGCGGTCTGCATCGGATCTCCTCATCCAGCGATTTTCCGCTGATGGGACTCTTCTGTTCTGTTTCTGTCAGCGGAATCTCTCATTCCGCTCAGCACTTTCTCAGCCCCCTACGTGGTGCCAAGCTCCTCGACACCCTTCCTGGTGGCGGAGTCTCTAGTGGCTCTAACAAGACCTCTTTGGGGTCCTTCTGTGGTAGAAAGGCATCTGGATGAGTCTTTCCCTGTCCTTCTGGTCAGTGATAAGCGGATGACTCATTTTATATACTGAACACCTCTCTATCATCAGAGTCTGTGATGCAAGCTCTTTAGTAGTTCCTCATTTATGGGTCCACCATAGTGTTGGACTGGATCTGTGGACTATATACCTCTGCGTCTAGACTTTTTCGGTGGTCAAGACAATTACACTCTTTGGAACATTTTAATTCTATGGTCGGGAGCTGCACAGACTGTCCTCCTTTGATAAGGTATACGAGCCCATTTTGATGCTGCCCTCTGGTGGCTGCTCTCGCCACAGGTAGCTAACATCTGTCTAGCTATTATTAGTCCAGTCAGGGGTTCAGTTATTGATCTTCAGGCTCCTCCTGCTCCTCAAGGGATGACATCCTTGTCATTTCTGTATCAGGCAATACTTGCCAAATAGCAGCAACAACCTTGTCAGGCTCGGACTAATGATATTTAAAAAAAAAAAAGGGAGGGGTCAAATTATCACAGCACAGGGCCTAGTTGAATTTCCTGATACCACACTTGATTCGATCAGGTTCCGCTCAACCCTGAGGCGGTCGCTCCCAAACCTCAGTAAAGGGTACCTGTTTTCTTCTACCCCTAAGGGGCAGTCCGATCCAGCGGTGGTATAGCTCACCTCTTTTCTCTAAAAGAATTTCTCTTATTCCGAGATATTTCCAAAACCTAGGCATCTAACCAGTCTGTTAGTCCCCTTTTGGTTTTTTAATCAGGCTTTCTTCTCCTGATCAGAGCCTTGCAGCAACAGAAGTGACTCTTCAGCAAGTCGGAACTTAGATTCCTACTTCCATGTTTGCTCCAGCTTAACAGATGACATGCTTCTTTCTTGACCATTGGTCAAGTAGGTTCTTTCTAAGGTAGCTTCGCAAATATTCACATACAGTCATATTACCCTGAACCTGTACACTTTACCTCCGGCTCTTGTAGCTCCTGAGGTCTTTTACATTAGATTAGTGCATGTCTTTGATACTATTAATTTTGGTCCTAGATCAAATTGTGAGGCCAGGTTCTTGCCGCTCTCCTAGAATAGTTGCGGCTGCCTGGCAGACTTTAATTTTTTGCCCATTGTAGTTGTCGGCAAGGTGACGAGTTACAACTCAAGCGTTTATCTTGTAGACACTATGTTATAGATGCTCTTACAAGACAGCTCTTTTTATTAACAGGACAGTCCTTGGCTGTCCTTTCCGAGTGAACCCTATCTCCTACCACCCTACTCAGGGATGTTGATTTTAGCTTGGTACTCTCCCACTAGTGTGAATGAGTGATGGAGACTTAGTCCAGGAAGATATGGAAATTACGTACTTACCGTAATTATTGATCTTCTTGGACAGTCTCCATCACTCATTCACACGCCCACCCACCATCCCCCTGGGCTCACCTGCTTTTTCTTCCTGGTCTTCATGGCTTATGGTTCGGACTGTGAAGACATTGTTCTTTGACCTTTCTTACAAAGGCCATCTGGGCCCTCTCAGGCCCAGACACTCAGAATGAGTTATTCTCATTAGTTACGCTGCACCTCCTTGGTGAAAAGGTACTGAGGCGGTTGGAGTTGGCCTTGGGAATAGCCTATACAGGCCGCGAGTCAGTCTTGCGGTGCCCGTCATGCGGTCCTACCTTGGCGCTGGCCCTTCTGAAAATTTTTGGCTCCGCGGTCCCTAGCGCCCGGCGCTATCCCACTAGTGTGAATGAGTGATGGAGACTGTCCAAGAAGATCAATAATTACGGTAAGTACGTAATTTCCATATCTCGTTGATGCTTTGAACTGCCAGCCACCATATTGCCAGACTCCATATCCCACTGTCCCCTGTGTGAGAGCCTCCGATGTCGAAAAGGATGGGCTGTGCAGTGGAGACCATTTATGAAATGTATGTTTTAGCAGTTTCATGTATTCTGCATATCCACGCTGAAACCTCTGATACTGATCTCCCCCACGTGAGCTAGAGCGTTACCACCATTGTCAGCCTGGCTATGCATTATATTGTAAGCAAAATTGTCAAGACATACATGTCCACAGATGGTCCTTGCGACAAAGCTTCGGGGCTTCATCAGAGGTTTTGTCTCGGACAGTGGGACATTGAAGCGGGCAGCAGTTCACAAGATCAACCAGATATAAAGGGCTGTAAAAATAGAACAGTAAGCAAACAATTTTCCCTTTAAGAAGTTCTTAATTGGGACCTTGGGTCCCTGCACGTTCATCTATATAAGTTTCAAGTTCTCTTTTCAATTCCTGTGCTAGAGGGGTGCAGTTGCAGGGAAAAGATCTGGAGGGCAGGTCAATTCTTGCAGTAGAGGGGCACAAAGGAGAGCACAAATACTATTTTTAGCAAAAATTTCTCTTTATTGTAGAGTTTTTCAAACAACATGAAGTCTTGCTGTATTCTGATAAAATGCAGTTAGCCCCAGCACTTGAACTGCTCTGGAGAGGAAAGGGTTAACTCTATGCAGAAGCATAGAACGTTGAGTTTGAGCTTGGTTTTCAAACCTCTGTCCCTGGTACATTCTAATGCAACCATCCGATTCTTTACTCCGCCTAACTGTGAAGACGCTCCGGAGATTTCTCCTCGCTGCTTTGGTTTGGTTACAGTAAATTGTTCAGTTTTTTCGGTCCTCAGATCTCTGTCAGTGTGTGTCCAGTTGGGAACTGAACCATTTCTGGTTTACTTGCATTTTTCTCTGGTAAAATGTGGTTTCCGGTGCTTTTCGGTCTCAAAAACTGACGTTTTATTCCGCTTTGTTACACAACCCTTGAAGCAGTTGGTGACCGAAAGGTATGTGCTGCCTGGCTTGAATGCTGGTAAGGGTAACTTTATTTAAGGAAGGCAGTGTCTGACAGACCCAAGAAGAAAATCGGTCCCACTTGGTTTCAACACTGTACTGAGTGCGGGGAGGCTTTTGCTAAAGCTGATCCCCCCACCTCATTTGTGTTTATCTGGGGTTTGACCACCTCAAAACAGGCTGCCACATTTGTGCAAACTTTCCCAAAGCCACACTAGAGAAACGGTCAGCTAGGCTGAAGGTAAGAGGCCGAAAAATCTGCTGATCCGATGGCCAGCCGGTTCGGTTCGGACCGAACCAGAGGAGGTGCTCTGCTGAACTGGGCAATACTACTCGGGGAAAAAGGAAGACCGATCGAGGATCAATTCCATCAAAAATTAAAAAGAAGTCGGTTGGTTCGGATCCAGCTTCACAGATCCCATCTGCTGAGGAGATCGCGAGAGCGATAAATATTGTGCAGTCGCTTCGCCCGGTTCCAACCGAACCGACACCATCTGGGAGACTATCCGTTCCAGCCCTGTCTGATTATGATCCGGAGGCCTATTATGATGTGGAATGGGAGGGAGATCCCGAGTATGAAGATGATGAGTTTGGAGGCCTACATGAGCCAGTAGAACCTGACATCTCCTCAGACAGGCCTACCAATGTTTCTCCTCCCAGGCTTTCCGAGTCCCCCTCCCACTTTTTGTTTTACAAAAAAGTGGCAGAAACTTTCCAGCTACCCACTGTGGTGGTTTCTGAAGAGGAAGAAGAACCTGTCTTTGTGGAAATGATGAATGTGCCAGAGTCAAAGAGGCTGTCTATTCCCTTACATAAATCCTTAGGGAAACAGACTAAAAAGATTTTACAAGTGCCCACTTCTACACCTCCAGTGGATAAAAAGATGGACAGGAAGTATATGCTGTCAGGTTCTAGGACGGAATTCCTTTATTCATATTGCAGCCATGTTGGGGTAGTGCAGGCTGCAGCTTGTGACAAGGTTAACATTCCTTTGGCTTCAGACCTCCCAGATAAGGATTCCAGGAAGGTAGATGCCATGGCAAAGAAACAGTATTTGGCATCCTCCTTGGGACTCAGACAGGCCTCTTTTATATGGCCTATGTAGCTACATACCAGAAATCTAGGTGGGATATAGTTCAGGAACTAGCAAAGAATGCCCTTCCCCAGCTAGCCAAGGAGCTGGAGCAGGTGACTGCAGATGGCAAGAGGCATACAAAGTCTAATTCCATGCTGCTGTGGACTGTGTGATGTAGCATCAAGAGTCATGGCTACAGCTGTCTCTTTCGGAGGTTTGCTTGGCTCAGATGTACTAGCCTATCACAGGACCCAGGCTAAGGCCATGGATTTTCCTGTCATAGACAACTCTCTGGGGAGCAAACGGAGGCATATATGAAAAAAATTGATAAATATAGGACCACTTACAGGAGTGCAGTAGCCAAGGAAAGGCAAGCCATTCCACAAAAGCAGCAGTCTAGGGCTGGCAGGGGCAGGCCTTTCCACCGGGTTTTTTCAGAGGGAAAGGCAGAAGAGGGATGAGCAGGGCTGCATCCTCTTCATAGCCTAAGACTCCTGCTAGACAGACACCCTGATGTGTCAGACCGGGTCACCTCATCTGTTCCAGTAGGGGGAAGGCTGGCTCATTTCTGCCAGGCATGGAAGTCTGTCACTTCAGACAAATGGGTCCTGGAAGTAATAAACCAGGGACTTGCTCTCAGCTTCAAGAGATTTCCTAAAGTCGGAGCAAGATCCTTCAAACCTGCCACACCACTGGCAACGGTTGCTTTAGAGGCAGAGGTTTCTGCATTGTTGCTTCTAAATGCTGTGGAGCAAGTACCACTGTTTCACAGAGGGAAAGGCTTGTATTTGAGATGCTTCCTTACTCCAAGAAAGACAGGGGAGTGGCGACCCATCCTAGACCTAAGATATCTGAACAAACATCTTACAAAACCAAAATTCAAAATGGTGACACTGGGAATCATTCTTCCCTCTCTTAAGACCAGGAGACTGGCTAGCCTCCCTGGATCTCAAGGATGCCTGTTTTCACATTCCTATCAGGTGCTCCCACAGAAAGTACCGTGGGTTTGAATTGCCTTCAGGCCATTACTAGTTCAGAGCAATGCCCTTTGGCCTGACATATGCTCCAAGAGTCTTTACAAAATGTCTGGCAGTGGTTATAGCCTTCCTCAGAAGGCAGGGCATTTCAGTGTTTCCTTACTTAGATGACTGGTTCATTGTAGGTGTGTCCTCAGACCAAGTCAGGTCAGCTCTCGCTGTTACCCAGAGGCTTCTGGATTCCCTAGGATTTCTCCTCAATCTAGCCAAGTCAGTTCTGGAACCAGTTCAGCTTCTCACCTTTATAGGGGTAGAGCTGGATACCATTCAAGCAAGGGCCTTCCTCCCTTTCTCAAGAGTAAAGGCTCTTACAGATCTGGCTGCCTCCTTCAGACCTATTGTGTCTTGTCCAGCCAGGCATTTTCTCCAACTTCTAGGCCACATGGCAGCTTCCACTGCAGTGGTCCAGGGGCCCCGGTTCCAGATGAGGGATATTCGGTTCCACCTAAGGTCCTTCTGGTCCCAGAGGAAGGAACCTCTCACCAAGTTAATTCTAGTGACTCAGACTCTTGTCCAGGCTCTCCAATGGTGTTTGGAGGAGGACGATCTCGGACAGGGTGTCCCCTTTCTCCATCAGACACCCTCAGTTGTTCTCACCACAGATGCTTCTCTTCTGGGTTGGGGAGCCCATCTGGGGGACCTCACTGCACAGGGCACTTGGTCATAGCAGGAATCTCTCCTTCACACCAGTCTCCTGGAACTCAGAGCTGTGCTTCTAGCCCTTTAGGCATTCTCAGAATCAGTTCAAGGAAAGTGGTGCAAGTCAGGACAGACAACACCACAACCACCATGTGGTACATAAACAAGGGGGCACTCGGTCCATGGCCTTGTGCACAGAAGCCATGAAGGTATGGTCGCTGGCCTATTTTCTCCAGACTTCCCTGGTAGCAGTGCATCTTCCAGGGAAGGACAATATGCTGGCAGATGCCCTCAGCAGAATCTTTCAAGGTCACCACGAATGGTCCTTGAACTCTCATGTCCTTCAGGTCATTTTCAAGAGGTGGGGCTCTCCAGAGATGAATCTTTTTGCAGCCCCAGACAGTCATCAGCTTCCACTGTTCTGTTGCTGACCTCCAGTTCTGGGGGTCTGTTCCTCTAGATTCTCTCCTGTTAAATTGGACAAACAGGTTTCTTTAAGCCTTTTCTCCTTTCCCTCTGATTATTCAGAGTACTGATCAAGATCGGGTCTCAACCCAGAACAGTGATCCTGGTGGCTCCTGATTGGGCCAGGCAACCATGGTACCCCTTGTTTCTGTCCCTTGCAGTGACAATTCCTCTCTCTTTTCCCAGGAGGCACAACCTCCTGACCTCCTCTCGGGAGGATTTGTACCCCAGTCTCTAGGCTTGGCTTTTGAAGAGCTAGAGTATGCAGGTTTGCATCTTTCTCAAGGTGTACTGGATATCCTTAAGGTTTCTAGAAAACCTTCCACCAGAAAGACTTACAGTTCCAAATGGAAGAGATTCAACATTTGGTGTTCTCGAGGAATATTCAGCCAGATCCGTTGGCATTGCCACAGCCCTGGACTATCTGGTCCATCTGAATAGTTTAGGCCTCAGGCCTGCTTCTCTTAAAGTTCATTTAGCAGCTGTCTCTGTTTTTCTCTCTGCAGGGAAAGGATCTTCCCTAGCCTCTCATCCTGTATTCAGTAAGTTTTTCAAAGGTCTGGTTCATATCAGCCATCCCTTTAGGGAACCCACTCCTGCTTGGGATCTGAATATCTGTATTGCACAGCTTATGCAGCCTCCCTTTGAACCTTTGTCCTCAGCTGAGCTAACGTAATTGACTTGGAAGACTGTGTTCCTGGTAGCCATTACTTCTGCCAGGAGTCTGTGAATTGCAGGCCCTGTCAGTGGAACTTGACTTCATTTCCATTCATAGGGATGAGGTGGTCCTTAGGACGAATAGAAAATTTCTTTCTAAAGTTTCAGATTTTCATCTCAATCAGTCCATGCCTCTGCCTGTGTGTTTCACTGACCATTCTTCTTCAGGTGAGCAAAGATTGACAGTCTGGATGTAAAGGTCATTAAGCTACTTTGTAACACGGCATTATTGAGAGCTGTGTCAGGGCACCGCAGCGATAGGCGAAGGGCATCACGTGGTGCAGAACGGCTGACGGCATTATGAGACAATAATGCCATGTTGCTGTTGTGGAAGCGCGTTCACGAGCTCAACACGGCATTATCGTCTCATAATGCCGTGTTGCTCTTCTACCAGCTGACTGCCTTCCACTATGCACCTAGCATCACGGTAGGAATCACACGCAGAAACGGAGACACAGGAGTAGAAGAGGCCATCAGAAGAGCTAAGTTTTGAAGTGTAATGGTTACTGCGTTACACTTGTAGTATTACAGGCGCATTAATCCCCGCTGAAGGTGGCATCTAATGGGGAGTTAATGCATGGTTGTCCGTTGCGCCCGCCTCTGGGCCTTCGTGCCACAACGGTCCCAACCATGCATTAACTGCCCATTAGATGCCACCTTCAGCGGGGATTAATGCTTACATATAGAGCTTACTAATGCCCATAGGAATGACTGTACCCAGTTGTTTCTCACTTATGGAGAAGTGGAAAAGGTACACCTGCCACCAGAAGAACTATTGCCAGGTAGATTGTTTCTTGCATCCTGTTTGCTACACAAAGTTGGGAAAAGAGCCCCTTAGGCCTGAGGGCACACTCGACCAGGTATATGGCTGCCTCCTTGGCAGCAGCTAGGATATTCCTCTATTGGAAATCTGTAAAGCAGTCACCTGGAAAACAGTTTGGACATTCACTAAGCACTACTCTCTGGACATTCAGACCAGAAGTGATGCTAGGATTGGCACAGCAGTACTGAATAGCTTGGTCCCAAAGAAGGTTCTGTGATCCCCTCCTCCGGGGTGGGGGGATCTGCTTGGTAGTCTGCATATTGTCAGAATACAGCAAGACTTCATGTTGTTTGAAGAAAAATTACTTACCATAGTACTGTTGTTTCTTCTAATGGAGTCTTGCTGTATTCTGACCTCCCTTCCTGCCTCCCCTTTCAGAATCTGTTTTTTTGGATGTGGGTAGGCAGGTACAGTGTTGCACCCCAGAGGTGTACCCTTCTCACCCATGCTGGCTAGGTTGAGTATTTTCTTTGACTTGTTTGCTGCTGCTGTTGTTAGTATCACTATCTACATAAGGTTCCTCTTGGGTTCTCAACTTGAGTCTTTCTGAACACAAGTTTTTTTGTTGCCTATGGCTAAAATTTTAAACAATTTCTATAGATATTAGTTAGTTTAGTGCTCTTAAGAATCTGACGGTTACATTAGAATGTACCAGGAACAGAGGTTTGAAAACAGAGTTCGAGCTCAACGTTCTGTTCTTCTGCATAGAGTTAACCGTTTCCTCTCCGGAGTAGTTCAAGTGCTGGGGCTAACTGCACATTGTCAGAATACAGCAAACCTCCATTAGAAGAAACATTACTATGGTGAGTAATTTTTTTTCTTTTGTTACACAACGAGACAGACAATAACGCACCATACAGCTGCTGGACAGGGTAGTCACATGTGATAGTACTTTCAGAGCAGTTCTTACAAGTGGATCATATCATTAATCACACTGTAGAGAGATTATTTGAGCAGTAAGCCACGACCAGATGTGGATCACCTGATAAATGCATGACCCAAGCGCCTTGTGCCTTTAGCACCTGAAAAGTGCATTTATAGGGCAACAGCCAGCACCCCTGGAGTGGCTTATCACACTTAAAATGGGTTCAAAGAATCAAACAGCTCTGGAGTCTTTGTACTTGAATAAATGTTAATTTATTAAATAGGCACATTTTTACTGTTTGTGATTGAAATAGTCCCCAAACCTGAGGGGGAGGGGAGGAAACAAAATACACAAATTATGAGGTGCAAGTGAACTAGATAGCTTAACACTCTTAATTAATTTTTCCTGTCTTGTGGTGTTGAGTTCTTTGTTTGCAGTCACAAAATCGTGCTCCATTTTGTACGGTCGTCTTCTGATGCCACCCAGTAACTACGTAGTGTAGACTCTTGACCTGTAACGGCCTTTATCTCTCTTGAGCCTAACCCTGTGTCTGATGGCAGATGTACAGCTGTAGCTTGTGCGCTGTGGTTGGTGACATTGGGCAATTAATCTGGCCCTATGGCTGCCTGGGCACCATGTTCAGCAGAAAGTTGACCCCTCAGTGACTTTCAGGAATACGTAGACATTTAGGCCTTCATAGTTTGCATCCTTGAATCTTCATGGGTGCAGGTAGAAGGCTGGAGGCTCCAGTGGCATTTTTGACTGGTATTTTTGGAAAGAAGCTAAGGAGCAAAGGGGGCTCCTAGGCAGTTCATAGATGTGCTCTCGAAATTGTTCTTTATTTTTATTTTTTTGTTAATACAGTTTTTATGAAACTTTTCCAAAGTAAGGCATGTTCAGAGTTCCACATCATATATTGTTCTTTATTGACCTCATTAATGTATTTGTGAGTCTTGGTCAGCTCTTTGAAGAAGAGGGTTATATCTTTTAGGCCACGATCATCACTTTTGATTGTAAAATTCTACGGTTTTAGGTCTTGAAAACTGTCTCTTTTTCGGCAGACCATGCGAACAGTCCTTGTTGTGTTAACGTACTGAGTGCTGGGGAAGTTTTTAGTTTCTGGAGGTCAGCTGCAGACAGTGGTGGATGAAGGTGGCTAGTGTCTTGTTTTCCTTTTCTGTAGCGTTTGCATACAGCAGTTGGGACGTGTTTAGCTGGCTTCAGATTTGGCTTTATCAGATTTAAATTGCGCCCAATAGAAGGGCTGTTACATGCCTGTTGTGACCTGCTCTGAGCTCAATGAGACTGGGGAGAATCTTTATATATTTCAAGAGTTTTACCAGGAAGACGTGCTGAGCAGACTGCTCGATTCAGATGCGTCCTGGGGTAGGGAAGGACTACGCTTGCCCAGAGATCATTCCCAGTTACAGCCTGCCTGGTATAACGCTCTACCATCCTCGGTCACCCCACACCATGCTAGGCCCTTTCAAAGTGGCCCTCAAAAATCACCTCTATGCCAAACGTACCTGTACCTGCCCGCACTAGTCCTACTGCCATTTTTCAAACCACAGCCCAGTCGCTACTAAAGTGGGCCCACACCAAGACAAGGTCTAACCCAAGACTGATCCACGTAACCCCACCAGGGCCCACTGTCATGTCTCTGATCTCTTGTTATTCTGCTTAGCTATCACTGTGTCTAAGCCTACACCACTGCTTTGCAAAGAATGTATGTAACCAATAAAATTAATACTCTGTATAGGTACGTACCAATGTATTGTAATGCCTGCACTACTGCACTGCAAAGGATGTTTGTAACTGCTTAGCACTGCAAAGGACTTATCTAACTGCTTAGCTGACACTCTGTATAGGGACACATCAAAGTGTTATATTGTTTAATAATGTTTGTACATCTACCGTCCAACCAGTTATGTAACGTTGTCTTTGCTGTACTACTGTTATGTCTGTATTTGTCATCCGATGATGAGCCTTTGGAAATGAGTCTGCCTCAAAGGATTGTTATTCTGATATTCTAACTGATAAATTTAAGTAAATACAGTAGTACAAAATCAGGAACAGTACAATTGATATTCAGGACAAGAATCTACTCCTTTCCATCAGACTGACGGGCCTTACTATAAAATTTCTGTTCAGACAATCTTTTGAAATCAATTAAAATCTCTATGACTGCAGCCCAGTTTTTAAAACTATTCACAGCCCACTTAGTCATTCTCTAAGTTCAAGTTCTTCTGTAGATAAATGTACAAAAGTACTCACATTTTTGGCTTTTTCTTTCTTTTTCGCTGATGCCACAGTATGTCCAAGTTGTTCTTCAGGTTCTTCACATTTTTCCTAGCAAAATGTCCATTCAAGAGTCAGACGGCAAAATTGGAATGTCTGACATTTTTATGTTTGCTTGCACGCATGTACAAGAAACATAGTGCCATCATCTGAGTTTCCCAGAGATGTGTCAGCCTCTTCCAATTCAGTCAGTGTGTTTGCAGGCGTGGTCGCAGTGTGCCAATCACTGCTCCAGCTGTCTATGACAGCTGAAAATGCAGTGGCATACAGTTGAAAGGGAGAGCTCCGCTTCAGTGAGCAGAGCTCCCCAACACGCACGCACGCATATTGCGTGCTGATGTGCCTTCACGCACATGCTGTATAACCGGCGGGGTGCCTAATGCCCGTCCGGTTCCACATAAAAAAGCTTTCTGGTGCCACGCTGGGAGCCCACCCCAGCGTGGCACGCTATCTGGCGGACGGGGTGCCCAATCCCCCGCCGCTCCAACCCCAAACAGCTTACAGCTGCCACGCTGGGAGCCCACCGCAGCGTGGCACAAGCCCGATGGCCGACGGGGATGCCCAATTCCCGTCCGCTCCAGCCCCCAAACAGCCTTTCCAGCTGCCACACTGGGAGCCCACCCTAGCGTGGCAAACGTCCCGTGTTGTCTTAGTAATAAAAAAAAAAACAAAAAAAACTGTAAATTAAAAAACGGTCCCTCGCAGTCTCCCTGCCCCCACCCGCACGCACCCACTGCGCACCCTGCCTCCCCACACCCTCCTCACCCCATACTTACCTCTGGAGTCCGGCGCGACGATCTTCGGTGGACCGGGAACACGTCTGCAATCTTTAAAGCCGACCACAAACTGAGGAAATGCCGGTAAGCTGTATAATGTAATAGATAGGATTTTTTCAACTTTGCTGCATATCTTGGGCATTTTTGGGAATTTTTGCACCAAATTTTCAACATGGGGTTTTTGGGACCTCTTCTCATGAATGCTGTCACTGTCATGGCGTTACTCAGGCCCAAAGGGTGATTTCGCAGCCACTGCATGAAATCACCTTTAGGAACGTAACGAAGCGACACTGCCAGTGTGTTCATAAGGTGAGCTCTCAAAAGCCTGTTTGAAAATTTGGTGGGCATCTAAAAATGACTGTTCTGACGTCGTTCGCGGTTCCTCGACGCGCATCGTAAGTTCACAATTTTCAATATTTTCACTCAGATTTTCAACATTGCCATTTTACCACACCTTCTTATGAGCAGTACAGCTGTCATTTTTCACAGCTCACCCAAAATGCGTTTCCGCCCATGTAGCTCACAATGGCGCAGTCGGTGTGCGAAATCAATGTACGGGACACATTAAGAAAATCAGTGACACTGTTCATGAGCAGAGGTCTTAAAATGGCTATGTTGAAAATCTGGTGAAAAAATTCCTAAAAATGACTGTGTTATGAGTGAGCATTGCGCAGTTTCCACGCACCCTCGTAAGTTCATGAATTTGTAAATCTTCCTGGACATAAGTCTCCACCACTCATTCACACTAGTGGGATTGGCGCCGGAGGCACTAAGACCCATCGGGAGCAAACTTTTTGCTGGAGGGTCGGCGCGAGAGCGGGCGCCATGAGACCTGGCGCCCATGAGCAGCGGCTCAAGCGGTAATGACCATCTCGTCGACGACCCTCCAACCGCCTCAGTTCCTTTTTTCCCGCCGTCGAGTGCGCTTCAGTGACGACGTCGCTCGCCTGTCGGGAGTCAAACTTCAAACTAGCGCATAGTTTTCAGTTTGTTTTTTTGTAACATTATCACGATAGTAGTATCGCTTAGTTTTATTCTATTTTTCGTAAAATTTTTCTAATATTTAAATTTAACTTACTTGAAGAAGTCTCGGCCTACTGGACGGAGTCGACCATGAGCAGGTCAGGTGACGGTAGGGAGACTTCGTGATGAAAGCTGTTCCAGTCAGCCGGGCTGGGTCCGGTCAACCTCCCTTCTCCTCAATGAGTTCCGACTACGGTCAGTCCGATGCCGGGGGATGCGGTCCCCGCCGGCATAAAATAAGCGTCGCATTCCCGGCGCCCGTTCGACCTCGACTCTTCTTTGACCCTGGGTCAAAGAAGAAGCATCACTCAATGACGCCCTCTGGTATGTTCATGGCGTCGACGGTCGGTTATCGTTGCTAGTTGCGGTCTCCTTCTTGATGCGCCAGCTTCCGATAATCGTCGTCCTGAAACATCGGAGCCCCTCCCGCCTATAGGTAGGGCTCCAGATGAGCAGTTTCATCAGTGGGCGCTCTTATGGAAGCGATGGGCTCGGAGGTTGGTTCTTCTGCCTGGCTCGGTTACCTCAGAGCCCTCGGGCTCCCGGCGATCAGGTGAGGCGGTTGGACCTTCCTAGTCGCTGGGCGCCTTCTTCGGTGCTACGACTCCGTGCAGATGTTTCCCCTCATGGCTGCGGCGCGAGGCCTCACCGATGCCCTTATCTCCTGGTATTTTCCTTCTCTTGTTTTCCAGGTTCCCGGGGCTTTTCGGCGCCTTCTGCAGGGTCTGGGCCGTGTCGGCGCCGTTTGAAACGCCCGAGCTTCTTGGCGCCGTTAGCGGTGCGCGTGGTCTCGGCGCCGTTGGTGGCGCGTGGTGTCGTAGGCGCGCCCGGTGGTGCGCTGGATCGGCCGGCGCCGTTCGTCGTCTGCGGCTCTGCGTCATGACGCCGTTGTGGCGTCGTCCGTGCGCGTTAGCGGCGCTGTCTTGCGGCGTAAATCGCGTGACTGCGGGCGTTGCGAACGCGTGCCTCTTGACGCCGTGCGCCTCCTACGTGAAATCATTCAGCCCGTTTGCCGTCTCGGCGCGGCAGCCATAGGGACTCTCCTTGTTTTCTGCCATTTCCTCCTCTCCCTAATTTTCCCGCCTTTCCTGTCCAAACAGTCCTTTCTGGACCATCAGGGAGATGATATTGAGCCTGGCCCAGACCTTCGGTTGGGTGATGAAGTCAGGAAACAGGATCTTTCTTTGCTACAGAGCCTGTGGTGAGGACCTGTCCTTTAAGTCTCTGTTGAAGAACCTGGGATCCACTCTTTCTCTCAGACTACAGACATCGATCCTGGGAAGATATTAAGACTCCAGTATCTTCGTGCTTCGAGTCCCTACGGATTTGACTCCTCCGATTCAGCCTTCCTTCGAGGCCTTTGTCTCAAATGGTATGGAATAACCCTGCTCTTATTCCCTCAGTAGCTAAATCCATTGATAAAGTATTCAGCTCCCAAGGATCGTCCCATTTGGCATCCCAAGCCTTTGCGGATCCTATTGTAGTCTGGCGAGAGAATGACAAGGTCGTTCTTCCACTCAAACTACTACAGCTGCGACCTATTAACAAAGAGTCTACGTAAGATTGATACATTAGGTAAGAGAGTACTGCCTCCACTCTAAGCTATCGTGTGCCAGTTATCAAGGCTATTTTTCTCAGTATGAAGTATATCCTGTGGACTCTATGAAAAGAATGGTTGAAGCTCTTCCAGATTCGGATTCCAAGTCAGAACTGCTTCTGACCGTTATTAGGGTATTGAGTCCAATAACAACAGGTCAAAGCCGCTTATGGATGCTTCGACACCGCTTCTAAGCTCAGCAGCGGCGGGGATTTGTACTGGGCGCCATTCCTGGCTGCGTGCTTCAGCTTCACGAATGATGCTCAGCAGCAGGTGATGGCGCTGCCTCTGATAGACTCCTTTCTTTTGGCCCTCAGGTGGAGCAAGCCTTAGAGGCCACTCAGAAGACTAGATCGGCCATTAAGTTGGCCAGACCTCCGCCTGCCCCCTCTCGGGGCATGTGAACAGGCGATCAGTTTCATAGTCGTCAGTCCTTCGCGAGGGCAGAGGCAGAAGCTTCCGCAAAAGCCAACCTGCCCAACCTCAAAGAAGGCGCGGCAAGCGCAGGGACCTAAAGCTCCCAGCGCTACCTTATAGTCGTTGGCCCAAGTTCCATCCTCTGCCGAGGTGGAACTTTCTCCTCCGGTGGGAGTCGTCTGATGTACTTCTACAACCAGTGGAAATTCGCAGCCTCAGACAAATGGGTTCTTCGGATAATTCGCGAGGTTACTCTCTCAATTTCTGGACAATTGTCACTCCCATCGACAACCCAGGTTGTCGGCCTCTCAATCAGATCTCTCCTCACCAGCGGAGATCCAGGGCCTTCTGAACAACAGGGCAATAGAACTGGTGCCCCGCATCTACGAAACACAGGGTTCTACTCCCATTACTTTCTAGTTCAAAGAAATCTGGGGGATCGCCCATTCTAGACCTCAGAAAGTTAAACAAATTCCTCCCAGGAGAAATTCAAGATGATTTCCCTAGGTACCCTGTTACCCTTGCTGCATCAACACGACTGGCTGGCCTCTCTGGATATGCAGGATGCTTACCAGCATATCCCGTCCACCGACCACGCAAATTCCTCAGGTTTGTAGCTTTGGGTCAGCATTATCAGTTCAGAGTCCTGCCCTTTGGGCTATCCTCGGCGCCAGGAGTTTTACAAAGTGTTGTGCAGTTCTCTAGCGCACATCTCAGGAAAGTCGGACTCGAGTGTTTCCCTACCTGGGCGATTGGCTTCTAGCCAAGCCCTTCCGGCCAAGGGACTTTGGAAGATGCAAGCGACTTCTCGTCTTCTCACGTCCATGGGAGTTCTGCTGAATTTGAAAATCTCAACTGCAACCCTCCCAGAGGCTCCTTTTCATAGGGACGCTTCTAGACACCTCTTCAGCGAAGGCTTTCCTTCCAGAGGACAGAAGACTCGACATCTTTCGAATGGCCCGTTACATCAGGGAGAACCAATCGGTTACAGCTCTCTCGATGCAACGCATGTTGGGTCTCATGGCGTCCTCGGTCTTCACTGTCCCTCTGGCCCGACTGCACATGAGACCACCCAGTGGATGCTCTCCACTCAGTGGTCCCGACCTCTCACCCCAGTCTTATCCCATCAAGGTGCGGAGCCCCTTGAAGGTCTCTCACCTGGTGGTCTCAGAAAAGCAATCTCCTGGAAGGATTCCCCTTGCTCCCCGGATCATCAGATCTCCATCACCACAGATGCATCGCTAATGGGATGGGGCTCACTGTCTCTCCCTCCACACTCAAGGTGTATGGACTCAGTTCGAAACTCATCTCCATAAATGTCCTGGAGATGAGGCGGTCCTCTATGCAATCCGAGCTCTGAAGGATGTCCTTTGTCACAGAACATTCTCCTTCAAGCGGACAACAAAGCAGAGATGTATTACATCAACAAGCAAGGCGGTGCTCATTCTTATCCCTTTGCAGGAAGCAATGAGGGTGTGGGAGTGGTGCTTGGAGCAAAGTCTCTGATTCAAGCGGTTTATCTGCCAGGTATACAAAGCGACCTAGCAGATCACCTCAGCAGACAGAGGCAGACCCTCACGGTGGTCTCTCGATCCAGCCGTGGCTCGGTCCCTGTTCAAAGAGTGGGGACTCCAGACCTGGACCTTTTGCATCCCCACTCAGCATAAAACTGCCTCTCTTCTGCTCCAGAAATCCAGGGCCTGGCATTTTCTGTCAGGATCGTTCAGGCTGCGGTGGACAAAAGCGCTTTCTTCGCCTTTCCACCACTTCCTCTAATCCAGAGAGTACTCCTCAAGTTCGAGTCTCAGGGGACCAAGATGATTCTCATTGCTCCTTCCTGGCCTCGGCAACTATGGTTCCTCTACTCAACAGTATGTTGGCAGCCTCTCGAGACCACTTCTTTGCAAATCAGTCTTCTGACTCCAGGTTCGTTGGTCCATCCCAACCTGAAATCACTTCACCTTCATGCTTGGCTCCCTGAAGAGATAGAAGTGAATCGGTTCAACGTCTCGTAGAGTCTCAGACATCCTTCTGGCTGCTCGGAAGCCAGCCACCCAACGTCGGCTTCAAATGGAAACGTTTTCTCTCTGGTGTGCAAAATCCTCTTGGAATCCCTTTTCCTGTCCTCCTGGCAAGGTTCTGGAGTATCTTTGGACCTATCAAACTTAGGTCTTCAATACTCCACAGTTAAAGTTCACCTTAGTGCCATCTCAGCGTTCCATGAGCGGTTTCTTCCTTAACTCTGGCTCAGTTACCTATGGTGAAGAGATTTCTTAAGGGTTCTCATACCAGACCCCTGTTAAGCGTCCAGTTGCAGCCTGGGACATTAACCTGGTGCTGGACATGCTCACTCGGAAGCCTTCAGAACCCTTAGCTACCTGTGAGTTAAAATTTCTTACCTGGAAGACTGCCTTCCTGGTGGCCATTACCTCAGCCTGCAGGGTCTCTGAGATACATGCACTGATTACGGACCCTCCGTATACTGTATTCCATAAGGACAAGGTAGTTCTCATTACTCATCCTAAATTTCTTCCCAAAGGTTGTGTCAGAATTCCATCTGAACCAACCTCTGGTACTTCCGGCTTACTTGGCTAATTTCCAAAATGAAGAGGCAGAGCTCTTCATTCCTTGGATGTTAGAAGGCCTTAGGTTCTATTTAGATAGAACCAAGGATGTTCGTAAGACTCAGCAACTGTTCGTTTCTTTCAGCGACACCGGCTGGGTCAACCTGTCGCTATTAGATGTATCTCTTCATGGTTAGTGGCATGCCTTCGTCATTGCTATTCCATGGCTCAGGATTAAATTAGAAGGTAGAGTGTCGCGCTCACTCTACGGTGAGTGTGACATCCCTAAGCGGAAGTCAATGTTCCAATTGCAGATATATACAACGCCGCTACCTGGAGCTCAGTGCATACTTTCGTTAAGCACTATGCACTGGATGTTCATGCCGAGGCATTCCGCGTCGGCAGAACTATCCTTAATGGGCTTCTATCTTAGCAGCGTGAGCTCTGGCTTTCCTGCCGCCCTTTTTGGGATTATCAGCTGGTACTCTCCCACTAGTGTGAATAGTGGTGGAGACTTATGTCCAGGAAGATAGGAAAATTGCATTACCTACCGTAATTCTTGATCTTCTTGGACGGTCTCCCACCACTCATTCCTCCTCCATCCCGAGCTCACCGCTGTATTGGTCTTCACTCCCTCAAATCTTTAGGCCGTGAGGACTTCTTTGCTGACCCTTCTTACACGGGTCATACGGACTATCTTATGTCCGTTTTTTAATGTTGGGTTTACCCTTTTCGTTAGTTGCGCTGCACCTCCTTGGTAAAAAAGGTACTGAGGCGGTTGGAGGGTCGTCGCCGAGATGGTCATTACCGCTCGAGCCGCTGCTCGCGGCGCCGTGTCTCGCGGCGCCGTCTCTCGCGCCGACCCTCCAGCAAAAAGTTTGCTCCCGATGGGTCTTAGTGCCTCCGGCGCCAATCCCACTAGTGTGAATGAGTGGTGGAGACTCGTCCAGGAAGATCAAGAATTACGGTAGAGTACGTAATTTTCCTTTTTCAGTCAGATTTTCACCAGTGGCATTTTCCATACCTCCTTATGAACAGTATGGCTGTCATTTTCCACAACTTGGGCCAAATGTGTTTTCACACTTTCAGCACAGAAATGCGTGGTCGCTGTGGGAAATCATTGTTCGGGACAGATAAAGAAAATCACACTTGACACTGTTCATGATCGGAGGTCCCAAAATGCCTGTGTTAACAATCTGCTGTTAAAAAAAAAAAAAAAAAAGTCCCCAAACTAGTTACATTACGGGTGTGCGTTGCACAGTTTCTACGCACGCTCGTGACTTCACCAGTTTTTTTTAAGATTTTCACAGCAGATTTTCAACATTGCTATTTTTTTACACCTCCCCATGAACAGTACCGCTGTCATTTTTCACATCCTGTTCGAATGTGTTTTGCACCTGTAGTGCCAAATGCCATAGTCGCTGTGCAAAAGCAGTTTTCGCTAACAAACTGATATTGCCACTGTTCATGAGGTGGGGTCACAAAAACCATGTTGAAAATTTGGAGTGAAAATACTAACAATGCCTGAGGCGTTAGGGTTTCCGACCATAACGCCCCACCCTGTAGAGAATGACAGGCATCAGGGGTGTGACTTGGGATTCTTGCCTGTCATGTTCATACCATTCCATCCCCACCCACACTCTGCAGCCAGTGAGAGGCATCAAGGTGTGCCTTGGACTCTTCGGCCCAAACTTCACCCGTTCTCTGTACGCACCCATCTCACGTATTTCCTGATGGAATGGGGTGCACATAGACCAAAGACCCCCAAGGCACACGTGACACTTGTCGGTGTCTGCAGGGTAGGGTGTGGTAAAATGGCGTGGTCGTTATGCCTGACGACCCAAAGGCACACCCCAGTGCCTGTCATTCTCTGCAGGGTGGTGGTGGGGTTGGCTTCAGTTCAATACTTCGCTGCCATTCCTATTCTGCAGCTCTGTAACTTCTACACTACCAATGCCAATGCCAACAAGCAAACATTTGGCATTGACAAATGCTTGTTTCTTCAGGCACAAGGCTGGGTAACAGGAAAAATGAGAATTTCCTGAGAATTCCACAGGGTGGCAGTATGACACATTGGTGAGAGAATCTGGTGAGACTGTTGCAGCTATAAAATGGTCAGTCCGTTTTACAGAAGTACTTTCATTAAAGAACTATTTCTGACATGATTTTCTTTATGGTTTCATGTGAAAATTTTTAAATGACATTAAAGTCAACTTAAGGAGACTTTTAACCCCCCCCCCACCTCTGTACTGTATGGGTCTGTTTGATATGCACTGTCTTACTGTCCCTCCGCCTCATCCTTCATATCAGCAGCAGTTCCCACTGTTTTTTGTGTTGGAAACATAGAAGTTGATGGCAGATAAGGACCGCAAGGCCTACCCTGTCTGCCCATTTATTTTTCTACTTTATGAATGTGCCATCGGCCTTTGCTCTGTCAATGGCCTATCTATTCATACTCATCTGTATTGTTCCTTTATGCATATCCCATGCCTGTTTGAAGCCCTGCACTGTATTCATATCCACCACTTCCTGAGGTAGGCCGTTCCATGCATCCACCACCCTTTCTGTGAAAAAGAACTTCCTCACATTACCCCTTAATTGGCCTCCCTCTAATCTCATGCTGTGTCCTCTTGTCCTGCTATTTTTCTTATATTGAAACATGTTAGACACTCACCTTGTTAATGCCCTTAAGATGTTTGAATGTTTCGATCAACATCTCTCCTTCTTTGCTCTAGGGTATACATATTGAGCTCTGTTAATCTGTCCTCATCGTTTTCTGAAGCAGTCCCTGCACCATTTTGGTTGCTCTTCTCTGGACTGCCTCAATTTGAGTTAATATCCTTGTGAAGGTGTGGCCTCCAGTACTGCATGCAGCACTCCAGATAGGGCCTAACCAGTGTTTTGTAAAGAGGGATTATTACCTCCCTCTTACGACTTGTGATACCCCTACTAATGCACCCTACCATCCCCCTAGCCTTACCTACTGCTTTAATGGTCTACTTGGATGATTTCAGGTCATCGATGGTGATGATGCCCAAGTCTTTTTCTTCCCTTGTGACTGCCGGCAGCTCCCCTCCCAGCCTATAGGTGGCTTTAGGGTTTCTCTTCCCTATGTGCATGATCTTGCACTTCTTTGCGTTAAATCCCAGTTGCCACTCTTTTGACCATTTTGCTAGTTTATCCAGATCTCTTCTTATTCTGCCCACCCCATCTAGATCATCTACTCTGTTGCAGATCTTGGTGTCATCTGCAAACAGACAAACCTTACCCTTCAGTCCATCTGCAGTGTTACTGATGAAGATATTGAAGAGGGCTGGCCCCAGGACTGATCCCTGAGGTACCCCACTTGTGACTTGCATATCTTCTGACTGTGTACCGTTTACCACCACTCTCTGTTTGCTGCCCATCAACCAGTTTGCTACCCAGTTGACCAACTTCTGACTCACCCCGAGCCTACCCAGCTTATTAATCAATTTTCTGTGTGTAATAATATCAAAAGCTTTGCTGAAGTCAAGGTAGGCGACATCAGCTGCTCACCCTTGGTCCACCACTCTGGTTACCCAGTGAAAGAAATCTATGAGATTAGTTTGACAAGATCTTCTTTTGCTAAACTCATGCTGTCTTGTATCCTGTGCTTCTATGGATTCCAGGTGTTGCACTATATTTTCCTTAAAGAGTGCCTCTATAATCTTGCCCACTACTTGCCCACTACTAAGATAGGACTGACTGGTCTGTAGTTCCTTGCCTCCTTCCTCCTATCACTCTTGTAAAGCAGGATCAAATGAGCCCTTCTCCAGTCTTCTGGGACCTGTCCTGTGCTCAGAGACTCACTAAACAGTTCTGATAATGGCTCTGCTAGTTCCACCCTTGGCTCCTTTAGTACCCTGGGATGTATGCCATCAGGTTCCATTGCCTTGTCCACCCTGAGATTATTGAGCTCTTGCAGGACCCTTTCTTTTGTGAGGGGACTAGTGCATACC
This sequence comes from Neoceratodus forsteri, assembly GCA_016271365.2. NCBI lineage: Eukaryota > Metazoa > Chordata > Ceratodontiformes > Ceratodontidae > Neoceratodus > Neoceratodus forsteri. Next base: position 1,104,432,572 of record CM028135.1, on the reverse strand, counting down.
TCCCTCCCCCTTGTGTCCATGGTGCTTAGCTGTGGACCCTGCCCTACCTTCTCTTCAGTAAATACTGAGCAGAAGTATCTATTTAGGATAGGTGCTTTTACGTGGTCCTCCTCCTCCTCACATGCCCCCTTATCCCCTTTGATCTTAGCAATACACCCTCTGGACTGTCTCCTTTCACTAATGTATCTATAGAAAGTCTTGTCACCTTCTTTTACTGTTTGTGCTAGTGTTTCCTTGGTTTGGGCCTTTGCCTGCCTTACTACCTTCCCTTAGGGAAGTTTGGTATGCCTCCCTGTCTTCATCCTGCTGTGTTCCCTTATATTTCCTGAAGGCCAGCCTTTTGGCTCTGTCCTTTTCTGCTACTGTTTTTGAGAACCAACGTGGTTTCCTTCTTTTGCACTTCCTTTTCTCTCTTAACACAATGGGATGTTGCTTCAAGTATTGCTTCCTTAATACTTGCCCACTTTGCCTGAACCCCCTCACCTGTATTTCTTTTTGCCAGGGCTAGCTTAACTCTGTTGGCCATCTTATCAAAGTCAGCTCCTCTGAAGTCCCATATTTTTGCCTTGGAATGGGATGATTTAGTTCTAGTGGCCAAATTGAACCATACCATGTGATGGTCACTGGTCCCCAGGTGACCTCCTACCTGGAGATCAGTGATCCTTTCCCTATTAGTCAGTACTAGATCTAGGATAGCCCTGTCTCTTGTGGGTTGTTGTACCAGTTGTTTGAGGCCCTCCCCCTGCAAGGAATCCACTATGTGTCTAGTTCTGGCAGATGTTCCTGCTGGTATTGACCAATCTGTATCTGGCATGTTGAAGTCTCCCATTATCAGAACCTCCCCTTTAGCTGTCATGTGTTGTATATCTTCTAACAGTAATGTGTCTATGTCTTCCCCCTGGTCTGGAGGCCTATACACAACCCCATTTCGTATGGCTGTCCCATTTCCTGTTTCCAGGGTGACCCACAGTTGTTCTGGCTCCTTATGTGTATTCTGAATTTCTGTAGCTTTGATGTTTTCATTGACATAAAGGGCCACTCTCCCCCACCCTCCTTTTTGCACCTCGGTCTCTTCTGAACAGTACATAGCCAGGTACTGAAGTCTCCCAAGTGTGGTTACTGGTAAACCATGTCTCGCTAATGGCTACTATGTCCAGTTAGCCTCTGTCATTATTGCCTGCAGGTCTGGGATCTTGTTTCCCAGACTACAAGCATTATGTACATGATTTTCCATTGGCCAGATTTGGTGTGTTAGTTGTTGCACGAGGTCTGCTGCTTCCCTTGTAAGTCAGTTTTGGGGAGCCAATCTTTTCCTTACCTGGTGATGCAAATGAACTACAAACATGCTGAACTCCTGTTGACCACTAGCTGAGGGGGGGAGGGGTGTTCTTCCCATTCGCCATATGGGGTGCTGCACCCTTCTCCCTATTTGCTAGTTTAAATATTCTGCAAAGACATCAGACTTCTGCCCCAGTGCACTGACTCCCTCCTCAGTCAGATGCAGTCCATCAAATTTAAAGAACTTTCGCTCCCAAAACTGTTGCCAGTTCCCTACAAATCCGTGTCCTTTTTCCTGGCACCAGCCCTTGAGCCACATCTTTAGCTCCCCTATCTCCCCTTCTCTGACCTTCCATCCATCTGCCCCCCTCTCCCAGACTGGCAGGATCTGGAGAAGGAGATGCGGACAAAATAGATGAAAGTTTGTCATCCAGCCTGGTCAGGTGTTCCTTGGTCTCCACAACTGACCGGCTGGCAAGATCAATAGTCCCTATTGTACCAGGATGTCAATGTTTTCTCCTGCTTCCTGAACAGTTTCAGCAATGCGGTCAGTGTCTCTCCACGCTGATGTACCTGGGAAACATATGATCATTACCCCTTCCTGGAGATAGATATCAACTCTTCGAATCATGGAATCTCCTATGATCAGAAGTTCTTTGGATTTCCCTTTTGCTTTTTTTATTTTGGGCGAGTTTTGTTGTGCTAGCTCCTGTTCTGCAGTGTCCTCTGCCCCTTTGTTTGATTTCGGAGATAGAGGCCGATACCTGTTTGTAGTTTTTATATGGTTTGTGGAGATGATATGTTGGAGAACACAGAGTGATGGGGCACCTGATTTGCCCTTCCTAACCACCTGCCAGCCTCCCAGACCAACTACACTCTGCGGTCGAGGTGCTTCTGTTGGATGTTGTGGAAATGGCAGGCAGTTCTTTAATATATTTCCTCTTGAATATGCAATTTGAGGCGCGCAGTCTCTGCCCATGCTGCCTGGAGCTAAGCCCTTAGATCTCCAATGGCCCAGCATGTAGGACAGTGTTGTAAATCCTGTAAAACTGCCCTTCTGAAAAGTGTTCCTCAGTATCTGCAGTTAATGATATCCATTCCAGATAAGTTGCCGGGTTTATAACCTGGTCAGAGTAATTAGAAGGAAGAAAATGAAAGCAAAAGTTTAATTTTGTGTTTGTTTTGTTTTTGAATAACTTGTTATAACAAGTTAAATTACTAGTGCCCTGTAAATGAGGTCACTGTGTGGATACCCTCTGATCCGCCCCTTCCTACTTGCTACAGGAAATGTCATGACTGTGCTACCCTATAAAAGAAGTTTAGTGTGGGGTGGTTGGGGATGGTTGGCTGGGCCCTTCCCCTGCCGAAAAAGAACCACAGACGAAAGAAACAAGGAGGTAAGAGCAGAAACAATCAGCCAGCAACAAATTCAGTAGCCCTGAAAGCTTATCCTAATAATAGATAAAACTGTAAAACCTGTAAAACACCACCTGTAATAATTTCACAGAAGATATACCTGTAAGAAACACTTTGCTACAGAGAAAAAAGAAAAAGGCAGTGACAGAAGATATACCTTGCAAAAGACACTTTGAATCAGAAGATTACAGTAGTAATCTGTAAGCACACACCTGTAGGCACACCCTGTAATAATGCAGCAGAAGGTATGCCCAGCAACAACAATTTGAATCAGGGAAAAATAAAGCAATAAAATGTTAGCAACAAACAGTTATACCCTGTGAGTGTTGGATTTGCCGTGCTAGGACAAAGCCAGTTTGATCTTCGATAATTAAGTCTGGTGTAAGTTTATCCAGCTGGCTTGTTAATATACTAGTAAAGATCCTGTAGATTGTATTAAGCACCGAAGTTGGGCATTAGGAAGCACAACTGGCTTTAACTTTATCTGGTTTCCAAGGAGGGGAACAGCAGCACCTGCATGGACTTCTCTACACTCCCGTTTGGTGGTGGGGGGAGGGGTATTATTTTATTTATTTAATTTTCATAATTTGTAAAGTATCTTTGAGCTGAAAGGCAGTGGGAACAATGCAAACATGAAGTGGTACAGATTAAATACAAATACTAGTTTAGAATAAATCCGGTTCAGTACAATTTAGACATATGAAGTAATCAAGAGCTCAAGTGCAAAAACTCACATTAAATTTAAACTTGGTACAGAAATTGGGTGTTAGCAATTAGATAAGTAAAAATGCAACAATATAACAATCTCTGCATTAAAAAGAGTAGAAATAACAGTATGAAGGTTGAGCAAGATGACGTAAAAGTACTGAGAAGAAGGCAGCCAGACAGTTTTAGTGTAACCATCAGGGCCAGGGCATCGTATTGAGTTCCTCCTGTGAAATTGGGGCTGTAAGCTGTTGCCCCTCTTCCTGTGAAAGTTTTGGAATATGTATGGGAGTCAGATAGACAAGCAGTACTGAGGTGAGGGATCTGTCTGCAGTGCACAAAGGTCTGTGTAATAAGGGGGATACATGATGGGCATAGTGTGATATGAAATTTTTTCACTCTTTTAGAGTGACCTCTGTTATTCACGAGTGAGTATCCAGAGGTCACTGTGCAGGAGTGAAATATTTTCCATATTACACGAAGCACATCATGTATCTGTTTTATACAATAGGGCGTGATAACTGGAGAAAACTCCAGGTATCACATTCTGGTGATGTCAGCAGAGTGTGATATCTCGTGGTGGTTTTATGCTGAAATAAAAATGGCATATCATCTCACCCTTATTGTATTTATTTTATTTATTTATTTATTTAGCGATTAGAAAAGACCTTTGAGCACAAGCTCTGTTACAAAGGTTTCATATCATAGATTGCAAAACAAAGTACAATAGGAGAAAGCAAAGGTACATTACAATGAACTAGGACGGCTTGGATTCAGAACTTAAAGAATAACTCAAACCATAGGTACAAGTTAAAGTAACAAGAAAAACACTTTTGGGGGGGGGGGGGACAGCCACAGAGTGCCTTGTCAGCAGTTCAGAGGGACAGGGATAGCTGGCAGTGGGGTGAAGAAAGGATATACGAGGGAGAGGTATGTACTACGATGGAGAAGAAGAGTGATAAGGTATAGGGAGAAATGGTGGAGTGAGGGGAGGCTGAGTTGAGAAGACATGCTAGAGCAAATGGTGGGGTGTGAGGGGGCATGGTCAGGCAGCCTGCATTAGTAGTGACTGTAAGGGAAACTCGCAGGACTGTGAGTTGGGGGTGGCCGGTGCTGAAGGAGCATGACGCAAACTGATTGCTGAGGTAAGTCATGAGAAGGAACAGAGGAAGGGGGGTACCTGAGGCCTGCCCAGTGCTTGCTGGGGGACACAGAGAGCAGGTGTAGCTAGCCTCGGGGGCAGGTGCACTTCGAGAGTGTTATTAGGTGCTGTTTGAGGTCAGTTTTGAATTGTGCCAGACAGTTGGTGGCCAAGAGCTGCCCAGGGAGTTCATTCATCCACAGGCCCGGTGAGGCAACTGCACGTTGTCCAAGTGAGGTGCCGATGGAAGGAGCCAAGGCCTCTAGTGACCTGTAACGAGTTGGCCACCTTGATCAAATTGCTACACAAGGTAGTGTTTTACCCAGTAGAGCCTTCTTCCTTGGATGCAAGTCTGAATTTGACCCTGTTTCTTAATGACAGCCAGTTTGCACGTTTGTACAGAGTACAGGTGTGAGTGCCACGCTCAGCATCCAGGGTGAGTCTGCAGGCTTTGTTGAGCGCAATCTGAATCGTCTTGAGCGCTGTATCCGTTGCCACCCCGTAGACCACTAGTCCATAGTCAATAGTAGATATAATTGAACTGTAGACTGAGAGGTGGAGGGCCCCCAGAGAGAGGTATTGCCTCTGCCTGTACGGGACACCAATCTTAGTACTGACTGTCTTGACCAGAGAGTCAATATGGTGCGCAAACATGAGGGTATCTTCTATTATGACCCCCAGATACTTGAACAAGTGAACTTGTTCCAGAGGCTCACTGCATGAGTTGGAGATGATGAGGGGGTGGTGCTTATTTTTGTTGTGGGGGGGACGGACATAAGCATGGCCTTGGTCTTCTTGTAGCTTAGTAGCAACTTATGCCTACAGAACCAGTCCTCGAGTTTGGAGAAGGAGTTCTGCAGCTCAGATTGTGGGGCAGTCTGAGACGTGCTGCTGCTCAGGAGCACAGTATCATCTGCATATAGTATGAGTTTGGTGTCGCAGGCTGTGGGAAGGTCATTTAAGAAGAGGCTGAAGTGTAGGGGCCCCAATATTGATCCCTGGGGTACCCCTAATGATACCTCTCTTACGTTGGATACTGTTTGCCCAATTTTGACACATCGGTTTCTCCATTTCAGGTAGTCTTGGAACCAGCAAAGGGCATTGGGCACCACACCCATGTTTTGCTGTTGGGTCGGTAACAGGGGGTTGTTGACTGTATTGAAGGCTTTGGTGAGGTTAGTAAAGACAGACCCCACCAGTTTGCCTTGATCCAGGCCCTTATGTGCATAGATACATAGATACATAGACAGTGTCAGCAGATAATTGCCTATGGCCCACCCAGTCTGCCCATTTGAGCTTGTAAGTTCAGTTTGTTTTCCTAGAGTCTGTTTCCTTACCCCTGACCTCTAGAATTCCTTTATGTCTATCCCATGCATTCTTAAATCCTTGATTGTTTCAGCTCCCACCACTTCCTCTGGCAGGGTGTTCCACTTGTCCACCACCCGCTCTGTGAAGAAATTCTTCTCATGTTTCCTCTGAATCTCCCTCCCTCCAACTTCATCCCATGCCCTCTAGTCCTGGAGCATCTTTTCGCTAAAATAGTGTTTTCCTGCACTCTGTTTCTCCCTGTAAGATACTTGTATGTCTCTATCATATCCCTCCTCCCTCTCTTCCAGGGAGTACATGTTCAGTTCCTTCAACCTGTCTTCATAGGACTTGTGATGCAATCCATGCACCATCTTTGTTGCCTCCTCTGAACCTTCTCTACCCTGTCTATGTCCTTACGTAGGTATGGTCTCCAGAACTGTACACTGTACTCCAGGTGGGGCCTCACTAGTGTCTTGTATAGTGGAATTATGACCTCCCTTTTCCTGCTGGTGATGCCCCTGCCTATACATCCCAGCATCCTATTTGCTTTACCTGATGCCTTGTCACACTGTTTCCTAACTTGAGGTCATCTGAGATGACAACCCCAAGATCCTTTCCTGCTTGGTGCATGCTATATCCTCACCCCCAACTGATATATTGTGTCAGGGTTTTGTGCCCCATATGCATTATCTTGCACTTCTTGGCATTGAATTTCGACTGCCAAACCCTTGACCATTCTTCAAGTTTCTGCAGGTCCTTCTCATTCTGTCTACACCCTCTGGTGTGTCTACTCTGTTACAGAGCTTTGTGTCATCAGCGAACAGTGAAATTCTGCCTTCTAGATCCTCGCAATGTCACTGATGAAGATGTTGAATAGGACCGGTCCAGCACTGATCCCTGTGGTACCCCACTGGTCACTCTTCCTCTGTGGAGTGACAGCCATTTACCACCACCCTCTGTGTTCTGCCACCCAGCCAGTTACCTACCCACCACACTGCTGCCTGCCCACACCCATATTCCCCAGTTTGTGTAATAGTCTTCTATGTGGCACAGTGTCAAAGGCCTTGCTGAAGTCCAGATAGGCCATGTCCACTGCCCTCCCCTGATCCACCCCTAGTTCCCAGTCAAAAATTCAATGAGATTGGTCTGACATGACCTCCCCTGGTGAAACCATGCTGCCTGGGGTCCTGTAGTCCATTGACAACCAGATGTTCCACCAGTCTCCTTCAGAAGTGCTTCCATGATCTTTCCCACTACTGAGGTGAGGCTGACTGGTCTGTAGTTCCCTGTTTCTCTTTGTTCCCGCTTTTGTATAAGGGGACTACATCTGCTGTCCTCCAGTCTTTGGGTACCTCCTGTTTCCAGTGATTGGCTAAACAGGATAGCAGAGGTTCAGCCACCACCTCTCTTAGTTCTTTAAGGACCCTGAGGTGCACCCCATCTGGCCTCATTGCTTTGTCAACTCTTATTACTTCCAGTTCCTTCAGGACCCTTTCTCGTAAAGGGACTTGTGTCCATTTGCACCATTCTCACCCTTTGTACCCCTTCAGACCCATTACCCCTCTCTCTTCCTCAGTAAAGACTGAGCAGAAATACCTGTTCAATATGTCAGCTTTACTGTTGTCATCCTCCACGCGACTCCCATCCTCCCCTTCAGTCTCACTATCCTCCCTTTGTCTTTCTTTTTCACTTATGTACCTGTAAAGGTTTTGTCCCTTTAACCACTGATTTTGCAATGTGTTCTTCTGTCTGAGCTTGGCTTCCCTTACTGACTTCCTGCCTCCCTTTGTTTCTCCTGGTACTTCCCCTATCCCTTCTGCCTGTGTCTTTTGTATTGCTTGAATGCTATCTTTTGGCTTTCACTTTCTTTGCTACCTCTTTGGAAACCATAATGGTCTCCTCTTCCTTTCCTCTTGCTAACCTGCTTAATGCATAATTCTGTTGTTCTTATAATCCCATTTTAAATACTGCCCACTGTTCCTCAACCCCTGATTCCTGTCCCATTCCCTTAATGCCTCTTTCAAGTATTTCCCATTTTCCCAAAGTCTGCCCCCTAAAATCCAGGATCGTGTTTTTGTGTGGTTTGGTTCTGCTCTTTCTGTGATTTCCAAACCATAATGACTGGTGGTCACTGTTACCCAGGTGCTCCCCACTGTTACCCCCATCACACTGTCCCTGTTTGTGAGCAGAAGGTCCAGTATTGCCTTCTGCCGAGTTGGTTCCATGACCAGTTGCTGAGGAAGGCACCCTGAAGGAGTCCAGGATAAATCTGCTCTAGTTGATGCTGCTGCTGGATGCTCCAGTCCACGTCTGGAATATTGAAGTCTCCAACCAGTACTACCTCACCCTTGTCTGCCATCCTTTGGATGGCTAGCATCAGCTCCCTATCTGTTTCTTCCTCTTGTGCTGGTGGTCTATAGACCACACTTGTGCGGATGGCTGGCCCCATTTTCCTTTCTAGCTTAACCCACAGTATCTCTCCCCCATTTTGTTCCTCCTGGATCTCTGTGGCCCTTATGTCATTTTTCACATACAGTGCCACTCCTCCTCCCTTCCTGCCTGCTCTGTCTCTTCTGAATATGTTGTAGCCAGGTATGGCCATCTCCCAGTCATGGTTATCATTACACCAGGTTTCAGTGATGGCCACAATGTCCAGGTCTGACTGTACCATGACAGCCTCCAGATCTTCCATCTTGTTGCTAAGGCTCCTGGCATTTGCACACATGGCTTTCCATGATTTGACCTCCCTAGTCTGCTTCACTGTTCTACTCCAGCCCCTTCCTTGGTTGTCATTTATCCCCTGGTTCTCCTTGCTGTCTGCCCTTCTGCTGAATTTTGCCCCTTTTCTGCTTATCCACCTTTTGGACACTAATCTCCATCTTTTGCACACCGCTTTGCAGAGATAGCCACTCCTCTGGTTCACTGGTTCCACTGCTAGCTGTGGGGGGGTGAGTAAGTAGGTACCCTCCTTGCTGGCCTGCCACCCCCCTTTGCTAGTTTAAATGCTTGTCAATGTAGCATTTAAACTTATCATTGAGTACTTGGATTCCCCTCCAGGATAGTTCATGTAGTTCAGCAGGGCAGTGGTGGTACTGTGATTTTTGTCTGAAGCCATGCTGGTTGGGGCATAATAGATTATACTTATTGAGGTAGTCGATGAGTTGACCCACCACAATCTTTTCCAGTGCATTGGACAAAGGGGAGAGTCTGTAATTGGCTACCAGAGACTTGTCGCCTCCTTTATGCACTGGCGTAACTAGGGCCTGCTTCCAAACCACCGGGGACTTATGGTACAGCATGGTAATGGGCACTATAAGAACGTCCAAGGTGAGGGATAGAGGTTTCATGTCTATCCTGTCACTGCCCGTTCTGGTCTTACCTAGTATTTTCTTGACCATGGTAAGGACCTCCTTCATCGTCGCCCTTTTAAAGTAGAAGGTTGGGTGAGAACACTCGGTAGATATGTTGTTGGAGTGGTTCAAACCAGGTTGAAAATAGGCAGATCGTAGCACTGGGGTAAGATCGGTGAAGGCCTTATTGAAGGCTTCTGCAATAGCTAGAGGGTCTTTAGTGGGGGTGTTACTGATACTGAACAGCTGAGGGTGCTTCTTGTCCTGCTTTGCAAGTATGCTTTTGATGTTATCCCAGAATCTTTTCGTATCACCCCAAGATTATATAGCTATTGTATAATAGTGTACAAAGGCATTCAGCATTTTAGTTGGGTCTGTTTATATCTTGTCCATAAAATGTGTAACTACATACTGGTTACCTGTCATCTTGAGCAGATTGCCAATACTTTAGAGGCACATGCCCCCTTCCCCCCCAAAATAAAACATTGTGTCAGGCACCTGAGAACTGCTTCGGTTTCTTCATTTAGGATGTCCTGTATTTCGTTTGAGTCTCACCTGTTGAGGGGCCACTGTGGCGTCTCCCTGTGTATGTAAGTGCTGGGTAGCAGTCGACTGCTGTTGTCAAGTCTGGAGTTTTTTTTTCTGTTAGTCTTTTAATACTGGAAGCATAATTAATCAGTTCCCCCCTGAAAATAGTCATTAAGGTGTCCCACAGTATCCCCTCGGAAATATTCGGGGAGAAATTGAGCTCTGTTATGTCTCTGTTATATATTTAAATCTTTGTTAAACACTTATTTATTTTCACTGGCTTTCCAGACTGATTTTAAATTGATACTGCTGTTTGCCTGTACATGTATGGTTTATATTCTGTACAGGGCCTTGATATTGAAAGGCACTATAGAAATAAAGATTTGCTTGCTTGCTTATATGTATTTTTGACTGCAATAAATGTACAAGAGTCTGGAATTCAGTAAAATTATTGAGGTACCACAAGGAGGTGCACCTAGAGTTCACCAATACAGTTTCAACAACAAGAGGGCATGATCTTATACAGTAGGTAGACTGGCATAATTTGGCAGTAATGAACCAGACTACTAACTTCTGCTAAGATATGTAGCAAGTCGATACAGGTATAATTTAATGTGGACAGGAAAATGTATGCATTGATGTTAGGAGGGATACAGAGATCAGAAGACATCAGTCCAGCCACTCTCTCTTAAGAATAGCTCTGCCCTTTTCTGCATTCTGTTCTGTGTAGGGAATACAATAGTAGTGTGTGTTCTATCGAAATTGAGATTATAAATCCCCTGACAAAAGGATACATTTCTGGTGTTGTAGTACACTATTCAGTAAATGTTTTATTTTACAGTTTTTGAGCAGAAAAGGCGCTTTAAATGAAGACTTGGGTTTCCAGTTGTGTCCTGGGAGCACAGGATAAGCAGAGTTGCTTACGGTCATAAAGTATGCAGGTGGTGGCTGTGATTCAAACCCAGTTCTCCAGGTTTGCAGCACAGTGCTCTAACCACTATGCTATACTGTCTGTTGCTAATCGCCTCTGGAGGATCCACAAAGGTATCCGTGACAATGAAATGTAAAGTATATCTAGCGATGGAGTGGCTATGCCCTCCTCTTGCCTTGTTTATAGATAGAGGCCATCACGTGAGAAGTACGAAATCTGGTTAGCTTCTGATTTTTGGTCTGGAGCAGGAGAATTGCTTGTAGGTAAACAAAGGTAGGCCATAGTTCTTTGATAGCAGTGAAAACCACGCTATGTTTAACGGTGTTGTTAAGCCTGTTGATATTCTGGGATTATAGTGAAGTAGCTTAGTTAGTCATCAGGATATCTGGTATTGTATAGAGACACTACAACATGGGGAAGGAGTCTTGACTTTTCCTCCCTCCCCTAGGGTACAGCAGTTAGGCAGAGTTACAATCTGACAGTTTCTAGAAAGTTACCTCAGATAGGTTAACTGAGGTCCCATTGAAAAGGCTGATCGCAACTACTGTATATGAAAGGCAGAAGATGGATTAAGTCCCCTGCAGCACATAAATATACACACACACACACACACACACACACAATACAATTTGAAGTAAACCACAACAGTAAACGTGAAACCAGTATTCATATACAGAACAAGAACAACGAATAGTATGGCACTGCTTAGCAGGAGTAAATCGCTAAGGACATAGCAAGAATGTACTTCCAAGGAGAGAGGAATACAGGGAGCTCTTTGACTCTAGTACCTTCTCAGTAATTTGTTCAGTCGAACACAGCCTGGCAAATGGAAGAAGCAATCGTGGACAAAATTGCTGGTGGTTCTGTTTTATTCAGGCATCTTGCTAACAATGCTCAGTGTGCTAGAAAAGACCTCAGTGCTTGAGGCTTAACCAGCCTCTTCATCGGGAGGACATAGATCAGTGTCAGTCCCACCAGCCCCCTATAGCTTATGGGTGTAGAAAATGAAGTGGAGACGTGCGTGCCTTCTGGCACTGTTAAGCAGAATAATAATGCTCACTTAGCTGAGATATGTAGCTGAGAACCATCTTGAAGGGGAAGCTGGTGAGAGCTTAGAGCTGTTGCAAACTTCTGGCCAGTTAGGAAAGAGATCATAGAGATATTTCTACTACTCCACAGCACTGTAGATTTAAACCAAGAGCATGGCTAATCATACTTTGGTAGGTTCAGGACGGAGAGTTTGGGGTAGTATACAATGCCTTTGGATTTACTGGAGTCAGAGAAATGAGTCTCAGAGCATTTGTTAATGTGTAGCATATGATATACAGTTAATGCTCCGAGATCTGGCATGCAGGTGGCTAAGGGAGTATCCACCCAAGCCTCGGGACAACTTGTTCCTAGGTGGCATCCTCCCCCACCCACCCCCCGGCAGGCCTGTCCCAATGTCAAGTGAGGCTGTACTGTACATTCCCTCCAGACATTTCACAGCCGGTGGTGCTAAGTAGTATAGCCTCAGTCTTCATAGTGTAAACTGCCAGACAGGGCTGACAAGCTGCAGGGGGTAGGGAGGGAGTGATACCTCTGTTAAAAGCTGGAGAGATCTTAGAGCTGTTTAAAATATGAAGCCAGTTAGGAAAAAGCTCATGGAGATATATCTACAGGGCCAGAGCACGGTAGATTTAAGTCATTAGCAAAGCTAATCATCAATTGTAACACGGCTCTCAGTCGGGCGGCGGAAAGGAGCGCGGCGATAGGCGGAATCGCCACAGCTGATCGAAACCGAGCCGGTATAAGCCAGACATAACGCCCGCTCAGTCAGTACCAGCTGTGGCCATGGAGGCTGCCGAGAGTAGCAGCCCGCTGAGGCACCACCGCGCCCCGCCAGTAGCAGAGCTCCACTGTGTGCCACACCGACGTCAGGACCAAGCACGACAGGGAAGGTACGCAGTGCTTAGAATCTCCCGATTCCAGAGGAGTGAAGCGTGGCATACAGTATAGTGGAGCAGTCCGCATCAACGCAGGGTCCCGCCTGTCAGGCTGGTGAAATCCACAACATGGTAGTGCATGGCCCGTAAACTTCTGTTGTGGACCACTCACAAAGCCAGCCGAGTAGAGCAGCTCGGCACCCCCGCAGAAGCAGACTGTTCTCCGATAACCCTCTCTTGGAGCCCCTAGTAAGCCAGCATATCACAGCAGTTGCTGTCGCCCCGCCCGCCGCAGAGATGGAGCGTCCGTCCTGGGCAGCCTGTGATGTCGCCGCCGGCAAAGTGTCCCCAAACTGGCAGCGTCGCCTCGATCCACGGCAGAGGGCGAAATCATTGAGCCCTGCTGTTGCGGCGTGAAAGCTGGACCGCTGAAGCTGCTGCCACCCCATCTAATTGCACCACCTCAGCGATCGAGGTGTCCTGCAGGTTGCAGACGAGCTGTGTGTGCAACCCAGGTGTTCCAGGAATACAGCCAGACAGCTACGGAATGCAAGAGGTAGCAGACCAGTCGGAGCCGCTGAATCATTGAACACGGCTGCAGCAAGTAACAGTTCCAGATTGTAAGTTAATAAAAAAAGTTTCCTTTGACACCTGACTGCCGCCTCCTCTGTCCATAGCGCTTCCGCTCCAACACAGAGAAATCCTCAGCCGACCGCTGACAGGGTCCTCCCGGCGGAGGTGATGCCAGTAACATAGGCTCGTCGTCGCCGTGACAAGCCTATGTTACAAGCGCATTAATCACCTTCAGCCTCGGGCTCTACCGGTGATTAATGCTCGCTGGGGCGCCCGGACTGCGCCCTTGTGCACAACCCCCAGCGGCATTAATCCACCAGTAGAGCCCTCAGCTGGCGGTGACTAATGCTTACTTATTGGGTTCAGGACAGAGTTTCCAGATTTACCTTGAGTGGAGGAGGGTGTAATAAAAGTTCATACTGTGTATACTTCGTTGTAAAATCAGATCGAGATTTACTCTTAAGTAAAAGGTATAGGCATGAGAAATTACAGTCATGTACCTCCATAAGGGTAGTTCTAACCCAAGGCAGAGAAAGCAAAAATGCCCCCAAAACAATGCTACCATAGGTAATTTATGCAGGAAGAAGTACAGCTATTTAGTGACAATTCCACAATTCAAAGTTAAGAGTCTGTATTATAAAACAGGCCTGTTGCTCACCAGTTGAAACTGTCCACGGTACAAACTGAGCCCATAGCATACCACCAAATTGCTTGTAAACAGTGTTCAGTTTATAGTATACAGATCAAAACAATGGGGATCTGAACCCTTTTAAATGATTGAAGCAAGGTCTGATGTCCTTGAGGGTGGCTGCCAAAGGAGTTTTCTGTGATTGTAATCTTGCTTGGCTTTGGTCCGCTGAGTTTTGCAGTTTGAGGAGGTTGGTAGCGCTGTGGTTTGGCGACTGGGATACTTTGTGCTTGGAGGTCTTACAGTGGCTGCAGGAATAGAATCATGAAGAATATATCCCTCCGGTAGAAAACTCGCATTTTGGATGGGAAAGGTGTCTGGTATTGTAACTTTTGTGCCCTCCGCTGCGGCATGGGTCCATATTTTTGCGTTGGTCCATGACTTGGGGTGGTATGATCAGCGATACCAGTGTGCCTTTGAAGAAGGTATTTTAGTTGCCAGAGCCTGAGCATAATTTTCAGTTTCATAACATAACTTTGGAATTGCATGACTATAGAGCGGGGTCTTTACACGGAAACATTGAAGTTGTCATAGGGTAAGGACCTCTTGGCCCACCTAGTCTGCTGTATTTTTCCTACCTACTGTGCCACCACAGACCCTACTCGATCTCTGGCTCCCCCCCTTGCCTAATTTCTAAGGTCCACATGTGGCTATCCCATGCATGCTTGAATCCTGCTAACGTTTCACCACACACCACCTCCACTTTGGAGGCTGTTCCAGGCGTCTACAACCCTTTCCGTGATGAAGCATTTCAAATCCCAGGAATCCCTCATTATGTTTAACTAATGTAGTTTGCCCAGTAAGTTCATGTGCCTCAGACACCAGAACTTATGTAAATGAAGGAATCTTGTGGATGAACTTAGAATGTTGCTCAACTCTCTGCCTCTCGTACTGCTGCTAATGGTAGTTTCCTCAGATTCATTTCTCTGCCTGTAGTTGCAAGACGTCCGAAGATCTCTCTCAGCAGTTTTGCTGCAAGTGTTTTCATTTAAAAAAAAAATGTTTATTTTCCTCATATTTCTGTCTCTAGTGTGTTTTATATTAGATTGTGGTACTATTAGTCAGTGTTTTATTTACGGTTTCTCCGAGTCCATCTCGGTTCCCTGGAATCTGAGTAACCTCGCTTTTCTGTCAGTTATTTCTTTCTTGCTGTTTTTTTTTTTTTTTTAAACGCTGTGCTTACAGTTTAAAAGCCTAGTCAAATTGTCAATGTTTGTAGTTCGTCGTGATCAGTTCTTAGGACGTGAACCAAGACGCTTTTTTCTTAAGTTTAAATCTTACTTGGTTTTCATGGTTTTTGCTATTCTACTCCTATGGGAACCAGACCACATTTCTTGTAAATTTCTCAAGGAACCGAGATTGTATAACCTTACTGACAAATTGGCATGTCAGTTCAGCCTAAAGTGAGAACAAGACCCACAGGATTTAAAAATTGTGCCAAGTGTTTTCAACTCCTGGCCAGGGCAGATTGCCACAACTTGTGCCTAAAGTGTTTGGGTCCTAGTCATAATTTTGCAGACTGTGAGCTCTGCAGTAAGTTCTGCTCAAAAGCAGTTAAAGAGAGCCAAAGATATGAAGAGATGGCATCTCCATCAACCTCCACTTCTCGAAGGGCCCTCTCACAGTAAATTGAAAGATAGGGCCTCCAAGGATTCACTGGATCTCAAGGTCCTGAAAAGTAGGAACCTGACAAATATAGGAGGTCCACCAGCAGGGTTCAGACCCGGTTCCCACTAAGAAAAACAGAAGTGAAAGCATGGCACTGTACCTTCCGCTGAAGAAGCAAGTGAGCTCTCAGTGGACATAGCAAGCTTGCCCTCCGCAGAGGACATAGCCAAGGCTCTTCAAGTCCTCCAGGCCCTGCAGTCTGAGGGATCTTTGGTGGCACCTCAGTTCCTTAGGTGCCACTTTTATGAAGGAGAGGAGGACAATGGGGAACCAATTGAACCGAGGTCTTCCCAGAACAGGGTTTGGTTTCCCACCTAGAGACCCTGAGGACATTGAAGAGGACCAGGCCTAGTACTGACCCTGTGGCAGCCCACTGGTCACCTTTCCTTCTTCAGAGAATGCACCATTTACCACCACCTCTGACACCTGTTGCTTAGCCAACTTCTATCCATTTTACTACTTTTGGACCCACCCTAGGCTGCCCATCTTGCTTACCAGTCTTCTGTGTGGAGCGTTGTTGAAGGCTTTACTGAAATCCAGGTACGAACATACCAGCAGTTAAAGGCCATACGGTCTATCGAGTCTGCTCGAATGTGCAGCTAGCAGCCCTTATACTGCAGCTGCCCCTCCCCCTTACCCTGTCCCATCCCCTTTTGAAGCATCCCACCATATTACAGGATGCCACTTCCTCTCATATGTTCCAACCTGCCACCACCCTCTCTGTGAAAAAGTCTCTTCATTTCCCTCCTGAACCCCCTAATCTCAGACTGCGCCCACGGGTGTCCCACCCCCTCCTTAACTGGAAAAACCCTCCTGTGTCTATCTTATTTATCCCCTTCATGTATTTGAAGGTCTCGGTCATGTGTCCCTGTCCCTTCTCTCCTCCACGGAGTACATGTTCAACTCCTCCATCCTGCTCTTATAGGACAAGTCCTCCAACCCATGGATCATTTTTGTTGCCCTGCGCTACACTGCCTCCAGCAGCCTAATGTCCTTCAGGTATGGCTGCCAGAACTGCACACAGTACTCCAGGTGTGGTCTAACCAGTGACCTGTACAGTGGCAGAATTGCCTCCCCTGTCCTGGAGGATATGCCTCTTGCAGTGCAACCCAGCATCTTGTCAGCTGCCTTTCTACGCTACGCGGAGTTGTTCATTGCTCCCATTATGATTACCCCTAGATCCTCCTCTGTCTTGGTCAGCTAAATACCCCCTATCTGGTAGCTCTTCCATGGGTTCTTTGCTCCGAAATGTAGCATCTTGCATTTCTTAGCATTGAACCCCAGCTGCCAAGTGTCTGACCAGGCCTCCGATTTTGCCAGATCGTCCTGTAACCCTTGCCACCCCTCTAGGTCATCCATTACTGCTTCCATCTTGGTGTCCTCTGCAAACAGACTGATCTTGATGCCTATTAAAATGTCTGCTATGAAGATCCCAAATAACATCAGCCCCAGCACAGATCCCTGTGGCACCCCGCTTGTCAATGCCCTGGGCGATGAGAAATCCCTTCCCACCACCACCCTCTGCTGTCTCCCCTTCAGCCAGTTCACTACCCATCCCACCAGCTTTGCCCCCGCTCCTGTGCCCTTCAGCTTACTACCTAGCCTCCCATGCAGCACTGAATCGAATGCCTGCTGAAGTCCTTGCTAAAGGTAGGCTACATCCACCACTCCACCATGACCAACTTCCCTGGTCACCCTGTCAAAGAACTCTATCAGGTTTGTCTGGCAAGATCTCACCGCTGCGGATCCTGAAGTCCACTGGTCACAAGGTATTTCCCAATCCTTTCCTTCAGTAGTGATTCAGCTATTTTACCCACCACTGAAGTGAGGCTGACAGGTCTGTAATTTTCTGCCTCCTCCCTATTACATACTAACATAGTAGTTGGCGGCAGATGAGGACTGCCAGGCCCACTCAGTCTGCCCATATTCCCTGCCTGCATTAGTGGCCGCTGACCCTACTTAGTCATTGGCTTTCACCCCAGTTAGCACTTTTGTGCAGTGGGACCATATCTGCCCTCCTCCAGTCCCCTGGAACTTCCGCTGTAACTAGTGATGGGTTGAACAGGGGTGTTGGGTGTAGCCAGCACCTCCTTGAGCTCCCTCAGTATTCTAGGGTGTACCTTGTCAGTCCCCATTGCCTTGTCTGCTTTTAGTGATGCTAGTTCCTTGAGGACTCTCTCCTCTGTAAAGAACTAGTGTCTACCTCCCTTCCTTTAATGCCCTTCTCCCTTACCTGTAGCCCATCACCTACCCCTTCTTCCGTAAATACAAAACAAAAGTATTTGTTCAATATGTCCAAACGGAGACGTTCTTGGGACCGAGAAAGGTCCGAGGCCCAGGAACACGCGGTCTCGATCACGATCAAGATCGCATCCTCGGCTTCACGGATCTTCTGTCTGGCCAAGAGATCGAGGAAGTGGCTGACAAGGTTGAGATTTCTCTCGACCTGATCGACCCTATTTCGCCGACTCCGGTCAACGACTCTTTAGAAGGGACTCTGGTCCTTGTCTTTCCCAATGAGGAGACCCAGCCCGCTGGTGTCACCATCGAGGAAACTGTTCCGGACCCTCAGTTTTCACCGACCCTGTTGTCTCCCGAGTCTCGATCGACCGAGTCGGCCAGTCCGATCTTGATCGAGGTCCAGAACCCCCTCGGTCAAACGACCGAAAAAGAGTCATAAGCGCTCTAAAAAGAGGCATCGCCGCAGATCCTCATCCTCCTCTGACGAGGAGAGGCTTTGACGGAAACTCCGTAGACGCTATGAGGATCTTATGTGGCAACAGCTGATTTTGACCGGGCAGAAGCCGGCTCCACCATCCACCCCAGCCATCACTTGGCTACTGCCTCTTGGGCCAACCCCGACCCCTCCGGAACCGAAGCTTTCAGTTCCCCCGCCAACGGGGCCGGCCCTTATCCTGGCTCTGCCCATCTTGGACCGATTCTGGTGGAACCACTGCCTAAGCAGCCTCAGGGAGGGGCTCCCTCAAAAGAGGACCATACAGACACCAGGCTTCCCCGACGTCTGTCCATCACGGTTACCCCTGACCGCCCCCGGCAGATCGAAGGGGACATAGGCGGGAGACTGTTGTACCACAACTCCTCGGACGTCACAGGACTGCACTCCCACGTGGGGATGATGAGTCCTTCTTGGCATGTTAGAGGAGGGTCCTTCCTCCTTTCAAGGCATTCTCTGCCTCCTCTCCGAATCCACCGGAATGCCCCTGGAATCTATCCAGAAAAAGGTGGAGTACCCCCTTACAGATATCCTAAAAGGGGGGGCTACCCTGACGGAGGCCTTTCCAGTGGCCGAAGCCATCACTGGCCCAGCCCTTGAGCTCTGGCAGTGCCCAGCTTCCTGCCCAGCAACGTCTACCCACGCGGCCCACAAGTATGCGGTGCGCATGGGGTCCCTGCCGGGATTCACAGAACACCCTTCGGCCGAGAGCCTGGTGACCGCTTCTGTGTTTCGACGTACTGGTAGCTCGGCCGACACAGACCGACCCCTGGACAAGGAGTCAAAAAATATGGACCACTCTGCCTGCAAGGTCTTCGCGGCCTCTTCCTTAGGCATTCGTCAGGCCAGTTTGGCTGTCATTATGGCACACTTCTCTCATGCCCTCCTCGGGTCTTTAGATGAAGTCCTTCCTCATCTCCCAGCGGACATGCAGACCATGGTCAAGCAAGTCCGTGATCAGGGCTGTGCTGTTGCAGAACAGCAGCTTCAGATGGCCCTAGACATCAGAGATTCTTGTGCCCGCTCTTTAGCAGCCGCAGTGGCCACTCACCGCAGGGCCTGGCCGAGGCTATCCTCCTTCCCAGTGGATACCCAGCACAAGTTAGCTGACATTCTTTTCCATGGCACCGACTTGTTCGGTCCAGGAGTGGCTGGTCACCTTCAGCGTATCGAGCAGTCCAGTGCCACCTTGGATGCTACCTCTGCAAAAGCTTCTTCAGGCAAGAATCAGCAGAAAGAAAGAAGGAGCCATTTTGGCATTCTTCCCTGCGTGTCAGGCAGCCCTCCTATCAAGGAGGCCAGCAGCAGGCTCAAGCTTGGTGCCCATGGCCCAAGCAGGGTCCCTCAACAGCCCCTGAAAGGAGATCGAGGTGCAGGTCCAGGAGACCTCCTTCTCTAAGCCTGCTCAGTGATGGGTTGGGGTTGCCACCCGTCACACCAGCTCTGGATCCTCTCATGGGGGCCGCTCCACCACTCTCATCCCGCCTGGTCCGACATCACTCAGATAGGTGGGTTCTCAAGTGGTCAGGAACTGCCTTCTAGAGTTTGAGCAGTACCCTCCCAGCCGAGCCCGTGCCTCTCGGGGGGGGGGGGGATCTCAGCTTGCAGTCAGTCAGCTCTTCAAGATGACATAGCTCAGCTCCTTCGCAAGGAGGCGGTAGCTCCAGTGCTGGATCCTCCTACAGACCCAGGCTTCGTGTCCAGGTACGTCCTGGTGCCCAAGCAGATGGGGGGTTGGTGCCCCATCCTAGATCTCCATGACCTTAATCAATACCTCAGGCCCCGCACCTTCTGGATGATAACTCTGAACCAGAACATACCATCCCAGGAGCGAAACATGTGGTTCTGTTCACTGGATCTACAGGATGCATTCTTTCACATCCCAATCAGTCTGTCCCGTCAATGGTTCCTCCGCTTCAGGGTCGAAGGGACCCTGTGTGAGTTCCGAGCCATGCCGTTCGGCCTGTCATTGGCCCCTCAGGTCTTCACCAAGTGCATTGCAGTGGTGGCATCCCATCTTCGGTGTCAAGGAGTACGAATCTACCCTTATCTCGATGGCTGGCTCTTGGCAGGATCTTCCCTTCAGGAGGTGGAGAGGTCCAGGGATCTGGCTCTCCAAACCTGTTCCCTACTCGGCCTCCTGATCAACGAGGCCAAGGCGGAACTTGTGCCTGCTCAGATGATGGGCTTCATTGGGGCAGAGCTAGACTCTTGTCAAGCCAGAGCTCGGCTCCTGGTGGACAGGGCGGAGGTTCTCTCCTCCTTTGCCCAGTCATTTCTGGTTGGGCACTTGCACCCTGCCCGGGACTTTCTGCGCCTTCTGGGTTACATGACGGCGTGCACCTCAGTAGTCCATTGGGCCAGGTGGCACATGCGCCCCCTCCAGTGGGAGCTGGCCACCCAGTGGACTCAGTGCCACGGTCAATTCGACCAGCTGATCACTGTAACCCAGATGATGTGGGATGCACTCCAATGGTGGACTGCCCCAGAACGGTTGCAGGAAGAGATCCCCGTTTGTCCGCCCCAAACCGACGGTCGTCCTTACAACCGATGCGCCTCTCATGGGCTGGGGAGCCCACATGGGGGACAACAGGGCCCATGGGTTCTGGATCCCCGAGGAGTCCCGATGCTACATCAACCTGCTGGAGCTCAGAGCAGTCAGACTGGCTCTGTCAGCTTTCGCTCCTCAGCTCCAGGGTCAAGTGGTTCAAGTTCAGACTGACAATACCACGACCATGTACTACCTCAACAAACGGGGCGGCACGCACTCCCATCTGCTGTGCAAGGAGGCGCTCTGCATCTGAACCCTTGTAAGTTGACTGGAGGCGGATCTCCTAGCCATTCATGTGGTAGGAGTCTCGAACCAGCTGGTGGATGCTCTCAGCCACATAGGCCAGATATCCCACGAGTGGTCTCTCCATCCAGAGGTAGCTTACAGTCTGTTCTGCCGCTGGAGCAAACTGTTGGTGGACCCGTTTGCCTCCAGGGAAAACAACAAGCTGAGGCTGTATCATGCCCACCACCCTCAGCAGGGCTTGCCGCAGGGGGATGCCTTCTCGTGGCCGTGGACCCCAGGCCTCCTCTACGCCTTCCCTCCATTTCCCTTGATCCACAAGGTGCTACTCAAGGTGAGGAGGGACAATGCGAAGGTGATCCTGGTAGCCCCAGATTGGCCGCACCAGTTCTGGTATCCGGATCTCCTCAGCCTCAGCTGCAGGCCCCCAGAGCGGCTTTGTACACGCCCGGACCTAATATCACTGAACCAGAGGAAGGTGTATCATCCGGACCTTCAATCCCTGCACCTCACAGCCTGGTACCTGAGCGGCTAGAGTTCCAAGCTCTGAGTCTTTCTGAGGATGGCTACACCGTGATGGAGGCATCTCAAAAGGAATTGACCAGAAAATGTTATGCCTTCAAATGAAAGTGGTTTTCCATTTGGTGTCGGGGTAAGAGTCTGGACCCCTTATCCTGCTCTGTGGCTAACATTCTCGACTACCTTTGGTCTCTCTCCAAAGGGGGTCTGCAGTCATCGACCCTTAGGGTGCACCTGGCAGCTATTTCTGCTTACCGGGCGCGGGCCGGTCAGCCGACATTGGCGCAGGAGACAGTGGTCGGGTGCTTCATCAAGGGCCTGGATCACATATCCCCTCCGATGCGTGAACCTCCACCCCCTTGGGATCTGTTGCTGGTTTTGGTGAAGCTTATGGGCAAGCCATTCGAACCTATGCACAAGTGTGCACTCACACTTGTCGTGGAAGATGGCCTTCCTGGTGGCTATCACGTCAGCCAGAAGGACAGGGGAGCTCCAGGTGCTGTCTTTGGACTCCCCTTATCTGGTCTTTTACAGGGACAAAGTTGTCCTGCGCCCCCACCCGAAATTCCTTCCGAAGGTGGTATCAGAGTTTCACCTTAACCAGGTCGTGACTCTGCTGTTGTACTACCCTAACTACACCTCAGACAC
The DNA here is from genome assembly GCA_016271365.2 of Neoceratodus forsteri. Classification (NCBI taxonomy): domain Eukaryota; kingdom Metazoa; phylum Chordata; order Ceratodontiformes; family Ceratodontidae; genus Neoceratodus; species Neoceratodus forsteri. Next base: position 1,104,410,366 of record CM028135.1, on the reverse strand, counting down.
CGAGTACAGACTCCATACCTTGGACCTGAGACCTGCTCTCTCCTATTATAAGGAGAGAACAGTGGAAGTTCACCAGCTGTTTGTCACCTACATTGAAGCCGCTTCTGGCAGACCTGCAGCCAAACTGGATTACATCATGCATAGGTCTGTGCTATGAGTTGGTGGGCAAGGAGCCTCCCAGAGGGATAAGAGCTCATTCTACCTGCCTTACTGCTGCATCGGTGGCTGCTTCCAGGGACATCCCTATTCAGGAAATCTGTCGGGCTGCTACCTGGAAGTCAGCAAACACCTTCATTACCCACTACCACATCGACCTTGAGTCACGCCAGGATGCTGTTTTTGGGGCCTTGGTTCTCCAATCTTTATTTCCCAAGTAGGGGGATGAGTGCCTTGCCTCCCTCCTCCCAGAGAACTGCTTGGAGTCTGCCAAACAGTGTGGATGAACAACATATCCACGCTCCTAGAACAACAGGTTACTCACCTGTAACAGTAGTCCTAGGAGTGGTATATGTTGTTCATCCACACATACGCACCCGACCTTTAGGCCCACAGCCTGGCTTCCAGTGGGCTTAGATTTGGTGTCATGGGGCAGAGCCGAGGTGTATACCACCCAGGTGGGTGGGAGGAGCCAGCTTGAAGACTTCCAGCAAGATTTAAAGGGGAAAGGGACATGCCAAATAGTGTAGATGAACAACATATATCACTCCTAGAACTACTGTTACAGGTGAGTAACCTGTTCTTACAGCTAAAAGAGAAATACTAATTTGTGTCAGAGTATGCAGAAACAAATGGATCTTCCCATCCAAGTACTGACCAGGCCTGACCCTGCTTACTTCCTGCAGCACCTGGGGTCTCCCATCTGACTGCTGACCAGGCCCGACCCTGCTTACTTCCTGCAGCAAAAGAAGAAAAGTATTATGCGCCCAAGGGAATTGGTGGTGCTCTAGTAGAGTTTTGCCAACTCAAATATAAACATGAAAGAAAAAACTAGGCACACAATAGCTGAAATTGCACCAGTGCAAGATTTATTTTCGGCAAGCAGCCTGAACAGACACAGCCCTGCGCTCAACCCTGAAGTGAATCTTCCTTAGAGGCGGATCTGAATCGCCCACAAACGTGAACTTTTATACAAATTAAGACCTCATTAATTAAATGAACAATACATTTAAAGAAATACACACGTAAACATGACAAAAAAATGAAAATAACTAGAACAGTTTAAATAGCTATTATATATTGTATTATAAACACTATATATCTTTATACAAAACATGTTACCCATTTAATTTAACGTTACATTTACAATATCAACTAACTTCAAATAGGAAAATAGTTTCTAGATACACTTCAAACTTTTTATCTTTAGTTACAATAGAACACCTAGAGAACAAAAACAGAGACAAACTTTTATAGTACCTAAATTCAGTGATAAACATAGGTCACTCTAAATTGCAAATGGTCAATTTTCAGAAAGTGAATTAAAATGACTGTACCTTGTCAAAACAAGGGACTATTATAGGAGCAGAGACAATAACATGCATCTATAGTACTTAAATTTGATATGCACAGAAGGTCAAACCTAACTGCAAAAGGTCAAAACTGTAAAAATAATGTATATAACAGTTCCCTTAAGATGCATCAAAACCACTACAAGAATACCCAATAAACATTGAAAATAACAAAAGGGAAAAGCATTATTTTAAATGTCTGCATAGGAAGGTCAATAATGTTTGCTAAAGGTCAAATAACTAGTTTTAAATCAAGTTATTTCATTATATTTTAAAACTCTCTAACATTAGTAAGCAAAGGAGTTTAATTTCTCAAAGTATTATGTTGACCTGTTGCTAAATTTGTGTTTTATAACTATAAAGATTTACATGAACTATAAGGAATCCCATATAGGAAAGGATATCCATAGTGTCATGTACACATAATTATTATTTTCAGTTCAAAAATATTTCAAAGTTTAAACAAAATAAAATATGCCTTTCTCTTGAAAAGTAAAATAAAAGGAGAGATCAAAATAAAAGAAAGCTGGGAAAGTTGTCTTAAAGTTACCATAATTCAGATATGCATATAGCACATCTGAAAATGACGTTCAAACAAACAAAACGGGGGAGTAGAATTGTAAAAAGACTATGGATAGTTCACCTCGAATCCATATAAGTCAACAAATCAGTTTCCCTACGTGGTGCACAGTTTGTTAAAAGAAAAGGTGTAAAGTCCACTTCTTTGTTCAATCCAAATGGAACTGCTGTATTTAAATCTACAATCCACTTTGTTTCTTTTTGCAACAGAGTAAGGACTCTGTTCCCCCATCTGGGATGTTTAGGAACATGCTCCAAAACTGCGAAATGAAAACACTCAGGATTACCCTGATGGCATTCCAAAAAATTAGCTCCTATTGAATTACAGATATTGCCATTAATAATTGCTCTTGCGTGCTCTTGAATTATTTGCTTAATCTAGTTGTTCTCCCCACCTAATACTTAGAGCAACTACACCAGCAAACATAAATCACAAAAGATGTTACACATGTAATGAACTGTTTGATTTCTAATTTCCTCTCTCCTTTAGCGAGGGTTTAACTATCTGAGCATATTTACAAACGTTACACCTTCCACATTTAAAAAAGCATTCGGTTTGTCCCTTATCCAATTTTGACTAGGTGTAGATGAGTTATTTGATTCTGTGTAATAGTTATGTATAATTCTCTCACCAATATTTCTCCCTTTGAAGAATGAAACCCTAGGTTTCGTCAAGACCTCATTTTGAAGTATTGGGTCTGAGAGTATAATCGGCCAATGTTTATGAATCCGTGTTCCTACTCTTCCTGCCACTGGATTGAATTCCGTGGTTAACGTTACAACTTTACTCTGAACTTCGTTTTTAGACATAAATCTTTCATTTTTTGGTTTCAACAACTCATTTCTATTTAACATCCTTACTCTCTGGTGAACTTCTGTCAGTATTTCCATAGAGTAACCTCTTTTGCTAAGTCTAGATTTTAGTTCTGATGCTTGATTTTCAAAGTCTGATTCAAAAGAACAGTTTCGTTTTAATCTAATAAATTCCCTATAGGGTATAGACTCGCAAGCTTTTTAGGATGTGAACTCTGAGCATGCAGAGTATTACTGGCTGCTGTACTTCCTGCAGCACCTCGGCGCTTCCCATCTGACTAATGACCAGACCTGACTCTCTTGCGTGCACTGTGCACTTGGGGTTTTTCTCTTATGACTACTAACCTGGCCCAATCGCACATACTTCTTGCAGCACTTGGGGTCTCCCATCTGACTAGAGATGTGTGAAGTCTGTAAAATTTGCTCAGCAGAGTAATCCATGAAGCACTTCACAGAATTTGCACTACAATTTGCAGGACCCTTGAATCGGGCAAAATTTGCCACCTGAGCCCGAAATTTCGCAGTGAATTCTCTTCATGGTGCAGTTCATACTCCATGGTGAAAGTCACTGTTAAATTCACGCATTTTGTGTGAAGCCGAAGTTTCCCAGACCAGGGGAAGCTTCACAGACTCTGTGAAGCACATATTTTTGGTATTGACGCAAACTTCATTGGCAAATTTTTGCTTCGCAGCATCTCTACTTATGACTAATGAACAGGCCCGACCCTGATTACTTCCTGCAGCACCTGGGATCTCCCATCTGACTACTGACCAGGCCTGATCCTGCTTACATCCAGCAGCACTTGGGGTCTCCCATCTGACTACTGACCAGGCCTGACCCTGCTTACTTTCTGCAGCACCTAGGGTCTCCCATCTGATTACTAACCAGGCCCAACCCTGCTTACTTCCTGCAGCACCTGGAGTTTTCATCTGACTATTGAAGGGTCTCCCATCTGACTTCTAACCATGCCCAACCCTGCTTATATGCAGCAGTACCTGGGGTCTCCCTCTGACTCCTAGACGAGGCCCAACTCTGTTTAGTTTCTAACCTCTTCAGACAGGATCTGGCTCCAGTATAGTAAAGCTGCAGTCACGTGAGTTATCCATCGAAACGCTGCTTGTAGACCAGCATGGTGGTGTTGGGCGAGACTGTTGATGGCACCATGGGCAAGTAGCTGAACATGAGAACATATGAAAATTGCCAGCAGAAGGAGACCTCATGGTCTTTTGGGTCTGCTCAAAATGATGTGTTTCCAGGGTTCAGTCTTCAACTGTGACCCTAACGCCCCCAAAAAAAAAAGGTTTTCCATCTTTCCCTTTCAAAGTCTCTTGTCATTCCTTTATGCCTGTCCCAGGCTCCCTTGAACGCCTCCACTGATTTGCTGCCATCGCCTCCTGTGGCAGCTCATTCCATGCTGCCACCATCCTTTCTGTAAAATAGTGTTCAAACAACATGAAGTCTTGCTATATTATGACATATGCAGTGAGTCCCAACCGAACTGCTCCGAGGTGAAAGAGTTAACTTTCCATGCCAGGCATGGAACTTTGAGCACGACCTCGGTTGAAACTCTGTCTGTTGTTCTTCAAACTCAAACTGTCAGATTCTTTACTCACTCACTGAACAGTCGCTCAAGATTTCTCCTTCTGCTCGGTTCATTTTGTCGGTTAAAGTATTAATTTTTCGGTTTTTTAACCGAATTTAAACTGCAACCGGTCGGTTCAAGCTCTGTCTGTGGTATTGTAAATACTAGATAGGTTTTACATTTACTTTCTGTGTGGAACTTGTAAACGGTATTATCAGTTCGGTTTGAACCGATCAGGTTGTTGTAAATACATTAATCTGTCTTTTAGAGTGTGGTTCCCGGTTCTTATCGGTTCTAAAAAAAAAAACCGATTTCATTGCGGTTTTTTCCACGACCCGTGACACGGTTGGGAACCGATAAGAGTCTTGCTTGGCGGATTGCCATAAACGGGCAAGTTTTGGTTAGGCTGGCACTATGTCTGAGAAACCCAAAGGAAAAACCGGGCCCACTGGGTTTCAACACTGCAGTGTTTGTGGGAAGCCTTTGCCAAGGCTGACCCCACCACCTGTGTTTATTGTCTGGGGTTTGACCACCTCAATGCAGACTGCCAGTTTTGCAAAAAATTTTCCTGCAGCTACCCTGGATAAAAGAGTTGGTAGACTCAGGGAAAGGGAGGCCAAGAAGTCTGCTGACCTGGATGGCCAGCCTGGTTTGGTTGTAACCGAACTGGAGGGAGTGCCCTCTGACCAGGGCGAGACTTCCTCGGGCAAAAGGAGAGCCGACTCGGAGGAGTCGGTTCTAGCAAAAAGGACTAGAAAATCAGCAGGTGTGGAGCCAAAATTTCCCTCTCCAACCGCTGAAGAAATAGCCAAAGCGATTAAGATTGTCCAGTCGCTTTCCCCGGTTCCGACCGAACCGGCACCATCAGGTAAGCGTGCGATTCAGTTGGTTCCACCAGTTCAAGAATATGATTTAGAGGAATTTTATGAACCAGAGGAGGGGGAAAAGGAGTATGAGGAGAGTGAATGTGGATTTGAAAGTCTGGATGTGCCCATTGAACCGGACATCTCCCCAGACAGACCTTCAGGAGTGTCTCCCCCTAGGCTTTCTGAGTCCCCCTCTCATTTTATGTTTTATAAAAAAGTGGCTGAAACCCTCCAGCTCCCTATGGAGGAAGCTGTGGATGATCAAGAGGAGCCTGACTATGTAGAAATGATCCAGAAGCAAATGATTTGATACCTTTTAATGGACCAACATAGATGTAACAAGAACAAAGTGCTCTAGCTTTCGGACCAACCAGTCCTTCTTCAGAAGCTCATGGCAGTTGTGTATGTTGTGTGCTCATGGCAGTATGTAGAAATGATGGATATCCCAGAGTCTAGGAGACTGTCTATTCCTTTGCATAAATCTTTTGGGAAACAGACAGTAAAAATTCTAAAAACTCCTCACACTATACCTCCTGTGGATAAAAGAATGGACAAGAGGTACACATTGTCAGGCTCTGATACGGAGTTCCTTACACAACAATGCAGCCATGTTGGGGTTGTGCAGGCTGCAGCCTATGACAGAGCAAATATTCCCTTGAGCTCACACCCCTGACAAGGACTCCAGGAGGATTGATGCCATGGCAAAGAAACAGTACATGGCAGCATCCTTGGGACTCAGACAGGCAAATTATATGGCTTATGTTGCTAGATACCAGAAATCCAGATGGGACACAGTTTTGGCTCTAGCAAAGCGGGTCCTGGCCAGCTTGCCAAGGAGCTGGAGCAGGTGGCCGCTGATGGTATTGAGGCATCCAAGGTGCAATTTCATGCTGCAGTGGACTCTAATGATGTGTCATCAAGAGTCATGGCTACATCTGTGGCTCTTCGAGATGGCTTGGATCAGATGTACTAGCCTGTCGAGGATACCAGACTAAGGCCATGGATTTTTCCTGTTGTGGGTAACTCTCTGTTGGAGGAGCAGACAGAGAATTACATGAAGAAAATGGGCCAGTATAGGACCACCTATGGGAGTGCACAGGCCGAAGGCAGGCCACTCCTCAAAGGCAGCCTGTCAGGGGCAGACCTTTTCATAGACCTTTTTACCAAGCCCAGGCCTCCTCTTCAGCTTATGCCCAGAGGGGGTTCTTTAGAGGGCGAGGCAGATGGGGTACAAGCAGACCTGCTCCAACCCCTCAGCCTAAAGCCCCTGCCAAGCAGGCACCCTGATGGGGTGGCCAGGGCCGATTCTCCACTACCTGTAGAGGGCAGGCTGGCTTACTTTGTCCAGGACTGGAAGTCTTTAACATCAGACAAGTGGGTCCTGGAAGTAGTAAGTCAGGGACTGGTTCTCAGCTTCAAAAAATTTTACAAAGATGAGAACCAGGTCCTTTCCACCTGCAAATCCATCAGAGGCACTTGCCCTAGAAACAGAAGTTTCTACCCTCCTGGCTCTCAGAGCTGTGGAAAGGGTTCCACCCCTACACCAGGGCAAAGGGTTGTACTCCAGGTACTTCCTTACCCCCAAAAAAGACAGGAGAATGGCGGCCCATCCTGGATCTCAGATACCTAAACAAGCACCTTTTAAAACCAAGATTCAAAATGGTGACTCTGGGAATTATTTTACCCTCTCTAAGGCCAGGGTACTGGCTAGCGTCCCTGGACCTCAAGGATGCCTACTTCCATGTTCTTATCAGAAGCTCCCATCGAGAAGTACCTCAGATTCGAACTGCCCTCAGGCCATTACCAGTTCAGAGCAATGCCCTCGGCCTCACCCTCTGCCCGAGGGTATTCACAAAATGCCTGGCAGTAGTAGTTGCCCACTTAAGAAGGCAAAAGATTGCCATCTTTCCTTACCTGGACGACTGGCTCATAGTAGGCCAGTCTCCAGACCAAGTCCAATTACATCTTCAGGTAACTCAGCATCTGCTCACATCTCTAGGTTTCCTTCTCAATCTTCCAAAGTCAGTTCTAGAGCCTGTCCAGCTTCTGACCTTCATAGGTGCAGAACTGAACACAAAAGAGGCCAGAGCCTTCCTTCCTCTGGAAAGAGTGAGGACCCTGGTCTCTCTGGCCTCCTCTTTCACCCTGCAGGTCTCTCGACCAGCAAGGCATTTTCTCCAGCTCCTGGGGCACATGGCTGCTTCTACAGCAGTAGTGCAGGGAGCAAGATTTCAGATGAGGGACATCCAGTTCCATTTGAGAGCCTTTTGGTCCCAAAGGAGAGACCCTCTAACCAAATTGATCCCAGTGACTCGAACCCTGATCCAAGCCCTTCAGTGGTGGCAGGATCAGAGCAATCTGAGACAGGGGTTCCCCTTCGCCCCTCAGTCTCACTCCTTAATCCTTACTACAGATGCATCCTTCTTGGGATGGGGAGCTCACATGGGCGACCTCACTACCCAGGGATTGTGGTCCCCTCAGGAATCTCTGCTCCACATCAGTCTGTTGGAACTCAGAGCAGTTTTTCTAGCACTTCAAGTTTTTTCCAGATCTGTTCAGAACAAAGTTATTCAGGTCAGAACAGACAATACCACCACAATGTGGTACATCAACAAGCAAGGGGGCACTCAGTCTACGGCCTTGTGCACCGAAGCAATGAAGTTGTGGTCTCTGGCTTACTCTCTAAACACCTTCCTTATTGCAGTTCACCTCCCAGGCAAGGACAATGTCCTGGCAGATGCTCTCAGCAGGATTTCCCAGGGCCATCACGAATGGTCACTGGATCCCCTAGTATTGGAGGTAGTATTTGCCAGATAGGGCACCCCGCAGATAGATCTTTTTGCAGCCCCAGACAATCACCAACTTCCCCTTTTTTGCTGCAGGCCCCCAGTGTTGGGCTCAGTCCCTCTGGATGTCTTCCTTCTCAGTTGGGAAGGGAAGTTTCTCTATGTTTCCCCTTCCCTCTTCTGTTCAAGGTGCTAGTCAAAATCAGATCTCAACCCTGCAAGATGATCCTGATTGCTCCAGATTGGGCCAGACAGCCCTGGTACCCACTCCTTATGTCCTTAGCAGTCCACCTTCCCTTGTGTCTTCCCAGGAATCACAACCTGTTAACCTGTGCTCAGGGGAGAGTTTGGTACCCGAATCTCAAATCTCTCAATCTCAAGGTCTGGCTCTTGAAGAGTTAGAGTTTGCTGACCCACACCTCTCTCAAGGTGTATTGATATCTTGAAGGCTTCTAGGAGCCTTCCACCAGGGCTACTTATAATTCCAAATGGAAGAGATTTTCCATATGGTGCTCTGGCAAGCATATTTCCCAGAATCTGCTGACTTACCCACAGTCCTGGATTATATGGTGCATTTGAATACTTTGGGGCTGAGACCAGCTACCCTAAAAGTGCACCTGGCAGCAGTGTCTGCTTTCTTATCAGCAGGTAAACCCCTTCTCTTTCAGCTCATCTTGTATTCTCCAAGTTTTCAAGGGTTGCTTCACCAACCCTCCATTCAGGGACCCTGCCCCTGCCTGGGATCTTAATATTTGCATTGCCCAGCTTATGCAACCCCTTGAGCCCTTGCCTTCAGCAGAGCTTAAGTACTTGACTTGGAAAACTGTGTTTTTGGTAGCCATCACTTTTGCCAGGCGCATAAGTGAATTACAAGCATTGTCAGTGGAGCCTGATTTTATCTCCTTTCATAGAGATAAGGTGGTCCTCAGGACTAACAGAAAGTTCTTGCCTAAGGTGGTTTCAGACTTCCACCTTAATCAATCTGTCTCTCCCTGTTTACTTCACTGACCATTCCTCCTCTGGCGAGAGGAGACTGCAGAGTTTAGATGTCAAAAGAGCCCTTAGTTACTACATAGAACATACCAAGGGTCACAGGTTTGACTCCTTCCAACTGTTCCTCACTTATGGTGAGGTTGGTAAAGGGAAACCTGCCACTAAAAGATCCATTGCCAGGTGGATTGTCTCTTGTATCCAATTTGCTATGAAAAACTTTGTAAGGTTCCTCCCTCAGGCCTGAGGGCTCACTCTACCAGAGGTACAGCTGCGTCTCTGGCTGCTGCCAGGGACATCCCTATCCTAGAGATATGTCAAGCAGCTACGTGGAAAACAGTTCACACTTTTACCAAGCATTACTCCCTGGACATCCAGGCTAGGAGTGATGCTCGGTTTGGCACAGCTGTGCTTCAGAGCCTATTTCCTAAGTAGGTTCTGTCCCTCCTCCATGGAGGTACTGCTGTGTAGTCTGCATATGTCATAATATAGCAAGACTTCATGTTGTTTGAAGAAAAAATTACTCACCTTAGTAATGTTGTTTCTTCTAATGGAGTCTTGCTATATTATGACCTCCCCCCCGCCTGCCCCTCTCAGAACCTCTGCTTTTGGGATGTGGGTGGGCAGTGCAGTGTTGGCACTTAGTAGATGCCCACCTTGTTTTTCACCCCTCCTTTTGGGGTGATTGGGTGTTGTGTTTTCATTTTTGGGTCCCTGACTTGAGTCTTTGTTTTGGGACCAAAAAATGTGTTCATATATTTAGTAGCCAGTTGGCTAGTGTAGGTTTACAGCTTCCACACAGAACCTTAGTGAGTTTTGCTCGTAAAGATCTGACAGTTTGAGTTTGAAGAACAACAGACAGTTTTCTTCCGAGATCGTGCTCAAAGTTCCATGCCTGGCATGGAAAGTTAACTCTTTCGCCTCCGGAGCAGTTCGAAGGTTGGGACTCACTGCATATGTCATAATATAGCAAGACTCCATTAGAAGAAACAACATTACTAAGGTGAGTAATTTTTTTCTTTCCTTATATCCCTCTTGAATCTGTCCCCCCACCAGTTTTAGATTGTGCCCACTGGTGGTGGTGGTGGTGGTGGTGATGTCCCTTTTATTGAATAGGCTCCCACAGTCAACTCTGTTAATTCCTCTCATTGAATGTCTCAATCGTGTCCCCTCTCTGCCTCTTTTCCTCTAGAGTGCACATCCCCAGGTCTTCCAGTCTCTCTTCTTATGATCTGTCCTGCTGTTCCTCTGTCATTTTGGTCACTCTTCTCTGGACCTTTTCTATCATGTTTGTCTTTCTTCAGATGTAGGTACCAATGTCTTACTCCATATTCTAAGTGAGGTCTAACCAATGTCCTGTAAAGTGGTAGAATAACCACGCTTCTCCTACTGCTAAATCCCATAGCAACACACCCCAGCATCCTATTGGCCTTTGCTGTGGCCTTTTTGCATTGAGTCAATTGCTTTAGGTCACTAGAAATTATCACCCCCAGATCCTTTTCTTCTCTGATGGCGTAATCTGAACCTTTCCTATGTAGTACTCTGTTCTCGGGTTCTTCGCCCCATGTGCATCACCTTGCACATTTTGGAGTTGAACCCCAGCTGCCATATCCCTGCCCATCTCTCACATTTGGCTAGGTCCTCTCTCATTTCTCTTATTCCCTCCTGAGTGTCCACCCTCCCGCACAGCTTGGTGTCGTCCACGAACATGCACATTTTTCCCTGTATGCCGTCCCCTATATCTCTGATAAAGATGTTGAATACCACTGGTCCCAACACCGACTCCTGTGGAACCCCACTGGTGACCTCTCTTGTATTGGAGAACTACCCTCTGCGTCCTGTTGCTCAGCGCATTTTCCACCCATCTAACCAACCTTTCTCCTGCCCTCAGGTCCCTCAACTTTGTAATCAGCCTTTTGTGTGGCACAGAGTCAAAGGCTTTGCTAATGTCCAGGTATATAATATCCACTGCTTGGCCTTTGTCCACTGTCCGGATGACCCAGTCAGAGAACTCAATCAAGTTCGTTTGACACGATCTGCCTACCACGAACCTGTGCTGCCTGTTATCCTGCAGATCATTTTCCTCTAAGAACTGGACCAAGCTCTCCTTCAATATTGTCTCCAGCAGTTTACACAAGTCGAGGTCAGATATCAAGCAAGGGGGCTAACCAACAGAAGAAACTTGAAATGCTGACTCTGGCAGCCAAGGCTGCTGGGAAGAGAGCTGCAGACAGCACTGTTTCCCAGCCAGGGAGTGTTAATGCTGTTGTCATTGCAGACGTTAAATAGCTCTGATGGGAAAAGGTCAGTTGGGGTTTGGCTGGGGCAGGGAAGTTGTGAACCACTGGTCGCCTCACACCAAGCATTGATAAGATCACCACAGTAGCAGGACTGCTAGTTTCCCTGTAAACACTGCCATAATTACTTGCACATTTACTTTGCAGAACTGTTCAGCGACAAGAGTAATACCCATGAGTTTGTCAACTTGGTGAAAGAGCTGGCCTTGCCTGGCGAGCTAACACAGAGCAGAAGTTACGAGTTTGAGTTTATGCAGGTGGAGAAGCCTTATGAGTCCTATATTGGTGCCAATGTCCGATTAAGGTAATTCGTTCATGTTTCACCTAAGCCATATTCCTTCGGTTTCCTTGCCTTTGTTGTGACATCCATATGCTGGGCTTTGAGTAAGAGTATAACCATATAGGTATTCCCTTGTGAAGGAGAATCTGTGGCCTGTCACAACTGTACACCACTGATTTTGAGTATTTGATGTTTCCAACACGTTCTTTTACTGGTGCATGTAAAAAAAATGTTTTCAGGTAATGTGATTTTTGTATAAAAACTAATTTGGGTTCAGGGAGTTGATATGTTTTTTAAAAATGTGATAACCAGCCCTACTCAAAGGAAAAAAAAGGAAAAAAAAAAAGAGCCTAGGAGGAATTGCGCATCTTACCCAAAATTTCTTAAACCATCAACCCTCCCCACGTAAACTCTGCAGATACAGCTGGCCATCATCCTACTTCCAGTGTAATATAGACATTAATATGCTGTGTATAACCCCTCACCCCAGTCAGTAGCGTTTTCTTTGGTGCAGCAGGAAATTGCAGAAATCAAAGTGGTTAAATCTCTGCATGGAGTCATTCGTGTATAGATACATAGGGAGAGAGAGACGTGTATATATACACGTCAATTCCTCGTGCATGCACGCTGTTGGGGACAGCAGTATTTGTGCGTACATCTGAAATTACTGTACACAGATTCGAAAATGAATTATACTTTTTAAAAGTCAGCATGGAGGCAAGTTTAGCAGTCCAGTAATCAAGAAAAACAATCGTAAGGCTCCAGGCCCACAGACAATCCAGTAATCAACTGTGTTATAGTATTCCAGCCAAGGAAAGCTTATCAAACAATTGTACTGCCTATTCAGTGGAGAGCAGAGCTGTCTTTAAGTGTTTGCAGTTGTTTAGCAGGCAGCATATTCCTCACACCTTTTAAGTTGTGCCTGCAATACAGTTCTGTACCTCATTTCACCCCAAATCTGAGCAGTTACCACCTGAGCTAGGTCAGAATACATAGAAAAGGCAAACAAAAGTTGCATACAGCCAAATTCTTGATATGCGTACACCCAAAAAAAAATAAGCAGGATAGAACCGGAAATGATTTGGAACTGAAGAAAAATGGCATATATCTGAAAATGTGTATATATCGGAAAATTGCTTACAAGTGGAATTAAATTTTCGTATATCGCTTCTAGCGTTATTGATTTTAAATATTTGGGCAGGTGGGCACACTGAATTGTGCACTCATTTCAGGTGTACGCCCAGGGTGGGGGGCATAGGGACACAGTTCCAAGTCTGTCAGTTAGTGGGATTACATGGGAATCATTCCAAATGCATCTAGGGAAGGGCATGGGATGGATGAGAATACATAAATAATAACTGGTGAACCTGGTACAGGGCATAAAAACAGAATAAGTCTGATTGTTTTACCTATCAGGCAAATTCTAGAGAACTCCAGGGACTGTTTGGCAGAACTTTTATGTTGTCCGAAGTTCACCAGAGTAATTAATCAGGGTAGCTGCAGGGAAAGGGTGGAGTGGTAATTGTGGGGGTCTTTAACCTGCCCAAGGTGGATTGGAAAGTTCCCACCACAACTTGTGCCAGGAGCCAAGTAGTCCTGGATGCGGTGCAGAGTGGATTCCTGACCCAAGGTGTCACAGTACCAAATAGGGAGTGAGCAGTCCTTGATCTGGTACTGACGAATAGGGAACATATCCAGGACATACAAGTTGAGAAGCCCTTGGAAGGGAATGACTACCGCATGGTGTGATTGAGGTTGGATGTGGGGAGTGAGAAGGTAAACACAAAGACCAAGGTCCTTGACTTCAAAAGGGTGGAGGACTTCAGAAAGATGGGACAGCTGCTAAGGGGTCACCAGGCTGGCATCAGCGGAGGGATGGGGATGGCTCAGAAGTGGCCCATCATCAAGGAGGGAATAGCGGTAACCACACGTGAGTGTGTCGGGCTAAAGGGGAAATCTCAAGGACCAAAGCACCCAGCTGGTTTAGCTGCAAGTTAGCCAAGGCAGCCAGGGACAAGAGGATCACCTATAGGTTTTTATCAAGAACTCAGAGGGACGAGGACAGGGAGGAGTAACAAAGTAAAGCCAAAGAGGCAGGGAATGCAGGCCAATTGGCTAAAGCCAAGAAGAAACTGCAGCTAGCAGAAGGGATTAAAAAGGGGAAAAAGTCTTTTTTATATATATATATAAAGTATATTAGTGAAAAAGGGGTAAGAAAGATGGCTTAATACAGTTAAAGAGAGGAGAAGAATGGTTTGGAAGATAGTGGGGACAAGGCAGAGGTATGGAATGAATACTTCAGTTTGGTCTTTATTAAAGCGAGGGATGGCCCGGTAATGCTGGGGTGGGGGACATATGAAAAGATTGGTGAGGATAGAATGAAGAAAGGATTGTTATCTCTCAGGGTAGATAAATCCCCAGACCTGGATGGCATCCATCCCAGAGTGATGTGGGAACTAGCAGACAAAGTAGCAGGCCCCCTGGCGGACCTATTCAGTAGTTTTCTTGAATCAGGGAAAAGGGAACTTGTTTAATCAGGAAGGGCACACTAAGCCAGAGCTTGTTTACAGGTGCAACCTAGGAGCACAAGGAAGTTGAGTGACTTGCTCAGGGTCGCACAGTATGCAACGGGGGGCTGATGGGATTCAAACCCAGGTCTCCAGGTTTACAGCTCAGTGCCCTTAACCACTATGTTGTACTGCCTCCTGGGGAAATCGGGGGTTGTGCCACAGGACTGGAGGATGGCACATGCGGTACCACTCCATAAAAGTGGACCCAGGGATGAGTTGGCCAGCAACAGACCAGTTAGCCTGACCTTAATCGTGTGTCAGCCCATGGAGGCCATCCTTAAGGAAAGGCTGGTATGTTGCCTGGAAGAAAAAACTCTCTTCAGGATGAGCGACAGCAGAGGTTCAAGGCTGGGAGATCCTGCTAAACAAACCCAATTGATTTCTTTGACAGGGTCACTAAAACAGTTGACAAAGGCCAGGCAGTTGATATCCAATATTGGACTTTGACTCCGTGCCCCATAGGAGACTGATCAGAAAACTGAAGGATCTGGAGGTAGGCAAGCAACTCTCTAGATGGTTGGCCAGCTGGCTGAAGGACAAGACTCAGAGGGTGGTGTTGGCGAACTCTCAGGTTCTAGGAACATCACCAGTTAATCAACAGGAACATCTTGAAAATAGGACATCGTCCTAATGATGTAAATTTACCATCTATCTCCTGTATAAAAGTAAAGATTTTTACTACTACTATTAGTGGAATCCTGCAAGGCTCTGTGCTTGGGTCGATTTTGTTTAATGTCTTCATTAATGACATTGGAGAAAGCATAAAGAGCAAGATTTGCCAGTTCGTGGACGACATCAAGCTCTGTGGGAGGATGGATACGGCAGAAGGGATATGGGACCTGAAGGAAGATCTGACAAAGCTCATAAGGTGGTCTGGAATATGCAACTTGGGTTCAATGCAAAGAAATGCAAGGTCATTCATATTGGAGCCAAGACTCCGAGGGTAGAATGTAGCCTGGGAGGGGTCCTGGTAACAAAATCCAAGGAAGAGAAAGATGGGGGAGGGAT
Organism: Neoceratodus forsteri; assembly: GCA_016271365.2. Taxonomy (NCBI): domain Eukaryota; kingdom Metazoa; phylum Chordata; order Ceratodontiformes; family Ceratodontidae; genus Neoceratodus; species Neoceratodus forsteri. Next base: position 1,104,395,086 of record CM028135.1, on the reverse strand, counting down.
GTGTGATCACTAGTAACCTGAAGCACTCCTCACACTGTAGGAAGACGCAGCAGAAGCTAACAGAAAGCTGGGCTGCATTGCCAGAGGATCAGTAACAGACGGGAGGAGGTCATATTGCCGTTATACAGATCGCTGGTGCGGCCGCACCTGGAGTATAGTGTGCAGTACTTGGGGTTGATCCCTTATCCTCGTGCAGAAATAAACTCCTAATGCACTTGCTAAACTTAGGTCCTTTTTCCATTTCCTTGCTGAGTGCAGAAACTTGTGTGCTTCGTAGCTGAACTATGGACTAGCTGCCCTTTGTGCACTGCCTCCTAACTCTCGTGACGCACTGCTACTCTGTGCACTACAACATTTTTATTACAAGTTTTCATTAAATATTAATTATAGTTGGGGATATATAATATGAAGCTTTTTATTGTATAACTTTGATGAACTTATCACAGTTATATCAAAATATTGTGACTTCTTAAACCTGCCCAGTGGCAAAGAGGGCTGAGGCGCCTAGCACCTTACCTCTTACCATGCCAGCGACCTGGGATCAGGAGCAAGCTTGGGTCACTGGGTTTGGCTGTAGGTGGGGAGAAGAGAGGACTGAGTGTCTGGAGGACAGCTCTCCTCTCCCGGGGAGGTGAGGTTTGTCAGCTCGGCCCTTGGCTGCCCCGCATGGAGGCCCGGAGATGGCGCCGGCAGCTTGAGCAGCAAGGAAGGATCAGCTGCGGATACATCATGCACACACGCCTGCACGTGCATGCCCGTACAGGATGCCACAGTAGGGGAACCAGGGAGCAAATGGAAAAATGGTGGTTGCTGACTCCATAAAATTCTGCCTGCCTGCCCTTGCTCTGCACTGCCACTGGCTCGCTGACCCCACAAATCTGGACGCTGGGTCTCTGGATGGGGGGGAACGGCCCCTCCCCTTCCTGACTCTGCAAGGGGGCAATCTGTTGGGGGATATAGGGGTTGTTGGGCCGTTTGGGGAGCTGCTTGAGTGGTGAAACCATGACAGGATGGAGCAGCCACCTCCTGTGCACCAAAGAGAGAGAGAAACCTCTATGGGGGGGAAAAAAAATTCTGACTTATTCTTTTGTGAAGGGGCCCCTCAGTGACTTAAATGGGGGGGATGGGCAGTGGATGGTAACCACACCCCCCAATTTATCGCAGTGTAGTATGAAAACAACATCATGATATGGGAAGCATACGCAGGATCAGTATTACCGGGGCACATTGTTGAAAATGCCACAAGCAATGATGATCTTGATGGCCCTAATGGTACAGTATCTGTAAGCTGTCTGCTGTGTATTTGAATACGTGATGTTCCCCACCCCAGTCGCTCTATAGATATTGTTATCCAGTGTCACTGATGAATATATTGAAGAGGACCAGTCCCAGGACAGAGATACCTGTGGCACCCCACTTGTGACCTTCCTCTCTTCTGATTTGACCCCATATACCACAGCGTTCTGTGTCTTTTTTCAGCAGATTTTCTACCCATCTGACTAGTCCCGTGCCACTCCCAGATCATCCATCTTCTTCAGTAATTGCCTGTGAGGCACTGAATTGAAGGTCTTACTGAAACAGAAATAGGGTAATTCCACGGCATGGCCCCCAGACAATAGCCTTGTCCCCACCAGTCAAAGAAGATTATTGGGTTAGTCTGACAAGACCTCCCTGCCACAAACCTATGCTGTTGCTCTCCAGGTAGTCCACTAGGTCCTTCTTGCCTAGTGACTCCATCAGTTTCCCTGCTACTGAGATGAAACGGACACATCTGTAGTTCTCGCTGTCCTAAAGGCATAGGTCAGGAAGACATACCATGAGAAGTCATAAAATTCTCAAGTAGTTTACTATTATCAATAAAAATAAATAAAATTGTACAGGATGGCTTTTCAATAAAGGCAGTTCAAACAAAAGTCCTTCTGGTTCTCTCTAAATCTAAAAAACTAGCAAACTAACACACTGCTCTCTTTTTATGATGACTTTGCCCGTCAGTTTTTTAAATTCAGCATCCTGTCCTCGTTAAGCTGATAGATTATTCTGTCGGGGGCTGATCGTGAACATTTTTCCAAACAAGCTTGAGGAGGTCAAAAGGTAACTCGAACCCAGACCCCTCGTGTTTCAGCTCACTCTCTTTTCTAATAAACTCAAATAGCTGTCTGCAATCTTTCAACAATATAATTATAAACATTTCCAAACCAAGAGATTCTAGTTTCACACAGTTTCACATAAAGATTTGCATATATTTTAACTGCAGAGAAGCAAGGGGGAAAGAAAGAACAGAACTTACAGGAAGGGAGATAGGAGGGGGAAAGTGTGCGACCATCAGGGTGGCCAGTTCTTTGGTTCATGAGAAAAACTGATTGCGTAATCAGGTAGGGGAGAGAGAGAGAGAGAGAGAGACACACACACACACACACACACACACACTAGAGGAAAAGGAAAGGACAGAGTAGATAATTGCTTTTAACTTTCTCTGCATAGCAAATGGGGCAGGGTCTTATTCTTACATATCATACTCACATGCTCCTTGTCCCTCCACCCCCCTTGTGGAGCAGAACCATGTCCACCACCCTGCAGTCCTGCAGAACTACTCCAGTCTGTAACAAACTATTGAGTAGCCCTACCAAGGACTCGGCTAGTTCCATTGCTGTCTCCCTGGAACTGGTGCATCCTGCGTCTGGCCTTATCTATCTTAAGGGCTGCTAACCCTTTCTGGCCCCTTTCACTGGTGAATACTGGCTGCCTCATCTCTGGGATCCCCTTTGTGGCTGCCTTGATGCCACTCTCTGGCAAGAGCCCACTGTCTTCCCTGGTAAAGACAGCACAAAAGTAGTCTTTAAGGACGGCTGTCTTCTGCCAGTCCTCCATAATTACCTTACATCTCTCAGAAAGTCTAACTATCCCCTCCCTTTCTTCCTTCTTTCACTAATATACCCAAAGAATTGCTTCCCAACTCTTGTCTCCCTCAGTGGTACGTAGCCCTGTGTCCACTTTAGCCTCCCAAACCACTCTCCTTGCTTCCCTAGTTCCCAGTTGATATTCTCATAATTCTTCCTCTTCCTGCTCCCTTTCTTTGCATCTGATGAAGGCGTTTTATTTTGACCCTCACAGCCTCCCTGACCCTTACCAAAAACCACATTGATCTCTTGCACCTGTTATTCTTGGTTACTGTCACCCAGCATGTTTTTGCTGCTTCGAGAATTACCCTCTTTATTGGCCCCCCCATCTCGCTTCTGCCCCTCCTATGCTGTCTACCTGAGTTAGCTTGTCTTGAGCCAACACCCTCATCCTGTCAAAGTCTGCCCTTCTGAAATTGATGACATACGCTTTCGATTGGGGTTTACAATTCTGGTTGTTGAAATCTCGTTGTTCCTGAGAACTGCATTAACATATGAGAACATGATGTCACAGCACCCATTTACATCATGTATTTCATGTGAAAGTGCACATAACCTAAAAAAACTCTCCAGAAACACACCGATTAAATGCAGTTTAAAGGAAAATAACCTTGCATTACATCTAAAACAGTTTGTAAAGCTAATTTAAGGTAAACGTGATATTTCATACATTGCTGCAACTTGTTTTGTTGAACTGGTAAGTAAGCGAACAGGCATACAGTGGAGTCTGAAGGGGGCTGACACATCATGTTCTCATCTGCATTTAGTCTGTGTGTTTCTAGAGAGTATTTTCAGATTATGTGTACTTTCAGCATTGAGAGCCACAGTGTAAATGAGTGCTGTGGCATCATGTTCTCACCTGCTAATGCAGCTCTCAGGGGTAATGAGATTTCAACAGCTAGAAAATGGAGGCCCCTCCCCCCGGCTAGTTACAGGGGCTGATGTGAACAGTGAAAACTAACTAAAGCAAACCTATATCTCCAACAGCTACATGAAAAGAGTTGTCTGACAAGGAAACAAGTAACATTTACAAGATATGAGGGTTTACTACTCGCTTAATTGATTGGAGTCAGGTACCTGAGGTTTCTCCAGGGTGTAAGCGATTTGCTGTCTGGATGATGTAAGACTGGATAACCTTCTTGTGGCTAGCCTAATTCCCTTCCTCCTCTCCCTCCACATTCTCCTCCCCAGACCAGTGCTGTGGGGTGGGTGTTGCCATTGCAGCAGATCTCTTCTCTTGCTGCTGCAAGCTGAGCATGGAGTACTGCAAAGGTTCTGAAGATGGGGCAGTGCCCCTTCCGCTGGAACATACTTCTGGACAAGAGTGCCTGCCCCACAGTCTCCACAACTATCTTCCCGCTGTATCCCATCCCTAGGACCTAGGAATAGAGCTCCATCTAGAAAGGGTGTGCTAGGATACTCCGTTAACTAGTTGCGGAAGCAGCCTGATGGGTACTATAAGCAGGCGCAGCAGTCGGCAGTCAAATGTGATAATTAGCTATAAACATAATCCGTTTAACTGATGTCATTAATTTACAGTTATTGCCTGTTAGCAGAATCACCTAGTGATTGCATTCATTTGCTGAGCTACCCTAATTTCCCTGTCTGTCCTTAAAACTGAAGCCTCTACATGAATGGTATTTAACCATGGGTTTGCACTTATTCTTTAAACTGATACTTGGCCAAAGGTTTAATCCTTTTGTGACCTTTTGTAATTTGATCTTCAGTAAACTTGAAGCTTGAAAAAAAAAATGTGATGCCTCTGCTATTTAAATAGAATATTCTGTACTCTTAAACAAACCTTTATTTTTGTACTTGTCCGATTAAGATATTTCCTTAAGGTCACAATAGTGAGAAGACTGTCCGATTTGGTAAAGGAATATGATCTCATCGTTCACCAACTTGCCACATACCCAGATGTTAACAACTCAATTAAAATGGAAGTGGGCATTGAAGACTGCTTGCACATAGAGTTTGAATACAATAAATCAAAGTAAGCACATTTTCCATCATGTTTACAAATAGGTTCTGTAGGCCAGCCCATGATGTAAGCTGTCAGACTGCAGCTAAGCTCATCATGAGTTCTTGTCCCAAATTGGGATCACTGGGGGGTTAGCAGGGGAATGCTAAAGTGCCCACAGTACACTCGCTGCCCACGACGAGGAAGGGCCATGGGACTGCTAAAGCACCCATAGTATACTCACTGCCTACGAGGAGGGAGGGTCAGGGGCCTGCTAAAGTATCCCATGATATACTCACTACCTATAAGGAGGGAGGGCCACGGGACTGCTGAAGCACCCAACGAAATGTTCACTGCCTACAAGGAGGGAGGGTCATCTGATTGCTAAAGCACCCCACAGTATACTCACTGCTTATGAGGAGGGAGGACCAGGGGACTGCTAAAGCACCCCATGATACACTCACTGCCTATGAGGAGGGAGGACTGGGGACTGTAAAAGCCCCTCATGGTACTTACTGCCTACGAGGAGGGAGGGCCAGGGAACTGCTAAAGCACCCCAGGATATACTCACTGTCTATGAGGAGGGAGGGCCAGGGAACTGCTAAAGCACCCCAGGATATACTCACTGCCTATGAGGAGGGAGGGCCACGGGACTGCTAAAGCACCCTAGGAAATGTTCACTGCCTACAAGGAGGGAGGGCCATCTGATTGCTAAAGCACCCCACATTATACTTACTGCTTATGAGGAGGGAGGACCAGGGGACTGCTAAAGCACCCCATGATACACTCACTGCCTATGAGGAGGGAGGACTGGGGACTGTAAAAGCCCCTCATGGTATACTTACTGCCTGCGAGGAGTGAGGGCCAGGGAACTGCTAAAATACCCCAGGATATACTCACTGTCTATGAGGAGGGAGGTCCAGGGGATTGCTAAAATGCCCTACGGTATAGTTACTGCCTATGAGGTGGGAAGGCCAGGGGACTGCTAATGCACCTCACAGTATACTCACTGCCTACGAGGAGGGAGGGCCAGGGGACTGCTAAAGCACCCCATGGTATTCTCACTGCCTAAAAGGAGGGAGGGCTGGGAGACTGGTAAAGTCCTCCAGAAACTATTAACTATCCACTAGGAAGGAGGGCCAGGGGACGGCTAAAGCCCACCATAGTATACTTCACCATCTACTCGAAGGGAGAGCCAAGGGACTGCTAATACATGTCCATGGTATACTGTCTATTAGGAGGGAAGACCAAGGGACTGCTAAAGTGCCTCACAGTATACTTCTGTCTACAAGGAGGGATGGAGGGCTGTTGTAGGTGCTTGACCATCTCTTGATGAAGTTGCAGGTCCATTGCAGCTTCGTCAGTGGATGTTTTTAAGGCCCAGCTTAAGGCCTTTTTCTTTTCTAAGGCATTTAATGTTTAGATGAATATTTATAGTTAAGGTGTGGTTTTTTGTAAAATTTGTATTTATTATGTGTAATCTATATACTTATTATGTTTAAAATGCTTGTTTTAATGCTTGTACGGCGCCCAGAGCCTCTGGGATTGGGCGTCTTTTAAATAAACTTTGCCTTGCATTGCACCATACTATAAGGTGTGGAGTAAATTACATGGGTGAGCTGAAACACAGTACTCAAACATGTGCCCATTGGCTGAGGACAAACTTCATGGAATGTCACCACAAATCCCTTGAGGATTACCTTGCCTGGTGTTTCTTCCGAGAACTGTCACTTACCCACCCACCCACCTTCTCCCCTCGGTCTGCACTAAGGAGGGGTAATAGAGATGGATTCCAACCTTCTTCTCTCTGTCAAGCTTATCTCCCCACTCCTTTTTTTTGTATTTTTTTTTTTGTATTTATGAAAACATATCATTGTTACAGTAGTATAGAAATGCATTAGATTAATAGGATATGTGCTGTAGGATATTGACTTCATGCTTTCGGTTGCACATTGAAGAGCTGTCCAGAAGTAAGAATGCTCTGTACCCCCTGATAGAGAGGGGTACGGAATATTTCCAGTGCACCACAAGGGGAATGGACGGCAAACCAGAAGGTTTCCACAAACAGATTAGAATGCTCATAAAGCCAGCATAACCCATTGGTTTTTAGTAACAGCAACAAATAAATGGCACCACACGAAAAAAAACCTATTAGTAACAGAAGACTCTGTTATCAGTTATGTATTATAGGACCAGGGCTGAACGTGACCATTACATAAATATATGTACAGAAAACTAGGGATGCAGTGGGAAAGCAAGCACGTGCATACAGAAAACTAGGGATGCAGTGCGATGGGAAAGCAGGCGTATGTGTACAGAAAACTAGGGCAGCAATGCGGTGGGAAAGCAAGCATGTGTGTGTATAGAAAACTAGAGCAGCAGTGCGGTGGGAAAGCAGGAATATGGGTACAGAAAACTAGGGCAGCAGTGCAATGGGAAACAGGAATATGGGTACAGAAAACTAGGGCAGCAGTGCAATGGGAAAGCAGGCGTATGTGTACAGAAAACTAGGGCAGCAGTGCAATGGGAAAGCAGGCGTATGTGTACAGAAAACTAGGGCAGCAGTGCGGTGGGAAAGCAAGCATACGTGTACAGAAAACTAGGGCAGCAATGCAGTGGGAAAGCAAGCATACGTGTACAGAAAACTAGGGCAGCAATGCAGTGGGAAAGCAAGCATACGTGTATAGAAAACTAGGGCAGCAATGCAGTGGGAAAGCAGGCATACGTGTACAGAAAACTAGGGCAGCAATGCAGTGGGAAAGTAAGCATATGTGTATAGAAAACTAGAGCAGCAGTGCGGTGGGAAAGCAGGCATACGTGTACAGAAAACTAGGGCAGCAATGCAGTGGGAAAGCAAGCATGTGTATAGAAAACTAGAGCAGCAGTGCGGTGGGAAAGCAGGCATACGTGTACAGAAAACTAGGGCAGCAGTACAATGGGAAAGCAGGTGTATGTGTACAGAAAACTAGGGCAGCAGTGTGGTGGGAAAGCAGACGTGTACAGAAAACTAGGGCTGCAGTTCGGTGGTAAAGCAAGCATATGTGTACAGAAAGCTAATGCTGCAGTGAGGAAGGCAAGCGTGTGTACAGAAAACTAGGGCTGCTGTGCGGTGGGAAAGCAGGCATATGTATACAGAAAACTAGGGCTGCAGTGCAGTGGCAAAGAAAGCATTTATGTACAGAAAACTAGGGCTGCAGTGTGGAGGAAAGCAGGCATATTATTTGTACAGAAAACTAGGGCAGCAGTGCAGTGGAAAGCTGGCATGTGTAGAGAAAACTACAGTATGGCTGTAGTACTGTGGGAAACAAGAGTATGTGTCTAGGAAACTAGGGCTGCAGTGCAGTGGGAAAGCAGGCGTATGTATATAGAAACTAGGGCAGCAGTGCAGTGGGAAAGCAGACGTGTACAGAAAAGTAGGTCTGCACTGCAGTGGGAAAGCAAGCGTGTGTGTACAGAAAACTAAAGCTGCAGTGCAGTGGGGAAAGCAAGCTCGTGTACAGAAAACTAGAGCTGCAGTGTGGTGGGAAAAGGCATTTGTGTACAGAAACCTAGGGCTGTAATGCGGTGCGAGAGCAGGCGTTATGTGTATAGGAAAAGTAGGGCTGACATGCGGTGGGAAAACAGGCTTTACGTGTACAGAAAACTAGGGCTGCAGTGTGGAGGAAAGCAGGCATGTGTACAGAAAACTAGGGCAACAGTGCTGTGGGAAAGCAGGCGTTGTGTACAGAAAACTAGGACATTAGTGCGGTGGGAAAGCACGCTTTGTGTACAGAAAACTAGAGCTGCAGTGCAGTGGGAAAACAGGCGTCTTGGTCCAGAAAACTAGGGCTGCAGTACGGTGGAAAAGCAGGCGCTATGTGTACAGAAAAGTAGAGCTGCACTGTTGTGTAAAGCAAACATATTTGTACAGAAAACTAGGGCAGCAGTGCAGTGAGAAAGCAGACGATCTTACTTCAAGGGGGCTCTTGCAGTAGGCAACACCATTAGGACTTAGCTGCCAGGCGCTAGGAAAACACAGAAAACGTCTAGCTAGCAGTCTACTATGGAGGACTGCCCACCCGATGTCACGTGGCTGACGTCTGCCTACAGTATATAGTGGGTGGTCCCCCCCACCTGCCCGTTCTTTTCCCACCATCAACCTACGCACATCGGACCTTATGGAACGTTGCTTCAGTCAGTCGCCTTGCTCCGAGTTTAGATTACTATTTCTTAATTTCCTTTAATTTTTTTCAACGATTTTCGTCGCTGCCTTGTCTGCTGCATGTCGTCGCTGACTTCTTTAGTAGAGTCCTGCAAATCTAAGTGTGCCTGCAGCAAGGAGATCCAGACAGAGATGGCCATTCTTCTTGTCTTTTTTGTCTAGGTCCGAAACACGACACCAAGGTCTGCCAGAAATTTAATCAGGCCACACGGACACGACAACAGAAGGCCCTGGAAGCACATCTTCATCAGAGACTGGTCATCATAGAGAAGGAGCTGAAGGCCTGGAGTGCATCGTCCTCCCTGGGTGCCTCATCTGAGTACCCTGTGCTTTACGAAAAGCACAAGTGGGAGAAACGCCAGTAACAGAAAAGGTCCATTTCCAGAATGCTGTTTCCCCGGGGGCCTTGACTGACCTTGAGTCTTCCTCTGGGCTGCCTCTGGCTCTGCCACCCACACTGGTCACAGTATCGAGTGGCACCCCCCAAGCCGCGGTTGCCCCCGGGGGCTGTGGCCGACCTTGGGTCTTCCCCTCTCAGCCACACCAGCCCTCTCTCCCTCTGGGTTGCCTCTGGCTCCACTGCGTGTGCTGGTCACACTGTCTGGCAGTGCCTCTGAGGTTTCACGGGATTCTTCCTCCGTCCCGCTGCCCCTGTCACTCAGGCCCTTTACCCGACAGGGTTCTCAGCCAGGGAGCTTGATTGATTTTCAGGGTGTCAGTACTTCCACTGACGTCTACCAGGCAACGGCACTTTTGCCAGACCCCTTTTTTGGGTCTGGCGACAGTCCTTCAGACCAGCGCCCGCTGTCACCTATTCCTATCGGCCGCAGCCTTCATCCGGGGGTCTTTTCCCCTCAGGCACCTTTTCCAGCCACCACTGGTGGGCCCGTTTAAAGAACGCGCCCCACCCCAACCCGGTGCCGGTAGGGCCACTGCCTGACTGTCCTCCACAGTGATACCTGGGGCCAGGCTGCCTGACTTTGGCGGTCCTTCTACTCCAGACCATGTGCCCCTGGCTTGTCCAAAACTGGGCTCCCCCTCTGGACTTTGGGCGCTACCTTCGGGTCTCTCAGGCTCAGAATCCTGATTGCTGTCAGACCCAGCCCTTGGCCATCCTTCAGATCTATCCCCCCACCACCACCACCTTCAGAGACAACACTAGGTAGCCAGTCAATGTCTTCATGGCTGTCGCCCGATCCTGCGAGACCGCAGTCGGTCCATCAATGCCGGGTACTTCGCTCCTGCTGATGGTGCCTCAACCGTCGGCAGAGGGTCTCAGTGAGTTGTTCAGCTCCTGGGTGGACATATGTCCACCACCTGATGCCTGTCCCAGCGACTCCTTTGTTGGCCCCTGTACCAAAGCGGGATCCACCTTAGCCTGCTCCTAGGGCTCCTTCTTTGGTGCCCATCACACACTCCGGCATCAGGGCGGACACAAGAGCAGGAGCAGGCCCGGTCCAGTGCCCAACGCTGGGCTCCTGTTATTCGGAGGACTCGAGTCTGACTCTGTAGAACCACCAGATTCCCCCTCTCATTCCTGTCCTGAGGAAACGTGGGTCAGGGAGACCCCCAAATTCCCCTGAGGACCCTTCCTTTTTGGAGGTTATGCGACTTATCCCAACATCACAGAGGTGACAAGCTTCGGAACAAGACTCTAAGCGTCACCAATTAGCGGAGCATTTCTGCCTCCTGGAGCTGACGTCGATGATTATTCCACCTTTGGTGGCCCTTCACAACAATGTCACTACCACCATATGGCAACAGCCAGTGTCAGTCCCTTTGCTGCCAAAGAAGGCGGATAGTCTGTATCACGCCCCGGAAGGGTCGCCCCCATTATGGGAGAACCCTAAAGCGGACACAGACATGCTTGCAGCAACCCACTTTGGGTCCTCTAAGCCCAAATATTTGGGGGATTTCCCTCCGGAAAATGAGTCCAAACAGATGGAGCACTTTGGTAGGAGGATTTACAGCTCCTCCACGCTGGCCCTGTGCGCCCAAAATTACCTGACTTACATGGTCATCCACCACAGGCCCTATTGGACCAAACCACAAATGCTCTGAGTGCACTCCCAGATTCTGCTTCTAAGGTTCAATTGGGACAGCTTCTTCATTCTGCCTCCAAGGTGGGCTTCCATGTCCTCCATGCCACCTACAACACAGTGGATGCATTGGCAAGGAGCACGGCCTTGGCGGTTTGCCTTCGCTGTCATGCCTGGCTTCGCCTTTTGGATTTTTTTTTTTTTTAACCAGGTATAGCACACTAAGCTGAAAGCTTTTTTACAGGAGCGACCTGGGAGCATAAGGAGGTTAAGTGACTTGCTCAGGGTCACAGAGTATGCAAGTGGAAGCTGTGGGATTCAAACCCCAGATCTGGTGTGCTGGATGTCACCAGATTTGCAGCTCAGAGCCTTAGACCACTGTGCTATACTACCCCAGGTGTACAGTCCTTCATTTTGGATGCTTCCTTTAGGGGCTCGTTCTTTTTTCGGGGGAGAGGTTGAAGACCTACTTTTTTCTTTGCAAGTCTTGGGCAGCAGGGTCCTGCGCTTGGGGCAACCCATCTTTTGATCCTACCAGACCGGGACGTGTTCATCCCTGCTTTGTCGCAAAGTGGAGCACCCAGCCCCATCATCCACCCCACGGGTGTAAAGGCAAGCATCGGGGGGGCCCCCTCAGCTCCTTGCAGTCCTGCTCCCAAGGCTCGTAGAGTCGAGGTAGTAGCGCATCCCACACCTGATGCCACCCCTTGGGTCATGGCTTAGAACCTTCCACCTCCTCTCTCTGCTCAAATCTCTGCAGAGTTTTTAGGAGGTTATCTTTCCCTTCACCTTTATGGATGGAGGGTAGCCTTTCCTAGTTGGCTATTAATTTTTTCCTTTTGGGGGATCTCACTTTTGACTCCCTGTAGCCACTTCGGCTCTCTCTATCTAGTGGTGTCCCTTTTGTAGGTACCCACTCCTTTATCTCCTTTAAGCTTCTAGAGGCCATTTCTGTTGGACAGGGAGGGCATTGACTCCCTTCCCTATTTCCCTTGGAGCTTGGGGGAGGATGCAGGGGGTCTTCTGATTTCTGGAAGCCTTAGCTTTCTGTTGGACTCTGAGCACCCCCCCCCCCCACACTGGGTCCCCTGGCTCTGGTCCTCCTAAAATTCGGAAAGGAGGTCATCTCCTTTTGGACCTCTTCTGCTCCCTTTCCTCTCGTGGGCTGCCTTATGGGCTTAGAGTCTGGAGCTGACAGGCGTTTCCAGGACTTCTGTTCCAGAGGATCGAGGAGGAGACATCTTCCTTTGGGGAATTCTATCCCTGCTGGGTCCTGATCAGCCTCCCCTTCCTTCGTGATGGGTTATGGTTTCTTTCTGTCCCACTCAGGCATTGGGAAACCCCTGCAAAGGACTCTCACCCTTTCCCGGGTCAAACACCGGGCTTCTGATGGACTTGCTCCAGGGGCTGCAGCTGGTCACTGGTTCTCACCACCTTCTTTGACAGTTAATCCTCTGGACACTGGCAGCTCCCTAAGTTTTCCCAGTCCTTACTCTGGGGGAATTTTCAGGACCTACACTTCAGTTTTCAGGTGGGTTAAGGTCACTTTTGGAGCTTTTCCCGCTGATTTTCTGTGTTTGGCATGGGAAAGCTATTGTTGGCCATCCCCCATCGTCGAAGGCTTCAACAGGATAGAGCGACCAGTGCTAGGTCTCTTCATGTCCCCATCCAGCGCACTGCTGACCAGCCCCTGCTTCTTTGTTCCCAGACCTGGTCCATGTCCAGAGAGTCCTTCATCCCCATCTCTTCCATTTTCTGCCCTTCCAGAGGGTTCCGTCAGGTGGCAGTTACCGGGGCCGTGCTTCTCCCGGAGTCATTTTCGCTGCACAGGGTGGGGGTGGGGGATCCCTGCTTCTTCTTCAGGCTGTGGACACCCAGTTCCTGTTTTCCTCCATTCTCTTCCACTTTTCATAGACCAGGGAGTCCTTTTTTTAAAATTTATTTATAGATTTTATATACCCACAGTAGAAACTGTAGACATACATATACATGCGTGTGTGTGTATGTATGTATATGTAATATATACTGTTTGCAGAAAATTTAGTGCATTAGTTAGGGTTGTTTCTACACCGACACAAGTGTGGAAATTCAGCATTCGGGTTACCACCCCACCCCTACCCCATCCCACCAGCAGGCATCGAGGTGTGCGTTCCGTTAGTCGACTAACTCTCACCCCATTCCATGTGAAAGAAGCTGAGGTGGTGCAGTATAGGAGAATGGGGTGAGAGGCACAGCAACCCCAACACACACCCCGATGCCTGTTGGTTTGATGGGGTGGTAGGGTGGTAACTCTAATGTTGAATTCCACATTTTGTTGGTGTGGAAACAACCTAACTGATGCATTAACGAAGTTTTTGCAAAGAATTTTCTTTTTTTAAAAAGTGTAATGTAAGTAGTAATAGAAATGGGTGGATTGGTGGGAGTGTGGGGCCCAAATTGTGCATAATGTATGTGTGGGTGGGATTGTGGACCCTCCGGGCCTTGCACTCCCACGTATATGTAAGCATGGAGCTGAGCCATACAACAGCCCTATAAGGCAAGGAGGCTTAGCGACAGTAATTTGCCCATATCTCGGGAACTATAGGAGGTAGAAAAAAAATTCAAGTGTCGTAATCATAACAGTGTGCAGTTCTCGCGACCACGCAATGACCGAATCCGTATCTCACATCGTTTCCGAGATATGTGCACCGAAATGTGATGTGAGTACTAAATCTAAGGGCATAATAGTGGCCCACGCACATGAAAACCAGCAGTTAGAACAATAATTCGCAAATATCTCAGGAACCATTCATACCAGAAAAAAAATTCAAATTTCAGAGGTTTCAAAGCTTTCTAACCCAGTTCTGCACTTAGCTCCCTAGTGGGTGGCTAAGAAATTTCCCGACGAAAAGTCTGTATCTTGAACCATTTTCGAGATACGGGCCCTGAAAGGCATCACAGGTGCCGCAGTGTTATCCTATGGAGAAAATTTGGAACTTTGGAATGCTGTAGCTCTGGCCCTGATGAATGTCTTCGCAGCAAACCACCAAAAGGCACACCTGTGAGACTAGGGCTTATCACCCTAAAACGTTCAGGGTAATACCACAATGCACGTTGCAGTAATGAGGCGACAAAGAGAAACCAGCGCTGCAGTGTTATCCTATGGGGAAATATCTAAACTTCACAATGCTGTAAGTATGGCCATGTTCAGTGGTTAGGTAGTAAACCACCAAATGGCACACCTATAGGGGTAGGGCTTTGCTCCCTGAAAATTTCAGGTCAATACCACATCGCACGTAGCCACAATGAAGTGACAAAGACGACTCCCCCCACACTGTTATCCTATGGGAAAATTCATATCTTCGGAACGCTGTAACTAGGGACGTGGTGAACGTTTTGGAACCAAACCACTGAAAGGCACATCTGCATCACTAGGGCTTGCCACCTTGAAAATTTCAGGCCAATATCACAGTCCAGCTTGCCACAATCAACTGACCAAGAAAACAGCATTTCAGAAAATGTGGTGGTGCAGTATTACCACGTCATTTACAGTATGATTGCGAAACTCCTATCTTTATAATGGGAATATAACCGTGAATGTAAAAAAGTGTCGCAATTGTATTTTTTTATGATCGTGGATATTACCGTGGCACTTTGAGATAGTGTCGTGCTCAAAAAACGGCAAAATGGTGAAAAAAAAAATCCAAAAACCACATTTCCAGACCAGCTGGTAAACAACTAATGCCAGATTGCTGTTCCTCAGGCCCCAAAATGGTAAACCCAGTGGTTGGTGTGTCGAAAAGTGCAGTATTTTCTTTTTAATTATGTTGTTTTTTCTTTCTCACTAACTGAAAACAAGATGGCGGCAGCACAACACTATTTTTGGCAAGCTCGACACTGAAAAATACTATCGCGACAATTTTCGAACTGCACGTATAAATTTTCCCATAGGATATAATGGGGCACTAAAAACACTATAACCTCGAACGGAACAAGAGTTTTTTGCACAAAATCTTCAAATAGGCACATCTTCGACCCAGGATCCATGTAGCCCACTCGGATGTAGTCTTGAGTACAAAGAGGATGTCTAAAGAAAACGGAATGTTGGGGATTTTTCACGTTTTTCAGCGTGCTGCGATTCTGCAACCGTGCATCCAATCAACACGAAAATTTCCAGATCCGGAGACCTACCAAACATCTTCCTCCATTCCAAATTTCAGGTAAATCAGACAAACGCTTGCAAAGTTATTAAAGTGCACATTTTGAGGTTTAGCATAGAATTGGCTACGCAACCCTAACTATAGTGGCACGGTGTGTATATATAGAAAAAGTGAGGTACGCAGACCTCTGCATTGCATATGCCAAGACATCCATATCCAAGTACAGTCAGTAGCAGAAATTGATATATCCATGCAGCCCAGTGGAGCATCCTAACAGTTATTCAGGAGTAAAGTCATCATGGATTAATATGTAGATTAATTATACTCTCACCAAAATCCTCGATTTAAAATAAAGTGCAACACCATATTATCTACTCTCTATCAGAATTACAATTATTAGGAGAGCTGAAACTGCCCAGGAGATAGTGTGGCATATAACTTGGAGATGTCCCGATCTCAATTAAACTACTTTTCTAAACTTACACATCTAGGTATGGTGGTTCCCCAACCCTACAGGTTATCAGGACATGAGCTAGAACATTTTTTAAACTCGCAAACTGAGTAGTGCGTGAGTGCACTAACATTGACCCCCCACATCTCCTAGACTTCGAAGTTGTGGTAATCAAGATCAGTACAGTAGAGCAGCATTTGGCTAACCAGAAAGAAAAAATAACCTGCATCTATAGAGGTGTGTAACTTTGCCCCTAACGCTTCATTCATTAACTTTTAAACTACTCCTTTGTATCCGAGGCACATTGGTCATCTAATGACACTCCCCCCCCCGAAGGGAAGCCTTCTGCAGCTCTAAGGTGACACATATTAAAGTTTACTTGTAAGTCCCATTTGTAACTCATCAGTTGAAATTTCAGCCTTCTTCATCGTCATCCGATGCTATGCTACTGCCGTTGGACTGACTTTTTCAGTCAGTTTCCCCTCAAATTCAGCTGCTTGTTTTGGATCCACGAAAATATGCACCCTGGACTCATGGCGAACTTGCAGCCTCGCTAGATATGTTAGCTGTTCTTGGATTCCATTACATAGAATGTCCTTTTTTATTATCTGAAGTTCTTTTTTTTCGATTTTGGATCTGAGCGGACAAATTCAGGAATAGGGCCAGGCGATTGCACTCCCAGACAATACCCGCCTGGCTGCTTGCAAGAGAGGTATACGTGCCTCTGAGGATGATAATGTATTTTACTGTAACACACCTTTCAAACAACATGAAGTCTTGCTGTATTCTGACAATCTGCTGTATTCTGAAAATCTGCAGTTAGCTCCAGCCTTTGAACTGCCCCGGAGTGTAGAGGGTTAATTTTCTATGCATTGCATAGAACGTTGAGCTCGAGCTCGGTTGAGGTCTCTGTCTGCAGCACTTTGAAACCCAACCGCCAGATTCTTTACTCCGTCTCCCTGAACCGTCACTCTGGAGATTTCTCCTTCTGCTCGGTTCAAGTCGGTTAAAGTGTCGTTTTTTTCCGCTTAACTCCCATAGTATTATGGTTCAGGGCTCTGTCTGCAGTACAGTAAGTACTTTAGGTAGTAGTTCTGGGTTATTTGTGGAAATTGTAAACAACTTTTCTCGATCGGTTCGGCTGAACCGATCCAACTTATTTGAATTCTGTGTGTTTCCTTTAGTATGTGGTTACTGGTTCTTATCGGTTTAAAAAAAAAAAAAAGTGTTTTAACGTTTTTTTCCAATACCCGTAACACGGTTAGAAACCGATAAGGGAGTCTTACCTGGCGGTTGCCAAAAAACGGGTAAGTTTGGTTAGGTTGGCCATGTCTGAGAAGCCCAAGAAAAAAATCGGGCCCACTGGGTTTCAACACTGCAGTGAGTGTGGGGAGGTCTTTGCTAAGGCCGATCCCCACACCACCTGTGTTTGTCTGGGGTTTGACCATCTCGATACAGACTTCCAAATATGCAAAAACTTTCCTAAATCTACCCTGGAAAAGAGATTAGGTAGACTTAAGGAAAAGGAGGCAGAGAAGTCCACTGACAAGGATGGCCAGCCCGGTTCGGTTCTGACCGAGCCAGAAGGAGTGCCTTTTGACCAGTGTGATACTTCTTCAGGCAAGAGGAGAGCCGATCCTGAGGTATCGGTTCCTACAAAGAGGAAACGTAAAGAAAAATCAGCCGGTTCAGATCTGGAGTTTCATGTTCTGACCGCTGATGAGATTGCCTGAGCGATTCGGATTGTTGAATCGCTTCACCCAGTTCTGTCCAATCCGGCTCCGTTAGCTAGGGGTTCGGTCTGTTCCTCCGGTTCAGGATTATGCCCCTGAAGATTTTTATGAACTGGAATTTGAGGAGGAGGGGGATTATGAGCAAGATGATGAGTATGATGGAGCAGAAAGTCTGGATGTGCCCATTGAACCGGACATCTCCCCAGACAGACCTTTTGGTGTTTCTCCTCCTAGGCTCTCTGAGTCCCCTCCCATTTCAATCTGTTCTACAGAAAAGTGGCTGAAACCTCCAGCTTCCTATGGAGGAGGCTACAGAGGATCAAGAGGAGCCTGATTTTGTTGAAATGATGGACATCCCAGAGTCCAGGAGGCTGTCTATTCCCCCACACAAATCTTTTGGGAAACCGACACAAACAATTATACAGTCTCCAAATTCTGTACCTCCTGTTGATAAAAGAATGGGCAAGAGGTATACCTTACCAGGCTCAGAGTTTTTCTATCAACAGTGCAGCCATTTTGGGGTTGTGCAGGCTGCAGCCTGTGACAGGGCTAATGTTCCCTTGGCTTCACACCCCCAGATAAAGACTTCAGGAGGATGGATGCCTTGGCAAAGATACAGTACATGACATCCTCTGTGGGACTCAGGCAGGCTAATTATATGGCCTATTCAACCCAGGTACCAGAAGTCCAGGTGGGACACTGTACTGGCACTGGCTAACAGCCCCCAGCTGGCCAAGGAGCTGGAGAAGGTGGCTGCTGATGGGATTGAGGCATCTAAAGTACAATTTCATGCTGCGGTGGACTCCAGTGATGTGTCATCAAGAGTCATGGCTACATTTGTGGCTCTTCAGAGAATGGCTTGGCTCAGATGTACTAGCCTTTCACAGGACACCCAGGTTAAGGCCATGGATTTCCCTGTGGAAGGTAATTCTCTGTTTGGGGAGCAGACAGAGAATTACATGAAAAAGATGGAGGAATATAGGACCACTTACAGGAGTGCACAGGCCAAGGAGAGGCAGGCAACTCCTCAAAGGCAGCAATCTAGGGGCAGGGGCAGGCCTTTTCATAGGCCTTTCTACCAAGCACAGGCCTCTTCTCCCTTTTCACAGAGGGGGTTCTTCAGAGAGAGAGGCAGAAGGGGAATGAGCAGGGCTGCATCCACTCCTCAGCCTAAGGCCCCTGCCAAGCAGACACCCTGATGGGTCTGCCTGGGTCGACTCTCCTATCCCTGTAGGGGCAGACTGGCTTACTTTGTCCAGGACTGGGTGTCTGCTACTTCAGACAAGTGGGTCCTGGAAGTAGTAAGCCAGGGACTGGTTCTCAGCTTCAAAAAATTTCCGAAGATGAGAGCCAGATCTTTTCCACCTGCAAGTCTCTCCGAAACCCTTGCCCTAGAGGCAGAGGTTTCATCTCTTCTGGCCTTAAGAGCCATAGAGAGAGTTCCTACCCTACACCAGGGCAAAGGTCTGTACTCCAGGTACTGCCTTACCCCAAAAAAGATGGGAGTGGCGACCAATCCTAGATCTAAGATACCTGAACAAACATCTTTTAAAACCAAGGTTCAAGATGGTGACTCTGGGAATAATTCTTCCCTCCCTAAGACCAGGGACTGGCTAGCCTCCCTGGACCTCAAAGATGCTTACTTTCACATCCCCATCAGGTGCTCCCACAAAAAGTACCTCGGGTTCAAGTTGCCCTCAGGCCATTACCAGTTCAAAGCAATGCCCTTTGGTCTAACATCAGCTCCAAGGGTTTTCACAAAGTGCCTGGCAGTAGTGGTTGCCTTTCTAAGAAGGCAAAAGATGTCCATTTTTCCATATCTGGACGACTGACTAATAGTGAGTCAGTCTCCAGACCAAGTCAGGTCAGACCTGCAAGTGACTCAGCAAGTGCTATCTTCCCTGGGATTTCTTCTCAACCTTCCCAAGTCAGTTCTCAAACCGGTGCAGCTTCTTACCTTTATAGGGGCAGAGCTAGATACTGTCAAAGCAAGAGCCTTTCTTCCCCTGGAAAGGGCAAGAATTCTTATACAACTGGCTTCTTCCTTCAGCCTTCAGGTGTCCCGACCAGCAAGGCACTTCCTTCAGCTGTTGGGCCACATGGCAGCTTCTATAGCGGTGGTCCAGGGGGCAAGATTCCAGATGAGGGACATTCAGTTCCATCTGAGGGCCTTTTGGTCCCAAAGGAAGGATCCTCTTACCAAACTGATTCCAATGACTCGGACACTGATCCAAGCTCTTCAATGGTGGCAGGATCAGGACAATTTAAGGCAAGGGGTCCCATTTGTCGCTCCGCCTCATTTGGTGGTCCTTACCACGGATGCTTCCCTTTTGGGGTGGGGAGCCCATCTGGGGGCTCTCACAGCCCAGGGACTGTGGTCCCCTCAGGAATCCCTTCTTCATATCAATCTACTGGAACTCAGGGCAGTTTCTCTGGCCCTGCAGGCTTTCTCTCAGTCAGTGCAGAACAAGGTGGTTCAGGTCAGAACAGACAACACCACCACCATGTGGTATGTCAGCAGGCAGGGAGGCACTCTGTCCACGGCCTTGTACACAGAAGCCATGAACTTGTGGTCCCTGGCTTATTCTCTGCAGACATCTCTGATAGCAGTCCACCTTCCAGGGAAGGACAATGTGCTAGCAGATGCGCTGAGCAGGATCTCCCAGGGCCATCACGAATGGTCCCTGGACCCTCTGATGTTGAAAGTGATTTTTTCAAGATGGGGCACTCCAGAGATGGATCTCGTTGCAGCCCCAGGCAATCACCAACTTCCTCTGTTTTGTTGCAGACCCCCAGTCTTGGGCTCAGTCCCTCTGGATGCTCTGACATTGAAATGGGAAGGGAAATTTCTCTATGCATTCCCTCCCTTTCCTCTACTGTTCAAGGTTCTGGTCAAGGTAAGGTCACAGCCCCGCAGAGTGATTCTGATTGCTCCAGAGTGGGCCAGGCAGCCCTGGTACCCCCTCTTACTGTCCCTAGCCGTCCATCTTCCCCTGTCTCTTCCCAGGAATTACAACCTGGTAACCTCCTCTCAGGGGAGGATCTGGTACCCCAGTCTTCGGTTTCTCAATCTCAAGGCATGGCTCTTGAAGAGTTAGAGTATGCAGATTTGCATCTGTCCCAAGGGGTTCTGGATATTCTCAAACCCTCTCGAAAGCCTACCACCAGAAAGACTTATAACTCCAAATGGAAAAGATTCAGCATTTGGTGTTCCAAGAAGCACTTATCTCCAAATACTACTGAATTGCCTACAGTTCGGGACTATATGGTCCATCTTAATGGCCTAGGCCTCAGACCAGCTACTGTCAGGGTGCACTTGTCAGCTGTCTCTGCTTTCCTGTCAGTGGGAAAGCCTTCTTCACTGTCATCTCATCCTGTATTCTGTAAATTTTTCAAGGGATTGCTTCATACCAATCCTCCTTTTAGGGATCCTGCCTGGGACTTAAATGTTTGCGTTGCTCAACTTATGCAACCCTCTTTTGAGCCTATGTCCTCAGCAGAGCTTAAGTACTTGACTTGGAAAACTGTGTTTTTGGTAGCTATTACCTCTGCCAGACGTATCAGTGAATTGCAAGCCCTGTCAGTGGAACCTGATTTCATATCCTTTCATAGAGATAAAATGGTCCTTGGAACCAATAGGAGGTTCTTGCCCAAAGTGGTTTCGGACTTCCATTTGAATCGGTCTGTGTCTCTCCCTGTTTTCTTCACTGATCATTCTTCCTCAGGGGAGAGGAGGCTACACAGTTTAGATGTTAAAAGAGCCCTTAGCTACTACATAGAGCATAACAAGGGTCACAGGTTGATTCCCTCCATTTGTTTCTCACATATGGGGAAGTGGGGAAGGGCAAACCTGCCACCAAGAGAACTATTGCCATTTGGATTGTTTCCTGTATACAATTCTGCTATGAAGAGCTGGGAAAAATTCCACCCTCAGGCCTGAGGGCTCATTCCACAAGAGGTACAGCTGCTTCCCTGGCTGCTGCCAGGGATATCCCTCTGTTAGAAATTTGTCAAGCAGCCACCTGAAAAACAGTCCATACCTTTACCAAGCACTACTCATTGGATATCCAGGCTAGGAGTGATGCTCGGTTTGGCACAGCAGTACTTCGGAGCCTACTCCCAAAGTAGGTTCTGTCCCTCCTCCATGGAGGTACTGCTTGGTAGCCTGAAAATTGTCAGAATACAACAAGACTTCATGTTGTTTGAAGAAAAAATTATTCACCTTAGTAATAATATTTCTTTTAATGGAGTCTTGCTGTATTCTGACCACCTTCCCTGCCTCCCCTCTCAGAACCTGTTTTTGGGAAGTGGGTGGGCAGGCACAGTGTTGCACCCCAGGGGTGCTTAAAGCACACCCTCCACTTTATCTGGGTACTTTGTATTATAAGCTTTTATTTTGGATAGGTTTTAGTTTTGGGTTTCCTGACTTGAGTCTTCCTTTGGGAATCCAAAACTTTCTGTTGCCATTTGGCTAGTTAAAAATGTTATAATTTCCACATAATTTATATTTTTATTTTTTTTTTTTATGTGCATTCAGTCTAGGAATTACAACCCTTTGAGTCAGGGACTCATTCACAAAGGCTCAGCGTCAATGACATTAGTTAGGACGTACACAGAGTAAGAATACTGCACAGAGGCAACCATGAGCTAACACAATTTAGTTAGTCAGTGAGTGTTTGCTCGTAAGAATCTGGCGGTTGGGTTTCAAAGTGCTGCAGACAGAGGCCTCAACCGAGCTCAAGCTCAACGTTCTATGCACAGCATAGAAAATTAACCCTCTACACTCCGGGCAGTTCAAAGGCTGGAGCTAACTGCAGATTGACAGAATACAGCAGATTGTCAGAATACAGCAAGACTCCATTAGAAGAAATATAATTACTAAGGTGAGTAATTTTTTCTTGGGAGCTATCCCCACGAGGACGTGGCCTTTGCGGAATGGTGAATTCAAGGAAGAAGCATTGAGCTATCCCTCAGGACAAGTCTGATGAGATACCAGACTGTCTTCCCTCTAGGGAGCAAAGGGAAGGAAGAGGAGTCAAACTTCTAAAGGGAGGGACAGAAGGCTAGAGAATCTCCGGAATCTGCATGCCTGTGAAGGTGAGGAGGAGATACCTCCTAGAGGGAATACATGGGATAATATACCGACAGGTGTAGTGTGGCCTAGAGACAAGGTAGATAACCCCCTGAAGAAAAGGTGCAGCATAACACCACCCTAACGGGTGTAAATCCTTGATCGAAAATGAGGTAAGCACCACGTGTGGTCCTAGCGCCTGGCGGCTAAGTCCTAATCATGTTGCCTACAGCAAGAGCTCCTCTCGGAGATCTACTGTTCTCACCCCAGGAATACTCCAGTATTCCTAACTCTTATGCAGTGTGCCTTTAAGTCAGATCTGCCTGGAGATGAAATGCTAAGCTAATGATAGAATCATTGGCTCGTGCCACATTTTCAAATGTTGCCACCTGTCAACTGCCTACATTCTAACTCTCAGATTTCTTTCCCTCTCCACCTGTCAAGACAAGACTCTCAGAGATCATCTCCTCATCATCTTGTTGTTTGACTGTAAAAAATACATATAAGTATTTTATGTTTATCTGCTGCCCTTATCTTTTGTTTGTAACTTAACCGTTCACTTTATTTAGTTAAATTTACTTATTTTTTCGGTTTCTCACTTTTTAGTACAACCGGTGGGAAACTGAGGCATTTTTCTCTTTAGTTAAACCCTTTTTTCTTCACTAAAACTTGTTTTAAATGTTATTATAACCGCTATTATCAGTTACCGAACTACTAATCCCGGTTCCTTTTTCTGTCTCTTCCCAGTTCTGATTGGTTCCCTGAACCGACCACAACCAATATGTTTTGTTTAAAAACAGTTTAAAATTTATTGCGGTTGCTATTTTTGGGGTTTCTTATGACCATGTCAGAAAAACCTAAGAAAAGACGGTGAACCCGGTTTCAAAAACTGCTCAGAATGTGAAGTATTGCCAAGGCAGATAAACGTACTTCTTGTGTTGTCTGCCTTGGCTATGATCATTCGAAGACAGATTGTGAAATCTGTAACACCTTTCTAGAAGAAATGTATGAAAAACGTTTGGAAAGGCTTAAGAAAAAATTGCCTCCACCAGCCGATACCCTCGGGCTGTGGGTGAAACCACAGAAGCCACTCCTTCTACCCCTGATATCGGTACAAAAAGGAATGCTGAACCGGCTAGCTCTCCGGTTCCATTAAAGAAAAAACACACTGAATCCCCTGCTGGTCAGCCAAAGGGGACTTCTGATGTGTCAGTTACTGTGCCTACTCCTCTTGAAATTGCACAGTCATTTAAAGTTTTGCAAGCCTTGCAAGGTCTGCTGCCTGCTGATCAGCAGCCCCAGTCCAGACTCCTACTGATTCAACCCAGTCATCTCTACAGGAAAGAGAAGATTATGGGAAAAGGAGGAGGAGGGAGAGCCTATAGAACCCAAAGTCTCTCCTGAACAGGAGTTTGGCTCTCCTCTCAGATCTTCTGAAGATTATTCCTCATATTTTTCCTTTGTCGGGAAAATTGTAGATGCTTTAGACATCTCTACCACCAAGGTGATAGAAGATGAGGAGGAAGCTGAGTATTTAGAAATGATGGGCTTCACACCCACCAAAAAGTTACTGCTCCCAATAAATGTTTTTTTAAAAGGGATGCAATGAAGCTCCTTCAGACGCCTGGGTCTGTTCCACCTTTGGATGAAAGACTGGACAAAAAACAGCTTGACAGGGAAGGGGAGGAATTTTTATTTTCACACCCTGACCACCAGGGGATGGTGCAAGCTGCAGCCTGTGAGAAGGCAAAGGTCCCTCTGGTCTCTCACCCCCAGAGAAGGACTTAGGAAAAATTGATAGTATGGCCAAAAAGGGCTACTTATCAGCTTATTTGGCCATCAGGCAGGCTAACTTTCAGGCTTATGCGGCGCAATATCAGAAATCCCTCTGGCAGTCTCTTTTGGCTATGGCAGACAAGTTTCCCCCTAGCCTTTCAGCAGACCTGGCTGAAACTGCTAGACTTGGTCTGGAAGCTGCCAAATACCAGTTTCAAATGGCAGCAGACACCAATGACACTGCTGCCAGGTGGATGGGCAATACAGTTGCCCAGAGGAGGTTTGCTTAGTTGAGCGCCACAAACCTGACTGAGGACACACAAAATAAAGCCCTGGATTCCTCAGCGGAGGGTAACTCCCTTTTTGGATGTCGCACAGAGGCATGCATGACAAAAGTGGATGAGTAAGCCAGCCCATCAGCGCAGCGGTTGGATTTCCGCTTGTGACCCGGGTCGCCGGGTTTACTCAACTTATTCTGTCAGCCACTTATGGGAGAGGCACACGGTTGACCCAGTATTTACAGCAGAGGTTGTGGCAGACTACTTTCAGATTAATTCTATGGTCTGATCATCCACTCTGTCATCCTTCAGTCTCTTGGAACACTACAGGTTATCTGCACTTCTTGGGGGAGGGGTGGCGGCCACTGCGGAAGCTGGCATGGGCTCAGTTCCAGTATTTTTTGGGATTAAAGGAGTCACTAAGCAGTGGAAGGCTGCAATCAGAGAATCCTGTCTACTGCCTATTCTTTGCTGCCAGTCCATATCCGCCTAGCTCTTTTGATGAGGAGTGCCCTGTGATATAATGGGGATCTCTGCTTCTTGAGAACACAGGGTTGGAGGTTAGAGTGCAGGTGGAGGAAATCCGGCCTAGAGGCTAACAAACTTGACCTGGTATGTTGCTATCCGAGATGCAGGAGGTGAGTGATTGGTTGCTGCGAAAAGAACTTTCTTCTTGGACATTATCACCAGAGAGAGAAACTGACCATCTGCTCCCTTCTGTGTGGGGGATAGGATTCTCCACCCCTAGAGGCGGGCTTGATGATCTGGAGAGGTCTCGATGTTGGGATGAAAGGAGTTTGCAGTTTCTCTGTGGCCAAGACTGCAGACGTCTGGGCCGGGATAGCCTCCACTTACGTTACACATGGTTGCAGTAGTCCAGAGTTATAAATGGCTAAGCCCCCTGTTTGTTTGGGACAGTTTCTGCCTATCTGACTGTGATGAGACTTGTCTGGTGCTCTCAGAGTTGCGTGCTAGGACCTGTTTGTTAAACCCAGTGCTAGTAGTATTTCTAGTGGAGGCCGTTGGGGAGATGCTGGGGCCTGTTTTCATAATGATTGCCAATGCATCTCGGGGGGATGTGCTCCGTTCTGCCTTGAAGGAAGCTGTGGTGAGGCCCTTCCTAAAGAACATATCATTAGACCGTGACAATCTGGTGACATTTATACTTGTCTGTAACTTTCTGTTTCGTGCAGTTATTGAGAAGGTGCTGTTGGCACAGCTAGGAGAGCAGCCAGAAAGAGTTGAACATTTATGAGCCTTTCCAATTGGGATTTTGTCCTCAACATGGTACTGAGACAGCCATGATGAAGGTTTTCAGTGATCTCCTTCTTGCAGGGGGATCGTGGGGAGGTTTTATTTGCAGTCTTTCTCAATTTAATTTCGGCTCTTGATACTGTTGAGCACAGGGAACTTCTGGCAACAAAATGCAAAGGTTTCTGTTCACATGCAATCCTGATACTGTAGTGTGGTGTTTGAATCTGTGTTTTGCAAGTTTTCAGTCTGGGACAGTCTACATTGTGAGCAGATTATTTATTGAAATTTGTTGGCCAGGTGAGCCCACTGAGACAGCAAAGTCCCTTTTTCAGAGGTGACCCGGAATTAATTACAAATGAAAGGCACAATAGCATACAGGAGACAAATGTAGGGCAATTAATTACATAGATTCACACATAAGGAGCATACAGCAGACATAAAACAGGTAGCAGTAGAGGTAGTCAGTGAAATAAGGGAAGTGTACAAGGCTACCTGCCACTAGTCAACATAAAGGTAATCAGAAACATATCAGCACACAGGAACCAATTGGTAAAGTTTTTCTGAGGATATTTCTAGTCTCATCTGATTTTTCCTGTTTTGACAGGTACCACCTTAAAGGATGTGATTGTTGGCAAAATCTACTTCTTGTTGGTGCGAATCAAAATCCAGCATATGGAGTTGCAGTTAATAAAGAAGGAAATCACGGGGAATAGGTAAATATAAAATGTAACAAGGTTTCAGTTCCCACAGTGAATGCAGTCTAGTGCTGACTTTATATTCTAATAGTAGAGTAGCAGTTATGGAATATTGGTGCCCCCTCCCCAGCTCTTCCATGACTTTGCTGAGGCCCTCTTGCTGCTTAGCCATCAGGGTGCTACAGAGTGACGCACTCTGTCCCTCCCTTCATTTCCTGGAGGGCAAATGCATCCGGAGATGAGCCCGCCCATTGAGCCAGAGACCTGAAGTTGATCTTATCTGTATCAATCTTCACCATTCATCACTGGTGGTTTCTGGCCAGAGGAGCAGGAACCTGCGGGAGCATTTTTAAAGTTTTTTTGTAAGGGGAGGAGTTAGGCGCCTGGCACTCGTGGGTTGGCCAGTAACAGACACCAACTCCTCCTCCATCCCAGCTCTGCTTCTCCTGCTGTCGAGCAAGCACAACCTCGTGTGTAGAGCGTATTATTTTACTGTGTCATCGGCCAAGTCCATCGCGAATTTCTGTCCTGCTTCTGCTAAATCCTCTACGTCCTCAGTGCCATCAACCCGGTAAGACCTTCCCTTTTTTTCGACGATGTTGAGACCTGTTTATTATTTTCGTCCAGTCATGTTGTCCAGGGAACAAGAAAAAGAAGTCTTCGAAAGCAGGACGGCCTCCAGTGCGGCAGTGTCCTTAAGGTCGGCTTTACTGCATCTCGGGCCAGGATGATCGATGTTTGACCTGCCTGAGTCCTAACCACGATATGGACCACTGCGATGCCTTGTTTTGCGATGGATCGCAGAGTTTTAGAAGTCTGTGTGTTTTAAAATTAGGTGTACGCCACCAACTTTCAGAGGACAGGCACGCACTAGGTACGCCAGATGCAGGTCCCTTCACCCTTCCTCCAGGTCCCCTATAGGTTCTGTACCGATTGCAGAGGGAGGGGGGTTTCTGCCCCTAGCCTCGCCTCAGTGGAATCCTCTCTCATGGTGCAGGAGACACAGTCTGATTCTTCCAGGAGTCGGGCTGGAGGCACCATTTTTAGCAGTCGCCTCTTCGGAAGTGTGGGCTCCCCCACCGTCACGGCCTGTCTATTGGGCCCAGCCCGGCGGTTTCCTCAGTACCGCCCATCGGCGCCGGTTGATTGGGGCGGTGCAGGGCCGACTCTCAGTGCAGCTTGTAGTGCCTCCTCAAGGGAGGATGACAATTTGGAGGCGGATCAAGACTGGCTTCCGGATTCTTCAGAATCTTCTGACTTTCCCCCGCCCCGCACTTCGGTGTCTTTCCAATCCCCTCCTTCGGCTCCAGCAGTTTCTACTAGTGCCGGCATCAGAGGTGCTTGCGGAGCTATCAGATCTTCTGGTGCCAAGGGCAGCGCCGGAGGGTCTTCTGGAGCCAGTGGTGATTCTGAGCTTAGAGAGGTGAATCTCCTGTTTAGGGTGCCCAGGCTGGGCCCATTTCTGGGTCTGCTTGGTTATCTGGAGCAGGTGAGAATGATCCTTCTACCATCTCACAGGTGTCGGGTGAAGTTGAACTTCCTAGGTTGGTCCTGAGGAAGAAGTCCCTCTCAGAGTCTGAGGAGTTGAGGGGGCAGGGGCCTTCCTTAGTAGCCTGCATGGGTTCGGGTAGGAGCCACAGCGCCAGCCCTATCTTCTCCCCCGAGGTCTCCCTGGAAGGGATCTCATCTTTCGGGGCTAGGGGCTGCCCTTTTGGACCCACGCGACCCCAGTCGCCTTGCAGGGGGTAATCACCTTCAGGGCTTAGTCCCGACCGTTCCAGTCTGGTTGGACAGCCACTGACTGCCTCGACCAACAGATCCTCCTGAGGCGTTGGTTCCCCTGTTCGGTCCCCGATCCCTGGCAGAGGTCATTCTCTTCCTCTGAGACGTCTGGCTCCTCTACCAACCCCTCCCCATTCTCCTGGGCCACTCTGGTCTTACGGGGTCCTTGACCTGGAAACAGTTTAGAGCCACGGCTGCCTTTTTCCCCACCTACGTAAGATCCATGGATGAGTAGGTGTTTCGCCACGGTCTCTGACTCTCTCGACTCATCGACTTCCTCATCTTCCTCACTTGAGGGAGAGGCTCCCTCTGTCCACCTTTCCTCAGATGCTGACCAGACCAGTTAGCAGCATTTCCTTTTGGGGTTAGTAGACGAGCTGCACATAACCAGACTATCAAATCGCAGTCCTGAGCAAGCAATGCACACTTTCTTGGGCAAATTCAGTGCAGGCAGCCCGGTGGTACCAGCCTGACCTTCCCCCTTTAGGGAGGCATCATACTGCACTTGGAGGCATCCTTCAGTCCCCTCTCCAGCCCCAGTGGACTGCCGGCACAGGTATTGCACACCCTTAGGATCTCCAGGAGCTTTACCTCACCCCTCTTGGAAAGTGATGATCCTGGGCACGCCTTCTGGGCATAGATGCCCAAGACGTGACCAGCCCCCGGATGTAGACTCCGTGGAGTTTGACTTCTGGAGGAGAAGAATATTTTCCTCAGCATGCCTCTCTCTTTCAATAGTGGCACATCAGGCCCATCATGCTGCCTACAGTAGGCACGTATGGTCTGTGCTAGGACAAATCCTAGCATCTATGCCTGATACGGAAACAACCAGACCGACCATTACCCTCTCCACACATGGCCTGGAGCTCACGAGACACCAAGCAAAGGCATCGTACGACACCAGTGAGGTGGTGTCCAGGCTAGCGGAGACAGTGATCTGCATAAGGCGGACAGCATGGCTTGGTCTATCCCGGTTATCACCCATGGCCCGGCGAAGGGTGATTGCCTCCTCCTCCTTCCGGGAAACCCACCTCTTTTCCTGCAGAGTGAGATGGGAACTTCAGGGGTGAATTCCTTCTCCCAGCCAAAAAGAGACCCTGTCTCACCCAGCTCAGTCTTGGGCCTAATCAGGGAGGTACCAGGTCCCCTTTCGAGGGGGGGCTTGGTAATCACTCACCAGTGAAGAATGGTGAAGATTGACACAGATGAGAGATAAAAATTACGTACCTACCGTAATTCTTGATCTTTCTGTGTCTCTTCACCATTCATCACTACTTCTCGCTCTCCTTCCCCTCTGGGGCCTCAGTCTCTGGGCAGTTCCTTCTCCTCCCTGCTTGTTTTTCCCAATTTAGGCCGTGTGGGCTAATCTTACTGGTACCTCCAAACCCTCTGCCGGTGACCTGTGTTCGGGAATGAGCATGGACTGCCGGGGTTGGCAGGGATGGAGATGGATTGAGCATCCGATGGACTGCTCTCCATCTCCAGGGTGGGGGTGATCAGCGGCCGGTGCGTGCCGGACCCCTGGCAAAGGCTGGGGCTCGGCGACACAGAGCTGTTACAGTGTGGATGCGGAGTGCAGCAGACGCTTGACGTGGGGGTGCACGGGCACGTGCACGACCACATTGCAGGCGTCATTGCACGTCACGTGGCCTCTGGGGCACAAGAAAAAGTAGAAAAAGCTCCCAGGAGATGACGTGGGAGCTCACAGGCCCCACACTTGGCCAGCCACAGCGCAAATATTGGATCTGGTCTTGGAAGGGGAGGGCCCCCTCTGCCGACCCCACTGGGGGGGGGGGGTTAAGCCCTGAGTGCACTAGCACCAGTTGGTGGAAGCAAGGGTGATCGGGCTGGGGCTCTCCCAGAGTGAGAGGGCTGTTGGAGCAAGAGGAGAGTAAATAATCACCTCCAAACCCTCTGCTCATCCTTTGGGATAACAGAAGTTCACTGTTGGGGGAGAACAAACTGGGGCGCTTGTCCCTTCAAGTAAGGACTCACCTGGGCTTTCCTCGCATCCCTGTTGGGATCACTCCCTTAGTTGGTTCAAGCCTCCTGTGCTCGAATGCCAACTCGTTATTGCTCTGTGAGGTTCCTCCGAGGCATGTTCCTTGAAGACCCAGGTGACTCTTCAAATTTTTCTTAGGAGCGGTAACTCCTCCTTTTCTGAATGGTGGCAGCCAGCTCCATCCCTCTGCAGGGTCGCTTTGGGTATGGTTTCCATGCCTTAGAGGTTTTCCTCTGCTGGCCCACCCCCGAAGGGAGGTTTCACCTCAAAACACTCTCCTTCCTCCACAAAATCTACTTCAGACTACTCCCCACAGCGTAAACACCCTCTTCCCACTCTCAGCCCCTGAATGGTTGACCCAGAGGTTCCACTACCATGGTCTTCGACACTCCATTCTACCGGACCAGGCATTCACAAAACTCAGTCTCCTATGCTGATACTAAGTTTTACAAGAAGTTACCCCCCAAAATTCAGGCCTGTAATACCATGCACGCCTCCCTCAAGGCCCACCTCCTCAATGCATCCACCTGCAGCTGCCCCACACAGTCCCATAGTTGAACACAGCCAGGCATCTGCGTCCTCTCAAGACTCCTGGACTGCTACCTTCTCGGGTTGTCCTGCACTTTCCACGCACTTTAGCACTTTTCTCTCTCTCCCCGTTTGTCTTCTCCTACCTCCCTGAAAATTATTATTGTGCGTTATTCTGTGTTCACCTAAACCGTTTCGCCATTTTGTATTTTATTATATGAATACCCTTGTGAATTAATTGTTTGTATCTTTGTTGTACTTTTTTTTGTGTTGTATTCTACGCTGGATGTTTGTGAAAACAGGCATTTTTGCTCACATATTTTCCAGTATACAAATAAAATTGATAAAATTGATTGAGTGCCGCAGGAATAATTTGATCCAACATGTAAAGGTCCCAACAAGGGGACAAAAAATATCCTGGACCTTGTTCTAGGGTCAGAAGATATCATTATTGAAAACTGCGTAACAGGACCACCTCTAGAAAATAGTGAGCACAACACACTGAGGTTTATAATAAAATAGGAATTTATCCCACAAAATAGTTGTACAGAGGTATACAGTATTACCTCGATTATCCATATCTCCAGATTATCTGAAACTGTCTCGTGTCCCCCGAGTGAACACCGATAATCAATGTCTTACCTGTATTAAAATGCGTCAGAAAGCAACCTGGTTAATAAAGCAAACGCACATCTCATCAACTCGTTAACATTACCATTGATAAACCCGTGCTTCACATAGAGTTAATTGGCACCATTGTCACTTCTTGCAGAATCATGCAGACTCTGTTGTATTTCACTTAACAAACAGATCTGGTTTCTAATCTCATTATCAACTGCTGACAAAGTTCAGCATCAGCTACAGTCAGCACGAGGGCAGACAGTGTGGCTGAAATCCTGTGCGGTCATGACAACAAAGCGCAAAAGGTGTGCACTTCAATGTTGAGCAAAAATTAACAGTTCTGTAGTCCCAGGACAACGGGGAGAAAGATTGTGGCTGTAGTCAAAAAGTTTAACATGGGTAACGCAACAGTCTGTGATATCCGTAGTGCCCGAGAGAAATTACAGGAGTATGCTGCTACCATGGACTGTCCTGATGGCCCCAGTAAAGGGAAAGGTATGAAAGGGAGTAAAGATCAGGCACTGGACAAAGCACTTTACTTATGGTTTGTCCAAAACCATGTTAAAGGGGTCCCCATATCTGGTCCTGTAATGAAGCACAAAGCCATCACTTTTCATGACAACATTAATGGCCACAGTGATTCCTTTAGTGCCAACAAAGGTTGGATGAATCGATGGGATTTGCCAGCTGTCTGTGGCAGGTGAACTGTTGTCAGCCTCAAATGATAGCATAGCACCT
Source organism: Neoceratodus forsteri (assembly GCA_016271365.2). Classification (NCBI taxonomy): domain Eukaryota; kingdom Metazoa; phylum Chordata; order Ceratodontiformes; family Ceratodontidae; genus Neoceratodus; species Neoceratodus forsteri. The sequence continues at coordinate 1,104,362,921 of CM028135.1, read as the reverse complement.
TTTCATAAAAAAAAAAAAAAAAAAAAAAATTCTGAAGTAGTCGGCCCAATTGTTCTGAGGGTTGAGGTGTTGGACTCCACACCTCGCCACACCTAGCGATCCGTGTTCGGGAACGAGTACAGGCCACCGGGCATCAGCAGGGGAGGGAGAGGATCAAGGGTCCGGAAGACAGCTGTCCTCTTCCGAGAAGGGAGGACTGGCACTCCCACCAAACAACTGCAGCACCCCATACGTCGGATGGGAAGAACACCCCTCCCCCCTCAGCTAGTGGTCAAACAGGAATTCAGCGTGTTTGCCGTTCATTAGCATCACCAGGTAAGAAAAAAGGTTTGTCTCCCCATACGATGCACAGGGGTAATGCCAAACTTCACCCAACAACTAACACACAAAATCTGGCCAATGGAAAATCATGTACACAAATGCTCACAGCCTGGGAAATAAGATCCCAGACCTGCAGACAATAATGTCAGAGGCTAAACTGGACATAGTAGCAATTAGTGAGGACGTGGTTTATCAGTAACCACACTTGGAGACTTCAGTACCTGGCTATGTATTGTTCAGAAGAGACCGAGGTGCAAAAGGGGAGGAGTGGCCCTGTATGTTAATGAAAATATCAAAGCTACAGAAATTCAGAATACACATAAGGAGCCAGAAGAACTGTGGGTCACCCTGGAAACAGGAAATGGGACAGCCATAAGAACTGGGGCTGTCTACAGGCCCCAGACCAGAGGGAGGACATAGACACATTACTGTTGGAAGATATACAAAACATGACAGCTAAAGGGAGGTTCTGATAATGGGAGACTTCAACATGCGGATACAGATTGGTCAATACCAGCAGGAACATCTGCCAGAACTAGACTCATAGTGGATTCCCTGCAGGGGAGGGCCTCAAACAACTGGTACAGCAACCCACAAGAGACAGGGCTATCCTAGATCTAGTACTGACTAACAAAGAAGGATCACAGATCTCCAGGTAGAAGGTCACCTGGGGCCAGTGACCATCACATGGTATGGTTCAATTTGGCTACTACATCTAAATCATCCCATTCCAAGGCAAAAATATGGGACTTCAGAGGAGCTGACTTTGATAAGATGGCCAACAGAGTTAAGCTAGCCCTGGCAAAAGAAACACAGGTGAGGGTACAGGCAAAGTGGGCAAGCATTAAGGATGCAATACTTGAAGCAACATCCCATTGTGTTAGACAGAAAAGGAAGTGCAAAGAAGAAGAAACCACTTTGGTTCTCAAATACAGTAGCAGAAAAGGTCAGAGCCAAAAGGCTGGCCTTCAGGAAATATAAGGAACACAGCGGGATGAAGATAGGAGGCATACCAAACTGCCCTAAGGGAAGCAGGTAAGGCAGTAAGGCAGGCAAAGTCCCAAACTGAGGAAACACTAGCACAAACAGTAAAAGAAGCTGACAAGACTTTCTATAGATACATTAGTGAAAGGAGAAAGTCCAGAGGGGGTATTGCTAAGCTTAATGGAGAAAAGGGAGCATGTGAGGAGGAGGACCCTGTAAAGGCATCTATCCTAAATAGATACTTTGCTCAGTATTTACTGAAGAGAAGGTAGGGCAGGGCCCACAGCTCAGCGTCATGGACACAGGGGAGGAGGTGAGCACTACTCCTTTCACAAAGAAAGGGTCCTACAAGAGCTTGCTAAGCTCAGGGTGGATAAGGCAATGGGACCTGATGGCATACATCCCAGGGTACTTAAGGAGCTAAAGGAGGAACTAGCAGAGCCATTAGCAGAATTGTTTAGTGAGTCTCTGAGCACAGGAGAGGTCCCAGAAGACTGGAGAAGGGCTCATGTGATCCCGCTCCACAAGAGTGGTAGCAGGGAGGAGGCGGGGAACTACAGACCGGTCAGTCTTACCTCAGTAGTGGGCAAGATTGGAGGCACTCCTTAAGGAAAGGATAGTGCAACACCTGGAATCCATAGGGGCACAGGATCCAAGACAGTATGGGTTTACAAAGGAAGGTCCTGTCAAACTAATCTCATAGAGTTCTTTGACTGGGTAACCAGAGTGGTGGACCAAGGGGAGCAGTTGATGTCAGCCTACCTTGACTTCAGCAAAGCTTTTGACACTGTTCCACATAGAAGATTGATAAATAAGCTGGGTAGGCTCGGGTGGGTCAGAAGTTGGTCAACTGGGTGGCAAACTGGTTGACTGGCAGAAAACAGAGAGTGGTGGTAAATGGTATACAGTCAGAAGAGATGCAAGTCACAAGTGGGGTACCTCAGGGATCAGTCCTGGGGCCAGTCCTATTCAACATCTTCATTAGTGACCTTGCAGATGGACTAGAGGGTAAGGCTTGTCTGTTTGCAGATGACACCAAGATCTGCAACAGAGTAGATGAGCCAGATGGGGTGCGCAAAATGAGAAGAGATCTGGATAAACTAGCAGAATGGTCAGAAGAGTGGCAACTGGGATTTAATGCAAAGAAGTGCAAAATCATGCACATAGGGAAGAGAAACCCTGAAGCCACTTATAGGCTGGGAGGGGAGTTGCTAGCACTCACAAAGGAAGAAAGAGACTTGGGCATCATCATCACTGATGACCTAAAATCATCCAACAGACCTCTAAAGCAGTAGGTAAGGCTAGGGGGTGTTAGGGTGTATTAGTAGGGTATCACAAGTCTAAGAGGAGGTAATAACCTCTGTACAAGACATTGGTTAGGCCCCATCTGGAGTACTGCATGCAGTATTGAGGCCACACCTTCACAAGGACATTAACCAAATTGAGGCAGTCCAGAGAAGGGCACCAAAATGGTGCAGGGACTGCATCAGAAGACATATGAGGACAGATTAACGGAGCTCAATATGTATACCCTTGAGCAAAGGAGGGAGAGGTGATATGATCGAGGCATTCAAACACCTTAAGGGCATAAACAAGGTGAAAGAGTCTAACATGTTTAAATATAAGAAAAATAGCAGGACAAGAGGACACAGCATGAGATTAGAGGGAGGCGATTAAGGGGAATGTGAGGAAATTCTTTTCACGGAAAGGGTGGTGGATGCATGGAATGGCTTACCACAAGAGTGGTGGCTATGAATACAGTGCAGGGCTTCAAACAGGCATGGGATAGGCATAAGGGAGCAATACAAATGACTATGAATAGATAGGTCACTGACAGAGCAAAGGCCGATGGCACATTTATAAGGTAGAAAAAGAAATGGGCAGACTGGATGGGCCTTGCGGTCCTTATCTGCCGTCAACTTCTATGTTTCTCTGTTTCTTCAGGTGGAGGCCAGAGGGTAGTGCGGGTCAGAGGGGCCAGAAGAAGGGCGAGTGCTGCGGGACCTCTGCGGATGCGTGCACACCTCCACGTGCGCACGAGCAAATGGGATGGGTGAAAAATAGAGAGAAACACCTCCGGCTGCAGATGAAGACTGACCCCTCGCAGGTTCCGTACTCGGCGACCAAGCAGAGAAATCCCGGTGATACCAGCGTGACTTGGCTGGGGGGTGGTCGGTCAGAAGGGGACAGCTGGGGGCAGATGAGTATAAATTGCATATTAAAAAAAAAAAAATGTCTGAATTGATGATAGCAGAGGGACTTACTGCCACAGAAATTTATAATCCAGATGAAACTGGAGCCTTTTGGAAAATGTTAGCTGAAAAAACTTTAGCAGCATGGACAGAGAAATTTGCTCCAGGTTTTAAAAAAACAAAACAGAGAGAGACCAACAGTGCCTGGATGTTATAGTGCAATGGGGACCCACCATTTGAAGCTGCTTGTGATTGGAATCTGTGTCCCTGTTGCTTCAAACACATCAACATGGATACACTGCCTGTCACTTACACTGCCCAAAGCAATGCATGGATGAATGCCACCATATTCAAAAATTGTTTCATTCTGACTTTGTGCCAGCTGTTCGTTCACATTTACGGTCTGCTAACCTCCCCCCCTCGTGCTATTTTGTTAATTGACAATGCAGGTGCACACCCTGACTTGGAGCAACTAACATCTGCTGATGGAGGTGTGCGATGTATGTTTTTACCAGCCAACACCACCTCCAAACATCAACTTATGGATTAGGGTATTTTAGTAAAGTTAAAGTGATTGTATAGGAGGAAGCTGCTCGCAAATGTCTTTGCAGATGAAAATGATCAGCTTAAGCTGACCAAGGCAGTTATAAAACAAATTAAGGATATCTGTTGCCTTTTGAGTGAAGCCTGGTCCGTGATCAGAATGGAAACAAATGTCCACTGCTGGGAAAAATCTGATGTATTATGTGAGCCTCAGCCAGAACCAGTTGTTGTTCAACAAGAAGTGTAGAGGCTAATGAGGAACTGCACCGGATAGCACAGCACATTGTGCAGGAGTGGCTAGAGTACGACGCAAACGATGACTGCTACGGCAAACTGAATGAGGAGGACATAGTCGCTATAGCCCAGAACATCCCAGAGGTGATGTATGCGACCGAGGAGGAAGAGGAGGATGATGCTGGGGGTCAGCCCAGGACAGTACAGGTACCGACAGCTTCAGAAGCAGTTGAAGTCTTCAACAAATGTATTCTGTGGCTTGAGAGCCAAGCTAACGTTGATTACCTGCACGCACTGCTTCTGCAAAAACTTAGACTGCAGGCAGTAGAGAAGTTAAATGACTCAAAAAAGCAGTGTGCCATTACACATTTTTTTTTTCAGTGTTATAGAAAGTTACATTGCTCTTCACTTTATGCACTTTTGTAACTGCCAGGAGTAACCGCACTACCATTTAAATGCTTTTACTTTAAGCAGATGTTATTGCATGTAGCAGTGCAGTGTGTTTTAATGTATAATGTTTAATTGTCATTAAAGTACTGTTCAGAAAATGCTCCTGCGTGCTGTCTTATTGGATAGAGTGCTAAAGGAACCATGATACTGTCAGATGTGATGATATAATCTGCAGTCCCCTGTCACAAACGCAATCTGCAGGTCAGGCCCTCTGCTCCCACAGTGCCAACCTCAGAGTCCAATAGTGTGAACAGGTAACACAGGGTAACCCTCCTGTCTGCTTTGGGTCCGAATCACTTATTAGCCTCGAGTTCTGGAGGGATTCAAACTGTGAACCTTATGCTAGCAAACCCAATTAACAGGCTTAGATAATACTCTCTTTGGGGGAATGCAGTATAATCTTTTGCCCAAGGGCATCCAGCCAGGTATCCAAAATGAACCCTTAAAACTCTGTAAGAGACCTAGGTATTTCTTACCTCTAAGTAAGCTTCAGCAACAGCATTCAAACTCTTATCAGCTGTCAGACTTAAATACAGGTTCAGCAATCACATGTAAAATAGCAGAAAAGTGCTCAGGCAGTATTTTAAAGAAAATGTTGTTTACTGAAAAAAAAAAAAAGTTAAAACGGGTGAACTCAAATACAGAACGGTTTATATATCACAAATCTCACAGTCCTATAACCAAAAAAATGAAAGTTACAGAATACAAACTCCTACCACAAATACTTAATTTTTTTTCTAAGTGCTTTTTAAGTTCAGAGAACTGTCTTTCTCAGAGTCCAAGAATCATATATCACATTTCCCGGATTCATTTCAACCCTATCTTCCCACTCCCTTTTTGGTGAGGTCAGCTAGATCCTCCCTTAGATTTAATTTCTGACATAGTTATCCACAAGGATTCGAGTCATTACTTTGAAAAATCTGTAACTAGCCATTTCCCAAATATGACAGTCTTTAATCAAACATTTCTCTCTGAATTTCATAATCCCACACTCATGTCCCTAATTCTCAGATACGTGAGAAAACCATTAAGAGTTAGCCAAGTGATGACTTCTTCCTGCTACATCATAAAATTCATATATGTGGAACACTTCAAAGGCAGCACAGGTTATGAGGGCCATAAACTATCCCTCTGGAAGGAAGGAAGGCATTAATTAGGTTTTTCCCTGGTCAGTTTAATGACATCCTCACTGACACCTTATAGGTCAAAAGCCAAACTGCTAACTTGTGTGTGACAACTGACATACAAAGACCATTTATTTATAATACAGTATCATACCATAGTAATATTAGAGGGTTTTTCCTGTGACACCCTTCCCTCCTTAGACTGAATTTTGGGGGCTCTATTCCTACATGAGATGAGTTCCACAAATTCAGTTTACAACTCAAAACAACGGGACAAACCATCTGCATTTTCATTGGCGGCCCCAGCCCTGTGGAAAACGTCATGTCCTACCCTTGCAAGGCAAGACTCCATCTTAGTAGTCTACCATTTGACTTTCTCATTTGTGTCATCCAAACCAGGGGGTTGTGGTCAGTTTGTATCTCAGAACGCTGCCCGTATAAGTATGGCTGTAACTTCTTTAGGGCCCACACTATGGCAAGACACTCTTTTTTTCCACAGTAGAGTAAGCCTGCTCCCTGGGAAGTAACTTTTTACTCAGGTACACTATGGGGTGAGCCTTCCTTTGGTTGAATGTCTGACTCAGCACTGCTCCAATACTAACATCTGAGGCATCACTCTGGACTATAAAGGGTCTTCTATAGACTGGACTTGTCAAGACAGGAGCACTGCACAGTGGCTCCGTCAGTCTGGTAAAGGCTTTTTCACAGGCTGGTTCCCAGGTAACTTTCTTAGGCATCCTTTTTGTTTACCAGGTCAGATTGGGCAAAGTCTGCTAAAACCTCCCTTACTTCCTGGATCTGGTCTGGGGCCAACTGGGGTGACAGTTTAATTGCCTTCACAGAGGACTTACGCTTGCTTTCTTCCAGCAAGTCCAGAAGGGGGGTTCTTTCGTCCGTCCCCTCCCCAGGACTACATACTACAAACGCCACGTCAGCCCTGTTAGCATATGGCTTCATCATGTTGACATGGTACATTCTTTGTGTATGTCTTCTGTCAGGTAACTCTATAATATAGTTTGTCATTTACCTTCTGACTACTTTGTACGGTCCTGCCCACTCAGCCTGCAGCTTGTCTTTCTGGACTGGGATGAGGACCGTGACTTTCTGACTCACTGTCTACGAGCAAGCTCTAGCTCTGCTGTTGTACCACTCCTGTTTTTGTTGGGCAGCTGCCAGGTTGCTCTGGGCTGTCCCCATAAGCTCCTTCAGCTTTTCCCTAAACCTAAGGACATACTCCACTATGGGAGTTCCCTCGGTGGCGTGTTTGCCTTCTCAGTCCTCCCAGATCGAGTATAGGGGCCCACGTACCCGGTGTCCATATAAGAGCTCAAAGGGGGAAAACCCTGTCGAGACTCTGGGCACCTCCCTGTATGCAAACAACAGATTATGAAGGTATTTCTCCCAGTCCCTCCCATGCTGTTCAGCAAATGCTTGGAGCATTGACTTAAGGGTACCATTAAATCTTTCCACAAGCCCATTGATAAGGTGTTGTGCCTATCACCCCTCCCTCTGCCTTAGCATCCTGAGTATACATCAGTCGATTGTCCCAATAAACTTTGTTTCAAACACCATGAAGTCTTGCTATATTAGGACCATTGCAGTCATTCCCCCAGTCTTGAACTGCCCCGGAGAGGAAACGGTTAACTCCAGAGTGATCTGGAGTTCCACAGCGCGAGGGCGCTGTTCAAAACTCTATCTGGCCAGTTTCAAATGAAACTGCCAGATTCTTTACTCGCTTCACTGAACAGTCGCTCGGATATCAGCTCCTTCAGCTCGGTTCATTTCGCGGTTCAGCGAGTATTTCGGTTCATTGAACCGGCAATAAATATTTATTTTACGCATTTGATTAAAAAGCTCTATCTGGTAACCGTAAGTACAGAAATTAAGTCTGTGTGGAAAGTCATTATCGGTTCGGTTTTGAACCGATCGGTTGAATTGAAATACATGTTTTAAACTGTTTAGTTGGCTTTTAGAGTACGGTTCCGGTTCTTATAGGTTCTAAAAAACCCTAACTTTATTGGGGTTTTCAAATACCGTGACACGGTTAGGAACCGATAAGGGTCTTGCTCTGGCACTGCCATCAAAAGGGCAAGTTTTGGTTAGGCTGGCATTATGTCTGAGAAACCCAAAAGAAAACCGGCCCACTGGGTTTCAACACTGTGATGTCTGTGGGGAAGCTCTCAAGGCTGACCCACACACCACTGTGTTTATTGTCTGAGGGCTGACCACCTCCTGTCAGACTGCCAGGTGTGTAAAATTTCCTGCAGCCACCCTGGAAAGAGATTGGGCCGGCTCAGGGAGCGAGAGGCCAAAAGTCCGCTGACCGGATGGCCTGCCGGTCCAGTACCCACTAGACCAGAGGTGCCCTCTGACCAGGGCGAAACTTCCTCGGGCAAAGGAAGGCTGGTTCAGAGGAACCAGTCCCAGCAAAAAAGACAAAGAAATCAGCAGGTCTGGAGTACAAAATTGTCTCTCCAACTGCTGCAGAGATAGCTAAAGCCATTCAGATTGTCCAGTCTTTGTCTCAGGCTGTCGAGCCCCCTGCATCTGGGAAAAGGGTGGCTCGTTCAGTCTCAGTGGTTCAGGATTATGATGTTGAGGATTTTTATGAACCACATGAGGGGGAGGAGGATTTTGATCAGTATGTTTGTGATTGGGAAGGTCTGGACGTGCCCATTGAACCGGACATCTCTCCAGATAGACCTTTAGAATCTCCCCCTATGCTGTCTGAGTCCCCTTCTCTGTTTATGTTTTACAAAAAGGTGGCAGAAACCCTCCAGCTTCCCTTAGAAGAGGCTGTGGATGAGCAAGAGGAGCCTGATTATGTGGAAATGATGGATATTCCAGAGACTAGGAGGTTGTCTATTCCTTTGCATAAGTCATTTAGGAAGCAAACAACAAAGATTTTAAAAATCCTCATTCTGTCCCTCCTGTAGATAAAAATGGACAGAAGGTATACTTTGTCAGCTCGGATACAGACTTCCTCACTGAGCAGTGTAGTCATGTAGGTGTGGTACAAGCTGCAGCCTGTGACAAGGCTAATATTCCCTGGCCTCACATCCTCCTGACAAGGATTCCAGGAAGATTGATGCCATGGCAAAAAGCAATATATGGCAGCTTCTTTGGGACTCAGGCAGGCTAATTATATGGCTTATGTTGCTAGATATCAGAAATCTAGATGGGACACTATATTGCAGTTAGCTAAGCAGGCCCAGGGCCAGCTGGCTAGTGAGTTGGAACAAGTGGCTGCTGATGGCATTGAAGCCTCTAAAGTTCAATTTCATACTGCTGTTGATGTTAATGATGTTTCCTCTAGGGTCATGGCCACTTCTGTAGCTTTCGTAGGTTGGCATGGCTCAGATTCACTAATCTGTCCCAAGATACTCAGTCAAAGGCTATGGATTTTCCCTGTATCGGGAAATTCTCTGTTTGGTGATCAAACAGAAAATTATATGAAAAGATGGATGAATATAGAACTACCTACAAAAAGTGCCCAAGCTAAGAGGAAAGGCATGCCACTCCACAAGAAGCATACCCCCAGGGCAGGGGAGTGAGCCTTTCTACAGGCCTTTTTACCAAGCTCAAGCCTCCTCTGCTTTTTCACAGAGGGGTTTTTTCAGAGGCAGAGGTAGACGGGGCACAGGGAGACAGTCGCCCTCCCCTCAGCCTAAAGCTCCTGCCAAGCAGGCACCCTGATGGGGTGCCCAGGGCCGATCTCCTGTACCAGTGGGGGCAGGTTGGCTTATTTCAGCCAGAACTGGCTGTCCTTAACCGGACAGGTGGGTTCTGGAAGTAGTAAGCCAAGGCCTGGTTCTCAGCTTCAAACAGTTTCCAAAGATGAGAGCCAGGCAATTTCCACCCACAAACTCTTCAGAAGCCCTTGCTTTGGAAGCAGAAGTTTCTTCCCTCCTGAATTGCAAAGCAGTGGAAAGGGTTCCCCCTTGCCATCAGGGCAAGGGACTGTACTCAAGATATTTTCTTACCCCAAAAAAGACAGGAGAATGGCGGCCCATCTTAGACTTAAGGTACCTGAACAGACATCTATTAAAGCCAAAGTTCAAAATGTTAACTCTAGCAATGATTTTGCCCTCCTGAGGCCAGGGGACTGGTTAGCTTCCCTGGACCTCAGGGCACCTATTTTCATGTCATGATCAGGCCTTCTCACAAAGTACCTCAGGTTCGAACCGCTCTCGGGCCACTACCAGTTCAAGAGCAATGCCCTTTGGCTAACCTCGCGCCAAGGGTATTCACAAAATGTCTAGCTGTGGTAGTGGCTCATTTAAGAAAGCAAGGGATTGCTGTGTTTCCCTACCTGGACGACTGGCTACTAGTGGGTCAGTCTCCAGACCAGGTAAAATCTCACTTGCAGGTCACCCAGCAGCTTCTCACTTCCCTGGGGTTCCTGCTGAACTTACCAAAGTCAGTTCTGGAACCTGTTCAGGTTCTAACTTTCATAGGTGCAGGTTGAACACAAAGTTAGCCAGGGCATTTCTCCCCTCGGAAAGAGCGGACAGGCTCATTGCCCTGGCATCCTCCTTTACCCTGCGGGTCTCGACCAGCAAGGCATTTTCTGCAACTCCTAGGGCACATGGCTGCTTCCACAGCTGTCGTGCAGGGAGCAAGATTTCAGATGAGGGACATTCAGTTCCACTTGAGGTCCTATTGGTCCCAAAGGAGGACCCCTTACCAAATTAGTTCGGTGACCAAACCCTGATCCTGGCCCTTCAGTGGTGGCAGGATCAAGGCAATCTGTCTCAAGGGTTCCTTTCTACCCGTTTCACTCCTCCACCCTCACCACGGATGCCTCCCTGTTAGGGTGGGGGGCTCATAGGCGACCTTTCCACTCAAGAGTGTGGTCCCCCAGGAATCTCTGCTCCACATCAATCTTTTGGAACTCAGAGCTGTTCTTTTAGCTCTTCAGGCTTTTCAGCTGTTGTCCAGAACAAAGTAGTTCAAATCAGGACAGACAACACCACAACAATGTGGTACATCAACAAGCAAGGGGCACTCGGTCTTCAGCCTTGTGCACGAAGCAATGAAGTTGTGGTCTCTGGCTTACTCCTAAACACCTCCCTGATCGAATTCACCTTCCAGGAAAGGACAATGTCCTGGCGGATGCTCTCAGCAGGATTTCCCAGGGCCATCACGAATGGTCTCTGAATCCTCAGGTATTGGGGTCGGTCTTTGCCAGATGGGGTACCCCTCAGATAGATCTCTTCGCAGCCCCAGACAACCATCAACTTCCTCTATTTTGTTGCAGGCCTCCAGTGCTGGGTTCAGTCCCCTGGGCGCCTTCCTGCTGGATTGGAAGGGAAATTCTATATGCTTTTCCCCTTCCTCTCCTCTTCAGGGTATTGGTGAAAATCAGAACTCAGCCCTGCAAAGTGGTTCTGATCGCTCCAGACTGGGCCAGACAGCCCTGGTATCCTCTTCTCCTGTCCCTGACAATCCACCCTCCTAACCTTGCCCAGGACCCGACTTGCTGACCTGTGCACAGGGAGTGTGGTACCGGACCTCAAATCCCTCCACCTCAAGGCTTGGTTCTTGAGGAATTAGAATTGCTGATTTACACCTTTCTCAAGGGGTCATGGATATTTTAAAGGCTTCTAGGAAGCCTTCCACCAGGGCTACTTACAATTCTAAGTGGAAGAGGTTTTCCTTCTGGTGTTCGGAGAAACAAATTGTGCCAGAATCTGCTGACCTGGCCACTTTACTGGACTATTTGGCCCATCTAAATTCCCTAGGCCTTAGACCAGCTACCTTGAAGGTTCATATGCAGCTGTTTCTGCCTTTGTTTCCATGAGGAAGCCTGTTTCTCTTTCCTCTCACCCTGTGTTTTCTAAGTTTTTTAAGGGGTTACTTCATACTAACCCTCCCTTTCGGGAACCAGCCCCTGCCTGGGACCTGAATGTTTGCATTGCTCAGTTAATGCAACCTCCCTTTGAGCCCCTTTCTTCTGCAGATCTCAAGTATTTAACTTGGAAAACTGTTTTTCTAGTGGCTATCACTTCTGCCAGACGTATAAGTGAATTGCAAGCCCTTTCGGTGGAAAAGGATTTTATTTCTTTTCACAGGGATAAGGTAGTCCTCAGGACTAACAGAAAGTTTTACCAAAGTGGTTTCAGATTTTCATCTGAACCAGTCCATTTCTCTCCCAGTGTTTTCACTGAGCATTCTTCCTCGGGTGAGAGGAAACTACCACAACCTGGACGTTAAAAGAGCCCTAGCTACTATGTGGAGCGTGCCAAGGGTCACAGGTTGAATCCTCCAACTCTTCCTTACCTATGGAGAGGTTGGCAAGGGAGACCTGCCACTAAGAGGACAATTGCAAGGTGGATTGTCTCTTGTATCCAGTTCTGTTACCAAAAACTAGGTAAGGAGCCCCCTCAGGACTGAGGCCCACTCCACCAGGGGTACAGCTGCATCTCTAGCGGCTGCTAGAGATATTCCCATTTGGAAATTTGTCAAGCTGCTACCTGGAAAACAGTTCACACCTTTACCAAGCATTATTCCTGGACGTCCAGTCCAGGAGATGCTTCGTTTTGGCACAGCTGTTCTTCAGAGCCTATTTCCTAAGTAGGTTCTGACCCTCCTCCATGGAGGTACTGCTGTGTAATCTGCAATGGTCCTAATATAGCAAGACTTCATGGTGTTTGAAGAAAAATTACTCACCTTAGTAATTGCTTTTCTTCTCATGAGTCTGCTTATATTAGAGACAACCCTCCCTCCTACCCCTCTCAGAACTCCTACTTGGGTATGGGGTTGGCAAATTAGTGCAAGCACTGTGTCATGCCATTTAGTCTCTCTAGTTGGGTTAGGGAACTAGGTATTTCTGTTTTTGTTAGTGGTAGGGGTCCCTCTCTAGACTTGAGTTTTTGGGAGAGGGGTCCTATTAGTGCTTGTAAGGAGTGTTCCTAACAATAAATATTGTTGTTGTTATTCTGTGATTGTTCTTATTCTTCTAATGATAGGTAGCCAATGGCTGTGTAGAGCTTTCCACAGACTTGCTATGTTAGTTTAGCTCCGTAAAGAACCTGGCAGTTTCATTTGAAACTGGCCAGATAGAGCTTTGAACAGCGCCCTCGCGCTGTGGAACTCCAGATCACTCTGGAGTTAACCGTTTCCTCTCCGGGGCAGTTCAAGACTGGGGGAATGACTGCAATGGTCCTAATATAGCAAGACTCCATGAGAAGAAAAGCAATTACTAAGGTGAGTAATTTTTTCTTCCTGTCACCTCTCTGTGCTAGGTCAGAGTCTGCCCAAGCCCTCAGCTTCTCTAGACTAGGGTCACTTTCCTGAGCAGCTGCAAACTCCCTACACAACCCCAAGGCATGGGACAGGTCCCCTTCAGTGTCTAAACTAGGGTCCCTAACTCTAGCGTCAGGGCACTCAGGATCACTGCCATCCCTAACTGTATGACAATGGGTCACCCTTCCTTCCTTGGACTAACCCACCATAGCTGTTTGGTTAACTGCCACCGGGGACATTTCTACCCCCCTCTTTCATTATTCAGCATATATGGGCTAACGCCTTTGAGCTCCTTGCACTTCTAGTATGAGTCCTTGTATGAGAAGAGCCTCCAAGCTGTAAAACAAAGTTCATAGGTACTGCTCCCAGGATAGTCCAGCTGAGAGCAGTCTCTTTTTCAGTGGGGTTCTGTGTCTACCTGTTGTGCCACCTACATGGACAGAAGCACTAGGAGGTAGAGTCTTGGGGTCAAACATTTCACAAAGTGGCTTTTCCTGGATTTGAACCAAGAGCTTCTGTTCTGTAAGCAGTAGGGACTGTTGGCTGTACAAAATTGACAAAATATATTGAAAAACTCTGGAATTCATGATTTTTCTGTAAGTTTATATTGGAGTGGATATCTGTTCTTTACCACTGAAGTTTAGATGGATCACACCCAGTTTTGTACAGCGGTCTCCAAAGGAGATACCTGCAGATTCTGCTATAAACTTACACAAGAAGATATTTTTGTTTTACCAGGAGAGACATGCTAAGCTGAAAGCTTGTTTATAGGTGCGACCTGGGAGCACAAGGAAGTTAAGTGTCTTGCTCAGGGTCACACAGTATGCAGGTGGAAGCTATGGGATTCAAACCCAGGTCTCCAGGTTTGCAGCTCAGAGCCTTAAACTACAGTGCTATACTGCCTCCTATCACAAGGAAACTGCAACAGAACTTGATTTGTTCTGTTTGAAGAGAGAGACACTTTTTGTATCCAAAGATTTGGGGTGGAAAAATTCTGTGACTACACTTGAGTGGAAACCTAGTGGCCCAGAATATGCCTTATTCCATGTATCACATTAATGTTTGCTGCAGTTCCTTACTGTAACAAGGAGAAGGAGTAGCAAACTTTTAATGCTGAAAAGGTATAATGTTTTCCAGTTTACAGCTCGTCAACCCTACAGTATGTTGATGTTCCGGAGCATGCCTGTCGAATAGTCCAACAGCAGAGGAGCTGCTTGCTGTGAGAGGGGAGACCCAAATAGCCCAGCATCTGGACAGTGGCTTGCTGGGAGAGGCATTGCAAAATGGCACAGAAGCTGGGGAGCTGCTTGCTGTGAGAGGAGTGGCGAAATAACCCAGTAGCTGGCAAGCTGCCTACCATGAGATGGCCGGAGAAATAGCCAAGCAGCTAGGGTGCTGCTTGCCATGAGGGGATGGTAAAATAGCCCACTAGCTTGGGAACTGCTTGTCATAAAAGGGTCAGCCAAATAGCCCAGCAGCTGAGAAGCTGCTTGTTGTGAAAAGGGCAGCAAAATAGCCCAGTAACTGAGGAGCTGCTTGCCATCATCTCACAAGGGAATATTGCAAGGTTTGCACCCTAATGGGCTCCCTGCCTGCGTTCCCAGCATCTTCATCTCCCAAGAGTAATACTGCTTCTCCCAGGGGCATATTGCAAGGCTCAGCACCCTGATGGGCTCCCTGTCTGCATCTCCTACATCTTTATCTCCCCGGAGTAATACTGCATCTCCCAGGGGTATATTGCAAGGCTCAGCACCCTCACGAGCTCCCTGTAGGCATCTCCTGTGTCTGTATGTACCAGGAATAATACTGCATCTCCAGGGCTACGTTGCAAAATTCGGCACCCTAACGAGCTCTCTTCCTGCTTGTCCTGCATCTGTATCTCCCAGGGGAATATTGCAATGTTTGCAGCCTGATGGGCCTGAAGGGCTCCATGTCTACATGTCTTGCATCTGCCTCTTCCAGGGGACTATTGCAAGGTTCAGCACCCTTCTGGGCTCCATTTCTGCATGTTCTATATCTGCCAGGAGTAATACTGCATCTCCCAGTGGTATATTGCAAGATCTTACTTTGAGAGTCGGCTCTTGCAGCAGGTAACACATAGGACTGTAGCCGCCTGGCGACAGGGCCCCACAGCAAACTTCTAACCAGCAGCACCAAGCGGGGGGCTGCCCCCCCTCCCCCGACATCTCACGTGGTATAAGAGGCAGCAGTCCCCAGCGTGCCCCAGTTCTTTTCCGGCCATCGAAGTGCATTCATCGGTTCCACAGCTTGACTTACGCCAGTCCGATTGCTTTAATTATCCTCTCGTTTTTTCAAATTGTTCTGTTTTTCTTTCGACTTCACTGTTCCTGCGTGTCTTCTCCCCCATCTAGCCACACAAATAAGTGCGCCTGTGGAAAACAGATACCCGCTAAGGACAGCCATGCAGCCTGCTTGTTTTGTGTGGGCCCAGACCACGACACCCGGTCCTGCCACATCTGCCAGGCCTTCAACACTCAGACATGCATTCGTTGACAGACATCCCTTCAGGCCTTTCTTGCCCAACAGCAGTTGGCCGCCATGCAGAGGGGTTCCTCCGAGGAGCAGGACTCTTCCCACCGTCCTCATGAGAGCTCTGAAAAACACCGCTCTTCAAAATCTAAAGAAAAGCACAGGGAGAAGGAAAAAGAAAGGGAGAGATTCCAATCCAGATCAAGATCCTCTGGATCCACAGTCTGCCAGATCCAATCGTCAGGCCATGATTCCGGCTGGCGGTAGTAAAACCCTGGTTGCCTCAGGAGTATCGGGCACTAAAGAAAATGTGTCCCCGGGGGGCCCCTTCTGGTCCGACTCTCCAACCTATTACAATTCGGTCTCCAGTGCAGACTTCAGGCTGATCGTCAGACACACATAAGGCTCCTCATGCCTCCCAGTCTGCCTCTTTATGTGGTGCTGACCCCCGGGACAAGGCTAAGTCCTTAGGCCAGTCGGCGGGGAGGTCCTTCTCCCTCCCTCTTAAACAGGCCCAGAAGTCGGGGGGGGGGGGAGACGCCCTATTCTGACCTCTGACCAGACAACATCCCCAAGGACTCCCGGATGCTGGCCCCTCTGGCCAGATCTCCATCACCTCCGACGCCTCCCCCTTCATCAGACATTGGGGCGGACGACACCCCGGCACTTGAGGACTTGATGCCGGACCCCGTGGTACCCTCTGGTCCCGGCGACGGTCATGCTACCCTGTCGTCGCCTCCAGCCCGCCCACCAACTCTGGCTAGGCCTGATGTCTGTACTGGCGCCAGCACTGCTCCAGACCCAGCACTGGAGCCGACTACAGGTTCCTCGAAATTGAACCTGTCCCAGGTGAAAGACCTGTTCTTCCACTGGTGGGAGACCATCAGGCCTGATCCTCCCACCCAAGTCTCAGCCAGATACGGCGGTGTAACTGGACTTGACCCTAAATCCGGACAGGGTTGCTGCCCCCACCCTCCCATGGAAGAGGATCGGGACAAGTCCTCCCCCTCCCGAGACTTAGGAAGGAAGAAAGAAAGAGAGTGGCAAAAGAGGCACCACAGATCTAGGTCAAGGAGTCCCAGCTCTTCGAGGGCACCGACACAAATGTAGGAGGCACAGGACTTCCTCATGTGACTATTACCATTCGTCGGACTCTTCCAGTTCACCCTTGGAGGATTCACCTCCCAGGGAACCCGATGATACTCCCAAATCACCTCCAGTCATCTCTACCTCGTCCTTCATGGAGGTCATGCGTCACTTTCAAAGTAATGTGGGCTGGTACACAGAGGATCTGGACCCTGAGCACATGCAGCTAGCAAAATACCTCGGGCAAAAGGACCCAAAACTGGCAGTTATTCCCCCCCATGGTTGACACCTTTGAGGACGTCAGCTGACTGTCATCTCAGTGGCTCATGACCGTTCGCATCGGCCCAAACATCTGAACACCCAGCCTCCAGACAGAGAGCCTAAACAACTGGATTCCATGGGCAGAAAGGTGTACTTGTCTGCCACCTGCAGTATCGGGAGTGTCAACTTCCTGACCCACATGGTCCAGTTCCAGAACACCCTTTGGGAACAAGGAATGAACATCTTGCAGGGTATGTCTGACTGCCCACAGAAGGCAGAACTCGCTAAGCCGTTACAAACCGGGTCAGACGCAGGCATGCAGGTGCTACGATCTGCCTGTGAGTCTGTGGACACAGTGGCAAGGGCGTCCGCCACGGGCATTTGTTTACATCTCCATTCCTGGCTTCTGGTTTCAGGGTTTGCTCCGGATGTCCAATCCAACATCCTGGATGCACCTTTCGGGGGCTCCATCCTCTTTGGTGAGGACATGGAGAAAACCATCAACAGGCTACAGGACTCCAGTAAAGCTGTCCGCACCGTACAATCCATGTACCGCCCGAAACAGAGACCGTTTCGGAGGTCTCGTTTTCTTGGCTGAGGGGGAGGCTACAGTTGGCGAGGTGGCCACAGGGGATCTTCTGGACCCACCTCTTGTCGGACTAAACCTGCCCATCCCACCTTTCCACCCCCCCACTGCCTGATGCCCCAGGCAACCCACCTCCCCAGACATCTTGTCAGGGGAGGAGGTGGGAGGTCGTTTTTCTCTATACGCAGAGGCTTGGATAAAGGTGACCTCCGACCAATGGATCCTTGATCTCATTGAGAACGGGCGCTCTATAGAGTTCGTCAGCATCGCACCAGACAGGCACCCAGCCCCATCCCGTCACTCCTGGAGCACACAGGTCTGATTCAGCAAGAAATCTAGGCCCTGCTCTCCAAGAAGGCCATAGAGCCCGTTCCCCCAAGCCAGAGGGTAACAGGGTTCTATACTCACTGCTTCCTGGTCCAGAAGAAATCAGGAGACTTGAGGCCAGTTCTTGACCTCTGCGATCTCAATCAGTTGGTCGAGTACAAAGCATTCCGGATGGTCACTCTTCAGATCCTGCTCCCCATGATCCGGCAGGGTGACTGGCTAGTGTCTCTGGACATGCAGGACACTTACCTTCACATCCGGATAGCAAAACATCACAGGAAATACCTCTGGTTTGCTTTCCAGGGCAGGCATTTCCAGTTCAGGGCACTGCCCTTTGGCCTCTCCTCGGTTCCGAGGGTGTTCACGAAGTGTCTCGTGGTAGTGGCTGCAGCGCTTCGAAGGATGGAACACTACGTGTTCCCATACTTGGACGATTGGCTTATCATGGCACAGTACAAAGAATGCCTTCAGAGTGCCATTCAGGACACTTGCACTCTCTTTCAGAGCCTGGGGATCACAGTTAATATCGTGAAGTCATCCCTGATCCCTTCGCAGCTCCTGCCATTCATAGGGGCACTTCTCGTCATGGCCAGGGGAAGAGCCTTCCTGCCGCTGGACAGGGCAAATCACATTCGGACGCTAGCCAGCCAAATCTGTTCAGCCTCCTCGGTACCAACCAGGCTTCTGCTCTGGTTGCTGAGTCACATGGCAGCGTCCATCATCACAGTCCCCTTCACGAGGCTCCGGATGAGGACAATCCAGTGGACCATTCAAACAACATGAAGTCTTGCTGTATTCTGACACATGCAGTTAGTCCCAGCACTTGAACTGCTCCAGAGAGGAAAAAGTTAAATTCTATGCAGGGCATAGAATGTTGAGCTCGAGCTCGGTTCAGACCTCTGTCTGCTGCACTTTGAAGCGTAACCATCAGATTCTTTACTCCACCTAACTGAACAGTCGCTCCGGAGATTTCTCCTCTGCTTGCAGTTCTCGGTTGGTTTAAAGTCGTCGGTTTTACCAATTCTTTCATTGTTTTTTCAGTTCAGATCCCTATCCGTGGTACAGTAAGCGCTTGGGTAGTGGACTAGCTTTAAAAACTTTGTGGAAATTGTAATTTGAAATATTTCAAACAGTTTGGCTGAACCGGTTGCTGTGTAGAGTGTGTATTCTTGTCTTTTTCTTTAGCTTTTAGTGTGTGGTACTGGTCCTTATCGGTTTAAAAAACAAAAAGGTTTTTTTTTTACGTTTTCTTTTCAAATACCGTAACACGGTTAGAAACTGATAAGGGGGTCTTGCCTGGCTTAAGCCGAGTAAAGGGTAAGTTTTCTGTTAGCATGGCTACGTCTGAGAAACCCAAAAGAAAAACCGGGCCAACTGGGTTTCAGCACTGCAGTGTGTGTGGGGAGATCTTTGCTAAGGCTGATCCCCACACCACTTGTGGTTGTTGTCTGGGGTTTGACCACCTCGATTCAGACTGCCAAATTTGCAAGAATTTCCCTAAATCCATAAAAGATTGGGCAGGCTTAGGGAAAAGGAGGCCGAGAAATCCGGTGACCTGGATGGCCAGCCCGGTTCGGTTCCGACCGAACCAGAAGGAGTGCCCTCTGACCAGGGTGCTACTCCTTCGGGCAAAAGAAGAGCCAATTCCGAGGGATTGGTTCCGTCAAAAGGAAAAGACAAATCGGCCGGTTCAGATCCAGAACCGCATCATCCGACCACTGAGGAAACTGCCCGAGCGATTAGCATAGTTGAATCGCCTCGTCTGGTTCCGACTGATCTGGTGCCTTCTGGCAGGCATTCGGTTCGGTCGGTTCCTCCGGTTCAAGATTATGCCCGTGAAGATTTTTATGAACCAGATTTGGAGGGGGATGATGATTGTGGTGGTGATGATGATGATGATGGAGTAGACGGTCTGGATGACCTCGTAGAACCAGACATCTTCCCCAGACAGGCCTTCTGGTGTTTCCCCTCCTAGGCCTTCTGAGTCCCCTTCCAACTTTATGTTTTACAGGAAAGTGGCAGAAACCCTCCAGCTCCCTTTGGAAGAAGCTGTTGAGGAGCAAGAGGAGCCTCACTACGTGGAGATGATGGACATCCCAGAGTCCAAGAGGTTGTCTATTCCCCTTCATAAGTCTTTTGGAAACCGACACAAAGTTGTTAAAAACTCAAATTCTTTACCTCCTGTTAACAGAAGGATGGACAAGAGGTACATGCTGTCAGGCTCAGGTATGGAGTACTTGTACCAGCAATGCAGCCATGTTGGGGTCGTGCAGGCTGCAGCCTGTGATGAAGCTAACATTCCCTTGGCTTCACACCCCCCAGATAAAGACTTCAGGAAGTTGGATGCCATGGCAAAGAAACAGTACATGGCATCTTCTTTGGGACTCAGGCAGGCTAATTACATGGTCTGTACAGCCAGGTACCAGAAGTCCAGCTGGGACACTGTACTGGAACTGGCTAAGCAGGCCTCCCTCCAGCTTGCCAAGGAGCTGGAGGAGGTGGCTGCTGATGGGATTGAGGCATCGAAGATCCAGTTTCATGCTGCTGTAGACTCCAATGATGTGTCATCTAGAGTCATGGCTACATCTGTGGCTCTTCGGAGACTAGCTTGGCTCAGATGTACTAGCCTATCTCAGGATACCCAGGCTAAGGCTATGGATTTCCCTGTGGTTAATAATTCTCTGTTTGGGGAGCAGACAGAGGATTATATGAAAATGATGGATGAATATAGGACCACCTGCAGGAGTGCACAGGCCGAGGAAAGGCAGGCAACTCCTCAGAGGCAGCAAGCTAGAGGCAGGGGCAGGCCTTTTCATATGTCTTTCTACCAAGCACAGGCCTCCTTACCTTTTTCCCAGAGGGGGTTCTTCAGAGGGAGAGGTAGAAGAGGGATGAGCAGAGCTGCGTCCTCCTCTCAGCCTAAGGCTCGTGCTAAGCAGTCACCCTTATGTGTCAGCCAGGGTCGACTCCCCAGTTCCTGTAGGAGGCAGGCTGGCTTACTACTTCCAGGACTGGAAGCCTGCTACCTCAGACAAATGGGTCCTGGAGGTAGTAAGCGAGGGACTGGCTCCCAGCTTCAAAACATTCCCAAAGTTGAGAGCCAGGTCTTTTCCACCTGCAAACCTCTCCGAAACCATTGCCCTAGAGGCCTTAAAGCCCGTACAGAGAGTTCCTACAATTCACAGGGGAAAGATCTGTACTCCAGGTACTTTCTTACCCCAAAAAAAACAGGGGAGTGGCGGCCCATCCTAGACTTAAAATACCTGAACAAACATCTATTAAAGCCAAAGTTCAGAATGGTGACTGGGAATAATCCTTCCCTCTCTAAGGCCAGGGGACTGGCTAGCCTCACTGGACCTAAAGGATGCCTACTTTCACATTCCCATCGGGTACTCCCACAGAACGTATCTCAGGTTCGAACTGCCTTCAGGCCATTACCAGTTCAAAGTAATGCCCTTCGGTCTAACATCACCTCCAAGGGTGTTCACAAAATGCCTAGCAGTAGTAGTGGCATTCTTAAGGAGAAAAAATATCTCTGTATTCCCATACCTGGATGACTGGCTTACTGTGGGTCATTCTCCAGACCAAGTCAAGTCAGATTTGCAAGTGACCCAGCAAGTGCTCACTTCTCTAGGATTCCTTCTCAATCTTCCCAAGTCGGTTCTCGAGCCAGTACAACTTCTGATCTTCATAGGGGTAGAACAGGATACTGTCAAAGCAAGAGCATTTCTACCCTTGGTAAGGGCAAGGGCCAAAATAGAGCTGGCTTCTTCCTTCCACCTTCTGGTTTCTCGACCAGCAAGGCACTTCCTTCGGCTTCTGGGCCACATGGCAGCTTCCACTGCAGTGGTCCAAGGGGCCAGATTTCAGATGAGGGACATTCGTTTTCACCTGAGGGCCTTTTGGTCTCAGAAAAAAGATCCTCTAACCAAACTTATTCCAGTGACTCAGACCCTGATCCAGGCTCTTCAATGGTGGCAGGATCAGGACAATCTCAGGCAAGGGGTCCCATTCATCACTCCGTCTCATTCTGTGGTTCTAACCACAGATGCTTCTCTCCTGGGGTGGGGAGCTCACCTGGGAAATCTCACAGCCCAGGGAGTGTGGTCCACTAAGGAGTCTCTTCTCCACATCAGTCTCCTGGAGCTCAGGGCAGTTTACCTGGCCCTGCAAGCCTTCTCTGAATTGGTACAGAACAAGGTGGTTCAGGTCAGGACAGACAACACCACCACCATGTGGTATATCAACAAGCAGGGAGGCAGTCAGTCTATGGCCTTGTGCATAGAAGCCATAAAAATTATGGTTCCTGGCTTATTCTCTACAGACCTCTCTGGTAGCAGTCCCCCTCCCAGAAAAGGACAATGTGCTAGCAGATGCATTGAGCAGGATTTCCCAGGGCCATCACGAATAGTTCCTGGATCCCCTAGTGTTAAAAGTGATTTTTTCAAGGTGGGGCACTCCAGAAATGGATCTGTTTGCAACCCCAGACAATCACAGACTTCCTCTCTTCTGTTGCAGACCCCCAGTCTTGGGCTCAGTCCCTCTGAATGCTCTGATTCTGGACTGGGAAGGGACATTTCTGTATGCCTTCCCTCCTTGTCGTCTACTGTTCAAGATGAGAGCACAATCTTGCCAAGTGATCCTGATTGTTCCAGATTGGGCCAGGCAGCCTTGGTACCCCCCTGTTGCTGTCCCTAGCAGTCCATCTTCCACTATCTCTTCCCAGGAATCACAACCTGTTAACCTCCTCTCGGGAGAATCTGGTATCCCAACCTGCGGTTTTTCAATCTCAAGGTATGACTCTTGAAGAGTTAAGAGTATGCAGGTTTGCATCTCTCTCAAGGGGTTCTGGACATTCTCAAAACCTCTCGAAAACCTTCCACCAGAAAAACTTATAACTCCAAATGGAAAAGATTCAGCATTTGGTGTTCCAAGAAGCATATACCCCCAGATACTGCTGACTTTTCTATGGTCCTGGACTACATGGTTTATCTTAATGGCCTACGCCTCAGACCAGCTACCCTCAAGGTACACTTGTCAGCTGTTTCTGCTTTTCTGTCAGTGGGAAAGCCCTCCTCACTGGCATCTCATCCTGTCTTCTGTAAATTTTTCAAGGGATTGCTTCATACTAACTCCCACTTTAGGGATCCTACTCCTGCTTGGGATCTTAATATTTGCATTGCTCAGCTTATGCAACCCCCTTTTTGAGCCTTTGTCTTCAGCAGAGCTTAAGTACTTGACTTAGAAAACTGTGTTCCTGGTAGCTATTACATCTGCCAGACGCATCAGTGAATTGCAAGCTCTGTCAGTGGAGCCTGATTTTATCTCATTCCATAGAGATAAGGTGGTCCTTAGAACCAATAGGAGGTTCTTACCTAAAGTGGTTTCAGATTTTCATTTGAACCAATCCATGTCTCTCCCTGTTTTCTTCACTGATCATTCTTCTGGAGCGAGAGAGAGAGAGAGAGAGAGATTACACAGTTTAGATGTTAAAAGAGCCCTTAGCTACTACATTGAGCGTACTAAGGCACTCAGGTTTGACTCCCTCCAGTTGTTCCTCACTTATGGGGAAGGGCAAACCTGCCACTAAGAGAAGTATTGCCAGGTGGATTGTCTCTTGTATACAATTCTGCTATGAAAAGTTAGGCAAAATACCACCCTCAGGCCTGAGGGCTCATTCGACTAGAGGTACAGCTGCTTCCCTGGCTGCTGCCAGGGATATACCCTTGCTAGAGATATGCAAAGCAGCCACCTGGAAAATGGTCCATACATTCACCAAGCATTACTCTCTGGATATCCAGGCTAGGAGTGATGCTCAGTTTGGTACAGCAGTATTGCAGCGCTTATTCCCAAAATGGGTTTGATTCACTCCTCCATGGAGGTACTGCTTGGTAGTCTGCATATGTAAGTAATAAGACACAACAGAGTGTGTTGAACAGATATTACTGCACGCCCAGGGGTGTAGTAAGGCACGAGGCCACCGGCCTCACTAAGGTGAGTAATTTTTTCTTTGGGTACAGTGGGACCAGAGATGGGACGACCTGGACCTACCAGTCTCCATCACACAGCCTGTTCGTCTAGAGCTATCCCGGTGGATGACATCTCCCGCCTTGCGGTAAGGGATTCCATTCCAGAAGGTGGCCCCCGACCAGGTTCTTGCATCAGATGCATCAAACATGGGATGGGGTGCACACCTAGGTGTTCACAAGACTCGGGGATCCTGGTCCCTGACCGAGGAGTCCCTGCATATCAGTATCTTAGAGATGAGAACCGTTCTGTACACTCTGCAGGCCTTGAACAAGGTGCTCCAACCAGGACACCTCCTCATTCAGATGGACATTTTGGTGGTGTTTTTTTTATCAACAAGCAGGGAGGCACACACTCTTATCCCCTCTGCAGGGAAGCCATGAGAGTGTGGGCTTGGGCCATAGCCCATCAGAACTCCATCTCGGCGGTCCATGTCCCAGGAGTTCAAAACACCTTAGCAGACACCCTCAGCAGAACAAGATTGAGGGCACATGAGTGGTTGCTCCTCCAGTCTGTAGTCGACAACCTATTCGCCATGTAGTGGACCCCCCGAATTGGACCTGTTTGCTTCAGCCACCAACGCAAAACTGCCCAATTTTTACTTGCTAGATCTCGAGCCTAGTGCTTTCTGGCAAGACGTGTTGTCCCTCTCCTGGAAGGGGAGATTCCTTTACACTTTCCCGCCATTCCCGCTCCTTCAGAGGGTTCTCCTCAAGGCGCAGACAGAGGGGACAGCCATGATCCAGA
This sequence comes from Neoceratodus forsteri, assembly GCA_016271365.2. Lineage (NCBI taxonomy): Eukaryota > Metazoa > Chordata > Ceratodontiformes > Ceratodontidae > Neoceratodus > Neoceratodus forsteri. The sequence continues at coordinate 1,104,338,301 of CM028135.1, read as the reverse complement.
TAGCTCCTCTGTGGCCATGTCAAATCTGGTTTCCACTATTGCAACAATTGGTAGTGGATCCTCCAATTGTTCTGCCGAGCTCTCACTTGCTGTCTCAGGACGATGGGACTTTGGTTTATCCAAACTAGCAATCCCTGCATCTTTACACATGACTCCTGAAGACCTAGTCAGACATCGCTATGGAGTTTCAGACAGTGTCGTCAAGAAACCCTCTACGAGAGCTACATACGCCATGAAGTGGAAGAGATTTTATTTGTGGGCCGCGGCGCTCCATCTGGATCCCCTGGCCTGTCCAGTTAACATCCTGCTGGAATATCTGTTATCCCTATCAGAGTCGGGATTGAGCTACTCCTTCATTAAAGTGCACCTGGCTGCCCTTTCTACCTATCACACTCCTCTCCAGGGCAGAACTGTGGCTCAACTGGAGGTTACTTGTACTTTCCTTAGGGGCATACGCCATAGAAAGCCCCCCATTAAGGACCCTGTTCCCCTTTGGGATCGTCTCTTTATCTTGGAGAAACTCACCCTACCCAACTTGAACCTGCCGCGGATTGCGAGCTTCATTTTCTTTCTTGGAAAACATAATTTCTAGGGACGTGGATATGTTGTTCAATCCACACTTTCTGGCATGTCCTTACCGCTTTAAGATCTGCCATAAGGTCTTCAAGCTGGCTCCTACCCACCCAGGTGATATAATCTTCGGGTCCACCCCAAAGTGCCAGATCTTTCAGATTCCCTCCATAGCACTCCCGTGTTTTGCAGGCCCTGGTTCTCGAATCTGTGGATTCCCTTCCAAAACTTACCTTAAAACTCATTCGAGTTTTGTCTTCTCCTTCTTCTCTCGCAGCTGCGATGGAAGAAAAGTCCATTCCCTGGTTTCGCCGGTGCCCCTGCAGTCAGAAGATGTCATGCACCGATCCTCACGCCTCGTGCATTTATTGCCTTAGACATGACCATGATCTGCAGGCTTGCGATTTTTGTCAGTCCTTCCATCCGTCGGTGCTTGAAGACTGCGCTGCTCAACTTCAGTTGGGGCGTCTGGAAAAAATGTTACCAACCGGTCAAATCGAAGGAGGCCCATTGGGTGGGTTCCATGGAGAAACTTGAACAGCTGAAAGCCCTTGAGGAGGAGGAGGAGGTGGCCCATGCCATGGCGAGTTCCTCTTCGGCTTCGGTCTTCATTCCTCTCCAGCTGGGCTCTTCCTGTTTGGCTTCCTTTTGAGAGCAGTGCCAGTTCCTCTCCACCAAAGGGGATAGCCCTTCTGGGTCTCATGTTTCTCGCTCCAGTAAAAAGGAGTTGAGGAAGGAGAAGACCCGCTGTCGTTGCTCTTGAGATCGGAGCGGTCCCGTTCCCTGGAGGGCGGTTTCGACTTCAGTCGAGTTGAGCTCAGGCCTGCAGTTTCACGGTGCCCCATCAGACCAGTTGGCGAGATGCCTGTCGAAGCAGCCAAAATTTTTCTCAAGCCTATTGATAGTTGTCACCCGACCTAAGCTGATAACTCCCTCTTGAACACCCCGGTGTTTCCGTGCCTGACGAGTTCGGCCCAGCTTCTTGAGCCAGATCTGTCCACTCAGAACCTCCGACCAGGAGGAGCTGTGTGTCTTCCCAGCCCGTTCTTCGATCCCCCGTTGGGCCCACCAACAGTTGAGGTCTTGGTCCTCTTCTTCGGTGTTGGGCAGATCCCGCCATCATCAGCAGTCTCGCTCCCGGCATAATGGTAAACGGCGTCGCCGCTACTCATCCTTATCCCCCTTGGATGAGGAGAGGCTCTGGTGCAAATTGCATGGAGGCATTTCCTGTGACTAAGGTCATTGTTGGTCCTGCCCTGGAGCTTTGGCATCGTCCAGCTTCCTGCCCTGCACCATCGGCCCGGATGGCCCGCAAGTGTGTGGTCCCTACCGGCTTCCTTTTGGGCTTCATGGAGCATCCCTCGGCTGAGAGTCTGGTGGCTGACTCCGTCTTTCGGTGCTCGGGCAACACAGGAGACGTGGACGGACCGCCGGACAGAGTCCAAAAAGTTGGACCATGCAGTGAAAAAAGTCTATGCTGCCTGTTCGCTCGGCTCGGCCGTTCTTTTGGCACACTTTTCCCACGCCTTGTTGGGCTCCCTGGATGAGGTGCTTCCTCTTCTCCCAGCGGACCTCCAGACTACGGTCAAACAGGTCCGGGACCAGGGTAGGGTGGTGGTGAAACAGCAACTCCAGTCTGCTCTGGACATTAGCGATTCTTGTGCCCACACGGTGGCAGCTGCAGTGGCCGTACGCTGCAGGGCTTGGCTGAGGATATCAAGCTTCACAGCGTATACTTAGCACAAGCTGGCAGATGTCCCCTTTTTGGGCACTGACCTGTTCGGGCCTGGTGTGGAGGGCCACCTCCAGCACATTGAGAAGTCCAGTGCCACCTTGGACTCTGTGACATCTGTCCAGAAGGACAAGGACTCCAAGCACCAGAAACACAAGCCCTTTCGGTCCTCTGCTCCTGCGGCCAGACCGGCCCAGCAGCAGCAGCAGCAGGGCCAACAGGCTCATTCATGGCATCTGCAGGCCAAGTCAGTGGCCTCTTCAGTTAGGAAGCCTGGAGGGAAAGGACCTGGTGGTTCCTTGGCCGGATCCTCCTCCTCCAAGCCTGCCCAGTGACGGGCTGCGGGGTGCCACCCTCAATCCCGTCACACCTCCCGTGGGGGGCCAGCTCCATCACTTCCTTTCTGCCCAGTCCGCGCTCACAATGGACCATTGGGTGCTGGAAGTTGTTGGCCGGGCCTGCCTCTGGAATTCAAGCAGGCCCCCCAAGCTGAGACCACGCCCCACGAGGGTGTTTGCTATCCGATAGCCCAGTTGGCTCTCCTAGATGACATTGATCAGCCCTCCGCAAGGAGGTAGTGCACAGAGTGGAGGATCCGCCTCCTTACCCAGGGTTTGTGGATCTCCTAGCCATCCATGTGGCAGGAGCCCAAAACAAGCTGGCCGATGCTGTCAGCCGGATGGGCAAAGCATCTCAAGAGTGGTCCCTCCATCAGGAGGTAGTACACGATCTGTTCTCCCTCTGGGGCACCCCTCAGGTGGACGTGTTCACCTCCAGGGAGAATGCGAAGCTGAGGCTGTTCCATGCCTGCCCCCCTCAGCAGGGCTCACTGCAGGGGGATGCCTTCTCAAGGCCATGGACCCCAGGCCTCTTCTATGCCTTCCCTCCACTTCCCTTGATCCACAAGGTGCACCTCAAGGTCAGAAGGGACAAGGCACAGGTGATTCTGGTAGCCCCAGACTGACCTTGCCAGTTCTGGTATCCAGATCTCCTCCACCTCGGCTCCAGGCTTCCGAGGCGTCTTCCAGCACACCCAGGCCTGATCTCCATCAATCAGGGGACGGTACTCCATCGGGACTTTCATTTCCTGCACCTGACAGCCTGGTTCCTGAGCAGCTAGATTTCTAGACTTTGGGTCTCTCCGGCCGAGGCCCTCAACGTCGTTCAGGCTTCCTGTGAGAATCGACCAGAAAGTGCTTTGCCTTGAATGGAACAGATTCTCTATTTTGTTCCAGGGTAAGGGCTTGGACCCCTTGTCCTGTCCAGTGGCTAGCATTTTGGACTACCTGTGGTCCCTCTCCCAGTTGGGACTTTGGTCGACGACCCTTAGGGTGCACGTGGGAGCCATCTCTGCCTACTGGGCACGGGCCGGTAAACAGTCCGCACAGGAGAAGGTCGTCTGGTGCTTTTTCAAGGGTCTAGATCACATATCGCCTCTGGTGCATGGGCAAGCCATTCGAACCAATGTACTGGTGCGATATCTCCCACCTGTCGTGGCAGACCACCTTCCCAGTGGCTATCACGTCAGCCGGAAGGATTGGGGAGCTCCAGGTGCTGCAGTCGAGTCTCCTTATTTGGTCTTCCACAGGGACAAGGTTGTCCTGCGCCCCCACCCGAAATTCCTTCTGAAGGTGGTGTCAGAGTTTCACCTTAACCAGTTGTTGACTCTGCCAGTGTTCTACCCCAGTCACACCTCGGAGGCCGAGTACAGGCTCCAAACTTTGGACCTGAGATGAGCGCTCGCCTACTACAAAGATCGTACAGCGGAAGTTCGGGGAGAGGTTCGCCAGCTGTCTGTCACCTGTGCTGAAGCCGCAGCTGGTAGACCTGCAGCCAAGCAGACACTTGGTAGGTGGATCATTTCCTGCATTGATCTCTGCTATAGGTTGGTGGGTAGGGAGCCTCTCATAGGGCTCAGGGCTCCTTCCACCCACTATACTGCTGCGTCGGTGGCTGCTTCTAGGGATGTCCCTATCCAGGAACTCTGCAGGGCTGCTATCTAGAAGTCAGCACACACCTTCATTTCCCATTACCACATTGACCTCGAGTCACACCGGGATGCTGGTTTTGGGTCCTTAGTTCTCCAGTCCCTGTTTCCTAAGTAGGGGATGTGTGCCTTGCCTCCCTCCCTCCTCCCAAAGAACTGCTAGGAGTCAGCCAGAAAGTGTGGATTGAACATCATATCCACGTCCTTAGGAAAACAGCTTACCTGTAACAGTAGATCTTCTACAGACTGGTCTCTTGCAGTAGGTTATTACTCTTGGGAGTCTGCTACGTGGAACTGTCACACGGTAGCTTCTTCCAGCAGTCTTCTATGGGGCCACCCCCCTACCTCACTTCCTGTGGCTGTGTATAAAAGGGGGTGGCCCCCAGGCACACACTCTTTATTTTCTCGCCAGCTTCAGCCCGTACGGCAGCTAGCTAAATCTTCTGTGTTGCAGTCTTTGACGTGAACTTGAACCCGATTTTTCTTTTCTCTGCCGGGCCTGTGGAACACTCCCAGGCCCTGGCTCTTCTACTTCCAGGACCCCTGCCTCTGGTCCTGGGCACGTGTACTACTCCCAGGCCCTGGCTGTTCTGCCTGTACTGGGCCAGGCCTGTGTTTCTCACAGTACCCCTGGCTCTCCTTGTTTCAGTGTGCCTGTTTCTCACAGCACCCCCGCTGCTCCTTGGCCCAGGCTCTCTTGCTGGGCCAGGGACTCCGTCCATGGCTGACAAGGCAGCCTTCCCGGGACAGACCTCAGGGACCCGTGTTAAGGGTACCTGGCCACAGGCTCTCAATCCCGGCATTGGAGGCAGCAGGACTCAGGCTCCTCTGAGTCCTCCAATCTGCTCCATCGATGGTGGCGCCTCCATCATCGACAGGACCTTCATCTCCTACCGTTAATGGGGGCTATCCCCCCCCCCCAATCAATGGGGTCTTTATCGCAAGAGTTCTCTCATTGTCTTGTACCATCGATGGCCCCCAGTCGATGGGGGTGTTCATCGTCAATGGGGCCTTCATTGCCCCCCATCGTCGACGGGTCATCCCTCATTGACGGAGCACACTTATGCACGTGTCTCATTGACGGGCACTATGCCCCCATCCACGACACATTCCTCGTCGACGGGGAGGCTTCCTCTGTCAGCGGAGCATGTTGCTTTTTCTCTGTCGATGGGAGCTCCTACACCCCCCACCCCAAGAGCATGATCTTATCTGTGTCAGTCTTCACCATTCATCACCTTTGGGCTTTGGCTGGAGGTATCGACCTCACAGGAGCTTGCTGTTTGGTTTTTTTTTGGATAGGCAGAGTCGACGCACCAACAGCGCCGCCCTCAAGGCAGACGCACTGCGTGTTGCTCACGGGTTGGCCGTTGGGTGTCGTCAACCCCGCCCTCCCACCAGTTCTTCATCTCCCGCTATAAAGGTCGCACCTCGTGTGGAGCTGCTTTCAACAGGCCTACTGTATCGACTCAGTCTCTTTGACGCCGAGAATAGTTTCCTGCTGGTTCCTTTCGCCACTACTCAACGCCGCTGTGGTAAGACTGATCTTTTCTTTATTTTTCAGCGACGTCGAGTCTTTGTTAAATTGTTTTCCATCGATCATGTCTCGGCGAGGGGCAAGAAATTGAAAACGGGGCAGCCCCCTATGCGCCCGGTGCCCGTGTGGCTGCAAGTACTCCATTACCGACCAGCATGATCGTTTCCTCGCATGTGTTGGCCCGCTTCATGACGTGGATTCGTGCGACGCTTGCTTCTCCATGGACCATCATGTCATTGAGCAACACGCGTGGAAAGTTGGATGAGCTACGCGACTTTCGGGACAAGCGCTTTTTCGGGCCAAGCCGCGATCTCTCTGCCTTTCCTCGGGTCCCCTCCTGGTTGTATCGGACTGTGGAGGAGGGCTTCTGCTTCTAGTAGCCTCGCTGTGGCAGAAGCCCTTACATGATGCAGGAGGCCAGTCCATTCCCGCTGGGGGGGGCGGAAGCAATTCCGTAGGCAGTCGCCCTTCAGGGCGAAGGCTCCCGGGTGTCGTTTCCTCAGGCTGGGAAGCCTGGGTCGGCACTGTCCTCGACACCATCCGTCAGTGCCGTCTCGGGCCTCTGCGCTGTTTGCGGCGCCGTGGCCCCTGATGGCGCTGTGATCGGCGCCAGTCCGCATCTCGGTGCCGTCTCCACTGTCGACACTGTTCGCACTGCCGATGGTGCTGACGGCACCGTGGGAGGTTCTGTAGCTCCGTCTTTGACCGGTTCTCGCCTCGGCACCTCAAATGGTGCCGAGGATAGGAACGGTGCTATGTCTAGATCTGGTGCCACTTGCGGAGCCGAGCGAGGATGCAGTGCCATGGGAGGTATCACCCTTGGTGCCACGAGCAGCACCGAGGGAGCTGTCAGTGCCACCGTTGGCGCCGTCCCTGACTTCAGCGCCGTGGCAGGCATCAACTCCATTTCTGCTACTGCTTTCGGCGCCGTTTCTTCTTCGGGCACTGTTCGAAGTGCCGTTGGAGAGTTTGGCGCTGGCTCTGGTGCAGACACCCGGACTGGCTCCTCCTTTGGTCTGGACAGGAGCAGGCGTCCGCATACAGTCTAGCACCGGACTTCGGTCTCTACCTCTTCGGAGACGGAGTCTGAGTCTGGTTCGGACCGGCTGTCTGACTCTTTGGCGTTGGCGGCCCATGTGGACACCCTCGTAGTTTCCTCGGCTGACCAGAGCCAGCCTCCCTCTGAGGAGCAGGCGGTTGCCCCCGAGTCTAGGGTCAGGGGTGCTGACCAGCAGGCAGTGGTGCAGACCACTGTTGCCCCGCAGCCTGGGCTCGGCAGGTTTTCTGCCCCCTCAGTTGGGGTACCCCCTCAGGGTACCCCACTCAGGTGGTGTTCCTGGATTGCCCAACTTTAGGGCCGATCGGAGCACCCATGGCAGGGGAGGGTGCTACTCCCTGGGTGATCCCCTTGGGGACTGACCAGGGCTGTCAGCTGCCTAGGCTGGTCTTTGCGAGGAGGAGGGCTCTTTCGGATTCCGAGGGGTCAGGGTTCGATGCAGCAACCCTTTTCCGGGACCCACCTGGGTTCAGGAAGGAGTCGTAGTGCGGACCCCCGTCCTTCCTTCCTTCCTTTCTCGGTCTCCTCAAGAGGGCCCTGGACTTTGGAGGGTAGGGACCGTCCTTTTGGAATTCCACGGTCCCGGTCACCTCACAGGGGGGAATCTTCAGGGCACAGCCTAGGCAGTTCCAGTATGGTTGATCGGCTGTCGGGTTTTCCTGAGCCCCTTTTTATGTTGGGGCTCCTGGTGAGCTCTCTTGGCTGGACAGAGGACGGTCGCCTTCTGCCGTTGGCCTTGTCCCCACTCTTCTGTCACCATCTCCTGCTCTCCCAGGCATTCTTGGTCCTAGGGGACCTCTCTCTCCTGGGAGCAATTCAAGGGTGCGGCTGCTCACTTCCCTTCGTACGTCAGGGCTGTGGACAGACAAGTGTTTCACCCTCCCCTTGAGCAGCCAACCCCTGGATCTCCGAGGTCCTCCACTTCCTCATCCCCCTCTTCAGGAGGAGAGGAGCTCTCTGTCCACATGTCTCCTGCTGCTGATCTCGCAGAGTATCAGCGTTTCCTCGTGAGGATGATGGAGGACCTGCATGTCACCCTACCCACTCAGCACAATCCGGAGCATTCGACGCACACCTTCTTAGACTATTTCAGTGCGGACACCCTTGTGGTGCCCGCCTGGCCTGCTCCTTTCCAGGAGGTGTTGTTGCGATTCTGGCAGAGGCCCTTTTCCAGTGTGTCAGACCCTAGGGATCTGAGCCAGAGGTATTGTGCCTCTCCCCCCCCGGAGTCTCCAGGTAGTATGCCTCATCCTCAGTCAGGACTGACGCAGCTGGACACTCCCGATGGGCTTCGCGCCCTCCACCGTGACCGTCCCCCAGATCAAGATTCCATGGATTTTGACTTTTGGGGGAGGAGGACCGTCTACTTGGCACGGTTACTTCTTTCAGTTTCTGCACATCAGGCCCACTGTGCTACCTATGATAGGTTTCTGTGGTCCAAGTTAGGTCCACTCCTAGCCTCTATGCCTGATTCGGAGGTAACCAGACAAGCTATTGCGCACTCTGCACGTGGCCTGGAGCTAGCAAGGCACCAAGCGAATGCATCTTACGATGCCAACGAGGTAGCTTCCAGGGTAGTAGGGACAGCGATCTGCACTAGGCGGATGGCATGGCTGCGTCTTTCCTGGTTGTCACCCTTGGCCTGGCGTAGAGTGATTTCCTCCGCGTACTAGAGGGCCCATCTTTTCTCCCATAGGGTGAGGCAGCTTCTGTTGGGGCAATCTCCTGCCCCCTTCGGGAGGTCCCCGTCTCGCTCTCCCCAGTCTCGGGCCTTACCAGGCCCGTAAAGGTTCTACCTCCCAGTGTCTCACCCTCTGAGTGCTAAGTGACTTGGTTCTTTAGGGTCTAGGGCACCTTCGGGTGGGGGGGGCTTGGTACTCACCCAAAGGTGATGAATGGTGAGGCAACACAGATAAGATATGAAAATTATGTACCTACCGTAATTCCTGATCTTTCTGTGTATCTTCACCATTCATCACGGTCCCCCTCCCTCTGTGTGCCCCCCCCCCCCTTTCCTTTCTGCTGGTCAGGAGCAGGGTGACCTTGGGCACACAGAGGTAATTTTACCTTCTGACAGGAGGGGAGAGGGATCGGGGGAGAAGGCATTTCTCTTCTCAATGCCTCAGCTCCACCCCTTTGGGGTGGGAGTTGGTGATTGCTCTCTCTTCTTTCTCTCTTTCCCTTTCTTCCTCCAGTCCTTAGGGACTCATCCCTCAAATTAATTTAAGAAACTTTTGTTTCTCACCTCCAGATATGTGGTTTGGGGGGGGGGGACAATCCTGTATCCTGTCTTTCTTCCAGAATAGCCGCTTCTGCTCATGTCTGAGTTTATTGCCAGTGATTCTGTGCCTTGAAATCTGGCAGTTCTGCCTTCTGGCTACTCCTACGCAGTTTCTATACACTCTGGAGACAGTCAAACGTTCAGGGCATGTCCTCCCCCTCCCCATTTCTAATTTTTCCTTCCCTCCTTCCCTCTTCTTTCTGTTTCCAGAGATTGGGGCCCCTTCCCAATCCCCTTAGATTTTCTGACTCTCCTTCTGTCCTCTCCGTCATTTATTTCTCCTTTTATTTATGTATGTTTTCCTTTGTCTGTCCCTCCCTTCCAACCCTTCTTACTCTACGGCGACTCAGAACTGGCGGGAGAGCGGGGTCAACGACACCTAACAGCCAACCCCCGAGGGCCACCCAGTGCGTCGACCTTGAGGGTGGCGCTGTCGGTTCGACTCCGCACATCCAAAAAAAAAAAAAGCTCCTGCGGGGTCGTGACCTCAGCCAAAACCCAATTGTAATGAATGGCAAAGATACACAGAAAGATCAGGAATTACGTGAGTACGTAATTTTCATTTTTCTTCCCTCTCATCGACAGGGCGCTTCCCCCATTGGCGAAGCACGCTACTCCTCTCTCGTCCGACAGAGGCTTCCCCATTGACTGAGCACTCCTCATCGACAGGGTTGCTCCCCCGTCGACGGGACATCCCCATTTCCATTCCTCATCGATGAGACTGCTTCCCCATCGATGGGACGTCCCTGTCTTTATCCCTTTCAGTGGGGCAGGTTCCCCCGTCGCCGACAGAGGCTCAGCACCTTGGGTTTCCCCAGTGTGGGGGTTCCATTACCTGCCCCCCTGCCTGTCCTGACACCAGAATCCTGTTCCTGCGTCGCTGGGGGTACCCCTCCGTCACTGGACCAGCACCACTCGGGCGCCCCTTTCTTTGTGCCCTCGGATGGGGTTCCAGGGTCTCACCCCTCATTCCTCGACCCTCCTCTGGTGCCGCCCCACTGGGGTCAGGATGCCCACCCCTGCCTTTCCGGCATCGTCCAGTTCAGGCGCCCTCCGCCTGCTTCCCCCTCCCTCCTCCTCCTGTTTCTAGGGGTCCACGCCTGGGGGTCTGGCCCCGGCCCGGGGGTTTCCTGCAGGGGGCCTTTTCTGGGCTTGGGTGTCCCCTTCTGGTTGTGCAGTGTTCTGCCAGGCCTGCCTTCTGTACCGCCACTCTTGGGGCTGCCTCCGGGGGCCTCTCAGCAGGGAAGGCTCCTGCCCGGCCCACGTGCCCCCCCATGCCTGTTCCTGTTCGCCAGATGTGGTTCCCGGCACCTGGTGTGCTTTGGCATGCGGGTGTGCCCTCTTGTGCCTTGCTGCTTTGCGGCCTTTCCTGTGTGGGCCATGTGGTCCGGTACATCCGCACCTCTTGTGCTTCAGCTTTGGGGCCTTCTACCCACCTCTGCCCCCCTGCCTGGGGTTGGCCCTGTTGGCACGGCCCATCTACGCTCTTTTCATGCCTTCCCAACACCGGCTTCTTGCGGGCTCCGATGCCATGGCTGCATCCACCCATCTGTCTGCCACGGCAGTCGCCTTAGGGACCCGACGTCCGCCTGTCGGCTGCTGTTGCCCATTTTTGTGGTGCTGTGTTTTTGGTCATGGTCCCCAGGCCTTTCTGGTTTACTGCCCACCATCCGGTCATGCCCAACGGTCAGTCCGGGACCTCTTCCTTGCCTCCCAGTTCCTGTTGTCTTCCTAGACTGCCGGGATGTTCCTTTCCTGACCTCCTCCTTGGGGTACTGCTCGGGTCTCCAGTGGGGCCTCTCGTGGGGCAGCTATGTCTGCCCCTCTGTCCCTCACCCGTCCTATTGGCTGAGCCGGGCCTGCCTCTTCTCCTTGACTGATCTACAGGGCTTGCTCCCCACCTCCTTTCGTCCTTTTCTTTGGAGGCCTGCTCCCTCCTCCCTTGCAGTCCTTTTAGAACTCCTGCTGTTCTCCCTCCTGCAGTCCCCTCAGTTGTTGTGTGCTGTTGCCTGCCTGCTGCTCCTTGCCCCGGTACTCTCCACTCCTTGCATGCGTGCTGTGCACTTTACGTGCTCTCCTGGATTTGCGGTTTTCTTGCCATGGCCATTCGACCCCTGCCTCATCAGGTTGCATCACTGTGCATGGCCTCCTGTATCTTTCTATTCCGCCTCGACAGGTCTCAGACTGTCTCTGTGACGCTTTGGATGCCCTGCTGCTGTTGCTGTTTGCCATTGCCTTTTGCACCCCTGCTCGGCAGGTTGAATCATTGGCATGGCCCTGTTCCTACTCTCTGTTCATGGAGTATCACTGTCCTCACCACCTTTGGCTTATCAGCCCTTCCGGGTGTGGCTTGAGTTGACTTGCATATGACTTTTGTTGCACGCCGTCCCTTGTCCGGGATCACACGGCTGTCTCTTGGATATGTCTGCGGCTCCTCCATGGCTTCTGCCTGGTTCCTGTTTGCCACCTCTTTTTCCATTGTCACAGATGCATCTTCTTGGCTCGACTTGTTGCCATGGCCTATATCCCGGCTTCATGCTCCGCCAGACCTCCCTTTTGTTATAACTGCTTGGTACTCTCCCAAGAGTAGTAACCTACTGCAAGAGACCAGTCCGTAGAAGATAGTATCGTTACGTAAGAACTTTCCATAACAGCAGATCTTCGAGGAACTGTCTCTTGCAGTAGGTACAATCCTGCCCTCCATTCCCCTGCCATTTTTGCTATCGGGTCCTTAGCTTGCAGGCCATTGGGTTGTTTTTTTCCACGGTCCCTCGGTCCTCAGCCTTTTTTGCATGCTGCAACCAGCAGAGAACAATGTGTGCTTGGGGGCCACCCCCTTTTATACACAGCTACAGGAAGTGAGGTTTGGGGGCGCCCCATTGAAGACTGCTGGAAGAAGCTACCATGTGACCACTCCACCTAGCAGACTCCCAAGATTAATAACCTACTGCAAGAGACAATTCCTCAAAGATCTACTGTTACTCTAAGTTCTTACGTAACAATACTTTCTAGGAGTGGTATATGTTGTTCATCCACACTGACCCACCTGACCTCCCCGGCTGCGGCGCACAACCTGGCTCCCAGCTGGATAGATCTGGCGCCTTGGGGCAGAGCCGAGGATTATATCACCTGGGTGGGTGGGAGGAGACAGCTTGAAGACCTTCCGGCAGATCTTAAAGCGGCAAGGATATGCCAGAAAGTGTGCATGAACAACATATACTACTCCTAGAACTACTGTTACAGGTGAGTAACCTGTTTTTTTTTTTAGTTGCCGTTACTTCTGCTCAGAGGATTTCCGAGCTCCAGGCCCTGATGTGTAAAGTGCCTTATTCAGTTTTCCACAAAGAGAGGGTAGCTTTGCGTACAAATCCTAAGTTTCTCCCCAAAGTGGTTTCAGAAATGACACTGAATCAAGGCATTCAACTCCCCGTTTACTACTCAGACCACTCCGGGAAGGTGTTGCTCTTCTCCATACTTTGGACGTTCGTCTCACCTTGCGATATTACTTGTCCAGAACCAGGGAGAGCAGAAAATCTGATCAGTTGTTTGTGTCCTTTGCTCCTAGGACTTTGAGTAGCCCTGTGGCTAAACAGACCCTCTCTCGATGGCTGGTGCATTGCATCATGTTCTATTATCAGAAGTATGAGAAGCCCCTACCGGGCCTGGTATGGGTCACCCAACTAGAGGCGTTGCAGCCTCTCTTGCAGCACTGAAAGTGTTTCTGCTCCGGATATCTGTGCAGCAGCTACGTGGCACACAGTCCACACCTTCATTCAACATTACAGCTTGGACATTGCCTCAAGACATAGGGCAGGATTTGGTCTGGCTGTTCTGCAGGGTCTTATCTCTTAAGAAATCCCGTCCTTCCTTTTTTCCCTTTCTCCTACCACTCGAGGAGTTATCTTCAGTTTATACTGCTTGGGAATCAGTCCTATATGTGTTACCTGCTACAAGAGCTGACTCGCGAAGTAAGATAGTACAGTTACGCAAGAACTTAACATAACAGTAGATCTTTGAGAGAAGCTTGTGTAGCAGGTATACTTCCCACTCTCCTTCCCCCTGGAGATATCCCGCTGTGTGCGACTGCTACCATATCCTCTTCCTGCTTGACAAGATAGTGCCCTTCTTTTCTGTGATGGGTCTCAGTAGATCCGACTGCCGATGTGTCCGGCGGTGCAAGAACTGGGGCACACTGGGGATCACCGCCTCTTATACCACGTGGGCGTCTGGAGCGGTCCCCCGCTTGGTACTACTGGTTAAACGTTTGCTGTGGGATCCTGTCGCCAGCCGGCTGCAGTCCTATATGTGTTATGTACCGCAAGAGCTTCTCTCAAAGATCTACTGTTGCGGTAAGTTCTTATGTAACTGTACATTTCAGCACCCTAATGGGCTCCCTGCCTTCATCTCCTACATCTTCATGTCACCGGAGGTAATACTGCATCTTCCAGGGAAGTATTACAAGGTTCAGCACCCTAATGGGATCCATGTCTACAGCTTCTGCACCTGCATCTCCCAGGGGAATATTGGAAGGTTCATTTGGAGCCCCTGCATGCATTCTTACTTCTTTGTCTCCCGGGGTAAATTATAAACCTCCGCTCCCTAATGGACACCCTGCTTGCATCTCCTGTGTCTGCATCTCCCAGAGGAAAATTGCAAGGCTCAGCACCCTAGTGGGTTCCCTGCCTGCATTTTCCAGGTGTATATTACAAGGTTCCAGCACCCTGATGTTCTCATTGTCAACATCTCCTGTGTCTGTGTCTCCCAGGGGTATATTGCAAGGCTTCACACCCTAATGGGCTCCTTGTCTACATCTCGTGTACCTGCATCTTCCAAGGGAATAGTGCAAGGTTCAGTACCCTAATGGTCTTCCTGCCAGCTTCTCCTATGTCTGTCTTTCCCAGGAGTAATACTGCATCTCAACATTAAAAGTGTAGCAGGCTCAACCCTGGCCAATATATAAAGATTGTTACCACATTTATAATGCATCTTAAATTTTTAGTGTTTATAGAGGTGCACGTGGTATGTGACCAAACAAAAGCAAACATAATACTGTTCCCCCTAAGCTGCTTTAAAGCCTGCAGTTCATTAAAATCAGTTCAATGTTCTTACTTTTTTTTTTCATCATTTTAACATGTTAGAGGGGTTCTTGGTCTTATCACTCGGCCGAATTATGACCAGCCTGACCACAAACAAGGTGGCACACTCATCGGTGAGGAAAAGGTTCATATTACACATTTTACCATGCCATTATGAGCTGGGGTCCCCTTGCTTTATCTTTTTCTTGTGGGGAAACCACTTTCTGACTTCATTTCTTATGTAGTGTGCTTTGTGCTCTGGCCAGTAAGGGGTAATATTGCAAGGTTCAGCGCCCTAATGGGGTCCCTGCCTGCATCTGCATCTCCCAGGGGAATATTTATTTATTTTAGTCTTTGGTAACTGGCTAAGGCCCACTAGGCACAAGCGCCTGTTTTCAGGGGTGACCTGGGAGCAGTAGGGTGGTTAAGTGACTTGCTCAGTCACACAGTAAGCAAGTGGAGGTTGTGAGAATCAAACAAGTCTGCTGAATGTACCAGGCTCATTCACAGCTCATTAATCTCTAGGCTGTAGTGCAATATTGCAAGGTTCAGCACCCTAATATGCTCCCTACCTGCATCTGCATCTCCCAGGGAAATATTGCAGGGTTCAGCGCTCTAATGGGCTCCCTGCGTGTATCTCCCACGTCTGCATCTCCCAGGGCTTAGTTCCCTAATGGGTTAGCGCCCTGCCAGTATATCCTGCATCTGTGTCTCCCAGGGGAATATTGCAAGGTTCTGCACACTAATTAGCTGCTTGCCTGAATCTCCTACATCTGTGCCTCCCAGGGTATATCACTGCTCAGCCCCCTAAACAGCTCACTGCCTGCATCTCCATGGGGAATGTTGCAAGGCTTAGCACCCTAATAGGCTCTCTGCCTGCATGTCCTGTGTCTGTATATCCCAGGGGAATATTGCAAGGTTTAGCACCCTAATGGACTCCCTGCCTGTGTCTCCTGCATTTACATCCCCCAGGGGAATATTGCAAGGTTCAACACACTAATGGACTCCCTGCCTGCATCCCTAGCTTCTGCATCTTCCAGTATATTGCAAGGTCCAGCACCCTGATTGGCTCCCTGCCTGTCTCTCCTGCATCTGCATCTCCCAGGGTAATATTGCAAGGCTTAGCCCCCTAATGGGCTGCCTGTCTGTATATCTCTCTCAGGAGCAGTACTGCATGTCACAGGAGTATATTGCAAGGCTCACCACCGTAATGGGCTCTCTGCTTGCATCTCCTGTGTCTGCATCTCCCAGGATAATAGTGCAAGGTTTAGCACCCTAATGGGCTCCCTGCCTGCATCTCCTGTGACTGCCTCTCTCGGATGTATATTGCAAGGTTTAGCACCCTAATGGGCTCCCTGCCTGCATCTCCTGTGTCTTGCTCCCAAGGGGAATATTGCAAGGCTTAGCACCCTAATGTACTCCCTGCCTGCATCTCCTGTGACTGCCTCTCTCGGATGTATATTGCAAGGCTTAGCACCCTAATGTACTCCCTGCCTGCATCTCCTGTGACTGCCTCTCTCGGATGTATATTGCAAGGCTCAGCAGCCTAATGGGCCCTTGTCTACTACGTCTCCTGCATCTCCTAGGCGGATTATTTCATGGGCTCCCTGCCTGCATCTCCCAGGAGTAATACTGCTTATCCCTGTGTATTACAAGGTCCTGCACTCTGCTGAGCTCCCTGCCAGCATGTCCAACGTCTGCATCTCCCAGGAGTAATACTGTATCTCCTAGTATATTGGAAGGTCCAGCATACCTAATGGGCTGCCTGCCAGCATCTGTATCTCCCAGAAATGATACTGCAGCATCTCCCATTATATTGCAAGGTCCAGCTTCCTGATGGGCTCCTTGCCTGTATCTCTCAGGAGTAGCACTGTATCTCCCCGTATATAGCAAGCCTCAGCACCCTAATGGGCTCCCTGCCAGCGTGTAATGCATTTATCAGGGGAATACTGGTAGGTACGGTACCCTAATGGGCTCCCTCCCTACATCTGTATTTCTCAGGAATAATACTGCATCTCCCAGTATATTGCAAGGTTCAGCGCCCTGATGGTATCCTTGCCTGCATGTCCTGTGTCTACATCTCCCAGGAGTAATACTGCATCTCCTTGTATATTACAAGGTTCAGTACCCAAAATGGCTCCCTGCCTACATCTCCTGTATCTGTATCTCCCAGTGAAATATTGCATCTCCCTGTATATTACAAGGTTCAGTACCCTAATGGGCTCCCTGCCTGCATCTCCTGTGTATCTCCCAGGAGTACTACTGCATCTCCCTGTATATTACAAGGTTCAGCCCCTGATGGGATCCCTGCCTGCGTCTCCTGTATCTGTATCTCCCAGGAGTACTACTGCATCTCCCTGTATATTACAAGGTTCAGCTCCTGATGGGCTCCCTGCCTACGTCTCCTATATCTGTGTCTCCAAGGAGTACTACTGCATCTCCCTGTATATTACAAGGTTCAGCCCCTGATGGGCTCCCTACCTACATCTCCTATGTCTGTATCTCCCAGGGGAATATTGCAAGACTCAGCACCTGTATTCTGTATAGCCTTGTGTACTCTTGAATCTGATGTGAACCTGATGTGATGTTAATTATGTTTCTTGTAACTGTATATCATAACCCTTCCCAATAAAAATAAAAGCCAATTACATAAAAAGATCATGTTTTATTAGAATTATTTTTTTATATAGGTTTTTATCTACCCCACGGCTGGAGCAGGCTGTGCTCCCTTCCATCCTGCTCTGCCAACCCACACCGTCTCCAACTCCCCAGGACTTACCGATTTACCTGTTTTCCCCCATGGCTTCCTCTCAGTGGGCTGCCCCTTCCCCAATCAAGTATCCAGTTGCCTTCGGTGTCCTGGTGATGAGGCAGGTAAGGGATCGGCAGGTAGGGTTTCGTCAGTGCTTGCCCTGTCACCATTTTCTCTCCGGCCCACATTGCTGGGGCGCGCACATGGCATGCGCACACTGCAGAGTCTCACAGCACCACCCTCTTCCTGCTTCTCCTGTCCTGCACTACTGCTAGGCCTCCCCCTGGTGGCAGTCATTCAGTGGAGCCTGCCCTCCTCTGGAGAGGAGAGGAGAGCAGTCCCTGGGACGCTCAATCCTTTCCCTCCCCAGCTGACCCCCGGCACCTCATGTTCTTTCCCGAACATGGGTTGCCAGCGTGGTGGGAGATGTGGTTTCCAGTGCCTCAGCCCCCAGTGCCACCTGGCCAGAGTAAATCTCTTCTCTAGTGATGCATTCCATTAGTAGTGTAAGCTGCCCAACATCACGGGCCCCTTTTCATAATTGATCTTGCTGTTGTACATTTGATATGTAAAAAAGGTTCATAGATGATGGGTTAAAAAAATTCTTGGTTTTTCAGGGCCCAGTACAACAACAGAGACAGAAACCATTGCCAAGTATGAGATTATGGATGGAGCCCCAGTAAAAGGTAATGGATATCTTGAAGTAAATTTGATGTGATTGTTATATATTATGTATTAGAAACAAGACCGACATAATTATGTTGTAACGTACTGGGTGTGAAACAAGACATGGTCCTGACTGCTGTCTGAAATTAGATGGAATTTCTTCATGCAGAAGTGATATGATAATTGTTTTGAGTAACTGTATGAAATATTCTGTTTCTGACATAATTAGGTTACCTTCTCCAAATCTGTAACATCTTATAACACATTCTCAAAGGGGCAACAGGATACATTATGGTGTTTCTTGCTACGAGAGTTTGCTAATGATAACAACAGCAGTCAATAGATCTTTCGCCCAGTCACAAAACAAGAAGGAAAAGGAGGGAAGGGATTTGCTTTTTTAGGGCATATTTTGTACAAACTGTATCCCAAAGTGCTCTACAACCCAAGAGGGAGAGGGGAGTGAAAGTTGATACAACTGAGACATATAGGAGATTCAGACAGCACAGCGACAGATCAGGAGAGATTACAGAGAGGTATATTTTTTTTTCAAAAGTTTTACCGGGAAAGACCTACTGTACTGGTAACAGCTCATTTCTAGATGTGTCTGTGGGGGAGGGGAGGTAGACAGAGGGAGTTTGTGACTTGCTCAGGGCCACACGAGAAGCACAGGGAGTTGTCACTTGATCAGGGTCACACAATAGGTTAAGTACAGGGAGTTGTGTGACTTGCTCAGGGCCACACGACAAGCACAGGGAGTTATGTCACTTGCTCAGGGTCACACAAGAGGTTAACTATAGGGAGTTATGTGATTTGCTCAGGGTCACACGAGAGGTTAAGTACAGGGAGTTATGTGACTTGCTGAGGGTCACATGAGTGTAAGTGGCATTGGTGGGGTTTGAACATGGGTCTTCAGGTTCTCAGCCTTGCATTCGAACCATTACTAAACATCTTCCTGTGGACAAGTAGCCATAGTTATGTGAGTGGCTGATGTAATTGGTAGCCACTTACATAATTCTACTCAGATTGTCCACATGGCTGGAACAATCGTGTTCTGCTTTTAGAGTGACCTGCTTATGTTGTTACACCCCCACATACTTTACATTTTAGGAGGAATTGTGTACTGAGTGATTTGAACTCTTATTACATTAGAAATGTATCAGACTCTGGAAGAGATCCAAGTAAATCCCCATATCTGGCACTTTCTCTTTAAATGTGTCCCATATTAACTTCTGATATGTTTTTTTAAAGGTGAATCCATTCCCATACGACTCTTCCTGGCAGGGTATGACCCTACTCCCACAATGAGAGACGTGAACAAAAAGTTCTCTGTGAGATACTTCCTGAACCTTGTCCTTGTCGATGAGGAGGACAGGCGGTACTTCAAACAGCAGGTAAAGTGATATCAGGCAGTTCTTCAAACAGCAGGTACAGGGACATTTATTCTGTGAAGCGGTTTTACCAGACAACTCGGATAGAGAGCAGAAGGCTTGTTTATAGGTGTGACCGGCATAGTCGCAGGAACAAGGGGGAAGGGGCCACTTTGGCCATGTCACTACCAGTTTTTGCAGTCATTTTTACAGTGGGCGGAGTCTGCAGCTGTTTTGCGGTCAGCTCTAAAAACGACTGACCGGATTCTGACCGCAGCACAGATTTGGAGGTGAAGCACAAGCCGGTCAGTGAGAGCACTTCATTCAGCTGAACTCATGGTGGAACAGTCTGCCGTGGCCAAGATGGCCACCGCAGCTCAGTGCACATGTGTGACTTCCTCCACTCATCAAGCGTGCGCATTGGGCTCACAGTGGGACAGTCCATGCCCAAGATGGCCGCCGGAGCTCAGTGTGTATGCGCAACATCACTGCTCATATTCGTACTGAGAGTCGATGTCCATCTTGGGGATGGTGCACTGTTCCACCATGAGCTCAGTGAGCACCTTAAAGCATAGCTGCAACCGTGTCGGCTCTGACAAGAGTTTATTTATAGCTAGGGAGGACTGTGCCTTTAGAATGCAGCATGTGCAGTAAGCAGTGTTACTTTCTAATCACTCCCTTTGTGGCTTGCAGGGTGCTGGCAGAATCCTGAAGGTGAAGACCTGAGTAGTGCTAATGTGGTTGGCTGGGTTCATGGCTAAGTTAAGGTGCAGTGGTCAGACTTCAAAGGTGGGCATCAAAGAACTAGGCACCGGAAGCTGCTTCCGGTCGTTGAGGGTGGGGAGGTTACTCCACAGATTAAAAAGTTGGATGAAATAAACTGAGGTCATGAGTGAATCCAGTGTGTGGGTGGGGTGGATTTATTCCTTATATCCTTGTCCCTACCACTTTTCAGCCTGCTCTGCCACTAGTAGTGACCGGGAAAGAGTATGGGAGGGGAAGGGGTTGGGTGTACAGTGATGGTAGGAGTGAGCAGTTAGTAGATGGAGGCTTTAGTTATAAGCCAGTACTTCTGTTGTCATCTGCTCCTTGCCAGCAAATGAAGGAAGGTCAGTATATTCAAGTAACTAAACTAAAGAGAGACAGAGAGAGAGGTTTGCCATCAGTAGTAATCTAAAATCAGACCCCTCAAGAAATCTTTGAAAAAAGGTCACAGGGAGCAGTTCTTGACTTGCCCATTGGATAATAGCCCACAGATGTCATAAAAGTGTTTTCTGGGAGTGGTGGTAAGTGATCTCTTCCAAGACCCCACCAGGTCCCACTGATGGTATTTTCACACTTTACCGACCCTATAAACTGACCCTGGATCTGGGCTGCTTGTTAACAGACTAGGGAGCAGAGCTGCGTATAAACTGATCCTGGACTGGTGCTGCTTGTTAGCCGACCTGGGAGCAGTGCTGCATGTAAACTGACTGCTGCATGTCAACTGACCAGGGAGCAGTACTGTATGTCAACTGACCAGGGAGCAGTGCTGCATGTCAACTGACCTGGGAGCAGTGCTGCATGTAAACAGTTGACTAAATGTCAACTGACCAGGGAGCAATGCTGCATGTTAACAGTTGACTAAATGTCAACTGACCAGGGAGCAATGCTGTATGTCAGCTGACCAGGGAGCAGTGCTACATGTCAACTGACCAGGGAGCAGTGCTGCATGTCAACTGACCAGGGAGCAGTGCTGCATGTAAACTGTTGACTAAATGTCAACTGACCTGGGAGCAGTGCTGCATGTCAACTGACCTGGGAGCAGTGCTGCATGTCAACTGACCTGGGAGCAGTGCTGCATGTCAACTGACCTGGGAGCAGTGCTGCATGTCAACTGACCTGGGAGCAGTGCTGCATGTCAGCTGACCTGGGAGTAGTGCTGCACATCAGCTGACCTGGGAGTAGTGCTGTTCAGAGGAACTGTCCAGTTGTCAGTGTGAACTAAATAGCAGCGATTAGATTAGTGTTGTAGTTAACTGTGTATTGTTCCATATTACAGGAAATTGTCTTGTGGAGAAAAGCCCCAGAAAAGCTGAGAAAACGCAGTAATTTCCATCACCAGCGTGTCGAATCCCCCGAGCCGAATCCTGTATCAGCTGACCAGCCTGAACTGTAAAGAAGAAATACTCCTTGTATCCATGCAGCTGACTAAGAAGGGCTGTAAGAGAAGGAAACAAGTAGCAGTCCCATAATAATCGATTTTGTTCATCCTACAACACTGCATTACTGTTACTATTCTACTAAACATTCTGCAATCACGAACAGTAAGCGAGTAAAAAAGAAACTTGATTTCCCGAAACACTGGAACTTTTGCAAGCTACCGTTTTGTAACATACGTTTTACTTTTGTTCAGTGGCATTACGCGCTTCAATATTGTATACATCCAACAAACAAAAAAGTCAATGTTTCCATACTTGTAAACTGGGTTATTTATATTGTTTTGTTTCATATGTAAATTCGAGTTTGTCCATGCTTTATTGGCATGTCATAGACCAACACGTTTTCTTAGTTCACACGTGCCATAAACCGTTGTTCAAATGACACAGAGACACAAAATCATGCTGGGATCAAATGACCTTGATGTCTCCTAGAGTAGTCCCCAAAATCAGTTGTTTTTTTTTTTGGGGCTGTTGGATCCTGTATACCAGTCTGAGTCTTTTTAACAGTTTTTAAATTGTGTTGACTTGTGACAGCCATTGTATCAAATGTTCTGAGCAAGCAACATGGCTTCTTCAAAAGATCGAGTTTGTTTTGGTCTGGTAGGAATGTTGGAGGGAGATGGTAAGAGTAACTCACACCATATGCTGGCAAAACCAAGTAACTCCTTGGATGCTGGCTTGTGTACTCACAAGTTAAGTGGGAATGAATGACAGCTCCGTAAAGCAGCCCTAAGAAGCATGTTAATCGATTTATATTATGCAGCATTTCAGTGTATTGTGTACTGGGGGTTCTTAAAGTGTAGGGAGGGGTCAGGGAAGGAAAATAAATGTTCATTTTTCCCTTCTTCCATAGAAGTGCCTGCAGAACAGAAAATGCCATTTCTTTTCCTGGTCGCTTGCATGCTGTATGCCAGAAATGCCTCCAGAGGATATTTTGAAAGTATTTGAATTGTATATAACCAACTTCAGATTATGTAACAGTCTATAATAAAATATGTGAAAACCTCACCGTCAGCTCCAGTTATATGAGACATCGTTTTGTGTTTTTTGATTCTACCAACTGGATTGATTTCATTTGATTAGCTTTTCTATGATCGTGGATATGTTGTTCATCCACACTTATTGGCATATCCCTTTCCCCTTTAAATCTTGCCGGAAGTCTTCAGTCTGGCTCCTCCCACCTACCCGGTGGTATGTACCTCAGCTCCAACCCATGATGCCAGATCTTCCTTTCTGCTGGAAAATACAGGTTGCCTCCCTCGTGCTCGGGCATTTCGTAGGCCCTGGCTTTCAAAACTTCGGTTTTACTGAAATTAAAACTCATTCGAGTTAGTGATCGCGCTTTTGCGCCATCGATAATGAAGAGAAATCTTCCAGGTTTCGCTGGTGTCTCTGCGCCAGAAGATGTTGCGACACGATCCTCAACTCACGTGGCAGCCCTCCGGTTCGGCCTATTCCGTCTCTCCACCGATAGTGCTGGAGCCGCTGCCTAAGCAGCCTGTGGGAGGGGCTTCTTCCAAGGAGGATCAACCAGATACCGAGCTTCCCCGATGTCTGTCAGTCACGGTCACCCCGGTCCACCTTCGGTGGATCACTGGTTGTTTGGGCGGCAGGCCACTGTACCCAGACTCTTTGGACTCTGATGTCACTGGGCTTCACTCTCATCGTGGGGATGATGAGTCGTCCATTGGCACAGGGATGGAGGAAGGCCCTTCATCCTTCCAAGGGATCCTTCGTCTCATCTCTGATTCCACACGGATGCCCCTGGAACCCATCCAGAAAAAGGCGGAGTACCCTCTCACGGACATCCTCAAGATAGGGGATACCCCGACGGAGGCCTTTCCTGTGGCCAAGGCCATTGTTGGTTCAGCACTTGAACTTTGGCAGCGTCCTGCCTCATGTCCAGCACTGTCTGCCTGCATGGCCTGCAAGTATGCGTTGCCCATGGGGTCCCTTGCGAGGTTCACAGAGCACCCTTCGGCCGAGAGCCTGGTGACCGCCTCTGTGTTCAGGTGCACTGGCAGTTCTGCCGACACTGACCGACCACCCAACAAGGAGTCAAAGTATTTGGACCACTCAGGGCGGAAGGTCTATGCGGCGTTCTCCTTGGACCTTCATCAGGCAAGTTCGGCCATCGTCATGGCACATTTCTCCCATGCCCTTCTCGGGTCGTTGGACGAAGTCCTCCCACATCTCCCCATGGACATGCAGACCACGGTCAATCAGGTCCGAGATCAGGGCCGTGCTGTCACAAAATAACAGCACCAGACGGCCCTGGACATTGGGGACTCTTGTGCCAGCTCGATGGCCGCTGCAGCTTCCTCTCGCTGCAGGGCTTGGCTGAGGCTCTCCTCCTTCCTGGCGGATACTCAGCACAAGTTAGCTGATGTGCCTTTCCTTGGGACCGACTTGTTCGGCCCAGGAGTGGCTGGTCACCTACAGCACATAGAGCAGTCCAGTGTCACCTTGGATGCCACTTCTAAGAGTCCTTCAGGCAAGAACCAGCAGAAGAAAAAGAAGCCTTTTCGGCACTCTTCCCTTGCGGTTCAGCAGTCCTCCTTCCAAGGAGGACAGCAGCATCAACATCAGCAGCAGGCTCAAGCTTGGCACCCTCGGCCCAGGCCTGGATCCCAACAGGCCCGCACAGGAGGCTGAGGCTCAGGTCCTGGAGCTTCCTTCTCCTCCAAGCCTGCTCAGTGATGGGTTGGGGGCTACCACCCCTATTCCCGTCACACCAGCTCTGGGTCTTCCCATGAGGGGCTGGCTCGCTACTTCCTTCCGCCTGGTCCGCCACAACTTCGGACAGGTGGATTTTCAAGTGGTCGGGTCAGGACTGCCTCTAGAATTCGAGCAGTACCCTCCCAGCTGAACCCGCGCCCCTCGGGAAGAACAGATTTCCGCATGCACCCAGTCGGGTCTTCGAGACGATATTGCTCAGCTCCTCCTAAAGGAGGCATTAGCTCTCATGGCAGATCTGTCTACAGATCCAGGCTTTGTCTCCAGGTACTTCCTGGTGCCCAAGCAGACATGAGGCTGGCACCCCATTCTAGATCTGCCCAACCTGAATCAATATCTCTGGTCATGCACCTTTTGGATGGTCACTCTGTCCCAGATCATACCATCCTTGGAGCGAAACGTGGTTCTGTTCACTGGATCTGCAAGACGCGTTCTTTCACGTCCCAATCCATCCGTCCCATCAGCGGTTCCTCCACTTCAGGGTTGAGCGGATCCTGTACAAGTTCCGAGCCATGCCATTCGGCCTGTCTTCGGCCCCACGGGTCTTTACCAAGTGCATTGCAGTGGTGGCGGCCTATCTCTGGTGTTGGGGGGTCAGAATTTACCCCTAGCTCGACGATTGGCTCCTTGCAGGTTCCACCCAACAGGAGGTGGAGAGGTCCAGGGATCTGGCCCTCCAAACCTGCTCCCAACTCGGCCTTCTGATCGAGGCCAAGTCGAAACTCGTGCCTTCTCAGGTGATGGGCTTCATCGGGGCAGAGCTCGACTCTTGTCAAGCCAGAGCTTGGCTCCCAGCAGACAAGATCGAGGTTCTCGCCTCCTTTGCCCAATCATTTCTGGTTGGGCACTTGCGTCCTGCCCAGGATTTTCTGCGCTCTGGGTTACATGGCAGCATGCACCTCAGTGGTCCGTTGTGCCTGGTTGCACATGCGCCCCCTCCAATGGGAGCTGACCGCCCAGTGGACTCAGCGCCATGGTAATTTCAACCAGCTGATCACTGTAACCCAGAAGATGTGGGACGCTCTCCAATGGTGGACCGCCCCAAACCGGTTGCAGGAAGGGATCCCGTTTGTCCGTCCCGAGCCAACGGTCATCCTTATGACCAATGCCTCTCTCATGGGCTGGGGAGCCCACGTGAGGGACAACAGTACCCACGGGCTCTGAACCCCCGAGGAGTACTGATGCCACGTCAGCCTGTTGAAGCTCAGAGCAGTCAGACTGGCACTGTCAGCTTTCACTCCTCAGCTCCGGTGTCAAGTGGTTCAAGTCCAGACGGACAATACCACGACCATGTACTACCTCAACAAACAATATGGCATGCACTCCCGTCTGCTGTGCAAGGAGGCGCTCCACATCTGGACCCTTGTGAGCCGGTTGGAGGCAGATCGCCTAGGCATCCCATGTGACAGGAGTCTCGAACCAGCTGGCCAATGCTCTCAGCCGCATAGGCCAGACATCCCACGTGTGGTCTCTCCATCCAGAGGTAGCTTACAGCCTGTTCTCCCATTGGGGCAGACCGATGGTGGACCTGTTTGCCTCCAGGGAAAACACCAAGCCGAGGCTGTTTCATGCCCCCCCCCCAGCAGGGCTTACTGCAGGGGGATGCCTTCTCGAGGCCGTGGACCCCAGGCCTCCTCTATGCCTTCCCTCCATTTCCCTTGATCCACAAGGTGTTACTCAAGGTGAGAAGAGACAAGGTGAAGGTGATTCTGGTAGCCCTAGACTGGCCGCGCCAGTTCTGGTGTCCAGATCTCCTCAGCTGCAGGCCGCCGGAGCGGCTTTGTACACGCCTGGACCTGATATCTCTGAACCAGGGGAAGGTCTTCCATCTGGACCTTCAATCCCTGCACCTTACAGCGTGGTACCTGAGCGGCTAGAGTTCCAGGCTTTGGGTCTTTCCGAAGATGTCTACACCGTGGTGGAGGCATCTAGAAAGGAATAGACCAGGAAATGTTGCACCTTCAAATGGAAAAGATTTTCCATTTGGTGTCAGGGTAAGGGTCTGGACCCCTTATCCTGTTCTGCGACTAACATTCTCGACTACCTTTGGTCTCTCTCCAAAGGGGGTCTACGGTCATCGACCCTTAGTGTGCACCTGGCAGCCATTTCTGCTTACCGGGCGAGGCCGATCAGCCGACATTGGCACAGTAGACGGTGGTCGGGTGCTTTTTCAAAGGCCTGGATCACATATCCCTTCCGGTGCGTGAACCTTCACCTCCGTGGGATCTACTGCTGGTATTGGCAGATCTCATGGGCAAGCCATTCGAACCAATGCACAAGTGTGAGCTGTCACGCTTGTCGTGGAAAATGGCCTTCCTTTTGGCTGTCACATCTGCCAGAAGGACAGGGGCGCTCCAGGCGCTTTCGGTGGACTCCCCTTATCTGGTCTTCCACAGGGACAGAGTTGTCCTGCGCCCCAACCCGAAATTCCTTCCGAAGGTGGTGTCAGAGTTTCACCTTAACCAGGTGTTGACTCTGCTGGTATACTACCCTAATTTTACCTCTGAGGCCGAGTACAGGCTCCATACTTTGGACCTGAGACGTTCTGTCTCTTACTACAAGAAGAGGACGGCGGAAATTCATGGAGAGGTTCGCCAGCTGTTTGTCACCTATGCTGAAGCCGCTTCTGGCAGACCTTCAGCCAAACTAACCATAGCAAGATGGATTACATCATGCATAGGTCTGTGCTATGAGTTGGTGGGCATGGAGCCTCCCAGAAGGATAAGAGCTCATTCTACCTACCATACTGCTGCATTGGTGGCTGCTTCCAGGGACATCCCTATCCAGGAAATCTGTTGGGCTGCTACCTGGAAGTCAGCAAACACCTTCATTACCACTACCACATCGACCTTAAGTCACGCCGGGATGCTGGTTTTGGGACCTCGGTTCTCCAATCTCTGTTCCCTAAATAGGGGCTGTGCTCCTTGCCTTCCTCCTCCCGGAGAACTGCTAGGAGTCTGCCAATAAGTGTGGATGAACAACATATCCACGATCCTAGAAAAACAGGTTACTCACCTGTAACAGTAGTTCTAGGAGTGGTATATGTTGTTCATCCATACGGACCCACCTGATCTTCCCGGCTGCGGACATACATAACCTGGCTTCCAGCGGGCTAAGATCTGGCATCATGGGGTGGTGCCAAGGTATATACCCCCGGGTAGGTGGGAGGAACCAGCTTGAAGACTTCCTGCAAGATTTAAAGGGGAAAGGGATGTGCCAATAAGTGTGGATGAACAACATATACCACTCCTAGAACTACTGTCACAGGTGAGTAACCTGTTTTTTCTTGACATATATATATTTATTTTTTTTTTTATATCTAGTCCCCAGCTATAATGCCAAAGGTTTCTAGGCTCTCCCGTTGAAACCTAAGGACATGCACATGACAGCTTCAAACAACATGAAGTCTTGCTGTATTCTGACTATTGCAGTGATATCCAACCTTTGAACTGCCCCGGAGAGGAAAGAGTTAACTTTCCATGCAAGGCATGGAACGCTGAGCTCGAGCTCGGTTGAGACTCTGTTGTTGTTTAAACCCAAACCGCCAGATTCTTTACTCCGCATCACTGAAGAGTCGCCTCGGAGATTCTTCCTTTGCTCAGTTCAGTTTAGTCGGTTAAAGTGTTGTTTTTTCCTCGGTTTCAACCAAATTTATTCCAGTTAACCTGTCGGTTCAGTCTCTGTCTGTGGTACCGTGAGTACTAGATAGGTTTATTATTGTTTCTTCTGTGTGGAACTTGTAAACATTGGATCGGTTCGGTTTGAACCGATCAGGTTTGTTTAAAAAAGTTTGTTCTACTTTTAGAGTGTGGTAACCAGTCCTTATCGGTTCTTAAAAAAAACGGATTTCATTACGTTTTTTTCCACAACCAGAATACGGTCAGGAACCGATAAGGGTGTCTTGCCTGCTGATTGCCAAAAAAGGGTAAGTTTGGTTAGGACGGAAGTGTCTAGAAACCAAAGAGAAAAACCGGGCCCACTGGGTTTCAACACTGTAGTGTGTGTGGGAAGCCTTTGCTAGGCTGACCCCACACCACCTGTGTTTATTGTCTGGGGTTTGACCATCTCGATTCAGACTGCCAGATTTAAAAATTTCCCCAGCTACCCTGGAAGAGAGTAGGTAGGCTGAGGGAAAGGGAGGCCAAAAGTCTGCTGACCTGGATGGCCAGCCTGGTTCGGTTCCAACGAAGAACTGAAGAGTGCCCTCGACCAGGGAAAAGAGAACCAACTCTGAGGGTCGGTTCCAGTTAAAAAAAAAGAAGGATAAGTCAGCCGTTCGGATCCACAAGTTCTTTCTCCGACCGCTGATGAAATAGGCTAAGCGATAAGAATTGTTCAATCGCTAACCCCAGTTCCGACCGAACTGGCACCATCGGTTAGGGGGTCGGTTCTCCCGGTTCCGGATTATAATTTAGAGGATTTTTATGAACCGGAGGAGGAGAAGGAAGGAGAGTATGAGGATAGTGATGGTGATTATGAAAGTCTGGATGTGCCGATTGACCCGGACATCTCCCCAGACAGACCATCAGGGGTTTCTCCTCCTAGGCTTTCTGAGTCCCCTTCCCATTTTATGTTTTACAAAGAAGTGGCTGAAACTCTTCAGCTTCCTGTGGAGGAAGCAGTAGAGGATCAGGAGGAGCCTGATTATGTTGAGATGATGGACATCCCAGAGTCCAGGAGGCTGTCTATTCCCCTCCATAAGTCTTTTGGGAAACAGACAATAAAATTTTAAAGACTTCTAATTCTATACCTCCTGTGGACAAGAGAATGGGCAAGAGGTATACTCTTTCAGGCTCAGATACTGAGTTCCTTTCCCAGCAATGCAGCCATGTTGGGGTAGTGCAGGCTGCTGCCTGTGATAAGGCAAATATACCCTTGGCTTCACACCCCCCAGATAAGGACTCCAGGAGGATTGATGCCATGGCAAAGAAACAGTACATGGCAACATCTTTGGGACTCAGGCAGGCTAATTATATGGCCTATACAGCTAGATACCAGAAGTCTAGATGGGACACTGTAATGGCTTTAGCAAAACAGGTCCCTGGCCAGCTTGCCAAGGAGCTGGAGCAGGTGGTGGCAGCAGATGGTATTGAGGCATCCAAGGTGCAATTTCATGCTGCAGTGGACTCCAGTGATGTTTCATCTAGAGCCATGGCTACATCTGTGGCCCTTCGTAGGATGGCTTGGCTCAGATGTACTAGCCTGTCTCAGGATACCCAGACTAAGGCCATGGATTTTCCTGTTGTTGGTAATTCTCTGTTTGGGGAGCAAACGAGAACTAATGAAGAAATGGATGAATACAGGACCACCTATAGGAGTGCTCAGGCCAAGGAAGGCAAGCCACTCCCCAGAGCCAGCATTCAGGGACAGGGGCAGCCCTTTCTAAAGCCTATCTACCAAGCCCAGGCCTCTTCTTCGCCTTTGCCCAGAGGGGTTCTTCAGAGGGAGAGGCAGGCGGGGACAAGCAGGCCTGCTACCACCCTCAGCCTAAAGCCCCTGCCAAACAGGCACCCTGATGAGGTTTGCCGGGCGATTCTCCACCACCTGTAGGGGCAAGCTGGCTTACTTTGTCCAGGACTGGATGTCTTTAACATCAGACAAATGGGTCCTGGAAGTAGTAAGCCAGGGACTGGTTCTCGGCTTCAAAAAATTTCCCAAGATGAGAACCAGATCCTTTCCACCTGCAAATCCTTCAGAGGCACTTGCCCTAGAGGCAGAGGTCTCTTCCCTCTTGGCTCTGAGAGCCATAGAAAGGGTTCCATCCCTACACAAGGGAAAAGGATTGTACTCCAGGTACTTCTGAACTCCCAAAAAGACAGGAGAATGGCAGCCCATCCTGGATCTCAGATACTTAAACAAGCACCTTTTAAAGCGAAAGTTCAAAATGGTGACTCTGGGAATAATTCTACCCTCTCTAAGGCCAGGAGACTGACTAGTTTCCCTGGACCTCAAGGATGCCTATTTCCACATTCTCATCAGAAGCTCCCACCAAAAGTACCTCAGGTTCGAGTTGCCCTCAGGCCACTATCAATTCAGAGCAATGCCCTTTGGCCTAACTTCAGCTACAAAGGGTGTTAACAAAATGCCTGGCACTAGTGGTTTGCTTTCCTAAGGAGAAAAAGATCTCCATCTTTCCATACCTGGACGACTGGTCTCATAGTAGGTCAGTCTCCAGACCCAGTCAAGTCACACCTACAGATAACTCAGCAACTGCTCACTTCTCTAGGATTCCTTCTGAATCTTTCAAAGTCGGTTCTAGAGCCAGTGCAGCTCCTCACCTTCATAGGGGCAGAGCTGGATACAATAAGAAAGCCTTCCTTCCCTGGACAGGGCAAGGATCCTTGTTACACTGGCCTCTTCATTCACCCTCCAGGTGTCTCGACCAGCAAGGCATTTTTCTGCAGCTCCTGGGCCACATGGCTGCCTCTATAGCAGTGGTCCAAGGAGCAATATTTCAGATGAGGGACATTCAGTTCCACTTAAGAGCCTTCTGGTCCCAGAGAAAGGATTCTCTGACCAAACTAATCTGTGACTCGAACCCTGATCCAGGCTTTGCAATGGTGGCAGGATCAGGACAACCTAAGACAAGGAGTTCCCTTTGTCACTCAATCTCATTCTCTAATCCTTACCACAGATGCCTCCCTCTTGGGCTGGGGAGCCCACTTGGAGGATCTGACCACCCAAGTGTTGTGGTCACCTCAAGAATCTCTGCTTCACATCAGTCTCTTAGAACTCAGAGCAGTGTTTCTAGCACTTCAAGCTTTTTCCAAGTCTGTTCAGAACAAAGTAGTTCAGATCAGGACAGACAATACCACCACAATGTGGTACATCAACAAGCAGGGGCACTCGTCCTGGCCTTGCATAGAGACAATGAAGTTGTGGTCTCTGGCCTATTCCCTGAATACCTCTCTGATGATAGTGCACCTCCCAGGGAAGGACAATGTCCTGGCAGATGCTCTCAGCAGGATATCTCAGGGCCATCACGAATGGTCCCTAGATCCCTTGATTTTGAAGGTGATCTTCTCCAGATGGGGCACCCACAGATAGATCTTTGCAGCCCCAGACAAGCCAACTTCCTCTTTTTTTGCTGCGGGCCCCAGTGATGGCCCAGTCCCCTGGATGCTCTAGTTCTCAATTGGGAAGGAAGTTCCTGTATGCCCCCTTCCCTCTCCTGTTCAAGGTACTAGTCAAAATCAGGTCTCAACCCTGCAAAGTGATTCTGATGCTCCAGACTGGGCCAGACAGCCCTGGTACCCTCTCTTGCTGTCCTTAGCAGTCCACCTTCCTCTGTCTCTTCCCAGGAATTACAGCCTGTTAACATGTTCTCAGGGGAGGGTCTGGTATCCAAATCTCAATCTCAAGGCCTGGCTCTTGAAGAGTTAGAGTTTGCTGATTTGTATCTCTCTCAAGGTGTTCTGGATATTTTAAAGGCTTCTCGAAAGCCTTCCACCAGAAAGACTTACAACTCAAAATGGAAAAGGTTTACTATTTGGTGCTCTGGGAAGCATATTTCTCCAGAGTCTGCTGGGTTGCCTACAGTCCTTGACTATATGGTTCATCTCAATAGCTTGGGACTCAGACCAGCTACACTTAGAGTGCATCTGGCAGCTGTCTCTGCCTTCTTGTCAGCAGGCGAGCACTCTTCCCTTTCAGCTCATCCTGTATTCTGTAAATTCTTCAAGGGATTGCTACATACCAATCCTCCCCTCAGGGACCCTGCCCCTGCTTGGGACTTTAATGTTTGCATTGCTCAGCTTATGCAACCCCTTTTTGAGCCTTTGTCCTCAGCAGAGCTTAAGTACTTGACTTGGAAAACTGTGTTTTTGGTAGCCATTACTTCTGCCAGACGCATAAGTGAGTTACAGGCCCTCTCAGTGGAGCCTGATTTTATCTCTTTCCATAGAGATAAGGTGGTCCTCAGGACTAATAGGAAGTTTTTGCCTAAGGTGGTTTCAGATTTCCACCTTAACCAGTCCATGTCTCTTCCTGTTTTCTTCACTGACCATTCCTCCTCTGGGGAGAGGAGACTGCACAGCTTGGATGTGAAAAGGGCTCTTAGCTACTACATAGAGCGCACCAAGGGTCACAGGTTTGACTCCCTCCAACTGTTCCTCACTTATAGTGAGGTTGGTAAGGGAAAACCTGCCACTAAGAGATCTATTGCCAGGTGGATTGTCTCTTGTATACAATTTTGCTATGAAAATTAGGTAGGATCCCACCCTCAGGCCTGAGGGCTCACTCTACCAGAGGTACAGCTGCTTCCCTGGCTGCTGCCAGGGATATTCCTATCTTAGAGATTTGTCAAGCAGCCACCTTGAAAACAGTACATACTTTCACCAAGCATTACTCTCTGGATATCCAGGCTAGGAGTGATGCTCGGTTTGGCACAGCAGTGCTTCAGAGCCTATTCCCGAAGTAGGTTCTGTCCCTCCTCCATGGAGGTACTGCTTGGTAGTCTGCAATAGTCGGAATACAGCAAGACTTCATGTTTGAAAAAAAATTACTACCTTAATAATGTTGTTTCTTCTAATGGAGTCTTGCTGTATTCTGACCTCCCATACTCCCCTCAGAACCTGGGTTTTGGGATGTGGGTGGGCAGCAACAGTGTTGGCACCCTAGAGGTGCCCCTTTCTCACCCTCTTAATTTGGGTGTGTGTGTGTGTTTTGTTTTATTTTTGGGTTTCCTGACTTGAGTCTTTGCCTTGGAACCAAAAGTCTTATTATATTTAGTAGCCAATTGGCTAGTGTGAGTTACAGTTTCCACACAGGACACCCAGTGAGTATAGCTCAAAGATCTGGCGGTTTGGGTTTAAACAACAGACAGAGTCTCAACCGAGCTCGAGCTCAGCGTCTCCATGCCTTGCATGGAAAGTTAACTCTTTCCTCTCCGGGCAGTTCAAAGGTTGAATATCACTGCAATAGTCAGAATACAGCAAGACTCCATTAGAAGAAACAACATTACTAAGGTGAGTAATTTTTTCTTGCTGGTGTGTGTTCATGGTGATGCTATTCCCATTCAGTCCCTCCACACACATCTTGTCATGAATTCCCAAACCCTCCGGAAAAGGCCGTGCAGGAAAGGAGGCTAGAAAATCAAAATTGCTACCAGGTGGGCATTCTTGGTGCCCTTGGATACAGTATCACAGCCCAACTGTGGTAAGTGCTTCTTCACAAACACTGGGGCAAAACATTTGGCTATCACACTGGACTCCTAGTGTACCCTTCAGGAGTGCAGAAGTTGTACAGCTTGTCAGATTCACAGTACCAAATAGTCATCTGATACAGACTTTTTTTTGTACTTCATTTTTTTTTTCATAAATAAAATGATTACACATACTGAAATGGAGTGCAGCACATATTTTATTTTATGGCAGTTCATTAATTATGTACAGGAGTCCACAATCGGAGCTTAGGCCTGACCCATAAAACATTATTCTCCAATATCAGAGTGAATTGTACCAACAAAGAAACCATTTTCTATGCACCTGACATAGAAACATAGAACTTGTTGGCAGATAAGGATCACTTGGCCCGCCTAGTCTGCCCTAATTTCCCTACTTATAGTGCCACTAGAGTCCCTGCTTGGACTCCGGCTTCCCAACTTCTACACAGACTTTGATGGCAGATGAGGACCGCTTTTCCCACCCAGTCTGCCCATTTCCCTACCTTTTGGGTAAGCTGCAAACCCTAGTTAACCAACAGCCTACTTCCTCCAACCCCCCACTAGAATTGCCTTATGTCTGTCCCATGCATTCTTGAATTCCCCCACTGTTTTTGACCCCACTGCCTCCTCTGGAAAGCTGTTCCATGCGTCCACCACCCTCTCTGTGAAAGATTCCTTTGTGACTATCCCATGCATTCTTAACTCCTGTGACCATTCTAGTACCAACCACTTTGTTCCAAGCTTCCACCACCCACTCCGTGAAGTAGTACTTCTTCACGTTTCCTCTGAGCCTCCCCACTTCTAGCTTCAGATTGTGACCCCTTGTCCCTGAGCATCTGTTGCTTTGGAAAATGCTCCATTTCTCTACCTTGTTTATTCCTGTGAGGTATTTAAATGTCTTTATCATATATACCCCCTCCCCCCCGCCAAATTCTGTCCTGTCTTTTGGGGAGTACATATTTACATCCTTAAGCCTTTCTTCATAGAGCTTCTGATGCAGGCCCTGCACCATTTTGGTTGCCCTCCTTTGCACTGCCTCCAGCCTATCTACATCCTTTTGGAGATGGAGCCCCAGAACTGGACACAGTACTCAAGGTGGAGTCTCACCAACTATCTATACAGTGATGTTATTACCTCCCTCTTTCTGCTGATGATACTCCTCCCTATGCATCGAGCATTCCACTAGCCTTCCCACTGCCTTGTTACACTATTTAGCTACCTTGGTCATCAAATTGATGCCCCCACCTCGTTCCTGTTTTGTGACTGCTAATACTCCTCCCCGAGTTGGTACGTTGACCCTGGGTTTCTATACCCTAAGTGCATGATTTTGCACTTTTGTGCATTGAATCTCAGCTGCCAAAAATTTTTGTGTCATCCACCAATAGATATACCTTCCTCTCCAGTTGTTCTGCAGTGTCGCTAATAAAGACATTGACGAGGACCAGGCCTAATACTGACCCCTGCAGCACCCCACTAGTCACCTTGCTTCCCAGATTGTACCCATTTACTACCACTCTTTGGCTCCTACCACTAAGCTAACTCTTCACCCATTTTACTATTTGGCACCTACTCCCAAACTACTCAGTTTACCAGCCTTATGTGTGGAACTGTCGGAGGCCTTGCTGAAATCCAGATAGGCCACATCAACTGCCCCCTCCCTGCTCCTCTTACGTTACCCAATCAAAGAACTCAATCAGGTTTGTCTGGCAGGACCTCCGCCCTGTGAGTCCATATTGCCTCAGATCCTGTAGACCACTGATAACAAGGTATTCTCCAATTCTTTCCTGAAGTAGTGTGTCCATTACTTTGCCCACTACAGAAGTCAGGCTGATGGACCTGTAATTTCCCATCTGCTCCCTATTTCCACTTTTGTGGAGTGGGACTACATCTGCCTTCCTCCAGTCCCCTGGTACCTCCCCTTTTTCTAACGACAGGTTGAACTTTGGCTGTTAGTGGTGCAGCCAGCTCCTCCCTGTGCTCCCTCAGCGATCAGGTGCACTGCGCCTGGACCCATTGCCTTGTCTACATTTAACTTTGACCACTCCGTGGGACTCTTTTCCACTGTGAAAGGGCTAGTGTCCACCTCCCCACCCTTTACGCCTTTGTCTTGTACCATGGCCCATTTCCTACCCTCCTTCGTGAATACTGAAGTATTTGTTCAATATATCCGCTTTTTGGTGGTCCTCTTCTGCAGACCTCCCTTCCTTCAGTCTTATTATTACTCCCTGGAATTCCTCTTTTCACTAATGTATCTAAAAATGTTTTATTCCCCTTTTTTTTTTTTTTTTTACTGATTTGGCTATATTTTCTTCTGTTTTAGCTTCGTGCTCCTGTCTTCCCTTCTCTCTGTTTCTCTTGATAACTCTCCTTCTAGGGACATGGATATGTTGTTCATCCACACTTGATTGGCAGGTATCCTTGCCACTTTAAATCTTGCTGGAAGGTCTTCAAGCTGGCTCCTCCCACCCACCCGGGTGGTAAAACTCTCGGCTCCGCCCAACACGCCAGATCTTCCTTACCGCTTGGAAGCTCAGATTCCCTCCTTAACGCTCTGCATATAAGACTGGTTCCTATTTCTTCGGTTTACCCGAAATAACTTTTAAGGTTTTCAAGACTTCGGTCATTTATTTCCCTCGCAGCTGCGATGGACAAATCGACTCGGTTTCCGGAGGTGCCCATGCGGCAGAAGATGTCTCGGACGGATCCGCACTCCACCTCGTCTCACTACTGGGCCTTGGCACGACCCGCAGGCTTAGACCTGTGCTCTTCTTTTCGGTCCACGTCCTGAATACCGCAGCCCCATCTACAACGTACACCCGAAACGTTATCCTCCGAAGTCAAGGAGGCCTGGCTGGCGGCCTCAAGGCGCGGCTCGGGCAGAACAGCTTGAGCAGATGATCGCCTCGAGGAGGAGGCGGCGAGGCCGCTTCTTCATCTTCCTCGGCCGTGGCCTTTATCCCGCTCTCCCTGGGATCCTCCTATTCAGCTTCTTTTAAGGAGCTCTGTCTGTCCCTCTCCACTAAGGGAGAGGGACCAACATCTTCAGGACCTTCCTCTCGGTCCAAGAAGAAGGACCACAAAGGTAAGTCCCTCCGTCGATGCTCTTGGGAGTGGGAGAGGTCCCTCTCACCGAGTAGTCGACCATCGACTTCGGTCGATCCTTCGGCTTCGGCCACTGGCTTCACGGTGTCCCTGTCAGGTCAGTTGACCGAGACTCCCGTCGACGCAGTCGAGATTTTTCTCGACCCGTTGGACGGGCTGTCGACCGGTGAAGCCGAAAACCTCACTCCCGGTTCCCCCGGTGGTGGTTGAGGTGTCCCTGGTCTTGCCCGTGCCTCCGGTTCCGGAGTCCACGGTTGAGCCCTCCGAGCCAAGGGGAGAGCGGGTTTCCCCCGCCCTACCCCCGTACCCTCCTCGGAAAAACTGAGGTTCGCGGTCTCGGACTTCTTCTCGGTCCAGCCGATCCCGCCGTCATAGGCGGTCTCGGCACCGTGGCAAGCAGCATCGCCGTTCGTCCTCGGACGAGGGGAGGCTTCGACGCAAGTTGCGTTGACGATACGAGGACCTCATGTGGCAACAGCTTCTTCTGTCCGGGAGCAAGCCGACGTCATCGCCTTCCCCGGCTATCAAGTGGCTGTCACCGGAGCGGCCGAAGCAACCCCTCGCCTTAGCCGAGGCGCCTGCTTCCAGGCCTGTTGCTCGGCGAAACCGGCTGCCCCACCGATTCCGGTGGAACCTCCGCCTCCACAGCCGTTGTTTGGGGCTCCGACCAAGAATTCTCGGTCGGCCCAGGGTCTGCCCCATAGGCTGTCTGTCACCCTCACTCCCGATCGCCCTCGGCAGGTGGAGGGTGGCTCAGGCCCAAGGCAGCTCTTTGCGGACTCCTCTGAGTCCGGCCGACGATTCCTCCCTGTTCTCCAGGTGGGTCGACGGAGTCCTCAGGAGGTCAGTCACTGGACGATAGCCTGCCGTCCTTCATGGGTTTGCTAGGCTCATCTCGGAGTCCACGGGATGCAGCTCGGAACCCAGCATCCAAGCGGGCCAAGTATCCCCTCAGGAGATATTGGACCGAGGATTCTCCCACGGAGGCTCTTTCCGTGGCCGAGGCCATTGTAGGCCCGGCCTTGGAGCTCTGGCAGCTCCTGCTTCCTGCCCTCGCGCCCGGCCAGGATGGCAAGGAAGTATCGCGGTCCCTACTGGTTCCCTGTCTGGTTTCTCGGAACACCCCTCAGCCGAGGGTTGGTTACCGACAGCGTCTTCGGCATGCGGGAAGCGGGGCATCAGACAAACCTCCCGACAAGAGTCAAGAAGTTGGACTACGCCGGTGAAAAATCGCTCTCGTGCCCTCCCTTGGCGCCTGTCAGGCCAGCTGGGCGTGCTGATGGCAC
The DNA here is from genome assembly GCA_016271365.2 of Neoceratodus forsteri. Taxonomy (NCBI): domain Eukaryota; kingdom Metazoa; phylum Chordata; order Ceratodontiformes; family Ceratodontidae; genus Neoceratodus; species Neoceratodus forsteri. The sequence continues at coordinate 1,104,300,792 of CM028135.1, read as the reverse complement.
ATTTCTCTCACGCCTGTTGGGCTCCTGGACGAGTAGTCCCTCATCTCCGGCTGACCTGCGAGACCACGGTTAAGCAGGTGCGGGACCAGGGCAGGGCAGTGGCCAAGCAGCAACTTCAGACTGCTTTGGACATTGGTGACTCATGCCCGGGTCAGTCGCGCGCAGTGGCTGTCATGCCGTCGGGCATGGCTGAGGATATCCACCTTCACGCGGATACCCAGCACAAGTTGGCGGATGTCCCCTTCCTGGGGACCGACCTCTTCGGCCCTGGAGTGGAAGGTCACCTCCAGAGGATCGAAAAGTCCAGTGCCACTCTGGACTCGGTCTCATCCGCTCAGAGGGACAAGGGCCGCAGACCGCAACCTAAGCCCTTTCATCCGTCTGCGCCCGCGGCACGATCCGGCCCAGCAGCGTCAGGGCCAGCAGGCTCGCGCTTGGCATCCCAAACCCAAGCCCGCGGCTTCCTCCTCCAGGAAGCAGGGAGGTAAAGGCCCAGGTGGTCCCTCGTCGGTCCCTCCTCCAAGCCTGTTCAGTGACGGGTTGAGGGTGCCGCCCCAACCTCGTCTCCTCACCCAGGTTCCCCATGGAGACAGCTGCCACTTTCTTCCGCCTGGTCTGCTGTCACCACAGACGGTGGGTGTTGGAAGTGGTGGGGAAGAAGCCTGCCTCTGGAGTTTGAGCAGGCCCCACCCTTCAGAGCTCGCACCCCGAAGGGCCCCGGGGTCCGCAGCCTCACTGTCGGCTCGCCGAGCCGACATCACTCTGCTCCTCGAGAAGGAGGTGATCAGAGAGGTGGCGGACCCTCCCTCAGACCTGGGGTTTGTGTCCAGGTACTTCCTGGTTCCAAAACGGACGGGGGGCTGGCGCCCCATTCTTGACCTGCACGACCTAAACAAGTTCCTAAGGTCTCGGGCCTTCAAGATGGCCACTCTGGCTCAGATAATACCATCCTTGGAACGCGGCATGTGGTTCTGCTCTCTGGACCTGCAGGACGCGTTTTTTCATGTCCCTATCCGTCCGTCTCACCAGAGATTCCTTCGCTTTCGAGCGGAAAGATCCCTTTTCGAGTTCCGAGCCATGCCCTTCGGCCTGTCTCTTGCTCCCAGGGTCTTCGCCAAATGCATGGCAGTGGTGACAGCATTCCTGCGGTGCCGAGGGGTCCGGGTGTACCCTTACCTGGACGATTGGCTGGTAGCAGCCCCCTCCAGACAGGAGGTGGAGCGGTCCAGAGATCTGGCCCTCCAAGTTTGCTCTCAGGTCGGCCTCCTCATCAATGAGGCCAAGTCGGATCTCGAACCGAAGCAGGTGATTCTCTTCATCTGGGCAGAGCTCGACTCTCTTCGAGCCAGAGCACGGCTCCCAGCGGACAGGGCCGAGGTTCTTTCCTCCTTTGCCCGATCATTTCTGGTTGGGCAGTCGCGCCCTGCCCGGGACTTCCTGCGCCTCCTGGGTCTCATGGCAGCCTGCACCAGCGTGGTTCGTTGGGCCCGCTGGAACATGCGCCCCCTTCAATGGGGGTTGACCAGCCAGTGGTCTCAACGCTACGATCCATTGGACCAGCTAGTGACGGTGACCCAGGGGATGTGGAACGCTCTCCAGTGGTGAATCGTTCCAGCTCATCTGCAGGAGGGCATCCCGTTTGTCCGCCTTGAGGAGACGGTCTGTCGACTGACGCCTCTCTGATGGGTTGGGGTGCCCATCTGGGGGAGCACAGAGTGCACGGCCTCTGGTCCCCGCAGGAGTCCCGATGCTGTATCAACCTGCTGGAGCTCCGAGCGGTCCGTCTAGCTCTCACTGCCTTCGCTCCATTTCTACGGGGTCAAGTGGTTCAGGTCCAGACAGACAATACCACGACCATGTACCACCTAAACCGCCAGGCGCGGGCGCTCCATGCCTCTGTGCAAGGAAGCTCTCGCATTTGGTCACTGTGCGCAGCCTGGAGGCGGATCTCCTGGCCATTCATGTGGCAGGGCCTCCAACACCCTGCCGATGCCCTAAGCCAGATAGGGGCTGTGTCCCAGAGTGGTCTGTCCTGCGGAGTAGTACAAGATCTGTTCTCTATTGGGGCACACCTCAGGTGGATCTGTTTGCCTCCAGGGAGAATGCGAGGCTGAGGCTGTCATGCCGCCCCCCCAGCAGGGCTCGCTGCAGGGGATGCCTTCTCGAGGCCGTGGACCCACGGGCCTCTTCTGCCTTTTCCCCATTTCCTTGATCCACAGGTGCTTCTCAAGCGAGGAGGAGACAGGCGCAGGTGATTCTGGTAGCCCCAGACTGGCCCCGCCAATGCTGGTATCCAGATCTCCTCAGCCTCAGCTCCAGGCTCCCGAGGCAGCTTCCAGCTCGCCCGGACCTGCTTTCAGTCAATCGGGAAGGTGTTCCATCCGGACCTTCAATCCCTGCACCTGACGGCCTGGTTCCTGAGCGGCTAGAGTTCCAGGCCTTGGGTCTTTCCGACGAGGTCCTCAATATAGTTGAGGCATCCAGCAAGGAGTCGACCAGGAAATGCTATGCCTTCAAATGGAAGAGATTTTCCATTTGGTGTCGGGGCAAGGGCCTGGACCCTTCCTCTTGTTCCTTGGCAAGCATCTTGGACTATTTATGGTCCCTTTCTCAGCAAGGGCTTAGGTCGACGACCCTAAGGGTGCACCTGGCAACCATCTCTGCTTACCGGGCGCGGGCCGGGAAGCAGTCGGTGGTGCAGGAGAAGGTGGTCTGGCGGCTTTTGAAGGCCTTGATCACATTTCCCCTCCGGTGCGAGAACCTCCACCTCCGTGGGATCTACTGCTGGTACTGGCAAAGCTCATGGGCAAGCCATTCGAACCAATGCACAGGTGTGATCTCTCTCACCTGCCGTGGAAGTCCGCCTTCTTGGTGGCTATTATGTCAGCCAGAAGGATGGGAGAGCTTCAGGCGCTTTCCATTGAGTCTCCTTACCTGGTCTTCCACAGGGACAAGGTTGTCCTGCGCCCCCACCCAAAATTCCTTCCGAAGGTGGTGTCGGAGTTTCACCTTAACCAGGTGTTGACTCTGCGGTGTTCTACCCCAATCACACCTCGGAGGCGAATAGGCTCCATACTCTGGACCCTAGAAGGCTCGCCTGGCCATGCTAGTGAAGGGCGAAGTCTGAGAAGGTTCGCCAGCTGTTTGTCACCTATGCTGAAGGCAGCACCTGGCAGACCTGCAGCCAAGCGGGACTATAAGCAGGTGGGTCACCTCCTGCATAGATCTCGCTATAGGTTAGCGGGCATGGAGCCTCCCAGAGGATAAGAGCTCATTCTACCGCCATACCGCTGCATCGGTGGCTGTTTCCAGGGCGTCCCTATCCAGGAAATCTGCGGGCTGCTACCTGGAAGTCAGCACACCTTTATCACCCACTGCCACATCGACCTTGGAGTCACGCCCGGGATGCTGGTTTTGGGGCCTTGGTTCTCCAGTCTCTATTCCTAAGTAGGGGGTGTGCGCTGCCTCCCTCCTCCCGGAGAACTGCTAGAGTCTGCCAGACAGTGTGGATGAACAACATATCCATGTCCCTAGAAATACAGGTTACTCACCTGTAACAGGAGTTCTAGGAATGGTATATGTTGTTCATCCACACACACCCACCACCTCCCGTCGACGCGACAACCCGGAGCTTCTCTCCAGCGGCCAGATCTGGCGCGCCATAAGGAGTTGAGGTTTACCACCCGGGTGGGTGGGAGGAGCCAGCTTGAAGACCTTCTGGCAATATTTAAAGCGGCAAGGATACCTGCCAATAAGTGTGGATGAACAACATATACCATTCCTAGAACTCCTGTTACAGGTGAGTAACCTGTATTTTCTTACCCCAGGACTCCTTTAGTATCACTAACTTTAGCAGTTAGCTGGCTAGGTGCAACTGCCCCGGAAGTATGCTTTTAAGAGAATTTTTATTTAAATGAGCTTAGGGCCCTAGCCAATCAAAAAGCAGGAGGGGGAGTGAGCTGAGTGAGAGCAGCCTGAAGGCTTCAGAATTTTCTCAGCTGGACTGAGCAACATTGCCCCTGAGGTACCTCTCAACTTTCCTTGTTGACAGCCTCTAGCGCTTATCTGGGTAAAGTTTTCCTCATAAATCTTTTTCTATAGTGTGCTTTGTGAACATTTTACATTTTTGTTAGCGCCATGCTAATTTTCCATTTTTGACTTGATTATTACAGCGACTGTTCATTTTCTATATTATTTTTACCATGGGTACTTAATTTCGACTGTTCTCCACCTTTCTAATGCACTTTGTGAAGGAACTGTCGAAGTCTGTACTTTTGCCTTATTTTTTACCTCAGACCTCGCAGGTTTTGCTGCGAGGCAATCAGTTGGATTCAAATGTTTGATAGTTACTTGACTAGATTAAATCCCCCTACATATAACTGGACCCAAGTTAGTCTCAGGACTGGCCAGTGGCATTACAACAGAAACCTGTGTGCAGTTGACTGGTATTACTGGGTTTCTGTTAGATTGGCACTGGAGAGATCCTAGTACTACAAAAAAAAAATATATATATATGGGGATTTTAAGGTAGACAGAGTTTTAACTGGGCAGGACTTGGTCAGTGGCATTTCACAGAAACCTGCACTCAGTTGTTTGTGGTGGAGATCTTGGGTTCTGTTTGTTAAATTATCACATAGCATAGAAACCCAATAAGTATTATGACTGAGGATATATCGAAGGCTGCCGATTAGGGGTCCATTAAGAGTAATAATAAATATGTAAGCAGGGGGCTGACAAAGCCTCCAGTTCCCAGCCAATAAACGTAGCTTCCAAAGGGGCTGCCCAAGTCCCTCACAAATTTCAGAATTATAAACCTGAGTAAAGGAAGCTCAAGCTGCTATGAAGTGTCTGAAAAGAAATTCTGTCAAGAATATTGCTCCTGTTCCTCCTGGGAAAGCCAACGGCGAACAACAGGCAGCTTGAAGAATAAAGAAAAATCAAAGCATATTCAGCATTGTCTGCGCAGTTAACGTTTTGGCAGAATTATGGCACATCCTTCAGACCTTACAAAGACAGGCTTTATGTGTACAGGGGCTAGTATGCACTTTTCCACAGACTGTGAAGGTGATACAGTTGATGATGAATCATTTTATGATGCCCTGATTACAGGGGCTGCTAACACTCTTCTCAGGGTTCCGCACTCTCTGAAAATATAGAGCGGTGGCAGTGGTGATCAGGTCAAATGGTGCGTTATTTTACGGGACCTCCTATATGCACTGTACATGTACGTGTGCATAAGTAGCTTTTAAGTAACATATAGTGTGCTGGTATTAAATGGGTAGTATTGCAATAAAGGATGTCAACAAAAGACAATTTTGGAGGATTTTATAAAAAAAAAAAAAAAAAATGGATAAAAATATAGGGTGGTGGCCCACTGCCCTAAAACAATAAATGGGGAACACTGCTTCTATAGTTTTCACTCCAGAGACTGTGAGGGTGATACAGATGATATGAGTATTTTTATGATGCCCCGACATGACTTTGGAGGGCCTAGACCCTTATGTATTGACTCCATTTGGAGCTTCCTCTACTAACCAGGAGGATTCCCCCTCTTTGCTTTCATTTATCCAAAACATATTGGACACCCTGGACCTCCCTTCTCAGGAGTCTATCCAAGGTGAGGATGACGATAAAAAAGATTATGGAGAGATGAAGGTCTCCCACCTCCTAAAAGTCTGGTCGTGCCTATCTGTAATGAAAAATATAAATAAAAATACCACGAAACTGCTTCAAATCCTCACTTCTGTTGCAAAGGTTTACAAGCGGTCTGGAAATGTTAATAAATAAATGCATAAATATATCAATTATTAACAACAATGCTGCGTGCCAGTCTGTACATCCCAGCCATGTGACTATAGTGCAGCAGGCAGCTTTCCAGAAAGCTGGGGTCTCATTGTCCTCCCTACCCCTGGATAAGGACTCCAGAGAATAGATTTCATAGCTAACCACAGATGCTTGTCAAAATGTTTTCCTACTTGGCTTTTACAACCAAATATTAAAAAAAAAAGCACTGCAGAACTCTGTCCTGGTTCTAAGATGCAGATGGGTATGGCAAACATGCCCTGGAAGCTATGTAGTACCAATTCCACCGGGCAGATGACAATAAGGATGCCGGCTCCAGAGCTGTGGCCCATGCCATCTCTCTGAGGCGCTTTGGCTGACTTAGAACTACTGGTCTACCCTCAGACTCATAGTTTAAGGCCACGGACTTTCCCTGTGATCAAATCATGCTGTTAGATTCCAGAACATCTGACTGCAACAAGGCCTCCTGCCCCACGGAAATTCCTCCCGAGTGCATTGGGGCAGAGGTTATTTTCCCAGCTACCCCTTTCTCTCAGTACAGGGGTGCTTTCAGATGGAGGAGCAGAAGGAGCCAAAGGTGGCCACCTCTACCCAGCCATCAGCTTTGCAGTCTAAGCCTTGATATTGGTGTGGGTAGACCTCGTGTGTACCCAGGTGTCTAGGCCTCTTTCCCCAACACAGGTGTTGCTGTTGGAGTGGGAGGTAAAAACCTTCTAGCTTTGCGAATGGTGGAGAGGGTCCTTGCCCATGAAAAGAAGAAAGGGCTTCTACTCTAGGTATTTTCTGACACAAAAAGACAACTGGGGAGTGGCGACCTATCCTGCTGTTAAAACCCAAATTCAAGGGCCTGCCCGGTGGTGCTGAGGGTCGCCACGCCAGTGACCAGAGTTCAGGAGCGAGCTCGAGGCACTGGGGGATGGCAGGGGCAGGAGAGGATTGAACGCCCGCAGGGCTGCTCTCCTTCCCTGGGAGGGGGCTGGGGATTGCTCAGTGCATCAGCGGCTCCTGGTGGAGACCAGGAGTGCTGTGGCTCGCTAAGCAGCACGTGGCTGGCGTGACCCTACGCAGGCAGGGGTTGTCCTGCGCCTTGCGTCAGGATGTGCACACGCATGGGAGGGGGGAGAAGTGCTCAGCAGAACAAGGAAAACCTTGGTGTGAGGGGTAGGCAATGGCACCTGCCCTCATGCCCACAGCCGGGTCCTCCGCTCAGGTCCTCTGCGATATTGGAGCTGACTGTTGAGAACGCCCAAAGAGGCAGGGCGGCCCTACCCTGGAGGGGTTAAGCTGGGGTACTGATTGTGGCTAGAGGAGGCACAGATAGGAGGACTTCAGGCGGGGCAGGAACAAGCAGGATGCCTGAGAGAAGTGCAGCAGACCATGACCAGAGGGAAAAAGAAAAAAAAAAATTCAAGATGGTCACTCTGTTACTAATCATACAGTCCTTACAGAAGGGTAGCCTCCCTGGTCCTAAAGGGCTCCTTTTTTCCATGTACCCATAATGAGGTCTCACAGGCAGTTTCTCGTGTGGGCTCACTGTGGCCCTTCGGCCCGAAGAGTCTTTACAAAGTGCTTGGCAGTGGTAGCAGCACACTTCAGGAATCTGGGCATCTCTAGCTACACCTAAGTTGCCGATTGGCTCATAGTGCCAGAGTCTCCTTGTCAGGTCAGGGAGTCCTTGTTCCTTACAGGGCTCACTCTGGAGTCTTGAATTTCCTGGTAACTCTAAACAAAGTCTCACCTGGGACCCTTCCACCATTCAAGAAGGATATGCCTTCCTTCCGCAGGTGAGAATTCAAGCTGTCTCCTCATTGGCAAATTTTTTCATCCAGGGACAGCGAGATCAGCCAGCGGGCACTTGACTGGGTTTGAATCATTAACCCTCACTGATGCAGTATATGATGTGGTCCTGAGCAAATCACGTAACTTTGACTTTTCCTCAGGCTATTGGGGACACATGGCTTCAATGCCTTCGGTGGTCCCAGGGTTCAGATACAGGATGCGACACCCGCAAGCTTCCTTATAGCTTGCTGGTCTCAGAAAGCATCAGTTTTTCAAAGCTGAGACCTCTGATGGAGCAGTTCCACAGACGCCTCCCTCCTGTGGTGGGGAGCACATCTGGACAGTGCCTCAGTAAGTGGCACCTAGACTCCAATAGTCACAGTTACACATAATTCTTTTGGAACTCAGAGCAGTCTTTTCAGCTCAAAGCATTTGCTCCTGTCATAAAAGTGCAGACTGTTCAAAGTCGAACAGACACCACTGCAATGTTTTTCACTAAAAAGCAGAGTGGACCAGATTAGGAATACTCTGTTCACAGGTTCTATAAATCTGGCCCCTCGCCTTCTCCTTGGGAGTCAGCCTTCCAGCTATTCACCTCCTAGGCAAACACAGTACTCTGGCAGATGCTCCAAGTTGCATCAGTCAAGGCCAGAGAGAATGGACTATGAACAAACAAGTACTGGCCACAGTGTTCAGGTGATTGGGCACTCTAGACGTGAATCTGTTTGCCTGTTCCCTCAGCTTCCAGTTTCCTCAGTTCTGTTGCAAGCCCCAGTCCCCTGGATGCCTTGATCCTGGGCTGGTCAGGGAGGGTCCCTATATGCATTCCCTCTGTGTCCCCTGATTCTCAGGGTATTTCTGAAACTCGGACAGCAGTCTGCGTCAGTGATCCTGGTGGCTCCAGATTGGCCCAAGCAAGCCTGGTACCCTCACCTCTCAGTGTCCTGCAGTAGGCCCATTCGCTTGCCTCCAACTCACTTCCTGCTGACCCTTCGTCAGACAGGAGTGCAGTATCCACACATACACTCTCTTCACCTCAAGGCCTGGCTCTTGAGGAGTGAGTTTCCATCCTCTCAGTACTCTGACCAGGTCCTTAAGATACTGAGGATGGCTAAAAAACCGAACACTATGAAGACTTATGCAGCCAAATGGAAAAGGTTATCCCTGTGGTGCATGAGCAAATAGGTCGAACCCCTTTCAGCTTCAAACGCTCAGCTGCTTGATTACCAGGTACACTTACAGGCATCAGGCTTGAAACCATCTCCCTCAGGCTACACTTGGTGGCAATTTTGGCCTACCTTTCGATGGGAAAGAAAAAATCATTTTTTTCCTACACCATATTTAAACAGTTTTTCAAATGCCTCTAATTAGGGAGCCGGTTCCTCCTTTGAGCCTGAACCTTTCATAGATGGGCTCATGAAACCACCCTTTCGAGCCTATGTCCATGGCCCACATCAAGTCTGTAACTTGGAAGACGGTATTCCTGGTAGCCATTACCTCTGCCAGGAGGATTTCAGAGCTACAGGCCCTGTGCACTGAGCCGAATTACATCATCCCTCACAACGATAAAGTTGAGCTCAGGACAAATAGGAAATTTCTGCTAAAGGTGGTTTCAGAGTTCCACTTAAACCAGTCCATTACTCTGCCTGTCTTCTTTACTGGGAAGTCCACTCCTAGCAAGCAAAAGCTCCACAGCTTGGATGTCAAAAGAGCCATCTTTCACTACCTAGAGCATACTAGACAGTCCAGAGGCTGTTCTACTCAGTTGTTCCTCACCTACAGGGATGTAGGCAGAGGAAAACCAGCTACCAAAAGAACTGTTTCCCATTGGTTGGTCTCTTGTATTAGATTGTGCTGTGAGAAAGCTGGTCACCAACACCAAGTGGGGCTCAGGGCCCACTCCACCAGGGGCACTGCAACCTCGCTTGCAGCAGCAAGAAACATTCCCCTCCTGGATGTCTGCAAAGCAGCCACCTGGAAATCTGTGCGCACCTTTGTGAAACACTACAGTTTGAATGTGCAGACCAGATCCGATGCCAAATTTGGCAGGGCAGTTCTGCAGAGCCTCTTTCTTAAGTAGGTTCTCTGCCCACCTCCCACTCAGTACTGCTCAGTAGTCTGCTAAAGTTACTGATGCTAAAGGAAGGACTCCTGGGGTAAGAAGAAAAAATTACTCACTGCAGTAATCTTCTTTCTTCCAAGGGGTCCTTTAGCATCAGTAAGCTCCCACCCTTCCTCCCCGGTTCACTTGTCTGAGAAGGGTTCTTTATCACATCTCTTACCAAATTTGGAGTTTCTTGTTGATGAGTTTTTAACTCGTGTTGTTGATTCTGTTCCGATTTTTGTGGACATTTGCATGTTTTTGGATCCTGTTGATTCTTTTTCGGGGCATGTGCCCTCGTTTTCCTTTAAAAAAAATTCTGAAACCTTCAGGCAGCTCTCACTCTGCTCACTCCTCCTCCTGTTTTTTGATTGCCTATGGCCCTAAGCTCATTTTAAATAAAAATTCTCTTAAAGGCATACCTCCGGGGCAGTTGCACCTAGCCAACTAACTGCTAAAATTACTGATGCTAAAGGATCCTCGGAAGAAAGAAGATTACTGTGGTGAGTAATTTTTTTCGTCCTCCTCCTTCTGTGTTCTTTTGTACCTCCACCCCATATCTAGCTACAGTATCTCTCTCTGAACTGTGTCACGTAAAGTCATTGAGTATCCAACCCTCCACTGTTTACACTGCATGTGGAGCGCATGTTAGTTCCACAGTTTCTGTGCCTGCTTTCTCTTCCAAATATTTCAGGGACAGTATCCATTATGCATTGCGTTTGTCCTTTCGTACTCTTTATCAAGGAGATAATTAATTCCATAGGATCTGATTCTTTTGCAGATTAATGTCAAATCCCCCAGTTGGGGTGGGGGGAGTGACCAAAAGCCACTTATCATGATTGCCATTAAAGCAGCAGTAATAAAAAAAGGTTGTACAAATGTCTGTGGTGTTTGCTTTTTACTTCTCCAGGAGGAATCCATAATTGAATGTTGGCCTCGCTGTAGCTGGTTGTGTACTCCAAATATGTCTATCACACTCCTCTCCTTCCAGTGGTATTGCATCACTTTACAGTGCCACATAATTTGAGCATAGTCTTGTTACTGCGGGTGCGCTTTTTGTTTCTTTCAGTAATTGTACATATCTATAGAAGTCACTGGTACATAAACCTCTTTAAATAAGTCGGATGACTTCATTGTTTGCCCATCAAACAGTTGCCCTTGCTGGTTGAGTCTCCATCTGTCCCACCCCTTGCAACTAGTATCCAGTCTGTTCGAGGTGAACCCAAGGCACGCTGCTGTATTTGTGTAGGCTATAGTTGTGCCCATTGCATAGCTCAGTGTTTCTGTTGCAGGGTGCCAGACCTCAAAAGGTTAATTTCTACCATGTATTTTCTGTGGATTTGATCTCCCCTGATCGGACACCCATGAAAGGCAAGGTTCTCAGATTGAGACCATTAGATTTGTTAACCTCTTCTCCTAGCCACCTTTAGACAAGCCTGTTCTGGCATAGTCTGTCAGGGGATTGTAACTTTGCTACCATGCAGTATCTTTTGAAGTTTGGAACTCCCAGGCCACCCTGGTGTCTACCCCTACATACTGTGCGCTGATTAACTGGCACTTCAGTGGCCCTACAGGAAGATTTGGAGCATTGCATCGAAGGAGTGCTATACTGTCTGAGATGCGTATAGGTAGAGTTTGAAAAAAAGAAGGTTGCTGAAGAAGTTAGATGGTGTGGGAACAAAGAAGGACACAGAAGGGTGAGAAGCTGGTTGGAAGGGAGACAGCAGAGGGTTGTGGTTAACAAAGTAAAATCAGAAGGGGAGGTCACCAGTGGGTTGCCACAAGGCTCGATCTTACTTCGAGAGGGCTCTTGCAGTAGGTAATTACATATAGGACTGAAGCCGGCAGGCATCAGGACCCCATGGAAAAATTTCTAGCTAGCAGTCTCTCGCTGGGGACTGCCCTCACGTCAGGTGACCGACATCAGTATAAAGGGGTGGTCCCCCACGCCCGCCTTCCAGTTCTTTCCTGCCGTCGACTTGTGAAAGTGCCTCGCATGTTAAGTTCCTTCGCTCGCTAGTCTTACGTCGGTCTAGTTTACCAAGTTTTTTCATCAGTTTTTCAAGTTTTTCCTACTTCAACGGCCGTGTATGTCTTCCCCGATGCCCTCCAAGTCACATAAAAACAAGTGCGACTCGTGCAGATCCCAGCTACTGCATAAGGATGGTCACTCCCTGTGCCTCTTCTGCCAAGGCCCAGAACACCCCGTGAAGAAGTGCCAGCACTGCCAGCAATTCAACGCCGCCACCTGTAAACGGAGGTGGCAGTCTCTGGAGGCCCACGTTTTGAAGAGGAAGATGGCCTCCATGGAGAAGGAGCTGAAGACGCTTAGTCAGGCCTCCATGTCGCCAGAGGGACACCGGAAAAAGAAAGAGAAGCACCGGGACTCCACTTTCACAGCTTCCGCGACTCCGGCCAGAGTCGCTGTTCTTCAGGTAACGCCCCCTCCGGGGGACCGACCCTTGACAGCTGTCTTGGCGGTGTCCAAGACTGTGTCGTCCTTCCCATCGGGCTCACTCTCGGGCCCCTCGGGTGCCTCCGGGACAAAGGAGGCAGCCGCTCCCAGTAAGCTGGATGCCGTTGCTACCGACATCCGCTTGGACAGAGCCAATAAGACGCCCACATCTTCGGGGGGGGCACATGGTCCCTCTTACGCCCGTCAAGGTCGCTTCCCCTACACGACCCTCATCGAGCGTCGGTTCCAATAAGTCGGACGCCGGCTCCTCCAACGCCCGACCAGATCTTGCTGGTAAGCCAGACATCAGCTCCCCCGACAAACACCCAGCAAAGGAGCCTGTGTCGGACCCCTTACAAAAGTCCAATGTCCCATGCTCGTCGCAGCACTTGCCGCTGCTTTCTGAGGCTCCTGCATCTCCCCTGTTGGACCCCAGGGATTTAACCCTCCGTCCCTGGGCGACACGGAGGATTTAGGCACGCTGGCATCAGGGCTTCCTCCTTTAGGGCTGGATGCCCTGACACCGGACCCTCAGATGCCAGCTCCGACGCTGGCCTACCCGATGCAAGACGACATCCTTTTGCCGGACAGCGTTCCAACGCCTGGCCCGATGCCCGCAGGGCCACCTGTTCCTGGCCCACCCGCTGGGCCTTTTCCAGGGCCATCTGCTCCATCAGAGCCCCTGGTTCCTGGTTACCCGACTCTGCTTAATCCGGTGCCGACCTACCCAGGACTGCAGTGTCCGCCACAGTACCTGGCGCCTCAGTACTCAACGCCAGGCTTCCCACTGTCAGGTTATGGATACTCGCCCTATGGATACCCTCAGTATCCGTATCTCCCTCCTCCTTCTCCACCGCCCCCACAGCGCCGGTGGATTTGAAAGAAACTCTAGCTGCCTGGTGGGCTGAGGCCAAGGCTCAACTCACCAGGGAGGTGGAGAGCCGTCTGCCGGCACCAGACCCTGCACAGGATACCCTATGCTGGAGACTCCTTCCCCCTTACCTTACACCAGAGATGATCCCTCAGGCACCAGGGGTGCAGAGGATTCACTTCCCTGAAGTCTTCCTAAGGGGACCGTTCCTCTCCCACGTCGGGAGCAGTCTTCTTCCTCTTCCTCTGACTCAGACTCGGGTGGGGGGGGGATGCTCTGATCCTGATGACGAGCCAAGGACTCCTCCAAAGTCTCCTTGGAAAGATCCCTCCTTTCTGGAGTTACTCAGGAGGATCCAGGAGGTTCACCAGTGTCAATCTCTGGCGCTAGATCCACAGCGAAAGAAGCTCGCTGCTCACTTGGATCTGCCCGAAACCGCTCCGACATTGATTCCACCCTGGATCGAGCCTCACGTGGTCATTGTTTTCTCTATTTGGAAGCAACCGTCCACGTTAGCCCCCCTTCCGAGGAAGGTGGATTGTCTATACCAGGCTCCTGAGGGTGTGGATTCTTTGAATACACACCCCAAGGCCGACTCAGTCGTGATTAGCGCCACTCACAGCCGGTCGGCCAATCCGAAACATCTCAGCTCTTCTCTACCCGACAAGGAATCCTGTCTTTTGGACCAGTATGGGAAGAAGGTGTATGCTTCTTCCACCCTGGGAATTAGGGCCCTGAACTATGTCGCACATATGGGGGACTACCAGTAGACGATCCTGAGTCAGGTGGAATCCAAATTGGACTCCCTTCCTGAGTCTCAGAACAAACAGGAAGTGGCTGATCTTGTCCAATCTGCTCGTTCAGCCAGTCAGCACATGCTTCATGCCACATACGATGCAGTGGACGCAGCTGGTCGGAGTTCAGCTTTCGCCGTAGGTCTTTGGCATCATGCCTGGCTCCAGGTGTCAGGTTTGGTCCCTGAAGTGCAATCCGCTATTCAGGATGTGCCCTTCAGGGGTTCAGTGCTGTTTGGTGGGGATGTCAGGGACATCATCACCAACCTGCAAGAGAAGGGCACTGCACTCAAGTCCATTGACTCTCAGTACAGGCCCCCTCATGGACAGCGTCGCCCTTTTCACAGATGTTCTTGACCTAAAGCAAAACCTCAGGCAAGTGGGCCACAAACGTCAGGCCCCTCCGACAGCCAAGCCTCCCCCGCCCAAAAAGGCTGCGGGAGCCTCAGCCACTGCATTGCCCCACACCGCCTGACTCCTTTCCTCTCCCACAGCCTCTGGACCCCCCAGAAGAACCAGTAGGAGGGAGGGTCTCCTTCCATCTACCGGGTTGGGAGAGGATTACATCAGATGCTTAAGTGTTCCAACTGTTAGCAACAGGACACTCAATCGAGTTTCTTCAGAAAACACCCAGAAAACCACCCCCCAGGTCGTCTTACTCCCCGGAACAGCTTCCTCTGTTCCTGGAAGAAATCTCCTCCCTTCTGTCAAAGGCAGCGATAGAGCCAGTCCCCACCCACCTTTGGGGGACAGGTTATTATTCCCATTTCTTACTAGTTCCAAAGAAGGGAGATGTGAGGCCTATTTTAGACCTCGGCTCCCTGAACATGTTCATGGAGTACAAACGCTTCAGAATGCTCTCACTGCAGAACCTTCTGCCACTCCTTCGGCAGGGACAGTGGCTGTGCACTTTGGATATGCAGGATGCCTACCTGCACATCCCCATCCGCCCTTCCCACCGCATATTCCTCCGGTTTTCATTTCAGGGGGACCACTACCAATTCAAGGCCCTCCCATTTGGTCTTTCCTTGGCTCCCCGAGTGTTTGCCAAATGTCTTTCAGTGGTAGCGGCCCACCTGCATACCCAGGGAGTGCAGGTATTCCTGTACCTGGACGACTGGTTCCTGGCGGCCCTGTCCAGGGAGGAACTCCTACGCTCTGTTTCCCTTACCCTGCAGGTTTTCACCAGCCTGGGTATCACCATCTACCAGGCCAAGTCCCATCTGGTTCCTTGCCAAAAACTCCAGTTCATCGGGGCGATCCTGGACATGACCATTGGCAAGGCCTTTCTGCCTCCGGACAGGGTGGACACCCTCCAGGCTCATGCAAGTCTAGTGTCCAGTCGAAGAAGGGTCGGTGCCAGGTCAGTCCTTCACCTCCTCGGGCTCATGGCGGCTGCTATTCCGACAGTCCCTCGCGCTCTGCTCCATATGAGAATATCTCAATGGACACTTCGGTATCAATGGGACCACACATCAGACAACCTAGACCAGGAAGTTCTGGTCTCCAAACTTATGGTCAGGGACTTGCAATGGTGATTGGTGCAAGAGAACCTTTGCCAGGGAGTTCCTTTCTGTATCGAATCCTCCTCCCAAAGTTTGACAACAGATGCCTCAGGAGAGGGCTGGGGAGCCCATCTAGGGTCTCACAGGACTCAGGGCTCCTGGTCAAGACTCGAATAGACTTCATATAAATGTGCTTGAGATCAGAGCCATCTTGTATGCTCTCCAGGCTCTGAACTCTTGCATTCTTCCCAGTCATCTAACAGTCCAGACAGACAACATGTATGTAGTCTGGTACATCAACAAGCAGGGAGGGACTCACTCCTACCCTCTCTGCAGGGAAGCAATGAGAGTATGGAGTTGAGCTGTCCAGCACAACCTCCACCTGACGGCAGTTCATGTTCCGGGAGTAGAAAACACACTGGCAGACCACCTCAGTCGGTCGTCAGTCAAAGCCCATTAATGGAAACTGGGTCAAGAGGTAGTAGACGATATATTCCTGCACTATGGAACCCCTCAGGTAGACCTGTTTGCGTTTCTTCAAAACATGAAGCTTCCCGCCTTCTGCTCGCTCACTCCTGGGCGAGGCATTTTCTGGTGGGACGCTCTGTCTCTCGACTGGAGGGACAGATTCATCTGTCTTCCCTCCAGTTCCCTTAATTCCACGGGTCTTACATAAACTCTGTTCAGAAGGAGCCTGGATGATCCTCATTGCTCCATTCTGGCCCAGGCAAGTTTGGTTCTCTCTTCTGCAACAGTTTTCAGAGGAACCTCTGCTTCCTCTTCCTCTGTCACAGCACTTGCTGACCCAGGATCAGGGGACCCTGGTTCATCCAGGTCTCAAATCCTTTCAGTTGCATGCGTGGCTCCTGCGGACGTAGCTTAAGTCTGGTTTGGGGTTTCTTCGCTCATCACAGACATTTTGGAGGAGGCCAGAAAGCCTTCCGCTAGGTCCATCTACGCTGTGAAGTGGAAACGTTTCTCGATTTGGGCCTCTTCGAAGGACTCAGAGCCTTTCTCCTGCCCTGTCGAGAGAGTCCTGAACTACATGCGTCATCTCTTTGACCTGGGTCTCAGCCATTCCTCTTTGAAGGTCCATACGGTGGCTATCTCGGCCTACCGTGCCCCTTTTGGAGATGGGACTTTCGCGCAGTTGGAAGTCTCTAAGACTTTCCTCAGAGGAGTTCTCCATTTGAGACCCCCTATCCCCGCGTTCCTGCTCCTCCTTGGGATCTGAACTTTGTTCTTGAGAAGCTTACCCTGCCTCCCTTTGAACCGGCAGCTTCAGCAGACTTGAAGTTCCTCTCTTGGAAGACTCTCTTCTTAGTGGCCATTACTTCAGCTCGATGGATTTCCGAGCTTCAGGCCCTGATGTGCAAAATCCCTTATTTGATTTTTCACAAGTAACGCGTGGCTCTGCACACTAACCCTAAGTTTCTCCCTAAGGTGGTAGCAGAATCAACGCTGAACCAATCAGTTGAGCTACCCGCTTTCTTTACACAACACTCCAATCAAGAGGAGTACTTCTTGCATACTTTGGATGTTCATAGGATTCTGAGATACTATACTACTAGGACTAAGGATCTCAGGAAATTGGATCAGCTTTTTGTCTCTTTTGCTCACAAAAGAGAGGGCAATGCAGTTTCCAAGCAATGCCTATCAAAGTGGTTGGCTCATTGTATCACTTTCTGTTACAAGTACCACAAGACTCTGCCGGGTCAAGTCAGGGGTCACTCCACCAGAGGAGTAGCTGCCTCTGCTGCTTGTTTCAAAAATGTGTCAGCGGCAGATATCTGCGCAGCTGCAACCTGGACTTCCATCCATACCTTCACAAAACACTACAGTTTGGACATTGCCTCTCGCCGTAGAGCAGGCTTCGGGTTGGCTGTTCTGCAAGGTCTACTTTCTTAGACCCTTACAGCCGGAGGTTCTATTGATGTTAGTGTTCATCCTCCTGAGTGCTTTTCTTGGTTCCAGACTGCTTGGGACTCAGTCATATATGTAATTACCTACTGCAAGAGCCCTCTCGAAGTAAGATAGTACAGATTCTTTTTCCCATGTCACTGATGAACATACTGAAAAGGATTAGATCCAGGAAAGTACAGCTATGCAAGAACTTACCGTAACAGTAGATCTTCGAGGCAGGCTCTTGCAGTAGGTAATGCCTTCCTGCCCCCCCCCCATCCCCCTTAGCTTTTTCAGCTCCTTGTCCAGGAAGGGAATCATCCGATTTTCTCTCGTCTTGCCTTTTTTGGCCTTTGGCAGGAAAGAACTGGAAGGCGGGCGTGGGGGACCACCCCTTTATACTGACATCGCATGACGGTCACCTGATGTGGGGCGGTCCTCCACCAGAGACTGCTAGCAAGAAATTTTTCCGTGGGGTCCTGACGCCTGCCAACTTCAGTCCTATATGTAATTACCTACGGCAAGAGCCTCTCTCGAAGATCTACTGTTACGGTAAGTTCTTGCATAACTGTACTTTCCTGGATCTAGTCCTTTTCAGTATGTTCATCAGCGACATGGGAAAAAGAATCCAGGGCAAGATGCATCTCTTTGCAGATGATACTAAGCTCTATGGTAAGGTAAACAGTCAGGTGGGGATTAGGGAGACAGAGAGAGACTTGCAAAGGCTAGAGAGGTGGTCAAAACTTTGGCAGTTTAAATTCAGTGCCAGAAAGTGTTAGATGATGTACCTAGGGAACAAGAATCTCAGGTCAGTGTTCTGGATGGGGAGAGCAAAGCTGGGCATGGCTTCTGAGGAAAGAGACCTGGGGGAGGGTCATCATGCGTGACTCCCTAAAACAATGAAGCCAGTGTAACAGGGTGTACAGTAAGGAAAACAGGATGCTGGGGTGTATAGGAAAGGGAAATGATGGCAGAAGGAAGGAGATATTACTACCTTTGTATAGCACATAGGTGAGGTCCCACCTAGAGTACTGTGCCCAATTCTGTAGTGCTCACCTAAGGTAAGATAAGGACAAGCTGAGGACAGTGTAACATGGGGTGACCAAATGATTCAGGGCCAGCAGGGCAGATAACGCACTGAACATGTACTCGCTGGAGGTCAGACGAGAGGGAGGAGATATGATACAGACCTTCAAATTCCTGAAAGGAATGAACAAGGTAAACTGCAAGAAACTATTTAGCATGAGTAGCAGATCAAGAATACATGGCTGGGGCGCTAGTTAAAACTGACTTGAGGTTCAAGTGGAACGCAAAGATTTATTTTATAGAAAGGGCGGGCGGTGGAGCTGTGAAACAATCTTCCAGCTGATGTGGTGGGTGCCAAAACCATCAGTGTGATTTCAGACACGGCTGGGATAGGGTGATAGCGGAAGGATTGGAAGCATGGGAGTGGATAGCGTGGGTTAATCAATCAAAATCTTTTTGTTTATCCAGGCAGACACCATTGAGCAATGCTTATTTGCAAGATGGACCTGATCATAACATAATCAAAGTACAGTAACATAGTAAATCACAAGACAATAACATACATTATAATTACATACAGTACAATATCTTTATATACACAAAACCAAGGTATAAATGGTAAACCATCCTAGGTAGCCAGCAATGATAAACAGAAGAGCCTTTACAACAGATGGGCTCTCTTATTGGCTATGGACAGCATATTCACAGAAATAACAAGGAAAAATAGAGAAGTACAGGAATCAAATTTGGTGGGTAGCAGACATATGTGATGCATGCCACACCTGGACCATACCTTGGCAACAACTACTTAGGTCAGAAAAGAGGGTACCAAGGGGTCTATAAGGAAGACAGGAAAGTAACAGAGATCAGAGGGAAAGTAGAATGGGTAGGGTGAGGAGGATGTAAGTCAAGAGGCCGTGGCAGAGTAAGGGGAGACAGGTGGGATTGGCAGATGTCTGAGTGGAGAGGTGCGCTAGTGATGTGGGAAGCAGTTGCAGGGTTCTCACCGCAGGAATACTCCAATATTCCTAACTCTTCTGCGGTATACCTTTAAGGTCGGATCCGCCTGGAGATAGAATGCTATGCTAATGATGGAATCATTGGCATGAGCCATTTTTCAAATGCTGCCACCTATCAACTGCCTACATTCTAACCCTCAGATTTCTCTCTCCGCCTGTCAAGATCAGACGCCTGGAGATTTCCTCATCAACATCTAGTCAGAGAAGCCTTAATTAATAACAAATAAGTATTTTTCATTTATTTTCATTTGCTGCCTCTTATCAGTGTTATTTTAATAACCGTTAGTTTATTTAGCTAGTTTTGTGTTGTTTTCTCGGTTTCTCATGGTTCAGGATAACTGCTGAGGAACTGAGGTATTTTTAGTTAGTTTTGGGTTTTTTCCCCTGTTTATTTACTAGTTTCTGTAAGTTTTATGTGTTAAAATCTTTGTTTTTTAGAACCGATGACTTCGGTTCCAAACCGCTAATCCCAGTTCTATTTCTATCAGTTCCCGGCTCCGCTCGGTTTCTCCAATCGGTTCCTGTACTGACCGCAACTGATAAATTTGTTGTTTTTTGAATTTAAAAACCTTAAGTGTTTTTCGGTTGCGGTTTTTCTTCAGTATGTCAGAAAAACCTAAAAAGAGAACCGGAGAACCCAGTTTTAAACTGTTCTGTGTGTGGTGAAGTTTTTACCAAGGCAGATAAGCACTCCATTTGTGTTTTCTGCCTTGGTTTTGATCATTTAAAAACTAATTGTGAAATTTGCTAATCTTTTCCTGAAAAGACGCTTGAAAAATGTGTGGAG
This sequence comes from Neoceratodus forsteri, assembly GCA_016271365.2. NCBI lineage: Eukaryota > Metazoa > Chordata > Ceratodontiformes > Ceratodontidae > Neoceratodus > Neoceratodus forsteri. Next base: position 1,104,280,751 of record CM028135.1, on the reverse strand, counting down.
AGATTAAATAAGAAATTGAAGGGTCCCTCTGGTTCTGACCAGCTGAAACCCTCAGGGTCTGTGGGTGACACCACAGCTTCTACTGTTTATACCCCTGATATGGGTAAAAAGAGACCCTCTGAATTGGCTAGCTTTCTGGTTCCAGGAAAAAAAGTAAAGAAAACAAAGCACACAACCCCCTGTGGAAAAGGGGACTTCTGTGGTGCCTGCCACTGTGCCTTCTCCTTCAGAGATTGCACAGGCAATAAAAATAATGCAAACTTTGCAGGGTCTGCTACCTGTGGTTTCACAGTCCCCAGTCCAGACCCCTGCACCCCTCAACCCACCTTCCTTTCCTGAGGAATGTGATGAGGAGGAAGAGGAGGGGAAGAAGAAGGTGAGCCTACAGAACATGAGGGCTCCTCTACCAGGACTATAGAAGATTATTATTCTCATTTTTCCTTTATCAGGAAAATTGCTGATGCCTTGAACATCCCTACCACTGAAGCTGTAGAGGATGAGGAGGCTGAATATCTGGAAATGATGGGGCTGACTCCTACTAAAAAACTGTCACTCCCCATAAACAAGTTTTTTAAAAGAGATATTTTAAAACTCCTTCAAGCTCCTGGGTCTGTCCCTCCTTTGGTATGGTATGGTAAAATGTTATTTATACAGTGATACAGCCATTAGGGTTCTGAAAATCCCTGTTCACGAGGCTTACCTGTTTACATTATGCAAAAATTATTACAACTATACATTTATAACAATACAGGTTACAAAAAAGTACAAAACAATACATCAGAGTTTACAAACTCATCAATAACAGGCATATTAGCATTTTTAGATTTACATTAATTTCACCTTTTACAACAACAACGAAAACTAAGTTCGTGATTCAGGCCATTTTTAAAAACTTAATCAGTAGTTGTTAGTTCACGTAAAAAAGGAGGAAGACAATTCCAACTTTTAGCTACTTGATATTGAATGGTCATTTCACTAAATCGATTTTTTAACTTTGGCATTATTAAATCTCTAGCACCAGTTTTTCTGAAATTTAAACCATGTTTTGGTTTTTGTAATTTGTTTTTTAAGTTATCTAAGGATTGATTTTCAAATATATTCTGAAGCTGGTTGTAGATTCCCTAGCCTAAGTCTAATGGAATCCAACCCAAATCCATATACATAGTGCAGTGATGAGTTTTAAAATCACACCTTAACACAAATCTTACAAGCTTATTATAAAGGTATCCAAGTTATATAAATGTTTTCTTGCTGTACGTCTGTAAATATGACTTCCATAGTCAATAACCGGCATTATTAATTGATTGATCATAATCAGTCTTGTTTCTCTTGTCATACAATTTGATATTAGTCTCATAGCTCCAATCTTAACATGTGTTTTCTTTATTACATTTGTTATATGATATTGGAAAGTAAGACATTGATCTATATGTACCCCTAAATATTTATATGTTTCAGTTTGTTCTAAAAACTTACCCTCTTGTGTCTTTATATTTAATTTTGAAATTCCCTTTAAGTCCAATGCAAATGACATAACCTGTGTCTTTTTACTATTAACTAATAAACCTAGAGACAAAAAGTGACCTTGCATGATGCTAAAGTCACTCTGTAAGTTTAGTTCTACTTCACTTATAGTTTTTCCCTCTGCTACTGAAACCGTATCGTCTGCGTATAGACGAATTTTTGAATGTCCAATTTTCTTTGGCAAGTCATTTAAATAGACTATGAAGAGGAGGGGGCCCAGGATAGATCCCTGGGGAACCCCTCTTGTTACATAGTCCATTCTTGACTGGTGTCCATTTAGGACAACAAATTGTGATTTTTTATCAAGGTATGATATAAACCAATTACAGGTTTCTTCCTCCACCCCTATTTTCATTGATGAGTTTATCAAAATACTATGGTTTACTAAATCAAATGCTTTAGATAGGTCCACGTATACTGCACCCACGGACTTCGCTTCCCCAAGAGGACAAATGGTTGGATAAAAAAGTCTCAACTTAAGACTTCCGGTGACGTCACCGCAATGGTGGGAGGCTGATTCTGAGAGCTCCACGATCACCTCGCCCTAATCTTTTAAAATCCTCTGCAGAATCATTCTACTACTAGCAATTAAACTACGCGTGCAGCGGTACGGATGACAGGGAGGCCGCAGAACACAAAAGGTCTGAAATATTCCTCTTCTACAGGCAAAATGAGACAAACAACTCTGAGCAGACCACAAGAAGGCCTTGCTGCCCTACCCCTCGCATAGACTGCACTCCTCAGAATCATCATCAGACTGGGAACAAGAGGAAACTGATCAACCTGAACGCACACGTCAGACGCTCAGATTCTAGCCACAGTTAACAAGATAGATACAGCCCTAGCGGACTTAAGGCAAAATATGCATATCCTGGATGAAAAGGTTTCAGCATCAGACAAATGAATCGTTGAACTGTCGGAAGCTCAAGATGGCACAGACCATCTACTCCTATATTTCAGACAAAATGAAGTCTTGCTGTATTCAGACATAATGCAGTTAGCCCCAGCACTTGAACTGCCCCGGAGAGGAAAGAGTTAACTTTAGGCAGAAGCATAGAACATTAAGCTTGAGCTCTGTTTTCTAACCTCTGCCTGTGGTACTTCTCAGTGTAACCGTCAGATTCTTTACTCCGCCTAACAGTGAAGTCACTCCGGAGATTTCCTCTGCTCGGTTCGGTAAAAGTAAAGCGTTCTGTTTAAACGGTATCATCTTTTGTTATTTTCGGATTTCCAGTCACTGTCTACGGTACAGGTAGTGTGTAGCTAGATAGTGAGTGTGTTTTATTCTGTGAAAAAGTTGGAAATTGTTCTTTTCTTCGGTTTCTTTCCCTTCGGTCCGGTTTGGAACCGACCCATTCTGTTTAAATTTATTTCTGGGATTAGAGTGGTGTTCCGGTACCGATCTATTTCAAAAGAACCGAGGTTTTTGTGCCGGTTCTTTTAAAAAGCCTGTGACATGGTTTGTAACTGACCGGTTATTGCATTACCTGGCTTGAAAGCTGCAATAGGGTAATTTATGAGGTTGGCCATGTCTGAGAAACTCAAGAAGAAAACCGGCCCCACTGGGTTTCAACACTGTACTGAGTGTGGGGAGGCCTTTGCTAAGGCTGACCCCCACCTCATCTGTGTTTATTGTCTGGGGTTTGACCACCTCAAGTCAGACTGCCAAATCTGTAAAAACTTTCCTAAATCCACTCTAGATGAAAGACTGAGTAGGCTGAAGGAAAGGGAGGCCGAGAAGTCTGTAGATCCGGATGGCCACCCCGGTTCGGTTGCGGCCGAACCTGAGGAGGTACCTACTGACCTAGGCGATACCTCCTCGGGCAAAAGGAGAGCCAATCCCGAGGGGTCGGTTCCATCAAAAAACAAGCATAAGTCTGCCGGTTCGGATCCGGTATCGCATTCTCCAACCGCGGACAAAATAGCCAAAGCGATTAGCATTGTTCAGTCACTTAGACCGGTTCCATCTGAACCGGTACCGCCAGTTAGGCGGTCGGTTCGATTGGATCCGTCTCCTCCGGATTACGATCCAGACGCTTTTTATGAGGAGTGGGAGGGAGACGAAGTCTATCCCAAGGATGATGATGACGACAATGACCAGGGGGGTCTGGATGTGCCCATGGAACTGAACATCTCCTCAGAACAGGCCCTCAGGTGTCTCTCCTCCCAGGCTCTCTGAGTCCTTGTCACATTTTTTGTTCTACAAAAAGGTGGCAGAAACCCTGCAGCTCCCCTTGGTTGAAGCTGCAGAGAAGGATGTAGAGCCTGATTTTGTAGAAATGGACATCCCAGAGTCCAAAAGACTGTCTATCTATCCCTCTTCATAAATCCTTGGGGAAACAGACACACAAGATTTTACAAACTCCTAATTCAATACCTCCTGTGGATAAGAGAATGGACAGGAGGTATTTGTTATCAGGCTCAGCTGCAGAGTTCCTTTATAGTCATAGCAGCCATGTTGGGGTAGTGCAGGCTGCAGCCTGTGACAGGGCTAACATTCCTTTGGCTTCACACCCCTGATAAGGACTCCAGGAAAGTGGATGCCATGGCCAAAACAGTATTTGACATCCTCTTTGGGACTCAGGCAGGCTACTTATATGGCCTACACAGCCAGGTACCAGAAATCCAGATGGGATACAGTTCTGGAACTGGCTAAACAGGCCTCTCCCCAGCTAGCCAAGGAGCTGGAGGAGGTGGCTGCTGATGAATTGAGGCATCCAAAATGCAATTTCATGCTGCTGTGGACTCCAATGATGTGGCATCTAGAGTCATGGCTACATCTGTGTCTCTCAGAAGACATGCTTGGCTCAGATATCTTTCACAGGATACCCAGACTAAGGCCATGGATTTTCCTGTAGTAGGTAACTCTCTGTTTGGGGAGCAGACAGAGGCTTACATGAAGAAAATGGATGAATACAGGACCACGTACAGGAGTGCACAGGCCAAAGAAAGGCAGGCCACTCCGCACAAGCAGCAGTCTAGGGGCAGGGGCAGGCCCTTTCAAAGGCCTTTTTACCAAGCCCAGGCCTCCTCTCCCTTCCCACAGAGGGGGTTCTTCAGAGGGAGGGAAGGAGGGGGATGAGCAGAGCTGCTCCCTTCTCCTCTCAGTCTAAGGCTCCTACCAAGCAGACACCCTGATGTGTCAGCCTGGGTTGACTCCCCATTTCCAGTAGGAAGCAGGCTGGCTTACTACTTCCAGGCCTCAAAGTCTGTGACCTCAGACAAGTGGGTCCTGGAAGTAGTAAGCCAGGGACTGGCCAGCAGCTTCAAATAATTTCCAAAAAAGGAAGGCCAAGTCTTTTCCACCTGCATCACTCTCATAAACCATTGCCCTAGAGGCAGAGGTTTCCTCTCTTCTAGCTCGCAGAGCTATAGAGAAGGTTCCTACTCAGCACAGGGGAAAAGGACTGTACTCCAGGTGCTTCCTTACTCCCAAAGAAAACAGGGGAGTGGCGACCCATTCTAGACCTAAGGTATTTGATTAAACACATTTCAAAGCCCAAATTCAAAATTGTAACTCTGGGAATAATCCTTCCCTCTCTAAGGCCAGGGGGTTGGCTAGCATCTCTGGACCTCAAGGATGCCTACTTCCATATTCCTATCAGGTGCTCCCACAAAAAATACCTCAGGTTTGAGTTGCCTTCAGGCGATTACCAATTCAGAGCTATGCCATTCGGCCTAACATCAGCTCCAAGGGTGTTCACAAAGTGCCTTGCAGTAGTGGTGGCTTACCTCAGAAGACAGGTATCACCATCTTCCCGTATCTGGACGACTGGCTCTTAGTGGGTCAGTCACCTTTACAGGTCAAGTCAGCTCTTCAAACTACCCAGGACCTACTCAGCTCCTTGGGGGTTCTTCTTAATCTTCCAAAGTCTGTCCTCGAACCAGTTCAACTTCTCACCTTTATAGGCATAGAGTTGGACACTGTACAAGCAAAAGCCTTCCTTCCCCTGGCAAGGGTGAAGGCCCTAGTGGATCTTGCTTCCTCCTTTCGACCTCAGGTCTCCCGTCCAGCAAGACAGTTCCTCCAGCTCCAGGGCCACATGGCAGCTTCCACAGCAGTGGTGCAGGAAGCAAGGTTCCAGATGAGGGACATTCAGTTTCATCTAAGATCTTTTTGGTCTCAATAGAAGGATTCACTTACCAAACTGATCCCAGTGACTCTGACTCTGGTCCAAGCTCTCCAGTGGTAGCTGAACCAGGACAACCTCAGACAAGGGGTTCCATTTCTCCCTCAAGTCTCATCAGTAGTTCTAACTACGGATGCTTCTCTCCTAGGGTGGGGATCCCTGACAGCTCAAGCAGTCTGGTCCCCTCAAGAGTCTCTCCTTCATATCAATTTCCTGGAACTCAGGGCAGTTTTCCTAGCCCTGCAGAGCATCTCTGATTCAGTGAAGGGCAAGGTGGTCCAAGTCAGAACGGACACCACCACCACAATGTGGTACATCAACAAGCAGGGAGGCACTCGGTCCTCGGCCTTGTGCACAGAAGCCATGAAGCTGTGGTCTCTGGCCTATTCTCTTCAGACTTCTCTGGTAGCAGTTCACCTTCCTGGGAAGGACAACATACTAGCAGATGCTGTGAGCAGAATATCACAGGGACACCACGAATGGTCCCTGGATCCTCATATACTGAAGGTCATCTTCTCCAGGTGGGGCACTCCAGAGATAGATCTCTTTGCAGCACCGGACAGTCATCAACTTCCTCTGTTTTGTTGCAGACCTCCAGTCCTGGGGACGGTTCCCCAGGATGCTCTCATTTTGGACTGGAAGGGCAGGTTTCTCTGTGCCTTCCCTCCCTTCCCTCTGTTGTTCAGAGTTCTGATCAAGATCAGGATTCAACCCTGCACAGTGATATTGGTGGCTCCAGATTGGGCCAGACAGCCGTGGTATCCTCTACTGCTGTCCTTGTCAGTGTCATGTCCCCTGTCTCTGCCCAGGACTTACAATCTCCTGTCCTCCTCCCAGGGGCGGATCTGGTACCCCAATCTCCAGTATCTCAATCTCCAGGCCTGGCTCTTGAAGAGTTAGAATATGCAGCACTACATCTTTCTCAGGGAGTTCTGGATATTCTGAAGGTCTCCAGGAAACCTTCCACTAGCAAAACTTACAACTCCAAATGGAAAAGGTTCAGTATTTGGTGCTCTCAGAAAGGCATCCTGCCTGATTCTGCAGACATTTCCACAACCTTAGACTATATAGTTCATCTGAATCAGGGCTCGCGTTAACGCACTAGTGACGTCCCCATACGGAAAAAATTACATTTTTGACGCACTGTTCTGCTTGCCCTGCATCTGCATCTGATGCAGCGCTTCCTTTGTGGCCCAATTCATTTAATTTTTACGTGCTGCCTATTGGAGTGCAGTATCAGCCGCACGTCTGGATTTTCTATGGGACACGAGTCTAAGTGGGTGGGGATCATGTTTTTTTTTTATCTTAAAAAAGGAGCGCTGATTGGCGAGCGAGGAGTTGGTGGGGGGTGGGGACCCAGCTGAGCAGGCATGGCAAATGACTCTCGGTATAGGCAGCTATTTGTTGAAGAATCAGAGGGCGGAGTTCTGAGCGCTGTCAAGCATTTACAGATCTGTTGTTCCGGTGGCTTTTTTTGCTTCTAAACTGGTGCGCATTTGTGAAAACTAACTTCTCCAAGATGGTGTGCCAGAAGAGAAGGGAATGGCGACTGAAGCAAGACTGACAACACAGAATCGCTGGTAGGGTCCAGAATAAGTTTCTTCAAATTCAGCCAGGGAAAAAATTACAGTGCAAGAGTAAAAGCAGCAGAATTATGCCAGCTTCTGGACTGTGAATAAGGGGGTCAGACAGCAAAACTATTTCAGTGATCATCATCTGTGTGTGGGCCGGTGAATGAGTTGTTAATTGGGAGAAAGTCAGACAGAGCTACTCCAGATGTGTCCAGGGTTCTGGAAAATAACAGACTCTTTGCTGAAAATCAAGTTAGGGCCCCTGTTTATTGATGTCCTTAGCTGTAATTTCAAGTCTCAGCAAGGCAAGTAGAACGAAGATTTGGGGGGGGGGGGAGGTAAGGTGCACTGCCCATACCAGTACTGTCGCTGTCAACCTGAAATGCTGAAATGCCTTTTTCCCTCTTTCTCCGGCCCACACAGTTGAGTTAGTACTTTCCTGCCTGACACACAGAAGAAAAAGTAAATGCAGTGTCACAGGTCGTACTGATGCGATTAGATTCAAACAACATGAAGTCTTGCTATATTATGACATATGCAGTGAGTCCCAACCTTCGAACTGCTCCAGAGGTGAAAGAGTTAACTTTCCATGCCAGGCATGGAACGCTGAGCTCGAGCTCGGTTGAAAACTGTCTGTTGTTCTTCAAACTCAAACCGTCAGATTCTTTACTCTGCCTCACTGAACAGTCGCTCCGGAGATTTCTCCTTCTGCTCGGTTCATTTTGTCGGTTAAAGTATTAATTTCTCAGTTTTTTGACCGAATTTAAACCGCAACCGGTCGGTTCAAGCTCTGTCTGTGGTATTTGTGAGTACTAGATAGGTTTACATTATTTCTCTTCTGTGTGGAACTTGTAAACTGTTATCGGTTCACTCTTGAACTGATCAGGTTGTTTAAAAATATTTTATTCTATCATTTAGACTGTGGTTACCGGTTCTTATCGGTTCTAAAAAAGACGGAATTTCTTACGTTTTCTTCCACGCCCCGTGACACGGTTGGGAACCGATAAGAGGGTCTTGCTTGGCGGATTGCCATAAACGGGCAAGTTTGGTCAGGACTGGCACTATGTCTGAGAAACCCAAAAGAAAAACCGGGCCCACTGGGTTTCAACACTGCAGTGTGTGTGGGGAAGCCTTTGCCAAGGCTGACCCCCACATCACCTGTGTTTATTGTCTGGGGTTTGACCACCTCAATGCAGACTGCCAGATTTGTCAAAATTTTCCTGCAGCTACCCTGGATAAGAGAGTTGGTAGGCTCAGGGAAAGGCAGGCCAAGAAGTCCGCTGACCCGGATGGCCAGCCCAGTTCGGTTCCAACCGAACCAGAGGGAGTGCCCTCTGACCAGGGCGATTCTTCCTCGGGCAAAAGGAGAGCCGACTCTGAGGGGTCGGTTCCAGCAAAAAGGACTAGAAAATCAGCTGGTGTGGAGCCAAAACTTTCCCCTCCAACCGCTGAAGATAGCCAAGCGATTCAGATTGTCAGTCGGCTTTCTCCGGTTCCGACGAACCCGGTGCCATCAAGTAGCGCCCAGTTCCACGGTTCAAGACCACGATTTAGAGGAATATTATGAACTGGAGGAGGGAAAGAGGAGTATGAGGAGAGTGAATGTGGATTTGAAAGTCTGGATGTGCCATCGACCGGACATCTCCCCAGAAAGACCTTCAGAGTGTCCCTCCTAGGCTTTCTGAGTCCCTTCTCATTTATTTTCTATAAAAAGTGGCTGAAACCTCCAGCTCCCTATGGAGGAAGCTGTGGATGATCAAGAAGAGCCTGACTATGTGGAAATGATGGATATCCCAGAGTCCAGGAGATTGTCTATTCCCTTGCATAAATCTTTTGGGAAACAGACTTTTAAAATTCTAAAAACTCCTCACACTATTCCTCCTGTGGATAAGAGAATGGACAAGAGGTACACATTGTCAGGCTCTGATATGGAGTTCCTTACACAACAATGCAGCCATGTTGGGGTAGTGCAGGCTGCAGCCTGTGACAAGGCAAATATTCCCTTGGCCTCACACCCCCCCGGACAAGGACTCCAGGAAGGTTGATGCCATGGCAAAGAAACAGTACATGGCAGCATCCTTGGGACTCAAACAGGCAAATTATATGACTTACGTTGCTAGATACCAGAAATCCAGGTGGGATACTGTTATGGCTCTTGCAAAACAGATCCCAGGCCAGCTAGCCAAGGAGCTGGAGCAGGTGGCTGCCAATGGTATTGAGGCATCCAAGGTGCAATTCCATACTGCAGTGGACTCAAATGATGTGTCATCTAGAGTCATGGCTGCATCTGTGGCTCTTCGCAGGATGGCTTGGCTCAGATGTACTAGCCTGTCACAGGATACCCAGACTAAGGCCATGGATTTTCCTGTTGTGGGTAATTCTCTGTTTGGGGAGCAGACAGAGAATTACATGAAGAAAATGGATGAGTATAGGACCACCTGTAGGAGTGCACAGGCCAAGGAAAGGCAGGCCACTCCTCAAAGGCAATTTCCCGGGGGCAGGGGCAGGCCTTTTCATATGCCTTTTTACCAAGCCCAGGCCTCCTCTTCAGCTTTTGTCCAGAGGGGGTTCTTTAGAGGGAGAGGCAGATGGGGTGCAGGCAGACCTGCTTCCACCCCTAAGCCCAAAGCCCCTGCCAAGCAGGCACCCTGATGGTTTGCCAGGGCCGATTCTCAATTACCTATAGGGGGCAGGCTGGCTTGCTTTGTCCAGGACTGGGAGTCTCTGACATCAGACAAGTGGGTCCTGGAAGTAGTAAGCCAGGGACTGGTTCTCAGCTTCAAAAAGTTTCCAAAGATGAGAACCAGATCCTTTCCACCTGCAAATCCTCCAGCGGCACTTGCCCTAGAGGCAGAGGTCTCTTCCCTCCTGGCTCTCAGAGCCGTGGAAAGGGTTCCACCCCTACACCAGGGCAAAGGGTTGTACTCCACTCCAGGTACTTCCTTACCCCAAAAAAGACAGGAGAATGGCGGCCCATCCTGGATCTCAGATACTTAAACAAGCACCTTTTAAAACCAAAATTCAAAATGGTGACTCTGGGAGTTATTCTACCCTCTTTAAGGCCAGGGGACTGGCTAGTGTCCCTGGACCTCAAGGATGCCTACTTCCATATTCTCATCAGAAGCTCCCATCGAAAGTACCTCAGGTTCGAGCTGCCCTCAGGCCATTACCAGTTCAGAGCAATGCCCTTTGGCCTCACCTCTGCTCCAAGGGTGTTCACAAAATGCCTGGCAGTAGCAGTTGCTTCTCTAAGAAGGCAAAAAAGTGCCATCTTCCCTTACCTGGACGACTGTCTCATAGTAGGCCAGTCCCCAGACCAAGTCAAGTTACACCTACAGATAACTCAGCAACTGCTCACCTCTCTAGGTTTCCTTCTGAATCTTTCAAAGTCAGTTCTAGAGCCTGTTCAGCTCCTCTCCTTCATAGGTGCAGAGCTGAACACAGAGAAAGCCAGAGCCTTCCTCCCTTTGGACAGGGCAAGGACCCTGGTCTCTCTGGCCTCCTCATTCACCCTGCAGGTGTCTTGACCAGCAAGGCATTTTCTACAGCTCCTGGGGCACATGGCTGCTTCTACAGCAGTGGTGCAGGGAGCAAGATTTCAGATGAGGGACATTCAGTTCCATTTGAGAGCCTTTTGGTGTCAAAGGAAAGACCCTCTAACCAAATTGATCCCAGTGACTCGAACCCTGATCCAGGCCCTACAATGGTGGCAGGATCAGAGCAATCTCAGACAAGGGGTTCCTTTTGTCACCCAGTCTCACTCCTTAATCCTTACTACAGATGCATCCCTCTTGGGATGGGGAGCTCACATGGGTGACCTCACTACCCAGGGGTTGTGGTCCCCTCAGGAATCCCTGCTCCACATCAATCTGTTGGAACTCAGAGCAGTTTTTCTAGCACTTCAAGCTTTTTCCAAGTCTGTTCAGAACAAAGTGGTACAGGTCAGAACAGACAACACCACTACAATGTGGTACATCGACAAGCAGGGGGCACTCGGTCTATGGCCCTGTGCACCGAAGCAATGAAGTTGTGGTCTCTGACTTACTCCCTGAACACCTCCCTTACGGCAGTTCACCTCCCAGGCAAGGACAATGTCCTGGCAGATGCTCTCAGCAGGATTTCTCAGGGCCATCACGAATGGTCACTGGATCCCCTGGTCCTGGAGGTGGTATTTGCCAGATGGGGCACCCCACAAATAGATCTTTTTGCAGCCCCAGACAATCACCAACTTCCCCTTTTTTGCTGCAGGCCCCCAGTGTTGGGCTCGGTTCCTCTGGATGCCTTAGTCCTCAATTGGGAAGGGAAGTTTCTCTGTGCTCCCTTCCCCTTCCCTCTGCTGTTCAAAGTGATAGTCAAAATCAGGTCTCAACTCTGCAAGATGATCCTGATTGCCCCAGACAACCCTGGTATCCACTCCTGCTGTCCTTAGCAGTCCATCTTCCCCGGAATCACAACCTGTTAACCTGTGCTCAGGGGAGGGTTTGGTACCCGAACCTCAAATCTCTCAATCTCAAGGCCTGGCTCTTGAAGAGTTAGAGTTTGCTGATTTACACCTTTCCCAGGGTGTAATGGACATTCTGAAGGCTTCTAGAAAACCTTCTACCAGGGTTACTTATAATTCCAAATGGAAGAGATTTTCCATATGGTGCTCTGGAAAACATATTTCCCCAGAATCTGCTGATTTACCCACAGTCCTGGATTACATGGTCCATCTAAATACCTTGGGACTGAGACCAGCTACCCTAAAAGTGCATCTGGCAGCTGTGTCTGCCTTTATTTCAGCAGGTAAGCCCTCTTCTCTTTCAGCTCACCCTGTATTCTCCAAGTTTTTCAAGGGATTGCTTCACACCAACCCTCCATTCAGGGACCCTGCACCTGCTTGGGACCGTAATGTTTGCATTGCCCAGCGTATGCAACCCCCTTTTGAGCCTTTGTCTTCAGCAGAGCTTAAGGACTTGACTTGGAAAACTGTGTTTCTGGTAGCCATGACTTCTGCCAGACGCATAAGTGAATTACAAGCTTTGTCAGTGGAGCCTGATTTTATCTCCTTTCATAAAGATAAGGTGGTCCTCAGGACTAACAGGAAGTTCTTGCCTAAGGTGGTTTCAGATTTCCACCTTAATCAATCTATGTCTCTTCCTGTTTTCTTCACTGACCATTCCTCCTCTGGGGAGAGGAGACTGCACAGCTTGGATGTGAAAAGGGCCCTTAGCTACTACATAGAGCGTACCAAGGGTCACAGGTTTGACTCCCTCCAACTGTTCCTCACTTATGGTGAGGTTGGTAAGGGGAAACCTGCCACTAAGAGATCCATTGCCAGGTGGATTGTTTCTTGTATCCAATTTTGTTATGAAAAACTGGCTAAGGTTCCTCCCTCAGGCCTGAGGGCTCACTCTACCAGAGGTACAGCTGCTTCCCTGGCTGCTGCCAGGGACATCCCTATTCTAGAGATATGTCAAGCAGCTACCTGGAAAACAGTTCATACTTTTACCAAGCATTACTCCCTGGACATCCAGGCTAGGAGTGATGCCGGTTTGGCACAGCTGTGCTTCAGAGCCTATTTCCCAAGTAGGTTCTGTCCCTCCTCCATGGAGGTACTGCTTTGTAGTCTGCATATGTCATAATATAGCAAGACTTCATGTTGTTTGAAGAAAAAATTACTCACCTTAGTAATGTTGTTTCTTCTATTGGAGTCTTGCTATATTATGACCTCCCCCCCTGCCTGCCCCTCTCAGAACCTCTGTTTTTGGGATGTGGGTGGGCAGTGCAGTGTTGGCACTTAGTAGGTGCCCACCTTGTTGTTTTCATCCTTCCTTTTTTGGGGTGACTTAGTGTTGTGTTTTTCATTTTTTGGGTCTCCTGACTTGAGTCTTTGTTTTGGGACCAAAAATGTGTTATATGTAGCCAGTTGGCTAGTGTAGGTTTACAGCTTCCACACAGGACCTCAGTGAGTTTAGCTCGTAAAGATCTGACGGTTTGAGTTTGAAGAACAACAGACAGAGTTTTCAACCGAGCTCGAGCTCAGCGTTCCATGCCTGGCATGGAAAGTTAACTCTTTCACCTCCGGAGCAGTTCGAAGGTTGGGACTCACTGCATATGTCATAATGTAGCAAAACTCCAATAGAAGAAACAACATTACTAAGGTGAGTAATTTTTTCTTCCTGTAGTTTGATGCACCTCTTATAATACTGTGTTTGTAACAAGAGGGCACGTCAGTCCTACAGGAAGCACATCAGTACAATTGATGACCCCCTTCTTACGTTTTCTTTTGGGTGTAGTGTTAGGCAGCATAGTAGTAACTGTGTGGTCTGGAGTGAGAGGCAATAAGGCATATCAGGTTGACAGTAACAGAGTATGGGTATGCCTGGGCAGTACACCTTACCCCCCTGCCCCTGATCTCTATGTTTCCTTGACACTTTAAATTACAGCCTTGCACCTCACCAACAAACAGTGGTGGACTTGGGAATCACAATGGGTTGCATTTGAACTAAATATGAAAAAGCAATTGCTGAGGTTTGTTGAAGTTCAGTACAAGGCTCTGGAACGCTCTTTATTTTTTTGTTACTTTCAAATTTTGGTGCAGTGACCCCCAACTTTTGGATTCTGACCCCCTACTTTTAAAGCAGGGGGTCAGCCTGACCCTCTGATTTCTGACCCTAACGCAAGGCCTGTGAATGGTCTAGGCCTTAGGCCTGCCTCTCTGAAGGTTGATCTAGTAGCTGTCTCTGCATTCCTCTCAGCAGGGAAGGGCTCTTCCCTGGCATCTCATCCTGTTTTCAGAAAGTTTTTCAATGGTCTGGTTCACATTAACCCTCCCTTTAGGGAGCCCACTCCACCTTGGGATCTTAATGTCTGCATAGCTCAGCTTCTGCAGCTACGCTTTGAACCTCTGGCTTCGGCCGAATTGAAGTACTTGACCTGGAAAACTGTGTTCCTGGTAGCTATTACTTCTGCCAGGCGGATTAGTGAGTTACAGGCTCTGTCAGTTGAACCTGACTTCATCTCCTTCCATAGGGACAAAGTGGTCCTAAGAACCTATATGAGGTTTTTGCTCAAAGTGGTATCGGATTTTCATCTGAACCAGTCTGTATCTCTCCCTGTGTTTTTCATTGAGCATCCTTCTTCAGGTGAAAGAAGGTTACACAGTCTGGACGTTAAGAGGGCCCTTAGCTACTACATTGAACATACTAAGGCACATAGAAATGACCTGTAAAAAAGCTTTCAGCTTAGTGTGCTACTCCTGGTTAAACAACTAAATAAATAAAATAAATAAACAGAAACGAGCTATCCAGCTCAGCCAACCTCAGATAAAGACATAAATGACAGACTTTAGGGAGTAGCCACCATCCAGTAAAGGCATAACAAACTGAAGAGCATCTGACTGGATAAACTAGGCCAGTCACCAATTTTAAATTAGATTATTTTATTCTTTAAAGTTAAATAGGAATATTGCTGTGCATCAGTTCCTACATTTCAGAAAAAAACTCCTTCAGGGAATGCACACTTTTACTTTAAAAAACATTACATACAAATTATTATAAAATTAGTGTTACAGCCTGTTTGCACAGCATCTGCTAGTGCAACAACCAGAAAGACAAGATTATAATTTCTCATACTCACATTTGACTATTTGTTGTACCAAATGGTAATCACTAGAGTTTTCACTATTTGGTACAACAAAAAGCAGTCAAATGTGAGTATGAGAAATTATAATCTTGTTGTTTTAGTTGTTGAACTAGCAGAGGCTGTGCAACAACTTGACTTTAAAGAATAAAAGAATCTGATTTAAAATTGGTGAGTTGCCTAGTTTATCCAATCAGATGCTCTTCTGGCTATCACGTCAGCCAGAAGGATTTGTGAGCTTCAGGCGCTCTTGGTGGAGTCTTCTTACCTGGTCTTCCACAGGGACCAGGTTGTCCTGTGCCCCAACCCGAAGTTCCTCTCAAAGGTTGTGTTGGAGTTTTACCTGAACCAGGTGATGACTCTTTGGTGTTCTTCCCAAATCATACCTCAAAAGCTGAACACAGGCTCCATACTTTGGACCTGAGGTGAGCACTTGCTTATTACAAAGAGCACATGGCTGGAGTTCGGGGAGAGGTTCATCAGCTGTTTGCCACCTACGCTGAAGCCACACCTGGCAGACCTGCAGCCAAGCGGACAATTGGCAAGTGGATCACATCCTGCATTGTTCAAACAAAATGGAGTTTTGCTGTATTCTGACATATGCAGTTAGCCTCAGCACTCGAACTGCCCCGGAGAGGAAAGAGTTAACTCTATGCATGAGCATAGAACGTTGAGCTCAAGCTCGGTTCAAACCTCTGTCTGCAGCACTTCAAAGTGTAACCGTCAGATTCTTTACTTCGCCTAACTGAACAGTCGCTCCAGAGATTGCTCCTTCACTTGCTCAGTTTGGTAAAATCAGTCAGTTTAAATACCATTTTTTCACTTTATTTCTGTCGACTTCAAATCCCTGTCTGCGATACAGTAAGTGTTGTAGGTAGTGGACTTCGTTTTTTTTTTTTTTTTTTATCTTTTTTCCCCTGGCATCCAGTCTGCCTTACCTGCCCCACATCCAGGCATCCTCTCAGGCTCTGGCCGCCGTCTCAAGGATCTCCCCACTCCAAGTCGGGCCTCGCAGCATTCTACCTCCGTGGCTTGCCCCCCCGAGGCAGAGTAGTGGAGAGCCCCTCTACACACAGCCACCAGACCAGGATCCAGTATCGCTGCTGCGCACCCTCGGTGCCGGTGAGTCCTCTGCGGCAACTGCCATCATGCCGCTGCAACTGGTGCCCTTCTTTTCCCTGTTCTACCCCCTTGACGTGTGAGACATGCAATGACGCCAATGAACAGGGCCGTGCACGCTACCACAAGCACCCCTTCCAGCGTCGGCCCCAGCATGTTCCCCTTTAGACTACCCATGTACTGTGCTGCCTCCAGCTACCACCAGAGGCCACCAGCACACAGACGGCAGCGTGCCCCCCACCTTGGAGAAGGAGAGCAGTCCTCCGGATGCTCAATCCCTCTCCTCCCCTGTCAACCCCAACAACCCAGGCTCATTCTCGAACCCGGTTCGCCAGCGTGGAGTGAGGTGTGGCGTCCAGCTCCTCAACCCTCAGCGCCACCGGGCCGGCTAGTGGACTTAGTTTTATTGTGTAATTTCTGTGGAAATTGTTAAATCTTCTTGATCGGTCCGGTTTTGGAACCGATTGTGTTAGGTTTATTTTATTTCCTAATTTTTTAGTGTGAGGTACTGGTTCCTATTAGTTTCAAATGTAATTTTAAATGTTTTTTTCCATGACCCATAACACAGTTGGTAACCGATAGGGGGGTCTTACCTGGCTTTTAAGCTATAAAGGGTAAGTTGTTAGCCTGGCCATGTCTGAGAAACCCAAGGAAAAAGACGGGCCCACTGGGTTTCAACACTGTAGTGAGTGTGGGGATGCCTTTGCTAAGGCAGACCCTCACACCACCTGTGTTTATTGTCTGGGGTTTGACCACCTCGATTCAGACTGCCAGATCTGCAAGAATTTTCCGAACGCCACCCTGGATAAGAGATTGGGTAGGCATAGGGAAAAGGAGGCAGAGAAGTCCGCTAATCTGGATTGCCAGCCCAGTTCGGTTCTGACCGAACCTGAGGGAGTGCCCACTGACCTGGGCGATACTCCCTCAGGCAAAAGAAGAGCCGATCCTGAGGAGTCTGTTCCGTCAAAGAAAAAGAGGAAATCAGCTGGTTCAGATCCAGAATCACAATGTCCAACTGCCGAAGATATAGCCAGGGTGATAAGCATTGTAGAATCGCTCCGTCCGGTTCCGTCTGATCTGGCACCTCTCAGTACGCGCTCGGTTCAGTCAGTTCCCCCGGTTCCAAAACATTGGATGAGTATTATGAACCAGATTTGGAAGGGGAGGAATGGTACGATGATGACAACGACGATGGTGTGGAAGGTCTGAATGAGCCCATTGAACCAGACATCTCCCCTGACAGGCCTTCTAATGTTTCCCCTCCCAGGCTTTCTGAGTCCCCATGCCACTATTTGTTTTACAAAAAAGTGGCAGAGACTCTCCAGCTCCCTCTGGTTGAAGCTGTTGAGGAACAAGAGGAGCCTGATTTTGTAGAAATGATGGACATCCCAGAATACAAAAGGCTGTCTAATCCCCTCAATAAATCTCTTGGGAAACAGACACAAACAATTCTCCAAACACCAAATTCTTTACCTCCTGTGGATAAGAGAATGGACTGGAGGTCTATGCTGTAAGGCTCAGGTATAGAGTTCTTGTTCCAACAATGCAGCCATGTTGGGGTTGTGCAGGCTGCAGCTTGTGACAAGGCTAATATACCTTTGGCTTCACCCCCCCCCCAGATAAAGACTCTAGGAAGGTGGATGCTATGGCCAAAAAACAGTATTTGGCATGCTCCTTGGGGCTCAGGCAGGCAAATTATATGGCCTACACAGCCAGATACCAGAAGTCCAGGTGGGATGCTGTTCTGGAACTGGCTAAACAGTCCCCCAGCTGGCCAAGGAGCTGGAGGAGGTGGCTGCTGATGGGATTGAGACAGCTAAGATTCAATTTCATGCTGCTGTGGACTCAAATGATGTGTCATCATGAGTCATGGCTACATCTGTGTCTCTTCGGAGAATTGCTTGGCTCAGATGTACTAGCCTCTCACAGGACACTTAAGCTAAGGCCATGGATTTCCCTGTGGTGGGTAATTCTCTGGGGAGCAAAGAATTACATGAAAAAGATGGATGAATACAGGACCACCTACAGGAGTGCACAGGCCAAGGAAAGGCAGGCAACTCCTCAGAAGCAGCAGTCTAGGGGCAGGCCTTTTCACAGGCCTTTCTACCAGGCCCAGGCCTCCTCTCCTTTTCCTCAGAGGGGGTTCATCAGAGGGAGAGGCAGAAGGGGGATGAGCAGGGCTGCATCCTCCTCCTAGTTGAAGGCTCCTGCCAAGCAGACACCCTGATGTGTCAGCCCGGGTTGACTCCCCTATTCCAGTAGGAGGCAGGCTGGCTTACTACTTCCAGGCCTGGAAGTCTGTTACCTCAGACAAATGGGCCCTGGAGGTAGTAAGCCAGGGACTAGCCCTCAGCTTCAAAAAATGTCCAAAACTGAGGGTCAGGTCTTTTCCACCTGCAAACATCTCCGAAATCATTGCCCTAGAGGCAAGAGGTTTCCTCTCTGCTGGCTCTCAGAGGCATAGAGAGAGTTCCTACTCCACACAGGGGCAAGGGTCTGTACTCCAGATACTTCCTTACCCCAAAAATGACAGGGGAGTGGCTGCCCATCCTAGACCTAAGATTCTTAAACAAGCACCTTGTCAAGCCAAGATTCAAAATGGTGACTCTGGGAGTAATTCTTCCCTCTCTGAGGCCAGGGGATTGGTTAGCCTCCCTGGACTTCAAGGATGCCTACTTTCACATTCCCATCAGGTGCTTCCACTGAAAGTACCTCAGGTTCAAATTGCCTTCAGGCCATTATCTGTTCAGAGCAATGCCCTTTGGACTAACATCAGCTCCAGGGGTGTTCACAAAATGCCTTGCAGTAGTAGTGGCCTTTCTCAGGAGACAAAACATCTCAATTTTTCCATACCTGGACAACTGGCTCATTGTGAGACAGTCTCCAGACCAAGTCAAGTCAGACCTCCAAGTGACACAACAGTTGCTCACTTCCCTGGGATTCCTCCTCAATCTACCAAAGTCAGTTCTCAAACCAGTACAACTTCTGACCTTCATAGGGATAGAGTTGGATATTGTCCAAGCAAAGGTTTTTCTTCCTCTGGCAAGGGCAAAAGCCCTTACAGACCTTGCTTCTTCTTTCTGCCTTCTGGTGTCTAGACTAGCAAGACATTTTCTTCAGCTCCTGGGCCACATGGTAGCTTCCACTGCGGTGGTACAGTGAGCCAGATTTCAAATGAGGGACATTCAGTTCCATCTGAGGTCCTTTTGGTCTCAGAAAAAAGATCCTCTAACCAAATTGATTCCAGTGACTTAGGCTCTGATCCAAGCTCTCCAATGGCGGTTGGATCAGGACAATCTCAGGCAAGGAGTCCCATTCATCAGTCAGACTCATTCAGTGGTGTTAACCACAGATGCTTCTCTCCTGGGCTGGGGAGCTCACTTAGGAGCCCTCACAGCACAAGGGATGTGGTCACCTCAGGAGTCTCTACTTCATATCAATCTTCTGGAACTCAGGGCAGTATTCCTGGCTCTCCAAGCTTTCTCGGACAGACAGACAATACCACCACCATGCGGTACATCAACAAGCAGGGAGGCACTCAGTCTATGGCCTTGTGCACGGAAGCCATGAACATTTGGTCTCTGACTTATACCCTGCAGGCATCTCTGGTAGCAGTCCATCTACCAGGGAAGGACAATGTGCTAGCAGATGCCCTGAGCAGGATCTCTCAGAGCCATCACGAATGGGCCCTGGACCCCTTCGTGTTGAAAGTATCCTTCTCCAGGTGGGGCACTTCAGAGATAGATCTCTGCAACCCTAGACAATCATCAACATCCTCTCTTCTGTTGCAGACCTCCAGTCATGGGCGCAGTTTCCCTGGATGTTCTGGTTCTGGATTGGAGGGGCAAATTCCTTTATGCCTTTCCTCCTTTTCCTCTGTTATTCAAGATCCTGGTCAAGATCAGGTCACAACCATGCAGGGTGATCCTGATTGCACCAGACTGGGCCAGACCACCTTGGTATCCCCTGTTGATGGCCCTAGCAGCCCATCTTCCCCTATCTCTTCCCAAGAGGCACAACCTGTTACCCTCCTCTCGGGAGAGTCTGGTACAACAACCTTCAGTCTCTCAACCTCAAGGCTTGGCTCTTGAAGAGTTAGAGTATGCAAGTCTGCATCTGTCTCGGGGGTTCTGGATATTTTTAAAGCCTCTCAAAAACCTGCCACCAGAGAAACTTCTAATTCTAAATGGAAGAGATTTAGCATTTGGTGCTCCAATAAGGATGTGTTACCAGACACTGCTGATCTGGCTACTGTTCTAGATTATATGGTTCATCTCAATGACCTAGGTCTTAGGCCAGCCACTCTGAAAATGCACTTAGCAGCTGTCTCTGCATTTCTGTCAGTGGGGAAGGCTTCCTCCCTGGCATCTCACCCTGTTATCTGTAAGTTCTTTAAAGGCTTGCTTCATACCAACCCTCCTTTTAAGGACCCTACCCCTGCTTGGGATCTTAATGTTTGAATTGCTCAGCTTATGCAACCCCCTTTTGAGCAATTGGCTTCAGTAGAACTTAAGTACTTGACTTGGAAACTGTATTCCTGGTAACTGTCACGTCTGCCAGGCATATTAGTGAGTTACAAGCTCTGTCAGTGGAGCCAGATTTTATCTCATTCCATAGAGATAAGGTGGTCCTTAGAACCAATAGGAGGTTCTTACCCAAGGTGGTTTCAGATTTTCATCTGAACCAGTCCATGTCTCTTTCTGTGTTCTTCACTGATCATTCTTCTTCAGGAGAAAGAAGATTACACCGTTTGGATGTTAAGAGGGCTCTTAGCTACTACATTGGGCATACTAAGGCACTTAGGTTTGACTGTTCTCAGTTGTTTCTCACTTATGGTGAAATAGGAAAGGGTAAACCCGCTACTAAGAGAACTATTACCAGGTGGATTGTCTCTTGTATACAATTCTGCTATGAAAAGCTAGGCAAAATACCACCCTCAGGCCTGAGGGCTCATTTGACTAGGGGTACAGCTGCTTCTCTGGCTGCTGCCAAAGATATACCTTTACTAGAAATTTGCAAAGCAGCCACCTGGAAAACAGTCCATACATTCACCAAGCATTACTCTCTGGATATCCAGGCTAGGAGTGATGCTAGATTTGGTACAGCAGTACTGCAGAGCCTATTTCCAAAACAGGTTCGATACCCTCCTCCTTGGAGGTACTGCTTGGTAGTCTGCATATGTCAGAATACAGCAAGACTTAATGTTGTTACTCACCTTAGTAATTGTGTTTCTTCTAATTGAGTTTTGCTGTATTGTGACCTCCCTCCCTGCCTCCCCTCTCAGAACCTGTTTTTGGGAAGTGGGCTGGCAGGTATAGTGTTGCACCTCAGGGGTGTACTTGGCACTCCTCTTTTTCAGAAGAGGGGAGTGGGTTATAATTATGTTATTTTTGTAGTTATATGTTGGTTCACTGACTGGTTATTATTTTGGGTTCTCGACTTGAGTCTTTTGGGGGACCCAAATATTTGTTGCCTGTTGGAAGTGCAGTTAGTATTAGCTCATAAGAATCTGATGGTTACACTTTGAAGTGCTGCGGACAGAGGTTTGAACCGACCTCGAGCTCAACGTTCTATGCTCATGCATGGAGTTAACTCTTTCCTCTCTGGGGCAGTTCAAGTGCTGGGGCTAACTGCATATGTCAGAATTCAACAAGACTCCATTAGAAGAAACTCAATTACTAAGGTGAGTAATTTTTTCATCTCTGTTATAGGTTGGTGGGTAGGGAGCCTCCCAGAGGGCTAAGGGCTCATTCCACCCGCCATACCGCTGCGACAGTGGCTGCTTCTTGGGACGTCCCTATCCAAGAAATCTGCTAGGCTGCTACCTGGAAGTCAGCACACACCTTCATTTCCCATTACCACATTGACCTCAAGTCACACTGGGATGCTGGTTTGGGGGCCTCAGTTCTCCAATCTCTGTTTCTGGAAGTTGCTGTCCATCAAGGTTATCAGTTTTCCAATCAATTTGTAAAGTAGACAAAGGTGACACAGTTATTGTATAAATATACTAAGGTAAGAATCCTGTCCTGCTTGAACAGTATCATGTATAGAAGGTAAATCAATGGTTATGTCTATACCAGGGGAAGGGGTAAAATCAGGAAGAGGGGAGTAGGCCGGGTCATTGGGGTTCATGGCATGAAGAAAGGCATGGATATGGGTCTGGTATGACTTCATGTGCTGGAGCTTCTTATGGAAAGCCTTAGTCTGCAGAAGCTTCTGGTGAGGGGTCAAATGGATCGATGCCAAATCTCTATGCCATAAATCTAGGAACAGCAGGAGCAAGAGCCTCAGTCTGGATGGTCCCATCTTGGATTCCCAAAGTCTTCAGAATTTGGGTTTACAGGAACTAAGAAATGAAGACAAAGTTATTGTTAATAAAGAGGTGCTCCCTCCTCCTGGGGCGAGAGGAACTTATTAACTCCTCCTCCACAACAGTCATCAGAAAATTACTTGGATTTTTCACAGCAGCTGAGAACAGAAAGCAAAAGGAATCAGTCAAGTTTACAAAGGTTTCCTTCCCTCTGGGGGTAGAGGAAGGAACATGCACACTGCAGTGGGTTTGGGGTTTAGTCTCCTTTGTACAGCTTCAGTTGGTTTGCATGGTACCATTTGTCTGGTGGCTTTCTTCTGCCATCAGTGAGATGTACTTGGTACACAGCTGGGCTGAGTTTGTTGCTATTAAATGGGCCTGACCATTTGTTCACAAATGCATGTGTTGGTGATGCAAATTTTAGAATCATGACTCTGTCACTGACTTACCAGTCGTCGTCTTTGACTGTTTTATCAAAGTGCTTTTTGGAATGCAGTTGGGCTTGACCCAAATTATTTGCAACGAACCAGTGGGATTTTGCAAGGTTGTCTCACAATTGTGCTATAAAGGTGTGTCTGGCACTCGATCTGCAGTTTGTGCTTTGCGGTCAATTATCAAATGTTCTGGTTATCTCATTTGTCTACTAGTCATTACCATAAAGGGTGTACATTGAGTAGATGCTGAAGGGGTAGCTGTAATTTCCATTAGGAGTAAGGGCAAGAAATTATCTCCAAGTTTTTCCTGTATCAGTAGCAAATTTACATAACATTGCCTTTATGTATTTGTTTGCTCTTTCTACTTGTCCTGATGGCTGAGGATAGTAAGCTATGTGAAATTTCTAACTGCTAATAACTACATAGTTTCCTGCATAAGTTCACCTGTGAAGGTAGTTCCTTTATCTGAATCTACCTTGAGAGGTAGGCCCCATCTGGTAAATACTTGCTCTACCAAGGTTTTGGCAGTGGCTTTTGCAGTTTGGGCCTTGCATGGGAAGGCTTTAACCAATTTGGAAAATAGGTCAGTGATCATGAGTGCAAATTTGTTGTTCCTGGGGGTATGAGGCAGTGGTCCAGTGAAATTAACCTGGATATAATTCCAAGGGCCACAGTGTCTCTAAGGCAGAAGTTTGGTGTTCTTTGTGCCTGGAGTTGGGTTATTCTGTGCACAGGTGAGACAGTTGTCCACATAATGCTGGAGATCTGGTGTTATACCAGGCCACCAGCCCATGGCTTTCACTCTCTGGACTGTCTTGTCCACCCCTTGGTGTCCACCTGTAGGGGTGCCATGAACCTGATGGATGACTTTAGAATGAAGAGATTTGGGAATTATCCAGAATTTCTGATCACCTGAGTGATAGAAAATCAATTTGCGATCCTGGGACAGACAGAGTTTATCTGCATGCCTTTTGAATAGATTATTCACAGACATTTATTTTTGTGTGTTTTTGGAGAGGTATTGATATACCTCTTTTATCTCTGAATCAGCTAGCTGTAGCTCAGTCAAATCCAGAGGGACTTCTTTGGTTCTTCCATTTGTAGCTACCATGGGTGTTGCAGTGGGAAAAGGCATTTGCCATATCTCCACCTCCCCCCCAAGCTCCCTCTTTGGCTAAAGAGTTGGCTCTGTCATTGTAGTGGTGGAAGGGTTCAGTTTGGAGTAGGCCTTCACTTTATGGATAAAGAGTTTAAATATACATTGTGCAGTCAGGCTGACAATGTATGTGAACAAGTCTTTGTACTTGAATGGGGTACCTTCAGAGGAAGTAAAATCATGGGCCTTCCAAAAGGGAAAGAATTCTGTCAAGGAGTTGCACATCCAAGATAAATCAGAAAAGATGATGGTATCCTCATTTCCTTTCCCATCTATGATCTCTAAGGCACAGGCAACAGCTGCAAGTTCTGCATACTGTGATGACTTGATACTGCACTTCACTGACACCTCAGAAGTGTCACCTGTGGGGGCCAGGACCAAGACCCCAAATCCTGCGATTTGAACCCCCTCATCATATGAAGAAGAACCATCTGAGAAGACACGATGCATGGTAGTGTCATTCAGTGTGTTTTCTGTTGCTGGGAGAAATGGGCCTGGTTCAGGTAGAACTGGTGGCTCTAGGCCACACTCATGTGGTTCTCTTTGTACAGAAGACCATGTGCCAAGATGGATGGCATTTTGGTGGGACGTACAGTGATGTCTATATCTTGAAGTAGTAGAGACCAATGTGTATGTCTGGTGTTTGACACATTGCCATCTTTGATCCTGTCATTCAGTAGGAAGTTGGTAGGGGTGTGGTTGGTATATAACATAATTGGGCAAAATCCTATTATGTAAGCAAAGTGTCTGACAGTCCAAAAAGTGGCTGGCAGGTTCCTTTCACACAAGGAATACTTTAGCTGTGCTATGGAGAGCATTTGGGAAGCATAAGCAATAGGCTGCAGGGTATCTTTGACCTTTTGAGCAAGGACTGCTGACATACCTACATCAGATGTGGCAGTTTCTAAATGAAATGGAAGTTCTAGGTTTGGGTTAACCAGTGCTGGAGCAGAGGCCAAGGCTTTCGTTAGGGAAGTGAAAACATGGGTGTGTTCAGGGCCCCATTGCCATGGGATATCCTTTTTCAGGAGTTCATACAGAGGAGTGGCCTTCTGTGCAAAATTGCAAATGAAGTCCCTGTAGTAGTTGACCATACCCAGGAAGTGTCTGAGGGTTGCCATACTGGTGGGTAATGGCAAATCCTGTAGGCCCTAATCTTGTTTGCTGCATGGCTTCTCTCTTCTCTAGTTATGTGCAGACCCAGAAATATGACTTGTGGTTCACACAACTGTACTTGTGCAGGATTGCACTTTAGGCCTGCTCTCTGTAACAGTGTGAGGAGCTCATCTTGAAGTTCCAGGTGCTTTTCCATGTTCACTGTGGCTAGGAGAAGGTCATCTACATATTGTAGGAGACACTCAGAGGGGGGAAAAAACACTAATTGCATCCTTCATGTGGATGTGAAACAGTGAAGGGCTATTACTGACCCCTTGAGGATGGCAGTTCCAAGTATACTGACCTCCTTCAAATGTGAAGGCAAATGTGTATTGGCTCTCGTGGGCCAAGGGTAGGGACCAAAACCATTGGAGCTGTCCAGTGCACTGAACCACTGGTGTTCAGGTTTGAGTCAGCTAGTGTTGGAGCCCACTCAGGAGGAAGCAATATTAGACCTGGTACTCTCAAACAGAGATGGAGAGAGGATCTCCGATCTAGAAGTGGGTAGTTATCTGGGAACAAGTGACCACCAAACAGTGTGGTTCACGATAAACACAGCTGCAGAGTCAAGCCATACACAAGTGAGGGTACTGGACTTTGGGAGGGCTACCCTTTGTCAAAATGGGAGAGTACCTCAGAAAAGCACTAGTAAACAGGCAAGAAGGAGGGGTGGAGGAACAATGGGGAAACATCAAAACTGCCATCACAGAGGCAACAAGCCTTTGTGTGAAGTAAATAAATCAAAACGAAGGAAAAAAACACTATGGTTCTCAAAAGAGGTGTCGGGGAAGGTTAGGGAGAAAAGATAACATTCAGGAAGTATAAGGAAACACAGAAGGAGCAAGACATAGACCTGTACCAGTTAAAGCAGAAGGAAGTGGGGAAGGCAGCCAGAATAGCAAAGACCCAAACCAAGGAAAAGATAGCCAACACAGTTAAGAAGGGGATTATAACCTTTTATAGGTACATTAGGGAGCGAAGAAAGACCAAGGAAGGGATACTGAGGCTTAGGGGAGGGTGGGTGGACAGAGAGGGACAGTGAAAAAGCAGGGATACTGAATACTTCTGCTCAGTATTCACAAAAGAAGAGGAGGGGGAGGTACCTAATCCAATCAATAGAAGCACTGGATAGTGGGGTCGATACCAGTCCTTTCACAGAAGAAAGGGTTCTGAAAGAACTCCTAAAACTGAAGGTGGACAAAGCAATGGGGCCTGACGGGATTCACCTCAGAATTGTAAAAGAACTAAGGGGAGAACTAGTGACACCACTTACTACCCTTTTTAACAAATCATTGGAGGATGGTGTGGTACCTAAGGACTGGAGGAGAGCAGGTGTGATTCCCCTTCACAAAAGTGGGAGCAAAGCAGAGGCAGGAAACTACAGACCTGTTAGCTTGACCTCAGTGGTAGGGAAAATAATGGAATCACTTCTGAAAGAAATAATTGTTGAGTACCTACAGGACAGCAGGGCACAGGACCCAAGGCAGCATGGATTCACAGTGGGAAGGTCATGTCAGATGAATCTAATAGATTTGTTTGACTGGGTGACCAAAGTAGTAGTCCAGGGAGGGGCTGTGGACATGGTCAACCTAAACTTTAGCAAGGCATTTGACACAGTCCCACACAAAAGATTAATAAACAAATTGGCCAGTCTGTGAGTGAGTCCCAGGGTGGTAGCCTGGGTAAAAAATTGGCTGAACAATAGGACACAGAGGGTAATAGTAAATGGAGTCCACTCTGAAGAAAGTGGGGTTACTAGTGGGGTACTGCAGGGTTCCATACTGGGTCAAGTTATTTTTAATGTCTTTATAAGTGACATTAAGGAAAAGTATGCCTGTTTGCAGATGACACAAAGATCTGCAACAGGGTTGATACACGGGGGTGGGGAATGGGGGTGGAACGGATAAGAAGGGACTTGGCAAGGTTGGAGGAATGGTCAAAAGTATGGCAACTTAGATTTAATGCAAAGAAGTGCAAAGTAATGCACCTGAGAAACAAAAACCCAAGTGAAGAGTACACAATGGGTGGGGGTATTAACAACAACAAAAATGGAAAGAGACCTGAAGTTAGTCATATCAGATGACCTAAAGGTAAGCAAGCAATGTGAGAAGGCATTAAGGATGGCTGGGGGGATACTGGGATGTATAGGGAGAGGCATCACCAGTAGCAAGCAGGAAGTTGTTATTCCTCTGTACAGACAGTTGGTGAGACTCCATTTGGAGTACTGCATGCAGTTCTGGAGACCCCATCTCTGCAAGGACATAGGATGGAGGCAGTCCAGAGGAGGGTAACTAAAATGGTGCAGGGTCTGCAATAGAAGCCATACGAAGAGAGACTAAAGGAGCTTAATATGTATACCCTTGAGGAAAGGAGGAAGAGGGGGGACATGATAGAAACTTTCAAGTATCTCAAGGGAATCAGTAAAGTCCAAGAGGGTAGCATGTTTCAGAAAAAGAGGTGTGCAAGAACAAGGGGACACAATTTGAAGATAGAGGGGATGGCTCGGGCAATGTGAGTATTTTTTTCACAGAGAGGTGGTGGACATGGGCAGCCTTCCTCAGGAGTCGTGGGGTCCAAAAACAGTGGGGAATTCAAGAATGCAAGGGACAGACATAAGGCAATTCTGGTGGGGGGTAGGAAGAAGTAGGCGGTTGGTTAACTAGGATCTGCAGCTTATCCAATAGGTAGGGAAATGGGAAGACTAGGTGGGCCAAGCGACCCTTATCTGCTGCCAAAGTTTATGTTTCTATGAGAAGTTTTAGCACATTTGGTGCAGATGCTACAGTTGGGTCACAGCTGGGGGTCATCTGATTAAGTCTGCGATAATCAGTGGTGAGTCTCCAACTATTGTTTTGTTTCTTCACAGGCCAGATGGGTGAATTGATTGTTGACACACACAAGGCCTTATGACTTCTTGCTGGACAAGTTAGTCAGTGGTGACTCTCAGTAAGGGTAAGGCTTCAGTTGGGAATGGGTATTGCTTTTGGCTGGGTGGATCCTCACAGTGATCTGGATAAGGGTGTCCATCCTTCCACAGTCATGTTTGTTCTTGGCAAAGGCCTCTTGGTGCCTTTCCAGGATTGGTCTGATTTGTGGTAGCAGCTTGTGATGACATTGCATGATGACAATGTCATACTCTTTGTCATTGAGGACCACAGCTGCCACCACATGTGAATCAGAGATAAGTACCACATGTAGTTGTCCTCATATTTGGAATAATAGTTTGTTGGCTAAATCCACAATGCATCCATTTTGTGACAGAAAATCAATTCCCAAAATACTTTGGTGATGGCGTAAGACCATGAGATCAAAACAATGTTCCACCGTCAAGGTACCAATGATGACTGATATGGGTTTAGATCAGTAGGTAGTAACCACGGTCCCTTTAAAGCTCTGGGCAGAAGTTGCACTTCCAGTGGACCATGGAGATGACTTTGGGTTCTCTTGATGTAACACAGAGACAGTGGCTCCTGTATCTAGAAGTAGTTCCTGTTGGTGGCCCCCTACCAATGCTTCTATACATGGTTGGCTAGTTTTATCCATCACCAGGGCAGTGAGGATGCATACCATGGCCCAACACTGTCATTCAGAATCCTCCTTCTCAGATGGAGTTGGGCCTGTGAGTCCTGGAGCATCTGGGTACATTCATGGCAGGACGACTCCTGGGCCTCCTCTGGATCTTCTTGGTACAGAGGCGCCGATGGGAAACTTGCGGGGCTAAGAGCTACAATCAGCTTTTGGGCAAGGTTTGTTACTTTGGATTTTATGCTAGCTTCGAACTCTCTGAGCCGGTTGTTCTCTTCCTGCAATTCCTTGTAGGTAGGGCCTGATCTCTTTTGGTTCTGGCCCTGGTAGTAGTTCTGGTTTTCCCCCTTTTGCTTTGGGTTACCTGGTCTCTTGGGATGGTAGGCCTGGGTCTGGGCCTTTTTGCTTACCTTCCACTACATACTGCATAGCCAGCTCAGCATTAGGCTGCACCGTGGCCACCTTGGACTTCTGTCCAGCATTCATATCTCATACATATAGCTGGTACACACGTTCCATCTTTTCCAGAATCTCAGTAAAAAGTTCCGTTCTCAGGAAGATAGAAGCCTCTATTTTGTCCCGGACAGTCGGTGACATGTTTTTCAAACACACGTTTTTGTACTGTAGAGATTCCCTGCCTGAGACCTTGTTCACAGCTCCCTTGCCAGTATAATATGACAGCCAGACCTGACTATCACACTGATTGGGGGTTTCCTTCGCAAACTGTTTGAATTTGTAGGCCATAGACACACCCACTTTGTTGGGGTACTGCGCAAGCATTAGGTCTGCTGCAATGTCATTAAACCTCGCCTGGGCGAAATTGCATACTGTGCTTGGCAGTTTGGCCCAGAGTGTAGGCTCTGCTGTCTGTTTCAAAACCTGTACTCGCTGCTCGGCCGGTAGTCTAAACATTTTGCACTGGCTTTTCACCTTTTCTAAATGAACACTCAGATTATCACTAGGCCTCATTCAGCCTACTGTGTTTGCAATATTAGCAATGGCTTACGCCGACTGGAAGATGTTGGGCACTCTTTCCATTTGGGTTGTGATGATTTTCACTGCAGCATCAGCCTTTGCATCAGCCACACCCTGGTTGAGGTTGTTCTAGCCTACCTCATTGCAGACTAGGTCCGCCATGGCCTGCAAAACCTTTGGGGTGCTGGCCTTTTCAGTTGCATCATCGACCATGCTGTCTACCTCGCGCCTGTTGCCAGGTCATAAGACGGCTATCGGAGTTGGGCTAGGCTGCTGCCCTCCAGAGTCCCATGGACCGCCATTTTGGTGTCATCATGATCATCATCATCCCTATCGTCATTGTGTAATGATGTCAGATCGATGGGTGGAGTAAAGGATAACGCCTTGATATGCCCCTTCAGGATATCAAACTGCTGACGTAACTGTGCATACATCTGCATGCACTTTGCATGTTTTACTTTCACACCTGCCTGTTGTTCTGTACTAAGATGTTTCTGTAAAACTCTGTACACAGCAGTAACTTGGTGATTCTCACTAAGCTCCCTTTCCAAAATCATCTGACACATATCCATTTCTCTGAACAAATCATCATTGCCATTCTTTAATTCATCATTTGCATCAGTCAACATACCATTCATCTGCAATGCCTGGTTCTTTTCATAATATGTTTTATCACAGTCCTCTCTCAATCTAGCAACTTCCCTGTTCTTCTCTAGCAGTGTTACACAATTCTGTCTGTGTCACATGCCTGTGGATTTCTATCTCCTTTTCCCAAACCTTCTGTTGCTCGCCTTTCTCTCACAGCGTGGACTTCAGTTTTGTTTCCAAAGCCAACACCCTTGCTTCCACTGCCTGGAGGGCAGCATATAAGGCTGCAACCATTGCACCCTTACGGTTATACTTCTTAACCTTTAGTTTTGTTTCTGAGTACAGTGAACACACATACTGTACAGGATGATCTTCAGATGCTGCACTTTGTGCAAAATCACCCCACCCCCATGAGAGGTTAAAAGGTTTGCGCTGTCTAGTTTTAACTCAGCACTGATTGACATTTTTGACTGTCCTTCCCCCTTTTCTATACAAGCCAAGAAGCCCAGAGTAGTGTTAGAATACCCTGTACTTCCCCTGCTAGACAGTTACACTTTTGGAGTCATGGAGCATCTTGGACAAAGCCTTAGGGTCATTCCATGCAAACAAATGAACAGGAGGGCACAAGGGTTTTAACATTCAATCACCAAAGGCTTCAGCATTTATAGCCAGAAACAAGCAATTACCAGTCTTCACAAAATACACTTGCAAAAGAGGGGTTACATCTGCCTGGACTGTAGCCCAACTCTCTTATTGCAAGAAGCTTTTGTGAGCTGTTTCACAGCTGTTGGCCAGACCTTGAAATACAGCCAAAGCATATAAGCTAAGAAGCAAGCCACTGCCAAAACACTGAACACTTCTCTGGTTGAGAAAATATTTATTTCCCTTGAAAACCTATTTATTCCCCTGTTCCCATAATTCACACACATACCTGTAAATTACTTAAGTGGTTATTGTTCTGTCACAATCAGGTCCTGCCATGGTTGCCACTTGTAAGATTTTGCAGGAGATAAGCCTGATGGTAAAACACCACCAACACAAATGTGCAGAAAATTAGTGTTTTTCTCTCTAGTAATAGTACAAAGACAGAAGCAATAAGATAACTCTTACCAACTGGAACACAGAGACAGTCATACACCAGGTGTGGAAGTTGGGTGCTTCCGGGGATCCCAAAAGGGTTTGGCCATGTACTAAGATTATATACTACAGATAGGAGACATCCTATTGCTGGAGTAACAAGCTTATCGACATCAGTGTGTTTCTGTACTTGGTGTTCCATTGGTCAAAACATGGTCTCCTATACCCAGGACCACTACTTTTCATATCAGTTCAATCAATCAAGTTTATTTTATATTGGAAAGAGTGTGAGCAAACATGCTTGTTTTCACAGTTGTCCACAACATATTAAGCAAAAGAAAAATACAAGAGCAGAAATCACAATATATACAACAAATTTAAATAAAAATTGAGACAGTCATTAATACTGGTGAGAATGAGGGAGGTAGTCAGTGGGAGGGGGAGGTAAAGATGAGACAGTAAACAGAGAACTGAGGGGGATAGGCTGGGGGTGTGGATGGAGAAAAAGGAGGCCACGTAAGGGATGCCCTTTGATAGCAGATAGAGTTTTACGCATGTGTGGTATGAAGGAAAGGAACCTCAAAAATGTGTTACTCTTTCTGGTGCCATGCTTGGGGGCAGATTTGGGGAAAAGGTCCAAAACACTTGGTTGCAATGAGTTAAGATTAACCTTGTGTAGAAAAAGAAGTGTTTTAAGTTTAAACCTTCCTTCCAGGTGTAGCCACGAGAGAGGAGGGTAGAGGGAACAATGATGGGTGGACCAGGGGAGGCCAGTAACAAAATACGCAGTGTTGTTGTAAGAAGTTCTCAGTTTGGAGAAAAGAACAGACAAGGTGGAGGGAGTAGACTGTGGCGCCATATTGAAGGGGAAGGAGCAAGGAGAAGTCAAGGTGAGAGCTCAAGGCTGGAAGAAGGAATTTTCTGATCCGGAATAGCAGTCCTAACCTCATGTTTATTTTCTTGATAAGACGGGTAATGTGTGCTTGGAAAGTGAGGTGTGGGTCAAGAACCAAGCCCAGATATTTAAAATCTTTGACTTTATCGATACTGTTCCCATGAAGGTCAGAGAGGGTGAGATTTAATTCTACATTTTTTCTGGGGCCTGCAAAGAGCATGTACTTAGTTTTTTTTTAAGTTAAGAACTAGGTTTCTGTGAAGGAACCAAGAGTGGAACCATAGGTTAGAGAACCGTGTTGATTATTGTTTGTTTTATACTGCATTTATTGTTTCTATAATTCTGATGTCAATCTTTTTGTAAAGCGCTTTGATATTTTGAAAGGCGCTTTTGAGAAATAAAGTTATTATTATTTAACATGGTGTCGGGGTTTTTATCACTGCAGTATAGAGCTGCATCATCTACATAGAGAGCTATCTTGGTGTTTTGACAGATTTTTGGGAGATCATTAATGAAAAGAGAGAAAAAGCAGGGGGCCCAAAATAGAACCTTTCGGGACGCCACAATTAATTTGGCAGATGTTTGAGAGTACCCCTTTTATGGTTGTCCTGTGAGATCTATTTAAGAGGTAGCTGTCTACCCAGCAAACTACATCCCAGGATATATGAAGGCAGGAGAGGGAGTCTAGAAGGAGACTGTGGTCAACCAAATCGAAAACTTTGGTCAGACAGCGAATACCGACCCTGAGTACTGACCATTGTTGCTTGCTTTAGTAAAATCACTGGTGAATCTGACTAAAGCCGTTTCCATGCTGTGGCCCACTCTCAAGTCATGCTGTGCTTCAGTGAGCAGATTACATTCTTGAAGAAAAGAGGTTAGTTGTAGGTGAACAACCTTCTTGATGATCTTGGAAAGAGGTGCCAGAAGTAGTAAGATAGGGTGGTAGTTCCCTACATCACTCCTGGACCCCGATTTGTATAGGGGTTTGATCGTAGCTGTTTTCCAGATGCTAGGGAAAGTGCTAGAACAGGGGGAGCAGTTGAGGATGTTTGTCAGGGAATTGGCCAGTGGCAAAATACAGAGCTTCAGAATTTAATAATCAATGCCATTATCACCGATGCAGGGCTTAGGGTTGTTACTTCTGATGAGGTGGATGGTATCCAACAGCTTTAGGGCACAGAAGTAGAATTTAGAGCAGTTTTTGGGGTCACTGCAGGGATGGTTATCAGCAGGTGGGGGAGTTGAGAAACAGGGGTCTTGGGTGGAGGGTTTGAACTTATCAAGGTCACCAAAAAAAGAATTAAATATGTTAGCCACTTCACTGGGTTCATTTGTGAGCCTATCCCCTTGAAGCAGGGTAATGGGTTCCGAAGTCTTTGTTTTTCCTAGAAGAGAGTTTAATGCCCCCCCAGAGTTTTCTGGGGTTGTTAGAGTCACCAAGTTGTTTGTTATGGAAATGGTCAATTTTAGCCTTTCTGATGGCAGATTTGCACTTGTTTCTTAGTTCTTTATAAGTAACAAGGAGGGAAAAGTTGCGTTTTTTGTTGTAGCATAACCAAGCTTTGTCCCAGGCCCTCATAAGTTTAATGATGTCAGAAGAGACCCAATCATTTCTGTGTCCTCTGACCCTGATTTTCTTTAAGGGGGCAATTTTGTCACAGGTACCAAGGAAGATTTTTGTGAAAGTGGTGTAAATGGTGTCAAGGTCATAAGGACCATTTGTAAAGGCCCAGTCGATCTGATAGAAGGCACTTGTTAGCCTTTCAATGATGTCATCAGTCAGACGCGTGGAAGAGATGTAATTAGTGAGAGGTTTGGGGGATTTGGAAGACCAGAGGCAGGAGATGGCACAGTGGTTGCTGAGGCAGTCAGGCAGAGTGCCAACCTGAGAGACATGGGCCAGGTTTGTGACAACAATCCAGTCGATCAGGGATTATGTACCTGTCTTGTAGTCTGTCCTCGTGGGGGTGGTGATTATTTGATGGAGGCTGAGGCCCAAGATGCATGCCTTAGCTGCATCAGGTTTACTTGAGGCCCAGTTAAGGTTAAAATCCCAGAGAAGTATCCATTCCCTGTTTAGGGGGAGGGAGTTCTTTGAGGTTAAAAGAGACTCAAGGTCTGAGAAAGTGGTGCCAGGGGAAGGTACGTAGTGGTGAGGGAAAGTATTTTGCTCTTACCTAGGAGAAGGTTGATGGAGAGAACTTCCAGTCTTTCAAAAGCCACTTCTGAGGAGTGTTCAGTAAAGGAGAACCTATTTGAGACATAAAACAGACACCCGCCTCTCCTTTTGTTTCCCGGTCTGTCCTTATGGACAGCATTATGGCCTGGGAGGTCAATCTCCCTAGAAGAAATGGAGTCTTTTATAGTTATTTGCTGACTGACTAACTTAGAAGAACAATAGAGTTCTCATAGATTTTACTAGGCTGAGCATACTTACTTCAGAACATAACTGGTGATACAGACCACAGAATACTATTATTATTATAATTACGTCATGTTAGGCTGCTAATCTCACAGCTGTCGTTAGATATCCTTCTAGGACAATAATACACATGTCTGGCTAACACATTAGGCTGAACAGGAGATTCCTGACTAGGCCCTAATATAGAACAAAATATCAGTACATTAGTAAAAATAGTGCATAATACATTCCCCCTTGTCTGTGAGGATATCAGTGATTGTCCTCATATCGGATGGCATGGCAGGCTGGTCTAACAGGTGCCAGAAGGGATTTTTCCTGCAACTTCCCACTGTCTTGGCTGCTGTCACCCAAACTTCGAGCATGTGTACCACCAGTGGATTCATCCATATATGTTATTAGTATTTGGCTACTCTCCCATGTTTAAGTAACCTAGGGATGTAGGACCTGCTTCCCATCATCATAGAGGCATAGGTCAGGAAGTATAAGCAAACCAGGATAAGTTATAAAATGTACAAGCAGCATTTTATTAATAATAATAAAATAGAAAAAAATAAAATTGTACAGGATAGCTCTTCAACAGGGCAGAACAAACAAAACAAAGTTCTCCATATGAGAGTCCTTCCCAATTTGAATCTCATTCTCTCTATATCTAAACAAAACATTGCTCTCTTTTTATAAGATGTCTTGTCCTGGCAGTTTAAACTCTGTATCCTGATGTTAAGTTACATCTCCTGTTTCTCACAAAATAATATCAACACTTTGTTGGTTTCCTTCCTGAAGTCAGTCTGAAGAGCACATGTAGTTTTAAAAAAATAGAACATTCTGTCTCGGAGCTGGTGGTCTGTTGACAATTCTGTAAATAAGCTTGTGGGGGTCAAAATACATCTCAAGATCATTCCCCTGTATTACAGATTATTTTTTTAAGAAACCCAAAGAGCTTTCTGCAATCAGTTCAACAACATTAGGTATATACATTTGCAAACCAAGGGATCCCAGTTGCACATAGAGAGTCAGACATGTTTTAACCATAGAGAAGCAAGGGGAGAAAGAATAGAAACAGCAAGTGAAGGAAGGGACATAAGGGGAAACTGTGGGACCATTGGAGTGACCAATTCTTTGGAGCCACAAGAAAATCTGATTGAGCAATCAGACAGGCAAAAGACAGTCAAGTGGCAGAATACGAGAGGACAAAATAGAGTCTTGCTTTTAACTCCTTGTATAACAAATCAGACAGTGTCTTACCCAACCCTATCACACACACACTCCTCCTTAACTAAGTATTACCTGGGTGGCCATTTTGTGTCGGGTAAACAGTGGATAGTTCAGACTTCATACAAAGCTATTGGAAGTAATGAGTTGAGGGGACCTGTTTTGTTTTTTTAAACAGGTTTCCAAAACCTTTTATTTCTCTTTTAACATCACTATATAACATTTACAGTTCTTTCTTTTTTTTTCCACTCCCCAGTAGCTCAGCCCCCACTTTTCCAGTCTTCACCCACCCACCCCTGGGACTTACCTCGGCTGGCGATCCTCCAAGGCACACCCCCAATGGAGCGGCAGAGCTTGTGCAACGCTGTCTTGTCTTATTTGACCACAAATAAATATATTTGTTTCTGCAACAATTCCATTCTCTGCAGCTTATTGAATGAATGGCGAGCTGCATGAATGTATCTAATAATTTGGATGGTCACTGATGTTCTGGTAAAAACAAGGTAACACTCTGAAGTGCACAGCCTGTTTGTCTTTGTTGTTTAAACCCCCAATGGAGACTGGCATCAAGGTTCTTGGCAGACCCTCCCAACTGCCGGTGTTCCTCCCTGGTTTACCCCCCAGGGTGGGGTCACGGGGGTCAGGTCGTGCCTGACGGAGGACTGAACTTGGTCACCGACCAAGAGTTATGGTGGGCATAATGGGACCAGGGAGTGGAGCATCATTCGTGGTGCCAGCATTCTTTGCAATGCTTTGTCCCCCCAGGAGGTGTATCATGCAGTGACGTAAATGCATGAAAGCACTGACATCTGGTACACCTCCCCAACAACTCTGCTTCAGTTGCTACTCCCCCTGGCTTTTGCCAGGGGTTGATCAAGCCCTGATCGCTCATCCACCCTTCCTATGAAGGAGGAAAGCAGTCCGTGGGACGCTCAGTCCTCCTCCCCCTGGCCACCCCTCCAAATTCTTGGGTCTGTTGCAGAACCTGAGGTGCCGGTGTCTCAAGCAGAAATCTTACTGCTGCACCATCAGGCCAGCAACATTTACAGGTCTTTGCATAGGCAGTATCCCTTTATTCATGACACCTTTTACAGCGAACATCTCAGTTAAACACACACATTTTTTCAACCTTCTGAATTCTCAATTCCTGAACCATATCAGCTTTGACATTCTCTTTTCCAGATTTGTGCATTACTTCAACTATAAATGGTTGAGCCACATACCACCTTGTCATTCTGGGATTGTTATCCTTTGTTTGATTAAGCCAACAGACAGGATTGTGATCTGTTATAAGTACAAAATCAGCTCCTAGCAGATAAAACTTAAGGGATGCTATTGCTCATTTCACAGCAAGGCATTCTTTTTCAATATTAGAGTACTTTTCCTCTCTGTTGTGCAGTTTACTACTGATATACAGAATGGGATGTTCCTTCCCATCGATATTCTGACTCAGGACTGTCCCTAGGCCTTCCTCTGATGCATCTGTCTGTAACAGAAATTGTTTCCCAAAGTTTGGACTTCGTAAAATAGGGGTTGAACATAATGCAGCCTTGGTGGACCAAAAGGACTCATCACACTCTGGGGACAATTTCACATTATTCAGATACTGTTTTTTCATTAGTTCAGTGAGGGGAGTAGCTAATGGGGCAAAGTTGGGAACAAATCTCCAGTAGTAACTAGTAACACCTAAAACTGACGTGATGTGTTTCTTTGTTTTAGGGACAGGACTGGTAGCTACAGCTTCTGTTTTGGAAATATTTGGCTTCTCCATTTCCCTAAATATAACCCAAATATCTGGTTTCCTGCATTCCTTACATGCACTTGGTAGGATTAATGATCAGACCTGCATTTTTGATAGATTGGATAACTGCTTGTTGGTGTTCCAGGTGGCTTTTCCCGTCTGGACTGTACATCACATCATCAGCCAAGTAAGCAGAACAATAACCCGTGTGAGGGGCTAGAATTACATCCATGTACCACTGGAGTGTAACGGGTGTATCATGTAAGCCAAACAGTATGGTGGTGAACTGGTAGAGTCCAACTGGAGTGGAAAATGCAGTTTTTTTCTCAAAAAGGTATAAGTGATCACGGGACTGTAAGGTTCAGGGCAAGGATGGGGAGGGAGTCAAATTGGACCAACATGTGGGTTATGGACTTCAGGAGAATGGACTTTAACAGAATGAGGAGGATATTTAGGGAAGAAACGGCATGAAAGGGGAATATAGGAGATGTGGAGGAGTCATGGGAAACTATCAAAGGGGGTTACTGGAAGCCACTGGTATTTGCATTAAGAAGGTAAAGAACAAAAAAAAGGAGGAGACTGCTCTGGTTTACAAGGGAGGTGGTGGGGGCTGTCAGGAAAAGAGAGCAGGCATTCAGAAAATATCAGATAACACAAAGGAAAGAGGACAGGGAGGTTTATAGGGAGAAGTGGAGGATAGCAGGGCAGAAGATAAGGCTGGCTAAAGCTGACACTGAGGAGAAAAATAGCTAGGCAGGCCCAAAGGGAAGATGAAACTTTTTTAGGTATATAGGGGAAAAGAAGGAAGGCAGGGGATAGTACGGTTGAGGGGGTAAGGAGGAATACAACTGGAGGGGGACTTTGAGAAAGCAGAGGTACTGAATAACTACTTCTGCTTGGTCTTCACAGAGGAGTGGGTGGGTAGGGGACCCAAGCTGAGGGGGAGGGAAGACAAAAAGGTAGATCCTAGCCTGTTCAGTGTAGGTGGGGTTAGGGAGGAACTAGGCAGGTTAAAGGTGGACAAAGCAATGGGGTCGGACGGCTTGCACTCGAGGGTACTACGGGAACTGAGGGAAGAGCTGGCTGCCCCACTGATAAGACTGTTTAACTTATCCTTGGATACAGGGTGGGTGCCAAGGGACTGGAGGAGGGCAGATGTGGTGCCACTGCACACAGGGGGCAGTAACGAGGTGGCAGAAAATTATCACCTGATCGGCCTCACCTTGGTGGTGGGTAAGGTGATGGATGCACTAATAGTGTAAAGGAAAGGGTGGTGGACTACCTGGCGGATAGTGGCCTGCAGGATGATAGGCAGCATGGTTTCATGAATGGGAGATCATGCCAGATGAACCTGATAGGGTTCTTCAATTGGGTGACATAGGTGGTTGACCAGGGAGGGGCAGTGGACGTAGCTTATCTGGACTTCAGTAAGGCTTTTTACACCATCCCTCACAGAAGGCTAGTAAATAAGATAGAAAGCCTATGGGTGGGATGGAAAAGAACTAGGTGGATGGAAAACTGGTTGGCAGGCAGAAACCAGAGAGTGGTGGTAAATGGGGTGTACTCTCGTGTGAGGGGGGTAATGAGTGGGGTGCCACTGGGGTCAGTATTGGGACCCCTCCTTTTTAATATCTACATCAGTGATATAGCAGATGGGCTGGAGGGAAGGGTGTACCTATTTGCAGATGATACAAAAATCTGCAATAGGGTAGACACCCCAGAAGGGGTGGAGGCTATGAGGCAAGACCTGAAGATTCTGGAGGGGGTGGTTAGAAACCTGGCAACTGAAATTCAGTGCCAAAAGGTGTGCTGTGATGTACTTGGAGCATAAAAGCCCATGAGCAGCTTACACTCTGGGGGAGAGTAAGTCAAAAAAAACAGAGCAGGAGAGGGATCTGGGGATTATAATATCAAGCATCCTTAAGGTAGGTAGCCATTGCAGCAAAGCTGTGGGGAACGCAAATGGAATGTTGGCATGCATTGCGAGGGGCATAACTAGCAGAACGAGATAGGTACTGATGCCTCTTTACAAAGCCATGTTGAAGCTGCACCTGGAGTATGGGGTCCAGTTCTGGAGACTGCATCTATGCAAGGACATAGATGGAATAGAGAGGGTTCAGAGAAGGGCAACAAAGATGGTGCACGGTATGCAGCGGAAGCCATACGAGCAGAGGGGTAGGGAATTGGATCTGTACCCATTGGAGACCAGAAGGGAGAGGGAGGACATGATTAAAACTTTTAAATACGTAAAGGGGATCAGTAAGGTGAAGGAGGGGAGCTTATTTAAAAGGAAAAAGGAGCTAAAACTAGAGGGCATAGCCTAAGATTGGAGGATGGAAGATATAGAGTCAATGTAAGGGGGCGATTCTTCATGGATAGGGTGATGGAGGCCTGGAACAAACTACCAGAGGAGGTGGTGGGGGCTGAAATGGTGGAGGAATTCATGAGGGTATGGGACAGACATATGGGGTTGGTAAGTGGGGGGACGGGGAGGGCCAGCGGAACAGGACATGAGTGGGGAGGGGGGGCAAACTCGATGGGTTGTTGGGGTCCTTCAAACAACATGAAGTCTTGCTATATTCTGACATATGCAGTGAGTCCCAACCTTCGAACTGCCCCGGAGATGAAAGAGTTAACTTTCCATGCCAGGCATGAAACGCTGAGCTTGAGCTCGGTTGAGACTCTGTCTGTTGTTCTTCAAACTCAAACTGTCAGATTCTTTACTCCGCCTCACTGAACAGTCGCTCTGGAGATTTCTCCTTCTGCTCGGTTCATTTTGTCTGTTAAAGTACCGTTTTTGTCGGTTTTCGACCGAATTTAAACCGCAACCTGTCGGTTCAGTCTCTGTCTGTGGTATTTGTGAGTACTAGATAGGTTTTACATTAATTCTATTCCGTGTGGAACTTGTAAATGGTTTATCGGTTCGGTTTGAACTGATCAAGTTGTTTAAAAAATCTTAATCTGTGATTTAGAGTGTGGTTACCGGTTCTTATCGGTTCTAAAAAAAACGGATTTTATTACGTTTTTTTCCACGACCCGTGACATGGTTGGGAACCGACAAGAGGGCTTACCTGGCGGATTGCCATAAATGGGTAAGTTTGGATAGGTCTGGCACTATGTCTGAGAAACCCAAAAGAAAAACCGGGCCCACTGGGTTTCAACACTGTAGTGTGTGTGGGGAAGTCTTTGCCAAGGCTGATCCACACCACCTGTGTTACTGTCTGGGTTTGACCACCTCAATGCAGACTGCCAGATTTGTAAAAATTTCCTGCAGCTACCCTGGAGAGAGAGTTGGTAGGCTCAGGAAGGGAGGCCAAAAAGTCCGCTGAACCGGATGGCCAGCCCAGTTCGGTTCCAACCGAACCAGAAGGAGTGCCCTCTGACCAGGGCGAGACTTCTTCGGGCAAAAGGAGATCCGACTCTGAGGAAGTCGGTTCCAGCAAAAAGGACTAGAAAATCAGCTGGTGTGGAGCCAAAACTTTCCTCTCCAACCGCTGAAGAAATAGCCAAAGCGATCAAAATTGTCCAGTCGCTTTCCCCGGTTCCGACCGAACCGGCACCGTCAGGTAGGCGCTCGGTTCGGCGGTTCCACCGGTTCAAGAGTATGATTTAGAGGAATATTATGAACCGGAGGAGGAAGAAAGTATGAGGAGAGTGAATGTGGATTTGAAAGTCTGGATGTGCCCATTGACCCGGACATCTCCCCAGACAGACCTTCAGGAGTGTCTCCTCCTAGGCTCTCAGTCCCCTTCTCATTTTATGTTTTATAAAAAAGTGGCTGAAACCCTCCAGCTCCATATGGAGGAAGCTGTGGATGATCAAGAGGAGCCTGACTATGTGGAAATGATGGATATCCCAGAGTCTAGGAGACTGTCTATTCCCTTGCATAAATCCTTTGGGAAACAGTCATTTAAAATTCTAAAAACTCCTCACACTATACCTCCTGTGGATAAGAGAATGGACAAGAGGTACACATTGTCAGGCTCTGATGCGGAGTTCCTTACACAACAATGCAGC
Organism: Neoceratodus forsteri; assembly: GCA_016271365.2. NCBI lineage: Eukaryota > Metazoa > Chordata > Ceratodontiformes > Ceratodontidae > Neoceratodus > Neoceratodus forsteri. The sequence continues at coordinate 1,104,239,280 of CM028135.1, read as the reverse complement.
CATATTAGGGTAGTGCAGGCTGCAGCCTGTGACAAGGCACATATTCCCTTGGCTTCACACCCCCCAGACAAGGACTCCAGGAGGATTGATGCCGTGGCAAAGAAACAGTACATGGCAGCATCCTTGGGACTCAGACAGGCAAATTATATGGCTTATGTTGCTAGATATCAGAAATCCAGATGGGACACTGTCATGGCTCTAGCAAAACAGGTCCCTGGCCAGCTTGCCAAGGAGCTTGAGGAGGTGGCTGCTGATGGTATTGAGGCATCCAAGGTGCAGTTCCATGCTGCAGTGGACTCAAATGATGTGTCATCAAGAGTCATGGCTACATCTGTGGCACTTCGAAGAATGGCTTGGCTCAGATGTACTACCCTGTCTGGGATACCCAGACTAAGGCCATGGATTTTCCTGTTGTGGGTAATTCCTGTTTGGGGAGCAGACAGAGAATTACATGAAGAAAATGGATGAGTATAGGACCACCTATAGGAGTGCACAGGCCAAGAAAGGCAGGCCACTCCTCAAGGCAGCTTTCAGGGGCAGGGGAAGGCCTTTTCATAGGCCTTTTACAAGCCAGGCCTCCTCTTCTGCTTATGCCCAGAGGGGTTCTTAGAGGGAGGCAAGGGGTACAAGCAGGCCTGCTTCCACCCCTCAGCCCAAAGCCCCTGCCAAGCAGGCACCCTGATGGGGTTGCCAGGGCCGATTCTCAGCTACCTGTAGGGGGCAGGCTGGCTTACTTTGTCCAGGACTGGGAGTCTCTGACATCAGACAAATGGGTCCTGGAGATAGTAAGCCAGGGACTGGTTCTCAGCTTCAAAAAGTTTCCAAAGATGAGAACCAGATCCTTTCCACCTGCAAATCCATCAGAGGCACTTGCCTTAGAGGCAGAGGTCTCTTCCCTCCTAGCTCTCAGAGCTGTGAAAAGGGTTCCACCCCTACACCAGGGCAAAGGATTGTATTCCAGGTACTTTCTTACCCCAAAAAAGACAGGAGAATGGAGGCCCATCCTGGATCTCAGGTACTTAAACAATCACCTTTTAAAACCAAAATTCAAAATGGTGACTCTGGGAATTATTCTACCCTCTCTAAGGCCAGGGGACTGGCTAGTGTCCCTGGACCTCAAGGATGCCTACTTCCATATTCTCATCAGAAGCTCCCATCAAAAGTACCTCAGGTTCGAGCTGCCCTCAGGCCATTACCAGTTCAGAGCAATGCCCTTTGGCCTCACCTCTGCTCCAAGGGTATTCACAAAATGCCTGTCAGTAGTAGTTGCTTCTCTAAGAAGGCAGAAAATTGCCATTTTTCCTTACCTGGATGACTGGCTCATAGTAGGCCAGTCCCCAGACCAAGTCAAGTTACACTTACAGATAACTCAGCAACTGCTCACTTCTTTGGGTTTCCTCCTAAATCTCTCAAAGTCAGTTCTAGAGCCTGTCCAGCTCCTCACCTTCATAGGTGCAGAGCTAGACACAGAGAAGGCCAGAGCCTTCCTTCCCCTGGACAAGGCAAGGACCCTGGTCTCTCTGGCCTCCTCATTCACCCTGCAGGTGTCTTGACCAGCAAGGCATTTTCTACAGCTCCTGGGGCACATGGCTGCTTCTACAGCAGTAGTGCAGGGAGCAAGATTTCAGATGAGGGATATTCAGTTCCATTTGAGAGACTTTTGGTCTCAAAGGAAGGACCCTCTGACCAAACTGATCCCAGTAACTCGAACCCTGATCCAGGCCCTACAGTGGTGGCAGGATCAGAACAATTTGAGGCAAGGGGTCCTTTGTCACCAGTCTCACTCTTTAATCCTTACTACAGATGCCTCCCTCTTGGGGTGGGGGCTCACATGGGCGACCTCACCACCCAGGGTTAATGGTCCCTCAGGAATCTCTGCTCCATATCAATCTGTTGGAACTCAGAGCAGTATTTCTAGCACTTCAAGCTTTTTCCAAATCTGTTCAGAACAAAGTTGTACAGGTCAGAACAGATACCACCACCACAATGTGGTACATCAACAAGCAAGGAGGCACTCGGTCTACGGCCCTGTGCACTGAAGCAATGAAGTTGTGGTCTCTGGCTTACTCCCTGAACACCTCCCTCACGGCAGTTCACCTACCAGGAAAGGACAATGTCCTGGCAGATGCTCTCAGCAGGATTTTCCAGGGCCATCACGAATGGTCACTGGATCCCTAGTCTTAAGTGATTTTTCCAGATAGGGCACCCATGAATAGATCTTTTGCAGCCAGACAATCACCAACTTCCCCTTTTTTGCTGCAGACCCCAAGTGTTGGGCTTAGTCCCCCTGGATGCCTTAGTTCTCAATTGGGAAGGGAAGTTTCTCTATGCTTTTCCCCCCTTCCCTCTCCTGTTCAAAGTGCTAGTCAAAATCAGATCTCAACCCTGCAAGATGATCCTGATTGCTCCAGACTGGGCCAGACAGCCCTGGTATACACTCCTACTGTCCTTAGAAGTCCATCTTCCCCTGTGTCTTCCCAGGAATTACAACCTGTTAACCTGTGCTCAGGGGAGAGTTTGGTACCCGAACCTCAAATCTCTCAGTCTCAAGGCCTGGTTCTTGAAGAGTTAGAGCTTGCTGACTTACACCTCTCCCAGGGTGTAATGGATATCCTGAAGGCTTCTAGAAAACCTTCCACCAGGGTTACTTATAATTCTAAATGGAAAAGATTTTCCATATGGTGCTCTGGGAAGCATATTCCAGATTCTGCTGATCTGCCCACAGTCCTTGATTATCACGGTCCACTTAAATAGCTGGGGCTGAGACCAGCTACACTGAAAGTGCATCTGGCAGCTGTGTCTGCTTTTATTTCAGCAGGTAAGCCCTGTTCTCTCTCAGCTCACCCTGTTTCTCCAAGTTTTCAAGGGATTGCTTCACACCAACCCTCCATTCAGGGACCCTGCCCCTGCCTGGGACCTCAATGTTTGCATTGCTCAGCTTATGCAACCCCCTTTTGAGCCTTTATCTTCAGGAGAGCTTAAGTACTTGACTTGGATGACTGTGTTTCTGGTAGCCATCACTTCTGCCAGATGCATAAGTGAATTACAAGCTTTGTCAGTGGAGCCTGATTTTATCTCCTTTCTTAGAGATAAGGTGGTCCTCAGGACTAACAGGAAGTTCTTGCCTAAGGTGGTTTCAGATTTCCACCTTAATCAATCTATGTCTCTTCCTGTGTACTTCACTGACCATTCCTCCTCTGGAGAGAGAGGAGACTGTACAGTTTAGATGTCAAAAGAGCCCTTAGTTACTACACAGAGCGTACCAAGGATCACAGGTTTGACTCCCTCCAACTGTTCCTCACTTATGGTGAGGTTGGTAAAGGGGAAACCTGCCACTAAAAGTTCCATTGCCAGGTGGATTGTCTCCTGTATCCAATTTTGCTATGAAAAACTGGGTAAGGTTCCTCCCTCAGGCCTGAGGGCTCACTCTACCAGAGGTACAGCTGCTTCCCTGGTGGCTGCCAGGGACATCCCTATTCTAGAGATATGTCAAGCAGCTACCTGGAAAACAGATCACACTTTTACCAAGCATTACTCCCTGGACATCCAGGCTAGGAGTGATGCTCGGTTTGGCACAGCTGTGCTTCAGAGCCTATTTCCTAAGTAGGTTCTGTCCCTCCTCCATGGAGGTACTGCTTTGTAGTCTGCATATGTCAGAATATAGCAAGACTTCATGTTGTTTGAAGAAAAAATTACTCACCTTAGTAATGTTGTTTCTTCTAATGGAGGCTTGCTATATTCTGACCTCCCCCCCTGCCTGGCACCCTCAGAACCTCTGTTTTTGGGATGTGGGTGGGCAGTGCAGTGTTGGCACGTAGTAGGTGCCTACCCTTTTTGTTTCACCCTTTCTTTTTTGGGGTGAGTGGGTGTTGTGTTTTCATTTTTGGGTCTCCTGACTTGAGTCTTTGTGTTGGGACCAAAAAAATGTGTTTTTATGTTTAGTAGCCAGTTGGCTAGTGTAGGTTTACAGCTTCCACACAGGACCTTAGTGAGTTTAGCTCATAAAGATCTGACGGTTTGAGTTTGAAGAACAACAGACAGAGTCTCAACCGAGCTCAAGCTCAGCATTCCATGCCTGGCATGGAAAGTTAACTCTTTCATCTCTGGGGCAGTTCAAAGGTTGGGACTCACTGCATATGTCAGAATATAGCAAGACTCCATTAGAAGAAACAACATTACTAAGGTGAGTAATCTTTTCTTTTCTGCCATCGGATTTCTGTGACTCTGTCTCTGAATTCTTTAGCTATGGGAATTTGCCAGTAACTCTTGATGAGGTCAAGGGTACTAATGTACTTGGCACTTCCCATTCTGTCAACCAAACTGTCAAATACAGACATTTGATTGTTTCCTAAAATAAAGGCAGATTCTTGCACCCCTTTCTTTTTTTATTTACAGTCACCACTGGTGATGATGAAGCACTTTTCTAGGGACACGGAGATGATGTTCTATCCACACTGTCTGGCATTGTCCTTTCCTCTTTAAATCTTGCTGGAAGTCTTCAAGCTGGCTCCTCCCACCCACCAGGGTGGTATAACCCTTGGCTTCACCCCATGACACCAGATCTTCCTTTCCACTGGAAGAAACAGGTTCCCTCCTTACCGGTCCCGTGTTGAGAAGGCCCTGGGTGCTCAGATCTTTGGATTTACTTCCAAAACTTAAAGTTCCATCTTCAGCACGATCTTCTATCGTGACCACGATGGAGGACCATTCCTCACCTGGATTTCACTGGTGCCTATGCAGGCAGAAGGTGTCATGTACTGACCCTCATGCCATGTGCATTTACTGCCTGGGGCATGAGCACGATCCCCAGGCTTGCGAGATATGCCATTCGTTTCATGTGTCAGTTGTTAAGGACCATCTTGGGCCGCCTGAAAAAATGGCATCCACCAATCAAATCTAAGGATGCCTGTTGGGTGGTCTCCACAGCCACTGAGTCCACTGAGCAACTGGAACAGTTTAAGGCCTTCGAGGAGGAGGTGGCCCAGGCCGCTGTGCAGTCCTCTTCGACTTCGTCCTTCGTTCCGCTCAGGTTGGCTCCACTTATTCGGGCTCAAGTTGGGCTCCTTCAAGGAGCTGTGCCAGTCTCTCCCAACTAAGGAAGTGGACCCATCAGGTTTGTGCAGCTCTAGGTCTCACAAGAAGGAGTCCAGGAAAGAGATGATGGTCAACATTTTAAGCCTGTCTAAAAAACTTGTACAGCTGCAAGCCTGGGCTGCACACATTAACCCTGACCTTATCATAATTACTGAGTCGTGGTTAAAAAAGACGAACACTGATCAACAAATATCACTGCAGGGCTACAATTTATTTAGAGCAGATAGAGAGTCTAGAGGCGGGGGTGTGGTTATCTACGCCAAATCTAAGTACTTGGTCACCAATATTAGTTGCAAATCTCTAGCCAAGGAATTTGAGTTAGTTTTGCTGAGCCTTCATCTCCCCTCCTTGGAATGTATCACTATCCTAGGTGGCTATAGACCCCCGTCTGGTGGTGATGAAGTCCTTAGTCTTTTGAAATCCATGTTCGTAGATGCAAAAACTGAAACAATATTTCTAGGAGATCTAAATATGGACTGGCTGTCACCTAAATCACATGGCCTCAAATCCCTTTGTGATGAGCTAGGTCTTGGGCAATTAATCAGTGAACCCACTAGGAACAACACTCTAAATACTGCCAACAGTTCAATTCTAGATGTGGTACTAACCACCCATCCACACAAAATATCTCATTCGGCAGTGTTTCCACAATGACATGGCGATCATGGAATTGTTGCTTACATAAGATCTCAAATTAAGCCCCAACACAACCCATCTTTATAACAAAAAGATCCTTTCGCCAAATTCAGTGCAGTAAACTTCCTATCTGACCTGAGCATGATCAGATGGCAAGATCTCTACCTAGCCAAAGATATCAACAAGGCAGCTTACATCCCTTAATGACAAACTCACTACAATAATAAATAAGCATGCCCGTTCATCAAAGTAAGTGCGGAACAATTCCAACCCCTGGTTCACCTCGGATCTCAAGGCAGCCCTTATAGCTCGAGATAAGCTCTGGGCTAAAGCTAGGCATTCAAAGAATCTTCGGATTGGCGGCCTTTAGAACAGCCAGAGAATAACTGTGTGAAAAAACTTTCGCTCTGCTAAAGCTAACTATTATATTTCTACTCTCGAACAAGCTAAAGGTAACCCTCATAAAATATGGAAGACTATCAAAGCTGTAGAAGGACAGCCCATGGCCCCTCTGTCCCAACAAAGATAGTTGCAAGTGGCAAGATTGTGGAAAACAAGTCCCTAATCCTGGAGACTTAACTCCCACTTTGCCACAGCTGGATTAGCTTTGACTCGTCACCTTATGCTGGTGCTACGGTGAGCCAGCATACCCCTCCCCTACATCTAGTCCTGCCCAGCCCTTCCAACTGCGTGAGATAACTTATAAAGAAGTAGAAGATTCTCTTCTTAGACATCAAAAATAGCGAAGGGGACGATGGCTTGGAACCCTTTTTCCTAAGGTCAGACTCGCCCATCTCACTGCCCCAATTCTCACATCTTCAATCTTTCCATTACATCTGCTACTGTGCCGTCCTGCTGGAAATCAGCACATATCCTTCCTCTATTTAAATCTGGTGACCCATGCGATGTAATCAACTATAGGCCTATCTCCATATTGCCTATCCTTTCTAAAGTTCTCGAAAAACTGATTCATATTCAGTTAAAATCTCACTTGGAAATCTTCTCTCTCATTAACCCAGCTCAATCTGGCTTCGGGCTAATCATAGCACAATCACTGCACTAGCAAAAGTAACCAATGATTGGATCTCTGCTATAGATGCTAAGAAGGTAACTGGTGCAGTCTTTTGGGCCTCAACAAAGCTTTTGATACTGTTGATCACAAACTATTAGTCAATTGCCTTGCAAAGTTGGGTTGCCACATACCATACCACCCAGTGGTTCTCTAGCTACCTAACTGGAAGATTCCAAAAGTAAAGGCGGAAGGCTTTTTCTGCTGCCTTGCCAGTTGCAAGAGGAGTCCCCAAGGATCCATCTTAGGCCTATCTTGTTTTCTTTGTACATTAATGACTTAGATGACTAACATATCTACGTCCAATCTGCACTTTTGCAGATGATACTGTGTTGTATACTTCTGGCTCATCATTATCTGAAGTTAAGGGAGTGCTTCAAGCGGACTTAGCACAACTTGAGCATAATCTAATAAAGGCAAAGCTTCTGCTCAATGCTAAAGAAGACTAAAGCAATGATATTCTCCCTCAGTGCTGTCACAGGCCCCCCCCCAATACCCTTGCCCAAGACTTCATTGTCACCACGCTAAACGAGCCTCTGGAAGTTGTAACCAAATTTAAATATCTGGGTATCTGGATCGACAATAAATTATCTTTCAATGACCACGTCGAAGATGTCTCTAGAAGGTTAAAAGAAAGGTTAGGCTTCTTCTACAAAAATAGGCCCCTTTTTCCCCTTGAAACTCAAAACAAGCTTGTACAGGCCACTTTTCTCTCCCTACTCGACTATGGCGATGTAATCTATTCCTCCACCACTCTTGCAAATCAAAGTAAACTGGACATCCTTTATCACCGTGCGTTACGGTTCATTACCAACTCCCCTTACTGTTCGCACCACTGTGACTTATATGCAGCTGTTGGTTGGACATCCCTTACTACTAGACACCTGCTCCATGCTGGGCTATGGACTCTTAAACTGCTCCTGCAGATATTGCCAAGCTATCTCTCTTCCCTTATTAGTATCTCACATAGTGCATACTCGTTAAGAAAATCTGACTTTATTATGCTTGACATACCAAGGATGCGGACTTCCTTTGGTAAACGTGCTATTGCATATGCCCTTCCTCCATTTGGAACCAATTACAAACGTACTAGAAACTAACTAGCGCAGTTTCAATAAACTTCTACAAATCGCTAAGTTCAGCCAAAATAAAAGACACCTGTAACTGTCATTAAGTCTCTTCCTTCCCCATGTGTGCCATATTTATCCACTGGTAAGGTATAATTGATTTGTCATATTAACTGCTTTCCATTCCCTTCTACTCCTGGCTTTATCTATGCTTATGCTCCCTGCTACTCTATCAAATCACTCCTCCCCCCCATATCAGTTGTAGTCTGTTGTTTGTTCTAGCTGCCAAAATATATGTATTGCACACACCAGTCATCATGTTTCATTTATCAGTATGCAACCTGTAAGTCGCTTCCCTGTCTCATATCGATGTTTACCACCTGCGGTCACCCTATGTGGTACCCTTGTATGTATATCCAGCCTGTATCATGTAACGTGCATTTCATGTATATACTATTATTACTTATCTGTGTTTGTACTATAAGTGTTTATGTCACTGGACCGCCTTGTGAATGAGCTTGCTCAATGGAGTTTTCCTGCAATAAACTTGAACTTGAAGAAGACTCACTGTCGAAGTTCTTGGGACTGAGAAAGTTCTTAATCTCAGGATTCTCAGGTTTTGTCCACAATCGAAGCCATAGACTTGGCTGCTGGCATACATACAAGCATACAAAAGTGCCAGCAGATACAGGCCTAACGGTCTATCTAGTCCGCTCAAATTGTGCAGCTGCCCCACCCCCTCTTCATAATTATTCCCCTCTCGCTCTGTTCTATCCCTTCTTAAAGCCATCTACCATGCTACAGGCTACTACCTCCTCAGGCAGAGCATTCCACCTGTCCACCACCCTCTCTGAGAAACACTGACTCCTGACTTCCCTCCTGAATCTTCCCCCCTCCAATCTCAGCTGCCCCCCCAGTGATCTTCCCCCTTCTTTTATTTTGTAAATATATTTTTATTGAAAATGTTAACGTTTTCCAACAGACACAAGTTCATTGTTTGTACATTTCTTTATTAACAGGGTGCAATTCATATACTATGTCAGTAATACAAAAAAGGCAGTCAAAGCACCAGTTCTGAAGATCACATCCTTTCATATGGTGTGCTTATCCTCTCCTCCCTCTCCCCCACCCACCTGCCCACCCTTCCCCAACCCCATCCCCCTTCTATAGTTTCACTACTCACCCTGGCCTCACACCTCGCTGATTGGTTATGCCTTATGTAGTTCTTCAGCTTGGAGAGGTAGGCTTCACCCCTATATGAGTGAGGGCCTCTGTTCAACACCGTGCATTAGAGGAAAGATGAAATGGTCTGAATTACTGTTCAACCGGTGTATTATGTGCTCCTAGGGAACAAAGTCCGGGTCCTTAGCCATGATAAACATAATCCATCTATTCCACTTTAAGGAGCAGAGCTCTGAGCTATCATTCAGATTATATGAGATTCTCTCTGCTCTGTATGTATGATTAACTATATCCCTCCAGCCAGTTATCGTGGGAACCGTTGTAGAAAGCCAACGCCTTCTTAGCAGCGAGGAGAAATATCCCGATTAGGTACCTGCTATGGGGGGGGGGTTAAGTTCCTGTGGAATCATGTGCAGGAGAAAAAACTCTCCGGAGAGAGATACTGGGTGCCCAAAAAGCTCCTCCAGCTCTTCCTGTAAACACCTCAAGGATAGTTGAAACTTGGGACAGAGCCAGAATACGTGGGAATGATGGGTGGTGCTTTCACCACATTGTCGCCAGCATGCTGCTGATCCAGTGGTGTGGTAGTGGGAGGTTATGACTGGGGTGCGAAGAATCTTATGAGCAGTTGCCATGAGAATAGTTGCCAGGTATGTGAGCAGGTAATTCTAGAGGTTGTGAGGCAAATGGTACCCCACTGTTGCAGAGTAAGTTGTGTACCCAGTTCAGCATTCCAGTTCACTAATGTTGCCTCTGTGCTGTCAGTCAGGACCTTACAGAGAACAGAGACAGCATGGGACAGTTCTCTGGCATAGAACAGTCACTGAAGCACTATTATTGGGGGGGTTCTCAGGGCTGCGTACGGCTCATGGGAGGGTGTCATGAGTGTCTCAATTGCAGATATCTAAAGAAATCTGTTTGTCGCAGGCTGTATACCTGACGAACCTCACTGAACGTCTTGAAATTAGGCCCTATTAGAAATTGTGAAATTTTAGTGAGTTGGAGGTGTCTCCAGTTGTGAAACATACAATCGCTTAGGGCTGGAGACAAATTCTCTAGTAGACCAATCGGGCACAGTAGCATTAAGAATGGGGTAAGGTGGGACTTCCGGTTCCGGCATGGCTGAGTAAGGACACGCAACGAGAGGCTGCCATCCAAATAGTTAAAAGAGGCACTAAAAGCAACTAAAAGCAAAGCTTAAACAGAACAACTAATACCTGTATAACATATCGGAGTGCCCCAACTCTAGAGATGGCGAAACAAAACCGGAACAGCTACCTCCCGATTGCAGATTTAAACGACCAAGACGATCGCTCCACGGATGATCCAGGACAAAGTGATGAGTCTCAGACACGGCCCGAATCGAAAAAATTATCTGCAGCGGCCACCCCATCTATAATAAAAGGCAAAAATAAAGCTGCAACTGTAGAAGGCAGCCCATATTCAATTCTACGAGCTATAATGGAATTTAGAGGGGAAGTTTGTGAAGCGCTGCAAGGGATTAGGGCGGAGATGGGTACGCTACAATCCCACCTGACTGAGGCTGATGCACAGATTTCTTTTAATACCTCCAGGCTAGATAATTTGGAAGAGACAGTGCGTACTTTGGAAGCTGAACAGTTGGTTTCATCAATGAGGCAGGAGGATGCAGAAAATCGGGGGCACAGGAGAAATGTTAGAATTTTTGGCCTACCTCAGGAAGAGAAGGGGAATGACCCTCTTGCCTATGCAGACCGCCTATTCAGACAGTCACTGGAACTGGAACCAGACCTTCAATTAGACATTGAAAGGGCTCATAGAGCCTTAGGTCCACGACCAACACGTCCTGAAGCCAGGCCTCGTTCGTTTGTTGTCAGTTTTCTAAGCTTCCAAACGAAAGAACTTTTGCTCCGCAAAGCGTGGTAGAAAGGAAAAGTGCTACTGGGCCAAAACCGTTTAATTTTTGATAACGATTATGCCCCATGTACACAGAGGCAGCGAAGAGAGTATATTCCTGGCATTACGAGCACAGAAACTCCAATTTCGCACACCATACCCTGCCAAGCTAACGATATTGTATCCAACAGGCCAGAAAACATATCTATCAGCACAAGAAGTGGCCAACGACATGTTACAGAAGGGTATTATCACGGATAAAATGATGGAGGCATTGAGATTAAGAACCCAACAAGTAAATCAGGGCGAATGCCAAGACCAGAAAGCAACACAACCCCAACTAGGAGAGATTCTTAAGCAGCTACAACAATATAGAAGTCCACTACTAACAACTTGAAATTTAAGGTAGAGACAGATATCTTCTTTTTCACTTTTTGCTCTTTTTGAGCACTGTACCCTTCTCTGGAGAGGTTTAACTCTGGTACCCAGTTCTGGGCGAGGGGTGGGGAGGTGTGCTGGACTGGGGGGATCGGGAGGGGGTTACCGCTCTTGAGTCCAGGCAACTGATAAATTATTAGGGGCTCTCATTCTTTATTCAGTGTAGCAATTCGATCAGGGTTGCCATTTGGTCTGCTTGAGTTCTTTAATGATGGAAATATCCAGGCTGGAGAGCTCTCCTTGAGCTGGCTCGCCCCCCCCCCTTGGTCCTCTCCTTTGGGCTAGTGCCCCTGCTTCAGGTTAGGCCCATATGTGCCCTTTCTCCCCTGGGTGCACCCCCTTTTTTTCCCCTTTTTGCTGGGCGGTTAGAGTCGCCCACTTCTGATAAGAGGGCACTTACTTGCCAAAATCGCTGAACTGTACGCCTCGAAGAGGCAAGGAAGAAGAAAGGGGTCAAGGTGAAACTCAACGAAAATCTAAGAACTACATCATGCATATAAAAAATGTAACCCCACGATTAAGGGAAGAAGGAAGTGAGTGGGGGAAAAAAAAGAGAGACTCACACTATGGGACTGGAACTTTGGACACTGTGGGATGCGAAATGTGTCATTAAAAAGGGGACAGACGTCAAAGTACTACAATAACTCTTTATCCAAAGCGGCCAGAAGGGGATACGTGGGGTATAAGACTAGCCTATTAAGGCTAAAACAAAGGCTGTAAAGTCAAAATGAGGAGATGGGAGGCCATCTCAAGCGGAACTGTTAATAGGATAGTGGAGTAATGCTGGGACCTAAAAAGGAGGGATTATTTCCCTTCCTTTCTGGGGTTGTGATACTAACACTAGGGGCCTTTTGCTCCAGGGTTGGAGTCTCGGCCTCACCCTCCCTCCTATTTCTGTTTACGGATCCGGGAAATGGGTTTTGGAGGTGGTTTTTTTACACCTCCCCTTGGGAAGTCCTAATGTATCAAGTTACAGTTCTATATATGTATAAGAAATTAGTTCTCTCGATTGTGTATCGTATTTCTGGTTACGCACTGTTAGACCGCATGTTCTGCGGCTTATATAAAAAACAGATTTAGGGGCAAGTAATAGGGGGGAGGGAAAAGTTCTAAATAAGGGGACATATAAGATTTGTATAATGTTATTTCACATACTTTGCAGACGGTTTACACTAAGGGTTAGTAATGGGGGGGGAGTTCTAAATATTGGAATAGGATTTAGTATAATTGAAGAAGTTAAAAGAATTATGGAAAACAGCTCACACACAAGGAAACAGAAAGAGTGCATTTTAGTAAAATGAAGAAAGTTGGCCAGGAATAAATTAAATTAGAATTATTGCTTGAGAGACTAACCACTGTAATAAGGAAAGCCTTCATGACTGTAGGTGATATTCTTGATGTGGAGGGAGCAGAGGCAGGGTCCCCCCCATGGGTAAAGGGGGATCGGTTCGGATGAAAATTGCAGACACCCTCCTAAAAGGGGGAAAAACATAGAAATAAAAAATGTCAATTCTCCCAATACGAATTCTCTCATGCAACATTAATGGCTTACATAATCCTATTAAACGTTACAGATTTATGCAGAATATTAGAAAACAAGGACCAGATATTATTATGGTACAAGAGACCCATCTCTCGCAATCAGAACATTTGAAACTAAGATGGGGGCAGAGATATGAGGTTTTCACCTCATCACATCCCAGTGGGTGTCGCAGAGGAGTGGCAATTATGATTCCAACTTCCACCCCTTTTGAAATTACTCAATCCCATATCGATGCACAGGGACATTACGTTATCCTACAGGGATGTATGCATGGTCGTGAGGTGAAACTAGTTAATGTATACCTCCCCCCACAGACAAATACCCTGGTAATAAGGTTCTTCCTTTCCAAAGTTTTAGAACTACTTAAAGGGCTGGTAATCATAGGAGGAGATTTAAATATCACACTATCGTCGAACAAAGACTGCTCCCATCCTTTAAAACATAGACATACAAATGCCACTAAATATGTTAAAAGGATGTTGGACCATCAGGGACTGTTGGATATATGGCGCTCAATCTTTCCATCGAGCCCAGGGTATACATACTACCCAACCAGACACCATTCTTACTCTAGGTTAGACTACTTTATAACTACGTGTGAACATTTAACCTCAATACAGAATATAGAAATAAGCCCTAAAATCTTGTCTGATCATCACCCTCTCATTTTAAAAATTGACTTAGGTAAAATTAAAAAACAGACACTGTGGCACCTTAACCCTTCTATTTTAAAAGACACACAGTTAATAGACACAATGAAAAAAATAATTCCACAGTTTTTATCAGAAAATTCATCCCCAGATATCTCCGAAGCCATAACCTGGGACTCTCTAAAAGCTACATTAAGGAGAGAAATAATTGTATATTCAGTTAAGAAGAAAAGAGATCTAGATAAGAAATATTCTGAATTGATGTATTGTATCCAACAATGCCAATTATTATATAGGGATGGGGACAAGGAACTAGCACAAATAATTAAAGATGCAAAGGCCTCCTTACAGAAAATAGTGGATACTAAAATCCAGCACACGTTGCTCTATCTTAAATTAAACAATTATATGGGGGGACCCTGAGGGTCACACTGGCTAGCCCAAAAAATAAGAATGCAGAAATGCATGGCCACCATAATTAAGGCTAAAAATGCTACAACAGGTTTACTAACTTACAGGGATGAAGAAATTAGGAAATATTCACAGAATATTTTGCCACTCTGTATCAGCAACAGGAAAGAAGTACCCCAGACATTAGAAACAAATTTTTAAAGGACTTGCCCCTTCCGCATCTAACTGAAAATCATAAAGCAGTATTAACCGCCCCAATTAAAGCAGAGGAAATCCAGATAGGGATTAAAAACCTTAAACAAAACTGATGCCCAGGACCAGATGGATATACCTCTGAATGGTATAAACAACTTGGAAAGGAAGTTATACCACAACTGTTAATGGTGTTTACTAAAATTGTTAAAGGAGAACCTCCCCCCTTGGGATTACGCGGTGCTATCACCTATCCCAAAACCAAATAAGGATTCATCAATCCCATCCATGTGTAGACCTATCTCTATCCTAAATAATAATTATAAAATATTTATGATGATATGGGCGGCAAGGCTAGAGACAATTCTGCCTGCCATCATACACCAGGACCAAACAGGATTCCTAAAAAAGAGAAATACAACAGACAATATTAGAAGAACTTTTATCCTGATTGAATATATTCAAAAAAAAAGGATCCCAGTGGCTATGTTAAGCCTAGATGCCGAGAAGGCGTTCGACAGGGTGTTCTGGGATTTTTTTATAGGACACTCTGTAGAAGTTCCAATTTCCAGAAACTTTTGTGGGATGGTTGAGGAACATATATAATGCTCCCCCAGCGTATGTTTGTATCAATGGAGGCTTCTCTGCTCCTTTTGCCTTATCCTGTGGTGCACAGCAGGGGTGCCCATTATCTCCCTTGCTATTTGCTATCTATATGGAACCACTGGCTTCGGCTATTCGTGAAGCCAGGGTGGTGGAAGGGATTCCACTGGGCCAGCGGGAGTACAAGCTTAACTTATTTGCTAATGATATTTTACTGATTCTGTTGTCCCCGGAAACCTCCGTCCCGGCAACATGGCACATACTAAAAAAATTTTAAAAGGCAGGGGAATTTAAACTTAATATGAACAAAACCGAAGTTCTACTTCTAAATTTTCGCCCCAGTAGTGAATTACGCCAGATTTATCCTTTAAAATGGAACTCCACTAAAATTAAATATCTTGGAGTATATCTCTTCTCAAACTCAGAAGTAGTAGAGACAATAAACTATGAGCCCCTAACTCAAGCAATTCAACAAGGCCTCAAAAAATGGTCAGCCTTGCATCTATCCCTCTTTCAACGGGCAGAACTATTATGGATGAATGTGCTTCCATGACTTTTATACTTATTTCAAAATATCCCCTTTTTCCCCTTCAAGATTTTATTTTAAATCTTGGGAAAAAAATCTTCTCAGGCTTTGTATGGGGTAATCATAAGCCCAGGATACGCTATTCAATTCTAACATTACCTTTGGCCCAGGGTGGTATTAATCTCCCAAATTTAGAATTATACGCTATAGCTGCCCTTCTTAAAATACTGATTTTATGGATGTCAGGGAAATTCTCAGCACCATGGAAAACACTGGAGTTTGAAATCAACGATATGTATAACATTCATAGATTTCTCTTCTCTTCTCTTCTCTTCTACTGGGAAAACTCCTCCACTTAGGAACTTTACTGAGATCACATCCAATGTTTTAAACATTTGGTACAGGTTGAGGGAAAGACCACATTTGAATCAGATATATGCATACTATACGATATTCTCATGGGTCGAACAATTTATCCCATCCCATCCCATTCAGACCCAGCCTTTATGCAGTGGAGACAGGTGGTCTTGTTCCACACTTTCCAGTTTCTAGATGAAAAGGGAGTACGCTCATCTGAGGAGATGAGAACAAATTATGAACTAAGAAGAAATGACTTCTTTAGATATCTGCAAGTACTATATATTAAGAAAAAGGAACATAGAAGCAAAAATACCAACTCCCATGAACCTAAACTTGAAATTATTCATAGACATTATAAAAGGCCATTTAGGAGAACACCTGATAGGGAATATTTACAAAGGACTTGGAGACTTAACCCAGGAGTCGACATTGCCCATCCTGGAGAGATGGAATTCAGAATTAGGTCTTTCCATCTCCCCCACCCTTTGGATACAAACAATAGAGCGAGCCATTAAAATTACCTCCTCCATATTCTGGAGAGAATATGCATGGAAATGCAGAATCTGCTATTTTCGCTCACCAGCTTTTATTTATTTATTTTTATTTATCTAGTTTTTGTTGACTGGGTAAGTGCACTAGACAAATCCTGCCTATTTTCAGGCATGACCGGGAAGGGGATACAGATGCATGCCAACTGACTTTGAACCAGATTAAGCTGTTGGTGGTATTTTTTTTTTTTAGTGAATGAGGGAAGTTTGGCCAGGACACCGGGGAAATCCCCTACTCTTTTCGATAAGTGCCATGGGATCTTTAACATCCACCTGAACTACCACCAATCCAGGCAGATGGGACCTCGGTTTAACGTCTCATCCGAAAGACGGCACCTCAGAATTGCGGCACCCCTCTCATGCTGCACTACAGTGTCAGTACTGGGATGTTAACCCAAGTGCCAGATGTGGGAACTGAACCGACATCCCTCTGATCTCCCGGCCTCAGAGGTGAGTGTGCTACCTACTGAACCACTGACACTGGCCAAATATCTACCTGAAACATATGGCCACTGCTGGAGAGACTGTGGGTGTACTCTAGCTAATCTAGGACATATCATGTGGTTCTGTCCAGTGCTGATGTCATTCTGGTGCTCTCTCCAGGAGGATTTAACAAGCTGCCTGGGTGAGACAATAGAACTATCAGCAGAGATGGTTTTACTGTCAATATATCCGGACCGGTCCCCCTCTTGGGAAAAAAACATTGATGCCAATCTTTTTACTTGCAGCAAAAAAAGTTTTAACTAGAAAATGGATGAAAAAAGTAACACCAACAATACAAGAATGGAGAGAAGTTATAACAGAAATATATAAAATGGAAGGTCTATCAGCAAAATTTACAAGATAGAATAACAAGCTTCCAGAACAAATGGAGAGGATGGTCTTTATACCAAGCCCATATAGACATAGAAGTCGTTCCTTGAGAAGGGAGAGGGGGAAAGGAGGAGACCCTGCCTCATCTTTCTCTCTCCGGTTTGCATTGGAACAAGGAGTAAAATACCCTAACTCTTAGAATAATGCAAAAGCACATAATCTGAACAAAGAATGGCTATAACTGTCAAAAAATGAAGTATGTACATTGTGTGTGAAATGAAAACCTTTTTTAATAAAAATCAAATAAAAAAAAGAATTGGGTAAGGTACATGGATTTACAGATAGAGTTCCAAGCTTGGATTTGATGTGTAATCCAGGGGTTTGAGGTGAGCTGCCCTGGGGGGTGAGGATTTTGGTACAAGGTTGTCCTCACCAGGTCACATTGGGGCAAGGTACATTCCTACATTCCTCCATCTCCCTCCAGTGGGCTGGGGCGATGCTCATATAATGATGGACTATAAACGATAGGAGGGACATCTAATTATATAATTTAGGATTCATGAGTGCAAGTCCACCCTGTGTTTTTGGGAAGTGAGAGGGTAAGTAGTTTAATTCCGGGGCACCTCCCTGTCCATACAAACCTGGAGATGACTTTAGTTCAGGAGCGAAACAGTTTAGCCGACAGGCTGAGGGGGATATTCTGGAAGACCTAGAGGGCCCTGGGTAGGATCACCATTCTCACCACCTCAACTCTCTGGACTAAACTCAAAGGGAGAATATTCCATCTATTGAGGTCTTGCTGCATTTGAGAGTAGAAGGGGTGATAGTTATTTCGCATTGCATCATCTGCTTTTTGTGACAAGTAGATTCCAAGGTATTTCAGTTTGTCACCGTCCCAACGAAATGGGTAGTTTTTCTTGAATACCAGAGGGGGGGTGAAGTGAAAGACAAGGGCGTTCATCTTGCTGGTGTTAAGACAGTAGCCTGAGCAGGCCCCAAAATCCTCCAATATACGGAAGACTGCAGGTACGCACTGTAAGGAATCCGTGAGGAAGAGAAGTACATCATCCGCATAGAGATCCATGCAGTGGTCAGTCTCATCTATCCGAACTCCTGAGACTCCCGGAGAGAGTCTTATTGCCTGGGCCAGCAGTTCAATAAAAATGCAAAGATCCCAGGGAACAGGAGGCAGGGTGCATCCCTGAAATGTTCCCCAGGACAGAGGGAAATAGAGTGGTGGCCAGATACCCTAACACATGCCTGGGGTGAGGAATATAATACCTAGATAGTAGCTACAAGAGGGGCAGGGAATCCCATTTTTGCCATGGTACAGAAGAGGAAGGACCAGGACACCCATTCATAAGCCTCCTCAGCATCAAGGCTGAGAAGGACAGATGGGTCTTTACAAGTCCACATTTCATGGGCCAAGTGAAGTGCTTTGCGGGTGTTGTCTATGGTGGACCTAGAGCTCACAAAGCTGGTCTGGTCCAGATTTATCAGGGTCGGAAGGACAGCATCAAATCTTCAGGCCAGAATGGACATGAGATATGTGTAGTCCATGTTCAGGACTGAAATAGGCCTATATGAGCTGCATGAGAGAGGGTCCTTGTCTGGCTTTGGAATAAGTGAAATTACTGCATATGACCAGCTTGGGGGAGCGGATGCATCTCCCTATATAACCTCATTGACGGCCTGTAGCATTAGTGGACTGATTGATTGAGTCTTGCATTTATAAAATTCTGCCCCATAACCATCGGGGCCTGGGGCCTTCATTGTTTTGGATCTAGTGATAGTTGCCACCAGCTCCATTGGAGTAATAGGGGTCATTAGGCTAGTCTGCTGATCTGTTGTGAGTCTAGGCAGGTCCAGGGTGGCTAAAAAGGTGTTAATAGATGCGGGGTCTTCATTCATCTCTGGAGTGTATAGCTCCCTATAGTAGTCGCAGAAGGCTTGAATTTGGTATGGTGGGCACCTGTGAGGTTGTCTTTTATGGCAGCAATGGCAGACATTTTGCGTTGTTTACGCAGATGGTAAGCTAATAGGCGGGAGGCCCTAGGGCCAATCTCACCATATTTCTGTCTCAAGAATGCCAGCTGTCTGCTGGATACAAAGGGCATCCAGATCTGTCTTGGTCTATTTGAGTTGAGCTAGTACAGAATGGTCTCCCTGCTGGTGTGCAGCTTGCAGAAAGTGCAGTGTTTGCTCGAGCTGTATTTGTCTCTCTTTTCATATTTTAGTAAGCGTGGCAGTGTGGTTTATCAAGTGGTCTCTCATGACCGCCTTCGGGATGTCCCATCTGATGATGGCGGGGATTTCCGGGTCTGAGTTATCATCGGTTACCGCTTTGATTTTATCGCTAAGGAAGTCTTGGAAAGGTTCACTTTTTAAGTGGGCTGGGTTGAACCTCCACATTGTATTGCACCTTTCCATGCCTAGCTCTCATGAGGCAATCATAGGTGCATGGCCTGTATGCGCAATGTCACCTATTGCGGCACTCTCCAGGAAACACAAACACTCCTGCGTATAGCAGTGATCAATTCGGGTATAGGTACCATGCACTGCTGAGTAATATGTATACCCCCTATCCCTCAGATGGAGAGATTGCCATACATCCAGCCAGCCTACCTCACGAATAAACTGTTTAAAAAATTTGTGCAGAGCTGGTTATCTACCCCTGGCCAGGTTGGTAGTATCTAAAGATGGGCTTGGGGCAATATTGAAGTCCCCAGCTAAAATTAGTATCCCTTTGGTCATTTCAACCACTTTATTTAGCAGGAACTGAATTGTTGGGGAATTTGAGCCTGGTGGGAGGTATATGTTTGCTAGGGTTACCTCTTGTTGCTGCAGTACCCCTTGGACAGTTACCAACCGACCCTCCAGATTAGCCCATCCCTTTACAGCTCAAAAGGGAGTCTGACCAGAAATAAATATGGCAAACTCCCTTTTCCTACCCCTGTCCAAGACTGAGGAGAAAACCTACATGAATCCCCTTCCTATTAGTTTTTTATTTTCCCCGGGGGTCATATGCATTTCCTATATATATATACAACCTCAGCTGCACTCTTTTTCAATAGGGTAACGATTGTGGTCCTCTTTATAGAGCTGTCTAACCCATTCACATTCAGCGAGTATAGTTTTAAACTTTTATTAGCCATTTAAAAACATGCATACACAGAGTATCTTATTCATCCTAACCAGTGCTGACATTAACCCATCCACTGTCATCAGTGAAAAAACTTTGTGACTGTTTACTATTAACCGAGGGTACAGACCCTCAATGTAAGAACTAGGGGATAACCTAAACCAAAGGGTAATCATAGGTAACTGGGAGATAGATCCGGGGCAGGACCCCACCAGGTGGGTGGAACCTTCTAAACTATGGGTGGCTTCCAAGGGGCTGGGTGCCGGCTAGCACCAGTCCACCTGTGTGTGCTATTTTAGGCTTGTCCCTGCAGCAGGGAACTAGATATAAATGTCTGGGATTAGGGGGTTGGAGTGTGGTCATGCCTTGGCTCCTCCAAGACTGCAGGTGTAAAAATGGAGGTTTGTGAATTTCAGCTTTTAATCTGTGTTCCGACTGGTAGGGCAGGTAAGAGAGAAATTAAAACTGATGTGACTTACATACCCTCCAGACAGAAATGGGTGGGGGGGCGCCCAGGCGCCGTCATCCCCCAATCCCCAAGTTTGCATTTCTTCGCTTGTTGTATACTGAGCTGAGGCCGGTGTAATATCCCAGCCCTACTGGTATGCTTCATTTATCTGGTGTATCAGTTAAGCAGGTGCCATGGGGTCGGGGAAAGGGTGGCAGACAAAATCCCCAGACTCACACTTGTTGCCAGGGTACATGTCCCCGAAGAAGGCCTCAGTCAAGAGCATCCTCCCTGCCCAGACCTCCACAGGGGACTCGGGAGGGGACAATGGTTATCCAGGTGAAATGCTCACTAAGTCAGTACTGCTACAATTCTGTGGGGTGTGGCCCATGAACAAACCCATGGAAGCCCGCCCTCGATGGCGCCACAGACCTCTGCCAGGACCCACTGTCACGGCAACAGGGGCTGCACAAAGAGTCAGCCCCCTCCCCCCGGCCCTGCAACCCCCCTGACCCCCCCGCCAACTCCCCCACCACCCACACTACAGGCTACTGCTAGCCCTCATGTAGCCACACATAATTTCAGTGCTTGTCCCCTGAGGGGGGTGCATAGTGCTAAATGCCTGTATCGCCAGAGCAGGAGAGTTAACCTCCCTATACTACCGGCAGTGTGCGGAGGGGGGTGAAAGTCATCCCAGGGTCAGGTCATGGAGCCAGGACCAACAGTCACAAGGCCTCTCTAGGGGGGAAGAGTAGCAGACTCACCTGTTAGGAGAAAAAAGTGTGAGCGAGCAGAGTTCATTCAGGTCCCAGGTTGCTGGGTTGACCCTAGAGCAGTCATTTCAGGTGCTTGCTTCCTCAGTCCTTCCACAGTTTGCTGGATCACAGTGGCCCCCTCCTTGCGTTGCTGCTCCTTCAATGGCACCAAACCCTCCTGGCCAGTTTCGCTGCTAGGGATGACTGGGCCTACTTCTATCCCACGGAGATCTCCAATCCACGTCTGTTCAGCTCTTTGGCAGCATCTTCAGTGCAATCATATGTCTTAGGGCCTTCAGGGAAGTAGACTATTAATTTTGAGGGATAAGGCATGCGAAATTTGAGTTTGGCCTCTCGCAGTTTCTTCAAGATTGGGTTGTACGCTCTGCACTGCAAGGTGATTGAGGGGAGGTAATCGTTGTCTACGTAAATGCGGTGGTCTTGAAAAGTCAGTACCCCCAGCTGCCATGACTTATGTAGGACCAGCTCTTTGTCTTGAAAATGTAGGAATCGCAGAACTATTGAGCGCGGGTGACTGGATGCACCCGGCTGAGGGCCTAAAGCTCGGTGAGCTCGGTCAAACTCCAGCGTGCAGCTCTCTGGAATGTCTAATTTGGACCTGAAGTATTTCTGTATAAACTGAATCAGACTGTCACCTTCACACCCCTCAGGGAAGCCCGAAATCCTGACATTATTTCGGTGATTGCGTGCCTCCACATCTTCCACCCATGATGGAAGCTCATGGACTGCATGGAGGAGCTGCAGCATGGCTCGCTCTGAGTAGTCCATGCTGGTGTCAGTATGGGTGGCTTTCTCCTCAAGGGCATCTGTCCTCCGTTCAATCTTCCCAGTGTCCGTTCGGAAGGCAGTATACGTGGAGTGGGTCTCCTTCCTAAAGTCTCTAAGTTCCTGGAGCACCATGTCCATTTATCTACCGATGAGGGTGCTTTCCTGCAGGCTGACCTTCAGGAGCTCGTGGCAGTTAGAGACTTGGGAGCTGTTGCTATCCGAGCACAATCCCTCCGGATCAGGGTGATAGGCATGTGATTTTGAATGCTCTGGCTTGCTCCTGGGCATACTGTGAGTAGCTTGGTTGATTATGCCCTCAATCGCTGCAATTTAAGTTGAAATTTGGTAGTTTTAAGCTTTGGAGGAGACGAAGCTGTAGGCTGAAGATGCTTCCATGGGCATGATGTCACGGGAAGTCCAATCCTCCCCTTTCTGATCTGGAAAATTACTTCTGTACTAGTCTTGATTATCCCCTTTAGGTATTTAAAAGTTTCAATCATGTCCCCCCATCCCTCCTCTCCACCAGGTATATACGTTCAGGTGGCCCAGACTATCCTCATAGGAGTACCCCTCTAATCCCTGGATCATCTTTGTCAACCTACGCTGTACACCCTCCAGTAATTTGATGTTCTTCTTCAGGAATGGGCACCAGAACTGCATGCAGTATTCCAGGTGCGGCCTGACCAGCGACCCATAGAGGGGCAGGATCACCTCCCTATTTCTAGAGGAGATTCCCTCGCTATACACCACAGTATTCTGTTAGCTTTCGCTGCTGGCTTTCTGCACTGGGATGAGTTATTCATACTCCCCGTTATGAGGACCCCTAGATCCTTCTCCTCCCCGGTGCATTCCAGCTGTACCCCCCACCAGCTGATAGCTCTTCCCCTGGTTCTTCACCCTGAAGTGCAAAACCTTGCACTTTTTGGCATTAAACCCCAACTGCCATGCCTCCAACCATTCCTGTAGCCTGGTCAGGTCCTCCTGCAGCCCCCACCACCCTTCGATGTCATCCACCGCTGCTCCCATCTTTGTGTCATCTGTGAAGAGACTTATCTTGCGCCAGACCCAGTGGGAGATATCAGCAATGAAAATCCCAAACAACACTGGTCCCAGCACTGATCCCTGTGGCACCCCGCTTGTCACATCCCTTGGTGTTGAGAGTTCCCCTTCCCACCACCACTCTTTGCTGCCTACCCTTCAGCCAATTGCTGATCCAGTTTATCATCTTTGTTCTTACCCCTATATATTCCAGCTTCTCCACCCCCCCAGGCTCTCATGTGGCAGAGAATCAAAGGCCTTGCTGAAATCCAAATACAGGACATCCACTGCATGGCCTTTGTCCAGTTCCCTTGTCACCCAGTCGTAGTACTCAGTTAGGTTTGTCTGGCAGATCTTCCGGAGACAAACCAATGCTGCTGTTCTTGAGACCATTGTTCTCCAAAAAGGTCACCAGCGAGAGGCTTTACGATTGTCTCCATCAGTTTACCCACAATTTATATGAGGCTCACTGGTCGGTAGTTACCTGGTTCATCCTTGGGTCCACCCTTGTGAATGGGTACCACATGGGTCATCTTCCAATCCAGTGGCACGCACCCTGTCTCCAAAGAGGTGTTGAACAGGTCAGCCAATGGCTCTGCCAGGATCTCAGCTAGCTCCTTAAGTACCCTAGGGTGAATGCCATCTGGACCTGGTGCCTCATCCCCCCTCAGTGCCCTTAATCCTTTCAGCACCCTATCCTCTGAGATCCCTGTATCATTCACCTCCTCCCCCCTGCTCACCCCTCCTCTCCCCGCTGGTGCCAGCCTCCCCCCTTTCCTTTGTAAACACTGAGCAGAAGTAATCATTTAGTGCCTCTGCTTGGTCCTCCCCCTTCTCCACCCAACCCCCGTCCTATTTTATCCTCACTGTCTTATCTTTGTTTTTTCGCCTTTCACTGATATATCTGAAGAAGTTCTTCTCTCTGTTCTTAATGCAATGTGCCAATCTCAGCTCCCTAGAAGCCTTGGCCACTCTGACCAGCCTGGTAACCTTCCTAGACTTTTTCTTATGCATCTCCCTGTTGTCCTCCCCTCCCGGTCTCCTTAGTCTCTGAAATGCCTTTTTTTGTTTTGGCCTCACCCCTTCCATGACCTCTTGCTTCAGCCAGCTTGTTTTTTGTTTTTGCCCTCACTTTCTTACTTCTTGTTCTGGTACATGTCCCAATGGCCTCCACCAACCCTTTTTTAATAATATCCCATTTTTGGCTAGCATCCATGCATGGTTTGATACCTGCCAGATGCCTGCCACAATATCCCCCATCCTTTTGAAGTCTGCCCCCTTAAAATCAGTCACCCTGATCCTTGTACCTCCTGATTCCCTGCCCATATTGAACGTGAACCATACTGTGTGGTGGGCACTCCCAGTCAGTGGGTCCTCCACCTCCAGGTCCCATATAGCCTCCCCGTTTGACAGTACTAGGTCTAGAGTCCTATCCAGTCTAGTTAGCTCCCAGACTAACTGCACCAGGAAGCTGCCCTGGAATGACCTGCTCCTTTGCACTTGTGGTGGTTTGGGTGCTCCACTCCACCCCGAGTAGATTGAAGTCCCCCACTACCACAGTGTTCCCTTTCCTACAGACAACAAAAATGGAAAGGGACCTGGGGGTAGTCATATCAGATGACTTAAAGGTGGGCAAGCAATGTGAGAGGGCAGTAAAGAGGGCTGGGGGGATACTGGGATGCATAGGGAGAGGCATCACCAGTAGAAAACAGGAAGTTGTTATCCCTCTGTACAGACAGCTGGTGAGACCCCATCTGGAGTACTGTGTGCAGTTCTGGAGACCCAGTCTCCAAAAGACATAGACAGGATGGAAGCTGTCCAGAGGAGGGCAACTAAAATGGTGCAGGGACTGCACGGAAGACATATGAAGAGAGACTAAAGGGCTTAATATGTATAGCCTCGAGGAAAGGAGGGAGAGGGGACATGATAGAAACTTTCCAAGTACCTCAAGGGAATCAACAAAGTCCAAGAGGGTAGCATCTTTTAAAAGAGGCATGCAAGAACAAAGGGCACAAGTTGAAGATAGAGGAGGGCGGCTCAGAGGTAATGTAAGGAAGTATTTTTTCACAGAGAGGTTGTGGATGCATGGAACGACCTTCCGGAGGAGGTTGTGGAGTCAAAAACAGTGGTTGAATTCAAGCATGCATGGGACAGCCATAAGGCAATTCTAGGGGTTGGGGGTAGAAAGAAGTAGGCTGCTGGTTAACTAGGATCCGCAGCTTATCCATTAGGTAGGGAAATGGGCAGACTGGGCAGGCTAAGCGGTCCTTATCTGCCATCAAATTCTATGTTTCTTCTGATTTAGTCAGCTAACTCCCTATCCAGGTCATCCCCTTGGGCCGGTGACCCGTACACCACCCCATCCTCATGTCCTCCCTTTTAAGTCATGGAGCTGCAACCATAGGGCCTCCATTCTGCTTCCCTCCCCCTCCTCCCTTGTGCACCTTATCCCCTCCCATACAGCCCTGTCTTTCCAAAATAATCTATAACCTGGGACTGTCAGATCCTAATCTTGGTACTGGGTGGTCCACATTTACGTGATGGCTGCAATGTCCACCCTCCCTATTGCCAAGGGAGCCTGTAATTCTGCTGATTTATTACCAAGGCTTCTCACATTCAATGAGACCACCCTCCAACCTGACCCTGCCCCCTTCTGTCTCTGGGATACCCCCTGTTAATCCCCTCCTGTGCCCCTGCCCCAAGTACCTCCCTGCTAGGGAGGAGGGTAAGCTCATTTGGTTCCCCTGTCTGGGATCCCTACCCATACCTCTCAACCTTTTGTCCCCCAAATATGGAACACTGCCTCTCAAAATGTGGAACAAATGAGCAAAACTTGGAACACTTAATCAAATCTTTACCTAAGAAGCTCAGAACACTTAAAATGTTTGCATGTATGTTCAGAAAGTCAGTTATTAATTGAATAATGTATTTTTTGCATTATTTACTATAGATTTTTGCTTTAAAATGTTAACGCTGAATGTGGGACAAGTCCTCACAATGTGGAACTGGGAGCTTTTGTGAAGTAAAATGAGGAACGTTCCTCGTAATGTGGTACAGTTGAGAGGTATGTCCCTACCTACCATCTGTCCACTCGCAACCCCCCTACGTAGTTTAAATCTACCTTCGTAGCTATGTATTCCCCTATCCTCTGCTTTACTACCTTGTTCCTCTCCCCATCCTACTTAAATTTAGCCTGTCCCTCGCATAAAGTTCATTGTTGTCCTAGGGTCTGTCCCAGCCCCCTACCAACCCGTATCCCCTGGAGTGACACCATTCCCTCAGCCATGTGTTAAACTCCCCAATCCTTACCTTCCTCACCATGCTAGCACAGGGTACTAGGAGCACCGATTCCCCCAGTTCCCCACACAGCCTGCCCAGATCCTCGTACCTCTCCCTCACAATTTCCACCATCTCCCATGCCAGGTCATTTGTACCCACGTGCACCATGAGGTGCAATTTCCTCCTACCCCTCCTAACACACTTAAAAATTGACTGCCCCACTCTGCCTGCAGTTAAGCAAAGTATGGACTCAACCCAGATGCAACTATATCGTTCCCCCTTACTGCCCCATCTCATCCCCTTCAGTATTGAATCCCCAGCACTAATGCCCCTCTCTCACCAATCCTCATCCCCCTCCACCCTTTTACCTTGGTGACTACTGCTAGATTCTGCCTCAGATGAAACCCTCCCTTTCCCCTCCTACGGATCCCCCCTCCACCCCAGATGTATCTCTGCTCCCCTTCAATGCTCCCCCACACTTCTCCCCTCCACCTTGGGCCCCCGCTAAGTCTCTCCTATTCACCTCACCAGCCTTGCTCCTCTTCCATTTCCTTACTCTCTCCTTCCATCCTTCCAGCTGTGCCCCTCCCCCTTACCACCATCCTCTGCCAGCCTCCTTTCCCTCTTGTCAATCTCTCATTTCTCCTTGCCTACCCCCTCCCAGAGATCCCTCACCTCCCCTTCCTCCTCCACTGTTGCCAGCACTGCAAACCTATTACCTGTCCACTCCACAGTGTCAGATGTGGGCTCCTTCCTCCCACACCTACCCCCCTCCTGTGCTGCCCCACACTTTAGTATTGCCCCTCCCCTCCTCCCCATCCCATCTGCTGAACCACTGTACCACCCTCGTGGTATCCCCCTGCTGCTCCCTGCCCCAGCAACCCTCCCTCCAACCTAACTCTCCACCAAGCCACTGCACTTCATCCTTGAGTCTCCTCAGCCTGCCACAGATCGGACACCCTCCTAGTTTCCACAATACATTCATCCAGACTGCCACCCCACAGCCATTGCAGCACACTATTCTGCCCCCATAGGCCCCTCTAGCACCCTGCAGCCCCCTGTTCCCCCCTCCTCTGCTGTCCCCGCCTTCCCGCTAGTGCGTCTCCATCCCCTAGTGTGTCGTTCCCTGCCTCCCTCCGTCTGCTCACCTCAGCATCTCCTTTATTCCTGAAATACCCCTAGAACGTAGTCCTTCTTATCTCTTGTGCCCCTAACAAACCCCTGACCTGCTTCCTGCAATGATCGTAGACCTTAGGATCCCTCAACCCCGCAGCAGCTACGGTTGACACCCCCTAGAACAACAGTTACAGAGCCCACCAATTTTCCTACAGCAATCACTTTAGTACCCCTAGAATATGAACCCTAACAGCTTCCACACTCCCCTAGTGACAAGTCCAGTCACTGTGCCCCCATTCTGAAGCAGCTCCTCCAGAAATGGACAGTCCCAGTACCTTGTTCCACATAGTCCCAGTGCCCCCCAACCTTATAACAGAGCCATAAAAAAAAAAAATAATTAAAGTCACAGTACCTTGGTCTTGCAGCTGTGCCTTTCCAGTTGGATGTCTCCTTACCTTCCAGGTCACCCAGGGACTCTCCTTACGACGAGCACCTCCTCCTGCCCCTTTTGATAGGTTCTTTTCACACCAGGAATGGTATAACTCCCCTATTTAATAAAGGAGGTGGTGAAGGAGGGTGGGTGGAGTGGTGGAAAAATCCTCCTCTGTTTGCCCTGTGACTGGGCTCTGCCTTTTAAGGCCTAGTCGCACACTTAAATTGGCCACCTCGCCACTAATTGACTCCTCCCAGAGCCCTGCCAATTGGCGCATTGACAAGTCCTCCCTGGAGCCGAGCATGGCTCCTTCCTCCTTCTCCTGGTCCCTACTTGGCTCCTGAGGCTGCCAACACAGCCCCCTTCACAAGTGGCAACTGCTGCAGTCAACACCGGCTCCAATGAGCCAACCCACAGTGCTGCAGCTCCTTTACAGCTCCTCTGTTTGTCCTGTGATTAGGCTCTGCCTTGTAAGGCCTAGTCGCATACTTAAATCAGCTGCCTCTCCCCTGATTGGCTCCTCCAGAAACCCTGCTGATTGGTGCACCGATGATTCCTCCCTGGAGCCCAGCATGGCTCCTTCCTCCCTCTCCTGGTCCCTACTTGGCCCCTGAGGCTGCCAACACAGCCCCTTCACAAGCAGCAATGGCCATGGTCAATTCCAGCTCCAATTACCTGATCCAAAGTGCTGCAGCTCCTTTACAGTTCCTCATGGCTTCACAGTGCCCCATCAGGCCAGTCGGCTGAGATGCCAGCCAACAATGCGGACGAGATTTTTCTTGACCCTGTTGACCGGTTGTCATCCAAAGAGGCTGATAACTCCTGGTTCAGGATTCTGGTCCTGCCAGTGACCACCGAAGAGTTAGCTCAGCCCGCTGAGCAGGACCCCCCAGTCACTGACCTAGACCAGGAGGAGCTGTGGCACTCCTGGCTCCCTCCAAGATGCCCAGTCACCACCCCCAGCAGCAGAGGTCTAGGTCATTCTTATCCTCTGGGTCAAGCAGATCCCACCAGCATCAGTGATCTTGCTCTCGACACCATGGGAAGCAGTGCTGCCACTATTCATCTTCATCCTCCTCGGCTGAAGCGACGCTTCAGCATACACTGCATTGACGCTACGAAGACTTTATGCGGCAACAGTTGGCATTGTCTGGTCCAAAGCCGACCTCAGCTCCCACATTGGCCATCACTTGGCTATAGCCCAATAGGCCAACACCAATGCCCACGGCGGAGGTGATGACACTGCTTCTGTGCCCATGGAGCCGGTACAGACCACTTCAATTTGGCCAAAGTTGGCCTCTCTACCAATTGTGGTGGATCTGCCACCCCAAAAACCACTGACTGGCACTCAACCAAGGAATCTCGGCCAGCTCAGGGACTTCCCCATCAGCTGTTGGTCACTCTTACACCTGACCACCAGCGACAGGTCTGGAGTGACTCGGGTGGTCAGCCACTGTATGCAGACTCCTCAGAGTCTGAGGGTTTCTCACTGCACTTCCATCCGATCGACATGGAGTTGGTGGGGGACTTTTCAATGGAGGAAGCTCCCATGTTCTCCATGGGCATCCTCCATCTCATCTCTGAGTCCACAGGGATGAATTTGAAGCCCGTTCAGAAGCAGGCTCACTATCCCCTCACAGAAATTCTGGACAAAGGGGACTCTCTAACGGATGCTTTCCCAGTGGCCGAGGCCTTAGTCGGCCCTGCCCTGGAGCTGTGGCAGCACCCCACCTCTTGCCCTGTGCCCTCGGCCCAGATAGCCCACAAGTATGCGGTGTCCACCGGTACCCTCTTGGGGTTCATGGAGCACTCTTTGGCCGAAGGGTTTGTGGCCGACTCCATTTTTCAGCGTGCGGGCAATTCAGGGGATGTCGATAGACCACTGGACAAGGAGTCGAAGAAATTAGACCACTCGGCCAAAAAGGTCTATTGTGCCCCCTCGCTCGGCCTCCACCAGGTGAGCTCAGCCATCATGATGGCACACTTCTTCTATGCCCTTCTGGGCTCTCTGGATGAGGTGATTCCTCATCTTCCTGTGGACCTCCAGACTATGGTCAAGCAGGTCTGGGGCCAGGGTCATGCTGCAGCTAAACAGCAACTTCAGATGGCTCTGGACATTGGAGATTCCTGTGCCTGCTCCGTGACAGCTGCATTCACCATGACCTGTATGGTTTGACTGAGGATCTCGACCTTCACAGCAGACACTCAGCACAAGCTGGTGGACATCCCTTTTCTGGACACCGACTTGTCTGGGCCAGGGGAGGAGGGTCACCTCCAGCGTATTGAGTGTCCAATGCCACCTTGAACTCCATGACATCCACCAGAAGGATCCCAAGAGCTCCAGATAACAAAAGCATGAGCCCTTTCGGCCCTCTACTCCTGCAGCGAAACAAGCCGAGCATCAGTCTGGCCAGCAGGCTCAGTCCTGGTGGCCCAAATCTGTGGCCTCAGTGGTCTGAAAGCCTGGAGGGAAGGGACCCGGTGGCTCCTCAGCTGGATCATCTTCCTCCAAGCCTGCTCAGTGACAGGATGGGAGTTGCCACCCTCATGCCCATACGCCTCCCCTGAATCCTCCTGTGGTGGACCAGCTCTGCCATTTTCTTTCCACCTGGTCCACTGTCACCACGGACAGGTGGGTTCTGGAAGTGGTCGGTCAGGGTCTGCCTCTAGAGTTCGAGCAGTACCCTCCCAGTTGAGCCCACGCCCCACGGGAGGACTTGGTATCCTCAGACACTAGGCTCTCCGAGACAACATAGCCAAACTTCTCAACAAGGAGGTCATGATCAGAGTTGTGGATCATCCAGAACACTAAGGGTTTGTCTCCAGCTACTTTCTGGTGCCTTCTCTCTCTCTCTCTCTGCCTTCTTATGAGAGACTGCAGATTGATAGTCCCTATAATGGGACATCAATCTAAGTTTGTCATCATCAGGCCTAATTTTTGACAATGACGCTCCAACCTTCTTCCCACTGTCCTCAACTTCTTCAAGGCCCCACCAAACCACAGGGACTGAGAGCGAGGGATGAGGGGATGAACCCGGACAGGAGCTATGGAATCCAGAGAAGCTCCCATCACCTTATTATAAGCCATTGGAAGATCATGTGGATCCATGCTAACACTGGAAATCCCAAGAACCACCATAAGACCATCAGGGGGTCACACCCCACAATGGGCGGTGCAAGACCATCTCCATTGGGGCAGGTCTGTGTGGAGGGGCTACAAAACAGTACCCTGCAGTGTGATGATCAGACCACCCGATGGGTTCCACCACCACATCTGAGATCTCCATCCCAGCAGGAACACCAGGTCCAACGAATGACCTTGTAAGTGGGTTGCAGAGGTAATCAATGGTGTCAGTGTCAGTGGCTCAGTAGGTAGCACACTTGCCTCTGGGGCCGGGAGATCAGAGGGCTGTGGGTTCAGTTCTCACATCTGGCACTTGAGTTAATATCCCAGTACTGACACTGTAGTGCAGCATGAGAGGGGTGCTGCACTTCTGAGGTGCCGTCTTTCAGATGAGACATTAAACCGAGGTCCCATCTGCCTGGATTGGTGGTAGTTCAGGTGGATGTTAAAGATCCCATGGCACTTATCGAAAGAGTAGAGGAATTTCCCGGTGTCCTGCCAAATTTCCCTCATTCACTAAAAATACCACCAACAGCTTAATCTGGTTCAAGGTCAGATGGCATTCATCTGTATCCCTCTCCCCCAGGTCATGCCTGAAAATAGGCAGGACTTGTCTAG
Organism: Neoceratodus forsteri; assembly: GCA_016271365.2. Lineage (NCBI taxonomy): Eukaryota > Metazoa > Chordata > Ceratodontiformes > Ceratodontidae > Neoceratodus > Neoceratodus forsteri. The sequence continues at coordinate 1,104,207,531 of CM028135.1, read as the reverse complement.
TGCACTTACCCGGTCAACAAAAAAAAAAAAAAAACTAAAAAAAAAACTAAATCACCTGTGTAAAGCACAATGAAATCATCAGTTGGAGGAAGTCCTGACCAATTTGAGGCAGTATAGCACAGTGGTTTAAGCCTCTGAGCTGCAAACCTGGGTTTGAATCCCACAGCCCCCACTTGCATACTGTGTGACCCAGAACAAGTCACTTAACTTCCTTGTGCTCCCAGGTTGCACCTATAAACAAGGTTTCAGCTTAGTGTGTCTCTCCTGGTAAACAAATAAAATTGCAAGAATTCATCATCAACCCAGGCACTGAAGTTCCCCAGCACCAGCCACCTGGGAGACTCCATCACCATCTCGACAGTGAAGACCACGACTTCTTGCAGGAAATCCCTCTCACCCCGGGTGGATGGTAGATGAGAAGTATCCTGCATCCCACACCTGAGCCCACGATACATTCAAAGGATCTGGTGACCCCAAGTGACAGATCTACAAGGCCCAATTCCATCTTAAAACAGATGGCTACCCTCCAGCCTCTACAATCCAACCTCGGGCGGTGTATCAATGAGTACCCGGCTGGAACTGCGGACTCCAAAATGGACCAGCATTCTCATCCAGCCAGGTCTCAGTGATGCATGCCAGGTCAAATGCCCCAACAAGATTAGCAACTACTGCTGTCTTGTTCCTAACTGACCTAGCATTGCATAATACCACCCGGGTTGGATGAGCAGTTGAGGTTGACCATGCTAGCTGCCCACCAAAGTGGAGCCCTTTGGTATGGGCACCAAGCAGGGAGGACCCCTTTCTTGGATCCATTTCACCCCAGGGCATCTCCTAGACCCCACTACTACAATTCATCCCTGTGACAGGGTGGAACAGGACCCTGTCCCAGTTGTTATAGAAAGTGCTTAAATGCAAGGGATCTGTTCCTTCCTTTTCTGTCTATTTGTCTGTCCAGTTGTGCAACCATATTTTCCTGAGAGACCTCGGACTTGATAAACCCGACAGTCTCACAGTTCTTTGCCTCTCACTGTCTCTTAGCTCTCCCTTGCTGTCTGTTTTTCCTCCCTTTCATATCCACTGATATAAAGATACTGTATATGCAGATCAATATGTGAAAATGTAACTGATATTGGGATCTCTTTGTTTAGAAAATATATAGTGTTACTGTTGAAATGTATATATTTATAATTTGAGATTACTGCAAAAAGCTGTTGGAAACTAGAGGTTACCTTAATGCAAATCTTTGAGCCTTTTGCAAAAGCTGTGCAGAAGGGAGTCTCAACTCAAGAAGCACACTGTGTTCTAGCACCTCCTGCCTGATATTTACAAAACAGGATGCTTGCTAAGTATGGGGGTTGAAAGGACTTATAAGAGCTAAGCTGCAACTGCAAGAAAGATTAAGAGAAAAAGGGACACAGAGACTGCAGGAAAGCTCTATTTTATTTTGCCTTTGTAAATATTTATACTGAACAAGTTTATTTTTTCATGTTACTGCTACTGTAAATACATATTTTTGGTGAATTCTGCAATTGCTCCTGGTTTTCCTATACATCCTGACCTGTGCCTCGATGACAGACAGTGTCTGCCTAAGTGGGATTTAAGCTGCACATACCCTAAGACAGCAGTTTTGTGCATGGGCACTGGGCCTAATACCAGGGAAGCACAGAGAAAGGTATGGATTCTGCAGCAGCAAGTCCAGGAGTGGTTACCAGGAGAATGGCAGCCAAACTAGCAGAGACAGAAGTCCAGTCTGAGATTGTACAGCCAGCACAAGTTATGGAAAAAGAACAGGCAGTGACAGAACCTGAAAGCCTGATGGACTTTTTCAAATGGTGGGATATACAACAAAAAGAGACTGAGAAGCAAAAAGGAAAAGAGATTCAGCATTTAGAAGCACAGAGAAGAGAAGAGATGCAGTGACAGGAGCAGCAGATGAGAGAAGAGATGCAGCGACAGGAGCAGCAGATGAGAGAAGAGATGCAGCGACAGGAGCAGTGATGGCTGGATGCCTTGCAAGCTGCCAAAGGCAGAGTAACCGGCACAGATCCAGAAGAGCAACAAAATGCAAGCAACTTAAATACCATTAAACTTACAAAGTTGTGTCCCTCGGATGATATCGAGGCATACCTGACAACTTTTGCAAGAGTTGCCACAGCCTATCAATGGCCAAAGCAGCAATGGACAATCAGACTAGTACCCTGCCTGACAGGGAAAGCCCAACTTGGCTACAGCAGTATGCGCACTGCACAGTCAGAAAACTATGATCTGGTGAAAAGCAAAATCTTGAAAAGGTATAGCATCTCCAGAGAGTCCTACAGGCAGAGATTTCAATCTCTGAGGTACAACTCGGTCGACAATCCTCGAGAAGCTTTTACCCGACTCGGAGAACTCCTGATAAAATGGATCCAACCAGAGAGCAAACAGTCCTACAGATCATAGACACGTTTGCCATGGAGCAATTCATCAACATCTTGCCTACAGATGTGCAGCTTTGGGTAAAGGAACACTGACCAGAGAGTGGGGAAAAGGTTGTTTCTTTGGCCAAGGACCATCAAATGGCCAGACAGATGCCACAGCAGTGAGGTAACATCCAAGCACTGGTAAGACACTCTTTTACCCATTTAAACTCTAAACCTGCTGAGAACTCTGGTGAAGGTAACAAATCTGTGCCCAAAAAACATTATTTGCTATAACTGTAATAAGCCAGGCTATTTTTTCAAGAAACTGCCATAGTAAGGAGAGTGGCACTGGAACAGATTTGTCCTTGGCAGATTGGGGCAAGTACTTAACAGATGTGAAGGTGGGGGATAAGACTGTGAAGGGACTCATTGATTCAGGAAGCAGACAGATCCTAGTGCATGTTAAAGCTCTGGGAAAACACTGTGCAAAGGGACCAGGTACTGGTGTCATCTGCATCCACGGGGTCACCCAATACTATCCCACCACCTAAGTGACTCTGACCATTAAGGGTGTGTTGCACCAAATGAAAGTGAGGGTAGTACCTAAGTTACCTGTCCCTGTGATTATTGGAAATTACTTTTCAGGATTTACTGAGTTAATCACAAAGGGAGTAAATCCCAATGTTTCAGCAGCTGTGATGACAAGAGCTCAGGCAAAGAAAATCTCAGAAGGTGGGGACACTTTTCCTTTCAAAGATTTTGATTCAGACTTGTTTGAGCACAGCTGCAAGAACCAGAAATCCAGGAAAGAAAGACAAAGCCTGAAGAAACTGTAGCAACAAATGACTGATGGACATAAAGGGTTAAAATATGAAAATGCTGAAACTAAATTGATAACTGATTGTGATTTTCTTTCAGAACAAGCTAACGATGTTTCCCTCCAGGGTTATTTCAAGCAACTGGGGGTGAAACCAAAACAGGGTGGACCAATGTTTAAAAAATGTGATGGGTTACTGTACAGAGTTTGGGTTAAACTTCAGACACAGGAACAGACAGAACAATTGGTTATACCACAGAAGTATAGAACAGAGTTATTGCAGATAGCACATGATAGTCCCATGGCTGGTCACTCAGGGAGGGATCACACCCTTGCCAGATTGTTGTATAGATTTAACTGGCCTATAGTTCATGAAGATGTTGCTACCTACTGTAATTTCCTGTGCTGAGTGTCAGAATGTAGCCCCAGTCACTAGAAAAGACAAGGTGCCCCTGGTGCCCCTACCCTTGGTAGTTGTGCCTTTTGAGAGAATTGCAATGGATGTGGTTGGTCCTTTAGACAAAAGTAGTAAGGGTAATAAGTATGGATAGCTTTATCCTAGTAGTATGCAACTATGCTACTTGACACCCAGAAGCAGTGTCAATGCGTACTGTTACAGCTCCAAAAGCTGCAGCAGAGCTTGCCAAAAGTTTCAGTAGAGTGGGCATACCTAAAGAAATTATTACTGATCAGGGTAGTAATTTTGGTGCTGCATTGCTTAAGGAGCTATACAGACTACTGGGCATCACTGCCATAAGAATCTCCCCCTATCACCCTCAGACAGACGGTCTTGTTGAGCATTTTAAGTAAACCTTAAAACACGTTAAAAAGATTTGTAAAAGGGGAAGGAAAAGATTGGGACCAATACTTGCCTTACCTACTTTTTGCTTACAGAGAAGTGCCACAGGCATCAACAGGGTTTTCACCATTTGAAATGCTGTATGTTAGGCAGCCAAGAGGGCCACTGGATGTGATAAGAGAAACGTGGGAAGATAACCCCACCCAGAAACAATCTTTATCTTCTTATATGTGTGCCCTAAGAAAGAAGCTGGCAAAACATGTTGAAATTGCCCATAGTAAGCAGGACGAGGCCCCAACCAGCAGAAGGTATATTATGACCATGAGGTAAAAGAAAAAGTTTTTGAATCAGGTGAAAAGGTTTTGCTACTGTTACCCACAACAGAAAATAAACTGTTAATGAAGTGGCAAGGGCCTTATAAGATTCTTAGATGTACTGGCACCATTAACTACAAGACTGAGACCCCTGACAGGAAAAATCCTACTAAGATATACCATGCTAACCTCTTCAAGAAATGGGTTGAAAAAATGCCAAAAGCTGCCTTGCTAGTTTTAGCAGAAAAAGATATTGATGTAGCTTATGACCGACTGGAACAAACTGTAAATGCTGATGCTGTAAAGGTGAATGTTTTCTTAACCTCGGAACAAACTGCAGACATTTGTAATGTGCTAAAGACATTTAACAGTACTTTTATCATGGTACCAGGCCAAGCAAAGGGGTCGAGCACATAATAGTGACAAGGAATCCTATTAGGCAAAAGACATACAAGTTGCTAGAGCGGTTAAGAGCTGACATGGTTAAGAAAATACAAAAAATGAAAGAACTGGGTATCATAGAGGAGTCGAGGAGTGCTTGGTGATCTCCCATTGTAACTGTAAATAAAAAAGAAGGGGGTGTTAGAATCTGCCTTGATTTTAGGAAACTTAATCAAGTGTCAGAATTTGACAGTTATCCTATGCCCAGAAGTAGATGATTTGGTGGACAGACTGGGGAGTGTAAAGTATATCAGTACCCTCGATCTCACCAGGGGTTACTGGCAAATGCCTTTAGCTAAAGAATCCAGAGATAAAACTGCATTTTTTTTTTAGTTGTTTAACCAGGAGTAGCACACTAAGCTGAAAGCTTTTTTACAGGTGCTACCTGGGAGCACAGGAAAGTTAAGTGACTTGCTCAGGGTCACACAGTATGCAAGTGGAAGATGTAGGATTCAATTTGCCACCCCGTAGGATTTTATCAGTTCATTACCATGCCATTTGGGTTACATGGTGTGCCAGCTACATTCCAGCGGTACATGGATGTAATTTTATCCCCTCACACTGGTTATTGTGCTGTGTACCTGGATGATGTCATGGTGTACAGTCCAAACTGTTAAAGCCACCTGGAACACCTATGAGCAGTTATCCAAGCAATCAAAAATTCAGGTCTGACTATTAATCCTACCAAATGTGCATTGGGAATGCAGGAAACCAGATATTTGAGCTATGTGTTGGGAAATGGAGAAGTTAAGCCAAAGGTTTCTAAGATAGAAGCTGTAACTAACAGCCCTGTTCCTAAAACAAAGAAACGTCAGGTCATTTTTAGGGCTGGCTGGTTATTATCAGAGATGTGTTCCCAACTTTGCTGAGTTAGCTACTACCCTCACTGAACTAACAAAAAAATGGTACCCAAATAATGTGAAATGGACCCCAGAGAGTGATGAAGCTTTTCAAGCCATGAAGGCTGCATTATGTTCAGTCCCTGTTTTAAGAAGCCCAGACTTTAAGAAACCATTTCAGCTACAAACAGACGCATCTGAGGTAGGCCTATGTGCAGTCCTAAGTCAAAAAAAATGTAGATGGGACAGAGCATCCTATTCTGTACATAAGTAGGAAGTTGCATGACAGAGAGAAAAGGTACTCCACTATTTAAAAGGAATGTATAGCAGCAAAGTGGGCCATGGAGTCCCTTAAGTTTTATTTGCTAGGAACTGACTTTGTGCTTATAACAGATCACAATCCTCTCTGTTGGCTTAACCAAATGAAAGATAAAAATTCCAGAATCACAAGATGGTACCTGGCATTACAGCCATTTAAATTCATGGTGATGCACAAATCTGTTAAAGAGAATAGTAATGCTGATTTTCTGTCAAGATATATATCAGGAATTGAGGATTCTGAAGGTTGAAAAACAAATGTATGGGTTTGAACTTTACTGTTTACTGTACTATTATAAAAAAAAACAGGTGATGTACATGTGCTTAATTTCTAAAAGCAGCAATAGTTAGTAGAGAATTAATAAAAAGTTTTGGAAACTGTTTAATTAAACAGGTTCCCTCTTATGGAGGGGGTGTATGTGATAGGGTGGAATAGGACTCTGTCCCAGTTGTTAAAGAAATTGTTTAAATGCAAGGATCTGTTCTTTCCTTTCATGTCTATTTGTCTGTCCGGTTGTGCAACCATATTTTCCTGTGAGACCTCGGACTTGATCAACCCGACAGTCTCGCAGTTGTTTGCCTCTCACTGTCTCTTAGCCCTCCCTTGCTGTCTGTTTTTCCTTCCTTGCATATCCGCTGATATAAAAATATATGCAAATCAATATGTGGAAATGTAACTGATATTGGGATCTCTTTGTTTAGAAAATATGTAGTGTTACTGTTGAAATGTATATTTATAATTTGAGATGCCTGCAAAATGCTGTTGGAAACTAGAGGTTATCTTAGTGCAAATCTTTGAGCCTTTTGCAAAAACTGTGCAAAATGGGGCCTCTATTCAATAAGCACACTGTGTTCAAGCAGCTCCTGCCTGATATTTACAAAAACAGGATGCTTGCTAAGGATGGGGTTGAAAGGACTTGTAGAGCTAAGCTGCAAGTGCAAGAATGATTAGGAGAAAAAAGGACACAGAGACTGTAGGAAAACTCTATTTTATTTTGCCTTTGTAAATAAATATTTTTGGTGAATTCTACAACTGCTCCTGGTTTTTCTACGCTTCCTGACCTGTGCCTCGATGACAGTCCCCCCCCGCACCACTGCCCCACCGAGCCCCCGCCCCTGTGCTGCCCCCTCACAATTACCAAGGTGCGACAGTGGCCAAAATCCTCTGCCGATAGTGAGGAGCAAGCAAAGGGGTGGAGACCCAGAAGCTCGGCAGAAGAGTAGTACCCACTTGTAGAGGCCCTCTGCCAGCACATTTTTATTTATTTAGTTTTTGTTGACCAGGTAAATGCACTAGACAAATTCTTCCTATTTTCAGGCATGACCCGGGGGAGGGGAGATACAGATGAATGCCAACTGACCTTGAACCAGATTAAACTGTTGGTGGTATTTTTAGTGAATGGGAGAAATTTGGCCAGGACACCAGGGATACTTCCCCTACTCTTTTCGAGAAGTGCCATGGGATCTTTTACATTCACCTGAACTACCACCAGAACAGGAAGATTGGACCTCGGTTTAACATCTCATCCTAAAGACGGATCCTGTGATTAGTACTAAACAGCAGCTATAAGTCACTAAAATCACACACTCCCTCATTCAGTCAACCACACTCACAATCACTTCTTCACACTTTCAATACCCTACTATACAATCACGTTCAACTATCCCACCCACACTCACCAACCCATACGCTCACTCCCCTATAATTTAAAACCTTAATACAACTTAACCCCCTAATACTTACAAATACATATAGCAATATATCTCAGAAGTAGCCCAATATCAAATAACAGCAGTATTTACCCCAACACTAGTCCAGTGTGTCCAGTATTTTCAGTCAATTTTGCCCTCTCTGGGGATTCTTCATAAAATACCCAGTGTTCCCAGTTTCTAACAGACGCTCGCCACAGCTTCCTCAATTTGTAATGAAAGAGGGAGCTCTCACCACCCCTTCCCCAAGAACAATTTCAAATAGTGAAGCACTCTCACTGCTACATCTTCACAACTTAATGTGCAAAATAACAGCCAATCAGGGCCCTCTCACTGCCTCCAAAATAATCAAAAGATTGATAGAGTACTTGCAGTCTATAGATTCCACAGTGCTTCTATGATTATATCCACCGGTAATCTAGACAATTGTCACTTGGCAGTTCTAATCCCTCCAAGTTCCTCCAAGACAGGTATAGAGCAACTGAAAACCTTGAGAACATCGGATCCCAACTGGCACAAGTCCAGTTCTTCTAAGTGTGTGAAAATTCCAGCCCAACCCAACCAAAGAAAGAGTACGCAAACCCCGCCACTCTCCTCACTTTAGGCCACCAGGGAACACCCGACTTAGCCAGGTAACCCTTGGAGACCACAGGGTAAGACCAGAGAGTAGTTGATCCTCCGGTCAGTCTCTCCCAGTCCCCCGGGGACAGTAGCCCAGGCCGAGACCCATCACTACCGAGTCTGCCGGATTACACCCTTCGCCACATAGCGGGCAGAATCCTCCTCGGGAAATCGGTTAATTACTCCCCCGAAATGGAGAGAGATCAGAGGGACCCAATTTAACCAGTGACAGACTCCCGGCTCCAGACCACAGTACAGTTCCAACTCCATGACACACCTCCAAATTGGATCACCCTTCAGTCTGACTAACCCAGCAGCTGTTCTCCCAAGTCTAAGCAGATCCTCATAGAAGGTAATGTAGTCTCTTCAGATTATTTCATAAGGATCATGAATAAATACCCATGGTGTCATATAAAAGTAAACCTATGGACAACCACCTGATGTAAAGTGACAAACTATCGATGGCATAAACTTGAACAGCCGATGGAAAAACGCCGCCGCACTAGCGAGATGGGCGAACTACCAATACCCAATTTAAATGGGCCATGATGGATGCAAAAACTGTATCAAAAACACAAGTAACGATAAAATAAAATTAACAGCGAGCAAACAAATACATTAAAATAAAACAACATTTCTAAGCTGCTGCTTCACTTGACGGCTGGCCCAGTGTGGCTGCCATCTTGTCAGACATCATAAGTTCTCCATCATTGAGAGACTCCTGAACATTGAACAAAAGAATTTGTTTAGGATGTCTGCCTTTTCCTGGTCCCCCTCTACATAGTCCCCCTTACCTTTTTAACCTTACAATCCCACCCCGGTCTTCCTCTTTTCACTTACCTACTTAAAAAAAAAGTCATCTTTTGTTATCTCCTGTGCTATTCTCTCTTCAGTTTGCACCTTTGTGCTTCTTACTGCTTTCTCTGCTTCTCTGCTTCCCCTGATACACCTCCCTCTCTGTCTCCTTATACCTTCTCAATGCTACCCTTTTATCCTTTACCTTTTCAGTCACCTCTTTTGAGAACCACAGTGGTCTCTTTTCCCTCTTGCTTTTGTTCACTTGTTTGGCAGAAAAAGGGGAGATATTGTTGACGGGGGGATCTGAATATGCCAGATGTTAACAGGAGTGCATTTGCTGCAGCCACATCCAGGAGCGAGGTCATTCTAGATGCCCTGCAGGGGGTATGCATTAGACAACTAGTATTGGAACCCACTTGGGAGGGGAGCAATCTTAGACCTGGTACTCTCAAATGGAGATGGGGAGAGGATCACAGATTTAGAAGTGGGTAGCCATTTGGGAACTAGCCACCATCGAACAGTATGGTTCACAATAAACACAGTAGTAGAGTCAAGCCATACAAAGGCAAAGGTCTGGACTTTAGGAGGGCTGACTTTGCCAAAATGAGTGAGTACCTAAGGAATGCACTAGCAAATGGGCAGAAAGGAGGGGTGGAAGAACAATGGGGAATAATCAAAACTGCCATCACAGAGGCAATAAGCTTTTGTGTGAAGCAAATAAACAAAACAAAACGATGTAAAAAACACTATGGTTCTCAAAGGAGGTGGCAGGGAAGGTTAGGGAGAAAAAGACAGCATTCAGGAAGTACAAGGCATCACAGAAGGAGCAGGACAGAGAACTGTATCAGTTAAAGCAAAAGGAAGCAGGGAAGGCAGTCAGAACAGCAAAGGCCCAAACCGAGGAAAAGATAGCCAACTCAGTTAAGAAGGGGGATAAAACCTTTTATAAGTACATCAGGGAGTGAAGGAAGACCAAGGGAGGGATAGTGAGGCTTAATAAAGGGAAGGGGCATGGTCAGAGGGTGACTGTGAAAAGGCAGAGATACTAAACAAATATTTTTGCTCAGTATTCACAAATGAAGAGGGGGAGGTACCTAAACCAAACAATAGAAACACTCTGGATATGGGGGTTTATACCAGCCCATTCGCAGAAGAAAGATTTCTGAAGTAACTCTTAAAACTGAAGGTGGACAAAGCAATGGGGCCTGATGGGATTCATCCAAATAATTCTAAAAGAACTAAGGGTAGAACTAGTGACACCACTGACTACCCTTTTTAACAAATCATGGGAGGATGGGGTGGTACCTGAGGACTGGAGGAGGGCAGATGTAATTCCCCTTCACAAAAGTGGGGGCAGGCAGAAGCAGGAAACTACAGACCTGTTAGTCTGACCTAAGTGATAGGGAAAATGATGGAATCACTTCTGAAGGAAAGAACTGTTGAGTACCTAGAAGCCAGAGGGGCACAGGACCCAAGGCAGCATGGATTCACAGTGAGAAGGTCATGTCAGATTAATCTAATAGATTTCTTTGACTGGGTGACAAAAGTAGTAGATCAGGGAGGGGCTGTGGACATGGCCTACCTAGACTTTAGCAAGGCATTTGACACAGTCCCACACAAAAGATTAATATACAAGCTAGCCAGCCCTGGAGTGGGTCCCAAAATGGTAGCCTGGATAAAAAATTGGCTGGAGAACAGGACACAGAGGGTAAAAGTAAATGGAGTCCACTCTGAAGAAAGGGGGGTTACTAGTGGGGTACCGCAGGGTTCAGTACTAGGACCAGTCCTCTTCAATGTCTTTGTAAGTGACATTGCAGTGGAACTGGAAGGAAAAGTATGTCTCTTTGCGGACGATACAAAGATCTGCAACAGGGTTGATACACAAGGTCGGGTGGAAAGGATAAGAAGGGACTTGACAAGATTGGAGGAATGGTCAAATGTATGGCAGTTTAGATTCAATGCTAAGAAGTGCAAAGTAATGCACCTGGGAAACAAAAACCCAGAGGAAGAGTACACAATGGGGGGTGAGATGCTAACAACAATAAAAATGGAAAGGGACCTGGGGGTAGTCATATCAAATGACCTAAAGGTGGGCAAGCAATATGAGAGGGCAGTAAGGAAGGCTGGGGGGATACTGGGATGCATAGGGAGAGGCATCACCAGTAGAAAACAGGAAGTTGTTATCCCTCTGTACAGACAGCTAATGAGACCCCATCTGGAGTACTGTGTGCAGTTCTGGAGACCCAGTCTCCGCAAAGACAGACAGAATGGAAGCAGTCCAGAGGAGGGCAACTAAAATGGTGCAGGGTCTCGCCAGAAGACATATGAAGAGAGACATAAGGAGCTTAATATGTATACCCTTGAGGAAAGGGGGGCATGATAGAAACTTTCAAGTACCTTAAGGGACTCAGCAAAGTCCAAGAGGGTAGCATCTTTCAGAAAAAGAGGTATGCAAGAATAAGGGGGCACAATTTGAAGATAGCGGGGAAACAGCTCAAAGGTAATGTGAGGAAGTATTTTTTAATGGAGAGGGTAGTGGATGTATGGAATGGCCTTCCTGAGAAGGTTGTGGAGTCAAAAACAGTGGTGGAATTCAAGAATGCATGGGACAGACATAAGGCAATTCTAGGGGATGGGGGTAGGAGGAAGTAGGCTGTTGGTTAATTAGGATCTGCAGCTTATCCATTAGGTAGGGAAATGGGCAAACTGGGTGGGCCAAGCTGTCCTTATCTGCCGTCAGATTCGATGTTTCTATGATGCAGATGTTTGTTGCTTTTACTATGCTCCCTTTTATCTTTGCCCACTGTACCCCCCCAGGCCACCACCCCCCCAAAATCATACCTGAAGCATTCACCCATGTTTATAAAATCTGACCTCCTGTAGTCCAGGACCCTTCCCCTTGTGGTTCAGTTGTCAGTGGCTCAGCAGGTAGCACACTTGCCTGTGAGGCTGGGAGATCAGAAGACTATGGGTTCTATCCCCACACCAGGCACTTAGGTTAAATCCCAATACTGACACTGCAGTGCAGCATGAAGGGGGGGTGCTGCACTCCTGAGGTGCCGTCTTTTGGCTGAGACGTTAAACCGAGGTCCCATCTGCCTGTTCTGGTGGATGTTAAAGATCCCATGGCACTTCTCAAAAAAGAGTAGGGGAATTTCCCTGGTGCCCTGGCCAAATTTCCCCGATTCACTAAAAATACTATTAACAGCTTAATCTAGTTCAAGGTCAGTTGGCATTCATCTGTATCCCCTTCCCCCAGGCCCTGCCTAAAAATAGGCAGAATTTGTCTACTGCACTTACTGGGTCAACAAATACTAAATAAAAATAGAATAGTTCCGCAGTCATCCTTATATTGAACCACACTGCATGGTGATCATTGGTTCCTGGGTGACCTCCCACCTTGACGTCTGCAACACTGTCCATGTTAGTGAGTACCACGTCCAATATTGCCCCATCACGAGTGGGTTCACTGACTAGTTGCCTGAGGAGTTTGCCCTACAGAGAGTTCAGAATGTCCCTGCTTCTAGCTGAGGCTGCCGCTGGGAGGCTTCAATCTACATCTGGCAGGGTAAAGTCCCCCCCAGCAGCATTTCCCTCTTTTCTGCCATCTTGCCCAATGGCTTCCACCAGTACCTTCTCTAACTCCTCCCACTGTGCTGGAGGTCTGTAGGTCACTCCAGTTTGAATAGTGGCTCCATCCCCATCTCCAGGGTGACCCTCTCTCCAGTACCACTGCCTCCCCCTGTATTCCCTGTATCTTCATCACTTGTTTGCTTTCTCTCACATAAAGCACCACACCCTCTCTTGTTTTTCTTACCCTGTCCTTCCTAAGCAGAGAATAGTCTCATATGGCTGTGTCCCAGTCATGATTTTCAGTACACCATGACTTGGTAATGGCACAATATTTGTTTATTATTTATTTATATCAGGCATTTCACCAGAAAAGACCTACTGAGCTGGTAACAGCTCGTTTCCAGATGCACCCTGGGGGAAGAGAATGGGGAACATCATATAAAGTACAGAATACTGCAATACTATTTAAATGAAGAAATAATGAAAATTTAAATACAAAACAGAAAGACATATGTATAGATAAGGGGAAACAGATAGCCAGGGTAAAGCTAGAGAGGGGTTGAAAGAAGAGAGTCTAAGACAGTTGCAGGAGGGAGAGAAGTCATGATGGAATGACTTTAAGAAGAAAGCCGAAGAGGCAGAGCGAATAGACAAGGGAAATGAAGACCAACATTTAGGATAGCAACATGAGAAAGCTGGTGCTGAGGGTTGAGGCACTGGACGCCACATCTCGCACTACGCTGGTGACCCGAGTTCGGGACCGAGCCTGGACTGCCGGGGGTCGGCAGGGGAGAGAGAGAGGATCGAGTGTCCATAGGACTGCTCTCCTCTCTCGGGGAGGGATCCAAGGGTAGCCCGGTGCAGCAGCGGCCCCCGATGGAGACCGGCGGCACTGCTATGCACATGGGCTTGCTAGCAAGCTAGGGGTAGACGTCAGGCAGCTGCCTTCCAGACATGGGTGGGAGCACATCCCACGTCGGGGGCGTAAACGCTATGGAAAAAACCCTCTGGTCCAGATGGGCGACAGCCCTCCCTGAGACATACAACCACACGCCCAACACTGGATCCCTTCCACCACCCCTTCAATCTCCTTGGGTCCTATGTCCCCAGGGGGGTGCGGGGAGAAAAGTAACGTCCTTGAGGATAGCAGGGCTCACAGTGAGTGGTAGAGTGACTGTGGCCAGTGGTGAGGCCTGAGAGAGTTCCGGCTCCAGGGGCGATAAAAGAGAGTGGAAAAAAAAAGTATGAGAAAGCTGACTGACCAGCTGTAGATTTCATAGACGGAATAGTAAGGAAATGAGAAGTAATATTATGTAAAGGATAGCAGGAAGTTGGGGGAGAGCATAAGAGACAAGTAAGGTAGGAAGGAAGGGAACCAAACTAATATTTAGATATAAAGGAAGCACAGTGGAAAATGTGCCTGTCATCAAGAGAGGAGAGAGAAAGAGAGGAGTGGAATGAACAGTGGTGTGTACGTGGTGAACAATCTCAAGCAAAATGACAAAAGAGTTGAAAAGAGGGTCCAGTTTGGCAAGGGTGGATTTGGGAGCACTACTGTCGACTAAATCACCATAATCAAAACAAGCATTTGTCAATGCCGAATGTTGTCTTGCTGCCATTGGCAGTGCAGGAGTTAGAGAGATGCAGCATAGGAGTGGCAGTCAAGTACTGGACTGATGCCACCCACCCCCACCCTACAGAGAGTGAGAGGCATTAGGGTGTCCCTGTGGGTGTTTGGTAGTGCAGTGCGGGAAAACATGCTGGGCAGGATGTGAAAAATGACAGCTGCACAGTTCATAAGGAGGTGAAATTAAATGGCAGTGCTGAAAATGTGGCATACAAATATCTCTGAAAGTTCTTGGAGTTGCAAGGGTGCATAGCAAATATGCAAGGCAGCTTGCAGCACTAACAGTTGTGGTACGTTGACACCAAATTTTTCAACATAGGCATTTTAGCACCTCTGCTCATGTACAGTGTCACTGTCATTTCCTCAAAGTGTCCCAAAGTGATTTGCACTAGCAACCACGCTATTCTGCGCGAAGTGCGGAAACACATTTTGGGCAGGATATGTGAAGTGACAGCTGTACCATTCATCAAGAGGTGTTAAAAATGGCAATGGTGGAAATCCAGAGTGAAAATATCACAAATGCAATGATGCGAGCATGCATGCAATCCAACAACGCTAAATAACACAGTCATTTTATGGAGTATCAGCTCAAATTTTAAACATAGGCATTCTAGGAGCTCTGCTCATGAACTGTGTCACTGTCATTTTCATAATGTGGCCCAAACACTGATTTCCCACAGCGACTGAGCAATTGTGCACCGGAAGTGCGGAAACACATTTCGGGCAGGATGTGGGAAATGACAGCTGCACTGTTCATAAGGAGGTGCAGAAAAATGCCAATGCTGAAAATACCGCATTAAAATATTGCGAATGCATGAAGTTACGAGCCTGCGTAACAACTACACAACGCACGCTCGTAAAACAGGCATTTCTTGGATTTTTTCCACCAAATTTGGAACATAGGCTTTTTGAGCACTGGCACTGTCATTTTGTTAATGGGTCCCGAAAGGTGATTTCGCGCAGTGACTGCGAAATAACCTTCCGAGGCCAATTAATGCCATGACAGTGACAGAATTCATGAGGAGAGGCCCCAAAAACCCCATGTTGAAAATTTGGTGCCAAAATTCCAAGAAATGCCTGAGATATGCAACAAAGTTGAAAAAACCCTATTCATTGCATTATACAGCTTACTGGCATTTCCTCAGTTCGCAGTCGGCTTTGAAGAGTGCAGACATGTTCCCGGTCCACTGAAGATCATCGTGCCGAATCAGAGGTAAGTATGGGGTGAGGGAGGCAGGGTGCGCAGTGGTGGAGTGCTTGGTGGGGGAGGGGGACCTAGACTACGAGGGGCGGTTTCGTTTTCTAGGAAAAAAAAAAAAGAAATGTCGCGGGACAGTTTTGGCACTGCAGGGCATTTAAGATGCTGGGTTGGGCTCTGCCACCACCTAAGTGGGTTTTGGGGGTCAGTAGCCGCGAGAGGATTGGGCACCCTCGTCGGCACACAACAGGGAGGGGGTTAATGCCGCCGAGTTGGGCACCCTGACAAACAAAGTCGAGGCATGAGCCAAGAGATTGGCCCCCTCGGCATTCAACAGTTGGGGGTGATGCCCGTCAGGAGTGGGCTCTGCCGTGGCGTGCAACGCAAGCGGGGCCGAGCCGAGGGATTAGGCACCCCTCGGCATTCCACATTCTTGGGCGGGATGCCGACGGGAGTGGGCTCCCGTCCAGCACACAAATACGGGGGTTGCTGACAGAGTTGAGGCACCCCAATGTTGATAAAGGTGGCGCTGCCCCACGCCAACCATGGCCATAATGGCGTCGAGACACGTCAAGCAAAAAGACTGCTGCGTATGACGATTGCAGCGTACTTTGCTTTGATGTGCTGGCCCCATTATGTATGCATGGTGTGGCGGTGCCATGCAGGCTGACTGGGGAATGAGGGACGCACCTACTGATGCATGCCCTGCATTCGCCCAACAGCAGCCGCGCCCCCAAGACTCGCACTGTAGCAAGATGTTTCTTGCGCATGCGCGCAAGCCAACATAAAAGAGAAAGATTATTTTTACAATTATCTCATGGCATATAGGAAGTGGGATACTCACTTTATTCCTGTAAAGTGCACCAAGCTTGGGATAACGTTTTTGGTGAATGGCATCAGTAAGAACAGAGAAATCAAGATGACAGTCAAGCCAAACACCAAGGTGCTTGAAAGAGAAAGCATCATGAATAATATAGCACCATCAAGGATGTGAAAAGAAGGAAGAAAGGCAAGTTCTAAAATCCCCTGATGTGTACCAGAAGTCATGGAGACAATTTTTTGGGCATTGAGGGATAGCTGGTTAGACTTATAGCATTGCTGAACATTGTTAAATTTCAGCTGAAGCTGTAAAGTTAGATTGTGAGAAGAGGAGCAAGATGCAAAAATAACTATCATCAGCATACATAAGAATGGATGCATTATCCCATGCAATATGCATAATGGCCTCTAGGTTTGGAATTGTGTATCCTAGATTTCTAACATTCACAGACATGGCCTTCCATATTTTTTGCCTTGACTGGTGCTTCACCGCATTTGATTGACTTGACTGGGGTTTACTGGAAGCCCCCGAGTAAATTTCAGTTTGTGACAAATTGCACAACTGGATAAAGAATCTGTACTACGATCAAGGAGCCATGATAAAAGTAAATGGCACTGTCTTGAAGAGATTCCAAATCAAGAGGGGGACCAGACAGTTGTGCCCCCATCCCCACTGCTCTTTGTCATGAGACTTGAACCCCTTGTGGAGTCGCTGTGAGAATCCAGAGAAATATAAGGTGTAAGAGTTGGAGGGGAAGAAATTCAAATTTCCCTGTATGTGGACGATACACTTCTATGTGTCTCCAGTTCAATCCAGAACATCCCTAAGATACTGGACCTTATTAATATCTACTCCAATCCATCTTTATTTCCATAGCGCCTTTCAAAACCAAGGCACTGTACAAGTTATAAATACAATAAAATACAATAAAACTGAGTTTACAAATATTTAAAAATCAATTTGCTCAAGCTTTTGGTTTCAAAATTAAGAAACTAACTCAGAAACTATGCTCTTAGGGTCTTTAACCACACCCCAATTAAAACAGTGCAGCAAATTGAAATGGGTCATGAACAGATTCCGCTACTTAAGGGTCTGGATAGTCCAAGACATGTCTAAACTATATCAGGCCAGTTTTGCCAGATTGCTCACAGACATACAGGCGGACTGTGCCTGATGACAGAAATTATCACTTTTGGTTGGGGGGGCTGAAACAGTTAGAATGAATGTACTACCCAGGTTAAACTTTATGTTTGCCTCCCTACCTCTGAGGTTGCCCTCCTCATTTTCGAAGCACCTTCAGAAAACAATGTCTAAATTTTTATGGGGTATGAAAAGGCCATGGCTCATGTGGGGCATAATTACATCCCCTACATGCAGACTCAGCACATGCCATGATGGGTAAATTTAGACCAGAAATCCTTATGTCAGACTGAAATGGCCAATGTTATTTTCTTGGATAATGAATCCATGGGCAAAATTAGCAATCCAAACGTGGGATTGGCAGTATAGCCTAGTATGGCCATGGGCTTATATCGCCCGTGGATTCGTAATGTGTTCTTTCTTGAGGAGTTCCCCATCCAAGGACCCTCCCAAGCCACCTGTAATTTATTCTTTTTTTTTAAATTGAGCTTTTTATGGGTAAAATTTGCATCATTTACATCAAACCTTTCATAGGTAGAGTCAAGTCATCTCACAGCGTAACTTCACTGTGATAATAGGCAAGCTCTGTTCTCATATAAGCCATAGTCTTTCCCCAGTGCACTTTAACTTTGTGAATACAAAATTATTGAGAAGGTTACAAATTAGAATGTATCAGGAGTGGTTTATAGGCGGTGGGATTTCCGCTTGCGGCGCTGGCGACCGGGTTGAGAATGGACCGGGTATCGGGAGAAACCAACCGGGGAGAAGGATGGGCGTCCCTATGGACTGCTCTCCTTCTCCGGGGGAAGGGCAGGGGAAGCACTGGGAGTGCTGAGAACTCCTGGCGGAGGCCGGGAGATCTCACGCTGCCGACACTGAATCTCTGGGAGGCGGGATGGACACTGGCGTCATTGCACGTCCCCGCCTCCATGAGGAAAAAGACAAGAAAATACAGGCGGGCGAGGGCCACCGTCTAAATGAAGCCCTCCTGGAAGACCTCGAGCAACCACCATCACTGCGGGTCCCCCGACTAGATACTGATTCCGTGGTCACGGAAGAGCATTAGCCCATGACCCTGCCCTCCGGGGGGCCGGGGGTGACTGGGGAACCCCGGCAGCCATAGATGGTGGTAGAGGCTTCCAGGGGCCATGACCAGGGCTGTTAAAATGACAGGGTCCTGCCAAAAAAAAAAAAAAAGTGGTTTATAGATTATAAAAGTCACTTTTATAGTCCAAGGTGAGGAGTTCCCAGAGCCCACTTTACAGAGTATGCAAGCTTACTACCATACATCACAAAGAGGTGAGCATGGTATAGAATGCAAAGAATTGGATGCTAACAAAATAAGAAAGATAGAAAACCAAAATGCAAGACTTAGAAGAACAAGAATGGGGAGGGAGAAAAGGGGGATGGGTCACCCTTAAAGCTAAAGCACCTTTTGTACTTTGTGATTTTACGAGCTAGGTATAAGTGTAAATAAAATCCCTCAATGTTTCTCACAGGTTGCTTCTTCAAGAAACTCACAGTACGAACTCTGGGAATTGCTCCAGCTGATGCAGAACCCACTTGCACCATTTAGTGTCAAAGAATGTCAGGCATGCCTGTAGCCTAGCTGATTGCCTTTCCAAAGTATATACAGTACTTCATATGTGAGATTCCTTCATTTTTCTTTTGTGGGGAGGGTTTTCATATGACAAAGCCTGGTAATTACCTTTTTGGCTATCAGTATAAGGAGTGCTGTATATACAGTTTTATTAACCTTGACTCCCCTTGGCACCACAGCTGTTAGGATATATGTAGGTGTGAGGAGTTCTGGACATTCATATATTGCATTTATTTCATTCATAACCTCTTGCCAAAATGGTGTGAGGAGATTACAGGACCATATAATATGCTCTGCGTCTGCTGGGGCAAAACTGCACCCCCTCCAACATTTCCTCTGCTCAGGGTCTGTGTACCTGGCTATAACCACCAGAGTTCGAATGAACCGGATTCTAGTTTTCCACACATATTCCTTCCAATATGTGGTTGTTGAAAGTTTTAGAGATGGGAAGATGGTCACCACCCAGGCCTCTGGGTGGAGATCTTCTTTTAATTCTTTGAACCAACGTGCCAGTAAATGATCTGTATTGTCCGAGGAAATCACCCTCAGGGCCTTATAAAGTACACTAATAAGGTGGTCCTTAACATTACCCCTTAGATAGAAGGATATGAGAGACACCAGTTGGGAAGGGTTTTTTTACTATTTTAGTTAGGGCTTCCTCGTACGGCTGCAGGAAGGATCTCAGTCATAAAAAGTTATGCAACTCTGTGGGTGGTAGTTTATATGTGGCCTGAAGTGAAGTAAATGATTGTATGCCCCTGGGCCCCAACAGCTGATATAAAAATTTAATGCGGTAATTGTATTTGGCAGACAGGCCATATCATTAGCTAATACCCTTAAATATAATCTTTCAGCTGGAGTAAGGAGATGGTCCAGAACATGCTGCCACTGCCAAAAGGGTTCATCTGTATAGGGGGGAATTTGCTTATGGGCATGCAGGTAGGCGGATTTCCTAGTATGTATGGGTGTAGGTCAAATATATCATTAAGAGTTTGCTCAGTTGACTTCTGGTTTGCCACAGACATGCTTAGGAGCTAGAGGAAAAGCTCTGTCTCTACCCTGCAGCAAAAAAAACCTTTTCATTCTGCAACAAAAACCCTAAAAATGTCTGGAGGGGGGTTCACGGAGAGAGCACGGTACCAGGTCTAAGGCTCATCATGGTAAATCTGAAAAAGGTGAATCTGGATCCCAGCACAACTCCCCGACTCGCTCTGGTGGCCTTCTACAAGTTGCAGACGCCAGGCCTGTCTACGATACAGATGAGGAGTTGGAACATCTATCCTGGCAGCGTTTCTAATGAATCTTAAAAGAAAACAAGGGAAAGTGGGCCGAGAATAAAGCCAAATTTCGCCAACTCTAAAGCCTTCTCAGGTTGAATGGCAAGTGCAGGAGACAGAAGATTGTTTGTCTCACATAGAAGATGGCATTCTACACCTGGGCCATACAGTTCAAGCACTTTATCACCATGCAATAGCCCTGGAAAACAAATGCTTGGATCTCAAAAGTAGATCCCGGTGTGACAATCTCTGCATTTATGGCCTGGGAGAGGGCACCGAAACAGGAATGAGGGTGGACTTCCTAATGGACCTGTTGCGGGATGTTCTTGAGCTCCCCACTGGATGTGTCTTGAATATAGAGAGGTCACATAGGGAATTACTGCCCCAACCTAAAGATTCGCAAGCACGTCCACATTCCATCATTGTCAAATTTAACAGCTATTGGACCAAAGAGGACATTTTGCATAGAGCCTGGCAGAAGAAAGAAATTAAATACAATGAAAGCCGATTCTTCTTTGACCAAGACTATCCCCACGGATATTTACAGGCAGTTGCTGCAATACGGCAATATCATCAAACTGCTCCGTAGTAATTGAATAAAGTTACAGACCCCTTACCTGACGAGACTGCGGGTCTTCTGGCAAGAAGCGACTGAGCTGTATGATACACCACAAGCAGCCCAGGAAGCCTTAGTGAAATGGAGGTTTGATTTACCAGCGGTTCCCAAGATGGCTCAGAAGAGAAAGGACCCCACTGACTCCTAGCAACTGGTGACATTGTGAAGAGCTCGGGATAATGGTTTACAGTCCACCTTGTAGATTGTGCAGCATCTACGTGACTGCATCAAGAAATTACCAGGAGTTACTGAAGTAGAGTTTTCACTGGCAGAGGGCTGATGTGCTTCTGACTTTAATTTGGTAGCTGCTCTTTCTCTTGGTTCCTGGGACTTGAGTATGTGTTATTCTTAACAGTAGTGACCAGTTTGAGATACCATTTACTTGTGGCCATAATACTGCATCGTCTGGTAATGTTCTGATTTGGGCCACTGAGTTTTGAACATTAGGGGCCAAATATTCAAAACTTTGTGCTGGACACAAACTGTTTGCACAGGTTTAGCGCAGGATTAGCGTGGGTTTGCTATATACAAAAGGCCAAATAGCACACACAAACTGCATTAGCGCAAGGCAAAATCAAAATGTATGCAAGGGGCAAACTGAGGGGGCATGTACATGAAAATGGTGCAATGCTATATTCAACGACTAGCACCGTGCAAAGTGGTTTTGCGTGACTTAGCGTGACACTTAGCGTGGTGCAAATTACTGCCCAGGAAAAGGTAGTCTTAACCCTGGGCAATCAGCTTTGCACGACATTTTGGCTTTGTGCAGCATTTGTGCAGTGTTTGCGCTGCTTTACACAACCCCAACAAATAAGTATGGCACATAGACAAAGCCAGACATAGAGGAAACATGCTGCTCACTGATGGCATCACAATGATGCCATCATCTGCTACCAGTCCCAGCCATGCTAGGCAGTAAGTGGTGACCCGGTGCAAGGGGACACCACAGCAGTGTGGCCATACAGCACACACCTGCAGACCGCTCTTCTTTGGACACCAACAGATGCCAGCACACACATGCAGCACTGTGGGCATGGAGGATGTTGATGGGAGGGTGTATGGGTGGCCAGGCTGTACCACAGACCAGGTGTGGCCACAAGGCAGGGACACATCATGCAGTGCACATGGGCCAGTATTGGGAATACCCCAACACCAGTGTGCCTATCTGATCATACGTGCCCCCTAGTCACATACTGCACAGCTGTACAAATGCCACAGCACACACAGCCAGCCATGTATATGTCATTGTGAGCATCCCATGCCAGAGGTGCAGCATCTGTGGGTCACACAACAGCATAACAGTAATGTCCACTGTCAGTAAACACCTGCAAGTTGGGCCTGTCACTGTGTACAGTGCAGTGATCATCACTGCCCTACACACCATAGGCATTGCTGTGTCCCTCACACTACTGGCCCCCTTGCTACTGTAGTGTCTGCTGTGCACTGTAGCATGATCTACAGTGTGACAGTTGCATGCAGTACCACCACCACCTGTGCCGATGCTGTGTTGTCCCATGGGGTACGATATGCTATGCTATGCTGTACTGTTTACATGTAGCCTGCAGCTATCATCATGTACTGCCAGACTGACCTACAGGTGGAGCTGCAGGTGGATCTGGCCAGCCCCTGTACTTCCAGATTGGCCTACAGGTGGAGCTGTGGGACCCTGCAGTAATGCTGGGCAAACTGCATGCAAATCAAGGCATAATGAGATGCTAATCTGGATGTTTCCCCAGAGACTACCTAAGTAGGCTCATTTGCATGTCACTTTCAAATATGGCAAAGTTTAGCACCGGGCAAATGTGTTTGCACTGGGCAAACTGCTTAGCTCCATGCTAAACCCACGCTAACGGTTCAGGGAATATTATACAGTTTCGCACACTGTACTTTCACATGCACTGCTGCCTGCAGCTGTACTGGGTCCATGCATTTACTGGCACACACATCGACCACATTTATTTATTTATTGATTGAAGATATCGGATAACACCTCTGAGTTAAAGACTCCTTTACTAAGGTTCCACGTCATTGAAAACAGAGACATCG
This sequence comes from Neoceratodus forsteri, assembly GCA_016271365.2. Classification (NCBI taxonomy): domain Eukaryota; kingdom Metazoa; phylum Chordata; order Ceratodontiformes; family Ceratodontidae; genus Neoceratodus; species Neoceratodus forsteri. The sequence continues at coordinate 1,104,184,578 of CM028135.1, read as the reverse complement.
GGGACAATAGCAACAACTAGACACAATAGTTACAGAAATGGTTACAAAATGGTTACAGATAACACAGTAAAACAGCTGGTGATACAGAGTTACAGAGTGCTGCCAAACATAGGTACATAGTACAGATGGTCGCAGGTAACAAAACATACACTGCAGGGCGGTGGGGCTAGCCATGCCCTGGTGGTTATTTGCAGGCCTAGGCTGGACTGAGGTGTCCATTGTCAAAATATAGGCATGCCCAGGGGTGGCTGGACCAGAGTTAAGTCCATAGTCGGGAGGGGGGAGTGGGTAAGGCTAAATCAAGGGCAGTCACAGACTGAATCATGAGTGATTACGTCTCTTAGTTGGGACTTGAACTAGCCAAGATGGGTTCTGTGAGGAGGGAGTTTGCGAGTAAGTTGAGCCAGCTAGAGTCCAGGTGCCTAAAAGTTCTTTGACCCAAGTGGTCTTGCAGTGAGGTACCCTGAAGTGGGTTGTCGCCGACTGCCGAGTGAGGCACGTGGACAATAGTGCCTGGAGTATGGGGGAGAGAGCAGGTGGGAGTAGTCCTGCTGTTATTTTTTTAGCAAAGAGGCAGGTCTGATATTTGAGACTCCCATCAAAGTTTAGCCAGTTGGTTGAGGCATAAAGTGTGCAGGTATGTGTGAGTCTGGCACAGCCTCTAGCAAGTCTACAGGCCTTATTAAGGGCCAGTCTAATTTTGTTTAGAAACGTGTTGTCGGCTGCCCCATAGATGATGATTCCGTAGTCTATGAGTGATAGTATTGATGCAGAGACAGCTAGGTGGAGAACTTCTGGTGGGAGGCAGTACTTGTACCGGTGAAGTAGACCAATACGCCCATTGACAGCGGTGCTCAGTGTTCGGATGTGGTCATGGTAGGTGAGCTCAGAGTCTAGGGTGATACCTAAGTATTTGAACGAGGTAACCTGCTCAAGGGGGTCATTTAGGGAGTTCAATATGAGCAGGGGTTGTCCTATGTTCTTGTTTTGGGGGGGGGGGTGCAAATACCATGGATTTTGTTTTTTTGTAATTTAAGACTAGCCTATGTTGAACAAACCTGGATTCAGCTTCTGTGAAAGATTTTTGGAGCGCAGAATGGAGGGCTGTGGGATCGGTGTGGGAGCTGTAGAGAACAGCATCATCTGCATACAAGAGTAGTTTCCAGAGCAATCCTTGGGCAGGGAGTTGAGGAACAGGGAGAATAGTAGGGGGCCGAGAACAGAGCCCTGTGGGACCCCTGACCTGATTTGGAGGGGGGGAGGAAGGGTATGGGCAATCCTGACTGTCTAGGTTCTCTCAGACAGATAGCTGGCAAACCAGCCAGTGGTCTTTGGGGACAGGCCTATTTGTGTGAGGGAATCCAGGAGTAGTGTGTGGTGCACTGTATCAAACGCCTTGGAAAGGTCTATAAAAATAGCATCAGCAGTGTGGCCAGTGTCCAGAGATGTGTGGAGGGCTTTTGTAAATTCCAAGAGGGCTATGGTGGACTGTGGTTATGCCGGAAGTCATGCTGTTCAGGACATAGGAGGCTATATTTGGAAAGGTAGTCCATTAGCTGGGTGGCCACAATCTTCTCCAAGGTTTTTGAGAGGGGAGGCAGGATAGAGATGGGGCGGTAGTTCCCAGGCAGGGTGCGGTCACCATTTTTAAGGATAGGTGTGATGAGGGCAGATTTCCATTTAGAGGGAACTGGCCCAGCGATAAGGAGCGGTTCAGAAACATGGTGAAAGGGGGAGAACTTCGTTGAAGGTGAGTCTAAGCAGTTTAAGGTCCAGTGTGTCACTGCTGAAACGTGATTTGCTGAGGGCCTTGAGTAGAAGAGGGGCAGCTTCACACTGAGATATTCCTTTAAAGTGGAATGGAGGGGTGGAGAGGGAGCAATGTGGTGCTGGGGGTGGGGGAGAAGAAGTTTGGGGGGAACACCAGTAAGGTCGGAGAAGGAGTCATTAAATGTATTTGCAATCAGGGCAGTGTCTGTGGTGATAGACCCATTGACCCTGAGTTGGGAGGGAGGTACAGTGGAGGCTTTGCCACTGAGCTCTTTGAGGGAGTCCCAGAACTTGCGGCCCGAGCCCCATGTGGCAGTGAACAAGGTTTGGTAGTACTCTGCCTTTGCCTTACCAATACTCCAAGTACATTTATTGAGCACTTCTTGGTAGCGCTGCCTATCAGTGGGTTTACCAGTATCCAGCGCAATGTGCCATAGATTGTCCATTCATGCATCTGGTCCAGCAGGGCTTGTGATAGCCAAGGTGTGTCAACCCCTTTAACTCTTTGTTTGCTTAGGGGTGCATACTGGTTGCAGGCAGAGTTGAAAGTGTCGATGAAATGGTTGAGGGCAGAGTCAATGTTCAATGCGGTTTTGATGGGGGACTAGTCACTAGCCAAGAGGCACTGTCTGAGGGACCGAAGTTTGCCGGGTTTGAGGTGGCATTGGAGGATCATTTTTTTGGGGGGCGGGGCTTTTTAACACTATATGACCAGTGACAGAGCACCGGGGAGTAGTCACTCAGGGCATTGGGTAGTACCCTGACCTGGGTTGCTTTGTGGGGTGCAATGGTGAGCACTAGATCAAGGAGGGAGGCAGCACCAGTCTTCTGGTTGATTCTAGTGGCGATGGTCACAAGCTGAGGCAGGTTTTGAGAGGCTGCAGCATCCCTAATGGGAGCCGATGCATCAGCTAGCCAGTTTATATTAATGTCCCCAACGGCAATGATGTCAGCTCTGTCAGGGAGTGTCTGGAGATGAGTGAGGACAGAGTGGAAAGCACATAGTTCACTTCTACCTACCTTCACATCGCTGTGCACTGTGTTGCTGTTGTGGTTTGCACTTCCTGGTTGCTATTTTTTTTTTATTTATTTAGTTTATGTCGACCAGGTAAGTGCACTAGACAAATTCTGCCTGTTTTCAGGCACGAACCTGGGGAGGGGGATACAGATGAATGCCAACTGACCTTGAACCAGATTAAGCTGTTGGTTCAGAGCTGTCTTATTCTGGGGCTAAGTTTGCCCTTCACTCCCAGCCCAGTTTGCCCAGCTTCTTATGCATGCTATATTCAGAAGCTGTTTGCCCCGGGCTATACCTTTTGAATATAGCAGGCTTTTGTGTCCATGCTAAGTTTGTCCACCAGGCAGTGCTAATTTAGCCCCGGAGCAAAGTTTTGAATATCTGGCTCTATAACTCTTATTACTTATATGTAGACTGGTTTTCTTTGTCCAAGTTCAGCAATGGAGGGGAGAGGCTTTAAAACTCCTGAGCCGGTTTATTAAAGAGGGTAATAAGGATTATAAATTACATTACATATCCCCTTGCATTATAGAACTTGTGCTTCTGTTATCATTTGTCATATTAAAAACAGTTTGCACGTGTTAGCTTGTTCCAGCGTCAAGAATATATATATATATTAAGAATGCTAATGGGCTAAATGGACAGTCTGTGGACTTATTAAAAATGGTCTAAGTTTATAGATCTGTATTTGTCTCCAATCTTTTCCTGTTAGATGGCTCGCAGTATTTGAGTGGTCACCCCCAAGTCTTGGTAGAGCCATAAGACTTTTGAGTGCTAGGAAAACCATATTTAGTTTAAGTATTTTTGTATATTTTTGTATGTGCTCATGGTCAAATAACTATGAAGTGATGACTTGGGGGTCAGGAAGGGAATGGCATTTTTTTCTCTTTTTACTGCAGCCTAAGGGAGCCCATTGGTGTTGTTTGGGGCATGGTAATTGCCTATTTGGCTGTTATATACACATTGCACAGTATATAGATTTAAACTAGAGATATAACATTTTCTACATGAGTCATAATCATTGCAATTTGCTGTTTCACCTCCTCTGATTTAGAAAAGGAGGGTCTCCCTCCTTGAACATAACCAAGGCAGGTGGAGGAGAGCGGTTCCGTTTATGGCTTGCTTTTATTTTTACCTCTCTTCCCCTGGTGTTTCGGGTATAGGTCAGGCGACATTCCCATTTATTCTGGTGAGTCCATTTCACCTGTTGTGGACTCTGAAAGAGGGCCCCAGTCTTTGGGGCATGATCACCTCTTATATTTCACTCCAACACTCTCCTATGGTCCAACATAGTGTATGGGAAAGTGGGATTAAAGGCCTGCAATATCAGGCCTTCTGCCTTAGAAGTCCTTCAATGTCTTGTATTATAGTTAGTATGTTATTGAATGTTCTGAAAGTTCTGGTTTTATTATGGTTTGCTGCAGCTGAGTCCCTTAGCAACCAGACCCAGAAAGAGCCAACCTACGATGGTCCGACAGGGGTCAGAGGATTTTGGAGAATTAGTGGGAGTATAATCCTTTCTAACTATGGCTAATATACATACTAGTTTTTTATCTTATAATGTTCATGGTTTCACTAACCTGGTTAAATGTAGCAAAATCCTTTATTTTCTTAAAAAATCATGCTCCTATTTTTTCTTACTTCAGGAGAGCCACCTATCTAAATGGGAACATGAAAGTTGTCAAAATTTGGATTTGCACACATCATCGCATTCACCTATGGAAAGGGGCATCACCGAAGATCAGTAATATGGGTCCCTAGGCATGTACCATTTGAGTTGAAGGGAACGCTTGTGAATTCAGAGGACTGTTATGCTCTCCTCAAAGGGATATATTGTGGCCAAATGATTACTATAGCATCTATTTATGCCCCCTGGGATCGGACTTAAATTTTTATGGGGGCCTGTTTATGAAAATGACAACATGGACAGAGGGGACTCTGGTGATGGGAGGGGATTCAAATTTGGTTTTGCATGAACATCTGGATTAAACCTCCAGGATTACCCACTTGGATAGTAGGATGGCTCATAAAGTAAGTAAGCTTCTAACAGAGTTCGGATATATTGATACTTGGAGGCATTTGCATGGTCAGAGTAGGGACTTTACCTTTTACTCTACCATTTATAAGGTGTATACATTTATTTATTCATTTATTAGCTTTTGGTAACCGGATATGTACGCTAGGCAACAATCCTGCCTATTTTAAGGCACGACTCGGGAGAGCACAGGACATTGGTACACAAATTACAGTAGCACATCTTAAAATCAACGAAAACATAAGACAGCAATAACAAATTAACTTCATACACAGTGGTTAGAGCAACAAATCTGTTACAAAGGATACAGTGCACAGTAAAATACCAGATTAGACTATTTTTTTATCCCTAGAGAAGCAGCTGCTCAGTTGGGGGGGGGCACTATAGGAGACATATTGCTTTCGGATCACGCATTTATTTTCTTACAACTCAGTCTGGGACAATCAAAAAAAAACACTTTTTGGTGACATTCTTGCAGAGCGAGGAGGTTCGGACCTCTATCAAAGATACTATTAAAACGGCTATAGAGAATAGTGATACTCCAGATATGTCTCCCATAATTCCGTGGGAGACCATTAAAGCAGTCACTAGTGGTAAAATTATTGCCATCTCAGCTCAGCATAAAGAACAGAAAAGTCTGATGGCCTTTATTAAAAAATCAGGTTTTCTCTTTGGAAGCCTTGCAGAAAAGTCAGTATGACTCACAAAGACAGGAGGAATTGTGTCACATTAAGAAAGAGTTAAATTCTATATTAGATTACCAAGTGGAGCAAAACCTACTTTATTTGAGGCATAGGTACTATGATGGTGACCCTCGAGCCCTTTGATTACTAGCTAATCAGTTACAATAGTGGAAGGCAAATGCCACCATTACCAAAATAGTCCACCCTCATACCAGAGTCCCTCATATCTCTACAACTGATATAGCGTCAGCCTTCAGGGATTTCTATCAATCGTTATATAAAGTTGACACTGTCCCAGACTCTACCCAGATAAATCATTTTTTGAATGCCCTTCATCTTCCCCAGGTGTCTCAGCAGGACGCTCAAGTGCTAGTGACCCACAGCCTTGATTCTGAAATATGTTCTGAAATAGCACACTTACAAACTGGGAAGTGCCTGGGTAATGATGGGTTCCTGGCAGAGTTCTATAAGACTTTGAGACTCTGCCATCCCGCTTTTAACCCCGGGGGTAGTCTTGCTCCAACTTGGATGTAGGCGATTGTTGCGGTGTTGCCCAAGTTGGCCAGGAAACCCACTCTGCGTACATCTTATAAACCCATTTCGATATTGAACATGGACTATGAAATTCTGACCGATCTATCTACTCGATGTTTGGAGACAATCATCCCAGAGCTTGTTCATATTAATCAAACAGGTTTTGTTCTGGGACGTTAAGCTCAAGATTACATTCGATGAGCTGTTCACATCATAGACCTTCTAGCCCACAGTAAAAAGCCCACCCTATTGATGAGCCTTGATGCAAAAAAGGCATTTGACAGGGTCTTTTGACCCTATCTTCAGGCATCCCTGGCCGGCTTTGGGTTCCCTGATGAGTTCTGCCATTTAATTTCATGCCTTTATACTTCCCCGGTGGGTTATGTCTGTCTTAATAGTCATATACATTCACCATTTCAGTTGGAGAGAGGGACAAGGCAGGGCTGTCCCCTCTCACATCCTCCTTTTTTCACTTTATATAGAACCCCTGGCCCAAGCAATTCATTTGAATCCTAGGATCCAGGGTGTGTACTTCTGAGGGGGTTAAACATAAATTGGGACTTCATGCCGATGACATCTTGCTTTTTCTGAATAACCAAGATTCCTCATTGCTGGAGGTCTCTGGACAGATTTGTGGATTCTCTCAGATCTCAGGGTATCTACTTAACACCACCAAAACTGAGGTATTGGCATTTTCATTTGTGGCTGGCCATCCCATCCCACCAGCGTGGAATTCTATTCAGTCGACACTTAGACTCACTCATATTGTTTCATTAAATACCTTTAAATCTCTGACCTATAAGTGCTTCCAGTTATCTGTCATTGTTATAGGAACTGCTGTCCACTGCCTGGCTTTTGACGCTGCTACTTAGTGCCATATCCCCCTATGATCGCCTATCCTACCCTCCATGGTCCCCCGGCCTCTGTCTTCCCTAGTCTATCCTTCACCCTTCCTGCCATATGTCATTCCTTGCGCTGCCTGTATGATTTACTTTAGTGCATATTTGCACCCTGTTCGCGCTGCCTGTATGATTTACTTTAGTTTATATTTGCAGTGTTTGCGCTGCCTGTATGATTTACTTTAGTGTATATTTGCAGTGTTTGCGCTGCCTGTATGATTTACTTTAATGTATATTTGCACTGTGTTTGCGCTGCCTGTGTGATTTACTTTAGTGTATATTTGCACTCTCTTCATGCTGCCTGTATGATTTACTTTAGCGTATATTTGCACTGTGTTCGCGCTGCCTGTATGATTTACTTTAACAAATATTTGCACTGTGTTTGCTGCCATATGTCTTTCCTGGCACTGCCCATTAGATTTTGTCTTATTGTACTCCTGCACTATGTTTTAGTTCTTTGTATGTTTAATGTCCCATGACCTGTTCTGTATGTATATGTGTGTGTGTGTGTGTGTGTGTGTGTGTGTGTATATATATATATATATATATATATATATATATATATATATGTATACACACACACACACATATACATATTTATACAATGGGGGTGAGGGATAACTGAGTGAGATAATGTGTTATTCTCACTCCCATTGAATAATCACAGTGATGACATCACCACTGTGAGAATATTTACAAATATACAATAGCACTAACCTGCGCTAACCTGCTCTAAACCTACGCAAAGCCACGCTAAACCCGCGCTAACCCAGCGCAAGCCACACAAATTGTACATTTTGTAACAGTGAGGCCCCATTGTATAAATAAGACACATGATGGACACATGTGGAATGATAGCTCTGTTTTCACTCCTGCCTTGTGAGCACTGTATATTCCACTGCAGCTCTTCTCGGGTACTCGTGAAATATCCAGGGTCACTTCCGCAGGAGTGAAAATATTTTCCATATTCCACTGTGCCATCATGTATCCTATATATATATATATATATATACACATATGCTTCATACTCTGTTGTGTCCCTTTTTATGTATCAGGACCTCCTTGCAAATGAGCCTGCTCAATGGAGTATTTCCTGCAATAAAGTTGAATTGAATTGAACTGAAATGCAGAAGGAATACTCTATGCGATGGGACCTTAGTAAAATGAAATATTTAGGGATATACTTAGGCCTATCCACCTCCACCCTACTGTATATCAAGATAATTATCCACAATTAGTGAGCTCCCTTAAAAACGGTTATAAACATTGGGCTCCCTTCCCCCTACCCTCTACATGCCAGGACGCAGACGGTGAAAATGAATGTTTTGCCGATATTTTTATATCTTTTCTAAAATGTCCCCTGTATTCTTCCACAACAGGAGTTGATTGTCTGGCAAAAGCAATAATTATCCTTTCTCTGGAGCCCCAGAAAACCATGAGTTAGGCAACAAGTCTTATACTTGCCAAAGAAAAAGGGGGAACTTTATTTACCATACCTACCTGAGTATTGGATTGCCTCCCAGATGAAAATAGTTCTGTTGTAGCAGAATTCACAGTATCACTCACAATGGAAAATTATAGAGCTGGCATCTGCTCGAGACCCCCTTTTGCAAATGTTACCTTTTCATTGAAACCTGATGCCCAGGAGGCAGGGGATACAGGTTACGGGGGTAGTAGCGGCACTGGAGGGTTGGAGGAGGGGATTCAATAAAGGGCCTACATCCCACACATTCTGGAGATATAAATTTGCGCCTAGGATGAGAAGTTCCTTCCTGCATCCCTGGATCCTTGGTTTAGGTGGCAGGCCTTACTGGGATTTCACTCTCCCTGGCAGCTTATGCGGGGTAACTCCATCTTAACTTTTGATGTTTGGGCCTCTAAGTATAACCTTACTCATGCAGACAGATTGTGCTTCTACCAACTGAGAAACGAAGTGAATGTCCAGCTTAACACCCCTTTAAATGTACAGTACTTAGGCCTTCCTCTCCCCCCTTTTGAGAGCCATATGGGCTTCTTCCACAGGCAAAGGTACAATCACATTGCTGTATGCCAACTATATCAAGGGGCTTCAATGACATATATAAAATCAAAATGGGAGGGGGAGTTCAGGCTTCAGGTAGCTCAAGCAGAGTGGCAGAGGATATGGTCAGCAGTCTGGACAACTTCCTTCTCACCTAACTGGCAGGAGTTTGTATGGCGAGCACAAATTTGCTATTTTCTGCTCCTGGTAGTGCAGGACAAGTGAGATCCTGGCAGAACTTCTGCTTGTTGGAGATTGTGTGGGGAGGCCAAAGCCTCCTATTGCCCATGTTTTTTGGGATTGCTCATTGTTTCACTCATATTGGGAGGGGGTTCAGGATCACTTGAAAAGATTATTTGAAGTGGGAGAGATATTAGGTCCAGAACATATAACATTGGGTCTCACCCCAGTTGCACGAAGAGGGAAAAAGGCTAAATATCTATGGCATAGTTTAATTGCTGTGGCTCTAAAGACTATTACTAGACGGTGGTTGTAAGCCACACCACCGGAGCAGAGGGACAGTGTTCAAATAATAGCACAAATATGTGAAATGGAAGGCATTACCTATTCCTTACAATGCAAACAGCTTACATTAATAGGTAGGCAAAATGGGAACTGCAACTAGTGGATCATTTGCCTAATGGGCAGTAATTGTCACTTAGCTCTAGAGTTTATTTAGATTTATTTATTTATTTATTTTTTGTTGACCAGGTAAGTGCACTAGACAAATTCTTGCCTTTTTTCAGGCATGACCCAGAGGAGGGGGATACAGATGAATGTCAACTGACCTTGAACCAGATTAAGCTGTTGGTGATATTTTTAGTGAATGAGGGAAATTTGGCCAGGGCACCGGGGAAATTCCCCTACTCTTTTTTCAATAAGTGCCATGGGATCTTTATCATCCACCTGAACTACCACCAGAATAGGCAGATGGGACCTTGGTTTAATGTCTCATCCGAAAGACAGCACCTCAGGAGTGCAGCACCCCCACCCCCCGTGCTGCACTGCAGTGTCAGTATTGGGATATTAACCCAAGTGCCTGGTGTGGGGATAGAACCCACAACCTACTGATCTCCTGGCCTCAGAGGCAAGTGTGATACCTGCTAAGCCACTGACACTGCTTTAGACCCAACCAAACATGTTTTGGAACAGGCTGGAACAGGTTAATACTACTATTCATTTCCTCCCTGGGATCTTACATTAAGGAAGAGGAAACAATTACCAATTGCTCTTGCTTGACAGAGTCGGGTGGGTGGTGTATATTTATTTTATTAGACTTATAGAATATAAGTGCAATTAAGTATGGACTGGGGTGGGCAGGAAATGACAGTAAGTTTATTTACAATTTCTGGATGTTTTTATTAGTGAGATTTTCAAATTGAATTATTCATCTTACTGTTATTATGTTTTACAACTCTGAAGGGCAAATGCCTCTATATTTCTGCTTTAACTCCTGAATGTACAGTATGGTGATCGAGCTGAATGCGGCAGTAGTCAGTGTATTAGTATTACATTAAAGTAACATGGGTTTATATCTTTTTTTGGAACTTCAATAAAAGAAGACTAAAAAAAAAGAATTTGCTCAATCAGTTTCCAGTGAGCCCAATATGCCAATGCAAGCCAGCGCATTATGATTCATATTTGTGATGCTTGAGCACATACACGCATATTCAGCAACTTGAATCCTCCTCTGTCTCTGGGGAGTTGTAGTGTACCATATCCTGGGGGGGCTTACCTCCCCATATAAAGCAGGAGATTAGCCTATCCCATGCTTGGCAATACATTTTAGAAGGCATGACTGGGAGGGTTTGTAGAAAAAAAAGGAGCCGTGGCAATACGTTGTGTTAGATAGTTTCAGTTTTATTCAGGAATCCCAGTGGTTGCTGAGTCCAATGTAATAGATTAAAAAATTACTCACCTTAGTAATGTTGTTTCTTCTAATGGAGTCTTGCTATATTATGACAATTGCAGTTTGTCCCACCATTAGAACTGCCCCCGGAGGTGAAATAGTTAACTTCCATGCCAGGCATGGAACTTGGAGCGTGAGCTTGGTTAGAGAAGCTCTGTCTGTGTAATTTCAAACTGAAACTGTCAGATCTTTATGAGCAAAACTCACTAAGGTTCTGTGTGGAAGCTGTAACCTACACTAGCCAACTGGCTACCTAAATATTAACACATATTCCTGGTCCCAACACAAAGACTCAAGTCAGGGGCCAGAAAATAAGATAAGATAAGATAAGAAAAGATAAAACAAAACACAACACCCAAAAACCCCAAGAAAAAAGGGTGTGGAAAAAACATAAAATGGGCATAAACAAGAGCCCACACTGGACTGCCCACCCCATACCCAAGTAGAAGTTCTGAGAGGGGCAGGCTGGGGGGGGGAGGTCATAATATAGCAAGACTCCATTAGAAGAAACAACATTACTAAGGTGAGTAATTTTTTCTTCAAACAACATGAAGTCTTGCTATATTATGACAATTGCAGACTACACAGCAGTACCTCCATGGAGGAGGGACAGAACCTACTTAGGGAATAGGCTCTGAAGTACGGCTGTACCAAATCTAGCATCCCTCCTGGCCTGGATATCCAGGGAGTAATGCTTGGTGAAAGTGTGTACCGTTTTCCAAGTAGCTGCTTGACATATCTCTAAGATAGGGATGTCTCTGGCAGCAGCTAGAGACGCAGCTGTACCTCTGGTAGAGTGAGCCCTCAGGCCTGAAGGGGGAACCTTTCCCAGTTTTTGATAACAAAATTGGATACAAGAGACAATCCACCTGGCAATGGATCTCTTAGTGGCAGGTTTACCTTTCCCAACCTCACCATAAGTGAGAAAAAGTTGGAGGATTGAACCTATGACCTTAGTACGCTCTATATAGTAACTAAGGGCCCTCTTAACATCTAAGCTGTGCAGCCTCCTCTCACCAGAGGAGGAATGGTCAGTGAAGAACACTGGAAGTGAAATAGATTGGTTAAGGTGGAAATCTGAAACCACCTTAGGCAAAACTTCCTGTTAGTCCTAAGGACTACCTTATCCCTGTGAGAGAAATAAAGTCAGTCTCCACTGACAAGGCTTGTAACTCACTTATGCCTGGCAGAAGTGATGGCTACTAGAAAACAGTTTTCCAAGTCAGGTACTTAAGCTCTGCAGAAGACAGAGGTTCAAAGGGGGGTTGCATCAACTGAGCAATGCAAACATTAAGATCCCAGGCAGGAGCCGGGTCCCTGAAAGGTGGATTAGTATGAAGCAATCCTTTAAAAAACTTGGAAAATACAGGGTGAGCGGAAAGAGAGGAGGGCTTTCCTGCTGAAATAAAGGCAGAGACAGCTGCCAAATGTACTTTCAGGGTAGCTGGTCTCAGACCCAAAGAATTAAGATGGACCATATAGTCCAAAACAATGGGCAAGTCAGCAGATTCCGGGGAAATATGTTTCCCAGAACACCAGATGGAAAACCTTTTCCATTTAGAGTTATAAGTAGCCCTAGTGGAAGGCTTCCTAGAAGCCTTCAGGATTTCAAGAACACCTTGAGAAAGGTGTAGGTCAGCAAATTCTAACTCCTCAAGAGCCAGGCCTTGAGGTTGAGGGATTTGAGATTCGGATACCAAACTCTCCCCTGGGCACAGGTTAACAGGTTGTGATTCCTGGGGAGACACAGGGGAAGATGGACTGCTAAGGACAGAAGGAGTGGGTACCAGGGCTGCCTGGCCCAATCTGGAGCAATCAGAATCATCCTGCAAGGCTGGGATCTGATTTTGACTAGCACCTTGAATAGGAGAGGGAAGGGGGAAGGCGTATAGAAACTTCCCTTCCCAATCTAGGAGAAAGGCATCCAGGGGGACTGAGCCCATCACTGGGGGCCTGCAACAAAACAGTGGAAGTTGGTGATTGTCTGAGCTGCTGAAAAGATCTATCTGAGGGTGCCCCATCTGGCAAAAAACTATCCCAGTACTTGGGGATCCAGAGACCATTCGTGATGGCCCTGGGAAATCCTGCTGAGAGCATCTGCCAGGACATTGTCCTTTCCTGGGAGGTGAACTGCTATGAGGGAAGTGTTCAGGGAATAAGCCAGAGACCACAACTTCATTGCCTCGGTGCACAGGGCCGAAGACCGAGTGCCCCCTTGTTTGTTGATGTACCACATTGTAGTGGTGTTGTCTGTTCTGACTTGTACCACTTTGTTCTGAACAGATGCAGAAAACACCTGAAGTGCTAGAAAAACAGCTCTGAGTTCCAGCAAATTGATGTGGAGCAGAGATTCCTGAGGGGACCACACTCCCTGGGTGGAGAGGTCGCCCATGTGAGCTCCCCAACCCAGAAGGGACGCATCTGTAGTAAGGGTCAAGGAGTGAGATAGGGGATGAAGGGGACCCCTAGTCTCAAATTGCTCTGATCCTGCCACCACTGAAGGGCCTGGATCAGGGTTCGAGTCACTGGGATCAACTTGGAAAGGGGATCTTTTCTTTGGGACCAGAAGGCTCTCAAATGAAACTGAATGTCCCTCATCTGAAACCTTGCTCCTTGCACTACAGCTGTGGAAGCAGCCATGTGTCCTAGTAGCTGTAAGAAGTGCCTTGCTGGTCGAGAGACCTGCAGAGTGAAGGAGGAGGCCAGGGCCACTAGGTTCCTTACCCTTTCTAGGGGCAGGAAGGCTCTGGCCTGCTTTGTGTCCAATTCTGCAAAGGTGAGTACCTGGACAGGTTCAGAACTGACTTTGGAAGGTTGAGAAGAAACCCAGAGAGGTGAGCAGCTGCTGGGTAACCTGCAGGTGTGATTTGACCTGGTCTGGAGACTGACCTACAATGAGACAGTTGTCTAGGTAAGGAAAGATGGCAATCTTTTGCCTTCTTAAATGAGCAACTGCTACTGCTAGACATTTTGTGAATACCCTTGGGGCAGAGGTAAGGCCGAAGGGCATTGCTCTGAACTGGTAATGGCCTGAGGGCAGTTCAAATCTGAGGTACTTTCGGTGGGAGCTTCTGATGAGAACATGGAAATAGGCATCCTTGAGGTCCAGGGAAGCTAGCCAGTCCCCTGACCTTAGGGAGGGTAAAATCATTGCCAGAGTCACCATTTTGAATTTTGGTTTCAAAAGGTGCTTGTTTAGATATCTTAGGTCCAAGATGGGCCGCCATTCTCCTGTCTTTTTTGGGGTAAGGAAGTACCTGGAGTACAGACCCTTGCCCTGGTGTAGGGGAGAAACCCTTTCTACAGCTCTGAGAGCCAGGAGGGTTGAGACTTCTGTTTCTAAGGCAAAGGTCTCTAGAGGGTTTGCAGGTGGAAAAGATCTGATTCTCATCTTTGGAAATTTTTTGAAGCTGAGAACCAGACCCCAGCTTACTACTTCCAGGACCCACTTGTCTGATGTTAGAGACTCCCAGTTCTGAATGAAGTAAGCCAACCTGCCCCTACAGGTAATGGAGAATCGGCCCTGGGCACCCCATCAGGGTGCCTGTTTGGCAGAGGCTTTAGGTTGAGGGGTGGGAGCAGGCCTGCTTGCACCCCGTCTGCCTCTCCCTCTGAAGAACCCCCTCTGGGCATAAGCAGAGGAGGCCTGGGTTTAGTAAAAAGGCCTGTGAAAAGGCCTACCTCTACCCCTGGGGGTCTGCCTCTGAGGAGTGGCTTGCCACTCCTTGGCCTGAGCACTCTTATAAGTTGTCCTATATTCATCCATTTTCTTCATATAATTCTCTGTCTGCTCCCCAAACAGAGAATTTCCTACACAGGAAAATCCATAGCCTTAGTCTGGGTATCCTGTGACAAGCTAGTACACCTGAGCCAAGCCAACCTCGAAAAGCCACAGATGTAGCCATGACTCTAGAGGATACATCATTAAAATCCACAGCAGCATGGAACTGCACCTTGGATGCCTCAATACCATCAGCAGCCACCTGTTCCAGCTCCTAGCAAGCTGGCCAGGGGCCTGTTTGGCCAAAGCCATGACAGTGTCCCATCTAGATTTTTGATATTCGTCCCCATAAGCCATGTAATTTGCTTGCCTGAGTCCCAAGGACGCTTCCATGTATTGTTTTTAGCCATGGCATCAATCTTCCTGGAGTCCTTGTCAGGAGGATGTGAAGCCAAGAATATTAGTTTATCACAGGCTGCAGCCTGAACTACTCCAACATGACTGCATTGCTGTGAAAGGAATTCTGTATCAGGACCTGACAAAGTGTACCTCCTGTCCATCTTCTTGTCCACAGGAGGCACAGAATTAGGAGCTTTTAAAATTTTTATTATTTGTTTCCTAAATGACTTATGTAAGGGGATAGAGAATCTCCTAGACTCTGGGATATCCATCATTTCTACAAAATCAGGTTCCTCTTGCTCATCCACAGCTTCCTCCAATGGGAGCTGGAGGGTTTCAGCAACCTTTTTATAAAACATAAAGTGAGAAGGGGACTCAGAAAGCGTAGGGGGAGATTCTAAAGGTCTGTCTGGGGAGATGTCCGGTTCAATGGGCACACCCAGACTCTCAAAGTCACATTCATACTGTTCATAATCATCCTCCCCCTCCTCTGGTTCATAAAACTCTTCTAAATCATATTCTTGAACCGGTGGAACCGCCGAACCGACCTTTTACCAGACAGTGGCGGTTGGATGGAACCGGAGAAAGTGACTGGACAATTTGTATAGCTCTTGCTATCTCTGCAGCAGTTGGAGAAGGAATTTTAGACTCACACCTGCTGATTTTCTAGTTTTCTTTGCTGGAACTGGCTCCTCAGAGTCAGCTTTACGCTTGCCCGAGGAAGTCTCACGGTCAGAGGGCATTTCCTCCGGTTCGGTTGGCATCGAACCGGCTGGCCATCCTGGTCAGCGGACTTTTGGCCTCGCTTCCCTGAGCCTGCCAACCTCTTATCCAGGGTGGCTGCAGGGAAATTCTTACAAATCTGGCAGTCTGAATTGAGGTGGTCAAACCCCAGACAATATACACATGTGGTGTGTGGGTCAGCCTTGGCAAAGGCTTCCCCACGAACACCACAATATGAAACAGTGGGCCCGGTTTTTCTTTTGGGTTTCTCAGACATAATGCCAGCTAACCAAAAACTTGCCCTTTTAACAGCAGTGCCAGGCAAGACACCCTTTATCGGTTCCAACCGTGTCACGGGTCGTGGAAAAACCGTAATGAAATCCGCTTTTTAGAACCGATAAGAACAGGAACCGCACTCTAAAAGCTTTTAAATGCTTGATTTTAAAGTTTTAAACAACCTGATCGGTTCAAACCGAACTGATAAACATTTACAAGTTCCACACAGAAATAAACCTGTCTATTACTTACAATACCACAGACAGGCTTGAACCGATCGGTTTGCAGTTAGAATAATAATACTTACGGTTGAATTTAACCAAGAAAACACTGTTTAAACCGAGAAATGAACCGAGCAGTAGGAGAAATCTCCGGAGCGACTGTTCAGTGAGGCGGAGTAAAGAATCTGACAGTTTCAGTTTGAAATTACACAGACAGAGCTTCTCTAACCGAGCTCGCGCTCCAAGTTCCATGCCTGGCATGGAAGTTAACTATTTCACCTCCGGGGCAGTTCTAATGGTGGGACAAACTGCAATTGTCATAATATAGCAAGACTTCATGTTGTTTGAACAGCACTGGTAACTGTAGCCTGTCTCTTTGGAAACAGATCATAGCACCTTGCCATTTTACCCCTGGTTATCTACACCCGAAATCATTCAGTAAATGGATAATGCACGACAGGGTGTGTGTCGTGCTGGGATAACGGAGTGCATCCAACGCTCCAGGCATGGCGTTATCTCAGCACGACACACATCCTGGAGTGCATAATTCCTGTTATACAATGGCTCAATTGCAAAACAGTAAAAAAAAAAAAGAGATAGAAAAATGTATTAAAACTATATTTTTTATTGTTTTTGTAGTGGGTAGGTTTACATTATGGCAAAATAGTGTTATCTGTAGTTTAGCCAGTAGGTGGAGCTGTACTGTTTTGCTGTGGCTTTCTGCTTCTGGATTTTTAAAAAAATTGTTTATAGTGCTTAACATCCGTTCCCCCCCCCCGCTAACTGACTTACTGCCGGCCATACACTCCTTTGAGGATCTGTGCTGCATGGGAGGTAGGGAGATGGTTTAGAAAGTTGGTTGAATGATTTTAATGTGCTGAAATATAGGAGAGGAGGAAAGTGTGTTTATGAGCGAGTGACAGCTGGGTGACTGTGCGAAAGCGGTTGTTCACTCGCTCGCTCACTGGGCCACACGCTCGGTTTCTGTATGGGTCAAATTTGTTTTTGTGAGAAAAAAATTAGGCTATTTCCTTATTTTGTGATGGCTGTGGGTGGTAGTATATGGGTTTTCTTTTAGGGGTTATGGTCTGTGGTGGAGGTGAGTTTCTGGCTGTGTGAGGGCAGCGCCGACTGGCAAAGTGGGTAGCAGGAATGCTGCTCATAGGCAGCGGAGAGATGTTCATTTTAAATCTAGATGTGGACATCGGTGTGCTGGCACTAGAGCCATGGTGTTATGCCAGGATAACACTATGGGTCCAGTCTCACACTGACCAATGAGAGGTCAAGATTCTTTCTTGCCATTGTATAATCACAGATAGCATGAAATATATAAAAATAACTGTCACTGCGTGTGGGAATAAACTTCTGATGAGGCAAATTTACAGGTTTAAAACACACCATGGTGTGATATTTATTTTTCAAAAGTTTGAAAAATAATAAATGAAAAAATAAAATTGCAAAGAAAATCACTACTTAACATCAGTAGTTTCTCACATAATACAATCCTGGATCTTAGAGCTCCAAAGACCCTTCCCATCTGCATTCAACAGCTTGTCTACAGTAGCAGTAGAACCTCTCTCCTCCTCTTTCAGGGCTGAGCCCCACTGAACTGAACTGAAGTGAACTCAGAGAAGAGGTTTTATATCTTTTGGTGGGGTCACCAGACTAAGCCCTTTCTATTTACATGTCTGAACATGCTGTTTCAAAACCAAGGTTTTTTATTTGTTTCAGGGGACTTCCATGTTTGATTAAAGGTACAGGGCATTTTTCTTTATACACCCACAGATATTGATTCTCTACCTGTATCTCTGATCCACAGTGACTAAGCACTTTTATAAAGCATACCACCTTATACAGTAACAGGTTTATAGTGTGGATTTATGAAAATACCTTAAGGATTTCTTATAACTGTACTAATCATGAAATTATTATTGTTTTATATGACTTCCTTTTTTTTAAAAAAGGCTTTATTAACTGTATTTATTCCTATTTAAAATAGCCTTCATGCTTTTTGTACACAAAATGCACTTATGCACTTTACACAACACCTCTCCGGGTGTTTGGCATCATTCCAGGGACTGGATGGATGGAAATGGAAAAAGAATGAAAAGAGAGAACTAGTAGGAAGTTTAGTAGGGACAGTAAAGAGCTACGCTAGGTGGCCAACCTAGGGTGGGGGGGGGGAACCAAAGAGAAAAGTGTTAACTGTTGTGCAACAGAAGTTTTGGTGGCTAGGAAATAAGGAGATAGAAAAGTGGCCCATCAGTCACAGCCAAGGGTTGTAGCCTAACTCCGCCACAAAAACATTTAATACTTCTTGATATTATACAAGATAATACACATTAAAGACTATAGGGAATACAGTATTTCTACAGAGATAAAAATGAACACATTTGAAAAGATAAGAGATCACACAGAAGACACCTAACTCATTGTTATCTAGATTCTAAGAAGAGTAAAATTGCATATAAAATGGCTAGGGAGTTTTCTGCATCCTGACTGGCTGAGAGGAACCTTTGGTTGTGTCATTATGAGTGTGTATTCGACCAACAGCTACTTCTTTGGCCAAGTGGAACACAGTGCCCCCACAAATCCATGCCTGCCAAGAAGTTTCGAAACAAAATGTTTTAGCAGCCATGTTGCTAAACACCCAGTATTTGCCTTTACATTTTAAATACCATTTGAATACTATTTTGACATTTTTAAACTCCCACTACACCACACCTAAGAAACAGTAAGAAAAAATTACTCACCTCAGAAATCTTCTTTCTTCCGAGGGGTCCTTTAGCATCAGTAACTTTTTTGCACTTAACTGGCTAGGTGCAACTACTCTGGAGGGGTACCTTTAAGAGATATTTAAATGAGAGAGGTCAAGCCAATCAGAAGACAGGAAAGGGGTGAGCTGAGTGAGAGCTGTTGAAGGCTTCAGAATTTTTTTGAAGAAAAACGAGGGCAATTGCCCTGAAAAAGAATCAACAAGAGTCAAAAAACATGCAAATGTCCACAAAAAGTGGAAACAGAAACATAGAAGAAATAGAAACAACAGCAACACGAGCTAAAAACTCATCAATAAGAAACTCCAAATTTGGTAAAAGGTGACATAAAGAGCCCTTTGTCCTGAGCTCAACTTTATCGTTGTGAGGGATGATGTAATTTGGCTCAGTGCACAGGGCCTGTAGCTCTGAAATCCTCCTGGCAGACGTAATGGCTACTAGGAAGACTGTCTTCCAAGTTACAAACTTCATGTGGGCTGTGGACATAGGCTCGAAGGGTGGATTCATGAGCCTGTCTATGCAAAGGTTCAGGCTCGAAGGAGGAATGGGCTCCCTGGTTGGAGACTGGAGATGCAAGAGGCCTTTGAAAAACATTAAAAATAGTGTGGGAAAAAATGATTTTTTCTTTCCCACCAAAAGGTAGGCCGAAATTGCTGCCAGGTGTAGCTTGAGGGAAGATGGTTTCAAGCCTGACGCCTGTAAGTGTACCAGGTAGTCTAGTAGCTGAGGGTCTGAAGCTGATAGGGGTTCGACCTTTTCGCTTTTGCACCAGAGGGAAAACCTTTTCCATCTGACTGCATAAGTCTTCTTAGTGTTCAGTTTTTTAGCCATCCTCAGTATCTTAAGGACCTGTTCAGAGTACTGTGAGGATGGAAACTCTAACTCCTCAAGAACCAGGCCTTGAGGTGAAGAGAATGTATGTCTGGGTACTGCACTCCCGTCTGAGGAAGGGTCAGCATGAAGTGAGTTGGAGGCAGGCAAATGGGCCTACTGCAGGACATTGAGAGGAGAGGGTACCAAGCTTGCCTGGGCCAGTCTGGAGCCACTAGGATTATCAATGCAGATTGCTGTCTGAGTTTCAGCAAAACCCTGAATATCAGGGAAACAGGAGGAAATGTGTATAGGAATCTCCCTGACCAGTCCAGGATCAGGGCATCCAGAGGAAGTGTTCCCAGAACTGGGGGCCTACAACAGTACTGAGGAAGCTAAAAATTGAGGGGAGAGGGAAACAGATCCACGTTTAGTGTGCCCCACCACCTGAACACTGTGGCTAGTACTTCCTTGTTCAGTGTCCATTCACTCTGGCCTTGAATGATGCAACTTAGAGCATCCACCAGAGTACTGAGTTTGCCTGGGAGGTGAATAGCTGAGAGGCTGACTCCCAGGGAGAATGCTAGACACCAGAGCTTCAGCACTTCTAAACAGAGTATTCCTGATCTGGCACCACCCTGCTTGTTTATGTAGAACATTGCAGTGGTGTTGTCTGTTCGAATTTGAACTGTCTGCCCTTCTATGCTGGGAGTGAAAGCTTTGAGAGCTAGGAAGACTGCTCTGAGTTCCAAAAGATTTATGTGTAACTGTGACTCTTAGGGAGTCCAGTTGCCGTTTACTGAGGCGCTGTCCAAATGAGCTCCCCAGCCCAAAAGGGAGGCATCTGTGGTGATCACTTTTGTGGGAAGAGCAGCTTGAAAGGGAACCCCTGCCTGCATATTTGCAGGGTTCTTCCACCACAGCAGGTTTTGAAGGAACTGCTGCAACACAGGTATCAACTTTGAAAATGTGTTGCTTCTCTGAGACCAGTGAGCTCTGAGGTAGGCTTGCAGGAGTCGGATCCTGTACCTGACCCCTGGGACTACTGCAGTCATAGAGGCCATATGTCCCAGAGGTTTGAGGAAATGTCTGGCTGGTCTTAGCTGTCCCTGGGCAAAAGAATCTGCCACTGAAAGGAAACTCTGAATTATTTCCTGCGGGAGGAAAGCATATCCCTTCCGAGTGTCCAGCTGGGTGGGTTCTGGGTGAGATTTCTTTAGATTAACCAGGAAACCTAGAGACTCCAGAGTGCGTTCTGTGAGAGAAAGAGATTCCTTGACCTGGTAAGGAGACTTTGCTACTATGAGCCAGTCGTCCAGATAGGGGTAGAGAGCGACAACCAGTCTCCTCAGATATGCTACTACCACTGCGAGACACTTGGTAAAGACTCTTGGGGCCGAGGACAGACCAAAGGGAATTGCAGTGAACTGATAATGACCCAAAGGAAGTTTGAACCTGAGAAACTTCCTGTGAGATCTCCTTATGGGTATGTGGAAGTAGATGTCCTTTAAGTCTAGGGAGGCTAGCCAGTCTCCCTGCTATAAGGACTGTATGACCAGTGACAGAGTGACCATTTTGAATTTGTTTTTTTTTTCAGAAGTTTGTTTAAATACCTGAGCTCTAAGATAGGTCGCCACTCCCCAATTTTCTTTTGTGTCAGAAAATACCTGGAGTAGAGGCCCTTGCCCTTCTTGTGGGCAGGGACCCTCTCCACTGCTCATAAAGCCAGAAGGTTTTGTGCCTCCAATTCCAACAGCGGTATCTGTGTTGGGGACAGAGGACTTTACACCTGGGTATGCTTGATGTCTGGCATCTGCTTGAACTGTAGTGGAAGACCCTTCTTCACCATCTCCAGCACCCACTTGTCTGATGTGATGAGGGACCAATGCTGAAGATTGTGGGAGAGTCTGCCTCCCACCAGAAGTGGGGAGGTGACCTAGACACTCACATCAGGACTTAGACTGAGAGGCAGATGGCTGGGTAGAGGTGGCTCTTCTTTTGCCCCTTCTGCCCCTGCCTCTGAAAGACCCCTGTACTGGCCGAAGTCAGATTGGGGGTAGGGATTGTAAGGCCTGGGAACAAAACTTCTGCTCCTACTGACCCTGGGACGGGATCTCTGAGGGATGGTGGGTTTAGGTTTGGACGAGTGGCTCTGCCAGGAGGCCTTGTACTCATCGACGTTTTTGATGTAGCCAGTGGTTCTGTAATTAAACAACACATTTTGATTACAGGGAAAATCCATGGCCTTGTCTTGAGTGTCTATAGTCAGACTGGTTGTTCTAAGCCAGGCAAAGCGGATCAGAGAGATGGCATAGGCCATTGCCCAAGAGGCTGCATCATTGTTGTCATCTGCCATGTTGAATTGGTACACAGTAGCTTCCAGGGCAGTTTTTGACATATCCACCAACTCCTGCACCATAGAATCTGATCCACTGCGGGCAAAGGCCAGGACAGACTTCCAAAGGGTTTTCTGATATTTGGCAGTGAACACCATGTAAGAAGAAAGTCTGAGAACTAGGGAAGCTGTGGCATACATTTTCTTTGCTATGAAGTCAATTCTCTTGGAATTCCTGTCAGGGAGAGAGGGGGCCAAGGAGACTCTAGCTTTCTCACAAGCTGCCCGCTGCACTATACTCTCATGGCTAGGGTGTGCAGATAGGAACTCTGTACCATTTTTAAACAATTTATATTTTCTTTCAAGCCACTTATCAACCCCTGATACTGAAGTGAGGTGCTGAAGCACCTTCATGGTATTTTTCCTAAATGCATTATAGACAGGGATGACCAGGGTCTTCGGGGATGAAAGACCTCTCATCTCCCTATAATCTTCGTCTTCATCCTGGTTGGGCTCCTGTGTAGGGAGGTCCAGGGTGTCCAGCATATTTTATATAAATGTAAACATAGAGGAAGGATCCTCGTGGTCACCAAGGGGATCCCCAAGATGAGGGTTCTGGGGCTCAAGGCCCTCAAAATCCATGTCAGGGGCATCATAAAATTGATCATCATCTGCATCAACCTCACAGTCTACAGAAGAGAAAACTGTGGAAGAGTACTTGCCAGCTGCAGTAAATAGAGGACCCATTTTTTGAAGGGTCTGAAACAGTTGCCATGCTTTTTCCATATCTTGCACTGACGGAAGAACCTGTGCAGACTTGGTGTGTAAGTGTTTTTTTTTCTGTATGATTTAAGCTGCCTGTTGTCTCACTGTTGGTTTTCCCAGGAGCAACGGGAGCATTTTTGTCTTGACAGAGTTTCTTTTTAGCCACTTCATCGGTGGCTTGATCAAGCTTCCTTTTTTCGTTACTTTTATTATTTTTTAATTTATGTGGAACTTCATCTTTGGAAGCTTTATTTTTGGGCTGGGATCTGGAGGGTTCCTCAGCACCTCTGCTTTTAGTATTAATACTTTGGATGGCCCCTCGTTGGAAGCCTTTAATTTATCCTCAGCCATAATAATCAAAGGTTTGTCTGCTATGTTTGCCAATTTAAGCAAAGCAAACCAGTCTTGGACCTACGAAATGAGTGCAGGTTTCTGTGAAAATGCCACCGGCCAGTCCTGCCCCAGTAAATAAACTCTGTCTATTGCTGGTTGTAGAACTGGGATCTATACCAATGCCAATCTTAATAGAAACCCAGTAGTACTGGTCAACTGCGCACAGGTGGCTGCTGGATCCTTATAGACAGTCCTGACACAGATGACACCAATGTCCAGTAATACAACTAAAAAGGTTTTCTCATGTAACCCCTAGGTGGCACTATCCCAAGGGCTACTCCCCCTGCCTGCACGACTAGGTGCAGGTTAAGGGGCCTGGGTACTGAAAATGGGTGCCTCCACCTAGAGGACAGGGTTATTGGTAGAGTAGCTGACCTGGGTACAACCCTCCAGAACACTGTAACCCCCCTCTTTCCCTTCTAGTGGCCTAAGCAATGAACAACAGACAGTTACAATAACCCCTAATCAGTATACAACTCTCCACTCTGTTTGCACTTACCACCAGGGCTGATTCCACCAGTCCGACCCTGGAGACCCCCTGCAAAATAAGGTTAGACACAGCAGGTAACAACAGTACAGTTCTTGTACAAAATGGAACTACAGTCAAGTTAAATGTCAGTGTCAGTGGCTCAGTAGGTAGCACACTCGCCTCTGAGGCCGGGAGATCTGAGGGCTGTGGGTTCAGTTCCCACATCTGGCACTTGGGTTAATATCCCAGTACTGACACTGTAGTGCAGCATGAGAGGGGTGCTGCACTTCTGAGGTGCCGTCTTTCAGATGAGACGTTAAACCGAGGTCCCATCTGCCTGGATTGGTGGTAGTTCAGGTGGATGTTAAAGATCCCATGGCATTTATCGAAAAGAAAAGGGGAATTTCCCCGGTGTCCTGGCCAAATTTCCCTCATTCACTAAAAAAAATACCACCAACAGTTTTATCTGGTCAGTTGGCATTCATCTGTATCCCCACCCCCCCGGGTCATGCCTGAAAATAGGCAGGATTTGTCTAGTGCACTTACCCAGTCTACAAAAACTAAATAAAATAAATAAATAAATAAATGCAAAAAGAATTAGATCTGATTTATTCAGGAGGAATGAACAAGGAAGGGGCGTAATTTGGCTGATTAATTCTGTAACTGATTCAATCAGGCATACACTTTAGAGTCCCTTCACACACTCTGGGTACCCAGTTGGAAAAAAGGTGGGCTAGCCTGACACGTTGCCCGGGGTATTCCGGCGTTGCAGCTGGTTGGGGCCCTGTGATTAGGGGTACCAGATTTTGGGATGCCAAAAAGAGGACACTTAGTCCCTCCCCCCTTGTGCCAGACCCCTGGCAAATAGGTTTAAAATCTCCACCGCCTTCACAGCTCATTTACAAGGAGGTCCTGGGTAGGAAAGAGTAAAAAAATTACAAAAATCATAATAGTACATCAGGATAGAGTGGTACATGAAGAATATTTGGCAGCTGGAAAAGAGGACATGTCCTTGTAAAAGAGGACATCTGGTAACCCTACCTGTGATGGAAAGAAGGAGTATGCACAACCACACACAATTTGTAATCCAGAGCCTGGAGGCTCAGTTCGTGACAAGAAAACAACAATTGAATCAGATGACAACACTTTTGATTTAGCTGATGTTGCAGGGAGCTACCCTGGTGTTTAATCATGCTACCCAATACGAAACACAGGAGGGATGAAATGGAGACTGCAGGTCAACAAGCTGGTGTGCCAGGAGAAGCAGGGCCCACACGATTCCCCGAGGTGTCATTCCTGTTCGAGATGTTGAGCAGGGGGCTGATCCCTGGGTGAATCTCTCACCGATGGTGATCTCTGTGTCTGAAGTAGCTGACTAGGCCAAGGTGGCAGGGCCCAGGCCGGGTGAACAGTTCGGATTCAGTTTGATAGGTGCTGGAGACAACTTCCAGCAAGCGTGACACACTTAAGTAGTGGGGAACCAAATCATGACCCACTGACAGCTTACAGTACATTTATAGTAAAGCAAAACACAATACCACAGTTCGGATTACAGTCCAGTTGCAATTTCAGTTTTCTGAGCAAAACCGTGATCTCTGTGATGATTCAGACATCCTGACAGGTCAATCGCTTACAGCAAATATTTGGTCCTCTTCAGGTGATGGTACAGTCAAAATTCAGTACTTCTTGTCACAGATGGTTCGGATAAAGTCCGGTAATCAAGCACTTCAAAGGATCCTTATCAAGGGATAAGTAGGCAGACAGGCCAAACTCTGCCTTTCCACCAGGGCTGCTCAAATGTCTTGAGCAGTTCACATTCTCAACTTAAAACTTAGACAGACTCTGCTGCAGGCAGCACAAGGACTTCCTTCTGATCCAAAAAGGGTTTGGTTGTGTAACCCCTAGGTGGCGCTGTCCCAAGGGCTACTATCCCTGCCTGCTAGTAGCAGGTTAAGGGGCCTGAGTTCTAAAATGGGTGCCTCCACCCGGAGGTCAGGGTTGGTAGTAGTCAAGCTAACCTGGGTACAGCCCTCCGGGACACTGTAATCCCCCTCTTTCCTTACTAGTGGCCGGAACAATACACAATAATCACTTTCACAATACCCCGATACACCACACAAGTACCCACACTGTTTGCACTTACCACCAGGGCTTTCCTCTGGCTCGGCCCTGGGGACCCCCTGTAAAACAAGGTTATACACAGCAAATAACAGCAGTACAGTGCTCTTGCACAAACTGGAACCACAGACAGGGTAAATACAAAAAAGAGTTAGACCTAATGTATTTAAAGAAGGACTCTGGTCAAAAGTGCTACATTGCAGAATTTGAATAAGCATTCCCCCAAAGAATCTCATACCAAACATTAGGTTTCTGTGTTACTTCATTTTAAAGTTATGAGCTATATTGTAACCCTGATTTCACTACCTGTTCAAAAAAGCCAGTTTCAGTGAAGCGGTGCTGCTGATGTCATCTCAGAGTGAAACTCACTGAACTCACAGTCTAGCCCTCCCTGTCAGTAAGCTTATAACACCAGTTTCTCCAAAGTTAAAAGATCATTCTGCAATGGTTTCCATGAGTAAAACAGGCAGCACCATTCTAAAAACAGTACTATAGAATCTCTGTGTTTCAGATTTTATAACAAAGTTGACAAATCTGTATTTTAGTGCCTTTTTGGTGTGGTTCATTTCTCCAGAGTTGCAGGATGCTGAGTCAGCATGTCTCCAGGCTGCTGATACAATGTGAAGTGCTACTCTGCAGTGCCTGTTAGGAAGCTGTATTGCTACAAGTGTTGCAATGTTGGTAACTGCATTGTTGTTTGTCAGTGTCTGATTTACAATAAGTTTTAATAGGGGGCCTTATGTGTGTTAATTCCTACTTCGGTGTAAGTGTTAGCCCTTGTAAAACAATCATTGTAATTTGGAGTACAGTACAGACGAGCCTGAATATAGCTCAAGTAACTGCCTGTCAATGAGAACAGAAAATGAGCGCCGCGCAACTGAGTATCCCATTCATTCATACTTTGATGATGAATAAAATAGTGATTAATTGATTGGTTGAGTGATTAAGCATTGAGCTAGCTACTGCATAGCAACTCTTGGTAAGGTTTCAAAATCAGCACTACCACTCCAACCCCCATTTACAGGGTGATGGAATAATTGATTTAAGGTGCCATCCTGAGAAATCACTTCAATTGAATGATTAGTGTAAACAATCACAGCCTTTCACCACATCAGAGATATCTAGTCTGCAAATCTCACATTAGTGTGCTGTGACTTAGCATCCAGCAACCCTGGAGAAAAGGACGACAACAAAAAAGCATTAAAAACAAAAATATGTCAACTTTGTTACAAAATCTGAAACACACATAGATTTTAAAGCAATGTTTATTTAATGGTGCTGTCTGTTTTACTGGAGAAAACCATTTGCACATAGTTTTTAAACTATGAAGAAGCAGGTCCTGTAAACTTGCTGACAGGGAGGGCTAGACTGTGAGTTCAGGAGATGACATCATCAGCATCGCTTCAATGAAACTGGCTTTTTTGAACAGGCAAAGAATTTAGGGTTGTAGAATGATTTGTAACTTTTAAACAAAGTAACTTATGGATCTCAATTTTGGCATGAGGATGATTGGGACTATGTTGATCCACATTCTGAATTAATAAATGCCAGTAATTTGTGACCATAGTCCCTCTTTAAGGGACTTGAACAAGGGAGGGGCGTAATCAGGTTAATTTGCTTAAAGGCTATCATTCAGTTATACATGCACTTCAGGGTTCATAAACAGTCACACCCTTTGGGTACCCAGATGGAGAATGGTGGCCTAGCCAGGAACATTGCAGCTGGTTGGGGCCCTGTGATAGAAGAAAACAACATGCACAACACACACTATTTGTAATCTGGAGCCAGAGGGCTCAGTTCGTGAAAAAAAAAAACAACAAGACAGTCAGATGACACACTTTTAGATTAGGTTGTTGTTGCAGGGAGCTACCCTAATGATTACTCATGATACCCAAGACTGGACACAGGCTGGACGGAAATCGAGACAGCAGGTGGTTAATCTGGAGTGCCAGGAGAAGCAGGGCCCACACGAATTGCCGAGGCGTCATTCCTGTTCAAGCGTGGAGCAGGGGGTTGATCCCCAGGCAGGTCTCTCGTCGATGGCTTTCTCTGTGCAGCGGGTAGTCTGGCTGGGCCAGTGTGGCAAGGCCCTGGCCAAATGGAGACAAATTCGGATACAGTCCGTTTTGGGCTGGATACAGTTTTCAGCAAGCAGAACACAGTTCACACAGTGGGGAACCAAAGCATGACCCATTAACAACTCACAGCACATTTACATGTAAGGAAATTATACTGTACCAGGCAAACTGCTCTCCGGTCATGATCGCAGACTCTGCACAAACCAGGGATTCAAAAGCAGCTGGAAATCCTGACAGGCCGACTGCATTCAGCAAAATCTTTGGTCTTCTTCAGGTATGAGCCTGGTAAAAATCAGTGGCTTACTTCGTTCTCACAAACTTGGATTTAGTCTGAAATAATTCTCTTCTCTCCCTCTCAGGGGCAGCAGGCAGACATGCAGGCCAAAACTCAGCCCTTTCACAGTTCTCCCATGCGAATCACTACTGTACCTTATTTTGATCTTGACCTATCAGGTCCATCTTGTAAATGAGCTTCGCTCAATGATGTCCACCTGAATAAATAAAGATTTTAATTGATTGATTGAATCCACTCAGGATTGCTGCTTAAATTTACTTGAGCTCTTTTTTCTTCAGCTCCCAACTTAGATTTGCC
The DNA here is from genome assembly GCA_016271365.2 of Neoceratodus forsteri. NCBI lineage: Eukaryota > Metazoa > Chordata > Ceratodontiformes > Ceratodontidae > Neoceratodus > Neoceratodus forsteri. The sequence continues at coordinate 1,104,156,036 of CM028135.1, read as the reverse complement.
TTAAACAGTAGGCAGCTTGGGGATTTCCCTCAGATCCAAAAAGTTCAGTTGGCTGATTCGGCTGTCAATCAAAGCAAGAGCTACCCCTTCAGTTGCAAAAAGGTGCCAAAAGCCCAAAACTACAATTACTACAGATTTTGACTCCAGACAGCTCCTGTAGTCCAGCTCCATTTTAGGTCCCACCAGTAATGATTGGTCCAATTTGCAGTCCCGGGCCAAATGGTGGGGACAAACAAAACAGTCCTTGCTGCAAAGAAGGCAGGTTAGACAAACTACATTATCATTATCACTCTAAATGATTTTCAGCAAATAGTTACATCTTTCTACAGAGCTCCCTCTCAGATTACTTATGACTGCAAACCAGGCAGCTCTTAAAGAGACAGTACACAGAGGATATACAGGCACTCTCTGGCAATCACATTTAAACTGCTAAAACACAGGACACCAGCTTGGCAGTGAGCATTTAGGCAAGCTTGAGGATGACTTTTCGGGAACCCCCATTTGTAGGGGGGTTACACCCTTCCCTGCCTGGAGAAAACTTGGCGTCCATGTCAAGTCTCTACCATCATGCATCAGTTAACATATACTTATTACTTTACTATACATATTCACTACATTTCCCCATACTTAGTCCATTCAGACAATACATTAGGCATATTTCACACAAGTCAGCTGAACATTACGATACTAAATCAGGTAATAACTTCTTGTACATTAAACAGAGTAAGAGGGGGCCCTTCCCGATCAGCTAACTTGGGGCTGGATGGGGCAGGAGCACTATAGTGAGAGGGCAGAACAAGTAACCTGGAATGGGCTGTCAAGCTCAATTTGGGCAGTGAGCTCGGGAAAAACATAAACACCTTTGTGAACCACATGAAGAGGCAAGTCCACAGGCCTCCCCAGAGAATCACAGCTGAAACACAATATTGGCTTGACAGCTTGGCCAGTCTTTCTGGGAGGAACAACCACAGTCTCTGTACTTTCAGAAACAGCCTTGGGGCTTTTATCACTTGTGAGGGGTGCCTCTGCCTGGGTAGAAATGTCCAAACTTGGAGCACTGTCAGCTCCTTGCTCTGTAGGCTCTGTTTCTACAACACTTTGCTCATTTTGAAGAGGCCCTGGTACGGGGGGAGGGGGGTTATCAGCAATATCATAGTGTTCTTCAAGTTCTGGCATGTCACCAGAAAGACTCATTCCATCAGCCTCTCCCTCAGGCAAATCACACAGTTCCACAATACACAGAGACTCAGCATCTTCAGACGTGATACTCTGCACTTCACTTTCAGGGAGCATTGGCTCCAAGGACAATGCTGGGGGGTTAGGCAGTCCAGAAGGCCCAGCTTCATACCCACAATTAATCATGGGGTTACCTCAAAACAGCTGACTCAGTTCATAAATGGGGTAATAGGCATAGTCGCACTCACTTTCATTAGAAGTGAAGTGACAGTCACTATCATTCTGGGCCTGCTGTGGAGGAAACCTTAAATCTGTGACCACTGGGGTAGGCTGACTGTCTCTTTCTTGCAGCAGCATGAGTCACCAGCCCAGGGGGCTCAATTTCTGGGGGTTTAGCCTCAATCAAGACTTGGCCGATAGGTAGCAAGTGGTTATGGTGCATGGTCTTGACAGCTTTGGAGTTGTTCTCTGGGTGCACCTTGTACACAGGTAAATCATCCAGCCTTCCAACTACTACATGGGGGAGATGGTGCCACCGATCAGCAATTTTGTGTTTACCATGCAGTCCCAAATTACGTAACAACACATGGTCTCCAGGTTGAAGCTACTGAGCCTTTACTTTTTTAACATGCCTCTCTTTGTTGGCTAGATTTCTCTTGGTGGTCATTGTCTGGGCCAGTTGATAGGCATGGTTCAATTGAGCTTTCAATTTCTGTACATATTGCAAGTAGTTTCGGCTCGGACCCCATCTGGAGAGACCCCAAAACAGACATCAACTGGCAGCCGGGCCTCTCTCCCAAACATGAGGCAGTAGGGGGAGAACCCAGTAGCATTATTTTTCATGCAGTTGTATGCATGTACCAAGGTGCTAATCTGCTGGCTCCACTTATGCTTGTCTTTTGGGTGGAGGGTGCCCAGCATGTCTAGAAGGGTGTGGTTAAAACGTTCTGGTTGAGGGTCTCCCTGTGGGTGATAAGGGGTGGTTCTTGACTTCCGCACCCCCCATAGAGAGAGCATTTCTTTGATTAGTCAACTGTCAAAGTCTCGCTGGCCCAGTGGCGCTGAGGGTTGAAGCACTGGACACCACACTTCGTGTCACGCCAGCGACCCTGGGTTGGCAGGGGAGAGAGAGGATTGAGCGTCCAGAGGACTGCTCTCCTCTCTCGGGGAGGGATCCAGGGTTAGCCTGGCGTAGCAGTGGCTCCCGGTGAAGACCGGTGGCTCTGCAGCACACAGGGTTCACAATCAGGGTAGACATTTTACGGCTGTCTTCCGGACGTGGGTGGGAGCACTCATGCCATGGGCTGTACAGCATTGCACGTCTCACGTCTGGGGCGTAACTAAGAACCCTCCCGCCTTGTGGATAGGCGATGGCACCTCCACTCTCCCAACCACACTCCATCGCCGGCTGCACTCCTCTCCTGGGCTGAGCCCAGCCCGGCTCGAATTCTAGATAGAGCGCCCTGGGCGGATAGAGCTGCCCTACCTCAGGGGGCTCAGAGCCGAGGGGATAGCCGGGCTGGTGCCAGGAATCAGGAGGCCTCATTGGCAAGGAGGTAGAGTTGGGGGCATAGGGGGATGCCTCAGAGAGTTCCACGAGATGGGGTACAAACAGAATAAAAAAAAACTCTCAAAGTCTCTGCCCTGGTCAGAGTGGATTCACTGGGGGACACCATAGTGGACAAAGAAATTTTCTACTAGCGCCTTGGCCACGGTAGATGCCTTTTGATCTTTGGTGGGAAAAGCTTGTGCATACCGTGTGAAATGATCCGTAACCACTAACACATTGCCAATGTTCCTCTGATCAGGTTCTAAACACAAGAATTCTATGCAGACTAGTTCCATGGGGGTCCTGGTAGTAACATTAGCAAGGGGGGGGCAGCCCTCTAAGGCAGGGCTTTTCTTTGCAGGCAGCGACTACAAGTCTTTACATGGTGCTCAACATCGGCCCCCATTTTGGGCCAGTAGAAGTGAGATCGTACCAGGTCAAGGGTTTTGTCAATACTGAGGTGCCCCATGTAATTGTGGAGGGACCTCAGTACCAAATCTTTAAAGGCCGTGGGCAGGACCAATTGTTTGTCTACTTTGCCACTACGATCTACTGTCTCTCTATAGAACAACTGATTGAGCAACTTTAATCTGGGGCCTTCTTTAAACAATAAAGCAGTTCGCAAGTCAGTGGAATGTAACTTAGACACATCTTTCCCCGCACGGAATGCATCAAGTGCTGGCTGAATCATAGGATCTTGGGATTGAGCCCACTGAATGCTGTCATTGTCAAACGGAGGTAGTGCACTAATGTCTAGAGTAGCGAAGTGGAAATAAGCAGCTGGTATGCAGGTGTCAGAAGGGCCCAAGCAATTTACTAAACAGTCTACTGTGTCTGCAGACATCTGTTCATCTCTATCAAACTTTTGGCACAATGCTCAAATGTCAGGTTCAGACAGCCTGACCCAATCACTCTTGGAAGTGGGCCTTCGTGATAGGGCATCAGCATCAATATGGTTCAGGCCTGGTCTGTATTCGACAGCATAATCATAGGTTGATAATTCAGAAAGCCACCAGTGCCCAGTGGCGTCTAACTTAGCTGAAGTCTGTACGTAGATCAATGGGTTATTGTCAGTCTTCACCAATATCTTTGCCCCATAGAGGTATTCATGAAACTGGTCAATGATGGCCCATTTTAGCACAAGGAACTCCAACTTATGCACAGGGTAGTTTCATTCGGATGGGGTCAAGCTCCTACTGGTGAAAGCTACTGGTCTCAGGCCATCCTCATGGTCTTGATACAGCACCGCTCCTAGACCCTGCAGACTAGCATCCGTATGCAGCACACAGGGTTTGGTGGGGTCAGCATAGGCGAGGATGGGGGCATGGGTGAGCTGGTATATGATCTCATGGAAGGCTGCTTCACAGTCAGGAGTCCAGCGGGGCCCGAATAGTTCACCTGGGTGGAAGTATGCTTTTTCTGGTTTTAAACGGCCCCTTTTTTGTTTTTATGATTGGTAGGAGGGTAACCCTGGGTAAGGTTCAAGAGTGGGTGAATCACCTTGGAATAGTCTTTTATGAACCTGTGGTAGTAGCCACAGAACCCCAGGAAATGTTGTAGTTCTTTCAGATTATGGGGCTGGGGCCAAGTAGTCAGTGCTTCAACCTTACTGGGATCAGTCTGTATTCCTTTTGTAGATCCTATGTGCCCCACATACTTCACGGAGGTTTGGAAAAACTGGCTGGCACTTGTCAATGGACAGCTTGAGGCCGAAGTCTTCCAGTCGGTCTAGGACTTTAAACAGTCAGTTTTCATGCTCCTCTAGGGTGCTCCCAAACACAATGACTTCGTCCAAGTACACCAGGCATTCCAGCAAATTCATAACTCCCACCGTATGTTCCATCAGTTGCTGAAAGGTGGCCAGAGCACCTGATATCCCCTGTAGCATCCTCAGAAACTTGTAGAACCCCAATGGACAGATGAAAGCTGTTTTCTCATGATCTTCCAGGGCCATTGGGGTCTGGTAGTATCCGCTGCAAAGATCCAACACTGAGAACCATTTGCTCCCATTCAAGCAGTCCAGGGCATCTTGTATACAAGGCATAGTGTATTGGTCTGGGATGGTCCACCGGTTCAGGATTTGATAATCAACACACATCCTCACAGACCCATTCTTCTTATGCACAACCACAATGGGAGAGGTGTATGGGCTCCTGGATTCCTGTATCATGCCAGCAGCGAGCATTTCCTGCAGGTGTCTTCTCACATCATCTATGTCTGCTGGGGCTAGGCGTCAGGACCTGTCTCAAAATGGCCATTCATCGTGCAGGCATATGTGGTGCTCTGCACCCTGGACACATCTCACATCCCATTCCTTCAAGGAAAACACTTGGTCTCTCTAGGCAAGTCTCTTGCTAATTCTAGCCTTCCATTCAGCTGGCAATGGGGAGTCACCAAAGTCAAACAGGTCTGGGGTCACTCTCTTCTTCTCACCAGCGTGCTTGTTGCTGGGCAATACTGCAGTATCTGCACAGTGTACCGTAGCTAGGGTGCATTCTCTGTTCACTCGGATCTCCCGATCTGACACATTGTGAATCTGGACCATCACTAGTCATGCATAGGCATGGGGATGAGCAGGCAAGATGCTGGGCTTGACCAGTAATCCTTCTGGAAATTTTCCATTGCCTGGTGCATCCAACATCAGCATTTTGTTCTTAACATCTTTCTGGAGGCGGCCTTCCCCTTGAATGGTACTCTGGGCGTTAGGGGCCAGTACCATTGAATCGGGATCCTTCTTCCACAAGATCCCCACCGGTTCATCCTGGTCTACTTCCTCGGGTTTCTGTTGCAAATCATAGGCCCTTCTGATCAGAGACAGAATTCTCAGGGCCCTCCCAGTCCAGCGCCCTTGTTTTTCGTGACAGAGTTGCACCAGTCTCCCAAACATATGGCTGTTTGTTCCAATTAACAGGGGAACCCCATCATACAGTCCGTTGGGGGGGGACACTATGGCCAGTGTCTCTACTTGCTCCTCTACGCCAGTGACAATTGCAGGAATAGACAACCAGCAGGCATATCCTAGATATGGATAAGACTTGCCGCTCAGCCCCCACACATGTAGGCCTTCCAGGGATTGTAATGGCATATCAGATAAGTGTTTGTCATACCAGTCCTGAAAAACAATGGTCACTTGTGACCCACTGTCAAGCACAACCCGAATAGGAATACCATTCACAGCCACATTAGTCTCCATTGAAGGGCCAAAGTATGTTGGACCAGTCTGGAGGGACAACAGCAGGGGCCTGGACAGATGATTTAGCCACAGAGGGGTTTGAGTTAGGATGGCTGAAGCTTTTACTGCGGTCATTTCATGCACCCCTTGACCACTGATTCATTTTCTGAAGCTCTCCTTGAAGCTGGTTCGCCACTTTCTCTAAGTCCTTCTGAGACTGGCATTCCCTCTTCATATGGCCATCCTTGCCGCAATTGTGACAAAAGACATGCTCTCGAGGCATCCTTGGGGAAAACATAGCAGGGGATGCTGGAGCATCGATGGGAGATTGTGATCTGACTTCTGTGGGTAGTGTACCATGTCTCAAAAGTTCCTTTAGGGTGGCAGTCAATTCCTTGAGCTCAGCCAAAAAGCCACCCCCAGCAGAGGATGCCTGAGGGTGCACCCGCACCCCCATAACAGTCATGCTCTGACAGGTACCAGGGTCTCAGTCAGCAGGGGATACCTCAGCAAACGCACCTGGTTGTGCTTTTCTGACTTTCTTCAGCAACTCCTTTCCCCACCATTTAGCCCACGGCGGGACACTCTTAGTGGTCTCCATTTCAGAAGGACCTTCTGGTGCCATGATCACTTGGGCTGCACTCACCCCTGTGACAAGGCACGACCTCACCACGGGATTCGGATTCAGCTTAGCGGTGGTTAAGAAGTCTCAGGAAGACCAGTGTGTTAACATCAAACCAACCAGGTATATTTTTATTTCTTTAATATGGCTGGTAACACAGAAGTTTGGGCTTCTGCCCTTTTCTTTTTAAGCCCCACCGTGGAAAATGAAACAAAAACAGAAATAAAGAGGCCTAGCTCTGGGTGGGAGTACTGTCTAAACAATCCCCGGTCCTAACTAGAAATCCCCTTTTCCAGAAGGCTAGACCTTCTGGAAGAACACAAACAGTAAAACAGAAAACTCACAATGAAAATTTATTTTTCCTTTTGGCTTAATTCAGGAGACCAATTTCCTGAGGGTTGCTTAAGGGACTCCTGATCTGGAACACATCCAGGCAGCTGGTCAGCCCTCTACCCCAGCAGCAACTGCCTGCTGGCTTTTCCTTCCTGTTTTTAAAGCTCTCCTGTCTGTGCAGCTGCAGCCTATCAGCTGAATCAACTACAGCTGTACCCTGACTATCTTACTCAGGGAAACCCCCTCACCCCCAGTACCTGAGTTTACCACATATCCCCCTCTCCAGCTCAACACTGTAGGGTTGGGCATCCTGTGCTGAGAGGTAGGGTCTTCAGGAAAGTCCATTCGCATTTCCGTTCAATGTCCCCGCTCTGTGGTGGACCACAAAGTGGTACGGTTGTAGTGCAAGGAACCATTTCGTCACTGTGGCATTTTTTTCCTTGTTTGCATCCACTTGAGTGGAACATAGTCCATCACCAGAGTGAACTTGTGACCTAGTAAGTAATATCTGAGGGTTTTCATCACCCACTTCACTGCAAGGCACTCCTTTTCCACTACGGCGTACTGCTGTTCCCGGGGTAACAACTTCCTACTTAGGTACAGGATGGGGTGCTCTTCACCTGTTTCCATCTGGAAGAGTACTGCCCCCAACCCAACATCCGAGGCATCTGTTTGCAGAATTAATTCTTTATCAAAATCTGGGGAGACCAGTACTGGATCAGAACAGAGGGCCGTCTTGAGGTCGGTGAATGCCCCATCCACAGCATCCGACCACCTCACGATGTCCGGTGCTCTCACCCTGGTTAACTCCGTTAATGGAGCAGCCCGAGTGGCAAAGTGAGGGATGACCCTCCGGTAGTAACCGACCAACCCTAGGAAAGCCCTCACTTGCTTCTTCTTGTTTAGTTGGGGCCAGTTTTGGATTGCCTCTGCCATCTTCACCTGGGGTTTCACCAATCCCCGTCCAACCACATAGCCCAAGTATTTTGCTTCTGACAAGCCGATCTTACATTTGGCGGGGTTCGCTGTCAACCCGGCTTCTCGTAACATATCTAGTACAGCCTCGACCTTCCGAAGGTGAGTTTCTCAGTCCGTACTATGGATGACCACATCATCGATATAGGCAGCAGCATAGTGAGAGTGTGGGCACAGCAGTCGGCCCATCATGCATTGAAAGGTCGCAGGTGCTCCATGCAGACCAAATGGGAGGACTTTGTAGTGGTATAAACCCCCCGGGATGACGAAGGCGGTCTTCTCCTGGGCTGCCCTTGTGAGTGGGATCTGCCAGTATCCTTTCATAAGGTCCAAGGTGGAGAGGTATCTGGTCTTCACCAACTGGTCGATCAGTTCGTCGACCCTAGGTGGGGGGGTATGCATCAAACTGCGATACCTCATTTAGTTTGATGAAATCATTACAAAACCTCCAAGTGTTGTCCGGTTTTGGCACGAGGACGATGGGGCTCGACCATTCACTATGGGACTGTTCTATGACATCGAGCTTCAACATTTTCTCGACTTCGGCTTGGATTTCTTTCCTCTTGGCCTCTGGGATACGATAGGGTCTTTCCCTTATCCTTACGCCCGAAGCTGTCACAATGTCATGGTAGGCTGCGACCGTCCGACCAGGTTGTTCGGAGAACACATCCCGGTTTCACTGAACCATTTCCACTGCTTCTTTGTACCGTGTAGGAGACAGCTCTGGTGAGATATGGACTTGCCCCTCTGTTTTACCTTCTGCTTGGGTTACGGCCAACGAGACACAGCAGGCCTCTCGGTCTTGCCACGACTTCAGGAGGTTAATATGGTATATTTGGAATATTTGGTATATATGGTATATTTGGAACTTCTTCCTGTGATCGGGTTGGCTTACTTTATAGTTCACATCACCAACATTTCCACCATGACCTCATACGGACCCTGCCACCTGGCGAGCAGTTTGCTTTCCGCTGTGGGAACCAGGACCATCACCCGATCCCCCGGATGGAACTTCCAGATCCTCACTTGACAGTCATAAGTCCGTTGGGTCTCCTGGGCCTTTTCTAAATGTTTCCGGACAATAGGAGTGACCCGGGCCAACCTATCCTGTATTTGGGAGATATACCCAATTACACTGGCTCCTTGTGGCAGTTGCTCTTCCCAGTCCTCCTTCAGTATATTGAGGATACCCCTGGGCTGGCGGGCATATAACAACATGAAGGGGGAGAATCCGGTGGATGCCTGCGGGACCTCTCGGATAGCAAGCATTAAGTAGGGAAGGAGTAAATCCCAGTCCTTTCCGTCTCGGCTCACGACTTTCCGTAACATCCCCTTCAAAGTCTGATTAAATCGTTCGACCAGACCATTTGTCTGGGGGTGGTACACTGAAGTCCTCAGGGCTCGGATCTGGAGGAGTCTGCAAAGCTCCTTCATTAAACGTGAGACAAAGGGAGTACCTTGGTCCATCAGTATCTCCTTTGGGAATCCGACTCTCATGAAGACTTGAATGAGTTCTCGGGCAATCGTCTTTGAGGCTGTGTTACGGAGCGGGATCGCTTCCAGATATCTTGAAGCATAGTCTATGATGACTAGATGATGTTGGTGGCCCCGGCTGACCTGTCTATGGGGTTACCAGGCTCATCGCATCCTTGGTGGTTCATCGATGATTGGCAAGGGCACCAACGGGGCTCTTAACTTCGGCCGCAGGGATGCCAACTAGCATTCTGGGCATGAAGCACAGTACCTTCTTACCTCAGCATAAATTCCTGGCCAGTACAATCTTCAGAGTATGTGGCGCAGTGTTTTTCGACCCCAAGGTGTCCTCTGAGAAGGTCAGCATGTGCCAAATCCAGTACCGCCTTCCTGTGCTGGCAGGGGACCAGCAACTGTTCCACATCATGTTCTTCATCCGGTATCACTCTGTATAGGAGGTCATTATTTAACGTAAAATATGGTCTGGAACCCTTAGCTTTGCCATCTACCAGCACCCAGTTAATCTCCACAACCTCTGACCAGATATTCTGAAAGATAGGCTCGTCTATTTGGTCCCAACCAAAGTTCCTGGAGGCTATCCCGAGGGTACTCAATTCAGGGGGATTTGACTCTGTCTCCACTTCTGGGTCCTCCTCTTCCTCCCTATAACTCTCCCCTCAGACACCAGACTGCTCACCCTGTCATCCTTCTGGGAGCGGGGTTCTACCTCCCACCAGCACAGACCTGCCATTGACAGCCAGTATCGTGGTCCCTAACTTCTTACAATCCCTGCGTTCCTTTAATGATTTCCAGGACTTGCCTGCCTCCCCATACAACTTGGGGTCCCAATGCCCATAAGAGAAATAATTGGGTGAGTTCTCTGACCCCTCGGGGATTCCTAGCAACATAGCCACGGCTACCGGGGCCCTGGCCTCCCAGGTTCCCCCTTCATGGAGTAATGTCTCAAACCCTGGGAAATTTCGACCCACTAGGACAGGATGTGCCAATCTAGGGAGGACCCCTACCGTGACCTGCCTCTCCTCTCCCTGTGCTTCCATGGTAACTAGCGCCTTGGGGTAATAAAACACTGTGCCATGGACACAGGTGATCCCGGTACGTTTCTGGAAATTAATTTGGGAGGGTTGCACCAAACTGTGAACTATAAGGGTGGCCTCACTCTCCGAGTCGACAAGGGCCATAACGGCCTGTCTGTTTACCTTAACAACCCAGGTAAATCGCTGTGAAGTGGCGACCACCCCACCACATTAATCAAATCAAATCAACTTTATTTTTATAGCGCCTTTCAAAACCAAGGTGCTGTACAACCAGATACATCAAATATAAATAAAATTAAATAACATTTAAAACAGATCATCCATAACTAGGGAAGACTAGGTTAAATAAATATGTCTTTAACTCAGTTTTAAAACTACCGACGGTTGGGCATTCTCTCAACCGATGAGGTAGAGAATTCCACAGGGTTGGAGCTGAAAAAGAGAAGGCACGACAACTAGATGTCTTCAAACGTATGCTGGGAATCTCTAGCAATCCCTCGTCGGTGGATTGGAGAGGACGGAGGGGGCAGTAGGGTACCAGGAGATCTTGCAGGTAACCGGGTCCCTGATCATGTAGGGCTATCAAGGGCTAAGCAAATGGCAATCACTCTGTGGGGACCCACCCCAGTTGCACTGCACTGGTTCGACCCCATTCGGGCAGTTGGCAATTACATGTCCCCGCTCCCCGCACCTATAACAGCGGTAGCATTCTTGGGGTGAACCTGGACCCTTTGGGCTTCTAGGAGTGGCCGTGTCCCCCTCTATTTTCAAACCTGAAAGTCCCTTCATGGCCTTGGACCGCTCTTCAGTGATCCTTCTCCCTGGTCCTGTCCTGTCCGACCTCTCGGTGGGGGTCAATATCTCCGGTTTGGAGTCCGCCCAAGTCCCAGGGGTAGCCAACCCCAACGTCTGGGGAAAGTTCCTTCATGGCATAATGCCACTCTACCAAGGTGACCAGTTCATCACAGGAAGCGGGGTCAGCCTGTCCAACCCACTGTCGTAGGCTGGGCGGTAGTCCTCTTAGGAACCGGTCCTTTACCAGGAGCTCCACGATTTTGGCAGCACTATGGAGCTCCGGTCACAACCACTTCTGGCCAAGTCGAGGAGGTCGTACATCTGCGACCGAGGCTTCGCCGACTCCTGGAATCTCCAGCTGTGGTACCTCTGGGTTCGAAGGGCTGGAGTCACGCTGGCATGGGCCAAGATCTCTTCCTTCAATCTTGGATAGTTGGTGGCAACTCCCTCATCCAGATCATAATATGCCTTCTGGGCCTCGCCCCACAAAAACAGAACTAAAATGCCAGCTCACTGATCCTGAGGCCATAAGTCATGAGTAGTTGTCCTTTCAAAGGTGAGCAAATATGCTTCAGTGTCATCAGCTATTGTCTTTTTCTGCATACAGTGGGAAGCCCGTATAGTCTGGTGACCCTCTGGGGTAGGCCCTGCTGGGCAACCTTCTCCCGGCGTGGTCTCGATGAGACGCTTTACCATTTCCTGGAGGACAGTGCGGTTCTGGGCCATCTGTGTGAGCAGCAACTGGTTTGTCTCTTGTTGAGCCCTGGTAGCTTCCTGCTGGGCTGCCGTAGCCAGGATCAAGGCTTTCACCACGTCCTCCATGCCTGGTCTCCTTTACTCTGGAGTGGTTCAGATTCCAGCCAAATTCTATGCTGACCTGTATCCCACTTCTCACACCACATGTGACAAGGCATGACCTCACCATGGGATTCGGATTCAGCTTTGCGGTGGTTAAGGAGTCTCAGGAAGACCAGTTTGTTAACATCAAACCAACCAGGTATATTTCTATTTCTTTAATATGGCTAGTAACACAGAAGTTTGGGCTTCTGCCCTTTCCTTTTTAAGCCCTACTGGGGAAAATAAAACAAAAACAGAAATAAAGAGGCCTAGCTGTGGGTGAGAGCACTGTCTAAACAATCCCCAGCCCTAGCTAGAAATCCCCTTTTCCAGAAGGCTAGACCTTCTGGTAGAACACAAACAGTAAAACAAAAAACTCACAATGAAAATTAATTTTTCCTTTTGGCTTAATTCAGGAGACCAATCTCCTGAGGGTTGCTTAAGGGACTCCTGATCTGGAACACATCCAGGCAGCTGGTCAGCTCTCTACCCCGGCAGCAACTGCCTGCTGGCTTTTCCTTCCTGTTTTAAAGCTCTCCTGTCTGTGCAGCTGCAGCTGTACCCTGACTATCTTACTCAGGGAAACCCCCTCTCCTCCAGTACCTGAGTTTACCACAACCCACAATTACAATCTCCCTCTTCACCTTCTACCTCCTGGAGTTCTTTTATCAAGTCACAGTAGTCAGGTGGGTTACCTCTCCTATCCTGGAGCCTTAACTGGATGATCTGCAGTTTAGAATGCTTGGCATGTTGCAGGATGTGCCCCAATCTCACCCAGTTCAAATCACTAGTGGCTACCCCACCTTTCTGGTAAGCTTTATGCAGAGCTCTTTCTAGGCGAGTAACATATGCAGACAAACTTTCCCCCTTCCATTGCTTGGTACCTTGGAATTTCCATATCAAAGTCTCCCCTGACTCAGTGCTCCCAAAATTGCCTTCAAGTACAGATAGGTACTTCTGAGCAGATGCATCAGGGTTCGTAGACCTCTAATATGTAATGGTTTCAAGGGCAGGGCCCCTCAAACTTTCTATGATTCTTTTCTGCTTCTCAGCCTCCGCACATTGCAACTCAGGTACCAAGGGGGCAACATAGTCAATCCAGGTCTCCCAATCATCCTCTCCCCTGGGGGGTGGGGAGGGTGCCCAAGAAGATTCTCAGCCTTTGGTAGGAGTCGTGACTAATGGCAGGTACAGATATAGGGGACAGCATTGGCACAGGCACAGAAGGCGGGGCAGTAACACGTGCTGGTGTGGGAGGAGGTGTTGAGGAAGGAACACCCCCGGTGGCAGGAATAGTTTCTTACAGTTCTCTACGGTTTTCCCTTCCTCCAGCAACAACTTAGCAAATTTCTACTCAAAAGTCTCAGATAATGGTGGGAGCTCATCCTCCCCAGGGTCTTTACTGTCTTTTGTTATCACTCTTCAGGCAGCTGGAACCCCTTCTGGGGCTATAGTCTGTGGCACTTTAGAGCTGTCCACAAGGTCATTACGCTCTACTAAGGCTATGAAAGTTTAGGCGATCAAATCAGCCTGTCGACCCACCACCACAGGGTTTTTTAAACATTCAACTTTGGAGAGTACTCCCTCTACAGTGTATTTACTGGTACCCAGAGGAATATCCAGTATAAGTAGAGTGTTTTGGGAGTTGATCTCCTGCCCAGTACACTACCCCACCAACTGGTGTACAACCATTTCTACTGGGGTAGCCATTAATCTTTAACAATAATTCATCATTTTTGGCCACTAGGAGGCACAAAATCCCATCGGTGAGTCTCCAAGATGCAACCCCTAGGTGGCAATATCCCAAGGGCTACTACCCCAGCCTGCTGGGCTAGTAGCAGGTTAAGGGGCCTGAGTTCTAAAACAGGTGCCTCCACCCGGAGGTCAGGGTTGGTAGTAGTCAAGCTAACCTAGGCACAGCCCTCCGGGACACTGTAACCACCCTCTTTCCTTACTAGTGGCCAGAACAATACACAATAATCACTTTCACAATACCCCTCATACACCACACAAGTACCCACACTGTTTGCACTTATCACAAAGGTTTTCCTCTGGCTCGGCCCTGGGGACCCCCTGTAAAACAAGGTTATACACAGCAAATAGCAGTAAAGTACTCTTGCACAAACTGGAACCACAGTCAGGGTAAATGCAAAAAAGAGTTAGATCTGATTTATTTAAGGGACTTGAACAAGGGAGGGGCGTAATCAGGTTAATTTACTTAAAGGCACTATCGATCAAACAGTTATGCATGCACTTCAGGGTTCATAAACAGTCACACCCTTTGGGTACCCAGATGGAGAATGGTGGGCTAGCCAGGAAGGTTGCAGCTGGTTGGGGCCCTGTGATAGAAGAAAATAACATGTACAACACACACTATTTGTAATCCGGAGCCAGAGGACTCAGTTCGTGAAAAGAAAACAACAAGACAATCAAATGACACACTTTTAGATTAGGCTATTGTTGCAGGGAGCTACCCTGATGATTACTCACGATACCCAAGACTGGACACAGGCTGGACAAAAATCGAGACAGCATGTGGTTAATCTGGAGTGCCAGGAGAAGCAGGGCCCACACGAATCGCTGAGACATCGTTCCTGTTCAAGTGAGGAGCAGGAGGCTGATCCCTAGGCAGATCTCTCATCAATGGTTTTCTCTGTGCAGTGGGTAGTCTGGCTGAGCCAGTGTGGCAAGGCCCCGGCCAAATGGAGACAAATTCGGTTACAGTCTGTTTTGGGCTGGATACAGCTTTCAGCAAGCAGAACACAGTTCACACAGTAAGGAACCAATCACAACCCACTGACAACTCACAGCACATTCACATATAAGGAGATTATACTGTACCAGGCAACCCGCTCTCCAGTCACGATCGCAGAGTCTCTGCACAAATCAGGGATTCAAAAGCAGCAGGAAATCCTGACAGGCCAATTGCATTCAACAAAATCTTCGGTCTTCTACAGGTATGAGCATGGTAAAAATTAGTGGCTTACTTCATTCTCACAAACTCAGATTTAGTCCGAAATAATTCTCTTCTCTCCCTCTCAGGGGCAGCAGGCAGACATGCAGGCCAAAACTCAGCCCTTTCACAGTTCTCCCATACAAATCCACTCAGGATTGCTGCTCAGAATCACTTGAGCTCTTTCTTCTTCAGCTTCCAACTTAGATCTGTCTTAAACAGCAGGCAGCTTGGGGATTTCCCTCAGATCCAAAAGGTTCAATTGGCTGATTCGGCTGTCAGTCAAAGCAATACCTCCCCCTTCAGTTGCAAAAAGGCTCCAAAAGCCCAAAACTACAATTCCTACAGATTTTGACTCCAGACAGCTCCTGTAGTCCGGCTCCATTTTAGGTCCCACCAGTACTGATTGGTCCAATTTATAGTCCCGGGCCAAATTTTATTTATTTAGTTTTTGTTGACCGGGTAAGTGCACTAGACAAATCCTGCCTATTTTCAGGCACGACCCGGGGGAGGGGGATACAGATGAATGCCAACTGACCTTGAACCTGATTAAGTTGTTGGTGGTATTTTTAGTGAATGAGGGAAATTTGGCCAGGACACTGGGGAAATTCCCCTACTCTTTTCGATAAGTGCCATGGGATCTTTAACATCCACCTGAACTACCACCAATCCAGGCAGATGGAACCTTGGTTTTAACGTCTCATCCGAAAGACGGCACCTCAGAAGTGCAGCACCCCTCTCATGCTGAACTACAGTGTCAGTACTGGGATATTAACCCAAGTGCCAGATGTGGGAACTGAACCCACAGCCCTCTGATCTCCTGGCCTCAGAGGCAAGTGTGCTACCTACTGAGCCACTGACACTGACATTGACAGGGACAAACAAAACAGTTCTTGCTGCAAAGAAGGCAGGTTAGACAAACTACATTATCATTATCACTCTAAATAATTTTCAGCAAATAGTTACATCTTTCAACAGAGCTCCCTCTCAGATTACTTATGACTGCAAACCAGGCAGCTCTTAAAGAGACAGTACACAGAGGATATACAGGCACTCTCTGGCAATCACATTTAAACTGTTAAAACGCAGGATACCAGCCTGGCAGTGAGCATTTAGGCAAGCTTGAGGTATACTTTTCGAGAACCCCCATTTGTAGGGGGGTTACAGTTGGTTGATTCATCTGTCTGTCAAAGCAAGGGCTCCCCCTCCGGGTCCATTTAGGAGCCAAAATGAAAAAACTACAATTCCTACAGAAATTCTCTCCCACAAGACCCCTGGGGACAGACTCCATTTTAAAGTCCCCAAAAGGTACTGATTGGTGCAATACAGAAATTTCCATTCTGCAAAGAAATGCAGGTTAGACAAACTATAATACCATTATTATAAGAGCAGCTAAGCAGCAAACAATTACCAGTTCTAACAGAGCTCCCTCTGCACCATTAGCGATGGCAGAACAGAGCAATATTATTGCAGCTCGGGTGGGACTCGAGCCTGGAAACACTTGGCCCCTACCCACATTAATTATACACCACAAACATAATGTC
This sequence comes from Neoceratodus forsteri, assembly GCA_016271365.2. Taxonomy (NCBI): domain Eukaryota; kingdom Metazoa; phylum Chordata; order Ceratodontiformes; family Ceratodontidae; genus Neoceratodus; species Neoceratodus forsteri. Next base: position 1,104,139,552 of record CM028135.1, on the reverse strand, counting down.
TCTTAAAGGGACAGGCACGGAGGCTAACAGGGCACTCACATGCAAGCACTTTAACACCTGTAAAGACACAGAACGCCCGCCTGGCAGTGGGCATTTAAGCACACCCAAGGAAGATTTTTGGGAACCCCCATTTATAAGGGGGTTACACCCGTAATTGCCAATCTAGAGAGAAACCCCCCAGGCACTGTTTAAAATTGAAATCCACTGCAGGTGCCTCACAGTAAACCCTGCAAGGTCGGAGGTAAAAAACAAGTCAACTGTCCCTAATTCGACGGGTCCCACAAGAATTTGTCCAAAAATGAAGGGAACCATCAAAAATAAGCACCTGTGATAAAATTAGGGGTAGTCCTGCTAAATGCCAGGAGCTTGGGCAATAAAATGCCTGAGCTCCAGGCGATGCTAACTGAGGGAGCAGTGGATGTGGCAGCGGTCACTGAGACTTGGGCCACTGCAGGACATGACTGGGACCTGAACCTGGAGGGTTACACTATGTTTAGGAAGGACAGGGGGGAGGGAAGGGGAGGAGGTAGCAATAATAGTCAAAACTGCATTGGCATAGGGGAGTAGAGGAGGCGGAGGAACCGTGGAGGCGATTTGGGTCACCTTGATAACAAGGGGGGCAAGAGAGTAAAATAGGAGTGGTGTATAGACCCCTGTTCTGGCGGAGGAGCGGGAGGAGAGTCTGGCAGATTTGGGAGACACTACAGACTGGGCAGGGAAGAGTGGTGGTGTTGGGGGACTTAAACATGCCAGGAACAGACTGGGAGACTATGACATCCTCGGTGGCCAGGGAACAGAGGTTGTTAGATGTCTTTCAAGACACGTTCCTAACTCAGCAGGTGGGGGAACCGACCAGGGAGGCACGGGTACTGGATGTGGTCCTGGCAGACAGTGACCAGATTGGGGGCCTGGAGGTAAGGGACCCGTTGGCAGGGGAGTGACCATGCCATGGTCTGATTCTGCCTGGACCTAGGAGGGGTAGAAGGCTGCACAAAGACAGAGGTAACTGACTTCAAGGGGTGGATTTTAAGGAAATGGGAAGGATCCTTAAGGAGCATTTGGATGGGATTGGGTCAGACATGGACGTTGATAGTAGGTGGGAAATCATCAGGAGAGGGGTGCAGGATGCTACCAGCACCTGTGCAAGAATAAGGCAATGCGGTGGGGCCGAAACCCTGCTGGTGGACCGGGGAGGTTCAGGAGGTGATGACGGGGAAAGAAGGTAGCCTATAAGCAATTCAAGTGCTCAAGGAGTGAAAGGGATCGAGGGGAGTACGAGCTGATGGCTAGAAGGGCCACTAGGGTGGTGAGGGCGGCTAAGGCAAGGAAGGAGCAGAATCTGGCCAGGGAAATTAGGAGAGGGAACAAGGGGTTCTTTAGATACATTGGGGAAAAACGAAGGGTGAAGGGGCAGATTAGCAGGATTAAAACAGGGGAGAGATGGGCACAAGACCCGGGGGAGCAGGCTGAGGTACTAAATGAGTACTTCACCTCAGTTTTCACCAAGGAAAATGGGGGTGCTGCATCATACATGGGAGGAGACAGTGATACTGAGGAGGGGGACCCTTACCGATCGGCGGGTCTGGGGAGAGGAGGAGGCATCACTGGTAGGAGGGGGGAAGGCTAAGCAGGGAGAAGAGGTAGCGGAAGTGAAAATCACAGCAGAGAGAGTGAGGGAAGCCCTCAGGTCCCTTAAGATGGAGAAAGCACCGGGGCTGGATAAATTACATTCTAGAGTGCTGAAGGAACTTGCAGATGTCCTGGCAAAACCCCTGGCGGAGCTTTTCACCATCTCTCTGAGAACAGGGTGGGTGCCCCAGGACTGGAAGGTGGCGCATATAGTGCCTATCCACAAGGGGGGATCAAGGGAGGTGGCAGGGAACTACAGGCCTGACAGCCTGACATCGGTGGTGGGCAATGATGGAGGGCATTGTCAAGGAGAGGCTGGGGGGACCTGGAAAAGTCAGAGTGCCTGGATGATAGACAGCATGGATTCGTCCCGGGGAAATCATGTCAGACAAACCTTGTGGAGTTCTATGACTGGGTGACGAGTGCCTTGGACCTGGGTAGACCAGTGGACGTCCTCTTTCTAGACTTCAGCAAGGCATTTAACTCTGTTCCTCAAGTGGGTCTGTTGGATAAGCTGGGAGAAATGGGGGTGGGGAACCAGATAATCAGATGGATAGGCAATTGGCTCCAGGACCGGACCCAGAGGGTTGTAGTTGGCAGGATAGTCTCATCCCCAAGGAGGGTCATTAGTGGGGTCCCACAGGGATCAGTCCTTGGGCCCCTCCTGTTCAATGCCTACATCTCTGACATAAGGACAGGTATCAGGAGTGAGGTGAGTCTCTTTGCGGATGACTCAAAACTGGGGGCAGTGGTGGATGGGGAGGAGGGAGGGTGGCCCTACAGGGGGATCTGGAGGCTCTGGAAAGATGATCTAGAAAGTGGAAGCTGAGGTTCAATGCAGGGAAATGCAAGGTACTGCACCTGGGGGCCAGAATCCAGGCCAAGTGTACACCCGGGGGAATGCTACAAGTCTCGATGGCTGAGAGGGACCTGGGGGTGGTGGTGGATGTCAAGATGAACAACTCGGAGACTTGTAGGAGGGCAGCAGCCAAGGCCAACAGGATGCTGGGATGCATCGCTAGGGGGATCACCTCCAGAAGGAGGGAAGTGATACTCCCTCTGTATAACTGCTTGGTGAGGCCGCACCTCGAGTACTGCGTGCAGTATTGGAGGCCACACTTAAAGAGGGACATTAAACTCCTGGAGAAGGTCCAGAGGAGGGCAACCAAAATGATTTGGGGCTTGGGGGACAGGACCTATGAGGAGAGGCTCGAAGAGCTAAATATGTACACATTTGAAGAGAGAAGGGACCGGGGGGACATGATAGAGGTCTTCAGTTACATGAAGGGGGTAAATAGGGGAGGAACAGTCAGGGTGCTTCGAAGGAAGGAGGAGGGGGGCCACTAGAGGGCTTGGGTGGAAGCTGGAGGGGGGAAGATTCAGGGGAGAAAGGAGGAGGTGCTACTTCACTGAGAGGGTGGTGGAGCCATGGAATGCGCTGCCTAGGGGGCTGGTGGAGGCAGAGATGGTGGAGGGGTTCAAGAGGGGGTGGGACAGGTACAGGGGAATGGTTCTGGAAGCAAAATCCAGTGCAGCGAGAATATCCAGAACTGGGAAGGGAGAAGCCAGAGAAGGCGAGGGGGGCAGCAAGGTCAGCTCCCAGGGTGGAGGCTGACCAAACGAGCAGACACAAAAGACCGTTAGGCCTATTCTGCTGGCATTTTAGTATGTCAGTACGTTAGTAAAATGAATAGTCGCGTTAAAAATAAAGTCAAAATAGCGTGATCACGCTAAAAATAAAAAATTAGTGCAGCGCTAATGAAAAAGTAAAACTTTCACTCAGCACACTATTGGAAACAAAATATATGAGGAAAATGTTACCCAGATAAGCATTAGGAGGCTGTCAACAAGGAAAGTTGAGAGACACTTCAGGGGCAATGTTGCTTAGTCCAGTGGAGAACAAATTCTGAAGCCTTCAACAGTTCTCACTCAGCTCACCCCTGTTCCTGCCTTCTGATTGGCTTAGCCCTAAGCTCATTTAACTATCTCTTAAAGGCACACCTCAGGGGCAGTTGCTTCTAGCCAGCTAAGTGCAAAAAAGTTACTGATGTTAAAGGACTCCTGGGGTAAGAAAATGTAAATATTATGAGATGTAGCTCCACTATCTGACCTTTGGTTTTAGTTCTTTTTTTCTTGTCCTACAGGCCAGTAATCCATGGTGGTAGCTTCACAGCAGCACTAATAGTGACTCCAGCTTCATACTTCTATGCACTGCATCCAATGGTGGCTCCTCCAGCCAACCTGCCTGCCATTCACTCACTCTCGCTAACCCTCAAGAACCACAAAAGCATTACATTTAGCATCCCTCTCTCATGTAATATTATTACAGACCCTGCGGCAGCTTTCTGCATTACACTTGGCATCCCCCTCTCATGTAATATTATTTCAGACCCTGCGTCAGCTTTCTGCATTACACTTAGTATCCCACTCTCATGTAATATTATTTCAGACTGTGCGGCAGCGTTCTACATTACACTTGGCATCCCCCTCTCATGTAATATTATTTCAGACCCTGCAGCAGCTTTCTGCATTACACTTAGCATCCCCCTGTCATGTAACATTATTTCAGACCCTTCGGCAGATTTCTCAATTCAGTTTTCCCATTTTCTTTACAAATTCAAATGCTTTATTTATTTATTTGTTTGTTTATTTATTATACTATCAGTTTACAACCTTTGAGCCAGAGGCTCATTTACAAAGGTACCTCATCACAGAGAGGACAAACAGTGTAATATAATTACAGAATACCAAAGAACAGTGAGACATATAATAATACAGTAGGTTCTGTACAATTAGTTGATTAGAACATTTCTAGGCTGCACATTGAGCACATGTTGTTACAAGCGGGAAGGGGAGGCCAAGGGGTTGGGGGGGGAGTGAATTGGGAGTTTGGCCCAGCGGACTTTGTCTGTAAGTGATAGTAGCTGCAGACCAGTGCAGCTATGGAAGCTGAACAGTTGGTTCCGAAGGGTGGTTTTGAATGTAGCAATTTTGGGAGCAGTGGAGATGGACGCAGGGAGAGAGTTAAACCAAGATGGGGCTCTGTAACAGAAGGACCTTTGAGCCCGAGTGGTCCTGGTTCTGGGGACCAGGAGGGCGGTTTTGTTGGCAGTTTGGGTTGAGACAGGGTAGGTTGGATGGAGGCAGTCACCCCAGGTGGGGCGAGCCCAAGCAGAATCTTCTTGGTTAGAAGGCAGCTTGGTAGCGGAGTCATTCATCAAGGGTAAGAAGATTGGCCATGTCGTAGTGTTGACATGTGTGGGTGAGCCTAGGGGCACCAGTCATTAGTCTACAGGCCTTGTTTAAGGTGATGCGAATCTTGTTGAGGGTAGTGGTGTCAGTAAGAGCATAAACTGGTAGGCCATAATCCACAAGGAACAGCACCGAGGATGTAGCGGCAAGTCAGAGGGCATCGGGGGGGAGGCAGTCCTTGTGGCAGCAGAGGATGCCATGGTGGGTGTTGGTGGTGGATGCAAGGGCATTAATGTGGGCGTGAAAGGTGAGGGTTGAGTCAAAAGTTACTCCAAGGTATTTGTAGAAGTAGACTTGTTCAAGCGGTTGTAGGGTGCTGGGGAGGATGGTGAGTGGGCTGTTGCAAGCTTTGTTTTGGGGGTGAGCGAAGAGCATTGACTTGTTTTTTTTGTGATTAATGATGAGTCTGCGCTCCTTAAACCAGGTTTCGGCCTCCTGGAGGGAGTGTTGGAGAGTGTCCTGGAGGGAGGTAGGATTTCGGTGGGTAGCAAAAATGACGGCATCATTGGCATACATGAGGATGTTGCCAGAGTAGGCACTGGGCAGGGTGTTTAGATGTAGACTAAACAGCAGAAGGCCCAGGATGGAGCCCTGGGGTACCCCAGAGCGGATGGGGCGGGCTTCCGAGAGAGTCCCATTGATTTTGACACACTGGGAACGAGTTGTTAGGTAGCTTGAGCACCAGGCGAGGGGGCCATCTGAGAAACCAATGTGGTAGAGGGCATCTAGTAGCAGAGGGTGGGAGACAGTGTCGAAGGCCTTAGACAGGTCAACATACACTGCACCAGTGAGGGAGCTGGAGTACAGGGAGGAGTGTAGGAAGTTGTAAAACTCCATTAATCCTGTGCCAGTGCTGTGACCAGCACAGAATCCATGCTGCTCCGGGCACAAGATGTCGTGCTTAGCCAGGTATTCATTGAGTTGATAAGCCACCACTTTTTCTAGTGCTTTGTCGGGGGAAGGATGGAGATTGGTTGGTAGTTGCTTGGGGGCGGACCTGTCACCCCCTTTGTGAATAGGCATGACTATGGCAGTCTTCCACGCAGATGGGAATTGCCCCAAGCAGAGGGACCGGTTAAGTAGAACAGTGAGCGGGACTAGAATGTCATCCAGGACCAGCCGGAGTATTTTGGGGTCCAGAGAGTCACTGCTAGGACTGTTGCTTTTTAAGGCTTTAAATAGGAGAGGTTTGGCTTCCTGGGCAGATACTTTGCGGAGGTAGAACCAGGGGTGCTGAGGGGCTCATGGTGTTAGGTCATGGGTAGTATCAAAGAAGTTACTAGGGAGAACAGAGCTAAGGACAGTAAAGGAGAAGTTGAGGCAGTTGGCAATGCAAGCTGGGTCGGTAGTGGTAGAGCCATCAACAGTGAGATGGGATGGGGGGTGGAGTGGGACTTCCCGTTTAACTTTTTAATGTTGTACCAGAAGGTCTGGGCACACCCCCAAGAGGAGGAGAGGGTGGCCTGGTAGTGGTCTGCCTTGGCTTTACGGATGGCCCATGTGCACCTGTTCCATGCATCATTGTAGGCCTGTCTGTCAGCAGGTCGGCCAGATTCATTGGTGCGGTGCCAGAGGTTGTCCCTATTTCTGAGTATTTGGAGTAGGGCAGGAGTAACCCAAGGTGCGTTTGGTTTTTTGGAATGGATTTTGGTGAGGGGAGCAAAGAGGTCACAGGCCCTGTTAAAGGTTTGTGAGAAGAGGTTGAGGGCAGCATCAATGTCAGGTGCCTGGTGGATGGGGGACCAATTAAACTGGGTGAGATACTGTTTGAGTTTAATCAACCCGCCAGGGCAAAGGCACCTGCGGAGAGTGGTCTGGGTTACAGGTTTGGGGGTGGGCAGACCAGAGGAATATGATGGGGGAGTGGTCACTTAAGGAGTCGGGGAGGACTTGAATGTCCTGAATTTTTGGGGGGCAGTTAGTGATAATGATGTCCAGGATGGTGCAGGTTCCTCTAGCGGGGTTAATTCTGGTGGGCTGGGAGACGAGTTGTGTCAGGTCTCAGGCGGCAAAGGAGTCCTTTATCAGGGAAGTGGTAGGACTGAGCCAGTTCACATTGAGGTCCCCCACCAGGACTTGTTCAGCATTGTGGGGAAGGGTGGAGAGATAATCCATGAGAGACATTATCGCTGGGTTCTGGTTCCTTGGGGGTATGTAGGAGGCCGTAAGATAACACAGGCCCCTGGAGAGGTCTGGGGTGAGTTTGAGGGTAAGGGCTTGGGCACCATTGACAAGCACGGGGGGAGGGCATGGCCAATAATGGTGTCACGAGTGTAAATCGCACAACCACCCCAGTGTTTACCCGCATGATCCTCCCAGTATAGGATGTAGCCTGGGAGAGAGACAAGGGAGTCAGGGGTTGACATGGACAGCCAGGTTTTGACTAGGGCTATGATATCTGGTTGATGTAGCATGACCCAACACTGAAGGGCAGCACATTTCTTTCAGCAGGCTGCATACATTCATAGAGGCAATGCAGAAGCCAGTGGCCCTGGTAGGTGGGCTGGTGGGGGGAGGGCCTGGGTTGGGGTGGATATTGCCGGAGAGGAGTAATAGGAAGACCAAGGTTTTGACCATGGGGTGGCGGTGGGTTAACGTTTTTGGGATACGTTGATATGAGGGTATAAATGCTACTGTGAGCGCTCTGATCAGTGAAACTGGACATCACTGAAAGCTCCCAAACATCCGAAGACACCTTTTCGAGGAGCATGTAATTGTAACCCATTTGCCAAAAAAAAAACTGCACTATATTACTGGTGCTGGGAGGGAGAAAGTAGTAGGAGAGAGGCAAACAGTGAAACTGGAAGTAGCTGAAAACTCCCAAACAGCCTAAAGCTCCACTCATTTGCCAAAAAAAAAAAATATGCTCCATTACTTGAACTGTGACGTCTCTCTGACATAACAGCCTGGATCATTCCTTTGACCTCTGGAGACCATCCCTTTCCAGAACAGGTCCAAACTGGTTTTGTGGATTGCCTTTTGTTATCCTGGCTGGCTACCCAAGAGGAAATGGTCTCATGCTGTCTTGGCCCTGTTTACATTCAAAATGTGCTTTTTTATGAAAGGGAATCGGCCCTTTGAAGTTTAACCAAAACAAAAGGTTTTAGAGGACAAGAACTGTTGCTGTCCCGATCCAACCTCTCTCCATAAATCCCACAACTAAAGTATTTTATAGGCAAAATAACTAGCAAGATTAAAAAAAATCCTGGGTATTACATCCCTTACACTAAACTTGTGGATCACAGTCTCTCTCTAGAGGCCAAACAGCAGATAGGAACGTTAAGAGGGATACTGTCTTCCCCCATAAAGGTGCAAGCTGTAGTTACTGTCCTCCACCATAAAAGTGCAAGATGTAATTACTGTCCTCCCCCATAAAGGTGCAAGCTGTAGTTACTGTCCTCCCCCCAATAAAGGTGCAAGCTGTAGTTACTGTCCTCCCCCCCGAAAAAAAGTCCAAGCTGTAGTCCCCCAGGGTTCTATCCTGAAACACAGAAAGGAGCCACAACCAGGACAGGACCATACACAAGAACAAGAGTTTCAATTAAATAAGTTGCAGTACCAATCCAACCACACAAGCAGCCACTGCTTATAAAATACAAACTTCAAGTCCAATGCTACTGCAGACTTAACCTTATTTGTACAAAAACATGTAACAAAGTGGTGTTGCAAACATAGCAGGTCCCCACTAAGACATCAGTCAGAGTCTTAGCGGGGATCTGTCATGTTTACAACATCACTTTGCCATTTTTGCAAAGATAGAGTTTGCAGTAGCAGTTGTCTATGCATTAGACCGTTTTTAAGCAGTGGCTGCTCAGGCAGTGTGACCAGTGCTGGGAAGTTTTCTGTCTTGGACCCCTACTGTTCTCATTGTTCATAAATGTCCTACTGGCACACAGTGGACTAAATGAAGTATTACTCTATGTGGATGATGCAGTTATTTCTAAAACATAAAAACATAGACAATGGCAATAGAAAAAAAGCCACTGGTCCATCCAGTTTGCACATAAACCCTAACAAACCCAGGACCTATTGCCCATACAGGTTCAAACCCACACTGTCCACCCCATGCTTCCTGCCCTAACGCTACCATCCTGAGCAACCACTAAGCCCTTCACTCTGTACCAGCCATGTTTGAAACCATTGATAGTTTTGGCACCCACCACATAAACTGGCAGACTGTTCCACGGCTCCACCACCCTTTCTGTAAAATAAAACTTTCTCACTTCCCTCTTGAATTCCCCCCATCAATTTCCACTTGTGTTTCCATGTTCTTGATCTGCTTCTTATGCAGAACAGTTCCTCACTGTCTCTGAGGAAGAAAAAGATCTGGGAGTAGTGATCACTGGTAAAATGAATCACTCAGGACAATGCCGGAAAGCAGTGGCTAAGGCAAACAGAATGCTGGGATGCATTGCTAGGGGGATCACTTTGAGAAGGGAGGAGGTAATTCTGCCACTGTACAAATCCTTGGTGAGGCTGCACTTGTAGTACTGTGTGCAGTTCTGGCACTCTTACTTAAAGAAGGACATTATGCTCCTGGAGATGGTACAGAGGAGGGCATCTAAGATGATCCTCAGAATGTGAGGTAAGATAAGCCATATGCAGAGAAACTTAGGAAGCTAAATATGTACTCCTTGGAAGACAGAAGGGACATGATCGAGACCTTTAAATACTTGAAAGGTATTAACAGAGTAAACCGAGAGGGTGTTCAGACTGAAGGGGAAGGGGAAGGGGCCATAAGGGATCATAGCCTGAAACTGGCTGGTGGGGAGTATAGAAAAGACCTAAGAGAGTATTACTTCACAGAAAGGGTGGTGATGCCTTGGAATGCACTACCTGAGGAGTTGATATCAAGGGAATCAGTGGGAGGTTTTAAGAAGGGAAGGGATAGATACATGGGCAGGGTACAGGTAGGGAGGGTAGAGTCCATGGGAACTCAGAATGGAAATCAGGGGAGGGATGGGGGGGCAGCAGCCATCATCAAGATGTGAGCTGCATCTTGAGCAAACATGATAGACCTCATGGCCTAATCTGCTGGCATTTTTGTATGTTCATATGTTGTTTACCTTGTTCATTCCTTTCAGGAACTTGAAGGTACCTATCATATACCCCCTCTCTCATCTGGACTTCAGCAAGTACGCCGATCCTCGTAAGATCTGTTCTGCTGGCTCTGAATCATTTTGGTCACCATACTTGGTGTAACCCCCCTACAAATGGGGGTTCCCAAAAAGTCTTCCTTGAGCTTGCCTAAATGATCACTGCCAGGCTGGTGTAATGCGTTTTAGCAGTTTAAATGTGATTACCAGAGCCTGTATGGCCTCTGTGTGCTGTCTCTTTAAGAGCTGCCTGATTGCAGCATAAGTAATCTGAGAAGGAACTCTGTTGAAAGATGTAACTACAACAAGACAATCAGATGACACACTCAGATTGAACTGTTGTTGCAGAGAGCTACCCTGGTATTTACTTACGATAACCAAGACTGGACACAGACTGGACGAAAATCGAGGCTGCAGGTGGTTGATCTGGAATGCCAGGAGAAGCAGGGCCCACACGAGTCGCAGAGGCATTGTTCCTGTTCAAGCGTGGAGCAGGGGCTGATCCCCAGGCAGGTCTCTCGTCGATGGCTTCTCTGTGCAGTGGGTAGTCTGGCTGGGCCAGTCTGGCAAGGCCCAGACCACATGGACATTCCCCTAGTTTTGAACTTTTTGTGCCTTTTTTGCAACTGAAGGGGGAGTGCTTGCTTTGACTGACAGCCAAATCAGCCAACCAACCCTTCTGGATCTTGGGGAAGTCCCGGGCTGCTTGCAGTTTTTAGTTAGATCTAAGCTGAAAGCTGAACAAGAAGGAGTTGAAGTGATTCTGAGCAACAATCCTGAGTGGATTCACATGGGAGAACTGTGAAAAGGCAAAGTTTTTGGCCTGCATGTCGGTGTGCTGCTCCTGAGAGGGAGAAAAGATAATTATTTTGGACTAAATCCAAGTCTGTATGACTAAAGTAAGCTACTGAAGTGGGCCAGGCTCAACCTGAAGAAGACTGAAGATTTTGCTGAATGCGATCGGCCTATCAGGAGTTCCAGTTACCCCTAAGCTCCCGGTGTATGCAGAGACTTTGCGATTGTGACCGGGTAGCGCTTTGCCTGGTACAGTAGAATTCCCGTACATGTAAATGTGCTATGAGTTGCTAATGGGTTGTGAGTTAGTTCCCCACTGTGTGAACTGTGTTCTGCTTGCTGGAAGCTGTATCCAGCCCAAAATGGACTGCATTCGAATTTGTCTCCATGCGGTCTGGGCCTTGCCAGACTGGCCCAGCCAGACTACCCACTGCACAGAGAAGCCATCAATGACAGACTTGCCTGGGGATCAGCCCCCTGCTCTACGTTTGAACAGGAATGACACCTCTGCGACTCGTGTGGGCCCTGGCATTCCAGATCAACCACCTGCAGTCTCGATTTTCATCCAGCCTGTGTCCAGTCTTGGGTATCGTGAGTAAATACCAGGGTAGCTCCCCACACTCCCTGGCTAAATACCACACTCCTTGATCACTTGCGTAATAGAGACAACCTGTGGCACAAAGCTAAGGACACCGGAAAGCCACAAGATGTATCAGCTTACAAAGCTGCAAGAAACTCCTGCACCTGGCTCATTCGCTCGGCTAAAGCTAGCTATTTCAAGGACCTCCTACACAAAAACTGGAGGTCCTCCAAAGGGTTCTGGAACATGCTAAAATCCCTTACTGGTAGGACCACAAGGGCTCCAACTGACCTAATGACCACGAGCGAAGGGTCTCTCCAAGAACCACGACTGACTGCCAATGAGTTTAATACATCTTTCACTGATCTCTCAGGGGTGCTTCCAAGAGAGTTCCTAATCCCCGTAAATAATCAATCTCAAAGCAACATATCACCCCCCTCGGAGAGGGATGGGCTGCCATTATTCTACTTTAGACAAGTCACCATCTCTGAAACCATCAAACAAGTAAAGAGGGTACTCAGAAAGACTAGAATGGGAAGTGATCTGATAGATATGAAACTAGTTGCCATTACACTTGATGTTACAGCAGACCTTATCACCAAGGTTTTCAATGCCTCACTAAGATCAGGTGTATTCCCAGACACCTAGAAATCTGCCCTGGTTACTCCAGTCTTTAAATAAGGGATAAAACACTCACTGCTAATTATAGGCCAGTATCTATCCTCCCTCCCCTCTCCAAAGCCCTTAAGAAAATAGTCTCAGAACAACTCACCGACTTCCTTGATTGTCACCAACTACTCTGCAGCAATCAGCATGGCTTCCGCAAAAGGCACTCGACCATGACCGCTCTGGTGAATTACACCACCCAGCTCTACAATGCCTTTGACCAAGGGATGGTGGTGGGGTCAGTATTCATTGACCTTACCAAAGCATTTGACTCAGTTAATCACCAGCTACTACTAAACACACTGCTTTCCATGGGACTGGCCCCTGATATAGTCTCCTAGTTTCGTAGCTACCTGATGCAAAGAACCCAACGAGTCAGAATAGGTGACACACTCTCTGACCGTAAGGTAGTGGCCCTTGGTGTACCACAAGGGTCCATACTCAATCCACTCCTTTTCAGCCTGTTCATAAACCACCTCCCCAAAGCCTGCCCTGCTAATATTGTTTTATATGCAGATGATGCCATCATATCGGTCCCAGGAAGGGATCACTTGACCACTGAAGAAGGTCTACTCGAGAGTTTCCTCAAACCTGAAACCTGGTTCCGTCAACGCAAACTGCTACTAAACCATTAAAAAACCAAAAGCATGCTCTTCTCAGTCCCACAGAATAAAAAGAATTTTGGCCCCCTTCAGATTCAGAACCATAAGGGCGATACTCTTGAACAAGTCTCCTCCTTTAAATATCTGGGTATCTTCCTTGATGACACTCTCAATTTCTCCTACCACATTGATCAAGTAATCAAAACCGCTAATATGAAACTGGGCATCCTCCACAGAAACAGGCATGCTATAACACCTGCGGCCCTCAAACTGACCACAGGCAGCACAGTATTACCATCTGTTGACTATGGCTTACCAATATATATTGCTGGATCAGACACTGCCCTAAACAGGGTACATGACCTCGTGAATAGAGCCTGCCGCCTGGCTCTTGGGGCAGATCGCTGGACCCACACTTGTGCACTCTACTGTGAGACGGGCTGGCTGCCACTGTACCAAAGAGCCCAATATCAAACATGCCTGATTGTAAAAAAAAGCACAACTAGGCCTCATGCCGGAATCCATAAGCAGTTTGTTGAAGACGGCTGTGCACAATAAACAAACAAGAAATGCTACAAAAGGAGGGCTACAAGTCCCTTTCAAGCGCACATCACTGGCACAAAAATCCATTACTTTTAAGGGCCCAAAATTTTTTAATGAACTACCTGACACCCTGACAGTAAATACTAGGATGAGTCTGTTCAAAAGGGGGCTACAATCCCACCTTGAGGGTACCACCATCTGTAGCTGTGCAAGAAATTAATTTTGACTAAATCCCCCTGCCCTTTCCCCCACACCTTTCACCTCCCCGTCTCCCCACTCACCACCTCTTTCGCTAACTACACCCTGCCTACACTACCTTCTCCTCTACTCCTGCCCTCACTAGCCCTATCCACCTTGACAATGCCAGTCTGGCTGCTCACCTTTTTCCCTTTCTCCCCTTTTCCCTCCAATCCCTATAGCTAAACACAGACCAACTTCTTGACATGTCTCCCACTATCACTAATGTATCTCTTCCCTACATTGCAACAACACGATGTAGTGCTATATATTCCTACTGTGTAGCTGTACTTGAAACTAGCAAGACCTGTACCTCATGCACCATTTTAATGCTCTCCATGATGTATACAGTGCTTTATTTGCCACTGTTTATTCTTAATTGTTGTACTGATTGTATTCTTGATCTTAATTATTGTACTATTTGTATTTGTGCTGTACTTGTCTTTGCTCTGTTTGTCCATGACTTGTAATCTTTGAAAATGAGTCTTTGACTCAAAGGTATTAATCCTAATCTAAATAAATAAATAAAAAAAAACAACGGCTTAATCTGAGTATGTCATCTGATTGTCTTGTTGTTTCATTTCCTTTATGAACTGAGCCCTCTGGCTCCGGATTACAGATACTGTATACTGTGCATGTTGTGTTTTCCATCACAGGGCCCCCAACTAGCTACAACCCCGGGCAACAGTCCTGGCTAGCCATCTCTTCTCCACCTGGGTACCCAGAGGTGTGACTGTGTAGGGGGACTCAAAGCGCATGCATAACTGCTTGATTGATATAACTTTTAAGCTAATTAACCTGATTTTGCCCCTTGCTTGTTCAAGTCCCCTGAATAAATCAGATCTAACTTTTTCTGCATGTAAGCTGACTGTGGTTCCAGTTTGTGTTCAAAGCACTGTACTGTTGTTATTTGCTGTGCATAACCTTGTTTTATAGGGGATCCCCAGGGTCGAGCCAGAGGAACCAGCCCTGGTGCTAAGCACAAACAGTGTGGGTACTTGTGTGGTGTACCAGGGGTATTGTGAAAGTGATTAATGTACAGTGTTCAGGCCACTAGAGGGGAAGGGGGGGTTACAGTGTCCCAGAGGGGTGTGCCCAGGTTAGCTTGACCACTACCAACCCTGACGTTTGGGTGGAGGCACTCTTTTCAGAACTCAGGCCCCTTAACCTGCTACTAGCCAAGCAGGCAGGGGTAGTAGCCCTTGGGATAGCGCCACCTAGGGGTTACACTTTACACTGTCTCCAGCCTGTCCTTACCTTTCTTTAGGTGAGGACTCCAGAACTGGGTATAGTACTCCGGGTGCACCAAAACATCACTGAAATCAATAACAACCTGAAAGGAGATTTTTTTTTTCTTTTTAAACTTGGTTTACTTTGTCCCCTTGTGACCTGGCTGGTACCCTTCTGCCAAAGGTCTCATCATCCACCATCTCTGGGTCTTATATTGGCCCAGTCACTGCTAGGAAATGACACCAAAGGAGAACAGGGTGTGCTCAGTGTAAGAAAACAACAGTTAGTGGGGCAAAAACAGCACTCACCCCTTCCAATGTCACAGACCAACACCTCATCAATCTTGTCATCAAGCCATGATATTGCAACCCAGCCAGATCCTCTCCTGCTGCTTACAGAGATGGAATCATTGCTTGATTAAGAATGAACACAACAGATGTTATTTAATGAGTTTGCTGCCCAGGTGACCAACATTTGGCATCCTAATAGACCCTGATAAAACATCTGTTAGGATGCAAAATGGTGGTCATTTGGGCAGTTATGTCCCTTGTCTGCCATTTTTTTTCACATTTTTGATAGAAAATAAAATCTATTTTGCACATTCTTAATCCAGTGTGGTATCCTTCTCTAAGCAGCAGGAGAGAAACTGGATGGGTAGCCATATCGGGACAAGATTAATGAAGTGTCAGTCCGTGACGGTGAATGGGGTGAGTGCTGTTTCACTTATAACTCTTCTACTGGCCTGCCTTTTTCCCCCACAGCTCGCCCCCTGTGGTTGGGCTGTTGAGGGTACCACATGCCCCCGTTGGACATCATATTCAGTTAGGACAGTCCAGGTCCCAATAGGCAGTGTGGGGTCTGCAAAGGGCTGTCGGTTTCATCCTGCATGCAGCTATGTGGTTAATTAAGCAATAATGACTGAAAAAAACAGTACTTTACTAGAGATTAATGACCAGTCAGGGGATAGATGGCTCGAGATGCAGCCTCGGGCCACTTCCCTCCAGTCAATCGTTAATCAAAGGCTTTGAGGCTACTATTGTGATTATAGGTCTAGTCACGATAACAACTTTCATTTTTACTTACGTTTAGATTTTGAGTGGAGTGGCACAAGCTGGATTGTTCATTTCTAAGAAGTTAATGACCGATCTATTAGCCAATCAGGATCCTTGCTAGGCTCATGAATATTTAATTAGACAAATAATCCATTTTTCTCCCTAAACATCCAGACTCTCTTTGGAGAGAGCAAAGACTTGATGTAAGTAGACAAGCATACTTCATGTCACTGTAACCCCCCCCCCCCCACTTACCTTGTTTGGCTCCCCTGGTGTTGTTCTGCCCTCCTGCTGGTCCCCAGTCCTTTGAGGGTCCCTATTGTGCTCCTGCCAGCCCCCATTGTATCTGTAATGCTGTGGGGGACTGGAGGAGTGAGACACAAAATAAAGCCACCTGCTCTGTGGTTCAGCTCAAGCTAGCGCAGTGCAGCTCAGTGTACGCACATTCAAGCTGGTGTCTGCTCGAATGTGTGAGCTCTGCAGTCAGCTCGCACACTATAGAAGTGCAGCAGCGCTTATTGTTTAAAGACACTCTGGTGGTTCATGGTAGTTCCTCTTTGTGTGTGCTAGCCCCCAGGGATGTAGCAGCATGGGGGGGGGGTCGTCTGTAGGCACACTAGGAAGGGGGAAAAAATAAACTTTGAAAAAACATTTGTAAGCACTATATCTTTAAGAAGCAGTACTGCTTCTGTTCCTGTAGTCTCTGCCTGCCACCTAGGGGGACAGCACTTCGGTGCTCACGAGAGGCAGAAGGAGCCCCTGTCTTGCCCTACTCTGCTACCGGATGCCAGGGCAGAGGGGCAGCTAGCAAACTATGGGGCAGTTATTTTTTTACTTTTATTTATTTACTTGAATTTCAGATTTACACCTTTGAGCCAGGGGCTCTTTTTCAAAGGTTCCACATCATGATTACATAGATAGGTTAAGACTATTGAATATTCAGGCATGGTTACATTAGACAGAAAAAAAGGTAACTTAAGATATGCACAAGAAGAGGTGAGACACTAGACTGTGGTAACTACTAGGGCAAAACTAGAACAAATTACAATAGTGGAGCCCAATAGATGAATACTGTACACTGAATGAGTGCAGCCAATAGGCCTCGTCAAAAAAGCATTGAATAATGACACAGGCAAACTAAACACAGGCAAGGCTAGTCCTATTAAAGAGGAGGAAGAGTAAAAGTGGGGTAAAAGTTCAATATAAGGGTGAGGGAAAAGAGAGCTACCAAGAGGCAGTTTACATGGTAAGCTAGGAAGGGTATAGGAGGGGACTGGGTAAGAGAGGGATGAAGTAGAAAGGTAGGAAGAAGCGGGAACAGGGCTGAATAAAAAGGGGGGAAGGGGACATAAGTCGTGGAGACACTGGAAGGAAAAAGAGAGCAGAAGGAAGTGAAGGAGAAAAGGGGAGGAGGCAGAGGGTAAGAGGGAAGGGGAAGGGGTGGGGTAGAGAAGGGAGGGGGATGATAAATTGGTGACGAGAGAAACGAAAGGCGGGGTGAAAGATGGGGCTCCTAGTATAGGATGTAGTCATGAAGTGGGAGCAGCCTCCACAAGATTTAAGTGAAGCTGTCACAAGTGGCACCAGTCACTAGGAGCTGATATAGATTGTGTTTGAATGGGCCAAGGGTGGCTATGTTTGCAACCTCACAGGGTAGCGACTTCAACAATTTTGGGGCTCTGCCTGCAAACTACCGCTGGCCTTGCTTTGTTAAAACAATTCAGGAGTTTTACAAAATTAACCTAAAGTTGGAACTGTCTGCATTTCAGCAGCCATCTTTGTCAATAATGACCTCTTGCACAGCGAATGGGGGGCCAAGGAGCCGTGAGAACCTCAGCAAGGGCTTCTGGGAGAAAGGAGAGGACTGTTCCTTGGTGCCTTTTCGTCCAGCCAATCAGGCGTCGAGTGAACATTATACATACTAATTCTGTGGACTGACAGCCTACTGGAGCAATTGGAAGCTGCCCTGATCTCTCCAAACCCCGAGGGCAAATACAGCTTGGACCAGTCTACCTGGAGTTCTTGGAGTGAAAGGAGGGCTCGGACTGTGCTCCTGCAAAAGGGGGAGGCCTGCATGGGGTTTCCACAGCCACTAACCCAAGCGGTGCCTCCATTGCTTTCAATATCTGGAAGAAGCTGCGGACAAGAATTGAAGTGTTGTTTGCTGAACTTTGTTTGTGGATCCAGCTGGACCAGAGATGAGTCAGTAGAGACTGTTTGCCTTCAGTTTGATTCTTGTGCCACAGCTGTTAGCCTGCAGTGTGGTAAAAGATTGTATTCCAGAAATCCAAGAAGAATTTCCAAGCCAGCGGATGATCTGGGGAATCAGCTGATCAGTGCCACAGCTAGGCGCTGGCTATGTTCTTACCCAGAGGGCTGGATGCCAGGACGGGTGGGTGAGGCATGTGGCCCTGGTCCCAAAGACTGGTCCTTCCAGTTGTCAACAAGAGAGGAGCAGAAGATGTTTTCAAGTCTGCAACAGAACCTTCAACCACTACAGCCAGTAGAGAATTGTATCCAGGTTCAGAGCACCCCAGAGAAGGAGTTAGAAAGAACTACCTCCCACAGAGACTCAAAGACTGTATCTCCAGAACTGTGAGTAACATCAAGGTTCCCCCTGCCACTGGGGATTGTGTAAATAGTTTCTCCAAGGCACCTGCTTTGGCCATCGGGCCAGGATTTACAGTTGTTTCAGTTAAACTGCTATTTTTGCAACTGCATGGCCTGTGAAGGTTTGGTTCAAAGTGTAACCCCCCCCCCCATCGGCCCCTTTTTTAACTAGAAGGCACACCTCTCCAAGTCTAGGGGGAAAGAGAGGGGTGGGGGTACATTGTTTTGCCACCATAGACAAGGTGGACTTAACCTGCTATACAAAACAGACAACCAAGTGTGGCAACTGCCTGGCACACACCTGGTAGGGACCAACTGCCATGGCCAACAACCTGGGTACCTGGGAGAAAATGTTTGCTCAGGACTGTGCTAGGTTTGCACTTCTGGACAAGGGTACCCAAGTAATTCTGGAGGTCAGGGGTAAGGGGCAACAGACTTCTAGGAAAACATAAACTGAACTTACAAGCTCAAATGGGCAGACTGGGTGGGCCACATGCCCTTATCTGCTGACACTGTCTATGTATCTATGTAACTCCAGACACAAAGAAGCAATAACATGACCGTCCAAACCAAGTTGGGATTCTAGAGCGTGGCTTTTATTCACATAACAGAGTAGCAATAAACACAAAGTGAAGATGGACCCCCATAGGGCTACCCACACTTGTAATGCAGATTACTGAGGTACAGACATTCCTGAATTCCCATTTAGCATAGGGTGAAGAAAACACACACTGGTGAACACATTGGTTCCTACTGGAAATTGGCACATCCAGACAGGTACTGGTTCATTTCCCATCCACTAAGCACACATGGCCAGTACTAGGACACTTTCCCATATTTCATGAGGAATGAAGGTGGTACACACGACCACAAAAGAGCACATACAGGCTAAGAACTTTCAGAACCCACTATACTAAGGTAAACTGAACGAAAACAGCCCACATCCAGGAGTAAACATTTTTCTCAGGCATTGGCCAATTGCACTGAAGAAAAAGTAATAGGTGCCCTTCAGCACCCGTAGAAGTAAACTGGTTACTCCAGATGGGGGGTCTCCCACCTTTTGTTTCCAAGCTTATACTCGGCCATTCATCTGGTTAATGACACCACACACTGTAAAACTTTGTAGATGTTGTCTTAAATGTTTACCACACTTAACATACTACAACTAAACACCTCAGGAGAGCCTGAATTAAAAAGTTCTGTACTTGGACAGTTACATACAGGACTCCAACGTAGGCAGACACTTTTCAAAAGGAAAACAGGGACAGGGTTCCTTTTTCAGAGAAAATTCACCCTCAAGGAAATGCAGGTACTCCTGGATTACACAGAAACACAAAGTACTCAGTTGTCTCAAGGCAGTTTCTCAAAAGTCCAGGTTGGACCGGGGGATTGCCCCTGAAACCTGGAGTTCACCCCAGCCCTCCTGGGATGGGGCACAGGGGAAACCATTAAACAAGATCTCCACCATTTCTACACAGGAACTCTTGTCAACCACTAAGGTGAGAAACACAAAAAACAAACAAATTGGTAGCTCTCTGACAGAGCTGACGTGAAGAGCCGCCTAACTGCAGACTCCTCCTGGAACTCCAACTACAGACTCTGTGAACATTCTAAAGCTAGCCCTAGCAGCTGCTAGCTAGCGTGTCCTATGCAGCTGCAACAGTTCTAAATGACATCATCCCTCCAGAGCTCAGCAGAGACTGAGAACAGAGTGAGACAGAGCGAAACCCATTTAACTGGCATTTCACTAGCTGCCTTCCCTGCCTGCCACTGATTCTAACCAGGATTCTAGTAACCCCTGGGAACAAGGGGGTTACAAAAGTATTTATTTAAAGTGCACCATTGCTGGCCAACCAGCTGCAACATCATCGGGCCTGCGTTGTTCCAATGGTTGGGTACCCAGCGAAGATAGTGGGAGCTCCCATTTAGATAACTGGAGGAAAGCTAGTACCAGTCAGGAGTGGGTAGTACCCCCAGTACAGGTGGGTGATAAATCTGGGAACTGTACTGTTTGTAATGCTGAGGAGAGGTGGGCACTGTTATTGTTAATTAAGCAGTAATGCCCAACAGGGTGTGTGTGTCATGCTGGGATAACGTCACGCCTCAGGTGGTTGGGCACGAGAGTGCGTCCAGTACCTGACGTGTGATGTTATCCCACCATGACACACGCCCTGGAGGGCATTATTGCTATTATACAATGGCTCTTTCTTATATAGAATAAAAAAAAAATCATTTTAAAGTTGTTTTAGTTAGTGTGGAAAAATATTTTTGTTTTTTAAGAGAAGATGAGAACAAAGTTAAAGATCCAACAAATCCAGTGGCAATCAGTCAGGAGGCTCACAGTGCTGACCCTAGACCCATGATGTACTCAGATAACATCACGGGTCCAGTCCCAGACTGACCAATCAAAGACCAGCATTCTTTCTTGCCACTGTACAGTGTTCTTTAAAACAACTGAAACCAGTTTTCTCTGCATTCCTTCTCTGTATCCTACCCTTTTTAGTAGTTTGTTAATCGTTTTAAACTGTCTTGTGAACATATCGTTTGTGATACCTAATAATTGCATGTGTACTGGAAGCTTGATATTGTTTTTTGGTATTCCATGATGTGCGGGGGTGTGACTGTGCAGGGAGAGGGGTAGGTGGGTACAGCATCCCAGGGGATTGTACCACTTAGTTCTAAAATAGTTCTTACAAGCAGTCTATAAATCAGAAACACCCAAAAGGATAACTAAATTGCCCAAATAGCTACAATAACAGAATTCGAACTAGTATTAAAAAACAAACAAAAAACTGTGTTTATTGGGACTCATCATTTATAGATACAGGAAGTTCTCCTTTTAAAGGACACTCATTTCCAGCCCGGTGGTCACCCTAGAGGAGGGGAGCGAGCTGCGGACGGGACACACACCCCTGAACCTTTTCTCACTAGTTTGGGACCCAGACACTCAACGTTAGGGGCAATGACCCTCACGATGCAGGGGACAACGTCACACACGGATATTCAAGCCCACACCGTGGGAAACAATGCGTTTGGTTGTACGAAGTTTATGTTTGATTCAGGATATGGGAATCAATATAAAGCACGTTTCCTGTGTGGCCAGCTCCTTCACCATGATGGGGCAGAGTAATTTTGGTGAGTAAAGGCCATCGCTTGTAATCAGGGACAGTTGCGAGGGTATGACGACACGGAGCTTTCCCATAGATCTCTGTGTGCCCACTGCCGTCTCCATGGAGATCAGACGAGCGCAGTAAGTCACCTTTCTCAGTCTCCGCCCACCCGTCGCTCTGGCATCACCATGACAATGAGCGCTCCTATTGGTTCTGCGGGGATCCCAGCCGGTCTAGACGCGCCCTCTGCCCACAGTCTCCGCCACCCGTCGCTCTGGCATCACCATGACAATGAGCGCTCCTATTGGTTCTGCGGAGATCCCAGCCGGCCTAGACGCGCCCTCTGCCCGCCGCGCCACAGGCCCTACGGCAGTCGCTTATAGCTGCCCGCAGCGCTGCCTTCTGGCTGCTATGACAGTACACACGCCGACTGGAGATGAAGCGGCAGGAACAGCCGGGGCTTCACCGGTATCGTAGCAGTGGCGGGCGGAGTCGGCTGTCGCGCTGGCATCGGTAGCTCATGTGGTGGGAGAGACGCGTTCCGCTCTGGTGCCGCGACGGGCAGACGTGGAGGCGGTGACTAGGTCCTTGGGTTACTGTGGGTGTCATGGCGGCGGGCAGATGGGCCACCTGAGTTTCTGACGGATGGGGTGATGCTAGTGTTGGGGTCCCACGGAGCGCTGTCCCGTTCCGTCACCATGTCGCTAAACCGCTGTCTGCAGGGCGCACTGCGGCTCCTGTGCCGCGGCTCTCGCCTCCGCACTGCCTCTTGTGCTGGGTTCCCTGGGTGCCTCGCTGTCCCCAGCCGGGCTGTGGCGTCCGGCCACAGCTCTAAACCCCCTGACACGTCGCTGTTTGTGCCGCTGGACGTGAGCCGAACTCTCAGTGGGCCGGAGACCGAGGACATTGGGGCCGAGCTGAGCCACCCGCTGGACAAGAGTGCGTGACAATCCAGTAGCACTTGTTTATAAAGTATGAAAGGGACCGGGGGAGTGAAGGGGATCCATAACAGTCAGAATATGTTTAGTGGGAGTGGGTGGATCCCTAACAATCAGAACATGTTTTGGGGGTGGGGGTGGAGGAAATCCTTAACAATCCGTACATGTTAGGGAGTGGAGTGAGGAGGGTATCTCTAGAAGTCATTGCACGTTGGGGGGCGGATGGGGATCCCTAATAGAATACGTTTAGGGGGAATGGAGTGGGAAGGGGGATCCTTAATCAGTACATGTTTAGGGGGGAGTGGAGAGGGGATCCCTAACAGTCGGTGCATATTAAGGGGGATTGGAGTAGGGAGGTGATTTCTAACAAACAGTACATGTTTGGGGAAGGGGACCTCTAACAAGTAAGTAGGTGTTTAGGGGAGTTGATAGGGTTCCTAACAGTCGGTACATATTTAGGGGGTGTGGGGAGGGGATCTCTAACAGTCAGTACACATTTAGGGGTTGGGGTGGACCTGTTGGAGTTAAAGTCCCTGGGTAGTAGTGTGAGTAGAGATTTCCTTAATAGTCAGTACATATTTTGGGTGGACTTGGAGGCTGTGTTTAGGGAATCCCTATAAATCAGTATATGTTTAAGGGATGGGGTGGATCTAGAGTTCTTGGTTATTAATGTGGTTAGGGAAACACTATAAATAAGTGCATGTATAATAAAGCGTACTATTGTATTCACTGTATTGTATTGTTTCCACTCTGACGTGGAGCTTTTGTAAATGAGTCTGTGACTCAAAGGGTTTAATTCCGATATACTCAATAAATAAATAAATAAATAAATAAAAATAAATATTTGGGGGAAGGGGGTGTGGACCTAGAGTTCCTCAGTTAGTAGTGTGGTTTGGGAAACTCAGTACAGTTGGGGAAGGGTTGGACCTACTGTCTCTCGGTAGTGTGGGTAGGGATCCTCTCATTACCCATGTATGGAATGGGGTTGGGCCTAGAACCTCTGGGTAGTAAAACGGGTAGGGAAACACTATAAATGAGTACATATGGGGGGGGGCACCTAGAGTCTGTGGAAGTTTACTGGGTAGGGAACCCCTTACCCAGATTCTTGGAGCTTTACACAGACCAGTGTTTCACATTATTTTAGGAACTAAGGGGCTCTGTCTCTAATTAAAAGTAAACAGTGTTGTGCTCTGCCCTTCCTTATTGTCTGCCCCCCCACTGAGCTTGCTCTTGTACTCTGGCTGTATTTAATCCTCTTTCTTGTTCCACAGACAGCCCATCTGCGGGCTTCCCAAGCTGCTGCTGTGGCCCTGGCACTTTCCGAGCTGGCCGCAGCTAATAGACCACCCAACTGACCCCTGGACAGATTCAGGTATGCACTGGACCTCCAAAACTTGTGGTTTTGAATGCCGCTGTTTTGGCTGGACGCCCAGTGGAGCAGCCAGGCACTGATTGGCAGTTTCTGCTCCTCAGCTGATTTTCCAACTCCTGATGCTTTCTGATCTTGGGGAAATCTCTTTCTGTGCTGTGTTCTGGACTGATTTTTTTTCCCCCCACCTCCTCAGAGTAGTAAATAGACTTTTGCTCTGCCCCTTTCCTCAGCCTAGCAGCTGATTGGTCACTCTGCTGCTGCACATTCTTATGGCTATTGATCTCCCTGTCTTCAGTACCTGACTTGACCCACGTTCTTGCTGCCCCTTTTTAAAGCAATCTCACCCACAGGGTTGCACATTTGCTCTCAAGTTTTTCTCCAGCCACTCCAGTTAACTCCTCTCGATTACTGCTGTAACCTGCCCTATTGTTAGGGGCCTCACCCTAATTCGACTATATACCCTTTCAATTCTTCCACTTCCACTGCCTATGGTGACATACCCAGTCACAGCCAAACCATCCCAGTAGCTGGCACCTTTGCCTTAGCTGAATTTTCAGCTATATCACTAAATTAGTACTAGTGTCGTTGTTACCCCCACGCAATAAAGCAATGTTACAGTGACTCTTTCCAGGTGTTTTACCAAAATTGCCCTGTGCTTCGGCTAATTTCACAGCTGGCACACCATTGCTGGCTTGGTTTTACCTCCAGCTACCTACTAAATAACAGTGGGCACCATCGCTCTTCTACTAGGCCTGCTCACTTTTCCCCTTCTGGCTCAGACCACCCCCCGTCCTGTGCCCCTTCCCTCCACCCCGATCATTTCTCCCCAAGCCACCCCCAGACAGCTCGGCCCCCTACCACCTTGGACAGCCCCCCAACTCCTCTTCATCCACCACCTACCAACACCCCGTTCCCCTGCCCTCCTGGGCCCATCCTGGACCCACTTCTTCTTGCCATACCTACCTTCCATACCTTACCCATCCCCTGCACCCCTACTATCAGGACCTCACATCGGTACCACACTAAGGGTCCTTGTCGCCACCGTCCCATAATTTGATTAATCACTCTGCTCTTACTGCTCTCCAGGAATATACACCCAAACCCCGGACTATGCCAACTAGTCCTCCCATACCCCACTCTGGAGCCGGTCTCCGCATTGCATCACTGAACATATGCAGCCTTCTAAAGAAATCCGCCACACTCCTGTGCTATGTTGTACAACACTAACCCAATATTATTGCGGTAGTAGAAACCTGGCTCTCCAGATCAACCCCTGACTCTTTTATTTCCTTCCCTGGATACACCCTGTTCAGGGAAGACCGAGTTGGTAAACGCGGCAGGTGTGCAATCTACATGCGGGACACCCTTATAAGCCATGCGATCTCTGCCCCCAAGCTTGACTATGGTGCCCAAGCCCTCACTCTAAAAATTACCCCTGAGCCAGCCAGGGGCCCACTCTTCCTCACGGTCTCCTACATACGCCTGAGGAACCAGAACCCAGTTGTACAGTCTCTCATCGACTACCTCACCTCCCTACCACACAAAGCCGAGCAATCCATCCTAGGTGACCTTAACGTCAGTTGGCTTGGTACCACTGCCTCCCATACCAGGGACTCCTTCACTGCCCTGGACATGTCCCAATTAGTCACCCAGCCCATTAGAATCAACTGGACAAGTGGCTCCAGCACCCCCCTAGACGTAATACTATCGAACCGCCCTCATAAAATCCGGGATATCAACATCCTTCCTGCCTCACTTAGTGATCATTCACCTGTTCTCTGTCTCTGGTCATCCTCCATACTGAAACCTGTGTACCAGGCCACCTTGCGCCAACGCCTGTGCCCCAGGAGTCTCAGAAAGCCAAAATTGCATCTAGCACAGCTGAACTGGTCCCCCATCTGCCACGCCCCTGATATTGACTCTGCCCTAGACCTCTTTAGCAAGGCCTGTGACCTTTTCACCCCCACACCAGAATCCGTACTAAAAAACAAAATGCCGCATGGATCTCCCCATCCCTTATCCAAAAACTTAAGCATAGGGATAATCTCTGGCACATCGCTATCGAATCAGGCAAGTTGGCTGATAGACAAGCCTACAGTGTGGCGCGTAATCAGTGCACCTGGGCCATTAAGACGGGCCAAGGCAGAGCACTATCAGACCACCCTTGCATCCATCTGGGGTTCTGGCAGGACTTTCTGGGACAGCATGAAAGAGCTTAATGGGAAGACCTGCTCCCCCCACCCCGCTGTCCCAGCTCTCCATCAATGGCACAGTCACTACAGACCCAACTTGCATAGCTGATTGCCTCAATACTACCTTCTCTGACCTAAGCTCTGTTCTCCCAAACAACTTTTTTGACCCAATCCTCGCCTCTATCCCCCCTGCCTTCGATCGCCTTCCTTTCTGCCTGCTCACTATATCCCCCCACATACCCAGGCCGCACCTGCTAAAAGCTCTTGGTAGCAACAACCCCAGCTGTGACCCCCTAGACTCCAAGATCCTCTGCCTGGTTTTGGATGTCATTCTAGTATTCCTTACAGACCTACTAAACCGGTCTCTATGCCTCGATCAATTTCCCAATGCTTGGAAATCGGCCCAAATCACCCCTATACATAAGAGTGGAGATCGGTCCACACCTAACTACCGGCCGATCTCTGTCCTCCCCTGGTCTCTAAAGCCCTAGAAAAAATAGTGTCCATTCAACTCTCTTGAGTACCTGGCCAAATATGACAATGTGCCCAGAACAACATGGTTTCTGCCCAGGACACAGTACCACTACTGCTCTCCTGGAGTTCTCTCAATAACTTCACTCTGCTTTTCACTCCGGCAACCTTGCCGGCCTAGTGTTCATAGACCTCTCCAAGGCTTTTGACACTGTCACCCCCTCCTGCTCGACTCCCTCCACCAACTCGGTTTTTCGCTGGTCCCCTTGCCTGGTTCTCCAGCTACCTCTCTGCTAGATCCCAGCATGTGAAGATAAACGGCTCCCTGTCCAGTACCCATCCCGTTCGTTCCGGGGTACCCCAGGGCTCCATTCTGGGCCCTGTACTTTTCAGCCTCTACCTCAACACTCTCCTCAGTTTCTGCACAGGAAAAATGCTCCTCTATGCCGATGATGCGGTTCTCTTTGCCTCCCACCCCGATCCTTCTCTCCAGCACACCTGCAACCAAGCTGAAAAGTGGTTCCTTGACCACAGACTTGTCATTAACCTAAAGAAGACTTAAGCCAGTGTCCTTCTCCCATCACCAAAACAAGGCCAAGAATGATCCCCTCTTCATTCTCTCTAGCACTCTGCACCCGCTGGAGCAAGTGATCTCTTACAAATATGTAGGCATCACTTTCGACTAGGCTTTCCCCTTCCACACCCACATCAATGCCCTATTCTCCACCATAAATTCTCAGATAGGCCTACTATACCGTCATAGAGATTGCCGCCCCCAAGTTGCCCTCTGGCTGGCCATCACCTCTTCCGTCCTGTCGCTAGTGGACTGTGGCTTGCCCATTTACACTCCGGTGGACAATACTGCCTTGACTAAAATCCAGCTCTCAATCAATAAGGCCTGCAGGCTTCTGACTGGAGCCCCTAACCGCACTCACACTTGCCTGCTGTACTCTTCCACCAGCCAGCTCACCTTTGAGGGGCGTCTGCGCTACCAGATCTGCCTACTTGCCAAAAAATCTGTTATAGGGCCCCCCCCCGGGGGTCTCTGCTTCCCTACGATGTGCTTCTTTGTCTGTTGCCACCTGTAGCTCTGTCAAGGCCACCTTTCTGGTGCCCAGAACCAAGACCTCGCCAGCCCAGAGGTCCTTCCATTACCGATCCCCTGCTTGGTTCAGCTCCCTCCCACCCTGCATTACAGACATTGCCAAAATTGATCACTTCAAAATAGCCCTCCGGAACCATGTCTGACACTCTTTGCTGTAGATACATTTAATTAATCCCACTGTGGGATCCTCCTGTCAGGCCTCCCTGACTTGACAACATCCTCCGGACAGCCTATCCTCTCCTTATCACTACCTCCACCCTCTCCAGGTATTATCTAGGTATGTCCAGGGCTGTACCCCCAATGTAACCCTTGTGTACCTTGTATAGGAGAGTAACCTATTAAAAGTAACATTATTATGTAACCTATGTGTACTCTATGTTTAATGTTCTGCCCCTGTACTGTTCTCACTGTTGTAACTACACTGTGTGACGCTATCTGCCCCACCGCGACATGGTGCCTTTGTAAACGAGTCCATGACTCCAAGGTTGTAAATCCGACTTTTCTAATAAATAAAAAGTGTGAACATCAGAGGTTCATTTTTAGAGCGGCTACCCCCCACTCCATTCCAACCCTGATATAGGGACCCTGGGTTATAAAGTGACTAATGTTTACTGACGTAATGCAAGAGAAATAATGTATTAAAGCAGATCCATAAATCATGTCAGGAGTCTGTGCCCGAGCGCAGTGCCATACCTAACTTGGACAGCCCAACTGAGATGCTGTGTCTCATTTTCCATTGGAGGTCCTTACAGGTGTCAGAGACTGGAGCACAGGGAGGGTATGCACCTTGCTCACAGTTGCATGATGAGTTGGAGACCCTGGTTACAATGACCTGGAAGGGTGGTCCATTCCCGTCTCGTACAGTAGGAGAGTAGAGTGTTGCTTCTGCCTCGTAAAGGACACTGTCGACCCTTTTTTCCCTAGAGTATTTCTAGTTGAACCCACGTTTTATGAGTGCTGACCTCTAAAATTCATTGGTGTTGCTGGTTGTTTTATCCGATTCCTTGTGTGGTAGAACTGAAATGCATGCGAATGGTGTAATTATACCCAGCCTTGTGTTTCAAATCCTTGATCTACTCTTAATGCATACCTCCTGAGCATGATTAGGAACACTCCCAAACAATGCAGCCACTCATGATACAGTAGTTTCCTTTCCTCTCACTGCATCACGGGTGTCTGGCTTGCCTTGGGATGTTCCTAAATCCAGGAAAGATACAGTGGGAGTA
This sequence comes from Neoceratodus forsteri, assembly GCA_016271365.2. Classification (NCBI taxonomy): domain Eukaryota; kingdom Metazoa; phylum Chordata; order Ceratodontiformes; family Ceratodontidae; genus Neoceratodus; species Neoceratodus forsteri. The sequence goes on along the minus strand of CM028135.1, from coordinate 1,104,110,846 downwards.
AAGCAAGGACTGTAAGCAAACATGTTTTTTTGTGTGGTAACACCAATTTAGTGAGCAGTCTGTTTTTCACTTAAAAAAACCAAAAAAAACACACAGAATCAAACTCCCTGTTACATACGCAGATCCACAGAATGTTAATCAAAAAACAGTTTTTTTGAACTGTGGTCCGTTTAAGGCCTAAGTGGGGTTGATATTGTCCCTTTAACTTTTGAAAACAATAAAAGGCTCGGAATACTGATGACTAAAATCTTTTGTAATTCTTTGCTTATGTTCTTAACAGAAGAACCTTCCCACTGGTTGGCCGGTATGTAAACCAGGACATGACTGTGCTCCATGTCAGACTGGCAGCGCGTTAACCAGGACCTGATTGTAGTCTGTGTTGCACTGTCAGTGTACAAGACAGGCCTGTACTTTGTGACAGCACTGCCAGTATGTAAAGGAAGTGACTGTACTTTGTGACAGCACTGCCAGTGTGTAAAGGAAGTGGCTGTACTTTGTGACAGCACTGCCAGTGTGTAAAGGAAGTGGCTGTACTTTGTGACAGCACTGCCAGTGTGTAAAGGAAGTGGCTGTGCTTTGTGACAGCACTGCCAGTGTGTAAAGGAAGTGGCTGTGCTTTGTGACAGCACTGCCAGTGTGTAAAGGAAGTGACTGTACTTTGTGACAGCACTGCCAGTGTGTAAAGGAAGTGGCTGTACTTTGTGACAGCACTGCCAGTGTGTAAAGGAAGTGGCTGTACTTTGTGAGAGTACAGCCACTGAGTAAACGAGGGCCTGCCTGTACTTTTACCCCTTTAAATGTTTTGAGTTTCCATGCTATGCAGTACAGATCTAGTACTTAAAGAAGCTATGTAATAATACCAAGCTAACAACACTGCTGCTGTGTGAGTGAGGAATTGACTGAACTATGTGACAACACTGCCAGTGTGCAAGGGAGGCCCTGACTGTACTTTGTGATGGCACAGGCAGTGTGCAAATGTGAACCTGACTGTACTTTGTAATGGCACTGTCAGCATGTAAACGAGGATCTGACCTTACTTTGTGATGGCACTGCCGGTGTGTAAATGAGAACCTGACCGTACTGTCTGATGGTACTGCCAGCGTGTAAATGAGAACCTGACAATACTGTGTGATGGCACTGACAGTGTGTAAACAAGGATCTGACTGTACTTTGTGATGCCACTGCCAGCATGTAAATGAGGACCTGACTGTACTTTGGCACTGCCATGTAAACAAGGACCTGATTGTACTTTGTGATGGCAGTGCCAGCATGTAAATGAGGACCTGACTGTACTTTGGCAATGCCAGTGTGTCTAAACGAGGACCCGACTGTACTTTCAGTCAGTCAATTCTTTATTTTTAAAAAGGCACTTTTCTAAAACCAAGACGCCTGCACAAGAACAATTAAACAGATTAATAAATAATACAAATTTAAAAAAAAAATACAACAGCAGCTTTAAAAATCCAAAAATGCCAAGCTAAAAAGATACTTTGTGATGGCAGTGCCACTGTATAAAAGAGGACCTGACTGTACTTTGTGATGGCACTGTTGATGTTTACAGGACGGAACTGTATTTTTTCATGGCATGGCCACTTTGTAAGCGAGGACCTGACTGTACTTTGTGATGTCACCTAAAGCCAACTGTACTTTGTGATGGCACCACCACTGCGTAAACGAGGCTGGGACTTTCCTTTGTGATGGCACAACCACTGCATAAACACGTGACTGTACTTCGTGATGTTACTGCCTCTCTGTAATTGAGGACAACTGTACTGTTTTTATCAATACAATTTTATTGAATTAAAATACAGTACACAAAAATAATGCCATAAGTGATCGACAAAACCATACAACAGTAATCAGTCATGCCTCATTTAAAAGATAAACATTATTTTAGTAATTTAACAGACTTCTGAAACTACACAGAGTACTCATTAAATTATTAATTATAAATTATAGATAAATTACCTTAGTAATAGAGGAAGTTACCCCACTAGTCCTTGAACAACATTCCCTTTAAGAAATAAGTCAACATGATAAATGAATGGCAGTGCCTCTGTGTAAACAAGGACATGACTGTACTTTGGGATGGCACTGCCTCTGTGTAAACGAGGACATGACTGTATTTTTGGGACGGCACTGCCTCTGTGTAAACGAGGACATGCCTGTATTTTGGGACAGCACTGCCTCTCTGTGAACAAGGACTTTACTGTACTTATCATTGAAGCCATTGCTATACTTTGGGATCACACTTCCTCTGTGTAATCGAGGACGTTACTTTGTGACCGCATTGCCTCTGTGTAAATGAGGACTTTACTGTTTGTGTGATGGAACTGCCTATATGTAAACAAGGGCATGCCTGTACTAAGGTACTATACTGCCACTGTGTAATCGAAGCCATCGCTGTACTTTAGGATCACACTTCCTCTGTGTAATCGAGGATGTTACTTTGTGTCGGCGCTGCCCCTGCCTGCAAGAATATGTGACTGTACTTTTTGATATCACTGTTGGTGCTTAAACCAGGACCAAGGTTCGAAATGAATATACTCCGTCTGTTCCCTCTGCAAGTGGGTACAGGCTGATGCATGTCATTTGGTCCCACCATGCACCTTAGTGCATGCTAACTGTAAACCTATTGGAGATTTAGAGGTGCATTGCCCACAGCCAGTACGTCACCTGGAAGGGTGCTGGTGAGTGCTGTTTTTTTTTTTTTTTTTAAATGTTTTTAAAACAGACTCACTCTAGTTGACGGAGTAGTGCTACTGCTTGCGGTGCCAGAGACCCAGGTTGGGGAATGAGCCCGGGTTGTCAGAGGGCCAGTCGGAGGGAGGTGAGGTGAGCTGAGCATCCCAGTGGACATGCTCCACTTTGGGGATGTGCGCCCTGTACTGTACGTTGGATGCTCACTCCCTGGCATTCCGTGTGGCAGATGGCTGAGGAGGTGAGCTGAACATCCCAGTGGACACGCTCCACTTTGGGGATGTGCACCCTGTACTGTACGTTGGATGCTCACTCCCTGGCATTCCATGTGGCAGATGGCTGAGGAGGTGAGCTGAACATCCCAGTGGACACGCTCCACTTTGGGGATGTGCGCCCTGTACTGTACATTGGATGCTCACTCCCTGGCATTCCATGTGGCAGATGGCTGAGGAGGTGAGAGGAGGGCTGAGCTGGTTGCCGTCTGTGCCCTGTACTGTACGTTGGATGCTCACTCCCTGGCATTCCATGTGGCAGATGGCTGAGGAGGGGAGAGGAGGGCTGAGCTGGTTGCCGTATGGGAGCCATGGCACAGGCACTGTAGGTAAGGGGGGGTGGCAGGGTCGGTTTGTGAGTGCCAACAGTGTGAGGGAATCATTTTTAATATACAGTGCTGGTGATCAGAGGGTGGGGGGACCACTAGCCACCAAGAAGAGGTTTTACATTTACTGGGCTGGCACTCTGAGGGTGGGGACCAATAGGTACCAGGGATTAATTTTACATGTCAAGTGGACGTTGATTGAGGGGGACCACTGGGCCCCAGACAAATATAGGGGACCGTGAGCAGAGGTGGGGGTACCAATAAACACCAGGGTCTGTGTTTTCCTTTCACAGGTATGGCAGTCGATTTGATGAGACCAGTAGCCACCAGGGAAAAGTCTTGCATGTACCGGGCCTGCGATCGGTGGGTGGGGGTGACCACTGGACACCAGGGAAAGTTTGACAGCTCTATGGGCCAATAGTCAGAGGTGCCCTAGACATCAGGGAATACTTGCTTTCTGTGGGTGCAGGCAGTCGAGTGGGGGTGGCACTGGTCACTGGTGCAAACCTGCTGCCGCTTCCCATGCAAATGTGCCCATAATGGGCATGCAGCTGGCCCCTTAGTGCCCTGCATGCCTAGAGGGCTGATTTGCATGGGGCTGTCTGAATAAATGTATTTATGTAAAAGTTTCACCAGGAGAGACATACTAAGCAAAATTGCTCATTTCCAGATGTGTCCGGGGGGGGGGGGGATACAAATAATACAGATATCGAGTACAGATGCATATCATGGTGGTAATAAGTTACATACAGGAAAATACCAGAATACAAGTTAAACGATACAGTATGGGCAGGAATACATCAAGCAATTTCAATACTACAGAGATGACTTCAGGGTGTTGCTACATTCAGGCAGTCACAGTTTGTAAGAATAACGATACAGGTACAAACAATTACAACAGTACAGAAATGAGTTCAGGGTGCATTCAGGCAGTCACCGTTTACAAGAATAATGATACAGATACAAACAACTACAACTGTTCAGAGATGAGTTCGGAGTGCATTCAGGGTGTTGTGTGTTGCATTCAGGCAGTCACCGTTTGCAAGAATAACATTACGGGCGGGGGGTTACTTCAGGAAAGCGAGTGGACTAGATGTATGTTGTTAACTCTGCTGATCATACGCTATTTTCAGCATTAAATGGCTACACAAACTCGCTGGAAACTAAATAAAGAAATTGCTGAGAGTAAGCTGGACACGATGGAGAAATTTCTGTCTCCGAAAACTGGGAAAGCTACTCTGACAAGGGGGACTGTAGGGGCTCCCAATGTTGGCAGGGAAATGGCTTCCCTTGTTTCACGACTCCCTGACCCGGGCACCAAACCAAAGCAGACCGGTAAACCCACACTTCAGTCGATACAAAACTTTCTAATTGAGTTTCGGGGCGAGACGCGGACCTCGATGAATAAAGCTCATACCTCGCTGGGAGAAATTGTTAATCGATGCCAGCAGATACAGGGAAAAATTCCTCTTTTGGAAGAAAGGCTCGATACTGCCGAAAAAGAAACATGGAAGTTGTCGGCTCGAGTCCTGACTGTAGAAAGTCCGGTCGTCAAGACTTCCTTCTACCACCTTAGGAATATCGCTAGAGTGAAACACCTTGTTCCATCTGACTCGTTACCAGTGTTGGTCCACGCCTTTGTGTCCTCTCGCTTGGACTACTGCAACGCCCTGTATTTTGGGCTTTCTGGGGTTGAAATCCGCCGCCTCCAGCTAGTGCAGAATGCAGCAGCCTGAGGTTTTTGACTGGGACAAGCAGGTCTTACCACATCTCCCGGTGCTGCAGTCTGCTGGCTTCCATATTCAGGTGTGGATCACCTTTAAAGTTTGTTTATTGACTTTTAAAGCCCTTCATGATCAGGGTCCAGCCTATCTGAAAGATCTCCTGGTTTCTTACTGCCCGGGCCGAGTACTCCGCTCGGACGACGAGGGGTTGCTAGAGATTCCAAGAGTGAGCCTAAATTCATCTGGTTGTAGAGCTTTCTCTTATGCTGCTCCCAATCTTTGGAATTCTCTACCCCGTCTGTTGCGGTTGTGCACCTCCATGGAGGAGTTTAAGAGGGATTTAAAATCTCACTTGTATCAGTCTGCCTTTTTATATCATCGATTGTGATGTATCATTCCGAGATTGAAGTTTTTATCTGTGTTTTATTTGTGTTTTATAATGCTTGTACAGCGCCTTGAACTTGGAAAGGCGCTTTAGAAATAAAATTTATTATTTATTATTAATGCTTCTTTGCACGAACAACTGTCTACAATTTCAAAACTTGAAAGAATTGAGAATAATACTCTGCTGTTAAAAAATCTGAGGCTTGTTGGACTAGTAAATTGAAGTTGAAATAGCAGAATTAAAGAGCTACATTGAAGAGAGATGCTTTCAAAAATTTTTATCCTTGAGAATCCATTGGTTTTGGAATCTGTATTTCGACCGCAGGGGAGAGCAATTTCTGTGAATTCTTTGGACCAGAGAGCTGGTGTGGGATACGTTATCTGTACTTTCTGTTCAATAATTGAAAGAAATAAAATTTTACAGATGGCAAGACGAAAGAAGGGATTTGTTTATGAAGGATTTAAACTCCATCTCTACCCGGATTTTTGCACATCACCACAAAGACTAAGGAAACGCTTTTTGGTGATTAAAAATGAATTTATTCCAGCTGGGCTACCTGTGGTCCTTAACGCTCCGGGAAAATTAAAGGTAACTTTTCAAGGCAAAGACAGCTTTTTCATAGATGTAGATGCAGCTTGTTCGTTTTACGAAAAAATGTAGCACTGCTTACGGATCTGGGTTCCGATTCAGGTACAGAAGATGAAATGGCAGAAGTCAGTAATACTCAATATCTCCCGATGACCTCGTAAGAAGATAAATTGAAGATTCTGGACGAGTGGAAATTTTTAAGTGTTTTTTTTTGGTGTGTTTTCCTGAGATTCTGAGCTTCTCGTATTATGTGACTGTATATATAAGCCTTGGTGAAATTTTTCCTTTAAATTATTGATTTTTTTAATTGGAGGAAAAAGCTTGGAGCTCACAATATGATATAAATAAGTATTCTTAGAAGCTCTCCAATGTGACAAAGAAATATGAGATACTTTTTGTTTGTTTTTAACCCCCCCCCGACTTTGTTTCTGGAATAATGTAAAGTACTTCGAGATTAATTTTCTTGTTGCTGTTTTTATTTATTTATTTATTTAAATAAGATATCTCTCTGAATTAAAAATAAAGTTTAAAAAAAAAATAATATAGGTACAAGCAATTACAGTAGTACAGAGATGAGTTCAGAGTGCATCAGTGTTCCCAGTAAGGCTACAGATCTGGGGGTGCACTGCACCCTCTCCAAAGATTTTCAGGGGTACAGAATAAATTATAAGGATTTATTCTACCATTTGTACAACATTCTTGTGGGGTACACATACTTCAAACAGAATTATTGGGGTACAATGTACCCCCTTCACTCAAAAATTGTACTTGGATTTCATCATTTGTACTTGAATCAGGTACAGATGGGGGTAAATGGGAACACTGGAGTGCATTCAGGGTGGTGTGTGTTATATTTAGGCAGTCACCGTTTACAAGAATAACGATATAGGTAGGATCGTGATTACATTAAGTGATAACTAGGGTAAATTATAATGAGTAGCGGAAGAAACCTGAAGCGTACAGGCAGCAGAGCAATTGCATCACAATAGTGGATAGGGGACGGGATGAAAAAGTTAAGAGAAGTTTCAGGCCTGGGAGATGAAATTATGGAGGAGGGAGGACAGGAAAAGTGGAGTGAAGGCATTGCAGATGGACGGGGGAAGGGCGTTCCAGAGTTTAGGGAAACGATATGAGAAGGCGGCCTGGCCAACGGTTGTAGACTGGTGGGGGGGGGGGGGAGACAAAGGTCCAGTGATCAGTTACGAAGGGAGTAGGGGGTTGTTTAAGGGAAGGAGAGAATAATGGTGAGGTAAGAGAGTAGGGACCTGAACCAGTATTTGTCACAGTGGGTGAGGCGCCTGTCTTCAAGAGAGTGAAAGGAGAGAGATTTATAGAGGTCACAGTGATGAGTTCAGGGTGTACAGTCTAGAACAAAGCAACAGAACTAGTGAAAGTGGAGTGGCACTATAGACTATGTCTCCATGGTTGAAGGTAGGATCATTTTCTGGATAAGCTCATGGCGGGCTGGTAGGGGAATACACCCACGATTCCTATATCGTGTACCAAGCTTGGGATGCAGTTTCTTGTGACTGGCATCCACATGTCCAGAAAAGTAGAGGTGTTGGCCTGAGATGTCTAAAGGAGGTAACATCCTCAATCATAGTCCTGTCTAGGGAGTGGAATGAAGGGAGGGAGGAATGCCTAGAGAGTCTCTCCCTAGTGCTGTAGGTTATGGAGACAGTCCTCTTGGCATTGAGGAACAGCTGGTTGGAGCAGAACCAGAGCTGAACTCTGTCAAAGTCCAGCTGGTGACTGGTTGCCACGTCAGAAGGGGAGGGACCAGAAGTCTACAGGACAGTGTAGTCTGCATATATGTGTGTGGATGTAGGGGGAAGACAGCAGGGAGGCCATTTAGGAAAACAGAATAGAAGTGGGCTTAGGACAGAGCCGTTGTGGGACTCCAGTACTGATGGGGAGTGGAGATGGGGAGTCACCTATCCTAACTAATTGGGTCCTACCCACAAGGTAGGCGCAGAACCAGCTGGTGGCGGGGATCAAGAGCCCTGTGGCTGGGAGTTTATCAAGGAGGAGGTGGTGGGATACTGTGCCGAAGGCCTTGGCCAGGTTGACAAAGATCGCAGTGGCGATAAGGCCCTGGTCCATGCTAGAGAGGATGGAGTCAGTAAGCTGAAGGAGGGAGGTGGAGGTTGCCAGGAGCTACCGGCACTAGCTGGTCTAGTGGCATTGTTCCCTGCACTAGCAGGATCTATGTTGGGGCAGTGCTACTCGACTTAGTGCTGCGCCGACATGCCCTTATATTCAGTCGGATAGCGCTGATGAACTGTTCAACTGAAGATATCCTTTGGGTTAGAGACAGTGGGAAGGTGTGGGATAAACCAGAAATCAGGTGCATAAAAATGCAAACGTGCGTTATTTTATTCAAATCTGAAAATAAAAAAATAAAAATAAACACATAGAAAGCAAAAGGTTATTCAAGGTCCAGTATCCACCAAACTTTCTAATTTCGAAAATTCCTGAGGCTTAGCTTCAGCCTTTGCAAATAGAAGTGTAGAAACAAGCTCACACTTCTGAGGTCCTCCTCACTTGGTAGTCAGTATTCAGCCCATTCCCCTATGTATGGGCCCTATTTATAAAAGATGCGGATAGAATATGTACCGTGTAACCCTGGCACACTCGTCCCAGCGTGCTGTTCATGTCCGCCTGCGCTCACAATCTGCATTGTCGAGCCACAGTTTGCGGGGGCATGTCTGCATTCACGCTGTTCATGAAGGCACGGGTGCCTTGCGATAGGGGCGACAGCTGTGCCTTCTGGAGGACATCCATAACCCCAGGCGGCCGGTTACACACCCCCTGGGGATGGAGCTGCCGGCTGCAGCGGACATGGCCCCCAATAGGGATGCCCCTGCCATCAGGGCACAAAGGGTGGGTTGGGGTGGTTGGCCGGTGTCATCACCCCCAACATCGTGCCTGGCACTCTGTGTGCCAGGACGATCATGGAGCCCTGTTGGCACAAGGGATCCACTCCAGGACCTTGTCTGGGCAGCTGATTGACTGCGTGGCCATGTCCGCAGCCCTGTACTAGACCACCCCCACGAACCTGTGCATCGGGGGCGGGGGGCGGCCGCGTAAGGGAGCTGGGTGGGGAACAGTGTCCATGAATGTGGTCTCTGTGCGAATCTCCTTCAGGTGTGCAGCTGCGCAGGGGTGATACGTGCCATTCGTGTATGCCCACTCCCATGTTTGTGAATAGGGCTCTATATTTGTTACTCCAAGTGTTAGGTTTTTATATTTTTCATGGATGACATCACCATCAGGTGATCCACCCCTTTTTGCTAAAACCAGTATCATTTTTCTAGTCTAGACTCAATTCCTCTTTTCTTGGTTAAGGGGGTTTTTATGTTTCCATTTTGTTTCACCTCAAAAGATAGTTTTAATAAGCTAGTAAGTCCATGAGGGTTCCACTGGGTTTGCAAGGGGAATGGAGAGAACGAGGACGCGCTTCCCTTCTCCTGCCAACCCTTGGAACTCATCAGATCTTTTTACTTCCATTAAATTGTTAAATGTGACACCCTAAAATAGATAGGCATACAGCAAATGTATTTCATTTTCACTGCCAGCATGAGCGGCCGTTCCACAGAAACAAAAGAGCGAAAGGAATTTGGGGGGGCCTGGACACCCCATGCTTGGGCATCCACCCCAGACAGGGCTTACCCTGCCACAGGCGGTGGGCAAGTGCAGCGCAAACCTTTGTGCTCTACTTTGCTCGTTTTTGAATACCGAGCCCAAAGTGTCTGTGTGAGTAGCATGGGGGGGGGGCAGACTAGCTGAGGAGGCGCCCAAGTCCAGCAACCATGGCGTATCTAATTAAATCCTGGGAATTAGGCAAGTGGTAGGGAGGATTCCGAGACATAAGCTGGTTGCTATCATCTACCTTCACACTGACTCACAGAGTCTCGACATCTCTCTGGCCTGGCACCATTGGGCTGTGTGTGTGTGCGTTTCTGTGTGTTTCTGATTACAAGAGCACAGTCTGATCCTAATCTCTACTGGTTTAGAGCGAGGGGTCGAATATGCAGTGTGAACCAGAGATCCCTACATATGGAAGCACCACACTAACACCTGACACCACAGTGCCAGTTGAGGAGACCTTGTCTTTGTCCTTTCCCTGTCGCAACAAAAAATTTGTGGGAAATGGTTTGTGGGAACAAGGGAAGACTCTAAGAGAAAGCCACATGAGAAATTCTTTTTAAATTAATTGCATCTAAACTGTCATTCTGTTTTATAGGCGAAGTACTCAAAATTTTAAATAAGTTTTACAAAAGGAAGGAGATGCAGCGTGTGGCAGCCGAAAATGGACTAGATGGTAAGAATATGCAAACATACATTTGTATTGTAGTTCATCTTTTTATTGTTTTGTAACAGATGCGTTACAAACATGCCGTGTAAAACAAATTCATACATAGCACACTTAAATCAGAATAATCTCATTGGGGAGTGTTCCTTTATTTACATATCCATTTCACAGTAGGAGGATTCACCAACAAGTTGAATGCTAAGCGTTTTTGTCCCAGATAGATTTTGACATAATACTCATAATGGCAGCATGACAAGGATCAGCTTCTCTCTTGTAGCAGGGAATGTTCCCCTATAGCATTGCCCTCCTTTCAACTAGCAGGTCCTGTAACAGCAGTTATGTACATGCAGTTGTAACTCTCTGTGGCAGCTAATGACTACAAAAAACTATGTTTAACATACTGACATACTAAAATGCCAGCAGAGTAGGCCTAACAGTCTTTCATGTCTGCTCGTTTGGTCAGCCCCCAACCTGGGAGCTGACCTTGCTGTCCACCCCACCTCCTCGGGCTTCTCCATTCCCAGTCCAAAATATTCCCCCTGTATTGGACTTTACCAGCACAACCCTACCCTGTACCTGTCCCAACCCCTCTTGAAACCCTCCACAGTCTCTGCCTCCACTAGTCCCCATGGCAGCGCATTCCATGGTTCCACCACCCTCTCAGTGAAGTAGCACCTCCTCCTTTCCCCCTGAGTCCCCCCCACCCACCAGTTGCCCCACCCTTTCCTTTGGACCACTCGACTGAGCCTCCCTATTTATTCCTTTCATGTACTTGAAGACTTCCATCATGTCCCCCCTTATCCCTCCTCTTCTCCAACGTGTACATGTTGAGGTCCTCGAGCCTCTCCCAATAGGTCCTTTCCCCCAAGCCCCAGATCATTTTGTTTGCCCTCCTGTGGATCCTTTCCAGGAGTGCAGTGTCCCTCTTTTAAGTGCGGCCTCCAAAACTGCACACAGTACTCGAGGTGTGGCCTGGCCAAGCAGTTGTACAGAGGGACTATCACGTCCCTCCTTCTGGAGGTAATCCCCCTAGCAGTGCATCCCAGCATCCTATTGGCTTTGGCCGCTGCCCTCCTGCAAGTCTCGGAGTTATTCATTTTGACATCCACCACCACCCCCCAGGTCCCTCTCAACCATCGAGACTTGAAGCATTACCCCACCCAGGGTATACACTTGGCCCGGGTTTCTGGTGCCCAGGTGCAAAACCCTGTATTGAACCTCAGACTCCACTTTATTGACCACCTCTCCAGAGCATTTAGGTCCTCCTGCAGGGTCACCCTCTCCTCCCCATCTACCACCTCTCCCAACTTCGAGTCATCCGCAAAGAGACTCAATTCACTCTTGATACCCTTCCTTATGTCAAAGGCATGGGCGTTAAACAGGAGGGGCCCTAGGACCGATCCCTGAGGGACCCCACTGATGACCCTCCTTGGAGATGAGACTAACCCCCCCAACCACTACCCTGTGAGTACGCTCTGAGAACCAATTTCCTATCCATCTGATCGTCAATTTTCCCACCACCATTTCCCCCAGCTTATCCAACAGGCCCCCGTGAGGAACTGAGTCAAACGCCTTGCTAAAGTCAAGAAAGATGATGTCCACTGGCCTACCCTGGTCCAGGGCACACGTCACCCAATCGCAGAACTCCACAAGGTTTGTCTGATATGATTTTCTGGGACAAAGCCATGCTGTCTATTGTCCAGGTACCCCAACTTCTCTACCACCCCATAGTCTCTCCTTGATAATACCCTGCATCACTTTGCCCACCACCAATGTCAGGCTGATGGGCCTGTAGTTCCCAGCCGCCTCTCTTGATCCTCCCTTGTGGATAGGTATGATATGTGCCATCCCTTCAGTCCCGGGGCAACCACCCCATCATCAGAGAGATGTTGAAAAGCTCCGTCAGGGGTTCCGCCAGTTCCTTCAGTACCCTGGGATGTAATTCATCTGGCCCTGGTGCTTTCTCCATCCTAAGGGACATGAGGGCTTCCCTTACTCTCTCTACCGGGATTTCCACCTCCACCTTCACTTCCTCCCCCTTGGCTCCCTGTTCTGTTCCCCGGACAGTGGTGTCGCCCACCCCTTCCTAGACTCCCGATTGGTAAGGGTCCCGCATCCTACTAATTTTCACCATCTCCTCCCTTGGATGATGCAGCCCCCACATTTTTCCTGGTAAAGACGGAGGCAAAGTACTCATTTAGTACCTCGGCCTGCTCCCCGGGTCCTGTGCCCATCCCTCCCCTGTTCTAATCCTGCTAATCTGCCCCTTCATCTTCATTTTTTCCCCCAATGTATCAAAGAACCCCTTGTTTCCCCTCTTGATTTCCCTGGCCGGGTTCTGCTCCTTTCTTGCCTTAGCCGCCCTCAACCCCCCCCCCAGTGACAGTTCTGGCTGTTGGCTCATACTCTCCATGATCCCGTTCGTTCCTTGAGTGTTTGAAGCGCCTGTAGGCAGCCTTCTTTTCCCTCACCGCCTCCTGAACCTCCCAGGTTCACCAACAGGGTTTTCTGGCCTTACCGCATTTGCACAGGTCTTGGTAGCTTCCTTCACCCCTCTCTTAAAGATTTCCCATCTACTGTCAGCGTCCATGTCTGGCCTTATCCCATCCAAATGATCCTTGAGGATCCTTTCCATCCCCTTGAAGTCTGCCCCCCTGAAGTCAAGAACCACTGTCTTTGTGTGGCCCCCCCCCCGGACCAGGCAGAACCAGACTGTGGCATGAGCACTCCCCACCAATGGGTCCCTCACCTCCAGGCCCCTAATCTGGTCACTGTCTGCCAGGAGGATGGCCAGTATCTGGGCCTCCCTAGTCGGCTCACCTACCTGCTGGGTTAGGAACGCGTCCTGGAAGACACCAGCAACCTCTGCTCCCTGGCCACTGAGGAGGTCATAGTCCCCCAGTCCCTCCCTGGCATGTTTAGATCACTGATCACCACCAGCCTTCCCTTACCCAATCTACAGTGTCTCATGACATTTGCTACCAGACTGTCTTCTAGTTCCTCCGCCAGTGCAGGGGGGTCTGTATTCTACTCCTATTTTAACCGTCTTGCCCACCTTCACTGTCAGGGTGACCCAAATCGCCTCCACAGTCCCCTCTGCGACAATTTATCTTTAACTCTTCAGAGATCTGAACCAGCGTGAACAACTTTCTACAGCGATTTCTTACCACATTGTTTTCCCAGCCAGCTGCAAGGGCATCGGGTGTAAAGCAGTGGTGGGAAGGGATTAGCGCCCCCCACCCTGAGCCAGCTGCAAGGGCATCGGGTGTAAAGCACTGGTGGGAAGGGATTAGCGTCCCCACCCTGCTCTTCTCCAGCTTGAAGACAGGCAAGAGTCCACAGATTGGGAGCCATATTGGGGAACCTCGTTATAATAATAAAATGAAATCCATACATGTTAAAGGTTGAACTTAAGCCTATAAACCCTATTGCAACACTGGTATGTTTTAAATAACCACATAGTTACCAAAGGTCTCACTGCCTGATTGTACCGTGTATGTTTTTGATTAGTCCCATGTTTTTTCAGCTGTCTGCGTTAGATGCTTCTCCCCACCTCTGATACTGAACTCCCAGCTGATCTTAATTTTCCTGCCTGTGTTGGTGCCTAACAAATAACTCTTGCCAGCATATGAGATGAAGAACTTGGCAGGGATCTAAAAATCTTTCAGAACACTCAAATCTCAGTCCTAGCTGCATCAAAGCTCTTTTGCCAATCCCATATGGAGAAGCTGAAATCTGGGTGCAGGAACAGCTGTTTACCAGTGTCCGAACTGAGCTTGTCCCAATTGCCATGTAGCCTGAGGGACCTGATGTTACCAGGATCGAGGTATGGACTGTTTAGCCTGCTGTCTCTGGCATTCTGGCATTTGGGGGGGGAGGGGCCACACTGTAGGCCTTCACTAGAGCTGTCAGAACCTCCAGTTTCAGTAGGTCTGGCAGGAGTTTGGATGTGTAGGAAACTGGTCTTCTCCCTCCACCATCTCCAGAACACCCAGGAATCCTGATTTGCCAGGTTTTCAACGCAGAGCCACAGCAATTTTTTTTGTCCTTGGCCATTGGCAACAGTGCTGTCAGTGCTCTGGAGGCAGCATCTGTAGCTTCCTTTGCCACAGTGTACATTTTGGTGTCTAGGACAGTGATGCAGGAGGTGAAACTGCACACTTTCCGGTCCAGAGTCTCCACTCTATGAGACACTGTTTGACAACGTTTAACACTGTTACTTTGTAGTAGGGGATAACCTCAAGAAGTAGGAAAGTGATTCTCCCTCTGTATAACTGCCTGGTTAGGCTACACCTTGACTACTGCGTGCAGTTCTTGCAAACGCACTTAAAAAGGGACACTGCACTCCTGGAAAGGGTCCAGAGAAGAGCAACCAAGATGATTAGGGGGTATGGGGGATAGGACCTACGAGGAGAGGCTTGAGGAGCTCAACCTGTACTCTGTGGAGGAGGGACAGGGGGACATGATAGAGATTTTCAAGTATATAAAGGGGATAAATAAGGTAGGCTTAGACGGGGTGTTCCAACAGAGAGGGGGGAGGCAACCAGGGGGGGAGGAGACTCAGGGGGAGAGGAGGAGGAGGAGAAGGTGTTACTTCACTGAGAGGGTGGTGGAACCTTGGAGTGCACTGCCTGAGGGGCTGGTGGAGGTGGATTCTGTGGAGAGGTTCAAGAGGGGCTGGGACAGGTATAGGGGAAGGGTGAAGTTGAGTAATCGATCCACATCTTTATTTAACCAGGTGAACACCATTGAGCAAAGCTAATTTTCA
Source organism: Neoceratodus forsteri (assembly GCA_016271365.2). NCBI lineage: Eukaryota > Metazoa > Chordata > Ceratodontiformes > Ceratodontidae > Neoceratodus > Neoceratodus forsteri. The sequence goes on along the minus strand of CM028135.1, from coordinate 1,104,095,768 downwards.
AGATAGACCTGGGGGTACTTATCAACATAAAAAAAGGATTACATACATAAGCAGAGCATAAAAATGGATTACATATACAAAGATTACAGCATTACTATGACATAGGGTTACAAAGAGTACATGGTAACATGCAATATAAAGAACATAAGAATGTCAAGACATCAGGACCTATTTAAATTATACAAATTATACAAAGTGTACAAGAGCCTGTCAAGATCCATAAGTGTTAGATAAGGTGGGAAAATAGAGGGAAGATTTCAGTAGGGGGAAGGAGTTAGCAGAGTGGAAGCAGATCAGGGTAGGAGTACCTAAGATAAGGCCAGTGCTATAGATCCGGCGAAATTCAGGGAGATTCTTAATGATGGCTCTGAGGGTCCAGAGCGCTGCATTTCTCTGTCTTCTATAACTGAGTGATGGCCATCCTACCTCAGCGTAAAGAGATCAGTGATGTGTGGAGTAAGGTAGACCAGTGATAAACCTTATAACTCTATTATAGTGTGTCGAGTTTGACCAGCACCAAGGCAGGGCCTTGGCTGTAGATGAAGTCTGCATAGTCCAGTAAAGGGAGGAAGGTGGTTTGGACTAGTCTCTTCTTGGTGTCCCGTGTGAGTAGATGTTTGATTCTGTAGAAGAGGCCTAGCCTCTGCCTAAGTTTCTTTTGTTAGTTCTTCTATATGATCATTAAAGGAAAGTCTGTAGTCTATCCAGACCCCCAGGTATTTGAACTTGGTAACATATTCTAGTGATTCGCCTAAAAGTGTGTTTGATGTGGGGTAAGGAACCTTGGGAGACATGGTTAAGTGTATATACAGAGGGTGAAGGAGCATTGCCTTTGTTTTCTTTGCATTTCAAAGAGGGTTTTCGTTCAACAGCTGTAGTTGCAGTTGTTTAAATTCTTGTAGTAGCGCTGTACGTGATTCAGGAGTAGATCTGCTAATGTATAGTATCGTGTCATCTGCGAAAAGATGTATGTTGGCGGATTTAATACTGGCATCGATTTGGTTACTATATATCGCAAACAGCAGTGGACCCAATATGGAGCCCTGTGGTACACCCTCAGTAATGGTTTTAGTTGTGAGAACTCCCCATCCACTTTTACCTACTGCTGATGACGTGTAAGATAGTTTGCAAACCGTTTCCGAGATAGGTGATCCAGACCAACCTTACGAAGGTATACTAGAAGTAGATCATGGTCGACAGTGTCAGTGCCTTGCTTAGATCCAGAATTATAGCACAAACGAAGTTCTTGGTATCCAGGTCATGCTGCCAGTCATTAGTCACCTTTGCAAGAGCTGAAATGGTGCTGTGACGAGGTCTAAAGCCCGATTGTAGAGGGCTAAGCAGATTTGAGGATTCAAGGTAGTTCCTAAGCTGTTCACTCACTATTTTCTCCAGCAATTTGGAAAGTATGGGGAGTAGAGAGATTGGCCTATAATTATTAAGGTCCTTAGGGTCACCGGATTTAAAAAAGGGGAATCACATGGACAGTTTTCCATAAGGGAGGAAGATCACCCTGTGAGAGGGATAGGTTAAACAGATGTGTGAGGGGCACAGCCAGGATATGGTGACTACGTTTCAGGAAAAATAGGTCTAAGAGGTCAGCACCTGCACTCTTTCTGATATCTAAGTGTAACAGTAGGTCCTCTACTTCTTTCAAGGATGTAGGCTGAAGGGAGAACACATGTTTGGTGACTGGAACATCTGGGTCCTGTATGCCGAGTTGGGAGCGGAGGTTGTTGGCAGGGGAGGTATCGAAGGCTAACCCTGCAGTAGCGAAGTGGTTGTTGAGGGAGTCTGAAAGTGTCGGTTTATCTGAAACTGTGGTAGCTCCAATAGTGATTCTTGAGGGTAGGGAGGTAAGGGGTGCATAACCTTCGATTTCCTTAAGGGTTTTCCAGAATTTGGAAGAGCACTTGTAGGTGGAATCAAGTTCAGCACTGTCAATGCTGGGGGGATAACTAAGATGGGGGTAGGGGCATCCGGGGGGGTGGGGGGAGACAGCAGAAACGGCACCCATTATGGGTGCTGACTCTTGAGCAGACTTGAAAGACTGTGAGGCCTACTTTGCTGACATTGTAGTATGCTAGTGCGGGTGCTTCTGCAACTGGCATAGCTGCAGTGGTTGAGCCGCTCCCTGTAGCTGGTGCTTGGGCCTCCCACTCCCTTCTGCTTCATGGCATCTTTTTGGTTTGTCTGTTTCAGCCATTCGGTTTCTTAAAAGCCACTGGAAGTTGGGTACCATTGCTTTGTGGACAGGTACCAATATGTTTGTCCACCTTTGTGTGTTTAAAAAGGCAGGGGAAAATATATGTATTTTTAATTGATATTTGTCATAATTCTTGGGACCACAAGAAAGACCTATTTGTCTTTTTGTCTTGGCCGCAGGCAGGTTGGGCCCCTGCGACCATACATTTTAAAGCTTATTATTGCGCCATGTGACTGTATTTAAAATTCTGATATACATGAAGACTAGTTAGGAAACCGAATGTGGGTTGCGGTGTCTGATGTACGTGGAGACTAGTTAGGAAACCGAATGTGGGTTTCAGTGTATGATGCACATAGAGACTAGCTGGGAAACCAAATGTGGGTTTCGGGGCCTGAGGTATGTGGTGGCTAGTTAGGAAACCAAATGTGGGTTTGTGTCTGATGTACATGGAGGCTAGTTAGGAAACCCGACGTGGGTTTCAGTGTCTGATGTACGTGGAGGCTAATTGGGAAAGCGAATGTGGGGTTCAGTGTCTGATGTACATGGAGGCTAATTGGGAAAGTGAATATGGGGTTCAGTGTCTGATGTACATGGAGGCTAGTTAGGAAAGTGAATGTGGGGTTCATTGGGCAAGTCACAGGGAACTTCATGGGTACAGAGTCTAGTGCTCTGTCTATCCCCCTTTTTTTTTTAAACAAAGTAATAAAACGCCAGCACTGCTGCTCTGACTTTGGGATTACATCCCAGAGCTGGTGCTATTTGGTTTCAGTTCAGGATTCTCTTTCTTTAGAGTGGACTGCAGCTCTGACTTTGGGAATACATCACAAAACTGCTGCTGTTTGATTTCAGTTCAGGATTCTCTTTCCAGAGAGTGGAATGCTGATCTGACTTTGGTATTACATTAGAGAGCTGGAGGTGCGCCAGCCGTTTATAAGGGACGGTGAATATGGCGTCTGTCAGCACACCATCACTTAGCAACTGTCCCAAGAAGCAGTACATAGACGTTCTCGTACAGCAGTACTTCTCGTTCTTTCAGCCAAATACCTGTCCCCCGAACCAATTCAAATAATTAGATTTCGTTTACTGTTATCATTGGGGTCTAACCCCCCCTGTATTAATTCCCAAAACCTGACCCCACCAACACCCTCAGACTTTTTTAAATTAGAGTCCATTTACTATAATTGTGTGACAGAATAGTACATAATTCCTCGTCAGAATATGTCATTCTATCCCGAGATTCCTGTCATGCCATTGCAATATTCTGTACCTCTAGAGGCATACCTCATAAAGTGCAGCTGGGCCGAGCTGAATTCTCTTTCCGGAGAGCGGACTGTTGCTCTGACTTTGGGATTACATCACAGAGCTGCTGCTGTTTGGTTTCAATTCAGGATTCTCTTTGCAGAGAGTGGACTGCTGCTCTGACTTCGGGATTAAAAAAATTTCCACCCTCCCACCTTGCACCACCTCCACTAATTAAACACGCTGCTTGGAGCCCCACCCAGGGGTTGCTACCAAGTAGCCTCAAGTGGAGGAGGGTATTACATGTGCTTAATGGCATATATCTACAGTGTCTTCCTACATGTTTGTATATTGCCTAATTGATTAATACTATTAGGGTGTATGGCGGGGTTTGCTATTTTAACTTATGTTGATCTAGGTTTACATATGTTTCTTGCAGTTGCTAATGGAGGAATGCGATTTTATTATTTAAGGTTTTTTTCGGGTTTAAGGGTGGGGTTGGTTGATTTTGTTGTGGGTGTGGATGTTTAATGGCTCCTAGTTATTAGGGTTTTTAAGGTGGTATATTGCTAGTGCTCCTCATATTGCTAGGAGTATACAGGTGTAATCTTGCTGGGTATAGTGGTGACTAAGTTATTTCACTGTTGGGTAGTGCATTAGGAAAAAGTAGGAACCGTAAGTAAATTTAAGTTAATATCGCAAAGAATCGAACTGGTTGAGGGGTCTAGAAGGAACAAAGAAGCCTATTATTTAAGAGAAATAGGGAACGTTGGGAAATATACTAACATACTAAAATGCCAGCAGAATAGGCCTAATGGTCTTTCTTGTCTGCTCATTTGGTCAGCCCCCACCATGGGAGCTGACCTTGCTTGCCCCCCTTGCCCTCTCTGGCTTCTCCCTTCCCAGTCCCGGATATTCTCGCTGCACAGGACTTTGCTTCCAGAACCCTTCCCCTGTACCTGTCCCACCCCCTCTTGAACCCCTCCACTGTCTCTGCCTCCACCAGCCCCCTAGGCAGTGCATTCCATGGCTCCACCACCCTCTCAGTGAAGTAGCACCTCCTCCTTTCTCCCTGAATCTCCCACTCCAGCTTCCACCCATGCCCTCTAGTTGCCCCCACCTCCTTCGGAGCACCCTGACTGCTCCTCCCCTATTTACCCCCTTCATGTACCTGAAGACCTATATCATGTCCCCCCGGTCCATTCTCTCTTCCAGTGTGTACATATTTAGCTCTTCGAGCCTCTCCCCATAGGTCCTGTCCCCCAAGCCCCAGATCATTTTGGTTGCCGTCCTCTGGACCCGCTCCAGGAGTTCGATGTCCCTTTTTGAGTGTGGCCTCCAAAACTGCATGCAGTACTCTAGGTGCAGCCTCGCCAAACAGTTGTACAGAGGGGGTATCACTTCCCTCCTTCTGGAGGTGATCCCCCTAGCGATGCATCCCAGTATCCTGTTGGCCTTGGCCGCTGCCCTCCTACAAGTCTCAGAGTTGTTCATCTTGACATCCACCACCACCCCCAGGTCCCTCTCAGCCATTGACACTTGTAGCATAACCCCCCCCCCCACAATGTGTACACTTGGCCCGGGTTTCTGGCTCCCAGGTGCAGTAACTTGCATTTCCCCTGCATTGAACCTCAGCTTCCACTTTCTAGGCCACCTTTCTAGAGCCTCCAGGTCCCCCTGAAGGGCCACCCTCCCCACCTCCACCACCACCCCCAGTTATGAGTCATCCGCAAAGAGACTCATCTCACTCCTGATACTTTCCTTATGTTAGAGACATAGGCGTTGAACAGGAGGGGCCCAAGGACCAATCTCTGAGGGTCCCCACTAGTGACCCTCCTTGGGGATGAGACTATCCTGCCAATCACAGCCCTCTGAGTCCGGTCATGGAGCCAATTTCCTATCCATCTGATCATCTAGTTCCCCACCCCCATTTCTCCGAGCTTATCCAACAGGCCCCTGTGAGGAACAGAGTCAAACGTCTTGCTGAAGTCAAGAAAGAGGACGTCCACCGGTCTACCCAGGTCCAAGGTACTTGTCACCCAGTCATAGAACTCCACAAGGTTTGGGTAGGGACATGGAGAAGATTACATTTGAGGGGAAAATTGGCCAACATGGAGGTGGTTGGTGGCAGAGGGAGCAGAGAGGCTACAGGGGTAAGCAGGGCGTCCGTGGTACAAGGAAGGAGTATTCGTGGGTGGTAATGGATTTGAGGCGGCTGTCTGGATCAGCATTATTGTGGCTGAGGTGGTGTCTTATTTGCCATAGACTGAATAGCTTGGAGGCAGAAGTACAGCGGCTTGCTATAGAAGTGGAGATGGCAGTGGGATGGAGGGGCACAGTGGGACCGGGGTGGCCTATTCCAGGGTCCAATATAAAACCTGGACCAGGGAGTAGTATAAATCCTGAACATATTGAGTGCAGGAGGCTGGGGTACAGTGCCAACATGAACAGGGAGGCTGGCAGCAAAGGGAAACCTCAGGTCAGGAGGATTAAACCATGGCACCAAGGTGTAGTGGATAAAGAGAATAGGTTAGAGGTAGTGTCTTCTATGATGGGTGAGGAGTGTATGGATATTTGAAGGTGGGATGGAAGAGTTCAGGGGAGTAAACAACCAGGGGATTGCTCCCAGACAGAAGATATGGGCATAGTTTTGGGTGAGAAGGGTGAGGGTGAAATTAAGAGCATGAGGAGTATAGTGGAGCAGCTGCACAACAAAACTGGGTCCAGTGTGCAGGGGAAAGTGGTTTTGGGATAGGTGGTACTCTGAGGGAGAAGGACTGTTTTAATACGGGGTACAGGGGAGGGGACTTAACAAGAGTTGAGACTGGAGTGAGCATGGTGGGTATAGTTAGTGATGCAAAAACACAGGGTAGGGTGAATAGTCAGAGTGGGTGCAGGGATAGAGGGACTGTAGAAGGGAAAGGTGTTAATGAGGGTGGTGTACTAGTACTTGGGGATTCCATACTAAAAGGGATCAGATGGGGGAGTAAACGGGGAAAGACATAGTAGAATATGGGTAGAGTCAGTACCTGGGTTGACAACGGATAGGATGGGACAAGCTATTCTCAAATGTGTGAGGAGGGGACAGCACAGATCACATGTGGTGGTTCACTTGGGCATGAACGATTTGGCAGGTGAAACGGTAGAGGTGGTAATGGCGAGGTTCGAGGAGCTAGGGAAGTTGTGTGAAGAGGTTGGGGTTCTGTATCCTTCACTGAGGTTCTCCCGGTACCTAGGACTAGCATGGTGAGGAAGAAAAGAATAAGAGAGTTTAATAATTGGCTGAGAGAATGGAGTCAGTCTAGGGGGTATGGGTTAGTGGGTAACTGGGGTAAGGTCTGTGTTAGTAAAGAGTTGTATGCAGGGGATAGGTTACATTTAAGGAGGGAAGGGCAAGAGGTCTTAAAACGTAGATTAGGAGAGTGTTTGGCAACAAAGGTGAGTTTAAAGTAGGTGGGGGGGTGCCGAGTGTGTTGCTAGAATGAGGAGTCTCTGATGTGGGGAGACAAGTGTGCTTACCCCCCATTTTAACAGGGAAAAGGTCATCGAAGGGTCGAGGGGCAGGATGAAGAAGGGTAATAAATGGAATAGGGATAGCAGGTTTAGTTCTTGGAGGGTAGTCTCCTTTAATGCAGGAAGTCTGGGGAACAAAACTGCTGAACTACAGGGTCTTTTAGTGGAGGGCACGGTAGACATAGTGGCCATCACAGAAACATGGGCCAACGAATATCAGGACTGGGATCTGTTGATCCCAGGGTGCAGGATTTACAGGAGGGACAGAGACAATGGGGAAAGGGGTGGTGGTGACATACGTGAATGATGGGGTAATATGTGAGAGGGAAAAAGGGCAGGAGTGTAGGACAGAGGCCTTGTGGATGCAATTCTGAGACACAAGGAATAGAATTCTCATATTGGGAGTAGTATACAGACCACCATCTCAAGGGGAGGATCTTGACAGGGAGCTAGCAGGGGAAATCAGGAAAATGTGCAGAAGAGGTAACACTGGTATTAGTGGGGGACTTCAATCTTCTGGGGGTGGATTGGGGTACATCGCCCACCTCGGATGCTAGGGATAAGATTCTCCTGGATGCATTCGAAGACTGTTTCCTGGCGCAGTTGGTCATAGAGCTGACTAGGTTGAGGAATGCACTAGTTCTAGTATTGACCAACGGGGAGGATGTTAGAGAGGTGAGTGTAGAGGAACCACTGGCTGGGAGCGACCACCAGTCGGTGTGGTTCTCAACTAGCATGAATAGAGAGGTAGTGAAGTGGGTACAGGGACCAGGGTGATTGACTTCAGACATGCTAATTTTTAGCATGATGAAGGAAATAGTAGAGGGTTACCTGAAATGAAGTCATCCTCAATGGGATGCAAACCAGAAATGGGGAAAAAATAAAATTGGGGCTGGTGGAAGCCACTGAGACATGTGCCAAGGAAAAGTGTAAAAAAGGGAAGGGCTAAGAGTTCAAGTTGGTGGAGCAAAGAGGTTTTAGAAATGGTAAGGGATAAAAAAGCAGCATTCGGGAGATACAGGAAGTCGGGGAAATAAGGAGGATTGGGATGAGTAATGTGAAGAAGTCTTTGGTAGTCACCAGGGGAGTCAGGGTTGCTAAAGCTCCCATGGAATTGAGGCTGGCACGGGGTATCAAAGAAGGAGAAAAAGACTTTTTCAGATACATATGGGAGAAAAGGAGCTGTAAGGACCAGCTTGTGAGGATCAGGAGGGAAGGGGGTGGGTTGAACAAGCAGAGGCTCTAAATGAGTACTTCTGTTCTGTGTTCATGAAGGAAAGCGCGGGCTACAGTACTTCCAAATGGTGTGGGAATGGGTGGCCAAGGGAGGTGAGGTGTTAACAGATGGTGTGATTACTGAGTGCAGGGTATTGGACAGTCTGAGGGGGGATAAAGCACCGGGTCTGGATGACATACATCTGCTGGTGCTTAAAGAAATGGCGGGTATATTGGCTGTACCCCTGATGGATCTGTTCAGTACTTGCATGTAAACAGGGTGTGTGCCACAAAACTGGAGGATGGTCCACGTGGTGCCTCTCCATAAAAGTGGTCCAAAGGATGAGCCGGATAATTACAGACCGGTAAGCCTAGCATCTATCATGGGAAAGCTGATGGAGACCGTACTTAAGGAAAGGCTGGTTTCCTTCTTGGATGTCAGTGGGCTCCAAGATGCTCATCAACGTGGGTTTATCTCTGGAAGATCCTGTCTGACTAACCTTGTTGAGTATTATGACTGGGTTACGAGGGAGCTGTACAAGGGTCATGCTGTGGATATCATTTATTTAAACTTCAGCAAGGCCTTTGATCAAGTTCCCCATGGGAGGTTGGGTGGTAAGCTAAGTAATTTGGGGGTGAGTGCTAAATTGGTTAATTGGATTGTGAACTGGCTGCAAGACAGACAGCAGAGAGTAGTAGTGAGGGGGGAACTCTCATCTCCAAGAGCTGTGACAAGTGGGGCTTATGCAGGGATCGGTACTGGGGCAAGTGTTCTTTGAGATTTTCATTGCAGACTTCTCACATGGTGTAAAGAATAAGATCAGTCTGTTTGCTGAGGACACCAAGTTGGGGGCAGTGGTGGATGATGTAGAAGGTTGGCAGGGGTTGCAGGATGATCTGACTAAGCTGGCGGAGTGTTCCAAGGTATGGTGGTTGGGGTTTAATGTGAAAAAGTGCAAAGTAGTACACTTTGGTGCAAAGAATCCTAGAAAGGATTACCAACTTGTGGGGAGGGCAGTTATGTACTACTGAAGAGAAAATGAGGAGAGACTTTTTACAGAGAGAGTAGTGGCAATTTGAACGCTTTGCTGGAGGAGGTGGTATAGGAACATAAAATCTGATGGCAGATAAGGATGGCTTGGCCCACCTAGCTTGCCCATTCCCTATCTGATGGATAAGCTGCAGATCCTAGTTAACCAACAGCCTGCTTCCTCCTACCCCACACTAGAATTACCTTATGACTGTCCCATGCATGCTTGAATTCCCCCACTGTTTTTGACTCCATAACCTCCTCAGGAAGGCCGTTCCATGCATCTACAACCATCTCCATGAAAAAATACTTCCTCACATTACCTCTGAGCCGTCCCCCCTCTATCTTCAAAATGTGTCCCCCTGTTCTTGCACATCTCTTTTTCTGAAAGATGCTGCCCTCTGGACTTTGTTGATTCCTTTTGAAGTACTTGAAAGTTTCTATCATGTTCCCCCTCTTCCTCCTTTCTTCGAGGGTATACATATTAAGCGCCTTTAGTCTCTCTTCGTATGGCTTCTGGTGCAGACCCTGCACCATTTTAGTTGCCCTCCTCTGGACAGCCTCCATCCTGTCTATGTCCTTGCGGAGATGGGGTCTCCAGAACTGCATGCAGTACTCCAGATGGGGTCTCACCAACTGTCTGTACAGAGGGATAACAACTTCCTGTTTTCTACTGGTGATGCCGCTCCCTATGCATTCCAGTATTCCCCAGCCCTCCCTACTGCCTTCTCTCATTGCTTGCTAACCTTTATGTTGTCTGATATGACTACCCCAGGTCCCTTTCCATTTTTGTTGTTAGTATCTCACCCACAATTGGGGATATTCTGTAGGATGGTGGGTAGTTTCAAGAGGGGTTGGGACTGGGGGTATTTGGGAAGTGGAGGAGGGGCAGCTGCAAAGTAGGGGTTAGCTGCACACTCGAGCAGACTACATATACCTAGAGGCCTAATTTCTGCTGGCAATTTTTGTATGTTCATATGTTTGGTTGTGCTGAAATATATGGACACCTTGAATGTGTTGCGAGTTCCACAGTAATACAACTGGAAATTTAGTTTTAAATTTGGTGTTTCAGGTGAAGTATTATTCAAACCAAAATTCTGATCTACTGTCCCAGGATAACATAGAAATGTAGCAATTTAATGTGAGAAAGGACTTGTGGTCCATCATGTCTAGGCCCCTTCCCCCGCTTCATAAACCAGTATGAATGAAATATGCTATGTAAGCATAGTCTCACTTAAAGGTGCTCCCTACGTACTCCTCCTCCTCCTCCTCTTGGATATCTAGTGATTCCCTTCCACATGTTCACGGCCCTCTGAGAGACATTGTGCTTTCTAATGTTACCTCTGAGTTTGTGACCTCTGAGCTTCTGAGCATGTTCCCATGTCCTGGTAGAGGACACCAGATCCAGCGTCTCTGTTCCATCTTCTCGAATTCTAGCTTTACTGAACTTTTATTGACTGTGCCAAAAAAAAAATTTAAACCAGGTTAATACAGTACCTAAAAAAATTAAATGAGTTTTTTGATGGTCTGACTACAATTAAAATATTTAATTTCTTTCTATGAATATTATGATATGTAATGTATATCTGTTAAATATAATTCTTTGTGTTGAAAATTATACTATTTCTAGCTGCTAAATGTTATGTCTGTATTGAATATTGTGGTCTATCACACCTATTGAATGGTTTAGGTCAAATCAGTTATCTCTAAATGCCAAAAAGACGGTCTCTGTGTGCTTTGGCATTAAACCAGAGTTATCTAAAATCCCGTCCCTCTGCTCTTTCCACACCCTAGATTGGAGACCCAATTGATGATGTGTCTTTCAAATACCTTGGTGTATGACTGATTGTCACCTACATTTCTCTCTGCACATAGATGCCATATACAAAAAGCTCCACCCTAAACTTGGTGCCCTCTATAGGCACAAAAGATGCATCCCCCTACCTGCCCACCGGGACATCTTAACCAAGATGATTCTTCTAATCTCTGATTATGGCAGCATAGTCTATGGTGCTGCCCCTAGGCCTACTTTGTCTAGACTGGATCCCCTCTTCCACTCCTTCTGCCACTTCACTCTCAACTGCCCTCCCCACACCCACCACTGTACTCTCTACTCTACTCCTCACTTACCTAGAGTATTGCTGTCTAACCCACTGTGCTTACTTCACCTCCAAATTCTGGTTTTCCTTCCTCCACCCCTTCCCCCCATTCCCTCCGCAACTCAGGGTTTCGCTGCCTCCAACTCCCTTCTCACAGATCACTTACTGGTCAGGTGGCGTTCTCTTTCTGCTTTCCTAATCTTTGGAACTCTCTCCCTCTACCCATTCACTCGGCCTCCTCCAGACCCTCCCTTATCTCCTTACTCCTCTCCCATACCTCTCCTGCCACTGCCCTTAATGTGCCTGGCCCTTAGTCTCCCCTTCCCCCCTTCAGATTCCCATGCGTTACCCCACTCTTCCCCCTCTCCTACCACCCTTTGGTTTCACTAGATCTGTTATGATCCTACTTCTGTCCCTGAACCCTGAAGCATTATTGTTCATGGCATACCTTCCTTGCCTGCTGTTAACTGCACTCTTACCCGAACTTCTGCAGCTATTTGTAAATGTTGTATATACTTCACTCACTACAATGACTTTTCTGTCTCCAAATGTTGTACTTCTGTATATTGTATTTACTATCTTATCTGTTTGCTCTCTATCTCATCATGTATGCAGATATATTTATTATATCATTATGCATGCAAATGTATTTATTTTGTATTGTATTTCTCTTAGCTACTCCCTCTCCCTTCCCCCCGGACACATCTGGAAGCTAGCTGTTTGTGCTCAGTATGTGTTTTCCTGGTGAAACCCATAAATACATAAATTAAAATTGAATATAATATTTCTGTCTAGTAGTTTGTGATGTCTGAACGTCATACTGTTATTTCTGTTGAATGTTGGATATAACACCTATTGAATATCATAGTAGGGATTTCTATTGAATGTTATGTAATCTCTGTTTATTGAATATTGTATTTATGTTTGTTGAATGTTATGCTGTATCATGCTGTTTACTGAATATTATAGCATTTCTAACTATTAAGTATTAAGACATGTCAGTATTACATATCATAATTTCTATTTAATGAATGCTGTCTCAGTTCTGGCTATTGAAAATGACAACATATTTCTATCTATTGACTTGTGTCATTTTTACCTAGTGAATCATCTTGTCCTGTCTACCTATTGAATATTACGATGTAGCATGTCTATTGGTTATATTATGTAATCTTTACTGAATATTGTTTGTCTGAATATTATATCTGTTCGATATAATTTTTATAGATCGAATGTTATAAAATATAATTTGTATCTATTGAATATTATATTGTATTTCTGTGTATTAAATATGATACTGTTATCGTTTATGTACTGTACTGCCCTCCAGGGTGTAGCGCTCTGTGATAAAGAGGTTGCCGTTTCCTGCGTGTCAAATAACTGCCATTGCATGACATTGTGTTCTGCAGGATAGCACTGTAAAGAACAGTGAGCAGAGCACTGCTTCCTGGATTAATTGCAATTATATTATATAGTGTTCTGCAGGATCCCGCAGGATATCACTGGCAGGATCTGTGATCAGAGCGCTGCATCACGGTAGGCGGCCCTATATATCGAAAATGATGTTACTGTGCTGATGCATCGTCATCTGATTTCCTCCATGGAGACCAGTTGCAATTCTGTACAGCTTTCAAACCAAATAGGAGTGGTTTGTCTTTATAAAAGTAGAGACATTATAATGGTGTAAATGGAAATGTTTTGTTATTGTATGTTGTATAAACTGAATGCACAAACACCTGACTGAAGACCTGTCCTTTATCATGCCTGACGAGTAGCAGGACTTTAATAGCTCACCTTGTGGCTCTGCCACTTATGGGTTATGCCCCCCCCCCCCCACTGTAAAAATAAAATCCATATTTTCAAGTCCATGTACTGCATATCCTTTTTATTCTAAACTGAATTCCAGCTGCTGGAAATTGGTATTTTACCCACAGTTTTAGGTGTGCCCAGAATATCAAAGGAATGTAAAAGTTGAACCCATGAGGTGTCTATATATGTAGTATAGAAGGACACCCAGAAGTGTGTTATTCCACATATAAACAATTCCTAAAAGGTAAAACAAGTGCATTTAAAGGAGAACTGCACTGAACCTAGAGGTAATTGTTCTTGGTAGAAGGTGTTTTCAAAAACTGGTCCAAATTCTGTTACTGTTCCATCTATACTTGTCATGTAGTGACCTTAGTGGTGGTTTCTGATTAATACTCTGGTGTTAAGTGCCATTTTAGAATGGTATGATGGAGTTTATGTCCCTCTGAGCCACAGAGTTCTGTAGTTGAACTTGGATGCTTTGTTCTAACAATGGAAGAGCTGAGCAAGGGACATAAAGCACTGTACATCAGACGGCTCCAAAATGGCACGCAGTATCTGGGTGTGAATCACAAACACCCTCTAGGATAACAAAGCTGGCTGAAGAGATGGAATGGTAACAGAATTTGAACCAGTATTTAAAAATCAGCTTCTAAAGTGAAAAAATGACTTACAGGTTCAGTGCAGTTCTCCTTTAAAGAAAAATTGTACAAATTATCCGGTTCTTCCCAAGTATTACCTTTCTTCCCAATAAAGCTTTAGGTGCATAGAATAGAAATACTACTTGAGCATTCTTCTTATTAGCTTTCAAGAAGCCCACCATACCTTGTATTCCAAAACACTGCTGCCGCTATGCTGTAGGTGAAAGTGCATTTCCACCACCCACTCTATGCAGTGTAGGAGATGACCAGTGTCAAACCTGGCAGGTAGCTCACATTTGCATAATTTGAGCAGCGACCACAGGTTTGCATAGCAGAGCACTGGACTTCTTGAAGTGCCACTCCATATAAGTCACTTCTCTATCAGTTTCCTATTGCTTATAAAGCACTTTGAGATACAGTGTGTATGAAACGTGCTATATTATTGCAAATTCTTATTATTCTTCTTTAATACAAGTTAAAACATCAGATCATATTTACTTTCACCTTTGGTTTAATCATTTCTTTTAGTGTTCATTTTGAAAAATCATTCTTCATAGGAAATATTAGCTGGTTTCATATAGATACTTTAAATGATATTACTTAAGCTCTAGATTGTTTCTTGGAAGTATTTTTGGTATCTCCAATGCCTGTGCCCCACTGGTGCAAAAAGGGGTCCAAATTGTTAAAAATGAATTTACCCGTTCCCTCAGGTCGCACCAGGAGACGAGCAACTTGTTGCTCAGTGTGCCTTCTAGATGAAACTTTTTAATAAATAAATACATACTTAATGATGATCTCCAGGAAATGAGAATGAGGGGCAAGGCCTGGCAGGAGTTCGAGTCAGCACTTGGAATGAGTATCGGAGACTGTTATGCAAAAAGAGAAATCGAACTGGCAAAAATAAGCTTTTGCAACACACAACAAAATGAGCAGTTTGCAAACCCTATTTTTTTTTTTCTTTTGCTGGAAAGAACTTAACTTTCTGAAACCCAATACCCATACAAAATTAGTCTACTAAAATTGATGGTGAATGTTTTTCAGATAGTACAGTGATAACCAATTTATTAAGTAATGTCTATCTTGACAAGCATGTTAAAGACCTTCCTTCGAGGGTAGGAGATGGAAGAGATCAGGATGCATTATCTGAGGATATACGAGCACTTAACGTTTGCTTAAAAGCAGTTACTGTGAAAGAAGTGTTTGATTTATTATTGACTGTTGATGTAATGAGCATTTGTCAGTGGCGAATGTTTCCTTGCATGGTGTATGCGGCAGGGTGTATTGTTTTAGTTGAATCTCAAGTTAAGGTTACTAACGGAGTTTGGCACCTAACTGCATGTTGTACGAACGATCAGGGACTTCTGTAAGCTGTCTACAGCCCTGTTGAGCTAGTATGGTCCAATGGTAAAGTAGCACCTTTGTAACTGGGTTATCTCCGATTCAGGCCCCTCTGGAGACAAATAATGTGTGACCTTGGGCAATGCACTTAACCTCTCAGTGGTACAGTCCACCAAGACGCAAACATAATAGAAGCAGAATCAAAATGGAAATGAGCTGTTGCATCTGAAGTGAAAAATGCTGCGTAATGAATTGTTAAAGAAATAAAATAAAAAATGCCCTCCTGGAAAAATGAAATGATTAGCTTGAGGAGAAAAAGTTAAGTGTGCAGTAGCACCTCACCTGTGCTGAGAGCTGAGCCCTTGTCGCTGAAAGTTCTGAAGCACGCTCTCATTGGAGTTCTTCATTTCTTTCAAGTACACAAAGTTTCCTGTTGTGAAACTCTAACCACCGTAATATTCTGCTTGCATGGTCATTGATCTGTCAGGGACGAGCCCAATGTAGATTGCAGTACATTGGGCTAGTCTGTGACACACCTCTGGTTGCCCTTCTCTGAAGCAAAGCAAAATGTTTCTGCGCACACACAAGGAAACAAAAAGGCAATCACAGAGAATACATCGTTCCATGGAGTAGATCATTCCCTGAAAGAATGTCGTCTCGTGTATACACAATGTCAGCATTTAAAAACAGGCAAGTAAGCAATTGTAAAACTTTGCCTGTAGTTCAGAGGTGTAGCAGGTGACACACGCCGCACCTCCCTCCACATGATGTAAAACCACGCATGTCCTAGTGTCCCGTGAATGCTCGGATTAATTTGTTGGCCACCACGTGGTATAAAACCACGCATGTCCTAGTGTCCCATGAATGCTCGGATTCATTTGTTGGCCACCACGTGGTATAAAACCACGCATGTCCTAGTGTCCCATGAATGCTCGGATTAATTTGTTGGCCACCATGTAGTATAAAACCATATGTCCTAGTGTCCCATGAATGCTCGATTTTGTTGGCCACCACGTGGTATAAAACCACGCATGTCCTAGTGTCCCATGAATGCTTGGATTCTTTTGTTGGCCACCACGTGGTATAAAACCACGCATGTCCTAGTGTCCCATGAATGCTCCGATTCTTTTGTTGGCCACCACATGGCTGTTCAGTTCCCTCCACTCCCTGTGCTTTTTACGGATATATGGCTGCCTCCGGACGTCCTTCCTGTCCATGTGTGGCCATCCAGTCATTTCAGTCTGCTTCTCCTGGCCCTTTGGCCTCTGTTCCTGCCCTTGCACAGCTTACTGCAGGCCCATGTTGGTTTCTGTTCCATTGACCTTCAAGCTTCATTGAGGAGGAACTATTCCAGCACTGGTTGAAATTTGCAGCGTATCTTTTTTAATCTGAAGCACTGTGACAGATTGCAGCTTCCTAGATGCATTTCTGGCCAGCAGTGGCAAGGAGAACCTACAGCCACTACGGGGGTGACGTGAGCAACCACAACTTAAGAGCAGTAGCTCCTCCAAGCTCTGCCATTCCTAGGATCATATTACCCTAAATTAAAGGTTACTCGCGCTAAGCCTGTAGTGCTTTTTAGCTATGGCCTCAGTCCAACCCTCTGCTTGTAGGCTGAATTTATTTTATTTTTTATTTATTAGGATTTCGGAAATGTATGTTTGAGGCAGGGCTCTTTTACAGTGGTTCCTCGTCAGGAAGTCAAAGACAAAATAAAAGTACAGTATAGTGCAGTGGTTTGAGGCTCTGAGCTGCAAACCTGGAGACCTGGGTTTGAATCCCACAGCCCCCACTTGCATACCATGTGACCCTGAGCAAGTCACTTAACTTCCTTGTGCTCCCAGGTTGCACTTGTAAACAAGCTTTCAGCTTAGTTTGTTTCTCCTGGTCAACAAAAAAATATATATCTTACAGTAATTATGCAGGTAGCAGTGATATTGTACCACAAGTAACATTGACAGATCTGAGCAAAGCAATTAACAAAAGCATCCAGAGAATTAAACAGGAGCACAGTAGGGGTGTTGACATATTTGTAGCGCGACTAGGTTTAGGTAGTAGCAGATTATAAGCAGTAGATATGTAAGGAAGCAGCCACAGACATCGTCAAACTTTTATCAAGCACTAAGTTTGGGTAGGAACAGCCACCCAACATTAGAAGGTGCGTGCATAGGAAGGTTAGTGGGAGGGTAGCATGTAAGGAGAGCAGATAGGCTTCAGGAAAGAGGGATAGCAGCCATATGGCATTGTCAAGGACGGTAGGAGGTAGGGTAATGGAGATCCAAGGGATGGGGGGGGGGTCAAGTTAGGGAGGGAAGGGGCAGAGGAGGGGTGAAAAAGGGGGAAAGGAGTGTGGGAAGGGAGCTGACGGGAGAGGAAAAATGTAGAGGAAGGTAGAAGTAAGAAGGGTAGTGGGGAGGGACAACACATGGGTAAGAATTCTTCTCTGTTTCCTTATGCCATTCTGTCACAACATATTGAGTTCAGCAACCAAGCAGCTGTGGGTATATTTAACTATGATTTCATACCTCTGTTTCCAGGCCCTCATGTGATTTTCATTATACAATCTCAAGTCATAGCAAGTACTCTTTGGATATTGTCATAGCAACTGCCTTCATGAACCATTCAGCCCTTCTAGGATAGGCAGGCATGTGTCTGTGATTTACTCATTTGTTGCACTGTCATTCCAGTTTGTTCAGTCTCTGTCTCATTCTTCAGCTGGCATACCATACCATGCCGTCAGTTATTCAGCCTTGTCTTTGTTCATTCCTGCCCTGTTGTACTCCAGTAGCTGTAAGTCTTTGCCATTGGCCTCCTAATACACTCTTGCAATGAGATGCCTGCCAGCCACGACCATGTCATGGCTTCCAGTTCCCCTGCCCCTGTCTTGCTCTTCTTAAAAAGGATAAGTCAGTACTGGAGGAGTCAGATTAGCAGGACATAGTAAAACTCAGAAGTTAGCCTTGCTTTTTAATGCATATTTAAGCACCGGGGTGTCTGTCCTGGTGCTTTAAAAAGGGCAGGTGAGCAAGATAATGCAGTATCTGACATGGCGGCAGCGCAGCTAAGTGAAGACAAGTGCTATCGGAGTCAACTGGAGGGTGGCAGACTGTTACCTGATTAATGAAACACGGTACAAAATCTTCACAGAAGGTATAACACAGGTGCTGGAAAGGTGCTATGAGAACAATCAGCCCTGCATTAAACTCTACCCATTCTGAAATTCCCTGCCGCCCTCTACAACCCATAAACCAAAGATCTGTTAAGTATTACAAAGGCAGACAATGATTGTGAGCTGGCTGTAAGATATAACAAGTAAATAACCTGGCCTGCATTTTTTGCTTAGATTAAAAGGCAACAGTTCAATTACACATTTCAGGACTTTAAATTTTGACTTTTGGAAAAGAACTACTAAGGTACAGGCTAGTTGCCCTTCCCTGGGTATATTTAAAATCTCGCTGTCTGGTTCCTTATCATTTTGGTAACTCCTACATTAGGGATTTGATTTCCACCGTGTACTGTATTGAAGCAGAACAGCAATTGGAGGAAAAAACATATTCTTTGGAAAAGTTGTTGCACACAAAGCAGTGCGTTTCTTGCTTCCAGTTGACTGAGCTGATATCAAACGAATAGCCAGGGCTTAGAACACAAAGTAGGGAATTGGCTGGCAGAAAACTGGCTGTGAGTGGTCAGCGACTGACTGACAGCTACTCCTCTCATCCCTGCAACCTCCTCCCACTTGGTCAAATTAAGAATGCTGCCCACACAGAATCCAGTAGTCAATATTCTGTTCTAAAAATAATAATGAAACTGTTATGTGGTTGAAATATTACTTGCAACTCGTCACACAAAAACACAGATGTACAGTATGTGCAGCACATCGAATACCATTATTTCTCAACACGGAGGAAATTGCTTCGCTAATGATGTGTTTTTTTTTGTTTTGTTTTTTGAGGGGGAGAGGGGGTGTGTGTGTCTGTATCTATATAAATATAAATACATATATATGTATGTATGTGTGTGTGTGTGTATATATATGTATGTATGTATGTATATATATATATATATATATATATATATATATATATATATATATATATACACATACATACACACACACACACCTCAACACAGATGCTCAGTCCCATGCATGGTTTCAGACTTTCAGTGCATTTATTTCAAGTGGTGACTGTGAAATGCTCTTGAAGAGAAAAGCTTCAGACAGAACAACATTACAGTGTTTCAAGTTCCAGTCCACCCTGTAATAGCAGCAGGCAAATACTAAAACGAGTCACAAGGCTCATGCAAGAAAAACACAGGTGTACATTTTCATCTAAATGCTGCATTTGTTTCCCTGAACCTCATGCAGTAAAGTAACACAAGGAGGAGACAATACTGTGACTCCTCTCCCCCACCCAAAAACGTCACTTTTCATTCTTAATCTTGCAGTTTCAAAGACGTGGACCAAGTTTCTTATCACAGCATGCATGCCTGTGTACAGCTTTGGGAATGCTCACTGTAGTCCCACTGTGAACCTGCCCACTGTGTCAGTGCTGACATTCCAACAGCCAAAGGCAAGGGGCTGAAAAGGCGAGCATGAGAGCCCTTCTATGTAGACAGCTGCAGTGTGAGAGCAAGAAGGAGGGTTGCGTGCCATCTGACCAGCGTGCCGTGACCTTTTTAGCAAGGCAAGCAATTATAAAAGGCCAGGGGTCTGGTGGCCACCCAGTGTCCCAGAAAAGCAGGGGTCTGGGGGCTACCCAGACCCCCAAAAGCTTTTGGATTTTTCATACTTTGTGCTGCATGTTTTGGGATATTTTGACACATTTTAGAATGTGTATCCCACCACCACCTTTACTGCAGAGCAGGGCTGCCCTTGGGGTCTCACTGATTCCTGGTCATGTGGTAAAACCCAAAGGAGAGTGCTCTGGAGGGATCTTTGATGCCCCCCCAAGTGTTGCAAACATGCCCCGAGTATGGATTCCAGGTTACAGTGCCACCACTCCACAAGGTGTAACAGTGCCATGGAGGGCTGCTTCTTGCATATTATGAACTGAAGCACAAAAAATAGAAATGGGCTAAGCACAAGCAGGCAGAAATGCAGTGCAATTCCTTGTACAGCACTGAGTCTCAGACTAGAGTGCCTTCCAGCTTGTTGCAGTTCCTAGTGTAGATAGCCGAAGTTAATACCTAATACATCAGCAGCAGTGCTAGTAACTAAGCACTTTGCATCTACTCAGGGACGGCTTGCCAGGAATATTTTGGGGGGGGGGATATAGTTTAAATGAAATCAAGGGAAGGCACTAAATTACATTTCACAGTCCTTCAGGCCAAAATGCTAAATATAGGTACCCTATTT
Organism: Neoceratodus forsteri; assembly: GCA_016271365.2. NCBI lineage: Eukaryota > Metazoa > Chordata > Ceratodontiformes > Ceratodontidae > Neoceratodus > Neoceratodus forsteri. The sequence goes on along the minus strand of CM028135.1, from coordinate 1,104,075,325 downwards.
GTATGAGGACCACATCCATCCTCAGTTGTGTAGATGTGTTCAATATAGAGCTCACAGGGAGGCCTTCAATGTAGTGGCACTGCTTTTCACCAGCCCTCCTTATATCATACACAGTGTTCCAGTTGCTTCTAATTGCAATCAGTTACAACCCCCCGAGGGGTGTGTAAATTTGGTGTTTTTGAAGGACAAGTGAAAGAAAGCGCGGACTTCATTGTAAAGTATGAGAGGCAAGTGTAAATTCAGCAACAGTTGTGCTTGGGCAAGCCCTAAACGTTTTCAGTGGAATAGCCCTGCCATCCAAGTACCAGTCCTAATTACAGCCCTCCCCCAGCATTGGATGTACAAGTTAAACCTTTGATCTTACTTCAAGATACAGCTCTTGCAGCAGGTTACACCATTAGGACTGAAGCCGGCAGGCGCCAGGACCCCGGAGACTTTTCTAGCTAGCTATCTTCAGCGGGGACCGCCCCCGACGTCGGCCCGCCTCCGGCGTCAGGCGTGGTACAAAAGGGGGCGGTCGCCAGAATCCCCAGTTCTTTCCCGCCGTCGACAGTGCATGCTTCGACCTCCGTTAAAGTTCTTGCTACGCGTCGCGTGGTTTTCAAAAATTTTCGAGTTTCTTCGATTCTTCTCAGGAAGATTTCCTTCTGCAATCAAGACAACCGTCTGATGTCCTCTCCGACCGGGCATTCCTCCAAGTGTGCTTGCGGCAAGCAAATTCCTTTTAAGGACCCGCACTCCGCGTGCGTCAGGTGTCTAGGCCCGGACCACGATACCAAGGCCTGCCCACTCTGCCAAGGGTTCAACAGCCACACCAGGATCTGCCAGCAGAAGGCCCTTCAAGCCTTCCTTCTTGAGGAAAAACTCCGAGCGATGGCCTCCAAGGAGGATTCGACGCACCGGCACACGGAAAAGAAGAAGAGGTCCAGGGATCCCGCCCGGTCGCCGGTTTGGGCCTCCGAGTCCCGGAGCTCCGGGTCTTGCTCAGACCGCTCTCCCGCCAGGCCTTCGTCGCTCCCGGCTGCGGCCCCCGCTGCACACTCTGCTCAGGCCTCCACCGCTAGACCGTCATCTTCCTCTTCAGCCCAAAAGGCCTTGGCGAAGTTGGGGGAACGCCACCACCACCACCACAAGTCGGGCTCCCGCCCCTCGGGCCCCGACGCCCGGTCTTCCTCTTTTCCCCCCCGGAAGACCTTGGAGCTTACCCCGCTGAGGAAGCCGGGGGATCCGGCGTCGGCCAGACCGCCGTCGGTCGCACGCCAGCGTTCCTCTGAGCCGACGTCGGTCGGTCGGCCGTCGTCGGCCTCTTCATCCCATCGGACGTAGGTGGGGGGACCGACGTCCGCGACGCCTGAGCGGGGGGCTCCTGCGCCTCCGGCATCGGTCGCACAGGAGTTCCCCATCGAGGAGGATTCGGCCTTGCCCGATGTCCAGGCGGGCGTTCCCGGCCACGAAGAGCCTACCCGGGATCCTTCGCCACCGCCCGAGTTTCCCGTGGTACCGTCGCCGGGACCTGACGTCCGGCCCTCGTCCCCGGAGCCGACGTCGGGACTGTCCTTGGCCGAGGTGAAGGACCTGTTCACTTACTGGTGGTCTACTGTCAGGAAGGATGTGGTACCCCCAGTCCCTCCTCCTCCACCTCCTCCTCCTTCGGCCCCGGCCCCGCCTTCACCGGCGAGGTCGGTTGGCCATTCCGTCCCCAGGGAGCCGGTGACTCCTCCCAGGGCAGACATTCTAGAAGGAGACCTCCGTCCAGGCGTCGTCCCTCCGGTGCCCAGTCCCAAGAGATCCAGGAGGCGGCGTCGCCGATGCGCCGTGATGAGGCTACGGGATCTACTTATTTTCTTCTAGATCTCCTTCTCCGGTCTCGCTTCTCGCGGACCCACGTGAGACTCAAGGTCTCCTCCGGACGATCCATCCTTCATGGATATCCTTAGACATATCCAAGAAATATGGGTTGGGAAGCAGAGGAACTTGACCCTGAAAGGCTACGTCTGGCAAAGTATCTTGGCAGAAGGACCCTAAGCCTGTGGTGGTGCCACCCTTGGTGGACTTTTGTGGAGCGTCTCGAGGCGGGCGAGCTTCCTCACTGCTCCCGTGGTGCGGAAGGCGGATAGACTGTACAGGGCCCCAAGGGGACCAGTACCTATCTCAACAACCTCTGGCTGACTCCTGGTCATTACTACCTCTTGTGATCGGTCCCAGAGACGCGCAGCATTTGAGTGCTCTGCCACCGGACCCAGAGTCCAAACAGCTGGGCGCTCTGGGAGGCGCACTTCGCTCGCGACTTGGCTATCAGGTCCCTAGATTATCTCACCCACATGGTTCAGTTCCAGACGCTTTGTGGGAACAGGGGCTGGGCGGCTGAGAAGCTGCGGAAGGTGAGCAGAAGGAAGAGATGCTTCAGCTCTTCCAGACGGGTTCAGACGTGGGAACCCAGGTACTCAGAGCAGACGTATGATTCTGCGGACTCGTCAGCCAGGCGGCTGCTTCAGGGTGTGCACGTTGAGACCCTCATGGCTCGTGTCTCTGGTTTCACCCCAGGCGTCCAGAAGAACATTTTGGACGCTACCTTTGAAGGTGAGGTGTTATTTGGTAATCCGTCAGAGCGTATAATTCCAAACTGCAAGAGCTGGGAAGGCGGTCCGGACAGTCCAGGCGATGTACCGGCGGGGCCTGGATCCTTCGTGGGACCAAGGCGTTTAGGTGGGCGGACTCAGAGGCAACAGCCCTGTTCCGCCATACAGCATAGGGGCTCTGGCTCCGTAGATCCCAGGAGAAGCAGCCCGCTGGCAGAGGTCAACGTCCTTCCAAGGTTACCCAGCCGGCGGGCCCTTCAACGCCACAGCATGACTCCTTTCCGGCCCCGCCTCAGGATCAGCGGGACGTTTCGGTCGGAGGTCGCATTGCCCGCCTCTCATCGGGTTGGCGTAATAACCACCGACAGGTGGGTTCTTCAATGGTCAGCAAAGGCCACTTTTTAGAATTCAAGAACGTCCACCCTCAAGGCCTCCCCTGCTGTCCCGATCACTCGGTCAGCACCGCGACTTGATTTGGCAGGAGGTGGTCGCTCTCTTGGACAAGGGGCGATTCAATCTGTCCCAGGGATCAGAGAGGAAGGGATATTATTCTCACTTCTTCCTGGTTCCAAAAGACAGGGACCTCCGTTCAATTCTGGACTTAAGCGACCTCAACCTGTCGGTTCGCATTAAAGAGCTTCTCGTATGGTGACCCTTCCGGTCTCATTCCCATGCTAAAACAAGGCGCCTATTTAGCTCCTCAGACATGCAGGATGCCTACCTGCACATCCCCATAACTCGGGCGCATCAGAGGTTCCTGCGCTTCGAGTTCTTAGGCCACCATTACCAATTCCGAGCTCTTCCCTTCGGACTGTCATCCGCTGCAAGGGTTTTCACCAAGTGCATGGCGGTCGTGGCAGCTGCTCTAGGGAGAAAGGGCCACTATGTGTTCCCGTACCTCGACGATTGGCTTCTCATGGCCGCCTCCAGAGAGGCGCTTCTTCAAGCGATCCAGGACACTCGGATCCTGTTCGGATCGCTCGGGATTTTGATAAACCAGGAGAAGTCGGTCTTGGTACCGTCGTAGAACCTGCAGTTCATTGGCGCAGTGTTGGACACGGTCCAGGGAAGGGCCTTCCTCCCAGGCGACAGGGCAGAACGCATCAGGTCCATTATAAAGGACCTATCAGCGAATCAGTCCGCTCCGGCCAGGTGGGTCCTTCGCTTGCTCGGTCACATGGCTGCGGTCATTCCCACGGTCCCTCTCGCGCGGCTCCACATGCGCGTAACGCAGTGGATGCTCAAGGCGCAGTGGGACCAGAGGCAAGACCATCTGCAGCACCCGTCAGAATTACAAAATGAGTGATTCAGGACTGGCAATGGTGGTTAGTCCCCGGGTCGCTTTCCAAGGGCGTCCCTTTCACAGCGCCGTTCCCGGAGATTACCCTCACCACGGATGCTTCAGGTCTTGGGTGGAGAGCTCACCTAGATGGGGTGAAGTCTCAGGGCGTATGGAGTCCACTGGAAGTTCATCTGCACATAAATGTTCTGGAGATGAAAGCGGTATTCTACGCTCTCCAGGCTTTCCAGTCCTTAATCCAACCGTGTACCATCCTGCTTCAGACGGACAACACGGCGGTGATGTACTACCTGAACAAACAAGGAGGCGCACACTCTTACCCCCTTTGCAGGGAAGCCATGAGGTGTGGGATTGGGTAGTGGACATGGCGCAAATCTAGTCGCGGTACACGCTCCGGCGTGGACAACACGAGCTATGACGGCCTGAGTCGCTCCGGCCAGAGTCCACAAGTGGGAACTTCTTCAGGAGGTAGCAGAGGATCTGTTCTTCGATGGGGAACTCCAGAGTTAGACTTATTCGCGTCCCCATCCAACGCATAAAACTGCCCAATTTCTGCTCGCTAGATCCAGGGCCTGAGTTTTCTGGGCTAGACTACATCCATCTCCTGGGAGAACAGGTTCCTCACGCCTTCCTCCTTTCCGTCTGATCCAGAGAGCCCTGCTCAAACCGGCGCAGGAGCGATGCTTGATTCTGGTGGCCCCATTTTGCCCAGACAAATTTGGTTCCCATTGCTGGCGCAGCTGTCACGGAACCCCACTCCTACTACCACAGAGTTCTCACCTTCTGTCTCAGGAACAAGGTTCCTATTACATCTGGATCTGCGGTCTTTGAACCTGCAGCTTGGCTCCTAGAGGCGTAGCCATCATGCGACAAAAGGGTCTCGCAGGAGGTTGCAGAGGTACTCTGCAGCCAGAAGCCGGCTACCACGCTACTACGCCATGAAATGGCGATTCTGTCTTTGGTCACGGGCTCGTGACCTTTCTCTCTTTAGGTTGCCCTGTGGGGGCAGTCTTGACTACCTCTCTCCTTTTTCACTCGGTTAGCCTACTCCTCTATTAAAGTTCACCTTTGTGCTATTTCGCCTATCACCAGCCGTGGGCCTCCGCACCATTGCTCAACTGGACGCTTCTGGGAGTTCCTGAGAGGGGTGCTGCACCATGAGCCTCCTATTGAGATCTGATTCCTCCATGGGATCTCCTTTTTGTTTGGAACAACTCCGCTCCCTCCCTTTGAGCCAGCCGGATTTAAACTCGTTTTCTGTCTTGGAAGACGTTGTTTTTAGTTGCAGTTACTTCAGTCAGAAGGATTTCTGAGCTTCATGCCCTGATGTGTAAGGAGCCTTATTTGGTTTTTCACCGAGACAGAGTGTCTCTGAGAACGAATCCTAAGTTTTTGCCTAAGGTGGTTTCAGCTCTGACCTTAAATCAGGATATTGACCTTCCGGTCTACTTCCCGATCTATTCCAATAGAGGAGAGGCTTTGCTCCATACTCTTGATGTTCACTGCAGCCTGAGGTATTACCTCAATAGAACTAAGTCCTTCCGGGCTTCAGAGCAACTTTTTGTGTCCTTCGCACAGAGAATGAGAGGTCGGCCAGTGTCTAAGCAATCTTTCCTCCGTTGGCTTGTGCAATGCATCTCTCATTGCTACCAATCAAACAAAAGCCCCTCCGGGTTCCGTCTGGGCCATTCTACTAGGGGTGTAGCCACTCACTTTGCAGCTCTCAAGAATGTCTCAACCTCAACTATTTGCGCTGCAGCTACTTGGAACTCTGTGCATACCTTTATCAGGCATTACAGTCTGGATATCGCCTCTAAGGCGAGGGCTGGATTTCGCCAGGCCGTGCTGCAGGGCCTCCTGTCCTGAATCGATGGGCAGCTGCTCCTCGGTTTCTTCTTCTTCTTCCTTTTCCTCCTCCCGATGTGAAGGGGTCAAGCTTTACTGCTTGGGAATCAGTCCTAATGGTGTAACCTGCTGCAAGAGCTGTATCTCGAAGTAAGATAGTACAATTACATAAGAACTTACCGTAACAGTAGATCTTCGAGAACAGCTCTTGCAGCAGGTACCTTCCCGCCCACCGTATCCCCCTTGGAGGAGGTCTTCGCTCGCAGTTTCTCCTCTACGACGGAGGAGTGAGGGAAGAAAGGATGGTGAGTATTTCAGTCAGACAGCAGGATGTTGCTTTCTTCCGCATGGCTGTGCGAGCGCAGGAGCCAGTTTTCACTTGTAAGGGAAATTCCCTTTTCTCTACTCAGGGTTTTCATACTCCTTTTTGCCTTCTGACGGTGGATCCTCGGTCTCCCCCGCTATTGCAACCTCTGGCCGGGAGTCTCCGGCGGGAGAACTGGGGATTCTGGTGGACCGCCCACTGTACACGCCTGGCGTGGGAGGCGGGCCGGCGTGATCCCGCTGAAGATAGCTAGCTAGAAAGTCTCCGGGTCTGGCGCCTGCCGGCTTCAGTCCTAATGGTGTAACCTGCTGCAAGAGCTGTTCTCGAAGATCTACTGTTACGGTAAGTTCTTACGTAACTGTACTTTCCCATCTTCAGTCACACTTTAATGCCCTCCCCCATACAGACAGGTTCAATTCAACCCCTCCCCAAACACCAGATAGCTGCAGTTTGACCCTGTCCCCCCCCCAAGCACCAAATCCACGTATAGCCCCATAGCACTGGAGACAGAGGTTCAGTTTCTTCCCCCACAGGCTTTAGGCATACTTTTGGCCCCCCCATCACCACCACAATGCACACAGGTGCAACCCTTGCAATAACAGATAAAACTGTTTAAAAAAAAAAAAAAAAAAAACACCTACAGTCACTTTGAGAATTTGCTGCTATTCTACATTAATGACCTGGGCCTCAATTCCAAGTCGGGCTATGCCGACGTAAGGCGGGATATGCCACTCTCCGTGGCATATCCTGCGACTACGCCATGCGATATACCCGGGCCATTCCATGAGGCGATTTGCGCCAGTGCATCTGCAGGCTGCGACAATTGCAAGATACGACACAACTTGTGCTGCAGCCCGCTATGACTGGCGCAACTGCAGGTTACGACATCCACATAGCCCTATTCTAGGTGGGCGGTTGCCGTAACCCGCAGTTGCAATTCTGAAAAGCCACAGTGGCGTAGGGAATTTCCATCAGCTCGGAGCTGTCCTAAGTGGCATCCGACGGCTGGCACCGTCGGATGCCACCACGCAGAGTCCCGGCAATGGCGCCATAGGGACCCCCTAGCCCCCTGTAGTACACTCCTGCCCCCAACCCCCTGATCATCAGGGACCCCCGGGGGTCCGATTGTGATGCGCCCCCTGGATGCCTGTGCCATGTGGCCTGCCCCCCATGCCCCCTGGTGTCTGCCAAGGTGGTCCAGGGCTGGGGGGGCCGCCTGGCGCGAGTTGCGACCTGCGGCTGCGATACGCCTTGCGTGGGCTACCGCCACATGCATGCCATATCTTGCCTGTTGCAAACGCCGGGACCCTGCCACTTCTGGAATGCAGCGTAGGGGCGACTGGCATAACTCGCAACTGCTGCAAGTTATGCCAGTCATCTTGGAATCAACCCCCTAGATACAAGGACTGTGTGAATACAAAGAAACACAACATTATTTATGCATCAAGTTTTATATACTAGTGGTGCAAGAACTGTAAGTAGAGAAACACTGTAGTCATTTACGTCAAGGAGTTTGATCGTGGTGCAGTAGTGCAGGGACTAGAACCATATCCATTCTCATTTACATTTTTTTTTTTTCCTCACAGTGCCTACTGGGTGAGTTAGGTGAGGTAGTGGCACTGGTGTTACTAACATGTCCTATACTACAGTGGTTCAGTTACCCCAAACAGAAAACCACTATAGATCCCCCTTCCAAGCACCAGACCAATTTATAGCCCCTTCCCCCATATCAAGTACTGGACATACAGGCTCAGCCTTCACCTCCCCCTATTGGTATATGCGATGGTAAGGACAACCTTAAAGCAGCAGTACTACCTAATCAGGAAGTGATCCGTTACCACAGTTGGAGCGCCACAAAAAAATATGGCGGCTGCATGTAGTGCTGCTGCTGTTAATACAGCGGGTGGCAGAAATGTAAACAAAAACAAAGGAAAACTGAGCAGTTATGGGGTGATAGTACAATGCCGGTGGGAAAGAGCACCAGGTACATGCTCAGCAGAGCGCAGTGGATAAACTCAAAAAAGTGCAGATTTTTTTTTTAAATTAAATATGGCACCATATAATATTAATATATAATATGGTACAATATAATATTTAAATAAAGGCAGTATAGCGCTGTGGTTTAAGGCTCTGGGCTGCAAATCTAGAGACCTAGGTTTGAATCCAACAGCCCCCACTTGCATACTGTGTGACCCTGAGCAAGTCACTTAACTTCCCTGTGCTCCCAGGTCGCACCTGTAAACAAGCTTTTAGCTTAGTGTGCTACTGCTGGTTAAACAATTGAGGGAAAAAAAAATTGTACTGGTGCTTTAATGTAACTCATGTTAGTTGCCATGGCAAGTAAGTAATTAAGTAGGTCCTACATAAAACGAGCTTCTTCACTTAAGACTGAGAAAGCTACCGGACTTTTAATGCTGCACTTCACGAGCTGATTAACAACTCTGTGCCACCCCCCAAAAAAAAACCCACCAAAAAGCTGGCAGCGGGACTTTATCTTCACTTCAGTGCCATTGCTAAGGCTCTTGTTTTGTTACTTTTATAGTTTCTTCTAGCTAGTTTGAAAACCCAGAGGAGAGATCATCTAATATGTACCTTGATTGACATTTACAATTACAGAAAATATTTAACATTCACACAGTGGTCACCTTTATAGTACAGTTTCTAACTGAATGCTGTTTCTCCCTTGATCTTCATTATAAAGTAGTAAATGTTAACAGCTTCAGTGAGTGGGGTTACTGTTCTTAGTGTAGTGTTTCTGTTTTTATACAGTGTTTGCCTTGTAGCAAAACATTTTAGTTTTCCACTTATCAGCTTCGTTAAATAGCATTTATTTGTTAGGAGGGACAGGGCAGCAGCAGTGTTTAGATTACTGATCAGATTAGAACAAAAACAGACAAAATGTTTTTGCTTTGCATAACAAGTTAAACAGTTTATTTTTCTTAAAACTGAATGATCTGTTTAGCCAGGTGTCCCTGATCAACCCTACTTTATACTAGAGCACTGCCAGTCACTCCATACTCAAAAGTAAAAAAATTACTGAAACTAAAGGACTTGAGATTATTAATTTTGATTCTTCTGACCTTTCTGGAGACTTGTGTTGTGGCTTCTGACCTTTCTTAGGACTTGTGTTGTAACTTGAGAGATCAGCATTGGCAACTCGGGGGTGCTGAGCAAAAAAAAAAAAAGTAATCCCAAAAACAAAAACAGGGTCAGCAGCTCCCTCTGAGAGTTACCTTGTTAGCATTAATCCCGACACAGGAGGGCTCTACTAGTGGATTAATGCCTGGTTTGGGGGAGGTGGCCAGTGCGTTCCAACCAGGCATTAATCCACTAGTAGAGCCCAACTGTAGAGGGGGATTAATGCGCTTGTAACATGGCACGTGCAAGGGGAATATTGTGCGAGTGCTGTTTCACTTGAAAGTAGAGAAAAGTTCGTAACATTAATAATCCTGCTTGCAAAACTATGCTCCATTGGCTTGGTTTTATTCTATTTAGTATGCTTTTTTTGTCCAGCCATGCGTCAAGCTCAGCCCTAGTCATGGCCCCCGCTGCCTCCTGCTCCCACGTGAGCCGCTTATTCCCCCATGCCTCCTGGCTTACCCCCCAGGGTGGGGTCGCGGCACTTGCCGGTGTTGCGAACGTTGGGTCGGGTATTTGGGGGAGCCGGCCTGGGAGCAAATCGGAGGCTGTGAGGAGGGCATCATAGAGGCACTTTGGTGGGGATTTTCTGTCCCCGAGAGGACTTTTCTTTTCCCCCTCGGGGGCGGGGACGTGCAGTGACGTCCCGCGTCCACCCAGTGCCCCCGGACGTCCAGACGCCAGCTGCGGCAGAACCTCTGGCCTCCGCTAGGGGTCCGTAGTGCACCGGTCGTTCGTCCCCCTCCCCCTGGAGAAGGAGAGCAGTACAGAGGATGCTCCATCCATCTCCTCCCGGCCGGCGTCGCGAGTGGAACTCCAACAGCTGCGCTGACGGGCCGGCTCATTTGCTTGGTTTTAACAGAGTGACATGATGTGACAAGGTGTGCGTTCACGGTGGACACTACACATTCAATTATATAGTGTCGGCTATTTTTGAAGACAGACGAGGAGAACAGTACTGTGTCAGACAGACTACTACGCTAAAATTGTGTGATTCTTATCGACCGTTTTCATGCTTTCTGCTTCATTATATCTAGATGATGCATGACAGCAGTGCAGTGTGGGAGATTTGTCTACCTACACAGTCACACTAACAAATGTACACAGACTGAGTTCTGCTCCTGTTTCTGTCTGTGTTCATCGGAACAATGATCACTGCACTCTGCAAGTTTAGCGCAGGGCTGTATCTATTGAGATTTTGCACACGTCTACTGTTGTACAGTATGTCGTTTTGTTGGTCGATGACTGCGTGCAATATATTTCAGTTACTGGCGCCCTTCGAGTGAGTGCTTGCTATATCCAAGGAACCCCAAGCCGGTCGGTGATTCGGCAGCATACCGACAAGGACTGTATCGCTCTTCGATTACCAGCGCCATCTACAGGCACGGACAATCAGCAACAAACACAGGTCGGAACACAGACTATTTATTTGACTTGTCTCTATTTTGCATGGTCCCGATACCAAGTGGGCTCTACTGCTGGATTAATACCCGCTCCATTTCTGTCACCTGATGCGTTTCCACAAATCTCCTTTCTCCGTTTCAGCATCATGTTTAGTGCCATGTTACAGTGACAGTTGTGAAGCTGTGGCTGTCAGCTTGAGATCTGGTGGAGATGAGATCTGAGACTCTCTCTTATTTCCTTCCTTGATGGTGCTTTATCATGGCAGCAAGGCTCTTGTTTGTTGTTTTCAGCTACAAGAAGTAAGTACGGTAAATGAACCGATCGCCACTATGCTTGAAAGAAGGAAAGGCAAGGACTGGACCAGCTACAAGCCAAAGAGCAGCTTTTGAAATTCCCGCTCTGATTCTACCTGAGGAATGTCATAACAATGACAAACAGTACTCAGGATCTTTTAACAGTACACCTCCACCCACCCGACAAAGAACAAAGGGTTCCCACCCCCACTGCTGCTGCTTGTAGGAGCTTCTAAAGAATCCCAGTTGGACCCTTTCAGATGCTGCTCACTCTGCTGCCGTGAGAGAGTTGAACTTTTTTTTTTTTAATGTGACTACTGGGCATTGGGTGACGGCATTGTAAAATAAAGTAAACTGCCCGATACGGACAGAATCCATAGGGAGGGCTCCCAGAGCTGGAGGCAGTTGTTCCCAGTACAGGCTGGAATACACATTACTCTAACCTGCACAGGGAACAAACTAACAATGATGAGATAATAGGGACAACAAAAGCGCACAGCGGGATGGGCGGTGGGGGATAATTGGCCTCAGCCAGGAAGTGTCAGGCAGTGAAGGGGGTAGACATTCAATTGCAAAGAGTTGCATGTAGTGTAAAAAAAAGACACAAATTGCGTTTGGCGTGTACAGTATGTGTGCTTCAATGACTGTTCAGCTCCCTGTGGAGGCCCCATGCAAATGCAGGGCTACCACCGGTGGTAAGGCTGGCCCTGCCCATCCCTGCTGCCCTCTGGCCCCTCTCGTCACCTTAATGTTCCCTGATTGTTCCTTCCAGGACTGGTGCTGACTGTAGCCGCTGCCTCTCACAGCTGGAGACTGGCTCTCTCTGGGACAGAGTCGGGCCATCGCATGTCTGATTGCAGCATTGCTACCTGCCAGCGCTACTGCACTGCCGGATCGAAACATTTAAAAACCATGCCTGCCAGCTGGATTATGATTAATATAATTAGTATTTCTAGTGAGTGACTGAAAGGAAAAACAAACAGAAAAACATGGTGAAGCACGAATTTATAGGCATGCAGTGAATGCACGCCGGCGACAGGTTATGTGAGAAAATGATGTGGGGCATGAGCGGTGGTGGCAGGGCTGATTGACACCTGGTTAACTCCATTTTGGATTTATCTAGAGAGAGAGAGAGAGAGAGAGAGGAGCATGGCTGCCGGTTATACCACTGGGGGACTGGTGGGAAACAGCTGTGGACTTTTTCTGGAGAGAATTGAGCTGTACCAGTTCTCCCCCCCCCCCATTCCTGTCTTCTTTCTTTAATCCATTATACTAATTCTAATCTATCTTTATGTATTTTTTCAACGTTTTTTATTTTTCTTGTTAGAATTGTAATATAAATATTTCAAAAAGATAAGTATTTAACCCTTTGTTACCTTGTGGCGAAATGTTCTGTGCCATGGTAATAATCTGCTATAAGATACTGCCACTGCTTTGTTATTGTGACTCATTTATTCATTGAGATTATTTCCTCTCTGAAACCAGTAACAAATGCATCTGAATGTATTGCAGTTACAATATAATTATTACTCAGTATAAGAAAGATGCATGTTACATGAGGCTAATAGAGAATTTTGAAAGAAATATTCCATGTTAAAAATATTTTCTGAAATAATAACATGAATTTATTCAGTATTGCAATATTTAAATGGACATGAAGCTAACTTTAAATTAGTCATCATGCTCTGTTTTTAATTCATCACCTTTTGTAATGAGTATGCACTGGATTCTTGTTTAATTTGCTGCAGGTGGTCTGAATATTTTGTATATAAAGGCATGTATGTTCTCACAAAACCATGCTTCCAGAGGAAGGGTTTGTTACCCAAAGCGCCGAGTCGAGGCAGTTTGTTGTAACGCTGGTTGATACTATTCACGAACTAATAAATATTACAGTTCAGCAAAGTTCCATGGATTGCGGCTTGTTGTGTATGTATATATGAAGCTGTGTCGATATATTTAATTGTTCGTGAAGCACCTGTTTGGGAGCTAATATGAAGTACTAGATATGCGCAGCTTTTCCTGTTTGTATTGCTCGTGGTAACGCTGCTTCTTATCCCAGGGGTCCTTTAGCATCAGTAACTTAAAGCACCTAGCTAACCAGGTAGTACTGCCCCAGAGGTGTGTCTTAACTTTCTTTGTTGACAGCCTCTTTGTTGCTTATCCTGGTAACGTTTTCCTCACAAACTTAATTTTTTAGTGTGCTGAGTGTAATTTTACTGTTTTTTAGCTTTGTTTTCTTTTTTGCATATCCGCAGAGTTTTATTTACCGCATTTGCGCATTTTATACATAATTTTTACTGCAACTGCTTATTTTATATATATTTTTTACCGCAGTTACAGATTTTCTTTTTTTTATTTAATACATTTTAACATAGTTTTCATGTTAATACATATGACAACGTAACCAAGACATTGATACCTACATATGTTTCTAATATCTCCTCCTCCCTCCCTCCCATCCCTCCCCCAATCAACGATCAAGAAATATCTTAAAGTATTCCTTGCATTCGGCTATATCTGGCTTTAAAAGCAAATACGTTAATTGGCTTAGATAAAATAACTAATATAAAAATATAAAAATAGTGGGGAGCACAAGCCATAGCTATTAATTAACAGAGATAAAGTGTGTATAACTTGCCCCATTTCTTGTTAAAGCTCTTGGGACTATTATGTAAGCTGGCTACCATCTTTTCTGCCCTGAGATTAAAGGACAGCTCCTATAACCATTCCTTATAGGAGATCGTAGTTTGATCCCACCAGTGTTTGAGAACTAGTTTTTTAACTACCATAGATAAGTGTGATCTAGTACTTCCTCTCCTTGATATCAATCGAAGATAGATCCCCTAATATGCATATCTCAGGAGTGAAATATTGTTCCAACCCTAATAGGGGGTCCATTTGAGATTGGATTTGTCTCCATAATGGTGTAATCTTATCACAGGACCAGAAGATATGTATCATATTTCCCTCACTCAGGTTGCATCTATCACATGTGGGGGTTTGACCTTGCCTCATTTTAGCTAATTTACATGGTGTAAAATACATATTGTTTAGTATTTGAAATTGTGTGACTCTAAGTTTGTCCTGCGTGACATATTTATGCATGTCTTTCCATATCATAGACCATGTGACTCCATGGTTAGGAAGATGATCATTCCACACTTTAGGTGCTGGGAGGACTTCTGGGAAGATAATGTTCAAAAGACATTTGTACATTTCTGAAACGCCATGTGGCTTAATAGCTGCAGTTATAGATTGCTCTATCACTTCGGTCAGCCTGGAAGGGAGGTTCACCTCACCAAATTTCCGTAGGAACAGATGGCATAGCTGGTAAATTTTGAAATCATGTCCAGATTGTACCTGAAGTTTGTGAGCTATTGCCACATGTGGCATTAGGGTGCCCTCACGGTAAAAGTCAAGTACTTGCAGGCCGTGTAATTGAGGGATCCAGTTCTTTGTTATCATCGAGTCTCCTAGTTTTAAATTGGGATTGTCTATTATTATCTGAGAGATATCTTTATTTGGGGAAATATTTAAGGATGTGCACATCTGGGCGAAGATTTTGATGGATACTCCAATAGTTGACTGCTTGATCACATCTGGGAGTACTTTGTATGGCACAAATAACACTGCCATTGGGGATATTTTAGCGCTTAATAGTTCTCTCTCACCGTGCCCAGATAGGAGTGTAGGCACTACTGGGATTAATGGGGGCTGGGGCGCCCCCATCTACCTATTTTGCATATGGCTAGCCTAATAATAATATAGCAAATTAGGTAGCTTAAGCCCTCCTTTTTCTTTAGGTAAAACCAACTTATTGTATGCCCTTCTAGGGGTCTTGTTTAACCATAAAAACTCTGATATAATGGCATAAGTTTTTTGGAAAAAGGAAATAGGTAACCAGCTATTGCTCATATGTAGGGGAAAAAATAACAGTGGGAGTACATTCATTTTAACAATATTTATCCTTCCCCATAAAGAGATGGGTAAGGACTTCCATCTTTGAAAATCATGCTGGATATTCTCAATCAAATCCTCCAAGTTTAATTTGTGGTAGTGTCTTGGGTCTGGTGTTAGATGTATCCCTAAATATCTCAGTGATTTCGGCGCCCATTTCATACCAAATTTATGGAAATCGGAGCGGAACGTATGTGGGTTAAGAGGGAGAATTTCGGTTTTATTGCGATTCAAACTGTAATTAGAAAATTTACTGAATTCCTCTACAATTTCTAGGGCTCCATCTAGGGAGGTTATTGGGTTAATCAGATGCAGGAGAATATCGTCTGCATGTACCGAGATTTTTAGGTTGTATACCCCAGCTTTTACCCCTTGTACTTTGTTTGAACCCTTAATTTTCCTTATTAGAGGCTCCAAATATAAGTTAAAAAGTAGTGGGGAAAGGGGACATCCCTGCCTCATACCTGAGTATAGAGGGAAGCTGTCTGAAAATACCTTATTACAAAAACCTTTTGCAGTAGGGTTGGCATAGATCTTTTGAATCCATGTAATGAACGTTGCAGGAAAAGTCATATGTTCCAATGTTAACCATAAAAAACTCCAGTCTACCTTATCAAAGGCTTTTTCAGCATCCAAAGATATTAATGCTGCTGGGGTCAGGGTGGATTGGGTTAATTGGAGTATGTGGTTTAACTTACGAAAATGGTCAGAGGCCGATCTTCCTGTTACAAACCCTACTTGCTCAGGACTGAGTAAGCCGCACCACACTTTCTGGACTCTGTTAGCTAGAATTTTGGTGAGGATTTTCAGATCTGTATTTAGCAGGGAAATCTGTCGATAGCTAGAAGGGCATTCTGGGGGCTTTCCGGGTTTTAAAAGCAGGACAATAATCGCTTCCAAAATGGAAGGGTCTGATTCATTATTCGCCAATATATATTGATAAAGTTCGAGTAACAAAGGGGCTAATTCTTTTGCAAAAACTTTGAAAAAATTTGAGGGAAAGCCGTCTGGTCCTGGGGCCTTGTCTGGGGCTAGCTCTTTTGATAGTTTGTTTGATTTCTGTTAAAGTAATGGGGCCGTTAGAATTTCTTGGTCAGTTATCTGCAGCTGAGTAAGCCCAGCACCTGCCAGGTAGGCTCCTACTTCATTTTCAACCAGCGAGTTAGGCCGCTGACTATATAACTTTTCATAAAAGGGTTTGAATACCGCCGCTATTTCTTTTGGGATAGTCTTCAAAATTCCATCTGTATCTCTCACTGCTTGAATAACTCTTGAGCTTTCTAATTGTTTCAATTTCATTGCTAGGAGTTTTCTGGCTTTCTCTCCTTGATCAATATAGGTCGCCTTTGTTTTAAGAATCGCGACTCGCCCCTCTCTGAGAGGGTCTGAGTATGCTCCTTAGATCACAAGATCTGGCATCACCTTATGAGGGGGTATAAGATTAGAATTTTGTTCTAATTCCCTAATCTGTTCTAGCAGTTTCTTCGACTTCTGTCCTCTCTCTACTTTTTTTCCTTTTGGATGCTAGATCGATGAACTCGCTTCGACAAAGCACTTCAACGCATACCAGACCTGATCAAACCTTGGGATAGACTCTTTATTGGTCGCCATGAAGTGCTCCATCAGCGTCATATCTTCTCTATAATGAATCTGTCTTTCAGGAGCTGTGTATTTAGCTTCCAGCGAAAATCCTTCTGTCCTTCTACACCTAAGTTAAGATGTACCCATACTACTGCGTGATCCGATATAATGATTGGCTCGATTCCGGTCCCTGTAACTTCTACTAGCAATCGAGAGTTTATCAAAAAGAAATCTAATCTGGAAGATGTTTGGTGTACTTGTGAGTGGAAGGAGTAAGCTTGGGTCGATGGGTTCAAAACCCTCCAAGGATCACATAATCCTAACAAGTCACTTAGCTCATTTAAGGCTTTTTGGGCCAGAGTAGCAGCCTTTGGGGGGGAAACTGGATTTGTCCAGTATATGAGATTGAACGATATTCCGGTCCCCACCCGGGACTATTGGAATAGAAAGGGAAAAGTCGAGTTTGTTTGCTAATCCTATAAGGAAATCCGAGGCAGTTGCGGATTTTCAACCGTTCCTGTCACTATTGTACAGTTTCTTTCAGGAACCGTCGAATTTTGGAGTTTTTCTATATTTGTTACCTCAGTAATCGCAGTTCCTGCCGTGAGGTAACTGTTTGGATTTTCAAACTGTGACAGTTATTTCTGGGTTCTCTGTGAATTGGTATGTCAGAGATTCCCAGAACTGAAAAGAAATCTGGACCTACATAATTAAAAAAAACAAAAAAAACTCTCTTCTGTCACATGATTTTGGCGTAGTAGATTTCCAACAACCTGTGTCCCAGGTGTTTAGGTCCAGATTTTATTTGTTATCTTTGCACAAATTGAGTGTTGGAGCAAAGAGACTTGGAAGAAAATATAGTTATGGCTGAGGAAAACTCAAAGGCTACCGATGAGGGGCCATCTAAATTTAATAACAATAAAAATTCAAGCAAGGGTGCTGATGAAGCCTCCAAGTCAAAAAAATAAAGCTTCCAAAGGAGCTGAAGAAGTTCCTCACAAATTTAAAAATAATAACAAGGGCACTGATGAAGTGTCTGTACAAAAAAAGAAACACGATTAAGCTGCCGACGAAGTGGCTAAAAAGATAGTCAGTAAAGACAAAAACGCTCCTGTTCCTCCTGGGAAAGCCAATAGTGAGACAACAGGCAGCTTAAAACATAAAGAAAAAACAAAGCATATACAGCCACAGTCTGCGCAGGAATTCCCATCTGTGCACGACATGGCAAAAGCATGGTACGTCTTTCAGACCCTACAAAAGATGGGGTCTATGTTTACTGAGGCTGGTAAGCACTCTTCCACAGTTCTCTCTTCCAGAGACTGTGAGAGTGATACAGATGATGATGAATATTTTTATGATGCCCTTGACATGAATTTGGAGGGCCTAAAACCTGATGTGTCCACTGACCCTCTTTTTGGAGCTCCCTCTGCTAACCAAGAAGATCCCTCCTCTATGCTTACGTTTATCCAAAACATGCTAGGCACCCTGCACCTCCCTACTCAGGAGTCCATCTAGGATGAGGATGAGCATAAAGATTATAGGGACATGAAAGGTCTCCTACCCCCTAAGAGACTAGTCATGCCTATCTATAATGCTTCAAAACAGCAAAAAAAAAAAACCATGAAACTGATTCAAACCCCCACTTCTGTGGCAGGGGTTGACAAGCAGGCTGAAAAAAAACAAAACTATCAACCGTCTAAAAACAATACTGAGTTCCTGTCTGTACGTCCCTGCCATGAGAGTATAGTACAGCAGGCAGCTTGTGAGAGAGCTGGGGTCTCCTTGTCCTCCTTACCCCCAGACAAGGACTCCAGAAAAATAGATTTCATAGCAAAGAAAATGTACACCACAGCTGCTTGTCAAACTTTCTTCCTGCATGGCTTTCACAGCCAAATATCTGAAAGCACTGTGGAATTCTGTCCTGGCCATTACCCGCAATGGATTGGATACAGTGGTACAGGAGCTGGTGGATAAGGCAAAACTGCCCTGGAA
Source organism: Neoceratodus forsteri (assembly GCA_016271365.2). Taxonomy (NCBI): domain Eukaryota; kingdom Metazoa; phylum Chordata; order Ceratodontiformes; family Ceratodontidae; genus Neoceratodus; species Neoceratodus forsteri. Next base: position 1,104,056,911 of record CM028135.1, on the reverse strand, counting down.
GCTATGTAGTGCCCATTCCACATGGCAGATGACAACAGTGATGCCGCCTCCAGAGCCATGGCCCATGCCATCTCTCTCTGAGGTGCTTTGCCTGGCTTAGAACTATCAATCTGACCCCAGACACCCAGTCTAAGGCCATGGCCTTTCCCTGTGATCAAAACATATTATTTGATTCCAGAACAGCTGACTGCAAGTACAAGGCCTCTTATCTAAACCTAAGCCTCCTGCCCCACAGAAATCCCACCCGAGGGCAGTAGGGGCAGATGTTATTTCCCAGGCCTTACAGTCCCTATTCCCAGTCTGACATCTCTCAGTGCTTTGAGAGGTAGAGGCAGAAGGGGCCAAAGGGCCACCTCTACCCAGCCAGCAGCCTTGCAGTCTAAGCCCTGATGTGAGTGTATGCTAGACCTCAAGTGTTTCTGTCAAAGCCTCTAACCCCAACATAGGTGTCACTGTTGGAGTTCGAGGTAAAAAAACCTTCTAGCTCTGCAAGTGGTGGAGAGGGTCCCAGCCCATGAAAAGGGGCAAGGGCCTCTACTCCAGGTACTTTCTGACACAAAAGAAAACGGTGGAGTGGCAACCTGTCTTGCTGTTAAAATCCAAATTCAAGATGGTCATGCTGTCACTAGTCATACAGTCCTTACAGCAGCAGAGAGACTGGCTAGCCTTCCTGGACCTAAAGGAGGACTCCTTCCATATACCCATAAGGAGGTCTCACAGGAAGTTTCTTGGGTTTAAACTCCCTTCGGGCTACTATCAGTTTGCTTCAATGCCCTTCGGCCTGTCCTTGGTCCCAAGAGTCTTTACAGAGTGCCTGGCAGTGGTAGCAGCACACCTCAGGAAACTGGGTGTCTCTATCTGTCTCTGTATAGATGATTGGCTCATAGTGCCAAAGTCTCCTTGTCAAGTCAGGGAGTCCCTTTCTCTTACAGAGCTCACTTTGGAGTCTCTGGGTTCTCTGGTTAATCTAAATAAAGTCTCACCTGAACCCACCCTGCTACTCGCCTTCAGAGGAGCTCAGCTGGACACCCAGAAAGAATATGCCTTCCCTCCACAGGTGAGAATTCAGACTTTCCTTCAGTGGCAGATTCTTTAATTGACTGCAAGTACAAGGCCTCTTATCTAAACCTAAGCCTCCTGCCCCACAGAAATCCTACCCGAGGGCAGTAGGGGCAGATGTTATTTAATTAATTATCCACCTTTTGTCATTCACTATATATCTCCTAACAATTATTTATGTATCGTATATGCTTGACTCAGGACCTCCTTGTGAATGAGCTTGCTCAATGGAGTCTTTCCTGCAATAAACTTGAACTAACTTTCATCCAGGGACAGCCAAGACCAGCTAGACATTTCCTCAGGCTATTGGGACACATGGCTTCAATGCCTGCAGTGGTTTCAGGAGCCAGGCACAGGTTGCTAAACCTGCAATCCTATCTCAGAACTCGCTGGTCTCAATGAAGCAACAATTTTTCAGAGCTGATACCGGTGACAGAGCAGTTCCTTCAGTCTCTGCTTTGGTGGAAGAACCCTGCAAATCTGGCAGTAGGGTTACCCTTCCAAGCTCCGCATCCCACAGAGGTGATCACCACAGATGCCTCCCTCCCTCTTGGGTGGGGGAGCTCATCTGGACAGTGCCTCAGTGAGTGGCACCTGGACTCTCCAAGAATCACAGTTACATATAAACCTTTTTGGAACTCTGAGCAATCTATCTAGCTGTCAAAGCATATGCTTTTGTCATAAAAGGGCAGACTGTACAAATTCAGACACACACCACTGCAGTGTTTTACATAACCAAGCAGGGTGGTACCAGATCAGGAAATGCTCTGTTCGGGGGCTCTGAAAATTTGGTCTATCACCTTCCTCCTGGGGGGTCAGCCTTTCAGCTGTTCACCTCCCAGGCAAGCACAGTATCCTGGTAGGTGCTCTAAGTTGCATCAGTCAAGGTCAAAGCGAATAGGCTCTGAACAAGCAAGTACTAGCCACAGTGTTCAGGCAGTGGGGCACACCAGAAGTGAATCTGTTCACTTCTCCCCTCAATTTCCAGCTTCATTAGTACTGTTACAGGCCCCCAGTCCTGGGAACGCTTCCCGTGGATGCCCTGATCATGGACTGGTCGGGGAGGTTCCTGTATGCAATCCCTTCCTTCCCCCTGATACTCAGGGTATTGCTGACGCTCAAACAGCCTGCATCAATGATTCTGGTGGCTCCGGATTGGCCCAGGCAAGCCTGGTACTGTCTCCTTCTCACACTGTCCTGCAGCAGGCCCTTTAGCTTGCCGCAATTCACTCTTCCCCAGACAGGAGTGCATTATCCAAACATACACTGTCTTCACCTCAAGGCCTGGTTCTTGAGGGGTTAGAGTTTCCATCCTCTCAGTACTTGGAGCAAGTCCTTATGACCCGGAGAATGGCTAAAAAAACAAATGCAGAAAAAGACTTATGCAGCCAAATGGGAAAGGGTTCTTCCTCTGGTGCAAGAGCAAAAAGATCAATCCTCTTACAGCTTCAGACTCCCAGTTGTTGGATTACCTCGTACATCTGCAGGTGTCAGGCTTGAAATCCTCCTATCCCAAGCTACACCTGGCTACAATTTCTGCCTGTCTTTGGTGGGGAAGAAAAAGTAATTTTTTTCCCCACACCATATTCAAACAGTTTTTCAAAGGCCTCTTGCACCTCCAGCCTCCAGTCAGGGAGCCAGTCCTCCTTGGAACCTGAATCTTTGCATTGCCAGGCTCATGGAACCTCCCTTTGAGCCTATGGCCACTGCACACCTCAAGTTTGTAACCCGCAAATCTGTCTTCCTGGTGGCCATTACCTCTGCCAGGAGGATTTCAGAGTTACAGGCCCTGTGCACTGAGCCTAATTACGTCATTCCTCACAGAGACAAAATTTAGCTCAGGACAAATAGGAAGTTCCTGCCTAAGGTGGTCCCTGAATTTCACCATAACCAGTATATTACTCTGCCTGTCTTCTTTACCGAGAAATCCACTCCAGGTGAGCAGAAGTTCCACAGTCTGGATGTCAAAAGAGCTCTCTTTTACTATCTAGAGCATACTAGAGAGGTCAATGGCTCTTCCACTCAGCTGTTCCTCACCTATGGGGATGTAGGCAGAGGAAGACCAGCTGCCAAGAGGACTATTTCCTGCTGGTTAGTCTCTTGTATTAAGAGTCTGGTACAAAAATGCTGGTCATCAACCTCCTGTGGGGCTCAGGGCCCTCTCCACTAGGGGCACTGCAGCTTCTGTGGCAGCAGCAAGAGACATACCCCTTCGGGATGTCTGCAAAGCAGCTACCTGGAAATCTGTACACACTTTCATTCTTACCCCAGGAGTCCTTTAGCATCAGTAACTTAAGCAGTTAGCTGGCTAGATGCAACTGCCCCGGTGGTGTGCCTTAAAGATAATTTTTATTTAAATGAGCTTAGGGCCATAGTCGATGAAAAAACAGGAAGGGGAGTGAGCTGAGTGAGAGCTGCTGAAGGCTTCAGAATTTTTTCTCCGCTGGACTGAGCAACATTGCCCCTGTGGTGCCTCTCAACTTGCCTTGTTGACAGCCTCCTGGAGCTTATCTGGGTAAAGTTTTCCTTATAATTCTTCTTTATTAGTGTGCTGAGTGAAAGTTTTACATTTTTGTTAGCCGCTCGCTAAATTTTTATTTTTAGCGCACCCGCACTATTTTAACTTTAATTTTACCGCGACTGTTCATTTTTTACTCTGTTTTTATCGCGGATGCTTAATTTCAATGGTTCCTTCCTTTTTTGAGCAAATTCTTGAAGGAACTGTCGAAATTAGGGACAGTTGCTTTGTTTTCTTACCTCAGAGCTCGCGGGTTTTACCGTGAGGCAGCCAGTTTGGATTTAAACTCATCAGTGCCTGGTGGGTTTCTCTCAGGATTGGCAATTAGTTAGAAATCCATATATTGATAAGGAACTGGACCTTGGTATCATCTGTCGCAGGACTGTCCGTAAGGGTCCAGCAGCAACCTGTGTGCAGTTGACAAGTATTACTGTTTTTTCTATTAAGACTGGCACTGGTATAGATCCCAGTTCTACAACCAAAAAAAAAAAATGCACTTGCAGTAGACAGAGCTAATTAAGTGGGGCAGGACTGGCCGGTGGCATTTTCACAGAAACCTGCACTCAGTTCGTAAGGTCCAGGACTGGTTTGCTTTGCTTAACTGGCAAATGTAGCAGACAAACCTTTGATTATTATGGCTCAGGATAAATCAAATCCTGCTGTAGAGGGGCCATCCAAAAGTACTAATAATAAAAATGTAAGCAGAGATGCTGAGAAACCCTCCAGATCCCAGCCAAAAAATAAAGCTTCCAAAGATGAAGTTCCTCACAAATTAAAAAGTAACATAAGTGACAAAAAAAGGAAGCTTGATCAAGCCACTGATGAAGTGGCTAAAAAGAAATGCTGTCAAGACAAAAATGCTCCTGTTGCTCCTGGGAAAGCCAATAGTGAGACAACAGGCAGCTTAAAGCATACAGAAAAAACAAAACACTTACAAAGTCTGCCCAGGTTTTTCCATCTGTGCAAGATATGGAAAAAGCATGGCAACTGTTTCAGACCCTACAAAATATGGCTCTCCTTGTCCTCTTCTCCCCTGGACAAGGATTCCAAGAAAATTGACTTTATAGCAAAGAAAATGTGTGCCACAGCTTCCCTGCTTCTCAGGCTTTCTTCGTATATGGCGTTCACAGCCAAATACCAGAAAGCCCTTTGGAAGTCTGTCCTGGCCATTGCCCATAATGGGTCAGATTCTATGGTGCAGGAGCTGGTGGATACGAAAAAAACTGCCCTGGAAGCTACCAAATACCAATTCCACATGGCAGACAACAACAATAATGCAGCCTCTAGGGTGATGGCCTATGCCATCTCTCTCAGATGCTTCGCTTGGCTGTTAGAACGACAAGTCTAACCACAGACACTCCAACCAAGGCCTTGGATTTTCCCTGTGATCAAAATATGTTGTTTGATTACAGAACCATTGACTGCATGAAAAAAGTTGATGAGTACAAGGCCTCTCGGGAGAGCCACTCGTCCAAACCTAAGCCTACCACCCCTCAGAGATCCTGTCCCAGGGGCGGCAGGGGCAGAAGTTTTGTTCCCAGGCCTTACAGTCCCTATCCCCAGTCTGACTTCGGTCAGTACAGGGGGTCTTTCAGAGGCAGGGGCAGAGGGGGCCAAAGAAGAGCCACTTCTACCCAGCCATCTGCCTCGCAATAAGTCCTGATGTGCGTGTCCAGGTTGCCTCCCTGCTCCTGGTGGAAGGCAGACTCTCCCACTGTCTTAAGCACTGGTCCCTCATTACATCGGACAGGTGGGTGCTGGAGATGGTGGAGAAGGGTCTGCCACTACAGTTGCCAGACCTCAAGCATGCCCAGGTGTCAAGACCTCTGTCCCCAACACAGATCCCACTGTTGGAATTGGAGGTACAAAACCTTCTGGCTTTACGAGCAGTGGAGAGGGTTCCTGCCCATGAGAAGTGCAAGGGCCTGTATTCCAGGTATTTTCTGACACAAAAGAAAACGGGGGAGTGGCGACCTATTTTAGATCTCGGATATCTAAACAAACATCTGAAAAAAACCCAAATTTAAAATGGTCACTATGTCACTGGTCATACAGTCCTTACAGCAGGGAGACTAGCTAGCCTCCCTGGACTTAAAGGACGCTTACTTCACATACCCATAAGGAGATCTCACAGGAAGTTTCTCAGGTTCAAGCTTCCTTCAGGTCACTATCAGTTTGCCGCAATGCCCTTCAGTCTGTCCTTGGCCCCAATAGTCTTTACCAGGTGTCTCGCAGTGGTAGCAGCACACCTTAGGAGTCTGGGTGTTGCTCTCTACCCCTATCTAGACGACTGGCTCATAGTAGCAAAGTCTCTTTGTCAGGTCGAGTCCCTTTCCCTCACAGTATGTATTCTGGAGTCTCTGGGTTTCCTGGTAAATCTAAAGAAATCTCACCCAGAATCCTGTCAGCTGCTCACCTTCATAGGGGCCCAGCTGGACACTCAGAAAGGATATGCTTTCCTCCCGCAGGAAAGAATTGAGTTTCCTTTCAGTGGCAGATTCTGTCGTATGGGGACAGCCAAGACCAGCCAGACATTTCCTCAAACTCCTGGGACACATGGCTTCAATGACTGCGGTGGTCCCAGGAGTCAGGTACATGATGCAACTCCTGCAAGCCTACCTCAGAGCTCGCTGGTCTCAGAGAAGCAACAACTTTTCAAAGTTGATACCGGCATTGGAGCAATTCCTCCAAAACCTGCTGTGGTGGAAGACCCCTGCAGATTTACAGGCAGGGGTACCCTTCCATGCTTCGCTCCCCACAAAAGTGATCACCACAGATGCCTCCCTCTTGGGTTGGGGAGTACATCTGGACAGTGCCTCAGTAAGCGGCAACTGGTCTCTCGAAGAGTCACAGTTGCACATAAATCTTTTGGAACTCAGAGCAATCTTCCTAGCTCTCAAGGCATTCTTTCCCAGCATAAAAAGGCAGGCGGTTCAAATTTGAACAGACGACACCACTGCAATGTTTTACATAAACAAGCAGGGTGGTACCAGATCAGGAATACTCTGTTAGGACGTTCTGAAGCTCTGATCTCTAGCCTTCTCCCTGGGAGTCAGCCTCTCAGCTATTCACCTCCCAGGCAAACTCGGTACACTGGCAGATGCTCTGAGTCACATCAGTCAAGGCCAGAGCGAGTGGACCCTGAACAAGCAAGTACTAGTCACAATGTTCAGGCGGTGGGGTACACCAGACGTGGATCTGTGTGCCTCTTCCCTCAACTTTCAGCTTCCTCAGTATTTTTGCAAGCCCCAAGTCCTGGGAACACTTCCTCTGGATGCCTTGATCTTGGGCTGGTCAGGGAGGTTCCTATACGCATTCCCTCCCTTTCCCTTGATACTCAGGGTTTTGTTGAAACTCTGACAACAGCCTGCATCAGTGATCCTAGTGGTTCCGGATTGGCCCAGGCAAGCCTGGTACCCTCTCCTTCTCTGTGTCCTGCAGCAGGCCCATTCGCCTGCCTCCAGCTCACTCCCTGCTGATCCTTCCTCAGATAGGAGTGCAGTATCCAGACATACACTCTCTTCACCTCAAGGGCTGGTTCTTGAGGAGTTAGTTTCCATCCTCACAGTACTCTGAACAGGTCCTTAAAATACTGAGGATGTCTAAAAAAAAAAAAAAAAAAAACAAACACTAAGAAGACTTATGCAGCTAAATGGAAAAGGTTTTCCCTCTGGTGCAAGAGCAAAAAGGTCAAACTCCTATTGGCTTCAGACCCTCAGCTGCTAGATTACCTGGTACACTTACAGGCGTCCGGCTTGAAACCATATTCCCTCAAGCTACATCTGGCGGCAGTTTCGGCCTAACTTTCGGTGGGAAAGGCAAGGTCAGTTTTTTTTCCCCCATGCCATATTTAAACAGTTTTTCAAAGGCCTCTTGCACCTTCAGCCTCCCAGGACTGGGGGCTTGGAACCTAAACCTTTGCATAGACAGGCTCATGAAACCACTCTTTGAGCCTATGTCCACGGCTCACATCAAGTTTGTAACCTGTAAGACAGTCTTCTTGGTAGCCATTACCTCCACTAGGAGGATTTCGGAGCTACAGACCCTGTGCACTGAGCCAAATTACATCATTCACCACAATGATAAAGTTGAGCTTAGGAGAAATAGGACATTTCTGCCAAAGGTGGTTTCAGAGTTCCACTTGAACCAGTCCATTACTCTGCCTGTCTTCTTTACTGAGAAATCTACGCCTGGCGAGCAAAAGCTCCACAGCCTGGATGTCAAAAGAGCCATCTTCTACTACCTAGAGCATACTAGACGGTCCAGAGGCTCTTCCACTCAGTTGTTCCTCACCTACGGGTATACAGGCAGGGGAAGACCAGCTACCAAGAGAACTATTTCCCCGCTGGTTGGCCTCTTGTATTGAAGAAGGAGAAGAAATAATTTATATAGCGCTTTTCATACACAGTGGATCCCAAAGCGCTTTACAAACAATGCTAGACTGCTAGTGAAGTGACTAAATGTGTAGTGGCGGCCATATCGCACATCATCACCCACACACAGCCTGGATAATTGCATGAACCGGTTTATGGGAAGGGGAATATTGTCCAGGACACCGGGAATGCCCCCTGCTCTTTGTGAAGAGTGCCCTGGGTTCTTTTACTTCCACCTGGACACCCACCAGGACAACACCAGGATGAGTAGAAGGGACCTCGGTTTAACGTCTCATCCAAAGGATGGCACACCCCAACAGTACAGCACCCCCCAATACTGCACTCAGATGCCAGCGATTTTTAGGTGCAAGCCCAATCCCAATGTGGGATGAGAACCCACGACCTTCTGGTCCAGAGGCGGATGTGCTACCAACTGAGCCACGCTGACACCCTGATGAAAAAGCTGGTCACCAGTCTCTAGTGGGGCTCAGGGCCCATTTCACCAGGGGCACTGCAGCCTGGTTTGCAGCAACAAGGGACATTCCCCTACTAGATGTCTGCAAAGCAGCTACCTGGAAATCGGTGCACACCTTTGTGAAACACTACAGTTTGGATGGGCACACCAGATCTGATGCCAAATTTGGCAGGGCAGTTCTGCAGAGCCTCTTTCCTAAGTAGGTTTTGTGCCCACCTCCCACTTGGTACTGCTCAGTATTCTGTTCGATGCTAAAGGACTCCTTGGGTAAGAAAAAAAAATTACTCACCGCAGTAATCTTCTTTCTTCCAAGGGGTCCTTTAGCATCAGTAAGATCTCACCCTCCTCCCTGGTTCACCTGTCGGAGAAGGGCTCTTTATCACATCTCTTACCAAATTTGGAGTTTTCTTATCGATGAGTTTTTAACTCGTGGTGTTGTTTCTGTTTCCACTTTTGTGGACATTTGCATGTTTTTTGAATCCTAATGATTCTTTCTCGGGGTATGTTCCTTAGTTTTCCTTCGAAAAAATTCTGAAGTCTTCAACAGCTCTCACTCAGCTCACTCCCCTTCCTGTTTTTTGATTGGCTATGGCCCTAAGCTCATTTAAATAAAATGTTCTTAAAGGCACACCTCTGGAGCAGTTGTACCTAGCCAGCTAACTGCTTAAGTTACTGATGTCAAAGGACCCCTTGGAAGAGAGAAGATTACTGCGGAGAGTAATTTTTTCTTGAGCACCACAGCTTCAATCAATCAGTCAATCAAACTTTAACCAGGCTTTTCACCTTTGAGCGAGCTCATTTGCATGGTGGTCCTGGACAACAGTTACAGTGGACAACAATACAGTGGTACAGATATACCTGTACACAACATATACAACATCTGAATACAGTCAATGATACATTTTGTGCATTTAACAGTATATACAGATTACAGACATCCCTTAATCCCTTAAATTGGTTAAAATCTTATTTGGATGATCGTTCGCAAAAAGTTGAGGTCCAGGGGTGTTTATCAAGAAAGAGGAGAATTAGTAGAGGGTTCCCTCAGGGATCAATTTTAGGATCCCTTCTGTTCCTAATATGTAAGCAATAATACCTGACAGGGTGGGGTATTGGGCAATACCGGACCGCCCAGGGGCGTAATGAGGCCCGACACCGCAGGTGGGGGACCTTGTAGCCCCTGGAAGGTCTGGTATTGCCCAATACCGCCCACCCTGGAGAGTATTATTTCACTTAGAAAATGGGCACTGTAAAAGAAAATAAGTTTCATAAAAAAATGTTAATTAAACATTAGTTGTAAATTAGTTTTTATAATAAAATAGTTCCTCTGCCTGCATTTGAATTTTTTTTGAGCTTGTTACCTACTCACCCCACCCCCCAATACAAAGCCAAGTGGAGCCAGCGGGAGGTGGTGGGTGCATGGGATGAAGCACCTCCTGCCACCTTCCCAAACTGCTGCTCCGGTCGTTTAGTTTATGCCTTATGGGAACAAGAGCAGTAAGAAGCTTCTATTCAGTGAAGCCGCTCCCACCACATTAAACTAAATGTCTTGAGGCATCAGCGAGAGCGGCGGCTGCCACAAACTGTAAGAATAAATTATCGAGGGGCAAACTTTAAAACATTTTTTTTTTTTTATTTAAAAGCCTGCAGTAATGCAGGCAAGGCAGGGAGGCACTAATTAAAGAGCAGCACCGGCAGTTTCATTTATTCCCTATGGCAGGGGCTGGAAAAGCAGCAAGGAGCTGCTGTTCAGTGAAGCTACTCTTGCTTTAGTAGAGCAGGGGAGAGGTGGGCGGTAATAAAAGCTTGCACCGTGTAAAAAGTAAACACCTTTTTGTGGGGGTTGTAAAGAGAGGAGGAGTAAGGAGGCAACAGCGAGAGGCAGGGCATGCAACTAAATTCAAAATATTATCATTTAAAAGCCTGCCTGGAATGCAGGCAAGGAAAGGAAGCTGCCTGGGTGAAATCATGCCCTATGAAGCTCAAAGAGCAGCAAGGAGCTGCTATTCGCTTGAAGCCGCTCCCACGCAAAAGCAAAAGTGAGGTGGGTGGCTGTAAAGAGAGAGAGACAGGAGTAATTAGGCATCGGCGAGAGCGGTGGCATCGGGAGAATGGGTGGAGTACTGGGGTCAGGTCTCAGCTCTTGCTTCTCGCTAAGCGAGACAAAACAAATGGCGGGCATTTTTAATTGAACATTCCAATGTCAGCTTAATATTGGTAATGAGGTTGGTGGGGACTGGCGCTTTTAATACCCGGGCTCTGTTGTCTGATACACGACCACCTTGCCAGGTCTATCAGCCAATCAGAGCTCAGGATTTTCTTAGCCCATTTTCTAATTATAAATAATTTGCCATCGACTGTAGAAAAATCAGAGATCCGACTTTACGCCGATGATACGGTTATAATTGCGTCTGGAAAAACAGAAGAAATGTTACAATCTAATTTGCAGTCTGATTTTCGAAAAATTGAGGGGTGGTTCGCCAGGTCAGGGTTGATAATGAATACAAAAAACACAAAGTGTATGCACTTTCCACTAAATAAAAATGGTGAATCTGTTTATGATTTATCTATTTATACAAGAAATCAAACCAAACTAGAACAAGTTAAAGAATATAGTTATCTAGGGATCATATTTGATGAACAATTGTCTTTTTCAAATCATATTCTTGCACTGATAAAAAAAGTTAATAGAAGGGTAGGGGCGTTAAGAAGAAGTACTGATTGTTTATCTTTTCTAGATAGAAATAAATTGGCAGATCAACTGACCATTCCAGTTCTAAGATACGGAGAATTAATATATAGAAGTGCAAACAAAGTATTATTGTCTAGATTAGGTAGAACCCATTATCATATAGCAATATATGTGTTACAAGGAAATTATCAGATTCACCATTGTTCATTGTTGGAGAAAGTAAATTGGTCACCTCTAGATATTAATTATAAGTGTCATTGGTAATCTTTAATTCATAAAATGAAATATTTATTTGTCAATCATCCAATTTCTTCAATATTATTTACAGTGAAAAACTGTCAAAATCGGTCATTGACAAGATCAGTTCACTTAAACAAGATAGTTGTAGGTAAATGTCACAATAAATTCTGGGATAGGTCTTTGTTATATCAGGCTGCTGGTTTTTGGAATTCCCTTCCTGATGAGATAAGAGAAATTCCAAATTACTCTTTGTTTACTCAAACCATAAAGGAGTTATATACTCACATTTGTGTGTGTTAACTGGTCTATCCGAAGTTTTCTTGGATTTTGTGATTTTTTATAATCTATTTATTGTAAGTTTTCTAGGCATTCGTGTTGTTTGTCCATTTGTGGTGTTTGTATTTTATACATTCAATATGGAATTTATTTGTATGAAATTAGATAGGAATCTACACAGGTCTGTCTTGTAAACTGGATTATGTCCAAATGACATGTATTACCTGTATAAAAATAAAATTTTACCTACCTACAGACACAAAGAATAACATGGGAATACTGCTACAAAACTATAGTAACCTGTACTAATACAACACGACAGAAGATATTAAGTATGTGCTAAAGAGGAAACTGGGAGTGGAGAGATGAGAAGGGGGCAGTTGAGGAGAATGAGTAGGGGTAAGGGGGAAGATGTGCAATCCAGATCTGATGCCAAAAATTGGCAGGGTGGGTCTGCAGAGCCTCTTTCCTAAGTAGGTTCTCTGCCCACCTCCCACTTGGTACTGCTCGGTAGTCTGCTATAGTTACTGATGCTAAAGGTCTCCTGGGGTAAGAAGAAAAAATTACCGTAGTGATCTTCTTTCTTCCAAGGGGTCCTTTAGCATCAGTAAGCTCCCACCCTTCCTCCCTGATTCACCTTTTAGGAGAAGGGCTCTGTTCTCAGTTTTATCAGCAAAATTGGTCTTTTATTAAAAAGTTTTCGAGCTCAAGTTGTTTATCTGTTCTGGTGTAGACATTTGTACGTCTTTTGAATCCTGTTGGTTCACTTTTGGGGGCATGTGCCTATTATGTTCGAAAAAAGTCTGAAGCCCTTCAGGCTGCTTCCTCTCATCACATTCCCCTCCTTTTTTCCGATTGGCTGATGCCCAAGCTCATTATGCTAATTATCTTATAGGCATACCTCCGGGGCGGTTGCACCCAGCCAGCTAACTGCTATAGTTACTGATGCTAAAGGACCCCTTGGAAGAAAGAAGATTTTTTCTTCTGTACTGCAAGGGAACCGATCGCATTCCGCTAGTAACTGTAGTGGAAACTTTCAATTTAAAACGATTTCTGTGAATTGGCATGTTAGAAGCTGTCAAAAAGAGGACTGGACCCGCAGGTTTTAAAAATTGCCTAAATTGTCACAGGATTGTGGCCAAAGCAGACACCCACGATCTGTGCTTTAAGTGTTGGGGTCCAGACCATTACGGTTCACTGTGCTCAAAAGTTTGTTCTAAAACTTTGAGAAACAGAGCAAAGTGGCTTAGAGAAATGGCTGAGGGCGGGTTCTCTTCAGTCCCCAAAAGACCCAAGCTTACCGATGAGGGGCCTTCTAAAAATTCAAACAGGGATGCTGATGAAGCATCAACTAGCTGTAAGCCCAGAAGTGGCACTGATGAAGTGTCTTCAGGAGAAAAAAATAATCAGGTGCTGATGAAGTGCCTTCGAAATCAAAATCTTCCAAAGGGGCTGAAGAAGTTCCTTCAAAAATTAAAAATAATAGGGGTACTGATGAAGTACCTGGATCAAAAAAGAAGCCTGATTCTGCCACTGATGAAGTGGTACCAAAAAATTTGTGTAAAGACAAATTGCCTCATATTCCTCCCGGCAATGGAAAGAGGGATCAAGCAGGAGGCATAAAGCGAAGTCTGAGTGGCCCGGTGGTGCTGAGGGTTAAGGCACTGACGCCACACTATGCGCTTATGCCAGCAACCCGGTCTGGGAACGACTGTGTGCCGCTATTGGGGGTGGGAGGAGCGGGCTGGAGGTGCCGTTAGGCTGCTTTCCTTTCTTGGGGGTGGGTTTTTGCCCTCTCGTAGTACCATTCCCCACCACGGGTGGGTGGAAGGGTCTGAGCTGGCTTCCGTGCGACATGCCTTCACGCGCACGTACAGCCGTGTGCGGGGCTCGGGGGACATGGAGAAACCCAAGAAAACCCAGAAAACTTAAATAAAAAAAAAAGAGAAGTCGAAGCACACACAGCCTGACAGTCTCCCTGGTTTCAGAAGGGACTGCCCTTGGTTGAAGATATGGCAAAGGCTTGGCACATTTTCCAGACCTTACAAAGCATAGGGTCTATTTTTTCTGCCCTGTCAAGCAAGCACCTTCTGCAGCCCCCTCTGATGCAGGGGCCTATGGGGTTGAGGATGATTATTATGATGCTGCAGACAATGTTTCAGGTATTAATCCCCTGGAGCCTGACAGTTCCCGTGATCCTCATTTTGGTGCTTCCCCTTCAGATCAGGAGGAAGATTCCTCTGTTAACCTGTCTCCAGCACCTGGTGGATACTCTTCACATACCTTCCCAGGAGTCTTACCAGGAGGACGAGGAGGAGGACTACGGAGAAATGAAAGGTCTCCCTCCTCATAAAAAGATGGTGCTCCCCATTTACAAAGCTTTCGGGAGAAACAACATGAAGCTGTTACAGACCCCATCCTCTTTACCTGGGGTTGATAAATGCATTGATAAGAAATGCCAGCTCTCCAGAGCAGATACTGACTTTGTTTATCCACCCTGGGCATGAGGGAGTAGTGCAGCAAGCTGCCTGTGATAAAGCTGGAGTGCCTTTGTCTTCCTTACCCCCAGACAGGGACTCCAGGAAAATAGATTACATTGCAAAGAATGCTTATATTTCTGCTTCTTTGCTTCTCCACCAGTCTTCCTACCTGGCCCTCACAGTCAAGAATCAGAAGGCTTTGTGGAACTCTGTACTGGCCATTGCACAACAAAAGTCTGAGTCTATGGTTCAGGACTTAATAGAAACAGCTAAGACTGCCCTGGAAGCAACCAAGTACCAATTCCATATGGCAGATGACAACAGTGATGCTGCATGTAGAGTTATGGCCCAGTCCATATCTCTTAGGTTTGCCTGGCTGAGGACCACTACTTTGACACAGGATAACTCGGTCCAAATCTTTTGTTCAACTCTAGGATAGAAGAGTACATGAAAAAGGTGGATGAGTACTAGTCCACTTGCCAGAACAATACAACTAAACAAAGGGCTTCCACCGAAAAGTCTCAGCTTAAGGAAGGCAGATGAAGGGATTATTTTCCTAAGCTTTATTACCCCTATCCCTCCCCCTCAGTTCGACTACTCACAGACAAGAAGGTACTATAGGGGAAGGAGCAAGAGAGGCCAGAGAAAGCCAGCCACTACCCAGGCCCCTGCATCTCCGTCTTAGCCCTGACTTCAATACCTTGGTCTCCTCCCCTCCACCAGTAGGGGGCAGGCTGTCCCACTACCTCCAAGCCTGGACCCACACAACATCTGACAGGTGGGTCTTAGAGGTAGTGGAAAAGGGCCTGCCTCTTCACTTCAAGAAGATGCCAGCTTTAAGGGGCTCTCTGGTTTCAAAACCCCTAGCCCCATCAGAAAAACTCTTGATGGAGCTGGAGGTCAACAACCTTCTGGCACCAAAACTGGTGGAAAGTACCAGCCTTATAAAAAAACAAAGGACTTTACTCCAGATAATTCCACGCCCAAAAGAAAAATGGGGAGTTGGGACCTATCCTAGACCTTGGGTACCTCAGCATACACATCCTGAAACCAAAATTCAGGTTGGTGATGCTAAAAATGGTAATTCAGTCTCTGCAACAGGGAGACTGGCTAGTCTCTCTGGATCTCAAGGATGCCTGCTTTCACATTTCCATAAGGCAGTCCCACAGAAAATTCTTGAGGTTCAGGCCTCCATCAGGGCATTACCAATTCTCAGCCATGCCCTTCAGCCAAACATCTGTGCCAGGGGTGTTTACCAAATGTCTGGCTGTCGTGGCAGCACATCTCAGGAAACAAGGGGTATCAGTGTATCCCTACCTAAACGACTGGCTAATAGTAGGGAAAATGCCAGCTCAGGTCCAGGAGTCCCTATTGATCACAAAAAAGCAGTCCACTTTCTTTGGGATTCCTCATAAACCTAAAGAAATCTCACTTAGAGCCAACCCAGCTCCTAACATTTCTAGGAGCATAGTTGGACACAAAGCAGAGCAGGGCCTTCTTGCCACCAGAAAGAATTCAACATTTCTTATCAGTGGCAAACTCTTTCATCCTGGGCCAACCAAGGCCGGCCAGGCATTTCCTAAAACTCCTGGGACACATGGCATCCATGACCGCTGTAGTCCCAGGAGTCAGGTACAGGATGAGGGACATACATTATCACTTACGCTTCCACTGGTCCCAAAAGAGCGATGCTCTGTCTAAACTACTACTAGTAACACAGACTCTTCTTCAAGCTCTGTGCTGCTGGAAGGACACTGCCAACCTTTCAGTAGGTGTCCCCTTCCAGATAAAATCATCACTACAGATGCTTCCCTGCTAGGATGGGGGGCTCATCTGGACAGTTCCCCTGTCAGTGGCACCTGGACTCCAAAGGAGTCAAGGTCACACATCAGTCTTCTAGAACTCAGGGCCATCTATTTGGCACTAAAATCCTTTGCTCCTCACAGCAAAGGCCATTCGGTGCAGGTCCGGACAGACAACACCACTGCCATGTTCTACATAAACAAACAGGGTGGCACAAGGTCGGGAGTCCTTTGTACAGAGGCCATGAAAATTTGGACCTTGGCATATTCTCTTGAGGTCACTGTTATCAGCAATTCACCTCCCAGGCAAAGACAACACCCTGGCGGATGCCCTCAGTCGCATCAGTCAGGGACACAGCGAGTGTTGCCTCAACAAGCAGGTGCTAGCCACAGTGTTAAGGAGATGGGAGACCCCATAAATAGATCTGTTTGTCTCCCCTCTCAATCACCAGCTTCTTCTCTTCTGTTGCAGGCCACCAGTCCTGGGAACTCTCCCAGCAGATGCCCTGGTGTTGGATTGGGCAAGGGAATTCCTATATGCCTTCCCTCCAATACCTCTCATTTTCAAGGTCCTGCTGAAACTCGGGCTCCAACCAGCACTAATGATTCTGGTGGCTCAGGATTGGCCAAGGCAAGTTTGGTACTCTCTGTTGCTAACACTTTTGTGCAGCAGGCCCATTCGCCTTCCTCTCAGTCACTCACTCCTGACTCTTCCCCACTCAGGAGTGACTTATCCAGACCTGCAGTTGCTTCACCTCAAAGCTTGGCTCTTGAAGAGTTAAGAGTTCCCTGCATCTCAGTACTCAGAACAGGTCCTCAAGATACTGAGGATGGCTAAAAAGCCTAACAGAAAGAAGATCTATGCAGCCAAATGGAAGAGAGTCTCCATCAGGTGTAAAGGCTGGAAGATCAGTCCTTTCTCAGGCTCTGACACCACCCTGTTGGACTATCTGGTTCATCTCCAGGCCTCAAGCTTGAGTCCTTCTTCACTTAAACTGCATTTGGCTGCAATTTCGGCCCATCTTTCGTTGGGAAAGTCCAAATCTGTTTACTCCCAGCCAGTGTTCAAACTGTTTTTTAAATGCCTGTCACATCTTCAGCCTCCTGTCCCCCCTTGGAGTCGGAACCTGTGTATTGCCAAGCTCATGGAGTCTCCTTTTGAGCCCATGGCTACGGCTTATTTCAAGTATGTTACTTAGAAAACAGTCTTCCTGGTAGCCATTACTTCTGCAAGGAGAATTTCAGAGTTGCAACCTCTCTGTACTGAGCCTAACTATATTATTCCCCACAGGGATGAGATTGAGCTCAGAACAAATAGGAAGTTTTTGCCCAAGGTGGTTTCTGAGTTCCACCTTAACCAGTCCATTACCCTACCAGTGTTCTTTACTGAAAAGTCCCCTCCTGGGGAACAGAAACTCCATAGTCTGGATGTCAAACAAGCTCTATTCCACTATTTGGAACATACTAAACAGGTTAGGGGTTTTTCCACTCAACTATTCCTTACCTACAGGGAAGTGGGTAGAGGTAGACCAGCTTCTAAGAGAACTGTTTCTCATTGGATAGTCTCTTGCATTCATTTATGTTATGACAAAGCTGGCAAACAGCCTCCTGAGGGACTCAGAGCCCTCTCTACCAGGGATACTGCTGTCTCTGTGGCAGCTGCAAGGGACATTCGCTTGTTGGATGTCTGTAAAGCAGCCACTTGGAAGACTGTACACACGTTCACTAATTACTACTGCCTAGATATACAGTCTAGATCTGATGCCAAATTTGGAAGGGCGGTGCTGCAGAGCCTCTTTCCTAAGTAGGTTCTCTGCCTTCCTCCCAATTACACTGCTATATAGTCTGCTTTAAGTTACTGATGCTCCAAGTAGGGTTACCACCTTTTAAGAAGCCCAAAGTGGGACATTTCTTACTGAAACATGATTTTTCGCAGGACAGTACCTAACCTCGACCGATGCAACATACTTGTTTTCTCTATACAATCAGAATTAAGGCTAAGTATTGTAGTTTCTTAGTTGCTTCTATTGTTTCTTATCATTTTAAGGTATTGTAGTTTGCCAGAACATTTAGTGGAAAGTTAGAAAATATTTTTCCTACTGTAAAATCAGGACATTAAGGCCCTGTCCACACAAGCCCTCTAACGTTAGAGTGCCCAAACCGTTACCGCAGCGGTTTGCGTTTACACCTGTAACGTTACAGAAGGCTTTTTCGTAACCATTGTTGAAACCACATATAAGGTGGTTTCAACAACAGTTATGAAACCAGTTCACGCCGGTAATGTTACCTGGTGTGGTGTGGGCCGCGTGGCACGGTCCCCATGATGTGAGCTGCATTATAGGATCAGGTACCCACGGTATGATCTCCAGCTCCCAAAGTGTGGACTGCCGGTGTCAGTCCCGTAATGGACACCGCAGCAGTGGGACACACTGCACTGCTTCTCGTTGTAACCTGCTTCTATCCGCTACGGGTCTGAGCGTGCAGTGTGGACGGGCCTTGTATTTCTCATGTTTTTTTTGCAGGACACAGCTGCCCAAATCAGGACTATCCTGCGAAAATCAGGACAGGTGGTAACCCTACTTCCAAGGTGTTCTTTAACATCAGTAAGCTCCCATTCTTCCTCCCCTGACAAGCTGACTACAGAGGTCTGTGCCTTTGTCCTCTCCCAATTTGCTGTTTCCACTTGGAACTTCGTTTTAAACAAAGTTTGTCTGATTTATTGTTGAGCATGCTTTTTGCATGATTTTTAATTCCTGTTGGTTCATAACTCTGGGCATGTGCCCATTTATCTTCAAGAAAATGCTGGTGCCTTCTTAGGCAGTCTCTCCTCAGCACCCCCCCAAAGTCTCATCTGATTGGCTAATGCTAATTAATTTGCATAAACCACACCCCTGGGGTAGTACTACCTGGTTAGCTAGCTGCTTTAAGTTACTAATACTAAAGGACACCTTGGAAGAAAGATTACTACGCTGAGTAATTTTTTTCTTCTGGGTGACGTGCAGTCACGGAAGGTATGGGGGGGGGGGAGACTGGTCAAAGAATGGCTGAAGGTTTATTTATTTATTTATTTTTTCTCCCCTACCTGTTCTGGGGCTTCACCCCTTTACTAGCCAGTCTCTCACATATCAAAATATTGTCTGCAGCGGCCAGGTTTCTTGTTACATACCAGTGATGGACCGGTCGCCTGCCCACCCGTTGACTCCAGTTTTAGGGAATCCAGTTGGAACTCAGTGGGTCAGAGCCGCAAGCAAGCGGGAGCGGCTTCATTCATCAGAAGGCAGCCGGCCATGAAAGAGGGTGAGCTTTGCCGGTTGCCTTCTCTTTTATTTATTTATTTAACTTCTTTTTGTGGCACTGTCACCTGGGGAACTCTCTCAGGCATCCACTAACCCCCACCCAGCTCTACCTCTGAGCCTGAAACTCCTCCTCCTCTTGGCACCAACCCGGCTATCCCCCAGCTCTGAGCCCCCCGAGGTAGGGCCGTCTTTTCCGCCCAGGACGCTCTGGCTACAGTTCAGGCCGAGCTGGACTTGGCCCAGGAGTGGAGAGGGTCCAACTAGTGGAGTGTGGCTGTGGGAGGTGGTGCCGTTGCCTATCCCCGAGGACGGGGATTTTTCTTTGCTTACCCCCTTCCCTCCTCCCCACTAGCAGAGCCCGAGCGTGCAGTGACGCCAGGCACATCTGTCATGGCTCTGTGTCCCCCTATGCCAGCCCTAAGCATTGCAGTGCCTCCGGTCTCCACCGGGGGCCGCTGCGATGCCGGGCAGTCTCCTGGATCCCTCCGAGATAGGAGAGCAGTCCACTGGACGCTCAATCCTCTCTGTCCCCTGCCAACCCCCAGCGACCCGGTCTCGTTCCCGAAGCCAGGTTGCCGACGTGGCACGAGGTGTGGCGTCCAGCACCTCAACCCTCAGTGCCACCGGGCTGGCTTAGCCTTCTCTTTTAATTTACAGTTGGCTGCGGGGTTTGGGGGGGTTGCTACTACCTGCTGAGGGAGGGGGACGATAGTCTTGAAACTTGGCGGCCAGCCCCGGAGGTGGGCGGGTTCTGCCGGTTGCCCATCATTGTAGGTTTTTTTTGTTTAAACAAATTATAGTATCACAAAATGTGATGGGAGGGAGAATTTAGGTGCAAACAGAGGGGTGGGATGGGGCTTCTGGAGTTAAAAAAAAAAAAAAAAAAAGGGCAGTCCCACGCACTGTGGTCCTAACACCAGCTGCTTGCTGGACGGACACTTGCAGAGTCATAAATAAAGTCGCTCAGCTGCTTGCTGGCTGGCTTATGCCTTGTGCAAATGAAAGTAATGAAGCGCTCTCATTGGAGCACTTCATTTCTTTCAACTGGAGAATAGCTTCCAGCTGTGAAACTGTGACTAGTGTCACAGTCTAGTTATGTGCTCATTGGTCTGTGAGGGACGAGCCCACTGTAGAGTGCTCTGCATTGGACTCATCCCTGACACACCTCTCAAATGTCTTTCTACCGCAAGATGTTTCTTACGCACACACAAGGAAACATAAAAAGGCCCTGTTTTTGATGGAGTAGAAGCTGACAATGTGTCATTTCCTAAAAACAAAACTCTGCAGCATGTCTTTTTGCTGCCAGCTGGTGCCAGAAGTTTGGAAAATGGCCTGTGTGGGGAATAAGGAGCTCAAGGACAAGGGAACAAGCTATGAAGCTGGGGGGGAGGGGTAGATGCAGGAGAGATGTGAGGAAGTACTTCACAGAAAGAGTGGTGTTTTCCTGGAACAGCCTTCCATCATAGGTGGTGGGGTTTAAGAATGCGTGGGATAGGCATAAGGGAATCTTAGTTGAAAGGACGGGGGAGGGAGAAGCAGCCAGAGATCAGTTTGGGTCTGCGGTGATACTGCAGGTATGGAAAAATGGACAGACTGGGTGGGCCAAGCAGTCCTTCTCTGCTGTCCGATTCTGTGTTCTGTTTCTGTGTAGTTCCTCTACATAATGGGTGTGTAGTAGATTTAATAGAAAACTGTAAGCCGATCTTGCTTCTGTCCCTCTTGGGAAGATTACGAGATAAAACTGTGCATAAGCAATTGGTCACCTATTTGGATGAATACAGTGTTTTAATGAAGGCTCAGGAGGGACAGTGGTACTGCGATGACCTTGATCAGTTCACGAATGGCCTGCACGCAAGAATGGAGTATGGCTTGCTCACTGGTGCAGTCTTTATGTACTTGACCAAGGCCTTCTGTTTAGTGGACCACTCCCTCTTGAGGGCAAGGCTGAAGTAGCAGGGGCTAGGTCTCTCTACAATCAGTTTGTTATCCAGTCATCTATCCAGACATATGCAGATTGTAAGGGTAAATAATGCTGTCTCTAGTGTTTTTACAGTTGCACTTGGAGTACCGCAGGGATCCATACTTGGACCTCTGGGCTGGCTCTCACCAGAGAATGAAAGGAAGTTAATTTGGGCCATTCAGTAGATAAAATCATAATATAAAAAAAAAACAATCTTATATTAAATTACCTTCCATCTGTGAAAATCCAAAGATGTTATTGTATGTTGGTGACGCGTTCGTCTGTTAGCTGAAAAGGAAGTCAAATCTTTGAATGTGTAATTGAAGAGTGAAATGAGTATGGCTCCTGACCAGTTCCAAATAGTAGACTGATACTTTGGGGGGGGGGGGTCGTCAATGCTTTTCAGAACTGTAGGCAAAACTAAAAGCAGTCTGCAAAAATTTAAGACTGTACTCTGTGATAAAGGAGTAATCGAAACTCTGTGCGATTTTAAATATTTGGGACTAACGCTAGACTCAAATCTCACATATGATTCCCATGTTAAATTGATACTGTCACAGATTTACAAAAGACTAGGTTCATTGCAAAGGGTAAAGGATCTGTTGACAGACGCAGCGAGAAAAGTTATTTCACAAAGCTGCTGTGTACCCGTTCTGGAGTATGGTAGCATTGTACGGGCAAGGTGTCAGCTAAGATCCTGCTGAAAAGCAAAACACTCAACAGTGCAATCTGTAGATTCACTCTTAGAGCAAGAAAAACAGAACATCACTGCTCCTTATATAAACAGGATCTGGTATGAGCCGATAGGGCTGTGTAGCGCTACCAAGTGATGAAAATTACACATGTGCATAGAAATTATTCGGTGCCCAGGTGTAACTTGGCCATATGTTGGAGGCGGTGCACAAGATTTTCAACATGGCCTTTTCTGGACCCCTCCTCATGAACAGTGCCAGTGTCATTTTGTTCAGTTGTCCCGAAAAGTGATTGCGTAGATCAAATGCACTATTCTGAGCCACATGTGCGAAAACATGGTTCGGGCAGATTGTGGAAAATGACAGCTGTACAGTTATGAAGGAGGTATACAAAAATGGCAATGTTAAAAATGTGAAGTGATAATATTAAAAATTAGCGATGTTAGAAGCGTGCATAGAAACTGCACTGCACATGCTCGTAATGCAGTCATTTGTCGGAATTTTTTCCCCAAATTTTCAACATGGCCATTTTTGGATCCCTCCTCATGAACAGTGCCAGTGTCATTTTGTTTAATTTTCCAGAAAGGTGATTGCGCAGAGCAAACACACTATTCTGCACCACAGGTGCGAAAACGCATTTTGGGCAGGTTGTGGAAAATGACAGCTGTACTATTGTGAAGGAGGTGTGCAAAAATGGCAGTGTTAAAAACGTGGAGTGAAAGTATTAAAAATTAAGCAATGTTAGAAGCGTGCATAGAAACTGCACAATGTACGCTTGTAACGCATTCATTTGTTGGAATTTTTTCACCAGATTTGCAACATGGGCGTTTTGGGACCCTACCTCATGAACAGTGGCACTGTCATTTCGTGAATTGGTTCAGAAAGGTGATTCTGAACAGTGAATGCGCAATCACCTTTCGGGACCAAGTAACAAAATGACAGTGACACTGTTCACGAGGTGGGGTCCCAGGAACCCCGTGTTGAAAATTTGGGGCAAAAATTCAAAAAAAATGGCTGAGATATCAGCATAAGTGAAAGCCCCATCGAATGGCTGTATAGCACACTTACCTTTAATTTCTCAGTTCGTGGTTGGGCTTTGAAGAGTGCAGACGTGTCCTGATCCAAAGAAGATGAGAGTGCCGACCTCCGATGGTAAGTATGGGGTAAGGGAGGTGGGCAGGTGAGTGTGCAGGAGGGGTGGGAGGGGGAGGGAGACCGCAGCGACGACGAGGACTGTTTTACTTTCACAGGAAATAAACCGACAATGAAGGACCGCTTTCAAATTTACAGGAAAAGGAGCAAAAAAAAAAAATTCAGACATGGGTGGTTCTCCAGTGTGTTACATGAATGCTGACATGGGGATTGGGCACCCCATGTCAGGCATAACGTGGGCAGGGACACCAGAAAGAAACAAACTGACAAGGGACTGTTTTCTAATTTATAGAAAAAAAATAAATTCTGCACATTGAGGTGGGCTCCCAGTGTGCAACAGGAGATGACCACGACTTTGGAAGGGGGGCACAAACAGTGAATGGCATAGTGCCATACACAACATGGCAGCACCGCAGCACTGCACATGTGCGCGACTCATGCGCAGTGCACGTATTGAAATACGGAAGTGACAGCCAAAATGGTGCAGCTGTTATTCCATAGCCGGATCGTGACAGAGGGCTTTCAGCTCCATTGGGCTTTCGGAAGGATACTTCCAAAAGTCTAACGGAAGAGGTTGTGAGATTGGCCGTTTTCAGAGCTAAAAAGCTCTCGAAAAATGGCTGTAGGCTTCGCCCACAACCCTAAAAATTGAAATGGCTGTCTGTTGAAGGGAGTGATGTGTATGATGCTGGAGTGTTTGCCATAGGCTCAGTCACAAGGGAGCTAGGGGTGTATTGGAAGGTATTGTAAGTATCAGAGATGTTGAGGATCCACTGAGATCGAGTGATGCTGTGTCCTTTTTCACAGACTAGCAGTGACCAAAAATTTGGAATACACTTCCATACAAAGTAAGAAACCATTAAGTCAGAGGGAGCGTTTTACGTTTCATTTAAAACAATATTTTTGCAACACTACATTTGCAACTGCTTTTCGTAACTTTCGATAGTTTTCCTATAGTTGTATTCTGAGTTAATTAGGCCGTTATACACTTGCACCGTTCTAGTCAGATGTGTAGATGTCTAGTCAGGTATGTATTTGTTTTATACTGTGTGAAGTTTTGTTTTTATAATGATCACATTTTGTCTTTATTCGTCTGTACTTTGTTATTGATATGATTGCAGTTTACAGTCATGCCCACTGCATTCTCCCCCCGTAACCAACTCAATCAGTGAATTGTTCTCCCTGTTATTGGAGGCATTTAGGCCAGATAGGCGAAAGCTTACAGTATGGTTCATGGCATTCATAAAATGTGTGCTTGTACAGCTCAAAAAAAAAAAAAGAAAATGTGTTTTGACAATTATTTCTTTTTTTTTTCTTTTACCAGCTCGCCTTTTCCACCAGGCCTTCATCAGCTTTCGGAAGTATGTGCTGGAGTCCAGCTCGCTGAATGTTGAGTTGCATATTATCTTAAATGATATATGCTACGGTGCAGGCAAGTGCTGAAACATGTTGCAGTAGATAGTTGTGTGTTTCTTGTCCCCCCCCCCCCCATGTGCCCTGTCTGGCTGGTCCACTTCTTGGGGCCGACTCATCAGCAAGCACTGTGGCAGTGGGGGCTGCTCTCGGGGAGGCCAGACCAAGTGGTGGCTTGTTTCTCCCCATAAAATGCCAGCTCCCCAATCCTCAGCAACCAGCCTTTCACTCTCGCACTACTACTGGCCAGTGCTCGCAGCCTTCTGAAACTGTGGTGCCAGGGCCTATGTGGCACGTTACTGTCCTTGCCGTCCTGAAGGTACCTTCCATCCTTATTTACCCCATCTTATCCGCAGACCATTACTTGTCCATGGCACCAGACAGGCAGACATACCTGGTACTGCAAGTGCAGTCCCAAACCAACTCGTTCTGGGATTGAGAATGTCGACTGCCTGGATGGAGCTTCTGTGCCCCTACACTTCCCACTCCATTGAGACACCAGGAGGCAGGTACATGGTTGCGAGTGCAACCCATCCTCCCGTTAGGCAGAAAGAGAACTTTGGGACTGCACTCAGCAGCCTCCGCCCCCCCCACCCAAGACTGAGTGAGAGCTTTGGGATGGTACACAATTCTCCAGCCCCAAAGGCTAAGATCTGGCTATGGACACAAACTCTTAACCCTCTGTCTCTCCCCCCATTCAGCAGATGGATGCCTTACTACTAGGCTATTGTGGCTTCGTCCCTGTGTAGCTAATGGGTTCCTCTCCGTTTGCCATGCCCACCCCAATCTTCCAGCGGGTGCCTAGCCACTAGGCTGTCGCAGCACCTTCTGTGCAGCATATAGATCCCTGTCCAGTAGGTTGTGCTCCCCCCCCATTCTTCCAGTGTCTCAGCACCTTCTGTGCAGCATACAGATCCCTGTCCAGCAGGCTGTGCCACCCCCTTCCATATGTAGCAGATGGGTATCTTGCAACTAGGCTGTCTCAGCTCCCTCCCTTATGCAGCAGATAGGTCCCCGTCCTCTGAGCTGTGCCCCTCCTCCCCATGTAGCAGCTGGGCACTTGGCCACCTAACCACTGTGTACCCTTCCCGCCCTGGTATCAGACTGTTCTAACAGTATCAGTGCTTTCTTCTGAGTACCACTTTAAGCAGGTAGTCTGCACATGCCTTATGCCCTAGGAAAATACCATTGAGCCAGCAGAAATAGGCCTTACGGTCTATTGTGTCTGCTCGCCTATGTAGATCCCTCAGTGCCTACTGAGGGATCTGCCTCCCTCCCCGTTATTCACTTCTCCTTCCTTATTGATGTCCCCCTCCCCTCTGTGCTCCACCCCCCCCCCCAACATGGACCTTTCATCCTTCCTCTGCCCCAGCCCCTCTTGAAGCTGTTCAGTCTTCAGGGAGACGACTTCGTCTGGCAACTTATTCCACTTAGCCACCCCCTCTCATTGAAAAAGTATCTCCTCTACCCTTGAATCTTCCCCCAGCCAGCTTGAGGCAGTGCCCCTAGTGATACTGTTCCCAGTAAGGTTGAAGAGACCCTCGGATCTCACCTTATTGAAATGTTTAAGGTATTTGAAGATCTTACTTAGAGATAGCGCTCTCGCAGCAGATAACACCTTTAGGACTATGCGCCAGGCACTAGGACCCCACAGAAAAATTTCAAGCTAGCAGTCTGTGGCGGGGGACTGCCCCTCTGACATCGGCCCCGCCCCCGATGGCCCTAATGGTATAAAAGGGACGGTCCCCCGGCATTTTTTTCCCTGCCATCGACCCTTGCATATTGGCTCCACGGATGCCTCCTGCTTCCAGTCAACTGCCATTTTTCGTGCTTTGCACAGTGTTTCTTTTCTTGATTTCCGCCCCCCCCCCCACCGTTTCACGAGTTCGTTGTGTATCTCTTCCCAGCCATCTTCAACAATCGGGCGGTGGAAATTGAAATGTACATGCGGCAAGCAGATCCCGGTGAAGGACGGCCATTCGGCCTGCTTGCTTTGCCTAGGCCCCGACCACAAGCCCGATGACTGCCCACACTGCCAAGGCTTCAACCGGTGGACCCGCATCCGCTGCCTGAAAATGCTTAAAGCATACCTCCTCAAACAGCAAGTGGCTGCCATGCAGAAGGCCCAGTCAGGGCACAGCTCATCCTCTTCCTTGGCAAAGGTCTCCTCCCCCAGAGAGAAGAGATAGTGTGAAACATCACCACAAGGGCAAGGAACGGTCCAAGTCAGAGTCCTGTCCTAAGTCCCCTCCTAAGACTTCGAAGTCTTCGACCTTGGGCTTGAGGTGCGATTCTGCTCTCCCTGGGTTACATGTAAGGAAGCTCCCCGCCTCTTCCCAGGTGCACAGCGGGGAGTCTTCCAGGCTCGTCCTTTCTCAGGGCCCAACGTCCCTGGCTTACCGGCCCCACAAGCAGGCACTGGGTTCTCAGCCAGCAGGACAGGCGCACTCTGCGCCCGGGCAACACAAGAGCTCAGTTTCTGGGACGTCTGACAAGGCATCAGGGTCGGACTGTGACTGGGAGCTCCTGCCACTCTTGAGGACCGACCTTTTCTTAAATCTTTTGCAACAGTTCTATTTATAAGCCTCGTCTATCCTTTACTATTTCTAGTCCATAAGGTTGGCCACCTGTGGGCACCCCCTTCTCCCTCCCTTGACTATGCTATAGTGTCCTCTTTCATTTTCCTTTTCTCTCTCAGGTCCTCGTACAGGAAGGTTATTGTGGTGACCTCCAGATGTATGTAAAATAGGTTGTGTTTATTGTTGTTGGATTTAGTATGTAATAGCACTATGTTATAAAATACCTTAATGTATATACTTTATGTTTATGAAACCTCTAAATGTTTTAAATGCCATGGCACTAGGTGTTTTTGATAATGGTAAAAAGTACTAGGTGTCTATTATAGAAATTAAGCTAGTTGTGCTATTTAAAAATTAATGGAAGTTGATGTAAACTGAAAAAGTCTAAATGTCATGGTGATTTGCATATATCCCATGATGCATTGCATTATGGAAGTATGTATGGATGTATTTCTTTGAAACTTGATTTCTTGCCAATGCCTTTTGGGGTAACTGTTCTTTCAGTGATTCTGCATTGAGGTTCTTTGTTTATGGCTTGTTTGGTTTTTCTTCTTTTTGGGCCCCTACAAATGAGGGCTTGCATAAGGGTTTATGGCTTCAGCTCAGCTAGTAAATGGGATCAGAGATCGGTGTCAGTAGGTGCTGGCTAAGCGCAGAGAAAGAACATTCATAGTCTGTTGCTGCAAACTGATGTACTGAAGAAGGAATATGGCATTGCAGAAGCTTATTTTTTGTAGTTTGAATAAACATCACACAGAGATTGTGTGTTGAACCTGAAGTTCGGTGTCTGGTCCATCTGTTATCCCACAACCGCTCCACACGGACGTCTCTAGGAGGTGCCAGGACAGTGAGCGTCGGGTCAAACACCACTCTTCTTCCAGACGGTCATCATCCGATGCTTCGGACCATTATACGGCCGCCTCAGATTCTGACTCCACGGTGGAGCTGGACCAGATGCCACCACGTAAACTGCCGTCTGCTCCACAAGGCCCGCCACTAACCCTGACTAATCAGATGCCAGTGGACATGATGCTAGGCTCGGGGGACAACAAAAACCAGGCACCACCCCCTCCGCCTTCGCCTCCTCCTAGGGAGCCTGACTACCTGTCATCTGAGCACTCAATACCGGAGGATACCGCTCCACAAAAGCCACTGCCAGATAAAGGCACACCGTCAGACCCAACGCCAGGGGACAGGGTACCACAGGATCCGACGCCAGGGACGCCTTAACATCCCTAACCCGAAGCCAGCCCCCCAACCAGGCCCAGTGGTACCTTTGGCAGAGGTTGGGGCTTTATTCAACAATTGGTGGAACAGTATCAAAGGGGACCTGTTACTTAGGCCTCTGGAGCTGGTTCCCAACCCCACTGGGATACTGGCCCCAGCTCTATCTAAAAACGGTCTCTACAAAAAAAAGAGTCATCTGAGGCGCAATGGAATAACGGACAGCACTGTAATTCTTCTCCAAAATAAACTTTATTCATATTTCTTTAAGGCCCATTGCTCGACGTTTCACCTACACCATGTAGGCTTCATCAGGAGGTGCCTCTTAATATCTTTATCAATGGCTTGGTTTCCCTTTGTGCTATAAATATTCCCTCTGAATGGGGATAGGTCAATCCTGGTTGTTATTTTGATAAAGATTCCCTTTATATTTGCTGTTTCATTTTCCTGTTTTAACCTTGTTACCCTTCAAGGGCTTCTTTCAAAACAAACCCATGCTATGTGCTTCAGAACACCACTCTAATTCTTTTACATGTTCTGTCATAGCTTCTCAGGACAGTCTCTTCCCCCCCACCCAGCATCTACCACAGCCACCCCCGGTGCCTGATCGCCCACCGTCGGGGGACAATGACCGGGATCACCCTTACATCTGAAGCATAATCGCCATCCGTCATCTTGGTCCTTCTCCAGAGGCCAGCCTTCTACCTCTTCACAAGGTTCTTATGAGGGTTCCTCCTCTTACAACTCCTCAGAGGACGACTTACCCCAACCTTCTCCAGACCATAGAAGGGACTCTTCTAGGTCCCCTCCAGACGATCCCTCATTCTTGCATATCATGAGATATATCCAATTACTGAATCAATGGGAGACAGAGGAATTGGACCCAGAGAGACAACGCTTAGCCAGATTCTTGGGATCCGCAGACCCAAAGGCTTTGGTTGTAACCACCCCTAGTTGGAACCTTTCCAGGATGTCATGAAAGTGGCCTGAAAGTACCTTTCTGCAACATCAGCAGTCCCTAAGAAGGCTGACCGATTTTATATAGAATGCCAAGGGGAGAACTTCAGGTAAGTGAGCAGCCTAAAACGGATTCCATGATCCTCACAGCTGCCCATGGTAGAGCTCAGCAGCTAAAGCACATGAGCGCTCAACGTCTAGACAAGGAATCTAAGAAGTCTGACCAACTGGGCCATAAAGTATATTTTTCAGCCACATGTGTGGTCAGGTCACTAAATGTTTTGGCCCACATGGTCATGTACCAAAAATCATTGTGGAACAAGGCCATGACCTGGCCAAAGCCCAACTTTAATTGGACAGTAATTCCAAGCTAATGGCAGTTCTCCAGTTGGGCTGACATTTGGAGGCACGTGCTCAGATGTTCATGTGACTCAGCCGACACAGCTTCCCGGGCTGCCGCCACTGGCGTATGTCTGAGACGCCACTCCTGACTTCGGGTCTCCGGATTCCGCCAGGATCTTCAAGATGCAATCCTTGACATTCCCTTTCAGGGCCCAGTCCTTTTTGGACAAGAGACCAAAAAGCTAATCAAGGGCCCACAAGATTCGGGGATGGCGGTCTTGGAGGTACATAAAATTTACAAATCCGAGACGGCTGCACCCAGGTGCCGACCCTTTCATAAGCAACAGGGTCAGCAAGGAAGGAGACAGCAACACAGAGGGGGTTTCAAGAGAAGGGGTACCCCCCTGTCTGCAGGGATCCAAGAATGCCAGAGCTCCCTTGCCCATGCCCACCTCTTCGGCATGACTTCCTGCCCGCCCCTCCTCCGGCGGAGTTGCAAGGGGAGGCAGTAGGCGGAAGATTCTCCCTCTTCCTCAATGGCTGGTCCAGCATCACCGCAGATCAGTGGGTACTTCAGATAATGGAGCAGGGTTATGCACTAGAGTTGACGCAGATCCCTCCAGACAACCCACCTGTGCCCACCCTTTGCTCCCCATCACATGCAGAGCTTCTCAGAGCAGAAATATAAGCCCTTCTAGACAAGACAGCAATCCAAGCTGTACCTCTGTCACAAAGAGGACAAGGATACTACTCCCAGTTCTTCCTCGTCCCGAAGAAGATAGGGGACCTTTGTCCCATCCTGAACCTCAGCCAGCTGAACATTTTCATTGAATACAAGAGGTTCAGGATGGTGACACTCCCGGGATTGCTCCCTGTGCTTCACCCAAGGGGATTGGCTGTATTCCCTGGACATGAAGGATGCCTACATGCATATAAAGATCCTGCCGTCCCACAGAGAGTACATCCATTTCACCTTCCAGGGAGAGCACTACCAGTTCAGAGCGCTGCCATTCGGCCTTTCTTCGGCACCAAGGGTGTTTACCAAGTGTCTGACAGTAGTGGCAGCAGCTCTCAGGAGGCAGGGCCATTACATTTACCCCTACCTCGATGACTAGCTTGTAAGAGCTCTTACAAGAGATCAACTGTGTCACTCTCTGGCAGACACCTTTCTCCTGTTCCAGAATTTGGGGGTCACTCTAAACCTTGCCAAGTCATCCCCCCAGCCTGCCCAGAGGTTGCAGTACATAGGGGCCATCTTGGACACTGTCCAAGTGAGGGCCTTCCTCCCCTCAGACAGGCAGATCGACCAAGGGCACTGGCTCAGAGGTTAGTCTCCACAATCCAAGTTCCAGCAAGAACAGTACTGCAGCTGCTAGGCCACATGGCAGCTGCAACAGTTACTGTCCCTTTAGCTCGTCTGCACATGAGGGTTCTGCAGTGGAAGCTTAGGGTCCAATGGGACCAGAGCTTGGACGAGCTCGAACAACCAGTCT
The DNA here is from genome assembly GCA_016271365.2 of Neoceratodus forsteri. Lineage (NCBI taxonomy): Eukaryota > Metazoa > Chordata > Ceratodontiformes > Ceratodontidae > Neoceratodus > Neoceratodus forsteri. The sequence goes on along the minus strand of CM028135.1, from coordinate 1,104,025,888 downwards.
GAGTCTACAAGGTGGTAACTCAGACTCTGGAGTGGTGGCTCACCCCCTACTGGTTAGAACCCGGGGCTCCCTTCTTAAGTCCCAGTCCTCAGCAAATCCTGACAACAGATGCCTTGGGACTAGGATGGGGGGCGCATTTCAAAGTCCACCAGACAGGAGGGACTTGGACCATGGTGGACCGAGACCTCCACATAAACGTGTTTGAAATGAGAGCCGTTCTTTACACCTTACAGGCGTTCCAGACGATTCTCTTGCCAGGGCCTCTACTGATCCAGTCGGACAACTTGCCAGTGGTCTTCTACATCAACAAGCATGGGGGCACATACTCATACCCCCCTCTGCAGCGAGGCCATGAGAGTGTGGTACTGGGCAGTAGAGCACAACCAGGAACTAACAGCAGTTCACGTTCCAGGGAGTCAGAACACCGTAGCCATCAGTCTCAGCCATTCTCTGTCTCAGGCTCATGAATGGGAGCTACTGCAAGACGTAGTAGACCTTTTAGGAAAGTGGAGCCTTCCAGAACTAGACCTCTTTGCATCCCCGCACAATGCCAAAGTGCCCAATTTCTGCTGGCTAGATCTAAGGCCTGGCATTTTCTGGTGAGACGCATTGTCCCTCTCTTGGGCATGGAGGTTTCTGTATACCTTCCCTCCCTTGCCTCCGATTCAGAGAGTGTTGTTCAAAGTTCAAGCAGAACAGGTGACCATGATCCTCATTGCGTCATTCTGGCCTCGACAGATCTGGTTCCCACTGCTTCAGCAGCTGGCATTGGAACCTCCAATTTCTAGGGACAGGGATATGTTGTTCATCCACACTTTCTGGCAGGTTCCTTGCCGCTTTAAATCTTGCCGGAAGGTCTTCAAGCTAGCTCCTCCCACCCACCCGGGTGGTAAAACTCTTGGCTCCGCCCCATGATGCCAGATCTTCCTTACCGCTTGGAAGCTCAGGTTCCCTCCTTAGCGCTCTGCGTTTTCGACTGGTTCCTGATTTTGCGGTTTCTCCAAATTCAGTTGGAAGTTTTCTAAAACTTCAGTCTTCTTCCCTCACGGCTGCGATGGCTATTTCATTTCCCGGCTCTCGGAGGCACCCGGGTAATACCTCCAGGAAGGACCCGCACTCCACGTGCGTTTACTGCCTCGACTTGGACCATGATCCGCAAGTTTGCGAATTTTGCTGTGCCCTTTTGACCAGTGTCCTGGAGGATCATGTGGCCCGTTTGGGGCTCAGGCGGCCTGAAATTTTTTCCGCGCCGGAAAAATCCTTAGAGGCTCGTCGGGTGGTGTCCGTGTCTGCTGTCTTGGCTGAGCAGCTCGATCTTTCTTCCTCCATGAAGGAGGCGGCGACCAAGTCTGTTCCCGCCTCCTCCTCGGTCGCGGCGCTTATCCCGCTTTCTTTGAGTTCTCCTCATTCAGCTTCGTTCAGGGAGCTTCGGCAGTCCCTTTCCTCGAAGGGAGAGGGACCTTCGGGACATGCCTCTCGGCCCAGGTCAGAGGAGTCGAAGGCTAAGTCCCATTGTCTGCGCTGGCGGGAGCGGGAGAGTTCTCCTTCCCCTGTCTGCCGACTTTCGACTTCGGTAGAGGGTGCGGCTCAGGCCGCTGGCTTCACGGTGTCCCCGTCAGGTCAGCCGGCCAGGACTTCCGTCGACATTGTCGAGTCTTCTCTCGACCCGTCACCTGGGTGGTCTACTGCAGGAGCCATCAACCCTTCGCCGGTTTCCCTGGCGGAGGCCGAGGTTCTGTCTGCACCTCCGGGGTGACAGGCTTCGGTCTTTTTGTCCGAGCCACGGGAAGAGTGGGTGTTCCCCACTCCTTCCCAGGCCCACCCTCGGTTTTCCCGAGGATCTGGGTCTCGGTCTCGGTCCTCTTCTCGGTCGAGCCGCTCCCACCGACTTTGTCGATCTCGGTCGGGGCACCGAGTTAAGTGGTATTACCGTTCCTCCTCATCTCCCTCCTCGGATGAGGAGTGGCTTCGATGCAGATGGCGTCGACGTTACGAGGAGTTCATGTGGCAGCAGTTGCTATTGTCCGGGAATCAATTGACTCCGATTCATTCCCCATCCAGCAAGCAGCTGCCGCCCGAACGGCCGCCATCGCTTGCTGCAGTCGAGGTGCCCACTTCAGGGCCGGTTGTTTGTCCGAACCTTGCTGCCCCACCAACTTCGGTGGAACCTCGGTCGGGTCACGACCTGTCCCGCAGGTTGTCTGTCCCCCTCACTCCCGCCCGCCCTCGGCGGGCGAAGAGTGGCTCAGGCCTGAGGCAGCTCTTTGCAGACCCTTCGGAGTCCGACGTCGACTCCTCCATGTTCCCCAGTTGGGAGGACCGAGTTCTCTCCGGAACGCTCTGTGGACGACAGCCCATCATCCTTTCTGGGTCTGCTTCAGCTCATCTCGGAGTTCACCGGGATGCAGCTTGAACCCGTGTCCAAGGGTCTCTTATCCCCTGACGGAGATTCTAGACCGAGGGGGTTCACCCTCGGAGGCCTTCCCGGTGGCCGAGGCCATTGTCGGCCTGGTCTTGGAGCTCTGGCAGCGGCCTACTTCCTATCCTGCGCCCTCGGCCAGGATGGCCAGGAAGTACTCTGTCCCTTTCGGTTCTTTGCCCGGTTTTTCGGAGCACCCCTCTGCTGAAGGGTTAGTGACCGACAATGTCTTCCAGCGTTCTGTGAATGCTCGGGATGTGGATAGGCCCCCCGACAAAGAGTCCAAAAGGATGGACTATGTCGGGCGCAAGGTTTATGCTGCGGCCTCCCTAGGCCTCTGACAGGCCAGCTCAGCCACTCTAATGGCACATTTTTCCCACGCCCTTTTGGGCTCCCTGGATGAGGTGCTCCCTCATCTCCCGGCTGACCTGCGGACCACGGTCTGGCAGGTGCGGGACCAGGGTAGGGCAGTGGCGAAGCAGCAGCTTCAGACTGCTCTGGACTTGGGTGATTCCTGTGCCAGGTCGGTAGCGGCTGCGGTGGCCATGCGCCGCAGGGCGTGGCTGAGGTTATCCTCTTTCCTCACGGATACCCAGCACAAGTTGGCAGACATCCCTCTTGGGACTGACTCTTCGGCCCTGGAGTGGAGGACACCTCCAGGGAACCGAAGTCTGATGCCACTCGGACTCGGTCACCCCGCCCGAGGGACAAGGCGCCGCAGCCTTTATAAGCCCTTGTCCCTCGGCCCCTGCGGCTTGACCGGCCCATCAACACCAGCATGAGGGCCAGCAGGCTTGTGCTAGGCATTCTGACCCCAAGCCAGCGGCTTCCTCCAAAGGGAAGCAGGGAGGTAAAGGCCCAGGAGCTCCCTCGGCCAGTCCCTCCTCCAAGCCTGCTCAGTGACGGGCTGAGGGGCTCTATCCTCGGCCCTGTCACCCCTACCTGGGTTCCCCCGTCGGGATGCAGCTCCGCCCCTCCTCCACCTGGTCCGCGTTCGTGGACCTCTGGGTGTCGGAGGTGCTAGGGGGAGGTCCTACCTCTGGATTGCAAGCAGGCCCCACCCTTTCGAGATGTCGCCTCTCGGGGGCCATGGGATCCGCAGCCTTGCTGTTGGCCCGCCGAGCCGACTTGCCTGGCCCCTTGATATAGAGGTGATCAGGAAGGTGGCAGATCCTCCTCCAGACCCTGGGTTCGTCTCCAGGTATTCCTGGTCCCCAAAGGGCCGGGGGGGCTTGCGCCCCATTCTTGACCCGCACGACAGGATGGTCTCTATGACTCAGATATCCCATCCTCGGAATGAGGTGTGTGGCTCTATGTCCTGGACTTCCAGGACGTACTTTACACTTCTATCAGTCCGTTTCTTGGGAGATTCCTCCGTTTCTAAAGCGGGGGATCTCTTTACGAGTTCCAGGCCATGCCCTTCGTTCTCTTCTCAGCAGCATTCCTGCGGCACCGAGGGGTCCGGGCGTAACCCCACCCGGATGGCAGTCTGACTGCAACCCCTCCAGGGCGGAGGGGGACGGTCCAGAGTTCTGGCCCTCTAGGTTGCTCTCAGACTTGTCTCCTTTCTAATGGAGCCATGTTGGAACTCGTGTCTAAGCGGGTGATCCTTTCTTCGGGACGAAGCTCGACTCTTGAGTCTGAGCTCGGCTCCCAGCGGACAGGGCCGAGGTTCTTCCTCCCTTACCTAGTCATGTCTGACTGGACAATCGCGCCCTGCCCGGGACTTCCTGCACCTCCTGGGCCTTGCAGCGGCCTGCACCAGCCTGGTCTGTTTGGATCCGCCGGTCCATGCGTCCCCTTAATGGGGGCTGGCCAGCCAGCGGTCACAACGCTGAGATCCTTTGGACCAGTCCATGACAACAGCCCAGGGGTTGGGGAACGCGCTCCTTCGGACTGTTCCAGCTCATCTGCAGGAGAACTTCCCGTTCGTCCGCCCCAAGTCGACGGTCTTCTTTGACTGATGCATCTCGGATGGGTGGGGGTGCCCATCAAGGGGAATACAGAGTGCACCACCTCTGGTCCTCTCGGAGTCCCGATGTCTTTCCAACCTGCTGGAGCGCCAGGCAGTCCGCTCAGCTCGCACCGCTTGCTCCGTCTGTGCGGGGTCTAGTGGTTTAGGTCCAGGCGGACAATACCACGACCATGTGCTACCTAACTTGCCAGGGTCAGATGAGCCCCTTACCTCTGTGTAAGGAGGTTCTCCGCATTGGGTCTGTCGCGCAGCCGGGAGGCGGTTTCCTAGCCATTTCGATGGCAGGAGCCTCCAGCACCCTGGCCGATGCCCTAAGCCAGATAAGGGCTGCGCCTCACGAGTGGTCTCCCTGCCGGAGGTAGCACAAGATCTTCCTGGACATAAGTCTCCACCACTCATTCACACTAGTGGGATTGGCGCCGGAGGCACTAAGACCCATCGGGAGCAAACTTTTTGCTGGAGGGTCGGCGCGAGAGACGGCGCCGCGAGACACGGCGCCGCGAGCAGCGGCTCGAGCGGTAATGACCATCTCGGCGGCGACCCTCAGCCGCCTCAGTTCCTTTTTTCCGCCGTCGAGTGCGCTTCAGTGACGACGTCATTATAATGGAGTCAAACTTCAAACTAGCGATAGTTTTCAGTTTGTTTTTGTAACATTATCACGATAGTAGTATCGCTTTAGTTTTATTCTATTTTTCGGAAATTTTCTAATATTTAAATTTAACTTACTTGAAGAAGTCTCGCCTACTGGACGGAGTCGACATGAGCAGGTCAGGTGGACGGTAGGAGACTTCGATGAAAGCTGTTCAGTCAGCTGGCTGGGTCCGTCAGCCTTCTCTCAGCGGGTTCCGACTACGGTCAGTCCGATGCCTGGGGATGGGCGGTCCCCGCCGCATAAAAATAAACGGTCGCTCGGGCGCCTGCTCGCCTCGATTCTTCTTCGCCCACAGGTCAAAAGAGAAGGTCATCACCGAGGTCGCCTTTCAGGCGTTCGCGGCCGACGGTCGGTTATCGCTAGTTGCCGGTCTCCTTCTTCGGCTTCCGCCTCCGAGCACCGCCTCGACATCGGAGCCCTCCCGCCTATAGGTAGGGCCCTCCAGATGAGCAGTTTCATCAGTGGCCGCCTGGCGGAGCGATGGGCCCGGAGGTTGGTTCTGCCTGGCTCGGTTACCTCCTCGGAGCCCTCGGCCTCCGCCGCGATCAGGTAGGGCGGTTGGACCTTCCTAGTCGCGGCGCGCCTTCTTCGTGCTAGCGACTCCGGCTTAGTGTTCCCCTCACATGGTTGCGGCGCAGGGGCCTCACCGATGCCCTTATCTCCTGTATTTTTCTTCTCTTGTTTTCCAGGTTCCTGGGGTTTTTCCGCGCCTTCTGCAAGGTCTGTGGCCGCACGGGCGCTGTGGGCCGCTGAGCTTGCGGCGCCTGCTGGCGCGCCAGTCTCTCGGCGCTCACAGGCGCCCACGCTTTCGCGCGGCGCCGCCGGTGGTGCCGTGGATCGGGCGGCGCTGCTCGGCGCGCCGCCCGCGGGCGCTGCTCGCGCGCTGCCCGCGCGCTGTCATGGCGCTGCCCGCGGGCGCCTGCTTCGCGCGTCACCGTGGCGCCTGCCAGGCCGCTGCGCTGGGCGCTGTTCTGGCGCGCCTGGGAGTTTGCGGGTCGTGGCCTCTTCAAGCGCCATGCGCCTCGGTGCCGGTTTTCAGCCTGCTTGCTGCCTCGGCGCCTGCAGCCCTTGGGACTCTCCTTGTTTTTCTGCCATTTCCTCCTCTCCTAATTTTCACCTTTCCTGTCCAAACAGTCCTTTCTGGACCATCAGGAGATGATGTTGAGCCTGACCCAGGACCTTCGTTAGTGATGAAGTGGAGGAAATAGGATCTTTCTTTGCTACAGAGCCTGTGGTCGAGGACCTGTCCTTTAAGTCTCTGTTGTTGAAGAACCTGGGATCCACTCTTTCTCTCCAGACTACAGACATCGATCCTGGGAAGATATTAAGACTCCAGTATCTTCATGCTCGGAGATCCCACGGATTTGACCTCCGATTCAGCCTTTCCTTCGAGACGCTGTCTCAAATGGTATGGAATAACCCTGCTCTTATTCCTCAGTGGCTAAATCCATTGATAAGAAGTATTCAGCTCCCAAGGATCGTCCCATTTTGGCATCCCAAGCCTTTTATGGATCCTATTGTAGTCCTGGCAGAGAATGACAAGGTCGTTTTTCCTAAACTACTACAGCCCGACCTATTAACAAAGAGTCTCGAAGATTGATACATTAGGTAAGAGAGTCTTGCTGCCTCCATCTTAAGTATGTATGACACAGTTATCAAGGCTATTTTTCTCAGTATGAGTATATCCTGTGGCACTCTATGAAAAGAATGGTTGAAGCTCTTCCAGATTCGGATTCCAAGTCAGAGCTTCTTCTGGATCAAGTATTAGAGGTATTGAGTCCAATAACCAACAGGTCAGCCATTATGGATGCTTTCTTGACACTGCTTCGCTCTCAGCAGCCGCTGGGATTGTACTCGCGCCATTCCTGGCTGCGTACTTTGGCTTCACGAATGATGCTCAGCAGCAGGTGATGGCGCTGCCTTTGATGGCTCCTTTCTTTTGGCCTCAGGTGGAGCAAGCCTTGGAGGCCACTCAGAAGACTAGATCGGCCATTGTTGGCCAGACTCCTCCGCCTGCCCCTCTCGGGGCATGTGAACAGACGTCAGTTTCATAGTCGTCAGTCCTTCGAGGCAGAGGCAGGGAAGCCCATAAAAGCCAACCTGCCCAACCTCAAAGAAGACTTTGAGATAAAGCCGAGGACCCAAGCTCCTGAGGCTACCTTCATGAGTCGCTGGCTCCAGTTCCATCCACTCTGCCCGAGGTGGAACTTCTCCTCCGGTGGAGGTCGCTGATGTACTTCTACAACCAGTGGAAGTCCATAACCTCAGACAATGGGTTCTTCGGATAATTCTGAGGTTACTCTCTCAATTTCTTGGAACCCCCAATTGTCCTCCCATAGACAACCCAGGTTGTCGGCCTCTCAGTCAGATCTCTCACGCGGAGATCCAGGGCCTTCTGAACAACAGGGCAATAGAACTGGTGCCCCGCATTCATGTAAACACAGGTTCTACTCCCATTACTTTCTGGTTCCAAAGAAATCTGGGGATGCCACATTCTAGACCTCAGAAGTTAAACAAATTTCTCCCCAGGGAGAAATTCAAGATGATTTCCCTAGGTACCCTGTTACCCTTGCTACATCAGCACGACTGGCTGGCCTCTCTGGATATGCAGGATGCTTACCAGCATATCCCGGTCCACCCGACCCACCGCAAATTCCTCAGGTTTGTAGCTTTGGGTCAGCATTATCAGTTCAGAGTCTGCCCTTTGGGCTATCCTGGCGCCTGAGTTTTACAAAGTGTTGTGCAGTTCGCTGACGCATCTCAGGAAAGTCGGACTCGAGTGTTTCCCTACCTGGACGATTGGCTTTTAGCAAGCCCCTTCCGGCCAAGGGACTTTGGAAGCCGTGCAAGCGACTTCTCGTCTTCTCACGTCCATGGGAGTTCTGCTGAATTTGAAAAATCTCAACTGCAACCCTCCCAGAGGCTCCTTTTCATAGGGACGCTTCTAGACACCTCTTCAGCGAAGGCTTTCCTTCCAGAGGACAGAAGACTCGACATCCTTCAGATGGCCCGTTACATCAGGAGAACCAATCGGTTACAGCCTCTCGATGTAACGATGTTGGGTCTCATGGCGTCCTCGGTCTTCACTGTCCCTCTGGCCCGACTGCACGTGAGAACCACCCAGTGGATGCTCTCCACTCAGTGGTCCCCGACCTCTCACCCCAGTCTTATCCCATCAAGGTGACGGAGCCCCTCAAGGTCTCTCACCTGGTGGTCTCAAGAGACAATCTCCTGGAAGGATTCCCTTTGCTCCCCGGATCATCAGATCTCCATCACCACAGATGCATCGCTAATGGGATGGGGAGCTCACTGTCTCTCCTCCACACTCAAGGTGTATGGACTCAGTTCAAACTCATCTCCACATAAATGTCCTGGAGATGAGGCGGTCCTCTATGCAATCCGAGCTCTGAAGGATGTCCTTTGTCACAAGAACATTCTCCTTCAAGCGGACAACAAAGCAGTGATGTATTACATCAACAAGCAAGGCGGTGCTCATTCTTATCCCTTTGCAGGGAAGCAATGAGGGTGTGGGAGTGGTGCTTGGAGCACAAGTCTCTGATTCAAGCGGTTTATCTTGGGTATACAAAACGACCTAGCAGATCACCTCAGCAGAACGGAGTAGAGCCTCACAGTGGTCTCTCGATCCAGCCGTAGCTCGTCCCTGTTCAAAGAGTGGGACTCCAGACCTGGACCTTTTGCATCCCCACTCAACGAAACTGCCTCTCTTCTGCTCCAGAAATCCAGGGCCTGGCATTTTCTGTCAGGATGCGTTCAGGCTCATGTGGACAAAACGCTTTTTACGCCTTTCCACCACTTCCTCTAATCCAGAGAGTACTCCTCAAGTTCGAGTCTCAGGGGACCAAGATGATTCTCATTGCTCCTTCCTGGCCTCGGCAACTATGGTTTCCTCTACTCAACAGTATGTTGGCAGCCTCTCCGAGACCACTTCCTTTGCAAATCAGTCTTCTGACTCAAGGTTGTTGGTCCATCCCAACCTGAAATCACTTCACCTTCATGCTTGGCTCCTGAAGAGATAAGTGAATCGGTTCAACGTCTCTCTAGAGTCTCAGACATCCTTCTGGCTGCTCGGAAGCCAGCCACCCAAACGTCACGCTTCCAAATGGAAACGTTTTTTCTCTAGTGTGCAAAATCCTCTTGGAATCCCTTTTCCTGTCCTCCTGCAGGTTCTGGAGTATCTTTTGGACCTATCAAACTTAGGTCTTCAATACTCCACAGTTAAAGTTCACCTTAGTGCCATCTCAGCGTTCCATGAGCCGGTTTCTTCCTTAACTCTGGCTCAGTTACCTATGGTGAAGAGATTTCTAAGGATTCTCCATACCAGACCCCTGTTAAGCGTCCAGTTGCAGCCTGGGACATTAACCTGGTGCTGGACATGCTCACTCGGAAGCCTTTCGAACCCTTAGCTACCTGTGAGCTAAAATTTCTTACCTGGAAGACTGCCTTCCTGGTGGCCATTACCTCAGCCCGCAGGGTCTCTGAGATACATGCTCTGGTTACGGACCCTCCGTATACTGTATTCCATAAGGACAAGGTAGTTCTCCGTACTCATCCTAAATTTCTTCCCAAGGTTGTGTCAGAATTCCATCTGAACCAACCTCTGGTACTTCCCGCTTACTTCGCTAATTTCCAAAATGAAGGGGAACGAGCTCTTCATTCCTTGGACGTTAAGAGAGCCTTGCGGTTCTATTTAGATAGAACCAAGGATGTTCGCAAGACTCAGCAACTGTTCGTTTCTTCAGCGACACCGGCTGGGTCAACCTGTCGCTATTAGATGTATCTCTTCATGGTTAGTGGCATGCCTTCGTCATTGCTATTCCATGGCTCAAGTTAAATTAGAAGGTAGAGTGTACGCTCACTCTACTAGGGCGGTCGCGGCATCCCTAGCGGAAATTCGCAATGTTCCAATTGCAGATATATGCAACGCCGCTACCTGGAGCTCAGTGCATACTTTCGTTAAGCACTATGCACTGGATGTTCATGCCAGGCGGCATTCCGCATTCGGCAGAACTATCCTTAATGGGCTTCTATCTTAGACGCGTGAGCTCTGGCTTTCCTGCCGCCCTTTTGGGGGATTATCAGCTTGGTACTCTCCACTAGTGTGAATGAGTGGTGGAGACTTATGTCCAGGAAGATAGGAAAATTACGTACTACCGTAATTTTGATCTTCTTGGACGAGTCTCCACCACTCATTCACACGCCCACCCTCCATCCCCGGAAGCTCACCGCTGTATTGGTCTTCACTCCTCAAATCTTTAGGCCGTGAGGACTTCTTTGCTGACCCTTCTTACAGGGTCATACGGACTATCTTATGTCCGCTTTTTTAATGTTGGGTTTACCCTTTCGTTAGGATTCGCTGCACCTCCTTGGTAAAAAAGGTACTGAGGCGGTTGGAGGGTAGTCGCCGAGATGGTCATTACCGCTGCTGCTCGCGCGCCGTGTCTCATGCGCGTGCTCTCTCGCACCGACCTCCAGCAAAAGTTTGCTCTCGATGGTCTTAGTGCCTCCGGCGCCAATCCCACTAGTGTGAATGAGTGGTGGAGACTCGTCCAAGAAGATCAAGAATTACGGTAGGTACGTAATTTTCCTATCTTTCTCCCTCCAGGTCACCTCAGGTGGACCTTTGTTTTTCCCTCCAGGGAGAATTCGAGGCAGAGACTGTCTCATGCCCGCCCCCTCAGCACGGTTAGCTGTAGGGGATGCCTTTGAGGCCGCGGACCCCGGGCCTCTTCTACGCCTTTCCCATTTCCCTGACCCACAGGCAAGGCGAGGAGGGACTAGGCGCAGGTGATTCTGGTAGCCCCAGACTGGTTTTGCCAGCTCTGGTATCCAGCTTTCCTCAGTCTCAGCCCCAGGCTCCCGATGCGGCTTCCAGCCTGCCCGGTCCTGATCTGTTATTAGGGGAAGGTACTCCATCCGGACCTTCAATCCCTGCACCTGACGGCCTGGTCCCTGTGCGGTTAGTGGCCAGGCCTTGGGCCTTCCGGCAAGGTCCTCGACGTTGTTGAGGCATCCCGCCAGGAGTCGACCAGATATGCTACGCCTTCAAATGGAAGAGTCCTCCATTTGGTGCTAGGATATGGCCTGGCCCCCTCTCCTGTTCCTCGGTGAGCATTCCGGACTGACTGTGGTCCGTTCTTCTTCTTGAACAAGGACTTCGGTCGACGACCCTTAAGGTGCTCCTGTTAGCCACTCCTGTCTTCTGGGCACGGGCGGAAGGTAGTGGTGGCGCGGGAGAGTGGTCTCGCGCTTTCCAAGGCCTTGATCACACTTCCCCTCCGGGAGAGTATCCCCATCTCTGTGGGATCTTACGCTGGTATGGGCTTAGCTCTTGGGCAAGTCGTTCGAACCTTTGCACAGGTGCGATTTCCCCCACCTGTTGTGGAAGAACACCTTCTTGGGGGCTATCACGCCAACCAGAAGGCCGGGAGAGTTCCAGGCGCCCCTTTGAATCTCCCTATCTGGTCTTCCACAGGGACAAGGTTGTCCTGAGCCCCACCCGAAGTTCCTTCTGTAGGCGGTGGCGGAGTTTTTTTCCCTAACCGGGTATTGTCTCTGCCGGGGTTCATCCCAATTCACACCTCGGAGGCCACATATAGGATCCATTGGGACCCTAATTTAGCGCTCGCCTTCCCAGGGAGCATAGGGTTGAAGTTCAGGAGAGGTTCGCCAGCTGTTTGTCATCTACGCTGAAGCCGCACCTGGCAGACCTGCAGCCAAGCAGACGACGAGCAGGTGGGTCACCTCCTGCATAGATCTCCACTATAGGTGGGCGGGCATGGAGCCTCCCAGAGGGATAAGTGCTCATTTTACCCGCCTTTCCACTGCATCAGTGGCTGCTTCCGAGGATACCCCTGTCCAGGATATCCGTAGGGCTCCTACCTGGAAGCAGGCATATACCGGTTACCCCCTTCCACATCGACCTTGGGTCACGCCGGGATGTTGGTCAGGGCCTTGGTTCTCCAGTCCTTATTCCTAAGTAGGGGGTGTGCGCCTTGCCTCCTCCCGGAGAACTACTAGGAGTCTGCCAGAAAGTGTGGATGAACAACATATCCATGTCCCTAAGAAATACAGGTTACTCACCTGCAGGAGTTCTAGGAATGGTATATGTTGTCTATCCACACGACTCCACCCGGCCTCCCGGCTCGAGTCCGCACAACCATTTCCAGCAGGCTATAGACCTGGCGCCATGGGGGCGGAGCCGAGTTTTACCACCCGGGTGGGTGGGAGGAGCTAGCTTGAAGACCTTCCGGCAAGATTTAAAATGGCAAGGAACCTGCCAGAAAGTGTGGATGAACAACATATACCATTCCTAGAACTCCTGTTACAGGTGAGTAACCTGTATTTTCTTGCCCCTGACCCGTCGGTTACTCTTGCAGGACCAGAGTACCTTAGTGCACCCGAATCTTCAGTCACTGCATCTGCATGCATGGCTCCTGTAGACTTAATCAGGGAAAGATATAGGGTATCTTCAAGGGTAGCAGAGGTTAATGTGACCTCGAGGAAATCTTCAGCTAGGGCCACATATACCATGAAACTGAAACATTTCTGCCTGTGGGTGTCCTCACATTTCCTAGATCCTTTTACCTGCCTGGTAACTTCGGTATTGGAATACCTTCTTTCTCTGTCTGACAAGGGTCTTAGCTACTCGTCCATAAAGATGCACCTTTCTGTACTGTCAGCCTATCACGTACCTATGGAGGGCAGGACTCTGGTGCAGTTGGACTTGTCCAAGACTTTTCTGCATGGCATCATGCACATTAAACATCCTAGGCAGGACCCTATTCCCTTCCCTTCCCCGGGACCTTTTGTTTATATTGGAAAAACTTGCGTTGCCTCCCTTTGAGCCAGCCGCAAGTTGCGAGCTACGTTTGCTATCTTGGAAAGTGTTATTTTTAGTTGCAGTTACTTCTGCTCGGGGCATTTCCGAGCTTCAGGCTCTGATGTGTAAAGAGCCTTATTTGATTTTCCACAGGGTATTCCTGTGCACCAATTCTAAGCTTTTTCCGAAGGTTGTGTTTGAGTTTGTGCTGTACCAGGACATTCAACTTCCAGTTTACTACCCAGAATGCTCAAATAAAGGGGATGCCCTTTTATATATTCTGAATGTTCATAGAGTCCTTCGTTTCTACATAGATTGCACCCAGTCTTCCAAAAAGACAGACCAGTTGTTTGTCTCCTTTGCCCAATGGATGTTAGGGGCACAGTGACTAAACAGACTTTGGTCAAACGGTTGGTCAGTTGCATAGTGTTCTGCTACCAAAAGTATGACAAACCTTTACTGGGACCAGTTAAAGGTCATTCTGCTAAGGGTGTTGCCACTTCCTTTGCATCCCTTAGGACTGTCTCAGCAGCAGATCTCTGTGCAGATGCTACCTGGAGTTCAGTCGACACCTTCATAAAGCATTATAGTCTGGACATTGCTTCACGGAGGAGAGCAGGCTTTGGCCTCGCTGTCCTCCAGAGACTGCTCTCTTAGGAGTATCAGTGGTTTACCCGTTTCCATAACCACCACCCTTCTGACCTGGATTCTGTCCTTTTATTGCTTGGGACTCGGCCCTAATGGTGTTATGTGCTGTGAGAGCTCTATCTTGAAGTAAGAACTTACTGTAACAGTAGATCTTTGAGAAGAGCTCTTGCAGCAGGTGCTTTCCTTCCTTCCTTCCTTTCTTCCTTCCCCTGGGGTTATGTAACTGTAGTTTTCTCTTTTGGGGATGTGAGAACCTCCTTGGTTCTCCATCCTTAGGCTAGCCAGGTCTCCGACGGGCGAACTGAGGTGGTGCTGGGGGACCGCCACCTTTATACCATGAGGGACACTGGGGACAGTCCCCCGCCATAGACTGCTAGCTAGAGATTTTTACGTGTGGTCCTAGTGCCTGGCGGCGTAGTCCTAATGGTGTTACCTGTTGCAATAGCTCTTCTCGAAGATCTACTATTACAGTAAGGTCTTGTGTAACTGTACTGTTTGTCATGTCACCCCTCTCTCCTCTGTCCTCCAGGGAATACGTGGTGAGATGTCTGAGTCTCTCCTTGTATGATCTACCTTGCTTTGCCCTTTTCTGTACTGCTTCCAGCAGGTTGATGTCCTTAGGTACGGGTACCAATACTACACACTGTACTGAAGATGTGGCTGAACCAGCGATTCGTACAGTGGCAGAGTGACCTCCCCTTTTCTGCTTGTTGTACCCCAGGCTATATAGCCCAACATCTGATTTACTTTCACTGCTGCTGTCCTGCAGTGTGCCAGGTGTTTTAGGTCTCTCGTGATGATCACACCTAAGTCCTTCTCTTCTGACTTGGTAACTTGCGCACCTCCCAGCCAGTGTTTGTCCTCCGGGTTCTTCACCCCTAGGTGCATTACCTTACACTTTTTGGCATTGAATCCCAAATACCTGACCACCACTCCAGATTGGCTAGGTCTTCCTTAATGTCTTGTCTCCCCTATTCCATGTCAGCTCTGCCGCAGAGCTTTGTGTCATCTGCAAACAGGCATATCTTACCTTCTGTCTCGTCTGCAGTGTTGCTGATGAAAACATTAAATAACATTACATTGTGCACCAAGCCCCATGGGACCACGTTAGTGATCGGTTTGGCCTCTGAGGACCACCCCCACCCCTGACCACTACCCTCTAACTTCTGTTTTGCAGCCGGTTTCTAATTCACATAGCCAGTTATGCCAAGCCCCCAAGTCCTCCAGCTTCCTGATTATACTACTGTGTGAAACGGAGTTAAAGGTTTTACAGAAATCTAGATACGGGATGCTTGGCCTCTTTCCACTGGCCTGGTTAGCCAGTCAAAAAAAATCAGTCAGGTTAGTCTGGCATGACCGCCATAATATGAACCATGCCGTCTCTCATCCCGGAGCCCATTTTCTTCCTGAACACTTAACAGACTTTCTTTAGGTATGATTTCTGAGTTTTCCCACTGTCTAGGTCAGACAGACTGGCCAGTAGTTACCAGTGTTATCTCTCGGCCCACTTTATGTAGCAGCACATATTTGCTGTCCTCCAGTCCAGGGGTAATCCCTTCCCCCCCGTCTCCAGAGAGGTGTTAAACAGGTCCATCAGGGAGCCCACCAGTACATTTGCCAACTCCCTCAACACCTGGATGTATGCCATCCTGTCTTGGGGACTTATGTACCTTCAGGGCCTTTAAGCCTTTCCTCATCCCATCAATTTCAAATTTCTTTTTTATTCAAGTTTTTTTTTCCTGAGTTCGGTGTGAGTAGGCTGTCCTTCCTGATCTTCCTGGACATAAGTCTCCACCACTCATTCACACTAGTGGGATTGGCGCCGGAGGCACTAAGACCCATCGGGAGCAAACTTTTTGCTGGAGGGTCGGCGCGAGACACGGCGCCGCGAGCAGCGGCTCGAGCGGTAATGACCATCTCGTCGACGACCCTCCAACCGCCTCAGTTCCTTTTTCCGCCGTCGAAAGCGCTCAGTGACGACGTCGCTCGCATGTCGGAGTCAAACTTCAAACTAGCGCATAGTTTTCAGTTTGTTTTTTGTAACATTATCACGATAGTAGTATCGCTTAGTTTTATTCTATTTTCGTAAAATTTTTCTAATATTTAAATTTAATTTACTTGAAGAAGTCTCGGCTACATTGGACGGAGCTTACCATGAGCAGGTCAGGTGACGGTAGGGAGACTTCGTGATGAAAGCTGTTCAGTCAGCCGGCTGGTCTGGTCAGCCTCCTTCTCCTCAGCGGGGTTCCGACTCACGGTCAGTCCGATGCCTGGGGATAGTGGTCCCCGCCAGCATAAAATAAGCGGTCGCTTTCTCGGCGCCTGTTCGACCTCGAGCCTTCTTCGCCCACAGGTCAAAAAGAGAAGGCATCACCGAGGTCGCCTCTGGTATGTCTGCTAGCCGACGGTCGTGTTATCGCTAGTTGCCGTCTCCTTCGAGTCGCCAGCTTCCGATAATCGTCGTCCTCGACATCGGAGCCCCTCCCCGCCTATAGGTAGGGCTCCAGATGAGCAGTTTCATCAGTGGGCCGCTCTTATGGAGCGATGGGCTCGGAGGTTGGTTCTTCTGCCTGGCTCGGTTACCTCGGAGCCCTCGGGCTCCTCCGGCGATCAGGTAGGGCGGTTGGACCTTCCTAGTCGCGCGGCGCCTTCTTCGGTGCTAGCGACTCCGTGCTTAGGTGTTTCCCCCCCTCACATGGCTGCGGCGCAGGGGCCTCACCGATGCCCTTATCTCCTGGTATTTTCCCTCTTGTTTTCCAGGTTCCCGGCTTTTCCGCGCCTTCTGCAAGGTCTGTGGCCGGTCGGCGCTGCTTGCCGCTGGAGCTTGGTGGCGCTGCTGGCGGCGCCGCGAGTCTCGGCGCTAGCAGGCGCCGCCGCGCGCCGCCGGTGGTGCTGCTGGATCGGGCGCGGCGCTGCCTGGGCGGCCGTCTGCTGGGCGCTGCTCACAAGGCCGTCTGCGGGCGCCGCTGGCCGCGCTTGCAGGCGCGGCGTCGTTCGCGGGCTGGGGCGCTGGCGGGTCACAGGTTCTTCGGCGCCTGTGGCGCCTCCTCGGTGCCGCTCTTCAGTCTGCTTTGCTGCCCCTGGCGCCGGGCAGCCTTGGGGACTCTCCTTGTTTTCTCTGCCATTTCCTCCTCTCCTCATTTCTACCCTTCCTGTCCAAACAGTCCTTTCTGGACCATCAGGAGATGATGTTGAGCCTGACCCAGACCTTCGGTTGGGTGATGAAGTGGAGGAAACAGGATCTTTTTTGCTACAGAGCCTGTGGTCGAGGACCTGTCCTTTAAGTCTCTGTTGAAGAACCTGGGATCCACTCTTTCTCTCCAGACTACAGACATCGATCCTGGGAAGATATTAAGACTCAGTATCTTCATGCTTGGAGATCCTCATGGATTTGACTCCTCCGATTCAGCCTTCCTTCGAGACGCTGTCTCAAATGGTATGGAATAACCTGCTCTTATTCCCCAGTGGCTAAATCCATTGATAAGAAGTATTCAGTCCCAAGGATCGTCCCATTTTGGCATCCCAAGCCTTATGGATCCTATTGTAGTCCTGGCAGAGAATGACAAGGTCGTTCTTCCTCAACTACTACAGCTCGACCTATTAACAAAGAGTCTCGTAAGATTGATACATTAGGTAAGAGAGTCTTTGCTGCCTCCACTCTAAGTATGCGATTGCAGTTATCAAGGCTATTTTTCTCAGTATGAGTATATCCTGTGGCACTCTATGAAAAGAATGGTTGAAGCTTTCCAGATTCGGATTCCAAGTCAGAGCTTCTCTGACCGTTATTAGAGGTATTGAGTCCAATAACCAACAGGTCAAAGCCGCCATGGATGCTTTCGACACTGCTTCTCGCCTCAGCAGCCGCGGTTTGTACTGGCGCCATTCCTGGCGTGCATTCTGGCTTCACGAATGATGCTCAGCAGCAGGTGATGGCGCTGCCTTTGATGGCTTTTCTTTTTGGCCCTCAGGTGGAGCAAGCCTTTAGAGGCCACTCAGAAGACTAGATCGGCCATTGTTGGCCAGACTCCGCCTGCCCTCCTCGGGGCATGTGAACAGACGCCAGTTTCATAGTCGCCAGTCCTTTCGAGGCAGAGGCAGGAAGCTTCCATAAAAGCCAACCTGCCCAACCTCAAAAGAAGACGAGCATAAAGCGCAGGGACCTAAAGCTCCCAGCGCTCTTATGAGTCGTTGGCCCAAGTTCCATCCACTCTGCCCGAGGTGGAACTTTCTCCTCCGTGGAGGTCGCCTGATGTACTTCTACAACCAGTGGAAGTCCATAACCTCAGACAAATGGGTTCTTCGGATAATTCGCGAGGTTACTTCTCTCAATTTCTGGAACCCCCCGATTGTCCTCCCCACACGATAACCCAGGTTGTCGGCTTTCAGTCAGATCTCCCACCGCTGGAGATCCAGGGCCTTCTGAACAACAGGGCAATAGAACTGGTGCCTCAAGATCTGCGAAACACAGGTTCTACTCCCATTACTTTGGTTCCAAGAAATCTGGGGATGCGCCCATCCTAGACCTCAGAAAGTTAAACAAATTCCTCCCAGGAGAAATTCAAGATGATTTCTAGGTACCCTGTTACCCTTGCTACATCAGCACGACTGGCTGGCTCTCTGGATATGCAGGATGCTTACCAGCATATCCCCGCCCACCCGACCCACCGCAAATTCCTCAGGTTTGTAGCTTGGGTCAGCATTATCAGTTCAGAGTCCTGCCCTTGGGTTATCCTCGGCGCCCGCGAAGTTTTACAAGTGTTGTGCAGTTCTCACAGCATCTCAGGAAAGTCGGACTCCGAGTGTTTCCTCACCGGACGATTGGCTTCTAGCAAGCCCTTCCGGCCAAGGACTTTGGAAGCCGTGCAAACGACTTCTCGCTCTCTCACGTCCATGGGAGTTCTGCTGAATTTGAAAAATCTCAACTGCAACCCTCCCAGAGGCTCCTTTTCATAGGGACGCTTAGACACCTCTTCAGCGAGGCTTTCCTTCCAGAGGACAGAAGACTCGACATCCTTCAGATGGCCCGTTACATCAGGGAGAACCAATCGGTTACAGCTCTCTCGATGCAACGCATGTTGGTCTCATGGCGCCCTCGGTCTCACTGTCCCTCTGGCCTGACTGCACATGAGAACCACCCAGTGGATGCTCTCCACTCAGTGGTCCCCACCTCACCCCCAGACTTATCCCATCAAGGTGACGGAGCCCTTCAAGGTCTCTCACCTGGTGGTCTCAAGAGAGCAACTCCTGGAAGGATTCCCTTGCTCCCCGGATCATCAGATCTCCATCACCACAGATGCATCGCTAATGGGATGGGGAGCTCACTGTCTCTCCCTCCACACTCAAGGTGTATGGACTCAGTTCAAACTCATCTCCACATAAATGTCCTGGAGATGAGCGTGTCCATGCAATCCGAGCTCTGAAGGATGTCCTTGTCACAAGAACATTCTCCTTCAAACGGACAACAAAGCAGTGATGTATTACATCAAGCAAGGCGGTGCTCATTCTTATCCCTTTGCAGGAAGCAATGAGGGTGGTGCTGGGAGTGGTGCTTGGAGCACAAGTCTCTGATTCAAGCGGTTTATCTGCCAGTTATACAAACGACCTAGAGATCACTCAGCAGAACGGAGGTAGACTCACGAGTGGTCTCTCGATCCAGCCGTAGCTCGGTCCCTGTTCAAAGAGTGGGGACTCCAGACCTGGACCTTTTGCATCCCCACCGACGCAAAACTGCCTCTCTCTGCTCCAGAAATCCAGGGCCTGGCATTTTCTGTCAGGATGCGTTCAGGCTCGTGTGGACAAACGCTTTCTACGCCTTTCCACCACTTCCTCTAATCCAGAGAGTACTCCTCAAGTTCGAGTCTCAGGGACCAAGATGATTCTCATTGCTCCTTCCTGGCCTCGCAACTATGGTTTCTCTACTCAACAGTATGTTGGCAGCCCTCCGAGACCACTTCCTTGCAAATCAGTCTTCTGACTCGGGTTGCTTGGTCCATCCTAACCTGAAATCACTTCACCTTCATGCTTCTCCTGAAGAGATAGAAGTGAATCGGTTTCAACGCCCCTCGAGAGTCTCAGACATCCTTCTGGCTGCTCGGAAGCCAGCCAATTAAAACGACGCTCCAAATGGAAACGCTTTTTCTCTGTGCAAAACTCTTGGAATCTCTTTTCCTGTCCTCCTGGTAAGGTTCTGAGTATCTTTGGACCTATCAAACTTAGGTCTCAATACTCCACAAGTTAAAGTTCACCTTAGTGCCATCTCAGAAGCTCCATGAGCCGGTTTCTTCCTTAACTCTGGCTCAGTTACCTATGGTGAAGAGATTTCTTAAGGGATTCTCCATACCAGACCCCTGTTAGCGCCCAGTTGCAGCCTGGGACATTAACCTGGTGCTGGACATGCTCACTGAAGCCTTTCAACCCTTAGCTACCTGTGAGCTAAAATTTCTACCTGGAAGACTGCCTTCCTGGTGGCCATTACCTCAGCCCGCAGGGTCTCTGAGATACATGCACTGGTTACGGACCCTCCATATACTGTATTCCATAAGGACAAGGTAGTTCTCCGTACTATCCTAAATTTCTTCCCAAGGTTGTGTCAGAATTCCATCTGAACCAACCTCTGGTACTTCCGCTTACTCGCTAATTTCCAAAATGAAGGGAACCGAGCTCTTCATTCCTTGGATGTTAAGAGAGCTCTTGGTTCTATTTAGATAGAACCAAGGATGTTCGAAGACTCAGCAACTGTTCGTTTTTCAGCGACACCCGCCGTCAGCCTGTCGCTATTAGATGTATCTTCATGGTTAGTAGCATGCCTTCGTCATTGCTATTCCATGGCTCAAGTTAAATTAGAAGGTAGAGTTGTCAGCTCTTCTACTAGGGCTGTCGATGACATCCCTAAGCGGAAGTTGAATGTTCCAATTGCAGATATATGCAACCGCTACCTGGAGCTCAGTGCATACTGCACTATGCACTGATGTTCACGCCAGGCGTGCATTCCGCGATTCGCAGAACTATCCTAATGGGCTTCTATCTTAGACGCGTGAGCTCTGGCTTTTCTGCCGCCCTTTGGGGGATTATCAGCTTGGTACTCTCCACTAGTGTGAATGAGTGGTGAGACTTGTCCAGGAAGAAGGGAAAATTACGCACTCACCGTAATCTTGATCTTCTGGACGAGTCTCCACCACTCATTCACACGCCCACCCTCCATCCCCGAGCTCACCGCTGTATTGGTCTTCACTCCTCAAATCTTTAGGCGTGAGGACTTTTGCTGACCCTTCTTACACGGGTCATACTGGACTATCTTATGTCCGCTTTTAATGTTGGGTTTACCCTTTTGTTGGTGCGCTGCACCTCCTTGGTAAAAAGGTACTGAGGCGGTTGGAGGGTGTCGCCGAGATGGTCATTACCGCTCGAGGCCTCGGTGCCTCGCGGCGCTGTCTCGCGGCGCGGTCTCTCGCGCCGACCCTCCAGCAAAAAGTTTGCTCCCGATGGGTCTTAGTGCCTCCGGCGCCAATCCCACTAGTGTGAATGAGTGGTGGAGACTCGTCCAAGAAGATCAAGAATTACGGTAGGTACGTAATTTTCCTTTCCTGCCTCCTCTTGCCCGGCATCATGCCACACTGGTCTGTGATACCCGAGATCCCCCACAGATTTCCCCTGTGGCAGGGCCAGGAAGGGGGAGACAGTCCGCCTCCCCACCTGGTGACACACATCCAGATGAGGCAGGGTGATTGACTGACAGCTTGGGGCAGAGGCAGGCGGGCAGGGTTTCATTTAGCGTGCACTAACCTGTTTTTCAAACATGAAGTCTTGCTGTATTCTGACAATCTGCAGTTAGCTCCAGCCTTTAAACTACCCCGGAGAGTGGAGGGTTAATTTTCTGTGCAGTGCACAGAACGTTGAGCTCGAGCTCGGTTGAGGTCTCTGTCTGCAGCACTTTGAAACTGAACTGTCAGATTCTTTACTCTGTCTCACTAAACAGTTGCTCCGGAGATTTCTCCTTCTGCTCGGTTCAAAGTCGGTTTAAGTTGTCTATTTCATTCAGAATTTATTTCCGCATTATCGGTTCAGGCTCTGTCTGCAGTACCGTGAGTACTTAGTTTCTCTGTTATTGTGGAAATTATAAACTTGTATTTCGATTGGTTCGGCTGAACCAATCCTTTATATTGAATTCTTGTGTTCTTCTTTAGTGTGTGGTAACCGGTCCTTATAGGTTTAAAAAAAAAAAAAACGTGTTTCAACATTTTTTCCCAATAACCGTAACATGGTTAGAAACTGATAAGGGAGTCTTGCCTAGTGGTTGCCGAAAAAAGGGTAAGTTTGGTTAGTATGGCCATGTCTGAGAAACCCAAGAAAAAAGACCGGGCCCACTGGGTTTCAAAACACTGCAGCGAGTGTGGGGAGGTCTTTGCTAAGGCCGATCCCCACACCACCTGTGTTTATTGTCTGGGGTTTGACCACCTCGATACAGATTGCCAAATATGTAAAAACTTTCCTAAGTCTACCGTGGAAAAAAGATTAGGTAGACTTAGGGAAAAGGAAGCCGAGAAGCTGCTGACCCGGATGACCAGCCCGGTTCAGTTCCGACCGAACCAGAAGGAGTGCCCTCTGACCAGGGTGATACTTCTTCGGGCAAGAGGAGAGCCGATCCTGAGGGATCGGTTCCTACAAAAAGAAAACGCAAAGACAAATCGACCGGTTCTGATCCAGAGGTTCATGTTCCGACCACCGAGGAAATAGCCAGAGCGATTTGGATTGTTGAATCGCTTCGCCCAGTTCCAACCGATCCAGCGCCTTTTGGCAGGGGTTCAGTTCAGTCGGTTCTCCCAGTTCAAGATTATACCTCTGAAGACTTTTATGAACCGGAGTTTGAGGAGGAGGGGGATTTTGAAGATGACAGTGATGATGGTGAAAGTCTGGATGTGCCTGTGGAACCGGACATCTCCCCAGACAGACCTTCTGGTGTTTCCCCTCCTAGGCTCTCTGAGTCCTCTCCCCACTATCTGTTTTACAGAAAAGTGTCTGAAACCCTCCAGCTTCCTATGGAGGAGGCTGTGGAGGATCAGGAGGAGCCTGATTTTGTTGAAATGATGGACATCCCAGAGTCCAGGAGACTGTCTATTCCCCTTCATAAGTCCTTGGGGAAGCAGACACAAAAAATCCTAAAGTCTCCTAATTCTGTACCCCCTGTTGACAGAAGGATGGGCAAGAGGTCCACCTTATCGAGCTCGGATACAGAGTTTTTATACCGGCAATGCAGCCATGTTGGGCTAGTGCAGGCTGCAGCCTGTGACAAGGCAAATACTCCCTTGGCTTCACACCCCCCAGACAAAGATTCCAGGAAGATGGATGCCATGGCTAAGAAACATTACATGGCATCCTCCTTGGGACTCAGGCAGGCTAACTATATGGCCTATACAGCCAGGTACCAGAAGTCCATGTGGGACACTGTACTGACACTGGCTAAACAGGCCTCCCCCCAGCTGGCCAAGGAGCTGGAGGAGGTGGCTGCTGATGGGATTGAGGCATCAAAGGTAAAATTTCATGCTGCTGTGGACTCCAGTGATGTGTCATCAAGAGTCATGGCTACATCTGTGGCTCTTCGGAGGATGGCTTGGCTCAGATGTACTAGCCTCTCACAGGATACCCAGGCTAAGGCCATGGATTTCCCTGTGATGGGTAATTCTTTGTTTGGGGAGCAGACAGAGAATTGCATGAAGAAAATGGATGAGTACAGGACCACTTATAGGAGTGCTCAGGCCAAGGAGAGGCAGGCAACTCCTCAAAGGCAGCAATCTAGGGGCAGGCCTTTTCATAGGCCTTTCTACCAAGCACAGGCCTGTTCTCCCTTTTCACAGAGGGGGTTCTTCAGAGGGAGAGGCAGAAGGGGGATGAGCAGGGCTACATCCACTCCTCAGCCTAAAGCCCCTGCCAAGCAGACACCCTGATGGGTCTGCCTGGGTCGACTTTCCTATCCCTGTAGGGGGCAGGCTGGCTTACTTCATCCAGGACTGGATGTCTGTTACTTCAGACAAGTGGGTCCTGGAAGTAGTAAGCCAGGGACTGGTTCTCAGCTTCAAAAAATTTCTGAAGGTGAGAGCCAGATCTTTTCCACCTGCAGGTCTCTCCGAAACCCTTGCCCTAGAGGCAGAGGTTTCATCTCTTCTGGCCTTAAGAGCCATAGAGAGAGTTCCTACCCTACACCGGGGCAAAGGTCTGTACTCCAAGTACTTCCTTACCCCAAAAAAGACGGGAGTGGCGACCCATCCTGGACCTAAGATACCTGAACAAACATCTTTTAAAACCAAGGTTCAAGATGGTGACTCTGGGAATAATTCTTCCCTCTCTAAGGCCAGGGGACTGGCTAGCCTCCCTGGACCTCAAAGATGTCTACTTTCACATCCCTATCAGGTGCTCCCACAGAATGTACCTCAGGTTCAAGTTGCCCTCAGGCCATAATCAGTTCAAAGCAATGCCCTTTGGTCTAACATCAGCTCCAAGGGTTTTCACAAAGTGCTTGGCAGTGGTAGTTGCCTTTTTAAGAAGGAAAAAGATTTCCATTTTTCCATATCTGGACGACTGGCTCCTAGTGGGTCAGTCTCCAGAATAAGTCAAGTTACACCTGCAAGTGACCCAGCAAGTGCTCACTTTCTTGGGATTTCTTCTCAACCTCCCCAAGTCAGTTCTCGAACCGGTGCAGCTTTTCACCTTTATAGCGGCAGAGCTAGATAATGTCAAAGCAAGAGCCTTTCTTCCCCTGGAAAGGGCAAGAGTTCTTATAGAACTGGCTTCTTCCTTCAGCCTTGAGGTGTCCCGACCAGCAAGGCATTTCCTTCAACTCTTGGGCCACATGGCAGCTTCTACAGCAGTGGTCCAAGGGGCAAGATTCCAGATGAGGGACATTCAGTTCCATCTGAGGGCCTTTTGGTCTCAAAGGAAGAATCCTCTTACCAAACTGATTCCAGTGACTCGGACACTGATCCAAGCTCTTCAGTGGTGGCAGGATCAGGACAATTTAAGGCAAGGGGTCCCATGTGTTACTCAGTCTCATTCAGTGGTCCTTACCACGGATGTTTCCCTTTTGGGGTGGGGAGCCCATCGGGGGCTCTTACAGCCCAGGGACTGTGGTCCCCTCAGGAATTCCTTCTTTTTTTTTTTTTTTTAACTTTTTATTTATATATTTTATGACATTACAATGCAATGCATAGACAGTCCTTGAGTCATGCCATACTATATGTAAAAATCTTACAGATTTGATATGCGGAGTGAAAGACATGACTACTGTTGGTACAAGATATGGGGGGAAAAAACAGATACAAAGTTCTTACACAGTATAATCAACACTCTGACCAGTGCTGTCAATGCCCAGAAAAAATGAATTAATATTAACTTCCCCAGATTTCTGAACCGGCAATCATGCCTTTGTTTGAGTTTCACTTTAATAATACCCAAGCTTTCCTTCTCAGTAAACTCCCCATCACACACTCCGCAGAATTCAGAATTATAATCAAAAAGTTCAAACCCAGTCCAACTTGATAATGGATCAAAATATATTAGGTATACAACCAGACTAAATGTATTGTTAACTTTCAGATTCTAATAACCATAAATGTCTCCACCAAACGCACAAATGTCCAGTAGAGCAATAGCCCTTATATAATTCTCAGTGAGCTGAAATGGGGAAGAAGAAACTCACAGTCTCGTTTCAAGTGTCATCGTCCTCAAATTCATTTGAGGAATCCCCATCTCTTACAGCTCGTTCGGCCTCCAACTTCTCCAGCAATTTTACTGCCTCCTTGGGGTCGGTGTATACATACACTTGCCGACTCACTACCACCTGTAAGCGGGCAGGCATGAGCATACTGGTAGGGATATCCAAGTCCCTCAATCTGCGTCGAATCGGGTTGAAGCTCTTCCGCTTCATGCGGGTAGCATAAGAAAGTTCTGGAAAGATCATCACTCTGGTGCCATCCATCTCGATCCCCTTCTTTGTGCGGGCCGCAAAGAGTATTTTGTCCCGCATCACCGAGGAGGCGGCTTGAAGCATAACAGTTGTGGCGCCTCCCATCTGACCAGTGGCTCTACGAAGATTAATTCGGTAAGCTCGAACAAGAGAATCTCTTAAATGTAGATCGAATGTCTTTTCTAGCCAGGTTATAAGGAAAGCCAGGAGGTCATCCCCTTCTATCCCCTCTGAAAGGCCCAATATGCATATATTTGCGGCCCTAGACTGGTTTTCTAAGTGCTCCAGGCATGATTTCAGCAACGCCTGCTCCTTTACACAAGTTGCCACCGTAGCTTGGGCCCATTAAGAGGTTTTCACAGCTGTCTGAGCGGCCTCAACCAGACCATCCATCTTCTGTTCCACTTGCAGCATCCTATCGTGGTAAGAGTCCATTTTCTTGTCAAGCTGTTGTACCATCTTGGTAAGATTTAGGACAGCTGATTGCAAAGATTCTAGGGTGGCTGTCAGGGAAACATCTTCTTTCGGATCCTCCTGGGTCTGGCCTGCAGAATGAGAAGACGCTGTAGACGTCGTGCCACGCGGTGTAAAAAAACTAGCTTTCGGGTCATTATTCTTCTTCCCCATCTCTGATTGAAGTCAACAACAAAATATAGGCTTTTGCTTTAGTTGAAATACGGTGGAATAGGTTTACAAAATTATAATTTTATGTTGTTTCAGGGTGCTTTCTAGGGAGCTCACCAGAAGTGCGTCTGCATCGGCTGATAGCTAGCCACGCCCCCAGGAATCCCTTCTTCATATCAATCTCCTGGAACTCAGGGCAGTTTTTCTGGCCCTGCAAGCTTTCTCTCAGTCAGTGCAGAACAAGGTGGTTCAGGTCAGAACAGACAATACCACCACCATGTGGTACATCAACAAGCAGGGAGGCACTCGGTCCACGGCCTTGTGCACGGAAGCCATGAAATTGCGGTCCCTGGCTTATTCTCTGCAGACCTCTCTGATAGCAGTCCACCTTCCAGGGAAGGACAGTGTGCTAGCAGATGCACTGAGCAGGATCTCCCAGGGCCATCACGAATGGTCCCTGGACCCTCTGGTGTTAAAAGTGATTTTCTCAAGGTGGGGCACTCCAGAAATAGAGTTCTTTGCAGCCCCAGACAATCACTAACTTCCCCTGTTTTGTTGCAGACCCCCAGTCTTGGGCTCAGTCCCTCTGGATGCTCTGATGTGGAACTGGGAAGGGAAATTTCTCTCTGCCTTCCCTCCCTTTCCTCTACTGTTCAAGGTTCTGGTCAAAGTGAGGTCACAACCCTGCAAAGTGATTCTGATTGCTCCAGATTGGGCCAGGCAGCCCTGGTACCCCCTGTTACTGTCCCTAGCAGTCCATCTTCCCCTGTTTCTTCCCAGGAATTATAACCTGTTAACCTCCTCTCAGGGGAGGATTTGGTACCCCAATCTTCGGTCCCTCAATCTCAAGGCATGGCTCTTGAAGAGCTAGAGTATGCAGATTTGCATCTGTCCCAAGGGGTTTTGGATATTCTCAAAGCCTCTCGAAAGCCTGCCAGCAGAAAGACTTATGACTCTAAATGGAAAAGATTTAGCATTTGGTGTTCCAGGAAGCATATATCTCCAGACACTGCTGATTTGCCTACAGTTCTGGATTATATGGTCCATCTTAATGGTCTAGGCCTCAGACCAGCTACTCTCAAGGTACACTTGTCAGCTGTTTCTGCTTTTCTATCAGTGGGGAAACCTTCCTCACTGTCATCTCACCCTATATTCTGTAAGTTTTTCAAGGGATTACTTCATACCAATCCTCCCTTTAGGGATCCTGCCCCTGCCTGGGACTTAAATGTTTGCATTACTCAACTTATGCAACCCCCACTTGAGCCTATGTCCTCAGCAGAGCTTAAGTACTTGACTTGGAAAACTGTGTTTTTGGTAGCCATTACCTCTGCCAGATGTATCAGTGAATTGCAAGCCCTGTCGGTGGAACCTGATTTTATCTGCTTCCATAGGGATAAAGTGGTCCTTAGAACCAATAGGAGGTTCTTGCCCAAAGTGGTTTCAGACTTCCATTTGAATCAGTCCATGTCTCTCCCTGTTTTCTTCACTGATCATTCTTCCTCATGGGAGAGGAGGCTACACAATTTAGATGTTAAAAGAGCCCTTAGCTACTACATAAGAGATTACCAAGGGTCACAGGTTTGATTCCCTCCAGTTGTTCCTCACTTATGGGGAAGTGGGAAAGGGCAAACCTGCCACCAAGAGAACTATTGCCAGGTGGATCATTTCTTGTATACAATTCTGCTATGAGAAACTGGGAAAAACTCTACCTTTGGGCCTGAGGGCTCATTCCACAAGAGGTACAGCTGCTTCCCTGGCTGCTGCCAGGGATATCCTTCTGTTAGAAATTTGTCAAGCAGCCACCTGGAAAACAGTCCATACCTTTACCAAGCATTACTCTCTGGATATCCAGGCTAGGAGTGATGCTCGGTTTGGCACAGCAGTACTTCAGAGCCTATTCCCAAAGTAGGTTCTGTCCCTCCTCCATGGAGGTACTGCTTGGTAGTCTGCAGATTGTCAGAATACAGCAAGACTTCATGTTGTTTGAAGAAAAAATTACTCACCTTAGTAATTGTGTTTCTTCTAATGGAGTCTTGCTGTATTCTGATCTCCCTCCCTGCCTCCCCTCTCAGAACCTGTTTTTGGGAAGTGGGAGGGCAGGTGCAGTGTTGCACTCCAGGGGTGTCTTCAGCACACCCTCCTTTTTATTTGGGTGCTTATATTATCATCTTTATTTTGGATAGGTTTTTGGTTTTGGGTTTCCTGACTTAAGTCTTTCATTGGGAATCCAAAATCTTTTGTTGCCAGTTGGCTAGTTAAAATTTTTTTTACTATTTCTATATAGTTAGTCAGTGTTTGCTCATAAGAATCTGGTGGTTGGGTTTCAAAGTGCTGCAGACAGAGACCTCAGCTGAGCTGGAGCTCAACGTTCTATGCACTGCATAGAAAATTAACCCTCTACTCTCCGGGGCAGTTTAAAGGCTGGAGCCAACTGCAGATTGTCAGAATACAGCAAGACTCCATTAGAAGAAACACAATTACTAAGGTGAGTATTTTTTTCTTCTGTCTCCTGTTCTCCAGCGGGTGCACTCGAGTGGAGGCACGCGCATGCCACAGAATCCTGCATCCCTCCTCTCCACTGCCCTCCTTGACCTGCCCTACAGTGTGGCCTCCAGCAGGTGGCAGTCATCCGGTGGAGCATGCAGGTCTTCTCCATCGGGACAGGAGAGCAGCTGTCGGATGCTCAATCCTCTCCCTCCCTGGCTGACCCCTGCATCCCATGCTCGTAACTGAACCCGGGTCGCCAGCAAGGCTGGAGGTAAGGCCTTGATGACGCCGTACTGCTGTGCCTGAGATTCCCCCATGGCAGGGCAGGAAAGGGGGGACCGTCCGCCTCCCCACCTGGTGATACACATCCAGATGGGGCAGGGTGGTTGACTGACAGATTGGGGCCAAGGCAGGTTGGCATGGCTTCATTTAGCCCACACCAACCTGTTTTTCTGTTCCCCAGTGGCCGCGCTCGTGTGGTGGCACGCGCACGCCATAGAATCCTGCAGTCCTCTCCTCCACTGCCCTCCTTGACCCGCCCTACAGTGTGGCCTCCACCAGGTGGCAGTCATTCTGTGAAGCGTGCAGGTCCTCTGCATCGGGACAGGAGAGCAGCTGTCAGGCGCTCGATCCTCTCTCTCCCTGGCCAACCCCCAGCAACCCATGCTTGTAACTGAACCCAGGTCTCCAGTGTTGGCTGGAGGGAAGGCCCTGATGGCGCCTCTGCCCACCATGCCACTGGACCTCAGCTTCAGATTTCCTTATCTGTGAACCCACCCATTCCTCCAGTTTCCTCTCCCCTTCTTCCCCTGGAACGTTCAGAGTTGTTTGGGCCAATCCAAGCGCTGATCACACAACCCCTGAGCTCAGCTGCCAGATAAATTTCAGCCACTGTAAAGACTTCATGACCTGGAGTTGGCTCTGCAAAATCCTTGCTGTGTCGAGTAAAAAAAAGTTTATTTGTCCAATTTTGTGACTTGTTTTGTGATCCTGTTCAGGCACTGATTGGTTAAAATTGTTTTCTTGGTTCCTTGGAACCAGTTGTGATTGCTTTGTTAATTTCAGTTCCATATTTAAAGGGCACTGACAATTGTTCTATTTGCAGTTTGGATTATCAGTACCAAATCGCACACAAAAAAAACAGTTAAAAGTGTTACACCCCGTGTCACAGAATCTTAAAAAGTGCACAGGTCTACCAGGTTTTAAGTGTGTGGGCATGGGGGGGATGGGGCAGTTCCCAAGGCTGACAGGCATATTTTGTGTTTTAATTATTTGGGACCTGATCATTTTAGCTGGATTGTGAATCCTGCCTTAGATTCTGTCCAAAAACAGTAAAAAGGAGAGAATCTGAAAGATGGTCACTTTCAGCACCTGTGTCCACACAGTGCTTTCCGATCAAGAAAAATGTAGCTAACAGGGAGGGGTCCAGTAATGAAGATGTCTCTCCACAGGATTCAGCTAAGCAACGGCAGTACCAGAAAGGCCAGCAGGTGTGCAGAGGAGAGCAAGTCATCTCTTGGTGCCATTAGCAATCATACAAAGAGAGGAAATTGCTGATAGAGCCCAGGACTAAACTCCTTGGTGTGTAAAGTGACAGCCACGCAGTGGGAGTGAACTGGTGAAAGACCCTAGAAGTAAACCCACTGTGAAGGCTCCATATGGGACTGGCTTTTCCCTCAGTTGGACAGATTCCCTTGGAAGAATTCATGAAAATGCAGCACATTTCAGATCATGTGGCAAATGCAGGGACTTATAAAATGGGTCTAAAAGTCAAAGAACTTTAATTGGTTAAAACCAGTCAGGTGAAGTTCAATATTGGTGCATAATGCATTGTTATCCTGGTCCTAAACCACTTCACACAATGAGCAAATCAGTCCTCCTACAACCAGAACTATCGTTCATCAGTGCCCCTACAACCAGAATTGATCTTCCACCACAAACATGGCTGCTACCTTTACAGTGTAAAAAAACCTTCAGTTGAGCCCTAAAAATAAAACTACCTTAAATAAAAAAATAAAAAAAATATTTAAGTGTTGTTTCCCTGATCATCACACACTCCTCACACACATAAACAAATTAGAAACATTAAGTATTGTTCATAGTTTTCATTACAACTCTTTCTTTACTGACAGTGAAAAATCATCCATCCTTAACTGCTCATCAGGGAAATCGCTTCTGCTTTCCCTGACAATGAGATAATTGAGTCTGTGACTCTAAAAGGAACCTGTGTTGTCTCTAAAAGGAGCCTTTGTTGTCTCTGTGTATAGTGTGTTAGGAGAGGAACATTCTGCAAGTGGAACCAAGCAGAATTTTGAATCCTTGTATTCCTTGGTAAACATTCCATATCTTGAATATGGGGAAAGTCAACGGAAAACAAAAACAAGATGAAGAAAATGGGCAGTAATACTTTTTATAAAATGGGCATCCAAAATAAAGAAGCCTCATTGGTCAA
Organism: Neoceratodus forsteri; assembly: GCA_016271365.2. Classification (NCBI taxonomy): domain Eukaryota; kingdom Metazoa; phylum Chordata; order Ceratodontiformes; family Ceratodontidae; genus Neoceratodus; species Neoceratodus forsteri. The sequence continues at coordinate 1,103,994,835 of CM028135.1, read as the reverse complement.
AATATATCATGTGACCATGCATGAAATGTTTCATGTACAGTCATCCTTGTCCTAAACCGTACTACACAATGAGCAAATCAGTTCTCCTACAACTAGAGCTGTCTTCCATCAGTCTCCCTACAACCAGAACTGATCTTCCATCACGAACATGGCTGCTACCTTTACACTATAAAAAAAAACTTTTGCTGGGCTCTAAACCTTAAATAAAAAATAAAACAAATCAAATGTTGTTTCCCTGATCATCGCACTTTCCTTACACATATAAGCAAATTAGAAACATTAAGTATTGTTTATAGCAGCCGGCCCGGTGGCGCTGAGGGTTGAGGCGCTGGATGCCACGCTGGCGACCCGGGTTTGGAAGTGAGCCTGGGTTGCCGGGCATCTGCAGGGGAGGGAAGCGATTGAGCATCTGGAGGACTGCTCTCTTTCCCGGGGAGGTCTTAGGAGAACGTTCGCTCAGGGAGCGACCTCTGGCGGCGGCTGGAGGTAGCCGAACGTAGCGATGTGACATATGCCTGGGGGGTGGAGCCATGGCAGTACATTGCCTTGCCGACCAGGCTCCACAGGGGTTCTAAGTACAAAATACCCATCTCCCACTGATGGGCGAAGGCACCTCCCACCCACGGTCCACACTCCCAGAGTCAGGCTCGGCTCTTCACTATCCCCACCCTCCCCGGCCCAGAGCTCAGTACTGTAGAAAGAGTGCCCTGGTCGGGGGCAACCCTTCTCCGGAGGGCAGACCCAGGGGATGTGCCGGTGCCGGGGAGGAGCGGAGAAATAGTCTGGTCACGAAGGGAGGTATAGACTGAGGACTCGGGAGGACGCCGGAGAGAGTTTGACGGGGCCAGGAGGAGCAAAAATATAGTTCGGAAAAAGAAAAAAAAAAAAGTATTGTTTATAGCTTTCATTACAACTGTTTCTTTGGTGATAGTGTAAAATCCCCCTTCTATCTTTACCTGCTCATCAGGGAAATCTCTTCTTCTAGCCCTGACAGTGAGATAATTAAGTCTCTGGCAGTAGAGGAGGCCTTGGTTTTGTGTGTGTGCAGTGTGTTAGGAGAGGAACATTCTGCCAGTGGAGCTGAACAGAATTTTGAATCCATGGCATGTATTCCGTGGTAAACATTCCATAATTCCATATCTTGAATGTTTATGCCTGCAAAGGACAAACTTTGTCCAGCAGTAATACAATGGCACTATTAATTACATCATTTGCAGTGGGTGGAAGGACTATTTTATCATAAATGCACAGAAGTAAATATTGATCTTACTTCGAGACACAGCTCTTGCAGCAGGTTACACCATTAGAACTGAAGCCGGCAGGCGTCAGGACCCCACGGAAAAATTCTAGCTAGCCATCTTCAGCGGAACTCTCGACGCCGGTCCCCCGACGCTGTGCGTGGTACATGAGGGGGCGGTCCTGCCAGATTCCCAGTTCTTTCCCTACGACTTGCATGTCTCGACCCTCGGCTTCAGTCTAGCTACACGCTATGGTTACAGAGTCTTCCTCCGGGAAATTCCATTTTCTTCAAGCAAGATTGTTGCTGATGTCCTCTCCGACCTCCGGTCATCCCTCCAAGTGTGCTTGCGGGAAACAGATCCCCTTCAAGGACCCCCACATGGCCTGCGTCAGGTGCTTGAGCCCAGACCACGATACCCGGGCCTGTTCGTTCTGCCAGGGGTTCAACAGCCGAACCAGGATCCAACGTCAGAAGGCTCTTCAGGCTTTTTTGTTGGAGGAGAAATTAAAGACCATGTCCTCCAAGGGGGAATCGCGTCCAAATCCCACAAGCACGCTGGAGAAAAGAAGGGAGAAGGCCCTTCCAGGTCCCCGTCCCAGGGCTTCAGAGTCCCGCAGTCTGCCCTCGGTCCCACCGCCTCCTTCCAGGGCCAGCTCTCAGCCTCCCCCGCCGCGGTAAGAAATCCTCCTCTTCTCAGGCCAAGTCCGCCAGGCCGCCGCCTTCTCTTCCAAGGCCTTGGCGAAGTCCGGGGAGCGCCATCACCATCATCATAAGTCGAGTTCCCGCCCTTTGGCACCCGACGTCCGGTCGTCTTCTGTGCCTCCCCGCAAAACTTTGGAGCTCACACCGTTGAAGAGACCGGTGGACTCGACGCTGGCTCGACCGCCGCCGGTCATACGCCATTCCTCTCTGGAGCCGCTGGTCAAGTCCCAGCGGATGCCGGGCTGGGGTACCGCCACGCCCTGCTCTTCCTGAGAAGAGGGCTCTTTACGCCCGACCGACGCCGGTCAGGAGACGTTGACTGAGGAGGATTTAATGCAGCCCGAGGACCAGACGGGCGATCCCGCTCGCTGGAAACTCCCAGGGCCCTCGCTTTACCCGAGGCCCTGTGGAGCTGACGCCGGGACCTGAAGACCGCCTCCGCGCCTGGGCCGTTGCCGGACTTTCTTTAGTGGAAGTGAAGGATCTTCACTTATTGGTGGGATACCATTAAGAGGGACATGGCCCCCACCACCTCCCTCCTCCCTCCTCCTCCGTGCCGGCCCCCTTCACCTTCGGGGTCGGCAGGCGCTTAACTCCCCGAGCCTAGATCCTCCCAGGGAAGATCAGAAAATGGAGACCTCCACGAAATCCTCTTCTGGATCACCCAGCCCCAAGAGGTCCAGGAGACACCGACGCTCTCGGCGATGGAGGACACGGATCAGTCTACAACCCTCTAGATCCCCATCTCTCTCTCCATCCCTTCTCCGGACCCACGTGAGACAGAGAGATCTCCTCCGGATGACCCTTCGTTCATGGATATTATGCGTCATATCCAGGAGAACATGGGATGGGATGCAGAAGAACTAGACCCCGAAAGGTTACGCCTGGCCAAATATCTTCGGCAAAAGGACCCAAGCCTGTGGTGGTACCACACTTGGTGGACACTTTCGTGGACATCACCAAGGCAGCGTGGAAGCGTCCACATTTGCTCCCGGCGGTGCCGAAGAAAGCTGATCGTCTGTACAAGGCTCCTAAGGAGGACCAGTACCTGACACAGCAGCCTCAGGCCAACTCTCTGGTCATCACAGCCTCACATGACCGGTCACAGAGGCCGCAACATCTGAGCACCCTGCCACCGACCCAGAGTCCAAACAGTTGGACGCTTGGCAGGCGACGACGCCCGCTACCCGCGCCATCAGATCCTTGAACTACCTAACCCACATGGTTCAATTCCAGAACGCTTTGTGGGAACAGGGTCTGAGGCGGCTGAAAAGCTGCCCGAGGGTGAGCAGAAGGAGGAGATGCTCCAGCTCCTCCGCACGGGTTCAGACGTGGGGACCTGGCAAGCCGAGCCACGACGACTCGCTGGACTCATCGCCCGAGCAGCAGCTTCTGAGTGCCCGGAGACACCCTGGTTACGTGTTCGGTTTTACCCCGGATGTCCAGAAAACATTATGGACGCCCGCTCGAGGGAGAAGTTTTATTTGGTAATCCTTCCGAGAAGATCATTACCAAACTTCAAGAGGCCGGGAGATGCAAGGGTCGGTTCTGCCATGGCCTCGACCCAAGCTTGGTTCCTTTCAGAGGAACCAAAGCGCTTTCATGGGCGGACACAGAGGCAGCAGCCCTGCCTGCACACATCAGAGGGGCCCTGCTCGTGAGAACCCAGGGAAACAGCCTGCCAGCCGAGGTCAGCCCCTAGGCCGACCCAGCCAGCGGGCCCATCTGCCGCCACAGCCTGACTCCTTTCCGGCCCCTGCCCCTCAGGATCAACGGGAAATCATGGTCGGGGGTCGCATTGCGAACTTCCTGCCGGGATGGCAGGCCATCACCACCGACAGGTGTGTTCTGCAGTTGGTCAGTCTAGGCCACTTTATAGAATTCACAGAAAAGCCACCCTCGAGGCCTCCTTTGCTCTCCCGGTATCCGGGTCAGCACAAAAATTTGATCTGGCAAGAGGTACCAGCCCTAAGAAAAGGTGCGATAGAGTACGCCCCGAGAACCAGAGAGGACGAGGATATTATTCCCACTTCTTCCTGGTTCCAAGAAATCAGGGACCTCCGTCCGATTCTGGACCTCAGCGACCTCAATGTGTCGGGTCGCCTAGAAAAGATTCTGCATGGTGACTCTTCCGGCCTTATTCCTGCTGGAACAAGACGCCTTTTTAGCGCTCTAGACATGCAGGACGCATACCTGCATATCCCCATAGCTCACGCGCACCAGAGGTTCCTGCGCTTCGAGTTTCTCGACCACCACTTTCAGTTCCGAGCTCTTCCGTTCGGACTGTCATCCACACCAAGGGTCTTTACCAAGTGCATGGCAGTCGTGGCAGCATCTCTGAGGTGACAGGGCCACTATGTGTTCCCGTACCTCGACGATTGGCTTCTCATGGCCGCCTCCAGAGAGGCGTTGTTACTCGCGGTCCAGAGCACCCAGGATTTGTTCCAATCTCTGGGCATTCTCATAAATTATGAGAATTCTCTCCTGGTACCGTCGCAGAAACTGCAGTTTATAGGCGCAGTACTGGACACTGTTCAGGGAAGAGCTTTTCTTCCGGACGACAGAGCGGATCGCATCAGATCCCTCATAAGGGATTTGTCGTCGAACAAGATCGTATCTGCCAGGTCCGTCCTTCGCTTGCTTGGACACATGGCTGTGGCCATTCTTACTGTCCCTTTCGCAAGGCTCCACATGCGGGTAACCCAGTGGATGCTCAAGGTGCAATGGGACCAAAGGCAAGACCACTTGCAGCATCCGGTCAGGATCACGAACTCAGTGGTCCGAGACTGGCAGTGGTGGCTAGTCCCCAGGTCGCTCTCCAAGGGCGTCCCGTTTGTAGCGCCGTCCCCAGAGGTAACCCTCACCACGGACGCCTCAGGTCTTGGGTGGGGGGCACACCTGGACGGGGTAAAGTCCCAAGGTACGTGGACCCTGTTGGAAGCTCATCTCTATATCAGTGTCCTAGAGATGAGGGCGGTTCTCTATGCCCTGCAGGCCTTTCAGTCAGTAATCCCACCGTGTACTCTCCTGCTTCAGACAGACAACACGGTGGTGAAGTATTACCTCAACAAACAAGGAGGCGCACACTCTTACCCCCTTTGCAGGGAGACCATGAGGGTGTGGGATTGGGTAATCGGACACGGCGCAAATCTGATCACTGTGCACGTTCCCGGGGTGGACAACATGATTGCAGATGGCCTGAGTCAATCCCAGGCCAGAGTCCACGAGTGGGAACTTCTTCAAGAGGTAGCAGAGGATCTGTTTCTTCGATGGGGAATTCCAGAACTAGACTTGTTCGCATCCCCATCCAACGCAAAACTGCCCAATTTTTGCTCGCTAGATCCAGGGCCTGGTGTTTTCTGGCGAGACGCGTTATCCCTCTCCTGGGCGAACAGATTCCTCTACACTTTCCCTCCCTTCCCGTTGATCCAGAGAGTTCTTCTCAAACTGCGCAGGGAGCATGCACTCATGATCCTGGTGGCCCCATTCTGCCCCAGACAGATCTGGTTCCCTTTGTTGGTGCAACTATCTCGGGAACCCCCGCTCCCGTTGCCGCTCAGCTCCCACCTACTGTCTCAGGAGAAAGGTTCATTGGTCCATCCGGATCTACGTTCTCTGAACCTGCATGCTTGGCTCCTAGAGACATAGCCATCTTGTGTCATGGGGTCTCGCAAGAGGTTGCAGAGGTTCTTTCTGCAGCCAGAAAGCCGGCAACACATGCGACATATGCCATGAAATGGCGCCGTTTTTGTTTATGGTCACGCGCTCGTGATGTTTCCCCTTTAGGTTGTCCTGTGGGAGTAGTGTTGGATTATCTCCGCCTCCTTTTCATTCAGGCCTAGCCTACCCTCTATTAAGGTACATCTTTGTGTCATTTCTGCCTATCACCTCCTGGTGGGGCATCGTATAGTAGCTCAATTGGACGCCTCTCGGGAATTTCTTAGGGGAGTGTTACACCTTAGGCCTCCCATTAGGGACCCTGTGCCTCCATGGGATCTGCTCTTTGTCCTGGACCAGCTCACGCTTCCTCCCTTTGAACCTGCCGCGGATTGCGAGCTACGTTTTCTGTCGTGGAAGACGTTATTTTTAGTTGCTGTTACTTCAGCGAGAAGAATTTCTGAGCTTCACGCTCTCATGTGCAAAGAGCCTTATTTAGTTTTCCACCGGGACAGAGTATCCCTGAGGACGAACCCTAAGTTTTTGCCTAAGGTGGTCTCTTCACTCACTCTAAACCAAGATATTGATCTTCCGGTCTATTTCCCGAGTTATTCAAATAGAGGAGAGGCTTGGCTCCACACCCTGGATGTTCACCGCAGCCTGAGGTATTACCTCAACAGAACTAAACCCTCTCGTAGTTCTGATCAGCTTTTTGTTTCCTTCTCTGAGAGAATGATGGGCCAATCAGTATCCAAATGGACTTTGTCTCGCTGGCTTGTCCAGTGTATTTCCTACTGTTATGATTTAAAACAAAAGCCCCTCCCGGGTTCTGTCCGGGGTCATTCTACCAGGGGTGTGGCCACATCCTTTGCAGCACTCAAGAACGTGTCCATCTCTGCTATTTGTGCTGCAGCCACTTGGAGCTCTGTGCATACCTTTATCAGGCATTATAGCCTGGACATCGCCTCTCTGCGTAGGGCTGGTTTCGGCCTTGCAGTGTTGCAGGGTCTCCTGTCATAGGTTCAGGACCTGGAATGTTTTTTCCTATTTTCCTCCTCCTCCCGGAATTTCTGGCAGCGTTACTGCTTGGGAATCAGTCCTAATGGTGTTACCTGCTGCAAGAGCTGTGTCTCGAAGTAAGATAGCACAGTTACGTAAGAACTTACTGTAACAGTAGATCTTCGAGAACAGCTCTGCAGCAGGTACCTTCCCGCCCACCTTCCCCTTGGGGAGGCATGGCTTTCTCAACATGTTGGGATTTTCATTTCTTATTTTCCTCTGACGGTGGATCCTCAGTCTCCCATTCTGAGGTCATCCTGTGGCCGGAGTCTCCGGGCGGAGAACTGGGGAATTCGATGGACCGCCTTATGTACCACTTTGACGCCGGAGGCGGGACCGACGCTAGGGGGTCCCGCTGAAGATAGCTAGCTAGAATTTTCCGCGGGGTCCTGCCACCGCCGCTTCAGTTCTAATGGTGTAACCTGCTGCAACAGCTGTTCTCAAGATCTACTGTTACGGTAAGTTCTTACGTGACTGTACTTTTCTACATGTAAACATGCTTTTCCCAACTGTAAAAGTTTAAAAGAGCCCATTTTATAAGTGCATTAAGACACTTGGGGAATGTATGCAGTAAATTGTACCGCACTTCTGGGGTCTGAAGGCACTTGGCATGCGGCTTTGTGTCTCTGTGTGCCCCTGGGCGTGTGATAAAATCTGTTCCATGCACACCCCATAGTGTCTTATTGCTTATGCAACCAAAGAGCAAAGGTGGGAGAATACAGCTACATAGGCAGAGGCAGATCCAAACTGCTGAAATACAGTATATTCCTGAAGTGTATAAAAGCACATACATAAGCAATAAGACACGAAGAGGTGTGTGTAATCCATATTTTACAGCACGGCCAGGGACGTAGTAAGGCAGGAGGCCGAAGGCCAAGTGACTTCAACTGCTGGCCGTGCTGTAAAATATGGTTTACACACACCCCGAGTGCCTTATTGCGCTTATAAAATTGGCGCCTTTTTTTTTTTTTTTTTACTTTTGACTATTGGGAAAAGCATGTTTATATGTAGAAAAAAATAGATTTACTTGAGTGCATTTGTGATAAAATAGTCCTTCTGCTCACTGCAAGTGATGTCATTGATGATGTAATTGTATTATTGCCTACTTTCTTCTTCCTGTTTTTTTTTCTCTCTGTTGTTCTCCACATTCAAGATATAGAGGATTGTCTATGAGGAGTCATTCACAACAAGGATATTCTCAATCGAGAGGTCTCCTTGGCAACATTAGACCTCGAGAGCAAAGCTCGAGAGGTTATCCGTTGCCAAAGAGACCTCGAGATTTGAGGTGATCCTTGTTTGTGAATGACTCCCTATAGACACTCTTCTATAGTGTATGGGGAGTCTAGTCAACATAAAAAACAGGGAATGGACGTAGAAAGTAACTGTAACATTGTTAAAACAAGCCCACAGGAAGGAGGCAGAGGACACCACAAGGAAAGGAAGCAGCTCCTGGTGGGGGACTCAATTATTAGGGGGATAGAACTGGGAGGAGCTGGGATATCTGAAGTAAGGTGCCTGCCTGGTGCCATGGCTTGGAGGGACAGGAAGCGCATCCTCAGGATCACAACAGCTGCAAGGGATTCTGAGCTGGATGTAATTGTCCACCTAGGGACAAATGACTTGGCTCATCATGAGGTTAGAGCAGTGCAGGAGGACATTGCAGAGTTGGGGAGGGGCCTAAGACAAGTAGCAAACACAGTATCCTTCTCAGAGGTGCTGCCTGTCAAAGGCATGGGGGAGGCGAGGGTAATTGGCACCATGCAGTTTAATGAATGGTTGAAAAAATGGTGTGGAGCACAGGGGTTTGGCTTCATTGGGGACTGGGGTTCCACCTGGAGGGACACCAGCCTATACTGGCAGGATGGTCTGCATCTGTCCAGGAAGGGAACAAGTCTTTGAGCAATCTGTTTAAATGCTTCATTGGCAAGCTTTTAAACTAGTCAATGGGGAGGCATGACAAGCAGCAGAAAAATCCCAGCCTCCTACAAAACAGGGTACTAAATGAGAAAAGACCAAGGTAGAACGGTCAGTGGGGGATGCTGCAACAGAAGGTAAGGCCATCAAAAATGGAGAGCAATGAGTACCAATGCCCGTAGTCTAGGTAACAAGCTTCCTGAATTAGTGGCCTTGATGGAGGAGGAACATCTGGATATCGTGGCAGTCACAGAAACATGGTAACACAAACCATGACTGGGACGTAAACATACCAGGTTACACTATCTACAGGAGGGACAGGAGGGTAAAAGAGGGGAGGAGATTCTTTACATAAGGAAGGAATAAAAGCAACAGAACAAAAGGGTAAACAAGGAGGAGAAGAAGCACTGTGGTAAATTTTGGAGACAGGTAATGGCACCACAATCCGCACAGGGTTAGATACAGACCTCTTCTCAGGGGAGGAAGTGGACAAGGAAATGATAGAAAGTATACTTAGAATGGCAGAAAAAGGGGAGATATTGCTGATGGGTGATCTGAATATGCCAGATGTTAACTGGAGCGCAGTTGCAGCTGCCACTTCGAAGAGTGCAGTTATTCTAGATGCCCTACGGGGGCATGCCTTAGACAACTAGTACTGGAGCCCACTCGAGAGGGAGCAATATTAGACTTGATACTCTCAAATGGAGATGGAGAGAGGATCACAGATGTAGAAGTGGGTAGCCATCTGGGAACTAGCGACCATCGAACAGTATGGTTCACAATAAACACAGCAATAGAGTCAAGCCACACAAAGACAAAAGTACTGGACTTTAGGAGGGCTGACTTTACAAATGGGTGAGTGCCTAAGGAATGCACTAGCAAATGGATGGAAGGAGGGTGGAAGAACAATGGGGAATAATAAAACTGCCATCACAGAGGTAAGAGCCTTTGTGTGAAGCAAATAAACAAAAACAAGACGATGTAAGAAACCACTATGGTTCTCAAAGGAAGTGGCAGTGAAGGTTCAAGAGAAAAAGCATTCAGGAAGTACAAGGAATCGCAGCAGGAGCAGGACAGAGAACTGTATCAGTTAAAGCAAAAGGAGGCTGGAAGGCAGTCAGAACAGCAAAGGTCCAAACTGAGGAAAAGATAGCCAGCTCAGTTAAGAAGGGAATAAAACCTTTTATAGGTACATCAGGGAGCAAAGGAAGACCAAGGAGGGATAGTAAGGCTTAATAAAGGGAGGGTGGGCAGAGGGAGAATGTGAAAGGCAGAGATACTAAACAAACATTTTGCTCAGTATTTACAAAGGAAGAGGGGAGGTACATAAAACAAACAGTAGTAACACTCTGGATACAGAAGTTGATACCAGCCCATTTACAGAAGAAAGGGTTCTGAAAGAACTCTTAAAACTGAAGCTGGACAAAGCAATGGGGCCTGATGGGATTCATCCCAGAATTTAAAAGAACTAAGGGTAGAACTAGTGACACCACTGACTACCCTCTTTAACAAATCATGGGAGGATGGGGTGGTACCGAGGACTGGAGGAGGGCAGATGTGATTCCCTTCACAAAAGTGGGAGCAAGGCAGAAGCAGGAAACTATAGACCTGTTAGTTTAACCTCAGTGCTAGGAAAATGATGGAATCACTTCTAAAGGAAAGAATTGTGCGTATCTAGAGGCCAGAAGGGCACAGGACCCTAGGCAGCATGGATTCACAGCGGAAGATCATGCCAGACTATCTGATAGATTTCTTTGACTGGGTGACCAAAGTAGTAGATCAGGAGGGGCTGTGGACATGGCCTACCTAGACTTTAGCAAGGCATTTGACACAGTCCCACACAAAAGATTAATATATAAGTTAGCCAGCCTGGGAGTGGGTCCCAAGATGACAGCCTGGGTAAAGAATTGGCTGGAGAATAGGACACAGAGAGTAATAGTAAATGGAGTCCACTCAGAAGAAAGGAGGGTTACTAGAGGGTACCGTAGGGTTCAATATTAGGACCAGTCCTCTTCAATGTCTTTATAATACATTGCAGAAGGACTGGAAGGAAAAGTGTCTCTCTGCAGATGACACTAAGATCTGCAACAGAGTTGATGCACAGGGTGGGGTGGAAAGGATGAGAAGAGACTTGGCAAGGTTAGAGGAATGGTCAAATGTATGGCAGCTTGGATTCAATGCTAAAGTGCAAGTGTAATGCACCTGGAAACAAAAACCCAGGAAGAGTACACAATGGGGGTGAGATACTAACAACAACAAAATGGAAAGGGACCTGGGGTAGTCATATCAGATGACCTAAAGGTGGGCAAGCAATGAGAAGGCAGCAAGGAGGGCTGGGGATACTGATGCATAGGTGGAGGCATCACCAGTAGAAAACAGGAAGTTATTATCCTCTGTACAGACAGCTGGTGAGACCCCATCTGGAGTACTGTGTGCAGTTCTGGAGACCCAATCTCAAAGACATAGACAGGATGGAAGCTGTCCAGAGGAGGGCACTAAAATGGTGCAGGGTCTGCACCGGAAGACATATGAAGAGAGACTTAAGGAGCTTAATATGTATAGCCTCGAGGAAAGGAGGGAGAGGGGGGACATGATAGAAACTTTCAAGTACCTCAAGGGAATCAACAAAGTCCAAGAGGGTAGCATCTTTCAAAAAAAGAGGTGTGCAAGAAGAAGAGGGCACAATTTGAAGATAGAGGGGGCTCAGAGGTAATTTAAGGAAGTATTTTTTCACAGAGGGTTGTGGATGCATGGAATGGCCTTCCAGAGGAGGTTGTGGAGTCAAAATCAGTGGTGGAATTCAAGCATGCATGGGATAGTCATAAGGCAATTCTGGGGGGTGGGGGTAGGAAGAAGTAGGCTGCTGGTTAACTAGGATCTGCAGCTTATCCAGTAGGTAGGGAAATGGGCAGACTGGGTGGGCCAAGCGGTCCTTATCTGCCGTCAAATTCTATGTTTCTATGTTACTTGGCTTCTGTGTAGCTGCTCGTTCTGGCGCCACTTGCTTTCTCTCTGCCGTGGCTGCTGCATCACGCATGCATTCGATCTTGTGCTGCACCGGTGACGTACTCAGTGCAGCACAACAAGGATATTCCAAGCATGGATTTCCATGCACAATAACGTTCCCCCACACACTATATGGAATGTTTACCACGGAATACATGGATTCAGAATTCTGCTCAGTTCCACTGGCAGAGTGTTTCTCTCCCAATACACTGTACACACAGACAACAGAGGCCTTTGTTAAAGCCAGAGACTCTGTTATCTCACTGTCAGGGCAAGAAGAAGAAAGTTCCCATGATAAGCAGGTAAAGATAGAAGGAGGATTTTTCACTGTCGGCAAAGAAAACAGTTGTAATGAAAACTATAAACAATACTTATTGTTTCTATTTTGTTTATGCATGTAAGGAGAGTGTGATAATCAGGGAAACATTTAATTAATTTGTTTTATGTAAGGTAGTTTTATTTTTAGGGCCTTGTTGAAGTTTTTTTTTTTTCTCAGTGTAAAGGTAGCAGCCATGTTTGTGATGGATGATCAGTTCTGACTGTCGTGGACTAACTGAAATCCAAATGCCCACTGAACTGTGTTGCAGACTCTTCACTGCTGAGCAGTCCTTTTTTTAACAATGTGTAAACCATATTTTACAAATAAATATTAGCCAATCAGATTACATGATTTTACCCTGCCATTTTATAAATTTTAACCATCATGGGTATTTTCAGGTGAACTATATCACCTCCACACCCAAGAAAGGCAACCTGGCTGGTTTCAAGTTTTTAACACATTTCCATTAAGAAACTGTACTTGTATTAATTAAAAATGCAAGGTAACGTTTTTTTCTTATAAAAATGTGTGCCACACAGTTTTCATTATGCTTTGTTTTTAGCTAACCCACAGTTACCAGAATAGACTATTTTTTGTATTCAGAGTTAAAATGGAAGCATATGTCAATGAAAGGTCCAATTTTCTTTTAAATACTACTTCTTTTCATTCATTTTAAGTCATGTATTTAAATGCCATTTTATAAGAGCAATAAGATACTCCAGGGCTGTGTCATTATGGTGAAATCGCACTTCTCAGCTGCATTTAACGGCACTTGGCTGCACCTCATGCCTGACAGTGCACCTGAGGCATGTGGTTATTTCGCCATAATGCACACCCTGTCATGTCTTATTGCTTACTTACAGTCCCCCTCCCCTTTTACCTGGAAAGGTGGGAGAGGGGGGTTTGATGGCTGCAGCACTGAGTATGAAGGTATCCCTCCTGAAAACCTAGGAGATGAAGAATTCGTCTCTCCCCCTTATTCTGTGGGAGACTGTTTTTACAACACATTTATTAAGAATATGTGAGACTGTGAGCTTTGAAAGGTGATATCTTTAAGCAGCCACTCCCAGAAGCCGAAATTTTGAGTCTTATTTTAAAGGGACACTGTCAACTCTCTTGTGCCTCAAAGCGTCCCTTGTTTAAAAAGCACATTTTATGATTACTAACATTCTGTAAAGATTGCTGATGTAGCTAGTAGTTTGATTCTGATTCTTTTTTTCTTTTAAAAAGTGAAAAACAGACCTCCCACTATACTAGTGTCACCACTACATTCCTTGACCAACTCCCACTGCATCCTTTCTGAACTTGGGAATACTTCCAGCACTGTCTAGTCACTCATGATGCAGTGGCAGTTTAGGTGGCTACTACCTCATGGGTGACTGCACTCTTTGGGGTGCTACTAATGTTCAGGAAGTATTCAGGATTTGAAACAAAACAACGTTGTTTATAAATATACATTATCATTCATTTCAGTTCTACTAAGCAAGCAGACAGACAAAACAAACAGCAACGTTAATGAATTTTAGAGACGGTAAGCAACTATAAAGTGTGGGGTTTTAACTAGAAATAATATGATACAAAACAGGTTGGCAGTGTCCCTTTAACCCTTGTGTAGCTGCAACAGAGCCAGTCCCCATGTAACATGAAATCAGCTCACAGCCTGATTTAACCATTGTTTAGCTGCAGCAGAGCCAGGCCCTCTGTAGCAGAATCATCTGACTGCTTGATTTAACCTACAGTTCATCAAGTTTTAGGGGTTTCTGTGTGTTCCAGTCCCTGCTGTGGTGGTGGCTAGGGTGACTAGCAGCAGCAGTTTATGGGGTGCCCCTTACAATGATGTTGCAACAGAGGCAGCCAACAGCAGGCTGCACCTCTGCCTCCTTCTGACTCAGTACCTCCCCCTCCCCGCTCCACAACCAGGGATCCTTTATGGGGACAGAATCCCAATGTTCTGCCACAGTGGTAGAGCATCCCTTGGGACAGGTGGGTCCTGGACAGAATCCGATCAGGTTATACACTAGAGTTTATTTTTTTTTTGCTTTTATTAACCAGGTGATTACACTAGACACGGTACTGCCCGTTTTCAAGTACGACGTGGGAGGTTACAAGACAATCAGTACAACAAGAACCACAAGCAGGGTGTAATACTCTGGATGCGGCCTTACCAGTGACCTGTACAAGGGCAGTATAACCTCCTCTCACCTACTACTCATCCCCCTAGATATGCATCCCAGCATCTTGTTTGCCTTTGCTGCTGCTTTCTTGCACTGTGTGGAGCCTTGTACAGGTCACTGGTAAGGCCGTATCCAGAGTATGGAGTTCAGTACTGGTGCCCACACCTCTAAAAGGACATTAACCTGCTGGAGAAGGTCCACAGGAGGGCTACAAAGATGATAGGTCAGCAGGGTAAGGCATACAAGGAGAGATTGAGGGCACTGAACATGTACTTCCTGGAAGACAGGAGAGAGAGAGGGGACAAGATTGGGACATTCAAGTATTTGAAATAAATAAATAAGGTTGATAAGGAGAGTCTCTTTAAGCTGAGTGGCAGCCATAACACAAGGGGGCACAGTCTTAAGCTGGAGGGTGGGAGGTTTAGGAGGGAGGTTAGGAAGCACTTCTTCACAGAGATGGTGGTAGACACTTGGAATGTGCTGCTGGAAGAGGTCATCTCCTTGAAGACACTGGGTAGCTTTAAGAGAGGCTGGGGTAGGTGTAGGGGGAAGGTAAGGATCATGGGTAGAGAGGATGGGAGGAGTGGGAGGGAGGGCAGGGACATTAGCTCAAGCTGTGGACCCTGCAGTATGAGCAGACTTGATAGACCAAATGTCCTCCTCCTGCTGGCTTCTTCGTATGTTTGTATGTTCGTACTTGAAAAGAGGGTGGGCCAGCCACTGCCTGTACTAGAACAGAATTGGGGGCTCAACTCCCAATTTCACAGTGCCAGAAAAAGACCGGAGGGTTGTGTCCCGCTCTGAACCGGCAGACTTGTAATAAGTTTGTAACCTGCAAAACGTTCCATATGCTCAGAGGGTAATCCTGTTCAATTCCTAGTACTGGCTGTTGTGCATATGGAGTTGTGAGCAGCCCCAGCTCTGAAAAGTCTCCTGTGAGGTACCTGTCACTGCTAGCTTACATTTTAATATTTCTAGGTTTATCTTTCAGAGACCTACTGTTATGGGTAAGTAAGGAAGCTTTCCCTGCCTGTTGGCCAAACAGACGGAACATAGAGCTTTGAAAAAGTGGGTCTTCTGCTCTGTGGGAGTTATCTTTCCGTAGGGGGCTTGGGGAAGGGGGCGGTCTCTGAATCAGTGGGTCTGTTTCGCCCCGTTTTCACAGTTGGGTTATCTGACATACAAGGAAGTTTGGAGCGACGTATGAAGAAAGTGATCTAGTGGCTGTAGTGGAATTCGACCTTTGGATCTCGTTTCCCAGTTCTGTGCTTCAAACCTCTAGATCACCTTGCCTTCCTATGTAACTGTGTTTGCCTGTATGTAGAACAGTTTTTAAAGAATATTACAAAAACATTGGCAAGGAATTTTATCTGATTGGAAGGTTTTCTGTTTTCAGGTCATGTCGACGATCTCTTCCCTTATTTCATGCGACATGCCAAGCATATCTTCCCAATGTTGGACTGCCTGGATGATCTGCGCAAAATCAGTGACCTGCGATTACCTGTGAATTGGTAGAGTACTTGTCAGCTTTGTTTTCTATTTTTATATTGAAATTTTTTTTTTCTGTGACTTTTAATTTAGATAACTTTATGCTGTTGACTCGTACCTCAGATCAGGTCGGGTGGTCTGTTCTTAGCCTCAGGATCACCACGTGATTGCTGACCGGCCTAACAGAACTTTTAAAAAGCTATCTCAAGCATTTGCTGAATCTCCCATAGTTAACCCCCCCACCCCCCATTGGCCGATGTCAGCCATGGGAGATTCTAGGATGATACTCAAGTGGCCATAATAAGGTGATGTCTGGAAGAAAGGTAACTGGATCAGCCAGAAAACAATTTAATTTCAAGTCATGCAAGTAAACTGAAATATTTCCACACTGCACTTGGGACTGCCCTACACCATAGGTATGGGGGTAGTACATGAATGTTCACCTTTAATTATAAGAATAGGGGATAACTTCTAGCACCTTTCCTACAGATTGCAGCCCAAGGCTCTTTAAAGGCTGTGTCACATTTAGCCATTAGGCATGCATAGGGAGATCCCGTGAGATTGGGAGAGAAGAGATTAAGGAACGCTTAGTAAGGTTCTGAATATAGACGTATATATGAAAGAGAGCTAGAGAAGCATAAGAGATAGCTTGAGAGAGTTTATGTGTGAGAGGACATTAAGGAAAGCTCAGGGAGGTTTTAAATATATGAGAGAAAAAAGATTACAAGAGAGAAGAGGTTGCAAAAGAGATTAGGAGAGAGAAATCTCACATGACAGATATGTTACCAGTGAGAGAAATAGAGGTTATGAGAGATGGAGATTACAGGAGAAAGATATGAGAGAGGTTATGAAAGAGATTGAAACATATTACAAGAGAGTGAGAGATTGTGCGAGAGGGAGAGAGAGAGACACAAAAAAGGCGAGAGAGAGTATGGGGGAGAGAGGAGAGGGAGAGAGAGTATGTGGTTTGCACAAGGAATAAATGGCTTGAGACATCTTTTGGTACCATGCAAACTTCGAGATTGAACAACAGCCTTGTGTGTATAGCTGCTCATACACAATCTTTTGTTGTGTATGGGCAACGATATGCATGAATTCACATGAATTCAGCACTCGCTGCTGGCCGAGGGATCGCTGACGTGCTTCAGAAGAAGGCAGTCGCATGACTACGTTCTGTGTTGTGCTGCAATGGTGACGTCACTACTGCAGTACATCAAGGATATTGTAGGCATGGATTTCCACGCTGAACAGTGTTCCAGCGGACACTATATAGTTTTAGCATTATGAAGTGCTTAGATTGGAATTTAACATGGCGGTAATGAATGGTGCAATCTGAATGGCTACTAAGTGTGATAAACCTTTGTAGAACATCACTGCTGGAACTGGAACCATATTAATTTGCTGGGGGGGGGGCTGCTTTTCCATCGGTTGGCCATTTGATAAGGATTGGTAACACAGTACGGGTGTGCAGTTGTTGGAGTTTCCGCACTTTGGTGAATTTAACCCTCGTACCTGATGGCACACCCAAGACATGCACATATTCGCAACAGCCCACACCCTGTCACATGCCATTACTTATTTAGCTAACATGGTCAACTCTCATTTGGCTTTAGACTTCTAGCATCACTTTCTGAGCCTGTTGCTTTTATTCTAGGTATCCAGAAGCCAGAGCTATACAAAGAAAGATTATATTTCATGCTGGCCCCACAAACAGTGGGAAAACCCATCATGCTATCCAGCGATACCTGGCATCCAAGTCTGGTGTTTACTGCGGTCCGCTGAAATTGCTGGCCTGTGAGATCTTCCAGAAGAGCAATGACGCTGTGAGTATATTGCAGAAATACAGTTTGTTTTCCCAGGAAAGCTCAACCATGATGCATCACCTCATTTCCAGTGAGGTCCTGCTTCTGCCTGTTTCCACAGCTGGGTGGACTGAAGCACTGGGAGGCTAAGTAACTTGCGCTAGACCTCACGGTGAGTATTTGTCTCTGCGTACTTTTTTTTTTTCTTTCTTCTAATTGTTTAACCAGGTGAGATGCACTAAGCTGAAATCTTGTTTACAGGTGCAACCTGGGAGCACAGGGAAGTTAAGTGACTTGCTCAGGGTCACACAGTATGCAAGTGGGGGCTGTGGGATTGAAACCCACATCTCCAGATTTGCAGCTCAGAGCCTTAAACCACTGCGCTATACTGCCTCCCCTGATATATTGATATACAGTAATATACTGATCCAGCCACACAAGCCAGGATCTCTCCACTGTTAGCTGGATTCTGCTACAGGGTTCGGCAGGTAGGGATGTCACGATATTACGTTTGGAATATCATGATATTAATGTAAAAATCAGGAATCTCATTCACACCTGAGCATCAGAGCAGTGGAGGTGAGAAAGACGAGATGGTTTATCATGGTATATTTTAGTAACATGAATGAAATGTGGATTCAGAGTGCATGGTTGTCCAGAGACAATTGGAATTTGGTAACTGGGTGCGTCCCACTAGGCACAAGTGCATGTTTTCAGGAGTGACCCGGGATCACTGGGGTGGTTAAGTGACTTGCTCAGGGTCACACAGCATGCAAGTAGAGGTTGTGGGAATCATACCCAGGTCTGCGGGATGTACCAAGCTCATTCACAGCTCATTACTCTAATCTCTAGGCTCTACTGCCATCAAAAAGTTTCAAAGTAATTAAGCGCACTGTTTCAAGTTTTTAAACTTGGTTTAATGTGGTATACTTTCTACAGTTCTGATCATTTTGCCTTTTTAAAACCACTTTAAAAATTTGCCTAAAGAATTACTAACATGTAGATTTTTTTTGTATGCTTTTATTTTAATGTTTTGAGTAAAAACATCATCATACAGTAAATACTGCCCACCAGGCATACAGTACTTGGTTCTAAGGAGCCATTCTATGGGGGGAAAAAAGGAAATCAGGGTGGCCTAAGCAGACTGGTGCAAGGAGGTGGGGTAATTCCAGAGAGTCCAGAATAATTGTCCAAGATAGCTGCACCTCGCAAGACTGCGGTGATCATTCACTGCAAAATAGTATTCCAGTAATGTTCTACTCGGCAGCCAGCTGATGTGATCCCTGCCCAAACATGTTAATACAAGACTGGTAGCACCCTGTTCCCACCCCGCAATACCTGCAAACCTCAGTAACCACCAACCACAAGAGCTGGTGACCAGTATCTTAGTAATGGTCCCCCCCCCCCAAAAAAAAAAACACTTCTACTGTAGTTCAGTAAAGAGCAGCATTAACGAACATAGACTGGTTCCTTTAACATTAAACAGAACTTTGAACCAACTTGTTATATCTACTCGGAAACTGTATGCTCTGGGAAATCAAAAAACATTAAACTTGAGACACAGCTAGGCATCTGAAATTGTAAAAAAAAAATAAAAATAAAAATCCAGATCTTATTTTGAGTGGGAGCTTTTGCAGCAGGCTACACCATAAGGACTATGTCGCAAGGTACTAGGACCCCATGGAAAACTTTATAGCTAGCAATATCCAGCGGGGACTGTCTCCGATGTCCACCAGTGGTATAAAGGGGTCGGTCCCCAGTCACTCCCCAGTTCTTTTCCCACTGTTGACCTGTTCACATTGGCTCCACGGATGTCTGCATGCTAACAGTTGATCCCCATTTTTGAAAATAATTTTTCGCATAGTTATCAAGTGTAGTCATTTGGTTATTGTCAGAGCATGTCTTCACCGTCGTCTACTCACAACCCCAAGTCTAAGTGCGCATGTGGAAACAGATGCCGGCCCGTGATGGCCATTCAGTGTGCCTCCTCTGCCTGGGGTCCGGTCACGATACTGAATCCTGCCTGCACTGCAAGAACTTCAGTCGATGAACGCGCATCCGTTGTCTGAAGTCTTTGAATACTTTCCTGCTGGAGCAACAGCTGGCTACCATGCAAAAGGCTCTGTCAGGCCTAGGATTCTCTTCTTCAGGGTTGGGGAGTTTCCACAAGAAGGAGAAAAAGTACCATCACCAAGAGAAGGACCACTCTCACTCCCAAACCAGGTCTTTGCATCGGAAGTCGACTAACTCCAGTCCAACTTCTGACACTGGCCCCCCACCCGTCAACCCAGGCTCCTCCTGGGTTGTTGACTTTGAAACCCCCGATGTTGGCATGGACTTCTGGCAGTGTTTCTTCTGGGCAAGGGCCTTCGGCCCCCTCCCTTAATCTTAGACCCTACAGCCATGCTTCTGGGTCTAAGACCAGGGATTCCGGCTTTAAGGAGGCAGGCGACACCCTGTCTGCCGCCCACCCCCTGGCGAACGCTTCGTCTTCATTGTCTGATCATCTGGCTGGACCCGACGACAGGAAGCAGCACCTGGTATCAGGGCCACACCCTGACGCCAGCTTCCTGGAGCATCAGGCATCAGACTCCAGATGCGCCACCCCGACGTCCTCTACCTCCTTGACGTCGGGATCGTGTATGCCGCTGGTACCTCATAAGTGGTCGTTGGAACAGCCACCGGCCGAGACATGGCCCCACCCAATGTCTGACCCATTGCAGACGGACAATCAGACATCGGCAGACCTGCAGTCAGATCCGATACTGCCTGAAGACCTGACGCCAGAGAAGCTGAAGTTGCCAGTGCGTACACCAGTCCCTAACGAACCGTCAGTACCGCTGCCTGGGGACTCTGACGACAGGGCTTGGACGCCGGTTAGACATCCTGCCTAAGGAATCACAACCTGCTCCGGTGGTTACCCCATGGGCCCACCTTCACCCAAAGAAAAATCGCCAGTTCCACTGGACGATGGGTCTCCAGACCGGAGTAGGCGCCATTCCAGGTCTACCTCCAGGCATTATAGGAGAAGGTACCCTCGTTCTCGATCCAGCTGATCCTCTGGGTCATGTTACTCCAGGTCCTCGGGAGAGCGCTCCTCGCCTCATCCGGACCCCGTACCCCCATTCAAGGATGCTACCAGGTTGGCCTGGAGGCATCCGGTGACAGCTCCTGCTGTTCCCAAGAAAGCAGACTGGCTGTACTGTACCCTGACAAATGAGCCGTTCCCCAGCGAACAGCCCAAGACCAACTCGGTCGTGTTGACTGCTGCCCATGGCAGAACCAAACAGCCCCAGCACATGAGCTCCCAGCCACCGGACAAAGAATCCAAACGCCTGGATCAGTTTGGCAGAAAGGTTTATTCCTTGGCTACATGCACCATTCGTTCGCTAAATTTTTTAGCCCACATGGTGCAGTACCAGAAATCCCTCTGGAGCAAAGCAGTCGAGCTCGCTAAAAAGCAGCACTATTCTGAGCTCAAAACGGAGCTCTTGGACGTACTGCAGTCCGGTCTGGATGTAGGAAAACACATCCTCAGATCGTTATATGATTCTGCTGACACGGCGGCCAGGGCAGCGGCCACAGGGGTTTGCATGGGGAGATACTCTTGACTCCCAGTCTCTGGGTTTAGGCAGGACCTCCAGGATGCCATCATTGATGCCCCATTCTATGGGTCCATGCTTTTTGGTCTGGACATCAAGCAGATGATCACGGATCTTCAGGATTCGGGTAAGGCTGTTCAGTCGGTACATCAGTTGTACAGGTCTGAACAGACCCCTGGCAGATGTCGTCAGTTTCATCATCAGGGAGGGCAGAAGCCTAAAGGACAGCAGCAAAGAGGCAACTTTCATCGTAAAGCTCCCTCTCGCCCCAGTGCAGCACAGGGATCAAGGAACAACAAGCTGTCCCAGGTCTGTTTGCCCACCCCGGGCTCCCACACCCGGGCCGGCCCCATACCACCTGCTGAGTCCAGGGCAGAGGTGGTAGGGGGTCGGTTCTCACTTTACCTCGACGGATGGACCACCATCACAAACGATGCGTGAGTCCTCCAGTTGATAGAGCGGGGTCATGCACTAGAATTTCATCAGATACCTCCAGACAATCCCTTGGTCCAAGCCTCTTACTCCCTCTCCCATGCCAAGCTCATTGGGGAGGAAGTACAGTTGCTGTTGGACAAGAAGGCAATGGAACCAGTTCCATCACCGCAGTGGGGGAACGGGTTCTACTCCCACTTCTTCCTGGTTCCCAAGAAGACTGGGATCTCCCCCTGATCCTGGACCTGAGCCTCTTGAACAACTATATGGAATACAAGAGGTTCAGGATGGTCACCTTGCAGGGCATTCTTCCCATGCTGCATCAAGGGGACTGGCTGTGCTCCCTAAACATGCAGGATACCTACCTCCATACTTTGGTGCTTCCAGCTCACAGGAAGTTCCTGAGGTTTTCCTTCCAGGGAAGGCACGATCAGTTTCGGGCCTTGCCCTTCGGTCTTTCCTCGGCACCTCACGTGTTCACGGAGTGCCTAGCAGTAGTGGCAGCAGCCTTGAGGAGTCATGGTCAGTTTGTGTACCCCTACCTTGACGATTTTTCTTCTGGCTGCCTCAACCAGAGATCGGCTTCTGGCAACCCTAGAGGACACCTTCAACCTGTTCAGCTCCTTGGGAGTCACCCAGAACATAGCCAAGTCACTCCTGACACCCTATCAGAGGCTTCAGAACATAGGGGCAATCCTAGACACGGAGCAAGGGAAGGCTTTCCTCCCACCAGACAAGGCATTACACCTTCGCTTGTTGGCCCACAAAATCTCAGCTGCTCCCTAGGTCTCAGCTCGATCCATGCTCCAACTCCTAGGCTACATGGCCGCAGCCATAGTGACCATACCCTCGGCACGTCTCTTCATGAGAGTCCCTCAGTGGACCCTCAGAGTGCAGTGGGATCAGAGAGAGGACGATCTAGACCAGTCAGTCTTGATCGCCAAGGCAGTGGTACAGACTCTGTCCTGGTGGCTCTCCCCACAGAATCTGGAACCGGGAGTTCCCTTTCAAAGGGACCCTCCATTGCAGGTTCTCAGAACCGATGCCTTGGGCATGGGTTGGGGTGCTTATTTTCAGAACCATCAGACTCAAGGAGCATGGTCCTCTCTAGAATTGACACTACATATCAGTATTCTGGAGATGAGAACAGTTCTATACGCCCTGCAGGCGTTTCGCCTGGATCTTCATCCGGGTCCCCTGTTGGTGCAGATGAACAACATGTCAGTCATTTACTACATCAGCAAACAAGGGGGGACACATTCCTATCCTCTTTGAGAGGCTATGGGAGTGTGGTTCTGGGCCCTGGAGCACGGCCTCTCACGCACCGTAGTTCACATTCCAGGGGTCAAGTTGGTCTCAGTCAAAGACGCACTAATGGGAACTCCTGCCGTCCGTGGCGGACGACCTTTTCCAAAGATGGGGCCTTCCAGAACGACCTCTTTACATCCCTGTGCAATGCAAAACTGCCCAGTTTTTGCTCGTTAGATCACGGGCCTGGTGTTTTCTGGTGAGACACATTGTCCCTCTGCTGGACAGGGAGCTTTCTGTATGCATTTTCTCCCTTTCCTCTTCTGCAGAGGGCTCTGCTCAAACTCCAAGCGGAAGGAGCGGAAATGATCATTGTACCTGCGCTTTGGCCTCGTCAGATATGGTTCCCTTTACTTCAGTAGCTGGCAGTGGAACCTCCGATCCCCCTGCCCTTGTCCTCCCGCTTGCTGTCATAAGAGCAGGGCAGATCGGTTTACCCAGACCTCTGGTCCCTACATCTGCATGCCTGGCACCTGCAGACATAGCCACAGCATGCCATGGGGTATCTCCCAGAGTGGCCGAGGTTCTGGTCGCAACTAGGAAACCTTCCACTAGAGCCACCTACTCTATGAAGTGGAAGCGCTTTTGTTTGTGGGCCATCAGTCAGGGTCTGGACCTTCTCCTGTGCCCTCTAAACGCTGTCCTCGAGTATCTCCTCTCCCTGTCGAACTCGGAACTTCGTTATTCATCCATTAAGGTACACCTCTCTGCAGTTTCAGCCTGTCACGTACCAGTGGATTGCAGATATGTTGCTCAGATGGATCTGGCCCGAACATTTTTGAGGGGACTACTTACTCTCAACTCTCCCATTAGGGACCCTATCCTCCTGTGGGATCTTTTGTTTTTGTTAGAAGAACTTACGTTGCCTCCCTTCAAACCAGCCGCGGACTGCGAGCTGCATTTTCTGTCGTGGAAAGTGTTGTTTTTAGTTGCCATTACTTCTGTTTGGAGGATTTCCGAGCTTCAGGCTCTGATGGCAGAAAAACCATATTTAATTTTCCACAAGGACAGGGTGTCCTTACGGACTAATCCTAAGTTTCTGCCTAAGGTGGTGTCACAGTTTACCCTTGATCAGGACATCAACCTTCCAGTTTATTACTCTAAGCATACTAATTGTGGGGAGGCTTTAGTTCACACTCTGGATGTTCACAGAGTGCTCAGATACTACATCAGTCGTACTCAGACTCTTAGAAGATCACATCAGCTTTTTGTTTCCTTTGCCCAGAGAACCCTGGGGTCACCAGTGGCAAAACAGATTTTGTCCAGATGGCTAGTCCATTGCATCACATTCTGTTACAACAAGCCCTTACTGGGCTCAGTAAAGGATCACTCCACCAGGGGCATTTCAGCCTCCTTTGTGGCATTCTGTAATGTCTCTGCAGCAGATATCTGCGCAGCAGCTACTTGGAGCTCAGTGCACACCTTCGTGAAGCACTGTAGTTTGGACATTGATTCCCGTCAGAGAGCTGGATTTGGTCTCGCGGTGCTTCAAGGCCTTTTGTCTTGAAGCATTCTCCACCTTTCAGTTTCCACCTCCCAGCCCATTCGGGTTCATTTGGGCACTGCTTGGTACTCAGTCCTTATGGTGTAGCCTGCTGCAAGAGCTCCCACTCAAAGTAAGATAGTACAGTTAGGTAAGAACTTACCATAACAGTAGATCTTTGAGAGGAGCTCTTGCAGCAGGCGTTATCTCCCACCCTCCTTCCCCCTGGTCCTTTATCTCCATTCCTTACTAACCCTTGGCAGGTCTCTGGTGGGAGAACTGGGGAGTGGCTGGGGACCGCCCCCTTTAAACCATTGGCGGACGTTAGAGGCGATCCGGCGTCAGGGGTACTGCTAGCTAGAAAGGTTTCCGTGGGGTCCTATTGCCTGGTGGCATAGTCCTTATGGTGTAGCCTGCTGCAAGAGCTCCTCTCGAAGATCTACTGTTATGGTAAGTTCTTGCATAACTGTACTTTCCTAGTTCACAACACAGTTCCCGATGCCTTTGCTTTTTTTTTTTTTTATATTCTTTTTATCTCCCAGCTAGTCCAGGGCCCCACTGGGCAATATCCACTCGAGTCACCTGCTACCGCCCTGCCTGCATCCCCAGTCCAACGAGAAATCGGGGACAGAGTCCCTTCCCCTCAGTGGGCCCACAAGAGAGGGGGGAATCTGATAGTCAACCGGGCGGGGACCAGTGGTGGACGTGTGCAGTGCTCCTTGGGGACCGCTGTTTTCCTCCTGGATTCCATTTTCTTTTCCGCTGTGTGTGCCCCTGAGCGTGGATGTGCAATGGTGTCTGTGCACCATGTGTGCTGACGCCCACCGCCGCTCCAACCCAATGTATGGCACCGCTGTCTGCACTGCCCCTGATTTCCATTGGGGGCTGCTGGCAAGCGGTGCAAGTCCCTTTACCCATCCCCCTCTCCAGCCGACCCCCAGCAACCCAAATCTGTTCCCGATTCCGGGTCGCCGTCGTGGTGCGAGGTGTGGCATCCAGCACCTCAACCCTCCGCACTATTAGGTCGGCCTGATGCCTTTGCTTTTAAATGTTATTAGTGATGATAGGCAAAGGAGTAGTGAAAGAAACCCGTTCTCTCCTCAGGTTATTTCATCCTCTGAGTCGTCCTCACAGGGTATTGGAGCAGCAGTAAATTCCCTTACTAAGGCTTCCATCTTTTTACCTGCTTCGATGGGGTCTGTGTACTGAAATGTGTGCCCTTCGTAATGGATATGGAGACGGGCTGGCATCAGAAGGGAATGCACCAACCCAAGACTGCGAAGTCGGGCTCGGACCCCATCAAATTTCTTGCGATGGCTTCTTGTTGCAAAAGAGAGGTTGGGGAATAGGTGAAGAGTTTTGCCATTGAGTGTAAGGTTGTGGGAATTCCTTGCTGCCTGCAAATAAGTGTCCCGAACTGTGACCCCCGTCGTAACCAGGAGGGTTGCTCTCAGAAGATCAGATTGGCCGTTGCAACTCTGAGGGAGATTCGGTAGGCCCGTAAAATCTGTGATGAGGCATCTGCCCCATTGGGCAGTTGTAGAGCCCCAGGTAACCATTCTTTCAAGAAAGCTGTCAGGTCAGGCCCCTCGCAACCCTCCGGGAGTCCAACCAGGGGCGAGTTTACAACCCTCTGCATGTTTTCGATGACCTCCAAACGGTATTGAAGCTGGCTGTTTTCTTGAATGATTTTAGTAGTGGCGGATAGTGCTTTGGTCGCATGTATTTCAGGTGTGGAGGGCGTTTTGGTCACTGACTCGATCTTCAAATCTTGGTCTCCTAATCGTTTCAGGATTTCTGCCATCTTCCCATCGATGGCCTGCATGGACAGCATTGGTGACTGCTATGAAGGCTCAGCAGACTCCGGTGGGCCCGATGACAATGTTTGGACCGGCTGCTCCACATATGGTGGAGTTTTTGAACCACCGCCACCACCTTTAGTTCTGTGCCCCATTGCCAAAACAGGTATCAAAATGCTCCAGAGCAAGTAAGCTGTCGAGACCTGTAGAAGTAGCTGCCGATTTATGCCAAAGTAATAAGTATTTTTCATAAAAAGATTGCTGGAATGCAGAGCAAGAACAGAGCACTTCTTTTCAGTGAGTGTGCTCCACAGTACCCCCTTTTTAATTAGCAGCCGACATACCTATGGTATTAGAAAACCATATGGAATTAAAGCAAGTGAATTACAACCATTATCCTTGAAAGTGCTTCTAACGACATCAATGTTTTCATCTGGGTGTCATTTCAAGCAGATAGCCTATGCATGCTCTTTTCCCTGGAATGTTTATGGAGTAGTTTGAGCTAGTCTAAGCAATCCATGGTGTGGTTTGATCTCACACTGAGGGCACAAAGGCAGGCCAGTAGGACAATGGCACTGGATGTCCAGAAAGAAGACTTTAGGAGGATGGAGAAAAGGTATCTGGGCCAGTCTGGTTCGGTACCAACATAAAGAGGGTGTGGGGGAAAAAGTGGGAATTCATTAAAAACAGCTTAACAGAAATAGCAAAAGGTTGCCTTCAGCAGATCGGAGGAAAAACAGAGAAAAAGACTGACTTGCTTTCAAAAGAGGTATGGAAAGTGGTTAAGTTCAGGGAATACAAGAATTCCCAGTCAGGCCAGTAGATACTGATTTCTGCCAAAAGAAATGAGCAGGACATTAAGAAAGTCAAAGGCATCTACTGAACTCAGGAAAGTGGAGGAGGTGAAGTGGAATGAGAAAGCATTTTTTTAGCTGTATACATGAGAGAAAAAGAGACAACAGCTGTTTAGCAAGGCTGAAATGGGAACTCCTGGGCTGAAGAGGATGGGCAGAATGCCAGAATCATCAATGAATACTTCAGGGTTTTAAATAATTGATTAGCAGTTTTTTTTTCTTGGGATGATACTAACTGTACAGAAAGTATTTATATAGATTTTCTAGAAGTGCTCTGTTTGTTAAACACAGTGAGGCAAGAGCTATGCATTTTCACAAAGATTTAGTACTTTTATGAGCAAACTGCTAATCAATTTTTAGAGTTAAATAAAACCCTGATACTTATATGCTCTGTCTTTCCGCCAAAAAAGTGTCTGTTTACCAGACTGTGGCATACATGTTGGAGAGGCATGAACATAGACCAAGGGAACCATTTCAGAGGAGAGTGTGCTGAAGGGTTATTGGGATTAAAAGTGGACGGGTCGCTTGGTCTGGATGGACTACACCCCGAGGAGCTAAAGGAATTGGCTTGAACACTGGCAGAGCCAGTAGCAGACCTGTTCAGCTGTTCCCAGAATATGGTAGAGGTCCCAGGTGACTGATGTGTAGCAGATGGCCTTCCCCTGCACAAGAGTGGCAGAATGGAGGGGGGCGTGGCCAGCAGCTGACCGAATCAGACGCTCCTGCATGAGCTCTGCTCCGGCGGAACAGATATTGGTTAAAATTACAATTGTAAAATAGCAAGAAGCTGCACAAAAATGCGATATTCCACCAAAGCTCATCGAGCTGACCATCCTGGTTCAAGTTTTCACTTACATCGAGATGGGAGGCCGGAAAAAACAGATGTCTCAGGACACTGGGAGAGGGCAGCAAGGTAAACCACGGGAGCCACCATCAGTGAGCGGCACGGGTCAGGAGGCCACAAAATGGGAGCTGTCTAAAGCTGCACTGTTTAACATCGCAAGAGACTTAGTCAAGAAGGAGGAGGTGCTCGGAAATAAACTGGAGGCTAAAATTAATCAAATGGCTGACGAAGCTTAGACTGACTGAGATGGTGCAGAAAATGGCTATGGTCATCACAGGTTTAATTTCTGAGAACAAAATCCTAAGGCTCAGACTAGAGCACTTGGAAAACAGGGCCAGGCAGAGTCATGTGTGGTTGTTGGAAGTTAATAGTACCAGTGTTCACCTCCCGAAGCCGCTTTAACAGCCTGCAGCTCATTTAAATCAGTTCAGTTTTTTAGTTTTCATTCCATCACTTTAACATTTAGAGGGGTTCATGGTCGCTCATCATTTGGCCGAATCAGTATCAGCCTGACCACTGTCACCAAGGTGACCCACTCATCAATCCAGAAAGTGCACTTTGATGTTTAAAATGCCAATATGAGATGAGGTCCCACTGCACGCCTCTCCCCACCCCCCACCCTTTTATGTGGAAACCACTGTCCAGCTTCATCTTTTAGTTTTAAATTTCTCCAGGCCAGTATGAACTGAGGTCGCACTGCTTACTGTCTTGTGTGGAAACCACTCTCTGGCTTAGTCTTTTATGTAGTGTGCTCTGGCCCATAAGAGGCCAAGAAGGGCCGGAGGGCTCCGACATACTGGCTCACGGAAAATGGACTCACTCCTAGGACTACAACTTGTCTCTTCGATATTGCAGGCTTACTGTAGCACGCCACGTTGAAAGTCGGCCAGCAACAACGTGGAACAGAGTAGGGTGATCTTGTTGATGTCCACCAGACCACACGTTCAGGAGACCGTCCTGAAGGTGGCAGAGCAAAAGGGACAGTTGTATTGTGTTGAAGGACCTTAAGTGTATTTTACTCTGGATTGGAGTTTCACCACCAAGCAGCGGTGAAAGAGTTTTGAAATGGTTCGCTCTAACCTGCATACCTTCAGAATTGCTCACACTTTACAATTCCCTGCCAGATAACGGATGAACTGTGCTGGTAAAACATTTTCTTTACTCGGACCCTGTAGAGGCAGGAAAAGACCGGAGTTAATAAAGCAGAACTTTTTAGAGAGGGAAGCTGAGGGTGAGGATGAATGACATACAGTATCTGTTCGATTCTCAATAAAAAGGTTGAGGTCTGTTTCAGTTGATTGTTAGTATGCATAACATTTTAATCTAAGGGTAAACACTGGGATGTATCTATTACTGTGGTGAGCCATCTTTGATGCCAGATCCCTTGCCATGGGAGACTAGTGTAACAGCAATTTTTCTCCTAGGCAAGCAAAGCAAGACCTGAGGGGAGTCTAGGGTCTCCAAATGGCTGCTGCCTTGTGGCACTGATCTACCGACACCAAATTGTGATTGTGAAGGGCTCGGGCATGCAGCATTTTTTCTCTTTATGCCAGCCTCTAGATCGCAAAACCAGACCAGCACTGTATCAAATTGATATGCCTCAGTCTCTGTAGCAGTGTAAAATGTTCTATGTTCAAGACTCATTCAGAGTCCTGTTAATCTTTTGCTTGCCTTTAAAAACAGCCTACCTGAAAGTGTAGGTATGATAAAACAATGGAATCTTTCAAAAAATCCCTGGACAAATACATGGGACATAAAAAATACGAGTACCACCACTGAGTCAAGTGGCGAGTGATATTGGGTCTCGTGATCTCCCAGTTCGTATTATACTATGAAACTATAAATCCTGTCTGTTACAATATAAAAGACAGGGGAACAGTTACCGTAATTTGATGTTCCAGGACGAGCTATGCTTACCGGTAAGGAATTTTAAACAACTTTACATTTTGTAAGTTCTTTGAGTACTTTAATGTGTGGTTGAATGCTTAGAAGCAAAGAATTTTTTTTTTGCATTATTTCCTTTTCCGCCCCTACTTGCGCAAGATCCGCCACTCCTTCGGCAGCCATTATCTCAGACGTTCTTCTCCTACTACTCCTCCCCCTGGAGCCCACCCCACCTCACCTCATATTGCAGCCTGACTCCCTGGGTAGCCCGGCATAACCTTTCGCTGGGTGTGTCCCCCTCCGAGGGGGAAGGCACTGGTGGGGGATATCCAGCACACTCTTTTTCTGGTCCCCAGGGCACTGCTGAGGTAGGTGGGACTTCCACAGGAGGCTCTTCGGAGGGGTCGATAGGCCAGCTGCTGTCATCCAGCCAATCCTGGGCTGTTTTTCTGTTTTCTTGGTTCCTCTCTCTATTGCGACACTCATGCAGTGCTCCTGTTCTCCACTGGGGGCCGCTGCAGAGCAACGTGATCCCGTTACCCACCCCAGGAGAGGAGAGCAGTCCTACGAATGCTCAATCCTCCCCTCCCCTTTCGACCCCCGGCGTCCCAGTCCGTTTCGAAGCCGAATTAGCCAGCGTGGTTGAGGTAAGGCGCCAGCTCCTCAGCCCTCTGTGCCATTGGGCCGGCAAAACATAGAATTTGACGGCAGATAAGGACCGCTTGACCCATCTAGTCTGCCCATTTTTCCTACCTGTTTCATATGCCACAAATCATAAATGATCTGGGACGTACCCTCTCTTTCCTATTGCTAGAGTTCCTTTATGTTTGTCCCATGCGATTTTGAATTCCGCTACCGTTTTGGCCCCTATGGCTGCTGCTGGGAGGCTGTTCCATAGATCCACCGCCTTTTCTGTGAAAAAAATGCTTTATCTCATTGCCCCCTCTATCTTTATATCTTGGCCCCTTGTTCTTGAGCATCTTTTTTTTTTTTTTTTTAAAGATGCTACCCTCTTGTACCTTATTTGCACCCTTGGGGTATTTGAAAGTCTGCCATCATATCCCCCCCTCTTCTCTCCTCCAGGGAATACATATTGAGATCCTCCAGTCTCCCCTCATATGACGTTTGGTGCAGTCCCTGCATCATTTTTGTCTCCCTTCACTGAACTGCTTCTACTCTTGTCTATGACCTTCCAGAGGTGCAGCCTCCAGAACCGGACACAGTACTCTGGATGAGGTCTCACCAGTGTTCTATACAGTGGCATCACCACCTCCTTCCTTCTGCTGGAGATTCCTCTATTTGTTACATTTAATGTACGTGTTCAGTGGACTTTAACAGAGCAATTGCAAAAGTGCTCTCATACATTTCAGAATTTTTGTAGCAAATACTGCATTGGCTCAGGCATTAATACTGCCCAGAGCTGCGTACAGTTAAGTGCAAGGTGGCGCA
The DNA here is from genome assembly GCA_016271365.2 of Neoceratodus forsteri. Lineage (NCBI taxonomy): Eukaryota > Metazoa > Chordata > Ceratodontiformes > Ceratodontidae > Neoceratodus > Neoceratodus forsteri. Next base: position 1,103,963,819 of record CM028135.1, on the reverse strand, counting down.
ATAGGCTCTGACTCTTTCATGAAAACCGTCCATGATCATTGCTGCCGTGGCTTATTAGAGGACTTGTGTGAGACGTTGGCCTACTAGGCACTATTGAGTATGTTGCAGGACCCTCACACGCTATAACAATGGAAGAAAAATTAATTAAACTGCAGAGCCTGATTATATGACGTTGTTAAAAGATATATCTTGAAACTTGGAACCAAGTGTAATTTTCATGTGCCTGGTACAAATTGAATTATAAAAAAAAGAGTGGCAAAAGGGGAGTCCCAGGAAACTAGACAGGTAAGCCTGACCTCCATTATGGACTCCATAGTGAAAGAGTGACTGGTGGAATTTCTGGAGGCACAGGAAATCCCAAGGCCCAAGGCAGCATAGTTTTGTAAGGGTGAAGATCTTGACAGACAAACCTAATTTAATTCTTCAGTGGGGTTTCACGGGAACGGGACAAGAGCAGGGCCCTGAATGTCTTGTACTTGGATCTGAGTAAGGTTTTGGCTCGGTGCCCTACAACTGGTAGGTGAAGACACCAAGCGATATAGGGATTGGTGATAAATTGACTAGGTGAGTGGGTGGCTGGGTGGGTAGCAGCTGATTTGCGACAGGATTCTAAGAGTGGTCATAAATGGGACTAGGTCAGGAGTTAGGTGGGCGACGAATGGCGTGAAGCAGGGGGTCAGTCCTGGGCCCTGTGCTTTTTAATGTGTTCATATGCGACTCCGATCGCACCCTGGTGGAGTTGGATCTATGCATTAACCCTGCTCAAAACTCCAGGCACTGGAGAATGAATGTTTCCCTGCTGAACCATTGTGATTTCAAAGGAATGATCAGAACTGAAACGCAGAACTATGAAGTCACAGATACCAAAGGAGCATCCTTCCAAGGCAACCTGGTGGATGGGCTCAAAGCAGTGCACACGGGACGCATCATCAGCTATGCCTCGTAATGCAAAAAGGAAGCTCAGAAAGAGTAGATGAGGTTGGAAGAGAAACTCTTTAACCTAGAAGTGGAACTTAAGATTATGCTGAACCTAGGGGGTTAAGACCGGACTGGACCTCTGTAGAGCCAAATTGAATAGGTTATTGGAGGCCAAGATAAAGGGCACCCTCAGATATTCTCGCCATAAATACTTTGAAACTGGGAACCAAGCAGGGAAATTGCTGGCTTGGTAGCTTAGAAAGGAAGTTGCCAACAGAACAGTGTTGTGCATTAGACAGGTGGGTGCACAGCAGTGTGATATGGATCAGGCCACGGTCTTGCAGCACTTCATAGACTACTACGAGAACCTGCACAGACAGGAGGAAATTCCAGGCTACAATGCTAAACTTGAAGGCTACTTCCGAAGAATCAAGGTCTGAAAGCTGATGGAGGAGGCAGTTGGAGCTCTTAACTTTCCTATGACCCTGGAGGAGCTTGCCAACACAATATCTTACTTGAAAGCGGGCAAAGCAGGGGGTCCCGACGGGATCAGTGCAGAGTGCTACAGAACACTTGTGGAAAAGCTTAGCCCATGCCTAGACACATGTCTGGGAATTCAGGAAGGAGAGAAGGCACCTGCTTTTTGGCAGTATGCACAGATAACAGTACTGCCAAAACCAGGCAGACGCATCACGCTGTCACTCTGACAGACCTATCTCATTGCTAAATGTAGATGTGAAGATCTTTACTACCAGTTTATCAGAATGCCTGCAGAAGTGTGTGGGGTCCCTACTTCAGCCGGACTTAACGGGATTTATTAATGGCAGATTAATACATGACAATGTGAGGCACCTTCTTAACGTGATATATCGAGCTCAACAGGGAGGGCAGCCAGCCTCAGCAGACTTGTGGATGCAGAGAATGCATTTGAGCCAGTGAACTGGGAATTCTTATACAGAAAACTGACAGAGGTGGGGTGGGAGAACCCTTCTTAACATGTATCACAGAATTGTATGCCACACCGCAGGCCACAGTGTGGGTGAACGGTGCCTCAGACAGATTCTTCTTCACTAGAGAAACACTGCAGGAGTGTCCCCTTTCCCCTCTACTCTTTGCCTTTTGTATTGAGCCACTGGCTCAGGTGGTTCTTAGGAACCCAGAGATTGCCAGAGTGAGGGGGAAGGAACATGACTGCAAAAATATCACTTTATGCAGACAACTCGCTGTGCTTTCTCACTAAACCAGACATCAGTCTCTGCCCTGTTAACAGAATTGGGAGAGTACAGAACCATTTCAGACTACATCAACTACGAGAAATTTGAAGCCCTCAGAATTGGTGGATCATGTCCTCCCCTCCTTTGGAAGAATGTACCCTTTCGGTGAGCCGCTAACAGTGTAGTTTGCTACCTGGGAATCTGGGTCACACCAAGACATAGCTCCCTATTCAAACTGAACTATGAAAAAGTTAAGGGGGAGGTCAGAGCAGATGTGCACATTGGAATCCCCCATTTCCAGATTTGAGGGTCAGGATTGCTAGCCTCAAAATAAATGTCCTCCCACGGCTTCTGTTCCTATTCCAAGCCCTGCCAGTCAGAATAAGAGATATGGAAACACATTCAGAAAGCCATAATAATCTTTGTTTGGGCCTCCAAGAGGCACAGCATTATTAAAAAAAAAAAAAAAAGTCCTCACTCTTTCTTTTTTTTTTTTTTTTTTGGGGGAGGTAGCCGTGCCAGACCCGTGACTGTACTGTCTGGTGCCGCAGTTTACCTCAAGCATAACATAAATCAAACAAGGCAAATTTGGGTTGGTTACATCTGGAGGACCCCACACTTCTGGTGCCCATCTTTGCAGTACTTCATATATACGTTGCTCTGCCTGTATTTACAGCCATTAAAAACCTCTGGATACTGCACTCTCTCGAGGTACTCCTGAAAGCTAAGACTTTAGGAACCCCCTAATGGTGTGGGCCAATTAACAGTAAACTTAGGTGACCCTGACTTCCTCCCAGTGAAGGAGGATGGAGGCAATAGAAGATGGAATCATAACTCTTCCCTCACTAGATTCAAATATTTCATATAAAACGGCCAGTGTACATCCTTTGCAGAGATCCAACCTGCCCCAGCAGGACTTCTTCCAGTTCCTCCAAGTTAGGCAGTACCTCAGGACCAAGGGAAGACTGGCCACAATCAGTAGAGACTCCGGTTTGTTGGAGGGTTTTCTGGCTGGGTAACAGTGTTAGCTGACAGATGTGGGAATATTTCCTGGGCCTATAAGACACTGCAGGGCACACACCACCCTGAGTTCCATCAAATAAAAACAGCTTGGGAAGGTGAAGTCCAAGTAGTGATCAGGGAGGAAGGCCAGATTTGAGGGCAAGGTTGGTGCACCACATCTTCCCTAGCACGGAGGGAATTCCGCTGGAAGTGCCTGACCTGTTTGTTTCACACCGCAACCATTACGAAACATTTTAGTGGAGGAAGCAGCTCCGACCTTTACAGGAGAGAGTTTGGCCAGGGGGGAACCATTTTCACTTCTTTTGGCACTGTCCAGGGGTGCGGCCATATTGGGCCGGGATACTTAGAACATAGAAACATAGACTTTGACGGCAGGTAAGGATCACTTGGCCCACCTAGTCTGCCCATTTCCCTATCTAGAGGATAAGCTGCAGATCCTATTTAACTAGCAGCCTATTTCTTCCTACCCCCACAAAAATTGCCTTATGTCTGTCCCATGCATTCTTGAATTCTCCCACAGTTTTAGACCCCACAACCTCCTCAGGAAGGCTGTTCCATGCGTCCACCACCCTCTCTGTGAAAAAATACTTCCTCACATTGCCCCTGAGCAGTCCCCCCTCTATCTTCAAATTGTGTCCCCTCGTTCTTGCACATCTCTTTTTCTGAAAGATGCTACCCTCTTGGACTTTGTTGATTCCACTGAGGTATTTAAACGTTTCTATCATGTCCCCCCCTCTCCCTTCTTTCCTCAAGGATACTAGAGGACTTCTGGGCTATCACTGTCCCCTTCAGCTGTGAGTACCTTATGCTTTGTAGGAGAGTCTCACATCTAGGCCACAGACCCCATCAGATGATCTTCCGGGCTCCGTGCACAGTTGCCACAAAGGGGAGCAACCTGACTTGGCTGACACATACACCACCCTTTCTGGAGACGTGGAGGCAGAAAGTCAGGAACTCCAAGGGACTGAACAAATTGCAGCCACACTGAGGCTAATCCCAGAGAAACACATGGATCTTTGGCTGCAGTGGAGCCAGTATGAAAATCCTGAGCAGTCCAAGACCGGTGATAATGGAAGAGACAGATCTGCCAGCTGGACATTGGTATATGCTCACATAATCCGATATCATAGAATCACATGTGCTTAAAAGTACCATGTCTTACTCTAAGACAGGGGGTGCGGGAGAGGCAAGGTCATAAATGGAGAGTGGAGGTGGGGGGACTCCCTTTCCTAGTCACGCCATTTCCCATAATGTTGTAATAATGCATGAAACAGGTAGCCACACACAGGTTATACAGAGTTGTTTAAGTTAATTTCCAGGTGTTATGCAGTCTCTGGTGACTCACATACATTGGCCGAAACATAGGTCCACGGGCAACTTGAAGGCAACATGGGTCTGTAAAAAAGAAAGGAGAATACCATGGCCGATTGTAAACTGCCCTACTTTTATCTGTATTATCCTGACTGGTTAACCAGTAAAACTGAGTTACAAAAAAGGACGGTGTACCTCTAAATGGGTTTGTTTTTTCATTTTGTGTATAATTAAAAAAAAAAAAAACCAAGAACTTGTCTCCTGATAAGTCTCTGGTTTCTGACATTCTGAAAATTTTTGCTGTACAAAAAAAAGAGGACGCCCTTCGCCCCTCAGCGATGTTGATTCACAGATTCTCCCTGTGTGAGAAATGTATAGCTTCAACAGCATTAAAAAAAAGATTTTTCACAGGTCTCGGTCATCTTTTTTTTTTTTTTAATTTTTATTTATTTTTTTAAGGCTGTTTAACAGATGTATAAAATTACATAGAATGTATTACATCCCATTATTTTAAAATCGGTATCTAAAATATAGTCATACAAAATACAGACATTGTAGAGTTCCATACATAAATAAAAACACAACATTTATATAATCTCTACCAGGCCCCATGATTATGCATAATAGGTATTTAAAAATTTTGCAACTCCAAAAATGACATTTGTTTTATCTAATCTTAAAAGATATTTTATGCTATCTTCCTGCTTACACAAATTATACTTATGAAGAAGCAGCGTGACCCATCTCTCTCTATAGTTAAAGCATCACATTCTAGCAGAGCATGGAATATATTTTGGGATTTTACATTTATACAGCTACATAAAGTATTGTTCCCCTTACCAGGGCCCTTCTTTCTCCTAGAGAAGACAACTCCCAAGCTTTCCAACCACAACCTACATAAATTGTTTCTGTGCCAGTTATTGTCACAGTGTGCTAATATTCTGTTCCTCAGATTTGTTTTTTACCAGAATAAAGACCAAACATGTCTATATTATGAATTTTCCCAAAGTCATTCTGCATTTCAATATAATATTATCATCTCCATATGATTTCATCTGGAAATTGATTCGTATTTATACTGGCTTAAACAGACCAAAGGACTTCCATACCAGCCGTCTTCACTATCATATTTAAAGTAGTGAACCAATTTATCAGGCTTATTCCAGTTAGTAGCCTTTCTAAGTGGTATAGCCTGCACATTTTTGGAAGCCTATCATTAGGAATTTTCTTTACTTTTTTCTAAACTGTAACTGTTCTTGCTTTAATTATTGCTGAGAGCAGTACCAGCCCAGATTCTAGTCTCATAAAGGCTGCAGGACAGTGCCTTGGTAAGTTAAGAACATTTCTTATAAGAGTTTTGTATAGTCTGCAATCTTATTTCACTCAAATATAAACCCCAGATTTCACTGCCTTATAGTGTCTTCGCAGTTTTTGCTTCATAAGTTGCTTTAAGGATAGTGAATGAGTTATTTGCAAAAGCTCCAAAGGCACCCATGGAACTGTATGATTTATTTTTAACATCAGTAATGTGGTTTCCAAGACATATTATCACAGATAACCCCTCCTAATTTCAAACCATTTATTACCCATTGTTTTTTAGCTGGCTTTTTACAACTAGTAGACATAATTTTTGTTTTCGCCACATTCATTTTTAGATCTAACTTGGCTAGAGAGTTCATTAAGCTTGCAACACCTCTTCTCAGACCCAGTGGCATTTGTGAAATGACAATAGTGTAGTCCTCATATAACAGAAGTTGGATTTTTTTCAGCATTTATTGCAGGCGCAAATGTATCGATTTCTCTAATATCTCTTATCAGGGTCTCGATGTATACATTAAATAATGGCGCTAATAAGCACCCCCTGTTTTACACCTTTCTTAATTTCTATTTCCTTTGAGAGGGCACCATCCCTGGTGTATCTTATTTGTGCTGTTGTATTATGATATAATGTTTTTAGAATAACCAGAAGTTGCTTATTTATGTCTAAAGCATCAAGGGTCTCTCACAGTTTGTTCCTCTTTATGGAATCAAAGGTAGCCCTTATGTCCACAAAACAGACAAATAAGGTGCCCTTTCTCTCTGTAACATAACTGTTAATCACGTAGTTCAGTGTAGAAATTAAATCCATGGTACTAAAATGCTTCCTGAATCTGCATTGAAATGTTGACACAAAGCTATTTTCCTCTACCCACTTTGTAAGTCTAACCAGCAGCAATCTTGTATACATTTTTTGGACCACCAGTAGAAGGGTGATTGGTCTGTAACATTTTGGATCCTGCCTTTGGCCTTTTTTAGAAAGGGGAATAACTCCTTTATTCCAGTTACTGGGAAAAACTTAGTACTGTCTTCTTAACAAAAAATATCTGGGTCAAAACCTCTGCCCACTGGTCAGTATTATGCAAGAATACTTCGGCTGAGAGACCATCCACACCGGCCGCCTTGTTCCTTTTTTGCGCTTGTATAGCAGCCTTTACCTTAGTTATAGAGAAAGCAAGTGTGTCTGTGTGCATTCTGTTATTTTACTTTCATAATTCTGGGCTCCCTGTAGAGCCACAGTATTATTGTCATCGGTCTTATTTTAAGTGTAAGATCTAGGTTTCCTTTATCATGCTTAACACATTATATTGAATATTCTTTTCATCGCACCCATATACAACTAGGGTTCAGAAAGTTTGAGAATCTTTTTTCCATATTGCGTCTTGTAAAAGTCCCCATAAAGCTTTTTCATAATCTTTTTTCTTTTTGTAACCACCCAGTCCCCTGGGGTTACTAGAATCCCCTCAGTATCAGTACTAGGCAGGGAGAGGCAGCTAGTGATTAACTGGTTAAATGGGGTTTTCACCTGCTCACTCTTTTGTTTACTTGGCTTCAGCTGAGAGGAAAGTGATGAGCTCATTTGGAACTCTCGCAGCAGCATAAGCCTTTGCCAGCTGTGAGGAGGTAGTTTAGAATCTTGAGACGGTATTCAGTGTGAGTCTGTAGCTGGAAGTGAGAGGAGTGAGAACTGCTCAGCTGAGGGCTCTGAGGAGGGCCCTGCTTTCTCATCCTAGTCCTAGTACTTCCCAGTTTGCCAAGAGAAGTGGTAGAAACCGTTGTGCACAGCAGGGTCGGCTGATTTTTTTTCATCCCTAGAGGGGGTGAAAAGAACTGCTAGTGGATGGATCCTGGGGGCTATCCCCTTTTTGATCCAGGATGTTTTGAAGCTGCCTGAAATGTCGAACGGTGAGTAGGATCTGACTTTTTGTTGCAGAAAGCAAGTACCTGTGCTGTTGTGTTCTCTGTCTGAAAGGGAAGTGCACAACTTTTCTGTTCAGAAGTGTGAGACTGTTCTCATTTAGAGTTGACTGAAATGTGTGATGTCCAGAGGTATGACAATATCACATTATTCAGGACTTTAGTTCTTCCACTATCAATGTAGTGTTTTAAATGCTGGATGCCAAAGTTTCATTCAGTTAAGCATTTTTCCAAGTGTGTTCACGATGTTTAAGGTGTCACTCTGAAGAATGATTGGATATGGATTTTGGAGCAAAGGGTGGGCAGACCCCCATCTGGAGTAATCAGTTCAGGACTACAGGTTCAGTAAGGGCGCCTGGTTACTTTAGACATGGGGCCAATCTGAAGAGGCCGATCTGTCTGAAGAGGATTTTACTCCCTGGAGTGGGGTGTGCTAGTTATTAGCAAAATGTATGTTCAGTTGTGGCCAGTGCCACTGGAAGAAATGTTAAATGTCCTATGCAATTTGGGAATATAAGTCCAAGATGTTCAGTGTCGTACAGTGTGGGAATAAGAAGAGTTTTCTGTTGTATACAGTTGTTTTGTTGTTCTGCAAGTTCCTGTTGCCATGATATGTAGACCTTGGGGGTCCAATCCTTGCTTTAGAGAACATATTTTAGAATAAAGTCACACTCTAGAACCCCAACTATTGTTTGGACAATTACGTTATTGCTTTCTGTGTGGAGTTGCTGGGTACCCCTCCAGAAGCTGGGTCTAGCATAGCCCTAGCAAAAAGTTCTGCCCTCAGGACCTGGTTTTGTAAATACCTAATGGGTCATAATTGCTTGTGTACACCCCCCACCTCTTGATGTCTAGAGTAATGAGCCTGGTATGCATTCCCAATGCTAGGAATGGTACTAGTTTAAATGTTCCTGAAGTCTGTGCCCAATTAAGGGTTCCAGGGGTAGATAACTGTGTAAAGTAGCGGGGAGTAAAACTTTTTATAAATTAAATTCCTATATTCTGACTTAAGATTTTTTAAGGGCAGTTAGCACAGTAGGACTAGTTGTCTTCACTCTTAATTTCACTAGTTTTTTTATCTCCAGTCTCAAATCTATCACAATCTTTATCGAACCATGGTTTATCTGAGCCAATTTTAACTTTAGCTTGAACCTTTTTCTTTTGCATAATGCCTTTTCTGTTGATTTCATATATTCTTCAAATTTTCTTGACTTGTAATTTACCTCAGATATATTAATACAGTTTGGACTACATGCCAAATCCATGGTTCTATGGTTGTAAATAATTTCATTAAGCGTTTGTTTTGCATGCTCGTTCCATTTAATTTTTTTCCCATATTTGATGCACATATTCTGATTTGCATCACAGTCTTGTAGCACATTTTTAGTAATCCGTTTAAAGTGCGAGTTCAGGACACAGTTCACCGGAAAATGGTCACTCTCCCATAACTTGTGAATTTTAAGATGGCCGACTCTAGGGTATTCCAAAGCGTCAGTTATACATAAATCTAATACACTGCCCCATTAGTTGTGGGGACTGTCACTTCCCCTTCCCAGTCAACCTCTGAGTGAGCATTCAAAATTCTAAGTCTGAATTTGTTTAGAAATTGCAAAAATATCCTTTCATTCTTATTTATCTTTAGAGTGCCTTAGGGGAATATTTAGGGTATCAATACCCCCATTCTAGGGAAAACTTCCTGATTCTGTTTCCTATATGAACACTAAAATCACCCGTCAGTAATCTATAGACTCCTGGGAATCTAGCCCTAGGTGACTCGATGTCATTTCCAGTTCTTTTTAAGATATCATTAAAATTTTTCTGTTTCACAGCCAGTGGAATATAAATATTAAATAATGCCAGAATTTGTGCATTTCCAGCAATTACTACATACATATAAAATGAGTTATTTAAACAAGCCTCTAGGTTTATGAAGTCCAGCGCTAAAGCAATAAAAATAGCTAGCCCACCTTTATATCTACCATATTTACAATTTTTGAAGGCAGGGGTTATTCAGGCCTTATACTCTTTCATCCACTGAGCATCTGAGTTTCCCATCCATGTTACTTGTAGGAGCAATATTGTAAAGTTTGACATCCATTTCAGGCATGCTCTGTCTTGACGTTTTTCCTTAAAGCCTGCTATATTGCAAGTTAATATATTTAATGTACTTTGCTCTTGATTATTGACTTCCAGTCAGTTTTTTCCAAATTTCTATTGTACTATCCGTGGAGTTTAGAGTAGTAGTATTACCCTCACAAGTCTCTTCCACAGATGATAAATGAGAGTCCGCTGACTCCTCCAACTCGAGGATCACATTGTTTTTAATCCTGAGGCCTAATTGATCTTACTTCGAGACACAGCTCTTGCAGCAGGTTACACTATTAGGACTGAAGCCGGCAGGCGTCAGGACCCCACGGAAAAATTCTAGCTAGCTATCTTCAGCGGGGACCGCCCCACGTCGGTCCTGCCTCCGACCGTCCAGGCGTGTTAATACATAAGGGGCGGTCTGCTTCCAGATTCCCCAGTTCTTTCCGCCGTCGACTTGCCGTCTTGACCCTTGGTTCGTTTCTAGCACGACGCCGCGGTAACGCAGCTTTCCACGGGAAATTTGTTCTCAGAGTTCAGTTTTTCTCTGATGTCCTCCCTGACCTCCGGTCACCTCAAGTGCGCCTGTGGGAAGCAGATCCCTTTAAGGATCCACACTGCCTGTGTCCGTGCCTAGGCCCAGACCACGACACCCGGTCCTGCTCTTTTTGCCAGGGTTTGAACAGCAGAACTCGGATCCGTCGCCAGAAGGCCCTACAGGCATTCCTGTTAGAGGAGCAACTCAAGTCCATGGCTTCCAAGGGGGATTTTTCGCAGTAGGCCCACAAGCATGCTGAGAAGCACAGAGAGAAGGCCCCTTCCAGGTCCCCGTCTAGGGCCTCCGACTCGCGCACTTCTGGCTCCAGGTCCAACCGCTCTCCTTCCCGGGCCAGCTCTCAGCCTCCCCCCGCTGCAGTGAGAAAATCTTCTTCCTCTTCTCAGGCCAAGACTCCCAGGCCTTCCTTGTCCTCCAAGGCCCTGGCTAAGTCGGGGGATCGCCACCATCACCACAAGTCGGGTTTCCGCCATTCTGAACCCGACGTCAGGTCTGCTTCCTTGCCTCCTCGCAAAACCAAGGAGCTCACCTCACTCAAGAGGCCGCAGGACCCGACACCGGTTCGTCCGACGTCGGCCTCTCACCACAGGTCCCCAGAGCCGTCGTCTGCCAGAAGACTGTCGCCGGCCAGGCCTACTCATCACCGGATGCCGGTAGGGGGACCGGTGCTCGCTCCAATTGAGAGGAGGACCCCGACGCCTCCGACCGACTTCGGTCAGGAGACCGTCACTGAGGAGGAGTTAACCCAGCCCGAGGACCAGACGGGTGACCTCGGTCCTGTTGAGACTCCAAGGGAACCCTCGCCGCAACCCGAGCCCCCTGTGGAGCCGACGCCGGGTCCCGACGACCGTCCACCGGCGCCCGGACCGTCGTCGGGCCTTTCCTTTTCAGAGGTGAAGGAGCTTTTCACTTACTGGTGGGATACCATCAAAAAGGACATGGTCCCCACTCCACCTCCTCTTCCTCCTCCTCCTACACCGGTTGCTTCTCCGGTTCCTGCGCCCCCGTCTCCATCTGGGCCTGCAGGCCGGTTACCTCCTCCCCAGGAGCCCAGGACCCCTCCAAGGGGGAGACTCGATAAAAGGAGACCTCCGTCCAGATCCTCTTCTAGGTCACCCAGTCCCAAGAGACCCAGAAGACGCCGCTGTTCGCCTTCGACAGAGGACACGGGATCAGAGTTTTCATCCAGATCCCCATCTCCCCTCTCCATCCCTTCTCCGGACCCACATGAGCTGCCAAAGTCTCCTCCGGATGACCCTTCGTTCTCGGATATCATGAGACACATCCAGGAGAACATGGGATGGGATGCGGAAGAGTTAGACCCCGAAGGGCTGCGCCTTGCGAAGTATCTTCGGCAGAAGGACCCCAAGCCTGTGGTGGTGCCATCCTTGGTAGACACTTTCGTGGACGTCACCAAGGCAGCGTGGAAGCGTCCACATTCGCTCCTGGCGATGCCGAAGAAAGCTGACCGCTTGTACAAGGCTCCAAGAGAAGACCAGTACTTGACTCAGCATCCTCAGGCCGACTCTCTGGTCATAACAGCCTCGCATGACTAGTCCCAGAGACCGCAACATCTGAGCACCCTGCCACCGGACCCAGAGTCCAAGCAGCTGGACTCCATGGGTAGGCGCATGTATGCTTCCGCTACCTGCGCCATCAGATCCCTGAATTATTTGACCCACATGGTGCAGTTCCAAAATGCCCTGTGGGAGCAGGGTCTGGATGCGGCTGAAAATTGCGGAAGGTGAGCAGAAGGAGGAGATGTTACAGCTCCTCCGTCGGGTTGGACGTGGGAACCCAGGTGCTCTACGAGCCGCGTCACGATTCTGCCGACTCCTCGGCCTGAGCAGCAGCTTCAGGCGTATGCCTCCGGAGGCACTCTTGACTCCGTGTCTCCGGTTTTACCCCGGACGTCCAGAAAAACATCATGGACGCCCCATTCGAGGGAGAAGTTTTGTTTGGTAAATCCTTAGAGAAGATAATTACCAAACTCCAAGAGGCCGGGAAGGTGGTGAGGTTGGTTCAGGCCATGTACCGACCCAAGCTTAGTTCCTTTCGTAGGAACCAAAGCCGATTTCATGGACGGACGCAGAGACAACAGTCCCGCCCCGTTCCACAGCAGAGGGGCTCCGGTTTTCGCAGAGCCCGGAAAACAACCCGCAGAGTCGAGCCAGCGCTCCTAAGCTGGTCAACCAGCGGGACCCTCACACGCCACAGCCTGACTCCTTCCGGCCCCGCCCTCAGGATCAGCAGGGCGTCATGATCGGGGGTCGCATTGCGAATTTCCTGCCGGGATGGCAGACTATAACCACCGACAGGTGGGTTCTACAGTTGGTCGGAAGAGGCCACTTTATAGAATTCACGGAAAAGCCACCCTCGAGGCCTCCGTTGCTCTCCCGGTAGCCGGGTCAGCACAAGTCATTGATCAGGCAAGAAGTGCTCACGCTCCTGCAAAAGGGAGCGATGGAGTACGTCCCAGAGAACCAGAGAGGACACAGATACTATTCCCACTTCTTCCTGGTTCCAAAGAAGACAGGGGACCTCCATCCGATTCTGGACCTCAGTGACCTCAATTTGTCGGTCGCCTACAAAAGATTCCGCATGGTAACTCTTCCGGGTCTTATTCCCATGCTGAAACAGGACGCCTTTTTAGCATTTCTAGATATGCAGGACGCTTACCTGCACATCCCTATAGCTCAAGCGCACAAGAGGTTCCTGCACTTCGAGTTCCTCGGCCATCATCTTCAGTTCCGAGCCCTTCCATTCGGGCTGTCATCGGCACCCAGGGTCTTTACCAAATGCATGGCAGTCGTGGCAGCGTCTCTAAGGAGACAGGGCCATTATGTGTTCCCGTACCTGGACGATTGGCTTCTCATGGCCGCCTCCAGAGAGGCGTTGTCACGGGCGATCCAGAGCACCCAGGACCTGTTTCGATCTCTGGGGTATCCTAATCAACCACGAGAAGTCCCTCCTGGTACCGTCGCAGAAACTGCAGTTCATAGGCGCAGTACTGGACACCGTTCAGGGAAGAGCATTTCTTCCAGACGACAGAGCGGAGCGCATAAGATCCCTCATCAGGGAGCTTTCGTCGAACAAGACCGCCCCAGCCAGGTCGGTCCTTCACTTGCTCGGACACATGGCTGCGGCCATTCCTACTGTCCCTTTCGCAAGGCTCCACATGCGGGTGACTCAGTGGATGCTCAAGGTGCAATGGGACCAAAGGCAAGACCACATGCAGCATCTGGTCAGAATCACGAATACTGCGATTCAAGACTGGCAGTGGTGGCTAGACCCAGGGACACTCTCTATGGGCGTCCCATTCATAGCGCTGTCCCCAGAGGTAATCCTCACCACAGACACCTCGGGTCTAGGGTGGGGAGCACACCTGGACAGGGTGAAGTCCCAGGGTACGTGGACCCCTCTGGAGGCCCACCTCCATATCAACATCCTAGAGATGAGGGCGGTCCTTTATGCCCTGCAGGCCTTTCAGTCAGACATCCCGCCGAGTACTCTCCTGCTTCAGACAGACAACACGGCGGTGATGTATTACCTCAACAAACAAGGAGGCACACACTCTTACCCCCTTTGCAGGGAGGCCATGAGGGTGTGGGATTGGGTAATCCGACACGACGCAAACCTGATCACAGTACATGTTCCCGGGGTGGACAACACGATTGCAGACGGCCTGAGTCACTCCCAGGCCAGAGTCCACGAGTGAGAACTTCTCCAGGAGGTAGCAGAGAATCTGTTTCTTCGATGGGGAACTCCAGAATTGGACTTGTTCGTATCCCCATCCAACGCAAAACTGCCCAATTTTTGCTCGCTAGATCCAGGGCCTGGTGTTTTCTGGCGAGACGCGTTGTCCCTTTCCTGGGCAGACAGATTCCTCTACGCTTTCCCTCCCTTCCTGTTGATCCAGAGAGTTCTTCTCAAACTGCGCACAGGGAACATGCAACAATGATCTTGGTGGCCCCATTCTGGCCCAGGCAGATCTGGTTCCCTTTGCTAATTCAGCTGTCCTGGGAACTTCCGCTCCCGTTGCCATTCAGCTCCCACCTCTTTTCTCAGGAGAAGAGTTCACAAGTCCACCCGGACTTACGCTCACTGAACCTGCACGCATGGCTCCTAGAGACATAGCCATCTTGCGCCACAGGGTCTCGCAAGAGGTTGCGGAAGTCCTTTCTGCAGCCAGAAAGCCGGCAACGCATGCGACATATGCCATGAAATGGCGCCATTTCTGTCTATGGTCGCAAGCATGCGGCCTTTCCCCTTTAGGTTGTCCGGTGAAAGCGGTATTAGAGTACCTGCTCTCCCTTTTCCGTTCGGGTCTCGCCTACTCCTCTATTAAAGTGCACCTCTGTGCCATTTCAGCTTATCACCTCCCGATGGGACAGCGCACAGTGGCACAATTAGATGCCTGTTGAGAATTCTTGAGAGGGGTGTTACACCTTAGGCCGCCCATTAAGGACCCAGTGCCTCCTTGGGACTTGCTCTTTGTCCTGGAGCAACTCACGCTCCCCCCCCTTTGAACCTGCCGCGGATTACGAGCTGCGTTTTCTGTCATGGAAAACGTTATTTTTGGTTGCTGTTACATCAGCGAGAAGAGTTTCTGAGCTTCAGGCTCTCATGTGCAAAAAGCCCTATTTAATTTTCTACCGGGACAGAGTATCCCTGAGGACGAATCCTAAATTTTTGCCTAAGGTGGTTTCCACACTCACTCTCAACCAGGATATTGACCTGCTGGTCTACTTTCCTAATTACTCTAACAGAGGAGAGGCGCTGCTTCACACCCTGGATGTTCACCGCAGCTTGAGGTACTACCTGAGCAGAACTTGGAGCTCTGTTCATACCTTTATCAGGCATTATAGCCTGGACATCGCTTCACGGCGAAGAGCAGGCTTCGGCCTGGCAGTGCTACAGGGTCTCCTGTCCTAGATTCAGGACCTGGAACGTTCTTTCTTATTTCCTCCTCCCAGAGTGTTTGCAAGCACTATTGCTTGGGAATCGGTCCTAATGAGATTTTGCTGCAAGAGCTGTGTCTCGAAGATAGTACAGTTACGTAAGAACTTACTGTAACAGTAGATCTTCTAGAACAGCTCTTGCAGCAGGTACCTTCCGCCCACCTTCCCCTTGAGGAGGCATGGCTTAAGCCTTTAACAGGAATTTTTCCGTTTGTCTTCTGGCCGGTGGATCCTCGGTCTCCCATTTCGAGGTCAGCCTGCGGCGGAAGTCTCCGGCGGAGAACACAGAATCTGTTGGAACCGCCCTTATATACTACACCTGGCGTCTGGCGGGACCGGCGTCGAGGCGGTCCCGCTGAAGATGGCTAGCTAGAATTTTTCCGTGGGGTCCTGACGCCTGCCGGCTTCAGTCCTAATGGTGTAACCTGCTGCAAGAGCTGTTCTTGAAGATCTACTGTTACGGTAAGTTCTTACGTAACTGTACTTTTCTTACATCTTCTATAGGTACACTCGATCTTGTTTGAGAGGGTTCCTTGAGTAGGTCACCACATATAGGACTAGCGCCACCTGGCATCTGGCTGCACGGCAGACTTTTTCAATACCTAATGGGGGGCCGCCCACCCGACGTCACGTGACTGTCAGCGTGATGCTATGTAGTGGATGGTCCCCACGCCCACCCTCCAGTTCTTTCCCGCCATCGCCTCATGTCAGTCACATTGCAGACTTCTCAGGCGATCGTTGTTGAAAGTGCTTTTTTCTCGTCGGTTTTCACCATGCTTTTTTCTTCAGACTTGCAAATTTTCTTCTGTGTCTTCACCGAAGAAGAAGTGTTCCACTTGTGGCACACATTCCACATAAGGACGGCCACTTGAAGTGTGTGATCTGCTTAGGCCCAGATCACCCAGTTTTGTCTTGCCTGGATTGCCAACCTTTTAACCAGGCCACACGTAAAAGGAGGCAGCAGGCTTTGGAGGCCTATCTTTTGAAGAACTGGCTGGTGTCTTTAGAAAAGCAGATGGAGCGGATCCGATAGGAAAGAGAAACACAGGAAACGGGAGCACTCCGTGGAGGTGTCCCAGCCCGAGGCCTCAAGGCCCTTGACCAGCAAGCCTTCTTCCCAGCCACCGCCTAAAGCCAAGCCGGCGTCGGAAGGTAAATCGTACAAGTCCTCGTCTGTGGGTATGTCGGCTGCCGGCCACTTTTTTTTTTTTTACTTTATATTTATCCACCTTCTCACCCTGGAGCTACGCTTCTTCGGGAGACGCCACTCACCACCCCGCGACTTGCCTTACCTGATTTGCCGGGAGTTCCCCAGGTGGGGACAGGACTCTGACGTCCCGATGCTTCAATATCTCGTCGGGTTCCCCCGGTGGTCAGGCTGGCAGTCGCCATTAGGGATGGTGTTCTGGTGCTCTGTCTACCCGAGCTCCGGTGGTGTTTTTTTTCCCTTTCTGAGGAAGTGGCCGGCACCCTGATGTCAAGGCATTACGCTGACGACTGCCACTCAGCTCTCTTATCGTGCTCCTGTGCTTGCTGTTCCTCTGGTCTCCACAGAGGCCAGTAACACGGATGAATGCTTCTCCCTCCCGGGAGAGAGAGCTGTCCTTGGACACTCATTCCTCCTCTCCTTCCCTGCCGACCCCTGATGGCCCAGGCTCGTTCCCAAACCGGGTCGATGGGCGTGGCGCGGTGTGCGTCAGCACCTCAGCCTCAGTGCCACGGCCGGCCACCGCCCGGCAACTCGCATCGCAGCGCTCTGCCGTAAGATCGCCCTGGCTCCTCCAGGGATCGCCTAGCCACTGGTAGGATAGCTCCCCAGGCCTCGGGGGACCCGCACAGCACCAGCCGCTAAGTCGTCAGGGGGCTCCTCCCCGGCTCAGTCTGGGCAGATGTTCATCCCTGCCGGGTGCTCAGACGTGGCTCTTCCGTCGGGGCCTAATGGCACCCAACCCAACATCTGCAAGAGCCTGGGGGAGACTGTCCCTCTCCCCCCTCCTTTTTCGCTGGTAGCTTCCCCTGTCCAGGCCGCTACTTCTAGCGATGACATTGTGGAACCCCTGGACGTTGTCTACCCCTCTGGGTCCATTCCGCACTCACCTAACGGGGTCACAGTGATGGAGGCTCTTCCACAGCCATCTGGCCCTTCTCTGGAGGCCCCTCCTATTCCTTCTGGGGGGATCAGTCCCGGTCGAGATCCCTCCGCCGGACCCTCCTACGAAGGTCTCTGAGCCTGGGCCCAGTTGTCTGCCCCAGCCTTCGGCTCCAGTGCCGGACACTGTCCCTCTGTTGGAACTCCTTCATCCGGCTCTGATGCTGGACCCCATTCCTGCGCTGGATCGGGTGGTGCCGGTCCTGATGACGGCTACCCGAATGCCGGACCTGCTGCTGTTTTATACAACGGCAGGCCCTACATGGGTTTCCCCTCTGTCAGATCTTCTGATGTTGGGCCTCTACTCAAGACCCCGACTGTCCGCGATTACCCTCGGGTTGTCCTGGGGACCACCTTCGCTGGTCATCCTCCAGATTGGAGTGGTGCGGGGCATTATTTCCCGGGTTATGGTCAGTACGCGGGTTATGGCTATCTGGGTTTCCAGGGGTATCACTACCCTCCTCCCCCAGTAATCCCTCCACCCCAACCTCCGCCTCCTCCACAGGCTCCAGTCCAACTGGATTTCAAGACTCTTATTCAGTCTTGATGGCAGGGCGCATGCTCGGAGCTGGTATCTGACCTGGAGAGCAGACTTCCCCCTCTGCGCTCTC
This sequence comes from Neoceratodus forsteri, assembly GCA_016271365.2. Lineage (NCBI taxonomy): Eukaryota > Metazoa > Chordata > Ceratodontiformes > Ceratodontidae > Neoceratodus > Neoceratodus forsteri. The sequence continues at coordinate 1,103,945,757 of CM028135.1, read as the reverse complement.
CTAGGTCTCCGTCCCTGAGGAGTTCGTCCCCCTCTACGGTTCACGTCCTGGGGACATCTCACAAGGATATCACTCTTCTGCATCTTGGAGACCATCCGGATGTGGGGGGGGGGATGATGATGATGCTGATGATGATGGCGGCTATGAGTCGCGGGAGGAGCCCTCAGATCACGAGTCCTCTGTCCCTAAGGGCAGGGTTTCCCCAAATCCCGAGGACCCTGCCTTTTCGGACCTCCTGAGGTCCATGCAGCACTACTTGAGTGGGGGTCGGAGGAACAGGATCCGATGCATCAGAGACTCACCAAACAGCTGGCCTTGGATTCCCTGTCCCGGTTCCTGTTCCATGGATTGGACCTCACCAGGACCTCACCTCTTGGTCTGGCAGATGCCTCATTCTATCAAAGCTGTCACCAAGAGGGCAGACAGGGTTTACTGGGCGCCCAAGGATGCTCCGTTTCTTAACGCTCATCTGAAGGCGTACTCCATCGTGATTTTAGCTGCTCATGATCGCTCTTCAGCACCCAAGCACATGAATACCTCTCCTCCAGACAAGAAGTTGAGGCAGATGGACCAGTTCGGTAAGAAGGTCTATTCTTTGGCCACATGTGCGCTTCGGTCCCTTAATTATGTAGCCCACATGATGTCGCACCAAAAAGCTACCTTGGCCAGGCTCGAGGGCTGAGTTCAATCTGTGGAACCTTCGGATCTCAAGAAGGAGAGCGCCACAGAACTCCGCCTGCCTTGTTTTTCTTGCAGGTATGCATTGCGGGCTACTTACGACTTTGGCGATTCAGTAGCCTGTGCCTCGGCGACTGCCGTTGCTTTGAGATGACAGGCCTGGCATCGCATCACATCTCTGGCCTCGCAAATGAGGTCCAGTCTGTGATTCAGGATGCCCCCTTTCGGGGCTTGGTGCTGTTTGGCGGCGACACCAAAGAGATCGTCACCGATCTCCGGGATAAAGGTCAGGCCCTGAGATCAGTGCGGTCCATGTACCAATGGGGTGCCCAACAACAGCAGCAGCCCTTTCAGAAAAGGACCTGGAGGCAGAGGAAGCAAGCCCAGGCTCTTCGCCAGGGCAAGCGTAAGTTCACTGGTTCCGCCACCACTTCTGTCTCTAAGAATGAGAGACGTTCAGGGGGCCTTCCCCCTGACCGTCCTGCTACCTCCTGACTCCCTTGCCCCACCCCCTCCTCAGCCTCTGCACGAGGAGCTGCTGGTGGGGGGGGGGTCGCCCACCACGCGCAGGAGTGGCAGGGCATTACCTCCAATGCATGAGTCCTGCAGTTGGTGTCCGCTGGTTACCTGCACATTCCAATTTTCCCCAGCCACCACTGGTTCCTGCAGTTTTGTTTCCAGAGGGAGCATTTCCAGTTCCAGGCCCTCCCCTTTAGTTTGTTTCCGGCACCTTGGGTTTTTACCAAGTGCCTGGCGGTGGTGGCGGCCTTTCTGTTTCACCAGGGCATAGCAGTTTTCCCCATATCTGGACAACTGGCTGATTTCAGCCCCTTCCAGGGTTGCTCTTCTGAATGCTCTGCATTTCATTCTGGATCTGTTCTCCAAGTTGGAGATTACTGTCAGTTTCCCCAAGTCATCTCTTTCCCTGAATCAGAGATTTCAGTTCACCGGGGCACTCTTGGACACGGTCCAGAGCAGGGCCTTTCTTCCTCTGGACAGGGTGGAAACTCTGGTCTGTCTAGCCTCAGTGGTGGCCTCATCCAGGACCATTCCAGCAAGGGAGGTCCTTCACCTTCTCTGCCTGATGGCGGCCTCCATCACTACCATTCCTCTGAGGCTTCGCATGAGAATCACTCAGTGGTCCTTGTGGGTGCAATGGTATCAACTCCTGGACGACCTGGACCATCCGGTCCTGGTATCGTCGGTGGTCCAGAAAGACTTGGTGTGGTGGAGGGATCCCTGCAACCTTTCCTTGGGTCTCCCATTCAGGAGCCCTGTCCCCTCGGCATCTCTGACTACAGATGCATCGAATATGGGCTGGGGGGCACATTTGGGGGAACACCAAGCACAGGGACTTTGGTCCAGCTTGGAGGCGTTGTTGCATATCAACATCCTAGAGATGACAGCGGTCTTGTAAGCCCTTGAGGTGCTCCAGACCCTTCTCCCTAAGGGATCACTGCTTATCCAGATGGACAACATGTCAGTAGTCTGGTATCTCAACAAACGAGGAACTCGCTCATACCCTCTCTGCAGGGAAGTGATGAGAACGTGGAACTGGGCAGTCCAGTGCAATCTGTCCTTAGTGGCAGTGAACATTCCAGGTGTCCAAAACGTTCTGGCGGACAGTCCTCAGCAGATCGCGAACCCTCAGTTATGAATGGGAACTAAGTCAGGAAGTGTCAAAGTCTCTCTTCCTAACATGGGGGCATCCGGATCTCGACCTTTTCACATCCTCATTCAGCGCAAAACTTCACAGTTTTTGCTTGCTCATTCCAGGGCATGGTGCTTTCTGGCACGACGCATTGTCAGTCTTGGACAGGGAAATTTTTGTACGCCTTCCCTCCGTTTCCCATTCTCCAGGGGGTTCTCCTCAGGCTTCAGGCAGAGAAGGCGCGGATGATCCTCATCGCCCCCCTCTGGCTGAGACAGATTTGGTTCCCGCTTCTGGAACAGTTAACGGAGGAACCACCGGTTCCACTTCCTGTGACTCGTGACCTCTTGACACAGAATCAAGGCCGGCTTGTCCATCTGGGGCTCAGGGCCCTACATCTTCATGCGTGGCTCCTGCAGACATATCGGTCTCCCGTTTTAGGGTCTCCTCTCAAGTCGCTCAGATAATTGTTGAGGCTAGAAAGCCGTCTACTCGTTCCACCTATGCTATGAAGTGGAAACGTTTTTCCATTTGGGCGGCTTCCAAAGATTGGGACCCTTTCTCTTGTTCTGCCTCACAAGTCATGGAATACCTCCTTCATCTTTCAGATTTGGGCCTATCCTATTCTTCCTTGAAGGTCCATCTTTCGGCGTACAATCAGCTGATGGATGGTAAACCTGTGGATCAGTTGGAAGTCTCCAACTTTTCTGAAAGGGATTCTTCATCTGAAACCCCCCATCTGCAGCCCCACACCACCTTGGGATTTAAACTTCGTTTTGGAGAAGCTCACTCTCCCGCCTTTTGAACCAGCGTTGAGCTGTGATTTACACTTCCTGCCCTGAAGGACATTGTTTTTAGTTGCCATTACCTCAGCTCGAGGAATTTCGGAGCTCCAGGCTCTAGTTTGTAAGGAGCCCTATTTAATGTTCCATAGGGACCGGGCGGTCCTCAGGACAAATCCTACGTTTTTGCCTAAGGTAGTTTCGGAGGTCACACTGAACCAATCAGTAGAGCTCCCTGTATATTTTCTGTCCCCTGCAAATAGATGTGAGGCATTCCTGCACACTGTGGATGTGCATTGCGTCCTCCGATGCTATACTCACTGTACGAAAGAGTTTTGTAAGGATGACCAACTGTTTGTCTCTTTTGCCCCCAGATTTTTGGGCAAAGCTGTTTCTAAGCAGTGTTTGTCCCTTTGGTTGGGCAATTGTATTTGCTTCTGCTACCAGAAGTATGACAAGCCTCTGCTAGGACCAGTCAGAGGTCATTCTGCAAGGGGTACGGCTGCTTCCACGGCTTTTCAGCGCAGCGTTTCAGCAGCCGATATCTGCGCAGCAGCAACATGGAGTTCTGTCCATACCTTTACCAAACACTAGTGTTTGGACATTGCTTCTAGGCGGAGGGCAGGTTTCGGCCAGTTTACCTTGTTCATTATTTTCAGGAATGTGAAGACCCCTCTCCCTTCTGATCTGCAGTGAGAACTTGTTCAAAGCCAATCCTTATAGGATCTGCCCTGTAGGTCGCGAATCATTTTTGTTAATCTGTGCCGCACCATCTCCAGCCTGTTCCTGTCTTTGGTTTCATTCCTCGCATTCTAGGTTTGGGCACCAGCCTGGGACTCTGATGCCGGCTGTGGGGAGGAGCAGGATGCTGTCTTCTGGGGATGGCAGCTGGCTCTGCTGTGGTACTGCCACCTGGCTGATTACAGGGGCCAGTGCAGTGGGAGCACCTAGTGGGGAGGGAGGGGAGGCAGCTGACTCTGCTGTGGTACTGCCACCTGGCTGATTACAGGGGCCAGTGCAGTGGGAGCACCTTGTGGGGAGGGAGGGGTGGCAGCTGACTCTGCTGTGGTACTGCCACCTGGCTGATTACAGGGGCCAGCGCAGTGGGAGCATCTTGTGGGGAGGTGGGGAGGAAGGGCAGCTGGCTCTGTTGTAATACTGTCACCTGGCTAATCACAGGTGCCAGTGCAGTGGGAGCACCTTGTGGGGAGTGCTCCGATAATTGTCCCAAAGCCAGAAAGATGGTCGCACTCACTGGTGACTGTCTCCATGCAGCTGAAGGGAGTGCCTATGTCCCTTTGCAGGCTGCTGGACCTCCCACTGCTGCAGCCCTCCTCTAACATCAGCTGCAAAGGATTTTGGGATTTGTAGTTAACAGAATGACAGCTTGAAAGTCATCAAAATCAGTCTGATTCAGTCTACTATGCTGCAGTAAACAGTAAGTAAACGAAATGTTTTTGCACTCAAAGTGCACATTAGGACCAGACCCACATTTGGGTGTAGGGCTCTTGGTGCCAGCTATTCCTGTTTAAGGGCCGTCAGCCTTTCCACAGCTTTTTTCCTTACTTGGCAGTCTGAAGTGTTGTGGGGAGGGTTAGAACAGGATTAAGGAAGCATTATTTCAACCAAGGTGATAGGACTGTGGGGAAGAGAACTGGATTAAGGAAGTATTATTTCACATGGGGTGATAGGACAGTGGGGAAGATTGCCCTGGGGGCAGTAGAATCAGATTTCATCGGGCACATTCTAGTGCAAACTGGACAAGTTCCTGAGAAGTCAAACATTCCAGCAAATTAGGAACAAAAGAGACACATAGTGGCATGGTTATTTACGACCGGAAGGGACTCTAAACTAAGACTGAAGAAATATGCTCAGTCTGTTTATAGATGATGGATGAACCCCATCTGATAAAAACAGACTTCTTACAGAATAGCAGACACATACAGTGCACTTTATTATCCACCAGCTCTGGTGAACTAGCTTTTTGGTGGACAACAGAGGGTGGTGGATAACAGAAGTGTGTTATGTTGCACTGGCAAAATTTGGAAAAATGAGCACCAGACCACATTTAGGTATTAACTTCCAGCTTCTTTATTTGTGTACAGTTCGGTAACAAAAATACTTAAAAAAGCACAATATAACTATTTAAATCTAGTTCAGTTCATTTTGCATTTATACTCAATCCGCTTTAATCAGTGATGGACGGATGTTTGGTTTTTTTCATGATTAGGGTAATTTTAGCATCCAGGTCCTCCTGCTTTCTCATTGGCCTGTAGTGTCCAGGGAAAGTACCGAGCTGGAAGATTGGGAAGTGAGATGGAGTGACTGTGGGGAGGTAGGGATAAAACCCACTACCTGCATGGCAGACACTGTGTACCTCTTAACATTTTGGCACTGACTTGTTGGGCAGTGATACTCGAAATATAGGAACATCAGGGGCCTTGCTTTGATAACACGGGGCAAGACCCATGCATACTGGCAGCACACACACGGAAACACAAACTCAGAACACATGGAGCTAGTGACCTGACAACGTTCCACCTCTGAATCACAACTTGGACGCTAGTCGAAAACACTAACAAGGGGTGACAGTGACCCACATTGAGTCTGTTGTAGGGTTCCTGCCTTGCACTGCCAGGAACCTGGTAATTGCAGCGTTAAAGAGCTGTTAGTCATATCTGGCCAGCTGTCCCGGTGACGCTGAAGGTTGAGGCGCTGGACGCCACACCTTGCACCACACTGGCAACCTGGAGTTAGGAGCAATCTCTGGTTGCCGGGGATTGGCTGGGGAGGGAGAGGATCGAGCATCCAATAGACAACTCTTCTCTTCTGGGAAGGGGAGGGTTGTCGTCCTGCTCCATGGCTGCCCCCTAGTGGAGGCCAGAGGGCAGTGTCGGAGTCTGGGAGACACAGGAACGTGGAGACTTAGTGTGTGCATGCCTCCACACATGCACGTTCATGCCATGAGGGAGGGGAGCGTAAGGGAGGAAAAACAAGGAGAAGGGTCTGGAAGGCTCCTTGAATTTGCAGTGCCGTGCCTGGCCTCAGGTGACCCCGGATATGGATTGTGCTTGGGGGGCAGCTCTGCCATGGGGGAAAATCTGTGGAGCGACTGGAGCCAAAAGGAGTTCCAAGCCCCTGACTGGGAAACTGTAGCAACCTGCCAGCCTGCTGGGGAAAAAAAAAAAGATGGAAAGAAAAGGAAAAAAAAAACATCCTGGGGTTGGGGGGAATGCTACAAGTCTCAATGGCTGAGAGGGACCTGGGGGTGGTGGTGGATGTCAAAATGAACAACTCGGAGACTTGTAGGAGGGCAGCAGCCAAGGCCAATGGGATGCTGGGATGCATCGCTAGGGGGATAACCTCCAGAAGGAGGGAAGTGATACTCCCTCTGTATAACTGCTTGGTGAGGCCGCACCTCGAGTACTGCGTGCAGTTTTGGAGGCCACACTTAAAGAGGGCATTGAACTCCTGAGAGGGTCCAGAGGAGGGCAACCAAAATGATTTGGGGCTTGGGGACAGGACCTATGAGGAGAGGCTCAAGAGCTAAATATGTACACATTGGAAGAGAGAAGGGACGGGGACATTATAGAGGTCTCCAGGTACAGTACATGAAGGGGGTAAATAGGGAGGAACAGTCAGGGTGCTTCGAAGGAAGGAGGAGGGGGCCACTAGAGGGCATGGTTGGAAGCTGGAGGGGGGAAGATTCAGGGGAGAAAGGAGGAGGTGCTGCTTCACTGAGAGGGTGGTGGAGCCATGGAATGCGCTGCCTAGGGGGCTTGTGGAGGCAGAGACGGTGGAGGGGTTCAAGAGGGGATGGGACAGGTACAGGGGAAGGGTTCTGGAAGCAAAATCCAATGCAGCGAGAATATTCGGAACTGGGAAGGGAGAAGCCAGAGAAGGTGAGGGGGGCAGCAAGGTCAGCTCCCAGGGTGGGGGCTGACCAAACGAGCAGATGCGAAAGATCGTTAGGCCTATTCTGCTGGCATTTTAGTACGTTAGTATACCTGGCCATGTGAAACAACGGGGGAGATAAGCATGAGGACTGGAGCCTGTTAAAGTAGGGACTTCTTTTTTAATTTCACTGACAGTCATGTAAGACTCCCCTAGTCAAGAGGTCGTCTTCTGCTGGCTCTTTTAATATGTTTGTATTAATCCCAGTCAGTTTGCACTATTCCCTGGACAAGTATAACATTGTTGCAATAACCAAACAATCGTGGCCATAATACACTGCATCAGGGATGTGACACATGAGAGAGGGAGAATCAATAACGTGAGAAAGATGCAGCCTGTACAACAGAAAGGGCTGGTGGGTGGTGGATAATAGAGGGACTTTCCATGGAGAGAGAAAACAGTACAGGATGTCAGGCTAGTGGATAAGGAGGGTAGCCCATAGTAGAGGATGCACTGTAGTAACATGATTATTTAAGATCGGAAGGGACTCTAGGTCCATCATGTCTGTCCCTCTTGGCTTCATAAGCAGGGATGAAATAAGCAAATAATGTGAAAACCTGTCTGATGTCATTGGGATTCCCTACCCACTCTGCTACAGAGGTGGACCGTATGTTTGCAGATGTGTGTTATAAGTTGTGATCATTTTATAAAATCATGAAGCCTGACATGTTACCGTGGGGGTTGGGCACACAGACCTTTTGAAATGTATTGATTTAAATAAATGTGGATGCATGCAGTTCCTTTTGTGAAAACATAAAACTTGCCAACTTACGTGCAGCACTTGATTGTTCTAGGGTGTGCCATGTGACTTGGTCACAGGCGAAGAACGAACATTCGCTAACCCAGAAGGAAGACCAGCCAGCCATCTGGCATGCACCATTGAAATGTGTAGTGTTACCACTCCGTGTAAGTACTGTCTTACCTTATGTGATTTTGTTTAAAATATTGCCCCATCGTGTCATGGTGGCAGTGCTCCCAGATCAGTCAAAGCATTTTCCTGTAGCAGACCCTAATTTTTCCTGTATTTTCCTTGTAAAACCTGAGTGAAATTCCTGTAAATTTTCCTGTATGCTCACGCCAATTTATTTTTGCAATTGGTACATTTATATATCCCAGTATTCCCCCCTCCCGCCCTCCTTACTGCCTTCTCACATTGCTTACCTCTGATATGACTACCCCAGGTCCTTTCTATTTGTGTTGTTGTTAATACCCCCAATTGTGTACTCTTCCCTGGGTTTTGTTTCCAGGTGCATTACTTGCACTTTTGCATTGAATCTAAGCTGCTATATTTTTGACCATTCCTCCAATCTTGCTAAGTCTCTTCTTCATCCTTTGCACCCTTTCTTGTTGTGTATCAACCCTATTGCAAATGTGTCATCTGCAAATCTGCAAAGAGGCTACTTTTCCTTCCAGCCCCTCTGCAAGTAGTGATCAGCAGCGCTTTAGTGAGGGCAGTAGTGTAAGGAAGCTGCTACTGGACAAACTGAATAATATTTTTCCCCATCCTCCAGTCACTGAGGAGCTGTTTAATAATTTTATTTTATAAAAAAAAAAAAACTAGAGAATTAGAAGATCTCCTCAAGTCAGACCACGCCCCCAACATACTCGGGTCACAGCCAGAGCAGCACAGATATGTTTGAATTAATTTATGTGAGCCCACAGTCAATGCTGGTTATAATATTTTTTTCTCTTACCTTTGCAAAGATCCAGTGAACAAGTCAAGACAGAAGGTAGCTCAGGGATCAGGATGTCTCAACTCTTATAGCGGTTTTGGCTGGGCTGTGACCAAGGAAAGTGTGCGGGGTCAGACACAGGGTTTCTCGATGCCGGAGTCGGGTCCGGGGGCCATTTATTTCACAGGCTGGTCCTGTAATTTTCTCTGCACCCGCACCGCGATTCAGGATTGCCAGTAAATTAAACCAAACGGGAGGTTACGGTACAGTGGCAGCAGGTATTGGAGAACAGAAGCCTAATTTTGCGCAAGGTCAGTCTCTTGATCCGATGCCTGGGGGTCCCATCGGCAGCTGAAAATGCCAAAAACACGTGGTGGCGAACAGCTGGACGATGTGGATGTCTCTCTCTCTCTCTCTCTCAGTCTCTCCGGGCAGTATAGCAGCAATCCAGGGTGTTTGAACACAGGGTGTCCCACCGTCCATAGACAGAGTTTAAATATCCCAGGGCTCATGCTCTGCATCAAACAAAAACACTATTAGCCAATCGGAGACCACAGTCAGTGTGTGATCAGAGCATGACTGTGATCTCTGAACCAGTCGGAGGCAGGCTTCAACTTAAATCTCATCCATGATGAAGTTTGAACCCACAGATTACCCACAGACTCTCGGCAACAACGTTTCCCCGTGGGGCACCAGATTTATCCCGTATATTTTAAAAAATATGTAATTCCTTCCCGTAGCCTGTTTCGAGCACACAAAACCCGTAGATCTGGGAGCACTGCATGGTGGTGAGGCATTCAGCCTCAAAGGGGGACCATCAACTGTCATTTGACATTTGCACTCCCCTGCCAGGTGATTTCTACCTCCCATCTCCCAATAATAATAGACATTTATAAACTGGCTTAGATAGAAAAATCTAATTGTACATTCAAACCCAAATTGTCTTCCCCTAATTACAGGGCTGCGGGACTTCCTTCACAGTCCAAAGAAAATTTCTGTTTTTAAACCCAAAAGACACAGTTTATATGTATTTTTCTGCTTTTATTTTTAAACAGTACTTTATAAGTCCAGTAAGACACTTCAGGGATGTGTAATTATGCCCAATAATCACACTTCTCAAGGCAGGTTAAACGGCACTTGACCGGGCCATCTTCCCTAATAACACACTGGAGACTGGTGATTATTTAACTGGAAAGCCCGGATCTTCCTTCTAGAGGGCTCTTGCAGTAGGTAACAACATGTAGGACTGGCGTCCCCTGGCATCAGGACCGCATGGAAACGTTTGCTAGCATAGTCTGACAGTGGACCACCCACTTGACATCACGTGACTGATATCAGTGTGACCCTATATAGTGGGTGGTCCCCACGTGCACCCTCCAGTTCTTTCCCGCCTTCAACCTGCGCAACGTCAGACCATCTGGAGCTTGGTGCCGCAGTATAGAATGACTTCTGATAAGTATTCATTTAATTTTGTTATTTCCTAGTAGTTTGTGTGTCGTCCTGTCCAGATTCACATAAAAACAAATGCGGTTCATGCGGGGTTCAGCTACCGCACAAAGATCAACATTCTCTGTGCATCTCCTGTCTTGGGCCTAGCCACAAGGTCGAGGAGTGTTAGGCCTGTGCCCACTTTAATCAGGCCACGTGGAAACAATGCTAGCAAGCCCTCGAGGCCCATATCCTAGAAGGAAAGATGGCTTCGATGGAGCAGGAGTTGAAGAAATTGAAGAGCAGTCTTCCTTGCCCGTGGACTTTCATAAAAAGAAGAAGAGGGACAAAGAGAAACATAGGGAACAAGAGCGTCCCCATCCTCCATCGAAGACGCACGTGGGCCCTTCGTCTGAGGACCAGCCCTCTTCTGGCCAGAAGGTAAGCGCCACAACCAGGCCTGCGCTCCTGCCAACTGAGCAGGCCTTGGTCCCACCACCGCCACTGGTCTCAGTGACAGCGGGCTCCTCGGATTCTTCTGATGCCATCGCTGCTCTTAGGCCCATTACCACCTCGGGCTCTAAGATGGCCAGCGCGGCCGATAAGTTGCTCATTGGCCCCTCTGACAAATGTCTGGCCAGGGTTGATAAGTCGGGAGCCGGCTCCTCCGACTCCTGCACAGCCCAAGTCAATCAGCGATCATCTGACTGCTTTACGTCCATCAGGCCATGACGTGACGCTGCCGGACGTTGGAATCGTCCAGGCCAGAGATCTGGGTTCTCCAAGGGATGCGCTTCCTGAGCTTCCGTTGCCTGACCCGTCGGAGCTTCCCCGCTTTCGCCAGAACTGCAAGCTCCGACGCAAGTCTACCCGTTGCCAGGGGTTCCCAACAATAGAAGGCCACCCGGCCTTATGGTGGCTCCTACACCTTTGACGACACCCGACCCAGCTCCTCACTGCCTACAGGTCCCCTTACCTCCTTCGGGTCCACTGTCTGACTTACCTCCGTCAGGTGCTCCTTCTCACATTCGTCGGACAGGACACCTCACGGTGGCCCCGTCATCTGGGATTTCTGTCCCTTCCAGGATAACAGCAGTCCCATTAGGTCTGCCTCTGTTGGGACTGCTGTCTGATCTTCCCCCATTGGGGCTGTCATCAGCCCTTCCACCATCAGGGCTGACATGGGACTTCCCTCCACTAGGGCCGCCGATAGGTTATCCCCCAGTGAGACATTCTTCTCGCTATCCCACATCAGGTATTTCAGCCTTTCCTCCATCGGGACTGCTGTTGGATTATGTGCCATCAGGCCATGGGTCCCTCCCTCAGTATGGCCTCACTTCAGGTTTTCCATCTTCAGCCTATCCTCAGAGTATCCTCCGTTTGCACCAACGCCGGATCCTTTTTCCTTCAGCTTACTCTTACCATGGCTACCCTGGTTCTTAATCCTTCACCAGGTTACCCTCGTTATTCCTCCCACTTTTTTGGAGGGCAGGGTCCTGAATTTTCTCAGTATCCACCTCCTCCCACTCCACCTCCTCAACAGCCACAGGTGGACTTCCAGGAAATTCTAAATTCATGGTGGTCGATGACCAAGAGTCAATTGGTCTCTGAGCTGGACAGCAGGCATCCTGCACCGCCAATTGTCAGCTGCCCAGCTCCTCAGCCTAGGGTGCCTTCGCCGGTGGGCACTCATCCTCCCACATCAGATCACCTGTCTGAGCTGATGACTCACCTGACACTAGACATTTTCATCAGGAATTCAGATCCTCCAATTCTAGAAATCCCTGGAGGATTCTGGGGATTCAGAGCCGGACTCTTGATACCTCAGACGACAGCTGGGGATTAGTGCCCTCTCCCCACAAGGATCCAGTCCCTCAGGAATTCCCCAAGTCCCCCATGAAGTTCCCTCCTTTGTAGACCTCCTCAAGCAGATGACGGAGGCCCAAGGGTGGAAGTCAAAGGCTCTGGACCCCAAAAGGCATAGGTTAGCAGAGCATCTGGACTTCCTGACACAAGTCCAGTACTCACGCCACCCTAGCTGGAACCCCATGAAGATTTAGCCTCAACCATTTGGCAGAGACCTGCCTCCATCCCAGCTATGGCCAAAAAAGCCGACTGGGTCTACTGGACACCTGAGGGGAAAGACCATCTGAGCGCCCATCCTAAGGAGGACTCAGTGGTCATTACAGCGGCCCATGATAGATCTGCTAAGCCACAACACCTTAGCACCTCCCTTCCTGATAAGGAGTCTAAACAAATGGACCGGTTCGGGAGGGAATTTTACTTGTCTTCAGCTCTGGCAATTCATGCTCTGAACTATGTCTCACACATGCTGGAATTCCAGAAGACATTGTTCCGCCAGCTAGAACCTGCGATTGAGGCCTTACCGGACTCTGACACCAAGTCGTCCTTGGCTGCTACTCTAAAAATGCCCAAGTTGGCTGGATGCCATTCACTACGGGCCACCTATGATGCGGTGGATTCCTCTGCTCGAGATGCAGCCACAGCTGTTAGCCTTCGTAGGTACTGTTGGCTGAGAGTATCAGGATTAGCTCCTGATGTTCAGTCGGCTATCCAGGATGCCCCTTTTTGGGGATCTGTCCTGTTTGGCAGGGATGCCTAGGACATCAATACTAGCCTGCAGGATAAGGGCACAGCACTTCAGTCAGTCCATACTATGTACCATCTGAAACCACAACAACAAAAGCGTTCTTTTTGTCATCGAAACAAACGGCAGGTGAAAAATCAACAAGCGCCCAAATGCCAGTTTAAGCGTAGGGCTCCCATAGCCGCCGCTGGCCACCAAGCCAAGTCTCAAAGAGCTGCGGGCATGGCCTTCCCTAACCCGCCCTCCCACTTCTGACATGGTGCCGCCTCCTTCTCCTTAGGAAGAGCAGGCGGGCGGAAGATTCACAAGGTTTTTGGGAGGCTGGGAGTCCATCATGTCGGACGCTTGGGTGCTCCAAGTGATAAAACTTGGTCACATTCTAGAATTTCAAGAAAAACCTCCGGACACTCTGACGAGATTTTTGCGTTACCCAAGGGCACATATCCCTCTCTTAAGGGAGGGAATCAGGGCTGCTCTTCTCAATGAAGCGATGGAGCCTGTGCTGGTAATCCAAATAGGGAAGGGATTTTACTCCCACTTCTTTCAGGTTCCCAAGAAGATGAGATTTTCGCCCAGTACTGAATCTCAGTACTCTGAACCTCTTCTTAGAGTACAAGAGATTCAGGATGCTGTCATTGCAAAGCCGGCTGTCCCTTCTGTCCCAGGGCCAGCAGCTCTGCGCTCTGGACATGAAGGACGCATATCTCCACATCCCCATTTTCGTCCCTCACAAGAAGTTCCTCAGGTTCTATTTCCAAGGGGAGCATTATCAGTTCAAGGCACTCCCTTTTGGTCCGTCATCCTCCCTGCTTGTTTTTACCAAATGCCTGACGTTCATGGCAGGGACCTTGAGGTGCCAAGAGCACGTTTTTCCTTTACCTCGACAGTTGGCTCCTGGCAGTTCTGTCGAGGGAAGGGTTAGAAGCTTCTCTCTCTGCTACTCTGCACCTTTTCCAGAGATTGGGTACTGTAGTCAGTTGCTCCAGATCACAGCTGGTCCTATCACAATGCCTTCGGTTCATTGGGACAGCTTTGGACACAGTGCAGGGTATGGCCTTTCTCCCCCTGGACAGGGCAGAAACCCTGGTGGGTCAGGCTAAGATGGTTTCTTCCAGTTGTCATATCTCGGCCAGAGCGGTTCTCTGTCTTCTTGGCCTCATGGCAGCAGCTATTCCCACAGTCCCATTGGCCAGACAACACATGCGGATTTTGCAGTGGATTCTGAGCTCTCAGTGGGTTCAGAAGGAAGACAATCTAGATTGCCCAGTTCTCATCTCCACCCCAATGCAGCGAGACCTGTTGTGGTGGCAAGACCCCAGCAATCGTTTGTGGGGTTTTCCTTTCCAGATTCCTCCCCACTCCCAAGTTCTAACCACAGATGCGTCGGGACAGGGTTGGGGTGCCCGTCTGGGACACCACAGAATCCAGGGTCTGTGGTCCCCTGTGGAAACGCACTTGCACATCAATGTGCTGGAAATGAGGCAGTGCTTTATGCTCTTCAAGCTTTTCAGTACATTCTTCTTCGAGTGGTCCTTTTGATTCAGACATGTCCGTAGTGTGGTACATAAACAAATGGGGGCACTTGTTTGTACCCCCGTTGCAGGGAAGCAATGCGGGTCTGGAATTGGGCAGTTCTGCACAAAGTCCATTTAAGAGTGGTTCACGTCCCAGGAGTGCAGAATGTTCTTGCAGACAGTCTAAGCTGCACCAGGGTAAGGGCTCACGAGTGGTAGCTAAACAAGAGGTGATAGATCACATCTATGACCTGTGGGTCGTCCAGTGGTGGATCTGTTCGCAGCCCCATGAACCGCAAAACTTCCCAAGTTTTGCTCGCTCGATCCCAGGCATGGTGTTTTCTGGCTTGACACTGTCGCTCTCTTGGACAGGGAGGTTTCTGTACGCATTTCCTCCCTTCCCACTACTACAGAGAGTGTTGACCAAGCTACAGTTGGACGGGGCTCAAATGATTTTGATAGCTCCATTTTGGCCTCGACAGATCTGGTTCCCCCTGCTTCGGCATCTGGCGTGGAACCTCCTATTCCTCTTCTTCTGTCTTATGACCTTCTCACTCAGGCAAAGGGCACACTGGTTCATCCGGGACTGAAGTCCCTTCATCTTCATGCATGGCGCCTCAGGACATAGCTGCTTCACAGTTTGGGGATTCTTCCAGGGTAGCTCAAATTCTGGTGGAAGTGAGAAAATCATCCTCCAGAACTACCTATGCCATGAAGCGTTTCTCCATTTGGGCCACTGCAAAAGATCTGGATCCTTTTTCGTGCTCCACTCCCCAGGTCATGGAGTACCTGCTTCATCTTTCTGACCTGGGCCTGAGTTATTCTTCCTTGAAGGTGCATTTAGCAGTCGTCTTGGTGTACCATGATCCAGTAGGAGGCAAGACAATGACTCAGAGGTCTCCAAACCTTTTTTGAAAGGTATTCTGCCGCTGAAACCCCCAGTGTGAAATCCTGTGCCACCGTGGTACCTTAATTTTTTGTTAGAAAAATTGACTTTACCTCCCTTTGAGTCGGCGGGCTCTTGTGAGTTACGCTTTTTGTTCTGGAAAGCGTTATTTTTGGTTGCTGTTACTTCAGCTGATAGAATTTCTGAGCTTCAGGCCCTGATATGTAAGGTGCCTTATTTAATTTTTCACAGAGACAGGGTAGCTCTGCGTACAAATCCTAAGTTTCTTCGTAAGGTCGTGTCGGAAATGACTCTTAATCAGTCCTTAGAATTGCTGGTATATCATCCCGAGCATTCCAATCGAGGTGAAGCCATCCTGCATATGTTGGATGTGCACAGGATCCTTCGTTACTACATGAACAGGACAAAAGATGTCTGTAAAATGGAAAAAATTTTTGTTTCTTTCGCACCAATGAGGGAGGGTGTGGCAGTTTCCAAGTAGTGTTTTTCCAAATGGCTGGCAAACTGCATTACTTTTTGTTACCAAAAGTATGGTAAGGTCCTTCCGGGTCAAGTCAAAGGACATTTTACCAGGGAATGGCTGCTTCCACAGCCTGTTTCAGGAACGTGTCTGCTGCAGATATTTGCGTGGCAGTGACATGGAGTTCTATCCACACTTTCATGAAGCATTACAGTCTGGATATTGCCTCTAGGCGCAGGGCTGGTTTCAGACTAGCAGTCCTCCAAGGGCTATTATCCTAGAAACATAGACATAGAAACACAGACTTTGACGGCAGATAAGGACCGCTAGGCCCATCTAGTCTGCCCATTTCCCTACCTACAGGACAGGCCGCAGATCCTAGTTAACCAACAGCCTATTTCTTCCTACCCCCACTAGAATTGCCTTATGTCTGTCCCATGCATTCTTGAATTCTCCCACAGTTTTAGACCCCACAACCTCCTCAGGAAGGCTGTTCCATGCATCCACTATCTCTCTGTGAAATAATACTTCCTCACATTGCCCTGAACCGCCTCCTTCTATCTTTTAAATTGTGTGCCCTTGTTCTTGCAAGTCTCTTTTTCTGAAAGATGCTACCCTCTTGGACTTTGTTGATTCCACCGAGGTACTTAAACGCTTCTATCCTGTCCCCTCCTTCTTTCCTCAAAGGTATACATATTAAGCTCCTTTAGTCTCTTCTCATATGGCTTCTCTTGCAGACCCTGCACCATTTTAGTTGCCCTCCTCTGGACTACCTCTATCCTATGTCCTTGCGGAGATAGGGTCTCCAGAACTGGACACAGTACTCCAGATGGGGTCTCGCCAGCTGTCTGTACAGAGGGATAACAACTTCCTGTTTTCTGCTGCTGATGCCTCTCCCTATACATCCCAGTACACCCCCAGGCCTCCCTACTGCCTTCTCACATTGCTTGCTAACCTTAAGGTCATCTGATATGATTACCCCCAGGTCCCTTCCTTTTGTTGTTGTTACTACCTCCCCACCCATTGTGTATTCTTCCCTGGTTCTTGTTCTCAGGTGCATTATTTTGCACTCTTTGCATTGAATCCTAGCTGCCATACTTCTGACCATTCCTCCAACCTTGCCAAGTCCCTTTTCATCCTTTCCACGCCTCCTTGTGTATCAACCCTGTTGCAGATCTTTGTGTCATCTGCAAAAAGGCATACTTTTCCTTCCAGTCCCTCTGCAATGTCACTGATGAAGACATTAAAAAGGACTGGACCCAAATACTGAACCCTGTGGTACCCCACTAGTAACCCCTCTTTCTTCAGAGTGGGCTCCATTTACAATTATCTTCTGTGTCCTGTTGTGCAGCCAATGTTTTACCCAGGCTACCACCCTGGGACCCACTCCCAGGCTGGTTAATTTGACTATTAATCTTTTGTGTGGGACTGTGTCAAATGCCTTTCTAAAGTCTAGGTAGGCCATGTCCACAGCCCCTCCCTGGTCTACTACTTTGGTCACCCAGTCAAAGAAATCTATTAGATTCGTCTGACATGACCTTCCCGCTGTGAACCCATGCTGCCTTGGGTCCTGTGCTCCACTGGCCTCTAGGTACTCAACTGTTCTTTCCTTCAGAAGTGACTCCATCACTTTGCCTACCACAGAGGTCAGACTGACAGGTCTGTAGTTTCCTGCCTCTGTCTTGGTCCCACTTTTGTGAAGGGGAATCACATCCGCCTTCCTCCAGTCCACAGGGTACCACACCATCCTCCCATGATTTATTAAAAGAGTAGCCAGTGGTTTCACTAGTTCCTCCCTTTAATTCTTTTAGAATTCTGGGGTGAATTCCATCAGGACCCATTGCTTTGTCCACCTTCAGTTTTAGGAGTTCTTGCAGAACCCTTTCTTCTGTGAAAGGACTGGGATCGACCTCCCTATCAAGAGTGCTTCTGTTAATTGGATTAGGCACTTCGCCTTCCTCTTTTGTGAATACTGAAAAGTTCTAACTTCTTCAGTTGGCAATACTGGGCTATCTTCCAGACTCCTAGAATTTTCTTTTCCCTTGGACAATTTGCTGCTTGGGACTCAGTCCTGCATGTTATTACCTACTGCAAGAGCCCTCTAGAAGTAAGATACAGTAGCACAGTTATGTAAGAACTTACCGTAACAGTAGATCTTCGAGAGAGGCTCTTGTAGTAGGTAATCCTTTTCCCACCCACCTTCCCCCTTTCTGTTTGGGGTTTAGCTTCATGCTCTTTCTCCAAGAAGCCATTTCCTCAGGGGATCCAGAAGCCTCTTTTTCTTCTCCTGTCACTTCCTTTTTCTTGTTCTCCAGAGGGAGAACTGGAGGGTGGACGTGGGGATCGCCTACTATATAGGGTCACGCTGACGTCAGTCATGTGATGTCTGGCGGGCGGCCCCCCATCAGACTATATTAGCAAATGTTTCCGTGCAGTTCTGACACCAGGGGGCACCAGTTCTACATCTTATCATCTACTGCAAGGGCCTCTCTGGTAGATCTCCTGTTAATGGCAAGTTCTTATGTAACTGTACTTTGTGCTTACTTGTGTTGGTTCTTTACAAAACAGTCTTATTTAATTGTGCAATAGATTAGATGGGCATGCACTGAGGCATGTAAAATAATAAAAAAGGGTAGTCTATAAGTTACACTTGCAATCACTTTGTTGCAAACCAAGTTAAGGAAGCAGTGTAGAAAACCCCAGCGCTCCGAATCAGGACACTTCTTCTTCATGGGAGTCAGTTTAATTATATATCCTGCTTAAAAAAAAAAAAAAAAAAATTTCATGTTTGATTTTATTTACTCAGACTGCAGAGGTAAGCAATACACACACACACACACACACACACACACACACACACAAAGCTGAACCCGCTTTTGTTCAAGTCCTTGCATAGAAACATAGAAGTTGTTGGCAGATAAGGCCTGTCACAAATGCATTCCGCAGGTCAGGCCCTCTGCTCCCACAGTGCCAACCTCAGAGCGCAATAGTATGAACAGGTAACAGACAGGGTAATCCTCCTGTCTTCTTTGGGTCTGAATTACCTGTTAGCATAGAGTTCTGGAGGGATTCAAACTATGAACCTTATGCTAGCATACCCAGTTAACGGACTTGGATACGTACCCTCTTCGGGGGGATGAGGTGCAATCCTTTGCCCAGGGGCAGCAAGCCAGGTTTCCAAAACGAACCCTTAGGACTCTATAAGAGACCTAGGTATTTCTTACCTTTTAAGCAAGCTCAGTAACACAATCAAGCTTTTTAACAGCTGTCAGACTTAACCCCAGATTCAGCATCACATGCACAAGGAAGACTGAGAAGAGACACAGGCAATGCTTCAAAGGAAATTTACTAAAAAGTTTAAAACGGGTAAAATAAAAATACAGAACAAATATCAAGAGCTCACAATCACTTAAAAAAATGGGAAGTTACAGAACAAATACTCCTACCACAAACTTAAGATCTTTCCAGTCTACCAAATTGCTTTCAGAGTGTAGCAGTTCCTCAGAGTCCAAAGATGATAGATCACATATTTCCCCAGATACTGGATCATTTCAGGGGGCATTTCCCTTCCCCTCCCCTTCTGTGAGGTCAGTTAGACCCTCCCTTAGAGTTCATTCTAAAAAAAAATCTACAAGGATGTATTTTTAAATAATGTGAACATCAGCAAAAAAAACATTTCCCACATATGACATCCTTTGATCAAGCACCTCTCTCTGATCTGTCTGCTGGTTTCCTGTTGCTAGAGTGATCTCAGGTTTTATGACTTTTGACAAAGTTATGTGACCAAATTGGCCTTTTCTGCAGGAACCCTAAAAGTTTATGTGGCTTATATCCTGGCCAGCTGGCCCGAAAGTTCTAATTTGGACAAAACCGGGAACCCTTTAATCAGGTTTCTCTGGTTTGTTTAATGACATCCTCACTGACACCTTCAAAGTTAAAGGCCAAGCTGCTATTACATGCACAGACCATTGACTTATAATACAAATATTCTACAGTAACCATAAGCAGAGGGCAGAGCGTCACAAGGCCCACCTGGCCTGCCCTGAATTCCCTACCTACAGTGCCGCAGGAGACCCTACTTGGACTCCTGACTTACACCCTCCTCTTGCTTCTGAGATTCTCTTGTGTCCATCCAGTGCATTATTAAATCCTGTGACTGTTGTAGCCTCCACCTTTTCAGCTGAGAGGCTGTTCCAAGCATCCACCACCCTCTCCATGAAGAAGTATTTCTTCACATTTCCTCTTAGCCTCTCACCCTTCAGTTTCCTATTGTAACCCCTTGTCCTTGAGCATCTTTTTCTTAGGAAAGTGCTCCCTTCCTCTACCGTGTTTATTCCTGTGAAGTATTTGAAAGTCTCTATCATATCACCCCATTCCCTTATGTCTTCCAGAGAGTACATATTTAAATCCTGAATCCTTTCTTCGTAGGGATTCTGATGCAGGCCCTGCACCATTTTAGTTGCCCTCTTTTGCACCGCCTCCACCCTATCTATGTCCTTTCAGAGATGGGGCCTCCAGAACTGTACACAGTATTTGAGGTGGGGTCTCACCAGCGGTCTATACAGGGGTATTATTACTTCCCCCTTTCTGCTGGTAATAACACTCTGTATGCATCTGAGCATTCTGCTAACCTTTCCCACTGCCTTGTCTCACTGTGTAGCTACCTTCAGGTCATCAGTAATGATAACCCCCGGTCTTATTCCTGATTTGTGACTGCTAATACTCCCCCTCCGCCCGCCCTCGCCTTGCTGGTACGCTGCCCCTTCTTTTTTTTTGTGCCCTGAGTGCATGATTTTGCACTTTGTGCGTGAATCTTAGCTGCCAAACTCATAACCATTCTTCTGCCTTCTTTAGATCCTCCCTCAGCCTTTCAACTCCCCCTGAAAGTGCTTGCTGAAACCATGAGCACACTGACTGCGTAATTCTTGAGTAGCCTTGATAAGACGGTAAATGTGTGCCCTCGCCTGGAACCAAACCTTTGACCCTTTGCTTGTAAAGCCAAGACACGTCCGGTGTGCCACCAGAGAACCGTTGCTTCAGTCTAGTTATACTGTATATTGACTGCTGAGTCTACCCACCTCACCTGCTTAAAGCCTACTGCAGGGGTGCACTTTGGCAGTACAGAGATATTTGAGATAAGAAACATAGAAACATAGAAGTTGACGGCAGATAAGGACCGCAAGGCCCATCCAGTCTGCCCATTTCTTTTTCTCCCTTATAAATGTGCCATCGGCCTTTTAGATAGCTGTGTGGTTG
The DNA here is from genome assembly GCA_016271365.2 of Neoceratodus forsteri. Classification (NCBI taxonomy): domain Eukaryota; kingdom Metazoa; phylum Chordata; order Ceratodontiformes; family Ceratodontidae; genus Neoceratodus; species Neoceratodus forsteri. The sequence continues at coordinate 1,103,924,846 of CM028135.1, read as the reverse complement.
GGGGCTGGGGTTAGTTTTAGGACATTAGTGTTAGGATAACCATAACTCTGATGAGCTTGAGGAGGGCAGTCCAGCTTGACAGTATGAACACATTTGCCTGTGAAGGCTACCTGATTGTGGGTGGGGTGGGGAGAGAAAATGTATGATTCAGGTCTTCATGCTTAATGCTGCTTTATTAACTCTATTATGGTGGCTGTATTAGAACCTTTGTCTCACTGAGTAAATATTCAGGCTGAAGCTCTTTTGTGAATTCTGTTTTGTTTTTGTACTGTGAACTATTGTTTGTGTCAGTAGCTTCTCCCACTGTAACATCTTTCTTTTAAAATTATTTTAAGATGAAGTAGCGGTGATTGACGAAATTCAGATGATCCGTGACCCTGCTCGAGGATGGGCCTGGTCAAGAGCACTTCTGGGTAGGTTTGCACAGTCGGCACAACTTGTATTTATGCACCATGATTACTCTCATTGGAAAAGAGGGTCTACATGGACCAAAATCAGGGTCGTACGAATTCTGCAGTGCACTCTGGTCCAGTGGCTGGAGCACAGGCTTGGGCACCAGAAGACCCAGGTTCAAATCCCATTGGAACCACATCCTTGCTGTAGGACCTTGAGCAAGTCCCTGTCTAATATTAGCATTTCAATCTGGAGGCAGTATAGTGCAGTGGTCTAAGGCTCTGAGCTGCAAATCTGGTGACATCCAGCAGACCAGACCTGGGTTTGAATCCCACAGCTTCCACTTGTATACTGTGTGACCTTGAGCAAGTCACTTAACCTCCTTGTGCTCCCAGGTCGCTCCTGTAAAAAAGCTATCAGCTTAGTGTGCTATACCTGGTTAAACAACTAAATAAAATTAAAAAAATCTGCATTTCCCCTTAGAAATGTCTCTTACCAAAAGCTGTCATAGAAAAAAAAATACGGTTACCACACATTCAGCACACACGCGTTTCTAGGAACATGGATATGTTGCTCATCCACACTTACTGGCAGGTTCTTTGCCACTTTAAATCTTGCCGGCAGGTCTTCAGGCTGGCTCCTCCCACCCACCCGGGTGATAAAACTCTCGGCTCCGCCCCATGATGCCAGATCTTCCTTACCGCTTGGAAGCTCAGGTTCCCTCCTTTGCGCTCTGCATTTTAGGCCTGGATCCTAACTCGGTTAAACCGAAACTTGTATTAAAATTTACTAGACTTCTGTCTTTTTCTTCCTTCATGGCTGTGATGGACAAGTTGACTCCCGGATTTCGGCGGTGCCCCTGTGGGCAGAAGATGTCCCGGACCGATCTGCACTCCACGTGCGTTTATTGCCTTGGGCTCGATCACGATTCGCAGGCTTGCGAATTGTGCAAGTCCTTCTCGGCCACAGTTCTTGAGGATCGCACTGCCAGATTACAACTTGGGTGCCCTGAGAAACGTTATCCTCCGGTCAAGTCGAAGGAGGCCCATTGGGCGTGTGTCTGGGCTGCGGGCTCAACTGAACAGCTCGAACAAATGATCGCCTTCGAGGAGGAGGCTTCCCAGGCCGCATCGACGTCTTCCTCGGTCGCGGCATTTATCCCGCTGTCTTTGGGCTCCTCCTACATGGCTTCATTCAAGGAGCTTTGTCAATCCCTCTCCACCAAGGGAGCGGGCCCTTCGGGACATTCCTCTTGGTCCAAAAAGAAGGACTCCAAAGGTAAGTCCCACCATCGACGTTCGTGAGAGCGGGAGAGGTCCCCTTCCCCGGATAGTCGACACTCGACTTCGGTTGAGGTTGCAGCTAAGGCCGCTGGCTTCACGGTGTCTCCGTCAGGTCAGCCGGCTGAGGCACCCATCGACGCAGTCGAGATTTTTCTCGACCCGGATGGGCTGTCGACAGGAGAAGCCGACAACCCTTCTTCACCGGTTCCCCTGGTGGAAACCGAGGACTTGCCTGTGCCTCCTGTGCCTCCTGTGCCAGAGTCCCCGGTTAAGGTTCCCGAACCGATGGAGGAGCGGGTTTCCCCCGCTTCTTCCATGATACACCCTCGGAAACACCAAAGGTCTCGGTCTCAGACCTCTTCTCGGTCCAGCCGATCCTGCCGGCACCGAGGAAAGAGGCGGCGCCACTCATCCTCGTCTTCGTCCTCTTCAAAGGATAGGCTCCGGTGCAAATTGCGTCAGCGCTACGAGGATCTGATGTGGCAGCAGCTCCTTTTGACCGGGAACAAGCAGACTCAGTCGCCTTTTCCCTGCCATTAAGTGGCTGTCACCAGAGTGGCTAAAACATCCCCTCATGGTAATCGAGGAGCCGAAGCCGGCACCAGTTGTTAGGCCGAAACCAGCTGCACCACCCATTGTGGTGGAACCCCTGCCTCCACAACCTAAAATTGGGGCACCGTCCAAGGATTCTCGGTCGGGTCAGGGGTTGCCCCATCGGTTGTCGGTCACCCTCACTCCCGATCAACCTCGGCAGGTGGAGGGTGGCTCAGGCCCTCGGCAGCTGTTCGCAGACTCCTCAGAGTCTGATGATGATTCCTCACTGTTCTCCAGGCCCCTCAACCTGGAGTCCACCGGGGGTCAATCGGTGGCCGAGAGCCCATCCTCATTCCTGGGAATGCTTCGGCTCATCTCAGAATCTACTGGGATGAAGCTCGAACCCATTTCAGAGCGGGCCAAGTATCCCCTCATGGAGATACTGGACCGAGGGGATTCCCCTACAGAGGCCTTTCCAATGGCCAAAGCCATTGTTGGCCTGGCTCTGGAGCTATGGCAGCGGCTGGTTTCTTGTCCAGCATCTTCGGCCAGGATGGCCCGAACGTATGCCATTCCTACCGGTTCACTCTCCGGATTCTTGGAGCACCCCTCCGCGGAGGGGCTGGTGACCGACAGTGTTTTCCGGTGCTCTGGAAACGCTCGAGATGTGGGCAAGCCACCCGAAAAAGAGTCCAAGAAACTGGACTACTCCGGGCGTAAAGTCTATGCTGCGTCCTCCTTAGGCCTTCGTCAGGCCAGTTCGGCTGTTCTGATGGCACACTTTTCCCACGCCCTTTTGGGCTCCCTGGATGAGGTGATTCCTCATCTCCCGGCTGACCTTCAGACTATGGTCAAGCAGGTGCAGGATCAGGGAAGGGCGGTGGCTAAGCAAAAGCTCCAGACTGCCTTAGACATTGGAGACTCTTGTGCCCGGTCAGTAGTGGCCGCAGTGGCCATACGCCGCAGAGCTTGACTGCAGATCTCCACCTTCACGGCGGATACCTAGCACAAGCTGGCAGACGTTCCCTTCCTGGGTACCGACTTGTTCAGTCCCGGGATGGAGGGTCACTTGCAGAGGATCGAGAAGTCCAATGCCACCTTGGACTCTGTCACGTCTGCCCAGTAGGACAAAGGTCGCCAGCAGCAGCGTAAGCCCTTTCGACCTTCTACCCCTGCGGCACGTCCGGCCCAGCAACAACAGCATCAGGGCCAGCGGGCTCGTACTTGGCACCCTAAAGTCAAGCCCACAGCTTCCTCCAGCAGGAAGCCAGGAGGGAAAGGCCCAGGAGGCCCCTCGGCCGGTCCTTCCTCCAAGCCTGCCCAGTGACGGGTTGAGGGGTGTCACCCCCAACCTCGTTACTCCTCCCTGGGTTCCCCCCATGGGGGGACGGATCCGCCACTTCCTTTCCGCCTGGTCCGCTATCACACGGACCGCTGGGTGCTGGAAGTGGTAGGAAAGGGTCTGCCTCTGGAATTCGAGCAGACCCCACCCTATCGGGCTGTCACCCCATGGGGGGCTACGGGGTCCGCAGTCTCTCTGTTGGCTCGACGAGCCGACATTGCCCTGCTCCTCCAAAAGGAGGTGATGGATCCCCCACCAGACCCAGGGTTTGTGTCCAGGTATTTTCTGGTCCCAAAACGGATGGGGGGCTGGCGCCCCATTCTAGACCTACACAACTTGAACAAATCCTAAGGTCTTGAACCTTCAGGATGGTCACTCTGGCCCAGATCATTCCATCCTTGGAACGAGGCGTGTGGTTCTGTTCTGTGGACCTCCAGGACGCGTTCTTTCACGTCCCAGTCTGTCCGACCCACCAGTGATTCCTCCGCTTCAGGGCGGAGGGATCCCTTTACGAGTTCTGGGCCATGCCCTTCGGCCTCTCCAGCTCCCAGGGTCTTCACCAAATGCATGGCAGTGGTGACAGCATTCCTGCGGCGCCAAAGGGTCCGGGTGTACCCTTACCTGGACGACTGGCTGATTGCAGCCCCCTCCAGACCGGAGGTGGAGCAGTCCAGGGATCTGGCCCTCCAGGTCTGCTCTCAGATTGGCCTCCTCATCAGCGAGGTCAAATCAGAACTCGTGCCAACGCAAGTGATTCAATTCATCGGGGCAGAGCTCGACTCTCTTCGAGCCAGAACACGGCTCCCGGCGGACAGGGCTGAGGTTCTTTCCTCCTTTGCCCAATCATTTCTGGTTGGGCAATTGCGCCCTGCTCGGGACTTCCTACACCTCCTGGGCCTCATGGCGGCCTGCACCAGTGTGGTCCTTTGGGCCCATTGGCACATGCATCCCCTACAAAGGGGACTGGCCCGCCAATGGTCACAGCGCTCCAGTCCTCTGGACCAGCCAGTGGCAGTGACCCAGGAGATGTGGAACGCTCTCCAGTGGTGGATCATTCCAGTTCATCTGCAGGAGGGTATCCCGTTTGTCTGCCCCGAGCCAACGGTCACTCTAATGACCGCCTCTCTGACGGGTTGGGGTGCCCATCTGGGCGAGTACAGAGCTCATGGCCTCTGGTCCCCTCAGGAGTCTCGATGCCACATCAACCTGCTGGAGCTTCGAGCGGTCCGACTATCCCTCACCGCCTTTGCTCCGTTTGTACGGGGTCAAGTTATCCAGGTCCAGACGGACAATACCACGACCATGTACTTTGTAAACCACCAGGGCAGGACGCACTCCTTGCCTCTGTGCAAGGAAGCTCTCCGCACTTGGTCTCTCGTGAGTAGACTGGAGGCGGATCTCCTAGCCATCCATGTGTCAGGAGCCTCCAACACTCTGGCCGATGCCCTAAGCCAGATATGTGCTGCATCTCACGAGTGGTCTCTCCTGGCCGGTGGTAGTACACAATCTGTTCTCCCACTGGGGCACACCTCAGGTGGACCTGTTCGCCTCCAGGGAGAATGCGAAGCTGAGGCTGTTTCATGCTCGCCCCCTTCAGCAGGGCTCGCTGCAGGGGGATGCCTTCTTGAGGCCGTGGATCCTGGGCCTCTTCTACGCCTTCCCTCCATTTTCCTTGATCCACAAGGTGCTTCTCAAGGCGAGGAGGGACAAGGCATAGGTGATTTCTGGTAGCCCCAGACTGGACCCGCCAGTTCTGGTACCCAGATCTCCTCAGCCTCAGCTCCAGGCTCCCGAGGCGGCTTCCAGCCCGCCCGGACCTGTTCTCAGTCAACCAGGGGAAGGTTCTCCACCCGGACCTTCAATCCCTGCACCTGACGGCCTGATTCCTGAGTGGCTAGAGTTCCAGGCCTTGGTTCTTTCCGACGAGGTCCTCAATGTTGTTGAGGCATTCCGTAAGGAGTCGACCAGAAAATGCTACACCTTCAAATGGAAGAGATTCTCCATTTGGTGTCAGGATAAGGGGCTGGACCCTTCCTCCTGTTCCTTGGCCAGCATTCTGGACTGCCTGTGGTCCCTTTCTCAGCTAGGGCTTTGTTCGACGACCCTTAAGGTGAACCTGGCAGCCATCTCTGCTGACCCGGCGCGGGCCGGGAAGCAGTCGGTGGCGCAGGAGAAGGTGGTCGGGCGCTTTTTTCAAAGGCCTTGATCACATATCCTCTCCGGTGCAAGAACCTCCACCTCCATGGGATCTACTGCTGGTACTGGCTAAGCTCGTGGGCAAGCCATTCGAGCTGATGCACAGGTGTGTTATCTCTCACCTGTCGTGGAAGACCACCTTCTTGGTGTCTATCACGTCAGCCAGAGGGATGGGAGAGCTCTAGGCACTTTCCATCGAGTCTCCTTATCTGGTCTTCCACAGGGACAAGGTTGTCCTGCACCCCCCACCCAAAATTCCTTCCGAAGGTGGTATCGGAGTTCCACCTTAACCAGGTGTCGACTCTGCCGGTGTTCTACCCCATTCACACCTCGGAGGCCGAATATAGGCTCCATACTTTGGACCATAGAAGAGCGTCCTCTTACTATAAGGAGTGGACGGCTGAAGTTCGGGGAGAGGTTTGCCAGCTGTTTGTCACCTACACTGAAGCCGCACCTGGCAGACCTGCAGCCAAGCGGACGATAGGCAGGTGGGTCACCTCCTGCATAGATCTCTGTTATAGGTTGGCGGGGCATGGAGCCTCCCAAAGGGATAAGAGCTCATTCTACCCGCCATACCGCTGAATCGGTGGCTGCTTCCAGAGATGTCCCTATCCAGGAAATCTGCAGGGCTGCTACCTGGAAGTCAGCACACACCTTCATTACCCACTACCACATCGACCTTGAGTCACACCAGGATGCTGGTTTTGGGACCTCGGTTCTCCAGTCCCTATTTCCCAAGTAGGGGGTGTGCACCTTGCCTCCCTCCTCCCGGAGAAGTGCTAGGAGTCTGCCAGTAAGTGTGGATTGAACAACATATCCATATCCCTAGAAATACAGGTTACTCACCTGTAACAGGAGTTCTAGGAATGGTATATGTTGTTCATCCACACAACCCACCTGACCTCCCTGGCTTCGACGCACAACCTGGCTTCCAGCGGGCTAGATCTGGCGTCATGGGGCGGAGCCGAGAGTTTTATCACCCGGGTGGGTGGGAGGAGCCAGCTTGAAGACCTTCCGGCAAGATTTGAAGCGGCAAGGAACCTGCCAGTAAGTGTGGGAGAACAACATATACCATTCCTAGAACTCCTGTTAGAGGTGAGTAACCTGTATTTCTGTGAGCGTTTCATTTAAGGGACATCCAAGTAGTCATTATTGGTCTGTTGAGGAACTAATAATTAAGTTCCTCTGCAGTTCGCAGTGCTTGTTCCATTTGTGTGTTCAAAATTAAAATATGGTGGCAGTGGCTCAGCCAGTTGTGCATTGCCTCTTGAGTTCAGGACATTGGAAGGTTTTGGGTTCTAGCCCCACACCAGGAACTTGCGCTAACAAGCACCCAGTACTGACATTGTAGTGCAGCACTAGGGGGTGCAGTACTGTTAAGAATTCATTCTTCAGTCCATCTGAAGTGGTTGTCCAGAGGGAAGTTAAATATTCAATGGCACCTATCATAAGAGGAGGATTTTCCCTGTGGCCTGGCCAACATCTCCCAAAATCCCGCCAGCAGGACAGGTTCATAATACCCATCCCCAGGACATGCCTGAAACGAGCTCTCACAGCTCCGAGTGTTCCTTGTAACCCATCCCCCAGAACACGTCTGGAAATGAGCTGTCACATCTCTGAGTGTTCCATGTAACCCATCCTGCAGGATACACTTGGAAACGAGCTGTCACAGCCCCAACTGTGCTATGTAATCCATCCCCCAGGATACGCCTGGAAATGAACTGCCACAGCCCCAAATGTTCCATGTTTTTTTTTTTATTTTTTTATCACTACTTTCTTTATTCTCCTTCGTGTGGCGCGGGCAGTGAGTTGTCCGGCTGCCGGCACCCACACCCCCGGACCAGGTCTGGCCAGCAACATGCTCTCCCCACACAAGCCGGCATGCAGAGTCCCCCTCCGGACCTGGATTCTGATACCTGGGGGGTGCACCTCTTGTGGTTGTGACTGCGCCGGACATCAGCCTCTACGATCGCCCTGCAATTTCTGCCATTTTCTCCCCCTCGGAGCTGGCCGTACAATGGCATCAGCGCAGTTACGTGCTGACGCCCACTGTGCTCCAGCCCTAGACCACGCATGCTACTGTAGTGCCTCTGGCCACCACCAGCTGCCACTGCAGAGCGACGCAGTTCCCTCACCCACCCCAGAGGAAGGAGAGTAGTCATTGGACACTCAGTCCTCCCTCTTCCCTGCCGACCCACAACAGCCCGAGTCCGTTCACGAACTTGGGTCCCCGGTGTGGCGTCCAGCACCTCAGCTCGCAGCGCCACCAGGCCGACTCCCCAAGTGTTCCTTGTAATCCATCCCCTAGGATATTTATTTATTTATTTATTTATTTGAGATAATCAGAAAGACCTTTGAGTCAGAGACTCACTCACAAAGGTTCCACGTCATATATAGTGCGGTACAGGGGAACAGAAAACATACAGGTAGCTGTGAATTACATAATTTCACATTGAGATATACACTAGGTACGAAAGTGAAACTATAAACAAGGACATCATGGAATATCGGGGTTTAGCACAGCCTAGGGTAGGGGAGAGGCTGTTTGTCAAGACAGTTTCAGTGGGAATTGGGTCTGGAGCCTGACTAGAGGCTGGTCTAGGGGCAATCACATAGGCTGGAGGCCTGAAGACAAGCTGTCACAACCCCAAGTTTTCTATATAATCCATCCCCCAGGACATGCCTGGAAATGAGCTGTCACAGCCCCAAGTCTTCCACTCTCCCTGACTTGTCATGTTTTTTACTTTGTTACGTCCTCCTGACATTGTTTGATTGATAATCCAACCCCCAGGACACACCTGGAAATGAGCTGTCACAGCCCCAAGTGTTCTGTGTAACCCATCCCCCAGGACATGCCTGAAACAGACTCACAGCTCTGTGTTTTCCATGTTACCCAGCCCAGGACACACTTGGAAACGAACTGTAACAGCTCCGAGTGTTCCAAGCAACCTATCCCCAGGATATGCCTGGAAACGAGCTGTCAGAACTTTGTGTGTTCCATGTAACTCATCCTCAGGACGTGCCTGTCACTGATCTGTCACAGCTCTGAGTGTTCCATGTAACTCATCCCTCAGGACGTGCCTGTCACTGATCTGTCACAGCTCCGAGTGTTCCATGTAACTCATCCCTCAGGACGTGCCTGTCACTGATCTGTCACAGCTCTGTGTGTTCCATGTAACTCATCCCTCAGGACGTGCCTGTCACTGATCTGTCACAGCTCTGAGTGTTCCATGTAACTCATCCCTCAGGACGTGCCTGTCACTGATCTGTCACAGCTCTGAGTGTTCCATGTAACTCATCCCTCAGGACGTGCCTGTCACTGATCTGTCACAGCTCAGAGTGTTCCATGTAACTCATCCCTCAGGACATGCCTGTCACTGATCTGTCACAGCTCTGAGTGTTCCATGTAACTCATCCCTCAGGACATGCCTGTCACTGATCTGTCACAGCTCTGAGTGTTCCATGTAACTCATCCCTCAGGACATGCCTGTCACTTATCTGTCACAGCTCTGAATGTTCCATGTAATGCATCCTGCAGAATACACCTAGAAACGAGCTATCACAGCTCCCAAGTGTTCTGTGTAACTCATCCCCCAGGACATGCCTGAAAACAAGCTTTCACAGCTCTGCTTGTTCCATGTAACCCATCCCCCAGGATGTACCTGGAAACAAGCTGTCATAGCTCCATGTTTTTCATGTTGCCCAGGACACACCTAGAAACAAGCTGTAACAGCTTCAAGTGTTTTGTATAACTCATCCTCAGGACACACCAGGAAATAAGCTGCCACAGCCCCAAGTGTTACATGTAACCTCTCCCCCAGGACATGACTGGAAACGAGCTGTAACATCTCTGAGTGTTCTATATTACCCACCCCCCAGGATATGCCTGGAAACAAGCCATCACAGCTCTGACCCTTCCATGTAAACCATCCCCCCGGATACGCCTAGGAACAAGTTATCACAGCTCCGAGTGTTCCATGTAACCTATCCCCCAGAATGTGCCTGGAAACGAGCTGTCAAAGGTCAGGGGGCCTTTCCTGTTCACAAAATAACAAATAAAAAAGTATATAATTGCATATGTTTTGGGGAAAAAACTCTTATTATCCTTCCAGTTATGCCATTTGTTCAGATCACTCAGCCTATATTAACAGTTCATCCATCTCCTGTGGCCTTTTTTGTTACACCTCTTGTATTCCTGATTTGCTCACTCTGAGAAGCGTAGTATGTGATTTTTGCCAGTGAAGTCTTGGTTTTGTGCCTCTGATATGGAACTGATTAATAAAACAGTATCTAACTGCAACTTGTTCATTATGGGACCGAAGATTCAAGGTGCCTCCTCGCAATAATTCAGACACTTAGTAATGCAGTGCAGATTTTTCTGGTGGCAAGCATTGGCAGTTGGACCTCAATCTTGCTGTCAGAATTTCTGATTCTGTCGTGGCACAGTTTGTAAATCTTAAAGAGCTGCTGATGCCTCTAGGAGAAGTTTGAAAAACAATATTTGTCCACATTCAGTTTACATTTCACATATTTCTCCTAACCATTATTTATTATTGAGGTTCTACGCATGAAAGACATATCTTTGTTTATTGACAGTTCCTCAACTCCGATTTCTTATTCCCTACCTGATGGCATAGCACTCTGCTTGTGACATCGCAGTTATTCCCATGGCAGCAGACTGTGATGTCACAACACAGGATTATGACTTCCAAGTTGAGACTAAGCTGTAGGGGTAGATAAACTCTTAAGAGATGATTTTTTTTGTGCAAAGTTTCTTAGTAATAAAATAGGAAGAAGAAAAAACTGTGAAATATATAACATACAGGTTTACGTTTGTCTAAATATTAGGCTTTCAATAGTTTTCCCCGAGGCATCAGTGACTCTTTAAACATGGTGGTGGCTTTGCCTGACCCACCTCTTCTGGAGTTTACATTATCTGCAGGAAGGAAAATAACTCCCAAAAACTGATTAGCAGTTTTGCGTGAGGCTAATCAGGTCTGGAGAAAAGCACAGCAGCTGTCTGGAAAGAACAGCAAAATGAAACAGTTTGAAAATATGTCTACTTAGTTTTGTTAGCATTGTCTCTTGTACCATGCATACCCAGTAAAATATATAGCAGTCACCTAAAGCTGAATCTGTAAAGTTTACACACTGTTGTACATTTTTCCTTTAAGCAAAACGATAGATGTATTAGAAAAAATATATAGCAGTCAACAGCTAAGAAATTCAGCACATTATTGCCCCTTATAAAATGAATTTCAGAATTATTTGGAATCCTAGCAACTTTATTGGTCGAAACACATCACCTGAATGTTAAATTCCTTGTAAATGCCAGTTTGTCACCAGCCTAACATAATCTACATAGCAACAGCCAAACTGTGCAAAAAAAAAAAACTTTTCTCATCATTTTTTTTTTCCCATTTTAGAAGCTTAGTAGGCAGTTTCAGGACATACATTTCCTGATAATTAAGGCACTTTGTGTGTTAAAAGGCATTCTGTCATTGGCCTTATGCCTTTTAGTTCAATCAGTTAATAAATCAGTATATTTATTTTGCCAGGCGGAACACCATTGAGACAAGCTCATTTGCAAGATGGACCTGTGGCAATACATTTGCCAGTAACAAGGAAGAAAAAAATAACATCTAGTAACATTTACAGTGACAACTTAATAATAGTATTATACATATACAAGGCAAAAGGAAAATAGGTATAAACAGGCGAGTCGTAAGCAACAAACTACATACAAAGGAGCATAGCAAGAGGTGTATATATGTGTGTGTGTATATGTGTGTGTGTGTATGTATGTATGTATGTATGTATGTGTATGTGTGTGTGTGTGTGTATATATATATATATCACATAAACAACAGCAATTGCTTAAATATGGGTGTAGATACATACAGGCCAGGAGTATATGGCAGTTAAAGCAAACATCATTGGGAGTCAACAGTGAGAAAAATCTTCTGAGACAGTAACCTCTACAGGTGCAAGGTAGTATAAGACTAGAGGTAAAGTTGAGTAAAGAGGGCTAAGGTTAACAACCTAATCCAGCTATGTTTGAGAAGCTCAAAACAGGTCATATTGGACAGCAGAAGGGGGTGGTGGCAGGGGTGTGGCTGGCATAAGGAGAATAAGGTAGGAGGTAAATACATATTGGGAGACGGGTAGGGAGGGGGGAAGGATTAAGAGGAGGGGAGGCAGGAGAGTGGGGGCAGCAGAGGCTGAGTGGGATAGGAAGTAATAGCATATGGAGAATGGACTGTAGGAGGGGATGTAGAGTAACAGTTGCCTCAGTTAAAAAAATTAGGGTTTTAGTCTCGTGTATAGGTCAGTGGCAGGCCTTGGTTGTAGGTCCCTCATTTGAAACAGTGGCAGACCTGAGTGAAGGTCCTCAAGAACATAGCCTTGAAGCACAATAACGTTATAGGGGTAGTGAGCCTAAGGGATTTCTGTATCTTGTTCTAGAGCATAAGAAGGGCATGGCTTACAGAGGCTCTTCCGAAGCGCGTTCTAACTTTGGGAATAGCAAGGGAAATGAAGGTATGACTTCAGAGGGGCTAGGCACTCGGGGGGACAGATAGGCAGACAACTTGACAGGTACTAGGGGAAGCTTCTGAGTGATGACTTTGTATGTCCAAAGTACAGCGTTTTCCTGCCTCCTGAAGCTAAGGGAGCTCCAACCTAAGGAGGAGTAAGGGATGCAGTGATGTGTATCATAAGGAGCATCCGAAATAAACCTGAGGGCTCTGTGGTAGAGGGTGTCAAGCTTAAAAAGAGCCGTGCTGATGCTATGACCATACAGAAAACCTGCATAGTCTAAGAGCAGCATAACGGTAGCTTGAACTAGAGGTTGTCTAGCCTCACGAGTAAGTGAGTGTTTGATTTGGGGAAAAAAGACTTGAGTCTTTGTCTTAGTTTCTTAGCAAGCTCCTCTATGTGAACTAAGAAAGACAAATCGGAATCTATTCAGACTCGCAAGTATTTGAATTTCTCCACAAACTCCAAGGTTTCACCCAGGAGAGAGCTTATGTGGAGAACCATGCCACAAGGATTTTGTTTGAGCGGAGAGACTAGAGGAGGGAAGAGCATGGCTTTGTTGTTTTTTTTTTGTTTGTTTGTTTTTTTATAAGAAGTTTCAGGTCAAGCACGTTTTTTTTGAAGGACAGCAAAATCACTTTGAAGGTCCTCGCAGGCTGATTCCGGTGTTGGTCTGTCCATGTAGAGCACAGTGTCGTCAGCAAAAAGGTGGATATTAGCTGATTTTAAGCTTGTGTCTGTTTGATTGATGTAAATAGCAAAGAGCAGAGGACCAAGTATGGATCCTTGAAGGACTCCTCGTCGGAGTATTTTTTTGAGTGCCAAATCACCTTCTGCCTTGACTTGTTGCTGTCTGCCAGTGAGATCATTTATGAACCATAATAATGCCAGGCTGTCCATTCCAGTTTTTTTTTTTTAGGACACCAAAACAAGGTCATGATCCACCGTGTCGAAGGCCTTGCTGAGGTCCAAAAACAAGGCGTAGACATAACATTTGTTATCGAGAGCGATCTGCCAGTCATTTATAACCTTGGCAAGTGCAGCTGTGGTGCTGGGTATGGGATGGAAACCAGATTGACTAGGGTTTAGCAAGTTGAAGCTTTCGAGATGTAGTCTAAGCTGCTCATTAATGACCTTCTCCAGTAACTTGGACAAAGTCGGGAGCAAGGAGATGGGATGGTACTTATTTAAGTCACATGAGTCCCCTGATTTAAATGGGGGATAACATGAGCTGTCTTCCAATTTTGGGGAGAGTACCATGATTGAGGGAAAGGCTGAAGAGGTGAGTAATGGGAAGGGCCACAATGAAGTTGGCTTATTTTAGGTAAGACGGCTCGATCAAATTCGTCCCCGCACTTTGTTTTGTATCAAACTGGAGGAGAAGATCTATTACTTGTTTGGCAGAGACTGGTGAGAAAGAGAAGGAAGGACAAGAAGCAGGAGGGTCTGGGTGGAGGCAGTCAGGTGTCTGGCTACGTAGCTGTGATCTAATGGCATTTGTTGGAGTGGTATCAAAAGCCATCCCTGCTGTGGCAAACTGATTATTGAGGAGATCAAGAATCCCTTGTTTATCAATGGTATGAATACCACTATTTGTGATTTTAGAGGGAAGCATGCCAGAACTTCTATGGCCGTCAACCTCCCTTAGGGTTTTCCAGAACCTGCTGGCGGAGTTGACTGATGCGTTACGTTCAGAGCAGAAATAGCTAGATTTAGCCGCTCTAGTTATTTTTGTGCAATTATTTCTTGGGGTTTGGAAGGCAGACCAATCCACGACTAACTTTTGACTTTCTAGATCTTTTCCAAAGGGCATCTCTGTGCCATAAAGTCGCTTTTAGGTTTTCCGTGAACCAGGGGCATGATTTCCTTTTGGTTCTGCTTTTGACAACGGGGCATGGAGATCAAGGGTCGCCGAGCATGTATTTTGGAAGGCCTCATATGCCTCATCCACAGTTGGTGCAAGGTAAAACTTCTGCCAGTTTGCATACTGTAGGTCATGGAGAAATGCATTTGGGCTAAAGTTCCATTTACATCTCTTGAATAAGTACTTCGAGGAAGAAGAGTCTGGGACGTTCGCAGATCTTACGCAAGCAATGGCACAATGATCGTTGAGGTAATTGAAAAATACTCCTGAATTGGTTGAGATGTGGCTTGCTGACAAGAATTAGGTCGAGGAGGGTACTACGCTCAGGATTCTTGTTGTTAGGTCGGGTGGCTTCGTTTATAATCTGAGTGAGCCCCTGTGCATCGCAAAGTTCTTTCAGCGGTCTGGAGGCTGGGGATAGCCAGTCCAGATTGAAGTCATCAAGGATGGCCACTTCAGACTGTGTTGCTCCTAATATGGTGCTTAGGTGCTTGAACAGTGAGAGGCTGGCTGAAGGGGGTCTATAGCTCCCGATGATGCAGAGGGGAACAGATTGGGAGAGTTGTACTTTTATAGTGAGGCACTCAAACTCTTTAGGGGCTGAGGTAGAGTCTCAAAAGTAGCGACTGTGTTATTGCGGGCGTAGGTTGAGGGCACTGAACATGTACTATCTGGAAGACAGGAGAGAGAGAGAGAGGACATGATTGGGACATTCAAGTACTTGAAAGGGATAAATAAAGTTGATAAGGAGAGTCTCTTTAAGCTGAGTGGCAACCATATCACAAGGGGGCACAGTCGTAAGCTGGAGGGTGGGAGGTTTAGGAGGGAGGTCAGGAAGCACTTCTTCACAGAGAGGGTGGTGGACACTTGGAATGCGCTACCACAAGAGGTCACCTCGTTGAATACAGTGGGCAGCTTTAAGAGAGGCTGGGATAGGCATAGGAGGAAGGTAAGAATCATGGGTAGGGGGGATGGGAGGAGTGGGGAGGGAGGGCAGGACATTAGCTCAAGCTGTGGACCCTGCAGTATGAGCAGACTTGATAGACCAAATGGCCTTGTTCTGCTGGCTTCTTCAGATGTAGATGGCTACCCCACCCCACCCCGCCCAAATATGCATTAATTCTCTAGGAATGCATGTCAAGTCATGAGTTATTGCTTACTTATCTGTGTTGTGTTTCACTGTGCCAGCTGTTTTTCACCTTGCCTGGAAGAGTTTGTTGTGTTGCTGTACTACCACTGGGCAACATGATTAAAAAAACACACACCGTTATCCAGAACATCAGAAATTAAGTAAGCATGTTATGTAACTTGCCTCCTTAATTTGAGTGAGCAGATTTTTTGACTCTTCTAGTTTTGTTAGTGATTCCTTATTCACTCGCTCCGTGTACTGTTACGTGCTGCTGTTTTCAACTCATAGATAAGGGGAAGGGGACCCAAGAAAGCATTACTTTACACAGGGTGGTTAATATGTTGAACAGCCTATCCAGTGGGATTATGGAAGGTAGCATTATGCAGCCATTCAGAGCAGGACTAGACAGATTCCTGAGAGAGCCTGACGTTGCTGGTTGCACAGCATGAGTAGGGGTAACACAGGATTGCACAGCACAGAGTTTGTCGTGTATCCATACTCAGACTGGGTATAGTCCCTGCCATGTAGCTGGAGGGTCAGACAAACTGGACCCCAAGTTCTTTCTGTCATTACAAAACTGTAAGGCAGTGTGTCTAAATTTCTTCTTTCAAAAAAAAAAAAAAAGCCCAGCAACAAAACCTCATTTGTATAGTGACTATCCCATTCAGTGATTGAGGTTAATTCAGATAGAATATTCTTTTTGAAGGTACACATTCACTTGAAGCATTTGGATTGCCTCAAAACAATTGACAGCCCCCATTTCTTGGAATACTTCTCCTTTATATTAAGTTGTGATGATCAGAGTTTGAGGTACGATCTCGCCAAAGGTGGCAGACTGCCAACTAAAGTATCTCTTGCAACAGTATCCTGTTTTCCTACCAGCGAAAGTGCACTATCAAAAATATCTTTCCAAGGCACATCCGTTAGGATAACCCGATTAATACAACAAAACTCTGAGCTGCTGCAATTTTTTTCATTTTTCAGGACTGTGTGCAGAGGAGATTCATGTTTGTGGAGAGGCAGCTGCTGTGAACTTTGTGACCGAACTTATGTACACTACAGGAGAAGAGGTGGAGGTGCGTGCTTTTCTAGATCTCCTTCCTACAAGGCCAGTTGTCTCCAATGTTTATTCTCACGTCCAACGCTAAATGTCGCAGCAGAGCTGGTCAATGTCATTCAGTTCTGTGCACAGTTTACAGAGTGGATTCATGGCTCTGGGACAGAGCTTAGGCCAGTACTTCAGCTTGTCAATCTGCAATAGATTCAGCCTGGATCTCCAGGATGGAGATGCTACGGAGATTTCATTTTAACACTCAGAAACGCTCAACAAACTGAAAAAGTTATGGGTCAACATTAAACCCACAAAAGAGAGAAAATGCAAGTTACAGTTCATAATAGGTTTGTAAGGAGAAAGGTGGCCACCAGACAGAACGCCAAGCTCCAGTCGTGTAAAAGTCAAATGACTGTAGCTCAGGAGCCGTGCTAAGGCTACCAGAAAGGAGCAAAAACCACTCTGAGTTATCTGGTTCCAACATATTTAATAAAAACAGGATAAAACAGCAACACAGCAGCCTTGTGCCAAACATTTTTGAGCTGCACTAGCTCTTTATCAGGGCATGTCAGTGACTGATGAACAGCAGTGTTTTTAAACCTAACCATTCATGTTGAGTGCTACCACGCAGAAATGCAAACATGAAAATGTCCACAAGTCAGTAGTCACGTAATGCTTCCACATGTATTCTCATTAATTCATTCAGATCATTACATAGTAAACAAATAAATGACACCAATATATAAATGATATCAGTTGAAAAACAACAATGTTAATGTAAAAAATCACATTATTAGATAAAATGCTTACGATATGGAGGGCCTCAAGTTACATATGGGACACTCTCACATATTGCAAACCCTTGAAAATGTATATGTTGAATCCGAATGGTGGCTGGTGACAGTCAGTGTCTCATAGAAACATAGAATGTGTCGGCAGATGGGGTCCATGTCGGCTGTCTTGTCTGCCCATGTATACTACCCCCAATCAGGCTGCTGTGTTAAGTTTTCCACACTGTCTGTCCCATGCCAGCTTGAATTCTCTGACCGCCTTTGACCCCACCACTTTGGGGTGGTGAAGGCCATTACAAGGCTCCATCACCCTTTCTGAAAATGAAGAACCTCCTTGTGTTGCTGCTGAACCTGCCCCTTAGGTGCATATCATGATTTCTGGTCCAGGTGCAGTTGTTTACCTGAAGGAGATCCTGTGCCTGTACCTTGTTTATACCCTTCATGTATTTAAACGCCTCTGTCATGTCCCCCATCTCTTCTTTGTTCTAGTGAGTTCACATTGAGCTGTTTTCGCCTTGCATCATGTGCCTCATGATGCAGACATTGCACCATCTTTGTTGCCCTTCTCTGTATAGTCTCTAGTCTTTCTGTGTCTTTCCTAAGGTAAGGCCCCCAGAATTGGACACAGTACTCCAGGTGAGGCTCCACCAGGGACCTTACAGTGGCATAATCACCTCCCTTTTTCTACTGGTTATTCCTCTCCCTATCCAACCCATGGTACCGCTGGCCCTTTGTGCTGCCTTTTCACATTGCTTGCCAACCTTCAGGTCATCTGCGATGATCATACTCGTGTTTGTTACCGCCATCTGTACCCCATTTAGAAAGTAATTTCTCCCTGGGTTGTGTCTTTCTAGGTGCATAACCTTTCATTTTTTGGTGTTGAACTTCAACTGCCAATTCCCTGACCATTCTTCCAATTTCCTAAGGTCTGACTCCATCTTTTGAGTCCCTTCAGCGGCGTCTACCATATTGCAGAGCTTTGTGTCATATGCAGATAGGCACACCTTCCCATTTAGGTCATCAGCTATGTTGCTGATGAATACGTTAAAAAGTATTGGTCCCAGCACTGAACCCTGTGAAATACCACTTGTAACTCTACCCTCCTCTAATAGTGTGCCATTTACCAGTACCTTCTGGGTCCTCCCATTGAGCCAGTTTTGGATCCAGTTTACAGTTTTTGGCTCAGTACCCATGTGCGCTAGCTTTTTTATTAGCCTCCTGTGTGGAATGGAGTCGAAAGCCTTGCTGGAGTGTAGGTACACCATGTCTACTGCACCCCCATTGTCCAATGTTTTGTGACCCAAAGTATTCAATTAGGTTATTCAGGCTGGACCTTCCAGCCATAAAGCCATGTTGCTTTGGGTCCAGCTGTGCACTATCTTCTAAGAATGTCACAGCCTTCTATACAAATATTCCACATGAAGGTGGGCTTGAAGCGCTAAGAGACACGCTTTATGACAACACGGATCGGCCCATCACATGTGAAATTTGTATTGAATCTTACTGAAAAGGCCCTTAAATGCAGTACCTTTATGTTTGAAACCAGTTCTTTCTACAGATAAAGGGTATGGCCATGGGTGCAATTTTTGCATCCACATATGCCCACCATACTGTATGTCTGGCACAGTGGGAACAAAGCATTTATACTCTCAAAATAACCCATTTGGGAAAATGTTGGATTTGTATAGGAGATGTATTGATGATTTGCTACTGGTTTGGAAAGGATCACCAGAAGAATTGTGCAAATGTGTCAACTGTTTGGAAAATGCCAATAGTAATTTGAGATTTTCTGTGGCAGCAAGTCAATCCAAGATAAATTTTCTAGACTTGCGAATTACAAAAGATGGCATGGAGGAAAGGGGAGGTTGCACTTCACTTTACTGCAAACCAACAGACAGAAAAATTCAACACCACAGTATACCAGTTGCCATTCAAGACGTTTAATAGAAAACATTCCAGTGAGCCAATAAGTAAGGTTAAAAAGGAACTGTTCAGAAATACATGAATATGAGAAGGGGGCCAGTACAATGTTCAGAAGATTCAAAAATAGGGGTACAGTGACAAGTGCTTAGAGAGAGCAGACATGAAGGTCAGTGGGCTTCAAGGAGAGATTTTGTAACGAGTCAGCACCTAGTAACTCAGCCTGCAAATATTCACGAAAAACAATCGTTTAAAGTAATTGAGATTTTATGGAAGCACTGGCATGTGCTCAAGGTGGAACCACGTCTTGGAGAATGGGTTAGCAAGCCCCCCCCCAGGGTGACACAGAAGGGCTGTAATATTGCAGACAAGGTGACAAATAGTCATTTTGTACAGCGTGATTTGGAGCAGAAGCCACTTCCAAAAGGAACTTTTAAATGTGGCTCATGCATTTTTTGCAAGCATCCTGATAGGATGAGGGAACTGGTCAAGAATAAGTTAGGGGTGGAGGACATAGGTGGGGGTAATTAAGGAGGTCATCCTCGAGACATCTAAAGTATGCATAAGAACAGTAACAAAGAAAAACAGGTTTAAGAGACTGCTGTGGTTCTCAGCAAGGGTCAGGGGAGTGATAAGCACCAAAAACAGGGCCTTCTTTAAATACAAGAAAAATCAGATGGAGGTAGATTGGGATGATTATCTACAGAAAAATAGACGAAGAGGGTCATTAGGGAGGCCAGAGCAGACACAGAGCTGCGTATCGCGGAGGGGATCAGGAACGGAGAAAAACAGTTTTTCAGATATGTTAGTGAAAAAAGGAAAAAGGGCAAGGGAATTGTAAGGCTAGTTGAGAGGGGTAGGGTGATAGAGGAGGATGGGCAAAAGGCTGTCCTCCTAAATGACTACTTTTGCTCAGTTTTCACTAAGGAGGACAGCAGGTTACTTCTAGTGAGTGGCATCAAAGCGACCAGTAAGGGAATCTCAGAAACGAGACAGCCATTGTTTACTAGTGAAAGGATTCTGAAAGGACTGGTTGCCCTTAAGATAGATAAGGCCCAGTACCAGATAGGTTGCATCCGAGGACACTCAGAGAATTAGCAGCAGAGCTGGCTAAAGTACTGGCATGTCTGTTGAACAGCTCACTTAGATCTGGGGAAGTTCCAAGGGATTGGAAAGTGGTAGACATTGTACCGCTTCATTGGTGGGGGGATAAGGAGCAACCAGGGAACTACAGGCCTGTCAGTCTAACCTCTATAGTAGGGCGGCTGATGGAGTCACTGATCAAAGAGGACCTCATAGACTACCTGGAAAGCAGCAGGCTCCAGGACAATAAACAGCAAGGTTTTGTGACAGCAGGGTGGTCTTGTCAGACTAATCTGATAGTTTTCTTTGACTGGGTGACAGAGGAATTAGACAAGGGCCACACTGAGGATATGCTCTACTTTGATTTCAGCAAGGCTTTTGACTCAGTACCACACAAACGATTGCTCAAGAATATGGAAGACTTGGGTGCAGCTAAACCCATAGTGATCTGGGTGGGTAACTGGCTAGAGGGGAGGCAGCAGAGGGTGATGGTCAATGGGGTTAAATTGGAGGAGTAAGGAGGTTATGAGCGGGGTTCCACAGGGATCTGTCCTACATAGAGACATAGAATTTGATAACAGATAAGGAACGCTTGGCCCACCTAGTCTGCCCATTTCCCTACCTAATGGGTAGCAGTCCTGGGTCTGGTCCTCTTCAACATATTTATTAATGACATTGAAGAAGGAATCCAGGGCAGGTTGTGTCTCTTCACAGATGACACAAAACTATGTGGGAAGGTGGATAGTGACGAGGGAATAAGGGAAATACAGAGATCTACAAAAGCTGGAGGGGTGGTCAAAGGTCTGGCAGTTAAAATTCAATGTTAGAAAGTGCAAGGTAATGCATTTAGGGAAAAAGAACCCCAAGACAGAATACTGGATGGGAGGAAAGAGACTTAACACTACAGCTGAGGAACAGGATCTTGGAGTTATGATTAGCAGCTCACTTAAGCAGTCGAGTCCATGCAGCAAGGCCTATAGCAAGGCTGACAGGATGCTGGGATGTATCGGGAGAGGTATTACATACATACGAATCTGCCAGCAGATATGGGCCCCTTGGTCTATCAAGTCTGCTTGATTACGCAGCTCCCTACCCTTAACAGCTGCCCTACCCTTGAATCCCCTGACTGTTTTTGCAGCCACCATTTCAGCCGACAGACTATTCCAGGGTTCCACCACCCTTTCCGTAAAGCTAAAGGGGTGATCAAAGGTTGACAGCAGAAGAAAAGAGGTAATACTTCCCCACTACAGATCCCTGGTGAGGCCTCACCCAGAGTACTGCGCTCAGTTCTGGAGTCCTCACCCAGGATAAGGATAGGCTGGAGACAGTGCAGCACAGAGTAATAAAAATGATTCGGGGCCAGCAGGGCAGATCTTATGAGGAGCGCCTCAAGGCACTGAATATGTACTCACTGGAGACCAGAAGGAAGAGGGGA
Organism: Neoceratodus forsteri; assembly: GCA_016271365.2. Lineage (NCBI taxonomy): Eukaryota > Metazoa > Chordata > Ceratodontiformes > Ceratodontidae > Neoceratodus > Neoceratodus forsteri. The sequence goes on along the minus strand of CM028135.1, from coordinate 1,103,903,288 downwards.
GATATGATGGAGACCTTCACGTTCCTTAAAGGAATTAACAAAGTGAACTGCGGGGAAACTATTTAGCCTGAATATTTATTGAAATGTTTCACCAGGAGGGCACATGAACAACAAGTTGCTCTGCTCTTACAGTGTGACCGGGGTACATGAAGGTGGGATGCTGTAGTTAATACATTCATTGCAATTCACAAATGGATTACAGAAGTAGATACAGGCATTGCAGATAAACACTGGAATGGTACACAACTAAGGAGCATAATTCAAGAAGACGTGGGAAAAACTTATTTGGGTTGACATAGAATTTTTTGGTAAAGAATGCATGAAATATTACAGAAATGTGGTAGGGTTGGCCTACCAGCTGGAGAGCATGTACGTTGTTTTAGTTAAGCAGTTGTGCCAGTACATAGTAAAAACAAATTTGACAGTTTAGGCAATTGAAGTGCTATCGAGCAGAGATAGGGACGCTAAGACGGGGAGACTAACAGTGGAGCAAACGGTGCAGGGCAGAAAGATAAAGGGCTAAGTGTATTAAGTGCAGTGGGTACAGGGCGCGTATTAAGTGCAGTTGAGGTGAAGAATTGGGTGCAGTTCAGTTCAGTGGTGAGAAAGCGAAGAGAGAGGGAGAGAGAAGGGGTAGAAGCAGCGAAGTGAAGGGTGGGCAGGGAGAGAGATATCTGCCAGGTACTGCTCCCCTGCAAGATGCTGAGAACCGAGCCAGGGGTCGGGACTAGGCAAAGATGGTGTAGTGAGGGAAGGAGGAGAGAAGGAGAAAAGTGGAGGGGGGTGCAGGGAGGAGGAGGAGGAGATATGGAAAAAGGTGGGGAGGGGGTGCATGGAGGGAGGGAGGGAGAGAGATGCCAGTTCTAGGGACATGGATATGTTGTTCATCTACACTGTCTGGCAGGTATCCTTGCCGCTTTAAATCTTGCCATAAGGTCTTTAAGCTGGCTCCTCCCACCCACCTGGGTGGTAAAACTCTCGGCTCCGCCCCATGACTCCAGATCTTCCTTACTGCTTGGAAGCTCAGGTTCCCTCCTTAATGCTCTGCGTATAAGACTGGTTCCTAACTCTTCGGTTTTGCGAATTTAAAAGTTTTTGCATTTCTAGACTTCGGTCTTCTATCCCTCGTGGCTGCGATGGACAAATCGACTCCCGGTTTTCGGAGATGCCCTTGCGGGCAGAAGATGTCTCGGACGGATCCGCACTCCACGTGTGTCTACTGTTTAGGCCTTGAGCACAAACCGCAGGCTTGCGACCTGTGCTCTTCCTTCTCGACCTCGTCCTCGAAGACCGTGCTGCCCATTTACAACTGGGGCGTTCCGAGAAACTTTTTCCTCTGGTGAAGTCAAGAGGCCCGGTTGGCGGTTTCCGCGGCGGCGGGCTCGGCAGATCAGCTAGAGCAGATGATCGCCCTCGAAGAGGACGGGGCGCGGGCCGCATCTTCCTCGGCCCTGGCATTTATCCCGCTCTCCCTGGGTTCCTCTTATACAGCTTCCTTTAAGGAGCTTTGTCTGTCCTTCTCCACTAAGGGAGAGGGACCAACGTCTGCTGGACCTTCTTCTCGGTCCAAAAAGAAAGACAAGGGTAAGTCCCTCCGTCGACGCTCTTGGGAGCGGGAAAGGTCCCTCTCCCCGAGTTGTCGGCCATCGACTTTGGTTGATCGTTCGACATCGGCCACTGGTCTCTCACGGTGTCCCTGTCAGGTCAGCTGGCGAGACTCCCGTCGGCGCAGTCAGATTTTTTCGACTGGACGGTTGTCGCCAGGCGAAGCCGAGAACTTCCTCTCCCCCGGTTCTCCGGTGGGAGTTGAGGATCCTGCGGCTTCCTGTGCCTCCGGTTCCGGAGCCCTCGGGTGAACCTTCCGAGCTGAGGGGAGAGCCGGTTCCACCCGTCCCTTCCCCGTCCTCGGAAAAGCCGAGGCTCTCGGTATCCGTCACGGACTTCTTCGCGGTCCAGCCGATCCCGCCATCATAGGTGGTCTCGGTCTCGGCACCGCGGTAAGCGGCGCCGCCGCTCGTCCTAGTCCTCCTCCTCGGACGAGGGGAGGCTTCGACGTGAGTTACGTCAATGATATGAGGACCTCATGTGGCAAGAGCTCCTTCTGACCGGGAACAAGCCGACGCCGTCGCCTTCCCCAGCCATTAAGTGGCTGTCACCGGAGTGGCCGAAACAACCCCTCGACTTACTCGAGGAGCCTATTCCCAGGCCAGTTGTTCGGCCAAAACCAGCTGCTCCACCGATTCCGGTTGAACCTCCGCCTCCACAGCCATTATTTGAGGCTTCGACCAAGAATTCTCGGTCGTCTCAGGGCCTGCCCCATAGGCTGTCTGTCACCCTCACTCCCGATCGACCTCGGCAGGTGGAGGGTGGCTCAGGCCCGAGGCAGCTCTTTGCGGACTCTACAGAGTAATACGACGATTCCTCTCTTTTCTCCAGGTGAGTAGACTTGGAGTCCTCTGGAGGTCAATTGCTGGATGATAGCCCTTCGTCCTATCTGGGATTGCTTCGGCTCATCTCTGAGTCCTCCGGGATGAAGCTCGAACCCGTGTCTAAGTGGGCCAAGTATCCCCTCACAGAGATACTGGACCGAGGGGATTCCCCTACGGAGGCCTTTCCGGTGGCCGAGGCCATAGTGGGCCCGGCCTTGGAGCACTGGCAGCGCCCTGCTTCCTGTCCTGCACCCTCGGCCAAGATGACCAGGAAGTATGCGGTCCCTACCGGTTCCTTGTCCGGTTTTTCGGAACACCCCTCAGCCGAGGGGCTAGTTACCGACAGCGTTTTCCTGCGCGCTGGGAACACTAGGGACGTGGACAAACCTCCCGACAAGGAGTCCAAGAAATTGGACTATGCAGGGCGCAGAGTCTCCGCTGCGTCCTCCCTCGGCCTTCGTCAGGCCAGTTCGGACATACTCATAGCACATTTCTCTCATGCCCTGTTGGGCTCCCTGGACAAGGTAGTTCCTCATCTTCCGGCGGACATGCAGACCACGGTTAGGCAGGTACGGGACCAGGGCAGTGGCCAAACAGCAGCTTCAGACTGCTCTGGACATTGGGGACTCATGTGCCAGGTCTGTGGCGGCCGCAGTGGCTATGGGCCGTCGGGCATGGCTGAGGATATCCACCTTTACTTCGGATACTCAGCACAAGTTGGCGGATGTCCCCTTCCTGGGGACCGACCTTTTCGGCCCTGGGGTGGAAGGTCACCTGCAGAGGATCGAGAAGTCCAATGCTACCTTGGACTCGGTCTCATCCGCACAGAAGGACAAAGGCCGCAGACCACAGCCTAAGCCCTTTCGTCCTCTGTGCTCACGCGGCACGTCCGGCCCAGCAACGTCAGGGCCAGCAGGCACGAGCTTGGCATCCCAAACCCAAGCCCTCAGCTTCCTTCTCCAGGAAGCAGGGAGGTAAAGGCCCTGGAGGTCCCTTGGCTGGTCTCTCCTCCAAGCCTGCCCAGTGACGGGTTGAGGGGTGTCGCTCCAACCCCGTCACCTCACCCCAGGTTCCCCCCGTGGGGGGGCTGCTCTGCCACTTTCTTTCTGCCTGGTCCGTTATTACCACAGACCGGTGGGTGTTGGAAGTGGTCGGAAAGGGCCTACCTCTGGAGTTCGAGCAGACCCCGCCCTTCAGAGCCGTCGCACCTCGGGGTCTGCAGCTTCACTGTCGGCTCGCCGAGCCGACATCGCTCTCCTCCTCGAGAAGGAGGTGATCAGAGAGGTAGCGGACCCTCCCTCAGACCCAGGGTTTGTGTCCAGGTACTTCCTGGTTCCAAAACGGACGGGGGGCTGACGCCCCATTCTCGACCTGCACGACCTAAACAAGTTCCTAAGGTCTCGGACCTTCAGGATGGTCACTCTGGCTCAGATAGTACCATCCTTGGAATGCGGCGTGTAGTTCTGCTTTCTGGACCTGCAGGATGCGTTCTTTCATGTCCCTATCCGTCCGTCACATCAGAGATTCCTTCATTTTCGAGCGGAGGGATCCCTTTTCGAGTTCCGAGCCATGCCCTTCGGCTTATCTCCAGCTCCCAGGGTCTTCACCAAATGTATGGCAGTGGTGACAGCATTCCTGCAGCGCCGAGTGGTCCGGGTGTACCCTTACCTGGACGACTGGCTGATAGCAGCCCCCTCCAGGCAGGAGGTGGAGCGGTCCAGAGATCTGGCACTCCAGGTTTGCCCTCAAGTCGGCCTTCTCATCAACGAGGCCAAGTCGGAACTCGAGCCGAAGCAGGTGATTCTTTTCATCGGGACAGAGCTCGACTCGCTTTGAGCCAGAGCACGGCTCCCGGCGAACAGGGCCGAGGTTCTTTCCTCCTTTGCCCAGTCATTTCTGGTTGGGCAATCACACCCTGCCCGGGACTTCCTGTGCCTCCTGGGTCTCATGGCGGCCTGTACCAGCGTGGTCCGCTGGGCCCACTGGAACATGCGCCCCTTTCAATGGGTGCTGGCCAGCCAGTGGTCTCAATGCAGCGATCCATTGGACCAGCTAGTGACAGTGACCCAGGGGATGTGGAATGCTCTTCAGTGGTGGACAGTTCCAGTTCATCTGCAGGAGGGCATCCCGTTTGTCCGTCTCTCTATCGACCGATGCCTCTCTGATGGGTTGGGGTGACCATCTGGGGGAACACTGAGCGCACGGCCTCTGGTCCCTGCGGGAGTCCCGATGTCACATCAACCTGCTGGAGCTCCGAGCAGTCCGCCTAGCTCTCACCACCTTTGCTCCATTTCTCCGGGGTCAAGTGGTCCGAGTCCAGACGGACAATACCACGACCATGTACTGTCTAAACCGCCAGGGCGGGACGCACTCCATGCTTCTTTGCAAGGTAGCTCTCCGCATTTGGTCACTCGTGCGCAGCCTGGAGGTGGATCTCCTAGCCATTCACATGGCAGGAATCTCCAACACCCTGGCCGATGCCCTAAGCCGGATAGGGGCTGCGTCCCATGAGTGGTCTCTCCTGTCTGAGGTAGTACAAGATCTGTTCTCCCATTGGGGCACACCTCAGGTGGACCTGTTTGCCTCAAGGGAGAACACGAAGCTGAGGCTGTTCCTTGCCCGCCCGCCTCAGCAGGGCTCGCTGCAGGGTGATGCCTTCTCGAGGCAGTGGACCCCGGCCTCTTCTACGCCTTCCCCCATTCCCCTTGATACACAAGGTGCTTCTCAAAGCAAGGAGGGACAAGGCGCAGGTGATTCTGATAGCCCCAGACTGGCCCCGCCAGTTCTGGTACCCAGATCTCCTCAGCCTCAGCTCCAGGCTCCCGAGGCAGCTTCCAGCTCGCCTGGCCCTGCTCTGTCAATCAGGGGAAGGTGTTCCATCCGGACCTTCAATCCCTGCACCTGATTGCCTGGTTCCTGAGCGGCTAGAGTTCCAGGCCTTGGGTCTTTCCGATGAGGTCCTCAGTGTAGTTGAGGCGTCCCTTAAGGAGTCGACCAGGAAATGCTACGCCTTCAAATGGAAGAGATTTTCCATTTTGTGTCAGGGTAAGGGCCTTGACCCTTCCTCCTGTTCCCTGGCAAGCATATTGGATTACCTGTGGTCCCTTTCTCAGCAAGGGCTTAGGTCGATGACCCTTAAGGTGCACCTGGCAGCCATCTCTGCTTACCAGGCGTGGGCCGGGGAGCAGTCAGTGGCACAGGAGAAGGTGGTCTGGTGCTTTTTCAAAGGCCTTGATCACATTTCCCCTCCGGTGCGAGAACCTCCACCTTCGTGGGATCTACTGCTAGTACTGGCAAAGCTTATGGGCAAGCCATTCGAACCAGTGCACAGGTGTGATCTCTCTCACCTGTCGTGGAAGACCGCCTTCTTGGTGGCTATCACATCAGCCAGAAGGATGGGAGAGCTCCAGGCGCTTTCCATCGAGTCTCCTTACCTGGTCTTCCACAGGGACAAGGTTGTCCTGCGCCCCCACCTGAAATTCCTTCCGAAGGTGGTGTCGGAGTTTCACCTTAACCAGGTGTTGACTCTGCCGGTGTTCTACCCCAATCACACCTCGGAGGCCGAATATAGGCTCCATACTCTGGACCCTAGAAGGGCGCTCGCTTATTATAAGGAGCGCACGGCTGAAATTCGGGGAGAGGTTCGCCAGCTGTTTGTCACCTACGCTGAAGCCAAGACCTGGCAGACCTGCAGCCAAGCGGACGATAGGCAGGTGGGTCACCTCCTGCATAGATCTCTGCTATAAGTTGGCGGGCATGGACTCCCAGAGGGATAAGAGCTCATTCTACCTGCCATACTGCTGCATCGGTGGCTGCTTCCAGGGACGCCTCTATCCAGGAAATCTGCAGGGCTGCTACCCGGAAGTCGGCACACACCTTCATTACCCATTACCACATCGACCTTGAGTCACGCCGGGATGCTGGTTTTGGGGCCTCGGTTCTCCAGTCTCTATTCCCTAAGTAGGGTGTGTGCACCTTGCCTCCCTCCTCCCGGAGAACTGCTAGGAGTCTGCCAGACAGTGTGGATGAACAACATATCCATGTCCCTAGAAATACAGGTTACTCACCTGTAACAGGAGTTCTAGGAATGGTATATGTTGTTCATCCACACGACCCACCCGACCTCCCTCGACTCATGCACAACCCGAGCTTCCAGCAGGTTAGATTTGGCGTTACATGAGCCGAGTTTATACGGTGGTGAGCTGCTGAAGATTTTCCCAGCGGGCGATGAGCCTGTTAGATAGTGTGATGAACATATACCATTCCTAGAACTCCTGTTACAGGTGAGTAACCTGTATTTCTAGGGACATGGATATGTTGTTCATCCACACTCATTGGCAGGTATCCTTGCCGCTTAAATCTTGCCGGAAGGTCTTCAAGCTTGCTCCTCCCACCCACCCGGTGGTATAACTCGGCTCCCGCCCCATGACGCCAGATCTTCCTTACCGCTTGGAAGCTCAGGTTCCCTCCTTAACGCCCGCGCTTGAGACTGGTTCCATTTCTCCGCTTATGGATTTAAAATAAATTTTGCGAAAAAGACTTCAGTCTTCTATCCCCGCGGCCGCGATGGACAACCGACCTCGGATTTCGGAGATGCCCATGCGGCAGAAGATGTCTGATGGATCCACACCACGCTGTGTTCACTGCTTAGGCCTTGAGCACGCACCCGCAGGCTTGCACCTGTGCTCATCTTTCTCGGCCCACGCCCCTCGAAGACCGTGTTGCCCGATTGCAACTGGGCCGCCCCGAGAAGCGCTTCTCCGTGAAGTCCAAGGAGGCCCGTTGGCGGTGTCCGCGATGGCTCGGCGGATCAGCTCGAGCGGATGGTCGCCTCAAAGAGGAGGCGGCGCGGGTCAGATCTTCTCGGCCAGCGCATTTATCCCGCCTCTCTGGGCTCTTCTTACACGGCTTCTTTAAGGAGCTTTGTCTGTCCCTCTCCACTAAAGGAGAAGGACTCTACGTCTGGGACCTTATTCTCGGTCCAAAAGAGGACAGGGTAAGTCCCTCCGCGCGCTCTTGGAGGGCGGAAAGGTCCCTCTCCCCGGGCCGTCGGCTTCGGTCGACCGCTCGGCTTCGGCCACTGGCCTCACGGTGTCCCCGTCAGGTCAGTTGACCGAGACTCCCACCGATGAAGTCGAGATTTTTCTCGACCCATTGGACGGGCTGTCGCCTTTAGCAGCCGAGATTCCCCTCTCCCCGGTTCCCCCGGGAGGAGTTGAGGATCCCGTGGGCTCGCCTGTGCCTCCGGTTCCGGAGCCCTCGGATGGACCATCCGAGCCGAAGGGAGTGCCGGTTCCGGCCGACACCTCCCCGCACCGACCTCGGAAATTCCGGGACTCTCGGTCTCGGTCTCGGACCTCTTCGCGGTCCAGCCGATCCCACCGTCATAGGCGGTCTCGGCACCGCTGTAGCCGGAGTCGCTGCCGTCTCCTCCTCCTCCTCGGATGAGGGGAGGCTTCGGCGTAAATTACGTCGATGGTACGAGGACCTTATGTTGCAACAGCTCCTCCTGGCCGGGAGTAAGCCGACCCCGTCGCCTTCCCCGGCCATTAAGTGGCTGTCACCGGAGCGGCCGACACAACCCCCATTTATCTGAGGAGCCTATACCCAGGCCGGTTGTTCGGCCTAAACCAGCTGCTCCACCGATTCCGTGGAACCTCCGCCTCCACAGCCACCACTGGGGCTCCCACCATGGATTCTCGGCCCGTGGGTCTACCCATCGGCTGTCAGTTACCTCACTCCCGACCGACCTCGGCAGGTGAAGGGTGGCTCAGGCCAGAGGCAGTCTTGAGGACTCTTCCGAGTCCGAAGATGATTCCTCCTTTTTCTCCAAGCGACTGGACTTGGAGTCTTCAGGAGGTCAGTCAATGGACGATAGCCGTCGTCTTCCTAGGACTGCTTCCTCATCTCGAGTCCACCGGATGGAGCTCAACCCGCTTCCAAACGGGCCAGGTATCCCTCACGGAGATTCTGGACCGAGGGTTCTCCGACGGAGGCTTTCCGTGGCCGAGGCCATAGTGGGTCCGGCACTGGAGCTTTGTGGCTTCCTGCCCTGCGTTCGGCCAGCATGGCCAGGAAGTATCTGGTCCCTACCGGTTCCTTGTCGGTTTTGGACACCCTCTGCTGAGGGGTTGGTTACCGACAGCGTTCCAGCGCTGGCAACGCCAGGATGTGGACAAACCTTCCTGAGAAGGAGTCCAAGAAATTGACTATGTCGGGCTAAAAGTCTCACGCTGTCCTCTCTCGGCCTTCACAGCCAGTTCGCCATCCTCATGGCACATTTTCTCATGCCCTGTTGGGCTCCCTGGATGAGGTCATCCTCATCTTCCCGCCGATCTGCAGACTACGGTTAAGCAGGTGCGGGACCAGGGCAGTGGCCAAACAGCAGCTCCAGACTGCTTTGGATATAGGGGACTCATGTGCCAGATCGGTGGCGGCCGCAGTGGCTATGCGTCGGCGGGCTTGGCTGAGGATATCCACCTTTACTTCGGATACCCAGCACAAGTTGGCGGATGTTCCCTTTTGGGACTGACCTCTTCGCCCCTGGGGTGGAAGGTCACCTGCAGAGGATCGAGAAGTCCAATGCTACCTTGGACTCGGTCTCTTCCGCTCAGAAGGACAAAGGCCGCAAACCACAGCCTAAGCCCTTTCGTCCTTCTGTGCCCCTGGCGCGCCCGGCCCAGCAACGTCAGGGCCAGCAGGCTCGGCCTTGGCATCCCAAACCCAAGCCGCCGGCTTCCTCTAACAGGAGGCAGGGAGGAAAGGCCCAGGAGGTCCCTCGGCCGGTCCCTCCTCCAAGCCTGCCCAGTGACGGGCTGAGGGGTGTCGCCCCCATTCCCGTCACCTTACCCTGGGTCCCCGTGGAGGGACGGCTCCGCACTCTGTCGCCTGGTCCGCTGTTACCACAGGACAGGTGGGTCTTGGAAGGTGGTGGGAAGAGGCCTGCCTCTGGAGATTGAGCAGGCACCACCCTTCAGGCCATTGCCCCTCGGGGGCCGGGGATCCCCAGCCTCACTGGCTGGCTCGTCGGGCGCCGCTCTCCTCCTCCAGAAGGAGGTGGTAGAGAGGTGGTGGACCCTCCTTCAGACCCAGGGTTTGTGTCCAGGTACTTCCTGGTTCCGAAAGCAGACGGGGGCTGGCGCCCATTCTGAAGCCTACCGGCCTAAACAAGTTCCTAAGGTCTCGAACCTTCCAGGAGTGGTCACTCTGGCTCAGATAATACCATCCTTGGAGCGCGTGTGGTTCTGCTCTCTGGACTTGCAGGACCGCTTTTTTCACGTCCCTATCCGTCCATCTCACCAGAGATTCCTTCGCTCCGAGCGGAAGGATCCTCTCGAGTTCCAAGCCATGCCCTTCGGCTTGTCTCCAGCTCCCAGGGTCTTCACCAAATGCATGGCAGTGGTGACAGCATTCCTCGCGGGCCGAGGGGTCCGGTGTACCTTACCTGGACGACTGGCTGATAGCAGCTCCCTCCAGGAAGGAGGCGGAGTGGTCCAGAGATCTGGCCTCCAGGTCTGCTCTCAACTGGGCCTCCTTATCAACGAGGCCAAGTCGGAACTCGAGCCAAGCAGGTATTTCTATTCATCGGGCGCAGCTCGACTCTCTTGAGCCAGAGCGGCTCCCGGACAGGGCCGAGGTTCTTTCCTCCTTTGCCCGATCATTTCTGGTTGGGCATTCGCCTGCCCGGACTTCCTGCGCCTCCTGGGTCTCATGGCGGCCTGCACCAGCGTGGTCCGTTGGGCCCGCTGGAACATGCGTCCCCTTCAGTGGGGACTGGCCAGCCAGTGGTCACAACGCTGCGATCCCTTGGACCAGCTTGTGTCGGTGACACAGGGGATGTGGAACGCTCTCCAGTGGTGGACCGTTCCAGATCATTTGCAGGAGGGCATCCCGTTCGTCCGCCCCGAGCCGACGGTCTCTCTATCGACCGATGCCTCTCTGATGGGTTGGGGTGCCCATCTGGGGGAACACCGGGCTCATGGCCTCTGGTCCCCACGGGAGTCCCGATGCCACATCAACCTGCTGGAGCTCCGAGCGGTCCGCCTAGCTCTCACCGCCTTTGCTCCGTTCCTCCGGGGTCAAGTGGTCCGAGTCCAGACGGACAATACCACGACCATGTACTATCTAAACCGCCAGGGCGGGACGCGCTCCATGCTTCTATGCAAGGAAGCTCTCCGCATTTGGTCACTCGTGCTCAGCCTGGAGGCGGATCTCCTAGCCATTCATGTGGCAGGAGCCTCCAACACCCTGGCCGATGCCCTGAGCCGGATAGGGGCTGCATCCCACGAGTGGTCTCTCCTGCCGGAGGTAGTACAGCATCTGTTCTCCCTTTGGGGCACGCCTCAGGTGGACCTGTTTGCCTCCAGGGAGAGCGAGCTGAGACTGTTCCATGCCCGCCCCCCTCAGCAGGGCTCGCTGCAGGGGATGCCTTCTCGAGGCAGTGGACCCCGGCCTCTTTACGCCTTTCCCCATTTCCCTTGATCCACAAGGTGCTTCTCAAGGCGAGGAGGGACAAGGCGCAGGTGATTCTGATAGCCCCAGACTGGCCCCGCCAGTTCTGGTACCCAGATCTCCTCAGTCTCAGCTCCAGGACTCGCGGCAGCTTCCAGCTCGCCGGACCTGCTCTCAGTCAATCAGGGAAGGTGTTCCATCCGGACCTTCAATCCCTGCACCTGGCCGGCCTGGTTCCTGAGCGGCTAGAGTTCCAGGCCTTGGGTCTTTCGACGAGGTCCTCAATGTAGTTAGGCTCCGTAGAGTCGACCAGAAAATGCTATGCCTTCAAATGGAAAGGTTTTCCATTTGGTGTCAGGGCAAGGGCTTGGACCCTTCCTCGTGTTCCTTGGCAAGCATCTTGGACTATTTATGGTCCTTTCTAGTCAAGGGCTTAGGTCGGCGACCCTAAGGGTGCACCTGGCAGCCATCTCTGCTTGCAGGCGGGCGGGAAGCAGTCGATGGCGCAGGAGAGGTGGTCTGCTGCTTTCAAGGCCTTGATCACATTTCCTCCAGTGCGGGAACCCCACCCCGTGGATCTACTGCTGGTACTGGCAAAGCTCATGGGCAAGCCATTCGAACCTATGCACAGGTGTGCTCTCTCTCACCTGCCGTGGAAGACCGCCTTCTTGGTGGCTATCACGTCAGCCAGAAGGATGGGAGAGCTCCAGGCGCTTTCCATCGAGTCTCCTTACCTGGTCTTCCACAGGGACAAGGTTGTCCTGCGCCCCAACCCGAAATTCCTTCCGAAGGTGGTGTCGGAGTTTCACCTTAACCAGGTGTTGACTCTGCGGTGTTCTACCCCAATCACACCTCGGAGGCGAATATAGGCTCCATACTCTGGACCCTAGAGGCGCTCTATTATAAGGAGCGCCGCGGCTGAAATTCGAGGAGAGGTTAGCCAGCTGTTTGTCACCTACGCTGAAGCCGCATCTGGCAGACCTGCAGCCAGCGGACGATAAGCAGGTGGGTAACCTCCTGCATAGATCTCTGCTATAAGTTGGCGGGCATGGAGCCTCCCAGAGGATAAGAGCTAATTCTACCACTGGTACTGCTGCAACGGTGGCTGCTTCCAGGGACGCCCCTATCCAGGAAATCTGCAGGGCTGCTACCTGGAAGTCAGCAAACACCTCATTACCCACTACCACATCGACCTTGAGTCACGCCGGGATGCTGGTTTTGGGCCTCGGTTCTCCAGTCTCTTTCCCAAGTAAGTATTGGGGTGTCGTCTTGCCTCCCTCCTCCCGGAGAACTGCTAGAGTCTGCCAATGAGTGTGGATGAACAACATATCCATGTCCCTAGAAATACAGGTTACTCACCTGTAACGGGAGTTCTGGAATGGTATATGTTGTTCATCCTATGTTCTCCGACCTCGGCTTGACGCAACCTGAGCTTCCAGCGGGCCAGATCTGGCGTCATGGGGCGGAGCCGAGAGTTATACCACCCGGGTGGGTGGGAGGAGCAAGCTTGAAGACCTTCCGGCAAGATTTAAAGCGGCAAGGATACCTGCCAATGAGTGTGGATGAACAACATATACCATTCCTAGAACTCCTGTTACAGGTGAGTAACCTGTATTTACTGGCCACCTGCAAGATGCTGAGAACCGAGCCTGGGGGCAGGACTGGGCAAATGAGGGAGGGGTAAAAGAGACGCAAGTAGTGAGGGGAGGTATATACCAGGTACTGACCCTCCTGCAAGATGTTGAAAACCAAGCCGGGGGCAGGGCTGGGCAGGAAGGTGCAGTGGAGAGAGAAAAGTGGGTGGGGGAGTGTAGAGGTGGGTATTATGAAGGAGGGTGGCATAGCTGGGGGTGAGTAGGAATAGGGAAGAAAGAAGGAGGAAGTTATGGTGGATTAATTAAAGCAGGAGCAGCTAGAGGAGAGTTAGTTGTGCAAGGCAGATCCCAGTGAGTGTGAAGAGGAGGAGTGACGTATTTTTTTTGTGGGGTTCCAGACTTTAAGGAACCAATAAGAAAATCCATTTTGGCCAGTGAATGTGGAGCGACGGGGAATACCAATTCGCAGTCACGTGGACATGAATGGAAATTAACCGGAGGTAGGTTCAGGAGAGATGTGAGGAAGTACTGCTTTATGGAAAGGGTGGTGGAACTGTCTGTCGGCTGAAGTGGTGGATCCGAAAAGAGTCCGGGGATTAAGGCAGGGCTGGGACATAATGAACAGAATAGTATTTCTAGGAGCGTGGATATGTTGTTCATCCACACTGCTTGGCATGTCCCTTTCCCCTTTAAATCTTGCCAGAAGTCTTCAAGCTGGCTCCTCCCATCCACCTGGGTGGTATGTACCTCGGCTCTGCCCCATGACGCCGGATCTTCCTTTCCACTGGAAGATGCAGGTTCCCTCGTGCGCTTGATTTGTAGGACTTGGATTCAAAGCGTCGGTTTTGCGGAAAATTACTCTGAAACTCATTCAAGTTCGCGATTTTACCGCATCTGACATGGAGGAAAAATCTTTCCCCGGATTTCCCTGGTGCCCCAGCAGCCAGAAAATGTGCACTGATCCCCACCTAACCTGCGTCTACTGTCTAGGTGTCGGACATGACACCTCGTTGTGTGGGTTTTGCCTGACCTTCCATCCCAAATGTCCTGGATGACTGCAAGATGCACTTAAAGCTGGGGAGACCAGAGAAAAGGAGCCTGCTGGTGAAATCGCAGGAGGTGAGCTGGTCGGTTTCCACGGCCATGGGATTCGCCGAACAGCTTGAACAGATGAAGGCATTTGAGGAGGAAGCAGCTCGAGCTTCGGCCAGTCAAAGCTTTTTTGTTCCGTTAAACCTTGGCTCCACCTTTTCGGGCTCCTTCAAGGAGTCATGCTAGTCTCTCCCCACTAGGGGTGAGGTGCCCTCGGGCTCGCACTCCTCCCGCTCTCGCAAGAGAGAGAGAACCAAGTCTTCATCTCGTGACGCTCTTTGGCTAAGTAAGGTCAAGTCTTAAGAGCTCTCTATCTCGAGTTGGTCGAGATAACTTCCTTAGCCGCTAGCTTCACGGAAATTCCATCGGGCCAGGGGACCGAGGAAGTGGTCGACAAGGTTGAGATCATTCTCGACCCTATCAACCCCGTGTCGCCAGCTTAGCCCGATGACTCTTTGGAAAGGACTCCGGTCCTTGTCTTTCCTGATGAGGAGACCCAGCCCGCTGGTGTCCCCATCGAGGACCCGGTTCTGGACCATCGGTTTTCGTCAACCCCGGTGTCTCCCAATCGACCGACTCGTCCTCCTTGATCTCGGTCGAGGTCCAGAACTATTTCGGCTGAATGACCGAAAAAGAGCCGTAAGCACTCTAAAAAGAGGTGTCACCACAGATCTTCATCCTACTTGGATGAGGAGAGGCTTCGACGGAAACTCCGTCGACGCTATGAAGACCTCATGTGGTAACAGCTGATTTTGACTGGGCAGAAGCTGGCTCCACTGCCTACCCCAGCCATCATTTGGCTTCTGCCTCCCAGGCCAACGCCAACCCCTCTGGAACCAAAGCCATCTGTTCCTCCGCCTGTGGGGCCGGCCTATCCCGGTGTCTCCACCAATTCCGGTGGAACCCCCACTTAAGCAGCCTCAGGGAGGGGCTCCCTCAAAAGAGGATTACGCAAACACCGGGCTTCCCGCGCCTGTTGATCAGTCACCCCGACCGCCTCAGCTGGAGGGAGACCTAGGCGGGAGGCCGTTGTATCCTGGCTCCTCGGATGTCACCGAATTGCACTCCCATCCCGGGGATGATGAGTCGTCTGTGGCGGGGTTGGAGGAAGGTCCTTCCAGGGCATTCTCCGCCTGGTCTCCAAATCCACCAGAATGCCCCTGGAGTCCATCCAGAAAAAGGCAGAATACCCCCTCCCCCTTACTGATATCCTCAAAAGGGGGAATACCCCGACGGAGCCTTTCTAGTGGTCGAAGCCATCGTTGACCCAGCCCTTGAGCTTTGGCAGTGTCCAGCTTCTTGTCCAGCATCATCTGCCCGCAAGTATGCAGTGCCCATGGGGTCCCTGGCGGGGTTCACAGAACACCCTTCGGCCGAGAGCCTGGTGACCACTTCTGTGTTCAGACATACTGGTAGCTCAGCCAACACTGACTGACCCCCGGACGAGGAGTCCAAAAATATGGACCATTCTGCCCATAAGGTCTATGCGGCCTCTTCCGTAGGCCTTCGTCAGGCCAGTTCGGCTGTTATCATGGCACACTTCTCTCATGCCCTCCTTGGGTCATTAGATGAGGTCCTCCCTCATCTCCCAGCAGACATGCAGACCACGGTCAAGCAAGTTCGTGATAAGGGCCGTGCTGTTGCAAAACAGCAGCTCCAGATGGCCCTGGACATCAGGGATTCTTGTGCCCACTCTTTAGCAGCTGTAGTGGCTACTCGCCGCAGGGCATGGCTGAGGCTTTCCTCCTTCCTGGCGGATACTCAGCACAAGTTAGCTAATGTGCCCTTCCTAGGCACCAACCTGTACAGTCCAGGAGTGGCCGGTCACCTTCAGTGCATAGAGCAGTCCAGTGCCACCTTGGATGCTACTCTGTGAAGGGTTCTTCGGGTAAGAACCAGCAGAAGAGAAAGAAGCCATTCTAGGGACATGGATATGTTGTTCATCCACACTTATTGGCAGGTTCCTTGCCGCTTTAAATCTTGCCGGAAGGTCTTCAAGCTGGCTCCTCCCACCCACCCGGGTGGTAAAACTCTCGGCTCCGCCCCATGACGCCAGATCTTCCTTACCGCTTGGAAGCTCAGGTTCCCTCCTTAACGCTCTGCGTATAAGACTGGTTCCTAATCCTTCGAATTTTCGAATTTAAAAAGTTTTTGCTAAAAAGACTTTAGTCTTCTCTCCCTGTAGCTGTGATGGATAAATCGACTCCCGGTTTCTGGAGATGCCCTTGCAGGCAGAAGATGTCTCGAGACGGTCACTCCACGTGAGTCTACTGCTTGGGCCTTGAGCCGACCCATGGCCTGCGACCTGTGCTCTTCCTTTTTAGCCTCGTCCTCGGGGAGACATTACTGCCCATTTGCAACTGGGGCATCCCGAGAAGAGGTTTCCTCGGTAAAGTCAAAAGGCCGGTCGGCCCGGTGTCAGCGGCGAGGCTCGTGGATCAGCTCGAGCAGATGATCGCCTTGAAGAGGAGGCGCGGGCCGCTTCTCCTCGGCTGCGTGCATTTGTCCCGCCTTCTTGGTGCCTCTTATTCGCTTCTTTTAAGGAGCTTTGTCTGACCCTCTCGACTAAAGGTGAGGGTCCAACTTCTTCTGGTCTGTTTTCTCAGTCCAAAAAGAGAGACAAGGGTAAGTCTCACCGTCGACGCTCTTGGGAGCGGGAAAGATCCCTCTCCCCGAGTGGTCGGCCGTCGACTTCTCGGCCTCGGCCACTGGTCTCACGGTGTCCCCGTCAGGTCAGTTGACCGAGACTCCCGTCGACGCGGTCGAGATTTTTCTCGACCCGTTGGACGGGTTGTTGGCTGGAGAAGCCGAGAATCCCCTCTCCCCGGTTCCCCCGGTGGGTGTTGTGGATCCCGTCGGCTCGTCTGTGCCTCCGGTTCCGGAGCCTTCGGTTGAATTGTCCGAACCGATGGAAGTTGCGATTCCCCGTGACACCTCCCAGCACCGTCCTCGGCATAGCCGAGGTTCTTGGTCTCGGACATCCAGCGGTCCAGCCAATCCATCGCATCATGGCGCGGTCGGCACTGTGACAGCGCACTGCCCTTCGTCCTCTTCCTCCTCCTTGGGCCGAGGGAGGCTTCGCAAAGTTGCGCCAGAGGTATGAGGAACTCATGTGGCAACAGCTTCCTTCTGTCCGGGAATAAGCCGGCGCCGTCGTCTTCCCCGCCATTAAGTGGCTGTCACGGGAGCAGACAACACCTGTTTTAACTAGGAGACATTTCCCAGGCGGTTGTTCGTGAAATCTAGCTGCCCACCGATCCGGTGGAACCTCCGCCTCCACAGCCGTTAGTTGGGGCTCCGACCAAAAATTCTCGGTCGGCTCAGGGACTGCCCCATAGGCTGTCTGTCACCCTCACTCCCGACCGGCCTCGGCAGGTGGAGGGTGGCTCAGGCCCGAGGCAGCTCTCTGAGGACTCTTCTGAGTCCGAGGACGATTCCTCCCTTTTCTCCAAGCGAATGGACTTGGAGTCCTCAGGGGGGCAGTCGGCGGACGATAGCCCTTCGTCCTTCCTAGGATTGTTTCGGCTCATCTCGGAGTCCACCGGGATGAAGCTCGAACCCGTTTCTACATGGGCCAGGTATCCCCTCATGGAGATTCTGGACCGAGGGGATTCCCTTACGGAGGCCTTTCCGGTGGCCGAGGCCATAGTGGGTCCGGCCTTGGAGCTCTGGCAGCGCCCTGCTTCCTGTCCTGCGCCTTCGGTCAGGATGGCCAGGAAGTATGCGGTCCCTACCGGTTCCCTGTCCGTTTTTTCGGAACACGCCTCAGCTGAGGGGTTGGTTACTGACAGCATTTTCCGGCGTGCCGGGAACACTAGGGATGTGGACAAACCTCCCGACAAGGAGTCCAAGAAATTGGACTATGCCGGGTGAAAAGTCTATGCTGCGTCCTCCCTCGGCCTTCGCCAGGCCAGTTCGGCCATCCTCATGGCACATTTTTCTCATGCCCTGTTGGGCTTCCTGGATGAGGTCGTCCCTCATCTTCCCGCGGATCTGCAGACCACGGTCAGGCAAGTGCGGGACCAGGGCAGTGGCCAAACAGCAGCTCCAGACTGCTTTAGACATTGGGGACTCGTGCCAGGTCTATGGCGGCCGCAGTGGCCATGCGTCGTCGGGCTTGGCTGAGGATATCCACCTTTACTTCGGATACCCAGCACAAGTTGGCGGATGTTCCCTTTTTGGGGACTGACCTCTTCGGCCCTGGGGTGGAAGGTCACCTGCAGAGGATCGAGAAGTCCAATGCTACCTTGGACTTGGTCTCTTCCGCTCAGAAGGACAAAGGCCGCAAACCACAGCCTAAGCCCTTTCGTCCTTCTGCGCCCGCGGCGCGTCCGGCCCAGCAACGTCAGGGCCAGCAGGCTCGGGCTTGGCATCCCAAACCCAAGCCCAGGGCTTCCTCCAACAGGAAGCAGGGAGGTAAAGGCCCAGGAGGTCCCTCCTCTAAGCATGCCCAGTGACGGGCTGAGGGGTGTCGCCCCCAACCCCGTCACCTCACCCCAGGTTCCCCCCGTGGGGGGACGGCTCCGGCACTTCCTTTCCACCTGGTCCGTTATTCCCACGGACAGGTGGGTACTGGAGGTGGTGGGAAAAGGCCTGCCTCTAGAATTCGAGCTGGCCCCGCCCTTCAGAGCCGTCGCACGTCGGGGGGCCTCGGGATCCGCAGCCTCACTGTCGGCTCGTCGGGCCGACAGCGCTCTCCTCCTCCAAAAGGAGGTGATCAGGGAGGTGGCGGACCCTCCCTCAGACCCGG
Source organism: Neoceratodus forsteri (assembly GCA_016271365.2). Classification (NCBI taxonomy): domain Eukaryota; kingdom Metazoa; phylum Chordata; order Ceratodontiformes; family Ceratodontidae; genus Neoceratodus; species Neoceratodus forsteri. The sequence goes on along the minus strand of CM028135.1, from coordinate 1,103,884,971 downwards.
GGTTTGTGTCCAGGTACTTCCTGGTTCCGCAACGGGCGGGGGGCTGGCGCCCCATTCTCGACCTACACGACCTGAACAAGTTCCTAAGGTCTCGAACCTTCAGGATGGTCACTCTGGCTCAGATAATACCATCCCTGGAACACGGCGTGTGGTTCTGCTCTCTGGACCTGCAGGACGCGTTCTTTCACGTCCCTATCCGTCAGTCACATCGGAGATTCCTTCGCTTTCGAGCGGAGGGATCCCTCTTCGAGTTCCGAGCCATGCCCTTCGGCCTGTCTCCAGCTCCCAGGGTCTTCACCAAATGCATTGCAGTGGTGACAGCTTTCCTGCGGCGCCGAGGGGTCCAGGTGTACCCTTACCTGGACGATTGGCTGATAGCAGCCCCCTCCAGACAGGAGGTGGAGCGGTCCAGAGATCTGGCCCTCCAGGTTTGCTCTCAAATCGGCCTTCTCATCAACGAGGCCAAGTCGGAACTCAAGCCGAAGCAGGTGATTCTGTTTATCGGGGCAGAGCTCGACTCTCTTTTTGCCAGAGCATGGCTCCTGGTGGACAGGGCTGAGGTTCTTACCTCCTTTGCCCAATCATTTCTGGTTGGGCAATCGCGCCCTGCCCGGGACTTCCTGCGCCTCCTGGGTCTCATGGCGGCCTGTACCAGCGCGGTCCGTTGGGCACGCTGGCACATGCCCCCTTCAGTGGGGACTGGCCAGCCAGTGGTCACAACGCTGCGATCCATTGGACCAGCTAGCGATGGTGACCCAGGAGATGTGGAACGCTCTCCGGTGGTGGACCGTTCCATCTCATCTGCAGGAGGGCATCCAGTTTGTCCGCCCCGAGCTGACGGTCTCTCTATCGACCGATGCCTCTTTGATGGGTTGGGGTGCCCATCTGGGGGAACACCGGGCGCACGGCCTCTGGTCCCCACGGGAGTCCCGATGCCACATCAACCTGCTGGAGCTCCGAGCGGTCCGCCTAGCTCTCACCGCCTTTGCTCCGTTTCTCCGTGGTCAAGTGGTCCGAGTCCAGACGGACAATACCACGACCATGTACTACCGAAACCGCCTGGGCGGGACGCGTTCCATGCTTCTGTGCAAGGAAGCTCTCCACATTTGGTCACTCGTGCGCAGCCTGGAGGCGGATCTCCTAGCCATTCATGTGGCAGGAGCCTCCAACACGCTGGCCGATGCCCTGAGCCGGATAGGGGCTGCATCTCACGAGTGGTCTCTCCTGCCGGAGGTAGTACAAGATCTGTTCTCCCACCGGGGCACACCTCAGGTGGACCTGTTTGCCTCCAGGGAGAACGCGAAGCTGAGGCTGTTTCATGCCCACCCCCCTCAGCAGGGCTCGCTGCAGGGGGATGCCTTCTCGAGGCTGTGGACCCCGGGCCTCTTCTACGCCTTTCCCCCATTTCCCTTGAGTCACAAGGTGCTTCTCAAGGCAAGGAGGGACAAGGCGCAGGTGATTCTGATAGCCCCAGACTGGCCCCGCCAGTTCTGGTACCCAGATCTCCTCAGCCTCGGCTCCAGGCTCCCGAGGCAGCTTCCAGCTCGCCCAGACCTGCTCTCAGTCAGTCAGGGGAAGGTGTTCCATCCGGACCTTCAGTCCCTGCACCTGACAGCCTGGTTCCTGAGCGGCTAGAGTTCCAGGCCTTGGGTCTTTCCGACGAGGTCCTCAATGTTGTTGAGGCATCCCGTAAGGAGTCGACCAGGAAATGCTATGCCTTCAAATGGAAGAGATTTTCCATTTGGTGTCAGGGCAAGGGCTTGGACCCTTCCTCCTGTCCTTTGGCAAGCATTTTGGACTATTTATGGTCCCTTTCTAGTCAAGGGCTTAGGTCGACGACCCTAAGGGTGCACCTGGCAGCCATCTCTGCTTACCGGGCGCGGGCCAAGGAGCAATCGGTGGTGCAGGAGAAGGTGGTCTGGTGCTTTTTCAAAGGCCTTGATCACATTTCCCCTCCGGTGCGAGAACCTCCACCTCTGTGGGATTTACTGCTGGTACTGGCAAAGCTCATGGGCAAGCCATTCGAACCAATGCACAGGTGTGAACACTCTCACCTGTCGTGGAAGACTGCCTTCTTGGTGGCTATCACGTCAGCCAGAAGGATGGGAGAACTCAGGCGCTCTGCATCGAGTCTCCTTACCTGGTCTTCCACAGGGACAAGGTTGTCCTGCGCCCCCACCCGAAATTCCTTCCGAAGGTGGTGTCGGAGTTTCACCTTAACCAGGTGTTGACTCTGCCGGGTTCTACCCCAATCACACCTCGGAGGCCGAATACAGGCTCCATACTTTGGACCCTAGAAGGGCGCTCGCTTATTACAAGGAGCGCATGTCTGAAATTCGGGGAGAGGTTCGCCAGCTGTTTGTCACCTACGCTGAAGCCGCACCTGGCAGACCTGCAGCCAAGCGGACGATAGGCAGGTGGGTCACCTCCTGCATAGATCGCTGCTATAAGTTGGCGGGCATGGAGCCTCCCAGAGGGATAAGAGCTCATTCTATCCGTCATACTGCTGCATCGGTGGCTGCTTCCAGGGACGTCCGTATCCAGGAAATCTGCAGGGCTGCTACCTGGAAGTCAGCACACACCTTCATTACCCATTACCACATCGACCTTGAGTCACGCCGGGATGCTGGTTTTGGGGCCTCGGTTCTCCAGTCTTTATTCCCTAAGTAGGGGGTGTGCGCCTTGCCTCCCTCCTCCCGGAGAACTGCTAGGAGTCTGCCAATAAGTGTGGATGAACAACATATCCATGTCCCTAGAAATACAGGTTACTCACCTGTAACAGGAGTTCTAGGAATGGTATGTTGTTCATCCACATGACCCACCCGACCTCCCCGGCTTAGACGCACAACCTGAGCTTTCAGCAGGCCAGATCTGGCATCATGGGGCGGAGCCGAGAGTTTTACCACCCGGGTGGGTGGGATGAGCCAGCCTGAAGACCTTCCGGCAAGATTTAAAGCGGCAAGGAACCTGCCAATAAGTGTGGATGAACAACATATACCATTCCTAGAACTCCTGTTACAGGTGAGTAACCTGTATTTTCGGCACTCTAACCCCTGTGGTCAGGTAGCCCTCCTATCAAGGAGGTCAGCAGCAGCAGCAGGCTCAAGTTTGGCACCCACAGGCCAAGCAAGGTCCTCAACAGCCCGTAAAGGAGGCTGAGGTGCTGGTCCAGTAGCCTGCTCCTCCTCTAAGCCTGCGCAGTGACGGGTTGGGGGTTGAGACCCTTACACCCGTCACGCCAGCTGTGGGTCCTCCCGTGGGGGATCGGCTCCACCACTTTCTTTCCACCTGGTCCGATATCACTTCGGACAGGTGGGTTCTCGAAGTGGTTGGTCAGGGACTGTCTCTAGAGCTCATGCTCCCAGCCGAGCCCGCGCCCCTCAGGAGGAAAGGATCTCAGCTTGTACTCAGTCAGCTCTTCGAGACGACATAGCTCAGCTCCTCCGCAAGGAGGCAGTAGCTCCAGTGTCGGATCCTTCTACAGACCTAGGCTTCATGTCCAGGTACTTCCTGGTGCCCAAGCGGACGGGGGGGGGGGGTTGGCGTCCCATCCTAGATCTCCATGACCCGAATCAATATCTCAGGTCTCACACCTTCCGGATAGTAATTCTGAACAAGATCATACCATCCCTGGAGCGAAACATGTGGTTATGTTCACTGGATCTACAGGACGTGTTCCTTCACGTCCCAATCCGTCCGTCCCATCCGTGGTTCCTCCACTTCATGGTCGAGGGGACCCTTTACGAGTTCCAGGCCATGCCATTCAGCCTGTCATCGGCCCCACGGGTCTTCACCAAGTGCATTGCAGTGGTGGCGGCTCACCATTTGCGTAGAGGAGTCAGAATCTACCCTTATCTCGACGACTGGCTCTTGGCAGGTTCCTCCCTTCAGGAGGTGGAAAGGTCCAGGGACCTGGCCCTCCTAACCTGCTCCCAACTCTGCCTCCTGATCAACGAGGCCAAGTCAGAACTCATGCCCTCTCCAGTGATGGGCTTCATCAGGGCAGAGCTGAACTCTTGTCATGGCAGAGCTTGGCTCCCGGCGGACAGGGTGGAGGGTCTCTCCTCCTTTACCCAATCATTTCTGGTTGGGCACTTGCGCCCTGCCCGGGACTTGCTGCGCCTTCTGGGTTACATGGCGGCATGTACCTCAGTGGTCCATTGACAGGTGGCACATGCATCCCCTCCAATGGGAGCTGGCCGCCCAGTGGTCTCAGCCCACGGTCATTTCGACCAGCTGATCACTGTAACCCAGAAGATGTGAGATGCTCTCCAATGGTGGACCGCCCCAGACCAGTTGCAGGAAGGGATACCGTTTGTCCGCTTCAAGCCGATGGTCGTCCTTATGACTGATGCCTCTCTCATGGGTTGGGGAGTCCACATGGGGGACAACAGGGCCCACGGGTTCTGGAACCCCGAGGAGTCCCGATGCCACATCAGCCTGTTGGAGCTCAGAGCATTCAGACTGGCACTGTCAGTTTTCGCTCCTCAGCTCCAGGGTCAAGTAGTTCAAGTCCAGATGGACAATACCACGACCATGTACTACCTCAACAAACAGGGTGACATACACTCCCATCTGATGTGCAAGGAGGCACTCCACATCGGGACCCTCGTAAGCCGGTTGGAGGTGGATTTCCTAGCTATCCATGTGGTTGAACCAGCTGGTGGATACTCTCAGCCGTATAGGCCAGACATCCTACGAGTGGTCTTTCCATCCAGAGGTAGCTTACAACATGTTCTCCTGGTGGGGCAAACTGATGGTGGACCTCTTTGCCTCCAGGGAAAACAACAAGCTGAGGCTGTATCATGCCCACCCCCCTCAGCAGGGCTCGCTGCAGGGGGATACCTTCTCGAGGCCATGGACCCCAGGCCTCCTCTGTGCCTTCCCTCCATTTCCCTTGATCCACAGGGTGTTACTCAATTTGAGGAGGGACAAGGCGAAGATGATTCTGGTAGCTCCAGACTGGCCGCACCAGTTCTGGTACCCAGAGCTCTTCAGCCTCAGTTGCAGGCCCCCGGAGCGGCTCTGTACACGCCCGGACCTGATATCTCTGAACCAGGGGAAGGTATTTCATCTGGACCTTTAATGCCTGCACCTCACAGCCAATTCCTGAGCGACTAGAGTTCCAGGCTTTGGGTCTTTCCGAAGATGTCTACACCGTGGTGAAGGCATCTCAAAAGGAATCGACCAGGAAATGTTATGCCTTCAAATAGAAAAGATTTTCCATTTGGTGTCAGGTTATGAGTCTGGACCCCTTATCCTGTTCTCTGGCTAACATTCTCTACCACCTTTGGTCTCTCTCCAAAGGGGGTCTACGGTCATCAACCCTTAGGGTGCACCTGGCAGCCATTTCTGCTTACCGGGCGTGGGCCGGTCAGCCGACATTGGTGCAGGAGACAGTGGTCAGGTGCTTTTTCAAAGGCCTGGATCACATATCCCCTCCGGTGTGTGAACCTCCACCTCTGTGGGATCTGTTGTTGGTTTTGGCAAAGCTCATGGGAAGCCATTCGAACCCATGCACAAGTGTGAGCTGTCACACTTGTGGAAGATGGCCTTCCTGGTGGCTATCATATCAGCCAGAAGGACAGGGGAGCTCCAGGCACTTTCGGTGGACTCCTCTTATCTGGTCTTTCACATGGACAAAGTTGTCCTGCGCCCCCACCCGAAATTCTTTCCGAAGGTGGTGTCAGTGTTCCACCTTAACCAGGTGTTGACTCTGCCGGTATACTACCCTAATTACACCTCAGACGCCGAGTACAGGCTCCATACTCTGGACCTGAGATGTGCTTTCTCTCTCCTATTACAAGGAGAGGACAGCGGAAATTTGTGGAGAGGTTCGCCAGCTGTTTGTCACCTATGCTGAAGCCGCTTTTGGCAGACCTGCAGCCAGACGGACCATAGCAAGGTGGATTACATCATGCATAGGTCTGTGCTATGAGTTGGCGGGCAAGGAGCCTCCCAAAGGGATAAGAGCTTATTCTACCCGCCATACTTCTGCATCGGTGGCTGCTTCCGGGGACATCCCTATCCAGGAAATCTGTCGGCCTGCTACCTGGAAGTCGGCAAACACCTTTACTACCCACTACCACAATGACCTTGAGTCACGCCAGGATGCTGGTTTTGGGGCCTTGGTTCTCCAATCTCTGTTTCCTAAATAGGGGGTGTGCACCTTGCCTCCCTCCTCCCAGAGAACTGCTTGGAGTCTGCCAAACAGTGTGGATGAACAACATATCCATGCTCTTAGAAGAACAGGTTACTCACCTATAACAGTAGTTCTAGGAGTGGTATATTTTGTTCATCCACACGCACCCACCCGACCTCCCCGGGTTCGGGCACACAACCTCTTCCAGTGTGCTAAGATCTGGCGTCATGGGGCAGAGCCGAGGTATATACCACCAGCGTGGTTGGGAGGAGCCAGCTTGAAGACTTCTGGCAAGATTTAAAGGGGAAAGGGACATGCCAAACAGTGTGGATGAACAACATATACCACTCCTAGAAATACTGCTACAGATGAGTAACCTGTTCTTACTTGGAGCGACGAGACCAAGGAAGAGAATAGAGAGAGGATGGGAAGGGTTAGTACCCTGGTGGAATAGTAGGTTTCTGGGATTATATGGAACTTGAGCAGACTAGATGGACCACTGGTCTTTTTCTGCTGGCCTATGTATAATACATTTTTTTAATTTTGTTTTTGTTGACCAGGTAGGTGCGCTAGACAGCAAAGCTGCCTATTTTCAGGCTCGACCCGGGAGGTCACATACAATGAGTAGGAGAACATCAGTGAATACAAAGGATAAATCGGGTGACAACAATCAGCACAATTAGTCAAAAGTATGTAGTCGGGTATGTGGGATAACAGATGGACCAGACACCGAACTTCAGTTTCAACACACAATCTCTGTGTGATGTTCATTAGAAACACAGCAGATAACCTTCAGCAATGGCATATTCCTTCTTCAGTACATCGGTTTGCAGCAATATACTATGTATGAACTTCCTCTGCACTTGTCAACACCTGCTGACGACTTTCTGATCTAACTTATCAGTTGAGATTTAGCCTCCCTTGTGCGGGCCTTGCTTGCTTGGGTGGTGGGGCCTCAAATGGGGAAAAAAACAAACAAGCTAAAGACAAAGAACCTCAGTGCAGAAGCACTGAAGCAAGGGTTTCCCAAAAGGGCATTGGCAGTAAAGCCAAGTTTCAGAGAAACACAATATCACACATGCTCCCAAAATGCAAAACATCATGGGACATATGCAAATCATCATGACATTTCAGACTTGTTCAACTTATAGCAATTTATATGCATTTTAAATAGCACAACTAACTTAATTTTTATAATACAGTCAAAAAGTAACGTTTTACCTTTATCAAAAACACCTAGTGCCATGGTATTTTCAACATTTGCAGGTTTCATACACATAAGTTATATACACCAAGGTATTTTATGACATAGTGCCATTGCATACTAAATCCAGTAATGAAAAACACAGCCTGTTGTTTTACATCTGCTTGGAGATCACCACAATAACCTCCCTGTATGAGAACCCGAGAGGGAAAAGGAAAATTAAAGAGGACACTATAGCATAGTCAAGAAAGGGAAGGGGGTGCCCATAGGTGGCCAACCTTGTGAGCTAGAAATTGTAAAGGATAAATTGGGCTAGGAAATAGAAGAACTCTTTGCAACAGATTTAAGAAAAGGTCGGTCCTCAAGAGTGGCAGGAGCTCCCTGTCACAGGGTAACACCACCCTGAAACCAGGATTAGGCATGGAACGTAATACAGTACAGTGGCGTAGGGAAAGATTCCACAGTTCAAGGCCCCTTATTAACTTTTTCAACAGTTATACAAAACTACGGGGTATGTACGGGGGGAAATAAATAGATAGATAAGGCAGTGATCTGGGAGATCAGGATAGGGAACAAGTGCCAGCACAAGTAGCTATGAGGGACCGGCATGTGAGTGGATACACCCACCACAGTAGCAGGGTTCAGAACAGGCAAGTACCTTATGGAGTTCCTGCTTAAAACTCCGGAGGGTTTGGGAGTTCCTGAGTGCCAGCGGAAATTAATTCCACCCTTTCGGAGTGCTGACCGAGAAGGCATTTTCACCCATTTTTGTGTTACACTTAGGCTAGGCAAGGACGAATTTATCAGCAGAGCAAGCTGGTTTTAACAGAAGGGCCAGCTTGTCCAGTTTCTGGGAGGTGATGTTTTTGATGAAGCAAGTGGTAGTCTATTGCTGGAAGGCTGTGGGGGCTAACCAGCCCAGGCTGGAGTAGAGTGAGCAGCGGTGAGAGAGCTTGGGTATTGACAGAGCAAAGCGGCAGATGTTGTTATAGCAGCTGTCCAACTTGTGGAGGAGCCCTCTTGAGGTTTCTGGAAGGACAGTCAGCCCATAGGCCAATTTAGGTCTTAGAACCCCCTGTGCGATAGCCAGCCTTGCTGTGGGTGTGAGGCTGTGCCTAACTTTACATGTCAGACCAAGCTGAATGTTGACTGTTTTGATAGTGGTAGTTAGGTGCAAGTCATAGTCCAGGGTCAGATCCAAGGTGACTGAGAGGTATTTAAAAGAGGAATCTGTGTTGAGAGGAGGTGTTATCAGATGCTGTGATGCATAAAAGCTGGCGACAGGCCCTGATTTTGAGTCCTGAGCCGAAGAGCATGGCAGCTGTCTTTTTGTTGTTGAGGACAAGTCTGTTTTGCTTCAGCCAGAGTTGTAATATGTTGAAGTTTGGGTTAAGGTTCCGGTTGATGTCCAGTAGGTCAGAGGAGCTGGAGTAGAGTGCTAAATCGTCAGCATGTAACAAGGCAGATCATGGACCAGACAGCGAGAGCCTTTATCCATGGCAAGCCTAACATCGTTGGTGAACTGGGTAAGAGCAGTGGATGTGATGTGTCCTCGTCGAAAACCATGTTGATTCAGGGTGAGAAGATTGTGTAAGTGGAGGTGGTCTGATACCTGGGCAGCCACGTTTTTTCAGGATTTTGGATAAGTTCGAAAGGATGGCAATAGGGCGATAGTTGTCCATGTTTGTGTTGTCACCCTTTCTGTGGACAGGGACAATGCTTGCAGTCTTCCAAGGAGAGGGGACAAGACCTGCAATCAGACAGATTGAAGAAATGTGTAGCCGGAGAAGCAACGAAGGGGGAAGTGGTTTTCAGGAATTTAGGTAGCAGCCGATCCACTCCAGCGGACCCATAAGGAGAGATAGATTTAATTAATTACATTTCAGTGAGGCATTTGTGTCTGGTTTAATGGTTTGAATTGTTGTATTCTCTGTACCGTGAGCACCGCAGGACCCTAGTAGCAGTTCCTTTCTTTGCTGCTGGTGCTCGTTGCTCTGTGTCAGCTTGTCCTTTGTGTGCTTCGACGCCTGTGTATTAGGCTCATACACACAGCACATCTGTTTACTGCACTGAAATAGGCACTTCTGATAATAGGGACGGTTGCTTAATCGGGATGAAAGCTCCATCACGAGGCTGTCCCAATTAAGTAGCTTCTACTGTGTGTGTGTGTGTGTGTGTGTGTGTGTGTGTATATATATATATATATATATATATATATATATATATATATGTGTGTGTATATATATATATATATATACACACACACAGTGTTTATGTATGTATGTATATATGTATATATATATATATATATATATATATAATCTGTTTGGACATGTAAATCATTTTATGTAGGTAAAACCACACGCAAGCTGAAGTTGCGTATTGGGAGCATCTAAGGGTCATCGAAGATAGGGATGGAAACAGTGCATTGGCAGCCCGTGTAATAACAAGGGATGTGTAACGCACACATTCACATTTCAGGCTTGGAAAAAAATCCCCCCCCCCCAATTCGAGGTGGACATGTTAACAGAGTGCTCCTTAAAAGAGAGAGTTCTAGGAGCATGGATATGTTTTCATCCACACTTCTTGGCATGTCCCTTTCCTCTTTAAATCTTGCCGGAAAGTCTTCAAGCTGGTTCCTCCCACCCACTTGGGTGGCAAAAACCTCTGCTCCGCCCCATGATGCCAGATCTTCCTTTCCGCTGGAAGATACAGGTTCCCTCATGCTCTCACAGCAATTCGTAAACCCTGGATTCAGAGCGTTGTGTTTTACCGAAACTAACCTTAAAACTTGCTCGAGTTAGCGATTCCGATTGTAGCGCATCGGACATGGAGGATAAATTGTCCCCGGGATTTTGCTGATGTACCTGCGGCCAGAAGATTTCGTGCACCAATCCCCAATTTCCCTACTCTTATAGTGGGGAAGGGGGTGGGTTATATTGATTTCTTTATCTTCAGGATTATTGTATGAATCAGTACTTGTTTTTTTTTCTCCCCTTTTGTGGTTATGTATGATGTAATACTGATTTGTATATATTTTGTTATGATTTCAAAAAAAAATAATTTCCCCTATTCTTTTAGTGGGGGGGGGGGCAGGAGGGGTTATAATGTTTTTCTTATGTTTGGGGCAATTATATGAATTAATACTTATTTATGTTTTTGATTTTTCCTTTTTACGATTTTGTATGATGTAATACTGATTTGTATATATTTTGTTATGATTTCAATAAAAAATTCCCCTACTCTTTTCGATAAGTGCCATGGGAGCTTTAACATTTACCTAAACTACCACCAATCCAGGCAGATGGGACCTCGGTTTAACGTCTTATCCAAAAGACGGGTAGCATCTTTAATTAAAAAAAAAAAAAAGTTCAAGAATAAAGGGACCATGATATGAAAACAGAGGGGATAGGCTTAGGGGTAACATGAGAAAGTTTTTCACAAATAGGGTGGTGGATCCATGGAACAGCTGAGCAGAGGTTACTAACATACTAAAATGCCAGCAGAGTAGGCCTGACGGTCTTTCGTGTCTGCTCGTTTGGTCAGCCCCCGCACTGGGAGCTGATCTTGCTGCCTTCCCAGTCCCGGATATTCTTGCTGCACAGTACTTTGCTTCTGGAACCCTTTCCTTGTACCTGTCCCACCCCCTCTTGAACCCCTCCACCGTCTCTGCCTCCACCAGCCCACTGGGCAGCGCATTCCATGGCTCCACCACCCTCTCAATGGAGCCATGGAATGTGCTGCCCAGGGGGCTGGTTGTAGGGGCAAAAATGATAGGGGACTTCAAAAACACATGGGACAGACATAAACAAACTCTAGAGATAGGAAAGAGAGGGTAAGTCGCAGATCATATAGGATCTGCAGTATATGAAAAAGGTAGGGAAAATGTGCAGACTAGGTGGGCCCTAGCGGTCCTTATCTGCCATAAAATTGTGGTTTCTGTGGTTCAGAGGAGGAGGAGGAGAAGGATCTGGACAGACAGTAACTGTGACTGAGTCGCATGTCAGATTATCAGAGTTGTGTAGGGAGATTTCATTGGTCCAGAGCATGGGTGTAGGGTGCAGGAGGACGCAGTATGTGGACTCTGATGGAGCTGTCGGTCCTTCCGAATCACTTGTGACCAGCCTGGATTATTTGCTGCTGGTAGCCCCGGGCCCTGAAAAAGACACACATTTGCATCCATTTCACCTGGAAGTCTGCTTCATCACTGCATAACTGTCACAGGCTGAAGTACTGGGAATACAGGATGGCTCTTTTTGTGTGTGTGCTGGATGTGATGATTTTTAGGCTGCATAAAAATGAAATTAAATACTCCATTGAAAATAAACAATTTATGTATTGGATCTAGGTTCGAAACTACAAGAGACTGACCCCTATCACTCTGTTGGACAATGCTTTGGAGTCTCTGGATAACCTTTGCCCTGGTGACTGCATTGTGTGTTTCAACAAGAACGATATCTATTCTATAAGCCGGCAGATTGAGGCTCGAGGCTTGGAATGTGCTGTAATATATGGAAGTCTCCCACCCGGTAAGTATCAAGTACAAGTAGAGAGAGATTTGCTAACACCTTTGCAATATTTTGTTATAGCAAGTTCAAACATCAGAGGTTCTAGGGACATGGATATGTTGTTCATCCACGCTGTCTGGCAGGTATCCTTGCCGCTTTAAATCTTGCCGGAAGGTCTTCAAGCTGGCTCCTCCCACCCACCCACCCGGTGGTAAAACTCGGCTCTGCCCCATGACGCCAGATCTTCCTTACCGCTTGGAAGCTCAGGTTCCCTCTTAACGCTCTGCGTATAAGACTGGTTCCTAATTCTTGATTTTTCAATTTAAGCGTTTTTGCTTAAAAGACTTGGTCTTCCTCTCCCTCAGCGGCTACGATGGACCGTCGACTCGGTTTCGGAGATGACCCTTGCGGGCAGAAGATGTCTCGGAGCGGATCCGCACTCCACGTCGCTCTACTGTCTAGGCCTAGAGCACCATGGCCTGCGACTGTGCTGTTCTTTTCGCCCACGCCCTTGAAGACTGTGTGCCAGTTTACAACTGGGGCGCCCCGAGAAGCTGCCTCCGGTGAAGTCAAAGAGGCCCGGCCGGGCGGTTTCATGCAGCGGGCTCATGGATCAGCTCGAGCAGATGATCGCCTCGAAGAGGAGGCGGCGGGCCGCTTCTACCTTGGCTGCGGCATTTGTCCCGCTCTCTCTCGGTGCCTCTTATTCAGCTTCTTTTAAGGAGCTTTGTCTAACCCTCTCTACTAAGGGTGGGGGACCAGCTTCTTCTGGACCGTTTTCTCGGTCCAAAAAGAGAGACAAGGGTAAGTCCCACCGTCGACGCTCTTGGGAGCGGGAAAGATCCCTCTCCCGAGTTGTCGGCCGTCGACTTCGGTCGACCGCTCAGCTTCGCCGCTGGTCTCACGGTGTCCCCTGCCAGGCCAGTTGATCGAGACTCTGCCGACGCGGTCAAGATTTTTCTTGACCGCTGGACGGTTGTCGGCTGGAGAAGCCAAGAATCCCTCTCCTGGTGCCCCGGTGGGAGTTGAGAACCCTGCTGTTTGTTCAGCACCGTCTGGAGCCCGGGCTGAACTCCTCCGAACCGAGGGAGGCCGGTTCCCCACGACACCTCCCCCGTGACCGCCCTCGGGAAAGCCGAGGGTCTCAGTCTCGGACTTCTTCGCGGTCCAGCCGATCACGCCGTCATAGGTGGTCTCGGCACCACCGCTCGTTCTCGTCCTCCTCCTCGGAGGAGGGGAGGCTTCGACGTAAGTTACGTCAATGATATGAGGACCTCATGTGCTAACAGCTCCTTCTGACCGGGAACAAGCCGACGCCGTCGCTTTCCCCGGCCATTAAGTGGCTGTCACCGGAGCGGCCGAAACAACCCCTCGTTTTATCCGAGGAGCCTGTTCCCAGGCCGGTTGTTCGGCCAAAACCAGCTGCCCCACCGATCCCGGTGGAACTTCTGCCTCCACAGCAGTTATTTGCAGCTCCGACCAAGAATTCTCGGTCGGCTCAGGGACTGCCCCATAGGCTGTCTGTCACCCTCACTCCCGATCGACCTCGGCAGGTGGAGGGTGGCTCAGGCCCGAGGCAGCTCTTTGAGGACTCTTCCAAGTCCGAAGGCGATTCTTCCCTTTTCTCCAAGCAAATGGACTTGGAGTCCTCAGGAGGACAGTCGGTGGACGATAGCCCTTCGTCCTTCCTAGGATTGCTTCGGCTCATCTCGGAGTCCACCAGGATGAAGCTCGAACCCGTCTCTAAGCAGGCCAGGTATCCCTTCACGGAGATTCTGGACCGAGGGGATTCCCCTACGGAAGCCTTTCCGGTGGCCGAGGCCATAGTGGGCCAGGCCTTGGAGCTCTGGCAGTGCCCTGCTTCCTGCCCTGCGCCTTCGGCCAGGATGGCCATGAAGTATGCGGTCCCTACCGGTTCCTTGTCCGGTTTTTCGGAACACCCTTCGGCCGAGGGGTTCGTTATCGACAGCGCTCGTGCCGGGAACGCTTAGGATGTGGACAAACCTCCGACAAGGAGTCCAAGAAATTGACTATGCCGCTTAAAGTCTACGCTATGCCCTCCTCGCCTTCGCCAGGCCAGTCTGCCGCCCTCATGGCACATTTCTCTCATGCCCTGTTGGGCTCCCTGACGCAGGTCGTCCTCATCTTCCCGCGGATCTGCAGACCACGGTTAGGCAGGTGCGGGACCAGGGCAGGGCAGTGGCCAAACAGCAGCTCCAGACTGCTTTGGACATTGGGGACTCATGTGCCAGGTCTGTGGCGCCGCAGTGGCTATCGATCGTCGGGCTTGGCTGAGGATATCCACCTTCACTCGGATACCCAGCACAAGTTGGCTGGATGTCCCCTCTTGGGACTGACCTTTCGCCCTGGGTGGAAGGTCACCATGGAGGATCGAGAAGTCCAATGCTACCTTGGACCTCGGTCTCATCCGCTCAGAAGGACAAAGGCCGCAAACCACAGCCTAAGCCCTTTCGTCCTCTGCGCCACGAGCACGTCCGGCCCAGCAACGTCAGGGCCAGCAGACTCGGGCTTGGCATCCCAAACCCAAGCCCGGGGCTTCCTCCAACAGGAAGCAGGGAGGTAAAGGCCCAGGAGGTCCCTCGGCCGGTCCCTCCTCCAAGCCTCAAGCCTGCCCAGTGACGGGTTGAGGGGTGTCGCCCCAACCCCATCACCTCACCCCAGGTTCCCTCCGTGGGGGGACGGCTCCGTCACTTCCTTTCCGCCTGGTCCGTTATTACCACGGACAGGTGGGTGTTGGAGGTGGTGGGAAAAGGCCTGCCCTTGGAATTCAAGCGGGCCCCGCCCTTCAGAGCCATCGCACCTCGGGGGGCATCGGGGTCCGCAGCCTCACTGTCGGCTCGCCGAGCCGACATCACTCTCCTCCTCCAGAAGGAGTTGATCAGGGAGGTGGCGGACCCTCCCTCAGACCCGGGGTTTGTGTCCAGGTACTTCTTGGTTCCGAAACGGATGGGGGGCTGGCGCCCCATTCTCGACCTACAAGACCTAAACAAGTTCCTACGGTCTCGAACCTTCAGGATGGTCACTCTGGCTCAGATAATACCATCCTTGAACCTCGGGCGGTGGTTCTGCTTTCTGGACCTGCAGGACGCCGTTTTTCACGTCCCTATCCGTCCGTCACATCAGAGATCCTTCGTCAACGAGGGATCCCTTTGAGTTCCTAGCCATGCCCCTTCGGCCTGTCTCCAGCTCCCAGGGTCTTCACCAAATGCATAGCAGTGGTGACAGCCTTCTCGGGCGCCGAGGGGTCCGGGTGCACTTACCTGGACGATGGCTGATAGCAGCCCCCTCCAGACAGGAGGTGGAGCGGTCCAGAGATCTGGCCTCCAGGTTTGCTCTCAAGTCTGCCTTCTCATCAACGAGGCCAAGTCGGAACTTCAGTCAAGCAGGTGATTCTGTTTATCAGGCAGAGCTCGACCTCTTCGAGCCAGAGCATGGCTCCCGCGACAGGGCCGAGGTTCTACCTCCTTTGCCCGATCATTTCTGGTTGGGCAATCGCGCCTGCCCGGGACTTCCTGCGCCTCATGGGTCTCATGGCGGCCTGCACCAGCGTGGTCCATTGGGCCTGCTGGCACATGCGCCCTCTTCAGTGGGGACTGGCCAGCCAGTGGTCACAATGCTGCAACTCCATTGGACCAGCTAGTGACGGTGACCAGGGATGTGGAACGCCCCGTGGTGGACCATTCCAGTTCATCTGCAGGAGGGCATCCTGCTTGTCCGCTTCCGAGCCGACTTCGTCTCCTCATCGACCGATGCCTCTGATGGGTTGGGGTGCCCTTCTGGGGAACATCGGGACGCGCCTCTGGTCCCCACGGGAGTCCCGATGCCACATCAACCTGCTGGAGTTCCGAGCGGTCCGCCTAGCTCTCACCACCTTGCTCCGTTTCTCCGGGGTCAAGTGGTCCGAGTCCAGACGGACAATACCACGACCATGTACTATCTAAACCGCCAGGGCGGGATGCGCTCCATGCTTCTATGCAAGGAAGCTCTCCGCATTTGGTCACTCGAACGCAGCCTGGAGGCGGATCTCCTAGCCATTCATGTGGCAGGAGCCTCCAACACCCTGGCCGATGCCCTAAGCCGGATAGAGGCTGCATCCCACTAGTGGTCTCTCCTGCCGGAGGTAGTACAAGATCTGTTCTCCCATTGGGGCACACCTCAGGTGGACCTGTTTGCCTCCAGGGAGAACGCGAAGCTGAGGCTGTTCCATGTCCGCCCACCTCAGCAGGGCTCGCTGCAGGGGGATGCCTTCTCGAGGCCGTGGACCCCGGGCCTCTTCTACGCCTCCCCATTTCCCTTGATACACAAGGTGCTTCTCAAAGCAAGGAGGGACAAGGTGCAGGTGATTCTGATAGCCCCAGACTGGCCCCTGCAGTTCTGGTACCAGATCTCTCAGCCTCAGCTCCAGGCTCCCAAGGCAGCTTCCAGCTCGCCGACCTGCTTCTCAGTCAGTCAGGGAAGTGTTCCATCCGACCTTCAATCCCTGCACCTGACGGCCTGGTTCCTGAGCTGCCAGAGTTCCAGGCCTTGGGTCTTTCCACAGGTCCTCAATGTAGTTGAGGCGTCCCATAAGGAGTCGACCAGGAAATGCTATGCCTTCAAATGGAAGAGGTTTTCCATTTGGTGTCAGGGCAAGGGCTTGGACCCTTCCTCCTGTTCCTTGGCAAGCATCTTGGACTATTTATGGTCCCTTTCTCGGCAAGGGCTTAGGTCGACGACCCTAAGGGTGCACCTGGCAGCCATCTCTGCTTACCGGGCCGGGCCAGGAGTAGTCAGTGGTCAGGAGAAGGTGGTCTGGCGCCAAAGGCCTTGATCACATTTCCTCCACCTCTGTGGGATCTACTGCTGGTATTGCAAAGCTCAGCAGGCGTTTATTCGAACCAATGCACAGGTGTGAACTCTCTCACCTGTCGTGAAGACCGCCTTCTTGGTGGCTATCACGCCAGCCAGAAGGATGGGAGAGCTCCAGGCGCCTGCATCGAGTCTCCTTACCTGGTCTTCCACAGGGACAAGGTTGTCCTGCACCCCACCAAATTCCTTCCGAAGGTGTGGTGTCGGAGTTTCACCTTAACCAGGTGTTGACTCTGCCGGTGTTCTACCCCAGTCACACCTCGGAGGCCGAATACAGGCTCCATACTTTGGACCCTAGGAGGGCGCCGCTATTATAAGGAGCGCACTGGCTGAAATTCGGGAGAGGTTCGCCAGCTGTTTGTCACCCACGCTGAAGCCGCACCTGGTAGACCTGCAGCCAAGCGGACGATAAGCAGGTGGGTCACCTCCTGCATAGATCTCTGTTATAAGTTGGCGGGCATGGAGCCTCCCAGAGGATAAGAGCTCATTCTACCCGCCATATTGCTGCATCGGTGGCTGCTTCCAGGACTTCCCTATCCAGGAAATCTGCAGGGCTGCTACCTGAAGTCAGCACACACCTTCATCACCCATTACCACATCGACCTTGAGTCACGCCGGATGCTGGTTTGGGGCCTCGGTTCTCAGTCTTTATTCCCTAAGTAGGGGTGTGCGCTTGCCTCCCTCCTCCCGGAGAACTGCTAGGAGTCTGCCAGACAGTGTGGATGAACAACATATCCATGTCCCTAGAAATACAGGATCTTACTTTGAGACACAGCTCTTGCAGCAGGTTACACCATTAGGACTGAAGCCGGCAGGCGTCAGGACCCCACGGAAAAATTCTAGCTAGCTATCTTCAGCCGGGACCGCCTCCGACGTCCGGCGTGGTACATACAGGCGGTCCTGCCAGATTCTCAGTTCTTTCCGCCCGTCGACTGTATGTCTCGACCCTTCGTTTCAGTCTAGCGCGACGCTATGGTTACAGAGTTTCTCCGGAAACCTTTTCTTCAGGCAAGATTGTTGCTGATGTCCTCTCTGACCTCCGGTCATCCCTCCAAGTGTGCTTACGGGAAACAGATCCCCTTCAAGGACCCCCACACGGCCTGCCTCAGGTGCCTGGGCCCAGACTACGATACCCGGGCCTGTTCATTCTGCCAGGGGTTCAACAGCCGAACCAGGATTCGACGTCAGAAGGCTCTCCAGGCTTTTTTGTTGGAGGAGAAATTAAAGACCATGTCCTCCAAGGGGGAATCGTCGTCCAAATCCCACAAGCACGCGGAGAAAAGAAGGGAGAAGGCCCCTTCCAGGTCCCCGTCCAGGGCTTCGGAGTCCTGCAGCTCCAGTTCTCGGTCCGATCGCTCTCCTTCCAGGGCCAGCTCTCAGCCTCCCCCGGCTGCGGTAAGAAAGCCACCTCCTTCTCAGGCCAAGTCCGCCAGGCCGTCGTCGTCTTCTTCTTCCAAGGCCTTGGCGAAGTCCGGGGAGCGCCATCACCATCATCATAAGTCGGGTTCCCGCCCTTCGGCACCCGACGTCCGGTCGTCTTCTGTGCCTCCCCGCAAAACTTTGGAGCTCACACCGTTGAAGAGGCCGGCTCGACCATCGTCGGCCGTACGTCATTCCTCCCTGGAGCCGTCGTCTGCCAAATCATCCCAGCGGACGCCGGTTGGGGGACTGACGTCCGTTCTTCCTGAGAAGAGGGCTCCTACGCCTCCGACCGATGTCTGTCAGGAGACGTTGACTGAGGAGGACTTAACGCAGCCCGAGGACCAGATGGGCGACCCCGGCCTCGCGGAAACTCACAGGGCCCCTCGCCTTTACCCGAGGCCCCTGTGGAGCCGGCGCGGGACCCGACACCGCCATCGGCGCCTGGGGTCGTCTAGACTTTTTAGCGGAAGTGAAGGATCTCTTCACTTATTGGTGGGATACCATTAAGAGGGACATGGCCCTGCACCTCCTCCTCCCCTCCTCCTCCGGTGCCGGCCCCCCCTTCACCTTCGGGGTCGGCAGGCCGCTAACCCCCCTGGGAGCCTAGATCCTCTCCCAGGGGAAGATCAGAAAAACGGAGACCTCCGTCGAAATCCTCTTCTGGATCACCCAGCCCCAAGAGGTCCAGGAGACACCGACGTTCGCCATCGACGGAGGACACGGGATCAGTCTACTCTTCCTCTAGATCCCCATCTCCTCTCTCCATCTCTTCTCCGGACCCACGTGAGACGCCGAGATCTCCTCCGGATGATCCTTCGTTCATGGATATTATGCGACATATCCAGGAGAACATGGGATGGGATGCAGAAGAACTAGACCCCGAGGCTACGCCTGCCAAATATCTTGCAGAAGGACCCCAAGCCTGTGGTGGTACCACCCTTGGTGGACACTTTGTGACATCACAGGCAGCGTGGAGTGTCACATTCGGCTCGGCGGTGCCAAGAAGCTGATCGTCTGTACAAGGCTCCTAAGGATGACCAGTACCTGACACAGCAGCCTCAGGCCGACTCTCTGGCCATCACAGCCTCACATGACCGGTCACAGAAGCCGCAACATCTGAGCACCCTGCCACCGGACCCAGAGTCCAAACAGTTGGCCGCTCTGGGCATGCGACGTACGCTTCTGCTACCTGCGCCATCAGATCCTTGAACTACCTGGCCCACATGGTTCAATTCCAGAACGCTCTGTGGGAACAGGGTCTGAGGCGGCTGAAAAGCTGCCTGCTGTGAGCAGAAGGAGGAGATGCTCCAGCTCCTCCGTACGGGGTTCAGACGTGGGGACCCAAGTGCGAGTCACGTACTACTCCGCGGACTCATCGGCCCGAGCAGCAGCTTCTGCGTATGCCTCCGGAGACACTCCTGGTTACGTGTCTCGGCTTTACCCGGATGTCCAGAAAAACATTATGGATGCTCGTTGAGGAGAAGTTTTATTTGGTAATCCTTCCGAGAAGATCATTACCAAACTTCAAGAGGCGGAAGGCGGTAAGGTCGAGTTCAAGCCATGTACCCGACCAAGCTTGAGTTCCTTTAAGTAGGAACCAAAGCCGTTTACAATGAAGGACACAGAGGCAGCAGCCCCGCTCCGCTACACATCAGAGGGCTCCGGCTTCCGTAGAACCCAGGGAAAACAGCCCGCCAGCCGAGGTCCGCGTTCCCTAGACCCGACCCAGCCAAGCGGGCCATCTGCCTACAGCCTGACTCCTTTCCGCCCCGCCCTCAGGATCAACGGAAATCATGGTCGGGGTCGTGATAACTTCCTGCTGGGATGGCAGGCCATTACCACAGACAGGTGGGTTCTGCAGTTGGTCAGTCTAGGCCACTTTATAGAATTCGCAGAAAAGCCACCCTCGAGGCCTCCTTTGCTCTCCCGGTATCCGGGTCAGCACAAAAATTTGATCTGGCAAGAGGTACTCGCGCTCCTAAGAAAAGGAGCGATAGAGTACGTCCCAGAGAACCAGAGAGGACGAGGATATTATTCCCACTTCTTCCTGGTTCCCAAGAAATCAGGGGACCTCCATCCGATTCTGGACCTCAGCGACCTCAATGTGTTGGTCGCCTACAAAAGATTCCGCATGGTGACTCTTCCAGGCCTTATTCCCGTGCTGAAACAAGACGCCTTTTTAGCGTCTCTAGACATGCAGGACGCATACCTGCATATCCCCATAGCTCACGCGCACCAGAGGTTCCTGCGCTTCGAGTTTCAAACAACATGAAGTCTTGCTATATTATAGACATTAGCAGTTTGATCCAGCTCTAGAACTGCCCCGGAGTGAAATGGTTAAAACCATTCCAAAATAGAATTTTGGCACGAGAGCAGCTCTATCCGTGTCATTTCAAACTTGAACTGTCAGATTCTTTACTCCGCCTCAGTGAACAGTCGCTCCGGAGATTTCTCCTTCTGCTCGTTCATTTCTCGGTTTAAAAGTGATTTCGTTGGACTTAACGAGAATAGTTTTATTTAACCGCAAAACCGCTCTGGTTCAAGCTCTATCTGTGGTAACCGTAAGTAAATGAAGGTTTGTCTGTGTGGAACTTGTAAGTTATCGGTTCGGTTTTGAACCGATCAGTGGGTTTAAACCATTTAAAACTAAAAGTTACTATTTTAGAGTGCGGTTCCTGTTCTTATCGGTTCTAAAAACGGATTTATTACGTTTTTTCCAATACCGTGACACGGTTAGGAACCGATAAGGGTGTTCGCTCTTGACTGCTGCTAAAGGGCAAGTTTTGGTTAGGCTGGCATTATGTCTGAGAAACCCAAAAGAAAAACCGGGCCCACTGGGTTTCAACACTGTGATGATTGTGGGGAAGTCTTTGCCAAGGCTGACTCACACACCACATGTGTTTGTGTGGGGTTTGACCACCTCCAGTCAGACTGCCAGGTATGTAAGAATTTCCCTGCAGCCACCCTGGAAAAAAGATTGGGCAGGCTCAGGGAACGAGAGGCCAAAAAGTCCTCTGACCCGGATGGCCAGCCCGGTTCGGTGCCAACCGAACCAGAGGGAGTGCCCTCTGACCAGGGCCAGACTTCCTCGGCCAAAAGAAAAGCTGGTTCTGAGGAACCAATTCCAGTAAAGAAAACAAGAAAATCAGCAGGTCTGGAGTCCAAAATTCTTCTCCAAGTGCTGCAGAGATAGCAAAAGCCATACAAATTGTCCAGTCACTGTCTCAGGGTCCGTCTGAACCACCACTATCTGGTAAAAGGTCAGTTCGTCCGGTCCCAGTGGTTCAGGATTATGATATTGAGAATTTTATGAACCAGAGGAGGGGAGGAGGATTATGAACCAGTATGAATGTGGCTGGAAGGTCTGAGTCTGCCCATTGAACGGACATCTCCCCAGACAGACCTTTAGAATCTCCCCTATGCTGTCTGAGTCCCATCTCATTTTATGTTTTATAAAAAGTTTTGAAACCTCCAGCTTCCTTTAGAAGAGGCTGTGGATGAGCAAGAGGAGCCTGATTTTGTAGAAATGATGGATATTCCAGAGTCTAGGAGATTGTCTATTCCTTTACATAAGTCTTTTAGGAAACAAACAATTAAAATTTTAAAAGCTCCTAATTCTGTGCCTCCTGTAGATAAAAAGATGGACAGAAGGTATACATTGTCAGGCCCTGATACAGAATTCCTTTCTCAGCAATGCAATCATGTTGGGGTAGTTCAGGCTGCTGCCTGTGATAAAGCTAATATTCCCTTGGCTTCACATCCTCCTGACAAGGATTCCAGGAAGATTGATGCCATGGCAAAAAACAGTATATGGCAGGTCTCTGGATTCAGGCAAGCAAATTATATATGGCTTATGTAGCTAGGTATCAGAAATCTAGATGGGATACTGTTATGCAATTGGCCAAGCAGGCCCATGGCCAGCTGGCTAGTGAACTAGAACAGGTGGCTGCTGATGGCATTAAAGCCTCTAAGGTTCAGTTTCATGCTGCTGTGGATGTTAATGATGTTTCCTCTAGGGTCATGGCCACATCTGTAGCTTTTCATAGGTTGGCCTGGCTCAGGTGTACTAGTTTGTCAGCAGGATACCCAGACTAAGACTATGGATTTTCTCTGTGTGGGAAATTCTCTGTTTGGAGAGACAGAGAATTACATGAAGAAGATGGATGAATATAGGACTACTTACAAGAGTGCCCAGGCTAAGAGCGGCAAGCCACCCTCAAAGGCATGCCCCCAGGGTAGGGTAGCCTTTCACGGCCTTTCTACCAGACTCAGGCCTCCTTGCCTATGCTCAGAGGAGCTTCTCAGAGGCAGGGCAGAGCGAGGTGGGCAGACCTGCTCCCACCCCCAGCCTCAAAGCTCCTGTAAACAGGCACCCTGATGGGGTGCCCAGGGCCGATCTCCTGTACCAGTGGGGGCAGGCTGGCTACATTCAGTCAGGAATGGGGCTTTAACTCCGACAAGTGGGTTCTGGAAGTCAGTGTCAGGGTCTGGTTCTCAGCTTCAAAAGTTTCCCAAGTTGAGAAGCAGACTTTTTTACCTGCAAGTGCTTCAGAGACCCTCGCTCTGGAAACAGAGGTCTCATCACTGTTAGCTCTCAGAGCAGTAGAAAGGGTTCCTCCCCTGCATCAGGGCAGGGGTCTGTATTCCAGATACTTCCTTACCCCAAAAAAGACAGGAGAATGGCGGCCCATTTTAGATCTCAGATATCTGAACAAGCATTTTTTAAAACCAAAGTTCAAAATGGTAACTCTGGCAATGATTTTACCTTCCCTAAGGCCAGGGGACTGGCTAGCCTTCCTGGACCTCAAGCATGCCTATTTCCATGTCCTAATCAGAAGATCCCATCGAAAGTACCTCAGATTCGAACTGCCCTCAGGTCATTACCAGTTCAGAGCAATGCCCTTCGGCCTTACCTCTGCTCCAAGGGTATTCACAAAGTGTCTAGCAGTGGCAGTGGCCCACTTAAGGAGGCAGAGGATTGCTGTTTTTCCATATCTAGATGACTGGCTCATTGTAGGCCAGTCCCCAGAACAGGTAAAATCTCACCTGCAGGTCACCCAGCAGCTTCTCACCTCCCTGGGTTTTCTGCTAAACCTACCAAAGTCGGTTCTGGAACCAGTCCAGGTACTCACCTTTATAGGGGCAGAATTGGACACAAAGCTAGCCAGAGCCTTCTTCTCCCAGAAAGGGTAAGGAATTTAGTGGCTCTGGCCTCTTCCTTCACTCTGCAGGTCTCGACCAGCAAGACACTTTCTGCAGCTCCTGGGCACATGGCTGCATCCACAGCTGTTGTGCAGGGAGCCAGATTTCAGATGAGAGACATTCAGTTTCACTTGAGAACCTTTTGTCTCAGAGAAGAGACCCTTTCCAAGTTGGTCCCAGTGACTCGAACCTTGATCCTAGCTCTCCAGTGGTGGCAGGATCAGAGCAATTAAGAGGGGGTCCCCTTCATTTCCCCTTCTCACGACTTGACACTCACTACAGGTGCTTCCTTCTGGGTTGGGGAGCCCACATGGGCGACCTTTCCACTCAGGGAGTTTGGTCCCCAGGAATCTCTGCTCCACATCAATTTGCTGGAACTCAGAGCTGTCTTTTAGCTCTTCAGCTTTTTCTGCATCTGTCCACGACAAGGTGATACAAGTCAGAACAGACAACACCACAACAATGTGGTACATCAACAAACAGGGGCACTTCGTCTTCGGCCTTGTGCACGAGGCAATGAAGTTGTGGTCTCTGGCCTATTCCTGAACACTTCCTCATAGCAGTTCATCTTCCAGGGAAGGACAGTGTCCTAGTGGCTGCCCTCAGCAGGATTTCCCAGGGCCATCACACAATGGTCCCTGGATCCTCAAGTGCTGGGATAGTTGTTAGGTGGGGCATCCCAAGATAGATCTTTGCAGCCCCAGTCAATCACAAACTTCCTCTGTTCTGTTGCAGGCCTCCAGTGCTGGGCTCAGTTCCTCTGGATGCCTCTTCTGGATTGGGAGGAAGTTCCTCAGCTTCCCCCCTTTCTCTCCTATTCAAAGTACTAGTCAAAATCAGATCTCAGCCTTGCAGGGTGATTCTGATTGCCCGGATTGGGCCAGGCAGCCCTGGTACCCACTCCTTCTGTCTCTGACAGTCCATCTTCCCTGTGCCTCCCCAGGAATCACAATCTGTTGACTTGTGCCCAGGGAAGGTTTGGTATCTGGACCTCAAATCCCTCAACCTCAAGGCCTGGCTCTTGAGGAGTTAGAGTTGCTGATTTACACCTCTCTCAGGGTGTTCTTGAGATCCTAAAGGCTTCAGAAAGCCTTCCACTAGGCTACTTATAGTTCTAAATGGAAAAGGTTTTCCATTTGTGTGCTGGGAAAATATTTCCCAGAATCTGCTGAATTGCCCATTTTGTTAGATTACATGGTACATCTTAATTTCCTTGGGTCTCAGACCAGCTACCCTGAGAGTTCATTTGGCAGCTGTGTCTGCTTTTGTGTCAGCAGGAAAGTCATCCTCTTTCCTCTCATCCTGTGTTTTCCAAGTTTTTTAAGGGATTACTCCATACTAATCCTCCTTTAGGGAACCGCCCTGCTTGGGACCTTAATGTTTGCATTGCCCAGTTAATGCAACCCCTTTTGAACCTCTGTCTTCTGCAGAGCTAAGTACCTAACTTGAAAAACTGTTTTTCTAGTGGCTTACTTCTGCCAGACGATAAGTGAATTGCAAGCCTTGTCAGTGGAGACTGACTTATTTCTTCCACAGGGATAAGGTAGTCCTTAGGACTAATAGGAAGTTTTGCCTAAGGTGGTTTCAGATTTCCATCTTAATCAATCTATCTCCCTTCCAGTATTTTTCACTGATCACTCCTCTTGGGTGAGAGGAGGTTGCACAGCCTGGATGTTAAGAGAGCTTTTAGTTATTATATAGAGTGTACCAAGGTCACAGGTTGAATCCCTCCAACTTTTCTTACCTATGGTGAAGTTGGGAAAGGCAAACCTGCCACTAAGAGATCAATAGCCAGGTGGATTGTCTCTTGTATCCAATTTTGTTATCAGAGTAGCAGAGCCCCCTCGGTTTGAGGGCTCATTCTACCAGGGTACAGCTCGTCTCTAGCTGCTGCCAGAGATATCCCTTTATTAGATTTGCCAGGCTGCTTGGAAAAGCAGTACACCTTTTACCAAGCATTACTCCCTGGATGTCCAGGCCAGGAGAGATGCTGCTCGGTTTGGCACAGCTGTTCTTCAGAGCCTATTCCTAAGTAGGTTCTGCCCCTCTCCATGGAGGTACTGTGTTTCTGTTAATGTCTATAATATAGCAAGACTTCATGTTGTTTGAAGAAAAATTACTCAGCTTAGTAATGTTGTTTCTTCTAATGGAGTCTTGTTATTATAGACCCCCAACCTGCCCCTCTCAGAACCTCTACTTGGTGGGGTGCGGGCAACTTAGTGTGGGCACTACTTATGTCCTGTTAGCATTTTGTCCCCTTTGGGACTTTGGTGTGTATGTGTATGCGTGTGTGTTTTATTATACTTATGTTCCATTTTCATATTATTAGAATGGTGTTAGTATTTCTGGTCCCTGACTTGAGTCTTGGGTGTTGGGACCATCAATGGTTGTTATTATTTAGGTAGCCATTTGGCTAGTGTAGGTTACAGCTTCCACACAGACCTTAGTGAGTTTGGCTCATAAAGATCTGACAGTTCAAGTTTGAAATGACACAGATAGAGCTGCTCTCATGCCAAAATTCTATTTTGGAATGGTTTTAACCATTTCACTCCGGGGCAGTTCTAGAGCTGGATCAAACTGCTAATGTCTATAATATAGCAAGACTCCATTAGAAGAAACAACATTACTAAGCTGAGTAATTTTTTCTTCTCAACCATCACTTTCAGTTCCGAGCTCTTCCGTTCGGACTGTCATCCGCACCAAGGGTCTTTACCAAGTGCGTGGCAGCATCTCTGAGGAGACAGGGCCACTATGTGTTCCCGTACCTCGTCGACTGGCTTCTCATGGCCGCTTCCAGAGGCGCGTTACTCGCGGTCCAGAGCACCCAGGACTTGTTCCAATCTCTGGGCATTCTCATAAATTACGAGAAGTCTCTCTGGTACCGTCACAGAAACTGCAGTTTATAGGCGCAGTACTGGACACTGTTCAGGGAAGAGCTTTTCTTACGGACGACAGAGCGGAGCGCATCAGATCCCTCATAAGGGATTTGTTGTCGAACAAGATCGTACCTGCCAGGTCGGTCCTTCGCTTGCTCGGACACATGGCTGCGGCCATTCCTACTGTCCCTTTCGCAAGGCTCCACATGCGGGTAACCCAGTGGATGCTCAAGGTGCAATGGGACCAAAGGCAAGACCACTTGCAGCATCCGGTCAGGATCACGAACTCAGTGATCCGAGACTGGCAGTGGTGGCTAGTCCCCGGGTCACTCTCCAAGGGCGTCCCGTTTGTAGCGCCGTCCCCGGAGGTAACCCTCACCACAGACGCCTCAGGTCTTGGGTGGGGGGCACACCTGGATGGGGTAAAGTCCCAGGGTACGTGGACCCCGTTGGAAGCTCATCTCCATATCAATGTCCTAGAGATGAGGGCGGTTCTCTATGCCCTGCAGGCTTTTCAGTCAGTAATCCCACCGTGTACTCTCCTGCTTCAGACAGACAACATGGCGGTGGTGTATTACCTCAACAAACAAGGAGGTGCACACTCTTACCTCCTTTGCAGGGAGGCCATGAGGGTGTGGATTGGGCACTGGACACGAGCAAATCTGATCACTGTGCATGTTCCCGGAGTGGACAACACGATTGCAGATGGCCTGAGTCGTTCCCAGGCCAGAGTCCACGATGGGAACTCCTTCAAGAGGTAGCAGAGGACCTGTTTCTTCGTTGGGGAATTCCAGAACTAGACTTGTTCGCATCCCCATCCAACGCAAAACTGCCCAATTTTTGCTCGCTAGATCCATGGCCTGGTGTTTTCTGGCGAGACGCGTTATCCCTCTCCTGGGAGAACAGATTCCTGTACGCTTTCCCTCCCTTCCAGTTGATCCAGAGAGTTCTTCTCAAACTGCGCAGGAAGCACGCACACATGATTCTGGTGGCCCCATTCTGGCCCAGACAGATCTGGTTCCCTTTGTTGGTGCAGCTATCTCGGGAATCCCCGCTCCTGTTGCCGCTCAGCTCCCACCTACTGTCTCAGGAGAAAGGTTCATTGGTCCATCCGGATCTACATTCTCTGAACCTGCATGCTTGGCTCCTAGAGACATAGCCATCTTGCGTCACGGGGTCTCGCAAGAGGTTGCAGAGGTTCTTTCTGCAGCCAGAAAACCGGCAACGCATGTGACGTACGCCATGAAATGGCGCCGTTTTTGTTTATGGTCACGTGCTCGTGATTTTTCCCTTTAGGTTGTCCTGTGGAGTAGTGTTGGATTATCTCCTCTCCTTTTCATTCAAGTCTAGCCTACTCCTCTATTAAGGTACATCTTTGTGCCGCTTTCTGCCTATCACCTCGGTGGGGCATCGACAGTAGCTCAATTGGACGCCTCTCGGGAATTTCTTAGGGGAGTGTTACACCTTAGGCCTCCCATTAGGGACCCTGTGCCTCCATGGGATCTGCTCTTTGTCCTGGAACAGCTCATGCTTCCTCCCTTTGAACCTGCCGCGGATTGCGAGCTACGTTTTCTGTCGTGGAAGACGTTATTTTTAGTTGCTGTTACTTCAGCGAGAAGAATTTCTGAGCTTCACGCTCTCATGTGGTTGGTTGCTGCCTATCTTCCTCAACAGTCACTAAGTTTGACTGGACTGCTCCTTTGATTTTTTTTTATGTATATTCTGCCTGTTACATGTATGTTCTCTACTGTATTTGTCTACCCTCCACCCTTGTAACCGACGTGGAGCCTTTGCAAAAGAGTCTGTGACTCAAAGGGTTGTAATTCTGATTGTTTCCAAATAAACAAATAAACAAATAAATGTGCAAAGAGCCTTATTTAGTTTTCCACCGGGACAGAGTATCCCTGAGGACGAACCCTAAGTTTTTGCCTAAGGTGGTCTCTTCACTCACTCTAAAGCAAGATATTGACCTTCCGGTCTATTTCCGAGTTATTCAAATAGAGGAGAGGCTTTGCTCCACACCCCTGGATGTTCACCGCAGCCTGAGGTATTACCTCAACAGAACTAAACCTGTCGTAGTTCTGATCAGCTTTTCCTTCCTCTGAGAGAATGATGGGCCAATCAGTATCCAAACAGACTTTGTCTCGCTGGCTTGTCCAGTGTATTTCCCACTGTTATGATATAAAACAAAAGCCCCTCCTGGGTTCTATCCAGGGTCATTCTACAAGGGGTGTGGCCACATCCTTTGCAGCACTGAAAAATGTGTCCATCTCTGCTATTTGTGCTGCAGCCACTTGGAGCTCTGTGCATACCTTTATCAGGCATTATAGCCTGGACATCGCCTCTCGGCGTAGGGCTGGTTTCGGTCTTGCGGTGCTGCAGGGTCTCCTGTCTTAGGTTCAGGACCTGGAATGTATTTCCTATTATCCTCCTCCCGGAATTTCTGGCAGCGTTACTGCTTGGAAATCAGTCCTAATGGCGTAACCTGCTGCAAGAGCTGTTCTCGAAGTAAGATAGTACAGTTGCGTAAGAACTTACCGTAACAGTAGATCTTCGAGAACAGCTCTTGCAGCAGGTACCTTCCCGCCCACCTTCCCCTTTGGAGGAGGCATGGCTTTACCTCTACATGTTGGGATTTTCATTCCTTATTTTCTTCTGACGGTGGATCCTCAGTCTCCCATTCTGATGTCATCCTGCGGCCGGGAGTCTCCGGCGGGAGAACTGGGGAATCTGGCGGGACCGCCCCCTTATGTACCACGCCTGACGTCAGAGGCGGAACCGACGTCGGGGGCGGTCCCGCTGAAGATAGCTAGCTAGAATTTTTCTCGTGGGTCCTGACGCCTGCCGGCTTCAGTCCTAATGGTGTAACCTGCTGCAAGAGCTGTTCTCGAAGATCTACTGTTACGGTAAGTTCTTACGTAACTGTGCTTTACTCACCTGTAACAGAGTTCTAGGAATGGTATATGTTGTTCATCCACGCAGCCCACCCGACCTCCCGGCTTCGGCCACAACCTGAGCTTCCAGCGGGCCAGATCTGGCGTCATGGGGCGGAGCCGAGAGTTTTACCACCCGGGTGGGTGGGAGGAGCCAGCTTGAAGACCTTCCGGCAAGATTTAAAGCGGCAAGGATACCTGCCAGACAGTGTGGATGAACAACATATACCATTCCTAGAACTCCTGTTACAGGTGAGTAACCTGTATTTTAACCACCTTCCGTGATGAATTTGAGACACATTCATTTAAAAAAAAAGAAAAAAGCCTCATAGGTTTTACCACCCTTCATGGAAACTTTGGTGGCTGCATTCACTTTACATTCAACCAAAAAATGAACTCCATGCCAGGGTGCTTCCAAAAAGGTTTTTAACATTTCCTGTGTTTGTGCAGTTTTTCTGGTCAGTAAGTTAAGCAATAAACCATGACAGGGTGTAGATGATGCTGGGTTTACCCATGCCTGATGTCGTTCGGTCAGGAGGCCACAGGCCGAGTGACTAAACCATGACAAGCGTGGGTAAACCCAGTATCACCCACACCCTGGAGTGGTTTGTTGCGATTATACAATTGTCTGTATGTGGCTACAGAAGGAAATTTTGTTTAGAAGGGTTTTCTTTTGCTCTGAAAAGTTGTCCCAGGCGGTTATAAGCTGTGAACAGCAGAATGGCATCATTTTATTTTATTTTTAAAAGCAGGTTTAATTATTTTTCGTAACATTAGATAAAGGTGCAGTTAAATAACCTTTTTTTAACTGTTAGCTGGGAAAGGCAGTACTTTTTTTTTTTTTTTTTTTTATAACAACATAAATAAGTGTACACTTTTTACACAGAAACACAGAATCTGCTTGCAGATAAGGACCATACAGCTCACCTAGTCTGCCCATTTCCCTACCTGTGCTGCAGCCCCAGATCCTATTTAATCTGCGGTTATCCTACGTTGTACATCTCCAGGGTACCTTTATGTCTATCCCATGTACTCTTGAACCCCTGTATTGTTTTTGTACCCACCACTTCTGCTTGAAGGCTGTTCCATGGCTTCACCACCCTTTCAGTGAAAAACTACTTCCTAACATTACCCCTGAGCCTTCCACCCTTCAGCCTTTCATGCCCCCTTGTTCTTGTGCAGAGTTTTCTCTGAAATATGCTTTCCACCTGTACCCTGTTTAGTAATCCTGACTGTTTCCTTGTTCACTATTATTGTTTCTAGTTGTTTTTATACCGTGTGTTATCCCTGTACAACATCCTGTATTCTCTGTATAACGAGGAACCTCTGTAAAAGAGCCTCTGGCTCAGAGGTATTTCTGAACTTCAAATAAATAAAAATAAAAAAATCCCCTAAGGTATTTGAAAGTCTCTATCATAACTCCCCTCTTGCTTCTTTCCTCCAGTGAATAGATATTAAGGTCCTTAAGTCTTTCCTCGTAGGGCTTCCAGTGCAGTCCATGTGCCATCTTCATTGCCCTGTCTGCACTACATTTGTTTTGTCAATATCCTTCTGGAGATGACCTGTATTTTCTTGTTGCTTCAAAAGTTCATTTTAGAAGGGTTTTGAAGGAGAGGTACTGATGGTGTTAGCAGAACAAAGTTTGGTGCCGAAGATCCTGCCGCTGTTTAATTTGTGCTGAAAAGAGAAAAGCAGCTGTTTGCTTCCTGTATCTGGTTCTGAGCCATGGCTGACCTGCATGAACTGAGAGTACTGAGACAGTGAAAGGGTGGAAATTCTTGGGAAATTTTAAGACTAATGCCGCACTATTACCAGATAAGAGTGTATTTGGAGATGGACAAAAGATTGAGAGCGCACTCAACTGTCGTGACTCCAAATTCTTGTAAGGTTTTTTTTTTTTATTGCACTGTCGAACAGAAAAACAAAATAGTGACCTATTTGTGGAAATGTGAATCAATGGGGAGAAATGAGAGAATGCGGATTACACGAAAAATACTTTTTGCTCTGCAGTAAAAACAAAAACATAGTAATCTTAAAATAACTATGGGTGACCATTGACACCGCATGTTGTTGGTGAACTGGGACTAAAGATAAAATTTGAGGGGAACTGGGGATCTCTAGTGTTTAAAGGGGGAGAGAGAAAACAACCCTCTCCCGTCCTACTACAAATTGGATCCTGAGTTTGGCAAGACACCGGCAACACAGCTTCCGAAACACAGACCAGTCCTTTTACTATCTCTCTGTGACACTTGTGTTTTCAGTGGGTTAAGAAACACGGAGACTGTGCTGCTTTTTCTTTTTTAATAGAAACTGGAGCGAGAGAGACAGAAGCTGTGTTGCCAGTGTTATGCCAACATCCAGGATCCAATTTATTGTAGAATGCAATTAGACATGACACCAGCCAGTTGCAAGCACAGATTCAGTCTTCCTTTTTTTCTTCTTAAAAGCGGCACTGGGAGAAGCAGAAACGGTGGAGGTGGCAGGTGATTTTAGCAGCTTGTCAGTGGCTACTCATAGTCCGATTCATCTTGTTGTTTGTTGGGGGCGGAGAAGACTGGAGTGCGGGGTCCTGTTAGACTGGATGGAGTGCATCGAGAACTGTGGTCTGACTTTGGCCAGCATTATACAACAAATTATTCTGTTTATGGTTGTGTTCTGTTTTACATAAATGTATGTGATTTTAATGGAGGTACAGTTGTGTTGTTATTGTGTAGGGTCTTATTTTAAACTGCAGCGCATGTCTGAATTTCACGCTGTATGGACGTGGTTTTATGGTGGTTCAAGATGGTGGATTTCCAGTTTCGTGGTGGGGGGGTTGGACTGATGACAGAAATGTGGCTGACTAGTATCTTTTTGTGTTGATAATTTAAGCAGTATACCATGACAGGGTCTGGGTATATGCCAGGATTTACCACACCTGGTGTGGTTTGGTCATGAGGCCGCAGGCTGAGTGAGTAAACCACACCAGAAGTGGTAAATCATGGCATATACCCACACTCTGGAGTGTCATATTGGGATTATATAATGGCTCCCTTTTTTTGGTGAGAGAAAATTGAAGAAACTGTTTTTGTTTTTTTCTTTTAAATTATTTTTATTGATTTTATTTCTCTGCCAAAGAGAAGTAGTTCATTGTTGCTAGGTAGATTAATGTTGTCTCCCTCCGGTTCATTTTTTTTTAATCCCTGTTTGCCCAGCCCCCCACTTGAGTTGTGTTTGTTTTTTTATTTTTCAAATGTGAGAACTAGGATTTAAAGTTTGATTTGCAGTTCTGTTTTTGTGTGTCTTCGCGTGGTGGGTGTGAAAGGGAACTAGGACCCGGGAGAAAACCTTCCTTTCTAGTTCTCTAAGTCTGTTGCAACAGCATCTTTAAAAACAAATCTTTACTATCTCTTTCTCTCTGTACTGTTATTCTCTTTTCCCTATCTATAGGCAGGCCTCCTGTAGGATGTTCTTTCTGTCCCTCACTGTAGTTCTGGTCTCCAGGGGCAAATTCCTCTTTTCGCAACCTCTGCGGCTTATTAGCCCTCCTCGAATGTGCGTATACCCGCCTGCACGATTATGAGCATGATTCCCTCGCGAATGTGTGACTCTTGTGCTTCGGGTCCGTTTTTAAATAAATGGCATGCCAAAATAAGAATGCTTTACCCAAAAAAGTAGTGATTGGACGTAGCCTTGGTCTGAGCTGCTTTAGAGTGCTAGGATGAAGATATACATGTGTATTTAATATACAAAGATGGCATATATATATTTCTTATTTTTCCCTGCCTTACCCAGCGAGAGATCCTGTATAAACATTAGGTTTAAAGTACTAAATTGCAACGCCCTGCAGAGCTAACTTGCAAAGACGTTCTAAATACATATTTTCTCAGTTCTGTTGTCTGGCAATTGTATTTCTATACACACTGCTAACTCTCCTTTGAGTTTGTTTGGCCCTAGAGTTTGGTGTAAAAGTCAGAATCCTTGAACAGAAGTAAACAGAAAAATTATATTTGAGCACCGGGCGGCGTTTGCAGAGTCGTTTAGCGCTGCAGCTCTGCACCGCGCCCTTTGCTCTAGCAACAGGACCAAACAGTCTTTCAAATGAGAAATACAGCCCATATGAAAGTATCGCAAAAGAGTAAAACTGTTTACTGTTTGTATTTTTCTTCCTAAGGGGTTACCTGTTTCTGAAGAGAAATTAATGTTCTTTTGTTTGGAAGTACTTCAGGAATAAGTCTGGCGCACTTTTCCATTTTCCCAGGACCCACCCAAGCCTCTAACCTGTTCTCTATAGTGCCAGCCGTCCCATTCTCTGCACTAGATATAGTGTAGAGGACTTGTAGGAGGAGCCTGAGAGTCAAGGAAACTCCCACATGGTTTCTGTTTCGTTGTTTTCCGCATATTGAACACTCTTCTAAGGATGGAAATATTTTGTTTGCATAAATATGATTGAAAAATTATGTTTTGTGTAAACAGGAATACTTCAACTTGATTTTAGGACGAAAAGTAAAAAAGGGGTGAAGCTTAGCTCTGCTGCCTGACTTTGTTCTGCTATAATAGAGGTTGTTTTGGGGGTAGGAAGAAGTAGGTTGCTGGTTAACTAGGATCTGCATCTTATTCAGTAGGTAGGGAAATGGGCAGACTGGGTGGGCCAAGCGGTCCTTATCTGCCGTCAAATTCTATGTTACCTGTGTATTCTTCAGTGTGCTTTAAGGCTCAGCAAGGAGCTGAGCCTACTGGAGCTCTAGTCACTTGTAGAGGTTGCAATTGTGATTTCATGTGTTTGAACGTGTGTTTTGACTTCCCTCTTTATTTTTTTGGTTGTGCACAGTTCGCTATATTTAATTTTTAGTTTTGCTGAATAAAGCTGACTATTTTTTGAATTCCTGGTGTCTTCATCCTTCAGTCCTACACTTCCTTCCACAGTGGAAACTCTGAAGGGCTGCTGTCTGTGAACTTATGCTTCCAGTTCACTGTGCGGTTGGGAGAAAATATATTGGCAGACTGTGGAGAATGTTTTAATTTTTTACTATTTGATGTGGCTTCAGGGTCCAGCTGGAACTGACGGAGCAGTGTGTCTGACAGGAAAGTTGGGCGGCTCAGCATTTGAATTTCAGAACTGAGGACAGGAGAAAATAAAAACTGCGATCCCCATGAGTTTTGTTTTTTTACCATTCTATTTATTGCCTCCAGACACCGGAACTCTCTCAGGCCTCAACTCATCCCCCCGCTCTACCCTCCACCTACTTCAAAGTCGTTACTCTCTCCCGCAGAGCCCCCCTGGCCAAAGCCCTGCCAGGAGATCAAAGGGGCGGAGGTAGAGGTCTAGCGTTGGGCATGTTGCAGGTGGACACTGTGGGGCTGTCGCCTATCTGGGCCGGAGGGGTTCCCCCCCCCCTGTAGTGATTCCTCGCTCCCTTTCCTCCCTCCCCTCTTGCGTGGTGCACCCCTGATGTCATGGTACACAGCAACCCTGCCGGCATCTGCCATGCTGCTGGACGTGCAGTCTGGGTTCTTCAGCGCCCCCGATCTCCACCAGGGGCCGCTGGAACGCCAGACAACTCCCAGCCCTCCCCCGGGAGAGGAGAGCAACCCAGCAGCCGCTCAATCCTCTCCCTCCCCTGCCGACCCCCAGCGCCCGAGCTCGCTCCCGTACTCGGGTTGCCAGCATGGTGCAAGATGTGGCGTCCAGTTCCTCAACCCTCAGCTCTACCGGGCCGGTCTACCTACGAGTATTGTTGTGACGGAGCACAGCTGAAATGAAAATGTGAGGCACAACAGGTAAGGGAGTTGTGAGCAATCAGTAATGAGTACTTTTACAAAATAAACTTTTAATTTCGTCATAGATTTTCTTCGGGAACGGCCAGTAATGTGAGCTACAATGTTCTGTGACTGAGCATCTTGCTATCTTTTGCCAGTTGAGGTTTATGGTAGTCTGAGCAATTTCTGCGGGGGTTCCTGCCGAAGCTGACTGCTGGCTTGCACCTTTTCCAGTGGGTACACTGGAGGATTTATCACACTGAAAAGTTGACAGCCAACCAATCAGATTTCAGGGATTGGGCATTTGGATTTACCCCATTGTATAAACTAGGATTTACAACGCCTGAAAGGTGCCAGTCAGAGTGCTGGATTCTTGGAGCCCATTGTATAATGATGAATTTCTTAGCCTTGTGTATTCTGATTACATCTTGAAAGTCCTGCACAGCTCCAGGCTCATCTGCTGTAGCCTCAGCTGCAAGCTACAAAACAGTTTTTTGACGATGTGAAGGGGGAACAGCGTGTAAGTCGCAAATGTGGGGCCTGTTTACACTAAGTTTATATAATCAGTCTGGGTTTTATTTTTGGGGGTAATATAAGATGGACTGTCAATAGAGAAGATTGCCTAGGAACTTAAAAATGATCCTTTACAGAGGCTCTCCTGATTGGGATCAGGGCTCTAACAGGGAAGATTGATTCCTTGGGAGACAGGTGGAGTCCATTCAGCAAGTGAGTGGACCCTTCTGGAGTTGGTGCATGTTTTGCCATCTGGGACAACCGAAAGAATGTCTGAGAGATTAAAAACAAGGCAGTGGAGAAACAGAGTGGGCAAAAAAGCGACTCTGGAGGTTCCCAGTGATTCTGTGAGAGACTGGGAATAAATCAAGCAGAAAGTTTTAAGGGCAGTTCCTTTGTGAGGTCTCAGCAGTGTATTAATAATATTGTGTCTTACTCCTCAGTGGGATCTCAGCAATGTAATAATCATCCTGGGTCTTTGGACACGGAGATCTCCATCCCCGCCCCCATTTCTGCCCCTTTGAAGGAATACACCACACACCATCTCTCTGGGTTAATAAGGCCACAGCACAACTTTACTGAAAATTTAAATTAAAATTACAAGCATATCATCAAATTTCTCAACTTTTCAACATTTACATTGTTTCACACATTTATTTGCACCGTATTTACGTCATTTTTTAGCATGTTAGAAACCACAATACATCCATCACCCCTTTTCCAGCCTGGAGCCTTGGGTCTCGGCCCCAGACACCATCCCCCCCCGGGCCCCTTCCACCTCAACCGCACACGGAGGCAGACAAGCTTCCTCCAATCTCACCCCCCCCCCCGTCCGTCCATCCGTCCCTGACAGGGTGGAGAATCTTCCCCTGCCTCTCCGGCCCTCCACTGCATAGCTCCAGACAGCAGGGAATGGGGGGTATCACACCAGGTCTCCCCGGGACACCCCAACCCGCCACAGGGGGAGCATGGCAAAACCTTGCCTGTGCCCCCTCCCCACACACACACAGATGCACACACCTGCTCTTTTAAGCGCAGTTGTGTCTCTTTGGATAAATTGTGGTTTCCAGCATGTTGTGTATGACAAGGTTAAACAAGTCAGCCCCCATATCCGACAAGTGTACCCCGTCTGTGTGATAGAGCCTGGTACAGGATGGGTCAGTTTCTTCAAGGGCAGTTGGCAGGCTGACTGCCTAGCCGACAAACTTGCCCACTTCCTTATTTAACTTTACCCTTGCCCAGTCAATGGACCTGGGCACTCAGGCGTGGCACCATACCAGCCATACAGGCATGGCAGCATATCCAACCACACCAGCCAGCACCCAGGCAGCAGTATCCACAGGATGAGCTCCACCGTTGCCTGTGTCCCTAGGTTATTAACCCTTCCCCCCATGTACTACCAAAATATCGGGCACGCCGATTTCTTTTTGTTGTGACGGATGCAAGGCATCAGTTGTTCCCATGTCATGCCCTGCATCCCAAACCACTGGACATTGGCCTTCTCTTTGGGTATCCCCACGTTTGTTTCATATGGCCTTGTTTCTACCCTCTTATGAGACCAGAACACTTAAGAGGATCTCACTACCAAATACAATTCTGGGATCTCGGTCCTAATAGCACACGGGGAAGGATGAGAACATAGGTTAGTGTTGCATCTGTAATGGCCTGACATAGCTCTGAAACCACATAGCTCTGAAACCTTATGGACCGCCATCTCCCAGTTCTTTTAATCTCACTTTTGGCCAAGCCCAGACTGGCAGCTGTGTGGGTGGTGCCGATCCTAAATGAGTAGGTAACAAACTGCCTCAGAACGAGACCACAAGCTCTTAGACCTATTTTTAGCACCTAGCTGAATTGATATCGTGATTGCGGCACCCCTTTGGTGTGAATCAGAAGCTGGTCATCCCCCGGCAGCCAGACAGTGAGGAATTCCGTCACTGCCTGCACGGGGCAGATGTCTGCATGTGCAGCCGACTACAAGGTGACCTGTGTCCCCTGGCCCATTGGTCCATCTTCAACCGTCTGAGCCATATGCCCACCCTACCCTCCTGCAGTTCAAAATCTTCTCTCTTGCCTCTCGCCCGATCAGCCTTGCTGGCGGCCACTAATTCATCTATTCTGAAGGCTGTGAAGAAATCCAGAGAGAAGGCAGCCTGGACAAGCAGGCACTTGTACCCATTGCTTGTCAGCATTCCAAGGTGCGCAACAGTGCCCTTAGCCCCTGTAGTGAAATGGGCCTCTGTGTATCACCCACTGGTGGGGTATGCCATGCCGGACCTTCCATAAACTTCCTCACAGCAAAATGCTGTTGCACGTTGCCGCGCCCCAGCAATTTACCGAAGAAGGCAGTCCCTGCCAACATTGACCTAGCCGATGATCTTGACACCCCGTCCTCCATTAAT
This sequence comes from Neoceratodus forsteri, assembly GCA_016271365.2. NCBI lineage: Eukaryota > Metazoa > Chordata > Ceratodontiformes > Ceratodontidae > Neoceratodus > Neoceratodus forsteri. The sequence goes on along the minus strand of CM028135.1, from coordinate 1,103,847,161 downwards.
TCCCACAAAATACCCAGAATGTTACCTGCCAACTACAACCATGGGTCCGTTATCCTCACAGAAGTCTAGAAATCGGAATACTCCCCCTGACTGTAAGTGCCCCAAGTCCCGGAGGCCACTGACTTTGATATTACCCATGAGATCCCACCCAGCTGTCGCCCCACAGCCAGGTGGGGAGGGCCAGAGGGTCTTCCTTGGCCTCGGGTGCCAGCATCCTGAACCTGTGCCACTATAAGTGAGAAAGTAAGTCAGCAATTTTTTTTATCCACCCTGGCACATGCTTGGCCCGGAATGTAATATTAGACATTCAAGCACCTCAAAATAAATGTGCGCAACAAACCTTTTCGCAGCTCATTGACTGCTTATTTATTACCTGTACCACTCCCATGTTATCAGACCAAAAGACCACCAACTTGTTTTCTAGTGTCTTGCCCCAGACTTCCAGGGCAGCCACACTGTGGAAGAATTCCGAGAAAGTAAGGTTCTCGATTAACCCCGTATCATGCCATGCCTGAGGTGAAGTGCAGCGCACCGTTCACCCTGGCAATAGATACCAATCCCTAGGCCCCCAGATGTGACTGTAAAAAACCTCAACTCCGGCTTCGTGGTGGCAGGTATCTGCCACAGGACCACCCCATTGAATGTCATTAAGAACTAAACCCAGATCTCCAGGTCGTCTTTCATGCCCTTCTGGACCCGGATGAAGTGGCGTAACGTGCGGACCCAGGCCATGGCCCTGACCAGCTGCCTGCAAAAGGTATGACCCATGGGGATGACCTTGCAAGTGAAATTCAGGTGCCTATGCAACTCCTGTAGTCGCCACAAGATGACATTTTTGCGCCCAACCTCTCCTGCCAGCCAAACCAGCTTCTGTACCTTATCCACCGGCAACCTGGAAACCTCGGATACAGAGTCCAGTTCGATGCCTAGGAATGTGAGTCTGGCGCACAGGCCGTCTGTTTTGTCCATGGCCAGATTCACACTGCACTCCTTGACAGTGTCCTTGAAACCTTTGCGTGCCTTGCCTCAGGTATCCTCATCCTTTGGCCCGATGAAGAGGAAATCGTCCAAACAGTGGCTGATGGACTCTACCCCAGCGGAGGTGCATGCCATCCAGTTCAGGAAGGTGCTGAACTTTTTGAAAATGGAACATGAGATGGAACAGCACATTGGCATGCACCTGTTCACCATATAATGGTCCCGCACCTTCATGACCAGCAAGCAGAAATCCTCTGGGTGCACAGGGATGAGGCAGAATGCGGATTCTGTGTCTGACTTTGCCAGTAGCGCCCCAGGCCACATTATTGCAGCCACTGTACTGCTACATCAAATGATGTGTAGGATACCATGGTGAGCTTGGGGTCTAGCTGGACTTTGACAGAATCCCTTCGTGGGAAGGAGAGGTGATGAATGAGGTGGAATTCCCCTGGGGCTTTCTTTGCTACTAACCCCAGGGGTGACACCCGCAGGTTGACCAGAGCAGGCGTGAGGAACGGGCCCACTATCTGCCCTGGCCCCACCTCTTTTTGAATTTCTTCCCCTAATATCCTGGGCCTATCCACAGCTGATTTCGTGGGCCGTGATAGGGGATCCTAAAACCATCACTAAAATATTCCAACAGTTCCAGTGCCACAGATCTATTTGGGTACCTTTTTAACCAAGGGAGAAGTGCCTTTCCCAGCTCTGTTTGTGGTTCAGCCACTTCCAGTGCTGCCGCCCTTGCCTTTCTTTCCACACTTGAACCCTGGGTGGGCGCCCCACCCTTGACAAGTATGTTTGTACTTGCACTGCCTTGATAGTGGCATGACGTCTTATTGTATCTTCAACAGCCACCTTTCCACTTTGAAGTCCTCCTCCTTTGTACACCCCCGTGGTTCCCATAACTGGCAGCCCGCTGTCAGTATGCAGCCTGAGAAAGGGCACATCTGCGCCAGGTAAAGAAATGTTTGCATTCTGCCTCACTTCGTTGAAGTCAGAGACCATCCCCTTCCTGAACTTTTTCATCATAGATGCACGTTTCACCCCCAAACGAATAGTACAGTTTCAGAATGTGGTCCTGAAATTTGATTAACACTATCACTTCCTCAGGTTCCTTCTCCAACACAATTGTTGACAGTATATTAAATGACACTATCCATGTCAGCGTGTCCCTCTTCACTTCACCTTGTTCTCTCTTTTTTTTTTTTTTATCCTTTTTTGTCTTTCTTATCCTCATTATCTTTGCTTCTTTAAGCTCTTTCTCCCCATATAGCAAAGAGAAAGATATCTATATACTCCTTTTTCCATACCTTCTCTTTCAGGAACTGAGGTACATGGCCGTCAGCGACCCCGGTTCACATGAGATTGCTCCCACCCTCAGTTCTTTGACTTCTGCCATAAGTTTTACTGTGGCAGCCAAGTCCTTGCTTGCTTCACCAGCCAGTGAGGTTGCAACTGGTGGTGGGGTCGTGCTTGTAACCCCCGAAGCCTGTGCCACAGCGATACCATTGCCCTGCCCGGATGATTCTTGCCTCTGGCTGACTTCCACATTCCTGCTTGCTGGCGTTAGGACCCCTGGTTCCATCAGGGTGGGTGAGACCACAGTCAAGGCCACCCCCGCCCCTACAGTCCATCTTTTCTCCCTGATACAGACCTCTGTGCCCTGAGGCACTTCAGGCACTCTCTCTGGATCCTTAGCCCAAAGGTTGGCTAGCGCCTTGATCATGCCCTGGAGTGCTACCATTTTCTCTGTAACCCTATCCACCCGGCCCACCATTTCGTTACCCCAGTGCAGGGTTTCCAGGGGCAGTCTGTCCTCCTGCACCCTAACCTCCTCTGCCCCAGGATCACCCCCACGTCCAGCTGCCCCAATTCCAACTGACCCTTCTAGGTTAGCTACCGACTGATGCCTAACCTCCTTCTCCCCACTAGACAACAATTCAGCCAAGGTTTTTAGAATACTCACCTGCCATCTCAGTTATGTCCAGCTCTGCTGCAAACCTCTTGGAAAACCTATCCGCATCTTAACACTCCTCTTCGATCCTCCATCGGGCAGTATCTGTTGTGGGTGGCAGTCTCAGGTGGGGGGCTGCAGGCCCTGGGCTGGCCTGGAGGTCTGCTGGAAATGTGGGCCAAGGGAGCAGCAGAGGCCGTATGAGCAGCTGGGTTAAAGCAGCCAGTAGGTGGCAAGCCTAAGCCCACCCTCCCTGCTCCAGTAGCAGCAGGCTGCCTTGCAGCTGTGAAGGCATGCTCAGCTCCCACCGGAGAGAAGGGGGGGGCAGATGGGTCTACTTTCCCTTTGCTCGGCCACCCCTTCCCGCAGGCATCTATCTGCCAGCCACTCTAGCTGAAGTCCCAACAGGGCCCATATTGGGCCACCCCACCACCGAGCCAGAACCCCCCTCCACCAACGGAGCACCTGATCCAGCCAAACAGCACTATTCGCTTCGCCCATGGCCTTGGCCTGCAACAAAAGCTCCTCCAAACTGCCTGTGTGAAGGGCTGCCATCCTGAAGTGAACAGAAGAGACAGAAATGCAGAGGGAATAAGTCAGAGGCCATGTGGTAGGTCAGGAGCAAGCTCAGAAAGCATAGCCGCTGGCCACAAGAAACAAGTCTGGAACAGATGGGGCGCATGGGAGAGCAGGGTAAAGCATGAGGGCACCAAGGCCTTTGGCTTAAGCAGGGTGGGAGCCCGTGGTGAAGGAGCAGTCGGAGGCGGCAGCAAATGCTGGCCACATGGTCAAGGTATGCTGCATAATGAATGGCGGTCATTTGGTCTAGAAAAACTTCACAGCGCAGGCGAGTTCAGTCGGGGAGCGAATTACAGAGGCCAGTGCTGAACCAGGTGTAGACCTTTAACCTCCTTGGCGCCCGCCCTGCTTCACCAGTCTCACACAGGGACCGCCCGTCTGTTAGCCAGTCAGCAGACCTGGCGCTACCCCTACGTCCAGAGCCAAGTCACCCGCCAGCCTAGAGGCTAACCGTTTTGCACCCCTAAGGAGAGGCTTCAGCAGGGCCACGGTGGCAGGAGGAGACCCTGTACCAAATCCTATTCCCCCTTTAGGTGGGGGAGGCTCCCTTGCTCCTCACTGGGCTCTCAGCCAGTGGATTAATAATCCCGGGTCTTGCTTCTCAGTGGGAAGGCAGCACTATATTAACCCTTGGACTGTTGACAGATTTAGAACGAATTGGCATTCTGGACTGATATTAGTCCGCAATACAGGAAGGGTTAATAATCCTATGTCTTGCTCCTCAGTGGACTCTCAGCACTGTTGTTCTGTTATAGCAGTTGTGCCTGCAACTAGCTCTAAACTTGATGTATGTTATGCATGTATCAGTTGTAATTGGCCTTGTAGTCATCGTTTTCACTGAACTAAGAATGTCAGTCCTACTGTTTGTCTCTCCATGACCCCACTGTACATCTGCACTGTTTGCTGTTTTAACTTTGACCCCGGGTCGACCCTGAAAAAGGGACTGTAATTTTCTCAGTGGATTTACCCGGTCAACAAAACTCAAATAAATAAAATAAACAAGTATATTAATTAATCCGGGTCTTGCTTCTCAGTGGGATCTCAGAAGTGTATTGATAATAATCCTGGGTGTTGCTACTCAATGGGATCTCATCAGTGTATTAATAATCCCGGGTGTTGCTACTCAATGGGATCTCAGCAGTACATTAATAATCCTGGGTGTTGCTTCTCAGTAGGATCTCAGCAGTATATTAATAATCCTGGGTGTTGCTACTCAGTGGGATCTCAGAAGTGTATTGATAATAATCCTGGGTGTTGCTACTCAATGGGATCTCAGCAGTATATTAATAATCCTGGGTGTTGCTACTCAGTAGGATCTCAGCAGTATATTAATAATCCTGGGTGTTGCTACTCAGTGGGATCTCAGAAGTGTATTGATAATAATCCTGGGTGTTGCTTCTCAATGTGATCTCAGCAGTATATTAATAATCCTGGGTGTTGCTTCTCAGTGGGATCTCAGAAGTGTATTGATAATAATCCTGGGTGTTGCCACTCAATGGGATCTCAGCAGTATATTAATAATCCTGGGTGTTGCTTCTCAGTGAGATCTCAGAAGTGTATTGATAATAATCCTGGGTGTTGCTACTCAATGGGATCTCAGCAGTATATTAATAATCCTGGGTGTTGCTACTCAGTGGGATCTCAGAAGTGTATTGATAATAATCCTGGGTGTTGCTACTCAATGGGATCTCAGCAGTGTATTAATAATCCTGGGTGTTGCTACTCAATGGGATCTCAGCAGTATATTAATAATCCTGGGTGTTGCTATTCAATGGGATCTCAGCAATATATTAATAATCCTGGGTGTTGCTACTCAATGGGATCTCAGCAGTATATTAATAATCCTGGGTGTTACTACTCAATGGGATCTCAGCGGTATATTAATCCTGAGTGTTGTTACTCAATTGGATCTCAGCAGTGAATTGATAATCCTGGGTGTTGCTACTCAGTGGGGTCTCAGCAGTATATTAATAATCCTGGGTGTTGCTACTCAGTGGGATCTCAGCAGTGTATTGATAATAATCCTGGGTGTTGCTACTCAATGGGATCTCAGCAGTGTATTAATGATCCTGGGTGTTGCTACTCAATGGGATCTCAGCAGTATATTAATAATCCTGGGTGTTGCTACTCAATGGGATCTCAGCAGTATATTAATAATCCTGGGTCTTGCCCTGCAGTGAAATCTCAGGACTGTATTAATAATCCTGGGTCTTGGTCCTCACTGGGATCTCGGCAGCGTATTAATAATCCTGGGTCTTGGTCCTGACTAGGATCTCGGCGGTATATTGATCCTGGGTCTTGCTCCTCACTGGGATCTCAGCCAATGTATTTATAATCCCGGGTCTTGCTCGTTAGCGACATCTCAGGACTACATTAATAATCCTGGGTTTTTAGGTTTGCTGAGCATATAATGCATTTTTATTCCAGTAATAAAATACATTTTTATTCCAGTAAAGTACACATTTGCAGAGCTGTCGATAACCCTGTGTATTCCTTAACAGTGCTCCAGACAGAGGATTTCTGATGTAAATTAGCTACCTGGTAATGGGTAGTCCTGAGTGTCGTGCTATTCCTACTCACTGGTCATGAGGATTAGAGCTCAACACACACGCTCTGGAATCTTGTTCTTGCATTCATTTCAGTTGTTTTTCTTTTAAAAAAGAATATTTTTTATGAAAAGATGGGCCACGTGTGAGGGGGGCTTACACCGAGTAAGAAATGTAGTTGCCAAGAAAATTAACGTACAGTGCAGTTAATTATTCTGGTTGATTCTGCAGTAACCCCGAGCCTAACATCTTGGAGGGCAGGGTATCCCATAATTCCCTGCGGTTGATATCAGCAAGTGATCTACACTGGCTGCCAATACAGTGGCGGATCACCTTCAAGGTTGCATTATTGACCTTTAAGGCCTTACATAATTTGGGACCTCACTACCTGAAAGAGCTCTTGGTGCCTTACTGTCCTGCCCGTTCTCTTCTCTCTGACGAGGGATTGCTAGAGATTCCCAGGGTACGTCTAAAGATGTCTGGAGGTAGATCTTTTACCTATATGGCACCAACCCTGTGGGAATTCTCTACCTCGTCAGATACGAGATTGCCTAACTGTTGAAAGTTTTAAAAAAACAACTAAAGACTTTCCTTTTTGCCCTAGCATTTGCTGGAACTTAATAAGTAAGTGTATTGTATTGCTGTTGGATTTATTGTTCTAAAACATGTTTTTAAGTGATTTGAATTATTATAAAAGCGCCCTGAGCTTGGGAAGGGCGTTTGATTTAAAAATAAAATTTTACTTACTTACAGCTGTGGGGAGATTACCACCTTCATTTTTTTGTTACGTGGCCTGTACTTACCGTAGCACTGCGAGTACAAGAAGACCAGCAATGAGAGGACAGAAGCTTAAAAAAGCATATGAAAAGTAATCTCCCACTGGGGATCATGGATAGCTAGTACTCTAAGATCCTGGAGATGGCGGGCAGGATCAGTCAGATTAATTTAAGGTTTGAAATGCACAGTAAGTTTAAAAAAAATCCAGACAACTATATGTTTTGATCAGGGAACACCCACCCTTACATGTGTCCCATTTCTTCATGGCGCCCTTTAAAAGTGAGATTCAGTTTCTAATTGTATGGTCCGCCAGGGTGTGTGGTGTGGGTTTACCATTCTCAGTGGTTAAGGCACCTGCACACACCACACGAGATGTTGCTAAATCGCGCAATGACACATACCCTCTCGTGGCAAATTGCTTAATCATGTGATGGCTGTTTGGTGATGTACATGAAACAAGTGGTAGTGGTCTCAGTTCAGTTCCTAGCAAACAGTTGGCCACATTCCAAAATCATCTTTACAACTGGCAGTAATGATTCGTTTGTTGGCTGTCTTTCAGTGGCGAAAGATTGAGTTAGCAGGAAACATGAACCCAAGCCTCTCACTCCACTAGGGAGGGTCTCTGCAGGTTGTGTTGAGGCACGGAATTATGGACAGTGTGCAGAAGTGTGCCCTGGGGCACCTCTGCTGTAACTCCCATGTGTTTCTACTGATGCCGTTGTTCTGCTCTGCTGTCAGTTTGGTATAAAGCTATATTCCCAGTGCAAGGCATCATGGGTATGTAAATCCTTGCGGAAGGCAGGCTGCCAAGGGCTCACCAGACCAAACAATTTGGATATTTCTTCTCTCCTAACATCATTGTACGGATCACATACTCTGTTTTCCTGCAAACTACTTCTGTAGTATCCTCACTTCAAGTGTTCTAAAGACGTTTTAAAAGCACTAAAAATCACATGTATAGTATGGGACTGGTGGGGGTTGCAGAGACCCTCATCTGTATGCATTGATGATAGCTGTGGAGGGGTTGTGGGATAACAGATGGATCAGACACCGAACTTCAAGTTCAGCACACAATCTCTGTGTGATGTTTATTCAAAATACAGAAGATGACCGTAAGCAATGGCATATCCCTTCTTCAGTACATCAGTTTGCAGCAACAGACTATGTATGTCCTTTTTATCGCATTTAGCCAGCACCTACTGACACTGATCTCTGATCTAACTCAGCAGTTGAGATTCAGCCTCCACCTTTATGCGGGCCTTGTTTGCTTGGGTGGTGGGGGCTCAAATAAAAAAAAAAAGCTAAAGACACAGAACTTTAGTGTAGAAGCACTGAAACACAGGTTACCGGAAAGGGCATTGACAATAAGCCAAGTTTCAAAGAAACACATCACACATACTTCCATAATGCAAAGCATCATGGGATATATGCAGATTACCATGAAATTTCAGACTTGTTCAGTTTACAGCAATTTACATGCGTTTTAAATAGCACAACTAAATACATTTTTATGGTAGTCACCTAGTATATTTTACCATTGTGAAAACACCTAGTGCCATGGTATTTTCAACATTTATAGGTTTCATAAACATAAGGTGTATACATCAAGGTATTTTATGACATAGTGCTATTAAATACTAAATCTAACAACGATAAACACAACCTGTTTTACATACGCTTGGAAATCATACAATAACCTCCGTGTATGAGGACCTGAGAGGGAAAAGGAAAATTAAAGAGGACACTATAGCATAGTCAAGAAGGGGAAGGGGTGGCCAATCTTACTGACTAAAAATTGTAAAGGATAGATTAGGCTAAGAAATAGAAGAACTGTTGCAACAGATTTAAGAAAAGGTCGGTCCTCAAGAGTGGACGGAGCTCCCCGTCACAATAGCATTGTGTGTATTTACCTGTTGTGTTGTGTTGAATCAACTTTGTATGCAGAGATAATCCATCAGTGGGTAAAAGCTCAGCACATGCTCCTGTCATCAGTTGTTATGCTCTTTGCAAAAGAATCAGTGTGCTAAAATATTCCAACTCTTTTTATAGGGACCAAGCTTGCACAGGCAAAGAAGTTCAATGATCCAGACGATCCTTGTAAAATCCTTGTTGCCACTGATGCTATTGGCATGGGACTGAACCTGTAAGTACTTAAAACCTAATGTCAGAGAACAGTTTGTGTTTAAAGTGGGATCTTTGTACCTGGATTGGGTTTGGGCTGCTTGCAGTTCTGCACCTCAGGTGTAAAGAACAATAAATCCTGGGGATGTCAGATGGCCCAGATGTAGCGTGTCGTGCTAAACTGCAGGTAACCCAGGTTTGGGAGGGAGCCTGGGTCTCCATGTCATGCGGCTGCAGGGTCGCTGCCTGCTGCCTCAGCGGGGTTAAGAGGTAACCCAGTTCGCTCCTGCAGCAGCCTCTGAGCTGGGAAAAAGGAAGTGACTTCTTATGTCCTCCCCAGCGGGCACTGCCAGCAGCCTCAACCAGGGTAAGGGGCACCCAGTTCACTCGTGAAGCAACTTCTGAAGTGGGAGAAGGAAGTAACTTCCTACCTCCTTCCCAGGGAGCACCGCCTGTGCTTCAGTGGGGGTAAGAAACATCTCAGATAACTCCTGCAGTAACCCCTGAACTGGGACAAGGAAGTAACTTCTTATGTCCTCCCCAGTGGGTGCTGCCAGCAGCAGTATCCCCTCACTAGATAGGAGGAGGAGGAGTACTGTAGTAGTATGTCGTGTTCAGTAGGTGAAACCTCATTGAGCAAGAGCTTATAAAATAAAATAAATAAAATCTTTATTGAGTGCCTTTCAATTATCAAGTCGCTTCACGAAATTTAAAAATAGTTTATTAAAACACAGTATCAAAATCAAGACAAATCAGGAAAAGCCTTGTTCCACAAAAATGTTTTTAGTGACAGTGCATAAGTAAAATTAGCAGTTACAAAATAAAAATCATATACTGCAAAAATTTATATGTAAAAGAGAGATTTAATAATAATAATGGTCGGGAATTGGGATTACCTCAAATATATTGACTGGCTGAATCACATGATCAAGATGTCGATAATTACAGACGGCGCATACAAAAACAGATCTGAATACGCAGTATTGATGAGGTTCCAATAATTATGCTAAAAAAAGTCTGCTTTCTCCCATTCCTAGAGAGAGAGGCATTTCATTTCCTGTCTCCTCAAGTGGTACTGCCAACAGCCACATCTGCCCACCAGAGATGGAGGCATCTCATTCCGTGCTTCCTCCAGTGGGAGTGGTGGAAGGGTACTGCCAACAGCCACATCTGCTCACCAGAGAGGGAGGGATCTCATTTCCTGCGTCCTCCAGTGTGAGCGGGGGTACTGCCAACAGCCACATCTGCCCACCAGAGAGGAAGGCATCTAATTTCCTGCCTCCTCCAATGGGGTACTGCTAACAGCCACATTTGCTCACCATAGAGGGAGGCATCTCATTTCTGCTCCTGCAGTAGCCTCTGTGGTGGGCCAAGGAAGTAGCTTCTTGCATCCTCCACTGTGGGGGGGGGGGTACACTGCTCACCAGAGTACCTGCTGCAGATGCTGGTTGTGCCCGAGAGGATTCCCCTGCAAGTGATGTGAAGGATAGCGGCAGTCCGAGAGACTGTGCTCCTTTAATTGCTTCTGGTAGTGTGCTCTGGTAAAACTTGCCACTGTGCAGGGGAGCTAGTTGCTTGCAGAGGCGGGACTGGGGGATTTAAATCGCTGTGTCGCTCACAAGCGCCACTCGGTGTAGGAAAAGTGTTTGTTATTTGCTACATTTTATTAAGTTTAGGTCTGTTTAGGGTATCTATACTAATTCCTGCCACCTGTATTCCCGCAGCCCAAAATCCCGAGACCACAATGCCGATATTCGAGGCTCCTGACAGTAATTGATCCCGAATCCAAATATCCTGAAAAATGTACTCTAGAAAATGGACAGTAGCAAATCTTTTTTTGCAAAGCACTAAAATTAAAAAATAAATTCCAAATGTGAATACGGTCTCTGAGCCGCAGAATACCTTGTATGTGTATGTAGCACTTTTCAGTTCTCCCTTTCCATATAAATTCCGCCTTTCTGTTTTCCAGTTAAGTGCACTGCACATAAATCTGCCTTACTGCCCCGGTTACAGCGTAGGCATTGTTGCAGCAATATTGTCCCCCGACAGCTCAGAGGTCGCCAGTGAAACTGCAGTCCCCTACTAATGTGCAGGGGAGAAGATTAAGATATGTTGATACTCCCAGCATCAGGAAACCCCATAAAGAGGGTTCTCATGCCATCATATGAACTGATAGTGCCAGGCTTGCTAAAATGATTACAGTGGTCGGCTGTGCCCCGTACATCTGGCTGCTAGGGCGAGATTGCAACTTAAGATATACAGTTAACTAAAACGCTGCTATTTGTAGTGCCATATCTGCCTTCTCAACCTACACAAAGAGCCAGCATGCCCTGTGATAGCCTAAGAATAACGTGGCCTCGGAGGCACTTGTTGCTTGGGAGAAGGTGCTAGGTTCTGAGACGAAAAAAGAAGGGTACTCAGGGCATGGTATCGTAATACTCTACAGTGGGGGTATTTTTAAGTACTCGGTAAAATAAAAAATGCAGTGTACTGAAATAACATGACTGACTCATGAGAGGCAAGTTTTACCAGTTAAAATTTACAAATGGTCCAGTGGACACTGAACTGCAAGGAGCTGCATGTACGTTAAATATGGTCGGGGACTTGCAATACGGGAACTTGCAATGTGGGAATTATAAGAGTCGGGAAGAGATGCATTCGGGAATGAGGGCACGGGATAACGATCTTCGGGAAGACAGTTGCTGGGAATAAGTACCTAACTCCTATATAGTAAGCGGAGTTTGAGAATTTTTATTTGTATTAGGCTTTATTGTCTGAGCCTATTCTGGAAGGGGACCTGAGCTTTATGTCTATTGATATAAGATATGGAGTGGCTCTAACAAACTAGCCACTGTGTGATATTTGTAGCAGAAGTAAGTATTGTATATCTTGTTATATTTTCATGTCATTTTATGTATTGAGTTATTTTACTAGTTAGATATAGTTCTATTTCTTAGTGTTTTAAGGTTAGAAATGTTTAGATTAATCTGTTTTAGTAATTCAAATCTGTTTTTTCTTAATTTTGTATTAGGGCTGGAATGTTTAGACTGCCCAATTGTTTGATTGTTTTAGTTATTATTTAAGTTAAGTTTAGTAATTAGAATATTTACATTAAGTGATGTGCGGGGTTATTTTGGGGGGCCTGGGAGGCCAAGATTGTGTACAGGGCATCCTCTCTGCATGATTTACGGCTTCCACCTGCCTCCTGTGTCGGATACAATGGTTAGACATTGCCGGGAGGTGGGGATTTGAAGGGGCCAGGGTGATTCTGGGCAGTGGGTGGCCCTTTGCACAGCCGGGGTGGTAAAATAGAGATTATCAGGTCTAGAAGGCGTCCTGGATTATGACGGGCACAAGGGAGAGACCAGATGTGTTTGGTGCCTGTCCCCAGAGAGTCCACCAGACTGAGTGGTCAGGTAACCCGAGGGGCTGTCTCACCCACCAGTCCCCTGAGGGTAGTGCTGTGCAACACCAGATCGATCAGGAACAAGACCGTAATTATTGCGGACTTGGTTTCCTTGGTCGATCTGGCCTGCATTACGGAGACCTGGGTTGGGGACAATGCGGGCCCAGTTTTTGAGGCTGCTGTCCCGCCTGGGTATACCGGAGTGACTGCCCCAGGAGAGGCCAAGGGTGGCCATCTGTTTTAGATCCGACTTGGCCTTCACCGTGCACCCAGTGGAAACACCGGGTTCTTTTGAATGTGTGGCCGTTCGTGGTGGTCCTGCTGCAGGCTGCAGGATTCTCCTTATTTACCGCCCGCCTGGGACAGTGGGGAATTTCCTGCAGGAGTTTGCTGAATTCGTCGCCAGTGAAATATTGGAAGCCCCCAGATGTATTGTTCTGGGGGATTTCAGTGTTTGGGCTGATGACGAATCTTCTTGGCTTGGTTATAACCTCCTACAAATTGTCTTCTCTGGGCCTGTCGCAAGTTGTTTCTGCTGTGACGCACCAGAGCGGCCACATGTTGGACCTGGTGTTCTCACTGGGGCTTGAGATAGTTAATCTCAAGATTGATTGGGTGGTATGGTCTGATCACTGCACGGTGCAGTTCATGTTTGAGGCTCCCACTGAGGGGAATGACCCCGGAGGGCTTTCTGGCGGCAGCCGATCTATCTAGTGTGGGTGATGCATGCATTGGAGGCGTTGATGCTGGAGTTGGCACTTATAACAAGGTGCTATACAACACCATTGACTCCCTCACCTGTCCATGTACGACCCAAATCTTTCTACCTGAGATCGCCGTGGTATGATGGGGCTCTCAGGGAGTTGAAGAGAAAGGGTCGGAGGTTGTAGTGCCGCTGGAGAGAGTCTGGTCGGGAGGAGGACAAACTGGATCTGCATGCACATTATAGTGCATATCAGGGGGCAATCTACCATAAGAAGGCAGTCTTCCTGTCCAGGGAGATTGCTGCCAGGAAGAACCGACCATCGATACTTTTTCGGACTGTGGACAGGCTGATTTATCCTGCCTGTCTACAGCCGAAGAAGTTTTTTTTCTGATGTTGAATGTGAAGAGTTTGCTCGGTTCTTCTCGGACAGAGTGTCTGACATCCGGCAGGGAGTTTCTCCAGTCAGCGATATTATAGCTGGCAGTGGTCGCCAGAAGTGTTCTGAGAGCACTCTGCCTGGTTGGGGGGAGTTTAGACGAGTGGAAGTAAGTGAAGTCATTGAGGTGGCGACCAATCTGAAAGCACACCTTTTGTGAACTGGAACCGGTGCCAACGCATTTCTTGATGAGATGCATCGACACCGTTAGCCCGGTGTTTGCTCTGATTGTCCGGTGTTCCTTATTTGAGGGGGCTTTCCCTGATGCCTTGAAGGAGGCATTGGTGAGACCATTCTTAAAGAAACCATCATTGGACCCGGGGATCAGGGCAAATTACCGACCTATCTCTAATCTTACCTTCTTGGCGAAGGTAGTGGCGCTTCAGTTGGAAGAGCACCTCGTGACTCATGAGTTGTACAAACCTTTCCAGTCGAGGTTTCGGGTGAGGCATAGCACGGAAGCCGCACTTGTTCAGGTACTGAATGATGTCCTCAAGGCGAGAGATCAAGAGGACAAGACAATTCTTGATCTTACTTCAAGACACAGCTCTTGCAGCAGGTTACACCATTAGGACTGAAGCCGGCAGGCGTCAGGACCCCACGGAAAAATTCTAGCTAGCTATCTTCAGCGGGGACCGCCCCCGACGTTAGTCCCGCCTCCGACGTCAGGCGTGGTACATAAAGGGGCAGTCCCACCAGATTCCCAGTTCTTTCCCCGCTACTTGCATGTCTCACCCTTCGGTTACAGTCTAGCACGCGACGCGTGGTTCAGAGCTTTCCTTCGGGAAATTCAATTTTCTTCAAGCAAGATTGTTGCCGATGTCCTCTCCGACCTCCAGTCACTCCTCCAAGTGTGCTTGCGGGAAACAGATCCCCTTCAAGGACCCCCACACGGCCTGTGTTAGGTGCCTGGGCCCAGACCACAATACCCGGGCCTGTTCGTTCTGCCAAGGGTTCAACAGTCGAACTAGGATCCGACTTCAGAAGGCCCTTCAGGCTTTTTTGTTGGAGGAGAAGCTGAAGACCATGCCCTCCAAGGGGGAATCTTCTTCTAAATCCCACAAGCACACGGAGAAACGAAGGGAGAAGGCCCCTTCCAGGGCTTCGGAGCCCCGCAGCTCCGGTTCTCGGTCCGACCGCTCTCCTTCCAGGGCCAGCTCTCGGCCTCCCCCGGCTGCGGTAAGGAAGCCTTCTTCTCAGGCCAAGTCCGCCAGGCCGTCATCGCCTTCTTCATCCAAGGCCTTGCGAGTCCGGGAGCGCGCACCACCATCATCACAAGTCGGGTTCCCGCCTTTGGTTCCCGACGTCCGTCTGCCTGTGCCTCCTCGAAAACCTTGGAGCTCGCGACCTTGAAGAGACTCAGACCAGACGCCGGCACGACGCCGCCGCCAGCGCCATTCCTCCCTGGAGCCGCTGCCGGCCGGATGGCCGCCGCCGCCAGACCATCCCAGCGGACGGTAGGGGACAGACGCCTGCTCCTCCTGAGAAGAGGGCCTGACGCCCGACCGACGCCGGTCAGGAGTCTTTAACTGAGGAGGACTTAACGCAGCCCGAGGACCAGACGGGCGACCTCGCTTCACGAACTCCCAGGGCACTCGCCTTACCCGAGGCCCTGTAGGAACAGACGCGGACTCGACGACCCACCGCGCCGGGTCATCGGGCTTTCTTTAGCTTAAAGTGAAAGATCTCTTCACTTACTGGTGGACACTATTAAGAGGGACATGGTCCCCACCTCCTCCTCCTCTTCCTCCTCCCTCCTCCGGTTCCTGCACCCTCTTCACCATTGGGGTCGGCAGACCGCTTACTCTCCTCCTGGAGCCTAGATCCTCTCCCAGGGAAGATCAGGAAAACAGAGACCTCCGCCGAATCCTCTTCTGGGTCACCCAGCCCCAAGAGATCCAGGAGACACCGACGTCACTGCCGACGGAGGACACGTGGATCAGTCTACTCTTCCTCTAGATCCCATCTCCTCTCTCCATCCCTTCTCCGACCCACGGAGACGCCGAGATCTCCTCCGATGACCTCGCTCATGGATATTAGAGACATATCCAAGAGAACATGGATGGGATGCAGAAGAGCTAGACCCCGAAAGGTTACGCCTCGCCAAATATCTTCGGCAGAAGGACCCCAAGCCTGTGGTGGTACCACCCTTGGTGGACACTTTCATGGATGTCACCAAGGCAGCGTGGAAGCGTCCACATTCGTTCCCGGCGATGCTGAAAAAAGCTGATCGCTTGTACAAGGCTCCTAAGGATGACCAGTACTTGACGCAGCAGCCTCAGGCCAATTCTCTGGTCATCACAGCCTCACATGACCGGTCACAGAGGCCGCAACATTTGAGCACCCTGCCACCGGACCCAGAGTCCAAGCAGCTGGACGCGCTGGGCAGGACGTATGCTTCCGCCACCTGCGCCATCAGATCCTTGAATTATCTGACCCACATGGTTCAATTCCAGAACGCTTTGGAACAGGGTCTGAGGCCTGCAAGCTGCCGGAAGGTGAGCAGAAGGAGGAGATGCTTCAGCTCTCCGCGACGGGTTCAGACGTGGGAACCCAAGCTCGAGCGCTGCATAACTCCGCGAGACTCATCGGCCCGAGCAGCAGCTTCTGGCGTGTGCCTCCGGAGACACTCCTGGTTACGTTGCCTCTGGTTTTACCCAGACGCCCAGAAGAACATTATGGATGCTCCGCTCGAGGGAGAAGTCTTGTTTGGCAATCCTTCCGAGAAGATCATTACCAAACTTCAAGAGGCCGGAAGGCGGTAAGGTCGGTCAGGCTATACCGAATTCCAAGCTTGGCTCTTTCTATAGGAACCAAAGCCGCTGCGGTGGACACAGAGGCAGCAGCCCTGCTCCGCCACACATCAGAGGGGCTCCGGCTTCCAGAACCCAGGAAACAGCCCGCCAGCCGAGGTCAGCTGCTCTCTTAGGGCCACCCAGCCAGCGGGCCATCTGCCGCCACAGCCTGACTCCTTTCCGGCCCCGCCTCAGGATCAATGGGAAATCATGGTCGGGGTCGCATTGCATACTTCCTGCCAGGATGGCAGGCTATAACCACCAACAGGTGGGTTCTTCAGTTGGTCAGTCTAGGCCACTTTATAGAATTCGCAGAAAAGCCACCCTCGAGGCCTCCTTTGCTCTCCCGGTATCCGGGTCAGCACAAAAATTTGATCTGGCAAGAGGTACTCGTGCTCCTGCGAAAGGGAGTGATAGAGTACGTCCCGGAGAACTAGAGAGGACAAGGATATTATTCCCACTTCTTCCTGGTTTCCAAGAAAACAAGGGACCTCCATCCGATTCTGGACCTCAGCGACCTCAACGTGTCGGTCGCCTACAAGAGATTCCGCATGGTGACTCTTCTGGGCCTTATTCCCATGCTGAAACAGGACACCTTTTTAGCGTCTCTAGACATGCAGGACGCATACCTGCATATCCCTATAGCTCAGGCGCACCAGAGGTTCCTGCGCTTCGAGTTTCTGACCACCACTTTCAGTTCCGGCTCTTCCGCTCGACTGTCATCCGCACTCAAGGGTCTTTACCAAGTGCATGGCAGTTGTGGCAGCATCTCTGAGGAGACAGGGTCACTATGTGTTCCCGTACCTGGACGACTGGCTTCTCATGGCCGCCTCCAGAGAGGCGGCGTCACTCTCGGTCCAGAGCACCCAGGACCTGTTCCAATCTCTGGGCATGCTCATAAATTACGAGAAGTCTCTCCTGGTACCGTCGCAGAAACTGCAGTTTATAGGCACAGTACTGGACACTGTTCAGGGAAGAGCTTTTCTTCCGGACGACAGAGCGGAGCGCATCAGATCCCTCATAAGGGATTTGTCGTTGAACAAGATCGTACCTGCCAGGTCGGTCCTTCGCTTGCTCGGACACATGGCTGCGGCCATTCCTACTGTCCCTTTTGCAAGGCTTCACATGCGGGTAACCCAGTGGATGCTCAAAGTGCAATGGGACCAAAGGCAAGACCACTTGCAGCATCCGGTCAGGATCACGAACTCAGTGATCCGAGACTGGCAGTGGTGGCTAGTCCCAGGGTCGCTTCCACGGGCGCCCCATTTGTAGCGCCGTCCTCGAGGTAACCCTCACCACGGACGCCAGGTCTTGGGTGGGGCGACCTGGACGGGTAAAGTCCAGAGAGATGAGGGCGGTTCTCTATGCCCTGCAGGCCTTTCAGTCAGTAATCCCACCGTGTACTCTCCTGCTTCAGACAGACAACACGGCGGTGATGTATTACCTCAACAAACAAGGAGGCGCACACTCTTACCCCCTTTGCAGGGAGGCCATGAGGGTGTGGGATTGGGTAATCGGACACTGCGCAAATCTGATCACTGTGCATGTTCCCGGGGTGGACAACACAATTGCAGACGGCCTGAGTCCATCCCAGGCCAGAGTCCACGAGTGGGAACTTCTTCAAGAGGTAGCAGAGGATCTGTTTCTTAGTTGGGGAATTCCAGAACTAGACTTGTTTATCCCCATCCAACGCAAAACTGCCCAATTTTTGCTCGCTAGATCCAGGGCCTGGTGTTTTCTGGGCAGACGCTGCATCCCTCTCCTGGGTGAACAGATTCCTCACGCTTTCCTCCCTCCCGCTGATCCAGAGAGTTTTCTCAAACAGCACAGGAGCACGACTCATGATCCTGGTGGCTCTGCTCTGGCCCAGACAGATCTGGTTCCCTTTGTTGGTGCAACTATCTCGAACCCCGCTCCTGTTGCCGCTAGCTCCCACCTTCTGTCTCAGGAGAAAGGTTCATTAGTCCATCCGGACTCACGCCTGAACCTGCATGCTTGGCTCCTAGAGACATAGCCATCTTGGCGCCATGGGGTCTCGCAAGAGGTTGCAGAGGTTCTTCTGCAGCCATTAAGCCGCAACGCTGATATGTCCGACGCCATGAAATGGCGCCATTTTTGTTTATGGTCAGAGCTCTTGATTTTTCCACTTTAGGTTGTCCTGTGGGAGTAGTGCTGGATTACCTCCCTCCTTTTTCATTCAGGCTAGCCTACCCTCTATTAAGGTGCACCTCTGTGCCATTTCTGCCTATCCACCGTGGGACACGTACAGTAGCTCAATTGGACGCCTCGGAATTTCTTAGGGAGTGTTGCACCTAGGCCTCCCATTAGGGACCCTGTGCTCATGGGATCTGCTCTTTCTCCTGGAATAGCTCACGCCCTCCCTTTGTACCTGCCGTGATTATGAGCCACGCTTTTCGTGGAAAACGTTATTTTTAGTTGCTGTTACTTCCGCGAGAAGAATTTCTGAGCTTCATGCTCTCATGTGCAAAGAGCCTTATTTAGTTTTCCACCGGGACAGAGTATCCCTGAGGACGAATCCTAAGTTTTTACCTATGGTGGTCTCTTCACTCTCTCTAAACCAGGATATTGACCTTCCGGTCTACTTCCCGAGTTATTCAAATAGAGGAGAGGCTTTGCTCCACACCCTGGATGTTCACCGCAGCCTGAGGTATTACCTCAACAGAACTAAACCCTCTCGTAGTTCTGAACAGCTTTTTGTTTCCGTCTCTGAGAGAATGATGGGCCAATCAGTATCCAAACACTCTGTCTCGCTGGCTTGTCCAGTGTATTTCCTACTGTTATGATATAAAACAAAAGACCCTCCCGGGCTCTGTCCGGGGTCATTCTACTAGGGGTGTGGCCACATTCTTTGCGGCACTCAGAAACGTCTCCACCTCTGCTATTTGTGCTGCAGCCACTTGGAACTGTGTGCATACCTTTATCAGGCATTATAGCCTGGACATCGCCTCTCGTCGAAGGGCTGGTTTCGGCCTTGCGGTGCTACAGGGTCTCCCGCCCTAGGTTCAGGACCTGGAATGTACTTCCTATTTTCCTCCTCCCTGAATTCTGGCAGCGTTACTGCTGGGAATCAGTCCTATTGAGGGACTCTGCTGTGAAGAGCTGTGTCCTCAAGTAAGATAGTACAGTTACGTAAGAACTTACCGTAACAGTAGATCTTCGAGAACAGCTCTTGCAGGTACCTTCCTGCCCACCTTCCCCCTTGGAGGAGGAGGCATGGTTTTGCCTTTTCATGTTGGGATTTTCCTCCCTTATTATCTTCTGACGGTGGATCCTCGGTCTCCCACTCTGATGTCATCCTGCGGCTGGGAGTCTCCGGCGGGAGAACTGGGGAATCTGGCGGGACCGCCCCCTTTTGTACCACGCCTGACGTCGGAGGCGGGACCGACGTCGGGGGTGGTTCCCGCTGAAGATAACTAGCTAGAATTTTTCCCTGGGGTCCTGACGCCTGCTGGCTTCAGTCCTAATGGTGTAACCTGCTGCAAGAGCTGTTCTCGAAGATCTACTGTTAATGTAAGTTCTTATGTAACTGTACTTTCTTCTCGATCTCTCTTCAGCATTTGACACTGTGGACCATTGTGTGTTGCTTGACCATCTTAGGGAACTCTGCGGACTCACCGGCACTGTCATCAGCTGGTTTGAGTCATTTCTTACCAACAGGAGGCAACGGGTTGTGATGGGGAATTTTTTCCTCCACCCCTAGCCTCCTTTCTTACGGAGTTCCTCAGGGATCGGTATTGGCCCCAGTGTTGTTCGCAGTGTACATGCTACCCCTGGAAGGGCTCATTAGGAAGTATGGCTTGGGTTTTCATTGCTATGCTGATGATACCCAGCTGTACTTTTCCTCTGTCCCAGTAACATCCAATGCAGTGGATGTGCTTAACAGCTGCCTTGCTGAGATCAGCAACTGGATGGCCTCTACCTGGTTACGACTAAACCCTGATAAGACGGAGGTATTGGTGGTGGAGTCAAACAGAGTGCGTGATGGGATGGCCTCTGAATCAGAGAGTGGACTTGTTCTGGGATCTGTTTCATTGAAGACCTCCCTTAGGGTGCGAAATCTTGGCGTCACTCTGGACAGGAGCCTGTCTATGGAGGTGCAAATATCCTCCACGGTTCGCTCCAGTTTTTTCCGTCTCAGAAATGTCACCAGGATAAAGCCCCTTGTTTCACCTCTGGACCTCCCCACTTTGAGGCATGCCTTAGTCACATCTAGGCTTGTCTACTGTAATGCGCTCTACCTCGGGGTCACGGGAGGATCTCTCCGCAGACTGCATCTAGAGTAGAACACAGCTGCCCGGTTACTTACTGGACAGCCTAAGTTTTGCCATATTACACCGGTGTTGTGTGAGCTGCACTGGCTGCCGGTCAGGTGGAGGATCCTCTTTAAGGTGGGTCTTCTCACCTAGAAGGCCTTACATGGTTAGGGCCCATGTTATCTGTCAGACCTTCTTGTACCTGCTCTCTCTGTTTGCCCCCTCCGCTCCTCCTGTGGAGGCCCCCTGGCGATTCCTAGGACAAGGCTGAGATCGGCTGGCAACAGGGTGTTTAGTGTTGCCGCCTCCATCCTGTGGTATTCGTTGCCCCCTGGGGTTAAAGGGGCCCCCACTCTGGAGGTATTTAAGGCTCAACTTAAGGCCCTACTATTTGCTCAGACATTCTTGGACTCAATTATTAATTTTTCGTTTTGATTTGTTTAAAATAGTTTAGTAACATGTTATCACTCTGGGTTTTATTGTCTTGTACTTGTGTGTAATGCTCTTAAAGAAGTGTTTATTTGTGCAGTGCCCAGAGCCTCCGGGATTGGGCGTTTTTAAATAAATTTTGCCTTGCCTTGCCATCTCATTTCTGCTTCTGAAGTAGCCCCTGTGGTGGGTCAAGGAATCGTCTTCCTGCATCCTCCACTGTGCTCACCAGAGAGGGAGGCATCCCACTTACACTCCTGCAATAGCTCCTGTGGTGAGACAAGAAATTAGCTTCATACATACTCCACTTACGGGAGGGGGGCACTATTCACTGAAAATTCTACTGACAGCTTAACCTGGTTCAAGTTCAATAGGCATTCATCTGTATTCCCCTCCCCCGGGTCGTGCCTGAAAATAGGCAGACGTTGTCTAGTATCCTTACCCAGTCAACAAAAACTAAATAAATCTTAATTTAAAAACTGCCAAAGAGCATCAGCTCTCGCTGTCTTGTAGTAGTGGTCCAGTACCTGTGGGTAAAGACCGCTTGTGAGACAATCTGAAATGTGGGGATCTGTCTTCGAGGGTGGAGCTCTTGCAGCAGGTAATATCATTAGGACTGAAGCCGGCTGGCATCAGGACCCCACGGAAAACTTGTAGCAAGCAGTCTGAGTTAGGGACTGCCCCACGCCGGGTTATGCCTGATGTCAGATGTGGTATACAGGGGTTATCCCTGGCGCCACCTCAGTTCTTTTCCCACTGCCTAATTCAAGAGTTCTGCTCTTCAGACACCTTCATTAGTAGCTTCCACAGCCAAAGAAAGAAGTCTTTATTTTTCATTCCATATCAACATTTATCAATCTCCTCTTGTATGTCGTTGCCTCTCACCACGGCGAAAGCAAAGATGTAAGGGGAAGCAGATTCTGGCCAAAGACTGCCATGCAGCCTGCCCCATCTGCTTAGGCCCAGAACACCAACTCGACGCCTGCACACGTTGCTAGGAGGGGCCAACGCACTGAAGACCTTTCTGTTCAAGAAGAAGCTTGCGGCCATGCAGCGGGAATCAGGAGCCAGCTCATCCTCTCCTGCCAGGGATTCCCCACTAAAAGATAAATCCTCAGGGGGGAAGCATCACCATAGGGATAAGGATCGGGTCAGGTCTGAGTTCCGCCCGAAGTCGCCAGCTAAGCAGGCCGCATCCTTCTTGACCTCCGGCCAGAGGTCTGGTTCGGTTCCGACCCAGTCATCTGAACCTTCCCGTATATCTAAGTCCACTCCTGCCTCTTCCCAGGGCAAACATCGGGAGTCAGCCTCGTCGGGACATCACACTTCCCTGGCCCATCAACCCCTAAAACTGTCAATGTCGACCCAGGGAAGCCTGTCTAAGACTCAGGACAGGTCTGGTTCTTCAGACAAATGCAAGCGCTCAGAAGAACCCTCAAGTAGGCAGGAGGCCGCCCGGGCTCGACGCCTCCCCTTGCTAAGGTGCGCCCTCTCCCAGATCAGCGCAAACCTAGCCAGTCACCTACTCCGTCATCCTGCTCCCCGACGTCTAACACGGGGCAGTGGCCGGATGAAGACCAGCCATCCGCCCCTCCTCCAAGGGACTGGACGCCTGACAGGGCCACACCAGACAACAGACCACAAGATGAAGGTGCTACCGATCGTCGGCCTACTGATGCCGGGATCCTGGACCCGGCGCCTACCCCCAAGGAGCCTGAGTCCGAGGCACCCACGCCTATAGACCAGACGCCTGGTCCCTCGAACCTGGCGCCAGGCCCGGCAGTCATCCCAGTAGCAAACATCAGGAATCTCTTCACTACCTGGTGGAATACAGTTAAAGGGGGATATCCTGTATAGACCCCCATTCACTGTCCCTACTTGGCCACCCATGGGCCCCCCTCCCACCCCAAGACCTCAAGGGGGTGAGGGTGAGCACCCATGTCCCGACTCTAAGGGAAAGAGAAGGAAACACCCTACGTCTCCATCTCCCTCTTCCCCTCCTTCTTCGTCCTCCTCAGACGAGAGCGACGCTGAATCAGAGCCTGACTCAGATGGGGAATTTTGTACTCCCTCCCTGGGACCTAAAGATTCCCTGCAGTCCCCCCCGCCCCCGGATGACCCATCCTTTCTAGACATCATGAGGCACATCCAGGCTATATACGAGTGGGGCACGGAGGACGTGGATCCAGAATGCAAGCGCCTGGCCAAGTTCCTAGGAGAGAAGGAACCCAAGCCTTTGGTTATCCCCCCATTCGTGGAACCATTCCGGGACGTGACCCACCTGACCTGGCGTACCCCGTCCTCCATTCCCACGGTCCCTAGAAAGGCGGACAGACTTTATAAGCCTCCAAAGTCTGATCCCTTTCTAGCCGAACAACCAAAGGCCAGCTCTTTGGTCCTCATGGCAGACGCTCCCAGCCAAAGCATTTGAGCTCCCAACCTCCGAACCCTGTCTCTAAAAAGTTAGAAGGTTGGAGCCAGAAAGTCTTCTCAGTCACTGGGGCCATCAGGTCCTTGAACTTCATGACCCACATGATTACCTACCAAGAGTCGCTGTGGCAGAAGACAGTGGACCTCATCAGTTCTATGCCAGACTCCGACTCGAAGTAAGAAGTATTGGCGTGTGCCTAGTCGGGATTGGATGTCGACAAACACGCCCTGAGGTGTTCGTATGACGCCATAGATATGGCCTCCAGAGCAGCCGCCTCGGGGGTCTTCATGAGGCGGCAGTCATGGCTTAGGCTCATGGGCTTCCAGCAGGACTTACAAGAGTCCATCCTGGATTCCCCCTTTTAGGGTCCCATTTTGTTCAGCCTGGAAGTTGAAGGGATGGTCAAGCAACTTCAGGGGTCAGGGAAAGTGGTGGCCGACGTGCACCGGATGTATAAATCCCAGCCTCAGGAACCCCGCCGATCCCCTTTCGTAAAGGACAAGGGCAGGGACAGGGGAGTAAACAGTCCCAAAGTGAGGGGTTCAAGAGGCAGGGTTACCCTGCCCCTCAAGGTTCCCAGGGTCCCAAGCAACCCAAAGCTCCCAGGTCCCAGCCTTCTGCCTTCAAACAACATGAAGTCTTGCTGTATTCTGACAATTGCAGTTAGCTCTAGCACTTGAACTGCCCCAGAGAGTGAAGGGTTAAAATTCTGTGCCAGGCATAGAATGTTAGGCTCGAGCTCGGTTGAAAACTCTGTCTGTGACACTTTGAAACCAAACAGATTCTTTACACCGCCTCACTGAATAGTCTCTCCAGAGATTTTCTCCTTCTGCTCGGTTCAAACGCGGTTAAAATGTTGGTTTTAGTCCGCTTTTCATTCCGTTTGTCTGTTCGAGACTGTCTGTGGTACCGTAAGTACGTAGGATAGCATTGTGGACAGTTATTGTGTGGAAATTGTAAATTTGTCCGATCGGTTCAGCTGAACCGATCCTTTAGTCAAAATCTTTCTGAAAAGTTGGTGTGTGGTTACTGGTGATTTGAACGTTTTTTTTCCAACACCCATAACACAGTGAGAAACCGATAGGGGAGTCTTGCCTGGCAGTTGCCGAATAAAGGACAAGTTTGTTAGGTTAGCCATGTCTGAGAAACCACAAGAAAAAATCCGGGCCCACTGGGTTTCAACACTGCAGTGTGTGGGGAGGTCTTTGCTAAGGCCCATCCCCACACTACCTGTGTTTACTGCCTGGGGTTTGACCACCTCGATTCAGACTGCCAAATTTGCAAGAATTTCCCTAAGTCTACCCTGGAATAAAGGTTAGGTAGACTTGGGGATAAGGAGGCCGAGAAATCTGCTGACCCGGAAGGCCTGCCCGGTTCGGTTCCTACCAAACCAGAAGGAGTGCCCTCTGACCAGGGCGATACTACCTCATGCAAGAGGAGAGCTGATCCTGAGGGATCGGTTCCTACAAAGAGAAAACGCAAGGATAAATCGGCCGGTTCGGATCCAGAACTTCATGTTCCGACTGCCAAAGAGATAAGCCAGAGCGATTCGGCTTGCGGAATCGCTTCGTCCGGTTCCAACCGATCTGGCACCTTCTGGCTGTGCCTGTGGAACCGGACATCTCCCCAGACAGACCTTCTGGTGTTTCCCCTCCTAGGCTCTCTGAGTCCCCTCCCCACTTTCTGTTTTACGGAAAAGTGGCTCAAACCCTCCAGCTCCCTATTGAGGCTGTAGAGGATCAAGAGGAGCCTGACTACATAGAGATGATGGACATCCGAGAGTCTGTCTGTTCCCCTCCATAAGTCCTTTGGGAAAACGGCACAAAAAATTCTTAGCTCTCCCAACTCTGTACCTCCTGTTGACAAGAGAATGGACAAGAGGTACACTTTGTCAGGCTCAGATACAGACTTTCTTTATCAGCAATGCAGCCATGTTGGGGTAGTGCAGGCTGCAGTCTGTGACAAGGCAAACATCCCCTTGGCTTCACACCCCCAGACAAAGATTCCAGGAAGACAGATGCCATGGCAAAGAAGCAGTACATGGCATCATCTTTGGGACTCAGGCAGGCTAACTGTATGGCCTATACAGCCAGGTAGCAGAAGTCCAGGTGGGACATTGTACTGGCACTGGCTAAACACGCTTCTCCCCCAGCTAGCCAAGGAGCTGGAGGGGGTGGCTGCTGATGGGATCAAGGCATCAAACGTGCAATTTCATGCTGCTGTGGACTCCAATGATGTGTCATCACGAGTCATGGCTACATCTGTGGCTGTTCGGAGGATGGCTTGGCTCAGATGTTCTAGTCTTTCGCAGGATACCCAGACTAAGGCCATGGATTTCCCTGTGGTGGGTAATTCTCTGTTTGGGGAGCAGACAGAGAATTACATGAAGAAAATGGACGAGTACAGGACCACTTACAGGAGTGCTCAGGCCAAGGAAAGGCAGGCAGCTCCTCAAAGGCAGCAGGCTAGGGGCAGGGGCAGGCCTTTTCACAGGCCATTCTACCAAGCGCAGGCATACTCTTCCTTTTCTCAGAGGGGGTTCTTCAGAGGGAGAGGCAGAAGGGGGATGAGCAGGCCTGCATCCACCCCTCAGCCTAAGACTCCTGCCAAGCAGACACCCTGATGTATCAGCCCGGGTTGATTCCCCCATTCCGGTAGGAGGCAGGCTGGCTTACTTTGTCCAGGACTGGACGTCTGTTACCTCAGACAAGTGGGACCTGGAGGTTGTAAGACAGGGGCTGGTTCTCGGTTTCAAAAAATTTCCAAAACTGAGACCCAGAGCCTTTCCACTTGCAAATACATCAGAAACCCTTGCTCTAGAGGCAGAGGTTTCCTCTCTACTGGTCTTAAGGGCAATAGAGAGAGTTACTGCCCTATACAGGGACAAAGGTCTGTACTCCAGGCACTTCCTTACCCAAAAAAAGACAGGGGAGTAGTGACCCATCCTAGAGTTGAGATATCTAAACAAGCACCTGCTAAAGCCAAAATTCAAAATGGTGACCCTGGGAACAATTCTTCCCTCTCTGAGGCCAGGAGACTGGCTAGCCTCCCTGGACCTCAAGGATGCCTGTTTTCACATTCCCATCAGGTGCTCCCACAGAAAGTACCTCAGGTTCAAGTTGCCCTCAGGCCATTATCAGTTCAGAGCAATGCCCTTTGGCCTAACTTCAGCTCCAAGGGTGTTTACAAAGTGCCTAGCAGTAGTGGCGGCCTTTTTAAGAAGGAAAAGGATTTCTGTTTTTCCATACCTGGATGACTGGCTCCTTGTGGGCCAGTCTCCAGACAAAGTCAAGTCAGATCTGTGGGTCACCCAGCAAGTTCCCACTTCCCTGGGGTTCCTTCTCAATCTTCCCAAGTCAGTTCTCGAGCCAGTACAGCTCCTCACTTTTATAGGAGCAGAGCTGGACATGCTCAAGGCAAGAACTTTCCTTCCTTTGGAAAGGGCAAAAGCCATTGCTCAGCTGTCCTCTTCCTTTCTCCCTCTGGTTTCTCGACCAGCAAGGCATTTTCTTCAGCTTCTGGGTCACATGGCAGCTTCCACGGCAGTGGTCCAAGGGGCCAGATTTCAGATGAGGGACATTCAGTTCCATCTGAGTACTTTTTGGTTCCAAAGGAAAGATCCTTTTACCAAGCTAGTTCCTGTTGCTCAGACCTTAATTCAGGCCCTTCAGTGGTGGCAGGACCTGGACAATCTGAGGCAAGGTGTTCCATTTGTCACTCAGACTCATTCTGTGGTTCTTACCACAAATGCTTCCCTTTTGGGGTGGGGAGCCCATCTGGGGGCTCTCATAGCCCAGGGACTGTGGTCCCCCCAGGAATCCCTTCGCCATATCAACCTCCTGGAGCTCAGGGCAGTACTTCTTGCCCTCCAAGCTTTCTCTGTCAGTACAGAACAAGGTGGTTTAGGTCAGGACGGATAACACTACCACCATGTGGTACATCAGCAAGCAGGGAGGCACTCGGTCCACGGCCTTGTGCATGGAGGCCATGAAAATATGGTCCCTGGCTTATTCCCTGCAGACCTCTCTAGTAGCAGTCCACCTCCCAGGACAGGACAATGTGATAGCAAATGCATTGAGCAGGATTTCCCAGGGCCATGATGAATGGTCTCTGGATCCTTTGGTGTTGAAAGTGATTTTCTCAAGGTGGGGCACTCCGGAGGTGGATCTCTTTGCAGCCCCAGACAATCACCAACTTCCTCTGTTTTGTTGCAGACCCCCCAGTCTTGGACTCAGTCCCTCTGGATGCTCTGATTTTGAACTGGGAAGGGAAATTTCTTTATGCCTTCCTTCCTTTTCCTCTGCTGTTCAAGGTTCTAGTCAAGGTAAGGTCACAACCATGCAAAGTGATTCTGATTGCTCCAGACTGGGCCAGGCAGCCTTGGTACCCCCTCTTGCTGTCCTTAGCAGTCCATCTTCCCCTGTCTCTTCCCAGGAATCACAATCTGCTAACTTCCTCTCAGGAGAGGATTTGGTACCCCTAGTCTCTGGTCACTCAATCTCAAGGCATGGCTCTTGAAGAGTTAGAGTGTGCAGATTTACATCTGTCCCAAGGGGTTCTGGATATTCTCAAAGCTTCTCAAAAGCCTGCCACCAGAAAAACGTACAACTCCAAATGGAAAAGGTTCAGTATTTAGTGTTTCAAGAAGCAAATATCCCCAGACACTGCTGAGTTGTCTACAGTTCTGGATTATATGGTTCGCCTTAATGGCATAGGCCTCAGACCAGCTACTCTCAAAGTTCACTTGTCAGCTATTTCTGCTTTCCTGTCAGTGGGGAAGTCTTCCTTTCTGTCATCTCACCCTGTATTCTGTAAATTTTTCAAAGGATTGCTTCATACCAATCCCCCTTTTTAGGGATCCTGCTCCTGCCTTGGATTTGAATATTTGCATTGCTCAGCTTATGCAGTCCCCCTTTGAGCCTATGTCCTCAGCAGAGCTCAAGTACTTGACTTGGAAAACTGTTTTTGGTTGCTGTTACTTCGGCCAGGTGTATCAGTGAATTGCAAGCCCTGTCAGAGGAACCTGACTTCATTTCATTCCATAGAGATAAGGTGGTCCTTAGAACCAATAGAAGGTTCTTACCTAAAGTGGTTTCTGATTTCCACTTAAACCAGTCTATGTCTCTTCCTGTGTTATTCACTGATCACACCTCCTCATGGGAACTGAGGATACACAGTTTAGATGTTAAAAGGACCCTTAGTTACTATGTAGAATGTACAAAGGGTCCCAGGTTTGACTCCTTCCAGTTGTTCCTCACTTATGGGGAAGTAGGTAAGGGAAGACCTGCCACCAAGAGAACCATTGCCAGGTGGATTGTGTCCTGTATCCAATTCTGCTATGAAAAACTGCACCCTCAGGCCTGAGGGCTCATTCCTCTAGAGGTACAGCTGCTTCTCTGGCTGCAGCCAGGGATATTCCTTTGTTAGAAATTTGCCAAGCAGCCATCTGAAAAACAGTTCATACTTTCACCAAGCATCACTCTCTGGATATCCAGGCTAGGAGTGATGCCTAGGTTTGGCACAGCAGTGCTTCAGAGCCTATTCCTAAAGTAGGTTCTGTCCCTCCTTGGAGGTACTGCTTGGTAGTCTGCAATTGTCAGAATACAGCAAGACTTCATGTAGTTTGAAGAAAAAATTACTCACCTTAGTAATTGTGTTTCTTCTAATGGAGTCTTACTGTATTCTGACCTCCCTCCCTGCCTCCCCTCTCAGAACCTGTTTTGGGAAGTGGGTGGGCAGGTGCAGTGTTACTCCCCAGGGGTGTCTTTAACCCACTCCTGTTGTGTTGGGTGCTTTGTGTTTGTTTAGTTAAGAGTTTTAGTTCTTATTGCTTGGTTTTTTGTCTTTGGGTTTCCTGACTTGAGTCTTTTGGGAATCTAAAGTCTTGTTGCCAGTTTGTTAGTAGGAATTTTACAATTTCCGCATTATATAGTCAGCGACTTTTAGCTCGTAAGAATCTGTTGGTTTGGTTTCAAAGTGTCACAGACAGAGTTTTCAATTGAACTCGAGCCTAACGTTCTATGCCTGGCATAAAATTTTAACCCTTCACTCTCTGGGGCAGTTCAAATGCTGGAGCTAACTGCAATTGTCAGAATACAGCAAGACTCCATTAGAAGAAACACAATTACAAAGGTGAGTAGTTTTTTCTTTAGGCAGAACGAGCAAGTAGAAGGGCGATTTGCCCTCTACCCACTCAAATGGTACAGTATCACAACAGACCAATGGGTGCTGGACACCGCTCAAAAAGGGTACGCAGTAGAGTTCATCTCTATCCTGCCGGACAACCCAATTCTGGTTTGTCATCCATCGGCACACAGTCTTCTTCTAGAAGCAGAGATCCATCAGCTCCTAGAAAAAGGGTAATTCAAAGGGTCCCACAGGCCCAGAAGGGAAAAGGTTATTACTCCCACTTCTTCCTTGTCCCGAAGAAAACGGGAGACCTTTGTCCCATCCTGGATTTATGCCAGCTCCATCTCTCGGTAAAGTACCAGAGATTCCGGATGGTCACCCTGGCAGGGCTCTTCCTCTTGCTCCGTCAAGGGGACTGGCTGTGCTCCCTAGATATGCAAGATGCCTACATGCATATCAAAGTCCTGAAGTCTCACAGAAGGTTTCTGCACTTCAGCTTCCGGGACGAGCACTACCAATTCAGGGTGCACCCCTTCGGCCTTTCTTCCGCTCCCAGGGTCTTCACCAAGTGTCTAGCGGTGGCCCATTGAAGGAGAGGCCTCTTCGTCTCTGCCCTTACCTGGACAATTGGCTCCTCTCCGCTCAGTCGGAGGAGGAACTTCTAATCACCTTACGAGAGATACGGGATCTATTTTCTTCCCTGGTGATCACAGTAAAATGGCCAAAATCACATCCTTGGTCCACACAAAGGCTGCAATTCATAGAGGCTATTCTGAACACTGAGCAGCGGAGGGCTTTCCTGCCCCCAGACAGAGCAGACCGCCTTCGGGATCTGGCCAGCAGGCTCCAGAAGGCCTCCTCTTCCCCCGCCCGGGTTGTCCTCCCAACTCCTAGGCTACATGGTAGCTGCCATAGCCACAGTACCCTTAGCCAGACTACACATGCAGACCCTTCAGTGGCATCTCAGGGTCCAGTGGGACCAGTCGTTGGACGATCTGGATCTTCAAATCTGGACCTCTCGTGTGGTACACCGCTCCATTGAATGGTGGCTCCGTCACGACAGTCTAGTGGGGGGGGGTCCCATTCCGGAACCCCACTCCTATTCAGTATTTAACCACAGATGCGCCTCTGTCTGGTTGAGGGGCTCATTTAGGAGATCACAGGACCCGAGGGTCTTGGTCTGCCGGAGAGAGCTCTCTACATATAAATATTCTGGAAATGAGAACCGAGCTGAATGCGCTTATCGCTTTCAGAGGCCAATTCTCGACGGGTCCTCTCCTGGTGCAGACATACAACACTCCAGTGGTCTTCTACGTCAAAATGCAAGGGGGGGACACATTCATACCCCCTTTGCAGAGAGGCCATGAGAGTATGGGATTGGGCTGTAGAACACTGACTGGATCTCATTGCAGTTCATCTGCCAGGGGTCCAGAACTTTCTCACCGACAGTCTCAGCCACTCTACCTCTCTCAATCACGAGTGGGAACTGCTCCAAGAAGTTGCAGACAACCTGTTTGATCGCTGGGGTCGGCTAGAGTTGGACCTCTTTGCGTCCCTGTATAACGCCAAACTGCAAAGTTTTTGCTCGCTCGCTCCAGGGCCTGGTGTTTTCTGGCAAGACGCATTGTCCCTTTCTTGGACAGAGAAGTTCCTGTACCCCTTCCCCCCTTTTGCCCTCATTCAGAGAATACTGCTCAAGTTGCAGTCAGAGGAGGCCAGAATGATT
This sequence comes from Neoceratodus forsteri, assembly GCA_016271365.2. Classification (NCBI taxonomy): domain Eukaryota; kingdom Metazoa; phylum Chordata; order Ceratodontiformes; family Ceratodontidae; genus Neoceratodus; species Neoceratodus forsteri. Next base: position 1,103,815,874 of record CM028135.1, on the reverse strand, counting down.
CTGGTGACCCCTCTATGGCCCCACCAGATTTGGTATCCGTTACTCCAGCAACTGCCTCTGGAACCTCCAATACAGTTGCCACTCTGCACCCACTTGCTCTCATAAGAGCAGGGGGACTCTGTCCGTCCCGCTCTTCACCCGCACAATATGGCTCCTGCAGTCCTAGCGGAAGAAAGGCTAGGAGTGTCAAGCAGGGTGGCTGAGATCTTGGTGGCAGTAGGAAGCCTTCCACCAGGGCCACATATGCTCTGAAATGGAAACGCTTCTGTCTTTGGGCTATGACCCTTGCCCTAGATCCCCTGAGTTGTCCGACAGAACATGTGCTAGAATATTTCCGTCACCTTCTGGACTTAGGACTGAGCTGTTTGTCCATTAAGGTGCACATGTATGCAGTTTCCGCATATCATGATCCCTTCGGAGACGGAATGCTGGCACAGCTCGTCTGTAAGACATTTCTTAGAGGTGTTTTACATATCAGACTTCCCAGGAGAGACATCATTCCTCTTTGTGACTTGCTTTTTGTCCTGGAGAAACTCACTATACCCCCCCCCCCCCCGAGCCAGCTGCTTCGCTTCCTCTCATGGAAGACCCTTCTTTTGGTAGCTATTACCTCCGCTCGAAGGGTTTCAGAGCTCCAGGCCCTGATGTGTACAGAACCTTACATAGTTTTCCACAGGGACAGGGTGACCCTGCCCATGACCCCTAAGTTCTTGCCGAAGGTGGTGTCCGTGCTGATCCTTAATCAGGACATTAAGCTGTTTTTATTACCTGTTTTTTGTCAATCAAGGTGAAGAGCTGTTGCACACCTTGGATGTTTATAGGATTTTGAGGTATTCCCTCCACAGGACCCACTCCTCCCGACAGTTGAACCAGTTGTTTGTCTCATTCGCAAAACGAATGCTAGGGGCTCCTGTTTCCAAACAGTCACTAGCCCATTGACTGGTGCAGTGTATTACTTTCTGCTACCAGCATTATAATAAACCACTTCCAGGAACAGTTAAGGGCCACTCCACCATAGCGGTGGCCTCTTCCTTTGCAGCACTCAAAAATATCTCATCGGCAGATATTTGTGCTGCAGCTACATGGAGTTCAGTCCACACTTTCATCAGGCATTGCAGCCTGGACATTGCATCCAGAAGGAGAGCAGGTTTCGGACTAGCAGTCCTGCAGGGCCTACTCTCTTAAATGCCTTTTTCAGCTTCAGATGTTTTCAGCATCTCTCCCTACCACCCTCTCAGACCTGGGTCTTTCCTTGGGTACTGCTTGGGACTCGGTCTTAATGGTATTACCTGCTGCAAGAGTGCCGCCCTCGAAGTTAGGTAGTACAGTTACGTAAGAACTTACCGTAACAGTAGATTTTCGAGACGAGCTCTTGGAGCAGGTGGCTTTCCCACCCACCATCCCCCAGGAGTGTTATTTGGGTTTTGGTTCACCAGCCCAAGGTGGGGACTTAATGCTTGGTTCTCCAGTTTTGTTTCTAGCAGGGTCTCATGCGGGAGAACTGAGGTGGCGCCAAGGGACCGCCCCTTTTATACCACGTCTGACGTAGAGCGTAGCCGACGTCGAGGGTGGTCCCCTGCCTCAGACTGCTAGCTACAAGTTTTCCGTGGGGTCCTGATGCCTGCCAGCGTCAGTCCTAATGGTATTAACTGCTGCAAGAGCTCCTCTCGAAGATCTACTGTTATGGTAAGTTCTTACGTAACTGTACTTTTTGCATTGAACATTCCATGAGCTTTATAATAAAGGCATTTGGCAGCATCCTATCTGAGAACAGACAGATTTCCCATTCCTAGCTGTGACACATTATTTCTGTTCTTTTTATTGGAGGAATGTGGTAGCAAAGCAAAGGTGGTACATATTAAAAACGATCAGTTTTCTTAAACAACTCTCCACTCATTAATTCAGTTGAATGTTATCTGCCTCCCTTCATCAGCTTGCAACTTGCTTGGTATTTTATGTGTTTTATTGGTCTTTTTCAGGAGCATAAGAAGAATTATCTTTAACTCCCTGATAAAGCCCAGTATTAATGAGAAGGGGGAGAAGGAGATGAACACCATTACAACATCACAGGCTCTGCAGATTGCGGGCAGGGCCGGCAGGTTCAACACCATATTTAAGGAAGGAGAGATCACCACGATGCATAGGGATGACCTTCCGGTGCTCAAGGACATACTCAGCAGGTCCGTTGATCCTATAGAGGTAAGAAGGATCAATAAAGCAAGGGTCTTTTTTTAAGTGCAATACTGTGTTTTTAGCATGTGCTTTCAGAAACAATATTTCTGGTTAGGGTTGATTACAACCTTTCAGAAACATAATGCTGCAGATCCCTGGTGAGGCCTCATCTAATGTACTGTGCCCAGTTCTGGAGTCCTCACTCAGAAAGGACAAGAATAGGCTCGAGACAGTGCAGTGCAGTGTAACAAAATGATTCAGGGCCAGCTAGGCAGATCCTATGAGCACCACCTCAAGGCACTAAATATGTACTCACTGGAGACCAGAAGGGAGTGTAGATAACAATTGAGACCTTCAGGTTCCTTAAAGGAATTAACAAAGTGAACTACAGGGAACTAGTCAGCCTGAATACCAATTCGCAGTCACGTGGACATGAATGGAAATGAACAGGAGGGTAGGCTCAGGAGAGATGTGAGGAAGTACTACTTTACAGAAAGGGTGTTGGAACCTTGGAACAGCCTGTTGGCTGAGATGGTGGGTCTGAAAACAGTCAGTGGTTTCATGTAGGGCTGCGACATAAGGGAATAGTGGTTACCGGGGGGTGACAGGACCAGGAAGGAGAGTAGAGAGATGACGAGGAGTGTTAGTACCTTGGAGGAACAGTAGTTTCCAGGGATTATATGGAACTTGGGTAGACTGGATGGACCTCTGGTCTTTCTCTGCCGTCATTGTCTGTTTTGTATGATCTTACTTCGAGATACAGCTCTTGCAGCAGGTAACACCATTAGAACTGAAGCCGGCAGGCATCAGGACCCCACGGAAAAATTCTAGCTAGCTATCTTCAGTGGGGACCGCCCCCGACGTCGGTCCTGCCTCCGACGTCAAGCGTGGTACATAAGGGGGCGGTTCCGCCAGAATCCTCAGTTCTTTCCCGCCATCGACTTGCATGCCTCGACCCTCCGGTCTTAGTCTAGCACGCGACGCATGGTTGCAGAGCTTTCCTACGGGAATTTCCTCCTACTTCGAAGAATTTTTCGCTGATGTCCTCTCCGACCTCCGGGCATCCATCGAAGTGTGCTTGCGGGAAGCAGATCCCTTACAGGACCCCCACACGGCCTGCGTCCGGTGCCTGGGCCCAGAGCACGATACCCGGCCTGTTCCTCTGCCAGGGGTTTAATAGCCGCACAAGGATCCAGCGACAGAAGGCTCTTCAGGTGTTCCTGCTAGAAGAAAAGTTGAGAGCCATGTCCTCTAAGGGGGAATCTTCGAAATCCCACAAACATGCTGAAAAGAAGAGACGGGAGAAGGACCCTTCCAGGTCTCTGACGAGGGCCTCCGAGTCCCGCAGCTCCGGGTCGAAGTCTGACCGGTCTCCATCCAGGGCCTCTTCTCTCCCCCCGGCTGCGGTTCCCATTTCTCGCTCTTCTCAGGCCTCTCCCGCCAGGCCGTCGTCGTCCTCCGCCTCCAAGGCCTCGGCGAAGTCCGGGGAGCGTCACCACCACCACCATAAGTCGGGTTCCCGCCCGTCGGCACCCGACGTCCGGTCCTCTTCCGTTCCACCCCGCAAAACTTTGGAACTTACCTCTGAAGAGGCGGTGAGACCGGCCGCCGGCTGACCTGTCAGCCGACCGTCCCGTCATCCCTCCTCGAGCCAGTCTTGCTGCGTGGGACCGTCGTCGGCCAGCTCTTCCCACCGGACGCCGGGTTGGGGACCGACGTCCGCCACGCCTGAGAAGAGGACTCCTGTTCCTCCGACCGTCGTCGGGCAGGAGTCGCTGACGGAGGAAGATCTGACGCAGCCCGAGGACCAGACGGGCGACCCCGGCCTCGTACAGTCTCCTAGGGCTCCCTCGCCACCGCCCGAGGTCCCTGTGGAGCCGTCGCCGGGACCCGATGACCGCCCTCCGGCGCCTGGGCCGTCGTCGGGATTGTCTTTAGCGGAAGTGAAGGATCTCTTCACGTACTGGTGGGACACCATCAAGAGGGATGTGGTGCCCACTGCTCTTCCTCCTCCTCCTCCCCCTACGCCTGCGGGGTCGGTTGGCCGTTCAACCCTCCCCAGGGAGTCCAGATCTCCTCCCAGGGGTCGATCAGGAAAGAGAAGACCTCCGTCAAGATCTTCTTCTGGATCACCCAGCCCCAAGAGATCCAGGGGACACCGACGTTCGCCATCGACGGAGGACACGGGATCAGTTTACTCCACCTCTAGATCCCCATCTCCAATCTCCATCCCTTCTCTGGACCCACGTGAGATGCCAAGGTCTCCTCCGGATGACCCTCGTTCATGGATATCATCGCCATATCCAGGAGAACATGGGGTGGGATGCGGAAGAGTTAGACCCGAAAGGTTCGCCTTGCCAAGTATCTTCGGCAAAAGGACCACAAGCCTGTGGTGGTGCCACCCTTGGTCGACACTTTTGTGGACGTCACCAAGGCCACGTGGAAGCGTCCACATTCGCTCCCCGCGGTGCCGAAGAAAGCTGACCGTCTATACAAGGCTCCTAAGGAGGACCAGTATCTGACGCAACAACCTCAGGCCAATTCTCTGGTCATAACAGCCTCACATGACCGGTCACAGAGGCCGCAGCATTTGAGCACACTGCCACCGGATCCAGAATCCAAGCAATTGGACTCTTTGGGCAGGCGCACGTATGCTTCCGCTACCTGCGCCATCAGATCCTAACTACTTGACCCACATGGTTCAGTTTCAGAACACTCTGTGGAACAGGGTCTGAGGTAGCTGAGAAACTACCGAAGGTGAGCAGAAGGAGGAGATGCTCCAGCTCCTCTTTCGGGTTCAGCGTGGGGACCCAAGTGCTTCGAGCCGCTGCGATTCCGCGGACTCATCGGCCCGAGCAGCAGCTTCGCGTTTGCCTCCGGAGACACTCCTGGCCCGTGTCTCAGCTTCACCCGGACGTCCAGAAGAACATTATGGACGCCCCTTTCGAGGGAGATGTTTTATTTGGTAATCCTTCTGAGAAGATTATTACCAAACTCCAAGAGGCCGGGAAGGCGGTGAGGTTGGTCCAGGCCATGTACTGACCTAGGCTTGGTTCCTTTCGTAGGAACCAAAGCCGTTTTCATGGGCGGACACAGAGGCAACAGTCCCGTTCCGCTACACAACAGAGGGGCTCTGGTTTCCACAGAGCCCAGGGTAAACAGCCCGCTAGCCGAGGTCAGCGCACCCCTAGGCCGACCCAGCCAACAGGCCCATCTGCCGCCACAGCATGACTCCTTTCCGGCCCCCGGCCCTCAGGATCAACGGGAAATTATGGTCGGGGGTGGCATTGCGAACTTCCTGCTGGGATGGCAGGCTATCACCACCGACAGGTGGGTTCTGCAGTTGGTCAGTATCGGCCACTTTATAGAGTTTGCAGAAAAGCCACCCTCGAGGCCTCCTCTGCTCTCCCGGTATCCGGGTCAGCACAGAAACTTAATTTGGCAAGAGGTACTCGCGCTCCTAGAAAAGAGGGCGATAGAGTACGTCCCGGGGAACCAGAGAGGACAGGGATATTATTCTCACTTCTTCCTGGTTCCCAAGAAAACAGGGGACCTCCGTCCGATTCTGGACCTAAGCGACCTCAATATGTCGGTCGCATACAAGAGATTCCGCATGGTGACTCTTCCAGGTCTTATTCCCATGCTGAAACAAGACACCTTTCTAGCGTCCCTAGACATGCAGGATGCGTACCTGCATATCCCCATAGCTCAGGCGCATCAGAGGTTCCTGCGCTTCGAGCTCCTCGGCCACCATTTTCAGTTCCGGGCTCTTCCGTCCGGGCTGTCATCCTCACCAAGGGTCTTTACCAAGTGCATGGCAGTTGTGGCAGCATCTCTAAGGAGACAGGGCCACTATGTGTTCCCGTACCTAGACGACTGGCTTCTCATGGCCGCCTCCAGAGAGGCGTTGCTATATGCGATTCAGAGCACCCAGGACCTGTTCCGGTCTCTGGGCATCCTCATAAATTACGAGAAGTCTCTCCTGGTACCGTCGCAGAAACTGCAGTTTATAGGCGCAGTACTGGACACTGTTCAGGGAAGAGGTTTTCTTCCGGCCGACAGAGCGGAGCGATCAGATCCCTCATAAGGATTTATCGTCGAACAAGATCGCATTCTGCCAGGTCGGTCCTTCGCTGTTTCTCGGAACATGGCTGCGCCATTCCTACTGTCCCTTTGCAAGGCTCCACATGCGGGTAACTCAGTGGATGCTCAAAGTGCAATGGGACCAAAGGCAAGACCACTTGCAGCATCGGTCAGAATCACGAATTCCGTGATTCAAGACTGGCAGTGGTGGCTAGTCCCAGGGTCGCTCTCCACAGGCGTCCCGTTAAGCAAGCGTCCCGGAGTAACCCTCACCATGGACGCCTCAGGTCTTGGGTGGGGAACACCTGGACGGGTAGAAGTCCCAGAATGCGTGGACCCAGATGGAAGCTCATCTTCATATCAATGTCCTAGAGATGAGGCGGTTCTCTATGCCCTGCAGGCCTTTCAGTCAGTAATCCCACCATGTACTCTTCTGCTTCAGACAGACAACACGGCGTGATGTATTACCTCAACAAACAGGCGCACACTCTTACCCCCTTTGCAGGGAAGCCATGAGAGTGTGGGATTGGGTAATCGGACACGGCGCAAACCTGATCGCTGTACACGCTCCTGGGTGGACAACACGATCAGAGACGGCCTGAGTCGCCCCAGGCCAGAGTCCACGAGTGGGAACTTCTTCAGGAGGTGGTAGAGGATCTGTTCCTTCGATGGGGAACCCAGAGCTGGACTTGTTCTCATCCCCATCCACACCAAACTGCCCAATTTTTGCTCGCTAGATCCAGGGCCTGGTGTTTTCTGGCAGGCACGTTGTCCCTCTCCTGGGTGAACAGATTCCTCTATGCTTTCCTCCCTTCCGCTGATCCAAAGAGTTCTTCTCAAGCTCGCGGGGAGCACGCACAGATGATTCTGGTGGCCCCTGCTCTGGCCCAGACAGATATGGTTCCCTTGCTGGCACAGCTATCTCGGGAACCCCGCCCCCTGCTGCCGCTCAGCTCCCACCTACTGTCTCAGGAGAAAGGTTCATTGCTCCATCCGGATTTGCGCTTCTCTGAACCTGCATGCTTGGCTCCTAGAACATAGCCATCTTAGGCCACGGGTCTCGCAAGAGGTTGCAGATGTTCTCTGCAGCCAGAAGCCGCAACGCATGCGACGTATGCCATGAAGTGGTGCCGTTTTTGTTTATGGTCATGGGCTCGTGATCTTTCCTCTTTAGGTTGCCCTGTGGGAGTAATTTTAGACTATCTCCTTTCTCTCTTTCATTCAGGCCTAGCCTACTCCTCTATCAAGGTGCACCTTTGCGCTATTTCTGCCTACCACCTTCCGGTGGGGCATCGTACTGTTGCGCAATTAGACGCCTCTCGGGAATTTCTCAGAGGGTGTTACACCTTAGGCCTCCCATCAGGGACCCAGTGCCTCTATGGGATCTGCTCTTTGTCCTGGAACAACTCCGCTCCCCTTTGAGCCTGCCGCGGATTGCGAGCTACGTTTTCTGTCGTGGAAGACGTTATTTTTGGTTGCTGTTACTTCAGCTAGAAGGATTTCTGAGCTTCACGCTCTCATGTGCAAAGAGCCTTATTTAGTTTTCCACGGGACAGAGTATCCCTGAGGACTGAACCCTAAATTTTTGCCTAAGGTGGTTTTCGACACTCACTTTAAACCAGGATATTGACCTTCCGTCTATTTCCGAGTTATTCTAATAGAGGAGGCTTTGCTCACACCCTGGATGTTCACCGCAGCCTGAGGTATTACCTCAACAGAACTAAACCCTCTCGGGTTCTGACCAGCTTTTTGTTTCCTCTCTCAGAGAATGAAGGGTCAACCAGTATCCAAACAGACCCTGTCCCGCTGGCTTGTCCAGTGTATGTTCGTCTGTTACGAGAGTTAGCAAAGCCCCTCCCGGGTTCTATCCGGGGTCATTCTACCAGGGTATGGCCACTTCCTTTGCAACTCAAGAACGTCTCCATTTCGACTATCTGCACTGCAGCCACTTGAGTTCTGTGCATACCTTTATCAGGCATTATAGTTCGGATAACGCCCGGCGAAGAGCCGGTTTCGCCTCAGCGGTGCTGCAGGGTCTCCTGTCCCACGTCAGGGCTTGGAATGTTATTTCTTGCCTTTTGCCTCCTCCGGATCTTCTGGCAGCTTTACTGCTTGGGAATCAGTCCTAATGGTGTTGCTTGCTGCAAGAGCTGTATCTCAGTAAGATAGTACAGTTACGAAGAACTTACCGTAACAGTAGATCTTGAGAACAGCTCTTGCAGCAGGTACCTCCCGCCACCTTCCCCTTAGAGGAGGCAGGGCTCTGCTCCTGCTTGTGTAAGGATTTTCTCCTTATTGTCTTCTGACGGTGGATCCTCGGTCTCCCCTTCTGCTGTCATCCTGCGGCCGGGAGTCTCCGGTAGGAGAACTAAGTTCTGGCGGAACGCCTCCTTATACCAAGCTTGTGTCGGGCCGGACCCGGCGTCCGGACGGTCCTCGCTGAAGATAGCTAGCTAGAATTTTTCAGTGGGGTCCTGACGCCTGCCGGCTTCAGTTCTAATGGTGTTACCTGCTGCAAGAGCTGTTCTTGAAGATCTACTGTTACGGTAAGTTCTTAACGTAACTGTACTTTTCTGTAATATAATTTCTGGTTAGGGCTGATTACAGCTTTTCAGGAACATAATATCATTTCTGGATAGGGTCGATTATAACCTGAAGCATTTTAGTGTGTACTTTCCCAAATGTAATGTAATACCTGGTTAGGGTAGATTACAGCCTGAAAGAAACATTCCAGTATTTATTTATTTATTTATTTATTCATTCCCTTTCCTTTCCTATTTATTTATTTAGTCTTTGGTAACCGGTTAAACCCACTAGGCACAAGTGCCTGTTTTTAGGGCGACCCGGGAGCTTTGCGCTGGTTTAGCGACTTGCTCCGAGTCACACAGTATGCAAGTGGAGGCTATGAGAATCAAACCCAGGTCTGCAGGTACCTAGCTCATTCACAGCTTGTTACTCTATCCTCTGTGCTATACTATAGTGCATATGTACTTTCGTAAATATAATTACTGGTTATGTTTATATGTGCGGTTCCTCATGTCATTTTATTTGTGGTGTCATCATATGTTTGTGTGTGTGTATTTTCACGTGTTTTGTATGTGCAGTGTGTGTGTGTGTATATGTGTGTAGTGTCTTTGTGTATGTGTGTGTAGTGTCTTCACGTGTTTGTATGTGTGGTGTCTTGTGTATGTGTGCTATCCTTGCGTTTGTGTGTGCAGTATCGTTGTGTGTGCAGTGTCTTCATGTGTTTATATATGCAGTATCTTTGTGTGTGCAGTGTCTTCATGTGTTTGTATGTGCAGTGTTTTCTTGTGTATGTGTGGAGTATTGGTGTTTCTAAGAGCATGGATATGTTGTTCATCCACACTTCTTGGCATGTCCCTTTCCCCTTTAAATCTTGCCGGAAAGTCATCAAGCTGGCTCCTCCCACCCACCGGGGTGGTAAATACCTTGGCTCCACCCCATGACTGCAGATCTTCCTTTCCGCTGGAAGATACAGGTTCCTTCGTGCTCTCACAGCAATTCGTAGACCCTGGATTCAAAGCATCGTTTTTTACTGAAACTAACCTTAAAACTCGTTCGAGCTAGCGATTCCGATTGTAGTGCATCGGACATGGAGGATAAATCGTCCCCCAGATTTCGCTGGTTTACCTGCGGCCAGAAGATGGCAAGCACCAATCCCCACCTAACGTGCGTTTATTGCCTAGGTGTTGGACATGACACCTCGTCTTGTACTTTCTGCCTGGCCTTTCATCCCAACATCCTGGACGACCGCAAGGCGCGCCTAAAACTGGGGAGACCGGTGAAATCGAAGGAGGCGAGGTGGGCGGTTTCCGCAGTCGCAGGATCTGCTGAGCAGCTGGAGCAAATGAAGGCATTCGAGGAGGAAGCAGCTCAAGCTTCGGCCAATTGAATCTTTTTTGTTCCGCTCAACCTTGGCTCCACCTTTACAGGCTTCTTCAAGGAGTTGTGCCAGTCTCTCCCCACCAGGAGTGAGGTGCCCTCAGGCTCGCACTCCTCCCGCCCTCGCAAGAGGGATAAGGATCCGAATTTTCGTCTAAGTGAAGACATACTTGGGACCGAGAAAGGTCTGAGTCCCAAGAGCATGTGGTCTCTGCCTTGGTCGAGACCACATCCTCAGCTGCCGGCTTTCCGGACATCCCGTCTGGCCAGGGGACCGAGGAAATAGCCGATGAGGCTGAGATTACTCTCAACCCAATCGACCCCAGTCGATGACTCTCTGGAAAGGACTCTGGTCCTTGTTTTTCCGGATGAGGAGACCCAGTCTGCTGGTGTCCCCATCAAGGAAACAGTTCCGAACCCTCGGTTTTCACCGACACCGGTGTTTCTCGATCGATCGGGTCCACTCCCTCGGTCTCGATCGAGGTCCAGAACCCCTTCGGCCGAACGACCGATAAAGAGTCATAAACACTCTAAGAAGAGGCGTTGCCACAGATCTTCATCCTCCTCGGACGAGGAGAGGCTTCGGCGGAAACTCTGTCGACGCTATGAAGATCTCATGTGGCAACAGATGATTTTGTCCGGGCAGAAGCCGGCCACCCTGGCCATCACTTGGCTTCCATCTCCTAGGCCGACGCCATCCACTCCGGAACCGAAGTCTTTGGTTCCCCCGCCCGTGGGGCCGGCCCGTATCCTGGTTCGGCCTGCCTTGGTCTCTCCACCGATTTTGGTGGAACCGCCACCTAAGCAGCCTCAGGGAGGGGCTCCCTCGAAAGAGGACCGAACAGACACCGGGCTCCCCCGACGTCTGTTGATTACGGTTGTCCCCGATCGACCTCGGCGAATCGAGGGAGACCTAGGTGGGAGGCTGTTGTATCCTGACTCTTCGGACTCTGACGCCACCGGATTGCACTCCCATCCTGAGGATGATGAGTCGTCCGTGGCGAGTTTGGAGGAAGGCCCTTCCTCTTTTCAGGGCATTCTCCACCTGATCTCCGAATCCACCAGAATGCCCCTGGAGTCCATCCTGAAGAAGGCGGAGTACCCCCTTGCGGATATCCTCAAAAGGGGGATACCCCCACGGAGGCCTTTACAGTGGCCGAAGCCATTGTTGGCCTGACTCTTGAGCTTTGGCAGCGCCCAGCTTCCTGCCCAGCACAGTCTGTCCGCATGGCCCGCAGGTACACGGTGCCCATTGGGGTCCCTGGCAGGATTCACAGAACATCCTTTCTTCTGTGTTCAGGTGTACTGGTAGCTCAGCCGACAGTGACTGACCCCCGGACAAGGAGTCCAAAAATATGGACCATTCCGCCCGTAAGGTCTATGCGTCCTCTTCCTTAGGCCTTCGTCGGGCCAGCTCGGCTGTTATAATGGCACACTTCTCTAATGCCCTCCTAGGGTCATTAGACAAAGTCCTCCCTCATCTCCTGGTGGACATGCAGACCACAGTCAAGCAAGTCCATGATCAGGGCCATGCTGTTGCAAAACAACAGCTCCAGATGGCCCTGGACATCGGGGATTCTTGTGCCCACTCTTTAGCAGTCGCAGTGGCTACTCGCCGCAGGGCTTGGCTGAGGCTTTCCTCCTTCCCGGCGGATACTCAGCACAAGTTAGCTGACATGCCCTTCCTAGGCACCGACCTGTTCGGTCCAGAAGTGGCCGGTCACCTTCAGCGCATAGAGCAGTCCAGTGCCTTGGATGCTACTTCTGCGAAGGGTTCTTCGGGCAAGAACCAGCAGAAGCATAAGAAGAAGCCTTTTCGGCACTCTTCCCTTGCAATCAGGCAACCCTCCTATCAAGGAGGCGAGCAGCAGCAGCAGCAGGGTCCCCAACAGCCCCGTAAAGGAGGCCAAGGCGCAGGTCCAGGAGCCTCCTCCTCCTCCTCGAAGCCTGCTCAGTGACGGGTTGGGGGTTGCCACCCCTATACTCATCACGCTAGCTCTGGGTCCTCCCGTGGGGGGGCCGGCTCTGTCACTTTCTTTCCACCTGGTTCGATATCACCTCCGACAGGTGTGTTCTCGAAGTGGTCAGTCAGGGGCTTCCTCTAGAGTTTGAGCAGTACCCTCCCAGCCGAGCCCGCGCCCCTTGGGAGGGAAGGATCTCAGCTTGCACCCAGTCGGCTCTCCGAAACGACATAGCTCAGTTCCTCCGCAAGGAGGTGGTAGCTCCAGTGCCGGATCCTCCTACAGACCCAGGCTTCATGTCCAGGTACTTTCTGGTGCCCAAGCGGACAGGGGATTGGCGCCCCATCCTAGATCCTCAGGTCTCGCACCTTCTGGATGGTAACTCTGAACCAGATCATACCATCCCTGGAACGAAACGTGGTTCTGTTCACTGGATCTGCAGGACGCATTCTTTCATGTCCCAATCCATCCGTCCCATCAGCGGTTCCTCCGCTTCAGGGTCGAGGGGACCCTGTACGAGTTCCGAGCAATGCCGTTCGGCCTGTCATCGGCCCCTTGGGTCTTCACCAAGTGCATTGCAGTGGTGGCGGCCCATCTTCAGCGTCAAGGGGTACGAATCTACCCTAATCTCGATGATTGGCTCTTGGCAGGTTCCTTCCTTCAGGAGCTGGAGAGGTCCAGGGATCTGGCCCTCCGAACCTGCTCCCAACTCGGCCTCCTGATCAACGAGGCTAAGTCGGAACTCGTGCCCTCTCAGGTGATGGGCTTCATCGGGGCAGAGCTCGACTCTTGTCAAGCCAGAACTCTGCTCCTAGCGGACAGGGCTGAGGTTCTTTCCTCCTTTGCCCGATCATTTCTGGTTGGACACTTGCGCCCTGCCCGGGACTTTCTGTGCCTTCTGGGTTACATAGCGGCGTGCACTTCAGTGGTCCCATAGTCTGCTGCTGCACATGCACTCCTCCAATGGGAGCTGGCTGCCCAGTGGACTCAACGCCACGGTCATTTTGACCAGCTGATCACTGTAACCCAGAAGATATGGGTTGCTCTCCAATGGTGGGTCACTCCAGAATGGTGGCAGGAAAGGATCCTGCCCACTTGTCGGCCAACTCATCCTCATGACCGACAAGCTTCTCTCATGGGCTGGGAGCCTACATGGGGAGCAACAGAGCCCACGGACTCTGACCCCAAGGAATCCTGATGCCACATTGCCTGTTGGACTTCAGAGCAGTCAGACTGGCACTGTCAGCTTTTGCTGCTCAGCTCCAGGGTCAAGTGGTTCAAGTCCAGATGGTCAATACCACGACCATGTACTACCTCAACAAACAAGGTGGCACGCACTCCCGTCTGCTGTGCAAGGAGGCACTCTGCATCTGGACCCTCGTGAGCCGGTTGGAGGCGGATCTCCTAGCAATCCATGTGGCAGGAGCCTCGAACCAGCTGGCGGATGCTCTCAGCTGCATAAGCCAGACATCCCATGAGTGGTCTCTCCATTCAGAGGTAACTTACAGCCTGTTTTCCCATTCGGGCAAACCGATGGTGCACCTGTTTTCCTACAGGGTAAAACACTAAGCTGAGACTGTACCATGCCCGCCCCCCTCAGCAGGGCTCGCTGCAGGGGGATGCCTTCTCGAGGCCATGGACCCCAGGCTCTCTATGCCTTCCCTCCATTTTCCTTGATCCACAAGGTGTTGCCCAAGGTGAGGAGGGAAAAAGCGAAGGTGATTCTGGTAGCCCCAGACTGGCTGCGCCAGTTCTGGTATCCAGATCTCCTCAGCCTCAGCTGCAGGCCCCCGGAGCGGCTTTGTACACACCCGGACCTGATATCTCTGAACCAGGGGAAGGTCTTCTATCCGGACCTTCAATCCCTGCATCTCACAGCCTGGTACCTGAGTGGCTAGAGTTCTAGGCTTTGGGTCTTTCCGAAGATGTCTACACTGTGGTGGAGGCATCTAGAAAGGAAACGACCAGGAAATGTTACGCCTTCAAATGGAAAAGATTTTCCATTTGGTGTCAGGGTAAGGGTCTGGACCCCTTATCCTGTTCTGTGGTTAACATTCTCGACTACCTTTGGTCTCTCTCCAAAGAGGGTCTACGGTCATCAACCCTTAGGGTGCACCTGGTAGCCATTTCTGCTTACCGGGCGTGGGCCAGTCAGCCGACATTGGTGCAGGAGACAGTGGTCGGGCGCTTTTTCAGAGGCCTGGATAACATATCCCCTCCGGTGCGTGAACCTCCACCTCCGTGGGATCTACTGCTGGTTTTGGCAAAGCTCATGGGCAAGCCATTCGAACCAATGCACAAGTGTGAGCTGTCACACTTGTCATGGAAGACGGCCTTCCTGGTGGCTATCACGTCTGCCAAAAGGACAGGGGAGCTCCAGGCGCTTTCAGTGGACTCCCCTTATCTGGTCTTCCACAGGGACAAAGTTGTCCTGCGCCCCACCCGAAATTCCTGCCGAAGGTGGTGTCAGAGTTTCACCATAACCAGTTGTTGACTCTACTGGTATACTACCCTAATTACACCTCAGAGGCAGAGTACAGGCTCCATACTTTGCACCTGAGACATGCTCTCTCCTATTACAAGGAGAGGACGGCGGAAATTCGTGGAGAGGTTCGACAGCTGTTTGTCACCTACGCCTAAGCCGCTTCTGGCAGACCTGCAGCCAAACAGACCATAGCAAGATGGATTACATCATGCATAGGTCTGTGCTATGAGTTGGTGGGCATGGAGCCTCCCAGAGGGATAAGAGCTCATTCTACCCGCCATACTGCTGCATCGGTGGCTGCTTCCAAGGACATCCCTATCCAGGAAATCTGTCGGGCTGCTACCTGGAAGTCAGAAAACACCTTCATCACCCATTACCACATCGACCTTGAGTCATGCCGGGATACTGGTTATGGGACCTCAGTTCTCTAATCTCTGTTCCCTAAGTAGGAGGTGTGCGCCTTGCCTCCCTCCTCCCGGAGAACTGCTAGGAGTCTGCCAATAAGTGTAGATGAACAACATCCACGATCCTAGAAAAAAAACAGGTTACTCACCTGTAACAGTAGTTCTAGGATTGGTATATGTTGTTCATCCACACGGACCCACCCGACCTCTCCGGCTGTGGATGCACATAAGCTGGCTTCCAGCAGGCTAAGATCTGGCATCATGGGGCGGAGCCGAGGTATAGTGTCAGTGGCTCAGTAGGTGGCACATTCGCCTTTGAGGCTGGGTGATCAGAGGGCTGTGGGTTCAGTTCCCACATCTGGCACTTGCGTTAATATCCCAGTACTGACAGAGAGGGGTGCTGCACTTCTGAGGTGCCGTCTTTCGGATGAGACATTAAACAGAGGTCCCATTTGCCTGGATTGGTGGTAGTTCAGATGGATGTTAAAGATCCCATGGCACTTCTCGAAAAGAGTAGGGGAATTTCTCCGGTGTCCTGGTCAAATTTCCCTCATTCACTATAAATACCACCAACAGCTTAATCTGGTTCAAGGTCAGTTGGCATTCATCTGTATCCCCCTCCCCTGGGTCGTGCCTGAAAATAGGCAATCTTTGTCTAGTGCACTTACCCGGTCAACAAAAAAATATACCACCCTGGTGGGTAGGAGGAGCCAGCTTGAAGACTTCCGGCAAGATTTAAAGGGGATAGGGACATGCCAATAAGTGTAGATGAACAACATATATCACTCCTAGAACTACTGTTACAGGTGAGTAACCTGTTCTTTGCCAGGAGAGAGACACAGATTGCTGATGGACATTCTGCAGGTGCTGGACATTGGTGCCATTGCGAAGTGCAGTACCCTGTCCACATAGCTGGGACTCTTAGGAGCTTTCAGCGGTGACCATAGCATCTTCCCTCCCTGACCAAGGCCCTTCAAGGAATGCTCCAGAGCAGTTTCAAGATGTCCCTTCAGTTTGCCTCCAGAGACGTCTGCCAATGGTATTGTGCACCCACGGGCTCTGCTGGCACAGTGCTTCATCCTACTTTGGAAATCCTGGTCTTGCAGACCCCAGACGGGCCTTATTGCCCAGTGTGTAACTGACCTACCACTGCAGATTCTGCATAGGCAGATGCATTAGGGAGAAGGTTTTTCACTGTGGCATGCACTGTGATGTACATCTCAACACATCAGGCACATTTAGCTGCTTAAAATAAGTACCTGTGGGCACAGCTAGGACAGCTCCTAGCTGTCATGCTCCAACCAGAGTGAGGTGGGCAAGCCATCTGCCTTTCTGCCAAGGGCCTGAAGTTGGTGAGGCACCAAACAAGGGCACCTTACAACACCAGTAAGATGGCTTCCAGGCTTGTAGGAACCAGAGTTTGCATTCAGCACATGATGTGGCTTCACCTGTCTCAGCTGGCACCTCTGGCCCGACATAAGGTGCTGAACTCTCAGTTCCAGGGGGACTCATTTTTCTCGAGGAGAGTCAGGTGGGAACTTGGGGTGGTGTTTCTACCTCATGACTGACACTGATCATTTTCAGGTCTCACCAGGCCTGTGAGGAGACCCCTGCCCTCTGGTGTTCTCCCCTACGCAGAGGGTTCAGGGTGAGCCAACTCCTTAATCCTTAGGCTGGCAGAAGATTTAGAACGTATAGGTTTTTAGGACGTGTATACATGTCCGCAGCACAGCAAGGGTTAAATTGGGAAGCTTGGTACTCAGACCCATGTATGAACCAGTGGTGAAGATTGATTTACGGGAGGTAGGAAAGTTACATACTCACTGTAATTGTTCCTTTTCCTGAATATCTTCACCATTGATTCAGACAACCACCTTCCATCCCCTGCTCAGCTATGAGCCAGTGCTACTGTCAGCTTTACCCTGTGGGTGCTGGCAGTCTCCACTGCATTTTTTACTCTCTGCCATAGCTTTTACGGGTGGAGACTTTTGTGTGTGTGTGTGTGTGTGTGCGATTTCTTTTTGTGAAAAAGAGGGTTAGGCACCATGGTACCAAACCCACACAAAACAAAACAAATGGTAGTGAAACCCCAGCCCCTGCCCCCCCAACCAAAAATTGTAAGAGTCTTTTTCTTTCATGGAGTGGGTAGGTTGCCTCCCTTCCCTTCATCTTTCTCCCTGCCCAGTGTATCTCCCATATAGGGATATCCCTGTTAGTGGCTATATGCAACACGTGCCCCTGGTACTGTCCAGTCTGCTCCACTGAGCAGATACTCTGTCCCTGGAGGGGTGCAGTGCACATGCCTGGATTCATGTACTAGCCACCCGCAGGGTACATCCCTGTGGTTGTGGGGAGAAGCAGATCATGTTCTTCCTTATGTTCAGATTCTTTGGTTGGTATCAGTGACATCACAGCCAAGCATAGAGGAGTGGCTTCAAGATAAACGAGATGGGGAAGAGAGCCGAGCACTATGGAAATACTGTAAATGAAAATTCACCAGGAACACTGACTTCTGCAGCATGATGCAAATTCTATGGAAAATTCCATGACTGCGGAATAGCAGAATCCCAGGCGCAGTGGGTATGGGCAGTGATGCACTTCAGGGCTGTGTTTCGGTGGCAGGGTTGCCATGACAACAGGGACATTTCGAGCTTCGCGCTTGAGGTCACTCTATCGTTATGGCAACCCATTGGTGGAAACACAGCCTTGTTATATATGGTTTGCCCATACATTATATATAATAGAAACATAGACTTTGACGGCAGATAAGGACCACTTGGCCCACCCAGTCTGCCCATTTCCTACCTATTGGATAAGCTGCAGATTCTAGTTAACCAACAGCCTACTTCCTGCAACCCCCGACTATAATTGCCTTATGTCTGTCCCATGCATGTTTGAATTCCCCCACTATTTTAGACCCCACAACCTCTCCAGGAAGGTGGTTCCATGCGTCCACCACTCTCTGTGAAAAAATTTCCTCACATTACCCCTGAGCCATCCCCCCTCTATCTTCAAATTGTGCCACCTTTTTCTTGCACACCTCTTTTTCTGAAAGATACTACCCTCCTGGACTTTGTTGATTCCCTTGAGGTACTTAAAAATTTCTATCATGTCCCCCCATCCCTCCTTTCATCAAGGGTATACATATTAAGCTCTCTGTCTCTCTTCATATGGTTTCTGATGTAGACCCTGCACCATTTTAGTTGTCCTCCTCTGGACTGCTTCCATCCTGTCTATTTCCTTGCGGAGATGAGGTCTCCAAAACTGCACACAGTGCTCCAGATGGTGTCTCACCAACTGTCTGTACAGAGGGATAACCACTTCCCTTTATACGTTCGCTTGCACACATGCTCAAGGAATGTCTTGAGAGAGTAGCACACTTTGGAGGTGTGACTCTCCTGTGCAATGCACTGCTCCGTTGAGCAGGCGTGGCGGTCCTGCATCAATGGATGCAGGTGCTGTGCATGATAGCGGTGGTCTTCACTTCAAAGAAAACCACCGCTGTCTGCTTGCAGCGCTCACGCTCCAAAGTGGTGCCACGCTGGGAGCCCACCCAGCGTGGCAAATCTTGTTTTGGCCGACGGGGTGCCCAATCCCCGCCGGCTCCATGTCCCCCAAACTGCTTTCCTGCTGCCACGCTGGAGCCCACCTAGCGTGGCAAGCGTACCGCGCTCCGCTCCGCCTCGCCCCCTCCCCAAAGCTTTGGTGCCACGTGGAGCCCACCCCAGCATGGCAAACCTTGTTTGGCCGACGGTGCCCAATCTCTGCCGGCCCATGCCCCCTGCCGCCCTCTGCCATGCTGGCCCACCCCAGCGTGGCAAACGCCTTTTCTTTTTTACAACCTGTAATTAAAACGGTCCCACGGCGCTCTCCCTGGCCCCTCCCACAACCCGCACCCACCCACTGCGCACCCAGCCTCCCACACCCCCACCCCATACTTACCTCTGGACCTCTCTTGACGATCTTGGTGGACCAGAACACATCTGCACTCTTCAAAGCTGACCGCAAACTGAGGAAATGCCGGTCAGTGTATAGCATGGGTTAGATAAGTTTCAATCTTATTAGATATTCAGGCATTTTGTGATTTTGCACCAAATTTCAACATGGGGTTTTTGGGACCCCTTCTTATGAATGATGTCACTGTCATGGCTAGTTGGGTCGAAGGGTGATTTCACAGTCACTGCGCCGAAATCACCTTTCGGCCCAATTAACGAAATGACACTGCCAGTGTTCATACTATGGCTCTCAAAAGCCTATTTTGAAAATTTGGTCAAAAATTCCAAAAATGCCTGAGATATGCAATAAAGTTGAAAACCCCATCTAGCCCAAATTCTAAAATGACTGTTTTATTTAGTGTGCTATGCAGTTCCTACGATTGTAGTTCGCGGAATTTTCAATATTTGCACCAATGACTTCCAAATACCTAAACAGCACATAGAAGCAAGCAACATTCGGCATTGACAAATGCTTGTACTTCTTTGTCACTGATTTTTTTAAGCCATGTCCAAGTGCCAAATACCACTGCAAATACCTGCAAGTGAACGTTCGGCATTGACAATTGCTTGTTCTACTTGTGATGCCCCTCCCTATGCATCCCAGTATCCCCCTGGCTCTCCTTACCGACTTCTCACATTGCTTACCCACCTTTAGGTCATCTGATATGACTACCCCCAGATCCCTTTCCATTACTGTTGTTGTTAGTACCTCCTCTGCTATTGTGTACTCTTCTCTTGGATTTTTATTTCCCAGGTGCATTACTTTGCACTAATTTGCATTGAATCTAAGTTGCCAAATATCTGACCATTCCTCCAATCTTGCCAAGTCCCTTCTCATCCTTTCTACCCCCCCTTGTGTATCAACTCTGTTACAGATCTTTGTGTCATCTGCAAAGAGGCATACCTTTCCTTCCAGACCCTCTGCAATGTCACCTATAAAGACGTTAAAGAGGACTAGACTCAGTACTGATCCCTGAGGTACTCCACTAGTAACCCCCCTTTCTTCGGAATGTGTTCCATTCACTATTACCTTCTGTGTCTTGTTGTGCAGCCAGTTTGCTACCCAAGCTACCACTCTGAGACCCACTCCCAGGCTGACTAACTTGATTATTAATCTTTTGTGCGGGACTGTGTCAAGTGCCTTGCTAAAGTCTAGGTAGGCCATATCCACAGCCCCTCCCTGGTCTATAACTTTGGTCACCCAGTCAAAGAAATAGATTAGATTCATCTGACATGAGCTTCCTGCTGTGAATCCATGCTGCTTTGGGTCCTGCGCCCACTGGCCTCTAGGTACTCAACAATTCTTTCTTTCAGAAGTGATTCCATCATTTTCCCCACCACTGAGGTCAAACTAACAGGTCTGTAGTTTCCTGCTTCTGCCTTGCTCCCACTTTTGTGAAGGGGAATCACATCTGCCCTCCTCCAGTCCTCGGGTACCACCTCATCCTCCCATGATTTGTTAAAAAGTGTGGTCAGTGGTGTCACTAGGTCCTCCCTTAGTTCTTTTAGGATTTTAGGGTGAATCCCATCAGGCCCCATTGCTTTGTCCACCTTGAGTTTTAGGTGTTCTTTCAGGACTCTCTCTTCTGTAAATGGACTGGCGTCAACCCCACTACCCAGAATGCTTCTATTGTTTGGTTTAGGTAACTCCTCCTCCTCCTCCTCTTTTGTGAATAGTGAGCAAAAGTATTCATTCAGTATCTCTGCCTTTTCACGGTCTCCCTCTGCCCACCTCCCCTCTTCTTTATTAATCTTCACTATCCCTCCCTGAACCTTTCTATGCTCCTTAATGTACCTATAAAAGGTTTTATCCCCCTTCTTAACTGAGTTGGCTATCTTTTCCTCGTTTGGGCCTTTGCTTTTCTGACTGCCTTCCCCACTTCTTACGAACATACGAAATTTGCCAGCAGATAAAGGCCTAGAGGTCTATCAAGTCTGCTCGAATGTGCAGCTAGCACCCCTTATTCTGCAGCTGCCCCACCCTTCCCCTTCATTAACCCTCCCCCTTGTCCTGTCCCATCCCCTTTTGAAGCAGTCCACTGTTCTACTGGATACCACTTCTGCAGGTAACGCATTCCACCCAGCCATCACCCTCTCTGTAAAAAAAAAAAGTGTCTGCTCATCTCCCTCCTGAACCTTCCTCCCTCCAGTCTCATATCATGGCCCCTGGTGGCCCTCCCCTCCCTTACTTTGAACAGCCCCTCTGTACCCATCTTGTTTATTCCTTTCATGTATTTAAAGGTTTCAATCGTGTCTCCTGTCCCTCTCTTCTCCAGTGAGTACTTGTTCAACTCCTTCAACCTCCTCTCGTATGTTAAGTCCCCCAGCCCCTTGATCATCTTTGTCGCCCTGCGCTGCACCCCCTCCAGTAACTTAATGTCCCTCTTCAGATATGGGCGCCAGTACTGTACGCAGTACTCCAGGTGTGGTCTAACTAATGACCTATACAGTGGCAGAATCACCTTCTCCCTCCTCAAGGATATACCCCTTGCAATACAACCCAGCATTTTGTTGGCCTTTGCAGCTGCCTTCCTACATTGCGCTGAGTTGTTCATTGACCCTGTAATGAGCACACCCAGATCCTTCTCCTCCTCTGTCTGGGCTAGCTGCACTCCCCCCAGCTGGTAACTCCTCCTTGGGTTCTTCATCCCAAAATGCAGCACCTTGCACTTTTTGGCATTAAACCCCAGTTGCCAGGTGTCTGACCAGGTTTCAAGCTTTGCCAGATCATCCTGCAACCCCTGCCGCCCCCAGGTCATCCACCACCGCCTACCTTGGTATCATCAGCAAACAGACTGATCTTTGCTCTTGATGTCCCATGATATGTCTGCAATGAATATCCCAAACACTGGTCCCAACACCGAGCCCTGTGGAACACCGCTCTCACTGCCCTTGGGTGTGAGAGCTCCCACCCACACCACCCTCTGTTGCCTTCCCGTAGCCAGTTTCCTACCCATCTCACCAGCTTTGTACCAGCCCTGTGCCTACCTAACTTCCTTCCCAGCCTTCCATGCGGCACCGAGTCGACCTCTTACTGGAGTCAGATACAGGACATCCACTGCATGGCCCCTGTCCAGTTGCCTAGTTACCCAGTCATAGAACTCCGACCAGGTTGGTTTGGCAGGATCTGCCACGATGAAGCCATGCTGTCTACTGTCCTGTAGTCCTTTGGCCTCTAGGAGGCCACCAGCCGCCTCCTTCAGGATAGTCTCCATTAGCTTACCCATGATGGATGTGAGGCTCACTGGTCTGTAGTTTCCCGGTTCATCCTTGGGGCCACTCTTGTGGAGGGCACCACATGAGCCATCCTCCAGTCCTGGGGTACACACCCCGAATGTAGTGAGGCATTAAATAGGTCTGCCAAAGGTCCTACAAGGACCTCTGCCAGCTCCTTCAGTACCCTGGGGTGGATGCCATCTGGGCCTGGCGCCTTGTCCACCCTCAGGGCCTTCAAACCCTCTCGAACTCTGCCCTCCATGATTTCCCCATCTGTCACCCCTTCCCCCCTTGTTTCTACCATTTCTCCCACCTTGGGTGTCACCCCCCTCTTCTCTTTAGTAAATACTGAGCAGAAGTACTCATTTAGTGCTTCTGCCTTGCTCCTTTCCCTGCTTCCACCCAACTCCTCCTTCCTAATCGCCCTGTATGGTCCATACAGCTCTTTTCTCCCTGATGTACTTAAAGAACCTTTCCCCTCTTAATGCCTTGTGCCAGCCTGAGTTCCGTGAGATGCTTTGGCTCTTACTGCCCTTGTCACCTCCTTCGATTCTGTCAAGCATTCCTCCCTCCCTGTTTTCTTGGTACTCCAAAGGCAGATCTTTCTTCCTTACCTTTCCATGGCCTCCTTGCTCAACCAGATCGGTTTCTTAGCCCTAGCCTTCTTGCTCTGGGCTTTGCAGCATGTTTTGGTTGCCTCCACTATCCCCAGCTTTATGGCGCCCCCCTGGTTAGTGTCCATACTAGATTGAATTCTGGCCAGGTACCCTTTTACCACTTCCCCCATCCTCCCAAAGTCGGCCCTCCTGAAGTCCAGCACTCTTGTGCCAGATTCCACTCCTTCCTTGCCCATATCCAATGTGAGCGATACTGAGTGGTGGTCACTCCCTGCTTTCTGCTTTAATTGATACAGTTCCCTGTCGTGCTCCTTCTGTGATTCCTTATACTTTTTGAATGCAGCCTTTTTCTCCTTAACCTTCCCTGACACCTCTTTTGAGAACCATAGTGTTTTTTTTATTCCGCTTTGTTTTCTTTATTTGTTTCACACAAAGGCTTGTTGCCTCCATGATGGCAGTTTTGATTTTCTCCACTGTTCTTCCCTCCTTTCTGGCCATTTGCTAATGCATTCCTCAGGTATTCACCAATTATGCCAAAGTCAGTCCTTCTAAAGTCCAGTATCCTTGTCTTTGTATGGCTTGTCTCCATGGTTGTGTTTATTGTAGGCACACTGTGCAGTGGTCTGTGTTCCAAGATGTCTACTGACTTCTAAATTTATGATCCTCTCTCCATTTGAGAGTACCAGGTCTAATATTGCTCCCTCGGTGGTTCAACCACTAGCTGTCTAAGGCATGCCCCGTAGGGTATCGAGAATGACCCTGCTCTTGGATGTGGCTGCAGTCCATGTCTTCCAGTTAACATCTGGCATATTCAGGTCCCCCATCAACAGTATCTCCCCTTTTTCAGCCATTTTGAGAATGTCCTCTATCATTTTCTTGTCCATTTCCTCCCCTTGAGATGGGGGTCTGTATACAACCCCTGTGTGGATTGTGATGCCATTCCCTGTCTCCAAGGTGACCCAGAGTGCCTCTTGTCCTCCCCCTTTACTTTTTAGTTCTGTAGCTTTGATCCCTTCCCTTATGTAGAGAGCTACTCCACCTCCTCTTTTACCCTCCCTGTCCCTTCTGTAGATTGTGTACCCTGGTATGTTGACATCCCAGTCATGGTTCTCCATGTACCATGTTTCTGTGACTGCCACAATATCCAAGTATTCCTCTTCCATCAGGGCTACTAGCTCAGGAAGCTTGATTCCCAGACTACGGGCGTTGGTACTCATTGCCCTCCATTTAATGTTGGCTTTATCCTTTTTAACCCCATCCCTGCTCTTATTGCCCTTGTCTATTTTTCCATTTACCCCTGTCCTGCCCTCTGTTAAGCTTTGTACCTCAGTGTTTACCCTAGTACCTGCCATGTTTTGTGGGGGGAGGCTTGAATTTTCCTGCTTTCTATCAGCACCTCCTCCCTTGGCTAGTTTAAAAGCATCAGATATATTAACAGCACGTCAGTACGGCACTCCTCCTCCCTTGCTTCTGCCTTACATAACTTTCTCTCATCTAACTGCTCCTGCTTTAACACTCCTTAACTGTCCTCCTCTACCTCTGATCCTGTCCATGACTCACATCACCTATTAAACCTTCCACCCCCCAGCCTGCTTCTCAGCACACACTCCTTTACCTTCACTGCTTACCCCCTCACTCTTACCCTTAACCGTCTTACATTACCAGCTTGCCCCTGCTTAGTTTTGACCTCTGGCAGGGTTCTCCGCATCCTGGAGGGGTATAGCACTGGGCAAGCCTCCTCCTTCCCCTCCCCCCTCTCTCCTTTCTACCCAACTTTTCCTCACCTAAATCTGCCCTCTGTTGGGATTCTTAGCACCCTGGCATTGTCTACTCTCAGGTAAATTTCTTCCCTCCCTCCTTTTTTTTTCCCTTTCCTCTTCTATCTCTCCCCCAATTCCCTCTACCCAACTTGTTCTTGCCTAATTCTATCCCCTGGCAGGGTTCTCTGCATCCTGGAGGGGCCCAGCACTGGGCAATTACTCTTCCTTCACTCCCCCTCCCCCTCCATCCTTTGTACCAACTAGTCCTCGCCTGATTCTGCACTCTAGCAGGCTAGCAGGGTTCTCAGCATCCTAGAGTGGCCTAGTCTTAGGCAAGCTTCTTCTTTCCCTCCTCTTCCCTCCTTTTCCTTCATCCATTCTTTTCTCTCTTCCCAACTTCTTCTCACCTAGTTCTACCCCCTGGCAGGGTTCTCATTATCTTGGAGGGCTCCAGCATAGGGAAATTACTTCCTTCCTTCCCCTTTTCCCCCTCCATCTATTCTACCTAACGTATCCTCGCCTGGCTCTGCTCTCTGGCAGGGTTGTCAGCATTCTGAAGAGGCCTAGTTTTAGACAAGTTTCTGCCACCCCTCCTCCTCCTTCCCTTTACCATCCCACTACTATCTCTACCTAACTTGTCCTTGCCTACTCCTGCCCCTTATTCTGTGTCCTTGCTTCAGTCCGCTACTGGCAGCAATCTCCGCACTCTGAAGGGGCCAGTTACAGGTATGATTTTTTGCTCACTTTGCTCTGGTAATGTCCCCCCCATCTTTATCCTCTCCTTCCCCCAGCTGGTTTCCCCTGTCTACCCCTCTACCCTCCTTGATGTCCCCTCACTGCACCTCATTCACTCAATAATTGCTAAATAATCTGCCTCTTAACTGTGAGCCATTCCTGCAAGGAGTTGGCTGCAAGGCTACATCAAATTGCTGCACTGTGTTCCTCAGATGTGTCACTTGTAATTAAATGCATATGCCACAGGTATGATATATTTAACTGTTATGTCACAAATGCAATTGTATGATTATATTTTTTAACTGTATGTCTTGTTACAAATGTAATTGAGTGTTTAATTTCTCAGATATGTTAAATGTAAAACTATGTCTAATTCTTTCTTCATCCATTTGTACCCCCCCACACACACACCCACCCACCCCAGGTCGCATCGGGAAACAAGCAACTTGTTGTTCAGTGTGTCTTCCTGGTGAAACATTTCAATAAACAATAAAATTCAGTTTTCATTTTTTTTTTTTTTCAGTCAATAATCTTTATTGGCTTATACACAAGAGTACATAAAACAGAATACAGCAGAATCACAGGCTACAGGGAGTTGGCAAGTTTTCATTTATTAAAATTAATAATCAGGCTGATTTTACGTCATGTGAGCTGTCACACTCGTTTACAGTCACATTCTAAGCACAATTTCACATATTTCCAGTGCATTGTACCACCCATGTTCGCTATGTATACATCGATTTGTAATTAATTTCTTGTACTATGTGTTTTATTTTGTATTGGATCTGTACTTTTCCTTCATTCTAGGCTACTGTAACTGTCTGACTTTTGTAATTGCCTCCCTTGTCTCCCTTCCGCCGGGTCGCACCTGGAAACGAGACCGGCTCAGTGTGCCTCTCCTAGTCACCAAACTTTAAATAAATAAAAATAAATAAATGTAATAATATAATAATATTCAGTAATAAAGATGCAAAAGTAGTAACATCATATAGTTAATACGTTACATCCCAGTTACGCTATACTGTATAGCAGAGCCCATTAACTATTTGACACAAGCCCATGATTCCTGTTCCTTTATCAACCACTGCAGTATACTGTCTAAAGAAATAGGGTTTCCAAAAAAGGGTGCAAGGACAAAGGGATTGAATTCCAAAAGGATGGTGCTTCAACTGTAAAGTTTGCTTTTCCTCTGATGGTCAACATATGTGGCACCCTGAATTAGGGACCCCCAGCAGACCCCAACCCTACTTCAGTTGGCGTCACTTGCAAAAGATCAGATATATAATCCAGTACATTGTGCTTCAGACTCAGACGTAAACATTTAAAAGTGTGTAATTTCCTCCTAACAGCAACCAGATGGTACAGAACACATCTCTGGGTTCCATAGGGGGCACCGGCCATAACCCTTGCCATACAGTTGAAGACATCTAGCCTCCCGAACCTTTGCACCCCATAAACCAGGTCCCCATGATCAGTTGCTAGGAGGAGCCTAGGGTAACTATTTTGGGTCTGGCACTGTGAGGCCGAGCATTCCGTACTTTGGAAAAAGCCCCTAATCTTTGTCCTGTATTACTATAGAGGAAATGTGTGCTTCCCAGGTTAAGTGGGAATCAAACCACACCCCAGAGGTACTTGCACCTATCCACAACTTCTAAAGTTTTAATGGACAACTGAGCTTCCTGCACGTCTGCTCTCTTGGATGAAACAAAAATCTTGACCCGGGTTTTCTAGAATTTAACAGTTTGCTATATAACTGTATTTTATCACAATTTTCTTGACGTGACCGCTGGATTACATTTCTGCTGTCCCCGACACAGTAGACAGCTGTGCCATCCTCATAGAGATGCACAGTCGCATCCTGCAGATCTGCGTCAGTATCATTAATAAGCAGGGAGAACAGAACCGACCCCAGGAGGACCCCGTTTTCAACCAGCTTAAGGACTGATCTCATCCCGTGTGAATAATGAACAGAAAACACCAGAAATAGTTAATTTACATATTGTTTATTATGTTCCCTGTAAAGCTCTGTTGTACTGCAAGCAAACATTTGGCATTGACCAGTGCTTGTTCAATATTGGGGTTACAGACGCTTCTTTCCAGTCCCCTGGTACTTCCCAAGTTACAGGTGATTGTGCCATAATGGCTACTTGTGGATCAGCCAGCTCTTATGGACATTTCCTTCAGAATCCTGGGGTGAAGCCCGCCGGGACCTGGTGCCTTGTTTAAGATTGCTTAGTCGATCTCTGATAGTCCTAGGACAGGGTTTCTCAAATGGTGAGGCCAACCTCCCAGGGGAGGCCCCAACCTGTTCAAGGGGAGGCTCAAACAAGCCTTAAAATGTACTATATTTAAATGTCAAGTTTTGGATTCTTCGTGTGAAGGATGCAGCAAAGTGAAAGTGAATAATGGCATGCAAATTTATGTACAAAATGGTTACTAGGAAAGACACGCTCAACAAACACTTGTTTCCTGGTATGACATGTGGGAAATACAATTCTTGGAAACTGTGCAAAACAAAATTCAAAACAATGCAATTGAATAAGAGCTAGGTAACAAATGACCCATTATACTGGCTGCAGAAAAACACAAATACAAAGGCTAAACAGAGAGATACTAGGAGCAAGATCAGGAGGGAGAAAAATAGTCCCTGAGAAGGTGAGAGCAGGGTAAAACTGACAAAACAATCTGACTCATAGAGGTATTGCAAGGAGGGTAAACAGAGTCCAAAAGTCAGAAGTGTGGAGTGAGTAGGCTGACGGGGGGTTATAGAGAGGGAGGATAATAAGTTCAATAAAATGAGAATAAACTCAACTACTGACATGCGCTTCATTGGATTCTTCCTGTAATGTGCAAAGTATGATAGTTGTTCTAACTATGGGGGGCCCCAAAATTATGTCTATATTAGGGGGAGTCCCAGGATCTTTTCCAAGGTTTTGGGGAGGCTCACTATGACAGTGTGAGGACTCCTGTCCTAGGAGGTACTGTTATTGTCATAGGGTCTGGTATGATGATTGATTAAATCCCCCCCCCCCCACAAAAAAAACAACTTGATTTTATTGAAGGCCAATGTTAAAGCGTTATATACAGTACCTCTGGCATTTTTTGTTTGCTGTCAGTAATGATGCAGTTTACCTTTAAAAGTCCAACTGTTCTTTTGTTCTGTTTTACACTGTGATATACCTGAAGAATTGTTTTGTAATTTCCTTTGCTGTGGTAGCAAGTTCCTTCTCCATATTCCTCCTGGCCCTCCTATCTCCCTTTTACACCTTCAGTGATAACGGACACTGCTTCCTGATCTAGACACACTTCCTCTGAATTTTATTTATTTTTTTCAGTTTCCACACTGCTTGCAGAATCTGTGGTTCTAACTTCCCTAACGCCGTTTTTCCTCCGTAATGTCTTGCGCTGATTAGTTAATACTGGTTTCTTGCCTTTTTTGTTCATTTGAGGTATATGACTGTCAGTTGTGTTATGGCTGCTTCTTTTAAATTTGTTCCAGTTTTGACTTGCACAATTGTCACAGAACTCTTGATCTTACTTTGAGAGGGCTTTTGCAGTAGGTATTTACAAGTAGGACTAAGCTGCCAGGCATCAGGACCCCACGGAAAAATCTCTAGCTAGCAGTCTCTGGCGGGGACCGCCCCCACATCAGGTGACCAGCGTCAGTCGACGTTAGTATAAAGGGGGCAGTCCCGACGCCCGCCCTCCAGTTATTTCCTGCCGTCGGCTTGCGAAAGTACCTCATGGAAGAACAGTGTTCGCTTTTCTCACCATTTTGGAAAAGTATCAGTCTTTTTCGACTTTATTTTATTCTGATATTTGTGTAATACTACCTCGCTGTGCATGTCATCCCCAACGCCATCGGAATCGCATAAGAACAAGTGCCACTCGTGTGGATCCCAGCTCCCTCACAAAGTTGGCCATTCCCTCTGCCTCTTCTGTCTTAGCCCAGACCACTGCGTGGAGGAGTGTGAGCACTGCCAAAAATTCAGTGCTGCAACTCGGAAATGAAGGCAGCAGTCCCTGGAAGCCCATTTACTAAAAAAAAAAAAAAAAAAGAAAATGACATCCTTGGAAAGGGAACTGAAGAAATTGAGGCAGGAGTCAACTTCTCCTGAGGGCCATCACAAGATGAAGGACAAGGAGAAACACCGAGATCAGGACTCACCATTCACAGCAGCCGCGACTTTGGCTGGGGTGGCTCTCCAAGGCAACTCATCTCCCCAGGGATCGTCCGTCGATGGCCGCTTCAGTGGTGTCTCAGCCAGCATCGACCCCGGTCTGGCTTGCTCTCGGGCCCAACGGGAGCCTCCAGAGCAAAGGAAGCCCACACTCTCGCTACGGCCTCTAAATCTGCACCTTCCAGTCAGAATGCGTCTGATAAGTCAAGTCTTGGTCCCACCAACGCCCGCCTGGACACGGCTGAAAAGTCAGTCGTTGGCTCGCCTGCTCAGCCAGGGACCCTTCCTCAGGCCATTCATCCATCCCTGATGTTGGAGAGTCGCCGCAGCACACATCGACTGCTTTCCCCTCTAAGGATCCCACATCTTCTCTGGCTTCTCCCGAGGAGTTTACTCCTCCCTCCCTGGCTGGGACCGAGGAGCCCAACATGCCGATGTCGGGGGTGCCCCCCGCCAGATCCTCAGACGCCGGACCCGACTTCACCCTCTGGCATCCCGCTCCCTGACGATCTAACTTAAGAGCCTTCCGGATTCCCGGGCCCACCTACGGGTCCCCCTCTGGGCTCTACGCCCTCCGGGACGATGCCTGATCCATCTGCAGGGCCGCCGCTGGCATATCCGACTCTGTCAGACACCCCGGCACCATGGATACCTGACGCCGCAGTATCCGGCTTCTTAGTACCCAATGCCGCACTATGAGATGCCGCAGTACCCGGCTCCTCAATACCCAACACTGGGCCTCCCACCATCGGATTATGGGTACCCTTATTACGGGTTTCCAGCTTACCCATACCCAAGCCCCCTCCCCCTACTCCCTCCTCCATCTACCCCACAGCCTCAGGTGGACTTGAAGGAGGTTTTGGCCTCCTGGTGGGCTGAAGCAAAATCACAGATCACCCAAGAGGTCGAGAAACGCATACCGATGCCGGACCCCTTACATCGTCGTGAAGAGACTTCCCTTCCTCTGCCTGACACCAGAGCTGAACCTTCTGGTTCTTGGGCCAGGAAGGACATGCTCCCCCGGGGAACCCCCAGAGAGGGCGATCCTCCCCCTCCTTGGGAGGCCTCTTCTTCTACTTCTCAATCATCGGAGTCTTCGGAGTCAGATTTGGACTCCGAATGCTCTGATCTAGAGGACGAGCCCCACACTCCAGATAGACACAGGCCGTAAGGTTCTCCGAAGTCCCTTCTGGAAGATCCTTCCTTTTTGGAGCTGCTGAAGAAAATCTAGGCCGCCTGCGAGTGGTAATCAGTGGAACCAGGTCCCCAGCATAAGAAGCTTGCGGCCCATCTGGACCTCCCAGAGACTTCTCCCACCCTGATTCCACCCTGGATAGAGCCTCACGAGGATCTTGTCTGCACTGTTTGGAAGCACCCTTCCCCATTAGCCCCTCTTCCTCGGAAGGCCGACAGGCTATACCAACTCCTGAGGGGAAGGATTTTCTCATCCTTCACCCCAAGGCCGATTCAGTTGTGATTAGTGCCGCACATGACCGATCAGACAACCCTAAACATCTCAGCTCGTCCCCCTCCCTGACAAGAAGTCCTGTCTTCTGGACCGCTACGGGAAGAAGTTCTATGCTTCTTCCACTCTGGTCATGAGGGCCCTCATTTACATCGGCCACATGGGGGACTACCAGAAGGCTATCCTTAGTCAGATGGAATCAAAACTGAACTCCCTCCCAGATTTGCAAACAAAGCAGGAACTAGAAGATCTTGTCTGCTCCGCCTGTAGACACATGCTTCATGCTACATATGACTCGGTGAACACTGCAGGCAGGAGCTCAGCCTTCGCCGTATCCTTACGGCGTCATGCCTGGCTCAGAGTGTCAGGTTTGGCCCCTGAAGTGCAGTGAGCCATCCATGATGCTCCCTTCAGAGGGTCTGTGATGTTTGGCGGTGATGTCAAGGACATCATCACCGAATTACAGGAGAAGCGTTTGGCATTAAGGTCTGTTCAGACAATGTACAAACCCTCTCAGAGGCAGAAATGGTTCTTCCGGCTCCCCAGCCGCCAAAGGCCTAAGCAGACGTGACCCAGATGTCCCAACAGACGCAAAGCTGCGTCAGCTGCCAAGACCCTCTCCCCAACAAGAAAGCTTCCGGGGCCTCGGCCGCTACTCTGCCCCCCACCTCCTGACTCCCTTCCTCTCCCAATGCCTCTGCCCAGTCCGAAGGAACTGGTAGGGGGAGATTCTCCTCCAATCTACCGGATTGAGAGAGGGTAACGGCAGATGCCTGAGTGCTCCAGCTGATTGCAGCAGGACACTCGATAGAGTTCATTCAAAAAAAACCTTGCAGACCACTCGCACTCCTCTGCAGTTGGTACAGGAAGAAATCCACTCTCTTCTCCTAAAAGAGGTAATAGAACCCATTCCCCACCCCCCCCAACCTTCAGGAGACAGGTTACTATTCTCACTTCTTCCTAGTACCAAAGAAAACCGGGAACCTGAGGCCCATTCTTGACCTTCAGCTCCCTCAATCAATTTGTGGAGTACAAACAGTTTCGAATGCTCTCCCTCCAGAGCCTTCTCCCTATGCTTCGGCCGGGATTGTGGCTATGTGCCCTGGATATGCAGGATGCCTACCTCCTTATCCCCGTTTGCCACTCCCACCACAGATACCTCAGTTTTGGTTTTTGGGGTCCCACTACCAGTTCAAGGCCTTTCCTTTTGGTCTGTCCTCTGCCCCCGAGTATTTACCAAATGCCTGGCAGTGGTGGCAGCCTTCCTGTGTACCAAGGGGGTCCAGGTCTTCCCCTGCTTGTACGACAGGCTTCTGGCAGCTCCGTCCAGGGAGGACCTTTTGGGCTCCCTTTCCCTCACCCTTCAAGTATTCTTCGACATGGGGATTACAATCAACCCTGCCAAGTCCCATCTGATCCCTTGCCAATGGCTGCAGTTCATAGGGGCAGTATTGGACATGTTGCTGGGCAACACTTTCTTACCCCCGGACAGAGCAGAGACGCTGTCAAACCAAGCTCGGCTGTAATCGAGTCTCAGAAGGGTCAGAGCCAGGAAGGTCCTTCGTCTTCTCAGCCTGATGGCGGCTGCCATCCTGACCGTCCTACTCCCTTGTCTCCACATGAGGATCTCTCAGTGGACGCTGCGGTCTCAATGGGACCAATCTCAGAATGACCTGGATCACGAAATCCTGATGTCAGACCCTATAGTCGGGGACTTGCAATGATGGACGGTTTCAGAACATCTCAATCCGGGGATCCCGTTCTGCACCACCACTCCTACCCAGACCCTGACGACGGCTGCGTCAGGGACAGGTTGGGGTGCCCATCTCGGGCCTTACCGGACTCAGGGTAGCTGGTCTCAGTTCGAACGAAGACTCCATATAAATGTCCTCGAGCTAAGGGCAGTCCTTTATGCCCTCCAGGCTCTCCTTCCGGTTGTTCTTCCTGGTCACCTTCTCGTACAGTCAGACAAACGTTTGTTGTCTGGTACCTCAACAAACGGGGAGGAACTCGTTCCTGTCCCCTCTGCCGGGAAATCATGAGAGTCTGGCACTGGGCGTCCTAGTACAGCCTCCATCTGATAGCCATTCATATGCCGAGGATGGAGAACACTCTAAATCACTCGACAGCCAAGTCTCAGGAGTGGGAACTCGACCAGGACATGCTAGATGATGTCTTTCAGCACTGGGGGACTCCTTAAATGGACCTCTTCACCTCCCCCAACAATGCCAAACTTCCCATCTTCTGCTCGGACGTGCTGTCTCTGTGCTGGCAGGACAGATTCGTCTAAGCCTTCCCACCGATTCCTTTGATCCTGAGGGTACTCAACAAGCTCAGGTCGGAAGTAGCGAGAATGATCCTGGTCTTTTCTTTTTGGCTGAGGCAAGCCTGGTTCTCTCTTCTGCAACAGTTTTCCAAGGAATCTCCTCTTCCTCTACCACTGTCGCAACATTTGCTGACCTAGGAGAAGGGGACCCTGGTTCATCCAGGCCTCAAGTCTCTTCACCTTCACCCGTGTCTCCTTCAGATGTAGCTAAAGTTCATTTTGGAGTTTCCCACGCGGTTGCTGACATCCTGGTGGAGGCCAGAAAGCCTTCCACCAGGTCCACTTACGCCATGAAGTGGAAGCGCTTCATCATCTGGGTGGGTTCTAATAACCTAGAACCTTTTTCTTGTCCAGTCAGTAAGGTTCTGGACTACCTTGGGCACCTGTATGACTTGGGCCTTAGTTACTCATCAGTGAAAGTACATCTGGCAGTCATTTCGGCTTACCACATCCCTTTCGGGAGCAGGACATTTGCACAACTAGAAGTCTCGAAGACTTTTCTGCAAGGGGTCCTGCACTTAAACCCCCGATCCGCAACTCTGCTTCTCCTTGGGACTTGAAATTCATTATCGAGAAGATTACTCTGCCTCCCTTCGAACCTGCAGCGGTGGCAGATTCTTTCTTGGAAGACTTTGTTTCTAGTGGCCATCACCTCAGCTCTGAGGATTTCTGAGTTGCAAACCTTGATGTGTAAAATCCCTTATTCGATTTTCCTCAAGGGTAAGGGTGGCCATGCGTACTAACCCTAAATATCTTCCAAAAGTGGTGACTGACTCTACTCTGAATCAGTCCATCAAGCTTCCAGCCTTCTTCGTGGAGCACTCCAATCAGGGAAAGTATCTCCTTCATACCCTGGATGTACACAGAATTCTGAGATACTATACTCACAGGGCTAAGGATCTCAGGAAAACAGACCAACTCTTTGTGTTTTTCGCTCACAAGAGAGAAGGCAACCCTGTTTCCAAGCAATGCCTTTTTAAATGGTTGGCCAATTGTATCACTTTCTGTTACGCCAAGTATCACAAGACCCTTCCAGGTCAGGTCAAAGGCCACTCCACTAGAGGGGTCGCAGCCTCTGCCGCTTGCTTCAAGAATGTGTCAGCGGCTGAGATTTGTGCAGCCGCAACTTGGACTTCCATCCATACCTTCACGAAACATTACAGTTTGGACATTTCATAATCCCTGTGTAGAAGCTCAGCCTTTGTGGATTTTGTTTTCCTCCTCCTGCTTTCTTTTTGTTCCAGACTGCTTGGGACTCAGTCCTACTTGTGAATACCTACTGCAAGAGCCCTCTTGAAGTAAGATAGTACAGTTACATAAGAACTTACCATAACAGTAGATCTTCGAGAGAGGCTCTTGCAGTAGGTATTACCTTCCCTCCTTCCCCTCATTTCTTCTTTTTCAGATATGGGACCATATCCTCTTCTCAGCCCTTTGGCACTTGGGAAAGAACTGGAGGGCGGATGTCAGGACCGCCCCCTTTATACTGACGTCAGTCACCTGACGTGTGGGCGGTCCCCGCCAGAGACTGCTAGCTAGAGATTTTTCCGTGGGTTCCTGACGCCTGGCGGCTTAGTCCTACTTGTGAATACCTACTGCAAGAGCCTCTCTTGAAGATCTACTGTTACCGTAAGTTCTTACGTAACTGTACTTTCCCAATCCCATGACTTTAGGCCCCGCCTCATGCGTGTAAAATTTGATTTACTGTAATTACATCCTGCTGTACCCTGTGCTCCACAGTTCTTGTGAATTTGATATTGTAGCTGACCCATGTCGTGGTCACTGTGTCCGATATATTGTGGCACGCCCTTTTGCTA
Source organism: Neoceratodus forsteri (assembly GCA_016271365.2). NCBI lineage: Eukaryota > Metazoa > Chordata > Ceratodontiformes > Ceratodontidae > Neoceratodus > Neoceratodus forsteri. The sequence goes on along the minus strand of CM028135.1, from coordinate 1,103,780,754 downwards.
GCTGTTCTTACTTAGTATATTGTCAGTTCTTCCTAGGTTGAAGTGGCCTGTAACTAGTACTTCACTCTGTTTTGCAGATTTCCTGAAGGGTAACAGCACTAAGATCCCTACACCCAAGTGTGAGGCTGATCCCAATTTGCACAGTGTGTGCAAAAACATTTTTTTCACTTAACTCTGTACTACAGTAGGGTAGATTTTACCTGGCTGATTCTGCTGACTTGCACACTAACATTTTCTGGGACTACTAATCCCAGCATCCCCTGCAACTGACATCAGAGGAGGGCTGCAGCAGTGGGAGATTCAGTAGCCTGCAGTGCATGTTAAAGGTTTTGTAAGTTCTGAGCAGATGTTTGCCGGTCCTGCTGTTCACTGGGAGCTATGTACAGTGCTCTGTGAGCCTCTGGGATAGGGTACTTTATAAATAAAATTGCCTTTCCTTTCTTAGCCTATGGAGGAGAGCAGTACCAGCAAACAATAGATCAGCGTTTACAGGCACTAAAGGTTATTGAATCTTCCATTGCTGCAGCTCTGCTCTAGTATCAGCTGCAGGGCATTCTGGGATTTGTAGTTACAGAAAATGTCGGCTTACAAGTCAGCAGAATCAGCCTGCTACCGTGTACCGTACTGCAGTAAACAGAAGTAACAAAAACAAAACAAGTCCTTGCACACAAAGTGCAAATTGGGTCCAGCCCCACACCTGGATGTGGGTTTTTTTTAGTGCTGACTGTTCCTGTTTAACTGCTTTTTTGATGGCGTCTTAATTTCTCTGTCTAAAGTGGACCATTTCAGCCAGTGTCAGAAGCAGAATCCTGGGCATAAAGACCATCATAGGATCGGGTGCATTTAGAAACGCCAGTTTTATAGGTGTAATGTTGTGTTTTTTTGTTTTTTTTTTTGATTTAAGATGACAGTTTGCCTTTTTATGATGCACAGTTCCTGTGTAGAAAGGTAAACTGTAAATACCTCCTCTCTTATATATCCCTAAGTGCCAACTGCAATGGAGCCACAGTTCATGTAAAATAACTGTTTCATGCACTCGCTCCTGCTTTCCTCTGAACCCCCCATTTATACAGGGCTACATTTCATTTATTTTTCCCATGTCACAACCATAGTATTGTGGCCTAGAGTAAACCCTGGTGGACCCCAGTGACCCATAGGGTTAGGGAGCAGTGTATGTTGCCTGCTAGTTCACCATGTTAAGTTCCGTTACCTGGAGTTAGCAATGATGTCCCCCAGTATCCCACAAGGTTAATGAGCATTGTCTGTTGCCTGCTAGTGCACCATTCCACTAGGTTAATGAGCATTGTCTGTTGACTGCTAGTTCACCATTCCACTAGGTTAATGAGCATTGTCTGTTGCCTGCTAGTTCACCATATGAAGTTCTGTGATCTGGATTTAGCCCTGATGTCCACCAGTATTCCACAGGGTTAATGAGCATTGTCTGTTGCCTGCTAGTTCACCATGTGAAGTTCTGTGACCTGGATTTAGCCCTGATGTCCACCAGTATTCCACAAGGTCAGTGAGCAGTGTCAGTTGCCTGCTAGTTCACCGTGTTTGGGTCTGTGACCTGGAGTTAGCCCTGATGTCCCCTAGTGCCCCATAGGGTTAGGGAGCAGTGTCTGTTGCATGCAAGTTCACCATTTATTTATTTATTTAGCTTTTGTTGACCAGGTAAGCACACTAGACAAAAACAGATGCCTATTTTAAGGTGCAACTCGGGAGAGTAGAGTGAACAACAGGTTGATGCAGAGAGAAACGCATGACGCCAGATACAGTCCATTTGTGACCTGGAGTTAGTTCTGATGTCCCACAGTGTACTATGTCTGGGGCAGTGTCTGTTGCTTGCAAGTCCACCATATTATGTTTTGTGGCCTGGAGTTAGCCATGATGTCCTCAGTATCCCATAAGGTCAGGTAGCAGTGTCCGTTGCGTGCTAGTTCTTCTCATTCAAAAGAAAAATGATAAAATGTGTGTTCCAAAACAACGGAGAACATTGATGAAAATCTGGGGGCAACTGTACTTAATAGACAAAGAACCTCTGTGCACAAACACTGAGGCAAGGGTTACCCCAAAGGGCATTTGGCTGGGAAGCCAAGTTTCAAGAAAATACAAAAATCACACATGCCCACACAATGCAAAGCATCATGGGCTGCATATGCAAATCACCACAGAATGTTAGGCTGGTTCAACTTTAAGCAGAATTGCATGGTGCCGAAAGGCCTCTCACAGTTTGCAAAGGGTGCTAACAGATGACATAGACACGTGTTTCATCCTACCAGGACTCATCAGTATGCCTCGTCTGTACTTAATGATGCTTACCATTAATTCAGATCTTTAAACAAAATGCCAAAGCAGACTCAGAATGGGGGGGGGGGATAAACATCTTACAAAGCAGCAGTACTAGATAAAAAAAAAAAAAAAATTGGATCTTTGGCAACAGTTTGTTTCCTATGATATTTTGAGCACTTACCTGGCAATCTTTCTTGTTTTCACTGTACTGTCACCCTGTAATTTGCCTCATTTTTTTCTTTGTTTTTGTTTACATTTCTCCCACCCACCATGTTGAATTGGAACCCTCTGCTGCCGACCGCACATGCACATGACTCGCAGCACTACACAGGGACACTGGGAACGTACAGCACAGGGTCCCACAGATAAAACACGTGCTGTGACGTGGGGAAGGGGAGTTCTGCTGCAGATTAACGGCAGCCATATTTACTGTGGATCCACAACAATGAGAAAATACATTTTAAATATCTAAACAACTTAAGATTGCTAGAGAAAAATATTTACAGATATGGAAACCCGAACTATGGCTGCATGTTTGTAGCCAAAAAACAGAATTTTGATAATCACTTCCTGATTATCTAGCACTGCTGCTTTACAAGAAGGGGAATGGTGCTGTAAAATGGTATATGTTGAATTTTTCACTGTTACATGTACTGCTACTTTACATGTACTTCTTTTTCTATCACTATTAGATAGCGGGCTTACATCCAACGGCAGAACAGATAGAAATGTTTGCATACCACCTGCCTGATGCAACTCTGTCAAACCTGATGGTAAGTATACACCAGAAGTTTGAAGTGCAGGCAACATGGTGTGACTGTAATACAAACCAGGAAGAGAAAGATATGAGCACTTCACAGACACAGTAACTGGATTTATGTGTGGCCTCAGGCATCCCAGAATGGGACTGGCCCACCAGAATACTGGAAACTCCCAGGTGGACCCCTTTCTGTTGGGTACCTGGCCACCTTCTGAAATCTGAACATGTTTACATTTATCCTCTGTTGTATAGTTAAATGGGTATTTAGATCACTGTAAGTAAATGTAAGATCCAGACACAGAGTTAGTGTGTCAAATTTTAGTGAAATGCTAATATGAGTTGGTCACCCTGGGACCTCCCCTATTGATTTCCAGGTGAGCCCCCTGTACCCCAGCCCACCATGTTCTCAAGTTCCCTATATCTTCCCTTCCAGCCAAACGCCACATCAGCACACTCACCGTGCAGGAACTTTAACACCTGTATAATTTACTAGTCTTAACTCTGAGCTGCTGTGAAGCACCATGGTAAGTTACATACGCCCTGTTGCATGCTTCGTTAAAAGCAGTGTTTGCAGCAGCCTGGAATCTGACTCGTACTCCTACCTGGATGTGTTCTGGGAACACCAGGCAAGATATGTATGGCATGGCTGGTGATGGTGTTTGGGCTGTTTTCAGGTGCATGATGTCCTCGCTAGGCAACAGGATGAGTAACCCATGTGCTGATGACGCGTTTGGGTGGAAGAACCAGCCACTGTCACCTCCAGCAGCCTGAGGGAAGGGGACTGTGTGGCTGCTGAGTAGTGATATTGATTAGCAATGGTTCGTGCCTTACAGGGGAGGGGACTTTGTGCCTGCTGAGCAGTGATATTGGTTTGCAACAGTTCATGCCTTACAGTAGAGGAGACTGTGGCTGCAGTGGTACAGGTTAGCAACAGCTCATACCTGAGAGGGGAGGGGACTGTGTGGCTGCAGTGATATTGGCTAGCAACAGCTCATACCTGAGAGGGGAGGGAGCTATGTGTGGTGCAGTGACATCAGTTAGCAACTGCTCATGCCTTACAGGGGAGGGGACTGTGTGACTGCTGAGCAGTGATATCAGTTAGCAACAGCTCATGCCTTACAGGGGAGGGGACTGTGACTGCTGAGCAGTGATATCAGTTAGCAACAGCTCGTGCCTTACAGGGGAGGGGACTGTGTGACTGCTGAGCAGTGATATCAGTTAGCAACAGCTCATGCCTTACAGGGGAGGGGACTGTGTGACTGCTGAGCAGTGATATCAGTTAGCAACAGGTCATGCCTTACAGGGGAGGGGACTGTGTGACTGCTGAGCAGTGATATCAGTTAGCAACAGTTCATGCCTTACAGGGGAGGGGACTGTGTGACTGCTGAGCAGTGATATCAGTTAGCAACAGCTTATGCCTTACAGGGAAGGGGACTGTGTGGCTGCTGAGCAGTGATATCAGTTAGCAGCTCATGCCTTACAGGGAAGGGGACTGTGTGACTACTGAGCAGTGATATCAGTTAGCAACAGCTCATGCCTTACAGGGGAGGGGACTGTGTGGCAGTAATGACCACTGGTTAGCAACAGCTCATGCCTTATTTGAGAGGGGACTGTGTGACTGCTGAACAGTGATATCAGTTAGCAACAGCTCATGCCTTACAGGGGAGGGGACTGTGTGGCTGCTGAGCAGTGATATCAGTTAGCAACAGCTTATGCCTTACAGGGAAGGGGACTGTGTGGCTGCTGAGCAGTGATATCAGTTAGCAGCAGCTCATGCCTTACAGGGGAGGGGACTGTGTGACTACTGAGCAGTGATATCAGTTAGCAACAGCTCATGCCTTACAGGGGAGAGGACTGTGTGGCAGTAATGACCACTGGTTAGCAACAGCTCATGCCTTATGTGAGAGGGGACTATGTGACTGCTGAACAGTGATATCAGTTAGCAACAGCTCATGCCTTACAGGGGAGGGGACTGTGTGGCTGCTGAGCAGTGATATCAGTTAGCAACAGGTCATGCCTTACAGGGGAGGGGACTGTGTGACTGCTGAGCAGTGATATCAGTTAGCAACAGCTTATGCCTTACAGGGGAGCAGACTGACTGCTGAGCAGTGACATCGGTTAGCAACAGATCATGTCTTAACAGCATACATTCCGGAATGCAGTGCACCGAACTGCTGTACAGCCCCTTCCCTTAAATCCCATGAGATTCAGACCTTATGCTGCTGTATCTCCCTCTCGCCCCGGACAACCGAGAGGTGGAGAGGGGGATTGATGTTGATCTGGATTCCCAGTTACCAGATGGGAATGGGTTGGGGCTACCTCCATGACTGCATCACACAGTCTTGCCAGTAGGCCTTTAAGGGTGGGATTCTAGGGGCCTTGCCCAGATGTCTCCATGGGGTGCCTGAACTCATGTCTCTCCCATGATAGTTCGATTTTCTGAGCCAGTGGGCTGACTTCAGTTTCATGTCCTCTGCTTGGAAAGCCACTGTCCAGGTAGTCTTCGAGTGTCCTGAAGATATTTATTTAAAGAAACAGTGAGCCCCCCCACCCCATTTATCAGTTGTACAACACTTCTGTTAAATGGTTCCAGGCTTATGGCTTGAGACCAGTCTTTTGCCCCTGCCTGGGAGTGTCTCAAGTGTACTTCAGAGGCAGTGCGATAAAACTCCGGCAAATTAAAAATAAACTAAAAAAAAATAGAGGATAGTGGATGGGCAACAGAGAACAACAATACTGTCGTTCACTTCGAGAGGTTGTCATGACAACCATTTAAACCTCGAGAGTGAAGCTCGAGAGGTTTTCGGTTGTCATGAAACCTCGAGAAGTGAGAAACAGTGTTGTTCACTGTTGCCCATCCACTGTCTTTTATAGTGTATGGGCAAAAGTAAACAAATTAGCTGTTGACTGCTTCCACGGTCGCACCATGATGTCGGTGACCCCCTGCCTCACCCGTGTCCGTAAAAACACTGCACTCCTTCCCGGTCCACAAAGATACTGTTAGATCATAAATTTAAAAAATAAATATGGCTGTCCTGCTGTGTGCCGGCCACTATTTAAACAAACAGCACATACTGAAAGTTTTAAATGTCCTCCTGTGCCTCCGATGAACAGCGGTGCCCATTTTATCGACACCTACGAACCGCAACTTGCGCATGTGCAGACGTGATCAGAGCTGTTGTACCATCAATGTGACGTACTCACAATGGTACAACATCATCGTGACATCACATCGATGGTACAACAAGACTAGGGAAAGTTAGATTTTAATGGAATACAACATTCTAACATACATTATAGCACATTTATTGACTAACATTGCTTGTTTCTCTCTGTAGATAACTTCTGAAGAAGATCTGTGGTTGAAATGTCAATTCTAACTCTATTTTCAGTGTGCATTTAACGGGGAACTCTCATCTACCCCACAGTGACACTGTGGGACGTAGAGTTCCCGATTAAGCAAAACGGCCTTAAATGTGATATTTTACTTACAGGTTTTGTAGGTTCAGTTTGTATCTGGTTGATCCTGTGTCCCCCCCTGCCCGCCATGCCATCAGCGGTGTCCCCTGTGGACAGCCCTCTGATGAAGAAGACGGGCTGAGCCACAGGGACGTCTGTGCCGTAAGTCAGTTTTAACACGGCAAACCCTCTAATGACATGGGCGATAGGCTGAACTGCGGTGATGTCTGTGTGCCGGAATGTCAGTTTTGAGTCTCGCAATGTAGAACGGCAACTTTTTGAGCTGATTCTACCAGTTACGCTGAGCTCAGCACAGTTGGTACCGGTAGAACAGGTGCAGAAAGTTGCTGTTCTACATTGCGAGACTTAAAACTGACGTTCCTGCACATAGATATTACCGAAGCTCAGCCTGTCGTCTCGTGATCATTGAGGGCTGGCTACAGGGGGACACTGCTGAAGGTAAGGTAGGTGGAGGGAATTAGATATAACCCGAACCTACAAAACCTGTAAGTAAAATATCACATTAAAGGCTGTTTTGCTTAATCGTGAACTCTACGTCCCAGAGCATCTCAGTGGGGTAGATGAGCGTTCCCCTTTAATATTATATTTTTGTTTTGTTTTTAGCCCACACACTGACGCAGCACCTGTGTGTTTTTGTCCTCACAGACTAGATGGACCGTAGGCCTTTTTCTGCCATCATTGTCTTTTTTTTTTTTTTTAGCAGAAAACTGCTGGGCCACAATTTCTAGGGAATCACCATAACATAGAACTCTTGCAAAATTCTGATCATGTCACTATAAATTCTGGGAAGTCTGTTTTCAGCCAAACAAGTGTTTTTAAATGTAGCGGAACAGCCAGATCTTACTTTGAGAGGGCTCTTGCAGTAGGTATTTACATATAGGACTAACCCGGCAGGCGTCAGGACCCCACGGAAAAATTTCTAGCTAGTAATCTCTGGTGGAGACCGCCTCATGTCAGGTGACCGACGTCAGTATAAAGGGGCGGTCCCCCACATCCACCTTCCAGTTATTTTCCGCCGTTGTCTTGTGAAAGTTCCTTGCGGTAGAGTTCATCGCTTGTCAGTCTTTCGTCGGTTCGGGTTTCAAACTTTGACTGATTTTTTTCCAATATTTTCTATATTATTACATTGTGTGTGTCATCCCCGATGCCTTCTGAATCGCATAAAAATAAGTGCAACTCGTGTGGTTCCCAGCTGCTACATAAGGACGGCCACTCCCTGTGCCTCTTCTGCCTAGGCCTGGATCATCCTGTGGAGAAGGGCCAGCACTGCCAGAAATTTAATTCAGCTACCTGAAAATGGAGGCAGCAGTCCCTGGAGGCCCATATTTTGAAGAAAAGATGACATCCATGGAGAAAGAGTTGAAAAGTTGAGGCAGGCTTCCACTCCCAAAGGCCACAAAAGGAGGAGAAGCACTGGGACAGGGACTCTACCTCCATGGCCTCCGCGACTCCAACTGGAGTAGCGGTTCTAAAGGGAACGTCACCTCCGGGGACCACTCCTCGACAGCCGTCATGGCGGTATCCAAGAAGGTATCGTCCCTCCCGTCGGTTTCGCGCTCGGGCCCCTCAGGTACCTCCTGGGTAAAGGAGACCTCTGCTCCCAGGAAGGTCGCGACCACGCGGCCTTCAGGGTCAAGCGGGTCCGCAAAGTCAGATGCCAGAGTCACCGACGTCTGCCCAGATAAGACTGGTAAGACGCTTGCTCCTTCGGGAGGCGCATAGCCTGCCTGCCTCGGCCCCATAAGGCCACTTCCAGCACTGCCTCTTCGAGCAAGGGATCTGATAAGCTGGACACTGGCTCCTCTGACTCCGCCTGGATCCGGCTGATAAGCCGGATAGCGGCCTCGACAACAGCCACCCAGCCAAGGAGCCTGCATCAGACCCCTTTGACCAGTCTGACGCCCCAGGCTTCCCGCAACACTTGGCGTTGCCAACTGAGGTTCCTGCTTCTTCTCTGTTGAATCCCGGGGATTCCAACCCTCCCTTCCTGGTCATCACGGAAGACCTGGATACGCAGCCATCGGGGCCCCCTCCTACTGGGCTGAACATTCCGGCTGGCTTACAGTGTCCCCTTCCGGATGGGCGCTTCCACACTGGCCCTATGCCCGTGGGGCCTCCTTTACCTGGCCCGACTGCTGGGCCTTTGCCAGGTCCCTCTGCTCCATCAGAGTCCCTGGCACCACAGTATCCGACGCCACAGTACCCGATGCTGCTCTATCAGACACCGCAGTACCCACCATCGGGTTATGGATACTGGGCTATACGGATATCCCCACTATCCGTATCCCCCTCCCCCCGCCGCCTGCACTCTAGCTGCCAGTGGACTTGAAGGAGACTCTGGCTGCCTGCTGGGCTGAGGCCAAGGCTCAGCTCACCAGGGAGATAGTCATCTACCAGCGCTGGACCCTGCGCAGGATCCCCTTTGCCGGAGACTCCTTCCCCCTTATCCGACACCAGAGGTGAACCCTTGGGGCGCCAGAGGTGGGGAGGACACACTTCCCAGAGGGCTTCCCAAAGGGACCATTCCTCCCCCGCGTAGGGAGAAGTCTTTCTCTTCTACGTCAGAGACCTCTAACTTGGACTCAAGGGGGTGCTTCGATCCAGATGATGAGCCCTTTACTCCAGACCGACCCAGGCCAACTATCCCTCCGGAGGATCCTTCTTTTCTGGAGTTACTGAGAAAGATGCAGAAAGTTCATCAGTGGCAATCTGGAGCCAGATCCACAGCGTAAAAAGCTTGCTGCCCACTTGGATCTGCCCGAGACCGCTTCTACATTGATTCCACCCTGGACTGAGCCTCACACAGATCTTGTTTCCACTATTTGGAAACAACCATCCGCATTAGCCCCCCTTCCGACAGAGGTGGATCGGCTATACCAGGTTCCTGAGGGAGAAGATTCTTTGAATATACACCCCAAAGTGGACTCTGTCGTGATTAGTGCTATTCACGGCCGCTCCGCTAACCCCAGACATCTCAGCTCGTCTCCGCCTGACAAGGAGTCTCGGCTACTGGACCAGTATGGGAGAAGGGTATATGCATCTTCTACCCTGGGTATTAGGGCCCTGGATTGTGTAGCTCATATGGGGAACTACCAGAAGACCATCCTGAGTCAGGTGGAATCAAAGTTGGACTCCTTTCCTGTGTCTCAGACAAAACAGAAAGTGGCAGATCGTGTCCGTTCTGCTTGTTTGTCCAGTCAGCACATTCTCCGTGCCACTTACGATGCAGTGGACGCAGCTGGACATAGCACGGCTTTCGCCATAGGTCTTCGGCGTCATGCCTGGTTCAGAGTGTCAGGTTTGGTCCCTGAAGTGCAATCCGCTATTCAGGATGCACCCTTCAGGGGTTCGGTGCTGTTCAGTGGTGATGTCAAAGACATCATAACCGATCTGCAAGAGAAAGATACTGCACTCAAGCCCATGGACACTCTGTTCAGATTCCTCAGGGACAGCGTCTCCCTTTTCATTGACGTTAATGGTTGAAGAAATGGTGTGGAGCACAGGGATTTGGCTTCATTGGGGACTGGTGTTCCACCTGGAGGGACACCAGCCTATACTGGCAGGATGGTCTGCATCTGTCCAGGAAGGGAACAAGTCTTTTTGGGCAATCAGTTTAAATGCTTCTTTTGCAAGCTTTTTTACTAGTCGAGGGAGGAGGCACTGATGAGCAGCAGGAAATTCCCAGCCTCCCCCTACTAAAGAGGGTACCAAATGAGAAAAAGACCAAGGTAGAAAGGACAGTGAGGGATGCTGCTACAAAAGGTAAAGCCATCAAAAAATGGAGAGCAATGAGTACCAGTGCCCATAGTCTGGGTAACAAGCTTCCTGAATTAGTGGCCTTGATGGTGGAGGAACATTTGGATATCGTGGCAGTCACAGAAACATGGTACACACACAACCATGACTGGGACATAAACATACCAGGATACACTATCTAGAGGAGGGACAGGGAGGGTAAAAGAGGAGGAGGAGGAGGAGGAGTAGCTCTCTACATGAGGGAAGGAATCAAAGCAACAGAACAAAAGGGTAAACGGAGGAGAAGAAGCACTGTGGGTCAACTTGGAGACAGGCAATGGCACCACAATCCGCACAGGGGTTGTGTACAGACCCCCTTCTCAGGGGAAGGAAATGGACAAGGAAATGATAGAAAGTATACTTAGAATGGCAGAAAAAGGGAAGATATTGCTGATGGGTGATCTGAATATGCCAGTTATTAACTGGAGTGCAGTTGCAGCAGCCACTTCAAAGAGTGGGATTATTCTAGATGCCTTACAGGGGGCATGCCTTAGACAACTAGTATTGGAACCCATTCGAGAGGGAGCAGTCTTAGACCTGGTTCTCTCAAATGGAGATGGAGAGAGGATCACAGATGTAGAAGTGGGTAGCCATCTGGGAACTAGCGATCATCGAACAGTATGGTTCACAATAAACACAGCTGTAGAGTCAAGCCATACAAAGGCAAAGGTACTGGACTTTAAGAGGGCTGACTTTGCGAAAATGGGTGAGTGCCTAAGGAATGCACTAGCAAATGGGCAGAAAGGAAGGGTGGAAGAACAATGGGGAATAATAAAAACTGCTATCACAAAGGTAACAAGCCTTTGTGTGAAGCAAATAAACAAAACAAAACAATGTAAGAAACCACTATGGTGGCAGTGAAGGTTCAAAAGAAAATGAAAGCTTTGAGGAAGTACAAGGAATCACAGAAGGAGCAGGACAGAGAATTGTATCAGTTAAAGCAAAAAGAAGACAGTCAGAAAAGCAAAGGCCCAAACTGAGTCAAGTCAGAGGCCACTCCACCAGAGGGGTCACGGCCTGTGCGGCTTGTTTCAAGAATGTGTCAGCGGCTGACATTTGTGCAGCCGCAACCTGGACTTTTGTCCATACCTTTTCGAAACTTTACAGTTTGGACATTGCCTTTCGCTGTAGAGCAGGCTTTGCGTTGGCTGTTCTGCAAGGTCTCCTTTCCTAAGGCCTTCACAGCCAGAAGGTCTACTTCTGAGTAGTTTTCCTCCTCCCGTTTGCTTCTACTTGTTCCAGACTGCTTGGGACTCAGTCCTATATGTAATTACCTACTGCAAGAGCTCTCTCGAAGTAAGATAGTACAGTTATGTAAGAACTTAACTGAAACCGTAGATATTCGAGAGAGGCTCTTGCAGTATGTAATACCCTCCTGCCCTCCATCCCCCTCAACTTTTTCAGCTCATTTTCCAGGATGGAAAATATCCGCTTCTCTCTCGTCTCGCCTTTTGGCCTTTGGCGGGAAAGAACTGGAAGGCGGGCATTGGGGACCACCCCTTTGTACTGACATTGCCTGACGGTCACCTGATGTGGGGGCGGTCCCCCACCAGAAACTGCTAGCTAGAAATTTTTCCGTGGGGTCCTGATGCCTGCCGGCTTCAGTCCTATACAATATGTAATTTACCTACTGCAAGAACCTCTCTCGAGGATCTATTGATACGGTAAGTTCTTGCGAACTGTACCTTTCCCTGTTTTGGTGGTTTAAGAACTGTGCGCACACAAGTTTCGGAAAAATGTGATTAATAGGGTTTCATATGTGTTGTTTAAATATATGTTTAGGTCCTAATTGATGGATTTTATGATAATTATGCAGTAATACTATCTCAGAACAAATATAACGCATGATTATTTTTCTCCCTACTGTAGGATATTTTTGTGAGCCTTTCACAAGTGGATGGCCTGTACTTTGTCTGTAATGTTGATGATTTCAAGTTCCTAGCAGACATGATCCAGCATATCCCATTGAATCTCCGAACACGATATGTATTCTGCACCGCACCCATCAACAAAAAGCAGCCCTTTGTCTGCACCTCGTTTCTGAAGGTAATCCTTTTTCTGCAGTTCAGAAGTCAGTCATGTAGGAAATGATACAAGTTGGTCCGCATACTTTATTGCACACTATAGGATGGTGCCCAGCCTTCTGAGGGAAAGGATAAGGGTCGTTTGTCTTGTGTAGTGGGGCTGTAGGAGTCTCTAGAAACGTTACCCTACAATTTTCATACAGCAATGACAACCAAACAAAATTCATTTTGTGTAGTGTTAGGCAAATTTTGCATATCGAGTTATGTAGTTGTCTTTTTTTTTTTTTTTTTGTCAAGACCCTAAACCCCTAGTTTAGCTGTGCCATGTTTTTTTTTCAACTCATCTTTATTCAAAAGAGTAAAATACAGATATAAACTGAAAGGCTTTAGTAGTCCCTATCATGACAAATATCGACCCAAATAGAAAGTCGTTCCAGAATCACATTCTGCTATTATGCTTCATTGTTAATTATCTTGGATCAAACTTAACTCTCACTAAAGTTCTAATCTTTCATGAAACAAATAATCTGATACTTTAGCCTCAATTAACATATGTTGATTAAAGACTGTTAACACTCCAACCTAATATCTTAACAAAGAACTAAATCTAATTTTCGTTATGCCTAGACTGGAAGGAAGAAAAAACGGAGGATAAGAGATATGCACTATGATAAAATTTCATTTATATATCTTGTTGTCATGTTCCGGGAGGTATAGAAGTTAGGGTGGGCCTAATAAGTGGGTATTCCTCTCCTTCAGTTGAGAAGGATCACTAATCTGTCAATTCGTTACTCACTTCTCTATTTATTCTACTACTCTGTTGGGGTTAACTCAATAAAGTCCCTTTTTAAGGGACATTCTCCCCTTATTAATTAGGGCCTGAGGTCCAGTTCAACTAGGGGTTCCATAAATCCCTAAACTTTTTTTCTCTAAGACCCATCCTTGCTGTTAAGCGTTCCATCTCACAAAAGGAGTTTACTCTGCTCCGCCATTCTGGCAGTGAGGGGGAGTCACGTTTCAGCCAGTGGGAAGTGAGGCACTCAAGGGCCACCACCATAAAAACCTGAGCTAGCTTTCTCTGAGGTGTCGGGAGACATAGGACTGAGGGTAAACCCAACACCCATTCAGTCATGTCCCCAGGAATATTCACCATCAGCACCGTGTTAGTGGTGGTCCGTACCTCGTCCCAAAACCCTCGTATAACTGGGCAATCCCAGAAAATATGTAGGTGGGATCCCACTGAAACACAGTTTCTCCAACATTTGTCTGAGTTGGTTGTGTTGAAATGGTTTGTTATTGTTGGGGTATGAAAGAACCTAATCAGGACTTTTCAGTAGAATTCTCGCCAGTTCGTCCAGGAGCTAACTCTCCATCCTAAAGATATGCGTTTCACCCAAGAATCTTGTGCTATCGGCTTTACTCTCTCCTTGTGCCAGGCTTCTTGATACGAAATAATGGAAGAGCCTCCTCAGGGATCATCCGGGCATAAAGGTCAGAAATGTGTCCCCCTTTAAGTTTTATCTTTACTGTACTATAAATAAAATCCTCCCATGGGTTCTTCTATCTGCTGATAAGGGCCAGATAACCGGGCCTGGTCAGGTAGTGTCTTACCTGCAGATATCTGAAAAACTCGGACCGGGGGAGTTTAAATTTAACCTGGATCTGCTGGAAAGACAGGAGAACTCCCTTTTCTACCATCTGTGCAAACCTTGTAATTTTACTTCATTCCCATCTTTCATAACCTAAATCTTTCTGTGGGGGGGAAGAAGTCTGGGTTGTGTCTAATCAGTGACAATGGTCCTAGATTGCCCCTCCTCCCATCTTGTGTCTGACTGTCCGAAGAATCCTTATTGAATGCTGTATCCATGGGTTATTGATTTGGTTTAGGAGCCTCCCGGAAAGGGTCAGAAACGGCAAAGCAAACAAGGGAAATGGGCATTCTCCCCCATTCTCTATTTCATACCACCCAGAATCCAATCGCTGTTTGGCCCAGATAATCACTGCTCCCATCTGGCCTGCCAAATAGCTCCTAAGGTTGGGCAATCCAAGGCCCCCCTTGTGATTTTGGTTTCTGGAGTACAGAATGTTTGACCCTGGGTCTATGACCTCCCCATAAGTATTTAGTAATACCCGTCTCAAATTGGACCTGAATTCTATGGGGATTGGGACCGGCCGGGTAGTAAAAAGAAATAAAAATTGTGGCAGTAAATTCATCTTTACAGAGTCCACCCTGCCAGCCAGAGTTAATGGGAGTAGCGACCAGCTGGCCATATCCTTCTGCACATCATTCCATAGTTTGTTGTAATTAATACTAAAAAACTTAGATAATGCTGTGGTGACCTGTACCCCAAGGTATCTCATCTGATTATTTTTTGCCCAAGCAAAGGGAAACTTCTCTTTGAACTCCGGGGGGCAGGCTCCACTCAAGAGCAAGGCCTTTGATTTATTATAATTAATTTTATACCCTGAAGCCACTCCTAAGGATTTGAGGACCCGGAGCAAGTGCAGCAGCGAACCCTCTGGGTTCCCCAAAAAGAATATAAAATCATCAGCATATAACACTACTTTATGCTCCAGGGACCCCATTAATACCCCTTCTGTATCTGGGTTCTGGCAGGATCGCTACTGCCAAGGGTTCAAGGAAGATAGCAGACAATATCGGGGAGAGTGGGCATCCCTGTCAGGTGCCTCTATAGATGGGGAACCTTCCCGAGTTAACCCCATTTACCCTGAGTTGTGCTTGTGGGGCCTTATATAAACTTTCGATTATCCCTAAGAATTTAGAGCCAAATTGCATTTTCTCCATTGTTTTATATAGAAACCGCCAATTCACTCTCTCAAACGCTTTTTCAGCATCCTTGGAGATAGCCAATTGGAAATTATTTTGATCTCTCTGAGCAGAAATAATATTTAGAGGCCGTCTGATGTCAGAGAGCGATCTTCCCGTTATAAAGCCAGTTTGGTTTCTACATTCAACAAGGAAATGGGGTGATATGAGCTGCACTGCTCCGGGTCCTTACCTTCCTTATGAATCAATGAGATTTGGGCATATCTCTATGAGTCAGGACTTCTCCCGGATGTGATGAAAGCATGCCAGGAGAGGAGTCACCAAGTCCTCTTTTAGGACTTTATAGAATTCTGATGAGAAGCTGTCCAGGCCTGGAGCTTTAACATTTTTTAAATCCTTAATTTTCTGTAATAGCTCCTGTCTGGTAATTAGGCCCTCCAAGAATTCTCTTTCCCCTGCTTCCAGACTACCCATAGGCAGGGGATCCAAAAACTGCTCTGCTCCCATCGAATGGGAGTCCTCAACCTCAGTCCTATAGAGGTTTTGTAAAAGCTGGAGAAAGTCTCCACAGTCTTCACAGGGTCTTCTACTAGGATATTCCCCTCCTCCGGTTTTCTAATAGATCCCACTGATCTATTGACTACCTGCTTTCTCAGGGCTGTAGCCAAGACCTTCCCTGCGCTATTGCCCTCAGTATGATACTTCTGATTAACTCTGCGGAGCATTCCCTCCCCCTGTTCAGCTAAAAGATTTTTGAGTTCAGTTTGTTTCCTAAGCCAGTTCCTTTTGTCATTAGGGTCAAGTGTTAATTTATATCTAAACTCTGCTTCCTGCAGATCTTATTCTAACTTTTTCTGGTACTGCTCCCTTCTACATTTTTCTCTCGAACTATACGAGATAATCTGAGCTCTCAGGTAAGCCTTAAGAGCATCCCAAATCGCTGAGGGAGACTGAGGCCTTCCTCCATTAGTCTCCAGAAACATCTCCCCTTTAAAATCCTCTGAATTGAGGAGGCCAATATTCAACCGCCAGTTTGAATTTCTGGTGGTCGGGACTATATTTAAGATCAACTGTAGGGGTGCATGGTCTGACCATGTCATAGGGAGAATGTTAGAGGCCTCGATGCGGGATGAACTCTCTCTCTAGAGAGTAAGAACATGTCTATACATGAATAGCTTTGGTGTCTATAAGAAAAAAAAGTAAAGTCCCTCTCCCCCGGGTGTCAGTGCCTCCAGGCGTCAAGCAACCCCAGCTCCTACATTAAGCATTTAAGATATTCTCCCCTTCACTCTGCGTGTACTATATGGCCTCTTTTATTCCATTTAGCAGATATCACCCTGTTGAAGTCCCTTCCAATAATGTGAAGGGCCTCCGGTTCCTCTAAGGTCTTCAGCTCCATTTTAAGGAATAATTTGTTTTCCCGGGAGTCATTTGTGGCATATAAATTTAATAGTACACAGCGAACTCCATTTATTGTTGCATGTAATCTAACATAATGGCCTTCAGGGTCAGCCTTCACAAGGTGTACCTTAATTAGAGTGCTTCTTCTGAATAATATTACCGTACCCCTTCTATGTGGATGTTGGGGCCGAGCAGCCCCATAAACTTCCCCCACCCACATTCTACATAATTTTGAATGTTCCAATTCTGTGAGATGGGACTCCTGAATAAATGCCACATCTGCTCGGTATCTACCCAACTCCTGTAAGATCCTTGCCCTTTTGACCGGGCTCTTAAGACCCTTTGCATTGTACAAAATGAAAACTAATGCCATCTTAACAACTAAGTACCCTGGTGGTTTGCTTGTCGCTGAACCAGTCAATGAGGATACCCTTTCCCTCACTTCACTCCACCTCTAATCCCCTCCCCCCTCTAAAATCCGTCCAGGCATTTTAAACATCAACTTCCAACAAATTAACTATAAAAAGGGAGAAAAAATTCCCAAAGTAGAAGAAACAAGAATCAATGAGGAACTATAGCCCCTCTTAAAGTAGAAATACCTTTAATTAGTGGCTTCCAAACGTGTTTATAGTTCCCACCCCTGTTGGTGACCAATGGGTAGGATGGTGCAACACCCTCGGTCACACCCAGCCTAAACCTGAATGGGCTAAGGGGATAATAAGCTCTATCAGCACTCGACTGTAACCAACACCACTTCCATTGGTTCCCCCGAGCTGCTCCCCCCCCAAACATAGATATAACTGCTGATATCCTACTTCTCTACCAAGCTGTTAATACTGTCTGAATAGAGAAAGTTTAAAACAATATTTCCACATATCAGAAAGTTACTGTGGAAGAATAGCACCCCCTTATCGCTTTACTCATAATTCCCATGTTATTTCATTCTGCCCATGCATCTGACATTCTATTCTCCACAACTGTGAAAGGCATATGAAAAGTATAGTTACGCAAGAACTTACCGTAACAGTAGATCTTCGAGAACAGCCCTTGCAGCAGGTAACACCATTAGGACTGAAGCCGGCAGGCGTCAGAACCCCACGGAATTCTTCTAGCTAGCTATCTTCAGCGGGGACACGCCCGACGCCTGGTCCCGCCTCACGCCAGGTGTAGTACATAAGGGGCGGTCCCTGCCAGATTCCCCAGTTCTCACTGAGACTTCTGGCCACAGGATGACATCAGAATGGGAGAGAGAGATCCATTATCAGAAGCAAAGGGCATA
Organism: Neoceratodus forsteri; assembly: GCA_016271365.2. Classification (NCBI taxonomy): domain Eukaryota; kingdom Metazoa; phylum Chordata; order Ceratodontiformes; family Ceratodontidae; genus Neoceratodus; species Neoceratodus forsteri. The sequence continues at coordinate 1,103,762,938 of CM028135.1, read as the reverse complement.
GGCCCTGCCAAAACTCTAAAAGACATGCCTCCTCGGGGAAGGTGGGCGGAAGGTACCTGCTCAAGAGCTGTTCTCAAGATCTACTCGTTATGGTAAGTTCTTACGTGAATCAGCTGTACTATCTTACTTCGAGATACAGCTCTTGCAGCAGGTAACACCATTAGGATTGATTTCCAAGCAATAACGCTTGTAAGCATTCTGGGAGGAGAAGATTAGAAAATATCCATGCCAAGTCCTGACTCTAGGACAGGAGACCCTGTAGCATGGCAAGGCCGAAACTGGCTCTTCGCCGTGAAGCAATGTCCAGGCTATAATGCCTGTTAAAAGTGTGTACAGAGCTCCAAGTAGCTGCAGCACAAATGGCAGAGGTGGAGACGTTACGAAGTGCTACAAAGGAGGTAGCCACCCCCCTTGTGGAATGGCCCCGGACTGTACCCGGGAGTCTCTTCTGTTTGATATTGTAGCAGTAAGACATACACTGGACAAGCCAGCGAGAAAGTGACTGTTTTGATACTGGTTGGCCCCTCATCCTCTCAGCAAAGGAAACGAAGAGTTGCTCCGACTTGCGAAGCTGTTTCGTTCTGTTTAGGTAGTACCTTAGACAGCGGTGAACATCCAGGGTGTGAAGCAGCGCTTCTCCTCTATTGGAGTACTTAGGAAAATAGGCAGGCAGGTCAATGTCCTGATTGAGAGTGAGGTTGTAAACCACCTTAGGCAAAAACTTAGGATTCGTCCTTAGGGATACTGTGTCCTGGTGGAAAATCAAATAAGGTTCCTTACACATAAGAGCGTGAAGCTCGGAAATTCTCCTTGCTGACGTAACAGCAACTAAAAATAAACGTTTTCCACAACAGAAAACGCAGCTCACAATCCGCGGCAGGTTCAAAGGGAAGAAGCGTGAGTTGTTCCAGGACAAAGAGTAAATCCCACGGGGGGACAGGGTCCTTAATGGGTGGCCTAAGGTGCAATACCCCTCTCAAAAAGTCTTGAGACACGTCAAGCTGCGCCACTGTGCGCTCTCCCACCGGGAAGTGGTAAGCAGAAATAGCGCAGAGGTGCACCTTAATAGAGGGGTAGGCGAGACCCAACTGGAAAAGGGAGAGCAGGTAATCTAACACCACTTTCACCGGGCAACCTGGAAGGGAACCGCGTGCTTGGAACCACAAACAAAAGCGCGCCATTTCATGGCGTCGTCGTCATCACGTTGACGGCTTTTGGCAGCAAAGGACTTCCGCCACCGCAGCAGGCCCGTGTCGAGAATGGCTGTGTCTCTAGGAGCCATGCATGCAGGTTCAGTGAACGTAAGTCCGGATGGACCAGTGAACCTTCCTCCTGAGACAAGAGATGGGAGCTGAAAGGCAACGGGAGCGGAGGTTCCCGGGACAGCTGCGTTAGCAAGGGGAACCAGATCTGCCTGGGCCAGAAAGGGGCTACCAGGATCATTGTTGTGTGCTCCCTGCGCAATTTGAGAAGAACTCTCTGCATCAATGGGAAGGGAGGAAGGGAAGGCATAGAGGAATCTGTTCGCCCAGGAGAGGGACAACGCGTCTCGCCAAAAAACACCAGGCTCTGGATCTAGCGAGCAAAAATTGGGCAGTTTTGCGTTGGATGGGGAAGCGAACAAGTCCAACTCTGGAGTTCCCCATCGTAGAAACAGATCCTCCACTACCTCTTGAAAGAGTTCCCATTCATGGACCCTGGCCTGGGAGCGACTCAGGCCGTCTGCGATTGTGTTGTCCACGCCGGGAACGTGAACTGCAATCAGGCTTGCGCCGTGTCGGACTACCCAGTCCCACACTCTCATTGCCTCCCTGCAAAGGGGGTAAGAGTATGCGCCTCCTTGTTTGTTGAGGTAATACATCACCGCTGTGTTGTATGTCTGAAGCAGAAGAGTACTCAACGGGATCTCTGACTGAAAAGCCAGCAGGGCATATAGGACCGCCCTCATCTCCAGGACATTGATATGGAGGTGAGCCTCCTGAGGGGTCCATGTTCCCAAGGACTTCACCCTGTTCAGGTGTGCACCCCACCCCTGCCCTGAGGCATCTGTGGTGAGGACTGCCTCTGGGGACGGCGCTATAAACGGGACACCCACAGAGACTGTTCCTGGGTCTAGCCACCACTGCCAGTCTTGAATCATGGCATTCGTGATTCTGACCGGATGCTACATGTGGTCTTGCCTTTGGTCCCACTGCACCTTGAGCATCCACTGAGTCACCTGCATGTGGAGCCTTGCCAAAGGGACGGTTGGAATGGCCGCAGCCATGTGTCCGAGCAAGTGAAAGACCGACCTGGCGGGGACGGGCTTCTTCAAGAGATCCCTGTTGAGGTATCTGATGCGTTCCGCTCTGTTGTCGGGGAGAACGACTTTCCCCTGGATGGTGTCCAGAACTGCTCCTTTGAACTGCAATTTCTGGGACGGTACAAGGAGTGACTTCTCGTAGTTGATGAGGATGCCCAAGGACTGAAATAGTTCTTGAGTGCTCTGAATAGCCATCAACAGTACCTCTTTGGAGGCGGCCATGAGAAGCCAATCGTCCAGGTACGGGAACACGTAGTGTCCCTGTCTCAGAGGCAGCTGCCACGACTGCCATGCATTTGGTAAAGACCCTGGGAGTGGAGATGACAGTCGAGCGGAAGAACTCAGAACTGGAAATGGTGGCCGAGAAACTCGAGCGCAGGAACCTCCCTGTGCACTGGAGCTACAGGGATATGCAGGTATCGTCCTGCATGTCTAGGGACGCTAAGAAGGCGTCCTTCTTTAGCATGGGAATAAGACCTGGAAGAGTCACCATGCGAAATTGCTTGTAGGCGACCGACAGATTGAGGTCGCTGAGGTCCAGAATTGGACGGAGGTCCCCTGTTTTCTTCGGAACCAGAAAGAAGTGGGAATAGTATCCGAACCCTCTCTGGTTCTCTGGGACATACTCTACCGCTCCCTTTTGCAGGAGTGCAAGTATCTCTTGCCTGATAAGCAGTTTGTGCTGACCCGAGTAATGGGAGAGCAGAGGAGGCCTCGAGGGTGGCTTGTCTGCGAATTCTATAAAGTGGCGTTTTTTTGACCAACTGAAGAACCCACCTGTCGGTAGTTGTAGACTGCCATCCTGGCAGGTAATTCGCAATATGACCCCCGACCTTGATGTCCCGTTGATCCTGAGGGCCGGGGGCCGGGAAGGAGTCAGGCTGTGGCGGCGGAGGGACCCGCGGGCTGGGCTGTCTTAGCTGGACGCTGACTTCGGCCCGCGGGCTGTCTACCCTGGGCTCTGCGGGAACCGGAACCCCTCTGCTGTGGACAGTGCGGGACTGTTGTCTCTCGTCCATCCACGAGCGACTTTGGTTCCTCTGAAAGGAACTAAGCCTCGGTCGGTACATTGCCTGGACCGCCTTCCCGGCCTCTTGGAGCTTGGTGAGGACCTTCTCAGAGGGCTCACCAAAGAGAACTTCTCCCTTGAAAGAGGCATCCATGATATTCTTCTGGACATCTGGGGTAAATCCGGAGACACGGAACCATGAGTGTCTCCGGAGGCATACGCCTGAAGCTGCCGCTCTGGCCGAGGAGTCCGCGGAATCATACACGGCTTGCAGCACCTGAGGTTCCCACGTCTGAACCCGTGTGGAGGGCTGCAACATCTCCTCCTTCTGCTCACCTTCTGGCATTTTTCTGCCAGATCAGTCCCTATTCCCACAAGCGTTTTGGAACTACCATGTGGGTCAAGTAGTTCAGGGATCAGTGGGCAAATAGCAGAGCATCATCTGCGCCTGCCATAGCGTCCAGCTGTTTGGACTCCTGGTCCGGTGGCAGGGTGCTCAGCACTCTGCAGTCTCTGGGACCCGATCATGAGAGGCTGTTATGGCCAGAGGATGTTGGGCAAAGTACTGGTCCTCCTTAGGAGCCTTGTACAGGCGGTCAGCTTTCTTCGGCATCGCCGGGAGCGAGTGTGGATGCTTCCACGCTGCCTTGGTGACGTCCACAAAAGTGTCCACCAAGGGTGGTACCTCCACAGGCTTAGGATCTTTCTGCCGAAGATACCTGGTGAGGCATAGTCTCGGGGTCTAATTCTTCCGCATCCCAGCCCATGTTCTCTTGGATATGCCGCATGATCTCTGAGAATGATGGGTTATCCGGAGGAGATCTAGGAAGCTCACGTGGGTCCGGAGAGGGGATGTGGATCGGAGAGGGGGATCTGGATCCTGAGAATTCCGATCCCGTGTCCTCCGTCGAAGGCGAAAGGCGGCGTCTTCTGGGTCTCTTGGGGCTGGGTGACCCTGAAGAAGATCTAGACCGAGGTCTTCTTTTGTCTGGTCTCCCCCTAGGAGGATCCGTAAGCTCCTGGGGGGAAGGTACTCTGCCTGCAGCCCCAGATGGTGTGGGGGGCGCAGGAGCCGGAGGAGTCGCAGGAGGAGGAAGAGGAGGTGTGGGAACCATATCCTTTTTAATGGTATCCCACCAGTAAGTGAAGAGCTCCTTGACCTCAGAAATGCAAAGACCCGACGACAGACTGGGTGCCGGTGGCCGGTCATCGGGTTCCGGCATCGGCTCCTCAGGGGCCTCAGGCTGAGGGGAGGGTTCCCTGGGAGGTGTGACAGGACCGGGTTCACCCATCTGGTCCTCGGGCTGCGTCAACTCCTCCTCTGTGATAATCTCCTGACCAACATCGGTAGGAAGCGTCGGGGTCCTCATCTCTACACGTACTGGTGCGGACGTCGGCCCCCCTGTCGATGACCCAGGGGGCGTAGGCCTGACCAATGACGGACGTCTGGCAGTCGACGGCTCCTGGGACCTGTGAGAGGCCGACGTTGGACGAGCCGACGTCAGATCCAACGGTTTCTTGAGAGAGGTAAGCTCCTTGGTCTTCCGCTGGGGAGGAGGAGGCAGGGAGGCAGACCTGACGTCGGGTTCGGAATGGCGGGAACCCGACTTGTGGTGGTGATGATGGTCCCCAGACCTAACCAGGACTTTGGTGAGACGAAGATGAGGGGCCTGGAGGTCTTGGCCTGTGAGGAGGAAGGATCGAAGGTTTCTTCACGCAGCAGGGGAGGCTGAGAGCGGGCCGGGGTGAGCAGTGGGACCGGGGCGGAACCCCTGACAGTCGGCCCTAGATGGAGACTTGGAAACCTTCCTCCCTGTGCTTTCCAGACTGTTTCCGGGCCTTCTCTGCAGATTCCCCACCTTGAGGTGTCCATGGCCTTGATCCTCTCCTCTAGCAAGAACGCCTGCAGAGCCTTCTGGCGATGGGTCCGGCTGTTGAAACCCTGGCAGAACGTGCAGGACCAGGTGTCGTGGTCTGGGCCTAGGCACCGGACGCAGGCCAAATGCGGATCCTTAAACGGGATCTGCTTCCCACAGGCGCACTTGCAGGAATGGCCTTCAACGGAGGTTGGAGAGGACATCAGACAACAACTGAGCTGAAAAGCGAGCGTTTCCTGAAGAAGAACGCAACCATGCGTGGCGTGCTAAGAAATAGGCGAAAGAGGGTCGGACATACCAAGTCGACGGTGGGAAAGAACTGGGGAATCTGGCGGGACCGCCCCCTTATGTACTACGCCTGACGTCGGAGGTGGTCCCCGCTGAAGATAGCTAGCTAGAAGAATTCCGTGGGGTCCTGACGCCTGCCGGCTTCAGTCCTAATGGTGTTACCTGCTGCAAGAGCTGTATCTCGAAGTAAGATCTAAGCTTATGCCCTCCATGTGAGTAATATTTTAAAATCAAACCCTTCTAGCTGCCCGCCTACAGTCCCCAGTCCATCTTCACACTGAATGTCCCAGTCCAACCTCCAAAACAAGTCTTTTCCTTTTTCCTCTTTTTTTTTTCGTTTTTACAACTCTGTCCCTTACTCACCAAAACTGCTGGAAATACACTAGACTCCTTTGAAGTGAATCACCTCGTTTAGTTATTATGTCATGCTGGCTCCTCATGCTGATTTTTGCGCGTGGATCTCTGCTTGGGTCCTTTATTCCTTTTTGAACTTCTACCCAAACGTTGTGTCAAGGAAGGGACCCATGAAGGAGATGGAACTCTTGCTCCTTCGAGCTGGTCTAGTGGGGGAATATCTGAACCTGCACCTGAAGTCGATCGTGTAGATTTTCCCCTTGGGCCCACCACTGTGTACCAACGCCACCCTTCCAGCTCCTTGATTGTCTGCGGATTGAGTAGTGAGGTCATCGAAATGTCCCACTATTTCAGAAATTCCGTAGCCTCCGAAATCGTAGAAAAAGTACATGATCCAGAGTCTGTTGTGATTTTTAATGTCTGTGCCATGTTTTTGAAAACCTATCCCCAGACCTAGTAACTGAATAATGTGAGTCTTTATCTTAAAATCCTTAGGTGTATCCAGTTTCGTCGCAGTTAAAAAATGCAGTCCGTCTCTAATTAAAAATCATGCTGAGTCCCAACTGCAAAGTGGCATGTAATGTCATACCTGATGACATCAATTAAGGGGGAAGGCTCCTGATCTGTTACTATGGGTCCATAGCGCACTGTGTGTATATTGTAACTTTCCAAATTTGTCCATGTTATCATACTTAAAGATGTGTAAGTTGTGCTTTATTGCAGGCATGAGAAGTACAAGATTGACAAACGACACATTACAACGAATCATGTTTAAAAACACATTACAGCTAATTTAGAGGCTTAGGTATCCTTTAAAAGGTGCCCCCCACACACATACACACTCACAAAACACATACTCTTCCGTTGTTTTCCTCCTCTTTGTGCTTTTTTCATATGTTTTTATTTTATTTACCTTTTCTTGTCTTCCCTTTTCTTATAGATTAGTTCTTTGCTTCTTGAATCTTGGTTTTGTACTCTGATAAGTTAATTCTACACTCTCCATTTTCCTCCTTTAGCCATACTGTTTTATTTATTTATTTATGTCTTTGGTAACCGGGTAGGTGCACTGATCCAGAAGACTGTTTTCAGTCACGACCCAGGCCACAAAGTGGCAAAACAAGTACAGGTGCAACAGTAATTACAATATACAATACACACGTGACCAACAAAGGGCAGCAAAGAAGGAGAGAGAACAGCGGTTACGCTATGACAAATGTACAGGCAGTGTAAATGGGTTAAACTATAACAAAAATGTGCATAAGCAAAGATACAGGTTATTAATACAGGTGGTGCAAGATACAACCAGCAGTAGTGTACAAGTGCATGTTCCAGTTCAAATACAGGTGCAAATAACAGTAGTTGTGCAGATTCGAACAGGAATCGGTCACAAATTCATAGCATCAAAGGGGTCAAGAAAGGAGAAGCAGCAGGCGGGTCAGGGTAGGCTTGGGGTAAGGGTCAGGAAGGACAGGTGGGAAGGGGGCAGGCTACTGCTTTATAGTTTAATGTGGGGAAATATAAGGCTCTTCACCAAGGGTAGAGGAATACAGGTCACCTATAAATCCCATATAATGTAATCTGGACAGCACAATAGAGGAAACAGATGTGGGGGTAGATATGGGCAGTAACCTAAAGCGAGACAGACGGTGTGCTGCACAATCATGATGTTGGGATGCATGGGCAAGGAGAAGTTCATAGGAGGGGATCCTCCCCAGTTCAAGGCCTGGTTTGGTTACACCACACAGTGGGGGGACTTCATAGGAGATGAATTTCTCTGTGTACAATGCCTATGTTAGGAGATCGCACGAGGGTGGGGGGGGCAAGGAGCAGTTCATGAGAGGTGATCCTCCCCCTGTACAAGGCCTAGGTTAGTTTAGACCACACTTTTGGGTGGGGGGGAGAGAGACAAGGAGCAGTTCATGGGAGGAGCTCCTTCTCTTGTTCAAAGACTAGCTTGGGTTACACCACACATGGGGTATTGCATCCTGGTTTGCTCAGCGCAGTACATAACAGATGAGAAAGTCCATTACAGGGCATCCAAGCGGATTAGCAGCTTAGTGGGCAACAGCTATGAGAAAACACTTCATATGCTCAAATTATTTAGCCTACGGAAGTGTGTATGTATATATACACATGTACGTGTGTGTGCATGTGCGCATGTGTTATGGTTATTTTGAAGTGCCTGTGAGTACCGGTGCTCATTTGCAGAGTTTCCACATCAGGGTTAAAAAAAATACAGTTGGGGTACAATAAGAGCAACATCAGGGAACGTACAGTGAAATGCAGTCTGGTGACAATAACAAAAACAGCAAAGCGTATCGCTAAACAGCGCAGAAGCTACAAGCAGGGTTATGTGCAGTTACAACAGCATTGTAAAGATAGAAATGGCTTTAGACTTCTTCTAGGATGTACAAGGGAAGTGACTCCTGCAGATCCTTTAGCCAACCAGCAGCCTTTACCTGCAAAGAAGCGCTGATCCAGGTTTGTTTTTCAGAAGGGCAGCTCTAGGGCATTCCTTGGCATGCTTCTGGTGTTGTATGGATAGCAACATAGTGGAAGCAGTTTCTTGGTTGGGGGGGGGGTGAGTTCAAGCCATGCCTTTTTTTGCTGGCAGGCAACTTTAGTACTTTATTCTGCTTGATAGCAGAAGCTAGTTTGTTTTTATGTACAGGAAGCAGCTGTGGGTATGTTTGTCAGCCCTTAGCACAACATGACAGGTATTATTACTGATCAGATCACAAATGTTCTGTTTAATACAGTCACATGCAGCTGAGTAGATGGCAAGGCCATAGTCTGCAAGTGACAGTATAAAACTAGACACTGTCAGTTGTCTGGCTTCAGTAGCAAGGTTAATGCAGTTCCTGTACTATCATGGTGTTTTAAATTCTGAAAGGGATAGACAGGGTGAAGCACACACAGCTGTTTGAGCTGTTGAGTACAAGCAGAACTGGATAACATGCTTTCAGACTGAGGGAAAGGGCAGGATAAGGGGATTCACTGGAAAGCATTACTTTACACAGAGGGAGGTTAACATGAGTAATAGCCTTTCTGGTGAGGTGATTAGCACTGTTCAGGCTTTCAAAGCAGGACTAGACAGATGCCTGAGGGAGAATGGCATTGAGGGTTTACACAGCATGAGTAGGGGTAGCACAGGACTACACAAATTTCTGAGAGAGAATGGCACTGAGGGTTACACAGCATGAGTAGGGGTAACACAGCACTAAACGGATTCCTGAGGAAGAATGACACTGAGGGTTACACAGCTTGAGTAGGGGTGACACAGAACCAGATAATTTCCTGGAGGAGAATGGCATTGAGGGTTACACAGCATGAGAAGGGGTAACGCAGGACTAGACAGATTTCTGAGGGAGAATGGCACTGAGGGTTACACAGCATGAGTAGGGGTGACACAGGACTAGACAGATTTCTGAGGGAGAATGGCACTGAGGGTTACACAGCATGAGTAGTGGTAACACAGGACGAGACCAATTCCTCAGGGAGAATGACATTGAAGTTTATACAGCATGAGTAGGGCATAGACTCCCATCTGATAAACGTGGATGTCTGTCAGTACTAAAACTGGAGTGTGGTCAGTGCCATGTGGTAGGAAATCTAAGCTCTTCCACGCCAACAAAACTGTGTTACTACTGCCTGCCTCAGAGCTGGGTCGATTGTTTCCCCAGATGCCCAGTATGTTCTACAAGGTGATCCACAGCCCCAAAAAGCTGACTGTCTAAAACTTATTACAAACCTCCAACACTTGATTTAACAAAGAGCACTAGTCCCCTTGGCAAATAAACAGTTGAAATATGCTGAACTCACTGTCTTCTTTAAGGATATCTCTTTCATCAGGCCACACCTATGGAACTATAAGATGCCAGGTGCTAGGACTGCATGGAAACTTTTACAAGCAGTCCACCAGGACCACCCATGATGATTTCAGCTGTTGGCTCTCATATAATCATGGGCAGACCATCTTCTTCTTAATTTTTTTTCCCACCATTGACCATACTCTTTGGACCACTGATGGAAATACCGCTGCAGTAACCTCTGTTTTATATTTCTTTTGTTGGAGAGTAATCACTTTTACAATGATTTTTGATGACCTGCATGTCATCACAGGAACCGTTGAAATTGTTCTAGAACTGCGTCTGCAGTGAGAAGATCCACACTGGCTACTCCCACGATGTTCGTGTCTGCTGCCTAGGCCCAGACCACAACGTGAAAGCCTGCCAGGGTTTTAATTCTGCAACCAGGCAATGCTGAAAAGGAGCCCTAGAAAACTCACCTTTTGAGGCAACAGATAACCTATATGGAGAAGGCACTCCAGCTGCATCCCCTGCCCAGTCTACTGGGTCCAGGTCCTCTAAATCCCAGGACAAGTCATCAGAGAGTCACAGATATAAGCACCGAGATAAGGAGAAGAAAAACTCCCCGGTGCGTTCCAGGTCACCCCGTCGCACAGCAGCTATGACCTCCGCTGTGCTGTTGACTGCTGCAGCGACACAGCTTGACCCCTGAACATTGACATAACACCAAGGTCAGGGCATGGCACAGGCACTACCAGGCTTAGTACGTCTGATATGTCGTCAGGGACTCAGCCTCCTCCATTGAGTACTCCTGGTGCACCCATTAACCACACAGCCACCAAAGTTTAAACGGTTCCATCTTCTTTTACAGACATGCTCAGATACCTGCTTCCTACTTCTCCATTCCAGAGTGTCCATCGACTTGGACTCCTATGAATCCTCCCCCCCTTGACAACGCAAGGTAGATCTTTGCCTTGGCCACCTCGTAAGATGCTACTGACTTCGCCAGCGCGCTCTCTATTGCCTGTTAACCCGCTTGACGATGATTATGATTCTGACTTAATACAGGATGAGAAGAGGTTGAGGATTATGCTAAGAGCCACTATGACAGGAGTACCAGCATTACAGTGTCCACCTGCAGTGAGAAGTCAGTGATCCACACTCAAAGGTCCCCACCAGAGGACCCAATTTTCCTCACCATAATGCAGCAATTACAGGCTGCCATGGGCTTTGACCTAGAGGAGCAGAACACAACCCAAAAAATGTAATAGACTTTCTGGAGACGCCTGACTCTCCTCCTATTGTGGTGCCACCTCTCCTCCCTGCTCTGGAGGATGCCGCTTTTGCTGCCTGGTGTAGGTTCATAGGTTATCAGTACGAGTCAAGCGGCTACTGGAGCCATAGTAGACTTGCCACTATATCGTTGGTAAAGTTCTGTAGTTTTGGTATAAGCCAAATATTATTCCAGCAATACTAAGGAAGGCAGATAAAATGTGTGTGGCCCATTCTGGGAAGCCATTTTTTGCCACCCAGCCTGAGGCAGACTCTCTGGCCATTAATGCTGTCCGTGATAGGTCAAGGGCACCTAATCACCTGAGTTCCCTCCCTCCTGATAAGTTCAGGAAGTTGGGTGTGTTAAGTAAAAGGACCTTTACCTTCTCTCCTTTGTATTGTTGACTACCAGGCCTGTATGATTGAGTACCAGAATACCCTCAGGAGAAAGGCTTAGGTGACTGCACAGGCCCTGCCAGACTGCACCCCCCCAAACAGGAGCTTCTTAAGGCTGTGGCTGCTGGGGCTGTTGTGGGCAAGCATTTGCTTCGCACAGCCTATGAAGCCTCAGATACTTCTGCCAGGGCTGTTGCCTCTGACATCTGCCTCCGGAGGTACTCATGGCTCAGGGTGGCAGGGCTTGCAAATGATCGCAACGGTCTGTTTTAGGATCGTGGATATGTTGTTCATCCACACTCTTTAGCATGTCCCCTTCCACTTTAAATCTTACTGGAAGTCTCCAAGCTGGCTTCTCCCACCCACCCGGATGGTATATACCTCGTCTCCGCCCCGTGATGCCAGATCTTCTTTTCCGTTGGAAGATGCAGGTTGCCTCCCTCGTGCTCACGCATTTCGTAGGCCCTGGCTTTCAAAACTTCGGTTTTACTGAAATTAAAAATTGTTGGAGTTAGTGATCACCTTTTCACATCATCGATCATGGAGGAGAAATCTTCCCCTGGATTTCGCTGGTGTCCTTGCGGCCAAAAAAATGTTGCGCACTGATCCCCACCACACGTGCGTCTACTGCCTTGGTGTTGGCCATGACACATCGTCCTGCAGCTTCTGTTTGGCCTTCCATCCCAACATCCTGGACGACTGCCTTGCATGTCTCAAACTGAGGAGACTGGAAAAGAGGAACCCTACAGTGAAGTCCAAGGAGGCTAGGTGGGCAGTTTCTGCGGCTGTGGGTTCTGCCGAGCAGCTGGAATGCATGCAGGCATTCGAGGAGGAAGCTGCTCATGCTTCAGACTTTCGAAGCTTCTTCGTTCTGCTGAACCTGGGCTGCACGTTCTTGGGCTCCTTCATGGAGTTGTGGCAGTCTCTCCCCACCTGGGGAGTAGCACCTGCGGGCTCGCACTCCTCCCGATCATGCAAGCGGGAGAAGGAACCGAGCAAGTCTTCGTCTCAGCAAAGGCGCTCTTGGGACAGAGATAGGTCTCAGTCCCAGGAGCATGCGGTCTCGACCTCGGTCGAGATCACTTCCTTGGACGCAGGCTTCCCAAACCTTCTGTCAGACAAGTCGACCAAGGATACGACTGATGAGGTCAAGATTAATCTTCCTGGACATAAAGTCTCCACCATTCATTCACACTGATGGGATCTACGCCGGAGGCTCAGGACCCAGCAGGGCAAGCTTTGCAGGAGGTTGGCGCTAGAGATGGAGCCCGTGAGGAGAAGTGGCATGGCAAGCCTTGGCTTGTGTGGCAGCCAACTGTCTCCGCGTCGACCCTCCAACCGCCTCAGTTCCTTTTTCCCCCGCCGTCGAGTGCGCTACAGTGACGACGTTGCTCGCCAGGAGTTAAACTTCAAACTAGCAGCATCGTTTTCAGTTTTTTACTTTGTAGTATTTTTTGAATAAAAGTTTTGTTTACTATAACTTATTACAAGAAAGAAGTCTCAGCCTACATTGACGGAGTCGACCATGAGGGGATCAGGTGATGGTAGGGAGACTTCATATGAAAGTTGTTCAGTCAGCCGGGCTGGGTCTGGTCCGCCGCCTTCTCCGGAGGGGGAATCTGACAATGGACAGCCCAATGCCAGGGGGATGGGGCGGTCCCCCCGGAAGCATAAAAGAAAATGGTCACACTCTCTGCATCATTGAGCCCGAGCTCTTCTTCAACCGTGGGTCCAGAAGAAAGCATCACTCGAGGTCACCTTCTGGTGTGTCTCGCGTTGCTGGTCATTATTGGGGTCGAGTTGCGGTCTCCTCTGAGTCACGGTTTCTCTCTCAGTCTCTGACCTCTTCGACATCGGAGCCCTTCCCCGCATTCTGGTAGGGCTTCAGATGAGCAGTTTCATCAGTGGGCCGCTCTGATGGAGCAGTGGTCTCAGAGGTTGGTCCAGCTGCCTGGCTCGGTCACTCAAGGGCCCTTGGATCCTTCGGGAGATTGGGTAGGGCGGTTGGGAATCCCTAGTCACACAGTGTCTTCTTCGGTGCCGTCGACTCCGCACTCAGGTGTTCTCCCCCTCACATGGCTGCGGCACAGGGGTCCACACCGATGCCTCTATCTCCTGGTATTTTTCCTTCTTTTTCCTCAAATCTTAGTTTTTGGGGCGCTGTCAGCGTCAGTGGGTGTCTCTGCACGGTCCTCGGTGTTGATGCGTCTGTTGGCACCATCCTCGGCACCGTTTGGACTGTCGGCACCACCCTCAGCACAGTGTGGCCTTTCAGTGCCATTAGGCTTATTGGCGCCACCCTCTGCGCCGTGCAGCTTTTCGGTGCCAAGGGCTCTGTCGGCACTGTGTGCTGTGCTGAGCCAGGCGGCGCCATGCTCTTCTTCGGCGCTGAGACTTGGTGGGACGTCTTCAGGGCTTCTGTACTCCAAACCCTTTTCCCTCCTGTTTTCCTTCTGACTTTCACTCATTTCCTGTCCATACAGTCCCTCCCCATCAAGGCCCCAACTCCAGACCCCCTGGTATCACAGGTCCCGCCGGTGTCTCCCGAGCGACCGAATCGGCCTGCATGATCTCGGTCGAGGTCTAGAACCTCCTCGTCCGGACGGCCGAGGAAGAGCCATAAGTGCTCCAAAAAGAGGCGACGCCATCGGTTGTCCTCGTCCTCCTCGGAAGAGGAGCGGCTGCAGCAGAAACTCTGGCACTACAAGGACCTTGGGGCAGCAGCTGATGTTGTCCGGGCACAAGCCGACTTCGACTCCTACCCTGGCCATTACTTGTCTTTCACCTCCTAGGCCAAAGCTGACCCCCTCGTAGCCTAAACCTTCGGTTCCCCTGTCCACGGGGCCGGCACGACAGCCTGTTCGGCCTGAGTTGGTCTCTCCAATGATAGTGGTGGAACCGCTGCCATTGCAGCCTGTAGGAGGGGCTCCTTCCAAAGAGGACTGACCAGACACCAGGCTTCCCCGACGTTTGTCGGTCATGATCACCCCAGACCGCCCTCGGCGGGTCAAGAATGATTTGGGCAGCAGGCCGCTGTACCCCGACTCTTCGGACTCAGATGTCACCGGGCTTCACTGTCATCCTGGGGATGATAAGTTGTCCGTTGGCCTAAGGATGGAGGGAAGGTCCTTCCTCCTTCCAAGGGATCCTTCGCCTCATCTCTGACTCCAAAGGGATGCCGCTGGAACCCATCCAGAAAAAGGCGGAGTACCCTCTTATGGACATCCTTAAAAGAGGGGATACCCTGACGGAGGCCTTTTCCGTTGGTCCGGCACTCGAACTGTGGCAGCGTCCTGCCTCCTGTCCAGCACCGTCTGCCCACATGGCCCTCAAGTACGCAGTTCCCATGGGGTCCCTTGCGGGGTTCATGGAGCACTCATCGTCCAACAACCTGGTGACCACCTCTGTGTTCAGGCGTACTGGTAGTTCTGCAGACACTGACCAACCTCCCGACAAAGAGTCCAAGCACTTGGACCATTTGGCGAGGAAGGTCTGTGCAGCTTCCTCCTTGGGCCTTCGTCAGGCAAGTTCAGCTGTCATCATGGCACACCTCTCTCATGCCCTCCTCGGGTCATTAGACGAAGTCCTCCCACATCTCTCCACGGACATGCAGACCACGGTCAAGCAGGTCTGAGACTTGGGCCAGGCTATTGCCAAACAGCAGCTCCAGACGGCCCTGGACACTGGGGACTCCTGTGCCCGCTCGATGGCTGCCACAGTTGCCTCTCGCCACAGAGCTTGGCTGAGGCTCTTCTCCTTCCCGGCGGCTACTCAGCAGAAGTTAGTTGATGTGCCCTTCCTTAGGACCGACTTGTTCGGCCCTGGAGTGGTCGGTCACCTCCAGCGCATAGAGCAGTCCAGTGCCACCTTGGATGCCACTTCTGCTAAGAGTTCTTCGGTAAAGAACCAGCAGAAGAAGAAGCAGCCTCTTCGGCACTCTTTCCCTGTGGTTCAGCAGTCCTCCTTTCAAGGGGGACAGCAACATCAGCAGCAGGCACAAGATTAGCACCCTCAGCCCAAGCCTGGACCCCAGTAGGCCTGTAGAGGAGACCGAGGCTCAGGTCCTGGAGCTTCCTCCTCCTCCAAGTCCGCTCAGTGACGGGGTGGGGGTTGCCACCCCTGCTTCCGTCATGCCAGCTCTGGATCTTCCCGTGGGGGGCCGGCTCTGCCACTTTCTTTCCGCCTGGTCCATTATTACCATGGACAGATGGGTTCTCGAAGTGGTCGGTCAGGGACTGCCTCTAGATTTCGAGCAGTACCCTCCCAGTTGAGCCCGCACCCTTCGGGAAGAACAGATTTCTGTACACACCCAGTCAGCTCTTTGAGATGACATCGCTCAACTCCTCCTCAAGGAGGCAGTGGCTCTAGTGGTGGATCCTTCAGCAGACCTAGGCTTTGTCTCCAGGTACTTCCTGGTGCCCAAGCAGATGGGCGGGGGGGGCTGGCACCCCATTCTAGATCTCCACAACCTAAATCAATATCTCGGGTCACGCACCTTTCGAATGGTCACTCTCTCCCAGATCATACCATCCTTGCAGCGAAACATGGTTCTGTTCACTAGATCTGCAGGACGTGTTCTTTCACGTCTCAATCCATCCATCTCATCAGCGGTTCCTTCACTTCAGGGTCGAAGGGACCCTGTACGAGTTCTGAGCCATGCCGTTCAGCCTATCATCAGCCCCTCGGGTCTTCACCAAATGGACTGCATTGGTGGTGGCCCATCTCGGGGGGGGGGGGGTCGGAATTTACCTCAACGATTGGCTCCCTGCAGGTTCCACCCAACAGGAGGTGGAGAGGTCCAGGGATCTGGCCCTCCAAACCTGCTCTCAACTCGGCCTCCTGATCAACGAGGCCAAGTTGGAACTCGTACCTTCTCAGGTGATGGGCTTCATCGGGGCAGAGCTCGACTCTTGTCAGTCTAGAGCTCGGCTCCTGGCAGACAGGACGAAGGTTCTCTCCTCCTTTGCCCAATTATTTCTGGTTGGGCAGTTGCGCCCTGCCTGGGACTTTCTGCGCCTTTAGGGTTACATGACAGCGTACACCTCAGTGGTCCATTGGGCCCGGTGGCACATGCGCCCCCTTCGATGGGAGCTGGCCGCCCAGTGGACTCGGCACCTTGGTCAATTCGACCAGCTAGTCACTGTAACCCAGAAGATGGGGATGCTCTCCAATGGTGGACCGCCCCAGACCGGTTGCAGGAAGAGATCCCATTTGTCCGCCCTGAGCCAACTGTCGTCATTACGACCGATGCTTCTGTCATGGGCTGGGGAGCCCACATGGGGGAGAGGAGGGCCCACGGGCTGGACCCCCGAGCAGTCCTGATGCCACATCAACCTGTTGGAGCTCAGAGTGGTCAGACTGGCACTGTCAGCTTTCACTCCTTAGCTCCGGGGTCAAGTGGTTCAAGTCCAGATGGACAATACCATGACCATGTACTACCTCAACAAACAGGGCGGCATGCACTCCCGTCTGCTGTGCAAGGAGGCGCTCCGCATCTGGACCCTTGTGAGCTGGTTGGAGGCGAATCTCCTAACCATCCATGTAGCAGGAGCCTCAAACCAACTGGCAGATGCTCTCAGCCGCTTAGGCCAGACATCCCACGAGTGGTCTCTCCATCTAGAGGTAGCTTACAGCCTGTTCTCCCACTGGAGCAAACCGATGGTGGACCTGTTTGCCTCCAGGGAAAACACCAAGCTGAGGCTATTTCATGCCCACCCCTCTCAGCAGGGTTCACTGCAGGGGGATGCCTTCTCGAGGCCGTGGACCCCAGGCCTCCTCTACATCTTCCCTCCATTTCCCTTGATCTACAAGGTGCTCCTCAAGGTGATGAGGGACAAGGCGAAGGTGATCCTGGTAGCCCCAGACTGGTCGCGCCAGTACTGGTATCCAGATCTCCTCAGCCTCTGCTGCAGGACTCCGGAGCGGCTTTGTACACGCCCGGACCTGATATCTGTAAATCAGGGGAAGGTATTCCATCTGGACCTTTAATCCCTGCACCTCACAGCCTGGTACCTGAGTGGGTAGAGTTCCAGGCTTTGGGTCTTTCGGAAAGTGTCTACACCGTGGTGGAGGCATCTAGAAAGGAACTGACCAGGAAATGTTATGCCTTCAAGTGGAAAAGGTTTTCCATTTGGTGTCAGAGTAAGGGCCTGGACCCTTTGTCCTGTTCAGTGGCTGACATTCTCGACTACCTTTGGTCTCTCTCCAAAGGGGGTCTTCGGTCATCGACCCTTAGGGTGCACCTGGCATTCATCTCTGCTTACCGGGTGCGGGCCAGTCAGCTGACGTTGGCGCAGGAGACAGTGGTTGGGCGCTTTTTCAAAGGCCTGGATCACATATCCCTTCCGGTGCTTGAACCTCCACCTCCGTGGGATCTACTGCTGGTACTGGCAAAGCTCATGGGCAAGCCATTCGAACCAATGCACAAGTGTGAGTTGTCACACTTGTCGTGGAAGATGACCTTCCTGGTTGCTATCTCGTTGTCCAGAAAGACAGGGGAGCTCCAGGCGCTTGCAGTGGACTCTCCTTATTTGGTCTTCCACAGGGACAAGGTTGTCCTATGCCCCCACCCGAAATTCCCTCCGAAGGTGGTGTCAGAGTTTCACCTTAACCAGGTGTTGACTCTGCCAGTATACTGTACTACCCTAATTACACCTCGGAGGTCGAGTACAGGCTCTATACTTTAGATCTGAGTTGTGCTCTCTCCTATTATATGGAGAGGACGGCGGAAATTCGGGGAGAGTTTCAACAGCTGTTTGTCACCTACACTGAAGCCGCTTCTGGCAGACCTGCAGCGAAGCAGACTATTGCAAGATGGATTACATCATGCATAGGTCTGTGCTGTGAGTTGGTGGGCAAGGAACCTCCCAGTGGGATAAGAGCTCATTCTACCTGCCATACTGCTGCATCGGCGGCTGCTTCCAGGGACATCCCTATCCAGGAAATCTGTCGGGCTGCTACCTGGAAGTCAGCAAACACCTTCATCACCCACTACCACATCGACCTTGAGTCACACCAGGATGCTGGTTTTGGGACCTCAGTTCTCCAATCTCTGTTCCCTAAGTAGAGGTGTGCGCCTTGCCTCCCTCCTCCCGGAGAACTGCTAGGAGTCTGCCCAAGAGTGTGGATGAACAACATATCTACAATCCTAGAAGAACAGGTTACTCACCTGTAACAGTAGTTCTATGAGTGGTATATGATGTTCATCCACATGGACCCACCCGACCTCCCCGGCTGCGGAAGCACACGATCTGGCTTCCAGCGGGCTAAGATCTGGCGTCACGGGGCGGAGCCGAGGTATATACCACCCGGGTGGGTGGGAGGAGCCAGCTTAAAGACTTCCGGCAAGACTTAAAGTGGAAGGGGACATGCCAAAGAGTGTGGATGAACAACATATACCACTCCTAGAACTACTGTTACAGGTGAGTAACCTATTCTTCTCAGTGCCCCTTCAGAGTACATAAGCTGTTTGGCTGTGGTGTCCAAGACATTCTTTCTACCCTTCAGGCCTCAGGTAGGACCATGAAGTCAGTGCATTCCTTCTACCATATCCAACCAAGGGGTAGGCGCAGCGTACCTTTTCATCCGGCTGGTGCCAGGCACCACCTTGCAACCAGACAGGGTTGCCCACCCCAGACACCAACCCAGGTGCCCATTTCATAGCCCTTAGAGGTGGTGGCGCAGGTAGTCACCACTGTTGTCTCTAGCCTGAGTCCTTGTACACCCTTCAACCACCATTATTACCTCCAGGGGTGGTTGCAAGGGGTCAACTCTCCCTCCACTTAACTCGGTGGAAGAAGGTGACCACGGTTGCCTGGGTTGTAGAAATCATAGAACAGGACCATGTTCTAGAACCTTTGGACACACCTCCAGATCATCGGCCAGTGCCAGCCCAATATTCTCCAGAACACCTTCCTCTGCTCCTGGAGGAAATGTAGACATTGCTCCAAAAGAAGACTATAGAGCTTGTGCCCTTTGAGCAAAGAAACACAGGGTTCTTCTCTCGTTACTTCCTAATCCTGTACTGGACAGTAGACCGGTAGCCTATTCTGGAACTCAAGGAACGGAACTTCTTCATAGAGTACAAATAAATCAGAATGGTCACCCTGTAAGGCCTACTCCCACTGCTACAGGCAGGGGGTATTGGATCTGTTCCCTAGATATGAAGGATGTTTACCTTCATATCAAAATTTAGAAGCCTCCCAGAAAATACTTGAGGTTGCTGTTACAAGGGAACATTACCAATTCAGAGTGTTGCCCTTTGGCTTGTCTTCTACGCCACCAGTCTTTACCAAATGCCTGGCAGTAGTGGCAGCAGCCCTTCACAGGGAAAGGCTGTATATTTTCCCTTACCTGGACAACTGGCTCTTGAAAGTCCACTTCAGGGATCCGCTCCTGCACACATTAGCTCGTACCAGACAGATGTGCTACACTCTGAAAGTTACTGTCAACATAAAAATCGGTGCTGACCCCTTGTCAATGGCTGCAATATATAGGAGCAGTCTTGGGCACTGCTCAGGGCTCAACCTTCCTGCTACTGGACAGGGCCTAATGGTCCAGGCACAGCTGGTACACAACAGCCGATATCTCTCATCCAGAACATTCCTACGGCTCCTGGGCCTCGTGGCGGTGGCCATTGTCACAGTCCCATTGGCCAGACTGCACAAGAAGAAACCCCAGTGGACTCTGACAGTTCAGTATCAGCTTATGGATGGCCTCGATCCAAAGGTTCTTGTCGGTTCTGTAAACAAATCGCG
Organism: Neoceratodus forsteri; assembly: GCA_016271365.2. Lineage (NCBI taxonomy): Eukaryota > Metazoa > Chordata > Ceratodontiformes > Ceratodontidae > Neoceratodus > Neoceratodus forsteri. Next base: position 1,103,742,875 of record CM028135.1, on the reverse strand, counting down.
CAAGTGGTGGATGGAGCCCAGCAGTCTGTCAAAGGAGGTTCTCTTCCTGCTCCCCTTCCCTTTCCAGATTCTCACAACAGATGCCTGGGGGATGGGCTGTTGTACCCAATTGGGACCCTTCAGACAGAGTACACGGACTCCAGTGGAGAGCACCTTGCACATAAATATTCTAGAAATGCAAGCCATTCTGTATGGGCTACAGGCCTTCCAGATGCATCTTACCCCAAGTTCTCTGCTAATGCAGATGGACAATATCCATGTGATGCACTACATCAACAAGCAAGGGGTGACTCTCTCCTACACCCTATGCAGGGAAGCAATAAGAGCTCGATCGTGGACTCTGGAACATAGTCTAGAACAGTCAGCAGTACATGTTCTAGTCATCCAAGATGTCTTAGCACACAGGCAAAGCAGGTCAAAGTCATCCAGGATGTCTTAGCACACAGGCAAAGCAGGTCAAAGTCATCCAAGATGTCTTAGCACACAGGCTAAGCAGGTCAAAGTCATCCAAGATGTCTTAGCACACAGGCTAAGCTGGTCACAGTCCAGGATACACAAACGGGAACTGCTGACCTCATCATCGACGACCTGTTCAGCAGATGGGTTGTCCAAAGCTGGACCTTTTTGTGTCCCCTCACAGCGCAAAACAGCCGCTTTTCTGCTCAGTTGCTCCAGGACCTGGAGTTTCTGGAGAGATGCGTTGTCCCTCTCTCAGAGAGGGAGGTTCCTGTATGCCTTCCCTCTAATTCAGAGTGCGCTACTCAAGCAACAGATGGAGGGGCGTTACTGATATGCACTGCTCCCCTATGGCCTTGACAGATCTGGTTCCCCCTATTACAACAGCTAGCAGTGGAACCACTAGTGTCTTTGCCCCATGCAAGGGTCTGCTGTCACAGGAACAAGGAACCCTGGTCCATACATGCCTCATATCTCTTCATCTGAATGCATGGCTCCTAAAAACATAGCCATTGCCAGGTTTGGGGGTTCCATAAAAAGTGGCTGATGTCCTGGTGGCTGCCAGAAAGCCTTCTACCAGATCACTTATTCTGTGAAGTGGAAATGGTTTGCTCTGTGGGCCACTTCTCATCACCTGGATCCATTTATCTGTCCAGTTAACCAATTTCTGGAGTATCTGCTGATCTTCCTGGACATAAGTCTCCACCACTCATTCACACTATTGGGATCTGCGCCTGAGGCACTAGGACCCATCGGGAGCAAACTTTTTGCTGGAGGGTCGGCGCCAGAAATGGAGCCGCGAGGAACGGCACCGCGAGCCCCAGCTCAAGCGGCAACGACCATCTCGGCATCGACCCTCCAACCACCTCAGTTCCTTTTTTCCCCGCCGTCGAGTGCGCTTCAGTGATGACGCTGCTCGCCTGCCAGGAGTCAAACTTCAAACTAGCAGCATAGTTTTCAGTTTTGTTATTTTGTAGTATTATCTTGATAAAGTATCGCTTAGTTTATTCTTATTTAAAAAAAAAAAAAAAAAAAAGTCGTCTCAGCCTACTTTGATGGAGTTGACCATGAGCAGGTCAGGTGACGGTTGGGAGACTTCGTATGAAAGCTGTTCAGTCAGTCGGGCTGGGTCCGGTCTGCCGCCTTCTCCGGAAAGGGGGGGGGGTCTGGCGGCAGTCATTCCAATGCCAGGGGATGGGCGGTCCCGAGGAAGCATAAAAATAAACAGTCGCATTCTCGGCACCATTCGACCTCAAGCTCTTCTTCGGCCCACAGGTCTAAAAAGAGAGGGCATCACTTGAGGTCACCCTCTGATATGTCTGCGCATGAGCGTTCGGTTATCGGGGCTAGTTGCCAGTCTCCTCCTTGAGATCGCCAACCTCTGCTTCTGGTAATGGCAGCTTGACGCCGAGCCCTACCCTGCCCGCAGGTAGGTCTACAGATGAGCAGTTTCATCAGTGGGCCGCTCTTATGGAGCAGTGGGCTCAGAGGTTGGTTCAGCTACCTGGCTTAGTCACTCGTGGGCCTTCGGGCTTATTGGGAGACCAAGTAGGGTGGTTGGACTTTCCTGGTTGCGCGGCACCTCCTTTGGTGCCGTCGACTCCGCGCTTAGGTGTGTCCCCCCCCCTTCACATGGTTGTGGCGCAGGGGGCATCGTTGCTGCCCTTATCTCCTGTTCTTCTTCCTTCAAAACCTGTTTTTCGGAGTCTGGGAGTGTTTTCGGCACCCTTGGCATCGATGGTGTGCTTGGCGCCCTCCTCGGCGCTGTGCGGCTTCTCGGCGCCATTTGCGGTGCCACGTGGTCCCTCGGCACCGTTTTCAGTACTACGTGGCCTCTCGGCGTAGTTCTCGGTGCCATGCGCCTCCTCGGCTCTCGGGGCTCCCTCTGCTTCTCAGGACTCCTCCTTTCACTCATTTCCTTCTTCCCTCTTTTCTGATTTTCGTTCCTTTCCTGTCCATACAGTCCCTCCTGGACTGTCAGGAGATGACATTGAGCCTGACCCAGACCTTCGGTTGGGTGATGAAGTGGACGAAGCAGGATCTATTACTGCTACAGAGCCTGTGGTCGAGGACCTCTCCTTTAAGTCTCTGCTGAAAAATCTGAGTTCCACTCTTTCTTTACAGACTACAGACATCGATCCTGGGAAATTAAGACTCCAATACCTTCATGCCCCGGAGATCCCTACAGATTTGACTCCTCCTGTTCAGCCTTCCTTCGAGACGCTGTCTCAAATGGTATGGAATAATCCTGCTCTCACCCCTTCAGTGGCTAAATCCATAGATAGGAAATATTCAGCCCCTAAGGATCGTCCCATTTTGGCATCTCAAGCCTTTGCGGATCTTATTGTAGTCCTGGCAGAGAATGATAAGGTCGTTCTACTCAAACTACTACAGCTCGACCTACTAACAAAGAATCTTGTAAGATAGACACCTTAGGTAAGAGGGTCTTTGCTGCTTCTACCCTAAGTATGCGTATTGCCAGTTACCAGGGCTATTTCTCCCAGTATGAATATATCCTGTGGCATTCTATCAAGCAAATGGTTGAAGCTCTGCTGGAATCGGATTCAAAGCCAGAGCATCTTCAAACCATTACCAGAGGTATCGAATCTAACAACCAGCAGGTCAAAGCAGCCATGGATGCCTTTGACACTGCTTCCCGTTCAGCGGCTGCTGGTGTTTGCACCCGCCGTCATTCCTGGCTGCGGACTTCGGGCTTCACGAATGACGCGCAGCAGCAAGTAATGGCATTGCCCTTTGATGGTGCGTATCTTTTTGGTCCTCAGGTAGAGCAAGCTCTAGAAGCTACACAAAAGACTAGGTCAGCCATTAAGTTGGCTCGACTCCCTCCTCCCTCTCGAGGGAATGTCAATAAACGTCAGTTTCATAACCGTCAGTTCTTTCGAGGCAGAGGTTTTCATAAACACCAACCTGCCCAGCCTCAAAAGAAGACACAACAAAAGCCGCAGGGCCCAAAGCGCTTGAGCGCTACCTTCGACTGTGCTGGCCCAAGTCCCATCTCAGCTGCCCGAGATGGACTTTTCTCTCGGTGGGAGGTTGTCTGATGCACTTCTACAACCAATGGAAGTCCATAACCTCAGACAAATGGGTCCTTTGGATAATTCGCAAGGAGTATTCACTCAATCTTCTGGAGACCCCTCCGTTGTCCTCCCAAAGCGGCAGCTCAGGCTGTCAACCCTTCAGTCAGACCTTCTTGCTGCGAGATTCAGGGCCTTCTGAACAACAGGGCAGTAGAAGTGGTGCCACTGCATCAACGGAACACGAGGTTCTACTCCCATTACTTTCTGGTTCCAAAGAAGTCCGGGGGAATGCGTCCCATTCTAGATCTCAGAAAGCTAAACAAATTTCTCCCCAAGAAGAAATTCAAAATGATTTCTCTGGGAACCCTGTTACCTTTGCTTCATCAACACAACTGGCTAGCCTCCCTGGACATGCAGGATGCTTACCAGCACATTCCTATTCATCTGAGGCATCACAAATTCCTGAGGTTTGTGGCTCTGGGACAACATTATCAGTTCAGAGTCCTGCCCTTTGGGCTATCCTCGGCGCCACGGGTTTTTACAAAGTGTTGTGCAGTTCTCGCAGCGCACCTCAGAATGGTCGGGATACAGGTGTTCCCTTATCTGGACGATTGGCTTCTAGCAAGCCCTTCCAGGCCAGGGACTCTGGACGCTGTAGAGACGGCCTCTCACCTCCTTACGTCCATGGGAGTCCTGCTGAACCTCAAGAAATCGCAACTGCAGCCCCCCCAGAGGCTCCTTTTTATAGGGACTCTTCTGAACACCTCCTGTGCGAAGGCTTTTCTTCCAGAAGACAGAAGGAACGATATCCTTCAAATGGCCCGTCACATCGGGGAGAACAGCTCAGTTACAGCTCTCTCGATGCAACGGATGGTAGGCCTCATGGCATCCTCAGTGTTCACTATACCCCTAGCACATCTGCACATGAGAACCACTCAGTGGATGCTCAGTACTCAGTGGTCCCCAACCTCGCACCCGCAGTCCTATCTCATCAAGGTGACAGAACCTTTAAAGAGGGCACTCACCTGGTGGTCTCAAGAGAGCAATCTCCTGGACGGATATCGTTTTGCTCCTCTGGACCATCAAATCTCCATTACCACGGATGCATCCCTAATGGGGTGGGGAGCTCACTGTCAGGCTCTCCACACTCAAGGTGTGTGGACTCAAGTCGAGTCCCAGCTTCACATAAATGTCCTAGAAATGAGAGCTGTCCTGTATGCGGTCCGAGCGTTGAAGGACATTCTCTGTCACAAGAACATTCTCCTTCAAACGGACAACAAAGCAGTGATGTATTACATCAACAAGCAGGGCGGTGCTCATTCTTACCCCTTATGCAGGAAAACAATGAGGGAATGGGAATAGTGCTTGGAGCACAAAGCTCTAATTCAAGCAGTCTACCTACCGGGAATACAAAACAAGCTGGCAGACCATCTCAGCAGAACAGAGACAGATCCTCACGAATGGTTTCTCGACTCAACCATAGTTCAGTCACTACTCGAAGAGTGGGGAACTCCAGACCTGGACCTTTTTGCATCCCCACTCAACGCAAAACTGCCTCTCTTCTGCTCCAGAAATCCAGGGCCTGGCATCTTCTGTCAGGATGCGTTCAGGCTGCAGTGGACAAAACGCTTTCTTTACGCCTTTCCACCTCTTCCTCTAATTCAGAGGGTGCTCCTCAATTTCGAATCCCAGGGGGACAAGATGATTCTCATTGCTCCCTTCTGGCCTCGACAGCTGTGGTTTCCACTGCTCAACAATATGTTGGCAGTTCCTCGAGACCTCTTCCCTACAGATGAACCTTTGACTCAGGGCGGTGGTCCATCCCAACCTGAGATCACTTCACCTTCACGCTTGGCTCCTGAAGAAGTAGAAGTAAACGGTTCGGTGTCTCTCGTAGGGTTTCAGATATTCTTCTGGCTGCACGGAAGCCAGCCACTCGGAAAACTTACACAGCTAAGTGGAAGCGTTTTTCGCTCTGGTATGCAAAGTCCTCTTTGAATCCCTTCTCCTGTCCATCAGATAAGGTTCTGGAGTACCTCTTGTACCTCTCAAATTCAGGTCTGCAGTACTCTACAGTCAAAGTTCAGCTTGGTGCCATTTCAGCGTATCATGAGCCGTTTTTTTCCTTAATGCTAGCTCAGTTACCTGTGGTTAAGAGATTTCTTAAAGGAATTCTGCATACCAGACCTCCTACAAGATGTCCAGTTGCAGCCTGGGACATGAATCTTGTGCTAGACATGCTCACTTGGAAAACTTTCAAACCTCTGGCCACCTGTGAGCTAAAATTTCTCACCTGGAAGACTGCCTACCTGGTGGCCATTACCTCAGCTTACAGGGTCTCTGAGATACAAGCCCTGGTCACAGATCCTCCGTACACTGTGTTCCATAAGGACAAAGTAGTCCTTCGGACCCATCCGAAATTTCTTTCTAAGGTTGTGTCAGAGTTTCATCTAAACCAACCTCTAGTCCTTCCCTCTTACTTTGCGGACTTCCAAAATGAAGGAGAACGATCTCTTCATTCTTTAGATGTTAAGAGAGCTTTGCGTTTCTATCTAGATAGAACCAAGGATTTTCGCAAAGCCCAGCAACTGTTTGTCTCCTTCAGCGAGACCCGGCTGGGTCAACCTGTCGCTATCAGATGTATCTCAGTATGGTTAGTGGCATGCCTTAGCCACTGCTATTCCATAGGCGCAGGTTAAGTTGGAGAGTAGGAGTTTACGCTCACTCTACTAGGCGGTGGCATCCCTAGCGGAAATTAGCGATGCCCATTGCAGACATTTGCAACGCGGCCACCTGGAGCTCAGTGCACACTTCGTTAAACATTATGCACTGGATGTCCATACCAGGCGACATTCTTCCTTTGGCAGAGCCATCCTTAATGGACTTATGTCCTAGAAGCGTGAGCTCTTGGTCTCTCGCCCTCTAGAGGGATTATTAGCTGGTACTCTTCAATAGTGTGAATGAGTGGTGGAAACTTATGTCCAGGAAGATATGGAAATTACATACCTACCGTAATTCTTGATCTTCTTGGACAAGTCTCCACCACTCATTCACACACCCACCCTCCGTCCCCCGAGCTCACCACTGTTGTTGGTTTTCACTCCCTCAAATCTTTAGGCTGTGAAGACTTCTTTGTTGACCCTTCTTATACGGGTCACCCGGACTATCTTATGTCCAGTTTTTAGGTTAGGCTACCCTTCTAGGTTAGTTACGCTGCACCTCCTTGGTAAAAAAGGTACTGAGGCGGTTGGAGGGTCGATGCCAAGATGGTCATTGCCGCGCGAGCTGGGGCTCGCAGCACCGTTCCTCGTGGCTCCATCTCTGGCGCCGACCCTCCAGCAAAAAGTTTGCTCTCGATGGGTCCTAGTGCCTCCGGCGCAGATCCCAATAGTGTGAATGAGTGGTGGAGACTCGTCCAAGAAGATCAAGAATTACGGTAGGTACGTAATTTTCATTTCTTGTCCAGTGCAGGCCTGTAGTATTGCTCAATTAAAGTGGACCTGACTGCCATTTCAGCTTTCCATGTGCCTGTTGAAGGTTGCATGGTTGCCCAGCTGGAGGTAGCCCATACATTCTTGAGAAGCATTCTACATCTGAAACCTCTCATCAGTAATCCAGTCCCGACTTGGGACCTGACTTTTGTTTTGGAAAAGCTTACTTTGGCTGCCTTTGAGCCAGCCATGACTTATGCCTTACGCTTTCTTTCTTGGAAAATGTTATTTTTAGTTGTAATCACTTCTGCTGGAAGGATTTCAGAGCTGCAGACTCTGTTTGATCCTCCTTATGTGATTGCAGTCGGTAAAGGTGGTGAGCACAGGAATTGTTTGACCGCAGTCCTGCGAGACCCAGCTCACAGTGTGTAAATCTGTTGTGTGGCAGTATTTTAAAACCCAGAAAAACAAATTAAAAGGGGATTTTCTACTTGTAGGAGCGTGAGTAATAGACTATTGCCAAGGCAATAGCCCGAGGGAGTGTTGGGTGCTATAGTTCCACTATCTTGTGGGACTACAGGGTACTTGGGATCGGAGTTTTGTGGTTTATTTTTAATAACACATAGTTGCTTTGACTTTGACAGCTACCTAGCTCAGGTTAGTTGACCAGTACGTTTTTTTTTTTTTTTTAACTTTGTTTATGTAAAACTTAGTTTATATCCAAGATCAGGACATTACATACATTAGAAGAATCAATGAGGTTGCCACTCTTCTTAGTATACACACATTATACGTCCCATTCTTTTTGATACATCATAGGGTTACAAGATTTATCTTTAAACGAAATAGACATCCACCTAGGCTGAATATAAGCCCATGAGCTGCATAGATAAGTAAAAACAAGAAGGTTATTAGTAATTATCTCAAGGTATGACCTCCTACGATAGGTGGAAAAAAAACATTCACCATGCTGTATCTTAGTTATGCACCTGTAAGTGCAACCCCTCTTATAATGCTGCTAGAAATATCAGTATATAACAGATTGGTAGTTAATAAAGTATTAAAACCACACATAGCCTTACTTGGAAATTTTCCTAATCAGTCTCACCCTGTTAAATAAAACTATGGTCGAGATAGTTAGCCTCGAGTAGATATAATTTGCATCCAAACTTTGTTAAACCTTTTTAGTTTTAGGCTACTTAAGAAAAAGGCAAGAGTTAGTAAAATGTAAAACCTCAACACAAGTCCTGCTTTTAAACCAGGGAGAGCCAAAATGACAAATTAAAGTTCCTGGGCCCATGGAAGGTTACCACAGTGCCAACATAAGTCTGTGTGTTGGAATTCGGGACTGACCTCCATCAAACAAATAGAAAAGTCCTCACATACCCCTCAGGTCTCGTCCTCTTCTGAAGAGTCTTCTTCCCTCGTCAGCCTGGTGTGAGCCAGACAAGCATGTTTCTGGCTTCACTTGAGCACTTCCACCGGGTCTGAAAAAATATAGACCTTGCCGTTGTGTACTTTCCTTAGCCTCTTGGGAGATAACACTCCATGTGGGATTCTGGCCTCCCGTAGTGTAGCACACACCCCATCTAATTGTCTCCTTTATTGCCATGTGGTGTAACTCAAATCTGGATATATTTGGATGGGTAGTCCATCGTACAGCAGAGGCCCTTCCTGTCTAGCTATGTTTGGACTGCATCCACTGTTGATTCCAAAGTTACCACACTGTTTGTGAGGCCATCAAACTTGTCCGCCAGTCCTGCGACAGTGGAGATAAGCCGTGTTGTTTTGACCCCGAGTGTCTGGAGGGTTTCTTCCCCATAGTCTGTTAAGCTTTCTTCTCCGCGGCCTCATGCAGAACACGTGGTGGGAGCCGTTGGGTTCACTTTGCTTTTTCCTCCCGATCCATGCGCTTGTTCTTTACAAGGATTCCTCATCTTCATTACTGTGGATTCTGATCCTCGAAACTGCCTTTGTTGTGGCTTTTACTTTTAATAAAACTAATTTAAACTACCAAAATTAGTGAGGCTTGTTTGCAGCTCTGTTGCTAAGCCGCCATGTTGCTCGGCTCCACAGCGCGCCACCCCCCGACTAATACATTTCTATTTGCATTTTTAATTGTTTTACTGGCGAGTTCACTGAGCAGTCCCAGAGCGTCTTGCTTCCACCTCCGTCATTAAAGCTCAGCTGCTAGCAGACTGAGCCGAACGCATGGCAGAGGCAAGCGGGGTCTGCTGGTGTCGGCCGAGGAAGTCAAGGGAGGTGGCCTACCCTTTCGTTTTTTCAGTAAGCTGCGTGGGACTCTCTTTCTATTTGTGATTGTGATCACGAAAGTTGGAAACCCATCAGAGGGCATTTTGGAGAGCCTCTGTAAAGAAGGCTCTGTTGTGAGATGGTGCAGTTGCCTTGCCTTATGTGCACCTTGAGAGTGAACGTGATTCACCAGGAAAAATATATTTACCCCAACTGTATAGAACGAGTGCAATTGCTAAGAGAAATACAAATGTTGAAATAGAAACTAAGTGGGACTGTACTTGGTAATTACTCCTATGTCAATACGTCTATCATGCTGTCAATTAGAACTACTCAAACTGACAGGAAAAAAAGATCTTGGGAGGAGAGTGGTGATTTGATTTGTGATGAGGTGTTGTCTGATAGGAGAACTGGTGACTTTGAATCCAGAAAGGAGGAGAACTGGTACTGAATAACTTGAATCCCTCATTAGAAGGAACGGAAGGCACTGGGTCGGGATGTGATTAATTTAGTAAATAGGTATTCACCTCATGCAAAGGGAACAAAGTCCACGGATTTGGAAGCAAATTGTGGGTCTAAGGAGAGTCATAAAACACCTACTGAAGCTAATGAAGCAGTGCTGATTGGAGACTCAATCCTGAGAAGATGTGACATGCAGATGTGTGGCCAGGATAAAACAAATACGGTAGTCACTTGCCTTTCAGGGGCAAGGACTGCTGACATTATTAAGCATCTTCCTCAACTGCTAGTTAACAGTGGCAGAAATTCAACAGTGGCAATGCACATTTGGCAGTACTATTAAAGAGCCCCTGATGCTGTTGTGACAGCTTTAAGAAAATGTAATATTTGGACACAATTCAGTTATATTTCATATTTTTTCTGCAAGTCTCAGCCTTATTTACATATTACAAATGACATTTGCATGTAAACAGGATCCCAGCCTTATCTGTTTTGGCTGCTTGCCTACCTCAGTTTTATTTATGACATCACAATCTGTTGCTGTGGAGATAATTATAATGCTATAAAGGGGGATTATATTGTCAGGTGTAGGCTAGCAGGTAAAGTCTAAGGCACAGCAATCTTCAGGGTTTTAAATGAGCTGAAAAAACTGAATAGCACTTTGACCCGTGAAAGTGCTAATCAGTTTTGATAATGCATAGCACTTGGCACAGATTGATTAGCAAAATATTTAAAAAAAGATACAGTTTATTAATGCTGTGTACTGTGTTATGGATTTACTCAAAAAATGGTTAGCAGTCTATTGCACAAAATGTATTTATTTAGTTTTTGTTGACTGGGTAAGTGCACTAGACAAATTCTTCCTGTTTTCAGGCACAACATGGGGGAGAAGTGCAAGAAGTTAGGAATGACTTTCTTAAATTCATGGATCCAGAAGCAAATGATTAGATACCTCTTATTGGACCAACAACATGTTTTTAATCCGAGTGGGTTTTGCTTTTCAGTAACTGCATTCTTATATACACTGTGACACTCATAATTGGGTTTAGGAGCTCTCTGCTCGAGTAGTAGTAGTCTCATTCTGAAAGTATCTCTTAAGTCACTTTAATTTATATGCAGTGCACTCCCTGCATGTTCCTGTGCCCTAAGCACGTCTGGCATTTAGGCCCTTTCAGCTGAAGACGAACTGGTACTATTCAGTTTCTCTGACATTTTCTTCTGTTATTTTTTAAATAAGTATTTTGAACCAAAGGGAATTTTTTCTATTTTTTTTCTGCATGATCTGGTTGTCTGAAGTATGGCAGGGGTTGAAACTGGCACTGGCCCACTAGCCAGATGCGGGTAGATTTTGTATTGGGCTAGTAAGATCTTCATTTAACTAGCCCTGCGGGCTTTTACTGGAGAAGGCAACATTTCAGGATGTAAACTGGGCCAATGGAAATGTCTGTGAGGCCAGTGGATTTTCCCAGTCAGTAGCCCTGCTGACTAATGGCTTCAAAACTTAATTTCCACCCCTCTATGGGATTTTCTAAATAACTGTCATTAAGCTTCCGAGGAAGGACTTGTTGGTCTGAAAGCTAAAGCACTTAGTTATTTTTGTTACATCTTTGTTGGTCCAATAAAAGGTATCCACTCATTTGCTTCTGGATCTGTTCTTACAAGGACCAGTATGGCAAAGACTAAATGTTAAATTCATGGGACACTTTTTTGAGGGGTAAAAGCCACTTGTATGCAAGGGATGGACTTCATTTAAACAGTACAGGCACCAATATTTTGGGAAAACTATTTAAAGAGATATTGCCCAAGGAAAATGTAAACTAATATGCAAAGGGAGAGGAACCAAACAGGAAAACATTGACTTAAAGGCCTCATTAATTAATGCTAGAAGTCTTGGAACAAAAAGGAGGAACTTGAAATATTGTTGTACAGAAAAGAGCCATGTTTGTGCATTCACTGAGACACGGTAGAAAGATGACAACTGGGACGAGGAAATAGAGCGATATAATCTGTTTCGTACAAATCGTAGTAACAAAAGAGGCGGCGATGTAGCATTATATATTAAGGACACCATTGAAGCTAGTATAATTACTTTACAGGATGGTAATTTTGGACATCTGGAACAATTATGAGTTCAAGTAAACCAAAAGAACAATAGGAAAATTATCTTGGGTGTATGTTACAGAGCTCCAAACATTACTGCAAAAGAAAGTAGTAGCTTTTTTTGAGGCATTAGAAAAAATTGACCCAGGTGTCAGGACACTGATTATGGGTGACTTTAATCTCCCTAATGTTGACTGGAACACATACACAGGTGTAGTGCCTCTTGATAGCAAATGAACAGAAATGATGGTCACACCTAATTCTGAGCAATATGTTACATAGAACACCAGAGGTGGCAATGTACAGGATCCTAGTAATCAGTAATATGGGGATGAAATAACAGATTGTACAGGAAGAGAACCATTAGGGGGAAGTGACCATAACATGATACAATTCGAAATAAATGGTAATTGGAAACCCCCTGATTAGAAAAACCAAGATTAGGTGTTCCTCAAGGGTTATCTTTTCTGATATGAAGAGGCATGTAAGGGAATGGGACTGGGAAAATGATATTTCTGTGGAAACACTCGGGAACAGATGTGGGATAAACTGTATTCCGAATTGCAGTATTGCATACATGAATTTGTTCCAGAGAGAATGAAGTATAATAATATGGGCAGAATTCCCAAATAGTATAGTGGGTCTATGAAAAGACTGATCAGGTGCGAGAAAAGCGCCTATAAAAAGGCTAAGAATAATCCTTCTCCAGCAGCTCGGCAGGTATGTAAGGGCAGGGTTCGAAAGTGTAAAAATCGCATAAAAAGTTCAGAAAGAGAGTATGAACTGAAACTAGTGACTAACACTAAAGATAAAGTCTTTTATAATTACATAAACAGTGCTAAAGACGGGCAGCTGAAGCTACGTCCCATAAAGATCGGTAATGATCTGAACAGGGAAGGTTCAGTCTTGGCTGATATCTTCAATACTCCGTTTTTGAACAGCTACCAACTTAAAGATAACAACTTCCAAGTACACCATTGGAACTGGGAAAACTAGAAGAATAACATTTAAAATCAACGATGTTAAAAATAAATTACAGTACTTAAGTTAGGCCTGAACAAATCCCCTAGGCCTGATGGGCTTCATCCTAGACTTCTGAGGGAGCTGGCAGATAAACTGGCGGGACCCTTAGCTGAAATCTTCTCAAGTTCTGTTTCGGAAGGTAGAGTAATACCTGCATGGAGGAAAGCGAATGTAATCCCAACCTTTAAAAAAGGGTTCCAGAGAAGACTATAAAAATTATCAGCCTACGAGTCTTACATCCATTATAGGAAAAATTATGGAGGAATTCGTAAAGGAGGAAATTGTCAAGCATATTGTAAATGAGGGATTGGTTGATATTACCCAACATGGGTTCAGGTCTAAAAGGACATGTTTGACCAGTTTACTTCAGTTTTTTGAACCTGTGAGTAAAGCCTTGAATACAGAGTAATTGCAGGTCGGTGTACTGTTTCTGGACTTTTCTAAAGCCTTTGATATGGTGCCTCATCAGATTTTGATAGAGAAGCTCGTTGATTTAAAGTTTAATGTTAACAGTACTAGTTGGGTAAAATCATGTTTGGAGGATAGGAGGCAAAGAGTTTGCATAACAGGTTATTATTCAGAGTGGGGTGTAGTGACTAGCAGGATCCCACAAGTGTCGATCTTGGGGCCTACCCTTTTTAATGTCTTTATTTCATCAATGCAGGCATCATCTAATTCTTAGATCTGCAAATTTGCAGATGATGCTAAAATCAGTGCAATCATGGATAATAACGCTATTGAACAATTTCAAAGAGAAATCCTTAATCTGTGGAAAGCAATAGAATCTCTAATAAATGACCTCCATGATATGACATGATAGGGTGTCAGTGTGGCTCAGTTGGTAGCTCATCCGCCTCTGGACCAGAAGGTCGTGGGTTCTCGTCCCACACCGGGATGGACTTGCACCTAAAAATCGCTGGCATCCGAGTGCAGTATTGGGGGGTGCTGTACTGCTGGGGTGTGCCGTCCTTCGGATGAGACATTAAACTGAGGTCCCTTCTGCCCATCCTGGTGTTGTCCTGGTGGGTGTGCAGGTGGAAGTAAAAGAACCCAGGATACTCTTCGTAAAAGAGCAGGGAACATTCCCAGTGTCCTGGCCAACATTCCCCTTCCCATAAACCGGTTCATGCAATTATCCAGGCTGTGTGTGGGTGATGATGTGCGATATGGCCACCACCACACATTCAGTCACTTCACTAGCAGTCTAGCATTGCTTGTAAAGTGCTTTGGGATACTGTGTATGAAAAGTGCTATATAGATGCTGATTCTTCTTCTGATGATATAGAAAGGATAGCTCTTTCCTCTCCAGGATCGTCCCTCCTCTTCGCGATTTCACAACATACATGGCCAAGTTTTAAAGATATGGAATAATACTAAACTTAAAAAAAAAAAAAAAACTTTTAGCCAAACAATTTTCTTTTTTACATTAATATCAAGAGCCGAAAACGTCCACCCAGCCTTCCTAGATAAGTCTTTTGAGTCTTGGCAGAGATTAGGACTTAGTTACTATCACCAATTGGTTAATAACGCTGGGGTTTTACCCTGTATGGAATTACAATAAAAATACTCTCTTCTGGATAGGGACCAGTTCCAATATGTCCAGGTGAGAAACTTTGTACTTCTAACCCCAATAATACTCAGGTATTCATAACTTTCTGCAGTAAGCCTTAAGGGTTGGACGGCCCGGAGAGAATGGAACGTATACAAATGATGGAATCATCAGCACGTGATAACTTTTCAAATGCTGTCCTATACTAACTACCAATGTTCTAAACCTCCTCAGATTTTACTCTCCGCCTGAACACTCTGGCCGCTCGGAGTGTCGCTCTTCATCATCTGTCAGAAGTGAAGAAACTTATAAAAAACATACAAGTATTCCTTTATTTTTTCAATTGCTGCCTTATATTGATTGTTTTATTTAGCTAAACTTGTTTTTGTAGTAATTTAGTTATTTTTGCCGGTTCCTCTCGGTTCGTGATAACTGGGAGGGAACAGGGTTAGTTTTTGTAGCCTAGGGGGTTTTCTAGTGCAAAACCTGCTTTATTTTTCTTTTAAAATATTGTTTAAAAGTGTCTTTTTGTAACCGAAGTTATCGGTTACTGAACCGCTAGTACCGGTTCCAGAATTTCTATCGGTTCGGTTCCTCTGGTTCCCTTTCAGTTCCGGAACTGAACATAACCCCATTATTGCTAAATTTTTTGCCTTTTGCAGTTCTCTTTTTGTCGGTTTAAATGGCAGATAAAAGCGTGAAAAAGACAAGCGACCAGTTTTAAATTGTACACAATGTGGGGCGTTTTGCAAAACAGAAGCACTATGTGTGTAAACATCTGAGTTATGAGCATTTTAAAGAGGTGTCAAATCTGCCTGACTTTCCCCGGAAAAACAATTGAAAAACACCTGGAACGGCTAAAGAAAAAGCTCCCCAAAGGTCCCTCTGGCTCTGACCAGCCAATACCTTCTGTTACTGTGGCTGAACCCACACCTGTTGTTACTTCCACCCCTGATATGGGTGATAAAATTACTAAGAGGTCTTCTGAACCGGCTAGCTCCCCGTTTCCCTCTAAGAAAGCATGCAAGCTGAAGCATACTGAACCCCCAAATGTTAACCAGGGGACTTCTGTATCTGCTGGTGTCACGCCAACTCCTCTGGAAATCGCACAGGCTTTTAAAGTTATTCAGGCTTTGCAGGGTTTGGTGCCCCCTGCACAGCAGCCACCTGTCATGGCAGGTCAGCCTGGCATTATTCACCCCTGTTGAAGAGGAGTGATTATGAGGAGGATGAAGGGGAACCCATTTTGCCTGAGTCTCCCTGAGCAGGACTTTGATTCCCCCCAAGGACATCTCAAAGATTTTTCTTCTCACTTTACCTTTGTGAGAAAGATGGCAGATGCCCTTGACATCTCCACAAGGGAAGAAGTGGAGGATGAGGAGGAAATAGGGTATCTGGAGATGATGGTTTAACTCCCACCAAAGTCCTTCTCCTTCCAGTCAATAAATTTTTTAAGAAAAATGCTCTGAAGTTGTTGCAGACCCCAAATTCTGTCCCCCCTCTGGATAAGAGGATGGACAAGAAATAACAGTTGGAGAGGGAAGGGGCAGAGTTCCTCTTTTCCCATCTGGATCACCAAGGGGTCATCCAACAGACAGCCTGCAATAAGGCTAGAGTACCTCTGGCATCCCATCCACCAGAGAAGGACTCTAGGAAAATAGCATGGCTAGGAAAGGATACCTGTCAGCCTCCCTAGCCATGTGGCAGGCTAACTTCCAGGCCTATGCTGCCCAATACCTAAAGTCCCTGTGGCAGTCAGTATTGGCCATTTCACAGAAAGCTCCCTCACCCCTGTCTGATGACCTAGCAGAAACAGCTAGGTTTGGGCTAGAGGCAGCCAAGTACCAGTTCCAGATGGCTGCTGATATCAACAATACTACAGCCAGATGGATGGCAAATACAGTAGCCCAGAGGAGATTTGCTTGGCTGAGGGCCACTAATCTCACTGCTGATACACAGTCTAAGGCCCTGGATTTTCCTTTAGAGGGAAATGCTCTTTTCGGAGAATCCACTGTGGCATACATGAAGAAGGTGGATGAGTACAAGGCCACCTATAGGAGCAACTCTAGTAAAGAGAGAGCTTCTCCATCCACCAGGCCTTATGGAAGGGGGGCCGGGGCAGGTCCTTCCACACCAGACCCTTTTTCCAGCCAGTGGCCATACCCCAGTACCAACAGTACCCACAGCAGGGGTACTTTAGGGGCAGGGGTTGAAGGGGGTCTAGGCGTGGCACTCAAGCACAACCTCCACCCCAAGCTAAGCAGACTCCCTGAATACAGGCCACCTCCTCACTCCCTGTCGGAGGCAGACTTTCCCACTTCCTCCAAGCTTGGCTGACCATCACCATAGACGAGTGGGTCTTGGAGGTAGTCGGTCAGGGTCTGTCTCTGGGTTTAAATCCCTTCCTCCTTTAACAGCCAAGGGTTTCAGTGCACCTTCCCTGGCAGAAAAGATTCTGCTGGAGGCAGAGGTCCAGAAACTGCTACTGTTAAAAGCAGTGGAACCTGGCCCAAGCTCATTGAGAGAAAGGGGCTTTTACTCCAGATACTTCCTTGCCACAAAGAAAAGTGGGGAGTGGCGGCCTATATTGGATCTCAGAGCCCTAAACAGGCATCTAAGAAGGCTAAAGTTCAAAATGGTAACTTTAGCATTGATTCTACCAACAATCCAAAGAGGGGACTGGTTGGCATCACTGGACTTGAAAGATGCCTATTTCCACAGTCCCATAAAGGAGTCTCACAGGAAATACCTCAGATTCAAACTCCCTTCAGGTCATTACCAATTTTCAACCCTGCCTTTTGGCCTTTCTTCAGCCCCAAGGGTGTTTACAAAGTGCCTAGCACCAGTGGTAGCACAGATTCGAAGGCAAGGTGTAATAGTTTTTCTGTATTTGGTCGACTGGCTGTTGGTGGACAAATCACCACAACAGGTCATTCAGTACTTAAACCTTACTCAAGGCCTCCTGGAATCCTTAGGATTCATTATCAATCTCGAAAAGTCAGTCCTCACTCCTGTACAAAGGTTGCAGTTCATAGGGGCAGAGATAGACACCCTGCAGGGCAGGGCCTATCCCTTTGGACAGGGTGAAGAATCTTCAGGAGGTAGCAAATTCCTTCAACTTGAACACAAGCAAGCCTGCAAGGCGGTTCTTGCAACTTCTGGGACGTATGGCTGCATTCACAGCCACAGTGCTGGGTTCAAGGTTTCAAATGAGGGACATCCAGTTCCACCTCAGGACTCACTGGAGTCAAAGGAAAGATTCTCTGTCAAAACCCATTACGGTCACAGGAACCCTGCTGCAGGCCTTGCAGTGGTGGAAAGAAGTTCCCAATCTAAGGGAAGGTGTTCCCTTTCAGAAAGACAACCCCTCAGTTGTTCTCACAACAGATAAATCCCTTTTGGGCTGGGGTGCCCACTTGGGAGATCATACAGTACAGGGCACCTGGTCAGCTGCAGAGTCCCTCCTGCCCATAAACCTGTTGGAACTCAGGGCTGTTTTTCTGGCTCTGAAAACTTTTTTAGGACTGGTACAGTCACAGGTGGTACAGGTCAGAACAGACAATACCACCACAATGTACTACATCAACAAACAGGGAGGCACCAGGTCAGGGCCCCTTTGCACAAAGACCATGAACATTTGGACCCTGGCGTATTCTCTGGGAGTCTCCTTGCAGGCAGTACATCTACCAGGAAAGGACAATACCCTGGCAGATGCCTTAAGTCGAATCAACCAGGCCCATCACGAATGGACTGTGAACAAACAGGTGGTGGGCATAATTTTCCGAAGGTGGGGCACTCCAGAGGTGGACTTGTTAGCATCCCACCAGAGCCACCACTTGCCTCAATATTGCTGCAGGCCACCATATCAGGGCACCTTGCCACTGGATGCCCTGACCCTAGATTGGTCAGGGAGGTTCCTCTACGCTTTCTCTCCTTTTCCCCTGGTCTTCAGAGTGTTGCTCAAGCTCAGGTCCCATTCAGCGTCCCTGATCCTGATGGCTCCGGACTGGCCCAGGCAACCATGGTACTCTCTAATGCTCTCAATGTCTGCGGCCAAACCGATAAGACTCCCTCTGAGGCACAATCTATTGACCTTCAACCAGGGGACCCTGTTATACTCGAACCTCAAGTCCCTCAATCTCAAAGCTTGGTTCTGGAGGAGTTAGAGTATGCTAACTTGCAACTCTCTGATTCGGTACTTCACATTCTGAGGGGCTGTAGGAAACCCTCTACTAAGAAAACTTATTCCTCTAAGTAGAAAAGATTTTCAATCTGGTGTTCGACTAAGAGTTTGGTTCCATTACAGGCTGGGGTCCCAGCTATTTTGGATTACCTCTCTCATTTACATTCTCTGGGTCTACAATCCAATTCACTCAAGGTACACCTTGCAGCATTGTCTGCTTACATTTCTGCTGGTGCTAGGGTATCACTAGCTTCAGACCCCGTTTTTAAAAGGTTCTTCAAGGGTTTGACCCATTTGCACCCTCCCCACAGGGTACCGGTGCCAGCTTGGGACCTTAATGTTTGAATAGCCAAGCTCATGGGGCACCCCTTTGAGCCTATGGCTACAGCTCAACTTAAATATATCGCTTGGAAAACTGTTTTCTTAGTGGCAGTTACTTACAAGAAGAATAAGTGAACTACAAACTCTCTCTGTGGAGCAGGATTATCTCTCTTTTTCACAGAGCTAAGGTAGTTTTGAGAACAAATAGAAAAGTCCTACCCAAAGGTAGTCTCTGATTTTCACATCAACCAATCCATTACCGTACCTGTCTTTTTCACTGAGCATTCTACTTCTGGTGAAAGAAGACTTCATAGTTTGGATGTGAAGAGAGCTCTTAGTTACTATATTACAGCCACTAAGGACCATAGGCAGGACAGAAAACTGCTGTTTCTGACCTTTGGGGATGTGGGGAAAGGTAATCCAGCTTCTAAAATATCTATTTCTCGTTAGATAGTCCAGTGTATTCAATTTTGCTACACAAAAGCTGGTAGGGAGCCCCCAACAGGGTTGAGGGCACATTCCTCCAGGGGGATAGCTGCTACGCTCGCAGCTGCAAGGGATGTTCCTCTAGTGGATATCTCTAAAGCAGCTACCTGGAAAACAGTACACACCTTTACAAAGCATTACAGTCTAGACATCCAGTCCAGAAGTGATGCTAGGTTTGGCACAGCTGTTCTGCAGAGTCTATTTCCCAAGTAAATGTTCTGTGCCCACCTCCAGTGGTACTTCTTTGTAGTCTGCAGAAAGTTATGTTTACCTGAGTATTACTGGGGTTAGAAGAAAAAAATATTCACCTTAATAATTCTGTTTCTTCCCAGTGATACTCCGGTATTCATAACTTCCCACCCTACTTCCCCTTCCAGAACTCAAGCCTCTGCACTCCCGCATGCTGCGCTACTACAAAAGGGTACACCACAATGTGTGTGTGTGTGTCTATATATATATATATATATATATATATATATAATCTATATATGTTCACATAGTGGTACAAGTTGGTAAACAAGGCTCATGGTCTTTTTTTTTTTGCATGTTTTGCTGGCATGCTGACTTTGCAGTAATGTTTCTGTGTTTTCTCCTGTTGGAGTTTTCTCTTATGACCAGATTGGGGTCATTTTGAATTATTTCCTCTTTTCAAATACTTTTCGTTTTTAACTGGGTTGCTTGTCTTTTCGGGCTCCTAGAAAATCTGAGGAGGTTTAGAACATTGGCAGTTAGTATAGGGCAGCATTTGAAAAGTTATCAGGTGCTGATGATTCCATCATTTGCATACATTCCATCCTCTCCGGGCCATCCAACCCTTAAAGCTTACTGCAGAAAGGTATGAATACCTGAGTATCACTGGGAAGAAACAGAATTACTAAGGCGAGTAATTTTTTTCTTAGACACAAGGACTTCCCTACTTGTCCTTTTCCTTTACCAACTCTATGGATTTTGAATAGGGACACCCTTGAGGGGGGCATTTGGGGGAACCTCATTGGCCAACTATATAGAATAGTAAGAGACCACCTGTGGGATTCATCATATTCGATTCTGGAGGCTTGGAACAAGGACTTAGAATTAGAAATCTCTTTCCCATCTTGGAGAGAATCCATATTAAAAGCAATTAAAGTTACCTCTTCGGGAATGTGGAGGGAGTTTGCATGGAAATCTCAATCTAGATATTTTCATTCCCCAGCAACCCTAGCAAAATATTGACCAGCCTCATACGGAAGTTGCTGGAGAAATGTAAATGTAAATTGCCAGTTCTAGGAGTGCGGATATGTTGTTCATCCACACTCTCTGTCTTGTCCCTTTCCTCTTTAAATTCACTGGAAAGTCTTCAAGCTGGCTCCTCCCACCCACCTGGGTAGTAAATACCTCGGCTCCACCCCATGACTCCAGATCTTCCTTTCTGCTGGAAGATTCAGGTTCCCTCGTGCTACTTCTGCAGTTCGTAGGCCCTGGATACTCAACGACAGTTTTCACCGCAATCGCTTTCTTTAAAACTCATCAGAGTTTACGATACCGATCCGAGTGCATCGGACATAGAGGACAAGTTGTCCCCGGATTTTCGAGGCATGTCCCTGCGACAGAAAAATGTCACATCGGTTACCCACCTAGGTGTTATGCATGACACCACTGCACCATCTGTCTGACCTTCCATCCCAACGTCCTGGACGACCACAAGACATGCCTAAAACTGGGGAGACTGGAGCTTCGCAATCCACTGGTGAAATCGATGGAAGCCAGGTGGGCGGTTTCTGCGGCCGCGGGATCCTCCGAACAGCTCAACAACCAGATGGCTTTACCGAAGAGAGCTGCTCAAGCTTGACCAACCCGAAGTTTTTTAGATGCCGCTTAACCTGGGTTCTACCTTCACTGGATCCTTTGGAGCTGTGCCAGTCTCTCCCTACCAGGGGTGATGCGCCCTCGGGCTCACACTTCTCCCGCCCTAGGAAAAGGGACAAGGACCCTAAATCATCTTCTCGAGGACGACGTTCCTGGGACCGAGAGCGGCCCATTTCTCAGGACCTTGCAGTCTCGACCTCGGTCGAGATCACTTCCTCGGCCGCCGGCTTTTCTGACCTTCCGTCAGGCCAAGGCACTGAGGCCGAGGACACGGCTGAACTGGCCGAGATTTCTCTCAACCCGATCGAGCCATTGTTGCCGACTCCAGTCGCCGACTCCTTGGAAAGGATAGCCATCCTTTCCTTCCCTGACGAGGAGACCCAGCCCTTGGGTGTCCCGATCGAGGGAAAGGAGCCGGAACCTCGATTTTCTCCGACTCCAGCTTCTCCCGATCGAACCAGCTGACCCCATCGGTCTCGATCAAGGACCAGGTCGAAAAACCGAAGAAAGGTCACAAGCACTCTAGGAAGAGGCAGTGCCACCGATCCTCATCCTCCTCGGATGAGGAGAGACTTCGACAGAAGCTCAGTCGACGTTATGAGGATCTTATGTGGCAACAGCTGATTCTGACCAGTCAGAAGCCAGCTCTGCCGGCAGCACGGCCATTGCAGCCTCAGCCTTTGTAGGCTGGCGTAAACCCTCCGGAACCGAGATACTGGTTCCTCCACTCGTAGGGCCGGCACGCATTCCAGCTCGGCCTGTTTCGGTCTCCCCACCGATTTTGGTGGAACTACCGCCTAAGCAGCCTCAGGAAGGGGCTCCCTTGAAAGAGGATAGGACAGACACCGGCCTTCCCCCGTCATCTGTCCATTATGGTGGTCTCCGATCACCCTCAGCGTATCGAGGGAGTCTTGGCGGGAGACCTTTATATCCCGATTCTTCAGACTCAGATGCCACTGGTCTGCACTCGCATCCAGGGGATGACGAGTCATCAATGGCAGGCTTGGAGGAAGGTCCTTCCTCTTTTCAGGGCATCCTCCGCCTCATTTCAGAGTTGACTGGAATGCCTTTGGAGCCTATCCAAAAGAAGACAGAGTACTCCTTCACAGATATCCTCAAGAGGGGGATACTGGCTGAAGCCATTGTCGGCCCGGCCCTTGAACTATGGCAACGCTCTGCCTCCTGCCCAGCTCTGTCTGCCCGCATGACCCGCAAGTTTACAGTACCCATGGGTTCCCTGGCGGGCTTCACAGGGCATCCCTTGGCCAAGAGCCTTGTGACTGCTTCTGTGTTTAGACACACGGGTAGCTCAGCTGACACTGACTGCCCTCTGGACAAGGAGTCCAAGTATATGGACAACTCTGCCCGGAAGGTTTATGCGGCCTCATCCTTGGGCCTTTGTCAGGCCAGCTCAGCTGTGATCGTGGCACACTTCTCTCATGCCCTTTTGGGGTTACTAGATGAAGTCCTCCCTCATCTCCCAGCGGACATGCAGACCACGGTTAAGCAGGTCCGTGACCAGGGCCATGCTGTTGCCAAACAGCAGCTCCAGATGGCCCTGGATATTGGAGATTCCTGTGCCCGCTCCTTACAGCCGCAGTGGCCACTCGCTGCAGGGCCTGGCTGAGGTTTTCCTCCTTTCCGGCGGATACTCAGCACAAGTTAGCTGACATACCCTTCCTCGGCACCGACCTCTTCGGTCCAGGAGTGGCAGGTCACCTCCAGCATATAGAGCAGTCTAATGCCACCTTGAATGCTACCTCTGCAAAGGGTTCTTTGGGCAAGAACCAGCAGAAGCACAAGAAGAAGCCCTTTCGGCACTCTTCCCCTGCGGTTAGACAGCCCTCCTATCTAGGTCAGCAACAGCAGGCTCAAGCTTGGCGCCCCAGGCCCAAGCAGGATCCTTAACAGCCCCATAAAGGAGGCCAAGGTGCCGGTCCAGGAACCTCCTCCTCCTCTAAGCCTGCTCAGTGATGGGTCAGGGGTTGCCACCCCTACACCCGTCACGCCAGCTCTGGGTCCTCTCGTGGGGGCCCGACTCCACTACTTCCTTTCCACCTGGTCCGGTATCACTTCGGACAGGTGGGTTCTGGAAGTGGTCGGCCAGGGACTGCCTCTAGAATTTGAGCAGTACCCTCCCAGCCGAGCCCGCGCCCCTCAGGAGGGAAGGATCTCAGCTCACACTTAGTCGGCCCTTTGGGACGACATTGCTCAGCTTCTCCGCAGGGAGGCGGTAGCTCCAGTGCTGGATCCTCCTATAGACCCAGGCTTCGAGTCCAGGTACTTCCTGGTGCCCAAGTGGACAGGGGGTTGGCGCCCCATCCTAGATCTCCACGACCTGAATCAATATCTCGGGTCTCGCACCTTCCGGATGGTAACTCTGAACCAGATCATACCATCCCTGGAGCGAAACATGTTCTGTTCACTGGATCTACAGGACGCATTCTTTCACGTCCCAATCCATCTGTCCCACCAGCGGTTCCTCCGCTTCAGGGTCGAAGGGACCCTGTATGAGTTCCGAGCAATGCCGTTCGGCCTGTCATCGGCCCCTTGGGTCTTCACCAAGTGCATTGCAGTGGTGGCAGCCCATCTTCGGCGTCAAGGGGTACGAATATACCTCTATCTCGATGATTGGGTCCTGGCGGTTTCCTCCCTTCAGGAGGTGGAGAGCTCCAGGGATCTAGCCCTCCGAACCTGCTCCCATCTAGGCCTCCTGATCAACGAGGCCAAATCGGAACTTGTGTCCTCTCAGGTGATTGGCTTTATCGGGGCAGAGCTTGACTCTCGTCAAGCCAGAGCCCGGCTCACGGCGGACAGGGCGGAGGTCCTCTCCTCCTTTGCCCAGTCATTTTTGGTTGGGCACTTGCGCCCTGCCCGGGACTTTCTGCACCTTCTGGGTTACATGGCAGCGTGCACCTTGGTCCGTTGGGCCAGGTGGCACATGCGCCCCCTCCAATGGGAGCTGGCCACCCAGTGAACTCAGTGTTACGGTCACTTCGACCAGCTGATCACTGTAACCCAGAAGATGGGGAACGCTCTCCAATGGTGGACCATCCAGAACCGATTGCAGGAAGGAATCCCGTTTGTCCGCCCCGAGCCAACGGTTGTCCTGACGACCGATGCCTCTCTCATGGGCTGGGGAGCCCATATGGGGGATCTCAGGACCCACGGGTTCTGGACCCTCAAGGAGTCCCGATGCCACATCAACCCGTTGGAGCTCAGAGCAGTCAGATTGGCCCTGTCAGCTTTTGCCCCTCAGCTCTGGGGTCAAGTGGTTCAAGTCCAGATGGACAATACTACGACCATGTACTACCTCAACAAACAGGGTGGCATGCACTCCCATCTGCTGTGCAAGGAGGCGCTCTGGATCTGGACCTTCGTGAGCCGGTTGGAGGCGGATCTCCTTGCAATCCATGTGGCAGGAGTCTCAAACCAACTAGCGGATGCTCTCAGCCACTTAGGCCAGACATCCCATGAGTGGTCTCTCCATCCAGAGGTTGCTTACAGTCTGTTCTCCCGTTGGGGCAAACCATTGGTGGACCTGTTTGCCTCCAGGGAGAACACCAAGCTGAGACTGTACCATGCCCGCCCCCCCTCAGAAGGGCTCGCTGCAGGGGGATGCCTTCTCGAGGCCGTTGACCCCAGGCCTCCTCTACGCCTTCCCTCCATTTCCCTTGATCCACGAGGTGCTATTCAAGGTGAGGAAGGACAAGGCAAAGGTGATTCTGGTAGCCCCAGATTGGCCCCACCAGTTCTGGTATCCAGATCTCCTCAGCTTCAGCTGCAGGGCCCCGGAGCGGCTTTGTACACCCCCGGACCTGATATCTTTGAACCAGGGGAAGGTATTCCATCCAGACCTTCAATCCCTGTACCTCACAGCCTGGTACTTGAGCGACTAGAGTTCCAGGCTCTGGGTCATTCCGAGGATGTCTACACTGTGGTGGAGGCATCTCGTAAGGAATCGACCAGGAAATGTTGTGCCTTCAAATGGAAAAGATTTTCCATTTGGTGTCAGGGTAAGAGTCTGGACCCCTTATCCTGCTCTCTGGCTAACATTTTAGACTACCTTTGGTCTCTCTCCAAAGGGGGTCTACGGTCATCGACCCTTAGGGTGCATCTGGCAGCCATTTTTGCTTACCGGGTGCGGGCAGGTCAGCCGACATTGGCACAGGAGACAGTGGTCGGGCGCTTTTTCAAAGGCCTGGATCACATATTCCCTCTGATGCATGAACCTCCACCTCTGTGGGATCTCTTGCTGGTTTTGGCAAAGCTCATGGACAAGTCATTCGAACCCATGCACAAGTGTGAGCTCTCACACTTGTGGAAGAAGGCCTTTCTGGTGGCTATCACATCAGCCAGAAGGACAGGGGAGCTCCAGGCACTTTCGGTGGACTCCCCTTATCTGGTCTTTCACAGGGACAGAGTTATCCTGCGCCCCCACCTGAAATTCCTTCCGAAGGTGGTGTCAGAGTTTCACCTTAACCAGGTGTTGACTCTGCCAGTATACTACCCTAACTACACCTCGGACGCCGAGTACAGGCTGCATACTCTGGACCTCAGACGTGCTCTCTCCTATTATAAGGAGAGGACGGCGGAAATTCGGGGAGATGTTCGCCAGCTGTTTGTCACTTACGCTGAAGCTGCTTCTGGCAGACCTGCAGCGAAGCGGACTGTTGCTAGATGGATTACATCTTGCATAGGTCTGTGCTATGAGTTGGCAGGTCAGGAGCCTCCCAGAGGGCTAAGAGCTCGTTCTACCTGCCATACAGCTGCATCGGTGGCTGCTTCCAAGGACATCCCTATCCAGGAAATCTGTCGGGCTGCTATCTGGAAGTCAGCAAACACCTTCATTACCCTCTACCACATCGACCTTGAGTCATGCCGGGATGCTGGTTTTGGGGCCTCGGTTCTCCAATCTCTGTTTCCTGAATAAGGGGTGTGCGCCTTGCCTCCTTCCTCCCGGAGAACTGCTTGGAGTCTGCCAGAGAGTGTGGATGAACAACATATCCTCGCTCCTAGAAGAACAGGTTACTCACCTGTAACAGTAGTTCTAGGAGTGGTATATGTTCATCCACATGCACTCATCCGACCTCCCTGGCTTTAGGCGCACTACCTTGCTTCCAGCGGGCTAAGATCTGGCGTCATGGGGCGGAGCCGAGGTATTTACCACCTGGGTGGGTGGGAGGAGCCAGCTTGAAGACTTTCCGGTGAATTTAAAGGGGAAAGGGACATGCCAGAGAGTGTGGATGAACAATATATATCACTCCTAGAACTACTATTACAGGTGAGTAACCTGTTCACTTGGGGCATGTTTTTTGGACTTGTCCAAGTTTGATGCCATTCTGGTGCAGAATTGGAAAACTGTTTGGGAAAAACAATTTAATTGACGGCAGAAATGGTTTTAATGTCCATCTTCCCACCCTATAGACCAAGGTGGAATAATACTTTGCTTCCACTTTACCTATTGGCAGCAAAAAAAGCCATCACCCGTAGATGAATGACCACCCTAACTGCTACAGTTTCAGACTGGCACCAAATAACTCTTGAAGTTTATAGATCTGAATATCTGATGGCTAAATATCATAATAAACAAGAGGGCTTTCTGAGGAAATGGCAGGGATGGATTATGTATTTTTCTCGGGTGGATTCAGATTTTGTGCCCTAGGGTGGATTTGGAATAGGGGATTCCCGGGGGGGGGGGTGGCTGCTCTCTGCCTCCTCCAGACGGGGACTTTGAAGGCCTGGGCGGTGGGGGGGGGGCCTCTTCAACTCTGGATAGTAAACTTGGTAGGCTTTGAAGTCTAACCACCTGCTTCCCAAAACCTAGGACTGTTTAATAGGCCTAGGGAACTACAAGAAATGGTTTGTGATAATCTTGATTATACAATTACGTTAGAAACCTACCATTAAGCGCTATTCCTGAAGAAATCTTTAATCTGGAAATCTGGGCAAAAAAACGCAAGCTAATCTTCAACCTGGATGAATGTAGGATCATGCATTTTGGTAACTGAAACAAAATGGCAACATACACCCTATATGGTAAAATTCTTCAAGAAACAAACAGGAAAACATATCTTGGTGTTATTATTACAAATAAGCTGTCATTTGACAAGCATTGCAGGGAAGTTAGTGAATAGGGGCAACAAGCTCTTGGGTTGTATCCATTGTAACATCAGGAGCAGAGATAAGAAAGTCCTAATTCCCCTGTATAAAGCATTGGTATGGCCCCATGTGGAGTACAGCGTCCAATTCTGGTATCCACATACTAAAAATAGTATTGGTCTACTTGAGAAAGTTCAGAGGAGAGCAACAAGAATGATAGAGACATTAGCTAACATGACTTACAATAACAGATTGACTTAGCTGAAATTATTTTCACTTGAATACAGAAGGCTAAGGGGTGACTTATGTTTAGTATATAAAGCCTTTAATATCTGGGAATATGAGGGGCTGGAGAGGAAAATAATCAAAAGGGAAACTAGATTATATAAATGTCAGCTGAGAGGTGACCAGTATAAACCGGGCAAAAAGGGTGCATGGTTCAAGCAAAGGGTGGTGAACCATTGGAATAGCCTTCCTGGTAATGTGGTCCAAAGCACCTCAATGGAGTCTTTTAGAACAGTGTTAGACAAATTCATGGGTAATAAAATTACTTCGATCTGTTATTGAGAATTTGCGAGCCAAATAGTCTTGTGGCTAACTGACTTGTATCTTTCCTATGATCCTATGATTTTTCACAAAGACAGGTTGCCCTTGTGGACCAGTCCTAAGTTTCTACCACAGGTGGTGTCTGAGTTTAACTTTAAATCAAACCATCCACCCGCCAGTTAATTATCCTGCGCGATCCACCCACCAGTGAATTATCCTGAGCGATCCACCCACCAGTGAATTATCCTGCGCGATCCACCCAGCCAGTGAATTATCCTGCGCGATCCAACCACTAGATGAATTATCCTGCGCGATCCAACCAGTGAGAATTATCTCGCGCATGCAAGTCCTGGGAAGCATTGCTCCATATTGTAGACGTACATAAAATACTCTGGTACTATATACACCGCACAAAGGTCTGCAGAAAGTTCTTGCAGCTTTTTGTTTCGTTCGCCTATGAGAAGGAGGGTGTCCCAGTTCCCAAATGGTGTGTCTTTTTGTTGGTGTTTTTTTTTTTTTTTTTCCAGTTTAGTTTCTGCTGTTTTTGACAGAGAACTTTGTTTTCACAGCAAGTAACAGCAGTCTAGAACTACAGTTTTTTTTTTAACTGATAAATCACTTTTATCTCAGCAGGAGTCAGTGCCTGCTTGGATTAAGCAAATAGATACTTTATTAGAAGAAGGGGGTCTCATTTAAGTAAAAAAAAAAAAAAAAAGTCACTGTGTGTTTCTCTGAGGAAGGGGGCTGTATCAGCTTCATTTACTGAGTCAGGAGCAGAGGCTGAGGCTAATTGGGGGTGTGGCTTAGTAGTACAAAAGCAGGTGTCTCCAATTACAGCTTCAAACAACATGAAGTCTTGCTGTATTCTGACAATAGCAGTGAGTCCCAACCATCGAACTGCTCAGGAGGTGAAAGAGTTAACTTTCCATGCTAGGCATGGGACGCTGAGCTCGAGCTCGGTTGAAAACTCTGTCTGTTGTTCTTCAAACATAAACTGTCAGATTCTTTACTCCGCCTTACTGAACAGTCGCTCCGGAGATTTTCTCCTTCTGCTCAGTTCATTTTGTCGGTTAAAGTATTATTTTCTCTGTTTTTTTGACCAAATTTAAACCTCAACCGGTTGGTTCAAGCTCTGTCTGTGGTATTGTAAGTACTAGATAGGTTTTACATTGATTCTTCTGTGTGGAACTTGTAAACGGTTATCGGTTCGGTTTGAACCGATCAGGTTGGTTTAAAATATACTAATTTATCTTTTAGAGTGTGGTTACCGGTTCTTATCGGTTCTAAAAAAGACGGAATTTCTTACGTTTTTTTCCACGACCCGTGACACGGTTGGGAACCGATAAGAGAGTCTTGCTTGGCGGATTGCCATAAACGGACAAGTTTGGTTAGGACTGGCACTATGTCTGAGAAACCCAAAAGAAAAACCGGGCACACTGGGTTTCAGCACTGCAGTGTGTGTGGGGAAGCCTTTGCCAAGGCTGACCCCCACACCACCTGTGTTTATTGTCTGGGGTTTGACCACCTCAGTGCAGACTGCCAAATTTGTAAAAATTTCTGCAGCTACCCTGGATAAGAGAGTTGGTAGGCTCAGGAAGCGGAGGCCAAGAAAGTCCGCTGACCGGATGGCCAGCGGTTCGGTTCCAGCGAACCAGAGGGATGCCCTCTGACCAGGCGAGACTTCTTAGGCAAAAGGAGCCGACTCAGAGGAGTCG
The DNA here is from genome assembly GCA_016271365.2 of Neoceratodus forsteri. NCBI lineage: Eukaryota > Metazoa > Chordata > Ceratodontiformes > Ceratodontidae > Neoceratodus > Neoceratodus forsteri. The sequence continues at coordinate 1,103,713,368 of CM028135.1, read as the reverse complement.
GTTCCAGTAGAAAGGACTAGGAAATCAGCTGGTGTGGAGCCAAATCTTTCCTCTTCAACCGCTGAAGAAATAGCCAAAGTGATTAAGATAGTCCAGTCGCTTTCCCTGTTCCGACGAACGCGGCACCATCAGTAAGCGTACAGTTGGCGTTCCACGGTTCAAAGTATGATTTAGAGGATTTTTGAGCAGAGGGTATGAGGAAGTGAATATGGATTTGAAAGTCTGGATGTGCCGATTAGACCGGACATCTCCCCAGACAGACCTTCAGGAGTGTCTCCTCCTAGGCTTTCTGAGTCCCCTTCTCATTTTGTTTTTTATAAAAAAGTGGCTGAAACCCTCCAACTCCCTATGGAGGAAGCTGTGGATGATCAAGAGGAGCCTGACTATCTGGAAATGATGGATATCCCAGAGTCTAGGAAACTGTCTATTCCTTTGCATAAATCTTTTGGGAAGCAGACAGTAAAAATTCTAAAAACTCCTCACACTTTACCTCCTGTTGATAAGAGAATGGACAAGAGGTACTCTTTGTCAGGCTCTGATACGGAGTTCCTTACACAACAATGCAGCCATGTTGGGGGTAGTGCAGGCTGCAGCCTGTGACAAGGCAAATATTCCCTTGGCCTCACACCCCCCTGACAAGGACTCCAGGAGGATTGATGCCATGGCAAAGAAACAGTATATGGCAGCATCCTTGGGACTCAGACAGGCAAATTATATGGCTTATGTTGCTAGGTACCAGAAATCTAGATGGGATACTATTTTGGCTCTAGCAAAGCAGGTCCCTGGCCAACTTGCCAAGGAGCTGGAACAGGTGGCCGCTGATGGTATTGAGGCATCCAAGGTGTAATTTCATGCTGCAGTGGACTCTAATGATGTGTCTTCAAGAGTCATGGCTACATCTGTGGCACTTCGCAGAATGGCTTGGCTCAGATGTACTAGCCTGTCACAGGATACCCAGACTAAGGCCATGGATTTTCCTGTTGTGGGTAATTCTCTGTTTGGGAGCAGACAGAGAATTACATGAAGAAAAATGGATGAGTATAGGACCACCTATAGGGTGCACAGGCGAAGAAAGGCAGGCCACTCCTCAAGAGCAGCCTTCCAGGGCAGGGCAGGCCTTTTTCGCAGGCTTTTACCAAGCCTAGGCCTCCTCTTCAGCTTCACGCCCAGAGGGTTCTTTAGAGGAGAGGCAGATGGGGTACAAGCAGGCCTGCTTCCACCCCTCAGCCCTAAAGCCCCTGCCAAGCAGGCACCTGACCAGGGTTGCCAGGGCCGATTCTCAACTACCTGTAGGGGGCAGGCTGGCTTACTTTGTCCAGGACTGGCAGTCTCTGACATCAGACAAGTGGGTCCTGGAAGTAGTAAGCCAGGGACTGGTTCTCAGCTTCAAAAAGTTTCCAAAAATGAGAACCAGATCCTTTCCTCCTGCAAATCCTTCAGAGACACTTGCCCTAGAAGCAGAGGTCTCTTCTCTCCTGGCTCTCAGAGCTGTGGAAAGGGTTCCACCCCTACACCAGGGCAAAGGGTTGTACTCCAGGTACTTCCTTACCCCAAAAAAGACAGGAGAATGGCGGCCCATCCTGGATCTCAGATACTTAAACAAGCACCTTTTAAAACCAAAATTCAAAATGGTGACTCTGGGAATTATTCTACCCTCTCTAAGGCCAGGAGACTGGCTAGTGTCCCTGGACCTCAAGGATGCCTACTTCCATATTCTCATCAGAAGCTCCCATCGAAAGTACCTCAGGTTCGAGCTGCCCTCAGGCCATTACCAGTTCAGAGCAATGCCCTTTGGCCTCACCTCTGCTCCAAGGGTATTCACAAAATGCCTGGCAGTAGCAGTTGCTGCTCTAAGAAGGCAGAAAATTGCCATCTTCCCTTACCTGGACGACTGGCTCATAGTAGGCCAGTCCCCAGATCAAGTCAGGTTACATCTTTAAGTAACTCAGCAATTGCTCACCTCTCTAGGTTTCATTCTGAATCTTTCAAAGTCAGTTCTAGAGCCTGTCCAGCTTCTCACCTTCATAGGCGCAGAGCTAAACACAGAGAAAGCCAGAGCCTTCCTCCCTTTGTACAGGGCAAGGACCCTAGTCTCTCTGGCCTCCTCATTCACCCTGCAGGTGTCTCTACCTGCAAGGCATTTTCTACAGCTCCTGGGGCACATGGTTGCTTCCACAGCAGTAGTGCAGGGAGCAAGATTTCAGATGAGGGACATTCAGTTCCATTTGAGAGCCTTTTGGTCTCAAAGGAAAGACCCTTTGACCAAATTGATCCCAGTGACTCGAACCCTGATCCAGGCCCTACGGTGGTGGCAGGATCAGAACAATCTGAGACAAGGGGTTCCTTTTGTCACTCGGTCTCACTCCTTAATCCTTACTACAGATGCATCCCTCCTGGGGTGGGGAGCTCATATGGGCGACTTCACTACCCAGGGGTTGTGGTCCCCTCAGGAATCTCTGCTCCACATCAATCTGTTGGAACTCAGAGCAGTTTTTCTAGCACTTCAAGCTTTCTCCAAATCTGTTCAGAGCAAAGTTATTCAGGTCAGAACAGACAGCACCTCCACAATGTGGTACATCAACAAGCAAGGGGGGCACTCGGTCTACGACCTTGTGCACCGAAGCAATGAAGTTGTGGTCTCTGGTTTATTCACTGAACACCTCCCTTACAGCTGTTCACCTCCCAGGCAAGGACAATGTCCTGGCAGATGCTCTCAGCAGGATTTCCCAGGGCCATCACGAATGGTCACTGGATCCCCTAGTTCTGGAGGTGGTATTTGCCAGATGGGGCACTCCACAGATGCATCTTTTTGCAGCTCCAGACAATCACCAACTTCCGCTTTTTTGCTGCAGGCCCCCAGTGTTGGGCTCAGTCCTTCTGGATGCCTTAGTCCTCAATTGGGAAGGGAAGTTTCTCTATGCTTTTAGCTCCTTCCCTCTCCTGTTCAAAGTGCTAGTCAAAATCAGATCTCAACCCTGCAAGATGATCCTGATTGCTCCGGATTGGCCCAGACAACCCTGGTATCCACTCCTTCTGTCCTTAGCAGTCCACCTTCCCCTGTATCTTCCCAGGAATCACAAGCTGTTAACCTGTGCCCAGGGCAGGGTTTGGTACCCGAACCTCAAATCTCTCAATCTCAAGGCCTGGCTCTTGAAGAGTTAGTTTGCTGATCTTGATCTACACCTTTCCCAAGGCGTAATGGATATCCTGAAGGTTTCTAGGAGACCTTCTACCAGGGCTACTTATAATTCCAAATGGAAGAGATTTTCCATATGGTGCTCTGGAAAGCATATTTCCCCAGAGTCTGCTGATTTACCCACAGTCCTGGATTACATGGTCCACTTAAATTCCTTGGGTCTGAGACCAGCTACCCTAAAAGTGCATTTGGCAGCCGTGTCTGCCTTTATTTCAGCAGGTAATCCCTCTTCTATTTCAGCTCTCCCTGTATTCTCCAAGTTTTTCAAGGGATTGCTTCATACCAACCCTCCATTCAGGGACCCTGCCCCTGCCTGGGACCTTAATGTTTGCATTGCTCAGGTTACGCAACCCCCTTTTGAGCCTTTGTCTTCAGCAGAGCCCAAGTACTTGACTTGGAAAACTGTGTTTCTGGTGGCCATCACTTCTGCCAGACGCATAAGTGAATTACAGGCCTTGTCAGTGGAGCCAGATTTTATCTCCTTTCATAGAGATAAGGTGGTCCTCAGGACTAACAGGAAGTTCTTGCCTAAGGTGGTTTCAGATTTCCACCTTAATCAGTCTATTTCTCTTCCTGTGTACTTCACTGACCATTCCTCCTCTGGCGAGAGGAGGTTACACAGTTTGGACGTGAAAAGGGCCCTTAGCTACTACATAGAGCGTACCAAGGGTCACAGGTTTGACTCCCTCCAACTGTTCCTCACTTATGGCGAGGTTGGTAAAGGGAAACCTGCCACTAAAGGATCCATGGCCAGGTGGATTGTCTCTTGTATCCAATTTTGTTATGAAAAACTGGGTAAGATTCCACCCTCAGGCCTGAGGGCTCATTCTACCAGAGGTACAGCTGCGTCTCTGGCTGCTGCCAGGGACATCCCTATTCTAGAGAGATGTCGAGCAGCTACTTGGAAAACAGTACACACTTTTACCAAGCATTACTCCCTGGATATCCAGGCTAGGAGTGATGCTTGGTTTGGCACAGCTGTGCTTCAGAGCCTATTTCCTAGGTAGGTTCTGTCCCTCCTCCATGGAGGTACTGCTTTGTAGTCTGCTATTGTCAGAATACAGCAAGTCTTCATGTTGTTTGAAGAAAATTACTCACCTTAGTAATGTTGTTTCTTCTAATGGAGTCTTGCTGTATTCTGTCCTCCCCCCCCTGCCTGCCCCTCTCAGAACCTCTGTTTTTGGGATGTGGATGGGCAGTGCAGTGTTGGCACTTATTAGATGCCCACTTTGTTTTGGTTTTTTCACCCCTCCTTTTTTGGGGTGACTTGGTGTTGTGTTTTTCATGTTTTTGGTCTCCTGACTTGAGTCTTTGTTTTGGGACCAAAAAATTTGTTCTTATATTTAGTAGCCAGTTGGCTAGTGTAGGTTTACAGCTTCCACATAGGACCTTAGTGAGTTTAGCTCGTAAAGATCTGACAGTTTATGTTTGAAGAACAACAGAGTTTTCAGCCGAGCTCGAGCTCAGCGTTCCATGCCTACATACATAGATACATAAATACATAGACAGTGTCGGCAGATAAGAGCCTATGGCCCACCCAGTCTGCCCATTTGAGCTTGTAAGTTCAGTTTATGTTTTCCTAGGAGTCTGTTGCCCCTTACCCCTGACCTCCAGAATTCCTTTATGTCTATCCCATGCATTCTTAAATACCGTGATTGTTGCAGCCCCCACCACTTCCTCTGGCAGGGTGTTCCACTTGTCCACCACCCGTTCTGTGAAGAAATTCTTCCTCATGTTTCCTCTGAATCGTCCTCCCTCCAACTTCATCCCATGCCCTCTAGTCCTGGAACATCTTTTTCGCTTAAAAATAGTGTGTTCCTGCACGCTGTTCCTCCCTGTGAGATACTTGTATGTCTGTATCATATCCCCTCTCTCCCTCCTCTCCTCCAGGGAGTACATGTTCAGTTCCTTCAACCTGTCTTCATAGGACTTGTGATGCAATCCATGCACCATCTTTGTTGCCCTCCTCTGAACCTTCTCTACCCTATGTCCTTACGTAGGTATGGTCTCCAGAACTGTATACTGTACTCCAGGTGGGGCCTCACTAGTGTCTTGTATAACGAAAGCTATAGCCTAGCATGGAAAGTTAACTCTTTCACCTCTGGAACAGTTCGAAGGTTGGGACTCACTGCTATTGTCAGAATACAGCAAGACTCCATTAGAAGAAACAACATTACTAAGGTGAGTAATTTTTTCTTCCTGCTGTTTTTGACAGAGAACTTTGTTTTCACAGCAAGAAACAGCAGTCTAAAACTACAGTTTTTTTTTTGGTTTTTTTTTACTAATTGCCCTCCTTCCCACCCCTCCACCCTAAGCCAGTTCTACTTTTATAGCCACTGGATTTGACTGACAGCAGGAACTTCCTGTGTGGCAGTAGGAAGGGAAGGATCACTAGAACATTAGTTTCATCAACCTTGAAGGAACCTAAAGATAACTCTTCTCCCCCCCCGCCCGGCTGCTGGAGGTCTAAATCCAAGCACAGAAGAAGGAGACTACTGAAGACTACAGGAAGTTCCTGTACCACAACAGGAAGGGCGAGAGTTCTAAGGGCACATAGGCAGTAGGAAAGTAAGTGTAAAAATACATAGAGGGAGGAGACAGTAAGCATACAAAGCAACAGGAGCGGGGACACAAAATAAGTCAAGATGGGAGTGGTGCAGTGCAATGGCTGTGGGGCAGCAGTGTTCCGGGAGACATTCTGGAGGCTGCGATGCTGCCCTGTTTGCAGGCACCTCTCTGGTCTGAGGGAGGAGGTTGCCCGTCTCCAGGTTGACCTGGCTAGGATTCGTGAAACCTCTTCCCCCACCCAGGGACCACCAGGGCCACCACTGTTACCTCATAGGTTGTCAAGAAAGAGAAGCGGTTGGACCAAGGTGGGCTCAGGGAGGGAGAGGGTGGTGGAACAGAGGTGCATCCCTCCAGTTGTACCTCTTCACAATTCATATGCTGTTCTGGCGAAGAGTGGTTCCTCTATGGAGGCACCTGCAGTGGAGACCAAGGAGGATGCTGGGAACCTCCACAAAGGAGACCCACAGGAGGTGGCACGAGACCCCACAGGGGAAGGAAGCAACTCCTGGTGGGGGACTCGATCATTAGGGGGGTAGAAGTGGGGGAGGAAGGACATGGGGAGGTAAAGTGCCTGCCTGGCACCACGGCTCAGAGGGACAGGAAGCGAATTCTTAGGATCGCGGGAGCAGCTGCTCGAGGGAGGGAGCTGGATGTCATTGTCCACCTAGGGACAAATGACCTGGCTGTGAATGGGATCAGAGCAGTGCAAGAGGAGTTTGTAGAGTTGAGGAGGGGCCTTAGACTAGTGGCATGTACAGTAACCTTCTCGGAGGTGCAATCTGTCTAAGGCAAAGATGATGTTAGGGTATTCCACACCATGGGATTCAATGAATGGTTGAAAAACCTGGTGTGGAGCTCAGGGTTTTGGCTTCATTGGGGACTGGGGAGCCACCTGGAGGGATGCAGGTCTATACTGGCGCGATGGTCTGCATCTGTCGGGGGGTGGGGGGTGGACCAGGATCCTTGGTGATAGGTTTTAATGCTTCATTGGCAAGCATTTAAACTAGCCAAGGGAGGAGGCACTGAAAAGGAGCAGGGAAATCCCAGCCTCCCCCCACAAAAACACAGTAGTACAAGAGGTAAACACCAAGGTAGAGAAGTCAGTAGGGAGCAGGACAGGGGTAAATGCAGAAAAAGGCAGTAAGGACAGGGATGGGCCTAAAAGGGGTAAGGCCATAAAAATAAATGGAGGGTGATGAGTACCAGTGCCCGCAGTCTGTGTAACAAGCTCCCTGAACTAGTGGCCTTGATGGAAGAGGGATGCCTGCATATTGTGGCAGTCACTGAAACATGGTACACAGAGAACTATGACTGGGATGTCAACATACCAGGATACACAATCTACAGGAGGGACGGGGTGGGTAAAAGAGGAGGAGGAGGAGTAGCTGTCTATAAAAGGGAAGGAATTAAGCAACAGAACTAGAGAGTAAATAGGAAGTTGGTGAGTCACTATGGATCACCCTGGAGACAGGAAATAGCACCACAGTCCGCATGGGGGTTGTATACAGGCCTCCATCTCGGGGAGGATATGGACAGGGAAATGATAGAGGGCATCCTTAAAATGGTAGAACAAGGGGAGATATTGTTGATGGGGGACCTGAATATGCCAGATGTTAACTGGAGCACCTTTGCTGCAGGCACATCAAAGAGCAGGGTCATTCTTGATGCCCTACAGGGGGCGTGCCTCAGGCAGCTAGTGCTGGAACCCACTCTGGAGGGAGCAAGCGTAGACCTGGTACTCTCAAATGGGGAAGGAGAAACTATCTCAGATTTAGAAGTGGGTAGTCATCTGGGAACAAGTGACCACCAAACAGTGTGGTTCACAATAAACACAGCCATAGAGTCAAGCCATACAAAAACAAGAGTATTGGACTTTAGGAAGTCCGACTTTGGGAAAATGAGAGAGTGCCTCAGAAAAGCACTAGCAAATGGGCAAGAAGGAGAAGTGGAGGAACATTGGGGAGTAATCGAAACAGCCATCGCAGAAGCAACAAACCTTTGTGTGAAGCAAATCAACAAAACAAAACGAAGGAAAAAACTACTTTGGTTCTTAAAAGAGGTGGAAGGGAAGGTTAAAGAGAAAAGGATAGCATTCAGTAAGTATAAGGAAACGCAGAAGGAGCAGGACAGAGAACTTTATCAGTTAAAACAGAAGGAGGCAGGGAAGGCAGTCAGAAAAGTAAAGGCACAAACTGAGGCGAAGATGGCTAACTCTGTTAAGAAGGGGGATAAAACCTTTTCTAGGGACATGGATATGTTGTTCATCCACACTGTCTGGCAGGTTCCTTGCCGCTTTAAATCTTGCCGGAAGGTCTTCAAGCTGGCTCCTCCCACCCACTCGGGTGGTAAAACTCTCTGCTCCACCCCATGACACCAGATCTTCCTTACAGCTTGGAAGCTCAGGTTCCCTCCTTAGCGCTCTGTTTTTTAGACTGGATCCTAACTCTTCGGTTCATCCGAAACTAGTTTTGAAGTTTTCTAAACTGCGGTCTTCATTATCTCTCGCGGCTGTGATGGACAAATTGATCCCCGGCTTTCGGAGGTACCCTTGCGGGCAGAAGATGTCCAGGACGGATCCGCACTCCACGTGCGTCTACTGCCTAGGCCTAGACCACGACCCGCAGGCCTGCGAGTTGTGCCGCTCTTTTTCGGCCACTGTCCTGGAGGATCGCGCTACCCGATTGAAGCTCGGGCACCCCAAGAAGCGTTACCCGCTGGTAAAATCCAAAGAGGCTCGTTGGGCAGTGTCCAGCAGCTGGCTCGGCTGAGCAGCTCGAGCATATGATCGCCCTCAAGGAGGAGGTGGCCCAGGCCGCATCTTCCTCCTCCTCAGCCGCAGAGTTTATCCCGCTCTCTCTGAGTTCCTCGTACTCGGTTTCATTCAAGGAACTTTGTCAGTCCCTTTCCACAAAGGGAGAGGGGCCATTGGGACATTCCTCTCGGCCCAAGAAGAAGGAGTCGAAGGGTAAGTCCCACCGTTGGCGTTTGTGGGAGCGGAAGAGGTCTCCTTCCCCGGACAGCCGACCATCGACCGGTGAGTTGCGGCTCAGGCGCTGGCTTCTGGCGTCCCTTCAGACTAGCGTGCGAGACTCCAGTCGGCGGGTCGAGATATTCTCGACTGTCAGGCGGGTTGTCGAATGGTGAAGCCGACAACCCATCTCTCAGTTCCCCGGTGGGGACGAGGATCTGCCTGTGCCTTGAGGTGGCAGTCCCGGCTAAAGTGCCGAGCCGAGGGGAAGGCGGGTGTCCCCGCCCTTCCAGGCCGCCCTCAGTTACCTGAGGGTCCGGACTTATCTCGGTCAAGCTGTTCCTGCCAACATCGTCGGTCTCTGTCTCGGCACGGAAGTAAGCGGTGACACCGTTCCTCCTCGGATGAGGAGAGGCTTCGACGTAAATTGCGTCTGCATTACGAGGAGCTTATGTGGCAGCAGTTACTGTTGTCCGGGAGTAAATCGACTCCGATTCATCCCCCGGCCATCAAGTGGCTGTCGCCCGACGGCCGAAGCAACCACTGCAGTCGAGATGCCCATTTCTGGGCCAGTTGTTTCTTGAGGCAGCTGCTCACGATTGTGGTGGAACCTCCGCCTCCACAGCGAAGTCTGGGGCACCGACCAAGGATTCTCGGTCGGGTCACGGCCTGCCCCACAGGTTGTTGGTCACCCTCACTCCCAACCGTCCTAGGCAGGTGGAGGGTGGCTCAGGCCCCAGGCAGCTCTTCGCAGACTCTTCGGTGTCCGATGACGACTCCTCCCTGTTCTCCAGGCAGATCGACCTGGAGTCCTCCAGGAGGCCAGTCATTGGACGACAGCCCATCATCCTTCATGGGTCTGCTTCAGCTCATCTCGGAGTCCACCGGGATGCAGCTCGAGCCCATGTCCAAACGGGCCAAGTATCCCCTGACGGAGATACTGGACCGAGAGGATTCACCCATGGAGGCCTTCCCTGTGGCTGAGGCCATTGTCGGCCCAGCCTTGGAGCTTTGGCAGCTGCTTCCTGTCCTGCGCCCTCGGCCAGGATGGCCAGGAAGTATGCGGTCCCTACCGGCTCTTTGCCCGGTTTCTCGGAGCACCCCTCTGCCGAGGGGTTAGTCACTGATAGCGTCTTCCGGCGTTCCGGAAACGCTCGGGACGTGGATAAGCCCCCCGACAAAGAGTCCAAAAAGCTGGACTATGCCGGGTGCAAGGTGTACGCTGCGTCCTCCCTCGGCCTCCGACAGGCCAGCTCGGCCGTGCTGATGGCACACTTTTCCCACGCCCTCATGGGCTCCTGGATGAGGTTGTCCTCATCTCCGGCTGACCTGCAGACCACGGTCCGTCAGGTGCAGGACCAGGGTAGGGTGGTGGCGAAGCAGCGGCCTTCAGACTGCTCTGGACATAGGTGATTCCTGTGCCAGGTCAGTAGCGACAGCGGTGGACATGCACCGTAGAGCGTGGCTGAGGATATCCACCTTCACGGCGGATACCCAGCACAAGTTGGCGGGCGTCCCTTCTTGGGACTGACCTCTTGACCCTGGAGTGGAGGGACACCTCCAGCGGATCAAAAAGTCCAACGCCACTCTGGACTCGGTCACCTCCGCCCAGAGGGACAAAGGCCGCCGTCAACAACAGCATAAGTCCTTTCGTCCTTCGGCCCCTGCAGCACGACCGGCCCAACAGCACCAGTAACAGGGCCAGCAGGCTTGCGCTTGGCATCCCAAACCCAAGCCAGTGGTTTCCTCCAACAGGAAGCAAGGAGGTAAAGGCCCAGGAGGTCCCTCAGCCGATTCCTCCTCCAAGCCTGCCCAGTGACGGGTTGAGGGGTGTTGCCCTCAACCTCGTCACCCTTCCCTGAGTCTCTCCCTCCCCGTGGAGAGACGGCTCCACTTCCTTTCCCTGGTCCGCTATCACCACGGACCGTTGGGTGTTGGAGGTGGTAGGAAAGAACCTGCCTCTGGAATTCGAGCAGACCCTCCTTTCAGTCATCACCCCAGAATCCACGGGGTCTGAAGCCTCGCTGTCGGCCCGCCGAGCCGATATTGCCGTGTTCCTCGAGAAAGAGGTGATCAGGAAGGTGGCGGATCCTCCTCCAGACCCAGGGTTTGTGTTCAGGTATTTCCTGGTCCCAAAACAGACGCGGGGCTGGCGCCCCATTCTCGACCTGCATGACCTGAACAGGTTCCTAAGATCTCGGACCTCCAGGATGGTCACTCTGGCTCAGATAATCCCATCCTTGGAACAAGGCTTGTGGTTCTGTTCCCTGGACCTCCAGGACGTGTTCTTTCACGTCCCGATCCGTCCGTCTCATCAGAGATTCCTCCACTTCAGAGCAGAGGGATCCCCTTTTCGAGTTCCGGGCCATGCCGTTCAGCCTCTCTCTAGCTCCCAGGGTCTTCACCAAATGCATGGCAGTGGTGACAGCATTCCTGCAGCGCCAAAGGGTCTGAGTATACCCCTGCCTGGACGACTGGCTGATTGCAGCCCCCTCCAGAGCGGAGGTGGAGCAGTCCAGAGATCTGGCCCTCCAGGTTTGCTCTCAGATTGACCTCCTCATCAACAAGGCCAAGTCGGAACTTGTGCCAAAGCAGGTGATACTCTTCATCAGGAGCTCGGCTCCTGGCGGACAGAGCCGAGGTTCTTTCCTCCTTTGCCGAATCATTTCTGGTTGGGCAATCGCGCCTGCCCAGGACTTCCTGCGCCTCCTGGGCCTCATGGCGGCCTGCACCAGCATGGTCCGCAGGGCCTGTTGGTACTTGCGTCCTCTTCAATGGGGACTGGCCAGCCACTGGTCACAACGCTGCGATCCATTGGACCAGCCCGTGACAGTGACCCAGGAGATGTGGAACACTCTCCAGTGGTGGACCGTTCCGGCACATCTGCAGGAGGGCATCCCGTTCGTCCGCCCCGAGCTGACAGTCTCTCTATCAACGGGTGCATCTCTGATGGGTTGGGGTGCTCATCTGGGGGAGCACAGAGCACACGGCCTCTGGTCCCCTCGGAGTCCTGATGCCATATCAACCTGCTGGAGCTCCAAGTGGTCCGCCTAGCTCTCACCGCTTTCGCTCCGTTTCTACGGGGTCAAGTGGTTCAGGTCCAGACAGACAATACCACGACCATGTACTACCTTAACCGCCAGGGCAGGATGTGCTCAATGCTGTTATACAAGGAAGCTCTCCACATATGGTCCCTCGTGCACAGCCTGGAGGCGGATCTCCTAGCCATTCACATGACAGGAACCTCAACACCCTGGCCGATGCCCTAAGCCAGATAGGGTCCTGCGTCTTACAGTGGTCTCTCCTGCTGGAGGTAGTACAAGATCTCTTCTCCCATTGGGGCACGCCTCCAGAGACTTGTTTGCCTCAGGAGAATCTTGAAGCTGAGACTGTTCCATGCCGCCCCTCAGCAGGGCTCGCTGCAGGGGATGCCTTCTCGAGGCCGTGGACCCCGGACCTCTTCTCGCCTCTCCCATTTCCTTGATCCACAAGGTGCTTCTCAAGGCGAGGAGGGACAAGGCGCAGGTGATTCTAGTAGCCCCAGACTGGCCCCCAGTTCTGGTATCAGATCTCCTCAGTCTCAGCTCTCGCTCCCGGCGGCTTCCAGCCCGCCCGGACCTGATCTCAGTCAATCAGGGGAAGGTATTCCATCCAGATCTTCAATCCCTGCACCTGATGGCCTGGTTCCTGAGCGGCTAGAGTTCCAGGCCTTGGGTCTTTCTGATGAGGTCCTCAACGTCGTTGAGGCATCCTGTAAGGAGTCAACCAGGAAATGCTATGCCTTCAAATGGAAGAGATTCTCTATTTGGTGTCAGGAGAAGGGCTTGGACCCTTCCGCCTGTTCCTTGGCAAGCATTCTGGACTATCTGTGGTCCCTTTCTCAGCAAGGGCTTCAGTTGACGACCCTTAAGGTGTACCTGGCAGCCATCTCTGCTTACTGGGCATGGGCCGGGAAGCAGTCGGTGGCGCAGGAGAAGGTGATCGGGTGCTTTTCCAAAGGCCTTGATCACATATCCCCTCTGGTGCGAGAACCTCCACCTCCGTGGGATCTGCTGCTGGTATTGGCCAAGCTCATGGGCAAGCCATTTGAACCAATGCACAGGTGCGATACCTCCCACCTGTCGTGGAAGACTGCCTTCTTGGTGGCTATCACGTCAGCCAGAAAGATGGGAGAGCTCCAGGCGCTGTCCATAGAGTCTCCTTATCTGGTCTTCCACAGGGAGAAGGTTGTCCTGCGCCCCCACCAGGTTCCTTCCGAAGGTGGTGTCGGAGTTTCACCTTAACCAGGTGTTGACTCTGCCAGTGTTCTACCCCAATCACACCTTGGAGGCCGAATATAGGCTCCATACTTTGGACCCTAGACGAGCACTCGCTTATTATAAGGAGCGGATGGCTGAAGTTCGGAGAGAGGTTCGCCAGCTGTTTGTCACCTACGCTGAAGCCGCACCTGGCAGACCTGCAGCCAAGCAGACGATAAGCAGGTGGGTCACCTCCTGCATAGATCTCTGCTACAGGTTGGCAGGGATGGAGCCTCCCAGAGGGATAAGAGCTCATTCTACCCGCCATACCACTGCATCGGTGGCTGTTTCAAGGGATGTCCCTGTCCAGGATATCTGCAGGGCTGCTGCCTGGAAGTCTGCACATACCTTCATTACCCACTACCACATCGACCTTGAGTCATGCCGGGAGGCTGGTTTTGGGGCCTCGGGTCTCCAGTCTCTATTCCCTAAGTAGGGGGTGTGCGCCTTGCCTCCCTCCTCCCAGAGAACTGCTAGGAGTCTGCCAGACAGTGTGGATGAACAACATATCCATGTCCTTAGAAATACAGGTTACTCACCTGTAACAGGATTTCTAGGAGTGGTATATGTTGTTCAGTCACACAACTCACCCGACCTCCCCGGCTTCGACGCACAGCCTGGCTTCCAGCGGGCTAGATCTGGCGTCATGGGGTGGAGCCACGAGTTTTACCACCCGGGTGGGAGGAGCCAGCTTAAAGACCTTCTGGCAAGATTTAAAGCGGCATGGAATCTGCCAGACAGTGCGGATGAACAACATATACCATTCCTAGAACTCCTGTTACAGGTGAGTAACCTGTATTTCTATGGACATGGGTATGTTGTTCATCCACACTTTCTGGCACTTATCACTAAGCTTTAAATCTTCGAGGCGTCTTCAAACTCGCTCCTCCCACCACCAAATGGTAAACTTTCCTCCCCCCTTGATGCCAGGTCTTCCTTACCGCTTGGAAGCTCAGGTTCCCTCCTTAACGCTTTGTGTATAAGACTGGTTCCTATTTCTTCGGTTACCCAAAATTACTTGTAAGGTTTTCAAGACTTCGGTCATTTATTCCCTCGCGGCTGCGATGGACAGATCGACTCCCGGTTTTCGGAGGTGCCCATGCAGGCAGAAGATGTTTCGGATGGATCCGCACTCCACATGCGTCTACTGCTTGGGCCTTGAGCACGACCCGCAGGCTTGCGACCTGTGCTCTTCTTTTTCGGCCTATGTCCTGGAAGACCACGCCGCCCGTTTGCAACTTTGGGCGCCCCGAGAAACGTTACCCTTCGGTAAAGTCGAAGGAGGCCCGTTTGGCGGTTTCTGCGGCAGCGGGCCCGGCGGATCAGCTTGAGCAGATGATCGCCCTCGAGGAGGAGGCGGCGCAGGCCACATCTTCATCTTCCTCGGCCGCGGCATTTATCCCGCTCTCCTTGAGATCCTCCTATTCAGCTTCTTTTAAGGAGCTCTGTCTGTTTCTCTCCACTAAGGGAGAGGGACCATCATCTTCAGGACCTTCCTCCTGGTCCAAGAAGAAGGACCACAAAGGTAAGTCCCTCCGTCGACGCTCTTGGGAATGGGAGAGGTCCCTCTCACCAAGTGGTCGACCATTGACTTCGGTCGATCCTTCGACTTCAGCCACTGGTCTCACGGTGTCCCTGTTAGGTCAGTTGACCGAGACTCCCGTCGACGCAGTCGAGATTTTTCTCGACCCGTCAGACGGGCTGTCGACCAGTGAAGCTGAAAACCCTCACTTCCCAGTTCCCCCGGCGGAGATTGAGGTTTCCGTGGACTTGCCCGTGCCTCCGGTTCCAGAGTCCACGGTTGAGCCCTCCAAGCCGAGGGGAGAGCGGGTTTCCCCCGCCCTGCCCCAGAACCCTCCTCGGAAAAGCCAAGGTTCTCGGTCTCAGACTTCTTCTCGGTCCAGCCAATCCCGCCGTCATAGGCGGTCTCGGTACCGTAGCAAGCGGCGTCGCAGCTCGTCGTCCTCCTCAGACAAGGGGAGGCTTCGACGCAAGTTGTGTCGGCGCTATGAGGACCTCATGTGGCAACGGCTTCTTCTGTCCGGGAGCAAGCCGATGTCGTCGCCTTCCCCGGCTATCAAGTGGCTGTCACCGGAGCGGCCGAAGCAACCCCTCACTCTTGCCGAGGCGCCTGTTCCCAGGCCTGTTGCTCGACCAAAACCGGCTGCCCAACCGATTCTGGTGGAACCTCCACCTCCACAGCCGTTGTTTGGGGCCCCGACCAAGAATTCTCGGTCGGGTCAGGGCCTGCCCCATATGCTGTCTGTTACCCTCACTCCTGATCGCCCTCGGCAGGTGGAGGGTGGCTCAGGCCCAAGGCAGCTGTTTGTGGACTCCTCTAAGTCTGACGACGATTCCTCCCTGTTCTCCAGGCGGGTCCTTCGGCCAGGATGGCGAGGAAGTATGCGGTCCCTACCGGCTCCCTGTCCGGTTTCTCGGAACACCCCTCAGCTGAGGGGTTGGTTACCGATAGTGTCTTCCGGCGTGCCGGAAGCGCCAGGGATGTGGACAAGCCTCCCGACAAGGAGTCCAAGAAGTTGGACTATGCCGGGCGCAAAGTCTATGCTGCGTCCTCCCTTGGCCTTCGTCAGGCCAGCTCGGCTGTGCTGATGGCACACTTCTCTCATGCCTTGTTGGGCTCCCTGGACGAGGTAGTCCCCCATCTCCCAGCTGACCTGCAGACCATGGTTAAGCAGGTGCGGGACCAGGGCATGGCGGTGGCCAAGCAGCAACTTCAGACTGCTTTGGACATCAGTGACTCTTGCGCCAGGTCAGTCACAGCCGCAGTGGCTATTTGCCGTCGGGCATGGCAGAGGATATCCACCTTCACAGCGGATACCCAGCACAAGTTGGCGGATGTCCCCTTCCTGGGGACCGACCACTTCGGCCCTGGAGTGGGAGGTCACCTCCAGAGGATCGAAAAGTCCTATGCCATTCTGGACTCTGTCTCATCTGTCCAGAGGGACAAGGGCCACAGACCGCAACCCAAGCCCTTTCGTCCGTCTGCGCCCGCGGCACGTCAGGCCCAGCAACATCAGGGCCAGCAGGCTTACGCTTGGCATCCCAAACCCAAGCCCGCGGCTTCCTCCTCCAGGAAGCAGGAGACAAAGGCCCAGGTGGTCCTCGGCGGTCCCTCCTCCAAGCCTGCTCTGTGACGGGTTGAGGGTGTCGCCCAACACCGTCACCCCACCCAGGTTCCCCATAGAGACTGCTTGCCACTTCCTTTCCGCCTGGTCCACTATCACCACAGACCCGGTGGGTGTTGGAAGTGGTGGGAAAGGAGCCTGGCTCTGGGTTTGAGCAGGCCCCACCCTTCCGAGCCGTCGCCCCCAGGGGCCTCTGGAGTCTGCAGCCTCGCTGTTGGCTTGCGAGCCGACACGCTCTGCTCCTTGAAAAAGAGGTGATCAGAGGTGGCGCCCCCAGACCCGGGTTTGTGTCCAGGTACTTCCTGGTCCCAAAGCAGACGGGGCTGGCACCATTCTTGACCTGCACGACCTAAACAAGTTCCTAAGGTCTCGGACCTTCAGGATGGTCACTCTGGCTCAAATAATACCATCCCTGGAACGTGGCATGTGGTTCTGCTCTCTGGACCTACAGGACGCGTTTTCATGTCCCTATCCGTCCGTCTCACCAGAGATTCCTTCGCTTCCGGCGGAAGGATCCTCTGAGTTCGAGCCATGCCCTTCGGCCTTTCTCTTGCTCCCAGGGTCTTCACCAAATGCATGGCAGTGGTGACAGCATTCCTGCGTCGCCGAGGGGTCCGGGTGTACCCTTACCTGGATGATTGGCTGATAGCAGCCCCCTCCAGACAGGAGGTGGAGCGGTCCAGAGATCTGGCCTTCCAGCTTTGCTCTCAAATCGGCCTCCTCATCAACGAGGCCAAGTCGGAACTTGGACCGAAGCAGGTGATTCTTTTCATCAGGGCAGAACTCGACTCTCTTCGAGCCAGAGCACCCGGTGGACAAGGCTGAGGTTCTTTCCTCCTTTGCCCAATCATTTCTGGTTGGGCAATCGTGCCCTGCCCTGGACTTCCTGCGCCTCCTGGGTCTCATGGCGGCCTGCACCAGCGTGGTCCATTGGGCCCGCTTGCATATGCGTCCCCTTCAGTGGGGACTAGCGAGCCAGCGGTCACAACGCTGCGATCCATTGGACCAGCTAGTGACGGTGACCCAAGGGATGTGGAATGCTCTCCAGTGGTGGACCGTTCCAGCTCATCTACAGGAGGGCATCCCGTTTGTCCGCCTCGAGCCGACGGTCTCTCTATCGACCGATGCCTCTCTGATGGGTTGGGGTGCCCATCTGGGGGAACACCGAGCGCACTGCTTCTGGTCCCCTTGGGAGTCGATGCCATATCAACCTGCTGGAGCTTCGGGCGGTCCGTCTCGCTCTCACCGCCTTCTCGCCTCCATTTCCCCACGAGGTCAAGTGGTTCAGGTCAGATGGACAATACCACGACCATGTACTACCTAAACCGCCAGGGCGGGACACACTCCGTGCCTCTGTGCAGGGAAGCTCTCCGCATTTGGTCACTCGTGCGCAGCCTGGAGGTGGATCTCCTAGCCATTCATGTGGCAGGAGCCTCCAACACCCTGGCTGATGCCCTAAGCCGGATAGGGGCTGTGTCTCACGAGTGGTCTCTCCTGCTAGAGGTAGCACAAGATCTGTTCTCCCATTGGGGCACACCTCAGGTGGACCTGTTTACCTCCAGAGAGAACGCGAAGCTGAGGCTGTTCCATGCCGGCCCCCCTCAGCAGGGCTCACTGCGGAGGGATGCCTTCTCGAGGCCGTGGACCCCGGGCCTCTTCTACGCCTTTCTCCCATTTCCCTTGATCCACAAGGTGCTCCTTAAGGCGAGGAGGGACAAGGTGCAGGTGATTCTGGTAGCCTCAGACTGGCCCCACCAATGCTGGTATCCAGATCTCCTCAGCCTCAGCTCCAGGCTCCCGAGGCAGCTTCCAGCTCACGCGGACCTACTTTCAGTCAATCAGGGGAAGGTGTTCCATCCGGACCTTCAATCCCTGCACCTGACGGCCTGGTTCCTGGCCGCTAGAGTTCCAGGCCTTGGGTCTTTCCGACAAGGTCCTCAATGTAGTTGAGGCGTCCGTAAGGAGTCGACCAGGAAATGCTATGCCTTCAAATGGAAGAGGTTTTCCATTTGGTGTGGGGGCAAGAGCCTGGACCCTTCCTCCTGTTCCTTGGCAAGCATCTTGGACTATCTATGGTCCCTTTCTCAGCAAGGGCTTAGGTCGACAACCCTAAAGGTGCACCTGGCAGCCATCTCTGCTTACCGGGCGCGGGCCGGGAAGCAGTCGGTGGCGCAGGAGAAGGTGGTCGGGCGCTTTTTCAAAGGCCTTGATCACATTTCCCTTCCGGTGCGAGAACCTCCACCTCCGTGGGATTTACTGCTGGTATTGGCAAAGCTCATGGGCAAGCCATTTGAACCAATGCACAGGTGTGATTTCTCTCACTTGTCGTGGAAGACCGCCTTTTTGGTGGCTATTACGTCAGCCAGAAGGATGAGAGAGCTCCAGGCGCTTTCCATTGAATATCCTTACCTGGTCTTCCACAGGGACAAGGATGTCCTGCGCCCCCACCCGAAATTCCTTCCGAAGGTGATGTCGGGTTTCACCTTAACCAGGTGCAACTCTGCGGTGTTCTACTAATCACCGGAGGCTGAATATAGGCTCCATACTCTGGACCCTAGAGGCGCTCGCGTACTATAAGGAGGCGCCGGCTGAAATTGAGGAGAGGACCGTCAGCTGTTTGTCACCTACGCTGAAGCCGCACCTGGTAGACCTGCAGCCAAGCAGGCGATAAGCAGGTGGGTCACCTCCTGCATAGATCTCTGCTATAGGTTGGCGGGCATGGGGCCTCCCAGAGGACAAGAGCTCATTCTACCCACCATACCACTGCATCGGTGGCTGCTTCCAGGATGTCCCTATCCAGGAAATCTGCAGGGCTGCTACCTGAGTCAGCACACACTCATCGCCCACTACTACATCGACCTGAGTCACGCCGGGATGCTGGTTTTGGGCCTCGGTTCTCCAGTCTCTATTCCTAAGTAGGGGTGTGCACCTTGCCTCCTCCTCCCGGAGAACTGCTAGAGTCTGCCAGAAAGTGTGGATGAACAACATATCCATGTCCCTAGAAATACAGGTTACTCACCTGTAACAGGAGTTCTAGGAATGGTATATGTTGTTCATCTACACGACCCACCCGACCTCCCCAGCTTCGATGCACTACGTGAGCTTCCAGCGGGCCAGATCTGGCGTCATGGGGCGGAGCCGAGAGTTTTACCACCCGGGTGGGTGGGAGGAGCCAGCTTGAAGACCTTCCGGCAAGATGTAAAGCGGCAAGAATACCTGCCAGAAAGTGTGGATGAACAACATATACCATTTAAAAGACAAATAACCTCTGTGCGCAAACACTGAGGCAAGGGTTACCCCAAAGGGCATTTGGCTGGGAAGCCAAGTTTCAAGAAAATACAAAATCACACATGCCCCCACAATGCAAAGCATCATGGGCTGCATATGCAAATCTGTTACAGGTGAGTAATCTGTATTTATAGGTACATTAGGGAGCGAAGAAAGATCAAGGGAGGGATACAGAGACTTAATAAAGGGAAGGGAATGTGGGCAGAGGGTGACAGTGAAAAATCAGGGATACTGAACGAATATTTCTGCTCTGTATTGACTACGGAAGAGGAGGGGGGAGGTACCTAAACCAAACAAGAGAGAAACTGTGAATAGGAGGGTCAATACCAGTCCATTCACAGAAGAAAGGGTTTGGAAAGAATTCTTGAAACTGAGGGTGGACAAAGCAATGGGGCCTGATGGGATTCACCCAAGAATTGTAAAAGAACTAACTAAGGGTAGAACTAGTAACACCACTGACTACTCTCTTTAGCAAATCATGGGAGGATGGGGTGGTACCTGAGGACTGGAGGAGGGCAAATGTGATTCCACTCCACAAAAGTGGGAGCAGGGCAGAGGCAGGAAACTACAGACCAGTTAGTTTGACCTCAATGGTAGGGAAAATGATGGAATCACTTCTGAAGGAAATAATTATTGAGTACCTAGAGGCCAGTGGGGCACAGGACCCAAGGCAGCATGGTTTCACAGCAGAAAGGTCATGTCAGACAAACTTAATGGATTTCTTTGACTGGGTGACCAAAGTAGTAGACCAGGGAGGGGCTGTGGATATGGCCTACCTAGATTTTAGCAAGACATTTGACATATTCTCACACAAAAGATTAATATACAAGTTAGCCAGCCTTGGAGTGGGTCCCAAGGTGGTAGCCTGGATAAAAAACTGGCTGGACAACAGGATGCAAAGGGTAATAGTAGACGGAGTCCACAGTGAAGAAAGGAGGGTAACTAGCGGGGTACGCAGAGGTTTGATACTGGGACCGGTCCTCTTTAATGTCTTTATAAGTGACATTGGAGAGCACCTGAAGGAAAAGTATGTCTCTTTGCAGATGACACAAAGATCTGTTACGGGGTTGATACACAAGGTGGGGTGGAAAGGTTGAAAAGGGACTTGGCAAGGTTGGGGGAATGGTCAAATATGTGGCAGCTCAGATTCAATGCAAAGAAGTGCAAGGCAGTGCATCTGGGAAACAAAAACTCAGGGGAAGAGTACACAATGGGGGAGCGTCAATAACAACAAAAATCGAAAGAGACCTAGGAGTAATTATATCAGATGACTAAAGGTGGGCAAGCAATGTGAGAAGGCAGTAAGGAGGGCTGTGGGGGATACGCATCAACTGTAGAAAACAGGAAGTTGTTATCCCTCTGTACAGACAGTTGGTGAGACCCCATCTGGAGTACTGTGTGCAATTCTGGAGACCCCATCTCTGCAAAGACATAGACAGAGTGGAGGCTGTTCCGAGGACAGCAACCAAAATGGTGCAGGGTCTGCACCAGAAGACATACGAGGAGAGACTAAAGCAGCTTAATATGTATACCCTTGAGGAAAGGAGGGAGAGGTGGGACATGATAGAAACGTTCAAGTATCTCAAGGAGATTAACAAGGTACAAGAGGGTAGCATCTTTCAGAAGGAGAGATGTGCAAGAACAAGGGGCACAATTTGAAGATGGGGGGATGACTCAGAGGTAATGTTAGAAAGTATTTTTTTCACTGAGAGGGTTGTGGATGCATGGAACAGCCTTCCTGAGGAGGTTTTGGAGCCGGGAACAGTGGGAGAATTCAAGAATGCATGGGACAGGCATAAGGCAATTCTTGTGGGGGGGTAGGAGGAAGTAAGCTGTTGATTAACTAGAATCTGCAGCTTATCCATCAGGTAGGGAAATGGGCAGACTGGGCCAAGCGGTCCTCATCTGCCATCAAATTACGTTTCTGCGTTTGTTTTGTTTAATATTTTCTTTTTCTTACAGTTACGTTTTTCGTCTCAGAGTGGCAGGGGAACTCCCCATCAGCCCTAGCATGCAGACCCCTCAATCTCTCACTTGACCTAGCCTCTGCTGCAAGACAGGGAGGACCGTGACTTACCCCTCACGAGGGCCCCCGGGAGGAGACCAAGATCACCCTGAGCCCCCACCCCAGCTTATGCCAGGCTTTGTTTGGGTCGGGAGAGTGTGGGTCCATTGGGGGCATCCTGCTGTGTGCTCCAGAGAGGTTTTCCTTGTCGAATTACCCCTGAAGAAGGAGGACGTGCAATGATGGCAGCACGTCAAGGCAAGTGCTCCTGCGTGACCTCCTTTGGCCCTTTCCCGAGGTGGTTCCGGCTATAGGAGCACCCAGCCACCACTGGGTGCCACTGTAATGCTAGAATCCATGGACCCCCCCGCTGCCAGCCCCAATCACCAGGGCTCGCTTCTGAACCCGGGTCACCAGCGTAGCACAAGGTGTGGCATCCAGCGCCTCAACCCTCAACACCACCGGGCTGGCAGTTTTGTTTACTATATTGAGGAACTGTTTTCATCTTCTTAGTTGAGCAACTAAGTAGATAAGCTGCAGGCCATCAGCACAGCAAATGAGAGAGAGGGAGAGTGCGCTGTGTGGCCAGCTGCTGAGAGAGTGAGCTAGTGCATTGTGTGGTCTGCACTCACACAGTGAGTAAGAGAGGCAACACGATCGGTACAGAAAGATAATCTTTTTTTTCTATAAATATACATAGTCGAGTGAGCGGGGGGAGGGGGGCAGCCACTGTGTCGTTTTAGCCAGCCAGTAGTTGAGCTGATCATAGTGGGGGTGAGCAGAGTTGGGTTGAAAGCCTGCCACAGTCTGAACCAAAGCAATGCAGAGTATGGCAGCTTACAGGCCTAGCAAAAGCAGAGACCAGAAAGAACAGAACATGAAAGGTGAGGGATGTCGTTAATTACATTTTAGGGTAAATATAATTCTAGGATAGTGGATATGTTGTTCATCCACACTTACTGACATGTCCCTTTCCCCTTTAAATCTTGCCATAAGTCTTCAAGCTGGCTCCTCCCACCCACCCGGGTGGTATATACCACGGCTCCTCCCAGTGATGCCAGATCTTCCTTTCCACTGGAAGATACAGGTTGCTCTTCCTCTTGCTCCACACATTTAAATGGGCCCTAGCTTTCAAAACCGGTTTACGAAATTAAAACTTATTCGAGTTAGCGATCGTGCTTTTTTGTCATCGATTATGGAGGAGAAATCTTCCCTGGATTTATCGGTATCCTTCGCGGCCAAAAATGTAGCACCGATCTCCCACCCCTGGAAGAAGCCGCTAAGCTCTTCGGACACTCGAAGCTTCTTTGTTCCGCTCAACTTGGGCTCCACATTCTTGGGCTCCTTCATGGAGTTGTGCCAGTCTCTCCCCACCTGGGGAGAGGCGCCCGCAGGCTCGCACTCCTCCCAATCCCATAAGCGGGAGAAGGAGCCGAACAAGCCTTCATCTCTGTGAAGGCGCTCTTGGGACTGAGAGAGGTCTCAGTCCCAGGAGCATGCAGCCTCGACCTCGGTAGAGATCACTTCCTCGGCCGCAGGCTTCATGGATCTTCCATCAGGCCAGCTGATCAAGGATATGGCCAGCGAGGTCAAGATTGTTCTCGATCCAATCGACCCGCTGTCGCCGGCCCCGGTCAACGACTCCTTGGAAAGGACTCCGGTCCTTGTCTTCCCCAATGAGGAGACCCAGCCCACTGGTGTTCCTGTCGAGGAACCGGTTCCGGACCCTCATGTATCACCGGTCCCGCCGGTGTCTCCCGCATGACTGAGTCGGCCCGCTCGATCTAGGTCGAGGTCTAGAACCCCCTCATCCGGACAGCTGAGGAAGAGCCATAAGCGCTCCAAAAAGAAGCGACGCCATTGGCCGTCCTCGTCCTCCTCGGATGAGGAGCGGCTCCGTCTGTGCTACGAGGACCTTATGTGGTAACAGCTGATGCTGTCTGGGCACAAGCCGACTTCGACTCCTACCCCGGCCATTACTTGGCTTTCGTCTCCTAGGCCAAAGCCAACCCCCTTGGAGCTGAAATCTTTGGTTTCTCTGCCCGCGGGGCCGGCGCCACTGCCTGTTCGCCTAAGCCGGTCTCTCCACCAGTAGTAGTGGAACCTCCGCCTAAGTAGCCTGTGGGAGGGGCTCCTTTCAAAGAGAACCAACCAGACACCGAGCTTCCCCGAAGCCTGTCTGTCACCCAGGACCGCCCTCGGCGGGTCGAGGGTGATTTGGGTGGCATACCACTGTAACCTGACTTTTCGGATTCGGACGTCCCCCAGATTTCACTCTCATCTTGGGGATGATGAGTCATCCATTGGCACAGGGATGGAGGAAGGCCCTTCCTCCTTCCAAGGGATTCTTCGCCTCATCTGAGTCCACAGGGATACCCCTGGAACCCATCCAGAAAAAGGCGGAGTACCCTCTCACAGACATCCTCAAGAGAGGGGATACCCCGACGGAGGCCTTTTCTGTGGCCAAGGCCATTATTGGCCCGATACTCTTAACTGTAGCAGCGTCCTGCCTCATGTCCAGCACCATCTGCCCACATGACCCAAAAGCACGCGGTTCCCAAGAGGTCCCTTGTGGGGTTCACAGAGCACCTTTCAGCCGAGAGCCTGGTGACCGCCTCTGTGTTTAGGCGTACTGGCAGTTCTGCTGACACTGACTGACCTCCCGACAGAGTCCAAGCTCTTGGACCAGTCGGCGAGGAAGGTCTGTGCGGCTTCCTCCTTGGGCCTTCGTCAGGCAAGTTTGTCCGTTATCATGGCACACTTCTCTCATGCCCTCCTCGGGTCATTAGACGAAGTCCTCCCATGGACATGCAGACCAAGGTTAAGCAGGTCTGAGACCAGGGCCGAGCTGTTGCCAAACAGCAGCTCCAGACAGCTCTGGACATTGGGGACTCTTGTGCTCACTTGATGGCCACCACAGTTGTCTCTCACCGCAGGGCTTGGCTGAGGCTCTCCTCCTTCCTGGCGGATACTCAGCACAAATTAGCTGATGTGCCCTTCCTTGGGAACGACTTGTTCGGCCCAGGAGTGGCCGGTCACCTACAGCATATAGAGCAGTCCAGTGCCACCTTGGATGCCACTTCTGCTAAGAGTTCTTCGGGCAAGAACCAGCAGAAGAAAAAGAAGCCTTTTCGGTCCTTCTTCCGAGGGGGACAGCAACATCAGCAGCAGGCTCAAACTTGGTGCCCTCGGCCCAAGCCTGGACCCCAACAGGTCCACAGAGGAGGCCGAGGCTCAGGACCTGAAGCTTCCTCCTCCTCCTCCAATCCTTCTCAGTAACGGGGTGGGGGTGCCACCCCTATTCCCATCATGCCAGCTCTGGGTCTTCCCGTGGGGAGCCGGCTCTGCCACTTTCTTTCTGCCTGGTCCGCTATCACCACGGACAGGTGGGTTCTCGAAGTGGTCGGTCAGGGATTGCCTTTAGAATTCGGGCAATACCCTCCCCTCCGAGCCCGCACCCCTCGGGAAGAACGGATTTCCACACACGCCCAGTCAGCTCTTCGAGATGACATCACTCAGCTCCTCCTCAAGGAGGCAGTGGCTCTCGTGGCGGATCCTTCAGCAGACCCAGGCTTTGTCTCCAGGTACTTCTTGGTGCCCAAGCGGACGGGGGGCTGGCGCCCCATTCTTGATCTCCATGGCCTGAATCAATATCTCAGGTCACGCACCTTTCGGATGGTCACTCTGTCCCAGATTATACCATCCTTGGAGCGAAAAGTGGTTCTGTTCACTGGATCTACAGGACACGTTCTTTTACATCCCAATACGTCCGTCCCCTCAGCGGTTCCTCCACTTCAGGGTCGGAAGGGACCTGTCTGAGTTCAAACCATGAGAATTCAGCCTGTCATTGGCCTCACGGGTCTTCACAAAATGAATTGCAGTGGTGGCGGCCCATCTCCAGGGTGGGGGGGGGGTCAGAATTTACCCTTACCTCGACGATTGGCTCCTTGTAGGTTTCACCCAACAGGAGGTGGAGAGGTCCAGGGATCTGGCCCTCCAAACTTGCTCCCAACTTGGCCTCCTGATCAACGAGGCCAAGTCTAAACTCGTGCCTTCTCAGGAGATGACATTCATCGGGGTAGAGCTTGACTCTTGTCAAGCCAGAGCTCAGCTCCCGGCGGATAGGGCGGAAGTTCTCTCCTCCTTTGCCCAATCATTTCTGGTTGGGCACTTGCACCCTGCCCAGGACTTTCTGCGCCTTCTGGTTTACATGGCGGCGTGTACCTCAGTGGTCCGTTGGGCTGGGTTGCAAATGCACCCCCTCAAATGGGAGCTTGCTGCCCAGTGGACTCAGCGCCACGGTCATTTCAACCAGCTGATCACTGTAACCCAGAAGATGTGAGATGCTCTCCAATGGTGGACCGCACCACACTAGTTGCAGGAAGGGATCCCGTTTGTCCGCCCTGAGCCGACGGTCGTCCTCATGACTGATGCCACTCTCATGAGCTGGGGAGCCCACATGGGAGACAGCAGGGCCCACGGGCTCTGGACCCTCGAGGAGTACTGATGCCACATCAACCTGTTGGAGCTCAGAGCAGTCAGACTGGCACTGTCAGCTTTCGCTCCTCAGCTCCAGGGTCAAGTGGTTCAAGTCCAGACGGACAATACCACGACCATGTACTACCTCAACAAACAGGGCAGCACACACTCCCGTCTGCTGTGCAAGGAGGCGCTCTGCATCTGGACCCTTGTGAGCCGGGTGGAGGCTGATCTCCTAGCCATCCATGTGGCAGGAGCCTCAAACCAGCTGGCGGATGCTCTCAGCCACCTAGGCCAGACATCCCACGAGTGCTCTCTCCATCCAGAGGTAGCTCACAGCTTGTTCTCCCGTTGGGGCAAACCGATGGTGGACCTGTTTGCCTCCAGGGAAAACACCAAGCTGAGGCTGTTTCATGCCCGCCCCCTCAGCCGTGGACCTCAGGCCTCCTCTTTGCCTTCCCTCCATTTCCCTTGATCCACAAGGTGTTACTCAGAGTGAGGAGGGACAAGGCGAAGATGATTCTGGTAGCCCCAGACTGGCCGCACCAGTTCTGGTGTCCAGATCTCCTTAGCATCAGCTGCAGGGCCCCGGAGTGGCTTTGTACACGCCCGGACCTGATATCTCTAAATCAGTATCAGTATGCCTTCTGGACCTTCAATCCCTGCACCTCACAGCCTGGTACCTGAGCGGCTAGAGTTCCAGGCTTTGGATCTTTCCGAAGATGTCTACATTGTGGTGGCGGCATCTAGAATGGGGTCGACCAGGATATGTTATGCCTTCAAATGGAAAAGGTTTTCCATTTGGTGTCAGGGTAAGGGCCTGGACCCCTTATCCTGTTCTGTGGCTGACATTCTCGACTACCTTTGGTCTTTGTCCAAAGGGGGTCTGCAGTCATCGACCCTTAGGGTCACCTGGCAGCCATTTCTACTTACCGAGCACGGGACAATCAGCCGATATTGGCACAGGAGACAGTGGTCGGGTGCTTTTTTCAAAGGCCTGGGTCACATATCCCCTCTGGTGTGTGAACCTCCACCTCTGTGGGATCTACTGCTGGTATTGGCGAAGCTCATGGTCAAGCCATTCGAGCCAATGCACAAGTGTGAACTGTCACACTTGTGGAAGGTGGCCTTCCTGGTGCCTATCACGTCTGCCAGAAGGACAGGGGAGCTCCAGGTGCTCTCAGTGGACTCCTTATCTGGTCTTCCACAGGGGCAAAGTTGTCCTGCGCCCCCACCCATAATTCCTTCCGAAGGTGGTGTCAGAGTTTCACCTTAACCAGGTGTTGACTCTGCCGGTATACTACCCTAATTACACCTCTGAGGCCGAGTACAGGCTCCATACTTTGGACCTGAGATGTACTCTCTCCTATTATAAGGAGAGGACGGCGGAAATTCGTGGAAAGGTTCACCAGCTGTTTGTCACATATGCTGAAGCCACTTCTGGCATACCTACAGCCAAATGGACCATTGCAAGATGGATTACATCATGCATAGGTCTGTGCTATGAGTTGGCGGGCAAGGAGCCTCCCAGAGGGATAAGAGCTCGTTATGCCTGCCATACTGCTGCATCAGTGGCTGCTTCCAGGGACATTCCTATCCAGGAAATCTGCCGGGCTGCTAGCTGGAAGTCGGCAAACACCTTCATTACCCACTACCACATCGACTTTGAGTCATGCCGGGATGCTGGTTTTGGGACCTCAGTTTTCTCCAATCTCTGTTCCCTAAGTAGGGGCGTGCACCTCGCCTCCCTCCTCCCAGATAACTGCAAAGAGTCTGCCAGTAAGTGTGGATGAACAACATATCCACGATCCTAGAAGAACTGGTTACTCGCCTGTAACAGTAGTTCTAGGAGTGGTATATGTTGTTCATCCACACGGACCCACCCAATCTCCCCGGCTGTGGACTCACACAACCTGGCTTCCAGCGGGCTAAAATCTGGCGTCACGGTATATACCACCCGGGTGGGTGGGAGGAGCCAGCTTGAAGACTTCTGGCAAGATTTAAAGGGGAAAGGGACATGCCAACAAGTGTGAATGAACAACATATACCACTCCTAGAACTACTGTTACATGTGAGTAACCTGTTCTTTTTGTGGTGATAGTGGGAGATTTGGAAGTTGTTGTTTTTTTTTTTTTTTAAGTTTACAGTTGTTCTACGGTTATGTAAGGTTAGGGAACCTTACAAACATGGCTGCCAGAATTATTTTTTAAAACAGCGTGTGGGAGGCGTGGATATATAAAGGTGCTGTATTCTGGTTGCTGGAGGGGTTCCTGACCTGGTGGTTGTCTGTTTTGTAGGAGCGTGGATCTCAGTCCCTCTCAGCCAGTCGTTCTCTTATATTATTCCTACTCATTTTTATAAAGCGGTTTAATACACAATTCAGGTGTAGCAGTTTAGTGCACTTTTAAACTGTTATTGAAGCAAGCCATGCCTTCCTCGGTCCAGGTCCCTTTCTTAGAGTACTCCCGTCATGGGCTGTCACATGGTCAACTAAGGTTTCAACATCCCAATGACGCCATCGTCGGGGTACTCTGATGTGACTCTTGACATGGTATCTCGCCAGCCTCTTCAGTCCTGTTTCACAGTGTGATCTGCTGCTAGTCATTAAGTCCTGTTTACACTTCTTTTCCTGATGCTCAAGATCCACCGTACAAAGGCCCCGCCTATCATCCTTAATATTTGAACTTTCCGTTCCCTCGACATCTCTGCCATCCATAGAGAGCTCATCAGTATCGACTTATCACCGATCTCCTCTGCCTGTTCAGTTGACATAGCTCTGTCCTTCTTTACCTCACAGTTCCTTTCAGTCTGGGACCACTACGAAATGCAAGGG
This sequence comes from Neoceratodus forsteri, assembly GCA_016271365.2. Lineage (NCBI taxonomy): Eukaryota > Metazoa > Chordata > Ceratodontiformes > Ceratodontidae > Neoceratodus > Neoceratodus forsteri. The sequence goes on along the minus strand of CM028135.1, from coordinate 1,103,684,587 downwards.
ACAGAGGTAGCCACCTGCCCTGGGTCTCTACAGAACTCATTACCTGTTAACGAGTACAAGATCAAGTGTGGGCAGCATACAAGACTTCAGGCACCCAGCAAGACCTGCAGCGCTGCCGCATGTTCCGGAATACCTGCACCCATGCCATTCGCCTCACTAAAGCAGACTATTTCAACACCTCCTTCCATGACAACATAAATAACCCTTCCAAATTCTGGAAAGTTATCCATGTCTTGTTCTCCCCACCCTCCCAACCCCTTCCCAGTCCTAAAATTGGGCCCTGTTTAATTCACCCACCTACCGTGGCTGCGGAATTCAAATAACTTCTTTACTACCTGTGCCTCCTCCCTCCTTTCTGCTCTTCCACCAGTAGCCCTCCCACCCTCTAATGCGCCCCCATACTAACACTCCCTTACCACCTCGTGCTTCACCTTTAAACCGGTCCACCCTGGTGACACCCTGCGAGTATTGCTTGCCCTGAGTCCCAACAAAGGAAGGAGCCCTGATGGTCTCAACCCCAAGCTTCTGCACCTTTCTGCATATGCTGTAGCCTTCCCCCTGACAAATCTCCTGAACCTGTCCTTCTCACATGCAGCTGTTCCTAAGGTTTGGAAGTCTGCCACCATGGTCCCTCTTCCCAAAAGAGGTGACCCCTCCAATTCTAGCAACTTCCGCCCCATATCCCTACTACCAATCCTGGCTGAGGTTCAAGAGCAACTCTCCACCTTCCTCGACTCCTCCTCCTTCTTCAGCCCCTTTCCAGTCTGGCATTAAAACCATTTCATGACCCACTCCCTCCTACTGCTCACAGAGATGGACCAGGGATGCATCACCTCTGCCATCTGTGTCGATCTGGACAGCGCCTGACCGTCGCCCCTCCCTTCTTCCTTTCAAACTGACAGCTGCTGCCTCTCAATACAGCTACCGACTGGTTCTGCTCATACCTCACTGGCCGATCCCAATCTGGCAGAGTTGGCAATTCAACCCCCCACCCCCCACTCACAATCAGCACAGGTGTCCCCCAAGGCTCGGTACTCGGACCCATTTTATTTTCCATCTTCCTGAATGATTTCCCTGATGTCTGCTCATCCGCCAGCATACACATGTATGCTGACGACACTGTGATATTCTCCTTTGGGAGTTCCGCTGCCGATGTGACTACCAGTCTCCAACTGGACTTTAACAATGTCCAGCACTGGTTTAGTGATGAACAGCTTTCTCTGAATGTCAAAAAAACGGTCTCCATGACCTTTGGCACCAGACAGAAGCTGTCCAAACTGGACTCCACCCCCAGCTTTCATACTCTGACTGGTTCCATACTGAACAACGTCTTTTCTTTTAAGTGCCTTGGGCTATGGCTAGACAGAAATCTAGACTCCGGTGTACACATTGATGCCATTCATAATAAACTCCTCCCCAAGCTTGGTGCCCTGCACAGACAGTGCAGCTGCTTACCCATGCTAGCCAGGCGTGAAATTGTCTCTCCCTGTCTTTGACTTTGGGGATATTGTCTAAAACTCTGCCCCTAAGACCACCCTAGCCAGGCTGGACACCCTCTTCAGTTCCTTCTGCCCCCTTGTCCTCAGCTGCCCTCCTCTCACTCACCACTGTAATCTTTATACCTCCCTTTCCTTCCCCTCCCTCACTGCTAGTCGCCTGTCCCACACAGCTTATCTAGTAGGTAAGTACTGGCTAGGCTCTCTGCCATCTTACCTGGCCTCCCTCTTGTCGCCCCCCCCCCACCTCCTGTTATTCATTCCTATCCTCAACATACAGAATGCTCACCCTCCCACCACAGCGTACATCAGCTGGTCGCAAGTCCCTCTCATACATATTCCCTTTTTCCTGGAACTCTCTCCCCCTCGAAATCCGCTCCGCCCAATCTCTTGCACTCCTTCTTCGGAAGCACACAGCACATCACTGCAACTGTAACTAATCCCTATCCCTCTTCAGCACCTCTCTAGACATTAGACAATATAACTTTCCACCATCCCTACCTATACATTGCCCTCCCCCTCCCACCACTTCTTCCTCCTCCCTTCTTTCACTTTACTCTCACCCTTATAAATGTTACTCTTCCCCATCTGCCACTACCTGGTCCCCGTCGCCTTGCCAGCTTCTCAGCATCCTGAAGGGGTGCAAGTTCTTCCTACCTGACCCCCCGGGAAGTTCTCAACATCCTGAAGGGGGAATCAGGAAATGGCTACCCCTTCTCCTCATATTCATTTCTTGCCTCTCCCCCTCTCTTCTCCACCTGCCTTTCTGGGTCACCCATGTACACAACCTACTCCGTCCTTTTTACTCCAACAGCACTTGCATACTACCTCGAGCCTGCTCCTGGTATGCTCATGCACTATAATGGTTCTGTTGCATTATTACTGTTTTGTACGTTTATATGTTCTTTTATATGATTTTGGACATGTACACTACCGGTCAAAAGTTTTAGAACACCTCCATTTTTCCAGTTTTTATTGAAATTTACGCAGGTTAATGTCTCAATGTACTCTGAAATTAAAGCATAGAACAAATAAACAATTGGAGATAAAAAAGAAATCATAGAATCATTTTAACAAAATTTAATCTAAATTTTTGACTCATCAAAGTAGCCACCTTTTGCAGATATACTGTAACCTCCGAACACACTCGTGGCATTCTTCCTACAATAGACATCAAATATTGTTCGGGAAGTTCTTCCCAACACTGTTGCAGAAGTTCCCACAAATGTGTTGCACTTGTAGGTTGCTTTGCTGTCACCCTTCTGTCCAGTTCATCCCAAACCAGCTCGATGGGGTTTAAGTCTGGAGACTGTGCTGGCCATTCCACGATTTGAAGCCTACCATCTTGTTCTTTTCCTCGAAGGTAGTTCTGACATAGCCTGGAGGTATGTTTTGGGTCATTATCTTGCTGTAGGATGAACCCCTGACCAACTAGGCGTAGACCAGAGGGTATTGCATGGCACTGCAAAATGCTGTGGTAGCCTTTGGTTCAGGGTGCCAGTCACTCTGTGCTGTTGTCCTGTGAGCCGCCTATCACGCAAGCTGTTGACTCTCAGAAACTTGTCTTCTGATTCTGTTGTGGCTTTGGGTCTGCCAGACCTCTTTCTGTCAGAGTTTCCTCCAGTTTCCAAGTGCCTTTTGATGGTGTAGGAAACTGTACTCACTGACACCTTGGCTTTCTTTGCAATTTCTCTACAGCAGTTTTTGCTAACCTAAACTTTTTTTTTTTAACCTCTAGCAGTTTACCGCTTACCTTTGTACCATTTCAGGTTATTCACTGGACTTGAATTGCTTAAATTTCAATAAAAACTGGAAAAATGGGGGTGTTCTAAAACTTTTGACCGGTAGTGTATTGTAATTTACCCAATGTTCCACTACTGTTTATTGTACAATACCTTGTGTTCCAGCTGTTGCATAATCTTACAGTGTTGTATTGTTTGTACTGCCCACATACTATTGTAACTGATCATCCTTCCTAACTCTGTGTAACCCTTTCCCCCAGGTCGCACCATAAGATGAGCAACTTGTTGTTTAGTGTGCTTTCCTGGTGAAACATTTCAATAAATAATAAAGTCTGAGCTAAACCCTTTCCCTTTGACTTCCCCTATACTCTAATTTCTCTAGTTTCATAGTTTACAAGTTCAGGAGGCAAAGCCTATTATTGAACTTGCCACCCAAAGGTGGTTTTAATTGTCTATGCATTCAAATTCTTTATTACCCATGTATTTGTCAAGTGTATTTTTAAAGATGTTCATAGATTTACTTTCTACTATTGGACCTGGTAATGTGTTCCATAGGCTAACCATTCTCTGAGTGAACCATTTTAATCTTTTTTTTGTCTGACACTTAGTTCCTTTCAATTTCAAGTTATGTGATATAGTGTTTGATATGCAGATTTTTCTTTCAGTGCCTAATATTTCGATTAGTCCTGGTTTGTTAAGTGCTTTATATATCATAAATCTCCTCTAAGATGTCTGTATTTAATTGAGTATAAACCAAGTGTTTTCAGTCTTTCACCATATGTTTTTGGACATGCCGTTAAGTTTTTGGTCATTTTTCTTTGAACTCTCTCTATATGTTTCATTCCATATATAGTAGTAGGTGCACAAAAAGGGGCACAGTAATCCAGATGTGATCTTACCAGACTGGTATATAATGGAAGAATGACCTGTGGTTGTCTGCTTTTAATGTTTTTCCATATACTACCCATAATGTGTTGACATTTCTTTACTTTGAGTATGGTGTTATTTTCAAAGGTTAACTTAATGTCTATATTTATGCCAAGATCTTTTTCATTGTCTGTTACCTGTAGAATTACATTATTTAAAAGGTACCCTTTTTTTTTGGTTGTTGTGTCCCAAATGCATTACCTTGCACTTTTGTTCATTAAATTTCATTCTATTTTCTATCAGGTTTCTAATGCCTCTGTTTCTTTTGAAGGATTTCTGTTGCTTCCTGTGTATTAACAATAGTTCCAATTTTACAATCATCTGCATATTTAGATATCCACACGCTATCAGTTGGCTGCATTGATGATATTAGGATATTAAAAGAACAGGGCCAGGACAGAACCCTGTGGAACCCCGCTTAGTAACTTCTACGTAAGAGGATAATGCACCCTTAACAGATGTTCGTTGTTTATGGCAGTATAACCATGAGTTAATCCACTTGATTAGGATATAGGGAATTTTTGTTTACCAAATGTTCCAAAAGAATCTATGGGATACTTTATCGAAAGCCTTGGCTAAGTCCAGGAACACAACATCCACTGGAAGTCCTTTATCAAAGCAGCACTCACATTTTCAAAGAAGTTCAGTTGATTAGTTAGACATGATCTTCCCTTTCTAAAGCCATGCTGTGTTGTATCATGTAAGTTATAGTAATTAATGTGTTCTTCCATTCTGTATAATATTAATCTTTCAAGGATTTTCCCTATAACTGAGGTCAGACTTATAGGCTGATAATTAGAAACTTCAGATTTGTTTCCATTTTAATGTTGGCTTGCCGCGCTTGAGTGGCAGTCAACATATTGGAGGAAGTGCAGCTTTGGGGTGCGGCTGCAGGACATACAGTAGGTCGTCCCTCATTCCCCAATAAGCCAGCATGCTAGAGCTGACACCAACATTATGTAAGTGGACAAAACTTCTAAACAAGATGCCGCTGCAATAAGAGACAAGCTCGTCCATGCAACGCCACTTTGTTTGAGTACGTCCACTTTACTACCGTCCCCCAGTACAGGGTGCCATGCTGGGAGCCCACCCCAGCGTGGCAACTGATGCCATGGCCGATGGGGTGCCCAGTCCTCGTCGGCTCCACTGTACCCCCCGAGTGCACAGGGTGCCACGCTGGGAGCCCACCCCAGTGTGGCCACTGATGCATGACGTGGGGTGCCCAGTCCCCCCAGCTCCACCCCCCAGCCATCCTTCTGCCATGCTGGAAGCCCACCCCAGCATGGCAAAGCGTCCCAGCGTCATCTTTTTTTTTTTTAAACCTGCAAATTAAAATGGTCCTGGCGCTACCCTGCCCCCCCCACAACTCGCACCCACCACTCGCACCCTGCCTCCCCACACCCCCAATTCCCATACTTACCTCCGAGTCTGGTGCACGATCTTCGTGGACCGGGAACACGCCTGCACTCTTCAAAGCCGAATCGTGAACTGAGGAAATGCCGGTAAGCTGTATAATGGGCTAGATAGGGTTTTTTCAACTTTGTTGCATATCTCAGGCATTTTTTGGAATTTTTGCACCAAATTTTCAACATGGGGTTTTTGGGGCCTCTCCTCATGAATTCTGTCACTGTCATGGCGTTTATTGGCCTCGAAAGGTGATTTCGCAGTCACTGTGCAAAATCACCTTTCGGGGCCCATTAACGAAATGACAGTGGCGGTGTTCATGAGGTGCCCTCTTAAAAAGCCTAAGTTCCAAATTTGTGGAAAATCAACAAATGCCTGTTTTACGGCGTTGTGCAGTTGCTACGCAGGCTCATAACTGCGCATTCACAATATTTTACTGCCAGATTTTCAGCATTGTCATTTTTGTACACCTCCTTGTGAACAGTACAGCTGTCATTTTCCACATCCTGCCCAAAATGTGTTTCCGCACTTCCGGCGCACAATAGCGCAGTCGCTGTGGGAAATCAGTGTTTGGGCCAGATTATGAAAATGACAGTGACACAGTTCATGAGCAGAGGACCTAAAATGCCTATGTTGGAAATTTGGTGATGATACTCCATAAAATAACTGTGTTACAAGCATGCGTTGGCAGATTGCACACTCGCTCGTACTGTCGTGCATTTGTGGTATTTTCAGTCTGGATTTTCACCATTGCCATTTTTCCACACCTCTTGATGAACAGTACAGCCGTCATTTGACATACCTTGCCCAAAATGTGTTTTCGCACTTCCGGCGCAGAATAGCGTGGTCGCTGTGCGAAATCACTTCTTGGGACACTTTGAGGAAATAACAGTGACACTGTACATGAGCAGAGGTGCTAAAATGCCTATGTTGAAAATTTGGTGCCGAACGCCCATAAAATGGCAGTGTTGCAAGCGTGCATTGCATGTTTCCCACACACCCTAGTAGCTTCGCAAATTTGGTATATTTACATGCCACATTTTCAACACTGCCATTTTTTTACACCTCCTTGTGAACTGTGCAGCTGTCCTTTCTCACATCCTGCCCGACATGTTTTCTCGCACTGCACTACCAAACACCCAAAGGGACACCCTACTGCTTGTCACTCTCTGCAGGGTAGGGGTGGGTTGGCATCAGTTCAGTACTTCACTGCCATTCCTATGCTGCATCTGTCTAACTCCTGCACTACCAATGCCAATGCCAGCAAGTCAACATTCGGCATTGACAAATGCTTGTTATATATTGGGATAACTACTGCTTCTTTCCAATCTAATATGCTTTCTCCTTCCTCAAGAGATAGATTGAATAGTTTACTCAGAAGGCCAGATAAACAAGAGGAAGTTTATTTGAGGAAGAATGGATGTATCCCATCGGGTCCTACTGAGGAACTGATTTTTAATTTTAATAATTCTTTCACAGTTTCATCTTCAGTGATTGGTTTAACAACTGTATAATTAAAGTCTATGTTTGAGTTATTAAGAAAAAGTTCTTTATTAGAGAAATTTTATGAAAATAATCATTAAGTTCCTCAGCTATTTGTGTTGTTCTATTTATTATTCCAGAGTTTGTAACTAGAGGACCTATGTTTGCTTTGGAACCTCTCAGTGAACCAATGTAGTTGTAACATTTTTTCTTATTATCCAGTGTGTCACTGGCTAATTTATTTTCTGTATTTTTTTGGCATTTCTAATTTTACTTTGTTTCCATATTTTTTATACTGTTCCCATTTTACATTTGTTGGTTGGTCTTTATACTTTTATAAAATTTCGTTTTTTTGCAATCAATTTTTATTTTGTTGTTCCACCAGACCGATTTCTATATCCTTATTGTGGCTTTCTTTCTAGTTGGAACTCAATTATTAATGCAGTATTTAAGTTTGGTTAGTAAACTATCCCAAGCTTGGTGTACATTGAGTTCTGTCCATTCGGACCTCAATCCTATAAATTCAGATGTTGTTTAATTTTGTATATTCTGCTCTGGTAAAATCTTTGTTTAAGGTGTTTCTTTGTATCCATGACTCTTGATAGTATATGAAACAGAATCATGTTATGGTCACTGTTTGCTAGTGGTTCTAGAATTCGGATATTACTTACTAGAGCCCCCATATTTGTTAATACAAGGTCTATAATGTTGTTATTTATTGTACCATCATTGATTATTTGGTCCAAGTTTTGATTTATAGTTATGTTGAGGAATTCTTTCTCAACGTTTCCCTTCCAGGTATGAGTTTCCCAATTGATATTGGGGAAAGTTAAAGTCACCCATTAAGATGTAATTAGTTTTTGGCTGAAAGTTATTGATTAGATTTAGAAATTCAATATTCTGGTCTTTATTTAAATTGGGAGATCGATAGGCTAATCCAATATATATTTTTAGGGACGGTAGATTAATATCTGTCCACAATATTTCAGCTTCATGGTTTGATTCAGTGTAGCAGTGAAATAGGTATTCTTCAGATGTGTATAATACAATCCCTCCCCCTTGTTTATCTTTTCTGTTTTTATTATTTTGTTAAATCCTGTTATATCTGTATTCCAACTGTCATCTTGGAACCATGTTTCTGTGACCCCACAAACAGAAATTTTTTCTTTATGTATTTTATATCTTAATTCGTCTATTTTATTTGTCAGACTTCTAGCATTTAAAAGTAATACTTTTATTTCTCCTTTCTAGTGTTGTAAATAGCATGGTTTTCAGTTGTAACTATATTATTTGTGGAATCAGTATTTATAATTTTGGCTGTATTACATGCTTCGTTTTCCTTCAAAGTCCCCCGATCTAGTTTAAATATTTATCAAGTGAGGAAAGGAAAGTTTTCTTTAGTAAGTCACTCCCTTTTTGTTTAAGTGTAATCCACAAATGAAAAAAAAATCTTTTAGATAGAATTCTTCCTAATGGGTCAAACAGATTTCTTGTTTAAGGTCCATTTTCTTAACCAGTTATTAAATTATGTATTTTTTGATTGATATGGGAGGCTTTGAATGGGAAGTACTTGGAGATTATAGTTCTCACAGCTTCAAGATTTGTTAACCTATTGGTTGAGTGCCACCATATCCTGTTTAAATTTCTTCAAGGGAATCCTTAAACATGTTGTTGGTTCCCACGTGTAAGTACTAGGATTATACCTAAACCATTAACCATTTCTTTACACACCTTAGATAAATCAGCAATTTTGCCCCACTAAAGGCTGATAGAGTCCTGTGATTTATTTGTTATATATATTCCTGTCCATTCTTTTGATAATAGAATCCCTATTACCAAAACATTTCTATGGTTCAACTGAGAAAGTGCAGTTGGATTCCATGTCGGGCAATGTTGGTGCTACTTTCCCAGTCAGTTAATCTAATAGACTTATTATTGGTATTAGTATCAATTATAGTTATGAGGTCAGAAGTCTCTTGAACTGTTTTAGTGGATAGTTGAGTGTTTTCAGGAATAGTTTCAAGGCTTTCTGATATAGAATATATATTTGCTAAAGGGATTTCAAATGTTGTGGCATGCCTTCCTATTTTTTGCAGGTTTAGTGTATTGAATATTGTGCCATTCTTTATCCTCATCATGTGTATTTTCTTCTTCTCTGATTCTTTTACTATTTTTTCTGTTGTTTAGTTCTAGGTCTCCTTTACCACAGATGTCAGGGTGTTTTGGATTTATGAGAGTATTAGTTGTATTTGGGGTGGGGGCCAGTAAATGAAGGGCAGGGGAAGTCCCTTTATGCCTAGTATCCAGTTTTTTTTCCAAGTCTATGTGCCATATTTCTTTGACTGGATTCAAGTTGTAGTAATCTATCCGTGAAAGAGTTAAGTTCTTTTATTAAGTAACTGTTATGGATACATTTTATACATTTAAAGACTTCTGTCACGTTTGTCTAGTTAACAGGTACATTAAGCAGCTAGTACATTGTATAAGATTTTCATCTTCATTCACAGTTAGTACATTTGCCATTTTGTAATATGATGTCCCCCGATACTACCTGGACTCTACTAAGTTGAATTAGCGACCTTATATAATTAGTCAGATGCCTAGTAGTAGGGATAAGAGTATTATAGCTCAGATTACTTTCTTTCAGGTGCTCGTCTTTATATTTCAATGTCCCTCTTAACCCTCCAAACACGCGCAGACATAGACTCTATTCATTCTTACTCCTCTGTCCTGCTCCCTGCTCTCAACTGCTCTCGTCGACACCTGCCTTCTGTCGCTCTCCCTCTTCCCTATTCTATGTCTGTGTCCCATGGCCCTTCTCCCCCTTGCAGGGTTCTCAGCATCCTGAAGGGGTGATGGCCTTGGTTACACTTCCTTCTCCACCTCTCCCATGGTTCCTCTCCCCCTTACATGGTTCTCAGCATCCTGAAGGGGTGAAGGCCCTGGTCACATTTTCCCCCTCCTCCTCCTCTATGGTCCTTCTCCCCCTTGCAGGGTTCTCAGCATCCTGAAGGGGTGATGGCCTTGGTTACACTTCCTTCTCCACCTCTCCCATGGTTCCTCTCCCCCTTACATGGTTCTCAGCATCCTGAAGGGGTGAAGGCCCTGGTCACATTTTCCCCTCTCCTCCTCCTCTATGGTCCTTCTCCCCCTTGCAGGGTTCTCAGCATCCTGAAGGGCTAAAGGCCCTGGTTACACATCCCCCTCCTCCTTCTCTCCCCTTAGCTTCCTCCCACCTGTTTCCCATTTAGGGTTAATGACTGGAACCTAATAATCTCTCCCTCCCCCTTCAGTTCTACTTCCATCCCTGCCTGCCTTCTCCCTACAACTAACCCTTCAACTAATTGCACTGTTCTTAGCTGCCAGCCCTCTCTGTCATCAAAACTGATATCGGTACTAGGATTAAGTCCATTGTTGTGTCCAAATTATTGCTGTGTTAACACTAGTGCATATTTTTGCTTATTATGTCTGTTTATTTCTAATTATATACTTGTTTTTTGTTGCTTAATTGTCTGAGAAATGTATGATTCTGTACAATGTTCTCATAATTGTTGTCTTTTGCCTCCACCTTATGTAATCCCTTCCCCCCCAGGACGCTTCTGGAAACGAGCTGTCTCACAGTTCATGTTGCTTTCCTGGTGAATCTCTTCTAAATAAATAAATAAAATAAAACTGTTTGCAGATGTTTGGAGACCCAAAACTTGTGCAGTTGTGAAGCAGTACAGAAACATAGACTTTGACGGCAGATAAGGACCACTTGGCCCACCCAGTCTGCCCATTTCCCTACCTACAGGATAAGCTGCAGATTCTAGTTAACCAACAGCCTACTTCCTGCAACCCCCAACTATAATTGCCTTGTGTCTGTCCCTTGCATGTTTGAATTCCTCCACTGTTTTAGACCCAACGACCTCCTCAGGAAGGCTGTTCCATGTATCCACCACTCTCTCTGTGAAAACCCCAGCCCCCACCCACCCACAACAAGGTATCATTTGGGTAATATAAGCAAATTACCACTAAATGTAAGCTGGCTCGGCTTTAAGCAGGACTGTAAAGTGCCAAAAAGCCTCAACATCTGCAGAGGTCGAGATCAGCTGACCACAAGACATGTGTTTAGTCCTTGTAGGGACCAGTTAATGTGTTAAGCCGTTATCTCCACCCAGGACCAGGGTCAGCCAGCAACAGTGACAAGAGTTTGGGTCATGATGAGCCCAGCATCGGGGAACAACTAGCCATACGTTGACAATGGTTTGGGTCATGGTGAGGCCAGCACTGTGGGTCAACCAGCCATATGTTGCCAGTGTTTGGGTCACTGGTGAGGCCAGCACTGGGGATAAATGAGCCAAACGTTGGCAGTATGTTTGAATCATGGTGAGTCCAGCATTGGGGATCAGCCAGTCATACATTGGCAGTGGTTTGGGTGAGGGTGAGCCCAGCCATGTGGGCCAGAGAGCCATTCATTAACGGTGTTTGGGTCATGGTGAGCCCAGCATTGGGGATCAACCAGTCATACACTAACAGTGTTTTGGGTCACAGTGCGCCCAGCACTGTGGGTCAGCCAGCCCCATGTTGACAGTGGTTTGGGTCATGGTGAGCCCAGGGCACTGTGTCAACCAGCCAAATGATGATGAGGGTTTGGGTCATGGGAGCCCAATGCAGGAAAGCAGTTTACAAGACAAGAACCTCCGTGCTAAGGCACAGAAGGGCTGTATAATTCTGCATTTCTTTCAAAATTGGCTTTATTGCCAGTACAAATTTTACTTAACCATTGGTATCGCAATAAGTGATTAAGTGTGAAAGCAGTTGTAAAAGATAGTCATACTCAACTCATGAATTGCTGTAAAAGATGGCCTTACTAGACTCCTGGTTTACTGTAAAAGATGGCCAAACTTGACTCCTAGTTTACTGTAAAAAAAGAGTAGTAGCAAAACCGCATTAATTACTCCCGGAGGCTATGCTAAATTAGTTACTCTGGAGTAGTTAGTTTAATGTGTGAACACAGTATTAGAATAAACCTGGGGGAGGAGTCCTCTGTCCAGAATGGTTAGTCATGAACCACAGCTCCAGGGAAACTGGGTAACAAATTATCTGCTTGCCTTATCTTTGGGTTCCATTCTGTTAGTTTCCTTCTCGGTACAAGTTTGGTTACAGAGGGTGCAAGATTGAAATACAGCTCTGTTGCCAGTGGAAGATATTCTTGGAAATTCAACAAAAAGATGCGTCTTCAGGGTTCACACTGCTTAGAAATGTTTGTTTTCTTTTTTAGTTTGCCCGGCAGTTCAGTAGAAACGAGCCCCTCACGTTTGACTGGTTGTGTCGGCACATAAATTGGCCATTGGTGCCACCCAAGAATATCAAGGATCTGGTTCATCTGGAGGCAGTTCACGACATACTTGATCTCTACCTGTGGTTAAGGTACTTTATTGCTCTCAGTGTATTACTATTTTTACCACTGTTCTGCAAACAACTTATAATGCAGTCACTGTGCCAGTATTGTAATGCAATCACTTTGTTTGATGCTCTCCCATAGAACTTATGGAAGTCCACTAGGATAGCCCACAAAATGTCAGTGATGGAGCACGTCCATAATTGATGGGGTTCCCATTTACCTCTCATTCCCTAATTCTCAACACACAATTCCTGAATCTGCAGTGTCCCTTCGCAGCCTGCTTACTGGCATCAGAGACGGAACAGAGACCCTAGTTCTACCAACAGTCATCATCCCTTCCAGAATCCCTTAGCATCCTGACTCTCTATCCCCGTCCTGGTCCCACATACCCCGAAACACAAGCTATTTCCTCTTCTCTGACTCTCTGCATCCTGTTCCAGGGTTTTATTTAACTCAAAAAATTGATTAGCGTTTTGCTCATAAAAGTTCTAAAACATTGTGAAAATGCATAGCACTTGCCTGACTGTGTTTAACAAACATAACACTTCTAGAAAACCTATGTTAATGCTTTCTGTACAGTTAGTATTGTCCCAAGGAAAAAAACTGCTAAACAATTATTTAAAACCCTGCTGTTCTATGTGCACCCTGTTCTCCCCTCTTCCAGGTGTCACGGATGCGCACTCTTCAGATGCTGGCAACCTGTGACAGCAGAGGCACAGTTTGTTGCTACACAGCGAGTTTTGGCCCTCCCTGTGAGACCTGGATTTGAGCAGTAAAGCTGAAATGGCTGCGCTGTCACCTGGCTGTAGCTTCATACTGCCAGCTGCCCCCCGTGTTCACACAGCACAGTGACACATTTGGATGGGTGTGAATGGCATCTGCCATCTTTTAGAAACACTCGCTGTCATCTAGCAGCACCTCTTTCCCTGCTGCTGAATGCTCCCAGTGCAGCCAGTGGCCCCATACCTTCTTGCATGCCGAGGGTGTGGCAGTTGTGAACTCTGGATCGCCAGAGGCAGCAAGACAGTTGGCTGAGTAATGCTAACATGTAACTAGAAAATCTTACAACTGGTACAGCTGCATTTAAGGAGACTGTAAATGACAAGAATAAAATGGCTCAGCTTGTTAACTGTATAAATCATAACATGCATGATATCCGGGGGGGGGGTTGTTTTTTTGTACACCCACCAGTTACTCAGTTGCTGTCGATCTGTCCGCCTTTCCACATAAGACAAGTCCAGTGCTGGGAATCACTATTAGTGGGGTTACTGATTTGTTAAAGGTAGTTTCATGTTCCGTCCTAAAGGCCCTTGAACCACATACATACAGATACATACCCATTTACATAGTAGTACTGTCATTTAGGTCAGAATGGACTCTGGGTCTGTCAAGTCCACCCCACCCTGCTTCACAAGCCGGGATAAATTAAGTAGGAAAGAGGGACCAGCCTTATAGCAGCAAACAGTCTGAACCCAGCACTGATGCTAGCTCCTAGATAAGGGTAGTGTACACACCTGCATTACTAGTGTATGACGGATTGGGTGGGGTAACTCCATTATAGCAGCAAACAGCTTCAACCCCAGTGCTGGTACTGGCTACCAGATAAGTACACATGCAGTCCTGTGGGAATTTAAAGAGACCCCCTAAACAAAAATACATAGATACATAATCTCTCTGAATATTTATCAGTGTTTAAATGCAAGAAAACCTTTTAAAAACACCATATTTTGATGAGATAAAATCAGGACATGGTTTCACTGACTCCCTGTTTGGTTTCTTGATAGCTGCATAAATGACACGCACACACCCTTCCCTGGGTTCTCCGGTTTTCTAGCATTTAAACACTGATAAATATTCACAACGATTATATATATTTTTGAATAAGAGATCTCTAAATTTCCACAGGACTGCACGTGTTCATGAATATTACTGAGTTGCATTTAGAAAGTGTACTGGTTGGAACATTCAGCATCTCCTGATGAAGTCCCTAGGTGGGCGAATGTGTGGGGTAGTCCTTTCCTTAATGTGTGCGTGCTTTGACACAATAATAGTGTTTTTGTTTGCTTTACTTTCTCCGTGTGTACACTGAACTGATTTGTTTTTTTACATGCTTAGTGCATGACAGGTGTGAAGGGACTCCCTTATATCAGCAAACAGTCTCAACCCTAGGGCTGATGCTGGCTTCAGATAAGGACACCGTAGACACCTGCGTAACTAGTGCATGACAGGTGTGGGGGGAGGGGGACTCCCTTGTAGCAGCAAACATTCTTGACCCCAGCGATGGCGAGGGACTGCTGACTCCCAGATAAGGACATTTTACATGCCTACATCACCTGTGCACAGCGGTCAAAATAACCACCTGTATGTCTGTCCCAGACACCCAGTTTTCCCCAGGGAAGAGCTGGTTTCATTTCCCTGCCTCTCCTTGGGACAGGCAAGAGAAAAAGCATTAGCGGGCACTAGCACCTAGGACATTCTGCCACCTGTATGGTTGGGCTATGAACGTCCCAACATCATGGTGTCACATGCTGAGAGATGTCCATTCAGCCCAGTGTCCCATGATTGGCTGTTAGGTGCAGTCGGTTGTTTCGTCGAGCAGCAGAAATGAAAAAAGTGCCACGGCAGGACTAGACTGCACATGTGTTACTTGTCATTGTGCACGTGCCTGTCTTACTTTTGCTTTCCGCACTTCATACCTCATTTCTCTGTGTAGTCCAACAAGGGGAAAACCTGCGCTCTGTGCCAAGCAAGGGGTGCTCCACCACAAGAATTCTGGTCAGAATTCTCAAACAGTATACAACTGCTCTAATGCATTGGCGTACCACGATCTGTAAAGGAGTGCACACAACAGGGTAGGTTCGTAGCAAAAGAAATTATGACATAATAAAAGCACCACACTGCACGTTAATCCTTTTGAAAGGCTTTAACCAGTGTTTCATTCCAGCAGAAATGTACAATGTGCAATAAAATCACAGCTACCCAAGTAAAAAAACTTTTAGATAAGACCTACTCCTGTCCAACATGCAGGACGCCCCCTCAGGAAGCCTAATGGCAAAGCGCAGGGGTAAATGGTGGCTGGCACGCTGGACAGGGGAAGGTCTTATCTGAAAATATTTTTACTTGCGTAGCTGTGATTTTATTGCACATTGTAAATTTTTGCTGGAATGAAACACTAAAGGATTGTTAATGTGCAGTGTGGTGTCCATTACAAATATACTTTTTTGCTTCCTAACCTAGAAACATAGAAACATAGAAGTTGATGGCAGATAAGGACCGCAAGGCCCATCCAGTCTGCCCATTTCTTTTTCTACCTTATAAATGTGCCATCGGCCTTTGCTCTGTCAGTGACCTATCTATTCATAGTCATTTGTATTGCTCCTTATGCCTATCCCATGCCTGTTTGAGCCCTGCACTGTATTCATAGCCACCACTTCTTGTGGTAAGCTATTCCATGCATCTACCACCTTTCTGTGAAAAAGAATTTCCTCACATTCCCCTTAATCGGCCTCCTCTAATCTCATGCTGTGTCCTCTTGTCCTGCTATTTTCTTATATTTAAACATGTTAGACTCTTTCACCTTGTTTATGCCCTTAAGGTGTTTAAATGTCTCGATCATATCACCTCTCTCCTCCTTTGCTCAAGGGTATACATATTGAGGTCCGTTAATCTGTCCTCATATGTCTTCTGATGCAGTCCCTGCACCATTTTGGTTGCCCTTCTCTGGACTGCCTCAATTTGGTTAATGTCCTTGTGAAGGTGTGGCCTCCAATACTGCACACAGTACTCCAGATGGGGCCTAACCAATGTCTTGTACAGAGGGATTATTCCTCCCTCTTACGACTTGTAGATACCCTACTAATACACCCTAACACCCCCTAGCCTTACCTACTGCTTTAGAGGTCTGCTTGGATGATTTTAGGTCATCAGTGATGATGATGCCCAAGTCTCTTTCTTCCTTTGTGACTGCTAGCAACTCCTCCCAGCCTATAAGTGGCTTCAGGATTTCTCTTCCTATGTGCATGATTTTGCACTTCTTTGCATTAAATCCAGTTGCCACTCTTCTGACCATTTTGCTAGTTTATCCAGATCTCTTCTCATTCTGCCCACCCCATCTGGATCATCTACTCTGTTGCAGATCTTGGTGTCATCTGCAAACAGACAAGCCTTACCCTCTAGTCCATCTCATGAGGTCACTAATGAAGATGTTGAATAGGACTGGCCCCAGGACTGATCCCTGAGGTACCCCACTTGTGACTTGCATCTCTTCTGACTGTATACCATTTACCACCACCTCTGTTTTCTGCCAGTCAACCAGTTTGCCACCAGTTGACCAACTTCTGACCCACCCGAGCCTACCTAACTTATTTATCAATCTTCTATGTGGAACAGTGTCAAAAGCTTTGCTGAAGTCAAGGTAGGCTACATCAACTGCTCCCCTTGGTCCACCACTCTGGTTACCCAGTCAAAGAAATCTATGAGATTAGTTTGACAGGACCTCTCCTTTGTAAACCCATGCTGTCTTGGATCCTGTGCCCCTATGGATTCCAGGTGTTGCACTATCCTTTCCTTAAGGAGTGCCTCCATAATCTTGCCCACTACTGAGGTAAGACTGACCGGTCTGTAGTTCCCCGCCTCCTCCCTGCTACACACTCTTGTGGAGCGGGATCACATGAGCCCTTCTCCAGTCTTCTGGGACCTCCTGTGCTCAGAGACTCACTAAACAATTCTGCTAATGGCTCTGCTAGTTCCTCCTTTAGCTCCTTAAGTACCCTGGGATGTATGCCATCAGGTCCCATTGCCTTATCCACCCTGAGCTTAGCAAGCTCTTGTAGGACCCTTTCTTTTGTGAAGGAGTAGTGCTCACCTCCTCCCTCTGTGTCCATGATGCTGAGCTGTGGGCCCTGCCCTGCCTTCTCTTCAGTAAATACTGAGCAAAAGTATCTATTTAGGATAGATGCCTTTACAGGGTCCTCCCCTCACATGCCTCTTTTCTCCATTAAGCTTCAGTACCCCTCTGGACTTTCTCCTTCACTAATGTATCTATAGAAAGTCTTGTCACCTTCTTTTACTGTTCGTGCTAGTGTTTCCTCAGTTTGGGACTTTGCCTGCCTTACTGCCTTACCTGCTTCCCTTAGGGCAGTTTGGTATGCCTCCCTATCTTCATCCCGCTGTGTTCCCTTATATTTCCTGAAGGCCAGCCTTTGGCTCTGACCTTTTCTGCTATTGTATTTGAGAACCAAAGTGGTTTCCTTCTTCTTTGCACTTCCTTTTCTGTCTAACACAATGGGATGTTGCTTCAAGTATTGTATCCTTAATGCTTGCCACTTTGCCTGTACCTCCTCACCTGTGTTTCTTTTGCCAGGGCTAGCTTAACTCTGTTGGCCATCTTATCAAAGTCAGCTCCTCTGAAGTCCCATATTTTGCCTTGGAATGGGATGATTTAGATGTAGTAGCCAAATTGAACCACACCATGTGATGGTCACTGGCCCCTAGGTGACCTTCTACCTGAGATTCTGTGATCCCTTCTTTGTTAGTCAGTACTAGATCTAGGATAGCCCTGTCTCTTGTGGGTTGCTGTACCAGTTGTTTGAGGCCCTCCCATGCAGGAATCCACTATGAGTCTAGTTCTGGCAGATGTTCCTGCTGGTATTGACCAATCTGTATCTGGCATGTTGAAGTCTCCCATTATCAGAACCTCCCCTTTAGCTGTCATGTTTTGTATATCTTCTAACAGTAATGTGTCTGTGTCCTCCCTCTGGTCTGGGGGCCTGTAGACAACCCCAGTTCTTATGGCTGTCCCATTTCCTGTTTCCAGGGTGACCCACAGTTCTTCTGGCTCCTTATGTGTATTCTGAATTTCTACCCTGCTGCTCACCTTTATACCCCATTTCTCTGTGTGCTATACCTGCAGTAGCAGCCCAAGACTAACTCTTGTTCGTAAGCAGCAGAGCTGGGGGATGCAAATTGAAAACCCTTTACAGGGCTGTCTTAAGAGGGGCCTCGGCAGGGCTAAATAAAAGGCACTATAAGGGCTTGAAAAAAACACATTTAAAATCCCTTTTCAGTACAGAAGGGGGAGGCTCAGTATTTGGGGGGGGGGTCTTAAGAGCTGAGACAGCCACTTACAGCCACCTGCCGGGGCAGGTAGGGCTCCAGAGACTGGAGATGGGAAGGCTAGTTAAAAGCCCTTGTCAAAGTTACTAAGTAGGGGGAAGACCTTTTTGTTTGGTCTGTACACAGGAGCCAGAGGCAGCTGACTAAGCTGTCGGGGTAGAGGAGAAAGGAGGTAGTTAAGGGCCATTGTCAGGGCTACTGTTGATCAGGAGGGGGAAGTAAATTAAAACCCCTATCAAGGCAGTGGACTGGGAGCACACTTGTTAAGTCCTTTTCAGAACCCAGTACCAGCCAGTGGGTAATATTCACTAGTCCTTTTTAGGGCACCTTACAATGAGCATCATCAGTTATTAAAGGAGAACTACGCTGAACCTGTAAGTCATTTTTCCCAGTAGATGTTTTTTTTTCATATACTTGATCTAGTTCTGTTATTGT
Organism: Neoceratodus forsteri; assembly: GCA_016271365.2. NCBI lineage: Eukaryota > Metazoa > Chordata > Ceratodontiformes > Ceratodontidae > Neoceratodus > Neoceratodus forsteri. The sequence goes on along the minus strand of CM028135.1, from coordinate 1,103,665,601 downwards.
TCTGTCTTTACTGGCCTTATTATAAAAACAGTGGGTGTTTCTGATTAACACGTTGCTGGTAAGTACCATTTTAGAACTGTATCATGTAGTTTGTCTCTTTTGGACCAAAGAGTTCCAGAGTACAACACAAATGCATTGTGAAAACAATAAAAGTTCTTTAGCAAGGACATAAAGTACATCACGCAGTTCTAAAATGGTACTGCCCACCACAGAGAAAAGCAGAAACACACCGTGAATTTACTAAAAGAACAGTGTAGGTGGAACAAAAACAGTGTGAACCAGTATTAAAAACCCACCTTCTACAGAAAACACAGGCTTGCAGATTCAAGGCAGTTCTCTTATAACCCCTTTACAGTGTACTGTATAAGGCAGGTTAATGTGCAAGCCAGGGGCCACACTAGTTGTTATTATATGTAAAATTAATAAAAATGAATAGGACAGGTACAAATTATGTGGGACAGTCGAAACGAACATTATACCTGTCCCTTAGATAGCCATCCACAAAAAATTATTTCTAACTGCATAACAGGTTTGTTTGGAAGAGGTGGACTCACTCCCCCGTAGCAGTAAACAGTCTCAACCCCAGCATTGGCGCCAGCTTCAAAATAAGGACATCGTACACACCTACATTACTAGTGTATGACAGGTGGGGCCACCAGCTCCCAGAAAAGAACATTTTACACACCTACATTACTAGTGTATGACAGGTGGGGCCACCAGCTCCCAGAAAAGAACATTTTACACACCTACATTACCTGTGCCCAACAGGTGTGTTGGGGGTGGAGACCCCCTTATAGCAGTAAACAGTGGCGCTGGCTCCAGTCTTACTCGCCTGCATACATCACCAGTGCATGACAGGTGGGGATGTTCCCTTATTGCATTAAACAGCCTTAACCCCAGCACTGATGCTGGCTACCAGAGCAGGATATGTTACACCCTTTCAGTACCAGTGCATGATGTAGGGGACTCCCTTTATCAGCAAACAGTCTCAGCACCTGCACTGGAGCTCTCTTCCAGATCAGGATATCTTATCTACATTAGTGGTGCACGACGGGTGGGGGACTCCCTTATAGCAGTAAAAAGTCTGAACCCCAACACTGGTGCTGTCTCACAGACAAGGACACCTTACGGGTCTGCATTATTGTTGAATGGTGGGTTGGTGGGGGGGGGGGTGCTTCCTTATAGCAGTACCCAGTTGCAAGCCCAGAACTGACTCCCAGATAAAGGTGCCTTACAGGCCTGCTATAGCACTGCATGACCAGGCCGGGGAGCTCCTTTGTAGCAGTAAACAGTCTCAGCCCCTGCAGTGGTTCTGGCTTCCACATAAGGATGTCTTACAGAGCTGCATTACTAGTGAATGATGATGGGGGGGGGGAGGGGGGAGGGGAGTTGCAGATAAGTGCTGTCAGAGGAATGCTAGCCATGATTTACCTAGCTTGACGAAGAAGGGTCAGAGGTGTCCGAGTAGGCAGGGAAGATCAGGGCAGACAGCAAAGTCCAGCCAGTCCTTTTCTGCCAGCAAAATGTGTTTTTCTCTGTAGGATTCTGATAAATGTGTTGTCATGGTTGTTGTGGCTACTGTTATAGTGACACGTTTTTACCTCTGCTACAGTTACAGGTTCATGGACATGTTTCCAGATGCAGCCCTTGTACGGGACCTACAGAAAGAATTGGACAGCATCATACAAGTGGGGGTGCGCAACATTACACGGCTTGTGCGAGCTTCAGAGGCCAGCAGCATGCCCGACACCGCGACTCTACCAGATAGTGATGTTCCTGTTCACAAGCCTTTATCTAAAGTTGGAGGGATGAGTATGGAGGAACTGTCAGTAGCGGACTTTGCAAAGCAGACTTTGGCTCAAAGAGGACAGGGACAAAGAAGAATTCGGGGCTCCAAAGCTTTGGGCTTCAGGCCTACAGAGACAGAATTGGACCAACAGGGCCATAAGGAGGGGCCACTTGCCACCAGATTGGTGCAACAGGGACTGATAACCCCAGAAATACTGGAACAGCTCAAAAAGGAATGGTCTGGAGCGCAGAATAGTACAAGCCAAAATACACATTCCTCACAAGAAACTGCAGCAAGCGACTTTTACAATAATAATAACTCGAAGGGGAAGAGGAAGAAGAAAAAATAGCAAATCATGACCTTGAATTTATTTTAATATATTCACATAACAAATAAAAGGCTTCTGTGCTTACATATGTCTTGCGATACTGTTTGAGTAATTAGCAGATCTTACTTCGAGACACAGCTCTTGCAGCAGGTTACACCATTAGGACTGAAGCCGGCAGGCGTCAGGACCCCACAGAAAAATTCTAGCTAGCTATCTTCAGCGGGCCCACTTGACATCGGTCCTGCCTCCGGCGCGTCAGGCGTAGTACATAAGGGGCTGTCCCACGATTCCCAGTTCTTTCCCGCCATCGACTTGCATGTCTCGACCCTTCGGTTCAGCTCTAGCGCGCGACGCGTGGTTAAGTTCTTTCCTACGGGAAATTTGAATTTCTTCAAGCAAGTTTTTCTCTGATGTCCTCTCCGACCTCCGGTCACTCTTCCAAGTGTGCTTATGGAAACAGATCCCTTCAAAGACCCCCACGCAGCCTGATGCCCGTGTCCTAGGCCCAGATCACGACACTGGCCTACTCCTTCTGCCAGGGTTTAACAGCAGAACCCGGATCCGATGCCAGAAGGCCCTCAGGCTTTTTACTGAAGAGAAGCTAAAGACCATGTCTTCCAAAGGGGAATCCTCAAAAAGACCCACAAGCACGCTGAAAAACGAAGGGAGAAGGCCCCTTCCAGGTCCCCCTCCAGGGCTTCGGACTCGACGCAGCTCCGGTTCCAGGTCCGACCGCCCTCCAGGGCCAGCTCTCAGCCTCCCCGCTGCGGTTAAGAAGTCTTCCTCTCTCAGGCCAAGACTGCCAGGCCGCCCTCGCCCTCCAGGGCCTTGTAAAGTCTGGGGATCGCCACTATCATCATAAGTCGGGTTCCCTTCCCGAACCCGACATCAGGTCGGCTTCCTGCCTCCTCGCAAGACCTTGGAGCTTACTTCTGAAGAGACCTAAGGATCTGACGCCGCGTCGCCCATCGGTCATCCTCTCGCCATTCATCCTGAGGTTGCCAGACGACCGCCGCCAGGCCAACACCTCATCGGATCGCCGGTGGGGGACCGCGTCTGCTCCTCTTGAGAAGAGAACCCTGACGCCTCCGACCGATGTTGGTCAGGAGACCTTAACCGAGGAGGAATTGACTCAGCCCGAGGACCAGACGGGCGACCCCGGTCCTGTCGAGACGCCCAGGAACCTCGCCATTACCCGAGCCCCTAGGAGCTGACGCTGGACCCGACGACCATCCACGAGCGCCCGGACCTGGGCGTGGCCTTTCTATAGCAGATGGGAAGGAACTGTTCTACTTACTGGTGGACACCATCAAGAAACATAGAACATAGAATTTGACGGCAGATAAGGACCGTGGCCCACCCAGTCTGCCCATTTCCTACCTACTGGATAAGCTGCAGATCCTAGTTAACCAGCAGCCTACTTCTTCCTACCCCACCCCCAGAATTGCCTTTATGACTATCCCATGCATGCTTGAATTCCACCACTGATTTTGACTCTACAACTCTTCCTCCGAAGGCTGCTCCATGCATCCACAACCTCTCTGTGAAAAATACTTCCTTAAATTACCTCTGAGCCGCCTCTATCTTCAAATTGTGCCCTCTTGTTCTTGCACACCTCTTTTTTGAAAGATGCTACCTCTTGGACTTTGTTGATTCCTTGAGGTACTTGAAAGTTTCTATCATGTCCCCCTCTCCTCCTTTTCCTCGAGGCTATACATATTAAGCTTCTTAAGTCTCTCTTCATATGTCTTCCGTGCAGACCCTGCATCATTTTAGTTGCCCTCCTCTGGACAGCTTCCATCCTGTCTATGTCTTTATGGAGATTGGGTCTCCAGAACTGCACACAGTACTCCAGATGGGGTCTCACCAGCTGTCTGTACAGAGGGATAATAACTTCCTGTTTTCTACTGGTGATGCCTCCCTATGCATCCCAGTATCCCCCAGCCTCCTTGCTGCCCTCTCACATTGCTTGCCCATCTTTAGGTCATCTGATATGACTACCCCCAGGTCCCTTTCCATTTTGTTGTTAGTATCTCACCCCATTGTGTACTCTTCCCTGGGTTTTTGTTTCCCAGGTGCATTACCTTGCACTTCTTAGCATTGAATCTAAGCTGCCATACATTTGACCATTCCTCTAACCTTGCCAAGTCCCTTCTCGTCCTTTCCACCCCACCCTGTGCATCAACTCTGTTGCAGATCTTGGTGTCATCTGCAAAGAGACATACTTTTCCTTCCAGTCCTTCTGCAATGTCGCTTATAAAGACATTGAAGAGGACATGGTTCCCACTCCTCCTCCTCTTCCTCCGATTACTCGTCCGGTTCCTGCACCCCCCTCACCTTCGGGGTCGGCAGGCCGTTTACCTCCTCCCCGGGAGCACGGAACCCCTCCCAGGGGGAGACCAGACAAACGGAGACCTCCGTCCAAATCCTCTTCTAGGTCACCCAGCCACAAGAGACCCAGAAGACACCGACGATCACCTTCGACAGAGGACACGGGATCAGAGTTCTCAACATCCAGATCCCCATCTCCCCTCTCCATCCCTTCTCTGGATCCATGCGACATGCCGAAGTCTCCTCTGGATGACCCTTCGTTCTCGGATATTATGAGACACATCCAAGAGAACATGGGATGGGATGCGAAGACTAGACCCCTAAAGGATACGCCTTGCCAAATACCTTGGCAGAAGGACCCAAGCCTGTGGTGGTGCCACCTGATTGACACTTTCATGGACGCCACCAAGGCAGATGTGGAAGCTGCCCACATCTCGCCTCCCGCGATGCCGAAGAAAGCTGATCGCTTGTACAAGGCTCCTAGAGAAGACCAGTACTTGATTCAGCAGCCTCAGGCCGACTCTCTGGTCATCACAGCCTCACATGACCGGTCCCAGAGACTGCAACATCTGAGCACCCTGCCACTGGACCCAGAGTCCAAACAGTTGACGCTGCGAGTAGGCGCACGTATGCTTCCGCTACCTGCGCCATCAGATCCCTGAATTATCTGACCCACATGGTACCATTCCAAAATGCCTTGTGAGAACAGGGTCTGGAAGCAGCTGAAAAACTGCCGGAAGGTGAGCAGAAGGAGGAGATGCTTCAGCTCCTCCGTACGGGTTCGGACTTGGGAACCCAAGCGCTACGAGCCGCGTATGACTCCGCGGACTCCTCGGCCCGAGCAGCAGCTTCTGGCATATGCCTCCGGGACACTCTTGGTTCTCGCGCCTCCGCTTTACCCGGACGCTCAGAAGAATATCATGGACGCACTCATTCAGGAGAAGTCTGTTTGGTAAACCCTCAGAGAAGATTATTACCAGACTTCAAGAGGCCGGAAGGCGGTGAGGTCGGTTCAGGCCATGTATCGGCCAGGCTTAGTTCCTTCAGGAACCAAAGCCGACCATGGGCGGATGCAGAGGCAGCAGTCCCGCCTGCTCCACAACAGAGGGGTCCAGTTTCAGGAGCCCAGGGGAAACAACCCGCTGGCCGGCCAGTGTACTTCCAAGCCGCCCAGCCAGGGACCCCAGCCGCTACAGCCTGACTCCTTTCCTCGCCCCCGCCTCAGGATCAACGTGGGAAATCATGGTCGGGGTCGATTATAACTTCCTGCCAGGATGGCAGGATATAACCACCGACAGGTGGGTTTTCAGTTGGTCGGAAGAGGCCACTATATAGAATTCGCAGAAAAGCCACCCTCGAGGCCTCCTTTGCTCTCCGGTATCCGGTCGGCACAAGTTCTCTGATCTGGCAAGAAGTACTCGCGCCTTGCAAAGGGAGCGATAGAGTATGTCCCGGAGAACCAGAGAGGACAAGGATACTATTCCCACTTCTTCCTGGTTCCAAAGAAAACAGGGGACCTCCATCCGATTCTGGACCTCAGCGACCTCAACATGTCGGTCGCCTACAAGAGATTCCGCATGGTTACTCTTCCGGGTCTCATTCCCATGCTGAAGCAAGACGCCTTTTTAGCATCTTTAGACATGTAGGACACATACCTGCATATCCCTATAGCTCAGGCGCACAAGAGGTTCCTGCACTTCGAGTTTCTCGACCACCACCTTCAATTCCGAGCCCTTCCATTTGGACTGTCATCCACACCCAGGGTCTTTACCAAATGCATGGCAGTCGTGGCAGCGTCTCTAAGGAGACAGGGCCACTATGTGTTCCCGTACCTGGACGATTGGCTTCTCATGGCCACCTCCAGAGAGGCGTTGTTACATGCGATCCAGAGCACCCAGGACCTGTTCCGATCTCTGGGTATCCTAATCAACCACGAGAAGTCTCTCCTGGTACCGTCGCAGAAGCTGCAATTTATAGGTGCAGTACTGTACACCGTTCAGGGAAGAGCTTTTCTTCCAGACGACAGAGTGGAGCGCATCAGATCCCTCATCAGGGAGTTATCGTCGAACAAGACCGTCCCTGCCAGGTCGGTCCTTCGCTTGCTCGGACACATGGCTGCGGCCATTCCTACCGTCCCTTTCGCAAGGCTCCACATGCGGGTAACTCAGTGGATGCTCAAGGTGCAATAGGATCAAAGGCAAGACCACATGCAGCATCCGGTCAGAATCACAAACACCGTGATTCGAGACTGGCAGTGGTGGCTAGACCCAGGGTCGCTTCTCAATGGGCTGCCCCGCTTGCAGCGCGCGCCTGCCCCGGAGGTAATCTCACCACAGACGCCCAGGTTCAGGGTGTGGGGAGCGCATCTGACGGGTGAAGTCCCAGGGTCATGGACCCTCTGGAGGCTCATCTCCATATCAATGTCCTAGAGAAGGGTGCGATCCTTTATGCCCTGCAGGCCCTTCAGTCAGAAATCCGCTGTGTACTCTCCTGCTTCAGACAGACAACACGGCGGTGATGTTTTACTCAACAAACAAGGAGGCGTGACACTCTACCCTTTGCAGGAAGCCATGAGGGTGTGGGATTGGCAATCCGGCACGGGCGAGTCTGATCACCGTACATGTTCCCGGGTGGACAACACGATTGCAGACGGCCTGAGTCGCCTCCCAGGCCAGAGTCCATTAGTGGGAACTTCTTCAAGAAGTGCAGAGGATCTGTTTCTTCGATGGGGAACCCAGAGTTGGACTTGTTCGCATCCCCATCCAACGCAAAACTGCCCAATTTTTGCTCGCTAGATCCAGGGCCTGGTGTTTTCTGGCGACGCGTTGTCCCTCTCCATGGACAGATTCTCTACGCTTCCTTCCTTTCCGCTGATCCAGAGAGTTCTTCTCAAACCGCGAGGGAGCATGCAACAATGATCCTGGTGGCTCCTTTGGCCCAGACAGATCTGGTTCCATTACTCATTCAGCTATCCCGGGAACCTCCGCTCCCGTTCAGCTCCCATCTCCTGTCTCAGGAGGGAGGTTCACTAGTCCACCCGGACTTATGCTCACTGAACCTGCATGCATGGCTCCTAGAGACATAGCCATCTTGCATCACGGGGTCTCGCAAGAGGTTGCGGAAGTTCTTTCTGCAGCCAGAAAGCCGGCAACGCATGCGACGTATGCCATGAAATGGCACCGTTTTTGTTTATGGTCGCGGCATGTGATTATTCCCTTTAGGTTGCCCGGTGGGGTGGTGTTGACTACCTTCTCTCCTCTTTCGTTCGGGTCTAGCCTACTCCTCTATCAAGGTGCACCTTTGTGTCATCTCTGCCTACCACCTTCCAGTGGGACATCGTACAGTGGCACAATTAGACGCCTCTCGGGAATTTTTGAGAGGGGTGTTATACCTTAGGCCACCCATTAAGGAACCAGTGCCTCCATGGGATTTGCTCTTTGTCCTGGAACAACTCACGCTTCCCCCCTTCGAACCTGCTGCGGATTGCGAGCTACGTTTTCTGTCATGGAAAACGCTATTTTTGGTTGCTGTTACTTCAGCAAAAAGAATTTCTGAGCTTCACGCTCTCATGTGCAAAGAGCCTTATTTAGTTTTTCACCGGGACAGAGTATCCCTGAGGACGAATCCTAAATTTTTGCCTACGGTGGTCTCTACAGTCACTCTGAATCAGGATATTGACCTGCCGGTCTACTTCCCAAACTACTCGAATAGAGGAGAGGCTCTGCTCCACACCCTGGATGTTCACCGCAGCCTGAGGTATTACCTCAACAGAACTAAACCATTTCGTAGTTCTGAGCAACTTTTCGTTTCCTTTTCTAAGAGGATGATGGGCCAACCTGTATCCAAACAGTCCCTGTCTCGCTGGCTTGTCCAGTGTATTTCATTCTGTTATGATCGCAAACAAAAGCCCCTCCCGGGTTCAGTCCGGGGTCATTCTACTAGGGGTGTGGCCACCTCCTTTGCAGCACTCTGAAACGTCTCCACTTCTGCCATATGTGCTGCAGCCACTTGGAGCTCTGTGCATACATTTATCAGGCATTATAGCCTGGACATTGCCTCTCGGCGAAGAGCCGGTTTCGTCCTGGCGGTGCTACAGGGTCTCCTGTCCTAGATTCGGGACCTGGAATGTATTTCCTAGTTTCCTCCTCCCAGAATTTTTGGCAGCGTTACTGCTTGGGAATCCGTCCTAATGGTGTAACCTGCTGCAAGAGCTGTGTCTCGAAGTAAGATAGTACAGTTATGTAAGAACTTACCGTAACAGTAGATCTTCGAGAACAGCTCTTGCAGAAGGTACCTTCCCGCCCACCTTCCCCCTTGGAGGAGGCATGGCTTTCGCCTTTACTATCAGGGATTTTTTGTCTTCTGACGGTGGATCCTCGGTCCCATTTCGATGTCAGCCTGCTGCCAGAAGTCTCCAGCGGAAGAACTGGGGAATCAGGCGGACCGCCCTTATATACCACACAGCCTGACGCCGGAGGCGGACCGGACGGCCGGGATGGGTCCCCTACTTGAAGATAGCTAGCTAGAATTTTTCCATGGGGTCCTGACGCCTGCCGGCTTCAGTCCTAATGGTGTAACCTGCTGCAAGAGCTGTTCCCTAAGATCTACTGTTACACTAAGTTCTTACGTAACTGTACTTTCTGTGCAATAACAGTGTCAGTAATATATAGAGAATAATGCATATGTAGGTGTGGGATATGCAGTTTTTTTACACACCCAAGGTGTGTGATGATATATAAACCTTGAGAGCAAAACCCGAGAAGTTTATATATTGTCACACACCGAGGACGTGTAAAAAAACAAAACAAAAAAAAAACTGCAGATCACACAAAATGTGTTATTTTTTTATCATAACTGGTGCTGGCTGGTATGTGTTTTCACAGGCTAGCGTGAAACACACAACCTGGCACCAGACACTGAAAGCCGTATCAACTCGCAGGTTGATACGACTTTGCCTTATTAGCTCGCAGATTGATATGACATTTTACAGGTCTCAAAAACAGGTTGATATCAGGGGTCACCAGTTATTTTAAGGGGATATCTTGTATCTGTAAAAGCAGGCTGTCCTATTGGTACAGCGGCTTCCCGTCACACAGACACCTGGAAAATGGATTTGCTGCCATTCCTGGTGTACCTCTGGTCCCAGTTGCACAGCAGTAGCCCATCACACTGTCACCTGGGAGACAGGTTCATTTATAATTCCTGGTGTAACTCCTGTCCCAGTTGTGTTGCAGCATTCCATTGCACAGTCATCTGTGAGACAGGTTCAGGTATGGTTCCGGGTGTAACTCCTGTCCCGGTTGTATAGCAGCAGTCCATTGCACAGTCATCTGTGAGACAGGTTCAGGTATGGTTCCGGGTGTAACTCCTGTCCCAGTTGTGTTGCAGCAGTCCATTGCACAGTCATCTGTGAGACAGGTTCAGGTATGGTTCCGGGTGTAACTCCTGTCCCGGTTGTATAGCAGCAGTCCATTGCACAGTCATCTGTGAGACAGGTTCAGGTATGGTTCCGGGTGTAACTCCTGTCCCAGTTGTGTTGCAGCAGTCCATTGCACAGTCATCTGTGAGACAGGTTCAGGTATGGTTCCGGGTGTAACTCCTGTCCCGATTGTGTAGCAGCAGTCCATTGCACAGTCATCTGTGAGACAGGTTCATGTATAGTTCCTGGTGTAACTCCTGTCCCGGTTGTATAGCAGCAGTCCATTGCACAGTCATCTGTGAGACAGGTTCATGTATAGTTCCTGGTGTAATCCCTGTCCTTGTGGCACAGCAGCAGTCCATCGCACAGTCACTTGTGAGATAGGTTCATGTACGATTCCTGGTGTAACCCACGTCCCTGTGGGACAGCAGCAGTCCATTGCAGGGTCACCTGGAAGACAGGCTATTGTACGATTCCTAATGTAACCCCCTGTCCCTGTGGCATGGCAGCAGTCCATTACATGGTCACCTGTGAGACAGGTTCATCTACGATTCCCGATGTAACCCCTGTCCCAATGTGTAGCGGTAGACAGTTGTGCAATCACCTGTGAGACAGATTCATGTACAGTTCCTGATGTAACTCCTGCCCCTGTTGTATGGCAGCAGGTCTAGAAAGCTTCGTCCTCTGAGACCGGTTTCTTGTTTCTTCTGAGCAGACCTGGCACAAGACCAGTTTCTCTTTTTAACTGGTCTGGGATCAGTTAGTGTCACACGTGTCTAACTGCAAGCTTATTAAGAACCAGCCAGCATAGCGTAGGAGTTAGGGCTCAAAGTTGTGATCTAGGAGGGCTGGGTTTGAATACCAATTTCACTAAAATTCTTTTAACCTCAAATTTCACAGGAGTGGTGATCTGTGGCAGAGTGGTGTTGGAATAGTAAATCTACACTAAAGGTTGTAAAGTGCAACAAAGAAACACCTCAGACCAGGTCTTAGGGAACAACAATTTACCTGAAGCGTAGCAGCAGCCCATCGCAATGTCGCCTAGGAGTCAGGTGCATGTACGATTCCTGGCGTAACCTCTATCCCAGTTATGTGGCAACAGCCTATTGTGAAGTTACCTGGGAGTCAGGTGCATGTACACTTCCTGGTGTAACCTCTGTCCCAGTTATGTGGCAACAGCCCATTGTGCAATCACCTGGGAGTCCGGTGCATGTACGATTCCTGGTGTAACTTCTGTCCCAGTTTTGAGGCAACAGCCCGTTGTGCGATCACATGGGAGACAGGTTCATGTATGATTTCTGGTGTATCTCCTCTGGGAGACAGGTTCATGTACGATTTCTTTTGTATCCCCTTTCCCAGTTGTGTGGCAACAGCCTTTCGTGTGACTGTCTGGGAGTCAGGTTCATGTACGATTCCTGGTGTAACTCCTGCCCCAGTTGTGTGGCAGCAGCCCATCGTGCAGTTGCCTGGGAGTCAGGTGCATGTACGATTCCTGGTGTAACTTCTGTCCCAGTTGTGTGGCAACAGCCCATCACGTGATCACCTGGGAGTCAGATTCATGTACGATTCCTGGTGTAACTCCTGTCCCACTTGTGTGGCAACAGCCCATCGTGCGGTTGCCTGGGAGTCAGGTGCATGTACGATTCCTGGTGTAACTCCTGCCCCAGTTGTGTGGCAGCAGCCCATCGCGTGATCACCTGGGAGTCAGATTCATGTACAATTCCTGGTGTAACTCCTGTCCCACTTGTGTGGCAACAGCCCTTCGTGTGGTTGCCTGGGAGTCAGGTGCATGTACGGTTCCTGGTGTAACTCCTGTCCCAGTTGTGTGGCAACAGCCCATCGTGCGATTGCCTCAAAGTCAGGTGCATGTATGATTCCTGGTGTAACCCCCATCCCAGTTGTGTGGCGGTAGTCCATCATGTGATCACCTGGGAGTCATGTTCATGTACAGCTGTCCCAGTTATGTGGCAGCAGCCCATCATGTCATCCCCTGGGAGTCAGAATCATGTATGATTCCTGGTGTAACTCCTGTCCCAGGTGTGTGGCAACAGCCCATTGTGCGATCACCTGGGGGCCAGGTTTATGTACGATTTCTGGTATAACTTCTGTTCTAGTTGTGTGGCACAGCCCATCGTAAGCATTGCCTGGGAATTGGGTTCATACCATTGCTGGTGTAGCGCCCCCACCCCAGTTGTATGGCAACCCACCACATGGTCAGCTGGGAGTCAGCCTAAGTACACTTCCTGGTGTAACTCCTGTCCCAGGTGTGTGGCAACAGCCCATTGTGCGATCACCTGGGGGCCAGGTACATGTACGATTTCTGGTGTAACTTTTGCCCTAGTTGTGTGGCAACAGCCCATCGTGCGATTGCCTGGGACTTGGGTTCATGTACGATTCCTGGTGTAGCCCCCCCCCCCAATCCCAGTTGTGTGGCAACCCACGACATGTTCAGTTAGGAGACAGGTCATGTGCAATTTCTGGTGTAACTCCTGTCCCTGTGGCAGAGCAGCAGCCCATCGCTTGGTCACCTGGGAGACAGGTGTCTGTACAATTCCTGGTGTAACTCCTGTCCATGTTGTGTGCCAACAGCCCATCACAGGGTCACTTGGGAGACATGGTCATGTACAATTCCTGGTGTAACCCCTGTTCCTGCTGCATGGCGATAGCCCACCCCTGGGTCACCTGGGAGACAGGTTCATGTACAAGTCCTGGTATAACCCCTGTCCCTAATGTGTGGCAGCAGACCATCACACAGTCACCTGTGAGACAGGTTCATATATAATTCATGGTGTAACTCCTGTCCCTGTTGTGTGACAGCGGCCCATGGCGGAATCATCTGAAAGACAAAGTTCATGTATGATTCCTGGTGTAAACCTGTCCTTGTGACTTGACAGCTGCTCATCACATGGTCACTTTTGAGACAGGTTCATATACAATTCCTGGTGTAACCCCAGCCCCTGTGAGATGGCAGCAGTAGTCCATCACAGGGTCACCTGGGACACACGTTCATGTACGATTCTTGGTGTAACCCCTGTCCCTTTTCTGTGGTGGCAGCCCATCGTGGGATTACCTGGGCCACAGGTTCATGTATGATTCCTGATGTAACTCCTGTCCCTGTTGTGTGGTGGCAGCCCATCGTGGGATTACCTGGGCCACAGGTTCATGTATGATTCCTGATGTAACTCCTGTCCCTGTTGTGTGGTGGCAGCCCATCGTATGATTGCCTGGGAGTCAGGTGCTGCATATACGATTCCAGGTGTAATCCATTCCTGTGACAAGGCAGCAGCCAATCGCAGTGTCATCTGGGAAATAGGTTCATGTACGATTCCTGGTATAACCCCTGTCCCTGTGGGACAGCAGCAGCAGCCCATCGCGGTGTCATCTGGGACACAGGTTCGTGTACAATTCCTGGTGCAACCCCTGTCTGTGTGGGATAGCGGCAGTACCCATCACAGTGTGATCTGGGACACAGGTTCATGTATGATTCCTGGTGTAACCCCTGTCTTTGTGGGATAGCGGCAGCAGCCCATCACAGTGTGATCTAGGACACAGGTTCATGTACAATTCCTGGTGTAACCCATGTCCGTGTGGGGTAGCGGCAGCAGCCCATCGTACTGTGATCTGGGACACAGGTTCATGTACAGTTCCTGCTGTAACCCCTGTCCCTGTTGTGTGGTGGCAGTCCATCGTGCAGTTACCTGTGACACAGCTTCATGTATGATTCCTGGTGTAATCCTTGTCCCAGTTGTGTTGCAGCAGACCATCACGTGGTCTGCTGGGAGACTTGGGTTAACATGCGACCCCTGGAGTCCCACTTGGGCTCACTGTAAGAATGGCATGTCCCACAGGTAGAGACCCTCTGGAAAGGGAGGTGAAGGCCGCCCAGTATTGCTGCCCACCCCATGCATAGACTGTAAACACGGTCCCTTGTGCACCCCTTTGGCATCTGTTTACTGAGGAAGCTTTACAAACATTTTTACAGGATTATCACTTTAGAGTACCTACGTGACTAAGTTCGGAGGATGAACAATTTATTCTGCACTGTGTGGTGAAAAGATCTTTATTCAGTGCATTTTTTTCAGTTCTCTATTTCTGTTGCCTACTGCAGTGACCAGGCCCAGAGTTTTGAAAATGTTTCAGTATCTGATCAGCCAAAATGGATGTATAGGCAGAAGATTAGTGGAATAAATAGTGATACTAGGCACAATATTTTAATTGCAAACCGTGTATTATGACCATCCCCTGACCATACTGAAGATGATGAACCATGCTGTACTGTCCGTTTCCTACTCTGAGTCGTGAAACAATGCAGGAAGCTGTGCTGCAGCTCGTTGAGTTTGCTGGCAGGTATTTATAGTACTGGAGCATGAAGTGGCGTCCTCTGAAGGGTATCATCGGCTACAGTAAGCGGGCATCACCAGGTGGTTCAGGAGGAGGAGGAGGACTGCAGTGCATCCTTCATGATTTTTGCTACATCAGAAGTCTGTGGACCTAGTGATGATGTTCTGAGGTTGGAGGAGAGACCATGTCCTAAACCTAACCCTTCTCTATGGCAACTGACTAATACTCTTCTCTCCTTGGACTGTCTGTAGTTAATGCCAATAACACTGTTGACCTGTTGTAATGAAACTGTATCTACCAACTTTGTCTAAATGTACCCCACTGACTATGTAAGTACTCTGAAACTGTGTTACTGTATTCCATCAGAATCCTCACCTAATGTAAAGTGGTTGGTGTACTCAACCCCGGGTCGCCCCTGAAAATGGGATCTCTGGTCTCAGAGGACTTACCTGGTCACCAAAATCTAAATAAATAAATAAATAACAACAGAGTAGAGTATAATAGGAGTCCACCACTGTTAATCAGGGCATCAGGAATTATTCCATAAATAATGGACTGGAGAAGAGACTAGAAGTGGATAGCGGAGAGTGGCAGATCTTCCTGGACATAAGTCTCCACCACTCATTCACACGAGTGGGATTGGCGCCGGAGGCACTAAGACCCATCGGGAGCAAACTTTTTGCTGGAGGGTCGGCGCGAGAGACGGCGCCGCGAGACACGGCGCCACGAGCAGCGGCTCGAGCGGTAATGACCATCTCAGCGACTTACCCTCCAACCGCTAGTTCCTTTTTTTTCCCGCCCGCCGAGTGCGCTTCAGTGATCGACGCCGTCACTTCGTCGAGTCAAACTTCAAACTAGCTATAGTTTTCAGTTTGTTTTTTGTAACATTATCACGATAGTAGTATCGCTTAGTTTTATTCTATTTTGTAAAATTTTCTAATATTTAAACTTAACTTACTTGAAGAAGTCTCTGCCTACTGGACGGAGTCGACCATGAGCAGGTCAGGTGACGGTAGGGAGACTTCGATGAAAGCTGTTCAGTCAGCGGGCTGGGTCCGGTCAGCCTCCTTCTCCTCAGCGGGTCTCGACTACGGTCAGTCCGATGCTCGGGGATGGGCGGTCCCTCGACCGCATAAAATAAACGGTCGCATTCTCGGGCGCCTGCTCGCCTCGAGCCTTCTTCGCCCACAGGTCAAAAAGAGAAGGCATCACCGAGGTCGCCTCTGGTATGTTCGCGCCCGACGGTCGGTTATCTCTAGTTGCCGCTCTTCTTCTGGAGTCGCCAACTCTCCGATAATCGTCGCCCTCGACATCGGAGCCCCTCCCGCCTATAGGTAGGGCTCCAGATGAGCAGTTTCATCAGTGGGCGCTCTTATGGAGCGAATGGGCTGGGCTGGTTGTTCTGCCTGGCTCGGTTACCTCGAGCCCTCGGGTTCCGGCGATCAGGTAGGGCGGTTGGACTCTTCCTAGTCGCTGGCGCCTTCTTCAGTGCTAGCGACTCCGTGCTTAGGTGTTTCCCCTCACATGGCTGCGGCGCGAGGGCCTCACCGATGCCCTTATCTCCTGGTTTTTTTTCCTTCTTGCTTTCAGGTTCCCGGGGCTTTTCCGGCGCCTTCTGCAGGGTTCTGTACGTGTCGCGCGCCTGGCGCTGCTGCCGGGTTGCGGCGCCGCTGGTGGCGCCTGGTCTCGGCGCCGCTGGCGGTGCTGGGCAGGCTCTCGCGGCGCCGCAGGTGGTGCCGTTGATCGGGCGGCGCCGATCGCTGCATTGCCCGCGCGCCGCTCACGCGTCGGGCGGCCGCTGGCGCTGCCGGCGGGCGCTCAGCATGCCGCCGCGGCGCCGCCGGGCGGCGCTTATGGGTCACAGGCTCTTCGGCGCCAGGCGCCTCGTGCCGCTTCAGCCTGCTTTGCTGCTCTCGGCGCTGCAGCCCTTGGGGACTCTCCTTGTTTTTCTGCCATTTCCTCCTCTCCTAATTTTCACTCCTTTCCTGTCCAAACAGTCCTTTCTGGACCATCAGGAGATGATGTTGAGCCTGACCCAGACCTTCGGTTGGGTGATGAAGTGGAGGAAACAGGATCTTTCTTTTCTACAGAGCCTGTGGTCGAGGACCTGTCCTTTAAGTCTCTGTTGAAGAACCTGGGATCCACTCTTTCTCTCCAGACTACAGACATCGATCCTGGGAAGATATTAAGACTCCAGTATCTTCACCATTTTGGCATCCCAAGCCTTTGCGGATCCTATTGTAGTCCTGGCAGAGAATGACAAGGTCGTTCTTCCTCAAACTACTACAGCTCGACCTATTAACAAAGAGTCTCGTAAGATTGATACATTAGGTAAGAGAGTCTTTGCTGCCTCCACTCTAAGTATGCGTATTGCCAGTTATCAAGGCTATTTTCTCAGTATGAGTATATCCTGTGGCACTCTATGAAAAGAATGGTTGAAGCTCTTCCAGATTCGGATTCTAAGTCAGAGCTTCTTCTGACCGTTATTAGAGGTATTGAGTCCAATAACCAACAGGTCAAAGCCGCCATGGACGCCGACACTGCTTCTCGCTTAGCAGCCGCGATTTGTACTGGCGCCACTCCTGGCTGCGTACTTTGGCTTCACGAATGATGCTCAGCAGCAGGTGATGGCGCTGCCTTTGATGGCTCCTTTCTTTGGCCCTCAGGTGGAGCAAACCTTAGAGGCCACTCAGAAGACTAGATCGGCCGTGGGTTGGCCAGATCTCCGCCTGCCCCTCTCAGGGGCATGTGAACAGACGCTCGTTTCATAGTCGTCAGTCCTTTCGAGGCAGAGGCAGGGAAGCTTCCATAAAGCCAACCTGCCCAACCTCAAAAGAAGACGCAGAGCGCAGGGACCCAAAGCCCCAGCGCACCTTATGAGTCGCTGGCCCAAGTTCCATCCACTCTGCCCGAGGTGGAACTTTCTCCTCCGGTGGGAGGTCGTCTGATGTACTTCTACAACCAGTGGAAGTCCATAACCTCAGACAAATGGGTCCTTCGGATAATTCGCGAGGGTTATTCTCTCAATTTCTTGGAAACCCCCCCGAATTGTCCTCCCATACGACAACCCAGGTTGTCGGCCTCTCAGTCAGACCTCCTCACCACGGAGATCCAGGGCCTTCTGAACAACAGGGCAATAGAACTGGTGCCCCGCGATCATGTAAACTCAGGGTTCTACTCCCATTTTCTGGTTCCAAAGAAATCTGGGGGATGCGCCCATTCTAGACCTCAGAAAGTTAAACAAATTCCTCCCCAGGGAGAAATTCAAGATGATTTCCCTAGGTACCCTGTTACCCTTGCTGCATCAGCACGACTGGCTGGCCTCTCTCGATATGCAGGATGCTTACCAGCATATCCCCGTCCACCCGACCCACCGCAAATTCCTCAGGTTTGTAGCTTTGGGTCAGCATTATCAGTTCAGAGTCCTGCCCTTTGGGCTATCCTCGGGCGCTTGTTTTTACAAAGTGTTGTGCAGTTCTTGGCGATCTCAGGAAAGTCGACTCGAGTGTTTCCTCACCTGGACGATTGGCTTCTAGCAAGCCCTTCCGGCCAAGGGACTTTGAAGTCGTGGCAAACGACTGCCTTCTCACGCCCATGGGAGTTCTGCTGAATTTGAAAAATCTCAACTGCAACCCTCCCAGAGGCTCCTTTCATAGGGACGCTTCTAGACACCTCCTCAGCGAAGGCTTTCCTTCCAGAGGACAGAAGACCTCGACATCCTTCTCGATGGTCTGCTACATCAGGGAGAACCAATCGGTTACAGCTTCTCGATGCAACGCATGTTGGGTCTCATGGCGTCCTCGGTCTTCACTGTCCCTCTGGCCCGACTGCACATGAGAACCACCCAATGGATGCTCTCCACTCAGTGGTCCCCCTCTCCCACCCCAGTCTTATCCCATCAAGGTGACGGAGCCCTTGAAGGTCTCTCACCTGGTGGTCTCAAGAGAGCAATCTCTGGAAGGATTCCCCTTTGCTCCCCGGATCATCAGATCTCCATCACCACAGATGCATCGCTAATGGGATGGGGAGCTCACTGTCTCCCTCCACACTCAAGGTGTATGGACTCAGTTCAAACTCATCTCCACATAAATGTCCTGGAGATGAGCGGTCCTCTATGCAATCCGAGCTCTGAAGGATGTCCTTTGTCACAAGAACATTCTCCTTCAAACGGACAACAAAGCAGTGATGTATTACATCAACAAGCAAGGCGGTGCTCATTCTTATCCCCTTTGCAGGAAGCAATGAGGGTGGGAGTGGTGCTTGGAGCACAAGTCTCTGATTCAGCGGTTTATCTGCCAGGTATACAAAACGACCTAGCAGATCACCTCAGCAGAACGGAGGCAGACCCTCACGAGTGGTCTCTCGATCCAGCCGTAGCTCGGTCTCTGTTCAAAGAGTGGGGGACTCCAGACCTGGACCTTTTTGCATCCCCACTCAACGCAAAACTGCCTCTCTTCTGCTCCAGAAATCCAGGGCCTGGCATTTTCTGTCAGGATGCGTTCAGGCTGCGTGGACAAAGCGCTTTTTACGCTCTTTCCACCACTTCCTCTAATCCAGAGTACTCCTCAAGTTCGAGTCTCAGGGGACCAAGATGATTCTCATTGCTCCTTCCTGGCCTCGCAACTATGGTTTCCTCTACTCAACAGTATGTTGCAGCCTCCCGAGACCACTTCCTTTACAAATCAGTCTTTGACTCAGGGTTCGTTGGTCCATCCCAACCTGAAATCACTTCACCTTCATGCTTGGCTCCTGAAGAGATAGAAGTGAATCGTTCAACGTCTCTCGTAGAGTCTCAGACATCCTTCTGGCTGCTCTCGAAGCCAGCCACAAAACGTATCGCTCAAATGGAACGTTTTCTCTCTGGTGTGCAAAATCCTCTTGGAATCCTTTTCCTGTCCTCCTGGCAAGGTTCTGGAGTATCTTTTGGACCTATCAAACTTAGGTCTTCAGTACTCCACAGTTAAAGTTCACCTTAGTGCCATCTCAGCGTCTCCATGAGCCGATTTTCCTTAACTCTGGCTCAGTTACCTATGGTGAAGAGATTTCTTAAGGATTCTCCATACCAGACCCCTGTTAGCGTCAGTTGCAGCCTGGGACATTAACCTGGTGCTGGACATGCTCACTCGGAAGCCTTTGAACCCTTAGCTACCTGTGAGCTAAAATTTCTTACCTGGAAGACTGCTCTCCTGGTGGCCATTACCTCAGCCCGCAGGGTCTCTGAGATACATGCCCTGGTTACGGACCTCCGTATACTGTATTCCATAAGGACAAGGTAGTTCTCCGTACTCATCCTAATTTCTTCCCAAGGTTGTGTCAGAATTCCATCTGAACCAACCTCTGGTACTCCTGCTTACTTATTAATTTCCAAAATGAAGGGGAACTCGTCTTCATTCCTTGGATGTTAAGAGAGACCTTGCGGTTCTATTTAGATAGAACCAAGGATGTTCGTAAGACTCAGCAACTGTTCGTTTTTCAGCGACACCGGCTGGGTCAACCTGTCGCTATTAGATGCATCTCTTCATGGTTAGTGGCATGCCTCGTCATTGCTATTCCATGGCTCCAAGTTAAATTAGAAGGTAGAGTGTACTGCTCACTCTACTAGAGCGTGTCGGGCATCCCTAGCGGAAATCGCAATTCTAATTGCAGATATATGCAATGCTGCCACCTGGAGCTCAGTGCATATCTGCTAAGCACTATGCACTGGATGTTCATGCCAGGCGACATTCCGCATTCGGCAGAACTATCCTAATGGGCTTCTATCTTAGACGCTGTGAGCTCTGGCCTCCTGCCGCCTTTGGGGATTATCAGCTTGGTACTCTCCCACTAGTGTGAATGAGTGGTGTGAGACTTATGTCCAGGAAGATAGGAAAATTGCACTCATGTAATTCTTGATCTTCTTGGACGCAGTCTCCACCACTCATTCACACGCCCACCCTCCATCCCCCGAGCTCACCGCTGTATTGGTCTTCACTCCCTCAAATCTTTAGGCCGTGAGGACTTCTTTGCTGACCCTTCTTACACGGGTCATATGGACTATCTTATGTCCGTTTTTTAATGTTGGGCTTACTCTTTACGTTAGTTGCGCTGCACCTCCTTGGTAAAAAAGGTACTGAGGCGGTTGGAGGGTCGTCGCCGAGATGGTCATTACCGCCGAGTCGCTGCTCGGGCGCCTGTGTCTCAAGGGCGCTGTTTCCTCGCCACGACCCTCCAGCAAAAGTTTGCTCCCGATGGGTCTTAGTGCCTCCGGCGCCAATCCCACTCGTGTGAATGAGTGGTGGAGACTCGTCCAAGAAGATCAAGAATTACGGTAGGTACGTAATTTTCCTTTTTTGTTGATGGTAAGGCACAGCTAATGAATGCAGACTAAGGAAGAATAGTTGGTGGGACCTAGACTTCCTGAGGAGCAGGGGTGGCACAGAAACAGAACTAGGGAATATTTAATACGCTGACTCAAAAGGAAGAATGCATGACGGCGTACCATATCATGGGATATCGTCACACCTCTGGTGCGTTATGATGCACCCGATAAGTGACGATATCACATGATAAATCACACCCTGGAATGCATTATTGCTATTATGAACTGGATTAAAATTGGTAGGAATGAAAAGGAAAAAGTATAAAAAATATTTTTTGATGATTTTTTTTAATGTGAATTGAAAAATGTTCCTATGTTGTGTATGGAAGTCAGTAGGTGGCGCTGTAGTATAAGTAAATCCATCTTCCCACCTACCTACCTACCCCCCCCCCCGGAAAGCCTCTTCTTCTCAGGCTTGGGGAACACCATAAAGACTCTTAAGAAACCAACTCCCTCCAAAAAAATGATGCCAATCTGGCGCTGGGACGATCTGGAGAAAGCCATTGCCGAAGGTGGCGCCCGCTTGTGTGACTCCAAAGGCCTCTTCGGCAAGCCCCGCCCCTGCCCAAGAAGGCCTCGCTTCACCCAGTTCTGGTAAACCAACGGGTGATAAGTGACACCCAGACACCACCACCTCCTGTTAAACAGGCGCCGGCCCCAACACCGACACCGGTGGAGGTTCCTCCAGTAGAAGACACTCCCGCGGCGGGGCACCCACTAAAGTCCCGGTGAACCCCAGATCTTCCACTCCACAGGGCTCTTCTGGGGACTCCCCCACTCATGCCTTACCGGATCCTCCAGCTTCTCCGGCTCCCTTTCCAGGAACAGCAGCTGCTGTTTTCAACAAAGAGGAGCTGCAAGAACTCTTCTGTTTTTGGTGGAGTCAGGTGAAAAAAGAGACTGTACCGAAGCCAGACCCGACACCGGTTCCTGACCGGCTGGACAACCCTGATCCTGAGGGCCTCCCTGCTCCTTCTCCGAAGAAGACCCCCCCCCCCGAGTGGCCGTTGCCTCGTCCTCCCTCGAAGGCTCGTTCCTGGTCCCAGTCTGAGGACCATCGTTGGCGCCCTTCTCGATAGGGCAGCTATCATCGGTCCCGGTCTCAGCCCAGGAGCCGCTCCCCGCCCCTGGGCGATCCTACTCCGCCGCCAGTCCCTAGGCCAGCATCGTCGTTGCTCCGTCGTCGGTCCCATAGCCGGTGCCGCTTCTCAGACCGACATCGGTCTGATAGCTACCGACACTCGAGCGAGGGGAGTCCTAGACGCAGCTCAGGCTATTCTAGGCCCAGTAGCACATCGTCTTCGTCTTCTACTTCCTCATCCCTCTCGGGGTTCCCGGGGGGAGAAGGACCAACTCTGCTCGCCTCCTGACGATCTGACTTTTATGGATGTCATGAGGCACATCCAGGCCTCCAATGAATGGGAGATAGAGGACCTGGATCCAGAACGCCGTCAGCTGGCATGTTACCTGAGGCAGGAGAAGCCCTAACCTCTGGTGGTGCCTCCTTTAGGGGACACCTTCCAAGACCTCACCAGGATAACTTGGAAGCATCCAGCATCAGTCCCGGCCGTTGCGAAGAAGTCAGGCTGTATAGAGCCCCGAGGGATGAGCCTTTCCTGGCGGAACACCCTCAGGCGGACTCATCGATCATTACGGCTGCTCATGACAAGTCTGAGCAGCCTAAGCACCTCAGCTCTCAGCCTCCTGACCCAGAATCCCGCTACTTGGACCAGGTGGGCAAGAAGGTCTACTCTGCCTCCACCTGCTCCATTAGATCCCTTAACTTCCTCATGCATATGGTCCAGTACCAGAATGCTCTGTTGGAGAGAGGGCAGGAGCTAGCCAATGCCTTGCCAGGCTCCACACAAAAGACAGAGCTTCTGGACATATTAAAATTGGGCTTGGACGTAGGCATGCATGTCCTCTGTGCCTCGTACGACACTGCAGATACGTCGGCTAGAGCGGCAGAGTCAGGTGTCTGCCTCCAGCACCATACCTGGTTGAGAGTCTCAAGTTTTCACCAGGATTTGCAGTCCGGAATCCAGGACCTCCTGTTCCAGGGTTCCGTCCTTTTTGGGCAGTAGACAGTCTCTTATCTCTCGTCTCCAGGAGTCTGGCAAATCTATCTGGTTCATCAGGCAGATGTACAGAGGGGACCGGAAACGCATGAGACACCAGCCTTTTCATAAGCCCTCAGGTGCTCAAGCCCATGGAAACCAACAGGGCCAGAGAGGTGGCTCCAGAAGGAAAGCTAGCAACCTGGAGGCGCTCCTTTTTGGGGCCCCAAGTCCTCCCAAGCCTCATTGCCCACTCCCGACTCCACCCAATGACTCCCTTCCAACTCCCCCCCTCCAGAGGAGGTACCAGGGGAGGCAGTAGGGGGTCACTTCTCCCTTCACCTGAAGAGTTGGAGCTCTATTACAGTGGACCAGTGGGTCCTAGACATTATAAGGAGGGGACATATGTTGGAGTTCACCAAAATTCCCCCAGACACTCCACCAAGGTCCTTAAGATATCCTCCTTCTCACATACCCCTTATAGAAGGAGAGATTCAGGCCCTCTTGCAAAATAGGGCAATAGAGCCAGTTCCTCTGCAGCAGCTGGTAAAGGGATATTACTCCCATTTTTTTCCTATTTCCGAAAAAGACACAAGATCTTCAACCCATCCTGGACCTCAGCTCCTTAAACAACTATATAGAGTACCAAAGGTTCAGGATGGTGACCCTTCCAGGTCTTATTCTTCTGCTGCACCAGGGAGACTGGCTCTACTCCCAAGACATGCAAGATGCGTACATGCACATCGGGGTCTTTCCCCCTCACAGGAAGTACCTGAGGTTCCACTTCCAGGGGGAGCATTATCAGTTTCGGGTTCTTCCGTTCATCCTCTCCTCTGCTCCTCGAGTCTTCACCAAATGTTTAGCAGTGGTAGCTGCGGCTCTAAGGCGCCAGGGGCATTATGTCTTCCCTTACCTCGACGATTGGCTGTTTGCGGCCCCATCAAGGTTGCACCTCCTTCAGGCTCTCGGAGACACCTGTACTCTGTTCCAAGAGGTGGGGATCACCCCGAACCTTCCTAAGTCTTCCCTAGAGCCCAGCCAAAGACTCGTCTTCATAGGGGTGGTCCTGGATTCAGTTTAGGGCATGGCTTTTCTACCCCCAGAGAGGGACAATTGCCTTCGGGAGATAGCCGGATCGGTCCTAGTAACCCCTCAGGTCCAGGCCAGGACCTTCCTCAGACTTCTGGGGCACGTGGCGGCGGCCATCTCTGTCACTCCTTTGGCCCGCCTCCACATGAGAATCCTACAGTGGATGCTCAGGGTGCAGTGGGATCAATGCTCAGGCAATCTAGACCACATGGTCAGAGTCGCAGAGCCAGTCAAGAGGACACTACTTTGGTGGCTGGACCCTCTCAAAGTAGAGAAAGGGGTCCCTTTTCGTCAGGAGCCCCCAAATCAGACCCTAACGAATGATGTATCAGATTTGGGATGGGGGCACATCTAGGGGCCTGCCAAAGAGGAGCGCGATCTCCACATCAGTGTCCTGGAAATGTGAGCGGTCCTCAATGCACTGAATGCCTTCCAAAAGGACCATGTCCCAGGCTCTCTCCTAGTTCAGATGGACAACATGGCGGTTGTCTTTTACATCAACAAGCAAGGGGGAATGCACTCCTGCCCCCTGTGCAGGAAGGCGATGAGAGTCTGGTACTGGGCGCTGGAGCGTCACATTTATCTATCCACAGTCTATGTTCCAGGCATCCAAAACGACTTGGCAGACAGCTTAAGCAGGTCTCAGTCCAAGGTGCACGAGTGGGAGTTGCTGCAATCAGTAGTGGACCAGCTGTTCGACACATGGGGCTGTCCAGAGTTGGACCTCTTTGTGTTCCCACGCAGTGCCAAACTGCCAGTTTTTTGCTTGCAAGAGCTCGCGCCTGGTGCGTTGTCCCTTTGTTGGGCAGGGAGGTTTCTTTATGCCTTCCCTCTCATTCAGAGAGTACTGTTGAAGATACAGGCTGAGAGGGCTCGGGTGATTCTAATCACCCCCTTGTGGCCTCAGCAGATTTGGTTCCCACTACTTCAGCGGTTGTCCTCGGAAACTCCAATTCTGCTGCCAATATGCTAGCAGTTGCTGTCCCAGGATCAGGGCACACTGGTCCATCTAGATCTCAGGTCTTTGCACCTTCATGCTTTTCTCCTAGAGATGTAGCAAAATACAGGTATGGGGTCTCCCAGGAGGTGGCGGATGTCCTCGTCTTGGTGAGGAAGCCCTCTACTCGTTCCACTTATGCTATGAAGTGGAGATATTTTTGCTTGTGGGCGTCGTCTCACCGTCTGAACCCCCCTTACCTGCCCGGTGAACTTAGCATTGCAGTATCTCCTCTCCTTATACAGTACCAACAAGGCTTGAGCTGCTCTTTAATAAAGGTGCACATGTGGGCCATTTCTGCTTATCATGTCGTCTTTTGGGGGATAGAACCTTGGCCCATCTGGACGTGGCCCGCACCTTTTTACAGGGTATTCTGCATATGAGACCTCCCATTTAGGGATCCTGTCCCTCCCTGGGACCTCCTGTTTGTATTGGAGAAGCTCACTCTCCCCCTCCCCCCCCCTTTCGAACCAGCAACAGATTGTGAGCTGCGTCACCTTTCCTGGAAGGTTTGTTTCTTAATTGCTGTTACCTCAGCGCAAAGAGTTTACAAGCTTCAGGCTCTGATGTGTAAAGAGCCTTATTTGTTTTTTTCACACGGAAAGGGTTTCCCTTAGAACAAATCCTAAGTTCCTTCCTAAAGTGGTCTCAGAGTTGACCCTCAACTAGTCCGTTGACCTTCCAGTTTATTTTTCTTCTCCTTCTAAAAGGGGAGAAGCTCTCCTGCACACACTGGACATTCACAGGGCGCTGAGGTACTACCTCAAGCACACAGCTAACACCGTAAATCAGAGCAATTGTTTGTGGCCTTCACGCCACAACACTTGGGCAAATCAGTATCTAAACAGACTATTTCTAAGTGGTTTGTCCACTGTATTGTGTTTTGCTATGAGAAGCACAACAAACCCCTTCCGGACCCGGTTAGGGGTCATTCCACCAGGGGAGTCTCTGCTTCTTTTGCCACCTTAAAGAATGTCTCCATAAGGGACATTTTGCGCGGCAGCCACCTGGAATTCTGTGCACACATTTGTGAAGCACTACAGCCTGGACATCGCATCCAGACGCCTTGCCAGTCCTTCAGGGACTTCTATCCTGATTTGCTGGGTTGTCTGCATTCTTCTATCCTTCCTCCTCCTTCCGGGGTTAGGCACCTCTTTGGCGTGGGACTGCTTGAGATTCAGTCCTAATGGTAATAGCCTGCTGCAAGAGCTCCCACTCGAAGTAAGATAGTACAGCTACGCAAGAACTTACCAGAACAGTAGATCTTTGAGAACAGCTCTTGCAGCAGGCACTGCTTTCCCGCCCTCCATCCCCTGGGTGAGGTGTTCAGCAAATCATTTACGGGCTTCACTTCTTTCACTCGTTAGGGCCCGTTCACGAGTCTTGGGGGAACTGGGGTGTCACCGGTGTCCGCCCCCTTATTTAGCGTGACCGACGTCGCGGTGGAGCCGACGTCAGGGGGCGGTCCCTGTTGGGTATTGCTAGCTAAGATTTTTCCGGTGGGCCCTAAGGCCTGCGGTGTTAGTCCTAATGGTAATAGCCTGCTGGAAGAGCTCCTCTTGAAGATCTACTGTTAGGGTAAGTTCTTACATAACTGTACTTTCCTTTTCATTCACCCGCAGGCCCGAAACCCAGCAGGTCCCTCTACTTTCTCTCAGCTCCACTCCTCCAAGCAAGTGACTTCCAACCCCCCACGCAGCTTAGATTGACCTTGCTCTGCCTTCCAGCTGCTTCGACTACCCTGACTGAACTCAGAAAAATGCTAAACCCCACTCTGTCCTTTGCACAATTGCAGGTTGTATTTGGAGCCATGATTAGATGATAGAACATAATTATGGCTTCAGAAAAGTCCGGCCACCAGCCTCCTCACTCAGCAGGAAGCAATTACAAAATATAAAATTATGTCTGGGCATCCACTTCATCTGTGGGCAAACTGTAGGCAGGGTGGGGCAGGGCTTTTAATAAGTTGGGGAGTGAGTTTGCGAGTAGCGGTTCTGGCAGTTGATGTTTGTTTGAAGAGGCGCTCGAGCCACATCTCACTCTGTCCTGCACAGTAGAGTCTGCTGCATTATTGTATGAGCAGCACCAGAGGAACGTTTTATTTCTGTGGGAGGTCAGACAGCAGCCAAACGGAGGAAGTTGTGGGCAGTGAGAAAGCTGGTGGCTGGAGCCTTTCAGAAGCTGTAATTATGTTGTGGGATATAATAATGGCTCCAAGAGCTCTCAGCCAATCAGATGCCTTCATTTTTTCAGTCCAGTTCATCATAAGCAATTTATCTTCACAAGTGAGGGCACAGAGCTATAATTCATGAGTAGCAGAGTCAGGAGTGAGTTATAAAAGTCCTTCCCTTCACAAGTGATGATTAATTGCATATTCCGAGTCCGACTATTGCATACTCAATTCAGGCAGTATCAGTTTACTACTATTAACAACTTTCAAGTCAGCTGTTTGTGTGCAGATTTAACTGTTCCTCTTTGATTTCAGCTGCTGGCTTCAGTGCTGTACAGTGCCATTAGGATGTCAGCATTGTGAAAGCTGCTGTCTCATTAGTTCAGTATGCCACTGTGATATACCCAGCTTTGCTAGGTCAAGTGACATACTGCAAAATACAAGACATCGTGACATCTTGCAAAGCGGGACCAAAATATCAATTCTACTCTGTGGCATTTCTCTCATTGTATGAAATGGCATAGTCATTTTAATATGAGCTGAATCTCTGTTAGCACCACAAAGCTCCTGTTCTGCATCACTTCAGTCAGCAGCGTCAAGGAGGACCGGTCTTGAGGCTGCAGATTCACAGAAATCGTGTAGCAAAAATGCATTTATGAGGTGCAGTACTCTAAATAAGACAGAATTACTTTCTGTGCTGAGTAGCTGGAGCACACATCTGTACTGTCTAGCATCGACGAACGCAGGTCATGGTGAGGACACCGATGTTGAGTAGAAACATGCCACCCACAGAAATGGCACAGCAAAAGGGACATTAAATGAAGAGCAGGACTCTGGAAATGCATAACAGGCGGCTGTTTGTATGTTGACAATGATGGGAAACATTTCCAGTTCATTTATCTCCTGCTCAGTATGTCTGTTTCTGGTCTTTATAACCAGCTCTGTTTTTAGTCCCCTCTATTGTGCTATTACAGATAGTCCAACAAGTGGCATAATTGGTTGGAACCTGTCACCGGTTTATGACTTTAATAATTAAGCATAACCACATTTACAGCCAGTCGCACTGTAGCAGCATAATGTAGCATGAGGCAAAGCCAAGTGCCACATGCCCCTAGGAGCTGATTACCAACTGGCAATGTAACCCCTGGGAGTGTTTTGAAAAACGTTTTACCTTTCACTCCAGGGAGAGATATATTTGTGTGTCGAGGCTGTGCAGATCTTGTAATTAAAAGATTAATGTGAGGCTCTACTGCCACCTGTTTCTATACCACTGTTGGCATGGACTGCTATTTGGATGAAAGAAGAGTAGATTCTCTGAATGCTCAGAGTTCATTGAAATTGCAGTCTAGCAAGTGTCAATATCGCCATCGGGAGTCACTGACTGATTCTAACTGATGATGTCACCGGTTGGAGCACTGCTAATGGCACAATGGGGGGGCTACACACAATGCTGGTCTTAAAAACCAGGGTAATAGTAAACAAACTAGAGAGGTACAGAAAGGGGATAGGGTGATAGTAACAAAAATGAGAGAGGTATAGAAAAAATTGGGCGAAAGAAAATAGAGGTACAGAAAGGAAATGGGGTGAAAGTAAACAAAACATGCGGTACAGAGGGAATAGGTTGAAAGTAAACAAAACTAGGAGTTACAGAAGGGGAATAGGGTGAAAATAAAGAAAATCGAGATGTTCAGAAAGGAAATAGTATGAAAGTTAAGAAAATCGAGAGGTACAGAAAGCAAATAGGGTGACAGTAAACAAAATCTTGAGGTACCAAAAAGCGAATAGGGTGAAAGTAAAGAAAATCGAGAGGTACAGAAAGCAAATAGGGTGACAGTAAACAAAATCTAGAGGTACAAAAAGCGAATAGGGTGAAAGTAAAGAAAATCGAGAGGTACAGAAAACAAATACGTTGAAAGTAAACAAAATCTAGAGGTTGCGAAAGTAAACAAAATTGAGGGATACAGAAAGGGAATAAGTTGCAAGTAAACAAAATAGATACAGAAAAGGACTAGGGTGATAGTAAACAAAAACGAGAGAGGTACAGAAAGGAAATGGGGTAGACGTAAACAAAGTCAAGCGGTACAGAAAGGGAATAGGGCGAAAGTAAACATAAGACATCAGCTGCAAAAACTGTGTTAATGCATCAGTTACCATAATATTGGCACCCTCTGTGCTATGCTTTGTGTTTCAACCCTAACTGGTGCAGTGACGTAGTTTTTGCATTTTACTATATATTTTAGGGGCGTGGGATTCCCCTGGTTAATAGGTTGAGAATGCTGTTCTGTGTTCTCAAAGAAGGCTAGAGAGGAAGTGAGGGCTAAAAAAAAAAGAGCATTCATTAAATACAAAGTGCATCAGGAAGATGAGGAATGGGGTGAATACCTATTAATGAAGAGTAAGACCAGGAAGGCAGTCATGAATGCAGACTCAGACATGAAATTGCATATCGCGATTGGGGGAGGGGGGAGTTCTTCAGGTACATTAGATAAAAAAGGACGACAGAAACATAGAATTTTAGGGCAGATAAGGACCGCTTGGCCCACCTAGTCTGCCCATTTCCCTACCTAATGGATAAGCTGCAGATCCTAGTTAACCAACAGCCTACTTCCTCCCACGCCCCCACGAGGACTGCCTTATGTCTATCCTATGCATTCTTGAATTCCCCCACTGAAGGCTGTTCCATGCATCTGCAACCCTCTCCATGAAAAAATACTTCCTCACATTACCTCTGAGCCTTTCCCCCTCTATCTTCAAATTGTGCTCCCTTGTTCTTACACATCTCTTTTTCTGAAATATGCTACCGTCTTGGACTTTGTTGATTTCCTTGAGGTACTTGAAAGTTTCTATCATGTCCCCCTTTCTCTGAGGCTATACATATTAAGCTCCTATAGCCTTTCTTCATATGTCTTCTGGTGCAGACCCTGCACCATTTTGGTTGCCCTCCTCTGGATAGCCTTCACCCTGTCTCTTTGCGGAGATGGGGTCTCCAGAACTGCACACAGCATTCCTGATGTGGTCTAACCACCTGTCTGTACAGAGGGCCAACAACTTCCTGTTTTCTACTGGTGACGCCTCTCCCTATGCATCTCAGTATCCCCCCAGCCCTCCTTACTGCCTTCTCACATTACTTACCCACCTTTAGGTCATCTGATATAACTACCCCCAGGTCTCTTTCCATTTCTGTTGTTGTC
The DNA here is from genome assembly GCA_016271365.2 of Neoceratodus forsteri. Taxonomy (NCBI): domain Eukaryota; kingdom Metazoa; phylum Chordata; order Ceratodontiformes; family Ceratodontidae; genus Neoceratodus; species Neoceratodus forsteri. The sequence goes on along the minus strand of CM028135.1, from coordinate 1,103,635,531 downwards.
AGTATCTCACCCCCCATTGTGTACTCTTCCCCTGGGGTTTTGTTTCCCAGATGCATTACTTTGCACTTCTTTGCATTGAATCTAAGCTGCCATACATTTGACCATTCCTCCAACCTTGCCAAGTCCCTTTTCATCATAGATACACAGATACATAGACAGTGTCGGCAGATAAGGGCCTATGGCCCACCCAGTCTGCCCATTTGAGCTTGTAAGTTCAGTTTGTTTTCCTAGAAGTCTGTTGCCCCTTACCCCTGACCTCCAGAATTCCTTTATGTCTATCCCATGCATTCTTAAATCCCGTGATTGTTTCAGCCGCCACCACTTCCTCTGGCAGGGTGTTCCACTTGTCCACCACCCGTTCTGTGAAGAAATTCTTTCTCATGTTTCCTCTGAATCGTCCTCCCTCCAACTTCATCCCATGCCCTCTAGTCCTGGAACATCTTTATCGCTTAAAAATAGTGTTTTCCTGCACCCTGTTCCTCCCTGTAAGATACTTGTATGTCTCTATCATATCCCCTCTCTCCCTCCTCTCCTCCAGGGAGTACATGTTCAGTTCCTTCAACCTGTCTTCATAGGACTTGTGATGCAATCCATGCACCATCTTTGTTGCCCTCCTCTGAACCTTCTCTACCCTGTCTATGTCCTTACGTGGAGGTATGGTCTCCAGAACTGTACACTGCACTCAGGTGGGGCCTCACTAGTGTCTTGTATAGCGGAATTATGACCTCCCTTTTCCTGCTGGTGATGCCCCTGCCTATACATCCCAGCATCCTCTTTGCTTTACCTGCTGCCTTGTCACACTGTTTCCCTACCTTGAGGTCATCAGAGATGATAACCCCAAGATCCCTTTCCTGCTTGGTGCATGCTATATCCTCACCCCCCAACTGATATATTGTGCCAGGGTTTTTGTGCCCCATATGCATTATCTTGCACTTCTTTGCATTGAATTTCAGCTGCCTCCACATAAGGATGTCGGCATTGGGACATAGTCATCCTTTCCACCCCACCTTGTGTATCAACCCTGTTGCAGATCTTTGTGTCTTCTGCAAAGAGACATACTTTTCCTTTGAGTCCCTCTGCAATGTCACTTATAAAGATATTAAAAAGGACTGGACCCAGTACTGAACCCTGCGGTACCCCACTAGATGAGAGGGAATCATTAGGCTTCTGGAGTCGGGACAGGGTAAGCCAGCCAGTCGGAGCAGTGGGGTTCATGAATGAGCCTGAGGCTTTGGGGTTAGCTGGGGGGAGGATGATTGAGCTTCCCTGGGGATGCTTTCCTCCTGGGGAAGGGATTGGATGGTGCTGCATCCAACTGTACCACTGCTACCTGCAGACATGCGAGTGGTAGGATGCGTAGGACACAGGGATAGAAGGATGTGCCTCGCTGTGTATCACATGAGCTTGCCGATGCATGCTCACGTCGGAGACTATGTCCCAATGCCGACATCCTTATGTGGAGGCACAAGTAGGAAGGAGAAGAAAAAATAAACCACCCTGGCTGGCAGGATTATCACCAACCCTCCATAGGCACCGCACCAGTGACCCAGGCGCCACCCGGCATCTGGAATGGTAGCTCTTCTGGGGTATATCCGTCATCCGAATACACTGTAGGAACTTCACCATCAGTGAAACAGGATCCACATGGAAGATTTTCAGCAGTACAACTGGGGCCGCCCACGCTGTCAATGTCAGCTGACATCACCAACCCTATATAGGCATGGGTGGTCCCGCTCCCTCCTCAGTTCTTTCCCACCATCGACTGGGTCAACATGGGTCTCTGCGGAAGCTAAGACGCAGTTTTTGTGTTTTTTGCTTTTATTTTTAGAATCTCTTCTTATAAGAGATGATTTTTGTTTTCCCCTTTCTTGTTATCTTGGGCTTTTTTCCTAGACTGGTCCTGCGAGCTTAGGCAGCTTTTTTGACTTCTGTCCTCCGGTGAAGAAGACTGCTATTCAGCCTCTCTGCCTGATGCAGTCCTCGACGGGGACCCTCGGGGGTTTCTCTTCTTCTCGCCCCCACGGTCTCCTAACTCACAGACCATTAGGCCCAGGACCAGCCCTTGGAGAGTCGCTTCCCAGTTGCCCGCATCTGGGTCCACCTTGTCCAGAGTCCCTGGTCCCCCGAGGGCTCCCTTTTCTGGGGTTGTTTTACTCATCAACAGCTCCAGCTTTATTGAGGATCACTGTCCATGTCTTTGCCCTACCAGACCCATACTGACAGCGCTGCCACCCGCTTTGTGGACAGTGGGTACCGGCCACTCTGGTCCACCTTCCCTCAGCATTCCCATTCATAGGGCCTCTTTTGTCTCAGGGGGTCCCTCATCGAGGGTCGCTGTCCAGGTCTTTAGGGTCAGCGACCCATTCCCGTTGACTATGGATTCATCGATGGCTGCCTTCCAGTTCCAGCCTTTCCAGGCCTCCAGCCCGTCGATGGGGTTGCACTCTGTACCATCGACCCTGCTGCCCGTCAACTGTGCCTCATCCGTCAACAATGCCTCTTCCATTGACAGATCCATGGTTTCCATGCACATCGACAGGCCTGTGCTCTATGCCAGTGAGCCTTTGGCATTGCCTTCTCCATCGATAAGGTCCATTTCATCGATAGATCCTGGGCTTCTTTTATGTCTGCAGGTATGTGCCATCTTGCCTCCGACAATGCCCTGCCATCGGCAGTGTACTTTCCACTGACGGACCCTCGATTTCTTATTCTTCCACAGGCTTGCATTAAGTATCATCGTGCCTTCAATGATGTCTTTTCCATCACCGTCTTTCTCGTCGATGGATCCTAGGCTAGCCAGCATGTCAGCAGGTCTGTGCTGTGTGCTATCGTGCCTTCAATGATGCCTCCTTCAGTGACAATGTCTCAGTCATCATCAAGTTCTTTGGCTCTTTGGACAGCTTTATGCCCTGTGCTATCATGCCGTCGGCAGTGCCTCTCCATACCACAGATCGTTGTAGTCTGCGCTGCTGCCAGCCATCCTGTCATCTGCGTTTGTTGGCCATCGTAGTCCTTTATGATGTGCTCAACCTGAGAAGATTCCAGGATATACCCATGGGTGAGCGGGCGGTTGGGCCATTGCCCATGCCTTCCCAGGTGGCATGCGGAAGCCGGAGTGGCTTCCGTGCCTTCTCAGTTGAGGGTCTTGGCAAGCTCCTCTCCAGAGCCTTTGTTCATGACATGGCCAGCACCTCTGCTGGGGATGCGGCCATAGGTATATGCCTGTGTAGGCACTACTGGTATCCAGTTTTGCAGCCAGTAGGCAGCAGAACATGCTTAAGGGCACTTCTCTTAATGCTCCAGGCTGTTCGACCCCGACATCCAGGATATCAAAAATGATCTGCAAGCCTTGGTCAGAGCGCTCCATTTGGCCAGACCAGCTCCTACAGCTGGTGGCACCTCAGCTGGACTTCTAGCCTGACCCCTGCTCTCCTGTGGTCCCGGACCAGAAGGTGGCAGTCGGAGTTCAGTTCCCCCTCCAATAGAGAACCTTAACCTCGGAAGCACGGGTTCTGCAGATCATAGAGAAGGGTCTCACCTTGGAGCTCATTGAGCGGCCTCCGAATATCCCACCTCCATCCTCCAGTTATTCCTGGTTTACTTGTCCATTCTCCGGGTGGAAGTGCAGTCTCTGCTATGCTAGCAGGCCATCGAACCAGTGTCCAGAAACCAGAGAAACACAGGGTTTTATTCCAGGCCTTTCCGGAGCCCCCTACCTCCCAAATCCAAACAAACAAAAAGACACCCAACTGGTATCCCCTTTGTGCCCCATCAATGACCCTGCAAAAATTGCTGACACTTTTAACTCAATGTTTACAGATCTAACCCCATATCTTAGTAAACTCCCCCCAGCCCCCTCAGGACAGTATAAGGAGGCACCCCACTTTCTTTCCTCTTCAAATGATGTCCTTCCTACCCATTCTATTTTAGATCCATTGGTAGGCGTGTAACCATTAAACTCCTGAAAACACTACCTTCTAGAGGAAGCTCTGGCAGTGATGGACTTTACTCTGCTTTTTTAAAGTTCATCTCCCCAGCTATTGTCAACCCCCTTACCTACCTATTCAACCTTGCACTATCATCCATTACAGTGCTGGACTCCTGGAAACACGCACTTGTGCTGCCCATCTTTAAAACTGGTGACTCACTTGCCCCTGAGAACTACCGACCCATCTCTCCCCTCCCACACATAAGTAAATTACTGGAAAAATAGTGCATCACCAGCTATCTGAGCATCTTGTGAAATGCAACCTCTTGTGTCCTCTGCAGCATGGTTTCTGCAAGCACCTCCTTTGCCCTGGCCCTTTTCTCTGATCATGTCCTAAGGAATATGAATAAGGGTAAAGCCACAGGTGTGGTTTTTGTGGACTTATCGAAGGTATTCTCTTCAACCCTACAGTGATTTGGTTGCTCCCTCAATGCTGTGGCATGGTTTCAAAGCTATCTATCCAACAGGTCCCAATCTGTGCTTATTGGGAAGCTATCCTCTGCTGCCTTACCCATATGCACCGGTGTTCCCCAAGGCGCTATTCTTGGCCCTCTACTTTTTTCCTTTTTTATTAATGCCCTCCCAGCTGACAGCTTAAACTGCAAGGCTCTCCTGTATGCTGATGACTTGGTCCTCTACCAAAGTGACAAATCTCTGGACTCCATCTCAGCCACCCTCTCTCACAACTATGGTGCAGCATATAACTGGTTTCTCCAACAAACTCCTTGTAAATGAAAAAAGGACCAAAGACATGCTCTTTGGCTCAAATCTTTTTCTTCCCCGGGCTACCAAATTAAACTTCTCCCTCTACGTGCTCGCAACAGCTGGCCCACCCTTGAAAACGTACCCCTCTTTAAATAGCTGGGTGTGATTCTTGATCCTTCCCTTACTTTTAATGAACATATAAATCTCACAGTGAGGAGAATCCACCAAAAGCTTGGTGCTGCCTACCGCCTTATTCAATACCTGTCCCTTGAGGCTCGCCTAGTGGTTGCGCAAGGTAACCTACTGTCCCTGCTGGACTACTGCTCCCCTGTCTACTCTTCTATGCCTGCCACGCTTTTCTGTCACCTTAGCACTACTTACAACTCCATCTGTCACTTTGTTCGTCATGCCCCCTACAATAGCCACCACTGTGCACTATATCAAGCCCCTAGGGTGGCTCCCTCTTCAGGGGTGTTTCAACTTTGCCATGGGTAGTCTGGTCGACAACTCTCTCAGAGCTCGACAACTCTCTAGCTATGCTACTCTTCTCACTGATAGGGTGGTATCTAGGAGCCTCAGGGCCTCCACCATCACTCCTCTAGAAGTCCCTCACGTCAGTTCAGTGATGGGCAGTAGAGCTTTCTCGGTCTTTGCCCTCACCTTTTGGAACCGTCCCAATCGTCCATCCGCCTATCCTCCTCCCACCTGGCTTTCAAGTCAAGCCTGAGAGCATGGCTTCTGTTACAGTCTGTGTGTAACTGCAACCTTGACAGCACTAGGGTCTGTTTTTCAGATCCTCCCTCTTAGGTTACTCTGAGCCTTACTCTCCCCATCCTCACTATAGCCCCTGTGCTGCCTGCCCCTTCTCCGCTCACTTTCCTTTTCCACTACTCCCTCTAGTGCCTCTATGCACCATAGCTATCACTCCCATTTTTTAAATGTCCTAACACCCAATGTTGCTTGAGGATTAGTATAACGTAGTACTTTCCCTTTTCTGTTAGCTTTACTTCTGTTAGACTGGATCAGTATGCCATACCATGCATCTGTTGATTGCTGTACCATCTGCCCATGGATAAACAGGGTATCCGCTTGTATATGGTAATGTGTCTTACCTGTGTTATCTCACTGTACAGTCACTAACGTACTGTTCCATTTAAAGTGTTTGGCCTCGTGTTGAGGTGAGCTTTTGTCCTGTTATAATATATTGTACTTCTGTGATCATCACCTATGTATTATATCACTGTTTGATTGATGACAGCCACTGTGAGGCCCGGGTCATGACTGAAAACGGTCCTTTGGATCAGCTTACCTACCCGGTTACCAAAGACATAAATGAATAAAAATAATTTATTTAGCTTTTGTTTACCAGGTAAGTACACTAGACAAATCATATGCCTATTTTCAGGTACAACCCAGGAGAGTACAGGAAGAAAAAGGAGACACAGAGCACAACCTGACACTAGTAATGCAGATGCACTAAAACAAGAGGAGCAAAAACATACATAGGAGATAACTCAGTTTACAACAGTGGTACAGACAAATGTAATTCAATACAGATAAAAAAACAGAGATCTGAGGCCCATTTCAGACAGGACCTCAATCTGCTTGTCAAGTCAAGTCATTTTTTATTTAAAAAGACGCCCAATCCCAAAGGCTCTGGGCGCCGTACATTAAAAGGAAATGAAAATTTTTCAGCATTTCATGCCATATAAGTACAAAAACAAAAAAGAAAACATATATACATAATCATAATCAAACCCCAAAAGCATATAAAAATAGGTGAGTCTTTAGGCAAACCTTGAAAGTAGAAAGGTTCGGGGCCTCTCTAACTGCAGCTGGCAATGAATTCCAAAAAGCGGGCGTGGCGACACTGAAAGCTCGGTCGCCCGCAGATTTTAATTTCGCTCTTGGAACGGTTAGGAGGTCAGCACCAGAAGAACGGAGATTACGGGAAGAGGAGGATGGTATCAGGAGATCTGACAGGTAACTGGGGCCCTGTCCGTGTAGGGCCTTATAGGTGAGAAACCCCACCTTGAAGAGCACTCTCCACCTGACAGGCAGCCAGTGCAGTTCGCGTAGCACCGATGTAATGTGACAGAATTTACTCTGCCCGGTTAATAGCCGGGCAGCAGCGTTCTGCATGAGCTGCAGTCTGCGGAGAGAGCCCTCAGAGATCCCGAGATAGAGGGCATTACAGTAGTCAAGCCTTGAAGTGACTAAGGCATGTATCAAAGTAGGGAGGTCCAGAGGCCTAACAAGGGGCTTAATCCTGGTGATGTTACGAAGATGGAAAAAACAGGAACGAACCACGGAGGAAATCTGAACCTCCATGGTCAAATTCCTGTTAAACATCATGCCAAGATTTCGCACCCAAGGGGAAGCCATCAATGACGCGGCCCCTAGCACAAGACCAGTTGCCGAATCAGAGGCCATCGCATCACAAACTCTGTTCGACTCCACTACCAATACCTCAGTCTTATCAGGGTTCAATCTAAGCCAACTGGAGGCCATCCAGTCGCTAATCTCAGCCAGGCAGATGTTCAGCATATCTACTGCGTTGGATGTTCCTGGAGCAAAAGATAAGTATAGCTGAGTATCATCAGCATAGCAATGAAAACTCAGTCCATACTTTCTAATGAACCCAGTATAAATGTTCCATATGGTACCTTTGCCAGACCTAATACCCTTCCCCAAGACAGGGGATTGGCTCTGCACATTGGACTTGCAGGATGTGTACCTGCACATCTCGGTCTTTCCTCCACACAGAAAGTTGCTCCGATTTGCTTTTCAGGGTGTGTCTTATCAGTTCAAAGTGCTGCCCTTTGGCTTGTCATCTGCGTCGCGTGTCTTTACCAAGTGCTTAGCCATGGTAGCAGCAGCTCTCAGAAGAGAGGGACTGTGTGTCTTCCCTTACCTGGACAATTGGCTTCTTAATGCCCCATCCAGGGAACTGCCTTTACTGATGCTGGAGCGCATCCTCCAGCTCTTCCAACCTCTGAGTATTACCGTCAACCTCCCCAAGTCTGTTCTGGTACCGTCCCAGAGACTGCAGTACATAGGTGTGGTTTTGGACTCAGCACAGGGGAAGGCTTTCCTGACCCAAAACAGGGCAGAGTGTCTCATACCCCAGCTCAGAAAGTCGCTCAGAGCTGGTACATCCCTGCCAGGGTGTATCTCAGATTGCTGGACATAATAGCAGCTTCCATACCCACCGTTCACTGGCCAAGCTTCATATGTGTACCCTCTAGTGGTCTCTCCGGCTACAGTTGGTCCAGTGTATGAACAAGTTACACCATCCAGTCCTGGTCTCTTCCCCAGTATGCAAGATACTGCAGTGGTGCTTGGACCCCTTGAATCTGCTTCAAGGCATCCCATTCCAAATCTCTTGTCCATATCTGATCCTAACCAAGATGCATCAGGTCTGAGCTGTGGAGCACACCTGGGCCCCTTCCAAGCCTCCCTGCATATTAAAGTCCCGGAGGTAAGAGTGGTACTCTACACCTTGCAGGCTTTTCAGGGGCATCTTGCTCTGAGCCAGCTGCTAGTGCAGTCTGACAGTTTGCGTGTCGTATACTATGTCAACAAGTAAGAGGACTTACTCGTACCACTCTTTGTCGAGAGGCAATGAGAGAGTGGTATTGTGTGCTGAACCACAGCCTGACACTCTCCGTGGTCCACGTGTCAGGTATCTTTAACACCCTGGTGGACAGCCTCAGCAGGACTTGGTCCACCATGCATGACTGTGAGCTTCTCTCATCCATAGTGGAAGACTTGTTCAACAAATGGGGTTGTCCAGAGTTGAACCTTTTTGCGTCCCCACTCGATGCAAAACTGCCCAATTTCTGCTCACTATATCCAGGGCCTGGAGTTTTTCCTGGCAAGACGTTGTCCCTCTCTTGGAGCAGGAGGTTCTTTATGCATTCCTCCCATTTCCTCTGACACAGAGGCTGCAAATCATGTTGCAGGTGGAGGGAGCCAGCATGATTCCAATGGCTACATTCTGGCTTCATCAGATATGGTCCACTCTACTTAAGCAGATGGTCCACTCTGCTTCAGTAGATGGTGGAGAGACCTCCGGTGCCTCTTCCTCTTTGTAGGAATCTGCTGACCCAGGATCAGGGGACCCTGGTCCATCCCACCTCAGGTACCTTTATCTGCATAGCCACCACCAGGTTCAGGGTCTCTGACAGGGTAGCGGGCATCCTGGTGGCCGCTCAAAAGCCTTCCACTTGAGCCTTGTATGCCACAACACGGAAGCGGTTTACCATCTGCGCTGTCAAACATGACTTAGACCTTTTCACCTGTTCAGTGAATCATATCCTGGACTACCTGATCTCGTTGTCCAACTCAGACCTCCAGTAGTCTTTCCTCAAGGCCCAGCTTTCAGCTATTTCTGCATTTCATGAGCCCATGGATGACCGCTCAATTGCTCAGCTGGATGTCTCCCATACTTTTCTCAGGGGCATTCTGGGACTTGAATTTTGTTTTGGAGTGGTCGACACTGTCTCCTTTTGAGCCAATCGTGACTTGCAATTTGTGCTTTCTGTCTTGGAAAGCGCTGTTTTTAGTTGCAATTACTTCTGCTAGAAGAATTTCAGAGCTTCAGGCCCCCTGGTGCAAGGAGCCTTATTTGATTTTTTCACAAAGACGGGGTACCTTTGTGCACAAATCCTAAGTTTTTTATACCCAGGGTGGTTTCTGAGTTCACACAATCTATCCACCTTCCTGTTTATTTTCCTGAGCATGCCAATCCAGGGGAAGCACTGCTCCATGCCTTAGATGTGCGCAAAACTTTGAAGTATTATCTGCCCTGGACTAAAGAGTACAAAGAGTCTAAGCAGTTTGTTTCTTTCACCCCAGGCAGAGCAGGTGCTTCAGTTTCTAAGTAATGTTTATCCAGGTGGTTGGCAAATCACGTTGTGTTCTGCTACAATAAGTATGGCAAAGAATTGCCTGGTGCTGTCAAAGCTCTCTCCACCAGAGGCATGGCTACCTCGGTGGCTTGTTTCAAAGGGGTCACAGCAGCTGACATTTGCGCTGCTGCCACCTGGAGTACAGTCCACACTTTCACCAAGTATTACAGTCTGGACATTGCTTCAAGAGCCCATGCAGGTTTTGGCAGGGCTGTGCTGCAAGGACTCCTGTCTTAAGTTTATGGAGATCCAGCCTCCCAGACTGTGTTTACTCTTGTCACTGCTTGTTACTTGTTCCTACGGTGTAAACTGTGACTGAGATACCACCGAAGAAGATAAAACAGTTACGTAAGAACTTACTGGAGATGTTGTGCGGATTGCCCAGGGTATGCGCCCAATGTGCTGTAGTTTGGATGCAGGCCTAACTTCCTTGATTATGGGTTGTTGTCATATCATCGACCTGGTCCTTGTAAAAATAGTTTGGTGCTCCTTAGAGTCCGGTGAGTTCCCTAGCTCCCTGAACAAGGCAGTAGTGACACCTCTCCTGAAAAAAGTTGCTCCAGACCCAAGCTGCTTTGCAAACTAGACTGATTTCTTTTTTTTTTTAACCAGGAAAGACACACTAAGCTGAAGCTTGTTTACAGGTGCTACCTGGGAGCACAAGGAAGTTAAGTGACTTGCTCAGGGTCACACAGTATGCAAGTGGGGGCTGTGGGATTCAAACCCAGGTCTCCAGATTTGCAGCTCATAGCCTTAAACCACTGCGCTATACTGCCTCTAGGGATCTCTAACCTTCCCTTTGTTGGGAAGGTAATTGAGAAAGTTGTGGCGCTACAACTGGAGAACCACTTGACCATCCATGACAGCTACGAACCTCTCCAATCCAGTTTTCATAAGAGGCATAGTACCAAAACTGCTCTGGTTCAGGTGCTCAGTGATCACTTGATGGTGAGAGATCAGAAATGCTGTTCCATCTTGGTACTTCTTGATCTCTCATCTGCCTTCGACACCGTGGACCATGGGGTGCTTCTCGAGCACCTGAGGTTCATGTGTGGCCTGTCTGGTACAGTTCTCAGATGGTTTAAGTCCTTTCTCACTGACATAACTCAGAGGTTGGTATCAGGGACTTTTTCCTCTGACCCATTCTCCCTGCCATGTGGGGTACCTCAGGGCTCGGTGTTGTCCCCCATGTTGTTCACGGTGTATATGCTGCCCCTTGGAGACATTGTAAGACAGTATGGGCTGAAGTTTCACTGCTACACTGATGATACCCAGCTCTGTCATTTGCACCCGACCAGGATAGTGCGTGTTTGGTATTTAACAACTGCCTCGCTGAAATCCAGGATTGGATGAGCTCCAGCTGGTTGAAGTTGAACTCTGGAAAGACTGAGGTGATGGTGGTGGATCCTGGTCACTGGACAGAGGGGTTGGGGGTTGGCTGACTCACTGGAGTTTGTCTAGGGGGTATCCAGCTTCCTTCCTCTGAATGGGTGCGAGACTTGGGGGTGATTCTTGACAATGGGCTGAAACTGCGTCCACAGGTGTTGGCAGTCATCAAGTCCTCTTTTTACCATCTGAGGAACATCGCCAGGATTAAGCACCTTGCTCCATCCAGCGATCTTCCAATGTTGATCCATGCCTTTGTGACCGTGCCCTGACTATTGCAACTCCCTTTATCTAGGGCTTCCAGGGGTTGATATCCGCCGCTTGCAGCTAGTGCAGAACGCTGCGGCCCGGTTGTTGGTGGGGACCCTACATGCGAGTCACATCACATCAGTGCTGCGTGAACTGCACTGGCTGCCTATTTTGTGATGGATCACCTTCAAGGTCAGGCTTCTGACCTACAAGGCCCTACATGGACTGAGCCCAGACCATCTGCAAGAGCTCATGTTCCCTTACTGCCCTGGGCGACTGCTCTGCTCAGCTGACGAGGGGTTGCTAGAGATTCCCAGGGTGACCTTTAAGACATCCGGGCCCGTGCTTTTATGTATGCGGCCCCAGCCCCGTGGAATTCTCTACCTCATCAGATATGTGAATGCATGACCATGGAGGGCTTTAAGAAGGCCCTGAAGTCGTACTTATGGCTGAAAACATACCCAAACTGATTATTTTATTTTTCTATTTATTCAGTTGTTGATTACTGTGTATTTTATTGTTTTATATGCTTTTTATTGTTTGGTGCCTTGATATTTTAAAGGCGCTCTATAAATAAAGATTATTGTTATTATTATTAGATCTTGGAGGGGATCTCAGTCATCAGGTCTGATTTCCCTCCCACTATCCCCCTTCTTGGAGCTCCTGTTCAGGACCTGGCTATGTTCTGTTTCCAACTTTTTTGTCTAGAGCTGGGTCCCTCTGTCTCTTCTTGGTTCCCCAGGGCATGAGCCTTGCTCCCTTCATCTCCAGAGGGAAAGAACTGAGGAGGGAAGTGGGGCCACCCACACCTGTATACGGTTGTACTGCTGAAAATCTTCCATGTGGATCCTGCTTCACCAATGGTGAAGTTCCTACAGTGTAATCCGATAAGAGATCCCCCTCGAAGATTTACTGTTACAGTAATTCCTTACATAACTGTTCTGTTGAGGGGCTCCCCACTACCCTTTCACGGAGGGCAAGCAGTGGGGGACTTGGGAGAGGTAAGTCCAGGGAGATGCTTGGTGATGGTGTGGGGAGGATCAGTAGGAAGGGTCAGCCAGGACTTAAGGGAGGATAAAGTATGAATACAAATGGAGAGGGGCTGGGTAATAAGGAGGAAAAGCATAAGGCAGCTGTTCTAAATGACTACCTTTACTCTGTGTTCACAGTGCGGGATAGCCGATCCTTTTCTGAAAATGGCATAAAGGCATCTGCAACAGAGAGAAAGGGTGAGAAAAGGACTGTCGGCCCTGAAAATAGAGAAGACTCGGGGGGGGGGGGGCTGGATGGGATGCACACTTAGTGTGCTCAGGGAACTAGCATCAGAACTGCCCAAACCCCTAGCAGGGCTATTCAGTAGCTCCCTACAAGGGTTATTCAATAGCTCCCTACAAGTCAGGTGGTACCAAAAGACTAGAGGGTAGTAGACGTACTCCGCTCCACACGGGTGGAGACAGAGCAACAAGGAGACTACAGACCCACTAGTTTTATCTCCATAGCAGGTAAACCAATGGAGCCATTAGTCAGAGGACCTAACGGACTACCTGGAGAGAAATGGGCTTCAAGATAGTAAGCGACACAGTTCATGGCAGGGAGGTCTTGTCAAAGCAACCTGATAATATTCTTTGACTGGGTAACTAAGGCAGTGAACAGGGGACAAGCAGTGGATTTGCTCAACTTCAGCAAGGTGTTTGACTGTGCCACACAGAAGGTTACTGAAGAAGTTGGAGGATCTGGGAAGAGCAAAGGATCTGCAGTAGTTAGATGAGTGTGAAGCTATCTGGGGGTAGATAGCAGAGGGTGGTGGTAAATGGGGTCAAGTTGGGGGAGAAGGAGGTCACAAGTTGGGTGCCACAAGATTCAGTCCTGTGGGTGGTATTCTTCAGTATGTTTGGTGACAGGAGAAGGAACACAAGGCAAGGTGCATCTCTTCGCAGATGACACTCAGTGCTGTGGCAGGGTAGACCACAAGGATGGGGTAAGTGAGATGCAGAGGAACCTGCAAAGGTTTGAGGGATGGTCTGAGTTTTGGCAGTCAAAATACAATGCTAGAAAGTGCAAGGTGATGCAGATAGGGAACAAGAACCCTAGGGTGCAGTATTGGATGAGTGGGGTTAAGCTAGGCACTACAGCTGAGGAAAAGGTCCTAGGAGTTATAAACGACTTGCTAAACCAATCCAGCCAATGCAACAAGGCCTACAGCAAGGCGACCAGTTTGTTGGGGTGTACTGGCACGGGTTTTTACTACCTCCCTGTAGAACACTGGTGAGGTGACATCTGGAATACTGTGCACAGTTCTAGAATCCCCACCTAAGGAAAGACAAAAACATGCTGGAAATAGTACAATGTAGGTAACCAAAATTAGTAAGGGCTAAAATACCCTTATTAATACCCTTGATGGTACTGGGATAGAAATATTTCCTCTTTAAGTACTTTGGGGTCTGCCTTGACTGGTATCTTGATTTCTCAGTGCATATTGATGCTATTCACCATAAGCTTGTTATCCATGGTCCAGCATCCCTGATTGTACCCCCACCTCGCAGACAGCAACACATTTGTAGGTATATGTACTAACCTTAGGGCAGAGACACTTATTGTATAAGCATAAGTGTCAGGATCCCTGTTCTACTGTATTTTACGAAGGCATATTATGCTTCACAAATGTATCTTAGTCCTGGGATATGCTTTCCATTATATTTTTACTGTATAATCATAAGTTAGGCAATAGTGCCATCTTTACTGCTTGTGCATCACTGTAACTGCAAGTAACCTTGGACACTTATAAGAGATCCCATTGTTCAGTTTATCTTCTGCTAGCTAAGCAGTTTCTTATGTTATTTAGGTCAGTTACTCAGGCCACCTGTTTTTGGCCAGTTACCCACATTTTATGCATCTTCTTTAGCTGTTTCTATAGTAATTATCAGGGTATAAAACCTTTTGCAGCACGTAGCTTCTCTGAGACTAGAGACTGCAGCCTACATAGGTAAGAAAAAACAAGCTCTGCCAGTGCATGTTCACTGTTGGTAGTAAGCCTGTATCATTATTATTTACCAGTAATAAAATACATTTATTACTTGTGCACCACTTGTCTGTTGTCTCTTTCTTTGTGCCATTCCAACAAGAATCTGAGAAAGGTAATTTTATTACAAGTTACAAGCTACACCCTAAGCTTGGAGCATTGTACAGGAATAAAGCGAGTATTCCGCTTAATGCCTGCTGAGAAATTGTAATAAAAATGATTTTCACTATCATTGACTACAGTAACTTAGTCTACAGCGCTGCCGCTAAATCTTCCCTTGCCAGGCTGGACCCCCTTTTCCATTCTTCCTGTCATTTTGCTTTATATTGTCCCCCTCGTACTCACCACTGCTCTCTTTACTCGTCACTCTTTCTCTCCTCTCTTGATGCTAGGTGCTTTTCCCAGTGTGCATCTTTTATATCCAAGTTCTGGTTCAGCTCCCTTCCCTCCTATCTTAAATCCCACCTATCCTCTCTCTCCTCCTCCTCCTTATTCTTACCTTCTCTGCAACACTAATTCCCCTTCTATATCTATTCCTTCTAGAAAATCTACTGTTGGACAATCAGCTTTTTCTCACCGATTTCCTAAACTTTGGTCCTCCCTTCCCCTTTCTGTTCATTCTGCCTCTTCTCCTTCCTCCCTAAAGTCTCTTCTTTATGACTTTTGTTCTGCTACCTGCAACTGTCTATGACCCTCTCCTCCTCTTATTCCCTTTCTCTATACATACAACAGTGTGTTTTATTTTCTACTTGCATTCATTTATTAATTTGCCTCTAATTATGTATATTT
This sequence comes from Neoceratodus forsteri, assembly GCA_016271365.2. Classification (NCBI taxonomy): domain Eukaryota; kingdom Metazoa; phylum Chordata; order Ceratodontiformes; family Ceratodontidae; genus Neoceratodus; species Neoceratodus forsteri. The sequence goes on along the minus strand of CM028135.1, from coordinate 1,103,620,482 downwards.
ATGCTCCATGTATTACTATATTACTGTAATTGACTTCTTATTTTCCTCAGTTTATTGTTTAGTGATTTCCAAATAAATAAATCGAAGGGCAGCTCCTGTGAGGAGTGGCTTACAGCACTGAACATGTAATCCCTGGAGCTCAGAATGGAGAAGAGACATGAGAGAGGCCTTCAAGTTCCTTAATGGAGTAAAAACATAATCTGTGAGGAACTACGGGTGCATGAGTGGAATCTGATGGAAGAGATTCAGGAGGAACATGAGAAAGCATTACTACTTATTTACTTGGGCTCAGAAGACCTTTGAGTTCAAGAACCCTTTTTCAAAGATGTCCACGTCAATCGAAACATCACAAAAATTATACATAATATTAAGCATAGGAAAGAAAAATACATAAAACCAGAGCCATAATACCAGACGTTTTCCATAATTAGGTACAGATAGAAGAACTGGGTCCATCAATATAAAGTGAGCAGAGGTGGCAACTATATAATAACATACTAAGGGCAGTGATGTAGGAGGGACTAGATTTCCAGAGTAACCAAGGTCTTGGATTAATGCTATGAGCAGCTGCATGTGAGATACTGGGAGAAAAGCATTCCAGTTTGAAGGAATGGAAGGTTGAGGGCACGGTCACTCCTGGTGGTAACTAGTTCCAGACTTTGACCGCTCCATAGGCAAAAGAGCAGTGGCCCATAGTGGCTCTTCTGCAGAGCACAGCCAATTCCACCATTGCCCATGGACCATGTACTACAGTAGTTCTTAGTCCTTGGTAGTAGGTTGCAGACCCCAGGAGGCATTTGACCAAGCAGGGCCCTTTTGATGAGCAGAGCAGAGTTGCTGGTGGTGCAGAGGTGGAAAGAGGGCTATTTGGTGCATGTGTACAGATCTCATCGATGACTGTCCTATTTCCTGTGAAGTACAAATCTACATGTGTAGTTGAAGGCCACACAGATTTTGTCGAGGACAGTGTTGTTGGCTGTCCAGTAGATTACTGACCCATAGTCGATGACAGAAAAGATGAGGCCATAGACTAGTAGTTTTTTTTTTTAACCTCTGCAGTGAGGTTTGACCTGTTTCTATAGAGTAAGACTAACATAGAAACATAGAAATTTGTCAGCAGAAAAAGACCCCATGGCCCTTCCAGTCTGCCAGAGTCCCCTCCTCCCCGGAAGACCTCCACCCTCCATTTTCTGTCTGCCCCCTGTTGGTTAGGCTCCTGTATATATCCCAGGATTTTCAAAATTTGCCCACTGTATCAACCTCCACCACCCATTCCGGCAGTCTGTTCCATGACCCCACCTCCCTCTCAGCAAAGACTTTCCCCCTGATGTCACCCTAAAAATCTGCCCCCCTTGAGTTTTAATGCATGCCCCCTAGTGGATTTGTTCTCACTCAGTCTGAAGATATTGTCAGCCCTCACCTTATTTATGCCTTTCAAGTTCTTGAATGTTTCAACCATGTCCTTCTTCTCCCTCCTCTCCTCCAGTGTGTACAGGCCAGCTCACCCAGTCTCGCCTCGTATGTCTCCTCCTGCAGCCTGCTCACCATTCTGGTAGCCTCCTCTGGACCTTCTCTAGCCTGACCTCGTCCCCTTGTAAGTATGGCCTCCAGAACTGTACCCCATATTCCAAGTGTGGTCTGACCATGGTCTTCTATAGTAGCATGATCACCTCCCTTCTCCTGCTTGTAAAGCCCCTTCCTATGCATGCCAACATTCTGAGTGCCTTCCCCGCTGCCTTGTCACACTGACTCTGAACCTTCAGGCTGTCGGAAATGGTGATCCCCAGGTCCTTTTCCTGTTCTGTTGTCTCCAGTTCTCTCCCCCCAGCTAATATTTTGCCTTCAGGTTCCTATGCCCTGTATGATAATTCTGCATTTCTTTGCATTAAATTGTAGCTGCCATCTTTCTGACCACTCCTCCAACCTTGCCAGACTCTCTCTCAATACTTTCCACCCCCCATTGTATCCACCCTATTACATACTTTCATGTCATTTGCAAACAGACTCACCTTCCCATGCAGACTCTCTGTAATTTTCCCAATGTAAATGTTGAAGAGTATGGGTCCCAGCACTGAACCCTGGGGAACCCCACTCATCACCCTTTCCTCCTCTGAGTGCACTCCATTTACCACAACCCTCTGCGTCCTTCTCTCTAACCAATGCTCAACCCATTTTATAAGCTTGCTCCCCACTCCCAGGCTACCTACTTTGCCTACAAGTCTCTTGTGGGGAACAGTGTCAAAGACCTTCCTGAAGTCCAGGTAGGCCATGTCCACCACCCCGCCCTGGTCCCATATCTCCATAACCCTGTCAAAAAATTCAATCAGGTTGGTCTGGCAGGACCTACCACCTGTGAATCCATGCTGGCAGGACCTACCACCTGTGAATCCATGCTGGTTGCCATCCAGGAGGCCCTCTGCCTCCAGATATTTACTCAGCCTTGCCTTTATAAGGGTCTCCATTAGCTTACCCACCATGGAGGTAAGGCTAACTAGGCTGTAGTTTCCTGGTTCCTTCCATTCCTCCCCCCTTATGCAATGGCACCAACTCAGCCCTTTTCCAGTCCCCAGGAACCCTTCCCTTGTCCAGTGACCAGTTAAACAACCTTGTGAGCGATGCCGCCAACACCTGCTTTAGCTGTTTGAGCACTCTCGGGTGAATTCTGTCTGTGTCCATTGCCTTATCCTCCTGCAGTTTCCCCAGTTCTTCCAATATCCTATCCTCTGTGAATGGACCTGAGTCCACTTCCCTGCCCTCCCTTCCTCTGACTTCCAACTCCAGCCCTATCCCCTCCTCCACCATGAAGACTGATGTGAAGTAATTTTTTTTCCAATAATAAATTTTTATTAGTTATTTTCTTTCCACCAATTACAGTAAAGGCAATAAAAAGACATTTTTATACATATAAAAATGTACTTACATACAGCAATATAAAAACAAAACTAAGCAATCATTAATATATATTTTGTGAAGTTCAAAACCAGTACAGCTAAGCTAAATAACATAAATCACATCTTATCATTTTGATAAATGTTGCGTCATTGAGCTACATTCATCTTGATAGTACTGATCCTCCCCCATAAGGATACATTTTATTTTAGTCTTTGGTAACCAGGTAAGGCCCACTAGGCACAAGTGCCTGTTTTCAGGGGCGACCAGGGAGCACTGGGTGGTTAAGTGACTTGCTCAGAATCACAAAGTATGCAAGTGGAGGTTGTGAGAATCAGACCCAGGTCTGGTCTGCTGGATGTACCAAGCTCATTCACAGCTCATTACTACAACCTCTATGCTATACTGCCAGCCTGAATTAAGTTCGTCCCATCTTTTTAAATCTAGTTCTATTTCCATTAGCAGTAGTAAATAGTTGATATCTAATAACTTATTTAAATTGGTGGTTATTTGTAAACCTAAAAACGTAATATCTGTCTTGCACCAATCGGGGCAATTATTGTTTCCAACTATTTTTTTAAGGGAAATACTTAAATTACTGTATAATATCTGTGTCTTACTCCAATTTATTGTAAGTCCTGAAATGTTTTCGAATTCTCTAAGTACTTTTTGTACATTAAGGCAAGATTGTAGAGGTGCGCTTAGAGTTAAAAGAAGGTTGTCTACAAAAGTGGAATGCTCTGTCTTTCCTATTTTTTTATACCTGATATTCAGATGTAGATTTATGGTTTTTATTAAGGGTTCAAAGGCAAGAATAAATAGAAATGGAGATATGGGACACCCCATCTGGTGCCACATGCTAAGTTTATCGTAGGAGACAGAATCCCATTAGTTATAACTTGTGTAGAGAGATTATCATACATCATGGATATCCACATCATGAAATCTTTGCCAAAACCAAATTCTGAAAGAGTTCTAAACATGTAGGTCCATCCTATCAAATCAAATGCTTTTAAAATGTCTAGTGATAGGGCTACAAAGGTTTCTTTTCCCTTTTGTGACCACCGGATTAAATTAATCATCCTTCTAATGCAGTCTGACCCAGATCTGTTCCTGACAAAACCAACTTGTTCAGGACCAATCAAAGTTGGTATTACCATTTTAATTTTTTTGGCTAAGATTTTTGTTAATATTTTATAGTCAGTATTCATTAATGAAATAGGTCTATAGCTGGCGCAGTCCATAGGATCATTCCCTTTTTTATGAATTAAAGTTATAAAGGCTTGTTTCATGGTTAGAGGTCAGTTTTTTTAATTTTTTGGGGTCCGAGAAAGTCCGGTATAATTGAGGAGTTAATTCTGTCAAGAGTTTAGTATAAAATTCTCCTGGAATTCCATCTGGGCCCGGGGCTTTACCCAAGGGGAGTTCCTGAATGGCCTGTTAGATTTCATGAAATGAAATTGTTTTCTCTAGTATATCTTTTTCCTGTTGTGAAATAGTTGGAAGATTAATATTTTTAAAACATTTGTTCATCACCTCTGCTTCTCCTGTCTCTTTGCTAGAATATCATTTACTGTAAAATTTGAGAAATATATTATTAATGTCTGTGTTACTTGTACTTATCTTCCCCCCTGTAGACTTAATTACTGGGATTAGGGTTTGTCGTTGAATCTTCTTTAATCTCACGGCTAATAATTTACCCGCCTTTTCCACTGCTTCCCAATACCATTGACATGTCCTGAATAAGGCATATTCAGCTTGTTGTGATAGTATGTTGTTGGTTTCTCCCTTTTTCACTGTAACCTTATGTAATAAATCCTTAGTAGGGGGTCTTCACAGTTTTTAATAGTTTTTCCAGGGACTCCAATTTCTTTTCTTTTAAGGGCTTCCTGTATTTCTCTCTTTCATTTAGCAGAGTAGTTGATAATTCTCCCTCTGATATACACTTTCTAAGTTTCCCATACGCATTCTTGAGAGACCTCACTGTTGTCATTAAATTCAAAAAATACTTTTGTTTGTTCAGTAGCCCATTCAATAAAATCTTTCCTTTTAAGCAGACTGACATTCATTCTTCACCTGTGCCTCTTTTCTCTTGGAGTGCTTAACATTAAGTCAACTCCAATTAGAGCATGGTCTGAAATTGTTATAGTGTTTATTTTAGCATTTAGCAGGGAAGAACCCCTCTCTTTTGCTAGGAAAATGTAATCTAGTCTGCTAAAAAAGACATGTCTGTTAGAGAAGAAGCTATAATCCCTCCCCTGTGGGATGATCAAAGCAATGGAACTAAAGGGTAAACAGGGAGGAGAGGAGGCACTGTGGGTCACCCTGGAGACTGGAAATGGCACCACAATCTGCACGGGGGTTGTATACAGACCCCGTCCCAGGGGGAGGAAATGGACAAGGACATGATAGAAGGCATCTTTAGGATGGCAGAAAAAGAGGAGATATTGTTCATGGGGGACCTGAATATGCCAGATCTTAACTGGAGCACCTTTGCTGCAGCCATATCCAAGAGCAGGATCATTCTCGATGCCATACAGGGGGCATGCCTCAGACAGCTAGTGTTGGAACCCACTCAGGAGGGAGCAATCTTAGACCTGGTATTCTCAAACGGGAACAGAGAGAGGATCTCAGAGCTAGAAGTGGGTAGCCATCTGGGAACAAGTGACCACCAAACAATATGGTTCATGATAAACACAGCCGCAGAGTCAAGCCATACAAAAGTGAGGGTACCGGACTTTAGGAGAGCTGACTTTGTCAAAATGGGAGAGTGCCTCAGAAAAACACTAGCAAACAGGCAAGATGGAGGGGAAACATCAAAACTGCCATCACAGAGGCAACAAACCTTGTGTGAAGCAAATAAACAAATCAAAATGAAGGAAAAACGCTATGGTTCTCAAAAGAGGTGGTGGGGAAGGTTAGGGAGAAAAAGATAGCATTCAGGAAGTATAAGGAAACACAGAAGGAGCAGGACAGAGCACTGTACCAGTTAAAGCAGAAGTAAGTGGGGAAGGCAGTCAGAAAAGCAAAGGCCCAAACCAAGGAAAAGATAGCCAACTCTGTTAAGAAGGGGGATAAAACCTCTTATAGGTACATTAGGGAGTGAAGAAAGGCCAAGGAAGGGATAGAGGCTTAATAAAGGGGAAGGTGGGTGGGCAGAGAGGGACAGTGAAAAAGAAGGGATACTGAATGAATACTTCTGCTCAGTATTCACTAAAGAAGAGGAGGGAGAGGTACCTACTCCAATAAACAGAAGCACTCTGGATAGGAGGGTCAATACTAGTCATTTCACAGAAGAAAGGGTTCTGAAATAACTCCTAAATCTGAAGATGGACAAAGCAATGGGGTCTGATGGGATTCACCCCAGAATTCTAAAAGAACTAAGGGGAGAACTAGTGACACCACTGACTACCCTTTTTAACAAATCATGTGAGGATGGTGTGGTGCCTAAGGACTGGAGGAGGGTGGATGTGATTCCCCTTCACAAAAGTAGGAGCAAAGCAGAGGCAGGAAACTACAGACCTATTAGCTTGACATCAGTGGTAGGGAAAATGATGGAATCACTTCTGAAAGACAGAATTGTTGAGTACCTAGAGGCCAGCGGGGTACAGGATCCAAGGCAGCATGGATTCACAGTGGGAGGGTCATGTCAGATGAATCTAATCGATTTCTTTGACTGGGTGACCAAAGTAGTAGACTAGGGAGGGGCTGTGGACATGGCCTACCTAGACTTTAGCAAGGCATCTGACACAGTCCCACACAAAAGATTAATAAACAAATTAGCCAGCCTGGGAGTGGGTCCCAGGGTGGTAGCCTGGGTAAAACATTTGCTGGACAACAGGACACAAAGGGTAATAGTAAACAGAGTCCACTCCGAAGAAAGGGGGGTTACTAGTGGGGTACTGCAAGGTTCAGTATTGGGTCAGGTCCTTTTTAATGACTGTATAAGTGACATTGCAGAGGGACTGGAAGGAAAGGTATGCCTCTTTGCAGACAACACAAAGATCTGCAACAAGGTTGATACATGGGGGTGGAAAGGATGAGAAGGGACTTGGCAAGGTTGGAGGAATGGTGAAAAGTATAGCAGCTTAGATTCATGCCAAAAGTGCAAAATAATGCACCTGGAAACAAAAACTCAGGGAAGAGATCACAATGGGGGATGAAACAACAACAAAATGGAAAGGACCTGGGGGTACTCATATCAGATGACCTAAAGGTAAGCAAGCAATGTGAAAAGGCAGTAAGGAGGGCTGGGGGATACTGGGATGTATAGGGAGAGGCATCACCAGTAGAAAACAGGAAGTTGTTATCCCTCTGTACAGACAGTTGGTGAGACCCCATCTGGAGTGCTGCATGCAGTTCTGGAGACCCCATCTCCTCAAGGACATAGACAGGATGGAGGCAGTCCAGAGGAGGGCAACTAAAATGGTGCAGGGTCTGCAGCAGAAACCATACAAAGAGAGACTAAAGGAGCTTAATATATATATATCCTTGAGGAAAGGGGTTGGGGGGAGGACATGATAGAAACTTTCAGGTACCTCAAGGGAATCAACAAAGTCCAAGAGGGTAGCATCTTTCAGAAAAAGAGATGTGCAAGAACAAGGGGATACAATTTGAAGATAAAGGGGGGACGGCTCAGGGGCAATGTGAGGAAGCATTTTTTCACAGAGAGGGTGGTGGATGCATGGAATGGCCTTCCTGAGGAGGTCTCAGGGTCAAAAACAGTGGGGGAATTCAAGAATGCATGAGACAGCCATAAGGCAATTCTAGTGGGGGGTAGGAAGAAGTAGGTTGTTGACTAACTAGGATCTGCAGTTTATCCAATAGGTAGGGAAATGGGCAGACTAGGTGGGCCAGGCGGTCCTTATCCATCATCAAAGTCTATGTTTCTTGATCAACCTGCAGGAATCTACTAAACCAAACTCCTCCCAACACTTTTCTGAATGTAGCCCTGGCCTTAGTGTTCAGTTGGATAGGGGAGCATGATAATCTATCCATCGCAAGGTCGAGAATTTTGTTGAAGTCCCCCGCTAAAATAATTTTGTAACCTAAATAGTTGTTTAGTACCCCATCAAGGTATTAAAAAAGCCCTCTCGACCTGAGTTTGGGGCATATACATTGCAGAATGCAATTTTATGACCGTCCATCGTTCCTGCCAGAATCTGATATCTCCCATCTGGGTCACTTATATGTGTGTGTTTACAGAGGTTTATGCCTTTATGGATCAGTATAGGGGTGCCCCTTTTCTTTGACAAATAACAACAACTTATGGTGAGGCCTACCCAAGAACGTTGAAGCTTGTCAGCTTCTGGTTGTAACAGGTGTGTCTCTTGTAAAAAAGCAACATCTGTTTTCTCTTTCTGTAAATAATTAAGCACCTTTTTATGGGGGATCCTAATCCTTCATATTCCAGCATGAGATTTTATAGTGTGTCACTGTAAAACTTAAAGTTCTGATCTGCACTACAGTGAACAGGCTTATAAACAAAATCTATCTTAACTCTAAAGTAACTAGCCCTGACTCTCCGTAACTAACTAGAGGTAGTCGTAATCAATACCAGTTGACTGTAGTCTTGATTGATAATTGATAAATTAAAAGCTGTACTGGAAATACGTACTCTTAATAGTGCTAAACAACATCTAATTATTCCTTTATAAATATACGTATTTGAAAAAACATTTTTGTTAAATTTTCTAAAAGTTTTACAATTCTACTTTTACTTAACCCTGTCTAAATAAGAACAGTAATCAAACAATGTATTATCTTGTATACAGAGACAAAATATAAGTCCCCTATATAATTCTTGTAAATAGGATTTTCTGAAGGTAAATTGTATTTATATAAAAACAATCAATAGATTAACTTCAATAAATGCTACATAAACCTTAAAAAGCCTATTTAAAAACAAAACAAAAAAAAACCACAAAAAACCCTGGTAGGTAGATTGTTGCCTACCATATACCACTGGACAATAGTCCAAGGCAGAACTGGTAACAACAGGACACAGCGGGTAATAGTAAATGGAGTCCACAGTGAAGAAAGGAGGGTTACTAGTGGGCTACCGCAGGGTTCAGTACTGGGGCCGGTCCTTTTTAATGCCTTTACAAGTGATGTTGCAGAGGGACTGGAAGGGAAAGTATGTCTCTTCACAGATGATACACAAGGTGGGCTGGAAAGGATGAAAAGGGACTTGGCAAGGTTGGAGGAATTGTCAAATGTATGGCAGCTTAGATTCAGTGCAAAGAAGTGCAAAGTAATGCACCTGGGAAACAAAAATCCAGGGGAAGAGTACACAATGGGGGGTGAGATACTGGCAATAACAAAAATGGAAAGGGACCTGGGGGTAGTCATATCAGATGACCTAAAGGTGGGCCAGCAATGTGAGAAGGCAGTAAGGAGGGCTGGGGGGATACTGGGATGCATAGGGAGAGGTATCACCAGTAGAAAACAGGAAGCTGTTGGCCCTCTGTACAGACAGTTGGTAAGACCACATCTGGAGTACTGTGTACAGTTCTGGAGACCCCATCTCCACAAAGACATAGACAGGGTGGAGGCTGTCCAGAAGAGGGCAACCAAAATGATGCAGGGTCTGCATCAGAAGACATATGAAGAAAGATTAAAGGAACTAAAGGTGTATAGCCTTGAGGAAAGGAGGGAGATGGGGGACATGATAGAAACTTTCAAATACCTCAAGGCAATCAAGAAAGTCCAAGAGGGTAGCACCTTTCTGAAAAAGAGATGTGCAAAAACAAGGGGGCACAATTTGAAGATAGAGGGGGGACAGCTCAGAGGCTATGTGAGGAAGTATTTCTTCACAGAGAGGGTTGTGGATACATGGAACAGCCTTCCTGAGGAGGTCGTAGAGTCAAAAACAATGGAGGAATTCAAGAATGCATGGGACAGACATAAGGCAATTCTAGTGGGGGGTAGGAGGAAGTAGGCTGTTGGTTAACTAGGATCTGCAGCTTATCCGTTAGGTAAGGAAATGGGCAGACTGGGTGGGCCAAGTGGTCGTTATCTGCAGTCAAATTCTATGTTTCTATGTAACAGGAGGTTAGCGTAAGTTTCTAGTTCAGTGAAAAGTTAGTACCCCTCCCTAGATAACCAATACTTAATAGCTTTGTATATGTGTAAGTATGTTCCTCTTTAAATACAGTAGAGATTGGAGTGCATCATGTGCTGCTTTTTAAAGTGAATGATTACATTTGTCCAGTCATGAACAAGTGACATATTCTAGGATTCTACATGAGGATTGATAGTGTTAATATGTAAGAGATAGCATATTTATTAACAAGGATGGAGTTACATAAAACAGTTTAACAGAATAAACAGCGACATCAGTGATATGGCAAGGTTTGGCAAGAATGATCCAGGCCCCCATGTTATGTTGACACCCCCCCCCCCCAAGAGGTGCATTACAGCGTATCTGAGTCACTGAGTTTCGGCCACACGTAATTTGAGGAGTAAATGCATTTTTCCAGGGAGATATGCTCCTTACCCAGGAACAAAATATAGAAGCAACCATTTATTAGTGACCCAATCACCTGCTTTTTGTTCCTATCACTAGTCGGCTCTCCTCCTATATGACATTCTCCTCACAACTTCATTATATGTAACCTTGATTACAGAAGCTGCTTACACCTCATTCTGAGTACTCTGATATATAGAAGGGGATTGACACTGTCTAAATGTTATGGCCAAGTCAAGTGCCGAAGCAGAGAAAGGGAAATCAAAAAGAGAGTGGGATAAAGAAAAATAAGTTTAGTATATGGGTATTATATATTGAGCCCTAGAACATCTCACACTGCCAAATGTGTATAAATCCACATACAAAACCTGGTTACGATGAGCAACACACACTAGAAAGTATTCACCTCTCTACAGTTTAGTAGTAACTTTAAGGCTTGCCTGTAGTTATGTGGGGGAAGAGCTCCTCCCCCACACACTACTTAAAGTGATCTACTACAGGTGTTCTGCTTAGAGCAAGTCACACTCGCTGGTGCATGACTGCTTTTTCTGTCCTGCCCGTGCCACCCTATTTTCCCCCACCCTCCCTTGGTCTGTGTTACATTTTGGTTTTTTACTTTTTTTTGGGGGGGGATTTTAAGCTTCCTGCCTACCCCACTACCGTTTGTCCTTTCCGAGCAGCTGCATGTTTCTCGTTCATCAGAACCCTTCGCATGCACTGCCTGTTCGTACATACGGACCTTTCGTTTCCCCTTGCTGCGTATGTCTGGCACCTACCATGGGATTCCTTCTGACTTACATCCCTTACTGAAAGGACATCTCCACGGACTAATCCAGCTTCGTTCACACTGCAAGCTCAGCGCCTCCACCACAGCTTTCTGCCGCCACCGTGGGGTTGAGCCCCTGCCTAGTATGCGTACCACTTGCTGCTCTACTGCTGCTCCTGATCACCACTCCAGCAGCACCACCTGCTAGAGCCTACTACACACTAGCTTCGTGTTTTTCACTTGAACAGGAAGACAAAGCAATGTCTTCCGACCTGCTTAATTGCTTCATAGTCCCACAGACAACTAGAGACCTTTCAGAGCATTAACTCTCCGATTGCTCCACAACGGGGGTTCTCAAATGGTGAGGCCAGCCTCCCTGGGGAGGCCCCAGCCTGTTCCAGGGGAGGCTCAAGAAAGTCTGAAAAAGTACCATATTTAAATTTTGTGTTTGATATATTTTGTTTGAAGAGGTGATGCAAACTGAATGAGGATAATAGTAGGTATATCTTATGTATTTATTAATAGGTGGCAAGAGAAGGTGAATGAGCCAAGGCTCATTTCAGGTGTACCCAGGGAAGGGTAGGGAGGAATACATTTCAAAGGTAGTTGCAAAACAATCAAGAATACACAGTGAACAATGGTTTATTGTTCATATTTGTTTGTACTAATAACGAGAGGTGGTAGTTGATCAATTTGTAGCCTGATGGCAGAACAACCCAAATACAAGGGTTGAGCATAGAAGTGCTAAGAGCAATAGCAGGAAGGAGCAAAGTAATCCCTGAGAAGTTACTTAGGAGCAGGGAAGGAGGGGAGAGGCAAAGTATGTAGGAAGGTTATTTCATATAGAGAGGAGACAGAGAAAGTAGTCTGACCCATGAAGGTACTGCAACAAGGGGTAACAATGGTTTAAGAATGAAAATAGCAGAGTATGTAGGTTGGCCTGTTTGGGGAGGGGGTTACAATAAGCTGAATAATATTTGTTTATTTTATTTATTTTTTATTTAGATGGCACCTTTGAGCACAGGCACTCTTTTTCAAAGGTTTCATGTCAGTATAAGACAAAGAACTGAATGTGAGCCAAGTACTCAAAGGGGTTTGTTTATTCATGGTGTACTACGCAAAGTACAGTATGTTTTTTCTTTGGGGAGGCTCAAAATCTTTTTCATGGATTTGGGGAGGCTCACTGTGACAAAGCCTGAGAACTATTGCTCCACAATAATTCCAGAAGTGTCTTGGCTGTAACTCATTCGTTGCAAACCTAGCTGGCATCTAATTTTCCGCCTATCACCATTCCTGTCAGTTCAGTAAAAAAATGCACTACCTCGACATATGTGAACATCGCAAGCAGGCATTTCTGTGTATTTGCAGCCGGATTCAATTTGTTATAAGGAGCCAAGTCAAGTAAAGGTGCTTTGTTTCACAGCTGTTAATACAACAATTCCTAACACATATCTCTCATTCAGACTTTGTTTCCATGGCTAGCAAGTCATACCATGTCCCACATCTGTGGTGGTATATGCTTGTTAGTTAACAGTTAATGAACAAATTATTTCTATCAACCTAATTTAATACTTTTACGCTCCGTGAGTCCAGACATGCCTAATATTACGAGGAACATCAGTATACCTGTGAGGAGCAACAGTGCTTTTGAGCATGACGCTCATACCGCTGTGGCATTCATAGCAATTGTAGGGTATGCACTTGCTCCAGTGACATCCAGTTCATATATGCTAATTCCTGTTACCGTACCTGGGATCTTATTGCCTGCTTTCAGAGTTTGGCTGCGTTCAGGTGCAGTATATCATTCCTCGTTCTGGGAACCGGATGGCATGAACCCCACCTCTACTTCGGATGCACCTGCAGCTGTCCTCACTACTATAGTTCTGCATTGCTGCTCTGTTCCATCCCTTGTTTACCTCAATTATGTTGCCTGGGGGTGGCCTCCGTGGTGGCACCTCTGGTCTTCCTAAACCTACGTGGGGTCTAGCATTGACTTTCTCTCCTTCTGCCTGCCTACGTGGGGTCTGGCCGTACTGCCGGCCATGCAGAGCCTCCCCTGCATGCTTCGCTGCTCCTTCGTTGCCCTGCATGATGGTTTTGCAGACTGTTAGCCTTCATGGGGCCTAACTGCCACTCTCTACTCCTTCCTTAGCTGACCTATGTGTAGTCTAGCTGCTCGTTCTATCCATGTATAGGCCTGGCTGTTCTTTGCTTGCACTCTCTTGGACTCCTGCCATCCACTTCAGCTATGCACCATTCATTGCGCTCAGCGACTTTCTCTGGATCCTTCCTAAAGACCATCATCTGAACTCATCTATCAAGACTGAACACACTCCAAGATGTCTCGCCTTTACTCATCCCAACTGAGTTTGCCTGTTCGTGCCTCACTATCCATTCAGGATCCATCTGTGCACCATTTTGCATTTCCTATTGGATTATGTCATAAGGATTTTACATCACTGTCCCTGGATGCTTCCCATGTAACTTTGCTTGTTTGGATTTATTGCTACTGTCTCACTTTCCGGCTGCCCTACCTGTAGTCGAGCCATGCATGCTAGCCTTTGAGGTTAGCTGCCACTCTCTCACACTTACAGGCTGACCTACGTGTGGTCAACCGCACGTCCTACACCTCGTACTTCCATCGGCTGACCTACGTGTGGTTCAGCCGCACTTCCTACACCTCATTTGGGCTTAGCTCCCCTTCCCTCCTAGGATGCTTCCTATTGGAATGCTTCAATTCATTCCGATCTCGTTCTATTCCAATTCCTGTCTGGATTCTCTGCCAAGCTCTATTCCATTCTGCCTTCCTAAATCACAGCTTAAGCATTAAACTGAACCTAATTCACCTGCCTTACCCAGTATCGGGGCTTCAGCATACCCATACTCTACGCCTGCCTGCCTCAGCTGCTCACTTCCAGGAGCTCCCCGCCCCATTACAGACTTACATCTGAATTAATTGGACATTCACCATCAATCCCTTTGGATGCTTCTGCCTTACCGCATCAGTTACTGAATTACTGTTGCTTCACTCCTGCCAGGGCACTAGCTGAGCTCTATCAGGAAGACCTTCTATCTCCTGAATTAGGCCTTGACTTAACCCCAGCTCCAGTCATCTATAGCTTATTGAACCCGTTACCACGCTAGTTCATTCAACTCTGCCTTCTTCTTCGGTTATCATCATCCATGACTAATATAAGCATGACACGGCTTATTAAATCCGTTACCACGCTACTTCATTCAACTCTGCCCTCCTCTTTGGTTATCATCATCCATGACTAATATAAGCACGACATTTCAAGAATTATCAGATTATTTCCACAAGTTACTCCAGCAGCTGTACCATTCTGGCTTCTGAAACGTGGATAACTACCTCGCTCTATACTACTGTTTCAATCACCAGATGAACGTTTGTTGATTCACTTGCTATTTACAGTACATTCCCTCATGCTCTCTACTGTATATAATACATAATATATGCAATGCTATTCCTCTGCTACTATGTCTGCATCATGCAGGTTCCTTTACCACTACTATTGTCCTATGTACAAGTCCACTTATTATACTACCTGCTTATGCTTACCTGCGCCCTTCCAGGGCCTAGAGGTTCATTACCGACTGTCTCGCCTATTCTACGACCTGTTCGCCCTTGAACTAGGGGGCTCATCTACCTTATGTCTATTTATTTCACACAAAGATCCATTTCAAGTCACTTACTTGTCTCTCCCACTCCGGACCGGAAGTTCCTACTGCTCTGCCCTTCCAGATTGTGCGCCTGCGCCTAGCCCCTGCTTCATCACCAAGACCTTCTTTGCAAGCTTGCCAAGTGAAACAACCACCGCTCCTCATACCCTGGGTTTGGAGATTTAGCCAGTTGGTTGCTGGCTCTTCGGGAAGACTTCCTCACCTTTTGGATCGTTTTCACCAATGCAACTTTTGACGATTCAAATCATTATGTTCGATCATGGATTTCAATCTACTAGATTCTGCCTGGACATGGATTTGGAATATTAGTTCACTAGACAGATGTACTGCCATCTTCACCGACACTATCATCTCAGTTCTTCTTTCAGCTTTCCTGCTTCCCTTGACCAGGATTACAACTTGGAGTTGGATTACCTGACAAGTAAAATCTTAATTAGGATTATTCTCCATGAGTATGCCCAGAGCGATGGATAGGTCAGTAGCCATGGGTCCTCAGAGGTTTCCCCCCATGGGGGGTTTTCCTCTCCTGCGTGCTACTGGCCACACTCTCCAGAGTGGGAGGAGATAATCATTCAATAATCGTTTGATACTTATTTTTTGGAGGGGAATATCTTCCTACTCGACTAAGCAGCCTTCCTATGGTGGGATACAGAGTAAAGCCAAAAACATCAAGTCTTATCAACTTACTCACCAGCGTAAACAGTTAAGCACCATGCCTATATTGTCCAGTTTACAGATACTGTAACCATTGACTTACTTAAATCTACGGAAGTACCTAAGCACTTATCAATTCCTACAACCAATACTGTGACTGCATTGTCCTACTTCTGTTGGCCTCTGTATCCAGGCACAACTTACATTAAACTGTAGTATGAAGCATAAGCACTGAGCTATGAACCACACATAATCATTTATGAATCTATATAATAAAATCTATGTAGTGAGAACACAATGAACATTTTATCCAAAGAAAACTGGCATGTTAGCCTATTTAAATAGTTAATGTTATTTCCCAAGTAGGAGACTTATGCAATAAAGTCAGTAAGACATTATCTTGGTAATTATATTTGCAGGCAGTGAGAAAGCATATTGAGTAAGACCTTCAGCTGGGAGTCAGTTTAAACCTCATGGAGGTAACCATAGCAGTCTTAAGTTTAAGACTGAGTGTGGTCCCACTAGCGAAATCAGCTCTTTTTCTGTACTGGTTAGCTAGGGATTCCCCAGAACCGAGAAAGGAACTAAGCCATATTTTGGTGTGCTCACCTGCATAGACTGGATAAAAAGTTCTTTAAAATCCCAATGCGTGCTTCTTGATGTTCAATGCTAATGACTGAAGCCACAGGAAGTAACCAGACAATGAGGAATTATGTCCTGTAACACAACTTGCTTACTTAGATTAAGGTTCCTTTAAGCTTTAACTCTTGGGTAGAGCTGGTCTCGATGGTACACTTGTGGTCGGAATGTCCGGGTCATTTAGTTCCATGTTCTGCCTCATATAGAATAGTGGATGGGTGACCATCCACAACAAGGCTATGTTTCCCTCGAGGGGGTTGATGACATCATAGAGACCTAGAATGAGCTTTCGAGAAGGTCTCTGATGTCATCAACTGCAAGGCTGCTGATTGTGGATGGTCACCCATCCACTGATTTATATAGTATATGGCTGGGCTTATTTCAATTGTTTTACCTCATGCTGATCACAGCTTCTCCGCTCCTGTTGCCACTCGCTCCGGCTTCTCCCTGTCGGCCCGCTGCCACTTGTTCAGCTTCTCCCACTCCTGCTCACCCCGGCGTCGGAAATTATCATTTTTTTTAAATAAAATGTAAAAAAAAGTTTGATTTTGTGACACGGAGCAATGATAGCTCCTCGTGTCAAAATAAGCACTGTCCACTACTCCGCGCTAAGCAAACTGCAGCCGACATTACAATGGATAATTTTTTCCATTGAGCTAGGTGGAGTGAGCCAATCAGAAGGCAGATCAAAGCTAAAAAGTTGTTGTACTATCGATGTGACGTCAGATCGATAGTACAACAACTTTTCTGACCTTTGAACTGTCCTACAACAACATTTGAAAAGCCACTGATTTCCATCTAGAATAAGCCCTAACCATATACTATAAATCCATATCTGATTCCATAGCATTCTCCTTGGGAGTTGTGCAGGCACTCTCTTGACTCTTTCCCATTTTGGGGGGATTACTAAATTGTGCTGGACATGGGATGCTTGAGGGTCTGTGTAGGGGTCTCAATTTTCTGTGTATCTCGGAGTTCCAAGAGTTACTGTGATGTGAAGTAATCATTCAGAACATTAGCCTTTTCCATGTTCCCTTCTGCCATTACCCCCCTTCCCCTTTGAGTCTAATAATCCCCATCTTCCCCTTCCTTCTGTCACTCACATATCTAAAAAATTCTTATCCCCCCTTTTCACCTGCCTCACTATCTGCTCCTCTGTATCTGCCTTCGCCCTTCTGATTATGTTTCCTTTTTCCCTGTGTTTTGCCTTATGTACCTCCCTGTCCGTCTCTTTGTGAGAGGCTTTATATGCCCTGAATGCCCTCCTTTTCTCCATAACTGCTACCCCCACATCCTTTATGAACCAAAGGGGTTTCCTCCCCTTCTTTTTTTGCTCACCATCCTAACTCATAGTTCTGTCGCCTTCAATATTCCTCCCTTAACTTCCCCCCACAGCTCCTCCACATCATCCATGTTCTCCGTTCCTTCTCATTCCTTCCTCACAATTTCTATCATCCTCCTAAAATCTGTCTTCCTAAAGTCTTGCACCTTAGTGGTGGAAATGCTCTTAACCTGCCCTTTCCGAATGTTAAAGCTTACCGTCCTGTGGTCACTGTCCCCAAATTTTCCCCAACCTCCACCTCCTCAACTCCTTCCCCATTTGACATTACCAGATCTAGTATGGTCCTCCCCTAGTAGGTTCTGTGACCAGCTGGTGCATGAACAATTCCTGCATGGCTACCAGCAGCTCCCTACTCCTTTCTGTGGATGCTGCCAGAATTTCCCAGTTCACATCTGGTAGATTCAGATTGCCCAACACCACTATTTCCCAATTCACATCTGGTAGATTCCTATCGCCCAACCCACTATTTCACCTTTCCTGGTCATCTCCTGTATTTTGCTAACAAACTCTGCAGCCACTTCCTCACCTTGATTTGGCAGTGTGTAGACCACCCCTACCCTCACCGCGCCCCCTCCTCGTTCTGCTTAAAGTGCCCCACAGTGTCTCCACTGTTCCATCCCTTCCCCCACTTGCCATTGTTTGAATCCCCTCCTTTACATACAAGGCAACCCCCCCTCCCCTTCTTCCTGTCTGGTCTCTCCTGTAGAGTCCATACCCTGGTGTTTCCACCTCCCAACTGTGGTTGTCAGTCCACCAGGTCTCCGTGACTGCAATTATGTCCAGGTCATCTGTGGCCACTGCTGCCTGCAGGTCCACCATTTTATTACCAAGACTCCTGGTGTTTATTAGCAACCCTTTCCACCAGCCCTGCCTTCCACCATTTCCCTCCCCCCAAGCCTCTTCCATCCCTAGCTGTGGGGGAATGTGAATTAGGTAAGTCCCACCAGACATTTTCCCTGGACCACACCTAGCTGCGCACTCCCCCTCCCCTAGTTTAAATCACTCCCCAGTATTTTATCTACGTATCCCTGGAGTTTCCCCCTCAACAGTCTAGCCCCCTCATCATTGATATGCAGTCTGTCCCTCACATACAGATGCTTGTCTACCCACGTGTCCCCCTACTCACCTATGCATTCATAGTCCTCCTTTCTAGACCACTGCCTCAGCCAGTGGTTAAAGTCCATGATTCCCAATTGCCACGCTATACTGGCACAGTGTGCAGGCAGGATTTCCGAAAAAGCTATGGACCTCACCATCTCCTTGCACTCTCCTACTTGCTCCATGAATCTCTTATGCACCTCCTCCCCAGCTATGTCATTTGTTCCCAGGTGTATGACTAGTTGAGGGTTCCCCATGACCAGCCTAATGCATGCCCTAATTTTTGGTAGTGCCCTGCTCACTACCATTCTTGGCTCTCAAAAAACTGACCTCCCTTTAAAGGCCACCCCCTTCCTTAACCAGTGGATCTAGCGAAGACTAGTTGTGAGTGGATGTTTTTGACAGTGGAGTCAGCATGGTGGGAGAAAGATAAGGGGGAGTCAAGATAGACTTTACGGAGAGGGTGGTTGAGCTGTGGAAAAGCCTACTGCCTGATGTGGTGAGTGCAGAAATCATCAATGGTTTCAAGTACTGTCAGGACAGATTTAAGGGACATATAGTTACTTAGAGGGGTATCAGTAAGGCAGAGAGCAGAAGAGGGAAAGCAAGGCCATGAACCCCGTCTGGACATTAAGTTCTAGGGTAGCATAGGGTATAACCGCAGACTGGATGGACTGATGGTCATTTTCTAATGACATCTCTTTCTATGTTAAAGGGGTTTTACATTGTATTGCATATTCACAGACTAAATTGCTGGGTCATTTCAGGAGGTGAAGGACCCCTGGATTCAGGGTGAAACAGATAGCAATGCTTGGCTACATATGAAGGCATCTTCTATAGCTGGACCTGGGTTCAAAATGAATCCATTGGTCAACACCCAGTCAAGACATCTTGGAAACTAACTATATCTCACTGCAAATTTGCTGCTGGCAAAATAAAGCTGTAGAAACATAAAAGTAGCACCATCCTCCTCCTCCTCCTCCAGTGCTCTACATTCGTGTGTAAGTGTAGTTTAGGTTTCCCGCTTGTCTTCACGTACTCAGAGGCTAGAAACATTGAAAGTTGGAGTTGGATCAAAGTTCCGCCTTTTCCGCCACCTGTAATTGTAACAGTCATGATTACTGGTATTCACTGCCAAGATCTGAGGTAGTCAGACTTTCAACATTTATATACTGCTTCCTTTAATGGTAACCTTCAGCAAACTATTCAACAAACTACCCCCTCTATATAAGGTAGTATTTCTTGGTGTTGCCCTTTGTCCTTTCTCCTTGTGCCTAACTCCCCCACCACCCATGTAAAGTAATATTTCCTGGTGCTGCCCTTTACCCTCGCTACTCTATTTCCCAACATTAAATGAATATTTCCTGTTATCCCTTACCCTAGCTGCCCTGTGCCTACCTCCACGTGGTTACTCTTTCTCAGTAGCATCCCTTACCCTGTCTCTCATGTGGCTCACCCCTGAGTGGCTGATATTATAAGTTAATAGGGCCTCCAAGGGATGTCTCTTATAGCATAAGTGACTCCGAGTGTGAGGTTTGTGCAAGAGGATTACACAACGAAGTTGAGTGGTTCTGCCTGCCCAAACCTTGGGAGAGGAGTCTCCCATACCATAAGTGACACCCTTGAGAGGCCCTGTGAATTTACTATAAATCACTCCAGTTTAGCATGAGGGTTTTATAAATTTAGAGTATGTTTTTAGTTGTATTGTGCCATCTCCTCCCAAATCCATCCTGAAGTTAAAGAGCAACTCTCTCTTATAATAAAAAGCTTAAAATACTAGATTTACACCAATTATATTATAACGTTTTTTTCTAGTTATTTGTTACTTTTATTACTGTATCCTGCTGTTAGTCTACTAAATATTGTAGAAAATGCAGCAGTTATTTCACAGGGTCTTTCAAACTGTATCTGTCTCTCCCCTGCTAACCACACAGTCGCTGTGTGTGACATCACAGTCTGTTGTCATGGTGAGCACTATGATGTCATAAACAAAGGCACTGTGAGGTTAACAGGGAAGAGACAAATGTTTTCAAGTGTTTTCTATACAGACATTATAGATGGACTACCAAAATGTGTTGTAAATCTTGGAAAGGAACTTTGAAAATAAAAAAAATATATATATTCTCTAGTAAATCGTAATAACTGAAACATTTTATTTTTGAAAGCACCTGCTGAAATGCAGTGTTGCTCTTTAAGTGCTACCTCCTAATGCTCCTACATAAGAGCACACTGCACACAGTACAAGAGATACAGTGGCTCTGCAAGTCAATTGACTGAAATCACATTAGTGATTTATAATTCCCGGTGTTACCCTCAATGTATTCCCCCCATGCAAGCCCTACTCTATGTGATCATTTCCTGGTGTTACCCCTTATCCACCCCCCGCGCCTAATCCCTTCAGTGTAACCAGTATTTCCTCCTATATAAATGGGGGTGGCCCCGCACCCTCCACAGTTCTTTTCCTAATGTCAACCATAGTACATCAGACTGCACGGAGACACTGCCACTTCAGTCTATCACCAAATCTTCAATTTCTCTGATTTTCTTTTCTCACCCTAGTTAATCACTTTCTTTTTAAAGTGATTTTTGCCGCTGTTAGCATTTCCTAGTGTTATCCCTTACCCTTTCACCCTTGTGCCTATCCCTTCTTATGACTAGTATCTCCTGGTAATGCCCCTTACCCTATCACCCCAGTGCCTTTTTGGAGGCAGTATGTCACTGTGGTTTAGGGTACTGAGCTGTAAACCTGTAGACTTGTGTTTGAATCCCACAACCCCCACTTGCATACTGTGTGACCCTGAGCAAGTCACTTAACTTCATTGTGTTCCCAGGTCGCACCTGGAAACAAGCTTCAGCTTATTGTGCCTTTCGTGGTTAAACAACCCCCCTTCCCCTTACTCCATGTGGTTATTATTTTCATGTTTTACCCTTCCTGTGTCCTCTGTGCTGACATCCCCACCCAGTAATTAGTATTTCTGGTGTTACCCTTCCCCTGTCTCCTCTATAGATCCCAGCAGGTGATTAATATTTCTTGGTGTTACCCCTTCCCCTGTCTCTCCTCTATAGATCCCAGCAGGTGATTAATATTTCTTGGTGTTACCCCTTCCCCTGTCTCCTCTATGCCTACCCCAGGTGACTAATAGTTTGTGTGTTACTCCTTCCCCTGTGCCTACCTCCCACATGATTAGTATTTCCTGGTGTTAACTTCTTCTCCTGTCTCCCCTGTGCCTACCACCCCCTCATGTGATTATTTCCTGCTGTTACCCCTTTCCCTGTCTCCCCTGGGCCTACCCTCCCCCTATTTATTTTGCCCTACTCCCCATAGCCTACATTCACATCTGTCTGCCTTTAGACTCACATAACAATGAGCTATGATTAATTAGTCTTTGATTTATAAATGGGAGTCCAAAAGTTCAGGTTTCTGCTTTACGTCCCTATAATTAATGCCATAACTGATATGGACTTTAGAACTTGCTTCTGTATCTTCAGTGTTTTTTTTTTGTCCTCAGCATTAAAGGTGATATGAAACAGCTTAGATATTTTTACATGCCGTTCTGTTTTCCCTTGTACCAATCCTTTATCCAGATACGATTTTCCTTTTTTGTTTAATACTGCAGGTGGTCAGATTTTGATCAGACCAGATCAGACTTGCATACTGTGTGACCTTGAGCAAGTCACTTAACTTCCCTATGCTCCCAGGTCACACCTGTAAACAAGCTTTCAGCTTAGTTTGTTACTCCTTTTAAAACAAGTGAAAAAAAAAAAAAGGATCTTTATTGCCTTTGTAATGATCAAATTCCTCTCTTCAGTAGCTACTGCTTACACTGTTCACTCTAACGGAGCTTTCTGTGATATCAGTAACACCATGTGCACTCTGCCTGGTTAGGGGGACTTTAGACCAGTGGAGGTAAGTGAGGTCATTCGACCAATCTGAAGCACACTTTTTGTGAACTGGACCTGGTGCTGACATGTTTCTTGATGAGATGCATCAACACCGTTGGCCTGGTGTTTCCCCCTGATTGTCCGGTGCTCCTTGTCTGAGGGGGTCTTTCCCAATGCCTTGAAGAAGGCATTGATGAGACCACTCCTTAAGAAACCATCTTTGGACCCAGAGGTTAGGGTGAATTACCATCCTATCTCAACCTTCCTTTTTTGGCGAAGATTGTGGAGAAGGTGGTGGCACTTCAGTTGGAGGAGCTCCTTGTGACCCATGAGTTATATGAACCTTTCCAGTCAGGGTTTCAGGCAAAGCATAGCACAGAAATCGTGCTTGTTCAGGTGCAAAATGATGTCCCCAGGGCTAGAGATCAAGGGGAAAGGGCATTCTTGTTATCTTCGATCTCTCCTCAGCATTTAACACTGTGGACCATTGTGTGTTGCTTGACTGCCTTAGGGAACTCTGCGGACTCACCGGCACTGTCATCTGGTGGTTTGAGTCGTTTTTAACCAACAGAAGGCAACGGGTTGTGATGGGGAATTTTTCCTCCACCCCCCTAGTCTCCCATCTTGTGGAGTACCTCAGGGTTCAATCTCAGCCCCAATGTTGTTCACAGTGTACATGCTACCCCTGGGAGGGATCATTAGGAAGTATGGCTTGGGTTTTTATTGCTATGCTGATGATACCCAGCTATACTTATCCTTTGCCCCAGGAACATCCAACGCAGCAGACGTGCTAAACAGCTGCCTTGCTGAGATTAATGACTGGATGGCCTCCAGCTGGTTGCAACTGAACCTGATAAGACTGAGGTATTGGTGGTGGAGTCAAACAGAATGCGGGATAGGATGGTCTCTGGTGCGGAGACTGGACTTGTTCTGGGATCCGTCCCATTGAAGGCCTCCTCTAAGCTGCAAAAGCTTGGTATCAGTCTGGACAGGGGTTTGAAGATGGAGGTGCAAGTGTCTTCACTGTCCGCTCTTATTTTTTCCATCTTAGAAATGTTGTAGGATAAAGCCACTTGTGCCGCCTCTGGACCTCCCCACTTTGATACATGCCTTAGTGACATCAAGGCTTGATTACTGTAATGTACGCTACCGCGGGGTCGTGGGAGGATCTTTCCACAGGCTGCAGCTAGTGCAGAATGCAGCTGCCCAGTTACATAGAAACATAGAAACATAGAAGTTGACGGCAGATAAGGACCGCAAGGCCCATCCAGTCTGCCCATTTCTTTTTCTACCTTATAAATGTGCCATCGGCCTTTGCTCTGTCAGTGACCTATCTATTCATAGTCATTTGTATTGCTCCCTTATGCCTATCCCATGCCTGTTTGAAGCCCTGCACTGTATTCATAGCCACCACTTCTTGTGGTAAGCCATTCCATGCATCTACCACCCTTTCTGTGAAAAGAATTTCCTCCATTCCCCTTAATCGGCCTCCCTCTAATCTCATGCTGTGTCCTCTTGTCCTGCTATTTTCTTATATTTAAACATGTTAGACTCTTTCACCTTGTTTATGCCCTTAAGGTGTTTGAATGCCTCGATCATATCACCTCTCTCCTCCTTTGCTCAAGGGTATACATATTGAGCTCCGTTAATCTGTCCTCATATGTCTTCTGATGCAGTCTCTGCACCATTTTGGTTGCCCTTCTCTGGACTGCCTCAATTTGGTTAATGTCCTTGTGAAGGTGTGGCCTCCAATACTGCGCGAGTACTCCAGATGGGGGCCTAACCAATGTCTTGTACAGGATTATTACCTCCCTCTTACGACTTGTGATACCCCTGTTAATACACCCTAACACCCCATTAGCCTTACCTACTGCTTTAGGGTCTGCTTGGATGATTTTGGTCATCAGTGATGATGATGCCCAAGTCTCTTTCTTCCTTTGTGACTGCTAGCAACTCCTCCCAGCCTATAAGTGGCTTCAGGGTTTCTCTTCCTATGTGCATGATTTTGCACTTCTTTGCATTAAATCCCAGTTGCCACTCTTCTGACCATTCTGCTAGTTTATCCAGATCTCTTCTCATTCTGCCCACCCCATCTGGATCATCTACCCTGTTGCAGATCTTGGTGTCATCTGCAAACAGACAAGCCTTACCCTCTAGTCCATCTGCAAGGTCACTAATGAAGATGTTGAATAGGACTGGCCCCAGGACTGATCCCTGAGTACCCACTTGTGACTTGCATCTCCTCTGACTGTATACCATTTACCACCACTCTCTGTTTTCTGCCAGTCAACCAGTTTGCCACCCAGTTGACCAACTTCTGACCCACCCGAGCCTGCCCAGCTTATTTATCAATCTTCTATGTGGAACAGTGTCAAAGCTTTGCTGAAGTCAAGGTAGGCGACATCAACTGCTCCCCCTTGGTCCACCACTCTGGTTACCCAGTCAAAGAAATCTATGAGATTGGTTTGACAGGACCTTCCTTTTGTAAACCCATGCTGTCTTGGATCCTGTGCCTCTATGGATTCCAGGTGTTGCACTATCCTTTCCTTAAGGAGTGCCTCCATAATCTTGCCCACTACTGAGGTAAGACTGACTGGTCTGTAGTTCCCCGCCTCCTCCCTGCTACCACTCTTGTGGAGCGGGATCACATGAGCACTTCTCCAGTCTTCTGGGACCTCTCCTGTGCTCAGAGACTCACTAAACAATTCTGCTAATGGCTCTGCTAGTTCCTCCTTTAGCTCCTTAAGTACCCTGGGATGTATGCCATCAGGTCCCATTGCCTTATCCACCCTGAGCTTAGCAAGCTCTTGTAGGACCCTTTCTTGTGTGAGGGAGTAGTGCTCACCTCCCTCCCCTGTGTCCATGATGCTTGAGCTGTGGGCCCTGCCCCACTTCTCTTCAGTAAATACTGAGCAAAAGTATCTATTTAGGATAGATGCCTTTACAGGGTCCTCCTCCTCCTCCATGCTCCCTTTTCTCCATTAAGCTTAGCAATACCCCTCTGGACTTTCTCCTTTCACTAATGTATCTATAGAAAGTCTTGTCACCTTCTTTTACTGTTCTTGCTAGTGTTTCCTCAGTTTGGGACTTTGCCTGCCTTACTGCCTTCCCTGCTTCCCTTAGGGCAGTTTGGTATGCCTCCCTATCTTCATCCAGCTGTGTTCCCTTATATTTCCTGAAGGCCAGCCTTTTGGCTCTGACCTTTTCTGCTACTGTATTTGAGAACCAAAGTGGTTTCCTTCTTCTTTTGCACTTCCTTTTCTGTCTAACACAATGGGATGTTGCTTCAAGTATTGCATCCTTAATGCTTGCCCACTTTGCCTGTACCCCTCACCTGTGTTTCTTTTGCCAGGGCTAGCTTAACTCTGTTGGCCATCTTATCAAAGTCAGCTCCTCTGAAGTCCCATATTTTGCCTTGGAATGGGATGATTTAGATGTAGTAGCCAAATTGAACCATACCATGTGATGGTCACTGGCCCCAGGTGACCTTCTACCTGGAGATCTGTGATCCCTTCTTTGTTAGTCAGTACTAGATCTAGTATAGCCCTGTCTCTTGTGGGTTGCTGTACCAGTTGTTTGAGGCCCTCCCCTGCAGGAATCCACTATGAATCTAGTTCTGGCAGATGTTCCTGCTGGTATTGACCAATCTGTATCCGGCATGTTGAAGTCTCCCATTATCAGAACCTCCCTTTAGCTGTCATGTTTTGTATATCTTCTAACAGTAATGTGTCTATGCTCCTCCTCTGGTCTGGGGGCCTGTAGACAACCCCAGTTCTTATGGCTGTCCCATTTCCTGTTTCCAGGGTGACCCACAGTTCTTCTGGCTCCTTATGTGTATTCTGAATTTCTGTAGCTTTGATATTTTCATTAACATACAGGGCCACTCCTCCCCCCCTTTTTGCACCTCGGTCTCTTCTGAACAATACATAGCCAGGTACTGAAGTCTCCCAAGTGTGGTTACTGGTAAACCACGTCTCACTAATTGCTACTATGTCCACTAAGGGTCACCTTCTACCAGTTACTTACTGGGCAGCCTGAATTTTGCCATATTACACCGGTACTGCGTGTTCTGCATTGGCAGCCGGTCAGGTGGAGGATCCTTTTTAAGGTGGGTCTTCTCACTTCTAAGGCACTAAATGGCCAGAGTCTTGGTTACCTGTCAGACCTTCTTGCACCGTCTCTCTCGGTTTTCCCCCTCCGCTCCTCTGGTGGGGGCCCCCTGGCGATTCCCAGGACAAGGTTAAGAATGTCTGGCAACAGAGCCTTTAGTGTCACAGCCCCCGTAATGTGGAATTCACTACCCCTTGGGGTTAGGGGAGGCCCCAACCTTGGAGGTATTCAAGGCCCACCTCAAGGCCCTCCTATTTGCCCAGGCTTTTCCTGACTCAGTATTATTGCCTACTGAATTAGATATAGTTCTCGGCGCCCTTATTTTTAGACTATTTTGCAATAAGTGGTATTCTATTATCTATGGATTTAACTGCTTAAGTGTTTTTTCTTTTTTTGTTATTTGTTATTCATGAATATATTTCTGTTTATATGTTTATTTGATTTGCTCGGCACCCAGAGCCTCCGGGATTGGGAGTCTTTTAAATAAAGATTGCTTTGCCTTGTCTGACCATTCTGGGCCATTTTTATGAACAGTATGAAACGGTGTAACTGACATCATGGAATTTCTTGGAAATAACCAAAGAAAGATCAGCAGCTGTTGAGGCAAGGGGAACACAGTGTAAAAAGGGCACTACAAAATGACATCATTATAGAACAATATAACTCTAATTAATTATTCATCAGCCTAGCAAGGCTCCAGATTGGTTATTGGATTGGTCATTAACCTCTTACAAATGACTGATCCAGCTGCCCAGTAACATACTAATTGCCAGCAGATTAGGCCTTACGGTCTATCGAGTCTGCTCGAACCTCAGATCCCTAGTCGGGTACTAACTGACCGTATTTTGAACACACAGCTCATGCCACACAGCTGAAACTTAAATGTAAGTAAAAAAAAAAAAACACAAAAGCAAAAGTTATTATTGTGATTAGGCTTATAATCGCAATAACAACCTCAAACCCAGTAATTTCCTTGGATTAATGGCCAGCGGTAGAAAGGTGGTCCTCGGTTGCATCTTGTGCTATCCAACTGGTCATTAATTCCTCAAAAAGGACTGACTTTTCAGTCATTCTTTTTTTTTTTTCCATCTTGCTTTTTTTCCTGGTGACACGGCAGGTGGCTACAGCCATCCCCCTCAGGGCTCCGAACTCCTTCGTGGCTCTGCTTCCCCAGCCCCAGGCTCTCCCCAGTATTCCCCCATGAAGTTTCCCCCTCATGGCAGGGCCAGAGGGGGCTGGCTCCCACCCCGCCTCAAAGCACAGTCCAGATCTGGGGTCACCTGAGGCCAGATGCAGCGCTGCAGATTCAAGGAGCCTGCCAGACCCCTTTTCCTTGTTCTTCCTCCCTTCCCCCCACCACAGCATGAATGTGTGTGCATGGAGGCACATTCACGCCACGTTTCCGCTCTTCTTTGTCTCCTAGACTCCAACACTACCCTCCGGCCTCCACTAGAGGGCAGCCAAGGAGCAGGATGAGAACCTTCCCCGGGAGAGCAGAGCAGACCATCGGACGCTCAATCCTCTCCCTCCCCTGCCAACCCCCAACAACCTGAAGTCACTTCCGACCCCAGGTCACTGGCGTGGCGCAAGTTGTGGCATCCAGTGCCACAACCCTCAGCACCACCAGGCCGGCTCAGTCATTTTTTCTTAAGTACATGTCTGACATGGAAGGAACAATCCTATGGTGAACTTTTAATAGATAATAATGGCTAGGCAACTGTGTGTTATGGATTTTATTTACAAACCCGAGACCTGTCAGTTTGACCTCTGTGGTAGGGAAAGTGATGGAGTCACTTCTGAAGGAAAGAATTGTTGAGTACCTAGAGGTCAGTGGAGCACAGGACTCAAGGCAGCATGGGTTCACAGTGGGAAGGTCATGTCAGACGAATCTAATAGATTTCTTTGACTGGGTGACCAAAGTAGTTGACCAGGGAGGGGCTGTGGACATGGCCTACCTAGACTTTAGCAAGGCATTTGACACAGTCCCACACAAAAGATTAATAATCAAATTAACCAGCCTGGGAGTGGGTTCCAGGGTGGTAGCCTGGGTAAAACATTGGCTGGAAACAGAACACAGAAGGTAATTGTAAATGGAGTCCACTCTGAAGAAAGGGGGGTTACTAGTAGGGTACTGCAGGACTCATTACTGGGTCCAGTCCTTTTTAATGTCTTTAGAAGTGACATTGCAGAGGGACTGGAAGGAAAAGTATGCCTCTTTGAAGATGACACAAAGATCTGCAACAGGGTTGATACACAAGGAGGTGTGGAAAGGATGAGAAGGGACTTGGCAAGGTTGGAGGAATGGTCAGAAGTATGGCAGCTTGGATTCAATGCAAAAAAGTGCAAAATAATGCACTTGGGAAATAAAAACCCAGGGGAAGATTACACAATGGGGGGGAGATGCTAACAACAACAAACATGGAATGGGACCTGGGGTAATCATATCAGATTACTGGGATACTGGGATGTATAAGGAGAGGCATCACCAGCAGAAAACAAGAAGTTGTTATCCCTCTGTATAGACAGTTGGTGAGACCCCATCTGAAGTACTGCGTCCAGTTCTGGAGACCCCATCTCCGCAAGGACATAGACAGAATGGAGGCAGTCCAGAGGATGACAACTAAAATGGTGCAGGGTCTGCAAGAGAAGCCACACGAAGAGACTAAAGAAGCTTAATATGTATACCCTTGAGGAAAGGAGAGAGAGAGGGGGGACATGATAGAAATTTTTAAGTACCTCAGTGGAATCACCAAAGTCCAAGATGGTAGCATCTTTCAGAAAAAGAGATGTGCAAGAACAAGGGGACACAATTCAAAGATGGGGGGGACGGCTCACGGGCAATGTGAGGAAGTATTTTTTCACAGAGAGGGTGGTGGGCACATGGAACAGACTTCCTGAGAAGATTGTGGGGTCTAAAACTTTGGCAGGATGCAAGAATGTATGGGACAGACATAAGGCATCTCTAGTGGGGGTAGGAAGAAGTAGGCTGTTGGTTAACTAGGATCTGCAGCTTATCCATTAGGTAGAGAAATGGGCAGACAAGGTGGGCCAAGCGGTCCTTACCTGCCGTCAAAGTCTGTTTCTATGTTTCTATGTGTGATGATCCATAAACCTTGCAAGCAAATCTCAAGAGGTTAATGAGGTCATCACATACCTCGGGCGTGTAAAAAAATCCATAAAAACTCTGTTGTTTGTTCTTTATTTTTTATAATTATTGGTGCAAGGGAGTGAATGCAAAGCTCCCAAGCAGTTCTGTTTCTCACGCACACACACACACACACACACACACTCATACTCTATCTTGTTTTTGCTTTAAAAAATTAAAGTACTGAATGGTGCTTAGGTTGCGGTGTTGGAAGTCAGCCAGCCCAGTCAGACACAGCCCCACTGGTGATCACTCCAGGTTGGACTCGCAGTTTCCCGAGCTCAACACACACAGCAGGATCAACCAGATACATTTTAGTAGTAGTAAAGGCAGGATCAACCGGATAAATACCTAAAAAAAAAAAGAAATAATGAGTAAAAAATAGTCTTATGAAAGAGAAATGATCAGTTGGTCCAGCAGCTTGTCACTAAGTGACAAATGGAGCCACCATGTGTGCAGAACTCTCTAGCCCGCCCACACACAGAAAAAGAGCCAATGAGGTAGCATAAATGCAACTGATGGGAGAGTTAAAAGAAAATGCCAAAATAACTAGGCAACCAGGCTGAATCTGTATCCCTGACCTAGGGTTCTGTGTACGGGATCTGCATCCCCGACCTGGGGTTCTGTGTACTGAAGCTGCATCCCAGACCTGGGGTTCTGTGTATGGAAGATGCATCCTCGACCGGAGGTTCTGTGTACTGAATCTACATCCTGGACCTGAGGTTCTGTATACTGAAGATGCGTCCTGGACCTGAAGTTCTGTGTTACGAAGCTGCAACCCAGACTTGAGGTTCTGTGTTTTGAATCTGCATACCTGATCTGAGGTTCTGTGTTTTGACACCATCCCGAACCTGATGTCCTGTGTTGTAAGAGGGCAACAAGTGTAAGGGAAGTGGCAGTAGTTACGGATTTGACTATGTCTGACATGGACCGGAAATTTCCAGTTGCGGCTAGTACTTGGAATCAGTTTCTGATGGATGCCTGTCAGAAGGAATTTCTAGAGCAATTAGTTTAAGGCCCAACAGGGGAAGGGAGGCCCTGCTGCATGCGGTGCTCAACAACAGTGAGAGGTTTTAGAATGTAGCAGTCCTAGAACCACTCTGGTCCAGTGACCATGGGACAAAAACACTGGAGGTCCAGCTGAGGACAGGCAAAGGCGCAAAAGGAATAGGGGTATGGGACTTTTAAAAAGGAGACTGTGGCAAAATGAGTGAACAACTGGAGAAAAGCATGAAGGACATAGTGAAGGTAGAGGGTACAGAAGAAAGGTGGGTAGCATTTAAGAAGGCGATGATACAAGTGGCCGATAGCTCCAATCCAAAGGTACCCAAGGGTAGCAGGACTAAGGGGCCAATGTGGTTCACAGACAATGTAAAGGTGGCAGTAAGAACCAGAAGGAGGGCATTTCCTCCCAGGTCAACCCTGAAAAAGGGACTGCAATTGTCTCAGTGGACTTACCCGGTCACCAAAATTCAATAAATAAATAAATAAAGGGGTGAAGTATCTGGAAGCAGGAAGAGAAACTACCAGGAAGGTGAGGGAGGAAAAAGTGTAGATGGAGCTTCAGTTGGCAACAGGGGTGAAGAAAGGGGATAAAGTGTTCTGGTACATCTTGGAGAAATTAATGGTCAAAGGGTATAGTGAAAATTACTGACAATGAGGGGTAGGAGGAGAGGGGAGATAAGAGGAAGGCAGAGATACGAAACAATTATTTTTGTTTGGTATTTTTTTTTTTTTCTTTTGGTAACTGGGTAAGGCCCACTAGACACAAGTGCCTGTTTTCAGGGGTGACCTGGGAGCACGGGGCGGTTAAGTGACCTGCTCAGAGTCAAACAGTATGCAAGTGCAAGTTGTGAGAATCAAACTCAGGTCTGGTTTGCTGGATTTACCAAGCTCATTCACATCTCATTCCTCTAACCTCTAGGCTATACTGCAAAGTGATGGGATACTGCCAGATTGTGGTGTCGGGAAGGGAGATAGCAAAGACACTGGGTCAAAGGTCCAGATGACAGAGGAAAGGGTGCTGGAAAAGCTAGCAGGGTTGAAAGTAGATAAATGTATGGGACCTGGCAGCTTACACCTGATGATGCTATGGGAGTGGGCAGGGCCACTAGCTGACATTTTCAATAGCTTGTTAGCCACAGGGTGATCTATAAGGGACTGGAGGTCAGCAGATGTGGTTCCACTGCACAAGAGTGGGAAGTAGGATAAGCCAAGGAATTATAGGCCAGTTATCTTGACATCTAGAGTGGCGAAGAAGATCATGTGGAGTTTCAACTGAGGGAGGACCTCATGGACTTCCAAAAGGGAACTTGCTGAAGGACTCCTGACAGTCTGGGTTCACGGGAGGGGGAAGGGCTTGCCAGAGGAATCTGGTTGAGTTTTTCAACTGTGCTACCACAGCAGTAGAAAAGGGGAAGCAATTGATATACCTTAATTTCAGCCTTTGACACTCCCCTATAGGAGGGTGGTCCCAAAGATTAGGGACTCGGGGTAGAGGAAAGATGGTAAAGTGAGGAGAGAACTGCCTGAGGGGTAGAACACAAAAGGTAGTAGTCAATGGTGAGTTTTCAGAGATGAGGGAAGTGACCACTGGGGTACCTCAGGGGTCAGTACTAGGACTGGTTCTCTTCAATATTTTCACCTGTGACATAGGCAAGGCAATTTTATTTATAGCATCAATAAACTTGATTAAAATCAATAAATAGCACTAAATATAATATTTAAAAAATATTACATATATAGCAGATGGAATCAAGGGTAAAATCTGCCTCTCTACACATGAAACAAAGATCTGCGCAGGGGTAGACACAGAAGAAGGGAGAAGGGAACTATGGGAGGATCTGGGAAGGTTGGAGAACTGGTCCAAAATTTGGCAGCTGAACTTTTAGTGCTAAAAAGTGTAAAGTAATGCACTTTGGGAAAAGTAACGCAAGGGTGCAATATGAAATGGGAGTGGTGGTGTTGGATAGCACCCTGGAAGAAAAAGATTTAGGTGTGATGATATCGAAGACCCAAAAAATGTCTGCACACTGCAGCAGGGCAGTAAGCAAAGCAAACAGAATGGTGGGATGCATTTGGAGGGGAATAAACAGTAGAAGGCAGGAAACGATCCTCCCTCTGTACACATCACTGTATGATCGCAGCTGGAATACTGTGCCAGGTAATGGCAAGGCAAAGGCAGGGCAGATTTTATTTTTAGGGCGCCCAATCCCTGAGGCTCTGGGTACCTAACAAATTATAACAAGATTAACAGCAATTACAGTACAGAAATAAGAGGAATAAATAACATCGAAACTCGACTGTTAGAATTAACTACAATAATAAATTGGATCAGGTACATCTTATTCTGTGAATGCCAGGCTGAAAAGGTGGAGCCCACAACTGAGGAAAGACTGTAACAAGGTGGAGGCCGTACAGCGCAGGACAACTAAGATGGTGCATGGCACTTGGGGATTTGATGTACGAGTCTGGACTTAAATGTGTACACCCCAGAGAAAAGGAGGGAAAGGGGTGCAATGAATGAAACATTCAGGCACATGCAAGAGATAGAGTAGACACCAAGAAACTATTCTCCTTAAGTTCAAACACAGGAACAAGAGGGAACTGGCTAAAGCTGGTGAGGAGAGATTGAAAAAGGACATCTGTAAGCACGTGTTCATAGAAAGGGTGGTGGATATGTGGAATAAGCCACCTGAGGGGACATCTGTAAGCACGTGTTCATAGAAGGGGTGGCGGATATGTGGAATAAGCCACCGGAGGGGACATCTGTAAGCACGTGCTCATAGAAAGGGTGGCGGGCATGTGGATAAGCCACCGAGGACATCTGTAAGCGTGCTCATAGAAAGGGTGGCGGGCATGTGGAATAAGCCACCGGAGGGGACATCTGTAAGCACGTGTTCATAGAAAGGGTGGCGGACATGTGGAATAAGCCACCGGAGGGGACATCTGTAAGCACGTGTTCATGGAAAGGGTGGCGGATATGTGGAATAAGCCACCGGAGGGGACATCTGTAAGCACGTGTTCATAGAAAGGGTGGCAGGCATGTGGAATAAGCCACCGGAGGGGACATCTGTAAGCACGTGTTCACAGAAAGGGTGGCGGACATGTGGAATAAACTACCGGAGGGGACATCTGTAAGCACGTGTTCATAGAAAGGGTGGCGGACATGTGGAATAAGCCACCGAAGGGGACATCTGTAAGCACGTGTTCATGGAAAGGGTGGCAGATATGTGAAATAAGCCACTGGAGGAGACATCTGTAAGCACATGTTCATAGAAAGGGTGGCGGACATCAATCAATCAAAATCTTTATTTATCCAGGCGGGCACCATTGAGCAAGGCTCATTTGCAAGGTGGACCTGGTCATGAATACATCAAAGTACAGTACAGAAGCAGGTATACAAAAAACAATAATATACAAGGAAGAAAAAATATATACAGTGTATACAGTACAGTACAAGGTTGAAATAAATAATAATAAAAAAAAACAACAGCATTATTTTACAATTGAAGAAGTTAGCAGATGTACAATCAACCATAGGCATACAGGGGTTATAAGCAGAGATCTTTTGAGTGAGGCAGCCAGCAACTACACATATAGGGGAAAGAGGCTGTGTACATGTAGAATAAGCCACCGGAGGGGACATCTGTAAGTACATGTTGATAGAAAGGGTGACGGACATGTAGAATAAGCCACCAGAGGGGACATCTGTAAGCACACGTACATAGAAAAGAGTAGTGGACATGTGGAACAAGCCACCGGAGGGGACATCTGTAAGCATGTGTTCATAGAAAGGGTGGCGGATATGTGGAATAAGCTAACAGAGGAAGTCATACAGGTCAAGTCAATCAGCAGCTTCAAGCAGGAATGGGACAGGCAGGTGAGTTAGTTAAGAAGGGGGGGCAGTAAAAAAAGGGGAGGATTGCCACGATGCAAGGCAGAATGGTTAGGGTGGGCAGACTGGAGGGGCCAAAAGCCTTCTTCAGCTGTCAGTGTCTATATATCTATGTATAGCTGCATTCCAAACTTTAGTTTCTGTGTCGTGATGGTGCATCCCAGACCTCAGGGTCTCTGTACTTACGTCGCATCCTGGACATTAAGTTCTGTGTAGTTAAGCTATATCCCAAACCTGTGGTTCTGTGTAGAGAAGCTGCATTCTAGACCTGGAGTTCTGTGTAGTGAAACTGTATCCTACCCTGTGGTTCTGTGTAGAAAAGTTGCATTCTGGACCTGGGTTCTGTGTGGAGAAGCTGCATTCTGGACCTGGGGTTCTGTGTAGAGAAGCTGCATTCTGGACCTGGGGTTCTGTGTAGAGAAGCTGCATTCTAGACCTGGTGTTCTCTGTAGAGAAACTGCATTCTGGATCTGTGGTTCTGTGTAGAGAAGCTGCATTCTGGACCTGGGGTTCTCTGTAGAGAAACTCCATCCTGGACCTGAGGTTCTGTGTAGAGAAGCTACATTCTAGACCTAGGGTTCTGTGTAGAGAAGCTGCATTCAAGATCTGGGGTTCTCTGTAGAGAAACTGTATTCTGGACCTCTGGTTCTGTGTAGAGAAGCTGCACTGTAGACCTAGGATTCTCTGTAGAGAAGCTGCATCCAAGTTGGTGGTTCTGTGCAAAGAAGCTGCATTCTGGACCTGGGGTTTTCTGTAGAGAAACACCATTCTGGACCTGTGGTTCTGTGTAGAGAAGCTGCATTCTATACCTGGGGTTCTCTGTAGAGAAGCTGCATCCAAGTTTGTGGTACTGGGTGGAGAAGCTGTATTCTAGACCTGGGGATCTTACTTCGAGATACAGCACTTGCAGCAGGTTACACCATAAGGACTGAAGCCGGCAGGTGGCAGGCGGCAGGGCCCCACGGAAACTTTTGCTAGCTATACCCAGCGGGAGACCACCCCTGATGTCGGCCCCGCCCCTGACATCAGATGCATCATAAAAGGGGTGGTCTCTCAGCATATCGCAGTTCTTTTCCCACCGTTGACTCACAAGCAACGGCTCCACGGATGCCTTCAGCCTACGAATGAAGCCAGAACTTTGCCTTTTCAAAAAAAATTTCTAAATATCCTCGCATGTCTTTGTCCCCAACCCCTTCAACTGAAGGACACCCCTCAAAGTGTGCTTGTGGCAAGCAGATCCCCTTTAAAGATAGGCATTCAGCCTGCATGAGGTGCTTATGCCCAGACCACGACACCAAGGCCTGCACCATCTGCCAACAGTTTAATAGTCACACAAGGATCTGCTGCCAGAAGGCCCTTCAAAGTTTCCTTCTTGAAGAAAAACTTAAACAAATGGAGAGAGATCCATCCTCCTGAGGGGAATCGTCCCATAGGTCGGGGAAACATAAAGAGAAGAGAAGGGACAGGGATAGGAAGAGATCCCCTAACCGCGCTTTGGACTCCCGGGCCTGCTCCGGCTCCAACAGCTCGGAGAAGTCCCCCTCACGGGCCAAGTCCCAGCCCCTACCGGTCAAGGTTCGGACCTCAGGTGGGTCAGGTACCTCTGTCTCCTTACAATCCTTAAAAATTCATCCCAAATACAGCTGACCATCCAGTTCAGCTGCCTGGTCTGAGGCTTCAGACTGGCACAAACAGCCGTCCAAGTCAGCTGCCAAGGTAGGGCCCGACTCCAAGGACCGACCCCGGGACACCAACCATAGATCGGTCTCCCAACCTCTGAGGGGCTCAGAAGCTCCTCCTAGACGTACCACAGAGCTGACGTCCTTGAAACAGATGTTGGATAGCAAGCAGCCATCAGACCCGACGACTGCCAAATGACCGAAAGTTCTGACGCTACCCTCACCCTCCACACCAGACACCAGCTGCCAGGGCACGTCGGAGGAAGAGGTACCAGACGTTGGTGCACAACCGGCAACCGACGACCAGACGGGTGAAACGAAGGACCCCGGGTTACCCCAAGACCCGGCAACAGGTCAGACCCCCCCTCAGGCACCTATGCCCAATTCCAAGGATGGGAAGACATCGACGCCGGGGCCATCATCCAGTTTGAACACTGAAGAGGTGAAGGAGTTATTCACCTTTTGGTGGGACACCATCAGGAAAGATGTTGTCCCTCCCAAACCCCCACAGGAGGTTCCCCCTCCTAGGGAGCTGTCTCTTGAGCCACCCCCCAAAGAAACTATACCACCACCCAGGGGTAGGTGTCACGACAAGAAGCCAAGGGACTGGAAGCTGCAGCACTCCAGGACCCCTTCATGGTCTCCTAGTGTACATGGATGCAAGAGACCCAGAAAAAGATCCCGCTCTTCTTCTGGTGAGGATTCACACCCGGATACTTCAGACATGTCCAGGGCCCCTTCTCCATTCAGTATCCAATTGCTCGACCCCAGTGACCTGTTTAGGTAACCACCAGATGACCCCTCATTCATGGACATAATGAGGCACATTCAGGAGAACATGTGGTGGGATACTGAGGAGCTGGACCCCGAAAGGCAATGCCTGGCTCGGTACCTCCTGCAGAAGGACCCAATGCCTGTGGAGGTTCCACCATTGGACACCTTCCAAGATGCCACTAAGGCAGCCTGGAAGGGGCCTTATTCTACACCGGCAGTTCCCAAAAAGGCAGACCGCCTCTACAGGGCCCCGTCGGAGGACCCATACTTGGGCCAGCAACCAGTGGCAGACTCCCTTGTTTTAACTGCCACCCACGATAGATCGCAACGCCCTCAGCATCTGAGCACCCAGCCACCAGACCAGGAATCCAAACAATTAGACTCCATAGGAAGGTGCATGTATGAGGCTGCTACATGCTCCGTAAGGTCTCTAAATTACCGTACCCATATGGTGCAGTTTCAGAATGCACGGTGGGACCAAGGCCAGGACCTCTTCAAGGATTTCCCGGATGGAGACAAGAAGGAGGAATTGCTGAACCTCCTTAAAACAGGCTCAGATGTTGGGACGCAGGTCCTCAGGGCAGTCTATGGCTCTGTGGACTCTGCAGCCCGAGGTGCCGCATGATTCTGGTCACTCCTTTCTGACCCAGACAAGTTTGGTTCTCTCTTTTGCAACAGTACTCAGAGGAACCTCCTCTTCCTCTTCCTCTCTCGCAACATTCACTGACCCAGGATCAGGGGACCTTGGTCCACCCAGGCCTCAAGTCCCTTCAGTTGCACGTATGGCTCCTGCAGACGTAGCTCAAGCCCGGTTCAGGGTTTCCCCCTGAGTGGCTGAGGTCCTGGTGGAGGCCAGAAAACCCTCCACTAGGTCTACCTATGCCATGAAATGGAAACGTTTCACTATCTGGGCCGCTTCTAATGATCTTGAGCTTTTCTCGTGGTCTGTGGGGTGGCTTCTGGACTACTTGCGACACCTCTTTGACCTGGGTCTCAGTCATTCATCCTTGAAGGTTTACATGGCAGCCATTTTGGCCTACCATGTCCCTTTTGCAGATAGGACGTTTGCTCAGCTGGAGGTCTCTAAGATCTTCCTTAGAGGGGTCCTCCATTTGCGACCCCCTATCCAGGTTCCTTCCCCTCCTTGGGATCTGAATTTTATTCTCAAAAAGCTTACTCTGCCTCCTTTCAAGCCAGCAGCCTCAGCAGACCTAAAGTTCCTCTCGTGGAAGACTCTCTTCCTCGTGGCCATTACACCTACAAGCTCGAAGAGATTTCGAGGCTCAGGCCCTCATGTGCAAAATCCAGTACTTGATTTTTCACAAGGAACGTGTGGCTCTGCGTACCAACCCTAAGTTTCTTCCCAAGGTGGTAGCGGAATCTACGCTGAACCAATCCATAGAGTTGCCTGCTTTCTTTATGCAGCACTCTAATCAGGGGGAGTACCTCCTGCATACTCTGGATGTTCACAGGATTCTGAGATACTACACCAACAGGACGAAGGATCTCAGAAAGACTGATCAACTGTTTGTCTCTCTTGCTCATAAAAGAGAAGGCAATGCTGTTTCTAAGCAATGCCTGTTTAAATGGTTGTCTCATTGTATCACTTTCCATTATGACAAGTACAACATGACCCTGCTGGGTCAAGTCAGAGGCCACTCCACCAGAGGGGTCGCTGCCTCTGCGGCTTGTTTCAAGAATGTGTCAGCAGCTGACATTTGTGCAGCCACAACTTGGACTTCTGTCCATACCTATACGAAACATTACAGTTTGGACATTGCCTCTCACAGTAGAGCAAGCTTTGGGTTGACTGTTCTGCAAGGTCTCCTTTCCTAAGGCCTTCACAGCCAGAGGGTCTACTTCTGAGTAGTTTTCCTCCTCCCGTTTGCTTCTCCTTGTTCCAGACTGCTTGGGACTCAGTCCTATATGTAATTACGTACTGCAAGAGCCCTTTTGAAGTAAGATAGTGCAGTTACGTAAGAACTTACCGTAACAGTAGATCTTCGAGAGAGGCTCTTGCAGTAGGTAATACCTTCCCGCCCTCCATCCCCCTAAGCTTTTTCGGCTCCTTTTCCAGGATGGGAAATATCCGCTTCACTCTCATCTCAGCTTTTGGCCTTTGGCAGGAAAGAACTGGAAGGTGGACGTGGGGGACCACCCCTTTATACTGACGACGCATGACGTCAGTCACCTGATGTCAGTCTCCTGACATAGGGGCGGTCCCCCGCCAGAGACTGCTAGCTAGAAATTTTTCCGTGGGATCCTGACACCTGCCGGCATCAGTCCTATATGTAATTACCTACTGC
The DNA here is from genome assembly GCA_016271365.2 of Neoceratodus forsteri. Taxonomy (NCBI): domain Eukaryota; kingdom Metazoa; phylum Chordata; order Ceratodontiformes; family Ceratodontidae; genus Neoceratodus; species Neoceratodus forsteri. The sequence goes on along the minus strand of CM028135.1, from coordinate 1,103,581,131 downwards.
AAGAGCCTCTCTCGAAGATCTACTGTTACGGTAAGTTCTTACGTAACTACTTTTTTTTGACCATATACTATAAAAGGTGACGGCTGAGGATCGGGTGACAACCACGCTGAAATCACCTCTTGTGGTTGCTAGGGCTACAATAAACCTATCGGGCTGCACTCTCGAGGTTTACCATGTTGCCCTAGCAACAACTCGAGGTGATTACAGCATGGTTATCACCCGATCCCCAGCCATTATCCTCTATGTTAATCATCTCCCTCATCTCACTAGCTACCATAATACATTGATAGATACTGAAGAGATGGTCCTACCACTGCTGTTGGTATCTCTGAGATATGACAGACCCTCACTAATTGCTTCACTGTATCTAGAATCAACTGATAAACTACTTGTAAACTAGAAAGATGAAGGCAATGCTGTTTGGTTCCAGGCTTAATTTTCAGTAAGTCATGCTTTGTCCCTCCCTGCCCAGTACTGCTGGTTCCCTACTAGGAGAAGTTAGCCATTTCAAATACTTGGGGATCACACATAGAAACATAGAAACATAGAATTTGACGGCAGATAAGGACAGCTTGGCCCACCCAGTCTGCCCATTTCCCTACCTACTGGATAAGCTGCAGATCCTAGTTAACCAGCAGCCTACTTCTTCCTACCCCCACCCCCTAGAATTGCCTTATGACTGTCCCATGCATGCTCAGGACCCCTCACTGGATTTCTCCCTTCATATTCATCAGTCTGTCAATCTGTCATCTCTAAAATGAGCACATGGCTTACAGGACTAATTCCAAAGCACGCTAGGTCATTGCACAAGGGATGCTGCTAGGTCTTATATATGGGCTGCTGGCCTGTCTTCATACAAATAAAACAAGCCTTTCAAATTGGGATGTAACATACAGCTGTATCTGTTGCTTTGCCCTAGCAAGCCCCCCCCCCCCCCAGGTTACACACCTGCTCTGCACTGACCAGGGCTATTTATCCTCAACTGGAAAGTGTTCTTTCTCATGGGCTGTTTAGCAGACAAATTGCTTCAGTAAGGATCCCCGCCCAGGTGAGTTAGCTAACCACATGCAATATCCCATGGCAATTTACTTGTTGAGACCCATGAGATCTTTTCTACTCAAAGAACGCAGATGTGCCACAAGAACAGGTCAACAACCAGCCTGCCAGTGCAGCAGTAGCGCTACCACTTGCGACAACGGTGACCTGGGTTTGTGAAGCCTGGGTTGCTGGAGGGCCGGCCGGGGGGCGGAGAAGGATTGAATGCCCTTGGGGCTGCTCTCCTTCTCCGGGGAGGGTGGGTTGCAGTCCTTGCTGCTATACCGCCACCTGGCTGACCACAGGTGGAGATGCAGTCAAGATGCAGCAGCACAGGAGAGGGGCGGACGTTGGCTCAGAGCCTGGAATGAAGGCACATCTCTCCGTGCCTTTGTCTCATTGGCTGTCCTCGCATGTTGGTGTCTGCAGGTGTAGGACCAAGAAAACCAGGAAAAGACCCCACGTCTGTGCCAGGAGATGGGCCTCGGTGCCGGTGACCATGGGGGATAAGTGGAGCAGCTCCAGGTGTCCGCTTCCCTCTGAGGTTAGGAGGAGATTGGGGAAGCACCCCTCCGTCCCACCCATGGGGTCATCCAGAGCTCTAGAAGGTTCTGGGGAGCAGAGCACTCCATGGGAGTTGGCATCTGTGGTCCTCCCAGCACAGCCTGTGTCGGAGCATTGAGGACCCCGATGGAAGGGCAGATGTGGTGAGAGAAGGGGCATAAAAACAGTAAGTGAAAAAAATGAACAGGTCAGCTTGCTTTTGCCTATTATGCACCCAAATAGTGGAACTCCCTGCCTCCTACTGCAAGGTGTGCTCCCAATTACCTAAAGGGATTCCTGTTCCTCTCTAGTATATGTGCCTGTACAGTATTTCATTATATTTTACTACTACTGTTCCCATTTGCAGAGTAAATCTGTATCACACCAGGCTCTTTATGCACTGCTGCTATCCCCTACCTCTTGTGATTGAAATTGCCGCCACATTTGTTATACATTATATCTAGGGTGGGATTGCTTATACTACAGTTGCTGCTATGCTCTTCATTTATTTATCTCAAAACTGTTAACTGGGAAAGGAGCACTGAGCCGAGGCTCATTTCCAGGTGCAACACGGGGAAGGAGAGAATGGGGGAGCAGACATAATTGCAATACAAAACATCTGAAGTGCGTATACATAAGCAGTCATCACAAATGGGATCAAAGTGAGAAAAATGATTTTATAACAGCATGAACACACACAAAGATAAAACGGACAGAATTGACAAGAATACAAAACATGCACACTGCCTGATGGGTAGGGTACGAAGAGCAGTCCAGGGGCAAAGCCAAAGAGCCCTGATTTAAGGAATCCTAAGCTGGGGGGGGCAGGAAAGATAGGGAGACAGAGTCAGGAAGAGTTAAGAGGGGGATTGACATGTACGGGAGGGGGCAGAAATATGCCTTAGCAGGCATTTAAAGCCAGGGAGTGAGAGGGAGAGGTTAAAGAAGGAGGGGGGCAGGTTCCAGAGGGATGAAAGACAGTGAGAGAAAGCAGCTTGCCCAGCACAAGAGTGAGAGTGGGGACTGGAGAAGGTACAGAAATCCCTGGAGCACAGAGAGTATAGTTGAGGATGGGGAGAGGAGTGAGGAAAGGTAGGAGGGGAGCGACCCAAACCACTATTTAGCAATGAGGGTGGCGCAGTGGGACTGGTCATATGAAGGCAGTGGGAGGATGCAGAGGGAGGAATAGAGGGAGCAGTGGTGAGTATGGAGTGGAGAGTTGGTAGCGAAATGACAGAAAGCACTGCAGAGGGTATCCAGTCTGGCAAGGGAATGGAAGAGGGTGGTGCCAGAGACCACATCTGCATAGTCGAAGACTGGGAGAACCATTTTGGTTATCAGTTCCCAGTGGACCTGAAGGGAGACGTAGTCCTTACTGCCATACAAGACACCAAGTTTGGGGTGAAGTTTAGCATGGATAGTGTAAGTGTGGGTAAATGAGGAGTCAAGCTTACTATCAGGCCACACACCAAGGTACTTGAAGGCAGGGACAACCTCCAGGAGAGTGCCATACAGTGTGGAGAAGACAGGGGGACATAAGAGCCTTGCCAGTTTCTGGCTGGTGCCGAAGGTCATAGTCACAGTCTTCTTAGTGCTGACCTTGAGTTGGTTGGCATGGAACCAGCACAACATATTGTGGAAGTCCTGCTGGAGTGGATCTTCTACAGCTGAAGCCGATGGGCCTGAGGTGTAAATGACCATGTTGCCTGCATATATGTGGATGTGTGAAGAGACACAGGCAGAGGGGAGATCATTTAGGAAAACTGAGAAGAGGATCAGACCCTGGATGGAGCCCTGTAGGACCCCTGCTAGGATAGGGGGGAACAGGGCACCTCCCACCAGTACTGCCTCTTGATGGTCCATGAAGTATGAATGGAACCAGTCCACAGCGGATGTTGAGAGGACAGCAGAGCTCAGCTTCTCCAGGAGGAGTGGGTGGGACACTGACTGAAAAGCTTAGGCCAGATCGATGAAAACCACTGTGCTGATATGTCCCTGATCCATCCCAGTGAGGACAGAGTCAGTTACACACAGCATGAAGGAGACGGTGGAGTGGTGCTTCCTAAAGTCAGACTGGAAGGGAGAGAGGAAATTAGAAGAGTAAAGGAAATCTGCAAGTTTAGAATACACAGCAGTCTCCTACAGCTTTGCAAGAGAGGGGAGGAGCAAAATTGACTGAAGTTATCAGGGGAGGAGGGGTTGCTTCCTTTGTGCAGAGGCAGAACCTTTGCAAACTTCCAGGAATGAGGGATAGCACTCAGGGAGAAGGAGAGGCTCAGAAGGTGAGCGAGCGGAGAGGCAATGGCTGGTGCAGAGATTCAAAGGAGTTTACTGTAGGTTCCAACCCATCAGGGCTGGATTTAAAGGGGTTGAGGCATAAGGACAAGGAAGACTTCCTGTGGGAACCAGGAGGGCATAGAAAGCCTTCAGGTGAGTGGGGTGGGGGAGAAGCAGTGGGGGATAGAAGCAGGAGTGATCAGGAGAGGAAGGAGAGGGTAGAACACAGGTGGTGATTAATTTATTTAAATGAGCAGCAACAGAAGGGGGTTCAGAGACCAGTGAGCCATCCACCAGGAGGATGGGCTGGGCTGGAGATTGACTAGAGAGTGGATAACTTTCCAGAAATGTGATGGGAAGTTAAGGTTGGATTGGAGGTTTGACATGAAATAGTGGGCCTTTTCAGTGTGGACAGCCCCGGTGCAGGAGTTTCTGAATGACTTGTAAGATAAGAGGTCCAACAGAGATTGGAAGGACTTGTACCATGTGTAGGCTTGGTCCTGGGACTTGCAGTTTGATGGGGTCAGATATAATTCAGCAGTAGTGGGAGCATGTAACCCTGGACTTTCTAAGAGGGGCATGAAAGTTCCAGGTATGGTTAAATATGTTAATGAAGAGGGAGAGGGTTATTACAGGTATGTCAATGTCTGGGGAAAGGTAGATGGGGGAACAATCAGAGGCAGCAAGGACATTTAGGAGGGCATAGTGTCAGTAGACCTGAGTGGCCTATACCAAAGGTATTCTGGGGCAGACTGTGTGGGTTGCACTTTCCTGATGCAGAAGGTTAGGTTGGTGAGGTTCTCAGATTTAGAAGTGGAAGCAGTATAGCGCAGTGGATTAAGGCTCTTAGCTGCAAACCTGGAGACCTGGGTTTGGATCTCACAGCCCCCATTTGCATACTGTGTGACCCTGAGCAAGTCACTTAACTTCCTTGTTCTCCCAGGTCGCACCGGTAAAGAAGCTTTCAACTTAGTGTGTCTCTCCCGGTTAAAACAAAAAACAAACAAACAAAAAAGTGGGTAGCCATCTGGGAACAAGCGATCACCAAACAATGTGGTTCACGATAAATACAGCCATAGAATCAAGCCATACAAAAGTGAGGGTACTGGACTTTAGGAGGGCTGACTTTGGCAAAATGGGAGCGTGCATAAGGACTGCATTAGCAAATGGGCAGGAAGGAGGGGTGGAGGAACAATGGGGAAAAATCAAAACTGCCATCACAGAGGCAACAAGCTTTTGTGTGAAACAAACAAAACAAAACAAAGGAAAAACCCACTATGGTTCTCAAAAGAGGTTGCGGGGAAGGTTAGAGAGAAAAAGATAGCATTCAGGAAGTATAACGAATCACAGGGGGAGCAGGACAGGGAACTGTATCAGTTAAAGCAGACAGAAGCAGGGAAGGCAGTCAGAATTGCTAAGACCCAAACAGAGGAAAAGATAGCCAACTTGGTTAAGAAGGGGAATAAAATATTTTATAGGTACATTAGGGAGCAAAAAAAGACCAAGGGAGGGATAGTGAGGCTCAATAAAGGGGAGGGGAGGTGGGCAGAGGCAGAGATCCTGAATGAATACTTTTGCTCAGTATTCACAAAAGAAGAGAAGGGGGGAGGTACCTAAACTAAACAATAGAAGCCCTTTGGATAGTGGGGTCAATACCAATTCATTCACAGATGAAAGGGTCCTGAAAGAACTCCTAAAACCCAAGATGGACAAAGCAATGGGGCCTGATGGGATTCACTCCAGAATTCTAAAAGAACTAAGGAAAGAACTAGTGACACCACTGACTACCCTTTTTAACAAATCATGAGAGGATGGTGTGGTACCTGAGGACTGGAGGAATGCAGATGTTATTCCCCTCCACAAAAGTGGGAGCAAGACAGAGGCAGGAAACTACAGACCTGTTAATTTGACCTCAGTGGTAGGGAAAATTATAGAATCACTTCTGAAAGAAAGAATTGTTGAGTACCTAGAGGCCAGCGGGGCACAGGACCCTAGGCAGCATGGATTCACAGTGGAGAGGTCATGTCAGATGAATCTAATAGATTTCTTCAAGTGGGTGACCAAAGTAGTAGACCAGGGAGGGGCTATGGATGTGACCTACCTAGACCTTAGCAAGGCATTTAACACAGTCCCACACAAAAGGTTAATAAACAAGTTAGCCAGCCTGGGAGTGGGTCCCAGGGTGGTAACCTGGGTAACAAATTGGCTGGACAACAGGACACAGAGGGTAATAGTAAACGGAGTCCACTCCAAGGAAAGAGGGGTTACTAGTGGGGTACCACAGGGTTCAGTACTGGGATCGGTCCTTTTTAATGTCTTTATAGGTGACATTGTGGAGGGGCTGGAAGGAAAAGTATGCCTCTTTGCTGGTGGCACAAAGATCTGCAACAGGGTTGATACACAAGGGGGGTGGAAAGGATGAGAAGGGACTTGACAAGGTTGGAAGAATGGTCAAAAGTATGGCAGCTTAGATTCAATGCAAAGAAGTGCAAAGTAATGCACCTGGGAAACAAAAACCAAGGGGAAGAGTACACAATGGGGAGGGGGGGTAACCAACAACAACAAAAATGGAACAGGACCTGGGGGTAGTCATATCAGATGACCTAAAGGTAGGCAAGCAATGTGAGAAGGCAGTCAGGAGGATTGGGGGGATCCTGGGATGCATAGGGAGAGGCATCACCAGTAGAAAACAGGAAGTTGCTATCCCTCTGTACAGACAGTTGGTGAGACTCCATCTGGAGTACTGCATGCATTTTTGGAGATCCCATCTCCGCAAGGACATAGACAGGATGAAGGCAGTCCAGAGGAGGGCAACTAAAATAGTGCAGGGTCTGCACCAGAAGCTATATGAAGAGAGACTAAAGGAGTTTAACATATATACCCTTGGGGAAAGGAGGAAGAGGGGGGACATGATTGAAAATTTTAAGTACCTCAAGGGAATCTACAAAGTCCAAGAGGGTAGCATCTTTCAGAAAAAGAGATGTACAAGAACAAGGGGGCACAATTTGAAAATTGAGGGGGAACATCTCCGGGGCAACGTGAGGAATTATTTTTTCACAGAGATGGTGGTGGATGAATGGAACAGCCATCCAGAGGAGGTAGTGGGGTCAAAAACAATTGGGGAATTCAAGACTGCATGGGTCAGACATAAGGCAGTTCTACTGGGGGGTAGGAAGAAGTAGGCTGTTAGTTAACTAGGATCTGCAGCTTATCCAAAAGGCAGGGAAATGGGCAGACTGGATGGGCTAAGCAGTCCTTAGTTGCTATCAAAGTCTATGTTTCTATGTAGTGGTCACTGAAGGCGTTTGTTTTGTGCTGTAAATGTTCATTTTATCAGCTGTGATCATGTTCCCCTGTCTTGTTTTCTCATATTCTCACTGGTGTGTATTACCATTGTTTTGTATTACCATTGTGTTGTACTACCATTGGTTTGAATTACCTTTGGTTTGTATTACCATTGTGCTGTACTACAATTGGTTTATATTACCATTTTGTATTACCCATGTTTTGTATTACTGTACCACATTGCCACTGCTTTTATTGTGCTGTACCCTTCCAGGTTGTGCCTGAAAATAGGCATCATTATGCCTAGTGCACTTACCTGATGAACAAACACATAAATTAAAGTCAGGCAACAACTTAAATATCATGATTTTAAGGATTCTCAGACAGGATTAGTTATGGCAGATTTGCTCCTTCTCTTTTACACACACTGAACTTCAAGGTCTGCTCATCTGTAACACTTGTCATCCCATTAATCACAATTCAGATAACACTGTGAGGCATGCTATGCTTAGCAGTGAATGCATCTATCTTACTTCATGTAAACTCTACACTACTGTTGGGCAACAGGCAATTTAACCAAAGATGCCATGTGTCTGAACTTTGCACTGTGAATCACAAACTTAATGACAGGTGTGGATTCACCGGTGTATTACTCTTCCATAAATTCCTATGGACACAACACAGGAAACAGCACTGATAAGATTATCTCTATAAGTTATTATAGCCATTTGGGAGGAGGGCTAACAGTGATAAAGTATAGAGAATTCGCTGCAATCTGATGGCACTACGAAGAGAGACACCCTCAGAGATTTGTATCTCTATGCCAAGGGAATCCAGGGGGATATACTGTTTAATATATGATAGAGTCTAGTGACAAACACTGAATTATTTGTCTAAGTTCAGAATTATAGTCATCAGGAATGTGGGTCAATCAATATTGTCCTGATAAATTCCATATTTCTGTGTTAATGTACCAGTTAGGGTTCAGATTAAACTGACAAAAGGAGGGAAATGTGGTGTTAGGATTTCCAATCTTAACACCCCACCCCCACACTGTAAGCAGCCAAAGGAAAAAACATTATGGTTTTGGCTGTCCTGAGTCTTGCCAGAGCAGGCATGGGATCTTCCTTGGGGTTATCAACCCTAATGCTCCCCCGACTCCATCAGAAAATAAGCTCAGATGTGCAAACTATATGAAAATGAGGTAAGTGTTAGGGTCTAGGGAAGTGCAGGGCTCTATGGGCCTTGTGCTTCCATCCCTCCATAGATGCACACATGCATCTTGCTGTGGAAGTGCAGGGCCCTCTGGGCCCTGCGCTTCCATGCCTCCAGAAAAGCAATATATGTGCTTGGTTGTAATGTTTTTGTGGGGCTCACTTCCAAGGGCAAAATATATTAAGTGCCCCTCTTAACTGCCACTGCTTGATTGTATATGGGCAAAAATATGTTTTTGGTTTTTTTGCCTATAGGTCAGTAAATTTTTGTCAGTTTGCTCTGAAATTTATTATGATTGTTGTGGAAGAGCAGATACACCGTTGGTGCATTTTTGATGATGATTGGACTTTCAGTGTGGATTTGGCACCATGAAGAATATTGAAGATAATTTTATGGTGTACTATGTATCCCATGAATGTTTAGGGGGCAATTATGTGTTATTGTTGTACTACTCATTGACACCTTTTTTGATATATACATCGTCCCTTAACTCCAATTATTGATGGACTTATGGCTTGTTAAACTCGCAGTGTTATTCTATGGGAATTTTCAGGCTTTTTCAAGGATATCTCTTGCATCAGGTCACACCTTGAAGAACTTTCCACTGTTGGCGTCAGGACAGGGCCAGATTAAGCTCCTGGGGGGCCTGGGGCACTTGGACCTCTGGGGGGCCCATGCATGTGCAGTGTTTATGACATGTGAAAATCTCCAACCCATCTAGGGGGGTCTGGGGGCATGCCCCCCCAGAAAATTTTGAAAAAAATGGTTGAAAATGGTGCACTTTATGGGGATTCCTTATCGTTTTCTGAATTTTTTTTCCTACTGTAAAAGTGACACTTTATGCTGGAAAAATACTGTACATGCCACTGCCTCAAATCATATATTGTATGTTTCCATGTTCACATATATGGATAGTACAAATTTGTATGTGCTTTCAGAATATGAATATATAAACATACGGTGGATATTACTACAAATACATATAATATTTGCAAAGTGAGACAGCGAGGATAAGGGCAGTGTTCAAACTTTGGGAGGTCTGGTGGGGGCGGGGCTTGAGTCTGGAAGGTGTTTACTACTCCATTCGCAAAAGAAAGGGTGCTACATACAACAGCTCGCTAAGTTCAGGGTGAACAAGGCAGTGGGACCTGATGGCATACATCCCAGGGTACTAAAGGAGCTAAGGTTGGAGATAGGATAGCCATTAGCCATTATCAGAACAGTTTATTGAGTCTCTGAGCACAGGAGAGGTCCCAGTTTTTTTTTTTTTTTGAGAGTGACATCTTGGAGTGCCTAAAGAATTGCTAGTACAGAGAGTACTCAGCAGCCAAAGACAAGTGTAAAGATGATTCACTGGCCACTGAGGTGGGCGGTGATAGGGATAAGGCACTGACTCCAGGGTCTGTTGGTGTCAAAGCCTCACATCACTTCTGCTGGTGCCAAGAAAAGGGCCAGAACTTGGCCACATCAGAGTCCCTATGGAAGATATCTAGGGCAACAAAAAATCTCTGTATTTCTCCTATATTATAGTACCCATCCGGCCTGAATGTGGACAACCTCTGTAAAAGTGGTGAGGCCCCAGAAGAAGACAAGACTCAGTGTGTACATCAGGGAGAACTTAGAAGAAAGGTGAACCTAGATGAATATGGATTTGCAGGACTGGACTACACAGTCAAAGGTAGTAGAGATGTGTTCATCTACCCCAGCATCCTTACAGGTAGTGTGCAAACAGCCCAGTTACACAAGAATAAAAGGGCATACCAATCAAGACAGTCTGACATAGTCAATAAGAAACAATTTCATCAAGAAAATGGGCTAGCTTCTCCATCAACCATAGGGATGTACCCTGTGTAAGAGGTAGTGTAGTCAATCCAAAAAGGTGCATAGGATGTCCCATGAACAACTTCCAAGCACAGTTACACTGAATAGTGCACAGGGGCACGTGCTGCATTTAGTAACTATCAGGAATATACCCCAGGCAGGGGGGGAGGAGGAGGAGGAGGACAAGAAAGAAAAAGGTAGAAATAAGTTGCATTCCAGAAAATCCCTTGTTTTGGTTGGTGGAAGGGCCCATGGGATCCCTACCCCTGACACTTGGTCGTTTGTCACTCCATTCTCTATTCATCATAATTTCCCCAAAACAAAATCAATTTATGCTACTAGAACATGGCATTTTATGACTTAGCAGTTGCAAAAGTATCAATAATGTCATCAAAGCTGATTTGTCGAAGTAGATCACTTTCAATACTTAGAAGAGTGAGTGCACTGAGACGGTCATCTCGCATTGTAGATCGCAGTTTGTTTTTAATGAGGGCCATTTTGCTGAATGAGCGTTCACCAGAGCAGTTAGTCACCATTAGTGACAGGTACATGCGAAGAGCGACAGAAACATTTGGAAAGGTCTCTTGCAGTTCTTCAGTATGAAGTAGTGATGCTCGAGATAGTGGTGAATCACAACCTCTTGCCTTTGCAAAGCTGATGAACTGAGACATTTCACCAGGGAAGACCTCAACAGACAAGTCTGATGGGTATTCTTGAGCTAATTTCTGAGCCTTAAGATGTATTGCCTCATCAGTTAAGACGTCAGAGTCCACTATAACTTTGAAGCGTATCATAGACACTTTGGTAAGTCGAATCCTGTAATTCAAAGCCATAATGAGGCAATCTATTATAACCAAGTAGGTCTCAGTCCGGAATTTCTCTCTGCCAGTTAGAACAACTCCTTCAGATTGCACATTGTCATACTGCATGTTTCTTTTCCTTTTCCTTGACTGATCAGTTCTGTAAGTAGAGGAGCCAGATAATTCTTGTGCTCGCATTTCAAATGTATCGAAACTATCACGTAATGTGTTGACAAAGGTTTTGAGAGATGTCAGTAATTCAACAGCTGATTTAAGATCAATTTTGCTATGTTGCAAAGATTTGCTCGTCGATTAAATCTGACAAGAATGGTATTCCACAGATCACAAAGAAATGCTGTTTCGACTAACTCCATTGTTTGGGACAACAAGTCTGCCTCATGTCTTGAGGTGCCATTCTGATGTTCATCATCAGCCATTTCCTCTAGAGCAGCTTTGATGTTGGCATAGCTGTCAAAGAGTGCCTTCAGGCATCAGCCCTGCAGACCACCGTGTGTCAGACAGTGACTTCAGTGTCAATCCACCACCTTCTCTTTTAAGTGTTTCATCAACACTGACCAACGGTGTGTAGACGCAGAGAAGAAACTGTATACTTTCTGCAGAAAGCCAAAGAAGCTGACTGCCTCGACACAGCAATCAACAGAATTAGAACCAACTAGGTTCAGAGAATGGGCAGCGCAAGGTACAAATATTGCTAGAGGGTTCACTTGTCTGAGTCGTGCTTGCATGCCAGAGTATCGTCCAGCCATGTTGTTTGCATTGTCGTAAGACTGGCCACGGCAATCCATAAAGTCAATGGCTTCAGTCTTCAGGTAGTCTAGCAGAGTATTTGCTAGGTCTTCAGCCATATGACTGCTGATTTGCAGGAAAGTCAAGAAGCGTCAACTGGAACACCATTTAAAACATATCGAGCAATCACAGTTAGCTGATCAACGTGAGTTAAATCAGGCGTTGAATCAACAGATACTGAGAATACTTGGCCATTGCGATTTTTCTAACAATAGTGCCTCTAACATGGTTCGCCATGATTTGAATGAATTCTTCAAATATAGTTGAGGACAGGTAAGCGGGCTTTCCTCACCAGCATTACCAAAGTTTTCTATATGTGTTGCCAGAAAGGGATCAAACTTTGCTATCAATTTATGCAACCAAGGAAGTTGCCATTATGTTTTGATCCAATTATTTCATCATCTCCTCGAAGGCCAGGCCTCTCTCAGCCAGATGAGTAACAACAGCCACTACCGAAATAATACATCACGCCAATACTGCTTCCTCTCTGACACTGCTTCTCCAAACTCGCGTCAACATGGCAATATTCTTTGCAACGGTTGCAAATGCTGAGAATGCAATCTCTGTGCACGCTACTTTCTTCATGTGTGTGATTCTCTCATCGCTTTTTTCCAGTCATTAAAACCATCAACTTATGAAAACTGATCCTTCTGACTTGTCATCAGCGTGCAGAAGAAACAGTATACACATCCTTTTGAAGGACTATATAGCATCCATTTCCTCAGATGCATCTCACCATTCGTCCGCCTGGTGTAGAACATGTGATTTTTCATGAAACGGAAATGCCTTTTGGCTGTCTCTGTTGGTTGTAATAACGCTTTGACTTCATGTAACTGTCAGAGTCAGTCTTATTCTGGCAACTGTCTGGTCCTTTCTCAATCCAGAAGTCCACTGTGGAGGAACGATGGGGAACCACTCGCAGGATCAGTTGATCGACATTCATATTCATCATGCACTGAGTGTGATGAATCGCTGATAAACTCCTTCTGTCCCAAAACATGTTATCATTTTCATTTGTGGAACTGGCAGTCAAAGGACAGTGGTGGACAACCACAGTATTGTCTTCAAAATGTTCTAAATCAGATTCCGCATTAAGATCATGTGCCTGTGAAACTTCAGAGTTGACAGTAGCATTCACACTTGCTGAGGGATAACTAGTTGGGGTGACAAGGACATCAGCTGACACAGAAGCATTAATCGTGAAAAATTGACTGAGTCGAGGGGTCTTTGCCAACACGGAATTCAGCTTATCTTGCTTCTCTTTCGCAATGCGACGTTTCAGAGCACCTGATTGCAAAACCCTTTGTGGCATTTTCTTTAATCTTATACGCACACTGTCTCCGCACGTCCCAGTCAGACCTGGGAAACAAAATGAGGGATTGGAAAAGAACTGCATACAGTAGTAATTGTTAGTAATCACACAGTTAACTGTCAGCATAGTTGGAAGCCACAATAATGTTAGTCTCTATCCAAAATTTTAAGACGCACATTTTTTTCTTTAATTCCTGAACCAAAATGTGGAAAAATGGGTACCATACAAGTCAGAAGGTAAGTGGCAATCTAAAATAGCATAAAAAAGTATAGGTCAACATTTTCACCAGATTCATGCACAGCTGCTTTAGCCAAAATTATCAGAAACATGTGGAGCACCATTATTCATCCTCTCAAGCTGCCACTTAGAAATGGTTAAAAGTATTCCAGGCTTCTGATTGGCTGAGGGACTTCTCTAGCTGGGCATCTATCACACAACTGATGGCCGTCTATTAAAGTATCAGTCCAGCCAACCCCATGACCATCACCCTCATTTCATTTTCAAATCTCCGCCATTGTATTTGTCTTAACGAGAGCTGAGACCACACACCAGTCCACAACATGTTCTCCCAATAAAATTATGAACCTAATGCATATCCCTGCTGAATAAGCAGAGCATAGCCAGTAGAAAAGAAATAAATAAGTTACTTTGCTTTATATCCCCTGCTCCACACTTGAGCTGTCACGATTTGACAGTACAATGGACAACGTGGCATTTTTGCCCATTATCCAGCAAAATCCTGGTCACACTTTTAAAATCAAAATCTGAAAACCACCATTTTTTCTCTGAGTCACCAAGACAGCCACTGAGCTGGCAAAGCTCCAACCCTCATGCACACATACGCAGACACCACCAAAATGACAATCTAAATAAAGATTTCCAAAAACAACAACAGCAGTTTTCATTTTCAGACTATGACCGCTACCATGCCATCTGCTCACCACCACTCACATCCGATGCTCACCTGTCTCTTAACCCAAAGACAAGCAACTCTATTTTTTTCAATCCACATATAACCTAATTTTCTAAGCACAATAACACCCTCCAGGGTGGGTGGTATGGGCTATATCCACCCTTCCAGGGGCTATAAGACCCTCCGCCTGTGGCATCAAGCATCATTACGCCCCTTGGTGGGTGGGTACAGCCCAAGACTGCCCACCCTGTTGGGTATTATTGGTTGCACACAGCATGTATAAAGCATGCTTTTATTTGAAATTGCAAGCCATGATGTAGCTGTCATACAGATATGTACTGTACACTATTCCCAGAAATTTTAGTACAAAATGATGATGACAAACAACAAATGAAATCTATACTTACTGATAAACTCTCCTAGCCTCCTCTCTGCCTGAAAATGAATGAATTACAACAACTGTCTACTCGAAGTTGGCCAGGCGCAGCGTCTTCTTTTTTACTATTCAGACTCGATAGCAAAATGCTCTGAAAATAGAGAAACAGAAAATACTGTATCTTGAAGCCAAATAAAGCCCTCTGAACTGTAAATGACATCACTGATGACCTGAAATCATCCAAGCAGACCTCTAAAGCAGTAGGTAAGGCTGGGGGGTTTAAAGTATATTAGTAGGGGTATCACAAGTCAATAAAAGGAAGTAATAATCCCCTGTATGTACAAGACACTGGTTAGGCCCCATCTGGAGTACTGCGTGCAGTATTGGAGGCCACACCTTCACAAGGACATTAACCAAATTGAGGCAGTCCAGAGAAGGGCAACAAAAGTCCAAATGGTGCAGGGACTCAGACAGACATATGAGGACAGATTACCAGACCTCAATATGTATACCCTTGAGCAAAGGAGGGACACCTTAAGGGCATTAACAAGGTGAAAGAGTCTAACATGTTTAAATAAAAGAAAAATAGCAGGACAACAGGACACAGCATGAGATTAGAGGGGGCCAATTAAGGGATAATGTGAGGAAATTCTTTTTCACAGAAAGGGTGGTGGATGCATGGAATGGCCTACCTCAGGAAGTGGTGGCTGTGAATACAGTGCAGTGCTTCAAACAGGCATGGGATAGGCATAAGGGAGCAATACAAATGAGTATGACTAGATAGGCCA
Organism: Neoceratodus forsteri; assembly: GCA_016271365.2. Lineage (NCBI taxonomy): Eukaryota > Metazoa > Chordata > Ceratodontiformes > Ceratodontidae > Neoceratodus > Neoceratodus forsteri. The sequence continues at coordinate 1,103,565,959 of CM028135.1, read as the reverse complement.
CTGACAGAGCAAAAGGACAATGGCACATTTATCAGGTAGAAAAAGAAATGGGCAGACTGCATGGGCCTTGCGGCGGTCCTTATCTGCCGTCAACTTCTACGTTTCTATGTTTCTATGGAGAGAGCCTCCCTCACCACAGAGGGCTCCAACGGTATGAGTAACTGCATTGTAGTTAGACAGGGAAGCAGCATTATTATGGCAAGGTCAAGGAACATGTTTGCTTTGGGAGACAGTAACACGACACCAGTTGTCAAGTTAAGCAGGTAGGTCACTAACCCTTTAACTCAACGTTCTCCATCACAAAGAAATGCCTAATTGCAGTAATTCCTCCTCCCTGCCCTGGTAAGCGTAAGGGGTACCATGATCAGCCACATATGGTATCTTGGTATGGGGGGATATGTAAACTGTGAATAACTTCCTTCCTTCCTTATGACAGCACTAGTAAGTTCGACTTAGCCTTCTAGTCCTGTCATAAGGAAGAAAGTTATTTGCAGATTACATAGCCTCAAGGTGAACACTGTCTGTAATTTGTTGTTGAGGTAATAAAAGTACAATTTCCATTTAATACATTTAAACAACTTAAAATCAAGTAGTTGAATGAATTTGAAATCATGTAGATTCACTCTCAAAAGGAAGGAAGGGCATTTCTATTACATCAACAACAAGGAAATTACAGTGCACAGTGGTTGGTGTGTGTGTGTGTGTGTGTGTGTGTCGTTTTCTGCTTCTGCTACAGTGCTTCTGTACTTGTGCATATTTTTTGGTTCAACTGCCTGCCATCAGATCCTCGGGCAGCGGGAGTCAGATCAAGAGCAACAGCAACAGGGGAGTTAGTAGGGACTCTGGAGGCGGGGAGGGCACTCAGACAAGAGAGAGGGAGTACTAGTGTCCACTCGACTTGACCGTCATCTCAGAGAAGTAACGAGAGAGGGAGAGGTGGCGGCCGAAGGAACTGGAGTCAGACACAGAGTGTGGAAGTATTCGGAGGACATACTAGCAGGTCAGAGAAATTAATTATCAACTTGAACTTCAAATAATTTAACATGAAAAGAAAAACATCACATACAGGCTGTAGCAGACCAGCCAGACCAGTTCATGATCTAACTTCTTTCTATGGTACCTACCCGGCCTGGCTGGCTACCCTCCTCCTGCTGGCCTGCCCCCACCCTAGAGTAAGAATTCATTCAGGATGGTGGTCCATGCCTTCAAGTGTCCCTGATTTTCAGGATGTCCCTGATTCACCTCAAAATTTTACTCTGTCCGGGACAGACTGTCCCTTCTAAAATCTGTGTTTCCTGACTAAACAGTGATGATTGTAAGAATAAAATTATGTCAAAAACAATAACAGGGTTTTAAATAATTGATTAGCAGTTTTTTCTTGGGACAATATTAACTGTATAGAAAGCATTATATAGGTTTTCTAGAAGTGCTGTGTTTCTTAAATACAATGAGGCAAGAGCTATGCATTTTCACAATGTTTTTAGAACTTTTATGAGCAAAACGCTAATCAATTTTAGAGTTAAATAAAACCCTGAATAAAGCTGCAGACTCTTATATTCTTCAGAAAATGTATTATACAACGAGTCCCTATATTCTGCCAGCATTAATTTGACTGGATACTGGATTACTGGTTACTGGATAGCACCAATTTTAAAACTTTTAAGTGTGTCCTGATTTTGGGCCTTTGTGCTTTGTTCATGATTTTTTAAGCCTTGTTTTTTTGTCCCTGACTGCAGGGCTTTTACGTGTGATCCCTGCAGTAACAACTCTCGGATTTCTTGTACATTTATTGTTTATTGTGGGAGTCATACATATACATTAACTTTTTTTTTTTATAAACCGGCCGCCCCACCCCACTATAATGTAGTTTTGTTATCCCCAGGACGACTTAATTAGTCAGGAAAACTATGCCCCCCCCCCAGTTAACCAGCAGCCTACTTCTTCCTACCCTACCCTTAGAATTGCATTATGACTGTCCCATGCATGCTTGAATTCCACCAGTTTTTGACTCCACAACCTCCTCTGGAAGGCCGTTCCATGCATCCACAACCCTCTCTGTGAAAAAATACTTCCTTAAATTACCTCTGAGCCGCCCCCCCTCTATCTTCAAATTGTGCCCTCTTGTTCTTGCACACCTCTTTTTTTGAAAGATGCTACCCTCTTGGACTTTGTTGATTCCCTTGAGGTACTTTTTTTTATTTGTTGTTGTTCAAATTGATTATTTTGCGGCATCTGAATCTTAATGTGCTGTCCATGAGGTAAGGCAGCTATATATCAGGTGTAAGGCCCAAGACCAGTGAATCTCTTTAAACGCATACTTTACGGTGGACCTGAGGTTATGTATTTAAAGGAAACTCACAATTTATGCAAGCCCCCAAAGCCTTACCTCCTGGTAGGCTTTTCACTAAAAAGAAATTAAGTGCTTGCAGTTACTTTATATTATATATTTATATTCATAAACTCCTCATCTGGTAACATGGCTGGGGCAGCGCAGTAGCATCTTGTGTTAGAACATGGTACCACATGGCTCCAGTCACTTGTATGCTTCTCATTCTCAATACAAGCAAGCCTGTGTGATACCGGCGTGCTCTAACCCGATATGACACCATTGCACCCGCCGCCATGTTATCTGATGGCAGAGTTTATGAATATAATATAAAGTAAGTGCAAGCACTTACATTTTTTTAATTGTGAAAAATCTAACAAGGGGGTGAGGCTTTGGGTGTGTGTGGAGCTTGTATAAATTGGAGTGTCTCTTTAAGAAGGATGCGCTTCTAACTTGTCTTTTTCTTTCTGTTTAGTTTTGAGTCAAATAAGAAGTCATGACACCCACCCTTTTCTTTTAGGCCCAGGGCATCATCAACTATTTAACTTTAGGCAGAGAGAGGTCTGCATTCCAGGCAACTTCCTGAAGTACTGTAAAAACAAGCAGCACTGCAGCAACTTCCAGCTGAGCAAGATTCAAGATTGGAAATTTTTATTTAATAAACAACAACTCTGTCAATTCGACTCTCTCTCTCTCAGTCTCTTTGAACAGAGGTTAGCCCGGGTGGGAAGGCGGGAACCCGATCGCGAGATGAGTCCATCCCAATGCCAGCGGCAGCGTCAATACACTTAGTCCCTGTATCCCTCCCAACACAACACACGTCTGCTCTAGACAGCCTCTCTCCTACATCTGCATCGTGGTGCATTGCATGTGGAGTTTTTACCTACGTTACGACTTTACGTACCGTCGTACGTTACGGCTCTGATGACTGAGTGAGCAGCACAGCACGCAGCGTCCAGCGACGATGAGGAAGGAGGGGCAGGCAGTGCGTGAGCGCGTGCTGTGACGCGACCTCGCTCGGACCACCACCACATGACCACCACTTTGAAATTTCTGCAGAATGCAGATCATGTGACAGGAGGATCCCGACCCATCCCCCCCCCAGCCGTTCCTTAAGTTACCCATTGCCATGCGCAACATCCTGCAGTCAATTAGAGAGAGAGGCAACAGCGGCGACACTCACTGGAAAAAAGCAGGAACTGCAGGAGCCGCCAGCAGAAGGGATTTAAAGCACCGGCAGCGAGGCAGCGAGCGAGCCACTGTCTGGAAATGTGTTTTTCCGGACCCGCGGGGTACCCCCTCATGGTGGGGGGCCTGGGGCATTTGCCCCATTTGCCCCCCTCTTAATCCGGCCCTGCGTCAGGAGCTACTTGGAGGATTTTCACCAGCAGTTCACCTGGGGATCACTCATGATTACGTCACAATGTGTGCTTCACCTTATATAATTGTGGGTGATCCCGATCCTCCTCAGTTCTTTTCCTGCCATCAACCTGCACACTTCGACTCATGGAAGAGCCTTGCCACAGTACATTGCCTTTTCTCACCATAGTTCGAGACACTTTCGCTGGCACTTCACCCGCAAGGTGCCGTATACTTTAGAACCCATCTACATCATCATCGGATGAACTTTTCAAATACGGTTCCTGTGGACATAAGATTTGTTCTGAAGACCTACATGAAGTCTGCATTCGTTGTTTGGGGCCTGCTCACAACACTCAACAGGGAACCTGGTGCAAATGCTTCAACAAGGCAACACATCGTCAACAACTGCTGACACTTAGGGAGTATCTCATGGAATAGGAGATAGCCCTTCTTGAGCTGGAGCTGCAAGATAAGAGCTTTCGGATGTCATCGACATTCTCAGTGGGCTCACACCACTCAAAGTCCTGGGACAAATCTTCCTCGGACAAACATCATCACTGGGAGAAACATAAGTCTTCCCATGAATGATCCAAGTCTCTGTGTCCCCTGTCGACCACTTTGATGATGGTGTCGATGATGTAGCACCCCTCTGTGCCTCAAGCTATTCTGGACACATGTGCTGTCCTATTGGCACTCTCTGCGGGCCTCGCCCAGTCGGGCAGGGCCCAGTCATCGACATTAATGGGCTCTTCGATTACATGCAGTTAAAGATGATTCCCAACTCCTTCAAGCACCCTATCACAAAAGGGTGATAGTCTATCACCTCGGCTGGACACTTACATAGAAACATAGAATTTGACAGCAGATAAGGACCACTAGGCCCATCCAGTCTGCCTATTTCCCTACCTATTGCATATTCTCCAGCTCTTAATTGATCTGCAGCTTACCCTCTCTTTCCTATCACTAGGGTTGCCTCCTGTCTATCCCAAACATTTCTTCTATGGTGGCCACCCTGTCGGCATTGGAGTTACCACCGTTGCCTCCACTGATGCGTTCAACTCTGTTTAATGTTCCTTCCCACATTTCAGGTGCTGCCCAGAGCTAGACCACAGGCCCTTTTCTTGCAGGGGATTTTCACTCCCTCCTTGGAACTTGTGTGGTCTCATCGATGCCTTCAGCTCTGCCGTCAATGATGTTCTTTGCTAACCCATTCCCAATGCCTTCACTCTCATCGTTGATGAGGTTCAAGGGCCCACAGTTAGTCCCTAACCAGGACATATTCCTTCGGTGCAGCTAACAAGACACTCAACAGGTGCAAACAATGCAGCATCACAACGGCAAATGGTTATGGTGGACGTCCAGGCTCTCGTGCATTCCATATTGGACCTCACTCACAAGTTGCTGGCTGTACTGGTGGGCCTACCTTGCCCCAGCCAATGCCTGCACCTCGGTTCTCTTGTGCCTAGGGGACATATGGTTCCTCAGTCTCTGCTGTTCCTTCTCCGAACTTGGGTTCAAGGAGGAAGACTATGGCTCAAACCTATACCTTGAAGATGATGAAGAGGAATCTGGTGTTACAATGCCTTCCAGCTCCTCCACTGTGTCCTTGCTAGGGGCAGATTCTGCTCACTATCTCCCCTGTTCACCACCGGAGGACTCATCCTTTTCCAACATCATGTGACATTTACAGCAGGCCCTAGGGTTTGAGTACACAGAAAAAGATGCCTCCAGAAGAAAACTGGCACATTACCTTGGACTCCCTGATACCCCCAGTTGTCATTTCTCCACTCATAGACGCATATGAGGATGCTGTCCTTGCTGCCTTGCACTGGTCACAAGTGGACCCTCTGGTACCCAGGAAGTCCGATTGGATTGACCAGGCTCCTTCTGGGAAACCTTTCTTTTTGAAGCCTGCTCAGGCTGACTCGGTCATGATTAATGCCGTTCACAACCATTCGATGCGTCCAAAACACCTCGGTTCTTTGCCACCAAACAAAGAGTTGAGAAAATTAAATGGGGTGGGCAAGAAAGTTTTTGCATCCTCTACTCTGACCATTCACATTTTGAGCTACATAGGACACTTACTGAAATACCAAGTGGAACTTTGGAATGCGGCTCAGGCGACGGCTCAGTCACTTCCAGATAATGCATAAGCACAGGGCCTTCTCAAGTCCCTGGAAACTGGGGCTGCAGTTGGTCACTGTTTACTGAGGGCAGCATACGATGCTGTCAATGCTTAGACAAGGGCCTCAGCTGTGGTCATATGCCTTACACACCAGTCTCAGGCTTTGCAGCAGATATTCAACAGTCTATCTTGAATGCACCATTTAAAGGACATAAATTATTTGGTGCCGCAGTTTAAGATATCCTTACAACCCTGCAGATGTCTGGGAGAACTTTACGTTCCGTACACTCATTATATCACACACAGCCTGAACGTCCCTGCCGGATGCCCTTTCGTAAGGCGACCAATCAAGCAAAGTCCTCCTCCAAGCAACCAGTCAAGCAAAAAACTTCCACTTCCTTTCTCAGACCATCCTCCTCTTCCAAAGCCACCCGTGGTAGTCCTACCAGTTCCCCACAAGGACCCTCAACAGCCTGACTCCTCTCTTGACCCCATTCTTCTATGGCCCCAGACTATAGAAGTGCGGTATTACTTTTCCTTACACCTGCAAGGGTGGAAGGCCATTACCACAGATGCATGGGTCTTACAATGAATAGAATATGGACACACCCTGAAACTGATAGAGGTACCTCCATATGATTCTCCCAGACAGACCTCTTACCCTCCAGATAATGAGGCAGTCTATGACAACTCAACTTGTACATTTAGTACATGAAGTTCTGCATGGAAATACTACCGACGCTCCTGCCTCTACTTCAAAAGGGAGACTGGCTCTGCTCCCAACATATGAAAGACGCATAACTTCATATTATGATTCATCCATCACACAGGAAATAGCTTCAGTTCAGGTTCAAGGACCAACATTTCCAGTTCAAAGCCTTGTCCTTTGGCCTGTTTTCAGCTCCCAGGGTATTCACAAAATGCCAAGCAGTAGTGACTGCAGCACTGAGGAGGGAAGGCTTTTACATCTTCCCTTACCACGACGACTAGTTACTGAAAGCCCCACCCAAAGACCAGTTAGCCTCCATCTTGTCACACACCCTGACTCTCTTCACATCCCTTGGGATTACTCTTAATAATCACAAGTCTAAACTGACCTTCAGTCAAAGTACCCAGTATATTGGGACCATAATGGATACGGCTCAGGGTACCGCTTTTCTACCCCTGGATTGAGCAGAAAAATGTATGATGCAAGCCAGAGAAATACACAACCGTTACATAACAGCTCATACATACTTGCGAATATTAGGTCTAATGGTGGCAGCCATGCCTACGGTAACCCTTGCCCACCTCCACGTAAGAATTATACAGTGGACATTATGAGTGCAATGAGACCAATGGACAGATGATATGGGGTGAAAAGTCTTGGTATCTTCCCCAGACAAGCGAGTACTTCTCTGGTGGATGTAACCAACCCATCTGCAAGTGGGTGTCCCCTTTCAGATTCCCCCGCCCCATCAAATACTCATGAGAGATGCTTCCTCCATTGGTTGGGAGCACATCTTGACACTCACCAATCCCAGGAATCTTGGAATCTAGGGGAAACCCACTTGCACATCAACATATTGGAGATGCTAGCAGTCCTCTATGCCCTACAGGCATTTCAGGACCTCCTCAGTCCAGGGAAACTTCTAGTGCAGACAGACAGACAGCAGTACAGTAGTGCCCTACATCAACAAACAAGGGGGAACACACTCATATCCCCTATGCAGGGACGCCATGAGAGTGTGGTACTGGGCAAGAGACCACGGACTGCATCTATTGGTGGTACACGTACCAGGTGCAAAAAACACCCTGGCAGAAAGGCTAAGCCAGACGAAAACACAGATGCATGAATGGGAACTCCTGCAGTTTGTCGTAAATGTCCTCTTCACAAGGTGGGGATGACCAGAGATTGACCTCTTTATATCTTCACACAATACCAAACTGCAACTTTTCTGCTTGCTAGAGCCAGGGTCTGGTATTTTTTGGTGAGAAGCATTATCCCTCTCTTGGAAGGGGAGATTTCTGTACACCTCCATTTCCTCTCATTCTGAGAGTGTTACTCATACTGTTGGAGGAATGGGAAACCATGATTCTGGAAGTCCCTCTGACCTCACCAAGTCTGGTATCCTCTACTCCAACAGTTAGCAGTGGATGAACCAATCTCTCTTCTGATCTGCGCTACACTCCTGTCTCAAGACCAGGGATCCCACCTTCATCCCAACTTACATTCCCTCCACCTCCATGCCTGGCTCCTGAGGATGTAGCCATTGCGCACTTTGGAGATTCCCAAAAGTTTCAGAAGTTTGTCGGGCAGCTCGTAAACCCTCCACAAGGGCTTCGTATGCAATAAAATGGAAAAGACTTGCTGTCTAGGCCTCGACTCATGATGTGGACCCCTTCACCTGCCCAGAAGAAACAATTCTAGACTACCTGCATTCATTATCAGAAGCAGGACTTAAATACTCTTCATTAAATGTCCACCTCTTGGCTATTTCAGCCTTTCATGTCTCCATCTCAGACCACCCAATAGCTCAGTTGCAGGTCACAAAGACATTCCTCAAAGCATCCTACATTTGAAACCTTCCATACGAAACCCAATCCCTCCCTGGGATTTGCATTTCATTCTGGAAAAGCTAATCTTGCCTCCTTTTGAGCTAGTGACAACATGCACTCTTCGCTTTCTCTCATGGAAAACATTATTTTTAGTTGCCATTACCTCAGTTCGAAGAATTTCAGAGTTTAAGGCACTAATGTATAAGCAGCTTTATTTGGTTTTCCATAAAGATAGAGAGTTTTTATGTACAAACCCGAAATTCCTTCCTAAGGTAGTATCTGAATTTACGTTGAATCAAGCTATACATTTACCAGTATATTATCCAGAGCACGCCAATCCAGGGGAAGCATTGCTCTATACTTTATATGTACATAGAATACTAAGATATTACATTTCTCACACAAAGACCATTAGAAAGTCCTCACAATTACTTGTTTCATTCTCCCCAGGGAAAGAGGACACTCCAGTTTCTAAGCAGTGCTCGTCCAAATGGTTGGCCAACTGCATTATTTTTGTTACCGGAAGTATGGTAAGGAACTTCCGGGCATCAACAGGTCATGCCATTCCTCCCTCCTTCCCTCACTGCACAACTCTTTGCTGCTCTCTGCTCCAGATAGGCATATCTTCTGTTCTGTTCTGTGAACCATTGGGGTGAACTCTTTGTCCTCTTCGGTTCCCTCAGAGTCCCCTCACAGCTTGGTCGCCACCGGGAAAAGAACCGAAGAGAATCGGGACTGCCCACAACTATAGAAGGTGAAGCAGACGTTATGACATCATTGTGGGTGGTCCACAGGTGAACTGCTAGTGAAAATCTTCCATGTAGCTTAGGGTGCCTACAGCGGAAAGTTCCTCAAGGTGTGACCTGCTGCAAGAGATTCTCTTGGAAGATCTACTGTTACGGTAAGTCCCTATGTAACTGTACTTTTTTTTTATTTTTATGGTTCCTTATATGGCCCCTAATTTTTTTGCAGGGTATTATGTGTTAGTATCGTACTACTCATCTACTCATGAAGAATGCAACTCCAATTAGAGAACAACTTCCCAATGAAATAGGACAATTAGAAAAATCCCTGGCCAAGAAAACAGCTGAGATCCAATTAAAAGAGTTCAGGAAAGAATTTGATGAAAAAAATGTTGAAATATTATGCACATTTAAAGGCAGCCACAGAGAAGAAACTAAAAACAGATGCAAACAGTTATAAGAACGGGACAGTGTTTGACTGGAGCAATAAAAAAATCTAACGATAGCAATAAATCAATACTGAAGAATACAGGTAAAAAAAAAGGAAAATACTGTGTTGGACTATACATCAGGACCTGATTCAGATGCTTCAAGTACTGGGTCATATTTTTACCCAGGAGATCAACAGATCAGGATATAAATCCTCAACACAACCCCCCTCCCCCCAACTATTATCAGGCACTGAGGAGGAGCAATTGGAAAATGCAGTTCAGATTTCTTCAGAGACAAGGTCGAGGACGGGCCGGGGGATGGACGCTGGAAGAGAACGATAAAATACTTGGAGAAATGCAAAAGCCAGGCAATGCAGCAAACTAATGTTATAAATATTTCATCGAGGCATTTGACTGACCATGAACTCTTAGTGCTAAAGGGTTGACTTTTGTCCCAACTAAGAAATTAGATATTAGCAAGGCAATGATTGATTTGAACCTATTTACACGGAAACTAACTCTCAAAACTATTTTTCAGAAAGATACATCTGCCTTAATAGGTGATGCTGTGCCAGATGCCCGAAGAAATGGACCCACCAAAGAACTTTAGAGCAAAATCAACATTTTGCTACAACATGGACCAGCAGTCTCCACATTCCTTAAAATCTGTGAACTGGATTTGATGGATTTGGACTCGAATCAGAAAACAAAAATGAAAGTACCACACAAGTTGTCCTTATTGGAAAAAGATGCGTTAAACAATCTTAGTAATGACAGATCGATTGTAATTAAATTGCTGATGGGGGGGGGGGCTACAGCAGTAATGAATATTATGGATTATGAAAATTAAATCATGAAACAGCTGGGGGATACTCAGTTTTATCGTAAACCTACTGGTAACATCACCCATGTCTTTAAAAAACATATCAATGAATAGTTAGACTGGGCACACAGTATTGGGTGGATAACAAGGGAAGACAATGTTTTTTAAAGGTAGAAAAAACCAGTAGGCCCCACAATATATATCCTACCAAAGATATATAAAGATTTAATAAATCCACCCGGGCGCTCGATCATATCAGCCATTGGTTGGTTAACCGAACCTCTCTCAAGATATGTTACCAAACCTCTCTCAAGATATGTTGACACATTTTTAAAACCTATGGTACAATCCATACCTTCATATATAGAAGACGCAGCTGATATTCTTACCACAGTATACGGTGTGGAAATGGAGTCCGATTGATTCTTTGCTACATTAAACATACAGTCATTATACACTTCTATTCCACATAAAGAAGGACTAGAAGCACTCCATTTGTTTTCTAGAGGAAAGGACAGAGCCAGATAATCCCCCAACAGACCTTCTAATAGATCTAGTGGAGATGGTCCTGAAATTTAACATGTTTATGTCCGGGGGAAGGTACTATCTTCAAGTGCGAGGCACTGCTATGGGAATAATATTTGCCCCCAGCTTTGCTAATTTGTTCCTTACAAAATGGGAACTCGAGACCATCCGGAGTGCCTCCACAAATCCATTTCTTGAATATTTGGATTTGTGGATGCACTTTATAGATGATGTATTAATAATCTGGAGAGGGAACAGAGAGACACTGGATGAATTTTTAAGTTACTTAAATAAAAGTAACCCAGCTTCAAAATTCCAAATGAATGTGGGGCAAGATAGGATAAATTTTCTGCATGTGACACTATACAAAGATCAGGCGGGGAATATATTGTCAGATCTATACAAAAAGGAAACAGATCGTAATACATTGCTGGCAGGCGATAGCTGCCATCCCTCAGACGTTATAAAAGCAATACCCAAAGGTCAGCCAATAAAAGTTAAGTGCAACTGCCAGATTCCATTGTTTACACAGTAAGACAACAGCAACACATTGACAGATTTTTAGAAAGGGGCTACAAAGAAGCGACAATAAATGATGCCGTAGAACAAGTGGGGGAAGTAACAAGGAAGTCACTCCTAGAAAATACATATTCCACTATATCGAGAACTTCAAAACATAAAAATGAAGATTGCCTTAGATTTATTACAGCGTACAGTTTGGGGGTGGATAAACTAAGACAGATCATAAACAAGCAATGGTTTGTCCTAGTGAGTGATGCTAGACTAAGAAGTATATATACGGAAAAAACCTAATATAATTACTGGTTTCCCTTTTTTCCCATAGGGAAACTGTGGCGTAATTTGTCATAATGAAGGAGTGTTCATTACGGCAAACATGCGCACGATTTTCCTCACTGTGCGCATGTGTCTGCTGCACTTCCTCGCTTCACAACACCGTGCCTGCTCGGGGAACCGCTAACAGACAGCAAACCGCCACCTCGACTAGGCGGTAAGTACGTAAAAAAAAAAAACAAGCAAAATCTGCCTCAGTCAGTGCTGTGCACAAGATAAAAAAAATTAGAAAATCAAACTGCTGACTGTGGCCACGCACTTCACCTTCACCGAACCCCGGCTGCACAGCTATGTTTTATTTTATACAATTGCTGAGGCAAAAAAAGTAAAACCCAGCAATTGCATGAAATAAAATATGGGTGTGGGTGTGTAAACTCGAATTTACACACACCCTCGGGGTTAGATGCTTCACATAAACCCCTCGAGCTTCTTTCTTGGGGTTTTTGTAGCATCAAACTCCTCAGGTGTGTGTGAATTCTCATTACACACCCAGACCCATACTTTATCTTATATTTTGTGCACAGACAAGCTAATAATATTAGTGACATGGTGGTATCTACTCTGTATAAGCCCCAGATTATTACAAATATTTTCTGGAAGGTACCTAAAATAAATACAAGATGTGGGAATTGTATCTATTGTAATTTTTTAACACAGGGAGCATCGGTAAAACACCCAAGAAATAAGGAAGATATTTATTACAATAATCTTATTATGTGTAACTCAAAAGGTGTTGTATATCTATTGACATGTCAGTGTGAGGCTTTATACATTGGTAGAACTGTCAGGAACTTAAGATCCGAATCGGAGAGCATGTAAGAGCTTGGAAGGAAGGAAATGGAAAATATCCAGTAGGTCAGCATATAAAGGGCAAAGATAGGAACGTACATCAGATTAACTTTTTTTGGTATACAGAAAATTACTAGACATGTGTGTGTGGGGGTGGGGGACTGGGAGGCACAATTTAGCTCATGTGAAACAAAGTGGATTTTTCGCACTTAGGCATTTTTTCCGCCCGATCTGAATGATTCTAGAGCAATAAAACATTTATTATAACAACATTGAGCAGCCAGTAATGAGCAGCATTCCTTTTTGTTGTTGTTTTTTGTAATTTACTTTTAAATAGCACTTAAAATCTTCAGCGCTGCCGCTCTGACTCTGTTGCCTCCCCATCTCCAGTGCCCCCCCCTTAAAATTATTTTTCTGTAAAACTAGTCGAATGCCTTTACTTATGTTTTCCCGTTGTTCATATAAAAATGTACAAATCTGAAATATGTTTGCACCTCATAGAAACATAGAAACATAGACTTTGACAGCAGATAAGGACCACTTGGCCCACCCAGTCTGCCCATTTCCCTACCTATTGGATAAGCTGCAGATTCTAGTTAACCAACAGCCTACTTCCTGCAACCCCCCACTATAATTGCCTTATGTCTGTCCCATGCATGTTTGAATTCCCCCACTGTTTTAGACCCCACAACCTCTCCAGGAAGGTGGTTCCATGCGTCCACCACTCTCTGTGAAAAATAATTTCCTCACATTACCCCTGAGCCATCCCCCTCTAACTTTAAATTGTGCCCCTTGTTCTTACACATCTCTTTTCTGAAAGATGCCACCCTCCTGGACTTTGTTGATTCCCTTGAGGTACTTAAGAGTTTCTATCATGTCCCCCCTGTCCCTCCTTTTATCAAGGGTATACATATTAAGCTCTCTCAGTCTCTCTCTCTTTCATATGGTTTCTGATGTAGACCCTGCACCATTTTAGTTGCCCTCCTCTGGACTGCTTCCATCCTGTCTATGTCCTTGCGTGGATGAGGTCTCCAAAACTGCACGCAGTACTCCAGATGGGGTCTCACCAACTGTCTGTACAGAGGGATAACCACTTCCCTTTTTCTACTTGTGATGCCCCTCCCTATGCATCCCAGTATCCCCCTGGCTCTCCTTACTGACTTCTCACATTGCTTACCCTCCTTTAGGTCATCTGATATGACTACACCCAGATCCCTTTCCATTATTGTTGTTGTTAGTACCTCCCCTGCTATTGTGTACTCTTCTCCTAGATTTTTATTTCCCAGGTGCATTACTTTGCACTTCTTTGCATTGAATCTAAGTTGCCATATGTCTGACCATTCCTTCAACCTTGCCAAGTCCCTTCTCATCCTTTCTACCCCACCTTGTGTATCAACTCTGTTACAGATCTTTGTGTCATCTACAAAGAGTCATACCTTTCCTTCCAGACCCTCTGCAATGTCACCTATAAAGACGTTAAAGAGGACTGGACCCAGTACTGAGCCCTGAGGTACTCCACTAGTAACCCCCCTTTCTTCAGAATATGTTCCATTCACTATTACCTTCTGTGTCCTCTTGTGCAGCCAGTTTGCTACCCAGGCTTGCCCCACTGGCCTCTAGGTACTGAACAATTCTTTCTTTCAGAAGTGATTCCATCATTTTCCCCACCACTGAGGTCAAACTAACAGGTTTGTAGTTTCCTGCTTCCGCCTTGCTCCCACTTTTGTGAAGAGGAATCACATCTGCCCTCCTCCAGTCCTCAGGTACCACTCTATCTTCCCATGATTTGTTAAAAAGTGTGGTTAGTGGTGTCACTAGGTCCTCCCTTAGCTCTTTTAGGATTCTAGGGTGAATCCCGTCAGGCCCCATTGCTTTGTCCACCTTGAGTTTTAGGAGTTCTTTCAGGACTCTTTCTTCTGTTAATGGACTGGTGTCAACCCCACTACCCAGAGTGCTTCTATTGTTTGGTTTAGGTAACCCTCCTCTTCTTCTTTTGTGAATACTGAGCAAAAGTATTCATTCAGTATCTCTGCCTTTTCACTGTCTCCCTCTGCCCACCTCCCCTCTCCTTTATTAATCTTCACTATCCCTCCCTTAACCTTTCTATGCTCCCTAATGTACCTATAAAAGGTTTTATCCCCCTTCTTAACTGAGTTGGCTATTTTTTCCTTGGTTTGGGCCTTTGCTTTTCTGACTGCCTTCCCCACTTCTTTCTGCTTTAATTGATACAGTTCCCTGTTGTGCTCCTTCTGTGATTCCTTATACTTTTTGAATGCAGCCTTTTTCTCCTTAACCTTCCTTGACGCCTCTTTTGAGAACCATAGTGTTTTTTTATTCCACTTTGTTTTCTTTATTTGTTTCACACAAAGGCTTGTTGCCTCCATGATGGCAGTTTTGATTTTTCTCCATTGTTCTTCCGCCCCTCCTTTCTGGCCATTTGCTAATGCATTCCTCAGTTATTCACCCACTATGCCAAAGTCAGCCCTTCTAAAGTCCAGTATCCTTGTCTTTGTATGGCTTGTCTCCATGGTTGTGTTTATTGTGAAGCACACTGTGTAGTGGTCGCTTGTTCCCAGATGTCTACTGACTTCTAAATTTGTGATCCTCTCTCCATTTGAGAGTACCAGGTCTAATATTGCTCCCTCCTGAGTGGGTTCCACCACTAGCTGTCTAAGGCATGCCCCCTGTAGGGCATCGAGAATGACTCTGCTCTTGGATGTGGCTGCAGTCCATGTCGTCCAGTTAACATCTGGCATATTCAGGTCCCCATCAACAGTATCTCCCCTTTTCAACCATTTTGAGAATGCCTCTATCATTTTCTTGTCCATTTCCTCCCTTGATACGGGGTCTGTATACAACTCTTTGCTGGATTGTGATGCTATTCCCTGTCTCCAAGGTGACCTAGAGTGCCTCTTGTCCTCCCCTTTACTTTTTAGTTCTGTAGCTTTGATCCCTTCCCTTATGTAGAAAGCTACTCCACCTCCTCTTTATCCTCCCTGTCCCTTCTGTAGATTGTGTACCTTGGTATGTTGACATCCCAGTCATGGTTCTCCTCGTGTACCATGTTTCTGCAGACTCATATATCCAAGTGTTCCTTTTTCATCAGGGCTACTAGCTGTGGAAGCTTGTTTCCCAGACTACGGGCATTGGTACTCATTGTCCTCCATTTAATGTTGGCTTTATCCTTTTTTACCCCATCCCTGCTGTTACTGCCCTTGTCTATTTTTCCATTTACCCCTGTCCTGCCCTCTGTCAGGCTCTGTACCTCAGTGTTTACTCTAATAGCTGCCATGTTTTGTGGGGGGAGGCTTGAACTTTCCTGTTTCCTATCAGCACCTCCTCCCTTGGCTAGTTTAAAAGCTTGTCAAGGAAGCCTTTAAACCTGTCACCATCATGCCAGTATAGACCTTCATCTCTCCAGGTGGACCCCCAGTCCCCAATGAGCCAAAGCCCTGTGCTTTGCACCAGTTTTGCAACCATTCATTAAACTGCATGGTGTGCAGTAACCTAGCCTCACCCCTGCCATAGACTGGCAGCACCTCTGAGAAGGTTATCATGCTTGCTACCTGTCTGGGGCCCCTCCCCAACTGTACAAATTTGTTCTGCACTGCATTGATCTCATGCCTAGCTAGGTCATTTGTCCCGAGGTGGACAATGATATCTAGTTCCCTCTCCTGTGATTCTGCTTCTGCAATCCTGAGGATTTGCTTCCTGTCCCTCCAAGCCATGGCACCAGGCAGGCACCTTACTTCCCTCTCCTCTCTCTTCCCCAGGTCTACACCCCTAGCAACTGAGTCCCCTATCAGAAGATGTTTCTTTTCCCTGTGGTGTCCCTTGCCACTCTTTTGTGGGTCTCCCTTGTGGATGTCCCCAGCATTCTTCCTGGTCTCCACTGAGGGTGTCATCATAGAGGAACCTTGATTTGCCGGACTGACATAAGATTTGTGTATAGGTACAACTTGGGGGCTACACCTCTGTTCCACCACTCTCACCCTCCCAGAACCTACTGTGGTCCATCTGCTTTTCACACATGGCAACCTCTGAGGCAGTGGTTGTGGAAGTGGTGCTGTTTGGGTGGGGGAGGCCTCCTTAGTCCTTGCCAGTTCAGCCTGGAGGTGGGTAACCTCCTCCCTCAGAGCTGACAGTTGCCTGCAAATAGGGCAACAACGCAGGTTCCAGAATGTCTCCAGGAAAACTGCTACCCCACAGCCAGTGCATTGCACCACTCCCCACATGTCCCTCTTCCTTATAATATACAATGAGTAATATATAAAATATATATATTTTTTTTTTTTGGTGTGTACTTACCCTTTATGCACTGTGCTGGGTTATTAAGAATATGACAGTTCTGCCCCAAGACCTGTTGAGGAAGTAATGTCAGAACCTTGGCTATAAAGGACATGCCACAACCACTGGTGACTGTTAGAAACAATCAAATACACCACTGCTCCACCACCCTGGTGAGTCAAGCCTTGCTTTTTATTTGGAATATTTCAATAAAAATATGCTAGCCAATCTTGTCAGGGTATTACTGTAATAGCTTGTATTAAAAAGGAAAACTCTTTGTAAAGTATAAATAATGCGTTTTTGGAAAAATGGACTCTGAAAGCACATTTCTCTGTTTCTTTTAGTATGACTGCGTATGTACGCATCTCCTGAAGACATTGCTAAAGCAGTGGTTACTGACTTGAAGAAAAGAAATACAACATCTACAGCGTAAAAATAATCCCAAAGAGAGACTGCATGAAATTTAACATGAAAAGACTTGACTTGAATAAATTGGGACTCAAATATATATGCTGTGTGTGTGTGTGTGTGTGTGTGTGTGTGTGTGTATATATATCTATATATATGAAAAAGTAATGATTGTTTTAAAACATCAGTATGCTAAATATTTCTAGTTGGCATACCAAGAAATACAAATGCTCTTGTAATTCAGATAGCTGTTTAGATATATGTAGCTTTAAATAAGACTGTTTCGAGGTGATTAAAGGGGCCATGTTTTTTAACTTCACTTATTTAAATGTTAATATGAGCACTTAATTAAACTGATCTTTATCTAATTTATCACACTATTTAAGTAAAGATTTGGGTGCTAGTGGGTAACCTCTGATGAATCCCCGCCCAGTCAGGGTGAAACGTGAGGTGCCAGTACCGGGTTTCTGGTAATGCTGTTGCTGCTGGGACTATCCTTCCCCTATCTCTTTTTCTTGTCCTGCTGTGTTTATACATCTGGTGTGCTGCTTTACATTTTGATCTATTTTTTCTACCATAAATGGATTTGGAAATAAAACCATATTTATTTATCTTTGTCTCCTTATATTTGATTTGAGACTAGAAATACTGCACAGATAGCACACCTTGTAGGTTTTATGTGGGTGAACCTAATTGCTTCCTTTGTTTTTTGTGAAAATTTTATTTGGTGCACCACCTATAAGTACATTTAGTGGAGGGCAGTCCTTACTTTGCTGTTTTGTTGTATGAGGGTATCTTTTTTCATGAGATTGTGTCATAATCTTGAAAAAAGATTCCTTTATATGAAAAAAGAATTCCGAATTCTTTTTTATATAAAGAAAGCTTTTTTCATGCAATTATATTGTACTCATGAAAAAGGATTATTTCATATAAAAAAAGAATGTGAAAACAAAGTCTGAATTATTTTTTTGTATAAAGAAAGCTTTTTCATGAGATTATGTTGTACTCATGAAAAAGGATTCATTCATATGAAAAAAGAATGTGTAAACAAAGTCCAGATTCTTTTTTCGTATGAAGGCAATCTTACTTAGTATGTCCAATTCTTGTTTATTTATTTATTATTTATTGAAAGAGATTTACCAGGAAAGACATACTACCATAAAGCTCATTTTCAGATGTGTCCTAGGGGATGGGGGGAGGGACAAGTACATAATAACAAGCAAAAAGCATAGTAATCTGATAAAGCAAAAAGGCACAGCAGTGTACAATATATACAGTAAATAATGCACTATTAAGCAAGATAGATTGACTATATCAGGAGTGTGGGTAAGGAGGGGATAAAGTGATGGGGTTAGGATAAGGAGTAGGAGAGAGGGGAAGGGAGTGGGGAAAGAGGAAGAGGAAGTAGAAAGAGTGGGAACAGTGTTAAGTAGTAGCAGAGGGGAGCGGAGAGGGAGATGGGAAGAAGGCTGGGGGGAGGATGGTAGAGGATGGCAGCGAAAGCAGGGAAGGGAAAGGAAGGGGTAGAAATAAGGGGAAGAGGATGAGTGTAGAGGTTGAAACACTTAGTAGTAGAAAAATTGGGAGGTGCGGAGAGGTGTAGGAGCTTGGGGACTGGCAGTGGAGGAGAGAGAGAAATGGGGAGGTAGTACATTAGGCTATGGACAGTTGCTGGTGTGTGTACTTGGAGTAGCAAGGAAAGAGAGCGTTAGGAGGAGACAGAGCGAATTGTTAGGAGAAGAGAGTTCCAGATATTAGAAAGGCGGTAGGGCAAGGCATTCTGTCCCACAAGGGGTTCACAAGAAGGGAGCAGCAGGGAGCGATAGCTTGAATTACAAAGAGAGTAAGAGGAGAGAGGCATAGGGGAGAGAAGAGAACTGAAATAAGGGGGGAGTGAGACCAGCCAGAGTTTAGAAATGAAGGAAGCATATTGGGTTAGGCGGTGATCTGCCAAGGAGGGGAGGGAGGAATCAGAGTATAGAGAACAATGGTGAGTACACTAAACACAACCTCCAATGCCCCCAGCAACATGGCTTTAGGAAGGAACATAGTACTTCCACTGCCCTTCTAGAATTCTCTGACTTCATCCATCGAACCCTTGACCATGGTCACCTGGTGGGGCTGTCTACATAGACCTCACAAGAGCTTTTGACACAGTTAACCATGCCCTCCTAGTCTCTGCCCTCTTATCCCTTGGCATCTCACCCGACGCTGCCACCTGGTTCTCAAACTATGTCTCTGATGGAACTAAGTGTGTCAAGATATGTGATACTCTTTCGTCCACCCTCCCGGTCCATTCCGGAGTCCCACAAAGTTCAATCCTGGGCCCTCTTCTCTTCAGTCTTTTCATCAACTCCCTCTCCTCTGTCTGCTCCAGTAACCTCCTTCTTTGTGCTGATGACGCTGTCATCTATTCCAGTCACCCTGACCCCACCCATCTTGAGGGTATCCTACGAAAGTGTTTCACTGAAGCTGAAACTTGGTTCTCTGACCATAGACTGCTAACTAACTCCAAAAAAACCAAAACAAATTAATGGTCTTTGCTAACCCTCACAAGAAGAAGAAAGGCTCACACCTCAACATCTTCAATCACCTTCACCAGCCACTAGAGCAAGTCAGCTGCTTCAAGTATCTTGGAGTCACCTTTGATGCCTCCCTAACCTTCCAAGAACATGTCAGCCAGGTCTGCAAAGCTGTCAATATTAGGATCTATGCCCTATAGACACTGCATGACCCCCAACGTAATCTGGCTGGCTGTAACTAGCTCTATCATCTCAGTCACAGATTACGGGCTAGTTACTTATGGCTCTTCTGCAGACACAGTACTCAACAGAATTAAGGTTGCCCTCAATAAAGCATGTCAACTACTGTAGTCTCTGGAGCCCACAGATTTACTCACATGTGCGACCTCTATGCTCAGACTAACTGGCTGAACCTTCGGAGCAGGCTTACTTATCAGTCTTGCCTGCTTGCTAAGAAAATCACTGTCAGTCTCACTCCACCCTCCACATGGTCACTCATTACGGCTGCAGCCACTCCCAAGTGCACAAGAAGTGCCTCCAAAACCTCCTTCACTGTCCCCTGATGTAGAACTTCCCAGTGCCAGCAGTCATTTATGTACAGGGCTCCAACTTGTCTAAACAACCTGACTGCTGATGTCCTGGCAGAGCAAAAACTGGGATCCTTCAAAGTTAAATTCCAGCTGCACCTCCTAGCAAGTAGCTGCTGTGATTGTTCCTAATCGTTCCTTGTCCTGTTATTCTTCTGCCCTATTCCTGCCCTCATATTCCCCCCTATGGTGTTGTCCCTGACCTTTACCAGTCTCCCCTTATTCCTCTTCCCTTCATCTGCTATTGATTGCCCCTCTTGACTATGTCCCTTGACTGTTATTTTTTTTCCTGTAACTTAATTCAATTAGTTAAACAAAACTCTCCCCCGTATTATACTGCAAGTTTTACTTCTGTAGTTTAAGCTGCTAATTTACACCTGTTTTGACAATGTCTCTCTGACTACTACTTAGTCACTTTTTTAAATATGTAACTTTTGTTGCTGGTTTCTGTACAATGCTATGCTTCCTTGTTTACGTATCTTCTGTACAACTTGATGTGGAGCCTTTGTAAATGAGTCTCTGACTCAAAGGTTATTTTCCGAAAATGAAATAAATAAATAAAGTACAGGGAGGGCAGGCCAAGGCAAAACAGCAGGAGGACTGGAAGAGGGGATCCAGTCTGGCCAAAGTCGACTTGGGTGCAGTACTCTAGACAATATCACTATAATCAAAGCTGGGAGTATCATCTCAGAAATTATATCCCAACGAGCAGGTAAAGAGATATACTGTAGCTTTTGTTCCTGTAAAGGATACCTAGCATGGCCATACAAAAAAAGAACATTGTCTCATGAAAAAAAAGGAAAAGGGAACATTGTTTAACCAGGAGTAGCACACTAAACCGAAGCTTGTTTCCATATGCCACCTGGGAGCACAAGGAAGTTATGTGACTTGCTCAGGATCACACAGTATGCACCTAGGCAGCTGTGGGATTCAAACCCAGGTCTCCAAATCTGCAGCTCAGAACCTTAACCCACTGCACTACACTGCCTCATCAAAAAAGATTTTTAAATGTGTTAAAAATACATTTCTTGGTCATTTTTCCAGAATGTAACTGCAGAATCCACCCAGTGGGGTCCTGATTAGCAAGATACATGTGTTAGTGTGTTTCCATTATACCATTTTTATGGGTTTTGAAATGTTTCTTTGGAAAAAAAAAACACAGAAATAAGATGGCAGCCATACATAAAATTACTTTTTTTCTCATGAAAAAGGTAACCCCCACATATGAAACAGAATCCTTTTTTGTATGGCACAGAATAATGTTTCATTTGAAACAGCAAGCCAAAAGGCCGTACTGAGCATGTTCAGAACTGAAATTTCGAATCCTTATAACACTAGAAAGGATTAATATTTTTTTCACCAAACCAATGAAAGGCACCACTTTGACTCAGGCCCTTTCTACCCTGAAAATTTCAGACCAAAATTCAAATCATCTGGGCACCAGGCAATGAGAAAAAAGGCAGTAAAAAACAATTTTTTCACTTTTTACGCTATCCGGATCTCAGAATCTGCCAGTTTGACCAGAACAAAACTTGGCATATCAAAGGACCTAATATTTCATTCAAATCTATTGAATAGTGGTGAAGCTATTAAAGTGCAAAGTTAGGGGTTTAACATTAAACAAGTTCAGAACCAAAGGTGCTGCGCTCACTTGACCGGGGCTGGGTGAGAGTACAGGGCAATCAGAGATGTCAGATAGGTGCTTAGACATGAGGATTTTATTGTTAGTGCATACTGCCAGACTTCTTGCCTGCTGGATCCTTTTTAGTAATTGGGAATGAACTAAGGTATACTTATCTATGAGTTAATGACCCCTGCAGACAAGCAGTCAGCCAGAAAGTGAATTAATTGAAACAGTAATTATGTAAATGTTTTCACCTGTTGATCACAGTGTTTGAACACTACGATGCTAAAGGTAGCCACACCCCCTAAGGAAGAGGTCTTGGAGTCTCCAAGTGCTGGGGCTGGTTGAATTATTGTGGCTTGTTTTTCTATCAGACAAATTTGCACTTATATTACACTGTGCTTGCATATTTTCACATTAAAAATGAATTTCACTGATGCTTTGGAGTGTTGGTATTCTTCAGTTTTGCTATATTGCTTTTACCAAGCACTCAGCCTTTTTATGTTTGCTTGCACGCATGTGCAAGAAACATAGTGCCTTCATCTGAGATTTCGGAGGTGTGTCACCTCCTCCTCCAATTCAGTCAGTGGGCTGGCAGGCACGGCCCTGTAAGCCAATGCATTTTGGAGCTGTCTGACATGCTCCAAAATGCAATAGTATCTGAGTTGAAAGGGAGCTAATGCAGGTGAGCACCGATAAAATGTCGGCTGCTCATGCGCCAACTCCCCATACCTGAGAGGGCGTCGCGTGCCCCCTACTGTATAGCAGGCGGGTACCCAATCCCGTCGGCTGAGCTGCGTCCCCACCCCCAGTTGTAGGTGCCACGCCAAGGCCCACCCCAGCGTTGGCAAGCACTACAGTCCTTTGACGGTAGGGTTGCCCAATCCCCGTCGGCTGAAGCCTTCCCCAGGTCGTTGTGCCACGCTGAGAGCTTACCCTAGCGTGGCAAACGGATGCATGATTTTTTTTGTTTGCCGATGGGGGTGCCCAATCCCCGCCGGCTGAACACTCCCCCAAGTCTTTGTGCCACGCTGAGAGCCCACCCTAGCGCGGCAAACGCCCCACGATGTCTTTTTTTGTTGTAAAACCTGTAAAATAAAACTGCCCCGCGCGCCTCCCAACCCCTCCCACAACCCGCACCCACCCACTGTGCACCCAGCCTCCCCACCCCCACTTACTACCTCCGGACTCCGTAGCAGCGATCTTCGTTGGACCGGGAACACGTCTGCACTCTTCAAAGCCGACCGCGAACTGAGGAATGCGGTAAGCTGTATAATGGGTTACATAGGGGGTTTCAACTTATTACATATCTCGGGCATTTTGGAATTTTGCAAATTTTCAACATGGGGTTTTGGGACCTTCTCATGAATTATGTCACTGTCATGGCATTATTCGGGCCGAAGGTGATTTGCACAGTGACTGCGCAGTGACTGTGAAATCACCCTTTGGGCCTGAATACCACCATAACAGTGACATCATTCATGAGGAGGGGTCCTAAAAACCCCATGTTGAAAATTTGGTGCCAAAATTCCAAAAAATGACTGTTTTACGAGGGTACGTTGCGCAGTTCCTACGCAGGCTCTTAAGTTCGGGAAATTTCAATATTTTCACTCCAGATTTTCAACATTGCCATTTTACCACACCTTCTTATGAGCAGTACATTTGTCATTTTTCACATGTCACCCAAAGCGTGTTTCTGCCCATGTAGCACACAATGCGATGATCGGTGTCTGAAAATCAATGTCTGGAGACAAATTAAGAAAATCACAGTGACACTGTTCATGAGCTCAGGTGTTAAAATGGCTATGTTGAAAATTTGGTGAAAAATTCCTAAAAATGACTGTTTTACAAGCGTGCGTTGCACAGGTCCTATGCACGCTCGTAAGTTCACGAATTTTCAATATTTTCACTCCAGATTTCCAACATTGCCATTTTACCACACCTTCTTATGAGTAGTATAGCTGTCATTTTTCACATCTCACCCAAAACGTGTTTCCGCCCATGTAGCGCACAATGGCACAGTCGGTGTGTGGAATCAATGTACGGGACAAATTAAGAAAGTCACAGTGACACTGTTCATGAGCAAAGGTCTTAAAATGGGTATGTTGAAAATTTGGTGAAAAAATTCTTAAAAATGACTGTTTTACGAGGGTGCATTACGCAGTTCCTACGCACACTCGTAAGTTTGTGAATTTTCAATATTTTCACTCCAGATTTTCAACATTGTCATTTTACCACACCTCCTTATGAGCAGTGTAGCTGTCATTTTTCACATCTTGCCCAAAATGTGTTTCCACCCATGTAGTGCACAATGGCGCAGTATGTGCAAAATCAATGTATGGGACACATTAAGAAAATCACAGTGACACTGTTCATGAGCAGAGGTCTTAAAATGGCTATGTTGAAAATTTGGTGAAAAAATTCCTAAAAATGACTGTTTTACGAGGGCACGCTGTGCAGTTCCTATGCATGCTCGTAAGTTTGCAAATTTAATATTTTCACTCCAGATTTTCAACATTGCCATTTTATTACACTTCCTTATGAACAGTACAGCTGCCATTTTTTCATATATGCGCCCAAAATGTGTTTTTCGCACATGTGGCGCACAATGGTACTGCTGGTGTCTTGAACAATGTTTAGGACAGATTAAAAAAATCACAGTTACACTGTTCATGAGCAGAGGTCTTAAAATGGCTATGTTGAAAATTTGGTGACAAAAGTCCATAAAATGACTATGATACAAGTGAGCATGCTGTTTCCACACACCCTCGTAAGTTCATGACTTTGTAATATTTTCAGTCAGATTTTCACCAGTGGCATTTTTCACACTTCCTTATGAACAGCACAGCTGTCATTTTCACAACATGGCTGAAGTGTGTTTTCACACTTTCAGCACTGAGATGCATGGTTGCTGTGGGAAATCATTGTTCAGCACAGATAAAGAAAATCACAGTGACACTGTTCATGATCGGAGGCACCAAAATGCCTGAGTTGACAATCTGCTGTAAAATATCCCCAACCTAATTATATTACGGGTGTGCGTTGCACAGTTTCTATGTACGCTCATGACTTCACCATTTTTTTAAATATTTTTACTGCAGAGTTGCAACATTGCCATTTTTTACACCTCCCCATGAACAGTACAGCTGTCATTTTTTACATCCTGTTCGGAATGTTTTTGCACCTGTGGTGCTAAATGCCGTACTAAGCTCAATGCATAAGCAGCTTTCAGGCTAGCAAACTGATATTCCCCTGTTCATGAGGTGGGGTCACAAAAAAACATGTTGAAAATTTGGAGTGAAAATACCAACGAATGCCTGAGGTATTAGGGTTTCCAACCATAACACCCAACCCTGTAGAAAATGACAGGCATCAGGGTGTGACTTGGGATTCTTGCCTGTAATGCTCATACCATTCCACCCTGCAGCCAGTGAGAGGCATCGGTATGCCTTGACTCTTCAGCCCCAAAGTTCACCCCATTCTCCTATATCGCACCCATCTCACTGCATTTCCTAATGAAATGGGTGCGCATAAGGACCAAAGACCCAAGGAACACCGTGACACTTGTCAGTGTCTGCAGGGTGGGGTGTGGTGAAATGGCGAGGCCGTTATGCCTGATGACCCAAATGCACACCCCAATGCCTGTCACTCTCTGCAGGGTGGTGGTGGGGTTGGCTTCAGTTCAGTACTTCACTGCCATTCCTATTATGCAGCTCTGTAACTTCTACATTACCACTGCCAATGCCAGCAAGCAAACATTCGGCATTGACAAATGCTTGTTTTCTTTACCATGAGAGACACACTAAGCTAGAAGCTTGTTTACAGGTGTGGCCTGGGAGCACAAGGAAATTAAGTGACTTGCTCAGGGTCATACAGCATGCAAGTGGGGCTGTGGGATTCAATCCCAGGTCTCCAGCTCAGAGCCTTAAACCACTGCGCTATACTGCCTCCAAGTCTTAGCCAAGAGCACAGCCTTTTCAGCTCCTTCTGTCATTAGCAAACTATGCACAGAAACATATCAGAGGAGCATGTTAGGGAACATAGAGAAATACAATTTAGCACACTAAACATGTCCTTTATTTCACATTTAAAAATGAGTGCTGGTACCACGTTAGAGAAAGATTTGAAAATGCATACTGGGGTTTTGATGGCATGTTGGTACATTACTAGTCGATACCTGTTCACAGCCCTGGCTTGAGTATTCAGACTGCTCTGTAATGCATTTCCAGTGCTTGTTTTTAAAGGAGAAATAATTACAGACCTTAGCATGATGTAGAGGTTTTTTGTGCTGTATCATGAAGAACATGCTGATTTTACACCTGACATGGTGTAACCCTGAAGGAGTGGCGACTGGAGATTCTGCAATGGATAGCAAAGTAGTGACAGATAAAATTGTTACTTCATGCTTCAGTATAATAGGAAATGAAGCATAATACTCACAGCTGACAGTAAAGTTACCAGATAAAGGTCAAGATTTACATATTTTTTGGTAGAAAAGCAAACCCTTATGCTGCTAGATAAGGTTCACCAATCACAGTTGTTTGCCCTTTAGCACAAAAGTAAGTAAGGAAGTTGTACTTGCAGCTTTTAAAGTAATTGTGTTACAGATTCTGCAATAAATAAGTCTCCATATGTGCATTATCATGCACACCCCATTTGAGGAGGGAAGCTCTTGGCTGTGCCTTGAGCCCTGAACTGTGGTACATATGTTCAACTATGTAGTAGAGAAATGGAATACACACCCTGTTGTGTCTTATTACATGCCTATATGGCATGGCAGTGTGTGCAGTCCAAGTATTATCCACATAGTTACATGCCTGTGGTGCATTTCGGGTCCCGAGATACAGCCAAGTGAAGTGCGCCACAAATGGGGTGTGCAGTTATGAACCCATATTACACACCCTATCATGGTTTATTGCTTGCAAGTATCATATCTGTACAGTTACATACATGCATAGCATAGTAGGGTGTGCATTATGAGTTCATAATCACACACCCCATTTGAGTTGGGAAGCACTTGGCTGTGCCTTGGGCCCTGTAATGCACCACACGCGACTGACTATGTAGTCGAGAAACAGAATACAGACCCTGTTGTGTATTACTGTTTGTCTATAAAACACGGTAAGGTGTGCATTCCAATTTTCCACCACATAGTTGCATGCCTCCGGTGCATTTCAGGGGCCCAAGGCACAGCCAGATGCTTTACAGTACAAATGAAATGTGCAGTTATGAAGCCATAATGCGCACCATATCGTGGTTTACTTTTTGCAGGTACTATATGTGTGCGGTTACATAAATGCATAGCACAAATGGATGTGCATTATCAGTTCATAACCACACACATACCATTTGAGGTTGGAAGCCTCCCCCAATTATTTAACCAGGAGTGGCACAATAAAGCTGAAAGTTTGTTTAGAGGTGTGACCTAGGAGCACAGGGGAGTTAAGCGACTTGTTCAGGGTCACACAGTCTGCAAGTGGGGGCTGTGGAATTCAAACCCAGGTCTCCAGATTTGCAGCTCAGAGCCTTAAACGACTGCACTATACTGCCTCCCTCCCTCCCTTTGCTGTGCCTAATGCCCCAAAATGGGTGGATCAGAGTGGAGCGATGGTGGAGCAATGGATGTGGCCTACCTGGATTTCAGTAAGGCTTCGACACTGTTCCACATAGAAGCCCGGTGAGCAAGCTTGGCAGCCTAGGAGTGGGTCCCCAGGAGTGGGTCCCTAGGAGTGGGTCCCTAGGAGTGGGTCCCCAGGAGTGGGTCCAAAAGTAGTAAAATGGGTAAGAAATTGGCTAAGCAGCAGGAGTCAAAGGGTGGTGTAAATGGTGTTCACCTTTAAGAAGGCAAGGTGACCAGTGGGGGCCACAGGGGTCAGTACTAGGCCCAATTCTCTACAATGTCTTATTAGCGACATCGAAGGAGAGCTGGAAGGAAACTGTACCTGTCTGCATCTGACACAAGAATCTGCAACAGAGTGGGCACACTGGGTGGGGGGATGAAAAAACGAGGATGATCTGGATAAGCTGGAAGACTGGCCGTGGGTTTGGCAACTGTGTTTCAATGCAAAAAAGTGCAAAATCATGCACTTGGGCCACTGAAACCCGGGAACAATGTATCAACTGGGCGGGGAGGTACTGGCAACCAAAAAACAGAAAAGGGACCTGGGGGTAATCATTCCTGATGTGCTGAAGGTATCAAAGCAGTGTGATAAGTCAGTGGGGAAAGCTAGCAGGATGCTTTGGTGCATAGGAAGGGGTAAAACCAGCAGAAATAGGGAGATAGTGTTACCCTTGTATAGATCAATGGTGAGGCACCACCTTGAGTACTGTGTCCAGTTCTGGAGGCTCCATCTCCGGAAGGACATAGATGGGGTGGAGGAGGTACAGAAGAGGGCAACCAAAATGGTACAAGGCCTGCATCAAAAGCCCTAGAAGGAAAGACTCAAGGAATTAAATATGTACTCTCCAGAGGAAAGGAGGGAAAGGGGGGATAAGATAGAAATGCTCAACTACCTCACAGGTATTGTACATGAAGGTAGCATTTTACAAAGAAAAAGATGCTTCAGAATGAGGGGCTTTTGCCCTTAATGCCCTCCCCAACATCATTTATGAAGACATTGAACATCACCCGTCCTGCTGGTGACCTCCTTGGTGCTGGATAACTCCCCCCCCCATCAACACTCTCTTGGTTCTGTCCCTCAGTCGGATTTCTACCCACTTTGTCATTTTCTCCCTAACCCATAGATACACCAGTTTCCTGATCATACTCTTGAGGGGCGTTGAGTCGAAGACCTTGTTGAAGTCTAGGTAAATGATGTCCACCATCTGGCCCCCATCCACTGTCCTAGTGGCACAGTCAAAGGAGTCAATCAGGTTAATTTGGCATGATCTTCCTCCCACAGATCCATGCTGCCTCTCATCCTGAAAACTATTCTCTTCCATCTACCTTACCAGCCTCTCCGTAAGTATGGTCTCCATGAATTTGCACATGACTGAGGTTAGACTGACCGGCCTATAGTTCCATGGGTCATCCCTGGGTCCACTCTTGTGGAGAGGCATCACATGTGCCATTCTTTAGTCCTGCAGCACCACGCCCAACTCCAAGTAACTATCGAATAGGCCCGGCAGCGGCCTCACAAGTTCCTCCACTCTCTCCCTTAGCACCCTAGGGTGTATGCCATCCAGTCTTGGGAACTTGTATACCTTCAGTGCCAGCAGCTTCTCCCTCACTCTGTCCACTTCTATCACTATGTTTGTGCTCTCGCCCCTTTCACCTTCTCCCCTAGATGGCATCAGCCTTTCTTTTTCCCCCAGTGAAGACTAAGAAGAAGTAATCATTCAGTACCTCTGCCATGTTTCCTTCTTCCTCTACCCATACATCCCCCTTCTTAAGCCTAACTATCCTGTCCTTCTTGTCCCTCTTCTCACTTATGTAGTGAAAGAAGACCTCCCCCCTCTTAATCCCTTCAGCTATTTGTAGTTCCTTCTGTGCCTTAGCCTGCTGCACCACCTTGCCTACCAGTTTAGCCAACTTCTGGTAGTAGTCCTTATCCACCTCACTCGCAGTCTTCCTGTATCTCCTGTAGGCCACCCTCTTGTTCCTCACTGCCCTGGCAACCTCAGAGTTGAACCAGATGGGTGATTTGACCCCCAGTTTCTTACCCCTAACCCTAACACACTCTGCTGTGGCAGCCAGTATTGCCTCTTTAATGATGGTCCATTTTTGGTCCACCCCCATGTCGCCTCTGATACCGTCTAAGTTCAACCTTAGCACCTCACCCATCTTCCTAAAGTCTGCCCTCCAGAAATCCAGGATGTTGGTCTTGGAGGAGATGCTTTCCCTGCCCATATCCAACCTGAACCACACTGTGCTGTGGTCGCTACCCCTCAGGGGTTCCTTGATCATTATCTCTTGTACGTGCTCCCCATTTATGAGCACTAGGTCAAAGATTTCCCTCTCCCTGGTGGGCTCAGTAATGCCCTGAGTCAGAAACCCACCTGTATCGTATCCAGAATCCCTTGACTTCTGGCAGAGGACATCAATAATTCTCAATAAAAGTAAATGTATATTATTTTATTTTATCCTTAAGGTTTGAGAAGAAAACAAAGAATTGTCCAGTAAGAGAAAAACACAGCCATGAATGACATCCCACTGTTGCAATCTGGCCTAATAGGAGGCATGCAGCCAGAGGTTTGGGTAGAAGAAAATGAGCCATCAAACAGGCGGAAAAAACTGTCTGACAAATGTCAAGTGGAACCAAACCCAGGACAGATGACTAACCCTGAGGATAAAAAAATGAACAAAAACACAAAGAAACAGACATTGTTGGATTTATCCATATTCACAGACTGGTTGAGTGAAAAAAAGATAATAGTAAACTTCAAAATAGTGTCAGTGTGTGTCACTCCATATTTTAGATCATCCCAAATAACAGCCAACAAAAGGAGCTAGCTGTTGGAGGGGCTGTGGGAAAGATTGTACCACTCATACACACATATTCTGGAGCTGCAGGGAGATAAGGGTGTTTTGGGAGGATATAGAGAAGGAAATCGAGACCCTTACTCCACAGTGTGCTATCTTGCATTGTTTTCCAGAGGGGATCTGAGACAAACATACTAAATCAATGCTGTCTGTCCTCCTTTTGGCTGCTAAGAAAACATTCTCCCATAGATGGCTACAAAAAGAGACACCCACATAAAAAGAATGGGAAGATACAGTCCAGCAAATCTAGCAGATGGAGAAGTTGGCTGCAGTCATGAGATTGCAGACAGATCTCTTTACCCAATTCTGGAATAAATGGCTGTTGTGGGTAATGACTCATAGAGAAGATATAATACCATGAAAGGGAAACAGGTAGAACTAAATATGTAATGAATATGTATATTTCTGTAAAGGATAATCCCACCTGGAGGTTACAGGCAAATGTTACATTATAGTACGTAACAGATATTATATTGTATGATGTAGTGCCCGTAACTGATGTATAATTATGATGTGCGTTATGTATGATATGTCTGACTCTGTACTGCCACTGAAAATTCAATAAAACTAAAAAAAAAAAATAGTATCATTGTGCCAGCCCAGTAGCGCAGAGGGCTGAGGTGCTGTCACGTTACCTTGCTCTACGCTAGCGACCCAGATTCGAAATCCACCTTGGGTCGTCAGGGTGCTAACAGGAGGGAAGGAGAGCAGGATTGAGCAGCCTTGTGGCAGCTCTCCTCTCATGGGGAGGTGACCACTCTCCCATAGTCCTGCTGCCACCGGGTGGAGGTCTGGTGTTGGTGGGGGGGAGATATGAAGGAAGGGCATTTCAATGCACGGTGCGTGCATGCCTCCACATGCGCGAGTGTGCCAGAGACGGGGGTGGGGGCGGGGCAGGGGTAAAAATGTACTAAAATACATATAGGAAAAAAAAATAGTATCAGTGTTTGATTTAAATGAAATATTGCATCAGTTTTATGGTATTGTGAGAAACTCAAAGGGAGAACAATATGGACTCTCTAGTTTCTCATCTTTAATTGCTTCACTGAATAGACACACTTCTTCATCAGAAAACAGCCATCAGGTTAACCTGATTAGTGATCCAGCCTTTAATCCATAACACAATGTATTTGTCAGACTTGTAAAAAAAAGTACAGAAAAGATGGATTTGATACAACAAAACGTTACCCACGAATAATGGATTTAGGCCTTTCAGAACTAAACTGTAGTTCAGCCATATCTACCAAAACTGTCCATGGGTTAGTGAGGAAGGTCTGGTTTGCAATTGTACCCAGCACATTGAGGCAGGGAGGGTCTGTGAGATTTAAAGTTAGTCTCAGCCATTGTAAAAACTGCAGAGAATGGTGTAAAATACATTAGTCTAGCCTTCAATGAGCAGACAAAAAATCCTAACGACAAGAATGAATGAAGTAAAGAGGAATTAAGGGACTTCATTTTAGAACATCCTGGAGACACTTTGGGCCCAATTCTAGGTGGGGTTATGCGTGTCACACCTTGTGGCATGCGTTACACCGATCAGGATTCCAAGAGGCAGCCTGTGCCATGGTGCGGGCAGCCTGCACCCAAGGGGACATACGCTGGGCACAGCTTCTACGGCATGGTGACGGGGGTTATGACAGCAACTGCACCCTAAGTCTCATTTCAGTTCCCATGGTTATATCAACCCTGCATTCTTACATGGTTGGCATGGAGTTGCTTGTGGGTGGAGTATAACATCCACAGGAAAGCAAGAACCAAGGTGATATTTATTATACAAAAGAATATGATAAGGAGAGGCCACTGTACTGGTATGCAAATTTGTTCCTTATCACCGGGACTGAACTGTAACCAGGTTAGTCTCAGAGACAGTGAATCTCAATTTCATGAAGGTCCTTGGTATCTAAAAGATGCTCAAGGTTGTTGGCTAAGGAAAGCTCATGACCTTGAAATATAGAAATCGGAGTAATTTCCATTTCTTGGGAAACTGGATCAAGGGGGTACAAGGTGATATGTCCAAAACGGATATGTGTACCTGGAGGAACAGAGATGAGTACTACCTTGCTGGGTAAATTAAGCTGGGTGGTAGTACCATGTCTGTTATAGGTAACAGTGACTTCCGTAAAACTGGTGCTAACTAGCCATTGAGCTTCTACGATTTCAGCATGGGTTTTCTTAGCTTCACTTGCACAGGTCAAGGTGACCTTACACTTTTCTGGGGCATCGGTGTTGCTAAGGCCACAAAGAACTTCGATAATATCTTTTAGAAAAGGTTTAATGGGACACAACCAATGTTGTTCTTTGGTAGTTTGGCACATCTGTAGGTTTGGGACTAAATGTAAATCTGGATTAAGTTCATGGTATACCACGATAGGTGGAGTGTTAATTTTTGCATTAGTATCTCCTTGCCAGGTACCCACATTAAGAATGGTCTTTATTCCATATACATTTTGTTGTTCTACCAGGGGAACATTTAATGTGAAGGCAATGGTTATCTCTTCTAAAGCGACATGGCCAGGAATAGTGCTTCCAAGACTGTAAGCGATACTCACGTGCAGTGGTTCTATTTTCTCTGACATGGCTACACTCAAAATTTCTGTCATTAATTCAGGGGGAACTAAATAATGTAGAATTCTTCCTGCCATTAAATCTCCTACACCACTGTTTACTTCTCTCAGCAATTCTTACTAATATACTAACATACTAAAATGCCAGCAGAATAGGCCTAACGGTCTTTCGAGTCTGCTCGATTGGTCAGCCCCCACCCTGGGTGCTGACCTTGCTGCCCCCCTTGCCTTCTCTGGCTTCTCCCTTCCCAGTTCCGGATATTCTTGCTGCATTGGATTTTGCTTCCAGAACCCTTCCCCTGTACCTGTCCCAGCCCCTCTTGAACCCCTCCACCGTATCTGCCTCCACCAGCCCTCTAGGCAGTGCATTCCATGGCTCCACCACCCTCTCAGTGAAGTAGCACCTCCTCCTTTCTCCCCTGAATCTTCCCCCCTCCAGCTTCCACCCATGCCCTCTAGTAGGCCCCTCCTCCCCTTCCTTGAAGCACCCTGACTGTTCCTCCCTATTTACCCTCTTCATGCATGAAGCCTCTATCATGTCCCCGGTCCCTTCTCTCTTCTAATGTGTACATATTTAGCTCTTGAGCCTCTCTCCTCATAGGTCCTGTCCCCAAGCCCTAAATCATTTTGGTTGCCCTCTTCTGGACCCTCTCCAGGAATTTAATGTCCCTCTTTAAGTGTGGCCTCCAGAACTGCACACAGTACTCAAGGTGTGGCCTCACCAAGCAGTTATACAGAGGGAGTATCACTTCCCTCCTTCTGGAGGTGATCCCCCTGGCGATGCATCCAAGCATCCTGTTGGCCTTGGCTGCTGC
Source organism: Neoceratodus forsteri (assembly GCA_016271365.2). NCBI lineage: Eukaryota > Metazoa > Chordata > Ceratodontiformes > Ceratodontidae > Neoceratodus > Neoceratodus forsteri. The sequence goes on along the minus strand of CM028135.1, from coordinate 1,103,532,156 downwards.
CCTCCTACAAGTCTCCGAGTTGTTCATCTTGACATCCACCACCACCCCCAGGTCCCTCTCAGCCATCGAGACTTGTAGCATTTCCCCCAGGGTGTACACTTGGCCGGGTTTCTGGCCCCATGTGGAGTACCTTGCATTTCCCTGCATTGAACCTGAGCTTCCACTTTCTAGACCATCTTTCCAGAGCCTTCAGGTCCCCCTGTGGGGCCACCCTCCCCTCCTCCCCATCCACCACGCCCCCAGTTTGGATCATCCATAAAAGACTCATCTCCTCCTAATTCCTGTCCTTATGTCAGAGGCGTAGGCGTTGAACAGGAGGGGCCAAGGACTGATCCTCTGTGGGACCCCACTAATGACCCTCTTTGGGGATGAGACTATCCACCAACTATGACCCTCTGGGTCCGGTCCTGGAGCCAATTGCCTATCCATCTGATCATCTGGTTCCCACCCCCATTTCTTCCAGCTTATCCAACAGGCCTATGTAAAGAACAGAGTCAAATGCTACTGAAGTCTGAAGGGCAGCCCACTGGTCTACCCAGGTCCAAGGCACTCATCACCCAGTCATAGAACTCCACAAGGTTTGTCTGACACAGTTTCCCTGGGGAGATCCATGCTGTCTATCGTCCAGGCACCCTGACTTATCCAGGTTCCCCTAGCCTCTCCTTGACAATGCCCTCCATCCTTGCCCACCACCGATGTCAGGCTGACAGGCCTGTAGGTTCCCTGCCATCTCCCTTGATCCCCCTTGTGGATAGGCACTATATGCGCACCTTCCAGTCCTGGGGCATCCACCTGTACTCAGAGAGATGGTGAAAAGCTCTGCCAGGGGGTTTCGCCAGGACATCCATAAGTTCCTTCAGCACTCTGGGATGTAATTTATCTGGCCCTGGTGCTTTCTCTGTCTTAAGGGAGCTGAGGGCTTCCCTCACTCTCTCTGCTGTGATTTCCACTTTCAGTACCTCTTCTCCCTGCTTAGCCCTCCCTCCTCCTGCCAGTTGTGCCTCCCCCTCTCCCCAGACCCGCCGATCGGTAAGGGCCCCACCCTCCTCAGTATCTCTGTCTCCTCCCATGTATGATGCAGCACCCCCATTTTCCCTGGTGAAAACTGAGGTGAAGTACTCATTTAGTACCTCAGCCTGCTCCCCCGGATCTTGTGCCCATCCTTCCCCTGATTTAATCCTGCTAATCTGCCCCTTCACCCTCGTTTTTCCCCAATGTATCTAAAGAACCCCTTGTTCCCTCTCCTAATTTCCCTGGGCAGGTTCTGCTCCTTCCTTGCCTTAGCTGCCCTCACCACCCTAGTGGCCCTTCTAGCCATCAGCTCATACTCCCCTCGATCCCTTTCCTCCTTGAGCACTTGAATTGCCTATAGGCTGCCTTCTTTCCCACCACCTCCTGGGTCCATCAGCAGGGTTTTGGGCCCTACCGCATTTCGTCTTACTCTTGCACAGGTGCTGGTAGCATCTTGCCCCTCCCGATGATTTCCCACCTACTATCAGCGTCCATGTCTGACCCAATCACATCCAAATGCTCCTTAAGGATCCTTCCATTTCCTTAAAATCCATTCCCCTGAAGTCAGTTACCTCCGTCTTTGTGCAGCCTTCTAGCCCTCCTAAGTCCAGGCAGAACCAGACTGTGGCATGGTCACTCCCCGCGAACGGGTCCCTTACCTCCAGGCCCCTAGTCTGGTCACTGTCTGCCAGGACCACATCCAGTACCCACGCATCCCTGGTCAGTTCCCCCACCTGCTGAGTTAGGAACGCGTCTTGAAAGACATCCAACAACCTCTGTTCACTGGTCACAGAAGATGTCATAGTCTCCCAGTCTGTTCCTGGCATGTTTAAGTCCCCCAACACCACCACCGTTCCTCTCTGCCCAGTCTGCAGTGTCTCCCAACATCTGCCACCAGACCCTCCTCCAGCTCCTCTGCCAGGGCAGGGGGTCTATACACCACTCAATTTTTACTCTCTTGCCCCCTTGTCTCAGTGACCCAAATCGCCTCCACGGTTCCCTCCGCCTCTACTCCCTATGCTAATGCAGTTTTTGACTATCATTGCTACCCCTCCTCCCTTCCTCCCCTGTCCTTCCTGAACATAGTGTAACCCTCCAGGTTCAGGTCCCAGTCATGTCCTGCAGTGGCCCAGGTCTCAGTGACTGCTGCCACATCCACTGCTCCCTCAGTTAGCATCGCCTGGAGCGCAGGCATTTTATTTCCCAAGCTCCTGGCATTTAGTAGGACTACCTTCCACCCTTTCCCTATACTTCTATTTCCCCTGCTCGTGTTCCCATGGGGATTCTGTTTTGCCCTGGTCTGCACTTTACCAGTCGGCCTTTTCCATGATCCTCCAGCTCCCCAGGGGTGGGACAGAGTCCCTCGCACCTTGGCACCCCTTGACAGCCTTTTTCTCCCATCCCTCCCCTTCACAAGTTTAAACCCCACTTTTCACCAATGAACCCTCTATTTTCAACTTAAGGATTCCTCCCTCCAAATTGAGATGGAGTCTATCTCAGCATACAGCTCCTTATCCTCCCAGGTCTCCCCAATCCCCATCAACCCATACCCTCTGGCCTCACACCACTCCCTGAGCCACTGGTTTATCTCCCTAGTCTTCCTTTTGTGCTCCCCACTAGCCTTTGGCATCGGCAGGATTTCTGAGAAGGAAACTGTGCATCCTATGTCATGACAGACCCTGGCAAGCTCCCTGAATCTTGCCTGTATCTCTAGCTCGCTATTTCCCTCAATGTCATTTGTACTCAGGTGGACCAGTATGTCCGGGGAATTCCCACAATCCTTTGCCAGCTGATACACCTCGTGCTTAGCCCTGTACACCGTTAGTCCAGGGAAGCATTTTGTTCTAACTGGCCAGGCTTCTCCCTCCCTATCCCATTTGATACCCCGATCATAGAATCCCCCCAACAGGAGCACTCTGACCGCTCGTTTTCCTCCATTTCCCCCCCTTCCATGTCCCTCATCCTTTCTACCGGCCCCTCCACCCAGCCATTCTTCTGCAATTTATCTAATTTGTTGAATGTTGGTGAGGTCTTCACCTACAGTTTGAGCTAGGTTATGGAGTTTTTGCATTGTATTATTGAGAAGCGTTGTATGGAGGTTAACCATAGCTACGGTATCTCCTGCAATTCTTTCTATGTCTGAAAGAAGCTTTTGCTGCGTAGTAAGTTGCACCTTGATGTTACCCATTTCTTTGCGCAGTTCCTTAACTGTGTCCTCTATCTTGAAAATTCTAACTGAATGCATAGTGTTCATGCCTAGTCCAAAAGCGGTTCCTAATGCTCTTAAACCAGAAAAGAATAGGGAGGCAGCTCTCTCTATTCTATTAGCTGTGTCTTGGGCTTCAGGGAATACAATGACAGTTTTTAACTGGAGCAAAATATTTTTCATGTCTTTTTCAACGTGAAGCATACATTCTTGAAACCATCTTTGGGCCTTTTTTGGTTAACCACATTGTCTTTACATGTTTTAACATGACGTATCGAGGGTGAAGGCAAGTAAAGATTTTCATGGTTACTACTCTACATGCAGTAACCAGGAGGTCTGTTTCATCCTGAAGCATAATGCCGGAGGGTGGTCCAGAAATTACTATTATTGCATGTAGAACCCACTTGAGTCCTAGCTGCAGGATGAAGACCATAGCTGTTACTGGAAGTCTCATCAGTAAGAGATGGAGTGAGGACATTTTTAGTCATATGCTTGCTATCTATATGCTATACGCGTATCTATAATAACTGTATTTTAATGGTACCTATATTTATGACGTCAGCTATTTACATTATACTTTAGTATTTGTCTGATGGATGTACAGGGTTTATGAGGATGTGGCCAAGGATTGGTCTCTCCCTGGCATGTCTGCAGTTTCCTGATGGAGGTGATATATTCTCAACTGATTGATGTGGACCCATTTATAGATCAGTTTTCCATACCCTGTATGAATTTTGAGTTGATAAACAACTGGTGAAAGTTTTCCAGTAATTTCATACGGGTCTGTCCAGTTGAGGACAAATGTTTTGGTCGGCAACTTCCTTTTAGCATAATTAAAGTAGAAAACCCTATCCCCTATTTAATATTCCTGAGGGGTAGTTTTCTGGTCATAGTATGCCTTCCTACCTTCACCACTTTTCTCCAGGTTATCTCAAGCGAAGGCAAAGGTGGCCTGTAAGTGTTGTCTCAAATTACTGAAGTATTCATGTGTGGTCACCGCACTAACCAGGCTGACATCACCAACCTGATACAGCAGGTGTAAGGGCAAAATCATTTTTCTACCTGTCATCGTTTCAAATGGGGTGACACCTGTGGAACGGTGTGGTGTTGCACAAATGGCCATCAGCACAATGGGGAGTTTAATGTCCCAATCTCTCCTGTTAGTAGAAATGTACTTTCTAAGAATGTTTACAATGGTCTGATTGGCTCTTTCTACCTGCCCTGAGGACTGGGGATGATAGGAAACATGGACTTCCCTTTGGATTCCCAAAGTTTCCCATACTTTGGTCATTACCTCTTCAGTGAAGTGTGTTCCTCTGTCAGAGTCCTCTATCATAGGTAAGCCCCATGTAGTGAACATCCTGTTAATCAGGAGGAAGACAATGGTTTCTGCAGTGTCATTTGGTGTAGGGAGGCATTCAACCCATTTGGTGAACAGACATGTGACTGTTAGGAGGTACTTGTTACTCCTGGAGGATTTTATGATGGTTCCTATCCAATCTATTTGTAGGTCTGACCAAGGCAAGGTGAGGCCTTTGGTACGAAGGGGTGCCCTGTCTCGGGGCTCAGAGGGCTGAAACGCACAGCATTTGAAGCATCCTCTGGTGTAGCTCTCAATGTCTTGGCACATATTTGGCCAATAAACTAGTTCTTTGAGGGTATCATAAGTAGGTCTACTGCCACTGTGTGCACTAGAGGGCACATCGTGGGCATCTTGCATGGACATAACTTGGTGGCTTTTAGGGACTACCCAACGAGGTGTAGGAGTTTGTTCATGAACATAGATCAAAAGGTTCTCGTGCAACTTAAAAGATTTTTTCGCTGATACATAGTTTTGAGTTCTGTGTTCATTTGCAATCCTCGGGTGTGATAGGGTTAGCCTCAGGATTTGGTACATATTGGTAAAGCTTGTTTACAGTTGGATCTTTGGTCTGTGCTTGTACTGAATCTAAATGAGGGTCTTGCCTTCCTAATACCAAAGTTGGATTTGGGGATTTGGAGAATTTGGATCTTCAGACTGTGGAGCAGTCTTTTGGGCCTGACCTTCAGTGATTACAGATGTAGCAAGTGTATGGTCAGGGGCTGCATGGTGAAGCTCAAACTCCCAGTGAACGTCACCAATGGCACCTTCCTTGGCTAGTTTATCGGCTAAGTCATTGCCATCTTTGTCAGGGCCAGTCACTTTTGAATGTCCTTTGACCTTTTTCTAATAAATGATCATTCCATGCTCTTCTACACCAAGATCAATGGCTGTAATTAACTTTACATGTTTAAAATCTTTGTCTTTTACATTTTTCATGCCTTGTTTCTTCCAGAAGGGAATGTGTGTGAGAAAGGTTTGCCTCACATAGTTAGAGTCATTACAAATAATAATATCAAGAATTGGTATTTGAGTGCTCTCTGCAAAACCAAGAGAATACACGCCATTTCAGCATACTGACTGGTCTTTGGGCCTAAGGTATATCCTGTAGGCGGTTCAGGGTATCCTCCTTCCCACACAAGAGCAGCGCCTGCATGCAGGATGTTGTCCTTATGATATGCACAGCCAGCCACATAGACCTTAGGAAGGCCGTTGCAGAGGTCTGCGTCACAGTATTGGTGCCTGGAGGGTTTTTCAGAAGGGGGTTCTGCTTCCCAGGTATAACCGGGGTCATCAGGACATTTAGTGGCACAGTCATGGCCTTCAACAAGGCCTTGCGCCAAAGAATTATTTTTATTTTTGGCATAGTGAACTTCCAGGGAAAGTCCTTGGAGGGCCAAAGTTCAAGAAACAATCCTGCTTCCGGAAACATTCCCTTCTTTTATTTTCTGGCTCCCCATAAAGGTAAGAGGTTGGTGACATGTTTTCAGAACAATCTCCCCCCCCCCCCAATGTAATGTCTAAAATGCTGGATGGCCCAAACCAGTGCAAAGATAGTCTTCTCACTATCAGAAAACTTATTTTCACCTGAGTCAAAGTTTTACTAGCGTAGGCAATAATTTGTCTGTCAGTGTCATGCATTTGGGAAAGAGAAGCACTTAGGGCATTGTGTGTGTGAGTGATGTCTAAAAGAAACTCCCTACCCTTTTGAGGGTAAGCTAAGCAAGGTGCTCTGCTTAGCCTGTCCTTTAGCTCCTGGACAGCTTCTTCTTGTCTGGATTCCCACCCCCAGGGAACATTCTTTTTCTACAGTTCAAACAAGGGTTGTGCAATTTCTGCATAGTCTTCAATGAACTGTCTGGAGTAATTACAAACTCCTAGGAAACTTCGTAACTCCTATAAGTTAGTGGACATTTTGAAGGTGCGAAGGGCCTGTACCCAATCTTTTTGTGGACGGATACCTTGTGGTCCTATGGTGTATCCCACATAATCTACCTGAGAATTGCACCGCTGTCCCTTAGTCAAGGACAGCATGGCTCCGGCCTCTTTGAGTTGTCCTAGGACATGCCGTAGTTCAGCTAGGTATTCAAGCCCAAGTGGTGGATTTTATGCTTATGTCATCAACATAAATTAGGGTTCCACAAGCTGCTGCATCTAGCAGAGCTTTGTGCAAGAAGATATTGAACTCAGTGGGAGAGTTGCAATAACCGAAGGGTAGTCGATTCCAAGTAAACTGAGAGTTACCAAAGGTGAATGTTAGCTTATACTGGTCATCAGGGTGTACCTTTAGGGTCCAGAATCCATTGGCTATATCGAGGGAGGTAAAATATTTAGCTCCTTCAATTTTGGCCAGGCTCTGGTCCAGATAAGTCATGGGCCATCGTGAGAGGGGTACCTGTTCTCTGAGCTTCCTATAGTCTACAGTAAGCCTCCTTTTACCAGTAGGCTTAAGCACAGGCCAAATTATACTACTGTGGTTTGAGCTGGTCTTTCTGATGATTTCACATTTTAGAAGGGCATCCAGTGTTTCCTGGATGGACTTGTAGGCTGCTGAAGGAATTCAATACTGCCGAACATACACAGGTTTTGAACCGGCAACCATGGGGATTCTTACCAAGTGGAGGTCACAGGATAAGGAATCTGTTGCAAACATGACATGGTGCTCATGCAAAATCAACCTTAATTGGTCTTTAACCATCTTATCTGGCAGAGTAGATAACTCAATTTGGACTTCTGTGAACTCAGTAAACCTAGGCAATTTTTGGGCTAGACCCACTTCTACTTTTTCCTCTACAGACTCACTAACATCTCTTATTTATTTTTTATTTTATTTAGTTTTTGTTGACCGGGTAAGTGCACTAGACAAATCCTGCCTATTTTCAGGCACGACCCGGGGGAGGGGAATACAGATGAATGCCAACTGACCTTAGACCAGATTAAGCTGTTGGTGGTATTTTTAGTGAATGAGGGAAATTTGGCCAGGACACCAGGGAAATTCCGCTACTCGGTAGGCGGAGGCTTTGCTGAAGGCAAGATGGCCGCTGTGTGTGAGAGTCCAGAGGAGGTGGTTGTGGAACAGGCAACCCAAAGTCTGGAATCTCGGTTTGACATGGGTTCACGGAGTTTAACCTACACGGAGGTGGAAAACGAGGAAATTTTTCATGAAGCTCAGTCTTCTGCAGAGGGGTTTGAGACTCCGGAATCAATTGCAGTTGTTAAGGATTTTACCTGCTTCACGTCTTCCACTGAACCTAACGTAGTACTGGGGTCTGAAACTATCGTAACTTCGACTGGATTGGCAATAGGAATGCCGAGATTTGATCCGAAGGTTGGTCAGAAGGAGGAAGTCAGTCAGAACGAGGAGTTGGTGGAACCGCAACAGGTGCAACGGAAGGAAGCGGAGGAATTAGTTCCGAGTACGGCTCAGGGAATGGAGAGTCAAGCCTATGGTGCATTACGAGTAGCAGAGGAGGTGGCAGCATCGCTTGCTGCTGTTTTGGACATGACTGGTCAAGGGATGGTGAGTGATTCTACGGGCGCAGCTGTTGAAAGTACTTCTCGGTTGAGTAAGGACTCTGGGTTTGTCTTTAAACCCCTGGAAAAGGACCTGGGGTTCAACAATTTTTTCCAGATCAGTCCGTTATCAAACAGACATCAATAACCAAGTGGGGGTAACAGTTTTTAGGTTTCCGTCGCGGGCCGGTCAGCAGGAGAATTTAAACTCTGAAATGTGGGAATTTCATCGGCAAGATGCACAGAGAGAGTCAAAGTTAAAAGCTGCCCAGACTAAACTGCAGCGTTTTGAAGTCTCTTTAGCCCACGATGATTCCTGGTCTCCCCAGGGGGCGTTACAGGCTTCGGGATGGGGACAGTCTGACAAAGGAGTATGGACACCCACCCAAGCATTGGATACGGTTTTTGACTTATCTAAATGTTCCCCAGAATGGCAACCTCAGGGTTTAGGGGGATGGGGTTCTTAAGAAGCAGGAAATGGATTCAAAACAAACTAAGGGTAGAGAAATGAATAATGTTTTAGAGGTGTCAGAAATAGCTGCTGTTAAATCTGTTTCGTCAGCTTCTACTGCAATTCTGAATACTGAAAAACCGTTGATGCCCTCTTTTTTTTCTAATGCCAAGAGAGAGGCTGCACCCAGGCGTAATGCAGTGCGCCTTAGGTATAAAGGGAGTTTACCTACTAGGCCAGACAGATATCACGTAGGTAAAATGCTGATCAAAGATTCTCTGGGTTTTTCTGCAAGGGATGTCTTCGCCTTCATTAACATTTCTGGTGAAGACAATTTTGATATCAGTTTTCGTTCTGCTCATTTATTGGAACTATTCTGGGAGAGATACACTCAGGTAAAGTTCTCCCCCTTGTGGACTCCCTTTTTGGTTATTTCCCTTTCCACACCTTTGATTAAATTTATCACAGTTATGTTCCGCAATGAAGGGGTCCATGTTGAAGACATCACTCATTGGTTATCCCTTAAATGTGAATTACTAGGTGCACCTGAACCAATATTAGATTCCAAACAATTTTGGATGGGGGGTTGGAAATATAAAGTTAAATTGAGGCAGTCTGAAACTAGAATTGAGCATATTCCAAACTCCTTTATGTTGGGTAGGGACAGGGGAGTTTGTTTTTATAGTGGTCAACCAAGGGCGTGCTATAAATGTGGTTCTAGGACCCATTTATCCAGTTCATGTGATCACCCTAGATGTGATAATTGTGGGGACTTGGGTCATGGAATAATGCAATGTAATAATCCCACAAAATGTGATCTTTGTGAAGAATTTGGACATGTCTTTCAGGATTGTACATGGGCTGTTAGAAACAAGGCCTCCTGCAGCAGTGTAGATTTGTTGGTACAACAGGCCCAAGAGGCCGTTCTTAACTCAGGGTCCGTGGAGCAGCAATTGGTAACTATTCCCTCTAAACCAATACAGGTTGTTACAGATTTATCAACAAAATCCCCTGTACCGGTTATATCGGTCGCTTCCCCTATTACTCCCCCTCCTCTCACTTCTGAGCAGACATTGGTGGGTGGCATACTAGATAAACAAAATCAGGACATAGGTTTATTACAACCGGTTTGTTATACAGACTCTGAGAAAAAAAAGGTAGACGGGACTTCTCTGATCTTACCGCCTAGACGTTCTAATAGGAACCTTAAATTGACTACTACCCCGTTAAAGTAGAAATCGATACACATAATAAATATGCGGCACTCTTCCCAGGTTGGGGGGATTCAGAAATGGATCCGGGGGATTCCGACTCTCAAAAATCAGTTCATGGGAATTTGGATGAGCCCTGCAATGAATATAAAGAGGAAAAAAAAAAAAGTCGGAAAAATGATAATGTGGTTGCTTGACTGAGAGTATTAGCTAATAGGATTTATTTGGGCATCATTAAATACACATAGTTTACTGAATTCAGTTAAATGCAAAGCTCTTTTTCATTTATTACATGACAAAAGAATTTCTCTCTGTTTTCTCCAGGAAACCTGGATGTTTTCCAAAGCTCAGATTCTCTCCTTCCAAAATGACTGGCCATGGGGGCCGTCGTTTTGGTCATTTGGTAGAACTACGGCTGATGGCATTGGGATTCTTTTTAATGGTTCTCACTTCTCCTTATATAAATTGATAGATCTGATCCCAGGAAGAGTTTTGATCTTGGACGGATCCTGGATGGGGATTAGGTTTCGTTTGGTAAATCTATATAATCCCCAAACGAAAGCTGCCAGGATAGCATGTCTTAAAGAAATACAACCTTATTTAGTCACAACTTTACCGATTCTATGGAGGGATTTCAATTGTACCTTGTTTACTAAAGAGATAACCGAAATAAAATCTACTGTGACTCTAATTTTTTGAAAACTTTACTGTTAAAAGCTGACTTGATTAATTGCAATCAGACTCTAAAAGGCAAAGCTGGTTATACATTTTATAAAGGGCCAATTGTCTCCGCTATAGATTATTTATTTGTTTCTAAATTCCTTTTGGTACATCATTTTTCTATAATACCTATAGAATTTTCAGATCATCAACTAGTGCAGATTGAAGTGGGTGAGTTACCCTGTCATGGCCCGAGGACTAGTCGTTGGAAATTAAATTCTCAATGCCTTCAGGACCAAAGGGTCAAGAATTCAATTACATTAATTTTGGAAGCTAGGCTTTCTGTGAGGTTTCTATACACTGATCTTGGCAGTTGGTGGAGAAGACTAAAACTGACTGTGCACAATGGCTTAAATCTTATGGAGCTTATAAGGAAATCACAGTTTGGTGCTTATTTAAAACTGAGAGCTCATTTGCAAGATTTATATTCAATAGCAAATGTTACCAATCAGGACTTATCCGCTCAAATTACAATTATTCAGAAAGATATGAGGAGGCTACAATATGATAGGGCTAAATCTTTGCAAGGGCTTTTGAATAACCATTTACAGAAATCAGTTATTGGGGACCCCTATTCCTTGTGTAAAACTCTGAAAGACACTACTGCTTTGGAGTTTCTGAATACATCATCTGGTATGGTGACCGATATACAGGGTATTAGTATTGCTATTAAGAATTATTTTCAAAAATTGAGGCCTACTGTATCTCCGTCTGCTCAGGATATGAAGGATTATTTCAGCTTTATTCCTCCTCCCCAGTTAGATCAGAGCATGATGGCCGACATAATAAAACCCTTTTCGGTGCAGGAAATCGATGATGTCATAGGTCATTTGAAAGACAACACCTTTCCAGGGATTGATGGGTTGTCAAATTTATTTTGTAAAGAGTTTTGTACTGTACTGAGTGTGGGATTGCAATGGCTCTTTAATTCTTTCCTATTGGGAAGTTCAATTCCGAGCTCTTTCACACAAGGGGTTCAAATTTATCTTTTCAAATCTGGGGATAAGGGGTTGTTCGCAAATTGGAGACCAATTACTCTATTAAACTCCGACTATAAGATTTTGGCAACCCTAATTAATATCAGATTACAACACTGGGCATCGACAGTTATTTCCCCGGTATAGCACTGCGGAATCCCCAGTAGGAGAATTCAGTCAATGTTGTCTACAATCAGGGATGTGATTGAACACATGTCTGACTTGGGTACTGGCAGGTGTTTGATCCTTTTTTATACCCTAAATTTTTTCGGGATACCATCTCCAATTTTGGGTATCATTGAAGGATTGTATGCAAAAACTAAAGTATTCCCTATTATTCAGGGTAGTTTGGGCCACCCCATAGAGATTACGACAGGGGTGAGGCAAGGCTGCCCCTTAAGTCCTTTGTTATACATTTTTTCATTGGAGCCGTTGATAAGAGCTGTCTGCTTAAAACCCATATGGGAAGGTATATTAATCCCAGGTACGTCAAAACGGTTATTGATACAAGCATTTGCTGATGATGTTTGTCTTTTTTTCCGGAATTCGGAGCAATTGGATTCATTTTTTCCAGAGTTTCAAAATTTTGCTACACTTTCTAATACCAAATTGAATTTTATAAAATCTAAGGGTCTATGGATGGGGTGTAGCTTTCAGCAGCCAATCTGTAGACACTCTATTTCCATAGACTTGGTTTGCTGGCCAAGGCACTGTATTACAGGTGGAGCTTACATTTTTGTGACTTTTTTATCATTGGGCTAAGCAAAATTACTGTTTGACACTGTGTTTTATTTTATTCTTGTTTGTTGAAAAGGTTTGTTGTCTCAGAGGTGTTTCAGTCTCCTTCTCACACTGAAGGAGCTAATTGCTTTTCCTCCCACAGCTCTTCCAAAGGATTAGGTGTGTATGTGGGGGGTGGAGCTGGCAAACTGTCAGTAACTTCCAACAGAAAGAAGGGTTAAAAGTCAGGTTAGTTGGATATCTTGAGGTAGAAGACTTGGTTTGTTGGCTAAGGCACCTAGTTTCACCTGAGCTCTTTCCTTCTAAGACTGCTTGAAAGGCAGAGTAGAGAAACGCACTAGAGCAAGGGAGAAGGATTAAGACTTAGTTTGGCTAAGCAGATTTACTGTGTGGTGGTGTTTTTATTTTTTACTCACAGGGATTGTACTGTTTGTTGCTAACATTTCATTGCTTTATTTTTCTCTGATTCAAATTGTTGTTGCTGGTATACCTTCTGCCATTATTACAAGGTGTGCTTACAGGTGTGTGCTAACAGATTACTGCTGTAATCTTCTGATTCAAATTGTCTTTGCAAGGTATATCTTCTGTTACTGCTTTATTTTTCTCTGAGCAAAGTGTTTCTTACAGGGTATATCTTCTCTGAAATTATTACAGGTGGTGCTCTACAGGTTTTACAGTTTTATCTAACATTAGGATAAGCTTTCAGGGTTACTGCATTTGTTGTTGACTGATTGTTTCTGCTCTTACCTCCTTGTTCTTTCGTCCGTGGTTCTTCTTTTTAGGCAGGGGAAGGGCCCAGCCACCCACCCCCATCCTCAACCACCCCACGCTACACTCCTTTTATAGGGTACCACAGTTGTGACATTTCCTGTGGCAGAGCAGGTAGGGCGGATCAGTGGGGCCTCCACAAGGTGATCTCATTTACAGGGCACTAGTAATTTAACTTGTTATAACAAGTTAAACAAAGCACAATTAAACCATTACTTGCATTTTTTTTCCTTTTTTTTTCTTCTAATTACTCTGACTAGGTTACAAACCCAGCAACTTATTTGGAATGGATTTCATTAACTGCAGGTACTGTGGAACAATTTTCAGAAGGACAGTCTTACAGGATTTAGGACACTGTCCTACAGGCTGGGCCTTTGGAGATCTTAGGGTTCAGCTCCGGGCAGCATGGGCAGAGATTGCACACCTCAAATTTCATATTGAAGAGGAAATACATTATAAGAACCACCCGCCATTTCCCCAGCATCCAACAGAAAAACCTCGACCGCAGAGGGTAGTTGGTCCAGGAGGTTGGCAGGTGGTTAGGAGGAGCAAATCAGGAGCCCCATTACTCTCTGCTCTCCAACACATTGCCTCCAAAAACCATATAAACACTACAAACAGGTATCTGCCTCTATCTCTGAAATCAAATAAAGAGGCAGAAGACACTGCAGAGCAGGACACTCGGCACAGGAGCTAGCACAACAAAACTCACCCAAATCAGGAACCAAATAAACAAGCACAAAGGAAATCAAAAACTTCTGATCATAGGAGACTCCATGATTCGGGAGTTGATACCCATCTCCAGCCAAGGGTGATGGTCAGATGTCTCCCAGGTACATCAGCATGGAGAGACACTGACCGTATTGCCAAAATTGTTCACAAAGCAGGAGAAAACATTGATGTCCTAGTACACATAGGGACTATCGATCCGCCAGCCGATCAGTTGTGGAGACCAAGGAACACCTGACTAGGCTGGGTGACAAACTATCATCTATTTCATCCGGCATCTCCTTCTCTGAGATCCTGCCAGTCTGGGAGAGGGACAGATGGACGGAAGGTCAGAGAAGGGGAGATAGGGGAGCTAAACACGTGGCTCAAGGACTGGTGCCAGGAAAAAGGACACAGATTTGTAGGGAACTGGCAACAGTTCTGGGAGCGAAAGTTCTTTAAATTTGATGGACTGCATCTGACTAAAGAGGGAGTCAGTGCATTGGGGCAGAAGTTTGACGTCTTTGCAGAATATTTAAACTAGCAAATGGGGAGAGGGGTGCAGCACCCCATACGTCGAATGGGAAGAACACCCCTCCCCCCTCAGCTAGTGGCCAAACAGGAATTCAGCGTGTTTGCCGTTCATTTGCATCACCAGGTAAGAAAAAAGGTTTGTCTCCCCATACGATGCACAGGGGTAATGCCAAACTTCACCCAACAACTAACACACCAAAATCTGGCCAATGGAAAATCATGTACACAAATGCTCACAGCCTGGGAAATAAGATCCCAGACCTGCAGGCAATAATATCAGAGGCTAAACTGGACATAGTAGCAATTAGTGAGACGTGGTTTACCAGTAACCACACTGGGAGACTTCAGTACCTGGCTATGTATTGTTCAGAAGAGACCGAGGTGCAAAAGGGGAGGAGTGGCCCTGTATGTCAATGAAAATATCAAAGCTACAGAAATTCAGAATACACATAAGGAGCCAGAAGAACTGTGGGTCACCCTGGAAACAGGAAATGGGACAGCCATAAGAACTAGGGTTGTCTACAGGTCCCCAGACCAGAGGAGGACATAGACACATTACTGTTAGAAGATATACAAAACATGACAGCTAAAGGAGGTTCTGATAATGGGAGACTTCAACATGCGGATACAGATTGGTCAATACCAGCAGGAACATCTGCCAGAACTAGACTCATAGTGGATTCCCTGCAGGGGAGGGCCTCAAACAACTGGTACAGCAACCCACAAGAGACAGGGCTATCCTAGATCTAGTACTGACTAACAAAGAAGGGATCACAGATCTCCAGGTAGAAGGTCACCTGGGGGCCAGTGACCATCACATGGTATGGTTCAATTTGGCTACTACATCTAAATCATCCCATTCCAAGGCAAAATATGGGACTTCAGAGGAGCTGACTTTGATAAGATGGCCAACAGAGTTAAGCTAGCCCTGGCAAAAGAAACACAGGTGAGGGGGTACAGGCAAAGTGGGCAAGCATTAAGGATGCAATACTTGAAGCAACATCCCATTGTGTTAGACAGAAAAGGAAGTGCAAAAGAAGAAGGAAACCACTTTGGTTCTCAAATACAGTAGCAGAAAAGGTCAGAGCCAAAAGGCTGGCCTTCAGGAAATATAAGGGAACACAGCGGGATGAAGATAGGGAGGCATACCAAACTGCCCTAAGGGAAGCAGGTAAGGCAGTAAGGCAGGCAAAGTCCCAAACTGAGGAAACACTAGCACGAACAGTAAAAGAAGGTGACAAGACTTTCTATAGATACATTAGTGAAAGGAGAAAGTCCAGAGGGGTATTGCTGTTTAATGGAGAAAAAGGGAGCATGTGGAGGAGGAGGAGGACCCTGTAAAGGCATCTATCCTAAATAGATACTTTGCTCAGTATTTACTGAAGAGAAGGTAGGCAGGGCCCACAGCTCAGCATCATGGACACAGGGGAGGGAGGTGAGCACTCCCTTCACAAAAGAAAGGGTCCTACAAGAGCTTGCTAAGCCCAGGGTGGATAAGGCAATGGGACCCAATGGCATACATCCCAGGGTACTTAAGGAGCTAAAGGAGGAACTAGCAGAGCCATTAGCAGAACTGTTTAGTGAGTCTCTGAGCACAGGAGAGGTCCTAGAAGACTGGAGAAGGGCTCATGTGATCCTGCTCCACAAGAGTGGTAGCAGGGAGGAGGCGGGGAACTACAGACCGGTCAGTCTTACCTCAGTAGTGGGCAAGATTATGGAGGCACTCCTTAAGGAAAGGATAGTGCAACACCTGGAATCCATAGGGCACAGGATCCAAGACAGCGTGGGTTTACAAAAGGAAGGTCCTGTCAAACTAATCTCATAGATTTCTTTGATTGGGTAACCAGAGTGGTGGACCAAGGGGAGCAGTTGATGTCACCTACCTTGACTTCAGCAAAGCTTTTGACACTGTTCCACATAGAAGATTGATAAATAAGCTGGGTAGGCTCAGGGTGGATCAGAAGTTGGTCAACTGGGTGGCAAACTGGTTGACTGGCAGAAAACAGAGAGTGGTGGTAAATGGTATACAGTCAGAAGAGATGCAAGTCACAAGTGGGGTACCTCAGGGATCAGTCCTGGGGCCAGTCCTCTTCAACATCTTCATTAGTGACCTTGCAGATGGACTAGAGGGTAAGGCTTGTCTGTTTGCAGATGACACCAAGATCTGCAACAGGGTAGATGATCCAGATGGGGTGGGCAGAATGAGAAGAGATCTGGATAAACTAGCAGAATGGTCAGAAGAGTGGCAACTGGGATTTAATGCAAAGAAGTGCAAAATCATGCACATAGGGAAGAGAAACCCTGAAGCCACTTATAGGCTGGGAGGAGTTGCTAGCAGTCACAAAGGAAGAAAGAGACTTGGGCATCATCATCACTGATGACCTAAAATCATCCAAGCAGACCTCTAAAGCAGTAGGTAAGGCTAGGGGGTGTTAGGGGTGTATTAGCAGGGTATCACAAGTCGTAAGAGGGAGGTAATAATCCCTCTGTACAAGACATTGGTTAGGCCCCATCTGGAGTACTCGTGCAGTATTGGAGGCCACACCTTCACAAGGACATTAACCAAATTGAGGCAGTCCAGAGAAGGGCAACCAAAATGGTGCAGGGACTGCATCAGAAGACATATGAGGACAGATTAACGGAGCTCAATATGTATACCCTTGAGCAAAGGAGGAGAGAGGTGATATGATCGAGGCATTCAAACACCTTAAGGGCATAAACAAGGTGAAAGAGTCTAACATGTTTAAATATAAGAAAAATAGCAGGACAAGAGGACACAGCATGAGATTAGAGGAGGCCGATTAAGGGAATGTGAGGAAATTCTTTTCACAGAAAGGGTTGTAGATGCATGGAATGGCTTACCACAAAAAGTGGTGGCTATGAATACAGTGCAGGGCTTCAAACAGGCATGGGATAGGCATAAGGGAGCAATACAAATGACTATGAATAGATAGGTCACTGACAGAGCAAAGGCCGATGGCACATTTATAAGGTAGAAAAAGAAATGGGCAGACTGGATGGGCCTTGCGGTCCTTATCTGCCGTCAACTTCTATGTTTCTATGTTTCTATATCGACTGGTCCAATCATGGTTTTGGGAGTTTTGTTTGGTTCCCAAAACTTACCCTTGGAAAACTGGACATCAGTCTTGGATAGGGTGGAGGGGAAAATAACCTGTTGGAAAGATTTTGTTTTAGTAAACTCAAGAGAGTGCACATCTTGCGACAATTTATTTTACCTTGTATACAATATCTAGCGGTCATTTTTCCGCTGCCATCGCAGTTTGAGACTAAACTTTATAGTCTTTTTTTCAGTTTTTGGGGAAATAAACGCTCGATTAAAAGATGTTATACCTATTTAGAAAAGAAAATGGAGGTGTGGGTATGATTAACCCTGTGGTGTTTTGTTTCTCATTGTTTTTGTAAACTCTTTAAAACTTCACTTAGTTCTACTGGGAGTGAAGGGCAATGGTTTAGGCAGTTATTGGCAGATATTTGAAATCTTGGACACAGTATGCTCCAAAATGGAACCATCATCATTCTCTTCCGATTTATTTTAAACGGCAGTGCAAAATTACACAAATGGAAATTGACAAAAACCAAAATTTGTAGCAGTTCGACGAGAACATTATGTAAAACCATTCTGAATTTAAACTATCCTGTAAGTCCAGTTTTCAAAAACTGCCCCTCTTCTTTAAATCCGACGGTGCTGGACCAACTAAATAACCCTAGACTGCCAACCTATATGTGGGAATTGCAATGGTTGATTATGTATGGTAGGATAAATGTCAGAGGGTCAGCTAAATATAAAGCGAAGGAGGAACGGAATTGTCCTTATTTGAAATGTATAAATGTTGAAGAAACTATGGAACATTTCTTTTTAGAATGTTCAAACACTGTTCCTTTATGGGCTTATTTAGCAAAACGTTGGTCATTGCCATGGTTGTTGAATCCCTCTTATAACCTTTTTATTATAGGAGATCTCCGTTCATTTACAAAAATATGAAAAACAAACGGTGTGGATCTTTTTGGCGGTGTTAAGGTTTTGCCTATGGCAAACCAGATGCCAATGGGTATTGTATCAAAAACTTACTTCAGAAAAAGCATTTTTTCTTTATGTCACAACTGAATTACAGAAAGTTTATTTAAATGAGTTACAAATATATACTGCAGATTCGGTTAGGTAGTGGTGGAAAGGGTTCTCACGTATTATTAAATATAAATAGTGCTGTTTTGTTAACATTGTATAAATCTTGACAGTTGTTGTTCGGGACTGTCTTTTCTGCTTGTTAACTGAATGGTATATACCTTCACTTATTATTTTTCTGTTTTTGTGTACTGCCCTTATGATTGTTGTCACTGATTGATTCTATTTTATTGTTTTGTTATAATAAAAATTACCCCTACTCTTTTCGATAAGTGCCATGGGATCTTTAACATCCACCTGAACAGGCAGATGGGACCTCGGTTTAACGTCTCATCTGAAAGACAGCACCTCAGAAGTGCTGCACTACAGTGTCAGTACTGGGATATTAACCCAAGTGCCAGATGTGGGAACTGAACCCACAGCCCTCCCGGACTCAGGCGAGCATGCTACCTACTGAGCCACTGACACTGCTAATGATGCCATGCACTAGAGGATTTGTGGTCTGACTAGTGGTAGGAGCTTCACCAGGGCAGGAGAGTACTAGATCAGTACCCTCCCATCGGGAGTGAGTCATGGCACTGCCATCTTGGTTAAGAAGTGACTGTACAGTGATTATTCCTAGGGGGTATGTGTAACATGGTGCCTCTGTCTCTTCCTCCCCCTTGCAAGTCTGGGGGTAGTGGACCAATGACTGGCACCAGGGATTCAAAACCATAAAAAAAGTCTCCCACTAGGAATCCTAGTTGTGTGTGGACAGTGAAAATAATATCACTAGGGTTAGGATTGGTTACCAGAATATGGGTGCCTCGACCAACAATCTCCAGGCAGGACTCACCCTAGATAATTAGGCCTAAGACATGGAGCAGGGCAGCAGGCCGGAAAAAGGCCTTGTTATCAGGCATCAGTTGACCACACTGAATCTTTAGTCTTACTGGGAAAGCAAATTCTGGGGCCGATATAACCACAGACATGGCTGCAACAGCTTGGCAAATTTGGGGCATGGTCTGTCCAGACCTCATGTTCTTGGGGTGATCTGCAAGGGGAAGCAGGACCCCTGCTATTCTAGTCCACAGAGTAGCTTGAATGAAATCTACGATTACACCAAGGCGCACCAGAAAATTGGCACCCAGGTAACTGAAGGTTTCAGATCTTTTACCACATACACATAGTGTGAAACTTCCCTTTTTCCTATTGTAATGGGAAGGTGAGTGATTCCTATACTTTTTGCAATGCCCCCTTTTAGTGGTAGGTCTGTGTGCCTAATAGCTTTCGCCACCAGGGTGAAAGGCTCGGTTTCTCCAAGTTCTGAGAATAAAGCTTCACTAATTAGGGTGCTTTCCTGATTGAGGGCAAGTATAGCATCAGAGCCGAGGTATCTGGCCGTTATAGAAACACAGAAACATAGAATTTGACAGCAGATAAGGACCGCTTGGCCCACCCAGTCTGCCCATTTCCCTACCTAATGGATAAGCTGCAGATCCTAGTTAACCAGCAGCCTACGCCTTTCTACCCCCGCCACCTAGAATTGCCTTATGGCTGTCCCATGCATGCTTGAATTCAGCCACTGTTTTTGACTCCACAACCTCCTCCAGAAGGCCATTCCATGCATCCACAACCCTCTCTGTGAAAAAATACTTCCTTAAATTACCTCTGGGCCGCTCCCCCTCTATCTTCAAATTGTGCCCCATTGTTCTTGCACACCTCTTTTTTTGAAAGATGCTACCCTCTTGGACTTTGTTTATTCCCTTGAGGTACTTGAACGTTTCTATCATGTCCCCCCTCTCCCTCCTTTCCTCAAGGCTATACATATTAAGCTCCATTACTCTCTCTTCATATGTCTTCTGGTGCAGACCCTGCACCATTTTAGTTGCCCTCCTCTGGACAGCTTTTATCTTGTCTATATGTTTCGGAGATTAGGTCTCCAGAACTGCACACAGTACTCCAGATGGGGTCTCACCAGCTGTCTGTACAGAGGGATAACAACTTCCTGTTTTCTACTGGTGATGCCTCTCCCTATGCATCCCAGTATCCCCCACCCTCCTTACTGCCCTCTCACATTGCTTGCACACCTTTAAGTCATCTGATATGACTACCCCCAGGTCCCTTTCCATTTTTGTTGTTGTTAGTATCTCACCCCCCATTGTGTACTCTTCCCCTGGGTTTTTGTTTCCCAGGTGCATTACCTTGCACTTCTTAGCATTAAATCTAAGCTGCCATACATTTGACCATTCCTCTAACCTTGCCAAATCCCTTCTCATCCTTTCCACCCAACCTTGTGCATCAACTCTGTTGCAGATCTTTGTGTCACCTGCAAAGAGACATACTTTTCCTTCCAGTACCTCTGCAATGTCGCGTATAAAGACATTGAAGAGGACCGGTCCTAATACTGAACCCTGCGGCACCTCACTAGTAACCCCCCTTTCTTCAGAGTGGACTCCATTTACTGTTACCCTCTGTGTCCTATTCTCCAGCCAATTCTCTTCATGATAATAGATATGTTCCAGACAGGCAGGGTGATGTATCACTTTTGCCAGAGGATCAGTGTATGTATTTTCCTGTTTACTGGGGTTCACAGACTCCAGGGCATTTGCTGTGCCGGTATTTTGTGTGTCAGCTTCTTGATTAGCTGGAGAGCTAAATGAAGAATTGAATCATTCAGTTCTAGTATAGTCTGTAAAGGGTCAGTCTTCTCATTATGGGCTAGGGTGTGAGCTGCGTTTGGGTCTAGGGTAGCATTTGTCAAATCTGATCCACAGCCCAAAACCAAAGCATATGCCTATGTTATGTTAGGCAAATTTAAGTGCTGTACCATTTGAACCAAAGGAACAAGCAGTGGCTTGTAGCTGGTTGCTGTCCACACAGATGACAGGAAGGGGTTTGGGGAGCTGCGCATACAGTCTTCATGCACAAAAATCCAGCAGCGGAGCAAAGATCAACAATAGATCAGGTCCCACTAATAACCCTTCAGAGGGGAGATTGGTGATGTACACTGGATGGCTCATACTTAAGGTTCCCAAGTTTACTTTTAACCAGATAACTTCTAGGACTCTAGCAGTGTCTCATGTAAAACTGGTAAAGCTTACATTGCTGTCTAACAAGGTTAGAGGTTTCCCTTTCTGGGTAGAGCGGTCCTGTAGTTGTGTAAAAAACATTTGGGTCATGATGGTGATCTTGCAACCAAGATCCAAAAGTGCATTACAACTGAGGAGGTCATTAATGGTGATCTCGAAATATGGTCTTCCTATACCTCCCTGAATTATTAATGGACCTAAGTATGTTTTAATGCAAACACCTCCTTGGAAGGTGGTGGTTGTGAGTGAGGAGTTTCCTCCTTCACTCACCCCGGGACCTCGGGTGACCTGTACCATATTGATGGATTTAGCATTTTGGCCCCCCCAATGTTAGGGTGGGGGATAGGAGATGACTGGTTCTGGCCTAGTCAGCTAGGACACTGGGGAGTGACAACTTGGGCTGGTGGATGGCTACTAGAATGGGCACTCCTTGGAGTAAAAGGAGTGGCATTGGGGTTTGGAGTAGGGTACCAGTAAGGGGCCCTAGGAGTGTATCCATGTATTTCCTCTCTCAGCTGTCTGAGCTGCCTTTTTAGTTGGTCAACAGCATAACTATTAGTATCTCTGCCTTGGTTAGGCCAGGGTTGATTATTCCAGGCATCTGGGTGCTGTTTGGAAGCCTCTGACCCCCTTTTGTTTGTGTTATGGGGGCTGCGTGATCTATGGTCCCAACTGTTCCTCCTCTGATTTGGGAATTTTTTATTATCCCTAGGAAGGCTAAGAGTGGTCTCCTGTTTGTTTTGGGGCAATTCTTTTCCTTCCATTTGGAGGGAAATCTGATCACTAGTGATGGCAAAAAGCTTAGGGTGAGGTTCCGTGGTAGGTTTCTTACTGCATCTGGGTTAACAGTTGTAAACATTCTTTGGGCCCACTCTATAATATAATTCTTGGGAGTATCTGGTTCTACCCAAGGCTGGACTAATGTCCTAACAGAGGGATGAAGGCCTTTTACAAAGACTTCTTTTAGGTGAGGAAACAGGTCTGCCCCCCCTCCCCGAGAAAAACATCCTGCTCAACACTTTCTAGAAATCTTTTGGGGCTTGATTCTTTTGGCATGTTTCTTTAAAAGCTGCTATAGGACTACAATAAGTGGTATACTCTAATCAGGGCTGGGCACATTTTATCAAAATCAGTTTTGATATCAGGTTTTTGCCTAGCCATCCAGGCTCAGACTTTTGATGCAACAGAGAATCTTAAAACCCATAACTGATCTTCAGGGTTATTGATTCCAAAGAACTCCAATTGCGATTTCAGATCAGCAAGATAATCCTCAATCTCCAAGACAGAGTTTTTAGGATCAAAGCTTGTCCCTGTGGCCTTGACAACCCTGATTAGTTGTTTTGGGTCTGGTGAGGATGGAGTTGTGGGGCTAGATGTAATGGGGCCAGATGTAATAGGACCAGGTAGGGTTTGGCTTGTCCCTGCAGGGGTACCCTTTTGGCTGTCAGAGGTCTGAAGGCCATTTGAAGGTGGTGCCCCCCCCCCAATTTTAAGTCTTGAATAGAAACATAGAAACATAGAATTTGACGGCAGATAAGGACCGCTTGGCCCACCCAGTCTGCCCATTTCCCTACCTACTGGATAAGCTGCAGATCCTAGTTAACCAGCAGCCTACTTCTTCCTACCCCCACCCCCTAGAATTGCCTTATGACTGTCCCATACATGCTTGAATTCCACCACTGATTTTGACTCCACAACCTCCTCCAGAAGGCGGTTCCATGCATCCACAACCCTCTCTGTGAAAAAATACTTCCTTAAATTACCTCTGAGCCGCCCTCTATCTTCAAATTGTGCCCTCTTGTTCTTGCACACCTCTTTTTTTGAAAGATGCTACCCTCTTGGACTTTGTTGATTCCTTGAGGTACTTGAACGTTTCTATCATGTCCCCCTCTCCTCCTTTCCTCGAGGCTATACATATTAAGCTCCTTAAGTCTCCTTATATGTCTTCGGTGCAGACCCTGCACCATTTTAGTTGCCCTCCTCTGGACAGCTTCCATCCTGTCTATGTCTTTTAGAGATTGGGTCTCCAGAACTACACACAGTACTCCAGATGGGGTCTCACCAGCTGTCTGTACAGAGGGATAATAACTTCCTGTTTTCTATGGATGATGCCTCCCTATGCATCCCAGTATCCCCCAGCCCTCTTGCTGCCCTCTCACATTGCTTGCCCACCTTTAGGTCATCTGATGGACTACCCCAGGTCCCTTTCCATTTTGTTGTTGTTAGTATCTCACCCCCATTGTGTACTCTTCCCCTGGGTTTTTGTTTCCCAGGTGCATTACCTTGCACTTCTTAGCATTGAATCTAAGCTGCCATACATTTGACCATTCCTCTAACCTTGCCAGATCCTTTCTCATCCTTTCCACCCCACCCTGTGCATCAACTCTGTTGCAGAACTTTGGTCATCTGCAAAGAGACATACTTTCCTTCCAGTCCTTCTGCAATGTCACGTATAAAGACATTGAAGAGGACCGGTCCTAATACTGAACCCTGCGGTACCCCACTATTAACCCTCCTTTCTTCTGAGTGGACTCCATTTACTATTACTCTCTGTGTCCTATTCTCCAGCCAATTCTTTACCCAGGCTGTCATCTTGGGACCCACTCCCAGGCTGGCTAACTTGTATATTAATCTTTTGTGTGGGGCTGTGTCAAATGCCTTGCTAAAGTCTAGGTAGGCCATGTCCACAGTCCCTCCCTGATCTACTACTTTGGTTACCCAGTCAAGAAATCTATCAGATTCGTCTGGCATGACCTTCCGCTGTGAATCCATGCTGCCTAGGGTCCTGTGCCCCTCTGGCCTCTAGATACTCGACAATTCTTTCCTTCAGAAGTGATTCCATCATTTTCCCTATCACTGGGTTAAACTAACAGGTCTGTAGTTTCCTGCTTCTGCCTTGCTCCCACTTTTGTGAAGGAATCACATCTGCCCTCCTCCAGTCCTCGGTACCACCCCATCCTCCCATGATTTTTAAAAGGGTAGTCAGTGGTGTCACTTGTTCTACCTTAGTTCTTTAGAATTCTGGGATGAATCCCATCAGGCCCCATTGCTTTGTCCACCTTCAGTTTTAAGAGGTTCTTTCAGAACCCTTCTTCTGTAAATAGGCTGGTATCAACTTCCGTATCCAGAGTGTTTCTACTGTTTGTTTTATGTACCTCGCCCTCTTCATTTGTAAATACTGAGCAAAAATATTTGTTTAGTATCTCTGCCTTTTCACAGTCTCCCTCTGCCCACCCTCCTCCCCTTTATTAAGCCTCACTATCCCTCCCTTGGTCTTCCTTCGCTCCCTGATGTACCTATAAAAGGTTTTATCCCCCTTCTTAACTGAGTTGGCTATCTTTTCCTCGGTTTGGGCCTTTGCTGTTCTGACTGCCTTCCCAGCCTCCTTTTGCTTTTAACTGATACAGTTCTCTGTCCTGCTCCTTCTGTGATTCCTTGTACTTCCTGAATGCTTTCTTTTTCTCTTGAACCTTCACTGCCACTTCCTTTGAGAACCATAGTGGTTTCTTACATCGTTTTGTTTTGTTTATTTGCTTCACACAAAGGCCTGTTACCTCTGTGATGGCAGTTTTTATTATTCCCCATTGTTCTTCCACCCTCCTTCCTGCCCATTTGCTAGTGCATTCCTTAGGCACTCACCCATTTTGGCAAAGTCAGCCCTCCTAAAGTCCAGTACTTTTTGTCTTTGTATGGCTTGACTCTATTGCTGTGTTTATTGTGAACCATACTGTTCGAGTCGCTGTAGTTCCCAGATGGCTACCTACTTTACCATCTGTGATCCTCTCCATCTCCATTTGAGAGAATCAAGTCTAATATTGCTCCTCTCGAGTGGGCTCCAGTACTAGTTGTCTAAGGTATGCCCCTGTAGGGCATCTAGAATAACTCCACTCTTCGAGTGGCAGCTGCAACTGCACTCCAGTTAACATCTGGCATATTCAGATCACCCATCAGCAATATCTCCCTTTTCTGCCATACTAAGTATACTTTCTATCATTTCCTTGTCCATTTCCTCCCCTGAGAAGGTGCTTGTATACAACCCCTGTGCGGATTGTGGTGCCATTGCCTGTCTCCAAATTTACCCACAGTGCTTCTTCTCCTCCCTGTTTACCCTTTTGTTCTGTTGCTTTTATTCCTTCCCTTATGTAAAGAGCTACTCCTCCTCCTCCTCCTCTTTTACCCTCCCTGTCCCTCCAGTAGATAGTGTATCCTGCAATGTTTATGTCCCAGTCATGGTTTTGTGTGTACCATGTTTAAATTTCTTTGGCTAAATCCTGGACCTTGACTGCAAGGTCTTCTGCCACTGGTTTGAGAGGGGTTTCTGGGACAGGAGGTGGCAAGGGCTCACTCAGTTGGTTGTAGGGTCCCCAGCTCCTGACCAATAGCATCAGGGGACTCAGTAAAAGCTTCATGCAGCCGGTCTATTTCCTGATGGGCGGCCTCTACCTGTTTTTCTGATTTTTGGGTGGTGTCTTGAGCTGTTTTCATTTGAATCACAGCCTCTGCTAATTTCTCCCGACACCCAGAATTTTCTGCTCTCAATCCGACCACTTCAGCTTTTAAAGTTCTTATTTGCTGTTGCAGGTCCCTCACTTCGCTAGGCCCAGGAATAATTTGCTGTTTCAAATCCCCATTTTCTTCTGTCAAACTTTGGTTAATGGCTTTTAAATTATTTCTGTCTGCTTCACTGATTTTAAGAATGCTCAAATATTTAGCCTTCTCTGACTGCAATTCCAATTCTAAAGCCTGAATTTGTGTAGTCTGGTCTTTCCTGCACTGATCAAGTAGACAGTTTAGCTCACCTAGCGTACGTAGGCTGCTTTGGGCATCTTTATGACAGGTTTTATGTTGGAGATACGAAAATATATCCTACTAATATGGGGTTTACCTGTCTTTTCTTGGACCTAGTCTTAATTTCAGCCAACAGTGAGCTTAGGTGAGAATCCAGTTCTGTACATTGTAATTCTTTAGCAGGAATGTTTTCCAAGGAAATCTTTTGTTCAAAGATTGCATCGTGAAAAAAGGCATCTATTTCTCTCTCAACTTCAGAAAGGGTTTCCTCTGGATATTCAAAAGAAAATCTCTAACGCTGAGGGGTTATCTCTAATCTCCTCCTTCTGGGGACTCCCTATAGGAGTAAGTATGGGAGGGGAATCCTCTTGATCCCCTGGGAAAAGCCCTGATGAAAACATTCTTTTATCTTTCACTTATTAAAATAAAATAAAAAAGGTTTATTGTAAATGAATCCAAAAATAGCATGCTCAAACCTTTTATGTTACTTCACATTGGAATTCACATGTGAAGTAACATAAAAGGTTTGAGCATGCTATTTTTGGATTTGTTTGAGTTTAGGGAGTCTGGGGTGCTCCTTCTTAGCATGCTCCCTTTGAAACACCTGTGTAAAATCCTTGATTGGAGCACAGTATAAAAGGAGTCAATTAGTAGCCACTGAGGCACTGGAAAGTAAGGGACTAAATCGAAGGGTCCTACCTTGACGTTGGTGATTTAGCTTACTCAAATTGGAATTCCAGTCTGAAACTAAGATGACCCTCTCCTCACATGGAGCTTGAAGTAAATATAGCCAGTTTTGGCAGAGGAAAGTTTAAATATGCTATGTGTGTGTGGGGTGGGGGTGCTAGTATCTTTGGATTGTTTATTTTAAAAGTTTGGTTCTTTTAAAATCTTTTCAAGCCGAGCTGGCTATTTCTTAATGAAGCCTGTGGTTAACCACCAGTTTCCTCCCTTTCTCTAGGATAGCTAAACCTTATACGAGAAAAGGGGAAGTGGGTCTTTTTGGCTTGACAGCTGATTTTAAAATGCAGAGAAATTATTTTTTTTTTTCTTTCAGTTAAACAAAAACATTTATCCTTTCAGTTTAGTAGGAGGCAGTATAGCGCAGTGGTCTAAGGCTCTGAGTTGTCAATCTGGTAACATCCAGCAGACCAGACCTGGGTTTGAATCCCACAGCTTCCACTTGCATACTGTATGACCCTGAGCAAGTCACTTAACCTCCTTGTGCTCCCAGGTCGCTCCTGTAAAAAAGCTTTCAGCTTAGTGTGCTATACCTGGTTAAACAACTAAATAAAAAAAAACAATCTTAAGAATATTTTATTTGCACTTCATATACCAGGGTAGTCTGTCATAGTTGTTATTAGCGTAAATCTCAGGCCCACATCAGAGATGCCATTTTGTAGGTACAATTACTATTAATTAAGTTACCTTTGTGGCTGTTTTAAATGAAAGGTATCTAGTATCTTGTACCTACTTGTTTTCGTGGTAAATTCTGAGATGGCAGATGTCACTTAGACATGGAGTACCATTACAAGCTGTTTATTTCAGCACACACAGTTAACAGTTAACATATTTTAACACTTAAACAACATAACGTTTGTCAGGACATTTTGTCCAGCCCTTAGTCTGGTTTGTGCACCATAAATCATTTCACAGTTTCTTTACTACGTGGTTGTAAGGCCTAATGCTCCTTTTTCTGGAGGTACGGCAAGATAATATTCTCCCTAGAATTAACCTTTACTATTCAGCATATAATTCTATGTTACTAATAACCTTTTGCTAACATTTCAAACAATATTTTACTGCAGTATTCTATGCATCTATTTCTAGAACCAGGATTCTTAAAAGACACAGTATTTCAGTAAGCACCTTTAAACCAGTAAAGGTATATCTATATATCTATAAATAAATAAATATATATATATATATATGTATACACACTTCACCAGCTTTTCAAAAGAGTCTCTTGACTCCCTTTCATCTTGAAGATTTTGGAGTATCTTAGATGGCTGTGTGAAGAAGATTTCTTACTGGCTCTCTGAGTTCCTTTTCTCCTTGAGGCTAGTAAATTAGAAAATGACAGTCATTACAAGTTTCAATGTCTCTTACGTTATGGCAGATGCCAAAGGTGTTTGTAGCTTCAGTAGAGTAATAGTTCTTTCACAGTCAGTAGCAGTAGTATCAATGTGAGTTCTCTTCCAGCGCTGAAGTGTAGATTCAGAAGACAGTTAGTCGATGATCATGAATTGTTGGTCCGGGGAGACGTCTTATATAAGTCAAATGCTTCCATATTTGGACAAAGGCTTATCCTTTCGTTAGTCTACAGCCTACGTGTGGAGATATTAATATTGATCAGACTTCTGGTCAATTGAACTGTCTGTGGTGCTTTGACCGGGGGTCCATGAGATGGCAATTAATAGACTTTCAACCACAAGACCTTCCACTGTATGTTCAAAATGAAGACTTATCTCATTGTGGTTGTATGGTACGATAGTCTGATAGCAGATGGTTCCCTGTTAAGAGTGGCCCGTTCCTTGCTGGAGGGTCCAGCTTTCTCAGATGGTCGGCAACATCTTATGGGATGATTTAGTTACACAATAACTGCGGAGTTTTGATTTTAAAATACTTTTGGACTGTCAGCAATTATTGCACAATGTAAGAGTTGAATTAAACTGTTCCATAGGCATCTTTAAAAATGTCCTTTTAGCAAAGTTAAAGCATTTCGATTCAAGGTAAAATGTCCATAATTTGTGGATGCTGGTAGGTCCATGCACCTGTGTCAAGCATTTGCAGGTCTGCTTGGTTAAATACTTAAAACCAATGTTTTTATGATCAGCTCTTTCAATATACCTTTATGGCATCTAAGATTAAGGTGGATACTTTTTATACAGTTTTGGCAGGGTCTGGTGGCCTACAACCACTATTGGGCTTACAAGTCACTGGGCACAAATCTGAGGCAGTACTCCAAAACTATTTGTAGTGCGCCAATACAAGACAGGAAAAAATGAAGTAATATACTGGCAGGAAAAAAGAAGAGACAGAAAATGATAAATGACATTTGATCAGTCAGACAGATCTGCTCATAGAAACTTCTCAACTGGTGGTAAACCAGACTGGAAGAGAACAGATGTAGTCCCTCTTCAAAAAAGTGAGAGTAGAGAGGAGGCTGGAAACTATAGACCAGTCAGCCTCACCTCAATAGTGGAGAATATTATGGAATCGCTACTTAAAGCAAGGATTGTGGAACACCTTAATAATAATAATAATAACTTTATTTCTTTGGCGCCTTTCAAAAGAATCAAGGTGCTTTACAGAATTTTTTTAAAAAGCATAACAAACAATTCAGTTCTTAATCCAAAGGAGCACAGGATCAAATACAGCAAGGATTCACTTCCTGTTTTGGGGGAGCACTGCACTACTATACTGAATTCTACAGAATAAATACTGAATTTCAGCTTCAACAACAGCAGATTCAGTGTGTGGTTTTCTACTATTGTGGCTGCGCTGGTTTTCTGAACTTTGTAATTGAGTTATTTGACTGGGCAATTAAGTTCGTAGATTGGGGGGAGCAGTGGATGTCACCTACCTCAATTTCAGTAGGGCCTTCAATACTGTTCCACATAGAAGACTCATAAACAAGCTGGGCAGCCTGGGAGTGGGTCACAAGGTGGTAAACTGAGTTAGGAACTGGTTGAGTGATAGAAGACAGAGGGTTGTGGTAAATGATCCTCAATCTGAGGAAAAGAGGGTGACCAGTGGGGTGACACGGGGAGCAGTCCTGGGGCCAGTCCAGTTTAGTGTCTTTGTAAGAGACATTGTGGAGGGGTTGGAGGGAAAGGTGTGCCTCTTTGTGGATGACACTAAGATCTACAGTAGGGTGGACACTCCGGGAGGGGTGGAAAAAATGAGGAGGGACCTAGGTAAACTGGAGGAATGGTCTAGAGTGAGGCAGCTGAGATTCAATGCAAAAAAAGGTGCAAAATCATGCATTTGGGGTACAAGATCCCAGGGGAGGATTACACGATGGGAGTGGAGGAACTGATGGTCACCAAACAGGAAAGGGATTTGGGTATAATCATATCTGATGACATAAAGGTGACCAAACAATGTGCTAAGGCTGTGGAGAGAGCCAGTGGGATGCTGGGGTGCATAGGGAGAGGTATCACCAGCAGAAGGAAGGAGGTGGTGATGCTGCTGTACAGATCATTGGTGAGGCCTCATTTGGAATACTGTGTCCAGTTCTGGAGGCTGCATCTGCATAAGAACATAGACTGGGTAGAGTCATTTTGAAGAAGGGCAGCAAAGGTGGTGCAGGGCCTGCAACAAAAGTCATATGAGGAGAGACTGGGAGACCTCAACATGTATACTCTGTAGGAGAGGAGAGGAGAGGAGAGACAGGGGAGGTACGATAGAAGCCTACAAATAACTAAAACGCATAAATAGGGTACCCGAGCGTACCATCTTTCAGAAAAGGAGATGTCCAGGAATGAGGGGGGATGCCATGAGGTTGTAAGGGGTAGACTAAGGGGTAGCATGAGAAAGTATTTTTTCATGGAAAGGGCGGTGGATGCATGGAATAGACTTCCAGCAGTATTAGTGGGGGCAAACACAGTGGGGGAATTCA
This sequence comes from Neoceratodus forsteri, assembly GCA_016271365.2. Taxonomy (NCBI): domain Eukaryota; kingdom Metazoa; phylum Chordata; order Ceratodontiformes; family Ceratodontidae; genus Neoceratodus; species Neoceratodus forsteri. The sequence continues at coordinate 1,103,501,329 of CM028135.1, read as the reverse complement.
AACATGCATGGGATAAGCATAGAGGAACCCTAGCAATATAGCAATAGGAATGAGGAGGTAATGCCAGAGATCAAGTAGGGTCTGCAGCTTTTACAGTAGGCAAGGAAAATGGGCAGACTGGATGGGCCTAGGGTCCTTATCTGCTATCAGTTTCTATGTTTCTATGTATCCCATTATGTTAATCATATTCATAGAAATGTGTTTAATGTAACCAATAATTACTTGAAGTAAACCAGTGTAACTAGTTTGTCAAGCTGTATATCTGTAAGGTTACACTACTTCAACAAATTCTGAAAGATTGCAATGAGTAAAGTTTAAATTGTATTTCAGTGTTAATAAGCTTCTTGTGAACCTAAAAAACATGCAAGGTGTATGTGACTGAGCGTGTTCATAGGGTCTATTTGATGATAAAGTCATGATTTCCTTTGTTTTCTTCATACATTTCCTGGGCCATTTTATAATAGCAATAAATACTCTAGGTATAAGATTATGGTCCATACCGCACACCGTCATGCTTAATGGCACTCGACTGCACCTCGTGCCTAACAGCACACCACAGGCATGCGATTATGAACCCATAATGCACACCCTGTCATGTCTTATTGCCTTCATATACAGTACATAAATGGATACTATATACAATTTCCTTAATAAACTCCTCAGCTACCCAAACTCCTGCTATGTCAAGTTTCATTTCAATTTGAATCAGAAGGAGGAGAGTTTGCCAGCAACAAGAAGCTCTTCAGGGTGTACATTCCAGTACAAAGGCACTCATAGCAACACCCACCCTCAGACCTTAAATCCCTGGCAGATATGTAGGGAGTCTGAAGCTCACTGAGATACTGGGAGCCCAGTCTGTTCAAGGTTTTGTTAACCATTCAGAGAACCCTGAAGTCAAGGCACCATCTGGCAGGCAGCCACACCAGAGTTTGTAGTGATGGAGTGATGTGATCAGACCTTCAAACAGATGTCAGAAGCCTCAATGCCACCTTCTGCACCCGCTACAGACAGTGGAGTTTACCCCTGGTAAGTCTTTATAGAGAGCACATCGGTACTTGAGACAGGAGAAAACAAGGGATTGTACTAAAGTGAGAAGCTCTGATGAATCAAGTAGGGGATAGAGCCTGGCTATGTTCCTCAGAATATAAGAGCAGTTCCTGACCACGGAAGACACCTGAAGGATAAATTCCTATATTACAGCAGGGTCTGTGGAGTGGAGACAAAGCAATGAGTAGATACACCCACACCTCCTTATGAACAGTACAACTGTCATTTTTCACATCCTGGCCAAAATGCGTTTTCGCACTTCCAGTGCAGAATATTGCGGTCGCTGTGGGAAATCAGTGTTCAAGACACATTAGGAAAATCACAGTGACACTGTTAATGAGCAGAGGTCCTAAAATGCCTATGTTGAAAATTTTGTGATGAAAGTCCATAAAATGACTGTGTTTCGAGCGTGCGTTGTGCAGTTTCCATGCACACTTGTAACTTCGCAAATCAGTAATATTTTCAAGCCACATTTTCAACACTGGCATTTTTTCACACCTCCTTATGAACAGTACAGCTGTCATTTTTCACATCCTGGCCGAAATGTGTTTTCGCACTTGCGGCGCACAATAGCACGGTTGCTATGGAAAATCAGTGTTCAGGACAGATTAAGAAAATGACAGTGACACTGTTCAGGACCAGCAGTCCTAAAATCCCTATGTTAAAAATTTGGTGATGAAAGTCCATAAAATGACTGTGCTACAAGCATGCGTTGAACTGTTTCCATGCACCCTTGTAACTTTGCAAATTTGTAATATTTTCACGCCACATTTTCAAAACTGCCATTTTTCCACACTTCCTTATGAACAGTACAGCTGTCATTTTTCACATCCTGGCCTAAAAATGTTTTTGCACTCCTGCCGCAGAATAGCACAGTCGCTGTGGGAAATCAGTGTTTGGGACAGATTAAGATCAAGCGAGTGAGAGGGGGGAGTGACCAAGCTCAACAGACCTCTGTCGGGACTGCTGCAGAATTCTTTGTGGCCAGAAAAAGGCCCTAACACAGAAGCCCAGTACAAAAGGGTAGCCTGCAGCAGTGGGAGAAACAGAATGAGCGGGTGAGGGAGGGGGAGTGAGTGACCTCAACGGAGCTCTGTTAGGACTGCTGCGGATTTCTTTGTGGGCAGAAAAAGGCAGCAATGCAGGCAGGGGCCCAGTACAAAAGGGCACCCTGCAGCGGTGGGAGAAACAGAATGAGCGACTGAGAGAGGGGGAGTGAGCAAGCTGAACTGAGCTCTATCGTGACTGCTGCGGATTTCTTTGTGTATAGAAAAAGGCAGCAACGCAGGCAATAGCCCAGTACAAAAGGGCAGCATGCAGCACTGGCAGAAACGGAACAAGCGAGTGAGAGAGGGGGAGTGAGTGAGCTCAATGGAGCTCTGTTGGGACTGCTGCAGATTTCTTTGTGGGCAGACAAAGACGCCAACAGAGGCAGAAGCCCAGTGCAAAAGGGCAGCGTGCAGCACCAAGAGAAACAGAATGAGCGCCTGAGAGAGGGAGACTGAGTGACCTCAACAGAGCTCTGTCAGACAGCTGCGGATTTCTTTGTGGGCAGACAAAGTTGCCAATGCAGACAGGAGCCCAGTACAAAAGCGTAGCCTGCAGCGCCAATAGAAACAGAACGAGTGACTGACAGAGGGGGTGTGAGCGAGCTCAGCAGAACAAAGCAATCAACATTCGGCATAGACAAATGCTTGTTTTTGTTATATGACTGTGAGATTTGTAATATAATTGTTCTGTATTTTATTTCACCTGTTTTAAACTTTTTTAGTAAATAACATTTTCTTTATTATATTACCTGTATCCTCTGTTATTTTACATGTGATTGCTGAACCTATGTTTTAAGGCTGACAGCTGTTAAAAGGCTTGATTGTGTTAGTGAGCTTGCTTAAAAAGGTAAGAAATACCTAGGTCTCTTATAGAGTTGTAAGGGTTCATTTTGGATACCTGGCTGGATGCCCTTGGGCAAAAGATTATATTGCATCCTCCCGAAGACAGTATTTTCTGAGCCTGTTAATTGGGTATGCTAGCATAAGGTTCACAGTTTGAATCCCTTCATAAAGCAAGGCTAAAAGGTGATTCGGACCCAAAACAGACAGGAGAGTTACCCTGTCTATTACCTGTTCACACTATTGCACTCTGAAGTTGGCACTGTGGGAGCAGAGGGCCTGACCTGCAGAGTGCGTTTGTGGCAGATTTGGTTGGCAGCAGTGGGATTTTAAAGTATTATGTAGCACAAGCTTTAACAGTTTAGTGTGTCAGATTAATACTGTACAGCTCATGTGCAAAATAAGGTAGTGATTTATTTTTAAAAAGTAAACAGAACTATATCATTTGCTTACGGTCAAAGTTCCTACTGTGTTATTTTTTTTCTGAGTGCAAGTTAGAGTAGCTGTAGTTAGGGAAGAAGATGGCTTCCAACTACAGCAGGTACACTGCGGACTACCTGAAGGAGTTGTGCCAGGAGAGAGGAGTCCAGCACGAGGGGAAAGCCAACAAGCAGAACCTCACAGAGGCTCTCATGGCTGCAGATGCCAAGAGCCTCGAGTCACAGTCTGTGACTGAAATGGACTGAACCTTGGGCATGGAGGGGTCAGAGTCCAGTGCAGTGTCCAGATCCAGTGAGGAGGACAGCAGGGCCAATGCAAGCCAAGGGCCACAGCAGCAGGGGAAGGTCACCAGCATTCTGGAGCCAGAAGCGATCAGGCTACAGATAGAGGTGTGGAGAATGGAGCTGGAGTTCCAGAGAGAAGAGAAGCAAGAGCAGCAAGCCACAGAGGAGAAGAGGGAGCGAGAGCAGTGAGCCGCAGAGGAGTAGAGTGAGCAGCTTCAATGAGAGGCGGAGTGAGAACAGCAAGAAGCTGAGCGAAAACAGCGTGAGGCTGACCGTGAAGAGCGTGAGCGCCAGAGGCAACATGAACTGAAGAAGCTACAACTCCAACCACCAGCACCAGAGCAGGTAAGTGACCTGGGTTTAACTGGAACTACAGGACTAGGTTACAAATTAAATTCTAAATTGATAGCTGAATTTAAAGAGGGGGAGGATATGGATGCCTTTTTAAATTCCTTTGAAAAAGTTTGTATTCAGGCAAATATGTCTAGAGGGTCCTGGAGCTTCCAGCTATCCCCGTTACTTACTGGGAAAGCTCGGGATGCATTGGGTCGAATGGACAATGAGGACAGTAATGATTACAGTAAACTAAAAACTGCACAGTTAAAAAAATATGAGCTAACAGCAGAGGCATACAGTGCTAAATTCCGTAAGCTCAGGAGAAGTCCTGACATGAGCTATGAGGAGCTAGCCATGAAACAACATCAGTTTTTAAAACGTTGGTGGGAAATAATTGAAGCAGACTCTTGAAAAAACTGAAAATGCTGTACTGTTAGAGCAGTTTTTTGGGGCATGCCCAGCAGAGCTGAAAACCTGGTTGAAGGACTGAGCTTGAAAAACAGTGCAAGAGGCTGTGGAACTCTCGGACCGCTATACCAGGAGCAGACCTGCTCTGAGAGCGAATGGGGTGGGTATGGCAGCGTAGAAAGGGAAAAGCATGCCTTCAGGTCAGCTAAAACTCTCCCTACCTCCACTGAAACCAGGTAGCCCCAGGTTTCAAAGAAAGATTTACCTGAGAAAAGAAATGAATGTTGGGTTTGCAAAGAAACTGGGCATATTGCCAGACAGTGTCCCAAAAGGACAAGCAGTACACAAAGTGGTGCTCTAAAAAAAGGGGGTTGTTTGTGTGTCCCTGAAAGCATGCCAGTCAACATGAGGGAACACATGCACCCAGTCACTTTGAATGGTGTACAGACACAGGGTTTAAGAGACATGGGGGCATCCCTGACTTTGGTAAAAGGGGATCTGGTAGAGCCTGGTCAGCTTATACCCAATCAATTTGTGACCATACAGGGGTTCACTGGGGAGGAGAAAACATTGTCAATTGCTAGTATTCCCCTAGACTGGGGTGAGACAGGGGGAACTGTGCAACAGGTTGCTGTAGCTGAAACTTTAGCGGTTGATGTAATTCTTGGCAACAATCTCAAACAGGGTATGGTGTGCGCAGTTATCCATAGCCAAGCAGCAAGGGAAAATTGTAGTTCCCTGGACCCCAGAGAAGCCCCTGTGGAAACCACTGAGAGGCTGGTTCCCCAGTCTGGATCTCCTGATATAGAGACTAATGAAAGGGGGGGTAGAAAGGTAGCAGTTAACCAAACAGCTACAGAGGGTTACTCCGAGGAAGGAGGGGTGACCCATTGTCAGAGGGTTAGGGATGGCAGTGATCCTGAGTGCCCTGATGCTAGAGCTCAGGACCCTAGTTTAGACACTGAAGGGGACCTGTCCCATGTCTTGGGAATGTGCAAGGAGTTTGCGGCTGCTCAGAGAAGTGACCCTAGTCTAGAGAAGCTGAGGGCTTGGGTAGACTCTGATGGAGCACTGGGAGGTGACAAGAAACATAAAGTTTATTGGGACAATGGACTGATGTATACTTAGGATGATAGGACAGAGGGAGGGGTGATAGGCAAGCAGCTTGTCATTCCCCAGGGGTACCGTGAGCAGTTGCTTAAGATTGCACATGATATTCCCTTGTCTGGTCATCTGGGAATCACACACACTACGCAGATATTGGCCCAGAATTTCTATTGGCCCAACTTCACCCATCAGGTGAAGGAGTATTGCAGGTCTTGTCACTGGTGCCAGGAAATAGGGAAGGCAGGTAAGAAAACCAAGCAGCCCTAATTCCATTGCCCATAGTGGAGGAGTCATTCCAGAGAGTGGGAATGGATATTGTGAGGCCTTTAAATACCCTCAGCTCCTCCGGGAAGAGGTTCATCCTGACTGTGGTGGATTATGCCACCCAGCATCCAGAGGCAGTCGCCCTATCCTCACTGTGGACAGACAAAGTGGCAGATGCCTTACTTGGGATTTTCTCCCGTGTTGGGTTTCTGCAGGAGGTTATCACCGATTGAAGGGGTTCCTTCATGTCAGACCTGATGAAATGTTTGTGGGAGAAGTGTGGGGTGCATGACACCATATCACCCACAAGCCATTGTAATTGTGGAAAGATTTTATGGTACCTTTAAGTCAATGCTCCAAGCATTTGCTGAACAGCATTGGAGGGACTGGGAGAAATACCTTTCCCACCTGTTGTTTGCATACAGGGAGGTGCCCCAAGAGTCAACAGAACTTTCCCCCTTCGAGCTCTTATGTGGATGTCGGGTATGTGGGCCCCTAGACTTGATCCAGGAGGACTGGGAAGGCAAGAACGCCACCCAGGGAACTCCCATAGTGGATTATGTCCTTTGGTTTAGGGAAAGACTGAAGGAGCTTATGGGGACAGCCCAGAGCAACCTGACAGCTGCCCAACAAAAACATAAAGTGTGGTATGACCACAGAGCCAGAGCTCGCTCATACATGGTGGGTCAGGAAGTCATGGTCCTCATCCCGGTCCGAAAGACAAGCTGCAGGCCTAAAATGGGCAGGACCATACAAAGTAGTCAGAAAGGTAAATGACATGAACTATATTATGGTTACCTGTCAGAAGACATACAGAAAGAATGTACCATGTCAACATGATGAAGCCATATGCTAATAGGGCTGATATGGTGGTTTACAGTGTGTAGTCCTGGGGAGTGGATGGATGAAGGAGACCCCCTTGTGGACTTGCTGGAAGAAAGCAAGTGGGAGTCCTCTGTGGAGGCAATTAAGTTGTCACCCCAGTTGGTTCCAGACCAAATTCAGGAAGTAAGTTAGGTTTTATCAGACTTTGCCCCACTGTTTAGTGCCAAGCCTGGACTAACCCTCTTAGCGACGCACAATGTGGAGACAGAGAGACAGACACCCATACAGTGGACAGCATACCAGGTGTCAGAGGCTGTCGAAAAGGACATTAGGAGGGAGGTGGAGGAAATGCTGTATTTAGGGGTAATCCAGAAATCTCACAGCCCCTGGGCCTCACCCGCAGTCCTTGTTCCTAAGCCAGATGGCTCTACTCATTTTTGTGTGGACTATCGTAGACTGAATGCAGTCTCAAAGTCAGATGCCCACCCGATGCCACGGACGAGCGAACTCCTGGACAAGTTGGGAGAGGTGACTTACCTTACAACTATTGACCTGACAAAGGGGTATTGGCAGGTAGAGTTAACTGACAGAGCTAGGGAGAGATCAGCCTTCAAAACTCCGATAGGGTTATTTGGATTCAAAGTAATGCCTTTTGGAATGAAAAACACCCCAGCCACTTTCCAAAGGTTGGTGAACCAGGTGTTAAATGGTGCTGAGGAGTACGCTGTGGCGTACCTGGATGACATTGCTATGTTTGGTGCCAGCTGGGAGGAACACCTGTCCCACCTTAGGGAAGTACTGGGCAGGATACAGAGGGCAGGGCTCACTGTCAAAGCTGAGAAGTGCCAGGTGGCCATGGCTGAAATGGCATACCTCAGGCATGTTGTAGGCTGGGGACAGCTCCATCCTAACCAAGTGAAAATAGAGTCAATCAAGGCCTGGCCCAGACCCAAAATGCAAAAGCAGGTCAGGAGTTTTCTGGGGACAGCAGGGTACTATAGGAAATTTGTACCAAATCATAGTGCCCTAACCGCTCCCCTATCTGGCCAGTTAAGGAAAAGGATGCCTAAGAAAATTACCTGGGAACCAGCCTGTGAAAAACCCTTTACCAGACTGAAGGAGGCACTGTGCAGTGCTCCTGTATTGACAAGTCCAGACTATAGCAGACCCTTTATAGTCCAGACTGACACTTCAGATGTGGGTATGGGGGTAGTGCTGAGCCAGACATCCAACCAAGGGAAAGATCACCCCATAGTGTACCTGAGTAAAAAGTTACTTCTTAGGGAGCAGGCTTACTCTACTGGGGAAAAAGAGTGTCTTGTCATGGTGTGGGTCTTAAAGAAGTTAGAGCCATACTTATACAGGCAGCATTTTGAGGTAGAAACTGACCACAACCCCCTAGTTAGGCTGGCACAAATGGGTAAAACCAATGATGGGCTATTAAGATGGAGTCTTCCCTTGTGAGGGTATGACATGATAGTCTCACAAAGGGCAGGGGAACGAATAAAAATGCAGATGGCTTGTTGCGTCTATATGAGGAATGAACTGACTTGGGGAGCTCATCCCATGCAGGGGATAGAGTCCCCAAAGTCAGTCTAGGTGGGGAGGATTGTGACGCGGCCATCTGCTTATGATTATTGCATGATATTTGTATTATAAACAAATATGTCTGAATGTCTGCTTAGATGCAGCCAAGCTGGGCTTCAGTGGGTGAACCCCCCCCCACGCACACACAGGTTCCAGTGTAGTAATAATACAGGATGTTGTAAAACAGACCACAGAAACCCTCTGAACACATCTGGGCAGGAAATAGGCCTAATAAACTTGCATGGTTCCTGCAGGAAAAAGGCAAGTTGATAGCAGAAGTGTGTGAAGAGTCATAAACCCTCAGATCACACTAGCAACAGGAAATCATCAGAGGGGCATCAAAGAGAAATGTTTGATTCCAGACTGTCATATTTGGGAAATGGCTTTTTGCTGATGTTCACGTTATTTAAAGTACATCCTTGTAGATAACTATGTTAGAGATTGGACCTATGGGAGGGTCTAGGCTGTGTTCTCACAAGGGGAAGGGAGATGGAGTTTCAAATGATCATCCATCTGGGGAAAAAGGATATATGATTCTTGGACTCTGATAGAGACTGTTCTCTGAAAAGCACTTAAAGGTAATAGTTAAAAAAGAAATAAGTGTTTGTGGTAGGAGCTTGTATTCTGTAACTTTCCTTTTTTTTTTGTTATATGACCATAAGATTTGTGATATAATTGTTCTGTATTTTATTTCACCTGTTTTAAACTTTTTTTTAGTAAATAACATTTTCTTTATTATGCTGCCTGTATTCTCTCAGTTATTTTACATGTGATTACTGAACCTATGTTTTAAGGCTGACAGCTGTTAAAAGGCTTGATTGTGTTACTGAGCTTGCTTAAAAAGGTAAGAAATACCTAGGTCTCTTATAGAGTTGTAAGGGTTCATTTTGGATACCTGGCTGGATGCCTTTGGGTGAAAGATTATATTACATCCCCCCGAAGACAGTATTTTCTGAGCCCGTTAATTGGGTATGCTAGCATAAGGTTCACAGTTTGAATCCCTCCAGAACTCAAGGCTAAAAGGGGATTCGGACCCAAAACAGACAGGAGGGTTACCCTGTCTGTTATCTGTTCACACTATTGTATTCTGAGCTTGGCACTGTGGGAGCAGAGGGCTTGACCTGCGGAGTGTGCTTGTGACACCCTCCACCCCTCTTGCACAATGATCCCTCTGGGAGGTGAGCACTCCTATGCTCTGTGACACACTCCATCCCTCCTGCACAGCAATCTCCCCGGAGCAGAGCAATCCTACCCTCCATGACACCCTCCACATCCCCCCAGAAGCAGAGCACTTCTACCTTCCATGACACCTTCCATCCCACCTACACAATAATCCCCCCCAGGAGCAGAACACGTCTACCTTCTATGACACCCTTTCTCCCTCCTGAACAGCAATTCCCCCGGAGGTGAGCACTTCTACCCTCGATAACATCCTCCACCATGCCTGCATTACAATTCCCCAGTAGCAGAGCACTCCTACCCTCCATGACACCCTCCCACCCCTCCTGCACAACAATCTCTCCAGTAGCAGAACACTCCTACCCATGTGACACCCTCCATTGTTCCAGCGCAAAAATCCCCCAGGAGCAGAGCAGTAGTACTCTCCATGACATCCTTCACCCCTCCTGTGCAACAATCCCCTCTGGAGGTGAGCTCTTCTACCCTCCATGACACCCACCACCCTTCCAGCACAACAATCCCCCAGGAGCAGAGCCTTGACACCCACCACCCCTCCTACACAACAATCCCCCTGAAGCAGAGCACTCCTACCCTCAGGAACACCATCCACCCCTGTAGGTGAGCACTCCTATCCTTCATGACACCCTCCACTCTTCCTGCATAACTAGAACATGTCAGAGCACACATATTTTTTCAGCCTGGATTGGCAATTTACTGATTTGATTTCAAAAGGAGTGGGGGTCTCTTGGTATTCACCTCAGGGTCCTGCTGTGAAGTCATCCAGCTACCAACGTTGAGGTAGACCACCGATCAGCTGGTTCCCTACTCTAAACTGCATCTGCCTCAAATGGCTTACCTTTACAGGGTGCATCAGCCTAAAATTGGCTTAATTAAGGCAATTCTACCCTCCATGACACCCTCCACCTCTTCAGCACAACAATTCCCTCAGGAACAGAGCACTCCTATCCTCCTACCCTCCATGACACCCTTCACCCCTCCTGTACAACAATCCCCCCTGGAGCAGAGCACTCCTACCCTCAATGATACCCTCCTCCCCCTCATGCACAGCAATCCCCCCAGAAGGTAAGGCAACTTTATTTATAAGCCACCCAATCCCGAAGGCTCTGGGTGTCGAATATAAATAAAAATATACAGTAGTAAATAAAACATAATAAAACCCCATTTAAAACTATAACATGATAAAATTCAGCAAAACAGAGCACTCCTATCCTCCATGACACCCTCCACCCCTCCTACACAACAGTCTTCCCAGAAGCAGAGCACTCCTAACCTCTGTGATACCCTCAACCCCTCCTGTGCAACAGTCTTCCCAGAAGCAGAGCACTCCTACCATCCGTGACACCCTCCACCCGTCCAGCACAACTATCCCCCAGGAGCAGAGCAGTACTACTCTCCATGACACCCTCCACTGCTCCTGCACAAAAATCCACCCTGGAGGTGAGCACTCCTACCCTCCATGACACCCTCCACCCCTCCAGTACAACAATCCCCCCAGGAACAGAACACTCCTACCATCAGTGACACCCTCCACCCCTCCTGCACAACAATCTCCCCAGTAGGTGAGCACTCCTACCCTCCGTAACACCCTCCACTCCTCCTGCACAACAATCCCCCCTAGCAGAGAACTCCTACCCTCTATGACACCCTCCACCCTTCCTGCACAACAATCCCCCCCCGTAGGTGAACACTTCTACCCTCCACGACACCCTCCACTCCTCCTGCACAACAATTCGCCCTGAAGCAGGGCACTTCTACCCTCCTTGACACCCTCCACTCCTCCTGCACAACAATCCCCCCTGTAGGGGAGCACTCCTACCCTCCATGATACCCTTCACTCCTCCTACACAACAATCCCTCCTGGAGCACAGCACTCCTACCCTCAGTGACACCCTCCTACACAACACTCCCCCTTGGAGGTGAGCACTAATACCCTCCATGACACCCTCCACTCCTCCTGCACAAAATTCCCCCTTGGAGCAGAATACTCCTACCCTCATTAACATCCTCCACTCCTTCTGCACAACAATCCCCCCTGGAGCAGAGCACTTCTACCCTGAGTAACACTCTCCACCCTTCCAGCACAACAATCCCCCAGAGGTAGAGCAGTCCTACCCTCTGTGACACCTGCCACCCCTTCTGCACAACAATCCTCCCAGCAGCATGCACTTTTACCTTCCATGACACCCTCAGCCTCTCCTGCACAACAATCTCCCCAAGAGAAGAGCACTCCTACCCTCTGTGACACCCTCCACCCCTCCTGCCCAACAATACTCCCTGGAAGTGAGCATTCCAACCCTCCATGATACCCTCCACCCCTCCTGCACAACAATCCCACAGGAGTAGAGCACTCCTACCCTCAGTGACACCCTCCACCCCTCCTGCACAGCACTCCCCCTAGAAGCAGAGCACTTCTATACTCCATGACACCTTCCACACCCTCCTGCCCAACAATACTCCCTGGACGTGAGCATTCCTACTCTCCATGATACCCTCCATCCCTTCTGCACAACAATTCCACAGGAGTAGAGCACTCCTACCCTCAGTGACACCCCTCCTGCACAGCACTCCCCCTAGAAGCAGAGCACTCCTGTACTCCATGACACCCTCCACCTCTCCTGCACAACAGTCCTCCAGGAGCACAGCACTCCTACCCTCCATGACACTCCGCGCCCCTCCTGCACAACAATCCCACAGGAGCAGAGCACTCCTACCCTCCATGACACTCCACACCCCTCCTGCATAGCAATCCTCCAGGAGCACAGCACTCTTACCCTCCATGACACCCTCCACTCCTCTAGACCCAGGCTGGCAAACCCAGGCTGACAGCTTGCCAGACAGATTCCCCCCACTATTCAGCACCATTTAGATGTGCTTTTAAAAGACATTTTTTTCCGGAAGGTACTTCAGGATTATTAGGTAGGAGACTGAAGTCTTGGCGGTTGACCATTGCGCTGATGAATCATTTGGAGTAGGTTGGTTCACGAGAAGGCGGTTATCAGCAGACAGGATCAATGCATTATCCAGTTAGCACTTCCAAGGAATCGGTTTATGTGCTGATCATTAGACTCTGTGTCTGGATTGGGTAGAAAGGTTCACTTTCAGTAATATAATTGGCTGCGGTACATACTGTCACAAAGGGCACACCTTTAACAGGCTGAGATAAACTACCTTGGAAAGTAGTCAAAGAAGGAAAAACCAGCACCGTTGCCAAGGCTGAGCAGAGAATGTCTCTTATAGATTATATCAGTAATAGTGTCCCATAAAAAGACTCTCCAACTCTTGGTTATGCTGTGAAGCTGTGCAAATATCGCAATATCCTTTATTGGTACAAAAACAGCAAATAAAATCCAAGTGGAGTCAAACAATCCATGAGCAACACACAACAAGCGCTTCCCGGTATGACACCACGTCACCTGACGTGTTTTGCTTGATCAGAGCTTTCTCAAACCTTTGAGTTGGTGAGTCTCTGGCTGGTGAGCAGCAATTTTTTGCTGTGGGGAGACTGAAACTTGGAATTAGATACACCCTCAGATGAAGGACTTTGGTTTCTCTGTTTGTACTGCCTTTGTAAATAGTTATACTGAACAATTTTTACATTTTATTTTACTGTTATTGGTAATAATAAAACAATACTTGCAAATTTTACAACTGCTCCTGGTTTTCCTATGCTTCATGACCTATGCCTTGACAATAGATGGTGTCAGACTAAATAGGATTTACGCTGTGCATACTCTAAGCCAGGAGTTTTGTGCATGGGTACTAGACCTGGTACCAGGGAAGCATAGAAGAAAGGTATGAATTCTGCAGCAGCAAGCCAAGGACTGATTACCAGGAGAATGGCAGCCAAACTAGCACAGACAGAAGTCCAAGCTGAGACTGTACAACCAGAAACAGTGATGGAAAAAGAGGAACAGGCAGTGACAGAACTTGAAAGCCTGACTGCCTTTTTCAAATGGTGAGCTATACAACAAGAAGAGATGGAGAAGCAGAAAGAAAAAGAGATTCAATGTTTAGAGGCATGGAGAAAAGAAGAGATTCAGCAACTCTGGGACATACATGAAAACTATGGGAGACTCCTGTCTAGGAAGTCTACGTCTGGTCAAGCTGCGTTCTCCTATTGCCTCTTTAAACTCTGGAATGCCTTTCCCCTCCCCATCTGTTCTGCCACCTCCATCCGCTCCTTCTCTTGTCTTCTCCATGACTTCACTGCTGCCTCCTGCAACTGCACCTAATCTCTCCCCCCACCCCTTCACCTCTACTCTATGTCCTCCCATTTCAGTTACATCCTCCTTACTCCCCTACTCCCCCTCGTCCTATCCACTCCCTCCTGGGTACCACCCCCATTAAACTCCTATCCTCTCACTAATCCACTTTGCCCTCTCCCCTACCATTATTAGCACACCTAGTGCCTCCTGGATACCTCGTTGCAACCTCTCCCCCTCACCCCTGCCAACTCCTTACCCCTGCTTGTCCTGCGGAAATACTGCCCATATGGCCTGCTCCTACTGGTTGTTAACATTCTGCACCTAGGTTTGTTGGCATCACTACGGCTGCATACCTGCTGTACATATTACTTGTTTGCATTGCATGTTATTTCACCTTGTATATTTGTATATATGTACTTTTGTATACAATTTTTCTGATCTTACACTGTACTTGCTATGTATATATCTTCCTGTACCCCTTCCCTTAGGACGCATCTGGAAATAAGCTGATTCTCAGCTCAGTATGTCTTTTCTGATTAAAACTTTTTAAATAAATAAAAAAGAATAAATAATAATAAAACGCTACTTGTGAATTTTACAGCTGCTCCTGGTTTTCCTATGCTTCCTGACCGATGCCTCGATGACAGATCCCTGATGTCTTGGCAGAAGTTAGGGATTACCATGGGTATCTCTTCAATAACAGATGGGGGCCCCTGATGTGTCTTAGTGGAAGCTAGGGATCACCGGGGTGCTGCTCAAAAACTGATGGAGAGACCTGCTGTGTTTTGGTGGAAGTCAAAGATTCCCACGGGTACTACTCCAAAATAGAAGGGAAGCACCACTGTATCTTGGTAGAAGTTAAAGATCTCCACAGGCACCAGTTAAAAACAGAAGCAGAGCCCTGCTGTGCCTTGGTAGAGGCTACAGTCCCCTGGTATGAGATATGAGCCTGTGACCTTCTAACTCTGTCCCAACTAAGGTTTATTTGATCCATACTTTAACATCCTGTATTTATTTTTATTTTTTGGTAACCGGGTAAGGCCCACTAGGCACAAGTGCCTGTTTTCAGGGGCGACCTGGGAGCACTGAGCAGTTAAGTGACTTGCTCAGAGTCACACAGTATGCAAGTGGACGTTGTGAGAATCAAACTCAGGTTTGGTCTGCTGGATGTATCAAGCTCCTTCAACACCTCATTCCTCTAACCTCTAGGCTATACTGCCAGCCCAGCTAGTAGCATCCAGAATATTAAAGACAGTCATTAGATTACCGTGGTGACAATGTTTTTTTCTGATTTTTTTTCCTTCAAGTTTAAAAAGTCTAAGTTGCCTTACCACATTAGTCAGCGTAGTGTGGTGGTGCAAGAGTTAACATGGCATTGTTTGTCTTCCTAGCATTCCATATGAGATGTTCATTTAGGTGCTAAGACACACACACACACACACACACACACACACATGCACACAGACACAATGGGGAAGGGGTGTTACTATGAGGGGCTCCAGCAGTTAAACAGGAGAGCTGGTTTTGAAACTTCCTCATACAAACACAGGCACTATTTTCTTGTGAAACTTTTCTGTCATTTGTTCTATACATGTTTCACATCCCTAATTGCAGTTCAGTTTCATTAACATCCTTAGTTAAGCTCCATTGGCCAGTCAGATAGACGGGGCATGATTTGTAACCATTAACTTAAGGAGCAAATTGTCAGACCAGGTTTTAAATGGCATCCAAACGGGGCAATTGGTAAAACACTGGGTTAAAAGAAGTTATTCAATTACCAAAAACGTGTTGAGTTAATGTTGTTAAAGTGGTTAGAAACTCACATCTCAGACACTGGTAACTTGTCATCATGTTATTGGCATTAATGATTGTTTTTATAGAAGAACAGACTAGCCTCTACAAAGCCTTGGAAGTGTAAATCCCCTAATCCTTTTAGAATAGACTAGCTTTTTGAGGGCCACAGCCCTGAATGGGTTAAATGGCTAACCTTTTGCAATCATTAGTCTACCAATTGATGTTAAGTGTGCACCAGCTCAGACGCTGCACTTCAGTGAGGTAATCCCATATGGGTATATGAATGACCCAAGACTGAGGATACCTCTTGTGTGTCTTAGTGAATATATTTAACTAATTAAGTAAATTTTTACTAACTTTGCTGAATCAATCAGCCAAGTTTACCGATTGGTTTGTGATGTATTTCCCTATCTGCCAGCATCCTTTTCATTATGTTTTGGTGGTTTTGCTCCAAATTTCAATTTCATCCAACCTTATCTTAGGCCCGTATCTTGTCGGTGAGTGCTGGTGATTGATTTGAACACATGTTGATACTAGCCCATTTACAGAAGAAAGGGTTCTGAAAGAACTCGTAAAACTGAAGGTGGACAAAGCAATGGGGCCTGATGGGATTCATCCCAGAATTCTAAAAGAACTAAGGGTAGAACCAGTGACACCACTGACTACCCTCTTTAACAAATCATGGGAGGATGGGGTGGTACCCGAGGACTGGAGAAGGGCAGATGTGATTCCCCTTCACAAAAGTGGGAGCAAGGCAGAAGCAGGAAACTACAGACCTGTTAGTTTGACCTCAGTGGAAGGGAAAATGATGGAATCACTTCTGAAGGAAATAATTATTGAGTATCTAGAGGCCGGAGGGGCACAGGACCCAAGGCAGCATGGATTCACAGCGGGAAGGTCATGTCAGACAAATCTGATAGATTTCTTTGACTGGGTGACCAAAGTAGTAGATCAGGAGGGGCTGTGGACATGGCCTACCTAGACTTTAGCAAGGCATTTGACACAGTCCCACACAAAGATTAATATACAAGTTAGCCAGCCTGGGAGTGGGTCCCAAGATGACAGCCTGGGTAAAGAATGGCTGGAGAATAGGACACAGAGAGTAATAGTAAATGGAGTCCACTTGAAGAAAGGGGGTTACTAGTGGGTACCGTAGGGTTCAGATTAGATCGGTCCTCTTCAATGTCTTTTATAAGTGACATTGCAGAGGGATTGGAAGAAAAGTATGTCTCTTTGCAGATGACACAAAGATCTGCAACAGAGTTGATGCACAATGTGAAGTGGAAAGGATGAGAAGGACTTGGCAAGGTTAGAGGAATGGTCAAATGTATGGCAGCTTAGATTCAATGCTAAGAAGTGCAAAGTAATGCACCTGGGAAACAAAAACCCAGGGGAAGAGTACACAATGGGGGGTGAGATACTAACAACAACAAAAATGGAAAGGGACCTGGGGGTAGTCATATCAGATGACCTAAAGGTGGGCAAGCAATGTGAGAGGGCAGCAAGGAGAGCTGGGGGGATACTGGGATGCATAGGGAGAGGCATCACCAGTGGAAACAGGAAGTTATTACCCCTCTGTACAGACAGTTGGTGAGACCCCATCTGGAGTACTGCGTGCAGTTCTGGAGACCCAATCTCTGCGAAGACATAGACAGGATGGAAGCTGTCCAGATGAGGCAACTAAAATGTAGCAGGGTCTGCACGGAAGACTTATGAAGAGAGACTTAAGGCTAAATATGTATAGCCTCGAGAGAAGGAGGAGAGGGGGACATGATAGAAACTTTCAAGTACCTCAAGGAATCAACAAAGTCCAAGAGGGTAGCATCTTTCAAAAAAGAGGTGTGCAAGAACAAGGGGCACAATTTGAAGATAGAAGAGGGCGCTCAGAGGTAATTTAAGGAAGTATTTTTCACAGAGAGGGTTGTGGATGCATGGGCAGCCTTCCGGAGGAGGTTGTGGAGTCAAAAACAGTGGTGGAATTCAAGCATGCATGGGACAGTCATAAGGCAATTCTAGGGGGTGGGGGTAGGAAGAAGTAGGCTACTGGTTAACTAGGATCTGCAGCCTATCCAGTAGGTAGGGAAATGGGCAGACTGGGTGGGCCAAGCGGTCCTTATCTGCCATCAAATTCTATGTTTCTATGTTTCTATGTGGAGGAATGTTTCCCTGTGTATTTGTAGTTTGTTAACTGTACCTATTACTTTCCTACCCCCTCCCATCTCCCAGGTCACAACTGGAAATGAGTCTTCTGGGCTCTGCTTATTTATACCTGGTAAAATATGTTTAAATGAATAAATATGTAAATAAATAACATAACTAAATAAATACATTTGCATGCACTGTAGGATGCACCTGGAAATGAGTTGTATGTGGCTCAGTGTGCTATTTAAGCAATAAGGCATGACAGGGTGTGTGTTATCGTGTAATAATGGCACTCCTGGGGTGGGTTGAAGCACGAGGTGAAGCCGAGTGCTTCCACCACCCTAGGAGTGATGTTATTACACGATAACACACACACTGGAGTGCCTTATTGCTATTATACAATGGCTCGTTGTTAAAAAAAATAAAAAACATTTAAAAATATTTTTTAGAAGATTTTTAGTGTGGCAGTATTTCTTAAGAGAAGAGGTCATCAATGTGGTGATCCATACAGTGACATTATTGTGTAATATCATCCCTGTCTCAGGCACCCATTGATCAATCAGAATACAGGAAATTTCCTTGCCATTGTATAATTCTAACTAAACAACATACAAATACCTACATATGGTGGTAGTCGTACAAACGTTGATTAGTACCGAGGTAATGCTGAGGTGTGCAGAGACAGAATCACGTTACAGCCAATGCAAATTGTGCCTTGAGTGCCTTCACATACCTCAGTATTACCTCAAAGTAGTCACTTTTTAGGTAACTACCACTGTACATGTGTACATACATAAATACATACAAACACCAATAAATACACTCAAAACATAGCTACATACACACATAAATACATACAGACATAAATACACACAGATCTACGTACACCAATAATTACATATGACATAAATACATACAAACGCCAATAAATACACTCAAAACATAGCTACATACACACATAAATACATACAGACATAAATACACACAGACCTACATACACCAATAATTACAAATGACATAAATACATACAAACACCAATAAATACACTCAAAACATAGCTACATACACACATAAATACATACAGACATAAATACTCACAGACCTACATACACCAATAATTACATATGACATAAATACATACAAACACCAATAAATACACTCAAAACATTGTGGGGGCATGTGTGACTTTGTATTCACTCAAAACTTTGACACAGACCTACATACACCAATAATTACATATGACATAAATACATACAAACACCAATAAATACACTCAAAACATTGTGGGGGCATGTGTGACTTTGTATTCACTCAAAACATAGCTACATACACTCATAAATACATACAGACATAAATACACATAGACCTACATACACCAATAATTACATATGACATAAATACATACATACTTGCATAATGTGACAACTTGCAATGTATTTATAGGGCCTGATATTCAAAATTGCACCTGGCAATGGTGTAAGTGGTTGCGCAGTGCAACTGAGTTGCACTGGAGCAACTAAGGGATATATTCAAAAGAAATGTACCATGCTGCATCACTTCTGAATATAGCAAATAATGCACCCTGCACAAATACAGTGTGCCAGTGTATCCCCCAGACAGGTCTGAATATCAGGAATGGGAAATGTGTCAGCTCATCACAGATATGCCGTGCGCAGATTCCTGATATTCAGACACCAATATGCAAATGGGGCCATATACAATGCAAGGTGCACATGGGGCCATTTGCATGTGTTGTGCAGGGTTGGCCAGTGAAATGCACCTGGCACCCTGCACAGCATGCAGTAGTACCCCCACCCTATCCCGTACAACCGACTGCTTTATGAAAACATATCAATTCCCTGGTGGTCCAGTGGTTCCTCCTTCCCCTCGCGTACCTCCGATCTCCATGAGAATATTAAAAGGAATTACCCTGGTGGTCCAGTGGTTCCCCTCTCCTCACCTGAATCCCTGATTGCCGTGACAACAGTCATATCAACACCATGGTAGTCTAGTGGTACCCCCCTCCCCATCCTGGAACACCGATCACCCGTAAATGCGGATATTAATTCCTTAGTAGTCTAGTGGTAACCCCCCTCCCCATCCCAGAACACCGATTACCCGTAAATGTGGATATTAATTCCCTGGTAGTCTAGTGGTAACCCCTACCCCACCCATAACCCCGATCACCAGTAAAGTTGATGAAAACAATCCCCTGGTGGTCCAGTGGCACCTTCCCCACCCATACAGGGCCCCCTGCCCACCCAGCTCCCTCCCGTCATCAGTGGGCAGCTGACCCACCAGCATACCTCCACGTCTGTCCACCAAATGACAGTTTACAATATCAGCTGCAAGCTCATTAATCCACACTGTGGACGAAAGGGCTTGCAGTGCATACTGTAACAGTCATTCACAATTATGTGAATGAAGTCATTCATTCACATATTTGTGAATGACTATTACAGTATGCACTGCAAGCCCAGCAGTGTGGACCAATGGGCTTGCAGATGATACTGTAAGCTGTCATTTGGCAGGCATTGTTGTTCACTGTTGCCCATCCATTATTGTGTGTGTGTGTGATTATTTTTGTTATCATCTATGCCTCTGTATAAAGTATTTCAGCTGAGGTGGGTGGTCTGGTGGAAACTGAAAATTACATTTTTCTGTTGTCTAAGCTGTAGGGAACTCAGCTGTGGGTGACATTTTGTGTAGAAAGACCTTAGTGCTCACAGTAGAAACAAGTGGGTGTGGGTAGCAGAAGTCTTTTGATCTAAAGGCATTTGTTTTGAGATGACAAAGTCACTTTCATGAAAAAATATATGTTTTGAATTCAAACAGTGACCAGTGTAAGACAATACATTTCCATCTGGACAGACAGCAGTAATAACAAAATAATCCTACTCTAACTAACAAATCCAGTTTGGACCAGTCTGGAAGAAAGGTGGTCCCCAGAGATCAAAAGCAGAGACAGGATGTGATGTCAGAGAGGCCGGTCCAGTGATGCGGGGATAGTGGACTGGCCAGCCAAAAGTATTTCTGTTGTAATTTTGCAATGAGAAGTCAGATATGCTTTGGGATGTTGAACTAGTAACATCATGGGTCCAAGCCTGCCATTACTCGGTATTACTCAGTAGTGTAAGGGTGGCAGAAAGCACTAGGCCCATCGAGACCACCCTCCCCACACAAGTGAGGATTATTTTGAAATGTTATCCCAAGAGATGTTTATCTAGTTTGGCCTTGAATGTAATAAAGTTAGCTGCATTCACTATTTCATAGGGCAACATGTTCCGTAATGTAGCTGCTTTTGACCGTAAAGTAATGTTGATGTTTGTTAGCCAGTGCTCTGGGGATACGTATCTGTTTATTGTGGCACCTTAAATTCTTAGTCTTGTCAGCCGTTACTATATTGCATTCTTTAGTAAGGGAATTGTCACTCAATATCTTAAATAACAGAAGTATGTCACCCTGATCTCTTCTCAATTGTAAGTCATAGAGACCGAGAGCGGTCAGTCTAGAATCATATGGGAAATTGCTGACTCTAGGGATTAGCTTTGTTGTCTTCCTTTGCATGCTGTCAATTATTTTTTTTGTCTTTATTAAGGTACGGGGCCCAGTAAGAGACAACGTAGTTGGTATGGGGCCGAATAAAAGCTTTGAGAGTGGTAGAATACAATGCTCATTCACTGTAATAAAAGTGTTTTTTATGGCTGATATAATGCAGTTACCTGTTTGAGCCACTTTTCTTCGTGGTCTCCTGAGGCTAGGGTATTATTTATCAAAATCCCTAGGTATTTTTCCACTGAAACAGGTTTTATGTTATTTCCACTGAAGCTATATGTTGTGTGGGCATTTTTTTATTCCAAGATGGATCACAGAGCAGTTATCGGTGTTAAACAACATGTCATTGCTAGTAGCCCAATTTTCAACTTTTAATAGGTCTAATTTAAATGTTAAGATTTTCTCATCAGTGTCCACTTCTGCTGTGATTTTTGTATCATCAGCGAATTTGCTGAGCTTATTAGACACACCAAGATGAAGGTCACTTATGTAAATTCTGAACCAAGTGGGCCCGAGCACCGAGTCCTGTTGTACCCCACTTGTGATTGCAATCTCCTTTGAAATGGTGTCCTCTGTCTTAACACTTTGTTTTCTGTTATGTAGTCATTTATTGACCCATTCAACCAAATGACTGTTAAAACCCAACGTAATCACTCTGTTGATCAACAAGTTATGGTGGACTAGGTCAAATGGCTTTTTAAAATCTAAACAGATAACTCACCATTTCCCAGTTGAGGGTAAGCTGCTTCTACTCTACTTAGAGATTTAAATTGTGCTGAGTTAGGTTTTCTATGTGCCTTCTCTCATTTTCAAATGTGTTTATTTTTTATCTCTGTAGAAATACTGTATTCCTTAATAGTCTTTAGTGTGTATTATCCTGTAACATATGAAATATTGTGGAGTGTTATATGAAGGGATTAACCCACGACAGGGTATGGATTTACTGAGCACTAATTCACACCTGGGGGGTTAGGTGTCACGAGGCAAAGCCGAGTGACTTCAACCACCCAGGCATGGATTAATCCTCAGTAAACCCATATCCTGGAGTGGGTTAATCCTCTTATAACATGGGCAATGTTATGTTAGAGTTTTACCTAAAGAAATAGCGAAAAAATTCCCTGTGAACATGCAGCTGTGGGTATATCAGGGATTATAAAATGGGTAGGTTAAACCAGCCAATCAGAGACCTAGCTCACCATGCATGAAATATGTTTCATGCATGGGTAAAAAAATAGGATGGCAGTGAAAAGGCAAATATTATTCAGCGTTAGAACGTTGGCATTTAAAAATGCCACCATTGTTCTTTCCTCGCTAACATTGATTCACCCTGCTGTTAGGAACAACAATGCTGCGGTGAGCCACGCTCCAAACTGTAACTGAGATGAGGTGAGCCACACTCCAAACCGTAACTGAGTAAAATATTTTGAAAAGTGACCCTGAGTCCATTTCAGCAAAACCCCACAGCCAACAACAGTCGGGATGAAAACACTTGAGGAAAGCGAGTCTGTGCGGTGCTTCAGCCTCTGTTACCAACTAGCATGGCATGCTCCCTTTCCATTTACACAACTAGCGGCTGGCTGGAAACTCGTACAACATTCTTACCTAAAAAGATGCATACTTCCTTCCCAGTATGCTACCAGTATTTAGACCACATTCTTGGGCACACTACAGAGCTCCCACCGTAGAATCCCTCTGATTTTCCTCCCTTTGCAGCACAACCTGATGATATCCCACTATCTGGCAGGAAGCACTCCCTGCCGCCCTCCCGACCACACAGTATGGCTCACTATTTAGCAGTTCCACAGAAAGTTTAAATCCTGATTTGGGGCCATTGTGATAAAAAAAACAACAACAAACGTTCCCACCGCTCCTGCTGCACTTAGTGACTGACATCATTGAGTAATATGCAGAGCTCCTGCTGCACATCCTGACTAATGTCATTAATATGCAGGACTATTTTATGATAAATTCCTATAAAAAAACCTGTAAATTCTTAATAAAAAAAATTATTTTTTTTAACTGTACAAAAAAAAAATATAAGAGCCCATTTTATAAGTGCAATAAAACACTCCAAGGTGTGCATGGAACATATTTTACCCCATGCCAGTGGCTAAAGGCACTTAGCCAATGCCTTGTGCCTTATTATGCCCCTGACTGTATGGTAAAATATGTTCCATGCACACCCTGTCATGTCTTATTGCATACTTAATCAATGGTCATCTGACCTGTTTGGATCAATCAGAAGACAGTATTTTCGAACCCATGTTGTATGTTATTTTTATACACATCATGTTTTCTGTGATCGAGCCCTTTCAGGATAGATAACTGGAGTAAATTGGTAAGTATGTGGTCTATTTCTGAAGAGACAGGCTACAAACTTACCTTAGAAAATGGGCTTCTAAATTCCTCGTCTCTGACTGGCTGGTACCTATGCTGGGGGGGGGGGTGCATTAACTTTCAAATAGAGACCAGGAAATAAACAGTGCCAGTCCAGCCTGCCCCGCTACGGAAGTGATATCACTGTGCCACTTTGGATTTGCTATTTACCAAGAGAGTTTTCCCACATTTAGCGAGTGCTTCCCCTGGCGGTTACTGCGTCCCCCCTGGTGACTACCACCACCAAGTACTGTTACCCATAACACAAAAGCACAACCTAATATGCCACACAGAACAACAGCACAATTGTTTTTCCCCTTTAGAAAAAAAAAATATTCTTTTTGTACAAAGTTGTAACCATTGTAGTGCTAGCACGTCACGTGCGCAGCACTACTATAATACAGCAGGAGCTGACAAAAAAAAAACATGCACCAAAAAACCATCATGTGTTTTGTTTTTTTGGGGGTCTCTAATAAAAAACAGCAAAATAAGTTGTACAGCCTCCTATGACTGCCCACCCTGTCAGCCTTGTCCTGGATATTTAAAATTACTGTCGCAGTACTCTTGGCACCCACCCCCTCTCAAGTACACTCAAGCCAGCACCAACTGTTCATCTCCCAGAGCAGAAACAGAGAAAGCACCAGTGGTCTCATCATCGAGCCAGGGGTAGAAAAACAGAGCTGAAACACTGCAGTGAGGAGTACTAGAAAGCAATAACACCACAGCCCCAACAACAGAAAAGATACATAAACAGAGGGAAAAAACACAGATCGGGGAACAAATACTTATTAAACACTGCAGTGCTCTCTACTGGCTAACACATCAGTACAGGGACTACTTTACCCCCAAAAAACCTACAAATTCATTTATAATCATTTTTAGCATTACTTAAATATTTTGTAATGCTATAAAAAATTACACTTGTAGCCCATTTTCTAAGCTCAATAATACCCTCCAGGGTGATCGGTATTGGGCAATACCAGACCTTCCAGGCGTTATAAACATAGATACATAGAAATTGATGACAGATAAGGACCACTTGATCCACCTAGACTGCCAATTTTCCCAACCTATTGCAACACTGCAGACCCTTCTTGATCTCTGGCTTTCTCCCCTTTTCTTACTGCTAAGGTTCCCTTATGCCTATCCCATGCCTTCTTGAATCCCACTACAGTTTTTGCCCCACCACCTCCACTGAGAGACTGTTCCAGACATCCACCACTCTTTCTGTGAAGAAGTACTTCCTTACATCTCCCCTGAGCCTACCCCCCCTCCAACCTCATAGCATGACCCCTTGTTCTTGAGCATCTTTTTCTGTGAAAAGTCTTCCCTTTTGCACCTTCTCTATACATTTGAAGTATTTGTAAGTCTCTATCATATATCTCTTTCTCTTCTTTCCTCCAGGGTGTACATATTGAGTTCCTTCAGTCTCTCCTCATAGGGCTTTTGATGCAGACTGCCTCTACTCTGTCTATGTCCTTCCAGAGATGGGGTCTCCAAAACGGGACACAGTACTCTAGGTGCAGTCTCACCAGTGATGTATGCAATGATATCACACCCTCCCTCTTCCTGCTGGTGATTCCTCTCCCTATGCACCCCAGCATCCCACTGGCTCTCCCCACTGCCTTGTCACACTGTTTGGCCACCTTCAGGTCATCAGATATGATTACCTCTAGGTCTCTTTCCTGTTTGGTGGTCTCCAGCATCACTCCCCCATTTTGTACTATACCCCTTGGTTCCTGCGCCCCAAGTGGATGATCTTGCACGTCTTCACATTGAAACCTTGTTGCCACATTCTTGATCACTCCTCAAGCTTTCTTAGATACCTATTACTTTTTTCCACACACTCCTGGAGTGTCTACCCTATTGCAGATCTTAGTGTCATCTGCAAAAAGACATACCTTCCCTAGGTCCATAGGTTCATAGGTAGTTACAAGTTCGAGGGACAAGCCCATTTAGAGCTCACCACCATATATCCTAATGGTGGAATGATAACTTTTGTTCACCCATGTATTGGTCAAGCCTGAATTTAAATTGGTTAATGTTATCACTAGAGACAACAAAAGGTGGAAGAGAGTTCCATAATGGTGGTATCCTCTGAGTTACAAAATTCCTTCTTTTCACAGTCTAATTAAGATCAGTGACTAATTTAAATACGTGCCATCGTGTGTTATTATGTGTGTCCTGTTTTTCTAGGCAAAATGTTTAAAGCATTGTAGGATCATTATATGCTCTATACACAGGCACAATTCCCCTCTTATGGATCTGTACTGTAAAGAGTACAACCCCAGAGATTTCAGTCATAGAAACATAGAAGTTGACAGCAGATAAGGACTGCAAGGCCCATCCAGTCTGCCCATTTCTTTTTCTACCTTATGAATGTGCCATTGGCCTTTGCTCTGTCAATGGCCTATCTACTCATACTCATCTGTATTGCTCCCTTATTCCTGTCCCATGCCTGTTTGAAGCCCTGCACTGTATTCAAATCCACCACTTCCTGAGGTAGGCAGTTCCATGCATCCACCACCCTTTCAGTGAAAAAGAACTTCCTCACTTTACCCCTTAATCAGCCTCCCTCTAATCTCATGCTGTGTCCTCTTGTCCTGCTATTTTTCTTATATTGAAACACGTTAGACTCTTTCATCTTATTAATGCCCTTAAGGTGTTTGAATGTTTTGATCATATCACCTCTCTCCCTCCTTTGCTCTAGGGTATCCATATTGAGCTCCGTTAATCTGTCCTCATATGTTGTCTGATGCAGCTCCTGCACCATTTTGGTTGCCCTTCTCTGGACTGCCTCAATTTGGTTATTGTCCTTGTGAAGGTGTGGCCTCCAGTACTGCATGCAGTACTCCAGATGGGGCCTAACCAGTGTCTTATAAAGAGGGATTATTACCTCCCTCTTACGACTTGTGATACCCCTACTAACACACCCCAACATCTCTCTAGCCTTACCTACTGCTTTAGTGGTGTGCTTGGATGATTTCAAATCATTGGTGATGATGACGCCCAAGTCTCTTTCTTCTTTTGTGACTGCCAGCAACTCCCCTCCCAGTCTATAGGTGGCTTCAGGTTTTCTCTTCCCCATGTGCATGATCTATTGGAGTAATCCAAATCGGACATGTCGCTTACTTTCCTGGTGGTTCTCCTCTGGACCCTCTCCACTAGAGTTTTGTCTCCAAGAGATGTAGGAGCACAAAAGGGAGAACAACATTCTATGTGAGATCTGACCAAGCTTGTATATAAGGGAACAATAACTTCTGGTTTGCGACTCTTGATATGTTTTAAGATACATCAAATTATCCCATGGCATTTTTTAACAGTATTAGCAGTATGTACACCAACTTTTAGGTTATTAGAGATGATTAATCCTAAATCTTTTTCAGTAGTGATTGTCTGTAAATAAGTACCGTTCAATTTATAATCTGCAAGTGTGTTATTTTTACCGAGATGCATCACCTTGCATTTACTAATATTAAATGTCATTTTATTTTCATAGGCCCATTTAGTCAATCTGTCGATTTTAATTTGCAAAGCTGTAATTGACGCATTGTTATTTATGATACAAACAATTTTGCTGTCATCAGCATATTTATTTATACATACTTCATCAACAGTCAGCATGGAGGCAATCAATAAATTAAACAATAAGGGGCCCGGAACAGAGCTCTGCGGCATGCCACTGGTCACTGTGGCCCATAAGGATTCATATCGTCTAATGACAGCTTGCTGTTTTCTATTGTCAAGCCATGATGCAATCCATTCGATAATATTGCTATCCCTTGAAGCCCCTCTGCAATGTTGCTAATAAAGACATCAAAAAGGAATGGTCCCAGTACTGATCTCTGTGGCACCCCATTGGTCACCCTCCCTTCCTTGGAGTGAGCTCTGTTTTCCACCACCCTCTATTCCCTATCCTCCAACCAATTTCTTACCCAGTTTACCATATTTGGATCCACTCCCAGGCTACCAGCTTGTTCATGAGTCTTCTATATGGAATGGTGTTGAAGGCCTTACTGAAATCAAGGTAGGCCACGCCACCGCTCCACTCTGATCCAATTCCTTGGTCACCCACTCAAAGAAATCTATCATATTTGTTTGACATGACTCTCCCCCCAGTGAATCAGTGCTGCCTCGGATCTTGTAAGTGCAGGTCCCTTTCCTGTTTGGTGGTCACCAGTATCACTCCCCCCATTTTGTACTATGCCCCTGGGTTTCTGCCCCCCAAGTGGATGATCTTGCACATCTTCGCATCGAAACTTCTCAAGATCTTGTACAATCCTTTCCTTCAGTAGTGATTCCATTAACTTCCCCACCATTGAAGTTAGGCTGACTGGTCTATAATTGCCAGCCCTCTCCCTGCTTCTGCCTGTGGTGTTGGGCCTCATTAAGCCCCTATGCGGTCCGGTATTGTTGCTTGCTTATATAAAGCAAAGTGTTTTTAGCTGTGACAAAAGAGATGAGACGTTTGCCCTTTGGGAAGGTGCACTGTACCGTATGATCAGTGGCTGTAGTGAGATTCAGACCAAGAGCTACCCCACGTGAGATTTATTTATTAAAAAATAGTGACCGGGAAAGGCACACTGAGCCAGTTCTCATTTCCAGGAGCGATCCAATGGAGGTGAGCAAAGGTTAAGAATAATACATAACTTAGACAGGTACAGTGATACAAAAAATTGCATGATGTTCAAACAAATGGAATAGGCAGTTAAACATTACACCAGGTGTATGGGGACGGTTAAGGGAGGGGAAGCAGGAGCAAAGGGGAGGGAGGGAAACAGGATCAATGGGGAGGGAGGAGAAACAGAAGCAAGGAGAGGGAGGAGGGAAACAAGAGCATTGGGGAGAGGGAGGAATCAGGAGTAAGGGGGAGAGGGAGGGAAACAGGAGCATTGGGGAGAGGGAGGGAATCAGGAGCAAGGAGAGGGAGGGAAACAGGAGTAAGGGAGAGGGAGGAAACAAGAGCATTGTGGAGAGGGGAGGAATCAGGAGTAAGGGAGAGGGAGGGAAACAGGAGTAAGGGAGAGGGAGGGAATCAGGAGTAAGGGAGAGGGAGGAATCAGGAGTAAGGGGGAGGGAGGAATCAGGAGTAAGGAGAGGAGGGAGACAGGAGTGAGGGAGAGGAGGAAACAGGAGTAAGGGGAGAGGGAGGGAAACAGGAGTAAGGGAGAGGGAGGGAATCAGGAGTAAGGGAGAGGGAGGAATCAGGAGCAAGGAGAGGGAGGAAACAGGAGTAAGGGGAGGGGAGGGAAACAAGAGCATCAGGGAGGGAGGGAATCAGGAGTAAGGGAGAGGAGGGAAACAGGAGTAAGGGAGAGGAGGGAATCAGGAGTAAGGAGGGGAGGGAATCAGGAGTAAGGGGAGGGAGGAATCAGGAGTAAGGGGAGAGGAGGGAATCAGGAGTAAGGGGAGAGGAGGGAATCAGGAGTAAGGGAGAGGGAGGAATCAGGAGTAAGGGAGAGGGAGGGAATCAGGAGCAAGGGAGAGGGAGGAATCAGGAGCAAGGGAGAGGGAGGAATCAGGAGTAAGGAGAGGGAGGGAAACAGGAGTAAGGGGAGAGGAGGAATCAGGAGTAAGGGGAGAGGGAGGAATCAGGAGCAAGGGAGAGGAGGAATCAGGAGCAAGGGAGGGAGGAATCAGGAGTAAGGGAGAGGGAGGAAACAGGAGTAAGGGAGAGGGAGGAATCAGGAGCAAGGGAGAGGGAGGAATCAGGAGCAAGGGAGAGGGAGGAATCAGGAGCAAGGGAGAGGAGGAATCAGGAGTAAGGGAGAGGAGAGAAACAGGAGTAAGGGAGAGGGAGGGAATCAGGAGTAAGGGAGAGGAGGGAATCAGGAGCAAGGGAGAGGGGGGAATCAGGAGTAAGGGGAGAGGGAGGGAAACAGGAGTAAGGGGAGAGGAGGGAAACAGGAGTAAGGGAGAGGGAGGGAATCAGGAGTAAGGGGAGAGGGAGGGAAACAGGAGTAAGGGGAGAGGGAGGGAAACAGGAGTAAGGGGAGAGGGAGGGCAATCAGGAGTAAGGGGGGAGGGAGGGAACCAGGAGTAAGGGGAGAGGGAGGAATCAGGAGTAAGGGAGAGGGAGGAAACAGGAGTAAGGGGAGAGGGAGGGAATCAGGAGTAAGGGAGAGGGAGGGAATCAGGAGTAAGGGGAGAGGGAGGGAATCAGGAGTCAGGGGGAGGGAGGGAATCAGGAGTAAGGGGAGAGGAGGGAATCAGGAGTAAGGGAGAGGGAGGGAAACAGGAGTAAGGAGGAGGGAGGGAATCAGACATGGGGTAGGGAGGAATCAGGAGCAAGGGGAGAGGGAGGAATCAGGAGTATGGGGAGGGAGGGAATCAGGAGTAAGGGGAGAGGAGGGAATCAGGAGTAAGGGGAGAGGGAGGGAATCAGAGCATTGGGGGAGGGGAGGGAAACAGGAGCATTGGGGGAGGGAGGGAATCAGAGTAAGGGGGAGGGGAGGGAAACAGGAGCATTGGGGAGGGAGGGAATCAGGAGTAAGGGAGAGGGAGGGAATCAGGAGTAAGGGGAGGGAGGGAAACAGGAGTAAGGGGGAGAGGGAGGGAAACAGGAGCAAGGGGAGAGGGAGGGAATCAGGAGCATTGGGGAGGGAGGAATCAGGAGCAAGGGAGAGGGAGGGAATCAGGAGTAAAGGGAGAGGGAGGAATCAGGAGCATTGGGGGAGGGAGGGAATCAGGAGTAAGGGGAGAGGGAGGGAAACAGGAGTAAGGGGAGAGGGAGGAATCAGGAGTAAGGGGAGAGGGAGGGAATCAGGAGTAAGGGGAGAGGGAGGGAATCAGGAGTAAGGGGAGAGGGAGGGAAGGAGTAAGGGGAGAGGAGGGAATCAGGAGTAAGGGAGAGGGAGGGAATCAGGAGTAAGGGAGAGGGGAGGGAATCAGGAGTAAGGGGAGAGGGAGGGAATCAGGAGTAAGGGAGAGGAGGGAATCAGGAGCAAGGGAGAGGGAGGGAATCAGGAGTAAGGGGAGAGGAGGAATCAGGAGTAAGGGGAGAGGGAGGGAATCAGGAGCATTGGGGGGAGGGGAGGGGAATCAGGAGTAAGGGGGAGAGGGAAGGGGAATCAGGAGTAAGGGGGAGAGGCTAGGTGTCTCAATTGATATCTGAGTGAGGCAGGAGAGGCAGGGAAATGGAGGGAAGAGGTTGCAGCTGGGTGGTGGCAGCATACCAAGGTAACCATTCAGGTATTTGAAGGGCTGTGAAAATTGGTAGCAGCGCAGACAGTTCTGGGAGAGAACCAGTTTGTGACACATTCATACATACTGTAAATACATACAGATATACATTAATACGTATGGACGTACGTACGTACATACATAAATACTTACATATAGTAAAAACAAACATAAATATTTATTTATTTGATTTTCAGAGATACACCTTTGAGCAGCAAGTGCTCTTTTCCAAAGGTTCCACATCTGTTACATACTTGCATGCATGCATAAATACATACATACAGAACATACATAAATACATGCATGCATGTGTACATACATACATACATGCAGTACCTACATAAATATATACATCGAAGTGGGAAACTACAGGCTGGTCAGCCTCACCTCAGTAGTGAGGAAGATTATGGAAGCACTACTGAAGGAGAGATTAGTGGAACACTTTGTGGCCAACAGTCCACAGGGCCCGAGGTAGCATTTTACTGGGGAGAGGCTGTGCCAGACTAACCTCATTGAATTTTTCAACTGGGTGACAAGGGAGGTGGATTGGGGGGGACAGTGGACGTGGCCTGTCTGGACTTCAGTAAGGCCTTTGACACTGTGCCCCATAGGAGGCTGTTAAGCTGGGCAATATGAGTGTGGGTGGGACAGCAGTGCGGTGGGTGGAGAACTGGCTGGATGGCAGGACACAGAGAGTGGTGGTAAATGGCTATCACTCCACAGAGGAAAGGGTGACCAGAGCAGTGCCACAGGGATCAGTGCTGGGTCCATTCCTATTCAACATCTTTATCAGTGACATTACAGATAACATAGAAGGGAGAATTTAGGGAATTCAACAGTTGGTTATGGGAAAGGTGTCCGGCTATGGGGTATGGTTTGGTGGGGGACTGGGGAACTACATGGGAGACTATAGATCTTTATGGTAGGGACAGGTTACATTTTAGTAAGGAGGGGAAGGAGGTCCTTAAGAAAAAAATAGGCGAGTACATAACTGTGAGGTGGGATTTAAACTAGATGAGAGGGAAGAGCTGGAGTGTACAGGACTCTTGAACATCATAGGAGGGCGTAGGCTCTTCCCCAGTCCCGAGGAGTAGGGGAAGTGAAGCCCAACCCCAACAGGGGTAAGGGGATTGGGAGGACAGGGGAAAAGTCTGGAAAGGGCTGGAAAGTTGCTCTGATAAACGCACGGAGTTTAGAGAAAAAGATGCATGCCTTGATGTTGTAAGGGGGTGGATGTGGCTGCAGTCATGAAGACTTGGGTCACCCAATATCACAACTGAGACATGAAGATACCTGGGTACACCACACTTAGAAGGGACAGGACAGCAGGTGAGGTGGAGGGATTGCAATATTTGTTAGGAAAGGGATTGTGTGCAGCAAGGAAGAGGAGGGGTGGAGAACGTAGAGGAGGTCTGGGCCATGTTACAGGATAGTAAGGGGAGGAAGGTAAATCACGGGGTGCTCTACAGGCCACCCATGCAAATGGAGCACATGGACAGGGAACTGATTGACAATCTGAGAAAGAACTGTAGTAGGGGAAGGGGTGGGAATGTGATGTTAGGGGATTTTAACTTGCCTGGGGCAGATTGGAATACCATGGCATCTTCATCTGCTAAGGAGCAAAGGGTCCTCAACGCCCTCCAGGATAAATTTCTGACTCAACTAGTAGGGGAACCGACTAGGGTGGAAACATCCTGGACCTGGTCCTAGCAGATGGTGATCTGGCTAAGAACCTGGTGATGAAAGACCTTTTAGCTGGTAGCGACCACTCCTAGGTACGTTTCACCCTTGATATATGGGGAAGGAGATGATACAAAGACCATGGTAGTGGGCTTTAGGAGGGCTAACTTTGGGGAGGTGACAGATATCCTCAGGGAGCATAAAAGTAAAATCAGAGCCAGGATGGACACAGAGAAGCAGTGGAAAATCCTGAAGCTGGGCATGAAAACCTTGGCCAGGTCCCAAAATAAGATGGCCAGAGCTAGGAAAGCTTGCTGGCGGACAAGGGAAGTGCAGGAGGGAGTGAGGGACAGAAGGATGGCCTTTAGAAGGTACAAGTGCTCCCGTAGCCAAGTAGACCATGATGTGTATCACAGGATATCCATGGAAGTCAGTAGGAGGGTAAGAACTGCAAAGGCTAATAAAGAGCTTAGACAGGCAAAAGGAATCAGGAAGGGGAAGAAGGAATTCCACAGATACTTTAGGGAGAGAAAGAAGGGTGGGGGGAAGATAAGCAAGCTGAAGAAGGAGTGGGGATGGGTAGAGGGGGTAAAGCAGGCTTAAGTGTTAAATGGGTACTTCAGCTCAGTCTTTACTAGGGAAAGAGATGGACTGCTACCATGGGGGAGGCAGTTAAGGGGCATAACGGGGGAGGCGCTCATGGATGGGGAGATCCAGGGAGGGCAAGGGAGGCCCTCAACTCCTTGAGGATGGATAAAGCTCCAGGACCAGCTGGCATCCACCCAAGGGCTCTGAAGGAACTGGCGGATGTCCTAGCGGCTCCAATAACAGGTCTATTCTATTCCTCCCTTCAATCAGGATGTTTCCTTCTGGACTGGAGGATGGCACATGTTGTGCCCCTTCACAGGAGCGGACCTCAGGATGAACCGGGGAATTAGAGACTGGTCAGCCTGACATCCATAGCAGGAAAATGATGGAGGCCATCTTAAAAGAATGGATGGTGGAGTTCCTGGAGGTAAATGGTTTTCAGGATGACAACCAGAATGGGTTTGTCTGAGGGAAATCATGTCAAACCAACCTAGTCAAATTTTTTGACTGGGTGACAAGATGCCTGGATGGGGGACAGCCTGCTGATGTTCTATATCTGGACTTCAGCAAGGCTTTTGATTCTGTCCCACATGGAAGGTTGATTTGGAAACTGAGGGAACTGGGGGTGGGTGGTGAACAGGCTTAAAAATAGACAGCAGAGGGTGGTGTTAGGGGGTGAAGCCTTGTCACCCAGAGGGGTAATCAGCAGGGTCCTGCAAGGTTCAGTGTTCGGTCCTATCCTTTTCAATATGTTCATTGCAGACATCAGGGAGGGAATTGGGAGTAGAATGAGCCTGTTAGCTGATGACTCCAAACTGTGGACTGAGATGGACAGCGAGGAGGGTTATGAAGGTACTTCAGGAAGACTTGGTGAGGCTGGAAAACTGGGCACACACATGGTAGCTGGGGTTTAATGCAAATAAGTGTAGCATCCTGCATCTGGGTGTTAGGAACCCAGGGCATAGCTATCACTTAAGTGGAGTACGACTGACTGTTTCCACAATGGAAAAGGATCTGGGGGTGATGACTGATGCCAAATGGAACAACTAGGAGAAGGGCAGGAAGGACATCACACTATTGGAGAGGGTCCAGAGTAGGAAGACAAAGATGATCAGTGATCTGGGGGAATTGTCATATGGGGACAGATTTAGAGAGCTGAATATGTACTCCCTGGAAGACAGAAGGGATATGGGTTTTTTAAGATAGAGACCGTCAAATATCTGAAGGGAGTCAACAGAGGGAATACAGAGGGATTGATCAATTTGAAGGCAGAGGGGAATATGAGAGGTCATAGTCTGAAACTGGCAGGGGGATGGTACAGAGGAGAGGTGAGGGGGCATTATTTCACAGAAAGGGTGGTGGCACCCTGGAATGCACTTCCTGATAACCTGATAAAAATGGATAATGTGGGAGGTTTTAAGAGGGGTTGGAACAGGCACAGGGGCATGGTATGAGTTGGGGATAAGGTGAATACTAGGGGTACACAGGAAGGGGGAGCTGGGCAGAAAGGGGTAAATAAGGGACGTAAAGCAGCTACTGTACTGGATCAGTGAGCTGTGTCAGGCAGACATGACAGACCATTGGGCCTAATCTGCTGACAGCTATGTATGTTTGTATGTATGTAAGTATGTACGTATGTAATTTCCAAGTTTGCTGATGACACAAAACTCTTAACAGAGTGGACACACCGGAGGGCGTGGATGGAATGAGGAGAGACCTGCAGAAGCCTGAGGAATGGTCAAGAGAGTGGCAGTTGAGATTTAAGGCAAAAAAAAGTGCAGAATAATACATATGGGGCACAAAAACCCTGGAGCAACATATCAGTTGGGATGCTCCAAGCAGGAAAGGGACCTAGGGGTTATCATCTCGGATTACCGAAAGGTTGGGAGTCAGTGCAACAAGGCGTCGGGTAAAGCTCATATGATACTGGTATGCATAATCAGGGGCATCACCAGCAGGAAAAGGGAGGTCATAATTCCACTGTAGAAGACATTAGGGAGGCCACACCTGGAATACAGTGTTACGGAGACCTTACCTATGAAAGGATATAGACAGGAAAGGAGACAGTCCAGAGGAGGGCAACCAACATGGTACAGGGTTTGCATCACAGGTTCTACCAAGACAGGCTGAGTGACTTGAACATGTACTCCCCGGAGGAGAGGAGGGAGAGGGGGGGATATGATAGAGACATACAAGTACCTCACGGGGAGGAACAAGGTGCAGAAAACACTATTTTTCAGAGGAAGAGATGTTCCAGAACTAGGGGTTATGGGATGAAACTGAGGGAGGGAGGGAGGAGGTTCAGAGGTAAAGTGAGGAAGTATTTCTTCAAAGAAAAGGTGGTGGACAAGTGGAACACCCTGCCAGAGGAGGTGGGGGCTGAAACAACTACAGGATTCAAGAATGCCTGGGATAGACATTGGGAGATACTAGTAGTTGGGGAATGGGAACAACCCAGTTCAAGAGAAGATTAAAGGCGGCAAATGGATTTGGTAATTGAATAGACTTTATAATAAAGGCCCTTATCTGCTGTCAGTATCTATGTATCTGTGTATCATTAAATACATACATACATGAATCAATCAATCATAGAAACATAGAAGCATAGAATTTGACGGCAGATAAGGACCGCTTGGCCCACCCACCCAGTTTGCCCATTTCCCTACCTAATGGATAAGCTGCAGATCCTAGTTAACCAGCAGCCTACTTCTTCCTACCCCAACCCCCTAGAATTACCTTATGACTGTCCCATGCATGCTTGAATTCCACCATTGTTTTTGACTCCACAACCTCCTCCGGAAGGCCGTTCCATGCATCCACAACCCTCTCTGTGAAAATACTTCCTTAAATTACCTCTGAGCCACCCCCATCTTCAAATTGTGTTCCCTTGTTCTTGCACACCTCTTTTTTCTTGGACTTTGTTGATTCCTTGAGGTACTTCAAAGTTTCTATCGTGTCCCCCTCCCTCCTTTCCTCGAGGCTATACATATTAAGCTCCTTAAGTCTCTCTTCATATGTCTTCCGGTGCAGGCCCTGCACCATTTTAGTTGCCTCCTCTGGACAGCTTCCATTCTGTCTATGTCTTTGCAGAGATTGGGTCTCCAGAACTGCACACAGTACTCTAGATGGGGTCTCACCAGCTGTCTGTACAGCTGAATAATAACTTCCTGTTTTCTACTGGTGATGCTCTCCCTATGCATTCCAGTATCCCCCAGCCCCTCCTTGCTGCCCTCTCACATTGCTTGCCCACCTTAGGTCATCTGATATGACTACCCCAGGTCCCTTTCCATTTTTGTTGTTGTTAGTATCTCACCCCCATTGTGTACACTTCCCTGGGCTTTTTGTTTCCCAGGTGCATTACCTTGCACTTCTTAGCATTGAATCTAAGCTGCCATACATTTGACCATTCCTCTAATCTTGCCAAGTCCTTTCTCATCCTTTCCACCCCACCTAGTGCATCAACTCTGTTGCAAATCTTTGTGTCATCTGCAAAGAGACATACTTTTCCTTCCAGTCCCTCTGCAATGTCACTTATAAAGACATTGAAGAGGACCGGTCCTACTACTGAACCCTGCAGTACCCCACTAGTAACCCCCCTTTCTTCAGAGTGGACTCCATTTACTATTACTCTCTGTGTCCTGTTCTCCAGCCAATTCTTTACCCAGGCTGTCATCTTGGGACCCACTCCCAGGCTGGCTAACTTGTATATTAATCTTTTGTCTGGGACTGTGTCAAATGCCTTGCTAAAGTCTAGGTAGGCCATGTCCACAGCCCCTCCCTGATCTACTACTTTGGTCACCCAGTCAAAGAAATCTATCAGAGTTGTCTGGCATGACCTTCCCGCTGTGAATCCATGCTGCCTTGGGTCCTGTTCCCCTCTGGCCTCTAGATACTCGACAATTCTTTCCTTCAAGAAGTGATTCCATCATTTTCCCTACCACTGAGGTTAAACTAACAGGTCTGTAGTTTCCTGCTTCTGTCTTGCTCCCACTTTGTGAAGGGGAATCACATCTGCCCTCCTCCAGTCCTCGGTTACCACCCCATCCTCCCATGGTTTGTTAAAGAGGGTAGTCAGTGGTGTCACTAGTTCTACCCTTAGTTCTTTTAGAATTCTGGATGAATCCCATCAGGCCCCATTGGTTTGTCCACCTTCAGTTTTAAGAGTTCTTTCAGAACCCTTCTTCTGTAAATGGGTTGGTATCAACTTCTGTATCCAGAGTGTTTCTACTATTTGTTTTAGGACTTCCCCTTCCTTGTGGATACTGAGCAAAATATTTGTTTAGTATCTCTGCCTTTTCACAGTCACCTCTGCCCACCCTCCCCTTTATTAAGCCTCACTATCCTCCCTTGGTCTTCCTTCGCTCCCTGATGTACCTATAAAAGGTTTTATCCTTCTTAACTGAGTTGGCTATCTTTTTCCTCAGTTTGGGCCTTTGCTGTTCTGACTGCCTTCTGCTTCATTTGCTTTAACTGATACAGTTCTCTGTCCTGCTTCTTCTGTGATTCCTTGTACTTCCTGAATGCTTTTTTTCTCTTGAACCTTCACTGCCACTTCCTTTAAGAACCATAATGGTTTACATCATTTCGCTTTGTTTATTTGCTTTCACACAAAGGCTTGTTACCTCTGTGATGGCAGTTTTATTATTCTCCATTGTTCTTCCACCCTCCTTCCTGCCCATTTGCTAGTGCATTCCTTAGGCACTCACCTATTATTTTGGCAAAGTCAGCCTCCTAAAGTCCAGTACTTTTGCCTTTGTATGGCTTGACTTCATATTGCTGTGTTTATTGTGAACCATACTGTTCGATGGTAGCTAGTTCCCAGATGGCTACCCACTTCTATATCTGTGATCCTCTCTTCATCTCCATTTGAGAGAACCAGGTCTAAGATTGCTCCATCTCGAGAGGCTCCAATACTAGTTGTCTAAGACATGCCCCCTGTTGGGCATCTAGAATAACCCCACTCTTAGAAGTGGTTGCTGCAACTGCACTCCAGTTAACATCTGGCATATTCAGATCACCCATCAGCAATATCTCCCCTTTTTCTGCCATTCTAAGTATCAATCAATCAACTGTTACTTGGGCTGTGATATTGTAACTTTTGAGGCTTGGGAACACTTGTTTGGCAGTGATAATTAGAGTGTAATTTAAATGTGATGTTTGCCTGGTGTTAGGGGAAGGGGAAATTAGCAGAAATCACCTTGTCTTTCATTGTTCAGTTGGGAACATAAGCAGGAGGCTGGTAAGGACAGAGGTCTGGGGTTATATTCTGTTTTAACTGAAATATTTGAATAGTTTTGTGCATGAAATTAGTTCTATGTGTTAAAAATGACTACTTTGAGTTAGAACTGTTACTTGGGCTGTGATATTGTTAAGTTTGAGGCTTGGGAACACTTGTTTAGCAGTGATAATTAGAGTGTAATTTAAATGTGATGTTTGCCTGGTGTTGGTCGGAGGGGAAATTAGCAGAAATCACCTTGTCTTTCATTGTTCACTTGGTAACATAAGCAGGAGGCTGGTAAGGACTGAGGTCTGGGGTTATATTCTGTTTTAACTGAAGTATTTGAATAGTTTTGTGCATGAAATTAGTTATATTTGTTAAAAATTACTAATTTGAGTTAGAACTGTTACTTGGGCTCTGATATTGTAACTTTTGAGGCTTGGGAACACTTGTTTGGCAATGATAATTAGAGTGTAATTTAAATGTGATGTTTGCCTGGTGTTAGGGGGAGGGGAAATTAGCAGAAATCACCTTGTCTTTCATTGTTCACTTGGTAACATAAGCAGGAGGCTGGTAAGGACAGAGGTCTGGGGTTATATTATGTTTTAACTGAAATATTTGAATAGTTTTGTGTGTGAAATTAGTTCTATGTGTTAAAAATTACTACTTTGAGTTAGAACTGTTACTTGGGCTGTGATATTGTAACATTTGAGGCTTGGGAACACTTGTTTGGCAGTGATAATTAGGGTGTAATTTAAATGTGATGTTTGCCTGGTGTTAGGGGGAGGGGAAATTAGCAGAAATCACCTTGTCTTTCATTGTTCACTTGGTAACATAAGCAGGAGGCTGGTAAGGACAGAGGTCTGGGGTTATATTCTGTTTTAACTGAAATATTTGAATAGTTTTGTGCATGAAATTAGTTCTATGTGTTAAAAATGACTACTTTGAGTTAGAACTGTTACTTGGGCTGTGATATTGTAACTTTTGATGCTTGGGAACACTTGTTTAGCAGTGATAATTAGAGTGTAATTTAAATGTGATGTTTGCCTGGTGTGTTGGTCAGAGCCCCTCCCACCCATCCTGTTTTGTAGGCTTTCTTAAATACTGAAAAGCCACTGGGAGTTGGGATTGAAGGGCTATGTATTTCTGTTTGGGACTTAAATTCAAAGCAACAGGAACTGGTGGGCCTGTGACATTATACGGTACCTGATGTCTGCATACACACACACTGTTAGTGGGACTGGACACACATGGGACTGTATGTGTTTGTGAGACTTGGGAACTTTATTGGTGGGGTTGAAATTGGGTTTGTAAATAACTGCAGTCAGTATAGAGAGAAACTGTATTCCAGGGGGAAGGGACTGAGAAAAGGGGGTGTGCCATTATAAACAGAGGGGGACAAACAGGGTGGCCATATTCCTCCATGGCAGGCATCTTTGGAAGGGTTGTAGGCTGCACAGGCTGTGGGATGGCAATAATTCTCAATTGGGCCTGGACAGAGGGAGGCTGCCCACTCTGTAGACAGTTATCGTGTATCAGGAGTGAGGCATATTGGTTAAGGAGTAAGCTGGGGGGGTGTCCAAGGATAAGGGGTGTGGATATGGGCAGCAGAAGGGTGGGGCTGAGGGAAGGCTGGGGCAACGCTCTGAAATTACAGGACATTATGTTACAGCAAGCAGGAGGGGGGTATTAGGGACAGAGGACCCTTAGATAGGGATGTTGACGCTAGGGGAAAGCATATGGGATGAACGCTCTGAATACAAAGAGAGTGGAGGGGAAGAGTCAGGAGGGGCTGTTGTGGGAAGCCTAAAACAGCAGACTGTGGGAAGGAGCTCCTAAGGAGAACAGAGCAAGAGGGGAAGAAGAGGGGGGCAGTCTAGAGGTGCAGTCAGGGGAAACTCGGGTTACTTGATGGAGGCTGACATAGAGTGTCACAATAAATTTGAGCTACTAAGCAACCTAGAGGGGGAGGAAGGGGTTGGTGGAAATGAGAAAACTGATGCAGAGGCCGGGGGGAGGGAGTTGGATACCCATAGGGCATCACAGACCAGCAATGGAAATTATAGAAATAGTCCCAGAGGGAGAAGGGGAAACATGAATGTTAAGCAGATGGGGGAGATGCAACATATTGCAGACATGAGGGAGGAGAGCATGATTGGAGAGAAACTGGGAGACAAGGAGGTGGGAGAGGGGCCCCCCT
The DNA here is from genome assembly GCA_016271365.2 of Neoceratodus forsteri. Taxonomy (NCBI): domain Eukaryota; kingdom Metazoa; phylum Chordata; order Ceratodontiformes; family Ceratodontidae; genus Neoceratodus; species Neoceratodus forsteri. The sequence continues at coordinate 1,103,461,001 of CM028135.1, read as the reverse complement.
TCAGCAGGGGGTCAGTACCAAGGATGGGGCCCTAGCTAAAGGGGACCCACAGAGAGCCTCTGGAGGCAGGGGTACTATTACAAGGGGGGAAGATGGTGGTGTGAGGGAAGGGGAAACCATCAGGGGTAGGATAAATGGTTCGGATAAGAGAGGGTTAAAGGGGACACCTATACAGAGGGGGGTCTGAGTTAAGTGGGTAAAATAACGAGGGAGGCAGAAAGGGGAGGGTGACAAGGGGGTCTCTAATAAGGCAGGAAGACTCCCATGGAATTGAGATCATGAATAAAGGGAGGGATGGGGGCTGAGAGGGCATAGTGGAGGTAACCATAAGGATGATGGCGGTGTTAAGGTTCTGTTATTGGGAGACTCGATGATTAGGGGTATCCAGTGGGAGGGACAGGGGGGTGGATGCCATAGCCAGGTGAAGGTAGTGAGTATCTCTGGGCTGACAGTGCACAGAGCAAAGTTCATGGTGTATGAACTGGTTAGGGATTGTGGAGGGAAACCAGATTTCCTGTTGCATTTGGGAACTAACGATCTAGAGGGAAATAGCATTTGAAATCCAAGCAAGGTTCCAAGAACTTGCCAGAGTCTGTCGGGATAATGGATGCAACATTTTTCAGAGATATTGCCAGTACCAAAGGCCTCAGTGGAGAAAAAATGAAGACTCACAGAGGTTAATGACTGGCTCAGGAAGTGGGGTGAAGAGAGTGTTGGGGTGTTAGGAACTGGAAAGGAGTTTGGGAGGATAAGGGATGGTATGCCAAGGACAGGGTTCATCTTGCCCCATTAGGGAAGGAAGTCCTTAAACAGGGATGGCTGACTACATTCAAGAAAGGTGGGGTTTAAACTTGTGGGGGGGAAGGGATAAGGGAGGGCTGACCAGAAGCCCTCTCTCCAGATGAGGGAGTAGCTTCAAACCCAAGGGGGGGACAGACTGGGGTGGAGGTTTCAGGAGGAGCAGAGGAGGATGGAAGTATAAGGAACCTGGGTGGGGTTTGACAAAGGGATCAGGGATAAGGGTGGGGGTGGTGTTAGTAAATGCCAGGAGCTTGGGAAACAAGTTGCCAGAGTTCCAGGCCATGCTGTTCGGGGTGGGGGTGGGTGATGTGGCGGTGGTCACGGAGAGGTGGTCCAACAAAAACCATGACTGGGACCTAAACATGCGGGGGTAAACTATGCTTAGGAAGGATAGAAAGGGGGCAGAGGGGGTGGAGTGGCTATGTTCATTAGAGATGACATAGAAATTGCTAGGGTAGAAGAGGCAGAGGGAAACGTGGAGGCCTTATGGGTCACCTTATGATCCCCAGCAGGAGATAAGGTCAAGCTGGGTGTAGTATATAGGCCCCCCGGGATGAGTGATGTTCTAGAGGATGGTTTGCTGGACAACATCATTGCCCAGTGTGGACCAAAAGGGGAAGGAGTGGTGTTGATGGGGGACCTTAATATGCCAGGTACTAACTGGGGAACCATGTCCTCTAAGGTGGCCAAGGAGCAGAGGCTGCTGGATGGCTTCCAGGATGTGTTCTTAACACAGCATGTGATGGAGCCCACAAGGGAGGGGCATGTCCTGGACGTGGTTCTGGCAGATGGGGATCTGGTAACGGACCTGGTTGTAGAGGACCCCCTGACTGGGAGCGACCACAGTACTGTCTGGTTTCAAATAAGCATGGGAGGTGAGATCTAGGACACTGGCAGTGGACTTAGGGAGGCAGACTTTGTGGGCATGGGAAATATTCTCAAGGATCACTTGAAGGGGATTACATCAATGACAAGTGTGGAAGGGAGATGGGAGGTCATAAAACGGGGACTTCATGAGGCAGTCAGGATCTGCGCTAAGTTGAAACGTAAGGGAGCAAGGTCACATAAACCATGCTGGTGGTCCAGTGAGGTACAGGTAGCAGTCAGAGAAAAGAAGGCGGCCTACAAAAAATATAAAACAACAAGAGGGATAGGGATAAGGAAATGTACCAGCTTGCATCTAGAAAAGTCACCCGGATGGTGAGGGAGCAAAGTCCAGTAAAGAGCAGCGGCTGGCACAGGGGATACATGGAGGGGAAAAGGGGTTCTTCCGGTACATTGGGGAGCAGAGAAAAACTAAGAGCCATTTCAGCAGATTGAGATCAGAAGGAGGGTGGGTGGAAGAGGCGAGGGACCAGGCAGAGGTATTTAATGAGCACTTTGCCTCTGTGTTCACTAGGGAGGGGGTTGGGATATCTACAAAGCAAGACATGATGGGGATAGAAGCGGCAGTGAGTGGGATCAGGGGAGCAACAGAAATGGAGCAAGAGGGAGGGAGAGGTACCCCAGGGGTGTCACATCAGGATAAGGATAAAAAGGCCAGTAAGGTGGAGGGGACGGATGATGCTATCTCCACCAAAAGGGTGTGGTTAGCCCTCAAGGCCCTAAAGAAAGACAAATCTCCTGGGCTGGATGGCATTCAACTGAGAGTACTATGGGAATTGGCGGACATACTGGCTGCACCCCCTGGCGGAGCTCTTCAACAGGTCACTTGAGACAGGGAGGGTACCTAGGGATTGGCGAGAGGCACATGTGGTGCCAATCCATAAAGGGGGGTGGAGGGAAGTACCAGGTAACTATAGACCCATCAGTTTGACCTCGGTGGTGGGAAAATTAATGGAGAGTATACTAAAGGAACGATTTGGGGTGTACTTGGAGGAGGTGGGTGGTCTGGATAGTGGGCAACATGGGTTTGTGCCAGGTAGATCATGTCAAACCAATCTTGTGGAGTTCTACAAATGGGTAACATCAGAACTGGACAGGGGAAAGCCTGTGGATGTATTATTCTTGGACTTCAGCAAGGCGTTTGACTCTGTCCCCCACCATGGTCTGGTTGAGAAACTGATGGGGTTAGGAGTAGGCCCTTTGATGGTCAGATGGATTGAAAAACTGGCTAGCTGGATGCACCCAGAGAGTAGTGGTCTGTGGGGAGCTCTCGAACCCTAGAGAGGTTGGTAGTGGGGTACCACAGGGCTCGGTCATGGGTCCGATCCTGTTTAATGCATACATATCTGACATCAGGGAGGGTATAGGGTGAAATGAGTCTCTTCACTGATGACTCCAAGATGGGAGCAGTAGTTGAGGGAGAAGAGGGGAGGTTGGCCCTGCAAGGGGACCTGGACACCCTGGAAAGCTGGGCTCACACATGGAAATTAAATTTCAATATCACCAAGTGCAAGGTGTTGCATCTTGGTCGGGGAAACCCTAAACACAGGTACACCCTGGGAGGGGAGGCGCTGGAGGCCCCAATAGGGGAAAAAGATCTATGGGTCATGGTGGATGCATGTATGAATAACTCTGAGCAGTGCAGGAGAGTGGCTAGCAAGGCAAACAGGATGTTGGGATGCATCGTAAGGGGATCACCCTAGAGCAAGGAAAGTGATTTTGCCGCTGTACAATGGACTGGTTAGACCACACCTTGAGTACTGTGTGCAGTACTGGAGACCACACTTGAAGAGGGACATACAGCTCCTGGAGAGGGTACAGAGGAGGGCAACTAAGATGATACGAGGGCTAGAGGATTTGACGTATGAGGACAGACTTGAGGAGCTCTGCCTGTTTTCATTGGAGGAGAGGAGAGAAGGGGGACATGATTGAGGTCTTCAAGTACCTCAAGGGAATAAATAGGGTAAACATGGAGGGGATCTTTAGACTAAAGAAGGAGGTATCACCAGAGGGCATGGTTTGAAGTTGGAAGGTGGAAGGGTGAGGGGGAAAGAGGAGGAGGTTTTTCACTGAGAGGGTGGTGGACCCTTGGAATGCACTGCCTGGTGAGCTGGTTCAGAGATCCACAGTGGAGGGCTTCAAGAGAGGGTGGGACAGACACAGAAAGTGGATGTATCAGATGATGGCCTGTCCCAGGGGGGTGGGGATGGAGATGGATGATAGGGGTTTCTGGAACACAAGGGGGGGAGGGCCTCGGCACCCAACTAGGGATCTGAAGTTTGAGCAGACTCGAAGACCGTAAGGCCTAATCTGCTGGAAAGAAAAAAAAAAATAACTACAGTACAGTTATATATATATATATATATATATATATATATATATATATATATATGTACACACACACACACACACACACACACACACACACATATATATATATATGTATGTGTGTCAGCGTAGCTCAATTGGTAGCACATCTGCCTCTGGACCAGAAGGTCATGGGTTCTTGTCCCACACCGGGATTGGACTTGCACCTAATAATCACTGGCATCCGAGTGCAGTATTGGGGGGTGCTGTACTGCTGGGGTGTTCCATCTTTCGGGTGAGACGTTAAACCGAGGTCCCTTCTGCCCATCCTGGTGCTGTGCTGGTGGGTGCCCAGGTGGAAGTAAAAGAACCCAGGACACTCTTCACAAAGAGTAGGGAACATTCCTGGTGTCCTGGCCAACATTCCCCTTCCCATAAACCAGTTCATGCAATTATCCAGGCTGTGTGTGGGTGATGATGTGCGATATGGCTACCACCACACATTCAGTCACTTCACTACCAGTCTAGCATTGCTTGTAAAGCCTTTGGGATACTGTGTATGAAAAGTGCTATATAAATGCTGATTCTTCTTCTTCTTTTCATATATATATATATATATATACACACATACATTAGAGGCAAAAACTCCGTTTAATGCATCAGTTAGGGTTGTTCCACAGCGACACAAGCGAGGAAATTGATGTTAGGGTTGAAAACCCCTTTGCACCCTACTCAGCCCACCCCCCAACTGGAATCAGGTGCGATTGTGGTCATCGGCCCTAACTGTCCCCCATCACATGTGGAAAGAAGCTGGAGGAATAGGAGAATGGGTGACAGTTTGGACCGATGGTTCCAATGCGCACTCCGATTCCAGTTTGGGGGTAGGCTGGAGGGTGCAAAGGGGGTTTCAACCCTAACATCGAATTTCCTCACTTTTGTCGCTGTGGAACAACCCTAACTGATGCATTAAACTGAGTTTTTTGCCTCTAATTTCCCTTGTTTTTGAGAATGATAATGAGAAATAGTGAGTGTAATGCGGCGTCGGGAGCGCGGGGCCCACCACCACGTGATGTCTTGTCACATAGTAACATTGTGCCCGCAAATGCAAATCGTAATGCGCGTGGTGACGCAAAGCAAAACAGAAAGAGAAACAGTACTGTAGACAGAAATGTTAAAAACAACGCAAACGCAAACACAAAGGGTAACACACATGGTGGCGTAAACGTGAACGGTAAGTGAAACGGGTACGGAACCACAAGCAGAAATGGTAATGGTAACAGTAATGTAAGCGCACAGGCTGGTTTTCCCCAAAAGCTGTACAGAGAAAGACAGTGAGTAGAAAGAATGTATGCAAAATAATGACTCTTGGAACACAAAAATGAGGACTTGGAATAATAAATTGCTTATATTTCAGTAACTGTATGACATAGAAAAAAATTTAAAAGTCATATGAATTATCACTTTCCTGGCTAGTTTTATACTAAGCCCCCATTGGGGGGGGGCTAAGAATTTTTCGACAAAAAGTCCGTATCTCGCACTGTTTTTGAGATACGGGCCCTGAAAGGCGCGGCGAATGCCGTAATATTATCCTATGGGAAGAAAACAGAAGTTCGGACTGCCATAACGTTGCCTACCTGTAACATTTTTTCACCAAACCACTGAAAAGCACATCTGTGGGATTTTGGCTGTGTTGCCTGCAAATTTCAGCCCAAAACACCAAACCGTTATTTTGCAGCAGGGCACCAAATGAGTGCTGCAATGCGTCGTACGCCGTAATGTTATCCTATGGGAAAAAGTGTCAACTTTGGAGTACCGTAACTTTTCTGCCGAGTAATATTTTTTCAACAAAATACTGAAAGGCACATCTGTGAGATGTTGGCTGTGTTTCCTCCAAATTTCAGCCCAAAACTACTTTGCAGCGGGGTGCCAAACAATTACTGTTATTTTGGGCATAGTGTCACAAAGTAGTGTCGTGATTTGCGAAAGCTTTCTCAAACATTTGCGACACTTTCGTGAGTGCGACACTACTTTGTGAAAGTACTTTTTCCAGAAATCTGAAAAACATATTTCTGGGGTGTTTTACCCCAAAATAAAGACATGACTAGCATCCTCAGTGCCCGACTAGGTGAATACAAAAAGAATTAGGTTACTAGAGGGTCTCAATTTTAAATGGCAAGCATTTTTCTGATCACGAACTCAAAACAAAATGGCGGATTTGTGACAGTAAAAGGGCCATTTACGACAGTAAAAAGTGCATATGCGACACTGTCGAACTATTTTTTAACTTTTCCCATTGACTTATAATAGGAAATTGTTTTTGAATAACTTTTGAACCGTTTAATATTTTTTCATGAAATCTTCAAAAGGCACATTGGGGACCCTGGCCGCATGTTCCCCGAAGATTTTGGGCTGATCACTCAAACTGTGCAACCTGTAGGCATGACTGTAGAATTCCAGAAAAAGCGTAAACGCACGTGCAGATCACGCTTAATAACTCCACAACCGTGTATCCGACCAGTACGAAACTTGGCAGATCCCAAGGCTTATGTGTCTTGATTGTGTATTCCAAATTTCAGGCAAATCCGTCAATGGTTGCAAAGTTATTAAGGTGCAAAATTTGGGGTTTAACATGTAAATGGCTCCTCAACCCTAACTATGGTAGCACTACCGTGCTACCATAATATATATACAGTATATATATATATATATATATATATACACACAAACACATATATATATATATGTTCTCTCCCAGCTCATGTCTGAAAATAGGCATTTTATATTTAGTGCATTTACCTGGTAAACAAAAAACTAACTCAATAAATAGCCATTTCTGCATAGATTGTTTTGCTGCATTGTGGCATATATAGTTTAGAATGGGGAGAGACGGAGGGCATCTGTGGAAATATGGTAGTCATTTGACTTCTTGCTGTAGCAGTGAGTGATGGAAGGGATTAAGACTGGCACACTTTTCTGATGATACGCTGCTACTTTATAATAATTTGATACCACTTGCTGCTACTGCTGCTCAGGATGTTTGCCGCTGCCTCGCTATGTGGCTGTTGCTGCCATACTATATTCTATACTATACTATACTATACTTAAGCAATAAGGCACGACAGGGTGTGTGTTATTGTGTAATAACGTCACTCCTGGGGTGGGTCGAAGCACGAGGCGAGAAGCAATTCCCACACCAGGAGCGACATACACAACAACAGTGCTGCTGTGCTGTCTATAATAGCTCCTTTGTTGAAAAATTAAAATAAAATGAGAATAATGTGTTTAAAATGTTTTTCCCCACAGTTTTCCTTAGGGTAGGTATACATATTGAAAAAATAGTGCACAGTTTCCCTTTTGTCCAGCTGGTGGAGCTGCTGCTACATGTTTACCCAGTATCTTGGTTTGGTCTCTCTTTGCCTGTTTGTGTCAGCCTGCCACTGTTTTCATTTGTTGCTGCCTGCCTTTTCGCTTCACCAGGTAGACAGGTAAATTGGCTACGGTTTGCAGTGCCGTTTAGATTTTGAAATATGGCACCGCTCACTTAGCTTACGCGGTTTGTATGCAGCGAGTCTGAACGGGAGCCTGACCAAGCGGGAGCAGTTAAATTCATGTGCTGTTTCTTTGAAATTATTGTTTTTTGTTTAGTAGAAGGTTGTATGACTTAAGGCTTTTAATGTAAAGCTTCAAATAGTGAGTAAGATGACGATTTCTGAGCGTCCGCGATTTGTAGCATAAACTGACAGACGCCATTGTCTTTGAAGAACTGCTAGTCACTTCACCGCCTCCCTTTTCTTACAGAAGCTCTGTGTCACAAAAAGAAAATGAGTAGTGATTAAAATAATGTAAGGGTTAAAACAGAAGGAGGAATAGGAGGACCGAGTGATGGAGTGTGTGTGTGTGTGTGGGGGGGGGGGGCGTGATGGTCACTAGATGGTGTGCTTCACTTTCGATGGATTGAGGAGGGATTAATTCTTAAGTGGTAATGCAGTCTCTTTTGTGCCTGCCCTAGATACAGTGATGTTATTGTCTAATATCATCACTGTGTCTAGGGGTCAGCAACCAATCAGGTTGCTAGAAATTTTCTTGCCATTGTATAATATAATATAATATACTATACTATACTATGTTCCATGGGAAATGTTGTTTGAAGCTATTTATTTCACTGTGTGTCATACGTTATTGCTGCTTATTGCCTGTACTATGTTGTGCATTTTATGTTGCATTATGTCTTGTTATTTATTGTATGTTGCAATTGTCATGACCTACTGTTTCTTTTTTTTTCAGTTTTATATAATTTTATGGTTTTTCAATTTTATATAATTTGTGGGGGAGGACACGATAATTTAAACAAAACAAAAAAAGGGGAAAACATGGATACGCTGGTGATATAAAGACATCATTAGGGAAGAGGGGGTGTTCAGACAGGATAGCATGGATATCCCAAGAAAGTGGGAAGGTCCCCGGGGGATGGGGCAGGCAGTCTGCAGCAAGGGGTGCAGGGCCGAGCTGGATGTCTGGGAGGAATACAGGAAGGGGCAAGGGAATGGTAGTAGGCTGCAACAGCTGTGGGGCAGGTATCTTTTTAGGGGTTGCATGGAGAGCAGGGAGTGCTTGTTGTGCGGACAGCCTGAGCAGCTTAGGGAAGAGATTAGTTGGTTAAGGACAGAGCTAAGGGGAGGGATGGGGCAGATTGGTGGAACTACCTAGGACATAGAAAGCATAGGAGTGCCACAGATGATAGCAGACAACCCAGACGGGGGGGTGGGGGAATAAATGAAGCAAAACTGCCAACTCGGGAACCTACGGGTACAGATCCAGGGGAATGAATGTAGATTGGGAACAGGATCAGTAATGGCCCAAGTGCAGGTAGCAAAGGGAGGTCTGTTAACAGTGTGCCAGAGAAAGCTCGAAGCAGGGTAGAGGTGTCGTACAGTAGGTTCTCGGTGCTGGCTACAGTGGTGGATAAGAATGGGAGGAGCTCATACATGAGGCTGGAGGAAAGGAAACTACTAGCAACCCAGAGGGCAGCAGTATGGCAGTAGAAGGGGACAGGGCTTCAATGGGTAACGTTAAGGGGGCAAAGGCTAGGGGACTGCGAAGGGGGACGAAAGCTAAGGAGAGGGAGGGGGAGCAAGGTTGTATTGGTGGGGGAGTGATGGTGCTGATACAGAGAGGAGATTAGGGGGAGTGGATGTTGAGTCACCGATACGACAAGAGAGGGAGAGAGGGGCGGGACACAGGATGTGGGCAGGGGCACAGGAGGAGGCAGGTGGCGCAGGAGGTGTCAGGGACAGGCAAGGTGGGGTAAAGGTTCAGAACTGGGGACAGGATAATGGGAATCGTCTGAGACTGAATCATGAAAGTGGGGGTGGTGTCCCAGTTCTGGGAGACTCAATACTAAAAGGGGTTAGATGGGGAAGTGAGGGTTAACAGCATAGTCGCATCTGGGTGGAGTGCATGCCAGGAATGACAGCAGGAAGGGTGGGGCTGCTTATTCTGAAATATGCGAAAGGGGGAGGGAGAAACCTCCATTGGGGTGCACTTGAGCACGAACGACTTGGAGAACAATACAGTCAGGGAGGTACAGGAGAGATTCATGGAGCTTGAGAAGCTGTGTGAGGAGACAGGGGGTTTGGTGGTTTTCTCAGAAGTTCTCCCAGTGTCCAGAGCAAGTGCTGCAAAGAAACTGATAATAAAGGAGTTTAGCGCATGGCTGGGGGTCTGGTGTCATATCAAAGCGTACGGGCTGGGATAGAAGAAGAAGAAGAAGAATCTGCATTTATAGAGCGCTTTTTCTTACAACCAAAGCACTTTACAAGCAATGCTAGACTGGTAGTGAAGTGACTGAATGTGTGGTGGCGGCCATATCGCACATCATCACCCACGCACAGCCTGGATAATTGCATGAACCAGCTTATGGGAAGGGGAATGTTGGCCAGGACACGGAATGTTCCCTACTCTTTGCGAAGAGTGCCCTGGGTTCTTTTACTTCCACCTGGACACCCACCAGGACAACACCAGGATGGGTAGAAGGGACCTCGGTTTAACGTCTCATCCAAAAGACGGCACACCCCAGCAGTACAGCACCCCCCAATACTGCACTCGGATGCCAGCGATTTTTAGGTGCAAGTCCAATCCCGGTGTGGGGTGAGAACCCACGACCTTCTGGTCCAGAGGCGGATGTGCTACCAACTGAGCCACGCTGACACCTAGGAACTAGGAACTAGAACTAGGAACAGCAACTCCTTCTGTGCCCAGGACAGGTTACATCTGAGCATAGAGGACTCTGTGGTCTTAAAAGAGAGACTGGGAGAATGCATAGTGACCAGTATGAATTTAAACTAGGTGTGGGAGGAGGCAAGTGGGGAATCAAGCAGGGTCTCCAGATTGTGGAGTCGAATGGGCTAACCCCCCTTAGCAGTAGGAAAGGAGCAGGGGAGTGTTTATACAGGGTCACTAAGAATAGTGCTAAGAAGGGAAGGTTGGGAAGGGCACATGTTGAAGGGTAGTCTCCTTGACTGCGAGGAGTCTGGGGAACAAAGTAGCTGAACTGCAGGCTCTGATGGCAGAGGGGGAGGTGGATATAACGGCCGTCACTGAAACCTGGGCCACCCAATACCAGGACTGGGACCTGGTGATCCTGGGGTGCAGGCTATATCACAGAGATGAGGAAAAAGAGAAAGGAGGTGGGGTAGCTTTTTATGTGAGGGAGGGGATAAGGTGTGCCAGGGAGGAGGGTAGAGTTGAGGTATTATGGATGCAATTCCAGGATTTGAGGAACAGGACATTCAGGATGGAGGTGGTGTATATGCCACCATCTCAGGCAGAGAACTTGGACAGAGAATTAGCGGAGTAGATAAAGAGGGCCAGCAGGAAGGGTAGCACCATGATCGTGGGGGACTTTAATCTACCAGGGGTAGATTGGAGCATCATAGCCACCTCAAGCATAAGGAAGCAGGTTCTCCTGGAGGCTTTCCAGGACAGCTTCCTGGTACAGATGGTAAACAAGCCAACCAGGTTTGGTAGCATTCTGGATCTCGTGCTGAACAATGGGAAGTTTGTCAGAGAGCTGGGGGGTGGAGGACCCGTTGGCAGGGAGTGACCACCACACAGTGTGGTTCTCACTTAACATGGGCAGGGAGACTGCAAGAACAGGGACCAGGGTGTTGGGCTTCAGGAAAGCTGACTTTGGTAGGATGGGGGAAATAGTGGCCAGGCAACTAGTCAGCATCCATCCACACACAGATGCCAATCAGAAATGGGAAGTTATCAAGCCAGGGCTAGCAGAGGCCACTAGCTCTTGTATCAAGGTACAAAGCAAAAAAGGTAGGACCGAAAAACCAACTTGGTTAAGTGAAGAGGTGCTGGATGAGGTGAGGGCAAAAGGGCAGCCTTCAGGAGATTCAAGAGATCCAGATGGAGAAAGAGAGGAGTACCTGAAGAAAACAAGAGAAGTGACCAGAGCAGTTAGGGCAGCCAAGGCTTCAAGAGAGCTTAGGCTGGCACAAGGTATCAAGGAAGAGGAAAAGGATTTCTTCAGGTACGTAAGGGAAAGAAGGAATTGCAAGCAGCAAATTCTAAGGATTAGGAGGAATGGGGGGTGGGTGGAGAAGGGGGCAGAGCAGGCAGAAGCACTCACCGAATACTTCTGTTGTGTATTTACTAAAGAAAAGGATGGGTCGCTGCCTCAGGGGTTAGGAAGGGTAGGCACAGGGGGGACAGTGATGACAGATGAGGCAATCTCAGTGGGCAGGGTACTGGAAGGCCTAAAGGCACTGAAGGTGGATAAGGCACCTGACCCAGATGGCATAAACCCACAGGTACTGAAGGAGTTGGCGGAGATCCTAGCATAGCCATTAGCAGACTTGTTCACTACCTCTCCGGAAACAGGCTACGTACCCCAGTACTGGAGGATGGCCCACAGAGTGCCCTTCCACAAAAGCGGACCTGAGGATAAGCAAGGTAACTATAGACTAGTAAGCCTTACATCCATTGTGGGGAAGTTTAATGGAGACAATCCTTAAAGAGAGGTTGGTAACCTTTCTGGAAGGTAGTGGTCTCCAGGACAAAAAGCAACATGGGTTTGTCTCTGAAAGATCCTGCCAGACCAACCTGGTTGGCTATTATGACTGGGTGATTAGGGCACAGGACAAGGGTCATGCAGTGGATGTCCTGTATCTGGATTTTAGCAAGGCCTTTGATTCGGTGCCACATGGGAGTCTGATTAAGAAGTTGGGAGACCTGGGAGCAGGGACAAAGATAGTTAATTGGATCAAGAACTGACTGCAGGGGAGGCAGCAGAGGGTAGTGGTGGGAGGGGAACTCTCGCCTCCAAGGGCTGTGATGAGTGGAGCGCCGCAGGACTCAGTACTGGGCCCAGTGCTTGGCATTTTCATAGCCAATATCTCGCATGGCATTAAGAACAAGATTAGCCTTTTTGCAGATGACGTGAAGATTGGGGCAGTGGTGAATGATACAGTAGGGTGGCAGGGGCTGTAGGGTGATCTGAATAATTTTTAGGACTGGTCGGACAAATGGCAGCTGGGTTTTAATGCGAAGAACTGCAAAGTCATGCACTTGGGAGCAAGGAACCCAAGGAGGTACTATCAGTTGGGAGGGGTACAGATAACCACTACAGGGAGGAGAAAGATCTTGGGCCAAGAAATCACTGAGCACAGGTAGGAAAGCAGCAGGTACAGCCAACAAGATGCTGGGGTGTACAGTACTGCTAGAGGTATCACCTCCAGGACAGGGGAGGTAATCCTGCCACTGTACAGGTCATTGGTGAGGCTGCACCTGGAGTACTGGGTGCAATACTGGCCCCCATACTTAAAGAAGGATGTTAAATTACTGGAGGGGGTCCAGTGCAGAGCAACAAGGATGATCCTGGGAATGGAAAACAAACTGTACGAGGAGAGGCTGAAGGAACAGAACATGTGTTCCTTGGAGAAGAAGAGGGATAGGGAGTATGATAGAGACCTTTAAATATATGAAGGGTATAAACAAGACTGGTACAGAGGGGACTAGGGGGCATGGTCTGAGGCAGGAGGGTGGAAGATTCAGGAGAGAAATGAGGAGGCACTTTTTCACGGAAAGGCTGGTGTCCATGTGGAACACGCTGCCCAAAGATGTGGTTCCCTGTAAGTCGGTGGGCAGTTTTAAGATTGGATGGGACAAAGTGAGGGGGCGGGGCAGATGCAGTGTAACTGGGTTGCTAGCTGCATACCCAAGCAGACTTGATAGACCATGTGGCCAATATCTGCTGGCAGTTTTGTATGTTTGTATGTCCCTTTCCTTTTTGGCTGTGGATGTACCCCTTCTCAGTCCATGCAGACACCTTCCACCCTCCAACCTGGAGTCCCCCCAGGCCCACCTGCTCAAAGGAAGGTTCTATGGCTTATCCCATTGGCGGGGCCCCCTCTCAGGGGGACACAGGGAGGAGTGACTGAGATCCACCTTAAATGCTCTGATTGGTCATTCTGGGCATTATTCAGATGGAGGAAGGGGAGCCCTATGTCATTGTCTGCAGCTGTGAAGGGGTTTCTGTAGCCCTGCTTGTTGCATTGCCCCTGGTGGTCTGGACATGCGATGATGTTAATGACATGCATTGTGCACTACCGCATGCTGTCTGCTGACATCCGCCACAACCACCAATCCCAATGCTGCTGAGACTCTCAGGCACACTGGCTTCTGGCCACCGTCAGGAGGCAGATTGTTGCCGAGAGCTGTCACCCACCCCACCTGGAACAGGAGAGCTGTCCAACGGGGTATGCTGTGTCATCCTCCCCCTGGCTGAGCCTTCAACACTCCGGGTTCACTGCTGAACATTTATTTATTTGTTAGAAAAATCGGATTTACAACCTTTGAGTCATGGACTCATTTACAAAGACACCTCATCGCAGGGGAGGGGTAGACAGAGTTACATAGTGTGGTTACAACTATGAGAACAGTACAGGTGCAGAACATTAAAAATAGATTACACATAGGTTACATAATAATATTACTTATAATAGGTTGCAGTCAAATACAAGGTACCCAAGGGTTACATTGGGGTACAGCCCTGGACTTATCTAGAGAATACCTGGAGAGGTGGAGGTAGGGATGGGGAGGGGGTGGGAGGGAGGGGAGGGGAGAGGATGGGCTGTCCGGAGGATGTTGTCAAGTCAGGAAGGCCTGACAGGAAGATCCCACAGTGGGATTAATTAGGTGAATCTACAGCAACGAACGTCGAAGAGATGGTTCCGGAGGGTGATTTATAAGGGACCAATTTTGGCAATGTCTGTGATGCAGGGTGGGAGGGAGTTGAACCAAGCAGGGGCTCGGTAATGGAAAGACCTCTGGGCTAGCGAGGTTTTAGTTCTGGGCACCAGAAAGGTGGCCTTGAAGGAGCTATCGGTGGCTACAGATGAGGATGCATGCCATAGGGAAGCAGAGACCCCGGGGGGGAGGAGCCCTAGAAGAGATTTTTTGGTGAGTAGGTGGGTCTGGTAGTGCAGATGCTCCTCAAAGGTGAGCAGGTTGGCGGTGGAGTTGAGCTGGCAAGTGTGAGTGCGGCTAAGGGGCTCCGGTCAGGAGCCTGCATACCTTATTGATTGAGAGCTGGATTTTAGTCAAGGCGGTATTGTCCACTGCAGCATAAATGGGCAAGCCATAGTCCACTAGCGACAGGACAGAAGAGATGATGGCCAGCCAGAGGGCAACTTGGGGGCGGCAACCTCTACGATGGTATAGTAGGCCTATCCGAGAATTTATGACGGAGGATAGGGCATTGATGTGGGTGTGGAAGGTGAGAGCCGAGTCTAAAGTGATGCCTAGATATTTGTAAGAGGTCACTTGCTCCAGCGGGTGCAGAGTGCTCGGGAGAATGAAGAGGGGGGGCATTCTTTGCCTTGTTTTGGTGATGGGGAGAAGAACATTGACTTAGTCTTCTTTAGGAACCACTTTTCAGCTTGGTTGTAGGTGTGCTGGAGGGATACCTGGAGAGAAGAGGGATTGGGGTGGGAGGCAAAGAGAACCACATCATCAGCATAGAGGAGCATTTTTCCTGTGCAGGAGCTGGGGAGAGTGTTGAGGTAGAGGCTGAAAAGTATAGGGCCCAGAATGGAGCCCTGGGGTACCACAGGACGAATGGGCTGGGTATTGGATAGGGAGATGTTTATCTTCACATGCTGGGATCTAGCAGAGAGGTAGCTGGAGAACCAGGCAAGGGGACCAGTGGAAAAGTCAAGTTGGTGGAGGGAGTCGAGCAGGAGGGGGTGACAAACAGTGTCAAAAGCCTTGGAGAGGTCTATGAACACTGCGCTGGCAAGGTTGCCGGAGTCAAGAGCAGAGTGCAGGTATTGAGAGAACTCCAGGAGAGCAGTAGTGGTACAGTGTCCTGGGCCAAAACCATGTTGTTCTGGGCACATTATGTTTCATTTGGCCAGGTACTCAGAGAGTTGAATAGACACTATTTTTTCTAGGGCTTTAGAGAGCGGGGGGAGGATAGAGATCGTCCGGTAGTTGTTAGGTGAGGACCGATCTCGACTCTTATGTATAGGGGTAATTTTGGCTGATTTCCAAGCACTGGGAAACTGACCGAGGCATAGAAACCAGTTTAGTAGGTCTGTAAGGGGGGACTAGGACAACATCCAAGACCAGGCAGAGGATCCTGGAGTCTAGGGGGTCACAGCTGGGGTTGTTGCTACCAAGGGCGTTTAGCAGGTGTGGCCTGGCTACGTGGGGGGGGATATAGTATGCAGGTAGAATGGAGGGCGATCCAAGGCAGGGGGGATAGAGGAGGGGACTGGGTCAAAAAAGTTGTTTGGGAAGACAGAGCTTAGGCCAGAGAAGGTAGTATTGAGGCAATCAGCTATACGAGTTGGGTCTGTAGTGACGGTGCCATCGATGGAGAGCTGGGACGGTGGGGGGAGCAGGTCTTCCCATTAAGCTCTTTCATGCTGTCCCAGAAAGTCCGGGCAGAACCCCAGGTGAATGACAGGGTGGTCTGATAGTGCTCTGCCTTGGCCCGTCTAATGGCCCAGGTGCACTGATTACACGCCGCGTTGTAGGATTGTCTATCAGCCAGCTTGCCTGATTCTATAGCGATGTACCAGAGATTATCCCTATGCTTCAGTTTTTGGATAAGGGATGGGGAGATCCATGCGGCATTTCGTTTTTTAGTATAGATTCTGGTGTGGGGGGGCAAAAAGGTCACAGGCCTTGCTGAAGGCATTGGTGAAGAGGTCAAGGTAAGAGTCAGTATCAGGGGCGTGACGGATGGGGGACCAGTCCAACTGTGCTAGATGTAATTTTAGCTTTCTGAGACCCCCTAAGCACAGGTGCAAGGTGGCCTGGGACACAGGTTTTGGTTTGGAGGATGACCGGAGACAGAGGACAGGTGAGTGATCACTAAGTGAGTCGGGAATGATGTTGATATCCTGGATTTTATGAGGGCAGTTTAATAGTATTACGTCTAGGAGGGTGCTGGAGCCACTTGTCCAGTTGAATCTAGTGGGCTGGATGACTAACTGGGACATGTCCAGGGCAGCGAAGAAGTCCCTGGTATGGGAGGCAGTGGTACCAAGCCAACTGACGTTAAGGTCACCTAGGATGAGTTGCTCGGCTTTGTGTGGTAGAGAGGTGAGGTAGTCGATGAGAGACTGGACCGCTGGGTTCTGGGTCCTCAGGGATATGTAGGAGACCGTGAGGAAGAGTGGGCCCCTGACTGGGTCAGGGGTAATTTTTAGAGTGAGGGCTTAGGCGCCATAGTCAAGCTTGGGGGCAGGGAGTGCATGGCTTATAAGGGTGTCCCACATGTAGATTGCACACCCACTGCCGCGTTTACCAACTCGGTCTTCCCTGAACAGGGTGTATCCAGGGAGGGAAATAACAGAGACAGGGGTTGTTTTGGAAAGCCAGGTCTCTACTAATGCAATAATATCGGGTTGGTGTTGTACAACCCAGCACAGGAGTGCGGCTGATTTCTTTAGAAGGCAGCATATGTTCAGTGATGCAAAGCGGAGACCAGCTCCAGTGTGGGGTATGACAGGGCTAGTTGGCATATGTCCAGAGTTTGGGTGTATATTTCCGGAGAGCAGTAAGATCAGAGTGATTAATCTAATTAGGGGATGGCAGCAACAAGGACCCTTAGTGTGGTGCAGATGAGAGGTCCTCTAGTAGTAGTCATCAGTGCCACAAGCGGCAGGGCTACAGCTGCACTGGCGGGCCAGCCCTTCACCTTCTGTTTGTTTTGTACTCTCCCGGGTTGTGCCTGAAAATAGGCACTTATTGTCTAGTGCACCTACATTATTTTTTTATTTTTTCTCTCCCTTATCAGAATAAAGTGGTACGGTCCCTTTTTATAGTTTCATCAGAAAAGGTTTTCAGATAGATTTCTCTCATTCACTTTTTCATCATTTTCCAAGGGAGAAGGGGGAGATCCTGTTTTTATCCCATTACCCATGTGCCGCCTCCTCCTTGGCCACTACCTGGCTAACCTCTCCTGGTCTCTTACTATTACTTCCTGCCCATACATTCTCCTGCTATCACTACTCTCCCTTGCTGGGGACATCGAGTGCAACCCTGGCCCAACAAACTCCCATATCACCCCCTCCTCCAGCATCTGGACAAACGCCCCGGTCTTAAAATCGCACATATCAGTATCTGCAGCCTTCCGTCTAAATTTGCTGACCTTGAGGCTTGGATTGAGCTACACAAGCCCCATATTCCAGGACTCACTGAAACATGGCTAAAGCCACACCACACTGAAAACACCTTCAGAATACCTGGCTACTCCTACCTACGCCTCAACAGCCCAGGCAGGAAAAAAGGTGGCGGTGTGGCCCTGCTCCTAAGGGAACCCCTCTCAGCTAGCATTGTCCTACACTATGACCCTTCCTCACCTAGTGAATGGCTACTCTCCGAATTGACCCTGGGATCCTGCAAGAAACTCTATTTTGGCTGCTGCTACAACCCCCTCCCCCGCAACTGGAACCATTGGACTCACCAGCCTCCTCCAAGGCCTGAGCTCTCTAACACCCCATAGGGAATCTATCCTTCTTGGCGACTTTATTCTAAACTGGCTGAGCTGCCACCAGCCTGACTATGTATCCCTGTTAAAGCAGCACAACCTGGTGCAGGCGATCACTCTCCCCACCAGACTTAATCCATGCTCAGCCACCCAGACTCTACTAGACTGGATCCTCTTAAACAGGGAGGACCAAGCATTACACGCTGGCATTATGGCTGACTCTATAAGCGATCACTCACCGACCTATCTCCTCTGGTCTTCCAAACTAAAACACCCCCCCCACCCAAATACCTATCTCTCAGAAATTTCAGCTGCCCAGTCTCCACAAATCTCCTCGAGGAGGCCCAGTCCTTGGACTGGTCCATGCTTTTTTCCCTTTCCAATGCAGCCACGGCAGTTTCCACATTTACCCGGATTCTACTAACACTCCAGGACCACTTTTTTCCTCTCACCACCAGACAGGTCAGAGGTGGGTGCTCGCGCTGGGTCTCTAAAGACCTCCTAACCTTTATGAAGGCCAGAGACCATGCCTGGTCCACTTTCAAAGCAACCCCCTCTCCTGCCCTCTGGGATGCTTACAGGTGCATGAGGAACACATGTAAACAACAGGCCAAATTTTTGAAACAGACCCACTTCTGCAACCTGTAAAAGACCAACCTTGGAGACCCTAGAAAATTCTGGGACTCAATCAGCTCCCTCCTCCGCTCCAGCTACGCTGCACCACATCTCAACTCCCAGGATGGGCTGCTGACCGACCCTCACGATGTGGCCAGTGTCTTCAACTGTAAGTTCACCAACTTATCCAAAATAAGCTGCCAACTGCCCAGCCTCAAAGCTCAGCCCTAATACCTGATACACTGCCATCCTCCTCCAGCTCTGCCACTCACCTGCAAATACCCCCATTCTATTTTAAAGCCCTCTCCATACACAACACAGTGAAGCTATTTAAAAGTCTACCTAATCACGGCTCCTCCAGATCTGATGGGCTATCTCCAGTCTTCCTTAAGCTGATCTCTTCAGTGATTGCCAGGCCACTCACCTTCGTCTTTAATCTTGCCCTTTCCACCTCCTCCATGCCTGACCCATGGAAGATAGCTAAGGTTATCCCCATTCTTAAATCTGGTGACCCCAAATCCTCCAACAATTACCGTCTGATATCCATCCTCCCTCATCTCAGTAAACTACTTGAGAGAGCAGTCCACAATCAGTTCACTGAGTACATAGGCAAATACACCCTTCTATGCAACCAACAGCACAGCTTTTGCAAGAATCATTCCACCGCCACTGCCCTTGCCCTTCTGACCAACCACATCCTCTCTAACATGGATAATGGTAAAGCCACCGGGACTGTCTTCATTGACCTCTCAAAGGCTTTTGACATGGTTAACCATGCTCTCCTTACCTCCAAGCTTAGCCTCCTTGGTTGTTCTCAGAAAGTCACAAGCTGGTTCACTAACTACCTTACCGATCACTCACAATTTGTGTGTATTGGTCAAACCTGCTCCCCCACCCTGCCTGTCTCTGTGGGGGTCCCTCAAGGCTCAATCCTGGGTCCCCTTCTTTTCTCCTTATTCGCTAATGCGCTTCCCTTCGACTGCCTCAACAGTCACTCTCTCCTGTATGCCAATGACCTTGTCCTCTTCCACAGTGACAAATCCACAACCGCAACCTTCTCAGTTCTCTCGCACAACTATGCTGCAGCCCACAGCTGGTTCTCAAACAACTTCCTCTTAGTAAATGCTAAAAAAATGAAATCCATGCTGTTCAGATCTAAGCCATTTCTGGCCAAAACTAAAAGCCATGCCCCCTTACGCATTCTCACCCCAGACGGCCAAGCCTTGGAGGATGTCAACACCTACAAATACTTAGGAGTACTGCTCGACCCCTCCCTCACTTTCAATGAGCATGCAAATTCCCTTGTCAGAAGGTTGCAACAAAAGTTGTGTGCTGCCTATAGATTCAGGCAATACCGTACCCCTGAAGCAAGACTAACCATTGTCCAGGGTAATCTTCTCCCTATTCTTGACTACTGCTCCCCTATTTATGCCAGGATCTCAGCTACTGCCATGGCTAAACTCTCTGCTGCCTACAACAGTGCCTGTCGCTTTGCTTTATTGGCCTCATTCTCCACCCATCACTGTACCCTCTATAATACCCTTGGATAGCTACCGCTATAAGGTCGCTTTGACCTAGCCCTCTGCTGCATGGTAGACAATGTCATCGCATGGCTCCAGAATCCCCCCTAACTGTCCTTCTGAAAACCAGAACACTCCTTTGCAACCTCCGTTCTAATGGTACTCCCCCTCTAGCTGTTCCTAGGGTATCCACCAACATGGGTAGCAGAGCTTGGTCTGCAGCTGTCCCTTTGCAGTGGAACAAACCACCATCTGAACGCCATTCCATTGACACACACTCCAGTTTCAAGTCCCACCTTAAAGTCTGGTTGCTTTCAAACTCATCCTGCTGCTGCTCCCTGGGGTCTGACACCAGCCCACACTAGTCAACTCCCCAGCCCAGGGGTTACCCACCTACCCACATTAGTCAACTCCCCTGCCTACAACTGTTATACCGTATTTTTCACAGTAATATTTGACTTCCTTGCCTGTACATACTGTATATATATTGTTTACTGAGTATTCTGTGTATTACTTGCTCATTGGGCGATGCAGTCACACATTGTACACTGTGCCTACGATTTGTTTGTTTTGTACCAAATCTCCTCATTCCGATATTGAAACCTTGTATTCACTGTTCTCAAATGGACCTATGCATCAAACCTCTATATTGTGCCTACTATTGTTGCTTGTATCAAATCTGTTTCATGTGTATTACTGTTACCTTGTACTCCACTGTCACCCTGCACCATGTGTTATGGCCCGGGTCGTGCCTGAAAACGGTCCCTGGGATTAGTGCACTCACTCCGGTTATCAAAGTCATAAATAAATAAATAAACCTAGTAATTTAATTTATTTTAATCATAGTATTATTTGTTAATTTATAAATTTATGAATTTAAGAATTTAATGCCACCTGGAAAGGACTCCACATATCTAAGAACTGATCTTTTAATCCGTTCTTAATATACCGTATTTGCCCTAGTGTAGCGTATCAACCATTAGGTTTGGCCGATGTTTGTGCACCTACGTTATCAACAAAAACTCACTGTATATATAATGTACAGCGGTGCTTTAGTATAATATTACTGCTTTTTTATAGTAGTGAGATAATAATATATATTTTAATAATACTGATAATATATCCTGCTAATGTATAATAATGAGATACATGTATGTATTTTAATAATATTGATATTTAATGCTAAAGCATAATATTACTACTCCTCTATAATAATCTGCTCATGTTAAATATTTTATGAATAATAATATATTGTGCTACTGTATAATAATCTGCTAATAGTATATATTTTATGAATAATGATAATATTTACAACTGTGGTATAAGACTGCTACTTATGATAAGAAATACACAGCCCCACATCACTGACTAGCAACAGGAGGGAAACTGACAGAACACCACACCACACCACGCCACGTCACACCACACCACGCCACGTCATGCCACACCACACCACACCACGCCACATCACACCACACCACACCACAGTACACCACGTCACACCACGCCACACCACACCACATCACACCACGCCACACCACATCAGTACCTAACAGCCGTGGGGGACAAACTTATTAGATGGGCCACAGCACTGTCCTCTATCGCTGACTGGCAACTGAAGGGGAAGGTAACTGTCAGACTGAGGGTGTCCCCTACTCTGTACTGCACAGTCTATATATGTCTCATGATAATGAAAAAATACACAAGTGCTTTAACAGCAACTAGCTCTACACAATGCTGACTGACAACTTTGTGCCAACTAAGTGGCAGCCTGAGGCATTTCTCACAAAACTTGGCCCTGAAAAGGCTTCTGATTACTGGATCCGAGTCTCTCAAATGTCAGCCCAGAAAAAGGGTAAGGAGGGTGCAGGGTAGCTAGGGTAATGAGGGTGCAGGGCAGCCAGGGTAAGGAGAGTGCAGGGCAGCACGGGTAAAGAGGGTGCAGGACAGCCAGGGTAAGGAGGGTGCAGGGCAGCCAGGGTAAGGAGGGTGCAGGGCAGTCAGGGTAATGAGAGTGTTGGACAGCCACTATTGGGTCATAATGTTGTACGCTGAATAGCGTACGTCATTACAACTAACCCTGAATACCGCTGTACGAGACAGCGAGTGGTGCAATACTGCGAATACTGCTGTACACAATATTGTACCCTTGCACTGTCCCAGGCAGAGGATAAGACCTCTGCTGGGACAGATTCCACTGAGCAGCTGCTGTGGCTCAGTTGACTGAGCCATTGCAGCAAGGAACCCAGGTGCTGCGTCTGGGACTGGGTTTGATTCCAGGTCCCTGAACATTTTATTTTTTTCACACTTTAGTGCAATTTCACTGACCACCCCCAGCCCCCTGCAAAAAAAGACTTATGCCACATGTAAAGAATCGCGCTGTATAGGCAGTGCGATTTTTGCATGTGGCATAATATCGTATGACATTATGACCCTGTGCCGGGCAGCAAGGTTAATGAGAGTGTTGGGCAGCCAGTATAATGAGGGTGCAGGACAGCCAGTATAATGAGGGTGCAGGACAGCCAGGGTAACGAGGGTGCAGGACAGCCAGTATAATGAGGGTGCAGGACAGAGTAATGAGGGTGAAGAACAGCCAGTAAAATAAGGGTGCAGGACAGCCAGGGTAACGAGGGTGCAGGACAGCCAGGGTAACGAGGGTGCAGGACAGCCAGGGTAATGAGGGTGCAGGACAGCCAGTATAATGAGGGTGCAGGACAGCCAGTAATGAGGGCAAAGGACAGCCAGTAAAATAAGGGTGCAGGACAGCCAGGGTAACGAGGGTGCAGGACAGCCAGGGTAATGAGAGTGCAGGGCAGCCAGGGTAATGAGGGTGCAGGACAGCCAGTATAATGAGAGTGCAGGACAGCCAGTATAATGAGGGAGCAGGACAGCCAGTATAATGAGGGTGCAGGGCAGCCAGGGTAATGAGGGTGCAGGACAGCCAGTATAATGAGGGTGCAGGGCAGCCAGGGTAATGAGGGTGCAGGACAGTCAGGGTAATGAGGGTGCAGGACAGCCAGGGTAATGAGGGTGAAGGACAGCCAGTATAATGAGGGTGCAGGACAGCCAGTATAATGAGGGTGCAGGACAGCCAGGGTAATGAGAGTGCAGGGCAACCAGGGTAATGAGGGTGCAGGACAGCCAGGGTAATGAGGGTGAAGGACAGCCAGTATAATGAGGGTGCAGGATAGCCAGTATAATGAGGGTACAGGGCAGCCAGTATAATGAGGGTGCAGGACAGCCAGTATAACGAGGGTGCAGGGCAGCCAGTATAATGAGAGTGCAGGACAGCCAGTATAATGAGGGTGCAGGACAGCTAGGGTAATGAAGGTGCAGGACAGCCAGGGTAATGAGGGTGCAGGACAGCCAGTATAATGAGGGTGCAGGACAGCCAGGGTAATGAAGGTGCAGGACAGCCAGGGTAATGAGGGTGCAGGACAGCCAGTATAATGAGGGTGCAGGACAGAGTAATGAGGGTGAAGAACAGCCAGTAAAATAAGGGTGCAGGACAGCCAGGGTAACGAGGGTGCAGGACAGCCAGGGTAACGAGGGTGCAGGACAGCCAGGGAAATGAGGGTGCAGGACAGCCAGTAAAATAAGGGTGCAGGACAGCCAGGGTAATGAGGGTGCAGGACAGCCAGGGTAATGAGAGTGCAGGGCAGCCAGGGTAATGAGGGTGCAGGACAGCCAGTATAATGAGAGTGCAGGACAGCCAGTATAATGAGGGAGCAGGACAGCCAGTATAATGAGGGTGCAGGGCAGCCAGGGTAATGAGGGTGCAGGACAGCCAGTATAATGAGGGTGCAGGGCAGCCAGGGTAATGAGGGTGCAGGACAGCCAGTATAATGAGGGTGCAGGGCAGCCAGGGTAATGAGGGTGCAGGACAGTCAGGGTAATGAGGGTGCAGGACAGCCAGGGTAATGAGGGTGAAGGACAGCCAGTATAATGAGGGTGCAGGACAGCCAGTATAATGAGGGTGCAGGACAGCCAGGGTAATGAGAGTGCAGGGCAACCAGGGTAATGAGGGTGCAGGACAGCCAGGGTAATGAGGGTGCAGGACAACCAGGGTAATGAGGGTGAAGGACAGCCAGTATAATGAGGGTGCAGGATAGCCAGTATAATGAGGGTACAGGGCAGCCAGTATAATGAGGGTGCAGGACAGCCAGTATAACGAGGGTGCAGGGCAGCCAGTATAATGAGAGTGCAGGACAGCCAGTATAATGAGGGTGCAGGACAGCTAGGGTAATGAAGGTGCAGGACAGCCAGGGTAATGAGGGTGCAGGACAGCCAGTATAATGAGGGTGCAGGACAGCCAGGGTAATGAAGGTGCAGGACAGCCAGGGTAATGAGGGTGCAGGGCAGCCAGTATAATGAGGGTGCAGGGCAGCCAGGGTAATGAGGGTGCAGGACAGCCAGTATAATGAGGGTGCAGGACAGCCAGTATAATGAGGATGCAGGGCAGCCAGTATAATGAGGGTGCAGGACAGCCAGGGTAATGAGGGTGCAGGGCAGCCAGGGTAATGAGGGTGCAGGACAACCAGGGTAATGATGGTGAAGGACAGCCAGTATATTGAGGGTGCAGGACAGCCAGTATAATGAGGGTGCAGGGCAGCCAGTATAATGAGGGTGCAGGACAGCTAGTTTAATGAGGGTGCAGGGCAGCCAGTATAATGAGAGTGCAGGACAGCCAGTATAATGAGGGTGCAGGACAGCCAGGGTAATGAAGGTGCAGGACAGCCAGGGTAATGAGGGTGTAGGACAGCCAGAAAATGAGGGTGCAGGACAGCCAGGGTAATGAAGGTGCAGGACAGCCAGGGTAATGAGGGTGCAGGGCAGCCAGTATAATGAGGGTGCAGGGCAGCCAGTATAATGAGGGTGCAGGGCAGCCAGGGTAATGAGGGTGCAGGACAGCCAGTATAATTAGGGTGCAGGACAGCCAGTATAATGAGGATGCAGGGCAGCCGGTATAATGAGGGTGCAGGACAGCCAGGGTAATGAGGGTGAAGGACAGCCAGTATAATGAGGGTGCAGGACAGCCAGGGTAATGAGGGCGAAGGACAGCCAGTATAATGAGGTGCAGGACAGCCAGTAACAAGGGTGCAGGACAGCCAGGGTAATAAGGGTGCAGGACAGCCAGTATAATGAGGGTGCAGGACAGAGTAATGAGGGCGAAGAACAGCCAGTAAAATAAAGGTGCAGGACAGCCAGGGTAACGAGGTTGCAGGACAGCCAGGGTAATGAGGGTGCAGGACAGCCAGTATAATGAGGGTGCAGGACAGCCAGTATAATGAGGGAGCAGGACAGCCAGTATAATGAGGGTGCAGGGCAGCCAGGGTAATGAGGGTGCAGGACAGCCAGTATAATGAGGGTGCAGGGCAGCCAGGGTAATGAGGGTGCAGGGCAGCCAGGGTAATGAAGGTGCAGGACAGCCAGTATAATGAGGGTGCAGGGCAGCCAGGGTAATGAGGGTGCAGGACAGTCAGGGTAATGAGGGTGCAGGGCAGCCAGGGTAATGAGGGTGCAGGACAGCCAGTATAATGAGGGTGCAGGGCAGCCAGGGTAATGAGGGTGCAGGACAGCCAGGGTAATGAGGGTGCAGGACAGCCAGGGTAATGAGAGTGCAGGGCAGCCAGGGTAATGAGGGTGCAGAACAGCCAGTATAATGAGAGTGCAGGACAGCCAGTATAATGAGGGAGCAGGACAGCCAGTATAATGAGGGTGCAGGGCAGCCAGGGTAATGAGGGTGCAGGACAGCCAGTATAATGAGGGTGCAGGGCAGCCAGGGTAATGAGGGTGCAGGGCAGCCAGGGTAATGAGGGTGAAGGACAGCCAGTATAATGAGGGTGCAGGACAGCCAGTATAATGAGGGTGCAGGCCAGCCAGGGTAATGAGAGTGCAGGGCAGCCAGGGTAATGAGGGTGCAGGACAGCCAGGGTAATGAGGGTGAAGGACAGCCAGTATAATGAGGGTGCAGGACAGCCAGTATAATGAGGGTACAGGGCAGCCAGTATAATGAGAGTGCAGGACAGCCAGTATAATGAGGGTGCAGGACAGCCAGGGTAATGAAGGTGCAGGACACCCAGGGTAATGAGGGTGCAGGACAGCCAGTATAATGAGGGTGCAGGACAGCCAGGGTAATGAAGGTGCAGGACAGCCAGGGTAATGAGGGTGAAGGACAGCCAGTATAATGAGGGTGCAGGGCAGCCAGTATAATGAGGGTGCAGGGCAGCCAGGGTAATGAGGGTGCAGGACAGCCAGTATAACGAGGGTGCAGGACAGCCAGGGTAATGGGGGTGCAGGACAGCCAGTATAATGAGGGTGCAGGCAGCCAGTATAATGAGGGTGCAGGGCAGCCAGTATAATGAGGGTGCAAGACAGCCAGGGTAATGAGGGTGAAGGACAGCCAGTATAATGAGGGTGCAGGACAGCCAGGGTAATGAGGGTGCAGGGCAGCCAGGGTAATGAGGGTGCAGGACAACCAGGGTAATGAGGGTGAAGGACAGCCAGTATATTGAGGTGCAGGACAGCCAGTATAATGAGGGTGCAGGGCAGCCAGTATAATGAGGGTGCAGGACAGCCAGTATAATGAGGGTGCAGGACAGCCAGTATAATGAGGGTGCAGGGCAGCCAGTATAATGAGAGGCAGGACAGCCAGTATAATGAAGGGCACAGCCAGGGTAATGAAGGTGCAGGACAGCCAGGGTAATGAGCGCAGGACAGCCAGGATAATGAGGTGCAGGACAGCCAGGTAATGAGGGTGCAGGACAGCCAGGGTAATGAGGATGCAGGACAGCCAGTATAATGAGGGTGCAGGACAGCCAGTATAATGAGGGTGCAGGACAGCCAGTATAATGAGGGTGCAGGACAGCCAGGGTAATGAGGTGCAGGACAGCCAGTATAATGAGGGTTGCAGGACAGCCAGGATAATGAGAGTGAAGGACAGCCAGTATAATGAGGTGCAGGACAGCCAGTATAATGAGGGTGCAGGGACAGCCAGGATAATGAGGTGCAGGACAGCCAGTATAATGAGGGTGCAGGACAGCAGGTAATGAGGTGCAGGACAGCCAGTAAAATGAGGGTGCAGGACAGCAGGGTAATGAGGGTGCAGGACAGCCAGGGTAAAGAGGGTGCAGGACAGCCAGGGTAATGAGGGTGCAGGACAGCCAGTATAATGAGGGTGCAGGACAGCCAGTAATGAGGGTGCAGGACAGCCAGTATAATGAGGGTGCAGGACAGCCAGGTAATGAGGGTGCAGGACAGCCAGGGTAATGAGGGTGCAGGACAGCCAGGGTAATGAGGGCAGGACAGCCAGGTATAATGAGAGTGCAGGACAGCCAGTATAATGAGGGTGCAGGACAGCCAGTATAATGAGGGTGCAGGACAGCCAGGATAATGAGGGTGCAGGACAGCCAGATAATGAGGGTGCAGGGCAGCCAGGTAATGAGGTGCAGGACAGTCAGGGTAATGAGGGTGCAGGACAGCCAGGGTAATGAGGGTGAAGGACAGCCAGTATAATGAGGGTGCAGGACAGCCAGTATAATGAGGGTGCAGGACAGCCAGGGTAATGAGAGTGCAGGACAACCAGGGCAATGAGGGTGCAGGACAGCCAGGTAATGAGGGTGACAGGACAGCCAGGGTAATGAGGGTGCAGGATAGCCAGTATAATGAGGGTACAGGGACAGCCAGTATAATGAGGGTGCAGGACAGCCAGTATAACGAGGGTGCAGGGCAGCCAGTATAATGAGAGTGCAGGACAGCCAGTATAATGAGGGTGCAGGACAGTAGGTAATGAAGGTGCAGGACAGCCAGGGTAATGAGGTGCAGGACAGCCAGTATAATGAGGTGCAGGACAGCCAGGGTAATGAAGGTGCAGGACAGCCAGGGTAATGAGGGTGCAGGGCAGCCAGTATAATGAGGTGCAGGGCAGCCAGGGTAATGAGGGTGCAGGACAGCCAGTATAATGAGGTGCAGGACAGCCAGCAATGAGGGTGCAGGACAGCCAGTATAATGAGGGTGCAGGACAGCCAGGGTAACGAGGGTGCAGGACAGCCAGTATAATGAGGGGCAGGACAGAGTAATGAGGTGAAGGACAGCCAGTAAAATAAGGGTGCAGGACAGCCAGGTAATGAGGGTGCAGGACAGCCAGAAATGAAGGGTGCAGGACAGCCAGGGAAACGAGGGTGCAGGACAGCCAGTAAAATAGAGGGTGCAGGACAGCCAGGGTAATGAGGGTGCAGGACAGCCAGGGTAATGAGAGTGCAGGACAGCCAGGGTAATGAGGGTGCAGGACAGCCAGTATAATGAGGTGCAGGACAGCCAGTATAATGAGGAGCAGGACAGCCAGTATAATGAGGGTGCAGGGCAGCCAGGTAGTAATGAGGTGCAGGACAGCCAGTATAATGAGGGTGCAGGGCAGCCAGGGTAATGAGGGTGCAGGACAGCCAGTATAATGAGGGTGCAGGGCAGCCAGGGTAATGAGGGTGCAGGACAGTCAGGATAATGAGGGTGCAGGACAGCCAGGTAATGAGGGTGCAGGACAGCCAGGGTAATGAGGGTGCAGGACAGCCAGTATAATGAGGGCAGGACAGCCAGGGTAATGAGAGTGCAGGACAGCAGGTAATGAGGGTGCAGGACAGCCAGGTAATGAGGGTGCAGGACAACCAGGGTAATGAGGGTGAAGGACAGCCAGTATAATGAGGGTGCAGGACAGCCAGTATAATGAGGGTACAGGGCAGCCAGTATAATGAGGGTGCAGGACAGCCAGTATACGAGGGTGCAGGGCAGCCAGTATAATGAGAGTGCAGGACAGCCAGTATAATGAGGGTGCAGGACAGCTAGGGTAATGAAGGTGCAGGACAGCCAGGGTAATGAGGGTGCAGGACAGCCAGTATAATGAGGGTGCAGGACAGCCAGGGTAATGAAGGTGCAGGACAGCCAGGTTAATGAGGGTGCAGGGCAGCCAGTATAATGAGGGTGCAGGGCAGCCAGGGTAATGAGGGTGCAGGACAGCCAGTATAATGAGGGTGCAGGACAGCCAGTATAATGAGGATGCAGGGCAGCCAGTATAATGAGGGTGCAGGACAGCCAGGGTAATGAGGGTGCAGGGCAGCCAGGGTAATGAGGGTGCAGGACAACCAGGGTAATGATGGTGAAGGACAGCCAGTATATTGAGGGTGCAGGACAGCCAGTATAATGAGGGTGCAGGGCAGCCAGTATAATGAGGGTGCAGGACAGCTAGTTTAATGAGGGTGCAGGGCAGCCAGTATAATGAGAGTGCAGGACAGCCAGTATAATGAGGGTGCAGGACAGCCAGGGTAATGAAGGTGCAGGACAGCCAGGGTAATGAGGGTGTAGGACAGCCAGAAAATGAGGGTGCAGGACAGCCAGGGTAATGAAGGTGCAGGACAGCCAGGGTAATGAGGGTGCAGGGCAGCCAGTATAATGAGGGTGCAGGGCAGCCAGTATAATGAGGGTGCAGGGCAGCCAGGGTAATGAGGGTGCAGGACAGCCAGTATAATTAGGGTGCAGGACAGCCAGTATAATGAGGATGCAGGGCAGCCGGTATAATGAGGGTGCAGGACAGCCAGGGTAATGAGGGTGAAGGACAGCCAGTATAATGAGGGTGCAGGACAGCCAGGGTAATGAGGGCGAAGGACAGCCAGTATAATGAGGGTGCAGGACAGCCAGTATAACAAGGGTGCAGGACAGCCAGGGTAATAAGGGTGCAGGACAGCCAGTATAATGAGGGTGCAGGACAGAGTAATGAGGGCGAAGAACAGCCAGTAAAATAAAGGTGCAGGACAGCCAGGGTAACGAGGTTGCAGGACAGCCAGGGTAATGAGGGTGCAGGACAGCCAGTATAATGAGGGTGCAGGACAGCCAGTATAATGAGGGAGAAGGACAGCCAGTATAATGAGGGTGCAGGGCAGCCAGGGTAATGAGGGTGCAGGACAGCCAGTATAATGAGGGTGCAGGGCAGCCAGGGTAATGAGGGTGCAGGGCAGCCAGGGTAATGAAGGTGCAGGACAGCCAGTATAATGAGGGTGCAGGGCAGCCAGGGTAATGAGGGTGCAGGACAGTCAGGGTAATGAGGGTGCAGGGCAGCCAGGGTAATGAGAGTGCAGGACAGCCAGTATAATGAGGTGCAGGGCAGCCAGGGTAATGAGGTGCAGGACAGCCAGGGTAATGAGGTGCAGGACAGCCAGGGTAATGAGAGTGCAGGGCAGCCAGGGTAATGAGGGTGCAGGACAGCCAGTATAATGAGAGTGCAGGACAGCCAGTATAATGAGGGAGCAGGACAGCCAGTATAATGAGGGTGCAGGGCAGCCAGGGTAATGAGGGTGCAGGACAGCCAGTATAATGAGGGTGCAGGGCAGCCAGGGTAATGAGGTGCAGGGCAGCCAGGGATAATGGGTGAAGGACAGCCAGTATAATGAGGGTGCAGGACAGCCAGTATAATGAGGGTGCAGGACAGCCAGGGTAATGAGAGTGCAGGGCAGCCAGGGTAATGAGGGTGCAGGACAGCCAGGGTAATGAGGGTGAAGGACAGCCAGTATAATGAGGGTGCAGGACAGCCAGTATAATGAGGGTACAGGGCAGCCAGTATAATGAGAGTGCAGGACAGCCAGTATAATGAGGTGCAGGACAGCCAGGGTAATGAGGTGCAGGACACCAGGTAATGAGGGCAGGACAGCCAGTATAATGAGGGTGCAGGACAGCCAGGGTAATGAAGGTGCAGGACAGCCAGGGTAATGAGGGTGAAGGACAGCCAGTATAATGAGGGTGCAGGGCAGCCAGTATAATGAGGGTGCAGGGGAGCCAGGGTAATGAGGGTGCAGGACAGCCAGTATAACGAGGGTGCAGGACAGCCAGGGTAATGGGGGTGCAGGACAGCCAGTATAATGAGGGTGCAGGGCAGCCAGTATAATGAGGGTGCAGGGCAGCCAGTATAATGAGGGTGCAAGACAGCCAGGGTAATGAGGGTGAAGGACAGCCAGTATAATGAGGGTGCAGGACAGCCAGGGTAATGAGGGTGCAGGGCAGCCAGGGTAATGAGGGTGCAGGACAACCAGGGTAATGAGGGTGAAGGACAGCCAGTATATTGAGGGTGCAGGACAGCCAGTATAATGAGGGTGCAGGGCAGCCAGTATAATGAGGGTGCAGGACAGCCAGTATAATGAGGGTGCAGGACAGCCAGTATAATGAGGGTGCAGGGCAGCCAGTATAATGAGAGTGCAGGACAGCCAGTATAATGAGGGTGCAGGACAGCCAGGGTAATGAAGGTGCAGGACAGCCAGGGTAATGAGCGTGCAGGACAGCCAGTATAATGAGGGTGCAGGACAGCCAGGGTAATGAAGGTGCAGGACAGCCAGGGTAATGAGGGTGCAGGACAGCCAGTATAATGAGGGTGCAGGACAGCCAGTATAATGAGGATGCAGGGCAGCCGCTATAATGAGGGTGCAGGACAGCCAGGGTAATGAGGGTGCAGGACAGCCAATATAATGAGGCTGCAGGACAGCCAGGGTAATGAGGGTGAAGGACAGCCAGTATAATGAGGGTGCAGGACAGCCAGTATAATGAGAGTGCAGGACAGCCATTATAATGAGGGTGCAGGACAGCCAGGGTAATGAAGGTGCAGGACAGCCAGGGTAATGAGCGTGCAGGACAGCCAGTATAATGAGGGTGCAGGACAGCCAGGGTAATGAAGGTGCAGGACAGCCAGGGTAATGAGGGTGCAGGGCAGCCAGTATAATGAGGGTGCAGGACAGCCAGGGTAATGAGGGTGCAGAGCAGCCAGGGTAATGATGGTGCAGGACAGCCAGGGTAATGAGGGTGAAGGACAGCCAGTATAATGAGGGTGCAGGACAGACAGTATAATGAGGGTGCAGGACAGCCAGGGTAATGAGGGTGCAGGACAGCCAGGGTAATGAGGGTGCAGGGCAACCAGGGTAATGAGGGTGCAGGACAGCCAGTATAATGAGGTTGCAGGACAGCCAGTATAATGAGGGTGCAGGATAGCCAGGGTAATGAAGGTGCAGGACAGCCAGGGTAATGAGGGTGCAGGACAGCCAGGGTATTGAAGGTGCAGGACAGCCAGGGTAATGAGGATGCAGGACAGCCAGTATAATGAGGGTGCAGGGCGGCCAGGGTAATGAGGGTGAAGGACAGCCAGTATAATGAGGGTGCAGGACAGCCAGGGTAATGAGGGTGAAGGACAGCCAGTAAAATGAGGGTGCAGGACAGCCAGTATAACAAGGGTGCAGGACAGCCAGGCTAATGAGGGTGCAGGGCAGCCAGTATAATGAGGATGCAGGACAGCCAGTATAATGAGAGTGCAGGACAGCCAGGGTAATGAGGGTGCAGGGCAGCCAGTATAATGAGGGTGCAGGGCAGCCAGTATAATGAGGGTGCAGGACAGCCAGGGTAATGAGGGTGCAGGGCAGCCAGTATAATGAGGGTGCAGGACAGCCAGGGTAATGAGGGTGCAGGACAGCCAGGGTAATGAGGGTGCAGGGCAGCCAGTATAATGAGGGTGCAGGAAAGCCAGTATAACGAGGGTGCAGGACAGCCAGGGTAATGAGGGTGCAGGGCAGCCAGTATAATGAGGGTGCAGGGCAGCCAGTATAACGAGGGTGCAGGACAGCCAGGGTAATGAGGGTGCAGGGCAGCCAGTATAATGAGGGTGCAGGACAGCCAGTATAATGAGGGTGCAGGACAGCCAGGGTAATGAGGTTACATAGAAACATAGAAATATAGAAGCTGATGGCAGATAAGGACCACAAGACCCATCCAGTCTGCCCATTTCTTTTTCTACCTTATGAATGTGCCATTGGTCTTTGCTCTGTCAATGGCCTATCTATTCAAACTCATCTGTATTGCTCCCTTATGCCCATCCCATGCCTTCCTGAGGTAGGCTGTACCATGCCTTTTTCCTGAAAGGAACCATAAACGTTTATTAGGTCTATTTCCTGCCCAGATGTGTTCAGAGGAATTTCTCTGGTCTGTTTTACAACATCCTGTATTATTACTACACTGGAACCTGTGTGTGTGTGTGGGGGGGGGGTCACCCACTGAAGCCCAGCTTGGCTGCATCGAAACAGACATTCAGACACATTTGTTTATAATACAAATATATAATAATCATAAGCAGGTGGCAGCGTCACAGAGGGTGTCATGGAGGGCAGAAACATATAAACATAGAAGTTGATGGCAGATAAGGACCACAAAGCCCATCCAGTCTGACCATTTTTTCTACCTTATGAATATGCCATAGGCCTGTACTCTGTCAATGACCTATCTATACATACTCATCTGTCTTCTCCCTTATGCCTATCCCATGCCTGTTTGAAGCCCTGCACTGTATTCATAGCCACCACTTCCTGAGGTAGGCAGTTCCATGCATCCACCACCCTTTCTGTGCAAAAGAACTTCCTCACATTACCCCTTAATCGGCCTCCCTTTAATCTAATGCTGTGTCCTCTTGTCCTTCTATTTTGCTTATATTGAAATATGCTAGACTCTTTCACCTTGTTAATGCCCTTAAGGTGTTTGAATGTTTCGATCATATCACCTCTCTCCCTCCTTTGCTCTAGGGTATACATATTCAGCTCCATTAATCTGTTCTCATATGTTTTCTGATGCAGTCCCTGCACCATTTTGGTTGCCCTTCTCTGGACTGCCTCAATTTGGTTAATGTCCTTGTGAAGTGTGGCCTTCAGTTCTGCGCCAGTACTCGAGAGGGTTTAACCAGTGTCTTGCAAAGAGGGATTATTACCTCCCTCTTATGACTTGTGATACCCCTACTAATACACCCCAACATCCCCCCTAGCCTTACCTACTGCTTTAGTGGTGTGCTTGGATGATTTCAGGTCATTGGTGATGATGATGCCCAAGTCTCTTTCTTCCCTTATGATTGTCAGCAACTCCCCTCCCAACCTATCGGTGGCGTCAGGGTTTCTCTTCCTTATGTACATGATCTTGCACTTCTTTGTGTTAACCCCAGTTGCCACTCTTCCCGCCATTTTGCCAGTTTATCCAGATCTCTTCTCATTCTACCCACCCCACACCATCTGGATCATCTACTCTGTTGCAGATCTTGGTGTCATCTGCAAAGAGACAAACCTTACCCTCCAGTCCATGTGCAATGTCACTGATGAAGATATTGAAGAGGACTGGCCCCAGGACTGATCCCTGAGGTATCCCACTTGTGACTTGCACCTCTTCTGACTGTATACCATTAACCACCACTCTCTATTTTCTGCCCGCCAACCAGTTTGCCACCCAGTTGACCAACTTCTGACCCACCCCAAGCCTACCCAGCTTATTAATCAATCTTCTGTGTGGAATAGTATCAAAAGCTTTGCTGAAGTCAAGGTAGGCGACATCAACTGCACCCCCTA
Source organism: Neoceratodus forsteri (assembly GCA_016271365.2). Classification (NCBI taxonomy): domain Eukaryota; kingdom Metazoa; phylum Chordata; order Ceratodontiformes; family Ceratodontidae; genus Neoceratodus; species Neoceratodus forsteri. Next base: position 1,103,426,463 of record CM028135.1, on the reverse strand, counting down.
GGTCCTCCACTCTGGTTACCCAGTCAATTTATTTATTTATTTATTTATTTTTTGTTGACCAGGTAAGTGCACTAGGCAAATCCTGCCTATTTTCAGGCATGACCCAGGAGAGGGGGATACAGATGAATGCCAACTGACCTTGAACCAGATTAAGCTGTTGGTGGTATTTTTAGTGAATGAGGGACACTGGGGAAATTCCTCTACTCTTGGTAGGGGGCGCTGTCCTGTAGGTGTGTGGTACATGTTCACTCTGGAGCTTGACGCTGTGGGATGCGGATCAGTCGGTGATTCTCCAGCAGGTGCGGTTGGCGCCAATAGCGGGGACCGATGGAGGTGGAGTATGTCAACAATTGGACCCGAGGGGTCAACTGATGTAGTAGTGGAAGCAGAGCTGCAGACGTCTCTGCAAAATTCGATTTCTGAAGCTCCGTGTATCTTTCAAAGGGAAACCCACAGTTTGCAAGAAGAGAAAAAAAGAAAGAGGATGGCTAGTGTTTCTCCTTCTCCAAATGCCTCCACTTCAAAGGTCTTTCTGGGTTCTCAGGTCTGTGTGCCGCCCAGCCAGCTGCTGCTTTCCCCAGGAGGTAGCGCAGTGTTACCAGTTGAAATATCATTGCCAGGAGACATGGGCTGGTTAGCGGAGTCTGCTTTGAAAAGTTCTAGCTGGGTTCAGAAGACGGATGGTACGTGGGTCGTGGACTCGAAGTTTGAGGTGGGTCCTGCGCGGGTAGGCCTGGTGTCAGCCTCGGGAGAGATTTCTTGGTGTTTTGATTTAACTTCAAGGGAAGGTCAGTGGCCTTCCTTGCCTGCAACTTCTCCTTCATTTTCTCCCTTGGTAGTGAATTCTGATGTGGGAACTACTGATGGTTTGGCTCCTAGGGATCCTTTGGAGCCTACGAGGATAGATTCCCTTCCTGATACTGCCCAGCAGTACATCAGAAAACAGTGACAGAACAGAATCCTTTACTGCTGCCAGATGCTATTTCCCAGAAGCCTTCTTATGCAGGTTTGTTTCACAGGCCTGTGGAGTTGGCAAAGAGGAGGAATGCTATTTGGATTCGGTATTTGGAAGGTATAGCTGAATTACCTGACCAGTATTACATGGGTAAGATTTTATTTAAAGTCTTTAGGTTTTTCACCGAATGAAGTTTATGCTCCTATTCATGCACCTGGGGAACATACTTTCGATGTGAGTTTTCGGACTTTGGATGTTTTGGAATGTTTCTGGACTAAATATTCGCTCCTTAAAACTAACCCTCTTTGGACACCATTTCAAGTTATTCCTTTGACAAAACAATCTTTTCGTATTGTAACTGTTTTGTTTCAAAATGAAGGTGTCAACATTTCAGGTATTTTATTTTGATTGGACAAAAGGTGTGATGTTCAAGGCACCAGTGAGCCTATTATTGATGCTGAGGGTTTTTGGAATGGTGGGTGGCGAATTAAGGTCAAATTGTTTACTGTGGATAATGACTTTCAGCATCTGCAAAACTGTTTTTTCATCGGCAGGGACAAGGGATTTCTTTTTTATCCTGATCAGCCCCATAAATGCCATAAATGTGGTTCCATGCGCCATATTAGCACTTCCTGTGATAAAATTCGTTGCTTTCATTGTGGGGATATGGGGCATGCCAGTACAGAATGTGATAATTCTCCTACATGTAATTTTTGCGATGAACCTAGACAAACCTTCACCGAATGTCCACTTGCTGCTCATAATACTTCAGAAGCTGATTTTACAGTTCAGGATTATTATATAAATATGGCCCAGGCGGGTCGGGTGCCTCCGGACCCTAGACACCCTAGACCTTCCCAGAGTTTGGCCACAAAGATTCCTCTTGAGCGTTCTGAAGCTCGAGACACTGGTATGGTACCTAGTATGACTTCTTGTGTTTCTGAGGTGCATGATCCTCTGTTGAGGGCTGTCCCTGCCTGCCTTTTACCTTTAGAGAAAGGGGACAAAGCACCTCCACCACCCCCTGTACTGTATGTATCTCAAAGATAGCCCCACCTGCTGGGTTGGACCTTCCTCAGACCATGAGGGTTGCTACTGATATCCCTTTGGCTAATTCTTATGGGATTCTGGCTGCAGAAGATGATTCCGTGAATTTAGATTCTGATGCTGCCTCTAAATCTTCCGCGCAATGTGACCCAGTGTCTGATATAGATATGGGTCACTCTGAGGGGATGAAGAAACAGAAGAAAAAGAGTGGGCTTCGTATAGGTTTACATAAAAGTGCCAGGAAAAAACAGTTGCCTACTTAATTTGTTTCTGTGTTGTATGATCTGACCGTAGCAACTCTGAGTGTGAATAGCATTCATACTGAGTAACAACGCTTGGCAACTTATGACATCTTTTCACATTTTACGGGCGATATTGTCTTTTTTCAGGACACTAGATTATACATGACTGCTGACTTTGACCAGGCTTCCCGAACATGGCCATGGGGTCTTTGTTTTTGGTCGGGAGGGGGTTTGGGTCTTTGTTCTGGGGTTGGAATTTGTTTTTTGACCTCTGACATTATAGTTACTGATACTGTAGAGATTGAAGTAGGCAGATGTCTTTTGTTTGATGTTACTATACAAAATTCAGATTTTCGACTTATAAATGTGTGTGCCGCCCAAGTTAAATCTGACCGCATTGCATTATTGGAGAAAGTTAGACCATATTTATTGACTAGACGTAATGTTCTTTTTGGGGGGGATTTTAATATTAATAGAGCGTTATAGGACAGGGGGGCCAAAACGCCCAAATTATATTGTGATTCTAATTTTTTGAATAATCTATTAAGTCTTAATGGGTTGAGTGGTATTTTTCAGTCTGATTCCCAGGAGGTAGTGTATACTTATTTTTCGGGATCTAGGAAACCCTGTATCGACTATTGGTTTGTTTTTCCAAATTTAAAATTTGGCTCACAGGCTGCAATTCCTGTGGCAACCTCTAATCGTGTCCTTTTACAACTTACTTTTTCAGACTTTCTGAATATATCCAAAGGTCCTGGTTACTGGAAAATGAATTTATCATTATTGGATTTTCCAGATGTTAAGGAAGGTTTTGTGTCTTTATTACTGGCAAGGCAATCTGTTTATTTTTTTGTATGATGCAGTGCAAGATTGGTGGGAGGATATAAAATCTGATATTCAACATTATTTTAAAACGATTGGGAGACTGTTGGGTAAAGCAAAAGGTGATTCCTATAAGGTGGTGAAAGGTAGGTTGGAGAAAGCGTATTGGAGATTTACAGCGAAGTTTACCAGTAGATTTGACAGTGGTACAGTCTTTAAAACTGGAATTGGTTAAATTACAATATGACAAACAAAAAGTTTTGGAGACTGCCCAAAAATGTGGGGTCTCTAATGCTCAGGGTGAAGTAAATCCTTTTGAACAATGTGAATGGCATAGGAAAAAAAAAGAAATGAAACAGATATTGACATCTTTGGGGGATTTGGTATTTTCTTATGAGGATATTTTGGCAGAATTGGATAACTATTTATTGACTTTCTTTCAAGTGGATACCTCTGCGACTGATGAAACGATCACTACTTGGTTGTCTGGTGGTGCGTGGGTTTTGGTTTCTGAAGATTTGTTGCTAGTTTTATTATTGCCTGTCTCATGGTTAGAATTAGAAACAGTGGTTAATTCCTTCCTTCAAGGGAAATCTCCTGGTGGAGTTAGTTCGGTAAATTAACTTTACCCTTTGATTTTTTTCTGTCCTGGGGTCGGAACTTATAACTTTCTTTCAGGTTTGTTTGGACTCTGGTATTTATCCTTCATCATTTAATCAAGGTCTGGTGATTTTTTTGTTCAAATCTGGTGCTAAGGAGAATTTAGGTAATTGGAGGCATATAACACTTCTTAATTCGGATTGTAAGATCCTGACTAAATTATTGAGTAATAGAGTAGCATTGGTTTTTCCCCACATTATTCATTCCTCACAATTTTTTTTCTGTTATGGGTTGTTCTATTTCTGATGCTTTGATTTTGCTGCATGAGGTGTTTAATAGAAGTGCCATGGGCGACATTTTGGGGTTTTTATTGAGTTTAGATCAATTAAAGGCTTTTGATAGGGTTTTGCATAATTATTTATGGTCCTGCTTAGCTTATTATGGTTTTCCTGCTCCTTTTGTTTCCTGGTTGAAGGGTTATTATAACTCTGCTGTTATGACTTCTTATGGACATGGCAGAATAAGAAAGTTTAGGGCATGTCAGCGGGGAGTCCGTCAAGGTTGCCCTCTTAGCCCCCTCTTCTATATTCTTACATTGGATCCTTTGTTACGGCAATTGAATGAGGCTATTCATATTAGTGGCATTTCCCTTCATAGTGCTGTGCCTGAATTTACTACCGCTTCCTATGCAGATGACTTATGTATTTTATTATCAGATCTCCCTTCTAGTGTTGCTACCAAAGTGGTTTTGCAAAGATTTATGATGGGTACCGGGGCAAGGATTAACTTTACTAAGAGTAAGTGTGTTTCCTTAGGGGACGTGGGAGGGCATTTCAAGGGGATTATGGGAATTCTGGTATGTGCTTCAGAAATTAAGATTTTGGGTATTTTTGGGGGGGGATTTATCAGCCAGACGTTTATAATTGGAATTTGATTATTAAAGCTGCACAATTTAGGGTTCATACCTGGAATAAATGGAGGATGGCTAAAAAAAGGGTATATATGATTAAAACGTACTTATTGGGTATGTTTCTGCATTTGGCAGCTGTATATGCGTTACCTAGTAGTTTGGAATGTACGGTACTCAGCATTTTTTTCAGGTGATTTGGGGAAACCATTTAAACTTTTCTCAGAAGAAGCCAGAAGGGGAAGGAAGGAAACATATTCAATTCAGTGCTTTAGAGTAACTGGTAATTGCTATTTTTCTTTTAAACTTAGATTGTGGGCTTTTAGTGACACTATACTTTCTTTGTTGTCTTTACTTATAATTGTTTTTGGGCTGTTGAAAATTTAAAACATAGTGGTGGTGTAATTCTGTGCTGTCTTTAATTGCTGCCCCCCCTCCCCTTCCCCCAACTCTTAATTATATGCCCTGTTAAATCTGATTGACAGGAGCTAAACACAGGAAACATGAGAAAGAATTTCTTCACAGAACCGGGTGGTGGACAAGTGGAACACCCTGCCAGAGGAAGTGGTGGGGGCTGAAGCAATCACGGGATTTAAGAATGCATGGGATAGACATAAAGGAATTCTCGAGGTCAGGGGGTAAGGGGAAACAGACTTCTAGGAAAACAAACTGAACTTACAAGCTCAAATGGGCAGACTGGGTGGGCCATAGGCCCTTATCTGCCGACACTGTCTATGTATCTATGTATCTATGTATAGTAAGGGGTGTGAAGTAGGAGGGCATAAGGGGGAAGAAGCCCACCCTCAGCACGACAAGTGTTTTGACTCATTTGTTTATTTATTGGTTTCTTTTTCTTTAAAAAAAAAAAATTATCTGAGGATCAGTGGCAGGATTTTTAGTACAGTAAATTAATAAAAAGGGAACTAGGAGAGCTTCAGTAGCAGACAAGTAGTGGAATTGCAGTATAATGTGGGGAGTGGTGCAATGCAGTGGCTGTGGGTCAGCCATATTCAGGCAGACCTTCTGGACACTGAGGTGCTGCCTATCTGCATGCATCTCTCTGGACTGTGGGATGAGGTAGCCAGACTCAGAGCGGAAGTAAACTGGGTCAGGAGTACCATCACCCCTATCCAGGGACCACCCAGTCCAATGCAACTGCCTCAAAGGATGCCGAGAACGAGGAACACTTGGATGACAGTGGGCTCAGGGAGGATTAGAGCAGTCAGGCAGAGGCACATTCCAGATCCTATTCCACTCAAGAACTCATATGCCACACTGGCAAATGAGGACAACCAAACAGAGGTACCCAGAGAAGTGGAAGGAAAGGATGTGGAGGTTAGCCAAGGAGGTGACCTCAGCGGGGAAAGCAGTGGACCCCAGAGGAGGAGGACGTGAATCCTGGTAGGGGACTCCATCATAAGAGGGATCCAGCTAGGAACACAGGAGGGGGAGGACAGGGAGGTGAGGTGCCTACCAGGTGCAACGGCATGGAGGGATGGAAGGAAGATCCTGGGGATCACTGGGAAGGCAAGATGGGAGGGTGAGCTGGATGTCATTATCCACCTAGGTACTAATGACCTGGCAAATGGGGAGCCAATGGAGGTTCAGGAAGAGTTTAGGAAACTGGGGAGGGGTCTCAAGCAAGTAGCTACTTCTGTCACTTTCTCAGAAGTACTACCTGTGAGAGAGCAAGGGAGAGCATAGGAGTGCATGCACCAGGAACTTTAACTCATGGTTGAAGAACTGGTGCTGTGAGGAAGGGTTTGGATTCATTGGTGACTGGGGACCCACCTGGAGGGATGGAGGTTTGTTCAAGCCTGACAGCCTGCATCCATCCTGGAGGGCAAACCCTCCAATGATAAGTTTAAATGCTACATTGACAAGCATTTAAACTAGCAAAGGGAGCAAGCCAGCAAGGAGGTACTTCTCTCACCCCCACAGCTAAGTGGAACCAGTGAACCAGAGGAGTGGCTATCTCTGCAAAGCAGTGTGCAAAAGATGGAGATTAGTGCCCAAGAGGTGGATAAGCAGAAAAGAGGCAAAATTCAGCAGAAGGGCAGACAGCAAGGAGAACCAGGGATAAATGACAACCAAGGAAGAGGCTGGAGTAGAACAGTGAAGCAGTCTAGGGAGGTCAAATCATGGAAAGCCATGTGTGCAAATGCCAGGAGCCTTAGCAACAAGATGGAAGATCTGGAGGCTGTCATGGTACAGTCAGACCTGGACATTGTGGCCATCACTGAAACCTGGTGTAATGATAACCATGACTGGGAGATGGCCATACCTGGCTACAACATATTCAGAAGAGACAGAGCAGGCAGGAAGGGAGGAGGAGTGGCACTGTATGTGAAAAATGACATAAGGGCAACAGAGATCCAGGCAGAACAAAATGGGGAAGAGATACTGTGGGTTAAGCTGGAAAGGAAAATGGGGACAGTCATCTGCACTGGTATGGTCTATAGACCACCAGCCCAGGAGGAAGAAACAGATAGGGAGCTGTTGCTAGCCTTCCAAAGGATGGCAGACAAGGGTGAGGTAGTACTGGTTGGAGACATCAATATTCCAGACGTGGACTGGAGCATCCCAGCAGCAGCATCAACTAGGAACAGATTTATCCTGGACTCCCTTCAGGGTGCCTTCCTCAAGCAACTGGTCATGGAACCAACTCGGCAGAAGGCAATACTGGACCTTGTGCTCACAAACAGGGACAGTGTGATGGGGTAACAGTGGGGAGCACCTGGGAAACAGTGACCACCAGTCATTGTGGTTTGAAATCACAGAAAGAGCAGAACCAAACCACACAAAAACACGTATCCTGGATTTTAGGGGGCAGACTTTGGGAAAATGGGGAGATACTTGAAAGAGGCATTAAGGGGAATGGGACAGGAATCAGGGGTTGAGGAACAGTGGGCAGTATTTAAAATGGGGATTACAAGAACAACAGAATTATGCATTAAGCAGGTTAGCAAGAGGAAAAGGAAGAGGAGACCATTATGGTTTTCCAAAGAGGTAGCAAAGAAAGTGAAAGCCAAAAGGATTGCATTCAGGCAATACAAAAAGACACAGGCAGAAGGGATAGGGAGAAGTACCAGGAGAAGCAAAGGGAGGCAGGAGGTCAGTAAGGGAAGCCAAAGCTCAGACAGAAAACACATTGCAAAATCAGTGGGTAGAGGGACAAAACCTTTTACAGGTACATAAGTGAAAAGAAAGACAAAGGGAGGGATAGTGAGACTGAAGAGGGAGGATGGGGCCGTGGAGGATGACAACAGTAAAGCTGACATATTGAACAGGTATTTCTGCTCAGTCTTTACTGAGGAAGAGGAGAGTAATGGGTCTGAAGGAGTACAAGGGTGAGAATGGTGCATTAAATGGACACAAGTCCCTTTACGAAAAGGGTCCTGAAGGAACTGGAAGTAATAAGAGTTGATAAAGCAATGGGGCCAGATGAGGTGCACCCAGGGTCCTTAAAGAACTAAGAAGGTGGTGGCTGAACCTCTGGCTATCCTGTTTAGCCGATCACTGGAAACAGGGAGGTACCCAAAGACTGGAGGACAGCAGATGTAGTCCCCTTTATACAAAAGTGGGAACAAAGAGGAAGCAGGGAACTACAGACCAGTCAGCCTCACCTCGGTAGTGGGGAAGATCATGGAAGCCACTACTGAAGGAGAGTGGTGTAACATCTGGTTGTCAATGGACTACAGGACCCAAGGCAGCATGGTTTCACCAGGGGAGGCGCACAGACCAATCTCGTTGAATTTTTGACTGGGTGACTAGGGAGGTGGATCAGGGAGGCAGTGGACATGGCCTATCTGGACTTCAGCAAGGCCTTTGACACTGTGCCACATAGAAGACTATTACACAAACTGAGGAATATGGGTGTGGGCAGGACAGTAGTGTGGTGGGTAGGTAACTGGCTGGGTGGCAGGACACAGAGGGTGGTGGTAAATGGCTGTCACTCCACAGAGGGAAGAGTGACCAGTGGGGTACCACAGGGATCAGTTCTGGGACCGGTCCTATTCAACATCTTCATCAGTGACATTGCGCAGGACCTAGAAGGCAGAATTTCACTGTTCGCTGATGACACAGAGTTCTGTAACAGAGTAGACACACCAGAGGGTGTAGACAGAAGGAGAAGCGACCTGCAGAAACTTGAAGAATGGTCAGGGGTTTGGCAGTTGAAATTCAATGCAAAGAAGTGCAAGATAATGCATATGGGGCACAAAACCCTGGCACAATATATCAGTTGGGGAGTGAGATATGGCATGCACCAAGCAGGAAAGGGATCTTGGGGTTGTCATCTCTTGATGACCTCAAAGGTAGGAAACTGTGTGACAAGGCAGCAGGTAAGCAAATAGGATGCTGGGATGTATAGGCAGGGGCATCACCAGCAGGAAAAGGGAGGTAATAATTCCGCTATACAAGACACTAGTGAGGCCCCACCTGGAGTACAGTGTACAGTTCTGGAGACCATACCTACGTAAGGATATAGACAGGGTAGAGAAGGTTCAGATGAGGGCAACAAAGATGGTGCATGGATTGCATCACAAGTCCTATGAAGACAGGTTGAAGGAACTGAACATGTACTCCCTGGAGGAGAGGAGGGAGAGAGGGATATGATAGAGACATACAAGTATCTTACAGGGAGGAACAGGGTGCAGGAAAACACTATTTTTAAGCAAAAAAGATGTTCCAGGACTAGAGGGCATGGGATGAAGTTGGAGGGAGGACGATTCAGAGGAAACATGAGAAAGAATTTCTTCACAGAACGGGTGGTGGAAATCCTGTGATTGTTTCAGCCCCCACCACTTCCTCTGGCAGGGGCTGAAACAATCACAGGATTTAAGAATGCATGGGATAGACATAAAGGAATTCTGGAGGTCAGGGGTAAGGGGCAACAGACTTCTAGGAAAACAAACTGAACTTACAAGCTCAAATGGGCAGACTGGGTGGGCCATAGGCCCTTATCTGCCGACACTATGTATCTATGTCTATGTATCTATGTAAACCTCATTAAAAGAAATGCCTTATATTTGAATAAAAATCAGGGGGCTCTCAATGTGATTAATCCTATTGTCTTTTTCTTTTCTATTTTTTTGTTTGTAAATGTTCACCCTTTGATTTCAAATATGCACAAAATTTGGTCCCCTTGGGTTCTGGATGTTTTGGAAAGCTGGATTGAGGCTTGGGAGTGGGATACGGTTGTGGCAAAACCAAAGCAGGTGCAAAATGTGTTGCTCACTTATTTTTCCTGTTTTCGTAAAATTAAACAATGGCAGGTTACTAAATCAATGGTGAGTCAATTATCCCGGAAAGAATTATATGCTGTTATTCAAGCCAGATTTTTTTTTCATTTTCCTGATTACTATAAAATGTCTCAGAGTGATATTATTTTGATAACGAAAATGTTATGCTCTACATCAATGCTTCCAAATGTGTGCAATGTGACGTGGTTGTGTGTCCATGATAGATTACCTGTGAAAGCTAATTTAAAACATAAGAACACTAGCCAGCCTGGTGGCACAGTGGGTTGAGGCGCTGGACGCCACACCTCGCTCTACATCGGCAACCCAGGTTCGGGAATGAGCCCGGGCCGTCGGTGGTCGGCAGGGGAAGAGAGTGATTGAGCACCCAACAGCGGCTCTCCCTCTCTGGGAAGGGTTACCGGTCCATCCCGCTGCTATATTGCCACCTCCTGGGTGAACCCGGGAATGGCGATGCAGGTCAGGATGCACAATGAGAGGGGGCAGTGCTACCGACAGCCCGGAGAGGAGCAGCGTCTATACGCATGCCTCCTCATTGGCTCTCCCAGTGTGCTGGCAACTGCCGGGGATGGGGCAGAAAAGGAGAAAAAAATGGAGCTCGTCACTCCTAGGTGATGACTCCTCTGAAGCCAGCCCACATCACCAGCACTCACCAGGGCAGACTCCAATGTGTTTCGCCAGCTCCACCATTATTAGGGGAGGGGTTGGGCGGTCCCTTTCCCGTCTGCCCGGGGGTGTACCAGGATACCTAAAGGAATCATTGAGCAGGGTGAACACTCTAGGAGCAGACTCCTGGGGGTATCTTGTGTGAAAAGGCAGATTGAGGGTGTCTGAGTGGAGGGATGGTGCGGTAAAGAGAATAAATATAAGGTTAAAAAAAACATAAGAACACTGAGGATAGGTCATGCCCTAAGCGTGATCTGTGTTCTGAAAAGGTGGAATCCTTGTTTCATTTGTTTTTTTCTTGCCCATATAGTGTCCATTTTTGGTCTGTAGTGGCTCGTTATTGGGCTACTTCTCCTTTTATTAATATGTCTTCTGATGTATTATTATTGAGTATTTTACCGACTTCTTGGAGTCATTTTGTTAGGGAAGACTTGCACAATGTTTTAGGATGTTTTAAATTCCATATTTGGACTAGTAGAGTAAGATGATCTTTGCAACAAGTGTACATTACTCCAGAACAGTTGTTTTGGACGATTGCTGAGGCTGTTCTTTTGCTTCGCAGACATGACTTTAGTACTCTACCTGTGATGGTAGCCAGAGAAAATGGAAGACTTTACATTGGTTGGACACTGGCTGATTGACTGTTTCTTCTGTATTTTTTGGGGAGGTTTATTTTTGTTTCTCTGTTTTGATTCACATATTATCCCTCCTCTTTGGTGGGGCAGGGACGGGGATTCTGTATGCATGCAGTTTTTTTTCTGTTTGCTGTTTATGTATGCTACAGTACTTCTTTTATTTTACATTTTTTATGTTTTGCATCAGATCTAACACTTTGGTATATTTTGTTTTAGGTTTTGCAAATATATTCCCTGTGTGTGGCCTGTGATTGGCCACCCTGGGAACTTTGTTACTGAGGCCTTTTGGACTTGTTTCTTGCTCACTCTCTACCAAGATTGCTCAGAATTTTTGGCTGCAAATTGCATTGCAGAGGAGTGTGCTGCTTTATGTACTATTGCTGAACATTTTTGCCAAATATTGTTGCAAGTGCCAGGGCCGGTTCTAGGATGTACTGGGCCCTGGTGCAAAGACTGTAATGGAGGCCCATCCCACGGGTCCCAAGCGCCCACCCCCAAAAGTGCCCCCACCCTGTTCTCCCAAGTCACCCAAAAATATCGCTGCTGTTATTCCATTTTGTGAACTTAAGGTGTACTCGCGAGATTTTGCTGCAGCAAATGTTTCTATCACATCAGAAAAATTTACTTGTCTTGCAAGTCTATTTTCAATGGAAATACACCAATGCAGACAATCTCTCCTGTAACATTGTGGCGCAGGTAATTCTTTATCAGGGACAGTTTACTGAAAGAACGCTCAGCACTGGCAACTGTAATTAGAATTGTAAGCAGTATTTGCAGTCCAATTTGGGTGTTTGGAAATCCTCTGCTCAGGTCTTTCTGTACCAGGTACTGCAACACTTCAAATGGAGATTTCACATCATCAGGTAACAGACGAGCCAGCAAGGTAATTTCTCTATACATGTCTGAATCATCTAAGTCCCCAAGAAATCGGGCCAACTCATTGCATGCTACTTGTAAGTTTTCATCATGTCCACATGTTTTTATGTTGAACAAGAAACCAAAAAGTGACTGAAAGTCATGGAGAAATTGGAATCGCTCATCAATTTCCATCAGCACTTTATCCAATAGGCAATTGAAAAAATTGACTTCAAAGCTTTCTTGGCCAGTCAAGGGTTCATCTGTGGCAAGCTGTCCTGGCATGCGTTTTCGACGTCTGGTACGTTTTTCTGGAAAAATTGGTTCGATGTCCATGGTTTGGGCTAGCAGCTTTGCTTCCTCTAATACTCGCCTGAATCATTGTCTTCGATAGTCAGACAGTTGTTCCTTGATTGCTGAAACCACATCTATGGCATTTGAAAGATTTAAAGCAGGTGACTGTAAAATCATTGTCACCCGATTGATGGCACTAAGCACTTCATTCCACACAAGTAAAGATACAATAAATGGAAATGATTCCAGTGTTTTCACAAGGCCTGTGATGTCAGACAGGGTTTCACTGTCACAGTTTCCAGTTTCTGATACTTCCAGCAAAGAATCCAACAATTCAGGCAGTTGTTCACAGAGCTGCCTTTGCAGCATCAGCACGAACTCCATCGGGTCTCTGAAAGTGGCTTGAGGGTATATCGTTTCATGTGCTTGACAAGGATGTCCCAACGTTTGGTGGACCCAGAGAAGATTCTGTAAACTCGCTGTAGAACTCCAAAGAAATTCTTTGCTTCCAAGGATGATTCCGCTGCATGTTCTAACACAAGGTTCCAATTATGAGGACAGCAAGGCACGTATAGTGCACGTTCATTCATCTGTCATATTCTCGCTTGAACTCCTCGATGGATACCTCTCATGTTAGCTCCATTATCGTAACACTGGCCCCTGCAGTCTTCAATTTTAATGCCATGTTTAGTAAGTCGACTTAGCAATAATTCAGCCAAAGCCTCTCCTGTTGTATTTTCAACATGGAGAAACTCCAGGAAGCTCTCCTGCATTTCAACTTGATCACCATTGATTTCAACATAACGAATCATTAGTGATAACTGCTCCTTGTGAGAAATATCTGGAGTGCAGTCCATCAGCACACTAGCATTGTGTATCTTGTCCCTAATCTTACTAGTCACAGCCTTAGCTAACATCTGCATAAATCCGTTCTGGCTATCTTTGCTTAAATAATGAACATGTGCTTCTCTCTGAACACGTTGCAAGTGATCAGCCATAATACGGTCATACCTGGACAACAGTTCCAACAATTTCAAAAATTACCATTGTTGTCTACATACAGACGGTCTACTGAACCCCGAAAGGCTAAATTTTGGCCTGCTAAATATAAAACACAGTCCAAAATTCGACAAAGCACAGCATGCCATCGTTCCTTTTCCTTATCCAGTTTTTCTTGCAGACTCCTGTCTATTGTAGCCTGTTTCTGTAACCCTAACTCTAAATGTTTCCACTTGTAGAAATTCTCCATGTGTGATGGGTAAGCTTCATGTTGACTCAGCCTTTGTGATAACTTTTGCCAGTTGGAGAAACCTTGTATAAACACGCCCCTATCCTCACCAAAAAGCTTACAGCAGAAACAAAATACAGCATCAGCAGACTTGGAGTAAACTAACCAAGGCCTGTGAATCTTTGAGGATCCACTTACGCTCATAGTTTGCTGAAGTAAACCGGCGACCAGCTGTTTTAGGGAACTCAGTGTCAGTTTCCTTCAGCTGCAGGGGCTTACGCTGCACAATTTCAACCCTGAGGCGCTCTGACTCTGTAGCAAAACTTTCAGGCCAGGTAGCTGGGTCGTAAAAATTATACATGAAAGGTGGTTGACTGGGTTCAGGGTTTATGTCACAACCTGATTCCAGCTCAATATGTTGTATTTCTTCTTCCTGTGCATTTCTTTCATCTTGTATTTCTTCTAGGCCTAGCTGTACATTTCTTTCATGTATTTCTTCTAGCTGTATATTTCTTTCTGAGTCAGAGTAAGATTCATGGTTCCCTGACTCCCCAGTTGTCTCCCCTGGCCCCTCTACTACTGCCTCTACAGCTTCATTTTCATGTGATGAGGTTGATGGTTCTTGCTCACTTGTGGTGCTTTCACCAGATGCGGTCACTGTTGTCGCAGTCGCTGCTGCTGGTGGACAATTTAACCATTTACAAAATATTTTGTTAGCATTTTCTGCTTCTTTCTGACTCAGTTCTAGCTGTCTTTTTTGTTCTTTATGTTTTGCAGAACCAGACTTGTACTTTGGTAGTGCTACAGTATTTGACATCTTTATTTTTTCTTTCCTTTTCTTTCTGTTATGAATGGTTTGTCTTGCTAGCTATGTTTTTTTTTTTTTTTATGAATGCAAAATGTACTTTTTGACTACTACTTATACTACCTCTATGACTTGAGCTGTGGTGGTTCACTTAACACTAGCAGACAATTGTGTAGAAAAATGTATAGATGTGCTGCTCCTGAGTCCTATCCTTGCAGTTGCTGCCTAAGTTTGAAGCAGGCTGGCAGTAAGCTAAAAAACAGAGCCAGCCAGCCAGTCCAGAGAATGTACTGCTCTTCTCTGCAAAATAAAGTATTGTCCTTCTTTCTTGTCAGAAATTAAGGATTAAATTAGACTATTCCTTTCCTGAGGCTAATTTCCACTACAAGTCAAGTTTACACACAGCGCAGACTCCTCTGTGGGGACAGAAGGAAGACTGTTGTTGAATATCAATAATTTAATCACATCAGACAGAGAGACAGCACTGTCTGAACTCTGAAACTACTAGCCAGAGAATATCTTGTTATTTTAATGCCAAAAACAGAAACGTCTACAGTGGAACTAGGCTTAAATGCTAGCTGCTGCTGGCTTACTTTAAGGAAGACTAGGCACTGGCAGGCGCAGCAGCAGAGCAGAGAATATCTTATTTTAATGCCAAAACAGAAACGTCTACAGTGGAACTAGGCTTAAATGCTAGCTGCTGCTGGCTTACTTTAAGGAAGACTAGGCACTGGCAGGCCGCAGCAGCAGAGCCAGAGAATATCTTGTTATTTTAATGCCAAAAACAGAAATGTCTACAGTGGAACTAGGCTTAAATGCTAGCTGCTGCTGGCTTACTTTAAGGAAGACTAAGCACTGGCAGGCCGCAGCAACAGAGACAGAGAATATCTTGTTATTTTAATGCCAAAAACAGTAACTCCTACAGTAGTACTAGGCTAAATGCTTGCTGTGTGCTGCTGGCTTACTTAAAGGAAGATTTTCTAGGCAGGCCACAGCAGCAGAGCCAGAGATTATCTTGTAGTAGGCTGGCTAGAAGCTAGCTTGCTTACTTTGAAGGAGACTAAAACAAACAAAAAGGACTAGGTGCAGCAGAGCCAAACAGTGACTCCAGTCCAGTCTCCTACTAGTTTATGCTTCCTGACCTGACACAGAGATGAGATATATATTTTGCCAATGCCAATTTCTTTTGCCAAAGACTCCTAGTAGAAGTGTATGTGTACGGTATATTTTATTTGTTATTAATAATTTCTATCAGCCTCCGAAGCAATGCAGTCAAATTCAGATTTTATTTGTGTTGCATTGTCTTGTACAGTGACTACCTACAGTCACTCACCACTCACTCACTCACTGATGATTGACCTTAGTACTCAGTAGTCCAACTAACCTGCTGCCTCCTGCCTGCAGCTTCTTCTCCTCCTAATGTGGAGAGAGTGAGTCAAGTCAAGACACAGTAATACTGCAGTAGTAGTAGCCCCACAGAGTTCTTTTTACTTCTTCTCCCTGTCCCTGACTCCCAGTCCTAATCTGCCTGACTGTTCTTCTTATATATTTTCTTAGAGAAGTTCTGAAGATAACTAAGCCACAGCTTACTAGTCAGCAGCAGTGTGTCCTATTCAGATTTAAATTAATTAATTCATCAATTTCTCCCCCGCAGCCATGGGCCGGCATGACTGCCTGCTGGCCTGGGGCCCTGCCAGCCACAGTATTCACTCCTTCCTGCTGCTCGTGAGTCGCTGCTGCCCTACAGCCCTAACGCTAGCTACCTGCAGTTTTTTCTCTTCAGATGTTCAGTTCAGCCACAACACAACAAGAAGTGTGTAAAATTGTTAATTTGTTTTAAATGTGTTTTAGTTTACAGTCTCAGATGAGACAAGTAAGTTCTGTGTTAACAGTCAGCTCCGCCAACTTGTCTGCCGCCAGAAGAATGTCTCACTCACGGAGTCCGAGTGCGCATACTGACTGCAAGCGCCGCGCGTCAGTCATCACTATATATTAATATTAATTTATTAAACTAATCAGCCTTGCCCTTAGCAGCACCCAGCAAATCAGAACACAGCCAGCCGAGCCGCTCAGCCACCCACGGCATTAGGAGGGCGGGAGCAGGGGAGGAGGAGGAGCTGCAGACTAGAGCACACTGAGCAGCAGTGCCAGCAAGTGTTGGGGAGCATCGATGGAGAAGAGCTGCCAGGGTGAGCGAGGGCACCAGGAGGGCCTGGGCAGCGTGGAGGAGGAGCCAACTCAGCCGAGGAGGTGGAGCTGCTGTCATCATCACCAGCCATACTAACACTACAAGTACGCTGTAACGCTGGTGACTTACGCTGCGGTCCGACTGCAAGGTCCGGGACCAGGACTCGGGAGGTGCGCTCCCGCTATGGAGGAATTGATGGGTTGGGGAAGGGACGAGCGACGAGCCCGAGCGAGCATTTTGCAGCAGCGCCAGTGCAGGGAGGAGCCGGACAGAGGGAAGGGGGAATTTAATTTTTAAATGCCCAGCCAGCCACAGCGCGCACAGTCTAGTCTGTCTGTCCGTCGGAACTTGGACTGCCGCGGGTCTCAGGCAGCGGGGGGGTGCAGGAGAGGTCACCGTCAGTCAGGCAGGATGCTAATTTTTGCTCCATGTCCGTGTGAGCAATTTAAAAGTAAAAAAAATATATATATATATTTTTATATATATTTTGACTTCAGGAGCCATGGGCCCCTCTGGCACTCTGGGCCCTGGTGCAGTGGCATCCCTTGCACCCCCTCTGATGCTGGCCCTGGCAAGTGCCATCTTTTGGCTGCCTTTCTGCTCTTTCCTAGCCATACCCTCCTTTGGTTGCTCGCTCGCTCGCTCTCTCCCTCCCCCTCTCTCACTCTCTCTCTCGTTCTCCCTCTATCTTCCCCTCCTACTCAAACCTAAATTTCCTCTCAGCATAACCCAGGGCAAGTGGCACCACTGCAAATTGCATAGCCGTTATTCCCTGCCCTTCACCCCGCCCTGCTCTGTCTGCCTCTTTCTCTGCAGAATCGCACCCCCGCCCCCCGATTTAACCTTTTGTGCTTCCTCAGACTCTTTTGTCCCTTCTGCCTTTAATTAAACAAAAGCCAAGGTAATGAGCACTCCAGGACACAGAAAAATATACTGCAAGTGATTTTAATCCAAATGACAAGTCCAGACCCCTGCGCTTCGGCTCTATGCCTTCAAAGGGGGTTATAACCAAACTTTACAAACAACCACACTTATATACAATCATAGTGATGACATCACAATTAAGGGACAGTTAACTCTTTCAATACCCCATTCTGTCTTATATATATATTCCCTTACTCTAATGTTTCTGATAAAACAATTAATTACAAAATGTATACTAAGTGTGTACTAAAGTGCTTAACAAGAAAAAATGTTTTTTGTTTGTAAATACAGACCAAAAGAAACAATATGTTAAAACATATATGTGTACCTAAAATACTATACAAGACAATCTATAATTTCTTTCAATGTTTTACCTTTATAACACTTTTGACCCTTTGTAAATTATTTTAAAACATAAATAACTAAATGTTTAAACAAAGCTGTCAGTTCGTGTAAGAACTAGGTATATTTATATCTTCTCCTTTCTTTCTTAAATCCAAAATTTATTAGTTCAGTATAACATATACTGTAAAGGAAGAAGTAATAAAACACACTAGGCGGGTACAGATGAGATGAAGGAAGTGGAACACACGATAATAATATCAGGGGAGGTGACTGAATAACATACAAATGGCTCATGGCAAAACACAAAAAATGAAATGAAGTGAAGATGAAATTTGTAACAATGGCGACAGTACAGACAAGTGAATGTCATGTTTGTGATCACCCTCCACTTCAGACCAGCAATGGGAGAAGGGAAACCATTTTGATGGGGATCCACTCTGATAACATCTCACATCAAATTCTGAAATGACAAAACAAAACAGGATGAGTATCAAAGACAGGACACAAATTCTCACACAGAAGGAACTATCCTGTTACTTTTTCAACTATTTTCGGACATCTTTCAAAAAAGGTTTCAGATCCCACTGGTCATTAAGACCATCTGGTCTGACAGACTTGAGTCTGTATATCCACCTACTTTCTTTCTTAAGTAACTCATTAGTTCTATCACCTCCAAACTTCATTGGTGTTTGCCAAATATACATAGGACGTACTACAAGAAATTTAAAAGTTAGAATCCAAGAACATGTGAGAAACATAATGAATGCAAGGACAGATACACCTGTGGGAGAACACTTTTTGAAAGCACATAACTCTGACCCTAAGGGCATGAAATTTATGGGATTAGAGTGGCAAACACCAATGAAGTTTGGAGGTGATAGAACTAATGAGTTACTTAAGAAAGAAAGTAGGTGGATATACGGCCGGCAGCTATGCTCATGGGGAAATGCTGTGGACTGCACAGTGACAGGTGTCCACTTCCACCCATACAGATCACCATGACTGACGGGAACCAGGCTGAGGCTGTGGACGGCGGGCGTAGGAGGAGGCCGAACTTCACCACAGCAGAGACTGAGGCCCTCTTCCAGGCCTACCTGGAGGATGAGCCACTTTTGAGTGGGAGGAGGGGCACCCCTCAGCAGCGTGCAGCTGCATGGGAGGGGGTAGCTCTGGCCGTCAACCTGCACGGAAGCCACCAGCGCTCCGTGCTGGAATGCCGGAAAAAGATGGGGACTGACCGCAGGAGGCTGAAGGAGAAGGTGGCAGCCTTCAGGGTGGCACGTGCTGCCACTGGTGGGGGACCACCAGTGGTGTTGCAGCTGACCCCGACTGAGGAGACACTGGTCGCGGCCATGCAGCCGAGTGCCATTGCTGGTGTTCCAGGCGGAGGATTCCAGACAGGTGGAAGCCCATCACTGCACGGTATGACATGGTGATGTTGTGGGGGCTGTTGTTCACATGCACTCACATGTACTCTCTTTCTGTTTCAGATCCTGTTCGTCTGCAGGAGACGGTGGTGGTGGTGGGTGCTGACAGTGAGGCAGACCTGCTGGACCTGGAGGAGGGACCATCCACCTCCGCCCAGCAGCCTGCAGGCACTGCAGCGGCATGCAGGCTGGCCCAACAACTCCGGCGGCAGGTGATCTGGGTGCAGGGGTGCACAGCCTGTGTCACAGCAGTCTGGCATGCAGGTATGCCAGCATGCTGTGCCTATGGCACAGTGGCACGCACCGGCACTATTGATGATAGCAGGCCTGCAATGGCCAGTGTTAGGTGTGTGTGTCCACGACGGACACATGGCAGGCCAGCAGCGTGCCCTGGGCCATCCTGCTCCACACCTGTGTACCAGCATGCTGGCACAGTCACAGGCTGTGCCTGTCAGCACCGGTGGGGCAGCATCGGTGGCTGAGCAGGTGTCTGGCACTGTTGACAGCACAGGGTTGAACAGGTGGACCTCGGGGCTCAGCAGTTGGAGGGGCGGCAGCAGCAGTTGCACACCAGGCCTGGGGGGACAGCGTCAAGCAGTGGCACTTGTCCACCGCCCTTAGATCCGCCCATACCTGGTCCTGGCAAACAGCACCCACCCTCAAGGGGTGCTGTGCACCAGAACCGTCCACACCCTGGGGGTCACGATGCCATTGGGGCACAGTACCCATTGGACGCGCACACCCGCCTGCTGCAGGAGTCGGTCCAGCTGTAGGGGCGGGTTGCAAGGTCCGTGGAGGCACTGTCTGTGTCCATGGAGTGGCATGGCAGGGAGTGTGCTCGGGACCGAGCCGAGCTGGTCCTTATGCGGACGGATGTGACTGCTGCCATTGACAGGCTGACCCAGGCAGTGGTCTCTGTCGCGGACGCATTGGCCACACTGTCAGGTGCCCCTGTACCACACACCCCACACAGTGCGCTCTCCACTCCCCGTTCCCGGCATCGTGCGACACCAGGCCTGTCGACACCGGGTTCTGCTGTGGGCATCCTGAGCAAGTTTGTTTGGCGGGATGCAGACCTCTGTGCGGGCAAGGTCGCGGTCGCGCACTGGGACCACTGGTGGTGCACTAGCGCCACCGATGTAACCCCTGCTCAGCCTGCCAGTGCTGCTAGGCCAGCGGCGGGGCGCCCACCCATCCGTGGTGGCCGTGGGACAGTGCTCCCTGACTGAGCTGTCTCCCAATGCAGGCCCTGTCTGGTGCTGCCCTGTGTGCAATGTGTGTCACGGTGGGCAGTGCACTGCCGGGTGCTCTGCTCACCAAGCTGACACTGACCACCCGCACACTCTCCCAACTGCTGTCCACAGGTGCGTGTGGATGATGATGCCTGCATTGCACTGTACACCAAGGTGCAAGGTTGCCCAGGTCCTGACACACGTCGTGGACAGTCCAGGTGGTGGGGTGGTTGGTGGTGCTGTGTGTTGGCGATGTCATTTCGCAGTGCTGTGCTGCTGCCCTGTATCGCTGCCTGGTGTGTGTGTCCATATGAGTGCTCACCCTCTCTGATGGTGTGTTGGTATGCCTGGACCCTTCAACTCCCCTGACCTTCATGCGGTGTGTTCCCCTGTGTGCCTGTGGTTTCGCGCATGGACAGTGTTGCCTGCACATGTCCCCTTGACTTACCTGTGTTGTGCGTAGTGCTCTTCTGCAATCGTGTCCCGGTGCAGCTGGGCCTGCCGTGTCAGTCGGGGGTCCCTCCCGTCCTGAAAGGTGGCTCATCACCCACATCACCGGCGCCACTGGCGTCCCCATCGCTGTCCTCTTGAACACCTGTGCGGCTATCCCATGGTCTTTGGCCATGTTGTGCAGGATCAACAGGCCAGGAATATCCCACAGGCCTTTTGGGGCTGTACTGTCAGAGACTCCCCCGAGGTGTCAGGCATCCGAAGGCGTGCCTTGAGCATCCCAAACACCCGCTTTATGATGTTCCGTGTTGCGGCATGTGCCTCATTGAAACCGTGCTGCGCTGGGGTAGGTAGGGCGCGGTATGGTGTGAGCAGCCAGGGACGGGTGGGTATCCACAGTCACCTGTGTGGAGATAGTGGAGATCAGTGTCAGGTCAGGTCCATGTTGCCCATATCCTTGTGTGCCACTACCATGGCACCTGTGTCATTCCACCCTTGCACAGGTTGCATTCCATACATGTGTACTCACCCACTAGATGACCCGTGGGGATGTTCCCACTCTCAGATTGATGGCAGTGCAGATTGGTGCCATATGAAGGCATCATGTGCTCTGCCAGGGTGTGTGGCTCAGACATTGATGATGCGCCCAGTGGCATCACACACCACCTGGCAGTTGACACTAGAAAAGCCCTGGGTTCGATAAGCAGCCATGGGCCAGGTGGCGTCTTGGTGCCACATGGGTGCAGTCTGGCCCCTAGCCACCAGGCATATGCTACCCTGTGGAACTCCTGCATGTTTGCTGTATGCTCTGCAGCGGTGCTGGGGGAAATGGATGTACTCCACGGCATGAGGCAGCAGTCGCTGAGGAATTGGGTGAGGATGCATGACGTGGCCGACTGTGTAATGCCTGTGGTGTCCCCTGTCGGCCTCTGGAAGGTGCCCGTGGTGAGCAGGCACATGCAGGCTGTCACCTTGGTCTCCAAGGACAGAGCATGACTCCGTCGTGAGGGTGCCTGCATCACATCACTGCACAGCTCACTGAGCCGTCTCAGTATTGTCCTGTTCAGGAGGTACCGGCCCACAATCTCGACGTCTGTGTACAGCTCGAAGCTGATGCGGGCACGATACCGCCTGTCGGGGGCATACCGCCGACGGGCTCCCTCGCGGCCACATCCCCTGCAGCATGCTGTCTCACCCTCATTACAGCTTCCATGTGGAAGCTGACACTGTCCATCTCCTGGCTTCTGCCCCCCCAGCTGCTGTTCCTGTGTTACCCCCACTGCCCCCACTGCTGCTTCCACTGCACCGGGCACCCCCCACTGGCCTCTCTGTCCTCCAGGACCCACTGTCCCTCTCTGCCCTTCCTGCTCCTGTCTCTCTCTCTCTCTCTCTCTGTCTCTCTGTCTCTCTCCCCCAGTTTGCGGCCTGCTAGGGTTCTTGCGCTGCTCCCTTGAGCCTTTTTATTTTGGCTCACATCCGGTACTGCGCATCCTCCGGCTGAGCCACTCTTGCGCATTGCGCAAGTGTTCAAATATCGCATTGCGCACTTTATGCATGGACCCGCCCCCCTCGGTTGCGCATCCCTTCATTTCCATTGCGCTGTTGCTCAGCATGTTTCCGGGGGCGCAACTGGCCCCTTCTGAATATCGCCAGAATGGGCGCATTTTCGGGGTTAACCGCAGCGCAACCCTGTTAACATCATGCGCCCAACTCCCCGCACGAATATCGAGGCCTTAATATACATTTTGTAATTAATTGTTTCATCAGAAACATTAGAATAAGGGAATATATATAAGACAGAATGGGTATTGAAGGTTAACTGTCCCTTAATTGTGATGTCATCAGCTATGATTGTATATAAGTGTGGTTGTTTGTAAAGTTTGGTTATAACCCCCTTTGAAGGCATAGAGCCGAAGCGCAGGGGTCTGGACTTGCCATTTGGATTAAAATCACTTGCAGTATATTTTTCTGTGTCCTCGAGTGCTCATTACCTTGGCTTTTGTGTGAAGTATTGAGGTTTGCATCTCACGCTGTGAGCACCCGTTCGTAGTGTTACGCTGTTTTTCTGTTGGATTCGATTGCCTTTAATGAAATCCTCTTCTCTGCTCCTTTTGAGCTCCAAGAAGCCCTTGACTGAGCGATCGACTCCATGCCTTATGGCCTCGGCTGGAGAAGCTAGCCAGCAGTGCGCCCTCCACCAGCCCGCCTAGGAGCCCTCAAAAACAGGTAACCCTGCTCTCAGCCTCCAGGATTAACACTGGAGCCCCGATTGGACAATTACTTTAGGAATCACCCCCCACTGGCTGCTGCTTTTATGGCTTTGCCTGTGATTGGCCACCCTGGGAACTTTGTTTCTGAGGCTTTTTGGACTTGTTTCTTGCTCGCTCCCTACCAAGATTGCTCTGAATTTTCTTTCCACACACCCCGTCCTGACCCCGGCCTCTATTAAATGCTCTTCCATTGAGAGCTAGGCCCTCCACTAATTGCGTATTAGACAAAGTGCCACTCACCGTGCCTTTCTTCTAGCCTCATCAGTAGTTATCTCTGCCTTTTTGCAGAAGTGATACTTTTAGTCCTGTCAACCTCGTGTAGGACGTTAGTATTAGGAGACAACTCCCTTCTAAAAATGCTACTCGTGGATACTCTTCTGTATAGTTGCCTCATACTTTTATCATTCGCCCCACTTAAAATTTCATTTATCAATTTACAACATGGCCAAAACTCCCCCTGTAGTGACTACCGTGCTTTGCCTTCTCCTAATAGGCCAGGGCAACACATAGTGGGGATGACTTCCTCATGGTCATGCCCCTCCTCACACCAGGCATTGACCAAAGAATACGTGTGTACACCACTGAACTTGTCGCCCATAACTATCATCTATGCCGCATCTCTATCAAATTATGTTACTGCCCATAACATAGACACCACCAAACCAATATACGCCAGACAGTGCAACAAGAGGCTTCTTAGCAGACTAAGACACTACCTCAAGAAACTAATGGTACTTCTCCTACTTTGTTCTGGAAACACTGAATTAAACTCAGGCCCACCTGCCTCACTGGACTCACCTGCGGACCTCCCAAATTACAAAGGCATCAGCTTTCTCCACATACATGTCTGTAGTTTACTGAAGAAGCTCAGTATCTTACAGACTTGGGCTCTGCATGCATCTCCTGATTTCTGTATGATAACAGAATCCTGGCTCACGTCCTCGACCCCAGACAATTCCATCAACATACCGGGATACAATACCTACTGCTGTGATAGACTGACTAGAGGAGGAGGGGCTGTAATTTACGTTAAGAGCAAATTCACTGTCTCAGTCATAGACTGTACTTCAAAGGCTAAGGAATTTGAATGTCTGGCACTAAAATTATCCCTCTCCATTGAAAAAAGCACTCCTTATTGCAGCATGCCATCGACCGCCTTCTGGTGGCATGGCCATCTTGCCGCATCTCCAAAGCCTAACTGACTCAGCTAATACCGAGTGTATTCTAATGGAGGATCTCAGCCTAAACTGGAATTACGACAGCTCCAAGAAGCTAAAGGATCTCTGTGATGCGAATGGACAGACTCAAATAACACCTGCAATCACCAGACCCAACAGAAAGAACCTGTGTGACGTGGACAGCCAGTTCTGAGTGCTATGCCAAGAGCAGACCTGCTCTGAGAGCAAATGGGGTGGGCGTGGCAGCGCAGAAAGGGAAAAGCGTGCCTTCAGTGTAGCTAAAACCCTCACTGCCTCCACCAAAACCAGTTAGCCCCAGGTTTCAGAGAAAAGATTTCTCTGAGAGAAGAACTGAATGCTGGCTGTGTAAAGAAACTGGGCATATTGCCAGACAGTGTCCCAAAAAGGTAAGCCATAATACACAACCAGGTGCTAGAAAAGAAGTGGGTTGTTTGTGAGTCCCTGGAAGCATGACAGTGAACATGAGGGAACACATGCACCCAGTCATGGTAAATGGTGTGCAGACGCAAGGGTTAAGGGACAAAGGGGCATCCCTGACGTTAGTAAAGGGGGACCTGGTGCAGCCTGGTCAGCTTATGCCCAATAAATACGTCACTGTCCACGGGTTCACTGGTGAAGAGAAAACATTACCCCTCGCTAGTGTTCTCTTAGACTGGGGTGAAACAGGGGGAACTGTGCAACAGGTGGCTGTAGCCAAAACATTAGCAGTGGATGTGATCCTGGGTAACAATCTCCAACAGGGGATGGTATGTGCAGTTACCTGTAGCCAAACAGCAAGGGAAAATTGTAGTTCCCTGAACCCCACAGAAACCATTGTGGAAACCACTGGGAGGCTGGTTCCCCAGCCTGTGTCTCCTGATATGGAGACTGATAAAAAGGGGATAGAAATTTCCCCAGTAGCAAGTAACCACACAGCTACAGAGGGTTACTCCGAAGAGGAAGGGGTGATCCCTTGTCAGAGGGTTGGGATTGACAGTGATCCTGAGGGCCCTGATGCTAGTGCTAGAGACCCTAGTTTAGCGACTGAAGGGGACCTGTCCCATGCCTTGGGAATGTATGAGGGGTTCGCAGCTGCTCAGAGGAGTGACCCTAGTTTAGAGAAGCTGAGGGCTTGGGCAGACTCAGACGGCACACAGGGAGGTGACGGCAGACATAAGGTTTATTGGGAAAATGGACTTATGTATACTCAGGCAGTACAGACAGAGGGAGGGATGCTAGGCAGGCAGCTTGTCCTTCCCAAGGGGAATCGTGAGCAGTTGCTCAAAATTGCACATGATATTCCCTTGTCTGGTCATCTGGGAATCGCACACACTATGCAGCAGTTAGCCCAGAATTTCTACTGGCCTAACTTCACCCAGCAGATGAAGGAGTATTGCAGGTCTTGTCACCGGTGCCAAGAAATAGGGAAGGCGGGCAAGAAAACCCAAGCAGCCCTGATTCCCTTGCCCATAGTGGAGGAGCCATTCCAGAGGGTGGGAATGGGTATTGTGGGGCCTTTAAATACCCCTAGCTCCTCAGGGAAGAGATTCATCCTGACTGTGGTGGATTATGCCACCCGGTACCCAGAGGCTGTCGCCCTATCCTCACTGAGGACAGACAAAGTGGCAGATGCCTTACTTGGGATTTTCTCCCGTGGTGGGTTTCCGCAGGAGGTAATCACCGATCGAAGGGGTTCCTTCATGTCAGACCTGATGAAATGTTTATGGGAGAACTGTGGGGTGGTGCAGAGATGCATGACACCATATCACCCGCAAGCCAATGGACTTGTGGAATGATTCAACGGTACCCTAAAGTCAATGCTCTGGGCGTTTGCTGAACAGCATGGGAGGGACTGGGAGAAATACCTTCCCCACCTGTTGCTTGCATACAGGAAGGTGCCCCAAGAGTCGACAGGATTTTCCCTCTTCTAACTCTTATATGGACGCTGGGTACGTGGGCCCCTAGACTTGATCCGGGAGGACTGGGAAGGCAAGCACGCCACCCAGGGAACTCCCATTGTGGATTACATCCTTAGGTTTAGGGAAAGGCTGAAGGAGCTTATGGGGACAGCCCAGAGCAACCTGGCAGCTGCCCAACAGAAACAAAAAGTGTGGTACGACCGCAGAGTCAGAGCTCGCTCGTACATGGTGGATCAGGAAGTCATGGTTCTTGTTCCGGTCTGGAAAGACAAGCTGCAAGCTGAGTGGGCAGGACTGTACAAAGTGGTTAGGAAGGTAAATGACGTGAACTACATTGTGGAGTTACCTGACAGAAGACAGACAGAAAGAATGTACCATGTCAACATGATGAAGCCATATGCAAATAGGGCTGACATGGTGTTTGCAGTGTGTAGTCATGGGGAGGGTACGGACAAAGGAGACCCCCTTCTGGACTTGCTGGAAGAAAGTAAGCAGAAGTCCTCTGTGGAGGCAGTAAAATTGTCTCCCCAGCTGATCCCGGACCAGATCCAGAAAGAAAGGGAGGTTTTAGCAGACTTTGCCCCATTGTTTAGCACCAAACCTGGACTAACCTCATTAGTGACACACGATGTGGAGACAAGGACACAGACGCCCATACGGTGGACAGCATATCGGGTGTCAGAGGCTGTCCAAAAGGACATTAGGAGGGAAGTGGGGGAGATGCTGGATTTAGGGGTAATCCAGAGATCCCACAGCCCCTGGGCCTCACCCATAGTTCTTGTACCTAAGCCAGATGACTCAACTAATTTCTGTGTGGATTATCATGGACTGAATGCAGTCATGAAGTCCGACACCCACCCGATGCCCTGGACGGATGAACTCCTGGACAAGTTGGGAGGGGCGTCCTACCTTACGACCACTGACCTGACAAAGGGGTATTGGCAGATAGAATTGACAGACAGAGCCAGGGAGAGGTCGGTCTTCATCACTCCGATAGGCTTATTTGAGTTTAAAGTAATGCCTTTTGTTTTGAAGAATGCTCCAGCCACTTTCCAATGGTTGGTGAACCAGGTGTTAAATGGTGCTGAGGAGTACGCCGTGGCATACCTGGATGATATTTCCATCTTTAGTACCAGCTGGGAGAAACACCTATCCCACCTTAGGGATGTGCTGGACAGGATATAGAGGGCCGGGCTCACTGTCAAAGCCGAGAAGTGCCAAGTGGCCATGGGAGAAGTGGCATACCTCAGGCATGTGGTAGGCCGGGGACAGCTCCATCCTAACCAAATAAAGATAGAGGTGATCCAGGCGTGGCCCAAACCAGAAACTCAGAAGCAGGTCAGGAGCTTTCTAGGGACAGCAGGGTACTACAGGTAATTTGTACCCAATTACAGTGCCCTGGCTGCTCCCCTATCTGACCTGACAAAGAAAAGGATGCCAAAGAAAATTACCTGGGGCCCAGCCTGTGAGAAAGCCTTTACCAAACTAAAGGAGGCACTGTGCATTGCTCCTGTTTTGACAAGTCCTGACTATAGCAAGACCTTTATAGTTCAGACTGACGCCTCAGATGTGGGTATTTGGGCAGTACTGAGTCAGACATCTAGCCAAGGGACAGATCACCCAGTAGTGTACCTGGGTAGGAAGTTACTTCCCAGGGAGCAAGCATACTTCACGGTGGAAAAGGAGTGTCTTGCCATAGTGTGGGCCCTAAAGAAATTAGAGCCATACTTGTACAGGCAGCATTTTGTGGTGCAGACTGACCACAACCCCCTGGTTTGGCTGATGCAGATGGTGAAAAACAATGGCAGACTGCTAAGATGGAGTCTTGCTTTACAAGGGTATGATCTAAAAATCGTACATATGGCTGGAGCCAAAAACCAGAACTCAGATGGGCTGTCTAGGGTCTATGAGGAGTGAACTGATTTGGGAAGCTCATCCCATGTAGGGGATAGAACCCCCAAATTCAGTCTTGGTAGGGAGGAATTGTGACTTGGACAGCCAGTTTTGAGTGCAGTATCATTTTTTTTAAATATAAAATGTATTACTGACTGTCTCTGCTGAAAATCTGGTACTCTAGGAGTGACCTCACCCCCCAGGTTTCAGCTGAAAGATGAAAGCCATGAGAAAATGCTGAAACAGTATGAGATCGCACACACACTGGTTTTAGATACCAGGTGTTATGTGGAAGGCCTGAAGCTAATTACAGGGTGGAAGAAGCTTAAGTTCAGCATATCCATTTTTTTTTATGATGTTGGAGGGAAACCCAGGTTGTTACACAGGGGTGCAAAGTTGTAAATGCTCCTGTAAAGCCTGTGTGTGAGAGAGGATGCAGCCTGGACCAAACAGATGTCATTTGAAGGAAATGAGTCAAGCTGAGGATGGCAGAATTTAATTCTTGAAAAAGACATCCTGTTTTTTATTAGATATATTTTTTTATATATTCTGACAGAGGAGGAGCTAGGTGACCTCACACAAAAAGGGGTTGGCAAAAACAGTTTGCTTTAAGAAATATTCTGTTTTACTTCAGATACACTTTTATCTAGACTCTGACAATGAAACATCTGTAAGCACTTCAAACAGGTATTTTGAAAGAGAGATAAATCTAAATATTGTTGTAGAAATGTGCACTGTTTAAACCTTGTTCTTTTAAAAGATTTGTATGTCTTGTGATATAAGAGTTCTGTATTGTATGTTTTACATATTTTTATCTATGTTAGTAAAACTCTTTTTAGAGCATACTTGGTCTGTCTTTGAATTTCTTTTATTTGTAAGAAAAGTATATATGGTTATAGCAGACATTAGGCATAAGCTTGAAGGGTGATACCAAACTGGAAGAGAAGCGTTTTAAATCTGAGGTCTTTATTAAAGTTTTTAAGGATTCATCTCTGTATACCTGGTTAGGTGCCCGTTGGCAAAGATATCTGGCCCCTGAAGACAGAAATATCTGAGCCTGTGCGTTGGGTGCGCTAGCAAGAGGTTCACAGTTTGAATCCCCCTCCAAGACTTGAGACCAAAGGTTGATCCAAACTTACAAAACAGACAAGAGGGTTACCTTGTTCTGTTAAACTGTTCACAAGACTGTGCTCGGAGGTTGGCACTTTGGGAGTAGAGGGCCTGACCTGCTGAGTGGGTTTGTGACACCCTGAGCATAGCTCCCTTCTGGACCGTATGTTAGTAAACAAGCCTCATAACATCTTGCATACCGGGGTGTTCTCAAATGACATAATTGATCACTCCGCTATAGCCTGCATCAAACACTCTCTCCAAATAAAACTGGCCACCAAATTCATACTGAAAAGATGCCTGAAAAAAATCTGCCAGAATGCCTTCCTGAAAGACCTAAACAACATCAGATGGCAGGACTTCTATCTAGCCCCTTCACTTAGCGAGCCATTTAATATCTTTCATTGCCTCTTAATGGAGCTAATCAACAAACATGCCCCCCTTAGGCTGATTAGATAAAAAAAAGATCTCCTGGCTGGTTCTTTCCCAAACTGAGGAAAGCGCTCAAAGAAAGTAACTACTGGTGGAAAACAGTGAGGAAATCGCACTTGGAGGCTGACGGGCTAGCATTTTGCATCTCTAGAAATGCCTGCACCAAATTAATTAGGTCCGAAAATGTTAGATATTTCCAGGCAAAACTAGAAGTCAACAAAAACAACTCTGCCAAATTCTGGAACATCCTCAAAGAGGTTAAAGGTCAGCATTCTGACGCCTCCCTTCCAGCCAAAATTGTGTCCAATGGAGTTACTTACACGGACAGAGCTGCCATATTAGAGCAGCTCAATGAACACTTTTCCACTGCAGGGCTTGCCTTTGATGCCTCGTCTATCAACAAGCTTAGCCCAGTAGGGGATAGCATGGCTAGTTCTAATGCTAATCTCAATCCTAGCCAACCACATCCCTCTCCTTTCAGCTTTCTTACAGTTATTTTTTTTTTGTAATTTTTATTTATTAGATTTTATCATCTTACAGTACACAACTGTATCAGACATAAAATATAGGCAGATAGGTACACAGACCTTCACAGTTAATAGGATGTTGACTTACATACTACATGAATATCACAGTACACTTAAATTCTATAAAGGTTTGCCAGGTGGAAAACGTATAGGAGTAAATATGAACAGATAGACCTGTAGACATGTTGCACTCTCACCTCATTAACTAAAATGGCAGAAAGAACTCTGGTAGTCCAGGGCTTCCGTTCTCTTGCAGAACTGAACAGTGGCAGATGCCTGAGTGACCTAAGTAACAGTAGGAAAATCTACAATTTAAATCCCGGTCTCAGTTACGTTGCATTATTACCCCACAGCTGTAGGCAGGGCGCAGCCTGCCCCACTGGTGGAAAACAAACATCAGGGTATTTTTAATGTTCACACTGACTGAATGGTGAACTTACTCACCAACATTGATAAATTACTGTACTTGGTCTCAATAAGGGCATTTATAAGGTTTAACATCTAGAACGGCAAAT
Organism: Neoceratodus forsteri; assembly: GCA_016271365.2. Lineage (NCBI taxonomy): Eukaryota > Metazoa > Chordata > Ceratodontiformes > Ceratodontidae > Neoceratodus > Neoceratodus forsteri. Next base: position 1,103,395,736 of record CM028135.1, on the reverse strand, counting down.
ATGAGGACCAAAACATCATAACAGGTAGCTTATTAATCAGCTCCATGTGGCATTTAAAAATACTATAAAGTTTCAACATGAACAGTTTCTATAATTGCAACAACCAGGTTAAGGCCTGGAAATACAAAGAAACCTTTCCTCATTTTTATGTTGCTTGCACGCATGTGCAACAAACATAGTGCCATCACCGGAGATTTCGGAGGTGTGTCACCTCCTCCTCCAATTCAGTCAGTGTGTTGGCAGGCACGGCCCCTGTAAGCCAATGCATTTTGGAGCTATCTATGACACGCTCAAAAATGCAGTGGCACACTCTGATTGAAAGAACTACACTTCAGTGAGCACCGATAAGATATCGACTGCTCACGTGCAGCTCCCTGAACTACCCGCCAAAGTGCGCGCCCGCCCTCCCATACGCACTGTATGGCCGCGGGTGCCAAATCCCCATCGGCTGAGCTGCACCCCCAGTAGTAAGTGCCACGCTGAGGCCCACCCCAGCGTGGCAAGCTATCCTTTGGCTGATAGGGATGCCCAATCCCTGTCGGCTGAATGCCCCGATCCTTGGTGCCACGCTGAGGCCCACCCAGCGTGGCAACAATCATGGCCCGGCGGGGTGCCCAATCCGCCGTCGGCTGAGCCCCCAGCGTCCTTGTGCCACGCTGAGAGCCCACCCCAGCATGGCAAGCGTCCGTAGTCATTAAAAAAAAAAAAAACCTGTAAAACAAAAAGCGGTCCTGTGGGCGCATCTCCCAGCCCCTCCTCCCACTACCACCCACCCTACGCTTTTAGCCTCCCCACCCCCCCTCACCCCATGCCTTACCTCCGGACTCCGGCGCGGCGATCTTGATTGGATGGGAACACGTCTGCACTCTTCAAAGCCAACCACGAACTGAGGAAATGCCAGTAAGCTGTATAATGGGCTAGATAGAGGGTTTCAACTTTGTTGCATATCTCGGCATTTGGGAATTTTGCACAAATTTTCAACATGGGTTTTGGGACCCTTCTCATGAATTATGTCACTGTCATGGCGTTATTCAGGCCCGAAGGGTGATTTTGCAGTCACTCGCCAAATCACCCGCCGAGCCTGAACTCTTGCTCGCTCAATAAGTTAGTGCCAAAATTCCAAAAATGACTGTTCTGACGTCGTTGCGCAGTTCTATGCAGGCTCGTAAGTTCACAAAATTTCAATATTTTCCTCCAGATTTTCAACATTGCCACTTTACCACCTTCTTATGAGTACTACAGCTGTCATTTTCACATCTCACCCAAAATGTGTTTCCGCCCATGCCAGCACACAATGGGCGGTCGGTGTCTTGAAATCAATGTACGGACAAATGAAGAAAATCACAGTGACACTGTTCATGAGCAGAGGTCTTAAAATGGCTATGTTGAAATCTGGTGAAAAATTCCTAAAAATGACTGTTGTTTCTGAGCGTCGTTGTACAGTTCCTTATGCGCTTTCGTATGTTGCGAATTTTCAATATTTTCACTCCAGATTTCCAACATTGCCATTTGCCACCTTCTTATAAACAGTACAGCTGTCATTTTCACATCTCACCCAAAATGTGTTTCCTATGTAGCATACAATGGCACAATGGTGTAATGCAAATCAATGCACGGGACAATTAAGAAAATCACAGTGACACTGTTCATGAGCAGAGGTCTTAAAATGGCTATGTTGAAAATTTTGTGAAAAAATTCCCTTCAGATGTTCTGCAATATTACTAATGAAGACATTGAACAGAACTGGCCCCGGGACCGATCCCTGCAGCACCCCACTGGTCGCTCCCTCTCCCTAGATTGCATACCATTTACCACCACTCTCTGCCTCCTGTCTGTTAGCCAGTTTCTAACCCAGTTTACCACCCTTTCCCCCATGTCCAGCCTACCCAGCTAGTTTATCAGCCTCCTATATGGGATGGTGTCAAGGCTTTGCTGAAATCAAGGTGGCGTTGTCCACTGCCCCACCCTGATTCACTTCCTTTGTCACCCAGTCAAATAAATCAACCAGATTTATCTGACATGATGTCCCCACTGTGAATCCATGTTGTCTATGGTCCTGGGTTCCGATGGCATCTAGATGCCCCACTATCCTTTCTTTAAGCAATGTCTCCATGATCTTCCCACTACTGAGGTGAAGCTGAATGGCCTATTGTTCCCTGCCTCCTCCCTGCTGCGGACTTGTGTAGAGGGACCACATGTGCCCTCCTCCAATTCACTCATGTTGAATGCTCAGTGAACATGGCTGCCAGAGGTACTGCTATCTCCTCGCAGTTCTGTTAATATCCTTGAAGCGATGCCATCTGGTTCCATCGCTTTGTCTACCTTCAATTTAGTGAACTCCTGCAGGACTCTTTTGCCTTTGAATGGGCTATTGTCCACCTCTTCACCCCCTTGGCAACTGCTGTCCTGCTGTGGCCCTTGCCCTTCCCACTCTTCTGTGAATACTGAACGGAAAGACACAGTGGATGTCTTGGGAGGAAGGCATGAAACTGTCACTTCCAAATACCTAAACAGCACATACAAGCAAGCAACATTCGGCATTGACAAATGCTTGTTTTAATAATGTCAATTATATATCAATGTCTCAGAACAAGTACTTGTACCTCAGAGAGAGAGGAATTAACAAGAAGATACAGATCCAGTATTTCACCCTTCTTCATCTGATGAAGGAACAGGAGGCTGTAGTCTCGTTATCAATTTCTCTGCAAATTGAGCTGGAGCCGGTGGGTCCAGAAAAATGTGTTTTTTTGCCTCATGTCGAATATGAACCGTGCCGGGAAGTTAAGACGAGCTTCAACCCCGTGGCTTAGTAGGTCTTTCTTTATGATCCGTAGTTCCTTCTTTCAGGCTTGAGTTGGTGCGGAGAGGTCGGGGAAAACCCCAAGTGACTACCTTGCCATACAATCTCTCCTTTGGATCATGCAGCTTGAAGGTGCGCTATCTGAGCCTTAGGCAGCCCCAGGGTTACGATCGTTGTCAGTGATTTTTGTTGGGAAGGCCCTTCCAATCAGGCTCTCTATGGAATAGCAAAGGCCTTTAGGAGTTTGACCCCAGAGTCTTTTGGCAGGAGCTGGAGGTCCTCAAATATAATTTTTGTCACCACTGAAAGGATTTCAGCTGATCTGGCGAAACGTGGGGGAAGGCCTAGAATTCTGACATTGCCCTGTTGTTGCGTATTTTCAAGGCTTTCCACTTTTGCTTTAAGTAGCGATACGTCCCGGACAAAGGCCGCATTGCATTTGGACTGTCATACCTGTACATCTTGAAGCTCTTTTATAGCACCCACATTATCTTGTATGCTACGATCACTTTCTGTGAGCTTCACCTCGACTGCCCCATCCTCTTATTCGTCTCTTCACCGTTGGCTTGAATTTTGGATTACATCGCTAGGATTTGAGTAGTAGGGAGCTCCGGTGTCACCGACCCCAGTCCCGCTGTAGGTCCCATAGTGGCATTAGAGCATGTGGGAGAAAGATATGACTCCATGTTATGGGAGGTTCATTTGGTGTCTCTTTTTGGTCCCATCTTGTGCCTTAGGGTTTCCGATGCGTCCCTAGCAGATTTTGACTGCTGCAGAAAGTTTAAATATCGATTGAAGAGGCCTTAATAATCGATCTACGTAGGAGCTGTCTCAGATTGCTGCCACCACCTTGCTGCTCAGCAGCGCCCCCCTCTTACAGTTATGTTTAAACAAGTAGAGGACCTTCCTCTGTCACTGGACAGTAAAAAGAGTGTCTGTGCTGACAATATCGAACCTTTCTTCCTAAAGCTTGGCTATTTCTACTTGACGGCCCCTATCACCCATTTATTTAACACCTCCCTGAAACAGGGCAAGCTGCCTGTGTCGTGGAAAACTGCCTACATGTTACCTCTGTTCAAGTCAGGGGACCCGTATGACCTGAACAATTATCGGCCCATTTCCATACTATCCCCCCTTTCAAAATTACTGGAAAAAATTCCCAACACCCAAATTAGAGAACACTGGGATTTGCAGAAACTGCTAAACTCTGCACAGTCTGGGTTTAGGGCCAAACACAGTACAATATCTGCCCTTACAAAAGTAACCACCGATTGGCAAATTGCCCTGAACTCTGAGAAATATGTGTTTGCCCTTTTCCTCGATCTCAGTAAGGCCTTCTATATTGTGGATCACATCATCTTGCTTACTTCACTGAGCAATATCGGTCTCCATAATCCTGCCATTAACTGGTTCACCAGCCACTTCACCAATAGGTTACAACAAGTCAAATCTGCAGGTGACCTGTCTCCACAAAAATCTCTTCTATGAAGAGTACCATACCTCACCAATAGGTGATAACAAGTCAAATCTGCAGGTGACCTGTCTCCACAAAAATCTCTTCTATGAGGAGGCCCATACCTCGCCAATGGGTTACAACAAGTCAAATCTGCAGGTGACCTGTCTCCACAAAAACCTCTTCTATGAGGAGTCCCAGAAGGCTCCATCCTGGGCCCTATCCTATTTGCAATCTACATCAATAACCTGGACTCTCATCTATGTGCAGCTAATGTGCACTTATTTGCTGATGATACAGTACTCTACACCTCAAATTCTTCACTGCACTCAGCCTAGGAGGACACAGCGAGACTTTATCACTCTTCAACATAACCTTATCAAACACAAGCTTCTACTCAATGCCAAAAAAACTAAAACCATGATTCTCTCACAAAAGGCAGTCTCCGGACTTACACATATCCCCAAGATACTAACGCTTTTGGATGAACCCCTTGAAATAGTTGATACCTTCAAATATCTAGGGTTCAGGCTGGACAACAAGCTTAACTTTCTGTGCCACTTGAATGAAGTCTTGAAAAAGCTAAGACAGTGGCTAGGCTTATTCTACTGTATTAAACACCTGCTTACCGTAGAAGCTAGAAAGAGACTAGTACAATCCACATTCCTACCCATACTGGATTATATCGACTTCCTCTGCATTCACTGCCCCCATCAGTACTAAATAAACTTGACACTCTTTACCACCGAGCCTTAAGATCCATCTTTAACCTGCCTCTTCGCACACACCACTGCCTGCTGTACCAGGAGTTGGGATGGCCTCCACTCTCAACAAGGAGAAAAAGAAATGCTCTCCTTTGGCTTTTTAGAGCACTATCTGACAAACTTCCTGCACATATCTCAAGCTTTTTCAAGCGTGCCAATGGATTCTATGGCTTGAGACACTACACCACACTTTGTTTCCAGATACCTAGAGTGAATACTACCTATGGCTCGTCCGCAATCAATTTTTCACTCCCATCTTTATGGAACACTATGCAAAGCTCACTAAAGCTCTCCTCACTCCCAAGCCTATTCACATTTAAAGCTCTGATATCTGAATATCTGAGGGAAACTTGCAGTTGCTTTAGGTATCCTGGAGTCCTTAGCTTCTGGCTCCTCCACGATTCTAACATAACAGAATGTCACTCAACTCACATCCCTCTCATGGGAAACCCAGCACTTACTAGCTTTTCTCCTCCATTCCTGTTCTTCTGCATCCTTTCCCCTCCTTCCTAGCAGACTCATGATCCTTCTTCTCCTCCTTGTTATTTCCTGGAAGGTACTAGCCTCCCTTCAGTAGCGCTAGCCTTGCAGTATCATCTCTTCTCTCCTCTGAGACCTCATTACGAATTGTAACTGTGTGACCCTATGTTAAACTTATGTTGGTCTATAGCAACCTTTACCTGTATTGTGCTGTTGCGTCTGAGCTTCTGCAATCGAGACTATGTATTGTATTGTTTTTTGTCCAGGACCACTTTGAAAATGAACTTGCTCAATGGTGTTGTTGCCTGGTTAAATAAAGTTTGATTGATTGATTGATTGATTGATTGATTCCCCTGCTCTTTTAGTGTTGGGGGGGGGGGATTTAGTATTATGATGTTTTGCTGTTTGACATTTCTCTATACTGGAATGCTTCTTTATGGTTTTTTCCCTGATTTCCTTTTTCTGCTTTTGTATGTTGTAATACCTTCATATATGTTTTTGTTTTGTAACTTTGTATTAACATTTCCCCTACTCTTTTGGTGGGGATGGGATGGGTTTTTTTTTGGTACTACTTTAGCTTATTTATGTTTGCCATGAATGTATGATGTAATATTTATTTATTTTCTTAATTTCTTTTAAGCTTTGGGTATGATGTAATACATTTTTGTATAACTTGTTTTAAGTTTTGAATAACAGATTCCCCTAATCTTTTAGCGTGTGTGTGTGTGTGTGGGGGGGGGGGGGACTTATAGTATTATGAATATTTTGGTTTTGACATTACTGTATGCCGAAATCCTTATTTCTGTTTTTTGTTTCTTTTCATTATAATTTTGTATGATGTAATATTTTTAGTATATTTTGTTTTGAAGTTTTTTGAATAAAAATTCCCGTACTCTTTTAGTGTTTGTGGGGGGTTGCTTACAGTAATTTTATTTATATTTAGGGTTTCAAGTATGAAGTAATACTCTTTTCTGTTTATGTTTTCTCCATTTTATGATTTTGTACGAAGAAATACTGATTTGTTTGTATGTTCTTTCAAGTTATGAATGAAAATTACCCTACTCTTTTTGAAAAGTGCCATGGGATCTTTAACATCCACCTGAACTACCACCAATCCAAGCAGATGGGACCTCAGTTTAACGTCTCATCCGAAAGACGGCACCTCAGAAGTGCAGCACCCCTCTCATGCTGCACTACAGTGTCAGTACTGGGATATTAACCCAAGTGCAGATGTGGGAACTGAACTCACAGTCCTCTGATCTCTGAGCCTCAGAGGCGAGTGTGCTACCTACTGAGCCACTGACACTGCTAAATGAAATCTATGAGATTAGTCTGACAGGACCGTCCTGTTGTAAACCCATGTTGTCTTGGATCCTGGGCTCCTATGGATGCCAGGTATTGCACTATCCTTTCCTTAAGGAGTGCCTCCACAGTCTTGCCCACTACTGCACTAAGATTGACTGATCTATAGTTCCCTGCTTCCTCCCTGCTACCACTCTTCTGGAGCAGATCACATGAGCCATTCTCCAGTATTTTGTGACTTCTCTTGTGCTCAGAGACTCACTAAACAGTTCTGATAATGGCTCAGCTAGGACAGCCAGCCAGTTGCAGAACAGCCAGGGTAATGAGGGTGAAGGACAACCAGGACAATGAGGGTGCAGGACAGCCAGAGTAATGAGGGTGCAGGACAGCCAGTATAATGAGGGTGCAGGACAGCCAGGGTAATGAGGGTGCAGGACAGTCAGTATAATGAGGGTGCAGGACAGCCAGGGTAAGGAGGGTGCAGGACAGCCAGTATAATGAGGGTGCAGGACAGCCAGGGTAATGAGGGTGAAGGACAACCAGGGTAATGAGGGTGCAGGACAGTCAGTATAATGAGGGTGCAGGACAGCCAGGGTAAGGAGGGTGAAGGACATCCAGTATAATGCAGGTGCAGGACAGCCAGGGTAATGAGGGTGCAGGACAGCCAGGGGAATGAGGGTGCAGGACAGCCAGGGTAATGAGGGTGCAGGGCAGCCAAGGTAATAAGGGTGAAGGACAGCCAGGGTAATGAGGGTGCAGGACAGCCAGTATAATGAGGGTGAAGGACAGCCAGTATAATGAGGGTGCAGGACAGCCAGGGAAATGAGGGTGCAGGACAGCCAGTATAATGAGGGTGCAGGACAGCCAGTATAATGAGGGTGAAGGACAGCCAGTATAATGAGGGTGCAGGACAGCCGGGGTAATGAGGGTAAAGGGCAGCCAGGGTAATGAGGGTGCAGGACACCCAGTATAATGAGGGTGCAGTACAGCCAGGGTAATGAGGGTGCAGGACAGCCAGTATAATGAGGGTGCAGGACAGCCAGGGTAATGAGGGTGCAGGGCAGCCAGTATAATGAGGGTGCAGGACAGCCAGGGTAATAAGGGTGCAGGACAGCCAGTATAATGAGGGTGCAGGGCAGCCAGTATAATGAATGTGCAGGACAGCCAGTATAATGAGGGTGAAGGACAGCCAGTATAATGAGGGTGCAGGACAGCCAGGGTAATGAGGGTAAAGGGCAGCCAGGGTAATGAGGGTGCAGGACAGCCAGTATAATGAGGGTGCAGGACAGCCAGGGTAATGAGGGTGCAGGGCAGCCAGGGTAATGAGGGTGCAGGACAGCCAGTATAATGAGGGTGAAGGACAGCCAGGGTAATAAGGGTGCAGGACAGCCAGTATAATGAGGGTGAAGGACAGCCAGTATAATGAGGGTGCAGGACAGACAGGGTAATGAGGGTGCAGGACAGCCAGTATAATGAGGGTGCAAGACAACCAGGGTAATGAGACTGCAGGACAGCCAGTATAATGAGGGTGCAGGACAGCCAGGGTAATGAGGGTGAAGGACAGCCAGTATAATGAGGGTGCAGAACAGCCAGGGTAATGAGGGTGAAGGACAGGCAGTATAATAAGGGTGCAGGACTGCCAGTATAATGAGTGTGCAGGACAGCCAGGGTAATGAGGGTGCAGGGCAGCCAAGGAAATGAGTGTGGTGGGTCAGCCAGGAAAACAAGGGTCCTGGCACAGCCAGGGTAATAGGGTGCTGGGTGTCACAAACCCACTCAGCAGGTCAGTCCTCTACTGCCAAAGTGCCAACCCCTGTGCGTAGTCTTGTGAACAGTTTAACAGAACAAGGTAACCCTCTTGTCTCTTTTGTGAGTTCGGATCAACTTTGGTCTCCAGTCTTAGACGGATTCAAACTGTGAACCTCTTGCTAGCATACCCAATGCACAGGCTGAGATAATTCTGTCTTCGGTGGGCCAGATATCTTTGCCTACGGGCACGTAACCAGGTGTACAGAAATGAACCCTTTAAAACTTTAATAAAGACCTCAGATTTAAAATGCTTCTCTTTCCAGTTTAGTATCACCATTCAAGCTTATGCCTAGTGTCAGCTATAACCACATATACTTTTCTGGCAAATGAACAAAAATCAAAGACAGACCAAGTAAGCTCTAAAAAGAGTTTTTACGAAAATAGATAATAATATGTAAAACAATACAGAACATGAGGGTAATGAGGGTGCTAGGGCAGTCAGTGAAGTGAGGGTGCTGGGGCAGTCAGTGTAATGAGGGTACTGGGTCAGTCAGTGTAGTGAGGGTGCTGGGGCAGTCAGTGTAGTGAGGGTGCTGGGGCAGTCAGTGTAATGATGGTGCTGAGGCCGGTCAGTATAATGAGGGTGCTGTGGCAGTCAGTGCAGTGAGGGTGCTGGGGCAGTCAGTGTAGTGAGGGTGCTGGGGCAGTGTAATGAGGGTGCTGGGCAGTCAGTGAAGTGAGGGTACTGGGTCAGTCAGTGTAATGAGGGTGCTGGGGCAGTCAGTGTAATAAAGGTGCGAGGGTAGCAGGTAATGAGTGTGCAGGGCAGCTAGGGTAAAGAATTGCTGGGGCAGCTATGGTAATAATGCAATTCTGCTTAAAGTTGGACCAGCATAACATTCTGTGGTGATTTGCATATGCAGCCCATGATGCTTTTCATTGTGGGGGCATGTGTGATTTTGTATTTTCTTGAATCTTGGCTTCCCAGCCAAATTCCCTTTGGGGTAACCCTTGCCTCAGTGTTTGCGCACAGAGGTTCTTTGTCTTTTAAATAGTTTTTTATTTTAATGGGTTCACCACAATATATCCAAGGCACACTGCCTTAAGAGTAGCTGGTCCATTTCACTGGGGTGTCAAGCAGACAAGGCATACTGATGAGTCCTGGTAGGATGAAACATGTGTCTATGTCTTCTGTTAGCACCCTTTGCAAACTGTGTGAGAGGCCTTTTGGCACCATGCAATTCTGCTTAAAGTTGGACCAGCATAACATTCTGTGGTGAATTGCATATGCAGCCCATGATGCTTTTCATTGTGGGGGCATGTGTGATTTTGTATTTAGGGTAATAATAGTGCCAGGGCAGCTAGCCTAATGAGGTTGCTGTGGTAGCCAGGGTTATGATGGTGCAGCCAGGGAACTGAGGGTATTGAGACAGCCAGGGTAATGAATAGTGGTGGGCGAAGTGGCCGAAATTCACTCCACGAAGTGATTTTCGGAGTAATGTGGAATCCACGAAGTACTCCACTTGCAGTGTAAATACTTCACATCATAATTGAGAACACAAAGTCCATTGAAACAATGACTTTGCGTTATTCCAGCCTTCCCCAAACCACTTCTCCACTAATTTTAAGGGTGAAGTACATTGAAATCGATGTACTTCATTTATTCATTTTGTTTTTATGCCTAGCACACTTTGCAGTGCTTCATGGGATTGAGGTCACATGGGCTCTAGATTGTTCTGTACAGCCTCAGTTCTGTGTAGTGTGTGTGTGTAGTGGAAGATGGAGACAGTTTCCTCTCAAAGCTCTGCAATTCAAATCCTCTAAAAGCTGTTAAAAAAGCCTTTTTGAGGTATTTTTTTGCTCACAATTTAGTATATCAATTGTAGGAAACCCTCCTGTGCTCATATCATTGAGTGTTTATTGTTTGTGTGTGGATTTGAATGTAAATTTAGAACAGTCAGTCTGTGTACTGTGAAGTGTGCTTTGGGGCAGGGGCATAACTGTGGTGTAGGTAGATTAACTGGGAGAAAAAGGCAGTCTCTGTTTTGGTTATATTTTTCTTGTATAACTGTTAATGTACCCACAGTAATATTTTCAGTAATTCTTGACATTTTTTTGCTGATTGTTGTGGTGCAGCAGTGTATAATTTCAGTTTATTTTAAACATTTGGTTATATTACTAAAGGTTTTCAATTTGCTACGCATTACTTGTAGTGTGTGTGTGAGTGTGTGTGCGATGCGTCCCATTAAATCAGACACCTTTTATTGTGCCACAGAGTAATTGCAACAGTGTGAACCTGCTATCCTCTGCACCGGCATGAATTTTTTATACTGCTTTGTGGTATCTTTACTGGTAGTGGACAGTTAACTGTCGTACAGTATCCAAATCTGGATAAGAATACCTTTTGCCGGTTGTGGGGGGGCACAACCAGCAAAAGGTATTCTTATCCAGATTTGGATTTGTGACTTGTGAGCACTGGTTAGGTGTTGTTGAGGTGTTGTTGTGCCTTTGCTTCTGCATCTCTTGAGTGCACAGCGCTTTCTTAATCTGTCTGTGCGTTTGCAGTACACCATTAATTCTGGGAGACTGCATTTTTTGTTATGCTCTCATTTCACTTCATCAATTTCCATTTTCAATTGTTTATCCAGGAGTGGCACACTAAGCTGAAAGCTTGTTTACAGGTGTGACCTGGGAGCACAGGGAAGTTTAGTGACTTGCTCCGAGTCACAGTATGCAAGTGGGGGCTGTGGGATTCCAACCCAGGTCTCCAGATTTCTCCAGGTCTCCAGGTCATCAGCACTGGGGAATTTTCTGGACAAAAATCAAGTAGCATTTTGTGGATGCACATTAATTCTGGTGACTGTGTGTGACCACTGCGCGCATGACGGAGTACACCATTAATTCTGGGAGACTGCATTTTTTGTTACCCTCTCATCTCTCTTCATCAGCATTGGGGAATTTTCTGGACACAAGACAGTAGCATTTTGGGGATGCAAATTAATTCTGGTGACTGTGTGTGACCACTGCATGCAAGACGTCTGAGTGCGTCATTAATTCTGGGAGACTTTGAATTTCTTGTGCTCTCATTTCACTTCGTCACCGTCAGCAATGGGGAGTTTCCTGGACAAAAGACATGAGCATTTTGGGGATGCACATTAATTCTGGTGACTGTGTGTATGAGGGACTGCCAATATTGTTGTCACTTCACCGTACTGCGCGTTACAGCGGAATGACAATGTGAGTAAAATTACAAAGCTGATGAGCCTTTTGTATTAGCCACTTTGGTGGCAGGTGACAATGCAGTGCCCACTCACGGGCACTGCTGTGCAAATTAAATTTGCTGCATATCTAGTAATCGGATGCCAGAGCAGTCAGGTAATGAGGGTTCTGGGGCAGCCAGTGTAATGAGGGAGCTGGGCAGCTGTGGAAATTAGAGTTCTGTAAGTAGATGAACAGCTGGCCATCACAAACCACACCAACCCCAACAGGTAGAACTTTTTAAAGCAGTTCCATAGTAGTTACTGGCTTGTGAGATGCAACAAATGTTCGGGGGGGGGGGGACACTCTGGGGTGATCCACTAGATAGCAGAGTACATAAATGACTTATTGTAGCCCTGCCTGATTCCCTTCCCTTTCCTTGTTGGAGAACCAGATTGGTTTCTTGTTTTCGCTACTCTTGGTAGCTGTTGTCAAGCATGATTTAGTTGCTTTGAGAACCCCCCCCCCTTTAATTTCTGGTCACCTCTCCTCCACTTCCCTGATCCTGTCCACTACTACTAAATGTTTCCTGTCTAATTACCTCATGTGGTCAAAATCTGCTCGTATGAAATCCAGAACCAGGATATACCTTTACCCAGAGCCAGTTCAAACCATATGGTATTATGGAACAGCAGTCTTTGGGGCAGTTGGGGCATGCACGATTCCCCCCTCTCAGATGGGCATTGGGCAGTAGCGTCACTTCCACCTCAGGACTGGGTCAGATAGTGAAAGGTCTGATTAATTCATCCCTGGTCAAACTGGGCAAAAGCCAGTGGGCCCAAATCTCCAACTGCTGCACCGCCCTAGGTATAATTACTGGGAAGGAGACCCACGAATTAAAGCAAATAAAAATGTGTTTTCAAGTAAATAATTACTGCTGAAACATTGCTTTGAAAAGTACATGATGCAGTGGAAACCGACTTTTTAAAGCAAGTCTTGTGTTCCCTGGAATTTTGCTTGACATATTTTTTTCTTTTCTTATTGCAGGGATTAGATCTCTCAGCTTGCTTCAGAATGGCCACAAGCTGTGTTTCTCTCAGACTTGGCTTAGCTTCTGTGTTGCTGAGCAGCAAATCATATATTGGAAAGGGTCCAATAAATCTTTTCTGGCCGCTTGCTTCAGTTCTGTCTGTGTTACTTTTGAAAAGAAACTGGAGGGAGATTACACAGCACCTCTCTCAAGTGCCGCACTTATGGGGGGATGTGCCCCTTTTTACCACTCAGAAGCCCTGATGGAACGCATGTTGATTGATCAACAGCCAACATTATGAACACAGATGTATTATTTCTGAAGAATTCTGTACTTTTAGCTGTGTAACACCTGGGTTCCCTAGGGGTTGCTAGAACCCCTTGTGTAGTGTAGTTTGGGTAGGAGCTGGGCAGCACAAGGGTAAAATCCCTGTAGGGCTCCTTTAAAACATCTGGTCAGCTCTGCTGAGCAGAGGGTTCTAAAATATAATTTGGAACTCTGGTAGCAGCCTGACCCACTACTTGTAATGCTGCAGTAGAAAGTTCTGATCCTAGTTCGGTTTAGATTTTAGTTCAGTGGAGAGCTCGAGTGGGTTCGGTCAATATCCTGAAAGTGGCACACCGATTGCCAGAGGAATACCCCCCTTCTCTTTTCTTTTTTACCCTAGTCAGTAAAAGGAATGGTCTGGATGCCGAGTCTTGGTGGTTGCCATATTCTGTGATGCCCCGGGGGGGTGAATACCTTCAGAAAGTGCTTGTGGGACTGGTAGCAGTGAGTAACTGCTGGGGCCATTCTCCATCTGTAATGATTTAAGTCAAAGTGCTGCCCAGAATTGGTTTGGCCCAATCCAGGCCCTCCAGTCATGGAAAAGGCAATGTGTTTGAAATTTGTCATTTCAGGATTATAAAGTAGGGTTAGTAAATTTTTAGACCCTATCTGCTTCCCCCTGCTCTGGAGTGGTACATGTTGTTGAAGTTAGCTTACCTTCCTAAAGGTTTTAGTTTAATTTATAAATTGTTAAATGAGGCAGATGACTCTCTGACAGAACATGCTGGACTTAAATGGCAGGAAGATTTAGGACAAATAATCTCAATTTCAGTTTGGAATAAGGTGTGGGCAAATGCCTCTAAATCATCCAAAGAAATACAGGGGAGAATAATACAGTTCACAGTTTTGCGTTATTATTATTATTACTCCCCAGACAGTTGTTTTAACTTAGGGCCGAGCTCTAGTGACCACTGTTGGACATGCGGCATGCTGTCACAGGGCTGGTGGCTCATTTGCTTTGGTTCTGCACAGGGGTACTAGATCGCTGGAAACAAATCTGTGCCTTGTGTCAAACCATACTAGGTCTCCTTATCCCCATTTCTCTTCTGATATTTATTATTGGTGATGTTAGCATGTTAGAAGCACCATAATTAAAGAAAGTATGCCTTTTTGCAGATGACACAAAGATCTGCAACAGGGTTGATACACAAGGAGGCGTGGAAAGGATGAAAAGGGACTTGGCAAGGTTGGAGGAATGGTCAGAAGTATGACAGCTAGGATTCAATGCAAAGAAGTGCAAAATAATGCACCTGGGAAACAAAAACCCAGGGGAAGAATACACAATGGGTGGGGAGGTAGTAACAACAACAAAAAAGGAAACTGACCTGAGGGTAATCATATCAAATGACCTTAAGGTTAGCAAGCAATGTGAGAAGGCAGTAGGGAGGGCTGGGGTATACTGGGATGCATAGGGAGAGGCATCAGCAGCAGAAAACAGGAAGTTGTTATCTCTCTGTACAGACAGTTGGTGAGACCCCATCTGGAGTACTGTGTCCAGTTCTGGAGACCCCATCTCCACAAGGACATAGACAGGATAGAGGCAGTCCAGAGGAGGGCAACTAAAATGGTGCAGGGTCTGCAAGAGAAGCCGTATGAGGAGAGACTAAAGGAGCTTAATATGTATACCCTTGAAGAAAGAAGGGAGGGGGGACATGATAGAAACTTTTAAGTACCTCAGTGGGAATCAACAAAGTCCAAGAGGGTAGCATTTTCTAGAAAAAGAGACTGCAAGAACAAGGGGACACAATTTAAAGATAGAAGGAGGGCGGTTCAGGGGCAATGTGAGGAAGTATTATTTCACAGAGAGGGTAGTGGATGCATGGACAGCCTTCCTGAGGAGGTTGTAGGGTCTAAAACTGTGGGAGAATTCAAGAATGCATGGGACAGACATAAGGCAATTCTTGTGGGGGGTAGGAAGAAATAGGCTGTTGGTTAACTAGGATCTGCGGCCTATCCTGTAGGTAGGGAAATGGGCAGACTAGATGGGCCTAGCGGTCCTTATCTGCTGTCAAAGTCTATGTTTCTATGTCAGTAGCGTTAGCCTTTAAAAGGCTTCTTAAAAACTGGAAGGAAATAATTATACCTTCTTTGCAACAATGCCTAATTTCTCTGGAAAGGGTTGCAAATAATGGAAAGGCGCAAGCCCGTTCTTCTGTGGGAAATAGCTCTTCCCCCACAGCCTACATAAGTCATCAGGCTCCCGCCGCTCTGCTTAGAGCAAGTCGCACTTACTGCCGTACTGCTGCTGGTCTGCGGATGCCTTCTTGTTTCCTCCTTCTTTAACCGGGCTTCCTGCACCCCCTTCCCTTGTTTGCTCTCTCTCCCTCTCTTTCTCACCCCATGTGCTGTTTTGTCTATGTTCTGCCCCCCCCCCGTCCTCCCTGTGTCTTTTGTCCCCATCTGTCTTCTTGGGGGTTTTTCATCTGCAGCTCGCTCTGCCGCTGCATCCTATGCCCCTTCCTGGTCTCCGCTACTGTCTGCTTTCTTGCCTCTGCATTTGTTCTTGCCTCTGCATTCATTCTTTCTCTCTCTCCTGTCTCCCTTCAGACAGCTACTGTTCCACACACCAGTCTAGTTTGCCACTGCCTCACACCTCGCTTTGCAGTCTTCCGAGTTCTGTATTGCTAGCGCCATTTTTCGCTGCTTTCTCGGTGCTTCCTCCTAGCATGGTCGCCGCTACCACCATGTCCTACTTCCTCCTCCCATACTACTTTGTGGTAGGAGATCTTGTGTACTCCGGCCTGCCGTGCTTCCTTCATTCCTCACTGCCCTCCTGGACGTCTCGTCTTCCATCTCCCATGGCTACCACACCTCAGCTCCTGCAACAGTTATCGCTTGCTTTCCTGTCCCACATTTGTCCCATTTCTCCATGTTGTGTCCCACATTTTGTCTCCTTCCTCATGTTGTGTCCCAGATTTTGTCTCTTTTCCCCATGTTGAGTCCCACATTTTGTCTATTTCCCACATTGTGTCCCACATTTTGTCTCATTTCCCTGATTGTGTCCCACAGTTTGCCTCTTTCCTCGTGTTGTGTCCTACATTTTGTCTCTTTTTCTCCTGTTGAGTCCCACATTCCATCTTTTTTCCCGCATTGTGTCCCACATTTTGTTTCTATCTCCACATTGTGTCCCACATTTTGTTTCTTTTCCCCACATTGTGTCCCACATTTTGTCTCTTTTCCCTATGTTGTGTCCCACGTTTTGTCTCCTTCCTCACATTGTGTCCCACATTTTGTCTCTTTTCCCACATTGTGTCCCACATTTTGTCTCTTTTCCCCACATTGTGTCACACATTTTGTCTCTTTCCCCATGTTGTGTCCCATGTTTGGTCTCTTTTCCCCATGTTGTGTCCCACAGTTTGTCTCTTTCCCCATGTTGTGTCCCACAGTTTGTCTCTTTCCCCATGTTGTGTCCCAAGTTTGGTCTCTTTTCCCCATGTTGTGTCCCACATTTTGTCTCGTTTTCCCACATTGTGTCCCACAGTTTGTCTCTTTCCCCATGTTGTGTCCCACATTTGGTCTCTTTTCCCTATGTTGTGTCCCATATTTTGTCTCTTTTTCCATGTTCTGTCCCACAGTTTGTCTGTTTTTCCTGTGATGTGTGCCATGATTGATCTCTTTTCCCCACGTTGTGTCTCACATTTTGTGTCTTTTCCCCATGTTGTGTCCCACATTTTGTGTCTTTTCCCCACATTGTGTCCCCATTGTGTCTTTTTCCTCCACATTGTGTCTCTTTTCCCTATGTCGTGTCCCACGTTTGGTCTCTTTTGCCCACATTGTGTCCCTCATTTTATCTTTTCCCCATGCTGTGTCCCACATTTTGTCCCATTTCCACATGTTATGTAACACATTTTGTCTCTTTCCTCATGTTGTGTACCACATTTTGTATTTTTCCCCATGTTGTGTCCCACATTTTGTCCCATTTTCACATGTTGTGTCCCACATTTGTCCAATTTCCCCATGTTGTGTCCCACATTTTAACTCTTTTCCCCATGTTGAGTCCCACATTCTTGTCTTTTTCCCACATTGTGTCCCATGTTTTGTCTCTTTTCCCCAGATTGAGTCCCACAGTTTGTCTCTTTCCTCATGTTGTGTCCTACATTTTGTCTCTTTTTCCCATGTTGAGTCATACATTCTGTCCCTTGTTCTCACATTGTGTCCCACATTTTGTCTTTCCCCACATTGTGTCCCACATTTTGTCTCTTTTCTCACATTGTGTCCCAGCTTTTGTCTCATTTCCCCACATTGTGTCCCACAGCTTTTCTCTTTTCCCCATGTTGTGTCCCACGTTTTGTCTCATTTCCCCACATTGAGTCCCACATTTTGTCTCTTTTCCCCATGTTGTGTCCCATGTTTTGTCTCATTTCCCCACAATTTTTCTCTTTTCTCCATGTTGTGTCCCACATTTTGTCTCTTTCCTCGTGTTGTGTCCCACATTTTGTATTTTTCCCCATGTTGCATCCCACATTTTGTCTCATTTCCTCACATTCTGTCCCACAGTTTGTCTCATTTCCTAAAGTTGTGTCCCACGATTGGTCTCTTTTCCCCATGTTGTGTCCCACATTTTGTCTCTTTTTCCATGTTGTGTCTCACATTTTGTCTCTTTCCCCACATTGTGTCACACTTTTTGTCTCTTTCCTCATGTTGTGTCCCACATTTTATTTCTTTTCCCCACATTTTGTGCCATTTCTTCATGTTGTGTCCCACATTTTGTCTCTTTCCTCGTGTAGTGTCCCACATTTTGTCTCTTTCCTCGTGTTGTGTCCCTCATTTTGTATTTTTTACCCATGTTGCGTCCCACATTTTGTCTCATTTCCTCACATTCTGTCCCACAGTTTGTCTCGTTTCCTAAAGTTGTGTCCCATGATTGGTCTCTTTTCCCCATGTTGTGTCCCACATTTTGTCTCTTTTTCCATGTTGTTTCTCACATTTTGTCTCTTTTCTCCATGTTGTGTCCCACATTTTGTCTCTTTCCTCGTGTTGTGTCCCACATTTTGTATTTTTCCCCATGTTGCGTCCCACATTTTGTCTCTTTCCTTGTGTTGTGTCCCACATTTTGTCTCTTCCCTCGTGTTGTGTCCCACATTTTGTCTCTTTCCTCGTGTTGGGTCCCACATTTTGCCTCTTTTCCCCACATTGTGTTCCACCTTGTGTCTTTTTTCCATGGCGTGTCCTGCATGTTGTCTCTTTTCCTCGTACTGTGTCCCACATTCTGTCTCTTTTCCTATATTGAGTCCCACATTTTGTCTGTTTTCCCCATGCTGTGCCCCACTGTTTATCTCCTTTCTCCATGATGGTTCCCACATTTGCTCTCTTTTCCTCATGTTGTGTCCCACATTTTGTCTCTTTTCCTCCTGTTTTGTTCCACATTTTGGTAATGCAAGGTTAAGATGTCTTCTTATTCCATAATATATTTTATTGTTTTCTTCTGAAATACAATCATTATGTAAGAAAGTTGCTCTTACATTAACAGCAATAAATTCATACAGCCTTAAGTTTAAACTGCTAAAGATTGGCATGAGGTAACAAAGCTGCAAATTGTAGATTAAAAGTTTTGTTCTTAATAATTAATTCTGGGGACTCATATATCAATACTTAGACTGTCTGTTGTGGTAATTTATATCAAAGGCCAATTAGTCTTTCATCAAGTTCAGAAACTGAGACCATATTTCCCAAAGAGTTCCAGCTGATCAGTGACTTGGTAACCGATTCATTCTTTGCTAGCCATGTAGTTCATATGCTGATGCCGTTCTTTTTTTCTCGAGGATGTATAAGCTGTCTTCTAATTTCTCACACGGTGCATTTAAGGGCTTAAAGCTGCTAGAGATGTCTGAGATTTCTGAAAATGGATTAACTCAGAGCTGCTAGGATTGATTGAAAATGAATATGGAGGCAGAGAGTGGGATGGATGTACCAGTAACTTCATCACATATTTGTTTAACAGTGACCATAAATTAAACACTTAAGGACAGCTATATAACATATCAGCATCAACATGTTTGTATCTCCGACATTCACCAATTACTGTGGGACCTCTATCTTTCAGTTATTAGGGGCTAAAGCAAAATTGGTGACGCTTTTTCTGTTGTAGTAACTAACCTTGTTGGTCTCAGCTACAATGATAGGCATTTTTCCAAGCTGAAGTCCAGACTTGTGGGGGGGGTGCATAAATGTAATGATGTATTTATATTTATTTCAAGAGTTCCATCAGGAAAAACATGCTGAGCCAACAGTTCATTTGCAGATGTGTTCTGGGGGAAGAGGATGTTGAGAGTGTAGTAATGAGCTCCATCAGCAATGTAACAATTGTAAAACAATAACAACAGCAACAGTTCTACAAAGTGCAACTGGAGCAAAATGAGGGAGAGAAGATGAAGTAATTCAGACTCCTACATTCCCTTGGTTTGAAGTGTTATCTATGGAAGCAAATTACAGTCAAATAAAAGTTTATAAATCAGGTTGGCTCACCTTTTAAGTAAACCCTCTCTGATGATTTGTGTCCAGTTTGGACGGTCAGAAAGATAATAACCTGAAATTGTGTTGTTAGCATTAGCCGCTTCTCTGACTTGTAAATAAAAACAGAACTGAAATGTTTGCAACCCATACTTTTCCCTAGTTTGTCAAAGCTGTTGAGAGATCTTATTTTTCATTTAGCATGTTTCAGTTTTAGATTCCTGCTTCAAGCCATTCAGGGTTACTCAGGGCTAAGTTATACAGCAATTGTGGGTTATCATACTGGGGCATGAGACTTAGATGACAATTGTCAGGACTGATCTCAGAGTTCACATTCCTAAGAACTTTTGCAGAATTTTCTATGCAGGTGTAACCCCTAGGTGGTGCTATCCCAAGGGCTGCTACCCCTATCTGCTTGGCTAGTAGCAGGTTAAGGGGTCTGAGTTCTGAAATGGGTGCCTCCACCTGGAGGTCAGGGTTGGTAGTGGTCAAGCTAACCTTGGCACAGCCCTCCGGGACACTGTAACCTCCCTCTTTCCTTACTAGTGGCTGGAACAATACACAATAATCACTTTCACAATACCCCTGATACACCACACAAGTACCCACACTGTTTGCACTTACCACCAGGGCTTTCCTCTGGCTCGGCCCTGGGACCTCCTGTAAAACAAGGTTATACACAGCAAATAACAGCAGTACAGTACTCTTGCACAAACTGGAACCACAGTCAGGATAAATGCAAAAAAGAGTTAGATCTGATTTAATTAAGGGGCTTGAACAAGGGAGGAGTGTAATAAGGTTACTTTGCTTAAAGGCTCTTTCAATCAAACAGTTATGCATGCACTTCAGGGTCCATAAACAGTCACACACTCTGGGCACCCAGTTGGAGAATGGTGGACTAGCCAGGAACGTTGCAGCTGGTTGGGGCCCTGTGATGAAAGAAAGCAACATGCACAACACACACTATTTGTAATCTGGAGCCAGAGGGCTCAGTTCGTGAAAAGAAAACAAGACAATCAGATGACATACTTTTAGACTAGGCTGTTGTTGCAAGGAGCTACCCTGATAATTACTCACAATACCCAAGACTGGACACAGGCTGGATGAAAATCAAGGCAGCAGGTGGTTAATCTGGAGTGCCAGGAGAAGCAGGGCCCACACAAATTGCCAAGGTGTCATTCCTGTTCAAGCATGGAGCAGGGGGGTTGATCCCCAGGCAGGTCTCTCATCTATGGTTTTCTCTGTGCAGCGGGTAGTCTGGCTGAGCCAGTGTGGCAAGGCGCAGGCCAAATGGAGACAAATTTGGAAGCAGTCCATTTTGGGCTGGATACAGCTTCCGGCAAGCAGAACACAGTTCACACAGTGGGGAACCAAATCACGACCCATTTTCAATACACAGCACATTTACATGTAAGAAAATTCTACTGTACTAGGCAAACTGCTCTCTGGTCACAATCACAAAGTCTCTGCACAAACCGGGGATTCAAAAGCAGCTAGAAATCCTGATAGGCCGATCGCATTCAGCAAAATCTTCATTCTTCTTCAGGTATGAGCTTGGTAAAAAAATTAGTGGCTTACTTCGTTCTCACAAACTTGGATTTAGTCCAAAATAATTCTCTTCTCTCCTTCTCAGGGGCAGCAGGCAGACATGCAGATCACAACTCAGGCCTTTCCACAGTTCTCCCATGCAAAGCTACTCAGACAACTGCTTGACTGTCTCAGGCTCTTGCCTCTTCAACTCCCAACTGAGATCTGACTCAAACTGCAGCAAGCCTGGGAATTTCCCCAAGATCCAAAAGGTTCAGTTGGCTGATTCATCTGACAGTCACAACAGGAGCTCCCCCTTCAGGTGCAAAAAGGCGCCAAAAGCCCAAAACTACAATTCCTACAGATTCTGACTCCAGACAGCTCCTGTAGTCCAGCTCTATTTTAGGTCCCACCAGAACTGATTAGTCCAATTCAGCAGTCCAGGACCAAGATAGTGGCAATAAACAAAACAGTCCTTGCTGCAAAAAAGGTAGGTTAGACAAACTACATTATCATTATCACTCTAAATGATTTTCAGCAAATAGTTACATCTTTCAACAGAGGTCCCTCTCAGATTACTTATAACTGCAAGCCAGGTAGCTCTTAAAGAGACAGTACACAGAGGCTACACAGGCACTCTCTGGCAATCACATGTAAACTGCTAAAACGCAGGACACCAGCCTGGCAATGAGCATTTAGGCAAGCTTGAGGAAGACTTTTCGGGAACCCACATTTGTAGAAGGGTTACACAGGGATTATCTCTTATTTCTGGGGGTAGAGGAACATACATCAGGTCAGACATTGTTCTAGGTTTTAACAGCATTTCTTCTATTGGAAACTGTAAGGAGGGGTGTTAAGCTGGGAAGGATTGTCTTGTAAATGAAGAATCGATTGTTTAAAAAAAAAAAGGCCTACCAATATTTTTCCAGCATGGTAAACCAAACCCTCCTGCATCATAGGGTGCCCTGAATTTGTTTCTTCTGAGTCTTGGGGTAGCTTACCATCCCAGAGTCCTGTCATTCTTTCTAGCTTACAGACATGCGTATTACCTAGCAATATAGGGAGGCTTTGTAATATGTAAAATATTCTGGGGACCTTGATCATTTTGAATGCATTTATCTTCTCCCTGCAGTGAGAGTTAAATCTTCTCCATTTATAAAATTCCAGATCTATGCTTTTTAGAAGGTGATACAAATGACGTCTTATTTTTCTATCCAGTTTACTGGTAATGTTAAGCCTTGGATATACAATTTTCTCTTTAAGGCATTCATCATTCAGTGGCTTTTGCAAGTTCCTTTGGACAAAAGGTGACAGATTCATGTGCAGGGCCTGTATTTTGCTCCTGTTTACTTGCAAACCAGAAAACTTTCCAAAGTCAGGATAGACTTAAGAAATGTACAGGATTCAACTGGTCTACTGATCTTGAGCAGAACATCACCTGTGAAAACAAATATTTTGTGACTGTCTTCCGGTTTTAATTCCTTTAATATCTAGGTGTGAGTCTTGTACTCTAATCTGGAGCTCACTTAATAGAGTAAATAGCTAAAGGGACAGAGGACAACTTTGTCTTGTCCTCTAGACAGAGAAAATGGGGAGGGTAGAATTCCATTTGTTATTACTTGGGCTGTTGGCTTTTGGTAAATCAGAGAGCAAAATTTCTTAAAACCCTGGGTCATGTATCACCATTCAACAGAATCAAAAGCTTTGAAGATGTCAAAGGATAATACTATCCACAGGCCTCTGTTATTTTTAGTGATCCACAGACCATGGTGGTGCCTGTTATCTGCTCCTGAGCTGCCTTTTGATAAATCCCACTTTCTGTCTCCCCACCAATTTTGGAATAACCATTTGGATCCTCTTGGTTAAGATTTTGTCATCACAATTCCTACTGTTCCTTGTATATATGTAAATTGTTGTATATAACCATTTCATGTCATTGTATTGCTGTTTATGCTATTCTTGTCTATGTAATAATACTTGTATCCTCATTTGTATGACCACTCAGGTCCATCTTGTAAGTGAGCTTTGCTCAATGATGTTCGCCTGAATAAATAAAGATTTTGATTGATTGATTGATTGATTGACAATTCATCTGGGAGATTAATCTGTAGCTGGCACCGTTTAGAGGGTCTTTATTGGTTTTGAATATTATGGTTATGAAAGCTTCTGACATGGTTGGGCTCGGGCCTTATTTTCCCAGGTTTCTAAAAATACTTTGTGGAGATATTTGTTTAAAAATTGGCTTTTAATGATTTAAAAAATTCTCCCGGTATACCATCTGGACCAGGAGTCTTCCCAGGGGGAGGACTTCAGTAGCATGTAATATCTTTTCTATAGAGAGAGGTTTGACAATGAATTTCATATCCTGCTCTCACAGGGTCGGGAGGTTATGTGTTGATAAGAAGTTATTAATTTGTTCTGGTGAAGCGTTATAGCCCTCAAAATAGATCTATTTATAGAATTCACTAAATCTTTATTGATGCCTAAATTGGATGTTAGAGTTCTACAAAGTGTATTCCTGGTTCCTGGAATTGTGTTTTGGGTCTGCATCTCTTAACCAAAATGCTAAAAGTTTTTCAGATTTCCCTTTTGACTCCCAGTAGCCCTGTTTGATCCAAAATAGGGTGTATTCCACCTGGGAAGAAAGAATTTTATTTATTTCAAATTTGAGTAATATAAATCTATGCATCATTGTTTTATTAGGCAGTGAAAGTCTTTTGACCTGCTTCTCTATGTCACTTAATTTTTGCTCTTCAAGAGATATTTATTTTTCCTATTTGAGGAGAAGTTGATAATTCTGAGCCTAATAGAGGCTTTGTATGCCTCCCATATGCAAGTTTGCAATACCTCCCTATTGTTATTAATATTAATTCATTGGTCTCCTGAGACACCCATTATGTGAGTTCCTTTTCTTTTAACAGAGAGATGAATTAAGTCTCCATCTGAAAGAATTGGGACCTGCTCCTCCCACATCACAGCAAGTGCTCACTGAACTATGATCTGATAGGGTGCTGCTACATGTGTCTGCATCAGTTACTGAATTTAACAACTTTCTGGAGATGAGTAAGTAATCAGTTCTAGTAAATGATGAATGTCTGTTCAAGAAAAAAGTGTAAACCCTCCCTTGTGGATGGACTAACTTCCAAGAATCTATTAGACTCAGTTCTTCTATCATTCCATGAAGAGACCTTCTATTTCTAGTTGTAGTCAGAAAAGATTTTGGATTGCGTCTGTCCAGAAGAGGGTTCATGATGGTCCATGGTTAAGATATTTGATTTGCCCTTTGTCAGGGATATTATAAAAACCTTAAAGGTAAGTTCCATTTATTAAATGAGACCCAATTTTGAACCTTTCTTATCAAAAACTGCAGTTGCATAAAAGTGGCATGCAAAAATATAGGTATTCATGAGACTGAGCTCTGAACTGCACTCTCAGTGCCCTATTATTGTGCGATTTTCTGTCTTACAGTCTGCTGCTCTCAGGGTTTGCACTGCTGAAGTCTGTGGGATTTCAGGATAACTCAGCACCATCTCACCAACCCATCAATGGATTTGCCACTGCTTATTTCTCAATATAAGTAAACAAGATTTGAGAATTGCCTACTAGGGTGGCTTGAGGTGGATTGAGGTTGCTGCTCAGAAATCCAGGTGGGATCAAACAGCTGGGAACACATACAAAATTAACTGCTTGTCCCTCCTTATTCATAAACTTTAAATAGCTGTTTATTTAGGGGTGCTACTGTTTATGGCATGCATACATAAAAACAGAAAATTCAGTGCACATCCTCCCCTCACATGCCAAATTTTACAAATATACTGTGGTAAGAAGAATGTTAACGTGTGCTGAGTTTCCACACCAGTATAAAAGGGGTAAATAAAGCAACTGTGTTGATGACAGCAGTGACTTGCACACAAATTACTAACACAGGTACTAAATAGGTAGATGGTGGCACCTGACAAAGAGATGCAGGAGTCAGAAACAGTTTCCAAATACTGCTCAGGTGTTATTCATACAAAACAGGAAAGGGGAACACAGTCACAGGGAACACTTATCTCTACTCTCCTGTATGAGGAGACTCTAGATCCAATGACTGTAACAGCTTTGCTTTACAAGCAGTCTATACTCTATACCTTGTATGAGGGTGACTCTATGCACACTTGCAATAATCGACTTTAACAGCTCTGCTTTACAAGCGGTCTATACCCTAAGATCAGCAGCTTCACTATGCAGTTTCCTAATACTGCCCTGAGGTGCACCTCTACCTAGGGCATATTATCTGGAGTATTCCACTCTAATGAACTCTAAAACATATTACTGCAAGACTCTACATTAGTCGTAAAAGGCAGTTTGTGCACAGATGAGCTTTCTCTGTTGTCGAGAAGAAACTGGGTTGATGTATATGAAACACAAGGGGAACACTTAGCTGACTGGGCTAACAACTAAGGGACTGCAGAGAGGATTTTGAACAGGCCAGGAGTCTCTCGGCCACATTCCACCTCTCTAGGGTTGCCGGAATTTCAGAACAATGCAAAGATTTCCTCAGCTCAGAACCCACTGAGGGCCACTGGAGCTGAAGCACAACAAACTTGGCCACAGCCCACTTCTGGACTGCCGGGAGAAGAAGAAGAAGAAGGTGCTGAACAACCAGCCAAAGTCCTCTTCTGGATTGCCTGGGGAAGAAAAAGATATTGAACACCCAGCCACAGCCCTCTTCTGGACTGTCGGGACACGAAGAAGATACTGAACACCCAGCCACAGCCCGCTTTTGGACTGTTGGGACCTGAAAAAGATACTGAACACCCAGTCACAGCCCTCTTCTGGACTGTTGTACATGAAGATACTGAACACCCAGCAACAGCCCTTTTCTGGACTGCCAGGACACAAAGAAGATACTGAAGAAGGAAGTCTATGAAACATGAGAAACAACAGGGTTATTGGCACCAAGGCCGGATGAGCCAAGGACTACGTAAAGTAAGAAACAGGACGATGATGTAGGATACTGTGGCAGAAGATCTGGTCGGCACTTTGATATGGACGATAAAACAAGAAAACAGATAGTACCTTTGTACTGGGCCAAGCCGTACACTGGGAAACTGAAGAGTGGAAAATAATAAACAGGGTTGCAACTGAGATGAATGCGGCATGGCTCTTCAAAGATCTGTTGCTGGCTGCTTCGGAGATGTACTGAAGATGATTCCTGGAGTACTTGAAGAAGATTGACCTGGATACATGATGGTGAAAGGATTCCAGAAACTTGCTGAAGACTGATTCAAACACCTTTTAACACTGAAATGCTGGCAACAAAGCAATACTTTCTGGCACTTTCACTGTTCATAGTAATAATAGCAATGCAAATAAAGTCTCAGTTCTTGTTACAGTGGTCAATTATACAGTCTCAATGTCCAGACCATATTAAATATACAGGCAATTCACTTTCTGGGTGAACCCTAGCTCTGGTGGACCTAACTAACAGAGGATCCTCTGACTAGATCAGGTTCTTCCTGTTACTGCAGTTCTGTATGGCTAGCTAGACTCCTTAAACATCCATGGTCACTAATGCTGCCATGCCCCTATAACACCTGGGGAATCTAAATGGCTAGCAGTGGGCATAACTTGCCCTTTAAAATAGCAGTGGGCCTGCCTTGCCCCTTTTAAATAACAGTGCAATGTGGTGGTGGGCCTAACTTGTCCCTTACAGTAGCAATGGGCCTAACTTGCCCCTTTAATTAGCAGTGGGCCTAACTTGCCCCTTTAATTAGCAATGGGTCTAATTTGCCCTTCTATACAGCAGTGGGCCTAACTTGCCCCGTGGAACCTGGGTATCCATATTGCATTTTTAAGTAAACATTTTGGCCTGTCATGCCCTCACAAACATTCACTGGGCCTTTTCTGGATAAGCCCCTTTTAAAACCCTGGGCCTTCCTTAAGTTGTGCCCCTTTAAATCATGGGCCTACTGGACTGGGCCCCCCTTTAAATACTTGAGCTTCCCTTTTGGTTGGGCCCCTTTAAGATGCAGGGCCTGCTTGACTGGGCCCCTTCAAAATCTACTGACTCCTTTCTGAACAGAGCCCTTTTTAAAACATGGACCTGGCTTGCCCCTTTTAAATTCTGGGCCTGTTGTAGGCATTACTGTCAGTCTACTGACCTAACCACACCTTCCTGCTGAATATTGATGGGCCTTCTGAGACTTTCCCTCGCTAACCCCTTCCCGTGGGCATTTTTTCACCCTGCAGGCTGGATTATTTAAATTTAGAACCCCTGGTCCGCCCTTTACACGGTGCTCGGCCGTTCTCTTTGCGCCTAGCGCCAACTCTTTGAAATTAAATAAAGAACACTTTTCTTTTATTTCAGGGTGGCCAGCATGATGCAGTGTACTACTGCTGACTCATCACACCACCAAGGAACAGAAGATGCAGGCGGGAGGTGCTGCTCACAGTGGGAGGGAGTTGCAGGCAGGTGCAGAAGAGCAGGGGACTTTGCGAGGTCCTGGGACAGCAGGAAACAATGCGGCAGCGTGATCGCCACCTTTGGGGGACCGAAACATTAATTTTCAAAACA
This sequence comes from Neoceratodus forsteri, assembly GCA_016271365.2. NCBI lineage: Eukaryota > Metazoa > Chordata > Ceratodontiformes > Ceratodontidae > Neoceratodus > Neoceratodus forsteri. The sequence continues at coordinate 1,103,368,097 of CM028135.1, read as the reverse complement.
AAAATAACAAAACAGGGCACCAAGCCCTACTGGGGAAACAACGGGATGTCTCTTCACTTTACTGGTGGCTCACCACAGCACCGCAGACTGAACAAAACATACAGGTAGCATTTCTTCAGTGACTGGAGGCAGAGGGGCACACAGCAAAGCTCTCAGGGACAGCTTCAGCCCTCCTGGCAAGCCCTTCTCGTCCCTCCTCACTTTCTGTGTCCTCTCTCCTTCACAGTCACTACGATTCTCCTTGACAGATAATTATTTTTCAAACTGCAACACTCTGGGTTCTAGTTCTGGAAGGCATGGCAGATGCCACACAGTGGGCATTCCATCTGCTCAGCCTGGCATTCTGTTTGCTGCAGCATGGCATTGCACTTTAGCATTATTTCTGAACTATTTACAATATTTTAAGCAGGGTTTGAATAGGTTTTGATGCTGGCATCTTAAACTGGGCACCTTGGCATTTCTTGGGCACCCTTCTACTGTACTGAGGCACCTTATAAGACGGAGTATTTTTCTATTTTTTCTATTTCTGTGGTGCCCCCAACTCTGAGGCACTACAATACTATTTTTTTCCTGTCAGAATTAGCCATATACTTATTTTATCTCCAGTAGGAGTGGGGATCTCCTGATATTCACCTCAGGGCCCTGGTGTGAAGTTGGCCAGCTACCAGCTGTCAATGTAGACCACCGATCAGCTGGGTCCCTATTCTAAAATACAACTGCCTGCACTGGCTTCTTTTATATAAGGTGCAACGCCTGACTTTGACTCCTTCAATTAAAGTGCAGTCCCCAACCAATGAGTAGGCAACTAGTGAGCAGCTACACAATGAGAGAGCCACGCATCTCCTAAACATCAAACAAACGCAAAATTAGCTGCTCACCCTTGACCATTCACAAACTTTAAATGGCTTTTTATTTAAGGGTGCCACTGTTTACATCATACAGAAGTAAAAACAGAAAATTCAATGCACCCCCATGCCAAAATTTACAAATATAATCATTTTTCTGTTTGAATTAGCCACTTATTTTATCTCCAATAGGAGTGGGGGTCTTTTGGTATCCACCTCAGGGCCCTGCTGTGTTCAGTTGCAATCTGTATAGTTTGCTGGCTACTCCTTTCCCTCTTGTGACCATAAAAAAGGTTTCCCATTTTTTATTCATAGCTTCGTATTTTTTTTTATTTCTCTTTTTATTTGGTTTTTGAGTTTAAAACTCTACAGGCAGCATGACAACATAAAAGTAATACAAGGTAAGCATCTCATCAAGTTTCTCAGATAGACTTTTGTAGGCAGAAAAATAAGAAAATACATTATCTGCTAATTCCATCAAAATGGCAGAGATACATAGTAAATTAATTGAGGAATACATTCCAAAGTGATAAGAATTAAATATATATATATATATATGTATAAATGGCATGGCATGGCATGGCATGAAGTTATCTCCCCTCTCCCAAATGTCTTACAAAGCGATAGCTTTAAATATGTAGATGGAGTGACCTCCAGAGTGCCCTAGTAACAAAAGGAGAAGAGAAGTTGATTACAACCAGCTTCCTAGGGTACAAAGTCAGCATAATGGTCTAATTGGAAGGATACCCATTTCTGCCATTGTATATCAAATTTCTCCATTTTGTCCATCATTTTGGCCGAGAGTCTCTCCAGTGCGTATATTTCCCTGGTCAAGGATAACCAGGCTTCTTTAGTGGGCAGTTTACCAGTAAACCACAATCTGGTCATGGTTTTATGGGCTGCTATTATAAATTTGGTGATTTGTTTTAGCATTTTTTGTCTATTCGAAGTCCTTCCAGTTTAATAAAGGTCAAAATGAATGTAGGTGTAAATAGGTCAACAATGTCATATATTGCTCTCAGCTCCTCAAGGACCTCGGCCCAAAACTGTGCTATCTTTGGGCATGTCCAAAGGACGTGGCTCTGGTTAGCCATATCTCCCCCACATTCCCTCCAACACTTTCCCTCCTCTAGTTCTCCCATATTCGCCAGCAGGGCAGGAGTTTGAAAGAAATGAGATCAGAGTTTCCACATATAGTCCCTCCAGTATGAGGATGAGAACATTTTTAAGGCAGGTAGTGCTGAGTCATTCCAAGCTGAAGCATGTATGTCTGCCTGCAATTCTGTAGCCCATCTAAGTCTAATCAAATCAGTAGAGTCTCCCCTTCTGTCGCTTAAGGCCTTATAAATTTTATTAATTAAGTGATCCAAGACAGAACCCTTGATGTGTGCTTGGATTAATTGCATTAATGTTTTTTTTTTTTCCACGAGGTCCACCAGGACCTCTTCAAAAGGTTGTAAGTGAGACTTGAGGTGCAAATAAGAAATAAAATATTTATGAGGTAAATTATATTCTCTTTGCAGGGGGAAACAAAAGGAAGTAAACCAGTCCGTCTCACAAGTTGGAAGATGTGGGTCACCCCATATCGCTGCCACTGTGCCAGGTTTGGATTCAAGGGACCCGCTCTAAGGTCCACATTGAAGCTTAGAGTGTCCAGTGGCAGTCTTTCTGTCAAGGTGAGAAAATCGTCCACAATTGTGAGCCAAGCTTTTAGAGGTTCCCTTGTAAATTTTGGGAAATTCCCCATCGCACAACATGTAGGGGGAGTCCCAAAAAGGAGTTCTTGTGTGTTAAATAAATCACCCCAAGTTAATTCCAACCCTTTCCAATGGGCCTCATATTGTGCATTAATCCAGTTTAAGACTACCCTGGACTGTGACACCAGGGCATATTTTCTAAGGTCAGGGAGGTTAAGCCCCCCTCGCTCTCTAGTAAGCTGCTGGACTGAGTATCTGATTCTAGGTGGCTTTCCACTCCAAATAAAATGCGAGATCATTCTGTCCCACGCTTGAAAGTATGCCTTGGCAGGTGAGAATGGTAGTGTCTGCAGAAAAAAACAGTATGCGAGGAAACACATTTTGCTTTATTGTGTCTATTCTACTCAGGAAGCTGAGGGGGAGGTGGGACCATCGGGATAAATCTTCTGCTAGCTTTAGGGTCAGGGGCTCTAGATTTAATAATTCAGCATGTATGGGTTTCTAGTGAGTTTTATGCCCAGATATCTCATTTCTTGTCTATGCCACTTAAAGGGGAAGTCTCTTTTGAGTTGGGTAGGAGGGAGTAGTTGTAAGTCAGAACTTCTGTTTTTACTTTGTTTATTTTATACCCAGCTAGACTGCTAAATTTATGTAATTGTTTCCAGATTTCCGGGATCTATAGGTCGGGTTCTATGATTGTTAGGAGGATGTCATCTGCAAAGAGTGAGATCTTCTGTCGACGACCCCCCAGTGGGATACCCTCTATTCCCGAGGCATGCCTAATGGCTATGGCGAGTGGCTCAAGATAAAAAGCAAATAGCATTGGGGACAGAGGGCATCCCTGATGGCTTCCCCTGGAAAGCTGAAACATGTCTGAGAGTGCCCCGTCTACCTTGAAATTGGCTTTAGGGGAAGCATAAATATTTTGTAGCTGCCTTATAAAGGGCTCCAGGAATCCAAAATGCCATAGGGCCTGCCATAAAAAGGTCCAGCTGACCCGATTGAACGCCTTTACTGCATCTAGTCCTAGTAGGACTAGTGGGATTTTCCTCTCCATGGCATAAGCAACAAGCAGGTGGGTGCATCGGATAGTGTCGTGAGCTTGTCGGCCCTTAATGAAGCCCGCTTCGTCTGGGTCAATAATGGCTGGGGGTAGATGATCTATTCTTGAGGCCATAGCCGACATAAATAGCTTGTAGTCATAATTCAACATTGAAATGGGTCGGTAGGAGGAGGGGTGTTTTAGGTCCTTCTGGGGTTTTGGGATGGCTGATATAGTTGCATATTGCCATGAGGGTGAGGGGATTCACCTTCCTGGACTGCATGTAGGGCCAGGGTCAATATGGGTAGCAGGAGTTTCTTGAATTTAGAGTAAAACTCTGAGGGGTATCCATCTGGGCCTGGGGCTTTGGGGGTTTGGACTTTCTTAAGTACTTGGGATAATTCTCCCTCATGAATGGGAGCCAGGAGGGCCTCTGCTTGTTGTAAGGTAATACGTGATAGGGGGAGACTCCCCAAGTAGAACTGGATCTCCTCTAGGGGTGTTTCCTGTTCTTTGGTGTATAGATCTTGGTAGAACTGCTTTAAGATAGCACTAATTTCCTGGAGCTTCTTTGCTAAACTCCCTGTTTTAAGATTCTGCATGCTAGTTATGCTCAGTCTGGATCTTTGTTCCCTCAACTTACGTGCTAGGTTTCTCGAGACTCTGGGCCCCCCTCATGAAATCTGAGCTTGAGGTAGAACAATTTTTGTTCCATGGATTGATCCACTATTTTTTTGTAGCTTTTGTTTTGTAATTCTCAGGCGTTGTCATATTAGGGGATCGTTCTGGTCTGGCCAGTGTTGAAGGTGTGTTATTTCCTCTTGTAGCTCTAGGAAAGCTTTGTCTTGGTTACTTGGTTACTTGGTTTTTTGGACAAAAGAAGGCCAGTGGCCCATCGAGATTGTCCTCCATATTGATGGATCATACACCCAGGTCCCATTTATTCATCCAATTATCTAATTTATTCTTGAATATTGATATATTTGTTGAATTGACAATATTTTGTGGTAATTTATTCCATAATCTGGGTGATCTAATATTAAAAAAGTTTAGTCTCTTATTGTTGTTTACTTTTTCTATTTCTATTTGTCTGTTATGCAGTCTTGGTACTATTTTTCTTGTTGAGTAAACAATACCACATAGTTTCATTTGTTCAGGTGATTTAAGTATTTTGAACAGTTGTAAAAGGTCACCTCTGGTTCATCTTCGCTCTAGAGAGTGTAGTCCTTTTTTTTTATCTACTATCATACTCTAAATGAGTAAGATGTGGTACTAATCTGGTGGCTCTATGTTGTATTTGTTCAATTTTGTTTATATCTTCCTTTAAGTAAGGGTTCCAAAATGGTGATCCATAGTCAAGATATGGCCTTACATGTGACCTGTACAGTGACAATAGGCATTCTTCTGATTTAGAGATGAATGTTTTGTTAATTCTGCGAAGTAAAGCATTTGTTTGATTAGCAATTTTTGAACAATGAGATGAGGATGATAATTTGTCATTCACCATGATACCCAAGTCTTTTTCTATAGAAGATGCCCTAATTATATTATTATTCAGGTAGTATTTTTGTTTTGGGTTGTCTTTTCCAAAATGTAATACAGCACATTTAGTTACATTAAAGTACATCTTATTAGTACTGGCCCATTGTTCAATTAGTGAAAGATCCAAAGTCAAGTTATGACAATTTGTAGGGGTGTTTACCATTCCTCTAAGTTTAGTATCATCAGCGAATTTAACCATTGTGTTGTGTGGTGAGATATACGTGTCACTGATGAAAAGATTAAACAATACTGGACCCAGGACGGTGCCTTGTGGGACACCACTTGCCACGATATCCATACCTGAAAGTACCCCATTCTCCCTAACCCTCTGTGTTCTGCCGCACAACCAGTTATTTATCCAGGACATGATGGGAGCTGAAAAGCCTAGTCTATTTAGTTTATTGATCAGGATAATATGTGATACTTTATCAAAGGCCTTGCTGTAATCTAAAAGAATGACATCTGTGGGTATTTTACGGTCGAGGTTGGAACTAATATAATTGTAAAAACTAATCAAGTTTGTAGTACATGAGTATCCTGTTCTAAAGCCATGTTGATATTCATCATTAATGTTTAATATAGACATCTCTTTTTCAAGTTGGTGTTTAATTATTTTTTCCATTAGTTTACATGGTATGGATGTTAAGCTGTTGGGTCTGTAGTTTTCAATTTTAGAATGAGAGCCTTGTTTAAAAATTGGTGTGACAGTAGCAGTACGCCAGTCATTCGGGACTGAGGATTCGTGCAATGATTTTTTGAATATAATAGTCGGGGGAGAAATATTGTATCCTTAGTTTCTATAAGAAATCTGGAACTAATATTATCTGGGCCAGAACTAGTATAATGTTTGAGGGTATCAAAGACCCACTGACTATCTTGAAACAGAGTTTCATATGTTTCAAGTTTAAAGTCCACTGTAGTAAAAGTAGTTTTAATAAGTTCAGGAGTGAAGACAGATGAGAAATATTTGTTCAGCTCAGAAGCTGTTTCGATATCAGATGTTATAGCCAAATTGTTGCATACCAAGGGACCTATCGTGTTGTTGTTACTTTTCTTGGCATTTAGGTAAGTATATAAAGCCTTATAGTTATCTTTTGTGCGCACAATTTTGAATTCAAAATTACGTTTGGCTAATAAAATGGTTTTCTTTAATTGTCTAACCACCTCTTTGTATTTGGAGAGAATGTTAATTTCCTGATCCGATGAGCATTTTTTTAGAGCTGTAAATAATTTCTTTTTCTGTTTAATTAGAGTTTTAATATTGCCGTTGAACCATGGGGGGATTTTCCCTTTATTATTATACTTGAACTTGTCAGGGACATATTTTTTCTCCAGTTCCAAAATCTTAGTTTTTAAATAGCTCCAAGCTGTTTCAGTAGTCATTGGTTGCATTATTTGTTCCCAGTTAAGGGATTTTATCTGTTGATTAATAGCTATAAAGTTCGCCCTGTTGTATTGTTTCATTTTTAGTTTGTTCGTTTTGGGTAGTAGAGGTAATTGAATAGAGAAGAAAAGAGATAAATGGTCACTATTTCCGAGGGGATTAAGTAATTGAATATCAGATATGTGAGTCTCAGGGTTAGTTATAACTAGGTCTAATATATTTTTCCCCCTAGTTGGTTGGTTTACACATTGAGTTAGTCCCAAATTACTTGTAACTGACAGAAACTGTTCATGTTTATTAATTCCAGAAAGTGCATCCCAGTTTATAGTGGGAAGATTGAAGTCCCCTAAAATAAGAACCAGATCTTTATTGGCTAATTGGGTGATTTCACTACAAAGTTGTTTGGTTTGATCAATATCAGATGAAGGGGATGACAGCAAGTACCTATGAGGAATTGGTGGGTACTGGTGGGCCTAATGTGAACCCAGATACTTTCAGAGTATATGGTAGTTGATGATTCATATGATGGAATGTCATCTCAAACATACAGACTAACCCCACCACCTTTTTTGTGTCCACTCTGTTTTTGAAGTAGTGTTTAAAGCCAGAGATTTCTGTTCTCCATTTTTTATCCGTATTCCCCCAAGTTTCAGTGATTGCTATTAACGCTAAGTTTGAAGTTTTAGCAAAAATTTCAAGTTCCGCGAGTTTGGTGGTTGTGAGTGATCTGGCATTTAAAGAAAGGATGCTGAAATTAGTTGAATGGGGTGTACATGGGCTGCTTTTACAAGAGATGGGTGTAGTCCCCACCTCCCCTTCTAATTAGTTTAAATGACTGTTTATGAAATTTGTTATTTTTCGTCCTAATATTGAACTACCTCTTCTGCTGAGGTGTAAACCATCCCAACAGAAGAGTGAGGGTCTGTCCTCAAATTCCTCCCAATGGGTAAAGCAGCTTATGCCCTGTCAATAAGACCACTTACGAATCCATTCATTTAATGCTTTTATTTTGTTGTTAATATATCTAGTTGCTCTTGGAATAGGTAGAACTTCAGACAGAGATATACTGCAACCATAATCAGTTAGTACATTACATAAGGCTACATAATCTTGCTTAATCTGATGAAGTGGGGATTGTGTGATGTCATTAGAACCAACATGGGAAACCACTAAAGGTTTTTTTCCAGCTGTTGACAAAATTTCTTTTACCATTAGAGTAAGGTCAGCTATTTTAGCTCCTCAATAGCTAGAGCAAGTCCAGTTTTCTTTGTCAGGGTTACAAACTGTTCGGTCGATATATTTTGTTATGGAGTCACCCAATACATATATTTGTTTTTTTGGTAAAGGCATGTCAGAAGTATGTAGAGATTGAGACACAGAGGGAGTGTTCGGGGGGGGGCAGTATCATGGGGAGATTTAAATACTGAGGTTTCAGTTATTTCGTTCTTCAATGTCTTATAACTACTCATGTTTGGTTTGTCATGTACATACTCAACGGTGCCTAAGGAGTTAATGGATACTTCCTCAGCCAGTTCGTTGAGGGGTTCAAAAGAATTAGAGAGTGGGATCATATATGGTTTGGTAGCAAATTTATTTTTAATGTGTGTTTTTGGGGAGGTTAGAGACCAGTTCACAGGCTGTGAGGGAGAGTCCACTAAGTTTTTAGTAGTGGTGATTAAAGGAGTTGAGGAATTTGTTGGGTGTTCAGCTAGAATAGAGAGTGGTAAACAGTTAAGTGGTGCATCACTAGAGAAAGAGTTTCTCAGACATTTAGAGGTGGAGGTATTGGCCTCTACAAGTAAGGACATATGGTCAATGTATTCTTCGAGTGCTTTAATGTCAGAGCTCATGTTTTCACTTGGCTGCAGTTTTTTTTTAATTTCCTCCTATAAATTCCCAATTAGAATACATTTATCACATAGGAATTTAGGGTCTTGCTTACCAATAGTATACATTTTACACTCCAAACACATTTTGTTTGCTCTCTTCATGTCTGTGTTAATAAAGGTACTAACATAGTAATTTAGTAATTTCTATTACCTCAGCTAAATATGTCTTGGTGGTGTTGCCTGGTCCTGGTGGTCATGGTAGACACGCGCGAGACACGCGTGTCTCTGCGCGCGTCTCCATGTGCAGCCCCGCTCACTGAGCGAGTCTTTTTATTCGCGATTACCGGAAGTGCATTCTCCCGCTACTTCCGGTTTCATGCTATGTTCCACTTTGTAAAAACTGAATGTACTAGCCTTTAAAATGCTTCTCCTGGTGTATAATTAGGAGCAAGTAGTGTTACCACTCAAAAGCAAGTGTTAAGTGCTGTGCTGAAGGGACAGATTGGTGCCACAAAGATCACAATATAGCACTCAGTCCTCCACTATCCCACAGTCCAACAGTACACACAAGCAGAGTTGTAAGGCAGGGAGCAAATGCCAACCCTGTTCTTAGCCCCCTGGTGTATTACAACAATGTTCACAAGGTATATCTTAACAGTTCACAAGGTATATCTAGCATTCAGTATCAGAAGCATCTAATGCCTGCCCGCTCACTGAGCGAGTCTTTTAATTCGTGATTACCGGTAGTGCGTTCTCCCGCTACTTCCGGTTTCGAGCTATGTTCAAATTTGTAAAAACTGAATGTACTAGCCTTTAAAAAGGCTTCTCCTGGTGTATAATTAGGAGCAAGTAGTGTTACCACTCAAAAGCAAGTGTTAAGTGCTGTGCTGGAGGGAGAGATTGGTGCCACAAAGATCACAACACAGCACTCAGTCCTCCACTATCCCACAGTCCCACAGTACACACAAGCAGAGTGTAAGGCAGGGAGCAAATACCAACCCTGTTCTTAGACCCCTGGTGTGTTACAACAATGTTCACAAGGTATATCTTAACTGTTCACAAGGTATATCTAGCATTCAGTATCAGAAGCATCTAATCCCTTTGTCTTTTTTTTCTGTCAGAACATTTTATAATCTCCCTCCTTAAAACTACTTTTAGAGTGTCCCAAAGAATAGTTGAGGGTACATCCTTATTTGTATTTTCCTGTTTAATTCTGGGCATGGCCTCCTGGACTAAGTTTAGAAATTCTGGGTCTCTGAGGTGAGCAAGATTTAGGCACCAATTAGTCCTCTTGTATTGTGCCCCCAATTCCAGCTTAATGTATAATGGAGCGTGATCTGAAAGAAAGGTAGCCCCATGTCTCACATCTCTCATGTAATCTAAGTGCTCTATAAAATAATCCAATCTAGCCTGACCACCACCCCGCCCGAGTGTGGGGTCTGGTGAGTGTACTCCAGAGATCTGGGGAAGAAGTGCCTCCACACATCCACTAAACCCAAAGAGGGAGTGGTTTGTTTGATGTATTTTTGTAATACATTTGTTCTGTGGGCAAGTGGGATGGCTGCATCCACGGGGGGATTCAAGGTGATGTTTAGGTCCCCTCCCATTAACAACTGTCCCTCTACTAATGACAGCAGGTCGGTGAAGAATTTTACTGCAAGCGGCCTTCTCGAGCCAGGGGGGAGGAGATACACTGATGCCAAGGTAACAGGTCTTGAGTACAGCATGCCTGTCACCACTGCATAGTGACCCTCCGGGTCAACAATCTCTGCTCGTTTTTCAAAGGGCACCCCCAGTGGCAATAATATCATCACCCCTCTCCACTTCCCACCCCATAGGCTGACTCAGAAGCTATGGTGTACCCAAATCGCTGGAACTTTTTATGTTCATCTGAGGACATATGGGTCTCCTGGAGAAGGATGATCTCTGTTTTTTCCTTTTTAAATAACTGAAGAAGGTGGGAGTGTTTAATCGGGTTTCCTATCCCATTTACATTTAGGGACAGAATCAATGAAGACTTATCCATTATTACTTCCAGATGAACACTAATTGAACTTTCCCTGCGTATAGACAGTACACTCCCCCTTCCCCCCATACCCATGCCATGGCATTTCCCAAATCAATATAGCTGAGTACTGCACTGCCATAAATATGCTCACTATTTTAAACAATTTATGTTGGCTGCCTCTTTTGCTACACAGATACTTTAAACCAGTCCTAACTACACATGCATTTGCCATTCTTTTCAATAAACATGAAACATTCACCCATATGTAAACCTTTTGGAGCACAATTCTACTCGCCTCACAAAACATCTCAAGGCCTATAAAAACATCCAAGTGCCAACAGGGATTTAAGTGGATGAAATTAAGTAGAGAAGTCAATTTAAACACATCATTATACTTCCCTAAACTTTGAGGTGGCTTCCAAGGTAGAGAGAGGAAATATACCTCTCTTAGGTAGGGGTAGTTGGAGGTGTCCTGTGGGGAATTTTTAAGGCATAGCCGAGGGCCCCCAGCACCACTGTTTCCCTGGTACCACGTGGCACATGTGGTAGCACTGGAAATTACTATGAGGAGCAAAGACCCCCAGGAAATGGTCTCCGTAGTCCTCATCTCCAGTAAGACCAAAAGAAAAAGACAACCACACCTACAAAGAACTCTACATGTCTACTCAGGTGGGCATGTAACTCTTTAAGGGTTGCATTAGTTTCATATCTCCTGTCCTGGGCTATATAATTTGTAAGTCAGATGTTACCAGTGGAATATCTGGCGAATCGGGAGGGCTGCTATTTAAGGGGCTACATATTCATATCTCTGATTTTTAGACCCTCTTTCCTTGTAAGACCTGGGAAAAATATAAGAGTCTACATTTCCCCTTGCTCCCACCGCATACCAGTACCCCCGTGTAGTATTATGCACCCTCATTAAGCAGGAAAACTGCTATATCAGCTTTAATTATCTCAAAGTCTCTCCCAAATTCCTCTCACCAGTCACTCTGGGGCTGAGCTCTAAAAGCATTGTAGAAATGTTTTAATGTCCTCCATGTTTGCTTGGCTTTGTCTCTTCCGCGGGTTGGAGTTCATGGTCGTTTTCCATGCAGCATCGCGTAGGTCTTGCTGTGTTTTTCTAGTCGAGGAATCTCCCAGCACACTGTGAACTAGTCCCTTCTCTTGGAGTGTTTTTGTGGCTTCCTCCAGAGTCTCGAAGGTTTGTGGACCATCTGGAAACATAATCGTTAGGCGGACTGGGTATGGAGTAGTAAACTTAAGCTGTTGTTGCTTTAAGAGGCGCAATATTGATGTGTAGGCCCTCTGTTTAGCTGAGATGATAGGAGGAATAATCTTTGTCAAAGTAAATAAGCTTATCTTTATATTAAGTATCACGCATTCTCCAGGCTCTGGTAAGAATGGTTTGTTTTGTATCAAAGTTTAAAAAACACATTATGATTGAGTCGGGCCGTTTGTCTGGCTGGGTTGGTTTCGTCGAGAGGGCTCTGTGTACACTCTTGGACTGAAGTTTCTGTTTTTAGCTATGTATGCCATAAACAGCAGCACCTCCAAATAAAAAGGCATTTAAAATTTGAGAATGAGCAAGGGTGAGTAAATAATGTTGTATGTGTTTGATGTTTGGGAGATGAATGTCTCTCTCAGTAGCTAGCAGCTCACTAGTTACATACCCACTGGTCGGAAACTACACTTTAATTCAAGGAGTCCAGTTCAGTCGGTGCACCTTACATAAAGGAAGCCAATTCAGGCAGTGCACCTTATATAAAGGCAGGCAGTTGCATTTTGGAATAGGGACCCAGCTGATGGGTGGTCTACCTTGATGTGTGGTAGTTGGGCAACTTCACAGAAGAGCTCTGAGGTGAATACCAGGAGATCCCCACTCCTACTGGAGATAAAATAAGTAAGTGCCCAAGGTGGAAGACATTTATTTATTTGCATTTGGTAACTGGGTGTGTGCACTGATCCAAAGGGCCATTTTCAGGCATGACCCCGGGCCATGAAGATGGCACAATGATTAAGGAACAGGTACATAAAAATAAGGAAGTCAATGACAATAGAGCCCAGTACGACAGTCTTGGAGTGCAGTACAGTAGAGACGGTATGGTTACATGGTACATACAGTAATGCATATGATACAGGGAGGAAACAACAGGTAGATACAATGGTGTGTGCCTAAAAGGGCCATACAGCATAGAAACAACATTAAATAGTTGACAAGTAAAAATAAAAATGCAGGATAGTGCAATGCATAGCTTGGCCAACAGTGGCCCTTGACACACATCATATACTCGGAAATACACATGACACAGTGCATGTTAATATTATATCTGTAAAACATGGCACATGAGGGAAGGGTGTGTGCTGAATTTTCTGTTTTCAAACAACTGGGATATAGCTCAGGGATGTTGCCTTGGGTTGAGATGAGTGGATAGGTGGGAGGGTGTTGGTAGTTGCTTCTTGGAGGGAGATAGAGGAATTTAACAGTTGGGATGGGGACTGAGGTTGTGGTACCTGACATTCTGGTCAGATCAAGCTTGTTAGTTGGGTCCTGGGAAGGAGTGAAAGCTGGAAGGAGATTGGGGTCATTACTTGAGAGATTGGGGAACCATCGAAAAACTGAATGGCCAATCAGTATTGCTGCTTGGATAGGGGTGCATCACAGAGCTGGGCAAGGTATAGAATGCTTACTTTGGAGATGTCTGGGGTCGGATAATTTGGAAGGAGACTGGTACTTGGTTGGTGGTCAAAGTGGGATAAGACAGATTAGAGGGGATATGGGTTGCTTGTTTGGGAAGCAGGGTAGGAGTGTACAGTTGGGATGGTATCTTACAGGGATTAGGGTGGTAATGTATAGCTGGAAGATAATCTAATGGGGATCAGTGTGGTAGTGTATAGCTTGGATGGGATCTTTTGGGGATCAGTATGGTAGTGTATAGCTTGGATGGGATCTTTTGGGGATCAGTATGGTAGTGTATAGCTTGGATGGGATCTTTTGGGGATCAGTATGGTAGTGTATAGCTTGGATGGGATCTTTTGGGGATCAGTATGGTAGTGTATAGCTTGGATGGGATCTTTTGGGGATCAGTATGGTAGTGTACAGCTTGGATGGGATCTTTTGGGGATCAGTATGGTAGTGTACAGCTTGGATGGGATCTTTTGGGGATCAGTATGGTAGTGTATAGCTTGGATGGGATCTTTTGGGGATCAGTATGGTAGTGTATACCTGGGAGGGAACCTTATGGGGATCAGGGTGGGAGGGCACAGCTCGGGAGTGATCTGAGTGGGAGTGTATAGTTGAGAGGTGATCTTTTTTGGGGGAGAGTAGTCAGCTGGGAGGGGATCTTTCTTTGGGGGAGGTCATTTTATTTATTTTTAATTTTTTTATTTTATTAAACTCTAGGATTACAAATAGTTTTGAGCAGGAACTGCTCATTTACAAAGGTTCCACGTCAAAGGATGTAGGGTAACATACATACATACAAAGGTCAACAATGGTCACAGTCTTAAAAACACAGAGATGTCTAAGCATTTATTATACAGCCAAAAATGGAGCGGGACAACATAAGCCAGCTTCAGACAAGTTTCAGGGTGAACAGTATATAGTTAGTATAGTGTAGGAGGGAGTCAGGAAGGAGTAGGCAGGCTAAAGGGCCATTGTCGGAGGGTAGAGGTGGGCGGCAAAAGTGTGAGGTGGATGGGCTGGAGGGCCCCATGTCTGAAAGTGCCATTAGAGAGGGGAGTGGGTGGATGAGGCAGTGTTGTGGGGGCTAAGGGGTGAGAGTGGGGGGAAACTGGTGTCAAAAAAGTGGAGCTCTATGGGAAGTTACAGGTCACTTGCGACTAGGGTAAAATGAGGAGGCAGTTACTTAGGAGAGGCAGTCACATTGAGTGGTAGAGGCGAGGAATAGTCGGAGTTGCCTTTTAAAGGGACCAAGCGTCGCACTTGTAAGTGTTTCTTTGTTAAGGGTATTGTACCACTGAAGAGCTCTGTGCATGAATGACATCAGACCCATTGTGGTCCGGCATCTGGGGACCTGGAAGGATATAGAGCGCTGCGTGTAAGCTGGGTACTGCTGTTGGCAGTAAGGAGCTTTGCCACTCCTGATGGCATGAGCCCAAGAACTTTTTTGGTTAACATTTTTTGGTTTTGGTTTTGGGGGAGGTCATGGTGGGATTGAGCAGGTGTGAGGGCATCAATGTTTATTTTGTGATCAGACAGCTGAGAGGGGTTGGGGGTTCCTTGTTTAGGGACGGAGGTTGGACTCAGTATCAGTCCTTATAATTCTTAAAGAAAACCAGTTCCCAAATCAGTATGGCTATGCTGCCAGGGAAGTTGCAGATGGTGGGACAATACCTTCACAAGAAAGTGGCTGCTGACTGCCGGTCTAGAAATTGTCAGCAGAAAAGAACCGCTTGGCCCATCGAATCTGCCCAGATCTTCCCAGCCTATTCTGTATCCACAGATCCTACCTGGTCTGTGTTCACCCTTCTTGCCTATTTACTGATATTCCTTTATGCCTATCCCATGCATTTTTGAAGCCCCTAGCTGTATTTGCTCCCAATACTACTTCTGGCAGACTGCTCCAGGTGTCCACCACTCTTTCAGTAAAGTAGTACTTCCTCACATCTCTCTTACACTTCCCCCCCTTCCAGCTTCATTGCATGCCTTCTTGTCCTGGTGCACTTTCTCATTTGAAAGAGTCTCCACTTCTGTACCCTGTTCACTCCCATGATGTACTTGTGGGTCTCCATCATGTCCCCCCTACATCCCCTCTTCTGTGGTGTACATGTAGAGATCCCTCAGTCTCTCCTTGTAGGGCTTTTGATGTAACCCCTGCACCATTTTAGTTGTCCATCTCTGGACTGCCTCAGCCCTGTCCATGGTCTTTCTGAGATGTGGCCTCCAGAAATGGACACAGTATTCCTGGTGGGGTCTCACCAGTGAGTGATACAGTGGTAACCCCACCTCTCTCCTCCTCCTGCCGGTGATGCCTCTACCTATGCACCGCAGTAACCCACTGGCCCTGCCCACTGCCTTGTCGCACTGCCCCATCACTTGAGGTCATCAGATATGATAACTGCAATGGCTCTTTCCTGCTTAGTGACTTTTATTCCTCCCCCCTTGAAAATTTTTAGTCAGCTCCTGGGTTTATATGCACTTGGGCCCTATTCACAAATGGTTTGGATGGATTACATCCCATGTAAACCTGGCGCATAGCCCACCTGCACCTTGCCCCCTGCGCACCATTAACACCTCCACTATGCCCCCACTACATGCCCGGCACACCAGCCGAATACACAGCTCCACGTACGGGCGGTCCAGGGACACACGTGGAGAGCGTGTTCACACTCCGCACCATGCACGATGGCATGTGTGCCTTGCGTGGGGGGGCAACAGCTACACCTTCTGAAGGCAGCCATAACCATTACGCATCCCTTCTGGATGCCGCCGCTGATTGCGTCGGGGATGGCAGGGGTCAACAGACCATCACTGTGGCTGCCCCTGTTGTTGGGGCACATTTGGGAGGGTAGGGGAAAGTCAACTGGGGTCCCCCACACCTCGTAGCTCTAGCCGCTTATGTGCCTGTCAGCAACATGGTGCCTGATGGGCGCAGGGGATCCATTACTGGTCCTGGTCCGATTGGCTGCATGGCCGAATGCACTGCTCTGCACCAGCCTGCCCCCATGAACCTACACACCGGTGGGCGTGTAATGGAGCTGGGTGGGGACCTCTATTCATGAATGTGGTCCCCACATAGATCTCCAGTGGGTGCGGAGCTGCACAGGGGAGGGGATACATGCAATTCATGTGTAACCCCCCCCCCCCGCTTTCATGAATAGGCCCCTATGTGCATGATTTTGCACTTTTTGGAATTGAAACCCAGCAGCCATGCCCTCGACCACTCCTCAAGTTTTCTAAGGTCCCTAGAAGATGTTTCCAGATGTCAATCACATTCTGGATCATGCCACACGTGGCTGTGACTATGTGATTTCAAATAATACCCGCTGACTTTTAATATCTACCATACTGGGACTGGCAAAGGAAACAGAGTACTCTGTTTCTAACTATACTCCATCCATTTTTTCAGGACGGGTTACATGCAGATTAATGTCTGTCGGTGCTGTGTTAGATGTTCTCAACATGATTAGAAGAAAATTATTTTAAGCACTTCTTGTGTTTGTGAAGAGAAAGAGAGGAGAGACAGACAGAGAGAGAGAGAGACAGTGAAAGAAAGAGAGCAAGAGAGATGGGATGGGATGGAGAGAGAGAGGGAGACAGACAGAGACAGAGATGGAAGAACAAGAGATAGGAAGGCTGTTAGGGGACACTTGAGAGGAGAACTTGTTAGCTGGCATCCCGTGTACAGGGTGACTGCGATTGAGTGCTTTCAAAAGGGCAGCTCAGCGCGGCACCTGCACAGGGCACCACCTGGCAGAGTGGCAACGGTCTACAGGGGGTGGTAGGGAATATAGAGATGGGATGTTGCTATGTATAGATGTGCATGGGGAGCACACCATGCGATGGGTGGAGGGGGAGGGTTTGTGGAGTGTAGTGTGGTGGTGTGCTGCTGAGCTGGCCATGTGTCGTGGCAGGTAGGTGGCTGGCTGGGGTTGAGAGGTGCGGGTTCGGTTCTGGGTGCGATATTGTTTTTGCGTCAAGTTGGGTTATTTAATTTTTTTCGGTTTGCACCCCAACATACCACTGGAACTGAGAATCCTTTAGTAAGGTGTGTGACCGGCAGCCTCTTGCAGTTAAGCCTGCGAGTGCTACATGTCAGATTAATTTTCGCGATGTACACTCGCCCAAGCGGTGATCGCTATTCATCGCCATTATTACATGGAACCAGTTATCTGGTTGCACATTTAAGCTACTTCTTGTTCCAGCCAAAACATCCAAGTTGACCTTATAGAGACACATAACAGCTTTTCTTCAAGCCTGATTAATGTCCCCAAATGTAGATATTTTTTAATACTTTCCCATCATGGAATTTGTGATGGCATGTCCCTGAATAACAACAGTGTACAGCCTTTGAAATTTAGGTGCAATACAATTAATATGATATGCCTGCATTCACCTGTGTGCCTATAGAATGTATTAGGGAAACAGGTACATACATAATGAATACTTTGAATTTTCATTTTGCTAAATTGCCTTGTATCTTTGTACTTCCCTAGGTACCTCTTCCCAGGACACCTTTGAAATCAAGCTGTTTACATCTCAATAGGACTAGCCTTTCAATAAACAAAGGAATAAATAATCAATCAATCAAAGTCTTTATTTAACCAGGCGATCACCGTTGAGCAAGGTAATTTTCGAGGTGGACCTAGGTTTGTTAACAAGGGACAATATACATGGGATGCAACACACAAGAAAATAGTAATAATACAAACGAAGTGAGATACAATAATACAGTATATACAAAGTATCAGCAGGTAGCATTGACAGTAGTATATGTTTGGAACAGAAGATACAGCTAGTTTTGGGTAGGACACAATTTTTAATAAAAGTAAAGAAATATACATATCAGGTACACTGAACACAAATTAAACCTAATATAAAAAGATATATAGTGATACGGTATGGAGAATTTAGAGCTGGAACCAGGGTAAAAGGAATGTGGAAGGGGCAGATATGGGGGTAGCAAAAGGGGAGAGGGAAGAGTCGATTATAGATGGGATCAGTCGTTTAACAGCAGTAATTAGAGTGTGCTTAGACTCATAGGAGTCACTAGTTAGGGTAGACAGGCACAGGACTCCTTATTATGATGTAGATATAGAGATTTAAAAGCTGCTAGGCTGATGGGGTGAGTTAATTTCAAAGTTTTTTGCAGCTTGTTCCACAGTTGAGGGAGCACAAAGCTGATGGCTGCTCTGCCAATGTGAGATTTTGCTTTGTAAACATAAAGGTAGATATATGAGGTGCTTCTCAAGGCATACTTCCCCAGAGTGCACAAAGGTAAACAGACAAGAGATATACTGGGCAGTTTATTTGAGATAGCTTTGTATGTCCAAACCGCAGCATTTGTTTGCCGTCTGTAAGCAAGGGATGACCATCCCACTGCCGTGTACAATGCACAGTGGTGGGTTGAGTATGGAAGACCCGTGATAAATCTTATGGCTCTGTGATAAAGCGTATCGAGTTTGGCTAGGGTACCTGCAGGTCCATGACTATATAGAAAGACTGCATAATCCAATATGGAAAGAAAGGTAGTTTGAACCAGTTTCAGTTTAGTGTTTCTTGTGAGGAGATTATTAATCCTAAAGAACAGACAAAGTCTTTGTCTAAGTTTCTTTGCCAGTTCTTCTAAGTGATCTGTGAAAGTAAGTCTATGGTCTAACCAGACCCCCAGGTACTTGAACTTTGGTACGTAGTCCAACTGCTCACCTAGAATGGTAGTGATCACAGGAGTGTCCCAGCAATTGCAGGATTTATTGTATTTTGAAGGGGCGAGAGGAACATTGCTTTGTTTTTTTTGCATTTAAGAGCAGTTTATGGTTTATAAGCTGATGTTGCAACATATTAAATTCATTTTGAAGGGCTTTACAGGCCGCTTCAGGTGTGGGGCTACTAGCATAGAGTACCATACCATCCGCGAATAGGTGTATTTGTGCTTCTTTGATGGGGGCATCTACGTTGTTAATATAAATGGTGAAGAACAAGAGACCAAGAATGGAACCTTGCAGTACACCCCTCAAAAGGGGTTTTGGTGGAGAAACTCCCCCTTCTGCCTTTACCTGTTGAAGTCGTCCTGAGAGGTAGTTGGAGAACCATTTGAGGGATAGGGAATCAAAACCAATGTTCTGGAGGGACGACAGAAGCAGTCTGTGATCAACAGTATCGAACGCCTTGCTTAGGTCCAAGAAAACTGCGCAAAGTTTTTTTATGTGCTCAGAGTTTGAGTGGACATTTCTTGAAAGGCATAAATTACTTCACTTTGTGCCGCACTGACACCATATCCAAACCATGGCATCAAAAACACACAAAAAAACACAAGTTTTTAGACATTCATTGTATCTTCTGCCCTAGTTAATGATTTTGTGCATGGCAAAACTTGCAAACTGGCTAGAAAGATCAGGATTTTTTTATTCCTGGGTCACACCTGGAAACGAGCCATGGCTCAGTATGCATTTTCTGGTTAACAATTTTCAAACAAAAAAAATCAGTTAATACATATTTTTTTTTAACTTTCTTTCTATTAAGGCTGCCAGCAAAAACAGATAAAAAAAACACAAAAGTATAGCCAATGCTTAAACTATTTCTGGGACTCTTTTATATTATTATATAAAATAAAAAGCTCTCATTTGTTGAAATACTGAGAATGATAATCGTGCCTCACTCCATATTTATATTTAGAACAGTATAGTGCCACATCCACCATTCAAATGGTAATAATGCAGCATTCTCCATACATATGGAAACAGTATCAATACGGCATTACACATTCATATGGGGACTGGTAACCAGGGCTAGGCACTATAGCCTAATGGTTAAAGTAACAAGCTGTGAATGAGCTTAGTACACCCAGCAGACACAGGTTTGAGTCCCACAACCTCCACCTGCATATTATGTGACTCTGAGCAAATCACATAAGCACTCCAGGGTCACCCCCAAAAACAAGCAAATAAGCATTTCTGCTTAGTGGACCTTACCTGGTTGCAAAAGAATAAAATAAAAATAAAACAAATAGAGTGGCACGCATCCACCATTTATATGGGGACTGGAAATATTGTGGGATTCCACATTCATATGGAGACCAGTAATAGTGTCACACCACCTATTTATATGGGGACCAGTAATAGTACTGCATCCCCTATTCGTATGGGGACCGGTAATAGTGACACATCCCTTATTCATATAGGGACTGGTAATAGTGCCACATCCCCCATTCATATGGGAACCGGCAATAGTGACACATCCTCCATTCATATGGAGACCAGTAATAGCGCTGCTTCCCCTATTCATATGGGGGCCGGTAATAGTGCTGCATCCCCTATTCATATGGGAGCCATTAATAGTGCTGCTTCCCCTATTCATATGGGGGCCGGTAATAGTGTTGCATCCCCTATTCAAATGGGAACCATTAATAGTGCTGCATCCCCTATTGATATGGAGACCAGTAATAGTGCTGCATCCCCTATTCATATGGGGACCGGTAATAGTGCTGCATCCCCTATTCATATGGGAACCATTAATAGTACTGCATCCCCTATTCATATGGGGACCGGTAATAGTGCTGCATCCTCTATTCATATGGGGACCAGTAATAGTGCTGCATCCCCTATTCATATGGAGAACAGTAATAGTGCTGCATCCCTTATTCATATGGGGACCGGTAATACTGCTGCATCCCCTATTCATATGGGGACTGTTAACAGTGCTGCATCCCCTATTCATATGGGGACCAGTAATAGTGCTGCTTCCCCTATTCATATGGGGGCCAGTAATAGTGCTGCATCCCCTATTCAAATGGGAACCATTAATAGTGCTGCATCCCCTATTGATATGGAGACCAGTAATAGTGCTGCATCCCCTATTCATATGGGGACCGGTAATAGTGCTGCATCCCCTATTCATATGGGGACCAGTAATAGTGCTGCATCCCCTATTCATATGGAGAACAGTAATAGTGCTGCATCCCTTATTCATATGGGGACCGGTAATAGTGCTGCATCCCCTATCCATATGGGAATCATTAATAATACTGCATCCCCTATTCATATGGGGACCGGTAATAGTGCTGCATCCCCTATTCATATGGGGACCAGTAGTAGTGCCGCATCCCCTATTCATATGGAGACCGGTGATAGTGCTGCATCCCCTATTCATATGGGGACCGGTAAGAGTGCTGCTTCCCCTATTCATATGGGGATCAGTAATAGTACTGCTTCCCCTATTCATATGGGGACCAGTAATAGTGCTGCATCCCCTATTCATATGGAGACCAGTAATGGTGCTGCATCCCCTATTCATATGGGGACCAGTAATAGTGCTGCTTCCCCTATTCATATGGGAACCGTTAATAGTGCTGCATCCCCTATTCACATGGGGACCAGTAATAGTGCTGCTTCCCCTATTCATATGGGGACCGGTAATAGTACCACATCCCCTATTCATATGGAGACCAGTAATAGTGCTGCATCCCCTATTCATATGGGGACCAGTAATAGTGCTGCATCCCCTATTCATATGGGGACCAGTAATAGTGCTGCATCCCCTATTCATATGGGGACTGTTAATAGTGCTCCATCCCCTATTCATATAGGGATCAGTAATAGTGCTGCTTCCCCTATTCATATGGGGACCATTAATAGTGCTGCATCCCCTATTCATATGGGGACCAGTAATAGTGCTGCATCCTCTATTCATATGGAGACCAGTAATAGTGCTGCATCCCCTATTCATATGGGGACAAGTAATAGTGCTGCATCCCCTATTCATATGGGGACCAGTAATAGTGCTGCTTCCCCTATTCATATGGGGACCAGTAATACTGCTGCTTCCCCTATTCGAATGGTCACCGGTAAGAGTGCTGGTTCCCCTATTCATATGGAGACCAGTAATAGAGCTGCTTCCCCTATTCATATGGGGACCGGTAATAGTGCCACACCACCTATTTATATGGGGACCAGTAATAGAACTGCATCCCCTATTCGTATGGGGACCGGTAATAGTGACACATCCCTTATTCATATAGGGACTGGTAATAGTGCCACATCCGTCATTCATATGGGAACCGTCAATAGTGACACATCCTCCATTCATATGGGGATCGGTAATAGTACTGCATCCCCTATTCATATGGGGACTGTTAACAGTGCTGCTTCCCCTATTCATATGGGGGCCGGTAATAGTGCTGCATCCCCTATTCATATGGAGACCAGTAATAGTGCTGCATCCCCTATTCATGTGGGGACCGGTAATAGTGCCACACCACCTATTTATATGGGGACCAGAAATAGTACTGCTTCCCCTATTCATATGGGGACCGGTAATAGTGCCACACCACCTATTTATATGGGGACCAGTAATAGTGCTGCATCCCCTATTCATATGGGAACCATTAATAGTGCTGCATCCCCTATTGATATGGGGACCAGTAATAGTGCTGCATCCCCTATTCATATGGAGACCAGTAATAGTGCTGCATCCCCTATTCATATGGGGACCGGTAATAGTGCTGCATCCCCTATTCATATGGGAACCATTAATAGTACTGCATCCCCTATTCATATGGGGACCAATAACAGTGCTGCATCCCCTATTCATATGGGGATTATTAACAGTTCTGCATCCCCTATTCATATGGGGACCGGTAATAGTGCTGCTTCCCCTATTCATATGGGGACCGGTAACAGTGCTGCATCCCCTATTCATATGGAGACCAGTAATAGTGCTGCATCCCCCATTCATATGGGGACCAGTAATAGTGCGGCTTCCCCTATTCGTATGGGGACCGGTAAGAGTGCTGCATCCCCTATTCATATGGGAACCAGTAATAGTGCCACATAACCTATTCATAGAGGGGCCAGTAATAGTGCTGCATCCTCTACTCATAGAGGGGCCGGTAACAGTGTCACATCCTCCATTCATATGAGGATCGGTAATAGTGCTGCATCCCCTATTCATATGGGGACTGTTAATAGTGCTCCATCCCCTATTCATATAGTGTTCAGTAATAGTGCTGCTTCCCCTATTCATATGGGGACATTAATAGTGCTGCATCCCCTATTCATATGGGGACCAGTAATAGTGCTGCATCCCCTATTCACATGGGGAGCAGTAATAGTGCTGCATCCCCTATTCATATGGGGACCAGTAATAGTGCTGCTT
The DNA here is from genome assembly GCA_016271365.2 of Neoceratodus forsteri. NCBI lineage: Eukaryota > Metazoa > Chordata > Ceratodontiformes > Ceratodontidae > Neoceratodus > Neoceratodus forsteri. The sequence goes on along the minus strand of CM028135.1, from coordinate 1,103,344,918 downwards.
CCCCTATTCATATGGGGACCAGTAATAGTGCTGCTTCCCCTATTCATATGGTGACCGGTAAGAGTGCTGCTTCCCCTATTCATATGGAGAGCAGTAATAGAGCTGCTTCCCCTATTCATATGGGGACCAGTAATAGAGCTGCTTCCCCTATTCATATGGGGACCGGTAATAGTGCTGCATCCCCTATACATATGGAGACCAGTAATAGTGCTGCTTCCCCTATTCAAATGGAGACCGGTAATAGTGCTGCTTCCCCTATTCGTATGGGGAACGGTAAGAGTGCTGCTTCCCCTATTCATATGGGGACCAGTAATAGTGCTGCTTCCCCTATTCATATGGGTACCGGTAAGAGTGCTGCATCCCCTACTCATAGAGGGGCCGGTAACAGTGACACATCCTCCATTCATATGGGGATCGGTAATAGTGCTCCATCCCCTATTCATATGGAGACCGGTAATAGTGCTGCATCCCCTATTCATATGGGGACCAGTAATAGTGCTGCATCCCCTATTCATATGGGGACCAGTAATAGTGCTGCATCCCCTATTCATATGGAGACTGGTAATAGTGATGCATCCCCTATTCATATGGGGACCAGTAATAGTGCTGCTTCCCCTATTCATATGGGAACCATTAATAGTGCTGCATCCCCTATTCACATGGGGACCAGTAATAGTGCCGCATCCCCTATTCATATGGAGACCAGTGATAGTGCTGCATCCCCTATTCATATGGGGACCAGTAATAGTGCTGCTTCCCCTATTCATATGGGAACCATTAATAGTGCTGCATCCCCTATTCATATGGGGACCAGTAGTAGTGCTGCTTCCCCTTTTCATATGGGGACCAGTAATAGTGCCGCATCCCCTATTCATATGGAGACCGGTAATAGTGCTGCATCCCCTACTCATATGGGGACCGGTAAGAGTGCTGCTTCCCTTATTCATATGGGGATCAGTAATAGTGCTGCTTCCCCTATTCATATGGGGACCAGTAATAGTGCTGCATCCCCTATTCATATGGAGACCAGTAATGGTGCTGCATCCCCCATTCATATGGGGACCGCTAATAGTGCTGCATCCCCTATTCTCATGGGGACCAGTAATAGTGCTGCTTCCCCTATTCATATGGGGACCGGTAATAGTGCCACATCCCCTATTCATATGGAGACCGGTAATAGTGCTGCATCCCCTATTCATATGGGGACCAGTAATACTGCTGCTTCCCCTATTCATATGGGGACCGGTAATAGTGTCACATCCCCTATTCATATGGAGACCGGTAATAGTGTTGCATCCCCTATTCATATGGGGACCGTTAATAGTGCTGCATCCCCTATTCATATGGGGACCGGTAATAGTGTTGCTTCCCCTATTCATATAGGGGCCGGTAATAGCGCTGCATCCTCTATTCATATGGGGACTGGTAATAGTACCGCTTCTCCTGTTCATGTGGGGATCAGTAATAGTGCTGCATCCCCTATTCATATGGGAATCAGTAATAGTGCCGCATCCCTGGACCTGAAGAATGGCTTCGGCCCAGTGTCCCTACCTGGTTAAAAAATTTAAAATAAAGAAATCGGTAATACTGCTTCATCCCCTACTCATGTAGGGACTGGTAATAGTGCCACATCCCTGAACCTGAAGAAGAGCTTCAGTAATAGTGCCACATCCCCTGTTCATGTGGAGACCAGTAATAGTGCCGCATCCCTGGACCTGAAGAAGGGCTTTGGCCCAGTGTCCCTACCTGGTTAACAAATTTAAAATAAATAATTAAAAATCCCCTATTCATATGGGGATCCCCTGTTCATATGGGAACTGATAATAGTGCTGCATCCCCTATTCATATAGGGATCAGTAATAGTGCCGCATCCCCTGTTCATATGGGCACAAGCAATAGTGCCGCATCCCCTATTCATATGGGGACCAGTAATAGTGCTGCTTCCCCTATTCATATGGGGACCAGTAATAGTGCTGCATCCCCTATTCATATGGAGACCAGTAATGGTGCTGCATCCCCCATTCATATGGGGACCGCTAATAGTGCTGCATCCCCTATTCTCATGGGGACCAGTAATAGTGCTGCTTCCCCTATTCATATGGGGACCGGTAATAGTGCCACATCCCCTATTCATATGGAGACCGGTAATAGTGCTGCATCCCCTATTCATATGGGGACCAGTAATACTGCTGCTTCCCCTATTCATATGGGGACCGGTAATAGTGTCACATCCCCTATTCATATGGAGACCGGTAATAGTGTTGCATCCCCTATTCATATGGGGACCGTTAATAGTGCTGCATCCCCTATTCATATGGGGACCGGTAATAGTGTTGCTTCCCCTATTCATATGGGGACCGGTAATAGCGCTGCATCCTCTATTCATATGGGGACTGGTAATAGTACCGCTTCTCCTGTTCATGTGGGGATCGGTAATAGTGCTGCATCCCCTATTCATATGGGAATCAGTAATAGTGCCGCATCCCTGGACCTGAAGAATGGCTTCGGCCCAGTGTCCCTACCTGGTTAAAAAATTTAAAATAAAGAAATCGGCAATACTGCTTCATCCCCTACTCATGTAGGGACTGGTAATAGTGCCACATCCCTGAACCTGAAGAAGAGCTTCAGTAATAGTGCCACATCCCTGTTCATGTGGAGACCAGTAATAGTGCCGCATCCCTGGACCTGAAGAAGGGCTTTGGCCCAGTGTCCCTACCTGGTTAACAAATTTAAAATAAATAATTAAAAATCCCCTATTCATATGGGGATCCCCTGTTCATATGGGAACTGATAATAGTGCTGCATCCCCTATTCATATAGGGATCAGTAATAGTGCCGCATCCCCTGTTCATATGGGCACCAGCAATAGTGCCGCATCCCCTATTCATATGGGGACCAGTAATAGTGCTGCTTCCCCTATTCATATGGGGACCGGTAATAGTGCTGCATCCCCTATTCATATGGAGACCAGTAATAGTGCTGCATCCCCTATTCATATGGGGACCAGTAATAGTGCTGCATCCCCTATTCATATGGGGACCAGTAATAGTGCTGCATCCCCTATTCATATGGGGACCGTAATAGTGCTGCATCCCCTATTCATATGGGGACCGGTAATAGTGCTGCATCCCCTATTCATATGGGGACCGGTAAGAGTGCTGCTTCCCCTATTCATATGGGGACCCGTAAGAGTGCTGCATCTCCTATTCATAGAGGGGCCGGTAAGAGTGCTGCATCCCCTACTCATAGAGGGGCCGGTAACAGTGACACATCCTCCATTCATATGGGGATCGGTAATAGTGCTGCATCCCCTATTCATATGGAGACTGGTAATAGTGCTGCATCCCCTATTCATATGGGGACCAGTATTAGTGCTGCATCCCCTATTCATATGGGGACCGGTATTAGTGCTGCATCCCCTATTCATATGGGGACCGGTAATAGTGCTGCATCCCCTAGTCATATGGGGACCTGTATTAATGCCGCATCCCCTATTCATATGGGGACCGGTACTAGTGCTGCATCCCCTGTTCGTATGGGGACCGGTAATAGTGCTGCATCCCCTATTCAAATGGGGACCAGTATTGGTGCTGCATCCTCTATTCATTTGGTGAGCGGTAATACTGCTGCATCCACTATTCATATGGGGACCTGTAATTTTGCCGCATCCCCTATTCATATGGAGACCGGTAATCGTGCTGCATCCCCTGTTCATATGAGAACTTGTTATGGTGCTGCATCCCCTATGCATATGGGGACCGGTAATAGTGCCACATACCCTATTCATATGGGGACCTGTAATTGTGCTGCATCCCCTATTCTTATGGAGAGTGGTAATACTGCTGTATCCCCTATTCCTATGGAGACCGGTAATAGTGCCGCATCACCTGTTCATATGGGGACCGGTAATACTGCCGCATACCCTATTCATATGGGGACCAGTAGTAGTGCTACATCTCCTAGTCATATGGCAGGGTTTCCCCTAAAGCATCTATGCATAGCGGTCCCCCCCTCTTTTTGATGTATAGATACCCTTCTTCTGTGCTTCTGCACAAGTTAAGTTCCATGTCCTGGGGTTAACCTTTGCTTTTCCATGGACTTACATAACAGTCCACAATTCCCTTACATTTCATTTGTGTCTGCAGCATATGGCTTAACATAGCACTGAGTAGCACTGCAGCTCTTATCTTCTCATTAGGTTGTAAATTTGACAAACACATGACTGTGCCAGCTTTGATTTCAGAGGCAAAGGTTGCTCAAATGGGAAGGGGGGTGATTAAGTTTCTTTTTGAGACTGTCAGCCCAGAGGAAAATTCTATCTGTTTGTTCACAGTTGAGAGTTGAGGCAACTCTGAAAAAAACAATGTAACATTCAGGCATAAATATACCTTATATTTTTTATTTTATTCTGAAATTCTCTCATTTCCTTATCACTAAGGGTATTTATTGCCCAGTACTTCTGAGACTGCCACAAGCTTAAATCTACCCAATTAATCACCTTGTGGGAGCCTTTCTAAAAACAAACTGTTTTTAGAAAGACTCTCAAAAGGTGATGAATTGGATTGATGTAGGTCAGTGGCAGTCTCAGATGTAGTGATCACTTAACTGCAAGTTTATAGGCACTTTTACATGCAGTGGTCTGTATCGGAATAACCGATACAGACACACTGCAACGTTACATTTTCTGTGTGTGCAAGCATTCACCTACCGCAACCAAGTGAGCGCTTCCCTGAAACATGATCCCTGTTGTCCTGGGTTCACCAGCTTCTGTTCTGTTCTGCCCTGCCATGTAAAATCACTGTTCTATTCACGTCAGTGAACAGTAGCCCAAGAGTTACACCTCATTCTGCAAATCTGACAGCAGGCTTTTTAAACATTAAAAAAAATTGACAAGTTCAATGCAGAATTCATTTAGAGAGGATTCTCCCTAATGAATTCTGTTCAATGGCCTACGCAGCCAGTATAGTGTTATGCTTGTGCAACTGTGTTAGTTTGGTTTTGGCTGTTCACACCCTCTATTCCAGAGGAATTACCACCCTGTAGGGGGTACGAAAGGCAAGGAACCCTCAAAGACGGTTCCACCCCTAGAGGTGTCACAGGACGATTCCCGTAGATAAAGGTACCTTAGGAAGGATCCCAAGGAGAGTGTGCTGCTGCTGGAGGAGGAGGAGGGGAGGATGGTGGGGCAAAGAAAAAAGTGCTTCAGAAGGAGGCTGAGAGGAACTGCTTATATAGCTCAGGAAATGGGAGTGGCTGGCTGCTTGTCCATTGAAATACAGGCCAAGCCTTCCAATTCAATGGCCTACGCAGCCAGTATAGTGTTATGCTTGTGCAACTGTGTTACGTTTGGTTTTGGCCATTCGCACTCTCTATTCCAGAGGAATTACCACCCTGTAGGGGTACCAAAAGCAAAGAATCCTCGAAGAGGGTTACACTCCTAGAGGTGCTATGGGACAATTCCCATGGCTAAAGGTACCTTAGGAAGGATCCCCCAAAAGAATGAAGTAGTACAAAGCACATAAGCAAGCAGTAGCTGTGACGTAGTAGTAGATAAAGCATTGGGCAGCTTGATAACATAATGAGATGCTCAGGTTGATAATGTATTGAGATGCTTTTGTGTGGCATGATTCGATGGTTTGTGCTGAAAATGAGGGGACCCTCTAAGAAGAGAGAGAGAATGGCAGAGCCACCATCCACTCCATCCAACAGCGGAACATACCTAAAGAAACTAAGGAACACTACTATGCTAACTAACAGTTATGACCTGAGGCACAGAGGAGATAAAAAACCCTATGAGGAGGAAACCTCGGGGGATCCAAGGTCTAGGTCGCCTTCCCTCCAGGCTTGAGATATTTTATTTGGTGATGGCTCTGCAGCTGCAATTTGGAAAACCCAATTAAAGGGAGATGGAAAATATTCCAGTTTGGTGGAAAGCTCTCACTGAATCCCTCTAGTGGGAATGCCGTGGAAGGTTGCGAGCACTACTCTACAACATTGGGCCACCAAGGCGGGAGAAGGAGGAGAGCAACAACTGCTGAGGCACTCACCTGGCCTACTCACCCTAAACACAAACCAGGTGAACCAGAGGCAGTCATGGAGAGAATAGCTTTGAAGTGTGCCTCTGAACCCGCTCGGGCAGCTAAAGGAACCCCCGTGAGAGCCGCACCCTGTCAAGCTGAGTCTTAACTTCTACAGCTTGAGGTGCTATTGGTATGGTTGATGACTGAAGGTCCACCCAGAGGAAGGACATTCTCAGCTGCAGCTGACATCTCAGAGGCTGAAGCTGAGGGGATGGTGGTAGGCATCAAGGGGAACTGATAATGAAAGTCTGTGATACCATCTGTGGAACAGATATAGGATCCACAGCTCAGCAGCCAGGTGAGAAGGACCCCACCCCAAGCTTCACATGCTCAGGCTGCGGAATCTGGGTGCAGAGCGAGACTGTTGGCTGCAGGGAGCCCTGCACCAGAATAGTATGGCTGGCATGCCCCAGAAACTGGTGAGCCGCCGAATGAGCACTGGTGTGCTGAGATCTGAATGAGCATTAAGTGCTGAGACCTTGCAAAGGTTGGATGCAGTAGTGAGCACAGCAGACATCCCAGAGGTTGAAGCCAAGGGGGTGGCAGTAGGCATGAAGCAATGATTGCGTAAGGACGAGTGGACCTGCACGTAGGTCATCAAACAGGGTAGCAATGGTTGGACCTGCACGTAGGTCTGCAAAACACTGTAGCAATGAAACAGCACTGTGAATAGTGGACTAAGCCAGCCAGGCATTCAAAAAGCCAATAAATGTGACACATACTCTGAGGATTTGTCAGCGGCAGAGACAGGATTTAGAATGTAAGTAATTAGCCACTTAGGGGCACAACTCCCTAAACACCTCCAAGTCCCCACCGTAGGAAAAACAAGAAAGTGATGGAAGGGCCAAGACCCACATGCAGGTATTGAAACTAGTTGATAGCATCAGCAGTAGCTTAGCTGACCTCAGAGTATAACAGTGTGTATAAACATAGAAGCAGCATCAGTACTGTGTATACTGAGTTGTAAACTTCAATAAACACAGAAGGAAAGAGACGCCATGCTCCGAAGTAGGTATCACCCGGCAATGCAATGAAACTGCAGCAATGAGGGAAGTAGAATGAGTTGAGAGCATGAGGGAGCTGCATAGCTAGGGTTTCAGAGTAAGCCCGAACCAGCTGTGGTTCAGTGTGAACCTGAAGCAGGTGAAAACAAATGCAGCGTGGGGAACAGCTATGGGTGAGCTGAAACACACAGATAAACGTTGCAGCTGCATTGCAAGTGATTTGAGAGGTGTGAGCAACTAAGAGCAAGTAATATGAGCTCAGGAGTAACTGAGCAGGTAGTATGAGCTCTGGACTAGCAATATGCTAGGAGAAGACATCCCATAGGCTGTAGTCGATGGGATGGAGGTAGACAAGCTGAGAAACAAAACCCCCAAAACAAAAACAAAACCAAAGACACACAAAACACAGGGGAGAGCCCCAAAGACAAAAGCAAAACACACAAACACGGAAAACAGGGACAAAGGCCCAAAACAAAGAAACACAAACACAGAAAGCAAGAATGATTGACAGAAAGAAGCACACAGCCATGTGGCAAAATACAAACCAGAAGCAGGAAAACAAACACAGAAGTCCAGCAGAGACAAACAGAAACAGCAAGGCAGTGGCGGGAGGGAGGTCCAGTAGGCCCCAGCCAACTGCAGAGGACAGAGAGACAGAGCCTCCGGCTAGCAAAGAAAAAGTGTTTCAGAGGGAGACTGAGGGGAACTTCTTATGTAGCTCAGGAAGTGGGAGTGACTGGCTGCTTGTCCACTGAACTCCAGGCCAAGCCTTCCAATTGAAAACATTTACAAAAATCATCCCTGTTGAGGTGAGGTAACTTGGAGGCGTGTTACTTGCTTTTTGTGCATAAGTTTGGATGATTGTTTGTAATGTTTTCAGCAGAATTCATTAGGGAAACACCTTCCTAAAGGAATTCTGCATTGAAGTTACATTTTTTTATTGTTAGCAAGGCAGAATGGCTGCCTGAAGTACCAGCAATTTGTTGTGAGACCAAGGGACCCCAGATGGCAGGAAACACCACTGAAACACCGGAAGATGCAAGCTTCCAAAAAGGGTGGTGTGTGTAGAAGTGGCATCATCGCGCAGCGGCTGAAGCAAAACAGGACTGGAGCTATTGTGACCAGCACAAGTAAGCGCCGTGTAAAAGTGACGTATGTTTTGCTGTGTGTGTGTCCCATGCTGACGCACACACACACACACACACACACACACACACACAGACACAGACACAGACACACACACACTTTGACTACGGTCTGTGTTCACATCACAGTTGTAGCTCCAAAAACATTTTGCACATGTAACCCCTAGGTGGCACTATCCCAAGGGCTACTACCCCTGCCTACTTGGCTAGTAGCAGGTTAAGGGGCCTGAGTTCTCAAATGGGTGCCTCCACCCGGAGGTCAGAATTGGTAGTGGTCAAGCTAACCTGGGCACAGCCCTCCGGGACACTGTAAACCCCCTCTTTCCCCTCTAGTGGCCTGAACACTGTACAATAATCACTTTCACAATATCCCTGGTACACCACACAAGTACCAACACTGTTTGCACTTACCACCAGGGCTGATTCCTCTGGCTCGACCCTGGGAACCCCCTGTAAAACAAGGTTATGCACAGCAAATAGCAACAGTACAATACTTTGAGCACAAACTGGAACCACAGTCAGATTACATGCAGAAAAAGTTAGATCTGATTTATTCAGGGGACTTGAACAAGGGAGGGGCAAAATCAGGTTAATTAGCTTAAAGGTTATATCAATCAAGCAGTTATGCATGCTCTTTGAGTCCCCCCACATAGTCCACCTCTGGGTACCCAGAAGGAGAAGAGATGGGCTAGCCAGGACAGTTGCCTAGGGTTGCAGCTGGTTGGGGCCCTTTGATGGAAAAAGGGTCCCTGTGATGGAAAACACAACATGCACAGTACACAATATTTTTAATCTGGAGCCAGAGGGCTCAGTTTGTAAAGGAAATGAAACAACAAGACAATCAGATGACACACTCAGATTAAGCTGTTGTTGCAGGGAGCTACCCTGGTATTTACTCACGATAACCAAGACTGGACACAGGTGGATGAAAATCGAGACTGCAGGTGGTTGATCTGGAATGCCAGGAGAAGCAGGGCCCACATGAGTTGCAGAGGCGTCGTTCCTGTTCAAGCGTGGAGCAGGGGGCTGATCCCCAGGCAGGTCTCTCGTTGATGGCTTCTCTGTGCAGTGGGTAGTCTGGCTGGGCCAGTCTGGCAAGGCCCAGACCGCATGGAGACAAATTCGGATGCAGTCCGTTTTGGGCTGGATACAGCTTCCAGCAAGCAGAACACAGTTCACACAGTGGGGAACTAACTCACGACCCACTAGCAGCTCATAGCACATTTACATGTACGGGAATTCTACTGTACCAGTCAAAGCGCTCCCTGGTCACAATCGCAAAGTTTCTGTACACACCGGGAGCTTAGGGGTAGCTGGAACTCCTGACAGGCTGATCGCATTCAGCAAAATCTTCAGACTTCTTCAGGTTGAGCCTGGCCCACTTCAGTAGCTTACTTTAGTCACACAAACTTGGATTTAGTCCACAATAATTCTCTTCTCTCCCTCTCAGGAGCAGCAGGCGGACATGTAAGCCAAAACTCAGTCCTTTCACAGTTTTCCCATGTGAATCCACTCAGGAGTGCTGCCCAGAATACACTTGAGTGCTTCTCATTTCACTTCCCAGCTCAGAACTAACTGAAAACTGCAAGCAGCCCGGGACTTCCCCAAGATCCAAAAGATATGGTTGGCTGATTTGGCTGTCAGTCAAAACAAGAGCTCCACCATCAGTTGCAAAAAAGGCACAAAAAAACTCCAAACTACAGTTCCTACAGATTTTGACTTCAGACAGCTCCTGTAGTCTGGCTACATTTTAGGTCCCACCAGTACTTTTTGGTCCAATTTGCAGTCCAGGACCAAGATAGTGGAAACAAAACAGTCCTTGCTACAAAGAAAGCAGGCTAGATAAACTACATTATCATTATCACTCTAAATGATTTTCAGCAAATAGTTACATCTTTCAACAAAGATCGCTCTCAGATTACTTAAGCTACAATTACGCAGCTCTTAAAGAGACAGTACACAAAGGCTATACAGGTTCTGGTAATCACATTTAAACTGCTAAAACACAGGACAACTGCCTGGCAGTGAGCATTTAGGCAAGCTCAGGGAAGACTTTTTGGGAACCCCCATTTGTAGCGGGGTTACACACAGCTATGAAATATTATTTTCTGTACTTTGGATTTGTTACTACTGTCTGTCCTACATAGGACCGCCTTGTAAATGAGCACTGCTCAATGGAGATTTTCATGGCAAAAGAAATAAATCCATAAGCCAAATGACCTGTGTTACTTGTGCCAAGATTTCAAGCTGCCTCACTGGTGATGATATTGGTAGCAGGCCTATTACAGCCAGAAAAATATATGCAATGAATTGTTCACTTCTGATGGGACGAGAGGGGGGGACAAGAGTAAGTAGTATAATGGTGGGCCTTGGTAATGGGTAACAACCCAGGAGATAGGGCAGGCAGTATGAAGCAGAGGTAAGCTGGGCAGGTGGTAGGGTGTCAGGCAGGGGCATGGGGAGGGTTGTAGGCTGCAACAACTGTGGTGCAGCTATCCTTTAAAGGGTTGCATGGAGAGCAGGGGGTTGTCTGGTATGCAGACATCTGAAACAGCTTGGGCAGGAGATTATGTAGTTAAGGGCAGAGATAGTTTTTAATTTTTTTTTATTTTAGTCTTTGGTAACCGGGTAAGGCCCACTAGGCACAAGTGCCTGTTTTCAGGGGCGACCTGGGAGTACTGGACGGTTAGGTGACTTGCTCAGAGTCACACAGTATGCAGGTGGAGGTTGTGGTTATTAGGGGGGGTAGTTAGAGTGAAATGAAGAGACCGGGGGAACAATCCAGGTCAGAGGTCACATGGAGTGCCCAGGAGGACTGCAGGCAGACCAGGTCTAGGAGGAGGAAGGGGAAAGGGGCATATGGACCGATAATACCACCTCAAGAACCACCGGGTACAGACGAAGGGGGTGGAGGATGGTAGGGTATAGGGGCAGAAATGGATCCGGAGTAGGCATGAAATGCAGACCTCTCAATAACTCATCAGGGAGGACTCTGGGTGGTGGAGGGGAGTCACGAAACAGGTTCTCAGTGCTGGCTATGCTGGAGGATCAAATAGGCAAGGTTGGTGAGGAAGGGATCACTAGCAGCCCAGTGGGCATTGGAAGGGTGTCTGAAGGGGGCAGAACCTCAATGGGTAGGGATAAGGGGACTAAGAGGCTGGAGAAGGGGGCAGTAGCCAAAGAGAGGGAGGTGGGGAATGAGGAAATAAGGGGCAGAATCACCAGAGGAAATGACAGATGTGAGCCAGAGGAGAAAGGTGCAGATATCAGGTGAGGATGGAGAGGGGGTGGGCAGGGCAGTGACATTGGTTGAGGGGGGAATGGCTGAGCTGAACTTGGGAACAGAAAAAATAGCTGGAACGGACATGAGGCAGACAGGGCAAGTAGTGCAGAGAAACGATGGTGGGTCCTCGTGCTAGGGGATTCAGTTCTGAAGGGGATCAGATGGGGAGTAAAGAGGAGAGGCATGGTAGAATATGGGTAGATGCCATGCCAGGCATGACAGCGGAGAGGGTGGGCAGTCCATACTGAAGTATGCTAGGAAGGGTAAGGAAAAACCTCACATAGTTCTGCATTTGGGAACTAATGACCTGGCAGGTAATACAGCTGATGTAGTCCGGGGGAGGTTTGCAGAGCTGGGGCAGATTTGTGAGGAGGTGGGAGAATCAGTAACCTTCTCAGAGATGCTTCCTGTACCCAGACGAGCACAGCTAGGAAGCTGAGGATAGAGGAATTTAACACATGGTTAAAGGAATGGTGCCTGGTGAAAGAGTATGGGCTGGTGAGGAAGAACAGGGGAGGGCAAGGATCTCAACGCCAGACACAGGCTTCATTTAAGTGGGGAGGGCAGCAGGGTCTTAAAACAGAAACTGAAGGAGTACTTGGCAAACAAGGAGAATTTAAACTAGTAAGGGGGGGTGGCAAGAAGCAGCTGCCTGGTAGGACGCTTGGGCAGGAAAGTCAAAGAGCTTACCCCCTATGCTGGAGGCAGGGTACTCAAGGGGGTGACAGGAGGAGGTGCTATGAAAGGGGAGCAGGTAGGGAGAGGAGTGAAGGAAGCAGGGTAGAAGGTGGTAACCTTGAATGTTAGGAGTTTAGGGAGCAAAATAGCGGAGCTACAGGCTCTCATGGCTGAGGGGGAGGTGGATATGGCAGCTGTAACCGAGACATGGGCCACCCACTACCATGATTGGGACCTGGAAGTACCGGGATATAAGATATTTTGGAGAGACAGAGTAAATGGGATAGGAGGGGGGGTGGCTCTGTATGTGAAGGATCGTCTAAAGTGCATCAGGGAGGAAGGGGAGGAGGGCAACACAGACTCACTATGGATGCAGCTCCAGGACTCCAAACATAGGACCCTCAGGATGGGAGTGGTGTAAAGACCACCCTCTCAGACTGAGGAGTTGGATAGAAAACTAGCAGTGCCAATCAGAAGGAGCTGTAGAAGGGGCAGTACAGTGATTGTAGGTAACTTCAGTTTGCCAGGAATGGATTGGGGTATCCCAGCCACCACAAACAGGAGAGAGCAGATACTCCTGGATGCCTTTTAGGACTGCTTCCTATTGCAGATGGTCAGCGAGCCAACCAGATTAGGGAACACCCTTGACCTCATGCTGGTGAATGGTGAGTTTGTGGGGGAGCTGAGGGTGGAAGAACCACTGGCAGGGAGTGACCACCACTCAGTGTGGTTCAGGATAGGCATGGGGAAAGAGGGAGTAGGATCAGGCACAAGGGTGTTGGACTTCAGAAGGGCTGACTTTGGGAGGATGAGGGAATTAGTACAGGGATATCTGGCCAGGATAAATTCAGATATGGACACTAATCAGAGGTGGGGGGGTCATTAAGCAGGGTATGGAGGAGGCAACCACAGCATGTACGAGGGCCCAGAGTAAGAAGGCAAGGGCCAAGAAGCCTAGTTTGGTGAGCATGGGGGTCATGGAGAAAGTAAGAAGAAAAAGAGTCACATTTAGAAGATACAAGAGGACAGGAAAGGAGGAGGACAGAGAGGAATACCTAAAAGAGTCCAGAGGGGTGACAAGGGCAGTTAGGGCAGCCAAGGTGACCTGAGAACTCAGGCAAGCAGAGGGCATAAAAATGAGGAGAAGGACTTCTTTAGGTACATCAGGGAGAAAAGGAGCTGCAAAGACCAAATTGTGAGGATTAAAAGGGAGGGGGTGGGTGGAGACTAGGGCAGAAGAGGCAGAAGCATTAAATGAGTACTTCTGCTCTGTATTTACCAAGGAGAAAGAGAGGGCAGTTCCAATGGGGGTTGGGGGTGGTCATGGGGGGAGAGAGATGGACAAGGAAATCCCAGTGGACAGGGAACTGGAGGGCTTGAGGGCACTAAAAGTGTACAAGGCACCATGGCCGGATGGCCTACACCCCAGGGAGTTAAAGGAGTTAGCAGATGTCCTGATGGGACCACTGGCAGACCTGTTCAATGCCTCACTGGACTTGGGGTGTGTACCACAGGACTGGAGGATGGCGCACATGGTGCCCTTCCATAAAGAGTTACCCCAAGGATGAGCTGGGGAACTACAGATGAGTGAGCCTCACTTCCATCGTGGGAAAGCTGATGAAGACAATCTTGAAGGAAAGGCTGGTTTCCCTCCTGGAGGCTAATGGGCTGAAGGATAGCAGGGAGCATGGGTTTGTCGGGGGCAGATCCTGTCAGACTAACCTCGTGGAGTACTATTATTGGGTAACCAGACAATTGGGCAGGGGCCATGCAGTGGATGTGCTGTACCTGGACTTCAGCAAGGCATTCGATTCAGTGCCACATGGGAGGCTAAGTAGTAAACTAGAAGGGAAAGGAGGCAGGGCAAAGTTGGTGGGATGGGTTGTGAACTGGCTGCAAGGGAGACAACAAAGGGTGGTGGTGGGCGGGGAGACCTCATGCCCCAGGGCAGTGACAAACGGGGTGCCACAGGGATCTGTACTGGAGCTGGTGTTATTTGGGATCTTCATAGTAGACATCCCAATAAGCATCAAGAACAAGATCAGTGTGTTTGCAGAAGACACCAAGATGGGAGCAGTAGTGGATGACCTTGCGGGATGTCAGGGGCTGCAGGATGAACTAGCAAAACTGGAAGCCTGGTCAGACACTTGGCAGCTGGGGTTCAATGCTAAGAAATACAAGGTGCTACATTTTGGGGCAAAGAGCCCAAGGAGAAACTACCCAGCAGGGGTATTCAGCTGATCAAGACAGACGAGGAGGAGGAAAAGGATCTAGGGGGTAATCATAACAGGAGCAATGAACAACTCCGTGCGGTGTAGAAAGGCAGCTGCCAAGGCTAACAAGATGCTGGGTTGTATTGCCAGAGCCATATCCTCCAGGTGGGGGAAGGTAATCCTGCCGCTGTACAGGTCACTGGTTAGACCACACCTGGAGTACTATGTGCAGTTCTGGCAGCTGTACCTGAAGAAGGATATTAGGTTACTGGAGGCAGCACAGGGCAACAAGAAAGATCCAAGGGTTAGGGGACTTGTTTTATGAGAGTAGGCTGAGGGAGCTGAATATGTACAGTACTCCCTGGAGGAGAAGTGGGATGGGGGGACATGATTGAGACCTTCAAATATATGAAGGGGATAAATACAAGACACAGAGGGACTTTTCCTGTTAAGGTGGGGGAGGGACGCTCGAGAGCATAGTCTGAGATTGGTAAGGGGGAGGTTCAGGAGGGAAATGAGGGGACACTTCTTTAGAGAAGGCAGTGGCGGGTTGGAACACATTAACAGAGGAGGTGGTGGCCTGTAATACAGTGGGCTGCTTCAAAAGGGGATTGGACAGGGCAAGGGGGAGGGTAACTGGAAGGATGGGGGGAGGGAGGGGCAGCTGCAGTATAAGGGTCGTAACTGCACAATCAAGCAAACTCAATAGACCTTATGGCCTTTTATCTACTGGCAGGTTCGTATGTTTGTATACAGCAGCTCAATGTGAAATGGAATGACTCTTCTTCTACTGGAACCCCATGACCCAGTGTTCTACCGTTTTAAGTTAGGACTGCAGCAATGTGTTGTACTGATGAACTTTTTAAATGAAAGACCATTAATGAGAACGCTACATCTGTCAGAGAGTTAAAGCTCTCTGTAGTTGAAAAAGTATAATGTTTTGTAGATAGCAGTGTCCGTAAGATGGGCCTGGCAATATCGCCTAAAGGTTAGAGTAAGGAGCTGTGAATGAGCTTGGTATGTCCAGCAGACCTGGCTTTGATTTACATAATTTCCACTTGCATACTGTGTGACTCTGACCAAGTCACTTAAACCACCCACCATACAGTCTGCAGTTATCTTAATTGTGTCTGTCCTAGAGTAGGATAGCTCTACAACTAAGATAAATGACTACATCAGATCAATAATACTTTATTATTTGTCTTTATTTTTTATTTTGTTCTTTGGTAACTGGATAAAGCCCACTAGGCACAGGAGCCAGTTTTCAAGGGCGACACTGGAGCGCTGGGGAGGTTAAGTGACTTGCACAGAGTCACACAGTAGGCAAGTGGATGTTTTGGGGAATATAAATTTGGGTCAGTGACAAGTACTTTTCCAGTAAGCCAGAAGGGGAAGGAAACATATTCAATTCAGTGCTTTACAGTAACTGGTAATTGCTATTTTTCTTTTAAACTTAGATTGTGGGCTTTTAGTGACACTGTACTTTCTTTGTTGTTTTTACTTAGAATTGTTTTTGGGCTGTTGAAAATTTAAAACGTAGTGGTGGTGTATTTCTTTGCTGTCTTTATTTGCTGCACAATTTCGCCCCCTCTCCCTCCCCCTTCCCCCAACTCTTAATCTTATGCCCTGTTAAATCTGATTGACAGGAGCTAAACACAGGGGGCCAGATATTCAAAACGGTTGCTCCATGAGCAATAGGGTTGCGCCTGCACAAGTCCAAACTTGCTTCATTCTGCGATATTCAGCAGGAGGCAGTTGCGCCACAGAAAACATGCTGAGCAATAGCGCAATGCAAATGAATGCATGCTGAACTGGAGGGGGAGGAAGCATGCATAAACTGCACAGCCCGATATTCAGCCGGGCTGTGCAGAGTTGTGCAGTGCAACCCCCAACTTGCGCCTGCAGGACTTTGAGCCAAAAAAAAAAAGGCTTAAGTCGAGGGCCACCCACAGGTGAGCTGCTGTATTGCAGGGCACAACACAGCAGCTGCCACCTGTGGCTGGCCCCCAACCCAGTCCCTGTGTCCCCCCACAGCCCGAACGCGGGCATAGTGTACTCCCCCCCACCAGCCCGATCGCGAGGCATCAATGTGGCTCCCCACCCTCCTCCTGTACATATCCCTGGTGGTCCAGTGGACGAAATGACCGATCGTGAGCGGCATGCATAATAATTCCCACCCCTCCATTCACATCCCTGGAGGTCCAGTGGACGAAATGCCCGATCAGGCGGTATGTGATAAAAACCACCACCCCGAACATAGCCCTGGTGGCTCGTGCCCCCCACCCTACCCACCTCCCACCACCCGCTCCCCGGGCGGTGGGCGGCAGCATCCCACCCGCCTGCCGCCCGCCCGACTGACTGCCGGTGGTCTGCCCCATTGGTGCAGAGCAGAGCCAATGGCGTGCCATCCATATCATATGACAGTCCAGATTTGTGACGACATTCACAAATCTGGACTGTCAGTCTGCTATGAACTGCACTCCCATAGCTCTTGCTCTGCACCAATGGGCGTGCAGCCCTACCGGACAGTCAGTCAACGGGCGGCGAGGCGACAGGCGGTGGGATGCTGCCGCCCGCTGCGCGGAGGGCAGTGTGGGGCTGTAATGGGTGGTAGGGTGGGGACACAGCCACCAGGGCTATGTTCGGGGGTGCCACATTGATGCCCGCGATTGGGCTAGTGGGGGGGGGAGTACACTATGCCCATGATCGGGCTGCAGGGGGCGTCGGTCCCCGACGGCTGCTGCCTGGCAGGGCGCCAGGCGCAAGTCCTCGGGGATGGATGCACCTACATGCTAATGGCATGCAAATGGGGACATAATCACATGCAAATGGCCCCCCCGCCTTGCATGAATTATAGCCCCATTTGCATGTCACCTTTTGAATATCGTGATTTTGTGCATGGCGCAATGGTACATGCGCCACAGCAAGTTGAATGCTCCACTCTGTCAACTTGCAGTGGTGCAAGTTCCACTGCGCCATGCACAGTGGCTGTGGCTGGGTGATATTCAAAGGAGTTGCTCAATAGCGCAACTCCTTTGAATATCGCCCAGGACACACCCCAGTGCAACTATTTTGCACAGCTCAAGGGCTTGCGCCTATGAATGGCGCAGTTTGAATATCCAGCCCAGGGTATAGTAAGGGGTGTGGAGTAGGAGGGACATAAGGGTGTAGAAGCCCACCCTCAGCACGACAAGTGTTTTGATTCATTTATTTATTTCTTGGTTTATTTTCTTTTTTTAAAAAGAAAAGTATCTGAGGATCAGTGGCAGGATTTTTAGGACAGTAAATTAATAAAAAGGGAACTAGGAGAGCTTCAGTAGCAGGCAAGCAGTGGAATAGCAGTATAATTGCAGTATAATGAGGGGAGTGGTGCAATGCAGTGGCTGTGGGGCAGCCATATTCAGGCAGACCTTCTGGACACTGAGGTGCTGCCCTATCTGTATGCATCTCTCTGAACTGCGGGAGGAGGCAGCCAGACTCAGAGCTGAAGTAAACTGGGTCAGGAGTGCCATCACCCCTATCCAGGGACCACCCAGTCCAATGCAACTGCCTCAAAGGATGCTGAGAACGAGGAGCACTTGGATGACAGTGGGCTCAGGGAGGGTTAGAGCAGTCAGGCAGAGGCACATCCCAAATCCTGTTCTACTCAAGAACTCATATGCCACACTGGCAAATGAGGACAACCAAAGAGAGGTGCCCAGAGAAGTGGAAGGAAAGGATGTGGAGGTTAGCCAAGGAGGTGTCCTCAGTGGGGAAAGCAGTGGACCCCAGAGGAGGAGGAAGCGAATCCTGGTGGGGGACTCCATCATAAAAGGGATCCAGCTAGGAACACAGGAGGGGGAGGACAGGGAGGTGAGGTGCCTACCAGGTGCCATGGCATGGAGGGATGGAAGGAAGATCCTGGGGATCACTGGGAAGGCAAGATGGGAGGGTGAGCCAGATGTCATTATCCACCTAGGTACTAATGACCTGGCAAATGGGGAGCCAAAGGAAGTTCAGGAAGAGTTTAGGAAATTGGGGAGGGTTCTCAAGCACGTAGCTACTTCTGTCACTTTTTCAGAAGTACTACCTGCAAGAGGCAAGGGAGAGCATAGGGGTGCATGCACCAGGAACTTTAACTCATGATTGAAGAACTGGTGCTGTGAGGAAGGGTTTGGATTCATTGGTGACTGGGGACCCACCTGGAGGGATGGAGGTTTGTTCAAGCCTGACGGCCTGCATCCATCCTGGAGGGGAATCCAAGCACTCAATGATAAGTTTAAATACTACATTGACAAGCATTTAAACTAGCAAATAGGGGTGGCAGGCCAGCAAGGAGGGTACCTACTTGCTCACCCCCCACAGCTAGCAGTGGAACCAGTGAACCAGAGGAGTGGCTATCTCTACAAAGCAGTGTGCAAAAGATGGAGATTAGCACTCAAGAGGTAGATAGGCAGAAAAGGGCAAAATTCAGCAGAAGGGCAGACAGCAAGGAGAACCAGGGATAAATGACAACCAAGGAAGGGGCTGGAGTAGAACAGCGAAACAGTCTAGGGAGGTCAAACCATGGAAAGCCATGTGTGCAAATGCCAGGAGCCTTAGCAACAAGATGGAAGATCTGGAGGCTGTCGTGGTGCAGTCAGACCTGGACATTGTGGCCATCACTGAAACCTGGTGTAATGATAACCATGACTGGGAGATGGCCATACCTGGCCACAACATATTCAGAAGAGACAGGGCAGGCAGAAAGGGAGGAGGAGTGGCACTGTATGTGAAAAATGACATAAGGGCCACAGAGATCCAGGAGGAACAAACTGGGGGAGAGATACTGTGGGTTAAGCTGGAAAGGAAAATGGGGCCAGCCATCTGCACAGGTGTGGTCTATGACCACCAGCCCAGGAGGAAGAAACAGATAGGGAGCTGATGCTAGCCATCCAAAGGATGGCAGACAAGGGTGAGGTAGTACTGGTTGGAGACTTCAATATTCCAGACATGGACTGGAGCATCCCAGTAGCAGCATCAACTAGGAGCAGATTTATCCTGGACTCCCTTCAGGGTGCCTTCCTCAAGTAACTGGTAATGGAACCAACTCGGCAGAAGGCAATACTGGACCTTGTGTTCACAAACAGGGACAGTGTGATGTGAGTAACAGTGGGGGAACACCTGGGGAACAGTGACCACCAGTCATTGTGGTTTGAAATCACAGAAAGAGCAGAACCAAACCACACAAAAACACTTATCCTGGATTTTAGTGGGCAGACTTTGGGAAAATGGGGAGATACTTCTAAGAGGCATTAAGGGGAATGGGGCAGGAATCAGGGGTTGAGGAACAGTGGGCAGTATTTAAAATGGGAATTACAAGAGCAACAGAATTATACATTAAGCAGGTTAGCAAGAGGAAAAGGAAGAGGAGACCATTATGGTTTTCCAAAGAGGTAGCAAAGAAAGTGAAAGCCAAAAAAATTGCATTCAGGCAATACAAAAAGACACAGGCAGAAGGGGATAAGGAGAAGTACCATTAGAAGCAAAGGGAGGCAGGGAGGTCAGTAAGGGAAGCCAAAGCTCAGACAGAAGAACACATTGCAAAATCAGTGGGTAGACGGGACAAAACCTTTTACAGGTACAGTACATAGGTGAAAACAGAAAGGCAAAGGGAGGGATAGTGAGACTGAAGGGGGAGGATGGGGGCCATGTGGAGGATGACAACAGTAAAGCTGACATATTGAACAGGTATTTCTGCTCAGTCTTTACTGAGGAAGAGGAGGATAATGGATCTGAAGGGAGTACAAGGGGTGAGAATGGTGCAGAAATGGACACAAGTCCCTTTACACGAGAAAGGATCCTGAAGGAACTGGAAGTTATAAGAGTTGATAAAGCAATGGGGCCAGATGGGGTGCACCCCAGGGTCCTTAAAGAACTAAGAGAGGTGGTGGCTGAACCTCTGGCTATCCTGTTTAGCCAATCACTGGAAACAGGGGAGGTGCCCAAAGACTGGAGGATAGCAGATGTTGTCCCCTTATACAAAAGTGGGAACAAAGAGGAAGCGGGGAACTACAGACCAGTCAGCCTCACCTCGGAAGTGGGGAAGATCATGGAAGCACTACTGAAGGAGAGATTGGTGGAACATCTGGTTGTCAATGGACTACAGGACCCAAGGCAGCATGGTTTCACAAGGGGGAGGTCATGTCAGACCAACCTTGTTGAATTTTTTGACTGGGTGGCTAGGGAGGTGGATCAGGGGAGGGCAGTGGACATGGCCTGTCTAGAATTCAGCAAGGCCTTTGACACTGTGCCACATAGAAGACTATTACACAAACTGGGGAATATGGGTGTGGGCAGGACAGTAGTGTGGTGGGTAGATAACTGGCTGGGCGGCAGGATGCAGAGGGTGGTGGTAAATGGCTGTCACTCCACAGAGGGAAGAGTGACCAGTGGGGTACCACAGGGATCAGTGCTGGGACTGGTCCTATTCAACATCTTCATCAGTGACCTTGCGCAGGACGTAGAAGGCAGAATTTCACTGTTCACTGTTGACACAAGGCTCTGTAACAGAGTAGACACACCAGAGGGTGTAGACAGAATGAGAAGGGACCTGCAGAAATTTGAAGAATGGTCAGGGGTTTGGCAGTTCAAATTCAATGCAAAGAAGTGCAAGATAATGCATATGGGGCACAAAAACCCTGGCACAATATATCAGTTGGGGGGTGAGGATATAGCATGCACCAAGCAGGAAAGGGATCTTGGGGTTATCATCTCTGATGACCTCAAGGTAGGGAAGCAGTGTGACAAGGCAGCAGGTAAAGCAAATAGGATGCTGGAATGCACAGGCAGTGGCATCACCGGCAGGAAAAGGGAGGTAATAATTCCACTATACAAGACACTAGTGAGGCCCCACCTGGAGTACAGTGTACAGTTCTGGAGACCTTACCTACGTAAGGACATAGACAGGGTAGAGAAGGTTCAGAGGAGGGCAACAAAGATGGTGCATGGATTGCATCACAAGTCCTATGAGGACAGGTTGAAGGAAATTAACATATACTCCCTGGAGGAGAGGAGGGAGAGAGGGGATATGATAGAGACATACAAGTATCTTACAGGGAGGAACAGGGTGCAGGGTGCAGGAATACACTATTTTTAAGTGAAAAAGATGTTCCAGGACTAGAGGGCATGGGATTAGGTTGGAGGGAGGATGATTCAGAGGAAACGTGAGGAAGAATTTCTTCACAGAATGGGTGGTGGACAGGTGGAACACCCTGCCAGATGAAGGGTTGGGGGCTGAAACAATCACAGGATTTAAGAATGCATGGGATAGACATAAAGGAATTCTGGAGGTCAGGAGTAAGGGGCAACAGACTTCTAGGAAAACATAAACTGAACTTACAAGCTCAAATGGGCAGACTGGGTGGGCCATAGGCCCTTATCTGCCGACAATGTCTATGTATCTATGTAGTATAGAATCTCATTTTTTAACAGTAGAAGTGACACCAGGAAACAGTCAGGAAACCTCCTAAAATGCACCATCTTCAATCATTTTTTCCAAAATTTTCCAGGGCCTGCCCCCGATTGGTTAGGGATTTCAACTTTTGCAAACCCCCCTATCCTTTAAATTTTGTCAGGGGGAAACACTGATATGGGGACTGGAAACAGTGCTGCATCCCCTATTCATACAAGGATCGGTAATAGTGCTGCATCCCCTATGCATATAGGGACCAGTAACAGTGCTGCATCCCCTATTCATATGGAGATCGGAAATAGTGCTGCATCCCCTATGCATATGGGAATCAGAAATAGTGCTGCATCCCCTATTCATATGGGGACCAGTAATAGTGCTGCATCCCCTATTCATATGGGGACCGGTAATAGTGCTGCATCCCCTATTCATATGGGGACCGGTAATACTGCTGCTTCCCCTATTTGTATGGGGATCGGTAATAGTGCTGCGGCCTCTGTTCATATGGGGACCAAAAAAAATTCTGCATCCCCTATTCATATGGGAACCAAAAATAGTGCCGCATCCCCTATTCATATGGGAACCAAAAATAGTGCTGCATCCTCTATTCATATGGGGACCGGTAATAGTGCTGTATCCACTATTCATATGGGAACCAGTAATAGTGCTGCATCCCCTATTCATATGGGGTCCAGTAATAGTGCTGCATCCCCTATTCATATGGGGACCAGTATTAGTGCTGCATCCCCTGTTCATATGGGGGCCAGTAATAGTGCTGCATCCCCTATTCATATGGGGGCCAGTAATAGTGCCACATCCCCTATTCACATGGGGACCTGTAATAGTGCTGCATCCCCTATTTAGATGGGGACTTGTAATAGTGCTGCATCCCCTATTCATATGGAGACCAGTAATAGTGCCGTATCCCCTATTCATATGGAGACCAGTAATAGTGCCACATCCCCTATTCATATGGAAACCGGTAATAGTGCTGCATCCCCTATTCATATGGGGACCAGTAATAGTGCCGCATGCCCTATTCATATGGGGATCGGTAATAGTGCCGCATCCCCTATTCACATGGGGGCCAGTAATAGTGCCGTATCCCCTATTCATATGGAGACTGGTAATAGTGCCGCATCCCCTATTCATATGGGGATCGGTAATAGTGCTGCATTCCCTATTCATAAGGGGTCCGGTAATAGTGCTGCATCCCCTATTCATATGGGGACCAGTAATAGTGCTACTTGGGTTTGAGATTGTTAATTTCAGGATTGATCGAGTACCTTGGTCCAATCACTGCACGGTGCAGTTCATGCTTGGGGCTCCCGCCAAAAGCCCTTCCCCTGCTGAGATGATGAGCTGTCACCCTTGATGGGGTTTGACCCCTGAGGGTGTTGTATGCGTCGGAGGTGTTGATGCTGCCATTGACACCTATAATAGGGTGTTATCTGACACCATTAATTCCCTTGCACCTGTCCGTGTATGACCCAGAACTTCATACCTGAGGTCCCCGTGGTTTGACGGGGATCTCAGGAAATGAAGAGGATGGGTTGGAGGTTAGAGCACTACTGGAGGAAGTCCGGCTTGGAGGGGGACAGACTGACTTGCGTGTGCATTATAGTGCATAGCAGGGGGCAATCAACTGTAAGAAGGCATGGTTCCTGTCCAGGGAGATTGCTGCCAGGAAGAATCAACCAGCTACACTTTTCTGAACTTTAGAAAGGCTACTCCATCCTGCTTGTCTGCAGTGCGGGAGGGTTTTTTAATAAACAGTGCGAAGAGTTTGCTCGGTTCTTCTCGGACAGACTGTCCATGATGTGGCAGATGGCTTCTTCAGCCAGCAATGTCATCGCTGGCAGTGGTCGCCTAATGTGTTCTGAGTGCACTCCGCATGGTTGGGGGTAGTTTAGACCGGTGGAGGTTCGATGCCCCTGAACCCCCCCCATTATTGGATTTTAACTCCAGATCAGAGTTAGTTTGGGGAGGGGGTGCAAGTTGGGGGAAACAGGTTGCCTGGTCCCAGCAGCATTTCTATGGTGGCATGGCACTGTTGTTGATATATACGCATGTCGCTGTAGAAATGACGCTGCTCAGGAGAAAGCATACCTGTCCCAAGGGCATGATTTTGCACTTCTTCGCATTGAATCTTAGCTGACACACACTGGACCATTCCTCCAGTTTATCTAGGTCCTTCCTCATTTTCTCCACACCCCCCCCAGAGTGTCTACCCTATTACAGATGTAAGTGTCATCTGCAAAGAGGCATATCTTCCCCTCCATCCCCTCCGCAATGTCACTAATGATGATATTAAACAGTAGTGACCCACAAACTGATCCCTGTGGCACTTCATTGGTCACCCTCCCTCCCTCTTTCCCTCAGATTTAGCTCCATTTACCACCCCCCGTGTTCTAACCATCAACCAATTCCTAACCCAGTTCACCACCTTGTGACCCAATCCCAGGTTGCCCAGCTTGTTTACCAGCTTCCTATGTGGAACAGTGTTGAACACCTTGCTGAAGTCAAGTTAGGCCACATCCACTGCTTCCCAAATCCACTTTCCTGGTCACCCAGTCAAAGAAAGCTATCAGATTTGTCTAATGTGACTTTCCTGACATGAATCCATGCTGCCTTGGATCTTCTGACCTACTCGATTCAAGGTGCTCCACTATCCTTTCTTTTAGCAGCTTCTCTTGGGCCCCAGTCTCCTGGGCAGTGCCTCCACCCTGCTTGCCTTCTCCCTAATTGAGACCAATTGTGGGTATAGTACTAACATACTAAAATGCCAGCAGAATAGGCCTAACGGTCTTTCGTGTCTGCTCGTTTGGTCAGCACCCGGTGCTGACCTTGCTGCCCTAAGCCTTCTCTGGCTTCTCCCTTCCCAGTTCAGGATATTCTTGCTGCATTGGATTTTGCTTCCTGAGACCTTCCACTGTACTGTCCCACCCCTCTTGAACCCCTCCACTGTCTCTGCCTCCACCAGCCCCTAGGCAGTGCATTCCATAGCTCCACCACCCTCTCAGTAGTAGCACCTCCTCCTTTGTCCCCTGAATCTTCCCCCTCCAGCTTCCACCCATGACCTCTAGTGGCCCCTCCTCCTTCCTTAAGCACCCTGACTGTTCCTCCCTATTTACCTCTTCATGTACATGAGACCTCTATCATCCCCGGTCCCTTCTCTCTTCCAATGTGTACATATTTAGCTCTTTGAGCCTCTCCTCATAGGTCCATCCCCAAGCCCCAAATCATTTTGATTGCCCTCCTCTGGACCCTCTCAGGAGGTTAATGTCCCTCTTTAAAGTGTGGCCTCCCAAGAGCTGCACGCAGTGCCAGGTGTGGCCTCACCAGGCAATTATACAAAGGTATCACTTCCCTCCTTCTGGAGGTGATCCCCCTAGCGTCATCCAGCATCCTGTGTGGCCTTGGCTGCTGCCCTCCTACAAGTCTCAGAGTTGTTAATCTTGACATCCACCACCACCCCAGGTCCCTCTCAGCCATGGACTTGTAGCATTTCTCTCCCCATGGTGTGCACTTGGCCTGTGTTTCTGGCCCTCAGATGGAGACCTTGCATTTCCTGCATTGAACCTCAGCTTCCACTTTCTAGACCATCTTTCCAGAGCCTCCAGGTCCCCTGTGGGACCATCCTCCTCCTCCCATCCACCACTGCCCCCAGTTTTGAGTCATCCGCAAAGAGACTCATCTCACTCCTGATTCCTGTCCTTATGTCAGTGGCCGTAGGTGTTGAACAGAGAGGGCCAGGACTGATCCTGTGGGACCCCACTAATGACCCTCCTTGGGGATGAGACTATCCACGCCAACTCGACCTCTGGGTCCAGTCCTGGAGCCAATAACCTATCCATCTGATCATCTGGTTTCCCCACCCCATTTCTCCAGCTTATCCAACAGGCCACGTGAGGACAGAGTCAAATGCCTTGCTGAAGTCTAGAAAGAGGGACGTCCACTGGTCTACCCAGGTCCAAGGCACTAGTCACTCATCATAGAACTCCACCAGGTTTGTCTGGCACAATTTCCCGGGATGAATCCATGCTGTCTGTGTCCAGGCACCTGACTTTCAGGTACCCCCTAGCCTCTCCTTGACAATGCCCTCCATCACCTTGCCCACCACGATGTCAGGCTGACAGGCCTGTAGTTCCCTATACCTCCTTGATCCCCCCTTGTGGATAGGCATTATATGCACCACCTTCCAGTCTTGGGGCACCCACCCTGTCCTCAGAGAGATGGTGAAATCCCACTGGCACCTATAGGTTCCCTGACTCTTCATCTGAAATACCGGGGAGCCACCTCTGGGGAAAGGGCAAGCACAGCCTCTTTCTTTTTTTGCTAGGAGCTCCTCGAGGCTCACATGACCTTGATGGGGACTCTCTGGAGATGGCAGTGTGGGCCAGGAGTTCCCTAGTTGTTTCTTTTATCTTGGGCTCCATGTCTCCATACATCGTTATGCCTGGAGTTCGAGGTTGCCCTCTCTCTCTCTCTCTCTCTCTGTCTCTCGAGTCCCCGTGTTGGTAACAGGGGCTCCGGGGACTCTCATCTACCTTTTGGAACCTTAGCTTGCTCCTCTTCTCCTCTCTGGTAACCTCCTGGGTTCTCATAGAAACATAGAATCTGTCGAACAGATAAGGACATAACACAACCCACCTAGTCACTTGTTTCCTACTTGGTTTGGCAATCCCTACTCTTATCTGGACTGCCTTTTCCCATTCTGCTTATGTAGGGTGCCTTTATGCTTATCCCATGCACTTTTGAATCCCTGTACTGTTTTCACTTCCACCACCTCCACTGGTAGGCTGTTCCATGGATCCACCGCCCTCTCTGTAAAAAAAGACTTCCTAACATTCCCTCTTAGCCTCCCTCCCTCCAGCCTCATGTTATATCCCCCCTTGTCCTTGTGCACTTTCGTCTCTGAAAAAGGCTCCCCTCTTGTACCCTGTTTATTCCTCTAAGGTATTTGAAAGTATCTATTATATCCCCTCTCTCCCTTCTCTCTTCCAATGAACAGATGTTAAGTTCCTTGAGTCTTTCCTCATAAGGCTTGTGGTGCAGTGCATGTATCATTTTTGTTGCTTTTCTCTGAACTGCTTCCATTCTGTCTATGTCCTTCCTGGAGATCCGGTCTTCAGAATTGAACACAGTATTCCAGATCAGGCCTCACCAGTGATCTATACAGTGGCATCACCACTTTGCTCCTCCTACTGGTAATGCCTGTCATCGAGGCAAAGGTCAGGAAGCACAGGAAAAAAAAAGGAGCCATTGTAGAATTTGCAAAAAATGTTTTAGTACTTGCAGTAACATAAAAAAATAAACTTGTTCAGTATAACTGTTTACAAAGGCAGAATAAACAGAGAAGATCATCCAAGTTTTCCTTCAGTCTCTGTGTGTCTCTCAAAACATTGCAGCTCTCTTTCTTATAAGTCTTTGAAACCCCCCTCCTTAACAAGCATCCTGTTTTTTTTCTAAAATACTCTTGTATATTTCAGGCAGGTGCTGCAAGAACACAATGTCCTAGAACTGAGGCCACTTCTCCACAGCTTCTGAAAAAGGGCTTAAAAACTGCTCTCAGGTTAACCCCTTGAGTTCCCAATAGCTTTTTGCAATAATCTCAAACTATAATTATATACATTTCAACAGTAACACTATATCATTTCTAAACAAAGGGATCCCAATGTCAGTTACATTTCCACATAATGATTTGCATATATTTTATACCAGCAGATATGCAATGGGGGGAAAAGACAGAAACAGCAAGGGAAGACTGAGAGACAGTGAGAGGCAGAGAATAGCGAAATCGTCGGGGTGATCAAGTCCTAGGTCTCACAGGAAAATTTGGTTGCGCAACCAGACAGACAAGAGACAATAAAGGAAAAGACAGAACAGATCCCTTCATTCAAACTCTCCATAACAACTGGGACAGAGTCCTATTCAACCCTATCACAATGCCCCTTTCTATGCACCCCAGCATTCTGTTTGCTTTCCCCATTGCTTTTTTGCATTCTTTGGATGACTTCAGGACATTAGCTATGATAACCCCCAGGTCTCTCTCCTGACTTGTGGTGGCTAGAACCTGCCTCCCCTCCTCCAATCCTGTATTCATCTCTTGGGTTTCTGTGTCCCAGGTGCATTATATTGCACTTATTAGCGTTGAAACCCAACTGCCAAACCCTTGATCATTCCTCAAGTAGTCTTATGTAGTTTCTCATTTTATCTAGCTCCTCCTGTTTGTTGACTCTGTTGCAGATCTTGGTGTCATCTGTGAACAGGCATACTTTCCCCTCTAGTCCCTCTGCAATGTCACTTATGAAGACATTGAATAAGACTGGACCCAACACCGATCCCTGTGGCACCCTGTTGGTCACCTCCCCCTCTTTGGATTTTATTACATGTTCTACCACACTCTGGGTCCTTCCTTTTAGCCAGTTTCCAACCCATTTTACCACCTTAGAACCCACACCAGGATTCCCCAATTTGTTAAGCAATCTTCTATGTGGAACAGTGTTGAAGGCCTTGCTGAAATCCAGGCAGGCCACATCCACTGCCCTTCCCTGCTCCACCTCCCTGGTCATCCAGTCAAGGAAATTGATAAGATTAGTCTGACAGGACCTTCCCTCAGTGAATCCATGCTGCCTTGGGTCTTTTGCACTGTTTGACTCCAGGAACTTCACTCCCCTCTCCTTAAGCAGGGACTCCATCAGCTTCCCCACCACTGAGGTCAGGCTTACAGGTCTGTAATTGCCTACCTCCTTCCTACTTCCACTCTTGTGCAGGGGGACCTCGTCTGCCCTCCTCGAGTCCCTAGGTATCTTCCCATTTCTAGTGACTCATTGACAAGGGTTGTTAGTGGACCTGCTAGGACTTCACCAAGTTCCTTCAAAAGTCCAGGGTGAATCCCGTCTGGCCCCATTGCCTTGTCTGTCTTTACTTTCCCTAGCTCCTCCAACACTCTATCCACCATAAATGGGCTGTTGTCTGTCTCTCCCCCCTGTAAACCATTCCTCGTGAGTCTTGGCCCTTCCCCTGCCTCTTCCTTAGTAAATGCTGAGCAAAAATACTTGTTCAGTTTCTCAGCTTTTTCAAGGTCATCCTCCACCTACCCACCCTCTCCCTTCTTCAGCCTAACAATACCATCTCTGGTCTTCTTCCTCTCACTAATATAAATGGAAGAAGGTCTTGTCTCCCTTCTTAATAGCATGTGCTATACCTTCCTCTATTCTTGCCTTAGCTCTCTGATAGCTTTCCTAGCTTCTCTCTGCTTCTCCAGATATTTCACTCTGTCTTCTTCTTTCTGTGCATCTTTGTATTTCCTGAGAGCTTTACTTTTTTCTCGCACTTTCTCAGCTACTGAATTGGAGAACCATTGTGGACGCTTCTTTCTTTTGCTTTTGTTAAGCAGTCTGACACATTGACTTGTCACTCTTGCTATGGATCTCTTGAGTCTAAGCCACTGTTCTTCTACCCCTCCCCCTGTATCTTCTGCTGCCAGGGTAATTTTGAGCTGTTCCCCCATCTCCACGATGTTGGTCTTCTGGAAATCTAGGAAGTTAATCTTTGTATGGCTTTCTTCTGCCAGTGTGTTTACTCTAAACCACACAGTTCTGTAGTCACTGATACCAAGGGGACTGCCCACCACAACATCCATGATTCTGTTCCTGTTTGTCAGCACTAAGTCCAGTACAGCCCCTTCCCTGGTTGGCTCAACCACAAGCTGCCTTAGGTTTGCCCCACACATGGCAGATATGAAGTCCCTGTGCAAGTTCTGCCAGGATGGCATACGAGTTGTGAAGTGACACGGGCTGAGGGATGTGCCTCCGTCCTGCCTCTCTCACTCTCCCTTAGCCCACCGTAGTCCATCCTTCCCTCCTTCTTGGCAACCTGTGAGGGAGTGGTGGTGGACATGGTGGTCTCTGTATAGGTGAGAAGGTCAGCTATATCCTTGCCAACTCTGCTCGGAGTCCAGCTACCTCCTGCATCAACACAGAGAGGTGCCTGCAGATAGAGCAGCACTGCAGTGTCCAGAAGGTTTTCTGAACACTGCTACCCCACATCCACAACAAAGCATCACACCCATAACCTTCCTTCTCCTATCCTTGCCTTAAATGCTGCTTATTTCCCTGTACCCTCTGCTAGCTTTCCTTCTATACCTTTTCCAGTGCCCAGCTATATATTTTTGTACTGTCAATACTTGTTAGCTGTATAATGTATCAAGGAATTTAGACTTATGTCAGGGTGTGGTGTGTGGCTGTGTTGTGTACTGAAATAAGATGGCTAACAGTGTACGTATGCAGTCAACTGGTGCTGTATGATGTCACAGGCTAACGGTATAAAGGAAGTGATGTGCTAGAGGTGGATGGGCCCCGGGTCCCATCAGCTACACCAGCAAAAATAAACCAGAAACACTCAGCTGCACCATCAAAATCCCACAAACAGGTAACTTTCCAAATGAATCCAGAAAGCAACAAAAAGCTGCAAAAGGGATAATAACAACAGCAATAAAAACAGCAAAAAACAGTCACTTCCCTGGAATGAACTGATTCCTTCCCCTTCTAGACCCTTATGAGAATCCATCAGGCAACCAGCTACATCACTCTGACTCAGCCCCACCTCCAGTTAGCAGTAGCTTTGCTGAGGTCCTAGACCAGACAGTTGGCACCCTTCCCCCAAGCTACAGGGCTAGACAAAATACAGTTACTGTCCTATAAAGTTAATAGCATAAAAAAGGACAAGATAAGCAGAACCGTAGCCTAAGTGAAATAAGCAGCATAAAATAACTAAAACCACCAAAGAGCAGGTACTGCACTGAAATCTGATTTCTCCCTCCTGGCCACCAGAAACAATCAGCTACACCAGCAAAACCACCCCAGAAACACTCAGCTGCACCAGCAAAATCTTATCTTGTATATGTCAGGCAGGTGAATCCAGAACGCAGCCTGGTACCACTTGAAAGCAACAATAAGCTGCATAAGAAACAATAACAACAGCAATAAAATCTGCAAAAATCAAGTCACGTCCCTGAAATGAACTGATTCCTTCCCCTTCCAGACCCTTATGAGAAGCCAACAGATAACAAATTTCTCATGGGGCAAGGTTCCCTCGGACCTCCCCAAATCCCTTCCTCCCTGTAAGAGGCCTAAGTCATCTGCCTCCACTGCTTTCTGGTGGCAATGGGCCCAAGAAAGAACAACATCTGACTCAGGGACCAGGGGTTCTCCTTATTATGGGGCCCCTATCTGCAAGGATCCTGCCCCGGGGTCGGTTCTTTCCACACCCCCTCTGCAGTAGGAGAAAGAGAGTGAGAGATTCCGGTGACCCCAACCGGTTTTCTCAGGTGGACCAGGAGGGTGGTACCTTGAATGGTGGTGGCAGGGACCAGCTATGTCTTGCCTAGCATCCTGTGGTGCCTATTAAGGACTATTTGAGCCTGTGGGGCTTCTTGTCCTCCCTGGCATCCTTCTGCACTTGCCTCCAGTGTCCTCCCCATAAATAAAAGTGGTCCCCCTCTTGGGCCACAAAGAGAACTTCCTTTTCGGGCCCTCCTTTATGGGGTACAGATTCTCTCTCTCTCCACCTCTTTCCTTATTTCTCATTTCCTCTCTTCCCCCCATCCTCTTAACCCCTACTTGGCCTGCCCGGTGGTTGGGGTCCCCCTCCCAGACCCCTTAAAAGTCCTACCTCTCCTCCCATGGCCAGTTTATTCCTTTTTCCATTATATCCTTTCCTTTTTCTGTTCCTTGGGGTCCCTTGACCCACCCTCCCCTCTTTTATCTCTGTCTCTAATTTCTCCTCTGGTAAGCAGAACTGAGCTGGTGGTGGGGCTGGCATCGGTTACTGGTCAACCCACAAGCACCACACAATATATCATCCCCTCCTCCTTAGGAAGCTGAACAAGCTTAAAGCTATAAGCTTCCCGCAGGGTCGTAGCGCCTCCAGCTAGATCCGGGTGAAGATAACCAGGAAGATCAAGAATCATGGTAGGTACATCATTTTCATCTCTGTGCTTCACACATATCCCTCCCCCAAAAAAAAATGTCTGACTGTACCAAGCAGACAAACGCTCCTATTTCTTAGACTGAATCATGTGCACATTTCAAAATGGCAGCACTTCCTGCAGTTACCAAACTCATCCTCTCAGTTCTGCTGGTTCAAAATCATGTGGTGCAAATTGTCAGCTTCATTTTTCTTTAGTTTCTATTTAAAACATAACAGTAATGAAGTGAAAAGGTTCTGACTCTCCGCTCCCTACCATAATCTACTGTGAGCCGGGGAGGCGGGACAGACACAGACAGAGAGACTATTGCAGGGAGAGCAGACACCATGGCAGAGTAACAGCTTTCAAAACTAACAGACCAGTCAGCATGTACAGCAGCACCACCTTCTGGGAAAAGCAGAAATTGTGGACTTTTTTCTGAAATGATATACTTTCACATCAGAAAAGTAATTAAAACAAGCATTTGTCAATGCCGAATGTTTGCTTGCTGGCATTAGCAGTGGTAGTGTAGAAGTTACAGAGCTGCGTAATAGTAATGGCAGTGAAGTATTGAACTGAAGCCAACCCCACCACCACCCTGCAGAGAGTGACAGGCATTGGGGTGTGCGTTTGGGTCATCAGGCATAACGGCCATGCCATTTCACCACACCCCACCCTGCAGACACTGACAAGTGTCACGGTGCTCCTTGGGGTCTTTGGCCCTTATGCGCACCCCATTTCATTAGGAAATATGGTGAGATGGGTGCGATATAGGAGAATGGGGTGAACTTTGGGGCTGAAGAGTCCAAAGCATACCTCAATGCCTCTCACTGGCTGCAGGGTGTGGAATGGTATGAGCATTACAGGCAAGAATCCCAAGTCACATCCCTGATGCCTGTCATTCTCTACAGGGTTGGGCGTTATGGTTGGAAACCCTAATACCTCAGGCATTTGTTGGTATTTTCACTCCAAATGTTCAATATGTTTTTTTTATGACCCCACCTCATGAACAGGGGGAATATCAGTTTCTTAGCCGAAAGCTGCTTATGCACAGCAACTACGGCATTTAGCACCACAGATGCAAAAACATTCCGAACAGGATGTAAAAAATGACAGCTGTACTGTTCATGGGGAGGTGCCAAAATGACAATGTTGTAAATCTGCAGTAAAAATATTTAAAAAAATGGTAAAGTCATGAGCGTACATAGAAACTGTGCAACGCACACCCGTAATATAATTAGGTTGGGGATTTTTTTTACAGCAGATTGTCAACTCGGGCATTTTGGTGCCTCTGATCATGAACTGTGTCACTGTGATTTTCTTTATCTGTCCCTAACAATAATTTCCCACAGCGACCACACATTTCTGCGCTGAAAGTGTGAAAACACACTTCTGCCATGTAGTGAAAAATGACAGCTGTACTGTTCATAAGGAAGTGTGGAAAAATGCCACTGGTGAAAATCTGGACTTAAAATATTACAAAGTCATGAACTTACGAGGATGCGTGGAAACTGCGCAATGCTCACTCGTAACACAGTCATTTTATGGACTTTTGTCACCAAATTTTCAACATAGCCATTTTAAGACCTCTGCTCATGAACAGTGTAACTGTGATTTTCTTAATCTGTCCCAAACATTGCTTTCACACACCAAAAGCACCATTGTGCGCTACATGTGCGAAAACACATTTTGGGCAGCATATAAAAAATGGCAGCTGTACTGTTCATAAGGAAGTGTAATAAAATGGCAATGTTGAAAATCTGGAGTGAAAATATTAAATTTGCAAACTTATGAGCATGCATAGGAACTGCGCAACGCACGCTCGTAAAACAGTCATT
Organism: Neoceratodus forsteri; assembly: GCA_016271365.2. NCBI lineage: Eukaryota > Metazoa > Chordata > Ceratodontiformes > Ceratodontidae > Neoceratodus > Neoceratodus forsteri. Next base: position 1,103,311,275 of record CM028135.1, on the reverse strand, counting down.
TTTAGGAATGTTTTCACCAAATTTTCAACATAGCCATTTTAAGACCTCTGCTCATGAACAGTGTCACTGTGATTTTCTTAATTTGTCCCAAACATTGCTTTCACACTCTACAGCAATTCTAGCTATATGAGCAAACATTTGAAAAACATATGAAAAATCGCTCATGAACAGTGTCACTGTGATTTTCTTAATGTGTCCCATATACTGATTTCAGCACATCGACTGCGCCATTGATGCGCTACATGTATGGAAACACATTTTGGGAAAGATGAAAATGACAGCAGTAATTGCTCATAAGGAGGTGTAGTAAAATGGCAATGTTGAAAATCTGAGTAGTAAATATTGAAAATTCGAACTTATGAGCGTACGTAAGGAACTACTTACGGCCTTACGCTCAAGTAAAACAGTCATTTTTTGGAATTTGTTCACCCAATTTTCAACATAACCATTTTAAGACCTCTGCTCATGAACAGTGTCACTGTGATTTTCTTAATTTGTCCCGTACATTGATTTAGCAAGCCGACTGCGCCATTGTGCGCTACATAGGCGGAAACACGTTTTGGGTGAGATGTGAAAAATGACAGCTGTACCAAGAAAGTGTGGTAAAATGTCAATGTTGAAAATCTGGAGTGAAAATATTGAAAATTTGCGAACTTACGAGCGTGCATAGGAACTGCACAACGTACACTCGTAAAACAGTCGTTTTTTGAAATTTTTCCACCAAATTTTCAAAATAGGCTTTTTAAGAGCCCACCTTATGATCACTGGCAGTGTCATTTCATTAATCAGTCCTGAAAGGTGATTTCACGCAGTGACTGCGAAATCACCCTTCGGGCCCCAATAACGCCACGACAGTGACATAATTCATGAGAAGGGGTCCCAAAAACCCCATGTTGAAAATGTGTTGCAAAAATTCCCAAAAATGCCTGAGATATGCAACAAAGTTGAAAACCCCCTATCTAGCCCATTATACAGCTTACCGGCATTTCCTCAGTTTTGTGGTCGGCTTTGAAAAGTGCAGGCGTGTTCCAGTCCACCGAATCGATTGCGCCGAGGTCCAGAGGTAAGTATGGGGTGAGGGTGTGGGAGGCAGGGTGTGCAGTGGGTGGGTGCGGGTTGTGGGAGGGGCCAGAGAGACTATGGGACCGTTTTTCTTTACAGGTGTTCTTTTTGTTTCCAATGACGATGCAGGATGTTTGCCATGCTGGGGTGGGCTCTAGCATAGCACAAAGGACGGTTGAGGCATTCAGCCAATGGGGATTGGGCACCCCTGTCGCCCCAAAGGATCGATTTCCACCCCTGGGGTGGGCTCCCAGTGTGGCACCCAGTACTCGGGGGTGAGGACAGTGGAGCTGACGGGGATTGGGCACCCCCGGCTATATCATGAGTTGCCACGCTGGGTGGGCACCCAGCATGGCATTTGGTAAGCTTTGGGGGCGGGAGCGTGAGCACAGCCTCGACGGGATTGGGCACCCCTGCTCTGCTATACAGTGTGTGCGCAGTATGCAGGGGGGTACACACACTCAAGGCAGGCGTGTGGGGAGCTGTGCAGAGCAAGCGATATTTTATCGCTGCTCACTGAAGCGTAGCTCCCCTTTGACCTGTATGCCACTGTATTTTGGAGCTTGTCATAGACAGCTCCATCATGCGATAGGCTGAGGCGCGCGCCTGCCAACACACTGATTGAACTGGAAGAGCGGGTGACACACCTCCGAAATCTCGGATGATGGCACTATGTTTCTTACACATGTGTGCAAGCAAACATAACAAACATAATAAATGTATCTTAATTTTTGAAGACCGTTTTTTTCTTTTTTGTGTGTGCATATGTGACATATGAATGAGGGATCCACTCACTGTAGATCAAGGAAGGATGTGAAATGGTGCAGGTACATGAGGAGTGAACAAAGTGGTAGACAGTAAGCCCTACCAGAGCTTCAGGCTGATGTAGCACAGTGATACATGGGGGGTGTGAACAAAGTGGTAGACAGTAAGCCCTACCAGAGCTTCAGGCTGATGTAGCACAGCTGGACTAAGGCAAGGGAGGATGTGAAATGGTACAGGTACATGGGGGGGGTGAACAAAGTGGTAGACAGTAAGCTCTACCTGAGCTTCAGGCTGATGTTGCACAGCTGGACTAAGGCAGAAGCACCCACGGCATGTTCTTATAGTTCCCATGTATATGTCCATTTATGTTCTTACAGCGCTGATTGCCTGACTGAGCCAAGAAGTAAAACAGACACTAAAATGTCAGGTTTATTTCAGGTGACCATGTTCTTATAGTCCCCATTTATATGTCTGTTTATGTTCTTACAGTGTTGATTGCCTAACTGAGCCAAGATGTAAAACAGATACTAAAATGTCAGGTTTATTTCAGGTGACCAGGATTGTAGTGGGGAGAGGGGGCAAGTGAAGCAATGTCCTGAGAATATGCTTAAACTTATTAACCGTTGCTGTGCCAAGGAGTGATACACCGGTCCAGAATCCCTATACGTTTAAATTATGTTTGCAGCCTAAAAGTGCTTAGGTGGATTGGCATTTACATTACTCAGCGGCAAATCTTTTTCATATTTTTTGTGATCATCGGTTAAGATATAACCACTAACTGATGAGACACTTGGGGGCATGAAACTGTGCTACCAGCAAAGTTGCATTTGCAAAGCCCTGAATATTTATCTGTTGATAATGAAATGAAAACTGTCAGCTGATAACATTCAGCCACTGTCTATTTCACAGAATAGACATCTCACTGATAGATCTGGAGCAAAGGGACATGCACTTGCCAATAACACCACAACTCCAGACACGGAAGAAAGTAGTTCATGCACTTTCATCGCTGTTAACTTTTTCAGCATTTTAAAACAGTTACTTAGCATCTGCACTAAGATGTAACATGTCGCTGAACTGAATTGTGACAGCGGAATCCCTGCGATCAACATTTGTCAGCAAAAGTGAATTGAAAAAATCAATAGATGTATAAAATGGTAAGTGACATGAGTCAATAACAACATATCTGCATGTAATACTTGGCTTACAATTTGAGCACCACCATATTCCGCACCACAGCTTCAAACAGGGATGCCATTTATAATTCAGCTAATGTCAGTTTTCGAGCCATAAAAAGTATTACTGTATCAGTATGCTGGCAGCAACAGGATCAGGAAATTATAAAATAAAATGCAACAGCGCCCCTGTCGGCTATATGTTGTGCGGGTGGAGGGAGTGCATGAGCACCCAGGGGTGGACTGTTAGGCGGCTTCAGATTCACTGGAGAAAAGGGTTGATTTGATTGTGAGCTACAGTTGAATTTGTGTTTTCTTTTTCTATACCTAGTTTTCGCTATTTTGTTAGGGCACATGTCCAACCCTAAGATGTTTAGGGTCACAAGGTGATGTGACTTCATTGAGCATCTGATTTGAGAAAGAGCTGTGTGATTCTATCTAAATGCCAGCTCACGGCAATTCAGAGAAAAAAAAATATTTTGAAGCTGCATTACTAGACTAAGTGTGCAGTTTAGTGAATTACCACACAGGGGTGTGTATATGACAGCACCAAAAGGCGCATTAAAGTGCTTCAGTCATGAAAACCTCCCCCACTGGCTGCTGCTGAAATGCATAGCAGTATGTTCTCCTTTGTGCATTCTGGCTGTTCTTAGCTTCAGCTGCAGGTAGTACAGTACGTTCAAGTTCGTTTGCATAGGTTTTAGCAGCGAGGAGTTCACATTGACAGAGTCTAGTAAGAGAAAATGCTTGGAATTTCACATACAAAGAAGTCTGAGTTTTCACATCAAATGCTGAGGTATTTTTTTTCTGGAGGATTAGAACCCATGGAGTCCATGAAGGTGTGCTTTGGAGAGCTGGCGTGTGTAAGGACTGTTAGGCACCCACACATTTTGGTGGTCCTGCTTTGGCAGGGAACAGTTTATTAAAGTAATGATGTGTGGCTTGTCTCTCTAAGCTAGACAAGACTACACCATTCTATCAGGCAACCAACACAGTTGATCTGTTGATTTGTGTGTGTGGGGGTGGGGGGTTGGAGGAGCTGCTCACTGAAGCGTAGCTCCCTCTTTCAACTGTATGCCACTGCATTTTCAACTGCTGTCATAGACAGCTTCAGCAGTGATTGGAGAACTGTGACCACGCCTGCAAACACACTGACTGAATTGGAAGATGCTGACACACCTCTAAAAAACTCAGATGATGGCACTATGTTTCTTGCACATGCGTGCAAGCAAACATAAAAAGTATTAAAAAATGCATTTTTTTGTTAATAAAAAAGTATTAAAAAATACATTTTCTTTTGTTAATAAATGAGCTAAAACTTTCAAGTCAGTTCATAATAGCAATAATGCACTCCAGGGTGTGGTATATCATGGGATATTGTCATTTCTCAAGTGCATGAGGCACTCAGCCTGTGGCCTCATGCCTCACAATGCACCCGAGGCATGATGATATCCCATGATATACTACCCCCTATTGTGCATTATTGCTCAAATATAAAGCAAGTTTTACAAATGCAAACCAGTTTCTATACCCCACTACCATGCATCTTTCTGGAGCACTGTAACATTTAAGCAATCTTAAAGAGCATTTACTTTAAAAATAGGTATATTTTACCATTTCTTAACTCTGATAATATCTAAATGACCTATTTAAACAGTATCTCAATATCTGACTGTTGAATGCATGACATATAAGGTTTGTACACCACAAAAGCAGTTGAAATACCCAATATGAATAAATAGCTTAAAAAATAATCTAATTTTGGAAACAGCATACCCATAATTCAGCTAACCTTCAACTTCTATTCTCACATTCTTAATTGTTCACAAGTTTACATAGCCGTAGTAAAAAAAAAAAAATAACATTGCTAACTGGTCTCTTTAAATTTTGACTGACTCTTTTAAGCCAATATGACAACGGTTTTAACTTAAATGTATTTTAGTTATATTGGTCCCTGTGCACTATGCAGGCACAGGTATGTGAAAAAATCGCGTACCCCACCCACATAGCTGCACACCCGTGGACAGGTGTGCCTACACCGGTATTCACTAATGCCAGCCACCTGGGTCGGCTCCTCCCCCCAGGTGCGCAGGACTCCACAGAGCGGCCAGAGAAGGAGTCAAGGTCCCATGTGGGCATCCAATGGGATGCCCCTCCCGAGTCCCACAGTGGATCCCTCACATGGCAAGGCACAGGTCCAGGGTAGTGCATGCCTACAGCAGGCACCCGGACCTGAACACCCAGTGGTGGGATGTGTGTCCCCCTTCCTCCCAGCATCGTCACCGCCTCCCCTCACCTCCTGTACATGGCGTTTGTTGTCAGGCACTCACCCAACCGGCAGTCCCAGCCCCCCTCACTGCCCAGTGGGCAATGGTAGCATGGGGGGGGTCATGTCCATGCTCCGTCACACCCAGCGGTAGGCATCCATGGGGGTGCACAAAAGGTTTTGGCAGGGTCTACTCTGGTGTTCCCTGCATCACCCTCCGCATCCATGCGGCAGCACTATGCAGTTTAGTGAATACTGCGTAGTGCTGGCAAACCTCTGGAATGCCCCCGGTGTGTTGTGGTCCACACGGTAGGGGAAGTGGCTGCATTCCTGACTTGTGCCCCATTTCGCGAATGCCATGAGGGGTCCACAGGACCCCGCTCTGTGGCATTCACACGTATCTATGCCAATGCACCCAGTTTACGCAGCATGTTGGCATCATGTATAGGGCACAACAGCACTGTTTTAAAGTGAGTGGTATTTAAGATAGTTTAAATGTTACAATGAAAGATGCGTGGTGGTGGGATATATAAACTACTTTACGTTTGTAAAACTTGCGTTAAATTTGCCATCATGCAATAAGTGCATGGCACGTTAGCGTGAAATAACAGCAATAGTTTTTTGCATTGTTTTCAAGCTGTAAAGAACATTACTCGTATCATTTTTTGTGTTTTATTTAGTAGTATCTAAGTATTGAACACATATAGAATTACACTATACTGCTCTCAGAGTAGATGAGAGAGGTACTTAGTGTTAAATGAGTTCTAGTTTACAATTTTAAGTAGGTATCATTGATTAAAAAGTTCTTTGTTAAAATTTTCATTACATATTCTAATCTAATCATTTTGTAAGTCCAGACTCCTTGAGGAAGTATGAAATGCAAAACGTTGGTTACAGTGCCTATGCAAGAAATTAATACAAAAACATAGAAGATGTCGTCAGAGAAAGACCTCAAGGCCAATCCAGCTTGCCCTGTTTTTCCCTACCTACAGCTACACTGCAGATCCTACTCAGTCTTTGCCCCCTGCCTTACTTTTTAGAATCCCTTTGTACCTATCCAATGCATTCTTGAATACTGTAACTGTTTTAGCATACACTGCCTCCACTGGGAGACTGTTCCATGCAAGGAGCTAAATTTGTACTTCCTAGAGGAAAGAAGGGAAAGGGTGATATGATAGAAATATAAAGAACATTACACAGAAGAGTTCTCTGACTGTGTGGTTAGTGAACTTCTTTGTTTCATGGATTCTGAACCACATACTAGACTCTACCTACTTAACTGCTATATTCTACATATATAATGTATTATAGGGACACATTCAAGCCCCTATTCAGTAGTTAGGGTTGAGTAGTCTGTTTAGTGTTAAACCTCAAATTTTGCACTTCAGTAACTTTGCAACCAATCATAGAAACATAGACTTTGACGGCAGATAAGGACCGCTTGGCCTACCTAGTCTGTCCATTTCCCTACCTAGAGGATAAGCTGCAGATCCTGTTTAACTGACAGCCTATTTCTTCCTACCCCCCCCCCAACAAAAACTGCCTTATGCCTGTCCCATGCATTCTTAAATTCTCCCACAGTTTTAGACCCCACAATCTCCTCAGGAAGGCTGTTCCATGCGTCCACCACCCTCTCTATGAAAAAATACTCACTTACATTGCCCCTGAACCGTACCCCCTCTATCTTCAAATTGTGTCCCCTTGTTCTTGTACATTTCTTTTTCTGAAAGATGCTACCCTCTTGAACTTTGTTGATTCCATTGAGGTACTTAAACATTTCTATCATATCCCTCCCTCTCCCTTCTTTCCTCAAGAGTATACATATTAAGCTCTTTTAGTCTCTCCTCGTATGGCTTCTCTTGCAGACCCTGCACCATTTTAGTTGCCCTCCTCTGAACTGCCTCCATCCTGTCTATGTCCTTGTGGAGATGGGGTCTCCAGAACTGGATGCAGTACTCCAGATGGGGTCTAGCCAACTGTCTGTACAGGGGGATAACAACTTCCTGTTTTCTGTTAGTGATAGCTCTCCCTATACATCCCAGTATCCCCCCTAGCCCTCCCTACTGCCTTCTCACATTACTTGCCAACATTAAGGTCATCTGATATGATTACCCCCAGGTCCTTTTCCATTTTTGTTGTTGTTACTACCTCCCCCCCATTGTGTAATCTTCCCCTGGGTTTTTGTTCCCCAGGTGCATTACTTTGCACTTCTTTGCATTGAATCCAAGCTGCCATACTTCTGACCATTCCTCCAGCCTTGCCAAGTCCCTTCTCATCCTTCCCACACCTCCTTGTGTATCAACCCTGTTGCAGATCTTTGTGTCATCTGCAAAGAAGCATACTTTCCCTTCCAGTCACTCTGCAATGTCACTTATGAAGACGTTAAAAAGAACCTGATCCAGTACTGAACCCTGCGGTACCCCACTAGCAACTACTCTTTCTTCAGAGTGGACTCCATTTACAATTACAAATTACAATCAGTGGGTTTACACAAAATTTGGTATACAATGTCCCGTGGGGTTAGATCTTTTGATGTGGCAAGTTTCTTTCTGGTTGGATGTGTGGATTCTGAGATCCGGATAGTGCTAAAACCTTAACAGTCACCATTTTTTTGCAGTATTTTCCTCATTGCCTTGCATCCAGATGGTGTGAAACTTTGTTGTGATTTTTTAGGGTAGATACAACTTGGGTAACAGAACTCCAATGTTTTGTTTGGTGAAAAAATATTAATTTGTTGCAAAGTTATTACATTTTTAAGTTCCCATTGTTTTCAGTGGGAATTCTGTCCAAATTAGAGGGATATAGTTTGACCAAGGATTGACCTCATGAAAAAGGATTCTTTCTCACAAGATCAGTTCCTTTTCACGAGGGAAAATTACTTTTTTGTGAGCTGCCATCTTGTTTTCTTTTTTTTCTTGAATTTATGTGTTTGTTTTTTTTTTAAACACAGAAATGACATTCTGGAGTAACATCACCACACCTAGCTGGCTGATCGGGACCCCATTGGTGCAATCTGCACTTCAAAGTTATAAAAATGCCCTTAAAATGTTTTTTTTTTCCATAAATCCTTTTTAGTGACTGCGTGATATGAAAAAATAGTACTTTTTCATATCACGAGTCACGGAAAAGGATTTTTTTCATCACTTGAGAATCCTTGCTTATCCCTTCCATTGCCCTCCCCAGTACTCTGATGTTTTTTTCCTGGTATCTAGTGCACCCCACCTTCCAATACACTGACCCTTCATTTCCCTGGTGTCTAGTGGCACCCCCACCCTCCGATCCCTGTCCACATTATTTAATGTATTTTCCCTGGTGTATAGTGGCACCCCCCCACCCTCCTATCCCTGTTATTTAATATATTTTTCCTGGTGTCTAGTAGCACCCACCCCCACTCTCCGAGTGCCCTCCCCATTATTTTTATGTCACTCCCTGGTGTCTAGTGGCACCCCCCCACCCTCTGATCACCATTCTTCCTTTCCCTGGTATCTAGTGGCACCCACACCCACTGATCACCAGTCTTCATTTCCCTGGTGTCTAGTGGCACCTCCCATTCACTGAGCGTGGTCCCAGATGTATTTCCCTTGTGTCTAGTGGCACCCCCCCCACTCACCAATCATGGTCCCAGATGTATTTCCTTGATGTCTAGTGGCACCTCCACCCTGTGAAAGCTGTCCCACTTCAAAATCAACCTGAAATGTATTATTTATTTAATGAAACATTTCACCACAAGGGGCACACTGAACAACAAGTTGCTCATCTCACGGTGCATCCTGGGGAGAAGGGTACAAGGGGAAGTACACATGCAGTCAACAGTAATATAATATAACCATACAGAAGATAGCTGAATACAAATATTCAATAAAGGTATATAGAGTGTATGGGAGCTGAGGAGCTCAAGAGAATAAACTCGATGTACAGTTAAGTGCAACCAGGGAAAGAGGAACCCTGAAAATTTCAGCAGTGAGTCAGGGCCACTGTTGGAGTATCACTTAAGCAGAGGGATATAGCAGGAACCCAGCTAGTGCAGCAGGCCGGGACACCTCGGGCGCAATGCTGGGGTTGGCACTGGTACAGTAGTAATTTGGAGTAGAGAAGGAAGGGGGAGCTTGGGGGAGTTACAGTTAAGATAGGCTTAGTAATAAATCAACAAAACTGGCCTTGATGTTTATTTATTTATTTTTTATGTGGCCATAAATGGTCCCTGTCGATCAGCCCCCCGCCCCCACCACCCACACCTCCTCAGTACACCCACACACACCCCTTACTCACCTGAACAGGTCCCAGGTTCAAGACATACTCTCCGATCGAAGAAACGTCTTGCTGCTGGAACCGGTGACTGAAATATGAGAAACTAAGGTAAATGCAGTTCAATGTATTTCATTGGGAGTTTCAACTTTTATTCCTAACTCAGCCTTTTTTTCTTAGATTTTGACCCCAAATGTTCAACATAGCCTTTTGGGGGCTCCATCTCATGAACAATATGACTCTCGTTATGTAACTCCTGCCTGAAAAGTGATTCTACGATTGCTTAGCAAAATCACCTTTTTGGAGGGATTTGTAATGACAGTCATATTGTTCATGAGGTGGGATCATGAGAAGGCTGTGTTGAAAACATGGGGTCAGAATATGTAAAAATGGCAAAGTTATGACCATTTGTTGCAATTTCACTATGCACGCTTGTAACTTGGGAAATTTTAAAGACTTTGACACCAAATTTTCAACATTAACTTCTTATTACCCCACCTGTTGTATGTCATAGCTGTCATTTTTCAAATCCTGCCCAAAATGTGTTTTTGCACCTGTGGCACAGAATGGTGTTGTAGTTGTGCAGAATTATGTGTTGGTGGGGATTCAAAATGTCCTGTACCAGGTACAAGAGGTGAGGATAATAAGAAGGCTATGTTGAAAATTTGAGGCTAAAATATGTAAAAATGGCAATGTGTTGCAATTTCACTATGCACACTCCTAACTTTGGAAATTTTAAATATTTTGACCCCAGGTTTTTAACATAGCCTTTCTATTGCCCCATCAAATGTATATTACAGCTGTCATTTTTCAAATCCTGCCCAAAATGTATTTTTGCACCTGTGGTGCAGAATTGCATTGCAGTAGCACAGAATTACGTTTTGGCTGGGATCTGAAAATGTTCTGTACCGGGTACATGAGGTATGGTAATAAGATGCCTTTGCTGACAATTTGGGCACTGTTGTCCTATAAATAGACATGCTGTGCTTCCACAGCTACATACATATATAAACGTATGGAGGGATGCGAACCCTGCGCTCTCACAGTAAAATAAGGATACTGTTATACTATCTCAAAAAGTAAGGAAATAAGTTGCAAAAAAACATTATTAATACTACAATTAGGGTCAAAGTGACAAAAGCTGGGAAATGAGGCCTCCCAAACCAGGCAAGAGATCAGGTGTGGGGTGTGCCTTGGGCTTCTCAAGCCTGGCACTCACCTCATTCTCATAAAGTCTACACATTTGACGTTATTTACAGATGGAATGGGGTGAGCCTTAGGCTTGAGAAGCCCAAGGCACACCCTGCACCTGATCTCCTGCCTGGTGTGGGAGGGTGGGGTGTAAGGGGAGAAACTCTAACTCCTCATTTTCCAACTTTTGTCACTTTGACCTTAAGTGCAGCGTTAATGAAGTTTTCTTACAACTTATATACCTATATAGCTATAACCTATCTGTGGAGTTCCTGTCAATTGTGGATTTTGGACTAACAGTGCTGTATCCCCTATAAGCAGGGTATCTGTTTTTCAGATTTTCTGTCGATTTTTCCATTAGATAAATCTGACATATCAGCTTCTTGCAAATGCCAGGTGTCAGAAATATCTGGTTGAGCCAGAGTTTGGTATCATCTTAACTATTTTAATTATTATGCACATCAATTTCTTAGTATCTGGAGTCCTATGTCCTGCTGGCATATTTAAGAATAGGAATGGCGTATCAGTGAAGTCTATGTCTTCCCCAAATATGTCCCAAAAGTCCTGCTGTAGGGCCCTGAAAAAAGGGTGCATTTTGGGAGACACCTAGAATGTGTGTTCCTGTGATGCTGCTGAGGTACCGCAGTGTTTCCAACAGGCTCTACCAATCTGTGGTCGGTACCTTGCCTATCTATCAGAGGTGATAAAAACATCTCACTGTTTTGTTCATGGAGAGCTCTTTCAGAAATGGAAGGAGGTTACAGTGTGTAAATTCTTGATGCAATTATCCTATTGTTGGTCTGATAGGACTTTCTCCAAAATCGTTCTCCTGCACTCTGTATTTATGAGGTACAGTAACCCTACAGATGTAGTAGCAACTGATATAATCAAGATATGAGATGTTTGGTTTGACTGTGGCCTTTTCACAGACTTTTGACCATCTGTATCAAGAGAGGTATCACCTGCATTTCTGACCACATATTCAAAAGGGGATGGAGCTACGTTCTAGCTTGGAGATAAGAAGTGTGTTTGTGGAAGCCATATGTAAGCTGAACCTCCTTGAATGGTATAACTTCCTTACCTTGTACAAGTTGGAGCCAATATTTGAAGCCCATCTGAGTCCAATTACTAAAGCAGTGATCTATTTTAGTAGAGAAGAACTCTGCTGTATATGGTAGGGAGAGAACAAGAAAAGTGTAAAGGGATAACTTCCAAGTGCTGAAGGATATAATCCAGGCTGTAACTGTGTTGTAGGTGTATGGATTGTCTAGCTGGGTGTGCATGCCTCCTTGAATGGTAATCAGTAGTACCTTAGGTAGAGTGAAACATAGAAACATAGAAACATAGACTTTGACAGCAGATAAGGACCGCTAGGCCCATCTAGTCTGCCCATTTCCCTACCTACAGGATAAGCCGCAGATCCTATTTAACCAGCAGCCTATATCTTCCTGCCCCCCACAAGAATTGCCTTATGTCTGTTCCATGCATTCTTGAATTCTCCCACAGTTTTAGACTCCACAACTTCCTCAGGAAGGCTGTTCCATGCATCCACTATCCTCTCTGTGAAATAATACTTCCTCACATTGCTCCTGAACTGCCCTCCTTCTATCTTTAAATTGTGTCCCCTTGTTCTTGCAAGTCTCTTTTTCTGAAAGATGCTACCTTCTTGGACTTTGTTGATTCCCTTGAGGTACTTGAAAGTTTCTAGCATGTCCCCTCTCCTTCTTTCCTCAAGGGTATACATATTAAGCTCCTTTAGTCTCTCCTCATACGGCTTCTCTTGCAGACCCTGCACATATAAGTTGCCCTCCCTGACTGCCTCTATCCTGTCTATGTCCTTGTGGAGATGGGGTCTCCAGAACTGGACACAGTATTCCAGATGGGGTCTCACCAACTGTCTGTACAGAGGGATAACAACTTCCTGTTTTCTGCTGCTGATGCCTCTCCCTATACATCCCAGTATACCCCGGCCTCCCTACTGCCTTCTCACATTGCTTGCTAACCTTAAGGTCATCTGATATGATTACCCCTAGGTCCCTTTCCTTGTTGTTGTTACTCCTCCCCACCCATTGTGTATTCTTCCCTGGGTTCTTGTTTCCCAGTGCATTATTTTGCACTTTTGCATTGAATCCTAGCTGCCATCGCCTGACCATTCCTCCAACCTTGCAAGTCCCTTTTCATCCTTTCCACGCCTCCTTGTGTATCAACCCTGTTGCAGATCTTTGTGTCATCTGCAAAAAGGCATACTTTTCCTTCTAGTCCCTCTGCAATGCCACTGATGAAGACATTAAAAAGGACTGGACCCAATACTGAACCCTGCGGTACCCCACTAGTAACCGCCCTTTCTTCAGAGTGGACTCCATTTACAATTACCTTCTGTGTCCTGTTGTCCAGCCAATGTTTTACCCAGGTTACCACCCTGGGACCCACTCCCAGGCTGGTTAAGTTGACTAATAATTTTTTGTGTGGGACTGTGTCAAATGCCTAGCTAAAGTCTAGGTAGGCCATGTCCACAGCCCCTCCCTGGTCTACTACTTTGGTCACCCAGTCAAAGAAATCTATTAGATTCGTCCTGACATGACCTTCCCGCTGTGAACCCATGCTGCCTTGGATCCTGTGCTCCACTGACCTCTAGGTACTCAACTATTCTTTCCTCTCAGAAGTGACTCCATCACTTTCCCTACCACAGAGGTCAGACTGACAGGTCTGTAGTTTCCTGCCTCTGTCTTGGTCCCACTTTTTGTGAAGGGAATCACATCGCCCTTCCTCCAGTCCTCGGTACCACACCATCCTCCCATGATTTATTAAAAGAGTAGCCAGTGGTTTCACTAGTTCCTTCCTTAATTCTTTTAGAATTCTGGGGTGAATTCCATCAGGACCCATTGCTTTGTCCACCTTCCGGTTTTAGGAGTTCTTTGGAACCCTTTCTTCTGTGAAGGACTGGGATCGACCCCCTATCAAAGTGCTTCTGTTAATTGGATTAGCTTCCCCCTCCTCTTTGTGAATACTGAGCAGAAATATTCTTTCAGTATTCCTGCTTTTCACGTCCCCTCTGCCCACCCACTGTTTATTCTATTCAGCCTCACTATCCCTCCCTTTGTCTTTCACGCTCACTGATGTACCTATAAAAGGTTTTATCCCCTTCTTAACTGAGTTGGCTATCTTTCCTCAGTTTGGGCCTTTGCTATTCTGACTTCCCTCCCTGCTTCTTTCTGCCTTAACTGGTACAGCTCTCTGTCCTGCTCCTTCTGTGTTTCCTTATACTTCTGGAATGCTATCTTTTCTTCCTGACTTTCACAGCCACCTCTCTTGAGAACCATAGTGGCTTTTTCTTTCATTTTGATTTGTTTATTTGCTTCACAAAGGCTTGTTGCCTCTGTGATGGCAGTTTTGATAATTCCCCATTGTTGCTCCACACCTCCTTCTAGCCTGTTTGCTAGTGCTTTTCTGAGGCACTCTCCCATCTTGCCAAAGTCAGCCCTCCCTAAAGTCCAGTACCCTCACTTTTGTATGGCTTGACTCTGTAGCTGAGTTTAACGTGAACCACACTGTTTGATGGTCACTTGTCCCAGATGGCAACCCACTTCTAGACCTGAGATCCTCTCACTGCCCCTGTTTGAGAGCACGAGGTCTAAGATTGCTCCCTCATGAGTGGGTTCCAAGACTAGATGTCTCAATGCCTGCCACCTGTAGGGGCGTCAAGAATGGCCCTGTCTTGGATGTCGCTGCAGCAAATGTGCTCCAGTTAACATCTGGCATATTCAGGTCTCCCATCAACAGTATCTCCCTTTCTCTGCCATTCTAAGAATGCCTTCCATCATATCCTTGTCCATTCCTTCCCTGACATGGGGTCTGTACACAACCCCTGTGCAAATTGTGGTGCCCTTTCCAGTCTCCAAGGTGACCCACAGTGCCTCCCTCCTCCCTGTTTACTCTTTTGTTCAGTTACTTTTATCCCTTCCTTTACATAGAGAGCTACTCCTCCCCTCTTCTCCCTGCCTGTCTCTCCTGTAGGTTATGTACCCTGGTATGTTAACATCCAGTCATGGTTCTCTGTACCATGTTTCTGTCACTGCTTCGATATCCAGGCATCCCTCTTCCATTAAGGCCACCAGCTCAGGGCTTGTTGCCCAGACTACGGGCATTGGTACTCATTACCCTCCATTTCCTGATGGCTTACCCCTTTTGCCCCATCCCTGTCCTTCTTGCCTTTGTCACTTTCTCCATTTACCCTGCCCTTCTCCCTCGACACCTCCATGTTGGTGTTTGCCACCACTTACTACCGTGATTGTTTGGGGGCTAGGATTTCTCCTGCCCTTACCAGTGCCTCCCTTGGCTAGTTTAAAAGCTTGCCACGAAGCATTTAAACCTATCACCTAGGATCCTGGTTCCCCTCCTGACAGATGCAGCCCATCATGCCAGTATAGGCTTGCATCACTCAGGTGGACCCCAGTCCCCAATGAAGCCAAATCCCTGAGCTTCACACCAGTTTTCAACCACTGATTGAATCCCATGGTGCAGAACACCTAGCCTCTCCTATGCCATAGATGGGTAGCACCTCCAAGAAGGTTACCGTGCATGCTACTTGACTAAGGCCCCTCCCCAATTCCACAAACTCTTCCTGCACTTCTCTAATCCCTTTCTTAGCCAGGTCATTTGTCCCTAAGTGGACAATGACATCCAGCTCCTTCCCCTGTGCAGCTGCTCTGGCAATCCTGAGGATTCACTCCCTGTCCCTCCAAGCCATGGCCCCAGGCAGGCACCTTACCTCCCTCTCCCCTTCTTTGCCCAGTTCTACCTTCCTAACAATGGAGTCCCCCACCAGGAGTTGTTTTCTTCCCCTGCAGGGTCCCCTGCCACCCTCCTGTGGGTCTCCTTTGTGGAGGTTCCCAGCATCCTCCTTGGTCTCCACTGTAGGTGCCTCCATAGAGGAACCACACTTTGCCAGAATGGCATAGGAATTGTGGAGAGGTACAACTGGAGGGATGTGCCTCTGTTCCACCACCCTCACCCTCCCTGAGCCCACTGTGGTCCAACCGCTCCTCTTTCTTGGCAACCTCTGAGGCAATGGCAGTGGCACTGGTGGTCCCTGGATGGAAGAGGAGGTCCCACAAATCCTGGCCAACTCAGCCTGGAGATGAGCAACCTCCTCCCTCAGCCCAGAGAGGTGCCTGCAGATGGGACAACACCGCATCCTCCAGAACATCTCCGGAAGACTGCTGCTCCACAGCCACTGCACTGCACCACTCCAATCATGTCTTATTTCTGACCCCTTAACTGTTTGCAATCCTTACTCTTTCCTCTATTTTTTTTTCTCTCTCTTCTTACTTTCTGCCTGTGTGCCCTTTAAGCTCCTGATTGTCCTGTTCTGAGACAAGAATATCCTATATTTCTCAGTAGACCGTTTACTTGTTCAGAGGCAGACCTCCAGCTGCTAGATGGGGCCGGGGAGCTACTCTTGCCCTTCTAGGATGGTGGGTCCTTGGTGGTTCTGTGATCACTCACTTCCTGCCCCTAAACAGGAAGTTCCTGTTGTCAGTCAAATCCTGTGCCTATAAAAATAGAACTAGCTTTGGGTGGGGGGGTGGAGGGAAGGGAAGGAGGGCAATATAGTCCCAGCAGAGAAGTTCAGTCACACAGCAGTTCTTTCTCCTGTGAGTGAGGATGTCTTCTATCAATTCTATGCTTTTCCAATGGCCTACATATACCTCTATAAGCGAGTAGAAAGCTGTGCAAATTGAGATGCCAAATGATACAGGTTTAGGTTCAGGAGTGAGAGTCATCCCCTACCCCCCTTGCTTTGGGTAGCTTCAAACTGTGCAACATTCAGTACTTTATAACCCCTCGAACCCTCAGGCCCACATATTCAAAGGAGATGTGCTGCCCAAAATGGAGATGCATGGTGCATCCCAGAAAATGCACGAAAGCGCGATATTCAAATGGGAGAGATGCATCGCGCATTTCTGACTGTGCAATTATGCAGACGCAATGTATGCAGAGCAAAAAATGAGGGTGGCTACATAAATATGCTATGCATCCCAGAAATGTGCAGTGCAAAGTTAGGCAGACAAAAGGATGGCCTAAATTGGCCAGCCACGTACAGGAGGGCCACAGAATGGCAGATAGATCATCCAGAGACAGCCCTTGGAGGTGCACCAGGACGTGCTCCAGACACCCACACACAGCAGTCATGCCAGGATGGAAGTACCCAAAGTCACAGGTGCTGGCACACCACGGGCAACACCCAGAGAGCCATCCCCCACACCGCACCCAGGATAAAGACACCCAGCCGCCACATGCCAGTGCTGTCAGGTGCCCTCCTAGCACACCAGTGGAGCAGATGGCCACACTGCAGCACATGTACCAGGGGCCATGGCCTACACCCATGTGGCCTGCAGGGCACCACCCGGTAGTGCCATGCACCTAGAGTGACGTCTGGAGCAACAGTGCCCAGGCAGCCTGGTGGTATGAGTGGCAGCTTGGCATGGAACAGGGACTGACCTGTGGCACACACCCATGGTGGTACACCATAGGTGCACACAGGTGAGCCCCACCCACTTGGGTACCTGGTCACCCTTTGCACACTGCCATTCCTTGCGGTTATCACCATGTTCCTCTCATACGTGAGGTGTGGGGCACTGGAGGTGACTGTACGCTACATACAGAGCTGGTGTATCACATGCATGTGGTATACAGATTGGACTGTGTCACCCTGTGCCCTCTCCTGTTGCTTGTCCAGCTGGGCCCCTGTGGTTTATGTTCACGTGGGACCCCTGTACCCCAGTTTGACCCTGTACATGGCTATTGGTAATGGCACTCTACCAAGGGCACTGCAGTTCACCCACCCACACACAAACATTTCATCACACCTGCCTGCTAGGATGCAGTACCTCCTGTTCACCTTTGTGGGCTGGTGGGCACCCCTGCAAAGCAGGAACTTCACATGACTGGGGTATGCAAATGACCTGAATACATTCCAGTAATGAGCTGCGCATGTGGGGAATGGGTTCAGAATGTGCAATGCGGCCATTGGCATATCCCAGCTGAATCCTGCAGTCTTGTGCACCACGCATGTGGCTGCCTATTGTGCATTTTCCTATGCTCCGCATAGGGCTCAGGTCACCTGCCACGCCGTGCGTCTCCCACTGTGCCATTGCGCATGTTCAGGATATTCGGCCGGACATGCGTGATCACATCTCATGGCATATCTTCTGAATATATCATTATTTTTGGCCGGTGCATCTCAGTTGTGTGACACAGGCACTTGTGCATTGCAGCCTGAGACGTTTGAATATGGGACCCCCAGTATTCTGGGCAAGAGTTGGTCTGGAACACTCTTTGAAATCTATGCATGTGGGTTTGACATATAACACTGGGGGTGGGAGAGGTGTCCTTATTTGTGTAGGTTGTAGTGCTGCTACAGCTGTAGCACACAGACCTGCATCACCAGTGTAATGCATTGCATTTATTTGGTAAAAATGACCTGTAATCATGTTCTGTGTACTGTACATTCCTCTGTGCATGTTTGGGCTCACATTTATTTGTTAATTATACAATGGCAAGAACATTTCCTGTATTCTGATTGGTCAGTAGGTGCCTGAGACAGTGATGTTATTTCAAAATAACATCTCTGTATGGATTTATTGGACCATTTGATTGACCACTTTTTTCTCTTCAGAAACACAAAAATCTACTAAAAACATTTTTAATGTTTTGTTTATTTTGTATAACATCGAGCCATTGTATAATTGCAATAAGGCACTCCAAAGGTGGTAATGTTATTAGTGTAATAATGCCCCTGGGGTGGTGGAAGCACTCAGCCTTCACCTCGTGCTTCAACCCACCCCAGGAGTGACGTTATTACACGATGCCATATATGTGCTTATCCATCAGGTAGGGAAATGGGCAGACTGGGTGGGCCAAGCGGTCCTTATCTGCCATCAAATTCTATGTTTCTATGTACACACACCTTGTCGTGCCTTATTGCTTAATTATTTAATTGTTTTTTGGTAACTGTATAGGTATACTAGAAAATTAAAGACACATTTTCAGATACGACCCAGGAGGGTGCTGAACAGAAGTAACAAATTCCAAGTACCAAACAAAACAAAAAAACAAAAAAAGACAAATTCAGTAAGCCCACAATATAGGCATTGTCCAGGAGGGTTCATAGTGAACAGTATAACGAATGACAGTTAGTGTGCAGATACATAACAGGATGAGCAAATTCAATGTGAGATGCAGACACATTTTTGGTAAAGTAAAGGTAACAGCAAAGATATAACAGACATAAGATAACAGAGAGTCTGGTAAGCTGGCATGGGAGGCATAGAAGTGCAGTGGTAAATTAGGGAGATTATTGTCTAGAAACAGTTACAGTCCTTGTTTACAATGAGATGAGTCTTTGGGACAGTTTTAAAGGATGACGGAGGTAGAAATACAAACCTTGCTGGGGAGGGAGCTCCATAGCCTAGGGGTAAATATGGAGAAAGCCTGGTTTAGGGTTACCCATTCTGGTTGAACATTTTGGAACGAATCAGGTGGGATTAGTGGATCTGAGTATGCAAGTATGGACAGCAGGGGTGGCCGGGGAGGCAGATCTGAGTAGCTTGTAGAACAAGCATCCTAACATATATGATCTAAACTGAAGCTCTAATGAAAAGAAAGTTAAAAAAACATCTCATAGCTTACTTATTAATGGTATTTTGTGGAACTAAGTGCGATCACTAATCTTATCTGAAAGTCAGTGGAATTTAAATCTTGAGCTGCTCTAGTCAGATCCTTCAGTGGTGTGGGGGACTGTGTACAAAGTTGATTGAAAGACAAGGGAGGCAAACAAACAAACAATAGAGACAAAGATGCACAGAAAGAAAACACGGGAGTGAGTAAGCACACTAGAAATGGGAATGTGCTAATGTTGCTTATACCCCTTTAAAAAAACAGATTGATTTTCTGACTCACATTAGTTAAATGTATAACTCATTTTGCTTCAATAACAAGTTGCACCATGATAAAGAAATCAAGCTGGAGAACAGTACGTGTGAAGTGAGACAGCTGATGGACTTTAAGCAGCAAGCACTAGTTCGCTGCCTTGGCAAGAGGCCAAAAACTTGCTAGGAGACAATAAAATGAGTAACCGCCACTGAGAGTCTGAGGTTTAATTATTGAACTGAGTGGACGTAATCTTCAGTTACACATGACATTTCCAAGGAATGCAAACTTTTCACTTGGAAAGCAAATCAGTGTGGACGTCTCAGCAGCATCCCAGCAAAAAGCATCTCTGCGTGAGATCTGGGATTGAGAGCCAGAAGTTTCAGACAAGCAGCAAGAAGCTGGGCTTCACCACATCTGGGACAACATGTTAGCAGTGCACTTATTAGCCTCTTTTTTTTCAAAGCTCAAAGAAGATCAGATCAAAAAGGTAAGCGCTTCCATTTGAGAAAGGACTGCTTCTATCTTCATGCAATCAAGTTAAAACGTGAGGTTACACAGTCAATGGATGCTGTAAAGTAGGCTGCCTGAGGACAGTACAATGTAACAGACAAAAACAAAGGGCCAGAGAACCGTTAAGCGCAACAGACTAACAGATGCCTCTGACTACCATACAGCATGACATGTTAACACAAGGGTCAGAATACCATACAGCATGACATGCTAACACAAGGGTCTGACTGAGTATGTACAGCATGACAAAATACCACAAGGGTCAGAATACCGTACAGCATGACATGCTGACACAAGGGTCTGACTGAGTATGTACAGCATGACAAAATACCACAAGGGTCAGAATACCGAACAGCATGACATGCTGACACAAGGATCGTACTACTGTACACCATGTCACAGTAACACAGGGGTCAAAGTACCGCACAGCATGATACACTAGTACAAGGGTCTAAGTACTGAGCAGCACGACACACTAACATAAGGATCTGAGTACTGTACAGCATGCTAGTAATACAAGGGTCTGGGTATGATACAGCATGTTAGTAATACAAGGGTCTGGATACTATACAGCATGTTAGTAACACAAGGGTCTGGGTACTATACAGCGTGTTAGTAATACAAGGGTCCGGGTACTATACAGCATGACACACTAACACAAGAATCTGAGTACTATACAGCATGTTAGTAATACAAGGGTCTGGGTACTATACAGCATGTCAGTAACATAAGAATCTGAGTACTATACAGCATGTTAGTAACACAAGGGTCTGGGTACTATACAACATGCTAGTAACACAAGGGTCTGGGTACTATACAGCATGTCAGTAACATAAGGATCGGAGTACTATACAGCATGTTAGTAACACAAGGGTCTGGGTACTATACAGCATGTTAGTAACACAAGGGTCTGAGTACTGTACAGCATGACACACTAACACAAGGGTCTGGGTACTATACAGCATGTTAGTAACACAAGGGTCTGGGTACTATACAGCACGTTAGTAACACAAGGGTCTGGGTACTATACAGCATGTCAGTAAAATAAGGATCTGAGTACTCTACAGCATGTTAGTAACACAATGGTCTGGGTACCATACAGCATGTTAGTAACACAAGGGTCTGAGTACTGTACAGCATGACACACTAATACAAGAGTCTGAGTACTGTACAGCATGACACACGAACACAAGGGTCTGGGTACTATACAGCATGTTAGTAACACAAGGGTCTGGGTACTATACAGCATGTCCATAACATAAGGATCTGAGTACTATACAGCATGTTAGTAACACAAGTGTCTGGGTACTATACAGCATGTCAGTAACACAAGGGTCTGGGTACTATACAGCATGTTAGTAACACAAGGGTCTGGGTTCTATACAGCATGTCAGTAACACAAGGGTCTGGGTACTATACAGCATGTTTGTAACACAAGGGTATGGGTACTATACAGCATGTTAGTAACACAAGGGTCTGGGTACTATACAGCATGTTAGTAATACAAGGGTCTGGGTACTATACAGCATGACACACTAACACAAGAGTCTGAGTACTGTACAGCATGACACACTAACGCAGGAGTCTGAGTACTGTACAGCATGACACACTAACACAGGGGTCTGAGTACTGTACAGCATGACACACTAACACAGGGGTCTGAGTACTGTACAGCATGACACACTAACACAAGAGTCTGAGTACTGTGCAGCATCACACAATAACACAAGGGTCTGAGTACTGTGCAGCATGACACACTAACACAAGGGTCTGAGTACTGTACAGCATGACACACTAACACAAGAGTCTGAGTACTGTATTGCATGACACAGTAACACAAGGGTCTGAGTATTTCATTGCATGACACAGTAACACAAGGGTCTGAGTACTGTAGAGCATGACACACTAACACAAGGGTCTGAGTACTACATAGATACATAGATACATAGACAGTGTCGGCAGATAAGGGCCTATGGCCCTCCTAGTCTGCCCATTTGAGCTTGTAAGTTCAGTTTGTTTTCCTAGAAGTCTATTTCCCCCCCCTGACCTCTAGAATTCTTTATGTCTATCCCATGCATTCTTAAATCCGTGATTGTTTCAGCCCCACCACTTCCTCTGGCGGGTGTTCCTTGTCCACCACCCGTTCTGTGAAGAAATTCTTCTCATGTTTCCTCTGAATCGTCCTCCCTCCAACTTCATCCCATGCCCTCTAGTCCTGAAACATCTTTTTGCTTAAAATAGTGTTTTCCTGCACCCTATTCCTCCCTGTAAGATACTTGTATGTCTCTATCATATCCCTCTCTCCCTCCTCTCCTCCAGGGAGTACATGTTCAGTTCCTTCAACCTGTCTTCATAGGACTTGTGATGCAACCCATGCACCATCTTTGTTGCCCTCCTCTGAACCTTCTCTACCCTGTCTATGTCCCACGTAGGTATGGTCTCCAGAACTGTACACTGTACTCCAGGTGGCCTCACTAGTGTCTTGTATAGCGGAATTATGACCTCCTTTTCCTGCTGGTGATGCCCCTGCCTATACATCCCAGCATCCTATTTGCTTTACCTGATGCCTTGTCACACTGTTTCCTACCTTAGAGGTCATCAGAGATGACAACCCCAAGATCCCTTTCCTGCTTGGTGCATGCTATATCCTCACCCCAACTGATATATTGTGCCAGGGTTTTTGTCCCCATATGCATTATCTTGCACTTCTTTGCATTGAATTTCAACTGCCAAACCATGACCATTCTTCAAGTTTCTGCAGGTCCTTCTCATTCTGTCTACACCCTCTTTGTGTCTACTCTGTTACAGAGCTTTGTGTCATCACCAGACAGTGAAATTCTGCCTTCTATATCCTGTGCAATGTCACTGATGAAGATGTTGAATAGGACTGGTCCCAGCACTGATCCCTGTGGTACCCACTGGTCACTCTTCCTCTGTGAGTGACAGCCATTTACCACCACCCTCTGTGTCCTGCCACCCAGCCAGTTACCTACCCACCACACTACTGTCCTGCCCACACCCATATTCCCCAGTTTGTAATAGTCTTCTATGTGGCACAGTGTCAAAGGCCTTGCTGAAGTCCAGATAGGCCATGTCCACTGCCCTCCCTGATCCACCTCCCTAGTCACCCAGTCAAAAATTCAATGAGGTTGGTCTGACATGACCTCCCCTAGTGAAACCATGCTGCCTTGGGTCCTGTAGTCCATTGACAACCAGATGTTCCACCAATCTCTCCTTCAGTAGTGCTTCCCATGATCTTTCTCCACTACCGAGGTGAGGCTGACTGGTCTGTAGTCCCTGCTTCCTCTTTGTTCCCACTTTGTATAAGGGGACTACATCTTCTGTCCTCCAGTCTTTGGGTACCTCCCTGTTTCCAGTGATTGGCTGAACAGGATAGCCAGAGGTTCAGCCACCACCTCTCTTAGTTCTTTAAGGACCCTGGGGTGCACCCCATCTGGCCCCATTGCTTTATCAGCTCTTATTACTTCCAGTTCCTTCAGGACCCTTTCTCGTGTAAAGGGACTTGTGTCCATTTCTGCACCATTCTCACCCCTTGTACTCCTTCAGACCCATTACCCCCTCTTCCTTAGTAAAGACTGAGCAGAAATAGCTGTTCAATATGTCAGCTTTACTGTTGTCATCCTCCACGCGCTCCCATCCTCCCCTTCAGTCTCACTATCCCTCCCTTTGTCCTTCTTTTTCACTTATGTACCTGTAAAGGTTTTGTCCCTTTAACCACTGATTTTGCAATGTGTTCTTCTGTCTGAGCTTTGGCTTCCCTTACTGACTTCCTCCTCTCTTTGTTTCTCCTGGTACTTCTCCCTATCCCCTTCTGCCTGTGTCTTTTTGTATTGCCTGAATGCAATCTTTTGGCTTTCACTTTCTTTGCTACCTCTTTGGAAAACCATAATGGTCTCCTCTTTCTTTTCCTCTGCTAACCTGCTTAATGCATAATTCTGTTGTTCTTATAATCCCCATTTTAAATACTGCCCACTGTTCCTCAATCCTGATTCTGTCCCATTCCCTTAATGCCTCTTTCAAGCATCTCCCCATTTTCCCAAAGTCTGCCCCCTAAAATCCAGGATCGTGTTTTGTGTGGTTTGGTTCTGCTCTTTCTGTGATTTCAAACCACAATGACTGGTGGTCACTGTTACCCAGGTGCTCCCCCCACTGTTACCCCCATCACACTGTCCCTGTTTGTGAGCACAAGGTCCAGTATTGCCTTCTGCCGAGTTGGTTCCATGACCAGTTGCTTGAGGAAGGCACCCTGAAGGGAGTCCAGGATAAATCTGCTCCTAGTTGATGCTGCTGGGATGCTCCAGTCCACGTCTGGTATATTGAAGTCTCCAACCAGTACTACCTCACCTTGTCTGCCATCCTTTGGATGGCTAGCATCAACTCCCTATCTGTTTCTTCCTCCTGGGCTGGTGGTCTATAGACCACACCTGTGTGGATGGCTGGCCCCATTTTCCTTTCCAGCTTAACCCAGTATCTCTCCCCCATTTTGTTCCTCCTGGATCTGTGTGGCCCTTATGTCATTTTTCACATACAGTGCCACCTCCTCCCTTCCTGCCTGCTCTGTCTCTTCTGAATATGTTGTAGCCAGGTATGGCCATCTCCCAGTCATGGTTATCATTACACCAGGTTTCAGTGATGGCCACAATGTCCAGGTCTGACTGTACCATGACAGCCTCCAGATCTTCCATCTTGTTGCTAAGGCTCCTGGCATTTGCACACATGGCTTCCATGATTTGACCTCCCTAGACTGCTTCACTGTTCTACTCCAGCCCTTCCTTGGTTGTCATTTATCCCTGGTTCTCCTTGCTGTCTGCCCTTCTGCTGAATTTTGCCCTTTCTGCTTATCCACCTTTTGGACACTAATCTCCATCTTTTGCACTGCTTTGCAGAGATAGCCACTCCTCTGGTTCACTGGTTCCATTACTAGCTGTGGGGGTGAGCAAGTAGGTATCATCCTTGCTGGCCTGCCACCCCTTTGCTAGTTTAAGCGCTGTCAATGTAGCATTTAAACTTATCATTGAGTGCTTAGATTCCCCTCAGGATGGATGCAGGCCGTCAGGCTTGAACAAACCTCCATCCTCAGATGGGTCCCCAGTCACCAATGAATCAAACCCTTCCTCACAGCACCAGTTCTTCAACCATGAGTTAAAGTTCCTGGTGCATGCACTCCTATGCTCTCCCTTGCCTCTCACAGGTAGTACTTCTGAGAAAGTGACAGAAGTAGCTACCTGCTTGAGACCCTCCCCAGTTTCCTAAACTCTTCCTGAACTTCCTTTGGCTCCCATTTGCCAAGTCATTAGTACCTAGGTGGATAATGACATCCAGCTCACCCTCCTGTCTTGCCTTCCCAGTGATCCCCAGTATCATCCTTCCATCCATCCATGCCGTGGCACCTGGTAGGCACCTCACCTCCCTGTCCTCCCCTCCTGTGTTCCTAGCTGGATCCCTCTTATGATGGAGTCCCCACCAGGTTTGCTTCCTCCTCCTCTGGGGTCCACTGCTTTCCCACTGAGGTCACCTCCTTGCCTAACCTCCACATCCTTTCCTTCCACTTCCCTGGTACCTCTATTTGGTTGTCCTCATTTGCCAGTGTGGCATATGAGTTCTTGAGAGGAATAGAATCTGGGATGTGCCTCTGCCTGACTGCTCTAACCCTCCCTGAGCCCACTGTCATCCAAGTGCCTCGTTCTCGGCATCCTTTGAGGCAGCTGCATTGGACTGGGTGGTTCCTGGACAGGGTGATGGTACTCCTGACCCAGTTTACTTCTGCTCTGAGTCTGGCTACCTCATCCGCAGTCCCGAGAGATGCATGCAGATAGGGCAGCACCTCAGTGTCAGAAGGTCTGCCTGAATATGGCTGCCCCACAGCCACTGCATTGCCACCCTCCCACATTATACTGCAATTCCACTACTTATCTGCTACTGAAGCTCTCTTAGTTCTCTTTTATTTATTTACAGTACTAAAAATCCTGTAACTGATCCTCAGATATATATTTTTTAAGGAAAAGAAACCAATAAATAAATAAATGAGTCAAAACACTTGTCGTGCTGAGGGTGGTCTCTTCCCCCTTATGCCCCTCCTACTTCACACCTTTTACTATACCCTGTGTTTAGCTCCTGTCAATCAGATTTATCAGGGCAGCAATTAAAGACAGCACAGAATTACACCACCACTATTTTTTAAATTTTCAACAGCCCAAAAACAATTATAAGTAAAGACAACACAGAAAGAAGGTATAGTGTCACTACAAGCCTACAATCTAAGTTTAAAAGAAAAATACCAGTTACTCTGAAGCACTGAATTGAATATGTTTCCTTCCTTCACCTTCTGGCTTCTTACTGCAGAGCATGACACAGTAACACAAGCATCCGAGTATTGTAGAGCATGACACAGTAACACAAGGGTCTAAGTACTGTATCGCATAACACAGTAACACAAGGGTCTGAGTACTGTACAGCATAACACAGTAACACAAGTGCCCAAGTACTGTACCACATGACACACTAACACAACAGTCTGAGCACTGTACATCATGTCACAGTAACACAAGGGTCTGACTACTGTACAGCATGACACTCTAACACAAGAATCTGAGTACTGTGCAGCATGGCACACTAACAAAAGAGTTTGAGTACTGAACAGCTGACACACTAACATAAGGGCCTGAGTACTATACAGCATGTCAGTAATACAAGGGTCTGAGTACTGTACAGTATGACACTCTAACACAAGGGTCTGAGTACTGTACAGCATGACACATTAACACAAAGGTCTGAGTACTGTACAGCATGACACACTAACACAAAGGTTTGAGTAATGTACAGTATGACATACTAACACAAAGGTCTGAGTACTGAACAGCATGTCATAGAATTACAAGAGTCTGAGTACTCTACTGCATGACACTAACATAAGGGTCTCAGTACTGTACAACAAGGCACACTAACACAAGGGTCTGAGTACTGTATCACTGGCATGACACTAACACAATGGCCTGAGTAGTGTACAGCATGTCACAGTAATACAAGGGTATGAGTACTGTATTGCATGACACACTAACACAAAGGTCTGAGTAACATACAGCATGACACAGTAACACAAGGGTCTGTGTACCATACAGCAGGACACAGTACACAGGGGTCTGAGTACTGTACATCATGTCACACTAACACAAGGGTCTGAGTACTGTACAGCATGACACATTAACACAAGGGTCTGAGTACTGTACCACATGACACACTAACACAAGGGTCTGAGTACTGTATGACATGTCACAGTAACACAAGGGTCTGAGTACTGTACAGCATGACACAGTAACACAAGGGTCCAATTGCCATACAGCATGTCCCAGTAACACAATGGTCTGAGTACTGTACCACATGACACAGTATCACAAGGGTCTGAATACTGTGAAGCATAACACAGTAATACAAGGGTCTGAGTACTGTACAACATGTCACTTTAACACAAGGGTCTGATTGCCATACAGCATATCCCAATGACACAAGGGTCTGAGTACTGTACAGCATGTCACACTAACACAAGGGTCTGAGTACCGCACAGCATGACACAGTAACATAAGTGTCTGAGTGCTGTACCACATGACACACTAACACAAGGGTCTGAGTACTGTACAGCATGACACAGTAACACAAGGGTCTGAGTACTGTGCAGCATGTCACAGTAACACAAGGGTCTACTTGCCATACAGCATGTCTCAGTAACACAAGGGTCTGAGTAACATACAGCATGTCCAAGTAACACAAGGGTCTGAGTTCTGTACCACATAACACAGTAACACATGGGTCTGAGTACTGTGAAGCATGACACAGTAACACAAGGGTCTGAGTACCATACAGCATGGCACACTAACACAAGGGTCTGAGTACCATACAGCATGGCTCAGTAACACAAGGGTCTGAGTACAGTACAACATGACACAGTAACACAATGGCTTGAGTACTGTACAGCATGACACAGTAACACAAGGGCCTGAGTACTGTACCACATGACACAGTATCACAAGGGTCTGAGTACTGTGAAGCATGACACAGTAACACAAGGGTCTGAGTACTGTATGACATGTCACAGTAACACAAGGGTCCAATTGCCATTCAGCATGTCCCAGTAACACAATGGTCTGAGTACTGTACGATCTGTCACTTTAACACAAGGGTCCAATTGCCATACTGCATATCCCAATGACACAAGGGTCTGAGTACTGTACAGCATGTCACAGTAACACAAGGGTCGGAGTACTGTAGAACATGTCACAGTAACACAAGGGTCTGAGTACTGTACAGCATGACACAGTAACACAAGGGTCTGAGTACTGTAAAACATGACACAGTAAGACAAGAGTCTAAATACTGTAGCATTAGTTCTCATACTTTATGACAGTGAGCCTCCCCTAAGCAATGGAAAAGATTTCGAGCCTCCCTCAAATTTGGAAAAAAATAAATAAACTTTATCCCTATAGAAAGACATATCATATTTTGCACAGTACACCAGGAATAAAGTGAGACTAATAGAGTTTACTGAGTATGTTTTCTTTTTATTCAAGTTACTGTTGTCCAACCCCAGCCCCACACCCCAGGTTATCCTTGGCACTCTATTTTTCTGACTCTTGGGCCCTTGTTGCTCTGTTTTCTCTCTATCTGGAACAACTTACGTAGCCACCTTCATCTCTTCCCCTTCTTACCATGTTGTTAAGCAGCTTCACATACTCTTCCCTCAAGTATGCCTTTCTCAGTCACTCATTTGCATATAAATAAACATCTACTGTAATAACAAGCCTTGGGGCAGTGTGCTTTTCCCAGTCATCGCTACATATCAACAAACACCTACTGCAGAAACACGCCTTGACTCCGTGTACCTTCTAATCACCAAATTACATATAAATACACACCTAGACACACACTTTGGCTCATTTGACCTTTCCTGGTCACCAGTTAGTGCATAAGTAAAGAAATCTAGCTGCCATTATTCATATTTAGTTTGTTTCATCCCATCACACAAAACATCCAAAACTTAAAATATTAATACTATTCATTCTCAAACTTGCCCAGGCCTCCCCTGGAGCAGTTTGGAGCTTCCCTTGGGAGGCTGGCCTCACGATTTGAGAACCACTACTGTACAGCATGTCACAGAAAGACAACGGTCTGAGTGCCGTACAGCATGACACAATAACACAAGGGTCTTAGTGCTGCACATCTTGAATGATGACACAAGGGTCTGAGTAGTGTACTGCATGGCAAACAAACACAAGGGTGACAGTATCATACAGCATAACAGACTAACACAAGGGTTACAGAACTGTGTAGCATGTCACAGCAACACAAGGGTCTCAGTACTGTACAACATGACACCCTAACACAAGGGCCTTAGTACTGTCCATCATGAATGATAACACAAGTGTCAGAGCACGGTACGGCATAACAGACTAACACAAGGGTTTGAGTACTGTACAGCATGTGATGGAAACACAAGGTTCTGAGTGCCTGTGGCGGACTGATCCTTCCCAGACTCAGTCTCTATCATGAGTAGCAGCTTTCTCACTACTCTTGTAGCTGCCACCACTCAGTTTAGACACTCATTTGGGGAGTCTCCAGGTTCGTGACCCTTCAGAGCCACTGCTCACACAGTACAGTTAGGGTTGCCAACTTTGGATGGGGCAAAAACCAGATCCTAAGCTCCGCCCCTAGCCCCACCCCTTTTCATGACTCATCATGCATTATTTCTCCTAGAAGGCCATTTGTTATATCAATAAAGGACAACACTTAAAGCAGCAGTTCAACAACAACATTAAGATGCTGTACTGTACCTCTTAAAGTTACTTTCCTAGGTTCTTCCTAGTCATCCATTTACTTATGTATTTATTTATTGACATTGGTTTACCAAATAAATATACAGAGATAAAAGAAATATTTACAGATATGATCGGAGACAAGGGAAACACTGTAAATAGCACACAACAGTATACATGGTCTATAATAATACACAATAAATTGTTTCCTGTAATGTGTACGTTATATCTTTTCTGGCACCTTTCCCTGTTCATGTCCACAGTACTGTTTCAAAGCCAAAGAAGTGACCATACCATTTTCTTGAGAAAAAAAAATAATTTAAAACATTTAAAAATGTCTACATTCTGTTGGAGATGAAAATGTTTACCAGCAAATGAAACTGGAAGACAACTGGCTCTGTTGCTGTTACAAAAGGTGGGGGCAGTTGTACTGCTATGCCACTTTAAGAAGCAGTGGAAAAGATTAGGTTAGGTTAATGGTGTTAATGGCCATACTTTACACCTCCCAGGGTGACTGCTTTCACAAACAAAGGGCTATATTGACAAGAGAACTTGTCTGTAACCTGGATATAGCTGAAACAATGAATGATATGACAAAATATGTTTCAAAAGTATGTGACCACTCAAAATGGCTCAAAAACCTGACCAGCACAGAGCAAAACTGGATTACCTGATAGGGATCCTGAAAACCTGATCACCAGGTAAAAAAACCTGACAGGTGGCAACCCTAAGTACAGTACTACTTACTCACGGGCACACAGCCACCCTTCTTTGTCACAGCTGAGAGCACCTTACTTTGGAAACAGTATATGGGAATTGTAGTCTTCTCCTTGGGGCAGAAAAACAGTTCTTGTCAGTTATAAATTGGTTAACTGTAGCTCAAAGGATTCAGTCACAGACCATGAAATATAAAAGTAATATTTCAAAACTACTACACAGATTCTACAGGATATTACAGAAAACTATAGGGAACAGTAATTGTACAGATAGAGAGAAGCAAAAAGTTTGTTTTCATGCAGAATGCACTCAAAATAAAGTCTAACTCTTCTCTCTTTCTTTCTACAAAGAGTAGCTTAACACACTTTTCCCCGTCCATCTACTACTGACTGCCTGCTCCTAGAGCCTCTATTACAGATAAAAGAAAAACCCTCTCCCCCACCCTCCCCAGAATGCATCATCTCATATGTCCCTCTGACATCACAGATAAAAACTACTGTTCGTCTCCAAACATCCGTTAGGAAACTTGTCGCTTCTAGTTGGAGAAGTCAGTTGCAGTGGAATGTTTTCTTGTCTGTGTCTGGCGTGCATTAGAGGCCTTGGTAGTTATGACCTGCTGCTGCTGTTTGAATTGCCCAAAGCTCAGCAGTCTACACTGACAGTTAAAGCCATCACATCCCCCCCCCCAAAAGAAAAGTAAATCTTGTTATTTAGCCCTAAGTGACTTTTTCTATGAACCCTCTGTCCACTTAGTGGAAACCCCACCTTAGTTTCTCCTCGGTCTCTCTCTTGCTGCATATAACAAGGGAAAAACAAAAGAAGGGAAAAAAAAACACAGTGGCCCTGCTGGAAACAGAGAAACATAGATTTGATGGCAGATAAGGACCGCTTGGCCCACCTAGTTTGCCCATTTCCCTACCTATTGGATAAGCTGCAGATCCTAGTTAACCAACAGCCTATTTCTTCCTAACCCCCCCACAAGAATTGCCTTATGTCCATCCCATGCATTCTTGAATTCCTCCACTGTTTTTGAACCCATGACCTCCTCATGTAGGCCGTTTCATGCGTCCACCACCCTCTCTGTGAAAAAATACTTCCTCATTTTGCCCCTTAGCCATCCTCCCTCTTATCTTTAAATCGTGTCCCCTTGTTCTTGCACATCTCTTTTTCTGAAAGATGCTACCCTCTTGGACTTTGTTGATTCCCTTGAGGTACTTGAAAGTTTCTATCATGTTCCCCCCCTCCCTCCTTTCCTCAAGGGTATACATATTAAGCTCCTTTAGTCTCTCTTCGTAGGTGTAACTCCCCTGCAAATAGGGGTTCCCAAAAGTCTTCCAGGAGCTTACCTGAATGCTTCAAGCCTGGGCGGTGTTCGGCATTTAAGCTGTTTAAGTGTAGTTTCAAGTGAGTGCTATTTGAGCCTCCATGCACTGTCTCTTTAAGAGCTGTCTGCTTGCAGACTTAATTAGTGTGTATGGGGGACTATGTATTTAATGCTCAAATCCTGCCCGAGCTGCTGTCAATTCGCTCCATTTCTGCCGTCGCTACATGTGCAGAGGGAGCCTTGTTGAAAGATATAACTATTTGCCAGAAACCATTTAGAGTGTTAAGTAAAATGCAGTTTGTCTAACCTGCCTTTCTTGCAGCTGGGACTCTGTGTGTGCTACCCCTCCATTTTGGACCTAACTGCTGTGCCGGGCCAATTGGGTTAAGGGTTCCCTAAAATGGAGCTTGTGGACGAATCAAAACTTGGACTCTTAATTTTGAGCCAGCCACAAGGGGATTGTATGGGCAGTGACTCTGGGAAATGTAGTTTTGACCTTGGCGCCTTTTTCTACCAACAGAGGGAGTCTTATTGTGAGTGACAGCTGAATCAGCCAACAGAATAGTGTGGAGCTAAAGGAAATGCCCTGCTCCTGCTCTGTGACTGGAAAGATCAGATCAGTTGTGGCAGTGCAGAGAGAAGGAGCTGTGTGCTTCTGCGGTGATAGTTTTGCGCGGGAAGCGCGTGTGAGGCCCTGAGTTTCGGTCTGCAACCTTTGTGAGTGCCAGTTTGGACTGAATCTGAGTTGTGAGGAGAAAGAAGCACTAGAAGTGTGGAAACCAGGCTCACCCTGTAGAAGACTGGAGAAATTGCTGAATCGCGCTCGGTCTGTCAGGAGCTGAAGCTGCTGTGTGTGCTCCCGGGTATTTTGCAGTAATTGCGATCGGGATCGAGGAGCAGTCTGCCTGGTATAGTACTTTCCTTTCACATATAAATGTGCGTAGTGCTTGTGGGGAATCGCTATTTCAAATCCCCTGTACAGTGAATTGTGTGCTGAAGATGGAAATAAACCCCAAGCTTAATTCGGACTACATCCGTTTGCTGTCAACTGCAGTGGGGTCCAGTCACAAAGACCTTGTCCTCATGCCCTGCTCTTCTGGCAATCCCGAGGGATATTCTCCATCCAATCCTCAGCTTGGGTGTTGTGAGTACAAATCAAGGTGTTCCCCTGCAGCTTATTTTCAATCACAAGTATGTCACCTAATTCTTGTTGTTTCACTGTTTCATGGACTGAGCCCTCCGGCTCCAGATTACAACTGGGTGTTGTGCATATATTTTCTTCTACAGGGCCTTGTCCATCTGCACCTGCCAGCCAACCCCGGACAACGGACCTGGCTAGCCTCCCCCCCCCAACCTGGGTACCCAGAGTGTGACTTTTCAGACCCTGTATGTGTGCACAGTACTGTGATTTGAACATTTCCAAACCAAATCAACCTGATTGCCCCCCTCCTTGTTATTGTCCCCTAAATAAATCAGATTTGTTGTTGTTTTACTATATACTGTCTGTGGTGTTGGTACTTATGGAAACAGTATTGTATTTTGCTGTGTATGTTGTTTAACCTTATTTTACAGGGGGTCCTCAGAGATGTGCTGCAGAATTAGTCTCGAGGGTAAGGGGTACTTTATGAGTGAACAGTGTGTATACGTGGGGTATCGGGGCTGTAACTCCTGTGTACTGTGTGAGCCACTAAAGGGAATAAAAGGGGGCCTCAGTGTCCCAGAGGGCTTTGACCAAGCTAGTCTAACCACTACAAACCCTGACCTCTGGGTGGAGGCACCCGCCATAGAACCTATGCCACCTTAACCTGTCAGTAGTCAAGCAGGCAGGGGTAGTAGCCCTTGGGACAGCACCACCTGGGGGTTACATATGGCTTCTGGTTCAGACCCTGCACCATTTTAGTTGTCCTCCTCTGGACTACCTCAATCCAGTCTATGTCCTTGCAGAGATGGGGTCTCCAGAACTGCACAAAGTACTCCAGATGAGGTCTCACCAACTGTCTGTACAGAGGGATAACAACTTCCTGTTTTCTACTGGTGATGCCCCTCTCTATACATCCCAGAATCCCCCCAAGCCATCTTTAATGCCTTCTCACATTTCCTGCTTACCCTTAGGTCATCTGATATGACTACCTCCAGGTCCTTTTCCATTTTTGTTGTTGTTAATAACCCCCCCCCCCATTGTGTACTCTTCCAATGGGATTTTTGTTTCCCAGGTGCATTACTTTGCACTGAATCTAAGCTGCCATACTTTTGACCATTCCTCCAACATTGCCAAGTCCCTTCTCATCCTTTCCACCACCCCGATGTATCAACCCTGTTGCAGATCTTTGTGTCGTCTGCAAAGAGGCGTACATTTCCTTCTGTCTGGACAACCCATATGCATTGCCATTCTTTGACCCGCTGCAATGCCAGATAGTGATACTGTGCAAGACCAAGCTCCACTTTAGCAATTTCGTATTCTGGCCACTGGTCCTATGCAGCCAGGTAAGGGGGTTGTGATCCATAACCAGGGTGAACTCCCTGCCATACAGGTATGGTTGCAACTTCTGCAAAGCCCAGACAATTCCCAGACATTCCTTCTCTATGGTGGCATACGCCTGCTCTCTAGGCAGAAGCTTCTTGCTCAGGTAGACGACTAGGTGCTCCTCCCACAAGTTTGTCACCTGGCTCAGGACTGCACCTAACCCATGATCAGATGCATGCACATGCACAATGAATGTACGAGAGTAATCGGGGCTGGCGAGCACAGGTGCCCGACACAAGGCCGCTTTCATCTGCCAAAGGCAGTATCACAGGCTTCTGTCGACTGAACCTTTTCCTGCATTTTCTTCCTAGTGAGATCAGACAGGGGTATGGCCACACTGCTGAAATTTGCCACAAACCTATGGTAGTACCCTGCTTTCCTGTACTTTCCTCTTGTTTGTGGGCATGGCCCATCCCTGAATGGCCTCAATTTTCAGTGACACAGGCTTGATGTTCCCTTCCCACCCAGTGCCCAAAGTATGACACTTCTGCCATTCATATCTGGCACTTTTCTGTCTTGTCTGTCAACCCAGTGGTCTGTAGTCTGTGTAACACCTCAGTCACATGCTGGATGTGTTTCTCCCAGGTCTGGCTATAGATTGTGATGTCATCCAAGTATGTCAGAGGAAGTCTCCTGCCCCTTGAAGGAAGTGGTCCACAAGCCGCTGAAAGGTGGCTAGTGCATTCTTCATCCTGAATGGCATCACCCTGAATTTGAATAGTCCAAATGGGGTGTTGAAGGCAGACCTTTCTTTGGCTTTAGGGGTCAGAGGTACTGCCAATAGCTCTTTGTCAGGTCTATGGGGGACATGAAACAGACCCCCCTAACCTCTTTAAAACCTCAACACTCCTGAGCTTGGGGTATGCATCTGACTCTGTGCAGCTGTTGAGCTTATGTAAGTTGACACAGAACCTCGGCCCGTCCTTTTTGGGAATCAGTACCTCTGGGGAAGTCCAGTAACTACTGGACTCTTGTATTACTTGGAGGGCCAGTGTGTCTTTGATCTCCCTCTCTATGGAATGTCTTATCCCTTCTAGGACTCTGTAGGGTGACTGTCTCAGTGGAGCCTGGACCCCTGTATCTACACGGTGTTCTGCCAGTGTGGTATACCCGAGCTTCCCTGTGAACATGTCACCAAAGGTACACAACACCCACCTCATTTCAGCAGCTTGGGCTGATGTCAACCTTGTCAAGAGTGTGACAGCATCCCCTGAGGATTCTCCCTTCCCCTCTATTAGGAGATCCACCAGTGGGTCTGTTTCTGTCCCCTCTCCAGAGAGCTGCATACAGCCAGGACCATTTCGTCCCCATCATGGTAGGGTTTCATCATGTTTATGTGGTAAACCTGCTGTTTGCGCCTCCTGTCAGGCAGATCCACCACATAATTACCATTATTCCCCTCCTGACCATGGAGTAAGGCCCTTCCCAAGCCGCCTGCAATTTGTTCTGCTGGATGAGGATTAGCACCATCAGCTGTTGCCCAACTTCGTACTCCCAGGCTCTGGCTCCAAGGTTATACCATGTTTTCTGCTTTTGTTGTGCAGTGACTAGGTGCCCCTGGGTGAACCCCATAAGCCCCTTGAGCCGTGACCTGAAATTCAGAACATACTCCACAACAGATTCCCCTTGGGAAGCTAGCTCACTTTCCCATTCATTCCTTACTAGATCAAGGGGGCCTTGTATCCTATGGCCAAAAACGAGCTTGAAGTTTGAGAACCCTGAAAACTCCTGTGAATGTTCTCTATATGCAAATAGGAGATGTGGTAGGTACTTGTCCCAGTCTCTGGCATACTGATCAGCGAATGCCCTTAACATTTTCTTAAGGGACCCATTGAATTGCTTAACCAGGCCATTAATCTGTGGGTGGTATGGCGAAGCCCTGAGCTGCCTTACTCACACTTCTTCAAGAGACTAATCATCAGATGAGACATGAAGTTGTTGCTCTGGTCTGACAGAATCTCCTGGGGGAAACGGACTTGGCTAAATATCCCCAGCAGTTCATCGGACATCTTCTCAGCCTTGATGGAGGACATGGATACTGCTTCTGGGTACCTTATGGCACGATCTACAACCACCAAGATGTACTGCTTGCCAGTGCGACTTGGAGAGCTCAGGGGTCCCACAATGTCCACGGCAACTTGCAGAAATGGCACTCCAATCATGGGTAGGGGATGGGTATCAATTCCAATTTAGCCTAGTCCCCAACCTTTCCTACCCTCTGGCAGTGAGAACAAGTCCAGTAGTGGGCTGCCACATCTTTGAAAAATTGGGCCAATAAAAATTATTTATCAGCCGCCTTTTTGTATGGCTTACCCCTATGTGTCCTGAAAAGGGTATATCATGGGCTAAAACCAGAAGCTACTTCCTATACCCCTTAGGGACCACTACTTGCTGAAACACCCCCTCCTGCAGTCCCCCTTAGGAATCCCCTCACAAAACAATAAAGAGTACATAAATAATCACAGAATTGGCGGATCATACAAATCAATTAAATTAGATTTCTGTCAAAGAAGGCATGGTAAGTGCCTAGAAGAAAATGATTTTATACACAGACTGCGAAGAAAACAGTTGCAAATCAATGCATTTGTTTTGATGCGTGAGGGGCCTGGAGTGGAAATACATCATTTATAAATAAATCTGCAACAGAGTGGACACACTGGGGGGGGCGTTGTAGTGATGAAAAAAAAATGAGGGACAATCTGAAAAAGACAGAAGTCTGGTCAAGGGGTTGGCAACTGGGCTGCAATACCAAAAAGTGCAAAACTATGCACATGGGGCACAGAAAATCCAAGGGCAACGTACCAATTGAAGGAAAGGGAGGAATTGTCAACCACAAAGCAGGAGAGGCACCTGGGGGACCTCACGTCTAATGACCTGAAGGTAGCAAAGCAGTGTGATAAGGCAGTGAGAAAAGCTAGTAGAATGCTCAGGTGCACATGGAGGGGTATCACCAGCAAAAGGAAGTCGGTAGTGTTACCCCAGTATAGATCGCTGCTGAGGCCCCACCTAGAATACTGTGTTCAGTTCTGGAGGCCCAATATCCAGAAAGACATTGACTGTGTGGAGGCAGTACAGAAGAGGGCAACCAAGATGCTGCATGGCCTGCATCAGAAGCCCTACGAGGAAAGACTCAAGGAGTTAAATATGTACTCCTTAGAGGAAAGGAGGGAAAGGGGGACATGACAGAAATGTTCAAGCACCTTATAGGTATAAAAAAGGTGCAAGAGGGTAGTATGTTACATAGAAAGAGATACTTAAGGACAAGGGGTTATTCTATGAAGCTGGAGGGGGAGACTCTGGGAGGACATGAGGAAATACTTCTTTACCAAAAGGGTGGTGGACATCTGGAACAGCTTTCCACTGGAGGTGGTGGGTATTAAAACAGTAGCAGGATTCAAGCATGCATGGGATAGATGTAAGGGGACCATAGTACTAGGGCGGGGGGGTAAGACAAGAGATTGAGTAGGGTCTGCGGCAGCACAGTAAGTAGGGAATTTAGGGCAGATTAGGTAGGCCTAGAGGTCATTGTCTGCCAACAGCTTCTATGTTTCTATGATACAAATTCCATTCTCCCAGTACACTTCCCTTTTTCCCCCCACACCCTGAGAGCCACTTTCCCCACTGGTGACAAACTCCCTTAGCTTTTGCCGCGATGGGTCAGCTTTCCTAGCCCTGCACACCTGAACTTCCCCAGAGCACTATCTGTTGTGGGACAGCCACCCCCAGCTGGACTCTCCCTCATCAGTAATTGTGACTCAGGACTGCTGCTCCCAGCTTGTTCTTCAGGCACAACTTCTGTAACTGAGGTAGGGGTGGCTTCCTCATGCACTGTCCCCTCAGTGTCCTCAGAAGCTGGTTCTTTCATCTTGCTACAGGTAGTGACGTACACAACATTGCCCCTATTATCAAAGTCATTACCTATGAGTACATCCACAGGCGGGTTGGGTACAACACCAACACCCGCATGCCCTGCCACCTTCCCAGCTCAAAAAGATGTGGGCCAGTGGCACTGAGACCACTGGACCTGTCACCCATTTAATCCTTGAAAACTTGCCAGGCAGGATCTGTTCCCTTTGAATTAAGTCCTGCTTCACCAAGGAAAGGGAGGCCCCAGTGCCCCTCAGCCTCTGGGTCACCATCTCATTTACATACACAGGGTGCAAGTATCTAGCGGACATAGAGAGCCCCATATGACAGGTTACTAACTGCTCAGAGACTTCCAAGTGTTCCCCTACAGCTGTACTTGCAACTTTTGTTACATTTTCTGGGCAATTATAAGACAAATGCCCCAGTTTCTGGCATATATAGCATCTGCGTTCACCCCATCTTTTGCTTTTGGAACCAGAGGGTTTCCCCTTTGGTTTGGGTGCAGGCTGGCTCCCTTTAGGCAGAACCTCTGGAGTCCACTTTAAACCTGATGGCCCTCCCCTATTTCCTTTTCGGTGAGAGAATGGTCGGTTGGATATAAACTGATCAGCCTTCTCAGCTGTCTCTTTTGCAGAGCTTGGAGTTCTATCTGTAATCCCCTTACAGATGGGGGTTCCAGAAAAGACTCTATAGAGCCTGTCTAAGTGTTTCCCTGCCTGCTGGCGTTCGATGATTAAGCCGTTAAATGTGGTTCCAAGTGAGTGCTGTTTGAGCCTCCACATACTGTCTCTTTAAGAGCTGTCTGCTTGCAGACTTCCTTCATTTGTATGGGGGGACTGTGTATTTAATGCTCGAATCCCACCCTAAATGACAGGTGTAACTGTTTGCCTGAAACCAGTTAGAGTATTAAGTAGAATGCAGTTTGTCTAACCTGCCTTTCTTGCAGCTGGGACTTTGTGTGTTTTGCCCCTCCATTTTGGATCTGAACTGCTGAATGGATCCAATCAGTACAGGGGGGCCTCTAAAATGAAGTTTGTTCGGACCAACCAGAATCAGGACTCTCTTGGGAGCCAGCTCATCATGAGCTAGTAATTCTGGGAAGTGAAGTTCTGGACCTTGGTGCCTATTTGCACCAACGGGAAGAGTTCTGAGTGATTGACAGCTGAGTCCACCAATTGGATCAGGTGGCGCCCGAAGGGAATGCTCTGCCTTGCATCTGGACAGATCAGATCCGTTGTGACTGTGATGAAAGAAGGAGCACCGGGCTTCTGCGCTGTATAAGTTTCGCGCGGGAAGCGCATGGAAGGCCTAAAGTTGGGCTGTTGTGCTGTCAGTTTAATTCGGACTGAATCCGAGACTATATAGAGGAAGAGAGGCTGAAAGAGTGGAAACCAGGCTCACCCTGTAGAAGACTGGAGAAATTGCTGAATCGCTCTCGGTCTGTCAAGAAAGTGAAGCTGCAGTGGAACTCCCGGGTTTAGTAGTAAGTGCAATCGGGACCTGAAAGCAGCTGCCTGGTATAGTAATTTCCTTTACATATAAATGTGTGGAATGCTTGTGAGGAACAGCTAAATGGGTTCTCTTGTCCCCGTGTGGTGTAGACTAAAAGTCAAGTGAACATATGCGGACTGAATCCGTCTGCTGATCAGAGCTGTGTGCCTGACTTGTATAATCTCATCTCCCTGCTGTGTGTGTGTCTGGCAATCCAAAACCACCATCTGCACCAGGTTTTCAGAGTGGGATATTGTGAGCACTAAACAGGGCATCCCTTGTGACTGATTATCTATCAACAGTGTTTCATCTGATTTCCTTTTCTTCGTTTCTTCAAAGACTGAGCCATCCGGCTCCGGATTACAAGTGGGTGTTGTGCATATTTTTCTCTACAGGGCCCCATCCATCTGCACCTGCTGGCCAGGTTGCTCCTGTAAAAAAGCTTTCAGCTTAGTGTTTCTCACCTGGTTAAACAACTAAAAAAAAAAAAGCCAGGCAACGGACCTGGCTAGCCCCCCAACCTGGGTACCAAGAGTGTGACTTTTTAGACCCTGTAATGTGCACAGTACTGTGATCTTATGCCACCAATTACTCTGATTTCCACCTCCCGTGTTATTGTCCCCTTGTAAACCCCAGGTGGCACTATCCCAAGGGCTACTACCTCTGCCTGCTTGACTACTGACATCTTGAGGGGCCTAGGTTCTATGGCGGGTGCCTGCACCCAGAGGTCAGGGTTTGAAATGGTTGGTCTAGTTTGGTCACAGCCCTCTGGGGCACTGAGACCCCCTTCTAATCCCTCTAATGGCCCACATGATGCACAGGAGTTACAGTACCAATACCCCAGATGTACACACTGTTCATTCATAAGGTACCACTTGCCCTCGAGACTGATTCGCAGGTTCGTCTCTGAGGATCCCCTGAAAAATAAGGTTAAGCAGCATACACAAACCAGTACAGTGCTTGGCATGAAGGTACTGACACTTCAGACAGTTTAAAGTTTAACAACAACAAATAAATCTGATTTATTTAGGGAATAGTAACATGGAAGGGGGAAATCAGGTTAATTAGTGGCATTAAATCACAGTACTGTGCACATATACAGGGTCTGAAAAGTCACACTTTGGGTAGCCAGGTTGGGGGGGAGGCTAGCCAGGTCCATTGCCCAGGGTTGGCTGGCAGGTGCAGTTGGATAGGGCCCCGTAGAAGAAAATATATGCACAACACCCAATTGTAATCCGGAGCCGGAGGGCTCAGTCTATGAAACAGTGAAACAACAAGAATTAGGTGACACACTTGTGATTGAAAACAAGCTGCAGGGGAATACCCTGATTTGTATTCACAACACCCAAGCTGAGGATCGGATGGAGAATGTCCCTCTGGATTGCCAGAAGAGCAGGCATGAAGACAAGGTCCTTGTGACTGGACCCCACTACAGTTGATAGCAAATGGATGTAGTCCGAATTAAGCTGGGGGTTTACTTCCAACTTCAGCACACGATTCACTGTACAGGGGATTTGAAATAGTGATTCCCCACAAGCACTATGCACATTTATATGTAAAAGGAAAGTACTATACCAGGCAGGCTGCTTCTCGATCCCGATCGCAATTACTGCAAACACACAGCAGCTTCACTTCCTGACAGACCGAGCGCAATTCAGCAATTTCTCCAGTCTTCTACAGGGTGAGCCTGGTTTCCACACTTCTAGTGCTTCTTTCTCCTCACAACTCAGATTCAGTCCAAACTGGCACTCACAAAGGCTGCAGACCGAAACTCAGGGCCTCACACACGCTTCCTGCGCGAAACTATACACCGCAGAAGCACACAGCTCCTTCCTAGAGTCACTGCCCACACAATCCCCTTGTGGGTGGCTCAAAATTAAGAGTCCAAGTTCTGATTCGTCCACAGGCTCCATTTTAGGGAACCCTTAACCCAACTGGCCCAGCACAGCAGTTAGGTCCAAAATGGAGGGGTAACACACACAGAGTCCCAGCTGCAAGACAGGCAGGTTAGACAAACTGCATTTTACTTAATACTCTAACTGGTTTCAGGCAAACAGTTACATCTTTCCTTTGCAACTCTTACGACTGCAGAAACGGAGTGATTTCTCCACAGCTCGGGTGGGATTCGAGCATTAAATACACAGTCCCCCCATACAAACTAATTAAGTCTGCAAGCAGACAGTTCTTAAAGAGGCAGTACGCGGAGGCTCAAATAGCACTCACTTGGAACCACATTTAAACAGATCAGACGCTGAACACCGCCCAGACTTGGAGCATTCAGGCAAGCTCCTGGGAGACTTTTGGGAACCCCCATTTGCAGAGGGGTTACACCCTAAATAAATCAGATTTGATGTTGTTAAACTTTAAACTGTCTGAAGTGTCAGTACCTACTTATCAAGCATTGTAGTGATTGGTGTATGCTGATTAACCTTATTTTATAGGGGGTCCTCAGAGATGAACCTCAGAATCAGTCTCGAGGGTAAGCGGTACTTTATGATTGAACAGTGTATATATGTGGGGGGTATTGGGACTGTAACTTCTGTGTATTGTGTGAGCCACTAGAAGGGATAAAAGGGGGTCACGGTGTCCCAGAGGGCTGTGATCAAGCTAGTCTACCTGCTTCAAACCATGACCTCTGGGTGGAGGCACCCCGTCATAGAACCTAGGCCCCTCAACCTGTCCGTAGTCAAACAGGCAGGGGTAGTAGCCCTTGGGATAGCGCCACCTGGGGGTTACATATCCAACAGCCATATTCTCATATCTTCAGGTACAGTTCCTAAAAGTGCTCCAGCTTCAGTAAATCTTTTATCTCTGCAATGGAGCAAACATTTGCAACTTCTAACCATCGTTCTAGCAAGTTACTTAGCTGCATGCACATTTCAGCATAGCTGTCCCCTGGTGCCTTTCTTAACCCTCTAAATTTTTGCCTATAGGCCTCGGGGGTTAACTGAAAATGCTTTAGCAAGGCATTCCTCACCTTATCATAGTCCATGCAGTCATTATCATCCATTCTGGCAAAAACTTCTAATGCCCTGCCTGTGAGCAGTGGCAGTAGGTGAGTCACCCAAGAAGCCTTGCCCAGTTCCAAATGCCCACAGATTCTTTCAAAAGGTCTTAAAAACAAATCAAGATCACCCCCTTTCTCATGTGTAGGAAACAATTTAGAATTAATTTTGGCTTCTTGAGTCGAACCTCTCATGCCAGTACTCACAGGTTCTGGTGATGTCCTCTGGTGCTGCATCTCCATCTGACAGTCAGGGTCAAGCTTTTTCATCTGGAGTTCATGCTGGCACTCTTTTTCTCGTTCCTCGGCCTTCTGCTTTTCCTTCTTGACCAGGTGCTAGCGCTGTTTCTCACGCTCCTCTGCCTTTCGCAGTTCCATCTCTGCCTTTCGCTTTTCCTCCCCTACGTGGTGTTGGCACTCTTTCTCACGCTTCTCGGCCTTTAGCAGTTCCAACTCCATTTGTTGTTTAAGCATGGCAAGCTGCAGCTGCAACACCTGTAACTGGTCTGCTTGTCCTGCCGCCCGAGTGACAGATTCTGGCACCTCTGCATTGTTCTCTTGGTCACGTTTTTGGAGGGTGGCTATAAGTTGCGCCCGGGCGTGGCCCTTCCCATAGACCAGGTCTCTGCATTGGCACAGCTACTGTAGTTCTAGCAGTGAGCATTTTTTATATGACTTAGACATAATGCCTTTTATCTTTCTAGTCTTGCTAAACAAAAAAACAAAACTGGTAGAATATACCATTTCCCTTTGTATATCCTTTTCTGTAACTGAACAGGACAGGTAACCTTTATATTGATAAATGTTTCAGAGCCCACTCACTGCCTCCAGTTTGTGACGGACTGGTCCTTCCCAGACTCAACCTCTATCACGAGTACAGATTTCTCACTACTCTGGTAGCTGCCACCACTCAGCTTAGACACTCGTTTGGGGAGTTTCCAGGTTTGTGTCCCTTCAGAGCCACTGCTCACAC
This sequence comes from Neoceratodus forsteri, assembly GCA_016271365.2. Taxonomy (NCBI): domain Eukaryota; kingdom Metazoa; phylum Chordata; order Ceratodontiformes; family Ceratodontidae; genus Neoceratodus; species Neoceratodus forsteri. The sequence continues at coordinate 1,103,267,403 of CM028135.1, read as the reverse complement.
AGTACAGTGCTACTTACTCATGGGCACACGGCCACCCCTCTCTGTCACAGCTGAGAGCACCTTACTTTGGAAACAGTATATGGGGATTGTAGCCTTCTCCTTGGGGCAGAAAAACAGTTCTTGTCAGTTATAAATTGGTTAGCTATAGCTCATAGGATTTGGTCACAGACCATGAAATATAAAAATAATATTTTTAATATTTCAAAACTACTGCACAGATTCTACAGGATATTACAGAAAACTATAGGGAACAGTAATTCAACAGAAAGGAAAAAAAAGGTTTGTTTACGTCTGGAATGCACACAGAATAAGGTCTAACTCTTCCTTTCTCTCTGTCTTTCTTTCTACAAAGAGTAGCTTACCACACTTTCCCTGTCCATCTCCTATGGACTGCCTGCTCCTAGAGCCTCTATCAGAGATAAAAGAAACACCCCTCCCCGTGCATCATATCACATATCCCTCGGATATCACAGATTCAAACTACTTTTGGCTCCAACCATCCCTTAGGGAAACCGGTCTCTTCTAGTTGGAGAAGTCAGTTGCAGTGGAATGTTTCCTTATCTGTGTCTGGCTTACATTAGATTTATGACCTGCCCTTGCTGTTTGAATTGCCCAAAGCTCAGCAGTCTACACTAAAAGTTAAAGCCATCACATCCCCCCCCCCCCCACTCTGCTGTAGTTCCAACTGCCCAAAGTTGCCCAAAGAGTCATCTAAACATTCAAAATTCACAGTGAAAACCATGGGTTGACAAGCTTGTTTTTAAGTTACATTGGTGAGACTTTATTTATTTATTTTATTTATTCAATCTCGGGTTACAAGTACCTTTGAGCGCCAAGCAGTTCATTTACAAAGGTTCGAGGTCAGTGGGGGGATTTACAAGCAGACGGAGAACAGACACATTTGAATACAAATAACCAGAACAATCCACAAAACACAAAAACAGTGTTAAGGATCATTACAAGGACTCCACATCCGCCATCATAAACAGACTTCAGTACAGTGCTTAAGTGCATCTAGCAGCTAATTAACAAGGATTGCAGGTAGTATAACGCAGTGGTTTAAGGTGCTGATCGGCTGCAAACCTGGAGAACTGGGTTTGCATCCCACAGCCCCCACTTAACATGGAAACACAGAATCTGATAGCAGATAAGGACCGCTTGGCCCACCCGGTCTGCTCATTTCCCTACCTAATGGATAAGCTGCAGATCCTAGTTAACCAGCAGCCTACTTCTTCCTACCCCCACCCCCTAGAATTGCCTTATGATTGTCCCATGCATGCTTGAATTCCACCACTGTTTTTGACTCCACAAGCTCCTCAGGAAGGCCATTCCATGCATCCACAACCCTCTCCATGAAAAAATACTTCCTTACATTACCTCTGAGCCGTCCCCCCTCTATCTTCAAATTGTGCTTATTTTTGTTTATTTATTTATTTGTACATCAGTTTACAACCTTTGAGCCAAAGGCTTGTTTCCAAAGGTACCTCGTCACATTGAGGACATACAGAACAGACTTTTCTGGTTACAGCATACGAGTCACATAACTTAGCTCCCTTGTTCTTGCACACCTCTTTTTTGAAACATGTTATTCTCTTGGACGTTGTTGATTCCCTTGAGGTACTTAAACGTTTCTATCATGTCCCTTCCCTTCTTTCCTCTAGGGTATACATATTAAGCTCCTTAAGTCTCTCTTCATATGTCTTCCGGTGCAGACCCTTCACCATTTTAGTTGTCTTCCTCTGGATTGCCTCCATCCTGTCTATGTCCTTGCAGAGATGGGGTCTCCAGAACTGCACACAGTACTCCAGATGGGGTCTCACCAACTGTCTGTACTGTGGGATAACAACGTAGTGTTTTCTACTGGTGATGTCTCTCCCTTTGCATCCCAGTATCCCCCCAGCCCTCCTTACTGCCTTCTCACATTTCTTACCCATCTTTATGTCCTCTGATATGACTATCCCAGGTCCTTTTCCATTTTTGTTGTTGTTAGTATCTCACCCCTCATTGTGTACTCTTCCCCTGGGTTTTTGTTTCCCAGGTGCATTACCTTGCACTTCTTAGCATTGAATCTAAGCTGCCATACATTTGACCATTCCTCCAACCTTGCCAAGTCCCTTCTCATCCTTTCCACCCCACCTTGTGCATCAACTCTGTTGCAGATCTTTGTGTCGTCTGCAAAGAGACATACTTTTCCTTCCAGTCCCTCTGCAATGTCGCTTATAAAGACATTGAAAAGGACCGGTCCTAGTACTGAACCCTGTGGTTCCCCACTAGTAACCCCCCCCCTTCTTCAGATTGTTCTCCGTTTACTATTACCCTCTATGTCCAGTTCTCCAGCCAATTTTTTACCCAGGCTACCATCTTGGGACCCACTCCAAGGCTGGCTAACTTGTACATTAATCTTTTGTGGGGGGCTGTGTCAAATACCTTGCTAAAGTCTAAGTAGGCCATGTCCATAGCCCCTCCCTGATCTACTACTCTGGTCACTCAGTCAAAGAAATCTATTAGATTCGTCTGACATGTCCTTCCCGCTGTGAATCCATGCTGCCTTGGGTCCTGTGCCCCTCTGGCCTCTAGGTACTCAACAATTCTTTCCTTCAGATGTGATTCCATCATCTTTCCTATGACTGAGGTCAAACTAACCTGCCTCTGCCCTGCTCCCACTTTTGTGAAGTGGAATAACATCTGCCCTCCTCCAGTCCTCAGGTATAACCCCATCCTCCCATGATTTGTTAAAGAGGATAGTCAGTGGTGTCACTAGTTCTACCCTTAGTTCTTTTAGAATCCTGGAATGAATCCCATCAGGCCCCATTGCTTTGTCCACCTTCTGTTTTAAGAGTTCTTTTGGAACTCTTTCTTCTTTGAATGGGCTTGGGGTACCAGATTTTGGGATGCCAAAATGAGGACACTTAGTCTCTCTCCAGATGAGCCCTTGTGCCAGACCCCGAGTAAATAGGTTTAAAGTCTCCACTGCCTTCACATCTCATTTACAAGGAGATCCTAGGTACGAAAGAGTAAAAAAATTATAAAACTCATAGTAATACAACAGGATAGAGAAGGTACATGAAGAATATTTGGCAGCTGGAAAAGAGGACAGGTCTTCTTAAAAGAGAACATCTGGTAACCCTAAATAGGCTGGTATCAACCCCCTTATCCAGAGTTTTTCTATTGTTTGGTTTAGGTACCCCCCCTTCATTTGTGAATACTGAGCAAAAATATTTGTTTAGTATCTCTGCCTTTTCCAGTAACCCTCTGCCCACCCTCCCTCCCCTTTATTAAGCCTCAATATCCTCCCTTGGTCTTCTTTCACTCCTTAATGTACATATAAAAGGTTCTATCCCGCTTCTTAACTAAGCTGGCTATCTTTTCCTCGGTTTGGACCTTTGCTGTTCTGACTGCCTTCCCTGCTTCCTTATGCTTTAACTGGTACAGTTCTCTGTCCTGCTCCTTCTATGATTCCTTGTACTTCCTGAATGCTACCTCTTTCTCCCTAACCTTCTCTGCCACCTCCTTTGAGAACCATAGTGTTTTTTTACATCATTTTGTTTTGTTTATTTGCTTCCTATGAAGGCTTGTTGCCTCAGTGATGGCAGTTTTGATTATTCCCCATTGTTCGTCCACCCCTCCTTCTTGTTCATTTGCTAGTGCATTCCTTAGGCATGCACTAATTTTGGCAGAGTCAGCCCTCCTAAAGTCCAGGACCTTTGCCTTTGTATGGCTTGACTCTATTGCTGTGTTTATCGTGAACCATACTGTTCGACGGTCGCTAGTTCCCAGATGGCTACCCACTTCTAAATCTGTGATCCTCTCTCCATCTCCATTTGAGAGTACCAGGTCTAAGATTGCTCCCTCTGAGTGGGTTCCAATACTAGTTGTCTAAGGCATGCCCCCTGCAGGGCATCTAGAATGACCCCGCTGTTTGATGTGGCTGCAGCAAATGCACTCCATTTAACATCTGGCATATTCAGATCCCCCATCAGCAATATCTCCCCTTTTTCTGCCATTCTAAGAATACCTTCTATCATTTCCTTGTCCATTTCCTCCCTCTGAGAGGGGGGTCTGTATACAACCCCTATGCAGATTGTGGTGCCATTGCCTGTCTCCAAGTTGACCCACAGTGCTTCCTCTCCTTCCTGTTTACTTGTTTGTTCTGTTGCTTTGATTTCTTCCCTTATGTAGAGAGCTACTCCTTTTCCTCTTTTACCCTCCCTGTCCCTCCTGTAGATAGTGCACTCTGGTATGTTTACATCCCAGGCATGGTTCTGTGTGTACCATGTTTCTGTGACTGCCACGATATCCAGATGTTCCTCTTCCATCAAGTCCACTGGTTCAGGAAGCTTGTTACCCAGACTACGGGCATTGGTACTCATTGCTCTCCATTTTTTGATGGCTTTACCTCTTCTAACTCCATCTCTGCCCTTACTGACTTTATTTTCTCCATTTACCCCAGTCCTGCTCCCTACTGACCTTTCTACCTTGGTCTTTATCTCATTTAATACCCCATTTTGTAGGGGGAGGCTGGGAATTCCCTGCTGCTTATCAGTGCCTCCCCCCTTGGCTAGTTTGAAAGCTTGCCAATTAAGCATTTAAACCAATCACTCAGGAGACTGGTTCCCTTCCTGGACAGATGCAGACCATCGTGTCAGTATAGGTGGGTATCCCTCCAGATGGAACCCTAGTCCCCAGTGAAGCCAAAACCCGATGCTCTACACCAGTTTTTCAAACATTCATTGAATTGCATAGTGCAAAGTACCCTCACCTCACCCATGCCATAGACAGGCAGCACCTCCGAGAAGGATACTGTATGAGCTACTTGTCTAAGGCCCCTCCCCAACTCCACAAACTCCTCCTGCACTGCTGTGATCCCATGTGTGGCCAAGTCATTTGTCCCTAGGTGGACAATGACATCCGGAACCGTCTCCCATGCAGCTGCTGTCGTGATCCTCAGAATCCACTTCCTGTCCCTCCAAGCCATGCCACCAGGCAGGCAGGCATCTTACTTCACTTTCCCTTACCCCCCCCCAGTTCTATCCCCCTGACAATTGAGTCCCCCACCAGTAGCTGCTTCCTTAAAACATATCATCACACACTTATCCTGGTACACCACAGTAGAACTCTAAGAAACATGTTCACCTTAGTAGGACTTGAACTCTGAACCCTGGGGATACACTTGCACACTATGTGACCCTGACCCTGAGCAAGTCACTTAACTTCCCTGTGCTCCCAGGTTGCACCTGTAAACAAGCTTTCAGCTTAGTGTGTCTCACCTGGTAAAACAAAGGTAAAAAAAAAAAGATTCCAGTTCAGAGTGTAAGGGTTTCATACAGACTTATAAGAACTAACAATTGGGTTACAACAGTGCAGTACAATTACTGGTTCATGATAACTTGCCATTGTTAAAAACAGACGGGGGAGGGCATGGAGTTAATATGAGAAAGGGGAGTAGAGCAGCATAAGACCTAGGAAGAGGTAGTTAGCAGCCACAGGCCTTGTCATAGTAACAATGGGGGGGGGAAGATAAGCAGAGGAAGGCAGGAGAAAAAAACAAAAGGGGGTGACGGTTAAGAGAGGGTGGAAGATCTGAAATGGGTCTCAGTGGAGGGGGGGAGAGATAGCAGGGGGAAAAGAAATGAGGAGGGTGAGGAGGCAAGAAGCAGTATTACTTGGGAGTTAGGAGATGCAGTCACGGGAGCTTGGAGATGAGAGGTATTGTCTGAACATTTGCTTGAGCTGGCCTAACTTGGGTAGGTTAGGTATGGAAAAAGTCTGGAAGGTGTTAGATTGTTTTATGTGGTTATAACATCAATATTTCAGATGTCAACGTGAGTGTAAAAGAAAATGTGAAAGAAGGACACATCATTTGACATGATACTTGCTTCATTTTTTCAACAAATGCAAAAATAAAGAGTAAATGTAAGCAATAAGACACGACAGGGTGTGCATGGAATAGATTTTACTGCACGGCCAGGGGTGTAATATGGCATGAGGCCTTGCATTTAGCCCCTGGTATGTGGTAAAATCTATTCCATGCTCACACCTGGAGTGTCTTATTGCGCTTATAAAATGGTGTTGTAATGAAAAAAAAAACACAACATTAATTTGCTGCATAAAAACATTTATTTTTTGCTACAAATCCTTATGCAGCATAAAGTAGTGAGTACCTGAATGGGTGGGAAACGCAGGGAAATTAGAACAACTTGGATTAGCTTCAATTAGTGTCAACTTAGAGTAACTATATTAACTATTTCAACACTTTGAACTGTTTGTCCATTCATTTCTTTGTTTTTTTTTTCATTTGCTGGGACTGATAACGTTTACAGTTCCATTAAAATTCATTGGTCCCTTAAAAGTGAATGTGCCAGTGTTGAATGATGTCATCCCTGTTGGTGGCAGTGTTGTGTTTCTCTTCGTTTCAATGCTTGGTTTTGTTTCTTCAGTTTTGCTGACATGGTTTTGTTGTTCGTTTTTGTTGATGTCTTGTTGCCCTAATATTGAGCTCCATCGTTGTCGGTTATTCGCAGAGGCAGACCAATCGGACCTGAGGCTTGCTTCACAGCGATGGCCTGTCACTGCCATCACCTCTCTACTTTGCAGGCCAGCTCGGGAGAGAAGGTGACTAGCAGTGGACCTTATCGAGTGGTTGGTATATATTTCACAGAGTTGGACCTCCTCGCTTATTTTGCTTTTTAGTGTGGATAGGAAATTTATACCCAACAGCTGCTGGGTATACCAGGTTGCACTGCAGTCTAAAAAATGTTGTGGTAGATGGTGTGAATAGCAGTATAGCGCTGTGGCATCGTGAGGTAGTCTGCTCAGATATTTTTTAAACTGCTTTTAGGGCATAATGGGCTGTATGACTGGACATACTTGTACATATAGCCCCAATGCGCCTGTTTGTTGCTTTCTGTGGGATCAAGGTGGTTTTTTGTGGCTTCATTAAAGGACAGCGTAGTATGCTCTGCTCTGTTTTCATCAACTTTGAAAATGAAGCTTACTGGTGTTAACTGTCGCAGTCCCTCCTGACCACGCCTGGCTAAGTAAAATTGCACATCGAGCCACACTTTTCTTAGAAGGCCAGGAGTGGTATCAGGAGAGAGAACTGGAGATTTTTTGTAATAGTTCCAGGTTGAGCTTTGATATAGGAGGATGGTGCCTGCTTGTGTCTTTCTGTGCCCTACTGTAACATTTTGTCACTGACACAAAAACGTTATTGCTGCTTTGGAAGGTGGGATCCGTGATAATGTTTATTTTTTCTTCCAACTGCCACACAATTAAGGAACGTATTTAGCGAAGACCGTAATGAGCAGTAGCTGCTTATGGAGTACTCTTCCCCATCTACGTTTCTAGCTTCCACATAAAATCACCGAAATGCCTCATTTAATTCAGTCGCGGAACTGGTTTTTAAATCTATCTTTAACAATTTTGCTGCTTGCCAATCTTCAAAGAACTTCACTGCCCATGAAGTTCTTTTTTTGGTGCTTGGCTTGTTGTTGTTCTCCTTTATGGTATTTAGGGCCTCCGACGTGACTGAGAGCTAGCGCAACTTCGCTGTCCTGTCCTTTGACAGTTTTGACAGCTTGCTATTGACAGTACTCACTGTGACACTTGGTTCAATTGGCTTCACAGTGAAGTACTGTTCCTCTGGTGTGGTGAACATGCGCTCCAGCTCCTAGTCGGACATACCAATGTTAAAACTGATGCTACTTTGCTCTGCCATGCTGAAATTTTTCTCTTCCTCGCAGTGGGTACAGGAAAGATGGCTGGCCATAAAAATGCCAACATTCCATGGCACATGAATCTTGGACTTTTTACTACCAGCCCTTTTCTGTACCCATGCATGGAACAGATTTTACGCATGATGAGCTCCTTCTGTGATTGGTTGATTTACCTTGCCCATTTTATAAATACTATGACACCCTCTTGAACTGATATTCTCCAAAAAAGGAGAAATATTTGTATGTTTTTTATACAAAAAAAAATTTCAAACCCATGTCATTTTCATAAACCATTTTTTATAGATGTATAATATGGTTATGAATGTAGAAACAGAAAGAAACAGGGGTTGCCAGGCTTCTTTTGGTTATATCTGTATTCAGAGTTGCAGTTTCGGAGGTGATTGGCTCAGGAAAAAAATAACTGAAACATCCCCCCAAAAAATTGCAAGACTGCTATTCAAACAATTCAAAAGAATAGCAAGGACTTGAACATAAAATAAACAGTGTAACCAAAGAAACACAGATATTTGGGTTAAACACTTTGAATGAAGCCAACTGCTGCAATTGTAGGAGCTAATTTCCTTGCTGTCATCTTGTATATATTCTTAACTGGACATGACATAATAGCATAAATTATTATTCTAACAATGTTGCCATACATTTAAGAATGTACTTGTGCCAAACAAAAACATGAAAACTTTTTCGACAGCATCAGAAAAATGGGAATACAATACCAGGGGATGACCTTAAAGCCATCACAGTGCCATACAGCACGGCGCACTAACACAGGGGTCTGAGTACTATACAGCATGGCACATTAACACAAGGGTTTGAGTATCGTACAGCATGAATACCACAAGGGCCTGGGTACTACACAGCATGGCACAGTAACACAGGGGTCTGAGTACTATACAGCATGACACACTAACAGGGGTCTGGGTACTATACAGCATGACACACTAACACAAGGGTCTGAGTACTGTACAGCATGATACACTAACACAGGGGTCTGAGTACCGTACAGCATGACACACTAACATAAGGGTCTGAGTGCCGTACAGCATGACATATTAACACAAGGGTCTGAGTACTGTACAGCATGGCACATTCGCACAAAGGTCTGAGTATCGTACAACATGACACACTAACACAAGAGTCTGGGTACTATACAGCATGACACACTAACACAGGGGTCTAAGTATTGCACAGCATGAATACCACAAGGGCCTGGGTACTACACAGCATGGCACAGTAACACAGGGGTCTGAGTACTATACAGCATGACACACTAACAGGGGTCAGGGTACTATACAGCAAGGCACACTAACACAAGGGTCTGAGTATCGCACAGCATGAATACCACAAGGGCCTGGGTGCTATACAGCGTGACACACTAACACAATGGTCTGAGTATCACACATCATGAATACCACAAGGGCCTGAGTACTATAAAGCATGACACACTAACACAAGGGTCTGAGTATCGTACAGCATGACACACTAACACAGGGGTCTGAGTATCGCGCAGCATGAATACCACAAAGGCCTGGGTACTATACAGCATGACACACTAACACAGGGGTCTTAGTACTATACAGCATGACACACTAACACAGGGGTCTGAGTACTGTACAGCATGACACACTAACACAGGGGTCTGAGTATCACACATCATGAATACCACAAGGGCCTGAGTACTATACAGCATGACACACTAACACAGGGGTCTGAGTACTATACAGCATGACACAATAACACAAGGGTCTGAGTACTGTACAGCATGACACACTAACACAGGGGTCTGAGTATTGCACATCATGAATACCACAAGGGCCTGGGTACTATACAGCGTGACACACTAACACAAGGGTCTGAGTATCACACATCATGAATACCACAAGGGCCTGGGTACTATAAAGCATGACACACTAACACAAGGGTCTGAGTACTATACAGCATGACACACTAACACAAGGGTCTGAGTATCATACAGCATGAATGATAAAAGAAGGGTCTGGGTACTATACAGCATGACACACCAACACAAGGGTCTGAGTGCTGTACAACATGACACACTAACACAAGGGTCTGAGTACTGTACAGCATGGCACACTAACACAGGGGTCTGAGTACTGTACAGCATGACACACTAACACAAGGGTCTGAGTACTGTACAGCATGACACACTAACACAGGGGTCTGGGTACTGTACAGCATGACACACTAACACAGGGGTCTGAGTACTGTACAGCATGACACACTAACACAGGGGTCTAAGTATCGCACAGCATGAATACCACAAGGGCCTGGGTACTATACAGCACGGCACATTAACACAGGGGTCTAAGTATCGCACAGCATGAATACTACAAGGGCCTGGGTACTACACAGCATGGCACAGTAACACAGGGGTCTGAGTATCGCACATCATGAATACCACAAGGGTCTAGGTACTATACAGCATGACACACTAACACAGGGGTCTGGGTACTATACAGCATGACACACTACCACAGGGGTCTGGGTACTATACAGCATGACACACTAACACAGGGGTCTGAGTACTGCACAGCATGCACACTAACACAAGGGCCTGGGTACTATACAGCATGGCACATTAACACAAGGGTCTGAGTATCGCACATCATGAATACCACAAGGGTCTGAGTACTGTACAGCATGACACACTAACACAAGTGTCTGAGTACTGTACAGCATGACACACTAACACAAGGGTCTGAGTACTGTACAGCATGACACACTAACACAAGGGTCTGAGTACCGTACAGCATGACACACTAACATAAGGGTCTGAGTGCCGTACAGCATGACATACTAACACAAGGGTCTGAGTATCATACAGCATGACACACTAACACAAGGGTCTGAGTACTGTACAGCATGACACACTAACACAAGGGTCTGAGTACTGCACAGCATGACACACTAACACAAGGGTCTGGGTACTATACAGCATGACACACTAACACAAGGGTGTGGGTATTATACAGCATGACACACTAACACAGGGGTCTGGGTACTATACAACATGACACACTAACACAAGGGCCTGGGTACTATACAGCATGACACACTAACACAGGGGTCTGGGTACTATACAACATGACACACTAACACAGGGGTCTGAGTATCACGCAGCATGAATACCACAAGGGTCTGGGTACTATACAGCATGACACACTAACACAAGGGTCTGAGTATCGCACATCATGAATACCACAAGGGCCTGGGTACTATACAGCATGACACACTAACACAGGGGTCTGAGTACTGTACAGCATGACACACTAACATAAGGGTCTGAGTATCGCACATCATGAATACCACAAGGGCCTGGGTACTACACAGCATGACACACTAACACAAGGGTCTGAGTACTGTACAACATGACACACTAACACAGGGGTCTGAGTACTGTACAGCATGACCCAATAACACAAGGGTCTGAGTATCACACATCATGAATGCCACAAGGGCCTGGGTACTACATAGCATGACACACTAACACAGGGGTCTGAGTATCGTACAGCATGAATGATAAAAGAAGGGTCTGGGTACTATACAGCATGACACACCAACACAAGGGTCTGAGTGCTGTACAACATGACACACTAACACAAGGGTCTGAGTACTGTACAGAATGACACACTAACACAGGGGTCTGAGTACTGTACAGCATTACACACTAACACAAGGGTCTGAGTACTGTACAGCATGACACACTAACACAAGGGTCTGAGTACTGTACAGCATGACACACTAACATAAGGGTCTGAGTGCCGTACAGCATGACATACTAACACAAGGGTCTGAGTATCATACAGCATGACACACTAACACAAGGGTCTGAGTACTGTACAGCATGACACACTAACACAAGTGTCTGAGTACTGTACAGCATGACACACTAACACAAGGGTCTGAGTACTGTACAGCATGACACACTAACACAAGGGTCTGAGTACTGTACAGCATGACACACTAACATAAGGGTCTGAGTATCATACAGCTTGACACACTAACACAAGGGTCTGAGTACTGTACAGCATGACACACTAACACAGGGGTCTGAGTATCATACAGCTTGACACACTAACACAAGGGTCTGAGTACTGTACAGCATGACACACTAACACAAGGGTCTGAGTACTGCACAGCATGACACACTAACACAAGGGTCTGAGTACTGTGCAGCATGAGACACTAACACAAGGGTCTGAGTACTGTACAGCATGACACACTAACACAAGGGTCTGAGTACTGTACAGCATGACACACTAACACAAGGGTCTGAGTACTGTACAGCATGACACACTAACACAGGGGTCTGAGTACTGTACAGCATGAGACACTAACACAAGGGTCTGAGTACTGTACAGCATGACACACTAACACAAGGGTCTGAGTACTACACTGCATGGCACACTAACACAAGGGTCTGGGTACTGTACAGCATGACACACTAACACAAGGGTCTGAGTACTGTACAGCATGAGACACTAACACAAGGGTCTGAGTACTGTACAGCATGACACACTAACACAAGGGTCTGAGTACTACACTGCATGACACACTAACACAAGGGTCTGGGTACTGTACAGCATGACACACTAACACAAGGGTCTGAGTACTGTACAGCATGACACACTAACACAAGTGTCTGAGTACTGTACAGCATGACACACTAACACAAGGGTCTGGGTACTGTACAGCATGACACACTAACACAAGGGCCTGGGTACTGTACAGCATGACACACTAACACAAGGGTCTGAGTACTGTACAGCATGACACACTAACACAAGGGTCTGAGTACTGTACAGCATGAGACACTAACACAAGGGTCTGAGTACTGTACAACATGACATACTAACACAAGGGTCTGAGTACTACACTGCATGACACACTAACACAAGGGTCTGGGTACTGTACAGCATGACACACTAACACAAGGGTCTGAGTACTGTACAGCATGACACACTAACACAAGTGTCTGAGTACTGTACAGCATGACACACTAACACAAGGGTCTGGGTACTGTACAGCATGACACACTAACACAAGGGCCTGGGTACTGTACAGCATGACACACTAACACAAGGGTCTGAGTACTGTACAGCATGACACACTAACATAAGGGTCTGAGTACTGTACAGCATGACACACTAACATGGGGTCTGAGTACTGTACAGCATGACACACTAACACAAGGGTCTGGATACTGTACAGCATGACACACTAACACAAGGGTCTGAGTACTGTACAGCATGACACACTAACACAAGGGTCTGGATACTGTACAGCATGACACACTAACACAAGGGTCTGAGTACTGTACAGCATGAGACACTAACACAAGGGTCTGAGTACTGTACAGCATGACATACTAACACAAGGGTCTGAGTACTACACTGCATGACTCACTAACACAAGGGTCTGGGTACTGTACAGCATGACACACTAACACAAGGGTCTGAGTACTGTACAGCATGACACACTAACACAAGTGTCTGAGTACTGTACAGCATGACACACTAACACAAGGGTCTGGGTACTGTACAGCATGACACACTAACACAAGGGCCTGGGTACTGTACAGCATGACACACTAACACAAGGGTCTGAGTACTGTACAGCATGACACACTAACACAAGGGTCTGGATACTGTACAGCATGACACACTAACACAAGGGTCTGAGTACTGTACAGCATGACACAGTAACACAAGGATCTGAGTACTGTGCAGCATCACACAATAACACAAGGGTCTGAGTACTGTACAGCATGGCACATTAACACAAGGGTCTGAGTGCTGTACAACATGACACAATCTTACAAGGGTCTGAGTCTCGCGCATCATAGATACCACAAGGGACATGAGGCGAAGGTGAACTGTATGAAACCACAAGGACACCTAAGAGTACACACTAGGAGTAGGGGAAAGATGGGGGAAAGGGAGGGGGGTAGGAAAAAGGGGAGGGACAGCAGTTGTAGAATAGGGGGTGCGCAGTGCAAGTTATGATGTACGATCTTCTAGTAGGAGGAATAAATGGAGGGCAGGGCATGAGCAAAAACAGATACAATACCAGAGCTGGTCGGGGAAAGGAGGAGAGAGGCAGTGAAGAGGGAGAGAGAGAGAGAGAGAGAGAGAGAGAGAGAGAGAGAGAGAGAGGCCAGGCAGAAGCTGGACCAGTGACTACAGGAGGCCACAACAAAGTGAACAGTGGGCTCCAGATAATAGGGGGAATCCGTGTTCAGGAACAGCAAACACAGGGTTCTGTAACATGATGAGAATATAGTGTTTTGAAAGTTGCTAAGCTGACGGCATACTTTAGTTTCAGAGTTTTTTGCAGTTTATTCCACATTAAAGGCAGCACCTGACTTATAGTTGCACAGGCAAAACGAGCTCTAGCCTTAAACACCTTCAAGGAGAGGTAGGAGGCGCTTCTCAGAGCATACCTACTAAAAGTACAAAGCGGTAAGCAATCAGAGATATAGTTAGGTAGTTTATTTAAGATGACTTTGTATGTCCAGATGGTGGCATTTCTTTGTCACCTGAAGCTAAGACAGGAACACCCTACTGCCGTATACAACAAGCAGTGGTGGGTGGAGTAGGGAAGGCCTGTCATAAACCTTAGGGCTCTGTGAGAGAGTGTGTGTCAAGTTTTGAGAGAGCTCTGGTAGGCCCTTGATTGTAGAGGAAGTCAGCATAATCTAGCAGAGAAAGAAAAGTGGTTTGGACTAACCTCATCTTAGCTTCCCGGGGAGGAGATCTTTTATCCTGAAGAAAAGTCCAAGCTTCTGAGTATGGTACAGCATGACACAGTAACACAAGGGTCTGAGTACGGTACAGCATGAGACAGTAACACAATGGTCTGAGTATAGTACAGCATGACACAGTAACACAGGGGTCTGAGTACTGTACAGCATGTCACAGTAACATGAGGGTCTGAGTACTGTACAGCATGGTACAATACCACAAGGGTCTGAGTACTGTAAAGCATGACATAGCAACACAAGGATCTGAGTATGGTACAGCATGACACACTAACACAAGGGTCTGAATACTGTACAGCATGACACACTAACACAAGGGTCTGAGTACTGTACAGCATGACACAGTAACACAAGGGGCTGAGTACTGTACAGCATGACACACTAACACAAGAGTCTCAATACTGTACAGCATGACACAGTAACACCAGGGTCTGAGTACTGTAGAGCATGTCACACTAACACAAGGGTCTGAGTACTGTACAGCATGACACAGTAACACAGGGGTCTGAGTATGGTACAGCATGACACACTAACACAGGGGTCTGAGTATGGTACAACATGACACACTAACACAAGGGTCAGAGTATCATAAAGCATGACAAACTAACACAAGGGTCTGAGTTCTGTGCAGCATGTCATAGTAACACAAGGGTCACAGCAATGTATAGCATGTCACACTAACACAAGGGTCTGATTGCCATACAGCATGTCTCAGTAACACAAGGGTCTGAGTACCATACAGCATGTCCCAGTAACACAGGGGTCCGAGTACCATACAGCATGTCCCAGTAACACATGGGTCTGAGTACCATACAGCATGTCCCAGTAACACAGGGGTCTGAGTACCATACAGCATGTCCCAGTAACACAAGGGTCTGAGTACTGTACAGTATGTCACAGTAACATAAGGGTCGGATTGCTTTATAGCATGTCTCAGTAACACAAGGGTATGAGTACTGTACAGCATGTCTCAGTAACACAAGGGTCTGAGTAGTGTACTGCGTGGCAAAATAAAAACACAAGGGTCAGAGCATCATACAGCATAACAGACTAACACAAGGGTTACAGAACTGTGCAGCATGTCACAGTAACACAAGAGTTTGAGTACAGTACAACATTAAAACCTAACACAAGGGCCTGAGTACTGTACAGCATGACACACTAACACAGGGGTCTGAGTACTGTACAGCATGACACACTAACACAAGGGTCTGAGTACTGTACAGCACGACATACTAACACAGGGGTCTGAGTACTGTACAGCATGACATACTAACACAAGGGTCTGAGTACTGTACAGTATGTCACAGTAACATAAGGGTCGGATTGCCTTATAGCATGTCTCAGTAACACAAGGGTCTGAGTAGTGTACTGCGTGGCAAAATAAAAACACAAGGGTCAGAGCATCATACAGCATAACAGACTAACACAAGGGTTACAGAACTGTGCAGCATGTCACAGTAACACAAGAGTTTGAGTACAGTACAACATTAAACCCTAACACAAGGGCCTGAGTACTGTACAGCATGACACACTAACACAGGGGTCTGAGTACTGTACAGCATGACACACTAACACAAGGGTCTGAGTACTGTACAGCACGACATACTAACACAGGGGTCTGAGTACTGTACAGCATGACATACTAACACAAGGGTCTGAGTACTGTACAGCACGACATACTAACACAGGGGTCTGAGTACTGTACAGCATGACATACTAACACAAGGGTCTGAGTACTGTACAGTATGTCACAGTAACATAAGGGTCGGATTGCCTTATAGCATGTCTCAGTAACACAAGGGTATGAGTACTGTACAGCACGTCTCAGTAACACAAGGGTCTGAGTAGTGTACTGCATGGCAAAATAAAAACACAAGGGTCAGAGCATCATACAGCATAACAGACTAACACAAGGGTTACAGAACTGTGCAGCATGTCACAGTAACACAAGAGTTTGAGTACAGTACAACATTAAACCCTAACACAAGAGCTTGAGTACTGTACAGCATGACACACTAACACAGGGGTCTGAGTACTGTACAGCATGACACACTAACACAAGGGTCTGAGTACTGTACAGCATGACATACTAACACAGGGGTCTGAGTATTGTACAGTATGACACACTAACACAAGGGTCTGAGTACTGTACAGCATGACACACTAACACAGGGGTCTGAGTACTGTACAGCTTGACACACTAACACAGGGGTCTGAGTACTGCACAGCATGACACACTAACACAAGGGTCTGAGTACTGTACAGCATGATACACTAACACAGGGGTCTGAGTACCGTACAGCATGACACACTAACACAAGGGTCTGAGTACTGTACAGCTTGACACACTAACACAGGGGTCTAAGTACTGTACAGCATGACACACTAACACAGGGGTCTGAGTACCGTACAGCATGACACACTAACACAAGGGTCTGAGTACTGTACAGCATGACATACTAACACAGGGGTCTGAGTACCGTACAGCATGACACACTAACACAAGGGTCTGAGTACCGTACAGGATGACACACTAACACAAGGGTCTGAGTACCATACAGCTTGACACACTAACACAGGGGTCTGAGTACCGTACAGCATGACACACTAACACAGGGGTCTGAGTACTGTACAGCATGACACACTAACACAAGGGTCTGAGTACTGTACAGCATGACACACTAACACAGGGGTCTGAGTACTGTACAGCATGACACACTAACACAGGGGTCTGAGTACTGTACAGCATGACACACTAACACAAGGGTCTGAGTACTGTAAAGCATGACACACTAACACAGGGGTCTGAGTACTGTACAGCATGAATGATAACACAAGGGTCTCAGTACTGTACAGCATGACACACTAACACAAGGGCCTGAGTACTGTACAGCATGACACACTAACACAAGGGCCTGAGTACTGTACAGCATGACACACTAACACAAGGGGTCTGAGTACTGTACAGCATGACACACTAACACAAGGGCCTGAGTACTGTACAGCATGACACACTAACACAGGGGTCTGAGTACTGTACAGCATGACACACTAACACAAGGGCCTGAGTACTGTACAGCATGACACACTAACACAGGGGTCTGAGTACTGTACAGCATGACACAATAACACAAGGGTCTGAGTACTGTACAGCACGACATACTAACACAGGGGTCTGAGTACTGTACAGCATGACATACTAACACAAGGGTCTGAGTACTGTACAGTATGTCACAGTAACATAAGGGTCGGATTGCCTTATAGCATGTCTCAGTAACACAAGGGTATGAGTACTGTACAGCACGTCTCAGTAACACAAGAGTCTGAGTAGTGTACTGCATGGCAAAATAAAAACACAAGGGTCAGAGCATCATACAGCATAACAGACTAACACAAGGGTTACAGAACTGTGCAGCATGTCACAGTAACACAAGAGTTTGAGTACAGTACAACATTAAACCCTAACACAAGAGCTTGAGTACTGTACAGCATGACACACTAACACAGGGGTCTGAGTACTGTACAGCATGACACACTAACACAAGGGTCTGAGTACTGTACAGCATGACATACTAACACAGGGGTCTGAGTATTGTACAGTATGACACACTAACACAAGGGTCTGAGTACTGTACAGCATGACACACTAACACAGGGGTCTGAGTACTGTACAGCTTGACACACTAACACAGGGGTCTGAGTACTGCACAGCATGACACACTAACACAAGGGTCTGAGTACTGTACAGCATGATACACTAACACAGGGGTCTGAGTACCGTACAGCATGACACACTAACACAAGGGTCTGAGTACTGTACAGCTTGACACACTAACACAGGGGTCTAAGTACTGTACAGCATGACACACTAACACAGGGGTCTGAGTACCGTACAGCATGACACACTAACACAAGGGTCTGAGTACTGTACAGCATGACATACTAACACAGGGGTCTGAGTACCGTACAGCATGACACACTAACACAAGGGTCTGAGTACCGTACAGGATGACACACTAACACAAGGGTCTGAGTACCATACAGCTTGACACACTAACACAGGGGTCTGAGTACCGTACAGCATGACACACTAACACAGGGGTCTGAGTACTGTACAGCATGACACACTAACACAAGGGTCTGAGTACTGTACAGTGACACACTAACACAGGGGTCTGAGTACTGTACAGCATGACACCACTAACACAGGGGTCTGAGTACTGTACAGCATGACACACTAACACAAGGGTCTGAGTGACTGTAAAGCATGACACACTAACACAGGGGTCTGAGTACTGTACAGCATGAATGATAACACAGGGTCTCAGTACTGTACAGCATGACACACTACAACAAGGGCCTGAGTACTGTACAGCATGACACACTAACACAAGGGCCTGAGTACTGTACAGCATGACACACTAACACAAGGGCCTGAGTACTGTACAGCATGACACACTAACACAGGGGTCTGAGTACTGTACAGCATGACACACTAACACAAGGGCCTGAGTACTGTACAGCATGACACACTAACACAAGGGGTCTGAGTACTGTACAGCATGACACACTAACACAAGGGCCTGAGTACTGTACAGCATGACACACTAACACAGGGGTCTGAGTACTGTACAGCATGACACACTAACACAAGGGCCTGAGTACTGTACAGCATGACACACTAACACAGGGGTCTGAGTACAGTACAGCATGACACAATAACACAAGGATCTGAGTACTGTACAGCATGACACACTAACACAGGGGTCTGAGTACTGTACAGCATGACACACTAACACAAGGGCCTGAGTACTGTACAGCATGACACACTAACACAGGGGTCTGAGTACTGTACAGCATGACACACTAACACAAGGGGCCTGAGTACTGTACAGCATGACACACTAACACAAGGGTCTGAGTACTGTACAGCATGACACACTAACACAGGGGTCTGAGTACTGTACAGCATGAATGATAACACAAGGGCCTCAGTACTGAACAGCATGACACACTAACACAAGGGCCTGAGTACTGTACAGCATGACACACTAACACAAGGGCCTGAGTACTGTACAGCATGACACACTAACACAAGGGGTCTGAGTACTGTACAGCATGCCACACTAACACAAGGGCCTGAGTACTGTACAGCATGATACACTAACACAGGGGTCTGAGTACTGTACAGCATGACACACTAACACAAGGGTCTGAGTACTATACAGCATGACACACTAACACAGGGGTCTGAGTACTGTACAGCATGAATGATAACACAAGGGTCTCAGTACTGTACAGCATGACACACTAACACAAGGGCCTGAGTACTGTACAGCATGATACACTAACACAAGGGCCTGAATACTGTACAGCATGACACACTAACACAAGGGGTCTGAGTACTGTACAGCATGACACACTAACACAAGTGCCTGAGTACTGTACAGCATGACACACTAACACAGGGGTCTGAGTACTGTACAGCATGACACACTAACACAAGGGCCTGAGTACTGTACAGCATGACACACTAACACAGGGGTCTGAGCACTGTACAGCATGACACACTAACCCAAGGGCCTGAGTACTGTACAGCATGACACACTAACATAAGGGTCTGAGTGCCGTACAGCATGACACACTGACACAGGGGTCAGAGTACTGTACTGCATGACACACTAACACAAGGGTCTGAGTATCATACAGCATGACACACTAACACAAGGGTCTGAGTGCCTGTGATGGACTGATCCTTCCCAGACTCAGTCTCTATCACGAGTAGCAGCTTTCTCACTACTCTGGAAGCTGCCACCACTCAGCTTAGACACTCGTTTGGGGAGTCTCCAAGTTCGTGTCCCTTCAGAGCCACTGCTCACACAGTACAGTGCTACTTACTCACGGGCACACGACCACCTCTCTCTGTCACAGCTGAGAGCACCTTACTTTGGAAACAGTATATGGAAATTGGAGCCTTCTCCTTGGGGCAGAAAAACAGTTCTTGTCAGTTATAAATTGGTTAGCTATAGCTGAAAGTATTCAGTCACAGACCATGAAATATAAAAATAATATGTTTAATATTTCAAAACTATTACAGAGATTCTACAGGATATTACAGAAAACTATAGGGAACAGTAATTCTACAAAGAGAGAAAAAAAAAGGTTGGTTTACATCTGGAATGCACACAGAATAAAGTCTAACTCTTCCTTTCTTTCTATCTTTCTTTCTACAAACAGTAGCTTAACAAACTCTTCCCCTGTACATCTCCTACCAACCGGCTGCTCCTAAAGCCTCTCACAGATAAAAGAAAAACCGTCTTTCCCACCCTTCCCAGAATGCATCATCTCATAGGTCCCCCTGACATCACAGATTCAAACTACTGTTTGTCTCCAATCATCCGTTAAGGAATCGGGTCTCTTCTAGTTGGAAAAGTCAGTTGCAGTGGAATGTTTTCTTGTCTGTGTCTGGCGTGCATTAGAACCCTTGATAGTTATGACCTGTCGCTGCTGTTTAAACTGCCCAAAGCTCAGCAGTCTATACTGACAGTTAAAGCCATCACATCCCCCCCAAAAGAAAAGCAAGTCTTGTCAGTAGCCCTAACTGACTTTTTTTCTATGAGTCCTCTGTCCACTGTTAGTGGAAACCCCACCTTAGTTTCTTCTCAGTCTCTCTTGCTGCATATAACAAGGGAAAAACAAAAGAGAAAAGAAAACCCCACAGTGGCCCTGCTAGAAACATAGAAACATAGATTTGATGGCAGATAAGGACCGCTTGGCCCACCTAGTTTGCCCATTTCCCTACCTATTGGATAAGCTGCAGATCCTAGTTAACCAACAGCCTACTTCCTCCTACCCCCCACAAGAATTGCCTTATGTCTTTCCCATGCATTCTTGAATTCCTCCACTGTTTTTGACCTCACAACCTCCTCAGACAGGCTGTTCCATGTATCCACCACCCTCTCTGTGAAAAAATACTCCCTCACATTGCCACTGAGTCATCCCCCTCTATCTTTAAATTGTGTCCCCTTGTTCTTGCACATCTCTTTTTCTGAAAGATGCTACCCTCTTGGACTTTGTTGATTCCCTTGATGTACTTGAAAGTTTCTATCATGTCCCCCCTCTCCCTCCTTTCCTCAAGGGTATACATATTAAGCTCCTTTAGTCTCTCTTTGTATGGCTTCTGTTGCAGACCCTGCACCATTTTAGTTGCCTTCCTCTGGACTGACTCCATCCTGTCTATGTCCTTGCAGAGATGGGGTCTCAAGAACTGCACACAGAGTGGGGTCTCACCAACTGTCTGTACAGAGGGATAACAACTTTCTGTTTTCTGCAGGTGATGCCTCTAACTATACATCCCAGTATCCCCCCCAAGCCATCATTACTGCCTTCTCACATTGCTTGCTTACCTTTAAGTCACCTGATATGACTACCCAGGTCCCTTTCCATTTTAGTTGTTGCTGTTAGTCCCCCCATTGTGTACTCTTCCCCTGGGTTTTGTTTCTCAAGTGCATTAATTTGCACATCTTTGCACTGATTCTAAGCTGCCATACTTTTGACCATTCCTCCAACCTTACCAAGTCTCTTTTTTATCATTTCCGTCCCCCCTTTGGACATCAACCCTGTTGCAGATCTTAGTGTCATCTGCAAAGAGGCATACTTTCTCTTCCATCTGGACAACCCATATGCATTGCCGTTCTTTGAACCGCTGCGATGCCTGATAGGAATATTATAGGTCTGCAACACCAAGCTCCACCTTAACAATTTCGCATTCTGGCCACTGGTCCTATGCAGCCAGGTAAGGGGGTTGTGATCCATAACCAGGGTGAACTCCCTGCCATACAGGTATGGTTGCAACTTCTGTAAAGCCCAGACAATTCCCAGACATTCCTCCTCTATGGTGGCATACGCCTGCTCCCTAGGCAGAAGCTTCCTGCTCAAGTACAGGTGCTCTTCCCCCAAGCTCGTGACCTGACTCAGGACTGCACCTAACCAATGATCAGATGCATGCACATGCACAATTAATGTACTAGAGTAATCGGGGCTGGCGAGCACAGGTGCCCGACACAAGGCCACTTTTAGCTGCCAAAGGCAGTATCACAGGCTTCTGTCGACTGAACCTTTTCCTGCATTTTCCTCATAGTGAGGTTAGACAGGGATTTGGCCACACTGCTGAAATTTGCCACAAACTTATGGTAGTACCCTGCTTTCCCCAGGAAAGCCTGTACTTTCCTCTGGTTTGTGGGCATGGCCCATCCCTGAATGGCCTCAATTTTCACTGACTCAGGCTTGATGTACCCACTTCCCACCCACTGCCCATAATATTACACTTCTGCCATTCATATCTAGCACTTTTCTGCCTTGACTGTCAACCCTGCAGTCTGTGGAACACTTTGGTCTCATGCTGGACGTGATCCTCCTAGGTCTGGCTATAGATTGAAATGTCATCCAAGTATGTCAGACGAAGTCTCCTGCCCCCTTAAGGATGTGGTCCACAAGCCGCTGAAAGGTGGCTAGTGCATTCTTCACCCTGAATGGCATCACCCTGAATCTGAATAGTTCAAATGGGGTGTTGAAGGCAGACCTTTCTTTGGCTTTAGGGGTCAGAGGCACTGCCAGTAGCCCTTTCTCAGGTCTATGGTGGACATGAAACAGGCTCCCCTAACCTCTCTAAAACGTCATCACTCCTGGGTATGGGGTATGCATCTGACTCCATGCAGCTGTTGAGCTTGTGTGTTGA
The DNA here is from genome assembly GCA_016271365.2 of Neoceratodus forsteri. Taxonomy (NCBI): domain Eukaryota; kingdom Metazoa; phylum Chordata; order Ceratodontiformes; family Ceratodontidae; genus Neoceratodus; species Neoceratodus forsteri. The sequence goes on along the minus strand of CM028135.1, from coordinate 1,103,244,149 downwards.
CACAGAACCTCGGCCCGTCCTTTTGGGAATCAGTACCTCTCTGGGGGAAGTCCAGTGACTACCAGACTCTTGTATCAGCTAGAGGGCCAGCATCTCTTTGCTCTCCCCCTCTATGGAACGTCTTACCTCTTCTAGGACTCTGTAGGGTGACTGACTGGACCCCTGTATCCACATGGTGTTCTGCCAGTGTGGTATACCCGAGTTTCCCTGTGAACATGTCACCAAAGGTACTGAACACCCTCCTCATTTCAGCAGCTTGGGCTGATGTCAGCCATGTCAAGAGTGTGACAGCATTCCCCGAGGATTCTCCCTTCCCCTCTCTTAGGAGATCCACCAGTGGGTCTGTTTCTGTCCCCTCTCCCGAGAGCTGCACACAGCCAGGACCATTTCGTCCCCATCACGGTAGGGTTTCATCATATTTATGTGGTAAACCTGCTGTTTGCGCCTCCTGTCGGGCAGATCCATCACATAATTACCATCATTCCCTCTCCTGACCATCGAGTAAGGCCCTTCCCAAGCCGCCTGCAATTTGTTCTGCCGGATGAGGAGTAGCACCATCAGCTGTTGCCCAACTTCGTGCTCCCAGGCTCTGGCTCCATGGTCATACCATGTTTTCTGCTTTTGTTGTGCAGTGACTAGGTGCCCCTGGGTGAACCCCATAAGCCCCTTGAGCTGTGACCTGAAATTCAGAACATACTCCACAACAGATTCCCCTTGGGAAGCTAGCTCACTTTCCCATTCATTCCTTACTAGATCAAGGGGGCCTTGTATCCTATGGCCAAAAGAAGAGCTTGAAGTTTGAGAACCCCGAAAACTCCTTTGAATCTTCTCTATATGCAAATAGGAGATAGGGTAGGAACTTGTCCCACTCTCTGGCATACTGATCAGCGAATGCTCTTAACATTTTCTTAAGGGACCCATTGAATTGCTCAACCAGGCCATTAATCTGTGGGTGGTATGGCGAAGCCCTGAGCTGTCTTACCCACACTTCTTCAAGAGACTAATCATCACTTAAGACATGAAGTTGGTGCCCTGGTCTGACAGACTCTCCTGGGGAAACGCACTCGGCTAAATATCCCCAGCAGTTCATTGACCACCTTCTCAGCCTCGATGGAGGACATGGACACTGCTTCTGGGTACCTTGTGGCACGATCTACAACCACCAAGATGTACCGTCACAGTGCGACTTGGAGAGCTCAGGTCCCACAATGTCCACGGCAACTTGCAGAAATGGCACCCAATCATGGGTAGGGGATGGGTATCAATTCCAATTTAGCCTAGTCCCCAACCTTTCCTACCCTCTGGCAGTGAGAACAAGTCCAGTAGTGGGCTGCCACATCTTTGAAAAAATTGGGCCAATAAAATTATTTATCAGCCGCCTTTTGTATGGCTTACCCTATGTGTCCTGAAAAGGGTATATCATGGGCTAAAACCAAGCTACTTCCTATACCCTTAGGACCACTACTTGCTGAAACACCCCTCCTGCAGTCCCCCTTAGGAATCCCCTCACAAAACAATAAAGAGTAAATAAATAATCACAGAATTGGCGGATCATACAAATCAATAAAATTAGATTTCTGTCAAAGAAGGCTTGGTAAATGCCTAGAAGAAAATGATTTTATACAGGGACTGCGAGGAAAACAGTTGCAAATCAATGCATTTGTTTTGATGTGTGAGAGGCCTGGAGTGGAAATACTTTGTTTATAAATAAATCTGCAACAGAGTGGACACACTGGGGGGGAGTGCTGAAAAAAAATGAGGGACGATCTGAAAAAAGCCGGAAGTCTGGTCAAGGGTTTAGCAACTGGGCTGCAATACCAAAAAGTGCAGAACTATGCACGTGAGGCACAGAAAATCCAAGGGCAACGTACCAATTGAGGTGGTGGGAGGAATTGTCAACCACAAAGCAAGAGAGGCACCTGGGGATCCTCATGTCTGATGACCTGAAGGTAGCAAAGCAGTGTGATAAGGCAGTGGGAAAAGCTAGTAAGATGATCAGATGCATAGGGAGGGGTATCACCAGCAAAAGGAAGGAGGTAGTGTTACCCCTGTATAGATCGATGCTGAGGCCCCACCTAGAATACTGTGTTCAGTTCTGGAGGCCCCATATCCAGAAAGACATTGATTGTGTCGAGGCAGTACAGAAGAGGGCAACCAAGATGCTGCATGGCCTGCATCAGAAGCCCTATGAGGAAAGACTCAAGGAGTTAAATATGTACTCCTTAGAGGAAAGGAGGGAAAGGGGGACATGATAGAAATGTTCAAACACCTTATAAGTATAAATAAGGTGCAAGAGGGTAGTATGTTACATAGAAAGAGATACTTAAGGACAAGGGGTTATGATATGAAGCTGGAGGGGAAGGCTCAGGGGGGGGGATGTGAGGAAATACTTCTTTACAAAAACGGTGGTGGACATCTGGAACAGCTTCCCACTGGAGGTGGTGGGTACTAAAATGGTAGCAGGATTCAAGCATGCATGGGATAGATGTAAGGGGACCATGATACTAGGGCTTGGGGGGTAATACAGGACATCGAGCAGAGTCTGTGGCAGCACAGTAAGTAGGGAATCTAGGGCAGATTAGGTAGGCCTAGAGGTCATTGTCTGCCAACAGCTTCTATGTTTCTATGATACAGAATCCCATTCTTCCAGTACACTTCCCTTTTCCCTCCACACCCTGAGAGCCACTTTCCCCACTGGTGACATACTCCCTTATCTTTTGCTGGGCTGGGTCAGCTTTCCTAGCCCTGCACGCCTGAACTTCCCCAGAGCACTATCTGTTGTGGGACAGCCATCCCTAGCTGGACTCTCCCCTGTCAGTAATTGTGACTCAGGACTGCTGCTCCCAGCTCGTTCTTCAGGCACAACTTCTGTAACTGAGGTAGGGGTTGCTTCCTCATGCACTGTCCCCTCAGTGTCCTCAGAAGCTGGTTCTTTCATCTTGCTACAGGTAGTGACGTACACAACATTGCCCCTATTATCAAAGTCATTACCTATGAGTACATCCACAGGCGGGTTGGGTACAACACCAACAACCCGCATGCCCTGGCCACCTTCCCAGCTCAAAAAGATGTGGGCCAGTGGCACTGAGACCACTGGACCTGTCACCCCTCTAATCCTTGAAAACTTGCCAGGCAGGAACTGTTCCCTTTGAATTAAGTCCTGCTTCACCAAGGAAATGGAGGCTCCAGTGCCCCTCAGTCCCTGGGTCACCATCCCATTGACATACACAGGGTACAAGTGTCTAGAGGACATAGAGGGCCCCATATGACAGGTTACTAACTGCACAGTGCTTTCCAAGTGTTCCACTTCAGCTGTACTTGCACCTTTTGTTACATTTTCCGGGCAATCATAAGACAAATGCCCCAGTTTCTGACATATATAGCATCTGCGTTCACCCCCCCTTTTGCTTTTGGAACCAGAGGGCTTCCCCTTCGGTTTGGGTGTAGGCTGGCTCCCTTTAGACAGAACCTCTGGAGTCCCCTTTAAACCTGATGGCCCTCCCCTATTCCCTTTTCGGTGAGAGAATGGTCGGTTGGATATAAACTGATCAGCCTTCTCAGCTGCCTCTTTTGCAGAGCTCGGAGTTCTATCCAAAAGCCATATTCTCATATCTTCAGGTACAATTTCTAAAAACTGTTCCAGCTCCAGTAAATCTTTTATCTCTTCTACAGAGCGAGCATTTGCAGCTTCTAACCATCGGTCTAGCAAGTTACTTAGCTGCACACACATTTCAGCATAGCTGTCCCCTGGTGCCTTTCTTAACCCTCTAAATTTTTGCCTATAGGCCTCGGGGGTTAACTGAAAATGCTTTAGCAAGGCATTCTTCACCTTATCATAGTCCATGCAGTCATTATCATCCATTCGGGCAAAAACTTCTAATGCCCTGCCTGTGAGCAGTGGCAGTAGGTGAGCCACCCAAGAAGCCTTGCCCAGTTCCAAATGCCCACAGATTCTTTCAAAAGATCTTAAAAACAAATCAAGATCACCCCCTTTCTCATGTGTAGGAAACAATTTAGAATTAATTTTGGCTTCTTGGGTCAAACCCCTCATGCCAGTACTCACAGGTTCTGGTGATGTCCTCTGGTGCTGCATCTCCATCTGACAGTCAGGGTCAAGCTTTTTCATCTGGAGTTCATGCTGGCACTCTTTTTCTCGTTCCTCGGCCTTCTGCTTTTCCTTCTTGACCAGGTGCTGCTGCTGTTTCTCACGCTTCTCTGCCTTTCGCAGTTCCATCTCTGCCTTTCGCTTTTCCTCCTCTATCTGATGCTGGCGCTCTTTCTCACGCTCTTCGGCCTTTAGCAGTTCCAACTCCGTTTGTTGTTTAAGCATGGCAAGCTGCAGCTGCAACACCTGTAACTGGTGTGCTTGCCCTCCTGCCCAAGTCACAGATTCTAGCACCTCTGCATTGTTCTCTTGGTCATGTTTTTGGAGGGTGGCTATAAGTTGCGCCCGGGTGTGACCCTTCTCATAGACCAGTTCTCTGCATTGGCACAGCTGCTGTAGTTCTAGCAGAGAGCATGTTTTATATGACTTCGACATAATGCCTTCTATCTTTCTAGTCTTGCTAAACAAAAAAACAAAACTGGTAGAATATACCGTCCCCCTTTGTATATCCTGTTCTGTGACTGAACAGATAACCTTTATACTGATAACTGTTTCGGATCCCACTCACTGCCTCCGGTTTGTAACAGACTGGTCCTTCCCAGACTCAGCCTCTATCACGAGTAGCAGCTTTCTCACTACCCTGGTAGCTGCCACCACTCAGCTTAGACACTCGTTTGGGGAGTTTCCAGGTTCGTGTCCCTTCAGAGCCACTGCTCACACAGCACAGTGCTACTTACTCATGGGCACACGGCCACCCCTCTCTGTCACAGCTGAGGGCACCTTACCTTGGAAACAGTATATGGGAATTGTAACCTTCTTAGGGCAGAAAAACAGTTCTTGTCAGTTATAAATTTGTTAGCTATAGCTCAAAGGATTCAGTCACAGACCATGAAGTATAAATAATAATATTTTTCATATTTCAAAACTACTGCACAGATTCTACAGGATATTGCAGAAAACTATAGGGAACAGTAATTCTACAGAAAGGAAAAAAGGTTTGTTTACATCCAGGATGCACACAGAATAAGGTCTAACTCTTCCTTTCTCTCTGTCTTTCTTTCTACAAAGAGTAGCTTACCACACTTTCCCTGTCCATCTCCTACCGACTGCCTGCTCCTACAGCCTCTATCAGAGATAAAGGAAAACTCCTCCCCCCCTTCTCCATGCATCACCTCACATGGCCCTCTGACATCACAGATTCAAACTACTTTGGGCTCCAACCATTAGGGACCATTATGTTAGTTAGGGAAACTGGTCTCTTCCAGTTGGAGAAGTCAGTTGCAGTGGAATGTTTTCTCTTCTGTGTCTGGCTGACATTAGAAGCCTCGATATTTATGACCTGCCACTTCTGTTTGTATTGCCAACAGCTCAGCAGTGTACACTGAAAGTTAAAGCCATCACATCTCCGCTCCCCGTGCTCTGCCGTTCCAACTGCCCGAAGCTCAGCAGTCTACACTGAAAGTTAAAGCTATCACAACTCCTCTCCCCGTGCTCTGCCATTCCAACTGCCTGAAGCTCAGCGGTCTACACTGAAAGTTAAGGACATTCCCTCATGTTTCAGCAGTCCCATGTCAAAGTCGTCAGTTTTTGCCCAGTACATGAGGGTCATCCAAACATTTAAAATCCACAATGAAAAACATGGGGTGACAAGCTTGTTTCTAAGTTTCATTGGAGAGACTTAATCTCACTTTATGGAAACAATCTGGAACGGGATCAGATTGATTTATGTTGTTATAACATCAGTATTTCAGATGTCAACATGAGTGTGAAAGAAAATGTGAAACAAGGACCCATCATTTATTTTATTTTATATTTATTTTTATTGAAATGTTTCACCAGGGAGGCACACTGAACAACAAGTTGCTCATCTCCCTGTGTGACCTGGGTGGGGTACAATTGGATCAAGAATTGGACATACAGTTTAACATTTAAAATATACAAGAAATTAAACATTCAATTACATTTGTAACAAGACATATGGTTAAAAATAGTAGAAATAATCCTACAGTCGTATTTGTAACATAACATACAATTGAATATGTCATACCTGTGAAATATGCATTTAATTACAAGCGACGTATCTGAGGAACATAGAACATAGCGGTGAAGGGGAGGAGAGCCTGCTGAGACGCAGGCTGGGGGGTGGAAGGGTTAATAGGTGCTGTGAGTCATGGAGAGGGGCAGAGGCATAGGAGGACAGTTAAGGAGGGTTAAAGCAGGAGCAGTTAAATGAGAGAAAGTTCTGGAAGGCAGAGGCAAGGGAGTGGGAGGAGGAGTGCCATATTTGGGGGCGGGGGAGGGAGTTCCAGATTTGTGGGAAACGATGGGTGAAGCCTGACTGACCGATGAGAGTGGTATGACAGGGGTCCAACAAAGTGCGAGTGACAGAGGATCTGAGGGAGGGGGAGGGGGAAGAGAGTAAGCATAAGAGGTAGCAGTACCATTTGACATGATACCTGCTTCATTTTCTCCACAAATGCAAAAACAAAGAGTAAATCAAATACTATGACACCCTCTTGAACTGATATTCTCCAAAAAGGGGGAAATATTTGTATGTTTTTATACAAAAAAAAATTTCAAACCCATGTCATTTTCATAAACCATTTTTGATAGACATAGAATATGGTTGTGAATGCAGAAAGAAACAGGGGTAGCCATGCTTCTTTTGGTTATACCCATATTCAGAGTTGCAGGTTCGGAGGTGATCGGCTCAGGATAAACATAACTGAAACATCCCAATAAAAAATTGAAGACTGCTATTCAAACAATTCAAAAGTACCTGCAGAATAGCAAGAACTTGAACATAAAATAAACAGTGTAACCAAAGACACACAGATATTTGGGTAAAGCACTTGGAATGATGCCAACGGCTGCAGTTGTGGGAATTAACTTCCTTGCTGTCATCTTGTATATATTCTTAGCTAGGCATGACATAATAGCATAAATCATTATTCTAACAATGTTGCCATATACTTATAAAAGGACTTGAGCCAGAAAACAAACTTGAAAACATTTTTGAGAGCATCAGAAAAATGGGAATTTGAAACACCAGCATGACACACTAACACAAGGGTCTGAGTACTGTACAACATGACACACTAACACAGGGGTCTGGGTACTGCACAGCATGACACACTAACACAGGGGTCTGAGTACTGTACAACATGACACACTAACACAGGGGTCTGGGTACTATACAGCATGACACACTAACACAGGGGTCTGAGTACTGTACAACATGACACACTAACACAGGGGTCTGGGTACTATACAGCATGACACACTAACACAGGGGTCTGGGTACTATACAGCATGACACACTAACACAAGGATCTGAGTACTGCAAAGCATGACACACTAACACAGGGGTCTGGGTACTGTACAGCATGACACACTAACACAAGGATCTGAGTACTGCACAGCATGATACACTAACACAGGGGTCTGTGTACTATACAGCATGACACACTAACACAGGGGTCTGGGTACTATACAGCATGACACACTAACACAGGGGTCTGGGTACTGTACAGCATGACACACTAACACAAGGATCTGAGTACTGTACAGCATGACACACTAACACAAGGGTCTGAGTACTGTACAACATGACACACTAACACAGGGGTCTGGGTACTGTACAGCATGACACACTAACACAAGGATCTGAGTACTGTACAGCATGACACACTAACACAAGGGTCTGAGTACCGTACAGCATGACACACTAACACAGGGGTCTGGGTACTGTACAGCATGACACACTAACACAGGGGTCTGAGTACTACACAGCATGACACACTAACACAGGGGTCTGGGTACTGTACAGCATGACACACTAACACAGGGGTCTGGGTACTGTACAGCATGACACACTAACACAGAGGTCTGGGTACTATACAGCATGACACACTAGCACAGGGGTCTGAGTACTGTACAGCATGAGACACTAAAACAGGGGTCTGGGTACTGTACAGCATGACACACTAACACAGGGGTCTGGGTACTATACAGCATGACACACTAACACAGGGGTCTGAGTACTGTACAACATGACATACTAACACAGGGGTCTGGTTACTATACAGCATGACACACTAACACACGGGTCTGGGTACTGTACAGCATGACACAATAACACGGGGGTCTGAGTACTGTACAGCATGACACACTAACACAGGGGTCTGGGTACTATACAGCATGACACACTAACATGGGGGTCTGAGTACTGTACAGCATGACACACTAACACAGGGGTCTGAGTACTGTACAACATGACACACTAACACAGGGGTCTGAGTACTGTACAGCATGACACACTAACACAGGGGTCTGAGTACTGTACAGCATGACACACTAACACAGGGGTCTGGGTACTATACAGCATGACACACGTAACACAGGGGTCTGGGTACTGTACAGCATGACACACTAACACAGGGGTCTGGGTACTGTACAGCATGACACACTAACACAGGGGTCTGGGTACTATACAGCATGACACACTAACACAGGGGTCTGAGTACTATACAGCGCGACACACTAACACAGGGGTCTGAGTACTGTACAGCATGACACACTAACACAAGGGTCTGGGTACTATACAGCATGACACACTAACACAGGGGTCTGGGTACTATACAGCACGACACACTAACACAGGGGTCTGGGTACTATACAGCATGACACACTAACACAGGGGTCTGAGTACTATACAGCATGATACACTAACTTTTTATTTTTTTTTATTTTTATTTTAGTCTTTGGTAACCGGGTAAAGCCCACTAGGCACAAATACCTGATTTCAGGGGCAACCTGGGAGCACTGGGTGGTTAAGTGACTTGCTCAGAGTCACACAGTATGCAAGTGGAGGTTGTGAGAATCAAACTCAGGTCTGGTCTGCAGGATGTACCAAGCTCGTTCACACATCACTCCTCTAACCTCTAGGCTATACTGCCAGCCCAACACAGGGGTCTGGGTACTATACAGCATGACACACTAACACAGGGGTCTGAGTACTGTACAGCATGACACACTAACACAGGGGTCTGAGTACTATACAGCATGACACACTAACACAGGGGTCTGAGTACTGTACAGCATGACACACTAACACAGGGGTCTGGGTACTATACAGCATGACACACTAACACAGGGGTCTGAGTACCGTACAGCATGACACACTAACACAGTGGTCTGGGTACTATACAGCATGACACACTAACACAGGGGTCTGAGTACCGTACAGCATGACACACTAACACAGGGGTCTGAGTACCGTACAGCATGACACACTAACACAGGGGTCTGAGTACTGTACAACGTGACACACTAACACAAGGGCCTGAGTACTGTACAGCATGACACACTAACACAGGGGTCTGAGTACTGTACAACATGACACACTAACACAAGGGCCTGAGTACTGTACACCATGACACACTAACATAAGGGTCTGAGTACTGTACAGCATGACACACTAAAAAAGGGGTCTGAGTATCATACAGCATGAATAATAACACAAGGGTCTGGGTACTATACAGCATGAGACACTAACACAGGGTCGAGATGCTGAACAGCATGACACAATAACACAGGGGTCTGGGTACTATACAGCATGACACACTAACACAGGGTCTGAGTACTGTACAACATGACACACTAACACAAGGGCCTGAATACTGTACAGCATGACACACTAACACAGGTGTCTGAGTACTGTACAACATGACACACTAACACAAGGGCCTGAGTACTGTACAGCATGACACACTAACACAAGGGTCTGAGAACTGTACAGCATGACACACTAAAAAAGGGGTCTGAGTATCATACAGCATGAATAATAACACAAGGGTCTGGGTACTATACAGCATGAGACACTGACACAGGAGTCGGAGTACTGTACAGCATGACACAATAACACAAGGGTCTGAGTACTGTACAGCATGACACACTAACACAGGGGTCTGGGTACTATACAGCATGACACACTAACACAGGGGTCTGAGTACTGTACAGCATGACACACTAATACCGGGGTCTGGGTACTATACAGCATGACACACTAACACAGGGGTCTGAGTACTGTACAGCATGACACACTAACACAGGGGTCTGAGTACTGTACAGCATGACACACTAAAAAAGGGGTCTGAGTATAATACAGCATGAATAATAACACAAGGGTCTGGGTACTATACAGCACGAGACACTAACACAGGAGTCGGGGTACTGTACAGCATGACACAATAACACAAGGGTCTGAGTACCGTACAGCATGACACAATAACACAAGGGTCTGGGTACTATACAGTATGACACACTAAAACAGGGGTCTGAGTACTGTACAGCATGACACAATAACACAAGGGTCTGAGTACTGTACAGCATGACATACTAACACAAGGGTCTGAGTACTATACAGCATGACACACTAACATGGGGGTCTGAGTACTGTACAGCATGACACACTAACACAGGGGTCTGAGTACTGTACAACATGACACACTAACATGGGGGTCTGAGTACTGTACAGCATGACACACTAACACAGGGGTCTGAGTACTGTACAACATGACATACTAACACAGGGGTCTGGGTGCTGTACAGCATGACACACTAACACGGGGTCTGGGTACTGTACAGCATGACACACTAACACAGGGGTCTGAGTACTTGTACAGCTGACACACTAACACAGGGGTCTGGGTACTGTACAGCATGACACACTAACACAGGGGTCTGAGTACTGTACAGCGACTGACACACTAACACAGGGGTCTGGGTACTGTACAGCATGACACACTAACACAGGGGTCTAGTACTGTACAGCATGACACACTAACACAGGGGTCTGGGTGCTATACAGCATGACACACTAACACAGGGGTCTGGGTACTATACAGCATGACACACTAACACAGGGGTCTGGGTACTATACAGCATGACACACTAATACAGGGGTCTGAGTACTGTACAATATGACACACTAACACAAGGGTCTGAGTACTGTACAGCATGACACACTAACACAAGGGTCTGAGTACTGTACAGCATGACACACTAACACAGGGGTCTGAGTACTATACAGCATGACACACTAACACAGGGGTCTGAGTACTGTACAGCATGACACACTAACACAGGGGTCTGAGTACTATACAGCATGACACACTAACACAGGGGTCTGGGTACTGTACAGCATGACACACTAACACGGGGTCTGAGTACTGTACAGCATGACACACTAACACAGGGTCTGAGTACTGTACAGCATGACACACTAACACAAGGGTCTGGGTACTATACAGTATGACACACTAACACAGGGGTCTGAGTACTGTACAGCATGACACACTAACACAGGGGTCTGGGTACTATACAGCATGACACACTAACACAGGGGTCTGAGTACTGTACAATATGACACACTAACACAAGGGTCTGAGTACTGTACAGCATGACACACTAACACAGGGGTCTGGGTACTATACAGCATGACACACTAACACAGGGGTCTGAGTACTATACAGATGACACACTAACACAGGGGTCTGAGTGCTGTACAGCATGACACACTAACACAGGGGTCTGGTACTGTCTAGCATGACACACTAACACAGGGGTCTAGGTACTGTACAGCATGACAAACTAACACAAGGGTCTGAGTACTGTACAGCATGACACACTAACACAGGGGTCTGGGTACTATACAGTATGACACAATAACACAGGGGTCTGAGTACTATACAGTGCAACACACTAACACAGGGGTCTGAGTACTGTACAGCATGACACACTAACACAGGGGTCTGGGTACTATACAGCATGACACACTAACACAGGGGTCTGGGTCTATCAGCATGACACACTAACACAGGGTCTGGGTACTATACAGCATGACACTACTAACACAGGGGTCTGGGTGCTATACAGCATGACACACTAACACAGGGGTCTGAGTACTATACAGCATGATACACTAACTTTTATTTTTTTATTTTTATTTTAGTCTGGTACAGTAAAGCCACTAGGCACAAATACCTGTTTTCAGGGGCAACCTGGGAGCACTGGGTGGTTAAGTGACTTGCTCAGAGTACACAGTATGCAAGTGGAGGTTGTGAGAATCAAACTCAGGTCTGGTCTGCAGGATGTACCAAGCTCGTTCACACCTCACTCCTCTAACCTCTAGGCTATACTGCCAGCCCAACACAGGGGTCTGGGTACTATACAGCATGACACACTAACACAGGGGTCTGAGTACTGTACAGCATGACACACTAACACAGGGGTCTGAGTACTATACAGCATGACACACTAACACAGGGGTCTGAGTACTGTACAGCATGACACACTAACACAGGGGTCTGGGTACTATACAGCATGACACACTAACACAGGGGTCTGAGTACCGTGCAGCATGACACACTAACACAGTGGTCTGGGTACTATACAGCATGACACACTAACACAGGTGTCTGAGTACTGTACAGCATGACACACTAACACAGGGGTCTGAGTACTGTACAACGTGACACACTAACACAAGGGCCTGAGTACTGTACAGCATGACACACTAACACAGGGGTCTGAGTACTGTACAACATGACACACTAACACAAGGGCCTGAGTACTGTACAGCATGACACACTAACATAAGGGTCTGAGTACTGTACAGCATGACACACTAAAAAAGGGGTCTGAGTATCATACAGCATGAATAATAACACAAGGGTCTGGGTACTATACAGCATGAGACACTAACACAGGAGTCGGAGTACTGAACAGCATGACACAATAACACAGGGGTCTGGGTACTATACAGCATGACACACTAACACAGGGGTCTGAGTACTGTACAACATGACACACTAACACAAGGGCCTGAATACTGTACAGCATGACACACTAACACAGGTGTCTGAGTACTGTACAACATGACACACTAACACAAGGGCCTGAGTACTGTACAGCATGACACACTAACACAAGGGTCTGAGAACTGTACAGCATGACACACTAAAAAAGGGGTCTGAGTATCATACAGCATGAATAATAACACAAGGGGTCTGGGTACTATACAGCATGAGACACTGACACACAGGAGTCGGAGTACTGCACAGCATGACACAATAACACAAGGGTCTGAGTACTGTACAGCATGACACACTAACACAGGGGTCTGGGTACTATACAGCATGACACACTAACACAGGGGTCTGAGTACTGTACAGCATGACACACTAATACCGGGGTCTGGGTACTATACAGCATGACACACTAACACAGGGGTCTGAGTACTGTACAGCATGACACACTAACACAGGGGTCTGAGTATTGTACAGCATGCCACACTAAAAAAGGGGTCTGAGTATAATACAGCATGAATAATAACACAAGGGTCTGGGTACTATACAGCACGAGACACTAACACAGGAGTCGGGGTACTGTACAGCATGACACAATAACACAAGGGTCTGAGTACTGTACAGCATGACACAATAACACAAGGGTCTGGGTACTATACAGTATGACACACTAAAACAGGGGTCTGAGTACTGTACAGCATGACACAATAACACAAGGGTCTGAGTACTGTACAGCATGACATACTAACACAAGGGTCTGAGTACTATACAGCATGACACACTAACATGGGGGTCTGAGTACTGTACAGTATGACACACTAACACAGGGGTCTGAGTACTGTACAACATGACACACTAACACAAGGGTCTGAGTACTGTACAGCATGACACACTAACACAGGGGTCTGAGTACTGTACAGCATGATACACTAACACAGGGGTCTGGGTACTATACAGCATGACACACGTAACACAGGGGTCTGGGTACTGTACAGCATGACACACTAACACAGGGGTCTGGGTACTGTACAGCATGACACACTAACACAGGGGTCTGAGTACTGTACAGCATGACACACTAACACAGGGGTCTGGGTACTATACAGCATGACACACTAACACAGGGGTCTGGGTACAGTACAGCATGACACACTAACACAAGGGTCTGAGTACTGTACAGCATGAGACACTATCACAGGTGTATGAGTACTGTACAGCATGACACACTAGCACAGGGGTCTGGGTACTATACAGCATGACACACTAACACAGGGGTCTGGGTACTATACAGCATGACACACTAGCACAGGGGTCTGAGTACTGTACAACATGACACACTAACACAGGGGTCTGGGTACTATACAGCATGACACACAAACACAGGGGTCTGGGTACTGTACAGCACGACACACTAGCACAGGGGTCTGAGTACTGTACAACATGACACACTAACACAGGGGTCTGAGTACTGTACAGCATGACACACTAACACAGGGGTCTGGGTACTATACAGCATGACACACTAACACAAGGGTCTGAGAACTGTACAGCATGACACACTAACACAGGGGTCTGAGTACTGTACAGCATGACACACTAACACAGGGGTCTGGGTACTGTACAGCATGACACACTAACACAGAGGTCTGGGTACTATACAGCATGACACACTAGCACAGGGGTCTGAGTACTGTACAACATGACACACTAGCACAGGGGTCTGGGTACTATACCGCATGACACACTAACACAGGGGTCTGGGTACTGTACAGCATGACACACTAACACAAGGGTCTGGGTACTGTACAGCATGACACACTATCACAGGGGTCTGGGTACTATACAGCATGACACACTAACACAGGGGTCTGGGTACTATACAGCATGACACACTAACACAGGGGTCTGGGTACTGTACAGCATGACACACTAATACAGGGGTCTGGGTACTATACAACATGACACACTAACACAGGGGTCTGGGTACTGTACAGCATGACACACTAACACAGGGGTCTGGGTACTATACAGCAAGACACACTAACACAGGGGTCTGAGTACTGTACAGCATGACACACTAACACAGGGGTCTGGGTACTGTACAGCATGACACACTAACACAGGGGTCTGGGTACTATACAGCATGACACACTAACACAGGGGTCTGGGTACTGTACAATATGACACACTAACACAAGGGTCTGAGTACTGTACAGCATGACACACTAACACAGGGGTCTGGGTACTATACAGCATGACACACTAACACAGGGGTCTAAGTACTATACAGCATGACACACTAACACAGGGGTCTGGGTACTATACAGCACGACACACTAACACAGGGGTCTGGGTACTATACAGCATGACACACTAACACAGGGGTCTGGGTACTATACAGCACGACACACTAACACAGGGGTCTGGGTACTATACAGCACGACACACTAACACAGGGGTCTGGGTACTATACAGCATGACACACTAACTTTTTTTTTTTTTTTTATTTTTATTTTAGTCTTTGGTAACTGGGTAAAGCCCACTAGGCACAAATACCTGTTTTCAGGGCAACCTGGGAGCACTGGGTGGTTAAGTGACTTGCTCAGAGTCACACAGTATGCAAGTGGAGGCTGTGAGAATCAAACTCAGGTCTGGTCTGCAGGATGTACCAAGCTCGTTCACACCTCACTCCTCTAACCTCTAGGCTATACTGCCAGCCCAACACAGGGGTCTGGGTACTATACAGTATGACACACTAACACAGGGGTCTGAGTACTGTACAGCATGACACACTAACACAGGGGTCTGAGTATCATACAGCATGAATAATAACACAAGGGTCTGGGTACTATACAGCATGAGACACTGACACAGGAGTCGGAGTACTGTACAGCATGACACAGTAACACAAGGGTCTGAGTACTGTACAGCATGACACACTAACACAAGGGTCTGAGTACTATACAGCATGACACACTAACATGATGTCTGAGTACTGTACAGCATGACACACTAACACAGGGGTCTGAGTACTATACAGCATGACACACTAACACAGGGGTCTGAGTACTGTACAGCATGACACACTAACACAGGGGTCTGGGTACTATACAGCATGACACACTAACACAGGGGTCTGAGTACCGTACAGCATGACACACTAACACAAGGGTCTGGGTACTATACAGCACGACACACTAACACAGGGGTCTGAGTACCGTACTGCATGACACACTAACACAGGGGTCTGAGTACTGTACAACGTGACACACTTACACAAGGGCCTGAGTACTGTACAGCATGACACACTAACACAGGGGTCCGAGTACTGTACAACATGACACACTAACACAAGGGCCTGAGTACTGTACAGCATGACACACTAACACAAGAGTCTGAGTACTGTACAGCATGACACACTAAATAAGGGGTCTGAGTATCATACAGCATGAATAATAACACAAGGGTCTGGGTACTATACAGCATGAGACACTGACACAGGAGTCGGAGTACTGTACAGCATGACACAATAACACAAGGGTCTGAGTACTGTACAGCATGACACACTAACACAAGGGTCTGAGTACTATACAGCATGACACACTAACATGATGTCTGAGTACTGTACAGCATGACACACTAACACAGGGGTCTGAGTACTGTACAGCATGAATGATAACACAAGGGTCTGGGTACTATACAGCATGACACAGTAACACAGGGGTCTGAGTATTGTACAGCATGAATGATAACACAGGGATCTGGGTACTATACGGCATAACACATTAATACAGGGGTGTGAGTACTGTACAGCATGACACACTAACATAAGGGTCTGAGTACTGTACAGCATGACACACTAACACAGGGGTCTGAGTATCGTACAGCATGAATGCTTTATTTATTTATTAGGTCTAGGATTACAATACTCTTGAGCCAGGGCTCTTTTACAATGGTTCCACGTCAGGTTACAATTCAAAACATAAGACATGTAAGTCAGATTACAAATTCAATACATAGGACAGGGTTACGAAAGTGTAAGCTAAACAGAGTTACAAAGCATCTGAGAAACAAACCAAGTTTTGGAGGCTAGGTTACAAGGAAATAGTGGATTAGGTGCAGAGAGGATAGAGGACAAGAGAGAGGAAGAGTAGAGGGGGGTGAGAGCTATAGAGAAGGAGTGCAGCCAGAGGCATTGTCGTAGACATAACATGGGGAAGTGCGAGTTAAGGGGTATTCAAGTGCTAATCGGAGAGAGAACTGCATAAGGTTATGGAAATATTCATGGGGTCAGCTAGTGGAGGCAGTCACAGGAGCTAGAGGCAGTGAGAGAGAGGCGTAGCCTTGATTTAAATGCACCAAGGTTAGGAGTGGAGGAGATGTATCTGTTTAGACCATTTAGCCAGCTCGGAGCCCTGTAGGCAAAAGATCTTTGACCTTGTGAGGTACGACAATGTGGAACCTGCAGGAGCTGTGATTCAGACCCTCTGGTTGAGCAGGAGTTATTGCTAGGGTACAGGAGTGCACAAACTCCAGGGGGCGCAAGGCCCATAGTTATTTTCTTCACCATGGTGCAGGTTAGGCACTTTATCCGATTGGTGAGTTGCAGCCATCCAGTTTGTGCATAGAGGTTGCATGTATGTGTGAGGTGGTGGGATCCAGTGAGAAGTCAGCAGGCCTTATTGGAGGAGGTGGATATGCGTCTAAGAGCGGTAGTGGGGGCAGAGCCATAGATAATAAGCCCATAGTCAATAAAGGAGATGACAGAGCTCTGAATGGCGGCAGTCAGGGCTTCTGGAGTAAGATGTTGCCTATGCCGAAAGAGAAGGCCAAGGCGAGTATTTGCTGCTTTGGCTACAGAGTCAATGATAACACAAGGGTCTGGGTACTATACAGCATGACACGCTAACACAGGGGTCTGAGTACTGTACAGCATAACACAATAACACAAGGGTCTGAGTACTGTACAGCATGACACACTAACACAGGGGTCTGAGTACTGTATAGCATGAATGATAACACAAGGGTCTGAGTACTGTACGGCATGACACAGTAACACAGGGATCTGAGTCATATACAGCACGTCACACTAACCCAAGGGTCTGAGTACTGTACAGCATGACACACTAACACAAGGGTGTGAGTATCATACAGCATGAATGATAACACAAGGGTCTGAGTACTATACAGCATGACACACTAACACAGTGGTCTGAGCATTGTACAGCATGACATACTAACACAGAGGTCTGAGTACTGTACAGCATGAATGATAACGCAAGGGTCTGGGTACTATGCAGTGTCACAAACCCACTCAGCAGGTCAGGCCCTCTACTCCCAAAGTGCCAACCTCTGAGTGCAGTCTTGTGAACAGTTTAACAGAACAAGGTAACCCTCTTGTCTGTTTTTTGAGTTCGGATCAACCTTTGGTCTCAAGTCTTGGAGGGATTCAAACTGTGAACCTCTTGTTAGTGTACCCAATGCACAGGCTCAGATATTTCTGTCTTTGGGGGGCCAGATATCTTTGCCTACGGGCACCTAACCAGGTATACAGAGATGAACCCTTAAAAACTTTAATAAAGACCTAAGATTTAAAATGCTTCTCTTTTCAGTTTGGTACCACCATTCAAGCTTATATATATTGTCTGCTATAACCATATATACTTTCCTTACAAATAAAAGAAAATCAAAGACAGACCAAGTAAGTTCTAAAAAGATCTCACATGCTGTTTCAGCATTTTCTCATGGCTTTCATCTTTCAGCTGAAACCTGGGAGGGTGAACGACAGATTTTCAGCATCTCTCATAACAGACAGTGCATAACCCATTTTGATATTACAAAAAATTATACTACAGCATTCAGAACTGGCTGTCCACGTCACAATCCTCCCCACCTAGACTGAATTTGGGGGGTCTATCCCCTGCATGGGATGAGCTTCCCAAATCAGTTCACTCCTCATAGACCCTAGACAGCTCATCTGCGTTCTGTTTTTTCGCTCCAGCCCTATGTACGATTGTAAGATCATACCCTTGTAAAGCAAGACTCCATCTTAGCAATCTACCATTGTTTTTCCCCATCTGCGTCAGCCAAACCAGGGGGTTGTGGTCAGTCTGCACCACAAAATGCTGCCCATACAAGTATGGCTCTAATTTCTTGAGGGCCCACACTGTGGCAAGACATTCTTTTTCCACTGTGGAGTATGCCTGCTCTCTGGGAAGTAACTTCCTACTCAGGTACACTACTGGGAGATCCCTTCCCTGGCTGGATGTGTCAGGTCAGTGGACATAAGGTAGGTTGCCCCCCCAACTTGTCCAGGAGTTCATCCGTCTGGGGCATCGGGTGGGCGTCTGACTTTGTGACTGCATTCAGTCCACGATAGTCCACACAGAAATGAGTTGAGCCATCTGGCTTGTGTACAAGGACTACGGGTGAGGCCCAGGGACTGTGGGATCTCTAGACTACCCATAAGTCCAGCATCTCCTCCACTCTTCCCTGAGGAGCTGGGGGTATTTAAAGGCCCCACAATATCCATTCCCACCCTCTGGAATGGCTCCTCCACTATGGGCAATAGAATCAGGGCACCTTGGGTTTTCTTTCCACCTTCCCTATTTCTTGGCACCAGTGACAAAACCTGCAATACTCCTTCACCTGTTGGGTGAAATTGGGCCAATAGAAATTCTGGGCCAACCACTGCATAGTGCGCGCGATTCCCAGATGACCAGACAAGGGAATATCATGTGCAATCTTGAGCAACTGCTCAGAGTATCCCTGGGGAACGACAAGCTGCCTGCCTACCACCCCTCCCTCTGTCTTAGCATCCTACATGTACAGCACTCCCAATAAACTTTATGTTTACCATCACCACCCTGAGCTCCGTCAGAGTCTGCCCAAGCCCTCAGCTTCTCTGGACTAGGGTCACTTTTCTGAGCAGCTGCAAACTCCTGACACATTCCCACGGCATGGGACAGGTCCCCTTCAGTCTCTAAACTAGGGTCCCTAATACTAGTGTCGGGGCACTCAGGATCACTGCCATCCCTAATCCTCTGATAATGAGTCACCTCTCCTTCTTTGGAGTAACCCTCCATAGCTGTTTGGCTAACTGCTACCGGGGAAATTTCTACCCCCCTTTCATTAGTCTCCATAGCAGGAGACACAGGCTGGGAAACCAGCCTCCCAATGATTTCCAAAGTGGCTCCTATGGGGTCCAGGGAACTACAATTTTCCCTTGCCACTTGGCTACGGGTAACTGCACACACCATCCCGTTTGAGATTTTTGCTGAGGATTACATCAGCTGCTAAAGTTTCTACTATGGTGACCTGTTGCACAGGTCCCCCGTCTCACCCCAGTCTAGAAGAACACTATCAAGTGGCAATGTTTTCTCCTCCCCAGTGAACCCTTGTACAGTTACAAATTCATTAGGTATAAGCTGACCAGGCTCTACCAGATCCCCTTTTACCAATGTCAGGGATGCCCCTGTGTCTCTTAACCCTTGTGCTTGTACACCATTTACAGTGACTGGGTGCATGTGTTCCCTCATGTTGACAGGCATGCTTCCAGGGACACACAAACAACCCACTTCTTTCCTAGCACCATTCTGCATATTGCTCATCCTTTGGGACACTGTCTGGCAATATGCCCAGTTTCTTTACAAACCCAACATTCGTTTTTCTTTTCTCAGAAAAATCTTTTCTTTGAAACCTGGGGGCTAACTGGTTTCGGTGGAGGCAGTGAGGGTTTTAGCTGCCCTGAAGGCATGCTTTTCCCTTTCTGTGCTGCCACCCCTGCCCCATTTGCTCTCTGAGCAGGTCTTCTCTTGGCATAGCAGTCTGAGAGTTCAGGAGCCTCTTGCACTGTTTTGGGATCTCGGTCCTCCAGCCAGGTTTTCAGCTCTGCTGGGCATGCTCAAAAAAACTGCTCTGACAATATAGCATTTTCAATTTTATCTACAGAGTTTGCTTCAATTCCTTCCCACCAATGTTCTGAAAACTGACATCTTGTGGCTAGCTCCTTGTAGCTCATGTCAGGGCTTCTCCAGAGCTTATGGAATTTAGCTCTGCATGCTTCTGCAGTTAAATCAGACTTTTTTTAAAGTGCAGCTTTAAGTTTGCTGTAACCATTACTGTCCTCATTGTTCATTTGACCCAATGCATTCCGAGCTTTCCCGGTAAGTAGCAGGGATAGCTGGAAGCTCCAGGACCCTCTAGGAATATTTGCCTGAATACAAACTTTTTCAAAGGAATTTAAAAAGGCATCCATATCCTCCCCCTCCTTAAATTCAGCTATCAATTTGGAATTTAATTTGTAACCCAGTCCTGTAGTTCCAGTTAAACCCAAGCCACTTACCTGCTCTGGTGCTGGTGGTTGGAGTTGCAGCTTCTCCAGTTCATGTTGCCTCTGGCGCTCACGCTCTTCACTGTCAGCATCTCGATGTTCTCACTCCCTTGTCTCCTCTGCAGCTCGCTGGTGCTCATGCTCTTCACGGTCAGCTTCTCACTGCTCTCACTCCCTCTTCTCTTTTCTTTCCATCTATAGCTTCCTCTGTTCAAGCTCCATTTGTTGCTGGGCTTCGAACCTTTTCTGTTCAAACTCCAGCTCTATCCTCCACAACTCCTTCTATAGCCTAATTGCTTCTGATTCCCAAATGCTGGTGACCTTCCCCTGCTGCAGTGGCCTATGGCTTCCACTGGCCCTGCTGTCCTCCTCACTGGATCTGGACACTGCACTGGCCGTTTGCCCCTCCATGCCCAAGGTTTGGTCCCTTCCAGTCATGGACTGTGACTCAACGCTCTGGCCATCGGCGGCCATCAGAGCATCTATGAGGGTCTGCTTGTTGGCTTTCCCCTCATACTGGACTCCTCTGTCCTGGCACAACTGCCTCAAGTAGTCTGCAGTATACCCGCTGTAGTTGGAAGCCATCTTCTTCCCTAACTACGGCTACTCTAACTTGCACTTTAAAAAAAAATAAAACAGGTAGGAACTTTGACTGTAAGCAAAATTATATAATTCTGTTTACTTTTTAAAATTAACTCACTGCCTTATTTTGCAAGTGAGCTGTACAGTATTAAGCTGACATACTAACTGTTAAAGCTTATGTTACCAATATTTGATTCCACTACTGATAACCAAATCTGTCACAAACTCACTCCACAGGTCAGGCCCTCTGCTCCCACAATGCCAACCTCAGAGTGCAATAGTGTGAATGGGTAACAGACAGGGTAACCCTCCTGTCTGCTTTTGGGTCCTCTTTCCTCCCATCACACCAATGGAGGTATACAATGCACTCTACTCCCTTAACTCATCCAAATCTAGCCCTGACGAAATCCACCCCAAAATGCTCCATATCTCTGCTGCAGCCATTGTTGCTCCACTGACTCACATTCTGAACCTTTCCATAAACACAGCTACAGTTCTTAAAGCTTGGAAATCAGCCAGAATCATCCCTCTTCACAAAGGCGGTGACCCCTCCCAGACGGGAATCTATAGGCCTATATCGCTCCTCCCCTCCCTTGCCAAAGTCCAGGAGTCCCTCGTACTGAACAAACTTTATAACTTTCTGTCTTCTAACAACTACCTATCACCATTTCAGTCCGGCTTCCAAAAACACCACTCCACCATCACCACCCTTCTAAGTGTAACCAATTCCATCCTCACGACCGTGGACAGTAGCCAAGTCACTGCTGCCATATTCATTGACCTGGCTAAAGCGTTTGACTCTGTCTCCCACCTGCTTCTACTCAGCAAACTTAGCTCTTTCTGCATCGCCAACCTGCAATCGCCTGGTTCAGCTCGTACCTCCATAACAGGCAGCAAACAGTTCAAGTGGGGGACACTCTTCTCCTCTCCTCTTCACATCTTATCTGGCATCCCCTAAGGCTCCATTCTTGGCCCTCTCCTCTTCTCTGTCTTCATAAATGACCTTCCCTCTTCCTGCATCATCTCAAACATGCATCTTTATGCAGATGACACTATCATCTTTACCTCTGGCCCCTCCTACGACAGCGTCCTCTCCACTCTCCAAAACAATTTTGATAGAGTCTAATCCTGGTTCCTTGAGAACCTGCTAACACTAAATGCAAAAAAAATGGTCACAATGGTCTTTGGCGCCAGACAGAAGCTGGCCACCCTCCCAGCAACCCCTGTTATCACCACCATGGACGACTCTCCCCTGGAGCAAGTCCCAGCCTTCAAATACCTGAGAGTTTCACTAGACAGCCACCTCAATTTCTCCACTCACATCGAGATGATCTGCAGCAAAGTCCGGCCTAAACTCACCATCCTCTATCGCCATAAAGCGAGCCTACTAATCCCCACCCGATGCGAGCTGGTTCGTAAAACTATCTTGCCAGTTATTGACTATGCCGACATAGTCTATGGTATGGCCCCATCCCCCTCTCCCTCCAGACTTGACATCCTTCTCAATTCCTTCTGCCGCTTTACCACCGCCTCACCTCCACTCACTCACTACTGCCGGCTCTACGCTCCTCTCTCCCTGGCTCCACTCTCCCATAGGTGAACCATTCACGGCGCCTCCTTTCTAGCTAAATACTGCTATGGGTCCCTCCCCCCACCTCACCTCCCTCCTCACCCCAACCTCCTCCCTAAGCTAACCTCTCTGCCACAGGGACCCCCGCACTTTCCACTTCCCTTGCCCTCACTCTCTTACTGGCCAAGCTGCCTTCTCGTACCATCTCCCCCCTTCTCTGGAATAACCTCGCCCCAACCTTCGCCTGGCTCCTTCTTGTTCTGCCTTTACTTGACTCATCAGGCTCCAACCCACCCAGCACTGACCTGAATGTTCAAATGGTCCCAGCATGCAGCCGATGCACCACACAGTCCCCACCCACCCACCTACCCCAGCCACCTAGTCCTAGCTGACCTCATCTCCCTTCTCCCTCTCCACACGCAATTGTTTTGCTGTCTTACCACTGAATCAGTGTATTTTAATTATTTGTAAAAATGTTGTGCAAGCTGTCTGTATTCTTCAATCTATTGTTACTCTCTGTATAAACTGTACCGGGTCGCACCTGAAAACGCACCTTGGCTCAGTGTGCCTGTCCCAGTCATCAAATTTTAAATAAATAAATAAATAAAATATAAGGAATAAGTTACGGACACCCATGCACAATTAGCCTGTGTTTCCATTGAGAGTTGAGATAACAGCATATGGACCTTGAGAGCGAAGCTCGAGAGGTCCATGCTGGTATCTCAACCCCAAGATGGAAACACAGGCGAGTTGTGTATGGGGGTCCCATACTTTATTTGTATAGTATATGGTTCCTCCAGATCCACAAAAAAGTTAGATTTCTGAATGTTTCATTTTACAAGGTTTATACCTTGTGTTCCCTCTCGTGGTTCCTGTCGGCAGCTCCATCTGGTGTGACCGGGCGACATCAGTCTGTGCGGTCCCATTTATATGTGAGCCTCCAGATATTTGAAGCCACATTCCTCACGAAAAAAGTAAAATAAAAATGTTAAAGTTGGTATGGTTTGGAAACATGGAACTGAATAAAGCAGTCCATGTCCAAATCTTGTCTATAAGCCAGTCGGTAAGCACCGCTGCCACGTTTGTTCCACATTTTCTGTGAAGAGCTCTGCATTATCCAATCAGGTGGGATATGGAAGTCATGAATATTAATTATGGAACATGCACAACAAGGTTTAGATGTGCACAATAACTTTTAGAACGTGCACAACATCACAGTAACCACTAATTGTTGTGCATAATACAATATAACCATATGCTATAAAAAATAAAATATGGGCCACTATGCCCAGCTCTGCATGTGTTTCCATCTCGGGATTCTGAAGACATTTGAGATCTCTCAAGCTTTCCTTTCGAGGTTTATAATGTCTTCTGAACTCCTCGATGGAATCACAACCTTGTTGTACCTAGTTGCCCAGACATGCTTTACACTGTTAACATTTTAAACTGCTCTGGGCATTCCAAAGTATTGTTGTGCACATTCCAAACAGTCGTTTAGCACAGTTCGAAGGTCATAAAAGATTACATTCTTCATTTATCCCTGCACAGCTGTTTACTAACCTCCCAGTGCCCACCGTTGTACTTTTTAACTTGTGAAATTCTGTAAATTTATCATCAATCGCAGAACAGAATAATGACATAGCAAAGGTATGCTTTTTTGTTTGTTTGTTTTATGGGAGAGGCATTTCTGTGACTCATGTATAAAAAAAGTATACTAAGTTTATAAAATAAAATATGGGCACCCACACACAACTCGGCACCTGTTTCCAGCTAGTGTATTGTGGTTTAACACAGTAACAAAGTACTGTGATTTAACATAGTAATATATAACAGTGTAATGTGGTTTGACATACAGTAACATCATAACAGAGTATTTTGGTTTAACATAATAGCATAGTATTATGATTTTAATGTAATTTAACAGAATAATGTAGTATTGCAGTTTAACATAGTAACATAATAACAGAGTTTTTTTGTTTAACTTAGTAACATAGTATTAGGGTTTAATGTATTTTACTAGAATAATAGAATAACATAGTATTGTGGTTTAACATAGTAATATAATAACATGCTATTGTGGTTATAGTAACGTACTATTGTGGTTTAATTAACAGTGTTACACACACTCAACACACTCCCAGGAGGCCAGGGTGGTGTGACAGGGTGATCTACTTTCCTCACTTAATCAAGCCGCCACCAATTTGGTTACAACTCTATCTGGGCTGCTCCTTTGAGCCACAGTACAGGTGCTTGCTCACACAGTACGAGGCCCTTTGGACAAAGGAATGCCCTCAGAGGGCCACCCCACACTCAAGTGTGGGACTGGTGCCAGTGAGCACACTGGGGCCTGTTCTCCATGCTATGCACCGTGTGGCCAGCAGAAACCAGCAGATACATGTGAAATGCACATGAACCCCACATATGCAGTATGCACGACAGACATGCAACACTGCGGGCAGGCATCCCCAACACACCAGGGCAGTGCACAAGTACTGCACTGATGTAGGGGCCTTCCTGCACAGCCAACCCCACAGGCTCTAGGCACACACATGCACAATGCCAGTTACATCAGTAACACACATGTGGAAGCGGGTTCGTTGATACGCCCTACCGAAGCAGCCATAAAGGGCCCATGCATGGTGCACATTAGCAGACAGGTGCAACAGCCCAGCACAGGTGTGCCACAATGGCCAGTGGCTGCACAATGGCAAAGGCCACTCTGCCATGGGGATGCGAGTACATGCCAGCATGGGAAGGGGAAGGGGACATACCCAGCACACCAACACCCCCCCCAGGTGGACATTGCAATGGCCCACATCACTGGACGGGCATGGGCAGCATAGCACCACAGCCATCAGGCCAAGACCCTGGTGGCACAACCCCCGCCAAGGTGCCAAATGTGGAACATCGTGCCACACATGGATGGGGAGACACCTCCCCCCCCCGGACACAATGGCCCCATGGCAAAGGGGTGTCCAGTACATCAAAGGTACACAATAACCCAGCAGCCTGAATATGCCAGCATGCCACACCATGCATGGGTGTTGTGTCCACACTGAGCCAGGAAGCACCGGGGAGGCGACCACACAGGTGGAGGTGTCAGCAGGTACAGGCCATGAAACACATATGGAGAGGCAAATGTGCAACACGTGTGGCTTAAATCCATGCCAGCCCATGTAGCACAGCCCCTCTCATGGAGCCGACATCCTCACAAGCCCCTCCCATGGACGTTTGTACATAGACACACACAGACAGCCTGAAGGGCTAGCTACACACAAAGGACACCAGCAACACAAGGTATGCTTACTGATATGTCTTTATTACATCCTACTGCAACCAACAACTCAATGCCCCCTGGTATGGAACAGGATCCCCCACCCCCTGGCATCATGCCACCACAGCAGCCCCAGTCCCCATTCCAGCGGTGACTTGGCATCCTCCCCCTTCTCCTCTGCGTCCTCTGAGGAACGCATGGGTGTGCTGTCGCTGTAGTCCCACAGCACCAGTACCATCCGCTGAAGTGGCCCTTTGTATCCCTGTAACGGTAGAAAAGAGAGAGAGAGAGAGAAAGGCACATAAGTGGCATGCATACATATGTCAGTGGCACAAAACTCTGTGTGACACATGGGCCAGAAGTACCAACCAGAACCCCCCAGTTGTCCTTGTAGTAGATGCCAGTGCTTCTGACCCACAGAATCATGAAGTCTGGTAATTGCTTCGGCCACTGGTGCCACTTTGCCGCCACCTGCCCAGTGGGCCATTCCTGTAGGTCACATAGCTCTGGGGTGAACTCATCTGGGCAGCCTTTAAAGTCCTGTGGAGACACAAGCATAACAAACACATAAGTTGGGAACATATGTGGTGGCCCGCAATGCCCAATACACACCCCCTCTGGCTCCGTGACCCGCCATATGGCGCTGCTCTCCAGACCCTCCTAGTAGCAATTGGGAGGACATCCTCCACAGCTTGTGTGGATAGGCCATGAGCCAACGCACTGTCGCAGTATGTCCATCTGCAGCAGCCATCACAATATGTGACAATGACGTTATGCGCCCAACACAGGGTGACACCGTGGGCCCACTCAGCATGGGGATATGACCCTTCCACTGAGGTGCAATGGGACACCATGCGTACTTGGACTGTGACCCTGGGGCGGCATCACAACACAGCTAGTGCATGGCCCACAGGGTGGAGACGATGATACGGGACAGCAGGGTGATGTGTCTGGGACTACTGCTACATGCTGTCCTCCTGGACACCGCAATGGTGTAGATACATGCCAGACAGGCACAGAACTGGCCATGTGTGTACTGCAGGCACCTACAGGCCCCAGAGCTATGGACCATCCAATGCCTGGACAAGTTCTGGGTGGACCATGTCAATATGGGCCACCTGTGTGCCATGGTCGGGCCTAGCATGCAGGCATGGACACTCTAGTTGCAGGCCATATCTGTGGAGATGAAGGTACAGTGTGCACTGGCATACTATGCCACAGATTCATTCCAGCAGGTGTATGGCAATGTGACGGGTGTAAGCCGGTTCTCTGTGTCCTGCCCTGTGCATCAGTTGACAGGTGCACTGCTCCAGGATGTGAGGACCCATATACAGTTCCCAACGCCCCTGCAGGAGACACAGGTGACCAAGGAGGTGGTCTACCGCATGCACGGCATGCCCAATACCACGGGTTTCATCAATGGCAGCCACGTGGCGATCCTGGCCCCAAATGTGGATGAGAGGGCACACAGGCAATGGAAGGGACTCAGTAGCATAAACTGTCAGGTCATGTGCGATGCATACGGCATCATCACCAACATGTGTGTGAGGCACCCTGGGTCATGTCATGACACATTTGTCCTTGACAACTCGGGGCTGGGTGTCCACCTCACGGCACATGAAGGTGTGGATGGGTGGCTGCAAGGTAGGTACAGGTGACAGTGGGGGGGATGCAGAGGGTGGGACACAGTGCACTGTACTAACTGTCCTGTCCTCCATCCACAGTTGACAATGGCTATGCACTGCACCCATACCTGATGACACCGTATCTGGCACTGCAGGGTCAGGTGGAAGAGGGGTACAATGGGGCATATCAGAGGACACATTCCATTGTTAAGAGGACCAACAAAATATGGCAGATGCAATTCTGATGCCTTGATCACATAAGTGGCACAATGATGCTTGCCCGAGGGACGGCATGCAGAGTGCTCACTGTGTATGCCATGCTGCATAACATCTGTGAGCACTGACTACTGGCACCACCCATACGGCCATGTGCCCAGCCCTCCTGTGAAGGGTCACTGGGGCCTGAGCCACTGCAGGACATGCCCACCAGCCATGCAGTCCAACGCACCATTGCACATGGCTCATTCGCTAGATAGGTGTATGGGCCATGGCCATCATAATGACCTACAACTCTGAGTGCCCATGCGGCATGCCACCTCCCCTAGCAGGGCCATGTGTGCCCATGCAGCATGCCACCTCCTGTACCAGGGCCATGTGTGCCATGGCATGTGCGCCACAGATTCCTAGGCGATGGTATGGATGCCGGTGGCCACAGCACCACCTGCGGGACTCATTGTGGTGCATGTGCATGGTAGGGTGGCCCGTGCATGTGTGCATGGGGGATGTAGTCCTTTATGCCACTGTGTTGGGGTGGCACTCTGTGTGCAAGAATGTATGCACAATTATTCTGGTACCTGCCATGAGACATTACAGCTGTAAGCTGCCATGGCGGGTGGTCGCGCATGCACCCAGATGCCACAGTGACCCACTCGGTGGGGCACCTCTCTGAGCCCTAGCTGCATGTTGCCTGTGTTGTGGGCCTAGACAGGGATCCAGTGGCCCCCTGTTAACCAGGGGTGGGGTGGACATTAGGACAGGGTGCGGGTGAGGGATGGGGGAGTGGGGGACAGGGTGCAGGGGATGGGGACAGGCTGCAAGTGAGGGGTAGAGATATGGGGAGGTGGTGAAGTGGGGTGCGACTGTGGGTGTGTGGCTGGTGGTGTGGGTGCTGGGACAGCTGTGGTGGGCCCTGACAGCACTGTGTTCAGCTTCCTTCTCCAGCATGTCACCTATGCAGTCAGTTCCCCAACCCATGCCCTCCACCACCTCAGTGAGGCACCACAGTGCCTCCAAGTTCTCATGCTGGGCCACATGCCTGTCCAGTTCAAGTCAACACAACTCAGGGTAGTGTGCCTGCAGGACACCCATGGCAGATGGCCCCCTGTCACGGCGTGGACTGTCCCTGCCCTGCTCACCATGTGGTCTGCCACCAGTGTCTGTGGGCCTCTTGTAAGGGTGCAGTTGTTGGTGGGCTATGCCATCTGGTGGGGAGGCCATGTCTGCTGGCATCGCCCCTTCACCATCCCTTGCAGCGGCGGCCATGGATCTTGTTCAGGGCACAATGGTAGATGCACGGTGGCACTGTGTTTTGTTGCTCCCTGCGTACATCTGTATTTGTGGTGGTATGTGCCGGCACCTCATCCATAGCCTCCGTTGTACAGGTGCCTGTCATGTCCCTGCAACTGCCAGTCAGGGCCCTGTTCGCAGCTGACAGTTTATGCTTTACAGCAGACTGGATGTTGCACCACTTGTGTTTGATGGCAGTCAGCGTCCATGCCTCTGGCCTGGCGGCATTGATGGCTGCCTGTATGTCCAGCCACAAACTCTGCTTGGTGTCAGTGCCTGTTGTCAGGACCTGTGCCCCATACAGGATGACATAGTTGGCTTGGATATCAGTGGCTAGTGCTGTCACCTGCGAGCCAGTGAAGTTGCTTGACCTCGACTTCTGGGTACCCTCTGAGCCTGGTGCTGCATGTCCACCACCGGTGGGTGGTGGGTGGTGGGAGCTGCCTCTCTGCTGGACATGGCCTGGCACCCCATTCCCCCGTGTTGGCTGGTCAGTCATGTTACCTGCCCCTTCCTGTTTGTGCATCCACACAACAGATGCATATCATCTTATATGGTGGGGTCACAGGACATGTCCACATGCCGTGCGGCCATTGGGACCGCCCCTGCATGCGCCTCCACACATCTGTCCTCTGCACCCGTCTCCACTCCACCTCCTGCGTGGGTTCATGCATGCATGCAGCACCATCTGTGAAGTCTGCACAGCGCGTAGGTGTGCTACTCGGCTACGTTGCTTTTGTGTGCAGTTTATGTACCTACAAGAATAGGCCCCTCAGTGTGCAAGAAATGTTGGTTTACTTGTCATTTATTGTAGCATAGTAGATTGTGTCAGACTAATTTTGTTTACTTCTAGGCAGACATCTTTTATTTTTTAATTTTTTTTATTTTATTTTAATGCAGATTCGGATTACATAAGCTTTGAGCTAGAGAGCTCATTTATAAAGGTTCCACATCAAAAATCAAGGTGCAGAGACACTTTAGAGTTACACAAGTACAGCAGTTCCTTAGTGAATCAAAAAAATGTTGTAGGTGCCGTATTGGTCCTTTTAAGAACAGATCCAGAAACAAATGATTTGATACCTTTTATTGGACCAACATGGATGTTACAGAAAAGAACAAAGTGCTCTAGCTTTCGAACCAACCTGGTCCTTCTTCAGAAGCTTTGTGGCAGTTTTTTCAAATATCCCATACTATTAACACCAGATTATATAGAAAAAGCAGAAATAATTCTCATTGGTTTAACATATACATTTAAAACATAATAGAAGATTATGTCAGAGAAGCTAATTAGCACCAGTATGCCTTTAACTGAGGAGCCTCAGAAGGGCAAAGGTTATCAAGAATTCTCTACAGCCAGAGAGTTCTTGTCACTTACTTTAAAAGATGGACATAAACACTTTAGTTCTTCAGCTGGCCTTTGATTTTGTAAGTTTATGATTATCTACATTGTTGACTTCTCACCTTAACACTGTGGTGAGTGCGTTTGAGTGTGTGTGTGTGTGTGTGTGTGTGTGTATACTGATGTATGTATGTATGTGTATGTGTGTGTTTTGTGTGTGTTTGGTGTGTGTTGTGTTTTTGTGTGTTGTGGGTATGGTGTGTGTTTCGTTTGTTGTGCGTGGTGTGGTGTATGTGGAATGTGTTTTGTCATATTTGCTGTGTGTTGTGGTTGTGTGGGGTGTGCAGGTGTGTGCACGTGTGTGTGTGTGTG
The DNA here is from genome assembly GCA_016271365.2 of Neoceratodus forsteri. Lineage (NCBI taxonomy): Eukaryota > Metazoa > Chordata > Ceratodontiformes > Ceratodontidae > Neoceratodus > Neoceratodus forsteri. Next base: position 1,103,212,574 of record CM028135.1, on the reverse strand, counting down.
TGGGGGTGTGGTGTATGTACACACATATGTGTGGGTGGAGCATGGCATGGGGCAATTGTTATGTGGCTAGGACACTTAGTTTTCACATATAGTGTGCATTTATTTCCTTTTATTAGTTGTCAGTGGTTGGATTACACACTGTCACATTTTTAACTGCTCATATTAAGATGCATATCTCATTTACTTGGGGGTTCATAAAAGGTGTAATTCCTTTGGGTTTTCATTTAGATTGCTTAGACTGATTCTGTGCATTTTTGTTATACACAGACTCTGTGTTGAAATCTGCACTTATCAGGCTCATGGTCTTGTTTTCTTGGGGGTCCTTGACAAGTATTTTTTATTTGGCACTTACACTTACAAGTGATACTTTCATGCATCATGTTTATATGTGTAGGTTAATTTGAGGCTTGTTTTCAACTTGCAGTTATACCTAATTTTAGGATTTTGTCTCTCATTATCTGTCCTTTAATATACCAGGACAATTGGAATGTAAGTTGTAAGCTCATCTTACATGTATTAGAGAGAATGCCATTCCAAGGTTTTTTTTTATCACTAGAATGCTTTCTTGGCATACTGAGACATTTTAAAATTTATGTGACAAGAACTCTCTGGCTGTAGAGAATTCTTGATAACCTTTGCCCTTCTGAGGCTCCTTAGTTAAAGGCATACTGGTGTTAATTAGCTTCTCTGACGTAATCTTCTACTATGTTTTAAATGTATATGTTAAACCAATGAGAATTATTTCTGCTTTTTCTATATAATCTGGTGTTAATAGTATGGGATATTTGAAAAAAATTGCCACAAAGCTTCTGAAGAAGGACCAGGTTGATTCGAAAGCTAGAGCACTTTGTTCTTTTCTGTAACATCCATGTTGGTCCAATAAAAGGTATCAAATCATTTGTTTCTGGATCTGTTCTTAGTGAATCAAACAAAGTTGTACAGACAATTGTGTGTAGTACATAGGACAAAGAGTTGCAGGTACAATAGGACATAATATGCAAGTAAGCAGTCAACATGGCTTCTGTTACTACAAATCCCTTGCAGCCGACAGCAGAGCAGTAGGCAGCAGTAGGAGATCTGGTAGCCTGCAATGCATGTTACAGCTTTTGTAATCTCCGATCAGATGTTTTCCAGGTCTACATTTCACCAGGGGCTAAGTACAGTCCTCTGTGACTTACTCTACACTTGAATTACTGTAACCTAGGCTATACCACCAGCCCCACTTGAGTGTGGGCTCTTGTGTTGACTGTTCTGCTTTATAAGTTTGGTAGCATTATATCCCGAAGTGGGTCAAGGACTTGGCCCAATAAAAATAGATTATCCGTGCTTATTAAAATGCAGCAGTCAATGAATTATATTAAATATAATATATTTAATATTTATACTAAATGTACAGGACATATGGCACACTAAATGTCATACAACAGCACTAGGAAATTTAACAAACAAAACAATTTTAAACATAAAGAATAACAAACAGAAAAACCTCTCCAACTTTTATGTATAACTGTTTCTTTTTCCCATGGGTGTTCCCAGGAATCAAAACTAAAACCCACAGGTCCTGTATTTCCCTTCCACATGGTTGGCTTCTGCACAGTCTCTGGCCTCCCTAAATGGATCTAAAGAACTGTGGCAAAAAGTCCAAAATGAGCGAAGATAAAATAGAGCACAGTAAAGGCAACGAACCTCTGCATCAAACATGAGGCAGTATAATGCAGTGCTTTAAGGCTCTGAGCTGCAAATCTGGTGACATCCAGCAGACCAGACCTGGGTTTGAATCCCACAGCTTCCACTTGCAGACTGTGTGACCCTGAGCAAGTCACTTAACTTCCCTGTGCTCCCAGGTCGCACCTGTAAAAAAAGCTTTCAGCTTAGTGTGCTACTCCTGGTTAAACAACTAACAAAAAAGACGAAACAAAAAACAAGTGAGCAAAAGCAAGAGTAAAACGAGACTGCGATGGTTCTCTGAAAAGGTAGCTGAAAAGGTAAAGGCTAAAAGGGTAGCATTCAGAATGTATTAGGGGACACAGAGGGAGGAGGGTAGGGTGGTGTATCGGGGAAACAGGGAAGCAGGGAAAGCAGTAAGGAGCATGAAGGAGTAAACTGAAAAGAGAATAGCCCAAGAGGTAACAAAAGGAGACAAGAAGTTTTTTAGATATGTAAGTGAAATGAGGATGACCGGAGATGGGATTGTATGGTTAAAAAGGGAAGGGGGAACTGTGCTGAGCGGGACCAGGAAAAGGCAGACATCCTAAACATATACTTTTGTTCAGTGTTCACAGAAGAAGAAGGGGAGATGCTACAAAAAAGTAACACAGGCTTTAAAGGGAGGGAGGGAGGGAGGTAGACCTTAGTCCTTTTTTGGAGGCAGGAGTCCTCAAGGGACTTGCAAATCTGAAGGTGGGTAAAGTAATGTTGCCAGATGGGGTGCATCCGAGGGTATTGAGGGAGCTCAGGGACCTCCTGGCTGCACCTCTGACAGTTTTATTTAACAGCTCACTGGAAACAGGAGTGGTTCCAAAAGACTAGGGGAGGGGCAGATGTAGTCCCACTACACAAAAGTGGTAGCAGGGAGGAGACTGGCAGTTATAGGCCAGTCAGTGGTGAGTAAGTTAATGGAATCACTGCTGAAGGAAAGGAATGTGGAATATTTTGAATTCAGTAGGTCACAAGACTCAAGGCAACATGGTTTCACAGGGGGAGGTCATGTCAAATGAATCTGACAGATTTCTTTGACTGAGTGACAAAGAATTTAGATCAGGGTGGAACGGTGGACATGGCTTACCTAGATTTCAAGAAGGCTTTCAACACCATTCCACACAGGAGACTAGTAAGCAAGCTGGGTAGTTTGGGGTGGATCCAAAGGTGGTAAACTGAAAAAGAATTTGGTTAGGAATAGGTGATAGGGGGTGGTGGTAAATGGAGTTTACTCCAAGGAAAGGAAGTTGACCAGTAGGATGCCTCGGGGATCAGTGCTGGGACTGGTCCTATTTAATGTCTCAATAAATTACATTGTAGAGGAGCTGGATGGGAAGGTCTGCCTTTTTGCAGATGACACCAAAATCTGCAATAGGGTGGAGGGTGGACACTGTGTGTGTGTGTGTGTGTGTGTGTGTGTGTGTGTGTGTAAAGGATGAGCAGAGACCTGATAAAACTAGAGGAGTGGTCAAGGGTATGGCAGCTGGGTTTCAGTGCAAAAAAGTGCAAAATAATGCACTTACTACACAGAAACCCAGGGGCAGAGTACAAAATGGGTGGAGTGGTATTGATGACCACCAATCAGGAAAGAGACCTGGGGTAATCATATTGAATGACCTAAAAATGGCCAGACAGTGCAGCAAGGCAGTAGGGAGGGCTACTAGTGAGATGATGGGGTGCATTGTTAGAGGTATCACTAGCAGAAAGAGGAAGGTGGTGTTGCCTCTTTATAGGCTGCTGGTAAGACCCCACCTAGAGTACTGTGTCCAGTTCTGGAGACCATGTCTCTGGAAGGACATAGACAGAGTGGAGGTGGTCCAGAGGAGGGCAACTAAAATGATGCAGGGTTTGTATCAACAGCCCTATAAGGAGAGACTGAATAACCTCAATATGTACACCCAAGAAGAGAGGAGGGGAAGGGGGAGATATGATAGAGATCTTTAAATATCTCAGTAGGATAAATAAGCGACATGAGGGAAGTATTTCTCAGACGAATAGGTGCTCAGGGACAAGAGGGCATGATAGGAAGCTGGAGGGGTAGATTCAGTAGAGATGTGAGGAAGTACTTATTCACAGAAATAATGGCAGACTTCTGAAACAGCCTTCCAGCAGAGGTGGTGAAGATGAAAACAGTGGTGGGGTACAATATCACGCCAGTGGTGAGTACATTGGTTAAATAAATCAAGTGCCCCACACCAGGCACTTGGGTTAAATCCCAATACTGACACTATAGTGCAGCATGAGGGGGGTACTGCACTCCTGAGGTGCCATCTTTTGGATGAGATGTTAAACCAAGGTCCCATCTGCCTGTTCTGGTGGTAGTTCAGGTGGAGTTAAAGATCCCATGGCACTTCTCATAAAGAGTAGGGGCATTTTTATTATAGTTGGACTTCATTACACAACAATCAAGAAATGGTATACAAATATTATCGCCCATACATCAAAAACATAACAAATATTCATAAATCAAAGAATCCAAATGTTTGATAGTACATCACATAGCAAAAAGTCACCCTTAAATAATTACTCATTTAAGCTAATACTTCAGCTTGTATTTAATTTAACCAAGGTATACAATTTAACCATAGATGCTGTGCTTTTTCTAAAGAGAATCTATTCATGTCAACTGTCTGTATACTCTGTAAAGATAACCATATGCTATTCAAAAGTTCCTGATAGGTAACTGTTTTTTGTGGCATTATTAACATACATCTTGACTGCCATACAAAGTACTTAAGTAAAGCGAAGGTTATCTACATCGTGTCACTGTAATATTTACTAAAACTGTTATCCTCTGGTCCGTACATGATATGATATGAAGGGGTTGCCAATTGGGTGTCTGACCATGAATGCGACAAATATAACCAAACGGAGTGAGCATAAGGACATTCTAGCAAAAGGTGCTCCTAGGTTTCAACCACCTGTGCACAGGTAGATCTTGAACAATATCTCTCCGATAGCTGTTCATGTTTGCTGTTCCTTTTTACCCCCAGCCTACCATAATTGCTCAACCAGGTACAATCCCAAATAAAGGCTGGTAGCCTAGGGTTCGACAGCTGTTATAAAACACATGATTGTCTGGATACCGCATGACCCAGAAAGTCTACCAATGAGGTTCTTTCTACTGCTATTATGGCTGCATAAATCCCCTCCCTATCTATAGTTAGTAGCTGTGCTGGGGAAATATTCCACCTCATAGCATTCTTGATTCAATCTTTCCCATATGCTAGCATCTTAGAGGGGAGGGACCTCACGTTCTTTCTATCCCATGCTGGTTTATAAGAGTTCAGCCATTCTTGGATCAGGGGTACCCAGTCTATAATACTGGGGCACAATGCAGGGCAAATGTTACAACTCAGAAACATACTATAAAAGAATGCACTAGGGTATATCATTCCCACCCCACCCTTCTCAATGGATAAATATGTAAATTCCCTTTTAATGGGGTTTAATTGAGAGCCCCAAAAAGCCTGAAAAAAACTCCAAACAAACTGGTGCTGATAGACTGTGGAGAGGGAAAGATAAAACTAATATATAAAAATGGTGGGATCAACAAAGACTTAATTAAGAGAACTCTTCTCTTTTTTGATATCTGCTGCCCCTTCCAACTAGATATTATCCTGCTTGCCTGTTCTACTTTAGCTTCCCAATTTAAATGTGCCATATTCCCTGGTCCAAATTTAATACCTAATATATTTATTGGCTCTGCTGTTATAATAATTCCAGCCCATACATCTGAAGGTGGTACTGGGTATTACCCAAAATTACACCCTTGCTCTTTCCAAGATTCATTTTTGACCCTGACAAATATGAAAACTGAATCAAAACTGGTGTTAGAGCCATTTCTGAAGATGTGGTAGATAGTATCAGAATCAGATCATCAGCATACGCTAATACTTTCACTTGGAAGGTGTCTATGAGTGATATTCCTACTAGCTCATTATGGACCAACACTAATCTAATTAAGACATCTATACCAAAGGCATAGAGAAGTGAACTGCTTAACCCCTCTTCAAAATTTCACCTTTCTCCCAAACCAGTCATTTATATTAGGCCAAAGAAAGGAAGCTTCATACATCCCTTTTATCCAATTAACAAACATTTCAAGAATACCAAATCCCAACAATGTAGATAATAAAAATCTGTGGGAAAGCCTATCAAAGCTTTTTGGATTCCTTACCAGGCAGTTTGTCCATGTTCCAAGCATTCCCAGAGTGCCAGAAAATGCTATCTGTCACTAACCCCTCCACAGAGTGGTGCTCCAAGAAACTGGAGAGTGAGCCAGTGGGGACTGCGTACTTCTGAGCCATCCTGGATGAAGGCTCGGGACAAGATGCTGGCCACTGCCACAACTCCAGAGCCAGGCCAACAATGGCTTTGGCCACCAGAAAGACCTCCGTAGGGAAATTCCCTCGGTCCAGTATCTTCGTGAGGGGATACTTGGCCCGTTTAGAAATGGGTTCGAGCTGTAGCCCAGTGGACTCCAAGATGAGCTGAAGCAAACCTAAAAACGAGGATGGTCTGTCATCCACCGACTGGCCCCCTGCAGACTCCAGGTCAAGCGGCATAGAGAACAGGGAGGAGTCATCGTCAGACTCAGAGGAGTCTGCAAACAGCTGCCAGGCACCTGAGCCACCCTCCACCTGCCGAGGTCGATCAGGAGTGAGGGTGACCGACAACCTGTGGGGCAAGCCCTGACCAGACCGAAAATCCTTAGTCAGGGCCCCAGTCTTAGTTTGTGGAGGTGGAGGTTCCACCACAATGGGTGGAGTAGCCGGCTTTGGCCAGACAACCTGTGCCAGGGTTGGCTCCTCGACCACTACGAGGGATTGTTTCGGCGGCTCCGGTGATAGCCACTTAATGGCCGGAGAAGGTGATGGAGTCGGCTTATTTCTGGGCAATAAGAGATGCTGCCACATTAAATCCTCGTAGCACCAACGCAACTTGCGCCAGAGCCTATCCTCCAAAGAGGACAACGAGGATGAGTGGCGCTGCCACTTTCCATGGTGCCGAGACCGAGACTGGCTAGACCTGGAAGAGGACCGAGACCTCCGGGGGTTCCAAGGGTGGGTCAGAGAGGGGACGGGGAAAACCGCTCCTCCCTTGATACAGGGACCTTAACTAGGGACTCCGGCACAGGAGGCACAGGCAAGTCACCGGTTTCCACCAGGGGAACCAGTGAAGTAGAGTTGTCGGTTTCTCCAGTTGACAAACCGTCTGATGGGTCGAGAAAAATCTTGACTGCATCGATGGATGTCTTGGCTGGCTGACCTGACGGGGGCACTGTGAAGCCAGCGGCCACAGCTGCAACCTTGACCGAAGTCGAGAGTCAACGGTCCGGTGAAGGGGATCTCACCCGCTCCCATGAACGTCAACGGTGGGACTTACCCTTAAAGTCATTCTTCTTTGACCGACTGGAATGTCCCAATGGTCCTTCTCCCTTGGTGGAGAGGGACTGGCAAAGCTCCTTAAATGAAGCTGTGTAGGAGGAGGAGCCCAAAGAGAGTGGGATAAATGCCGTGGCTGAGGAGGAAGAAGTAGTGGCCTGGGCCGCCTCCTCCTCCTCGAGGACAATCAATTGCTCCAACTGTTCCGCAGAGCCCACCACTGTGGACACCTCCAAATGGGCCTCCTTAGACTTGACCAGCGGATACTGTTTTGCGGATTGCATGAGAAGAAGTCTGGCATCACGGTCCTCCAAAACCGAAGCCGAAAAGGACTTGCATAGTTCGCAAGCCTGCGAGTTGTGGCCAAGCCCCAGGCAGTAAATGCACATGGAGTGAGGATCGGTCTGGGACATCTTCTGCCCACATGGGCACCGACAGAAGCCAGGAGTCAATTTGTCCATCGCAGCTGCGAGGGAAGACGAAGACCGAAGTCTTGTAAATTTTAAAATAAGTTTCGGAAATTCTGAAGAGTGTGGATCCAGGACTAAAATGCAGTGCACTAAGAAGGGAACCTGAGCTTCCAAGTGGTAAGGAAGATCTGGCATCATGGGGTGGAGCTGAGGGTTTTACCACCCGGGTGGGTGGGAGGAGCCGACTTGAAGACCTTCCAGAAAGATTTAAAGCGGCAAGGAACCTGCCAGACAGTGTGGATTGAACAACGCATCCATGTCCCTAGAAATAGAATTTTAGTAAAATAGATTAAAATATGTAAAATATAAAATACAGAAACATATATCACAAGAACCATACAATCTTTTAAAAGAACAAGGTTTTAACAGTGCAATTCCTACTACAGTACTTAGATTTGTCTCTCTCTCTCTCTCTCTAAATACCTGCTTAAAGTGCTCAAAGATGTGTCTTTCTCAGAGTGTAGATAGAAGTGTGTCTCTGAAGGAAAACAGAATACTGTTTAAAAAAACTGTCTTTGCCAACCCCTTTGCATGAGGTCACCTAGCTCCTCCTCTGTTTATTAGAAATCATACACCCAGGATGTTTTATCATATTAGAAGGTAAGTTAATTAAGGTTACATCAGCAGAAACTCTTTTCTTCATGTGACTTCCCCAATCAAGTTTGTAAATTCCCTTTCATCTATGAGCAATATCCTATCTCACACAGACATCAAAGCATTTATGATTTCACACCAGTGTGTCCTAATCTGGTTTCCTCCTCTAAACGTCATAAAGTTTTATGATTTCCCTCTTAGCAGTTAAAGCTATATTTAACTTAGATAAACTGGAGATCCTTGACTAAGGCCTGTTCTAGTATGTAATTAGCTCCTGGCCTTCCAGGTAACAACTTGTATCTAAAACGTGGGTGTGTGTGTGTGTGTGTGTGTGATTTCACATGCTGTCTCAACATCTCTCATGAGAGACAGTCCATAACACATTTTTATATTTCAAAATCATAGTGTACTCAGAACTGGCTGTCCCTGTGTCACACAGGGCATCAAGTTTAAGGTGAAGCTTGGAGTGGATGGCACTGATATGGGCAAAGAAGTTCAGCCATGCTGTCCAACCACACACCAAGGTACTTGATGGAGAAGACCACTTTCAGAGGGGTGCCATCTAGGGTGTTAGAAATGGTGGGGAGACAAGGAGAACCTGGCCAATTCCTGGCTGGTATCAAGGTCATCGGCACTGTTTATGTAAGTGATAACCCAGAGTTTGTTGGATTGAAAATGCACAGGACTTTATAATGTATAGGGTGCCCTTACTATTAACTGAAATCAAGCAGATTACTGCCTTGTTATGCCATCGATATGACATCACTCTGTTGTTAACCCTTCTTGAGTGTGTCATAGCAATGGTATAACAAAATGGAATGCTCACAACAATCAATGTTCTGTAAAGCAATTTAGTAAAGTAAAGTAATTCAATCTGCAATTACACAATCTTGGTAGCCCATACACTATAAAATATAATATATGGTCTTTGGTTAACAACCGTGCTGAAAAACTTCTTGAGATTGCCATGACATCTGAAAACCTCTTGAGCTGGGCTCTCGAGGTTTACAATGATGTCATGGCAACCTCTCAAAGTGTTTACAGCATGATTATTAACCAAAGACCATACATTATCCTCTGTGTTGAAGTGTTGCTGGAGTGAAATTTCCATGGCTGGGGCTGAGGGGCTGGAGACATAACTGACTGTGTCACGTGCTTACATATGGATATGCAAATTGACACAGGTGGATGGGAGGTATTTTAGGAAGCTACAGATAAAAATGGGACCCAGAATGGAGCCCTGGAGGACCCCAGTCAGAATGGGAAGGGGAAAACATGGCATTCCAACCTGTACTGACTACAGATGGTCCAAGATGTCGGAACAGAACCAGTCAACAGTGGGGGCTAAGAGGCTGCTCCAGGAGAGGGGTGGACCACTGTGTCAAAAGCCTTGGCCAGGTGGACGAAACTGGCCACTGTGATGTGCCCTTGATCCATTCCAGTAAGGATGGAGACAGACTGGAAAGGTCAGAGGTGGAGGAGTAGAGGATATCGACAAGCCTTGAGCAAACTAGGTTCTCCTGCAGCTAGGCAAGAGTGGGGAGAAGGGAGATAGGGTGGGAGTTGCCTGGGGAGGAGGGATCACCCCCTTTGTGTAGAGGAGAACATTAGCAAACTTTGAGGGCTGAGGGACAGCACAGAGGGAGAAGGAGAGGTTGAGAAGGTGGACGAGGGGGGAGGCAATGTCAGGGGATGAGAGATGCAGCAGATTAGGATCAAGATTGTTGGGCTGGAGTTGGACAGATTGATGGAGGAGAGAGCATGCAAGATCTCCTGAGGGGTTACAGTGGAAAAGTAACACTCCTGGGATGAATGGGGCAGGGGGGATGAGGGAAGAGAGTGTGTGGAGGAGAGATGCCAGGAGAGGAAGAAGAGGTAAGAGCATAGGTAGTAAAAAAATTTAAGCGACCAGCAACTCAGGAAGGATCAGTGACAGGTGAACCATTTACCATTAGGATGGGAGAGGCAGAATGGGTGGGGTGGGGGCACATGAATATAAATAACCTTTGGAACTTTGCAGGGAGTTAAGATTACTCTGGAGGTTGGTTTTAAAATAGTCGGATTGTGCATTGCAGACAGCCTTTGTGCAGGAGTTTCTGAACATCCTGTAAGACTGGAGATGAGGCAGGAAGCAGGACAATTTGAAGTGGGTTCAAGCTTGGTCATGGGACTTGCACTGGCTAATGAGATCCTATGTGATCCAGAAGTGGTGGCATCCTTTGACCTTAGATTTTCTGAGGGAGGCATGCTTGTTCCAGATGTATGTGAATCTGGAATGAAACTGGGAGAGGGCCACATTGATGTCATGAGCAGAGAGGATGGATAACCAGTCTGTGGCAGCAAGGTCACTGAGGAGGGAGGTGATGTTAAGAGACTGGCAGGAAGTGGACAAAATGCATTTTGGAGGGGGAAGGAGGGCGTCGAACTTTCCTGACACAGGAAGTCATATTGGTGGTTGAAGGCATCAGGAAGAATATCAGCTGCAGCAATTCAGTAGGGGTGTGAGGAAAGGACCCAGTCCAGGAGAGTTTTGTTGGAGGTGTGCGGACTGAGCTGCATGGGTTCTGTGGTAAGCTGGGTGAGACAGAGGGAGTCAGTCCTATAGGAATGTTGGCCTGGAGGCTGGGGATAGTCAATTGATATTGAAGTCCCTGGGGAGAATGAGCTCACCAGAGAAGTGAGAGGCTAGAATACAGAAAGAATCAGCCCGTGAAGGGGAGAGATTTTATGTGAAGCATAGAAGACCCCAATAAAGAAAAGCAGGGAGACAAGAAAGGAAAGTTTGGTGAGGAGAAACTCATAGGTGGAGGGAACAGATTCCTTGAGACAGACAGAGCATGTGAGACTCTGGTAAATGTAGAGGCCAGTGCTACCACCCCGTTTGCCACAGTCCTGGCTACAGAGGTGGTGGCTGTGGCGTGCCAGGCAGCAGTCTGGTATTCTGAAGGAAGGCCAGAATTCAGAAATGCAGAGTAGGTCAGGGGAATGCTGGAAGACCCATATGTTCAGGTGGTCAATTTTAGGGAGTGGGCGCCTGGCATTCAGATGGAAAATGCAAAGGCCTTTGGAAGGAGATGAGGTGGAGGAAGGGGGGGGGCAGGGTTAGCTTTAACATTGCCAGCTAGGAGGAGAAGCAGGAAAAGGAGCAGAGGGATGGAGTGGGATTTGCAACCCCAAGGATGGGGGGGGGGAGAGGAGGAGGAGGGGAGAAGTGAAGGGGAAGAATGACTTGTTGGAGGAACTCAAAATTTAGGAAAGGAGAGAAGAGAAGACCAGGGTGGATAGAAGAGGGAGGGGGAATTTTACTCCTGATGCTTGTTAGGTTGGCCATTATTTCTCGCAGATTTTCGGTCCTCGAAAAGCACATATGGCTTTGCTATCGATTACGGTGTTATCATCTTACAACATTGGATGGATGATGCCATTCCCAAATATAGGGGATGGCTTCAGGAAATTGTGCAGGCTTTTTCGTATCAGATGGGAATCACTTTATGCCCTAGTCTCTCTGTCTCAGGAGGGAATTTAATCCTCGCCTTCATTATTTATACCTCCTAGTAGATACTTCCCCTTGACACCATTTTGTCTTTTCTTTGTTTTCATCCCTATTGGGCTTGCTGTGCTAAAGGAAGGTGGGAGTGGAGGGATGGTGGTGTTTGTTTTATAGTTCTGTATGGTTCTAGTTGTACACTGTTGGTAGTTCAGATTGATTAGTTTGTTGTTTCTGTTTATACTGTTCTTGTTTATCTAAACTAATAAAGCATATTAAATTATAAAAGAAGGAGGGTGAGATAGGGAAGGGTGATCAAAGAGAGGGCAAGGGAGAAGAAGAAAGTGGGGAAGGCGTAGGAGCGGGAGGAGGAGAAGGCAAAGGAAGAGGGCTGGGTGCGTGACTGTCAGGTATCAGATCGATGTATAAACCAGCAAAACTCAAAATTAATGACAAAAAATAAACACAGCAATAAAATAGTAATATCAAACTGGAGATGACTAGCTAGCTCAGCAGAAATGCACAAAAAGAGCAGGACTGAGGCTAACTAACGTTAAACAATGCACATTTTGAAAATAGGGTACAGTTAGAGTGTAGCTAGGAGTCAGAGAAAATTAAGACCTGGAGACAGACCTGGGGTGCACAACAAAATGGGAATAAAATGTTCAGTAGAGAGCAGCACTGGAAGGAAACAGCAAACACAGGGTGAGTATCCATCAAGGGGAAGCAGTCTATCAGTAGTGCACTCAGAGAATGGAACAGCAGCAACAGTGCAGATGCAGTAAGATTGGTTCAACACTTACAGATGTAGGAAGTCTGATGGTTGGCTTGTGGAAGGAGGGACGACCATCTCAGGGGCAGGGCAGTGTGACTGTCACCAGCTGCCTCTTCAGCTTTTCCAGGCAGACTCTTCTCTGTCATTGCCCTTTGCGCTGTGACCCTTAGCGCTCTGGACGACAGCATGGAGGACCAGTGGAGTGCTGGAATTTATGAAGGAAGCCAGGAGAGCAGATGGACTTCTGAGAATGGCGTCTAATTGGAGGAGCAGATTCAGGCAGCTTGAGGAAGTGACTGAACAGCTTCCAAGTCTGTTGAAGTGATTCCAGGACAACTGGTCCAAAGTGTGAGCCTATAGGTGGAGATCCAATGCAGGGGAAGGGCACTTCAGGTTTGGACATCACTCTCGACCCCAAGAGGTGATGTGGCAGCACTGGTCAAATGCTGCTCGTGGAGAGAATTCACAGCTTTTTACCCCCATGGAGTACAAAGTAGAGAGCAGAAGGTAACATAGTAGCAGTATTGTAGTGTTTTGGTTTAACGTACTGTAGTAGTACAGTGCCATAGTACTGTGATTTAACACAGCAACGGAGTATTGTGGTTTAACATAGTTACACAGTATTTGGGTTTAGCACAGTAATGTAGTAATATGGTATTACATAGGTACATAGATAAATAGAATTTGTCAGCAGATAAGAACTGTCTGGCCCATCTAGTCTGCTAATTTTTCTATGTTTAACTTATGCTGCAGACTTAGTTGATTTGCGGCTTTTCCACTTCTCCATTTTTCTAGTGTTCCTTTGTGGGTGTCCCATGCATTTTTGAATTTCTTCACCATTTTTACCCCTACCACCCCTGCAGGGAGGCTGTTCCAAGCATCTACCACCCTCTATGTAAAGAAATACTTCCTCATGTTACCCCTGATTCTTCCTCCCTCCAATTTCATCTCATGTATCCCAGTTCTTGTCCATCTTCTTTTCTGAAAGATGCCACCGTCCTGTACCTTATTGATCCCTTTAAGATATTTATACATCTCTATCATGTCCCCCCTCTCTCCTTGCATCTCTAGAGAATACATACTGAGGTCTTTCAGTCTGTCCTCATATGACTTCTGGTGCAGCCCCTGTACCATTTTTGTAGCCCTTCTTTGGACTGACTCCACTCTGTTTTTGTCCTTCCTGAGATGCGGCCTCAAAACCTGGACACTGTACTCCAGATGAGGTGTCACTAATGATTTGTATAGTGGCATCACTACCTCCCTTTTTCTGCTGATGATGCCTCTCCCTATGCACCCCAGCACCCCGCTGGCCCTTCTAAATGCCTTCTTACACTGTCCAGCCACCTTTAGGTCCTTAGATATAATTATTCCTAGATCTCTCTCCTGTTTGGTGGCTGACAGTACCTCCCCCACTGAGTACTCCTCTGTCGGGTTCCTGTGTGACCTAAGTGCATAATTTTGCACTTCTTTGTGTTGAATCTCAGCTGCCATACATTTGACCAATCCTCCACCTTGCCCAGGTCCCTTCTCATTCTTTTCACCCCCCTGGTGTGTCTACCCTATTGCAGATCTTTGTGTCATCTGCAAAGGTTTAACAAAGTAATGTAATAACATATTAGTGTGGTTTTACATAGTAAAACAGGATCATTTTTTTAACATAGCCATGTAATAATATAGTAGTGTGGCTTAACAAATTAATGTAATAACATATTAGTGTGGTTTTACATAGTAGCACAGGGTTGTGTTTTAACATAGTCATGTAATAATATAGTAGTGTGGTTTAACAGAGTGATGTAACATATTAGTGTGGTTTTACATAGTAACACAGTATTGTGTTTTAAAAGTAATGTAATGATATAGTAGTGTGGTTTAACAGAGTGATGTAACATATTAGTGCAGTTTTACATAGTAGCACAGTGTTGTGTTTTAACATAGTCATGTAATAATATAGTAGTGTGGTTTAACAGAGTGATCAATCAATCAAATCTTTATTTATTCAGGCGAACATCATTGAGCACAGCTCATTTGCAAGTGATGTAACATATTAATGCAGTTTTGCACAGTAACACAGTATTGTGTTTTAACAGTCATGTAATGATATAGTAGTGTGGTTTAACAGAGTGATGTAACGTATTAGTGTGGTTTTACTTAGTAACACAGTATTGTGTTTTAACAGTAATGTAATGATATTGTAGTGTGGTTTAACAGAATGATGTAACATATTAGTCCAGTTTTACATAGTAGCACAGTGTTGTGTTTTAACATAGTCATGTAATAATATAGTAGTGTGGTTTAACAGAGTGATGTAACATATTAGTCCAGTTTTACATAGTAGCACAGTGTTATATTTTAACATAGTCATGTAATAATATATTAATGTGGTTTAATAACATAATGTAATAACATATTAGTGTGGTTTTACATAGTAATACAGTATTGTATTTTATTTATTTATTTAAAAGTTTGGTGACCGGGAGAGGCACACTGAGCCAAAGCTCGCTTCCAGGTGTGACCCGGGGGAGAGAGGAAGAGGAAAATTCAGAAGAATAGCTGGACTACAGTTTAAATAATTCATACAGGTAGTAAAAAAAATGTGGTAATAAAACATTAGTTGCTTGAGAATTACAGTGCAGCGATGAGAAAGATTTAATAAATTGCATGGGTATTTAATGACTAATAGCTATATGCAGGATGTAAGAAGTAACGTGCAAGAAGGGAGAGAAAGCATGCAAGTATGGCAGCAAAGGAGCAAAGCTATAGTCATGTAATAATATAATAATGTGGCTTAATAACGTAATGTAATAACATAATAGTGTGGTTTTACATAGTAACACAGTATTGTATTTTAACATAATTATGTAATAATATAGCAGTACGGTTTAATATAGCAATGTAATAACGTAATAGCATGGTATAAAGTCAGCCTGGCAACATGGCTATAGAACAACCATCCACTTTACCAGTAGCCTAGGTTTGGAAACAGATTTAGGTTACTCAGGGCTCATTAGGGGACAGAGGATTGAGCTGTCCTAGAAAAGCTAACCTCCCTTGGGGGGACATGCATCCCACTGGTCAGCTGCTATCCGGAGGAGTCTGGGTGTTAACAGGGTGGGATGGGACCACAACTGCATGGAAAGGGGCTCCATGCCCAGACATGCATGGCATCTCCTCAGAGTTGGAGCATTCACATCATGTCACTGCGGACAAGTGGGCCCAAGGGGTGAAAACCCTGACTGTAGCATGGCAATGGCCTGCTCCCCTACAGGCTCTACACTGATAAATGGGCCCCTCTGATACAGTCCTGTGGCAGAGGACACAACAGAGTCAGGTAAACCCCAGTGAAGTCAGGTGATGGGATTGAAAGGACCAGGTCACATCAGAACATGTCAGGGAGGGCAAAGGAGGATAAACAAAGGATTAAAAAATATATTGTGGTTTAACATAGTAACATAAGAACAGAGTAACATAAGAACATAGTGTTGTGGTTTAACATAGTAACATAAGAAAAGAGCATTGTGATTTAACGTAGTAACATAAGAACAGAGTATTGTGGTTTAACATACTAACATAAGAACAGAGTATTGTGGTTTAATGTAGTAACATAACGGAGTATTGTGGTTTAACATAGTAACATAATAACGGAGTATTGTGGTTTAACACAGTAACATAATGGAGTACTGTAGTTTAACATAGTAACATAATAATAATGGAGTATTATGGTTTAACATAGTAACATAAGAACAGAGTAATGTGGTTTAACGTTATAACATAAGAACAGAATATTGTGGCTTAACGTAGTAACATAACAGAGTATTGTGGTTTAACATTGTAACATAAGAACAGAGTATTGTGGTTTAACATAGTAACATAATAACAGAGTATTGTGGTTTAACATAGTAACATATTAACAGAGTATTGTGGCTTAACATCGTAACATAATAACAGGTACTATGGTTTAATATAGTAACATAAAAACAGAGTATTATGGTTTAACATAGTAACAAAAGAACAGAGTATTGTCCGCCAGTGCAGCGGTAGTGTTACTGCTCGCAGCGCCAGCGTTCCGGGTTCGAGAACAGACTCAGGTGGCTGGGGGGCCGGCTGGGGGGAGGAGGATTGAGCACCCACAGGCTGTTGTCCTCCTCTGGGGAGGGTGGGATGCATATCCTGTCACTCTAGTGCCACCTGGGTGACCACGAGTAAGGGTGCAGCAGGACAGCATGAAGCAGGTGGGAGGATGTTGACCGGGAGCAGGAGCGTTGCATGTTGCGATGTGCTCCACCCCTTGGCTCCCCTAGTGAGCTGACATTCTGAGGGGTGGTACCAGAACAAGGAAAAAGCCCTGTGGATGCCAGAGTAGAAGGGATCCAGCTCCCAGACACTATAACCCATCTCTCGTTGGGAGCCGTTCAGACCGCCTGACACTTACTATAATGGACTGGAGGGGGAAGTAGGGTCCCTCCGGGGGGCTGCCTGGGGGGGTTGGCCAAGGCAGCATGGGAGTAAGATCTGACAACCCTCCGAGAGGTACCGGGGTGGGCAGAGAGAGCATAGGATACCCGGTGGAGACCAGCTTCCATGGCGAGAAGGGGGCATAAACAGAGAATATATGGGGGGAAAAAAAGAACAGAGTATTGTGGTTTAACATAGTAACATGGTGTTGTATAAAATAGTAAAATAATGATGGAGTGGTTCAATATAGTAACATAATAAAAGAGTAGTATGGTTTAACAGAGTAGTATAATAACATTGCATTATAGTTCATTATATCATTGTTAGCCAATTAGGATTATTTCTAAACATTCCAGGTAATCTCATAACAATAAGACGGTGTCTCATGCACATACTTCTAAAAATTCTAAAGTTCTAAGTTCAGGTAACACAGTCCATTCCCAACAAAGAGGATTTGCTAATATTCTGCAGAACATTTTTTAAAAGTGTTTAACATGATTTATAATATGTTTATGCAGAAACATAGACAATGATGGCAGAAAAAGATCACAGGTCTATGTAGTCTGCCCGGAGTTCCCTATCTGCCTCAGGACCTGTTGTCAATGCAGGGTTTTATCCCTTCCAGTCCACCCCCTGCTCTTCTCCCTACTGCTACAGACCTGAGCAACCACCAAACCCCTCACTCTGTCACCGCCATGGTTGAAACCATCTATAGTGTTGGTGTCCACCACCTCCGCTGGAAGACTGTTCCATGGCTCCACCAACTTTTCCATAAACTAGAACTTCTTCACATCCCTCTTAACCGCCTCCCCCCCATTTCCACTCATGTCCTTAGGTTCTTGACTCTATACTCATACTAAGTAGTTCCCTGCAGTTCACCTTGTTTATTCCCTTCAGGAGATGGAAGGTCTCTAGTGTATCCCTCCTCTTTCGCCTGGTCTCCAGCGAGTACATGTTCAGTGCCTTGAGATGATCTTAAGAACATAAGAATGTGTTGGCAGAAGGGACCGTGTGATCCATCTAGTCTGCCCAGATTGCCTACCCTCCTAGTCTGTTCTTCTTCCGAGATTACTGCAGTACTTGTCCCATGCTGGCTTAAAAGCAGTGACTGTTTTGGCCTCCACAACCTCTGGTGGTAAGCTATTCCAAGGGTCCACCACCTTCTCTGTGAAGTAGAACTTATGAATGTTGGTTTTAAACTTACTACCTGTTAGTCTCAAACTGTGCCCCCTCTTTCGCGTGGTCTCATTTCTGTGAAAGAGGTTTTCTGCTTTTACCTTATTTATGCCCTTTATGGACTTCCAGTGACGTCAGCAGAAGAGATGGCGACTTAAAGATTCTCTCCAAGAAGCCCTAATCATAATCTAGTGGCATCCATCGTAATCTATTATGCATTCGCCCGCAAAATCCACCAGATCGAAAGTTCTACTCACAAAAGGTGCTCATACCCCAGCTCAGAAACTACAACAACTGCTGCAGCTTGAGAAATCATCCACAATGACTGAGCCGGGGGAAGAGGAGGCCCCACATGATGTTCCCTACCACTCCAGAGGACGAACGACAGCAGTTAGTGACATCGATCCTGCAGACCGCTAAGACGGTTAATAAAATAGATGCCACTTTAACAGAATTGCGAGCAGACATCAATAAAATAGAGCACAGAGCAGACCAACTAGAACTAGACTTAATGAATATGTCGGAACAAACCGACCACCACAATAGGCTGCTACTCTTTCTACTCACTCGGGAAAGGGAACCAACGGTGAAAATGGACGATCTGGAGGGAAGAAGCAGGCGACAAAATATCAGGATCTACAGTGTACTTGAGGGCTCAGAGCGGAGTCCTCAAGAAATGATCCCACACTTACAAAAAATACTCCAAGAATCCCTAAAACTGCATCTGGAATCTCCATGGACAGGGCCCATCGCTCCCTTGTGCAGCGGCCCAACAACCCGAATGCACATCCTAGGTCAATTATTGCTAAAATGACCTCATATAGCTCGAAGGAAGAGATTCTTTGCGGGGCCTGGAGAACCCAGGCAATCATATTTTCGGGCCAGTGTATTTCTATCGATAATGATTATGAAAATACAGTACAGGAAAGCAGATGCACGATGTGGTCTATTCTCACGCAACTAAAAGCAAAAAGCATCAAAGCCCAAATACTTTTTCC
The DNA here is from genome assembly GCA_016271365.2 of Neoceratodus forsteri. NCBI lineage: Eukaryota > Metazoa > Chordata > Ceratodontiformes > Ceratodontidae > Neoceratodus > Neoceratodus forsteri. Next base: position 1,103,193,537 of record CM028135.1, on the reverse strand, counting down.
ACCATGCTTAAAAGTGGAAACAGATCAGAGAATTAAAATATTTGAGAACCTGATAGCAACAGCCTGATTCCTGAAAGGTAAGGGTATATCTGTTCCACACCTGGTCAAGGAGCGCCTCGAGATGGAGCTGATGCAGTCAGCCTGGGCAGTGGCACGAGGGGGAACATCAAGGCAACAGCGTGCTTGACCATTGCAAACATCCACACTGACAGTGGATATCTGCATGGTCTTGAACAACTACAGCTCTCCAGTCCTGATCAATGGGATTACTTTGCGAGATCCCCAAAATGCTACTGATCCCCAAGAAGAAATGGATGCTGCCACGGGAGGTTCTGGACAGTGACTCAGTAGGTAGGCACAATTTCTGAAACATTGGACCCCCCACAGCCCCCCCACAGTGGTCCCAGAGGGTTGAGACTTTTATTCTAGATGCTCCCACAACTGGCTGAAATGGAGATGGGTCCTGAGGAGAGAGGGGGGTCTGGGACAGCCACAAGGCACACCGAGAAGATCCTACTGCATTTCATGGATTTTCAGAAGCCTGCTGGTTTGCTTTAGCCTTGCAGGAATCCTGGGCCTGGTGTTGGACTGTCCGGAATCTTCAGAGGTCTTAAAAAGAATAACTTGATATCACCAAAAACTGAAGAGATTTAATATACGAACTTTTGGAGACAGCTGAGAGACACTGATCATTTAATTGATATAAATGGATTTGCCTCATTTCACGCGATGTGGGCTGTGGGTTCCATGAAAACAACAGGGCTCTGCTTGTCAGGGAGAAAGGGGGGGATACATGAAGGCTTTAACTGCTTTGACGGGAGAGAGAGAGAGGAGACCTTTGAAATGGGTAGCCTGAAACCAGAAAGCAAAGGGCAAATGGGCACCCTAAGGAATAATCTTTGGGGGATCAGATAATTTAGTGAGTAAAGGTGTATGACATGTTCTGTGCTTGGGGGGGAGGGGGAGCCCTCAGAATAGGGGGTCTCCTTACCCTCACCCAATCAAAATAAATAAGGGGGTGGAGAGTGAAACAGCTAACATAATGGCTCAGTATTGTTTAGCCCTCACATTTCTGCTGGCATTGGCAATGCCCAGGGGAGGAGAACATCACCTCCTAGATTCCTTTATGGTGGGGCAAGCCCGACAATATTATAGTGGGCCCAGTGTCATTAGCATGGCATGAACCAGTCCACTACTCATCAGGACTGACCTAGGAAGCATTGTTCTTCAAAGTTACAGGGACTGGGCATGGTGGTCACAATGAGTTTGGTTATTATATTGGGACCAGATAGCCCTGAGAACGTACAACTGGGATATGGGATACTCTTTACCCTCGGGTAGGGAGTGTCCAATACAATATTTTTTAGGTTTAGTTTACTTGAGTTTACTAATCAGTTTAGACTATGGTTGTTTATAGGAATGAGCCACAGGTTCAGAAGTTGGATAATGGTCATACCCCCATCTACTGGGGAAAGTTGGGAAGACGTTAACAATGTTACTCAATATGTCTACGTGGTTTTAAGGTCATTTCAATATCGCAAGCACAGGGAATGGTTTATGACACAAATGCACAAGGCACTAAAACCATCTGGTAGGAATAGTTTTTTCAGGTTAGCATTCACTATTCTACACAAAATTAAAAAAGGAGGCACGGAGGAAGAAGGGGAAAGGGGCATTATTATGGTAAGACAAGGATACAGATTAGATCGGACAGGATTACCTCCAGGATGCATCATGGCTCAAATTAATACTAAAATCCTGCCTTACAACGTTAATGGGATTAATCACCCAATCAAGAGGAAGCAACTACAGAAATTTCTCGGAGATCAAAGATGTGATATTAATTTCGTTCAGGAAACCCACCTGAATCCCACAGAGGTGTTAAAATTGAAATCTAAGGGATACCCTAAATTATTTCATGCCTCCCTGGACAGAGGAAGAAAGAGGGGCGTAGTGATTTTACTTTTGGCTTCCCTATCATTTGAGGAGACTGAAGTGGTGATGGATCCTGGAGCTCGTTATGTTTTGGTTTTGGGGAAAGTGCAAGATGTTCAAGTGACACTGGTTAATGTTTATGCCCCGCCAGGCTCACTGATTAGCTTTTACATAGACCTTCTTAAGATTATAGCGGAGAGGGCCAAAGGAGTGGTAATAGTGGTGGGGGGGGGACTGGAATGTGACTTTAAACAGAAAGTTGGATTCTACATTGAGTATACCCATGGCAGAGAGTAGGCTGACCAAAGGTTTTTCCAGGATACTAAGGGACGTGGGGATGGCAGATATCTGGAGAACCAAGTACCCTAAGGCCAAAGAATACACATTCTATTCCGCTAAACATAAGATATACTATGGGTTGGACATGTTTTTTCACATTTGCAAAGGATATACCTTTGTTTAACTCAATGCAGGTGGGCACAGCCACTCTTTCAGACCTTTAACCGGTACTGGCGGAGGTAGAGTTAGAAATGCCGAAGAAACCTACCCAATAGAGGCTTAATACTAGCCTGCTTAAAGATGAAGGGGTTAGGGGGAAATAAGATATGTCATAAAACAAACAATGGAAATAAATAACAGGCCAGGGATCTCAGCCCAGATACTATGGGACTTAGTTAAAATGATGGTGAGGGGGAAATTCATATCTATAGCCACCTACGAACAAAAAAGAATGAAGGAAACAGACATGTTATATGAACAGCTTAGGACAGAGGAGGGCTTACAAAAACAGAAATGGAGGAAGGATAGGGAAACAGAAATAAAAAGTATTAAAACTAAAATACAACACATCAGTAAGACTGAAACAGAAAAGGCACTTCTATACCTGAAACAATCTTACTATGAAGGAGGTTCTAGGGCTGCTAATGTTCTGGTTTACAGGCTTCGACAGACGGCTGCTCAAGCTAATGTGATAGCCATTAGACATCCTAATCAGAGAACTCTATCCCATACATGGGAGAGAATAGCAAACTCCTTTGTTACCCATTGTAAGACCCTGCACCATCCACAAAGACAAACACACCCAGAGGAAGCACAATGTTTCCTCGGACAGTTACACCTTCCTAAACTTACTCAAGATCAACAGCAAGCCCTAATGGTACCAATTTCAGGGATGGAAATAAGATCTACTATGGAAAATTTAAAGGTAGGAAAGTGTCCAGGACCCGATGGTTTTGATAGTGAGCTTTATAAAGCATTTCAGGCAGAAACAGCGCCTCTACTACAGAATGTATTTAACCTGGTCTGGCAGGAGGAGGAGATAGTTCCTTTGTCGTGGAACTATACAACAATCACGGTTATACCCAAAGAGGGGAAGGACCCTAAAGAATGTGGCTCATACTGGCCAATCTCTCTATTAAATGTAGTTTACAAAATCTTTACTGCCATAAGAACTGCCTGTTTAAATCCCCTACTGGTAGGGTTAACACATCTAGATCAAACAGACTTCATAGAAGGTAGACAGGCCCCTGAGAAGGTGAGAATAACTATTAATATAATAGATATAATTAAGAAACACAAAACCCCTATTTGTATAATGAGCCTTGATGCCCGAAAAGGCTTTTAACCGGGTCACCTGGAACTTCCTATTTATGGTCTTAGAACAATTAGGTTTCCCCAGGTATTCATAGGGTCCATCAAAGCTTCATATGTGTCCCCACAAGCATATGTGAGGGTCAATGGAGGTGTTTCCCAGAGGTTTAGGCTAGAGAGGGGCACACACCAGGGGTGTTCCCTCACACCACTCCTCTTCGCCCTCTATATCGAGCCTCTAGCTTAGGCTATCAGAGAGGGTCAAGGGATCCATGGGGTGCAGGTTGGGGATACTGAACATAATGTTTCCCTCTATGAGTACGATGTCCTACTCTCCCTGTCCAGAACAGAAGACTCACTGCCCAAATTAGGGAGGCTCTTGGATACATTTGGAGGGTATTCGTATTATGCCTTAAATAAACAAAAAGCGGAGGTACTTAAATTTTATTATAGCCCCTCATCCAAAATCTCCCAACTGGCCCCCCCTAAATTGGAAGTCTCAAACACTTAAGAATCTAGGCACCATAATTACTAAAAGCACTGCCATCTTATTTACAAACAATTTTGAACCCCTGGTAAGCCAGATTAGGAGGGACATGAAGGGATGGGACTCCCTCAACCTCCCCCTTTACGACAGAATACAAGTGGTAGTTATGAATATTCTGCCTAGATTTTTGTACCTTTCCCAATGTCTTCCCATTAAAATCCATCATAACTGCTTACAGATCTTGCAAAAGATCATCACAATATTCATCTGGGTGCATAAAAGGCCTCGAATTACAAATGCCTCTGTGCTTATTAATAAAAGGCATGGGGGAAAAGCAGTGCCAGATTTAGAGGATTACTATCTGGTAATACACCTGAGGAGTGCCCTCCTCTGGTTGCACCAAAAATATATGGCTCACTGGAAAAATACAGAAATTATAAATACAGGAGGGGCTCCTCTAGGTGCCAGGACTATGGACCCCAGGTGAACACAACAGGATAGAACTATAACTTCAATGACAATAAGAAACATAATAGGGGCTCTGAGGAGACTATGGTCTAAATATAAACTTAATAGGGAGTTGTGACCACTGAGGTGGGTTGCCTGGGACCCAGATTTTACACTCAGGATCTAACCTTCAGAAGGTGGAGGGGGTTGGGATTGACTACCCTTAGGCAATTTATGGAGGGAGATAACATTTTAACATTTAGGCAACTCAAAGAAAAATATAAGTTACAACAAATGGACCACTTTAGATTTTTACAAATCAGAACTTATATAAATAACTTTAGAAGGCAGGGAATTGGGGAGCACACCTCAGATACCCTATTGAAAGCCATGGTAGAAATCATGGCACATCAGAGACTTCAGGGACATGTTTCAGCTTTGTATGGAGCCCTAAGGGATAGAGGGTTTGTACACATGCAGCCTCTTAAGAGAAGATGGGAAAATGAGATGGGAGAGGGACCATCAGAGGTGGAGTGGGAGACAGTATTCTTACTAGCAAATAGAACTACCTGCTCGCCACACTGGAGAGAGTTTGAGTGGCAGGTGAGAACTCGCTTTTTCATCACCCCAGTGATGACGAGTAAGTGGGCTAGAACCCACCTACCAGCATGCTGGGGAACCTGCCAGGATCCAAGAGCCACCCATTTGCATATATTTTGGCAATACCCGTGTCTGCTGAATTTCTGGAGCCAGATTAAACAGGCGATCTGGGATATATTGCTGGTGGTGGAGGGGTTGGGCCCTAGACACCTGGTTCTGGGAATACCTCCTGGGGATCTTAAAGGGAAGGACAAGATATATCTATGGAATGTTTTGATAATGGCTGCACATAAAGCAATAACAAAGAACTGGCTAAAACCTGATCCCCTAACATCCAGCTGTGGATGGAGATCATCCGAGAAATACAGGAATTGGAGGAACTAACTCACTCAATCAACCTCTGCACCCAGGTATATATTAGTAAATGCAGCTCATGGACATTATGGAAAGAACAATATACACAAGAAGGGGGTAGTGGAAGGGAGGAAGGGTAGACATGGGGGGGGGGGGAACAGAGAATCCATAAAAGAATGAATGATAATAAATGAAATGTTTAAATGAAGGTGCTAACATATGAATGTAATTCTTCCTACTTTTATAAAAGATAATGTTGGGTGGTGTTCTACCCAGAAGAGATAAATTTGTGGTCAGAAGAACCTTGTGAAATGTAAAATGTACTTTGGATCTGTGCATAAATATATAATAAACTTGAATTAAAAAAAAATGTATGCCCTTTATGTATTTGAAGGTTTCTATCATATCCCCCCCTGTTTCTCCTTTGCTCAAGGGAGTACATTTGCAGTTGCTGTAGTCTAGATTCATATTGTTTCTGGTGCAGTTCCAGTACCATTTTAGTTTTTCTCCTCTGTACAACCTCTAAGCAGTCTATGTCCTTTTTTAGGTGTGGCTTCCAGAACTATACATAGTACTCGAGATGTGGCCTCACCAAGGACCTGTACAGAGGGAGTATGACCTCTCACTTCCTACTTGTAATGCCCCTGCCAATACATCTGAGGATGCTACCAGCTTTCTGCACTGCCTTTTCACATTCTCTACCCACCTTTAAATCATCAGAAATATGCACTCTGAGGTCCCTTTCGAGTTTTGTTTCTGTTAATTGTTCAGCATTAAATGTGTATGTATTCCTTGGATTTCCTTTACCTAAGTGAATGACCTTGCACTTTTTGGTATTGAGTTTCAACTGCCAGTCCCTAGACCATGCTTCTAGGCTCTTTAGATCTGCTTCCATTGATTCCGTTCCTTCAACTGTATCTACCCGTTGCAGAGCTTTGTGTCATCTGTAAACTGGCATACCTTACCCTGCAGGCCATCAGCAATGTCGCTGATGAATATATTGAAGAGGACTGGGCCAAGGACAGATCCTTGAGGCACGCCACTGATCACCCTTCCCTCGCTAGACAGTGTTTCATTAACTGTGACCCTCTGCGTTCTATTGTGCAGCTAGTTTTGAACCCACATCACTATTTTGTGCCCTAACCCGGAGTGCTGTAGCTAACCGACCAATCTTCCATGGGGAACTGAGTCAAAAACCTTGCTGAAATCTAGATAGACTATGTCTGCTGCCCCTCGCTGGGCCATTATTTTGGAGACTCAGTCAAAGAATTCAATCATACTCTTTTGGCATAACCATCTTACTTTAAATCCATGCTGTTTAGTATCTACCTGCCCTGTTTCCATAAGGAACTTCACTATTCTTTCCTTAAGCAGGGATTCCATAAGCTTCCCCACTACTGAGGTCAAACTCACTGGCCAGTAGTTTCTAGCCTACTCCCTGCTTCTACTTTTGTGCAATGGTACCACTGTGGCCCTTCTCCAGTCCTGAGGTATTTCCCTGCTCTCTAGAGACTGTGTGACTAATTCTGCCAGTGGATTTGCAATTTCCTGTGTCAGTTCCTTCAGAATTCTAGGGTGGATTTCATCTGGGCCCATTGCTTTTTTTCGCTTTTAATTTGAAAAGCTCTTTTAGGACACTGTCTCTTGTGAATGGTCTAGCACCCGCTTCTATGGTGAGTCTGCCTGTGTTCTGCATTTTGGGTGCATTGCCATCGTCGTCTTTGTGAAGACTGAGCAAAAGAAACTGTTTAGAATCTCCACTTTCTTCGTTATATTCTGCCTGTTTGCTGTCTTTGGTTGCTATTGTTATAAAGCCTCCTTTTGTTTTCCTTTTTCCTCTGATGCATCTACAAAAAATGTTGTCACCCTTCTTCACTCTTCGTGTGATTCTCTCTTCTGTCTGGGCTTTGTCTGCCTTTACTGCCTTCCCTGTTTCTTTTAACTTTGTTTTGTAGATTTCCATATCTGCCTCATTGTTAGTGTCCTTGAATATCTTGAACGCTTTCCTTTTATCCTTTATTTTTGTTGCTACATCCTTGGTATACCAGAGTGGTTTCCTCCTTTTTCTTGACTTACAGATCTGCTTTTTGCAGTGGGCAGTTGCTGTGAGGAAAGCTTCTTCCAGGACTTTCCACCTCTGTTCCACTGTGCCCCGTTTCCTTGCTAAGTATTTGTTTTATTGAAGCCCTCATTTGAGTAAAGTCGGCCTTCTTGAAATCCAGGACCGTGAGTTTGCTGAGGCTGACTTCTGCTTTACTGGTGATGGTGATCCAGATGGTTCTATGGTCACTGGTACCCAGACTGCTGCCCACCGCTGTGTCAGAGATCCTGTCGCTATTTGAGAGCACGAGGTCCAGTATGGCTTCCTCTCACGTTGGTGTGGTCCCCAGCTGTCTTAGTCCTGCTCCATTTAGTGCCAGGAGGAATTCTCTGCTCCTTTCCATAGAGGCCATGTGTGAGAGCCAATACACATCTGGTAGACTGAAATCACCAAATAGCAGCAGTTCTCCTTTGTCTGCCATCTGTAGGACAGCCTCCAGGAGTTCCCTCTCCAACCCTTTATTCTGGGCTGGGGGTCTGTATATAACCCCAGTTCGGATAGGGTACTAATTTCCTGCACTGAAGGTGACTCAGAGGACCTCCACTTTGCTGCTGTGTCACTGGGTTTCCATAGCATTGATGCTGTTTTTTACATACATTGCTACCCCTTCACCTTTCTTACCTTTGTGGTCTCTTCAGAATAGTGTGTATCCTGGGATAACTACATCCCCGGTGTGGTTCTCAGTGAACCATGTCTCTGTGACCACGATCCAGTCCAGGTCTACCTCTGCCATTATGGCGGTGAGATCCGGGATTTTGTTCACCGGGCTACGAGCATTTATGCATAATGCTTGCCTTCCTTGGTTAGAACTGATCACTGTGGAGCTTCCCTTTTTCTGAATATTTGCAGGAGACGTTGCCTTTATACTAAGTAGCCTTGTAGAGTCCTTAAGTGTGCTGACAATGTGTGTGTTAGTGTTGTCTTGATGTGATTGTGTGTTCATAGAAGATTGTTGGGGAGTGGCAACAGTTGTCCCCTGTGGTTCCTTGGGCGCTGCGGCCCACTCCTCATTGTCTAGTTTAAATTAGAAATGAAAACATCAGATTTCTGGACTAGCGCCCAGGTGCCCTCCTTGATGAGGTGCAGGCCATCATATCAAAAAAACTGCCTTTCCCAGAATGTATTCCAGTCCCCTGTGCATGTGTAGCCCCTTTCTACACGCCAGTCTCTGAGCCAATTGTTGAGCTCAGGAGGTGTCTTTATCTCTGATCTTCTTCCTGCTAGCTCCTTTTTCCCATACTGGAAGAATCTTCATAAGATCTGCCCCATTGGCCCTGCATCATCTTGGTCACCTTATGTTGCTCCATCTCCAGTCTGTCCCTGCCCTTCCTTAGGTAAGAACTCCAAAACAGAGTACAGAAGTATAGGTGGAGCCTCTCCAGTGCCCTGTATAGAGGTAGTAGTACATTACGCAGAGGATAATGCCTGAGTAACAGCGGTTAACCATGATGTAATCACCTCAAGCAGTTGCCAGGACAACAAAGTAAACCTTGAGAGTGCAGCGCGGGAGGTTTACAGTTGTCATGGCAACCACGAGGGGTGATTACATCTGTGGTTGACCAGCATTACTCAGGCATTGTATTTTATAGTGTGTAGAAAAATCAGCCACTGGGGGGGGGGGACAGTTTTTTTTCAATGTGCGTTTGTTCTGCTCGGCGATGAATGCCTCCTGGTTTGAATGTTGAGCAACTGAAGTAATGAAATTAGTCATTGCGCTCTATAACTGCAGCGGGTCTGTAACTGTCTGAATGGAATGTGTATGTTTTAAACAAATGTCCAAGCAGCAGATCACCTTTCCTTTCCAAGAATTTTGACAGATGGTAACATTCTATCCTGTACTCCCATCATTATGATATAGTTAAACAAGGTTTACAGCATGTTGATGTCATAACGATGGGATTATCAGGTTAGAAGCTGATTGAAAGCAGTGGTTAATAGTCACTGTCCGTACATTATCTCTTTTTTTTTTGCTGTCAGTACCCCTTACAATACACCCCAGCTTTCTATTAGCCTTACTACAGGCCTGTAACATTGGCTTGATTGTTTGAGGGAGTTAGTAATGATAACTTCCAGGTCTCTTTCCTCTGCCATATTGTTCGGTTTAACCTCTCCCGTCCAGTATTCCGTGTTTCTTCTCAAATCGTTTGTGTGCCGGCAGCTCAGCCATGCTTCACAGTTCACGCACCCAAAGAACGTGAGAATGCACTCTTATAACCATAAGAGACACAGTAACTGTACACAGAAACAGATACATAATAACATAGTTTTGTGTGGTTTAACATAGTAAGATACTAACAAGAGTATTTTGGTTTAACATAGTAACGGTATTGTGGTTTAACTTCAGTAACACAGTATTGTGATTTAACACAGAAACCTAGTACTGAGATTTAACATAGTGATATAATAACAGCATTGTGGTTTAACAGTAACGGAGTGTTGTTTAATGTAGTAACAGTACTGTCATTTAACATAGTAATATTGTTTTGTGGTTTACCATATTAATATAATAAAAGAATTTTCATTCACCATAGTAACAGAGTATTTGAGACCTGAGGGAGTTGACAGTGTCCCTTTAACATATTAACAGTACTGCGACTCACTATAGTAACATTGCTTTGTGGTTTAGCATAGTAATATAATAACAAGAGTATTGTGGTTTACATAGCAGTGGGTATGGTGGTATAAGATAGTACAATTGTGAATTAATGTAATAATGTAATAACATAGTAGTGTGGTTTCTCATAGTGTAACCCAGACTCTTGAAGGGGGGAGGGGCTCCAAAGAGATGAAGGTATTTGGGTGGTGGTTGGGGGTGCCAGAGAGCTTCAACTTAAGTAGACTCACCACAAAACAGCTTCGACATTAACTATCACTATCTAACTAAAATATCATAATTAACACTACTATAAAAGGAGATTTTACATACTGGCAGCTAGCGTGAGATTTGGGGAGTCATGTGAAAATGGTTAATAAGAATAAGCCTGGTGAAGGAAGTGAATCTAAACAGCCCTTGGCACAGAAAGAGGCCACAGGAGCTGCAGGGTACAGCACAGCAGTGGGTCTGGAAATACTGGGAGGCTCTGCTGCTCAATCCTGGCATTATTATAATTTCTGCACTAAGTAAAGTACTTTGCAAAGAACACATTTTCATCTGTGCACTACAGATACTGTTGTTTTCTTTCAATTCTGGCATGAAGTCTAACTGGCAAGTGATGCCTGCAACAATGAGTTCAACGGACACTAAAACAGAAGCAATTTGGGTGTGTTCAGGCTCTCGGGAAGTGAAAGCTGAAGTGGCTATTGACCTGGTCAAGGCAGTGGATGATTGCTTCTCATGCACATGGAACACCAATACTTGGGTACAAGAAAATGCATAGCTTCCCTACATAATAATAATATTCTTTAATTATAATGCGCCTTTTGAATATTAAGGTGCAGTACAGTTAAGACAGTTAAAACAAATAAAACAGTATCATAATCACATTAAAATATACAGTACAAACTGAATCAACAATTTTCATCACCGAATGCCTTTTTCCACAGAAATGTTTTTTGGGCCTATTTGAATCCATTCACAGTCAAGCACTCCCTAATCCGATGGGGTAGAGATTTCTAGAGGGTAGGGGCCATGAACATAAATGCCCGGGCCCCGGCAGTTTTTAAAACCACACTCAGAATCTCCAGCAACCCCTCGTCGGCTGAGTGGAGTGGCCGCTCAGGGTGATAAGGGATTAGAAGCTCTTTCAGGTAGTCAGGGCCCAATCCGTGTAAGGCTTTATATGTCAGTAACCTGACTTTAAAGGTGATCCACCAGTGCAGCCAGTGCAGTTCCCACAGCACCGGCGTGATATGGGAAAATCTAGGAGTCCCCATCAACAATGGGGCTGCGGAATTCTGCACCAGCTGCAAGCGGCGGATATCAACCCCTGGTAGCCCAAAGTAAAGCAAGTTGCAGTAATCCAAACGCGAGGTCACAAAGGCATGAATTAATGTAGGTAGTTCGCCAGATGGAACAAGGTGCTTGATCCTAGCGATGCTTCTCAGATGGTAAAAAGATGACTTAACGACAGCCAAAACCTGTGCACGAAGTGTCAGCCCCATGTCCAATAACACCCCTAGGCCTCATATCTGTTCAGAGGCATGAAGCTCTGCGTCTCCAAGGAACAATCCTAAGGGACAGCCTGCCCCCGGCCCCCCTATCCAGCGACCTGAATCCAAAACCATCACCTCCATCTTCCCAGGGTTCAACTTCAGCCAACTGGATTTCATCCACTCCTGGATTTCAGTGAGGCAGCTGTTAAATACCGAGAGTGCTCCTTCCTGGTCAGGCACAAAAGACAGGTAGAGCTGGGTATCATCAGCATAACAGTGAAACCTCAGCCCATACCATCTTACAATGTCTCTGAGGGGAAGCATGTACACTGCAAACAACATGGGGGACAATACTTAGCCCTGAGGAACCCCACAAGACAGAGAGGTTGGATCAGAGGAAAAAAACCCTGACACTACCCTCTTGAGTTCTTCCAGTGAGGTAAGATGTAAACCATCTGTGGACCAAACCAGAAAGCCAATAGATAAATCTCAGGCGCTCAAGCAGAACCCCATGGTCAATGGTGTCAAAAGCTGATGACAGATCTAAAAGTACCAAAATGGACTGTTTTCTCTGGTCTCTCGCCATCAGGAGATCATTGAGCACCTGAACCTGCGCAGTCTCAGTACTATGCCTCTTTCGGAAATTGGATTGGAGAGGCTCGTAGATGCTATGGATGGTCAAGTGGTTCTCCAGTTGAGCAGCCACTACTTTCTCAATCACCTTCCCCACAAAAGGGAGGTTAGAGATTGGCCTGTAGCTTGCCAGACAGTTAGTGTCCAAAGAAGCTTTCTTCAACAAAGGTGTCACTACTGCTTCTTTCAAGGAGCAGGGATATTCACCAGAGTCAAGGGAGCACCAGACTATCTGCGCCAGAACTGGGCTGATAGAATCACCACAACTCATTATCAGTGATGTAAGGCCCGGATCTAAGCTACAGTATGTTGGGCGCATCCCCTGGACAATCCGCATAACATCCACGATTTCTGGATGGTCGAAGGTACTCCAGGAGAACGGAGGGATGGTGGCCAAGCCCTGATCCTCAGCAACTCACACAGAATATGTCAAATGGATCTCTGACCCAATGTCGGCCACCTTATCAGCGAAGAACCGAGCAAGCTCTTTACATTGCAATTGTGAAAAAGCTCTTTGGAGCTGCAGACAGGCTGTGTTCCACAGCCTGTCTACAGTTCTGAAGCACTGAGCTGGTCAGTTCTGAGTGGCAGCGATTTCCACAGACAGGAACTCTGCCTTCTTATGGGAAATTTCTGACTGACAGAGCTGATAATGCTCTAGCAGTCTAAGATGGTCGGCATGTAAGCCGGATTTCCGCTAACAACATTTTAACCTGCGTCTTAGTCGCCTACAGACCTGAATCCCAGGCAAATATGTAGAGGGCTGTCACTGTGTGACTTGCTGACATGAGAGAAGGCAAGGAAGGAGCAGACTTGAAACTATTTCATTCAAATTTATTGCACAATACCCTGCATACGTTGTCAGATATACTTGGGTTTTAAAACAAGAGTGTCTACCAGATTACCAGGAGGAGAGTTTCCACAGTGAACAAAAAATCAAGGATCATCCTTATCATAGTAGGCGATATCACTATCACTACAAAAGGACAGACTTCTGTAGGGATCCAGGATGCATCAACCACTACAGCACCAAGATAGGAAAATACATTTCTTTCCAGGTTTGCCGTTTGCCATGAGCGACAAGTCCTGCACTTCAAGATGGCAGACTTTGTAAAATTGGGGGAACACCCCCAGAAAATCCTGCAAAGGGTGTGAGAGGGGAAGGAGTGGAGGAACAGCGGCAGAAACTTAAAGGAGCCATAGCAGAGACAACAGGACTCTATGTAAAGCTAATAAACAAAGCATAAAGAAGGGGAAAAAAGACACTGTAGTTTTCAAGAGGTAAACAGGCATTCAAAAAGTACAAAGATACACAGAGAGAGACACGGATGTGTACCAGGTAAAACAGAAGGAGGTGGGGAAAGCAGTCAGGTGTGCAAAGGTGCAAACGGAAGAAAGGATAGCAAAGTCAGTAAAAGAAGATGACAAAACCTTCTTCAGGTATATCAGAAAAAGGAAGAAGACCAGTAGAGGGACTGTGAGGTTGAATGGGGGAGTGTTCAGAGGCGACATAGAAATAGCAGAAACTCTAAATGAATACTTTGGCTTAGTATTTACAATGGAAGGGGAAGGGGAGGGACCCAAATTAGAAGGTAGAAACACACATGGGGGGGGCACCAGTACATTCACAAAGGAGAGAGTCCTAAAGGAACTCTCAAACCTAAATGTGGACAAGGCAATGGGACCAGATGGGATGCATCCCAGAATACTGAAAGAACTCGGGGAGGTACTAGGGGCACCACTGACAGCCCTATTTAACAAATCCCTGGAGGAGGGAATGGTGCCAGAGGACTGGAGGAGGGTGTGTTATGCCTGGGTTATGCCCCCTATTGTCCCACATACACCTCACACATACCTCACACTGTATTCCTGGTCTATTATACTGTGATGCTGCTATTTTGCACTAACATTGTAAATATGAGCATACATCATATAAGCATGGGCGCTAAAAATGTGATTTGCTGCTAAAATATGCTAATATTGTCATGCATAATTTATTATACCTCACTATAATACATTTATCTAGATTAGTTTTTCTTTTATAAATATTCCATTTATAATCTACCTAATCACTGATAAGATGACTCTGAGGGATCATCAGTGATTATTGTATACTTATATTATCATATAATTATATGTAGTGTGTATTTTACACTCAGGCAGACATGCCACGTGTAATAGTGCACTGTCATCAGCTCTCTTTGTCTAAGCAAGCTGACAGAGACAGAAAGCCTTTGTTATGTCTTATGTTTTGTATTGTACGTAAGCAAGAAATGGCGCATGTAGCTTAAACTGTCAGCATTTCTTTTGTCTAAGCTATAATGCTAATGGAAGCATATTCTGTCTCATATAATACTCATTAGTAATTCTGTCTCCTAAGTCATTCTCCAATGGAAAATGACTTAGGACCAATACATATTGTTTCTCATATCTGTAACTATGTTGAAATCTCTGTTGCTATGCTGTTATCTGTAGTATTTAGCTGTCCGCAGCCCACTGTAGCTTCTCTAAAAGGGCAGAGAGCTAGAGTGCAGGAAAAGATAAACCAAGATCTTGGAGAACCTAAGATCTACAATTCTGGAGATTATGTACATTCTTCAGGAATGGCGAGAAGCCCATCTCCCTTGTAATTTTCTCTGTCACATGCTTGGCGTAAGTAGTATAATAAACTTTATTGGTACTCCTTGCTTGTTTACAAATGTTTCTTGGCAGACTCCAAGACACAAACATCTGTATTATTATTATTTTTATTGTTTACCCTACACACCAAAAGTGTTTAAACAACAGGTGAATGTGGTACCACTACACAAAAGTGGGACAAAGGTGGAAGCTGGAAATTACAGGCTGGTCAGCTTGACCACAGTGGTGGGGAAAATCATGGAATCCATGTTAAAGGAAAGGATTGTGGCATATCTGGGTGCTAGTGGGGCACAAGACCCAAGGCAACATTGGATTCACAGCAAGGAGATCTTGTTCAACAAATCTGATAGATTTCTTTGACTGGGTAACCAAGGTGGTGGATCAAGGAGGGGCAGTGGACATGGCCTACCTAGATTTTAGCAAGGCACTCGACACCGTCAGCACACGGAGGCACAAACAAATTGTGCAATCTGGGAGTAGGTCCCAAGGTGGTACAATAGGTCAGAAATTGACTGAGCAACAGGGCACAGAGGGTGGTGGTGAACAGAGTTTAATCACTGGAGAGGGAGGTGACCAGTGGGGTGCCACAGGGTTCAGTTCTGGGTCCAGTCTGCTTCAATGTCTTCATTAGTGACATTGTGGAGGGGCTGGAAACATAGAAACATAGACTTTGATGGCAGATAAGGACCGCTTGGCCCATCTAGTCTGCCCATTTCCCTACCTACCTAAAGGATAGGCCACAGATCCTAGTTAACCAACAGCCTATTTCTTCCTACCCCCCACAAGAATTCCCTTATGTCTGTCCCATGCATTCTTGAATTCTCCCATAGTTTTAGACCCCACAACCTCCTCAGGAAGGCTGTTCCATGCATCCACTACCCTCTCTGTGAAATAATACTTCCTCACATTGCCCCTGAACCGCCCTCCTTCTATCTTTAAATTGTGTCCCCTTGTTCTTGCAAGTCTCTTTTTCTGAAAGATGCTACCCTCTTGGACTTTGTTGATTCCATTGAGGTACTTAAAAGTTTCTATCATGTTCCCCCTCTCCCTTCTTTGCTCAAGGGTATACATATTAAGCTCCTTTAGTCTCTTCTCATACGGCTTCTCTTGCAGACCCTGCACCATTTTAGTTGCCCTCCTCTGGACTACCTCTATCCTGTCTATGTCCTTGCGGATTTGGGGTCTCTAGAACTGGACACAGTACTTCAGATGGGGTCTCACCAACTGTCTGTACAGAGGGATAATAACTTCCTGTTTTCTGCTGCTGATGCCTCTCCCTATACATCCCAGTATACCCCAGCCTTCCCTACTGCCTTCTCACATTGCTTGCTAACCTTAAGGTCATCTGATATGATTACCCCCAGGTCCCTTTCCTTTTTTGTTGTTGTTACTACCTCCCCACCCATTGAGTATTCTTCCCCTGGGTTCTTGTTTCCCAGGTGCATTATTTTGCACTTCTTTGCATTGAATCCTAGCTGCCATACGTCTGACCATTCATCCAACCTTGCCAAGTCCCTTTTCATCCTTTCCATGCCTCCTTGTGTATCAACCCTGTTGCAGAACTTTGTGTCATATGCAAAAAGGCATACTTTTCCTTCCAGTCCCTCTGCAATGTCACTGATGAAGACATTAGAAAGGACTGGACCCAATACTGAACCCTGCGGTACCCCACTAGTAACCCCTCTTTCTTCAGAGTGGACTCCATTTACAATTACCTTCTGTGTCCTGTTGTGCAGCTAATGTTTTACCCAGGCTTCCACCCTGGGACCCACTCCCAGGCTGGTTAATTTGACTATTAATCTTTTGTGTGGGTCTGTGTCAAATGCCTTGCTAATGTCTAGGTAGGCCATGTCCACAGCCCCTCCCTGGTCTATTACTTTGGTCACCCAGTCAAAGAAATCAATTAGATTTGTCTGACATGACCTTCCCGCTGTGAACCCATGCTGCCTTGGGTCCTGTGCTCCACTGGCCTCTAGGTACTCAATTGGAAGAGAAGGTGTACCTCTTTGCAGATGACACAAACATCTACAATAGGGTAGACACTACAGACAGAGTGGAAAAGTGGTCAAGACAGTGGCAGCTTAAATTCAATGCAAAAAAGTGCAAAGTCCTGCACTTGGGCCACAGGAATCCTGGAGAGGAATACAAAATGGGGCGTGGGGATACCAACAGCAAAAAAACTAGAAAGGGACCTGGGGGTAAACATAACAGATGACCTGAAGGTGGACAAGCAACGTGAAAAGGTGGTGGGGAGGGCCAGAGGGATGCTGGGGTGCATAGGGAGGGGTATTCCCAGCAGAAAATAGGAGGTGGTGATGTCACTGTACAGGCCATTGGTTAGGCCACATCTGGAATACTGTGTTTAGTTCTGGAGAACACAGGTCCGGAAGGACATTGACAGATAGAGGGGTCTAGAGAAGGGCAACAAAAATGTGAAAGGCTTGCACCAGAAAACATATGAGGAAAGACTGAAAAACCTCAGAATGTACTGTAAACCCTGGAGGAAAGGACAGAGGGGGGATATGAAAGAGACTTTTAAGTTCCTCAGTGGAATCAACAAGGTCCAGGAGGGTAGCATCTTTCAAAAAAAGAGATGTGCAAGAACAAGAGGTCACAATATGAGGGTGGGGGGATGGGACTCGGGAAATGTGAAGAAGTATTTTTTTACAGAAAGGGTGGTAGATGCATGGAACAGCCTTCCAGTGGAGGTTGTACAGGCTAAAACAATTGCTGAGTTCAAGAATACATGGGGATAATCAGAAGGCAACTCTAGTGGCAGGAAAGAGAGGGTAAGTTGGTGATCATCTTGGATCAGGAATTAAGTAGGTAGGGAAATGGGCAGACCAGGTGGGCCAAGTGGTCCTTATCTGCCATCAAAATATGTTTCTGTGTTTCTATGTGCTAACAGTTTGATGACAGCAGCTTTGTGGCTTAGGAAGTGGTTCACTTACTCTTGCTGGCAGCCAGATTATGTATCTCATATCCCCCCCCCCCTTTCAGCTGCTCCAGCCCTGCTCTGGCCCTGAATGGGCTAGCAGACCTGGCCAAGAGCTCAAGCCAGCCACTTGCAACCTCCTACCTGCTCAGTAGCTCCACAAGCTACTGCCGCCCTGTTCCAGTCCTGAACGAACTAGCGGACCTGGCCAGGAACCCAAGCCGGCCATCTGCAACCTCCTGCCCACTCGGTAGCTCCGCAAGGTATGCTTTCAGTCATAGGAAGCCATGGCTTGAGCGCGCCATTTTTCTGATTGGTTCCTTCTTCCTGTAGCTGGCTCCCTCTGATTGGTTCCTTCTTCCTGTAGCTGGCGCACCGTTGGCCACCTTCCAGCCTCGGGCTGCCTGCGATTGATTACTCTGTCTCTGCTTTAATTTCTGAACCCTGATAGTGTAGCACTGTTTTACAGCAGTCTCTTTTACCCTCTATTTGTTAAATTGTATGCCTAGGTTACAATGTACTGTTGTAATTGACTGTATTTATTGCACCACTTTCTGAGAATGACTTAGTCCTTATTACTTAGAGCATTTCCAAATTTTTACTGTGCATGTTTAGAGTGATCCACTAAGCTAACTCTGTACACCTGCTGTTTTCTGCCCTAATCTCTTTGCAACTTCTCCGCCCTAAACCTCCTGCTCACAAACATTTGTCTTCTTTGTTCTCCTTGCCACCACTGGCACCAAACCCTGTTCCCCTCCTCTCCCCCTGTTTCTCTCCCATGCCTCTTCTCCCACACCTACTCTTCACACTTGCTCTCTCAGCTTTTGTTTCAGCCTCCTGACCCGTCCACTGATTTGTGTTGCGGCGCCAACCCAGACCTAAATCCCTGACTGATCGTTCCCTTCTCCCCCTCTCTTTCAGCTGCTCCAGCCCTAAACAGGCTAGCAGACCCAGCCAGGAACTCAAGCTGACCATTTGCAACCTTCTGCCTGCTCAGTAGCTCCACAGGTACACTTTCAGCCCTAGGAAGCCGTGGCCTGAGTGCCACTTTTCTGATTGGTCCCTTCTTGCCATAGCTGGCTCACCAATGGCCAACTTCCAGCCTTGGGCCGCCTGCTATTAGTTACTCTCTTTCTGCTTTAATTTTTTAACCCTATTAATGTAGCACTGTTTTACAGAGCTCTCTTTTGCCCTTTATTTTGTCCCACCCACACACTTCATCCCCAGCCTCTATTAATTACTCCTCCTCCACAGCTATTCCACAAACTTTCTCTTCCTCTCTCCTGACTGGTGCTTGCCCCTGGAAGGCTTTCTCCACAAGGGGGCTGTCGCTTTCCTTGGTCTTTGCATCCTCCCCTGATTTGTCCCTTAGTCAATGAGTTTATTGCTTTCCTCCTGCGTCCTCCTAACACTCCTCACTGCACTCAGACTTCATCATGGCACTGCACACAGTCACTTGTTTGCCGCTCACATCGTAACAATGCCTCCATTGCTTAACATGCCATATTTAGGCTTAGTGCTACTTTTACTGCCAACCCTATCTGAGCAAGCCAGTGATGAGCCACAAGCATCTGCCCAACCCATATGTGATAGTGACCTCCTCTATGACTACCGCACCATTACCTCACCTTTTGGCACTGATCCTGCAGTTCCTGATACTCGTGGTGAGATGCCTCCACCTTTCTGGTTTTTGCTGATGAGCTGCCCCACCTGGCAACCCCCACTACCTTCCCTTCTTAGATGTTTTATCTAGTTGGACAAATGTAATGTGCGGAGTACATCGAGAAGGTTGCACAAAATTGGTTATAGGAATTTTAAGGAAAATCTTCATAGATTGGTCCTGCTCCTGCTGCTCCTTTCAGGCAATACACGTCCTAACCCGGCCCCCCCACAAAAAAAACAGGATGCCTGTCAACAGAAATCTGGCATGCTTACTCTTGCTTCAATCAACATCTGCAGCCTCCTCGCTAAACTAGATAATCCCCACGCCTGGGTTTCTCAACACAACCCAGACGTTCTGTCCATAGTTGAAACATGGCTTTTACCCGAAATCCCTGATACATCCATTTCATTCCTGGCTATACGGTTTTCAGACAGGATAGAATGACAAAAAGAGGAGGAGGGTGTGCGATCTACCTGAGGGACAATATACAGGGCTTCGTTCTGCCGCTGCCCAACACTGGGGACCACATACAGGCAATTGCCATTAAGGTGCTCCTTGGAGCACATGACAAATCCATTACTGCCCTGTCAGTTTACATCGCACCTAGGCAAGCTGTCCATGGTCTCAGCTTTCTACTGGGTTGCTTAGGTAGCCTGAGTCTTAATGCTAAAGTCATGCTGCTTGGTGACTTCAATGTCTACTGGCTTTTCTCTGAGACTAGCCCCTTTAAGTACGCAATCTTAGCAACTCACTTCACACAGCTCATTGAGACTCCTACAAGAATGAACTATAGGATCGGCACAAGTACTGCACCTTACTTGATTGAGTACTCTCAAACTGCCCTGAGAACATATCTGACACTACTGTACTCCCGGATGCTATCAGCGACCACTCCCCTGTCTGGTTCTGTTGGTTGAATAAGTTATCCAAAACTCCTGCCAGAACAATAACTAATAGGGTCCTTACCTGAGGTCATTTCAGCCCACTTAAATTAGATCTTTTTTTTTTTTTTTTTTAATTTTCCTATTTTTTTCCCCACACATCTCGTCGACCATCGACTCTGGTCACGGACCCCTGGAGCCCCGGCCACCGGAAATTGCTGTCTCCCCCGGTCATCCCTGGCTAACCCCCCAGAGAGTGGGGCTGCAATTCCGGCCCCCCATATCAGACCGCGGAACTGTGACTGGTTGGGGGAATGGCTCCGGTGGCCAATCAGGGCTTTTCTGGGTCAGAGCATCACCGAGATGCAAGGCATGGGATTTTTTGTTCCTTCCCATATTCCCTCCCCCCCGAGGAGGCGGGGGCGATGCAATGACACCAGCGTCCGCCCGCCTCCCACCCCCATTTGAACTTCAGCAGCTCGAGTTCTCCCGGCCTCCGCCAGGAGTCCCCAGAGCTCCCAATGCGTTCCACCTCCCCCAGAGAAGGAGAGAGCTGCCCATCGGATGCTCGATCCTTTCCCCTTGGCCAGCCCATCCGATGAGATCCGGTCCGCTCCTCGATCCGGCCGGCGTCGCAAGCAGAAATCCCACCGCTGCGCCAGCGGGCCAGCCTTATTAGATCTTCTTAACACTGACTGGTCAGTAGTTCTCACATCCAGTAATGTCAACTTTGCACTTGAGCTTTTCATCTGCCTTTTCAACGCAGTATGTGACAAACATGCTCCTTTCAAAAGACGTAAAATCAAAGGTCATTTTAAACCCTGGCTATTTCCTGACATTATTGAGGTCCTGAATACCAGGGACCATCTCTGGCATGTGGCTAGGACCTCAGGTAAACAATTTGACATCTGGAACTATAAAAAAGCCAGATATACCTGCACCAGGACTATCTGCGTAGCTAAAAACCAACATTATGAAGAAGCCCTCGCTCATACTTGGAATGACAGCAGACAGTTCTGGAGTAATCTAAAAATGGTCATGGGCAAGGAGCCGAAATCTGCCCCCTCCATGCTTAATATTGATGGTTCCCCTACCCTCGGCCCTACAATCACCACAAACATGTTTAAGAACACATTCACCGATCTCAGTGGTGCCCTCCCCTCTGACTTCTTCTCCCATACCACCCTAGATGAACCAAAGCAGCCCCCGGTGCACCCCCCTTTCTACTCCAAGATCCACATTAAATGAAGCCAGGAAATATCTTCGTAAAGTGTTACAGAAAGTGAGATTCAGCAGAGATACTCCTGATCACAAATTTGTCGCTCTCTCCCTGGAAGAAATCCTAACTCCCCTAACCCATATTATTAACTTATCCCTTAGGCACTCCAAATTCCCACAAAGATGGAAATCTGCTGTAGTGACACTTGTGCATAAGAGTGATGATCAAGCCTTACCCGGGAACTGCAGACCTATTTCCATTCTTCCACCAATCTCAAAAGCATTGGAGAGAATAGTCACCAACCAGCTAGTAGAATACATAGAAAAATGCCAGTTACAATGTCCACAACAAAATGGGTTTAGGATTGGACACAGTACCATAACAACATTGCTTGAATTCACAAGCTTTATTTACAAATCATTGGATCAAGGTCATCTTGTTGGGGCAGTGTACATTGATTTAACAAAAGCTTTCGATACAGTAAATCATGTCCTCTTGTCTGACCAGCTTACAGCCACTGGTCTCTCCACTGATACCATCACCTGGCTTCAAAGTTACCTTCAAAACCCCTCACAGCAGGTGAATATAGGAACTGTCCTCTTCGACAGTAGACCTGTCTGCTCTGGAGTCCCACAAGGGTCGATCCTGGGTCCCCTCCTATTCAGAATTTTCCTGAATAATCTCCCTCTCGCCTGCCAGGGACACTTCTTTCTCTGTGCAGATGATATGGTTCTCTTTTCCAGTGACCCTGACCCTATGGTTCTGGAGAACCAGCTTCAATGGGACTTTGCTAGCATTGAAAGATGGTTCAGTGACCACAAATTGATTATGAATTACAAAAAGACAAAAACTATGTTGTTCTCCTGTCCCCAGAACAAACATAGACACTACCCCCTCTCAATTTGTAATGACGTGTGCTCCCCACTGGAACGTGTTCTGCACTTTAAATACCTGGAGATCACAGTTGACAGCACCCTTTTGTATACCATACATGTTGATAATATTGCCAAAACTGTCAATATGCGCACTGATCTGCTTCTTAGGCACACATTTAGTCTGACCCCAGAAGTTCTTAGTTTAGCCGTACACAGCTCAGTGGTCTCCCTAGTTGACTATGGGTTGGTTATCTATAGTTTGGCAACTGACACATCTCTTTGATGCATTGAAACAGCACTAAATAAAGTCTGTCAGCTCATCACAGGAGCATCGTACCTGATTCATACCTGCGACCGGTACGCTCAGGCAAATTGGCTCCAGCTCAGTGGAAGACATAAATACCAAACCTGTCTACTGGCAAAAAAAATATTTATTTTATTTATTTATTGAATTCTTGGATAACACCACTGAGCAGATGCTCATTAATTGGTTCCACGTCAGTTGATTTACAAACTGATACAAAACACAAGGACAGAAGTGCATATACAGTACATATAAAGTGGAGGTACACATTACACTTATTATACAAGGATAGACACTACTAAGGCATAGTTCAATATATGCCTGCATCCTGGGGATACAACAGCAATTGGAATGAGTACAGGGGAAGAAAAGAGCAGAGAGGGCTAGAGTTAGGGTAGCAGGAGGGGAAAGGTGGGAAGGTAAGAGGGTGGGGTAGTAGATTGGGGGTGGGGGTGGCAGTGCCATAGAGGAAGGGCAGGGAGTATAGGGGAACTGCTAAGTCAGTGCTACTCCAGGATAACAATCGATGGGGTGAATAAGTGCTAGTGGGGATTACTGCTTTCACCATTTGTAATTACTGACTTCAGAAGTTGTAAGTAAAGTCACTGATGGGAGCTAGCGAGGGCAGGCACAGGTATTCATGACAAGTAGGTGTTGACAAAGCTTGTGCTTGAAAGCACAAATAAGCTTAGGTATGCTGCCCCCTGGGGTCCTGTAGCTCCTCATCCCTTGCGTTAATCCTCGCCATACCCAGAGCTCTGATAACCTGTTCTTCAAGACTCCCCATTGCAGTACCTCTCAAGGTCAAAGGTCCTTTGCATACCGAGCTCCTTACTAGTTCAACTCCCTTCGTGAAAATATATCTGTCACACCCACTTTGGGAGCATTTAAACAGAAACTCAGACAGCAACTAGTGTCTAATTCTACCTGTGACTGCTTCCTCTAATTTATCCATTCCTTCACTTCTGCTTCACTCTTCCCTGTTTCGATTGTTTCTCTCCTGTTGCTTTGATGAACCCCCTCGTCCCTCCCAATGCACCATATACTATTCCCCTATTCCCCAAAATTTTCTTTTACCCTCTCTCTCCTAACCTCCCCCTTCTAGCTGATGAGACCCTTTGGGCTTCTCCTTAACTATTTATTTAAAAGTTGATAACTGGGAAAAGCACCATGAGCCGAGGCTCATTTCCGGATGTGACCCGGGGGAAGGGGGAATGAAGGACAGAACAAAAAAATACATCACGAAATATGAAAAAGTACAAGCCTTGGGTCAGGGTTACAAGACCCAGTTACAAGTATAAAAAGTCACACAGCGACTAGGATAGTATAATTATGCAGACAAGAGTCAAGTAATGTTAGGACTAACTCTAAGTGGGGTTTAGGATATACAAGCCCCCAAATGCCAGATTCAGTAATACAATGTAATATGGCAGCACAAAGCAGTGAAACCCATAGTTAGGGCAGAGAAGGTTGGGGACAATGGGTGCAGGACTGATAGGGAATGAGTCTTAAAAGCTTTTTGAGAGAAAATGGGGAGGGACATAAGCAGAGGTCAGGGATAGCTTGTTCCAGAGGGAAGGGAAACAGAAGGAAAAAGCATGTCCTGCCATAACTGATTTTCTGCCTAGTAGTTACTGTCTCTATTGTTTACCCTTCCAACTAGGCTCCTAGGCTGCTCCCCTATTCTATCCACCCTTGACCCTGTCACCGCCTGTTCTCCTGTCTTTGCTCCAGCACTTAGCAACATGGCATGCATTGTACAATGCCAATTACGCCTGCACGTTTTAGCTCATTATGTTAACTTTTACTTACCTTGTGTATTCACTTGATGGTTGTACTAACAATGTTCGTTTCTATGTAATTCCCTGACATGGAACCTACGTATCGAGCTTTCAGCTCAAAGGTGATGATCCGGGACCATAATAAATAAACAAATAAATATATGGAGGGAAAACCTATCAACTTTTCATCCCAAAGAAGCCAATGTCTGAATTACAAAGAGGGCTGCAGAGTTCCAGCTCACTGACAATGCTGACTTGGATGCCACAATGGAGTGACTTGATGGAGGTGCAACTGTGGACACTACATTTTGAACATTGGGCCAAACTGGTCAGCCTGTAATGTACTGTGGGTCAAGGAGAAACGTTACAAGTTAATTTATTTATTTTATGTATTTCAGATTCCGATTAATACCTTTGAGCAAGGGCTCATTTACAAAGATTCCAAGTCAGAGAGAGACAGTACAATACAAGACAGTACAATACAAGACAATACAATACAGTACAGTACAATCCAATACAATACATTACAATATGATACAATACAATACAATACAATACCATACATGGGTTACAGATCAAGTAGAAGGAACAATCATCAAATAAGATTTGCTGGGATACAGTTGTTAACAAAAGAATGGAAATATTTCACAATTTCAAATGAATGCAAAGTTACAACTTGGTGGGATGCAGCAATAATCAACACTTAAGCAATGTGGTACACCCTTACGTAAGTGGCAGGTATTAAAGGTAGGAGGGGCCTCCGGGTGACGTAGCAGGAGGAGCAGGAGCTGCCAGTGAAGGCATTGTCATGGTATCGTCAAATGGGCAGGGCAGAGAAGTGTGGGTGGGAGGGACAGGGAAGGGGTAGGGTTAAGGGGGTAAGAGGCGGGGTAGGTCAGGAGTGGTAGGATGGTAAAGATGGAGTGGGGGGTAGACCAAAGGTTGCTGATGGCATGTTGATAGCAAATCTTTAGGCTAGCTTGAGTTGCATATTGCAGGATCAAGCATTTTCAAGTGCAAGGTGTGAGCGGAGCCCAGATTTCAATTGACTGAGTTTCCCACAGGCACAGAGAGCAAAGGGCAGGTCATTGAACCATTTGGGTCCTTGATATGAGATGGATCTCTGAGCCAGTGTGGTGTGCTTCATAGGCACTAGGTGCCAACCTTTAGCCATGCTTCTAATGTTGACATTGGAATGCCCGTATTTGTACAGGGAGGAGGTTGAGTCAGGGGTTGGGCCAAGTAAGGATTTTTTTACCAGCAGGCAGGTCTGGTACTGGGCCCTTAATCTGAAGGGGAGCCATTTGGTTTCTTTGTATAGGGTGCAGGTATGAGTGAGATGTTTAGCCCCTAGGACCAGATGGCATGCCTTGTTGAGTAGTGTCATGACCCTCTTTAAGATGGTGTAAGAGCCAGCACTATAGATGACGAGGCCGTAGTCTATGGTGGATAATACTGAGCTGCATGTAACTAGCTTTAAGGCATCTGGGGTCATGGACTGTCTGTGGCGGTATAGGACACCCAGTTTTGTTAGCCGTTTTGACCACGTAATCAATGTGCTTAGAGAAGGTGAGGGTGTCCTCTAGGTGAACACCTATATATCTGAAGGTGGATACTTGTTCCAGAGTGTTCCTCTTGGAGCTATTAATCAAGAGTGGTCCGAACATTGTTTTGCTCTGAGGGACAGTGAAGAATATGCTATTGTTAACGGATTCAACAACAGCCCATTTCCAGGTACTTGCCAGTTGAGGTAAGGCTGCTGCCACCACCAGGCTTTGGTACCTCTTACTCGCAGACTTTGTGCTTTTCCTAAAGTACAAAGTTGGTGGGTGGTGCTCTGGCACCGTAAGTCATAGTTCATGTCTGACCTTTATTTCGTAATGACGTCTATCGAGGTAACAATTAACCATGATAGGGTGTGTGCTGTTACGGAATTTACCCATGTCTTGTGTGGTGTGTCTCGAGGTGCAGCCGAGTGACTTTAACCACACAAGAAGTGTATAAATCCCACTACTACACATGCCCTATGGTGCATTATTGTGATTATTCAATGAATCTGTATAAAAATGAAAACAAAATGAATTAGGTAAAACAATGTAAACATTTGATCAGCGGGATCGTTAGTGGTTTTCTGGTGTAGGATTTACTCACGGTCATATGACGTTTATAGACCAATGAGGTTACAGGATTTTCTTGACGCATTTTATAATTTTAATTCCTATAGAGTTTGTCCTAGTGGTTACTGTTCTTTTTTTCCAACTTTATTTTTATTCATTTTGGCAAAGAACAACAAAGTTAAAACACCTTGGTTAGAAGTATACAAATCAGGCAGCCATAAGGAATATTACGTTAGGTAATGAACATCCGCATTCATTGTTACAACACTTGAGGGTATCCGATAATCTATTTAAACCATTAATTTGCACACAAAGAAACGGTTAATGTAGAACAGGAGTCCTCACATTTTGTCATAGTGAGCCTCCCCAAAACCTTGGAAAATATCCTGAGCCTCCCCCTAATATATACATAATTTTGGGGCACCCCATAGTTAGAACAACTATCATACTTTGCACATTACAGGAAGAATACAATGAAGTGCATGTGAGTAATTGAGTTTATTCTCATTTTATTGAACTTATTATCCTCCCTCTCTATAATCCCCCTCCCCAGTTCAGCCTACTCACTCCACACTTCTGACTTTTGCACTCTGTTTACCCCTCCTTGCAATACCTCTATGAGTCAGATTGTTTTGTCAGTTTAACCCTGCTCTCACCTTCTCGGGGACTATTTTTCTCCCTCCTGATCTTGCTCCTAGTATCTCTGTTTAGCCTTTGTACTTGTGTTTTTCTGCAGCCAGTATAATGGGTCATTTGTTACCTAGCTCCTACTCATTTGCATTGTTTTGAATTTTGTTTTGCACAGTTTCCAAGAATTGTATTTCCCACATGTCATACCAGGAAACAAGTGTTTGTTGAGCGTGTCTTTCCTAGTAACCATTTTGTACATGAATTTGCATGCCATTATTCACTTTCACTTTGCTGCATCCTTCACATGAAGAATCCAAAACTTGACATTTAAATATAGTACATTTTAAGGCTTGCTTGAGCCTCCCCTGGAACAGGTTGGGGCCTCCCCTGGGAGTCTGGCCTCACCATTTGAGAAACCCTGATGTAGAATATTTGCATATCAGTCTATTGCAGCTAGACGATGGATGACTTAATACAATTATTAACAAAAAGTCTAAGAGAATCCTTTCAATTGAAAACGGCCGGTTCAAGCCTTGGGTCCATGAATCATAACAATCATTGTCTGTTAGGGGAAAAAACTCCTTAAAGAGAGTGTTGAACAAGCTTTCACTCAACCCTCCTCTCCCTTCTAACACAATTTATAATAATCAACTATAACACTAGAATAACCTGATTAGACGATACCATGAACATTATATAAAGATTAATTGGGTTCTTGCAGTCGAACTTTGGAACAAGTAAAACGTCATCACACAGACCAACGCCCCATTTAAAATCAGTCACCCACTCGCAATGTGCAAAACAAAACAAAGAGATAAAACAAAATGAATCAGGTAAAACAATGTAAACATGTAAGAAGGAGGCAGTGTAGTGTAGTGCAGTGGTTTAAGGCTCTGAGCTGCAAACATGGAGACCTGGGTTTGAATCCCACAGCCCCCACTTGCATATTGTGTGACCCTGAGCAATTCACTTAACTTTCCTGTGCTGACAGGTTGCACATATAAACAAGCTTTTAGCTTAGTCTGTATCTCCTGGAAAATACATATATATATATATATAGCAATCCTGACCAATCTGTTAGCTAGGATTGCTATATCTCTTTTGTTTTTCTTTTGTACATTGCGAATGCGTGTCTGATTTTAAACGGGGATGCTGGTTTGTTTGATGACGTTTTACTTGTTGATTATCATAAATTGTGGAGGAGCAAGGTTGTGGATTCAAAGTTTAACAAGTCAAACAAAAGATTTTGTATAAAAGTTAATGGGTCTAGTCCCTTACCTGTAGCTTCCTTCAGAAGACAGGAATCATAGATTCCGTGCCCAGGCTCCATTTTTCAGGTGCTTGAGCCTTTTTTTTTTTCAGACTCTGTTTTTCATTCCCTTACCTGACCCCACTGTACTCTCTCCAGCAACCGCCCATCACCAGATCCCATTTCCTTTGTGAGTCATTGACTGGTCTCCTCTCCGCTCAGTACCCGGACATCCCCCCAGGTCTACCCTCCGGGAAAGGGCTTCCCCCACTCAGGTGCTCTTTCTTATAGGATTGAGACCAGATCTTGAGGAGTCAGCCCTAGGATACAGCCATGCCTGACTTCTAGGAGTGCCTTCGCCTATCAGTGGGAGGAGGGAGGTGTTTTTCTTTGATTGTAGGTCCCCCTGTGGAGCCTGGCTGTCGTGGGAACATGCTGCTGTGTCTCCACCCCCAGGCATATGCCACAATGCTGCTTTGGGTTCCCTTCAGCCACCGCCAGAGAGCGCACTTCGAGCGGTCGTATCCCCATCCCTCCCCAGGGAAGAGACAGCAGTTCTGCGGATGCTCGATCTCTTCCCTCCCTGCCGATCCCTGGCTTCCTGAGCTTATTCACAACCTGGGTCGCTGTCATGGCACAAGGTGTGGCGAAGTGCTTGAGCCTTGCATGAAGAAATTTGTTCTCGTTGACTATACCACTCACCACTGTCAGTGATTTAGCCATTTATTCCTCTAAGGTTTTATATCTGTCACCCAGTTGTTGCACCTTAGACTCCACCAAAATAACTTGAGAGTTAAAACCCTCCACATTATCTAACTCTTGAATCACAGCAAGAACAACCGTGATCATGGGTTCGGGTTTCCTGCTCCCCATCCACGGGCGAGTCTCCTTTACTGGTACTAGTGGTCAGTGCTGGAGCTTTGTTCTTGCCACTCTCTTTTCTCTGCTCATTTTGTGGTCATCCCATGCTTCAATCTGCACAATAAGACACCAAAATGCTCTGGTGATAAACCTTTATCAAGTAATACACTCCAGTTTATTTCCATTAAACCTAATAATTTCTCAGTTTAAATGGTTCCAAGGACAAGAGATTGAAAAAGCCTGTCTGAAATGTTGGCTGCAGGCTGTGCCTGTACAGTGATTACTCTTTTAATGGCTCAGATTCCTTTTGCGGGTTGTTTATGGATGAGGGTGCATGACTGAGGTGCCTAAGACAATGTAAACCTTTCTTCTACTGCGGTCACAACTTCCTTGATAGCTACGTATTTCATCCGTTGGACTTTTTTATGTTGACCCCAGCCATGGATGAGCTTGGCGTATTTCAAGCTGTCAACTTTTTCTTTACTAATTTTTTATTTTCAAACCCCCAAATGATGTATCAAACGATGTTTGAAACTACAGTCACTACTGAATTATATGTGGAAATGCTGGAGTTATGTGCAGTGTACCTGTTGGTGTCTTATGCATAATGACTTGTTTATGACTGTGAACAGAAAAGCAATAAGCTATAAGCTTACAAAAGAGTAAAGGTGGTCAGACCAGAGTTGTCATGTTGACTGCTACCACGGTGGAAGTGCAAGTGGAGGATTTGGACACGGTGGAACCTTCCTGATTCTAAACATAACTTTAAAGTCTTATACCATGCCATGTTCTCCCACTGGAGTATGAGGCACATAACAGTTCTCATGCAACTGCTCGATGCCCTCAGGGCAACAGTGTAGGTGGGAAGGAGAAGTCGCACCCTGCACTGGATGTAGAAATAGCAGGGCTGCATGGTTATTTTATTCCAACAGTACATTGAGTTCAGACCTGAGTCAGAAGGGCAGGTGGTACTTGAACTAGGGACAGATCCTTCTACAACAGTGAAGAAATATGTAGCGTCAACAGTTACCAGAACTGTTCAGTCCATAAATGGATACTTGTGGTTCATTGCTGAAGCCCATCTGTTCTTTCCACCCAGACTAAGTTCTGATTTTTAGAGCTGCTGTCAATTACTGAGCATGTACTATATACAGTGTGTGCTCATTCGGCAGTCCCTTGGCGGCTGGCCATGATAGTGAGCGGTGGTCTGTGCCAGTCGCCAGCTCGGTTATAGGTTGGGGGGAGCAGTGTGGTAGGGCACTTTGGGATGGGGGGTCCACTAGACCACCAGAACTATTTTAATTTTATAATGAGTGATCAGGGCTGGGGGCACTAGACTACCAGGAAGTATTTTAATAATTGTAACAGAGATTGGGGACATATAATGAGTGATGGGGGCACTAGACTACCAGGGAGTATTTTAATAATTATTAACGGAGATTGGGGACACATTATTCGAGATTGGGGCTTGGGGGGGCACTAGACTACCAGGGAGTATTTTAATAATTATAATGGAGATTGGGGACATATAATAAGTGATCGGGGCTTGAGGGTTATAGACTACCAGGGAGTTTTTTAAATAAATATAACAGGAGATCAGAGACATATAACGGGCGATCAGGGTTTGGGGAGCCACTAGACTACCAGAGTTATTTATTTATTTAAGTATCTAATTAATTATTTTTTTATTTATTTAAAATGTTGGTAACCGGGAAAGGCACATTGAGTCAAGGCTCATCTCCAGGTGCAACCCAGGGTATGGGATAGGGACAGTAATATAGCATCATATACAGGAGAACATACATATATAAAAATGCCATAAATACAATATTTACATAGATGCAGAAACATTATGTCTAGTGGCTAATACATAGTGCGGCTAAAACAGCAATGAAAATATTTACACTGAAGTGGAGACACTGCACAATATGACAACACGGCAATCAAGAACAGGCGATAAGTAGCATTAAAGTCAGGAGACAGCTATATGACAAAAGCACAGAGAAGCACAGGCAGGTATGTAGGGGGTTAGTGATGGTTAGACTACATTAGCCACCAGGAGGCTCCATGCAGCAGAGTTGAAGTCTACTGATAGTGCAGAGGAGGGCGGGCAAAGCAAGGGAAGGCTGCTGAGGTGTGTATAGGGATGTAGGGCAAGTGGGCGAAGGGTGTGTGGGGGAAGATGGGATGGCTAGGAGGTTGGGGAAGGTGAGACATACTGACTCAGGTGCAAGGAGTAGGAGAGCGTACACAAGGAGGGAGGGGGAGTAGTTTGAAGTGATTTTTGAGGGACGCTGTGGTTGGCAGAATGTGGACCGGGAATGGGAGGGAGGCTGTTTTAGAGGGTTGGGAGCCTGTAGGCAAAGGATAATTTCCCTGAGAGTGAGTGAGGTTGGGGCAGAGCAAAGGAACAGTGGCCGTAGCTGCACAGTGAGTATCCTGGATTGGGGACTGGGGCTATTAACGATGAAAGGTAGGAGGGAAGGGTGCCAGACCAGTACTTAGTGATGAAGGTGGCGCAATGAGCAAGTCAGCGGTTGGAGAGAGAGGGGAGAGATATGGCTCGATAGAGGTAACAGTGATGAGTGTGATAAGGACGGTTAGTGGCAAAATGGCAGAAGGCATGGAAAAGAGGGTCCAACTTGGCAAGGGATGACTGAGGTGCCGAGCTGTATACCATGTCAGCGTAGTCAAAAGATGGGAGCATGAGCTTGGAGATGAGTTCCTTTCTGATGGGGGATCGAGTGGCTGTCCCTGTTCCTACACAGCATGCCTAATTTAGGTCGCAGCTTGCTGTGGATAGCATTAAGATGGTGGTAGAAGTCCAGTTTAGGGTCCAGCCATACTCCCAAGTATCTACAGGAATCAACGGACTTGATTTTGGAGCATCTAGGGCAAGGAAGGGGGGAGAAGGTAGTTTGACCAGTTTCTGAGCAGAGCCAAATGTCATGGCAACTGTTTTTTTGGTATTACATCTGAGCAAATTGACTTCAAACCATCGCAGCATATAATGAAAGTTGGCCTGGAAGATGGGCTCAATATGGGGAGGAGAGGAGCCAAATGCATAGATCATCATATCGTTGGCTTACATACGGACATGCTAGGCAGAGCCGATGGAGGGGAGGTTGTTTACAAATATTGAGAAGGGTAAAGGCCCAAGGATCAATCCCTATGGTTCCCTGGCCAGGATGGGTGGGTCAGATTTAGTGTAGTCTAGCTGCACATACTGGAATCTGTCAGACAGATCAGCCTTGAATCAGTCTGTGGATGAAGGCGAGAGTTCAATAGAGGAGAGTTTATCCAGGAGCCTATGGGAGACTGAATTAAATGCCTTGGCTAAGACAACAAAGATGGCCAATGTCAGATGGCCTTTGTCCATAGTGGTATGGA
Organism: Neoceratodus forsteri; assembly: GCA_016271365.2. Classification (NCBI taxonomy): domain Eukaryota; kingdom Metazoa; phylum Chordata; order Ceratodontiformes; family Ceratodontidae; genus Neoceratodus; species Neoceratodus forsteri. The sequence goes on along the minus strand of CM028135.1, from coordinate 1,103,160,753 downwards.
TATGATTGGTAAGATGGAGAAGGGAGGAGGAGGTGGAATGAAGATTCCGAAAGCCAGATTGGTAAGGTGTCATGATGTCATTTGTGTCCAAGAAGGAGTTTAACCTTTTAGAAATGAGGGATTCAAGAATTTGTAAGTGGAAAGGGGAGGAGGAAGATAGGCCTGTAGTTGCCTGGAATGCAGGGATCACCTCTTTATGAAGTGGGATCACTTTGGCTAGTTTCCAGGCCTTGAGCAGTGAGCATGTAGACAGTAATAGGTTGAAAAGATAGGAGAGTGGAGGGACAATTGCAGGTGCGGAAATCTTCAGGAGGTTGGGACTGAGTCTCTCAGGACTCTCCGATGAGTTTAGGAGGGCACGTAGAATCTCTGTAACAGTAAAGGGGGGAAGGTGTGGCTGGACATGGGGGAAAGAGTGTTTGTAGGTTTGGAGGGGAGGGGAGGTGGTCCGGGGAGAGCCCAGGTGGTGAAGAAGTGGTTTATGGAGGAGGCAGCAGATCCGGGGTCAGTGTCACCTGTGCCAGGAATGGACATGAGGGAGGGGAGGGGAGGGGGAGGGGGAAGAGGTACCACGCAGGGAGTAGAGAGTCTTCTAGAACACCGTGGGGGAATGGCGGTAGTCTTTAAGCTGTGATTTAAAAATGTTTGCTGTGGTAGTGCGCACTGCCTTGGTGCAAGCATTTTTTTTATTCGTTAACCAGGTAATACCCACTAGGCAAAACTGCCTGTTGTCAGGGGCAATTCAGGAGCTTTAGGCTGGTTAAGTGACTTGCTCAGAGTCACACAGTATGCAAATGGAGGTTGGGGGAATCAAACCCAGGTCTGCTGAACCAAGCTCCTGCACAGCTTTTTACTCTAACCTCTAGGCCATACTACCAGCCTTAGGGATCTGTATGTTTGAAGGTCTAAGGTGTTGAAGGAAGCCTTGTACAGTCTCCCAGTGCGGTCTCTGGATTTAAAGAGCCTCACCAGATTGGGTGAGATCCAGGGAAGGTGCCTGGCACAGTCTTAACCTTTTGGGGGGGGGGCATGGCTATTCCATATATTTAAGAAGGTAGAGTTGAATGCAACCAGTGCAGAGTCGAAGTCAGATGTGGAGAAAATGTTGGACTAGTCGGCCAAACAGAGGTCTGCCAGAAGGGCTTGAGGGTTAAGTGACTTTAGGGGGTCTGAACCATAGGTACTTGGGTGGGGAGGGGGGTAGGATTTCCTAAGGCAGTGAGTGATGCAATGATCGCTGAAAACGTTTGGGAGGATCCCAGCTGAAGGGAATTTTAGGGGATGTAAAGCTAGGATTCAGTCTAGTAATGAGTGGTTGGCAGAGCAGGGATTGAGCCTGGTGAGTTCAGAGATAAATTGTATAAGGCTGAGGGCCTCAGTCTCCTAGGTGACCAATCTGGTTAGGGGGCAAGCCAATTGAGATTAAAATCTCCTAAAACTAGGAGCTCTCCTGATGCAACATGGGAGACGAGGGTGGCTAGGTCACAGACAGTTGTCACAGGATTAGTTTTAGGAGAGAAATAGCATACTCCAGTAAAGAGGGGCAAGGATGATGGGAGCACCAGCTTGGTGAGTAGGAGCTCATGTGATTGGGGGGGTGACCTCCTGATGGACAATAGAGGCAAATAAGGACTCGTGGACGTAAGTGACAGCACCGCCACCATGTTTGCCCGTCTTGACAAAATAGAGACTAGCCAGGGATAATTATCTTCAAGTCTGGGACCTTGGCAGAGAGCCAAGTCTCGGAGACACATAGGACATCAGGGGGAGTTTGAGTTATCCAGGCCTTTATATGATCCAACTTGGGTTAGTTGTATAAGAAATATAACGGGAGATCAGGGCTGGGGCTGGGGACCGTGGCACATTGCCGCAAAGTGCTCAACTCACCCTGACGGTACATTTCTAAGTACCTTTAGACCAGCCCAGGCTTTGTGAATCCCAACTTGGGAGCTTTGGCAGCCTGCGTCTGCTGTAAGTCCCTAGCACCTTGCCACAGCTTATTTTGCGATGCACAGGCAGTTCTAGCCCCCTTTGGTGCAGGCTGTGTGTGGTAGCCACAGGCTGCCTTTGTAAATTGCTCCCGGAGCATCGTTTGGCACAAGGGGCACTTTCACCAGTCATTGGAATGCAAGCCCCTTGCAACCGCCCAGGAAGCTTCGAGAATTGTGCCCTCAGAGTGAGACGACCGAAGAGGCAGTTTGAGGAAAAGTAGTACATGGAATCAGTAAAAGCGTGCTGTGAGAGAACAAATATTCAGATTGTTTGTTTTTTGTGTATCTTTCTAAACCACATGCATACTCAGAAGCATCAACCCTAGTACAAAGCATTATGGGTATGGAAATCCTTGTGCAAGTTAGGCTGACAAGTCACAAAGCTTCACCAGAATAGACACTGCCTTTTCAACAGATTTATATGGTTTGTACATCTATAGGATGACAAGTCAATATTCTTGGTGTGGTATTAGCCACTGCTTAGCAAATAAATCACAAACTGTAGTGAGAAAGAAGTAATGTGACCTACTGGGAATTGAACCAGGACCCTACAGTACCATCCTTTTGTTCTACCACTGAGCTACAGGCCCACATAGTTGGCATGATATGCAGTACCAGAGAAAGGGAGTGTGTCTGGGAACCCCAGGTCCCACCATGTGAGCCTGTAGCTCAGTGGTAGAGCACCGGGACAGTATTCTGGGGGCCTAGCTTTCTTATATTTATTTATTTATTTTGGAAAACAACCTTTGAGCAAGTGCTCTTTTATAAAGGTTCCACGTCATGAAACACAATACAGAATTACAACCAAATAATCACACCTAGTACAGAATTACATACATAAGGACATGCCAGGTCAATAGGACTAATTAGTCCTGGCAGTGTCAGCGGCTCAGTAGGTAGCACACTCGCCTCTGAGGCTGGGAGATCAGAGGGCTGTGGGTTCAGTTCCCACATCTGGCACTTGGGTTAATATCCCAGTACTGACACTGTAGTGGAGCATGAGGGGGATGCTGCACTTCTGAGGTGCTATCTTTCGGATGAGACGTTAAACCGAGGTCCCATCTGCCTGGATTGGTGGTAGTTCAGGCGGACGTTAAAGATCCCATGGCACTTATTGAAAAAAGATGGGGAATTTCCCTGGTGTCCTGTCCAAATTTCCCTCATTCACTGAAAATACCACCACCAACAGCTTAATCTGGTTCAAAGTCAGTTGGCATTCATCTATATCCCCCCGGGTCGTGCCTGAAAATAGGCAGGATTTGTCTACTGCACTTACCCGGTCAACAACAAGTAAATAAATTACAGATTTGAAGCGCTAGAATAAACAGAGGTAAATCAGAGCAATAATTAGGTGTTGTTTCAAGCAATACATCTAGACAGGGAGGGGTTGAGGAGGTACTAGGGTGCAGCCTTATGGAAGGGCCTTGTCATTACAAAGTAACATAGAGGGTGGTATGGACACAAGTCAGAACAATAGGTGACTGGGAAGGTGGGGCAACAACAATAGCAGGCGAGAGACCCAGAGAGATCACAAACAGAGGGTGATAGTAAGGAGGGCAAGGCCATTGTGAGAGAGAGTGATCAACCGAGAGGGGAAGCCAAGGAAGATAGGATATAGCAAGATATGGGGAGGTAGGGAGTAGAAAGAGCACTTAAGGGGGCTGGCATGGAATTGGGAAGGCCAAGGATCCAGGGAAGTAGTCCGGGTAATGAGGACTAGGATAGAACAGAGATGGAGGAGTATAGGAGCCCAGAGGGAATGTTAGGATCCCATCTGACTTTCACACGTACTCCTTCTTATAAGAAATTGTTTCAGTTCAGACTTAAAAGCACAAGGGATTAACAGTACTGAGTGAGGTTGCTGGGACCTCATTAAGCCATAGGGGGCTCTGTAGGAGAAAGAGCGTTGCCCTCGCGCTGTTCTATGAAATGGAACACTAAACTTGTTAAGAGTTTTCCCTCTGGTATTGTACTTGGTGCTGGTTGCTGATATTTCAGTGATGCAAGGTGGGCTTTGGTTGAGCAGAGCCTTCCTACCAAGGAGGCATGTTTGGAACTGATTTCTGTTTTCGAGGGTTAACCAGTTGCTTTGTTCAGTGTGTAGGTGTGAGTATAACAGTCTCATCAAGGGAAAGCCTACACGCCTTATTAAGGGCTATAACTATACTCTTCAGTGCTGTGTCTGTGGCTGCACCATAGACCACCAGTCTATAATCTATTATGGATAATATAGAACTGGAGATGGAGAGCCGGAGGGAGGCCGGAGTGAGGTTTTTCCTGTGTCTGTACCTTCATCACCATGTCAATATGCTGTGCAAAGGAGAGGCTATCATTAATAGTGACCCCAGGTACTTGAACAAGTGTACCTGTTCAAGTGGGACCAGTTTGTTATTGGTGACAGATAAAGTGGGGTACCTCATCTTGAGATGTGGGCTACAGAAAAGCAATGTTTTGGTTTTTTTTGTAATTAAATAGTAGATTTTACGAGCTGAACCAGTCCTCCAAAAGGTGAAATATAGACTGCAGCTCTTTCTGTATATGTTCAATGTGAGAGTTGCTGCTAAGAATAACAGCATCATCCGCATACGGAATTAGTTGGCTGTTACAGGCCGCTGAGAGTGCATTCAGGAGCAAGCTGAACAGCAGGGGTCCCAGGATTGACCCTTGAGGAACTCCCGGAATGACTTCCTTAGATTCTGAGACAGCTGGGCTGACTTTGACTTTTTGAGTTCTGTGCAACATGTAGTCTTTAAACCAGTGAACAGCATTCAAGGCCATACCCAGGGCTGTAGTTGTTCCAGGAGGAGAGGGTGGTTGACAGTGTCGAAGGCCTTTATTAGATCTATGAAGACAGAACCTACTAATCTACCATCAGCTAAGGCCTTGTACACATAATCAGCGAAGTCAACCAGGGCTGTGGCAGTGCTGTGGTTTTTCCTAAAACCATGTTGTTGGTAACATTGCAGTTGGTATTTCTGGAGACAGTCAGTGATTTGATCAGCCACTATCCTTTCCAATGCTCTGTTGAATTCCCAGTAGGAACCTAGTAGGTTCAATATCTAGTAAGTCACATTATTTCTTTCTCACTATAATTTGTGATCCAGTATAAGAAATGACAAAGTACATGCATGTGTTTCACCCTCTTAGGACTCCTCAGTGTATTTCAGTCATTGTCTCAACCAGATACCAAAGTCAAAACCCCAAGGTAATAGTTGTTTTGAACACCCCATGATAAACACTGCACTTGCTGCCGCGGGCCACTCACAAAGTCCTAGTGTGATGAAACTTGCATTTGATTAATAAGTCACCCTTAGGGCCACTTGGGACACCCGCTACGGTTCTGCACAGTTTGTGTGACCATATAGCTGCTTTATGACGGGCTACAAGTGAAGTCAATTAGTGCATGGTTGTGTGTGTAGTTAGAATTTAATTAAGATTTTAAAAACCCAGTGCTGCATTTCCTTACTTTCGCTGCTTTAATAATAAATGCTAGTTTGTGCATAATATACATAATGCTCAGTATTATGAATCTATGTACTGTAACTTATCCTGTGTTGTCTGTATGATTTTTTTTTTGTCTGTATTGTAGCCTTTCGTATCACTACAGTGACTCATATCTTCTTGCTGCAACCATCAGGATCCTCAACCAAACACATGTCGAGGTGCTTTATTGTGGGCTGACTGTATGCCATGGTATGAGTTTGTGAATTTCAGTGAAAGGGCGGACACTACTCACTAGTGACTGTATTTTAAAGAGATTCATGAAGATTAGCCCCTGCAAACGAGTAAACAATGACTTACCACCACAGGAGTCTGAATATGTAAAGCTTTCCCAAGAGAATGCAGCCTTTAAAAAGTTACATCCTCCATAAAATTGTAGAAACCAGGTCCCATAGACTTCCTGTTTTTTTGTCTGCTGCCCAGCTCCATTCCCGCACTCACTAGCATGATGACGAGAAGCCAGTGAGAGTGCGGGAACGTGCCCCATTATATTCAATGGACAGCAGCCTTTCAATCAATTTTTAATAACATGATGGCCTCTTGCTAATGAAATGTGAGCACCAATTGACTACCAAGACCCTTGGTGGCAGAGCTGGGTGGCAGACAAAATAAGCATTTGTCAATGCCGAACATTCGCTAGCAGGTATCTGCAGTGGTGTTTGGCATGTATGGTGCTTTACCCTAATGCCCTGTGCGATTGCTGGTATTTGCACAATAAATTGTCAGCATGACCTTTTTGTTAACCCCAATGTGCGCTACATAGGCGGAAACACATTTTGGGCAGGATGTGAAAAATGACAGCTGTACTGCTCATAAGGAAGTGTGGTAAAATGGCAATGTTGAAATTCTGGAGTGGAAATATTGAAAATTCGCAAAGCTAGGAGCGTGCGTGGGAACTGTGCAATGCACACTCGTAAAACAATCATTGTTAGGAATTTTTTTTACCAAATTGTCAACATTGGCATTTTAAAACTTCTGCTAATGAACAGTGTCACTGTGATTGTCTTACTGTGTGCCATACATTGATTTTGCACACCGACTGTGCCATTGTGCGCTACATGGGCGGAAGCACGTTTTGGGCAGGATGTGAAAAATGACAGCTGTACTGCTCACAAGGAGGTGTGGTAAAATGGCAATGTTGAAAATCTGGAGTGAAAATATTGAAAATTAAGAAACTTATGAGCGCGGCGGAGGGAACTGCGCGAACGACTCCCAGCCATAAAACAGTTATTTTAGGAATTGCTCACCAAATTTTCAACATAGCCATTTTAAGATCTCTGCTCATGAACAGTGATACTGTGATTTTCTTAATGTGTCCCATACACTGAGTTCACACACAGCGACTGTGCCATTATGCGACATGAAGGCGGAAACACGTTTTGGGCAAGATGTGAAAAATGACAGCTGCAGTGCTCATAAGGAGGTGTGGTAAAATGGCAATGTTGAAAATGTGGAGTGAAAATATTGAAAATTGGCAAACTTACGAGCATGCATAGGAACTGCGCAATGAACACTCATAAAACAGTCATTTCTAGGAATTTTGTCACCAAATTTTCAACACAGCCATTTTAAGACCTCTGCTCATGAACAGTGTCACTGTGATTTTCTTAATGTGTCCCATACATTGAGTTCACACACGGACTCCGCCATTGTGCGCTACATGGTCGGAAACACGTTTTGGGCAGGATGTGAAAAATGACAGCTGTACTGCTATTGAGGAGGTGTGGTAAAATAGCAATGTTGAAAATCTGGAGTGAAAATATTGAAAATTCGCAAACTTACAAGCATGCGTAGGAACTGCACAACGCACACTCGTGAAACAGTCATTTTTAGGAATTTTTTCACCAAATTTTCAACACAGCCATTTTAAGACCTCTGCTCATGATCAGTGTCACTGTGATTTTCTTAATGTGTCCCATACATTGATTTCGCACACCGACTGCACCATTGTGTGCTACATGGGCGGAAACACGTTTTGGGTGAGATGTGAAAAATGACAGCTGTACTGCTCATAAGAAGGTGTGATAAAATAGCAATGTTGAAAATCTGGAGTAGAAATATTGAAAATTCGCAAACCTACAAACGTGCGTAGGAACTGCGCAACGCAAGCTCGTAAAACAGTCATTTTTTGGAATTTTTGCACCAAATTTTCAACATGGGAGTTTTGGGACACCTTCTCATGAATGATGTCACTGTCATGGTGCTATTCAGGCCCAAAGGGTGATTTCACACAGTGACTGCAAAGTCACCCTTTGGGCCCGAATAACGCCATGACAGTGACATCATTCATGAGAAGGGGTCTAAAAAACCCCATGTTGAAAATTTGGTGCAAAAATTCCAAAACATGCCTGAGATATGCAATAAAGTTGAAATCCCCCTATCTAGCCCATTATACAACTTACCGGCATTTCCTCAGTTCGCGGTCGCCTTTGAAGAGTGCAGACGTGTCCCCGGTCCACCGACGATCATCGCGCCGGAGTCCGGAGGTAAGTATGGGGTGAGGAAGGGTGTGGGGAGGCTGGGTGCGCAGTAGGTGGGTGCAGGTTGTGGGAGGGGAGCTGGGAGACGCGCTGTGGGACTGTTTTTATTTTACAGGTTTAAAAAAAAAAGATGGCGTGGGACATTTGCCACACTGGGGTGGGCTCCCAGCATGGCAGAAGATGGCTGGGGGCCGAGGGCTGGCGGGGATTGGCAGCCCTGTCGGCAAAAAACATGACGATTTGCCTCACTGGGGTGGGCTCCCAGTGTGGCAGCAGGATAACCCAGGAGGCCGTGGAGCTGGCGGGGTTAGGCACCCCATTGGCAAACAACGTTTGCCACGCTAGATGGGCTCCCAGCATGGCTACCAAAAGCTTTGGGGACGACGTGCGCGTCTTGTGGGAGTCCGAGATGCGAGGGGGACGGCGCGACGCAGTGCTCAGTATGGCAGCGGTGGTTTGCTTTGAAGCAGAGGAACACCACTGTCATACAGAGCTCCTGCACCCATTGGTGCAGGACTGCCATGCCTGCTCAACAGAGCACTGGATTGAAAGAGAGAGGCACACCTCCAAAGTATGCTACTCTCCCAATATGTTCCTTGCGCATGCGTGCAAGTGAACGTAAAAACAGGACGTCTATGGGACCCAGTTTCTACAATTTTACGGAGGATGTAACTTTTTGTAGGCTGCATTTTCTAGACAAAGCTTGACATATTCAAACTCCTGTGGTGGTAAGTCACTGTTTATTCGGTGGCAGGTTCAGTACAGGGCATATTGGTGGATCTCTTTAAAAAGCAACTAACATGTTCCAACCAAGCAATTCACACTAAGGGGTTGCCTGCCTGAGGAGCTAATTTAGCCCATAACTGAATTTTTTGTAAAGTTATAAAAGCAGGACTTACATTTGAAAGCCCAGCTTGTAACTTCCTAGCACTTCAGTGACATGAAATAAGGAATATGACTGCAGGCTCGCTATATATAGAACAATGTAATCTATGCATCTATACAGCTGCCCCCTGTCTCCCCTATGGAAGTCCTCAGAGCATTTGGGTCCTTAAACCCCTCTAAAGCCAGCCTTGATGGCATACACCCTAGACTTCTCAAAATCTCAGCATCTTCAATTCTGATCCCTCGAACCTACCTCCTCAATCTATCTTTCTCCTCCTCTACAGTCCCCTGAGTCTGGAAGTCGACTACGGTCCTCCCACTTCACAAACAGGGTGACCCTAACACCCTTGGAAATTACCACCCCATATCATGTCTCCCCTCATTCGCCAAGGTCCAGAAATCCTTGTCCTCACAAGGTTAAATGACTTCCTCTCAGCCTCCAGGACTCTCTTTCCTGTCCAATCTGGATTTAGGAAATCTCACCACCACCTCCTCCCTCCTTCGCTTCACAGACACAATCTGCTCCACTATAGATCATGGGCAGATCACCTCTGCCATATTTATTGACCTCACAAAGGCTTTTGATTCTGTCTCCCTTCCTCTCCTTCTAAACAAGTCAAGTGCCATCGATCTTTCCCCTGCTCTCGTCTCCTGGTTTAGTTCTTACCTTACTTATCGGTCCCAGTCAGTAAAAGTAAACAACATCCAATCTCCCCCTCTCCCTATCCTTGCAGGCGTTCCCCAGGGATCGATCGTCATCCCTATTCTATTCTCTCTGTTTACTAATGATTTGCCTTCTGTATGTACCCACACCCACATCCATATATACACGGACAACACTGTCCTCTTCCTATCTGGTCCCTCTGCCCCGCTGTCCAAATATCCCTTCAACATGATTTCACTGCTGTAACAAACTGATTCAAAACAAACAGCCGAAACATTAATAAAGACCATAGCTATGGCCTTTGGCTCCAAGCATAAACTTGCCAGGCTCCCCTCCCTCCCTGCCTTCTCTTCCCCTGATAGCACTCCATTCGAAGAGGTCCCTGCTTACAAATAACTTGGAGTGTGACTTGACACATTCATTGGACACACATAAGGCAATTCTGGTGGGGTACAGGAAGATGTAGACTGTTGGTTAACCAGGATCTGCAGCTTTTCCAATAGATAGGGAAATGAGCAGACTGGGTGGGCCAAGTGGTCCTTATCATCCATCAAAGTCCATGTTTCTATGTCCCTTCACTGGATTTCTCTTTCCACTTTAATGCCCTTCGCTGTAAGCTCCGCCCAAAACTGGGGCTTCTCTATCATCACAAGGGTAGTCTTTCGCTCCCAGCCCGATGTGATCTTCTTGTCCAGTGGATTCTCCCTGTCTTCAACTATGAGAACAAAGTCTATTGCTCAGCTCCAGCCACCTCCTTTGCCAAACTCAATGTCCTTTTCTTTCTTTTTTTTGATATTCTATTTATTCTCCTCGGCTCTGTGGGCAGGCATCTGCCCCTCCTCCAGGCTCCCGGCCAGCACCCCTGGTACCTCTGAGCCCTTATTCCCCCACGGATTACCCCCTTTGGTGGGGCAGAAAGAGAGAGGGCTGTCCTCCCCCCTCCCAAGACACATATCCATACGGACAATTTCAGGCGGTCCCAGGGCAGCATTGCCGGCATGCTGGAAGGAGGCTTCATATAGCCCGCTGCCATACTTTTTCACTTTTTTCCTTGGTCCTCCCATTGTAGCCATGAACACATGTGCATGGAGGCGCATGTGCGTCATGATGCCATGCTTCTTATCTCCCTGAATCTGGCACTGCCCACGGTCATCCACCAGAGGACAGTCAAGGAGCGGGATGATGTACCCACCTGTTCCTGGGAGAGGAGAGCTGTCGTCAGATGCTTGATTCTCTCCCTCCCCTGCCGACCCCCAACAGCCGAGCTTGCTTCGGAAAACATGGATTTTGAAAGCAGCACAAGGGAAGTCACAGAGTTTGGAATTGTTTGATTTTGAAAGCAGCACAAGGGAAGTCACAGAGTTTGGAACTGTCTGATTTTGAAAGCAGCACAAGGAAATTCACAGAGTTTGGAACTCAGTGCTTTGGCTTCTCAGAAGAAACTAGAAGGGGGACAAGATCAGATCTACAGTACAGTAGCTTCTTGTTGTTTTACATTGTTTCTTGTGGATTCTACTTGGTAGAAGGTTATTTATTTTCTTTCTTACTACTAAGGGGCTAGCAGGGTATTGTTTGGGGCTGTTGGAATTTTGAAACCTGTTTTGGTAGTTATAAGTGGGCTCATTTGTTTGATTCACTGTGTGGCAGGCTGCATTTGTATATTTCTTCTGTTTTAAAACATAATTGGTGTGATTTAACTGGGTCTGTTTCTTTGAATTGGAGACATATATCTTCTAATTCCAAGCCTATTTTGATGTGTTGTTGGTGAAGCTGTTTGAATTGGAGTCCTGTTTCTTTGGGTAGCAAACTTATTTTGGGGGCTTTGAGTAGAATTATGATTCATTGTTACTGGCTTCACTAGCTGCAAACTTTGAGTGCAGAGTGGGGGAAGGGTGCTAATGGTCTGACCAGAGGCCTCAGCTACCTGATTGTTTCTGGAAGACTTGGGCTAGTCCCACCCTTGGTCCATTATTTCCTTTATACCAGGGGTTCTGACATCACTTCCTCAAACAGGCAAAGGATGTGCACCTGTCATAGCAAAAGCAGACATCCAGGAAAGGAACAGCAGCAAGTGAGGAGGTGACTGCTCTCTCAGTGGAAGGGAAGTAAATGCAAATCTAGGAGCTTTCATTATTACTTCTTCACATTGATATTGCATTGGGGAACGGAGGAGTAGGAGTTTGAAGAAGGTTTGCAATGGCTACTTAAAGTCTGTTTTTGAGTGTGGATAGGAAGGATAGGAATATAAAAAGCAGTTGCTCAATATATCTAAACGTGTGCAACAAAGGAGGTAAGGGAAATAAAGAAAATGTTTTGCTCTGATAGAGGAGGGAGAGGGGAGACTTGGGGGGAGTGTTTGGTATCCTGCATCTGGAAGGGTGGGGGGGTCGCTGGTGGGCAACAACAGCAATGGGTAAGGTGGTAGGCTGCAACAACTGCGGTGCATCAAGTCTTTCTAAAAATTGCCTGGAGTGTGAGAGGATGTTTAGTGTGCAACCACATAGAAAAACTTAGAAAGGAGATTGAGGGTCTGCAGGAGGAACTAAGACAGGCAAGGCAGATTGGGGGTGGGTTTAGCCCAATACTGGAGGGAGGAAGAAGGGGAGATGAGGGAGGGCGATTTAAGCCAACAGTAGTGAGGAGAGGGTCAGAAGAAGGGAAGCAGAGACAAAGGGGCCCAGGCCAGGAGGAACGATTGCGGGAAACCAGATCAGGAGACAAAAGACAAATGGAAGGAGGAGATAGGGACTTGTGAGGGGAGGCAAAGAAGTGACAAAAGTCATGGAGTGGAAAGGAGAGAACAGGTTACTATGAAGAGAGAGAAGCGGGCATTTGTGAAGGGCCTTCAGAAAATAGTTGTGCACTGCTAGAGAGGAAGAAGGTGGAGGAGGGAAATGATGAAATTAGAGGAGTAATTGATAAATGCCTGGACCAAACTGGAGCGGGGGGAAGTTCTGCTGGGAGAATTGCAACAGGGGTAAAAGGGGGAAATAATGTGCAGGAGGAAGAAGAGGAGCAGGAAATGAGAGAGGGAGATGAATGGAAGCAAGCAGGGAGTAAGAGGGGTGGAATATTAGTGCTGGGGGACTCAATACTAAGAGGAGTTAGGTGGGGTAGCAAGGGGGAGAGGCATAGTCACATTTGGGTGGAGGTTATGCCAGTAATGACAGCGGAAAGGGTAGGACAGTCTGTTCTGAAATATGCTAGAAGGGGTAGGGACAAGCCTCATTTAATTCTACATCTTGGGACAAATGACCTGGCTGACAAGACAGTAGATACAGTCCAGAGGAGGTTTGAGGAACTAGCACAATTATGTGAGGGGGCAGGAAGATCAGTAACTTTTTCAGAGATACTTCCTGTGCCAAAGGCAAGCACAACAAGAAAGCTGAGAATAGAGGAATTTAATGGATGGCTAAGAACCTGGTGTTGTGCTAAAGGGTATGGGCTATTGGGGGTGTGGGGAGGGACCTGGGAGGACAGTAGTCTCTATGCCAAGGACAGACTACACTTGAGTGAGGAAGGAAAGAAAGTGTTGAAACAGAGGATGGAGGAGTACATAGAGGAAGTTGAGAATTTAAACTAGGAGTGGGGGTTGGCAGTTGGGGAAGAGATATGCAGAGACTACAGATTGGGAAACCATATGAGCTTAGCCCCCCCATAACAGTGACAAAGGACAAATGGCAAGTACTGTTGGTGATGCTAGGAAAGGAGGGCAGGATGGGGGGGGAGGGTGGAAGGTGGTTACCCTTAATGCTAGGAGCCTTGAGAGGAAAACTGCAGAGTTACAGGTTCTCATGGCAGAGGGAGAAGTGGATATTGCAGTCATCACGGAAACATGGGCCACCCAATACACTGACTGGGACCTGTCTGTACCAGGGTACAGGTTATTTCGTAGGGACAGGGCGATTGGGAAAGGAGGGGGGGGGTGGCACTATATGTGAAGGAAGGACTGAAGTGTGTAAGGGAGGAAGGGGAGGAGGGTAGTACGGAGTCTCTTTGGATGCAAATCCAGGATTCGAAGAATAGGATTCTTAGAATGGGAGTGGTGTACAGGCCACCATATCAGACGGAGGAGTTAGACAGGGAACTAGTGGGACAGATCAGGAGGACCTGCAAGAAGTGTAGTGTGGCGATTGTGGGGGACTTCAACATGCCAGGAGTGGACTGGAGCACCCCAACAACCAGGAACAGAAGGGAGCAGGCACTGCTGGATGCCTTCCAGGACAGCTTCCTGCTGCAAATGGTCAGTGAACCAACCAGGTTAGGGAATACCCTTCACCTTGTGCTGGCAAATTGGTACTTTGTGAGAGAACTTACAGTGGAGGAACCGCTGTCAGGGAGTGACCACCGCTCAGTATGGCTCACATTGGATATGGGCAAGGAAGGAGTGAAATCTGGCACAATAGTGCTGGACTTCAGGAGGGCTGACTTTGAGAGGATGAAGGAAGTGGTAAAAGGGTACCTGGCCAGAATTCAGTCTAGTATGGACACTAACCAGACGTGGGAGCTCATAAAGCTGAGGATAGTGGAGGCAACCAAAACCTGCTGCAAAGCCCAGAGCAAGAAGGCTAGGGCTAAGAAACCGATCTGGTTGAGCAAGGAGGTCATGGAAAAGGTAAGGAGGAAAAGAGCTGCCTTTAGGAAGTACAAGAAAACAGGGAGGGGGGAGGACAGGGAGGAGTACTTGACAGAATCAAGGAGGTGACAAGGGCAGTAAGGGAGCCAAAGCATCTACAGAACTCAGGCTGGCACAAGGCATTAAGAAGGGGAGAAGGACTTCTTTAAGTACATCAGGGAGAAAAGGAGCTGTAAGGACCACATAATCAAATTAGGAAGCAGGGGTTGGGTGGAAGCAGGGTGCGATAAGGCGGAAGCACTAAATGAGTACTTCTGCTCAGTATTTACTAAAGAGAAGAAGGGGGGTGACACCCAAGGTGGGAGAAATGGCAGAAGCGGGGGGGGAGTGGTGACAGATGGGGAAATCATGGAGAGCAGAGTTCGAGAGGGTTTGAAGGCACTGAGGGTGGACAAGGCGCCAGGCCCAGATGGCATCCACTCCAGGGTACTGAAGGAGCTGGCAGAGGTCCTTGCAGGACCTTTGGCAGACCTATTTAATGCCTCACTACATTCGGGGTGTGTACCTCAGGACTGGAGGATGGCTCATGTGGTGCCCCTCCACAAGAGTGGCCCCAAGGATGAACCGGGAAACTACAGACCAGTGAGCCTCACATCCATCGTGGGTAAGCTAATGGAGACTATCCTGAAGGAGGCTGGTGGCCTCCTAGAGGCCAAAGGACTACAGGACAGCAGACAGCATGGCTTCTATGTGGCAGATCCTGCCAAACCAACCTGGTCGAGTTCTATGACTGAGTAACTAGGCAACTGGACAGGGCCATGCAGTGGAAGTCCTGTATCTGGACTTCAGTAAGCCATTCAACTCAGTGCCACATGGAAGGCTGGGAAGAAGTTAGTAGGCACAGGGGCGGTGCAAGCTGGTGAGATGGGTAGGAAACTGGCTGCAGGGAAGGCAACAGAGGCTGGTGGTGTGTGGGAGCTCACACCCAAGGGCAGTGATGAGCGGTGTTCCACAGGGCTCAGTGTTGGGACCAGTGTTGTTTGGGATATTCATTGCAGACATATCATGGGACATCAAGAGCAAGATCAGTCTGTTTGCTGATGATACCAAGGTAGGCGCAGTGGTGGATGACCTAGGGGATGGCAGGGTTGCAGGATGATCTGGCAAAGCTTGAAACCTGGTCAGACACCTGGCAACAGGGCTTTAATGCCAAAAAGTGCAAGGTGCTGCATTTTGGGATGAAGAACCCAAGGAGGAGTTACCAGCTAGGGGGAGTGCAGCTAGCCCAGACAGAGGAGGAGAAGGATCTGGGTGTGCTCATTACAGGGTAAATGAACAACCTGGCACAATGTAGGAAGGCAGCTGCAAAGGCCAACAAAATGCTGGGTTGTATTGCAAGGGGTATATCCTCGAGGAGGGAGGAGGTGATTCTGCTACTGTATAGGTCATTAGTTAGACCACACTTGGAGTACTGTGTGCAGTACTGGCGTCCGTATCTGAAGAGGGACGTTAAGTTACTGGAGGAGGTGCAGCGCAGAGCGACAAAGATGATCTAGGGGCTGGGGGACTTATCATATGAGAGGAGGTTGAAGGAGTTGAACATGTACTCACTGGAGGAGAGGAGAGACAGGGGTGACATGATTGAAACCTTTAAATACATGAAAGGAATAAACAAGACAGGTACAGAGGGGCTGTTCAAAGTAAGGAAGGGGAGGACCACCAGGGGCCATGATATGAGACTGGAGCGAGGAAGATTCAGGAGGGAGATAAGGAGACACTTTTTTACAGAGAGGGTGGTGGCTGGGTGGAATGCGTTACCTGCAGAAGTGGTATGCAGTAGAACAGTCGACTGCTTCAAACGAGGATGGGACAGCACAAGGAGGAGGGTTAATGAAGGGGAAGGGTGGAAGGGAGGGGCAGCTGCAGAATAAGGGGTGCTAGCTGCACATTCGAGCAGACTTGATAGACCTCTAGGCTTTTATCTGCTGTTAAATTTCATATGGGTCACCTGCATGGCATGAGGTGTGGCGTCTAGCGCCACACCCCTAAGCACCACCAGGCTATGCCATCAATGTCCTTTAAAATGCTTTCTGTCATTTTGCCTCTAATTCCCCCCTCTGATTCACCAATGCAACCTCTGCTCCTCACTATCTCTCCAATCCCTCTCTCAGAGATACCTGTTCGATTGGTCTACCTTCATCTCTAAATAGTGGTTTGGCACTCTTCCTTCCTACCTCTCCTCCCTCCTAGCTCCAGCCACCCCCTCCCCCTACACCATGTGCACAAACTACCTCCTTCACCCTCCCACATGCTCATCCCGCTGCTGGGACACTTGCTTTCTCCTTCAGACTCCCCTCCCTCCGGAATAACCTTACTCTCTCCTTTCCTGCACTTAAGCACCTTCTCAGACGTCCCCTATTACACCTTACTGCTCTCCTCTGACCTAATTCCCAAACTAAAGTCCTGCCCTCCTCTTCGTCTCCCATTGTTTCTTTTGTCTTCTCATGGTAAATGTCTTTGAAGCCTAAGTTTACAAGAATGACAATATTTCAATATTTTAATGTTATTTCTATTTCTGTATCGAAAACTTTTTTTTGTACCCCTTGTTGTCTTTTGTACCCTCTGACCCCAGGTCGCACCTGGAAACGAGCCTCAGCTCAGTGTGCCTTTCCCAGTGACCAGATTTTAAACAAATAAACACAATACCTTGTACTATAGTTAGGACTGAGTAGGCTGTTTAATGCTAAACTCCTAACTTTGCACTGTAATAGTTTCATGCTCATTCAGTGGATTTGCATGGAAGTTTGCATTCACAGTCTTGGGGACAAAGTCTCATTTTATTCTGGTCAGATGTGTATATTCTGACATCCAGATCGTGAAAATATTGAAAAAAAAATCAGTTTTTTTCTGCTGTTTTCTTTTGTCATCGTCTGGTGCCCAGATGGTTTTGAATTTTGATCTGAAATTTTCAGAGTAGAAACAGCTTGTCCTAGAATGGCGCCTTTCATTGGATTGGTGAAAAAATGATTATTCTGTTCTAGAGTTATAAGGATTTGAAATTTTGGTTTTGAGCATGTTTAGTATGGTCTTTTGGATAGCTGTTTCATGCGAAACAAAAATGTGGCCTACGAAACAAGATTTTGTTTTTTATATGGGGAGGTAATCTTGTTTCATAAGAAAAAAAATTCTTGTTTTGTATGGTGGCCATCTTGTTTCAATTAAAAAAAAAACACTTTTTTGAAAACCCATAAAAATCATATTCTGCAGGCACCAACACATGTATCTTGCTAAATGGAACCCTGTTAGCTGGATTCTGCAGAGCATCTATAACCAATTGCAGGACTGTGGAGGCGGGCACAGGACGTTTACATTTCAGCCAGTTCCTGAGCCGTGGTGCTCAGTGGCGCCGCTCTGTGGAGTGCTTAGCAGAGTGCAGCCTGCTGAGTCTGCTGAGGTAGCTGTGCCTATGGCTAGAAACTCTGGTAACTTATCATTGAAGCCTGTGTTATTTTAGCTTTAGTAATATTTTTAAAATGTTTAGTTTAGTTTTATTTAGTTTCATGCTTTTTAAGGGCTAGGAACCAAAATTACTTAGCCAAGCAACCAGTAACTTATTTGATATTTGAGGTTGCTTCCACTACTTTACCTGTACAATGGGATGGTTTTTGTTACGTTGGATATTCTGAATCTGCAAGATGCATACTTTAATACAATCATGACGAAGTTTCAGTTTGTATTTGCTTATTCAGGAATCCATGGAAGTACTTCCAATGATTTTGCCATTCCTAAATCAAGAACTAACATGCTGTCATTTTTTGGGCTCAGATTAGGTGTCAGGCTTCTTATATTTTACTTGTTGATTTCAGGAAATGTATATTCTAATCCTGGACCAATGAATGCAGGTTCTTTGGAGTATAGTTTGCCAAAACATAACGGAATCCAGATGGCACATGTAAATGTTAGAAGCATTTCTTCTAAACGTGACCAGTTTGCTGTTTGGGTTAAACAATGTAGACTGGATATTATTTCCTTGTCTAAAACATGGTTGACTTCCAGAATCAATGAAAGTGATTTGCAAATTACTGGTTTTCAGATCTGTAGATGTGACAGATCTGGTAAGCAAGGTGGTGAGTGTGTTTTTTTATAAAAGATAATCTAAGTACTATTAATTTATAGATAATGGCCAGAATATTCAAAGGGGATGCACCTGGCACAACCCCACATTGCACCCTGGCGGGATATTGGAAAGGCTGCCTGGCGCAGCGCAAATCCCGATACACCGAGACACAACGTAATACTATGCGGCACAGATGCAGGCGCCCATGCATATGTGGTACATCCCAATATTCAGCCGGGTTGTACAGCACATGCGCTGGTGCAACCCCCATCACGCCACACACAGGTGCTCAAAGATGAGCCGTAAAATCTAGACTCAAATGCTGGCTGAACTATTGTATGGTGGCTGTATTGGCGTAGGTAACACAACAGCTGCCAGCCGTGGGTGGCAACTCGCCCAGCAGGAACACTGTCCATAAGCACCCGGACCCCCCCGGTAGTCTAGTAGCCCCCGTCCCCAAATGGCCGATCGCGGGCAGTAGTAAAATTAAACACATTCCCATGCCCGATCATGGGCAGTAGTAAAAACACATTTCCATGCCCGAACATGGGCAGAAGTAAATTTAAACACATTTCCATGTCCAATTGTGGGCAATAGTATGACTAAACTTCATCCTGGTGGTCTAGTGGAAACCCCTCCCTCCCTGTATGCCTGATCGCGAGCAGTAGTAGGATTAAACATAGCCCAATGCCCGATCGTGGGCTGTAGCACTATGAGAGCACAACCTGGTGGTCCAGTGGTACCCCCTCCCCACCCACCTATGGAGATCCCTGGCTACCCAGCACCACCCCGTCATTTGGGAGGCGGCAGCACCCCACCCATGTACGCCCGCCGCCCGCGAATGATAGCATAAAGTATGATCTGTATGCCTATTGGGCCACAGAGTGGACCAATGGGCTTGCAGACCATACTATACTGCTCAGGACCAGATAAGTGAATGAACGTGTTTTTATCATAATACAAGTGGCGTTGTCTTGTAGAGTACAAACAAACATGTCCTGCAGGATTTCTGCTCATCAGCACACACTGCTGCGCTATCTCTTAATACAAACTCATTCAGTTCTATGTCTGCATTTACTGGTGTCAGACATAAAGTCCAGACTCCACATTCCAGGGCGGCAAGCAATTTTTGTAAAGTCAGACAGAGAGTATTAATAATTACTATATCTGTCTTTTTGTCTGTGTTTATTTTTGTTAGGAAGATAAGAAGAAAATATGGCAAGGACGTAGGACTAATTGTGTGGCCACTGCCTCTTCTTTCAGTGTGTGTGTGTGTTCCTACATGCTATGCCACCTGTGCTTTGCTTAGTGTGACTGTACTGTACCAATTGTGAATGTGTGCCAGCAGTCAAAGCATGGCATCTGAAATCCCAGAAATATTCTGTGTGAGAGGAGAGAAGAGAAACATTCTGTATTCATTGCAAACTATCTGTGACTCTGGCTCACCATTGCCATCTGTGCTTTGCATAAACCTGGGATTCAACTTCATATTTGCTTCTAATAACTAGTGAGCTGAGACTAATAGTATTAATCACACTAAATATATAACAGTGGTAGTATTCATTTCCAACTGAGAAAGGTGAACTACCGGGATATAGAACATTAAACTGCAAAAACTGCGTAGGACTCTATGGACCTGGTATTTAAATAAGGTTGGAGATATGTGCCTGAATCCCTATTCAGTCTTTTCAAGAAGGCAGTACAAACAAAGCAAACCAGAAGCGCATCAAAAGGTGGACTCCAAGTCCCTTTCAAGTGCACATCACTGGCCCAGAAATCCATTACCTTTAAGGGCCCCAACTGGGTTAATGAGCTACCCGATACACTGACAGGAGGCAGAGCTGAGTCTGTTCAAAAGGGGGCTACAGTTCCATCTAAAGAGCGTATCAACCTGTAACTGCACAAACAAATCATCTACTGATCCCCTGATTTACTCACCTTTACTCTACTACCCTCTCTCCCACCCAGTCCTTCCATAAATCAATTTACCACCCTCCTCCACCACCAACTTACCCCTCCTCATTTTTCCCTACCCACACAGCTTCCTTTTGACAACACCACTCTCTGGTTACCCCTTCCCCCCCCCCATCGTCCTTCTGCAATAACATCGCTATATTGCTGACATGTTATTTCCTACCTGGCTAGCCCTATCCTGCAACATGTGATGAAATGCATTTTATCTGTTGTTAAGTTGTACCTGAAACTAACAAGTCTTGAACCTCATGTGACACTATATCGATTTCATGATGCCTACCCTGTGATCCCTGCTATCTGTATTGTATTGTATTGTTTAGTTCTGTCCTTGACTTGGAACTTTTGAAAATGAGCATCTGACTCAAACGTATTAACCCTAATCAAAATAAATAAATAAATAAATATGCAAGCTACACTGGCATGACTAGCATCGTTACTTGAGTATGAATTGTTATAGATACTAAACTGCCTCGATTCGTAATACGACACATCAGATTCTGATCATGCTTAGGTGTTTCAGGTTTACATTTACTTACAGATTATGTGAAACTGGCAAAGTACGTCAGATTCTGGTGATGGAGTTTGTCAGGTTCTGATCCTCACACTCACAGCCCTCTAATGTTTTGCACCACAGTTTACATGACACTGCTAGTTTATTAGTTAGTACGAGGGAGTGACAAAGTCATGCATGTGATCTAGCCACGCTCCATCCAGTCCCGCTGTTGAGACATCAGCTGAGTGCTTTGTTTTACTAGTACGTGTGAGTGAATCATAAATTGCCAAGACACCACACTAGTTAAATTTTTATTAATGAGGATGTTTGTAGAGATATTCAAAGGGCAAAACAGACCATGAAAATGGCAACCTGTATTTAACCAATAAGCTGCATCTCACCTTAAATCAATATTTCACAAGGGAAATTGAAAAGTCAGTAGCTACTTCACCATCAAAAGATTCTGTACATCACAATTTATGTGATTTAGAGAATAATTCCACTATCCCTCAGTTTTATTTTACGACTATCAGTGAAATTACCTGTTTGAAATATTTATGGAATTAAAAATAAAATCTCACGTAGGTCCTGAAGGATTAGATTTAAAGCTTTTTAAAATTGCCTTAGAGGAGTTAGTTGTGCCAGTTATTAAATTATTTTACTTTTCTTTGATTTACAGAGTAGTTCTTTCACTTTGAAACATGCCTTTGTTACTCCAGTATTTAAACATGGTGACAGGTTATTAACTTCTAATTACAGACCAATTTCTGCATTATCTCCACAGTCCAAGGCACTCAAAAGGGTAATACGGGACCAGATTATGGAACACTTTGGAAAATATACAGTAATTTATAAACTGTAAAGTAAACGCAGCTTTAGAAAAAATCACAGTACTACAGCTTTAACTGAATTTACTAACAATACATTTAAGGCCTTAGACAGTGGTGATTTATTTGTTTCTACACACAGTATATAGATTTATCGAAGACATTCAGTTTGGTTTAGCATGCAAAGTTGATTGAGAGTATGAGACACTTTGTTTTTTCTAACTCAGTTACATCTTGGATTAAGGACTTCCTCACCAACTGTGTGCAGCAGGTTAAAATTCTTATTTTTTTTTTCAAAAACGCTACCAGTGACTTTGGGCGTTCCACAAGGATCAATCCTTGGACTCTTTCTATTCAGTCTTTTCCTGAACGATTTACCTAGCGTCATACAATTGTTAAAGATCCTGCTGAATGTGGATGAGACGGTAATCTTCTTTTGGAATAAGGAATTAAGTAATTTGTCCCCCACATTACAGTTTGATTTTTATGCTGTACATAACTGGTTTATTAACAACAAGTTATGTTTGAACTCCCGGCCCCCCAAAAAAACACACAAAAGTTATTTTATTTCATGCAAGGCAAAATTCAAGCCAACTAAATCCTCTTTCCACAAAAACAGCTGATGGAATTGTTCTGGACCAAGTTACCAATTACACAATAATGCATGACAAGCTGTGGTATACCATAGAATATCATCACACCTCGGGGACCTCATGCACTCGAGAAATTATCATATTTCATGATATGCCACACCCTGGAGTGCATTATTGCCATTATGAACTGGACCCACAAGTGAAGCAATTAGATAAAATGTTTAAAAGTAAAATGTTGTCATATTTGTTATTTTTTTTAATGCAGATGTACATTTAAAAAAAAAAGTCCCTTTAATTTTGCTCATGGCTAGTAGATGGCACTGTTTGTTGGTGGTGGTATAATTCACCAGAAGTTGCAGTCGGCAGTTGGAGCGGATGGAATGGATTTGCAGTTTTGCCGTGAGTTCTGCCTAAGATTTGAGGAACAGTTGCAGGAATGGTGAGGTTATGTTTTTTTTTTTTAATAGCAGCCAGAGTTTGAGAGGGGTCATTGCAGCAGCAGGGGATGTTTGTTTCTGAGCGGCATTGCTGGATCAGCATGGTGGTGTTCGCCCACTTTTGTGTGGAGAGCGGGTGCTTTCCTGTATGCTGCAGTCTGTGGCACTTTCATTTATGAAATCACCGCATTCTTGTCATTCTTGGTTGGTCCAAAAGCTTAGGCACTTTGTACTTTTTGTAACATCCATGTTGGTCCAATAAAAGGTATCAAACCATTTGCTTCTGGGTCACATTCTTGCCAGGATTTCATGTCGTTTACTTATTTATTTGATTTTGAATAGCGGCTGTGTTGAGGTCTGACTCACTTTGGACCGTGGCAGGCATTCTAATGGGGTTGTGAGCAGTGCAGTGAAGGATGTGGGGACCACTGTGGCTGGAGGAGTTTGTTGTGAGTGAGGAGGCTGGTGGCCTGAGGCTTTTTGAATCTGTGATTATGTTGTTTGATTTAATCACAGCTTCAAATGCCTCTTGGCCAATCAGTTTCTTACATTTTTTTAATCCAGTTCATAATTATAAATATTTAAGTCTGACTCGTGATAATTGTCTTAGTTCTCATCAACAGATTGAAAAAGCTGTGAAGTCTGGAAACCAACGATTTGGTATACTGTACAGGAGTAGGTTTAACTTTGCAACTGATGCAAAAAAAATAGTTATACAAACACATATTCTGTCTATTACAGATTATGGTTTAGTTATTGATTCCTCTGCCAGTAAATCTCTGATGCAAAGAATTGCATTACTATTAAACAACGTTTGTAGGTTTGCTTTTGATCTACCATTGGATTGTCATACTTGCTGTTTGTACAGTATATCAGACTGGTATACTTTGCAACAAAGAATCGATCAGTAATGGGCGACCACAGTTAGTAGTGCAGCTAGAGAAGATGCCAGGGAAGGGATGAATGCTGGCTGGATCTGGGAGTGACACTATGTCTCTGCATGTGCCTGTGACCTTTGGATCCCTCTGCATGTTGCTTTTGTGAGGTGTGCATAGACCTACAGAAAATGGCCCCTACATGACAGGATGACATAGTTCCTGGCACTGTCACAGATCTCTTCTGCCTGTCCCATGGCCCTTGCTTCCTGATGAAGTATTGGAAGTTTGAGGGGGACCCATGTGGGAAGACTGGAGCCACTGGAGCACAGGTCCAGGGGGACAACAGCTGATGGGATGCCTTGGTGGCTCCTGAAGTTGCAGTGCAGGCCCAGGAGGCTGGGGGGGCTAACACATTCAAATAAAAAAATATGGGTTGCTGGGCTTTACAGATGGTCACTGGGCAAGTACCAGCTAAACTAAAATTATTGATAGAAAGGCCAACTTTGTCAAGTGTTAAAAACCAAATCAATAGACAATCAATATTCAAAATGACCAAAGTGGTCTAACACTATTGGGCAAGTTTTTTTTATTATTATAGAATTAGTAACTATTAGAATTCAATGCCTCTAACTGCCAGGATTCTAATGAATTACAAATCTTTTGTCAGAGTTTTGAGAAATGTTATCAGTATGACAGGTGCTTACAATGGGTATTGATTTTCTTTGTTCTTTTTTGTTTGTCATTGTTGTTATGTGTTGCTGACTCTTTATCATTTCTACTATGACAACGGTTGCCTATGAAACTGGGTATTTTACTGTCCATAGGCATTCGTTTTAAATAAAATGAAAATAAATTAAATGAAAAGGACCCAGAAATGTGTTTTTCAAACATTTTAAAAATGATGTTTTATGAGATGATTTTCTTGTTTCGCATGGCTTCACAAAACAAGAATAAGATCATACGAAACAAGATTAGGTTCTTACAAAACAAGAATTTGGACTTTAAGTTTTTTTTCACATTCTTGTTTCATATGAACCAGTCCCATTTCATGAGAATGGCACAATCTCACAAAACAGGATTGGTTCATACAAAACAAGAATTTTTATTTTTTACACATTTGAAATTTTACAATCCATAAATCCATCAATATTAAGGGACACTATGTATATCAAAAGAAAGATCTCAGTGAACACTACAACAACAATACATAATACCCTCAAAAATGATTTGGGGGCCATATAAAAATACAAAATTAAAAATGAAAGTTCCCAGAGGACAAGATTGCAAATTTAACAAGCCATAACTCATTCACTCAATGGAATTAAGGAACAATCTATGTATAAAAAGATATCTCAATGAGTACTATAGCACTTACAAATAATACTTCCCCCAAAATGTAGGGACCATATAACAAAATATAAAAATTAAAACATGAAAATTCCCATAGGACAACATATCAAATTTAGCAAACTGTAACGCTGCTGATCTTTTGAGTTGAGGGAGAAGCTATATATCAAAATAAATGTCTCAATGAGCACTGCAAGACTAAGTCCATAAGGAATACCAACTGAAAATACACATATAAAAAAATACAAATTAAAATAAAACTTCCCATATGATAATATTGCTACCTTAGGAAGCGATAACTCCATCAGTATTTGGAGTTAAAGGACAAGGTACATATAAAAAAAGTCTCAATGAGTAGTACAACACTAACACATGATACCCCTAAAAATATTTAGGGGCCCTATAAAAACATAAACATTAAAAAATCAAAACTCCCATAGGAACATTTTGCAATTTTAACAAGCTGTAACTCCATCACTTGTTGGAGTTAAGGAACAATCTATGTATCAAAAGAAAGGTGACACTGAGTACTACAAGACTAAGTCCCTATGAAATTCCAGCTGAAAATAAACATCTAAAAAAATTACAATTAAAAAATGAAAATTTCCATAGGATAACAACGCAACTTTAATAAACCATACGTCCATCAATAATTGGAGTTAAAGGGATAATGTATATATTTTTTTAAAAACAAGTGTTGATGAGTACGACAGTAACACATTAATCCCCCCCAAAAAAAAATTCAGGGGATATGCATTTCACCTCAAAATTACCTCCAATCTTCACCATGGTGCGAAATCCACAATGAAAGTCCAATTGTCATCAAAAATGCACCAAAGATATATCTCATCCTCCATTACAATCATAACAAGTTTCAGAGGAATCTGGGGGGTGAAAAAAACATTTTTGGCCATATAACAATCAACTACTGACATTAAAGAGGGACACTCAATATATGTTTTCCTTTAAAGTGAGCCCTATAAAAAACAATTACAACCAAGCACATAAATTACTTTACTGGAGCCATAGAAGTACAGGCCCAAGAGGGCCCTGCACTTCCATGGCCAGATGGATGTGTGCATCTATAGAGAGATAGAAGTGCAGGGCCCTCTGGACCCCGTGCTTCCATAGCCAGATGGATGTGTTCACACAGGTACCAAAGGAGCCTATGTGAATAGTACAATTCTACAAACTGCACTAATGCACCATAGACACATAGAAACATAGACTTTGATGGCAGATAAGGACCGCTTGGCCCACTTAGTCTGCCCGTTTCCCTTCCTAATGGATAAGCTGCAGATCCTAGTTAACCAACAACCTACTTCCTCCTACCCCCCACTAGAATTGCCTTATGTCTGTCCTATGCATTCTTGAATTCCCCCACTGTTTTTGACCCCACAACCTCTTCAGGAAGGCCATTCCATGTGTCCACCACCATCTCTGTGAAAAATACTTCCTCATATTGCCCCAGGCTGTCCCCCTCTATCTTCAAATTGAGTCCCCTTGTTCTTGCACATGTCTTTTTCTGAAAGATGCTACCGTCTTGGACTTTGTTGATTCCCTTGAGGTACTTGAAATTTTCTATTATGTCCCCCCTCTCACTCCCTTCATCAAGTATATACATATTAACCTCCTTTAGTCTCTCTTTGTATGGCTTCTGTTGCAGACCCTGCACCATTTTAGTTGCCCTCCTCTGGACTGCCTCCATCCTGTCTATGTCCTTGCAGAGATGGGGTCTCCAGAACTGCACACAGTACTAAAGATAAGGTCTCACCGACTGTCTGTACAGAGGGATAACAACTCCCTGTTTTCTACTGGTGATGCCTCTCCCTATACATCCCAGTATCCTCCCAGCCATCCTTACTGCCTTCTCACATTGTTTGCTTATCTTCAGGTCATCTGATATGACTACCCCAGGTCCCTTTCCACTTTTGTTGTTGTTAATACCTCCCCCCCCCACTGTGTACTCTTCCCCTGGGTTTTTGTTTCCCAGGTGCATTACTTTGCAATTATTTGCATTTAATCTAAGCTGCCATACTTTTGACCATTCCTCTAACCTTGCCAATTCCCTTCTCATCCTTTCCACACACACCCCCCTTGTGTATCAACCCTGTTGCAGATCTTTGCATCATCTGCAAAGAAACATACGTTTCCTTCCAGTCCCTCTGCAATGTCACTTATAAAGACATTAAAATGGACCGGACCCAGTACTGAACCCTGCAGTACCCCACTAGTAACCCCCCTTTCTTCAGAGTGGACTCCTTTTACTATTACCCTCTGTGTCCTGTTGTCCAGCCAATTTTTTACCCAGGCTACCACCCTGGGACCCACTCCCAGGTGGGCTAATTTGTTTA
Organism: Neoceratodus forsteri; assembly: GCA_016271365.2. Lineage (NCBI taxonomy): Eukaryota > Metazoa > Chordata > Ceratodontiformes > Ceratodontidae > Neoceratodus > Neoceratodus forsteri. The sequence goes on along the minus strand of CM028135.1, from coordinate 1,103,133,636 downwards.
TTAATCTTTTGTGTGGGACTGTGTCAAATGCCTTGCTAAAGTCTAGGTAGGCCATGTCCACAGCCCCTCAATGGTCTACTACTTTGGTCACCCAGTCAAAGAAATATTTTAGATTCGTCTGACATGACCTTCCCACTGTGATTCCATGCTGCCTTGGATCCTGTGCCCCTCTGGCCTCTAGGTACTCAACAAGTCTTTCTTTCAGAAGTGATTCCATCATTTTCCCTACCACTGAGGTCAAGCTAACAGGTCTGTAGTTTCCTGCCTCTGCTTTGCTCCCACTTTTGTGAAGGGGAATCACATCCACCCTCCTCCAGTCCTTAGGTCCAATGATTTGTTAAAAAGGGTAGTCAGTGATATCACTAGTTCTTCTCTTAGTTATTTTAGAATTCTGGGGGAATCCCATCAGGCCCCATTGCTTTGTCCACCTTCAGTTTTAGGAGTTCTTTCAGAACCCTTTCTTCTGTGAAAGGACTGGTATTGACTCTCCGATCCAGAGTGCTTCTATTGATTGGATTAGGTACCTCTCCCTCCTCTAATTTTGTGACTACTGAGCGGAAGTATTCGTTCAGTATCCTTGCTTTTTCACTATCCCCCTCTGCTCACCCACCTTCCCCTTATTAAGCCTCACTATCCCTCCCTTGGTCTTTCTTCGCTCCCTGATGTACCTATAAAAGGTTTTATCCCCCTTCTTAACTGAGTTGGCTACCTTTTCCTTGGTTTGGGCCTTTGCTATTCTGACTGCCTTCCATGCTTCCTTCTGCTTTAACTGGTACAGTTCTCTGTCCTGCTCCTTCTGTGTTTCCTTATACTTCCTGAATGCTATCTTTTTCTCCCTAACCCTTCCCGCCACCTCTTTTGAGAACCATAGTCTTTTTTTCTTTCATTTTGATTTGTTTATTTGCTTCACACAAAGGCTTGTTGCCTCTGTGATGGCAGTTTTAATGTTTTTCCCATTGTTCCTCCACCCCTCCTTCTTGTTTGTTTGCTAGTGCTTTTCTGAGGCACTTTCCCATTTTGACAAAGTCTGCCCTCCTAAAGTCCAGTACCCTCACTTTTGTATGGCTTGACTTTGCGACTGTGTTTATCATGAACCACACTGTTTGGTGGTCACTTGTTCCCAGATGGTGACCCACTTCTAGATCTGAGATCCTCTCCCCATCCCCATTTGAGAGTACCAGGTCTAAGACTGCTCCCTCCTGAGTGGGTTCCAACACTAGCTGTCTGAGGCGTGCCACCTGTAGGGCATCGAGAATGACCCTGCTCTTTGATGTGGCTGCAGCAAAGGTGCTCCAGTTAACAACTGGTATATTCAGGTCTCCCATCAACAATATCTCCCCTTTTTCTGCCATTCTAAGAATGCTTTCTATCATTTCCTTGTCCATTTCCTCCTCCTGAGACAGGGGTCTGTATACAACCCCCTTGTGGATTGTGGTGACATTTCCAATCTTCAGGGTGACCCACAGTGCCTCCTCTCCTCCCTATTTACTAACATATTAACATACTAACATACTATTTGCCAGCAGATTAGGCCTTACGGTCTATCGAGTCTGCTCGAACTTTAGATCCTTAGTTGGGTGCCGAGACCCTCCCATCCCTTGTGCTCCAGAAACCCGTATCATCCATCCCTACCCCCCTGGGACAGGCCATCATCTGATACATCCACTTTCTGTGTGTCCCATCCTCTCCAAGCCCTCCACTGTGGATCTCTGAACTAGCTCACCAGGCAGTGCATTCCAAGGGGTCCACCACCCTCTCAGTGAAAAACCTCCTCCTCTTTTCCCCTCACCTTCCACCTTCCAACTTAAACCATGCCCTCTGGTGATACCTCACTGCTTTAGTCTAAGATCCCCTCCATGTTTACCCTATTTATTCCCTTGAGGAACTTGAAGACCTCAATCATGTCCCCCCCCTCTCCTCTCCTCCAATGAAAACAGGCAGAGCTCCTTAAGTCTGTCTTCATACGTCAAATCCCCTAGCCCTCGTATCATCTTTGTTGCCCTCCTCTGTACCCTCTCCAGGAGGGTACTCTTTAGTTCCATTGCTTTGATCTCTTCCCTTACTGTACATAAATAACTACTCCTCCTCCTCTTCTACTCTCCCTGTCCCTCTCACTACCCTAACTCCCCACCTCCACCCCAAGCAGGAAAAAGAAAAAACACTACAGCTTTTGTTGTCTTGGTCATGGCTATTGGCAAATCAGGGGTGGGTCTTCCTTGGGGTTCTCAACTCTAATGCTCACTCCATTCCATGAACAAATAAGGTAACATGTGATATATTTTCTTCAGGTAGGGCCTACAGGTGGTTGGCAACATGTGGAGAGACACAGTTCTGTATGTTTGAAGACTATATCACAGTGGGGTTGAGAACCCCAAGCCCCATCCCTGACTCACCAACAGGACAGCGAACACCATAATGTGTTTTCCTTTTCCTACTTGGGGGTGGGGTGGGTGGTCAGGTTGGAAACCCTAATGCCACATTTCCCTACTTTTGTCATTTTAATCTGAACTCCAACTGATGCATTAACACAGTTTTGACAAAGAACACATAATATACATTACAGCCTATAACTGCAAAGATACTGTGTGGATGTTTAGATGGCCCCCTCCACTGAATGCGTTATTCTATATGTAGCATGCCTGCAGCCCTGTTCCCTACCTTATATCATCAAAGTACTATTTTCAAGAGAAGGACTGCAGCTCATTGAGGATGCAAAGCTTGCACTTATAGGTTACAAGCTAGGCTTTCAAGTGTAAGTCCTGCTTTTCCTACTTTACAAAACAATTCAATTATAGGCTAAATTTGCTCTTCGTACAGGCAACTCCTTGGTATGAGTTGCCTGGCCGAGACTGCAGATGGTGTAAGCACCTCTTTAAGGTTCACATGTGCTTGTAAATCTCACTGAAAATGTGGACACAGCTCACCAATGACTGTTTTAAGGCTGATGTGTTTGTGAATTTCACTGAAAATGTGGACACAGCTCACCAGTGACTGTTTTAAGGTTGATGTGTTTGTGAATTTCACTGAAAATGTGGACACAGCTCACCAGTGACTGTTTTAAGGTTGATGTGTTTGTGAATTTCACTGAAAATGTGCACACTGCTCACCAGCGGCCCTGTTTTAGGGCTGACATGTGTTTGTGAATTTCTGTGAAAGTGTGGACACTGCTCACCAGTGGCTCTCTTTTAAGGTTGACAGGTTCGTGTACCACATGCACCTCTCCGATGAAGTGCTGCTGGACATCATGGCTCGTTTCCGAACACAGATGGAACTCGGCTTGGCTAAGGACACCAACCCAACAGCAGCAGTGAAGATGTTGCCAACATTTGTCAGATCGACTCCTGATGGATCAGGTGGGCCTACATGGTTAGAATTATCATTTTGCTGCCTCGTGAAGATTTGATGATGCCCTTATTAAAAGTTAGGCTGTTGTTAGTTATATTTATGATTATCCTGTTGTTTACTGACCAGTGCTTCTCCCTTATGAACTTATAAACTAGTAAATATGATAGGCATGTTGAGATATACTGAAGAGTTCTGCGATAGCTGATATTTTACGAAGATGAAATCATGCCTTCTTAAGGCTGCTTGAAGCAAGGTTTTTGTTTGGGTAGGAGTAGGGGTGGCCAAAATATGAAAAGTAGAATTACTCTATTTTGTTCCCTCCCAGTGATAGCAGTTCATAAAGAAGTTACCTTTGTGTAGTTGTACTGCAATGGTATAGCCAGTGTAGGGATCTACAGAAAGGCACAGCTGGAAGTTTAGGAACTATTTGCTGCACAAATGCTGCTGGATACTGTAGATATTTTCCCTTTTATAGAAACATAGGCAATGGCGGCAGAAAAAGACCAGTGATCCGTCCAGTCTGCCTGAGTTCCCTGTTTAGCCCAAACACTCACTATTCCTTGGTAGCCTGTGATATGGCTGACTGAATGTCGGCGGCCAGTCATAAGGGCCACTGCACAATGGCACCGACAATGTGGGCGACCTTGGATTTCACCTCTTTCCCCAAGTTGTGCCCTCCTGGAGTAGGAATCCTAATTAAAGGAGGTGTGGGGTGCAAAGCCCCCCATGAGGGGGGTATGGGGGTGAAGCCCCCTCATTAAATAACATACTGTTTTTCAGTCGCCCTTGTGGTTGTGTTCCCTTATGACCAGTCGTTGACATTCAGTCGCCCTTGTCACATAGAACCCTATTCCTCCAGGGTCCTAGTTCTTCCCATCCAAGTCCCATTATTCTCCTAGTATATGCTGCCCTGAGCCCCCCGGATACCTTTCATTCTGTCCCTACTGTGCTTGAAACTATCAGTGTAGAACCTAAATATAACCTCCTTTCCAACCAAATAGTGTTGGTAAGATGATTACTTGTCCAAGAATGCTGTTTGTTCTTTTATAGTCTGTAATGGGATCCTATAATAGCCTGGACACCCGCTTGCCCTGATAACTTAATTACCCAAACTTACAAGTTCTTCATACGGCTGATTCTCCATTCCCTTGGGTTGAGATACAGATGAGACATGCTGATGAGTCCTGAGAAGAACAAAATACGTGTCTGTGTCTTCTGTTTTCAGTCTTTGCAGATTGTCTCAGAGGTCATTAGGCACCGCCCACTCCTACTTAAAGCAGGACCAGTCTGAATTGTGCCATAGTGATTTGCATATATTTCCCATGATGCTTTGCATTATTGGGGTATGTGGACTTACAAGCCTTGTCTGTCACCTCTTAAATGCTGTTTTCCTCCTCAACGTTTTGAGATAAATATTGGCTTGATTTACTTTCTACTATCAAACAGTGATTGACTTTATTTTATAACAAATAAAAATAGTCCAAGGGTGATTTGCTTGCATGGTTTATTGTGTCACTAGCCTTTCTTGAGGGGCTACCATTTGTTTTCTAAAGACACAAGTACAGAATTATAGTTTTTACATGCTGTAAGTCCATGTCAAATTTTATTATCATTCAAACATATATTATTACGTATAGCGAGGGGTGTCTCTTATGGGATAAGATGGTTATCTCATGCTGTTTTAGGTGAGAGGACCGCAAAGAGAAGCTGAGCGGTTCCGTCAACCCGGAAAAGCACGAGATAACCTTCTTACCCCGTAAGAGACACCCCTCACTCTATATATTAATATATTATTAAGCAGTGCAACTGCCTCCAGCCTAAAACGATACTTTAGAATATAAATTTTGTTGAGCATTTTCAATTTATTTGTACTCTTATTCCTGGTCTCCCCTGCTCTTTGGATATGGTAGTGGTGCATTCCATGAGCGAATGCACTGACATTGCCATTAAATTCTGTGACTAAAGGGCTGCACTCATTTAAAAAAGGTGCTGACAATTCTCAGTGAAGGAGGCAGTATAGCGCAGTGGTTTAAGGCTCTGAGCTACAGACGTGGAGACCTGGGTTTGAAACCCACAGCCCCCACTTGCATACTGTGTGACCCTGAGCAAATCACTTCACTTCCTTGTGCTCTCAGGTCGCACCTGTAAACAAGCTTTCGGCTTAGTGTGTCTCTCCTGGTTAAAAAAACAGTTTTATGGCTCAAGACACTGCTTTTTTCAACTGGGGTGCCTCTCACAGCCGATTCTGACAGGAACAGTATGACAAGACAGCATCAGTGTGGTGGAAATCAGCTGTGTGAAGGAGCACGAGGCAGCAACTGTACACTAAAGCAAGGGTACAGTACTGCTGCCCTCTGATTGGTGGAGGCAGTTCCACTGCTTTATAATGCTTTTTATTCAGATGACTTGCTAAACTCCATTTAGCCCTGCCACTTTGTTTCTCACAGAACTAATTGGCTTGGAGAGCCTTTAGAAACGCAGAAATGTGCAGGTTGCAGAAGAATGCCTTGCAGCCTATCATGCCTGCCCAGCGTGGAGGTACTACATGCTGCTAAGAGGTTCGCCCCCTCCCCTACCCCCCACACTAGCCCCCCAGGCCTATCCAACCCCCTCTTGAAGCTCTGTACAGTTTTTGTATTGACTAGCACCCCCGGGGCTTACTCCGCCCTTCTACCACCCTTTCCATGACATAGCACTTCTTGGGATCCCTCCTGAATCTACAGCCCACTCGTTTGCTGCTGTTCCCCTGGTGGTCTCATTCCTGCTACTGCAGAACAGTTCACTGGAGTCCACCTTATTTATACCCTTCATGCACAGAATTTCACATCTCTCAGTCATGTTCCCCCCCCAAACTGCTCTCCAGAGAGTACATGTTTAGACTATTCAATGTCTTCTCTTACGTCTTCCCCAGCTGGCCCTGAATCATACTGTTCCCCCTTCTCTGCACCAATATCAACCTGTTGACATTCTTCTTCAGGTGAGAGCTCCATAACTGCACACAGTATTCCAGGTGTGGGCTCACCTGGGGTCTGTACAAGGACAGTAGAGCCTCCTTCCTCCCGCTGCTGAACCCCCTATGTATGCAGCAGGACATTTGTATAGGGATAGTATAACCTCTTTCCTCTTACTGCTGAACCCCTTATGTGTGCAGCAAGAATTGTGTACAGGGATAGCATAACCTCTTTCCTCTTACTGCTAAACCCCCTACCTAAGCAGCAGGGATTTTGTACAGGGATAGTATAACCTCCTTCCTCCTGCTGCTGAACCCCTATATATGCAGCAGGGATTTTGTACCGGGGCAGTATAACCTCCTGCTGCTGAACCCCCTACGTGTGCAGCAGGGTTTTGTAAAGGGGCAGTATAGCTTCCTTCCTCCTGCTGCTGAACCCCTTATGTATGCAGTGGGGATTTTGTACAGGGGCAGTATAGCCTCCTTCCTCCTGCTGCTGAACCCCCTATGTATGCAGCAGGAATTTTGTACAGGGGCAGTATAACTTCCTCCTTCTTCTTACTGCTGAACCCTTAGCTATGCAACCCAGCTTCTTGTTTACTCTACCCATTGCTTTATAACTCAACAACGCCAAATCCCCCCTCCCCCAGTCCCATTCAAAAAGGACAATTGCACTTCCCCTTCCCCACCCCATCAACACCCACCCCAGCCCTCCCCATGCCACCCAACAAAAGGATACAAGAAATGTAGCGGAGAGATAGTTGTGACTGACACAGACCATTCTGTCACCACTTTGGCCAGCCATCTGGATGACACTGAAATCTTCCCAGAATTTATTTTGGTAACAGTGAGAGGCACGCTGAGCCGAGGCTCGATTCTCGGTGCAACCCGGGGGGGGGGGGGAGGAGCAGTGGAAATACAGACAATAAATGCAGAGAATTAGTTAACAGTACAATAGCAGCTAATTACAATCAGTATAACACATCAGTGAGAGCAAAAACATGACATGCGATGTATCTCTAGCGGTGAACTACACAATAACACATGCACTTCGTAATGAATCTTTAATAAGCACTAGGGAGGGCTGTCGGAAGGTAAAGTCAGTAGAGGTAGTGGGTTTAGCTCAGTTGTGGCAGCGGCATAAGGGTGGAGGAAGGAGACGTCCTGTTACTTGCAGCTAGAGAGAGAGGGGGTGAGGTAATGATAGTAGGGGTAAGTTTGTTCCACAAGTAAGGAAGTCAGTAAAAGAAAGCAGCTTTGCCCGCTGTGGAAGAGGGTCGGGGCAAGGGTGCAGGATCTTTCATTTCTGTGCCTGACTTCATAGGGGGATTGGGAGTCTGAGGATAGAGAGTCCTCAAGATAGGAGGGGAGCAAGTTAAACCAGCACTTAGATATAAGGTTGAGGGCATGTATACAGCACCTGTGAGATAAGGGGCTTAGTTTGAGGAGGGAGTAAAGATCGCAGTGGTGGGTGCGTAGAAGGGAGTTTGTAGCGAAGTGGCAAAATGAGTTTAAAAGGGTATCCAACCTGGCAAGAGAGGTTACGGGGCAGAGCTATAAACCATGTCTGCATAATCTAGTATGGGGAGGATAATTTTAGAGACAATTTCACATCTGGCAGGTAATGAGGGAAAGTCCCTGTTCTAGTATGCATGCCAAGTTTGGGGCACAGCTCGAAGGGGATAGATTCAATGTGAGTGGAAAAAGACAGATGGGAGTCCAGTCAAATGCCCAGGTCCTTGTATCTGGTGACTTAGTCAAGTGGGGAGCCATCAAGAGCAGTGATGGGGAAGGGGGGTGTAGTATGGCTAAGTTTCTGGGCAGAGCCGAAACCCATGAAACAATTTTGGTGGTGTTTAGTTTCAGTTGGTTTTGGTTGAACCAGTGCTGAATGTTGTCGAAGTTGCTTTGTAGGATGGCTTGGACTTCAAGCAGGTTGGGACCAAAGGTAAAGAGGATGGTGTCATCTGCATACATGTGTATTGATGAACTGGTGCGGGAGGATGGAAGGTCGTTAATGAAGAGGGAGAAGAGGATGGGACTGAGAACAAAGCCTTGAGGGACGCCTGCCAGGATGGGGGTGTGTGTGTGGTATCAGCGATTCTAACAGATTGAAATATGGTGAATAGATAAGATTGAAACCACCTTACAGTGATGGGGGCAAGTCCAGTTGCCTCAGGCTTCTGTAGGAGAAGAGGGTGGGATACGGAGTCAAATGCATTGGCTAAATCAAAAAATACTGCTGCTGTAAAGAAGCCTTGGTCAGAGGCAGTTTGGATATGGCTGGTGACGCACAGGAGGGAGGAAATTGTGGAATGGTGTTTCCTGAAGCTGGACTGATGGGGTGAGAGGATGTTGTTTGTTGCACGGTAGTCATCTAATCGGGTGTAGGCCAAGGATTCATGTTGTTTGGCTAAGGCTGGGAGGAGCAAGATTGGCCTGTTATTGCCTGGCGAGGAGGGGTCACCGCCTTTATGAAGGGGAATTAGGCAGGCCAATTTCCAAGTTAGCGAGACTGTTCCTGTGGAAAATAAGAAGTTAGGAAGATGTGTTAGGGGATTGGTGATCACAGGAGCCAAGATCTGCAGGAGCTTGGGGTGACTCCCATCCGGTCTTTGCAGGGTTACACGCGCAAAGGGCTTTGCGAACCTCGCATTCAGTAAGGGGGGGGTAAACTTGAAGTCATTGGGCTGTGTTCCTTAACCTATCAAAGGCCTTTGACACGGTCTCCCACCCCCTACTACTGGAAGCCCTCTGTCACACTGGTTTTGCCTCTGGACCACTGGCTTGGTGCTCCAGCTACCTTTCCGCCCGCTCCCAACAAGTCAAAATTGGTGGGACTCTTTCTGACCCACGTTCGATCCTCTCAGGGGTTCCACAGGGCTCCATCCTGGGGCCCCTTCTCTCGCTTTACCTTAACACTCTGCCCAGTGCATGCCCTGGGAAAATACTGTTGCACGCAGACGAGCAATCATTCTTCTTGCCACTGACCGTAACCCCACATCCTCCAGGTTTCTACAAAGGGCTTTTTGACGGCGCTGAGGCTTGGCTTAAAGAGCATAGATTGGTCATAAATCTTAAAATCGAAAACCATGCTCTTCGCCCACCCTCAAAATAAATCATCCAACTCCCTCTCCGTATCCTTTCCGGCTCGGACTACAACTTGAACAAGTCCAATCCTATAAGTACTTAGGGATCTTATTTGACTCAGCACTCTCCTTCCATACCCACATCGCGCTTTTCGCCTCTGTAACCAATATCCGACTCGGTATCCTGCACCATTACAAAAACTGTCTCCTCCTGATGCCCTCGACTGCGATTACTTCCTCCATACTCTCCCTGGTGGACTATGGACTGCCTGTCTATGGGGCTGCCAACAGAATGGCCCTCAACAAAATTCACCTCCTCCTAAATAAGGCCTGCAGGCTAATCACAGGGCCCCTAAGCTCACTCCTTACCTGCCAACTCTATGACCTTGCAGCAATGCTTGACCTCGATGAACGCCTACTATACCAAACGGCAGCATTTCTAAAAACCTTACTTGGACTTTCTCCCGGCTGACTTCCTCCCTCCCTCCAGCACAGCCCCTTGTCAGCACCCAGACCTCCTGCAAAGCCACCTTCCTGGTTCCTCGTGCTGGGACTTCCCTTGGTCCAGAGATTGTTCTGCCATAGAGCCCCTGTGGTACAACAATCTTCCTCGGGCCGTCACTGATACCCCCACCATCTCCACTTTCAAAAATGCCCTCAAAAGCGAGCTATTCAGCAAGCGCTGCTGCTCCTGTGCCTAAAGGATGCCCTAACCCCACCCCCTCCTCCCTGACAATGCCCTCTGGGCTGCTCCATCCCCTCGCCTCCTTATTCCTAACAACCTCACTACTTCAATTGTTTTCCCTCTACCAACTGTATCACTACTGATGGGTAGAACCACGTTGCATTCCCTATGCTACCAATGCATAACTTACTTGCTACCCAGCTGCTGCTGTCAATTATACCATTTTTTGCTCTGTATTACACTATCAATGTTTGCTGTAACCAGGTGCCATTAATGCGTGTCTGTTATACTGATGCTCCTCTTTGTATGTACTCTGCTTTCTATTTTAACTGTATTATCTACCATTGTTGACGAGGTACCTTTGTAAATGAGCCGTTGGCTCAAAGGTTGTAAACTGATTACATTAAATAAATAAATAAAATAAATAAAAATAAAACGGGAGGTGGTGGTGGGACTGGCTGGGGTAGGATAGGGGAGCCATGTGGTACAGCAGAGGAAGTGAAAAACTGGTTGATGATTTCAGAGGCGCGGGTCTGGTCAGTGACTGGTTGGCCATGAAGTTTGAAGGCGGGGGTGCAGGGGCTGGGCTGGTGGGTCAAGGAGTTTGTGCACAACTTTCCAGAAATGCGGGGGCTTAGCATACTTGAGTTGTGACCTAAAGTAGTCTGCCTTTGCTTTTTTTATGGTCTTGGTGCAGGCATTACAATAAGTGTTAAAAGCTTGCCTGCTCTGAGGGTTGGGGTTGGCTTTAAAGTACGCCCAAGCCTTGTCTCTTTCCTTGCATTTGGCGAGGACAGGTGTGGTGATCCAGGGGTGGCACTGCTTCTTGACCCTGGACTTTTTCAGTGGGGCATGGACATCCCAGATATTTCTAAAGGTGTGTAGGACTCTAGAGAGGGCCATGTCAACATCAGGGGCTGAGTAGGCAGGTTGCCAGCCAGCTTGGTATAGATTGGTTAGGAAGGCGTCGGTGTCCAATGTGTTTAGAGGGCAAGTGTTGATGTACTTGGGGGCAGATTTGGGTAGTTGTGTTTTCCTGATACAGTAAGTAATACACTGGTCACTTAGTGCGTTAGTGAGAACACCAGAGGAGGTTATTCTGTGAGGCTGGGAGGTAAGGATCCAGTCTAAAAAAGAATGGTTTTGGGAGTGAGGGTTGTAGCAGATGGTTTATTGATCAATTGGGTGAGATTTAGGGACTCAGTTTTGGAGGTGTGAGCTTTTGAGGAGGGGGCTAGCAAGTCCAAGTTGAAATTGCCTACAAGGACCAGTTCCCCTCTAGATGCTAGGTCAGGTAGGGTGGTACATATGAACATACATACGAATGTGCCAGCAGAAACAGACCACTCAGTCTATCTACGTCTGCTCGAGTGTGCAGCCCACACCCCTAGTTTGCAGCTGCCCCACCCCCTCCCATTTGTCATCCCCCTGCCACCCCCAACCCTCACTCTCCCTGTTCCCTGTCCCCTGCCCTTTTGAGGATGGTCCCAGATTTACATGATACCACCCATTCTGGTAGGGCATTCCATTTTGCTACCACACTCTCTGTGAAATAATGTCTCCTCATTTCCTTCCTAAATCTTCCCCCTCTATTCTTAGCCCATGCCCCCTGGTGACCTTCCCCCTCCTTCACTTAAAGACTGCATCTGCCCCATCCTTATTGATTACCCTCAGATACGTGAATGTTTCTATCATGTCCCCCCTGTCCCTTCTATGCTCCAGGGTGTACATATTCAGGTCTCCCAGCCTGCTATCATAGTCTCTCTCCCCCATTCCACATATCATCTTTGTTGCCCTCCTCTGCACCCCCTCCAGCAGCCTGATATCACGCTTTAGGTATGGACTCCAAAACTGCACACAATACTCTAAGTGCGGCCTTACCAGTGACCTGTAGAGGGGCAAGATCACCTCTCTGCACTTGGACGAAACCCCTTCGCTATGCACCCCAGCATTTTGTTCGCTTTTGCAGTTGCTCTTCTGCACTGGGCAGTGTTGTTCATGGTCCCTGTTATCATTACCCCTAGGTCCTTCTCCTCCTCAGTGATCCCCAGCTTAACCCCCCCAGCCAGTATTCTCTCCTTGGGTTCTTCACCCCAAAGTGCATAACCTTACACTTCTTTGCATTGAACCCCAGCTGCCACCACTCTGACCACTTCTCTAGCTTGCTTAGGTCCCCCTGCTGCTGCTTCCATACCTCCTCTCCATCCACCACTGCTCTGATTTTGGTGTCATCAGCTAACAAACTTAATTTGCTCACTACCCTGTGTGCAATGTCTGATACGAAGAGCCCAAACAATACTGGCCCCAACACAGAGCCCTGTGGCACCCCACTCGTCACTGGCCTTGCTTCCCTCTCACCACCACCCATTGCAGCCTGCCACTCAGTCAGTTTGTAATCCAGTTCATCATTTTGGCCCCACCCCTACAGCAGTTAGCTTCTCCCTAAGCCGCCCATGAGGCACCAAATCGAAGGCCTTGCTGAAGTCTAAGTAAAGAACATACACGACATGACCCTTATCCAGCTCACCTGTCACCCAATCATAATACTGTATCAGGTTGGTTTGACAAGACTTCCCTGAAACAAACCCATGCTGCCTCACATCCTGGAGGCCATTGTTCTCTAGGTACAACACCAGTTTTTCCTTTAGTATTGTCTCCATGAGTTTGCACACTATGGAGGTGAGACTTACTGGGCGATAATTACCCAGTTCATCCCTTGGTCCGCTCTTGTGTAATGGCACTACATGTGCCATCCTCCAGTCCAGTGGCACACATCCCGACTCCAGTGAGGTGCTGTACAGATCCGCCAGTGGCTCTGCCAACACTGCCGCTATCTCCCTCAGCACCCTGGGGTGGATACCATCCAGCCCTGGTGCCTTGTCTATCTTCAGTGCCCTCAATCCCTCTAGGACTCTATTTGCCTCAATTCTTCCATCGTTACCTCCTCTCCCCTGTCTCCACCCTCCCAGTCCATGCTGGTAGCGGTCCCCCCCCTTTCTTCTGTGGAAGGCTGGTGATGAGGGAGTCTCGGGATAGGCAGGAAGAGGCATAGAGCACACCTAGGAAAAGTGGGAATGAGGCAGGAAGGGAGAGCTGAACCGTTAGGAGTTCATGGGAGCTGAGGCAAGCTTCTTTGTGAGTAACTGAGCTCACGAGTGGCTGTTTTATGTAGATAGCTACACCACCAGCTCTTTTACCATGGTCCTGCCTATGTAGAGTGTAGTTAGGGAGAGTAAAGGAGCAGTCGGGGGTTTTAGCAGAGAGCCTGGTTTCTGTTAGGCATAGTATATCCAGAGCTTGCTCAGCTATCCAGCAAGTTAGTAGGTCAATCTTGGGCAGGAGACTTTTGATGTTGATATGGGCAATAGATAGGCCTTTGTGTGAGTCAAGAGGAGTGGGTACAGCTATGGGGCCAGGGTTGCATTCGACGTCCCCCGAGAGGAGGAGGAGAGTGAGGAGAAGGAATGAATAGATTGCAGGGAGCCTAAATCTCCGAATGCGAAACTCGATGCTGGGAGCAAGTCTGGCAGCCCTAATTAGGGAAGCAAAGGTTACCATCTGCAGTGGTAAGATGTTGGGAGAGATGTTGGGGGTGGGGGACAGACAGGTATATGATGCGGAGAGAGGGAGGAGGTGGTAGCAAGTCTAGAGGAGAAGGTGCAGGGTATCATGAGGTAGGCAACTGTAGAGACAGTGGGGCTAGGGTGAGTGCAGGAAGAGAAGGAGAGAGTGGAGAGGAAAATGAGGAGGAGGCGAGGGGAGAAGGTAATGGGCATACATAGTCAGGTCTGGGAAGTGAGGTTCTGGGTTGGGAGAGAGGGGTTACTGGGGCTTAATCCCAGAGATTTCAAGTGGGCTTGCCGACAATTAGGGTAGGGAGATCAATATTACTTTTGTAACTGCCTTTGCTGGTTTTTTTTGTTTTATTTTTTTGCAAAAAGCAACAATAGAGGAGCTAGGGAAAGGAGAGAGCTGCGGACAGATTCTCAAGTTTCGGGGGTGGGGTGACTGGCGTCAGCCTCCATGTTTCTGTCCTGCAACAGGGCAGAAGGTATAATAGATGCAGAAGTATAAGGGATAGTAGAGCTGCAGGAATAGTGCAGCTGACTTTAATGTAGAAGGTTGGGGGTTCAAAGTTGCCTTGAGTCAGCTGGAGAACAAGTAATGAAAGAAGGAAATAGGAGGATGACACTAGAGGGCAAAGGAACAAAGTAGGGTAGTTGGAGAGAGAGAGAGAGAGAGAGAGAAAAAGAGAGGGAGTAGCTATGGAATTAGGTAGCAATTAGTACTCACTAGTGACTCCTAGTGGCCAATGAGTATAACTTGCTAAAGGGAATATGGGCACTTAGTAGGCAACTTCACATTATATTGAGATGCTGAAGAATCATGGCAGCAGCTGACATTAGAAGTTGGTTGACTGGATGTACAGGAAAAAGCATGCAAAGTAGGGTGAGGACAAAACAGGGGCAGGGTGGAATCACCATTGGAGACAGACAAAGGGGCTGGCTTCCTCCACCCATGTCCCTCAGGCACTGGAAAGAGCACTCCCCCCATTGTTCATAAGTCAGTGCTCCTGTACTCTGCCCCTGGGTGTGTGCTGAAAAAGGGGCAGCTAAAAGAGGTACATTGGGAAAGAGCTGCAGCAAATGGAGGTACCAAAGTGACTATATGAGACTCTGCTTGGGAGCTGAGGCATGGCACTGTCAAGCAATAAGCACACTGGAAATTAGCAAAGTTGATAAAAAAGCTCTGATCAGCTGTTCTCCAGTCTTGGTATCATCCCAGGTCTAAATATAGGTTTCGTAAGTTTTGTTTCATTCACTCCTTGGCACCTAGTGGTCCCTCCCTCTCCATGACCTGCAGTGTAGCGCAAAATCCTGCCCCTTTGGCAGCAGCAGGTAGACAGAACAAAGGAGCTGCCTGCAGTGTGAGGCAGAGGCTGAAAAGTCGATCAGTAAGCAATGTGGGGTTACCTTGTGTGGTGGGAGTGGTGCAAGGGGAGCTCATGACAGGGTGGGGGAGATATAGTATAGGGAGGAGAGAAGGGACAGGGGAGCTGTCAGGAAATAGTTGATAGGAGTTGGTCTTGGAGAAGGGGCAGATAATGGAGGAGGGCAGGGGATGTCTCGACAAGTTATAGTTTGGGGATGGAGGAGCTGAATGGCACAGTTTGGAACAGGGGAGCTGGTACTGGGGAGAGGCAGATAATGTAGAGAGAGGGGGCAGGGGATGTGTGAGGGGGCACAGGTTATGGGCTTTACACGTAGCGACAGAAGGGCTGGCATTAGGTGGAAGGGCCCGGGTAAAGTATGTGTTTGATCTATATCGTTTCTCAGAATAAATCATTAGCAGTCATTTTGGTTTTGACTAGAGCTGGTTTACAGTCGATAGCAGTAAACACTTTATTTTATTTAGTGGGCTAGGTAATTCTGCCTATTTTCAGCCTCATCCCAGGGAATGGGGGTAGGGCTGTACAAGACACAGATGCAAACTGACATTTTAAATCAGGTTAAACTGTTCATGGTATTATAGACGCTAGACTAGCCCACATTATCTTTCCTTCCTTAGGGATTGGTCAGCTGAGAGATTCCTCACCAGTTAGCTTAGACCAACAAGTCAATCAGGGAACTCCAGCAAGTACCCATTGTCCCCTCTTAACAGGGGGCTTTTCACTGGCATGTTGTGCTTAAAGATCTCTCTCCCCTCCCATGTGAAATTTTGTGGCTTACATATCAACCCATTATGCCTCTTAAACTATAAGAAAACCTAAGGCAGTCAGAGCCTTAGCATGAAACATCCAGTGCACTGAGCAAAAGCCTGGGGACCAAACCTATGACCCCCCCCCCCATCCAGTGCACTGGGCCACTGTCTGGAGCCAAAACCTATGACCCCTACCATTCAGTGTACCAAGCCACTGTCTGGGGACCAAACATGATTCCCCATGTATTGTTCTGGGGCAGATCCTGGGGAACAAACCTATAATCCCCCCTCATCCAATGTACTGGACAACAGCCTGGGGAATCAAACTTATGAACCTCCCCCATCCGGTTCACTAGGCCAGAACCTGGGGACTAAACCTATGACCCCCCACTCCCCATGCACTGCACTGGGACACAACCTTGGGACCAAACCTATAATTTCCCATGTAATGCACTGGGCCAGAGCCTGGGGACCAAACCTATGACCCCCATCCAAGTTACTGGGCCACTGTCTGGGACCAAACCTATGACCTTCATCCAAGTCACTGGACCACACAGCGTGGGGACTAAACCAATGACCCCCACTCCCCATGTAGTGCACTTGGTCACAGCCTGTAGGCCAAAGCTATGACCCCCCTTCTTATGTCAAAGGCCACAGACTGGGGACCAAATCTGCACCTCCATCCAGTGCAACTGGCTACAGCCTGACCACCAAACCTATGACCCCCCCCCCCCATCCAGTGTACTAGGCCATAGCCTGGTGAACAAATCTGTGACCCCCTATCCAATGTACTGGGCCACAGCCTAGGGTCCAAACGCCTGACCCCGTGTCATGAGCCACAGTCAGGGATGACCTCCCCCATCCAATGCACTGTCTGTATGTGAACCACCATACCATTTTTCACTGGCTGACCACTGACGACTAATTAATTTTGTCACAAAGCTGTTGTTTGATTTATTCTTTGATGGTCATTTTTTTAATCAATAGTAAATGAAAAGTAATATTGGGATGATTATTGCAATTGCAAGATGGGGTGGACCGGGTTCAAAGAGCAGTGTGAATGCGTTATTTGTTGTTTACCTGTGCCATTGTAAGCTGAACAAATGGAGCCTGTGCCTTGCAGAACAAGGGGATTTTCTGGCTCTGGACTTCGGAGGCTCTAAATTTCGAGTGCTGAGGGTGAAGGTATCTGAATATGGGACACAGAAAGTTGAGATGGAAAGCCAGTTTTATCCAACCCCAGTGGAAATTGCACATGGTAGTGGAAAACAAGTAAGTACCTTTTTATAGGTTCATAAGTGCAAGTCCGAGTCATACTGCTCAGAATGCCATATTTTGACTCGCCACATATCAGTGATAAAAATTGGTTTTGTTCTGACCCATGTGTTTTTGTCCATGAATTTTTTTTTTCATGCAATTACGATGCCAGATTTAATCTCTCCATTTCTTTCACACAGCTGTTTGACCATGTAGCTGAGTGCCTGGGAGATTTTATGGAAAGGCAGAAAATTAAAGACAAGAAGCTCCCACTTGGCTTTACGTTTTCTTTTCCTTGCAAGCAGAGCCGATTAGATGAGGTATGACAATCCCATTGGCAGTGGGGGCAAAAAGAGACCACTGCGGAATTGCAGTGCATACTATATGGTACTAGGGACAGATCTAGAATTTTGTTTAAGTAACAGATTGAAATTCTGTAAATATTTGTCATACAAAAAGACTCTTTTTCTTACTAGACATCATTGACAAAAATGTATTACAGTATGTAGAACCCATGTTATAAAAGCAATGAGAAACATCAGGAATGTGTATTTAAGGACAATAATCCCATTTTCTCGCATGCATTTTAAGGAACTCTGTGCAACTGCCCCATGCTTAACTCACTCGAGGTTTGTGATCACTGACCTATAATTATGTACACTGGCATGTCTCACTGCATACATAATATGTTCTTATTAGGAGGCAGTATAGCGCAGTGGGCTAAGGCTCTGAGCTGCAAATTTGGTGATATCTAGCAGACCAGACCTGGGTTTGAATCCCACAGCTTCCACTTGCATACTGTGTGACCCTGAGCAAGTCACTTAATCTCCTTGTGCTCCCAGGTTGTTCCTGTGAAAAAGCTTTCAGCTTAGTATGCTATACCTGGTTAAACAACTAAATAAAAAAAAAAAATATGCACACTTGAGCAGTCTATTTTCAAAGGATTTGGGCCATTAGAATTGCATGACAGAAACCCTTGAGAAGAGAGCCTTTTGTGTTGTTACTGTTCCCTCACTCACACAATACCTGGGGAATACTCTTATACCTGTAGGAGACACCTGAAGTGTCTGTATAAATGTATAAAACAACACTGACATTTGATCTTGTAAGAAATATGCAATTTTTTAATTTTTATTTTTATTAATTTTATAAAAACAATCGTACAAGATCCATGACATTATACAAACAACAGAAATGACACAGACATCATTCTTATCTTAGGATACATCTGTGTAGAGCCGAGTTTTGTACATCATATGGGGACATGTTACATACGTAGTTAAATGTACGCCAAGTAAATATGCCTTATGGTTACATGCAAACCAGTATACTTCCATAATAGATGCACACCCTATACAGTATTGAATAACATAGCACATAGCGTGAACGGGTGTATAACAAAGTATCCAACCTGGGAATTTTTAGAGCAGAAGTGTCTTGGTCATGGAATTAGAAAAAAAGAAAATAGGAATACAGCGTACTATAGGAGAAATACACTGGCCATGGAATTAACAGAAAAGAAACAGAAACATTATAAAAATGATGGTGGATATTATCTATGAAACATGTTCTGTTACAGCAAATACACCAAGTAAATGTATTTCTTGACATATTTCTGAACCACCATGTAGTCCTAATGTGCTGTCTGTTTATGTCTTTTGACGCTGTAATTCAAGGGAGTCCTGATTTCTTGGTCTAAACATTTTAAAGCTGCCGGAGTGCAAGAAAAGGACGTTGTCACTTTGCTGCGTAAAGCTGTTGAGAGAAGAGGGGTGAGTATAACATTTGAGGAGTCTGGGTGGCAAGGGTGGTAAATGCCCTTTGGATACTGGAGAGCTAGGGCCGTTATTCAAAACAGCACAAAGCAGCGTGCAAAGGTTTGCAGTGTGTTTTGCAGTTGCCCAGGAGTCCAAGGATGCAATACCCAGCTGGATACTGCACTAGCTCTATTCAACTGACTATAGGGCCATCTCGGTGCAGCGCTAACTCAAGTAGTCCTTTTCCAACATGGATGCTTGCTGTGCAGGGAATAGAACCACCAGAGTGGATAGTGCCAGAGTGCTATTTGTGATTTTCAGAGGGACCCCCATGCAAATGAGCCCATTGGGAATGCAAGGTGCTAAGGGCCCATTATGGACCCATTTGCATTGGTACAGGCAGCAGCTTTTTGCAGCAGCACCCCCTCTCCCCAACTGTCCAGTCCCATAGACTGAAGGCCATCCCTGGTACCCCCACCCTGTTTGCTAGCCCATCTGAGAAAAAACAAATCCCTACTGCCTAGTGGTTCCCCTCTCACCGATTGCTGGTGCTGCCCTCCTCACGGCTCCTCAGCCAACTGCCAGAGAGTGTATGCATGTAATGTGCAGAGCATGCATCTTCTACTGTACTGTACAGTAGAGGATGTGCACCCTGTATATTACATAGGACACATGTTCTCTGGCATTGCATATGGCAGCTGGCCAAGGAGGTGCAAAGGGGCTGCACCAGTCACTGTATGGACTCCCATGACACTGGTGATGCAGGTAAGGGTGGGTGGCTGTGTGTGTAATCGGTGCCATGAAGGGGGACCACTAGATACCAGGGATTAATTTTGTATTCTATGGGCTGATGATCAGAGTAGGGGACCACTAGGAGCTAGGAAGTATTTCACTCTCATAAGGGCCAGCAATCGAAGAGAGGGAGGACCACTAGGCACCAGGGATTCATTTGTTCTTATGGGATCTGGTGACTGGAGGGCTGGGGGGACTACTAGGCACAAGGGAGTTTTTATTTATCATATGTGCCAACAATCAGTGAGGTAAGGGGGTGGCAGGGTGCGTGGTCGGTGCCATGGAGGGACTGCTAAATGCCAGGGATGACTTTTGTATTCTATGAGCTGGCGAGTGGAGGGGGGGACAACTAGGCACTGGTTTTTTTTATTCATTATATCGGCCAGCAATTGGTGGGAGGGTGGACAAGTAGGCACCAGGAATTATTTTTTTATTATACAAACAGGGGGTTGGGGGGACCACTAGGCACCAGAGCTTTCCTACATGGGCACCAGGATGACAACCCGATGGGGGGACCACAGACCACCAGGGGGGCAGGTGTGCACCTCCACTAGCCTATGTGGTTGTTGGCTACAGTAACTCTGGCAGCAGCTACGGTTACCTGGAGTACATCGGGGGTTTGTTTGGTGGTATTTGTGCTGTGCAAATGAAACGTGCTAAGACCGGTTGTGCAGCACAAATGTGCTTAATATGGGGTTGCACGGGTATTCCTGTCCCCACCACTCCCCTCCCTTTGCCCATTCTGACATATTATGTTTTCTATGGGAACTAACCCTGCTCGCCCATGCATCTGCACCTTCTGAATATCATGCAGGTGCAAATCCCAGTTTGTGTGGGCAAACACCTGTTTGTGCTCATGCAAACTTTTGAATATTGGACGCAGATGTTTAAAGCAGCAGTGCAATGTTATTGGGCAAAAAAGCTGACCCTGCCTTTTTTCATTAGAAAAGATTTCGGGCATCTTCCAGTTTTATTTGGTTGTAAAATGTTCTATTTCTACCAAAATTTGAGTATTTTATAAATGTTTTAATGTAGCTTTTCTCATTGCGCTGCTGCTTTAAATTCCAGTTGGAACAGACTTTATTTTGATAAAAGCGTTGTCATTCATACCTGGGGTATCACAAAGCACTCAGCAAATAAATTAGTTGGATACTAGCAGGGAATTGTCAGGAACTTCCAAAATAAACCTGAAAGAAGTATTTTACTTAAATTTTCCAGGTAACAATTTTGGGTCTCAAAATTAAAAACATCTTTTGGCAATTATGGAGGGAAGATTTAGAAAGAATATTTGTAAATAATATTTTACAGAAAGAGTGGTGGATTTATGCAATAGATTTCCACCTGAAGTTGCATCGGTAGAAACTATCCTTGTCCTTAAACTGAAGGCAGACAAAAACTGCACGGAAAAACAAATTAACAGTTGTACCTACTTATACTGATTTGGTGGGCAAAACAATATGATAGGTCATGGAAACACAGACAGAAAAAGGCCTGAACAGTCATGTAGTCTGTCCCAAAGTTCCCTATTTGGACACACTCTAGGCTCTACCTCCCCCCCAGTCAACCCCATCTTTCGCTCCACTTCTGGTCTGATTGTCCGATAACTCTTTTATACTGCATGTGACCATACAGCGGTGGGGGGGGGATGGGGGTCATGATAAAAACGTTCAAGTACCTCAAGGGAATCAACAAAGTCCAAGAGGGTAGCATCTTTCAGAAAAAGAGATGTGCAAGAACAAGGGGGTCCAGTTTGAAGATTGAGGGAAGGACGGCTCAGGGGCAATGTGAGGAAGTATTTTTTCACAGAGAGGGTGGTGGACGCATGGCACGGCCTTCCTGAGGAGTTTGTGGGGTTGAAAACAGTGGGGGAATTCAAAAATGCATGGGACAGACATAAGACAATTCTAGTAGGGGGAGCAGGAAGAAGTAGGCTGGTGGTTAACTAGGATCTGCAGCTTATCCAATAGGTAGGGAAATAGGCAGACTGGGTGGGCCAAGTAGTCCTTACCTGCAGACAAAGTCTATGTTTTAACTGTCTCTTGAATCCTGCTCTTGTCTTTGCCTCTACAGCTTTGTCAGGAAGTTTGTTCTGCCCATTCACCAAGCTTCCATGGATCAAACATAGAAACAAACACAGAAACATGGAAATTGTCAGCAGATAAGGACCGTTAGGCCCACCCAGTCTGTCCATTTTCCCTACCTGCTGCAAAAACCACAGACTCTACTTGATCTCCGGCATTATTCTACCTGTTGCCAGGTTTCCTCCGATGCCTATCCTGTGCATTTTTGAATTCCCCTACAATACTAGCTCCCATCGCCTCCCCTGGGAGGCTGTTCCATGCATCCTCCACACTTTCTGTGAAGAAATACTTCCTCACATTACTCCTTAGTTTACCCCCTTCCAGCCACATGTCATGCCCACTTGTTCTAGAACATCTCTTTCTCTGCAAGATGTTCTCCTCCTGTACCTTATTTATGCCATTGAGATATTTGAAAGTCTCTATCATATCCTCTTTTCTCTCCTCTCCTCCAGGGTATACAAATTGAGGTCCTCCAATCTCTCCTCGTAAGACTTTTGTGCATGCCCTGTGCCATTTTTGTTGCCCTTCTCTGAATTGACTCCACCCTGTCTATGTCCTTACAGAGATGTGGCTTCCAGAATTAGACACGGTACTCCAGATGAGGTCTCACCAATGATTTGTACAGGGGCATCACCACCTCCTTCCTTCTGCTGATGAAACCTCTCCCTATGCACCCTAGTACCCCACTGTCTCTCCCCCACAGCCCTGTCATATTGTTTGGCCACTTTTAGATCATCTGATATGTTTACCCTCTGATCCCTTTTTTATTTGGTGTCTGTCAGTATCTCTCCCCCCCCCCATCGTGTAAGCCTCCCCAGGTTCCTGTGCCCAAAATGCATGATTTTGCACTTTTTTGCATTGAATCTTAGCTGCCGCACTCTTGACCATTCTTCTTGTTTACCTAGGTTCCTCTTCATCTTTCCCACACCTCCCAGGGTGTCTACCCTATTGCAGATCTTAGTGTCATCTGCAAACAGACATACCCTTCCTTCCAGATCCTCTGCAGTGTCACTTATGATGACATTGAATAGGACTGACCCCTGTGGCACCCCGCTGGTTAACCTATTTTCCTCTGAAAGAGCTCCATTTACCACTACCCTCTGTGTTCTATCCCCTTAACCAGTTTCTAACCCAGTTTACCACCTTTGGGTCCATTCCCAGGTTGCCTTACTTGTTTACGAGCCTGTTATGTGAAATGGCATCGAAGGCCTTGCTGAAATCTAGGTAGGCCACATCCACCACTATCTCCCTGGTCATCCAGTCAAATAAATCTATCAGATTAGTTTGATATGACCTTCCTACAGTAAATCCATGCTGCCTCAGATGCTGTGCTCCACTGGATTCAAGATGTTCAACAATTCTTTCCTTTAGCAGTGCTTCCATTACTTTCCCCACCACCGGGGTCAGGCTGTCTGGTCTATAGAGTCCAGCCTCCTTCGTGCTCCCACCTTTGTGTAGAGAGGCTACAACAACTCTTCTCCAGTCCTCTGGAACCACTCCTGTTTCCAGGGATTCATTAAACAGGGCTGTCAGTGGTGCTGCCAGCACCTCCCTAATCTCCTTTAATATTCTAGGATGTACCCTGACTGGTCCCATTGTCTTGTCCACTTTCAGTTTTGTAAGTTCCTTTAGAACCCTCTCCTCTGTAATTGGACTGCTGTCCACCTCCCTCCCTTTATTGCTCTACTCACTTAATTGTGGTACCTCACCCCCTCACTCACTTCTGTGAACACTGAACAAAAATATTTGTTCAGGACCGATGCTTTTTTGTGTCCCCTTTCACACACTCCGTCTTCCCCCCTAAGTCTTATGATCCCATGCCTTGTTTTTCTCCTTTCACTAACATATCTATAAAACCTCTTGTCGCCTTTTTTACTGTCTGGGCTATTTTTTCCTCTGTTTGTGCCTTTGCTCTCCTGACTGCATTCCCTGCCTCCCTCTGCTGGTCTAGAAACACTACCCTGTCCTCCTCCTTCTGTGTTTCCTTGTACTTTCTGAAAGCCAACTTCTTTGCTCTTACCTTCCTGGCCACTTCCTTTGAGAACCACAGTGGCTTTCTTTTTCTCTTCACTTTGTTTGTTTGCTTAATGCAGAGGTTTGTTGTCTCCTCTATGGCTCCTTTTAGATGGGTCCACTGTTCCTCATCTCCCCCTGGTCCTCTGACCCCACTAGTGCCTTCCTGCGACATATCCCCAGCTTTCCAAAGTCTGCCCACCTGAAGTCCCGGACCCTCACTTTCATGACTAGATGCTGATGCTGCACTTATTTTGAACCACACTATGCAATGATCACTGGACCCCAAGTGACCCCCCCCCCACCATGACATCTGCAATTCTGTCCCCATTGGTGAGTACCATGTCCAAAATCACACCCTCACGCATGGGCTCTAGCACTAGCTGCCTGAGGCATGCTGCTTGCAGGGCATCCAGTATGTCTCTGCTCCTGGCTGAGACTGCAACTGGGATGCTCCAGTCGACATCAGGCAGGTTAAAATCACCTAGTAGCATCATTTCCCCTTTAGTCACCATCTTATGAATGGCTTTGATTAGAAGCCTGTCCATCTCTTCCCCTTGCACTGGAGGTCTATATATCATGCCCATACAAACAGGGGTGCCATTGCTCATCTCTAGGGTGACCCACAGGGCATTCACCTTCCTCCCCATAATACCTGTACTTCAGTTGCTTTTATACCCACCCTGATGTAAAGAGCTACCCCACCTCTCTTTTTACCCTCCCTGTCTTTCCTGAATAGAGTATTTATTTATTTATTTCATTTTTGTTGACCAGGTAAGTGAACTAGACAAATCCTGCCTATTTTCAGGCTCGACCCAGGGAAGGGGGATACAGATGAATGCCAATTGACCTTGAACCTTGAACCAGATTAAGTTGTTAGTGGTATTTTTAGTGAATGAGGGAAATTTGGCCAGGACATTGGGGAAATTCCCCACTCTTTTCGATAAGTGCCATGGGATCTTTAACATCCACCTGAACTACCACCAATCTAGGCAGATGGGACCTCAGTTTAACATCTCATCCGAAAGATGGCACCTCAGAAGTGCAGCACCCCTCTCATGCTGCACTACAATGTCAGCACTGGGATATTAACCCACGTGCCAGATGTGGGAACTGAACCCAAAGCCCTCTGATTTCCCGGCCTCAGAGACAAGTGTGCTACCTACTGAGCCACTGACACTAACCTGGTGTAGCTACAATCCAGTCATGGTTCCCATTATACCATGTTTTGATGTCCAGGTTAACCTCTGCCAACAACGCCATCAAGTTTGGGATTTTGTTTCACAGGCTGCGAGCATTCACACTCATGGCCTTCCAGATTTTGTTGCTTCCCCTCCTGTCATCCCCCTTTCTAGCCTCATGCCTACCCTCATTATCCCCCATGACTTTAATCCCTTTTCTCATTTTCTCTGTCATTGTAACTTTTCCTAGTTTATTTAGTGTTGATGATTTCCCAACCTGAGGGTCCTCCCTGCTGACTACATAAATTGAGAGGGTGGGCAGTCTGATTCTCCCTGCCTCCTTCCACCCCCCCCCAGCTAGTTTAAATATTTGCCAGTGAAAATTTAAACCGCTCACTAGGGACATCAGTCCCCTCCATTTTCGGATGCAAGCCACCACCCTTGTACAAGCCCACATCCCTCCAGGTGGATCCCCAGTCCCCAATGAAGCCATAACCCTGCTCTATGTACCAGTTTATCAACCATGTGTTGAAGCCCCTTGTGCAGAGATTCCTAGCCTCACCCATGCCATGGACAGGCAGGACCTCTGAGAAGGTCACGGAGCTTGCTACCTGCCCAAGGCCCCTCACCAGTTCCCTGAACTCCTCTTGCATGCTCTCTCTGTCCCTACCTCCTCCCTAGCCAGGTCATTTGTCCCCAGATGGACAATGACATTCAACTCCCCCTTCCTTGCTGCCACCCTAGCAATCCTCAGTATGCGCTCTCCATCCCTCCGAGCCGTGCTTCCCAGCATGCACTTTACCTCCCTCTCCACCTCGCTGCCTGTCCCCAACTCTGCTCCTTGGACAATGGAGTCCCCTACAAGGAGTTGTTTCCTCCTTCTCTGGGGTCATCTGCTACCCCCCCTTGAGGTCTCCACCCTGGAGGACCTCCACATCTGTCCCAGTCACTACTTCAGCCACCTCTGTGGGACTGACCCACCCTCAAAGGTTTTCTTCCTACCCGTTTTATGCATGTTCTGATTTTTACCACTAAATATTAGTAAATTGCTTTAGATTTATACAGTAGCTTTGCAATGATTGTACAAACAATGAAATACTCATCTGAAGCTGTGGATGCCGTCTTTTTCCCCAGAGATGGCAGTTCTTCAGTAGTTGTGTGTTCATTGTAAAGTGCTTTGAGATACCCGCATGAAAGGTGCTATATAAATGTGAATATTATGAGATTGAATGGACTAGTATAGTATGGTACAATATTGTATGGTATGTATGATATAGTTGTGCTTTGGCTCTGTATGACAGCTATGTGATGTTGTAACATTTCCATAGAAAGCTAATACATAGAACCAGTCACACTAGAAGGAGTATTTAAGGTTGTCACAAACCCACTCAGCAGGTCAGGCCCTCTACTCCCAAAGTGCCAACCTCTGAGCGTAGCGTTGTGAACAGTATAACAGACAAGGTAGCCCTCTTGTCTTTTTTTGTGAGTTCGGATCAACCTTTGGTCTCAAGTTCTGGAGAGATTCAAACTGTTAACCTCTTGCTAGCATACCCAATGCACAGACTCAGATATATCTGTCTTCGGGGGGCCAGATATCTTTGCCTACGGGCACATAACCAGATATTCAGAGATGAACCCTTAAAACTTTAATAAAGACTTCAGATTTAAAATGCTTCTCTTTCCAGTTTGGTACCACCATACAAGCTTATGTCTGCTGACTGCTATAACCACAATTATTTCTTAGCAAAAGAAAGCAATTCAAAGACAGACCAGGTATGCTCTAAAATTAGAGTTTTTTACTAAAATATATAATAATACGTCAGACATACAATACAGAACTCTTATATCACAAAACATCTTTAA
Source organism: Neoceratodus forsteri (assembly GCA_016271365.2). Classification (NCBI taxonomy): domain Eukaryota; kingdom Metazoa; phylum Chordata; order Ceratodontiformes; family Ceratodontidae; genus Neoceratodus; species Neoceratodus forsteri. The sequence goes on along the minus strand of CM028135.1, from coordinate 1,103,106,923 downwards.
ACAAAACAAGGTTTAAAACAGTGCAATTTCTACAACAATATTCAGATTTGTCTAGCTTTCTAAATACCTGTCTTCAGTGCTCAGATGTTTTCTTGGTCAGTGTCAGATAAACGTGTGCCTGTAGTGAAACAGAATAATCTTTATAAGCTGGTTTTGCCCACCTCTTTTGCATGAGGTCATCTAGCTCTTCCTGTCAAAATACCTAAAAAATATATATTTATATACAACCACAGGATGCAATTTCAAAGTATTAATTCTGCAACCTTAGCATAACTCTATTTCAATGACACCTCTTTTGACTCATGCTGCATCCTCCTCATACAGGCTTCATATGAGCATTTACAACCTCGCACCTCTGTGTAATAACCTGTGTTTTCTTCTTCAACGTCATAAACCTTTTTTATGATTTCCCTCTTAACAAAGTTAACTTAAACAACTCTGTAATTAACTCAGAGAAACAGGATCCTTGATTAAAGTCTTCTGTGTAACACACTATCTCTAAAAACTGAGTGTGTGACACATGCTGTCAGCATTTCTCTGGGCCTGCATCTGTCAGCTGAAATCTGGAGGGGGGGATGAGTGAGGTCATTCCTAGAGCATTTGATTTTTCAGCAGAGAAAAATTCAATGCCACTTTTCTGTTATTTTTAAGAAATAAAAAATGATACAGCACTCAGAGCTGCTTGCTGTCTATGTCACAAAGGTCACCTACTCAACTACTCTTTTTCACAAATATCTTTATTGTTCTTGTGGAAAAAGTTCAGAGATAGGTGGAAGAGGCTTCATTTCAATGTTGGTTTAACATATCGTCTGAAAAATGGGTTTTTTTCGGCAAATGAGATAAGCTTATTGGCCTGATGGAGCACATATTGCCCTGTTCACAAAACTGCATCTCCCATTCTGTGTCAAAAATCTTGTGTGAGTACAGATTATAACAGTGAACAGCAGTCTTTGCAAAAAAGACACTGCAGACATTGCAAGAACATTGCCGACAGTTGTCTCCTCAGCGTAGGTTAACCATCTCTCCTCAGCATAGCCTACCATCCTTCCTCAGCATAATCAACCATCTCTCTTAAACAGTCAACCATCACTTCTCAGCATAGCCAAGAGTCTCTTCTCAGTGCAGTCAGCATTCTCTCCTTACCATAGTCAATCATCTCTCCTCACCATAGCCAACCATCTCTCCTCAGCATAGTCAACCATCTCTCCTCACCTTAGCCAACCATCTCTCCTCAGCATAGTCAGCCGTCTCTTCTCAGCAGAGTCAACCATCCCTTCTCAGCATAACCACCCATCTCTCCTTGGTGTAGTCAACATTCTGTCCTCACCATAGCCAACTATCTCTCCTCACCACAGCCAACCATCTCTTTAACATAGTCAACCATCTCTCCTCACCACAGCCAACCATCTCTCCTTAACATAGTCAGCCATCCCTCCTCAGCATAGCCAACAGTTTCTCCTCAGCACAGTTAACCATCTCTCCTCAACAGAGTCAACCATCCATCCTTAGCAGTCAACCAGCCTTCCTAAGCAAAGTCAACCATCTCTCTTCAGAACAGAAAACTATCACTCCACAGCATAGTCAACCATTCCTTCTCAGCATAGTCAATAGTTTGTCCTCAGCATAGCCAACCATCCCCTCTCAGCATAGCTAGCCATCCCTCCACAGCACAACTAGAAGTTCCTCCGCAGCATACTAATCAGCTCTCTTCAGCAGTGTCAACAGTCTTTCCTCAGCATAGTCAACAGTTTCACCTCAACACAGCCAACTGTCTCTTCTTACTATATTAGAGTTTCTCCTCAGCATTGTCAACCATCTCTACTCAGCAAAGCCAACCATCTCTTCTCAGCACAGTCAACTGTCACGCCTCAGCAGTCAACCATCCCTCCTCAGCATAGCCTATAGTTAGCCATATCTCCTCAAAAGAGTCAACAATCCATCCTTAGCAGTCAACCAGCCTTCCTCAGCAAAGTCAACCATCTCTCTTCAGCACAGAAAACCATCCCCCCAGCATAACCAACCATCCCTCCTCTGCACAGCCAGCTATTCCTCCTCTGCATAATAACAATCTCTTTTCAACAGAGTCAACATTCTTTCCTCAGCATAGTTAAGTCTCCCCTCAACATAGCCAACTGTCTCTTCTTACTATAGCCAACTTGTCTCTCCTCAGCATAGCCAACCATCTCTACTCAGCCAAGTCAACCATCTCTTCTCAACGTAGTTAGCTGTCTCTCCTCAGCAGAATCAACCATCTCTCCTCATCATAGCCAACAGTCACTCCTCAGCATAGTCAACTGTCTCTCCTCAGCAGTCAACCATCCCTCCTTAACATAGCAAACAGTCTCTCCTTAACATAGTCAACTCTCTCCTCAGCAGTCAACCATCCCTTCTCAGCAGTCAGCCATCCCTCCTTAGCATTGCCAAAAGTCTCTCCTCTGCATAGTCAACCATCTCACCTCAGTATAGTCAACCATCTCTCCTCAGCATAGCCAACCATCCCTCTTCTACATAGTTAACTGTCTTTACACAGCAGTCAGTCATACCTCCTAAGCATAGTTAACTGTCACTCCTCAGCACATGCAACCATCCCTCTGCAGTACAGACAACTGTTCCTTCTCTGCACAGTTAACTGGCTGTCCTCAGCAGAGTCAACCATCCTTCCTCAGCAAAGCCAACAAGCTCTCCTCCGCACAGCCAACCATCCTTATTCAGCATAGCCAACTGTCTCTCATCAGTAGAAGCAACCACCCCTCCTCAGCATAGCCAACTGCCTCTCCTGGGGATGGAATGGGATGGACAATGATATGATAGAAGGCATTCTTAGAATGGCAGAGAAAGGGGAGATACTGTTGATGGGAGACCTGAATATGCCAGATGTTAACTGGAACACATCTGCTGCAGCCACATCCAAGAGCAGGGCCATTCTTGATGCCCTACAGGTGGCAGGCATTAGACAGCTAGTTTCGGAACCCACTCGTGAGGGAGCAATCTTAGACCTCGTACTCTCAAACAGGGGCAGTGAGAGGGATCTCAGATCTAGAAGTGGGTTGCCATCTGGGGACAAGTGACCATCAAACAGTGTGGTTCATGTTAAACTCAGCTACAAGTCAAGCCATATAAAAGTGAAGGTACTGGACTTTAGGAGGCTGACTTTGGCAAGATGGGAGAGTGCCTCAGAAAAGCACTCAAACAGGCTAGAAGGAGGTGTGGAGCAACAATGGGAATTATCAAAACTGCCATCACAGAGGCAACAAGCCTTTGTGTGAAGCAAATAAATCAAAACAAAAAAAAGCCACTATGGTTCTCAAAAGAGGTGGCTGTGAAAGTCAGGAAGAAAAAGATAGCATTCCAGAAGTATAGGAAACACAGAAGGAGCAGGACAGAGAGCTGTACCAGTTAAGGCAGAAGGAAGCAGGGAGGGAAGTCAGAATAGCAAAGGCCCAAACTGAGGAAAAGATAGCCAACTCAGTTAAGAAGAGGGATAAAACCTTTTATAGGTACATCAGCGAGCATAGAAAGACAAAGGGAGGGATAGTGAGGCTGAATAGAATGACGAGTGGGTGGGCAGAGGGGACAGTGAAAAAGCAGGAATACTGAGCGAATATTTCTGCTCAGTATTCACAAAGAGGAGAGGGAAGTGCCTAATCCAATTAACAGAAGCACTCTTGATAGGGGGTCGATCCCAGTCCTTTCACAGAAAAAGGGTTCTGCAAGAACTCCTAAAACTGAAGGTGGACAAAGCAATGGGTCCTGATGGAATTCACCCAGAATTCTAAAAGAATTAAGGGAGGAACTAGTGAAACCATTGGCTACTCTTTTAATAAATCATGGGAGGATGGTGTGGTACCTGAGGACTGAGGAAGGCGGATGTGATTCCCTTCACAAAGTGGGACCAAGACAGAGGCAGGAAACTACAGACCTGTCAGTCTGACCTCTGTGGTAGGGAAAGTGATGGAGTCACTTCTGAAGGAAAGAACAGTTGAGTACCTAGAAGCCAGTGGAGCACAGGACTCAAGGCAGCATGGGTTCACAGCAGGAAGGTTATGTCAGACAAATCTAATAGATTTCTTTGACAGGGTGACCAAAGTAGTAGACCAGGGAGGGGCTGTGGACATGGCCTACCTAGACTTTAGCAAGGCATTTGACACAGTCCCAAACAAAGATTAATAGTCAAATTAACCAGCCTGGGAGTGGGACCCAGGGTGGTAGCCTGGAGTAAAACATTGGCTGGACAACAGGACACAGAAGGTAATTGTAAATGGAGTCCACTCTGAAGAAGGGGGTTACTAGTGGGGTACGCAGAGGTTCAGTATTGGGTCCAGTCCTTTTTAATGTCTTCATCAGTGACATTGCAGAGGGACTGGAAGGAAAAGTATGCCTTTTGCAGATGACACAAAGATCTGCAACAGGGTTGATACACAAGGAGGCGTGGAAAGGATGAAAAGGGACTTGGCAAGGTTGGAGGAATGGTCAGAAGTATGGCAGCTAGGATTCAATGCAAAGAAGTGCAAAATAATGCACCTGGGAAACAAGAACCCAGGGGAAGAATACACAATGGGTGGGGAGGTAGTAACAACAACACAAAAGGAAAGGGACCTGGGGGTAATCATATCAGATGACCTTAAGGTTAGCAAACAATGTGAGAAGGCAGTAGGGAGGGCTGGGGGTATACTGGGATGTATAGGGAGAGGCATCATCAGCAGAAAACAGGAAGTTGTTATCCCTCTGTACAGACAGTTGTTGAGACCCCATCTGGAGTACTGTGTCCAGTTCTGGAGACCCCATCTCCGCAAGGACTTAGACAGGATAGAGGCAGTCCAGAGGAGGGCAACTAAAATGGTGCAGGGTCTGCAAGAGAAGCCATATGAGGAGAGACTAAAGGAGCTTAATATGTATACCCTTGAGGAAAGAGGGAGAGGGGACATGATAGAAACTTTTAAGTACCTCAGTGGAATCAACAAAGTCCAAGAGGGTAGCATCTTTCAGAAAAAGAGACTTGCAAGAACAAGGGACACAATTTAAAGATAGAAGGAGGGTGGTTCAGGGACAATGTGAGGAAGTATTATTTCACAGAGAGGGTAGTGGATGCATGGAACAGCCTTCCTGAGGAGGTTTTGGGGTCTAAAACTGTGGGAGAATTCAAGAATGCATGGGACAGACATAAAGCAATTCTTGTGGGGGGTAGGAAGAAATAGGCTGTTGGTTAACTAGGATCTGCGGCCTATCCTGTAGGTAGGGAAATGGGCAGACTAGATGGGCCTAGTGGTCCTTATCTGCCATCAAAGTCTATGTTTCTATGTTTCTATGTTCCTCCACAAAGCCAACTGTCTCTCCTCTGCAAAGCCAACTGTCTCTTCTCAGCATAGACAACAACCCCTCCTCAGCAAAGCCAACCATCTCTCCTCATCAGTTACCCATCTCTCCTCAACACAGTCAACAATCTGTCCTCAGAGTCAAGCATCCATCCTCAGCATAGCCACCCATATCTCCTGAACATTAACCATCTCTCCTCAGCAGGGATAAACACCCCTCCTCAGCATAGCCAACAGTTTCTCCTCAGCAGTCAACCATCCATCCTCAGAATAGCAAACCATTTCTCCTGAGCATAGTTAACTATCTCTCGTCAGCAGAGTCAACCATCCCTTCTCAGCAAAGCCAACAGTTTCTCCTGAGCATAGTAAACCATCTCTCCTCACCATAGCCAACCATCTCTCTTCAGCATAGTCAGTCATCTCTCCTGAGCATAGTTAGCCATCTCTCCTCAACAGAGACAATCACCCCCTCTCTGCATAGCCAACAGTCTCTCCACAGTGTAGTCAACAGTTTCTTCTCACCATAGCCAACTGTCTCTCCTCAGCAGAGTCAACCATCCATCCTCAGAACAGCCAGTCATTTCTCCTCAGCATAGTTAATCATTTCCCCTCAGCAGAGTCAAACATCCCTCCTCAGCAAAGGCACCGGTCTCTCCTCAGCAGAGACAACCATCTTTCCTCAGCATAGCCAACTGTCTCTTCTCAGTACAGCCAACTGTTTCTCCTTAGCACATTCAACCTTCCTTCCTCAGTATAGCTAACAGTCTCCCTTCAGCATAGTGAACAGTCCCTCCTCAGCAGCCAACCATCTCTCCTCAGCATAGCTGACTGTCTCTCCTCAGCAGCCAACCATCTCTCCTCAGCAGCCAACCATCTCTCTTCAGCATAGCTGACTGTCTCTCCTCAGCAGCCAACCATCTCTCCTCAGCAGCCAACCACCTCTCCTCAACAGCCAACCATCTCTCCTCAGCATAGCTGACTGTCTCTCCTCAGCAGCCAACCATCTCTCCTCAGCATAGCTGACTGTCTCTCCTCAGCAGCAAAACCATCTCTCCTCAGCATAGCTGACTGTCTCTCCTCAGCAGCCAACCATCTCTCCTCAGCAGCCAACCATCTCTCCTCAACATAGCCAACTGTTTCTCCTCAATAAGATGGAGACTGAATTTTTTCTTTGCCTTGGAGCAGTATGTCTCTCCAGGTCAGGGTGGTCTACTTTGAAGAGGGCTGTACTGTACCCACTTGCACTTTAGTTAGTCTATGGATGTACAGAGGATCTCATCTCTATAGCTTCATAGTTTTTCGACGGCTTTCCTTAAAACACTCCTAATATGATTAAGATGATAATGGAGCTACACATTTCTCTGTACAAAAAAATGGAACATGGGTACAAAACTGGCTAAGTAACAGAACTCAGATGATGGTGGTAAATGGAGTTCACTAAGAAGAAGGGAAGGTAACCAGCAGGGTGCCTCAAGGGTCAGTTCTGGGACCAGTCCTCTTCAATGTCTTTATTAGTGACATTGCAGAGGGACTGGAGGGAAAGGTATGCCTGTTCACAGATGACACAAAAATCTGCAACAGAGTAGACACACCAGTGTGGATGGAAAAAGTGAGGGAAGATCGGAAAAAGCTGGAAGACTGGGCAAGAGTCTGGCAACTGAGCTTCAATGCCAAAAAGTGCAAAATTATACATATGGGGCACAGAAACCCAAGAGCAATATATCCTTTGTGGGGGGGGGATGAGTTAGCAACCACAAAACAGGAAAGGGATCTGGGAGTCATCATATCTGATGAACTGAAGGTAGCAAAGCAGTGTGATATAGTAGCAGGAAAGGCTAGCAGAATGATGGAGTGTGTATGAAGAAATATCATCAGCAGAGAGAAGGAGGTAGTGATGCCCGTGTATAGATCAGTGGTGAGGCCCCACCTGGAATACTATGTCCAGCTCTGGAGGCCCCATTTCAGGAAATACATAGACTGGGTGGTGTCAATACAGAGAAGGGCAACCAAAATGGTGCATAGCCTGCACCAGAAGCCCTACAAGTAAATGTTTAGGTAATTAAATATGTACTCTCTAGAGGAGAGGAGGGAAAGGGGAGACATAATAGAAGCATTCAAATACCTCAAAGGTATCCATACAGTACAGGAGGGTGGCATTTGTCACAGAAAGAGATGCTCAAAGACAAGGGGGCATGATATGAAGCTGGAAGGGGGAGACTTAGAGGGGATGTGAGGAAATACAGTACTTCTTTACAGAAAGGGTGATGGATGTCTGGAACAGCCTCCCAGCAGAAATGGTAGGTACCAAAACAGTAGCAGGTTTCAAATATGCATGCGATAAGATACAAGGGGACCATGGTAACAGGGCTGAGGGTGAGTAAGCCCAGAGATCAATTAGTTTATACAGTACCAATGTAGGTAGGGACCTTAGGGCAGACTAGGTGGGCCAATAGGTCCTTTTCTGCTGACAGCTTCTATGTTTCTATGGAAGACATTGAACACTGGCTTCTTGACCACTTCTGGACTGACTGAGCAAGTGTTGTACCACCCCACTCTCCATGGCTATCTCATGTCCCAGTCCCCCACTATTTACTGTCCTCAGCAGCTGCTTTTTGGATTTTGCCACTGCAACTGTCAGGGTGCTGAAAGACAGGGCCCCGCATCAGAGGACAAGCTCAAGGGGGTAACAGAACTTCTCTGAGGCATGGCATTCTGGAAGGAGCATAGCAGGATGGGGTACTGGAGTCGGGCAGGTGGCATTGGTAAAGACCAGTGTCGGCCCCATTCACTGAGGCATCGCACAACAAATATAGTGAAACAAATTATGAAAGACTGAAAACAGAGGGCTGCATTAGATGAACGTTTTCTGATTGGCAGGCAGTGAATTCTGAGGTGTCATGAGGATCCAGCTTTTGTCCTCCATACAAACATGTGGATCATTGGCACTGAGGGATGGGTATCCAAATTTGCTGAGGATATTAGACTTGAGGCATTGCAATGCAAACCTATGCTGATTATTCCTCAGTCGAGGGAGTCATAATCCTCTGTCTGAGACATCTCAACGTCTTGCTTTGGAGAGGATAGAAATGTCATTAATACTTTGGCTATGGGAATAAGCATCAGGAGGAGAAGAACCCAGGAAGTATATTTTAGAAAGTAGCCTATAAGCAGTGTCCTGTAGATGCACTGAGAGGCGCTGCAATAACAGAGCCCTGTAGTGCTCAGGAATGGAACAGCACCCTCTAGATGTGATGTGTGATACTGCAAAAACAGAGCCCTATTGTGTTGAGGAATGCAACAACAGCAACCTCTAGATGTGATGTGTGGTACTGCAATAACAGAGCCCTATTGTGTTGGGGAATGTAACAACAGCACCCTCTAGATGTGATGCATGGTACTGCAATAACAGAGCCCTATTGTGTTGAGGAATGTAACAACAGCACCCTCTAGATGTGATGGGTGGTACTGCAATAACAGAGCCCTATTGTGTTGGGGAATGTAACAACAGCACCCTCTAGATGTGATGTGCAATGCTGCAATAACAGAGCCCTATCATACTGAGGAATGGTAATAGCAGCACCCTCTAGATGTGATGCATGGTACTGCAATAACAGAGCCCTATTGTGTTGAGGAATGTAACAACAGCACCCTCTAGATGTGATGGGTGGTACTGCAATAACAGAGCCCTATTGTGTTGGGGAATGTAACAACAGCACCCTCTAGATGTGATGTGCAATGCTGCAATAACAGAGCCCTATCATACTGAGGAATGGTAATAGCAGCACCCTCTAGATGTGATGCATGGTACTGCAATAACAGAGCCCTTTAATGTTGCAGAATGGTACCAGCAGCACCCTCTAGATGTGATGTACAATGCTATAATAACAGAGTCCTATTGTGTTGGGGAATGTAACAACAGCACCCTCTAGATGTGATGTGCAATGCCGCAATAACAGAGCCCTATTGTGTTGGGGAATGTAACAACAGCACCCTCTAGATGTGAAGCATGGTGCTGCAATAACAGAGCCCCGTAGTTTTGAGGACTGCTAATGACAGCACCCTCTAGCTGTGATACACAGCAATAACACAGTCTTGTAGTGTTGAGGAATAGCAACACTATGCCCTATAGCTGTGATGCATGGTGCTGCCATAACAGAGCCCTGCAGTGCTAAAGAATGGTAGCAGCAGTGCCCTCTAGATGTGATACACTGCAATAACATAGCCCTGTAGCATTGAGGAATGGTAACAACAGTGCCCTCTATGTGCGATGTATGATGTTTCAATAACAGAGCCTTGCAGTGAGTGTTGAGGAATGGTAATAACAGCACCCTCTAGATGTGATGCATGGTGTTGCAATAACAGAGCCCTGTAATTTTACAGCTTGCTAACAACAGCACCCTCTAGCTGTGATACACAGCAATAACAGAGTGTTGTAGTGTTGAGCAATAGTAACAATAGTGCCCTGTAGTTGTGATGTGTGGTACTGCAATAACAGAGCCCTGCAGTATTAAAGGATGGTAGCAGCACAGCGCCTGCTAGATGTGATACACTGCAATAACAACCCTCTAGTGTTGAGAAATGGTAACAACAGTGCCCCCTACATGTGATGTATGGTGTTGCAAAAACAGAGCTTGCAGTGTTGAGGAATGGTAATAACAGCACCCTGTAGCTGTGAAGTTTGTTACTATTGGAAAGTTAAAAAATCAGTCTAATATCTCATAGAAACATAGACTTTGATGGCAGATAAGGACCACTAGGCCCATCTAGTCTGCCCATTTCCCTACCTACAGGATAGGCCGCAGATCCTAGTTAACCAACAGCCTATTTCTTCCTACCCCCCGCAAGAATTGCCTTATGTCTGTCCCATGCATTCTTGAATTCTCCATAGTTTTAGACCCCACAACCTCCTCAGGAAGGCTGTTCCATGCATCCACTACCCTCTCTGTGAAATAATACTTCCTCACATTGCCCCTGAACCGCCCTCCTTCCATCTTTAAATTGTGTCCCCTTGTTCTTGCAAGTCTCTTTTTCTGAAAAATGCTACCCTCTTGGACTTTGTTGATGCCACTGAGGTACTTAAAAGTTTCTATCATGTCCCCCTCTCCCTTCTTTCCTCAAGGGTATACATATTAAGCTCTTTTAGTCTCTCCTCATACAGCTTCTCTTGCAGACCCTGCACCATTTGAGTTGCCCTCCTCTGGACTGCCTCTATCCTGTCTATGTCCTTGCGGAGATGGGGTCTCCAGAACTGGACACAGTACTCCAGATGGGGTCTCACCAACTGTCTGTACAGAGGGATAACAACTTCCTGTTTTCTGCTGCTGATGCCTCTCCCTATACATCCCAGTATACCCCCAGCCCTCCCTACTGCCTTCTCACATTGCTTGCTAACCTTAAGGTAATCTGATATGATTACCCCCAGGTCCCTTTCCTTTTTTGTTGTTGTTACTACCTCCCCACCATTGTGTATTCTTCCCTGGGTTCTTGTTTCCCAGGTGCATTATTTTACTTCTTTGTATTGAATCCTAGCTGCCATACTTCTGACCATTCCTCCAACCTTGCCAAGTCCTTTTCATCCTTTCCGCCTCCTTGTGTATCAACCCTGTTGCAGATTTTTGTGTCATCTGCAAAAGGCATACTTTCCTTCAGTCCTCTGCAATGTCACTGATGAAGACATTAAAAGGACTGGACCCAATCTGAACCCTGCGGTACCCACTAGTAACCTCCTTTCTTCAGAATGGACTCCATTTACAATTACCTTCTGTGTCCTGTTGTCCAGCCAATGTTTTGACAGGCTACCACCCTGGGTTCCACTCCCAGGCTGGTTAATTTGACTATTAATCTTTTGTGTGGGGCTGTGTCAAATGCCTTGCTAAAGTCTAAGTAGGCCATGTCACAGCCCTCCTGGTCTACTACTTTGGTCACCCAGTCAAAGAAATCTATTAGATTTGTCTGACATAACCTTCCGCTGTGAACCCATGCTGCCTTGGGTGCTGTGCTCCACTGGCCTCTAGGTACTCGACTGTTCTTTCCTTCACAAGTGACTCCATCACTTTCCCTACCACAGAGGTCAGACTGACAGGTCTGTAGTTTCCTGCCTCTGTCTTGGACCCATTTTTGTGAAGGGGAATCACCTCCGCCTTCCTCCAGTCCTCCGGGTGCTACACCATCCTCCCATGATTTATTAAAAGAGTAGCCAGTGGTTTCACTAGTTCCTCCCTTAATTCTTTTAGAATTCTGGGGTGAATTCCATCAGGACCCATTGCTTTGTCCACCTTCAGTTTTAGGAGTTCTTGCAGAACCCTTTCTTCTGTGAAAGGACTGGGATCAACCCCCTATAAAGTGCTTCTGTTAATTGGATTAGGCACTTCCCCTCCTCTTTTGTGAATACTGAGCAGAAATATTCGTTCAGTATTCCTGCTTTTCACTGTCCCCTCTGCCCACCCACTGTTCATTCTATTCAGCCTCACTATCCCTCCCTTTGTCTTTCGCTTGCTGATGTACCTATAAAGGTTTATCCCCTTCTTAACTGAGTTGGCTATCTTTTCCTCAGTTTGGGCCTTTGCTATTCTGACTTCCCTCCTGCTTCCTTCTGCCTTAACTGGTATAGCTCTCTGTCCTGCTCCTTCTGTGTTTCCTTATACTTCCAGAATGCTATCTTTTTCTTCCTGACTTTCACAGCCACCTCTTTGGAGAACCATAGTGGCTTTTTCTTTCGTTTTGATTTGTTCATTTACTTCACACAAAGGCTTGTTGCCTCTGTGATGGCAGTTTTGATAATTCCCCATTGTTGCTCCACACCTCCTTCTAGCCTGTTTGCTAGTGCTTTTCTGAGCACTCTCCCATCTTGCCAAAGTCAGCCCTCCTAAAGTCCAGTACCCTCACTTTTGTATGGCTTGACTCTGTAGCTGAGTTGAACGTGAACCACACTGTTTGATGGTCACTTGTCCCCAGATGGCAACCCACTTCTAGATCTGAGATCCTCTCACTGCCCCCATTTGAGAGTATGAGGTCTAAGATTGCTCCCTCATGAGTGGGTTCTGAAACTAGCTGTCTAATGCCTGCCACCTGTAGGGCATCAAGAATGGCCCTGCTCATATAATAAGTTCCCATCAGCTGTTGGTTAGAACTGCTGCCCACAGAACACATGGTGCCCAGTGTGATGCCCATGGCCTGCAGTTTGATACTTAGGGTCCCTGGTGTGAATCCCTGGGTCCCTGGTGAATGCCCATGGTCCCCAATTTGATGATCAGGGTCCCCAGTTTAATGCTCCTGGTCTCCATTTTGATGCCCAGGGTCCCTGATTTGATGTCCAGTTTTCCAGTTCAATACTCAGGGTCCCAGGTTTCTGGTTTGATGCCTAGGGTTCCTGCTTTGGTGCCCAGGGTGTCTGGTTTGATGACCAGAGTCTCTGGTTTGATGCCCAGGTGTCCCTGGTTTGATGCCCAGGGTCTCCGGTTTGATACCTAGGGTTCCTGCTTTGATGCCCAGGGTCTCTGGTTTGATGCTTAGGACCAATGTTTTGATGCCTGGGGTACACAGTTTGATGCCCAGGATCCCTGATTTGATATCCAGGGTACCTGGTGTAATGTCCAAGGTCCCTGGTTTGCTGTTCAGGGTCCCTAGTTGATGCCCAGGGTCTCTGGTTTGATGCCCAGGGTCTTTAGTTTGATGTCCAGGGTCTCCAGTTTGTTGCCCAGGGTCTTCAATTTGTTGCCCATGGTCACCTGTTTCATGTTCAGGGTCTCTAGTGTGATGCCCAGGGTCTCTGGTTTGATGCCCACTGTATCTGGTTTGATGCCCAGGGTACCTACTGTGATACTTAGAATCCTCAGTTTGATACTCAGGGTCCTCGGTTTGAGCCCCTTGGTCCCCAGTTTGATGTTGATGTTCAGGGTCTCAGTTTGATACCCAGCATCTCCAGTTTAATGCCAATAGTCCTCAGTTTGATGTCAAGGGCTACCTGACTGATGTCCAGGGTCCTCAGTTTGATACCCATGGTATCTGGTTTGATGCTCATAGTACCTAGTTTGATGTCCAGGGTCCCCTTTTTGATGCCGGTGGTCCCCAGTTTGATATTCAGGGTCCCCAATTTGATGCCCAGTGTCTCTGTTTGATGCCCAGGATACCCAGTTTGATGCCCAGGGTATCTGGTTTGATACCCTGGGTACCCAGTTTGATGCCCATGGTCCTTTGTTTGATTCCCAGAGTTACCTGTTTGATATCCAGAGTCCCTAGTTTGATGACCAGGGTATCTGGTTTGATACCCAGGGTACCCAGTCTGATGTCCTGGGTCCCTGCTGTGATCCTCAGGGCACCAGGTTTGATACCTAGGGCCCCCAGTTTGATGCTCAGCACCCCCAGGTTGATGCCAATGGTCCCAATTTGATGATCAGGGCCCCTGGTTTGATGCCCATGGTGCCCAGGTTTTTTTATTTATTTGCTTTTGGTAACCGGGTAAGCACACTAGACAGCTAGTGCCTATTTTCAGGTGCAACCTGGGAGAATTACAAGGTATACATAGGAGAAATACACTGTCAACATTACAGGTTGATGCTCAGGGTCCTCAGTCTGATATCCAGGGTTACCTGCTTGATGTCCAGGGTCTCTGGTTTGAAGCCTCAGGGTTTCCAGTTCAATCCCCAAGGTAACTAGTTTGATGCCCAGGGTTACCCGCTTGATGCTCAGGGTACTTGGTTTGATGGCCAGGGTCCTCAGGGTCCCTGGTTTGATACCCAGGGTATTTGGTTTGATACCCAGGATATCACGCTTGATGCTCTGGAGTACCGATTTAATACCCATAGTCCCCAGTGTGATGATCAGAGTCCCTGGTTTGATGCCTATGATGCCTCAGGTTATTGCCCAGGGTCCTCGATTTGATGCCCAGGGCTACCTGTTTGATGTTCCGTGTCCCCTTTTTGATGCCTATTGTATCCGGTTTGATATCCAGGATACCCAGTTTGATGTCTGGGGTAGCCAGTTTGATACCAAGGATCCCCAGTTTGATGCTCAGGCCCCCTGGTATGATGCTTATGGTCCCCAGTTTGATGTCTAGGGTCCCCTTTTTGATGCCCATGGTATCTGGTTTGATACCTAGAGTCCAGGGTACCTGGTTTAATGTCCAGAGTACCTGGTTTGATGCCCAGGGTCCCCCAATTTGATGTCTCATGGTTCTTGTTTTGATGCTCAGAGTCCCTACTGTGACCTCCAGGGTCCTCTGTTTGATGTCCTGAGTCCTCAGTTTAATGCCAGTGGTCCCCAGTTTAATATCCATGGTCCCCAGTGTGATGCTCAGGGTACCCATTGTGATGCCAGTGATCCCCCGTTTGAGGACCTGAGTCCCAAGTTTGTTGCCAATGGTCCCCAGTTTAATGTCCAGGGTCCCCAGTGTGATGCCAATGGTCCCCAGTTTGATGTCCTGAGTCCCCAGTGTGCTGCCAATGGCCCCAGTTTAATATCCATGGTCTCCAGTGTGCTGCCAATGGCCCCAGTTTTATGTCCTGAGTCCCCAGTGTGCTGCCAATGGCCCCAGTTTAATATCCATGGTCTCCAGTGTGCTGCCAATGGCCCCAGTTTAATATCCATGGTCTCCAGTGTGCTGCCAATGGCCCCAGTTTTATGTCCTGAGTCCCTAGTGTGCTGCCAATGGCCCCAGTTTAATATCCATGGTCTCCAGTGTGCTGCCAATGGCCCCAGTTTAATGTCCAGGGTCCCCAGTGTGATGCCAGTGGTCCCCAGTTTGATGCCCAGGATCCCAGGTTTGATACCCAGAGTATCCAGTTTGATGCTTATGGTTCCCAGTTTGATGTCAAGAGTCCCCAGTTTGATGCCCTGGTACCCTGGTCAATATCCAGGGTCCCCAGTTTAATGCATAAGGTCCCCAGTTTGATGTCATATGTCCCCGGTTTGATGCCCAGAGTCCCGTGTTTGATGCCAATGGTCCCAAGTTTGACGTCCAGGGTCATCATTTGATGTCCAGGGTCCCCAGTTTGGTCTCCAGGGTCCCCAGTCTGATGTGCAGTATCCCCAGTTTCATGTACAGGGTCCTTTCTTTGATGCCAGTGATCCCCAGTTTGATGTCCTGGGTCCCCGATTTAGTGCTCAGGGTCTCCAGTTTGATACCTAATGACAGCTTTAGGTGAGACTGACTAACAGAGGAGACAGAGTTGCGCTTCAGTAATAGACTCTGAGGAACAAGGATCCTGTTAACATGAAAATATCCTCAGTAAGAAAGAACAAAAGTAAGAGTAATAAAAAAAATACATATAAATGATATTAAATCAAAATATTACATTGCATTGGTATGTATACCCAGAATGAAGTGTGAATTTGGTACCAAGACATTTGCAGCCCCAGACACCTGGAACAAACTCACTCTCCAGCTGAGGAATACCCCTAGCTTGCAAGTGTTTAAGTCCAGTCTTTCCAACCACCTTAGAACTCCATGTATTTGTTTTAACCCAGAATCCCCCTCTCCCCAATGGTCCGACCACTGATCATATTGCATAACAATGCTCATAGCTAGTTTGATTACAGTTTGGATGTACTTACCTTTATAGTGGGGAGAGAGGGGGATTCTTCCTGTGTATATTTTAACCTGTATTTAACTATTCCTGCTGGCCTATGTTAACCTATTGACTGCTGCTATCCTCCCTGGCACCCCTATGAAAACGACGAGATGCTGCATTGCATGGTGTTATCCTGGTTGGAGTAATGTCAAACAAATAAATAAATGTCTAGCAATACTATGTTGCATGAGTATGTATAAAAATATCACAGTTTTCTATGTCTTTCCTGCAGTGACAGACCCCCCCCCCCCAAAGAAAAAATAAAATATTTCAGTATGAAAATAATGAGCTGTTTTATGGTTTTCCTTTCTTAGGATATCAACGTTGATGTCTTGGCACTGGTAAATGATACTGTGGGAACTATGATGACGTGCGGGTATGATGACCAGCACTGCGAAATCGGCGTTATTATTGGTAAATAAGACTTGCATTCCTATTTCTGATGCCTCAGCAAGTATAATGACTCTCGGAGTAGTCCAAAAACCAGTGTTTTGAAACAATGTGTAAATTAAATTAACCGCTTCACTGCCTCAACAGTAAGACAACAAAGAAACATTCTAAACTCGAGGAAGGTGTTACAGCTCATTTAATTAGGCAGAAGGATAATTTGCACTCTTTTGCAAAGGATTTTTTATGCAATTTGCTACTACTCTGTGTCGCAATACTTTCTCCTGGGGTTGTACTTGGTTATGTGCCCTGGCTCAGTGTGCCTCTCCCTGTCGACAAATTACAAATAACTATCTGAAGTCTGTGTTTGACAACACACTTGAAAACGAGCCCTCTGTGGTTACTGACTGTAATAGAAGGGTTCTCTAGTGGTGCAAAACAGTGACAGATAGGAAAGTGCCAGTCTACAGCAAGGATTTACATAGAAAATAAGGGAGATTTCTCCTTTTTATTTTTACTATATATTTTCCTAGGACAGTCCAGATGTCAGTTCACTTCTTCTACACAACTGTACAGCTGGGTGAGTTGAGGCACTGAGACGTTAAGTGACTTGCTCAAGGACACATAGTGAGTAAGTGGCTCTGGTGGGATTTGAACCTTTGTGTTCTAGTTTTCAAGCCTGGGCATCAGCAGGAGTTTGAAAACTAGAGACCAAGCATGGCTGGTATGGGGGTGTTGGTACGGGGTACACCAGGGGCATCAGTACTACTTTGAAAACCAATGACCATGCATAGTTCGTGCGGGGAGGGGAGTACATTTGGGGTATCAGCAAGAATTTTAACACTGAAGGTCAAGCATTATTGCTGCTAAAAGGGGGGTACATTTAGGGCATCAGTAGAAGTTTGGAAACTGAAGACCAAGCTTGGTTTGTGTGTGTGTGTTTGGGGGGGTATGTACAGCCGGTGTATCAGCTGGAGTTTGGCAGCTGATGAAGACCAAGCCTGTTTGGTGTGGGGGTACATTTGAGGCATCATCAGGTGTTTGGAAACCGAACCAAGCGGTTGGTGTTGGGGTGGGGGTACATCAGGGGTATAGCGGGAATTTGGGAATCGAAGCTTGGCTTGGTTGGTGTTAGGTGGGGGGGTACATCAGGGGTATCAGCAGGAATTTGGGAACCGAAGACCAAGCTTGGTTGTGTGTGTGTGTGTGTGTGTGTGGTGGGGGTTACATCAGGGGTATCAGCAGGAATTTGGGAACCGAAGACCAAGCTTGGTTGGTGTATGTGTGTGTGTGTGTGGTGGGGGGTACATCAGGGGTATCAGCAGGAGTTTGGAAACTAAAGACAATGCTTGGTTGGTGCAGAGGAGGGGTACATCAAGGGTATCAGAAGGTATTTGGAAACCAAAAGCCAAGCATGGGTGGTGCAGAAGAAGGGGGTATATGGGCTGCTGTGGTAGGTCAGAGTTTTTTTAAACTTCCCAGATCCCAAATTTTGGAAGTCAATAATCAGACAGTCACATTTTTGGAAGATAATATAAATACCGTATTACTAGTGCAATACTCTTCCGAAAAATCTAGTATTTTTTACATTTGTGCATACAAAATTGGAAGTGGCATAATTTTATTTTTGCCTTTTGGTAGTTAAATACTTTCTCCCTTTATTGTGATATTGTAGGCTTTTTTCATATTTCCTTATTTTTCTTATTTTAGCTTTTATATTTGTTTAATTGTCCTCTGAAAACGCTGTGTAACGGTGTAGATAGGATGCAACTGTGGAGCTCTGCAGCTAATCTATAAATGATACTGTCATTTTAATGGAATCCTAACTACTACACCTCTGTAACATGCGGTACATATGCAAGCTAAGTGATGTATGTAAACGTTGCTACTAACTACTGCAGTCTTGTATGCTGCCCTGGGTTTGGACCCCTTTGAAAACAAATGATGCACCTATGTTTGGCTATTCTGGTGCTGCAAATTTCAAATAAATAGAAACAATATTGTCAGTAAAATCCTTTCAAGACAGAGTTAACTAAAGCCCGACACTGAGCTCTGTGGTGAGGAGTAGGGCGTGCAATGGCTAAAGCCTTTATGTCTAGCTTGTTGGGCTGTGTGTCTTTGAACCTGCATTACGTGTATCCTCTAAATCCAGTAATCTATCAGATTGGACATTGTTTCTGCAGGAACCGGTACAAACGCTTGTTACATGGAGGAGCTGAGACACATCGACCTGGTGGAAGGTGATGAGGGGCGGATGTGTATCAACACGGAGTGGGGGGCGTTTGGAGATGATGGCTCACTTGAAGACATCAGGACAACATTCGACAGAGAGATTGACTTGGGCGCAATAAATCCTGGGAAACAACTGTAAGTAATACAGAGATTCATTTTTAAGATGTACCTGAAAATATTTTAAAGGAAAACTTAATTTTTCTCAAGCCCATTCCTCCTCAGCCCCCACCCCCCGATTAGGCTTTTCACAAGTAAAAAAATATTAAGCATTGTTTCTTACTTGATTTCAAATTTGTAAACTCTGCGATTGGGGAACATGGCAGGTGCTGTGCAGTGCCATCTCAGGTTGCAACGTGGCTTTGCACCACTCGCTTGTATCTGAAAAGTAGACAAGCAAGTGGCAAGATGGCACTGCCTGCACGGCACCTGCCATATTACCTGATCACGGAGCTTACAATCTTGAAATAAAGCAAGAAGCTACGTTTAAACATGTTTTTTTACTGGTGAAAAGCCTAACAGTGTCAGTGGCTCGGCAGGTAGCACACTAGTCTCTGAGGCCGGGCGATCAGAAGGTGGTGGGTTCTAACTCCACACCAGGAATAAAGGATGAATTCCAATACTGACACTGTAGTGCAGCATGAGGGGGGTGCTGCACTCCTGAGGTGCTGGCTTTTGGATGAGGTGTTAAACCAAGGTCCCGTCTGCCTGTTCAGATGGACATTAACGATCCCATGGCACTTCTCAATAAAAGTAGAAGAATTTCCTCAGTGTCCTGGCCAGATTTTCTCCTAGTCACTAAAAAAATACCACAAACAGCTTAATTTGGTTCTGAAAGTCAGTTTACATGCATCTATACACGTATTCCCTTTCCCTTGCCCCTGGGCCACACCTGAAAATGAGCCACGGCTCAGTGTGCCCCTCCCTGTCACAAACTTTCTAATAAAAATAAAATAATAATCAGGGTGTAAGGCGGGGGGGGGGGTGAGAAAAATATAGTTTTCCTTTAAGAAGAAACATTCAGTTGTAACTGCTTTGGTGGACAGATTAAATTCAGTACTAGAGATATGTAATTACTAGTGAATCGATTCTTGTATAGATCTGCAGTATTTTCTGTCTTATAGAATTTATAGCTATTGTATTGTACAGTTTACATTTTCAGTGTAAATAAATTTTATGCTAAAGGCGTGGACATAAATCCTATATGATAAATTCAAAATTTTACATTTATACACATAGTAGATGCATCATCACAGATTTATACACAAGGGGCTAGATATTCAAACTACGCCCAAAATGTGCGCAATAGCAGGAGCAAGCACAAGTCAATTGCGCACATGTGCAACAGACACGATATTCAAACGTGGAGCAAGTCAAATTGTGCAACCAGTCAACGTCTGAATATCGCACAACCTGAGCCATAGCGCAATCAGGAAGGGGAAGCTGAGCAGAGATGATGCACCATAGCGCAACAAGGCCAGCCCAGCTGAGCAGTCGAGATGCGCCATAGCGCAAGCAGAGAGCCCCCCCAGCAGCAGAGCAATGGAACTGCACAACCAGGGAGGTAGACAGGGGCCCACCACCCATGCCACAGATGGGCACAGGAACACACGGCAGAACTAACAACACACCCCCACACCCGAAGCATAGCATCACTGATGGAGGGACGGAATTTCCACTGGCCCATGGGGACAAGCCTACAAAGCACAGCTGGGCCATGTTGCCCCAGCACACCCACTGGCAAGCAAATACTGCCACACAAAGGGGCCGGACAACCCAAGTGTACCATAGCCCCCGTCGCGCAGCACACCCTGCTCTGGAACTCCAAGACACCACCCATGAGCAGTGACGCGTGACTGGCACTGCCGAATCACCTTCCCCGGCACAATGCAACGTGTGTGCCACAGAACCACACACACGCCAGACCCACCAGGAGCACCCAGCCCCCCTGGCACAATGCAACCCCGTGTGTACCACAGAACCATACAAGCCAGACCCACCAGGAGCCCACAGTGGTGTGTGGCAGCACACGGCAAGACCGGCTGACAGCCACCACCACACCAGGGACACCCCCCCACGCAGACACACACACAATCCCAGGACCACACCACACCAGATGGAATGCACACCACTGTAACTGAGCACCTATAGCCAGCTGCAAATCAGAGACCACCACAGTGTTCATAACAAAATAGATATATATATTCAATGAATAACAGAACAACAACAACAACAGGAACAACGATAACTATTTACAAATATATACAATACAGGGGTGGGGGTACGGGTACTCCACTGTCTCTGCCTCCACCAGCCCCCTAGGCAGTGCATTCCATGGCTCCACCACCCTCTCAGTGAAGTAACACCTCCTCCTTTCTCCCCTGAATCTTCCACCCTCCAGCTTCCACCCATGCCCTCTAGTGGCCCCCTCCTCCTTCCTTCGAAGCACCCTGGCTGTTCCTCCCCTATTTACCCTCTTCATGTACTTGAAGACCTCTATCACGTTCCCCCTGGTCCTTTTTCTCTTCCAATGTGTACATATTTAGCTCTTCGAGCCTCTCCTCATAGGTCCTGTCCCCCAAGCCCCAAATCATTTTGGTTGCCCTCCTCTGGACCCTCTCCAGGAGTTTAATGTCTCTCTTTAAGTGTGGCCTCCAAAACTGCACGCAGTACTCAAAGTGTGGCCTCACCAAGCAGTTATACAGAGGGAGCTTCACTTCCCTCCTTCTGGAGGTGATCCCCCTAGCGATGCATCCCAGCATCCTGTTGGCCTTGGCTGCTGCCCTCCTACAAGTCTCCGAGTTGTTCATTTTGACATCCACCACCACCCCCAGGTCCCTCTCAGCCATCGAGACTTGTAACATCCCCGGGTCTACACTTGGCCGGGTTTTCCCGCAGGCAGAGTACCTTGCATTTCCCTGCATTGAACCTCAGCTTCAACTTTCTAGACCATCTTTCCAGAGCCTCCAGGTCCCCCTGTAGGGCCACCTTCCCCTCTTCCCCATCCACCACTGCCCCCAGTTTTGAGTCATCTGCAAAGAGACTCATCTCACTCCTGATTCCTGTCCTTATGTCAGAGACGTAGGCGTTGAACAGGAGGGGCGCAAGGGCTGATCCCTGTGAGACCCCACTAATGATCCTCTTTGGGGATGAGACTATCCCACCAACTACGACCCTCTGGGTTCAGTCCTGGAGCCATTGCCTATCCATCTGATCATCTGGTTCCCCACCCCCATTTCTCCCAGCTTATCCAACAGGCCCATGTGAGGAACAGAGTCAAATGCCTTGCTGAAGTCTAGAAAGAGGACATTCACTGGTCTACCAAGGTCCAAGGCACTCGTCACCCAGTCATAGAACTCCACAAGGTTTGTCTAACATGATTTCCCCGAGACGAATCCATGCTGTCTATCATCCAGGCACCCTGATTTTTCCAGATCCCCCCTAACCTCTCCTTGACAATGCCCTCCATCACCTTGCCCACCACTGATGTCAGGCTGACAGGCCTGTAGTTCTCTGACATCTCCCTTGATCCCCCCTTGTGGATAGGCACTATATGTACCACCTTCCAGTCCTGGGGCACCCACCCTGTCCTCAGAGAGGTGGTGAAAAGCTCCACCAGGGGTTTCGCCAGGACATCCGCAAGTTCCTTCAGCACTCTGGGATGTAATTTATCCGGCCACGGTGCTTTCTCCATCTTAAGGGAGCTGAGGGCTTCCCTCACTCTCTCTGCTGTGATTTCCACTTCCAGTACCTCTTCTCCCTGCTTAGCCTTCCCCCCTCCTGCCAGTGATGCCTCCCCCTCTCCCCAGACCCGCTGATCGATAAGGGTCCCCCCTCCTCAGTATCTCTGTCTCCTCCCATGTATGATGCAGCACCCCCATTTTCCTTGTTGAAAACTGAGGTGAAGTACTCATTTAGTACCTCAGCCTGCTCCCCCGGGTCTTGTGCCCATTTCTCCCCTGATTTAATCCTGCTAATCTGCCCCTTCACCCTTCGTTTTTCCCCAATGTATCTAAGAACCCTTGTTCCCTCTCCTGATTTCCCTGGCCAGGTTCTGCTTCTTCCTTGCCTTAGCAGCTCTCCCACCCTAGTGGCCCTTCTAGCCATCAGCTCATATTCCCTCGATCCCTTTCACTCCTTGAGCACTTGAATTGCCTATAGGCTGCCTTCTTTCCCTGCACCACCTCCTGGACCTCCCTGGTCCACCAGCAGGGTTTTCAGGCCCTACCGCATTTTCGTCTTACTCTTGCACAGGTGCTGGTAGCATCTTGCACCCCTCTCCAGATGATTTCCCACCTACTATCAGCATCCATGTCTGACCCAATCCCATCCAAATGCTCCTTAAGGATCCTTCCCATTTCCTTAAAATCCATTCCCCTGAAGTCAGTTACCTCTGTCTTTGTGCAGTTTTCTAGCCCTCCTAGGTCCAGGCAGAACCAGACCGTGGCATGGTCACTCCCCACCAACAGGTCCCTTACCTCCAGACCCCTAATCTGGTCACTGTCTGCCAGGACCACATCCAGTACCCACGCCTCCCTGGTCGGTTCCTCCACCTGCCGAGTTAGGAAAGCGTCTTGAAAGACATCCAACAACCTCTGTTCCCTGGTCACAGAAGATGTCATAGTCTCCCAGTCTGTTCCTGGCATGTTTAAGTCCCCCAACACTACCACCGTTCCTCTGCCCAGTCTGCAGTGTCTCCCAACATCTGCCACCAGACTTTCCTCCCCGCTCCTCCGCCAGGGCAGGGGGTCTATACACCACTCCTATTTTTACTCTCTTGCCCCCTCTTGTTATCAAGGTGACCCAAATTGCTTCCACGGTTCCCTCCGCCTCCTCTACTCTCCCTATGCCAATGCAGTTTTTGACTATAATTGCTACCCTTCCTCCCCCTCCCTCCCCCCCCTGTCCTTCCTGAACATACTGCAACCCTCCAGGTTCAGGTCCCAGTCATGCCCTGCAGTGGCCCAGGTCTCAGTGACCGCTGCCACATCTACTGCTCCCTCAGTTAGCATCGCCTGGAGCTCAGGCATTTTATTTCCCAAGTTCCTGGCATTTAGCAGGACTACCTTCCACCCTTTCCCTATACTTCCATTTCCCCTGCTCGTGTTCCTTGGGGATTCTGTTTTCCCCTGGTCTGCACTTTGCCAGTCGGCCTTTTCCTGCAATCCTCCAGCTCCCCGGGGGGGTGGAGACAGAGTCCTCCTTTATCTGCACCCCTTGACAGCCTTTTCTCCCATCCTCCCCCCTTCTACAGTTTAAACCCCACTTTTCACCAATGAACCCCTCTATTTTCAACTTAAGGATTCCCTTCCCCTCCAAATTGAGATGGAGCCTATCTCTAGCATACAGCTCCTTATCCTCCCAGGTCTTCCCCCAATCCCCCATCAACCCATACCCTCTGGCCTCACACCACTCCCTGAGCCACTGGTTTATCTCCCTAATCTTCCTTTTGTGCTCCCCACTAGCCCTTGGCACCGGCAGGATTTCTGAGAAGGAAACTGTGCATCCTATGTCATGTCCCATATGTATTTTTTGTATTACTGTTGCTTCTGTTTCAATTCCACTTTGTCCTTGTAAAAGGGACCAATGGACCTACCTGGTAGACAGAAACAAACAAACACAGAGTTTTAATGAGACAATGCACTATATTATTACACAGTGTCAAGTCATTTCATGGAAAAGTATCTCAAAATAACCTGTCTCTAGCGAAGGGGTTATTCCTGACATTTGGAAGGTGGCCAGGATAGTACCTATACTGAAGCAGGGCAATCCTAAAGTCCCGGACAATTATCATCCGATAGCCATTCTGTCCTCCCTCAGCAAGCTCCTGGAAAAAGTTGTGGCTGAACAACTCACTGCTCACATAATGGCCCACAATCTGCTATCCCTGGCCCAGCACGGCTTTCGGAAGGGGCATAGCATGACCACAGCCCTGGTCTCTGTCTCGTCCAGTATCAGAGGAGCCACTGATCACGGCAAACTCTCTGAAGTCATGTTCATTGACCTGTCCAAACCTTCAACCTTGTTGATCACGAGTTGCTTCACGCTCAGCTGTGGTCTCTGGGTCTGTCCTTTGCTGCAATGAACTGGTTCACTGGCTATCTACATGATCAAATGCAGATGACTAGATTTAATAAAGTCCTCTCTGAACAACTACCGGTTACCTCAGGCGTCCCTCAGTGGTCGGTCCTGGGGCCCCTCCTCTTCTCCCTCCTTATCAATCACTTACTGGCAGCAGTTACAAACTGCAGCGCCACTCTCTACGCCGATGACCTGGTCATCATGGCCCACTCCAGGGACACTGAGTCTCTAAATCAGCAACTGTCTGATGACTTCAACAATATCCAGGCTTGGGTAACCAAACATAAATTGGTTCTCAACCTGAAAAAAACACAGGCTATGCTATTTGGCTCAGCACCCAAAATCAAAGCCGTGCCAGCTCCCCTGGGCATCAAATGTCAGGACAGTACCTTCCTCCCAACTGTTAATTCCATCAGATACCTTGGAGTTACGCTTGACCCCCAACTTGACATGGGAAGTCACATACTAAATGTCTGCAGATTGGTGAACTGCAAATTGGGCATGGCTTACAGAGCCAAATACAACCTCACACCTGAAGCTTGTCTGGCCCTCGCGAGAGGTGTCCTGCTCCCCTCCCTTTCCTAGGGCCTGCACCTATTTTACAGCTCTGCCAAATCCCACCTCACCCAGTGGTCCACGACTTACAACAACATTTGTCGTTTTGCCCTGTCTGCCCCCGGCTTACCCATCATTGTAACCTCTATGAAAATCTTGTCTGGCTCTCACCATCTAGCTACCTCGATTTTGGGCTTGGTTGTCTCATGGGCAAAGTGACTAGAACAGGCACCCCACCGGCGCTGTCACAGCTACTTCTACCGGCGGACCACTCCTCCTACTCACTTAAATCACAGGTCCCCAGGTTGCTTAGAGTTCCCCCTACCCGCACCCTCATAGGGGACAGAGACTTTGTGGCAAGTACACTTAGACTCTGGAACTCCTTTCCTGAGCAGGTTCGATTGGCCCCCTCCTTCCATAGTTTTCATAGACACCTGTGGGGTGTTCTAAAGCTGGCCTCTGAGTGTGTCTGTCCCAAACCCCCATAGAGCAATGTCCTCGTACAGCAAGGCCCTTGAAGCTTTACAAAATGCACGTGGTTAGCCCTTGACGAATCCTCTCTTGGCACTTGTCTGAGACACTACCCGTTAACACTTGGCACTTGACCGAGTTATAATTTGTCCATTTTGTAAAGTACAATTTGTCCATATTGTAAATCGCCAGTTTTCTCTCACCTCACACTGTTTGAAATTGGATGAAAATTAACCAGTGACTCTGTTTTACCTCACACTGTCTGAAATTGGATGTTTACCTAGAGTGCTTTACCTCTGTTGATACCTTGTAAATGTCACCTTGTACTGTTCCGTTCTAGTCAAACTATCTGCAATGTTGTTTTCTGTATAATCCCTGTACCAGTATGTAATTCACAATGTTGTACTCTCCCAGGTCGTTCCTGAAAATAGGCATGTTACCTGTCTAGTGTACTTACCCAGTTACCAAAAGCTAAATAAATAAATACTTCACAGACAAAACATGAGAATTATAACAAGGTTGAGCAGCGCCACCTAGCAGCAAAAGCTGTGAATTACAGCCAAAGGCAGTATTTCTGCTAGAAGACACTGGGTTTGCACAGGCTAGGCTCTGTTCTCGAAAGATGGTGCCGGGCATACACTTGCCCTGCCCTGATGGTGCAGTTACCCCAAACGCTTCAGTACATGGTGCACCCGTTTCTCGTAGTCATAGGTCGTGTGCTTTTGTGGCACTACACCCTCTTTATGGTGGTTTGCGCCAAGCACCTGGCACAAGCCCAGTACTAAGGCCAGTGATGTTAGACTATCGAAAGCAGATCTAAAACACCACAACTGGTGCCTGGAGGGCTCAGAGTTTGAGAATCCCAATCACAGCCCAGGGACTGTCACAAGCCCCATGCACCATTTGTTGGGCACACCCGGGGCCTACGGCAATTCAAGCCCTTTGAGAACAGAGCCCACTGCCTTTCCTCTCCACCTAGGGCTAACAGCACCTGTCACAGCTTTTAGGGCAGGCTCAGACATTTTGGGAGGAAGCTAATGTGTCCTCTACCTGCACGTTTTCACTACTAAATGGCACTGCACAGACAATTTTTTTTCATTCACAACAAATATAAATTAATATGAATTATGGTACATAGCAATAGTAGAAAAACAGCAAGAATGAAAATATATGTTTTTAACTGTGATTTAAAGAAAGGGAGAGAAGCAAGTAGACGAAGATATACTTGAAGGCTACTCCAGATTTCAGATGCAGCCCAGAAGAACAATCTGCCAACAGTGGATAGTTTAGGTGTCGGAGTTATGAAAGCAGGGGTGTCAGAGGATTCTAAAGGTCTGGGCAGTGAGTATAGATGTATTACAGGAGTGTCAGAGGAGCACAGAGGTCTGGTCAGCAAACACTTTTATGTTGGCTCATGCTTGCGGGCCTGCCAACATATTGCAGTAGTTTCAGATTTGGAGGTGCGGTCACTGTGGGCGAATGTATGGCACGCATCAGTAGGTGTGTCCCTCATTCCCCAATGAGGCAGCTACAGGCACTGACACCAGCAACACGTAAACTGGCCACCAGATCTAAGAAAAGGTCCGCTGTAATGAGAGTCAAGCTCGTCATGCAGCGGCGCCCCCTGGTGAAGCAGTTCAATAAATATGGCGGCATTGACTGCCACCGCACAGAGCGACAACTTCAGGGGTGCTCAATACCCCTGTTGGCATGCCCCAACACACTTCATTTGCTGATGGGGGAGCCCACTCCCTGTCGGCATATTGTCTCCCCTATTTGTTGTGTGTTGAGGGGGTGCCTAATCCCCTTGGCTCTTGTCCCTTCCTGTTTGCCTTCGGTATGTGCCAACGGGGTGCCCAATCCTCCGTCAGCTAAAGCATCCTCAAAACACTCAGGTGTACGCTGGGAGCTCATCCCAGTGTGCCAATGCTCTGTAAAAAAAACACTTGCAATTTTTTTTTAAAACCTGTAAATCAGAAAACGGTCCCTCGTGGTCTGTACTGCTCCCTCTCTCAACCCACACCCACCCTCTGCGTACCCCACCTCCCCACAGACACACACACACACACACTCACCCCATACTTACCTCTGGAGCCTGGTGCAACAATCTTCAGTGGACCGGAAACACGTCTGCACGCTTCAAAGCCGACCAAGAATTGAAGAAATGCTGGTAAGCTGTATAATGGCATAAATAGATTTCTTTTCAACTTTGGTGCATATCTCAGCCATATTTGGGAATTATGGCACCAAATTTCCAACATGGGGTTATTGATACCCCTCCTCATGAATTCAGTCACTGTCATGGCATTATTCGTTCCCGAAAGGTGATTTTGCAGTCACTGCGTGGAATCACCTTTCGGGACCAATTAACAAAATGACAGTGCCACTGCTCATGAGGGGGGGCTCTCAAAAAGCCTATGCTGCAAATTTGGGGACAAAATCCAAAATATGGCTATTTTATTTATGCGTGCATTATGCAGTTTCCATGCACGTCAGAATTTTGTGAATTTATAATATTACCCAGATTTTCAACATTGCTATTTTTACACCTCCTTATGAACAGTACAGCTGTCATTTTACATATCCTGGCCAAAATGTGTTTTCGCATGTCCAGTGCAGAATAGTGCAGTTGCTGTGCGAAATCAGTTTTCGGGATAGTTTGACAAAATGACAGTCACACTGTTCATGAGCAGAGGTTCTAAAATGCCTATGTTGAAAATTTGGTGATGAAAGTCCATAGAATGACTGTGTTACAAGCATGCATTCCGCAGTTTCCATGCACCCTTGTAACTTCGCAAATTTGCAATATTTTCATGCCAGATTTTCAACACTAGCATTTTTCACACCTCATTACGAACAGTACAGCTATCACTTATCATATCCTGCCCAAAATGTGTTTTGGCACCTGTGGCCTACAATGGCTTGGTTGCTGTTGGAAATCAACTTTTGGGACAGATTAACAAAATCACAGTGCCACTGTTTATGAGGGGAGGTCCCAAAATGCACACATTGAAAATGTGGCTAAAAAAATCCCATAAATAATTGGGTTGCGGACGTGCGTTTCGCAGTTTCTATGCATGCTCATGACTTCACCAGTTTTTCATGTTTTCACTCCACATTTTCAACATTGCCATTTTTTCCACCTCCTCATGAACAATACAGTTGTCATTTTTCACATCCTGCCCAAAATATGTTTACGTACCAGTGTCATCAACTGGTGCAAAAATCACCTTTCAGCTAACAAACTGATAGTGACACTCTTCTTGAGGTGGGGTCACAAAAAGCCCACGCTGATAATTTGGAGTGAAAATACCAACACACGCCTATGGCGTTAAGGTTTCCAGCTGCAACACCCAACCCTGTAAAGACTGACAGGCATCAGGAGTGTAACTTGGGATCATCAGCTGTAATGCTTCTGCCATTCCAACCCCACCCACACCCTGCAGCCAGTGACAGGCATCGAGTTGTGCCTTGGACTGTTCGGTCCCAAAGTTCACCCCATTCTTCTATACTGCACCCACCTTAGCATATTTCCTTATGGAATGGGGTAAGTATAAGGCCCAAAGACCCCAAAGCACACCACAGCACTTGTCAGTGTCTACAGGGTAGGGTGAGGTAAAACTGCATGAGCGTTTTAGCTGATGACCCAAAGGCACACCCCAATGCCTGTCAGTCTCTGCAGGGTGGGGGTGGGGTTGGCGTCAGTTTAGTACTTCACTGCCACTCCTATTATGTGTCTCTAACTCCTGCACTACCAATGCCAATGTCAGTGAGACAATATTTGGCACTGACAAATGCTTGTTCTCTGAATGTCAGAAGTGTATAGAGGTCTGTGAAGCAAGTACAGATGTGTTAGTTTGCTGAGGTGTTTTGGTGTATTTCCATGGAGAACTTTCTATACAATGAGTGCAATTTACAAATAAGTGGTGATGTGACTGGGTAGCCAGTGCAAGTCTTTGAGAATGTTAGGGATGAAGTCAGACTTCCCAGATCAGGTGAGGAAGCGGGAAGCAGTGTTTTGGACTTGATGACGATTACCAAGCACAGTTCTACAAAAACCAAAGAGAAGAGAGTCATAATAGTCATGATAAGAAGAGATGAAAGCATAAACCAATTTTTCAGTTGAAAAATATCAAGGAAAAGGTAGATTCTGATGCTGTTTTATTTATTTATTTATTTAAACAGCAGTTTGGAAAACCTTTGAGCCATAGGCTCATTTACAAAGGTACCTTGTCACAGTAAGACAAACGAAAATACACAGTATAACAGTACAACACATAAGTATAACAGTAACTTAAGACATAGATACAAACAAGCTGGTACAGGTAGGATTGATGCAAACAATACCAGAGTTATGTTGTCCTTAGCAGCTTAGTAGTAAGCTTTGTCATTAGTATTGAGTACGGCTTTGACTAGTGGCAATTACAGCTTCGGGTGTTAATAAGGTGGTTCCGTAAGGAAGTTTTGAAACATGATATAGTTGGAGCTTCGGAGATGGAGAGGGGCAGTGTGTTGAACCAGGAGGGAGCCCTAAAGCTGAAGGCTCTTTGGCCGTGAGAGGTCCTAGCTCTAGGGATAACAAGAGAGGTTTTCCCAGAGGTCCGAGTATGAACTAGTGGGACAGAGCGGCGTATGGTGGTGGTCAATCCTGCAGGGATAGCCCAAGGAGGTTCTTTTTTATAAGGGTACAGGTCAGATATTTGAGGCGCTCGTTAAGATCAAGTACCAGCGCTTTAGCGTACAGTAGACAGGTGTGTGTTAGCCTAGGTGCCCCAGTAATTAACCTGCAGGCCTTATTCAGAGTAGTGCAAACTTTATGGAGTGCGGTCTGATCAGCAGCACCATACACCGGCAGTCCGTAGTCCACTAGGGACAGGATAGAGGAGGTGACTGCGAGTCGAAGAGCCTCTGGGGGGCGGCAGTGTTTATACCGATGTAAGATGCCCAATCGGATATTAGTGGCAGGGCTAGAGCAGCGATGTGTCCATGGAAGGAGAGAGAGGGTCAAAATGGATCCCTAGGTATTTATAAGAGCAAACTTGTTCGAGTGGGAAAGAGGACCCAGAATGAATGAGGAGTTTTAAGTTGCAGGACTTGTTTTGAGGGTGAGTGAAGAACATGGTTTTTGTCTTTTTAAGATTTATCACCAATCTGTGTTCCTTGAACCAGCCCTTGGCTTCAGCGAAGGACTTCTGCAGCGAGTCCTGGAGGGCAATAGGGTTACGACTTGAGGCAAAGATGACTGTATCATCAGCGTACAATAGAATGTTCCCCGAGCAAGAGCGTGGAAGGGTGTTAAGGTAAAGGGAGAATAGTAAGGGGCCCAGAATGGAGCCCTGGGGAACCCCAGAAAAGATGGGACAGATGTCTGAGTAGGTCCCATTAATTTTTACATGCTGTAGGCAGTCAGACAGATAACTGGTGCACCAGGAGATAGGCCCAGCAGCAAAACCAGAGAGACTAAGGGCATCAAGAAGGAGGGTGTGGGAGACAGTGTTGAAAGCTTTAGAGAGGTCAATGAAGACCACACCAGCCAGAGAACCAGTGTCTAAGGAGGAGTGGAGAAAGTTGGAGAACTCTAGAAGGGCTGTGTTGGTACTGTGGCCCGCTTAGAAGCCATGCTGCTCAGGACATAAGACATTGTAGGTGGAGAGGTAGTCAGAGATTTGAGAGGCCACCACTTTTTCCAAGGCCTTGGAGAGAGGAGAGAGAATGAAGATTGGCCGATAGTTTCCAGCCACAGTTCTATCACCACCTTTAAAGATAGGGGTGACAGTGGTGACTTTCCAGGCAGTTGAAACCTTCCCCAGGCAAAGAGAGCAGTTGATGAGGCACGTGATCGGGGTAAGGACTGTGTCTAAGACCAGCCGTAGGATACACGGATCCAGGGAGTCACTGCCTGTACTATTACTCTTGAGGGCAGTGACAAGGTGTGGCCTAAGTTCATGGGCAGAAACATGGCGGAGGAGAAAATAAGGCCGAGAAAGATTTACGGCAGGTGCTGAGGGAGGAGGGTCCAAAAAATTTGTAGGGAGGATAGGGGTAAGGTCAGTGAATGAGGTGTTGAGGTGGTTGGCTATGAGGGCTGGGTCTGAGGAGATCACGCCATTAATGTTGATCCGGGTGGGTGGGGGGAGTGTGCACTCCCATTTAACTGTTTAATGTTATCCCAGAAGGTTCTGGGGTTCCCCCATGAGGCAGTGAGTGAGGACCGATAGTGCTCAGACTTGGCCTTTCTGATGGCCCGAGTGCACTTGTTTCGGGCGGCAGCATATAACTGCCTGTCACTGGGTTGGCCAGTCTCAATGGCACGGTGCCATAGGTTGTCCCTATGTTTGAGTTGGTGGATCAAAGCTGGGGTTACCCAGGGGGCATTCTGCCTTTTAGAACGGCGGGTCAACATTGGGGCAAAGATATCACAGGCATTATTAAAAGTTCGGGTAAAGAAGGAGAGAGCTGTGTCGATGTCAGGAGTTGCCTGTATAGGAGACCAGTCAATCTGGGACAGAAGTTCCTTAAGTTTTATCAGTCCACCAGGTATTAGGACGCTGCCGGCATGTGGACTGTGCTATGGGTTTGGGGACTGAGGATGACCAATGGAATAGAATGGGGGAGTGATCACTGAGAGCGTCTGGGAGGACCTGTACATTGGGGATCCGATTAGGGCGGTTGGTGAGTACCACATCAAGCAGGGTACTGGAGCCTCTCTTGGGGTTAGTCCTGGTAGGGTGGGTAACTAGTTGCATTAGGTCTATTGCAGAAAAGGAGTCTCAGGTAGAGGAGGAGGAGGAGGGCTGAGCCAGTTGACATTTAAGTCACCCACCAGAATTTGATCAGCGGAAGGAGGTAGTGAGGAAAGGTATTCTGTAAGAGAGGCAATGGCCTGTGTTTGGTCCCTGGGGGGCATGTATGCAGTAGTCAGATAAAGGGGTCCCTTTAAAGGGTCAGGGGTTAGTTTCAACGTAAGCGCCTGGGCCCTGGAGTCAAGGATGGAAGCAGGCAGGGCTAGTATGGGGAGAGATTCCTTGACATAAATAGCGCAGCTGCCCCGTCTCCCAACACGGTCGGACTGGAAAAGGGTCAAACCAGGAAGGGAGACTAGGGAGTCAGGGGAGGATTTCGACAGCCAAGTCTCAACCAGGGTGATGACATCAGGGTTAATTGATGTGACCAGGCATTGTAGTGAGTCAAACTTTTTTAGGAGGCTACAGATATTCATGGAGACCATGCATAGGCCTGTGGTGCTAGTCGGGGAGCTCCTGGAAACCGGGCCAGGGTTTGGATGAATGTTCCCTGACAGGAGTAGTAGCATGACTAACACCCTGGCTGGGAGATGATGAGATGTGTGACGGCATAGACAATATCAATACTGTTGTTTAATTAATAATGGCACTGAGACTGCACTCAGAGTCTGCTTTATCTCTCTTGTTAAATTCTAAACAAAATGTTAGAAATTTGAGATCCAATGAAAACAATCTGCTTTCAACGCCTAAGGTCAGCTCATCAATGGGTCAGCGTGCACTCCTGCCACTCCCAAATATTGAAATGGTTTTCCAACACCATTTGAGATGCCGATACCCACGAGATTTTTAAAACTGGACTGAAACACTTCCTTGCTAACGCTGTATGTAACTGTTGAATGTGTTTTACATTGTAAAGTGCATGGAAATGATTTTATACTCTTCATAGCTGCAAACTGCAAGTTCATTTTCTATAATTGTTGTAGTTTATTATGACCGTCATCTTGTAGTGTCTTTTGTTGGCTCTGGGCCGCTCCTGAAACAGGGCCTTTGGCTTGGTGTACTAACCCAGTCAACAAATAAATAAAATATGTCTTGATGTTTCAAGATTGGGGGGGGGCGCTACCACCTAATGTCATAGCTGCTCTTCAGCTGTTCCTGATCATCAGGCTAACTTTAGAGCTGCTGCCACTGGGGGGGGTCAGAGCTGAGGATGCTCCAAGCTTCCAAGTACTACTTCTTTCCGCATGACCTCTAGTTAGTCTGCGGAGGGCAGTGAGATCAGCAAGTGGCAAAACA
Organism: Neoceratodus forsteri; assembly: GCA_016271365.2. NCBI lineage: Eukaryota > Metazoa > Chordata > Ceratodontiformes > Ceratodontidae > Neoceratodus > Neoceratodus forsteri. The sequence goes on along the minus strand of CM028135.1, from coordinate 1,103,073,281 downwards.
GAGCTATAAATAGCTTCAGAGGTGGATAACTGAATCCCCCACGACTGTTCTCTAGTCACAACACAGAGTCAGCTGTGTAGCATTCTGGGATACTACCTGAGCGACTGTCTGCCTGTGATAGCAGGGCAAGGCAGGGGGTGGCAGGATAACCAAATAAAAAGAAATAAGGTCACAGGAAGTAAAAATGTTGTTTAGCCACATAAACTGCTAAGCAGAGGATGGACCACACTTAGGTGTGGCACTTGCAACATGTATAATCCCCTTTAAGGGGAACAGTCAGCACAAAGGACCCCAAACTCAAAGGTGGGGCTGTTCTCAGTGTGCTCTGCGTGGGCAGAAACATTTTGGTTTACTTACTGTTTAATGTAGTATAGTAGATTATGGCCCCCATTTCCAAAAGATTTCCACAGCACAGACTGGGTTTGTGCTGCACAAACCGGGAAGAGTGCCAGCTGTTGGGGATGTGGCCATATTCAAAGACCAGATATGAGCAGCCTGCACCTGACAGCACCACGGTGCACAATAGTGCCCCGCAATATGCAAATGAGGGATCCCTCATGCACATGAGGCACAGTGCAATGTACAAAGGTTTCAGAGGTGCTAAACTGCCACCCACTGCGGTGCAGTTCAACATTCCTGAAACCCTGCCCCTAATGGATTACGGACAGTGTGTGCCCCATGCACCATGTCCATGCACTGTTAAGGGCAGGGTCCCTGGTAGTCTAGTGGTTCCCCCCTCCCCAATCCCCGATCTGTGTTATGATAAACAAACTCCCCATTTCCAGGTAGTCTTAGAGGTCCCCCATCCCAGCCCCAATCCGTGTTACAATAAAAGCAAATCCCCAGTCCCATGTAGTCTAGTGGGCTCCCCCTTCCCGATCCCCAATCCGTGTTATAATAAAAAAAATCCCCAGTCCCTGGTTGTCTAGTGGTCCACCTCCCAATCCGTGTTATAATAAAAAAAAATTCCCATTCCTCAGTAGATTAGTGGGTCCCCCTTCCCGATCCCCAATCCATGTTATAATAAAAAAAATCCCCAGTCCCTGGTTGTCTAGTGGTCCCCCTCCAAATCCGTGTTATAATAAAAAATATTCCCATTCCCTGGTAGATTAGTGGTCCCCCTCCCCGAGCCCCGATCCCATTCAGCAGAAATAAATACCAACATCAATGGTGGACTAGTGGCCCCCCACCCCGGTAGGCAATGACCCACCACCCAACTCCTCCCCCAAACTGACTGGAGCCGACAACTGGCACAGCCCTCCTCACACCACCATGGCCAGTCACTGACTGAACTATATCGAACGCATACAGTTTACAGTACCCACCCATTGGTTGACCTGTCAACCAATGAGCATGTACTGTATACTGTACAAGCTCCAGTACAGTTCAGTCAGCAGCGGGGGGGGGGAGCAGAGTGATGGGTCACTGCCTGTTGGGGTGGGCTGAATGGTAATTGGGGCTCAGGGAGGGAGGACCACTAGACTACTAGGGAATGGGGATATTTCTTATTTTAATATGGATTGGGAAGGGGTGACCACTAGACTACCAGGTACTGGGAATTTTTTTTTCTAACTCTATTTATGCGCCTATCGCTTCGTCGAACTCTCTCCGGTGACCTCTGATCCTGATGTTTCTACCTCCCTGCGTGACTCAGATCTTCCTACAGCTCCTCTCTGGCACCTGGCATCCCCCGGGTCTGCCTTTCGGGGAAGGATCGGCCCTGCCCAGGGTGCTCTTTCTCAAGTATTGAGCCACCGGGCTGGAGAAGTGGGACCAGCAGAGGGGGCCGAGCCCAACGTCATGAGTATGGACAGAGAAATGAGGCACCATCACCTATCAGCGAAGGGAGGGGTTTTACAGGCTTAGGAGTTCCCCTGTGGAGCCCAGCTTGACATGGCAACGTATTGCTGTGGCTTCACCCCCAGGTACTGTGTTGCACCGCTGCTGTTGGCTTCCCCCAGCCGCCACCAGAGGTCGCTCCTCAAGCAAGCATTGTGCCCTAACCCTCCCTGGGAAGTGATAGCTGTCCTCTGGATGCTCGATCACTTCTCTCCCCTGTTGACCCCGATGATCCAGGCTCGCTGCCGAACCCAGGTCACTGGCATGGCACCCAGCGCCTCAGCCCTCAGTGTCAGCTGTGAGGATTTGTTTTTATTATAGCACGGATTGGGGCGAGGGGGGGGTATTTATTTATTTTTTGTTGACTGGGTAAGTGCACTAGACAAATCCTGCCTATTTTCAGGCACGACCCGGGGGGAGGGGGATACAGATGAATTGCCAACTGACTTTGAACCAGATTAAGCTTGTTGGTGGTATTTTTAGTGAATGGGAGGAAATTTGGTCAGGGCACCGGGGAAATTCCCCTACCCTGACAGTCGGGGACTATGCTGTCCCGTGAGTCCATGAAGGTATGGTTACAGGGGTGCAACCTTCCACAACTTACTTCAGAGGACCAGAAAGCTATGGGGGCCCCGATTACCCAGGGTGAACTGTGGGATGCCATCTGGTCCTTGAAAAGTAGCACTTTGCCTGGGTCGGATGGTCTGCCCCATGACATATATAAAGTTATTTTTGAGGTTTTAGGTGACGAATTGACATCCCTATATAATTTTGCTTTACGGTCTGGGGTTTTACCACAAAGTATGTATATGGCATTCTGGTGCTTCTGTACAAGGCTGGTGAACAGGGGGATTTAACAAATTGGAGACCGATTACCCTCTTGAATACAGACTATAAAATTCTAATGAAAGTTTTGGGCACTCGTTTCATGGGGGGTTTGCACGGGATTATTCATCCCACGCAATTTAGTGGGGTTCCTTCACAGAAGATGCCTTGCTGCTTCTCCAGAAAATTTTTCAAAAAGGTCAGAATGGGGAAGTTATGGGTTATTTAGTTACCCTGGATCAATCCAAAGCTTTTGACCACATTAAATATGATTATTTGTGGGATGTTTTAAGGGCATACAATTTTCCCCCTTGTTTTGTTATGTGGTTACAGTCCTGTTATAGTCAAATCAAACTTTTGCCCATTGTCAATGGTTGGTCTGGTGCAGCTGTTAAGGTAACCCGAGGTGTACAACAGGGGTGCCCTTTGAGCCCCCTGTTGTACCTATTGACCCTGGATCCTTTACTCCGGTGTCTCAATGCTAATCCCGATATCTTGGCGTTATTGGTGCGGCGTGAGGACCCCCAGATTTGTGTGGTGGCATATGCTGAGGATGTGGAGTTGATAGTGACAGATGTGGCCTCCTTACAAGTAGCTTTGGAGGTAGTGGACAGTTTCTCTAAAATGACAGGGGCGACCCTAAATATGTAGAAGAGTGTTTGTTTGTCTATTGGGCTCAATAGTGTTTCACAGACTTCTCTTCTGAATATTCCTCTTACTTCAGAATATGTTAAAATTTTAGGGATTTATTTTGGTGGTTTGGATCCGCAATTTTATAATTGGGATATTAAGCTCCGTGAAGCACAAGATAAAGTCAAGTCTTGAAATAAATGGCGTATGTTCCGGAAGAAGGGGGTGTATTTGATAAAGTTCTTTTTATTGCCTATGTTTCTCTTTTTAAATGCTATCCCCCCCCTTCGGGGTTTTGAGGCTACATTATTTAGTGGGTTTTTTTCAGTATCTTTGGGGCAACAGTTTGAACCCCCTTAAAAGGGGTATTACGTATTTGCCTGTGGCTCGGGGTGGTTTGGGGATGATTAACTCGTTGGTTTTTTTCTATGTTACTTTTATATATGCCAATGTAGTCCCCCTTTTGAGGGGATTGGTACCCCTTGGGGACCTTGGGTGATGGATTATTTGATGCCCATTTTAGACTCCTGGGGGGAACTCCTCCTGATTTCGAAGCAAAAACATGTTTTAGGTTTCACACAGTATTTTGTGGATGTGGTATCTAAATTTAAGTCATGGTTGGTTTTCAAGTCGCACTTACTGACCATGTCCCGGAAAGGTTTTTATGGTCATATTTTGGATAAGCATTACATAGACAACCCATGTTTTTTTGAGCAGGCTCCTTCTGTGCAGAAGTCGCCTACTGGTCTTTTGATTAGCAAAAGGGTACCTTTTCATATGTAGGATTTTTTATGGTGTTCCGTTCATTTGAAACTAGGGGGTTCAGGGAAATTAAAAGCATAAATGTATGCAGGAGAGGGACTGTCCTAGATCTGGTCCGTGTGTGGGTGTCCAAGAGACCATGAAACACCTTTTTCTGGATTGCTCTTTTGTACAATCATTTTGACAGTATTTGAATAAAGTTCATCCCGAGTCCCTTTCGTGCCCTGACTTCTGAAATTATCTGTGAAGGTATTTTTCCTGGGCGGTGGGCACATATGAGGGCCTGACGTTACAACTGATTTTATAAAGCATTAAATTTCAGATTTGGCAGGCACAGTGTATTCTTACTTTACGACAACAGACCTCTGCAGAACAAATTATGTTCTCGGTACGTCAAGATATTTCTGTTTTGCAATCGCGTGATAGGACGTTGTATTCCCCAGCTCTTTTTCATCCATGGTGGAGACATATGACATGGTTGGATACTGGGTGAAGGTTGTTGGTTGGGGTTGTTTTCCTGGGCCCAGATATTCAAACTGCGCCAGTCTGAGGCGCAAGCCCCTTCGCTGCTCAAAATAGTTGCGAAGGGGTGTGGCCGGGGTGATATTCAAAGGAGTTGCGCTGTTGAGCAACTCCTTTGAATATCGCCCCCGAGCCACAGCACTTGTGCATGGTGCAGTGGAACTTGCGCTACCGCAAGTTGCCAGAGTTGAGCATTCAACTTGCGGTGGCACAAGTACCATTGCGCCATGCGCAAATTTCTGATATTCAAAAGGTGACATGCAAATGGGGCCATAATTTATGCAAGGCGCAGGGGACTGAACATCGGGTTGCGCAGGTTGTGAATGGATCCTCCTCCTGTTGAGCATGCATTCATTTTTGCATCTGTTTCTTGCGCAACCTGGTGCCAGTGGCGTAACTGCCTCCTGCTGAATATCGCAGAATGGCGCATTTTGGACTTGTGCATGGCGCAACCCTGTTGCGCATGGCGCAACCCTTTTGAATATCTGGGCCCTGGTCTCTTGGATGCCAGAGGACTGGTAGGTTTAGGTACTGGGTAGTTTTATGATTTGCATTTTGGGTTTTACAAATTTTGTTTGCATGCAACCCTGACAGTGGTATTGATGTCATTTTTTCTTCAGGTTTTCTTCTTTTATGATTTATGTTTTATTCCGTGGAGAGTCAACACTGTTTGTTATTATTTGCTGTTGAAGTTATAATTTACACATCCCCCTACTTTTTTAGTAGAGAGGGGGGACAGGGTATGTTTACATTACTTTATTTCTGTTTTGGGTTTATAGTATGGAAATTTACTCTTTTGTGTTTCTCCTCTTTTCATGAATTTATGAGAAGAAATATTGATTTCTATATATGTTCTTTGAAGTTATGTTTAAAGGATTTCCCTACTCTTTTGGTGGGGGGGGGGGGGTATGTTTCCAGTATTTTAGTTATGTTCTGGGTTTCCAGTCTGCAGTCATGCACCTTTATGTTTCTGTTTTTCTCCTTTTTCTGATTTTGTATGAAGAAATACTGCTTTGTTTATAGTTTCTTTTATGTTATGCATATACAATTCCCCTTCTATTTTGGTGGGGAGCGGGGGTACGCTTACAATAATTTTCTTTATGTTTCAGGTTTCAAGTATGGAGTAATACTTTTTGTGTTTATGTTTTCTCCTTTCTGTGATTTTGTATGAAGAAATACTGATTTGTTTGTCTGTTTCTTTCAAGTCATGAATAAAACATTCCCCTACTCTTTTCGAGACGTCCCATGGGATCTTTAACATCCACCTGAAGAGGCAGATGGGACCTCAGTTTAACGTCTCATCCGAAAGAAGGTGCCTTAGGAGTGCAGCACCCCCTCATGCTACATTACAGTGTCAGTATTGGGATATTAACCCAAGTGCCTGGTGTGGGAATAGAACTTACAGCCTTCTGATCTCCTGGCCTCAGAGGTGAGTGTGCTACCTGCTGAGCCACTGGCACTGCACACTCTGCCCACTGCTCATATGCAGATGAGCACATAATAGGCATATCAATGGTCCCATAGTGTCGTGCATGCCCTATAGGCTCGCCTACATATTTATGCTGAATATAAGCCCATAGGGGCAGCGAATCTCTGGTTGAGTGTAAAAATTGCGCAGGTACCCTGCATATGTGGCTGTCTTCAGTCTGCACACTTAGTAGCACATGGCAACCACTTGCTGTGCACCATGCTACCAGGGTCTGATATTCAAACAAACAGAGTGGTCGATTCGGATCGCTCTATCTGTTTGGGCACCGGAGCCGACTGGCCCTATTTTCTTGCACGGCACACATTTTTGTGCAGGCAGCCAGTTGGCTCTGAATATGGGGCCTATATCGGGCCAATTTTGCTTAACTGTAGACTGACATCTTTTACTACAAATCCCAGAATCCCTTGCTGCTGACATCAGAGCAGTAGGCAGCAGCAGGAGACTCAATAGTCTGCAGTGAATGTTAGAATGTTTATAATCTCAGATCAGATGTTTTCTGGGTCTGCTTTTCTCTAGGGGCTAAGTGCAGCCCTCTGTGACTGAACATTGCCCATGGAGGACAGCAAATAAAAGGTAAGCGCTTGCATAAACTCTGACATGCACTGCAGGCTACTGAATCTTCTCACTGCTGCTCACTGCTCTGCTGTCAGCTGCAGGGGATTCTGGGTTTTGTAGTAACAGAAGATGTCCGCCTACAACTAATCAAAATTAGTCTGATACAATCTACTGTACTACAGTAAAGAGTAAGTAACCCAAAATGTTTCTGCACACAAAATGCAGATTGGGGTGAATCACACTCTTGAGAGTGGGAACTTGGGTGGTGACTGTCCCCCTTTTAAGTCTTCAAAACACATTTTGCACATATGCTCCCTAACGGTGTTGCTGTTGTTCCCTCTCTCCGCTTTCTGTTACAGGTTTGAGAAGATGATTAGTGGACTGTACATGGGAGAACTTGTACGACTCATACTTGCAAAAATGGCCAAACAGGGGCTCATCTTTCAAGGCAAGATATCAGCGGCCCTGCTCACGAAAGGGAAGTTTGAGACAAGCTACGTGGCTGAGATAGAAAAGTGAGAAACCACATTTCTAATTTATAAATGGAGTGCAAGCTAGGAAAAGAAGTGGGATTTCCACGTGTTAAAGTATTCTAGTTTAACAAAGACATGAAGAAAATATACAGAGCTAGAAAAACATTTTTTGTAACATTCAAATACCTCGAGTATAATTTATTTATTTATTTATTGAATTGTTTCACCAGGAAAGATACACTGAGCAACTTAATGCTCGTCTCACGGTACATCCTGGGGGAAAGGGATATACAGAGTACAAGTTGTCCTACTTTAAAACTTTAAATTTTGGTGCAAAGTAAGTCAGAAGTGATCATTTGAACTTGTGGCACCTTTTGATTTTGTGTTTTTTAACCTTCCTTTTTTTATAATTCAGAGTTTTTTTACCTTTCTGATCTCCACCTGGAGCCTGAAAAACAGTCGCAGTAGGAGGTGGAAGACTTTAGAGGATGCAGAGAGGCTCCCCATACCACTACCCTCAAAAAACTGTGATCCACAGTCAAGTCAGGGTGGCAGATATTAGGGGCACACAGACTGCCTGCTGAGGGTGTATTCTTCCCTGCGTCAGAGTTGCAGAGACTCATTATGCATATGAATAATCCACATAAAAGTGATCGGACAAAGGGTGTGTGACCACAAAACTTGGTAATTTGTGACAGTCACAGAGGTCGGGTCATGCTATATTACCAGCTGAATTGTGCCTTGCCTCGGAGTGTGCACTAGCTAATGATACTGTCACAGTAGGTGAGCCCTCCCCCCGCCCGTATTGTGGGTACTGTGCCATGGTCTGTGCACTGAGCTAATGATGCTGTTACCATAGGCGCCCCCCCTTGTACTGTGAGTGCCATGCCATGGTCTGTGCACTAAGATGATGCTGTCATCCACCGTAGGCAGCCCCTCTTGTACTGTGGGTACCATGCTATGGCCCCTGCACTAAGCTAATGATGCTGCCACCATGCCGCCGCCCTCCTTGTACTGTGGGTGCCATGCTGCGCCCCTGCACTGGCCAATGATGCTGCCACCATGCCGCCCCCTCCTGTACTGTGGGTGCCATGCTGTGGCCCCTGCACTAGCAATGATGCTGCCACCATGCCGCCCCCCTCCTTGTACTGTGGGTGCCATGCTGTGGCCCCTGCACTAAGCTAATGATGCTGCCACCATGCCGCCCCCCTCCTTGTACTGTGGGTGCCATGCTGTGGCCCCTGCACTAAGCTAATGATGCTGTCACCATGCCGCCCCCCTCCTTGTACTGTGGGTGCCATGCTGTTGCCCCTACACTGCCAATGATGCTGCCACCATGTCAGCCTCCTTGTACTGTGGGTGCCATGCTGTTGCCCCTGCACCAAGCTAATGATGCTGTCACCATGCCGCCCTCCTTGTACTGTGGGTGCCATACTGCCTGCACTAATGCTAATGATGCCACCATGCCGCCTCCTTGTACTGTGGGTACCATGCTGTGGCCCCTGCACTAAGCTACTGATGCTGCCACCTGGCCGCCCCCTCCTTGTACTGTGGGTGCCATGCTGTAGCCTACACTAAGCTGATGATGCTGCCATCATGCCGCCCCCTCCTTGTACTGTGGGTGCCATGCTGTGGCCCCTGCACTAAGCTAATGATGCTGCCACCATGCCGCCCCTCTCCTTGTACCGTGGGTGCCATGCTGTGGCTCCTGCACTAAGCTAATGATGCTGCCACCATGCCGCCCCCCTCCTTGTACTGTGGGTGCCATGCTGTGGCCCCTGCACTAAGCTAATGATGCTGCCACCATGCCGTCCCCTCCTTGTACTGTGGGTGCCATGCTGTGGCCCCTGCACTAAGCTAATGATGCTGCCACCATGCCGCCCTCCTTGTACTGTGGGTGCCATGCTGTTGCCCCTACACTAAGCTAATGATGCTGCCACCATGCCGCCCCCCCTCCTTGTAATGTGGGTGCCATGCTGTTGCCCCTGCACTAAGCTAATGATGCTGCCACCATAGGTGCCCCCATCTTGTACTGTGAGTGCTTTGCCATGGCCTGTGCCTTGAGCTAATGAAGTTATCAACATTATCCCCTCACCTTTCTTGTCCAGTACTGACGCTATCACCATGAAGCTGTGCAGAGGAACTCACACCACCTCTCTCAAAGGTGTCACAGTCATTAACAGTAGAAATACTTGCAGAAGAAAAACTGCACACCCCAGAATGTTCAGTTTACAAAATGGATTTATTAAGAGCACAGTTCAGATAAGGAAACCATGCTAGCACCCCTATGTATCGCCATAATCAAGTGGCTTCATCAGGGGACTCCCTGCTGAAAACACCTGTGTGTGGTGATATGTAGGGGTGTTAGCATGGCTCCCTTATCTGAACTGCATTCCTCCTCATAAACCCATTTTGTAAACTGAACATATAGTGTGAGCACAGTTTTTCTTCTGCAAGTACTTCTACTGATGCTATCACTGTAGGCACCCCACCTCCCTTGTCTGTCACCATGGGTACCATGCCACTGTCTGTGCCCGAGGCTAATGATGCTATCACTGTAGGCACCCCCACCTCCCTTGTCTGTCACCATGGGTACCATGCCACTGTCTGTGCCCGAGGCTAATGATGCTATCACTGTAGGCACCCCCACCTCCCTTGTCTGTCACCATGGGTACCATGCCACTGTCTGTGCCCAAGGCTAATGATGCTATCACTGTAGGCACCCCCACCTCCCTTGTCTGTCACCATGGGTACCATGCCACTGTCTGTGCCCGAGGCTAATGATGCTATCACTGTAGGCTCCTCACAATCTCCCTTGTCCAGTTCTTTGGGGTCCATGCTCTTCTTGTCTTACCCTGCTTATTGAATCTCCTGTACAATACTCTGTAATGTAATCCTATAATGCAAATTTAGTTGCTCTTTGTATTACACTGTAGTAACAAATTTATTCTGTATTATACTGTGTATTTGATGTTTATTCTGTATTATACTGTATCTGAATATTTGTATTATAATGTATCTGAATTTTTGTAATCCCCTTGTATGTGTACCCCCTGTCCCCGGGTTGCACCTGGAAATGAGCACGGCTCAATGTGCCTCTCCCGGTCACCAAATTTTAAATAAATAAAATGATGCTACCACCAAAGGCACCCATCCACCTCCTTTGTCTGATTCCATGGGGTCCATGCTGTGGGCTATTGACATTATCACCATAGGTGCCTCCCAACCTCCACTGTCCATTTTTTGGGGTCCACACTCTGGGATAATGATGCTACTGTATCAAAGTCGATGCCCCTCACCTGCCTTGTCTGGTTCCATGAGGTCCATGCTCTGAGCTAATGATGCTATCACTGTCGATGCCTCGCATCTCCCTTGTCCATTACCCTGGAACTGCACTCTGGGATAGTGATGCTGTCACCATAGGTACTCTCACCACTTTATCTGGTACCATGGGTGCCATACCATTGTCTGTACCCTGGGCTAATGACACTATTACCGTAGGCATCCCCACGCGTCCTGTATCCAGTTCCTTGGGGTCCGTGCTCTGGCATAATGATGTTGTCACCATAGGTATCTCCCCACCTCCTTGTCTGGTACCACAGGTGCTATGCTATTGTCTGTGCTCTGGGCTAATGATGCTATAGCCATAGGCACCCCTCGACTTCCCTTGTCTGGTACTTTGGGGTCCATTTTCTGAGCTAATTACACTATCACCATAGGCATTCCCCCACCTCCTGTGTCCAGTTCCTAGGGGTCTGTGCCCTGAGTTAATGATGCTGTCACCACAGGCATCCCACCACCCCCTTGCACTGTGCCCTGGTCTAATGACACTATCACCATAGGCGTTCCCCCCTTGTCTTATCCAGTACCCTGTGGTTGTGCTCTGGGAAATTATGCTATCATCATAGGTGTCCCCTCACCTCCCTTGTCCAGTTCCTTGGGGTCCATGCTCTGGGCTAATGATGTTATTAAAAGGTTCCACCAAGCCGCTTTAACAAATAATACACCAACATCCATTACACTGACACCCCTTCACCAACACCCCCACAGCAGCACAGAAACAAAATAACAGACTACAACAACAAACATTACAATACATGGTGCAATGTGGGGGCTGTGCCCCCCTCACCCCCCAGAACTAAAGATAACTCACGCCACATCGCACAGACAGTGGAGAAAAAGGCATTTCCTCTGGTGGCACAACCACCCACCAAAGGCACTAGAGGATGCAGACAAAATTATTGTCAAACAAGCTTAGTGGATAGTACCCCTACATTACAAAACACGTTCCCTTATCACCCACCACACTGTCCAACCCCTCTCATCCCCCTCCCCGTGTCCAGTTTTTTAAAAAATACACTCCCTGCGCAGCTCCCCACATTCCAGTCGTTGCTCCTGGTGCATGGTCCATTACAAAATGACAGTCATACAAGCTACACAGCCCCCCACCTCCGAATACTACACCATTCTGACAGCAATGCCTACACCTGTTTACATGAAATCCCGTTGACATGAAATCCCTACTGCTGTTACTGCTTTTGCTGTACAGCTGTCGATGTAATTGCTTTGCATTCACAAAAACAGAGGAGGGGGAGGTACCTAAACCAAACAGTAGAAGCACTCTGGATAGGGGGGTCCATACCAGTCCATTCACAGAAAAAAGGGTCCTGAAAGAACTCCTAAAACTGAAGGTGGACAAAGCAACGGGGCCTGACGGGATTCACCCTAGAATTCTAAAAAAACTAAGGGGAGAACTAGTGATACCACCGACTACCTGCTTTAACAAATTGGGGGAGGATGGCGTGGTATCTGAGGACTGGAGGAGGGTGGATGTGATTCCCTTCACAAAAGTGGAAGCAAGGCAGAGGCAGGAAACTACAGACCTGTTAGTTTGACCTCAGTGGTAGAGAAAATGATAGAACTACTTCTGAAAGAAAGAACTGTTGAGTACCTAGAGGGCAGCAGGGCACAGGACCCAAGACAGCATGGATTCACAGCGGGAAGGTAATGTCAGATGAACCTAATAGATTTCTTTGACTGGGTGACCAAAGTAGTAGACCAGGGAGGGACTATGCACATGGCCTACTTAGACTTTAGCAAGGCGTTTGACACAGTCCCACACAAAAGATTAATAAACAAGTTAGCCAGCCTGGGAGTGGGTCCCAGGATGGTAACGTGGTTAAAAAACTGGCTGAACAATCGGACACAGAGGGTAATAGTAAATGGAGTGCACTCCATAGAAAAGGGGGTTACTAGTAGGGTACCACAGGGTTCAGTACTGGGACCGGTCCTCTTTAATGTCTTTATAAGTGACATTGTGGAGGGACTGGAAGGATAAGTATGCCTGTTTGCAGATGACAGAAAGATCTGCAACAGGGTTGATACTCGGGGCGGGTGGAAAGGATGAGACGAGACTTGGCGAGGTTGGAGGAATGATCAGACGTATGGCAGGTTAGATTCAGTGCAAGGAAGTGCAAAGTAATGCACCTGGGAAATAAAAACCCAGAGGAAGAGTACACAATGTGGGGGGGGGGATACCAACAACAACAAAAATGGAAAGGGACCTGGGGGTAGTCTTATCAGATGACCTAAAGGTAGGCAAGCAATGTGAGCAGGCAGTAAGGAGGGCTGGGGGATACTGGGACGCAAAGGGAGAGGCATCACCAATAGAAACAGGAACTTTTTGGTGAGACCCCATCTGGAGTACTGCATGCAGTTCTGGTGATCCCATCTCCGCAAGGACATAAACAGGATGGAGGCTGTCCAGAGGAGGGCAACTAAAATGGTGGAGGGTCTGCACCGGAAGCCATACGAAGAGAGACTAAAGGAGCTTAATATGTATAGCCTCGAGGAAAGAAGGAAGAGGGGGGACATGATAGAAAGTTTTAAGTACCTCAAGGGAACCAACAAAGTCCAAGAGGGTAGCATCTTTCAGAAAAAGAGATGTGCAAGAACAAGGGGGCACAGTTTGTAGATAGAGAGGGAAGGATCAGGGGCAACGTGAGGAAGTATTTTTTTGATGGAGAGGGTTGTGGTTGCATGGAACGGCCTTCCTGAGGGGTTGTGGGGTCAAAAACAGCGGGGGAATTCAAGCATGCATGGGACAGCCATAAGGCAGTTCTAGAGAGGGGTAGGAGGAAGTAGGCTGTTGGTTAACTAGTATCTGCAGCTAATCCAATAGGCAGGGAAACATAGGAACATAGAATTTGATGGCAGATAAGGGCCGCTTGGCCCACCCAGTCTGCCCATTTCCCTGCCTACTGGATAAGCTGCAGGTCCTAGTTAACCAGCAGCCTACTTCTTCCTACCCCCACCCCCTACAATTGCCTTATGACTGTCCCATGCATGCTTGAATTCCACCACTGTTTTTGACTCCACAACCTCCGCTGGAAGGCCGCTCCATGCATCCACAATCCTCTGTGAAAAATACTCCTTAAATTACCTCTGAGCTGCCCCCCTGTCTTCAGATTGTGCCCCTTGTTCTTGCACACACCTCTTTTTGAAAGATGCTACCCTCTTGGACTTTGTTGATTCCCTTGAGGTACTTGAAAGTTTCTATCATGTCCCCCCTCTCCCTCCTTTCATCGAGGCTATACATATTAAGCTCCTGAAGTCTCTCTTCATACGTCTTCCGGTGCAGACACTGCACCATTTTAGTTGCCCTCCTCTGGACATCTTCTATCCTGTCTATGTCTTTGCGAAGATTGGGTCTCCAGAACTGCACGCAGTACTCCAGATGGGGTCTCACCAACTGTCTGTACAGAGGGATAATAACTTCCCGCTTTCTACTGGTGATGCCTCTCCCTATGCATCATAGTATCCCCCCAGCCCTCCTTGCTGCCCTCTCACATTGCTTGCCCACCTTTAGGTCATCTGATATGACTACCCCCAGGTCCCTTTCCATTTTTGTTGTTGTTAGTATCTCACCCCCCCACATTGTGTACTCTTCCCCTGGGTTTTTGTTTCCCAGGTGCATTACCTTGCACTTCTTAGCACTGAATCTAAGCTGCCATACATTTGACCATTCCTCTAACCTTGCCAAGTCCCTTCTCATCTTTTCCACCCCACCTTGAGCATCAACTCTGTTGCAGATCTTTGTGTCATCTGCAAAGAGACATGCTTTTCCTTCCAGTCCCTCTGCAATGGGAAACTACAGACCTGTCAGTCTGACCTCTGTGCTAGGGAAAGTGATGGAGTCACTTCTGAAGGAAAGAATAGTTGAGTACCTAGAGGTCAGTGGAGCACAGGATCCAAGGCAGCATAGGTTCACAGTGGGAAGGTCATGTCAGACGAATCAAATAGATTTCTTTGACTGGGTGACCAAAGTAGTAGACCAGGGAGGGGCTGTGGACATGGCCTACCTAGACTTTAGCAAGGCATTTGACACAGTCCCACACAAAAGATTATTAGTCAAATTAACCAGCCTGGGAGTAGGTCCCAGGGTGGTAGCCTGGGTAAAACATTGGCTGGACAACAGGACACAGAAGGTAATTGCAAATGGAGTCCACTCTGAAGAAAAGTGCGGTTACTAGTGGAGTACCGCAGGGTTCAGTATTGGGTCCAGTCCTTTTAATGTCTTCATCAGTGGCATTGCGGGACTGGAAGGAAAAGTATGCCTTTTGCAGATGACACAAAGATCTGCAACAGGGTTGATACAAGGAGGCATGGAAATGATGAAAGGGACTTGGCAAGGTTGGAGGAATGGTCAGACATATGGCAGCTAGGATTCAATGCAAAAGTGCAAAATAATGCACTAGGAAACAAGAACCCAGGGAAGAATACACAATGGGTGGGGGTAGCAACAACAACAAAACAGGAAAGGGACCTGGGGGTAATCATATCAGATGACCTTAAGGTTAGCAAGCAATGTGAGAAGGCAGTAGGGAGGGCTGGGGGTATACTGGGATGTATAGGGAGAGGCATCAGCAGCAGAAAACAGGAAGTTGTTATCCCTCTGTACAGACAGTTGGTGAGACCCCATCTGGAATACTGTGTCCAGTTCTGGAGACCCCATCTCCACAAGGACATAGACAGGATAGAGGCAGTCCAGAGGAGGGCAACTAAAATGGTGCAGGGTCTGCAAGAGAAGCCGTATGAGGAGAGACTAAAGGAGCTTAATATGTATACCCTTGAGGAAAGAAGGGAGAGGGGGGACATGATAGAAACTTTCAAGTACCTCAGGGAATCAACAAAGTCCAAGAGGGTAGCATCTTTCAGAAAAAGAGACTTGCAAGAACAAGGGGACACAATTTAAAGATAGAAGGAGGGCGGTTCAGGGGCAATGTGAGGAAGTATTATTTCACAGAGGGTAGTGGATGCATGGAACAGCCTTCCTGAGGAGGTTGTGGGGTCTAAAACTGTGGAGAATTCAAGAATGCATGGGACAGACATAAGGCAATTCTTGTGGGGGGCAGGAAGATATAGGCTGGTTTAACTAGGATCTGCGGCCTATCCTGTAGGTAGAGAAATGGGCAGACTAGATGGGCTATGGTCATATCTGCCGTCCAAAGTCTATGTTTCTATGTTTCTAATGTAAACATAAAAGACATTGAGAGAGACCAGTCCTAATACTGAACCCTCACGGTACCCACTAGTAACCCCCCTTTCTTCAGAGTGGACTCCATTTACTATTACTCTCTGTGTCCTATTCTCCAGCCAATTCTTTACTCAGGCTGTCATCTTGGGACCCACTCCCAGGCTGGCTAACTTGTATATCAATCTTTTGTGTGGGACTGTGTCAAATGCCTTGCTAAAGTCTAGGTAGGCCATGTCCACAGCCCCTCCCTGATCTACTACTTTGGTCACCCAGTCTAAGAAATCTATCAGATTTGTCTGGCATGACCTTCCTGTTGTGATTCCATGCTGCCTTGGTTCCTGTGCCCCTCTGGCCTCTAGATACTCAACAATTCTTTTCTTCAGAAGTGATTCCATCATTTTCTCTACCACTGAGGTTAAACTAACAGGTCTGTAGTTTCCTGCTTCTGCCTTGCTCCCACTTTTGTGAAGGGGAATCACATCTGCCCTTCTCCAGTCCTCGGGTACCACCCCATCCTCCCATGATTTGTTAAAGAGGGTAGTCAGAGGTGTCACTAGTTCTACCCTTAGTTCTTTTAGAATTCTGGGATGAATCCCATCAGGCCCCATTGCTTTGTCCACCTTCAGTTTTAAGAGTTCTTTCAGAACCCTTTCTTCTGTAAATGGGCTGGTATCAACTTCTGTATCCAGAGTGTTTCTACTGTTTATTTTAGGTACCTCCCCTCTTCATTTGTAAATACTGAGCAAAATATTTGTTTAGTATCTCTGCCTTTCACAGTCACCCTCTGCCCTCCCTCCTCCCTTTATTAAGCCTCACTAACCCTCCTTGGTCTTCCTTCCCCTGATGTACCTATAAAAGGTTTTATCCCCTTCTTAACTAAGTTGGCTATCTTTTCCTCGGTTTGGGCCTTTGCTGTTCTGACTGCCTTCCCAGCTTCCTTTTGCTTTAACAGTACAGTTCTCCGTCCTGCTCCTTCTGTGATTTCTTGTACTTCCTGAATGCTTTCTTTTTCTCTTGAACCTTCACTGCCATTTCCTTTGAGAACCATAGTGGTTTCTTACATCGTTTGGTTTTGTTTATTTGCTTCACACAAAGGCTTGTTACCTCTGTGATGGCAGTTTTTATTATTCCCCATTGTTCTTCCACCCTTCCTTCCTGCCCATTTGCTAGTGCATTCCTTAGGCACTCACCCATTTTGGCAAAGTCAGCCCTCCTAAAGTCCAATACTTTTGCCTTTGTATGGCTTGACTATTGCTGTGTTTATTGTGAACCATACTGTTCGATGGTCACTAGTTCCCAGATGACTACCCACTTCTACATCTGTGATCTTCTCTTCAACTCCATTTGAGAGAACCAAGAGCTACTCCTCCTCCTCTTTTACCTGCCCTGTCCCTCCTGTAGATAGTGTATCCTGGTATGTTTACATCCCAGTCATGGTTTTGTGTGTACCATGTTTCTGTGACTGCCACGATATCCAGATGTTCCTCCTCCATCATGGCCACTAATTCAGGAAGCTTGTTACCCAGACTACGGGCATTGGTACTCATTGCTCTCCATTTTTTGATGGCTTTACCTTCTGTTGCAGCATCCCCCACTGACCTTTCTACCTTGGTCTTTTTCTCATTTAGTACCCTGTTTTATAGGAAGAGGCTGGGATTTTCCTGCTGCTTATCAGTGCCTCCCCCTTGACTAGTTTAAAAGCTTGCCAATGAAGCATTTAAACCGACTGCTCAAAAGACTTGTTCCCTTCCTGGACAGATGCAGACCATCATGCCAGTATAGGCTGGTGTCCCCCCAGGTGGAACCCCAGTCCCCAATGAAGCCAAACCCCTGTGCTCCACACCATTTTTTCAACCATTCATTAAACTGCATGGTGCTAAGTACCCTCGCCTCACCCATCCCATTGACAGGCAGCACCTCTGAGAAGGATACTGTGTGTGCTACTTGTCTTAGACCCCTCCCCAACTCTACTAAGTCCTCCTGCACTGCTCTAATCCCATGATGAGCCAAGTCAGGTGGACAATGACATCCAGCTCAGACTCCCGTGCAGCTGTTCTGGTGATTCTGAGGATGCGCTTCCTGTCCTTCCAAGCCATGGCACCAAGCAGGCACCTTACTTCAGTTTTCCCTGCTCCCCCCAGTTCTATCCCCCTAATAATTGAGTCCCCCACCAGGAGCTGCTTCCTTTCCTTGTGGTGTCCTCTGCTTCCTTCCTGTGGGCCTCCCTTGTGAAAGTTGTCCTCAGCCTCCTTAGTCTCCTCTGCGGGTGCATCCATAGGGCAGCTATGCTCCCCCAGAATGGTGTATGGATTGTGGAGTGGAACAAGTGACTGGGTGTGCCTCTGTTTCACCATCCTCACCCTCCCTGAGCCCACTGTGGTCCAACTGCTGTGCTTTCATCGCAACCTCTGAGGTAGTGGTGGTGGTTCTGGTGCTCCCTGGATGGGGGAGATTCCCTTCCTATTCTCCAGTGTGGCCTGGGGGAAGGTTCCCTTACTACTGTCTAGTGTCTCCTGAAGACAGGCAACTTCCTCCTTCAGGGCAGTGAGTTGTCTGCAAATCGGGCAGCTTCTCAGCCTCCAGAAAGACTCCTGGAAGACTGCTGCCCCACAGCCATTACATTGCACTATTCCCCACGTGTTTATCTACTTTTGTGTGTGTGTGTGTGTGTGTGTGTGTGTGTGATTGGTTTGTTATATAGAAATATATATATTATACAATGTGTATGTTTATATTGTCAGTGCAGTGTGCTAGAGAGGATATGACAATATGTACCTTGCACTCTTGAGGAAATGATGTCAGAACCCCAGGTATAAAGGAACTATTTCCAGGGGTGGATGGGGTGAGGGGTGGGCAGGAGTTGGGCCTAAACTGTGCCCTCACGAAACAATCAGCTAAAAGCTCTGACCCACGGCTGCGATGAGTGCCTTCCTGTCAGCAAGATGCCCTATGCAACAATTTGACAGAGAAAATACCCTGCTAATCAAACAGAGAAAAATCCAGACATCCAAGTCAGACACAGGTAAACCTCCCCAGCCCCAAAACAGCCTGGTGGCTTGTGCTCTGAAAGCAGTCAGCCCCAAAATAAGTCAGCTGTGTTTTAAACTCTTCCTGCACTGAAAATCTTAAGAACTGCAACAAAAGTAAAGCTAGATCCACCTCCCTCTGTTGCTTGAAAGACTGTCTTTCCTGATAATTCTTAGTTCCTTATTTCACATTTCAGTTAGAAGTAGCCTCCACCTGCAGAATATCTGCTACAAACCAAAGACAATTGTAAGGAAGGTTCACCTCCCTCTGTTGTGAGCACAACTCGCTTTCTTGCAAATCCTATGTTCAGTATTGCAGCTTCCAGCCAGAGGTAGTTTCACCTGAAGAATATTAGCTGTTCTGATGAGTTTGCTGTAAAACACTTGCTTATAATACTGTTGTTGTCAGGTCTGTAAGACTCTTCCAAAGCTATTGGCTGATAAGCAGCTATGATGTAAGCACTTCCTAGCACAGTCTGGCCTGGTCTTTTAAGGCACACACAGACAAATGCAAAAAACAGTTTCCACCCCCTGGGGCACTGTCTGGGTCAAATACACAGCCTGTACCTGCATTTACTTCAGGACTTATGACAAATTCTTAGCCCAGGGTTTAAACTCTTCCTGCACTGAAAATCTTTTAGATCTACCTCCCTCTGTTGCTTGAAAGACTGCCTTTCCTGATGATTCTAAGTTCCTTATTTCACCTTTCAGTTAGAAGTAGCCTCCACCTGCAGAATATCTGCTACAAACCAAAGACAATTGTAAGGTTCACCTCCCTCTGTTGTGAGCACAACTCGCTTTCTTGTAAATCCTATGTTCAATATTGCAGCTTCTAGCCAGAGGTAGCTTCACCTGAAGAATATTAGCAGACTGGGCAGACTGGGTGGGCCAAGCGTCCTTATCTGCTGTCAAAGTCTATGTTTCCATGATGTGTTCGCATTGCTGTTATAACAGTCGAGGTGCTAGGGGTTTTGATCTGTTTTTTTCTGTAAACCTTCTGACAATGGAATTGATCCTTGAAATAAATCATGCACTTTAAAAGTGGAAGGAGACATCTCGAGTGCTGGGATCATTTATTACAGAATTTGGACTAGCTACCCATTCTGGCACCCACCATCCGTAACCTGTGTGCAACAATAACACAGAGTTTTCTATTATGATAGACGCCTCCTCCCCAACCGGGCCATAATATCGCAGACGATACCACGCACAGAAAAAATGCGCTGCTACTACCACGTGTGGGTTTACATCAACATGGGAATTACAGCGATGGAAAATAACGCTACCCCCTGACGCTCACCAGCATCAAGGAAGTGGATGTAGTCACTGCCGGTCAGGTGCTCTGTTGAGCTGCTCCCATGGTGGAGTGGCTAGATTGCCTGACCCAGCAATGGATAGGGTTGGGGGGAAGTGGTTTGATTCCCTTGTAGGGAATCTTTTTTTTCAATTATATTTCTTGCCCCTGTGTCCACACCCTCTTGGAATTGATTATATTAGTTTTTGGGGGGGGGCAAAGCCCTCCACAATGTGCAATAAAACAGTTGGTGTTGCCAGATGCTATATTGTGCACTGCGCGGTCTAGAGTATGTAATTTCATGACAACTTATTATGACATCCGATGCTACATCCCCCACCTCCCTTGCCTGGTACTGTGTGTGCTATGCCATTGTCTATACCCTGGATGGACCAATCTGTTCTTATTGTTTCTGAATGGTATAGAGAAATACTTCAGGTTTTGAGATTTGAAAGGATGTTAGCATCTATGAAAAATGTTTCCTCTACTTGTAACAAACGACAGAGTTCTTTAGAATCCTGGCTAACTAATATCACTTTCTAAGATTTGTCTGATGTATTAAGTTGCTTTATATATATTACCATTAATTTAAAACTGTAGCCTGTCCACACTAATTCTCAGTTATTTATTTACCAGTAATATCTGGGGCACGTTTTTTCTCATAAGATGACCCGGTTATAATTTACCGTTATAACCCATGATTATCTTAATGGTCTACCAGAATTTTCAGCCCTGTTCCGCTTGATAACTCGCATCTCTCTTAAATTCTGTTATTCAGTACTTCCTCTGACTAAAGAAAATGTACACAAAACAAAAACAGAATTGGAAAAACATCTAGTAGTCACCCTCACCTAGCATTTTCCAGCAGTTGCACGGCATTTTCACTCTTGCTCTCGCTCGCTACTGTCTCCATATAAACAGAAGCTGTGAGCTCTGACCTTTGACTTAATTTAAATATCGCTGTGATAACGATGACCCGGACGTTATAGAAATGATTTTGAACATCAGTTACAAACATCTTAAAGCTTCACTTTAATTATTGTACCACATGCTGTAATAAAGAAAAAAGCAAACACAAGACTTTTTGAAAAACCGTCTTTTGATTTGCTGAAATCTGGTTGGAGAAAAAAAGTGCCCCAGCAATTACATATGACAATGCATGGGGGTGAGTCCATAAATGAGAAATTATGTGCACCTGAGGTGTAGGATGCTCATATAAGCCCCTCAGGCTTCGCCCTCGGGGTTTTTACGTAGCATCCCACACCTCAGGTGCTCATAATTTCTCATTATGCACTCACCCCCATGCATTATTGTATATTTAATACATTTGTAACCCCTAGGTGGCGCTATCCCAAGGGCTACTACCCCTGCCTGCTTGGCTAGTAGCAGGTTAAGGGGCCTGAGTTCTGAAATGGGTGCCTCCACCTGGAGGTCAGGGTTGGTAGTGGTCAAGCTAACCTGGGCACAGTCCTCCGGGACACTGTAACCCCCCCCTTTCCTTACTAGTGGCCAGAACAATACACAATAATCACTTTCGCAATACCCCTGATACACCACACAAGTACCCACACTGTTGGCACTTACCACCAGGGCTTTCCTCTGGCTCAGCCCTGGGGACCCCCTGTAAAACAAGGTTACACATAGCAAATAACAGCAGTACAGTACTCTTGCACAAACTGGAACCACAGTCAAGATAAATGCAAAAAAGAGTTAGATCTGATTTAATTAAGGGACTTGAACAAGGGAGGGGCGTAATCAGGTTAATTTGCTTAAAGGCTCTATCAATCAAACAGTTATGTATGCACTTCAGGGTCCATAAACAGTCACACACTCTGGGTACCCAGATGGAGAATGGTGGGCTAGCCAGGAACGTTGTAGCTGGTTGGGGCCCTGTGATGGAAGAAAACAACATGCACAACACACACTATTTGTAATCCAGAGCCAGAAGGCTCAGTTCTTGAAAAGAAAACAACAAGACAATCAGATGACACACTTTTTGATTAGGCTGTTGTTGCAGGGAGCTACCCTGATGATTACTCACAATACCCAAGACTGGACACAGGCTGGACAAAAATCGATACAGCAGGTGGTTAATCTGGAGTGTCAGGAGAAGCAGGGCCCACACGATTCACCGAGGCATCATTCCTGTTCAAGCATGGAGCAGGGGGCTGATCCCCAGGCAGGTCTCTCATCAGTAGCTTTCTCTGTGCAGTGGGGTAGTCTGGCAGGGCAAGTGTGGCGTGGCCCAGGCCGAATGGAGATGAACGCAGATTCAGTCCGATTAGGCTGGATAAAGTTTCCAACAAGCAGAACACAGCTCACAGAGTGCGGAACCAAATCACGACCCATTTTCAATACACAGCACATTTACATCTAAGGAAATTCTACTGTACCAGGCAAACCGCTCTCCAGTCACAATCGCAAAGTCTCTGCACAAACCGGGGATTCAAAAGCAGCTGGAAATCCTGACAGGCCGATCGCTTTCAGCAAATCTTCAGTCTTCTTCAGGTTAAAGCCTGGTCACAGTCCAGTGGCTTAAATAGTCCTCACAACTCAGATTCAATCCAAATAAACTCTATTTTCCCTCTCAGGGACAGCAGGCAGACAGGCAGGTCAAAACTCAGCCTTTTCACAGTTCTCCCATGCAAAACTATACAGAACTGCAGATCAAAAATCACTTGAGCTGTTACTTCTTCACTTCTCAGCTCAAAAGTGAAACTAGCTGCAGCAGCCTGGGAAATTCCCCAAGATCCAAAAGGTTTGGTTGGCTGATCCTCCTGTCAGTCACAACAAAGGCTCCCCCTTCAGGTGCAAAAAGGCACCAAACTCCAATTCCTACAGATTTTGACTCCAGACAACTCCTGTAGTCCGGCTCCATTTTAGGTCCCACCAGTACTGAGTGGTCCAATTCGCAGTTCAGGACCAAAATAGTGGAGATAAACAAAACAGTCCTTGCTGCAAAGAAGGCAGGTTAGACAAACGACATTATCATTATCACTCTAAATGATTTTCAGCAAATAGTTACATCTTTCAACAGAGCTCCCTCTCAGATTACTTATGACTGCAATCCAGGCAGCTCTTAAAGAGACAGTACACCGAGACTATACAGGCACTCTCTGGCAATCACATTTAAACTGTTAAAACACAGGACACCAGCTTGGCAGTGAGCATTTATGCAAGCTCGAGAAAGACTTTTTGGGAACCTCCATTTGTAGAAGGGTTACACTTTTTTTTTGCTGGTACAGTTGAAAGTCTGGGGGGTTGGGGTGGGTCTCTTTTTTTTCTCTTTTTATCTTGCTGCAGCTGTATACTTGTAACATCATCACATGTCTGTGTGATTTATTGTATTTCTCTTGAGTCCATCAATAAAGTTTATTTAATCTGGATGATGATAATATCACCATAGGCACCCCCCATCGCCTCGTCTGGTACCATGGGGCTCATGCTCTGGGCTAATGATGCTATCACCAAATGCATCCCCCATCTCCTTTTTACAGTACCTTGGCTGTGTACCCTTATTTAATGATGCTATCACTGTAGGTGTGCCCCCACCTCCCTTATCTGGTACCTTGGGGTCCGTGCTCTCGGATAATGATGTTACTACCACAGGTGTCCCCCCACCCCCTTGTCCTGCACCCTGGGGCTGTAATCTGCGATAATGATGCTATCGCTGCAGTTGTGCCCCCACCACCCTTATCTGGTATCTTGAGGTCTGTGCTCTGGGATAATGATGTTACTACCACAGGCGTCCCCCAACCTCCCTTGTCTGGTACCATGGATGCCATGCCATTGTCTATGCCCTGGGCTAATGACACTATCATTGTAGGTAGCCCACCACCTCCCTTGTCCAGTTCCTTGAGGTCAGTACTTTTGGCTAATGATGCTGTCTTCATAGGCACTCCCCCACCTCCCTTGTCCGGTTCCTTCATTCCCTGTTCTAGGATAATGATGCTATCTCTGTAAGTGCCCCCCCCCCACACCTCTTGTCCTGTACCCTGGGGCTGTGCCCTGGGCTAATGATGCTAGCACCGTAGGCATCCCCACATCCGTTGTCAAGGACCTTTGGGTCCGTGCTCCAAGATAATGACATTATCACTGTAGGCCATCCCCCCCCATCTCCCTTTTTCATTGCCTTGGGGTCTGTGCTCTGGCTAATGATGCTATCTCTATCTGTGCCTCCCTTCTCCCTTGTCCAGTACCTTGCAGCCATACTCCGAGATAATAACCCTATCACTGTAGGCATTCCCCTACCTCCCTTGTCTGGTACTGTGGGCACCATGCCACTGTCTATGCCCTGGGCTAATGACACTATCACCACAGGCCCCCACCACCCTTGTCCTTTACCTTGGGGATCATACTGTGAGCTAGTGATTCTATCACTGTATGCATCCCCTACCTCTTTTTTATGGTACCTGGGGTGTATGTCCTGGGTTAATGATGCTATCAACGTAGGTGTCCCTTCCCCCAGTCCTGTATCTTGGGGTCCATGGCCTGGGCTAATGATGTTATCACCATAGGCATCCCCCAGCCCCCTTGTCCAGTACCTTAGGGTCCATGCTCTGGTCTTAAAATGCTATCACCGTAGGCATCTTCCCACCTCCTATGTTCAGTACCTTGGGGCTTGTGCCTTGGGCTAATGCCACTATCACCCTAGGCATCCCCCCATCTCCTGTGTTCAGTACCTTGAGATCCGTGCTATGGGCTAATGATGCTATCACTTTAGGTGCCCCCCCACTTCCCTTGTCCAGTTCCCTGGGGCTATGCAGTTGTCTAATGATACTATCGCTGTAGGCTTCCCCCACCTCCCTTTTCTGATACCTTGGGAGTTGTGCTCTGGGATAATGACATTATCATCATTGGCATCCCCGCACCTCTATTGTCTGGTACCTTGGGGTCCATTCTCTGGGATAATGACATTATCATTGTTGGTATCCCCCACCTCCCTTGTCTGACACCTTGGGGTCGGTGCTCTGGGATTGTGATGATATCACTGTAGGCCTCCCCACCTCCCTTGTCCAGTTCCTTGTGGTCCATGCTCTGGGCTAATGATGCTATCGCTATTGGTGCCCCCTACCTCCCTTGTTCAGTACCCTTAGGGATAATGATGCCATCACCATAGACATCACCCCACCTCTCCTGTCTGATATTGTGTGTGTCATGTCATTGTCTGTGCTCTGGGCTAATGACTCTATAACTGTAGGCATCTCTCACCCCCCTTATCTGGTACTGTGGGGGGCATGCCATGGTCCAGGCTCTGGGCTAATGATGCTTTCACTGTCAGCACCCCCCACCTCCCTTGTCCAGTACCTTGGGGTTGTGCTCTGGGATAATGATGCTATCACTGTAGGTGCCCCCCCACCTCCCTTGTCCAGTTCCTTGTGGTCCATGCTCTGGGCTAATGATGCTATCGCTATCGGTGCCCCCTACCTCCCTTGTTCAGTACCCTAAGTCCATGCTTAGGGATAATGATGCTATCACCATAGACATCACCCCACCTCCCCTGTCTGATATTGTGTGTGTCATGTCATTGTCTGTGCTCTGGGCTAATAACTCTATAACTGTAGGCATCTCTCACCCCCCTTATCTGGTACTGTGGGGGGCATGCCATGGTCCAGGCTCTGGGCTATTGATGCTTTCACTGTCAGCACCCCCCACCTCCCTTGTCCAGTACCTTGGGGTTGTGCTCTGGGATAATGATGCTATCACTGTAGGTGCCCCCCCACCTCCCTTGTCCAGTTCCTTGAGGTCCAAGCTCTGAGTTGATGATGCTATCACTGTAGTTGCCCCACCCATAGGTGTCACCCCATCTCCCTTGCCTGGTTCTCTGGGTGCTGTGCCATTATTTGCGCCCTGGGATAATGACATTATCACCATGGCATCTCCCCACTTCCCTTGTCTAGTACCTTGGGGTCCATGCTTTGGGATAATACTATCACCATGGCATCCCCTGTCTGATATTGTGTGTGTCATGTCATTGTCTGTGCTCTGGGCTAATGACTCTATCACCATCCTCACCCCCCTTGTCTGGTACTGTGGGTGCTGTGCTACGGTCCATGCTCTGGGCTAATGATGCTATCACCATAGACATCCCCTACCTCCTGAGTCTGGTACTGTGGGTGCCATGCCATTGTCTGTGTCCTGGGCTAATGACACTATCACCGTAGGCCCTACTCCACCTCCCTTGTCCAGTATCTTGGGGCTCAAGCTCTTGGCTAATGATGCTATCACGAAATGTATTCCTTCTGCTTCCTTTTTATGATAGCTTGGCAGTGTGCCCTGGGTTAATGATACTATCATTGTAGGCAACCCCGCCACCACTCCCCTTGTCCTGTACATGACTGTCTGTCATTGGTGTTTCAGGGTCAAAGAAGGCTTGCAGAATGCGAAGGAGATTCTGACTAACCTGGCATTGGATCCATCTGAAGAAGACTGCATTGCCGTTCAGCGTGTCTGCACGATTGTGTCCTTCCGCTCAGCGAATCTCTACGCAGCTGCTTTGGCAGCTATACTGAAACGTCTGACAGAAAACAAAAAAGTTAAAAGGCTCAGAACAACAGTCGGTATGGATGGAACAATTTACAGAACACATCCACAGTAAGTAAAGTTGAAGTAATTATAAACTGGGTAGGGAAAATCTTGTTTCCTGATTGGCTGAGAGACTGTATGCAGGTCCTTTCAGTGGGAGTACAAATGATTGGGGATGGGCCTTCAGCTGCGCTAAAGCAACACATTTCACTCGAGCTGCATTTTTTTTCTACCTTTATGACCTCATGAGTGGCTGAGATATAAAATAAAGAAATAAGACATAACAGGGTATGTGTGCATTTTATGGTTTAAGTGTACTCCTTGGGTTCATTGTGGGGCACAAGGCATAGCCGACTGACTTCAACCTCCTAAGAATTGTTCTTATACCACAACAAGAACAACCCTTCTTAGGAGTGCTGTTGTACAACAACGTACACTCCAGAATATATTTTTGTGATTATACACAAGATTTTGAGGGTGCATAAATGCACAAAAATAAAATCACCAGCTAGATGAAGATCACTCAGTGAGCAGTGGTGACTGATTTAAAAAAAACAGCTTTATCAGTGTAATAGAAACAGCACTAACCTCCCAATTGTGGAAAAACAGGCACTATCAACGGGTGATGAAATGTAGTAGCATGAAAACATTTAGGTCCGTTGAACACCGGTTGGCATTTGTGACAGCTTGTTGTTTTTTCGTTTGCTTGCATGAATTTTTATTGCACTTTGCACTTCTGTGAAAAATAAAACACAGAGGAATGAACTTATGGACTGACGTTGATGGTAATTGTTTCACAGCTGGGGAGGTGAGTACTGTCTCTGTTTTAACACTGACATAATTAAAATCATTTTAAATATTTTTATTGATTTTTTTTAAGTTCATCCTCCCCTGAAAATAGTCACGTGTTCTTGCATGGTGTGCCATCTTAACTTCAAATATTATTTCCAATAGAATAATTATTTTTCAGTTAACCCTCAGCCCCCTTCACCACCCCGCACCCACAGCCTTTTACCTGTGTATCCTCACCTCCACCATAAGAGGCAACGATAAGACCTGGATCTCTGCAAAGAAATCGAACAGATAAGCAGACTGGATGGAATACAAAAGACAGCAGAATGCCTGCAAGAAAGCCAATCAAGCAGCAAAAAGGACCTACTCTAACCAACTGCTACAGGCATTGGTCAAGGATGCATGTAGTTTCTGGAATCACATAACGTCTTTCATGGTGCAGGGCAGCAACCCGTCTGTAGCTGATATGCCACTGGCTGGAGCAAACTGTAACACTATTAGCACAATGGCAAATGCACTAAATTCCCACTTTACCGACCTCTCTAGCTATGAAAAGCTTACTAGCCAGCCCACAACCGCACCTCCTGGTGACTGCCCCCTGCCTCTACGTCACTTAGCCTGAGAGAGGTTCTAAGTCTCATGAGGAAAATTGCGGTTCACAGATCGGCTGGATCGATGGCCTAATAACAAGGATCCTTAAAACAGCAGCTCTAGCCATAGCGGCACCAGTCGCCAGGATCTTCAGCCTTTCACTCAGCACAAAGACAGTTCCGTCTCTCTGGAAAATCACCCGGGTAGAACCAATACACAAAAAAGGGGATACCAAGGGCATAAATAACTACTGGCCAATTTCCATACTATCGGTCCTGAATAAGCTACTTGAAAAAACTGTGGCAACCCAAGTGACTGAACACTTACAAAGAATAACTTTCTCTCATGGATTCAGGAAGAGTCACAACACAACCACGGCTCTCATCAAATTTACAAATGATGTAAAAATTGCAGTGGAAAAGGGCTTCTGCACAGGAGCAGTCTTTGTGGATTTAACCAAGGCATGTGATCTTGTGGACCACGCCTTGCTTCTATCAAAACTGGACTCTCTTGGTCTCTCACAAGACTCTATCTTATGGTTTGACAGTTACTTCACTGGACGTATGCAAGTCATTCAAATTAACGATTGCAAATCTGATCTCTCTCCCACCACTGTTGGGTTGCCTCAAGGATCCATCCCTGGTCCATTGCTTTTCTCACTGTTCATAAACAATCTACCAGTGATATCTGGGCCCTCCTCCACTATTCTGTATGCAGACGACATGGTACTGTACACAAGTGCCAAAGACGTAACCACTATAAATGCCACACTAAACACCGATTTTGTATGCCTACATATATGGCTGACATGCAACAAGCTAATCCAAAATGCCCAAAAAACAGTGGCCATGATGTTCTGTTCAGCACCGAGAATCAAAGCACAGGCATCTACACTGTCTATATCAGGTACAGATGGCACTCTATTGGAGGTGGTTGACTCCTTCAGGTATCTGGGAATAACTCTTTAACCTGCACGTAGCCTCCACTTGTAAAACTGTAAATATAAAGCTGGGGCTGGCCTACAAAATCCGTTCCTCGCTAAACTCGGCAGCTAAACTGGCCATCGCTCAGGGGATTCTTAAACCAAGCCTCACTTATGGCTTAGCGACCTTCCATGATGCAAACAAAGGGGTGCTACAAAGGTGGAACACCTGCTACAGTAACACCTGCCGCTTTGCCTTATCGGTCCCCAGGTGGACTCACAGGTGTACACTGTACTCAAGTCTAGGTTGGCTCTCCCCTACCTCCTATTGTGCTTACACCGCAGGATGTACAATTGATTCCATCATCAGATCTGGCACACCGGAGGTGCTGGTTTGCCTGTTACATCAAACAAAACAAGCTTATCCACTTAGGTCAGCAGAAAAGTCTTGCCTTAGCATACCTAAATGTGCCACAAAAATGGGTGAACAAGCCTTTTCAGCATCGGCCCCCAAGCTTTGGAACACCCTGCCCTCATGTATTAGGCACTCCAGATCGCACCAGGTGTTCAAAAATAAACTACATGCCTCCCTCATGGGCACTGATAGATGCACATGCACCCTAATCACTGGAGCACCCGCCTAGTATAGCTCTCCCAAATCTAAAGCCCTTTCCTCATCTGTATGTCATATTACTGTGGAATGGTACATTCTCTCCGGTTGTGACCATTGTTTCGGGGGGGGTCTTGCATTACCTTATCAGATGTCATATTGTTCCCAAGGGCCATCAATACCAGAATCGGGATTGTGTATCAGCTCAGGCACTGTCTCACACATGAAGCCCTGAGCACTGTCATCAATAGCTCAGTTGTCTCACTCATTGATTTTGGGCTGGTGTTCTATGGATGTGCAACAGACACAGCCCTCCACCACATCTCAACCGCAATTAACAAAGCCTGTCGTCTCCTCACAGGTGCTGCTAAACTCACGCACATCTGTGATCGCTATACCATGGCTGGCTGGCTACAGCTCAGTGGAAGAATTAGGTACCAAACCTGCCTCCTTGCCAGAAAAGCCTCCTTAAACCTTTTACCACCAAGAGTACAGAACCTACTAACCCCTTCCTGGAGCACAAAGCAAACCAGACGTGTTGCCTCTCAGGTATTCCATGTGCCAAGGTGCCACACTACCTTGGCTCAGTGGGGTTTCTCATACCAGGCCCCCCCCCTTGGACAAATGCGCTACCTCAGGACATCTGTGATGCAGCAATGATTGGCTATTTTAAACACAAATTGCATCAACACCTTCTCACCATGTGTACCTGTGCCTGCCCCCATTAAATCCCACCTCAAGTAAGTAATCCCATTGCCATAGTCTGCATTTACCCTGTAGCACTTCTTAACCCTGTCACTGTTCCACTGGGTAGCCCCAACCTTGCACTTCACTGACCCACCGTCCTCTCCCATGGCGCTGCCACGCCCCCCCACCTCTCTTTCCTACCCCTACCCCTCCACCTCCCTATCCCCACCCACCCCTTCCCTTACCATTACCGCTCCATCTTCGCCCTCATTCTCCTCCTTTTGTCTACTCTACTGATTTCTGTCTGTCCTTGACACAGGCGTACATTGTACAATGCCTCAGTATAGCATAACCATGAACTTTATCTGTATTGTTGTACCGTAACGTATTTGTATATTTGCTGCCGAGCCACTCTGTATTTGAATGTTTATGTATCACTCTGTACTTGTTAACTGAAGTGGAACCAATTAACAAGCAACCGCTCACTGGTGCTGTCCAAGATTTCAAAATAAATAAAAAATTAATTAAATATATCGCTAACCCGTGCACTAAAACACGTAGTGTAGAAGTTTTTTTCTCATTTGTCATTTCCCCGGTTTTAACTGCTCACCACCTGCATTGCTGAAATGCCTGATAAATTTATTCTAGTTTACGTTCCTTGTACTAAATCATGTAATGTATTTGCCTCCTGAATTGCTGTCTCCTCTGTATGTAACTCTCTCAGGCCATGCCTGAAACATAGAAACATAGGTTGATACACAAGGAGGCGTGGAAAGGTTGAAAAGGGATTTGGCAAGGTTGGAGGAATGGTCAGAAGTATGGCAGCTAGGATTCAATGCAAAGAAGTGCAAAATAATGCACCTGGGAAACAAGAACCCAGGGGAAGAATACACAATGGGTGGGGAGGTAGTAACAACAACAAAAAAGGAAAGGGACCTGGGGATAATCATATCAGATGACCTTAAAGTTAGCAAGCAATGTGAGAAGGCAGTAGGGAGGGCTGGGGGTATACTGGGATGTATAGGGAGAGGCATCATCAGCAGAAAACAGGAAGTTGTTATCCCTCTGTACAGACAGTTGGTGAGACCTCATCTGGAGTACTGTGTCCAGTTCTGGAGACCTAATCTCTGCAAATACATAGACAGGATAGAGGCAGTCCAGAGGAGGGTAAGTAAAATGGTGCAGGGTCTGCAAAAGAAGCCGTATGAGGAGAGACTAAAGGAGCTTAATATGTATACCCTTGAGGAAAGAAGGGAGAGGGGGGACATGATAGAAACTTTTAAGTACCTCAATGGAATCAACAAAGTCCAAGAGGGTAGCATCTTTCCAGAAAAGAGCGAGCATAAGAACAAGGGACACAATTTAAAGATAGAAGGAGGCGGTTCAGGGGCAATGTGAGGAAGTATTATTTCACAGAGAGGGTAGTGGATGCATGGAACAGCCTTCCTGAGGAGGTTGTGGGGTCTAAAACTGTGGGAGAATTCAAGAATGCATGGGACAGACATAAGGCAATTCTTGTGGGGGGTAGGAAGAAATAGGCTGTTGGTTAACTAGGATCTGCGGCCTATCCTGTAGATAGGGAAATGGGCAGACTAGATGGGCCTAGCGGTCCTTATCTGCCATCAAATTCTATGTTTCTATGTTTCAATGGTAAGTGGGGGGGACAGCACAGAGGAGTCATGGGTGGGCGGGGCTGCCTGGAGAAGTGGTGACCGAGCCTTGGTAGTTGGTAGGATGGGTAGCAAACCATGATTAGAGCCAAAGGAGGATGCGGCCCATGGCATGGAAGGAGCAAAAACAATATTTGAAAAATAAATAAATAAAAGGCATGAAAAACCCTGCATTGCCAGTAGTGGAATTCAGTCACATGACTGTACAACTGCACGGCCCAGATCAAATGCCTTTTCTTTTGATCTTTTAGGACTTTTGTCACCATTTAAAGTATTATAACATGCTCCATGGTCTAACTATGTCATACTTTACCGTTGAATTTTGCTGGTGCAGTGACACAGGTGTACTATAAAGACGGTATTGCAAATCCCACTTTTTTCAAGGAGCAGTTATTTTATTATAAAAATAATAGTGTTCTTTGACAGAATTTGAGTAGCACTTCAGCCCCCAGTTATGCAATGGCATCCTAGATTGCTTGCAGCCCTGCTGCCCTCAATTATGAGACAGGCTTCTAAATGTCTGGAACCAACACGACTCATACCTGGAGCAGAAATTATATACTTCTGTGACAGATTTCTGTCCTACCATAAGTTAATATGCAGTGGGATGTCATAGATAGAAAGATAGATAGAGAGATGTAGATAGATAGATAGATACTGTGTGATAGATAGATAGATAGATAGATAGATAGATAGATAGATAGATAGATAGATAGATAGATAGATACTGTGTGTAGATAGATAGATAGATAGATAGATAGATAGATAGATAGATAGATAGATAGATAGATAGATAGATAGATACTGTGTGTAGATAGATAGATAGATAGATAGATAAATAGATAGATAGATAGATAGATAGATAGATAGATAATGTGTGTAGATAGATAGATAGATAGATAGATAGATAGATAGATAGATAGATAGATAGATAGATAGATAGATACTGTGTGTAGATAGATAGATACATAGATAGATAGATAGATACTGTGTGTAGATAGATAGATAGATAGATAGATAGATAGATAGATAGATTGATTGATAGATACATAGATAGATAGATATTGTATTTATAAAGCGCCAGATTCCATGGACTCTGGGTGCTGTACAATACAAATCAGCAACAGTAGCACACATAAGCAGCAATTCATCATTAAAACAAATCTAACATTTCTATACATCCCTTAAAACCAATATATCATTCAGTGAAATCCTGTTGAAACAGGTATATCTTTAACCCCTTTTTAAAGGCTTCTACTGAGGGAGCCTCACTTAGATAACCAAGAAGGGAGTTCCACAGAGTAGGTACCGCCACTGAGAATGCCCTGTTCCCAGAATGCCACAAGCTAACTTTGGGAACTCCAAGGAGGCCTCCCCTGGCAGAATGGAGTGCCCAGGGTGGATGATAGGGGACAAGAAGATCTTGCAGATAGACAGGTCCCCTTTCATGCAGGGTCTTGTAGGTCAGGAGCCCTATCTTGAAGACATTCCTCCACCTGACTGGCAGCCAGTGCAGTCTGCAGAGGGCCGTGGTGATATACTCACTTCGTCTCACCCTGGTCAACAATCTTGCCGCTATGTTCTGCACCAGCTGCAACCTGCGGAGGTTGCCTCCAGTTAATCCTAGGTACAGGGCATTACAGTAGTCCAGCCTGAAAGTGACAAATGCATGCACCAGCATGATCAGATACTCAGGCGGGATCAGGGCTCGGATTTGTGTGATGTTCCTGAGATGGTGGTCTCTGTACTATGCCCCGCACGAAACCCAGACTGGAAGGGCTTGTAGGTGGAGGAAGTGGCAAGATGTCTCTCAAGCTGTATGGCCACCACTTTTTCAATAACCTTCCCTAAAAATGGGATGTTTGAGACCAGCCTGTAATTGCTGAGGCAGTCTGGGTCTAAAGAGGGTTTCTCCAAAAGGGGTCTAATCAAGGTCTCTTTCAAGGCCATTGGGAAGATCCCACTCCTCAAGGAACTCCAGATGACCCCAGCAATCACAGGACCAGTCAGGTCCAAGCATCCAACAAAAAGTCGAGTCGGACCTGGGTCCAGTTCACATTGGGTTGGCTACAGCTTCAAGATTATTTTCACCACCTCCTCCACCCCAACCAGCTCAAACTCATCCCAGACAATATCAGTGTTTCAACACATTTTAGGCCAGACCCTGCATTCCCTTCGAGATGTACTTGAGGAGACCCCATCCCTGATAGAGGACACCTTGTCGACAAAGAATACAGACAGCTCCTTGCACCTAGTGCTAGAACCTGCTCCCCTGACGCACAGACAGGCAGGATGTAATAGCCTGTCCACTGTGCAGAAAAGCTGAGCTGGTCTGTTTCTTGCCGATGCAATCTCCCTAGACAAATATTCCGCCTTCTTATGGGAGATTACCCCTAACAGTCAACATAATGCAACCTCAGGGTCAACTTGTCCTCCAGCAAGCTAGATCTCCTCCAGCACCTCTCTAACCTCTGCCCCTTATTCTTTAAACTCCAAAGATCCTCATCATACCAAGGAAGTCTCTGGCAAGTAGACAAGAGATGGACACGAATGGGTGCGATGGAATCGAAGGTCGCAGTCACTGCCCCTTGCAGGCTGCCACTGCTTCCTCCACTCCAATCATACAAGCTGCCCCAACACTCAATAGGTTCAACACCACCAATAGTCCCATCAAGAAAACTCTTAATGGGCGGTACCGGACCATCTTCACAGGAGTGGGACCATCTAGGGGGGTGCCACCAAGCATGAACCTCAAGGTGCTACGATCCGAACAAAATACAGGATCAACACTGAGGTCAGTCACATCCAACCCTAAAGAAAAGATCATATCCAGTGTGCAGCTGCCCAAGTGCATAGCTTTGTTGTTTTTTGCAACAGGCTCAGGGCCCCATGCTTCCCAGGAGATCACTCCCAAAACCCAAGACCCCACCGTCGACCCAGGCATTGAAGTCCCCCAGAATTAACCACCTGGGAAACTCCAACACCAGGCCAGTGACAAGCTCCTCAATCTCCTACACAAAATCCCCATCCACACCAGAGGGGACGATAAAGCACAAGGACCTTGAAACCTGCCTCCATACTACCTCAGGTGGTCACACACTTGAACGATCATGTATGACCTACAGGCAGCACTGTGAGGTTCAGGCTGGTTTGAAAACAAATGGCTACTCCTCCACCCCTGTGACCATCCCTAGGGTTGTGTATCATGCAATACCCAGCCAACACCACCGTCTCCAAAATGGAGGCGGCATTTTCATCCAACTAGGTCTCCATGATGCAGGCCAGGTCGACCAAGGATATCAAGTCCGTCATTATGGCAGTCTTATTCCTCATCGACCTGGCATTGCATAACACAACCTGAGTAGGATGAGGTGAGGCAGCTGGACTGGCAAGCTGCCCACAGTCCATCGCGGAACCCTAGGGTGTGGAAACCAAACATGGCAACCCCCTCTCCAGCTCCCATTTCACACCAGGGCATCTCCTTATCCTCAGCACCCGAATCCCAGACACCCCAACAGCCACCCAGGTGCCACCACCACCAGACCCCCGCCCCCGAGCTATTCCCAGAGCTCTTCACCTCCGGTAGGCATCAGCTGGAAGTCTTGGGAGCTCAAAGGGACAGAGGCCATGGAGGTAGTCCCCTGAGTAGCTGCACCTTACGGGTCCCTGTCCCAAACAAATTTTCACACAGTAGCTATTCATGCACACTAATACTAACACAGCACAACCCCCCCCCAACCAAAATAAATTGAGCAGTTAAAACAACAACCTCTTTCCCCCACATTAAACAATGTCCAAAGTAATAATAAAAATAAAATCCTTCTTTACTCATACACCTCCACGCATACTATTTTAAATACCCCACAAAACAAAATCCAACCCCACACAATATCCCTTAAATAAACCCAATTAACAAAGGACAAAGCAGTTAAACAATAACCAAATAGCAATAGCAAGCTGAGATTAAGGCCAGTAGGTCACTATCTGATCACAGTTTACTGTTCAGGAGAAGTCCCCTTGTCAAATGTAATCACAGTTGGGGGGATTTAGTCTCAACAGCTTAATCTGGTTCATGGTCAGTTTGGCAATCATCTGTATCCCCCTCTCCCGGGTCGTGCCTGAAAATAGGCAGAATTTTTCTAGTGCACTTACCCGGTCAACAAAAACTAAATAAAATAAATCAAAAATTATAACTTCTGTTAAAAGGAGCACGCCAGAACTCAAAACAATCTTAAATAGTGGGAGGGGGAGCTCTCGTCATCACCTTCCTCAATGACTGTCCATTAACTGTAGCACTCTCACTTCCCCAGTTTATCAGATTTAAAAAAAAATGAGGAATAAAATGAACAGGTAGAGAGGCCCTCTTGCTGCCCCCCAAATTAAAACATGCATACAGTACCAGTATCAGCCTCCAAAGATATTATGTCCAAGCTACCCATACTCCATGTGGTAAGTCCAGGTGAGTCTTCCACTGAAGCAGAAAAACATACACTCCCCAAGAAACACAGTATCCCAGCCACAGATGTAATCAGCCACCAAATTGGTCAGGCTTAACCCCGTAAGTGGACACCCAGCCCAAGCAACATCCTGGATTTTGGGATGCTGGTGCACACCAGACCTAGTCAAGCATCTCCCAGCATCCCCAGCGCAATCAGGAAAGTCACCCACCCTACAGCTGGCACCATCTGACCCCTTGGTGGGAAACCACTTGACCAGGCACCACACTCAAGTCAAGCCGACCAACCTTCACAGTCTACGGCAAAACACAGTCAATCCTTTCTCGGCTAGAGATCTAGTCCATCCACAGAATAACCTGGGAAAACTGCAAAGAACAACAGCTCCAGTCCTCACCTCAAAATGTGTGATCAGAAACCCAAGTTCACAGCTGGTCCCAAAAAGTCATGTCTTGTGCTCGTTTGCCAATTGCCACAAAGTCTTCTGGGGGACTTCTTTGGAATCAAAATCCCCCCGACAGTACACCCACACGGAGAAGCATCACAGCTCTATCCTCAGGCTGACAGCTTTTCCTTCACAGTGCCACAAACACAAATGTAAATGTTAGCTAGAAAAAACACTAGTGTTTGGCGTCCGAAAACTAGAATAGTCCAAAAGATAGATCGCTTCCATTTAAAAAAACCTTAGCGCTATTGCTGACAGATGATTATACTACAAATGAAGGCTAAATGATAAAAAACAACTTATTTCTTAGCCGTTTCTAGGCTGCTATAGTGGCTGGCCCAGCATAGCCGCCATCTTGCCTCTTCTGGCGGTTCCCTGAAACAAAGGAGAAATAGGGGAGATATTGATGATGACATCAGATAAGGAGCATGGGGAGGGGTTCGGGACAGATAAGGTGGAGAAAAGAGCCCAGAACTGGGGACAACTTATTGATTGAATGAATCGATTGTTAATTTAAAATTGATACTGCGAGAGGCACACTGAGCTGAAGCTTATTTCCAGGTGCAACCTGGGAGAAGGGGAAGGGAAGAAGCACAATTGGAAACCATAGGACGTTACTACAAGGACATCCTTGCCAAGGCCTGGGCGGACGGGAGCAAATTCTGGGAAAACCTTTCAGAAATCACTGGGAAAGCATCCAAACAGGCTCCAACTATGTTAAATGTTGATGGGTCTATCACCCATGACCCCTGTGTTAATTGCCAACACATTTAATTCATCCTTCACAGAACTTAGCCAAATTCTGCCTCCAAATTTCTTTGAACCTCCCAGCACAGCTCCTACGTCCACCAAATCAGAAGAGGCTTTGACCCACCCTTGTTTCTTCTTCACAGCTATCTCGGAAAGTGAGGCCAAGACATACCTACTTTAAGTTCTGGGAGGAACTAGGACAAGCAGTGAGTCTGTCTCGGCCTGAAACTTCTTACCCTTACCCTAGATGAAGTCCTATACCCCCTCACCAAGCTTCTCAATCACTCCCTCATACTTTCACAATTCCGCCAGATCTGGAAATCCACTCTGGTTACACCAGTTTTTAAGAGTGGGGACAGATTACTACCTGGGAATTATAGGCCAATATCTGTTTTTCCCCCCCGTCGTCCAAAGCACTTGAAAGGATTGTTGCCGACAAGTTTGTTGAGTACCTGGAAAAATACAACCTACAATGTGTCCAAAAACAAGTTTTTTGGAAAGGGAACAGCACATCTACAGTCCTACTGAAATACGCATATTTCATTCACCATACTCTTGATCAGGGTCAACTTATTGATGCAACCTTTATTGACCTGTCTAAAGCATCTGACATGGTCAATCACCATTTGCTGACACATCAGCTTGCTGGGCTTGGGATATCTTCAGACACCCTAAAGTGGTTCACCAGCTATCTAGCAAACTGCACACAACAGGTGAGAATAGGGTCTACCCTTTCTGCTAAACTGCCTGTCTGCTCTGGGGTTCCTCAAGGATTGATTCTGGGGCCCCTTCTATTTAGCACCTTCCTCAATAATCTTCTGGAATCCTGTTCTGAACCAATACTCCTCCTCTAAGTGGATGATGTGATCATTTTCTCAAAGACTGCTGACCCTACCTTACTTCAGGCCCAACTTCAGAAATGTTTTACTGAAGTTGAGTCCTGGTTCACCTCTCTTAAGTTGGCACTTAATTGCGAAAAAAGAAAGGTCATGCTCTTCCATGGTACCCACAGCAAGCACAAAGACAAACAACTGGTGATTAAAAACAGTGCGGGTGTAGTCCTTGATCAGACTCAATCTTTTAAATACCTAGGAGTTACTGTGGATAGTATGCTCTCTTACTCCCACCATGTCGAGAATGTTGCCAAGGCAGTTAACATTCGCCTAGGCCTTCTACACAGACACAAACACTACCTTACTACCGAAGCCCTCAGACTGGCTATCCAAAGTTAATTTGTGTCTATTATTGACTAAGGTTTGGTCATTTATGGTACCACCATGCACAAAACCATATGGTAGCTTGCCACAGCTCTGAATAAAGCATGCCGTCTGCTAACTGGTGCAGCGTATCTTACTTGCAGTTGTGATCTTTATGGACAAGCAAACTGGCTTCAACTCCAGGCTCGCATTGAATATCAAGCCTGCCTTCAGGCTAAGAAGGCAGATCTTGGTCTTCTACCACCAGGTTGGTTCCCTTCAGCTTTTCAGTCCCTTCCGGGGCACTGGTAACACACAAAGTTCTGTGAGCGAAACTTTTACTGTCCCTCACTGTTGAACCTCAGTCTGACAGTGATCCATTGCAGTTAGAGCAGCTGATTTATTTAATTCCCTTCCATCTGAGATTGCGACAGCTACAACCTTGGGACCATTTAAGCAGAAGCTGCATCAGTTCCTAATTTTCAGAGCACTTACCCACATGTCCCCTCTTTATCCCTACCGCCTTCCTACTTTCTCTTCACAAATACTAATCCCCCTTAACTTTACCCCTCCCCGGTTTCCCCTCACCTTACCCCCACACTTTAAAACCCTTTCCCTTATCCCTCTCTCCCCCACATCACCCAGCTCTGCCCTATCACCTACATACAGTAACCCTGGGCAGATTCCTATCCAATCCCACCCCTCTGAATACTCAACCCACTTATTCTGTCACCCCCTTTGTCTCTGCCCCCACCTTCCCATGCTCTCTATGGTGCAGGGTCTGCACCAGAAGACATATGAAGAGACACTTAAGGAGCTTAATATGTATAGCCTCGAGGAAAGGAGGGAGAGGGGGGACATGATACAAACTTTCAAGTACCTCAAGGGAATCAACAAAGTCCAAGAGGGTAGCATATTTCAAAAAAAGAGGTGTGCAAGAACAAGGGGGCACAATTTGAAGATAGAAGAGGCGGCTCAGGCATAATTTAAGGAAGCATTTTTCACAGAGGGTTGTGGATGTATGGAGCGGCCTTCCAGAGGAGGTTGTGGAGTCAAAAACAGTGGTGGAATTCAAGCATGCATGGGGCAGTCATAAGGCAATTCTAGGGGGTGGGGGTAGGAATAAGTAGGCTGCTGGTTAACTAGGATCTGCAGCTTATCCATCAGGTAGGGAAATGGGCAGACTGGGTGGGCCAAGCGGTCCTTATCTGCCGTCAAA
Source organism: Neoceratodus forsteri (assembly GCA_016271365.2). Taxonomy (NCBI): domain Eukaryota; kingdom Metazoa; phylum Chordata; order Ceratodontiformes; family Ceratodontidae; genus Neoceratodus; species Neoceratodus forsteri. Next base: position 1,103,033,469 of record CM028135.1, on the reverse strand, counting down.
TTCTATGTTTCTATGTTTCATTTATTCTGTCCTCTCCTCCTTTGGTCACCATCACTTCTGACCCTCCATAACTCTACCTGCTTGCTCAAAAGCTCAGCTACTGCTATAAATTGCTTGTCCACTTTAGGTATGCTCTTACTACTGTTGCAATAAAGTTGGCCTCTCCTACCTGATGTATTTTAACTGTACTTGCTTGAATCTGTATTTGTATGCACCATAATGTACTTGCCTGCTATATATATCCCTATCTGTTTTGTAATGTCTACGTACCTTGTCTATTGCCTTATGAGGTGGAACCTTTGTAAATGAGCTTTTAGCTCAAAGGTGTTATCCGAGATTCCAATAAATAAACAAATGAATGTGACTGCTATACCTAATCTTTGCAGACGACTAAATGCACTAGGTATCCCTCTTTTACCATTTGTCCCTGTATAGCCCTACCCTGTTGCTGCGCTATTCCATATACAGCACTTCCTTCCTTCATCCCTTTCCTGTCCCCATCCCTGCCCTCTTTTCATCCTACCTCATCCCCCCTTCCTCTACCCCTCCACTCCCTCCCTCCCTCCCTCCCCCTATGTTTCCTCGCCTTGTTCTTTCCCTCTACCCCTCCCACCGTGGGTCTTTTCCTACATAAATTACATTTTGGCAGCTCCGTCCTTGCTCTTATTTTGCTCGTGCCACACATCCCAATTCACCCCCTATCCTTCTCTCCTTGTAATCCCTTCCACCCATCTTCAGACAAGGCCACTGGCTGCATTTGACACAATATTTATCTTGTCGTATTATTCTTTTGTTTATGTAATTACTTTCCTCATGTTGTACTACTTACTGAAACCATTGTAATTTGTTATTCTTGTGACTTGACGTGGAACCTCTGTAAAAAAAGCACTTTACTCTGAGGTCTTTCCAATTTGTTAAGTAAATAAAACAAAATATAGCCAGTCAGGTGATGTGTTTACATTGAGAATGACACAAAGAGCATACGCTGAGTGCAGTGCAAACAAAATGGCAAAACGTTGCATATGGAGGACAAATTAATTAGCATACAAATCTTCTGTGCACGTTGGGCAGACTCAAAGTGTATCGTACCAGAGTGAAGGGAGACAGAGCTGGTGATAAAGGTAGGAGTCAAAACACGTTGATAAACTTCAACGAGGTTGCCAAGGGGCTGTCAAACACCAGGCAATAGTAAGGAAGGGTTCAGGAAGAGGGTTGGCAAGAGGAGGGGGGGATGCATTTTAGCTGGCATCTAATGGAAGGAAGGGAGGGGGAGAGATGGGTGGTGGAGGGTAACTGGCTCTAGCGGGAGGGGAGATGATATGAGAAAGTAGATAACCTGGCTGGTTAGTGTGGGTGAGGAAAGGAGAATGTATGTGGGTCTCTTGAGAGCAGGGTGTGGGAGGAGGAGGGGATGGGGAAAGGAGATGGGATAGGTATGAGGGGAGGGACCTAAACTGGTATTTAGAGATGAGTGAAGCACAGTGGAACTGGTGATGCGAGGGGAGAGGGAGGATGGATAGGAAGGAGTAAAGGGTGCAGTGGTGAGTACAAGAGGGTGAGTGGGTAGCAAAATGGCAGAAGGCATTCAAAGGATGTCCAGTCTGGCAATGGAGGTGGAGGGGCGATGCCATAAACCACATCCACAAGTGACAGAAATAAAAAACCTGTTCCATTTGTTATGCAGAGAGAGTTATAAGCAAGGATCTATTCCGCCACTTGTCTATCTCTTGCTTGTCTGATTGCACAATCAAATTTTCTGATGGCACCTAAGGAACTGTCCATTCTGAAGGCCCCCCTAGCTATCTCCCTGCCTTCACATAGATACATAGACACTGTTGGCAGATAAGGGCCTATGGCCCACCCAGTCTGCCCATTTGAGCTTGTCAGTTCCCTTTACATTCTTCTAGAAGTCTGTTGCTCCTTACCCCTGACCTCCAGAATTCCATTATGTCTATCTCATGCATTCTTAAATTCTATGATTGTTTCAGCCCCCACTGCTTCCTTTGGCAGGGTGTTCTACTTGTCCACCCCCTTTCTGTGAAGAAATTCTTCCTCACGTTTCCTCTGAATCGCCCGCCCCCCAACTTCATCCCATGCCCTCTAGTCCTGGAGCATCTTTTGTGCTGGAAAATAGTGTATGCCTGCACCCTGTTCCTCCCTGTAAGGTACTTGTATGTCTCTATTATATCCCCTCTCTCCTTCCTCTCCTCCAGGGAGTACATATTCAAATTCTTTAGCCTGTCCTCATAGGACTTGTGATGCAATCCCTGTACCATCTTTGTTGCCCTCCTCTGAACCTTCTCTGCGCTCTCTATGTCCTTATGTAGGTAAGGTCTCCAGAACTGCACGCTGTACTCCAGGTGGGGCCTCACTAGTGTTTTGTATGGTGGAATTATGACCTTCCTTTTCCTGCTGGCGATGCCCCTGCCTATGCATCCCAGCATCCTATTCACTTGATGTTTCTTGCTGTTTCTGCTCTTTGTCCCCTTGCTCCTCTGTGGTTAAAAAGTATATATGAATCTTTATGAGAAACTGGGATCCTTTGGTTGGCAAATGTACATAATTATACTATTGAAATGAATGCAGAAAGCTATTTGGGTTTATCTGGAACACAGGGGGTTAACCTTGAGGTGCATTTTGACCTCCACAAGTTTGTTTGCAAAGTTGTCAACAGGAGATCAGTTCTGGGATACAATGTTCTATTTTGTTGCACCTGCAGGAAAGAAACTGACAAAGTTCTGATACATTTTGTGATAAACAGGAGATGTATCTTAATGAGCTCAGGACACAGAAATTAATTGTCAGGAAAATACATTATATATGAAGAGAGCAATCTTTTGTCAGAGAGAGAGATTAAGATTTAGAGATGTCCTCATATGAAGGACTTCTGTTTTGTTTGAACTGCCTGTACAAGAGTTATCCTACAAAATTTTTTTATTTTATTGTTATTGATAATAATAAAACACAACTTGCAAATGTTATTACTTCTCCTGGTCTGCCTATGCTTCCTGACCTATACCTCGATGACACAGCATAGTCAAAAAATGGGAGAACCATTTTGATGACCAGCTCCTGGTGGACCTGGGGAGAAAGAAAGTCCTTATTATGGTACAGGGCACCAAGACTGGGTGGAGTTTGGCATGGATGGCATCAATGTGGGTGGAGATATCAAGGTTACTATGTTGCCAAGTTTGGGGCGGAGCTTGGCATGGATGGTATCAATGTGGGAGGAGATATCAAGGTTACTATGTAGCCAAGGCTGGGTGGAGTCTGGCACAGATGGCACCAATGTGGGCTGAGATATCAATGCTACTATGTAGCCAAGGCTGGGTGGAGCCTGACACAGATGGCATCAATGTGGGTGGAGATATCAAGGTTACTATGTAGCCAAGGCTGGGTGGAGTCTGGCATGGATGGCATCAATGTTGCATCAAGGGCTTTGACCAGATCGATGCAAATGGCAGTTGTGATCTTTTGATCTATCTCTGAGAGGATGGAGTCAAGACTCTAAGTGTTTATTTATTTTTCATTTGAAAGTTTGTGACCGGGAAAGGCACACTGAGCTGCGGCTCATTTCCAGGTGCCATCCGGGGCAAGGGAAGGAGAATTTTTTTTTGTGCAGATGTAAATTGACTTACAGAACCAGATTAAGCTGTTGGTAGTATTTTAGTGAATGGATGGAATTTGGCCCAGGACACCAGGGAAATTCCCCTACTGCTGTGCCAGTAGGGGGACCCTGTCGCTGCGAGTTGCAGGCGGTCAGTCTGCTCCTTGCGATGGAGGATGAAGGAGGTCTGGTTGGGGCTGCGGTAGCCCAGAGTGTGTCGATTGTTACAGTACCTGATTTTGTGGAACCTGTAGTGCCGGTGGCTGGGATGCACCCACGGGGTGGCCAGCAATACGCCAGTGCAAGTGGGCCTCTGAATTTTTCGGAATCGTCCTGTTTGAGTCTTGTGGAGAAACAACGTTGTCTCAAGGAGGAACTTTTGCGTGTTAGTGACTTGTTGCAGAGGGGACGCCGGACCTCAATTTCAGAGGAGGACCGGAGCGGAAGCGATCGGCTAATTAGCGGAGTGCTACTGAGTCTGAGGGGCCAACAAGCTTCTTCCACGGTGGAGAGACCTATGGGGACTTAGATATGCCTTCCAGAGATTGGGGAACTTTGGTGGAGGAGTCCTGGTCGCGAGGCGGCGTTGAGAGGGGCTGGATGGATTCCAATTTCTGGAGACACATGGAGACCGGAGCAAGCTGTTCTGCTCATGCAGTGGATGAACAGATAAGTCCTTGTGCTACATCTGACTCTATAGGGGCTGTCTTGAGTACTGAAGCTATTGTTTCCCCTACCCCCCTGTCTAATGCTGTTACTGCTGGTTTAACTTTGGGATCTCAGGGAGCGGGGGGGCTGGAGATCTGAATACTTCCCCTAGCCTTCCTGAGCCAGTTGTTCATCCTATCTCTAAACCTTCTTATGCTAGCCATTTCAGACAGCCACTGGAATTGGCCAAGTGACGTAATGCTGTTAGATTACGTTATGTGGGTCCTAGGGATACTCCCCCTGATAGGTTGTTCATTGGGAAGACATTATTGAAACGCAGCATGGGTTTTTTTCCCTTAGAGGTATATGCATTGATACATGTTCCGGGGGAATTTACGTTTGACGTCAGCTTTTGCACCCCTGCCTTGATGGAGTTGTTTTGGAGTCGTTATCTGAATTTGAAGACTAACCCACTATGGTCTGACTTTATTGTATTACCTTTATCCCAGCAGGCCTATAGGATCATCACAATCATGTTTAGGAATGAAGGGGTGAATATTGTTGATATTGTTAAATGGCTGTCTAAATCAAGTGATATTCAGGGGAATCCGGTCCCTATTCTGGATGAAAAGGGGTTTTGGAATGGGGGTTGGAAATTTAGGGTAAAACTTCATTCCACAGATTCTGGCTTAATTCATCTGCCTAATTGCTTCTTTCTGGGGAGGGATAAGGGGTTTCTTTTTTATCCTGGGCAGCCTAGGGTTTGCTTTAAATGTGGGTCTCGAACCCACATTAGTACTTTCTGCACCGTACTTAAATGTTCTTACTGTGGGGAGATGGGTCATCCTAGTGCCCATTGTTTTCAAACCTCAAAATGCAATCTTTGCGATGAGGTGGGTCACACGTTTGAAACCTGTCCCTTAGCAGCCAAAAATCCTGCAGATGCTGACTATGGGGGTACAGGATCATTACATCCGGGGGGGCAGTTAGACCCGGTATTCCTACTAAGGGAGGGAGGGGCCCTGATATTGACGGGGTTGTTCCCCCCTTGGCTGACTCTGATTATGGGGGACAGGATCGTTACATCCAGGGGGCAGTTAGACCCAGTATTCCTACTAAGGGAGGGAGGGGCCCTGATATTGACGGGGTGGTTCCCCCCCTTGGCTGACTCTGATTATGGGGTACAGGATCATTACATCCGGGGGGCAGTTAGACCCGGGATTCCTACTAAGGGAGGAGGGGCCTGATATTGTGAGGTTGTTCCCCCTTGGCTGACTCTGATTATGGGGTACAAGATCATTACATCCGGGGCAGTTAGACACGGTATTCCTACTAAGGAGGGAGGGCCCTGATATTGACGGGTTGTTCCCCTTGGCTGACTCTGATTATGGGGTACAGGATCATTACATCCGGGGGGCAGTTAGACCCGGTATTCCTACTAAGGAAGGGAGGGGCCCTGATATTGACGGGGTTGTTCCCCCCTTGGCTGACTCTGATTATGGGGTACAAGATCATTACATCCGGGAGGCAGTTAGACACGGTATTCCTACTAAGGGAGGGAGGGGCCCTGATATTGACGGGGTTGTTCCCCCCTTGGCTGACTCTGATTATGGGGTACAGGATCATTACATCCGGGAGGCAGTTAGACACGGTATTCCTACTAAGGGAGGGAGGGGCCCTAATATTGACGGGGTTGTTCCCCCTTTGGCTGACCCTGGTTTGTTAGACTCAGCTGATTCCCAGTTGACTATCATGGTTCCGCCTGATGTGGGAGCTGTAGTGGGCTTTAGGGTGGATCAGGGGGAAGTTGGGAGCATCGTCCCTGTGTTGCCAGATTTAGAATCTCCGGATGCTGGGTTTGTGGTGGTTAGTGAGAAGAAAGGGAAATCTGCCAAAGGGAGGGGGAAACTTGGGAAGAAACTAGCTGCACCTGCTCCTGTTGTTTCTATGGTCAACCCGAATATGTTCTCTGTTTTGGAAGAGTGTCCAGTGGATAATCCTAGTGGGCCTGGAACTCCTCTACCATTGCCTGGGTTAGAATCTATTGAACCTGTGGTTGACCAGGTGGGCCCTAGATCACCTGACGGTAAGATTGGTAGGATCACAAGGGCGTCTAGTAAGGTGAAGTGAATGTTCCCTTGCTAGGCTCCTTGTTCCCTTCCACTTTCGGGTGGCATCCTTGAATGTGAACAGTATTAAGACTCCTGAAAAATGTCGCAGAACTTATTCACATTTTCTGTCTGAAAATCTAGATTGTGTTTTTCTGCAGGATGTCCGCTTGCATTCCCTTGAAGAGGTGGAGACTGATTCTGAAGGTTGGATTTGGGGGGACTGTTTTTGGTCTTTGGGTGCTGACTTATGCAGTGGGGTTGGAATATGTTTTTTTCATTATCATGTCACTGTGCTACATCAGATAGAAGTTCTGGCTGGCAGGGCCTTGGTCCTAGATGTTAAATGGGGTTCCTTATACTTGAGGTTGATTTCTGTGTATGCCCAGCAATCTAAGTTTGAGCGGGTGGCTTTGTTTAATTCACTTTATCCCTTTTTATGCTCTCCTTATTACATTATTTTGGGGGGGGGTGGACTTTAACTGTTTCTTGCCTTTAAAAGTGGCTTCTGGGACAAAGAAAAAGGTGTCTTGTGATGAGACTAGTTTGTTGAAACTCATCTCAGATGCTGGTTTAGTAGATGCTTTTGGGCCCTCTACTGGAGGGTCTGGGGACACTTATTTCTGTGGACCAAGGGCTTCCAGGATAGATTACTTTTTTCTCACTTCTGTGGTTACTGTTCACTCTAGATCTCTGCAGGATGTTGCTTCCTCTGATCACAGATTACTGAGACTGACCTTGGCTGATGTTCCTACAGCTCGGAGAGGGCCGGGTATCTGGAAATTGAATTCTGAATTATTGCATATCCCCTGTGTAATGGGTGGGTTAAGCTCTCTTTTGCTGGCCAGGAAGTCGGTTTCCTTTTTGTATGATGATTTGAATATTTGGTGGGAGGACACTAAATAGGAAGTTCGGGTTTATTTTAAGGCTGTGGGTCATTTAAATGGGCAATTATCATATGCTGAGTTACGGCATCTTAGGGAACGGCTTCATTTTTGTCCACTCATAGACGGATTCTTGGCCCCGACGGTCAGCAACAGATTGCAAGTTTGAAAATGGAATTGGCTAAGGCTCAGTCTCAGGTTTTACCTGATATGGAAATGAAACACAAATTTAGAATTTGTGGCAGGAAAAAAGATACTTTGCCTTTTGAGTACTTGACATCTCTCAGTCGTTTAAGAGGTATGATGTATCTGAACACCCCAGGCGGTGGGCGAGTTTCTACCAATGATGATATTTTGGAAGAAATTCATGCCTATGTTTCTACGTCATTTAAGAGCAGGACGCTTTCCAAAGATGCTATCTGTGATTCGGTCGCTGGTAGATCAGTTCCGGCTTTGTCCTTAGTTGACCAGCTTGAATTGGTGCGACCTATCACAGTGGAGGAACTGAGGTCAGCAATTTGGTCTTCACGATTGGGAGTTACACCTGGGTATGATGGGTTGCCTCATGAGGTTTATAACATCTTATGGGAGGTTTTGGGAGTTGATTTCTGTTCGGTCCTGAATACTGGGCTGCAGTCTGGGGTACTCCCTCATAGCATGATGCAAGGTGTGCTACTCCTTCTGTATAAAGAAAAGGCTGATCGTGGGGATTCGGGTAATTGGAGACCTTTGTCGTTGTTGAACTCAGATTACAAGATACTGATGAAGATTTTATGTCTGCGGTTAAGGAAGGTTATGGGTACCCTTTTGCATCCGATGCAGTTTAGTGGGGCACCTCTCAGAAGGGTTCAGGATGCACTGATCTTACTTAGAGAATTGATCTCTAAAGGTAAGGCTGGAGCATTGTTTGGGCATTTGGTTTGCCTGGATCAGTCCAAAGCCTTTGATCAGGTAGAATATATCTATCTCTGGGAGTGTCTGTCAAGGTACGGATTTCCTACCCAATTCATAGGGTGGCTACAAACGTGCTATAGGGGCATTATTTTGAGCCCCTGTGTGAATGGCTGGGTGGGTAGGGAAATTGAGGTACATAGGGGGGTATGGCAAGGGTGTCCATTGAGTCCCTTGCTTTATGTGCTTTCTTTAGATCCCCTTTTACATGCCTTACACAGTACCGATGACATTGTTGGGTTATCGATTGGATGTAGTGATCCTCAAATAGTTACTTTAGCGTATGCTGATGATCTGATTTTAGTTTTAGCAGATAAGGCTTCTGCTATGGCGGCAAGGGAGTTGTTAAGTGTCTTTTCTGATTTGACTGGGTCCTCAATTAACTGGCTCAAAAGTGGGATTCTGCCCTTGGGGTATGATGTGGCTGATGTGTCCTTGGTTTGGGGTTTGCCTATTGTATTTGACTATAGGAAAATTCTGGGTATTTACTTTGGAGGTCTAGATGACCACAGGCATAATTGGGACCAACAATTGTTAGAAGCTCGTAGTAGGGTTCAGCTTTGGAATAAGGGCTGTATGTCCAAAGCTAAGCGTATTTATTTGATTAAGACTTTTTTGTTGCCATATTTTTTATTTATTGCTGTGGTTTTTTCCCCCTCCCATCTCTATGGAGGCTTCTCTTTATGGAGTCTTTTTTCTGTGTTTATGGGGTAGTAGGCTAAATCCTCTAAAAAGGGGTATTACGTATTTACCTCTCAGTGAACGTAGTTTAGGGATGGTTAATCCAGTGGTGTTTTTTCATAGTATTTTTCTTTTTTACAACTTAGTGCCCTTACTTAAAGGGCAGACTATGATCTGGTCTCCGTTGGTGGCAGATGGTGTTGACTTTTTCTTGTCGCAGTGGGGCATGGACTCCTTTCTAGCTCGTCAGGTTAGGATGGGTGTCTTGTCAAGTCATTTTTGCACAATGTTTCAGAAATTGAAGATGTGGCGTGTTGTTCGCCGCTTGCTTCTTTCTCAGACACGTCAACAATTTTATTTTTCTGTATTACATGATTTCTTTTTTTCTGATCCCTGGTTTCATGTTAGGCCTCCTGCTGAACAACATGCTAAATTACAGTTCTTAGTGAGTAAGAGGGTGCCTAGACATATGTGGGATTTTTTATGGCTCTGTTTACATAGGAAATTAGAAGTGAAAGAAAATAGGAAACATAAAGAATTGTCTGAATGATATTGCCCTAGGGAGGAGACCTGTTTGGGAGTTGTTGAAATGATGGAACATTTTTTTGTACAGCGTCCTTTTACTGTTTCATTTTGGTCTTATTTTCACGATACATGGTCTTTGAATCCCTTTAGGGTTCTCTCACCTGGCCTATGGGTGGACGGGGTTCTACCGAGCTCCTGGATTGTGTATGATGCAATTACATTACGTCTTGTGATGGGCCATATCAGTTTTCAGTTATGGCAAGCTAGATGCTCTCTTACTCTTCGACAGAAGTTACTTTCTGAATCTCAGATAGTTCACAACATACGCAAAGCTGTGTTTACTTGGAGAGGGCAGGAGCAGGGAAAGGTGCATCCTGAATTGTTCAAATTGTGGTGGAGGAAGATGACCTGATTAGATACTGGGTGAGGTCTTTGTGTCTGACCATGCCCTGTATTGGAATAAGATGGTTTCCCTTGTGCTGTGAGGAAGCCCTTCTCTGCAGATACTGGTATGCCTTCACTGTTTTTCTGTATAAATATATGTCCCACGATAACTCTACATGAACAGTCTTGGATTTTTTTTTTTTTTTGCTTCTGTATATCTTGATTACTTATTTGCTTTTTATTGTGATTTGTACTTTACTTTTATGTGTGGTAATGCCATTTTGTCTTGTTAAGCTTTTGTGTTATGAATTAAAAATTCCCCCACTCTTTTAGTGGGGGGGGTAATGTTTATTCCTGTTTCTTTTCACATTGCTCGGATGATGTATGATTGCAATACTTCTTTGAGTTTGTTTTCTATATGATTTGTTTATTATTTTGTGTGACTTATCACTGTTTGTATTCATTTTTGTTTTGTTGTTATGATAATAAAAAATTCCCCTACTCTTTTCTCTTAGGGGGCCCAAAGTGTACAGAGACAGAAACCACTCTGCATTTCATGTAACTAATCTATGGAAATTGCTTGGGCGTAAGTTGGTTTCACTGGAATGGAGTATTTATTTAGCTTGCTTTAGTGTGAAGAGTATATGGGGAGTCAGCTGGGTATGGGGTGGTAGGTATATTATTATGATGAGATTGCTAGGTGTGTTGGGTGATTAATTTCATTTTCTATTTTATTTTTTCTGTATGTAACTGAAATTCTTCTATGTTTTGTTTTGTTTCTCTCTTAATAAAATACCCCTACTCGATGGTAGGGGGAGCTGATGTCTGACTTCCTGATCATTGGAAGTCATGTCGCTCTGGGAGGAGGATGTGATTGTGGAAACTCTCCTTCTGGCACTGCACTTACTGGGAATCCTACTTTTGGTGTTCAGAAGGGAGTTGTTGCTGCTGCCCAGAATATAGTTTTTCAGGTTGAAATGGAGATGATTTCGTCACCAGAGACATCTGGCTTTCGGGAGGCAGTATTTGCAGGATGCTCTTAAACACAAATGGGATTTTTTGCTGTCTCTTTTGTAGGAGGAAGAATGGGTGACAATTCAGGAGTGAGAGAGACTATGGAGGCTGCATGCCATTGGAGCAGAGAGCCCTATTGGTACTGTGTTTTCTGATTCTTTGGGGGAACGTACTGGGGCTGTTTGTGAACCAACGACTGATGGATTCCTCGCTGTTAATTTGACTTGCCCAATTGCTGGAGTTATCTTCAGACTTGGGATCTTTGTTACGTAATTAAGCAGGGGACTTAACCTCAGGAGGTCGGCCTATACTTCTGCCTGCAACACTCCCACCCCTTCTCACTGTCCCATGGGATCAAGACAAACGGCCATTGCTGGGCCGACCCGGACAGACAGTACAGATCCTTCCTGAAGTTCAGGGGGTGATTTTGCTATCCATACTGAAGGGGGAGAGGATGCTTTCAGGCATCAGCCTGCACCTGATACACAGAGTCCCTGATGAGGGCAATGGACTGACCCTTACCCTCCTGCATCGTGGTCCCCCATGCAAGCACTGCAAGAAATGGGATGGACCAAGGGTGGTGTGGGACAGTGGCAATCTAAACCCCCCTTTCCTCAGCCCCTTTGTCTGTACCAGATGTTTTCTTAGGGGACACATTATCATGAGAGGTGACCTCTATACCTAGCCATGTCCTTTTGTCTGACCTGTTGCTTTCTGTTTCTGACTTGGGGGAGCCCTCTATTGCTCCATCAAAGGGTGATTCCTCTGTCCCACATTGTTTTGATGGACCTACAGCTCATGGGACCTCGGATGGGACAGCAAGAGTGGTTCCCCTAAATATTACTGATAATCTGATACCTGCCCAGGGGTTGACACCCCCTTTTCAGTCAGATGAACCTCAGAGAACCCCTCCTCAGGTCCAGATGCCTTCCCATTCAACTTCAGTACCACTTACATAGGTGGAATGAGTGGAACTTGTTGATGAGACCCCTGTAATGCAGGCCACAGCTATGATCTTATTCCCCCCTTCAGTGCAATGGTGGGCGCAGTTTCAGATAAAAGGATGCTTTCCCTTTGCTCTCCAGTGCAATGTCAGAATGTGGCCTGGCTGTTATACAAGGGTGGAATACTGGAGCCACCGGATCGGTCCTATGTGGGTCGGGTCTTATTAAAGGAGTCGCTGCATGTTACCCCCAGTGAACTGTATGCCTTGCTCCATGCCCCTGACGATGGTTATTTTGATCTCAGCTTTTGGACCCCAGTCTGTTTGGATTGTTTCTGGACACAATATAATCTTTTGAAGGATTCTCCACTTTGGCTCCCTTTTCAGGCTGTCCCCCTGACAAAACTGGTTATCCAAACTCTTATGGTGATGTTGAAAAATGAAGGGGTACAAGTGCAGGGCATCTGCTATTGACTGTCTCAATGGTGTGAGGTGTTGGGGGACCCTATCCCGATTTGGGACCGAGAAGAATTTGGGTCTGGACACTGGAGGTTCAAACTGAAGCTCCCGCATGCAGCCTCCGGTGTCGTACATCTTCCCAGTGTCTTTCACATTTATTTTATTTAGTTTTTGTTTACTGGGTAGGTGCGCTAGCCAAACAGGTGACTATTTTCAGGCACGACCTGGGAGGTACAGTAACAATACAGAGTTCATTCACATAATACAGGGAAGCAGTAACAATACAGAGAACAGTTTTCAGTAAAAGGCAATAAAGGAGTACAGCTTCAGTAACAATTAACAGGTCAAGAGAAAAACAGCAGATTTACAGTGTACAGGTAGCATTTAGTGAGCGGTAAAGGTATACAGGCAGATCCAAAGGACAGGTGGGTCAGGAGGAGAGAGCGGGAGGGGAACTGGGTGAGCAGATAAAAAGGGGGGATGCGGGAAGGCAACCTTGCGGCTAAGTGGTTAAGGTGGCAGCAGGGATGAAGGAGGCAGGACGGGGGGGTCTGGGTGTGGGGCGATGAATGGATGGTGGTGGTACATGGTCGAGGTGGGGGGAGAGAGTAGGTCAGGCAGAGCTGGAGGCAGGGGAGACACCACCTGCAGTGGGGCTATAGAGGGGTAAAAGGCGGCATGAAAATAGGGCAGGAAAGGACATGATAGGCATCGGCGGCCAGAGGAGGAGCGAAGCGGGGGAACATTTGGACGGGGCAGGGGGCTTGCGGTATACATCTGGGGGAGGGGGATATGGTGGCATAAGTGGTAGAAGGCTACGGGAAGAGACCGAGTCCATAAAACCATGCGGAGGCTAGAGAGAGCTGCAGGGGAGGATCGGAGGTGAAAGGCGGCCAGGCAGCTTTAGCAACAGAACCACTCAAGAGGAGCCGGGTTCATGGAACCCGAAGTCAGCAGGGAGAGATTAGGTTGGCGGGGTTTGGGGTTGTGCGGCGGGGAGCGCATCAGCGGCTGAAGGCGGCAAGTACCAGGGTTGTGGTACTGTTCCTGGGCAGGGAGTCGTGTGCTCAGTTGGGGTAGTCAGGGGCTGCGGAGGTTAGAGCAAATGGGTCTAACTGGAGGGTGTATAAGCAAAAGTCAGTGTTGGGGATATAGAGGAATGGCGGCAGGGGCTGAGGATGAGACCGTGTCCATGGAAACCGTCACATGAGCTGGACAGATCGATAAGTGTGAGAATACGGGGGTGAAAGCGGCGGGTGAGTGGTTTTAGCGGCAGAAGCCTACTAGAGGAGCCCAGGATTGTGGAGCCATAGGCCAGTGGGGAGGCTAAAGATGGGGGTTCGGGGTAAGATATGGCGGGTGAGCGGTTTCAGCGGCTGATGGTGTGGCTGATGTCCGGGGTTGTGGAACTGTATCCGGGCAGTGGAAACAGTGTTCAGGCAGGGTGGAGGGGCTGTGGAGGTCCAGGGGCAATAGGAATAGAGGAACAGGTCCGTTGGGGGGCGCTTAGGCATTGGCTGCGCCAGTACCTGGTACCCCTAGACCATCAGTACAAACATTCCAGTAAGCAGCAGTAACACGTAGAGCAGTGCAGACAGCAATAACAGGTTAACAATGCAGTAGTCAAGGCGCAGTAACATACAACAAAATTACAAACGCTAGACAAGTGCAAGTAGAGAGAAGTACCCTGAAACGGGTCCGTTGGGGGGTGCTTAGGCATTGGCTACGCCCGTACCTGGTACCCATAGATCGTCAGTACATACATTTCAGTAAGCAGCAGTAACAGGTACAATAGTGCAAACAGCAATAACAAGTAAACAATGCAGTAGTCAAGGTGCAGTAACTTACAACAAAATTACATACTTTAAACAAGTGCAAGTAGGCTTGAGGTCGGGAGTTTGAACTCGAAATGAAGTGCATATGGGCAGAGACATGTATCACAGTGTTAATGTTGTAAGTAAAATAGGGCAAGGAGTAGGGAAGGAGGGGAGTGGTGGGGCAAGAGAGAGAGGTTGGCAGACAAGCTCAGGTAGGGTCATAACAGGCACACTGGTCCGTGGAAAGCAGGTGATCACATAGCTTGCGCTTAAAGAGATCGTGGGAAGGTGTCAGTCTAATGTCGAGGGCAGGAGGTTCCACACTTGAGGGGCTGTGCAACGCCTCCAAAACCTTTGGACAAAGTGCAGCGGGGATTTTAGTAGGATTTGTCTGAGGATCTCAGCGCTCACGTGGAGGGAGGGCTGGCTGAAGCAGTTCAGTTAAGGATGCTGGTCTGTTGAGTCTAATGATGGAGTCAAAGGCAGCCCAGGTAGTATAGTCTGGTGGCAGAGGGGAGCCAACCAAGGTCTTTATACAGTTGGCAGTGATGTTTAAGTCGGGGGCTTTTGAGGCATACCTGCACACATGTTGAAAGCGACATCCCATTTTTGTAGTGTGGATTTATGCGCCATGGGTAGGATGGGAGCACAGCAGGTCAGAGCGGGTAGGAGGAGACCCCTGGCGATGGCTAGTTTGGCTGCAGGTGTGAGCATGAAGCTGGATCTGTAGGCAGCACCCAGTTTGCAGTTCACAGATTTACATGTTTCTTGGATGTGCAGGTTTAGGTCCAGAGATTGGTCTAGCAGGATGCCCAGATAACGGAAGGCGGTAACCACCTCAAGGGGGGTCCCATCCAGATCAAGGACTTTTAAAGGAGAGTGGCAGGACCTTATCTTGTGGGCAGTGCCCAGAAGCATCAGTTTGGTTTTGCTGGAGTTCAGTATAAGGCGGTGGGTGCTTAGCCAGAGTTGGACAGCGTGGAAGGCAGATGTCAGTGCCACGTTAAGTTGGTCTACATTATTAGAGCTAGTATAGATAACCAGGTCATCTGCATAGAGTAAGAGAGTCACAGGACGCAATGCTGTATGGCAGGTTATTTATGAATAATGAAAATAGGAGGGGACCCAGTATTGATCCTTGTGGTACTCCAATGTTGATGGTAGTACAGTCGGAGATTGATGAGTTAAGTTTGACTGCTTGGGTCCTGTTGGTTAAGTAACTCCCAAACCAGCTTATGACAGGGGATGAAAAGCCACATTTATGAAGGGTGGATAGGAGTAGGGGGTGGTCCACGAGGTCGAAAGCCTTGGTGAGGTCGATAAAGATAGCACCAGTAAGCTGACTTTTTGTCCATGCTTGTGAGAGTATCAGTGGTGAATCTGGCTAGTGCCGTTGTGGTGCTGTGGTTTTTCCGGAAACCATGTTGTGCTGCACATAGCAGATTTGATGTTTCAAGGAAATCAATGGTCTGAGTGGCTACTAGTTTTTCAAGTATTTTGCTGAGGATTGACAGAATAGCTATGGGTCTGTAGTTTGAGATCTCACTTTTGTTGCCCTTTTTGAAGATGGGGGTGATTCTTGCGGATTTCCAGATTTCAGGGAAGGTACTGTTGGAGAGGGAGAGGGTGAATACCTTGGCTAGAGGATAGGAGATGAGATGGGCGGCCGCCTTTAGTAGGCGAGGTTCCAGTGAGTCAGACCCAGGGCTGGTGGTGTCCGATATTGAGTTTAACAGCTTGAAGACTTGCGATGCAGACACAGCTTTGAAATAGAAGGGCTTGTAAATATCCAGCACATGTTTCTTGAGAGAGGTATCTGCTGGTGCACTGTTTGATGAGGGCTGGGAAACCACAGTTGGAGGTTGAAGTGTGGAAGTATACTGGGACAGATCAGAGAACATCTTATTAAAAGCATTTGCAATGGTAAGGGAGGCATTACAGTGGACACCATCTATTTATTTCTAAGAATCAGTTTACAACCTTTGAGCCAGAGGCTCGTTTCCAAAGGTACTTCGTCACATAAAGACATACATTGTGTTTTTGGTTACATAGCATAGATTTGCAAAACAATAGGCGTTCAACAGAGGTGCCACGTCACACTGTGGTCATACAAATACAATTAGGGTACAGGGTACATGTAATTGATAACAGGTGTTACACAAGTTGGTATCAGGTGAGCAATCTAGTTGGTAAACACCGAAACAGCTGGCACTGGCCAGGTTAAACATAGGCACGGTGTACAGGGAAGTGGTGGTGGGGATGGCTAGGTGGAGAGCTGCCCGGGGGGCGTTGTCAAGAGAAGCAGAGGTGGAGGCTATGTTCAGAGACAGGAGCAGTTACGAGTGCTGATGATGTGGTGATGATGTGATCTAGAATCATTTCCGAGGGGGTTATGGATTGAGGTGTACCCAGAAAGGTTTTTATGTGGCCCCAAAACTTGCGTGGATCTCTGGCTGAGCTGGCAAGTAGGTTCTGGCAGTATTTGCTTTTTGCTAGCCTTATTTGCTTTTTGCAAGAGTTTCTATGCTGCTTATAGATGGTGTGATCCCTGGGTTGGCCAGTGCTTTTATACTTCCTCTACAGTTTGTCCCTGGTTCTGAGTTGGCTGAGTAGGTCTTTGTGGAGCCACCTCGTCTGTTGTCCCCTGACCCTTCTTTGTACTTTCGGGACAGCTGGGACTGGGCAGTGCCACAAACCCACTCAGCAGGTCAGGCCCTCTACTCCCAAAGTGCCAACCTCCACGCGTAGTCTTGTGAACAGTTTAACAGAACAAGGAAACCCTCTTGTCTGTTTTGTGAGTTCGGATCAACCTTTGGTCTCAAGTCTTGGAGGGATTCAAACTGTGAACCTCTTGCTAGAGTACCCAATGCACAGGCTCAGATATTTCTGTCTTCGGGGGGCCAGATATCTTTGCCTACAGGCACCTAGCCAGGTATACAGAGATGAACCCTTAACAACTTCAATAAAGACCTCAGATTTAAAACGCTTCTCTTTCCATTCAAGCTATGCCTCATGTCTGCTATAACCAGATATACTTTTCTAACCACTAAAAGAAATTCAAAGACAGACCAAATATGTTCTAAAAAGAATTTTACTAAAATAGATAAAAATATGTGAAACACAAAATACAGAACTGTTATATCACAAGACATACAAATCTTTTAAAAGAACAATGTTTAAACAGTGCAAATTCCTACTTACAGTACTTAGATTTGACTCTCTCTCTAAATACCTGCTTAAATTGCTTACAGATGTATCCTCTTCAGAGTCTAGATAAAAGTGTCCATAAAACAGAGTACTCCTTAAACAAACTGTATTTGCAACCCCTTTTTAAGTGAGGTCACTAGCTCCTCCTCTGTCAGAATATATATAAAAAAAATATATAACTTATACAAAAACAGGATGTCTTTTCAAAGTATTACATTTTGCAATCCTCAGCATGACTCATGTCCTCCAAATGCCATTTCTTTGATCTCATCATTAGCTTCCCCCTTCCAGGACATGAAAGCATCTTTAGGGTTTTCGCACTAATACATCACAACCTGCTTTTCTTCCTCTGGACACGTCATGAAAAAATGGATATGCTCAACTCAAACTTCTTCCACCCTGTAATTAGCTTCAGGCCTTCTACGTAACACATTGTCTCTAAAACTTGTGTGTGTGATTTCATATGCTGTTTCAGCAGTTTTTTCATGGCTTTCATCTTTCAGCTGAAACCTGGGGGGGGGGCAGGTCACTCCTACAGCATCAGATTTTCAGCAGAGGCAGTCAGTAATACATTTTATGTTAAAAAAAATGATACAGCACTCAGAACTGGCTGTCTACGTGACAGGCACAATGTTTTTATCCTGGCCAGCCAAAGACCTGTTTCCATTGTGGAACAGACTCCCATTTAGGTTCTACCTGTAATACTCTCCGCTGTTACCTATGTTTGACATTGGGACATTCCAGTGCTCAATGTTCAAACAAACTTAGGTGTAACCTATGCAAGGGCACTGGCCACACCTATCGCCAGTGTCAATGGTCTACTTATAATCAAGATGAGGACTTTACAATGGACACCCTTTTGAACCAGGCAAGGTGGCAGACACAACAATGCATGTGGAAATCCTTGGCTGCTCAGGTGACCCACCAAATTTTGACAAGTGGGGAACTTGTGGGGGGTACTAATCCACCTCTAATGCCAGTTTCTTCAGAGTCTTCTCTGGTTGCCTCAGGCCCTGGCCCTTTCTCTCTACATAGATACATAGACAGTGTCGGCAGATAAGGGCCTATGGCCCACCCAGTCTGCCCATTTGAGCTTGTAAGTTCAGTTTGTTTTCCTAGAAGTCTGTTGTCCCTTACCCCCTGACCTCCAGAATTCCTTTATGTCTATCCCATGCATTCTTAAATCCCGTGATTGTTTCAGCCCCCACCACTTCCTCTGGCAGGGTGTTCCACTTGTCCACCACCCGTTCTGTGAAGACATTCTTCCTCATATTTCCTCTGAATCGTCCTCCCTCCAACTTCATCCCATGCCCTCTAGTCCTGGGACATCTTTTTCACTTAAAAATAGTGTATTCTTGCACCCTGTTCCTCCCTGTAAGATACTTGTATGTCTCTATCATATCCCCTCCTCTCTCCCTCCTCTCCTCCAGGGAGTACATGTTCAGTTCCTTCAACCTGTCTTCATAGGACTTGTGATGCAATCCATGCACCATCTTTGTTGCCCTCCTCTGAACCTTCTCTACCCTGTCTATGTCCTTACGTAGGTATGGTCTCCAGAACTGTACACTATACTCCAGGTGGGGCCTCACTAGTGTCTTGTATAGCGGAATTATGACCTCCCTTTTCCTGCTGGTGATGCCCCTGCCTATACATCCCAGCATCCTATTTGCTTTATCTGCTGCCTTGTCACACTGTTTCCCTACCTTGAGGTCATCAGAGATGATAACCCCAAGATCCCTTTCCTGCTTGGTGCATGCTATATCCTCACCCGCCAACTGATAAATTGTGCCAGGGTTTTTGTGCCCCATATGCATTATCTTGCACTTCTTTACGTTGAATTTCAACTGCCAAACCCCTGACCATTCTTCAAGTATCTGCAGGTCCCTTCTCATTCTGTCTACACCTCTGGTGTGTCTACTCTGTTACAGAGCTTTGTGTCATCAGCGAACAGTGAAATTCTGCCTTCTAGGTCCTCAATAATGTCACTGATAAAGATATTGAATAGGACCGGTCCCAGCACTGATCCCTGTGGTACCCCACTGGTCACTCTTCCCTCTGTGGAGTGATAGCCATTTACCACCACCCTCTGTGTCCTGCCACCCAGCCAGTTACCTACCACCACACTACTGTCCTGCCCACACCCATGTTCCCCAGTTTGTGTAATAGTCTTCTAGTAGCACAGTGTCAAAGGCCTTGCTGAGTACAGATAGGCCATGTCCACTGCCCTCCCGATCCACCTCCCTAGTTACCCAGTCAAAAATTTAACGAGGTTGGTCTGACATGACCTCCCCTGGTGAAACCATGCCCTTGGGTCCTGTAGTCCATTGACAACCAGATGTTCCACCAATCTCTCCTTCAGTAGTGCTTCCATGATCTTCCCCACTACCGAGGTGAGGCTGACTGGTCTGTAGTTCCCTGCTTCCTCTTTGTTCCCACTTTTGTATAAGGGGACTACATCTGCTGTCCTCCAGTCTTTGGGAACCTCCCCGGTTTCCAGTGATCGGCTAAACAGGATAGCCAGAGGTTCAGCCACTACCTCTCTTAGTTCTTTAAGGACCCTGGGGTGCACCCCATCTGGCCCCATTGCTTTATCAACTTTTATTACTTCCAGTTCCTTCAGGACCCTTTCTCGTGTAAAGGGACTTGTGTCCATTTCTGCACCATTCTCACTCCTTGTACTCCCTTTAGACCCATTACCCTCCTCTTCCTCAGTAAAGACTGAGCAGAAATACCTGTTCAATATGTCAGCTTTACTGTTGTCATCCTCCACACGGCCCCCATCCTCCCCCTTCAGTCTCACTATCCCTCCCTTTGTCTTTCTTTTTTCACTTATGTACCTGTAAAAGGTTTTGTCCCCTCTACCCACTGATTTTGCAATGTGTTCTTCTGTCTGAGCTTTGACTTCCTTACTGACCTCCCTGCCTCCCTTTGCTTCTCCTGGTACTTCTCCCTATCCACTTCTGCCTGTGTCTTTTGTATTGCCTAAATGCAATCTTTTGGCTTTCACTTTCTTTGCTACCTCTTTGGAAAACCATAATGGTCTCTCTTCCTTTTCCTCTTGCTAACCTGCTTAATGCATAATTCTATTGTTCTTGTAATCCCCATTTTAAATACTCCCACTGTTCCTCAACCCTGATTCTATCCATTCCCTTAATGCCTCTTTCAAGTATCTCCCATTTTCCCAAAGTCTGCCCCTAAAATCCAGGATACGTGTTTTGTGTGGTTTGGTTCTGCTCTTTCTGTGATTTCAAACCACAATGACTGGTGGTCACTGTTCCCCAGGTGCTCCCCCACTGTTACCCCATCACACTGTCCCTGTTTGTGAGCACAAGGTCCAGTATTGCCTTCTGCCGTGTTGGTTCCATGACCAGTTGCTTGAGGAAGGCACCCTGAAGGGAGTCCAGGATAAATCTGCTCTTAGTCAGCCTCACCTCGGTAGTGGGGAAGATCATGAAGATCATGGAAGCACTACTGAAGGCGAGATTGGTGGAACATCTGGTTGTCAATGGACTACAGGACCCAAGGCAGCATGGTTTCACCAGGGGAAGGTCATGTCAGACCAACCTCATTGAATTTTTTGACTAGGTGACTAGGGAGGTGGATCAGGGGAGGGCAGTGGACATGGCCTATCTGGACTTCAGAAAGGCCTTTGACACTGTGCCACATAGAAGACTATTGCACAAACTGGGGAATATGGGTGTGGGCAGGACAGTAGTGCGGTGGGTAGGTAACTGGCTGGGCAGCAGGACACAGAGGGTGGTGGTAAATGGCTGTCACTCCACAGAGGAAGAGTGACCAGTGGGGTACCACAAGGATCAGTGCTGGGACCGGTACTATTCAATATCTTCATCAGTGACATTGCATGGGACCTAGAAGGCAGAATTTCACTGTTTGCTGATGACACAAAGCTCTGTAACAGTGTAGACACACCAGAGGGTGTAGACAGAATGAAAGGGACCTGCAGAAACTTGAAGAATGGTCAGGGTTTGGCAGTTGAAATTCAATGCAAGGAAGTGCAAGATAATGCATATGGGGCACAAAACCCTGGCACAATATATCAGTTGGGGGTGAGGATATAGCATGCACCAAGCAGGAAAGGGATCTTGGAGTTATCATCTCTGATGACCTCAAGGCAGGGAAACAGTGTGACAAGGCAGCAGGTAAAGCAAATAGGATGCTGGGATACATAGGCAGGGCATCACCAGCAGGAAAAGGGAGGTCATAATTCCACTATACAAGACACTAGTGAGGCCGCACCTGGAGTACACTGTGCAGTTCTGGAGACCTTACCTACGTAAGGACATAGACAGGGTAGAGAAGGTTCAGAGGAGGGCAACAAAGATGGTGTATGGATTGCATCACAAGTCGTATGAGGACAGGTTTAAGGAACTGAATATGTACTCCCTGGAGGAGAGGAGGGAGAGAGGGGATATGATAGAGACATGCAAGTATCTTATATGGAGGAACAGGGTGCAAGAATACACTATTTTTAAGAGAAAAAGATGTTCCAGGACTAGAGGGCATGGGATGAAGTTGGAGGGAGGATGATTCAGAGGAAACGTGAGGAAGAATTTCTTCACAGAACGGGTGGTGGACAAGTGGAACACCCTGCCAGAGGAAGTGGTGGGGGCTGAAACAATCACAGGATTTAAGAATGCATGGGATAGACATAAAGGAATTCTGGAGGTCAGGGGTAAGGGGCAACAGACTTCCTGGAAAACATAAACTGAACTTACAAACTTAAATGGGCAGACTGGGTGGGCCATAGGCCCTTATCTGCCGACACTGTCTATGTATCTATGTATGTATGTAGTTGATGCTGCTGCTGGGATGCTCCAGTCCATGTCTGGAATATTGAAGTCTCCAACCAGTACTACCTCACCCTTGTCTGCCATCCTTTGGATGGCTAGCATCAGCTCCCTATCTGTTTCTTCCTCCTGGGCTGGTGGTCTATAGACCACACCTGTGCGGATGGCTGGCCCCATTTTCCTTTCCAGCTTAACCCACAGTATCTCTCCCCCATTTTGTTCCTCCTGGATCTCTGTGACCCTTTTGTCATTTTTCAAATACAGTGCCACTCCTCCTCCCTTCCTGCCTGCTCTGTCTCTTCTAAATATGTTGTAGCCAGGTATGGCCATCTCCCAGTCGTGGTTATCATTACACCAGGTTTCAGTGATGGCCACAATGTCCAGGTCTGACTGCACGATGACAGCCTCCAGATCTTCCATCTTGTTGCTAAGGCTCCTGGCATTTGCACAGATGGCTTTCCATGATTTGACCTCCCTAGACTGCTTCACTGTTCTACTCCAGCCCCTTCCTTGGTTGTCCTTTATCCCTGGTTCTCCTTGCTGTCTGCCCTTCTGCTGAATTTTGCCCCTTTTCTGCCTGTCCACCTCTTGGGCACTAATTTCCATCTTTTCACACTGCTTTGCAGAGATAGCCACTCCTCTGGTTCACTGGTTCCACTGCTAGCTGTGGGGTGAGCAAGTAGGTACCCTCCTTGCTGGCCTGCCATCCCCTTTGCTAGTTTAAATGCTTGTCAGTGTAGCATTTAAACTTATCATTGAGTGCTTGATTCTCCAGGATGGATGCAGGCCGCGGCTTGAACAAACCTCCATCCTCCAGGTGGGTCCCCAGTCACCTATGAATCCAAACCCTTCCTCACAGCACCAGTTCTTCAACCATGAGTTAAAAGTGCCTGGTGCATGCACTCTATGCTCTCCTTGCCTCTCATGGTAGTACTTCTGAGAAAGTGACAGAAGTAGCTACTTGCTTGAGACCCCTCCCCAATTTCCTAAACTCTTCCTGAACTTCCTTTGGCTCCCCATTTGCCAGGTCATTAGTACCTAGGTGGATAATGACATCCAGCTCACCCTTCCATCTTGCCTTCCCAGTGATCCTCAGGATCTTCCTTCCATCCCTCCATGCCATGGCACCTGGTAGGCACCTCACCTCCCTGTCCTCCCCATCCTGTGTTCTAGCTGGATCCCTCTTATGATGGAGTCCCCCACCAGGATTCGCTTCCTCCTCCTCTGGGGTCCACTGCTTTCCCCGCTGAAGTCACCTCCTTGGCTAACCTCCACATCCTTTCCTTCCACTTCTCTGGGTACCTCTACTTGGTTGTCCTCGTTTACCAGTGTGGCATATGAGTTCTTGAGTGGAATAGGATCTGGGATGTGCCTCTGCCTGACTGGTCTAACCCTTCCTGAGCCCACTGTCATCCAAGTACTCCTCATTCTCGGCATCCTTTGAGGCAGTTGAATTGGACTGGGTGGTCTCTGGATAGTGGTGATGGTACTCCTGACCCAGTTTACTTCCGCTCTGAGTCTGGCTACCTCATCCCGCAGTCCAGAGAGATGCATGCAGATAGGGCAGGACCTCAGTGTCCAGAAGGTCTGCCTGAATATGGCTGCCCCACAGCCACTGCATTGCACCACTCCCCACATTATACTGCAATTATACTGCTATTCCACTGCTTGTCTGCTACTGAAGCTCTCCTAGTTCCCTTTTTATTAATTTACTGTCCTAAAAATCCTGCCACTGATCCTCAGATAATTTTCTTTAAAAAAAAAAAAGAAAAGAAACCAATAAATAAATGAGTCAAAACACTTGGCGTGCTGAAGGTGGGCTTCTTCCCCCTTATGTCCCTCCTACTTCACACCCCTTACTATACCCTGTGTTCAGCTCCTGTCAGAATTACACCACCACTACGTTTTAAATTTTCAACAGCCCAAAAACAATTCTAAGTAAAGACAACAAAGTACAGTGCCACTAAAAGCCCACAATCTAAGTTTAAAAAAAAAATAGCAATTACCAGTTACTCTAAAGCACTGAATTGGATATGTTTCCTTCCTTCCCCTTTTGGCTTCTTCTGAGAAAAAAACAATACAAAAAAAATGGTTATATTAACTGCATGCTGAAAATAGAAAATAGAGTTAAAAATCTATGTTTCGACCTTAGGTCTTCTTCAGGAAATATCTAAAAGAGAAAAAAAAAACAAGTTAGTGTTTTCTTGGATCTTGCTCTCTTGGATTACCAGTGGACACTACTCCAATCTTACCTATTGTGGGTGAACGGTCTGTTGAACCCTCACAGGCACCAGTGTCCAGTCCTATGCCGCCTCCGACCTTGCCGATGCACACGCAGAAAAGATCCTTACAATCACATAAACTGCTGAAGTAGTTGTCTGCTATTTCTGATGGAGTTTCCTCGTTATCTTTGGAAAACAGATTTTGATGCCCTTTCCCATGAAGGAGATACCGGTGTGGAATCTGACTATTCCTCTTGTCCATCCTCTAGACCTGTAGTTTCCATGGATACAGAGGGAGATATGGATGTTGTACTTCCTCCTCCACCTGTGAAAACACATAAGAAGTGAAAGACAACGTGAAGAAGCTGCCTGCTGACTGGACTGCACCTATAGATGTGACTTGACCATGTCACGGGTCCCTACCTATTATTTCATTATGACAGCGCTTACTTAGGAGGCAGTATAGCGCAGTGGTCTAAGGCTCTGAGCTGCAAATCTGGTGACATCCAGCACACCAGACCTGGGTTTGAATCTCACAGCTTCCGCTCGCATACTGTGTGACCCTGAGCAAGTCACTTAACCTCCTTGTGCTCCCAGGTCGCTCCTGTAAAAAAGCTTTCAGCTTAGTGTGCTATACCTGGTTAAACAACAACTTAAAAAAAAAAAAAAATTAATGACTTTTCACCTTGCGACTGTTAATGTTAACAGTAAGAAGGCTCCTGCGAGGTACACATATTTGTTTTCTTTGCTTGCTGATCATAATTTGGAAATAATCTTTTTGCTGGGGACCAGATAGTCCACTTTCAGGAAACTGCAACTGGCTGAGAAGCATTGGTTCTGGGGACCATCATATTGGTCCATAGGCACTGATGCTGGTGATGGTGTAGAAATTTTGTTCAGCACTTGTGCTTTTGTACTACAGTCCCTGGTTGATTTTATTCCAGGACAGGCCTTGTTGGTGGACGTATTATTTCAGGGGTCTCCTTTTCGTTTGTTAAATGTATATGCTCCTTTGACTAAGAAGGCCGATCTGGAATTATGCCAGGAGCTTCAGCCCTATCTCCACACATCCTGCCCCGCTATTTTGGGGGGAGACTTTAATGTAGGATCGGACCTTGTTCAACCTGGGTTAAAGACATATTGTGATGCCCATTTTTTGCAGAAACTGATCTCAGATATGTCTCTTATGGACGCTTTCCGATCTCAGTTACTGGCGGGTGGCATGACATACGATAGAGCGCATCTTGCCACGAGCATTGATTATCTTTTTTGCTTGGAGCAGTTTTTTATTGGGTTGACAGGTCTCCAACCATTGGAAACTTTGGATCATTTTTTGTCACATGGCCCCTTTTGCACTGCTCGGATACCCCGTACGGGTCATGGGTTTGGCCGGTTTAATAATATGATACTCTCAGATGACCAGAATTGTGATATGATTGTGGACTCCCTACGAGCTCATCAGTCAGTGGAGGAATCCCTTAGTGCTTGGTGGGAGGCTACCAAACTTTCCCTGACTGCTTTTCTTTGTTCTCTTTCCTGTCGTACTAAATCTACGGCCTTTAAGGAATGTCTCTCTCTGAGATCTAATTTGTTTCGGGCCATTTCCTTGCAGAATGAGTCTGGCAGGGATTATGGTTCAATTATTTCCAACTTGCAGTCTAAGATGAAGTTTTTACACTTTGACTTCTTTGTGTGCGGAGCATCAGGCAGGTACTCAGGGTACATAGTGCCTGGGGAATCCCTTTGGAAGCTGCAGGATGAGGGTCAAGAGGCGACCTCTCACTGCACTTGACACAGGGAGGGGGGATGTTGTAACTGAAACTCCTGGTATTTTTGGCTGAGGTCCGGTCTTATCTTTTGGTTATGTTTGGCGCTAAGGACCTGGTCATGCCCACTACTGCTTTTCCTGCTTCCATGGACGTGCCTTACCCAGAGGTAGATGGTTCTTTGGATATGATATGTCCTATGACATCTGATGAGGTGGGGGCTGCTATACTTTGTATGATGTGTATATATACATATATGTATAATACCTTACCTTGTTTGTAAATTCATATGATGTATTGTGACCAACCCCCTCTGGGTCACTTTGTAAATATTGTCTATTGTAAAATTAATTGTTGTACCTGAATGGCCCTAACTGGGTCCATCTTGTAAATGAGCTCTGCTCAATGGTATTCACCTGAATAAATAAAGATTTTGATTGATTGATACTTAAATTACATTGTAACACTGCTTCAGGTCCAGATGTATTGACTTCTGAATTTTACAACTCTTTCAGACTCCTTTGACTGAGATAATTGACGGTATTTTTTAATAAACATTTGCTTCTGGTGCTCCCTCCACATCTTTTTTTGAGGCTTCCCAGATCCTTCTTTCTAAGAAGGGTTAGGGAACAAATTTTACCAACTAGCACCCCCTCTGTCTTTTGAATTTGGACCTGAAAAGTTTGATGACTGTTTTGACACATTGCCTCATTCCGCTTGCCTCTGAGGTGAGTTCCCCCGTACAGATTTATACTGTCCCCGGTAGACATATTGCGAATAATTTAATTCTCCTTCATGAGGTGCTAGGATACGCTGCAGAGGGCATGACCAATGAGATATCTCCTTATGCTGGATCAGGACAAGACTTTTGACAGGGTGTCATACGACTTCCTGTTTCAGGTCTTAGTCCATTATCATGTTCCAGTGGGTTTTGTGGCATGGCTTCTAATTTTATATGAAAAGGTGACTGTGATACCCCTGATTAATGGCCATGTGGGCCAGGCCATTCCCCTTCATTGGGAGTGCAGCAGGGTTGCCTGATGAACGCGCTGCTTTATTCTTTTTGTATTGATCCCATTTTGCAGAAACTTCAGCAATATCCTCAGATCCAGGGCATAGTTGTTCCAGAGGATTCTGATGCTGT
Source organism: Neoceratodus forsteri (assembly GCA_016271365.2). NCBI lineage: Eukaryota > Metazoa > Chordata > Ceratodontiformes > Ceratodontidae > Neoceratodus > Neoceratodus forsteri. Next base: position 1,103,006,301 of record CM028135.1, on the reverse strand, counting down.
TGTTGTCTCGATGTATGCTGATGACATTATTCTATTTGTTAAAGATGATATTTCTGGTGGATTGGCTTTGGAGATGTTTGTCTCCTTTACCCCAATTTCAGGGGAATCCCTCAACCTTAGTAAATGTACAGGTTTGACAGTGGGGAAACTGGTTCCCTTGGTGACAAGGATTGGAGGGATTGATGTTACCCCTCCCAGAGCTAAGATTTTGGGTATTGCATATGGGGTTGGGGACATGGATCTGTTTAATTGGGATATATGTATCAATGCCTGTTTGGGGAAGATACAATGTTGGCAGACTTGGGTACAAACCAAGAAAAAGAAGGTGGCTGTTTTGAAACGTTTTGTATTACCTGTTTACATATTTGAGTATGGTATATCCCTTGCCAAAAGTTCTGGAGTCTAGATTTTATGGGTTATTTTTTCATCTTGTGTGGGGTAGCAGATTAAATCCCCTTTGATGTAACCTTGTTTATTTACTGGTTGCTCAGGGGGGCTCATGCATGATTAATCCCCTGGTTTTCTTTTTGTCAATTTTTGCAGTGGCATTTGAGGCCTTCTTTCCAGCTGTGTCTTAAGCCATGGGCCCCATGGGTGTCCACTTGGATGATTTTGATCCAGTCCTTTTTGGGACCCCAACCTATTCCACGGTGTCTTTCAAGACATGCTGTACCCTATGTTTGTGTTCTTGCTGACAGAATGACACGCTGGTCTCTTACTCCTCACACTGTGAGTACTGTTCCATCCAAACAATTGTATGCTGATGTGATGCGTTCCTTTTTTTGGGACATTCATGTGTTCCCTGATGTCCTGGTGAGCACCTATCCCCGTGTTCGATAGGTCCTGGTAGATCCTCAGACCCCTCCCAAAAATGTAGGACATCCTTTGGCTTAGTTTTCATGGCCGACTTAGTGTTAAGGGGAATGCCAAACACAGGAGTCTTCCGGAACTGAATTGTCTGAGGCAGGGTTGTGAACTGCATTTGGAGTCTATGTCCCACTTTTTGGTTCATTGCCCATATGCGCAGGGGTTTTAGACCTATGTGGCCACAGCATGAGGAAATGGGGAAATCGGGCTTGGTCCTCCTTGACTTATTCCAAAGTCATACTGGGTTCCTCTTCCTCCCTTATGGGGTATGATCCCAGTACGCTTTGTCTTTTGTTTACTTGTTTGAAATGTTATCTATGGCACTCTAGATGTGTTTTTCTTTTTCAGCAACTTGTCCTGTCCCCCCCGCCCCCAGTTCTTTTACATATGGTGGACATGGAATTGTGTTCATTATACTGGCGAGACAAGGCGGTGTTCAACCCTTAGCTACTCAGATCTCATTGGAGAGATGTCGTGTCGATCTAGTGCTCCAACACCGAGGCATGGATGAGGCTTTCCCAGACCCTCCTAGCCTTTATGGCTATGCTTTCTGGGCTTTTTGCTTGTCTTAAAGAATTGCCTTCCACCCTTTGTGGGAGTATGGTTGGACTTCTACAGTACCTTATGTGTTTGTTCCTATATATATATATATATATATATATTTTTTTTTTTGGTTTCTATGTTGAGTTTGCATGGGCAGTTCCTTGACTAGTATCAGGGTCAGATTGGACCCCCTCCTTTTTATATGGAGATTGACCTGGTTTATTATGCTAATTTCCCGGGTCTACTTTCTTTTTTGTCTTATATTTTTTTAAGACATGCCCAAGCCTCCCCTCATAATGCTGATAACTTTGTATGGGGCTATGGGGTTTTGCTTGAGATTTGATTTGGATATTTCATATTTCCTTTTTCTTCTTCCAATGTTCATGTGTATTGAATGTGACATTGCTTGCTTTTATATTGTTTGTTTTCTTTAATTAAAAACTTCCCCCACCCTTATCAAGAAGTGCCATGGGATCTTTAATGTCCACCTGAACAACCACCAGAACAGGCAGACGGCCAGAGCAGGCAGACGGGACTTCTGTTTAATGTTTCATCTGAAAGACAGCACCTCAGGAGTGCAGCAATCCCCTCTTGATGCACTACAGTGTCAATAATTGGGACTTATCCCCCATTCCAGGTGTGGGGCTAGAACCCACCAGCTTCTGATCTTCTGGCCTCAGAGGTGAGTGTGCTACCTGCTGAGCCACTGACACTGTGTAATGAGATGGTGAAGTGATTATTCCTAAAGTCAGACTGGAAGGGGGAGAGGAAACTGGCGGAGTGGAGGAAGTCTGCAGGCCATAAGTAGATTAGTTTCTCCTGCAACTTTGCAAGAGAAGGGAGGAGGGAGATAAGGTTGAAGTTGCTAGGAGTGGAAGGATCACCCTCTTTGTGCAGAGGCAGAACCTTGGCAATCTTCGAAGACTGACAGACAGTGCAAAGGGTGAAGGAGAGATTTAGGAGATAAGTAAGGGGGAAGGTGATGGCATAAGCTTACAGATGGAGAAGTTTAGGGTCCAACTCATCTGGGCTAGATTTGGAAGGGTTAAATGAGGAAAGGATGAACAGGGTCTCCTGGGGAATGACTGGGGGACTCAAACCTCGGGGGGGTGAGGTAAGGAGGAGGGAGGAGAAGGGGGAGGAGTGGAGCCATGAGGTAGGAGGAAGGGGAGAGCACAAGTTGTAAACAACTCATTGAAGTGAGCAGCAGTGGGGGGGGGGTCAGACACTGGTGAGCCATGAACCATGAGGACAGAGGAAGAGGACTGGGCTAGGGAGTCAAAAAGGGAATGAAATACCTTCCCGAATTTGGCTGGGGAATGAAGATTATTCTGGAAGTTGGCTTTGAAGTAGAGGGACTCAGCAGTATGAATGGTCTTAGTGCAAGAGTTCCTAAGTGCCCTCTAGGGGAGGAGATCCGACAGGGAGCAAAATAAATTATACCTGGCCCAGGCTTGGTCACGGGTATAGCATAAGTCGATGAGATCGAAGGCAGTCCAGCTGTGGGTGAAAGGATTTAACCCTGGATTTCCTATGTGGGCATGCTTATCTCAAGCAGAAGTAAATACTGTGTGGAAGATTGAGAGGGCCATATCATTGTCTGGGGCAGTGAGCATGGGGGACCAGTCAGTTGCAGCCAGGCACTCAGTAGAGCTTCTTTGTGCAATGACTGAAGGGACCTGAAAGAGATGTACTTTGAGGAGGAGGGAGAAAGCCAGACTTTCCTGACACAGAATGTCATGTAGTGGTTGTTGAAGGTATCTCGCAACATACCACCTGCAGCAGTGCAGTGGGGGTATGAGGCGAGCACCCTGTCCAGGAGAGTATGGTTTGATGAGTGGGGATTGAGTTTGCTTGGTTCTGTGATGAGCTGTGAAAGGTTAAGAGACTCAGTCCTGTGAGTGGTTGACCTGGAGGTTGGAGAAAGCCAATTAATGTTGAAGTCACCCAGGCAGATGAGCTCACCAACAGAAGAGTGTGAGGAGAGAGTGGAGAGTGAGTCAATCAGAAATTAGAGGGAAATTATCAGTGAGACATAGAATACACCAATCAAAATGGATAGTAAAAATGTGAACTTGAATTTGTGTTTTGTAAAAATCACCAAGAATGCTGAATTCTGTGACACCACATATATCCTGTAGAGTGATCCAAGTTCTGTGACCAGTTTTATGCCAGCATGAAAGCAGAATTCCTGGGCCTTGAGCCTTAATCACAGAGTAATTCCATCACATGTTGCAGAGAGGGAATTTTTTACAGTTGTACACCTATGAATCAGAGGTAATGAGATCTTTGTGCAAAGTGTGTGTACCATGGCATTGACAATGGTGTTTCGTAGAACATTACCTTGTATCCTTAAAGTTTAGTAAACTGTCTAATGTGAGAAATTATTCTTTTTTAGGTATGCCAAACGACTGCATAAAGTTGTGCGAAGACTGGTACCAGAGTGCGATGTTCGATTTGTTCTGTCTGAGAGTGGCAGTGGGAAGGGAGCAGCTATGGTTACTGCAGTGGCACAGCGGCTTTTCTCCCAGCGGAAGCAGATTGATGAAACGCTAACTCAATTTCAGCTCACGTCTGCTCATTTGCAAGAAGTAAAGAACAAAATGCGAGCAGAGATGGAACGGGGGCTGAAGAAGGAAACTCATCCTACGGCATCGGTGAAAATGTTACCAACATTTGTATATGGTACCCCAGATGGAACAGGTACTTGTGTGTGCCAAAAAAAGTTACAATAAAATAACTAAATAATTACTGGTGACCATGTTTAATGATCGGATAATGGCTCTGATCAAATGCCAAAATAACTGGGTATGATGTCATACCCTGTTATTATGGCGTTTTCCAGTGGTTGTGCTTCAGAGCAGGAAAGACTGCTCTTATGCCAGATGTCCAGCACTGCTTCATACTTTCACTCATGCCATCGCCATTTCACTTTCTACTCTAGGACTCGCTATCTCGCTGTCAGTAAAACACTCTCATCCGCTGATTTAGAAGTAGAGGCAGCAGCAGGCAAGAGTGTTTTCGTTTTTAGCCTGGTTCCTGGGGCTGATTTGTGAAGACAGTGCTCTTTGCTTGCCCTCTCCCACGTCGCTGGCAGAATGATAGTTCAGTGGCAGCAGCGAATGAGAAGGGAGATCAATTACAATTAAAAGCACTGGGGTCAAAACATATAGACAAATAAAAAAGCAAATCTTTATAGTCAAATTTAATGTGCCATTCAAGAGCTGCTGACGCCTCAAAGAAAACGTTGAAAAACATGATATCCAGGCATAAATCAGCTTGTATTCCATAAATCATCTATATATTTCTCTTCTCCATCACTGAGGAAACTTGCATGAAAAGAGGATCTTTGTCCCTTAGAGATCATATGCCTCTAACAAGCTTACTCCCTACTTCAAGTCATAAGCCTCTGTTGTGACATCACAGTCTGTTGCCATGGAAGTAACTGTGATGTCACAAGCAGTGCATTCTGACCTCAAGTAGGGAAAGAGCAACAGGAACAGATGAATTCTTTGGGAGCAAAGATCCTGTTTTCATGCAAATGACCTCGGTAATAAATAACAGGGAGAAGAAATGCAGAACTAATGTGAAATACAAGTTGAATTGTGTCTAAATATTGTGTTTTGTTAAAGTGCTCCTGAAGGAGTCAGCTGCTCTTTAAAGAGATTTATAAAAGGGCAAGCAAAAATCTAGAAATTTAATTGGCCGAGGCCCATCACCTGTCCATGCATTAAATCTCTATAAATGCATGGTCAGTGCTCAATTTCATTTTTCTCCTTAAAAAAAACTACTTGGAGCTATTTTATAAGTGTAATAAGCCCCTCCATTGTGTGCACCATAGGATTTTAATGCACTTCCAATGGGCATAAGGACAATCTGCCTTCAGCCTCGTGTCTTACTACACTCCTGGGGTGTGCATTAAAATCCTATAATGCATACCCTGTCATGGCTTATTACTTACATGAACTTCAGCTTTGAGCTTCAGCATTGAGTGACTTTCTTTGTTCTAGACTACTTGCACCAGTAATTATAAACAATAAAATATAAACAACTATATGTTTAAGATGTTTCTTTTATACACACTTGGTTGCATGATGACCCCATAAACCTCTCAAGCTTTGCTCTTGAGGTTTATGGGTCATCGCACACCTCAGGTGTGTAAAAACAAACTTCACGACACACAGTCGCTAATGCATTATTCTCCATATAATGTGCTGGGTTTGAATCTAAGCTAGGTTCTTAGTCAGGGACCAGTGACAAGCTGTGGAACAGTCCTGGAAAATGCATTCAGTCTTTGTGGTAGAGCTGCATTCAGAGCAGAATGCATGCCCTGGTGGGCTAGGTGGATATGTGACAAGCAGCAATAAAGCACACCCAGCCAGCTGTTGACTTTGGATGTTGGGGTGGATCTGGTCGACTTTGGATGTTGGGGTGGATCTGGTCGACTTTGGATGTTGGGGTGGATCTGGTCAACTTTGGATGTTGAGGTGGATCTGGTCCAGTGCTGTGTAGGCAGTGCCTGGTCCATTCACAAGCCTGGCACAGCAGGGGGGAGTAAGAGGCAGGCTATATGGGATTAGGAGAATGAAATAAGAACAGAGTGATAAATCAGCATTGACTGGGAACAATTCAGGGACAGTAACAACCATAATAGACCTCTGCTTGGATACTGAAGATGGGACTATCAGAGCCTTTAGCACTGGCCTGTTGTGGTTTGCTAGCATATGACTACTACTGATGCTGTTGCTCCAGGTTCAGGAATGAATGGAGGCCGGGGGAGTGGGGGGTAGGATTAGGCCATCCCATAGGTGCAGCATTGTTACTACTGATACTGGTGTACCAGGTTCAGTAACAAATTGAGGGTGGGTAGGGAAATGGCTTTAGGATTAAGCCCTCTCACTGGTGCAGTATTGCTGTTACTGATGCTGTCGCTCCAGGTTCAGAAATGAATGGAGGGAGGAGATGAGTGTTTAGGAATAAGCCACCCCATTAGTGTATCATGGGATACATGGGCTGGCAGTATAGCCTAGAGGTTAGACGAACGAGGTGTGAATGAGCTTGATACATCCAGCAGACCAGACCTGAGTTTGGTTCTCACAATCTGCACTTGCATACTGTGTGACTCTGAGCAAGTCACTTAACCACCCAGTGCTCCCAGGTCACCCCTGAAAACAGGCACTTGTGCCTAGTGGGCCTAACCCGGTTACCAAAGACTAAAATAAAAAAAATAAAAAAATTATTGCTGTTACTGACACTGTCACCCCAGGTTCAGGAATGAATGGAGGGCTGGCAAGAAAGTGGGTTTAAGATTAAGCTCTCCAACTGGTGCTGCATTGCTGTTACTGATGCTGGTACCCCAGGTACAGGAAGGAATGGAGGGCAGGGAAGAGGGATGCAGGATTCAGCCACCCCATTGGTGCAGCATTGCTGCTACTGATGCTGGCACCCCAAGTATAGGAGTGAATGGGGTACATAGATACATAGATACTGATGGCAGATAAGGGCCTTTGACCCACCTAGTCTGCCCAACTGCGCATGTAATTTTGCCTCTCCAAGCGTCTCTTGAATTGGGTTGTCCCCTTCTCACAACTGCTAGGATCCCTCGATGCCTATCCCATGAATTCTTGAATCCTGTAATCATTTCAGCCCCCACCATCTTCTCTGGCAGGGAGGTCACCTTGTCTGCCACCCTTTCCATGAAGAAATACTTCCTTATGTTACCATTCAACCTTCCTCCTTCCCTCCAATTTCATGACCCTTAGTCCTGGAACATCTCGTCCTCGGAAAAATAGTGTTTTCAAACAACATGAAGTCTTGCTATATTATGACTATTGCAGTTTGTCCCACCATTAGAACTGCTCCGGAGATGAAAGAGTTAACTTCCATGCAGGGCATGGAACTTAGAGCGTGAGCTCGGTTAGAGAAGCTCTGTCTGGGATATTTCAAACCGAAACTGTCAGATTCTTTACTCCGCCTCACTGAATAGTCGCTCCGGAGATTCCTCCTACTGCTCGGTTCATTTTCTCGATTTAAAGAGTTTTTTCTCGGTTAAATTCAACCTCGATTATCATTATTTTAACCGCAAACCGATCGGTTCAAGCTCTGTCTATGGTATTGTAAGTAATAGATAGGTTTATTCTGTGTGGAACTTGTAAATGTTTATTGGTTCGGTTTGAACTGATCAGGTTGTTTGGAAACTTTATTCTGAAGCATTTAGAGTGTGGTTCCCGGTTCTTATCGGTTCTAAAAAGAACGGATTTCATTACGTTTTTTTCCACGACCCGTGACACGGTTGGGAACTGATATGGGTGTCTTGCCTGGCACTGCCGAAAAAAGGGCAAGTTTTTGGTTAGGCTGGCATTATGTCTGAGAAACCCAAAAGAAAAACCAGGCCCACTGGGTTTCAACACTGTAGTGTCTGTGGGGAAGCCTTTGCCAAGGCTGACCCACACACACATGTGTTTATTGTCTGGGGTTTGACCACCTCAATGCAGACTGCCAGATTTGCAAGAATCTCCCTGCAGCTACCCTAGATAAGAGAGTTGGTAGGCTCAGGGAATGAGAGGCCAAAAAGTCCGCTGACCCGGATGGCCAGCCTGGTTCGGTGCCAACCGAACCGGAGGGAGTGCCCTCTGACCAGGGCCAGACTTCCTCGAGCAAACGTAAAGCTGACTGAGGAGCCAATTCCAGCAAAGAGAACTAGAAAATCAGCAGGTGTGGAGTCAAAAATCCCTTCTCCAACTGCTGCAGAGATAGCCAGGGCAATTCAAATTGTCCAGTCACTTTCCCCAGTGCCGTCCGAACCGCCACTATCTGGCAAGAGGTCGGTTCGGTCGGTTCCACCGGTTCAAGAATATGATATAGAGGAGTTTTATGATCCAGAGGAGGGGGAGGATGATTATGAACAGTGTGAATGTGACTTTGAAAGTCTGGATGTGCTCATTGAACGGACATCTCCCCAGACAGACCTTTAGGAGAATCTCCCCTAGGCTTGCTGAGTCCCCTTCTCATTTTCTGTTTTATAAAAAAGTTGCTGAAACCCTCCAGCTTCCTTTAGAGGAGGCTTTGGATGAGCAAGAGGAGCCTGACTTTGTAGAGATGATGGATATCCCAGAGTCCAGGAGATTGTCTATTCCTTTACATAAATCCTTTAGGAAACAAACAATAACAATTTTAAAAGCTCCTAATTCTGTGCCTCCTGTAGATAAAAAGATGGACAGGAGGTACATTTTGTCAGGTCCTGATACAGAATTTATTTCACAGCAATGCAGCCATGTTGGGGTAGTTCAGGCTGCAGCCTGTGATAAAGCTAATATTCCCCTGGCTTCATATCCTCCTGACAAGGACTCCAGGAAGATTGATGCCATGGCTAAAAAACAATACATGGCAGCGTCCTTGGGACTCAGACAAGCAAATTATATGGCTTATGTTGCAAGATACCAAAAATCTAGATGGGATACTGTCATGGCTTTAGCCAAACAGGCCTCTGGCCAGCTTGCCAAGGAGCTGGAGCAGGTGGCTGCTGATGGTATTGAGGCATCCAAGGTGCAATTCCATGCTGCTGTGGATTCTAATGATGTATCCTCTAGAGTCATGGCTACATCTGTGGCCTTTCGTAGGTTGGCTTGGCTCAGGTGTACTAGCCTGTCACAGGATACCTGTGGTGGGAAATTCTCTGTTTGGGGAGCAGACAGAGAATTATATGAAGAAAATGGATGAATATAGAACCACTTATAGGAGTGCACAAGCCAAGGAACGGCAAGCCACTCCTCAGAGACAGCCCCCCAGGAGTAGAGGCAGGCCTTTTCACAGGCCTTTTTACCAAGCCCAGGCCTCCTCTTCAGCTTATGTTCAGAGGGGGTTCTTCAGAGGGAGAGGCAGACGGGGTACAAGCAGGCCTGCTCCTACCCCTCAGCCTAAAGCCCCTGCCAAACAGACACCCTTATGGGATGCCCAGGGCCAGTTCTCCATTACCTGTAGGGAGCAGGCTAGCTTACTTTGTCCAGGATTGGGAGTCTTTAACATCAGACAAGTGGGTCCTGGAAGTAGTAAGCCGGGGTCTGATTCTCAGCTTCAAAAAATTTCCAAAGATGAGAATCACATCTTTTCCACCTGCAAACCCTCTAGAGACTCTTGCTTTGGAAACAGAAGTCTCAACCCTCCTGGCTCTCAGAGCTGTAGAAAGGGTTTCTCCCCTACACCAGGGCAAGGGTCTGTACTCCAGGTACTTCCTTACCCCAAAAAAGACAGGAGAGTGGCGGCCCATCCTGGACCTAAGATATCTGAACAAGCACCTTTTAAAACCAAAATTCAAAATGGTGACTCTGGGAATGATTTTACTCTCCCTAAGGCCAGGGGACTGGCTAGCTTCCCTGGACCTCAAGGATGCCTACTTCCATGTTCTTATCAGAAGCTCCCACCGAAAGTACCTCAGATTGGAATTGCCCTCAGAGCCTTCCTTCCCCTAGAAAGGGTAAGGACCCTGGTGGCCCTGGCCTCGTCCTTCACTCTTCAGGTCTCTCGACCAGCAAGGCATTTCCTACAGCTCCTAGGACACATGGCTGCTTCCACAGCTGTAGTGCAAGGAGCAAGATTTCAGATGAGGGACATTCAGTTCCATTTGAGAGCCTTTTGGTCTCAAAAGAAGAGATTCCTTATCCAAGTTGATCCCAGTGACTCGAACCCTGATCCAGGCCTTTCAGTGGTGGCAGGATCAGAGCAATCTGAGACAAGGGGTGCCCTTCATCCCTCTATCTCACTCCTTGACCCTTACTACAGATGCGTCCCTCTTGGGATGGGGAGCTCACATGGGCGACATCTCCACCCAGGGATTGTGGTCCCTCAGGAATCTCTTCACATCAATCTGTTGGAACTCAGAGCTGTTTTCTAGCTCTTCAGTTTTTCTGCATCTGTTCAGAACAAAGTGGTACAGGTCAGAACAGACAACACCACTACAATGTGGTACAGCAACAAACAAGGGGGCACTCGGTCTTGACCTTGTGCAGGCGATGAAGTTGTGGTCTCTGGCTTATTCCTGAACACTTCCCTCATAGCAGTTCACCTCCCAGGCAAGGACAATGTCCTGGCAGATGCTCTCAGCAGGATTTCCCAGGGCCATCACGAATGGTCACTGGATCCCCAAGTACTGGGGATAGTTTTTGCCAGATGGGCACCCCTCAGATAGATCTTTTGCAGCCCCAGACAATCATCAACTTCCTCTTTTTGTTGCAGGCCCCCAGTGTTGGGCTCCAGTCCCCTGGATGCCTTTCTCCTCGATTGGGAAGGAAGTTTCTCTATGCCTTCCCCTTCCTCTCCTGTTCAAGGTGCTAGTCAAAATCAGATCTCAGCCCTGCAAGATGATCCTGATTGCTCCAGACTGGGCCAGGCAGCCCTGGTACCCACTCCTTCTGTCCTTAGCAGTCCATCTTCCCTGTGTCTCCCCAGGAACCACAATCTGTTAACCTGTGCCCAGGGAGAGTCTGGTATCGAATCTCAAATCCCTCAACCTCAAGGCCTGGCTCTTGAGGAGTTAGGATTTGCTGATCTACAACTTTCTCAAGGTGTTCTTGAAATCTTGAAAGCTTCTAGAAAGCCTTCCACTAGGGCTACTTATAATTCCAAATGGAAAAGGTTTTCCATATGGTGTTCTGGGAAGCATATTTCCCCGGAATCTGCTGATTTGCCCACTGTTTTGGACTATATGGTCCATCTTAATTCTTTGGGGCTGAGACCAGCTACCCTGAAAGTGCACTTGGCAGCTGTCTCTGCTTTCATTTCAGCAGGGAAGCCCTCTTCTCTTTCTGCTCACCCTGTATTTTCCAAGTTTTTTATGGGATTGCTTCATACCAATCCTCCATTCAGGGACCCTGCCCCTGCCTGGGATCTTAATGTTTGCATTGCTCAGCTGATGCAACCCCCTTGAACCTCTGTCTTGACGCAGAGCTTAATATGACTTGGAAAACTGTATTTCTAGTAGCCATCACTTCTGCCAGGCATATAAGTGAGTTACAAGCTTTGTCAGTAGAGACTGACTTTATTTCCTTTCACAGGGATAAGGTAGTCCTCAGGACTAACAGGAAGTTTTTGCCTAAGGTGGTTTCAGATTTCCACCTTAATCAATCTATTTCACTTCCAGTGTTCTTCACTGACCATTCCTCCTCTGGTGATAGGAGGCTGCACAGCTTAGATGTTAAGAGGGCCCTAAGTTACTACGTAGAGCATACCAAGGGTCACAGGTTTGACTCCCTCCAACTGTTTCTCACTTATGGTGAGGTTGGGAAAGGGAAACCTGCCACTAAGAGATCCATTGCCAGGTGGATTGTCTCTTGTATCCAATTCTGCTATCAAAAACTGGGTAAGGTCCCCCCTTCAGGCCTGAGGGCTCACTCTACGAGAGGTACAGCTGCATCTCTAGCTGCTGCCAGAGACATCCCTATCTTAGAGATATGTCAAGTAGCTACTTGGAAAACAGTACACACTTTCACCAAGCATTACTCCCTGGATATCCAGGCCAGAAGGGATGCTTGGTTTGGCACAGCCATGCTTCAGAGCCTATTCCCTAAGTAGGTTCTGTCTCTCCTCCATGGAGGTACTGCTGTGTAGTCTGCAATAGTCATAATATAGCAAGACTTCATGTTGTTTGAAGAAAAAAATTACTCACCTTAGTAATGTTGTTTCTTCTAATGGAGTCTTGCTATATTATGACCTCCCCCCCAGACTGCCCCTCTCAGAACTTCTACTTGGGGTATGGGGTGGGCAGTCCACTGTTGGCACTTATTGATGCCCCTTTTTATGTTTTCCACCACTTCTTTTTGGGGTGTTTTGGTGTTGTGTTTTTATTTTATCTTATCTTATCTTATTTTCTGGTCCCCTGACTTGAGTCTTGGTGTTGGGACCAGGAAAATGTGTTGATATTTTAGTAGCCAGTTGGCCAGTGTGAGTTACAGCTTCCACACAGAACCTTAGTGAGTTTTGCTCGTAAAGATCTGACAGTTTCGGTTTGAAATATCCCAGACAGAGCTTCTCTAACCGAGCTCGCACTCTAAGTTCCATGCCCTGCATGGAAGTTAACTCTTTCACCTCCCGGAGCAGTTCTAATGGTGGGACAAACTGCAATTGTCACAATATAGCAAGACTCCATTAGAAGAAACAACATTACTAAGGTGAGTAATTTTTTCTTCCTGCGCCTTGTTCCTCCCCATGAGGTACTTGTATGTCTCTACCATAGTCCCCCTCCTCCCTCCCTCCACTCCTCCAGGAAGTACAGTACATATTAAAGTTCTTCAGCCTGTCCTGTGTTGCAAACACTGTACCATCTTGGTTGCCCTCCTCCAAACTGTCTCCACCCTCTCTATATTCTTACATAGGTAAGGCCTTCAGAACTGGACACTGTACCCCAGGTGTGGCCTCACCAGTGTCTTGTATAGTGGAATTAAGACCTCCCTTTTCCTGCTATTGATGCCCTCCTTATACATCCCAGCATTCTATTTGCTTTGCCTACTGTCTTGGCACACTGACTCCCAACCTGTAGGTCATCAGAGTATTCCATTGTTAGATATTTTTCAGTGTTGTATTGTAACTTTATAAACCATTTTTTTCCCTTGTAGTGTAATGCTTGAGTGTTATGTGCTCATGTTAAAATAACAATTTTTTTAACGATTAAAGGAATAAGTGGTGTGCTGGTGGGGAGGAGAGGACTGAGCATCCCAGAGGAGCTAAGCATCTCTTTTTGACTGGGTAATGCAACTTTTGCAGCCTGCCAGGCGGATTACGCATTATTGGAGGTACCATGTACGTGTGCACCCACTGGGGTGAAACAGGACAGGAAATCCCCTTTGCATGGTGGGATGAAGCCTGGAAATCCCCAGTGCATGGTGGGATGAAGCCAGAAGGTTCTATGATGCCAGTTCGACAAATATTTTGTTGACCAAGGTTACAGTGACAGATTTATGTCGACCACAATTGCAGTCGGCATAAATCCGTCCGAGAACACTGTGATTTATTCAGGTGGTTCTACCCCCATCCCCCGCACCCCCTGTACTTAAGATAATCAACTCCAAGTCAGAGTTGATTCGGAGAGAGGGTGCAAGACCCCGTGAAAGCAGTGCTGGGGTCCCATGGTGACAGTACAGTGGCCCATCACTGAGTCACTGTACTGTCATTCACAGTACAGGTGTCGATGTTCAATCAGCATATGAAGCCAGAAAATCCCCTGTGCATGATAGGATAGAGTCAGGCATTCTCAAACCTGGAAGGAACTGACTTCCTGCTTCTTTACCAAACATGTGTTCCTGAGTGGGGAATGCTGAAATACTGACTCCCATAGTCCTCGCCAGGGGGAGGCCACCAAGGAGGGCATAAAAGGATACGTGAGAGAGTTGGTTCTTGGAGGTGTCTAGGCGGCAGTGGGAACTGCTGGAGATAAGAGGGATAAATAAAATATAGAAGACGAATAGGATGTCCAGTATTGCACAGTGTTTCTGTGAGATGTCATGGCATTTGAGGCTGCCCGGTCATTCGTTAAACATTAAAGGAATAATGCATGACAGGGTGTGTGTCATGCTGGGATAACGCCATGCCTGGGGGGGTTGGGCACGAGGCCGCAGGCCAAGTGCATCCAATGCCCCAGGCGTGGCATTATCCCAAATGACACACACCCTGGAATGCATTATTCCTATTATACAATGGCTCGTTGTTATACATAAAATAAAATAAATATTTTTAAAGAATGTTTTTATTAGTGTGGAAAAATATTTTTGTTCCTTAAGAGGAGATGCAAAAAAAAAAAAAAGTGCTCCATATCCAGATCATCCATATTGGTTCACAGTGAGGCTGAGACTAGACCTGTGGCATCATGCTGGGATAACGCCTGGGCCCAGCCCCAAACTGACCAATCACAGTCCAAGATTCTTTCTTGCCATTGTATAATAAAGGAATAATGCATAACAGGGTGTGTGTCATGCTGGGATAGCGCCACGCCTGGAGTGATTAGGCACGAGGCTGCAGGCCGAGTGTGACTAATCACCCCAGAAGTGGCGTTATCCCAGCACAACACACACCCTGAAGTGCATTATTCCTATTATACAATGGTTCTTTGTTATAAAAATAAAAAAAATGTAAAACATTTTTTCAGTAAATTTTTAGTGTGGCAATATATCTTTGTTTCTGAAGGGGAGATGTGAGAAATCAGTGGCATCCTTAATGGCATCAATGAGATCAATTACCCATGGAGTCGTGCCGGGATAATGCCATGGGTCCAGCCCCAAACTGATCAATCACAGTCCAAGATTCTTTGTTGCTATTGTATAATTTAAAATAATGAACTTACATAGCTCTGCCCAGTTTTGTAAAGCTGTGTTTCTAACAAGTTTTGAGAACATTACACCTGCACAATTATGAATCATCAGTGCCTTAAAACAGCTCTCTTTTTTCTACAGCTTTGCATATTCATTGTTAAAATTACCACTCCATAACTGAATCATATCATTCTCTTTCTTTCGCTCAGAAAATGGAAGGTTCCTGGCACTTGATCTTGGGGGCACCAATTTTAGAGTTCTCCTCGTCAAAATTAGAAGTGGTCTACGAAAATATGTTAGGATGTATAACAAGATTTATGGTATCCCTGTGGGAATAATGCAGGGAACGGGCGAAGAGGTAATTTTTTTCAAACCAATTCACTGTCTAGTTCTCTTTAAGTTCTAGTTCTGTTAGGAATAAGACCACCATTATAGCCGGTCTTATTAGTTCGGCTGACCTGGCTTGCATCACCGAGACCTGGCTGGATGAAAATTCAGGCCCCATATTGGAGGCCATGATTCCGGCTGGGTACTCGGTGATACACCGCCTGAGATTGGACTGCAGGGTTGGGGGGGTTGCAGTCTGTTTTAAGACTAAATTGGGCCTCATGAATGTGGTAGTAGGTGAGGCTGAATCCTTTGAGTGCACAGTTGTAGCAGGTGTAGGCATTCGAATTGTTCTCATCTACCGTCCACCCGGAGATGGGAAACGCTTCTTACAGGAAGTAGCAGACTTCCTCATCGATATGTCATTTGAGTCGCCCAGATTGATGGTCCTGGGTGACTTTAACGCCTGGGTCGACGATAAACTCTCACAATTTGGTAATTGCTTCCTCCAACTTATGTCTTCTTTGGGCCTCACACAAGTAGTTTCCACTGCTACACATAAATCTGGGCACTCTCTGAATTTAGTCTTCCTCTTAGGGATTGATTCATCCGACGTGGGGGTGGAACCAGTCGCCTGGTCTGACCACCACACTGTGAGGTTCAATTTTTACACCCCTCTGAGAAGGCCTTCCCCTGTGGAGATGGTCAGGTACCGCCCATTATGGAATATTACTTTCCAGGGCCTTGCAGCGGTCCTTGACCTCTCATCCCCATTGCGACTAGCAGTAACCCAGAGGCACTGGTGTGGCCTATTCTGGCTTTGTTACGGTGGCCCTGGATCTTATTGCTCATGTTCGTGAGCGCTCCCTATCCCTTCACCCCAGGTCCCCCTGGTTTGATAGGACACTGAGGGAGTTGCGGAGACAGGGGCGAAGGTTAGAGCGTTGTTGGCGCAAATCCGCCCTTGATGCCGACCACCTTTGATGGAATATTATTCTATCTATCAATCTGCAATCACCCATAAGAAGGCAGAATTCCTGTCCAGGGAGATTGCAGTTGCACAGAATCGACCGGCTCAGTTATTTCAGACTGTAAACAGACTGTGCAACCCAGCCTGTCTACAAGTCCGAAAAGCCTTTTCAACAGAGGCAGAGCTCATTGTTCTTTGCAACTAAGGTGGCTGACATCAGGCGGCTTATGTCCGGGCAGTCTCTAAGGGTGATGTTGTGGAACAGTGTGAGTTCACAATACTTCAGTTCTCTTGAAGTTCCTTTTGCCAACCAGAAGTCGTGGATATTATGAGGATCATCCATAGTGTGCGCC
Organism: Neoceratodus forsteri; assembly: GCA_016271365.2. NCBI lineage: Eukaryota > Metazoa > Chordata > Ceratodontiformes > Ceratodontidae > Neoceratodus > Neoceratodus forsteri. Next base: position 1,102,989,946 of record CM028135.1, on the reverse strand, counting down.
CCACAAGCTGTGGTTTGGACCCTGGACCAACTCCCCTAATTTTGGGTTGTTCTGAGGCCATCGGTCCAGTTATGGTGCAAATAGTCTGGTGCTCCTTAGAGTCAGCTGAGTTTCCTAACTCCGTGAAAGAGGCAGTGGTGACACCCCTCTTGAAGAAAGCTACTTTGGACCCAGACTGTTTTCCAAACTACAGACCTATCTCTAACCTTCCCTTTATTGGGAAGGTTATTGAGAAGGTAGTGGCAGCCCAATTGGAAGACCATTTAACCATCCATAGTATCTACGAATCTTTCCAATATGGTTTTCGTAAAAGACACAGCACCAAGGCTGCGCTGGTTTGGGTGCTTAATGATCTTCTGAGGGCGAGGGATCAGAAGAGACGTTCCATTCTAGTTCTTCTTGATCTCTCATCAGCTTTTGACACTGTGGATCACCTGGTGTTGTTAGCATGCCTGACGCTAATCTGTGGAATGTCGGGAACTGTTTTAAAATGGTTCACTTCATTCCTTACTGGGAGATCACAAAGAGATGTGTCGGGGGTTCATTCCTCCGGCACAACTCCTTTGTTATGTGGGGTGCCTCAGGGTTCAGTGCTGTCACCCATGTTATTCGCAGTGTATATGCTGCCCCTCGGAGACATTATAAGATGGAATGGGCTGAGGTTTCACTGCTATGCAGATGATACCCAGCTATACCTGTCTTTTGCACCTGACCAGGATGGAGCACTCTCGGTGTTTAATAACTGTCTGGAAGAAATCCAAGGGTGGATGGATTCTAGTTGGTTAAAGTTGAACTCAGAGAAGACAGAGGTGTTAGTGGTGGACCCTGGTGGTCAGATAGCGAGGTCACATGATGGCATACCCTCTGGAATTTTTCTTGGTGGCGTGTCACTTCCAACCTCTGAACAGGTGCGCAACTTTGGGATTGTCCTCGATGATAGGCTGACCCTTCACTCTCAAGTGTCGGCCATTGTCAGGACTTCCTTTTACCATCTTAGGAATATTGCCAGGGTGCATCACCTTGTTCCATCTGACTCTTACCAACGTTGGTCCATGCTTTCGTGTCCTCTCGCTTGGACTACTGCAACGCACTTTACTTTGGGCTTTTTGGGGTTGAAATCCGTCGCCTACAGCTGGTGCAGAACGCTGCAGCCCGGGTTTTGACTGGGACAAGGAGATCCAGTCATATTACCCCGGTACTGCGCGAACTGCACTGGCTTCCTATACGGTGGCGGATCACCTTTAAAGTAATTTTATTGACTTTCAAAGCCCTTCATGATCAGGGTCCGACCTATCTGAAAGAACTTCTGGTGCCTTACTGCCCCGGCCGATCGCTCCACTCGACTGACGAGAGGTTGTTAGAGATTCCAAGAGTGAGTTTAAAATTTTCTGGTAGTAGATCATTTTCTTATGCTGCACCCACTCTTTGGAATTCTCTACCATGCCGGTTAAGGGAGTGCACCTCCGTGGAGGTATTTAAGAAAGATTTAAAAATTTACCTGTGGCACTTGGCTTATTTGGAAGATTAATGGAAACTGATTGTAAATATTTTGTTGATTGTATAGATGATTTTATTGTTTGTTTTAATATGTGATGTTTTAATGAAATTATTTTATTTATATGTTTGAAATTGGTATTGTATGTTGTGGTTTTGATATGTAAAGCGCCTTGATATTCTGAAAGGCGCTTTAAAAATGAAGTTATTAGTATTATTATTATTTAACTGAACCAGCTTATAACTACAGTTTTACATGTCAATCTGCTTTCAGCTCTTTGATCACATTATACAATGCATCGCCGACTTCCTGGATTACATGGGCATTAAAGGAGCAAGGCTTCCCCTTGGTTTTACATTTTCATTCCCTTGCAGGCAAGCCGGCATTGATAAGGTAAGTATAGGACAGAATTTCATAACTCTTCAGTTATTCTCAGCAAGTCTTTCTGTAACTTTTTGCATTTCCATTAATCCCTGCTTCCAAAATGCCAGTACAGCACTAGGCAGAAGGACTTACTGGGGGAAGAGGGGACTGGAGGAAATATTGCTTCTTCCAGAAAGTGGTGGGTATATGGAATCCACTCCCACATCACATACTAAACTCAGAAAGAAGAACATTTTAAGGGAAGATTAGCTTTATATTTACAGGGGTAAAAAATAAATGGATACTACTGATGGGAAGTGGGGGTGGGGGTGGGCTTGATAGGTAACAAGCCTTTATCTATCTATCTCATCATTTGTATGCTCGTATATTACATGGAAAAATAACCTCAACAACAAATACAGATATCACCGTACAGTTATTCTCCACCAGTGTATAAAGGGGGCCATTCAACATATATTATGCAAAACCCTGCAATCTGACTGGCTGCATCATAAAACAATCAGGTAAACCCCTGCACAATGCCATTTTTCTACCCAATAATTCTTTTTCATCACTCAACAGTTCCAGAACCTGGTGATATTAGTTGAGCAGATGCATAGATTGATTCTTTCTGTGCAAGGCCTATTAAACAGACTTCACACAGTCTCAAATTTCCAATGTTATTTAAGCATGTAAAAAGACAAGATTTATGTTCCCATAAAACCCCACCATTCCATCAAATACAGGGTACTCAAAAGGACTGTAGGACTTTATATGTGAGGGGGTTATACCCTCCCCCTCTAAATTGTGCCCGTGTTTACATACAAGACAGCAGCTTTTGTAGCATAGGGTCGGCATTTGTTTTTCTGCTTGTTTTGGATACAAAACTGTATCACAGAAACTCTTAGCAAGTCTGTCAGAAAGTGATTCAGATTTGCTCCTTGTCAAATTATAGAGAATGTGACCGAACATGATTAGTCCTTATCTAGTGAGATCCAGCCATGGCCTCAGGCACCCTGATGGGGTGGTGAGGAATTTGTGCTGTGGTGTGTTTTTTTATCATGGTGAGTGGACAGTGACCTTGATCAGTAGAAAAGCTGGTTACTGAGATGTGAAAGAGAGAAGAGAAGGAGGGTGGGGCTGCAGGACAAAGCACTAGAAATGCCTAGAAAAATGATTACATATATTACAAAAATTGCACTTTTGTAGGCAGGAACTACATGTTTAAAAATTCTGCAATTCAAAAAGCAAAGACATGTGGCTTTGGTTTCCAATATTTAAAAAAAATGACCCTCATACAGTAAGTACACAGACTAAGCTAGGTGGCGTTTTACTTTTTTATTTAGCAATAAGGCACAACAGGGTGTGCATTGTGCTGGGATAATGGCACTTCTTGGGTGGGTTGAAGCACAGTGCTGAAGACTGAGTGCTTACCACCGATAATCGGCTTATCCCACGCCCTATCACATCTGCTCTACTGCAATTATGAAATGGTCCATTAGCATTACTAAATAAAAATAATTTTTAAACACTTTTTGTATCATTTACTAGGAAATGAAAATAAAAAATGTACTCAAATGTTTTAAAAGAATAGTCCAATTTGGTCACTGTAGTGTTTACTCCTAGCCAGCAGGTGGAGGCATTGCTACATATAAGAATGTGTAGGACTAATAAAAGTAGTGAGGGTGGGCAAAGATTTCAACAGACTGTGTGCCATCAGGGAAATTTGCTGTGTTAACCCTAAGGCTGCCGACAGAATTAGAACGTATAGGAATTTTGGACTGATATATCAGTCCGCAGCCATGCAAGGGTTAATATGTGCATTCGGGAGTTGTTCAGTGTGATGTTCTATACAATTTAAAATGAGTAGCCTTCAGTATCATGGCACAGTGTGGGTAAGTGATGGTGGCAGTTGACCAGCAGTGAGAGCGCAAAAGACCAGTGAGGTGGGGATGAAAGACACTCTTTAGAGCTACAGTCTGTGGCTGAAGTTGGCATTGACAGTGTTTGTTCATGCTGCAATCCGCAGCTGAAGTAAAAACTAGAAAAGTTAAATTACATTGCGGATGGGCTGTTAGACCTGGTGTTATTTTTGTGATTCCTTGTCTGCGTGTGAAGATGCATGAGGGAGTAGTCAGTGATAGTGGGGAGCGATATGCCAGAGGTGATTGGGGTAAGGAGAACTAAGACGACTCGGAACATCTTCCCATGCTGTTGTGCTGGGATATCAGCATGGAGTTCCGAATTCCTCAGCCAATGAGGTTACAAGATTTTCTCGACTCATTTCATAATTCTGCTTATAACTGTAGTCAAAATATCTCTACCACCATAAAAAAATTAAACCTGCACCCACAGGACCAATGGCCTTCCTTTCTTTGTATGTCCACCATGGGATGCTCAGTCCTCTTCCCCAACCGGCTCTGTGATGATAGTATCTGCCAAAGAGTGCTGAACTCTCCTCCCAAGGATAGGAGACTGTCCTATGAGATGCTTAATCCCCCTCGGCCCTCTGATAGCATTCATAGCGGAGTGCACAGACCTCCTTCCCCAAGGAGCAGACTGTCCTATGAGATGCTCAATCCTCTTCCCCCCCAGCCGGCCTTCTGATGGCATTCATAGCGGAGTGCAGAGACCTTCCTCCCTCCATAAGGAGGAGGAGGAGACCGTCCTATGGGATGCTTAATCCATGCCCCCCCCATGGCAAACCCTCTGATGGCAGCATCGCAATGGAGTGCACAGACTTCCCTCCCCGAGAAGAAGACTGTCCTATGGGATGCTCACTCAACTCCCCTGCCGGCCCTCTGATGACTCTGGCTCACTCCCGAACCTGGGTCGCTGGCATCACATGCAGTGGCACTACTGGTGTGCCCATCTTCCTGCACGTACAGCATTCTTTTAAGGAATGGATGATCATGCGTACCTCCTAGCAGAATCAGCATGCCCAACAGAAACCAGCAGATTACACGTCCTCAGGCCCCCAGAGGGTTCCGTTGCTGGTGGAGGTTCCTCTCCTTAGTGCCAAGGTGTACAGAATCCATGGCCAACACTTCCCCTTAAACCAGGATAACCACAGTTTCTTATACCATGGAGTGTGGAGACAGCCTGGATAGCACACCACAAACCTGACGGACCTCTGATTTTGTTAGTCTAGCTCTGCATATCCTCCATAGCTACGGCCTCCATTTTGTGTCCTAATAGTTAACCTTCTTCTCACCATTTCTTATTTAAGGGGTCCCTTGTGAACTGGACCAAAGGTTTCAAGGCAACAGACTGTGAAGGAGAAGATGTAGTTGATATGCTAAGGGAAGCCATGAAAAGAAGAAATGTAAGTATTTCCTAATATGTTAACTAGAACTTTCAAACTGTCAGATTCCACTTCAGCTGAACACCATCACAAAACCACAATTTCAGTGAATCCAGAACATTTCTGGTCAATTAAAATTCATTAAAATGCCACAACACTCTGAAAATTGTAGAAAATGTATGGCTCAAATCCACAAAATGCCATGACGTTCCACATCCCCTATCTGTGCAATATCTGTGCAGTTATGGGAAGATTCTGCAGTCACAGAATATTCCTTACAATCTGTAAGTGGGCGATATCTTTTGCTCAGCTCTGATACTGATACTAGGCATGCATTTATTTATTGATTGACTGATTAATTGATTGATTGAGTAGGTTTATTAGGTCAGGTAAACCCAGAATCTCATTTCCAATAAGGTCCCGACAGAGACGGTGAACAGTTACAGAGGTTCCAAGAAAGTACAGAAAAGAATCAACAGAAACAGAAAGATAAGACAGTGACAACAGAAAAAAACCAAAGGTCGATCTAGGCTGCCTGGAGTTCCCGAACTGCCCCAGGATCTATTGTCCATATGGGGTTTTATCCCCCTGGTCCACTCCTGCTTCCCTCCCTACTACCACTGACCTGAGTAACCACAGATCTCTTCACTCTGTCTCACCCACGCTTGAAACCGTTTATGGTCTTGGTGCCCACCACCTCCACTGATAAAGTTCCACAGCTCCACCACCCTTTCTGTAAAATAAAACTTTCTTACATCCCTCTTAAACCTTCCACCTCCAGTTTCCACTCGTTATCTTGGGTTCTTGACTCACTTCTCCTGCTAAATAGCCCCCCACAGTTCACCTTGTTTATTCCCTTCGGGAGCTTGAAGGTCTCTGTCATATCCTCCCTCTCTTGCCAGCTCTCCAATGAGTACATATTCAGTGACTTGAGACGATCTTCGTAAGATCTGCCCTGTTGGTCCTAAATCATCTTGGACACTTTGTATTGTAGCCTCTCCAGCCTGTGCCTGCCCTTCCTTAGGTGACGACTCCAGAAGTGAGCACAGTATCCCAGGTGTGGTCTCACCAGTTACCTATATAGAGGTGGCAGTACCTCCTTTTTCCTGCTGTCAATACCCCTTCCAATACACCCCAGCATCCTATTTGCCTTACTCTAGGTCTTGTTACACTGGCTTGATTGTTTGAGGGAGTCACTAATGATGATGCCCAGGTCCCTTTCCTCTGCCTTATTGCTCAGTGTAATCCCTTCCATCCATTACTCTGTCCTGTTTTTTTCCCCTAGATGCATAACCTTGCATTTTTTGGCATTGAATTTTAACTGCCAAACCTTAGACCACCTATCTAGCCTCTGTAGATCCCTCTGTATTTCCCAGATCCCTTCGTTGCTATCTACCCAACCGAAGGGCTTTGTGTCATCTGTGACAAGATGCAGCTTGCCCTGAATGCCCTCTCTGATGTTGCTGATCAACATATTGAAGAGAGCAGGACCCTGGACAGATCGCTGTGGCACCCCACTTGTGACGTCCCTTTCTTCTGAACTGACCCCATTTACCACCACCCTGCGCTGTCTCTACTTCAAACTGTTTCCAAGTCATCTACGTCTGTAGCCATGCCCAGATCCTCCTGCTTCTTCAGCAATCTTCTGTGTGTGAGTCAAAAGCCCTGCTGGAATCAAAGTAGAGCCAATCCAAAGTGTGGCTCTTGCCTACTACCTTTTGTACCCAGTCAAAGAAAACTATCAATGTATGACAAGACCTGTCTGCCACAAACCCATGCTGTTTACTATAGACAGTTACTCTCTAGGTAGTCCACAAGGTCCTCTTTGATCAGGGACTTTATCAGTTTACCCACTACAGAAGTAAGACTGACAGGTCTGTAATTCCCCAGTTGCTCCTTGTCTCCCCCTCCCCAGCTTGTGTAGTGGGAGTATGTCTGCTACTCTCAAGTCTTTCCCAACTACCCCTGTCTGAACTGAGCTACTTACCAGCCTTACTAGGGGTACAGCCAGTACTGCAGCCATTTCCTTGAGTACCTTTGGGTGCATCCCGTCTGACATGGGGGTTTTATCCGCCTTTAGGGTTTCAATCCCCTTCCGAGCCCTTTATCTGGTAAATCCTGGCTGCCTCATTTCAGGACTGCTCCTGACAGTCACCTTGATACCGCGTGCAGGCGGGGGCCCACCATCTTCCCTTGTGAAGACTGAGGAGACATAATCACCAAGGACAGTTGCTTTTTGTTCCTCTTCCTCTAGTACCCCCCTCCCATAGCCTAATAATACCCCTCCCTGCTTTCTTCTTCCTTAATATATCAGAAGAATTGTTTTTTCGCCACCCTTGACCCTCTCTGCAACACTCAGCTCCATGCCTGCCTTTGCCTCCCTGACTGTCCTGTTTGCTCCCTCAGTTTGGGTCTCTCCCTCCTCCTCCTCTTCCTACCTTTTCTTGTACCTGGTGGGAGCCTTTTTTTGGCCCTTATTGCTTCTCTGACCCATTCTGAGAATCATAGTTTTCTTGCATCTGTTTTGTTTTGTATTAATTTTCGTGCATGACTTTGTTGCCTCAAGAATAGTCCCCCATGATTGCCCCCTAACTTTTCTCTACACCTTTCTTCAACGCTGTTCATCCTGGAAAATTTGTCTCAGACCAGCTACCTCATTGGGTTGAATTCTGTTCTTCTAAAATCTAGGCGTTCAGTTTTTGATGGGGGCATTCTGGTCCTGAGGGCCAGCCTGATCCAAATGGAGTTATGGTCCCTGACCTCAGTGGCTCCCCTAACCTCATTTCACTAACCATCTCCCAGTTGGTGAGCACCAAATTGAGAATGGCTGCCTGTCTAGTGGGTTCCTTAACCAGCTGCACCAGCAGGCAGTCCTGCAATGTATCCAGCAGGGCCTGACTTCTGGTACACCTGGAAGCTGGAATGTTCCAGTCAGTATCCGGCAGGTTATTAAGTGTTGTGCTGTGGTTCATGTCTCCCCACCACCACCACCACACACACACACACTCTTCTGTCATCCCCCTGGGGCTGGAATATGAAGTTGCCTCCTCTCCTGGCTTGCTTCCCCTTCTTGAGTTGCTTCCCCCCTAGAATATCCCCCCTTCTGAGTTTCTCCCCTTCCCTGAGTCACGTCCCACCTAGAGATGATTATCTATTTTAAAAGAGGTGCGGGTAAAAGTCAGAGCAGCAATGTTTTCGCAATTTGTAGCAATCACTATTGTGTGCAGTCAGTGTATTTGTATGTGCTATTTTGCAGTCACTGTTTTTTGTTTGTTTTTTGCTGTTATAACATGGAACCACATTGACTCCCCTTTGCTTCCCCTGATATGTCTGTCCTCCACAGCCACTGTGCCCTCCTTGGCACATAGGACTACACATCCTTTCGCCTTTCTCTCTATCCTATCTAAACACTGTGTAACCTGGGACTGACAAGCTCCAGTCATTCCCCGTGTCCAAAGTTTCAGTGATGGTTACAAGGCCCAACTCAGTGTCTGCCACCAATGCCTGGAGCTCACTGATTTTATTACCCAGAATCACAGCATTAAGGCAGACCCCCCTCCGCAACAAGCTCCAGATTCTCATTTGCTGTTTTTTTATCTATACCTGCATTCCTTCTTATTCTTCCCCCTTTACCTCATCCACTACTACTTTTTAAACCTCAACCTTATTTTTACCCACCTTACTGCTCCCATTCCCGAGTACAGGGGGAGCACTAGCTAGGTTCCCATCCCTCACTCCCTTTACCATGGTTCCCCAAGCTTCCGTGTCCCCACAGTCAGTGTAACTGTCTAATGTAGATATCAAATGTTTGCCCCAGTGCGCTGGTCCCCTCTTGTCAGTTGAAGGCCGTCACCTTTAAACAACATCTTGTACCATAAGTCCCCCTAGTCCTCAGAAAGAGGTACCCTTTCTCCTGACATCATCCCCTTAACCAACTATGTAATTCCTCTGTCTCTTATCTCTTTACTCTACCTTTCTCTCATATCCTACTCTACACAGGGTGAACCTCAGAAAAGGCCAGGGAGGCTGAGTGTGCCTGAAATCTTTCCCCCAACCTCTGAAAGTTCTGCTTCACTTACTCCACAGGCTGGTTCCCTGGATGGTTGGTACCCAAGTGTACCAGCACCCCCAGCTCGGCCTCTCTCTAAACTATCCTCTGTATTCTATATCCCAGATGCCTGATGCCCCAGGAGGCACCTGACCATCCCTCTCCCCTCCCCCACCCTCTGTTCTCCCCTGATCACAGAATCCCCAACCACTTAAGACTCTCCTAGCTGCCTTCTTCTTACTCTCTCCCCTGAGTGCTACCAGGTTGTCACTCCCATTTCCCCCGACTGACCCAGAGTCCTCCCTGGTAGTCTAGTACCTTAGTCTTCTCCAGGGGTGCAAAGCAATTTGCCATAGAGAATGTGTAGGGATGGTTGACCTCCTTGTGGCTGCCCCACCACCCTTCCCCCTCTACTTCCCCACCACTGTCCACCACCCTGGACCAGTTAGGCTCTGGGAGAGTTCTGTTTTACAATTTTTTTTTTTTTGCCAGGAAAGACACACTAAGCTAAGGCTTGTTTCCTGATGTATCCTGGGAGCACAGGGAAGTTAAGTGACTTGCTCATGGTCACACAGTATGCAAGTGGTGGCTGTGAGTTTAAACCCAGTTCTCCAGGTTTGCAGCTTAGTGCTTGTAACCACTACACTGTACCTTCTCCCAGAGAGTGGGGATGTGGGCTCCAGCTGAGCCGGGGCCACAGGAGTGATATTTCTTCCCTCGCTGCTACCAGCTGATCATGGAGCTCTGTAAAGGTCCTACAGAAGGGGCAGTGACCTCTCCTGCAGAGCATAACCCCGGAGAAAAGCACCCCACAGTCCCTGCAACTAACTTGCTCCCCACTAAACCTCGTGAGCTTTACCTGGCTCTGCCCCTCTGCTCTTCCTAATGCACTGGTTCTGGAAGCAGAAACAAAATGGATCTGTAATGGGCTCTATAATAACATAGTAGGAACCTCTCCGAAAATACAAAGCATGAGGTCAAAGGTTGTACTATACTGGGACAGTGAGCAAGTTCACACTTGTGATTTAAAGGTGCCAGTGCAGTTAAGAACCTTACATTCCTGTGGTAGGGAATTCCAGAGAGACGGCAAAAACACTGAGTGTTCTAAAGCTGCTGTTGGTTTATGTATTGAGCACGTGTAACAGTTGCTGGTCAGTGATTGCTTATTATGAAAATTAAATCATTTTGTTGCTAGGAATTTGACCTGGATATCGTTGCGCTGGTGAATGACACCGTGGGTACAATGATGACATGTGCATATGACGATCCAAACTGTGAAATTGGTCTAATTGCAGGTAATATACCTTTAAAATAAATAGACGGATTGTACTTCATTATTATTCCACTGTTATGTACTACTTGCACTGTGTACTCTGTGTTATCTGGTGCTGTTCCTAAAAATAGGCAGTTCTTGCCTAGTATAATTACTATCAAAAATTATTATCAAAAATTAAATAAATACAATATGAGCAAAAGGCTATAATAGGGCAATAACATGGCTACACTGGGGTTATAATGAAACTATAATGAGGCTGTAATGTGACTATAATGGAGCAATCATTGGGTATAATGGGGCTATAATGGAGCTATAATCTGGCTATAATGGAGTACTCGCTGGGCTATAATGCAGCTAAAATAGGACTGCGTTATAAGGAGGCTATAATGGGCAATTACTGGGCCATACTAGAGCTAAAATTGGGCTATAATGGGGCTTTAAGGGACCTATAAGGGGGGTGTTGGGGTGTATTAGTAGGGGTATCACAAGTCAGAAGAGGGAGGTAATGATCCCTCTTTACAAGACACTGGTTAGGCCCCATCTGGAGTACTGCGTGCAGTACTGGAGGCCACACCTTCACAAGGATTTTAACCAAATTGTGGCAGTCCAGAGAAGGACAACCAAAATGGTGCAGGGACTGCATCAGAAAACATATGAGGATAGATTAATGGAGCTCAATATGTATACCCTAGAGCAAAGGAGGAAGAGAGGTGATACGATCGAAACATTCAAACACCTTAAGGGCAGTGGCGGCTCTACACCAGGGCCTGCCAGGGCACGTGCCCCGTTAAAAAAATGCTGTACCCCAGTTGGTGCCCCATATGGTGCAGAGCTTCCCCCATAGTAACAATATATCAGTGCCCTGGCTGCCATCTGTTGTGCCCCAGCTGTGCCCTGGTAACCATTTGTGGCTAGAGCCGCTACTGCTTAAGGGCATTAACAAGGTGAAAAAGTCTAACACATTTCAGTATAAGAAAAATAGCTGGACAAGAGGACACAGCATGAGATTAGAGGGAGGCCGATTAAGGGGTAATGTGAGAAAGTTCTTTTTCACAGAAAAGGTGGTGGATGCATGGAACGGCCTTCCTCGGGAAGTGGTGGCTATGAATACAGTGCAGGGCTTCAAACAGGCATGGGACAGGCATAAGGGAGCAATACAGATGAGTATGAATAGATAGGCCACTGACAGAGCAAAGGCCGATGGCACATTTATAAGGCAGAAAACGAAATGGGCAGACTGGATGGACCTTGCGGTCCTTATCTGCCGTCAACTTCTATGTTTCTATGTAATAATGGGGCTATAATGATGCCTTTCTCACCTTGAGAGAATGGTTGATTTATACATAGATATAATTAGCTGTTTATTTTTAAGTAGGAGCCAACACAGTCACCAAATGTAAAGAAGCAGTTGTGTGTACAAACGTACAATCCTGCTTTAAACTAGGTCGCTCCTTGTACATGAGGCCATGTGTGGTGCACACAGAGCAGATATGTAAACTGCCTCAAAAGGAGCTGTATAAATAAAAATAGAGCATTCATTTTGGCTCTGTATAAAATTTATATAAGGCCACATTTAGACTACGCATCCCAACTTTGGAGTTCGTATACAACAACAGAGAATGATAGGGTAGAGAGGGTTCGAAGGAGATAGACGGAAACGGCGAGATCCATGCGAAACAAAAGCTGTGGCATTAGACTTCAAAAACTGGTTTGCTCACCCTAAAGCAAAGAAGAATAAGAGGAGATATACTGACTTTCAAAAAATTTGTGAAAGGTCCAAGCTTGATGAGAGAGAAGGATATAACATTACAGGACAAGCCGGAAGGGCTAAGAGGACACAGGTTACAGGTCAAAATAGATACAGTTAGAAATAATAACAGGTATTTCTCTTACCTTAATAGGACAGGGAGATTATGAAACACACTTCCGGAAAAGTTGTTAATGCAAAATCTGACGTTACTTTTAAAAACCTATTAGGTAACGGGATACTGACTTCTAAAGTCGAATAGGCCCACGTGTGTGGGGAATGATAAATATGGGCAATTGCCTTCTTCCTTTCTGCTTCTTGGTGTGAGAACCTAGTATACGTGCTGAGAACCATCTGCATTGGCCTGAGCCCTCATTACCATCTCATTGTGATCAGTTAGCATGGTATTGCATGCTAGTATGTCACTAATCCAGCTGCTCTTTGCAACAGAGTTCCCAGTCTGACTGGGACGCCATGTAAGCACGCACAGCATTTTCATTCAAAGCAAAATATGTAGTTCTGAACATTTTTCAATGCTTCTGCTCCCTTTCCATATCTACAATGATAAAACTAAGTATTTAAACATACTCTGGTGTTTTTTACTATAAAAATGTCTCCTTCTTCTCTGCCTTGCAACTCTTGGCAGGGTGCACATTCAGCTCTAATGCACCTATGGCAGTTTCCTCGGAGTTGCATCCAAGATTATAGCCTTTCACTTGCTGACCATTTGCTTTCTACTGCTTGTACCTATTTTTTTTTTTTTTGCAGCTATTAGTTTTTCTTCTGGCTTTACATCCAGAGGGCGCCCCCAGCCCCATCTCCCGAAGTCCACCATCCAGCACTGACCCGGCCCCAGGGCTTGCCCCCCCCAGTGGGGCCGGCGGGGCTCCCCAACCCCCACCGGAGACCGGATTCAAGGAGCCAGTGCCGTGGTTGGCTGGGAGCGGAGCCTGCGAGGCACCCTCCATCACACTGATGTGGCAAGTGTTTTTCTTTTCCTTCCCCTAGAGGTCAGGGTGTGCAATGACATCTACGGAGTGGAGCACGCACGCATCCACATGCACTCCCCTCCAAGCGTCTGACCCGACTCCTCCCTTGTCTGCAGCATGGCAGCTGTGTCCCCCAGCCTCCGCTAGGGGGCAACCAGGTGCCAACAGCTGAAACTCCCCTTCCTCAGAGAAGGAGAGCAGTCCATCGATGTTCAATCCTTCCCCGCCCCTGCGACCCCCAACGGTCAGTGCTCATTCCCCGAACATGGGTCCCCAGCATTGTGTGAGGTAAGGCAACCAGTGCCTCAGCCCTCAGCGCCACTAGGCCAGGGCCTTGTACCTATTTAAAGTTACCTGTAGTTCAAGATGTTTTGACCATGGTCCTGCCTGTCTTACCTAACATTGTTTAACTGCTTCAGCTGTCATAACGCCAATTGTATAGTGTTGTTCCTGCAACTAGCTTGCTATTGTAATTCAATTTTATCTTCTAACTTCCTACCAATTTATGGGAATCACTCTACCTGTTATTAGGCATTTGTCTATAATTCTGTCTATTTCATAGCAGGAACCTGCAAGCTAAGTCTTCATACAGCAACAACATTTTGCCTGCCTTCCACATAATATAATTCATTGTCCTTCTGCCTGTTAGTCAGGGTTTGTGTACAGCTAATCAGGGTTTGCACACAGCTAATGCTTATAGCCATTGTTTCAGCTTACAGTGCCAGTGCTAGTCAGATGTGCTTGCTTATCCACAACCTAATCAAACCATTTTTTAGCTCACTTCTTAGCTTTTATTAATCTAGTTACTGTCCTTCTCACCAAGATCAATATCTTTCCCTTCTGGTTTGCCTTTGTCTCCCTTCTGTCCCTGACCCCCTCCTCTCCCCTCTGACCTACTCACCTCTCTCCCCTTCCCCCTCCCCAACCTTGTCCTTCTCCCCACTCCTTCTTTCACCCTCCCACCTCCTCTCTCCTTTAACCTCAGTTCACTCTGGATTTCTACATACTCCTTCCCTTAATCTCGAATTTCTTCATCGAGCCTATTTCTCTTCACTGTCACACCCATTCTACACTTCCCGATTGGAAAGGACAAACGTCTCACATCATTCTTCCTCCCCTTCTCCTTGTAGCTGGTGATATTGAACCTAACCTTGGCCCCTCCTCTCCTCCCCCCCCCCACTCTACATAAAGACCTCAATTTCTTCCACCTCGCTGCAAGGAGTGTCCTCTGCAAGCTCGACTCCCCTGAAGTTTGGATCTCCCAGCACTCTCCTGACCTCTTGTGGATCATTGAAACCTGGCTGTCCTCCAGGGTACCTGACTCCAGCTTAGCTCTCCCTGACCTCCACCTCTACCGGCAGCACTGAGGCAAGCATGAAGGCAGGTTTGCTCTCTATGTTCATCAAACCCTTTCATGTTCCATCTCCCTCAGTGAGTCATTCACTTCTTCTCATGAACTCCTGCTAGCAAAGTTATCCTTCCCTTTCACCCTCCCTACCTTTTTCAGTGTTGTCTATGCCTCTCCCAAGATCTCTCTCTCTCTCTCTCTCTCTCTCTTGAATTCCCTTGTAAACTCCCTCTCATCTCTCATCGCCAATGCTGCCTCTGGCGAGCTCATCCTCCTCAGGGATTTCAACTCAGATTGGCTCTTCCCTGTCTCCAAGCCCACTCTCCACAAGATTGAGTCATTGAACCTTACACAATTAATCACTGATCCCACCTGATTCAATTCGCACTCCCATAATGACTCCCTCCGGCCGGACTGGGTCACCATTGCTGCAATCAATCTCCCCGACATCTTCAGTGACCACTGCTTAACCTACTGTGTTAGGAAAGTGCGCCCTCCTTAATCTGCCCCAAATGCCTTTGGTATAGGCCTCTCAGTCTCTTGACACTGATGCTCTACTAAATGACCTTGGTACCGCTGATTGTCCTCCTGTCTACTTAGCCACAGATGTTCATTTAGCCCTCTCTCTTTTCAATGCCATTTTTAACAATACCTGGAATACTCATCCCCCCTTAAAAAGGCCAAGATAAAATGCTCACACTGCCCCAGGATTACAGCTGACCTTACTGATTTGTGCAAGTCCCGGGACATTGCATGGTCATGCTTCAAGTCCCCCAATCCCTGTCTGACCTCCAGTACTACAAGAAGAAGAAGAAGAATCAGCATTTATATAGCACTTTTCATACATCCAAAGCGCTTTACAAGCAATGCTAGGCTGGTAGTGAAGTGACTGAATGTGTGGTGGCGGCCATATCGCACATCATCACCCACACACAGACTGGATAATTGCATGAACCAGTTTATGGGAAGGGGAATTTTGACCAGGACACCGGGAATGTTTCCTACTCTTTGCGAAGAGTGCCCTGGGTTCTTTTACTTCCACCTGGACACCCACCAGGACAACACCAGGATGGGTAGAAGGGACCTCAGTTTAACATCTCATCCGAAGGACGGCACACCCCAGCAGTACAGCACCCCCCACTATTGCACTCGGATGCAAGCGATTTTTAGGTGCAAGTCCAATCCTGGTGTGGGACAAGAACCCACAACCTTCTGGTCCAGAGGCGGATGTGCTACCAACTGAGCCACGCTTCAACCTTCAATTAAGCCCTAAAAATAAAACTGCCTGAAACTGAAAACTAAATACATAAATAACTGAATGTTCTTTCTGCTCATGATCCCTTTCTTATACACTAGGCTGCTTCATACCTTAGCAACTTCAATCCCCCTCTCCTGCTATTGCCATCCCACCCCCTCCTAGTGCCAGTACTGCCTACTCCCTCGGATCTCGCGATCCCACCCAACTTGTTATACCCAGGTCTGCAGGTGGATGTACTACCAACTGAGCTATACTGACACCCTACAGGTCACTCAGGAACGCCTGTACAAAGGCTGTCTGCACTACAAAAGGCCCTCAATTTCAAGGCTAACCTCTCATCCAATCTAAGTTCTTCCTCAAAATTTTGTAAGGTTATCCATTCCTATTCGATCATCAGCCCAGTCGCCGTCCCCCCAGTTTGAAGACTACAGCCTCAGGTTCAAGAGACTGGCAGCAACTGGCCACACATCTCTTTGGCCTATTTATGGGCCTTCCTCACTCCACACACAAGCATGTTTGTTCTTGCAGCCGGAGGCTCTGTCGGTCTGTTTTCTCCCGGCCCATTGAGGCTTCCCACCCCCCATGCATGCTTGGACTCTGCTTGGTTTGTGCTGGACTTCTGTTTTTGTTCTCCTGCTTTTGGTTTGTATTACTGGCCTCCGGCTGCTCCATGCTTCTGTGTGTGCTGGTTCCCTTCCTGCTCCTGTCCTTGTGTTTGCCTTGTTTGTTTCTCTTGGGATTTCTAGTGTTCTAGTGCCCTGTCTATACATTGCTACTTGTGCTTCAGGTTATACTCTGTGTTTCCTTGCCTCAAGCTACCTTATGGTACCCCCAGGCTCCATTTCTCATCTACTATTGCAGCCCTCCGTTCACTGTATTGTTCTCTGTATGCTTTAGCTCACCCTGCTTTCTGCCTACCAAGCCTCAGTCCCTGCTAGTGTCATTGTCTGTTTCAGCTCACACTGCAATCTGCTGCCTTGCTCCCCTTAATTGATTACACGTGGTGCATGGCTTTGCTGCCTAGCTAACAACTACTCCCTGTTTGACTGCTTCATGGGTCGCATCTGGAAACAAACTCTGCTCATGGTACCTTTCCCGGTTATCACATTTTAAATGAAAAAAATAAAAATAAATAACCTAAGCAACCTACTCCATGGAACTCAGTCCTGCTTCCTGAACTTATACCAAGCAAATATTGCTGCTGTTTTCAGTGCATTGCCTCTCCCTAGGGTCCTATATTCATTCAGATTGCTACCTCTACAAGCTATAGTTAATTAGAACATGGAAACATAGAAATGTGTCAGCAGAAAAAGACCCCATGGTCCATCCAGTCTGCCCAAGTTCACCCATCTAGGAAGACCTCCGCCATCCCTTTTTCTGTCTTCCCCTGTTGGTTAGGCCCATGTATGTATCCCAAGCTTTTTTTAATTTGTCCACTGAATCAACCCTCATCTCCCATTCCGGCAGTCTGTTCCATGACCCCACTGCCCTCTCAGTAAAGAATTTCCCCTGTCACCTTTAAATCTGCCCCCCTCAAGTTTTGATGCATGCCCCTAGTGGATTTGTTCTCACTCAATCTGAAGATATTGTCAACCCTCACCCTATTTATGCCTTTCAAATACTTAAATGTCTCTACCATGTCCCCCCTCCCTCCTCTCCTTCAGTGTGTACAGGCCCAGCTCACCCAATCTCTCCTCATATGGCTTCTCCTGCAGCCCACTCACCATTCTGGTAGCCCTTCTCTGGACCCTCACCAGCCTGTCCTTGTCCCTTTTTAAGTATGGCCTCCAGAACTGTACCCCATATTCCAGGTACAGTCTGACCATGGTCTTGTATAGTGGCATGATCACCTCCGTTCTGCTTGTAAAGCCCCTCCCTATGCATGCCAACATTCTGAGTGCCTTTCCTGCTGCCTTGTCACAGTGACTCCGAACCATCAGGCTGTCGGAAATAGTAATTCCCAGGTCCCTTTCCTGTTCTGTTTTCTCCAGTCCCCCCCCCCCAAGCCAGTATTTTGCCTTCGGGTTTCTATGCCCTATATGCATAATTCTGCATTCCTTTGCATTAAATTGAAGCTGCCATCTTTCTGACCACTCCTTCAACCTTGCCAGATCCTCTCTCACACTTTCCACACACCCCCATTGTATCCACCCTATTACATATTTTCACGTCGTCTGTAAACAGACTCACCTTCCCATGCAGACCCTCCGTAATGTCCCCAATGTAAATGTTGAAGAGTATGGGTCCCAACACTGAACCCTGAGGAACTCCACTCGTCACCCTTTCTTCGTTCCTTTGAGTGCACCCCATTTACCACCACCCTCTGCGTCCTTC
Source organism: Neoceratodus forsteri (assembly GCA_016271365.2). Lineage (NCBI taxonomy): Eukaryota > Metazoa > Chordata > Ceratodontiformes > Ceratodontidae > Neoceratodus > Neoceratodus forsteri. Next base: position 1,102,971,784 of record CM028135.1, on the reverse strand, counting down.
CCTCTAACCAATGCTCAACTCATTTTGTGAGCTTGCTCCCCACTCCCAAGCTGCCTACTTTGCCTACCAGTCTCCTGTGGGGGATGGTGTCAAAGGACTTCCTGAAGTCCAGGTAGGCCACGTCCACCGCCCCTCCCTGGTCCCATATCTCCGTAACTCTGTCAAAAAATTCAATCAGGTTGGTCTGGCAGGACCTACCACTTGTGATTCCATGCTGGTTAACATCCAGGAGGCCCTCTGTCTCTAGATATTTAATCATCCTTTCCTTTTAAGGGTCTCCATTAGCTTACCCACCAGAGAGGTAAGGCTAACTGGGTGTTAGTTTTCCAGTTCCTCCCCTCCACCCCCCCTTATGCAATGGCACCACCTCAGCCCTTTTCCAGTCCCTGGGAACCCTTCCCTTGTCCAGTGAGTTTAAATAACCTCGTGAGCAGTGCCGCCAACATCTGCTTCAGCTCTTGGAGCACTCTCGGATGACTTCTGTCTGGGCCCATTGTCTTATCCTCCTGCAGTTTCCCCAGTTCTTCCAATATCCTATCCCCCATGAATGGCCTGAGTCCATTTCCCTGCCCTCCCTCTGACTTCCAACTCCAGTCCTTTCCCCTCCACCATGAAGACTGATGTGAAGTAATCATTCAGAACATTAGCCTTTTCCATAGCCCCTCCTGCCATTACCCCCTTCCCCTTTGAGTCTAATAATCCCCATCTTCCCCTTCCTTCTGTCACTCACATATCTAAAAAATTCTTATCCCCCCTTTTCACCTGCCTCACTATCTGCTCCTCTGTATCTGCCTTCGCCCTTCTGATTATTTTTCCTGTTTCCCTGTGTTTTGCCTTATGTACCTCCCTGTCCGTCTCTTTGTGAGAGGCTTTATATGCCCTGAATGCCCTCCATTTCTCCCTAACTGCTACCCCCACTTCCTTTATGAACCAAAGTGGTTTTCTCCCCTCTTTTTTTTTTGCTCACCATCCTAACACAGTTCTGTCGCCTTCAATATTCCTCCCTTAACTTCCCCCCACAGCTCCTCTACATCATCCATGTTCTCCTTTCCTTCTAGTTCCTTCCTCACAATTTCTATCATCCTCCTAAAATCTGTCTTCCTAAAGTCTAGCACCTTAGTGGTGGAAATGCTCTTAACCTGCCCTTTCTGAATTTTAAAGCTTAGCGTCCTGTGGTCACGGTCCTCCAAAATGTTCCCCAACCTCCACCTCCTCAACTCCTTCCCTGTTTGCCATTACCAGATCTAGTATGGGTCGGTTTTCACCTGTTGTACCATGCCTACTCTACTCAAACATACTACTGACCCATGCTACCAACTGAAACTATGCTACCAACCGACCTACGTACAGGTCATCGACCCCAATAAGTGTTCTCTACCTTGTATGCTTTTCTTAACACTCTTTTTGGGCTTCTTCCTAAGGTACCTTTAGCCAAGAGAATCACTCCCATGGCACCTCAAGGGGGTGGAACCCTCCCCTAGGGTTCCTTGCCTTCGTACCCCTACAGGGTGGTATATTCCATGGATAGAGAGACGAACAGCCAAAGTTTATCTATGTTACACAAGGCTACAGCCTGTGGTTCAAGGGGGTGGTGCAACTAGCCACACACCCCTTTTGGCCTATTTAAGGGCTGCTCTCCTCATTCCACACACAAGTATTTTTTCCTTGCCCCTCCATCCACCCCCCCTCTTCCTCTAGTGGCATGCCTCTGTCTCATGTGGGCTTCTTCCTAAGGTACCTTTAGCCAAGGGAATCACTCCCATGGCACCTCAAAGGGTGGAACCCTCCCCTAGGATTCCTTACTTTTGTACCCCTACAGGGTGGTATATCCCACTGATAGAGAGGTGAAATGCCAAAGTTTATCTATGTTACACAAGCACCAAACCAGTTGCACAGGCGCATTGAACCTCCTGGTGGCTGACTCACTGGTCTCCGACCCCTCCTCCATTGCTACTCATTTTAACAATTTTTTTACAACCTGTGCTCTACCCTGCCACTCATCTCCAGAATCCACTGTCTCAGCTTCATCGCACTCTTTAGAATGCTTTCACTTCCCTTCTGTCTCCTCCCAGGAAGTCTTCCTCGCCCTACTGTCATGTAACCCTTCCAAGTCTAGCCCTAAAGGTTTGGACCCCAAACTCCTTCAAATCTCTGCACCAGCCATTGCTCTCCCTCTCTCTCATCTTCTGAACTTTTCATTCTCCCTCAGTGATGCCCCTCAGACCTGGAAAGTTGCCATGGTTTTGCTTGCACAAAGGTGGTGGCCTCTCCCCCCACCCCCAAGGTAACTACCGACCAATTTCCACACCTCCCCTGTTTTGCAAAGCTTCAAAAATCCATTGTCTACTCTAGGCTTGCTGACTTCCATTCCTCCTCAAACTTCCTCTAACCATTCTAGTCTGGTTCTAGGGAGCACCACTCCACTGTTTCATCCCTGCTACGTGTAACTGATTCTTTCCTCACTGGGCTTGATCAAGGACACATCAATGCAGCCATCTTCATTGATTCTAGCCAACGCTTTTGACTCTGTGTCTCACCCAGTCCTACTGGATAAGCTGAACTCTGCTGGCCTTTCAGCATCCACTGTGGGCTGGTTCTATTCATTCCTTATTGATCGTCAATAATCGGTTCAGGTGGGTGGTGTTCTGTCCCCCCCCCCAAAGTCCATGCAAGGGTCCCAAAGGGCTTCATCTTGGGTCCGGTGCTTTTCTCAGGTTTCCTAAATGACCCCTCTTCCTATGTCTCTTCACACATCCACATGTATGTGGATGACATGGTCATCTACACCTCTGGCCCATCATCCCAGCTGTTGAGGTTCTACTCCAGCCCGACTTTCATAATGTATTGTGCTGGTTCCAAGCCAATCAGCTCAGGGTTGACACCAAGAAGACCGTGCCCATGATCTATGGCTCCAGCCACAAACTGCCAAGGCTTTTGCCTTTCCCTGTCTTCTCCACCTTGGATGGCACCCTACCTGAGGGTGTCCCACCTTCAAGTACCTGGAGGTTTGGCTTGATAGTAAGCTTGACTTTTCTGTCCATATGGGCGCCACCCATGCCAAACTTCTCCCTAAACTCAGCAACTTATGCTGAAACAAGGATTATCTCCCCCTCCAGGTCAGCCGGGAGCTGGTAATCAACATGGGCCTCCCGGTTTTTGACTCTACAGATGTGATCTGTGACACAGCTCCCTTCTCTTCTCTCACCAGGTTGGACACCCTCTGCAATGCCTTCTGTCATTTCAAATGATCAGCTCTCCATTCTGTACTCATCACTGCTTTCTCTGTTCCTCACTTTCCTTCCTCCCTCTGCCTTTAGGTTGCCAGTCCCACTGTACCTCCTTCATTGCTAAATAAATTGCAAAAAAACTTCAATAATGCATCAGTTAGAATTGCTGCAACAAAAGGAGGGAAATGTGGTGCTAAGATTTCACCCTAACACGCCACCCCTACCCTGCGCAGACCAAGAGGCATTGGGGAGTGGCATTGGGGTCATCAAATCCTAATGCTCACCCCATTCTCCTATACTGTACCCATCCAGCTTATTTTATAATGGAATAGGGTGAGAGTTAGGGTTGATGACCCCCACGCCCCCCCGATGCCTCTTGGTCTGCATAGGGTAGGGGTGGGGATGTTAGGGAGAAACCCTAGCAGCATATTTCTCTACTTTTGTTGCAGCAAACTCTAACTGATGCATTAACAAAGTTTTTAGCAATTTATTTCCTTACTTTTTAAGACAGTATAATCATCTTGTAATTTGCTTCTGGGAGCGCAGGACCTTCTTGACCCTGAACTCCCATTCCTGCATAGATGCATATATGTACTTAGCTGTGGAGGCGCAGGGCCATCTGTGACCTGCTCTTCCATGTATATTCCAAGAGTGATGAAATTGTCAGCATAGCCATGTTATTACCCCACCTGATGTACCCAGTGCAGAAAATATTCAAATCCCAACTGAAACGTAATTCAACCCAACTGCAATGCCATTTCCTCGCCGCAGGTGCAAAAACACAGTTCAGCCAGGATTTGAAAAATGGCCATTGTGTCATACATTTGGTGGGGTAATAATAAGTCTATGTTTCAAATTTGGGGTCAAAATATTTTAAATTTACAAAGTTATGAGTCTGCATAGCGAAACTGCTACAAATGGTTATAACTCAGCCATTTTTTTATGTTTTGACCCCACATGTTCAACATGGTCTTTTGGGGACCCCACCTCATGAACAATGTGACTGTCATTACACAAATCGTGCCCAAAAGGTGACTTCACCAAGTGACTGCAAAATCACCTTTTGGGCAGGAGTTGACAAACGACAGTCGAATTGTTCATGAGGTGGGATCCACAAAAGGCCATGATGAAAATTTAGGGTCAAAATCTCAAAAAATGGCTGAGTTATGCATCAAAGTAGCCTTTAAAATCCTTTTCCGTGAGCTCACAAAAAACAAATCAGCTCGCGAAAAAGGAATTGGCTCTCGAAAAAGGATCTAAGTGAGTCCGAAAACAAGAATTACAATGTTAAAAAAAGGCATTACAAGGTTGTTCTTTCACCAAATAACTTTACAGTCCACCTAACGGAGTATCTGTGAACAAGATACATGTGTTGGTGCCTCTAGATACCTTCATTTTGGGTGTTTTTCAATTTTATTTTTTTTGAAAAAACAGAAAACAAGATGGCAGCTCAAGAAAAAATAATTTTTTCTGACAAAAAAGAATTTTGTCTTCATGAAAAAGAAAATGATCTCACAAGATTGAATCCTTTTTCACAAGGTCAATTCCTTTGTCGAACTTTTTACCTCTATCCTGAAAAATGAACTTCCCATAGAAAATAATGGGAACTAAAAAAAATGAATATCTTTGTAACAGTTTAATATTTTTGCAATAAATTAACAGTGGCAGTTCTGTTACCCAAGTTCTTTCTACCATAAAAAATCAAAACAAAATTCCACACTGTCTGGGTGCAAGGCAATGAGGAAAAATATGCAAAAAAGGGTGACTTTTTACTTTTTTCACTATCTGGATCTCAGAATTCGCACATCTAACCAGAACAAAACTTGCCACATCAAGAGATCTCTACCCCACAGGACAATGCATACCAAATTTTGTGTAAATTCATTGATCAGTTGCAAAGTTATTAAAGTGCCAGATTTGAGATTTAACATTAAACAGGCTACTCTACCCTATCTGGGTATGACCGTTCCCCTATAATACTGGTTTAACTCCCTTCCTGTCTACCTCTCCTCTCACCCGCCCTCTCTTCTTCTTACTCTTTGCACTCCAGGGATTCCAGAACTTTTGCCATTCCCCATCCTAACTCATCTGTTAGGCAAGGTGCCTTCTCCTACCTGTCTCCCCTCCCTCTGGAACCTTCTTCCCTCTTCCTTTTGGCTCTCCCCCTCTCTCCATGCCTTTAGATGCCTGTTAAGGTGTACTCCTGCTCCCTCCTGTACTTGTCACTCCTCCCTTGTACCTTCCATCTCTCTTCTCCCAGCCTCTCTTGCCCCCCCCCCCATTTCTCCCCTATCTGGGCCACCTGTGCTCTTGACCCCCAGTCTGTGCTCTAATCTTTGAAGTGCTTAATTTTAAGCTCTCTAGCTCACTGTATCTATTGTAGCCATGCAAAGTACCTACAGACTGCTCTTTTTATTCCCCCAAAGCTAGATTCCATGCTGTGCTAGGTCAAGTGGGCCATCCTACTTATTCTCAACTGCCAATGTATTTTATATTATGTCTTTTGGATGTTCAAAATGCTCTTCATGTCTGTACGCCCTTTCCCCTCCAACCCCAGGTTGCTTCTGAAAATGAGCCTTGGTTCAATGTGCCTTTCTTGGTTACCAAAATTTTAATAAATAAATAAAATAAACTCTGATACGTCCCCCACCTCCTTCTCACCTCTTGTTCTCATCTTCAGTGGCCCTTCCACTGGCTATATACAGTATTCCTCTGTTGGAATATATTTGTACCTGAATAACTGCTTGTCAGTGTGAAACCTTGTACCTATAAAGAAATCTTTGTCCCATTTACTTTTTACTCTCTGTGCACTGTTCTGACACCGTGCACTGCTGATGTCTGCAATATTTATTGACTTAATGCATTAAATCCAAAACTATTGAAGTGGTTTAGATATTTTTTTAAAGAAATTACAAATCTCTTGATAATGAATCGGAGTGTGTAATCACTAAATTACAGTTAAATATCTGTATTATGACATTTTCTGAGTGACAAATACTGCTGCTTTAACTAACACAGGGCAAACAGAGTTAGAGGCCAGCAGTATCCCCCTCCTCCATTCCCTAAGTTTTTCTCTAGCCTGGATAATGTGTTAATGTGCATTTAGGCCTGTGTGTTTATTTGTGGTCATTTGGTTTGCATTTGTTTTTGGGGTAGTTTGGAACTGTTTTCCTTTTTTTCACATAATAAACTTTATTCTTTTTTTATTTCACAGATAGTGAATTATCTACTATTACTAAATAAATACATACATACATAAAGGGAATCTAAACAAATTAAAACTTTATACATCGTTAAAGCAGCAGTACTAGTTAACAAAAACTTGAATACTTTGGGCTTGATTCTCCAAGAGGGCTTAGAGCGACGCAAGCTGCAGCAAAAAGCACCTTGAGCCAAAGCCTGGTGTGCAAGGACCCTGCACCAGATTCTGGTACAGGAGGGGTCCCAACACCTAAGTCCCCACATTTGCCGCCGCCTCTCCCATGCAACAAACACAAGGCGCATGGGAGGGGTTTGCTTCAGGCTCCCTTCGCCAAATGATAGTGGCCCCCCCATCCTGGTCTCATGATAACATACCCCAACATCAAAACTCCGGTGGGCTATTGCCCCCATCCCCAATGCCACCCACAATATATATATGTAAGGAATCCCCCTTTCCCCTGCCCAATGTCACTCGGGTATCAATATATATATATCAAAGCCTTCCCCCTCGATTGCCGCTTGAAAGTTAAGAATAGCTAGACAATTCTTCCTTCTCCCCGATGCCACCCATTGATGTGCAAAATAAAAACCCATGCCTGGTGGTCTAGTGGACCCACACTCCCCACCTCAGCAGGAAGTGCCCACCATCCTGCTCCCCCAGTAAGCGCATACTGTATTATATAGTCCACATTCACTGACTAGTCAGTCAGCAGCCAGCCGTGGTAGTGAGAGGAGGGCTGTGCCGGCTGCCGACTCAGGGTTTAGGATGGGGGGAGAAGGATGGTGGGCACTTCCTGCTGGGGTGGGGGCCCACTAGACCACCAGATATGGGTGTTTTTTATTTTACACATCAACAGGTGGAATCAGGCATCAGGAAGGGGGATTTAATACAAATATTAATAGAAGGCAGCATCGGGGAGAGGGAAGGTGGCTTTAATACATATATTGATAGCAGGGCATCGGGGAGAGGAGGTGGCTATGCATATATTGATAACAGGTGGCATCGGGAGGGAAGGGGTTAATACATATATTGATAACAGGGGCATCGGGGAGAGGAAGGTGGCTTTTAATCATATATTGATAACGGGGCATCGGGAGAGGAAGAGGCATTTAATACATATATTGATAACAGGTGGCATCGGGGGAGGAAGGGAGATTTAATACATATATTGATAACAGGTGGCATCGGGGAGAGGGAAGGTGGCTTAATACATATATTGACAACAGGTGGCATCGGGAGGGGAAGGTGGCTTTAATACGTATATTGATAACGGGCATCGGGAGAGGGAAGGGGATTTAATACATATATTGATAACAGGGGCATCGAGGGGAAGGGAGATTTAATACATATATTGATAACAGGTGGCATCGGGAGGGGGAAGGGACTTAATACATATATTGATAACAGGGGCATCGGGAGGGGAAGAGATTTAATACATATATTGATAACAGGGGCATCGAGGAGAGGAAGGTGGCTTTAATACATATATTGATAACAGGTGGCATCGGGAGAGGGAAGGGCTTTATACATATATTGATACGGGGCATCGGGGAGAGGGAAGAGTTTAATACATATATTGATAACAGGGGCATCGAGAGGGAAGGTGGCTTTAATACATATATTGATAACAGGGGCATCGGAGGGGAAGGGATTTAATACAATATATTGATAACAGGGGGCATCGGGGAGGGAAGGAGATTTAATACATATATTGATAACAGGTGGCATCGGGGAGAGGAAGGGCTTTAATACATATATTGATAACGGGCATCGGGAGAGGGAAGGATTTAACATATATTGATAACAGGGGGCATCGGGGAGAGGGAAGGTGGCTTTAATACATATATTGATAACAGGTGGCATCGGGGAGGGGGAAGGGAGATTTAATACATATATTGATAACAGGTGGCATCGGGGAGAGGGAAGGTGGCTTTAATACATATATTGATAATGGGGCATCGGGGAGAGGGAAGGGGGATTTAATACATATATTGATAACAGGGGGCATCGGGGAGAGGGAAGGTGGCTTTAATACATATATTGATAACAGGTGGCATCGGGGAGGGGGAAGGGAGATTTAATACATATATTGATAACAGGTGGCATCGGGGAGAGGGAAGGTGGCTTTAATACATATATTGATAACAGGGGGCATCGGGGAGAGGGAAGGTGGCTTTAATACATATATTGATAACAGGTGGCATCGGGGAGAGGGAAGGTGGCTTTAATACATATATTGATAACAGGTGGCATCGGGAGGAAGGAGATTTAATACATATATTGATAACAGGTGGCATCGGGGAGAGGAAGGTGGCTTTAATACATATATTGATAACAGGGGCATCGAGAGAGGAAGGATTTGTATATATTGATAACAGGGGGCATCGGGAGGGAAGGGAGATTTAATACATATATTGATAACAGGTGGCATCGGGGAGAGGGAAGGTGGCTTTAATACATATATTGATAACAGGGGGCATCGGGGAGAGGGAAGGTGGCTTTAATACATATATTGATAACGGGCATCGGGGAGGGGAAGGGAGATTTACTACATATATTGATAACAGGTGGCATCGGGGAGAGGGAAGGTGGCTTTAATACATATATTGATAACAGGTGGCATCGGGGAGAGGGAAGGTGGCTTTAATACATATATTGATAACAGGGGGCATCGGGGAGAGGGAAGGGGATTTAATACATATATTGATAACAGGTGGCATCGGGGAGAGGGAAGGTGGCTTTAATACATATATTGATAACAGGGGCATCGGGGAGAGGGAAGGGGGATTTAATACATATATTGATAACAGGTGGCATCGGGGAGAGGGAAGGTGGCTTTAATACATATATTGATAACAGGTGGCATCGGGAGAGGAAGAGGATTTATACATATATTGATAACGAGGGCATCGGGAGGAAGGTGGCTTTAATACATATATTGATAACGGGGCATCGGGGAGAGGAAGGATTTAATACATATATTGATAACAGGGGCATCGGGAGGGAAGGATTTAATACATATATTGATAACGGGCATCGGGGAGGGAAGGTGGCTTTAATACATATATTGATAACAGGGGCATCGGGGAGGGAAGGAGATTTAATACATATGTTGATAATGGGCAGCATTGAGCTTTGGGAGTGGGGGACAGTAGGGATTGGTGTTTATATATATTATGGATGGCATCAGAGGTGGGGGGATGCGGTGCATCGACGCAGCCCTCACAACCCTCCCAGAGGACAAAAGTACCCTTAGACTAGCTATGGTTGGTCTAAAAGTACTTAGAAAAATGGCTTCTGGGTGAGTTTAGTGAATCCCATTTTGGGGGATGTTGCAGCTTACATCTGTCACATGCTCCGTAGTGCCAGGTCGCAGCCCATTTTGGGGCACACCAGCAGTGCAAGCCCCATTTGGGGCAGGCAGCCTGTGGTTGATGCAGGCTGCCTTTGTGAATAGCTCAGGGGGGCAGTTTCTGATGCAAGGTGCCACTTGCGCCATTTATGTTTTGCGTCGGCATCTTGCAACAATCTCAGGGCTTTGAGAATCGAGCCCTTTAAGATTAGCAATACAGGGACCCCATTGTAAATAAGGCTTGGCTCAATTGGGCTATCCTTTTCTGGAAATACAGAAAAAACTACAGTCAGACCTGGTTAAACCTTGCCCCTTTAATCTGTGGTTTTCACAGTCCATTGCTGGTAGTCTGTTTACAAAAAAAAAAAACATTGTAAGTACCTGTATGAACCATTTCCCTCACTGTCCATTTTCTGAATGCAACAACAGCTGTCAAGTGGCTATTAAGCCCTGTAATTAGCACCTCGCTACTCCAGTATTGATTAGCACCTGAGGTTCCAGTGGTCCCAGGCACTGTGCGAGTGAGTAATCGTTCAGTGCGAATTGCATCCCAATTGCCTTGCACTGAAGCCTTATCTATTTATCAAGCTGTTGAGACTTGCATTGCGAGGTGAGGCAAGTAGGTGTTAACAAGCATACCCTGAGCTATTGTTTAAGCCCTTTCAGGGTATGCTTTCTTTCACCTGCTGTTACTCTGAGAATGGATGCATCGGGGTAGGGGGGTGTTAAGCAGACGCGTGGCAGGAGCGACATCACAATAGCACAGCAGAGGGACTTATGCCTTTGGAAGCAAGAAAATCCTGCTCCCACTAATAGAGAAATGGTGTGTTATGCTGATGATGCTTTTGGTATAAAAATTGGTGCCAGTACATGTAGTGATATTTGGAAGTCTAAGGAGAAATCGTAGTCTGCCTCCAGCAATTCTAAGTCCTTCAACCATGTTCACCTTGGCTAACATAATGAGGCTGAGACTGCTCTGTGTCTTTGGATCACAGAAATGAACAGTCAAGGTGCAGCCATCTCGAACACAATGGTGATTGAGAAAGCCAAGTTTTTGGGGAGCAATTGGGAGTGACTGATTTCAGATACGCAAAGGGGTGGATTCATGGTTTTAAACGAAGACACAGTCTGAGCGTCACGGTCTATCATGGCGAGTCTGCTAGTGCGCAGACCAGACTGTAGTGGTTTCAGGCCATTTACAGCTCAGAGAAGTCCTGCCTGAATCTGCACTGAAGGGCATTTATAATTTAGATGAGACTGAGTTATTTTATCGCCTTGGTCCCACTGCTACGCTGTCCTTGACTCCAGCTTCTAGCACAAAATAATCAAAAGATCATCTCACAGTAGCCCTTTGCTGCAGTGCTGACGGCAGCCACAAAGTAAAGCCATTTGTTACTGGAAAGGCTAAAAAAACACGCTGTTTTACTGGGGGGCTGTATGCTCATTAAAGGGCTAACAGAAAGGCGTGATTCACTACTGCTTTGGTGGCCAATTAGGAAAAAACAAAACCATAACATATCTGATTTTGTGGCAAGATAGAGGATTTTGAAGTACCTAAAAGTTATTGGTACTTTGCAAGGTCCACTGTCGTGGATGTAAGCAGATCTGAGTGCTGCTTCTCTGTTGGCTATTAAAAACATTTGCTGGCAACATCCTGCAATATCTGTGTTATAAATTCGGTGAGCGCAGTTAGTGTGCAATCTGTAGGGAGATTTTTGGAAGTTGCTGGGTGTTGCCATCTTTATTGTAGATCCACGCAAATTAAAAAAGTTATACTCAAACAGAGTCTAAAAATAGCTGATTGAATTTAGATGAAAGGCTGGATATTCAAATTGCGCTATTCTGTGGCGCAAGCCCTTACGCTGCACAAAATAGTTGCGCTGGGGTGTGGCCGGGGCGATATTCAACGGAGTTGTACTATTGAGCAACTCTTTTGAATATCACCCCCCCGGCCACAGCCACTGTGCATGGCGCAGTGGAACTTGTGCCACCGCAAGTGGTCAGAGTGGAGCATTCAAGACGCGGTGGCGTAAGTACCATTGCGCCATGTGCAAATTTCCGATATTCAAAAGGTGACATGCAAGTGGGGCCATAATTCATGCAAGGCACGGGGGGGCCATTTGCATCTATTTATGGCCCCATTTGCATGCCATTAGCATGCAGGTGCGCCAATCCCCGAGGACTTGTGCCTGGTGCCCTGCCAGGCAGCAGCCATCGGGGACCGACGCCCCTGCAGCCCGATCGCGGTCATAAGATAAAAATCCCCCCACCCCCACTGGCCTGATCACGGGCATAAGTTAAACCCCGACTGGCCGATGCGGCGGGCATAAGTTAAACCCCTTCACCCCGACTGGCCTGATCGTCGGGCAAGTTAACCCCCGATCGCCCGACGCGGGCATAAGTGAAAATAACTCCCACCCCCACTCAGCCCGATCGCTGGCAGAAAAGAGTCAACCCCCAAGAACTTATCCCTGGTGGTCCAGTGGACCTAAGCCCGATCACGGGCAGCAAAGATTTCAACCCCCAAGGACATATCCTTGGTGGTCCAGTGACGAAGCCCGATTGCGAGCAGCAAAGTGTTCAACCCCCTCAAGGACCACCTACCCTGGTGATCTGAGTGGCCCCCCACCCACCACCCGAGCCCCCACCCGCTCCCCGTCAGCCCGGCGGGCGGCAGCATCCCACCGCCTGCCCACCGCCGCCCGACTGACTGCCGGTAGGGCTGCACACCGTGGTTCAGGCAAGAGCCAATGGGCGTGCAGACTAATTCGATCACATATCTGGACTGCCTTGTACAGTATGGGCTGCACGCCCATTGGCTCTTGCTCTGAACCAATGGGCATGCAGCCCCTACCGAGCAGTCAGTCGTGGCGGTGGGGCGGCAGGCGGTGGATGCTGCCCACCGCTGACCGGGGAGCGTGGTGGGCTTCGTGGGTGGGTGGGGTGGGGGCCATTAGATCACCAGGGTAGGTGGTCCTTGGGGGTTTTGAACACTTTGCTGCCCGCGATCGGGCTTTACGGTCCACTGACCACCAGAGATATGTTCTTGGGGGTTGACTTTTGCTGCCCGCGATCGGGCTAGTGGGAGGAGGGGGTTTATTTTCACTTATGCCTGTGAGCGGCCAGTCAGGGGGTGGGGGATGTTTAAATTATGCCCACGATCAGGCCAGTCGGGGGGTGGGGAGTTACTATATGCCCATGATTGGGTGGCAGGGGGGGCACAGGGAGTAGGTTGAGGGCCACCCACAGGTGGCAACTGCTGTGTTGCACCCTGCAATGTGGCAGCTCACCTGTGGGTGGCCCTCGACTTACTCTTTTTTTTTGCTCAAAGTTGTGCAGGCGCAGGTTGGGGGTTGCACCTGCACAACTCTGCATAGCCCACTGAATATCGGGTTGTGCAGTTTATGCATGGTTCCTCCCCCTCCAGTTCAGCATGCCTTCATTAGCATTGCGCTGTTGCTCAGCTTGACTTGGGGGCGCAACTGCCTCCTGCTGAATATGGCAGAATGGCGCAATTTCGGACTTGCGCAGGCGCAACCCTATTGCGCATGGCGCAACCCTTATGAATATCCAGCCCGAAGAGTTTAAGATGGTCAGGAATACATTACTGTTAAAAAGGGTAGGATGACATTTTTTTGCTGGCTAACTAGTGCTGCTGCTTTAAAACTTTGCAATCAAAATTACTTCATCTATTGAAATTATTAGAGGAGATTTCAGGAGCATAAATACCTGTAAAAGTGATTTAGACTGTTCTACGGATTCAATAAAAGGACTCCAGATCAATTTGTGCAAAGAGAGAGTGTCTAGTGCTTTCTTTGTTCTAAAATGCTGGAATGAAAATTGTGGCCATTAGGGATGCTGACTCTCAAAATGTGGGAACTTGGCCCTCCCAATGTGGGACAGTTAATTATCTATCTATCTATTGACAGTTTCTATCTATCTATCTACCTGCCTGTCTGTCTGTCTATTTATTTAAAAATTGGTAACTGGGAAAAGCACACTGAGCCGAGGCTCATTTCCAGGTCTGATCTGGGGAAGGGGAGTACAGGAGGAACAAAGTTACAGAACATCAGAATATGGATTACAAAGGCAGCAATACAGAAGGTGCATAGCAGTATGGACTGATGCAGTGAAATGAGGATAATCATAACAGAATACAATAAAGTGCACAGTGCCTGATGGGGTAGGAGAACAAAGTTAGTTCGGTCAGAAAGCAGACCTCAAGAGGAATCACAAACAACCACTGTTAAAAGGGGGTCCAAGCCGGCCCGTTGGCGCAGCGGTTGGATTTCCACCTGCGATGACGGTGACCTGGGTTTGGGAACAGACTCAGGTCATTGAAGGGCTGGACGAGAAGAAGGAAAGGAGCGTCTCCAGGACAGCCGCCTTCTCGGAGTGAGGGTGGGGATACAGCTCGGTGCCTGCTGGCCCCTGGCAGAAGCCGGGAGCATAGCACGGACGCCAGAGCTAGAGTGGCTGGGGGAGTGGTGGACGTTGGTGTAAGCCCTGATGTCTGTGGCACGCCACTCCCAAGGGAGAAAACCAGGAAACTGCCCTGGATTGGCGGGATGATGGTCTCTCCAGTCCCCAGCTGCCGCCAGGCATCAGTCGCACTACCTCAGTGGCACCTGGGTCAAAGAAATAGTGTGTTGCTCACCCTTCCCAGTGCCTTCCCTCTCAAAGGAGGGGACCCATCCGGTGAAAGTGCGTGCCGGGTTACCCGGGGACTACGATGTGGTAAGTGGCCGTACAAGGAGTGCAGTAGTTGGAAGACCTTGGGAGACCCGAAGGAGAGATCAACCAGGGGAAGAAGGTGGGGTAAAAAAAAAAGGGGGGGGGGGTCCAAGCAGAGGGAGTCAGAATGGTAAGACCAAATTATTACAGGACAAGAAAGGAAAGAAATTAGTGTGCCTATCAGTTCAGTAGCATGCAGTGTGAAAAGGTGATCTAACTCTTGTCCCGATGCTGTAGCAATCAACCAAAAGTTAATTTTTAAAATGAGAACATCTGAGAGATTCTTTTCTGTGATTGGCTGAGGCTGTTGCCCATTCGCATTAGAACCCTAGATTAGTCCATCTGTTCCCAGTGTATACAAGGCAAGGCTCTACATGATTTCAAAGTGGCTCAACTGTTCCATAACTTGAGCTAATGACTGATGCCTTATTCTATTGCAGGAACTGGAAGTAATGTTTGCTACATGGAAGAAACAAAAAACATCGAAATAGTAGATGGTGATGAAGGGAAGATGTGCATTAACACAGAATGGGGAGGGTTTGGGGACAATGGCTGCATTGATGACATCCGGACAGAGTATGACGTGGAAGTGGACAATGGGTCACTGAATCCAGGAAAACAGAGGTAAAGGAAGAAATGTTTGATTACACTGTTAAATTCCATTGTTGTTTTTTTAAATAAAAAGATCAGACCCATATTATTTATTATCATATATGAAATTCTGGAGCTGGGGAAAACCAGAAGCTTTCTGTGCCTTGCCGGTTGCCGTGGTGTGGGTCAGTTTATGACCCTTTTGCCAGTTGCTGGGGTGTGGGTCAGTTTATGATGCCTTTGTCAGCTGCTGGGGTGTGGGTCAGTGTATGACCTCTTTGCTGGTTGCTGGGGTGTGTGTCAGTTTACGGCCCCTTTGCCGGTTGCTGGGGTGAGGGTCAGTTTATGAACCCTTTTGCCGGTTTCTGAGGGGTGGGTCAGTTTACAACTCTTTTGCTGGTTGCTGGAGTGTGGAGCAGTTTACAACCACTTTGCCGGTTGCTGGGGTGTGGGTCAGTTTACAACCCCTTTGTCAGTTGTTGGGGTGTGGGTCAGTTACTGAGCAAGGTTCTTTTACCAAGGACTCTATTGGGACACTATCTGGACATGAGTCCTTGCTCCACTGCCTGGCTCAGTGGATCCCGCCTGGTCTCTGTTTATTTTCATAGAGTTGAAACAGCCAATTAAGCTAACAGGCAGATGTTCCCATCTTTCACAGTCCTCCTTGATTGCTGCTGGGAGCGAGCTGTTATTTCCTTTAAATAGGAATCTAAGTTTGTTTGGGATTTTGATCCCCAGATATTTAAGCATGGAGAAAACTCTCAGGTGCAGTGGGTTGTGGTCTAAGTAGTTGGTGGATTCCCCTCCACACAGGCAATGACTTTGCTTTCGGACCAGTTAATCTGACGTCCTGTGAGTCTGCTGCATTCCTCCAATAGACAGAGCACCTGAGTTAAATTTGTAAGGGGCTCGTTTACCTAGAGCAGGAGGTCATCTGCAAACATCGATAGCTCATGGTGATATTCCCCACCCCTCTGCAGCCCCACTGTTCTGTCCTTCATGTAAATTGCAGCTACCAAAGCTTCCAAAGATAAGATGTACAGAAGGGGGGGGGCACCCCATCTGGTTCCTCTGGTCAGAGTGGGGTGCAAAGAGTTGACCAATATCTGGGCAGAAGGGTGATCATCGTACAGGGCCAAGTTCCATCTGATGATACCGGACTGCAAACACATTTCTCCAGTGCTGCATACATATTATTTCCATTCAACAAGGTCAAAGGTTTTTTCTGCATCAAGGGCAAGGACTCCAGCACACTTTCCGACCGATGGCCCAGCCAAACTCCAAACCACATACAAGGTCCTCTGGATGCTATTCTTCCCATGCCTGCCCCGGACAAAGCCAGCCTGGTCTGGATGAATAAACACTAGGAGCATTTCCTCTAATCTACTGGCAATAACCCTGGCCCTGATTTTATAGTCACATGTGAGGAGGGAGATCAGCCTGTGAGAACCACACTGCCTGGCATCCTTGCTCTGTTTAGGCAGTGCCGTGACAGTAGCAGATCTCATGGGTGGTGGGAGGACCCCTGTCGCAAAACTCTCTGAGATCATATCCATTAGTGGTTCCTTTAATTCTGGCAGGAATATTTTATAGAAGTCAACTGGGTACCCATCGAGCCTGGTCGCCTTCCTCCCATTTAAGTGTCTGACAGCTTTCTCGATTTCGGACCAGGTCAGTTCTGCCTCCAAGGCAACAACTTGTGTGAAGGTTGTCTGAGGGAGGGGTGCCTTTGCAAAGAAGGCAGCTAGTTCCTCATCAGAGGGTTATACCTTTGTGGAATACAAGGTCTGGTAGAACTCTTGGAACCACTGCCCTGTGTACTGATCCAAGCAACACAGCTGGCTCTTGGAATAGAAAATTTGTGCGATATTCTTTTACTTACCCCCACCCACACCCCACACACACACACACACTTTTCAGTTGCCAGGCAAGCCATCTGCCTGCACAGTCATCTTCAAAGTATTCCCAAGCTTGTGTAAGGGGACCACATTCCCTGTCCTCCAATCCTCCGGCACTTCCCCTGTCGCTAAAGAGCAATTGAATAGGTCTGCTAGCAGTCCACCCTGAACCAAACCAATGCATCCCATCCTGGCCCAATTATTTATTCATGTTCAGTGCCCATAGGTCCTCAAGTCTTTAATTGGCCCCACAGATGTACAGTTTTGGTTTCACATGGAGGTATCCAAATTGAAGGCATTTCAATGTTAATGGCGATATGAACATTCCTACAGCCCTTGTTGTATAATCTTCTTACTGTTATTCAATCTCTGCAGTACAAATAAAGCCACTAATCCTTTGTCTGTAAAACAGATACGAGAAGATGACCAGTGGAATGTATCTGGGTGAAATAGTACGGCAAATTCTGATTCACTTGACAAATCAAGGCCTACTATTCAGAGGACTAATGTCAGAGCGACTGAAGACCAGGGGAATCTTTGAAACCAAATTCCTGTCCCAAATTGAAAGGTAAGAGGATTGAAATAACTAGCCTATACTGATAATGGGTTGTAAGCAGCCACATATTTTCTTACACTGATTAGCAAATATGAGTGTTTTTTAAGCAAGCTGCACTCTGAGGGTAATAAACTGCAGTGTGCTATATAATGTTTACATACTTATAGTTATAAAGCAAGCATCCATTGACCATCTTCTCCTGGCCATGCCAATCTTCCCAGGGATACACCTTCTCCCTAGAGATAGACACTGTCCCCATGGATAGACCATATTCCCAGGGATAGACCCTGTTCCCAGGGATAGACACTGTTCCCAGGCATATAATCTGTTACCACTGATGGACCCTTTTTCCAGGGATATACACTATTCCCAGGGATATACTCTGTTCCCAGAGATGGACTCAGTTCTCAGGGGATATACACTGTTTCAGGGATATACTCCGTTCCCACAGACATACCCTGTTCCCAGGGACACATCCTCTTCCCAGGGATATACCCTGCCTCATGGAGATATACCCTGTTTCCAGGGATACAACCTGTTTCCAGGGATAGACAATCTTCCCAGGGGCACACCCTATTCCCAGGGATACACCCTGTTCCTAGGGGTAGATATACTGTTCAAAGGGATATAATCAGTTCCCAGGGACATACACTTTTTCCAGGAATAAACCTTATTTCAGGGATATAGCCTGTTCCCAGTGATACACCCTGACCCAGGTATAGACTCTGTTCCCAAAGATAGAAGCTGTTCCCAGGAATAGACCCTCTTCACAGGGATGGGCCCTTTCTCCAGGAGAGACCCTGTTCCAGGCATATATCTTATTCCCAGGGATAGACCCTGTTCCCAGGGATATAATGTGTTCCCAGGGATAGATGCTGTTCCTAGGGATATAACTTGTTCCCAGGGATACACCCTGTTTCACGGATATATACCCCTGTTTCCAGGGATACAACCTGTTTCCAGGGATAGACAATTTTCCCAGGGACACACCCTATTCCCAGGAATAAACCCTGTTCCTAGGGATAGACCCTGTTCAAAGGGATATATCCAGTAACAAATTTTAGTTCTAAATATGTTGCCTGCAAAGAAGTTAAAGGAAGTAATAAGATCTTTAAATAAAAATAAAATACCAGAGAAAGATGGGACTGAGATAAGATCTTTAAAAGATGCAATAAATATTATTTCACCTGAATTGACACATCTCTTTAACTGGATGAGAGGGGAAGGTTCCTAGAGTATGGAAAGAGGCAAAGATAACACCAGAGTTTAAAGCTGGAAAAACTACAAATCTGTCTGATTACCGCCCAATAGCCCTACTACCAAGAGTGTCGAAAATCCTGGAAAGACTGGTGCATGGACAACTTTATGGGCATTTGGAGAAGTACGGCTTGTTGGCAATGCAACAGGCGGGGTTTAGAAACGACCACTCCATGAACTATGTGCTCACCGACTTAATAGAGCTGGTGACATTCTCCCTGCATAAAGGGGAATCAGTGGGCACAGTGTTCGTGGACTTGTCAAAAGCTTTTAATAGATCTGGTGACATTCTCTCTGGATAAGGGGGAATCAGTGGGCGCAGTGTGCATGGACTTGTCAAAAGCTTTCAACATTGTTAGCCGCCAGTTATTGATAATCAAAATCAGATCAAATCAAACTTTATTTAACCAGGCATCAACACCATTGAGCAAGCTCATTTTCAAAGTAATCCTGGACAAGGAACAGTACAACTACATAGAAATAGTAATACAAAGATTGCAACATCAGCAGATTACGGTACAAGGTCGGATGCAAAATACTTGAGTCCGTCAAAGGAACTCTCAATTAGACATATGCAAAAAACAATATCAAATAGGGCAAAGGGAAAGGAAGGTAGAAACTGTAAACAGACAGGGGCCTGCGAGTGGATATGTGAAGGCAGAGAAAGGGAGTGAGAGCCATGGAGTGGAGGAGGAAGTGTGTGTACTGGAATCCCTAGGGAACAAGGAGGATGACATACTAACGATTATAAGAGCGGAGACATCAATAAATGAAAGGACAGGTTACCTGTAGCAATTACAAGGTCCCCGCAAATACTCGACTAGCAGGGCTTTGAAGGAGAGAAGGCTCAGAAGTGAGATAAGCTTGAATGTGCTTTGCATAATGTTCCAAAGTGAAGGGAGTGCATAGTTAATTGCGGACAATCCAAGGTTAGTTTTCATTCTGGGCACTTGAAAGCAAAGAGTTGCATAACGTCTGAGACCATAGGAGCCAGAGGCACGTTTGAACAGGCTAGAAATATATGCAGGGAGCTTGTCTGTGATAGCTCTATAGAACCAAATGAGCGCGTTTCTTTTTCTCCTTGTTGAAAGTGAGGGCCAACCCGCCATTTTGGTACAGAAGACAGTGATGGGTGAGAAAAGGCAGGTTAAAGATGAATCTTAGGGCTCGGTGATAAAGGGTGTCAAGTTTATTTAGCGCTGTGAGAGGGCAATGATCGTAGAGGAAATCGGCATAATCGAGTACGGGTAGGAAAGTGGTTTGTACTAGTCTCTTTCTAGATTATGTGGTGAGCAGATGTTTGATACGATAGAATAGGCCGAGTCGCTGTCTTAGCTTTTTCGAGACTTCATTTAGGTGGCATAGAAAATTAAGTTTGTTGTCTAGCCAGAACCCTAGGTATTTAAAGGTATCTACTGAGTCCAGCGGTTCACCCAAAAGTGTTAGTAACGGTGGGATGTTTGTGGGACCAGAGGCTGCTTTTGGAGAGAGAATCATGGATTTAGTCTTTTTGGCATTGAGAAGGAGTTTATGCTTGATAAGACTATGTTGTAAGGTGGTAAAGTCTTGTTGTAGGTCTTCGTGGGCCGTGAGAAGTGAGGAATTTGAGGAATAGAGTACAGTGTCATCAGCAAATAGATGCACGTTAGCTACTTGCAGGTGGGAGTCCAAGTTGTTGATGTAAATAGCAAATAGAATAGGTCCCAGTATAGAGCCTTGGGGAACCCCTCGCAATAGGAATTTCTGTGGAGACAGGTCTCCTGCTGATTTAACTTGTTGCAATCTGTTAGAAAGGTAACTAGTGAACCAGTTGATGGCAGAGTTGTCTAGGCCGATATTTCTCAGTGATGTAAGCATGATGTTATGATCCACGGTGTCGAAGGCTTTGCTGAGGTCGAGAAATAGAGCAACTATGTGTTTTTTAGGGTCTAAGGCAATTTGCCCGTCGGTAGTTACTTTTGCAAGAGCAGAAATGGTGCTATGTTTTTCCCGAAACCCAGACTGGGCAGTGTTTATGAGATTGTGCTGGTCCAGGTATTTTCTGATTTGAATATTGACAATCTTTTCCAGGACTTTTGAGAGAGTGGAGAGTATAGAGATAGGCCTGTAGTTATTCAGGTCACAAGGGTCCAATGACTTAAAAAGAGGTAGAATATGGGCAGTCTTCCACATCGCAGGTAATTCACCCTGACTCAAAGAGATGTTAAATAAGTGGGTGATGGGGCGGTCAGGTAGAAGTAGCCAAGCTTTAAGAAGAATGGTTCAATGTTACAGATTGGGATATCAGAAGAAGCCTGTCACTGGTTTCAATCATATCTGACAGGAAGAAAATAACAGACAGTAGTGGGGATGGATTTCTCAACCCAAGCAGTGGTTGTAAGGGACATCTCCCAGGGGTCCATATTGGGGATCCTACTCTGTTTAATATACACAAATCAGGTGGCAAGTGTAATAAAGGAGTCTGAAATTAGACTCTACGTGGACGATACAGTCCTATTGCCCAAAGGACCTAGTCAAACTGAAGTGCAGTCCGATCTACAAAGAGACTTTATAGCAGTCCAGAACTGGTTTGAAAAATCAAAATCTATGATGTTTATAAATGGAACAAAGACAAAACAAGTTCCTTTAGCACTAGAAATTAAAGCCATAACTGGGGAGTATCTAATTTAGGTGCTGGAGTATAAATATTTGGGCCTTTGGGTGGATTGTAAGCTAAAATTTAACTATTGTATAAATGAAATGGTGAACAAAATCCATTGTAGGCTGGGAGCATTAAGAAGAACAAGACACTGTCTAGATGAGGAAATGAGAAGATCAATGGTGACCCAGATGCTGGTACTGATTATAGACCATGGCTTACATATTTATGGATTCACAAGTGCCACCACGTTAAAGAAACTGGAGGTTGTATACAAACGGCTGGTGAGGTTTGTACTACGAACTAATAGATGCACTCTTCATTGTAAACTTTATGAGGACTTAAATTGGTTTACGTTAAGAAACAAACAAAAAGTGATTTGGGTAAATCAAGTCAGGAAGACTATTAAAACCACGAAACCCGGGGGGGGCGTGGCTAGCTGTCGGCCGCTAGAGACGTACTTTCAGTCGACTTCCTGAAGACATCCCGAAATCAGAATAAATATCATAATTTTAATCTAACTAAATCGAATTCCTCATCAAAAAGAACTTTAATAACGAGTACTGCACAGTTTCTAGATAAATTCAAGAGATGGGAAAGAAAAATACTGACTCTAAGGCCAACTTCTTCACGCCACGTGGGGAGACATCTAGAACACAGTCTACCTCTACAGGCCCAAACCTCAAGGAACTGAAGGGAGATGAATCTTCTCCGGCGACGTTAGAATCTCTACAATCTGCCGTCCTGAATCTAACCAAGACGGTGCAGCAATTAGATAAAAAAATGGACTCTTACCATGATTGGATGTTAACGGTAGAGCAAAAAGTAGACGGACTGGTGAATACAGCTCAGGCCGCTGAGAAAACCTCAGAACGGGCTCAAGCATCTGCAGCAACATGCATAAAGGAGCAGGTGCTATTGAAATCCCACCTAGAGCATCCCGAAAATCAATCAAGGGCTGCGAATGTGCGCTTATTGGGCCTACCAGAGGGGATAGAAGGAGAAGATCTTTTGGGATTCCTACTCAAATGGCTGGAGGACATGTTTGAACTTAACTTGCAAGACTCCCCGGTTCGAGCCTATCGGGTGAATCTTCACAGGTCAACAAGCCAGTCGGGTGGTGCCAGGACTGTTATGCTACAGACTGCTTCCTCAATGATCAGGGATAAAATCCTGCATGCAGCCCGTTTAAAGAAAGGGGTTGAAATGGAAGGCTCCAGGGTGATGTTATTTCCAGACCTTGGATATGCCACCCGCATAAAACGGAAGAGTTTCGACTCGATCTGCCGCAGAATGAGGGAACTGGATATCCCCACTAGCATGTTTATGCCCGCCCACCTGCAGGTTGCTGTGGGTTGGCGTGCTTATATATATATATATATATATATACTGATCCAAAAGAGGCTGCAAAATTATTGGAGAAATTGGAGGCAGAAAGGGCAGCGAGTGAGGGTGATTCTTCCAATGACTCAGATGATGTAGAAACCTGAAGTAGAACTAGAGGAGTTTTGATGGGGCTGTTTTCGCTGTTATCCCTGTTTTATCCAAATGTGTTGGTTCCTTGATACATTTACTGACCAGGGTTGTGTGGGTCTCCTGTTGAGATTGTCACCTGTTCGAGGTAATGGACTTTATCAATCAGGACCTTATTTTTAGAATTTATGGAGAATTTAAGGTCAGGCTTTTTCAACAGGGGAACATTTGGACTATACAAGTTGGACTGGTTATAAAATCCTGATTTTCCAATCTTTTGAGAATGGGGTGTGTTCCGAGGGGTGTGTGGAGGGGAGTTAACTGGAAGAGGGAGTTAGAGTTTATCCATAATGTAAATCACCCAAGGCAAGTTTGCTGGTTAAATATTTCTTGGAGATTTTTAGTAAAATAGATATACCTGTTTAAGGCATTGACAGCAATGGTCAAAGTGTCTATAAAGATATTTAGGAATATTTTATTCTGTTTATCCCTCATATCTTGTAACAAAGTGAGTCATGTTTCACATTTCACATATCAACAGTATAAGATAGCTATTTGGTGTATAGCATGATTTATGGAATATCTATGCATTGCATTGTAATGTTACAAAACATAAATAAAAAGTGAAAAAAAAAACACGAAACTCTCTTATTTATATGAAAAATTGGGGGGAAAAAACTAACAGCCACATAATTTAAGGAAAAGTAAACTACTTAAGGATTATCGATTCAACGTACCCAAAACTAGATATGTAGAAATTACCTTCTCATTTTTTTGTAATAAAAACTTGGAATGAACTAAGAATATAGACAAAAAATACATAAATGAAAGTTTAAAGACATTTAACACAGCATTAAAACAAGAATTATCTACAAGATGAGCATGTTTTGATTAGATTAAGAGCAAGTCCCGATGCGCCAGGGTGCATTGTTAATGTATGCAGCGCATCTGCAAGGGGCGTGCCCATGCATATGCAGCACATCCTGATATTCAGCCCGGGATGTGTGGCGCATATGCTGGCACAACCCCTAGATGAGCTGACACTGGGGCTCAAAGTTGAGCCAAGAAAAATGGGCTCAAATGCTGGCCACCCACAGGTGGATGGCTGTATTGCAGGGCACAGTACAGCAGCCATCAGCTGTGGGTGGCCAGCCGCCAGATAGGAACACCATCCACAAGCACCTATCCTGTCCCTGGTAGTCCAGTGGTACCCCCCTCCCCTCCCATATACCCAATCACAGGCATATGTAATTTAAACAGTATCCCTGGTAGTCTAGTGGTAACCCCCCCTCCTTCCCATAACCAAATCGTGGGTCCAATGTCGTAACGAAGATCCCTAGTGGTTCAGTGGCACCTCCACCCCTCCCTCCCACAGAAGACCCCTGGCCACCCAGCTCCCCCTCCGTCATCGACAGGCGGCTACACCCTGCCCACATACCACCCAGCTGCTCGCCAAATGACAGAAGCGGTTGTCAACTGGGGGTCTGTGAGCACCCGCCAGGGGTCCATGAAGCTGTGTATTTAAATCATAACGTGGTAAAATGCCCCAAATCGCAACCGCAAGTAAGTGGTGCTGAAATCCCCAGATAAACACTCAGTTATGACAGCGAGTTAGCCATTATGTGGCGTTAATCAAAAACTTAAGTTCCTACACTGAAATTCGTGACTTGGCATTACATCACTTGCTGGTGATGAGTAATTCAGTGAATTGCCTCGTTTAATGTGATGAGTAAGGATGGAACTGTTTTGCCGACTGATTGCTGCTCATCATCACTATTGTGTTGTTAATTAGGCCATGAGTCCGTAAGTATAAGATTTAATTACAACCATTTAGGGGCTGGGGGCCCGGGGGTCCTCTGCAGGAGGGAGGGGTGGTGTGTGCCACTGGACCACCGGGGATCTTCATTACGACATTGGACCCGCGATCAGGTTATGGGAGGGGGGGTTACCACTAGACTACCAGGGATACTATTTAAATTACATATGCCCATGATTGGGCATACGGGAGGGAAGGGGGCTACCACTAGACTACCACGAATAACTTTTATATTACAAATGCCCACGATCGGGCATACAGGAGGGAAGGGGAGTACACTAGCCCACCAGGGATTAAACTCCCACTGACAGTGGCTACGCAGGGCGCCAGGCGCATTTCGCCGGGATGCCCTGTGCAATGCATGCAAATGGGGCCATAATGACATGCAAATGGCCCCATTTATGCCATGCATACATTATGGCCCCATTTGCATGCCCAAGTCTGAATATCATGGATGCTACGCACAGCGCAACTACAGTTGCGCTAGTGCACTCTCAGCCCTCCCTGTCTGGGGAATGCGCCGGCGCATTGTCACTGCGCCATGCTCATTCTGTGCCATATTCAAAGGTGATGCACCATGGCACATCACCTCTGAATATCACCCTGTCTTTGCCCCAGCGCATCTCGGATGTGCTGCGCCCCCACTTGCGCCATTGCCTGGCGCAGTCTGAATATCTCCCCCAAAGGGTATAGTGGATGTGAGTTCCTGTAATAATTTGTCCTTCGATGTTGTACTTGTAAAGTGTAATAGATTTATATAAATGTAACCTCGGATATTTTTAGATACTTTGATAAAAATACAAGAGCACCTTGTAAATAGGACTCATCCTAGTGGCTTATGTCATAACAGATCCTGTTAAAAAATATAGATTTTTACTACTACTACTACTACTAGTTCCCAGGGATAGACTCTTTCCAGGAATAGACCTTCTTCCAGGGATATGTCCTGTTCCCAGGGGTAGACTCTGTTCCCAGAGATATAAGCTGCTGCCAGGGATAGACCCAGTCCCATGGATATCCAGGGATATAACCTGTTCCCAATGATAGACCCTCTTCACAGGGATGGACACTTTCTCCTAGAGAGACCCTATTCTAGGGATGTACCCTATTCCCAGGGATAGATCGTATTCCCAGAGATATGCCCTGTTCCCAGGGATATAACTTGTTCCCAGGGATAGACCCTGTTCCCACAGATAGACCCTGTTCCCAGGGACACACCTTCTTCCAGGGATATACCCTGTTTCGAGGGATACAACCAGTTTCCAAGGATAGACCCTGTTTAAAGGGATATATCCGGTTCCCAGTGACAGACTCTTTTACCAGGAATAGACCTTGTTCCAGGGATATATCCTGTTCCCAGGGATACACCCTGACCCAGGGACAGACTCTATTCCCAGAGGTATGAGCTGCTCCCAGGGATATACGCTGTTCCAAGGATATACCCTGTTCTAGGGATATACCCTGTTCCCAGAGATAGACCGTCTTCACAGGGTTGGAGCCTTTCTCCAGGAGAGACCCTATTTCAGGGATATACCTATTCCCAGGGATATACTGTAACTTGTTCCCAGGTAGGTATTTATTTATTAATTAATTATTCGGAAAC
Organism: Neoceratodus forsteri; assembly: GCA_016271365.2. Taxonomy (NCBI): domain Eukaryota; kingdom Metazoa; phylum Chordata; order Ceratodontiformes; family Ceratodontidae; genus Neoceratodus; species Neoceratodus forsteri. Next base: position 1,102,945,437 of record CM028135.1, on the reverse strand, counting down.
TACCTTTGAGCAGAAGCTCTTTTACAAAGGTTCCATGTCAGAGCATAAAAACAGATAGCTGAAAATACATGATATAGAGCACACGATAATAAATAAACGGTTCACGGAGGTGCAGCAGTAATAATTTATAAAGGGAGACAGTTAAGGAGACAATGGATCCTTGACAGTGAGGAGAGTAGATGGGTTCAAGTGAGAACCCGGGGCAGGTAGGAGGAGAGGGGTAGAGGTGAGGGGAAAGGTTAGCAGTCTGGTAGAAAACTTTGTCAAAAAAGAAAGTGGGGGGTGAGATGTGAAACAGTGGGGAAGGCTGGAGAAAGTATGAGGGTAGGTGGCAACAGAAAGGGGTAGGGGGGCCAGTGGTGATGGGTGAGTACAAGAAGTTAGGGGAGGGGAGAGGAGGGGTATGAGATGTGGTCTGCAAGGAGGAGAGGGTAGAGATGAGGCAAAAGGTTAGCAGTCTGTTAGAAAGATTTTGTCAGAACAGAACCGTGGGGGTGGGATGTGGAAACAGTAAGAAATGTTGGAGAAAGCCTGAGGGTAGATGACAACAGAAGGGAGGGGCCAAAAGTAAGGGGATTACAAGAAATTAAGGGAAAGGGAGAGAGAGGAAAGGGTCTAGAAGGTATGAGGTGTGATCTGCGAGGACAGGTAAGGAGGTGGGGGAACTGTGGGGGTGTGCGGGGGAGGTGAGGTTGAGGGGTGGATGATATAGGCTGCTTAGAGTGAACATTGAGGGGTGGATGGTGTAAGCAAGTGCAGAGACATATCTGAGGAGTGTTGGTGGGGCAAGAGCCATCTTAGGTGCCACTAAGACAGTCGCAAGCATTCCTGGAGAGGAGTTGTTTTTTAAATTCAGACTTAAAGGCTAGCAAGCTTGTAGTTCCTTGTTAGACCTCCAGACACTCATTGAGCCATAGAGGGGCTCTATACATGAAGGCCCGCTGCCCATGTGCAGTTCTGCAGGAAGGGACAGCCAGCGCACCCAACGCCTTACTCCTGGTTCCATTCTTTGGGTCGGCTTGGTAGAGAAGGTCAGAGATGCGGGGGGGGGGGGGCGCGGAGCCCAGAAGCGCCTTCTTGCCGAATAGGCAGGTTTGGAATTTTATTCTGTGGTCCAGTGACAGCCAATTCGCCTGAGAGTGCAGAGAGCAGATGTGGGTGAGTCAGTCAGCACCAGTGGCAAGTCTACATGCCTTGTTTAGTGCTGTTTTGACCCGTTGCAGAGCAGTATTCATGGCTGATCCATAAGCCACCAGCCCATAAAATGATGGATAAGATCAAGCTAGTGACAGAGAGATGGAGGGCATTTGGAGTGAGGGTTTTCCAATGTCTCTATAAGACTCCAAGCTTGGAGTTAACAGCTTTGACCACCATGTCTATATGCTGAACATAAGATAGGGTATTGTCAGTGGTGGCACCCAGGTACTTAAATGAGAACCTGTTCGAGCAGTACATTGGCTTTGTTTTTGATGGAAAGGACAGGGAATCTCTTCTTTAGCTGTGTGCTGGATAAGATCCGTATTTTAGTTTTTTTATAATTGATGAGTAGCTTATATGCACTGAACCAATCCTCAGTATTATGGAAGGAGGTCTGGAGTTCCTGTTCAAGATGTTCAAGGCAGGGTTACTACTGAGGAGAACAGCACCATCTGCATACAGGATGATTTTGCTGTTGCAAGCCTTGGGAAGAGCATTCAAAAACAAGCTAAATAGGAGGGGTCCCAGAACTGATCCTTGGGGGATGCCTATGAACACCACTTTGAATCCTGATATGACTTTGCCAGTTTTTACTTTTTGGAATCTGTGGGACAGGTAGTCCTCGAACCAGTCCACAGCATTTGGGGCCATTCCCAGATATTTTAGTTGATCCAAGAGGAGCGGGTGATTGTGTCAAATGCCTTTGTTAAGTCGATAACGACTGACCTAGTTAATTTGCCTTCATCAAGTGCTTGATGCACAGAGTTGGTGTAATCAAGCAGAGCGGTGGCAGTGCTCTGATTCTTTCGGAAGCCATGTTGCTGGGGACATTGCAGATGGTACTTATGTAGGTAGACGGTTATTTGGTCTGCCACAATCCTTTCCAGTACTTTGGATAATGGGGAGAGGATTGATATGGGCCTATAGTTAGCAATGTTGGACCTATCCCCACTCTTATAAACGGGGGTTACCAGAGCATGTTTCCAAACTGTAGGGAATCTGGCAAGTGTGAGAGATTTGTTAAACAGTTTGGTGATGGGGACTACGAGTTCATCAAGGGCAAATGCTACCAACTTCATATCTACCCCATCGCTTCCCATCCTAGTCTTGCCCAAGGCTTTCATTATGTAGGACCTTGAGACCTTGGTGAACTCTGTTCTATTGATACAACTTGTTCCCAGTGATAGACCCTGTTCCAGCAATATACCCGGTTCTCAAGGATATACCCTTTTCCTGGGGATAGACCCTCATAACAGGGATAGACTCTGTTCCTGGGATATACCCTGCTCCCAGGGATACAACTTGTTTCCAGGGATAGACAATTTCCCCAGGGATACATCCTATGCCTAAGTATAGAGCCTGTTCCCAGGTATAGATCCTTTTCCCAGGGATACAACCCATTCCCAGGGGTAGGCCTTGTTCCCAGGGACAGACCCTGTTCCAAGGAATAGATCCTGTTTTCAGGGATAGACCCTTTTTCCAGGGAGATACCCTAGGTCAAGTTAGCAGTGCCTGCAGCCTGCTAGCTCAACATGTTAAGTTCTGGCCAGCCCGGTGGCGCTGAGGGTTGAGGCGCTGGATGCCACACCTTGCACTGTGCCGGCGACCCAGATTCGGGAGCAAGCTCGGGCACAGGGGGTCGGCAGGGGTGGATGAGCATTGAGCGCCTGATAGGCTGCTCTCCTCCCCAGTGGGGGAGGTCGGGGATTGCCTGGCTTGCCAGCAGCCTCTGGTGGAGACCGGAGGCGCTGCAGCATGCTCGGCAGCACGTACTCTGCGTGCCCTGACACAGGCAGGGGTTGCCGTGTATGCCTTGCGTTGAGGACTTGCACACGCATGGGGGGGACGGATCTTCAGAACAAGGAAAAGCCTGGACTGAGGGGTAGGCGATGGCACCTGTCCCCATGCCCAAGGCCAAGTCCATCCTGCCTGGCCTTCCAGGTTCCTCCACCCGGGTCCTCACCCACATTGGAGTCTGTCTATAATGGTGCCCAAAGAGGAGGGGTGGCCTCACCCTGGAGGTGTTAAGCTGGCGGTGCCAATCATGGACTGAGGAGGAGGGAGAGGCACAGGTAGGTGGACTTCAGGCAGGGCAGAAACAGGTAGGATGCCTGAAAGAGGCCCCCCAGTCCGTGACTGGAGGGAAAAAGAGATGTAAAAAAACCAAAAAAAAACATGTTAAGTTCTGTGACCTGGAGTTAGTCCCGATGTCCTCCCGTATCCCACAAGGTCAGTGAGCAGTGTCTGTTGCCTGCTAGCTCAACTTATTTAGTTTTGTGACCTGGAGTTAGCCCTGATGTCCCCAGTATCCCACAAGGTCAGGGAGCACTGTCTGTTGCCTGCTAGTTCACCATGTTAAGTTCTGTGACCAGCAGTTAGCTCTGATTCCCCCCCGGTATCCCACAAGGTCAGTTAGCAGTGTCCATTGCCTGCTAGTTCACCATGTTAAGTTCTGTGACCAAGAGTTAGTCCTGACTCCCCCCAGTATCCTACAAGGTCAGTTAGCAGTGTCCGTTGCCTGCTAGTTCACCATGTTAAGTTCTGTTACCAGGAGTTAGCCCTGATTCCCCCCCAGTATCTCATAAGGTCAGTGAGCAGTGTCCGTTGCCTGCTAGTTCACCATGTTAAGTTCTGTGACCAGGAGTTAGCCCTGATGTCCCCGAGTATCCCACAAGGTGAGTTAGCAGTGTCCATTGCCTGCTAGTTCACCATGTTAAGTTTTTTGACCAGGAGTTAGCCCTGATGTCCCCCAGTATCCCACAAGGTCAATGAGCAGTGTCTGTTGCCTGTTAGTTCACCATGTTAAGTTCTGTGACCTGGAGTTAGCCCTGATGTCCCCGAGTATCCCACAAGGTCAGTGAGCAATGTCTGCAGCCTGCTAGTTCACCATATGCGTTCTGTGACTAGGAGGTAGCCTTGATGTCCCCCAGTATCCCACAAGGTCAATGAGCAGTGTCTGTTGCCTGCTAGTTCACCATGTTAAGTTCTGTTACCTGGAGTTAGCCTTGATGTCCCCCAGTATCCCACAAGGTCAGTGAGCAGTGTCTGTTGCCTGCTAGTTCACCATGTTAAGTTCTGTGACCTGCAGTTAGCCCTGATGCTCTCCAGTATCCCATAAGGCCAATGAAACCTTTTTGTTGCCTGCTAGTTCATTTTTGTCACAAGACGAGTGATGTTAAACTATGGGTGATAAAATGCAGCTGAGAATATTACTATAAATCTTGGCATCAGCTATATAAATAAAGCTCACTTTCAGTTATTTCAGATACTAAAGCAGACTCAAAACATTGGGACAAGGGCATATTGTAGGAGTAGAAGGATTATCTAAAGGAGAATAAAAAGATACTGGTAGAACAATTTTTGCTGTAATATGTGTTGCTGTGCTTTAACCTATGAAATGTAATTCAAGTTTTAATAACAATTGTGTGTGATGTGTGTATTCAGTGACAGACTGGCCTTGCTTCAAGTACGAGGAATTCTCCTACAGTTGGGTCTAGAAGACAGTACTTGTGAAGACAGTATAATTGTAAAAGAAGTGTGCGGTGTTGTATCCAGGAGAGCTGCCCAGCTCTGCGGAGCTGGACTGGCTGCCATAGTTGACAAGATAAGGGAGAACAGAGGGCTGGACCACCTTGAGATCACGGTTGGTGTGGACGGGACTCTGTACAAACTACATCCCCAGTAAGTACTTCTCACGCTTTTCCTGCAATGTCATTACTACATTTAACATAATTCAGATGTTCTTTTTACTCCTTCACTGGAATTCTGTTGCAAGCAGGACACAAGTATGTCCCTTACCCTTAGAATGTGCTGTGCCCAATCAGAGTACGCCTTAAAGGGGAACAGTCAGTATTAAGTCCTCTGTGACTTGTACTTATCCCAGGGTGGCAGTGGGATCAGCGAACAAAAGATCAGAGCTTATAAAAACTCTAACATGTACTGCAGGCTATTCAATATCTCACTTGTGAAGCCCTACTCTTATGTCAGCTGCAGGGGATTCTGGGAATTGTAGTTACAGAAAATGTCGTCCTGGAAGTCAGCAGAATCAGCCAGGTACAAGCTACTATACTGCAGTAAAAGGTAAAAAAATAAATGTGTTTACACATAAAGTACAAACTGCGACCAGCCCCACACTTGGGTTTAGGGCTCTTAGAGCAGACAGTTCCCCTTGAAATCAACATTAAAAACACATTAAAGGGGTGCCTGATGGCTTAATGGAAGAGCTTCACACTTCTATACCAGTGACCCAGGTTCGGAAGCAAACCCAGGTCTGCACGAGTGGGGCAGCCAGCCTGAGGAGTGCTCCCGAAAGGAGCGTAAGTCAGCCGAGGAGGGAGACGGCCCCACTCCAGGGCAGCATCAATCCCTCAGGGTGAGCCAGGGAGCTGGCTCCTTCATGAGGGGTGGCACATGTCCAGAGTGCGCGGCTGTGACTGAGACTGACAGAGGCTGTGCCAGACATCTTGGGTGGAGGGAGGGACAAAGGGAGAAAACAGAAAAACCCATCTGCTACGGCCACCAAATATGATGGTCCTTCCAGTCCTCAGGCTCTGCACCACGTGGATCCCTACTGGCTACAGTGGCAGGGGGAGTAGCAGTCAGGACTAGGGAGAGGCAGGGGGCCTGAAGATAGGAGCAGGTGGTGGTTAGGGCCAAAAAGCTTTATAAAAAAACACATTAAAGACAGGTACAGCAATAAAACATTTTGGTAACCATTTCACAAATGCAGTAAGTTGGTCAAATATTCAGTGAGAGCCAGCCCTGTTCCTTAAGGGACTTCCTGATTTCCTGCAATGTTACAGATGGCATCCAGAAGACTCAAACCCCATAACATTCTATTTTATTTTATTTATATCTTTGATTACAATACCTTTGAGCCAGAGGCTCTTTTACAAAGGTTCCATGTTGGAAAAACATATGAATACAATTGCATATAAAAACATAAATTTTAACATAAAATTCAACAACAGACAAAATAAGTACAATTCAGGCATGGGAGCACACAGTCATGGTACATTGAAAGGAATAGTCAAGTGCAACAAAACGTGTTAAAAAACAATCTAGGCCCTGGGGAAAAATGAACATGAGGTGTAGAGACAAATGATGCTGCTGGAAGTAGGCATTGTTAGAAGGTGGGGGGAGGGGTACAATATGAAGAAAGAGGGGAAAAACAATGGACACATATACGGAGGGGGTGGGAAGTATAGGGGGAGTGCAAGCATGATATGGGAGGGGGTGGGGTAGGTAGTGAGAGACCATATACAAAGCCAAAGGGGGTAGTCAGCCCGGTGGCACAGAGGGCTGAGGCGCTGGCACCTTACCTCCCGCTACACTGGTGACCCGGGTTTGGGAATGACCTCGGGTCGCCGGGGTGCTGTCTCGGTGGGTGGGCTGGAGTGGGATTGAGCCATGGCTCTCCTTTCCAATGGGGTGGACACCCACCCATCCATAGTCCTGCTCCCACTGGGTGGAGGTCTGGTGGGAGCGTAGGCGGCAATGGGCGGCAACAAAAAGTCAGGGAGGCGGAAGAGGCCACCAGATCCTGTGTGCTGCAGTCTCCACGCAGACACACATGTGTATGCCGTGGCCCCTGGGTGGGAGCAAACAAGAAAAACCCTAAAAGTATAAATAAAAAAAAAAAAGAAAACCACAGGGAGGGGGTAGAGGAGGGGAGGAGGGGACTGAGATGGCGTGGTAGGGAAGGGGGAGCAGTATCAAGAGTAGGTGGGTGGAAGGGGACTGATGTAGTGAGCGCAGGGCGGTCAAGGTATTATTTATTTATTTTATTTGAGTTTTGGTGAATAGGTAAGTCTACTGAGACAATACAGTCCCTTTTCAGGGTCAACCCGGGGTCTTGGTAAAATAGCAGAGAGGCAATTTCAAGAATACATTGGTACAAAATACAATGGCAGATAAGGAGATACAGCAAGTACGATGGCAGACATTGAGGTACAGCATAAACAATGGCAAAAAATATAGAGATACAGCATACAGGTATTTGCAAAAATTAGTTAAACAAGGAAAAAGTACTTCAAAAACAATCAAAATTTCAAATGTATATACAATAAACTTAGAGAAGCAACTAAGAGCTAAATGAAGAAGGGAAGGAGAGGAAAGGGAGGGGGGGACAGACAATGAGGAAGAGGTGGATGCACGGCAGAATGCATAGATGTAGCTGGTGGACAAGCACAGAGTTCAGTGAGGGGCAGGGGTAAAGGGGAAGGGAATGATAAATCATCAGCGGAAGCAGGAGCAGGATACAGTGACTGAGAGTGAGGTATACAGATTGGATTGAAACATGGAGAGAGAGGAGCAGGAGAGGACAGAAGTGGGGAGGGAATTCCAGTCTGATGTCGCCACAAAAGAGAAAGACCTACAGGCAGTGGCTAGACATAGTTTCAGAGTAGCTAGAAGTGGGAGTGAGGCAGATTGTAGGCCGCGGGGAGCTTGTCTTAGTCATATAGTCTCATGGAGGCAAGGGGGTGTGAATTTATGGACAAGCTTGAACATGAAGCTCAGGGAGGAATACTTCAGTTTTGTCTCGTAGAGTAGCCAGCCCAGAGAGCAGAGGACATCGCAGTGGTGAAAGTGAGCATTTTCCCTCAGGGCAAACCTCCCCACCCTATGAGAAACCTGGGTTAGAAGGGTCGGGGAGGAGGAATTTGCAGAGAGTAGTAATGGAGTTCCATACATTAGGAGTGGCAGGAGAGATGCAGTAGCTATTTTATGGCAGGAGGCGGAAGAAAGGAAGGGACGGATGCGATAAAGGAGACCAAGTTTCTGGTACAAGGATTTGGCAACATAGGAGACATGCAGGCTGAAGGTGAGAGCAGTGTCCAACAGGATACCCAGATATTTGAAGGACTGGACACACTCAAGCATATCACCATTGTTCGAGCTAATGCTAAGAAGGGGAGAGGAGACTTAATGGAGGGTTGATGAGTAAATACCATGCTTTTAGTTTTTTTCGTATTAAAAACAAGGTGATTGCAGTTGAACCAGTCCTCAAGGGAAGCAAAGTCAGATGCAAGTTCTCTGCTAATTTGATCAATATCAGGGGAGGAGCGATAGATGATTGCATCATCTGCATAGAGGTGGACAGAAGCCCCTCTGCAAAAATTGGGCAGGTCGTTAATGAAAAGAGAGAATAATAGAGGACCCAAAATGGATCCCTGAGGGACATCATGAGTGATGGGCCTTAGGCCAGAGACTGATCCAGCCCATTTAACCCTTGGAGAATGACAGGATAGATAGTTATTAACCCAGTTTAGAGCACCAGAGTCGAGGCCAACGACATGCAGCTGTTGGAGAAGACCATAATTGACCAGGTCAAATGCTTTCATGAGGTCAACAAATATGGCACCAGTAACAAAGCCTTGATCCATCGCATGAAATATATCAGTGGTAACTTTTATCAGGGCTGTTAGGGTGCTGTGGTTCCTCCAGAAGCCATGTTGACATATGGAAAGTAGATTGTGATATTTCAGATAGTCCTGAAGGTGGTTATACACTATTCACTCTTGAATTTTGGCTAACGGGCAGAGGATGGAAATCAGTCTGTAGTTTTCTACTGCATTGTTGGGCCTTCCTTTGTGCACCGGAATGACCACCGCCACTTTCCACTTATCAGGAATTGTACAAGAGAGGAATGATCGAATGAACAAGTCACGCACAGGACGAGCGAGCGCAGGGGCACCTAATTTAAGAAATTTGGCTCAAGTGTGTCATGTCCAGGGGAGCTCTCTGATTTTAAGTTGGAGAGAAGCTTCAGTACCTTTTTGAGGGAGGCCAATTTCAGATGGAAAGCAGGCTGAGCACCAATGGAGCTTGGTGGCGATTGGTAAGGGGGAGCAGAAGGGGGTTATAGAAGAGCAAGGAATACTTGTGAAGATCTGTAAAATAATTGTTAAATCCGGATGTGATGGACATGGGGTCAGCAAGGGTGGCATCACTGACAACTATGGAGCAAGGAAAATCTGCAGACTTTCCTTCTACCAGGGAGTTAACTTGCCTCCAGAACTCTTTTGGGTTGCAAAGGTGTTCTGTTTGAAGGGATTGGTAATGGAGACATTTGGCTTTATAGAGTTAATTTCTGAACTTGTTTCTCAATTGCCTGTAGATTTGCCAGTCTTAAGGGAGTCCACGCTTTTTATAGGTCCACCAAGCTTTGTCAAGGAGGGACATAAACAGCTGGCCCGTCGACGCAGCGGTTGGATTTCGGCATGCGACGCCAGCGACCCGGGTTCGGGAATGGACCTGGGTCACTGGAGGGCCGGCCGGGGGAGATGGATAGAACATCCCATGGACTGCTCTCCTTCTCCGGGGGGAGGGTGGGGAAGTGCCCGAGCATCAAGCACCAGCAGAGAGGCCAGGAAGTCGCGCAGCTGCCGGCACTAGCACGCCAGGAGGCGGGCAGACGCTTAGGCGCCATTGCACCCACCCCGCCTCCCCAGAAAACCGGAAAAGAAGACAGCTGCTCGTGCTCATGAAGCCTGCCACGGCTTCAATTAGCTCCTCAGGCCAGCCCTCTGACCTATTTCGGCGACTCGCGGCTGCAGGGGAGTGCCGCAGCCCCGCTGGGGGGAAACCCACGGGCTCGGAGGTCTTATGGCCGCATTTGAGAGTGTGGAAGCCCGGTCCGCGGACTGGGCAGATAATACTGGGTGGCAGGCAGCTCGGGAGGAAAAATAATAAATTAAAAAAAAAAAAAGGAGGGACATAAACATTCTAATATCCTTAGTGAGCCAGGGAGCTTCAACTGCCTTTGATCTGAATTTTTTCAGTGGGGCATGGTAATTAGTAATTTGAGAGAGGGTCGAGACAAAGAAATCCAGGGCAAGATTAACATTAGGAAGGGTATTAATGGGGCGCCAGTCAGCATTATTGATGGATGTAATAAAGCTGCCTATATCAAACCTAGACATGTCCCAAACCATGGAGACCTTGGGGGGTGGATTGGGATAATTGTTCCTCCAAATGCAGAAAGTGAGGGAAGGGTCACTGATACAGTCAGGGAGGACACCAACAGCTTTTATCTTCAAGGGGCAGTTAGTGACTACCCAGTCAAGTGGGGTACGTTTTCCAGACTTGGAGTTGTGACAGGTAGGATCCTGTAGGAGTTGTGCCAGGTTGGAGTCAGCGAGAGAGACACGCAGTTTGTCAGCATCAGTGTGGGGCCAGTCAATATTAAAGTCACCACACAGGATAAGGTCATGGCTAGGGAGATTTGCAAGAGAGGCGAGAAAGGGGGGAAGACCTAGGAGAGCTCTATTGGGTGGCAAGTATGCATATCCAATGGTAAGTTTCTTGACATTTCCAAGTGTTATGGTGATGAAAAGGAATTCAGCAGGAGATAAGCTCACGTCAGGAGCAGGGAGCTTGAGTACGTCCAAATTGGACCTAAAGTAGATAAGGACACCACCTCCCCTCTTACCTAACCTGTCATGTCTGAGGCAGTTATACCCAGGTAGAACTACCTCATGTTGTTTAACAGTTAGTTTGAGCCAGGATTCAGTGATACATAAGATGTCAGGAGACATCTGCATGGTCCATACCTCAAGTTCAGCCATTTTAGGGCAAAGACTTCTGATGTTCATGTGTGCAATTTTTAGACCTTTTATCAGGGGTATGGTAGTAGAGAAGTGGGTGTGGGCAAGGGTAGGGCAAGGGGCCCCAGGGTTGAGCTCAATGTCCCCAGCGTGGGCAAGAAGGAGAAGAACGGATAAATGAACCCAAGCCAAGACACAGGAAGAAAGCATTGCAGTGCAAGTGGTATTACGAGGTAAGCGAAGGCGATTATGGAGCCAGAACCCAAGAAGAGCGGAGCCCGGCTTTGGAAGACATGGGATGTATCACAGGGCACGAGAGGATTCTGGCTGGATGTGACATGGAGGAGGAGGAGGAGTACTATTGGGAGAAGAGTGGTTTAATGCCACAGCAACAATCTGATCAAGACAGCAGCAAAGAAAGAGAAGGCAGGCAAGAGAGACTAGCCAACTTGGGTGACCCATGCTAGCAGTACAAGAAAAAAGTAAGTAAACTAAAAATGTATTTACATAAAGCACCCTTACTGGGCTCAGGGCGCTTTTACAGTATTCCATACACCAACAATACAATACAGTTTAAAATCAGTAAAATTAATAACAAGAACAATACCAACTATTCACCAAGTCTCTGAGAATGCCTGGTTAAATAGGAAAGCTTTCAGAGATTTTTGAAAGCCTTCTACGGTCAGGCTATCTCGTATCTGGCGAGGTAGAGAATTCCATAGGGTAGGTGCCATAAAGGCAAACGATCTTCCTCCAAATGTTTTTAGGGATACTCTGGGAATCTCTATCAATCCTCATCAGAGGATCGGAGTGAGTGGGATGGGCAGTAAGACAACAGGAGTTCTTTCAGGTAGTGAGGTTCCAAGTCATGTAGGGCCTTATAGGTCAGCAATGTGACCTTGAAGGTGATACACCACTGTATAGACAGCTAGTGCAGTTCAACGCAGCACAGGTGTTATATGACTGGATCTAGAGATTCCAGTCAACATCCTGGCCGTCGCATTCTGCACTAGCTGCAAGCAGCGGATATCCACCCCCGGCAGCCCTAAATAGAGGGTGTTGCAGTAATCAAAATGACTGGTAACAAAGGCATGGACCAAGGTAGGAAGATCTTTGGGCGGGACCAGGTGCTTCACCTGGGCTATATTCCTTAGATGGAAAAAGGAAGACTTGACTACAGTTGACACCTGCACCCTCAGGGGTCAGGCCCTCATCAAATACCACACCCAGGTTACGCACCTGGCCAGAGGCCGTAAGCGGGGCCCCCCAAGATATAAACCTGAGGGTTTCCCCACCCATACCCCTGTTGTCCTAAAACCAGGGTCCACCACCAATACCTCTGTTTAACTTGAATTCAACCGAAGCCAACTAGTACTCATCCAATCCTGTATCTCCAGCAGGCAGTTATTAAACAATGTGATAGAATCAAACTCCTATTCAGGTACAAAAGACAGGCAGAGCTGAGAATCATCAGCATAACAATGAAAACTCAGCCCATACCATCTAATAATGTCCCCCAATTGAAGCATATACACTGCAAATAACATGGGCGACAGCACCGACCCCTGTGGATCCCTGCAGGGTAGCCAGTGAGGAGCCAAGGAATAAATCCCTGACTCCACTCTCTGTGATCTGCCCTCAAGGAAAGATCAAAACCAACTGTGGACTGCTCCCCTCAGTCCACAGAAAAACCACAGGCGCTCGAGCAACACCCCAAGATCCACGGTGTCATATGCTGCTGAAAGATCAAGGAGAACCAAGATGGAATGAGTTCTCCAATCTCTTGCCACCAGGAGATCATTTAGTACCCGCACAAGAGCCATCTCAGTGCTGTGCCGTTTCCTGAAGCCAGACTGGAGAGGATCATAGATATTATGGCTGGTCAAATGATCCTCCCGCTGCAGAGCGACCACCTTCTCAATAACCTTCCCTACAAAGGACAAGTTAGAGACTGGTCTGTAGTTTGCTGGGAAGTCGGGATCAAGAGAGGGTTTTTTCAAAGGGGGGCGTACTACCGCCTCCTTTAAGGGATCTGGAAAGATCCCTCTCTCTAATGAAACCACCACTATCCCAGCCAGGACCAGGCCGATGACCTCTACACACCCCACTAGTAGGTGAGTAGGGCCCAGATCCAAACTACAATAGGTAGGTCGCAGAGTCTGGGAAATCCTCTTATATCTATGACTGCCAGTTGGCTAAAGGTGAACCAAGTCAACTGGGCATTAGTACCACCCGACTGATCAGTGCAAGGCCCAATGGGAAGGCACTGGCTGATATCATCTCTGATGGTGGATACCTTATCAGCGAAGAATTTCACAAACTTCTCACACTGTATTTGTGACAGTGCTCGACCGGCATGTAGACAGGCTGGATTGCACAGTCTGTCCACAGTCCGGAAGTGCTGGGCTGGTCTATTCCTTGCTGTAGCAATTTCTCTTGACAGGAACTCTGCCTTCTTATGGGAAATTGCTGATTGGTAGATCCTATAATGATCTAGCAATCTAAGTCTATCCACCTCCAGGCGAGTTTTCCGCCAGCGTCTTTCCAATCTTCACCCCTGCCTCTTCATCTCATGGATTTTCCCATTTAACCAGGGGGCCCCAGGATGAAGAGTAAGGGGACGAACATGAATTGGAGCAATGACATCCAAGACCCCTACCACAGCCCTATTATAGGCCAGGACCAGGGGCCCTAGGTCAGTGCTAGCCATTGGAAATCCCGAGAAGTCCAACTCTGTTAGGCCTTCTGAGCTAACCCCTCTCAAAGGACAGAGCTGCACTAACTCCTTAGGGGCAGGCCTATTTTGGGGGGCTGCAAAACTGAACCTCGGGGCGTGATGGTCAGACCAACCGATTGGCTCCATCTCCACATCAGAGATCTCCATCCCCAGATGGAGCGCCAAGTCCAATATGTGCCCCTTCCCTCGTGAGTTGCAGAGGCAATAACCCGTGACAGCCCAATGAATCCATCAATTGGAGGAGGTTTTGTCCAAAAGGATTCACAGAGAAAATTACAGAGGGGCACGGATTAGCACAGGGATAGGATAAGAGGAGGGGTGGATGGCAGAAGAAGGTAGAAGAGGGTGAGCAACTCTGTGGGTGGTGCTAGACTAGGAACAACACAAGAAGACAGGGGAAACTGGGCCCAGGTTAAGGTACAGGAAACAACTAGCAGGGGAGCAGATTTAGAGAAACAGGTCAGCAATAAGTCACAGCACCACTAACTGTACAGAGTAGGGGCAACACAGACCCAAGCGACACTGATCAAGGAAGCAGATCTAGAAAAAGAGGTCAGCAAAGGCACAGCATAACTAGCTGTATAGAGTAGGGACAACTCAGACCCAAGAAGGAGAGAAAGGCAGGTGCATCCTGACTGATACAGCACCAGAAGGAAGTTGATGTTTAGTAGCTGCTTGCCTACAAGACAGGTTGTAGGAAGCAAATAAAAAAACAAAAAGAACATAAGGGCGTGGCCTATTGCGTATTTAATAGAGGCCGGGCTGGGTGGGTGGGGCGAAAAATACAGATGTCCACGAAAAGCCATAAAAGCTGGTAAGTAGAAAGCCGAGGAAGCCCAATATGCGGTATATTAATAGCATTTTAGAAATTAGGCACCTGCTTGACACTAGTCGGGGAGAAAGTGGAGGAGAGCGAGCAGAGCTAGAGGGAGAAGGAATCCTAGCTGGGAGAATACACTTGTCAGCAGATAGAGGACCTGGAAACTTTGAGTCTGGGTGGCAGACAGGCAGTGAGAAATAGGTGGGTAGATCAAGAGGAGCGATACAAGATGGGAATGTACTTGGCAGGTGATAAGGGTAGCTGTCACTTTGACTTAGAGAAGCAGAGAGGCTGAGAAAGAGTGTGGAGAGATGAGAGAGCTAGAAGGAGGAGTTATACTAGAGAGAGAGAACGTGCTTCGCAAGAGACAGTGTTGCTGTCACTTTAAGCTTGAGCAGCTGGCTAGCAGTAGCCTGTAGGAGTGAGCTAGTAAGCCGGGGCAGGGTTTAAGTGTATTTTAACAGGACCGGGGGTGGGGGGACCAAAAAATCAGGCTCCTTGGGCTCCCTTCCTGGAGGTAATCGTTCCCCAACGGCGAGTCCGTACCTGGGCTTGTGTGAGGGGCTGGTGGCTTCAGACCCGGACCACAGATGGCAGTCTGGCAGGTCGGGTTCATCAGAAAATCACGGCTGCGGCTCTCGAACTATCTGAAAAGAGAAGGAGAGGGGGAAGTTAAATAAGAGAGGTGGGGGTGGGGCTGTTTGTGGAGCTAAAAAGAAATGCAAAATGGCTTAAACAGTGGGTGGGTTGCAAACTAGAATGTTAGGTATGGTGCCACAAAGTCTGTGAGAGCAAGAACAGCGCTAATTAAAACACAATACCAGAGTAAAAAGGTGAAAAAGAGGGGGTGAGTTCAAGACCTGAGCTGAGATCGCTGCTGGGTTTGAAGAGGGAACACTCTACAGGCATTTAGATTAAATCAGCAAAACTTGAACTCTAAAATGCTAGCAAGACAGTATTAACAGAAATCTAAATCCAGTAAAATATAATTCAAGCATTAACAGTGCAGAGCTATATGGAGCCAATCGGAGTGCTCCTGGGGCTAACTGCAGCCAATGGGTCACAGCCATAATAGAAACCAGATTTAAATCCAGAAACAACTGTCCTCATGTAAAAAAAAACACATCAGGCTCCTAGGGCTCTATTCCTGGAGGTAATCAGTCCCCGAGGGAGAGTCCGTACCTGTGCTTCTGTGAGGGGCTGGTGACTTCAGACCCGGACTATGGATGGCAGTCTGGCAGGTCGGGTTTATCAGAGAACCATGGCTGTTGTTCTTGGACTTCCTGGGCTTCTGTGAGGGGCTGGTGGCTTCAGACCTGGAATGCGGAAGGCAGTCTGGCAGGTCGGGTTCGTCAGAGAACCACGGCTGTGGCTCTTGGACTACCTGGGCTTCTGTGAGGGGCTGGTGGCTGCACACCCAGACCGCAGATGGCAGTCTGGCAGGTCGGGTTCGTCAGAGAACCACGGCTGTGGCTCTCGGACTACCTGGGCTGCTGTGAGGGGCTGGTGGCTGCACACCCAGACCGCAGATGGCAGTCTGGCAGGTTGGGTTCATCAGAGAACCACAGCTGTGGCTCTCGGACTACCTGGGCTGCTGTGAGGGGCTGGTGGCTGCACACCCAGACCGCAGATGGCAGTCTGGCAGGTTGGGTTCATCAGAGAACCACAGCTGTGGCTCTCGGACTACCTGGGCTGCTGTGAGGGGCTGGTGGCTGCACACCCAGACCGCAGATGGCAGTCTGGCAGGTCGGATTCGTCAGAGAACCACGGCTGTGGCCCTCTGGACTACCTGGGCTGCTGTGAGGGGCTGGTGGTTGCACACCCAGACCGCAGATGGCAGTCTGGCAGGTCGGATTCGCCAGAGAACCACGCTGTGGCTCGGACTACCTGGGCTGTGAGGGGCTGGTGGTGCACACCCAGACCGCAGATGGCAGTCTGGCAGGTTGGTTCATCAGAGAACCACGGCTGTGGCTCTGGACTACCTGGGCTGCTGTGAGGGGCTGGTGATGCACACCCAGACCGCAGATGGCAGTCTGGCAGGTTGGTTCATCAGAGAACCACGGCTGTGGCCTTCGACTACCTGGGCTTCTGTGAGGGGCTGGTGGCTGCACACCCAGACCGCAGATGGCAGTCTGGCAGGTCGGGTTCGTCAGAGAACCACAGCTGTGGCTCTCGGACTACCTGGGCTTCTGTGAGGGGCTGGTGGCTGCACACCCAGACCGCAGATGGCAGTCTGGCAGGTCGGGTTCGTCAGAGAACCACGGCTGTGGCTCTCGGACTACCTGGGCTGCTGTGAGGGGCTGGTGGCTGCACACCCAGACCGCAGATGGCAGTCTGGCAGGTCGGGTTCGTCAGAGAACCACGGCTGTGGCTCTCGGACTACCTGGGCTGCTGTGAGGGGCTGGTGGCTGCACACCCAGACCGCAGATGGCAGTCTGGCAGGTTGGGTTCGTCAGAGAACCACGGCTGTGGCTCTCGGACTACCTGGGCTGCTGTGAGGGGCTGGTGGCTGCACACCCAGACCGCAGATGGCAGTCTGGCAGGTTGGGTTCGTCAGAGAACCACAGCTGTGGCTCTCGGACTACCTGAGCTTCTGTGAGGGGCTGGAGGCTGGAGGTTAGGGGGAGCAAAAGTGAAGGAGTGTAGGGGTAGGGAGTGAAAACAGGAGGGGTGGAGGGGTGTTAAGGAGGGTGGAAAGAAGAGAAAAGGTGCCTCATGGAAACAGAGGAAAGGAGCCACGTAGTGAGAGGATTGACTTATAGTCGGCAGCCACAGCTACAAAGTGCAGTGAGATGTTTCCTAAGATTGCACTAAAAAGGGCCAATCCTGGACTCTTCCCAAATACTCGCTTCTAAACAGTTTAAATTTCAGGACACTCCATCCGTTGTTACCAAACACGTTGACATGGAAGCAGGTTAGTGCCCCTTTCTCTTTGTCTCTTCCTGCAGTTTTCCTGCCCTAAAGTCGCAGGGCTGGATTTTTAGACATTTGCACCACGTTCTTAGCGCAGCTGCACTATTCACAACATGATGGTTAGAGCACAGAAAAAGTGGTGTAACTTCATGCCGCAGACATCAGCAGTTGCATGATGAAAATTACACATGCTTCAAAAAATACAGGCATCATTTTTCTGCTGTACAGTGTGGAAATTGTTACAGAAGTGTCAAAACAGTTAAAAATAGCCTGTAACTTTATTAGCGAATTTGCCATTGCCATGATGCAAACTGCACCAAACCCAGGAATTGTGCTTGTGTCATAAACTGTGAAGATCCAGCCTGGATTATTTTGCTTGTGACATTAAAATAATTTCGATGGCGACAGGCTGTGCTGTCCTCAGGATAGATGCATATACTTCCCATGATGCTTTGTATTATCGGGGTACGTGTGATGTTGTATTTCTTTGAAACCTGGCTTTACTGCCAGTGGCCTCCCAGGGTTACCCTTGTCTCACTGCTTTTGTGCCGAGGGTCTATGTCTTTTTGATAAGGACAAGATTATGAGTTCATAGCAGGTGTACGTAATGGGAACAGACAAAGCCTGAGGGGAAAACATCTTGCTTTTAAGGAAAATGGATTCAGGAATAAAACATGGATGGTCTGGAGATTCATATTTTGAGGGATTTTGTATAGCTGCATTCTACTGATGCTACTGGAAACGGGAAACTCTCTGACTTCCATATACCATGGCAGTTTATAACTCCCTGCAATATGACATTAAGGGTTATTCAATGAAAATGCCCACATTATCTGATCTCACTGCTTAGTGTTGTGTGAATCAGGTCATCTGCTGTGAACCATCACAAAAACCAGAAAGGCATGCAGTTCCTTTTGGAGGAGAGTGAGTACTCAAGCTGTGAGATAAGATTTTCCTAGAGATGCCCGGATAGTCCAGTGTTTGCTTGAGTACCTGAGATAATGACCATTTTTGCCTGGATTATTTTTGTTGTTGTTGTTCAGATCAGATAATCTAGTATCTGATTGATTATCACCTGTAAACAAGCTTTCAGCTTAGTGTGTCTCTCCTGGTAAAATAAATGTTTTTTTTTTTTAATTATCCAGTCAAATTATCTGGGTAACTGATCTGTTATTGCGGCCTATCTGGCAGTATAGCCTAGAGGTTAGAGTAATGAGCTGTGAATGAGCTTGGTACGTCCAGCAGACCAGACCTGGGTCTGATTCTCACAACCTCCACGTGCACACTGCGTGACTCTGAGCAAGTCACTTAACCACCCAGTGCTCCGAGGTCGCCCCTGAAAACAGGCACTTGTGCCTAGTGGGCCTCACCCGGTTACAAAAAGTCTAAAAAAAAAAAAAAATTCTGCCTGGATACAAATACTGGGGCTATTGGACAGATCATTTCATTCCGCACAGTAGGTAGGGAAAATAAGGCAGACTAGTAGGGCCAAGAAGTCCTTCTCTACCGACAACTTCTATGTTTCTATTTACAACGGATTTACCCAAGAAATTCAACTGAGATGTAATATCTCAATTACTGTGGGGTCCTGCGTTTACTTATTTTTCCTGTTGGGTGGCCTGGAGCACATGAGGCAACTCCTGAGCATCTTTCCAATGCAGATTCTTTGGCCGATGAAAGATTTCTTATCTGCTCCGATCTGTTTGCCCCATGGGATAGATAATCTGGATTTTCATTTCTTCTTTTTTTTTTATTGTTTTTTTCTGGCTCCGCTTGGCCCCGGAGAGCTCTCTCGGGCATCCAGACGTCCTCAGCTCTACCTCTGGGCCTGAAACTCTCCAGCTTCCTGGCACCAGCCCAGCTATCCCCTTGGCTCTGAGCCCTCCCGAGCTGGGGCCACCTTCTCCACCCATAGTGCTCGATCTGAAATTCTGGCCAGGCTGGGCTTGGCCCCAGAGCTGGAGGAGTCCGGCCAGTGGAAGTGTGGTCGAGGGAGCGGTGCTGTCACCTATCTCCGAGAGGGGATTTTCTTGATTGCGTTACGTCCCCTTCCCCTCCACCCCCCCTGGCAGAGCTCAGACATACAATGGCACCAGGCACGCCTGCCGCAGCTCTGCGTCACCTCTAGTGTGCTGTGCGCATTGCAGTGCCTTCGGTTGCCACTGGGGGCCAAGCAGTCCTCCAGATGCTTGATCCTCTCTCTCCCCATGCCGACCCCCAACGGCCCAGGCTCATTCCCGAACCTGGGTCACTGGCATGGCACGAGGTGTGGCATCTAGCGCCTCAGTGCTCAGCACCACCGGGCTGGCCCATGGATTTTCATTTCTGATCTCAACTAGACAGGCAAGGCAGCTTTTGTTTCTAAAGCGCCACTTCCAGGGGGTTGTTGTGCTTTACATTTCAAACAATAAAACACACAGAAAGCAAGAATCCCATCCTGAGTGGAAACAATGTGAATAGGGAAGCCCATCGGATTGAAGCACTGTCTGATGGATGTCACCTGAGGCAGATCCATTGCCCCTTCCTTCCCCAATTCATGTAATTTATTAAAGGAAAGGTGACCAGGCTTAATAAGGATTCTAGGAGACCCCCCCCCATCAAAATCCAAAGTTCAAACCATGCAACCTGATTTAAATGCACCATATCCACAGTGTTCGATATCTACAAACTCCAAACCAGTACAAAATACAAAGGCATTGTTGTTTTAAACATAGTTTTATTTATTTATTTATTTTTTTCATTTTTGTTGACCAGGTAAGTGCACTAGATAAATCCTGCCTATTTTCAGGCACAACCCAGGAAGGGGGATACAGATGAATGTCTGTGTTCTCAAAGGAGGTGGCAGTGAAGGTTCAAGAGAAAAAGAAAGCATTCAGGAAGTACAAGGAATCGCAGAAGGAGCAGGACAGAGAACTGTATCAGTTAAAGCAAAAGGAGGCTGGGAAGGCAGTCAGAACAGCAAAGGCCCAAACCGAGGAAAAGATAGCCAACTCAGTTAAGAAGGGGGATAAAACCTTTTATAGGTACATCAGGGAGCGAAGGAAGACCAAGGAGGGATAGTGAGGCTTTATAAAGGGAGGGAGGTGGGCAGAGGAGACTGTGAAAGGCAGAGATACTAAACAAATATTTTTGCTCAGTATTTACAAATGAAGAGGAGGTACATAAAATAAACAGTAGTAACACTCTGGATACAGAAGTTGATACCAGCCCATTTACAGCAGAAAGGGTTCTGAAAGAACTCTTAAAACTGAAGGTGGACAAAGCAATGGGGCCTGATGGGATTCATCCCAGAATTCTAAAGAGCTAAGGGTAGAACTAGTGACACCACTGACTACCCTTTTAACAAATCATGGAGGATGGGGTGGTACCCAAGGACTGGAGGAGGGCAGATGTGATTCCCCGTCACAAAAGTGGGAGCAAGGCAGAAGCAGGAAACTACAGACCTGTTAGTTTAACCTCAGTGGTAGGGAAAATGATGGAATCACCTCTGAAGGAAAGAATTGTCAAGTATCTAGAGGCCAGAGGGGCACAGGACCTTAGGCAGCATGGAATCACAACAGGAAGGTCATGCCAGACAAATCTGATAGATTTCTTTGACTGGGTGACCAAAGTAGTAGATCAGGGAGGGGCTGTGGACATGGCCTACCTAGACTTTAGCAAGGCATTTGACACAGTCCCACACAAAAGAGTAATATACAAGTTAGCCAGCCTGGGAGTGGGTCCCAAGATGACAGCCTGGGTAAAGAATTGGCCGGAGAATAGGACACAGAGAGTAATAGTAAATGGAGTCCACTCAGAAGAAAGGAGGGTTACTAGTGGGGTACCACAGGGTTCAGTATTAGGACTGGTCCTCTTCAATGTCTTTTTATGTTTATTATCATGGAAGGACTGGAAGGAAAAGTATGTCTCTTTGCAGATGACACTAAGATCTGCAACAGAGTTGATGCACAGGGTGGGGTGGAAAGGATGAGAAGGGACTTGGCAAGGTTAGAGGAATGGTCAAATGTATGGCAGCTTAGATTCAATGCTAAGAAGTGCAAGGTAATGCACTTGGGAAACAAAAACCCAGGGGAAGAGTACACAATGGGGTGAGATACTAACAACAACAAAAATGGAAAGGGACCTGGGGGTAGTCATATCAGATGACCTAAAGGTGGGCAAGCAATGTGAGAGGGCAGGAGGGTTGGGGACTACTGGGATGCATAGGAGAGGCATCACCAGTAGAAAACAGGAAGTTGTTATCCTCTGTACAGACAGCTGGTGAGACCCCATCTGGAGTACCGTGTGCAGTTCTGGAGACCCAATCACAAAAGACATAGACAGGATGGAAGCTGTCCAGGAGGGCACTAAAATGGTGCAGGGTCTGCACCGGAAGACATATGAAGAGAGACTTAAGGAGCTTAATATGTATAGCCTGAGGAAAGGAGGGAGAGGGGGACATGATAGAAACTTTCAAGCACCTCAAGGGAATCAACAAAGTCCAAGAGGGTAGCATCTTTCAAAAAGAGGTGTGCAAGAACAAGAGGGCACAATCTGAAGATGGGGGAGGGCCTAGAGGTAATTTAAGGAAGATTTTTCACAGAGAGGGTTGTGGATGCATGGAACGGCCTTCCGGAGGAGGTTGTGGAGTCAAAATCAGTGGTGGAATTCAAGCATGCATGGGACAGTCATAAGGCAATTCTGGGGGGTGGGGGTAAGAAGAAGTAGGCTGCTGGTTAACTAGGATCTGCAGCTTATCCAGTAGGTAGGGAAATGGGCAGACTGGGTGGGCCAAGCGGTCCTTATCTGCCGTCAAATTCTATGTTTCTATGTCAACTGACCTTGAACCAGATTAAGCTGTTGGTGGTATTTTTAGTGAATGAGCGAAATTTGGCCAGGACACCGGGGAAATTCCCCTGCTCTGTGGGAGGGTTCCCTTACATCCTGGCATTCTGCCAAGATGGCCGTCCATGGAGGAGCTGTGGAGGATATGGAGGTGTTAGAGGCAGGGGAGCCGGTCTCCTCCCCGTCTCTGTATTGCAAGAGACAGCATCGCCTAAGGACTTTCCTGCTACTACTGAGACTTCACTCAATTTGCCGTTGGATTTGGAAAAATCTACTTTTACTCCTGTGAATCAAGACTTACAAGGTAACACCACGCCTTCTAACAAAGCTGCTAATGCTGCAATCCTTTCTCCTGAGATTACTTCTGTTAATCTTCCTGTCTCTGTACCTGCTGGTGTGGCTGCTGTTGATGCTTTACTAGTGCTGGACAAACAACGTTATTTAGCAAAGAAGGCTGAACTACTTGCTCTGAAACAAACTGCTACTGTGCCTTTTGAAGACCTTTCTGCTGACTAACAGTGTAAGAATGCAGTTTCCTTACCCACTGATGCTTCAGACAGTGATTTGACACTTCCTCATTCTTTACCTGCCCGACCTACAATGTCACAGTCTGTCTCTGCTGACGGTGGGGGTTCGCCCGGAATGGCGTTACCGGCTGTCTCTGAGCTGGGCCTACGATGATCCCTTTCACCTGCAACTTGAAAACTGAATCCAGATTGGTCGGTAGACTCAGCCCTCAGTACAGCGGGCTGGGAAAGGGATCCTGTTGCTGGAACTTGGCACTCCAGTCCCTCGCAGATGTGGACTTCCATGGAATCTGCTAAGATTGTTTTTTCTCCTGACCCGTGGTCGCCTGCCTCACCGCGACCCCTAGAACCCTCTCTCCCTCCTAAATTGCAACTTACTCAGCACCCGGTCTTGAATTTCCTGGGTGTTGCACTGCTTGAAGAGCCCTCCTAGTTGCAAACTACATCTTCTCCCAGTTTGTGACCCCAGGACCCTGGGTCACGACTGCCACCCGCTAGACAAAATTCCTTTTCAACCTCTGCTGCTCCTAAAACTTATGCCTCTTGTTTTACAGTGCCTACACATCAGGCTAAATGACATAACGCGGTCCCATTGCAGTACTTGGGTGGTATGCCTGAACTGCCTGATCGGGTCTTTGTGGGAAGAACTCTCCTTAAGGACTCGGTGGGATTTGCTGCTTACGAGATTCATGCTTTACTACATGTCTCCAATGAAACGCGCTTTGATGTCAGCTTTACAACTTTGTCAGGTTTGGAGAAGTTTTGGACTAAATTTCATGAACTGAGAACTTTACCCTTATGGGCCCCATTTAGTGCAGTTTCTTTAACTAAGTCTGCTCATAAAAATGTCACTATTCTATTTCGTAACGAGGGGGTCAGTTTGAATGACATTACTGTATGGTTGAAACAGCGTTGTACTATGCTTAATGATCCAGAGGCTATTTTTGATTCCAAATATTTGTGGACAGGGGGTTGGAAAGTGAGAGTGATGCTTAAGACGACTGATGTGTGGGTGCAACATTTAGCCAACAGTTTTATGCTAGGCAGGGATAGGGGAGTTCTCTTCTGTCCTGGTCAGCCAAAGGCATGTTACAGATGTGGATCTGTTAGCCACATTAGTAGCATTTACGATGTTGTAAAATGCTCTGTTTGTGGTGAACTTGGCCATGCTGGTTCTCAATGTGTGGAAGAGCCTAAGTGTGTTCTTTGCGAAGAAACAGGTCACACATTTCAACAATGCACTTGGGCAGCGCATAACTCTCCAACACTGGCTGATGGGGAGGAACAGAGACTACTTATCACTGTGGCACAACGTTCCAAGATTCATGGTTTTTCCTCTGTTCCCCAGAGTGAACAGCCTTCGGAGGCTCTTCCCATGCATCTCCTTTTTTCTGCTGCTCCCCCTGCTGTTGTGCCAGTACTCCCTGCTGTCCCGCACACTGATATAGTTGTTCCTGTTCTGGACCCCCCTCCCCCTCTCACCCTGTTTTGCCTAGTTGTTCTGGTGAGGCTCCCCTGTCTACTGTTGTTTCCCCGGCTCTTCTTGCAGGTACCCCCCAGAATACTTTGTCCTTCATACTAGACTTACAAGGGGCTCTAGGAAATTGGGGTCTCCTTTTCCTAAGGCATTGAAGGTGGATGGTATCCCTTTGGCCAATAAATTTGGCTTACTGCTTGACCCCTCAGAAAACACAGATTCTGACTCTTCCTCTGTACTTTCTTCTCATCCAGAATTGACTATGGATACAAAGGTCCCCCTTGATAATTCGGGGTCACAAAAACGGAAAGATAAGGCTAAGGTTAAACATAAGGACAGTGTGTCCCGGAGGGGTAAACCTAGGTGAAAGTTCTTTTTTGTTGCCTTATGGCCGATTTCTTTTCTTTGCCCACGTCTTATGGTTCCCTCATTTTCCATACATACTGTGAATGTTAACAGTATTAAACGACAGCCCAAGAGGGATTCGTTTTTTTCCTTCTTATCTTGTCTTACTTTTGGGGTGATCTTGTTACAGGATGTGAGGTTTCATTCCCTTTCTGAAATATCTACAGCACAACGGACTTGGTTTCCTGGCCTATCCTATTGGTCCTTTGGCCAGGAGACATGTTCCAGTGTGGGGATTTTGTTCAATTTACCTGATGTTTCTGTTCTTAAAGTACTTGATTTATTTATACCCAGGTAGGCTGTTGCTTTTGGATGTGAGTATTTCTGGTGTTTTATACAGGATTATTAATATTTATCCGCCACAATCCAAATCACTTAGAATTGACTTATTGAAGCTTGTTCGCCCTTATCTGTACACCTCCCATAACGGCCACGCCATTTCACCACACCCCACCCTGCAGACACTGACAAGTGTCACAGTGTGCCTTGGGGTCTTTGGCCCTTATGCGCACCCCATTCCATCAGGAAATATGGTGAGATGGTTGCGGTATAGGAGAATGGGGTAAACTTTGGGGCCGAAGAGTCCAAGGCATACCTCGATGCCTCTCACTGGCTGCAGGGTGTGGAATAGTATGAGCATTACAGGCAAGAATCCCAAGTCACACCCCTGATGCCTGTCATTCTCTACAGGGTTGGGCGTTATGGTTGGAAACCCTAATACCTCAGGCATTCATTGGTATTTTCACTCCAAATTTTCAACATGTTTTTTGTGACCCCACCTCATGAACAGTGGCAATATCAGTTTGTTAGCCGAAAGCTGCTTATGCACAGCGACTACGGCATTTAGCACCACAGGTGCAAAAACATTCCGAACAGGATGTAAAAAATGACAGCTGTACTGTTCATGGGGAGGTGTAAAAAATGGCAATGTTGCAAATCTGCAGTAAAATATTAAAAAAACTGGTGAAGTCACGAGCATGCATAGAAACTGTGCAACGCACACCCGTAATGTAATTAGTTTGGGGATTTTTTACAGCAGATTGTCAACACAGGCATTTTGGGACCTCCGATCATGAACAGTGTCACTGTGATTTTCTTTATCTGTCCTGAACAATGATTTCCCACAGCGACCACGCATCTCTGCCCTGAAAGTGTGAAAACACATTTCGGCCATGTTGTGAAAAATGACAGCTGTACTGTTCATAAGGAAGTGTGAAGAAATGCCACTGGTGAAAATCTGGACTGAAAATATTACAAAGTCATTGAACTGAGGGTGCGTGGAAACTGCTAATCGCTCTACCTACAACACAGTCATTTATGGATTTATCATTGTACTTCAACATAGCCATTTTAAGATCTTTCGCTCATGAACAGTGTAACTGTGATTTTCTTAATCTGTCCCAAACATTGCTTTCGTGACACCGACTGCACCATTGTGCACTATATGTGCGAAAACACATTTTGGGTGACATGTGAAAATGGCAGCTATACTGTTCATAAGGAAGTGTAATAAAATGGCAATGTTGAAAATCAGGAGTGGAAATATTGAAAAGTGCAAACTTACTGCGTCGGAACTGCGCAACGCACGTCAAATAAAGTTATTTTAGGATTTTCACCAAATTTCAACATAGCCATTTTAAGACCCTGCTCATGAACAGTGTCACTGTGATTTTCTTAATGTGTCCCATACATTGATTTCAAGACACCCATCGCGCCATTGTGCACTACATGGGCGGAACACATTTTGGGCAAGATGTGAAAATGACAGCTGTACTACCTCATAAGGAGGTGTGGAAAATGGCAATATTAAAATCTGGAGGAAATATTGAAAATTATGAACTTACGAGCGCATGAGGAACTGCGCAACGCACGCTCGTAAAACAGTCATTTTTTGGAAATTTCCCACCACATTTTAAAAATAGGCTTCTTGAGAGCCCACCTTATGAACACTGGCAGTGTTGTTTCATTAATCGGTCCCGAAAGGTGATTTCATGCAGTGACTGTGAAATCTCCCTTCAGGCCTGAATAACGCCATGACAGTGACAGCATTCATGAGAAGGGGTCCCAAAAACCCCATGTTGAAAATTTGGTACAAAAATTCCAAAAAATGCCTGAGATATGCAGCAAAGTTGGAAAAACCTATCTATCCCATTATATGAGCTTATCGGGCATTTCTCAGTTCACGGCCGTGCTTTGAAGAGTGCAGACTTGTTCCCGTCCACCAAAGATCACAAGCTTGAGGTCTGGAGGTAAGTATGGGGTGAGGGGGTGTGGGAGGCAGTGTGCAGTGGTGGGTGCGGTTCTGGGAGGGGCAGGGAGAAGTGCCGAGGGACAGTTTTTTATTTGCAGGTTTTTTTTTTTTAAATGACGACACGGGACATTTGCCACGCTGTGGTGGGCTCCCCAGCATGGCACAAGGATGGCTGGTTGGGGGGGTGTGGAGCCAACAGGGGATTGGGCACCCCTGTCGGCCATAGCATCTGTTGCCACGCTGGAGTGAGCTCCCAGCGTGGCACCCTGTACTCGGGGGGAACAGTGGAGCCAATGGGATTGGGCACCCTCATCAGCTATACGATGAGTTACACATGCTGGGGTGGGCACCCAGCGTAGCATGTGGAAGGCTTTTGGGGAAGCGCAGCACAGCCGACGGGGATTGGGCACCCCGGTTATACAGTGTGTGTGGGGGGGCAGTGCAGTATGCGTGTGTGTGTGTGTGTGTGTGTGTGTGTGTGTGTGTGGAGGGGAGCGCACATGAGCAGTCAATATCTTATTGCTGCTTACTGAAGCGTAGCTCCCCCTTTCAACTGTACTCCACTGCATTTTGGAGCTGTCATAGACAGCTTGAGTAGGCATTGGAGAACTGCGTCCGCGACTGCAAACACACTGCCTGAATTGGAAGAGGGCTGCCACACCTCTGAAAACTCAGATGATGGCACTATGTTTCTTGCACATGCGTGCAAGCAAACATAAAAACCACAATCAACAAGTGGGGAATCTCTGGAAAAGTATTTGAAACTTAAGTAGAAGAGACCATAGAGTGTACTATGCATTATTAAAAATCATATATTTCAGGTATTTCTGGGAGGAATCCATCCTAAGGTTTTCCATGACCTGATAGGACTTCACCAACCTTTTGTCCTGCTAATTGCCTTTGAGTGTTTCTTTACCACTATGGATCATACTACTGGGACCACTTATTTGGGAGTTGAGAACCCCATGAAAACTTTCTTGAGGGCAAAATGCAGGATACTAGTCAGTCCGGTCCCATCTTACATAACCCGCCCTTTGTTGGCTTCCTTCTCTCCTACTTGCCTTACTAAAAGAGCAATGGAAGCCACAGTGTTATACCATGGACTTCTCCATAGTTCAACATCTCCAGGTCCCCCACCGCAGAACAAATAAAAGGCTGCTTTAATAAGCAACTGGCGAAGGACATAATAGAGATGTTAATTAATACATGTCCTAATAATGGCAAATTATGGGCTAAATTACACTTTACACTTGGTAAAACAAATGGGTTTAAATTTCATATCATAACAGCACACAAATACATCCTGAGATAAATAAATGTGCCTTGGCACTGAATGTTGAACACGTGCACAGTTAATGTATTAAATATTTAAAGAAGTTATTAAATATTTAAACACACATGAACTAAAATATAACGCAAAATATTAAAATATAATTGGAGTCATAGCAAGCTTGTTTGCTCCATAAATTAGAGTCCATTTGGTGAAAATCAATATTAAGGCTTTTTTATTCGGATGTCCATGTAAGAATTTGATGAGGTGGTATTTATCGGGGAGTTAATCGATGGGTTGGGACCGCTGCTAGGCACAAGGCCGGAGGCCAAGTGCGTACAACGGTCCAGCCATGCATTAACTCCCCATTAGATGCCACCTTCAGAGGGGATTAATGTGCTTGTAACATGGCAAGTGCAAGGCAAATATTGCTTACATACTAATTTCTTTGCTACGAAAGACACATGACCACAACTACTTCCTTTGCCTTCCAGTTTCTTTGTTTAGTTTTCCTACTTAAAGCTGTCTGTCTAACTACAACTATGTGCGTGCACGTTGTGGAGCCCACATGCAGTAATGTGGTGTGTACCGATTTCTCCAGACTTACAACTTTCCTTTACATTCTAAGACTTACATTAAACAATCATAACAGCTACAAATGTCGTCCTTCTTATCGGCTGCTATATTGCTGCCCATCCGTTTACAGGTGAGATTTATGCCGTGGTGACTTCTGGGGAGATTCTTTACTCTACATCGGTTACTATCTCAATTAATTTACTGCAGTTCTCTGACCGGACTCTGTTGAACAGGCGTCACTGTTCCGACCAATAGGTGGCACTTTTTAAATTCCATTTCGCTTTTACCATTTGTCTCTTTGCTACGCTACTACTTTTACTTTCCTAATATCATGTCCCCACTATCATATGACTCGCTTTCCTACCTGGATATAATGCAGCTCTTCTGTGCCTGCGATAGATATCTTCTGTGCCTGCGATAGATATCTTCTGTGCTGTCCATGATTCCCAGTGCTGCACTGTTCTACCCATGACAACAGACAGCGCTTTTCCCTCACCACTTCACTGTTTTTCCGACCAATAGGTGGCACTTTTGACAGAATGAACACATTTTTCGTTTTCAGTGCCCGATGTCTGTCCCTCCTGCCACCTATTGGTCAAACGCTCTCCAATATTTCCCTTTCCCACTTCTTCTGAGGCACGCTCCACATTTGTCATGCTCGTCCACACAGTCACCTCTGCTCCACTCTTTGCTCTACACTTTCTTTGTGCGCACTTCCAATCGCAACACAGCATTATCGTGCTATAATTCTGTGTTGCTCTTGTAGCAGCTGACGGTGTTCTACCAATCGTCTTCCTTGCTTTTTGTGATCTTATTGTACCCATGTTACAACAGCTAATAATGACTCCAATCATGTACTACAGACCAAGAGCCTCAAAATCAGTATTTGCTTTCAGTAATCTTCCTCATACTGCCTAAGGGAAACAAACACACGAGCTAACACGGGCTTTTTAGATGATCCTCCTAAGAGCCATCTAACAAATGTTTTAAATAAAGGGAGAGCAAATTCAATCATCCACATCCTAGTCCTAGGCGAAGGGCTCCGTTTTATTCAAGAACTCACTCCTGGAACAATCATTTAGCGACTCAGATGCCTTTGAAGAGTCTCACTTACAGATATGATTAAATTAAAAGTCTGACGCCCTACACTGAGGGCTGAATCTTTAAAATGCTAAAATTCATATGGGAGGAGTTCAAGCTGCGATAAGAACAGCAAGTTAGAGGGGTATGCCCAATGTTTAATTCCATGGTCACTGTGTAGTGTCACTGTGGGAGAAGCCAGGACACCTTCTATACAAATCTGAGGCTTCAAAATGAGCATTATACATACCCTCCAGAGTTTCCTTCCTCAGCAATGACATAAGTTTTAAAAACAAAAGAACGATAGAACAGTACCTTCTCCTGTTATCTCTTATCACTTGCCTCCACTGTTAGCCAAGGCATACTTGTAGCAAATTTACCATCATAATTTAAATTCAAAGACAGAGTGAGCTCAGTATATTCAGCAGGAGTTTATCTCTATCCATAATTTCCCACATAAAAACTGTAGGCCACGTAGTTCCATATGACCCTTCCAGTCATCCAGTGATCCTCCTAGGTACATTGGGGAGCACACCATTTGTTTTACCTCAGAACCTGGAAAGAAAAAAAAAGAAATGAGATCGCTCGACTGAGTATAGTAAATTCAATTCAGGCCAAAGATAGACCCCTGTTTCCTTAGGTAATAATGGCATACCTGTGGAAAGAATTAAAAGCGCATTACATCACATAAAGTGCTCTCCAACAGGGCAATGTGGTGTAACCCTCCGACTTCAGATACATCAGTAACTGCCATCTCATCCCTCCAGTGCTCTAGAGTCATCCTCCTCTCAGTCAGCCAATACTTCTTACAGCACCGGCTCCAGCAATCCAAAGAACGCTGTCCAGGCACCAGAAATGCCAAGCACTAGGCGAATACAGGCAGCCGACAATACAGCCACACAAAGATCAAAATATGCTTTTAAAAATTTACAAAATGCACTCATCCGACTACAGAAAGGTATCTTTTCAGTGTTCAAATCCTCTTCGGTTCAGGAAAAGACGTAGATGGCCCCAAAACAGCTCCCAAACAGGGTTTCAGTAGTCCACCAATGCAGCTACTGCCACTCAAGCATAAATGAATAACAGGGCTCTACTTCTTTTTGGTCAGTCAGCAGAGTAAAACTCGGCACCAAACGAGAAACAGAGCTGAGTAGTCCCAGAAAATTACAGGCAATGTAGTGTCTCTAGGCAGAACAGCAGTATTTTGGTCCAGCATATCAAAACCTTACGGCTTGGGTCAACCGCAACTCTTTTTCAGCGCTTGATTAAATAAAAAACTCGATAAAAATGTATACCACGTGGTAAGATAACAGGAGTTTCTTTCAGCCATACTAGTAAGGAAAAGCAGTTTTTACTAAAATGACGTTACAAACGCTCTGAACATGCTGAGCTGCAGGGAACAGAGCAGCACCGCAGCCATCTTCCTGCTCTGCCCCCTCTTAAGGTACTACCAAGCCACGGACTTTGAAAGCTCTGATGATTTGTTTACATTTTAGCTAACATGAGGAAACTGTACAAGAGGGGAACAGTCAGAGCTCCACGTCAAAGTATGGGGCTGGTCCCCATTTGCACTTTGTGTGCAATTTTTTTTTTCTTATTGCTTACTGTAGTTTAAAATATTGGCAAGTGAAATACTGCATTCTGACTGGGTGTTGGCATTCCATTAACATATGTTTATGTGCAAATGTCCCCTGTAAAGAAAAACTTCCAACATGTGATCTGGAATTTGGACAAATCACATTCAGAATTCGGAGCCACTTCTCTTATTCTTGATTTCCATCACAAACATGACTGCCACCTGTACTCTTCTACAATAGAAGAAGAATCAGCATTTATATAGTGCTTTTCATACATCCCAAAGCGCTTTACAAACAATGCTAGACTGGTAGTGAAGTGACTGAATGTGTGGTGGCAGCCATATCGCACATCATCACCCACACACAGCCTGGATAATTGCATGAACCAGTTTATGGGAAGGGGAATGTTGGCCAGGACACCAGGAATATTCCTTGCTCTTTGTGAAGAGTGTCCTGGGTTCTTTTACTTCCACCTGGACACCCACCAGGACAACACCAGGATGGGCAGAAGAGACCTCGGTTTAACATCTCACCCGAAGGATGGCACACCCCAGCAGTACAGCACCCCCCAATACTGCACTCGGATGCCAGCGATTTTTAGGTGCAAGTCCAATCCTGGTGTGGGACAAGAACCCACGACCTACTGTTCCAGAGGCGGATGTGCTGAGCCACGCTTCAACCTTCAATTAAGCCCTAAAAATAAAACTGCCTGAAACTGAAAACTAAATACATAAATAACTGAATGTTCTTTCTGCTCATGATCCCTTTCTTATACACTAGGCTGCTTCATACCTTAGCAACTTCAATCCCCCTCTCCTGCTATTGCCATCCAACCCCCTCCTAGTGCCAGTACTGCCTACTCCCTCGGATCTCGCGATCCCACCCAACTTGTTACGCCCAGGTCTGCTACCAACATGGGTGAACAGGCCTTCTCATCCTTCATGCCTAGACACTGGAACTTTCTTTTTCAATCAATACGCAGCTCCGCCTCCACACTGTCTTTCAAATCGGCCCTTAAAGACCATCTCTTTCAATCCACGACCTGCAAATGCTTCCAGCCCCCATGACCCCCAGCCTCCCAAATCCAAGATACCGCCCACACACCTGATTTCTCTACCACACAGCTCTACAGCCCCCATCCCCTATGTATCGACAGATAATGCGCTACTATTCGCCATACGACCACTAATACCCTGTTGATTAATTGTAATTAAATTAGCTTCAGCCATTGCACTTAGTCTTTACACCTACAGACACTCACTGCCTTACTGCCTGGAGGAATAATCCAGATGTACATAAAACATAGAAACATAGGAACTGTTGGCAGATAAGAACCCCCCAGGCCCACCCAGTCTGCATGTAGGCCCATTACATTGTATGTAGCCACTGACTCTATGTGATCAATGGCTTTTCAGCACAGTGTAGCACAGTGGTTTAAGGCTCTGAGCTGCAAATCTGGTGACATCCAGCAGACCAGACCTGGGTTTGATTCCCACAGCTTCCGCTTGCATACTGTGTGACCCTGAGCAAGTCACTTAACTTCCCTGTGCTCCGAGGTCGCACCTGTAAAAAAGCTTTCAGCTTAGTGTGCTACTCCTGGTTAAACAACTAAAAAAATAAATCACTCCCTCCCCTCTCAAGATTCCCTTGTGCATGTTCCAGTCATACTTAAACCCCTCCACTGTGCTTGCCCCCACTGCCTCTAGTGGCAGACTATACCAAGCATCAACTACCCTTTCTGTGTAGAAAAACTTCTTCACATTACTTCTTAAACTACACCCCCAATTTCATATTGTGCCCCCTTGTTCTAGTACTTTTTTCTGCATTGGAAAAGGTCCCTCACCTGCACCTTGTTTATACCCTTGAGGTACTTGAAAGTTTCAAGTATGTCCCCCCACTCTCTCCTCTCCTCCAGTGAGTACATATTGAGGTCCCTTAGTCTCTCCTCATACGTTTTGTGGTGCAAGCCCTGAACCATCTTTGTTGCCCTTCTCTGGACAGTCTCCACCTTATCTATGTCCTTGCACAGGTGTGGCTTCCAGAACTGCATGCAGTACTCCAGGTGAGGCCTTACCAATGTTTTATACAATGGCATCACCACCTCCCACCTCCTGCTAGTGATACACCTGCCTATGCACCCCAGAATGCCTCTGGACACCCCGCCATATTTGCACGCTGCTTTGACGGTTTAATAATCTCTGCATTTTCCATGCCCTGCTTTTTTTTTTTTTTTTTTACAGACTTTGCCTGTATGCCACGTGCAGCACATGGCATACAGGCAAAGACTGTAGAAATAAAGTAGGGCATGGCAGATACAGAGATTATTAAATCTCTGTACATAAGGGCATGGTATAGGAAGGGGCAAAGGCGCGTCATCGTCTTGCGTGGTTATTGGCGAGATCTCTGAAGGGGCATTGTGGGAAGTACAAAATGCCAGCTGGTACTAAGTACTGGTTTTATGAGTAAGAGGGTAAGAACATGCTTTGATTAATATTATGCCTGCAGGGGGATTCAGGGTACTGAAGCCCTGATCTGTGCAGCGGTCAGGGCTTCAGGTATCCCCTTAGCTCTCCTTTAAACTACCTCAAATTAAAAAGAACAAAGTGATTTAATGATATTTTGCTTTATATTCCCCTTCTTACACACGTACAACAATTAAAATGAAGTACTACTCACAGTTTTATATTTTGGAGCTTATTTTCTGACCATGGACTCTCCCTCCTTGGTCCTTACCTCCCTATCAGGGAAATCGTTGCTGCTTGTTCTGCCCCAGAAACAACTGAATCCCTGGCCTGGATTTTCAAAGATTCAAGACTGACGCGTGCCCCTTGTGGCAAAAGAAATTGGTGCAAGGGGTACAGTGTGTCAGCACTTATGACAAATCCGATTTTGTAAGGTAGCTTGCAACAACCCCGGTCCACCTGCACCAGACTTGCTTGTGCCAGGCGTGCGACATGTCATTGGGCGCATCAGGGTGGAGGGTGCTTGTGGTGGATGCAAGCTGCCACATCCCCGTTTTCAAGATTCTGGAACATGACAGACCCTCTCTGTGCTTAGACCAGCTAGGGGTTGGTCTAACACCCCCTGTACCACCACGAACCATCGCTAAACAACATCTGTGAGCAATGCACAACTCAGCAGTGGCCACTTGCCACAACTTGCACTGCACATCAGGCACACTGCAGCATCAGGGAACATGTGATGGGTGCCTGCAGGAGGGGTGTGCTGATTCTCCAGAGCAGGGCACAGCAGCATGGCAGCAGCTAGCTCCATGACCAGGTGGATGTTGCAAAGGTCTGCACAAACTGGGCAGGGCTGTCAATGTGCACAAGAGTGGTGGGGCTGACATTGCAAGGTTGTCACAATGTACATCATGATCTGTCATTCCACTGCAGCCCACTGGGGTGCTCTCTCGCCTGCCAGGTGATGACAGCAGCCTCCCCCAAACACCTCCCATGCGCCACCTGGTTGGCACATGGGAACGGCTGAGGCAACTTTTTAACCTTTGGTGCTAGGACCCCTCCAGTACTAAAATTGGGTGCAGGGTCCTTGGCACTCAGGGCTCCAATGCAAGCTGCTGTATGATGGAGCTTGTGTCCCTCTGGGGCCATTTTGAAAACTGAGCCCTGTGGCTTTACTGAGGCCTTCTGTTATGTGTGTTTGTGTGGGCAGAGTGAGCATTCAGCCAGTAGAATTCTGCAGAAGTTTGAATTCCTGAATTCCAAGATAAACAAACATTCCATCTATTGAATGTATGGATAGACAGATGCTTGACAGCTGCGGAGGGACACATTTTTACTATTGCTTGTAACAAGAGAAAATGTGTGTTTTTAATAAAATAAGTTGGAATTTTTTGGGGGGAATTTTCTCAGATTACCCATTTTGTAAGCATGATAAGACACTTTGGCCCAGATATTCAAAAGGGTTGCGCCATGCGCAACAGGGTTGCGCATGCGCAAGTCCTACATTGCGCCATTCTGCGATATTCAGCAGGAGGCAGTTACGCCACTGACAACAGGTTGCGCAATAGCGCAATGCAAATGAATGCATGCTCAACAGGAAGGGGAGGAACCATGCATAAACTGCGCAACCCGATATTCAGTCGGGTTGTGCAGAGTTGTGCATGCGCAACCCTAACCTGGCGCCTGCACAACTTTGAGCCAAAAAAGGATTGTTGAGGCCACCAGGTGAGCTGCTGTATTGCAGGCCCAACACAGCAGCTGCCACCCGTGGCTGGGCCTCAACTCAGTCCTCTGCCCTCTCTCGGCCCGATCACGGGCAGAACGTAAAATAACCTCGCTTTCATATATTTTCGATGCTCGATCACAGGCAGAAGTACTATGAACCCTCATTATACTTCCACGCTGACAGTGGCAGAAAGCAGAACCCCCCGCCCACATCTTCTTGGAGTTATCGGCAGAATGTAGTTTCACCTGGCCGAGGCCCGTGGGTCAGACGCTGATCGCTGGCAGAATGTCGTTATCATCTTTCAGGTTTCGGTACCACTGTTTTCACGTGCTTTTCAGCCGGGTGGCGGCAGTATCCTACTTCATTTGTTGCTCTGCCGCTGCCGATTGACTGTTCGGGCTGCACGCCTGGTGCAGAGCACAGCCACTGGGCGGCAGTCTACCGTAGTCATCGCGGGCGCGGGCGGTGGATGCTGCCGCTCGCCAGCTGCCGGGGAGCGGTGGAGGGGTCGGGTGGGTGGGTGGGGACACTAGACAGGAGATGTTTGGGGGTTGTAATTACATTTGCCCGCGACGGGTATTACGTCCACTGACCACTAGGAGATATTCGGGTTGGGGGCTTTTACATTCTGCCCGCGATCGGGACTGGTTGTTTCACGCTCTGCCCACGATCGGGTATCGGGAGATGTGTGGGGTTTCAGATACTTTTTTGCCCGTGATCGGGCATTGGGAGATGTGGGGGTTTCAGATATTTTCGCCCAATCGGCATTGGGAGATGTGGGGTTCATGATATTTTCTGCTCGCTGACGGGCATCGAGATGGGGAGGTTTTATGATACTTTCTGCCGATCGGGTATTGGGAGATGTGTGGGGTTTATGATACTTTGCCCGCTGATCGGGCTTCGAGCTGTGTGTGGGGAATGTATACATACCGCCCGCGATCGGAGTTGCAGGGTGCGCTGTCCTCGACGCTGCTGCCTGGCAGGGCGGCCAGGCGAAGTCTCGGGATCGTGCGACCTACATGTTACGGCATGCAATGGGCATAACAGATGCAAATGGCCCCCTGCGTTTTTGAGACCAAAGGTGTTCAACTATATCATGGAATATCGTCACACACCCTGCGCGAACTATTTTGAGCAGCGCAGGGGCTTGCGCCTCTGAATGGCGCAGTTTGAATATCTGGGCCTTTAAGTTGAGTGCTCTGCTGGCATAATGCACTTCCAGGGGCTGAAGGCACTGCTGTCATTCCACACTACACCCCTGCTTATACATGGTGCCTTCACAACACACACCTCATCTTGTCTTATCGTTGACATGACTGACAGGTAGAAACCATCTGCAAAGCGGCTGTTTACATTTTTGGAGCTATATTTTATTGTATTTTTTTGTACTTTTGGGGGGATCTTTTAGGGATTTTTTTAATTTGAACAACCCATTTTCTAAGTAAGCTATAAGACCTGACAGGGTATGGGGTATTGGTGGAATCTGCCACTGCTGCAGCCCTGCTCTGTTGTCGGCTGCAGGAGATTCTGGGATTTGTAGTTACAGAAAATGTCAGTCTGGAAGTAAGCAAAATTAATCTGATATGATCTACTATACTACAGTAAACTGTAAGTTAAAAAAAAATGTTTTTGAACAGAAAGTGCTGGTTGGGACCAGTCCCTCACTTGGGTGTGGCGCTCTTAGTGCTGTCTATAAGTTTGAATCAAAACTCCAAAAATAGAAACAGAAAAAAGTATGTGGTTCTAAACTACATAAGACATAATCAGAATTAGAAACAGATTAGAAAGAACAGATTCTCACTGATTTTTAAATTCTGTTTTTTAGCTTCTCAAGGATCTTGCAGGAGACTGTGAAAGAGCTTGTGCCGAATTGTGATGTGACCTTCATGCTGTCAGAAGACGGCAGCGGAAAGGGTGCAGCTTTAATCACCGCAGTGGCAAAGAAATTTCATAATGGACAACATTGAGAAAAGACACTTCTGTTGTGAGCTTTCACTACTTACAGTACTTGTATTTTACATCTACAGAAGGGTAACGTTAACTGAGATTTCAGGGGAATGCTAAAATAATATGGCAACTGGTCCAACACAGAACATGTATAATTAAATTGACGTTACTTGGAACTGACATTACAACAGACACCAAGGCCGCATACACTCTTATCTGACTGTGATAAAAAAACGGAGTACCATACGTAGTGTAAGAAAATGTATTTATTATTGTGTCAAATAAACTGTAAAATGGAAATCCTGCATAGTACAGCATCTCATTCTTTTATGCTTGCACACGTTCTTCCCTCCTTGCTAAATGCACTGCCTGTGGGTTTGATGGATAGTTCCATCTTTAATCGAACCAATCAGAATCTCCCCAATCCAGTATTCATGCATAGATTTGGATCAATGCAGACTCCACCAAGAGAGGCCGATTTCAAGCCCATGAGAGAGTTGTGCTCATGTTTCTTAATGTAAGTGGTGCTCAGAGGGGGGCAATCAGCTGATGCATATCGCTGAAAGTGACTCCATGCTACCAGGTACAGCAGGGACGATTAACTGACTAGGGCTCAGGAGCCAGGTACAAGAAGGTCCAATCAGCTGACTGAAACGTGGGGGCCAAATACAGCAGGGCCAATCAACTGACTGGCATTCCAGGAGCCAGGTATGGGAGGGGATGATCAGGAGACTGGGGCTCAGGCAACCAGGTACAGGAGGGGCAATCAGCTGACTGGGGCTCAGGCAACCAGGTTCAGGAGGGGTAAACAGCTGATCGGGACTCGGAGGCCAGATACAGGAGGGGGTGACCAGCTGATTAGGACTTGGGAGTCAGGTATAGCAGGGCCAATCAGCTCACTGGGACTTGGGAGCCTGGTACAGCAGGGCTGATCAGCTGAATAAGACTCAGGAGCCAGGTACAGCAGGGTAAATCAGCTGACTGGGACTTGGGAGACAGGTGTGAAAGGGGCCATCAGCTGACTCAGACTTGGGATTCAGGTATGGGGGGGTGATCAGCTGACTGGGGCTTGGACATCAGGTACCGGAGGGGTGATCAGCTGACTGAGACTTGGGAGCCAGGTACAGGAAGGGCAATCAACAGACTGGGACTGAAGAGCCAGGTACAGCAGGGCCGATCAGCTGACTGGAGCTTGGGAGCCAGGTACAGGAGGGGCAATCAACAGACTGGGGATTAAGAGTCAGGTACGGGATGGGGGATCAACTGATTGGGGCTCATAAGTCAGGCACAGGAGGGGTGATCAGCTGACTGAGACTTGGAAGCGGTTCCACCTATGTAGAGCGCTGGCAGCAGTGCGCTCGGTCATTATGGTACCAAGTGCATAGGTCACCGTCATCTGTTTCAGCAGGGGTCTGTGCCCCCGCACCCCCCACCCCTCCCTTTCTAATGATACCAATTCTGTTGGAGTGGATCTCAGGGAGGGGGTTGCGAATCTGGCATTTGGCACCGTAATGACCCGGCGCTGTAATGCCAGCACTCAGAGTGAAAGTACAGGCTTGGGAGCCAAGTACAAGAGGGGCGATCACCAGATTGGGACTTGAGAGCCAGGTACAGCAGGTGCAATCAATTGACTGGGACTCAGAAGTCAGCTACGGGAGGAGCAAGCAGCTGACTGAGACTCGGGAGCCAGGTACAGAAGGGCTGATCAGCTGTGGGAGCCAGGAACCAGGTACAACAGGGCCGAACAGCTGACTGGGACTTGGGAGCCAGGCAGGAGGTGCAAAAATG
The DNA here is from genome assembly GCA_016271365.2 of Neoceratodus forsteri. Lineage (NCBI taxonomy): Eukaryota > Metazoa > Chordata > Ceratodontiformes > Ceratodontidae > Neoceratodus > Neoceratodus forsteri. The sequence continues at coordinate 1,102,906,312 of CM028135.1, read as the reverse complement.
AAAAGAAATATTTTCATTATAGGCAGTGCAGCAAAGAGAGAGGGGGAGAGACAGAAGTGGAGTGATGGTTTGACTCAGATCCAGTCATAACGGTGCACCCCTTCAGGTCGACACCCCGACGGTGAAACACAAAAAAAGACCATTACGGTGACATTCGCTGTAATGGTCCTTTTTTCGTGTTTCACTTTCCGCTAGTGTTCTTCCCTCCGGACCAACTCTGACCTGAGTTGGTATCCTAGTGCGGGGGGCACAGCCCCCCACAGAAATCACTTGCTAAATGGGCGGCACAGTACCTGCGTTGGTATTGTGCCTTCACTGTGGGGGAGGTCGGCATTTTCACTGTTAACCTCCCTTGGTGCTTCCAATCAGAAGCATATGCCTGCTGTGAGTGTGCGGAAGACTGCTGGTCACTGACTGCTGCAGAGCATAGCAGGTGAATAATTTGATTTAGACAGCTATGGGATTACATGTTCACCACTGTTGTCAGGGAATGCGAGTCTAGGACAGGACGCATGGAGCACAGGAGACCTTGCTACCCATGAGGGTGGGTGAGACGCAGTGTGTAGCCACCAAGAAAACAGCAAGTCAGTTTGTTCTTATACTCGATCCCTCGAGTAGCGAAGAGAAAGACTAATATACCTATCCAGGCCTCAGAGGGAAATAAATATTTAGTTTACAAAGAATGGGAGATTTTATTTTGTCAGCCGCATCAAGCAGGTGGCATGTCCTAAAGGAAATGGAGAATGTGATTAAAACTGGATGAGGAACAGGACAAGGAGCTGGACTGGTGAAGAAGGCTGTGTTTTTGGTAGCTGAGGAGTAGTGAAGAAAAAGACAGCTGGGCTTATTCACAAATGCCTACGTGGTGCATACATGCGGCATGTAGACATGCCTTCGACTGAGTGCCGTAAAAGTGGGGTCCAGTGCACCCCTGGCAGTATTCACTACAGGTGTGCTAGTGCCTTGCACACCTGATCCCCTGTCACTTGTGCAGCTACACGCCATGAGCAAATCAGGGGCATGCCAGAGGGTGTGCCCGCATTCCACACCATTCACAAAGGCATAGTACTGGGCCGGGGGGGGCACAACTTACACGATGAGAGTCTCTGCCATAACTGTTATGTGCCCCCCAATGGATACCTGCTGGGCACAGCAGTAGCAGAAGCCCCCTGTACACAGCTGCCCCAGCCCACTGGGTTGCCAGGGAGGGCTGGGGCAGCCATTCGACTAGTCACCCATCAGACTCCACATCCCAGGGTCCACACCTTCCCAGGATTCCCTGCACAAGTGCAGCAGGGGATCCACTTCAGGACCCCGGACAGGTATCCCATTGTATGCCCACCCAGGTCCCACGATCTGTCCCCCATGCAGTTGCAGGTACCCTGCAGGTGCTCATGGTTGTGAATACTGCACACCCTGTGCTCTCTCTGGGGCCATGTAGTTATGCAGGCATTATACAACTAGGGCATTATACAACTAGGGCCCAATATGCCTTGCCAGGCTTCTGAGGGAAATATATATTTTGTTTAGGAAGCATGGGAGAGCTTCATTTGTCAGATGCGGCCCATAACTCTGAACTGTCCCTGGTAACAAGGACGTCACTCATTTTACCCCTTAAAATTGCTCTGTCCTTTGTCAGTCCCACATGGAAAAGGTACTGCTCGTGCAGGGAATGTGCTGTAAGTTCATACTTGAAAGCAGAAATTCATAATATTTTAATATCTTAAATTTAAAAAAAAAAAAACTTTGTACAAGTAAATACAATGGTTTCCAGTGCGTCTGAGCATGTATCTCCCATGTTTGAAGATGTGTCTCTTATTACGAGGGTCAGTGCTCCTCGTCCTTCATTCTGAGTGTCCATACCCTTCATTTTATGGATGACAGGTTGAGAGGTATGCATCTGGCGTCATGTTCTGAGGGGAGGGAGGCAGGGAACATTTGGTTAAAGATGGGACTTGGAACCCCCGTTAAATAAAAAGAAGCCCTTTTAGCCTTTTAGTAAACAAGTCTCCCTGTCTTTGGGAGCTAAGGAGTTCAGAAGGAAAAGTAAATCAGCCCAGATGGGGTGGTGGGAGGGATTGCAAGACCTCTGAGAAAAATAATAATAGCCATTCCTTATGGAAAAATAACAAACGCTAGTCAGAGTCACAATGGCTGCTTATGAGAAAGTATTGATATAATGTGACTAACAGCATTTACCATTGACTACAGGGGGTGTAAGTAGTGCATATTAGTTTGAAATAGCAGGGAATTAACATTTTCAGCTAAAGTTAGAGAGTAGTCAATGAAGTAGTAATCTTTATTTACACATTGACAGAAGCAAATTCTTTCTCAATAAAATGCTGAAACAGCAGGGGAGGCAGCTACTCCAAGATGAAACTATCCTGCTCCAAGAGGAATAAAGAGAATGTGGTTGTAAACGTGAACTCCAAACAGGCCCCCATCGGAGACTGACATGCTGGAACAAATGAGGTGACAGAACTACCAGCTAGATGGTCCGCAGAACTCCACAAGCTGACAACCAGGGATGGGTCTATACTTGAAATAAAAAACAGAATGAAAATTCCACCTCTGCCATGACTGATTTCCAGGGTCCTTCCCCACCCTCCACACCTCAGCTGTCGTGCATGAACAAACAGGTTAATTTAGGAAACAAAGAAGAGAATTGTCCCACTGAGCTCCCCGCCAGTGGTAGCAGCACAGCACGGTAACAGTGGCACAGGGGCACTCACACAAATTTGTATGTAAAAGAAAACTCAGGAAAGGAACCTATAGATAGAAAACCACAGGTCTAGAAGGCCAGCTGGCAGGGCATCTGCATGGAATTCAGGGACCTTGGGTTCAATACCCAGTCGGGTCACATTTTCTCTCTCAAAAAAATTATATTTTCAATACCTCATGGTGGGACAATGCCAAAACAGGTACATTTTCTGCAATAAATAAAGATTTCTATTAGGGGTCAGACTACATAGAACAGGATGTTGGCTCCCTGTTGTGCTCCCACAGGTAAATATGGAATTTGCTGTTACTGTTATTCACACTCTACAAATGATAGTTACTTTATAAACAGAATTAAGACAGCTCATACAACAGACAACCTGATTAAAGAAGTGCTACTTGGTTATAAGTCCTTGTACTAAATTTGTAACCTGGATATTGGCCATGTGCTGAGCACAGACCCTGCATAAGCTGGTGTTGGAGGGGTGCAGCACGTGGTGCTTGCGTTATAATTCACATTTCTTACTACTGCAGATGGTGATTTATTTGTTTGCTATATCATCATAATAGAGGGTGCCTATAAAACGAGCTGCAAATACTTGGAAGTCACGATATTGATTCAGTGACTGATTTCCAGTAGTTGGATAGACACATGTAACCCCTAGATGGCGCTATCCCAGGGGCTACTACCCCTGCCTGATTTGCCACTAACAGGCTGAGGGGCCTGGATCCAATGGCGGGTGCCTCCACCCAGAGGTCAGGGTTTGCAATAGTTAAACTTACTTGGTCACAGCCCTCTGGGACACTGCAACCCCCCTTTCTTCCCACTAGTGGCCCACACAGTATATCAGAATTACCTTCACAGTATACACTTACCCCCAGGACTGGTTCAGGCACTGGGACCCCCTGTAAAATATGATACAGTGCAACAATCACAGTACAATATTTTAACATAGACAAATACCTCAGGCAGTATAACTTTGCTGAAACAAGCAGCTCTGATTTATTTAGGGGGAATATAACAAGGGCAGGGGGAAATCAGGTTAATTAGCTTATACTCTACTCATTTACCTATGGCTCTGTGCACAGGCCTATCCCTATCAGTTACTGTCCCTGGGTACCCAAGCCCTAGTGGCTAGTCCAAACCGTGGCAGCTGGTAGGGGCCCTTTCACACAGAGAAAAGGAAAATTAAACAGTCAGCAGTACAGTAATTCCATTTGGATTTAATGTGGCAATTCAACAGGGAGCGACCCTGAATTAGTACTCACGACCTCCAAACAAGATAGGGTCCTTCAATGTCAGCAGGGCTACTCTTGAGCTCCACGAGACTCCTCACACATTTATATGGCAAAAAGAAAGTACTATACCAGGCAGGCTGCTTCTCTATCCCGATCGCAATTACTGCACAATACCCGGGAGAACACACAGCAGATTCAGTTCCTGACAGACCGAGTGCAATTTAACAATTTCTCCAGTCTTCTACAGGGTGAGCCTGGTTTCTACTCTTCAGATATCTTTTGATTCTCTCACAGGACTGATTCAGTCCTAATAAGCAGTTACACAAGCTGCAGACCGGAACTCTGGACCTTACATGTTTTTGACTAAAACTGTGCACTGAAGGAGCACAGGGTTTCTTTCCTCTTTACTCCCAGAGCTAAACTGAAACTCCAACAGACAAAACCGGGCACTTCCTTTGAGTTCCTCCCAGTTCTTGACTGGATTGGCTGTCACTCACAATAGACTGCTGCTGTTGGTCCAAAAAGGCGCCAAGTCTAAACTACATCTCCCAGAGTCACTGCCCATACAGTCCTCTTGTGGCTGGCTCAGATTATGAGTCCAAGTTCTGATTCGTCCAAGGCACCATTTTAGAGCTAGCTTACCCCACACTGATTGGTCCAGTTCAGCAGTTCAAACCAGAATGGGGAACTAGGCAGACAACAAGTTCTGACTGCAAAGAAAGCAGGTTAGACAAACTGTAATTTCATTATTACCTAAATGATTTCTGGCAAACAGTTACATCTTTCAGATAGGTTCCCTTTGCACTCCTAGTGACTGCAAAATGGAGTGAATTGGCAGCAGCTCGAGTGGTACTCAAACAGAGAAGCACACAGTCCCCCCATACAAACTAATTATGTCTGCAAGCAGACAGCTCTTAAAGAGACAGTACCAGAGGCTCTAAAAACACTCACTGATAAATGGCTTAAACGCCAAACACCATTCAGGCTTGGAGCATTCAAGCAAGCTCCTGGAAGTCTTTTGGGAACCCCCATTTGCAGGGGGGTTACACCCTCCCTGGCCTGGGAAAGCTTGACGTCCACGTCAAGCAAGTACCCCCATAAGTTTCAACTGCAACCATATACATTTGCATTAGGCTCACACATGTAATCATCAGTCAATATATCATTTTACCAAGAACACATTTCTGAAACATTGCAGTACGTCACTCTTTACATAGTATTACACACACATTGTACCATAACTGAAGTTATTACCTCTTGTACATGAAACTTGAAGAGAGGGGGCCCTTCCTATCAGTTACCTTGGGGCTGGATGGGGCAAGGGCACCATACTTAGAGGGCAACACACAGTAACTTGAGTTAGGCACTGGATGCTCAGTTTGGGCAATGAGCTCGGGACACATACACTCCTTTATGGACAACATTGAGGAGGCAAGTCCACAGGCCTCCCAAGTGAATCATAACTGAGGTGCACCACAGGCTTTACAGCTCGACCAGTCTTTCTAGGGGAACTGTTACAGTCTCTGCACTCTGAGCCTCATTTTCAGCATTGTCCTCACTTGTCAGGGGAGTCTCCATGGGGGTAGAGAGGCTAGAACTTGGGGCACTTTCAGCTCCAGGAGTTACAGTTTCTGAGTCCACAACATTTGGCTCGCATGGAGAGCTTTTGGACACTGGCAGTGGACTGTCAGGGCACTCAAAATACTCTTCTTGTTCTGGTGTATCACCAGTCTGACCCAATCCATCATTTTCCTCCCCTGAAAGCTCAAACAGTTCAACCATGCACAATGATTCCATTTCCTCTGATGTGATGCTTTGCACTTCACTTTCTGGGAGCATTGGCTCCAGGGACGAAGGTGGGGGCTTAGACAGTCCAGAAGGCCCAGCTTCATCTCCAGTATTGACTAGGGATTGCCTCAAACAATTGACCAGTTCGTAAGAAGGATAGTATTCAAAGTCACTCTCACTTTCTTCTGATATGGACTGACAGTCATGCTCAACTGGGACTTGTGGAGGGAAGACTTTAACTCTGCTTCTGTAGGTACAGACTTTCTTGATCTTTTCTTAGCAGCAGCTCTAGTCACTGGTCCAGAGGGGCATCTTCTGGGGGCTCAGACTCAATCAAGATTTGTCCAATGGCAGTAAATGATTTCTATGCATTGTTTTACATCTTTGAATTATTCTCAGGCCTTACTTTGTACACTGGCAGATCATCTAGTTTGCCCACTACAATGTGAAGGAGATGGTGCCATCTGTCAGCAATCTTGTGTTTGCCATGCAGTCCCAGATTTCTTAGCAATACCGATCTCCCTCCTGGAGTTCCTGTGCTTTCACCTTTTATCATACCTTTCTTTGTTGCAATTTCTTTTGGCAGCCATGGTTTGAGCCAGTTGGTACGCATGAGTTAGCTGGGCCTTTAACTTTGCACATACTGTAAATAGTTGTCAGCTTGAACCCCATCAGGAGAGACCCCAAAACACACATCTACCGGTAGTCGAGCTTCTCTTCCAAACATCAAGGCGGTAGGGGAGAACCCAGTGGCATCACTTTTGGTGCAGTTATAAGCATGTACCAGGGTGCTAATTTGTTGGCTCCATCTAGGCTTGTCCTTTGGGTGCAGGGTGCCTAGCATATCTAGCAAAGTGCAGTTGAAACGTTCAGGCTGTGGGTCCCCTGGGGTGGTAAGGAGTGGTTCTGGACTTTCGACTCCCCACAGAGAAAGCATCTCTTTGATCAGACGACTCAAAGTCTCTCCCTTGATCAGAATGGATTCTTTGTGGAGCCCCATAGTGAACAAAAGTTTTCTACAAGTACTTTGGCCACAGTGGATGCTTTCTGGTCTTTGGTGGGGAAAGCTTGGGCATATCTCGTGAAATGGTCAGTGACCACCAGCACATTACTGATATTTCTTTGATCTGACTCAAACTCAGAAAATCAATACAGACCAGCTCCATGGGTGCGCTGGTGGTGATGTTAACAAGGGGGCAGCCCTCTGGGGAAAGCTTTCCTCTGTAAGCAGCGACTACAAGTTCGAATGTGTTGCTCCACATCAGCCCCATCTTAGGCCAATAGAATCTGGATCTCACCAAGTCAAGTGTTCTGTCTATACCAAGGTGCCCCATGTGGTTGTGCAAGGACCTCAGTACTGAGTCTCGAAAGGCAGTGGGCAGCACTAGTTGTTGTTTGTCTACTTGTCCCCTCTATCTACTGTTTCTCTGTATAACAGTTTATTGATCAGTTTCAACTTAGGACCTTCTTTGTATAACAGTGCAGTTCTCAAATCAGTGGGCGTAATTTGGACACATCTTTTCCCTCATAGAGGGCTTCTAAAGCTGATTTGATCATGGGATCGTGAGATTGAGCCCTCGAATACTGTCATTGTCCAGCTGAGGCAGTGCACCAATGTCTATTGCAGAAAAGTGGCAATAAGCAGCAGGTATGCAATTCTCAGAGGGTCCCAAGCAATCCACCATGCAGTCCACTGCGTCCGTGGACATTTGTTCCTCCCTGTCAAACTTCCGGCAGAGTGCCCGAATGTCAGGTTCTGCCAATCGAACCCAATCATTCTGGGGAACAGGCCTCCGGGAGAGAGCATCAGCATCTATGTGGTTCAGACCTGCTCGGTATTCGAGAGCATAGTCATATGTAGATAATGCAGAAAGCCACCTATGGCCAGTGGCATCCAACTTAGCTGAGGTCTGCACATAGGTCAAAGGATTATTGTCAGTTTTTACTAGTATTTTAGCCCCATACAAGTACTCATGGAATTGGTCAACAATAGCCCACTTCAAAGCTAGGAACTCTAACTTATGTACAGGATAGTTCTTTTCGGATGGGGTCAGGCTTCTACTGGCAAAGGCCACTGGTCTCAGGCCATTCTCATGCTCTTGGTACAACACAGCCCCAACCCTTGCAAGCTAGCATCAGTGTGCAGGACGTAAGGTTTTCTTGGATCGGCATAGGCCAGCACTGGAGCATGGGTAAGTTGATATATGATCTCATGAAAGCAGTCTCACAATCAGGAGTCCAGCGGGCCCAAATACTTCACTCGGATGAAAATACACCTTTCAGTCTTGAGGGACGCTGACTTTGGTATTTTTTGTGGGGTTGGGGATACCTTGAGTAAGGTTAAGTAAAGGGCGGATCACTTTGAATAGTCCTTGATGAAACGCCTCGATAATAACCACAGAATCCCAGGAATCTTTGCAGTTCTTTAGATTTTTGGCTGTAGGCCAGGTGGTCAAGGCCTCAACTTTACTTGGGTCGGTCTCTATTCCTCGGTGGATACTATGTGTCCCACATACTTTACTGATGTTTGAAAGAATTTACACTTATCAATGGATAGTTTAAGGCCAAAGTCCTCCAGTCGGTCCAATACCTTAAATAATCTGCTCTCATGTTCCTCCAGTGAGCTGCCAAACACAATAACATCATCTAGGTATACCAGGCACTCTAGTAAGTTCATGTCCCCACTGCACGCTCCATCAATCGTTGAAAAGTGGCTGGGGCACCTGAAATCCCTTGAGGCATCCTCATGAATTCATAGGAAATAGCGGACAGATAAAGGCTGTCTTCTCCTGACGGTCCTCTGGGGCCATCGGGATCTGGTAGTACCCACTGCGGAGATCCAGCACAGAGAACCACTTGCTCTCGTTTAGGCAGTCCAGCATCCTGAATGCGGGGCATTGTGTACTGATCAGGGATAGTCCGCGTTTAAGGTCGCATAATCCACACACAACCTTATTGTTCCATTCTTTTTCCTCACTACTCACAATGGGGAAGCATAAGGGCTTCTGGATTCTTGTATTACGCCAGCAGCTAACATCTCTTGCAGATGCCGTCTCACATCATCTATGTCAGCAGGTGCCGAAGCGTCGAGACCTCTCACGAAATGGTCTTCGTCATGCAGCCGGATACTGTGCTCAGCTCCTTGCACGCATCCTACATCCCATTCCTTTAAAGATAACACTGGTCTCTCTGGGCAAGCTTCTCACTGATCCTCACTTTCCATTCAGCTGGCAGCGGGGGCGTCGTGAAATCAAACAAGTCGTCAGGCTTACTCTGTCATTCTTCCTTGAACTCTTGCTGCTGGGTAGCACTGCAGTGTTCGACAAGGCACATTAGCCAGGATGCAACCTCTATTTACTCGATGTCTCTTTCAGACACATTATGAACTTGGACCATTACCCTTCTGGCATAAGCATGGGCTCTAGGCGGGCAAAATACTGGAAGCTGACCAGCAGTCCCTCTGGCAATTTTCCATGCGCTGGTGCATCCAACATTAATATTTTATTCTTAACATCCTTTCTGATCGGACCTCTCCTTGTAAGGTACACTGGGCATTTGGTGCCAGGATCAGAGACTCAGGATCCTTCTTCCATACAATTCCGACCGGTTCCTTCTGGTTCTATTTTTCAGCATCTCTCTGTGCCTCATAGGCCTTCTTAATTAAAGCCGGAACTCTTTAAAGCTCTACTAGTCTTTTGACCCTGTTTTTCATAACACAACTGTGCCAGCCTTCGAACATATGAGCATTTGTTCCAATCAACAAAGGGACACCATCATACAGTCAGTGGGGACACACTAAGGCTAGGGTCTCTACTTGTTCGGCCCTCCAGCCCGGAGGTGGGAAAGACAGCCAAATTCGGATATACCGGAATAGGGGTAGGCCTTCTCACTTAACCCCCATACATGCAGTCCTTCTAATGGTTGTAGGATACGTCTGACAAATGCTTCTGATACCAATCCTGGAACATAATTGTCACTTGGGACCACTGTCTAATACAGCTCTGGTAGACACTCCATTCACCTTTACAGTGGTCTCCATGGAGGGACCCACTATTCTGGACCAGTCTGGAGAGGCGGTAGTGGGGGCCTGGGCAACTGACCTTGCCACAAAGGCGTGTGAGTTAGCATTTTTGTGCCCTCACTGGGATCATTTCGTGCACTCTTAACCACTGATTTGTTCTCCTCAGCTCTCCTTGTAGCCTATATGCAACTTTGTCAGTGTCTTTTGGGGACGGCATTCCTTTTCATGTGCATCCATCCTTCCCCACAATTATAGCAAAACATACTTTCTGGGTTTGAGCTGGCGGTATCACACTGGGAGCCAGGGGTGGGGTATTACTAACTGGAAACCTTGGTGCCATCTGTCTCTTGGCGTGATAAGTATTTGGAACATCTAGCGTCAGTTTCTCCACTTCCATGGTTAAGGAATGGAGTTCGAAGACTGTTATCAGCAGGAGATACATGGGTGGGTACCCTCACCCCATAGCAGATGCAGTTGGATATAGGTCAGGGCCTGTACTTGCAGGCGTGGCCTTTCATAAAGGACTGTTTTTGAATTCCGATTTCTCTCAACAGTTCGCCCCATTGTGGCATATCTTTTTCCTTGTCAGAGCACTCATTGACTGCCAACCTCTGCCCTGACTTCCTTGATGGGTCGCACCTCAGTCACTCGGGTCGTGGCCGCGGCTATTGGTGCAGGTCCCTCGAGGATTACGCCTTTTCTCAACTCCTAATTTCTCTCATTAACTCATCATGGGAGGTGGGGATTCCAGTCGATTTGCCAGGCGTAATTGAAGCAACAGCAGTTCTGAGAAGGGGCAGACTTAAGGATCCTGTCCAGCCTGGTTCGGTCCAGTTCAATCGCTGGCAAACTACCCTTCTGAGGCATTCTTGCAACATTTTTCCAGCCGAGATACATACACAGACAACAACTCCCCTTGGTACTGTTGTGCATCTCTTACTCTCCACCATGGGTCCTCACTCAGAATCTGGGCTCCCATACACATTCTCAGGGCCTCAAGATAGGCCTGTGCAGTCACTTCAGGGTTACTGGGCCCGTTTAGCAAGGATGGTAGCCAGGACGGGACCTCGAGGGCTCCTCACTAACCCTCTTTTCGCTTTTTTCGGCTTCGAGCATTCCAAGCACTTGGGGGCAACATAGTCTATCCAGGTCTCCCAGTCATCTCCCCTGGGGGTGGGAGGTGCCAGAGAAGATCCCCAACCTTCGTAAGAGTCGTGGCTAATGGCAGGTGCAGAAATAGGAGTCTGCATTGGTTCAGCCACCATTACGGTGCTGGGAGCGGAGAGGGTGTTGGGGAGGAACACCCCAGGTGGCAAGAATAGTTTCTTCAAGTCCTCCACAGTTTTCCTTCCCCAGCAACCATTTAGCAAATTTCTCCTCAAAAGTTTCAGACAGTGGTGGGGGCTCATTCCCCCGGGTCTTTACTGTCCTTGGTTATCACTCTCCAGGCAGTGAGGGCTCCCTCTGGGGTAATGGTCTGTGGCACTTTGGAGCTATCTATGGGATCCTTAAACTCTACTAGGGCCAGGAAAGTGTGGGTGAGCAGATTAGCATGCCGACCCACCACCACAGGGTTTTGTAAACCTTCCACCTTGGAAAGTACTCCCTGTACAGTGTCCGTATTGATACCCAGGGAAATGTCCAGGATAAGCAAAGCATTTTGGGGGTCAATCTCCTCCCCAGTACACTACTCCACCAGCCGGTGCACAGCCACTTCTGTCGGAGTACCCATTTTTTTTCTTAACAGTGGTTGGAAATAGGCCACTAGAGGACACACAATCCCAGCGGTGAGCCTCCAAGATGTAACCCCTAGATGGCGCTTATCCCAGGGCTACTACCCCTGCCTGATTTGCCACTAACAGGCTGAGGGGCCTGGATCCAATGGATGGTGCTCCACCCAGAGGTCAGGGTTTGCAATAGTTAAACTTACTTGGTTACAGCCCTCTGGGACACTGCAACCCCTTTCTTCCCACTAGTGGCCCACACAGTATATCAGAATTACCCTCACAGTATACACTTACCCCAGGACTGGTTCAGGCACTGGGACCCCTGTAAAATAAGATACAGTGCAACAATCACAGTACAATATTTTAACATAGACAAATACCTCAGGCAGTATAACTTTGCTGAAACAAGCAGCTCTGATTTATTTAGGGGAATATAACAAGGACAGGGGGAAATCAGGTTAATTAGCTTATACTCTACTCATTTACCTATGGCTCTGTGCACAGGCCTATCCCTATCAGTTACTGTCCCTGGGTACCCAAGCCCTAGTGGCTAGTCCAAACCGTGGCAGCTGGTAGGGGCCCTTTCACACAGAGAAAAGGAAAATTAAACAGTCAGCAGTACAGTAATTCCATTTGGATTTAATGTGGCAATTCAACAGGGAGCGACCCTGAATTAGTACTCACGACCTCCAAACAAGATAGGGTCCTTCAATGTCAGCAGGGCTACTCTTGAGCTCCACGAGACTCCTCACACATTTATATGGCAAAAAGAAAGTACTATACCAGGCAGGCTGCTTCTCTATCCCGATCGTAATTACTGCACAATACCGGAGAACACACAGCAGATTCAGTTCCTGACAGACCAAGTGCAATTCAACAATTCTCCAGTCTTCTACAGGGTGAGCCTGGTTTCTACTCTTCAGATATCTTTTGATTCTCTTCACAGGACGGATTCAGTCCTAATAAGCAGTTACACAAGCTGCAGACCGGAACTCTGGACCTTACACATGTTTTTTGACTAAAACTGTGCACTGAAGGAGCACAGGGTTTCTTTCCTCTTTACTCCCAGAGCTAAACTGAAACTCCAACAGACAAAACCGGGCACTTCCTTTGAGTTCCTCCCAGTTCTTGACTGGATTGGCTGTCACTCACAATAGACTGCTGCTGTTGGTCCAAAAAGCCGAAGTCTAAACTACATCTCCCAAGTCACTGCCCATACAATCCTCTTGTGGCTGGCTCAGATTATGAGTCAAGTTCTGATTCGTCCAAGGCACCATTTTAGAGCTAGCTTACCCCACACTGATTGGTCCAGTTCAGCAGTTCAAAACCAGAATGGGGAACTAGGCAGACACAGTTCTGACTGCAAAGAAAGCAGGTTAGACAAACTGTAATTTCATTATTACTCTAAATGATTTCTGGCAAACAGTTACATCTTTCAGATAGGTTCCCTTTGCACTCCTAGTGACTGCAAAAATGGAGTGAATTGGCAGCAGCTCGAGTGGTACTCAAACAGAGAAGCACACAGTCCCCCATACAAACTAATTATGTCTGCCAGACAGCTCTTAAAGAGACAGTACCAGAGGCTCTAAAAACACTCACTGATAAATGGCTTAAACGCCAAACACCATTCAGGCTTGGAGCATTCAAGCAAGCTCCTGGAAGTCTTTTGGGAACCCCCCATTTGCAGGGGGGTTACACACAGTTTATGGTATGCAGCAGTTTTCAGACCTTTCAACTATTGTTTGTGGGTTTCTAAGAACAACTGTCCCTTCGGTTTTTCTCACATAGCTTTTTTTCCCTCTTGGTCAGCTCAGGCAGGCTCTTTGATCTGGTCCACACCCCCTCCACCTGGCATTCTAACTCACCCCAAAACCTCACAGATTGCCCCCTATGGTGGAGCCAGGTGGAGGAGGGCCATCCTCTCCTCATCTGGTCACACAGTTCAGTACTGGAGTTCACAGCTGGGTAGTGCGTGGCAGAGGGTCCTCACGCAGGAATTCATGGAGCCCAAGCTGACCAGTTTTCTGTTTTCTCCGTGACATCTATGATCCCTTTCAGCCCGGGTTTAGGAAAAGGCACAATACTGAGATGGCCCTTCTGCGGGTACTCAGTGACCACAGCAATAGAGTCAAGCCATACAAAGGCAAAAGTACTGGACTTCAGGAGGGCTGACTTTGCCAAAATGGGTGAGTGCCTAAGGAATGCACTAGCAAATGGGCAGGAAGGAGGGGTGGAAGAACAATGGGGAAAAATTAAAACTGCCATCACAGAGGTAACAAGCCTTTGTGTGAAGCAAATAAACAAAACAAAACGATGTAAGAAACCACTATGGTTCTCAAAGGAAGTGGCAGTGAAGGTTCAGGAGAAAAAGAATGCATTCAGAAAGTACAAGGAATCACAGAAGGAGCAGGACAGAGAATTGTATCAGTTAAAAAAGGAAGCTGGGAAGGCAGTCAGAACAGCAAAGGCCCGAACTGAGGAAAAGATAGCCAACTCAGTTAAGAAGGGATAAAACCTTTTAGGTACATCAGGAGCGAAGGAAGACCAAGGGAGGGATAGTGAGGCTTAATAAAGGGAGGGTGGGGTGGGCAGAGAGTGACTGTGAAAAGGCAGAGATACTAAAATAAATTTGCTCAGTATTTACAAAGGAAGAGGGAGAGGTACATAAAACAAACAGTAGAAACACTCTGGATACAGAAGTTGATACCAGCCCATTTACAGAAGAAAGGGTTCTGAAAGAACTCTTAAAACTGAAGGTGGACAAAGCAATGGGGCCTGATGGGATTCATCCCAGAATTCTAAAAGAACTAAGGGTAGAACTAGTGACACCACTGACTACCCTCTTTAACAAATCATGGGAGGATGGGGTGGCACCTGAGGACTGGAGGAGGGCAGATGTGATTCCCCTTCACAAAAGTGGGAGCAAGGCAGAAGCAGGAAACTACAAGACCAGTTAGTTTAACCTCAGTGATAGGGAAAATGATGGAATCACTTCTGAAGGAAAGAATTGTTGAGTACCTAGAGGCCAGAGGGGCACAGGACCCAAGGCAGCATGGATTCACAGCAGAAAGGTCATGCCAGACGAATCTAATAGATTTCTTTGACTGGGTGACTAAAGTAGTAGATCAGGGAGGGGCTGTGGACATGGCCTACCTAGACTTTAGCAAGGCGTTTGACTCAGTCCCACACAAAAGGTTAATATACAAGTTAGCCAGCCTGGGAGTGGGTCCCAAGATAATAGCCTGGGTAAAGAATTGGCTGGAGAATAGCACACAGAGGGTAATAGTAAATGGAGTCCACTCTGAAGAAAGGGGGTTACTAGTGGGGTGCCACAGGGTTCAGTATTAGGACCGGTCCTCTTCAATGTGTTTGTAAGCGACATTGCAGAGAGACTAGAAGGAAAAGTATGTCTCTTTGCAGATGACACAAAGATCTGCAACAGAGTTGATGCACAAGGTGGGGTGGAAAGGATGAGAAGGGACTTGGCAAGGTTAGAGGAATGGTCAAATGTATGGCAGCTTAGATTTAATGCTAAGAAGTGCAAGGTAATGCACCTGGGAAACAAAAACCCAGGGGAAGAGCACACAATGGGGGGTGAGATACTAACAACAACAAAAATGGAAAGGGACCTGGGGGTAGTGATATCAGATGACTTAATGGTGGGCAAGCAATGTGAGAGGGCAGTAAGGAGGGCTGGAGGGATACTGGGATGTATAGGGAGAGGCATCACCAGTAGAAAACAGGAAGTTATTATCCCTCTGTACAGACAGCTGGTGAGACCCCATCTGGAGCACTGTGTGCAGTTCTGGAGACCCACTCCCCGCAAAGACATAGACAACATGGAAGCTGTCCAGAGGAGGGCAACTAAAATGGTGCAGGGTCTGCACCGGAAGACATATGAAGAGAGACTAAAGGAGCTTAATATGTATAGCCTCGAGGAAAGGAGGGAGGGGGGACATGATAGAAACTTTCAAGTACCTCAAGGGAATCAACAAAGTCCAAAAGGTAGCATCTTTCAAAATAAGAGGTGTGCAAGAACAAGGGGGCACAATTTGAAGATGGGGGGCGGCTCAGAGGTAATGTAAGGAAGTATTTTTTCACAGAGAGGGTTGTGGATGCATGGAATGGCCTTCGGAGGAGGTTGTGGAGTCAAAAACAGTGGTGGAATTCAAGCATGCATGGGACAGCCATAAGGCAATTCTAGGGGGTGGGGGTAGGAAGAAGTAGGCTGCTGGTTAACTAGGATCTGCAGCTTATCCATTAGGTAGGGAAATGGGCAGACTGGGTGGGCCAAGCGGTCCTTATCTGCCGTCAAATTCTATGTTTCTGTGTATGTTATAGCAAGAGAGCGGAGGAGCCATTTCATCTCGGTCCTCCTTGATCTCTTCACGGAATTTGATGCCGTGGACCATGGCGTACTGTTAGAGCACCTGCGGATGGTGTGCAGACTGTCTGGTACAGTCCTCAGATGGTTCCACTCTTTCCTCTCTGGCAGATCTCAGAGATTAGTATCAGGGATTTTGTCCTCGGATGCTTTCTTCCTGCCTTGTGGGGTTCCGCAGGGCTCAGTGCTGTCCCCCATGTTGTTTGCGGTGTACATGCTGCCACTGGGGGACATTGTTAGATGGTATGGACTGAGTTTTTACTGCTATGCAGATGGTACTCAGCTGTAAATGTGTTTTGCGCCCGACAGGGATGTTGCAGTCTCAGTATTTAACAACTGCCTATCCGAGATCCAGGCCTGGATGAGTGCCAACTGCCTCAAGCTGAATCCCGATAAGACGGAGGTCATAGTCATAGATCGTGGTCACTGGGTAGCGGAGTCTGTGGCAGGGCATGCATCCAGACTTACGCTGGGTGACTGCCAGCTGATGACCTCTGAATGGGTGCATAGTATGGGTGTTATTCTTGATAAGGGGTTGACTCAGAAATCTCAGGTATCGTCTGTCATCAAGATCTCATTTTACCATCTGAGGAATATCACCCGGATTAGGCAATTCGTTCCACCTGACGACCTTCCGACTCTGGTCCACGCCTTCGTGACCTCCCAGCTGGACTACTGCAATGCCCTTTACCGAGGGCTTCCTGGGGTTGACATCTGCCATCTGCAGCTGGTGCAGAATGCAGCAGCCAGGTGACTGACTGGGCTTGCTAGCTCTAGCCATATGATACCTGTGCTGTACAAGCTGCACTGGCTGCCAGTTCAATGGCGGATCACCTTCAAGGTCGGCTTGCTGACCTATAGAGCCCTAAACAGACTCAGGCCAACTTACCAGCAAGAACTTCTTCACTCCTGCTCTCTCTCCCGATCACTTCTCTCCACTGACGAGGGGTTGCTAGAGATTCCCAGGGTTCAGTTAAAGACATCTGGGGCCTGTTCATTTGTGATTGCAGCCCTGGCCCTGTGGAATTCTCTACCGTGTCGAGTTTGAGAGTGCCAGACCGTGGAGAGCTTCAAAACAGCACTGAAAATGAATTTATTTAATCTTGCCTTTTTTATTATGAACATACAAAGAAGCCAGCAGAAGAAGGCCATTTGGTCTATCAAGTCTGCTCGTATTGCAGGGTCCACAGCTTGAGCTAATGTCCTGCCCTCCCTCCCCACTCCTCCCATCCTCCCTACCCATGATTTTTACCTTACCCTATGCCTATCCCAGCCTCTCTTAAAGCTGCCCACTGTCTTCAACGAGATTACCTCTTCCAGCAGCGCATTTCAAGTGTCCACCACCCTCTCTGTGAAGAAGTGCTTCCTGGCCTCCCTCCTAAACTTCCCACCCTCCAGCTTAAGGCTGTACCCCTTTGTGATATGGTTGCCACTCAGCTTAAAGAGACTCTTCCTTATCAACCTTATTTATCCCTTTCAAGTACTTGAATGTCCCAATCATGTTCCCTCTCTTTCTCTCTCTCCTGTCTTCCAGGGAGTACACTTTCAGTGCCCTCAACCTCTCCTTGTATGCCTTGCCCTGCTGACCGGCTATCATCTTTGTAGCCCTCCTCTGTACCTTCTCCAGCAGGTTAATGTCTTTTTGGAGATGTGGGTACCAGTACTGAACTCCATACTCTAGATGCAGCTTTATCAGTGACTTGTACAAGGGCAGTATAACCTCCTCTCTCCTACTACACAGTGGTACAATACTCTCAACAAAGAAACTCTTACTGCTGCTGCTCTTGGTCCTTTTAAGAGACAACTCCGACTTCATCTCGTTTCAACTAGCCGTTGTGACTGCCTTGCCTAATTGGGGGCCCACCGTTCACTGCCCTCCACTTCAGTCTTGACAGCTACCTCTCCCCACCTTGCCCCCTCCTACCTGCCTACCCCCTTGCCCCCTCTCCTTTCCTCCCCAAGCATTTCCTGACTTTTATCCCTCCCTCCCTCCCTTTAGAGCTCTTACCCTCACCCTCTACCCTCCGACAATGGCTTTCCTGCCTGCATACCCCTTCCTCTCACCTGCAGTGCTTATTTCTAAGATTGCCCTTGGCTGGTATGTCATGCTACCTAACATTTGGCACATTTTAATTACTGGAATTTCCTAAACCTCAGTCTCTTACTTCTTTTTATTGTGTAACTATGTATATTATGTTGACCTTTGTATGTATGTATACCCCATTCCTTCAATGTGGAACCTTTGTAAACGAGGCAGTTCCTGCTCAAAGGTATTTGTAATCCTAGATTTCAATAAAATAAAAATAAAACTACTGATCCCCCTAGCGATGCATCCCAGCATCTTGTTTGCCTTTGCTGCTGCTTTCTTGCACTGTGTGGAGTGCTTCAGGTCACTAGTGATTATCACTCCCAGGTCCTTCTCCTTCTCTGATGCAGATACTCGGACTCCACCCAGGTAATACTCTATTATTAATATTATATTATTATTATTAATATCAGCTGAGATCATTATTGTTTTCTGTGTTATTGTATTTTTAAACATATATGTTGTTTTTTTGCATTATATATTTATTCCTTTATGTGCCCCAGGACCCGCCACTCCTTCAAGCTGCCAAGGTCCCTGACTTACCTCTTACTACCCGCTCGAGCCTCTGCCCTCAGACTATAGCCCTCCCTGAGGTAACCTGGTGTAACCTTTGCTGGATGGGTCCTTCTCCTCTGAGGGGGAAGGCACCAATGGGGCTGGCCAGCGCACTCCACTACTTGACCCCAGGGTGCTGCTGAGGTGGACATGGCTCCCTCGGGGGGCTTTGGTGGTGTCGGCGGAGTGACAGCCATCATCCGGCTGGTCCTGGAGCTGTTTCCGCTTTTGTGTGTTCCCCTGTTGTGCCTCCTGCTGCAGTGCTTCCGGTCTCCATTGGGGGCCGCTGCTGAGCAAGGTTTCCCTGCAACCCACCCCAGGAGAGGAGAACAGCCCCACGGATGATCAGTCCTCTCCTTCCCCTTCCAGCCCCCGGCATCCCAAGTCCGTTCCTAAACTTGGGTCGCCGGCGTGGCGCAAGCTGTGGCGTCCAGCGCCTCAACCCTCAGCACCACCAGGCTGGCTAACATATATGGTTTTAATAGTTTTATTTATTTATTGTAAAGCACTTTGATACTCTGAATTGCTATTAAGAGATAAAGATTATTATTATTTATTATTTTCTCCTTGCTACAGTAGCACAGAAAATGCATGTGCGTGGAGGCGCCTATGCATCGTCGAACCGTGGCTCTGCCCTCACTGACAATCTGCCACTCGTATGTCAGCGCTACAACCAGGCTTCCATCTGGTGGCACCCAAGAGTTGAGTCACCCCACCGCCAGATCCAGGAGAGGAGAGCTGCCTGGTGGCTGCTTAATCCATTCCCTCCCCCCTCGCCAACCCCCTTGTGACCTGAGCTCATTTCCGAACACGAGTCGCCAGCGTGGTGAAAGGTAAGGCATACAGCACCTCAGCCCTCTGCAAGTGGCGGTACAACTGTCCCTTCTGTGGCACCTCCTCCTGACAAAACTTCAAAAAGACATTTTTGAAACAAAACTGTCTACTTCCACAATACTGCAGCATCCATGATAACTGTGGTACTATATGTAACGATTATCTAA
Organism: Neoceratodus forsteri; assembly: GCA_016271365.2. Classification (NCBI taxonomy): domain Eukaryota; kingdom Metazoa; phylum Chordata; order Ceratodontiformes; family Ceratodontidae; genus Neoceratodus; species Neoceratodus forsteri. The sequence continues at coordinate 1,102,886,793 of CM028135.1, read as the reverse complement.
CCTTTAAAATTTGATACAGTGACACACCTTTTTTCAGCTGCCATTAACTTATCATTACAGGCCATATTAAGGCAGCTCCAGCAGCCAAGACCTAACTCTCTTTGTACAACGTCCTTCCAGTTACAAAATCAGAGATATATTGCTCCAAATATTTACTGTTCAAACACGGGCTGCTGATGAACGCTCCTCCCAGGTGTTAACAGTTTTAGATAGCTTATCAGAAACTGGTTAGGAAAGAAACAAGGAGGGCTAGCCAGTTAAACTATAACCATCAGGCCCTGGAAAATTGCCCAAAGTTCTTGTAAGTGATTTTCCGGTTTTCTACAAAGAAATTGCACTTATTATCAATATCAGCAGAACTCATAGAAACATAGAATTTGATGGCAGATAAGGACCGCTTGGCCCACCTAGTCTGCCTATTTCCCTACCTAACGGATAAGCTGCAGATCCTAGTTAACCAACAGCATACTTCCTCCTACCCCCATTAGAATTGCCTTATGCCTGTCCCATGCATTCTTGACTTCCCCCACTGTTTTTGACTCTATAACCTCCTCAGGAAGGCTGTTCCACACATCCATAACCCTCTCTGTGAAGAAATACTTCCTCACATTACCTCTGAGCTATCCCCTCTATCTTCAAATTGTGCCCCTTGTTCTTGCACATCTCTTTTCTGAAAGATGCTACCCGCTTGACTTTGTTGATTCCTTAAGGTATTTGAAAGTTTCTATCTTGTCCCCTCTCCTCCTTTCCTTGAGACTATACATCTTAAGCTCCTTTAGTCTTTATTCATATGTCTTCTGGTGCAGACCCTGCACCATTTTGATTGCCCTCTCTGGACAGCCTCCACCCTGTCTATGTCTTTGCGGAGATGGGGTCTCCAGAACTGTGCACAGTACTCCAGATGTGGTCTTACCAACTGTCTGTACAGAGGGCCAGCAACTTACTGTTGGAGGAACACAGAGTTGTTGCAGCTTAGACTTAATCTTTTTCTGCTGCTGTTCCTGTCTTCTCTGCTAGAGACATCAGAATAATTTCCATGACAATCATTTGTGATGTCATAAACAGGAATAGGACATTCTCAATTGAATTTAATTTCAAGTTCGAGAGGACTGTGCTTAAAAGGGCAGGACTGAACAATAGAAAAAGATTACTTCAAAGAGAAAGAGATTTTGTTTTATTGGAAACCTCTTCAGAAAAAGAAAGAAAATGCCTAGAAATTGTGTGCCCCAATCCCCCATGGAACTGCAGTAGCGGGACAGAGTGGTTAGCAGCGGCCAGGCAGTAGTTGAGCCTGGCTCCCTGCAAGGTCTTTGCAGCTAGGGCTGCTAATCATGTCCCATGAACCCAAACCCAGGACTGGCTGAGGGGTCAGGACTGGGACCAACATTAGAATGTCTTCGCCCTGTCTACAGTGGAAGTGAGCACTGGGACCAGGCTGGCACAACGGTAACCAACAGTTCTGTTTTGGAGGTGCATTTATTTATTTACAGTGAAAAGTCTCGTTCCCCTCTTTGCCATCACAAACAGAAGTACAGCACACGACAGGCAGGAGTGCATACTTCTGTCAGATGACAGCAGCAGTACCAGTTTTCCACTTGCCAACACGAGCTGGAGATTTGTTTTTTAAGAAAGTGGAATTAGGGCTGGGGAGGGAGAGGGAGAAATGGAAATGAGCATAGAGCACAATTCAGTTGTTCTGTCATCAGCAGTAGCCAGGATCGGGCGAAGGGAAATGCAGACTATTTTTTGAATCAATAGAAATAGGAGGGGCCCAAGTAAGTCACCCCCCCCCATCAGCAGGAGTCGAGACCAGCAAGAGGAGGGAGACCAAAGACCTTACTTATTTAAAAAAACAGTGGAGGTGGGGGGGGGGCAAACAAAAATGGAGAGGAAGGGAGACTGGAGAACTTTTTTTTATTTGCAAAAGACGGAGTCAAAGCTGGGGAGGAGTGAGAGAGAGAAATATAAATGGGCACAGAGCCAAAATGAATTGGCCCCCTTGTCGGCAGCAGACACAACTGCTGTGGGGAGGGAGACTGGAGATTTTCATTTTTTTTAACTTATAGTTTATTTCATTTAACATTAAACAGTAAGCCTTACATCTAACGCTGAACATCTGAATACAACAACAACAACAAGATGGCAGCAGGTGTACACACAGTCGCTTGCTACAAGTCTAAGCAATATGATTTGCGGAGAGGAGGCTATTACAACAGCTTTTGCAGTAATATTTTTAAAATAAACAGGATAGCAGCTGCACCTTGCAAATGTGAGAGAGCTTCCACAATTAATAAAATAAATCCCAAACATACTCTACATTCCCACCTAAAGCTGAGATGTGATCTAAAACCATGCATGCTATTGTCTACTCAAACATTTACAGACCCCCACCCCCCAGCCATCTCAGAAGGAACCCACCAGAAATAATAATGGTACAGCCTTATAATATGGTTAGAACAGCAATAATCCTCTGAAACACCAAGTGGAAAACATATCCCTAATGTACATGAAGCTAATAACTCAGGCAGAAAAATTACCCAACTTGCATGACTTAATGAATCCGGCAGGAATACTGTACAGAAACCATCCCGGTCCCCAAACATTTCTCCAGTGTCTTTAAACAGTTCATTCAAATCATTAATTACAATCTGCTGTAGTTACCCGACTGGCAGACTGAAACTCTTACACATAGACCTTGAGAGCTGTGAGCAGCTCCCCGATGTAAGTCCTACAACTGTCACGTGGCAGTCACCATATTAAGTAGGATCAGTGCAAACGGTGCATGAAATATAACTAGCGCCCCTCTTCCTCCCAACATGGCTAAAGTGAGAAATATATCATGAACTTTATAATAAATTAGGCAGCAAACATCAGCACATTGCTTCAAGCCACCATTCTAAGCTGAAATAAACATTTAGACCCAGAGTGTCTATCCAGTTCATAAAGATACTTACTTAGAAATCCCAGCTGGAGGTCAGGTGTCCTCTTTGGAGTCTTCAGTCTCCCTAGTTCTGGCTGTTTCAAATTCTTTCCAGATGAATTCCACCCACCAGTCTGCCTCCATCGCATCAGTAAATCAATATGCATGGCCTCCATAAAAGATCCCGAGTTGGGCAGGTATGAGTAAAGAATGGGTGATACCCAAACTTTTGTTTTTGAAAATAGTATACTTTACTAATTTCAACCAACACAAAATACAACACGGACTACAACACATACAGTACAATGAGTTCATCTGTCCCATCAACATGCAGGGACCAGATCTGGCCTGGTGGCGCTGAGGGTTGAGGCGCTGGATGCCACGCTTCGTGCTACGCCAGTGACAGGTTCGGGAACGGACTCAGGCACCCGGGCCTTGGGCAGAGGCAGTTGAGGACTGAGCGCCCATGTGGTGCTCTCTCCCTGGATCAAGGGAATGGGATGGCCCAGGCCAGAGAGCCCGGTGGAGACCAAGGGTACTGCAGCAAGCAGGCAGGCACGATACTAGCATGGCCGGCGCTGGCAGGGGTTGCCATGCGCTAGTAAGCGCTGGGGCGTGCCCACGCTATGGGGAGGGACAGAACACGGAAAAACCCGCAATCCCAGGGTATGACATGGCACTAACTCATGCCTACTGCTGGGGCCCGATATGTTATATGTACAATAAGTTTAAAATGTAGTATAGAAGTTGGTAAGCTAAGTGCCCTGATATATGCAGAAAGGGCAAAAGTACAAGGCAGCAAATAAGGCACAACAAGTGCAAGATAATGCCGGATAAACCAGACAGAGGAGTGGATAATCATCAGTGATATGTAAAGATGGAGGATGGAGGTGATGGTCAACAGGGACCCCAGAGCCACCGCACCTACGTGTCCCCTATTATCTAGTCAGAGTGGGGGGAGAGGCAGAAGTATGGCAGAGGCGGTGGTTCAGTGATGGAAGCAGTTACAGGACTCAGTAAAGGATCACTGGATAAGTTTTTTAAAGGCAGCTAAGGAACCGGGTGTGATAAGCTGCAGGACCTTTTGAGCAGTGTTCCAGAGGTCTGGAAGAGCGTGACTGAATGCCGCTCTACCAAAGCTTGTCCTAACTTTAGGGATAATAAGAGTAATTCTAGATTGGTTTCTCAACAGATAATTACCAGGGCTGCATAAAGGTAGGCAGTCCTTGATATACTGGGGGCAGTTTATTGGAGATGGCCCTGAAGATCCAGAGAATAGAGTTCTTATGCCGTCTGAGGCTAAGAGAATCCCAGCCTAGACTTTTGTATAGGGTACAGTGGTGTGTTGAGCAGGGGGTACCACTGATGAATCTTAGCAACCGATGGTATAGTGTCAAGTTGAGTGAGGGCAGCGCTGGAGTTGAGTCCATACAGAAATTAGCGTAGTTGATAAGGGGTAAGAATGTAGTTTGTACCAACCTGATTTTCCCCTCGTATGTTAATAGATGTTTGATTCTGAAGAGAATCCCAAGCCTCTGTTTAAGCTTTTTGGAGAGCTCATCAATGTTGGTTTTGAAGGAGAGTTTGGGGTCAATCCATACCCCCAGGTATTTGAAGGAGCTGACATATTCCAATGCTTCGCCAAGCAAGGTGTGAATTTGCCGTGCAGATTCTATTATGGCAGGGTAAGAGGACTTTGCTACAGGAGCAAAGATCATGGCCTTCATTTTCTTGGCGTTTAACAGGAGTTTTGAGTAAAGTGGATTACTCTAAAGGTGGTCAAATTCTGTTTGGAGGTCTCTGCATGCAGGCTCCAGCGTAGGTCTGGCTACATACAACAAGGTGTCATCCACAAAAAGGTGGATGCCAGCAGACTTGACTCCAGAGTCTAACTCGTTTATGTAGATGGCGAACAAAAGGGGCCCCAATATGGACCCTTGAGGTACTCCTCTAGGTAGTATTCTGAGAGGGGAAATATCCCCCCTGCCTTGACCTGCTGATGATGATCGGAAAGGTAGTTAGGGAACCACTCCAAAGCCTTGTCGCGGACACCAATGTTCCTTAAAGCAACTATTAGCAAGGAGTGGTCTACCATGTCGAAGGCTTTGCTGAGGTCAAGAAACAGAGCACATACATAATTTCTGGTATCCAGGGCTCTAAACCAGTCATTTGTGACCTTGGCCAGTGCTGAGGTGGTACTATGTTATGGGCAGAAGCCAGACTGGGCAGGGTTTAGAAGATCCAATTCATTTATGTGCTGTCTGAGCTGGGAATTGACAACTTTCTCCAGAAGCTTGGAGAGGGTGGGGATAAAGAGATAGGCCGGTAGTTGTTAAGATCACTAGTACTGCCAGATTTGAATAGGGGAATAACATGGGCAGTTTTCCAGATGTCCGGGATTACGCCCTGAGAGAGGGACATATTGAAAAGATGGGTAATTGGAGGTGAAAGTATATGGAAGCCGATTTTGAGGAAGGAGAGCTCTAATAGGTCTGCCCCAGCACTTTTTCTGCTATCCAGATGGAGGAGAAGGTCCTCAACCTCCTTAACTGTGACAGAGGAGAAGGAGAATGGTGTGCAGGGTCAGACGAATCAGAGTTGAGGCCTAGGCCAGTTGGGCTTGAGGAGAATTGTTGAACACGAAGGCTGGAAGCAGGGGAGTCATCAAAAGCAAGGCCTGTGGTAGCGAAGTGGTTATGAAAAAGCCCTAGGATTTCTTGCTTATCAGTGGCAACCACGTTGCCTACAGAGATTTTTGGTGGGAGTGAGCTAGCAGGGCTGTGACCTTGTATTTCTTTTAAGTTTTTCCAGAAGTTAGCCATGTTGTTTGAAGAGGAATTGAGTTTAGATTGATAGTCGCTGATATTTGCATCCCGAACCAATCTGGTGCAATGGTTTCTAGCAGCCCTGAAGGCCGTCCAGTCATTAAGTTGTTTTGTCTTCCTAGCCTTTTTCAGAGTGAGTCTCTGAGGAGCAGCTCTGCTTTCAAGCCCGAGGTGAACCAATGGCAGTTTTTTTTAGTGGTTCGGGTTTTTATAAGGGGAGCGTTTTTATTGATGATGCCGAGGATAATGCTTTGCAAGACCGAGAAGGCTTCATCGACAGATTGTGCCAGATAGAAGTCCTGCCAGTATGCATGCTCCAGATCAAGGAGGAAAGTATTGGGATCAAAGGATCGTTTAGATCTTTTGAAGGCATAGCAAGAGGAAGAAGAAGATCTAGGGTAGGTCCTCACACAGGCTGTGATGCAGTGGTCACTAAGGTCAGTGAAGAAATGCCGACGTGAGAATATAGATGAGGTTTATTCACTAGAATGACATCTAATAAAGTGTTTTTATCAGGAAGTTTTTTGTTGGGTCGAGTAGGCTCCATTATACATTGTTTCAGGCCAAAGTTGTCACACAACTCCTTAAGGGGTTGAGAGGGGCTTGTGAGCCAGTCCATGTTAAAGTCTCCTGCTATTATCACTTCAGAGGAAAGGGAGGTAAGTATGCTGGAAATGTGGTGTAATACCTCAAGCCCAGCAGAGGGTGGCCTGTAGCAACCTATTATATACAGTATATAGGGGTCGAAGAGGGAAACTGTACTTTCAGCGTGGTGCATTCAAATTCCAGAGGTGCTGAGGTAGAGTTAATGATGGAGGCAGAGAACTTGTCCCGGACATAAATAGCCACCCCTTCCCCCAGTTAGCCTGTCAGTCCAGAAGACAGCGTAAGAGGGGAGGCTGATTTCATGATCCAGAGTAGATGGTCTCAGCCAAGTTTCTGTTACCACAATGATATCAGGGGAGGCAAGATTAACCCAGGACTGAAAGATGTCAAACTTTTTCAGCAAGCTGCAAGCATTAATATGGATCAGGGTAAGGCCCTTGAGCCCAGGTAACTCGGAAGGGGCCTGGATGGGTAGTGGGGGGCCAGGATTGAGTTCTATAGTGCCAGCGCAAATTAGCAACAGTAGCAGGAGTTTGGTAAGAGCACTTAGCAGGATTCTAAGCAGGCGAGATCTCGCCCTTTTATGGTGGCAATGGTAAGCTAGCATTGGTGGTGGGAAATAGGTGTGGCTGGGGCACAGGGATGCATAGATGCATATCATGATGGAATAGACAAAGGTAAAGTAAGGCGGGAGAGCAGGAGAGGGGTACATAGCCCTAGCAGAAACACATGACATAGTAACTGAGTGATGTCCATGGCAGATTAGTTTAGGTTGGGGAAAATAAGATGCGCAAGCGGGGGGGAGGTTGGGCATGCTATACGTGTCCAAGGGCCGACTGCAGGGCATGAAAATCCTAGGTCACCCATGAGAATTATGGTGGGATGCAGCAAGAATAAGGTACAGCCAATAAGAAAGGAGTTCATTGTGAAGAAGAATAAAAGCCCATAAAACCCAGAAACTGGTGTACTACGAGAGCAGGGGAGGAGGGACACAGCAAGGAGCAGGACATACAGAAGGATGAAAGCAGACAGTACTGAGAGATACAGACACAGCATACTTTGGCTTCTACAGCATATACTGAGGATATGTAGCAGGCAGAGAAGACCCTGAACTGCAGTGTAGCATGCTAAGGACAATAGGGAGCAGATAACAAATTGGTGTACTTCAATGGGAGTAGGTGATTTGCAATGAAATTGATGCTATCAAGAAAATATAGTGGCCTAAGCTGCGAAAATAGAGGGCTGCTGCAACAATAGCGAAGAGAGCATGCAGTGTGCCATCCACAAATAAAATAGCGAGGGTAGTAACGCAAGGTAGAACAGAGAGAAAGAATAGGAGCTGTCAACAGCCAATGGGATAAAAGGCAGTGGCTTTGGGGGACAAAAGAGTATTTAATAGAGGTCGGGGCCGGGAAGGGTGGGCAGGAAGAAATTACAAGACAAGCAAATGCAGCCGGCTTGGGAATTGGTCCCTGCGCACCAGCTTTTTGAAAGCCACCGGTGCAGATCTAGATGGCAAGCCTGAAGCTTTTCTGCAGCCAATGGCAGCCTCGGGTCTCGCAGATAAGCCAATAGGTGCCCTTGATATAATAGGTAGATTTAAGTAGTCCCCCAAGCAATGCCCCATTTTATTAAGTTTAAACCATTCTGAGCACTTTTGTTCTTTTATTTTGCTCACATCTAAACTCCTCACATTTTCAAATAGTTTTTTTGTCAGTAAAGTTCTAAATTGCAATGAAATTCCAGTCTTTCTGTTGTAATCATTCCATAGCTGAATCATATTTACTTTCATAAGATACTTTTCCAAGGCTGCTAACCACTTTGATATATAGCCTTCTTTAGACCATTTGATTTTTTCTTTTAGACATGTATGGGGGAGATTGTTAAATGTATTATTTATCATTCTCAGCCAATAAGAGAGTAGACCTAGTTCAATCATTGTGTCTATTGGGATTCTTCCCAGTTCAGATTTGACCATTGCATTTGCAATTGAGCTGGGTACACCCAATAGTGCCTTATAGTAACAAGAAAGGACTTTTTCAGGCTCCTTTGTTATTTGGTGTCCCCAAACTTCAGCTCCATATGTTATAACAGGATTTATTTTGGCTTCTCCAGCCTTCAGAGCAGGGACGACGGACTTACCACCATATTTTCAATCAATCAATCAATCGATCAATCACTTTATTTTACCAGGCATAAACACCATTGCGCAAGCTCATTTTTAAGGTGGTCCTGGACAGATAACAAAATAAAACAAACAATACAAAAAGTATGTGGCACAGATGAAGGCAGTATTTTACAGGATATGAGCAAATGAACAGCAATTAGTTGACCTGTCAGAAATTACAAGCAATGCCAATAAGGATAATAATATTATGTGAAGGTGTGGAAGGTCACCAGTCCTAATCAACATCCACTGTTGGTAGTAATCAGAAAAGGAAGGGGAAGACGCAGCTGAGTGAAGGAGAGGAGGGAGAGGATGTGAAGGGCCAGGGTAGCTAAAAGTGTACAGGGAGCTGGAGGTCACCTATGAGGAAGGGACTTGGTAAGTGTTCTGATTACGGGATAAGTGAAAGCATATAGGGAAGATCATATTTGTCTGAAACAATTGCAATTTTCCCTCAAGAAATCGGCTAGCATCTTTTTGAATGTGAATAGGCTTGGGAGTGATTATAGTTTTAGTACGCTTTGCATTGAGTTCCACAGGGATGGCAGAGAGAAGTTAATTGCAGCCAAGCCAAAGGTTGTGTTTAATCTAGGGATCTGAAAGCAGAGTATTGAGAAATGTCCCAGTCCATAGAAACCCTTGGCATGCACGAATAAGTTACAGATGTATGCTGGGAGCTTATCTGAGAGAGCTCTGTGGAGCCAGAGAACAGCATTTATTTTCCTCCTAGCTGATAGGGAAGGCCAGCCCGATTCTAGGTAAAGTAGATAATGACAATTTTAAATTAAATTTCAGCAATGCTCTTGCAATAATGTTTGCCTTTAGGTTTTGATCCCTTTGATGGGAAACCCAATTAGCTGAATTTGTAAATTTTACTCCTAAATATTGATAGTTGTCCACTATTTCAATCTTACTTTCCCCTAATAAAAATTTAGGTTGTAAATATCGTTTTCTTTGAGTGCTAAATATCATAAGTTTTGTTTTTATTTTAAATTGATGGATAATTCCAAATGCTCACACTTCCTTTGAAAAATATCTATTTTCTTTTGCAGACCACTTTTTGACAAGGAAAGCAATGTCATCAGCATGCACTAATGTATGAAGAAGTATATTATCAATTTTTGGGGAATCCAATTTAACTTCCTTGTCAAAGTACAGAAGCTTATTAATATAGACATTGAACAATAATGGAGCCAGCCACCCCTGCTTGATGCCTCTGTGTGTCTTAAAATATTCTATTGTATTCCCTTTATTATCAGATCTTACGAAGGATGTGGTTCGGTGATGAAGGAGACAAATCGAGGTTAGCAAAGAGTTATCAATCTTTAATTTTAACATTGCTGTCCACAGTTTTTATCTATTTATGGAGTCAAAGGCAGATGAGAAATCTATAAATAAAGCATATAATTTAATTTTCCTCCATTAAATGTGCAAATACAAATAACGTTATCTATGGTAGAAAACCCTTGTCTGAAACCAGCCTGTGTGGGGGGAAAGGATGGTATTTTTTGCCACTCAATTTGTCAACCTATCTAAGAGAAGCCTTGCACATATTTTAGAGACTATATTCAGCAGGCTAATTGGTTGATAATTAAAAGGGTCATAAACCGACCCTTTTTTGTGCAATGGAATTATAATATGTTTTTACCTATGCAGATGGGATATACTTGAATTTAGTACACAGACTGAAATAATAAGTTAACGAGGGTGTCCAGAATTCCAGGTATTCTTTATATATTTCTGATGGTATTCCATCTTCATCCGCTGCTTTATTGTTTTTTAGGTTTTAAGATTGCCGTACTGACTTCTACTTCAGATAATATGATGTTTTTATTTACAGTTGACTTTAAATTATCTATTAGAGACTCATTTGCATCGTCTAGCTCAATTCTAGTGAATATTAATTTGATGTGCTTTATCCAAATTTCTTTTGGGACATATATGGACAATGATGGCTTATAATCTTTTGCTCCTTTAGCTGCTAATTTCCAGAATGAATGCATATCATTACGTTGGACTACGTTTTACATTTGCTGCCATGGTTTCTGTTGGTACAGGAATTTCTTATTAATTAACCATTTGTTATATTGTTTCCTGACTCTATTTAAATTCTGAAAATTTGTTTTGGTTGGAAATGTTTTAGTCCATATTATAAGTTTAATAAATTTTTTTCTTTTCTGCCTTACATTCTTCATCAAACCAGTTTTGGGGTGATGGGTTATTTTTTATGACTTCTCCATATATCATTTTATTAATATCTAGATTTAACTGATTCAGAAAGTGTTCCATCTGTTCAGGGTGCTCAGGGCAAAGTTCTATTTGCTTCATCTCGTTATCAAATTTCTGTATAACTTTATATACTTCCCCACCCATGATTTTACCTCTTTTCAGTCTATTTTTCCCCAAACAACTTAAGCCAACTAAGGGCCCTGGATTTTCTACAAAGTTAGATAGTTTTCCTTCAAACTGTATTTTTACACATACTGCAGCGTTATCACATTCCAATCTCATCTGAATATAAAGGTCTGTTGTAAGTTCCATAATCTTCATATTACAAAGGACATAGTCTATTGTACTCTGACTGGTGGGTGAAAAATATATAGCTTTTCCCCTCAAGGTCACCATTTAATCTGCCATTCAATATCCATAACTCATTCTCCTCAGTTAATTCAATTAGTTTTTTTCCTTTTCCTTGCTCATTTATATGTACATCTTGACTCTTTCTAGGTCCCATTATATCTGTATTTACCACATCCAGAAAAGTTTCCCTTAGATCAAATTGTGCCACTCTGGCATTAAATCCCCAGTGACTAAAAAATGATTATCCATAAATTTGTTAAAAATTTCATCCATATCTTTCTGTAAACTGACCCATAAATGTGTGTTATTTTGTTTCTTTGTTCTTGGTGGAATATACACATTAAATAAAGTAATAGGATCCATGTTCCAAATTATGTTTTGTATGATATAATTATGATTAATTTTAGAGTGTCTTTTATTATTAGATCTTTCTTAACTTTAACGTAAATTGCCACTCCTGCTTTATGTCTGCCATAGTTTGCTTCTTTGAACGCTGGGGAGTTTATAAGATGGTAACCCTTTAAATCAATTGTAGCACTTGCCCATGTCTCTTGCAAAAAAATAACATCCTTACTATTAATAAAACTGACCCATTCTGGATCATTGAGTTTCTCCATTAATCCAGCAATATTCCATGACATGAAATGTGTTATCTTCTCTAATATACCAAATGAAACATTAATCAAGACCCTTCTTTCTGTGCCAGTTGAGTCCTTCATCAGTCACTCATTCTGTAGGCACAGAGCATCATATCTATTTCAGATAGAGACATTAAAACAATTCTGGTGGTTCTCAACTGGTACCGGATTAGTCGGAACCATTGGGGTACATACTGTGGCTTCATTACATCTTTTCTGACCTCAGAATCATGGTCCATTATATGGAGGCCCATAGCATTGAGAATATTTATACTCTCTATGATCTTTTTGTGTAAGCTATCATATTTTGTCAAGAGTTTACCTTGATCACAGTCAGAGTTACTGCTTAAGTGGGACACCTGAATGGCATCCAGATCTTCAATAGATATACATAGCAGTTGTTCTAACAGATTAATCACTGTTTATTTTTTGAGGGATTCTTATTTTTAGACCGGCTAAGGCCATGTAGAGATAAAATCTTATAGACCTTCATTTCATCTCTAAAGGTCAATTTTTCTTGTTTCTTCCTAATTGGGAGACCTAGTATTTCACTGTCCACAATATGAACCCCAACCAGGTCCAACAAAGGTGCTTTTGTAAGGATCTCATTCATAATAGTGTCCCCTCCCAGGACAACATCAGCCTACCCTGACTTATTATTCAATTTCCATCTGTAGATACCATTTATTTTGATGTCCACAGAGGGAATTTTCAGAACACAGGTACAGATGTTTAGGAAAGCATTCTGTAATTTCCACACATTTTCATTAGGAATTGCACTTAGCCCAAAAATACTGAGGTACCTTAGCTGAGTACCTGTTTTGACATTTAGTTGATCTCTGTTCACAAAATCAATAGAACATTCTGCATTCTCCAATAGCCTACTGCTTAGCCAGATTTCGTTGGCGATTCTAACAGCTGAAAAGAAAATAAACACACATTCAATACTCTTTAAATCTCTATCCTTCCAGAATTGTACAATGTTTACTTCAGTTAAATCTGCTTCTGTGGTTGTTCTTATTAAATGCACAATCTCTTACTTATTTTTCTCTCTTGGCTCATCAGTTTGCCAATTAAAACCATATAAAGCTAAAATTGTGTAATTTGAAATATTGACCAGCCCAACCTGTTTTGGAACCAGCTGTGCCTTTAGAGACCCTAATACTGGGGCCAGCTGTATACTGTGGGAACCACAAGTAACAGCTTGAGTATTACTAGACCAATATTTCAAGTAATTTCTAAGAGCCTTAAGCTCTGAATAAAACCCCTTTAGCTGTTCTGAAATAGCTTCAAACTGAGTCTTATGATCTAATTTAACCAATTGATTATTAACAGGTGAATCTTCTAATGTCTGGGATGATTGAGGTTTTTGGTTCCTATCCCTTCTAGCTTCCATTCTATATACTTCATTAGTAGAGAGACCACTTGAGCAAATTTCCAATTGTTTATCAAGAACATTGCAACGCTGGTTATTACATTCCTTCACCAGGCACTCTGAATCAACCATTGTTTTGTTGCAGTTTTTCTATTTTTTTTGTTCTTTTTATTTACATTGTTCCTTTTTGGGTTGGGAACTTCTCTAACAGAAGTATCTGAGATACATATGGAAGAAAAGTCTGGTCTTAAATTCGGTGCGTCCTCTAGGACTATAGAGGGAGATTTAGTTTGTGGAATAATTTTATCCAGTTTGAGAAGGATATCGTCCAGCCGGAACCCATTTATGGCAATATTGCCTTTTAGGGTTTTGATTTCATGGCGGACAGCAATTAATTGCTCAAAAATCACAAGGTGTACAGCATAGGGATCTTTCATAAAATTTTGTAGTTCTTCATCAATGCCAAAAGGATAGAAAGAGACTAAATTGAGTTTTGCCCCAGTGTTATTAGTCTGTTGTAAGTTGGTAGCTCTGCTTTCAGAGACCATTAAATCTAATTTATTAAGGCTAGTTAAGGTGCCATGTAAATCCATGGCAATACCTTTTAGTTCATGGATTAAGTTTGAATTGTAATTTATTTCAGGACTTTGAAATTCTGGAGAAAAATTCAATGACTCTGACAAAGAGCCATAATATAAATCTATTGAGGCTTCATTGCCCCGATTCTTACTTATATTGTTGTTGTTATTATTGTTAATGGATTTATTTTCATTGATTTTAACTGTTACAATAGATATATCAGAGGGACAGGGATCTTCCTCTGAAAAACAGGAAGCACTATCTTTGTTAAACATTTTGGGAGTAGAGGAAAGCCTAGAACAGTCTTGTCCTGACTTACTATCCATTGACAAATTCCTATTACTAATGTGCATACAAGGGGCAGTAACATCTGGGTTTATTTCTGTCTGGACTTCTTGAGGCTTTGTCTTTCCAAAATGGTCATTAATTTTTGATTGTTTGATTTTGCCTTTGTTCTGTTGCATGTTTTTTTGGTCTTTTAAATCATTCTTAGTTTTTTGCTTTCTTGCCCCTTGATGCTTGCTTTTTTGCTCACTTAAGCAATTCTTCATGTTTTGCTTTCTGGCCCCTTTTATATGTTGCGACTTAATCTTCCCTTTGGTTTTCCTTTTTTTTTTTGGAAGCCATTTCAACCTGCTCCTCAGTCACTACCTGCATCATTTCATCGGAGTTATTAATAGAAATTACAGTCAATTGTGTAGGAATAGCACATGAGTCCTTTATAATAATGGGATCTTCAGTATTCCAATGCTGCTGTGACAGCAGCTTGTCTGCACGTATTGACCATCTTTTATATTTTCAGAATGGTCTTTCCCATACTTCAGGATGTCACTTGAAATTAATCGGGACTCTTCCCAGTTAAAAACTCATAGACTTGTGTACTTGTGGTCGTATGATTCATAAAGTTCTAAATATGCCTTCTGAGAGGAAAATGTGAACTAGTCCAATGTTAACTCTTCAATGTCAATGAGCAGCCATGGAACTAATATAAATAATCAATAAGATTCACTAGGTTCCAGAAGCCAGCCAAAAAACGGTTCTGCCTTATCAATCTTTTTAACCTTTTCCATCTTACTAGGCAAAGCCGATGTTCAAAGGACGAAACACATTAAAAGCACAGGCTCTTGCACCTTTGAGTGAAGCCTTTATGACCTCTGAATCTGTGCTGCTGACCCAGGTCAAGTGTCTCACAGTCCACAGTACACTGCTCGGCATCACAGATTTCTCACAAATGTTCACAAAGTTCCGTGTCTGTGTCTTTAATTCCGAGGCTCGTTCATTTCACGTTTTTCATAGAATTCACTGGGAATTCATGCCAACAAATCATTCACCGGCAAACGAATCAGGTTTGGGCCTTCCCAAAGGACCCCTTGTTCTTCCTCGATCCAGCCTCCACCGCAGACTTTCCTCTAGGAAGAAGCTGAAAATTCCCTCTAAGAGGAAGTGGGCACAGAGCCTAACTTTGCGGCTCTGACTGTAGGTTTCTCTCTGTGCCTGGATCCCTGTCTGGGGAATGGCTCTGCTGGGCCCTATCACACCCTGTCAAGTAGGGCCCTGGCCTGGCCTTGCTGTCAACTGAGGTCCTTTGTGGTGCAATGTTTCCCTTACCCACTTTGCAACTTGTGCATGTCTGTTTATGTTATAGGTACATCATTCCCAAGTCCCCAGTCATGGACTGCAAATACACAGTGCTTCAAACCTTCTAGCTCCACACGGTTACTGCAGCCAACCTCATTGCTTGCATAAAATGCATCTGTTACATTTGATCTTATTTTGGACTAGACCAATATGTACTGATATACTGCTGTATAACCCGGTGCCCTAACCTTCCCAGGTTGTCCATGTTGCCCCTTCCCTTATAGCTCGACCCAGGTCAATGCCAGCTGGATAGTTACATCCATACAACCTTACTGTCACCCTCAGGGAATATTGGGAGAGTCTAGGGCTATATTTCTGAGCCCAACCCTCATTCTGATGATTCTCAAAAGAGTGTTCATTGTAAATATGTTCTCACTGGTTATAAATGTTATACAAACATAGGAAATTTGCCAGGAGATAAAGGCCTAGTGGTCTATCAAGTCTGCTCAAATGTGCAGCTAGCACCCCTTGTTCTGCAGCTGCCCCTCCCTCTCACAGTTATGTATCAGCTGAGTAACTGGAGGTAATGTGTTGTGGGCTTCTACACAGTGCATACCAACACTATGGCCCAGGGAGGCCAACTATACAGGCTAGTGTGCTCAGTGCTTCTAGGGGTAACTACAGTGTAACTGGAGAACGCCAGAAGGATGGTTTCATCCTGGATCCCCACAAGGTCCCTGCTTGCTGTAATATTGGTCAGATCTGCCCAGGACTTCCATTTCACAGCCATCCAGAATGGCAAACCTAAGATGCCACACATGGAATGTCCAGGGACTGAACTTTCTGGTGAAGCACAAGAAGGTGGCCATATAGTGCAGTGGTTTAAGGCTCTGAGCTGCAAACCTGGAAATCTGGGTTTGAATCCCACAGCCCTCACTTGCGTACTGTGTGACTCTGAGTAAGTCACTTAACTTCCTTATGCTCCCAGGTCACACCTGTAAACAAGCTTTCAATTTAGTGTGTCTCTCCTGGTAAAAAAAAAGGTACTGACCCATTTGCACCAAATGCGCTCCCAAATGATTATTTTGCAAGAGATCATGTTGGGCAGCCCAGAAACCCCAAAACTTGGCAGATACTGGGTGGGAATCGAAGTCCACAGTGCAGCAGTGGCTAAAAAAGAGGAGCATCAATACTCATGCACAAGGACCTTAAATGGAAACTACAGCAACAGACAGTAGACTCTGCTGGTCATTGGGCACTAGCTAAGTTCGATACCCCACATGGAGTAGTGGAAAACCTTTACACTCTTAATGTTGACTCCTCACAGTTCTTTCATCATGTGGCCAATAAAGTGGTGCAATTTAATGACTCACAAGCCCTGGTTTTGATTGGAGGTGATTTCAATCTCACCTTAGATCCAGCTATGAACTGAAGTCAGGTAGGCAGGTGCATCACACCCAGGTAGTAAAGGCAGTTGAGCTATGGCTAAAGGACCAAGCACTCTCTGAAGTGTGGCGCCTTCAGAACCCAAGAGTGAGAGATTTCACTTGTTATTCCACCATGCACTGGACAGTTGACTGGACATAAGGCTCACTTCCCAGCAGCTAACTCCCATGGTTATGGCTACCGCCATCACTACCCTCGTCATATCAGATCATTCACAGGTCCAGATCAATCTCCTCCTGGGCTCCGTCACTCATTGCTCTCCCAAATGGAGACTAGACCCACTCCTAATGCAGGACCCACACTGTGACACTTGGCTTCAGAGGGAGGCAGAAGTACTATTTCTCCTTTAACAACACAGGAGATACTATGATAGCTATCCTGTGGGATGCCTTCAAGGCCACTGTAAGGGTTCACATCATTAGATTTGCCAGACACCAGCATAAACAGCAAGAAAAAGAAGAGCTCAGTTAGAAACCCAACTTGGGCTTAAGGAAGAGGAATATGAGGCTGACCCCAAAGCAGCAACTTACTCAACTGCACATGGGGATTCTGAGGCTATGTACAGAAAGTAATGCCTCTATGGCCAGGAAAGCAGAGCTAGCCATACTAAGGCTGCAGCACAGGTACTGGGAAGAGGGAGGGAAGTGTGGTCAGCTCCTGTCATGCCCGTTGAAGAAGCAGCGAGGCACATAGCCACCCTCCAGAATGCACAGGGTACTCTAAGCACCAAGGGAACTGAACATCAGTCAGGTCATGCTTGACTTTAATGTCCAACTCCACGAGCCTAAGTCCCCTCTGGATCCTTTGCAGCAGAGTAGCTTCTAGCACAGATCCAACTCGCCACACTCACACAAAAGTGGGCAGTGGCTTTGGACACTACATGGGAAACAGAGGCAGTCTTGAAAAGCTCAAAGTCATGTAAGGCACCTGGAGGAGATGGCCTACCAGCTGAAGTTTTCCACATTCTCTTGTCCACACTTTGCCTGTGTGAGCTTAGCACCACAGCCCCCCCCCACTACGGCCACCATAACGGTCCTTCCTAAGAAGGGCGAGGACCCACTCCTCTCCAGCCAGCTACTTCCCAATTTCTCTTATCACAGTGGACAATGACATATATGCAAAAATAATGGCCAATCACCTGAGGTCCCTATTCTTCCATTTGATACACCCTTCCTAGGTAGGCTTCACCCATGGAGGGCTCAGTTCAGACATGATCCCTGGTGAACCTGATTCAAGAGTCAAACCACTCCCCCACTCCATAGGCCATGGCCACTATCAAGTTCGAGATGGCCCTTGGCTCTGTAGAGTGGGGGTACATATACAAAATTCTCTCTAAAATGGGGCTTGGGGACACCCTTCTATCCAGCATGTGCATTATGAACTTCCCCATAGGGCCCAAATCCTCACCAATGAGATCTTATCACCCCCTTCCCAGCTGGCTCAAGGTACGAGCAGGGCTGTCCTCTATCCTCACTCCTTTTCATCCTGGCCAGCAGTCCCTTGGTTGCGGCCATTCACCAGCTCCAAGACATTGCTGGGTCTACAGTGGACCAGCACCAGTACAAAGCTCTGCTGCATGCAGACAACCTCCTGGTAACCTTGGATAAGGTGCATGACCGCCATCGCCTATCAACAGCACTGCTGTAATCCTTTGCAACTGTCTCAGGCCTCTCCATCAACTCAAGGGAAGCTGAAGTTCTTGCCCTCAATAAACACTGTACACAACAGACATTTCAAGTGCTCAGACTATGGTGGGTGCAGGATTGTATTACCTACCTTGGCTTAAAAATCACCCCACAACTGGGAAAGCTCCTTGTCAGTGACCTTGCTTCACTACTGTCAGAACTCATGGCTGAACTGGACTGCTGAAAGCCACTCTAGATGTCTATGGTGGGCAAAATAGGGGCCATCACGATGGTTACAGCCCCAAAACTTTTCCACCTAATGTCCTATATTCCAACTCACATTCCCCATAACTGGTTTGACTGCATGGACCAATTAGTAGGAAAATAACTTCTAATGGGAAGGAAGAAAACTCAGAACACACTGGCACAGTCCGAACAGCAGCCATACTCACCATCTTGCTGACCAAAATGAACCTGCCGGCAGTGAGTTAGTGATGTAACAGTGACACAAACACTGACATTTTTCTCGGGTACCTCTAATCTTCCTCTGTGGAAGCTTGGCGGTGCCTGAGTGAAATATCAGCGTTTGTGTCGCTATCTGTTATATCACTAAGTTGATGCTGGCGGGTTCATTCTGTCAGCAAGATGGTGACTATGGTTGCTGTTTGGACTGCACGTATTTGGAATAAATCAGTAAGCAATACACCAAATACCATGTGAGCCTGTTCCCTGCTGTGGATGCTTTGTTTGTCATTTTATTCTGCATTTGCTGTTTTGCTACAGCACTGTGGCTATATTCTGGTACTTGCCCACTGTGGTCGACTACCAATACGGCACCACTGTTTTACCCCTGCTGGATACATGCCCCAAGATCTTGTTGTTCCACACCCATGAGCTTTGCTGGTATGGTGGGGGATGGTGACTGTGGAACCCAGTGCAAGTGAGGCCTGAATAACAGAGTACTTTGCAGCCTGATGCATTAAAGGGTGCTGATCGCACAGTGCAGGTGAGGCCTGAATAACAGAGTACTTTACAGCCTGATGCATTAAAGGGTGCTGATCGCACAGTGCAGGTGAGGCCTGAATAACAGAGTACTTTACAGCCTGATGCATTAAAGGGTGCTGATCGCACAGCGCAAGTGAGGCCTGAATAACGAAGTACTTTACAGCCTGATGCATTAAAGGGTGCCGATCGCACAGCGCAGGTAAGGCCTGAATAACAGAGTACTTTACAGCCTGATGCATTAAAGGGTGCCGATCGCACTGCGCAGGTAAGGCCTGAATAACAGAGTACTTTGCAGCCTGATGCATTAAAGGGTGCTGATCGCACAGTGCAAGTGAGGCCTGAATAACAGAGTACTCTACAGCCTGATGCATTAAAAGGTGCCGATCGCATAGTGCAGGTGAGGCCTGAATAACAGAGTACTCTACAGCCTGATGCATTAAAGGGTGCCGATCGCGCAGTGCAGGTGAGGCCTGAATAACACAGTACTCTACAGCCTGATGCATTAAGGGTGCGATCGCACAGTGCAGGTGAGGCCTGAATAACACAGTACTCTACAGCCTGATGCATTAAAGGGTGCCGATCGCACAGTGCAGGTGAGGCCTGAATAACACAGTACTCTACAGCCTGATGCATTAAAGGGTGCCGATCGCACAGTGCAGGTGAGGCCTGAATAACACAGTACTCTACAGCCTGATGCATTAAAGGGTGCCGATCGCACAGTGCAGGTGAGGCCTGAATAACACAGTACTTTACAGCCTGATGCATTAAAGGGTGCCGATCGCACAGTGCAGGTGAGGCCTGAATAACAGAGTACTTTGCAGCCTGATGCATTAAAGGGTGCCGATCGCACAGCGCAGGTGAGGCCTGAATAACAGAGTACTTTACAGCCTGATGCATTAAAGGGTGCTGATCGCACAGCGCAGGTGAGGTCTGAACAACAGAGTACTTTACAGCCTGATGCATTAAAGGGTGCTGATCGCACAGCGCAGGTGAGGCCTGAATAACAGAGTACTTTACAGCCCAATGCATTAAAGGGTGCTGATCGCATAGCGTAGGTAAGGCCTGAATAACAGAGTACTTTACAGCCTGATGCATTAAAGAGTGCTGATCACACCTACAGCATGAACATTTGTACCAGGATCCCCATCGGAGAGAACTAAAATAGGAACACTGCTGGCTCTGTGGCACGGAGCAGTGGGGATCATTCTGCCATGTTAGTGACCCAGATTCGTTTCCCCAAGCCTGGGACACCAGGAGTGTAGGCCCGTAGGTCCTGGTGGTTACATGGTAGAGGTACCTTCGATGGCATGGATGAGCACACGCCATCAGGCCCCCTCTCAGGCCAGCTGCAGCAAGATGTGCAAGAGTGAAGGGAGGGCGGGGCAAAAACTGGGAAAATGGCTGCACCTGAGTGCCGGATAATGATCTCACTGTCACCCCCCCATGCCAATGCCCCCCGCACACCACCAATATGGGTCCCCTCTGAAGCCAGCACCACGGATGTTTAGTTCCTCATTCTGGTCATGGGGAGGCCCTGCACAGGGGTAAGCTGGCCAACAGGGAGGGAAAGTGAAGGAGCTCCAGGAATCACACCTCTACAATGACCAGAGGGGATCCTCGGTGGGGACAAGCCAGCCCTGTATGACTGACT
Organism: Neoceratodus forsteri; assembly: GCA_016271365.2. NCBI lineage: Eukaryota > Metazoa > Chordata > Ceratodontiformes > Ceratodontidae > Neoceratodus > Neoceratodus forsteri. Next base: position 1,102,865,798 of record CM028135.1, on the reverse strand, counting down.
GAGGTCTGGATAGAATCTCACAGATGGCAGTGGGGGGTGAGTCTAGTGAGTAGCGGGAAGGCATTCTAAGCATGCAGGAGAGGGGTGTTGGTGTGCTTGGAGGTGAAGAAATACAACAAACAAAAAACAACAACAGGGACACTTGTACATAAACCTCCAAATGAACTAGTTGTGCAAGGGAAGCATTTACTGCTGGGTACCACCTCCTGTATCTGTTTGGCCTGTTTCAGATGCCTCATGTTTTGTCACATCTTCAGTTTTGGACATGGTTTGTGACTGCGACATAAGGAAGTGGACACACTGACCAGAGGAGGAGGAGGAGGAGGAGGTTTATTTATTTGTTTAGCATCCAGTCCCTGGAACTCACAACGCTTTACAGAAATAAAAAACATACAGCTACATACTTCAATACCATAACACCACTATCAGCTGTCACAGGATCATAATAAAAGAGCAAAATAAATAAAACTAATAATATAATCATAAACAAAAACAAATAACAGCACAGCCGGTGAGAGGGGTAACAGACTGTTCCAGAGACTGGTCCTATTCTGGATGCAGCATTCCTTCCATGTAGCTCTCATTTCCCCTTACCTCTCTCCACTGACGTTGCTTTTTCCTTTTAAGAGATCATTCCTGAAGGCCTATAGTCAAAAGCGTGATTGTTACTCTGTTTTCTATTTTCAGCATCCATTTACAGTCCAGATGCTGACGCAGCGCCTTGGTTTTTTTTTTTCTTTCCTTACTTGTGTCACTTTTTTTGCGTGTGAATCCTGCCCAAGAAAACAACCATTGGACGTACATGAGACTGCAACTGGGAAAGATTTCAGTTACCTGCAATAATTAATTTTTTTCATCAGATGGCAGCAGTGAGCACTGTACTAATCACAAACTGCATGCACAGGAGCTGCTGTGCTCAGTAGCAGCTGATGTTCCTCCCTAGGCCATTTCGGCTGCTGCAGCCCCTGGGTAATTTAATTTGTCGTGATACAGAAATGATAAGAGCTGAGTAATGAATGAAATGTAATTGTGACTGCTATATTTTTACTGTGGCTAACAGAGTCTTGAACTGAGGGGCAATCTGATTCTGTAATCCTGATTAACTTGTTGCACTGCACACTCCCTTAGCCAGAAAGTTTAATCCAGTATGCCAGAGTTCGGCTTAATGCTAGACAACTGTTGTGCTTAACCCTATTCATTCTACCTTTCACCATCTCTTCATCTTGCTCCCCTCCATTCTCCTCCTCCTCCTCCTCCATTTTAATCCTTGTCCCCTAGTTACCTCACCTACCAACCCCCTACTGCATATTTAATTCACCTACTGACCTCTTCTCTTCCAGTTCTCACTGGCTGGACTGCACGCGGAGCTGCTCCCCTCACTCAGCTGACCCTGCCTAAGGTATGCTTGGAGGCTTTCTATCGACTACGCTAGACTCCTTTGTTAGGAGCTTTTCAACTTGCCACCTTTTTTAGTGGGATCCCTGCGCTTGACTCCAGGAAACCTGCTTAGCAAAAGGACTGAGGACCGAAAAGATTTCAATTTAATTTCTGCTGTGGATTCCCCAATTTAGTTCTGGCTTCTGCAGGCTACATTTTACTTTAATTGTCAATGGCTCTTGCATGCAGCTTTTCAATGATCTACAGCTGCTGTAACTTAAAATAATTTAGCTGAGCCAACCAGATACAACATCGCCTTCCTAACTTTCTGCTAAAACTAAAGTTAGGCAGCCTGCTGCGTGGTTGTACTTATCATTTCCACGTTGCAGCCGCTGTTCTCAGTAGCAGCTGATTTTCCTCCCTGGGCCATTTCGGCTGCTGCCCTGCAGTCGCTTCATGACTGCTTCCCACCCGCCCCCTCCAATACCCTCCCACCCTTTGCTAGTAATAAATATATAGATAGGGCAAAATCTCATGGGGGTATCATTACGTGTGGTTTTTTTTGTTTTTTTTTTCTATCTCCTAGGTTTTCCATTTGCTTGTTATATGATCCCTCCACTAGAGGTTGTAGAACTCGCTTTGGCTTCCACTGCTATCTTTCTCACTGCTCCCTAGACCTAATCTCATGTTCTCCCAAAGCTAAATGCGCTTAGGTGCCCTACTCCACTCACCTTGGCAGGGTGGCCTCACCTACTGGGTCTTATCTTGTTTTTCACTAAGGGCTGGCTGGTCCCGGACTGTCTCCCTGCTACATACCCTGTGCAGTCATTTCATGAATCACCTGATCCAATTTTCTCTCCTCCCACAAACTTTCCTCCCTCATGCCACTGACCTCTCCACTCTAATCTCAATCCACCCTCGTCTCCAGAACTTCTCTTCCCTTTCCTCTTACTCCTTTTATCGCTATGAATCCAAGGGCCATATACCCCTTTCTGCTGTTGGTCTCTATGTTTTATCGTTTTGATTTTTTCAATGTACTTACTGAATCTTCACCTAATCAGCATATTTATTCTCTGGATAATTTCTGCTAGTCTAATCTTTTGATTGGTCCTGCCCCGTATCCATCATTCATGCTGTGGCAGAAACCGAAATATATTGGGATCCTGCTCAGGAATATTAGGCAGTGGTACCCAGTATCTACTGGTTGCATGTCCAAGGCGTTGTTAACTGCGGCACTATGGATACTAATGCTATCCCTTACCCTAGCTGGTGATGTCGAGACTAACCCTGGCCCTACAGCACCTATGAAGGCAACCCTGCCTCTCCCCTCCTTCTCCTCCCAGCCACAAACTGCAGGCATCACCTTCGCACACCTTAATATTAGGAGCCTAACTGCCAACCTCCCAGACCTGGAGGTGTGGGTGAGCTCAAACAAACCTGATATCCTGGCCTTATCGGAAATGTGGCTGAAGCCCTCTATGGCTGACTCTCTCTCTACTCTATACCAGACTACAATTTCCTTTGTGCTGATTGCTCCAACTCCAAGAGAGGTGGAGGCGTCACGCTGTACTATAAGTCCTTCCTCAACATATCCATTGTGAACAGACCCCATACGACAAACTGTGAGGTCCTTCATTCCCTTCTACTGCTGGTGTGTGTGAAAAACTCTACATTTTCTGTTTTATATACCTCCCAGACCATCTGAAATAGGATTAGAAGAATTTATCAAGCTGGTGCTGTCTGTGTCTGGGAATAATGACATAATCTGCTTGGGAGATTTTAATCAGGGCTGGGACGGGCCAAGGTCCTCCCACTTATCCTCCACCATGAGCAAGGCGTATCTCACCCAACTAATCCAGGACCCCACAAGGCTATCCCGCCAGGGTTCCTGTAACACACGCTTGGACTGGATCCTGACAAATAGCAAGGACATCACAAATGCAGGGATTCTTCCTGAATCCATAAGCGATTGTTTTCTGCATATGGGACTCTGCACTCCCCCCCCCACCCTCCTAAAGTACTATCTTTTTCCAGCTTCTCCAATCTGAATCCTGCTGCATTCATGCAAGGTCATAGATACATAGATACATAGATACATAGACAGTGTCGGCAGGTAAGGCCCTATGGCCCACCAGTCTGCCCATTTGAGCTTATAAGTTCAGTTTGTTTTCCTAGAAGTCTGTTGCCCTTACCCTGACCTCCAGAATTCCTTTATGTCTATCCCATGCATTCTTAATCCTGGTGATTGTTTCAGCCCCACCACTTCCTCTGGCAGGGTGTTCCACTTGTCCACCACCCGTTCTGTGAAGAAATTCTTTCTCATGTTTCCTCTGAATCGTCCTCCCTCCAACTTCATCCCATGCCTCTAGTCCTGGAACATCTTTTCGCTTAAAATAGTGTTTTCCTGCACCTGTTCCTCCTGTAAGATACTTGTATGTCTCTATCATATCCCTCTCCTCCTCTCCTCCAGGGAGTACATGTTCAGTTCCTTCAACCTGTCTTCATAGGACTTGTGATGCAATCCATGCACCATCTTTGTTGCCCTCCTCTGAACCTTCTCTACCCTGTCTATGTCCTTACGTGAGTATGGTCTCCCAGAACTGTACACGGTGCGCCAGGTGGGGGCCTCACTAGTGTCTTGTATAGCGGAATTATGACCTCCTTTTCCTGCTGGTGATGCCCCTGCTCATACATCCCAGCATCCTATTTGCTTTACCTGCTGCCTTGTCACGTTGTTTCCCTACCTTAGGGTCATCAGAGATGATAACCCCAAGATCCCTTTCCTGCTTGGTGCATGCTATGTCCTCACCCCAACTGATATATTGTGCCAGGGTTTTGTGCCCCATATGCATTATCTTGCACTTCTTTGCATTGAATTTCAACTGCCAAACCCTGACCATTCTTCAAGTTTCTGCAGGTCGCTTCTCATTCTGTCTACACCTCTGGTGTGTCTACTCTGTTACAGAGCTTTGTGTCATCAGTGAACAGTGAAATTCTGCCTTCTAGGTCCTCGCCATGTCACTGATGAAGATGTTGAATAGGACCCGGTCCAGCACTGACCCTGTGGTACCCCACTGGTCACTCTTCCTCTGTGGAGTGACAGCCATTACCACCACCCTCTGTGTCCTGCCACCCAGCCAGTTACCTACCCACCACACTACTGTCACTGCCCACACCCATATTCCCCAGTTTGTGCAATAGTCTTCTATGTGGCACAGTGTCAAAAGGCCTTGCTGAAGTCCAGATAGGCCATGTCCACTGCCCTCCCTGATCCACCTCCCTAGTCACCCAGTCAAAAAATTCAATGAGGTTGGTCTGACATGACCTCCCCTGGTGAAACCATGCTGCCTTGGGTCCTGTAGTCCATTGACAACCAGATGTTCCACCAATCTCTCCTTCAGTAGTGCTTCCATGATCTTCCCCACTACCGAGGTGAGGCTGACTGGTCTGTAGTTCCCTGCTTCCTCTTTGTTCCCACTTTTGTATAAGGGGACTACATCTGCTGTCCTCCAGTCTTTGGGTACCTCCCCTGTTTCCAGTGATCGGCTAAACAGGATAGGTCTAAACCTGGGTGACTGGTCCCCCTCTACATTATCAATGATATCAACTTTGCAAATGAGTATTTCAACTCTACTCTGCTGTCTCTCCAGAACCAACATATTCCAGTCACCACGCATAGGGTAAAAGGGATAGCACTAAATGGCTCAAGCGCTCCCTACTCCAGCTACTGAAATGCAGGGATAAACTCTGGGTTGTATGGAAGTCCTCCAAAAATCAGGTAGATTTCGATGCCTACATTCCTTGCGCAACATCTGTAAAAAGGAGATCCGAACAGCTAAGAGTATGTACTACAGGACCCTGCTCAGTTCTTTGGCCTCTAACCCAAGGCACTATTGGTCTTAGATCAAGGAAATTCTAGGTAACAGTAAGCCGCTGACCCCTAACGAGTTGATCATAAATGGTATCAATTGTAATAACCCCTACACAATTGCTAATACCTTCAATGACTTCTTTTCCACTCTTCCCACCCCTACCCCCTCTCCATCCTCCTCTCCCCCATCGCCCCAACCTATACCTGCTACTGCACCTACTGAGCTAGTGCTGGCCCTGGTCACGCGTCAAGAAGTCCTTAAGTTACTAAGGACCATTCCTGTTTCCAGAAGCATTGGTCTTGATGGTTTAGATCCTAGGATTCTTAGAAAATTTGCCTATAGGCAAGGCCCCTGGAATTCTGCGGTTCTGCGGTTGCGGAATTTGCCACAGAATTTGCATCATGCTGCAGAATATATATAGTGCCACAGAATTAATTGTTTTTGGTGAATTTTCTTATAAATATACTGTTTTTCCATAGTGTCAGGCTTTTTTTCCCACCTCGTTTATCCTGAAGCCCATCCTCTATGTTCAGCATATGATGTCATTGATGACATCACATCATATTTAGCTAATGACAGGACTGCATTCTGCCAGAGAAATGAATAAATCATGCTGCAGAAATCAGAAAATGCTGCCGAAGAAGTCAAGGAGCCTTGCCGCAGAAGTCAGAAAATTCTGCCGCAGAACACCAGGGGCCCTGCCTATAAGCTTGTTGACCCAGTGACAAGACTGTCTAACCTATCTATCTCCTCAGCTTCGGTCCCTTTGGTATGGAAAACTGCCAGGACTATACCTGTGTTTAAGAAAGGGGATGACAAAATTTTATCGAACTATCGTCCCATTTCCTTCCTGCCCACGCTCAGTAAGCTGCTGGAAAAAATCGTACATAGACAGGTCTCTGAACACTTTCTTAACACTAACCTTCAATCCCCTGTACAACATGGTTTTAGAGCTGGACACAGCACTACTACTGCCCCCACACTTTTTACTAGCGATGTTAAATGCAACATGGATAAGGGATTACTAACTGGAGCTGTGTTCATTGACCTCTCCAAAGCATTTGATATGGTTCATCATCCCCTACTACTGGACAAGTTGAAATCTCTCAGAGCCATACCTCTCAACTGTCCCTGATTTTCAGGGATGTCCCTGATTTTGCCTCAACATTTTACTCTGTCCCTCCTAAAAATTGTGTTTCCGTGACCAAACAGTGGGGGTTGTTAGCACAACATAATGTCAAACATTAAAATTACAGACTTGTTCTTCCTTAGAAAATGCATTTTACACAAAACCCCTTATTCTACCAGCTTCCTGAGTGGATACCACCAATTTTGAAGATGTGTCCCTGATTTTATTCCTTTGTCACCGATTTTTTTCAGACTTGTCCCTGATTTTTGAGGCAGGAGGTTGAGAGGTATGCTCGGAGCCTCTGAATCTACCCGATCTTGGTTCGGCAGCTATCTTGATAATCATTCTCAGACTGTCTCATTCTGCAAGGTCCTCTCTTCCCCTGCCCATATCTCCTCTGGCATACCTCAGGGCTCTATTCTTGGGCCCCTACTCTTTTTGCTCTACATCAATGACATTCCTAACCCTTCCCCTCTCTGTAATACCATTATGTACGCCGATGATCTGGTTCTTTACTCTGCCTCCAAGTCAGTAGCTGAAGTCAGCCAATAACTATCTCATGTTTTTCAAACCCTCCAGTCTTGGTTTGCCTCCAATTATCAACACCTAAACCTTCATAAGACTCAGGCCATGCTCTTTTTGTCCTCTCGAAAGGTACCATCAGAGTCTCCTAATCTCCTAATTCATGGCGGTGATGGGTCTCCGGTCTTGAACACTACAACGTTCAAATACCTAGGTGTGACACTAGATCAGGATCTGGACTTTGCCCCTCATTTTAAGGAGGTATGCCGTACAGTTAATGCCAAGACTGGAACAGCCTACAGAGTGCGTCACTCACTTCCCCAGCAGCCAGGATCTCTGTGGTGAGAGGTGTGTTATTGCCAGAGCTACTGTATGCTCTTCCAGTACTCACCCATGCTAGCACGGGGGTCCTTCACAAATGGGATGTTACGTATAATAACATCTGCAGATTCGCCTTATCAGCCCCTCACCTTACACATCATTGCCAGCTTTATTCTGCCTTGAACTGGTTGTCTTCTAGTGCCCTGTGGTCCTATGAACTTGGATGCTTCACAGACTCTCTAAGCAGAACCCCTCGCCTGGCTGCCCTGGCTGATATGCCGACCCCTATCTCTCGCGCTCACGCTCTCAGGTCCTCCTCCTCCTCCTCCTTGCTCTCAGTACAGCCATGCTCCAGTAAAATGGGTGTGCAGACTTTTTCCTATTTTGCACCCAGGTTCTGGAATTCACTCCCCCATCACGTGAAGTCCTCTACAACCCACCTAACATTTAAGAATGCTCTTTTTTCCCACCTAAACACGCCAGGTGACTGCGTCTGCACTTAACGCACTTGAGGCTTCCCTGCCTATACCCCTACCCTACCTCTGATGCATTGCTATAGTGTATGTTGTCTACCAAGCTCTTGTTTCCACTGCATTGGACACAGGACCTGGTATTCTGGTTACTTTGCTAGTTATGTATGTTCTGTTCTAATGTTCATTCACGCTTATGGTACTACAATGATAATTGTAGTTACTGCTTCTATTATGGTGTGTTATGTTGTTCTCCCACTTGTACTTTCCACTGATCTTTGCTATTGTCATGAGTTGTACTCTCTGTTGCCCTACTGTACTATTGTAAATTGTACTCTCCCAGGTCATGCCTGAAAATAGGCATTTTTTTTTGCTTAGTGCACCTACCCGGTCATCAAAAGCTAACAAATAAATAAATAAATGGTTAAAAAGAATCTAGAAATACAATTTCACTAAAACAGATCACATGACCATCCATGGATCTTATGCCTGTGAATACTTTGAGGTGAAAAACACAACAAAAAATTGCAACGTAATTCTTTTTATAATGAATTGTATTTTAGTTTTTTTGTAAAAAGAACTGTCAGTGTGCGCGCGTGTGTGTGTGTGTGTGTGTGTGTGTGTGTGTGTGTGTGTGTGTGTAGAATGGCGGGGGCTTGACAGAAAAAACTCACTTAGAACTACACTGTTGCATGGATGTACCTGGCTCGAAAGAAAGGTTACAGGACCTTATGACCAGGGCTAGTTATGAAAGAATAGCTTGCCTTAACATAAATAGACTGGATACATTTTATGGTATCTGGGAACCCTTTTTACAGTTTTTCAAAGAATGAGTTTGCTTGTCAATCTAGAAGGTTTTTTTGTTGCTCTATTGCACAATTTTTCTTGTTCACGTTTCTGTAGTTACATAGCTTTTTAACAAAGGTTGTTGGATCCCTTCTTCCTATTCTTCTTACGCAGTTACTTAATTACCTGTTATGACAGTGCTTTTTGTAATGATTCTATTTATGAGATTATATATTGATTCATTTCTTTTGTATGTATATTATATTGGTTAATCATTATTTGCCATTTTACTGCACAAGTGGTTGTATATTGTTAAACAAAAAATCTTCAATAAAATATTGATTACAAAACAAAAGAACTACACTGTTCAAAAACTACTACTACGCAAGCCTTTAAAGAACAATAACCTCAACCAGATTAAAAAAAACATCAAGTTCCAGCAGGCGGAACAGCTACGTTATCAAAAATGCATCTTAATATTTCTATTTTTTTATTTAAGCATCTTTATTTTAACTTGAAAATACATTTTTCATGAAACCCATTTTATAAGTGCAATAACAAACTTCAGGGTGTGCACTATCCTAGATCGCCACATTTCCCGAGTAGTTGAACACTCTTTTATCTTGTAGCCTTCTGCCTCACAACACAGTGGGACATGCAGCAATCTAAGATAATGCACACTCTGCTGTGTGTTATTGTTTACATAATGCAAACCCTGTGTGTTAGTGCTTACATAACATACACACTGTTTTGTGTTATTACTTACATAAAGCACATTCTGTTGTTTTATTGCTTACATAACGCACACCCTGTTATGCGTTACTGCTTCCTTCACATTAGATCAAAACAACTGTCCAAAGGTGTTGCCTCTGTTCCCCTCCTATGTACACCCACTAGGTCTACCAGCTCATAAGGTGCCAGCAAACCTGCAGACTGGGGCTGAAAACCTGCCTAACCAGTTCCTTAGTCAAGGGCAAGTTGCAGTTCAGGGACTGTAGCCAGGTCCCCAAGGCAACCGGGCCCTACCCACCAGCTCCAGACTAGTCCCTGGTCTCTGCCATATTTTGTTCATTAACCCTCTTATAACCAGGGCCACAAAAAGAAATGAGAGTTCTTGGATCAAATGTATCACCAGTCTGCAGTGGGGGGAGGGGGGGTGATGAGCAGAGGGTTAGTGCTTGGACACTCACAGTTTCTGATCCATGGCTCTGGACTCGCAGAACAAGGAGACAGATGATGACAGGAGGAAATTCAAAATGCTTTGGAGTGGCCACCCCCTTTCCCAATTTTTTTTAGTTTGTTCTGCTTTTTTTCTTCTCCAGTCAGCCTCCATCCTCCAGACACCCCACTTCTCACCAGCTGTCTACCCCAGGGCTTACCCCAACCCCATTTTCTTTGAAGTATTCATCTATCCTGAGCTTGAAGGACATTGCAGTATCAGCTGATACCACATGCTCTGATGTCATCTCCAAGTGCTCACCACTCGATGTATAAAGTAGTGCTTCCTGATGTTTCCCTTGATTCTTCCTCCTTTCAGTGACATCAAGTCTCCCCTTGTCCTTTATACTTGTGCATCCTGAAAAGCTGTACTTGGTCTGCTTACTCGGTTGCCAAAATGCCACAAATAAATAATAAATAACCCCTCTATTTTTTTGATAAAGAGTTATCTCTCCAGGACAGATCAGGCAGCTGTTCAGCCTCATTCCCAGGTACTATTGACCATCCCTTGCCTCTTCCATTGTTGGGTTGGGGGGCACCTCCATGGGCTGCCCCCACAGTGGGGCCTGGGGGAGGGCCTTCCTCACCCCACTGCCCCAGAAGTTCAATCCCATCTCCTGGAGCAGTAGGGTGGGTCGCAGTAGCTCGTGTGAGGCTTCATGGATACCAATCCTTTCTTTTTCCACATAATATTTCTCCCTTTCCCAGCCCGCTACCATGGTAGGGCATGGCAGCACCTGCACTCTGAAACTGTGGCCTCCTTCCACCCTCCCAAATGTCCTTCTAGCCCCGCCAAGCATTAGCGTTGCCACCAAGCCTCCACCATGTGGCAGCCAAGAGCTGGGAAGGCATACCACTCCGGTCCAAGAGAAGAGAATCGCCTGGCAGCCGCTCAGTGCTCTCCCAGCACCTCGCCCCCAAAAGCTCCAGCAACCTGAGCTTGTTTCCGAACTCAAGTCGCTGGCACAGCATGAGGTAAGGTGCTTTGCAGTGCCTCTGCTCTCTGCACCACCAGGCCAGCCCAGCCCTTTCAGATACTTGAATATTCTAATCCTGTCTCCCCTAAGTCTCCTTCACTACATGGAAAATAACCCTAATTTGGCCAGTCACAATGTTCTCCAAACTATCACTCAGCTTGGTTGCTTTCCTCTGTCATGTTAATATCCTTCCTCAGAGGTGGGGACAGGAACTGCGCTCTGTGCTAAGGATGGGCTTGGGCCAAAAATCTGTATAAGGACATTATAACATCCTTACAGGGATTTACAATGTTTCTGTTAAAGCCAACAGTATTAGTTAGCCAGCGCATTGTTTGTTTCAGAAATTGATTTATTTATTTTAAATTTGGTAACTGGGAGAGGCACACTGAGCCAAGGCTCATTTCCAGGTACAACTCCGGGGGAAGGGAAAGGTGGAAAAGCATACAATACAGCATATCAGAAAAACTGATCAAACATCAGATACAGTGTAATACAAACATTAGAATAAATATCTAAACAATATTGAAAGTACAGGTAATAAGTGCAGAGAACTCCGACAGTGAATAAAAAATTGGGTGACAATATATAGTGGCAAGAACCAGAACAGCAGCAGCAACGGACCAGACGGTGAGTAGGATACTCATGCTCGAGGAAGAGAGCTGCAGGGAAAACTGCATTTCCAGTAATGTTCTGGCAGGCAAAAAAATTAATATACCTATTTTTAATTTCATTTTCTTTCATTTCTGAACTGGAAATCAGGATTTTTGACATTTTTAAAAGTCCCCGCTCCCTAGCCATGCCCACCATGAAAACAAACATTGGTATCGTTCTAGTCTGTTTACCATTTGAAACATATGCTAGCACCATCCTAACACATCCACATTATAAATCCAGTGTGCAAATTCCAAAAATAACCTCAACAGAAAAGAGTTGTAACTCTCGTGAGCAGTGGCCATCTTTAATCGTTTCAGTTATTAATTACAAAACGTGTTATAACAGCTTCTTTTCAAATATGTGATAAAATTAAAATGAGTTAAAAAAACACAAAAGATGAATCAAAGGCTGTTGCAAATACATTTTTGCTTAAAAATAAGATATGTGATGTTTGACCAACTAACAAATACTGCAGCTTTAATGCACATCATAGTTCTGTTTGCCTTACTCGCTGCTGCCTCGTGCAACCGTTCACATGTAAAGTTGTTACTGATAACGATTCCGAAGTCTTCATCTTGCCTGATTTCACTAATCACCATACCATTCAGAGAGTATTTAGTATTCATGTTCCTTTCTCCTAAATGCATCACTGTATGTCAGTTAACCCCTTCACACAAAGATAACAATAAACAAAGAGAACCAAAAACAAGCCAAGAACTTGTGACTTGCAACAGAGACATTTGCCAAAAAAAAACTTTCCACGAACAGGGCCATTGCTTACCGTAAGGCAGCAAGCCCACATTGAATGTAACAACAACTGCTGTATGTTTATATACCTCCAGTAGGGGTCATTTCCCCTGGCCAAGCCAAACTCAGTTACATCTCCCCAAGGGGGGTCTTTATCCTAAACATACTCCTAAAAACAGTAAGAAGGTTATTGGGGTTGAAGTCAGGCATCATCTAGGGTCAAGTGACAATAAAACTGTTTGGCAGGACTTCAATGCAAAAGAAGAACATGGTCACTCAAGGACCAAGGTCCACGATTTCAAGAAAGTGAATTTCACAGAGATGAGGTGGTTCCCTCAAAGAGGCAATGCAAGAAAAACCACCTGGGGGGGGGGGGAGAAGAAGAGAGATGGAACCACCTTAAGGAGGCACTAATCACAGTGGTAGGAAGCTACATAAAACCAGTCAGCAAAACAAAAAGAAGAAGGAACCCAATTTGGTTTACAAAGGAGTGGGTGCTAGTCCAAAACATGGGCAGACCAGCTGGATCACCAGTCCCCGTCTGCCGACACATTCTGTGTATCTGTGTCAGTACCTGTTGCATTGTATTCACTTGCAGTATTTATAATTACCCTCCTGTGCTGTACTATATTGTTGTATGTGATCATTATTCTTGCAATACCATTTATTACTATTTATTTTTTCTCCTCTTCTACTATAGAAACATAGACAATGATGGTAGAAAAAGACAAAATGTCCATCCAGTCTGCCGGGGTTCCCTGTTTAACCCTGGGGAATATACTGTTCATCCAGGGTCCTCTATCTTCAAAACACTGAAAACAAGCTGTTATCGGCTCACAAGGTCTTTCCTGGTAAAACCTAAAATACATACCTACATACATACATATGTTTATTGCTGTGTAAGGCAGTAAGCTCACACATGGAATGGAATGGCACCTACTGTATGTTTATTGGTGTATAAGGAGGTAAACCCACATAGAATGTAACAGCAGTTACTGTATGTTTAATGGTGTGTAAGGCAGTAAGCCCACATTAAATGTAATGTAATGTAAAAGAGTGTCTTGCCATGGCGTGGGCCCTAAAGAAGTTACAGCCATACTTATATGGGCAGCATTTTGAGGTACAAACTGACCACAACCTCCTGGTTTGGCTGACACAAATGGGAAATACTAATGGTAGACTATTAAAATGGAGTCTTGCCTTGCAAGGGTATAACATGACAATCTTACATAGGGCTGGAGCAACTAATCAGAACGCAGATGGCTTGTCACATCCATATGAGGAGGGAACTGACTTAGGGAGCTCATCCCATTCAGGAGATAGATCCCCCAAATTCAGTCTAGATGGGGAAGATTGTGACACTTGGCCAGCTGGTTATGATTACTGTATGATATTGGCATTATAAATACATGGTCTGTGTATGACATTTCAGTGTGTGAGGAATTTGGTCTGTAACTTTAAGTGTCAGTAGCTGAAAACCAGGATGTAATTAAATAGACGAAAAAATAATTAATTGGAACATCCTTCCAGAGAGACAGTTTATGGTCCTTATCCCCTGCTGCTGCTTTTGAAGTTAGAACTTAAATACGAATTTTATTACATCAGGAAAGGACATCATTTAGCTGATTCCTGTTGGTTATCTCACACCTGGGTGATGGACTGCAGGGTTGTAAATCTCAAAGGAAATAGTTGATCAAAGACTCATAATTTGGGAAATGGGTTTTTGCTGATGGTCACATTATTTAAAATGCCTCCTGGTAGGAAATCAAGTTTGTAATTTTATATTCAAGAAGGAGGAACTAGCCGGCCCGCTGGCGCAGCAGTAGGGCTACCGCTCGCGGCACCTGCAACCCGGATCCGGGAACGGACTCAGGCAGCTGGAGGGCCGACTGGGTGGAGGAGGATTGAGTGCCCAGTGGCTGCTCTCCTCCTCTGGGTGGGGTGGGATGCAAGTCCCGCTGCTATACTGCCACCTGGGTGACCACAGGTAGAGGTGCAGCGCGACTGCACACAGCAGGGTGGGAGGATGTCTGCTGGGAGCCGGAGCGCTAGCATGTCGTGACGTGCTCCACCCCTAGGCTCCCCTAGCATGCAGACGTCCTGAGGGCAGGGAGACAAGAAAATGGAAAAATCCTGCACCAGGCTCCCATAGACAGGACCTGGTCGACCAGAGAACACCCATAACCAGGCTCCATAGAAGTGTCTGGTAAGCCTTCTGATGCAGACTTAAGGACTAAGAGAGGGGAATGGAGTTCCCCCCTCTCTGCCCCGCCCGTGGGGAAAACCGAGGCAGGATGAGGACAGACTTACCGGTACCTGGAGGGAGATACCTGGGGCGGGACTACGGGAGTACATACGACCTAGGGATCCCAGAAGAGAGGATCCTGGTGCAGCAAGGAGGGTAGCAAAAAAAAAAAAAGACGGAGGAGCTAGATGACTCACAGAAGGGGTCTGGAGACACACAGTTTAAACTGATGCTTGTGTCTGAAATGTAGGTCATATCTTTTTGGGCTCTTAAGAAACAAATATCTCTAATTTAAAGGCACTTACAGAGGTAATACATTAGATAGAAAAGATCTAAATGTATTGTGGTAGGAGTCTGTTCTGTAGTTTTCTTTTTTTTTCTTTTATGTGATTGTGATGCTCTTTGATATTTGTTCTGTATTTTATCTTACTGTTTTTACCCATTTTTAGTAAACATTTTCTTAAGATACTGCCTGGGTCTCCTCAAACATTTTTTGCATGTTATTGCTGAACGGATATTAAGTCCGACAACTGTTCAAGGGCTTGATGGTGTTACTAAGTTTGGTAAAAGGTAAGAATATACCTAAGGTCTCTTACAGAGTTTTAAGGGTTCATTTTGGATACCTGGTTAGGTGCTCTTAGGCGAAAGATATATTGCATCCCCCGAAGAGGATAATATTTGAGCCTGTACATTTGAGAATGCTACCATATGCTTCACAGTTTGAATCCCCCCTGAACTTAAGGCTAAAGGTGATTCGAACCCAAAAGCAGACATGAGGGTTACCCTGGCTGTTACCTGTTCACACTATTGCGCTCTGAGGTTGGCATTGTGGAAGCAGAGGGCCAGATCTGCGGAGTGTGTTTGTGACAGCAGCTACTGCAAGTTTATTGGTGTGTAAGGCAGTAAGCCCACTCAGAATGTAACAACACCTACTGTATGTTTATTAGTGTGTAAGGCAGTAAGCCCACACAGAATGTAATGGCAGCTGCTGTATGTTTATTGGTGCGTAAGGCAGTAAGCCCACCCAGAATGTAACAGCACCTACTGTATGTTTATTGGTGTGTAAGTCAGTAAGCCAACCCAGAATGTAACAGCACCTACTGTATGTTTATTGGTGTGTCAAGCAGTAAGCCCACACAGAAAGTAATGGTATCTACTGTATGTTTGTTGGTGTGTAAGGCAGTATGCCAGCACGGAATATAATGGCAGCTACTGTATGTTTATCACTGTGTAAGGCAGTAAGCCCACACCGAATGCAATGGCAGCTACTGTATGTTTATTGGTGTGTAAGGCGGTAAGCCCACACCGAATGCAACGGCAGCTACTGTATGTTTATTGGTGTGTAAGTCAGTAAGTCCACCCAGAATGTAACAGCACCTACTGTATGTTTATTGGTGTGTAAGTCAGTAAACCCACCCAGAATGTAACAGCACCTACTGTATGTTTATCACTGTGTAAGGCAGTAAGCCCACACCGAATGCAACAGCAGCTACTGTATGTTTATTGGTGTGTAAGGCGGTAAGCCCACACCGAATGCAACGGCAGCTACTGTATGTTTATTTGTGTATAAGGCGGTAAGCCCACACAGTGTGTAATGGCAGCTACTGCATGTTTATTGATGTGTAAGGCGGTAAGCCCACACAGTTTGTAACGGGAGCTACAGTATGTTTATTGGTGTGTAAGGCACTAAGCCCACACAGAATGTAACGGCAGCTACTGTATGTTTATTACTGTGTAAGGCACTATGCCCACACAGAATGTAATGGCAGCTACTGTATGTTTATTAGTGTGTAAGGCAGTAAGCCCACACAGAATGTAACGGCAGCTACTGTATGTTTATTGCTGTGTAAGGTGGTAAGCCCACACAGAATGCAATGGCAAATAATGTATGTTTATTAGTGTGTAAGGCAGTAAGCCCACACAGTGTGTAATGGCAGCTACTGTATGTTTATTGGTGTGTAAGGCAGTAAGCCCACCCAGAATATAATGGCAGCTACTGTATGCTTATTACTGTTTAAGGCAGTAAGCCCACACAGAATGTAATGGCAGCTACTGTATGTTTATTAGTGTGTAAGGCAGTAAGCCCACCCAGAATGTAATGGCGGCTACTGTATGTTTATTGGTGTGCAAGGCAGTAAGCCCACACAGAATGTAACGCAGCTACTGTATGTTTATTAGTGTGTAAGGCAGTAAGCCCACACAGAATGTAACGGCAGCTACTATATGTTTATTGGTGTGTAAGGCAGTAAGCCCAAACAGAATGTAACGCAGCTACTGTATGTTTATTGCTGTGTAAGGCGGTAAGCCCACACAGAATGCAATGGCAAATAATGTATGTTTATTAGTGTGTAAGGCAGTAAGCCCACACAGTGTGTAATGGCAGCTACTGTATGCTTATTGGTGTGTAAGGCAGTAAGCCCACCCAGAATGTAATGGCAGCTACTGTATGTTTATTAGTGTGTAAGACAGTAAGCCCACCCAGAATGTAATGGCAGCTACTGTATGTTTATTAGTGTGTAAGGCAGTAAGCCCACCCAGAATGTAATGGCAGCTACTGTATGTTTATTACTGTGTAAGGCAGTAAGCCCACACAGAATGTAATGGCAGCTACTGTATGTTTATTGGTGTGTAAGGCAGTAAGCCCACACAGAATGTAACAGCAGCTACTGTATGTTTATTGGTGTATTAGTGCTCCTGGGTGTCCAACTGGACGCACGTTATCCACGGCGTGCTGTGGATGCAGCCACTGCTTCTGCAGCAGCCGCAATCTGCTCCATGGCTGCAGTCATGCCCACCCACAAGAGGCATGTCTCAGCCAGCATCTGAGCATGCCACACCGCGGACTCATGCTCCTGGACCATGACAGCCCTGTGGCTCCAGAACTCCGCCCAGAGTGCTTCCTGACTGTCCATAGTTGCCCACAACAGGTCAAGGTATACACCCATGTTGTCAGCAGGTGATGCGGCATGAGGGCGGTGCCGATGTACTGGGGATGGTTCAGCATCACCAGGATCATCCACGGGCAGTGGACGCACCCTGTCAGGCTGTGCTGTGTGCGTATCTGGGCTGGGCACAGGTGCCTGCTGTCTATGCATGTCATCCACTGGTCCCACCATAGCAGGTGCATGCACACTGGTGCTCTGACTGGATGCCACCGATCCACCAGAACTATGCTGGGCAGCAGTGCAGGGGGCATGGCACACACAACCCCAGGCAGCCGTGCCACCGCTGTACCAGTGTCCATCACAGTGTGAACGCCGTTGGCACCCAGAGTCCCACGCACAGGCATCCCCACACCATGTGCACTGCTGTCACCCATGGCAGTGGTGCTGCTGATGGTTAAACATGCATCGGTGCCAATGCCCTCACCCTGCAAGCCACTGGTGAGCATGATGAGTGCATCTGCTATGTCCACGGCCTCATCTGGGTCAACATCAAACAACCCAGCCAGGCCCCCCAACCATGCATTGTACTCGCCTACAGCACTGCCAGTGCTGGTAGAGGGCTCCACAGGGCCCTCTGCCACAGGGACCATGACCAGTGGTGTGCAGAGTGTGGACATCACAAGTGCAGACATGCCCACGTTAGTGTCATCAGCCCCATTGGGTGGGCCCACATCATTGCCTATGGGACTGCATAATCGGCCATGGCCACACCCTGGAGTCACGATGGAGCTGTGGAAGAGAGAAAGGGAAACATGGTTAATGCACAGGACACACATAACACACAGCACAGTCAGCCACATACTGCTGGGTGCGCATGCCTTTCCATGGTGGGCACGGACAGGGTGCACAGCTACTCACCATGCTGCGATGGGCTGCTCCCCATCTGGAAGCCACTCCCTGGGATGCCATGCACGGCCATCCCCGACACATTGGCGGCCATGAGTGCCTCGTTGGGGCTGACCTGTGCTGCACATGCTTCACTGTTTCATGTGGCGCATAACGGTCGGTGGACGGCACATTTCCTGTTTGCACCTTGCCACTGTCTGAACACAGTGTAGGATGCCTAGGGCTGGGAGAATGGTGCCTAGGGCCATGAACTGGTCACATGTGGAGCTGCTGCATCTTGTAGCACAGGTCATGGCTGCAGAGGGACACCTGTTTGGACAGGAGGACCTCCATGTACCCAGGGCCCGGGTGTGGGCCACCATTGCATCACGCATTGTGCACCATACTGGGATGCCACGCACAGGGGAGCAGTGCAGGCATCACTATGGTGACCTCATAGGCGAGACCCAGAGAGGCTTGCACAGCTGCGGTGCCGTGTACGCAGGGGTGCACTGCCGCATCCTGGTAGGTGTTCTTCGGCTGTATCCTTCTGTGGCAGGTGTTATGTGTATCTATCACTGCCCTCATGGTGCTCCCGTGCTGCATTGCCCTGGTGCCGGTGGGGGCAGGGCATGGCTGTGTGTGCCTGCTTACACCGGGTGCTTCACACCCTGCCATCACTGTCTGCTGCATGGCCACGCGCCGGCGGGGGGGGGGCTGGGGACTTGCATCCTGCACGGTGACAGTGTTTGCTCATGGTGCTGTTTGTTGTGTTTTGCAGGGCCAGGGGCCAGGCAGCATGACACGGATGCAGCTGAGGAGCATTGTCAGTGATACTTGGGTGCCAGGCCTGGTGCCCCGCCAGGGGTGGGTGAGTACCGCTTACCATGATTGCAGTCTGTCTAGTGTTGTCCGGTCGGTGGTGGGAGGGGTTGTGTTCCACATTCTGGCCCTCAGTGTATGGTCCTTCTGTCGTTTGCAGTAGGTGTTCAGGATCGACGTGCTGTTCCAGGTGGTGATGGTGGTGGTGCAGCACTAGTGGATGTGGACCGGAGGATCCATGTGGCCATCCAGGCGGCCCTGCACCCTCTTTCACGGACTGTTCAGCGCCTGTCAGCTGCCCTGCAGGGCATCATGCGGCACCTTCCGGTCCATGCCAGGGTGATGCGTGGCAGGGCATGGCGCTGCTAGTGTCCCCCTGCCACTTTCTGGGGGCCATCCTGTGTAGATAGTTGCCCTACCCTGTCCCCTGTTTGTCTCCCATTCCTATCCTCCTTCCCGTCCCTGGCCCCTGGTCCCCCGTTCCCCGTCTGTAGATGTTGTTGTTGTTGTTGTTATTGTTCTGCCTTTCTGGCATTTGGTTTGTACAGTTTTTATGGCCATTACATTTTATAAAGTTGTTTTACTCTACACTTGTGTCCATAGGTCTGTTTGTTCCAGCTCTGTGGTTGCTCCTCCTGCCCTGCTGTTTTGCTCCAGTTGTTCTGCTGGCTCCCCTGTGTGGCTGCGGGGCTACCTGCCTGCCCTGGCGCATCACTGGTTGCACTGGAGCATCTGCGATTGCGCTGTTGTGTCCTGTGGTGATTCACAGTGTTGTTGCACTTGGTGCTTAGCACAGCGCATCCCTCTGTGAATGGTTGCGTGGCTCGCAGTTATCTTAGTCTTCGTAATCAAGCGATCTGAGTTGCGCCAAGCACATCTTCGCGAATCCTGCCCTGTATGTTTACTGGTCTGTAAGGCAGTAAGCCGACATGGAATGTAACAGCAGTTAGTGTATGTTTACTGGCACGTAAGGCAGTAAGGCCACACTGAATGTAACAGTTGTTACTGTATGTTTATTGGTGTGTAAAGCAGTAAGCCCACACAGAATGTAATGGCTTGGAGGGACAGGAAGCGCATCCTCAGGATCATGAGAACAGCTGCACGGGAGTCTGAGCTGGATGTCATTGTCCATCTAGGAACAAATGACTTGGCTCAACATGAGATTAGAGCAGTGCAGAAGGACTTTGTAGAACTGGGGAGGGGCCTAAGACAAGTAGCACACACAGTATCCTTCTCAGAGGTGCTGCCTGTCAATAGCATGAGTGAGGCAAGGGTACTTTGCACCATGCAGTTTAATGAATGGTTGAAAAAATGGTGTGGAGCAAAGGGGTTTGGCTTTATTGGGGACTGGGGTTCCACCTGGAGGGACACCAGCCTATACTGGCAGGACGGTCTGCATCTGTCCAGGAAGGGAACAAGTCTTTTGAGCAATCGGTTTAAATGCTTCATTGGCAAGCTTTTAAACTAGTCAAGGGGAGGCACTGATAAGCAGCAGGAAAATCCCAGCTCTCCCTACAAAACAGGGTGCTAAATGTGAAAAGACCGAGTAGAAAGGTCAGTGGGGATGCTGCAACAGAAGGTAAAGCCATCAAAAAATGGAAAGCAATGAGTACCAATGCCCGTAGTCTGAGTAACAAGCTTCCTGAATTAGTGGCCTTGATGGAGGAGGAACATCTGGATATCGTGGCAGTCACAGAAACATGGTTCACACAAAACCATGACTGGGACGTAAACATACCAGGATACACTATCTACAGGAGGGACAGAGAGGGTAAAAGAGGAGGAGGAGTGGCTCTTTACATAAGAGAAGGAATCAAAGCAACAGAACAAAAGGGAAAACAGGGAGGAGAAGAAGCACTGTGGGTAAATTTGGAGAGCGGCAATGGCACCACAATCCGCACAGGGGGTTGTATACAGACCCCCTTCTCAGGGGGAGGAAATGGACAAGGAAATTATAGAAAGTATACTTAGTATGGCAGAAAAAGGGAAGATATTGCTGATGGGTGATCTGAATATGCCAGATGTTAGCTGGAGTGCAGTTGCAGCAGCCACTTCAAAGAGTGGGGTTATTCTAGATGCCCTACAGGGGGGCATGCCTTAGACAACTAGTATTGGAGCCCACTCAAGAGGGAGCAATCTTAGACCTGGTTCTCTCAAATGGAGATGAAGAGAGGATCACAGATGTAGAAGTGGGTAGCCATCTGGAACTAGCGACCATCGAACAGTATGGTTCACAATAAACACAGCAATAGAGTCAAGCCATACAAAGGCAAAGGTACCGGACTTTAGGAGGGCTGACTTTGGCAAAATGGGTGAGTGCCTAAGGAATGCACTAGTAAATGGGCAGGAAGGAGGGGCGGAAGAACAATGGGGAATAATAAAAACTGCCATCACAGAGGTAACAAGCCTTTGTGTGAAGCAAATAAACAAAACTAAGCGATGTAAGAAACCACTATGGTTCTCAAAGGAAGTGGCAGTGAAGGTTCAAGAGAAAAAGAAAGCTTTCAGGAAGTACAAGGAATCACAGAAGGAGCAGGACAGAGAACTGTATCAGTTAAAGCAAAAGGAAGCTGGGAAGGCAGTCAGAACAGCGAAGGCCCAAACCGAGGAAAAGATAGCCAACTCAGTTAAGAAGGGGGATAAAACCTTTTATAGGTACATCAGGGAGAAGGAAGACCAAGGGAGGATAGTGAGGCTTAATAAAAGGGGGAGGTGGGCAGAGGGTGACTGTGAAAAGGCAGAGATACTAAACAAATATATTTGCTCAGTATTTACAAAGGGGAGGGTACCTAAAACAAACAGTAGAAACACTCTGGATACAGAAGTTGATACCAGCCCATTTACAGAAGAAAGGGTTCTGAAAGAACTCTTAAAACTGAAGGTGGACAAAGCAATGGGGCCTGATGGGATTCATTCCAGAATTCTAAAAGAACTAAGGGTAGAATTAGTGACATCACTGACTACCCTGTTTAACAAATCATGGGAGGATGGGGTGGTACCTAAGGACTGGAGGAGGGCAGATGTGATTCCCCTTCACAAAAGTGGGAGCAAGGCAGAAGCAGGAAACTACAGACCTGTAAGTTTGATCTCAGTGGTAGGGAAAATGATGGAATCACTTCTGAAAGAAAGAATTGTTGAGTACCTAAAGGCCAGCGGGCACAGGACACAAAAGCAGCATGGATTTACAGCAGGAAGGTCATGTCAGACAAATCTAATAGATTTCTTTGACTGGGTGACCAAAGTAATAGACCAGGGAGGGGCTGTGGATATGGCCTACCTAGACTTTAGCAAGACATTTGACACAGTCCTCACAAAGACTAATAATCAAGTTAGCCAGCCTGGGAGTGGGTTCCAGGGTGGTGGCCTGGGTAGCAAACTGGCTGCACAACAGGACACAGAAGGATAATAGTGAATGGAACACATTCTGAAGAAAGGGGGGTTACTAGTGGAGTACCTCAGGGCTCAGTACTGGGTCCAGTCCTCTTTAACATCTTTATAAGTGACATTGCAGAGGGTCTGGAGGGAAGTGTATGCCTCTTTGCAGATGACACAAAGCTCTGTAACAGGTTGATACACAAGAGGGGTAGAAAGGATGAGAAGGGACTTGCAAGGTTGGAGGAATGGTCAGACATATGGCAACTTAGATTCAATGCAAAGAAGTGCAAGTAATGCACCTGGGAAATAAAAACCCAGGAGAAGAGTACACAATAGCAGGGGAGGTACTAACAACAACAAAAATGGAAAGGGACTTGGGGGTAGTCATAGCAGATTACCTAAATGTGGGTAAGCAATGTGAGAAGTCAGTAAGGAGAGCCAGGGGGATACTGGGATGCATAGGACGGGGCATCACAAGTAGAAAAAGGGAAGTGGTTATCCCTCTGTACAGACAGTTGGTGAGACCCCATCTGGAATACTGTGTGCAGTTTTGGAGACCCCATCTACGCAAGGACATAGACAGGATGCAAGCAGTCCAGAGGAGGGCAACTAAAATGGTGCAGGGTCTGCATCACAAACCATATGAAGAGAGACTGAGAGAGCTTAATATGTATACCCTTGATGAAAGGAGGGACAGGGGGGACATGATAGAAACTTTTAAGTACCTCAAGGGTATTAATAAAGTCCAGGAGGGTAGCATATTTTGAAAAAAGAGGTGTATAAGAACAAGGGGGCACAATTTAAAGATAGAAGGGGGACGGCTCAGGGGTAATGTGAGGAACTTTTTTTTCATGGAGAGAGTGGTGGATGCATGGAACCACCTTCCTGGGGAGGTTGTTGGGTCTAAAACAGTGGGGGAATTCAAACATGCATGGGACAGACATAAGGCAATTATAGTGGGGGGTTGCAGGAAGTAGGCTGTAGGTTAACTAGAATCTGCAGCTTATCCAGTAGGTAGGGAAATGGGCAGACTGGGTGGGCCAAGTGGTCCTTATCTGCCATCAAAGTCTATGTTTCTAAGGGCAGCTACTGTATGTGTATTGGTGTGTAGGGCAATAAGCCCACACTGAAAGTAACAGCAGCTACTGTATGTTTTTTGGTGTGTAAGGCAGTAAGCCCACACTGAACGTAATGGCAACCACTGTGTGTTTATTGGCGTGCCAGGCTTTAGGCCCACATGGAATGGAAGGACAGCTACTGTATGTTTACTGGTGTCCAAATACCATAAGAATTTGAACACTCACCACCACAGAAAAGAGGCTCCAAGGAGCTTAAAGTAAAAGAGTTTTTTTACTTTTTCCATAACGCAAATAACCAGGATATAAACTAACCGCCAGATAAAGCAGAGCCTGCCTGACATGTTTTGGAGTTCCCAAACAGTCCTTTACCAAAGGCTGAGGCTAAAGACAAGCAGGCTTACCTATATAGTCATATCCAAATATGATGTCACAATGACGTATGGCATGAAGATACGTTAAAATTGGATTAGACATAAGATCACAAACCGTCTAAAACAACCATGGATAATTGCAATCACACCTAGTATATTCAAGCTAAATTGAAGCACCATATAAAACAAAGAATGAAAGTGGGAAGGGAGGGGGAAGAGACAATATAGGTAAGAACCTTTATCAACATTATTGGTTATACTAAAAAACCTGAATCATGAGATAAATTTATTTTAGCTGTTCAGTCTTTTACAGACACTGCATAACCACTAAAAATAATAGTAGCAGTAATTAATTACTAGAGTATAGACTCATAACTTTGAGTAAAACACCAAAATTGTGCTGGCCTACAAAATTAGGTACACTCTAACTCCTGCTGCCAGACTTGTAACAGCTCAAGGAATCCTACTCCCTAGCCTCACCTACAGTCTCATTTCTTACTGTCTGACTAGTGCCTCCGATCTGGACAAAGGGAATGTATAATACAACATATGGCGCTCTGCCCTCATTCCCCCCAGAATGACTCACCACCGCTCACTGTATTCTAAGTTGGGTTGGTTATCTCCTCCACCTACTTACACTTGGCTGTCTGCTGAACAACATAATAAGATCCTCCAAGCCAGCGGCCCTCGCAGCCTTGATGACCCTCCAGGAACAATGGTATCCCAGCATTCCTGCAAGAACTCTCTCCCTACAGTCCCCAGGTATTCTGCCAAAATGGGTGAACAGGCCTTTACCTCCTTTGCCCCCAGAATCTGGAATGCCCTCCTACTCCAGGGCAGAGCTGCACAGTCCCATTTATGTTTCAAGCAAGCATTTCAAAACTTCCTAATCAACTCTGACATCTGCACCTGTAACTTGACTCCTAACCCTCTTTATATTGCGTTTGCTCCACTGTCTTTTATTCCACTCAAGTGTCAAGCTCCATTGCAAATCAGTGTTCCTCTCAGAATTTCTACTGACTGTGTATTTTCTCCCACACTGCAATCACCTAAGCTCTTTTTTCGGACAATGCTTAAAATGTCATGCAGTATACCTATTTCCTCCTGAAAATGTATGTATAGCTCAAACGTTATGTTCAGAATACTGTTTTATTTACTACTGTCTGCTGCTTGTTCTGCTGTTGTAGCATTGTTCTGTAACCTCTCGGGTCATGCCTGGAAGTTGGCAGTGTCTTGTCTGGTGGATTTACCCGGTTAACAAAAATTAAATAAAATAAATTAAAAAAAAAAATAACCGATTATAAATACATGCAGACAATAACAAGTACCTTTGTCACTCAAGAGCAATGAAGACAGACCAGATTCATTAGATCTTTTTAGCTTACAGACTACGAGAAAATGAAATTTGCCATTATTTTATAGCACCTTAAATAATCTTGACCTCATGGTTCAGTCTGGTCTGCAATTTAAAAACAGGACCACAAAGTTAAGATTGCATAGTAAACAACTGATCGTTCCTACAATTAACATAAATATGAGATATTTTTTCTCAGTGCACTTAGCTGTCTTGTGGAATAAACTTTCAGCAGGTCTGGTTGCAAGACTTCATTCTCTATTTTTGAAAGGGGGTTGGATGACTATTTATTAGTAAACAAGGGGTTTCATTAATTCCCCCACTAGGAGTGAGACACAATCTAGATGGGCCACAAGGCCTCCCTTTGTCTGTCCATACCAAGTACCCCCGAAAGTGCAACAGTAAACATATCTCATCTCCTATCTTCACAGTTCAGAAACCATATTTAAACCGGGACTCTTACGAGCTTTGAATTGCAGAATCTAGAATGTTTCATGTTTCAAAACCAATTGTTATAGTTACCTCCTCTTGGATTCTGGCATACTTCATCAACAGCCATAAAGGGAAAGGTATGCTCAAAATCCCCCTTGGCATTCATTATGTGGGCCGTTGAGGCATACAAACAATCTTTCCTATCTATGGCCTGTATATGTTCCCCAGGTGAATTTTAAAATGTTGTGTCATCTTTCCCACATAGTTTGTGCCACTGGAACAGACTGTTAAAGAAATAATCCCACTTGTGCTATGGGATATAAACTGTCGATTGTCATAGTTGTGTTCACAGTTTTTTTATAGTGAAATCTGTACCTGTCTTCACATGTTTACAATAAATATAATTTTTGCATGGGTAACACCCTTTCCTATTGCTGATCCAATTTCATTTCTCTGTTCCTCTGAGAAATGACTGTGAACCAAAATATCTTTCAAACTGGATACCCTCCTACATGACATTCTTGGAGGAGCTGTAGTCAAATGTTTAAGGCCTGCATCCACAGCTAAAGTATGCCAGTGCTGCCTAATTATCTTCTCCAACCTGTGGGCTTGAACAGACTATATGGTGAAATTAAATCTTAAATCATCACCACCATCTAGAGTTTTTTCTTGTACGAGTTCTGAGCGGTTCTGATTTGTTGAAAAATTCTTAGCTGTATGAATATTCCTATAGTGTTATTCCCTTTCCTGCAATCTACTCTCCAAAACTGCTGGCCCAGTTTTAAAATCCCTGTCTGTACTGCAATTCCTTTTGACCCTTAGGAATTGTACTTTGGGGATATTTCTAATTATGTGATGGGGATGGCGACTGGATGCCAACGACAACATATTCCCATCCACTGGTTTTCTGTATATATCTGTGGTGACCTCCAGATTAACTTCCTTGGTAAGAGACAAGTCCAAGTGCAAAACACGCTCATTACTGTAACAATAAGTAAATCTTAAATGTGCACTAGTGCTGTGCAAATAGTGTGCAAAATCTTGCAATTCATTCTCAGTTCCCCTCCAAATGACAATGACATCATCAATAAATCTTTTCCAAAGCCCTATTTTATCATGAAAAGGATTCTTCTTAGCATCTAAGACAAATTTATTTTCCCAACACCCCACCGATATATTAGCAACTGATGGGGAGCAGGTAACCCCCATCGCTGTACCCTTAGTTTGCAGATACAAATCTTTACTGAATAAAAAAAACATTACTTTATAAAACATGCTGTAAAGGTTTAACTAGAAAGTTACACAAACTGGGGAATATGGGTGTGGGCAGGACAGTAGTGTGGTGGGTAGGTAACTGGCTGGGTGGCCGGACACAGAGGGTGGTGGTAAATGGCTGTCACTCCACAGAGGGAAGAGTGACCAGTGGGGTACCACAGGGATCAGTGCTGGGACCGGTCCTATTCAATATCTTCATCAGTGACATTGCGCAGCATCTAGAAGGCAGAATTTCACTGTTCGCTGATGACATAAAGCTCTGTAACAGAGTAGACACACCAGAGGGTGTAGACAGAATGAGAAGCGACCTTCAGAAACTTGAAGAATGGTCAGGGGTTTGGCAGTTGAAATTCAATGCAAAGAAGTGCAAGATAATGCATATGGGGCACAAAAACCCTGGCACGATATATCAGTTGTGGGGTGAGGATGTAGCATGCACCAAGCAGGAACAGGATCTTGGGGTTATCATCTCTGATGACCTCAAGGTAGGGAAACAGTGTGACAAGGCAGCAGGTAAAGCAAATAGGATGCTGGGATGTATAGGCAGGGGCATCACCAGCAGGAAAAGGGAGGTCATAATTCCGCTATACAAGACACTAGTGAGACCCCACCTGGAGTACAGTGTACAGTTCTGGAGACCATACCTACGTAAGGACATAGACAGGGTAGAGAAGGTTCAGAGGAGGCGACAAAGATGGTGCATGGATTGCATCACAAGTCCTATGAAGACAGGTTGAAGGAACTGAACATGTACTCCCTGGAGGAGAGGAGGAGAGAGGGATATGATAGAGACATACAAGTATCTTACAGGGAGGAACAGGGTGCAGGAATACACTATTTTTAAGCGAAAAAGATGTTCCAGGACTAGAGGGCATGGGATGAAGTTGGAGGGAGGATGATTCAGAGGAAATATGAGGAAGAATTTCTTCACAGAATGGGTGGTGGACAAGTAGAACACCCTGCCAGAGGAAGTGGTGGGGGCTGAAACAATCACGGGATTTAAGAATGCATGGGATAGACATAAAGGAATTCTGGAGGTCAAGGGTAAGGGACAACAGACTTCTAGGAAAACAAACGGAACTTACAAGCTCAAATGGGCAGACTGGGTGGGCCATAGGCCCTTATCTGCCGACACTGTCTATGTATCTATGTATCTATGTAAGTCAGTGGCTGGGTTGGTTTCAGCACTTCTTCAGTTCAAAAATTCTGCCACTGCATCCATTGTGCCCTCATGGGGCACACTAATATATAATGCTTTGACATCCAGAGTCATAAGGAAAATGTCTTCATCCAATTTAAAATTCTGTACAATATTCTGAACATCATTTGTGTCTTTAACGTATTCAAACTTTCAACAATGGGTCTGAGAAAGCAATCTAGGTACTTAGAGAAGGGTTTGTGAGAGACCCTATCCCACTCCCAATGGGACATCGGGGGTGGTCAAGAGTCTTATGTGCTTTTAGCAGAGTATAGAAAGTAGCGCTGACTGGGTTTGCTGTAGTTAAACATTCTTTAGTGTTTTTATCAATGTAACCTCTGTCAAAAGCTCTTTGGATGGTTTAATCTCTCGAAAATTCAAAATCAATCATGGGATCATAATTCAACTTCTGATAAACATTCCTTTTTTTCTGTAACTGCCGATTGATCTCTGCCACATAATCATCCTTATTTTGTACGACCACTGCTCCACCTTTGTCCGCACGGAATGTAACGGCAGTTACTGTTTGTTTATTGGTGTGTAAGGCCAGTAAGCCCACACAGAATGTAATGGCAGTTACTGTATGTTTATTATTGTAACCCCTCACCCCTGCCTTTTTGCAAAATGACAGGTGGCATGCTGTTGAAGCTGACAGCAGTACCTGGTGGGGACTGGGTTCGGAGAGGACTAGGTTACTCGGCACAGGTGGCCTAGGTTTGGCTACTCTGCACGGGGGCACCCAAGTAAATCCGAACACAGGAAGCAATAACTGTAATGTCCAAAACCAGGAATGGGATTCTACAGTGTGGCTTTTATTCACATCCAAACTGAACAAACAAAGCATAGAGGGACCTCCACAGGGCTACATTCCTGGTAATGCAGATTAGAGACAACAGAACACTTCTTCACATTTCAGCCCTCAGGCTCTGAACCCACCAGGCACACAGCCCAGACTTGTATGCAGCTTTGGGTACACAGCCCGATTTGTACACTACTTGAGTTTTCCCCACTGGCCCAGCTCCCCCACCAGCCACTTGATCCGCAGTCCATTATGGGAATGAACCAGTTTTCCAATTGGTGGCTCACCAAACCACCTTAGAGCCTTCGACTCCTAGAGAGAATTTTCCTTCCATCCCACGTCTGGGTACTTCCCTCATCACTGGCCAAGTGCACGAGGCAAAGTAGAAATCCACACAGCAAATCCGTAGAGGTGGACCTGATTACTAAAGATGGGGGTCTCCCACCTTCAGCTCCCACAATCTCTACCCGGCCATTTCTCTGGAAACTAAACAACTCTTTTCTGAAAGCTTGGCAATGTAGATTACTGGGTAGACGTAAATCACATCTCCTCTACATGTCTTGACTTTCCCTTTGTGCTGGACTTGAACATACTTTTACTTTTGGCTAAGCCTATTACTCTAGGCCTCCCACTACTTCAGTAGTCCAGTCCCCACTTTAACACAAGTACAGGGTGAAACATGGGCCCTTTAGGAAGAGCAGAACTCACCCTCCGGTTGCAGGTGCCCCACAGGCGAATCACGAAATCTTCTTGTTTCCCAGACTCTTGGACAAAATAAGGCAGCTTCTTCACTAGCAGTAGCCAGGGGGTTGCCCGGAAATGCAGGCAAACCTTTCTGCCCCATCCCCTGAGGGATGAGGCACAGAGACCCGAATCAGCGGTCTCCACCACTTTAAAAATAGCTCACTGTGTCTCTCTTTAGGTGGAAACACACAACTTTCCCTAACTGTAGCCCTATTTCAGGGCTGAGGCTCCAAGAGCCTAATCACAGAGCTGCTGTGCTCCTCTCACAACAAGCTCCAAACTCCAACTGACTACAGACTGACTGTTCAAACCTCCCAACATTCTACTCCAACTCCCTGCTGCAGATTCCATTGTGGCTCATGCAGCTGCGATAGTTCTATGGTGAAGTCATCCCTCAGTCTCGGCTGAGACTGAGAATAGAGTGAGACAGTGTGAAATCCATTTAATTGGAGTTTCACAAGCTGCCTTCCCTGCCTACCACTAGATCTTACTGGGATTCTAGTAACCCCGGGTAACAAGGGGGTTACACTCGCCTTTGACCAGGAAAATGACTGTCCACAGTCATTGTTTACCCGGCTTAGGCCATCCCACCCTATGTGCTACCTGCGGGGGGGGGGTGATCAGGCCTCCTCCTACCATGTGCGAGCACAGGCAGGCAACAGTAAGGGCCTAGTGGCCTGTAGCTGACATGTCAGCCTCTACTCTACCCACTTACTATGGCTGCCTAGTGGCTCTGGTAGAACTGTCCAGAGCATAGCCCTAATAGCTCAGCGCTGCAGTCCCTAAGGCCGTTCAGGACCACAGCCTGTCTATCCCCCCCAGCCCACTAGGGAAAATCTGTCTGCCTCTAACTTAACACCCCAAAAACAAAAACAACCCAGGGACCTCCACGACCTTGGGCACCCTGCAACCACACACCAAAAACTAATACCATACTATTATATTACTGCCTCCCTACCCCCACAACCACACCTGTGGGAGGAAAGGGTTAATACAGTAACAACAGCAATAACAACACCACAGTACTTTAAATTCTACACACTAAAGTACTAGTGAGGAACTCCGATGAGCCCCTCCTCCTCTTCTTGTCTTCTCTTCTATCTTCTTCAGGAACACCTGAAAGAAGAAGAAAGACAACACACACTTCTAATCTGCATACACAGTCTACCTAAACCCCTACCATCAAAACACTGAAGAATCCCAAAAATATTTTTTTAGAAAAGGTAGAAAAACAGTATATACACTAGAAAACAGTAGAAAAACAATGACATTATTTACAATACACATTTGGGGGATGGAGTGTCCTAAAAGTCCCAACTAGTGACCACAGTGCCCGAAGGCTAGTACATTAAAGAGTCTGTCCTGGGCCGGAGCTCGGTGAAGCACAGTTCTAACAGGCCAAAGTCCCGAAGGGGAGAGTCTTTGAGGACAGTTCACACATTCTGGAGTCTGCTAGTGTAGGGTGTGTACTGCAATGTGATAAGGATAGAAAAGGTCGGACTTACCAGCCCCTTGTAGAATGAAAAATCTAAACCGACCTGCTCCTCAGCAGAAGACTCTCCCTGGCAGCATTTCTTCCAATACAGCTGGGTGGACATCTTCCGGGAACCACAGAAGGGCACATCTGGGAACTGCTGGGGCGATGTCATCTCTGGAGATGGAACCTTAAAACAGGAACAAAAAAGGAAAACAGCTGGTCTGACGTCATCCGATTACCAGGCGATGAAGTAGGATACAGCTGGGCTGGTGTCCTGTCTGGATCTGAAGTCATCTGGTGCGCCAGTCGATGGATTCTGGAAAGGACAGTACACTGTAGAACTGATGAATGTGGGGCGCCTGAGTCCTGGATGTCCATACTGGCGGATCAATAAAGGCACTGCAAAGGCTGGTGTGGCAGTATTGACTACCACTGCTCGGTCTTCCACTTAGTAGGCACGGGCACATTTGCTGAGAGGTCCTTGCATTGAGGCCAATAGTACTGGGGATCAGGAGCTTGAATTATTACCCAATCTGGGCGCACATAATTCACACAGTGGAAGGTTTCACGTCCCTCTCCGTCCACTATTCGCACTCTGTCCATAAACAGTGTCCTGCCTCTCTTCCACTGGGTATATTTCTCATGAAACAGTCTGTTCTTTACATGCTTGTTCGCACCAGGATGCACACATTTACTGCTTCGGCCCAGATCCAGGATTTCCTGCTGTTCTCAGTCTCCTCCCAGACTCTACGAGGAAAGGTAGGAAAGGTCATCCCATAGATCTCATTCACCTTCCTACAAACCAGTCTCTCCTCTTTACTAGCTTTGGTCAACCTGAGACTGCTGGCCTGGCTTGGGGGTGGCCAGTCCTGGTTCTGTCAGTTTCGCATCCTTAACGAGATTAAAAACGGATCCCTGACTTCTTCTTCTTGCATAGCCATGGCAGTGGCATCACCACTCTCTTCCATGCATTCCTCCAAGGCAAGAGCTTGAGGCTGTGTACCCGTTCCTTTTTCACAAGGCCACATAGGTACCCCCTCATCTTCTTCCTCATTAAGGATCTGAGTCCAGGAGTGAGCAGTCGTCCTCACTCCTAAGACCATCCACTCATCACTAGGCGTGGAGTTCGACACCTCCCATTCAAAGGCCTCCCGTATCTCATCTTCTCCTATGAGACTTGGGCTAGGCCCCCCCTTCCAGGGGTCTACTGATGCTTTATCTGAACTTTCCTTCTGAGATCCAGCATCCAAAACGTCAACTTCTGGTTCTGTCTCTAAATCTGCACCCTCTAGCTTTGTGCCATACTCCCCCGAGGGGCCTTCTTCAACAGGCTCCGCCTGGTGCTGTGTGCTGCCAGCTACAGATTCCTGAACCTTTGTCCATGTGGGAGCCAAATGAATCTGGGGCACTTTATACAGGCCATATTTCTCTAGGCATCCAGCACAGTGAGGTATCATGAAGATGTCCCTTCCAGTGTTTAACCAAATTTGACACACATGCACTGGATAACCAGGAATCACCACATGAGGAGGCAGTTGTCCTCCATAGCACCACTTTTCAATGTCCCTTAGTCTATTTACTGCTGCTGTTACTGCAACCCGGGCGTGATCTGGGTAGCGCACTGGTCCTGAGGCCATAACTGCAGGGAAAACAAACAAAAGCTCACTGTTACTGAAAGTCCACTTTACTGAACACCTTCTTTACTTTTAAAATGTCTCCTCTGCTGCTGTGTTTACTTTACTACCCCACCCTGTAATGGCGGCAGCAGCACTCCTGTGCATCAACATTCAGAAATTGGGTCAAGCCACTGCGCATCTGATTTACACACACTACTGGTAAGGTTTGCTCAAACTGCACAAACTTGCACTGTTCTTGTTCTAACACATTTACGTGAATTTCCACAGACTTTTCACTTGCTAGAAACATTTCTTTAACTCACAGTCCCTTAAAGCTTCAGGATTTCAAGCACAGCCATTCACACGGCAAGTTTCTCAGTTCACTCAAAAGCATTTCCAACATCCAGGGCACAATTTTCCTGTTGCTACCCCTAGCCTTCTACACTTTTCTTTATCACACATTTCTTTTAAAAGCATTTCCTACGTCCAGGGCACAATTTTCCTGTTGCTACTCCTAGTCTTCCACACTTTTCTTAATCACACAGTTCTTTAAAAAGCAGGCAAAAATGCTGTAAACAGTTGATGCAGGACAAGGACACACTCTTTTAGCTTTACTGCTCCTTGGTAAACAGTTGGCATTTTAACAGCAGCGTAAGATCCACAGCACACAGTGACACATTATAGTTAACTTGCTTCAGCTTTTTGGGCTACCCACTGCCAGATAGCCAAAATGCTAGTCCCCTTGCCCGAGCACCTTTACTCCCAGAATTAAATCAAAAGAGGTGCCTCCATTTTTGTAACCCCTCACCCCTGCCTTTTTGCAAAACGACAGGTGGCATGCTGTTGAAGCCGACAGCAGTACCTGGTGGGGACTGGGTTCGGGGAGGACTAGGTTACTCGGCACAGGGGCCCAGGGTTTGGCTACTCTGAACAGGGGCACCCAAGTAAATCCGAACACAGGAAGCAATAACTGTAATGTCCAAAACCAGGAATGGGATTCTACAGTGTGGCTTTTATTCACATCCAAACTGAACAAACAAAGCATAGAGGGACCCCCATGGGGCTACATTCCTGGTAATGCAGATTAGAGACAACAGAACACTTCTTCACATTTCAGCCCTCAGGCTCTGAACCCACCAGGTACACAGCCCAGACTTGCAGGCAGCTTTGGGTACACAGCCCAACTTGTACACTACTTGGGTTTTCCCCACTGGCCCAGCTCCCCCGACGGCCACTTGATCCACGGTCCATTATGGGAATGAACCAGTTTTCCAATTGGTGGCTCCCCAAACCACCTTAGAACCTTTGACTCCTAGAGGGAATTTTCCTTCCATCCCACGTCTGGGTACTTCCCTCATCACTGGCCAAGTGCATGAGGCAAAGTAGAAATCCACACAGCAAATCCATAGAGGTGGACCTGGTTACTAAAGATGGTAAAGATGGAGGGTCTCCCACCTCCAGCTCCCACAATCCATACCCGGCCATTTCTTTGGAAACTAAACAACTCTTTTCCGAAAGCTTGGCAATGTAGATTACTGGGTAGACGTATATCACATCTCCTCTACATGTCTTGACTTCCCCTATGTGCTGGACTTGAACATACTTTTACTTTTGGCTAAGCCTATTACTCTAGGCCACCCACTACTTCAGTAGTCCAATCCCCACTTTAACACAAGTACAGGGCGAAACATGGGCCCTTTAGGAAGAGCAGAACTCACCCTCCGGTTGCAGGTGCCCCACAGACGAATCACAAAATCTTCTTGTTTCCCAGACTCTTGGACAAAATAAGGCAGCTTCTTCACTAGCAGTAGCCAGGGGGTTGCCCCTGGAAATAGGTTTGCCACCTTTGGATGAGGCAAACACTGGATACTAAGCTCCACCCCCGGCCACACCCATTTTCATGACTCATCATGCATTGTTCCTCCTAGAAGTCCATTTGTTAAATCAATAAAAGAGAACAATGCAGCAGTTAAATAAAAATGTTAAGATGCTGTACTGTGCTTGTTAAAGTTACTTTCCTAGGTTCTTCCTAATTATTTATTTACTTATGTATTTATTTATTGACATTGGTTAACCAAATAAACATACAGAGATAAAATAAATCTAATTTACAGATATGATCTGGTGGGAGACAAGGAAAACACTGTAAATAGCATACAATAGTATTCATACTTTATGTCTTTTTCTGGCTCCATTTCCTGTTCTTGTCCAAATATTATGTCAAAGCCAAAGAAGTGACCATACTTTTTTCTTGAGGAAAACAATAATTTGAAACATTTAAAAATGTCTAAATTCTGTTAGAGATGAAAATGTTTACCAGCAAATGAAAGTGGAGGACAACTGGCTCTGTTACAAAAGGTGGGGGCAGCTGTGCTGCTATGCTGCTTTAAGATGCAGTGGAAAGACTATGCTAAGTAGGTGGTAATGGTGTTAATGGCCATACTTTACACCTCCCATGGTGACTGCATTCACAAACAAAAGGCTACATTGACAACAAAACTTGTTTGTACCCTGGCATGTAGCTGAAACAGTGAATTAATTTGTTTCAAAAGTATGTGAACACTCAAAATGGCTCAAAAACCTGACCAGCACAGAGTAAAACCTGATTACCTGATAGGGACCCTGAAAACCTGATCACCAGGTAAAAAACTCAGACAGGTGGCAACCCTACCTGGAAATGCAGGCAAACCTTCCTGTCCCACACAAAGACCCGAATCAGCGGTCTCCACCACTTTAAAAATAGCTCACTGTCTCTCTTTAGGTGGAAACACACACCTTTCCCTAATTGTAGCCCTATTTCAGGGCTGAGGCTCCAAGAACTAATTACAGAGCTGCTGTGTTCCTCTCATAACAAGCTCCAAACTCCAACTGACTTACAGACTACTGTTCAAACCTCCCAACATTCTACTCTAACTCCCTGCTGCAGATTCCACTGTGGCTCATGCAGCTGCAATAGTTCTATGGTGATGTCATCCCTCAGTCTCAGCTGAGACTGAGAACAGAGTGAGACAGTGTGAAATCCATTTAACTGAAGTTTCACAAGCTGCCTTCCCTGCCTACCACTAGATCTTACTGGGATTCTAGTAACCCTGGGTAACAAGGGGATTACATTGGTGTGTAAGGCAATAAGCCCCCACAGAATGCAACACCAGCTACTGTCTGTTTACTGGTGTGTAAGGCCAGTAAGCCCACACTGAATGTCATGGCAGTTACTGTCTGTTTACTGGTGTGTAAGGCCAGTAAGCCCACACTGAATGTCATGGCAGTTACTGTCTGTTTACTGGTGTGTAAGGCCAGTAAGCCCACACTGAATGTCATGGCAGTTACTGTCTGTTTATTGGTGTGTAAAGCCAGTAAGCCCACACTGAATGTCATGGCAGTTACTGTCTGTTTATTGGTGTGTAAGGCCAGTAAGCCCACACTGAATGTCATAGCAGTTACTGTCTGTTTATTGGTGTGTAAGGCCAGTAAGCCCACACTGAATGTCATGGCAGTTACTGTCTGTTTATTGGTGTGTGCGCCAGTGCCTTACATCACTGAATGTCATGGCAGTTACTGTCTGTTTATTGGTGTGTAAGGCCAGTAAGCCCATGCTGAATATAACGGGAGCTACAGTATGTTTATTAGTGTGTAAGGCAGTAAGCGTGCACAGAATGTAATGGCAGTCTGTGTATGTTAATTGGTGTGTAAGGCAGTACGCTGGGTAACCAAGGAAGTTGATAAAGGCCATGCTGTAACTCTAATTCAACATCAGCAATGCATTCCACTTGTTGCCACACACAGCTAATGTATGCTTATCGGTGTGTAAGGCGGCAAGCCCACATGGAATTTAATGGCAGCTGCAGTGTGTTTATTGGTGTGTATGATTAACAGAATGTCATTAAAAAGTTAAAGAGGAACAGCTGCCCAGGGACTGTTCTGACCTGGCAATCATTATCTAGCTCTATCAGTTTTTAACTAATGACTAAGCCACTGACTTAGCAGCTTCTTGTATAAGGACCGGGTAGAATAGTGTCATTCTTATGTTTGCTTGTACGCGTGTGCAAGAAACATAGTGCCACCATATGAGTTTTCGTAGGTGTACTTCCCCCACTTCCAATGCCCTGGTCCCTTTTGCAGGTGCGTCCGTACCACGCCAATGAATGTCAGAGCTGTCTATGACAGCCATTCAGATGCAGTGGCGTACAGTTGAAAGCGAAAAACCGCTGCAATCAGCAGTGGTAACGTGTAGGCAATTGGCATACTGCCGTTGGCAGTATGCAAAGTGCCTACACTCTGCACTGCATCTGTGCAGCTGTCATAGACAGCTTTGTTTTTGTCTACTCTTCCCCCCAACACTCAAGTAGCACACTGGGAGCCCACCCCAGCGTGCTCATGCGACCCCCGCACACCATATGGCTGACAGGAGTGCCCAATCCCATGTCAGCTCTTACTACAGTTCCCACCCCAAACAGACTTGAAGGTGCCAAGCTGGGAGCCCACCCCAGTGTGGCAAATGTCCAGATGGCTGACTGGGGTGCTCAATCCCTCAGCTTCACTGATCCCCCACCAAAAACAGAGTTCCACGCTACCATGCTGCAAGCCCACCCCAGCGTGGCAGAAGTCCAGTATGGCTGACGGGTGCCCAACTCGGCCGGCTCCACTGCCCCCCCCAAAAATCCTTCTGAACTGCCACGCTGGGAGCTCACCCAGCATGGCAAAAGTCGCGTAGTCTAAACAAACATAAAAACAACTGGGGAAAAAACAGTCCCTCGTTGACTGTCTCACCCTCCCCAACTCCGCGCCCACCCTCTGGCGCACCCACCTCCCACACCCTCTGGCTCCCCTATACTTGGCCTCCGAGGGTGGTGCAACAATCTTCGTGGACTGGAACACATCTGCACTCTTCAAAGCCGACCGCGAACTGAAGAAATGCCAGTATGCTGTATAATGGCATAAATGTTTTTTTTTCAACTTTGGTGCATATCTCAGCCATTTGTAGGAATTTCTTCACCAAATTTTCAACATGGGGCTCTTGGGGCCCCACCCCATGAACTCAGTCAGTGTCATTTTGTTAATCTGTCCCA
This sequence comes from Neoceratodus forsteri, assembly GCA_016271365.2. Classification (NCBI taxonomy): domain Eukaryota; kingdom Metazoa; phylum Chordata; order Ceratodontiformes; family Ceratodontidae; genus Neoceratodus; species Neoceratodus forsteri. The sequence continues at coordinate 1,102,828,102 of CM028135.1, read as the reverse complement.
AAAGGTGATTTTGCAGTCACTGCGCAGAACCACCTTTCGGGACTAAGTAATAAAATGACAGTGTCACAGTTTATGAGGTAGACCCCCAAAAACCTTATGTTGAAAATTTGGTGGAAAACTTCCAAATGACTGTTTTATTAGGGTGCTATGCAGTTCCTACACAATTTAAGTTTGAGAATTTTAATATTTTCACTCAGATGTTTCCACATTGCCATTTTACCACACCTCCTTATGAACAGTCCAGCTGTCATTTTTCATATCTCACCCAAAATGTGTTTGCACACATGTAGCGCACATTAGCGCAGTCGGTGTGCGAAATCAATGTTCAGGACAAAGTAAGAAATCACAGTGACACTGGTCATGAGCAGAGCTGTTAAAATGGCTATGTTGAAAATTTGGTGACAAAAGTCCATAAAATGACTCTGTTACGAGCGTGCATCGCGCAGTTTCCATGCACCCTCGTAAGTTCACGAATTTGTAATATTTTCAGTCCAGATTTTCAACACTGACATTTTTTCAGACCTCCTTATGAACAGTACAGCTGTCATTTTGCACACCCTGGCTGAAATGTGCTTTTCGCACTTCCAGTGCAGAATAGCACGGTCGCTGTGGGAAATTAGTGTTCGGGACAGATTATGAAAATCACAGTGACACTGTTTATGAGTGGAGGTCCCAAAATGCCTGTGTTGAAAATCTGCTGTAAAAAATCCCCAAACTACTTACATTACGGGTGTACATTGCGCAGTTTCTACACACGCTCGTGACTACACCAGTTTTTGTATATTTTCACTCCAGATTTTCAACAATGCCATTTTTTACACCTCCTCATGAACAGTACACCTGTCACTTTTCACATCCAGTTTGAAATGTGTTTTCACACCTGTGGTGCCAATTGCGCAGTCGCTCTGCAAAATCACCTTTCCCGTAACGAACTGAAAGTGTCACTGTTCATGCGGTGGGGTCTCAAAAAACCCATGTGGAAAACTTGGAGTAAAAATACCAAGAAACTCCCAGGACATTAGGGTTTTCGACCATAACGCCCTACCCTGTAGGGACTGACAGGTGTCAGGGCTGTGACTTAGGATTGTCGACAGTAATGCTCATGCCATTTCACCCCCAACCCCACCCTGCAGCCACTGACAGGCATCGAGGTGCGCCTTGGACCCTTTGCCCCCAGAGTTCACCCCATTCTCCTATACTGCGCCCATTTCAGCGTATTTCCTTATGGAATGAGGTGAATGTAAAGCCCAAACACCCCAAGGCACACCTCAACACTTGTCAGTGTCTGAAGGGTCGGGTGAGGTGAAGTGTCGTGACCATCATGGGCGACGACCCAAAGGCACGCCCCAATGCCCGTCCATGTGAGGGTGGAGCTGGCGTCAGTTCAATACTTCACTGCCATTCCTATACTGCATCTGTCTAACTCCTGCACTTCCAATGCTAATGCCAGCAAGCAAACATTCAGCATTGACAAATGCTTGTTTATTTATAGTGCACACTTTTGTGAATCCAGCGAACTTAAAACAGAGCAACAGGGTACAATGTGAATAACGCAGTCATCGAACAGATAATAAATGACACATAATGTACAGGAAACTACAGTTCTAACTAGTCAGATGGGTGAGCCACATAGCATCTGGAAAACAAACTGAAACAAACTCATTTCATTTAATTTATTTGCAACTGCAGGTAGGTACACTGAGATACAAGATCCCATTTTCAGGCACAACCTGAAGTCAGTAGGTTCAACGGACAAACTAACAACATAGAATACATTAATCAACCATTAAATACAATAAACAGTTGATACATCATTTTACACAAGAGCAAACATTCATTTTTTTTAAATGAATGTAAGCAGCGGTGGAGAAAGTGATGACTGATAAAGAAGACTTTGAAGACTCATGCAATAGGCTCTGGGCAGGTAGAGCTGAAAAGTCACTTCTTCAGAAATATGAACATTCAAACTTGGGGGAAAAAAAGAGGACCACTATTCCATTGGGCCCTCCCTCACAATGCAGTGGGAGTACCACTGCATCCCCTTTACTTTAGAGTATTGATCTAGTTTAAGCTTAACATGCCGACGGATGCACTTGTTCTGGACGGCTGTGCTAAGTGCTCACTGTCTTTTCAGTGAAGCAGTTCTTCCAGGTAGTTTCTTTGAATCCCGTCCACCTTTGCATTGAGGGGTGGACATAGTTCTTTTCTGGAGGTGAGAGTCCGGTAGGGACTTGCTAATCTGAGGATGGATAAAGCAATGTGGCCAGATGGGGTGCATCCAAGGGTACTGAGGGAGCTCAGGGAAAAGAGAAAGTCCAGAGGGGGTATTGCTAAGCTCAAAGGAGAAAAGGGGGCATGTGAGGAGGAGGACCCTGTAAAAGCATCTATCCTAGATAGATACTTTTGCTCAGTATTTACTGAAGACAAGGTAGGGCAGGGCCCACAGCTCAGCACCATGGACATGGGGGGGAAGGAGGTGAGCACTACTCCCTTCACGAAAGAAAGGGTCCTACAAGAGCTTGCTAAGCTCAGGATGGACAAGCCAATGGGACCTGATGGCATACATCCCAGGGTACTAAAGGAGCTAAGGGTGGAACTAGCAAAGCCATTAGCAGAACTGTTTAATGAGTCTCTGAGCACAGGAGAGGTCCCAGAAGACTGGAGAAGGGCTCATGTGATCCCGTTCCACAAGAGTGGTAGTAGGGAGGAGGCAGAGAACTACAGACCAGTCAGTCTTACCTCAGTAGTGGGCAAGATTATGGAGGCACTCCTTAAGGAAAGGATAGTGCAACACCTGGAATCCATAGGGACACAGGATCCAAGACAGCATGGGTTTACAAAAGGAAGGTCCTGGCAAACTAATCTCATAGATTTCTTTGACTGGGTAACCAGAGTGGTGGACCAAGGGGGGAGCAGTTGATGTCGCCTACCTTGACTTCAGCAAAGCTTTTGACACTGTTCCACATAGAAGATTGATAAATAAGCTGGGTAGGCTTGGAGTCGGTCAGAAGTTGGTCAACTGGGTGGCAAACTGGTTGACGGGCAGAAAACAGAGAGTGGTGGTAAATGGTATGCAGTCAGAAGAGGTGCAAGTCACAAGTGGGGTACCTCAGGGATAAAGTCCTGGGGCCAGTCCTCTTCAATATCTTTATCAGTGACATTGCAGATAGACTAGAGGGTAAGGCTTGTCTGTTTGCAGCCGACACCAAGATCTGCAACAAAGTAGATGATCCAGATGGGGCGGGCAGAATGAGAAGAGATCTGGATAAACTAGCAAAATGGTTGGAAGAGTGGCAACTGGGATTTAATGCAAAGAAGTGCAAGATCATGCACATAGGAAAGAGGAAACCCTGAAGCCACCTATAGGATGGGAGGGGAGTCGCTGGCAGTCACAAAGGAAGAAAGAGACTTGGGCATCATCATTACCGATGACCTGAAATCATCCAAGCAGACCTCTAAAGCAGTAGGTAAGGCTAGGGGGATGCTAGGGTGTATTAGTAGGGGTATCACAAGTCGGAAGAGGGAGGTAATAATCCCTCTTTACAAGACACTGGTTAGGCCCCATCTGGAGTACTGCATGCAATACTGGAGGCCACACCTTCACAAGGACATTAACCAAATTGAGGCAGTCCAGAGAAGGGCAACCAAAATGGTGCAGGGACTGCATCAGAAGACATATGAGAACAGATTAACGGAGCTCAATATGTATACCCTAGAGCAAAGGAGGGAGAGAGGTGATATGATCGAAACATTCAAACACCTTAAGGGCATTAACAAGGTGAAAGAGTCTAACATGTTTCAATATAAGAAAAAGAGCAGGACAAGGGGACACAGCATGAGATTAGAGGGAGGCCGATTAAGGGGTAATGTGAGGAAGTTCTTTTTCACAGAAAGAGTGGTGGATACATAGAACGGCCTACCTCAGGAAGTGGTGGCTATGAATACAGTGCAGGGCTTCAAACAGGCATGGGATAGGCATAAGGGAGCAATACAGATGAGTATGAATAGATAGGCCACTGACAGCAAAGGACGATGGCACATTTATAAGGTAGAAAAAGAAATGGGCAGACTGGATGGGCCTTGCGGTCCTTATCTGCCATCAACTTCTATGTTTCTATGTTTCTATGAAATACTGGCTGCACCCTTCACAATTCTGTTTAGCAGCAGCTCATTGGAAATGTGAGGGCTCTGGAGGACTGTAGGAGGGTGGATGTAGCCCCACTACACAAAAGTGGTAGCAGGGAAAAGGCTGGCAATTATAGGCCAGTCAGCCTGACATCAGTGGTGGGAAAGTTAATGGAATCACTGCTGAAGGAAAGGATACAAGACCCGAGGCAGCGTGGGTTCACAGAGGGGAGGTTATGTCAAACAAATCTGATAAATTTCTTTGACTGGGTAACAAAGGATTTCGATCATGGTGTTGCAGTGGACATGGCCTACCTAGATTTCAGTAAGACATTGAACATCTTTCCTTATAGGAGACTAGTAAGCAAGCTGGGTAGCTTAGGAGTGGCTCCAAAGATTGATAAACTGGATAAAAAATTGGTTAGGGGATAGGTGACAGAGGGTGGTGCTAAACAGAGTTCACTGCGAGGAAGTGAGGGTGACCAGCAGACTGCCTCAGGGATCAGTGCTGGGACCGGTCTTCTATAATGTCTTTATAAGTGACACTGCAGAGGAGCTGGAAGGCAGGTCTGCCTCTTTTGCAGATGACACCAAAATCTGCAATAGGGTGGACACTCTGGGGGTGGGTGGAAAGGATGAGCAGAGACCTGAGAAAACTAGAGGAGTGGTCAACAGTATGGCAGCTGGGTTTCCAGTTACCCACCCAACAGCAACAGTTCAACATCAAGGTCCCCTACTGCGACTACAGCGCCATGCTGCTGTAGGGGACACGCTGGAATTGGGCACTGTCGTCGGGGGTCCTTCACCCCCCCAAATCAGCTCCGACTTGGAGTTGATAATCGTAAGGGGGGGGAGGTGCAGGGGGCACAGCCCCCGTGTGGGGGGTTTGGGGAGAGGCCCCCCTAAGAAAACACTTTGTGGCATGGGAAAGTGGCAGCCAACTGCAAAATGCGGTCGACCTGCCGGTTTCGCTTTCGGGGCATTCGACAAATATTTGTCGAACACCCGTCATGGATCCTTGGGTTTCAATGCAAAAAAAGTGCAAAACAATGCACTTGGGGCACAGAAACCTAGCGGCAGAGTACAAAATGGGTGGTGTGGTACTGACGACCACCAAGCAGAAAAGAGACCTGGGAGTAATCAAATCAGATGACCTAAAGGTGATCAGGTGGTGCAATAAGGCAGGAGGGAGAGCTAGCAGGATGCTGGGGTGCACAGGGAGGGTATCACCAGCACAGAGAGGGAGGTGGTTTTGCCTCTATATAGATCAGTGGTAACACCCCCACCTTGAGTATTGTTTCCAGTTCTGGAGACCACATCTCTGGATGGACACAGACAAAGTGAAGGAGGTCCAGAGGAAGGAATTAAAATGGTGCAGGGTCTGTATCAAAATCCCTATGAGGAGAGACTGAATGACCTCAATATGTACACCCCAGAACAAAGGAGGGAGAGGGAGGATATGATAGAGACCTTTAAATACCACACAGGGATATATAAGGTACAGGAGGGGAGTATTTTTCAGAAGGAAAGATGATCAAGAACAAGGGGACATGCTATGAAACTGGAGGGAGGTAGATTCTGGACAGATGTGAGAAAGTACTTCTTCACAGAAAGAGTGGTGGATTCCTGGAACAGCCTTCCAGCAGAGGTGGTGGGGGAAAAAACAGTAGTGGGGGTTCATGAATTCATGGGATAAGCACAAAGGAATCATAGTGGAAAGGAAGGGGGAGGGAGAAAGAGGTGTAGATTAGGCACGATCTGCAGTTATAATGCAGAAAGAGAGAAATGGGCAGACTGGATGGACCAAGCAGTCATTATCTGCCATCATAGATACATAGATACATAGACAGTGTCGGCAGATAAGGGCCTATGGCCCACCTAGTCTGCCCATTTGAGCTTGTAAGTTCAGTTTGTTTTCCTAGAAGTCTATTTCCCCTTACTCCTGACCTCTAGAATTCCTTTATGTCTATCCCATGCATTCTTAAATCCTGTGATTGTTTCAGCCCCCACCACTCTCTGGCAGGGTGTTCCACTTGTCCACCACCCGCTCTGTGAAGAAATTCTTTCTCATGTTTCCTCTGAATCGTCCTCCTCCAACTTCATCCCATGCCTCTAGTCCTGGAAACATCTTTTCGCTTAAAAATAGTGTTTTCCTGCACCCTGTTCCTCCCTGTAAGATACTTGTATGTCTCTATCATATCCCCTCTCCCTCCTCTCCTCCAGGGAGTACATGTTCAGTTCCTTCAACCTGTCTTCATAGGACTTGTGATGCAACCCATGCACCATCTTTGTTGCCCTCCTCTGAACCTTCTCTACCCTGTCTACGCCTCCACGTAGGTATGGTCTCCAGAACTGTACACTGTACCCAGGTGGGGCCTCACTAGTGTCTTGTATAGCGGAATTATGACCTCCCTTTTCCTGCTGGTGATGCCCCTGCCTATACATCCCAGCATCCTATTTGCTTTACCTGATGCCTTGTCACACTGTTTCCCTACCTTGAGGTCATCAGAGATGACAACCCCAAGATCCTTTCCTGCTTGGTGCATGCTATATCCTCACCCCCCAACTGATATATTGTGCCAGGGTTTTTTGCCCATATGCATTATCTTGCACTTATTTGCATTGAATTTCAACTGCCAAACCCTTGACCATTCTTCAAGTTTCTGCAGGTCCCTTCTCATTCTATCTACACCCTCTGGTGTGTCTATCTGTTACAGAGCTTTGTGTCATCAGCGAACAGTGAAATTCTGCCTTCTATATCCTGTGCAATGTCACTGATGAAGATGTTGAATAGGACCGTCCCAGCACTGATCCCTGTGGTACCCCACTGGTCACTCTTCCCTCTGTGGAGTGACAGCCATTTACCACCACCCTCTGTGTCCTGCCATCCAGCCAGTTACCTACCCACCACACTACTGTCCTGCCCACACCCATATTCCCCAGTTTGTGTAATAGTCTTCTATGTGGCACAGTGTCAAAGGCCTTGCTGAAGTCCAGATAGGCCATGTCCACTGCCCTCCCTGATCCACCTCCCTAGTCACCCAGTCAAAAATTCAATGAGGTTGGTCTGACATGACCTCCCCTGGTGAAACCATGCTGCCTTGGGTCCTGTAGTCCATTGACAACCAGATGTTCCACCAATCTCTCCTTCAGTAGTGCTTCCATGATCTTTCCACTACCGAGGTGAGGCTGACTGGTCTGTAGTTCCCTGCTTCCTCTTTGTTCCCACTTTTGTATAAGGGACTACATCTGCTGTCCTCCAGTCTTTGGGTACCTCCTGTTTCCAGTGATTGGCTGAACAGGATAGCCAGAGGTTCAGCCACCACCTCTCTTAGTTCTTTAAGGACCCTGGGGTGCACCCATCTGGCCCCATTGCTTTATCAGCTCTTATTACTTCCAGTTCCTTCAGGACCCTTTCTGTGTAAAGGGACTTGTGTCCATTCTGCACCATTCTCACCCCTTGTACTCCCTTCAGACCCATTACCCCCTCTTCCTTAGTAAAGACTGAGCAGAAATACCTGTTCAATATGTCAGCTTTACTGTTGTCATCCTCCACGGCTCCCATCCTCCCCTTCAGTCTCACTATCCCTCCTTTGTCCTTCTTTTTTTCACTTATGTACCTGTAAAGGTTTTGTCCCTTTAACCACTGATTTTGCAATGTGTTCTTCTGTCTGAGCTTTGGCTTCCTTACTGACTTCCCTGCCTCCCTTTGTTTCTCCTGGTACTTCTCCCTATCCCCTTCTGCCTGTGTCTTTTTGTATTGCCTGAATGCAATCTTTTTGGCTTTCACTTTCTTTGCTACCTCTTTGGAAAACCATAATGGTCTCCTCTTTCTTTCCTCTTGCTAACCTGCTTAATGCATAATTCTGTTGTTCTTATAATCCCCATTTTAAATACTGCCCACTGTTCCTCAATCCCTGATTCCTGTCCCATTCCCCTTAATGCCTCTTTCAAGCATCTCCCCATTTTCCCAAAGTCTGCCCCCTAAAATCCAGGATCGTGTTTTGTGTGGTTTGGTTCTGCTCTTTCTGTGATTTCAAACCACAATGACTGGTGGTCACTGTTACCCAGGTGCTCCCCACTGTTACCCCATCACACTGTCCCTGTTTGTGAGCACAAGGTCCAGTATTGCCTTCTGCCGAGTTGGTTCCATGACCAGTTGCTTGAGGAAGGCACCCTGAAGGAGTCAGGATAAATCTGCTCTAGTTGATGCTGCTGCTGGGATGCTCCAGTCACGTCTGGTATATTGAAGTCTCCAACCAGTACTACCTCACCCTTGTCTGCCATCCTTTGGATGGCTAGCATCAGCTCCCTATCTGTTTCTTCCTCCTGGGCTGGTGGTCTATAGACCACACCTGTGCTGATGGCTGGCCCCATTTTCCTTTCCAGCTTAACCCACAGTATCTCTCCCCCATTTTGTTCCTCCTGGATCTGTGTGGCCCTTATGTCATTTTTCACATACAGTGCCACTCCTCCTCCCTTCCTGCCTGCTCTGTCTCTTCTGAATATGTTGTAGCCAGGTATGGCCATCTCCCAGTCATGGTTATCATTACACCAGGTTTCAGTGATGGCCACAATGTCCAGGTCTGACTGTACCATGACAGCCTCCAGATCTTCCATCTTGTTGCTAAGGCTCCTGGCATTTGCACACATGGCTTTCCATGATTTGACCTCCCTAGACTGCTTCACTGTTCTACTCCAGCCCCTTCCGTGGTGGTCATTTATCCCTGGTTCTCCTTGCTGTCTGCCCCTTCTGCTGAATTTTGCCCCTCTTTTCTGCTTATCCACCTTTTGGACACTAATCTCCATCTTTTGCACACTGCTTTGCAGAGATAGCCACTCCTCTGGTTCACTGGTTCCATTACTAGCTGTGGGGGGTGAGCAAGTAGGTATCATCCTTGCTGGCCTGCCACCCCCCTTTGCCAGTTTAAATGCTTGTCGATGTAGCATTTAAACTTATCATTGAGTGCTTGGATTCCCCTCCAGGATGGATGCAGGCCATCAGGCTTGAACAAACCTCCATCCCTCCAGATGGGTCCCCAGTCACCAATGAATCCAAACCCTTCCTCACAGCACCAGTTCTTCAACCATGAGTTAAAGTTCCTGGTGCATGCACTCCTATGCTCTCCCTTGCCTTCACAGGTAGTACTTGAGAAAGTGACAGAAGTAGCTACTTGCTTGAGACCCTCCCAGTTTCCTAAACTCTTCCTGAACTTCCTTTGGCTCCCCATTTGCCAAGTCATTAGTACCTAGGTGGATAATGACATCCAGCTCACCCTTCTGTCTTGCCTTCCCAGTGATCCCCAGTATCTTCCTTCCATCCCTCCATGCCGTGGCACCTGGTAGGCACCTCACCTCCCTGTCCTCCCCTCCTGTGTTCCTAGCTGGATCCCTCTTATGATGGAGTCCCCACCAGGATTCGCCTCCTCCCTCTGGGGTCCACTGCTTTCCCACTGAGGTCACCTCCTTGCCTAACCTCCACATCCTTTCCTTCCACTTCCTGGGTACCTCTATTTGGTTGTCCTCATTTGCCAGTGTGGCATATGAGTTCTTGAGAGGAATAGGATCTGGGATGTGCCTCTGCCTGACTGCTCTAACCCTCCCTGAGCCCACTGTCATCCAAGTGCTCCTCGTTCGGCATCCTTGAGGCAGCTGCATTGGACTTGGTGGTTCCTGGACAGGGTGATGGTACTCCTGACCCAGTTTACTTCTGCTCTGAGACTGGCTACCCATCCCGCGGTCCGAGAGATGCATGCAGATGGGGCAGCACCTCAGTGTCCAGAAGGTCTGCCTGAATATGTGCCCCACAGCCACTGCATTGCACCACTCCCCACATTATACTGCAATTCCACTACTTATCTGCTACTGAAGCTCTCTTAGTTCTCTTTTTATTTATTTACAGTACTAAAAATCCTGTAACTGATCCTCAGATATATATTTTTTAAGGAAAAAGAAACCAATAAATAAATAAATGAGTCAAAACACTTGTCGTGTTGAGGGTGGTCTTCTTCCCCTTATGCCCTCCTACTTCACACCTCTTACTTATACCCTGTGTTTAGCTCCTGTCAATCAGATTTATCAGGGCATATAATTAAGAGTTGGGGGAAGGGGGGAGGGGGGAAAATTTGCAGCAATTAAAGACACAGAATTACACCACCACTATTTTTAAATTTTCAACAGCCCAAAAACAATTATAAGTAAAGACAACACAGAAAGAAAGTATAGTGTCACACTGCGGAGCCACTTAAATTTTGTGTTTCTATTTCTCTGTCGTTATTGCAGCGTACTGTAACTACACACTCTGGAGTGTGTTATTACATTCATAAAACGATTATGGACACGTAGCCTTCATTATAAAGTACAGACCAAGCAAAGCACAGCACTGTACATTATGGACACAGGACCTTCATTGTAATGTAAAGACTGAGATTTCGGGCACAGCACAATGCCTGTCATATGCAGTCCTGTTAGAATACTGTCTTTTATGCCGGCCCGGTAGGGTTGAGGATTGAGGTGCTGGACGCAACACCTCGCTCCAAGCTGGCGACCCGGGTTAGGGAATGAGTCAGGGTCGCCGGGAGGTGGTAGGGAGGACTAGTTGGCGATCGGCGACAGCTCTCTAGTCCTGGGGAAAGGGGTGGGTGCATGCTGCGCTCTGGTGGTCCCTGGTGACGCCCGGAGGAACTGCATTTGCATGGGTGCTAAGCAGGGGGGGAGCACGGCAGATGTCTGAACATCGTGCATGGACACCACTGCACGTCCGTGCTCTCATCGGGGAGAAAAAGGGTAAATGGCAGCATAGTCAGTGGCAGCTTGATAGCCGCTAGCTTCACCGGCCGACGATGCCTGAAATAAGGCATGTGCCGGTATTGGATCCTCGCCGGGCATGAGGGGGTTGGGGGGGCCCCTCTCGATGGTCATAGCTGCATATGCCAGCTGGGCACATCAGCTTCCGGGTCGGTGGTGAAGGAAGGAGCAGTGGCTGGATGTATAGCAGGGCTGTGGCTGCAAGTTGAGAAAAAGAGATGTGATAAAAAGAAAGAATACTGTGTCTTTGCACTTTGGTGTGTTACACTTGGTCCCCACACCCATACTGATAACCCACTGTGCACCACTGACAATTATCTATTATATTTATAATCAGTACTAACATTTAGGGCGTTGGCACTTACTGTATAAGTGTAAGTTACCAGGGACATTATTACTGCGATCATTGTAAGTAACGCATAAGTAACGTGCTGAGAATATGTCTGTATTCTTTGTATATTCTTCTGAGAAGTTATTGTATAGCCTATACTGCCATCATGCAGATTTATGTAACACCACAATTATACCATTTTATGTATGTCTTTGTTTTTATTTTAGCTGATTTTACACATTTTGTAAATCTGTAGATAACACTGCGGAGCCACTTAACTTTTGGCCAATAGGGCTTGTTTTATGTATCTAACTTACCTACAAAAGTAATAGTTACCATGGGGATTATCACCGTATATAACTTGCTGTATTACGATTTCTCACTGAGACCGTCTTCATATCCTGGGGTATTGGAAAACTCTGACTCCCAGTGTCTATTTGGTAAGACCTGTTTTTAGGGCATCAGTCTGCTTTTGTGTAATAAACAAGTTTATTACCGCATATGCCTCTGTCTGTTGTTTCTTCTGCTGGTTTATTACCACCAAGAACATGAGAAGGGCTTGACATCCTGACATTATTGGTGACTGTGTGAAGGTGGTCTAAACTAGTGAAGATTCACTGTTTGCTGGCTTTGCCCTTGTGGGTTATGGTAGAAAGTAAGTGTACACACCTGTACCACCTCGCTCATGTTTTTCACTCCGTAGCATCTTGTAAAGTCTGGCTGCTTACTAGGCAATTGATGCACTCTCAACTTATTCAATAGCAGTTTTGAGTTGCAGAATTGCATGAGTGCAGATGCCCAATGCTCTGTTTGGTTCAACCACTGTGGATTGATACACAGCAGGGTACCCACTGACAGGTCCATTTGTGTTTCCCAACCTTTTCTGTTATGTCCAATATCTGCGCAAATCTGAGACTCGATGACTTTAACTTTTTCACTTCCTATGGAGGCTGGAGCGACTTCTTGCTGGACACAAAAACTCCGATAACCCTGTACTGGGGATCTCGACCCCGTACTCAGAGGTAAGCCTAATAGCCAAAAGGCGTGATTCTAAAGGGCTGCTACTCACGGCTCTATATGCTGCTCTACAAGCCTCCAGGGTGAGATTTTGTTCCCTTGAACTGCAACACTCAGCTCTTAACAAAGAGATGGGCTTGCAGGCATCTAAATGTCTTTAAAAAGTGCAGGAACTAGAAGACGGACTTCAGTCCCTGTGTAGTAAGAACGAGACTCTTTTGCATTGTACAGTACAAAATAATGATCGAGAGTTAAGCATGTTGAGAGAGGATTATGATAGGTTGAAGCAGGATAAGAAGCAGGTGTTGCAAATGTATGATTTACTGAGAGAGATGAATGAGTCTTTGCAAGAGGAGAATGAGGAGTTGCAGGAGGACCTTATACAGGTAAGTCTTGAATTGGACAGAGAGCTTAGGGACAACTGAGAATAGAGCGCCACATATAGAGTGTTACAGAAAGAGGTTTTGACAGGTGTTGGGCAGAAACATAGAAACATAGAAACATAGAAGTTGACGGCAGATAAGGACCGCAAGGCCCATCCAGTCTGCCCATTTCTTTTTCTACCTTATAAATGTACCATCGGCCTTTGCTCTGTCAGTGGCCTATCTATTCATAGTCATTTGTATTGCTCCCTTATGCCCATCCCATGCCTGTTTGAGCCCTGCACTGTATTCATAGCCACCACTTCTTGTGGTAAGCCATTCCATGCATCCACCACCCTTTCTGTGAAAAAGAATTTCTCACATTCCCCTTAATCGGCCTCCCTCTAATCTCATGCTGTGTCCTCTTGTCCTGCTATTTTTCTTATATTTAAACATGTTAGACTCTTTCACCTTGTTAATGCCCTTAAGGTGTTTGAATGTCTCGATCATATCACCTCTCTCCCTCCTTTGCTCAAGGGTATACATATTGGGCTCCGTTAATCTGTCCTCATATGTCTTCTGATGCAGTCCCTGCACCATTTTGGTTGCCCTTCTCTGGACTGCCTCAATTTGGTTAATGTCCTTGTGAAGGTGTGGCCTCCAATACTGCACGCAGTACTCCAGATGGGGCCTAACCAGTGTCTTGTACAGAGGGATTATTACCTCCCTCTTACGACTTGTGATACCCCTACTAATACACCCTAACACCCCCCTAGCCTTACCTACTGCTTTAGAGGTCTGCTTGGATGATTTTAGGTCATCAGTGATGATGATGCCCAAGTCTCTTTCTTCCTTCCTTTGTGACTGCTAGCAACTCCCCTCCCAGCCTATAGGTGGCTTCAGGGTTTCTCTTCCCTATGTGCATGATTTTGCACTTCTTTGCATTAAATCCCAGTTGCCACTCTTCTGACCATTCTGCTAGTTTATCCAGATCTCTTCTCATTCTGCCCACCCCATCTGGATCATCAACTCTGTTGCAGATCTTGGTGTTATCTGCAAACAGACAAGCCTTACCTCTAGTCCATCTGCAAGGTCACTAATGAAGATGTTGAAGAGGACTGGCCCCAGGACTGATCCCTGAAGTACCCCATTTGTGACTTGCATCTCTTCTGACTGTATACCATTTACCACCACTCTCTGTTTTCTGCCCGTCAACCTGTTTGCCACCCAGTTGACCAACGTCTGACCCACCCGAGCCTACCAGCTTATTTATCAATCTTCTATGTGGAACAGTGTCAAAAGCTTTGCTGAAGTCAAGGTAGGCGACATCAACTGCTCCCCTTGGTCCACCACTCTGGTTACTTCCAGTCAAAGAAATCTATGAGATTAGTTTGACAGGACCTTCCTTTGTAAACCCATGCTGTCTTGGATCCTGTGCCCCTATGGATTCCAGGTGTTGCACTATCCTTTCTTATTTTTGCCTTGGAATGGGATGATTTAGATGTAGTAGCCAAATTGAACCATACCATGTGATGGTCACTGGCCCCAGGTGACCTTCTACCTGGAGATCTGTGATCCTTCTTTGTTAGTCAGTACTAGATCTAGGATAGCCCTGTCTCTTGTGGGTTGCTGTACCAGTTGTTTGAGGCCCTCCCCTGCAGGGAATCCACTATGAGTCTAGTTCTGGCAGATGCTCCTGCTGGTATTGACCAATCTGTATCCGGCATGTTGAAGTCTCCCATTATCAGAACCTCCCTTTAGCTGTCATGTTTGTATATCTTCTAACAGTAATGTGTCTATGTCCTCCCTCTGGTCTGGGGGCCTGTAGACAACCCCAGTTCTTATGGCTGTCCCATTTCTTGTTTCCAGGGTGACCCACAGTTCTTCTGGCTCCTTATGTGTATTCTGAATTTCTGTAGCTTTGATATTTTCATTAACATACAGGGCCACTCCTCCCCTTTTGCACCTCGGTCTCTTCTGAACAATACATAGCCAGGTACTGAAGTCTCCTAAGTGTGGTTACTGTTAAACCACGCCTCACTAATTGCTACTATGTCCAGTTTAGCCTCTGACATTATTGCCTGCAGGTCTGGGATCTTATTCCCAGGCTGTGAGCATTTGTGTACATGATTTTCCATTGGCCAGATTTTGTGTGTTAGTTGTTGGGTGAAGTTTGGCATTACCTCCCCAAGTGTCAAGGGGAGACAAACCTTTTTCTTACCTGGTGATGCAAATGAACGGCAAACATGCTGAATTCCTGTTTGACCACTAGCTGAGGGGAGGGTGTTCTTCCCATTCGACGATGGGTGCTGCACCCTCCCCATTTGCTAGTTTAAATATTCTGCAAAGACGCCAAACTTCTGCCCCAATGCACTGACTCCCTTTAGTCAGATGCAGTCCATCAAATTTAAAGAACTTTCGCCTCAGAACTGTTGCCAGTTCCCTACAAATCTGTGTCCTTTTTCCTGGCACCAGCCCTTGAGCCACGTGTTTAGCCCCCTATCTCCCTTTCTCTGACCTTCCGTCCATCTGCTCCCCTCCCAGACTGGCAGGATCTCGAGAAGGAGATGCGACTGAAATAGATGATAGTTTGTCACCCAGCCTAGTCAGGTGTTCCTTGGTCTCCACAACTGACTGGCTGGTGAGATCATTAGTCCCTATGTGTACTAGGACATCAATGTTTTCTCCTGCTTTGTGAACAATTTTAGCAATGCGGTCAGTGTCTCTCCATGCTGATGTACCTGGGAGACATCTGACCATCACCCCTGGCTGGAGATGGGTATCAACTCCCCGAATCATGGAGTCTCCTATGATCAGAAGTTTTTTGGATTTCCTTTGTGCTTGTTTTGTTTTGGTTCCTGATTTGGGTGAGTTTTGTTGTGCTAGCTCCTGTGCCGCAGTGTCCTGCTCTGCAGTGTCTTCTGCCTCTTTATTTGATTTCAGAGATAGAGGCAGATACCTGTTTGTAGTGTTTATATGGTTTTGGAGGTAATGTGTTGGAGAGCAGAGAGTGATGGGGCACCTGATTTGCTTCTCCTAACCACCTGCCAATCTCCTGACCAACTACCTCTGCAGTCAAGGTTTTCTGTTGGATGCTGGGGAAATGGTGGTGGTTCTTATAATGTATTTCCTCTTCAATATGAAATTTGAGGCGGCAATCTCTGCCCATGCTGCCCGGAGCTGAGCCCTAAGATCTCCAAAGGCCCAGCATGTAGGACAGTGTCCTAAATCCTGTAAGACTGTCCTTCTGAAAATTGTTCCACAGTACCTGCAGTTAATGAAATCCATTCCAAATAAGTTGCTGGGTTTGTAACCTAGTCAGAGTAATTAGAAGGAGAAAAAAAGGAAAAAATGCAAGTAATGGTTTAATTGTGCTTTGTTTAACTTCTTATAACAAGTTAAATTACTAGTGCCCCTGTAAATTAGATCACCTTGTGGAGGCCCCACTGATCCGCCCCTTCCTGCTCTGCCACAGGAAATGTCACAACTGTGGTACCCTATAAAAGGAGTGTAGCGTGGGGTGGTTGGGGATGGGGGTGGGTGGCTGGGCCCTTCCCCTGCCTAAAAAGAAGAACCACGGACGAAAGAACAAGGAGGTAAGAGCAGAAACAATCAGTCAACAACAAATGCAGTAACCCTGAAAGCTTATCCTAAATGTTAGATAAAACTGTAAAACCTGTAAAGCACCACCTGTAATAATTTCAGAGAAGATATACGCTGTAAGAAACACTTTGCTCCAGAGAAAAATAAAGCAGTAACAGAAGATATACCTTGCAAAAGACAATTTGAATCAGAAGATTACAGGAGTAATCTGTTAGCACACACCTGTAGGCACACCTTGTAATAATGCAGAAGAAGGTATACCAGCAACAACAATTTGAATCAGAGAAAAAATAAAGCAATGAAATGTTAGCAACAAACAGTAGCAATCCCTGTGAGTAAAAAATAAAAACACCACCACACAGTAAATCTGCTTAGTCAGACTAAGTCTTAATCCTTTTCCCTTGCTCTGGTAAGTTTCTCTACTCTGCCTTTCAAGCAGTCTTAGAAGGAAAGAGCTCAGGTGAAGCTAGGTGCCTTGGCCAGCAAACCAAGTCTTCTACACTGAACAATGCAAAAGTTAGTTACACACAGTGCAGAACTAAGATGAGGAAACTGCGTCATCATTGAGAGGTGTTGGCTGGTCATGTCAAAACAATGGGCGGGTTTCATTACACACCCATCGACCTTACGTCAT
This sequence comes from Neoceratodus forsteri, assembly GCA_016271365.2. NCBI lineage: Eukaryota > Metazoa > Chordata > Ceratodontiformes > Ceratodontidae > Neoceratodus > Neoceratodus forsteri. Next base: position 1,102,811,223 of record CM028135.1, on the reverse strand, counting down.
ACGAGATGACAATTCTGGTGATGACATCAGCCAAGATGGTGCCCAGCCACACCCTCAATATGGTGCTTCCCCCAACCACCACTCACAAGATGGCAGCACCCTACGTTGAGACAGAGCAACCCTACATCATGAGAAATATGGTGACTCTCATGTGCGATGCCAAGATGGTGAACCCCATGACAGGGATGAGGTCAATGCCTAGCCCCTCCAATTACCATCCTGAAAAAGGAGGACAGAATGGAGATCAATCAGATGATTGAGACCGCCCTCACTAGGACACAGACGACTGAGGAGCAGAGACAGGTCTTCCGAGAACACATGGAAAACATGTTAAAGGAAGTTACTACTCAGCAGTTGCTTGTTCACTCTGTGGCTGATGTCACAGTAGAGGCCGCCCTTCAAGGCGCACAATCCTGATCCACGTCCTGTAATTCAGACTAGTCCCCTTCAGGCGGCTCACTCTGTACAGCAGATCGCTGACAATATAGGCTGCATGACCCCCAATGACAATCTCAGCTGTCATTTGGAGAAAGTTTTTTCCAAATGCGAGATGCTCGGTCTATTGGCAGGCTACCAAGTACAGATCCTCTGCAGACCGTAGACCCCAGCCTCTGGGCAAAACTCTCAGAGGACATTCGCCAAGCCGCAGATGTGACTTTTGATAACATCACTGCTAAACTCATTGCCACACACTCCCCAGACATGATTGATGTTATGTTGGTCCATCCCATTAAACAGTATGCCAAGGAAATCCCAATACTATACCATCAAAGGTTATGCTTGGCCTACCGTACTGGCAAGGTGTTATCACAAGAGATAGCGAACAAAGATCAAATAGGGTACAAGACCTTGTTTATTCGGAACATGATTCCGGCCGTGCGTGACAAGGTCAATCCCGCAGTTTTTCCCAGAGCTGATAAATTTGTGGACATTCTCAAAAGGATGGAACGTGTTTACCAGCTCTACCATCAAGATCTGAATTCTGGCTCAAAAGCCAAGATGGCCATGGTACAATCCACCAGCGAGCCCACAACCCACTAACCCACTACACTGTGGAGGGCAAGGCCCAGGACAACAAGGCTGCACCCTCTGATGACAAACAGGCCTACAAGACGGGGGAAACCACAACAGAAATAGGAACAGTCAAAGAAATTGAAATAAGCCTAATTCCAAACAGAATGACAACTGGGGCAATCGCAATTATCGATGAGGCCCTTCTTACCGTGATGTAGTGGTGGAGAATAATAACCTCTGCACACTCTTTGGGAAAGTCAAAACAGTGGCCGAGGCCATCCCAAGGCAGACCACTGCAGCATTAGCTCTGATAACCCAGTCCCTACTAGGCCAAGGAGACACAGGAACCTCCTCTGGCCAGGCTGCAGCAGGCCCAAATCCTGAGGCCTTGTCTAGTGCAGCTACTACCAGTGCCCAGACTTCCCTGTATCCTATGCAGGACCTAGACGATGCCAGGTGAGATCCTGCTGGCCTGCACTTTCGGGAACCACCTGAAGACACCAGTAATATTCCAGACTGACAATTACAGGCCCCAGTCTGTATTGTGAACAATATTACTATTGACACAATCAGAAGGCCTTGTACTCAGGCCACAGTCAGGGGCCGCCAAATTGTTGTATTGCTAGATACAGGCATGGCTGTGTCTGTACTACATGATGAGGATTCAGCTACTTCCTCTTGGTCCACTGGATGGAAGACCAGTGCTCAAGGTGTGGATGGCACTAGATTGTCTACCTACCATTCTATTGTACTCTCCGTGGTGTTGGGTACCCTCAACACAAATCACACTTTTGACCTCGTGGTATTACATCATCACCCCAGCATCCTAGAAATTGAATTCCTAGCACTACACAGCTGTGTAGTAGATTTAGCTAATTGGCTCTTGATGCAGATCAGAGGACAGTACCATATGGTCATGATTCCTGATTCCCACGTGATTGTTGCCATTGCTGTCAATGACAAGGAATATGATGTCATAGCTCTATTCCAGACACATAAATTCTTCAAAGAACTGTTACCCATTCTGCAGAAGTACCTTGATGTTTTCACCACACACAAACATGATTGTGGGAGAAAGATAACCATCATCAAAGCTCCAGGCCCTTACCATGACAGGCAAAGGCAATATCCTTTTCCTCCAAAGGCCTTACCATCACTCAAAGAAACTATTCAGTCACTTCTCCAGCAAGGTGTGATCAGGCCTTGTGTCTCGACTGCCAACTTGCCCATCTAGCCAGTGAAAAAGCCCAACAACTCTTGGAGACTTACTATTGACTATAGGAGACTTAAGTCACTCCTAGCTGCTCCCCTACAGTAGCCTCAGCACCAAATGTGCTCAAATTGCTAACACCAGATCGTAAGTGGTTTAGTGCCCTCCAATACAAGTTTGCTTTCACCTTTGAGGGTCGTTAGTACACCTGAACCTGCCTACCGCAGGGCTTTCACAACAGCCCCTCCCTCTTCCATCTACACACGATGGACACCTTGCAGGGTTTCTCTGCCCCAAAATGCCTTCTGTGGTATATGGATGACTTAATCATGGCAACTACCACTAAGGAGCAACAATCTGACCTTTTTGATGAGTTACTGACTCTCTTGAAGAGAGCAGGCCTCAAGTGTAACCCTGCAAAAGCACAACTGTGCCAGAAAGAGGTTATCTGCCTTGGTCTGCGTATCACAAAACAAGACAGAAGCCCATCCTGGAAGAAGATCTAAGGCCTACTAGATTTGTCACTTCCTACCAGTGTGGCAACACTCAGATGTTTCCTGGGAATGGTCAGCTATTCCAGGGATTTCATTTGTGACTTTGCACAAAAGGCCACCCTCTGTCTCAGCTCCTGAAAAAGGATGCCCCCTGGACTTGGGGTCCCATTAACACCAATGCTGTGACCCTTCTGAAACAGGCCTTGGCATCTGCTACAGCACTGGTTAACCCCAATCCAGCCATGCCCTTCCATCTGGAATCTGCTACTTTAGACATTGCCATGCCTGCAGTACTTGCTCAAAAGGTTAATAGCATTCTGAGACCTATTGCCTATGCTTCCCAGATGCTGTCCCCAGTGGAGCAGAAGTACAGTCTTTGTAAAAGACACCTTCTGTCCACCTACTGGGCTGTTAAACACTTTCTGTACATCATTGGGCATTCACCCATCATTTTGCACAACAATCACACACCCATAAACTTTCTGCTGTCAGACAGAGTGAAGGATGGCTCTGTGTCTAATACCAGACTGACTCACTAGACTCTCCTTCTCCAGGACCGTGATGTACAGGTCCACACTGCCAAAATGCCCTCAATTTTAGCCCATGGTCTTTTGTACCAAGGAGACCCACATGATTGTTCACTCCAACCTCCTGATTTGCCTGACCCAGGACCGTTTCTTCCTGCTACTCCAAAACTCCTTGCTGACACTTCCCTGTGTCATATCTTTACTGATGGCTCGGCCTCATACTACCAAGTAGAACAGATAGCTGGATTTGGAGTGTTCATCATGTGCCCTAATAGTGACACTGTCCACATGTTCAAACGCTGCAGTGTTGCATTTTCTCAGTATGCAGAACTGGCAGCTGTGGCCTGTGCTCTTGAACTGATACACCATGGTACCACGGATACCATGATCTTTACAGACTCTAAGTGGGTCTGTTGCTCTGTATCTAAATTTTTGTTTATTTATTTATTGAAATGTTTCACCAGGAAAGTATACTGAGCAATTGAAATTGCTCATCTCACAGTAGGTCATGGGGAGGGGGGTGCATGTGGGGAAAGGATACCATTCTGGGAGAAGAACTCCTTCACATCTTCTGATGGTATCCCTGTGAAATACAAAGCACTCTTTGTATACATTCACAATCTGACTCAACAGCTTAAGCACAAGCTGTTCATTCACAAGGTGAAGGCCCGCTCAAAATCTGATCCATATTTTGTCTTCAACAACCGAGCAAACACTCTTGCAAAAGAGAGTGCTCAAGGTGGGGAGACGTGGGATATGGCTCACCCTGTTGCTCTGGCAGCTGTACAAATAGCTGCCACAAGAAAGAAGAAAACTGAATCTTTTGTGCCACTGGACTTGTCCACAGCACAAAAATCTGATCCTCAGCTGAAAGAAGTGTTCAGATTTCTAGACAAAGGAACTGAACAAGAACTGCCGACCAACAACCCCTACAAAAGACATGCAGACAAACTGCATCTATCACATGGCAAGTTGATATGGTATCAGCCTGACGACCTGAACCACAGGTTGTGGATAGTTCCCAAATCACTGCAATCTAAATTCATCCATCAGGTCCATGACATCCCAACTGGAGGACACCAGGGGGTGTAAAATACAGTCCAGAGATTGAAATCTGTGGGTTGGTGGCCTGGTGCCACTAGGGATGTTAAACATTACATCCAAAACTGTTCTGTTTCTGCACAGAACAATCCTTCCCCAACCAAAAAACATGCTAAGTTACTTCCCCAGAGATAATCTGGTTCCTGGCATGCAATTCAAATTGATTTTATTGGACCTCTGACCACCAGCAGTAGGAACAACAAGTACGCACTTATGATCACTGACCTATTCTCCAAGTGGGTCGAGGCTTTTCCCACTCGACAATACACAACGAAGGCAACTGCAAGAGTCCTGGTAGAACTATTGTTTTCCAGGTGGGGCCTACCTCTTATGGTAGACTCTGATCAAGGAACTAGCTTTACAGGTGATATGATGCAAGAAACACTTAAAACTTCTTGGTGTACACCAGAAGTTTCACACTCCTTACCATCCTCAATCTTCAGATCAGGTAGAAAGAGCCAACAGACAGATAAAGCAAATGCTATCCAAATTTATCGAGGATAGTCCCAAGGATTGGGATTCCCTTTTGCCTTTACTCCCTATGGCAACTAGGGGTGCTCCTTCAGACACCACCTAGCACACACCCTTCGAGGTGATGACTGGTAGAACCAAGAGAGTAACTGAGCACCTGTTTGATCTGAACACATCCACTGCAGACTGATTGTCCATGGACACATATGTCGCAAAACTGAGAGATGATATCATCAAGACCCACTTGTACACTGCACATCATATGGGCAAAGCCCAACAGCAATCTAGGATTCACTTTGACAAACATGCACAAGAGGTGGATTGACAGGTTGGAGATTAGGTAATGGTACTCAGATTTGCACATTCTACTCATCCCTTCTCCAACAAGTGGGAAGAACCCTACCCCATCATTAACAAGCTCAGTCCCGTAGTCTACTAAGTAAGACTCATCCATCATAAAGAACCTACTGATAAATGGCTGCATGCTAATCAGCTCAAATTGTACAAAGGAGAATAATTACTTTTCCTAACTCCATTGGGCAGAATTGTACCTACTGACCTTTTTATTTCTTCCTTACAGGTACCTACCTGAGATGGCTATGTTGTATTTAATCCTCCTTCTAGAAGCACTCCCCTTTGTCCACGGCAAAGATATGAAAACTATATCTGACTACAACACACATCTAAGATGACTCCTTCCACTTCTTGATCATCCAGAGGGAAGACATATGACCCCACAAAACAATCCCACCACCATCCTTGAAGGAGTTAGCATAGATGTTCCCAAAAAGTTAATCACTGTTCAGGAAGGCACAGACGCCTAACTGATCACCATGGTTGTAGTACCTGACAAATCGTCCCTCCAAACTGAATGGCAAACTGACAATCATGGACAGACACTTCCTGTTGCCAGCCTTTACAAAGGCACTTTCCAAGGCTGGCCTAATACTAGAACCACCCCAAATGGTACCCTGTCCATCTGCCAAGCTAATTACAGACACTCTGGTCTATACAATCTTACTGCTTTGATTGATCCCACTGTTTGTGATAAATACCCAGAAGACTGCAAGAGACTTTTGTGTTCACAATTATATGGCTACAGCAGCCATGTTTCTGTCTGTAGTACCCCCTACTGAAGCAGAACTTACTGACTGTCCCACACAGGAACTTGGCCTACCTAGTGGTTTCACTGCCACCTCACTTCAAGGTACACTTGTGAACAATGTGCAATTTATGCACATTCCAGTCATTTTTAATCTTATACATTGGAATATGGCTAAATTTGGTATGTGTTCTAAAACTAATACTTCTAGGTTTTTCAGCACATTGGGGCCTCTGCTCCACTGGGCAGGATTTACGTGCATGAGGCACATATCCTGCCCGCAGAGCTCCGCATCTGTGGACAGGTGCACACCGCTGGAATTCCCCAATGTCCATGACCTGTCCACGGGCACACAACCCTGGCACGCAGCAGTCTGCGAGGCAGCCAGGGATGGAGTTGTGGATCCCTAGCGAGGTGGGGGGCACACTGGCTGCACTCCCCCGTGGATGTCTGCATGGCCAGTGGCCATGGAGGTGAGAGGTGGGTAGTGCTGCCGAACGTGCCATGCCCCCAACCAGACGGGGTGGGGCTGGGGTGGAGGGCACTGGCGTGAGGTGTGGGTTGGGGGGAAGGATCATATCGCCCACAACACCAGCCAGGTGAGGGGACATAAGGTGGGCAGGTGGTGTGTTGCAGGGGGTCTGTAGTCCCAGTGCCAGTGCCCCTGTGTGTGTGGGGGGGGGAAGTGGCATGTACAGGGAGGTGTGGGCCATGGCTGGGTGCAGGGGTGGGTGGCCGATCACAGCACATGTGTAGTGTCCCCATTGTTGAGGGCTGGGGCAGCGGCGTGCAGAGTGGGCTTACAGCAGGGTTTCCCTGGCATACCGGTTGCACCCCTATGCACCCTGGTGCGCAGCTCTACACGGCTATGTGCATGCCACATAGTGCTGGCATGCCCCCCCCACCTGCCCTTGCATGATGCAATCCGCACGTGTGGGGAATTGTGTGCATAGGGGCTGTGCTCCCCATTTAATGACTGCCGCGCAGTCAGTGCAATGGGCGTGGAGTGTCTTCATGCCTCACATACATGGCACGGAGGCACTCCGCTCCGTCAAGCATAGGGCCCTATGTTATTAGATAGTCTTGCTGCATATCAGACATGCACACAAGACCCTGTGGCTGGTCCACATACTACTGAACACTTAGGATTATTCAGGTCTAGACCTAGTCCCAACAGTAAGAAAACTTCCTCATCACTCAGGAGGCATGCAACTGCTGATGTCACTGGAACAACTGGCACCATATCTGGACTCTGGATCCAGCATGTCCATCTGGAACGGGGCAGACATTGCTGCCATTAAAAGCCAAACAGTTAAATTTCAGACTGGCATGAATAAAGATGTTTTACCACCTTGATTGCATGGTGTAGATGGGCTTAGTCAGGAAGAGAAATACATTGTGTACAACATGCATGCATTGCTTAAAGTTTTAATGACACTAAGAATAAAATTAATGAACTTGGCTTCCAGAACAACAAGGAGGCAGACAAGCAATATACTGCTAGGGGACTTTTATACTCTGCTTATGGCTCTTACATCATAACCACTATCAATAATCTCTTCCGGGATTTTGAAATCTGGACATATTCCAGATATTATCCATGATTAAAAACTTGCTAAATGGTACTGTCCACATTGTAGGTCCACTGCTTGTATTGCAGTGTGTATGTCCCAATCTGTTAATATACCCATGTATACTGCTACAAATCTAGGTTATGTCACACACCATACCAACAGGAGTCCATGTTACACTGCCAACCACTGCACCAGCCATGACACAATGTTGGTCACCTTCACTGTCTCCTTGCCACACTTTGATCCACAGACTGCCATTTCTGACAGACTGGCCTCCATACATTCCATCGGGCATTTCGACAAGGACATTTACTGAGAGAGAATTGACCTTCCACCTCTTCTGGTCTTCCATCCCACCCTGGATGCTTGGGTAGTGCCTCATACTGATTGTTGTGCCAAAAAGGGATACCACTACTTATGTCACTGTGATGTATTCAACGTCAGCAAGCCCGTTTATGGATATTCACCAGAAAGCAATTATTGGTCTTTTACTTAGAACTTGGGCATTTCTTCAAATAAAACTGGTACCCCTAGGGCAACAGCATCTTTAGCTTCAACTACATCATCACCAATGGGCAACACTGGACGTCTCTACCAGAACTACACAGAAGAAGTTCATCGCTTCACTACACGACTCAAAATCAATTTTCACCTGCCCAACTCAACTGCATTAATGAAGGACTCCTACAATGACAGTGTCATATAATTCTGATGGTCAATATTGTGTGGTTACTAATCACAAATCATTCTCATATGGGTCTAAAACCTGTGACATACAGTTTCCTAATTTCTGTTTTATTCATCATCAAACTACTGTGATTGGTCATACAGTGATTACTCCTGTTCCTATCCCAGAACCTGATGTTATTTATACTGACCCTGAATATTTGCTTGCTCTGTCTCAGTTATTTATCCATTTTCAATGTCATATTGATCCCTTGACCTTGTCTCTTAAGATACTTAAACATAGAAACATAGATTTTGACGGCAGATAAGGACCGCTTGGCCCATCCAGTCTGCCCATTTCCCTACCTAATGGATAAGCTGCAGATCCTAGTTAACCAGCAGCCTACTTCTTCCTACCCCCACCCCCTAGAATTGCCTTATGACTGTCTCATGCATGCTTGAATTCCACCGTTTTTGACTCCACAGCTTCCTCTGGAAGGCTGTTCCATGCATCCACAACCCTCTCTGTGAAAAAATACTTCCTTAAATTACCTCTGAGCTGCCCCCCCATCTTCAAATTGTGACCCCTTGTTCTTGCACACCTCTTTTTTTGAAAGATGCTACCCTCTTGGACTTTGTTGATTCCCTTGAGGTACTTAAAAGTTTCTATCATGTCCCCCCTCTCCCTCCTTTCCTTGAAGCTATACATATTAAGCTCCTTAAGTCTCTCTTCATATGTCTTCCGGTGCAGGCCCTGCACTATTTTAGTTGCCCTCCTCTGGACAGCTTCCATCCTGTCTATGTCTTTGCAGAGATTGGGTCTCTAGAACTGCACGCAGTACTCCAGATGGGGTCTCACTAGCTGTCTGTACAGAGGGATAATAACATCCTGTTTTCTACTGGTGATGCCTCTCCTATGCATCCGAGTATCCCCCAGCCCTCCTTGCTGCCCTCTCACATTGCTTGCCCACCTTTAGGTCATCTGATATGACTACCCTCAGGTCCCTTTTCCATTTTGTTGTTGTTAGTATCTCACCCCATTGTGTACTCTTCCCTGGGTTTTGTTTCCAGGTGCATTACCTTGCACTTCTTAGCATTGAATCTAAGCTGCCATACATTTGACCATTCCTCTAACCTTGCCAAGTCCCTTCTCATCCTTTCCACCCCATCCTGTGTATCAACTCTGTTGCAGATCTTTGTGTCATCTGCAAAGAGACATACTTTTAGATAGAAAGGATCCCCATCTCATCTACAACAGCAATAATATTCCCAAAGCTGGAGGAAGCCCTTAACATCCGTATCCATGATGGTGATTCAAGCACCACACTTTCCAATACATGGTTAGAGTTAACTTTTAAAGGTTTTATTATTAAACAGTTGTTTTTGATTATATTTTTAATGTTAACTCTTTGCTGTCTATGGCACACTCAGAAACAACACCGTGAACAACTTAAATTTGTTTACAAGGCTCATGTGTTGGGTCTGTAAACAATGGATTTTGTTCCCACTACTTACCCATACTGTTGCTGCCTTTTCGGTAAGGCAACGGGGGTGGGGAGTATGTTGCACTTGGTCCCCACATCCATACTGATAACCCACTGTGCACCGCTGACAATATCTATTATATGCATAATCAGTACTAACATTTAGGGCGTTGGCACTTACTGTATTAGTGTAAGTTACCAGGGACATTATTACTGCGATCCTTGTTAGTAACACATAAGTAACGTGCTGAGAATACATGTCTGTATTCTTTGTATAATAACTGGTCAGCAATTTCTCTCAATGTACTGACCAGGTAGATATTTTCCATAACAACTAGCTGGTTGTTATAACATTCATGAGCCATGCCAGTCAAACTGTGCTGTTGCCTTATTGGCCAACATTCTGTATGTGGGCAGGGCCAAACAATCTCACAAACTGCTGGAGAAAAATTGCTGGTCTGTTATTATAAAAAATAAAAGATGAGGAGGGTGTTTCATATGAGAATTTAATGCACACCCTCATTGCGGGATGCTTTGATAAACCCCTCGGGCCTTGCTCTTGGGGTTTATGTAGCATCCCACAACTCAGATGTGCATTAAATTCTCATATCAAACCCTTCCCCATCCATTATTCTCTATATATTCTTCTGAGAAGTTATTGTATAGCCTACACTGCCATCATGCGGATTTATGTAACACTGCACTTATTTTTTGGTTTATGTATAAGTCTTTGTTCTCATAGTAGCTGATTTTACACATGGGCCTAAATATTCAAAGGAGTTGTGCAATGCGCAACCAACTTGCACCTGCACAACCACAGAAATGCACCCCGGCACCATATTCAAACAGCAGCAATGCGCAGCGCAAAATCAAATGCACCTCTGCACAACAGTAATGCATGCAGCACTAGTACGGGGGGGGCGTGCCCATGAATAAACAGTGCAATGGCATTTTCAGCCGAAATATATGGCACAGCTGTGGAGCAACACACAGAATGCGTCACACAGAGCTGAGCAGATATAAAGGAGGCTCAAACACACACACAGCATAGGCGCAAGCCAGGGAGGCACAGGCCATGAATTCAGGGCCGTTCATTATGGAACAAGTGGTGAGGGGGATGAGGAGGAGGGAGGATCAGCAACATGGCAGAGGAAGGGCCCGTGGGAGGTGTGCCCAACACAGACAGTACCATGTCCAGCCCACATATGAGGACTACGGGAACACAGAGATAGTGGGCCAGTACCATCTGAACAGGGCACTTCTGAGGCAGCTCTGTGAGCTGTGCCATGATGAGCTGCAGGCATCCACAAAAAGGAGTCATGCCAGGACGGTAGAGACCAAGGTGCCAGCAGCAATGCGCCTGCTCACCACGGGCACCTTCCAGACACTAGTGGGTGCAACTGTAGGCATCACACAGTTGGCCACATCCCACCTCCTCACCCAGTTTATCGATGCCCTGCTGCCACATGCTTCAGAGTACATAACATTCCCAAGCACACAGGCAGAGCGTAAAGCGAACATGCAGGAATTCCACAAGGCGGCACGCATGCCAGGCATGATAGGGGCCATTGACTGCACCCATGTGGCCATAAGTGCACCACCTGGCCCAGAAGGGGCAATATACATGAACAGGAAGGGCTACCACTCCATCAACTGCCAGGTGGTGTGCAACGCCACTGGGCACATCATCATTGTGTGTGCCACATACTGTGGGAGTACACATGATGCATTCATTTGCCACCAGTCAATACTGTGCCAGTGGTTTGATAGTGGGGTGATCCCCACAGGGCACCTAGTAGGTGAGCATGACATGGGAAGGGTATAGGTACAGGCTGTGCAGGGCACAACATAGCCACAGCATGGGCTGGTGGTGGATGTGTGCAGCGGAATGAGGAGTACAGGACAGGGAAGGTGACTAGGGACAGTGCAGAGGTGACAGACAGCTGTGCCTTGGCAAGTCACATACAGATGGCATGGCTGGAAGGGACCCACGGCTGCTGTACAGGGGTGACCATGGCCAAGGCACACAGGGTGATGAGAGCCTGCGATGTACAGCACAGGGGGTGGGCAAAGGAACAGGCTATGCCAGTTGTTAACCAACATATATGTGTCCCCCACACAGGTGACAGTACATACTCCTCTGGCCCTGGCTGCCCACCCCCTTCCGGCACCCATGCAATGCTGCAGAGGAGCAGTACAACGAGGCACACATCGCAACATGCAATATGTTTGGCATGCTCAAAATGCATTTCTGCTGCCTAGACAGATCCAGTGGTGCCCTACAGTGCAGCCCTGCCAAAGCTTGTGGCATATTCCAGGCCTGCTGCACGCTGCACAACATGGCCATTGACCATGGGATAGCTGTCCAGATGAATGAGGGTGCTAGCAGTGATAACGATGGGGAGGTCAAGCTGGATAGGGGTGTGCAGCCACCCATGGACAGAAGGGACCACAGGCTGGCAGCCCATGCCAGGAGGCACAGAGACACCATCATGGAAGAGCACTATGGGAACCACAGGTGAGGACCACACAGGACAGCTTTGTGTGCACAACACACACACACACACATACATATGGATACACAGGGACACAGGCACACATGCAGGGAACACACAGGTATGCATACCCAAGAACAAACAACACATGGACAGCACAGGCAGATGCAGCCACCAAAGTGTCATGTGCCTGACACACATACAGCACTACTGCCACAGGGTGCACACCGTGTCACAGGGGACAAGGTGGGACACACAGACAGGTGATGCTGGTGAGATCAACACTCAGGGCAGTACAGCAGCCTGTCTCATGGATCAGAGGTTACGCACTGGCACACAGGCAATGCCAGCACAGTGCTGCTCTCATCATGCCCACAACACACAGTACAGCATAGCTGACTGCACACATGCAAGACATGACCCCAGCCACACGTATGCACCTGCACATGCACAGGTGCACACCAAGCAATGTGTGTAGCGGGCAACAGGACCTGGCAGCATACGCAGCTGGCCTACTGTGCAGTGCCACAGCCACCACGGCCATGTGGGCAGCCATGCCCAGACTGTGTGGCAGGCAATGGCTGCTCAACAAACACAGGTGGTGTCGCCACCACTACAACTGGGGGTAGAGGCCCGAGAATGTGACCAGGTCCTCATGAGTGTGTGTACAGAATGGAAAAAAGGCTACTGCCAGGTGTGTCAGGGATGGGTATGGCAGTGGCTGGCATCAGCCGTGCAGGGGTCCCCAGTCGCCGTGACCATGGTGTCAACATAGCACTATGAGGAGTCCTGCATGCCCTGTTGAGTCTAGTAGACACCAGCGATGCAAATCCGGCAGCGATGGTCCCAGCAATGCGGTCCATCAATGCAGTCATGGCTCCCGCAGTTGCCAGATCGCACCAATAAGCTGGGCACGACTAATGTCCTCATGCTCTGCCAGTTGACACAGCTCCACCTGCAGTCCACGTATCCCTTCCCCAAGCAGTGTCTGGTTGTCCACGGATATCCGCAGCAGCCGGGTGTGCTCATCCAGCCTGTCAGCAGCTGGCAGTTCTTGTTGCTGCTGCTGACATGCTGGGCATGTGGTGGCATGCTGTGCAACATCCCCCTTCTGGGAATGCCACATAGGTGACCACACGTGTGGTGGGGAATGTGTGGATGCACCAATGGTGGACACTGATGGTGGCAGCACAGTGGTTCCCGCAGCTCCCTGCTGTACACCAGCAGCCTGCTGGACCTGCCTGAAGGCACTGGTGCCCACACCAGCACCACAGCCTGCACCAGCAGCACTTCCACTAGCCACTGTGTGGCCATGTGTCGTAGGTGCCTGCATGGTTGCCATACCGCCCATGCTGGCATCCCCTGCCTGTGTTGTCAACCATCCCCAGGGCGATATGACAAGTCCAGCACTGTCCAGTATCAGTGTTATGTCACTGTCAGTGTCACATGCGCCCCCCTCCTGTGTCACGGGCGCAAGCACAGGTAGGTCATCTGGGAACAGGAGGTCGGCCAAAGGATCGTGTCCCCCAGCCCTAGGAGGTCCACAGGGCCCAAACCACAATGGCACACCCAGTCCATGGCCACAATGCCAGCTGACGTAGATGGCACCACATCATCCTGTTGCACGTTGCTGGTCTTGCCCTGCACTGCACCTCTGAGGTGTGAAGGAGCTGGAAGACAGAATGAGCATATCACCATTGATGTTGCTGCAGTGCATGCTGTGCTGTATACTGTGCAATCTGTGCATGCGTGACAATGGCATTCCAGGACATACTGGCGGCTGTATGTGCAGCACTGCATGACAGGGCGACAATGCCACGGGGGGGCACTGGACATGACAACCATGCATGTAGCCACACAATGCCACACTGCATGTGCACACGTCTGCCAGGCACAGCCCCACCCCCCAGAAATGCCACTCCTGGCCATGCCCTCTGTGATGTGTACTAACATACTAACATACTATTTGCCAGCAGATTAGGCCTTATGGTCTATCAAGTCTGCTCGAACCTAGATCCTTAGTTGGGTGCCGAGACCCTCCCATCCCTTGTGCTCCAGAAACCCCTATCATCCATCCCCACCCCCCCAAAACCCTTGTGGCTGTGCATGTGGTGGCACATACAACTGCAGCCGCACAGCTGTGGGGCATGTAGTGTGTCATGCTCATAGTGGTGCCCTTCAATTCCTCCCCAGCATGTGCCCCTGACAGCAGTCACATGGCCCACAGGGGCCAGGGATGTGCATGTATTGGCCACGCGCAGCATGCAACACATCATACCACAACAGCCATGGATACCCAGCACACCTGCAATGCAACAGGCACACCTGTGGCATGCACACACCTCCACCCCACATCACCCTCCATCATACTCACAGTGCTGTGATGGGCTGCCACCTGTCTGGAATCCTCCTCTTAGAACACCCTCAACAGCTGCCTGGCTGATGGTGGTTACGACAAGCTCCTCCCCCACAGACAGGACAGGTGCCATAGCCAGGCCACTGCCCATCCTAGTGCAGGATGCCCTGATGGTGGCAACCTTCTCCTTTATGCACCACCTGTCTGTGCCCATCTTCTTCTTGCACTCCTGTGCACTGCAGTTGTAGCAGCCGTGGGCATTGACGTATGTCGCCACCTCCTCCCACCCAGCAGCACGCTCCTGTGTGGTCCCTGTGGCTCCACTTAGTAGGCGCTCCCATTCCAATTAGGCCTCAAACAGGGCCTGCTGTTCATCTTTCATGAAGTTTGGCCTGTGCTTCCTGACAGACACCTGCTCCTCTGCTCCTTCCGACTCCGACATGTTACGACCTGTGAACAGTACAAGATGGTGCACAGATGAACAGCATGGATGCGTTACATGGCACACTGCTGCATTGCTCACCAGCATAGCAGTAACAACAACCAGAACACAGTGAACAAACCTACCCTACTGGCTGAAATATCTGTCAGGCACCACTGCTGTGTTGTGGCACCTTTATGGCGCAATGTATGCAAATGAGGCTGTGCGCAACAGGAAATGTATGCTAATGTGCAGTACTGTGCTAGGAATAGGCTCATGACGCTATTTCCATATGGTGGCTGAATATTGCGAAATTGCTCCTTGCACAATGGACCATGTTGTGCCCAACACAGTTGTGTTGGTGCATTCCAGTGGCACACATGTTGCACATGCGCACTTTACATATGCGCTCCTGCAATGCACAATAGTGACCTATCGCGCATCTGGGTGCACGGTGCATGCATGCCTTTTTGCACATGCGGCTGTGGGGGCGTGCCATGCATATGACATGGAAATACTGTGGTGCCACATTGTGCAGCAGGCAATGCTGCACAGTGCTATGTACTGCGCATGGACAGGCGATGTGCCACTGACATGTGTCATGTGTGGCACCATGTGCCGTGGCCTGCACATCTGCGGGTCATGGACATGACCACGGTTTCCTGTCTGCACTTCTGGCTTTGTGCATGTGCGGTATTGCGCAATAGGCAATGGTACTACACGTCAATTGCGCATCACTGTGCTGTACAATTGTGGTCTGTGTGTACCTGTTGCGCATGTCACGCAGCACTGCTAGGCACATTTCCTGTGCATGCCACATTGTGTATCAGTTCGGAGGGATAATGGTGCAGGTGGTAGGCCAGGGGAGACAGACCAGACACTGGCTAGAGGTGGAGCTGGCCAACCTGGTGGCATTGGTGGAACCCCTGGTTGACCAGCTCTTTGGTGCAGGGGATCTGCAGGAGGCCAGGTCCTAGCTGTGGGACCGTGTGACAGTGGGAATTGAGAAGCAGACAGGGGTCCCACGGACAGTGGAGCAGTGTCGTCACTGTTATGGTGACCTGCAATGGCATGACCCTGCATGACTGCGGAGACTGCAAGACTGTGCCCATCGAGGTTCAGTCCCACAGCCAGGTAGGTGTCTCTGTGCATTGTGTATGCTGCCACTGTCCACTGGTTGACATCGTGAGTGTGCTGCCTGTGCTACTGCACCTGCACACAGAGGTCCCTACACAGGTGTGGGGTGTATCCAGTGGTGTGGCACCGTATGGCTGTGTTGCACAGAGCCAGGGGCCCGACACCTTACCCTGCATGCACGATAGGGACACTGCACAGGCTGCAGCAGCACTGTGCACTGTGTCCAGCCTTGGGGGGGGCTGCCGGTGGCATGCCACTCATGTTCCTGTATATGTTTACTCCACAGGGCCAGAGGAGCTCAGAAGGGCCAGGGAGGCCAATGCACATGTGGACCAGAGCGGTGATGCAGATGGTGCAGCAGGGACGGCGCAATAGGCAGCAGGAGAGTGTGTGTGTCCCGGGCCAGTTGAATTTGCTGTACATGGGTTGGGTGGGGCCAGTACATCTCCACAACATTGCCAACATGCAGGGCTGTGGCATGTGCTGGCACACTGGTGATGCTGCCTTGTTGGATGTTGGCGTTGTGTGGCGCTGACATGCACGTGGACTCTGAGTAGTGGCATCCTGTTGCTGTCACTGATGGTGTCTGTGTGTCCCATGTTGCAGGTATGCGGCTGCTGGGTAGTTCATGCCATGCCCATGGAGGCACTGGTCACATGCTGTTGGCCACCTGTGCCCAGGCATTGGCACATGGCAACCACCAGTGTGCCACCCAGTATGTCCATAGGACACTTTCCAGGTCTGCTGTGGCTGTCCACTCTGCACGTGTTGTTGGCGGCATCATCCGGGGAGGCACCACAGCTGTCCTCTGCACACACTGCCTGGGGGGACATCTGTTGTGTATTGCCTGTCACTTAGTGGCTGTTCTGTGTTCCCCTTTCATAGGTCATCCTGGGACTGGAGTTTGGCAGCGTCATGTTGCCATCCTTGGCAGAGGTCTGCTACACCTGCAGCGCTTGATGATGCGGCTCATAGCAAGGATAGCCACACATCTCAGGCTGAGCAGGACAGGAGCTGGTGGTGGAGGTTAGGCTGATAAGACAGGCTTTGGCACAGCTTTGCAGATCAGCCATGGACATTCACTCTTCATTCCACCCTTCCCTGACCACCACCTACCTGAACTGTTGCTTCTGTTCCCCTGTACCCTACTTTGTCCATGCTCATCTTGAATCTTTCCCCTCTGTTTGTTCTGTGATTGCCCTGTTGGCACCCATGTATATAGTTAATTTTGCTTGTTATTTTAAATAGTAAAGTGTCTTCTAACTTATGTCCATGTGTGTGTGTCTCATTTGCATGCCTGCTGCTACACTCTGCTGGTGTTATTCAGGGTTGTGGTTGGGCAGGTCCCTGTCTGTGCACGTGCTGTCCCTGCAGTGGAGGGTTGTTGGGTGCATGGTGGTCTGTGTGCCAAACCCCCTCTCTTTCATTGCACCTTGGGTGTGGGCTGTGCACCACCACTGTGCTTGGTACAGTGCCATGTGTCCCTGTATACCTGTGCTGACCTGTCCAGGCCCAGTCATGGTGCCCTTCCAAGTGTCAGTGTGTTGTGCGGTGTTGTGTCCTGTTTCCCTGTGTGTCTGCATGGCATGTGCATCACGTGGCCTGATGCATGTGATGCAGTGTGGCTGTGACACACTGTACATGTACAGTGTCTTCACATGGTGGCTGCGGCATCGTCCCATCCCATGTTGGCTGTCAGGGCCATGATTGTGGTGTGGCCAGCCCCTGCGGACGTCTGTGCCAGTGTGGTCCATGCTCTGTGCCGTGGTTTGCCTGGGTGTGTGTGGTGCACCGGCCTGTGTCCCTGGCAGTGGGCTCTCTGCCTGTCCTGTGCCTGTTGCCTATTGTCCCCTTCTGCTGCACCCATGCATCCCCTGCCATGCTACTGTGCCCTTGCGCAGTCATGTGTTCCCTTGTGCATGGTGTGCCTTGCACAAACTGCTATTTTCAGCATGCACACTTGCTCCTGCACAGTTCAGTTTGCTCTAGTATATGTCTGGTTGTGCAGTGGTGCATTTGTGCTACATTCAGCGCATTCTGTGCAGGTGCATTTCTGTGGCGCATCTGCTGAATATGGCAACGGTTTCCTATGGTGCACCTGGGTTGTGCTGCACATCCCATTGTGTACATTCTGGGTGCACTTTTAAATATCTAGGCCATTTTGTATATCTATAGCTAACACTGTCGAGCCACTTAACTTTTGGCCAATAGGGTTTGTTTTATGTATCTAACTACGAAAGTAATACTTACCATGGGGATTATCACCATATATAACTTGCTGCATTACGTTTTCTCATTGAGACCATCTTCATATCCTGGGGTATTGGGAAACTCTGGCTCCTGGTGTCTATTTGGTTAGACCTGTTTTTAAGGCATAAGACTGCTTTTGTGTAATAAACAAGTTTATTACCACATATGCCACTTGTCTGTTGTTTCTTCTACTGGTTTATTACCTCCAAGAACTTGAGAAGGTCTTGACACCCTGACAGGTGAATAGGTTGGATTTCTGGCAGAGCACAGTGTCTGTCATATGCAATCCTGTTGGAATATCGTTTTTGGTGCCCTTCAGTAAGTAGCCATGATTTCTGGTAGAGTATAGGGCATGCCTTATGCAGTCCTGCTGGAACACAGTGTCTGGTGCCCTTCAGTAACTAGCTTGATTTCTGGTAGAATATAGGGCATGCCCTATGCAGTCCTGCTGTAATACTGTGTCTGGTGCCCTTCAGAAACCAGCCTTGATTTCTGTCAGAGTATACGATGTGCTCCATGCAGTCCTGCTGGAATACGGTGTCTGGCACCCTTCAGTAACTAGCCTTGATTTGTGGTAGAGTATAGGACATGTCCTATGCAGTCCTGCTGGAATACTGCATCTCGTGTCCTTCAGCAACTAGTCTTAATTTCTGGTAGAGTATAGGGCATGCCCTATGCAGTCCTGCTGGAATACAGTGTCTGGTGCCCTTCAGTAACTAGCCTTGATTTGTGGTAGAGTATAGGGCATGCCCTATGCAGTCCTGCTGGAATACTGTGTTTGGTGCCATTCAGTAACTAGCCTTGATTTGTGGTACAGTATAGGGCATGCCCTATGCAGTCCTGCTGGAATACTGCATCTCATGCCCTTCAGTAACTAGCCTTGATTTGTGGTAGAGTATAGGGCATGCCCTATGCAGTCCTGCTGGAATACAGTGACTGGTGCCCTTCGGTAACTAACCTGGATTTCTGGTAGAGTATAGGGCATGCCCTATGCAGTCCTACTGGAATACAGTGTCTGGTGCCCTTCGGTAACTAGCCTTGATTTCTGGTAGAGTATAGAGCATGCCCTATGCAGTCCTGTTGTCATACTGTGTTTGGTGCTCTTCAGTAACTAGCCTTCATTTCTGGTAGAGTATAGGGCATGCCCTATGCAGTTCTGCTGGAATACTGCATCTTGTGCCCTTCAGTAACTAGCCTTGAAGTCTGGCAGAGTATAGGGCATGCTCTGTGCAATCCAGTTGGAATACAGTGCCTGGTGCCCTTCAGTAACTAGTCTTGATTTCTGGTAGAGTATAGGGCATGCCCTATGCAGTCCTGCTGGAATACAGTGTCTGGTGCCCTTCAGTAACTAGCCTAGATTTCTGGTAGAGTATAGGGCATGCCCTATGCAGTCCTGTTGGAATACAGTGTCTGGTGCCCTTCAGTAACTAGCCTAGATTTCTGGTAGAGTATAGGGCATGCCCTATGCAGTCCTGTTGGAATACAGTGTCTGTGCCCTTCAGTAACTAGCCCAGATTTCTGGTAGAGTATAGGGCATGCCCTATGCAGTCCTGTTGGAATACAGTGTCTGGTGCCCTTCAGTAACTAGCCTAGATTTCTGGTAGAGTATAGGGCATGCCCTATGCAGTCCTGCTGGAATACAGTGTCTGGTGCCCTTCAGTAACTAGCCTTGATTTGTGGTAGAGTATAGGGCATGCCCTATGCAGTCCTGCTGGAATACTGTGTTTGGTGCCATTCAGTAACTAGCCTTGATTTGTAGTATAGGGCATGCCCTATGCAGTCCTGCTGGAATACTGCATCTCATGCCCTTCAGTAACTAGCCTTGATTTGTGGTAGAGTATAGGGCATGCCCTATGCAGTCCTGCTGGAATACAGTGACTGGTGCCCTTCGGTAACTAACCTGGATTTCTGGTAGAGTATAGGGCATGCCCTATGCAGTCCTACTGGAATACAGTGTCTGGTGCCCTTCGGTAACTAGCCTTGATTTCTGGTAGAGTATAGAGCATGCCCTATGCAGTCCTGTTGTCATACTGTGTTTGGTGCTCTTCAGTAACTAGCCTTCATTGCTGGTAGAGTATAGGGCATGCCCTATGCAGTTCTGCTGGAATACTGCATCTTGTGCCCTTCAGTAACTAGCCTTGAAGTCTGGCAGAGTATAGGGCATGCTCTGTGCAATCCAGTTGGAATACAGCTGTGCCCTTCAGTAACTAGTCTTGATTTCTGGTAGGTATAGGGCATGCCCTATGCAGTCCTGCTGGAATACAGTGTCTGGTGCCCTTCAGTAACTAGCCTAGATTTCTGGTAGAGTATAGGGCATGCCCTATGCAGTCCTGTTGGAATACAGTGTCTGGTGCCCTTCAGTAACTAGCCTTGATTTCTGGTAGAGTATAGGGCATGCCCTATGCAGTCCTGCTGGAATACAGTGTCTGGTGCCCTTCAGTAACTAGCCTTGATTTGTGGTAGAGTATAGGGCATGCCCTATGCAGTCCTGCTGGAATACTGTGTTTGGTGCCATTCAGTAACTAGCCTTGATTTGTGGTACAGTATAGGGCATGCCCTATGCAGTCCTGCTGGAATACTGCATCTCATGCCCTTCAGTAACTAGCCTTGACTTGTGGTAGAGTATAGGGCATGCCCTATGCAGTCCTGCTGGAATACAGTGACTGGTGCCCTTCGGTAACTAACCTGGATTTCTGGTAGAGTATAGGGCATGCCCTATGCAGTCCTACTGGAATACAGTGTCTGGTGCCCTTCGGTAACTAGCCTTCATTTCTGGTAGAGTATAGGGCATGCCCTATGCAGTTCTGCTGGAATACTGCATCTTGTGCCCTTCAGTAACTAGCCTTGAAGTCTGGCAGAGTATAGGGCATGCTCTGTGCAATCCAGTTGGAATACAGTGCCTGGTGCCCTTCAGTAACTAGTCTTGATTTCTGGTAGAGTATAGGGCATGCCCTATGCAGTCCTGTTGGAATACAGTGTCTGGTGCTCTTCAGTAACTAGTCTTGATTTCTGGTAGAGTATAGGGCATGCCTTATGCAGTCCTGTTGGAATACTGTGTCTGGCACCCTTCAGTAACTAGTCTTGGTGTCTGGTAGAGTATAGAGCATGCCTTTTGCAGTCCTGTTGGAATACAGTGTCTGATGCTCTTCAGTAACCAGCCTAGATTTCTGGTAGAGTATAGGGCATGCCCTATGCAGTCCTGCTGGAATACAGTGTCTGGTGCAATTCAGTAACTAGCCTTCATTTCTGGTAGAGTATAGGGCATGCCCTATGCAGTCCTGCTGGAATACTGTGTCTGGTGCCCTTCGGTAACTAGCCTTGATTTCTGGTAGAGTATAGGGCATGCCCTATGCAGCCCTGTTGTCATACCGTGTTTGGTGCCCTTCAGTAACTAACCTTCACTTCTGGTAGAGTATAGGGCATGCCCTATGCAGTCCTGCTGGAATACAGTGTCTGGTGCCCTTCAGTAACCAGCCTCGATTTCTGGTAGAGTATAGGGCATGCCCAATGCAGTCCTGTTGGAATACAGTGTCTGGTACCCTTCAGTAACTAGTCTTGATGTCTGGTAGAGTATAGGGCATGCCCTATGCAGTCCTGCTCGAATACAGTGTCTGGTGCAATTCAGTAACTAGCCTTGATTTCTGGTAGAGTATAGGGCATGCCCTATGCAGTCCTGCTGGAATACTGTGTCTGGTGCCCTCTGGTAACTAGCCTTGATTTCTGGTAGAGTATAAGGCATGCCCTATGCAGTCCTGCTGGATTGCTGTGTCTGGTGCCCTTCAGTAACTAGCCTTGATTTCTGGTAGAGTATAGGGCATGCCCTATGCAGTTCTGCTGGATTACAGTGTCTGGTGCCCTTTGGTAACTAGCCTTGACTTCTGGTAGAGTATAGGGCATGCCCTATGCAGTCCTGTTGTCATACTGTGTTTGGTGCCCTTCAGTAACTAACCTTCATTTCTGGTAGAGTATAGGGCATGCCCTATGCAGTCCTGCTGGAATACAGTGTCTGGTGCTCTTCAGTAACTAGCCTTGATTTCTGGTAGAGTATAGGGCATGCCCTATGCAGTCCTGCTGGAATACTGTGTTTGGTGTCATTCAGTAACTAGCCTTGATTTGTGGTAGAGTATAGGGCATGCCCTATGCAGTCCTGCTGGAATACTGCATCTCATGCCCTTCGGTAACTAGCCTTGATTTCTGGTAGAGTATAGAGCATGCCCTATGCAGTCCTGTTGTCATACTGTGTTTGGTGCTCTTCAGTAACTAGCCTTCATTTCTGGTAGAGTATATGGCATGCCCTATGCAGTTCTGCTGGAATACTGCATCTTGCGCCCTTCAGTAACTAGCCTTGATGTCTGGCAGAGTATAGGGCATGCTCTGTGCAATCCAGTTGGAATACAGTGCCTGGTGCCCTTCAGTAACTAGCCTTGATGTCTGGCAGAGTATAGGGCATGCTCTGTGCAATCCAGTTGGAATACTGTGTCTGGTGCCCTTCAGTAACTAGTCTTGATTTCTGGTAGAGTATAGGGCATGCCCTGTGCAGTCCTACTGGAATACAGTGTCTGATGCCCTTCAGTAACTAGCCTTGATTTCTGGTAGAGTATAGGGCATGCCCTATGCAGTCCTGCTGGAATACAGTGTCTGGCGCCCTTCAGTAACTAGCCTTGATTTCTGGTAGAGTATAGGGCATGCCCTATGCAGTCCTGCTGGAATACAGTGTCTGGCACCCTTCAGTAACTAGCCTTGATTTCTGGTAGAGTATAGGGCATGCCCTATGCAGTCCTGCTGGAATACAGTGTCTGGCGCCCTTCAGTAACTAGCCTTGATTTCTGGTAGAGTATAGGGCATGCCCTATGCAGTCCTGTTGGAATACTGTGTCTGGCACCCTTCAGTAATTAGTCTTGATGTCTGGTAGAGTATAGAGCATGCCTTTTGCAGTCCTGCTGGAATACAGTGTCTGGTGCCCTTCAGTAACTAGCCTTGATTTCTGGTAGAGTATAGGGCATGCCCTATGCAGTCCTGCTGGAATACAGTGTCTGGCACCCTTCAGTAACTAGCCTTCATTTCTGGTAGAGTATAGGGCATGCCCTATGCAGTTCTGCTGGAATACTGCATCTTGTGCCCTTCAGTAACTAGCCTTGAAGTCTGGCAGAGTATAGGGCATGCTCTGTGCAATCCAGTTGGAATACAGTGCCTGGTGCCCTTCAGTAACTAGTCTTGATTTCTGGTAGAGTATAGGGCATGCCCTATGCAGTCCTGCTGGAATACAGTGTCTGGTGCCCTTCAGTAACTAGCCTAGATTTCTGGTAGAGTATAGGGCATGCCCTATGCAGTCCTGTTGGAATACAGTGTCTAGTGCCCTTCAGTAACTAGCCTAGATTTCTGGTAGAGTATAGGGCATGCCCTATGCAGTCCTGTTGGAATACAGTGTCTGGTGCCCTTCAGTAACTAGCCTAGATTTCTGGTAGAGTATAGGGCATGCCCTATGCAGTCCTGTTGGAATACAGTGTCTGGTGCCCTTCAGTAACTAGCCTAGATTTCTGGTAGAGTATAGGGCATGCCCTATGCAGTCCTGCTGGAATACTGTGTTTGGTGCCATTCAGTAACTAGCCTTGATTTGTGGTAGAGTATAGGGCATGCCCTATGCAGTCCTGCTGGAATACTGCATCTCATGCCCTTCAGTAACTAGCCTTGATTGTGTAGAGTATAGGGTATGCCCTATGCAGTCCTGCCGAATACAGTGACTGGTGCCCTTCTGCAACTAACCTGGATTTCTGGTAGAGTATAGGGCATGCCCTATGCAGTCCTACTGGAATACAGTGTCTGGTGCCCTTCGTAACTAGCCTTGATTTCTGGTAGAGTATAGAGCATGCCCTATGCAGTCCTGTTGTCATACTGTGTTTGGTGCTCTTCAGTAACTAGCCTTCATTTCTGGTAGAGTATAGGGCATGCCCTATGCAGTTCTGCTGGAATACTGCATCTTGTGCCCTTCAGTAACTAGCCTTGAAGTCTGGCAGAGTATAGGGCATGCTCTGTGCAATCCAGTTGGAATACAGTGCCTGGTGCCCTTCAGTAACTAGTCTTGATTTCTGGTAGAGTATAGGGCATGCCCTATGCAGTCCTGCTGAATACAGTGTCTGGTGCCCTTCAGTAACTAGCCTTGATTTCTGGTAGAGTATAGGGCATGCCCTATGCAGTCCTGCTGGAATACAGTGTCTGGTGCCCTTCAGTAACTAGCCTTGATTTGTGGTAGAGTATAGGGCATGCCCTATGCAGTCCTGCTGGAATACTGTGTTTGGTGCCATTCAGTAACTAGCCTTGATTTGTGGTACAGTATAGGGCATGCCCTATGCAGTCCTGCTGGAATACTGCATCTCATGCCCTTCAGTAACTAGCCTTGATTTGTGGTAGAGTATAGGGCATGCCCTATGCAGTCCTGCTGGAATACAGTGACTGGTGCCCTTCGGTAACTAACCTGGATTTCTGGTAGAGTATAGGGCATGCCCTATGCAGTCCTACTGGAATACAGTGTCTGGTGCCCTTCGGTAACTAGCCTTGATTTCTGGTAGAGTATAGAGCATGCCCTATGCAGTCCTGTTGTCATACTGTGTTTGGTGCTCTTCAGTAACTAGCCTTCATTTCTGGTAGAGTATAGGGTATGCCCTATGCAGTTCTGCTGGAATACTGCATCTTGTGCCCTTCAGTAACTAGCCTTGAAGTCTGGCAGAGTATAGGGCATGCTCTGTGCAATCCAGTTGGAATACAGTGCCTGGTGCCCTTCAGTAACTAGTCTTGATTTCTGGTAGAGTATAGGGCATGCCCTATGCAGTCCTGTTGGAATACAGTGTCTGGTGCTCTTCAGTAACTAGTCTTGATTTCTGGTAGAGTATAGGGCATGCCCTATGCAGTCCTGTTGGAATACTGTGTCTGGCACCCTTCAGTAACTAGTCTTGGTGTCTGGTAGAGTATAGAGCATGCCTTTTGCAGTCCTGTTGGAATACAGTGTCTGGTGCTCTTCAGTAACCAGCCTAGATTTCTGGTAGAGTATAGGGCATGCCCTATGCAGTCCTGCTGGAATACAGTGTCTGGTGCAATTCAGTAACTAGCCTTGATTTCTGGTAGAGTATAGGGCATGCCCTATGCAGTCCTGCTGGAATACTGTGTCTGGTGCCCTTCGGTAACTAGCCTTGATTTCTGGTAGAGTATAGGGCATGCCCTATGCAGCCCTGTTGTCATACCGTGTTTGGTGCCCTTCAGTAACTAACCTTCACTGGTAGAGTATAGGGCATGCCCTATGCAGTCCTGCTGGAATACAGTGTCTGGTGCCCTTCAGTAACCAGCCTCGATTTCTGGTAGAGTATAGGGCATGCCCAATGCAGTCCTGTTGGAATACAGTGTCTGGTACCCTTCAGTAACTAGTCTTGATGTCTGGTAGAGTATAGGGCATGCCCTATGCAGTCCTGCTCGAATACAGTGTCTGGTGCAATTCAGTAACTAGCCTTGATTTCTGGTAGAGTATAGGGCATGCCCTATGCAGTCCTGCTGGAATACTGTGTCTGGTGCCCTCTGGTAACTAGCCTTGATTTCTGGTAGAGTATAAGGCATGCCCTATGCAGTCCTGCTGGATTGCTGTGTCTGGTGCCCTTCAGTAACTAGCCTTGATTTCTGGTAGAGTATAGGGCATGCCCTATGCAGTTCTGCTGGATTACAGTGTCTGGTGCCCTTTGGTAACTAGCCTTGACTTCTGGTAGAGTATAGGGCATGCCCTATGCAGTCCTGTTGTCATACTGTGTTTGGTGCCCTTCAGTAACTAACCTTCATTTCTGGTAGAGTATAGGGCATGCCCTATGCAGTCCTGCTGGAATACAGTGTCTGGTGCTCTTCAGTAACTAGCCTTGATTTCTGGTAGAGTATAGGGCATGCCCTATGCAGTCCTGCTGGAATACAGTGTCTGGCGCCCTTCAGTAACTAGCCTTGATTTCTGGTAGAGTATAGGGCATGCCCTATGCAGTCCTGCTGGAATACAGTGCCTGGCACCCTTCAGTAACTAGCCTTGATTTCTGGTAGAGTATAGGGCATGCCCTATGCAGTCCTGCTGGAATACAGTGTCTGGCGCCCTTCAGTAACTAGCCTTGATTTCTGGTAGAGTATAGGGCATGCCCTATGCAGTCCTGTTGGAATACTGTGTCTGGCACCCTTCAGTAATTAGTCTTGATGTCTGGTAGAGTATAGAGCATGCCTTTTGCAGTCCTGCTGGAATACAGTGTCTGGTGCCCTTCAGTAACTAGCCTTGATTTCTGGTAGAGTATAGGGCATGCCCTATGCAGTCCTGCTGGAATACAGTGTCTGGCACCCTTCAGTAACTAGCCTTGATTTCTGGTAGAGTATAGGGCATGCCCTATGCAGTCCTGCTGGAATACAGTGTCTGGCGCCCTTCAGTAACTAGCCTTGATTTCTGGTAGAGTATAGGGCACTGGCAGTTTGCTAACACTTTGCCAGCATGGTTTGTGAGATAATCACAGCATGCTCACAGCTATGGTTGATGTCACTAATGATCTTCACGGGACCTAGAACAATGGTGTCACAGTCAATGCACTCTTCCTGGATCTTTCCAAAGTATTTGATCTGGTGCACTATGGCCACCTGCTTGCCAAAATGTGTGCCCTCACTCTATCTGTATCTACAGTATCCTGGTTCCAGAATTATTTAATCGACAGATCTCAATCAGTCTCTTTGAATTCCTTTCCTTCTCCACTCACCACCTTCACTACCGGAGTACTCCAGGCATCAGTCCGGGGGCATTTTGTTTCGTGTTTTCTTCAGTGATCAAGCTGATATATTGTGTAGCTCTGAATCCCATATTATCGAGTACACGGATGATACAACATGTCCCATTATCCCCACAAGTTTTGCAAAATGTCACTTTTGTCCGGGCTTGTGCTTACTTGTCCCAGTTTTGTCCCATTTTTTTGTTTGGTGACTGCTAATCCGTGAGTGACACTTATTTCAGTACCACTGTGGCGCTGCTCAGGCTGGACAGCACTTTCCAACCTCAACCCCAGTGCCTGTGTTGCACCACAAGCTTGTCAGTGGAAGCACGGTAGAGCATGTTCCTTCCTGTAAGATTAGACTGAGTAGTAGTGCAAACAAGCGCATGTGGACGTCCACCTGCCAGCAGCTGAGGACTCCAGACAGAAAAGACCAGCAGCAGTGAACTAAGGTACCCGAACCTGATCAACTGTAGGGAAGTGTGTGAAAACAATCTGGTGTGGTGGTGGGAGTCACTGAAGTGAAGTTTGCTCAGCAAATTAGGTGAATATAAATGGGTTGGATGGGACTGTCAGGAGGAGCAATATATGCAGCTCGAATGTCTGATCTCAATTTAACACGGGTTTGCTTCTAATGAACTTTCTGTACATCATGATTTGGAACTTGCTGCAGCAGAATGATGTATTATTTTAATCTGGATGTTTGCTACTGATGTTACTGTGGGGTGGCATGGCCAGAGCAAGCAGCACAATTTGACTGTGTGCGGCGTTGTCTGCGGTGGTGACCGTGGGAGTAACATGGTGGGGGGAGTCCATGGTCATGATGGACTGTCCCAGTTTTAGGCCTCAGAAAGTTGGTGGCTTTATCCAGAAGGGCACCTAATCCCAGTGACATAACCAGATATTTTCAGCCTGATTTTGAATTGGTACAAAAATGGTTATTAAAAAATGGCCTTCTGCTGAATCTTCGAAAAACCAACTATAGCAGTCCCTTGCTATAACAAACCAAATAGGAGCTACAACCTACGTTCATTGTGACTTCCTGTTCATGACACTAAGTGACATTAATATACAGTAGTACAGTACTGTTTGCCAGCACTCTCTACCAGCTTTCCTCTCACCCACTTTATAACATAACAAGCAGTATAGAAGTACTGTATAGTATAGCGTAGTGTAGAGTAGGGTAGGGTGGGCTAGGCTAGTATAGTACAGTAAATACAGAATACTATAGTGAGCATAAAAATTAAAGTTTTAGAAGTTTACCAGAATCGGTTGGCCCTGCTGAGGTTACGTACAGACTGCACCACCCTCCCACTTTTGTTTTCAGTATGCTCCTCCCCAACTCACATACAGTACTACACCCTTTCAGACCTTCACCGGCCAATTGGCAGGCCACTTGCATCTGTTTAAAAAAAAATGAACACTTGCCAAATAGCTTGTCCTTGCCGCTTTTGACCGCAGCTCTGTGTGACTTCCTGCTGATCGCATCTCATGCCTTCCACCCCGCCATCACTCATATCTTGACTGCTGTTTCGAGGGATGACTGTGTTTTTTTTGTTTCATTTATTGTGGATAAATAAACATAAAACATTCCTGGATGAACTCCAGGCTTGATGTGGTGACAGAGGGAGTGGTGAGCCGTGGATCAATAAGATCGAACGAGTGGTTGGTGAGCTTGGAGGCAAAGAACAGCATGGGAAAAGGAGCTACTTGCTAACATCACGAGCCTCTCAGGACATTCTTAGTAACTGAGTTTTCATGATAGCAGGGCTCGCTGTAGCAAGAGAGCACTGTATATGCACTTTGGAACAAAACAAAAATTAAAGACTTTACCCCTCTCTGACTTTATTAAAGACTTTAAAAGCTAGTGGAGCCAAAACAGGCAGACAGGAAAATAAATTTTGCAAATTTTAAGCAGTAGTTTGTTGTATCTTTTTTATTTCTGAAGTACTTTCCTTTTTCCTTTTGCTTATTAGAAAGTCTTCTATGTGAAGAAATTGGGCTGGATGTGTGGAGCAGCTTTTATCCTCGAAGCTGACACATCTATCTCTACCCCCCAATACATTATCAGCATTGTGATCTCACTGAAAGTGACGCCGCAAGTGAGTGACCTGGCAGCCACCAAGTGGCTGTTTCTAAGCAGCAGTGATGTCACAGTCAGTGAGGTCACAACGCTGATGATGTAGTGAGGGGCAATAAAGATAGATATGTCCGCTGCCAGGTAGAGAGCTGTCCCACACATCACACTTGCAAACATCAGGTAAACAAGCTTCTAATTAACGGAAAAGGAAAAGAATGTACCTCAGATATGAAAGTTAATGGTGGACTGCTTTTAAAAACGAATATTAGTTTTTGTCAGTGCTCTAGCTCTTTAACTGATACCTTTGTGGAAAGAGTGTACAGTTTCAGGTATTCCAATTTTAACAGAGGATTTCAATGTCTGGGCCAAAGACGAATCCCTTTTGCGTCTTCAACAATTCCTCTGATAGAACTGTTGAGCTTCACAGAGGTTGTTACCTCTGCGACTCACCAATTTGGTCACACCTTGAATCTGGTTTTCCCAGTGGGACTCAAGTTGTTTAATAACAGGGTTAATTCAATCAGTCAGATGGACCATCTCACTGTAAGTTTTCAGAGCAGGGTACCAGAGGCTTATAACCCTTCCCCGATGCAGTTAGTTTAGTTTCAACCTTTAAGAAATGTGGACCCTTACAGGTTCCTGCTGGTACTGAGTTGTCTGAGCCTGTTGTAGGTACATGCTGATGGAGTCCAGAGTGCTGGGGAATCTTATAACAGGGCGAGCGTGACAGCCTTTGACTCACTTGCAACGTTTTGTATATGTCTGAGAGTCTCCCGACAAAGCTCAACCTGATTTAATGAGGAACTTAGATGGTTGTAGGCCAAAGGGCGGAGATTGGAACGTTTTGGCACAGAGCAGGCTCGGCAGTGGATAAACTAACCCTGGGAACCAGTCCTGGGCAATATCTTGGAATTTCTTTATGGGACAAAATTGAAAACAGAGAGAATAATTGATGGCAAAGTGTGTTATATGAGGAAATAATATCACCGAGGGGTTTAACAAGCCATAACACCACAAACCCAAAGGAAGAGTGGCCTTTATGAGCTTGTTCAGTTCCGACACAGTATTATTTCCTCATACACCACATTTTGCCATCATGTTTTAATGTGATACACAAGGCTGGACACTTTTTGGTGTGTCCAATACAGGCAGCTAGTTAGGGCCATAATACCTTACTTGGCTACCATCAAATATGAGGAAATAAATAATGGCTTTTTCAGTGGAGAAAGGAGCCCAACCATGCATTATAAAAAATAACTGACTGGATAATACCCAGCATGGTTTTTGGAGAGAGAGGTCATGCCAGACAACTCAAATCCAGTTTGTTTAACCAATTAATAAGGCACTTGATAGGGGTTTATCAGTGAATGTGATTTTTTTTTTAATTATAGTATAGTGTAACCTGCCTACAAATGGGGGTTCCCAAAAAGTATTCCTTGAGCTTGCCTAAATGCTCACTGCTAGGCTGGTGTCCTGTGTTGTAGCAGTTTAAATGTGATTACCAGAGCCTGTATAGCCTTTGTGTACTGTGTCCAGCCCTCATAGCCAACCACCTCAACACCTCATTCACTGACCTTAGCCCTATCCTCCCTACAAATTTTTTTGACCCTCCTCCCCCAGCACCTGCCGTAAATCTTTCTCGCCCTTATTTTCTCCTCCGCCGTGTTTCTGCCCAAGAACTTAGGCCGCACCTTGTCACTGTCCTCAAGAGTAATAGTACAGACAGTGACACCCTGGATCCATGATATCCCACGGCTGGTCTTAGACACAGTCCCACCCCGATCACATGCCTCATCAACCACTCTTTGCCTGGGGAAGGTTCCAACTGCTCTGAAAGTCGCCACTGTCACCCCTATCTTTAAAGGTGGTGATAGGACTGTGGCTGGAAACTATCGACCAATCTCCATTCTCTCCTCTCTCCAAGGCCTTGGAAAAAGTGGTGGCCTCTCAAATCTCTGACTACCTCTCCACCTACAATGTCCTTTGTCCTGAGCAGCATGGCTTCCGAGCGGGCCACAGTACCAACACAGCCCTCTTAGAGTTCTCCAACTTTCTCCACTCCTCCTTAGACACTGGTTCTCTGGCTGGTGCTGTCTTCATTGACCTCTCGAAAGCTTTCGACACTGTCTCCCACCCCCTCCTTCTTGATGCCCTTAGTCTCTCTGGTTTTGCTGCTGAGCCTATCTCCTGGTGCACCAGTTATCTGTCTGACCGCTCACAGTGTGTAAAAATTAATGGGGCCTACTCAGATATCTGTCCCATCTTTTCTGGGGTTCCCCAGGGCTCCATTCTGGGCCCCTTACTATTCTCCCTTTACCTTAACACCCTTCCACGCCTTGCTCGGGAGCATTCTATTGTACGCTGATGATGCAGTCATCTTTGCCTCAAGTCGTAACCCTACTGCCCTCCAGGACTCGCTGCAGAAGTCCTTCACTGAAGCCGAGGGCTGGTTCAAGGAACATAGATTGGTGATAAATCTTAAAAAACAAAACCATGTTCTTCACTCATCCCCAAAACAAGTCCTGCAACTTCAAACTCCTCATTCACTCTGGGTCCTCATTCCCACTCGAACAAGTTTGCTCCTATAAATACCTAGGGATCCATTTTGACCTCCCTCTCCTTCCATGGACACATCGCTGCCCTAGCCACTGCCACTAATATCCGATTGGGCATCTTACATCGGTATAAACACTGCCTCCCCGAGGCTCTTTGACTTCAGTCACCTCCTCTATCCTGTCCCTAGTGGACTATGGACTGCCGGTGTAAAGTGCTACTGATCAGATCGCACTCCATAAAATTCAAAATTACCTGAATAAGGCCTGCAGGTTAATTACTGGAGCACCTAGGATGACACACACCTGTCTATTGTATGCTAAAGCGCTTGGTACTTGATCCTCGAAGGAACGCCTCAAATATCTTACCTGTACCCTTACAAAAGACCCTCCTTGGGCTTTCCCACCAGGATTGACCATCACCATACGCCTGTCCCACTAGTTCATACCGGACCTTGGGAAAACCTCTTGTTATCCCTAGAGCTAGGACCTCTCACGGCCAAAGAGCCTTCAGCTTTAGGCCCCTCCTGGTTCAACACACTGCCCTCCATCTCCAAGCTCCAACTATATCGTGCTTCAAAACTTCCTGACGTAACCACCTTATTAACACCCGATGCTGTAACTGCCACTAGTCAAAGCCGTGACTAATACTTATGACAAAGCTTATTACTAAGCTGCTAAGGACGACATAACTCTGGTATTGTTTGCATCCATCCTACCTGTACCAGCTTGTTTGTATCTATGTCTTAATTTTACTGTTATACTTATGTGTTGTACTGCTATACTGTGTATTTTGGTTTGTCTTACTGTGACAAGGTACCTTTGTAAATGAGCCTACGGCTCTAAGGTTTTCCAAACTGCTGTTTAAATAAAATAAAATAAAAAAAAAATACTGTCTCTTTAAGAGCTGCCTGATTGCAGATTAAGTAATCTGACAGGGAGCTCTGTTGAAAGATGTAACTATTTGCTGAAAATCATTTAGAGTGATAATGATGATGTAGTTTGTCTAACCTGCTTTCTTTGTAGCAAGGACTGTTTTGTTTTGTCTCCACTATCTTGGTCCTGGACTGCAAATTGAACCAATCAGTTCTGGTGGGACCTAAAATGCAGTCGGACTACAGGAGCTGTCTGAAGTCAAAATCTGTAGGAATTGTAGTTTTGAACTTTTTGCGCCTTTTTTTGCAACTGAAGGGAGAGCTCTTGCTTTGACTGACAGCCAAATCAGCCAACCGAACCTTTTGGATCTTGGGGAAGTCCCGGGCTGCTTGCGATTTTCAGTTAGTTCTGAGCTGGGAAGTGAAATGAGAAGAGCTCAAGTGTATTTTGGGCAGCAATCCTGAGTGGGTTCGCATGGAAAAACTGTGAAAGGGCTGAGTTTTTGGCTTGCATATCTGCTGCTGCTCCTGAGAGGGAGAGAAGATAATTATTTCGGACTAAATCCAAGTTTGTATGACTAAATTAAGCTACTGAAGTGGGCCAGGCTCAACCTGAAGAAGATCGAAGATTTTGCTGAATGCGATCGGCCTGTCAGGAGTTCCAGCTACCCCTATGCTCCCGGTGTGTGCAGAGACTTTGCGATTGTGACTGGGGAGCGCTTTGTCTGGTACAGTAGAATTCCAGTACATGTAAATGTGCTATGTGCTGCTAGTGGGTTGTGAGTTAGTTCCCCACTGTGTGAACTGTGTTCTGCTTGCTGGAAGCTGTAAAATGGACTGCATCCGAATTTGTCTCCATGCGGTCTGGGCCTTGCTAGACTGGCCCAGCCAGACTACCCACTGCACAGAGAAGCCATCAACGAGAGACCTGCCTGGGGATCAGCCCCCTGCTCCACGTTTCAACAGGAACGATGCCTCTGTGACTCGTGTGGGCCCTGCTTCTCCTGGCATTCCAGATCAACCACCTGCAGTCTCGATTTTCATCCAGCCTGTGTCCAGTCTTGGGTATCGTGAGTAAATACTAGGTAGCTCCTGCAACAACAGCTTAATCTGAGGTGTCACCTGATTGTCTTGTTGTTTTGTTTCCTTTACTTAACTGAGCCTCGGTTCGGATTACAAATATTGTGTACTGTGCATGTTGTGTTTTCCATCACAGGGCCCCAACCAGCTGCAACCCCGGGCAACAGTCCTGGCTAGCCCATCTCTTCTCCGCCTGGGTACCCAGAGGTGTGACTGTGTGGGGGGGACTCAAAGTGCATGCATAACTGCTTGATTGATATAACTTTTCAGCTAATTAACCTGATTTTGCCCCTTCCTTGTTCAAGTCCCCTGAATAAATCAGATCTAACTTTTTCTGCATGTAATCTGTATGTGGTTCCAGTTTGTGCTCAAAGTACTGTACTGTTGCTATTTGCTGCGCATAACCTTGTTTTACAGGTGGTCCCCAAGGTCGAGCCAGAGGAACCAGCCCTGGTGGTAAGTGCAAACAGAGTAGGTACTTGTGTGGTGTACCAGGGGTATTGTGAAAGTGATTATTGTACAGTGTTCAGGCCACTAGAGGGGAAAGAGGGGGGGTTACAGTGTCCCAGAGGGCTGTGTCCAGGTTAGCTTGACCACTACCAACCCTGACCTCCAGGTGGAGGCAGCCGTTTCAGAACTCAGGCCCTTTAACCTTCTACTAGCCATGCAGACAGGGGTAGTAGCCCTCAGTATAGTGCCACCTAGGGGTTACAATAGTCTTTGAGTCTGTGCCTCATCGAGAACTAACAAAGTAGCTGGAAACAAATTGGTCTAAAGAGACTGACCAGTTGGGTTTAATTGTAGCTAACAGGCAGGAAACAGAGGGTACGTATTAGGGGACATGTGTCTGAGGAGGGGACAGTGACAAGTAGTGTTTAGCAGGGCGCAGTTCTGAGACTGATCCTTTTTAACACCTATGTATCCAGCATGCAGACTTGTGTGTGTGCCTTGGGGGGGGGGGGGGAGTATGGATGTGCAGTTTACAGATGATACCAAGATTGGTTCTGTGGTGGAAACCAGAGATGAGGTAAATGCACTCCAGGCAAATATAAAAAATATTGAGGAGCAGACAAATGAACGTAAACTTGTGTTCAACATTGACAAATGCACTGTCAAACATCTTGGTACGAGGAATAAGAGAAACAGTTACAAACTTTATAATGCTGAACCGAAGAAATTACTAAAGAAAAAGATCTTGGTATCAGTGTTACAAATAACATGAAGTTTGAGAAACAGAGCAGAGTAAATAACTAAAAAGGATATCAAAACTTGGGTTGTATTGGTAGAAATATCACTAGTAGAAGCAGGCAGGTTTTGATGCCTCTGTACAGCTCTCTGGTGAGACCACAGCTTGAGTACTGTGTCCAGTTCGTGGAGGTGGTACAGAGGAGGGCAACAAGGATGATCAGTAGCATGGATGGGGTGAGTTATGAGAAGAGATTGGGACTTCTGGATATGTACATCCTTGAGCTGAGAAGACTGAGAGGGGACCTGTGCATGGTCTTTAAAGCCTTCCTTGCATGGATAGTCTGGAGCTCCTTGGAAACAGGTGAGTTTCCTAGCTCCCTAAAGGAGGCGGTAGTGACACCTCTCCTGAAGAAAGCTTCTTTGGACCCAGACTGCCATGCAAACTATAGAACAATCTCGAACCTCCCCTTTACGTGGAAGGTGATAGAGAAAGTAGTTGCCGTACAGCTGGAGAACCATTTGACCTTCCATGATGTCTACGAGCCTCTCCAGTCCGGTTTTTGCAAGAGGCATAGTACTGAGACAGCACTGGTTCAGGTGCTCAGTGATCTCCTGATGGCTCAAGATCAGAGGAACTGTTCCATCTTGATCCTTCTTGATCACTCTTCAGCGTTTGACACTGTGGACCATGGGGTACTTCTCGATCGCTTGAGGTTCATCTGTGGCCTGTTTGGTACAGTCCTCGGGTACTTTTCATCTTTTCTTACCAGAAGAAGGGAAGAACTCAGAGGGTGGTGTCGGGGATTTATTCCTCCGACCCAGTTCTGTTATCACGTGGGGTACTTCAAGTATCGGTGTTGTCCCTCATGTTGTTCGCAGTGTACATGCTGCCCCTCGGAGACATTGTAAGAAGGTGCAGGCTGAGGTTTCACTGCTATGCTGATGATACCCAGCTCTACCTTTCTTTCGCACCTGACCAGGTTGGAGCTGTCTCAGTATTTAACAACTGCCTCGCTGAAATCCAGGAGTGGATAAATTCGAGCTCAGTGAGGTTGAACTCGGTTAAAACTGAGGTGCTGGTGGTGGACCCAGGTCGCTGGATAGAGGGGTTGAGGGCAGGGTCACCCTTGGGACTTTTTGTTGGGGGTCTCCCTCTCTCGACCTCTGATCAGGTGCGAAACCTGGGGGTAATTTTTGACGAGGGTCTGACACTTCGTGTGCAGGTGTCAGCCATCATCAAATCATCTTTTTACCATGTGAGGAATATCTCCAGAGTTAAGCATCTTGTTCTGTCCGACAACCTTCCTACATTAGTCCATGCCTTTGTGTCCTCTCGCCTGAACTACTGCAATGCCCAGTACCTAGGGCTTCCGGGGGTAGATATTCACCGCTTGCAGCTGGTGCAGAATGCAGCAGCCCAGTTATTGACGGGAACCCCATGGTCCTGTCACATTTTGCCGGTGCTGTGCGAACTGCACTGACTGCCAGTACAGTGGCGAATCACCTTCAAAGTTGGGCTTCTGACTTATAAAGCCCTACCCAGACAGGATTCGGAATACCTGAAAGAGCTCCTGGTCCCTTACTGCCCTGGGCAATCACTCCACTCGGCTGACGAGGGGTTGCTAGAGATTCCTAGGGTTTGTTTAAAATCTTCTGGGGCCCGGGCATTTATGCATGGGGCCCCCCCATTGGAATTCTCTACCCCATTAGTAACATGAGTCGGATTTAAACAGGCACTTAAAACTTTTCTATGGGGCCAAGCTTTCCGGGATTAATTAATATTATTGACTGTTTTCTGTTATTTTATATTATTCAATATTTATGTAATTTTATGCTGTCGTTGTTTTACTACTTGTGCGGCACCTTGGCATTTGAAAGGCGCCATATAAATAAATTTGAATTGAACTGAATTCCTCAATAAGGATTTGTGGGATTGTTAAAATTTAGTAGCAAGGGAGAGCATATATGAGGGTAGATTACGCACTCCAAGCAATTAAAAGGGGATAACTGTAAGACCTCTAAGCAGGCAGTTTGCTTTACCCAGACAGTGGCTGCTATGTGGAACTCTCCTGGAAAATGTTGTATTATAGACAATGAATACTTTCAAACATCATCTAGATTTGCATTTGAAAGCAAGTGGCAGAAAGGAGTCTATCTATTGAGAAATGGCGAGCATATAAAAGGCTCCAGTATTCTGCTTTGCTTGTAACAATCCTATGAATCTCATTATAAGGGGGCAATCACTCAAGGCAGAATTCCTCTCATGAGTGTTTGCTGCAGGGGCGAACAGACCAGCGCAACCCTTCCGCACTGTGGACAGGCTATTACATCCTGCCTGACTACAGGCCAGAAGAGTTTTGATATGTGAACGACGTAAGGAGTTCAGTCAGTCTTTCCTTGATAGGGTATCTTCTGTCCACTCCTCGGTCTCGTCAAGTGGGCTGTCAGGGCCCAGCATCACCTAGGCTGTGATAAACAGAGGCCTTTGGTCTTTCTGGGTGGAATTTCACCCTCTGGCAGCTAAGGAGATTCTCCGGGTGGTCATGAAGCTGTGTCCCACCTTTTGTTCCTGGATCTTAGACTTATTTTGCTGTTGTTCGACTGTTGAGAGTCTACTGGACCAGTGACTGCTGAGATTGTTTGGTGTTCTCTTGGAGAGGGTATGTTTCCAATGGCCTTGAAAATGGCTGTTCTGAGGTCCCTTCTAAAGAAACCATCCATGGACCTGGATAGCGTAGCAAATTACAGGCCTGTCTCTAGTCTTCCCTTTTTGGGGAAGATGATTGACAGAGTAGTGGTGATGAAGCTGGAGTTGCACCTGGAGACTTTCTCTATTTCTGGGCTGTTTCAGTCTGGATTCAGAGGGTGTCATAGCATGGAGACTGTGCTCGTCAAGAGTGCAAAATGGCCTTCTCCTGGTTAGAGACAGAGGAGAATGTTCTATCTCGGTTCCTCTTTATGTCTCTTCAGTGTTTCACTTGGTTGGGCTCAGAAGCAGTAATTCTAGTCCTTCCTCTCCAGTGAAGCAGCTTGCGTGTGGGGAATTTTCTCTCTTGCCCAGCTGCCCTGACCTGTGGAGTCTCACAGGGTTCAGTCTTGTCGACCATGGTATTTGCAGTGTGCACGCTGCCGCTGGGAGAAGTGGTCTGTAGGTACAGTTTGCAGTTTCACTGTTATGCAGATGATACTCAGCTGTACCTCTCCGTTTCCCCTGGGGAGTGAAATGCAATCAGTGTGGTAAATGACTGCCTATCTGGATGGTCTCCAGCTTGCTCATGATGGACCCAGATAAGACTGAAGTGCTGTTAATGGAGGTATCCAGAGGACTGCTGGATTGGATGGGGTGGTGGCTGGATTCCATTTTGACCCACTCAACTTACATCCAAAGATAGGGTAAAGAACATGGGCACCATCATCATGGACTATAGGCAGACACTAGAACATCAGGTGTTGGCTGTGGTCCATGTTGGTTTCTTCCATCTTAGGAACATTGCCCAGATCTAACCCTTTCTTAGCCCTCAGGACCTGAAGACACTAGTGCATGCCTTTGTGACATCCAGGCTGGACTTATTGTAATGCCCTTTATCTCAGACTGTCTGGAAGTGTGATGCGTCATTTGCAGCTGGTGCAGAACACCGCAGCTTGACTGCCTGCTGGAGTTCTCCACTCTGATCCTATCTCTCCTGCTTTGCGGACATTGCACTGGCTGCCTGTGCTGTGGAGCATCTCTTTCAAGATAGGTTTGCTTGTCATAGAGAAATAGGTGAAGGAGCATAGACAGATCAGGAGAAGTTACAAAATTCACAAGTACTATTTTATTCTTATCAGCAACAATAAAATATAAAAAATAAAATTGCTTAGGATAGCTCTTCAAACAGGCAGCCCAAACACAACAATCCTATATCCGAGACCCTCTCTTTAAAATCTGAATAATTCCTATCTCTAGACAAAACATTGCTGTTTTTTCAGAAGATGTATTTTCTTGGCAGTTTAAACTCTACATTCTGCTGTTGTAAATTACACGTCCTCTGTTCCACAAAATGTATTAAGAGTTTGTCAATTTCTTTCCTGTGACCAGCCGGAAGAGTACATCCAGCCTCAACAGGCGCAACTAAATAGGACACTCTGTCCCAGAGATGGTTTCCTGTTGACATTTCAGTTACAAGCTTGTGGAGGTTAAAATACATCTTAAGGTTAACGCCCTGTACTACTGATTGTAGCCTTTTTAAGAAACCCAAATAGTTTTCTGCAATCATTACAAACAACATAACTATATACATTTGCAAACCAAAGGATTGCAGTTTCACATAAAGATTCACATTATATATTGTTTTAACCACAGATAAGCAAGGGTAGAAAGAAAGAATAGAAACAGCAAGTGAAGATAAGTACCATCATGCTGTAGGGTGGGTAAGTACTATCATGCTGAAGGGTGGGTAAGTACCATCATGCTGTAGAATAGGCAAGTACTAACATGCTGCAGGGCGGGTAAGTACCATCATGTTGTAGGGTGGGTAAGTCCCCTCATGCTGTAGGGTGGTTAAGTCCCATCATGCTGTAGGATAGGTAAGTACCAACGTGCTGCAGGGTGGGTAAGTACCATCATGCTGTAGGGTGGGAAAGTACCATCATGTTGTTGCATGGGTAAGTATCATCATGATGTAGCATGGATAAGTACCATCAAGCTGTAGTGTGGTTAAGTACCATCATGCTGTAGGATAGGTAAGTACCAACGTGCTGCAGGGTGGGTAAGTACCATCATGCTGTAGAGTGGGAAAGTACCATCATGATGTAGCATGGATTAGTACCATCAAGCTGTAGTGTGGTTAATTACCATCATGCTGTAGGGTACATAAGTACCATCATGCTGTAGGGTGGGTAAGTACAATCATGCTGTAGGGTGGGTACCATGATGCTGTAGTGTGGGTAAATACCATCATGCTGTAGGGTAGGTAAGTACCATTGTGCTGTAGGGTAGGTAAGTACCATCATGTTGTAGGGTGGGTAAGTACCATCATGCTGAAGAGTGGGTAAGTACCATCATGCTGTAGGGTGGGTAAGTCCCATCATGCTGTAGAATAGGCAAGTACCAACATGATGCAGGGTGGGTAGTACCATCATGCTGTAGGGTGGGTAAGTACCATCATGCTATTGTCTGGGTAAGTGCCATCATGCTGTAGCAAGGATAAGTACCATCAAGCTGCAGTGTGGTTAAGTATCATCATGCTGTAGAGTAGATAAGTATCATCATGCTGTAGAGTAGATAAGTATCATCATGCTGTAGGGTGGGTAAGTACTATCATGCTGTAGCGTGGGTAAGTACTATCGTGCTGTAGCGTGGATAAGTACCATCAAGCTGCAGTGTGGTTAAGTACCATCATGCTGTAGGGTGGGTAAGTACCATCATGCTATTGTCTGGGTAAGTACCATCAAGCTGCAGTGTGGTTAAGTACCATCATGCTGTAGGGTAGATAAGTACCATCATGCTATTGTCTGGGTAAGTACCATCAAGCTGTAGTGTGGTTAAGTACCATCATGCTGTAGGGTAGATAAGTACCATCATGCTATTGTCTGCGTAAGTACCATCAAGCTGTAGTGTGGTTAAGTACCATCATGTTAGTACAGGATAAGTACCATCATGCTATTGTCTGGGTAAGTACCATCAAGCTGTAGTGTGGTTAAGTACCATCATGCTGTAGGGTAGATAAGTATCATCATGCTGTAGGGTGGGTAAGTACCATCATGTTGTAGTGTGGTTAAAGCAGCAGTGCAATGTAAAAAAAATTGCGCTTTTCTGACAGTTTATTCCCTGTGCTCTGTTGAGCATTTCCCTGGTAATCTTTCTCACCAGCATTGTACTACCGCCCTGTAATGTGCTCTGTTTTCCTTTGTCTTTGTTTACATTTCTGCCACCGGCCACACTGAACAGGAACCCCCTCTGCTGCCAACTGCACATATGTATGACTGGCAGTACTGCACAGGGACATCGGGAGTGTTCAGCACAGGGTCCCACTGCTGTAATCGAAAGACCTGATACAACGTGAAGGGGGAGCGCACCTGAAAATTAGGCAGACGCCATATTTATTGTGGCGCCACAACAATTGAAATCAGTTTTAAATATCTAAAACATTAAAGATCAGTAGAAACAAACATTTACAGATATGGAAACCTCATGTATGGCCGCGTGCTTACAACCGAGAAAAATAATTTTGATAATCATTTCCTGATTCTGTTGCATTGCCGCTTTAAGACTCCAACATCTTGAGATATTGCCACCTCCTCATTCGGTGGTTTATTAGATATTTTCAATCCTCCTATATTGGAAAGCCTGAAACATTTTTTTTAGTTTGATCTTTTGGAATAATTTTAGAAGCTCACAGACTATCTAAAAATTATTGGCAAATGGGGAAGGGACAAAGGTGAGGCAATAGAACAGCACTTTAAGTTGTGTTACAGTGAATGATTGTTCAGAGTTTTTATTAACATTTATTTATTTTTGTTTGTTTATTTATTTATTTCAAATGCAGATTAATACCTTTGAGTCAAGTTGGCTCTTTTACAAAGATTCCATGTCAAGGAATTAATACACAACAAATAACAACACATGTAAGCATTAATCACAGATGAAGGTGGCATCTAATGGGGAGTTAATGCATGGCTGGGACCATTGTGGCATGAGGCCGGATGCCGAGTGCGTACAATGGTCCAACCATGCATTAACTCCCCATTAGATGCTACCTTCAGAGGGGATTAATGCGCTTGTAACATGGCAAGTGCAAGGCAAATATTGCTTACATACTGATTTCTTTGTTAAGAAAGACACATGACCACAACTACTTCCTAGCCTTCCAGTTTTTTCGTTTAGCTCTCTTACTTTGTAAGCGTCTGTCTGACTACAGCTATGCGCGTGCACGTTGTGGAGCCCACATGCAGTAGTGTGGTGTGTACCGATTTCTCCAGACTTATAACTTTCCTTTACATTCTGAGACTTACATTAAACAATCATTACAGCTACAAATTTCGTCCTTCTTATCGGCTGCTATATTGCTGCCCATCCGTTTACAGGTGAGATTTATGCCGTGGTGACTTCTGGGGAGATTCTTTACGCTGCATCGGTTACTATCTCAATTAATTTACTGCAGTTCTCTGACCAGACTCTGCTGCACGAGAATCACTGTTCTGACCAATAGGTGGCGCTTTTTAAATTCCATTTCGCTTTTACCATTTGTCTCTTTGCTACGCTACTACTTTTACTTTCCTAATATCATGTCCCCACTATCATATCACTTGCTTTCCTACCTGGATATAAAGCAGCTCATTTGTGCCTGCGAATACGATAGATATCTTCTCTGCTGTCCATGAATCCCAGTGCTGCACTATTCTACCCACAACAACAGACAGCACTTTTCCCTCACCACTTCACTGTTTTTCCGATCAATATGTGGCGCTTTTGACAGAACTAACACATTTTTCCTTTTCAGTGCCCGATGTCTGTCCCTACCGCCACCTATTGGTCAAACTCTCGCCAATATTTCTTTCCCACTTCTTCTGAGGCGGCTCCACATTTGTCATGCTCGTCCACACAGCCACCTCTGCTCCACTCTTTGCTCTACACTTTTTGTACAAGATTTCCGCTCTCGCAACACGGCATTATCGTGCCATAATGCTGTGTTGCTCTTGTACCAGCCGACGGTGTTTTACCAATCATCTTCCTTGCTTTTTGTCATCTTATTGTACCCATGTTACATACAGAAACAGGCCATTGATACAAGCAAACCGTAGTGCATATTATGTACATACTTAAAATAATAAAAAACAATATACCAGTTGTAAGCTTTGTCACATAGTATAGTTGCTAAGTGCAAGGTAGTGGGGAGGTAGCAGCTTGAAGGAGCTTTGTCGGCAAGGGAAGGCAGGGGAGGTGCAGGATAAGGCAGGGGAGGTGAGGGTAAGGCAGGGTAGGTGCGGGGTAAGGCAGGAGAGGTGCGGGGTAAGGCAGGGGAGGTGGGGTAAGGCAGGGAGATGCGGGGTAAGGCAGGGGAGGTGCGGGATAAGGCAGGGAGAGGTGGAGTAAGACAGGGAGGTGGGGGTAAGGCAGGGAGGAGGGGGTAAGGCAGGAGAGGTGGGGTAAGGCAGGGAGGTGCGGGTAAGGCAGAGGAGGTGCAGGGTAAGGCAGGAGAGGTGCGGGGTAAGACAGGGAGGTGGGGTAAGGCAGGAGGTGCGGGGAGGCGGGAGGTGGGGTAAGGCAGGAGGTGCAGGGTAAGGCAGGGGGGGTAAGGTGGGGTGGGGTAAGAGGAGGTGGGGAGGCAGGAGAGGTGCAGGGTGAGGTAGGGGTGCGGGGTAAGGCAGGAGAGGTGGGGTAGCAGGGATGTGTGGGTAAGGCAGGGAGGTGCAGGGTAAGGCAGGAGAGGGGGGGGTAAGGCAGGGAAGGTGAGGGTAAGGCAGAGGAGGTGCGGGTAAGGCAGGGAAGATGAGGGTAAGGCAGGGAGGTGGGGTAACGCAGGAGAGGTGGGGTAAGGCAGGGAGGTGCGGGTAAGGCAGGAGAGTGTGGGGTAAGGCAGGGAGGTGGGTAAGGCAGGGGACAAGGCAAGGCAGGAGGTGGGGTAAGGCAGGAGAGGTGAGTAAGGCAG
This sequence comes from Neoceratodus forsteri, assembly GCA_016271365.2. Classification (NCBI taxonomy): domain Eukaryota; kingdom Metazoa; phylum Chordata; order Ceratodontiformes; family Ceratodontidae; genus Neoceratodus; species Neoceratodus forsteri. The sequence continues at coordinate 1,102,767,751 of CM028135.1, read as the reverse complement.
GAGAGGTAGGGGTAAGGCAGAGGAGGAGTGGGATAAAGCAGGGAGGCAGGGTAAGGCAGAAGAGGTGGGGTAAGGCTGGGGAGGTGCAGGGCAGGCAAGGAGGTGCGGTAAGGGAGGTGGAGGTAAGGCAGGGGAGGTGCGCGGTAAGGCACGGGAGGTGCAGGCTAAGGCAGGAGAGGTGTGGGGGATGATCACAGCCAGAGATGGCTTAGTCAAGGAATGGGGGCAGGGAAGTTGTAGAGACATGGAGTACCCAGAGATTTGTAGGAGGGTAGGAACCCCTAGAGGAGCTGGGGTAATCTGTGTTAGGAATAGCAATCACATTGTTTATTTTGGGACAGAAGGGTTCGTAGGTCTCTTTTGAACGGGCCAATTTTTTTGTGTTCAAGGAGGGGAGCGGGGAGGTCATTAATCCATAGTGGCCCCCGGTAAGAGAGTGACCACTGTCCAAAGGAGGTTCATCTGAAGGGAACCGGAAGAACACCCACAGCAGATCTCCTAGTGATTTGTAAGGTTGGGTTGCGTTGGAACAGAGCTGTTGGGGTGCTCGGTGCAAGTCAGGGAGGAGAAGAAGCACTGTGGGTAAATTTGGAGACCGGCAATGGCACCACAATCCGCACAGGGGTTGTATATAGACCCCCTTCTCAGGGGGAGGAAATGGACAAGGAAATGATAGAAAGTATACTTAGAATGGCAGAAAAAGGGGAGATATTGCTGATGGGTGATCTGAATATGCCAGATGTTAACTGGAGTGCAGTTGCAGCAGCCACTTCCAAGAGTGGGTTATTCTAGATGCCCTACAGGGCATGCCTTAGACAACTAGTATTGGAGCCCACTGAGAGGGAGCAATCTTAGACCTGGTTCTCTCAAATGGAGATGGAGAGGATCACAGATGTAGAAGTGGTAGCCATCTGGGAACTAGCGACCACGAACAGTATGGTTCACAATAAACACAGCAATAGAGTCAAGCCATACAAAGGCAAAAGTACTGGACTTTAGGAGGGCTGACTGTGCTAAAATGGGTGAGTGCCTAAGGAATGACTAGCAAATGGGCAGGAAGAAGGGGTGAAAGAACAATGGAATAATAAAACTGCCATCACAGAGGTAACGAGCCTTGTGTGAAGCAAATAAACAAAACAAAACGATGTAAGAAACCACTATGGTTCTCAAAGGAAGTGGCAGTGAAGGTTCAAGTGAAAAGAGAGTTTCAGGATTACAAGGAATCGCAGCAGGAGCAGGACAGAGAACTGTATCAGTTAAAGCAAAAGGAGGCTGGGAAGGCAGTCAGAACAGCAAAGGCCCAAACCAAGGAAAAGATAGCCAACCCAGTTAAGAAGGGGATAAACCTTTATAGGTACATCAGGAGCCAAGGAAGACCAAGGGAGGGACAGTGAGGCTTAATAAAGGGAGGGAGGGTGGGCAGAGGGAAACTGTGACAAGGCAGAGATACTAAACAAATATTTTTGCTCAGTATTTACAAATGAAGAGGGGGAGGTACATAAAACAAACAGTAGAAACACTCTGGATACAGAAGTTGATACCAGCCCATTTACAGCAGAAAGGGTTCTGAAAGAACTCTTAAAACTGAAGGTGGACAAAGCAATGGGGCCTGATGGGATTCATCCCAGAATTCTAAAAGAACTAAGAGCAGAACTAGTGACACCACTGACTACCCTTTTTAACAAATCATGGGAGGATGGGGTGGTACCTGAGGACTGGAGGAGGGCAGATGTGATTCCCCTTCACAAAAGTGGGAGCAAGGCAGAAGCAGGACACTACAGACCTGTTAGTTTAACTTCAGTGATAGGGAAAATGATGGAATCACTTCTGAAGGAAAGAACTGTCGAGTATCTAGAGACCAGAGGGACACAGGACCCTGAGCAGCATGGATTCACAGCAGGAAGGTCATGCCAGACAATCTGATAGATTTTTGACTGGGTGACCAAAGTAGTAGATCAGGAGGGGCTGTGGACATGGCCTACCTAGACTTTAGCAAGGCATTTGACACAGTCCCACACAAAAGATTAATATACAAGTTAGCCAGCCTGGGAGTGGGTCCCAAGATGACAGCCTGGGTAAAGAATTGGCTGGAGAATAGGACACAGCGAGTAATAGTAAATGGAGTCCACTCAGAAGAAAGGAGGGTTACTAGTGGGGTACCGCAGGGTTCAGTATTAGGACCGGTCCTCTTCAATGTCTTTATAAGCGACATTGCAGAGGGACTGGAAGGAAAAGCATGTCTCTTTGCAGATGACACAAAGATCTGCAACAGAGTTGATGCACAGGGTGGGGTGGAAAGGATGAGAAGGGACTTGGCAAGGTTAGAGGAATGGTCAAATGTATGGCAGCTTAGATTCAATGCTAAGAAGTGCAAGTAATTCACCTGGGAAACAAAACCCAGGGAAGAGTACACAATGGGGTGAGATACTAACAACAACAAAATGGAAAGGGACCTGGGGGTAGTCATATCAGATGACCTAAAGACGGGCAAGCAATGTGAGAGGGCAGCAAGGAGGGTTGGGGGATACTGGGATGCATAGGGAGAGGCATCACCAGTAGAAAACAGGAAGTTATTATCCTCTGTAGAGACAGCTGGTGAGACCCCATCTGGAGTACTGTGTGCAGTTCTGGAGACCCAATCTCCAAAAGACATAGACAGGATGGAAGCTGTCCAGAGGAGGGCAACTAAAATGGTGCAGGGTTTGCACCGGAAGACATATGAAGAGAGACGAAAGGAGCTTAATATGTATAGCCTCGAGGAAAGGAGGGAGAGGGGGGACATGATAGAAACATTCAAGTACCTCAAGGGAATCAACAAAGTCCAAGAGGGTAGCATCTTTCAAAAAAAGAGGTGTGCAAGAACAAGAGGGCACAATTTGAAGATAGAGGGGGGCGGCTCAGAGGTAATTTAAGGAAGTATTGTTTCACAGAGAGGGTTGTGGATGCATGGATGCATGCCTTACGGAGGAGGTTGTGGAGTCAAAATCAGTGGTGGAATTCAAGCATGCATGGGACAGTCATAAGGCAATTCTAGGGGGTGGGGGTAGGAAGAAGTAGGCTGCTGGTTAACTAGGATCTGCAGCTTATCCAGTAGGTAGGGAAATGGGCAGAGTGGGTGTGCCAAGCGGTCCTTATCTGCCGTCAAATTCTATGTTTTTATGTTTCCTAGAAGGGCTTTTCTGCCAGTCAGGCAGCTAGATACATAGCCCTGAGGTGCAGAGGGAGCCACCCTGTGGAGGAGTACAGACTACATGTGTGCGTAAGGTGATTGGCCCCTGAGACCAGGCGACAGGCCTTGTTAAGTAGAAGTTTAGTGTGTTTTAAAGTAGTGTCACTGGCAGCGCTATAACTGACTAATCCGTAGTCTACAGTAGGCGGTACTGAGCTCTGTGTGACGAGCTTAAGAGCCTCTGGGGTCAAGGCACATCTACGCCTATACAGGATCCAGAGCTTAATATTTGCAGACTTGATTACGTGGCCAATGTGGGGGTGAAGGAGAGGGCATCGTCTGTGTGGATGCCCAGATATATTTGAAGGTTGATACCTGTTTGATGGATTCTCCCTTATTGCTTAGTATGGACAAAGGATCAGCAACCTTCTTAGAATGTGGCATGGAGAAGTGCATGGTTTTTGTTTTTTTTTATAGTTTAGTAGGAGCCGGTTTTGAGAGAACCAGGACTCGAGCTGTGTGAAACTATTTTGTAAGGCTGAATTTATTTCTGATGTGTGATTACTGCATTGTCTGAATAGAGCAGCATCTTTGCAGGGCAAGTGCAAAGGAATGAATTGATCAATAGACTGAAAAGTAATGGTCCTAAGATCAAACCTTTGGGAACTCCTAGGGTTACATCTCTAGGGTCGGAGGTGATCCCTTTTATCCTAACACACTGTGACCTGTGTGAGAGGTAGCTATTAAACCAAGCGATAGTGTCTACGGACCGGCCTAGTGTAAGACGGTTGTAGAGTACGATCCAGTGATTTATGGTGTCAAATGCATTGGTTAAGTCTATAAAGACAGACCCCACCATCTTACCAGTGTCTATGGCAGGGGTGGACAACGTGAGGCTCGGGGGCCACAAATGGCCACCACAGCAGCTGTCTGTGGCCCCCAAGGACCTAGCAGCTCCCACTTGTAGTCTTCATTTATTTTTTTTGGTTTTTTGTTTTTTAATTTCAGTAACATGTTGATAAATAAATAAGATAAATACATGTTTTGATTTGTTTTATGTGTACATTTAATAATTTTTTTTTACAGTGGCTCTCAGCCTTGACTCAAGTCTTCAGTCCAGCCCTCCACAAAAAAAAGTTGTGCACCACTGGTCTAGGGCTTCGTAAGGTGAGTGGTAAAGTCAAGAAGCACTGTGATAGTGCTGTGACTTTGCCAAAACCTGTGCTGCTACGTGCATAGTAGATTGTATGTATTCAGATATTCCTTAAGCTGGTCTGAAACAACTCTCTCTAGGGCTTTGGAGAGGGGTGATAGTATGGAGATTGGACAATAATTACTCAAATGGTTTCTGTCCCCATTTTTGAAAAACAGGGTGACTAGGGCAGTCTTCCACTTGCTGGGGAATATTCCACTACTCAGGGATAGGCTAAATAGTTTAGTAAGTGGGAGAGTATGTTCATCCAGAGTGAGAGCGAGCAGCTTCATGTCCAGCTGGTCACTGCCGATTCTGGTTTTGCCTAGGACCTTTTTGACGTATCTGATGGTTTGTGACCTTGTGATTTGTTTAAAGTAGGAGCGTGGTTGCCCAGGGTTGAGGCTGGGCAGAGTGTTGGAGTGGCGGTGGTCAGTGTCCATTGTTGTCGTAGTCGTAGCTTTGAGATACTCGGGTGGTAGAACCGAGCTCAGGTCCATGAAGGTAAGATTAAATGCATTTGCTAGGTCCAGAGGTTGCTGTTAATGGGCCAGAGGGAATTATGATGAGGTCGGGTGGCACTCATGATTCCTTACCAGTCAGTGATTTAATGTCATCCTACAGCTCCCTCCCGTTACTCCAATGTCCTTCTAGTTGTTCCTTGTAGTTGGTGGCCTTCGCGTTTTTTACAAGTTGAGTACACTTATTCTGGCTACTTTGTAGGCAGTAATATCAGCTTGACTACCAGTCGCTCTTGCTATGTGCCAGAGGTTGCTCAAAGTTTCATTTGTTTGATGAGGGGGCTAGAGACCTAGGGGTTTATGGCCCCTTTCACTCTGGCAGTCTGGACGGGGGCAAATAGGTCGAAGGCATTGTTAAAGATTGTGATTAGGTACTCAAGGGCCTTAATAACATCCTTACAGTCATCTAATGGGGTCCGGTCTGCCCTTTTCAGGTAGCTTTAGAAGTTTTCCAGCTGCCCCTTTTTTAGTGAATGTTTTTTGACGAGCTGTGGGAGGTCGTTTGGGCTCTTATTTGTCCAGGAGCAAACTACTGGAGAAGGGTCACTTAAGGTGTCAGGCAGTACAGAAACATTATGTATATGCTCAGGGCAGGTGGCTAGGAGCCAGTTTATAAGGGTACTAGTACCAGAACGGTAATTTATCCTGGCTGCATGGGTGACCGTCTGTGTTAGATAAAGGCTGTGGAGTTTGTCTCTGGTAGCTAATGTATCCTGCACTAACCAGTTGGTATTAAAGTCCCCAAGGATTACCTGTTCCCAGCCCTGTTTTACCCGGCTAAAGTGTTCATAAAATTGATCTAGTCCAGGTCCTTGTTTTCCCGGAGGTATGTAGACAGTACTCAGTATTAGTGCCTTGCTCTGGCGGCCAACAGAGAGAGTTTGAGTAAGAGTATTTGGCTTCTTTAGAGTTTACGCTATTAGGCAGGACTTGTCCTCTGATATTATTGCTCAGGTAAACGAAGCACCCACACCCTCACTTGGCTTGCCTATCTAGTTGGAAGGTGGTATAATCTTCCAGTGAGACTGAGGTGTCTGGCACCTTGTGTGAAAGCCAAGTTTCGGTTAGCGATATACTATCCGGTTTGTGAACTGCAACCCAGGCCTGGAATTGGGTAAATGTAGGTAGCAGGCTCCCAATATCAATAGATACAATTTTTAGATATCTGTTTGGTGCAGCATTACCACAGCTGGTAGGACCTGGGCTAGGGTGAACATTTCCAGACAATAATAATATTTTACCGTCTCCTTTTGGCCACTCTCTTCTGGGGTGATACGCTCCTACTGCCTACTTTTGCCCCTCCTTTCTCATCCTGTTTTGTGTTTCTTTTTTGGCAGAAGTTGCCTTCTAATGAATCTCCAACTGTAGGCTCTCCTCTAATAAATGGACTCCTGTGTATTCTCTATCCCTGATATACATTTCTCAATGGAATTAGTTGGCCGGTTTGATTTCCTCTCCTGGTTGATTGTCACCTTTTCTTTCTTCTTGATGAACAGAAACATCTGGAGGGACCACGACAATGTGCTCCGTCTGTCCCAGGAGTGAATCAAACCAGACTACTGTCTTGGTCATCCGGTGCGAGACTCTTTGCACTTACCACCCTACCCCACAACCAGCTAAGTAGAAACTTTCACATCTCCCCAACAGGTCTTTCACTTGTCACAGGTCCTGCAGGACCCTGTGCAAGACATCCTAAAAATCCATCACTGTACCTGATGGATTTTCTGCTTTGCATCCTCTAGAGGTCTGCTGCTTTGTGTAGGCGCCACAGGAACCTGTGTGAAGCAAGTTGCAGGTCAGATGGCATGCCTGACAGGTTTGACTTGCCTCTTGCTTCACTGCAGGCCCTGCAAGAAACAAGTCACACCTTATCTGCTGCTCTGTGCAGGGCCTGCAGGGCCATGTACGAATCAAGTTATGACATGTACCAAATGTGAGTGCTGGGGTACTTACCCCTAACCCCTCAACACCAACTGTCAATTTTTTAAATTGTTCCAAAGTTCATTTTAGGACACTCCTTTTTGTTCTTCAAAACCTCAGTCCCAGCTTCGGGACTTAGTTTTTTATTCTTACCTACAGGAAGAGGAGCATTTTGAAGGACAGGTGAGGATGGTACTGTAGGACATTGAGGAATTACTACATAGTGCAACCCTCCCACCCATGTAGATTTATTGTAGCACTCCCCTCTCACCACACCTTTGTAAGAATAAGTGCTACCCCCTCATAGCACCCACCACCTCCTCTCCCCCCACGGTCCCCCAAAGTTTTAATTATAATATAATCCCTTCCCTCACCCCACTTGAATAAATACTACCCCTGCCAACTCACCTGACTCTGTCCAATTCAGAATACACCCCAACTCACCATCCTCTAGCCCCCATCACCCACCAGCTACCACCTCTTACCCAAAGGCTATAGATAGTTCAGAAACTCCTGTAAAAGAGAAACCTGTCCCTTGCTATGGCCTGGCAGATTCAGTTTACTGACTCTCCATGAATGAACCTATGCTTTGATGATGTGCCCTAGTAGCAACATCTGATTGGTCACTGTGGTTGGGGAGGGAGGTGGGACAACAGATCTACATCTGAGGGGTGTTTGTTCTTTTAATATAAATCCCAAATATGGGTAGTAGTGCTCTTAGTTCAGGTGAGTGTTTCAGCAGGAGGGTGTGCTGGCAGCAGGGTTTGGCACCCACTACTGGTTCTGCTACAGTTAGGGTGGGCAAGAGGGGGTACTGGCAGCAAGACTGGGCACCCATCATCAGTTCTGTTACAGTTCTGGCAGGTGGAAGGGTAGTACCAGCAGCATGGTCTGGCACCCACTGCTGGTTCTGTTTCAGTTCGGGCAGGTGGAAGAGTAATACCAGCGGTGGGGTTGGGCTCCCAACTGCTAGGTAAATTTGGTGGATGGGGGCTGGTGCTAGCGACAGCCTAGGGATGGTCTCCTAAATGTCAGACGTCTAACAAAAGTAGGAGCTGTTTTTGTGACTTCAAACTGCACAAAAACTGCAATTTTGTGTCACAAAAATGGACCCTCCCCCTCACACACACACACACAAAACTGACATACATCAGATTGGCAAAAATCCAGTTAACCTTAGAACACTGAAAAGAAAGTTACACACATTCACAAAAATGGCACTTTATTTCCTTGCTAATTTAAAAACTACAGAGTTTTCAGTAAAGCCACCTGCCAAAGAATCGTTCCTGGGCCAAACTCTAATGGTCACTGGAATCCATCCCTTCTGTCGGTCATCTTCCTGGGTTCCTTCGGGCATCTGACAGCAGAAGATTATGCTTCTTTCTTTCTCCATGCAAAGCCATTCCTGACTATTCTGGGTCCTTTCTGTACATTAACCTTCTTTCTGGGGCGCCTCCGTACCCCATTGTTCTTTTCTGTAACCCATGTCTTCTTTCTGGGTCATTTCTCTACCCTAATCTTCCTTGTGGAACTTTTTTCTAGCTAATCTTTTCTCTGAAAGAAACCGCACATGTAGAATATACATTGGGCACAAAAACCACTTCTTATTAACGAAAATCTGATCTGCTCAAATACAAGGGATGAAAAACACTGTTCTGGAAAGTTCTGACTTTTTGCAAACCAATTATCTGTACCCTAGTAATTTTGTGACCTTTTAAAAGAAAGGCTAAAGGGAGTTGGTAATGTATTTTTCAATGCTTCTTTACCCTGGCCTTAGATATTTATTGAGCCAGTGACCTTTCTGCTTGAATGACATTAGCTAACTGTTGCCATGGAAATACCAAGTCTCACTGTGCTGGCAATAAGGCCGTTTTGCTGGACAGAAGTCACTGTGAGAGGGCAGGATATACCACCAAATATTTAAATCTTTCACCCAGTTTAAACCAAACCATGAAATGTATCTGAAATATCCAGACTAGCACAGGTGAACGTGATTAAGGTTTCAAGGTTTGTGATGACAGCAAAGCTCCTTTGTTTGCCCCACATTCAGTCCTTTCAGCTGGATTTTAAACCAGTCTCCACTCTACTAGATTACTCCATGAGAAGAATGTAATTAAAGAAGCCAACATGGCCAAACCTTTAACTTCCTCTCCTCTTGTTTAGTTTGTGTTATTTGTGGTTCCACAACAGATTTGCTGTGCTTGGCTACAGAACACATATTCTGTAACCTGTTCATTGAAATAAAGTTGTTTGGTTAAAATAAATCTTCTTTGTGGTTGAATCACCCTTTCAGCTTTGACAGTAAATATTTATACTGCATGATGTATATATTTTGCTCAAAGCTGGAAACCATGACTCTCGTGTCACATGCCACAAATTTCCTGTGTAAATGTTTTTTCCCAAACAGGAATACTGCTCGTACCACAATGGAACTGTTTCCAATGAAACAAATGTAATTGATCAGCTAGAAGAATCCCACGTTCTGAACAGACTGAATGGACACTGCGCCTACCTATGATAGTTTAGTTGATTTTGTCTTTTACAGTAACTCTGATAGGTCTACCATACCTTTAGGACCCCCGCCACTGATGGTGCTGAGCATACGGTTCTTCCAACAGGGCAGGGAATCCCCTGATCAATGAATCAGCTAAACAGATAGAGTCTGTTCACAACCATTGCATCAGCAGAACTAGACAACAGTCCCCACCCATTCAGGATCAGCAGAACTGGACAAGAGTTTGCACTCATTCAAAAACATTGTACCAGCAAAATCAGACAAGAGTCAATGATTCTGCACCCATTCAGGATCACTGCATCAGCAGAACTGAACGAGAGTCCGCACCCATTCAGGATCATTGCATCAGCAGAACTGAACGAGAGTCCGCACCCATTCAGGATCACTGCATCAGCAGAACTGGACAAGATCTGCACCCTTTCAGGATCACTGCATCCGCAGAACTGGACAAGAGTCTGCACATGTTCTGGACCACTCCATCAGCTGAACCGGACAAGAGTCTGCACCCATTCAGGACCACTGCATCAGCAAAACTATAACGAGAGTCCACACCAGTATCCAGTGAACAAGGCGACTGAAATTGGGCACCTACAAAAACGGCAACTCAATTATCTATTTATTTATTTAGCTTTTGTTTACCAGGTAAGCACACTAGACAGTCACGTGCCTATTTTCAGGTGCGACCTGGGAGAGTTACAGAGATACAAGCAATAACAGTACAGAGGCTAGCATCAAGTTACACAAAGGTACAGTCAGAATACAAGCAAGAAGGACCAGCCGAAACAAAGTACAAAGGCTTGGGTCCAACCTGTGTTGTACCCGAAACTGCTTAGAGATCTGCTTAGCCAGTACCTTAGGATGGAACCGGTTATCTCTGCACCTTGGGACTGGATGCCAAGACGTGTATGGTGGCGTGGACTCCCAATGACCTGGAGGACTGAAGGAGAGATGATTCTTCTGATACACAACATCCCGGATGAGGAGAGAGAGGTGTTAGGGAACTTTGGAGTGACCAGATGCCTACCACAGAGGGATCTCTGCAAGCTGTGACATCAATCCTGTGCACAAAAGGATGATCTCCTGGTTCAGAAACTATGGGTTAACCCAGGGCTAGCCCCTGCAACTTGAATCAAAACCCTGTAAATCATCTGGGAATGCATTTACTGAACATGAGCAGCCTGCAGGGCATGACAGATACTTCAGTTACGGTTTAAAATTGAATGGCCTTTGGGTTAGACATTTTCTATTACACTAAGAGTGGCTAACATTTTAATTGCACCACCACCGCGGGCTGACCATGTGCGACATCATCGAGCCTACACTGATTCCACGACTGGGTACCCAATGAAACCTTGAGAAAGCTCTATTAACAATAAGGGTTCATGCACTGCTACTAGAGGGGAGAGGGTAGTGCCACCAGCACAAGATGGCTGGAGCAAGCATACTGCATTGCACACTGTGATACAATTTGACGGCAGATAAGGACCGCTTGGCCCACCTAGTCTGCCCATTTCCCTACCTAATGGATAAGCTACAGATACTAGTCAATCAACAGCTTACTTCCTCCTACCCCCACTAGAACTGCTTTATGCCTGTCCCATGCATTCTTGAATTCTCCCGCTGTTCCTGGCTCCACAACCTCCTCAGGAAGGCTGTTCCATGCATCCACAACCCTCTCTGTGAAAAAATACTTTCTAACATTACCTCTGAGTCGTCCCCCCACTATCTTCAAATTATGTCCCCTTGTTCTTGCACATCTCCTCTTCTGAAAGATACTACCCTCTTGTACTTTGTAAATTCCCTTGAGATATTTGAATTTTTCTGTCATGTCCCCCCTCTCCCTCCTTTCCTCAAGGGTATAAATATTAAGCTGATTTAGTCTCTCCTCGTATGTCTTCTGGTGCAGACCCTGCACCATTTTGGTTGCCCTCCTCTGAACAGCCTCCACTTTGTCTACGTCTTTGCGGAGATGAGGTCTCCAGAATTGCACACAGTACTCCAGATGGGGTCTCACCAGCTGTCTGTACAGAGGGATAATGACTTCCTGTTTTCTACTGGTGATGCCTCTCCCTATGCATCCCAGTATCCCCCCAGCCCTCCTTGCTGCCCTCTCACATTGCTTGCCCACCTTTAGGTTATCTGATATCATTACTCCTAGGTCTCTTTTGATTTTAGTTGTTGTTATTGTAACCCCTAGGTGGCGCTATCCCAAGGGCTACTACCCCTGCCTGCTTGGCTAATAGCAGGTTAATGGGCCTGAGTTCTGAAACGGGTGCCTCCACCTGGAGGTCAGGGTTGGTAGTGGTCAAGTTAACCTGGGCACAGCCCTCCGGGACACTGTAACCCCCCCCTCTTTCCCCTCTAGTGGCCTGAACACCGTACAATAATCACTTTCACAATACCGCTGGTACACCACACAAGTACCCACTATTTGCACTTACCATCAGGGCTGGTTCCTCTGGCTCGACCCTGGGAACCCACTGTAAAACAAGGTTAAGCACAGCAAATAGCAACAGTACAATAATTTGAGCACAAACTGGAACCACAGTCAGATTACATGCAGAAAAGTTAGATCTGATTTATTCAGGGACTTGAACAAGGGAGGGCAAAATCAGGTTAATTAGCTTAAGGTTATATCAATCAAGTAGTTATGCATGCGCTTTGAGTCCCCCCACAAAGTCCACCTCTGGGTACCCAGGTAGAGAAGAGATGGGCTAGCCAGGACAGTTGCCCGGGGTTGCAGCTGGTCGGGGCCCTGTGATGGAAAACACAACATGCACAGTACACAGTATTTGTAATCCAGAGCCAGAGGGCTCAGTTCATAAAGGAAACGAAACAACAAGACAATCAGATGACTCTCAGATTAAGCTGTTGTTGTGGGGAGCTACCCTGGAATTTACTCACGATACCCAAGACTGAACACAGGCTGGACGAAAATCGAGACTGCAGGTGGTTGATCTGGAATGCCAGGAGAAGCAGGGCCCACACAAGTCGCAGAGGCGTCATCCCTGTTCAAGCGTGGAGTAGGGGGCTGATCCCCAGGCAGGTCTCTGGTCGATGGTTTCTCTGTGCAGTGGGTAGTCTGGCTGGGCCAGTCTGGCAAAGCCCAGACCACATGGAGACAAGTCCGGAAGCAGTTCATTTTGGGCTGGATACAGCTTCCAGCAAGCAGAACACAGTTCACACAGTGGGGAACTAACTCACAACCCACTAGCAGCTCATAGCACATTTACATGTACGGGAATTCTACTGTACCAGGCAAAGCACTCGCCGGGCACAATCGAAAAGTCTCTGCACACACCGGGAGCTTAGGGGTAGCTGGAACTCCTGACAGGCCGATCGCATTCAGCAAAAATATTCGGTCTTCTTCAGGTTGAGACTGGCCCACTTCAGTAGCTTACTTTAGTCACACAAACTTGGGTTTAGTCCAAAATAATTCTCTTCTCTGCCTCTCAGGAGCAGCAGGCAGACATGGAGGCCAAACTCTCAGCCTTTTCATAGTTCTCCGATGTGAATCTACTCAGGATTGCTCTCAGAATCACTTCAGCTCCTTCTTGCTCAGCTTCCAGCTTAGTTCTAACTGAAAACTGCAAGCAGCCCGGGACTTCCACAAGATCCAAAAGCTTTGGTTGGCTGATTTGGCTATCAGTCAAAGCAAGAGCTCCCCTTCAGTTGCAAAAAAGGCGCAAAAACTCAAACCACAGTTCCTAACATTTTGAATTCAGACAGCCCCTGTAGTCCGGCTACATTTTAGGTCCCACCAGAACGGTTTGGTCCAATTTGCAGTCCAGGACCAAGACAGTGGAGACAAACAAAACAGTCCTTGCTACAAAGAAAGCGGGTTAGACAAACTACATTATCATTATCACTCTAAATGATTTTCAGTAAATAGTTACATCTTTCAACAGAGCTCCCTCTCAGATTACTTAAACAGCAATTACGCAGCTCTTAAAGAGACAGTACACAGAGGCTATACAAGCTCTTGTAATCACATTTAAACTGCTAAAACGCAGGACATCAGCCTGGCAGTGAGCATTTAGGCAAGCTCAAGGAAGACTTTTTGGGAACCCCCATTTGTAGGGGGGTTACATTATTAACTTACCCCCCAATGCAGGGCAGGAAAGGTATAAGGGCTGATTCTGGGCAGGTACATAACTACAGCCCTGGGGAAAAGCATTACTTTGACTGTTTCTGTTAGGACACAGAAGCACAGCTGGGACAGAATGCACTAAGTCTAGAAGGGCACAGAAGCGTGGCTAAGATAGTGGACTGAGCATGGAAGGGCACGGTAGCACAGCAGCACAGCTGGGATTGAGTGGACTTAGCCTCGAAGGCCACAGGAGCATAGCTGGGATAGATTGCACAGAGCCTAGAAGGACATGGAAGCACAGCTGAGGCAGAGTGGACTGAGCCTAGAAGGGCATGGAAGAACAGATGGGATAGAGTGGACTGAGCCTAGAAGGGCATGAAAGTACAGCTGGGATAGAGTGCATTGAGTCTAGAAGGCACAGAAGCACAGAAGGCACAGAAGCACGGCTGAGACAGTGGACAGAGCACAGAAGGGCACAGAAGCACAGCTGGGATTGAGTGGACTTAGCCTCAAAGGGCACAGGAGCACAGCTGGGATAGATTGCACAGAGCCTAGAAGGCCATGGAAGCACAGCTGAGGCAGAGTGGACTGAGCCTAGAAGGACATGGAAGCACAGATGGGATAGAGTGGACTGAGCCTGGAAAGGCATGGAAATAATTGGGATACAGTGGACTGAGCCTAAAAGGGTACGGTAGCACAGCTGGGATAGAGTGGACTGAGCCTCGAAGGGCACAGGAGCACAGCTAGGATAGTGTGGACTGAGCCTAGAAGAAACTGGAAGGGCAGCTGGGACAGAGTGGACTTAGCCTTGAAGGGCACAGAAGCACAGCTGGGATAGAGTGGACTAAGCCTAGAAGGAACCGGAAAGGCAGCTGGGATACAGTAGAATGAGCCTCGAAAGGCATAGAAGCACAGCCGGAATAGAGTAAACTAAGCCTTGAAGGGCACAGAAGCACAGCTGGGATAGAGTTATTATCACGCATGAACCAACCATATAACTTGTTCTGTAACTATGATGGTAGCTTGTATGTACCAAGTGTTTGCCTGAATCTCATATTCATGTTTGTATTGCTAATGAAACTTGTTATGCAACCCTTGTATGTAACCTGTATGTACCTATTGAATGCTTACTGTTTGGCGTGGAACATTTACAAATGAACTCCCAGCTCAAAGGTTTGTAATCCGAGACTTGAGTAAATAAATTAGTGTGAACTTAGCCTCGAAGGGCACAGAAGCACAGCTGGGATACAGTGGACTTGGCCTCGAAGGGCTCAGAAGCACAGTTGGGCAGAATGGACTGAGCCTAGAAGGACACGGAAGGTCAGCTGCGATAGAGTGGACTTAGCTTCGAAGGGCGCAGAAGCACAGCTGGGATAGAGTGGACTTGGCCTTGAAGGGCATAGAAGTATAGCTGGGACAGAGTAGACTGAGCCTAGAAGGGCACAGAAGCACAGCTGGGATAGAGCGGACTGAGCCTAGAAGGACACAGAAGGGCAGCTGGGATACAGTGGACCTAGCCTCAAAGGACACAGAAGCACAGCTGGGATAGAGTGGACTTAGTCTAGAAGTGCAGCTGGAATAATGTTGAATGAGCCTAGAAGGGCACAGAAAACAAGCCACAGGAGACTATAAAGGACTAACTAATTGCTGTTAACCCCCCTTCACCCCAATTTAGGGCCTTGGTCCCCAAATAAAGTGTAAGCCACCCAAACAGACTTACCTTTCAGGAGCTGCAGCTCCCGGTCTCCCCACAGCACTTTCTGCGTTGTTTGGCGCTAGGGGGTGTTGGGCTTTACGGCCTTTCCTCTTTGCGGCTCCCGCTGCATTGGATTCTCAGTGTCATCTCGGAGTGTGGCGGGCGGGCTGAGTGATGGTGTTGGGTCTGCACCTATGGGCTCAATGCAGGTTCTGGATCTGTTTTTTCTGGGTTGGTCAGGCCAAGGACTGTGGGGCAAGAGTGAAAGGGGGAAAGTATTTTTGTAAATAGTTTTGGTGATCCACGACTTGCACATGAGTGGTGGTCAAGTCGAAAAAAATTAAAGGAGTGGCTGCTCCATTTGTGATGGGGGAGTAGTTTCGGTACTGGCTGGTGCTGACAGGAGCACCATTGTAAATAGTTATTTATGGGACTACAGGTCCCGTAGGTCAATGGGTGCAGGGGAATGTTGGTACCTAAGGGAACTTGAACAGGATTGGACCTCTGGTTTGGTGGGTATTTATTTTTTTGGGGCTTAGTTGGGATAGGATGAAAGGGAGCAGCAGTGCAGGAGGAGAGGGAGAGAGAAGCTGGAGAAAGTCCAGGCAGGGGTGATTGCCCATTCTGCCATTGAGACTTTTTTTTTTATTTGGCAGGAGTCTAAATCAGAGATTAGTAGGAATGAGGCAGCAGTCATTGTGCAGGATCCCTTGCTAGGGCATGGACAAGAGTCAGTCCCTTTGCAAGTCAAGACAGTAGAGGGGGGGCTACTCCATTTGAATGAGGTGTGAGCTTGGTTTGCAACACCACAGCATGGGGATGGGCTGTCAGCTGTTAGCCCGAAGGACTGCTGCTGAGTGGGGACCCCATAGTGGAATCTGCTGTTGCAGTGAGAATGAAAGAAGTATTACAGGAACAGAAATAGTCCCTTTGAAGTCTGAAGGGAGAGACCTGGGAGAAGAGGATGGAGAGACAGGAGAGACCGGGGTCCAGTGGGATCCAGTGTTGGGGCAGCCCTGGCCCTGCCCCAAGTGAGATTGTCCAGCCAGTTGTTTGAGGCGGCAACAGGTTGGGACATTGCCATTTGCTGGCTGGGTTGGAGTTGCCTGGCTGTGCCTGTTATCAAGAGGAGCCTGAAAATGGAGGGGGCGTGACCATGGGCTGGGGTTGACCACTCCTTAAAAGGTTCGTCTTCTGCTTCGAAATAGAAAGAGAGGAAGGGAGAGAGAAAGAAAATGGGATAACTGTTTGCTGCCTTCTAGCTAATGGCCTGATAAGGTGTGAGCAAAAATGTTAGGGATTACACATTTGGTGGCTAAAGCAAGAATAATTAAAATTCAAGAAGTTACACAGAACTGTTGCTCACTGGTTGATGTCTGCATCGCATTGTTAACAATTAATTTACCTCTGACCACCTCTAGCCTGTGCAATTCTCTCTGCATTTCCCTAACCCCCTCCTCACTGTCTACCCTTCTACAGAGCTTAGTGTTGTCTGTGAAGAAACACATCATGCTCTGGATTTCTACTCCCATGTTGCTAATGAACATATTGAAAAGGACTGGACCCAGGACTAATTCTTGTGGCATGCCACTGGTGACCTCCATCTCTTCTGATAGGAGTGTTATGCACAACCCTCTCCTGTCTCCCTTCCAACCAGTTGCTCACCCATCTGTGTCCTTTGCTGCACCTAGTTCCTCCAGATTCTTCAGCAACTTTCTGTGAGGCATTGAGTCAAAATTCTTGCTGAAATCAAAGTAGAGTAAATCCATAGCATGGCCCTTATCCACTATCCTTATTACCCAGTCAAAGAGTACTGTCAGGTTGGCCTGATAAGGCCTCCCTGTCATGAACCCGCGCTGCCTACTATCCTGGTGCCCACTGCTCCCCATGTAGTTCATGAGGACCTCTTTGACTAGTGTCTCCATCAGTTTACTCACAGCAGAGGTAAGACTGACAGGCAGTTACCCGGTTACTCCTAGTACCTCCCACTATGAAGCAGAACAATATCCACTACCCTCCAGTGTTTTGGAACTACCCCTGTCTGAACTGGGCTATTGAATAGCCCTACCAGGGGTTCTGTTAGTTCAGCTGCCAGTTCCATGAGTGCCCTCGGATGCATCCCATTTGGCCCTGGGGTCTTATCTATCTTTAGGCCTACTAACCCTTTCTGAACCCATTTATTGGTAAATATTTGCTGTTTCATCTCAGGGATCCCCCCTTACAGCTGCCTTAATGACACTCCTGGCACAGCCCCGCCATCTTCCCTTGTGAATGCAGAGTAGAAGTAGCTGGTAAGAATGGCTGCTTTCTGCCCATCCTCAATTACTGTGCTTCATTCTGGTAGTCTAACAATTCCTCCTCCCTTCTTTCCGTTTCACCCCCTAATATATCTGAACAGCTACAGTCTCGTCCCTTGACCCCATCCGCAGTATGCAGCTCTGTCTGCCTTTGCTTCTCTTCCCACCCTCTTGGGTTCCCTTGTTCTCATTTGATGCTCCCCCCACTCTTCCTTCCCTTGTTTTTCCTTGTACCTGCTGAAAGCCTTCCTTTTGGCTCTCACAGCTTCCCTGACCTTTCCAGAGTATCATACTGGTCCCTTGTACCTGTTTCTTTTGATTACCGTTCTCTCGCACGATGCAAGACTTTCACTGATTGATTGATGCTGTTGCCTCGGGAATGGTCCCCTTGATTGCACTCCCATTATTCTTCCACATCCCTGATGCTGTTCACTCCAACTAACTTGTCCTGGACCAGCTCCCTCATCCGGCTGAAGTCTGCCCTTCTGAAATCTAGGACTTCAGCGTCTGATGAGGGCTTATTTGCCCCAAGGGCCAGGTTGAACCATATAGAGTTATGGTTGCTGGACTCTAGTGAGTTCCCTGCCCTCACTACTCCTACCACTTCTCAGTTAGTAAGCACCACATCCAGAATGGCAGCTTGCCAAGTGGGTTCATTAACGAGATGCACCAGCAGGCTATCCTGCAATGCAGACACTGGTTAGGCCCCTACTGGAGTACTGCATGTAGTACTGGAGGCCACACCTTCACAAGGACATTAACCAAATTGAGGCAGTCCAGAGAAGGGCAACCAAAATGGTGCAGGAACTGCATCAGAAAACATATGAGGACAGATTAACGGAGCTCAATATGTATACTCTAGAGCAAAGGAGGGAGAGAGGTGATATGATTGAAACAGTCAAACATCTTGAGGGCATTAACAAGAAGAAAGAGTCTAACATGTTTCAATATAAGAAAAAGAGCAGGACAAGAGGACACAGCATGAAATTAGAGGGAGGCCGATTAAGGAGTAATGTGAGGAAGTTCTTTTTCACAGAAAGAGTGGTGGATAGATGAAACGACCTACCTCAGGAAGTGGTAGATATGAATACAGTGCAGGGCTTCAAACAGGCATGGGATAGGCATAAGGGAGCAATACAGATGAGTATGAATAGATAGGCCATTGACAGAGCAAAGGCCGATGGCACGTTCATAAAGTAGAAAAAGAAATGGGCAGACTGGATGGGCCTTGCGGTCCTTATCTGCCATCAACTTCTATGTTTATATAGCAGGGCCTGACTTTTGGAGCTCCTGGCTGCTAGAATAACCCAGTCAATAACGTGGCAGGTTTAGAGCTCCAACTACTACATCACCTCCCCCTTTCTAATCCCAGTTCTGTCCCATATCCCATAGCTTTCTCGTCCCCATGTCCTGGCAGCCTATAGATCACCTATATTTGTAGTTTCCTGCCTGAGGCTACTGTGAGCGGAACTCGTACAGATTCTGTTTCCACATTACCTCCCCTGACGTTTCAGTCCTCCATGGCCTCGGTGCCTTCCCTGATGTATAGGGCTATGCTTCCTTCTTTACCTTTTCCTCTGTCTTAAGCTTGGTGTAGCCTGAGACTGTCAAACTCCCAGTCATTAATCTCTGTGGCCCAAGTTTCTGTGATGGCTACCAAATCCATCTCAGTGTTTGCCACCATTCCCTGGAGCACACTAATTTTATTCCCACCCTTGAAGAGTCTTCTGTCCCAGAAGCACCCTCCAGTCTCCCAGAAAGTGGTATCCCTCCTCCTGACAACATGCCTTCAATCACACATTAAACTCCTCAAGCCCTTCCTTCCTTAGTGTATTGTACCCATTCCCCCCATTCCATACAGGGACAGCCTCAGAGAAGGATAGGGAATCTGTCTCCCAGCCTCTTCAAGTCCGCTTCACTGCCTCCACAGGCAGGTTTGTCAGACTGTTGGTACCCAAGCGTACCAGCACCCCCTCCTCTGTCATCCTCCGTACTCTATCTATATCCTGGATGGCTGATGCACCAGGCAGGCATCAGACCATTTCCCTTCCCCCACTTACTACCCTCTCTACTCCCCTAATCATTGAGTCCCCAATCACGAAGACTCTCCTTGCTGACTTCCTCTGGCAAACCCAGCCAAGGTCCCACCAAGTTGTCTTGGCCATTTCCTGACTGTCTGAAAGTCCCCCTCACCCAAATCAGGTAGCTGAGCCTTCTTCAGGGATGCAATGCTGTTTGTGGTTTGAATGTTGTGAGATTAGTAAAACCCCTTGTGGCTGCCCCTGCCACCCTCCCCTTCCTCACCACCCTCCAGCCCCCTGGGCCAGTGGGCCTCTGAGGGAGTGGGTTGGGGACCCCAGATGAGGCGGTGCTGTAACTGAGATATCTGGTCTCTTGCAGCTACCAGCTGAGCATGGAGCTCTGCAAAGGTCCTGCAAGTGGAGTAGTGCCCCCTCCTCCAGAGCGTAACCCTGGGGAACAGCGTTACCGTAGAAACATCCTTCAGAGGCCCTATTATCTTATTATAAATCACTGAAGTTTATCTTGCAAGATTTATAATGATTGCTTTTATTTGGCTGTCCCCCCTCATGGTGCTGAAGTGGAGTACTTCTTCACAAAGATCTGGCACGAGAGCACACTGTACACAGGATAAGAAGCTCTGTGCGCTGATTGGCTGAAATCACATCACTGATTAATAATGGACTTGTAATTGTATTTATATTCTGTTTACCCAGAGTAAGCAAACTGACATCACTATCTCATTTTCAATGTGGTCCTGATTTGACCCTATTTTACTGCTCGGAGAGTCGAAGCGCTGGAATAACAAATTACTTGATCAAGGGCACACTGTGAGACAGAGAATGGTTACTCTGGAGACTCAAACCAGCTGGTATTGGTTTCATAATTCAGTTCTGTACTTGCTAGCTGGGCACACTGCCTTCCTGCTAGTCCCATGCTGAATGCAGCTGTGGAATATACAGTACACAGCATGCTGTAAAATGAAACAGTCCTTACTAGAGACTTGTGTTTGCTAAAACATGGCAAGGATGTACAGATTTATTGAATAACTAAACACGTATGAAGTGTACTATTTACTGGATCACACTGGCACCTTTTAAACACAAAAATAATTGCAATGGAACTGCACTATTAAAGTTAGGCTTTGACTCAACATCACTGGTGTAGTATTTCATTTCCCTTGTGAAGAGGCTGGAGAGTGGGGGGAAGGGAGTCTGCATGGTAACCATAACAGACTGTCGGTCAGTCACATGATGGATGAATTACGCTGTTCCTATGTTACGTTATGCAGGGCTGTGACTGTAATAGAACTAGAACATGCATGTCGCTGGTTAAGGAGGCACAGAAATAGTCTGTAGTTCTCATCCTTAAAACCCTGTCTGCAATTAGAAGAATAAAGGCAAAGGGATGTGAGAGGTTCCCACTGCTGCTGCAGAAACCTACAGAGCACACCACTGCCTTTCTGAAGAAATACTGAGTTGTCAGTTGCATGGATTTGAATGACAATGTTTTTTTATGTGTTTTTTGTAATCTTTTTTAAGAATCCTCCCTGCCCCCCCAGTTTCTAGTAATCATTGTTAGAGAACCTTCCAAGGATACAGAGAAAGTAACAGCAGGCCATCACATCACAGGGTCCCCCCCCAAACGCATGCTACCCTGAACAGCATCCCTTCCGCACCAAACTTCCTTAAGCCACATTTTAGTGTCTTGCTACGTAAAAACAGGCTACAAAATGGAGAGAGTGGGGATGCTCTCTTGAATAAGCAAGCAATGCATGATTTACTGGTGCTTTGTTGAATGTATGTCAGAAGTTACAGATATTTTTAATATACATCATTCTTTAAAAAAATATATTTTCAATGAAGATGTTAGGTTTGTACTTGTGGATTATCCACAATAATGTGTCATTTCGTGCCAACAAGTAAAATCAGGCTTTCGCAACTCTTTGCTACTCCCATTTGTGTGAAACAACATGTCTGCAAACTGTTCTTCAGTCTGACATTTGTAACTTTGGTATGAGCTTTTTCATAATTATTTTTTAGCTTTGAAATACAAACAGTGACATTTATTTATTTGCTTTTGGTAACCGGGTAAGTGCACTAGACAGGATTGCCTATTTTCAGGCATGACCCGGGATATTACAGTTTAAACATTGCTGATCAAATAAGAAACACGATGTGTGCTGCCCTAATGTTTGAAATCGAATAGCTCGACAAGTGATACCGCTACAGAAAAAAAAAACCTTAGAAAACATTTTGAATTTTCACCGTAAGTTCTGGCTTTCTTGCTATTTGTTTTAGAAAGGTACAGACATCCCGGCTTGTTTCCACCTTTCAGTTTTTACGATAAGTGGTTGCTTGAACGTGTGCATTCACTTCGTTAATCTCCCCACTGCGATTTTTTCCCCTATGAAATGATTGCCTTTGCGGTCCCCAATTGTTGCTGCCTTTTCCGGCACACACTATTCATTTTTAGACCTGATCGGTTCTCGAACCCATGAACACTAGTTGAGTAAGTGCATGACGACCCTGCTGTAAAACTTGTCCCGTAAGCGTTGGCTCAACTGTCACCGCTTCAGAATAAGCCGATAATAATAATTTAAATATAAAAAAATGAATATTTCATGTGGAAAAGGTTACAGCATCAACCAAATGAACCTAAGAGAAAGGGGAAACGGATTATTTCACAGAATATAAAAGCAATCATTACAGTAGGCGACACTCATGGTCAAATAATGTTGAGTTATACTGAAAATTGGAAAAGCCAGGTTACTGATCTCTGTAATAACTGACCTGCCATGCATATACACCCCGTCTGAACATGACAGCTCGCATGATTTACAGAGCACTTCTTACTGGTAGGGGCTCAAATGTCAAAATGCTCGATCACATGCGTATGCTGGGGACGGAGGAACGTGCAAAACGACGATGCCAGTCTCTCTCCTGGGACTCCCAAAGCTTGCCCCCTGCCCCCTCCTGCTGCAGAGGGCTGGAGCAGCTGGATCTGGGGAGACACGGTGCTTCCTGATGCAGCAGCGCGAGCCCAGCCCCTGACAGCCAATCGCAGCACGGGAGGTGGGCTGCTGCGCGCCCGTCACCGCTCGAAGCAGCACGAACACTAGGCATCTTTCTGCTGGTGGCACCGGAGGAGAGACCGCAGCTCCATTTTTACTTTAAGATCCACTTTTCAAAGGACAGGGGGGCATATTTTTCCAGCTGTAGGTCGGAAGCAACTGCAGCTTTATTTTGTGTCATTGCACTGCGTTTGACCTGCAGTAAATTCAGCCTCGGAACTGTATTTTTTCCTGATCCGGCAGGATGATAGCAGCACAGCTTTTGGCCTATTACTTTACAGAATTAAAGGATGACCAGGTCAAAAAGGTGAGTGATGAAACACATTATCAGACAACTAAGGGAAACGAAAAATATGTTTGATAGTCATATTAACAAATCATAAAAAGAGCATTGAATGCAGCCAAAATGCAAATTGTTGCAGAATATTGTGTATAATATTGTTTCTTCAAAAATATAATCCTGTAGAATATTTAATATACACCTTGACTTTCACATTCAGAGAGATATATATATTAGAACCTGTTTATATTAAAACATGTCTCTGTTAGAATGGCTGTGTGATTCTGTACTGCAGTGTCCTTGAAACAGGATGTGGATGTCATCCTGGCACTGTGTAGTGCAGCCTGTAATAATAATACTACCAACAAGCCTTTTCAGAAATCACAAAATCATACATTTTCTGTTACCTGCATCCCAGTGTCCCTGTTTGTGACAGTTCCACGTTTCCTTTAATATTATTCCAGTGATTTTGTTTGAGGCCTGCTGTCACGTTTCTGTTTCAATGGGAAATCTATGTTTCCAAAAATACCTCCAGACTAGTATTGTGACGTGACTGTACATCTGCCTTAGGCTGGCAAGATCTCTTAGCATCTTAAAAGCTGGAATGGCTTCAGTAATGTAAGGGGAAAATGGAACCCTGTGTACAGATCTGTCTTTGATTATTGTAACAGCTGAAAGAACTGGACATTTTGCTGCCTGCTGTTCTAGTCAGCAAACGAGGGCTTAGTGATTCCCTGTTGTACACTTGACAAGTTTACAGAAAAGCTGCAGTCAGGCAGGTAAGGGCTCTGCAGATAGGGGCCCGAACTCCCTTCTGATTAGACTACTTTACGGGAGGCCTCCTTCAAGGAGGATGCAGCAGTGAAAGTTACCATTAGACTATGTGGTATAGACAGCTGCCCACTAGCTAGGCGTGTGAGAGTAACATCCGTTTCCCACTGCAGTAGGCCCCACAAGTGGTTAAACCAATAAGAGAGTCACAGTGCAAGGTTACATTTGTAATATAGCTCAAGTTTAAATGCTAATTGCACCCTCCTGCCATGTCGCCAGTGCTCAGAGAAAAGCTCTCACTAGGAATACTAAGAACGCTTGTTGCTTGGGGCAACAATAAATTATAATTGCTGCTCTTGCTGAAGAACAGAGGAATGGCTTTATGTTACATGGTTTTGTATTTATGCACTGATCAGTGGAAATCCTCTGTGGTACTGATCAATTTCCCTCTCTGAAAATATAGTGTTTATAGTGAATATGTTTTTTCTTTGCTTTCCACTGAAGAACAAATACATTTGTAGAAAAAAATAAATTACTGAAGTAACTGATGTTTCTACATAACAGTTTAGAGTCCCCGCACCATGATTGGATATTGGGTATCTTGACATCTAAGGAGGTTCCCTGTTATGTTTTGTGACAGAGAGAGATTCCTGTTTATGGGAAAATGAACATTTTGTGTGTTGTTTAATGTCAGCAGTATGTGTCAGGGGGACGGAATGGGCTAGAGGTCTGCAGGGGTCATGGAGTCTTTCACCTCTGGCACTTTCAAATATCTCCTGACTCAGTAGTGGTTTGTGATCTAAATCACTGGTTCAGATATGGACTGAGGTCAGTCATGCTTTCTCACCTCTAGATCGCTGGTTTTTACCTGGCTTAGGTCAGTAGAGCTCAATGTCAGCTGTAGATCACTGGTTCTATTTCTTGTCAGGCCAGTAGAGCTATCAACTCTGGGTCATTGGTTCTAATCCCTCTCAGGTCAATAGAGCTGAATGTCAGCTGTAGGTCACTGGTTCTAAACCATGACTCTCCCCTCCCTGACGGTTGCCATCATCGGAGCTTCCAGGACAAGCGCTCCAGCTGGTAGGTAACGCCGTATCCTTCGCACCCCACCAATCTCCTGCTTGGTTACTCCCCAAATGGGCATCTACTACAGGCTGCCCTCTGTGCTGCGGCCCTCCGTGTGAAGGACCGAGTGCTAAGGACATGACAGGAGTTTGCCAGGAGTCAGACAAGGAGGCAGCCAACAGCAAGGAACTCTGTCTGATTCCCGGGAAACCTGTATTGTTTGTTGGAGAATGTGTCCGTCTGATCCCAGGTAAACCTGTATAGTTTGTGGGAGAATGCTGTGGGGAGCTAACAGCTAGTATGTCGTAGCTGTAATCTGTCTGGGTGGGTACTGCAGGTTAATAGAGTACTCTGTCTCCGTTACAATTAATAGTCATTGCTTATGTTAGAAGTTTAATTTTATACCTGTATTTGTGACATAACTAGTATTTTTTTTCAGGGTTGTTGTGCTTAGTTAAAACATACAGCTTCACTCTATCTGGATGAGCACTACAAAGTAGTTTGTACTCCTGTCTTCTGTGCTATAACTAAGCTGGACAACTGCACCCTATCTGGGTGAGCATTTGTCATCTGTTTACTACAGATCTTTTTGGGGATGGGGTTCAGAGGGGAGGCAGTCAGTTATGGTGACTGTGGGGCACTCTTCTGTAGGGATATGCTTTGGGGGAAGGGGCACTGCTCCATCTGCAGGACCTTAGCAGAGCTCCAAGCTGAGCCGGTGGCATCAAGGGTAGAAATATCCCAGCTGCGCCATCAGCTCAGCAGGAGCCCACCCCCACTCCCCCAGAGACCCACCGTTCCCAGGGGATGGAGAGCGATGGGGAGCGGGAGAGGGGTAGCCACAAGGAGGTTGTCCAGCCCTGCACCCTCAAGACAGTGAATCGCTTCACAGCCCTATAAGAGGTTCAGGTGCCTGACTTCGCTGGGGGTACTCCGGGTCAGTCGATGGGAAAGAGAAGGACAACCTGATGGCACCCAAGGGGAGCGAGTCAAGGATGGTGGAGAGGGAGCTGGGAGTGCTGGTACACCTGGGTATCAATGATCTAGCTAACCAGTCGGTGGAGATGGTGAAGCGGAACTTCTGTAGACTGGGGGGAAGACTGGTGGCACACGCAGCCTCCCTGGCCTTTTGTGAAGACCTCCTTGTGTGGGGCGGGGAGGGGAAGCAGGCTAGCATAAGAAGTAATGTAATACTGGAGTTTAATAGGTAGCTTAAGGGATAGTGTCTAGAAAAGGGGTACCACTTTCTGTGGGATTGGGGGGACTTCTGGGACAGGATATTCTTTAAGGGTGATGACCACCTGATGAGAGGGGGGGGGCCTGCATGCTGGGGTAGAGGTTAGATGTCCATATCAGATATCTAAACTGACTGCGAGGGAGACTAGGTCCAGGGGAACCACAGTGGCTGGTGAGAAGAAGGAGATCCTAGCTAGTACTCCCCCACATCTTGGGGATTGTAGCAGTAGAGCAGGTACAGTGACAGCTGTAGTGCTTACTGGACTAGGAAAGGAGAAGTAGAACAGGGAAATGCAAAGGGTGAAAGCACCAACAATGGGAGGAAAACACGAGGCCAGTAGCAAAGTAGGATCAGGGGTCAGATGGAAGGGGGTATGCCTGAACACCAGGAGGCTAGGTAACAGAATCAGCAAGCTCCAGGTGTAGATGACAGACACTGAGGTGGACTTTGTGGCCATCGCAGAAAAGTGGGTTTCCAAAAATAATGACCGGGAGCTGACAGTCCCTGGGTTCTCACCGTTCAGGAGGGATTGAGGAATACCTAGAGGGGGAAGAGTTACCCTTTTTTGTCAAGGAAGGCATCGAAATGGCAGAAGATGGGTGCATCAGGGGTAGTATTGAGGAGACCGAGTCACTGTGGGTGCAACTAACAGCAACCTCAGGCAAACAAATTCACTTGTGGGTGATCTATAGGCCTCCAGGGCAAGGGGAGGAAGGGAACAGAGAGCTCAGGGAAGAACTTAAAAGAGGGTTATTAAAGGGGGATGTAGTTGTGGTGGGTAATCTGAACCTGCCAGACATCAGTTGGGATGTTCCAGTGACCAACAGCGCCAGAAGTCAGGCCTTGCTGGACACGTTCCAGGATAGAGTACTGGTGCAGCTGGTTAAGGAACCCACCAGGCGGACCACAATTCTCAATGTGGTGCTCACCAGCACGGAGGTGGTTGGCGCTGTAGGAATACGGTAGCCATTGGAGAACGGCAGCTATATATAACTTTGATTTAAACTAGCCCTCAGGTCTGGCACACAATCGAGAGCTGACGTCTTGAACTTTAGGAGGGCAGTCTGAGGTAGCTGGTCAGAGATAAGTCAGCTGGGGTGGATAACATGGGTGGGTGGAAGAGAGATGGGAGGCAGTTGAGGGCCATTCTCAAGGCAATTGTTTTATTTATTTCAGTTTCGGAATTACAACCTTTGAGCCAAACTGGCTCTTTTACAAAGGCTCCAGGTCAGTAGAAGAACAGACAAAACAGTGCAATTTACATCATATGACAAGAACATACAATAGCCAAGTGACAAGACAAGGCATCTATGGTATGCATAAGAATATAAGAATGGTAACCACCCCCCCAAAAAAAAAAAATAGATTCAAGAGACCATTATGGTTCTCGGTAAGGGTCAGGGAACTGGTGAGGGCCAAGAAGAAGGCCTTCTGTCAGTACAAAGGAAATCCAGGGAGTTAGAACGGCGAGAGTATGTACAGAAAAGTAGGGAGACAGCGAGGGCAGTTATGGAGGTAAAAGCAGATACAGAGTTGCATATTGTGGAGGGGGTCAAGGGTGGAGAGAAACAGTTCTTCAGATATATTAGGGGAAAAGGAAGAAATGTAGGGGGAATCGTAAGGCTAGTTGAGGGGGTAGGGTGTTAGAGGAGGACAGGCAAAAGGCCGCCATCCAGAGCAACTGCCATGGTCTGTGTGCTCCAGGCAGGCAGGCAGGCAACTCATTTGTGTAGCTGCCTGCCCTAGAAGACTTACACAGCTATCGTCTGCATTTTCTGTGAAGTTGTTTTAAAATATATCTCAGAAACTTCGCCTCACCACTCCATGCATGAGCCAGGCGACGCCGAGTGCTGCAGCTTCACCCCCAAAAGAGCATAATTGTGACGCAAAGTCAGGAATGGGCTGCAGCACTGTCTATGGAGCATGTACTGGAATTGGGGCTTGCTAACACACTAAGATTATCTTTGTTGGCATAGTTACATGTATGGGGCTAGTACTTATATATATATATATATATATATATATATATATATATTTATGTGCTCCATACATGTAACCATGTTAGCAAAGACTTTGTATCACAATTATGCTCTTTTTGGGGGCCGGGCTGCAGTGCTTGACGATCGCTCAGCTCGTACACAGAAGTGGCAAGCCGGGTTTTATGAGGGGTATATTTTTAAAACAACTTCACAGAAAATGGTAATGTACAGCTAAAAAGGCTCCTAGGACAGGCAACTACATGGTATAAGTTGACTGCTCTGATCGTGTCAGCTGCTCGTCAATGATTACTTTTGCTCAGTTTTCACTGGGGAGGATGGTGGGTCCTTGCCAGAGAGTGGTATCAAAGCAGCCACTAAGGGGGTCCCAGAGATGAGACAGCCAGTATTTCCTAGGGAAAGGGAGGGTCACGAAAGGGCTGGCAGCCCAAAGATAGATAAGGCCCCGGGACCAGAATGGGTTGCATCCGTGGATACTGAGGGAATCATCAGCAGAACTAGCAGAACTCCTGGTAGGTCCATTCAACAGTTCACTTAGGACAGGAGAAGTTACGAAGGATTCCAAGGTGGCAGTCTTAGTTCTGCTCCATAGGGGGGACAAGGAGCAAGGAGGGAACTACAGACCTGTCAGTCTTACCTCTATTGTAGGGAAACTGATGGAGTCACTGGCCAACGAAGACCACGTGGACTACCTGGAGAGCAGTGGGCTCCAATGTAGTATGCAGTGCGGTTTTATGGCAGGGAGGTCTCGTCAGATGAACCTGACAGTTTTCCTTGACTATGTGATGAAGGAAGTAGACAAGGGCCACGCTGTGGATTTGCAGTACTTTGAGTTCAGCAAGGCTTTTAACATGGTACCTCACAGATGACTACTGAAGAAGGAGGACCTGGGTGTGGCTGAAGTCATAGTACACCAAGTAGGTAAGTGGCTAAAGGGGAGGCATCAGAGGCTTCTGGTCAATGGGGTTAAATCAGAAGAGAGGGAGGTTACGATTGGGGTTCCACAGGGATCTGTCCTGGGTCCGGTCCTCTTCAACATGTTCATCAGCGACATTGGAGAAGGAATCCGGGGCAGGTTGTGTCTCTTCCCAGATAACTCGAAGCTCTGTGGGAGGGTGGATAGTGATGAGGGAATAAGGGAAATGCAGAAAAACTTACAAAAGCTACAGGGGTAGTTAAGGGTTTGGCAGTTGAAATTCAGCATCAAGAAGTGCAAGGTAATGCACCTAGGGAACAAGAACCCCAAGACGGAGTACTGGATGGGAGGGGTGAGACTTACCACTACATCTGAAGAACAGGACATATAAGTTATCATCAGCAACTCACTAAAGCAACCAAATCAATGCACTAAGGCTTATAGCAAGGTCAATAGTATGCTGGGATGTATCAGGAGGGGTATTGACGGCAGAAGGAAAGGGGTTAATTTATCCTCTGTATAGAGCCCTGGTGAGGCCTCACCAGAGTACTGTGGCCAGTTTTGGAGTTCTTTTCTCAGGAAGTATAAGGATAGGCTGGAGACAGTGCAGCGCAGAGTAACAAAAATGATTCGGGGCCAGCAGGGCCAATACTATGAGAAGTACCTCAAGGCAGTGAACATGTACTTGCTGGAGACCAGAAGAGAGAGGGGAGATACAGGGAAAGGGAACATTGTTTAACCAGGAGCTGCACACTAAGTCAAAGCTTGTTTCCAGATGCGACATGGGAGCACAAGGAAGTTAAGTGACATGCTCAGGATCACACAGTATGCACCTAGGTGGCTGTGGGATTCAAACCCAAGTCTCCAGATCTGCAGCTCAGAGCCTTAACCCACTGCGCTATCCTGACAGAGACCTTCAAGTTCCTTAAAGGAATTAACAGAATGAACTGCGGGGAGCTATTTAGCTTGAACACTAACTCGCAGTCATATGGACATGAATGGAAAGTAACGGGAGGGGATTTCCGGAAGGACATCAGAAACATAGAAACATAGAATCTGTCACCAGATAAGGACCATACAGCCCACCTAGTCTGCCAATTTCCCTACTCACTGCTGCAGGAAGTACTGTTTTGCAGAAAGGGTGGTAGAGCCATGGAACAGTCTACCATCTGAGGTGGTTGGTGTGAAACAGTTACGGGTTTTAAGCAAGATTGGGATAGAATGAAGGGTACAGTGGTTGCTTGAGGAAACAGAATCAGGGAAGAGAATGGGTGGCAGGACAGAGAGAGTTAGTACTCTGGAGTAACAGTAGGTTCCCAGGCTTATAGGGAACTTGGGCAGAATGGATGGACCACTGGTCTTTTTCTGCTGTCATTGCCTATGTTTCTATATCAGGTCAGTAGAGCCGAGTGTCAGCTCTGGGTCACGGGTTCTACTCTATCTCCAGTCAGTAGAGCTGAGGGTCAGCTGTAGGTCACTGGTTCTCATCCATCTCAGGTCACTAGGGGTGATCACCTGTAGATCACTGGTTGGAATGTGTTCCCAGACTGATAGTGGCTGAAAGCTGCTATCATGGGATAGCTGTTCAGCGGCCTATGAGAAATGAGTTGCCATGGTCCTAGTCCAGTTCCTAGTGGACACGTTTTCATCTCAGAAATGACCACCAATTAATACTAACTGGCACTTTGCTGATAGACGTGTGGGAGCGGCCAAAGATGGGATGGGCATGAAGTGCTAACTGCAGTCTTACCAATTAGGGGTGGCCCCTTCATGGGCAGTGTTAACGATGACCCATTCCTGGAACAGTGCATGGAAGCTTGCTTGGATATTTGTCAGGATTGCAGAATTGAGACTGCAGCTCAGGTCGTTCAGAAGGCTTTGGTGAATGTTGCTTGCATACAAAATTCTAACTAATGAGAAATCTTACAGTTGCATCTGTAATGGGTTTTGCAAATGTAGGCATCACCATAGCAGGTCGGTGGCGCACATGAGCAGCTAGTAAGTGAGTGAGGGCATGTTCTGTGTCAGCATGGTGAACTGGAGGATAGAAGAATTTACCATCTGGACAGCAGGGGTTGACAAATCCCATAGCCCAATGTCCTGGGCTACCAAATTACCGGCCTGGGCAAGCATTAACATGGGCAGCCGGTTGCCCATGGACAACCAGTGAATTGACATAAAATTTTAGTATTAATATTACCTGTTAACATACTAACATACTAAAATGCCAGCAGAGGAGACCAAATGGTCTTTTGAGTCTGCTGGATTGTCAGCACTCGCACTGGGAGCCGATTTCGCTGTCCTTCCCTCCCCCTTGGGTTACACCGTCCCCAGTCCCAGATATTCCCACTGTATTGGACCTCGTCAGTTTCACCCTCCCCCTGTACCTATCCCATCCCCTCTTAAACCTGTCCACAGTCTCTACCTCCACCAGACCCTTGGGCAGTGCATTCCATGGCTCCACCACCCTCTCAGTGAAATAACACATTCTCTTCTCCCTCCTCGAGTCAACTCCCTTCCAGCTTACACACATGTCCTCTTGTTGCCCCCACTTCCTTTCTTTGGAGCATCCCGACTGGGCCTCCCTTATTAATCCCTTTTATGTACTTGAAGATCTCTATCATATCCCCCTGTCCCTCCTCTCCTCCAGGGTGTACATGTTGAGTTCCTTGAGCCTCTCTTTGTAGGTCCTCTCTCCCAGGCCCCAGATCATTTTGGTTGCCCTCCTTTGGACCCTTTACAGGAGTGCAGTATCCCTCTTTAAGTGTGGTCCACAAAACTGCACACAATACTCGAGGTGTGGCCTAACCAAGCAGTTATACAGAGGAAGGATCCCTTCCGTCTTTCTGGAGGTAATCTCCCTAGTGATGCATCCCAGCATCTTATTTGCTTTTGCCGCTGCCCTCCTACAGGTCTCTTAGTTGTTAATTTTGACATCTACTACCACTCCTAGGTCCCTCTCGCCCTTCGAGACTTGTATTGTGTCTCCCCCAGGGTATACTCTTGGCCTGGATTTCTGACTCCCAGGTGCAGAACCCTGCATTTCCCCACATTGAACTTCAGTTTCCATTTTACTGACCACCTTTCCAGAGCCTCCAGGTCCTCCTGCAGGGCTACCCTTCCCTCCTCCTTATCCACCACTGCACCCAGCTTCGAGTCATCTACAAAGAGACTCATTTCACTCCTGATACCCTTCCTTATGTCTGAGACGTAGGCGTTAAACAGGAGTGGCTCCAGCACCGACCCCTGGGGCTAGTAACCCTCCTTGGAGATGAGGCTAGCCCCCCCAACCACCACTCTCTGAGTACTGTCCGAGAGCCAATTCCCTATCCATCTTATCAACTCCATCCCCACTCCCATTTCCTCCAGCTTAGCCAGCAGGCCATTGTGGGGTACCAAATCAAACGCCTTGCTGAAGTCTAGAAAGAGGACGTCCACCGCCCAACTCTGATCCAGGGCACATGTCACCAGTCATAGAATTCCACAAGGTTTGTCTGACATGATCTTCCCGAGACGAAGCCATGCTGCCTATCGTCCGGGTACCCAGTTTGCTCCAATAACCCCCCTAGCCTTTCCTTGACAATACCCTCCATCACCTTGCCCACCACTGCTGTCAGGCTAACGGGCTTGTAATTCCCTGCCTCCTCTCTTGAACCCCCCCTTATGGATCAGCACGACATGGCACAACACTATTGTCATTGTGTCTTCCAGCCAGCAGGGGTCACTGCAGTCACATTGCATCAAGAGTTGTGCGTAGTTTTTTTTTTTTTTTGCAGGAAGTGGAGCCAGAGTAGTGGAGCAGCGTTGTTGGCTGGGCTGGAGCTGAATGCCGTGAAGCAGGCAGGATCGGGGCGCGGGGTCACCAGGGTCGGGCGACCACATGATCTGCCTTCCTGCAGGCAGCAACATCCGGTGATTGGGGGGCCAGAGGCGGAGTTGAGGGGAGGGCCAGGGGGGCAAGATGGGTGGTAGGAGCCGCCTATCAGTGGCGCAGCTCACTGCATCTGCCAGTGATCATTTGGTGGCAGTACTAGTGGTGGAGAAAAAAGGCTGTGTAGTCAGAGTGGCACACGTGAATCTGTGTGCTGTGCGTCAGTCTGTCTGAAAGAAAGGTTCTCGACTGCACAGCGGCAGTGATTTTGCATTTGAGGAAGCAGTCGCATTTCTTGGGAGTAGGTGGTGGACTGGACTGACTGGCTGGTCGGTTTCTACCTGGATTTGAAAAAACAAAACAAAAAGGAAAACAGTATAAAAACATAATTGACAGGATAAAATACTGCAAATAGAAAAGGGAAGGGGGCTGTCCTGAGGCGAGGTGTGGGAGACTGACCAGTGGAAAGGAGAGGTCTGGCGCGGCGAGGAGGGGAGTTACTGGGTGAGGGTCAGGAGGGAAGAAAGTGCAGGCATAGAAAAACCATAAAAGAACAAAAAGGTCACATTTGTGTGCTACCCTGACTTGTGGAGGAGCCAGGTCGTATTTAAGAGTCGGTGGGCTGGACTGACTGGTCAGTGACTTCTGCCTGTGGGGTCTGAAAACCAAAAAAAATGAAAAAAATACAGTATAAAAATCTAAAAAAAAAGGAAAACACTACAAATAGAAAAGGGGGAAGGGGCTGGCCTTGGGCAAGGTGTGAGCAACTGAGTCGTGGAGAGACAGAGTTCTAGTGTGGTGAGGAAGGAACTGCCTGGTTGAGGGTTGGGAAGGAAGAAAGTACAGTGTAAAAAAAGAATAAATAACAGTGAAATACAAAATAGGCCACATTTGTATGCCACCCTAGCCTGGGGAGGGACCAGGTTGCATTTGTCGGGCGTGGGTGGACTGACTCTGATTCGTCTAATATGCGGGAGCTAGGGGACAGGGTTTGAAATAACAAACAAACAAAACATTTTAAAAAATCATTAAAAAAACCAACAAAACAAAGACTGCAGTGCAGATAGAACAGGGGAGTGGTGGGACAGGGTGTAAGAGAGAGAGAGAGAGAGTTGTGGTCAGAGAGGGAAAGTTCTGGTGTGGTGGGGAAGGAACAGCCTGGGTGAGGGTCTGGCTGGAAGTACAAAGTTAGAAAAAGTAAAATAAAAAGGAAAGGTCACATCTGTACGCTCCCAGGAGGCAGAAGCGACTGCCTGTGTCAAGGAGGAAACTAAGGCACAGCTGTTAATAAAAAGCAAGAAGACAGAAACTTGGGGGCAAAAAAGGAAGGAAAGGGGGAAGCCTGATGACTGGACTGAGGATAACTAAACTAGTGTAAGGAGGAGGGAAAAGAGTTAGCGGCAAGGCCATCCTGGACCACCACAAGCCACATGGTTCCAGCACTTGAAGAAAAATTGTTTAAAAAAAAAAAGACTCACAGTACCACTTAACAAGTGACTTGTTTAACTTCTGTGTGTGTGTATGTGTGTGTCTGTAGTGTAGTCTGAACTACAATTTAAGTGTAGCACCACATGTACACAAAACTATTTATAGTGTGCTATTCCCCTTTCACTCCCTCCGTGGCTGCCTGCCTGCAGTCAGTTGCTTAGGCAGCCTCACGCTTCAGCAGAATAAACTAATGCAATAGTAGTGGGTCAGTGCGGAGTGTGTGAAGTTGAACTACTGTCCATTGTCTCTGTCTAACCTTGTGCTGTTCATGGCTTTTTAGTGTCCCCCCATCCCAGCCTCCCTCCTACCCAGTCAAGGACACACATGACTCTGACATATAAAAAAAAAATTATTTTATTCAAATCAGTAGTAAATCAACACGTGACAAGACAATATGCAGAAAATTAAACAACAGACTTTTTTTTTGTCTGGTCAGCAGTAGCATCTGCCTTCTTCTGGGAAAACACAGAAACATTCTACTTCACCAGATAAAAGTGATTCTGAATATGTTGCACTGGTTATAACAGCTGATAATAATCAGTCAGTCAGTTGGATTAAACAGTGAAGCTGACGCACCTGTTTCACTTCCTAAAAAACGCACGTAAGTGCTGGACAGCAGGTGGACAGGAAAAATAAAGACAAGAAATATGATCAGGAGAAAAGGGCCAGAATGTTCCAATCTCATTGGCTGACCAATTACAAATGAAACCTAGAAGCTGATGGCAGACAAGGGTTGCATGGCCCATCCAGTCTGCCCTTTTTTGTTGCATTGCTTACACTGTAGACCCCTCTAGGTCTATGGCACTTTGTCTGCCACCCCCTTAAAATGGTTAAGATATGATGAAAAAAGGGCGTAATGTGTTGCGCAGTATGCAAAATATATCCAGCTATTGCAATACCACCCCACCCCCCCAAAAAAACCCAGATGTCTGCCACAAGGTCAAACAAATTTAGGATTAAATCACTTGCTACGTGTGCATGAGAAGTCCAATCCCCATGTGCTATATCAAAATCGACGTATACGGGAAAGTGGTCAATGTGCAGTCAGTTTTGGTATCTGTGAGTCAGCGCTGTATCAAGCCTTTGCTCAGTTGGAGGGGAGCACTAAGGTCAAGATGAGACATCTGTTTAACACAGTGTTCTCCAGTGGAAAAATCTGCGCCCTTTCTCAGACATGGAGTGGCTGTGAGACTTACAGGAGAAAAATGGGTATAAGCTTGGTACAGTGCTAATTATTCCAGTGATAAGAGAGCAAGAGACTTTTGCACTGCTATATCTGCTGTTATATCCAGAACCCAGGTGTAGACTCTTGGTAATGCTAAATTTGACATGGTTCTTGTTGACGGCAATACTGATGCCAGCATGATTAAGTGGGAAAATGTTTTCCTGCATTTTTTAGATTCTACCTCAAAACAGGTGTCTACATTTCTGGTGAAAGCTGTACCCGGGGAATATGCACATGCAAGAGCCATTTTTAATGAAGTATCAACTGCAGTAGACTCAGAACATCTTCCTCCTGCTAACTTCAAAAATGTGAATATTCTGGGACTGCTTCTTATTTCTGTCAGTTTTGACGGACAAGTGTCATGATGGGTGAAAGAGGTTGAACCATTGTAAAGTTCGATGTTTTGGGAATAGCAGTCAGGAGAGATGGGGTATATGGTGCTTGTGTAACTTGTAGTACTTTTTGTGGCTTAACTGTATTCCCATCCTTGAGTAGTAAGTGTGTAGGTAGTAAATTGTAGGGAGTAGAAGGCCCAGGAACAAGGGCGAGAAGAGTGCTGGAGAAAGAGGAGGAGGGGATGGTGGTGGATGAAAAACGTTCCCTAAGCAAAGGAGGTATGGTTAGCATAGGGGTTGAGTAGAGGTTGTGGGAGGAGCTATTCCCCACATTGAACCATGGGCACAGTCCTCCCATTCAATGTTTGGGGAATAGCAATAAGGAGAGATGGGGTATATAGTGCTTGTGTAACTTTTAGTACTTTTTGTGGCTTAACTCTAGTCCCACCCTTCAGTAGTACGTATGTAGGCAGTAAACTGTAGGGAACAGAAGGCCCCAAAAGATACCTCCTCCAACTCATGGAGAGTATAACCTCCTGGCACTCAGGAGAGGGAAAAACCCAGGTTGAGGAAACCCCTGAGGACCCATGGCTGGAGGTTTGCCCATCCTCTGGGCATACTAAAAGGAGAAGGACCTAGGTTCTAGTAACCATAGCTAAATATAGATTGGTGAGCTGCCTGGAGAGATGATAATCCATCCTCGATCCATTGATGATGCCGATCGCACGATGATCCTGGGGTTGAAGGGTAGGTCTGTTCTGAATGAGCAATAGAATCCTAAGTATGAAGTAAATCCAGGTGAAGGAAGTTCAGGTTTTCAAGATGATGAATGCTGGTTGTCCTACAGGGTGTAATGAGCAGAGGGAATATGACCGGATCTATAGAATACTAAACAGGGAATGGTGGAAATGCAATGGTGCAAGAAGTCATTAGTGAATGATCCAACTTGTAAAAGGTTTGCATGTAAAGGTATGGTCTGGAGGCAAGGAACTCTGTAATGAACGAGGAGTCGCTAAGGAAGCATCCATGAAGTAGAAATGAGTAGAAAAGAGTCTTTGAGTGTCCTGGAGATGATGGTTAATTTTCGATCCAAGGACGATACAGACTGATTGATGATCCTGAAGATGATGGGTACTTCTTTTCTGTAGGGATGGCAGAATCCTATGTGTGGAGCAGATCCAGTTAAAGAAGGGCTAATGTAGTTCATGTTTCCGAGGTGATGAAGGATGCATATCTAAAGGGGTTGTAGGAGCGTAATGAGTCGGGAGAGCATAATCTCCTGCTTAAGGAAAATTCTGTCCAAAATATCCATGTTTTTGGGGCAGATAAAGACACATAAAAATTAAATCAGTGATGAACAATGTAGCTGATAACTTTATATATCTAGTTGTTTATTCCATTTAATGCTTATTCTTGACAAAATGAAATACATTACATTTTTGTAATGAGTTTTTTCTTATTTTTTTGTCGCCATTTAAGGGCAAACTCACGACGTTACGGCATCTCCCTACTATGAGTAATCTCCTCCTAATTTGACTCAAATCTCTTAAGCAAGTTGGCAGGCCAATCTCTCTCCCAATTTGACCCAAATCTCCCTCTTAGGCAAGTTGGACATATTATATGTATGATCATGTGGAAAAGCAGATGGCCAGGTAGGAGTACTGGTTGGAGATAGGATACAAGGCCCAAAAGGAAACAGGACGGAGCCCTGAGCCAACAAGGCATAGATGAGAAGGCAGCAAGGTAAATGAGAAGGAAGTTCGGAGAGGATCCTGAGGAACTGAATGAAGTATCTGGGGAAAACTATGGTCCAGGTGAAGCCGGATGACATCCAGAGCGGGAAGGTACATGACCGGGCCAACTCCATGGCGAACAGCAGCAAAATGCAGGACGGCAGAAGAAAGGCATCGGATGAAGAGCCACGAAAGGCCAAGGGGCCAAGAAAGCACCATGAGCAACAAAAGTCCCACATCTGATGAAGGCTGGAAATGACTAGACAAAATGATGGAAAGTGCTGGAGCGATGAAGGATGGGTCCCAATTCTGCAAAAGAAAACAAGTGCGAACAGCAGCCAGATGGGGACCTGCAACAAGGAAGTCCATGAGGCAGTCGACTGGGAGTGAGGGAGGGAATGAACAAGCCAGCAAGATCCATATGATGAGGGAAAGGGGGCCAAAGGGGTTAGAAAAGGAAGGTCCATGGAAGAATGGGATGGCAAGTGGAGGCAGTCCAAGCAGAAGGGTCCTGCAAGTGACTGGGAGTGGCAAATTGGCAGAATGGAGGCAAAGAAGTCGATGAGGTCCTGGGTCCACTGGTCAAAGTTACAGGCAGAGCAGAGAGATGGAAGGCAGTTGGAGTGGAAAGGCCCCGTTCCTGAAGGGGAGTGGAGGCCTGCATTGCAGAAGTAGAATGATGAGGGTATGTAGAGAGTAAGAGTTCTGTTCCCGAGGGGAAGCAGCAACTGGCATGAGGTAAAGAAAGAGTGGCACATATTGGTAGAGTGGAGATATGGCTTCCAGCCTTTGTAATCGGGGCGAGTGAACCTGCACTCAGTGCTGGCAAGCAGAGTTAGAGACGGAGGATGTCAGGTTGGTAAGTGTGAGGTAGTTCCATTCCCGTAGGGAAACGGCAACTGATATAAGGTAGAGAAGGTATGGTATGATACAGTAGATCGTAGACATGACTCCCAGTCCCGGTAGCCAGGGTGAGCCAACCTTCGCTCGATGCAGTCAAGCAGAGTTAGGGATGGAAAATGTCAAGTTGGTAAGCAGGTGGTAGTTCCATTCCTGAAGGGAAGCGGCAACTGGTATGAGGTAGAAAAGGTATGGCACCAGTCTGTAGATTGTAGACATGACTCCCATCCCCAGTAGTCGGGGAGAGCTAACCTGCACTCGATGCTGCCAAGCAGAGTTTGGGACGGAGAATGTCGAGTTGGGAGATAGGAGGAAGTGATGAATGAAACTGACTCCCATCCCTGGAAGACAGGGGAAGCCTACCTTCGCCCAGCACCTCAGAAGGTGTGAGTTAGGGACGGAGTCTGGAATACTGCTGGTATGAGCTGGCTAAGCGTAACGCTGATAAAGAAGAAGGGAGAGGTAAAACATACAACAGGGATAGGATGATGAGGTAGTAAGTGCCAGTAAGATGGGTAAAAGGTGCAGTAAGGAAGATATGGTAACACGCAGTGGTAACGAGATGCAAGGCAGGAGCCGTAGGGAGCATGGAGAAGTAGGAGAATCGTAGAAGGGAGAGGGAAACAAGGCTGGAAGTATGACATGAGGAAGCAGGATACAAGGAGCAGTAGGAGGGGAAAACGAGAGAGCTGAATCAGGGGGTACATCTGTAAGATGCCCTGAGGGAATAGTGCCTGTGACCCGGCAGAGATGGACAGCGAGATCATCCATGATAGGGGCTAGTTCAGCAATGAAATATAGGCTTAGGGCAGTGCAAGAGGCAGTATGGGATAGTAATCCAGGAATTTGTCAGAGGATGGACGAAGGGCCCCCCACCAATGATTCTTGCTGGCAGGCATAAACTCGGTTATGCAGATCAGGAACCGGTTAGGAGTCAGAGCTTGGCATATGAATCAATGTGTGTACCAAAATCAGTAGGCATTAGATATACGTCCTAAAGTAGCAAGAGAGTCAAGGTATGATTCGCTTGAATAATAGATTTATGGATGGTTGTGTGATAGTGGCCAATCTTGCATGTCCAAAAACCAAGCCGCAGTTAGAATTCTCTGTCGCGTAGTGCAGTTCCACTGTAGTGGATGACAGGGTTAGCTCCTCCGCACGTAACGGTGCAGTGTATGTCAAGGCTAGTTGCCAGTGTAGTTGTACTATTACATACGCACATTCACATTGATCTGTGAGCTGTATGTGACTCCCTGCACTGGGATTACCATGAAAGAATTTAAAGACTTGCAATTGATGGTGACTTAAAAATATTTTCTCAACTCAGAGAGTGACACAAGAGCACCGTGGCTAAGATCAATGTGGATCAGGGGAAAGGTGACTCTTCCCACAAATAAGAGGGCGTAACAGGAATGCATTGTGGCCCATATGGAGGTAATACCTGAAGTTACAAAGTTTACGTGATACAGCATGACTGGAAAAACACGGGGAATAAAAGTGTACCTGTGGGTATAGAAGGGCACATCAAGTAGGTCCGATATCCATGCAGAAAAAGAGAAGGCCCGACTCAGCGGGAACGGTGCAGTAGCATTCCAGAAAATCTGTGGCAGGTGATGGCCGAATCAAGGATGGCATGTTGTAGGGCCTACGAAAAAGTTGTTGAATGCTCAGTGGGGAAAGGGCTCTCGAAACAAAGCTGGAGTCAGTGCATGCGAGTCCCAGTGTAGCCAGAGGACGAGATAGAGTGGTATGGATAGGAGGGTCAGTGAATGCCGGAGAACGTAGTGGATGGAGCGGGGAAGGAAGGAAGGAATGCGTATGGGGATGTCATGAAGAAGGGCTTAACGGAAGGGGAAGAGCACAGGCTGTGCAGGGACGCCTGCAGCGCTCAGTAGGCAGTAAGATGGGATAAGGGAAATGGTTAGTGGTTGTGGCAGCTGGGAAGAGCGGAGCAGGGAGCTTAGTGAGCGGCGAGGGGAGAACGAACTGCCCAAAAGAAAAAAACAAAAAGGAGGAACCCCAAGGCACCGGAGAAGGAGCTAGAAGCGAATGGGGAGACAGCCGGCGTGGCTGTGGAGGACGGGAGAAAAAGAGAAGGGAAGGTGGGAGGAAACAAAGGGAACAATGGGAAAAAACATAAGGACAGGGACGAGGATGACAGGATATCAGGCAGGGAAGCAGGAACCAGAAACCAGAGGCAGCACGCAGAAGCAGCACAGCAACACAAGCCACGCAGGGAGCTCAGAGAAAAACGTTCCCTTAGCAAGGGAGGTGTGGTTAGCACAGGTGGTTAAGTAGAGGTTGTGGGAAGAGCTATTCCCCCACATTGAACCACGGGCACAGCCCTCCCATTATGGGAGCGCGGTTTTCACATAGTAGCCATGCATTGCGTAGCCCATAAGCTGGAGCTGGCAGTTTTCTACATTATGAAAAAAAAATCCCTTTGTAGCAAAGGCTGAAAATACTCTTTAGGGAATATTTCGATTCTATCATTATAGTCCCAAAAAATGAGAGAGCTTCAAGAAATTGCAAATGTCATAGATACTGAGTGAGCTGACTCCTTTTACTACAATTAAACAGATGAGAGGGCTTGTCAGTAGATTGTGCTCAGTCCGTGCAGTTCAGGTGACCCTACCTACAGTAGCACAGCACCTGGATACAGAAGGATCTGTCATATCAGTTTCAAAGAGATGGCTTACTAATTCTGGAAGTTCAGCAACTTGTTGAGACCTGCTTACTTCAGTTGTTGGAACTCAAATTTTAATCAGAGAAATACATGAAAGCTTTCCTAAGCCATTACAAACTTCAACACAAATATATGGACTATGTAGTTTCAAAGAGTCGAGATGAGGAGAAGACTGTTCCTTTCATACTGAGAGGCAACTGCCCAGAAATCGATTCTGGAACAGATACCCAACTGTAGAGTTTAGTAGATGAAGCAGTAATGTATGTATATGTGTGAAAATGTTATTTATACAGTGATACACTCATTAGGGTTCAAAGTATCCTTAATTACAAGGCATACCTGTTTGTATAAAGTGTTAATTGTTTCTATAATGACAAAGTACAAAAATTAAAATATATATAACAGATAATTTGAATACACGTAAGACACTTGTGAAAGGATCACAGGCAGTTGATTATTACAGTCATAATATTCACCTATTACATTGACATCTAAAACTTAGCTCTTGCTTCACTGCTGTTTTAAATGCAGTGGTAGATA
This sequence comes from Neoceratodus forsteri, assembly GCA_016271365.2. NCBI lineage: Eukaryota > Metazoa > Chordata > Ceratodontiformes > Ceratodontidae > Neoceratodus > Neoceratodus forsteri. The sequence goes on along the minus strand of CM028135.1, from coordinate 1,102,726,215 downwards.
ATTCTAAATCACGAAGGAAAAGGGGAAGGCCATTCCAATAGGAAGCAACCTTATACCGAAATGTCATAGTACTGAATTGATTTTTTATTATTGGGATTATCAATTCCCTAGCTCCCATAATCCATGTTTTGGCATTTGTAATGTGGCTACTAAGTAGTGGGGAGATTCGCTTTTAAATGGTCCCTGTACCTGATTTAGCCAAGTGCCCTTGGCCATCAGAGTGAGTGAATTCCAACCAAGATTAGTGTACATTGTACAATGTTGGGTGCTAAAAATCACATCTTAGTACAAATCTCGCTATTCTATTATGAAGTACATCCAGATTCTGCAGTTCCTTTTTTGTAGTATCTATATAAATATGACTTCCATAGTCAGTTACCAGTAGAATTAATTGATTTGCTATGGTTAACCGCATTTCTTTTGTTACACAGTTTGATATACGTCTCATTGCTCCTGTTTTAGCATTAGTTTTCCTTATTAATTCTATTGTATGTTATACAAAGGTTAAATGCTGATCAGTTTGAATACCTAGGTATTTATATACCGTCGCTTGTGTAACCCCTAGGTGGTGCTACCCCAAGGGATACCACCCCTGCCTGCGTGAACCGTGCAGGTTGAGGGGCCTGGCTACTGAAAACGGCTGCCTTCACCTGGAGGACAGGGTTCGTGGTAGTGTAGCTGACCTAGGTACAGTCCTCTGAGACGCTGTTATCCCCTCTTTTCCCTCTAGTGGCCTAAATGATTCACAGAATACACAATTGCAATTTACACCTGACAACAGTTTTAACTCAACACTTGTTGCATTTACTACCAGGGCTGGTTCAGCTGACTCAGCCCTCGAGACCCCCTGTAAAATAAGATTTAGCACAACAATCAACAGTATTTCAATGCTGTTTGTACAGAGGTACACCACGACCAGTATAATGCAAAAAGATTTAGATCTGATTTATTTAAGGGGCAGTAACAAGGAAGGGGGCAAAATCTAGCGGTTGATTTGAGATCTGAAAGATTCAGGTTATAAGGCGTGGACTTGAAGGTCCCACCGGCCCGTCAGCGCAGCGGTTTGATTTCCGCTCGCGATGCTGGCGACCTGGGTCCGGGAACGGACTGGCCGCTGGAGGGCCAGCGGGGAGATGGATGGAGCGCTCCTCTGAGTGCTCTCCTCCGGGGGAGGGGGGACGAACATCCGTGCACTATGGGACTCCCTGGCGGAGGCCAGAGGCTCCGCTGCAGCTGGCGTCTGGGCGTCCTGGAGGGGTGGAGTGGATGTAGGACTTCATTACGCGTCCCGCCCCCAAGAAAAAACATCCTTTTGAGGACAGAAAAAAATCCCAGCCAGGCGCCTCCGTGGCGACCTCCTCGCGCTTCTGATGTGCTCTCAGGCGGCTCCCCTGACCCGAACCGGCGTTAGCGACACGGTAAGTGCGACCCCACACCCTGGGGTAAGCCAGGGGCATGGGGAGCGCGGCTCATTTGGGAGCAGGGGGCGGTGGGGGCCATGACCAGGGCTGAGTTCCGATGCTAGGCCGGGACAAAAAGCATAATACATAAAAAAAAAAAGAAAGTCCCTGTAACACAGTCACACACACTCTGGGTACCCAGTTGGAACTACAGGCTTGCCTGAAGCGTTGCCCGGGGTAGGCCAGCATTGCATTGTAGCTGTTGTTGGGCCCTTAGGGAAAGAAAACACAACATGAACTTCTAAACCAAATTTGTAATCCAGAGCCAGATGGCTCAGTCCAAAATGGTTAGCAACAACAAATAAGGAGGCAGTATAGCGCAGTGGTTTAAGGCTCTGAGCTGCAAACCTAGAGACTTGGGTTTGAATCCCACAGCCCCACTTGCATATTGTGTGACCCTGAGCAAGTCACTTAACTTCCCTGTGCTCCCAGGTCGCACCTGGAAACAAGCATTCAGCTTAGTGTGTCTCACCTGGTTAAATAATTGGGAGGGAGGGAAATCAGTTGACATACTTTTTAACCAGGTGAGACACACTAAGCTGGGCCCTGCTTCTCCTGGCAACCCAGTTCTTCATCCTGAGGTCCCCATTTCATCCATCCTGCATCCTGTACTGGATAGCGTGAGTAAACACCAAGGTAGCTCCCTGCAACAGAGCTATAGATAGAAGCATCCATGGAATCCCCGGCCTTATTTACAGGGACTACTTTAGCCTGTTTCCAACTCAGATGAGAGATTTCAACATTTCTCAGAGGTGCCTCTCAAATGGTTCACCTGTCTAGATTTTAAACAGTTTGGTCTTCCAAGAGAACAACTTGCAGAGTTTGGGACCAGTGGAATGGCTAATTTGACTGAGTACTTTGATTTTGTTTTACACTCAAGAGCAGCAGGAAAATATACAAATGGAATATGCTGCATTTAACGCACTACTGAAATCTGCAGTTGACAAACCATGTCTGCAAGTCTTTTCAAGACTGCTAAGAGAAAAACTTGTGCCGGGAGTGTAAACAGAAATTTCTGTTTTGTACACACTCTCTCCAGCTGCTGCTCCCCCACTTAAAAAAATTTACACATCCTCTCAAACTTCTACCCTTCCCATTACAAATCAAATAAAATTGGTGAATGGCTCATCTAATCTTTAAACAAGTTGTACACATTTTTATGTCCAGAACAATAGAAGTTTAGTCAAATAGAGACACTAACAAGAAGCGTGCACTAATGCAAATAATATACATTAGAATGGTCATGGTAAATAAAAGGCACGTGGTTTGGGACAGGAATTCAAAGAATCTGTACACAAATGTGTACCGTGAGTATACCTGACTACACCCTAAAGGTTCATATTCTTGACTTTGTCGAAATACTACTGGCTATGAGTGTTATCGACTGCAAAGTGCAAACAAGTTTTTTTTCCATTGGAAACTTCAAAACAAACAAAAATAAGGACACGGCTGGCTGATGATACACTCCAGTCTGTCTTGCATATAGTACCACTGGCTGCTGTCTGGTCCTGGCACTCGACATGTCCATGGACTTGCTGCTGCTACAGGATCTCCTCCCCCTCCTCCGGTCCTACTCTTGATGATAGTTCGTCTGTGCTCTCATTGGTCTAGTTACAGCTCATGTTTCTCTTGTTCTGGCAGTTGTCTCAGACTAACTCAACATGTATCAACATAAAAACATAAAAACAGTGGCCGATGTGTTTCAGCAGAGACTTTGCAGTCCCAAGCAGTCAGAATAGCAAAGGCCCAAACTGAGAAAAAGATAGCCAATTCGGTTAAGAAGGGGGATAAAACCTTGTATAGGTACATTAGGGAGCGTCGAAAGACAAAGGGAGGGATAGTGAGGCTGAATAGAATGGATGGTGGGTGGGCAGAGCGGGACAGTGAAAAAACAGGGATACTGAATGAATACTTCTGCTCAGTATTCACAAAAGAGGAGGGGGGAGGTGCCTAATCCAATTAACAGAAGCGCTCTGGATAGGGAGATCGATCCCAGTTCTTTCACAGAAAAAAGGGTTCTGAAAGAACTCCTAAAACTGAAGGTGGACAAAGCAATGGGGCCTGACAGGATTCACCCCAGAAATTTAAAAGAATTAAGGGGAGAACTAGTGACACCACTGACTACCCTTTTTAACAAATCATGGCAGGATGGTGTGGTACCTGAGGACTGGAGGAAGGTGGATGTGATTCCCCTTCCAAAAAGTGGGAGTAAGACAGAGGCAGGAAACTGCAGACCTGTCAGTTTGACCTTGGTGGTAGGGAAAATGATGGAATCACTTCTGAAGGAAAGAATTGTTGAATACCTAGAGGCCAGTGGGGCACAGGACCCAAGGCAGCATGGATTTACAGCGGGAAGGTCATGTCAGATGAATCGAATCGATTTCTTTGACTGGGTGACCAAAGTAGTAGACCAGGGAGGGGCTGTGGACATGGCCTACCTAGACTTTAGCAAGGCATTTGACACAGTCCCACTCAAAAGATTAATAAACAAATTAGCCAGCCTGGGAGTGGGTCCCAGGGTGGTAGCCTGGGTAACACATTGGCTGGACAACAGGACACAGAAGGTAATAGTAAAGAGAGTCCACTCTGAAGAAAGGGGGGTTACTAGTGGGGTACCGCAGAGTTCAGTACTGGGGCCGGTCCTTTTTAATATCTTTATAAGTGACATTGCAGAGGGACTGGAAGGAAAAGTATGCCTCTTTGCAGATGACACAAAGATCTGCAACAGGTTTGATACACAAGGGGAAGGGAGGAGAAGGATGAGAAGGACTTGGCAAGGTTGGAGAAATGGTCAGAAGTATGGCAGCTTGATTCAGTGCAATGAAGTGCAAAATAATGTACCTGGGAAACAAAACCCAGGGAAGAGTACACAATGACGGGTAGTAACAAGAACAAAATGGAAAGGGACTCATGGGTAATCATATCAGATGACCTTAAGGTTAGCAAGCAATGTGAAAAGGCAGTAGGAGGGCTGGGGACTGGGGTGATAGGAGAGGCATCACCAGCAGAAAACAGGAAGTTGTTATTCCTGTGTACAGACAGTTGGTGAGACCCCATCTGTAGTACTGCATCCAGTTTTGGAGACCCCATCTCCGCAAGGACATAGACAGGATGGAGGCTGTCCAGAGGAGGGCAACTAAAATGGTGGAGGGTCTGCAAGAGAAGCCATACAAGGAGAGACCAAAGGAGCTTAATATGTATACCCTTGAGGAAAGGAGGGGGGGGCATGATAGAAACTTTTAAGTACCTCAGTGGAATCAACAAAGTCCAAGAGGGTAGCATCTTTCAGAAAAAGAGATGTGCAAGAACAAGGGGACACAATTTGAAGATGGGGGGGGGGGGGAACGGTTCAGGGGCAATGTGAGGAAATATTTTTTCACAGAGAGGGTAGTGGAAGCATGGAACCGCCTTCCTGAGGAGGTTGTGGGGTCTAAAACGATGGGAGAATTCAAGAATGCATGGGACAGACATAAGGCAATTCTGGTGGTGGGTAGGAAGAAATAGGCTGTTGGTTAACTAGGATCTGCAGCTTATCCAGTAGGTAGGGAAATGGGCAGACTAGGTGGGCCAAGTGGTACTTAGCTGCCGTCAAAGTCTATGTTCCTGTGTTTCTAGGCCTTTCTGGTGGCTGGGTTAGGAGCCTGTAACCACTTCACTGTTTACTTTGTGGGTTTGTGTGGCTTAGCACATGTAAATGAGTACTGGTGGGTATGGTGGCATGATAAGAGGGGGCGCTAGTGGCAGAGAAGGGAGACTGTATCGAACTTTATTCTGCTTAAAGTTTACGTTTCTGCCAACAGTGGTTCATGATCACTCAGTGTGGAGAATCTGCTGCCATTTTTGACCCATGTTTTTATTCATAGCAGTGGACTCCATGCAGCACGGAGTCAGATGGCCTGTGTCGTGTGCACGTCTTGGAGCTCCCAGCAATCTTGGACTCTGACCTGGCAGTTCAGCGATGGCCACTGCCTTTGACACTCTGCCTATCTACTTGTTATTATATTGTATCATATTTGTGATATTAATGTATGCTTATTTGAATGTCTGCTTAGGAGAAATGGCAGCCAGCAGGCCATGGGAAAGACTAGCTTTTATAGGGGCCTGACCTTTTGACCCCAAAGGCCCTGGCTTGCTGGAACAGCTAGCTGTAGTAAAACTGACCCAAAGAATAAATTAATTAAGAGCTTCCTTTTGACATCTCCTGTCATGCCTGTGTTAGCTGTTATACAACAGGTTGTAAAATGACAATTACTTTGAAATCCAGGAAGCCATAGAAAACTGCATTTTTTTACAACATCCTAGGAAGCAACAAATTGTAACAGATACCTGTCACATCTCTCACCACCAGGAGAGAACATAGTTGTCAGGAAGGTGCTCTGATCAAAGAGACTGTCATAATTTGATATTGCTACCTTTGCAGAGTACAAGCAAGCAGTAAAATCACACCTTTTTTGGATATACTTAGTCCTGTTACAAATTAATTACAGGATTAACAGTGACCTCATGAGCTGTGACCTCACAGGATAGGAGGGACATTTTGGCTAATTATCAATCTGGCTGAAAGCAGTTGGGTCTTTTGACTCTGGACTCCTAAGTGAACACACACTGTGTTCTGGACTTGAAGGGCACTTCTGGCAAGAATAGGTAACATCCAACTGTAAACTGAGTTAGAACTAGAAATTCAAGTACAAGGCGTTTTTTGTTTCTGTAATTTCCATTTCTTTTGGACCATAAACATTAATGTGTATAAATGCTTTGTGTTTTGTATGCATTTACTATTTTTTTTTTAATTTTAGTAAACGTTTTGATTTCCTTAATTCTGCCCGAGTCTTTTCTCATGTTTTGCATGTTAATACTGAGACAGTGGGGATAAAGCTGACAGAACTGTTAAGGGCTTAAAGTGTGTTACCATCTTGCTCTAAGGTAAGAAAATACAGAGGTTTCGATTGAGTCAAAAAGGGGAGAATTGTGAACCAGGCTGGGTGCCCGCTGGGTTAAGTATTGCACTGCATTTCCCCGAAGAGGGTGTGATATTTTTCATATTTGACCTCAGGACTCGAAACTAGTAGGTGTTTCGGACCCAAAACAGACAGGGAGGTTACCCTGTTTGTCTCCTGTTCACATATTGCACTTCAGGGTTTGGCACTGTGGGAGCAGAGGGCCTGACCTGCAGAGTGTGTTTGTGTCGCTGCCAAGTACAGTGTTGGAACTGCAGTGCTACGGCCTAGGGACTGTTATAGACTAACAAAGGTACTGTGTGCAGAGTCAGACTGGGGTACAGGGGGCCCACCCGGAATGTTGACACAGGGACCCACCTGGAAAATCAGTGGGTAGGTTCCAGGGTGATACCCTTACATTAGTAGTCCACTTAAATTTGATACACTATTTCTTTGTTTGCATCTTACAGTGACATGCAGTGTCCGCAATATCCCATTTAATTGTGTTCATAAAATAGATTATAAAGGCAAAGGTTTTCAGAATTTTGAAGCTAGCTAGGTGCCCAACAGAGGGGCCCACCTGGGTTTAGGTATCCAAGTGGGCCGGTCTAACTCTGTGTGCATGTGTGTGTGTGTATGTGGGAGTAATGGATCTGGGGAGGGGGGGAGGGTTTTTGTGGGGTCTCCAGCTCCATGTTACAGGGGTGAGGGGCCTGCAGCTTGCTGCAAGACATTTTAAAATGTTGAAATGTTCAAGAATGTGCAGGAGGGTGTAGTGAGGGTGGTATGCAGGGTGTTTGGCCCTTGGTAAAATAGTATGGTCAGGTCACTCAACAGTTCCCTCTATCCTGTGATTCGTGTCTTACATGGCAAATGTCCCTTGGGGCCCAGCCTAACTATCATGATTTTCATAGGTCTGTTTTTTTCCGTATATCCTGTGTTTCTTTCATTATTTGCTGTTTTATTGTATGTTTGTAATTACTTTTCATGTTTGTGATCATTCTGCTCCACACAAATGCCAACACAAATCGGGCTAGGTTCTTTCTGGTTGGGGTGTGGAATCTGGGTGTCCAGATCATGGATTCTGTGCAAGGCAGCAAGTCTCACATCCTGGACTGGTGTGTGACTGGAATGGCTAGTAAACTGCAGCTAGTCAACTGGAACATCTAGGGCTTCTCTTCTCCAGTCAAGCAAAAAAAGATGCTTTCTGCTCTAAAAAAGAAGGGTACTCAGACTGCATTACTGCAGGAGACACATACCTAATGCAGTCAGAGCACCGACAGCTGGCAGAAGAGTGTGTGGGTCATTGTGTAGCACCCCTCTTCAGTTCCCGTAAGAGGGGAGTGGCCATACTGGCTCACAGAGGCTTGCCATTGGTGGTGGTGGTGGAAACAATGGTGGTAGACACTTTTGAAGGGCAGTATATTTTGGGGGTGGGTACCCTGCATGGTGAACTGATCATGCCTGGTAACATCTATGCCCCAGTGGTTTTAGACCCGCAGTTCTTTCATGCTATTCTGGGTATCCTTCAGGTGGAGCAGTCTAGAGATCTCCTCTTTCTCTATTATCTCCCCCCCCCCCCCCGCCAATTTGACCTTTGCTAAATGTGGAGCTTTAAACAGACTGAAAGGGCAGTTGATGTAATTATTTTTTAGCCAGCGTAGTGTATCAAGAATGTGAGAGAGCACATGCTGTGGTGACAAAGATACGTTCATTCATTAGACCTTTCTAAAAATGGCTTCCTTATCAGAGGCCTTTAAAGTACCAGTGCAGCAGTACATGACTTGGGTAACTAATAATATCTACCATGCTTGAAGCCCTCTGCCATTCTAGTCTCCACCACTTTGGTTGGAAGGCAGTTCTATGTGTCTACCAATCTTCCAATCTTTCAGTGAAGAAATATGTCTTCACTTAACTACTGAACCTCCCAGCCCCCAGCTTCACTGTATGCCTCCTAGTCCTGGAGCTCATTCTCATTTGTAAAAGACTCCACTCCTGTACCCTGTTCACCCCTGTGAGGTACTTGTAGGTCTTGACCATGTCACCTCTGGTCCCCTCTCCTCCTGGGTGTACATGTTGAGAACCCTCAGTTTCTCCTCGTAGGTTCCCTTGCAACCCCTGCACCATTTTGGCTGCTGTACTTTGGACAGCCTCTGCACTGTGCTTTCGGAGGTGCAGTCTCAAGAATTGGACACAGTACTCCAGGTGAGAGCGTACCAGAGAGTGATACAGGGGTAGCACCACCTCCCACCTCCAGCCGCTGATGCCCCTCCCTGTGCACCATAGCATCCCACTAGCCTTGCTCATGGCCTTTTCACATTGTGCTGCTACCTTGAGGTCATCTGATATAATAACCCTAAGGTCTCTTTCCTATGTAGTAACTTCCATTACCTTCCGTCCGTCCTGTACTCAGCATCAGGGTTCCTATGTCCTAGTTACATGATTTTGCAGTTTTTTGCATTGAACCCCAACTGCCATGTCTTTCACCACTCCTCAAGTTTCCCTAGATGCCTGTGCATATTTTCCACCCCCTCCTGAGTGTCCACCCTAATGCAGATTTTGGTCTCATCTGCAAAAACAAAGTCCAGGAAGGCAGCATCTTTCAGAAAAAAGAGATGTGCAAGAACAAGGGGACACAATTTGAAGATAAGAGGGGGGACGGCTCAGGGCAATGTGTGGAAGTATTTTTTTACAGAGAGGGTGGTGGATGCGTGGAATGGCCTTCCTGTGGAGGTTGTGGGGTCAGAAACAGTGGGGGAATTCAAGAATGCATGGGACAGATATAAGGCAGTTCTCGTGGGGGGCAGGAAGAAGTAGGCTGTTGGTTAACTAAGATCTGCAGCTTATCCACTAGGTAGGGAAATGGGCAGACTAGGTGGGCCAAGTGGTCCTTATCTGCCATCAAAGTCTGTGTTTCTATGTTTAGGTACCGCAGTACATAGTTTGGTAGCTAGTTAAAGAGCAGGCATTGCAGTACATGATGTGGGTAGCTGGTTAAAGAGCAGGTACCATAGTACATTACTTGGATAGCTAGTTACAGAGCAGGTACCACAATACATAGCTTGGTAGCTAGTTAAAGAGCAGATATTGCAGTACATGGCTTAGGTTACTAGTTAAAGGGTAGTCCGTGACATGGGCATCGGCAGTTGAGCGCTTGCAATAACGGTGACTCAATCCTGTGCATGTCGACAGGGCTACTGCTGAGGAAGGCGACCAGGTGGGAGGTGGGCACATATAGTGACAGGGCGTCACTATATGTACTCACGCCTTATGGGGGGTAGGCGTGATGGAAGAGAGGAGGGTTACGCCTGGTGTAGTTGGCGGGGGTCGCTGAGCTGGCCCGTGGCGTGATGGACGGGTGGCAGCCTAATGCGGTGAGGGTTCGGGTTCAGGTTTGGGTGCACCTACACTTTTGTGCGCCCTGGCCCCAAATTTTTATTTGGAAGAATTGCACTCCCCAACATACATCCCCCTGGGTTAAGAATTCTTTAGTAGGGGTGTGGGGGCTGGCCTACGAACAATTGTAGTCTAGGTCCTGGCACCATTTTCTTGTGTGCCAGGGATGTACATTGCCAAAATTGATTTTCGGTGATGTACGCTCACTCTGCCATCAATCGTGATTGGGCTTTTGCCCTTATCACGTAAATTCAGTTAAAGAGCAGGTGTCGCAGTACATGACTTGAGTATTTGGTTAACAAGCAGGTGCTACATGACTTGGGTAGCTGGTTAAAGAGCAGGTATCACAGTACCTGGCTATAGTAGCTAGTTAAACAGCAGGTATCGCAGTACCTGACTTGGGTAGCTAGTTGAAGAGCAAGTACCACAGTACATGAATTGGGTAGCTGATTAAAGAGCAGGTATCATGGTACGTGGCTTGAGTCACTAGTTAAAGAGCAGGTACCGCTGTACATAGCTTGGTAGGTAGTTAAAGAGCTGGTATCGCAGTACCTGACTTAGGTAGCTAGTGAAAGAGCAGGTGTGGAAGTACATGACTTGGGTAACACAGAAACATAGAAACATAGAAACATAGACTTTGACGGCAGATAAGGACCACTTGGCCCACCCAGTCTGCCCATTTCCCTACCTACTGGATAAGCCGCAGATTCTAGTTAACCAACAGCCTACTTCCTGCAACCCCCCACTATAATTGCCTTGTGTCTATCCCATGCATGTTTGAATTCCCCCACTGTTTTAGAACCAACGACCTCCTCAGAAAGGCTGTTCCATGTATCCGCCACTCTCTCTGTGAAAAAAAAATTCCTCACATTACCCCTGAGCCGTCCCCCTTCTATCTTTAAATTGTGCCCCCTTGTTCTTACACATCTCTTTTCCTGAAAGATGCTACCCTCCTGGACTTTTTTGACTCCCTTGAGGTACTTGAACGTTTCTATCATGTTCCCCCGTCCCTCCTTTCATCAAGAGTATACATATTAAGCTCTCTGAGTCTCTCTTCATATGGTTTCTGCTGCAGACCCTGCACCATTTTAGTTGCCCTCCTCTGGACTGCTTCCATCCTGTCTATGTCCTTGTGTAGATGGGGTCTCCAAAACTGCACACAGTACTCCAGATGGGGTCTCACCAACTGTCTGTACAGAGGGATAACCACTTCCCTTTTTCTACTTGTGATGCCCCTTCCTATGCATCCCAGTATCCCCCTGGCTTTCCTTACTGACTTTTCACATTGCTTACCCACCTTTAGATCATCTGATATGACTACCTCCAAGTCCTTTCCATTTTGTTGTTGTTAGTACCTCCCCTGCTATTGTGTACTCTTCTCCTGGGTTTTTGTTTCCCAGGTGCATTACTTTGCACTTCTTTGCACTGAATCTAAGTTGCCATATGTCTGACCATTCCTCCAACCTTGCCAAGTCCCTTCTTATCTTTTCTACTAGAGCAGTTACCACAGTGCATGACTTAGATAGCTAGTTACAGGCAGGTACCACTGTACATAGCTTGGTAGCTAGTTAAAGAGCAGGTATCGTAGTACCTGACTTAGGTAGCTAGGTAAAGAGCGGGTATCGCAGTACCTGACTTAGGTAGCTGGTTAAAGAGCAGGTATTGCAGTACATAACTTGGGCACCTGGTTCAAGAGCAGGTACCACAGTACATGACTTGGATAGGTAGTTAAAGACAAGGTATCGCGGTACATGACTTGAGTCGCTAGTTAAAGAGCAGGTACTGCAGTACATTGCTTGGTAGCTAGTTAAAAAGCAGGTACCACAGTACATGACTTGGGTAGCTGGTTAGAGGTCAGGTACCACGATATATGACTTGAGTAGCTGATTGTAGAGCAGGTGTCATGGTACATGGCTTGAGTTGCTAGTTAAAGAGCAGGTATCACAGTACATGGCTATGGTAGTTAGTTAAAGAGCAGTTATCACAGTACATGGTTATGGTAGCTAGTTAAAGAGCAGGTATTGCAGTACATGACTTGGGTAGCTGGTTAAACTGCAGGTATCGTAGTTCACCAGGAAGGCACACTGAACAAGAAGTTACTTGTCTTACGGTGCGACCGGAGGGGGGGGGTTACAAGTGGATGTAATACAGAGATTAAACATACAATTTCGGTAAGCATACATGAGGATTTAGGTATAGAGATTAAAACTACAATATTGCCAACACTCTGCTGGACTGACGTTACAATTAAGAAATAGATAAACAGTACAATTTTACAATTGAAGTGCTAGGGGAGGGAAAAGCAAGTGGGATGGGGAAGCCAGCTAGGCGATGAAAAAGCAAGTGGGACAGGGGAGCCAGCTAGGGGAAGAAAATGCAGGTGGGACAGGAGAAGCCAGCTAGGGGAAGAAAATGCAGGTGGGACATGGGGAGCCAGGACATTACCAGTAAAAAAAAATGCAAAGCCCAGCTGAGTGAGCCATGTATTTATTTAGCTTTTGTTGACCGGGTAAGTGCACTAGACAATTCCTGCCTATTTTCAGGCACGACCCGGGGGGAAGGGGATACAGATGAATGGCAACTGACCTTGAACCAGATTAAGCTGTTGGTGGTATTTTTGGTGAATGAGGGAAATTTGGCCAGGACACCGGGGAAATTCCCCTACTCTTTTCGATAAGTGCCATGGGATCTTTAACATCCACCTGAACTACCACCAATCCAGGCAGATGGGACCTCGGTTTAACGTCTCATCGAAAAGACGGCACCTCAGAAATGCAGCACCCCTCTCATGCTGCATTACAGTGTCAGTACTGGGATATTAACCCAAGTGCCAGATGTGGGAACTGAACCCACAGCCCTCTGATCTCCCAGCCTCAGAGGCGAGTGTGCTACCTACTGAGCCACTGACACTTAGGACTAGGGTGAGTTGGGGCAGCTCTGACAGCAAAAATGCATAGGGACAAAGGGAGAGTAATTAGGTACAGTGCATATAGGTACAGGGGCTGCCCATTTAAGTGCAGTGGGGTTGGGGTACGATGGAGGTACAGTAGAGGGGGGAGGTGGAGGTTGGGTAGGTAGGTAGATGTGGGGGAGAAGGGAAGGAAGAGACATGCCTAGAACTAACCCCTCCAGGATGCCGAGAAATCTGCCAGGGGCAGAACTAGGCAAAGACATTGGTGCGAGAAGATAGAGGGTGTGGGGGGGCAAGAGTAAGACAGAGGAATAGTAGGTTGGGTAGATGAGGGGAAGAAGAGAAGGGAAGGGAGGGAAGCGGGATGCTTAGAACTATCCCCTCCAGGATGCTGAGAACCCTGCCAGGGGGCAGAACCAGGCGAAAGTGTTGGTAAGAGAAGATATAGTGGGTGGATGGCAGGTATTGGGCAGAGTTATAGGCAAGGGATGGAGCTTAGTGGGTGGGTGATAGGGTGACATAGAAACATAGAATTTGACGGCAGATAAGAACCACTTGGCCCACCTAGTCTGCCCATTTCCCTACCTAATGCATGGGCTGCAGATCCTAGTTAACCAACAGCCTACTTCCTCTGCCCCCCACTAGAATTGCCTTATGTCTGTCCCATGCATTCTTGAATTCTCCACTGTTTGAGTCCACTACCTCCTCAGGAAGGCTGTTCCATGTATCCACAACCCTCCCCGTGAAAAAATACACCGTCCCCCCTCTATCTTCAAATTGTGCCCCCTTGTTCTTGCCCATCTCTTTTTCTGAAAGATGCTACCATCTTGGACTCTGTTGATTCCCTTGATGTACTTGAAAGTTGCTATCATGTTCCCACTCTCCCTCCTCTCCGTGAGTATGTACATATTAAGCTTCTTTAATCTCTCTTCATACGTCTTCTGGTGCAGACCCTGCACCATTTTAGTTGCCCTCCTCTGTACAGCCTCCATCCTGTCTGTCCTTGCGGAGATGGGGTCTCCAGAACTGGACACAGAACTCCAGATGGGGTCTCACTAACTGTCTGTATAAAGGGATTACAACTTCCGGTTTTCTACTGGTGATGCTTCTCTCTATGCATCCCAGTATCCCACCAGCTCTTCTTACTGCCTTCTCACATTGCTTGCCCACCTTAAGGTCATCTGATATGACTACCCCCAGGTCTCTTTCCATTTCTGTAGTTGTTATTATCTCACCCCCCACTGTGTACTCTTCCCCTGGATTTTTGTTTCCCAGGTGCATTACTTTGAACTTCTTTGCACTGAATCTAAGCTGACATATATTTGACCATTCCTCCAACCTTGCCAAGTCCCTTTGCATCCTCTCCACCCCACCTTCTGTATCAACCATGTTGCAGATCTTTGTGTCATCTGCAAAGAGACATACTTTTCCTTCCACTCACTCTGCCATGTCACTTATAAAGACATTAAAAGAGGACCAGTCCCAGTACTGAGCCCTGCGGTACCCCACTAGTAACCCCGCCGTTTACTATTACCCTCTGTATCCCGGTGTCCAGCCAACATTTAACCCAGGCTACCACCTTGGGACCCACTCCAAGGCTGGCTAACTTGTATATTAATCTTTTGTGTGAGACTGTGTCAAATGCCTTGCTAAAGTCTAGGTAGGCCATGTCCACTGCCCCTCCCTGGTCTACCACACTGGTCACTCAGCCAAAGAAATCTATTAGATTCGTCTGACATGAACTTCACACTGTGAATCCATGCTGCCTTGGGTCCTGTGCCCCACTGGCCTCTAGGAACTCAACAATTCTTTCCTTTAGAAGTGATTCCATCACTTTCCCTACCACTGAGGTCAAACAAACAGATCTGTAGTTTCGTGCCTCTGTCTTGCTCCCACTTTTGTGAAGGGAAATCACGTCTGCCCTCAACCTCAACCCTCTGCACCACCAGGCCAGCCAAGAAACAGAATTGTATAACGTTCCCGCTTCTTGCTACTCCTGACATGAAAAAAAAATGTACATCTCCTGGTGAGGTGTGGTGCTGTGCTGTTTACTATTAGAAATATGTGGTAGGGCAATCCTAATACACCCACAGCATTAATCTAGTAAATACATTCCACAGGAAACATCAATGGCACAGTTTTAGTCTTTTTTTTAAATTGCCAGTGGTGGCCATCTTAAGTGACTTGAGTCATTTATTATAATAATTAAAAAATTAGTTATAAAGCTGTTTTAAAATTTCCCAAGGAAATTAAAAATATACAGATAATGAATCCAAGGACGTCAAAAATACACTCCTGCTGTTATCTATTTGTGCGCTTTATTTATATTATATGTATTTTTACTTATGTGTGATCCCTGTTTTCTCAACGTTGACCCGATTATAGCTCAGTAGGTAGGTAGCAGTAGCCTCTAACCTCTAAGGCGAAAGATTAAACAGTTGTGGGTTCTAGCCCTACACAGGGAACTTGGGGTAATACCCATAATCACCACTGTAATGTAGTATGGGGGGGGTCTACACAACTGAGGTGCCATCCTTCGGACGAGAGGTTAAATCGAGGTCCCTCCTGTCCATCTCTGGTCACTGTACAGGTGGAAGTTAAAGATCCCATGCACTTTTTTCAGTGAAGAATAGGGGAATTTTTAAGAAACAATACACTAACAAGTACAAATAGAAGACATTATCAAGAAATTAAAGGAAAGAAAAAAAAAATTAATAGGGGAGTTTCCTCAGGGCCGTGGCCAACATTCCCTTATCAGTAAAACAGATCTATGTAACACCAACCCCACCCCACCCCCCCGATGCACCTGGAAACAAGCTACGACAGCTTAGTGTGCCTTTCCTGGTCAAACATTATAAATAAATAAAATAAAATACAATGTCGGTGGTGTAAATTGTAATTTTGTCCTTGACCGTTACTGTAACTCTCACAGGTTGTGCTTGAAAATAGGCATATGTATGCCTGTGACTTCATATTAGGAGTGACATTCCAGAAGGAGAAAGATGTACCCAACCAAGATTTAAACCCAGAACACACACACGCGCGCGCACAAACACACACGCACACACTCACACCATTTCTCTCAAACCTCTTGGTCCATTAAAATCAAGGAGAAGACTTACAAAAGTAAACAAGAAATGGCCCAACTTAAGGACACTTCAAAAACTGGTACTTCCAATTTATGATGCTATTAGAGTAACTGCTGCAGTTTTTTTTTTTGGGGTGTAATTTTTTTGTTTACTAGCTTGTATCATAAAACCACAACAAAGCAGTCGATACAGAGAGAGGGCGACAGTACTGCATTAATTCACCAACAGGCACATCAAGTTTGATGAAAACTGATGCTGTGTGTAACCCCTAGATGGCGCTATCCCAGGGGCTACTACCCCTGCCTGATTTGCCACTAACAGGTTGAGGGGCCTGGATCCAATGGCGGGTGCCTCCACCCAGAGGTCAGGGTTTGCAATAGTTAAACTTACTTGGTCACAGCCCTCTGGGACACTGCAACCCCTTCTTCCCACTAGCGGCCCACACAATATATCAGAATTACCTTCACAGTATACACTTACCCCAGGACTAGTTCGGCACTGGGACCTCCTGTGAAATAAGATACAGTGCAACAATCACAGTACAGTACTTTAACATAGACAAATACCTCAGGCAGTATAACTTTGCTGAAACAAGCAGCTCTGATTTTGTTGAAATATAACAAGGACAGGGAAATCAGGTTAATTAGCTTATCACTTTACTATCTACCTATGGCTCTGTGCATAGGCCTATCCCTACCAGTTACTGTCCCTGGGCACCCAAGCCCCAGTGGGCTAGTCCAAACCTAGGGCAGCTGGAAGGGGCTTTCACACAGTGAAAAGAAAAATTAGTTTAAACAGTCAGCAGTACAGTGATTCCATTTGGATTTAATGTGGCAATTCAACAGGGAGCGACCCTGAATTAGTACTCAATGACCTCCAAACAAGATAGGGTCCTTCAACGTCAGCAGGCTACTCTTGAGCTCCACGAGACTCTTCACACATTTATATGGTAAAAGAAAGTACTATACCAGGCAGGCTGCTTCTCTATCCCGATCGCAATTACTGCACAATACCGGGAGAACACACAGCAGATTCAGTTCCTGACAGACGAGTGCAATTCAACAATTTCTCCAGTCTTCTACAGGGTGAGCCTGGTTTCTACTCTTCAGAGATCCTTTGATTCTTTTCACAGGGACGGATTCAGTCCTAACAAGCAGTTACACAAGCTGCAGACCGAACTCTGGGCCTTACACGCTTTTTGACTGAAACTGTGCACTGAAGGAGCACAGGGTTTCTTTCCCTCACTCCAGAGCTAAACTGAAACTCCAACAGACAAAACCGGGCACTTCCTTTGAGTTCCTCCCAGTTTTTGACTGGATTGGCTGTCACTCACAATAGACTGCTGCTGTTGGTCCAAAAAGGCGCGAAGTCTAAACTACATCTCCAGAGTCACTGCCCATACAATCCTCTTGTGGCTGGCTCAGATTATGAGTCCAAGTTCTGATTCGTCCAAGGCACCATTTTAGAGCTAGCTTACCCCACACTGATTGGTCCAGTTCAGCAGTTCAAACCAGAATGGGGAACTAGGCAGACACAGTTCTGACTGCAAAGAAAGCAGGTTAGACAAACTGTATTTCATTATTACTGTAAATGATTTCTGGCAAACAGTTACATCTTTCAGATAGGTTCCCTTTGCACTCTAGTGACTGCAAAATGGAGTGAATTGGCAGCAGCTCGAGTGGTACTCAAACAGAGAAGCACACAGTCCCCCCATACAAACTAATTATGTCTGCAAGCAGACAGCTCTTAAAGAGACAGTACCAGAGGCTCTAAAAACACTCACTGATAAATGGCTTAAACGCCAAACACCATTCAGGCTTGGAGCATTCAAGCAAGCTCCTGGGAAGTCTTTTGGGAACCCCCATTTGCAGGGGGGTTACATGTGTCTAAAGGACATATTCTGAAGGACAACTAGCCTGTAACTCGTGTGACATTATTTGTGCCTCTAAATTCTAGCTCTTTAGTAACTTAAGCATACACTTCAGGAGGGAAACAGGGCGTTTGGTGGACAAAAATCACGTACAGTTGAGAGCAGTATGCCCCCTTTGCCCCCCCCCCAATTCAAATCAGGTGCTCTAGCAGAAAACACATTGTCGTCAGCAAAGAACCTGCACTCCCACACCCCTGTGTATAGGGAACCTGCACTGTTAGTTGGACATACCACGCAGCTGTTACAACACAGGAACAGCAGCTGGGAGGGGGAAATGATGCCAGACAGAATATTTTAACCCTTTTCTAACTATAATATCCCTGCTTTAGCAAATGCCACAGTACAGACAGCGTGTTAAAGGTTAGATAGCTCTGTTCTTTTTCTGTCTGAGGTAAACCGCTCCGAAAGCACTTTGACGTTGTGCAGGTTGAAACATACCACTGGTGACTTTTTTTTTTTTGGGTGCTATTATTCTGGGCAGTTTTTCTGACTAATTAATGGACAACATAGGCCATATCATGCAGCTTTGTCTTTCTTGCAGTGCCCTGGGACACGGATGTAAATCGAACACACACACACACACACACACCGGGCTGGAACCTTTCTGCGTATGTATATAGTGTTTCATACTATTCCAGTCTTTGTAAATATATTTTAATCAATGCTGCAAATGCTTGTTCTCTGTAACTGTACAACTGTATTGTCTCTGCTGTAGTCACTGTCCCCTGTGCCCATTGGAAAAATAGTTGTTTCACCTAAATGAGGCGACCCCTGTGTACAACATCCTATATACTGTAAATAAAAACACAGACCCCTTAAAGCAGCAGTACTACTAAAAAAAAAATTGCGCTTTTTTGACAGTTTATTCCCTGTGTCCTGCTAATCATATACCTGGTACTCTTTCTCGTTGGCATTGTACTATCGCCAAGTAATTTGCTCAGTTATTCTCTGCTTTTGTTTACATTTCTGCCACCCAGCATGTTGCACTGGAACCCCCTCTACTGCCAACTGCACATTTGAATGACTTGC
Source organism: Neoceratodus forsteri (assembly GCA_016271365.2). Classification (NCBI taxonomy): domain Eukaryota; kingdom Metazoa; phylum Chordata; order Ceratodontiformes; family Ceratodontidae; genus Neoceratodus; species Neoceratodus forsteri. The sequence continues at coordinate 1,102,707,463 of CM028135.1, read as the reverse complement.
AGGGACATCAGGAATGGTCAGCAGAGGGGCCCTCTGCTGTTGTCAAAAGACGTGATGCAACCTGAAGAAAAAGCGCAGCTGAAATTAATCAGCCGCCATATTTGTTGTAGCGCTACAACACTTCAAATAAATTGCAAATATCTAAAAAACTAAGGACGACTGGCAAAAAATATTTACTGGTATGGAAACAGGAACTTTGGCCGCATGCTTACAGCTGAAAAACAGAATTTTGATTGGTCACTTCCTGATTTCGTAGTACTGCTGCTTTAACTGAAACAGCAGTGGTTGGGATGGTTATACAGCACTTACTGCTTAAAATCGTACTTACACAGCAATGTGAGGTCTCGTAGAACATCTTTCTAAAGGTTCTGTGGTTGCAAGAAGGACCTTGACTTGTTGCATTTCTGGAGGCATTAATGGCTGGCTGGTTTAATGACCTGAAGCAAGCCAACTCCTTCCAGTGAGTCATTAATCCCCGTTAATTGCCACTGTTGTTGGTTTAAAAAGGCCCTGATGTTTTGGGGACAATTTTGTTAACATATAATGTAGAGGAATATTCCATACTAACATACTAAAATGCCAACAGAATAGACTTAACGGTCTTTCGTGTCTGCTCGTTTGGTCAGCCCCCACCCTGGGAGCTGACCTTGCTGCCCCCCTTGCCTTCTCTGGCTTCTCCCTTCCCAGTTCTGGATATTCTTGCTGCATTGGATTTTGCTTCCAGAACCCTTCCCCTGTACCTGTCATACCCCCTCTTGAACCCCTCCACCATCTCTGCCTCCACCAGCCCCCTGGGCAGCGCATTCCATGGCTCCACCACCTTCTCAGTGAAGTAGCACCTCCTCCTTTCTCCCCTGAATCTTCCTCCCTCCAGCTTCCACTCATGCCCTCTAGTTGCCCCCTCCTCCTTCCTTCGAAGCACCCTGACTACTGCTCCCCTATTTGCCCCCTTCATGTACCTGAAGACCTCTATCATGTCCTCCCGGTCCCTTCTCTCTTCCAGTGTGTACATATTTAGCTCTTCAAGCCTCTCCCCATAGGTCCTGCCCCCCAAGCCCCAAATCATTTTGGTTTCCCTCCTCTGGACCCTCTCCAGGAGTTTAATGTCCCTCTTTATGTGTGGCCTCCAAAACTGCATTCAGTATTCAAGGTGCGGCCTCACCAAGCAGTTATACAGAGGGAGTATCACTTCCCTCCTTCTGGAGGCGATCCCCCTCCAGCTTATATTTAATTTATAAAATGGCTTGGTTTCAGCAGGCTAACATACTAACATACTAACATACTATTTGCCAGCAGATTAGGCCTTATGGTCTATCAAGTCTGCTCGAACCTAGATCCTTAGTTGGGTGCCGAGACCCTCCCATCCCTTGTGCTCCAGAAACCCCTATCATCCATCCCCACCCCCCCGGGACAGGCCATCATCTGATACATCCACTTTCTGTGTCTGTCCCACCCTCTCTTAAAGCTCTCCACTGTGGATCTCTGAACCAGCTCACCAGGCAGAGCATTCCAAGGGTCCACCACCCTCTCAGTGAAAAACCTCCTCCTCTTTTCCCCCCTCACCCTTCCACCTTCCAACTTCAAACCATGCCCTCTGGTGATGCCTCCCTGCTTTAGTCTAAAGATCCCCTCCATGTTTACCCTATTTATTCCCTTGAGGTCTTGAGACCTCAATCATGTCCCCTGTCTCTCCTCTCCTCCAATGAAACAGGCAGAGCTCCTCAAGTCTGTCCGTAAGTCAAATCCTAGCCTCGTATCATCTTTGTTGCCCTCCTCTGTACCCTCTCCAGGAGCTGTATGTCCCTCTTCAAGTGTGGTCTCCAGTACTGTACACAGTACTCAAGGTGTGGTCTAACCAGTCCATTGTACAGTGGCAGAATCACTTCCTTGCTCCTAGAGGTGATCCCCTGCGATGCATCCCAACATCCTGTTTGCCTTGCTAGCTGTCTCCTGCACTGCTCAGTGTTATTCATACATGTATCCACCATGACCCCTAGGTCTTTTCCCCTGTTGAGGCTTCCAGCACCTCCCTCCCAGGGTGTACCTGTGTTTAGGGTTTCCCACCAAGATGCAACACCTTGCACTTGGTGATATTGAAATTTAATTTCCATGTGAGCCCAGCTTCCAGGGTGTCCAGGTCCCTTGCAGGGCCAACCTCCCTCTTCTCCCTCAACTACTGCTCCCATCTTGGAGTCATCCAGAAGAGACTCATTTCACACCCTATACCATCCCTGATGTCTGATATGTATGCATTAAACAGGATTGGACCCAGGACCGAGCCCTGTGGTACCCCACACCAACCTCTGTAGGGTTCGAGAGCTCCCCACAGACCACTACTCTCTGAGTGCATCCAGCTATCCAGTTTTCAATCCATCTGACCATCAAAGGGCCTACTCCTAACCCCATCAAGTTTCTCCACCAGACCATTGTGGGGACAGAGTCAAACGCCTTGCTGAAGTCCAAGAATAATACATCCACAGGCTTACCCTATCCAGTTCTGATGTTACCCATTCATAGAACTCTACAAGGTTGGTTTGACATGATCTACCTGGCACAAACCCATGCTGCCGACTATCCAGCCCTCCCACCTCCTCCAAGTAAACCCCCAATCGTTCCTTTAGTATACTCTCCATTAATTTTCCCACCACCGAGGTTAAACTGATGGGTCTATAGTTTCTGGTACTTCCTTGACCCCCTTTATGGATTGGTACCACATGTGCCTCGCCAATCCCTAGGTACCCTCCTGTCTAAGTGACCTGTTGAAAAGCTCCGCCAGAGTGCAGCCAGTATGTCCGCCAATTCCATAGTACTCTCGGATGAATGCCATCCGCCCAGGAGATTTGTCTTTCTTTAGGGCCTTGAGGGCAAACCACACCCTTTGGTGGGGATGGCATCATCTGTCCCTCCACCTTACTGGTCTTTTATCCTTATCCAGATGTGACACCCTGGGTACCTTTCCTCCCTTTGCTCCATTTCTGCTGCCCTGATCCCACTCCCTGCCGCTTCTATCCCTTTGTGCCTGCTTGTAGATATCCCATCCCTCCCTAGTGAACACAGAGGCAAAGTACTGCTTAAATACCTCTGCCTGGTCCTCGCCTCTTCCACCCACCCTCCTTCTGATCTCAATCTGCTGAGATGGCCTTAGTTTTTCTCCGCTCCCCAATGTACCGGAAGAACCCTTTCCCTCCATGATCCCTGTGCCAGCCGATGCTCTTTACTGGACTTTGCTCCCTCACCATACTGGTGACTTTTCTAGATGCAAGCTGGTACATTTCCTTATCCCTATCCCTCTTGTTGTTTTATATTTTTTATGCTCGCCTTCTTTCTCTGACTGCTACCTGGACCTCACTGGACCACCAGCATGGTTTATGTGACCTTGCTCCTACGTCTTCAACTAGTGCAGATCCTGACTGCCTCATGAAGTCCCGTTTTATGACCTCCCATCTCCTTTCCACACTTGTTGTTGAGGTAATCCCTTCAAGTGATCCTTGAGAATATTCCCATGCCCATAAAGTCTGCCCCCTGAAGTCCACTGCCAGTGTCCTAGATCTCACCCCTCCCCCAATGCTTATTTGAAACCAGACAGTATTGTGGTCACTCCCAGTCAGGGGTCCTGTACAACCATGTCCCTTACCAGATCCCCATCTGCCAGAACCACATCCAGGACATGCCCCTCCTTGTGGCTCCATCACATGCTGTGTTAAGAACACATCCTGGAAGCCATCCAGCAGCCTCTGCTCCTTGGCCACCTTAGAGGACATGGTTCCCCAGTTAGTACCTGCATATTAAGGTCCCCATCAACACCACTCCTTCCCTTTTGGACCACACTGGGCAATGATGTTGTCCAGCAAACCATCTCTAGAACATCACTCATCCCGGGGCCTATATGCTACACCCAGCTTGACCTTATCTCCTGCTGGGGATCGTAAGGTGACCCATAAGGCCTCCACGTTTCCTCTGCCTCTTCTACCATAGCAATTTCTATGTCATCTCTAATGAACATAGCCACTCCACCCCTCTGCCCTCCTTTCTATCCTTCCTAAGCATAGTGTACCCGTACATTTAGGTCCCAGTCATGGTTTTGTTGGCCCACGTTTCCGTGACTGCGCCACATCCACCCCTCCTCGAACAGCATGGCCTGGAACTCTGGCAACTTGTTTCCCAAACTCCTGGCATTTACCAACACTAACCCCCACCCTTATCCCTGATCCTTTTGCTCTAACCCCACCCAGATTCCTTATACTTCCATCCTCCCCTGCTCCTCCTGAAACCTCCACCTCCAGTCTGTTTCCCCTCCCCTTGGACTTGAAGGCTACTCCCTCATCTGGAGGAGGGCTTGGTCAGCCCTCCCTTATCTCTCCCCCCTACAAGTTTAAACCCCACCTTTCTTGTATGTAGTCAGCCATCCCCTGTTTAAGGATTCTTCCTAATGGGGCAAGATGAAACCTGTCCTGGCATATAGTCCCTTATCCTCCCAAACTCCATTCCAGTTCCCTAACACCCCAACCCATTCTCTTCACCCCACTTCCTGAGCCATTCATTAACCTCTGTGAGCTTCTTTTTTTCTCCACTGAGGCCTTTGGTACTGGCAATATCTCCGAAAAGGAAATGTTGCATCCATTATCCCGACAGACTCTGGCAAGTTCTTGAACCTTGCTTGTTTCATAATGCTATTTCCTCTAGATCATTAGTTCCCAAATGCACCAGGAATCGGTTCTCTCCACAATCCCTAACCATTTCATACACCATGAACTTTGCTCTGTGCACTGTCAGCCCAGAGATACTCACTACCTTCACCTGGCTATGGCATCCATCCCCTGTCCCTCCCAATGGATACCTTAATCATCGAGTCTCCCAGTAACAGAACCTTAACACCGCCATCATCCTTATGGTTACCTCCACTATGCCTCTCAGCACCCCCTCTCCCACTTTATTCATGACCACAATTTCATGGGAGTCTTCCTGCCTTATTAGAGACCCCTTGTCACCCTCCCTTTCTGCCTCCTTGCTATTTTGCCCACTTAACTCAAACCCTCTGAATAGGTGTCCCTTTAACCTCTCTTATCTGAACCATTTATTCTGGCCCTGATGGTTTCCCTTCCCCGCACCTCATCCCCCTTGTAATAGTACCCCTGTCTCCAGAGGCTCTCTGTGGGTCCCTTTAGCTAGCCCCATCCTTGGTACTGACCTTCCTGCTGAAGGGGCCTCTCCCACCTCCTTGTCTCCCAGTTCCTCTCCAATCATGCTCTCCTCCCTCATGTCTGGAATATGTTGCATCTCCCCATTTGCTTAACATATATGTTTCCCCTTCTCCTCTGGGACTATGTCTATCCTTTCCATAGCTGTTCTGTGATGCCCATGGGTATCTGACTCCCTCCCCGGCCTCTGTATAAGTTTCCTCATTTCCACCAACCCTTCCTCCCCTCTAGGATGCTTAGTATCTCAAATTTATTGTGACACTCTATGTCAGCCTCCATCAAGTAACCCGAGTTTCCCTGACTGCATCTCTAAACTGACCTCTTCTTCCTCTCTTGCACTGTTCACCTTAGAGCTCCCTTCCCACAGTCTGCTGTTTTAGGCCTCGCACAACAGCCCCTCCTGACTTTTCCCCTCCAGTCTCCTTGAATTCAGAATTTTCACCCTGTACGCTTTCCCTTAGCATCAACTTCCTATCTAAGGGTCCTCTGTCCTAATATCCCCCTTCTGCTTGCTGTAGCATAATGTCCTGTAATTTCAGAGTGTTGCCCCAGCCTCCCTCAGCCCCACCCTTCTGCTGCCCATATCCACACCCCTTATCCTTGGACACCCCCCAGCTCCCACAGCTTACTCCTTAACCAATATACCTCACTCCTAATACAAGATAGCTGTCTACAGAGTGGGCAGCCTCCCTCTCTCCAGGCCCAATTTAGAATTATTGCCATCCCACAGCCTGTGCAGCCTACAACCCTTCCGAAGATGCCTGCCATGGTGGAATATGGCCACCCTGATTATCCCCCTCTGTTTATAATAGCACACCCCCTTTTCTCAGTCCCTTTCCCCTGGAGTACAGTTTCTCTCTATACTGACTGTAGTTATTTACAAACCCAATTTCAACCCCACCAACAAAGTTCCCAAGTCTCACAAACACATACAGTCCAGTATGTGTTCAGTCCCACTAACAGTGTGTGTAAGCAGACACCAGGTACCGTATGATGTCACAGGCCCACCAACTCCTGTTGCTTCAAAATTTCAGTCCCAAACAGAAATACTCAGCCCTTCAATCCCAACCCCAATGGCTTTCTCAGTATTTAAGTAAGCCTACAAAACAGGGTGGGTGGGACTCTTACCAAACACCAGGCAAACACATTTAAATTACCTTCTAATTTTCCCTGCCAAACATCTATCCCCAAACCTACAATATCACAGCCAAGTATCAGTTCAAATTCAAGGTAATAATTTTTAACACATAGAACTAATTTCACTAACAAACTATTCAAATATTTCAGTTTAAAACAAAATATAACTCCTGGCCTCTTTTCTACCAACCTGTTGCTTAAGCTCCCAAGTGAACAATGAAAGCCACAGTAATTCCTGTTTAAAGACAAGTTAATTGCAGCTAATGTCCCCTCCTCCAAACACCAGGCAAACACATTTAAATTACCTTCTAATTTTCCCTGCCAAACATCTATCCCCAAACCTACAATATCACAGCCCAAGTATCAGTTCAAATTCAAGGTAATAATTTTTAACACATAGAACTAATTTCACTAACAAACTATTCAAATATTTCAGTTTAAAACAAAATATAACTCCTGGCCTCTTTTCTACCAACCTGTTGCTTAAGCTCCCAAGTGAACAATCTGATACCTGATTGGTCAAAGCTGGTCACATGCCCATGCATTAATGTCACATTACTGCATGGATCTGATGTTACTTTCAACTTTTAAAACCATTTTTAAGTGCAGTATCACACTCCAGGGCCTGTGGTAATGCCATTAAGGTAGCTGAGAACACTTGGTTGTGCTTCCTGCTTCGCAACCCACCTGGGGCCATGTGGTAATTCAGCATTACTGCACTGCCGGTCATGTGTTATTGCCTATATCTGTTCTGTATGTGGCTTGCCACTTTACTTTTGATTGAAGGACACTAACCTGAAAAAAGGTCCCCCCTCCAAAGAATTCAGTTGCTCTGGCTGCTTGTCTACGCCTGACAATGGAATGCTTTGCACAAAATATACGCAGTTCATCATCACCTGTAGAGGGGCAAGACTTTCATTATTCACTCCTAGCTCTGCTACTCATGAGTCATGAACCCGACCCCTCACAATTAATGATAAAATGAATATTTTGAGTGGGCCTATTGCATATCCCCCATTTCTACAAATGTTTTACTGTAATATCATGTTATTTTCACTTGGCCAGAATTGTAAATGAGAGTTTACTCTCAGTGAGGTGGCATAAATACAGAAAACTGTTGAAGTGTCTCTGAACAGACCCCTTACCTCCACCCACATCGGTGACCAGGGTTTGAGAAAGGGCAAGGATTGCTCGGGGGCTGGAGGGGAAGGAAGGACTGAACATTCTAAGAACAGCTCTTCTTTCTGGGGGGGGGGACACAGAGTCCCACCACTCGCCTGCCACCCAGTGGAGGATGGACAGCTGTATGACAGGACCAGCAGACGTGGATGGAAGGCGTGATGGCACACCCCGCATGTGTGTCAAGATGCACACATGTGGTTGCGTCAGAAGCAGTTACTGGTGGGTGAAAAAGGAGGAAATCACCCCAGTTCATTAAGCATTCCCTGCAGGCCCTTCACGAGCCTATGAGGCAGGCCACCTGCCAAACATGGCTCCGAGTAAGTGGTGGACCACACGATGGGTTGGTGGTGGGGCTGGCAGTATGCTGCTAAGACCAGGGATACCAGGAGATTAACAGGAATACTAATAATAGTGTTATTACACACTGGAATAAGGTTTTAAATAAATAAAATGACAGCCAGCCCATGGGCATGGCAGTTGCACTATCACCTGTGATGCCAGTTTTCTGGGTTCAGGAATGAGCCTGGGTCATCAGTGGCCGGCCACGGGGAGGCTGTTTGAGCATCCCATAAGACGCTCTTCTCCTCCGGGGGGGGGGCTTGTTCCATCACTCCATTCCAGCCACCTGTGGATGCAAGGGGGGGCGGCTCGGGACTTAGCAGTGTGGAGAGGGGAGGACACTGTTAGGCGTTTGGCTGAGACATGCCCTTTCACGTCTCCAGCCAGGACTCTGGTCCTTGTGCTGGTGCCCTCAGAGGTGGGGTTCTGGGGATCAGACAAGGCAACAAAACAGAAAAACTCCAGCCCCCACAGCCGTGCTGCATGATCCCCATGAGGGGGGATGGAGCCCCAGATGGTCAGTGCTACTGCCACCAAGCCCCACTGGCAGTGGGTGACAAAACGTGCTATAAAATAAATAAAATTACAAGTCATTTTGCTTTTGAAATTCAAGTTGCTAGATTGTAACACAGAAAATACAGGTTACTCACCTGTAACAGGAGTTCTAGGAGTGGTATATGTTGTTCATCCACACTTATTGGCAGGTTCCCTGCCACCCCAAATCCTGCCAGAAGGCCTTCAAGCTGGCTCCTCCCACATACCCGGGCGGCAGAACTCTCGTGCTGGGGAACAGGTTCATAGGAGGAAGTTAAGGAGGATTAAAACAGGAGCAGCTAGAGGAGAGATAGTTATGTAAGGCAGAGACAAGGGAGTAGGAGTAGGAGGAGTGCCGATTTTTTTTTTTTTTGGTGGGGGGATTCCAGGCTTTAGGGATGTGATGGGCGAATCCAGACTGTCTGATGAGTGTTGATCGGCAGGCAACTAACAAAGTGTGAGTGTCAGTGGATCTGAGAGAGTGGGAGGGAGGAGGAGGGGTTGAGAAAGAGCATGAGAGGTGGGGGTGGAGTTCACCAAGCCAATATTTAGAAGTGAGTTTGTCACAATGAGCAAGGCGCCTGTTGGCAAGCGGGGGAAAGGACAGGGCATGGTAGAGGTCACAATGATGAGTTTGAGATGGAGCATCAAGAGTGAAGTGACAGAAGGCGTTAAAGAGAGTGTCCAATCTGGTCAGGGTGGACTTGGGAGTGGCACCATAGACTGTGTTGCAGTAGTCGGAAATGGGGAGTATCATCTTCTGGACAAGTTCACGCCAGGCCGTAGGAGGGGCTGCAACTACGGTTCCTGTATAAGGCACCAAGCTTGAGGTGCAGTTTTTTCAGGATGGTGACAAATGTGGCCAGAGAAGCTGAGGTGCTGGTCCAGCCAAACCCCGAGGTATCTGAATGAGGTTGTGTCCTCAAGAATTGTCCCATCCAGGGTATGGAAAGAGGGTAAGGGATGTAGCCTAGGAGTCTCTGCCTAGTGCCGAAGGTCATGGAGACAGTCTTCTTGTCATTTAGGAATAACTGATGGGAGGCAAACCAGAGCTGAACATGGTGAAAGTCATGCTGTAAGGTGGTTGCAACATCAGCAGAGCATTTGTCAGAGATAAACAAGACAGTGTCATTGGCGTACATGTGGATAGAGGAGAAGGGGGAGCAGACTGAAGGCAAATCATTGAGGAAGATGAAGAAGAGAATGGGACCAAGCACAGGGTCCTGTGTTACTCCTGTGGTGATGAGGAGGGGAGGAGAGATTGCATCCTGGATCTTGACTGATTTGTGTTCTGCCTGTGAGATTGGCTCTAAACCAGTTATGGGCGGGTGTGGACAGTCTAACTGCCGTAAGGGAGTCGAGAAGCTGGCCATGGGAGACTGTGTCAAAAATTGGCGAGGTCGATGAAGAAGGCAGAAGTGATGAGGCCATTATCCATCCCACTGAGGATGGAGTCAGTGAGCCTGAGAAGGGAGGTGGTAGTGGAGTGATTCTTCCGAAAACCAGATTAGAATGGGGTGAAAAAGGAGGAGTCAGAGAGAAAGGAGGTAAGTTGGGAGAGAACCAAAGGCTCTTGGAGCTTGGCGAGAGCAGGGAGGAGAGAGATTGGGCGAAAGTTGTCAGGGTAGGAGAGGTCACCACTCTTAGGAAGAGGGAGAACCACGGCATGTTTCCAGGATGAAGGGACTGATGAGAGGTTTAGGATTAAGGAGAGGATAAGCAATAGCTGGTGCTAGTTAAAGTGCAGGTGTTGCACTACATGGCCTGAGTAGCTAGTTAAAGAGCAGGTATCGCAGTACATGGCTTGGGAAACTAGATAAAGAGCAGGTATCGCAGTACATGACTTGTGTAACTAGATAAAGACCAGGCATTGCAGTACATGACTTGTGTAGCTAGTTAAAGAGCAGGTACCACAGTACATGATTTGGGTAGCTGGTTAGACAACAGGTGTCGTGATACGTGACTTACGTAGCTAGTTAAAGAGCAGGTGTTGCAGTACATGGCTTGGGCAGCTAATTAAAGAGCAGATATTGCACAGTATGTGGGTTGTTTAGCTAGCTGAAGAGCAGGTATTGCAGCACATGGCTTGGGTAGGTAGTTAAAGAGTAGGTATCATAGTTTATGGCATGGTAGCTAGTTAAAGAGTAGGTATTGTAGTATATAACTTAGGTAGCTAGTTAAAGAGCAGGTATTGCTGTACGTAGCTTAGGTAGCTAGTTAAAGAGCAGATATCACAGTACGTGGCTTAGGTAGCTAGTTAAAGAGACGGTATTGCATACGCTGCTTATGTTTGAAAATCCTGTTGCCCCTTGTCCGGGGCAAGTAAGTTGCCTTGAAGGGCCAGCAGAAAAAAATTGGGGATCTCATTGTAAAGGATGAAGGAGCAAGTGCAAATGCAGCTAAAGTCAGTGCTGGACAAGTAGTAAAGGGTTTGATATGAACACTCTGCCTTGCACCCATTTCTCCTCTGGTTCTTCTCCACTTACTTTCTACATGAGATGGCTGCATACACCTCACACACACATATCTGTGAGATACATCGCACACTGACGCACCCTCTGCGTCACTCTCACCGAGAGACATTTCGTCTTACTGTTGCAGCCTACCTCCCTTAGTCAAAAATAAATAAATAAAAATAAAAAAAAGATGGATTTCTGTGCCCACACCACCAACAGTCAAATTATTTGTGAAATAATTCCTTCAGATTCCCCTCTGCACCTTCTCAGTTCACTAAATTCACTCTGCCCTGCTGCAGTGGGCAAAAAAATAAAAATAAATATGGATTTATGTACCCTCTGCACAACCAGCATTCAATAAAAAATTGTTTAAAATAAAGTTTTCAAAAATACCACTCCCCCGGTACCTTTCTTAGGCTGCTAATTTCATAGAAACATAGAAACATAGAATTTGATGGCAGATAAGGTCCGCTTGGCCCACCCAGTCTGCCCATTTCCCTGCCTACTGGGTAAGCTGCAGATCCTAGTTAACCAGCAGCCTACTTCTTCCTACCCCCACCCCCTAGAATTGCCTTATGACTGTCCCATGCATGCTTGAATTCCACCACTGTTTTTGACTCCACAACCTCCTCCGGAAGGCCGTTTCATGCATCCACAACCCTCTCTGTGAAAAAATACTTCCTTAAGTTACCTCTGAGCCGCCCCCCATCTTCAAATTGTGCCCTTGTTCTTGCACACCTCTCTTTTTGAAAGATGCTACCCTCTTGGACTTTGTTGATTCCTTGAGGTACTTGAAAGTTTCTATCATCCCCCTCTCCCTCCTTTCCTCGAGGCATACATATTAAGCTCCTTAAGTCTCTCTTCATATGTCTTCCGGTGCAGACCCTGCACCATTTTAGTTGCCCTCCTCTGGACAGCTTCCATTCCGTCTATGTCTTTGCGAAGACTGGGTCTCCAGAACTGCATGCAGTACTCCAGATGGGGTCTGACCAGCTGTCTGTACAGAGGGATAATAACTTCCTGTTTTCTACTGGTGATGCTTCTCCCTATGCATCCCACTATCCCCCCAGCCCTCCTTACTGCCCTCTCACATTGCTTGCCCACCTTTAGGTCATCTGATATGACTACCCCCAGGTCCCTTTCCATTTTTGTTGTTGTTAGTATCTCACCCCCCATTGTGTACTCTTCCCTGGGTTTTGTTTCCAGGTGCATTACCTTGCACTTCTTAGCATTGAATCTAAGCTGCCATATATTTGACCATTCCTCTAACCTTGCAATTCCTTTTCATCCTTTCCACCCCACATTGTGCATCAACTGTGTTGCAGATCTTGTGTCATCTGCAAAGAGACATACTTTCCTTCCAGTCCCTCTGCAATGTAGCATAAAGACATTGAAGAGGACCAGTCTAATATTGAACCCTAAGGTACCCACTAGTAACCCCTTTCTTCAGAGTGGACTCCATTTTACTATACTCTCTGTGTCCTATTCTCCAGCCAATTTTTCACCTAGGCTGTCATCTTGGGACCCACTCCCAGGCTAGCTAACTTGTATATTAATCTTTTGTGTGGGACTGTGTCAAATGCCTTGCTAAAGTCTAGGTAGGCCATGTCCACAGCCCTTCCCTGATCTACTACTTTGGTCACCCAGTCAAAGAAATCTATCAGATTTGTCTGGCATGACCTTCCTGCTGTGAATCCATGCTGCCTTGAGTCCTGTGCCCCTCTGGCCTCTGGATACTCGACAGTTCTTTCCTTCAGAAGTGATTCCATCATTTTCCCTACCACTGAGGTTAAACTAACAGGTCTGTAGTTTCCTGCTTCTGCCTTGCTCCCACTTTTGTGAAGGGGAATCACATCTGCCCTCCTCCAGTCCTCGGGTATCACCCCATCCTCCCATGATTTGTTAAACAGGGTAGTCAGTGATGTCACTAATTCTGCCCTTAGTTCTTTTAGAATTCTGGGATGAATCCCATCAGGCCCCATTGCTTTGTCCACCTTCAGTTTTAAGAGTTCTTCCAGAACCCTTTCTTCTGTAAATGGGCTGGTATCAACTTCTATATCCTGAGTGTTTCTACCATTTGTTTTAGGTATCTCCCCCTCTTCCTTTGTAAATACTGAGCAAAAATATTTGTTTAGTATCTCTGCCTTTTCACAGTCACCCTCTGCCCCCCCTCCCCCCTTTATTAAGCCTCCTCCCTTGGTCTTCCTTTGCTCCCTGATGTACCTATAAAAGGTTTTATCCCCCTTCTTAACTGAGTTGGCTGTCTTTTCCTCGTTTGGGCCTTTGCTGTTCTGACTGCCTTCCCAGCTTCCTTTTGCTTTAACTGATACAGTTCTCTGTCCTGCTCCTTCTGTGATTCCTTGTACTTCCTAGCTTTCTTTTCTCTTGAACCTTCACTGCCACTTCCTTCAGAAACCATAGTGGTTTCTTACATCGTTTAGTTTTGTTTATTTGCTTCACACAGAGGCTTGTTACCTCTGTGATTGCAGTTTTATTATTCCCCATTGTTCTTCCACCCCTCCTTCCTGCCCATTTGCTAGTGCATTCCTTAGGCACTCACCCAATTTGGCAAAGTCAGCCCTCCTAAAGTCCAGTACTTTTGCCTTTGTATGGCTTGATTCTATTGCTGTGTTTATTGTGAACCATACTGTTCAATGGTCGCTAGTTCCCAGATGGCTACCCTCTCCTCTCCTCTGCAGTTTGATTTCACTAGCTTGCCTGCTCCTGCTGCAGGGCCTAAGCTACCAGTGCAGGCTCACACTGTGCACTATCCTCTTCAGCATGGTTTCACTAGCCAGCCTGCTGCTGCTGTAGGCCCTGAGCTGCCAGTGCAGGCTCACGCTGTGCACTCTCTCCTCTCCTCTCCTCTGCAGCATGATTTCAATAACCTGTCTGCTCCTGCTGTAGGACCTGAGCTGCCAGTGCAGGCTCACACTGTGCCTCTCTCCTGTCCTCTGCAGCATGATTTCACTAGCCAGTCTGCTTCTTCTGCAGGGCCTGAGGTGCCAGTGCAGGCTCACACTGTGCACTCTCCTCTCCTCTCCTCTGCAGCATGATTTCACTAGCCAGCCTGCTTCTTCTGCAGGACCTGAGCTGCCAGTACAGGCTCACACTGTGCCTCTCTCCTCTCCTCTTCTCTCCAGCATGATTTCACTAGCCTGTCTGCTCCTGCTGTAGGGCCTGAGCTGCCAGTGCAGGCTCACACTGTGCCTCTCTCCTCCCCTCAGCAGCATGATTTCACTAGCCAGCCTGCTTCTTCTGCAGGGCCTGAGCTGCCAGTGCAGGCTCACACTGTGCACTCTCTCCTCTGCAGCATGATTTCACTAGCCTGCCTGCTCCTGCTGCAGAGCCTGAGCTGCAAGTGCAGGCTCACATTGTGCTCTCTCTCTCTTCTCCTCTGCTTTATGATTTCACTAGCCTGTCTACTCCTGCTGCAGGGCCTGAGCTCCCAGGGCAGGCTCATGCTGTGCCTCTCGCCTCCACTCTGCAGCATGATTTCACTAACCTGCCTGCTCTTGCTGCAGGGCCTGAGCTACTAGTGCAGGCTCACACTGTGAACTTTCTCCTCTCCTCTGCAGCATGATTTCTCTAGCCTGCCTGCTTCTGTTGCAGGGCCTAAGCTGCCAGTGCAGGCTCACACTGTGCTCTCTCTCCTCTCCAGCGTGATTTCACTAGCCTGCCTGCTCCTGCTGCAGGGCCAATAGTTGCCAGTGCATGCTCACACTGTGCCTCTCTCCTCCCCTCTGCAGCATGATTTCACTAGCCAGCCTGCTTCTTCTGCAGGGCCTGAGCTGCCAGTGCAGGCTCACACTGTGCACTCTCTCCACTGCAGCATGATTTCACTAACCTGTCTGCTGCTGCTGCTGCTGCTGGGTCTGAGCTGCCAGTGCAGGCTCACACTGTGCTCTCTCTCCTGTCCTCTCCAGCGTGATTTCACTAGCCTGCCTGCTCCTGCTGCAGGGCCAGTAGTTGCCAGTGCAGGCTCACACTGTGCCTCTCTCTTCCCCTCTGCAGCATTATTTCACTAGCCAGTCTGCTTCTTCTGCAGGGCCTGAGCTGCAAGTGCAGGCTCACATTGTGCTCTCTCTCTTCTCCTCTGCTTTATGATTTCACTAGCCTGTCTGCTCCTGCTGCAGGGCCTGAGCTCCCAGGGCAGGCTCATGCTGTGCCTCTCGCCTCCACTCTGCAGCATGATTTCACTAACCTGCCTGCTCTTGCTGCAGGGCCTGAGCTACTAGTGCAGGCTCACACTGTGAACTTTCTCCTCTCCTCTGCAGCATGATTTCTCTAGCCTGCCTGCTTCTGTTGCAGGGCCTAAGCTGCCAGTGCAGGCTCACACTGTGCTCTCTCTCCTCTCCAGCATGATTTCACTAGCCTGCCTGCTCCTGCTGCAGGGCCAGTAGTGCCAGTGCATGCTCACACTGTGCTCTCTCCTCCCTCTGCAGCATGATTTCACTAGCCAGCCTGCTTCTTCTGCAGGCCTGAGCTGCCAGTGCAGGCTCACACTGTGCACTCTCTCCACTGCAGCATGATTTCACTAACCTGTCTGCTCCTGCTGCTGGGTCTGAGCTGCCAGTGCAGGCTCACACTGTGCTCTCTCTCCTGTCCTCTCCAGCGTGATTTCACTAGCCTGCCTGCTCCTGCTGCAGGGCCAGTAGTTGCCAGTGCAGGCTCACACTGTGCCTCTCCCCCTCTGCAGCATTATTTCACTAGCCAGTCTGCTTCTTCTGCAGGGCCTGAGCTGCCAGTGCAGGCTCACACTGTGCACTCTCTGCTCTGCAGCATGATTTCACTAGCCTGTCTGCTCCTGCTGCAGGGCCTGAGCTGCCAGTGCAGGCTCACACTGTGCACTCTCTTTCTCTCCTCTGCAGCATGATGTCACTAGCCTGCCTGCTCCTGCTGCAGGGCCTGAGCTGCCAGTGCAGTCTCACACTGTGCACTCTCTCTCTCTCTCTCTCTCTCTCTCCTCTGCAGCATGATTTCACTAGCTTGCCTGCTCCTGCTGCAGGGCCTGAGCTGCCAGTGCAGTCTCACACTGTGCACTCTCTCTCTCTCTCTCTCTCTCCTCTACAGCATGATTTCATTAGCCTGCCTGCTCCTGCTGCAGGGCCTGAGCTGCCAGTGCAGCCTCACACTGTGCACTCTCCTCTCCAGCATGATTTCACTAGCCGGCCTGCTGCTGCTGTAGGGCCTGAGCTGCCTGTACAGGCTCACACTGTGCACTTTCTCCTCTGCAGCTTGATTTCAGTAGCCTGTCTGCTCTTGCAGCAGGGCCAGTAGTTGCCAGTGCAGGCTCGCACTGTGCCTCTCTCCTCCCCTCTGCAGCATGATTTCACTAGCCAGCCTGCTTCTTCTGCAGGGCCTGAGCTGCCAGTGCAGGCTCACACTGTGCACTCTCCTCTCCTCTCCTCTCCAGCATGATTTCACTAGCCTGTCTGCTCCTGTTAAAATATTCTCTGAGCCTAACCAGTGGATTCATTTTGAACCTATGATGTCCAGCTGTGGAACATGCCTCGAGGTACGGCTGAGGGTAACCTTCTTATTCAGTTTGAAGAATGTTTGTAGACTGTTTCATGTCAGGTGGCTTTTGGCCCATGGATTCAAAGCACTGTGATGGAAACCAGTCCAAATCTAGGGTCTTCTTGGCATTGATTATACCCTGTGGAAATGATAAGGGTATGAAACAGGAGCTAAGAATAGTCTTCTGGATCAGCAGATCTTTGCTGCTGTATCTTGTCCTGTGCACATGATGGTAGATGACAAATTGCATGCGCTTCTTAGGTTCCTCTGCTCTGGCTGTACAAACAAACTCTGGTCAGAGCCGATATGGCTGTGGAAAGCTTTTGGGATGCTTTTACCGATTATTTCTAATGAATTTGCACGATGCAGATCTGCTGAGAGGCAGTTTCAATGTGGTCTTCCTTTTATACATTTTTACAATGTAGTTTCCTAGAATATGCCTGCTGATTGCTATATATTTAACCTGGATAGTTTACAGAAGAAATGGCATCTCATTTTTGGGTGGCGGAGCATTAGCAGTAGGATGCTGGAATGTGTCATACATAGATATGAGCTGTGTGCGGGTGATAACGCCCAGTGGCCATACATCTCAGGCACTCGCATGCAGGTCCATTGTCCTGGTGCTGTTGCACTGCTCACTGCAGGTGAAAGTCGATGCTGTACTTACTCACACAGGTCTCAGAACAGACATATTACAGCCGACCTCCCATTTGTTTGTACAATCGGGGAATCACAAACGCACTATAAATGGCATTACAGGATACCGCACCCCATGGCACCCAGGGTACCTCAGCAGTCCGGAGGGTGGCATGTTACACAGGGGAACAGTATGTCAGTTCCTTCTTATGGTTTGCCAGGGACATACACACCACTGCATACACTGGTGGGTCCGCAGCTTGTGTAGTGCCCCAATGTATGGTATAGCCACTTGGGTCATTCTGGACTGCAGGTCCCTGGCCCGGGTCCAGTGCAGTTAGTGGCTGGTTGTCGCAGGGTGTGGAGGGCAGTGGCAGTCTCTGCAACAAGTCGAGTATGGGGGCAGCGGGGTTGTCTATGCACCAAGGTGGTGGGTGGGGGCCCTCTATGCTATGGATATGGACCATGGTTTCCTGTGATGCGATTGGGTGCAGGGGGGCCCTACACTATGGAACTCTCCGGGAATGGAGTTGGATCAGTCGGAGATTGGAGGGGGTACCTGTAGTCCACCAGGGCTGCCAGGCTAATGTGCACGTGGTGCACTTCTGCAGTCCACTTGTGAGTGGCTGGCCGGGTTAGGCCAGCTATTCATGGCCTAACTGTGGGCCGTGGTGCTTTGGGCTGCAAGGGGTAGATTCCCACTGAGTATGCCACAGCGCGCCATATGTACAGGAACGCACCATTGACTTGCATGGCATACTATTTGTGTGTACCCTGGCCCATACCCTTGTGGCAGGCGCATCCCGCACATTTGAATATGATGCTGCCGGGCATTGTTGGAGTTGTGCAGCATATCTCCTTTTTCTGCCAGGATGCGCTGCACATCTTCTTTGAATATGGGGACCTTGGACTAGGCTGCTCTGAAGAAATACATTATCAAAATGGGAAAATCATGACCCCACTGAAAACAAGATGTTGCATCTAATCTGGGACAGCTTGAGTAAACACAGTGCAAAAATGTGTGAAATGAACATCCCTATGACAGTGAGATGTAGCATCTCCCCTGCATTACCCAGGATACAAAATATAGGATAAGAAATATATAAAGGGAATCTACTGTAAACTGAACTTCACTATAGTGTATGGTGGAATGTTGTTATGCATGGAATTCCATGCCTGGAACATGCTTGTTCTGCTGCAGTAGTGACATCATTATGTTGTTCTGCTGCAGTAGTGATGTCACTACTGCAGCAGAACAACTTGGAATGCTACTTGATTTCCCCTGTCCAATTAAGCTGGAAGTTGTTGATTTTTAAACTTGAACTTGCAGAAACATCTGCAGCACACTGTGTCAGTAATTTGAGCCTACCACCAACCCTCAAGTGCCCCCCCCTCCAGTTCACTGAAATAAAGGGCAGTGTCCGAAATAGGCACTGATGCCCATACACTGTATAGAATAGCGGATGGGCAACTCTGTGCACAACCAGTGTGTTGTGCCACCTCGGGGAACTGATTCCCACGGACCTCTCGAGGTCACAGGGAATCAGTACCCCTTGGTGGCACAACACACTGGTTGTGCATAGTTGCCCATCCATTATCCATATGTGGTCACTGGCATAAACAAACAGTTCTTTACTGTAACAGTCACACAGGAGTGTGGTGTGCATTATTTTATGGACACATACCAACAGAGGTGAGAAAGAATAAGTGCCTCAGCTGGGACTTGAACCCTGGCCACCTGGAATACCATTCTGATTGCGCTAACCAGCTGTGCCACTGAGACAACTGGAACCTGGACCGTCCCTGAGCACATTACTCTTTCTCAAATGCACGACCCAATGGCAACACAAATATTTACTTGTAACAATCACACAGGCGTGTGGTGTGCATATTTTATGGAACACGTACAAACAGAGGTGAGAAAGAATAAGTGCCTCAGCTGGGACTTGAACCCAGGCTGCACTGAATACCGTTCCGCTTGCACTAACCAGCTGCACCACTGAGACAGCTGGAACGTGGGCTGTCCCCGAGCTCATTACTCTTTCTCAAATGCACAACCCAATGGCAACACAAATATTTACTTGTAACAATCACACAGGTGTGTGGTGTGCATATTTAATAGAAACATACAAACAGAGGTAAAAAAGAATAAGTGCCTCAGCTGGGACTTGAACCCATGCCTCCCGGCAGTAGTGTGGCCATGAGGGTGTGTGTGTGTGTGTGTGTGTGTGTGTGTGTGTGTGTGTGTGTGTGTGTGTGTGTGTACAAAATATAGGATAAGAAATATGTAAAGGAAATTTAAACTGAACTTCATTGTGTTTACTAACATAAACAGTTTCTTTATAACATGTTAGAATGCAATATTTATTTTGAACATTGTGGCCATAAGGATGGTGTGTACAGAGTGTGTGTGTGTTTGCTGTGACTCAATATATTTTTTTTTACCAAAAACCATAGTGGAAAATGTCTGCTGATTTCTACATACAGTATTTAGTTTGGGCAGTTCACTGAAGACCTGGTATATGTCTGAGATAGTGCTCATCTGACAGTGTCTGTAGAAGTTAATTAAACAGTGTAAATCATAAATTTGCTGGGAAATTGTGACATTTATGAGGTATGAATCTTTCTTGAATGACAGTGCATTCCCAAGTGAAACAACCATCAAGAAGCTGTTTAAATGTTAAGTATTTAAATGTGCAATTTTTTGCATTCTGAAGAGGGTAAACAAATCTCCAGTTTAATAGGCAACCAATATTTAGCAAATATTTAACAAGCTGCTTCAGTTTTCTGACGGCCATCTGATAAGCAGTTTGGAGTTGTGTATCCTGCATTCTTAACATAAAGAAGGGAATATTTTGTTTCAGTTGGCATGAAAGGATACATTGAACAGTCCAAAACATGTGTTTCATGATACTCCATTTTCCAGCTACAGATAGCAAGATGGCTGTAGGCTTCGCCCACAGCTTTAAAAAGTGAGTTTTCCAAGTAGTAGTGTAATACTGTACTCTTCATTTTAGAACAAGAACGATCTGCCAAAAGCCCCACCCACTAAAACAGATCTTAGATGGACCTGCACTGGTATCTTCTAACTTTTTCTTATCCCAGTTAATTACTTCTATTTAAAGTGTAATATCATAAGTATGTAGTGTCCCTATTATTTGGGGTTGAGTGCTGTAGGTACTTCTACTGTATGATGAAGCTTGATTTCTCTACCTTATTATACTGGAGAAGATCCCTCTTATCCAGTCAGAACGGAGAGCTACTGTCCAGTTATTCGGAGATAACTGGCAGGAGACCCAATAGTGGGACTGTATGCAAATCTTGTGTTCTGATTGGCTGAGACCAGAGCTACAGTGTGTCTGTGAGAAACTGCTAACATTTCCTGGGTTCTCATAGATATGGCGTAGCACCAATTTCAGCATTTTTTTCAAAACTTTTTTTCTCTTTTTCAGTATAATAATGATAACAGATATAGTGTTTGGCGGTTTCCTTGGTAATAACAGGACCAGAGGGTATGACCCCCTAGTCCGGTTATTCCCTTGTAAACACCGACCACTGTGCTGTTTTCGCTATATTATACTGGAAAAGATCCCTGTTATCCAATTGGAATACAGAGTAACTGTCTGGTTATTCTGCGATAACTGGACAGTAAACTGAATAATGGGACAGTGGCTCTGTATTCTGATTGGCTGATGCGCGTGTACTTAGCCAATCAGAGAGCAAGCCCAGTTCGCCCTTCCACTTCAATAAGCAGCAACCAATCAGAGACTTTTTTTTTACTTATAAAAATGGCCCCTCCTGTCCTTAGATTGCCAGCTGTCTGAAGCCCATCTCCACTGCCAGCACTGGGCTTCCCCAAGTTAGTCAGGTAATCAGGAGTCTATCCCCCACTGCTGACACCTCTGCCTGTCAAAACTGTATAAGAACTGGTGTCGGGTGTCCAAGCCCTTCACTAGTACACCCTTCCTGCCTGCCCATGCTGCAAAAAATGCTTGTGGCAGGTGCTGAGTCCTGCTGCCGGTACGACCACCGCCTTCCCAACAACCTGAACTTGGAAAACCCAGGTGTGGGTGCCACCACTGGTAATCCCCTCCCACCTGCATGACCCAACTTGGAAAAAAAAATGTTTGTGGGTGCCCAACTCTGCTGGCAGTACCCACCATGGCCCCACTTACTTCAGAACCCTAACCCCCCTAACCACTAGCCGACTTAACCTGCCCACCCTCTTTTTCCAGTATTCATTATATATAATAAAAAAAATCCACCATCGCCCACCTGCTAACACCCATGCCTCTCTCCTCCCACCCACTGGGGCCCACTGCTTGGAACCTCATCACAGTTCCTCGATGCTCCTGCACAGTATTGTTGTTCCGATTCCTGAATGTGCAACAGCATTATCCTCAGCTGCCCTAAACACGCTTCTCTTTCTGCATTAGAAACAGTGAAAGAAAATATAAGTCCCGATGCCGGGGCCTAGGGTTTCCTAAGGGATGTCTGAAAATGAACTTGGGAACAATTTTGAAAATTGTGGATTGGGTGTTTATGGGGGAGGGGAAGGGGTGTCAGAACCCAGACCCTCAGATTCTCTGCATCAGTTACATCAGGAAAGCCCAAGCTCTAGCTAGAGGGCTTGCCGCCTGATCTTTTTCAGATGTGATAAATCTGAACTCACTGATGGCCCTAAATCCCTGCTCCCTAGCACACAGATCAGCTGTCATGTAACTCAGCCCCCCCCCCCCAAACGACATTAATGGCTTACTCGCCTTCATTCCTATTAAATCAACGGATGTTGTTAATGAATTCACTGCTACTGTTGACCTGACTGCTGGTTCTGGGCCTGATTAACTGTCACCAAATGTTCTCTCACGTGGTGCTCCTGCTGTTACGAGGCAGATAAATCATGTTTTCAACTGTTCACTGGTTACTGGAAAATGTCCTTCTCTTTGGAAGAGTGCACAAGTCCTGCCCTTCATAAGGGTGGTGCTGCTGACAATGTAAACAACTGTCGCCAAGGCTACCTTCCCCGTGTATGCTCCAAAAATACTAGAAAGATTAATCAGTACACAGTTTACTAATAACTATAACAAATCTGACTTCCTCTCCAGCTTTCAGTTAAGTTCTACGCCAACCACTACTCCACAGCTTCCATCCTCACACTCGCCAACTTCATTACCAGTAGTATGGATTCTAATAATGGTATACACCACTGCACAGCATGTCTAAACGTGGCCTGCACTAATTTGGACCTCAGACATGCAGATCGCACTGTGATCCTGGCTGCCAACTTCTGGGCTAACAGACTTCCCTCTTGTCTCCATAACTTGTTTTCTCCGACCACTAACCCTGCCTACCGTTTAAGCTCCGAGCTGGATGAAAGGCTGCTGATCCCTCAAAGGAATAAAAAATCTAGGCTGTCTGCCATTCGTTTCTGGGCTCCCCAAACTCTGGAACACTATGTCCTCTGTCCTAACTTGTTCCCCTTCTCTCCACGCATCTAAACTGAAACATAAGCAGCACTTTATTTTGTCATGTGATTGCCCTACTTAATCAATGTGGACTTTGCCACATAATATAACATTCATTTCTTGTGTATAGATTTGTTCTTCCTGGTGTGTAATTCTTGTTGTTGTTGTTCATTGTAATTTATACCTGTGTTACTCCGTCTCCCAGCTACCCTTTTCCCTTCCTCAAGTCAGTCTGCAGACAACGCTGCTGTTGTTGTGTGGTTTACCTGGTTTTAAAAAAAATGTAAATGAAATAAATTTGGTGTTGGGAAACATTCTTAATATTTTTTCATCATATTTGATGAAGTTCCAAATTGCACTTGCTTGCTTTCCCTTTGCATAGAGCCTACAGGGCACTGTGCAAAGCAAGCTAGAGGTACTTGGCTGTGATGTGGTGTGTTGCTTTGTGTAGAGCCCACAGGGCACTGTGCAAAACAAGCTACAGGTCCTAGCCCATGACCAGCGAGTGTGCTGCTGTGTGTAGATCCCACAGGGCACTGCTTACAGTAAGCTACAGGTCCTTAGCCATGACTGATGGGTGTGCTGCTTTGTGTAGAATCCACAGGACACTGTGCAAAGCAAGATGCAGGTCCTTGGCCGTGACCGACAGGTGTGCTGCTTTCTGTAGAGCCCACAGGGCACTGTGCGAAGTATGCTACAGGTCCTTGGCCATGACCAGTGGGTGTGCAGCTTTGTGTAGAGCCCACAGGGCAATGTGCAAAAGCAAGGTGCAGGTCCTTGGCTGTGATCGATGGGTGTGTTGCTTTGTGTAGATCCCACAGGGCACTGCTTACAGTAAGCTACAGGTCCTTGGCCATGACTGACTGGCCGGCTGCTTGTGTAGTATCCACAGGACACTGTGCAAAGGAAGCTATAGGTCCTTGGCCACGACTGATGGATGTGCTGCTTTCTGTAGAACTTACAGGGCACTGTGCAAAGCAAGCTACAGCTCCTTGGCTGTGACTGACTGGTGTGCTGCTTTCTGTAGATCCCACAGGGTACTGTGTGAAGCAAGCTACAGCTCCTTGGCTGTGACTGACTGGTGTGCTGCTTTCTCTAGAACCCACAGGGTACTGTGCAAAGCAAGCTACAGGTTCTTGGCTGTGACTTACGGGTGTGCAGCTTTCTGTAGAGCTCACAGTGCACTGCATAAAGCAAGCTACAGGTCCTTGGCCGTGACAGATGGGTGTGCTGCTTTGTGTAGAGTCCACAGGGCAGGGGTCACGCTTAACTTTTTTTTTGAACTGGTCCACCTGGGAAAGTGATGACCCAGCTGCACTGGGCCCCCCAGAGATTGCACTAGCCCCGAAGTTAACATTAAAAATTTATAAAAAGAAGCATGCCACGCAGTGACAAAATTAGATGTTTGAAACAGTGGTTTTTACTGTTTCTGAGTTAGTTCCCTGATGTTTCCATTGCAGAACCAAGTCCATCCAGTGGGCATGTGCAATACTGTATTCAGAATGTGATGCCTTACCCTGCATTATATTTACACGCGGTTCGCCAAGTCCTGAGTTGGAGTCCCAGATCCCCACCACCTGACATCAATACTCAGCAGTCAAGAGAGGCTGAAACTGTGTATGCTGCAAGCTGTTTGACATGGACTCAGTGCTGCCCACCATAGCTGAGATGATTTTGGTTTGTCCGCCTGGGGATCTTTGTACCTCAGGTTCACCCCCCCCCCAAAAAAAAGACTATGCCAAAGATGTCTGGTTTTGTATACAAAATGGCCCATGACTTTTTCCTCACCCTTGAAGTCCCCGGCTGGGACTCACAGGTGCTTGGCAAATTCATGTCAGTCTGGCATCTTTGGCATGTTCTGTCAGCTGCACAAAAATTCCGCCAAGGGCCAACACCGTCATTAAGCAGCCCCAGTTAGTGCCTTCCCATTCAGGTCAGCAAAACAAATAACAGGTTCCAAGAAAGCACAAACTGCCAGCACTGATGACCCTAAAGCCACTGTTGTAACAGATCTGACTTCCAAACAAAACACCCAGTCCGCCCACACCAGCCAGATGCAAATTGAACACAGTCCTATACCGATGATTACTGTGACTTTTTTACCAGGGCCATACTCTGACCTGCCTCAAATTACCCTGCATAAACTGCCTCCCATTCATATTCATTGGAAGCAAAAAAGCAGAATGTCATTTGCTTTCTCCCTGATCTCCACATTGACAAGCATGACTAATTTTTTTTTTTTTTTTAATTGTTTAACCAGGAATAGCACACTAAACTGAAAGTTTTTTTTACAGGTGCAACCTGGGAGCACAGGTAAGTTAAGTGACTTGCTCAGGGTCACACACTATGCAAGTGGAAGCTGTGGGATTCAAACCCAAGTCTGTTCTGCTGGATGTCACCAGATTTGCAGCTCAGAGTCTTAGACCACTGCACTATACTGCCTCCTATAGTCCACTACTGAAAATTCTGGACCTAACCAGGGCCCCCCTGCTGCAAGCCCAAGTTCCTTACATGCCGGAAATCAAATTCCATTCCATTTCATGCACCAGCAGCCTGACGACTTTGCGTGTTTTTCATGGGCTCAACATATACCCAGAATGCATACCAGCTCTGCTCGGCTAACAGACGTGTCTTAAATGACTAAAAATCTTGCTTGGGAATTCCACACACTCGGCTGTGCTGCCGTCTATGGGGACCACTTGGGTCCGGGAGTGATGGCACAGTGGGACTTGACATGACCTCCCCTGTGGCCCTAACCGCCACACACACACACACACACACACACACACACACACACACACACACACACAGGATGCAACTCAGGAAACAGTTTAACAAGCACAACAGACCAGTACCTTCTATGCAAAAAGCCTCCACATTTAACAAGGCTTGAAGAGCAAACTGCAGTAAACACTGCCATTCAAACCCCACTCCCAGCAACAGCTCTATACAGCATAACCATGAGACAGTCAGTGAGAGGAGCAATTATTAAGCACTTACACAAGACTCAGTGCAGTAGTTAAAAACAGTGCTTTTCAGACATAATACGGGCAAATCAGTTATGCAGAGTTGCTTTGGCTGTCGTTCTCAACCGACCACGTCAAAAACCGGAGGGGAATAATACAGCGAGTCAGACATGGATGCAGCCAAATGCACGTAAGAATGACCCCCCCCCCATTACAATTTTGGCAATTTAAATTATTACAGTTTTTCAGGAACACGCCCCACTAGTCTGTCCCAAGTTCACTGGATGAACCATGTCTCAGCCCCGGTACCGTATCACTCTTAGTAAATACTTTTTTTACTCCACAGTTTCCCTTGACATACACATTTATTTAGCCAACTGTTGCACTTACCAGGTGGCAATAAACAGACTTTGGGGCACACCATTGTTCGTTTCTGGCTTGCTCTGTTCACACAGTCAGCTCTTCTCGCTGCACGCATTTGGGGAGTGGGGACTCAAAACAGGAGCTCAGATGTGGGGATGGGCTGCAAGAGGCGCCAAATCTTTCTCTTTCCCAATCAGATGGCTCCGCGAGGACCAGGGAGGAGTTGCCAGGCTGGAAAACTGAATATTTGGATGGGGAAGAAAGGGGATCTGCATTTCCCTGGTGATGTTTCTTAAAGGGACATTAACCAACACAAGGGCTAGATTGCACTAGCCAAGCTGGGGAAGTTTGGGGACCATTGCAGTGGCCCAAGGCAATTTGAACTATGTCCCGGGCCAGTAAAATATGTTAAGATCGACCCCTGCATGGCACTGCGCAAAGCAAGCTACAGGTCCTTGGCCGTGACTGATGGGTGTGCTGCTTTCTGTAGAGCTCACAGGGCACTGTGCAAAGCAGGCTGCAGGTCCTTGGCCATGACCAGCGGGTGTGCTGCTTTCTATAGAGCCCCCAGGGTACTGTGCAAAGCAAGCTACAGGTCCTTGGCTGTGACTGACGGGTGTGCTGCTTTCTGTAGATCCCATAGGGTACTGTGCAAAGCAGGCTGCAGGTCCTTGGCCATGACAGATGGGTATGCTGCTTTCTACAGAGCCCCCAGGGTACTGTGCTAAGCAAGCTACAGGTCCTTGGCTGTGACTGACAGGTGTGCTACTTTGTGCAGAGCACACAGGGCATGGTGTAAAGAAGACCCTTGGCCATGACTGCTACAGGCCCTTGGCCATGACTGATAGGTGTGCTGCTTTGTGTAGCGCCCACAGAGCGCTGCACAGAGCAAGCTACAGGTCTTATACATACATAGATACATAGATACATAGACAGTGTCGGCAGATAAGGGCCTATGGCCCACCCAGTCTGCCCATTTGAGCTTGTAAGTTCAGTTTGTTTTCCTAGAAGTCTGTTGCCCCTTACCCCTGACTTCCAGAATTCCTTTATGTCTATCCCATGCATTCTTAAATCCCGTGATTGTTTCAGCCCCCACCACTTCCTCTGGCAGGGTGTTCCACTTGTCCACCACCCGCTCTGTGAAGAAATTCTTCCTCATGTTTCCTCTGAATCGTCTCCCTCCAACTTCATCCCATGCCTCTAGTCCTGGAACATCTTTTCGCTTAAAAATAGTGTTTCCTGCACCCTGTTCCTCCCTGTAAGATACTTGTATGTCTCTATCATATCCCCTCTCTCCCTCCTCTCCTCCAGGGAGTACATGTTCAGTTCCTTCAACCTGTCTTCATAGGACTTGTGATGCAATCCATGCACCATCTTTGTTGCCCTCCTCTGAACCTTCTCTACCCTGTCTATGTCCTTACGTAGGTATGGTCTCCAGAACTGTACACGGTACTCCAGGTGGGGCCTCACTAGTGTCTTGTATAGCGGAATTATGACCTCCCTTTTCCTGCTGGTGATGCCCCTGCCTATACATCCCAGCATCCTATTTGCTTTACCTGCTGCCTTGTCACACTGTTTCTCTACCTTGAGGTCATCAGAGATGATAACCCCAAGATCCCTTTCCTGTTTGGTGCATGCTATATCCTCACCCCCCAACTGATATATTGTGCCAGGGTTTTTGTGCCCCATATGCATTATCTTGCACTTCTTTGCATTGAATTTCAACTGCCAAACCCCTGACCATTCTTCAAGTTTCTGCAGGTCCCTTCTCATTCTGTCTACACCTTCTGGTGTGTCTACTCTGCACAGAGCAAGCTACAGGTCTTATACAGCCTGGTGGCGCTGAGGGTTGAGGTTGTGGACGCCATACTGGTGACCTGGATTCGGAAGCGCACTCAGGGGCGTCGGGTTGGTGGAGGAGGGAGGGGATCGAGCATCTGGAGGACTGCTTTCCTCTCCTAAGGTGGGTTGCAGGTCTTGCTTCGCTCCACAGTGGCCCCCGTGGAGATCGGGGCACTGTGGCACGGCTGATCAGGGGTGGAGTAGTGGTGAGGTCAGCACTTCGTGCGCTGATGCCATTGCACGTCCACTCTTCAGGGGGCAACACAAGGTGGAAAATACCTTGCTATGGGGGAGGCGATGATGGGGCTCGGGTGCTCAAGCCCTCATGCCCAGTGCCTGCCCTGACTCGACTTGACTCATCCTGGACCACTCTCCTTCCGTAGGGGGCGGCTGGAGTTGGTGGACCTAGCACCTGATGCCTTCGACGGGTCCACGGTTTAGGCGGGCGGCAGAGGCGAGAGCGAGTGAGCCTTCATCTGAGAGATGACCCTGTTAGCCGGAGCCTAGAGGATAAAGAAAAAGTGAAAAAAAAAGCTACAGGTTCTTCATCATGATTGATGGATGTGCTGCTTTGCGTAGAGCCCACAGGGCACTGTGCAAAGCAAGCTACAGGTCCTTTGTCATGACTGACGAGTGTGTTCCTTTGCATAGAGCCCACATGGCACTGTGCAGAGCAGGCTACAGGTCCTTGTGTTTTTTTTATATTATTTTTGGCCCGGCCCCCAGTCCGCCCTGATGGGAATTCCGCCGCTGCCCCACGCATCGTCTCCACTATGCTCAGGCCTATGCCCCTGGGCGGGCTGCTGGGCCCCCCCAGTGGTCACATGGAAGCATGCCCTGGCTTACTCCCCCCAGGGTGGGGCCACGAGAGCGGAACCCCCCCCCAGTGGGCAATGGAGGAGATGGAGACAGCGGCAGAGCAGGTCATCATGCCTGGGGGCTGGATTAATCATCAGAGCGGTTGGGCGTGCAATGACACCAGCATCTATCCCGCCTCCCACACAACTAGGCACTGGCTGTTCCCTGCGATTCTCCCGGCCTCCCCCAGATGTTGCCAAATGGCTAGACGCTCCCCCCCGGTGAAGGAGAGCTGCCCCTTGGATGCTCTGCCCTTCTCCGCCCAGCCGGCCCTCTGACTCCTGGGTTTGGCGTCACAAGCATTTGCCTTGCTGCTGCGCCAGTGGGCCGGCAAGCTACAGGTCCTTGACCATAACCGAAGGGTGTGCTGCCTTGTGTGGAGTCCACAGGGCACAGTACAAAGCAAGTTACAGGCCTTTGGCTGTGACTGATGGGTGTGCTACTTTGTGTAGAGCCCACAGGGCACTGCACAACGCATACTACAGGTCCTTGGCCATGACCAGTGGATGTGTTGCTTTGTGTGGAGTCCACAGGGCTCTGCGCTAAATAAGCTACAGGTCCTAGTTTGTGACTGATGGGTGTACTACTTTGTGCGGAGTCCACAGAGCACTGTGCAAATCGAGCTACTGGTCCTTGGCAATGACCAGCGGGTGTGCTACTATGTGTAGAGCCCATAGGGCACTATGCAAAGCAAGCTCAAGGTTCTTGGCTGTGACTAATGGGTGTGCTGCTTTGTGTAGAGCTCTCTGGGCACTGCACAAAGCAAGCTACAGGTTCTTGACCATGACTGCCGGACATGCTGCTTTGTGTAGAGCCCACAGGGCACTGCAGAAAGGAAGCTAGAGGTCCTTTACCATGACTGATGGGCGTGCTGTTTTGTGTAGAGCCCACAGGGCACTGCAGAAAGGAAGCTAGAGGTCCTTTACCATGACTGACGGGCGTGCTGCTTTGTGTAGAGCCCACAGGGCACTGCGCAAAGCAAGCTACAGGTCCTTATCCATGACTGCCGGACATGCTGCTTTGTGTAGAGCCCAGAGGGCGCTGTGCAAAGCAAGCTACAGGTCCTTATCCATGACTGACGGGCGTGCTGCTTTGTGTAGAGCCCACAGGGCACTGCAGAAAGGAAGCTAGAGGTCTTGGCTATGACTGATGGGTGTGCTGCTTTGTGTAGAGCCCACAGGGCACTGTGCAAAGCAAGCTACAGGTCCTTGACTGTGACCAACGGACATGCTGCTTTGTGAAGAGCCCAGAGGGCGCTGTGCAAAGCAAACTACAGGTCCTTAGCCATGACCGACGGACATGCTGCTTTGTGTAGAGCCCACAGGGCACTGCGCAAAGTAAGCTACAGGTCCTTGGCCATGACTGACGGGCGTGCTGCTTTGTGTAGAGCCCACAGGGCACTGTGCAATGCAAGCTACTGGTCCCAGGCCATGACTGATGGGTGTGCTGCTGTTTCCGTACAAAATTCTGGCACTCACCACCTGTCTGTATAGAGGACGCCACTCGGCTTCTTTGCATTAAAAAATCATTTTATTAAACATGAAGCCACTCCAGACAGGTTCTGACCAACAGGGTACCAAGCAGATCGAGCCACAGGTCCTTGGCCATAACCAACAGGTGAGCTGCTTTGCATAGCACTGCAAGGCCCAGGAAAGCAAGGGAGGAGATAAGGAGGGTGGCAGGGGGAGACTGCGCAGAAGAGAATCAAGAAGAAGCAGACATCATGAACAGGTACTTCTGCTCAGTCTTCTCAGTTGGGAGGGGTGATGGACTACTAGGGAGCAGCAGGAACTAAGTTGAAAGAGGTGGACACACGTCCACATTCAGCAGAAGGAGTCCTGAAGGGACTTGCAACTCTGGAAGAGGAGGGCTGTGGGACTGGACAGGATACACCAAAGGGTACTAAAGAAACTCAGGAAGGTTCTAGCTGCCACACTGTTGGCCATATTCAACAGCTTTTTGGAAACAGTCATGGTTTCCGGAGGACTAGAGGAGAGGGGTAGCACGTCAATTGAGCGATTCAATTTGAGCGAAGGAATATGAGCGAAAGGAAAATAAGCGACAGTCACTTTACAGCGACCGGCACATTACAGCGACTCCACAAATTTAGTGCACCCCAGAGTCAATGTGCACCGTTGAGTTGGAATTCTAGAGGGGGGGTCTGGGAGGGCACGTAGCTCCCCCCTGCAAAACATGGAGAAGTGTACATGTAAATATTTAGTTGAAATGTGCTTTGCTCAACTGTAGTGTCTCCCAAATTGCAGTCGCTATAAAATATTTGTTCAAATTGTGATTGCTCCAATATATTCACTCAAATGACATGGAACTGAGGAGAGGTTTGTCTCTGTAAGAGCAGCAGCAGGGAGGAAGGTAGCAACTATAGGCCACTGAGTCTGACATCAGTGGTAGAGGAATTAATGGAAACCCTGTTAAAGGAAAAGTTGGTAGAGTATCTTCAATCCAGTGGCTACAAGACCAAAGGCAGCATGAATTCATTTTTTTGGGGAGAGGGCATGCCAGATAAATCTGATTGATTTCTTTGACTGTGTGACCAGAGAACTAGGTCAAGGGAGGGCAGTGGATGTGGCCTGTGTGGACTTTAACAAGGCCTTCAGCACTGTGCCACACAGGAGACTGATAAAGAAATTGAACAGACTTGGGGTGTGATCCAAACTGGTGAATTGGGTAAAGAACCAGTTAATGGCTAGGCAACAGTTGGTGGTGGTTAACAGCACTCACTCTAATGAGGAGAGAGTGATTAGCTGGGTGCCGCAAGGCTCAGTTCTGGGACCGGTCCTCTTCAATGTCTTTATGAGTGATGTTGCAGAAGAACTGGAAGGGAAGGTATGCCTTTCTGCAGATGAGTCCAAAATCTGTAATAGGGTGGACACTCAGGAGGGAGTGGAGTGAAGTGAATGCATAGGGTCCTTGTCCTTGGGAAACTTAGGGAGTGATCAAGAGCATGGCAGTTTGTATTCAATGCCACAAAGAGCAGAATCGTGCACCTATGGCATAGGAACCCAGGAGCTGAGTATAGGATAGAGGCGGGAGGTACTGAGAGTCGCTAAGGAGGAAAGGAACCTTGGGCTTAACATATTTGATGACGTCAAAGTGCCAGGGCAGTATGACAAAGCAGTGAGTAGGGCCAGTGGAATGCTGGGATGCACTGGAACAGCTGTCCCCAGCAGGAGAAGGGAGGGAGGTGGTGTTGCCACTGTATCGCTCACTTGTAAAACCCCACCTGGAGTACTGTGTCCAGTTCTGGAAGCCACACCTTAGAAAGGACATAGACATGATGGAGGCAGTCCAGAGGAGGGCA
Organism: Neoceratodus forsteri; assembly: GCA_016271365.2. NCBI lineage: Eukaryota > Metazoa > Chordata > Ceratodontiformes > Ceratodontidae > Neoceratodus > Neoceratodus forsteri. Next base: position 1,102,675,648 of record CM028135.1, on the reverse strand, counting down.
ACTAAGATGGTGCAGGGGTTGCATCAAAAGCCCTATGAAAAGAGACTGAGGGAGACAGCCTATGTTTACCTGCTGCCTCTTACTTGGCGGCTACCCCACCCACCCCATCACGCTCACCCTTGGCCGGCTTTACTAATATAGGGTTTTTTTGATCACATGTTGATCACATAAGTGTATGTGTAATTGTATGTGGTGCGGTCTAGGTTATCAGCCCAGTTTTCCATTTGCAGGTTATAGGTGCCTGCCACCAGATGTCGCCCTGCAGGTGATATTGATAATTCTCCTCTAGCTCTAATTCCTTACTAAGGCATCTGCTGTTACTGCATCTAGGGTGCTCCATTCACTCCCCCTTTTTCCACCTCATCCCAAGTGGCCACTAGGGGATGCTCCCTGTTCCCTTACCTTGACTCTTCTGTTACCTTCCTTATATTCCCCTGCCCTGTGGGAACACTCCTAATCCTGTGCTTCTGCTGACCGCCCCCCTTGCAGTTGTGTTCTGCTGCCGGCACCATGGGCAGTCCGGGCTGTACGGTGGCCCTTCTCTGCCTACTAGCCCTATATATGTATATAATCACTTCATTACTATCTCCCTGACCTGTCCACCCCTGTGCAGTGAATGCCCACTTCCTGTGTTCGACAACCCTGAACTCATACGAAGGCATCTCTTAGTTACCTGTCTCCCAAAATGTGATGTCATTTGCCTTGGGCGTTGGCTCTGTTGAGGCATCTGTGCACATGTATCACCAGGTGGAAACATCTCAAAGAATCTCCTCACCCGAGTTTGGACTGCACTTCCCCTCCTAAACCTTCTCAGTCGGGCAGGTGACATTGAGCCTAACTCTGGCCCTGCTGGCCCTACACTCTCACTCTTTCACCGCTGCCCAGCGTTACTTACCGAAAGGGATGAAAATTGCCCACTTCAGTGTCCAGAGTTTGTGCCCCAAGCTTGCTGAACTCAAGGTATGGGTCACCCAACACAACCCAGACATCTTAGGAATACCCAAGTTCTGGCTTAAGCCCAGTGTCAAGCAACATGAGGTCACTCTGCATGGATACATTTGTTTCTGGAAGGACTGGCTGGGCAAGTGGGGGGCAGGGATCCTAATGTATGTCAAGACGGGTTTGGCTGTTGTGGAAATCCCTTCCCCTGCCCTTGAACCTGTTCTGGTTCTGGTGGAATCCTTATTCCTCTTCCTATCCCTTGGCTCCATCAAAAACTTATTGTGGGGTGTGCTTACCTCCCCCCTAAAAGTGCGGCTGCCAGCCTCCCCTCCTTCATATTATCCCTTGCTAATCTCCCCTCGTGTGACTTTGTCCTCTAGGGGGACTTCAGCTTGAACTGGCTGAATCTCAGCTCCCACAAGTCACGTTCCATCCTCTCAGATTCTAACCTCTCACAGCTTATCTCGGAGCCCACACGTCTACATGCAAAATCTGGCAACCATACCTTATGAGACTGGATAGTCACTAATTGTGCCCACAGAGTAAGAGCAGTAGGTGTCTTTCCTAATAGTATCAGTGACCACTCCCCAAACTTCCCTGGTCCCCCTCCCCCAAGGTCTCACTAGTCAGGGATATGTCCCGCTTCGAGGTCCAAGCCTACCTTGCCTCTGTTTCCAGAGCTGATTGGGGTCCCATCCTTACCTTCCCTGATATTAACCAAACCCCAGACTTTATCATGCACACCCTGACCAGTATAACTGACCACCATGCCCCCTTGAAAAGGTGCAGATCTAAAGGTCTCAAAGCACCTTGGTTGTCCAAGGAGTTGCGAAAGCGTATGTCTGCTCGAGACAGGGCATGGAAAACTTTTAAACATAGTGGTCTGTCTTCTGACTGGCAGGCCTATAGACAGCTAAGGAACTAATGCAAGAACTCATTTGTTAAAGCTAAACACACACACCTCTCAACCTTACAAACCGAGCACCTTAGTAACCATAAGGAGTTCTGGAAGCATGTGAATTCACTTATTAAAGGCAGGTCCAATGAAGTACTTAGCTTTCTTACTGCCAAAAGATCTGTCTTATCTGTCTTATCTGATCCTCCATCCATTGCTAATGGCTTCAATGAGTTCTTCATGGACCTGCAGAGGTACACTTTGCACTTCACCCGCACTCCCCCCCCCCTCCATCTCATCTGCCACCAGTCGATACAGGCAGCTGCCTGGCTCTCCATCTTAAGTTGGCCACCATCAAGAAAGTACGAATGTTCTTCTCTAAACTAAAGTCGGAAAGCTCTCCAGGCCATGACACGCTCAAGCCCAAGTTACTAAAGCTTGGCACCTCAGCTCTAGCCTCTCCGGTGCACGATCTAATCAGTAGGTCCTTTCTATCTGGTATGGTCCCGGATAGATGGAAGGTTGCCGTGGCTGTCCCTGTCCATGAGGATGGGACTACCATGGTAGTTGACAACTACCGGCCAATATCTATCCTCTGCCCTCTTGCTAAAATTCAAGAGCAAATCCTGACAACCATCTTTAGGAATACCTTAATTCACGCCACCTCCTCTCTGTCTTCCAACATGGGTTCCGAAAGCCACAGCACCCTCACAGGCCTTGTAAAAGTGTCTGCAAACCTATTCGGTGCGATGGACCTGGGCATGCTACGGGAGCAATCTTCGTGGACTTAATGAAGGCGTTCGACCTGGTTAACCACAGTCTCCATTTCTGGATACTGCACTCCCTGGGCCTTGATAGGAATGCTTTAAACTGGTGTCGCAGTTACCTAACTGGCTGCTCACAATGGGTCAAATGGTTCGGTGTATTTTTGGACTTCAGATCCATTACCCACGGAGTACCCCAGGGGTCCATTGCTATTTTCTATTTTCATTAATGATTTACTGAACAACAGTGGTGGGGAATCTGTCTAACTATACGCCAGTGATGCTGTCATCTACCACCTCAATAGAATGCTAGCTTCTGATTTCCAAGCTCTTGAGGACTGGGTTTTGGACAATTTCCTGCCATGACTGCTTCCTCTAACTTTTCCATTCCTTCATTTTTGCAATTCTTTTCTCCCTGATCTTGCCTCTCTCCTGGTGTATCAATGAACCCTCTCTTCCCTCCCAATGTGCCCCATACCTTTCCGTCCAATTCCTCCAATGTTCTCTCGTACCCTTCCCTACCTTACCTTCCCCCTCTATTGACTTGACCCTTTGGGCTGTTCCCTAACTGTGTCCTACCAAAGTTGTTTTCTGTCTAGTAGTTACTGTCTCCTATGTCTGCCCGACCGACTAGGCCCCGTAGGCTGTTTCTCTGTTCTGTTCACTCTGTGACTCTGTCACCATCTGTTCTCCTGTCTTTGCTCCAGCGCTTAGTAATGTGGCATACATTGTACAATGCCAAATACACATGTACTTCTTAGTTCCTTAAGTTAACTTTCACTTACCTTGTGTTTAAACTTTGTATTTACTTCATGGTTGTGGTCGTGTTAACAGTGTTCATTTTTACGTAATTCTCTTGACGTGGAACCTATGTAACGAGCTCTCCGCTCAAAGGTGTTAATTTAAGATGATAATACCAAAAAGACCAAATGTATGGTATTTTTCAATCCTGCTTCCACTCCTCAACCTCACCCAACTCTCACTATGTCCTCCTGGATTGGCGATACCTCCCCTCCTTTGACACCCATGTAGCTCTCCTCACAAAGACATTTAATCAGAAACTGGGCCTGCTCTACTGCCTTCGTCCATTCCTCTCCTCAGCCTCCTGCAAAAAAATTGCAACCTTTGCCCTTCTCCCTCTGCTTTACTACACTGCCCGCTACTTCTCTCAACCAGTGCAACCATCGTTACGCACCTTAAACACCCTCCTCTTACATCCTTCGCGCCTAGTCACATATTCTGCTAACCCCCATACCCTCCACGAATGCATGCTGTTCTCAGCACATGTAACCAGCTGTCTGTGTATTACTGTATAACTTGTATCATACTGTATAATTGTCATTCGTACTCTGATATTTACCAATGCTATGTAATCCCGGGTCGCCCCTGAAAAAGGGACCTCCAGGGTCCAGTGGGCTTACCCGGTCACCAAAATGTAACAAATAAATAAATAAATAAACAAACAACTCCATCACCGTGCTGGACGACTTGCACTAGGGGTTAACTCACGTCACCACCACTGTGATGTCCTTTCATCCCTGGGCTGGCCTACTTATGCGTCCAAACTCCAACTATTAACCCTCAGCTTAGTATATAAGTTGGTCCACCTCCACACTCACCATGTCTTAGAGACATTGCCCAGCTCGAACAATCTTCTCACACACTTAGGTCCTCCTCCTTCCCCCTTCTAGTAACTCTGTCGCTGAGGTTATCTGTGGGCAGGAGATCATCTACCTTCTCCGCTTTGTTTTTATGGAACTCCCTTCTGCATGAGATTTTATTCAGCACCTCCCTCTTCCTTTTTTGCAACACTCCCTCTTGCTCCACCTCGTGACCTCCTCCTGCTGTATTTGCTTCAGATGACAACACCCGTCTCACTTGTGACACATCTCTGTGGGTGTGGCGAGCCTCACCTGTTACTGCTTTGCTGTACCTACCACTGCCTTTGGTTTATACGATTGACCCTATGTTTAACTGTAATAATGTATTTTTGAATAAATGCTCGTTGCGTTTGTTAATCTCTTTGTGAATCCTGCTTTTCCCATCTTGTAAAGCACTGTACTCTATCCCCATGCATGTTCCTATTTATAGATGCGCTAACTTTGTAAATGTATGTCTGACCCTGGAGCGCCCCTGAAAAAGGGACTGTATTGTCTCAGTGGGCTCACCCAGTTATCAAAATTCAAATAAGAGGGCTGGCCCGTCGGCACAGCGGTTGGATTTCTGCTTGCGACGCCAGCGACCCGGGTTCGGGAATGAGCTCGGGTCACTGGAGGGCCGGCCTGGGGGGAGGCAGCTTGAGTGTCCCACGACTGCTCGCTGTCTCCAGGGAGGGAAGGGATCATGACCCGGTGCCATAACGACCACTGGTGGAGGCCAGTGGTAGTGCAGCACGTCAGGGCCATTAGGAGTGGTGTGAGACAGACGTTGGCTCTTGCCTTGACGTCCGGATGTCATGCACCTTCAGAAAGCCAGAAAAATCGCTCGCTGGCCTCTGGATGACAGCTGTCCTTTCCTGAGGGCCTCCAGTGCCTTCCCAGGGCCTCCTGCTCCCCAGCAGCATCCCCGGGCCCTAGTAGTGTGCGCTGGAGCTATCCCTCCCCGGTGCCGTCCCCTCGTAGGAGAGGGACCCGACTGGTGAAGGGTTACACTGGGATATCTCGGGGGTCGGCTGCGATCTGGGGATTTGAGGAGGGCCGGGAAAGGACAGAAGGGGTCAGAGAGAACTTGATAGAACCCAAAGGAAGGGAGGATCAGTGAGCAATGGGGCAAAAAATAGATTATTCAAAAAAAAAATTCAAATAAGTAAATAAAAAATGTATGCCCTGGAAGAGAGGAGAGTGAGAGGGGATGTCAGAGAGACCTACAGATATCTCACAGGGGTTAACAGGGTGTAGGAGGAGAGTCTTTTTCAAATAAGAAAGAGCACCGGGACCACAGGCCATGCAGTGAAGCTTGGGGGAGAGCGGGGTTGTTTAAGAAGGATATAATGAAGTACTACTTCACAGAAACGGTGGTGGATGTCTGGAACAGACTTCCAGCAGAAGTGGTGGAGGCAAAAACAGTAGGGGGCTTCAAGCAGGTATGGGAGAGACATCGGGAAATATTATTAAACTGGCAGCAAGGAGGGAGGGATGCTGGAGACCGGTAAGTTCTGCAGAGACAGATTTGGTAGGGACCATCTAGGCAAACTGGGTGGGCCAAGTAGTTCCTTTCTAACGATGAATTCTGTGTTTCTGTGTTTCTGTTCAGTGCAAGTTACAAGTTCAGCCTCCCCACCCAGTGGAACGTCTGGTTTTTATATGGCCCATAGGGCCCTGTGAGAAGAAATCTACAAGTTTGGCGCAGTGTACATCACCAAGCAGCTGCTTCACGAGTAGCCGACAGAACCACTTGGGAAGCGGCCAGCAGATCTACACTGAACGTCACTATTCAGCATTTTCATGCAGAAGGCCACAGAGGAGGCGAGAGAAGTCTCGAGATGAGGGGGTATCACTATTTCACGGGGTGGGAGAGGGAGGAAGGGGGATCTGTTATTTTTATTGCACTGGGACAGAACAGGGAGAGGGAATCTGTATTATTTTTATTACACTGGGACAGGAGAGGGCGGGGAATCTGTATTATTTTTATTTTACTGAGACTGGGATCAGGAGAGGGAGGGGGGATTGGGTGATCGGTGTTCTATGGTTGCTGCTCACAATGTAATGAAGTCATAATGGAATGGAAATGACATCTGTTATTTTTATTACACTTGGACGGAAGAGGAGGGGATCTGTATTCTTATTACAGTGGGATTGAGAGAAGAAGGGGGAGCTGTATTATTTTATTATACCTGAATGAGAGAGAGAGAGAGGGGAGATCTCTGTTGTTTGTATTACAGTGGAATCGGAAGACAGAGGGGGTATCAATCGAATTGCGGATGTCCAGGTAGAAGGGCAACTGAGATCCAGCGATCACAACATTGTGTGGTTCAGCATAGGGACAGAGACTCACTCAAGTCATACTTGGACAAAGGTTTTGTATTTCAAAAATGCTGACTTCGCTGAAGTGGGGAAGGGTATTGAAAGAGCACTGGAGAGAACCGGGGTAGGAAGGGGAGTGGAAGAAAAATGGCATCTAAAGGAAGCCTCACTGGAAGTAACAGACCAATGCATCAGATTGGTATCCAAAGGCAAGAGAAGGAGAAAGTCACTGTGGTTCTCGAGAGAGATGGAGGATGAGGTCAGGGCAAAAAGGAAAGGATTCAGGAAATATAAGGAGACTCAAAGGGAGGAGGACAGGGAGGAGTACCTACATTGTCTAAAGAAAGCGGGAAAGGCAGTAAGGAGAGGAAAGGCACGGACTGAGGAAGGTTTAGTACAGTCAGTTAAAGGGACACTGTCAGCTTTGTCCCAACGTTTTTGCTAATTTCTGTTCAGTGTTCCCCGAGGCACTTACTACACCGGTGTACCCCTTTTCATCGACACCCCGACGGTGAAACAGGAAAAAAAGACCATTACGGCGACATTCGCAGTAATGGTCCTTTTTCTGTGTTTCAACTTCCCCCAGTGTTCCGCCCCCTCCCCTGACCAACTCCAATCTGGAGTTGGAATCCTAAAGTCTGAGGAGTGTAGGGGGCAGAGCCCCGCATGGGGTGTGTGGGTGCAGCCCTCCCCACAGAAAGCACCCTTAGAACAGGCGCACAAACACCTGCGCAGTGTGCTGTCACTGTGGGGTAGGCTGGCATTGTCGCTGTCGACCAAACTTGGTGCTTCCTTACTACACAAACTACTAGAATAAAATGTCCCTGCATGTACCAACAGTAATATTTTGTACTGGTTTACTTCTATTTTCTATTATTTTCTGTCCGAGCAGTCCGAACGTAAGTAAGCCGACCTCCGGAAGCACATCCATCCTGAGGACACGCATCTGTAACAGAGTGCAGTCACGATGTGCAATTTTTAGCATGCCCTTTAAACAAAGCACTTAGGTGGTGTATTTTTACAGCATAAATTGAACTGTGCCTCTCATAACAAAAACCGAGCAGTAATACAACTAAAAAACACAACTGAAAAGTAGAGCCGAAATCCCGTGCATGCGCACTAGTGGCTTGGAGCATTCCGCTGTCTACACCATGCTGTTTTTTCGTGTCTCGGCCGCCCGTCGCTTCCAGAAGACCTCGCTGAGCTAGCCCGCTCTGCCCAATATATAAGTAGCACATACAGTAACCTTCTCAGAGGTGCTGCCTGTCTATGGCAAGGGTGATGCTAGGGTACTCCGCACCATGAGATTCAATGAATGGTTGAAAAACTGGTGCAGAGCTCAGGGTTTTGGCTTCATTGGGGACTGGGGGTCCACCTAGAGGGATACAGGCCTATACTGGCATGATGGTCTGCATTTGTCCGGGAGGGGAACCAGAATCCTAGGTGATAGGTTTAAATGCATCATTGGCAAGCATTTAAACTAGCCAAGGGGGGAGGCACTGAAAAGGAGCAGTGAAAACCCAGCCTCCCTCCACAAAACACAGTAGTTAGGTAAACATCAAGGTAGAGAAGTCAATGGGGAGCAGGACAGGGGTAAATGCAGAAAAAGGCAGTAAGGACAGGGATGGGGCTACAAGGAGTGAGGCCATCAAAAAATGGAGGGTGGTGCGTACCAATGGCCGTAGTCTGTGTAGCAAGCTCTCTGAACTAGTGGCCTTGATGGAAGAGGGACACCTGGATATCGTGGCAGTCACAGAAACATGGTACACTGAGAACCATGACTGGGATGTCAACATACCAGGGTTCACAATCAACAGGAAGGACAGGGAGGGTAAAAGAGGAGGAGGAGGAGGAGTAGCTCTCTATGTAAGGGAAGGGATCAAAGCAACTGAACTAAAGGATTAACAGCGAGTAGAGGAGGCACTGTGGGTTACCCTGGAAACAGGATTTGGCACCACAGTTCGCACAGGGGTGGTATACAGACCCCCATCTCAGGGGAGACAGTGGACAAGGAAATGACAGAAGGCATCCTTAGAATGGCAGAAAAAGGGGAGATATTGTTGATGGAGGACCTGAATATGCCAGATGTTAGCTGGCGCACTCTGGCTGCAGCCACATCCAAAAGCAGGGTTATTCTCAATGCCCTACAGCAGGCATGCCTCAGACAGCTAGTGGTGGAACCCACTTGTGAGGGAGCAGTCGAGGACCTTGTACTGTCAAATGGGGATGGAGAAAGGGTCTCGGATTTAGAAGTGGGTAGTGCTGGCCGACTGGCACAGCAGTAGGGTTGCCGCTTGCAGCGCCAGCGACCCGAGTTAGGGAACGGACTCGGGCTGCTGGAGGGCTGGCCGGGGGAGGAGGATTGAGCACCCAGAGGCTGCTCTCCTCCTCCAGGTAGAGTGGGATGCATGTCACGCCGCTCTATCGCCAGCTGGGTGACCACGGGTGGAGGTGCAGCGGGACTACAGAAAGAAGGGAGGGGGGACGTGGGCTGGGGGCTGGAGTGCTCGCATGTCATGACGTCTGCCGCCCCTAGGCTCCCCTAGCATGCCAATGTTCTGTGGGAGGGGACAGAAAAAAGTGGAAAATGGACCCTTGGATACTGACATAGACAGAGGATCTAGCTCCCAGACACCATAACCCAGCTCGTGAGGGACCGACCGAGATTGCCTGACACACACTCTAATGGACTGGAAGGGGAAATGTGGGGTCCCCCTCCTCCCCGCCCGGGTGGGGGGTAGGCCGAGGCAGCATGCAGGTGGATCTGGCTGCTCCCCGATAGGTACTGGGGGCGGGCAGCGTGAGCATAAGACCCCCTAGAAGAGAGTGGCTTCCAAGGTGAGAAGGGCAACAAAAAAAAAAAAGTGGGTAGCCATCTGGGAACAAGTGCCCACAAAACAGTGTGGTTCACGATAAATACAGCCGTAGAGTCGAGCCATACAAAAGCAAGAGTGTTGGACTTTAGGAGGGTGGCTTTGGGAAAATGGGAGAGTGCCTCAGAAAAGAACTAGCTAGCGGGCAAGAAGGAGGGGTGGAGGAACAATGGGAAAAAATCAAAACAGTCATCACAGAGGCAACACGCCTTTGTGTGACGCAAATCAGCAAAGCAAAGTGAAAGAAAAAACCCACTATGGTTCTCAAAAGAGGTGGCAGGAAAGGTTAAGGAGAAAAAGATAGCATTCAGGAAGTATAAGGAAACACAGAAGGAGAAGGACAGAGAACTGTACCAGTTAAAGCAGAAGGAAGCGGGGAAGGCAGTCAGAATAGCAAAAGCCCAAACTGAGGAAAAGATAGCCAACTCAGTTAAGAAGGGGGACAAAACCTTTTATAGGTATATTAGGGTTGAAAAAAGACCAAGGGAGGGAGGGATAGTGAGGCTTAATAAAGTGAAGGGAAGGTGGGCAGAGGGTGACAGTGAAAAAGCAGGGATACTGAATGAATACTTCTGCTCAGTAGTCACAAAAGAAGAGGAGGAGGGGGAGGCACCTAAATCAAAGAATAGAAGCACTCCGGATAGGGAGGTCGATACCAGTCCATTCACAGAAGAAAGGGTTCTGAAAGAACTCTTAAAACTGAAGGTGGACAAAGCAATGGGGCCTGAAGGGATTCACCCAAGAATTCTAAAAGGACTAAGGGTAGAACTGGTGACACCACTGACTACCCTTTTTAACAAATAATGGGAGGATGGTGTGGTACCGGAGGACTGGAGGAGGGTGGACGTGATTCTCCTTCACAAAAGTGGGAGCAAGACAGGCAGAAAACTACAGACCGGTTAGTTTGACCTCAGTAGTAGGGAAAATGATGGAATCACTTCTAAAGGAAAGAATTATTGAGTTCCTAGAGGCCAGTGGGGCACAGGACCAGAGGATTCACAGCAGGAAGGTTGTGTCAAATGAATCTAATAGATTTCTTTGGCTGGGTGACCAGTGTAGTAGATGAGGGAAGGGCTGTGGACATGGCCTACCTAGACTTTAGCAAGGCATTTGACACAGTCCCACAGAAAAGATTAATATACAAGTTAGCCAGCCTTGGAGTGGGTCCCAAAGTGGTAGCCTGGGGAAAAAAATTGGCTGGACAACAGGATACAGAGGGTAACAGTAAACGGAGTTCATTCTGAAGAAAGGGGGATTACTAGTGGGGTACCACAGGGTTCAGTACTGGTACCGGTCCTCTTTAATGTCTTTATAAGTGTCACTGCAGAGGAACTGGAAGGAAAAGTATGTCTCTTTGCAGACGACACAAAGATCTGCAACAGAGTTGATGCACAAGGTGAGGTGGAAAGGATGAGAAGGGACTTGGCAAGGTTAGAGGAATGGTCAAATGTACAGCAGCTTAGATTCAGTGCTAAGAAGTGCAAGGTAATGCACCTGGGAAACAAAAACCCAGGAGAAGAGTACACAATGGGGGGTGAGATACTAACAACAACAAAATGGAAAGGGACCTGGAGGTAGTCATATCAGATGACCTTAAGATGGGCAAGCAATGTGAGAAGGCAGTAAAGAGGGCTGGTGGGATACTGGGATGCATAGGGAGAGGCATCACTAATAGGAAACAGGAAGTTGTTATCCCTCTGTACAGACAGTTGGTGAGACCCCATCTGGAGTACTGTGTCCAGTTCTGGAGACCCTATCTCCGCAAGGACACAGAGAGGATGGAGGCTGTCCAGAGGAGGGCAACTAAAATGGTGCAGGGTCTGCACCAGAAGACAAACGAAGATAGATTAAAGGAGCTTATTATGTATCTCCTTGAGGACAGGAGGGAGAGGGGGACATGATAGAAACTTTCAAGTACATCAAGAGAACCAACAGAGTCCAAGAGGATAGCATCTTTCAGAAAAAGAGATGTGCAAGAACAAGGGGGCACAATTTGAAGATAGGGGGGATGGCTCAGAGGTAATGTGAGGAAGTATTTTTTTACGGAGAGGGTTGTGGATACATGGAACAGCCTTCCTGAGGAGGTAGTGGAGTCAAAAACAGTGGGGGATTCAAGAATGCATGGGACAGACATAAGGCAATTCTAATGGGGGGTAGGAGGAAGCAGGCTGTAGGTTAACTAAGATCTGCAGCTTATCCATTAGGTAGGGAAATGGGCAGACTAGGTAGGCCAAGTGGTCCTTATCTGCCATCAGATTCTATGTTTCTATGTTTCTACATCAGTTGTCACTAGTGCCCCGTTGTACTGTGCTGAGCATTCTTAAAACAGCCTGCCTGTACCTCATGTCTATATATTATGGTAGCACGGGAGTGCTACCATAGTTAGGGTTGATATATATACGTATATGTTGCCCTTGCATTTTATTTATATCTATTGTATATATTGTATCTATTGTATTCTATTGTGTCTCATTGTGTTCTTGCACTTTAATTGTTTTCAATGGTCTTCATTGCATTCCATGTATTCTGTTTTGTTTATTTCCTGCACCAGTCTCAGTTAATGTAATTGTATCGTCTGTATTACCTACAATATGTGCCATCTTTATGGCCTGGGTCATGCCTGAAAACGGTCCACTGGATCAGTGCACCTACCCGGTACACAAATAAATAAGGCCACCACACATTCAGTGCGCATGTGCAAGTTCCGCACATGCACGAAAGAGCCTGTTTTGCCCCAGATGGCCAATGTGAGCTCCGTGTGCATGCGTAGATCTCACATCCGCGATGCACATGCGCGACTATCGTGCATAGCTGCAGCTGTCATGGCTCTAACAAGAGTTTGTTTTCTATGAAGCAGTTTGATCCTTCAGCCTTGTTTAGGGATGCAGTTCTTTCTGGGTCCGTCTTTTACTCTTCACGAATCTGAATAGCAGTGTCTAGTGGAATTATGCAACGATGAGGGGTTCAGTTACATTTTTAGGGTGTGGAAAAAGTCAAAAACTTCCATGACTCCAAATCTAAAAATTGTTCCAGTTTTCTAGAAGTGAAATACTCCTCGGGTCCTGGAGACCAGTTTATGGATGCTGTAATTAGGGTTGCACTGCCCCTTCTATGTTAAGCCTAAATCTTTGCACTTTAATAACTTTGCAACCGTTCAGCCGATATGCCTGAAATTTTGCATGCACCATCTGCTACCATAGATCTCTGGATCTGGCAAGTTTAGGTCCAGTCGGATGTGCGGTTGTGAAGATGCAGAGTGACAAAAAAAAATGCGAAACAACACTTCTTTGGCATTTTTTGGCAAATTCTTTGCTCATGTTTACATCCCGAGCAGTTTGTCCATCTGGTCCGAAATTTTCAGGGTACCAACTCAGCAAAAGGCAATACTGGACCTCGTGCTCACAAACGGGGACAGTGTGATGGGGGTAACAGTGAGGGAGCACCTCGGGAACAGTTTGAAATCACAGAAGGAGCAGAAACAAACCGCACAAAAACACATATCCTGGATTTTAGGGGGTCAGACTTTGGGAAAATGGGGAGATGCTTGAAAGAGGCATTAATGGGAATGGGGAGGAAATCAGGTTGAGTAACAGTGGGCAATATTTGAAACTGGGATTACAAGAGGAACAGAATTATGCATTAAGCAGGTTAGCAAGGGGGAAAAGGAAGAGGAGGCCATTATCGCTTTCTTAGGAGGTAGCAGAGAAAGTGAAAGCTAAAAAGATTGCATTCAGGCAATATAAAAAGATGCAGGCAGAAGGGGGTAGGGAGAAGTATCAGGAGAAGCAAAGGGAGGCAGGGAGGTCAGTAAGGGAAGCCAAAGCTCAGACAGAAGAGCACATCACAAAATCAGTGGGTAGAGGGGACAAACCTTTTTTACAGGTACGTAAGTGAAAAAAGAAGGGCAAAGGGAGGGATAGTGAGACTGAAGGGGAAGGATTGGGGCAACATGGAGGATGACAATAGTAAAGCTGACATACTAGAAACATAGAAACGTAGAAGCTGATGGCAGAAGGAGAGCACTAGGTCCATTTAGTCTGCCCATTTGTTTTTAGGCCTATTTTGACACTCTAGTTGCCCTTTGTAGTCAGGGCTGGTCTGACATTTTTAGGGTACCAACTCGGCAGAAGGCAATACTGGACCTTGTGCTCACAAATGGGGACAGTGTGATGGGGTAACAGTGGGGGGGGGCACCTGGGGAACAGTGACCACCGGTCACTGTGGTTGGAAATCATAGAAGGAGCAGGACCAAACCACACAAAAGCACGTATACTGAACAGATATTTCTACTCAGTCTTTACTGAGGAAGAGGAAGGTAATGGGCCTGAAGGGAGTACAAGGGGTGGGAGTGGCACAGAAATGGACACAAGTCCCTTTGCATGGGAAAAGGTCCTAAAGGAACTGGAAGTAATAAGAGTTGATAAAGTAATGGTGCCAGATGGGGTGCACCCCAGGGTCCTAAAGAAACTAAGAGAGGTGGTGGCTGAACCTCTGGCAGTCCTGTTTAGCCAATCACTGGAAACAGGGGAGGTACCCGAAGACTGGAGGACAGTAAGTGTAGTCCCCTTATACAAAAGCGGGAACAAAGAGGAAGCGGGGAACTACAGACCAGTCAGCCTGATCTCGGTAGTTGGGAAGATCATGGAAGCACTACTGAAGGAGAGATTAGTGGAACATCTGGTTGCCAGCGGACTATAGGACCCAAGGCAGTATGGTTTCACATGGGGGGGTCATGCCAGACCAACCTCATTGAATTTTTCATCTGGGTGACAAGGGAGGTGGATCGGGGAGGGCAGTGGACGTGGCTTATCTGGACTTCAGCAAGGCCTTTGATACTGTGCCACATAGAAGGCTATTAAACAAATGGGGGAATATGGGAGTGGGCAGGACAGTCGTGTGGTGGGTAGGTAATTGGCTGGGCGGCAGGACACAGAGGGTGGTGGTAAATGGCTTTCACTCCACAGAGAGAAGAATGACCAGTGGGGTACCACAGGGATCAGTGCTGGGACCAGTCCTATTCAGCGGCTTCATCAGTGACATTGGTCAGAACCTAGAAGGCAGCATTTCCCTGTTTGCTGATGACATGAAGCTCTGTAACAGAGTGGACATGTCAGAGGGTGTAAACAGAATGAGGAGGGACGTGCAGAAGCTTGAAGAATAGCCAAGGGTTTGGCAGTTGAAATTCAATGCAAAGAAGTGCAAGATAATGCATATGGGGTACAAAAACCGTGGAACAGCATATCAGTTGGGGGGTGAGGATATAGCATGCACCAAGCAGGAAAGGGATCTTGGGGTTGTCATCTCTGATGACCTCAAGGTAGGGAAACAGTGCAACAAGGCAGCAGGTAAAGCAAATAGGATGCTGGGATGCATAGGCAGGGGCATCACCAGCAGGAAAAGGGAGTTCATAATTCCACTATACAAGACACTAGTGAGGCCCCACCTGGAGTACAGTGTACAGTTCTGGAGACCTTACCTACATAAGGACATAGACAGGGTAGAGAAGGTTCAGAAGAGGGCAACAAAGATGGTACAAGGATTGTATCACAAGTCCTATGAGGACAGGCTGAAGGACTTGAATATGTACTCCCTGGAGGGGAGGAGTGAGAGAGGGGATATGATAGAAACATACAAGTACCTTAAAGCAGTGGTTGTCAACCTTGTTTGGTCTGGGGACCCCCTGGCCACCTGTCTCAATGCTGGGGACCCCCTACCAAAAATTATCACTTTTTCTTTTCTTGATAAATCGTTCCATAATAAAATATGCCTCCTTCTGTTCTGCAGTTAGCAATAAAAAAAGGACTTAGTAGTGGACATTAAGAAAGGTCTAACTTGCATAAAACTAGCATTATTCTGTGATAAAAAAAAACTAGCATCAGAAAAAAACAAAACATCATTCTGTTACACTTCTTTCATGGGGGGGGTGAAGCATATAAAAACCAGTAACACTATCATCATTCTGTGCCTCTGCTTTATAAAAAACATGATAAAACTAGCATCTGAAAAACATAAAAAACTCCTCACATAAGTATCATACTGCTGCTTTCATGGGGGGGGGGGGGTAGCTGAAGCATTCGTGAATAAGTGAGCACACTGGCCAGAACAGAAGCAGGCGAAAGTGCGTAGTAAAGCGGGCAGCTTCCTTACTTTTTATTTTATTTTATAACGTGTAGCGTGATTTCACCGAGCAGTGAGCGAGAGAGTGGTAGATTTTTAAAAGATGAACGCAGGGACAGAGGAGCGAGGAGCAAACAGAGCCGAGACAGTATCCATCCATGTATCAGCCTGGGCGTGGAGAGATTGAATACGGACCAACAGAGAATTACTGTGTCAAGCAAGTGAAGACAGACGAAACAAATCAGGGCAGTAATAAGCTACATAACTCAAAGAGTTCTTGTGCTCGTGTCACTGCCTGCAAATTGGAGCAATTAAATTCATTGACACTCATTTACTGAGTAGAGCAAATTAGGTTAGTGTGCTGACAAGGTGCTAAAATACTGTTTATTGTTGAATCTTGTCATGTTCACTCGTGGTTACAATGTTACACTGTCACAGTAAAAAAAAAAAAACCTATACCTTGCTTTACATTTCTGGGACTGTTCCGTGGACCCCCTGGCTGGCGCTTGCGGAGCCCCGGTTGAGAACCACTGCCTTAAAGGGAGGAACAGGGTGCAGGAATACACTATTTTCCAGCGAAAGATATGTTCCAGGACTAGAGGGCATGGGATGAAGTTGGAGGGAAGGCGATTCAGAAGAAACATGAGAAAGAATTTCTTCACAGAACGGGTGGTGGACAAGTGGAACACCCTGCCAGAGGAAGTGGTGGGGGCTGAAACAATCATGGGATTTAAGAATGCATGGGATAGACATAAAGGAATTCTGGAGGTCAGGGATAAGGGGCAACAGACTTCCAGGAAAACATAAAGTGAACTTACAAGCTCAAATGGGCAGACTTGGTGGGCCATAGGCCCTTATCTGCTGACAGCGTCTATATATCTATGGTATATGTGGACCTGGTCAGGGAAGTGCCTTTTGAAGGTTTGGTGAAAAAATATCAATCCTTTCCCATTATAGCCTATGGGGAAAAAAAATTTAGGTTCATCTTGAAAGTACTTTTAACTTTCGAAAAAGCACTTTTTAGTGTTATGCCTGGGCTTCTTATGTTCATGCTGCCGCCATCTTGTTTTCAGTTAGCAAGGCATAAAAAACATTGTAATTCAAAAAGTACTGCCCCTAGGTAAACACCAACACTTGCGTTTATCTTAACGGGGCTCGAGGAACACGACCCTGGCATTAGTTTTTTACCAGAATGCCTAGAAATATGGTTTTAAAGTTTTTACTTCATTTTAGCCATGGAACTTTTGTGCTTCTTCCACGGATGTTCGCAAAAGATCCGTGGGTGCTTACACAGACGTCTCGCATCTACAATGGCAGAACTTTCGTGCAAGTTCTGTGATACTTCCACAGAATTTCCCCCATGTAAACCAATGGGACTTTCATGAATTGACGCAGAAGTTCTGCGAAAGTTCTGCAGTTCAACACCCCAAAACACCACTGTCTTTGCCACTTCATAGCAAGTCAAGGGTTAAGACTTTTGGGCTGAACTTTGCAGGATGGCAAGCCCTTGAACTACAGATGTGCTTTTTGCTGACTTGGTGCAAAAATGTACAACGGTTTCAGAGTTACTGCACTCCGAAGTTGCAGATTTTCCCATAGGATAACATTATGGCAGCCGCGTCACCTTTCGACACCTATATCTTGAAAATGTTTTGAGATATGAATTTTTCGCTAAGCACAGCTTAGTATACCTAAGCATGCATGGAGGTGGCTAGGTTATGAATACAGCTGCAAAATATTTTTTTTCCACAGTTGCTAGGGTTACTGAGATATTGGCAAATATGCATTACAAAGATTACCTGGAATGCCTCTAGGCCTGTGCTATGTGTCTGCACTTATGTGTAGATGTGGGTGCAGGTGGGCCCGTGCTCTCACCTGTGCATACTATTTATACTAAACTGGGAGCACTGGTCTCTCTATGCTGTGCCTCTACAGTCATGGGTGGGTGGGAGCGCTCCCACCTATGGTTACCATATGAGTAACATTTCACTTTCTCAAAAAGAAGGTACATTTAAAAAAAACTCTGTTAATGCATCAGTTAAGGTTGATTCCACACCAACAAAATTCTGGAAATTGGATCTTAGGGTTGCCACCCCCCCAACACACACACACACACACACCTTCCACAGACCAACAGGCATCGGATTATGCCTTGGAGCCATCGGGCCTAACTCTCACTCCATTCTCCTATGCTGTACCATGTCAGCTTCTTTACGCATGAAATGGGGTGAGAGGTAGGGTTCGATAAGACCATTACAATTACGGTTGAGTGGGTACTTTAATGTTAAATTAAAGATTTTGCACTTTACTACCTTTGCAAGTGTTCAGCTGATTTTCCTGAAATTTTGCATGGGTGCTATGGTGGCATAGATCTCTGGATCTGGAAAGTTTTGTTCCGGTCGGATTTGCGGTTGCAAAGCTGCAGAGTGTGGAAAAGTGTGAAAAATCCTCAATTTAGTGGAATTCTTTGCTTGTCTCCACAGCCCGAACGGTTTGTCTGGTCTGAAATTTTTAGGGTATATGAGGACTGGGTCAGGAAAGTGCCTTGGGAAGGTTTGGTGAAAAAATAATTATCCGTTCAAAAGTTCTTACATTTTTTCATTTCCCATTGTAGCCTATGGAAGAAAATAATGTACACAATGAAAGGTTTTACAAAAGTACCGCAGAACTGTCGCAAAAGTACTATTGGTTAACATAGGGGGCCTTCGCGAAATGATGCATTAATTTTGCGACAATACTGCATTCTTTGCGAAAGCACCGTTGGTTTGCATGGGGACTTTTGTAAATTTGTACCAGCGAAAGTACTCACGTACTTTGCAAAAGTACCACTGGTTTGCATGGGGGACCTTCATGAAATTCCACAGTACTTTCACGAAAGTATCGTAGTACTTTCGTGAAAGTTGAGCTATATAAATCAATGGTGCATCCAGGAAAGTGCTGCACTCCCACCTATAGATATGATTATACAGAACTGGGAACACAGGGTACTCCTGCGCTATGTCTCTATACTTATAGGTGGGTGGGAGCGCAGGGCCTAGAGGGCCCATGCTCCCACCCATGGATACCACCTTGCAATACTGGGAGCACAGGGCCCTGAGGCAGTATGTCTCTACATTTATGGCTGGGTTGGAGCGCAGGGCCCAGAGAGTCCTCTCTCCCAAATATGCATCCCATTATGCAAAACTGGGGGCACAGGGCCCTTCTGCCCTATGCCTCTACACTCATGTGGGTTGGAGCACAGGGCCCAGAGGGCCCGCAGTCCCACCTATGTATACTATATGAGATATGACTAACATTTCACTTTCTCAAAAAGAAGGGAAATGCATTGCAAAAAACTCTGTTAATGCATCAGTTAGAGTTGATTCCACACCAACAAAAGTCTGGAAATTCGAGGTTAGGGTTATCAACCCCAACACCCCACATCCCACCACCCTCCATAGACCAACAGATGCCGGGGTGTGCCTTGGGGTCATCGGGCCTAACTGTCACCCCATTCTCTTATACTGTACCATCTCAGCTTGTTTACATGGAATGGGGTGAGAGTTAGGGCCGATGACCCCAAGGCTTTGCTCAGCGTCTGTGGTCTGTGGAGAAGTGAGGGATAGTGTTAGGGGTGTAACTCTCTGCTGGTCTCAGACTTTGCAGTGTGGAATCAACTCTAACTGACGCGTGTGAGTTTTTCAATGAAATTAAAATATTAATGGTATAAAATGTCAACGGTAAAATGCAAAACTACATTTCAGTTCTATGCCTGTAACACTAGATGTGACCAGATTATTTTTTCTCCATTTGGGAGTCTGATTCTTCCTCCCATGACATGTTGGAAGTTAACTAAAATAAGGAAGTGGAATTTGTGTCTAGAATAGAGTTTACCGACGCCCTGGGGCCATGTAACATTGTTTCTGCATGACACCTAGGCTTAGCTCACACCGTCCTGAGAGTTCCGACAAAGTACCATAAAAAAGTGTATTCTACTTGCTGTGTATTTAGTTCTCTGTTGTGTTTGTCTTCATTCTGACTTAGAACCTCTGTAAAAGAGTCATTGACTCAAAAGTACTGTAATCCAAGATGTGTGTAAATAAAATAAAGTCGCAAAACCCCACCCTTACAGTAAAGTTCAGCTGTCATTGTGCAGGTTGGCAGCAGCCTGTGTATTTTTTGATCAATAGATTTTTTCTTTGTACCGTACACAGTTGTCTGCGTTGCCTTTGCTTGCATTTTTAGCGATTGGAATGTAGAGACTTGCTCCTTTTGTGGGAGGGTTTTCCACTGTACAAGTTTTATGCGAAAGAAGTTTGCAGTGCTGCTTTGTACTGCCTCAGCCTTCACTGAAACAATCGCCCTCCGACTGGTCACAGAACTTCCTTTGGAAGCAAGCCCGTGAAGTGCTGGAATGTCTGATGGGTGTGTAAAGGCATGCCTGCTAGTGTGTGTGTGTGTGTTTTCTGTACTTTACAAAAATAAAGAACGCTGTGCTGTTTTGTACTAAGTGTACAACAGAATCACATGGAAGATGCTATAAATAAAACTGGTTTGAAAACCGTAATATTTTAAATAATGATTGTGAAGAAGCATCTGACATTGACTCATAACTTTCCTGTATCCTGTGGGCTGTTTAACTTGGATACAGACGTTGCGTAGTTCAACTTGTAAGTTGTAAAACCCTGCAGGACGTGACTGTCTGTACACACCATAAAGGACGTGCTCAAGTGCTGGCAGTATAGACTAGAGGTTAGAGTTATGAGCTGTGAATGAGCTTGATACATCCAGCAGTGCTGGATTTAGTTTAGATCTAGTTTAGTTTTATTTCTCATAAAACTCTTTAGGCAGAGCCTATTTTCAAAGGGTTTAGCGTCATTTGAGACAACAGTAAATATATACATGTTAAATCAAGTGACTAATGACAAATAGAAGTCAATAAAGTACAAAGCAACTGTTTGATTCCCGCAACCTCCACTTGCATACTGTCAGATCCTTAAGCAAGTCATTTAACTTTCCCAGTGCTTCTGGGTCACCTCTGAAAACAAGCACTTGTGCCTAGCTGGCCTTACCTGGTTGATAAAGAATAACCCCCCAAAAAGTGCAAAGCCTTCTGCAGCTCATGTTGTTTATCTATTTATTTATCCACTGACAGGTCCTGTTACAATAGACTAGGTAAAGGGAATCCGCAGGGATTGGTCCTAGGGAACCTCCTATTTAACACCCATGTCTTTGACATAAGGAAGGGTATCAAGAGTAAAATGAGTCTCTTTGAGGATGACTCGAAGTTGGGAGAGGTGGTGGATGGTGAGGAGGGGAAGGATACCCTTCAGGAGGACCTAAATGCTTTGGAGAGCAGGTCAAGGAAGTGGAGTCTGAGGTTTAATGCAGGGAAATGTAGGGTTCTGCAATTGGGCACCAGAAACCTGGGCCAAGTATATACCCTGGGTGGGGTAATGCTTCAAGTCTCGATGACTGAGAGGGACCTGGGGGTGGTGGTGGATGTCAAAATGAAAAACTCTGAGACTTGTAGGAGGGCAGCGGCCAAAGCCAGCAGGATGCTGGGATGCATCGCTAGCGGGATTACCTCCAGAAGGAGGGAAGTGATAATCCCTCTGTACAACTGCTTGGTTAGGCCACACCTCGAGTACTGTGTGCAGTTTTGGAGGCCACATTTAAAAAGGGACATTGCACTCCTGGAAAGGGTCCAGAGGAGGGCAACCAAAATGATCTGGGGCTTGGGGGAAAAGGACCTATTGGGAGAGGCTCCAGAACCTCAACGTGTACACGTTGGAGGAGAGGAGTGATGGGGGAACATGATAGAGGTCTTCAAGTACATGAAGGGGATAAATAGGGGAGGCTTAGTCGGAATACTCCAAAGGAAGGGGGAAACTGGAGGGCATGGGTGGAAGTTAGAGGGGGAAAGACTCAGGGGGGAAAGGAGGAGGTACTACTTCATTGAGAGGGTGGTGGAACCATGGAATGTGCTGCTCAGGGGACTAGTGGAGGCAGAGACTGTGGAGGGGTTCAAGAAGGGTTGACATGTATAGGGGAAGGGTTGTGCTGGCAAAGTCCAATACAGGGGAATATTTTGGACTGGGAATGGAGAAGCCTGAGGGGGTGGGGTGGACAGCAAGTTCAGCTCCCAGGTTGGGGGCTGACCAAGCGAGCAGACATGAAAGACTATTTGGCCTATTCTGCTAGCATTTTAGTATGTTAGTATATTAGTAAGGGCAGTACCAGGGAGGCACTCTCTACCAGCATCCCGTCCATTGTGATTATGGTCCAAATAACCTCCACACTAGCTCAGGGCAGCGTTAAGATACCCGACTCCCCCCCCCCCATGTCGCATCTGCAGGGATTTTAGGTCTGTTACATTTATCCCATCCTGCTTCATGAGCCAGGATACAGTATATGTACTAATTCTTGGAGATTCCTAATTTATGGATTGTCGTTTTTCCTTGCATTTGCACTAGTGTCTTATATTGAGCTGTGACCGTATTTCATTTTGTATGAATAAGTTTAATTCTAGGGACGTGGACATGTTGTTCAATCCACAGTTGTTGGCAGATACCTTGCCACTTTAAGATGTGCTAGAAAGTCTTCAAGCTGGCTCCTCCCACCCACCCGGGTGGTAAAACCCTCGGCTCTGCCCCATGACGCCAGATCTTCCTTACCGCTTGGAAGCTCAGGTTCCCTCCTTAGAGCTCTTGCGTCTCTAGGCCTGGATCCTAAACCTTTGGTTTTACCGAAAATCGTGCTTAAATTCATGAGAATTAAGTCTTTTCCTAGCCTCGCGACTGCGATGGATTCTAAATCTACTCCCGGCTTCCGTCGGTGCCTTGCGGGCAAAAGATGTCTCGGACTGACCCGCAGGCCATGTGCGTCTACTGCCTTGGGCTTGGCCATGATCCGCAGGCCTGCGATCTTTGCAAGTCCTTTTCGGCTTCAGTTCTTGAAGACCGCGCTGCCCGACTCCAGCTGGGGCGCCCCAAAAAACCTTTTCTGCTGGTGAAGTCGAAGGAGGCCCGTTGGGCGGTGTCCGCGGCTGTGGGCTCTGCGGAGCAGCTGGAGCAGTTAATCGTCCTCGAGGAGGAGGCGGCCCAGGCCGTGTCTTCTTCTTCCTCGGCATTGGCATTTATCTCGCTCTCCTTGGGCTCCTCCTATACTGCTTCCTTTTGGGAGCTTTGTCAGCCCCTCTCCACCAAGGGAGAGGGGCCGTCAGGGACTCACTTCAGTCGGTCAGAGAAGAAGGAACTGAAAGGTAAGTCCCACCAATGATGTTCATGGAAGCGGGAGAGATCTTGCTCCCTGGAGCGTCTCTTATCGACCTCGGTCGAGGTTGCGGCTAAGGCCCCATCAGGTCAGCCGGCCGAGACAGCCATCGATACAGTCAAGATTTTTCTCGACCCATTGGACGGGCTGTTGGCTGGAGAGGCCGACAACCCCCTTTCACCAGAACCCCTGTTCCTTGCTGAGGACTTGCCTCTGCCTCCTGAGCCAAAGTCCCCGGTCAAGGACCCTGAGCCAGGATTTGAGCAAGTTTTCCCCGCCCCTCTTCGACCCACCGTCGGCAACCCCGATGGTCTCGGTCCTCTTCCGTGTTGGGTAAGTCCCACCGACGTCGGCAGTCTCGGTCCTGACATCACGGAAAGTGATGCTGCCACTCTTTGTCATCATCCTCTTCGGAGGAAGCTCAAGTTGCGTCGCCGCTATGAGGATATGATGTGGCAGCAGCTCTTATTGGTCAGAAGCAAGTCGACTCCATCACCTTCCCCGGCAATTAAATGGCTGTCGCCCGAACGACTGAAGCAGCCTCTTGCCCTCAGCTCCTTAGTCGAGGAGCCGACCATGGCACCGATTGTTTGGTCAAAACCGGCTGCTCCACCTGTTCTGGTGGAACCACCGCCCCTGCAAACGAAAACTGGTACCCCGACCAAGGATTCTCAGTCGGGTCAGGGCTTGCCCCACAGGTTGTCGGTCACCCTCACCCCCGATTGGCCTCGATGAGTGGAGTGTGGCTCAGGCACTCGGCAGCTGTTCGCGGACTCCTCGGAGTCCGACGACTCCTTCCTGTTTTCCAGGCACCTCAACCTGGAATCCTCCGGGGGGCTGTCAGTGGATGAGAGCCCATCCTCGTTCCTTGGTATTCTTCGGCTCATCTCAGAGTCTACTGGGATGCAGCTCGAACCTGTGCAGAAATGGAGATTTTGGCCCGATGGATTCCCCCATGGAGACCTTCCCTGTGTCCAAGGCCATTGTTGGTCCAGCCCTGGAGTTGTGGCAGTGGCCTGCCTCCTGTCCTGTGCCTTTGGCCAGAATGGCCCGCAAGTTCGCAGTCCCGACCGGTTCCCTCTCCATTTTTTCGGAGCACCCCTCAGCTGAAGGGCTGGTAACCAATAGTGTTTTCCGGTGCTCCAGAAATGCTAGGGACGTAGAGAAGCCCCAGGACAAGGAGTCCAAAAAGCTGGACTACTCCGGGTGCAAAGTTTATGCTGCCTCCTTCCTAGGCCTTCGACAGACTAGCTCGGCTCTACTGATGGCATACTTTTCACACGCCCTTTTGGGCTCCCTGGATGAGGTGCTTCCTCATCTCCTGGCTGACCTTCAAATGACGGTCAAATGATGGTCAAGCAGGTGCGGGATCAGGGAAGGGCGGTGGCCAAGCAACAGCTCCAGACTGCTCTGGACATTGGAGACTCTTGTGCCTGGTCAGTAGCGGCCGCAGTAGCCATGTGCCACAGAGCTTGGCTGCAGATCTCTATTTTCAGGGCAGATACCCAGCACAAGCTGGCAGACGTCCCCTTCTTGGACAACGACTTGTTCGGGCCCGGGGTGGAGGGCCATCTCCAGAGGATCGAGAAGTCCAATGCCACCTTGGACTCGGTCACATCTGCCCAGAGGGACAAAGGCCGCCAGCAACAGTGTAAGCCCTTTCACCCCTGCAGCATGTCCTGCCCAGCAGCAGGGCCAGCAGGCTTACGCTTGGCGCCCCAAAGCCAAGCCTGCTGCTTCCTCCAACAGGAAGCCTGGCGGGAAAGGTCCAGGTGGCTCTTCGACCGGCTCTTCCTTGAAGCCTGCCCAGTGACGGGTTGAGGAGTGCCTCCCCCAACCACGTCACTCCTCCCCTTGGTCCCCCCATGGGGGACAGTTCAGCCACTTCCTTTCCGCCCGGTCTGCTATCACAACGGACCATTGCATGTTAGAGAAGTGGTCAGCAGGGGTCTGCCTCTGGAATTCGAGCGGATCCCTCCTATTCGATTCGTCGCCTCTTGGGGGGGGGCTACCAGTTCCGCAACCTCTCTGTCAGCTCGTTGAACTGACATAGCTCTGCTCCTCCAAAAGGAGGTGATCAACAAGGTGGCGGATCCTCCTCCAAGCCCTTGGGTCCAGGTACTTCCTGGTCCCAAAATGGACGGGGGGCTGGTGCCCCATTCTCGATCTGCACAACCTGAACAAGTTCCTAAGGCCATGCACCTTCAGGATGGTCACTCTGGCTCAGATCATACCATTCTTGGAACTAGGCACGTGGTTTTGTTCTCTGGATCTCCAGGACGTGTTCTTTCACGTCCCAATCCGTCCGTCACATCGGCGATTCCTCCGCTTTAGAGTGGAGGGATCCCTCTACGAGTTCCGGGACATGCCCTTCGACCTTTCTCCAGCTCCCAGGGTCTTCATCAAATGCATGGCAGTGGTGACAGGATTCCTGCAGTGCCGAGGGGTCCGGGTGTACCCTTACCTGGACAGCTGGCTGATAGTAGCCTCTTCTGAGCTTCAGAGTGTGCCCCGTGTTCTGTTCTAACGTTACTCCCTTAATGTACCTCCTTGTTGTCGAGGCACAGATCAGGAAGCATAGTAAAAACCAGGAGTAGTTGTAAAATTCGCAACAAGAGCATTTATTTGTACTAGCAGTAACATAAAAAAAATAAAATTGCTCAGTATAACTATATACAAAGGCCAAATAAACAGAAAATGCCCATTTGAGTTTTCCTTCAATCTCTGTGTTCCTTTTGTGCAAGCAATTGCAGCTATGTCTTATAAGTCCTTCCAATCCCACTTCTTAACAAGCATCCTTTTTTTTTCTAAAGTGTTCTTGTATATTTCAAGCAGATGCAGGCAGGAATACAGTGTCCCAGAGCTGAGGCCCCTTTTCCACAGCTCTTCTGCAAAAGGCTTAAAAATTGCACTCAGGTAACCTCATGAGTTTGCAGTAGCTTTTTGCAATCATCTCAAACTATATATACATTTCAAAAATTAACACTATGTAATTTCTAAACAAAAGGATCCCAATATCAGTTACATTTCCACATAATGATTTAAATATATTTTTATATCAACAGCTATGCAAGGGAGGAAAAGACAGAACAGCAAGGGAAGATAGAGAGACAGTGAGAAACAAATAACTGTGAGACTGTCGGGGTGATAAAATCTTAGGTCTCACTGGACAGTGCCAAGCCCACATATCCACAGTGGTCGCAGCTTTCTTCATGAAATCTGGTCACAAAATGGCACAGCACCATGCCCTGACATCCATGGTGGTCATAGGATTCTTCACAAAATCTGGCAACAAAATGGCACAGTGCCACAGTGAGACATGCGCAGCATTCTTCACAAACTCTGGCAACACAATGGCAAAGTGCCATGCCCAGACATCCACAGTGGTCACAGCATTCTTCACAAAATCTGACAACAAAATGGCACCATGCCATGCCCAGACGCCCACGGTGACTGAAGCATTCTTCACAAACTCTGGCAACACAGTGGCAGAGTGCCTTGTCTAGACATCCACAGTGGTCACAGGATTTTTCACAAAGTCTGGCAACACAGTGGCACAGTGCCATGCCCAGACATCCACAGTGGTTGCAGGATTCTTCACAAAAATCTGGCAGTAAAATAGCACAGTGCCATGCCCAGACACCACAGTGGTCACAGCATCCTTTACAAAATCTGTCAACAAAATGGCACAGTGCTACACCCAGACACCCACAGTAGTCGCAGCATTCTTCACAAACTCTGGCAACACAATGGCACAATGCCAAGCCCAGAAATCCACAGTGGTCGCAGGATTCTTCACAAACTCTTGCAACAGAGTGGCACAGTCCCACACCCAGACATCCACAGTGGTTGCAGGATTCTTAACAAAATCTGGCAACAAAATGGCACTGTGCCATTCCCAGACATCCACAGTGGTCACAGGATTTTTCACAAAGTGTGGCAACACAGTGGCACAGTGCCATGCCCAGACATCCACAGTGTTCGCAGGATTCTTCACAAAAATCTGGCACTAAAATAGCACAGTGCAATGCCCAAACATCCACAGTGGTCTCAGGATTCTTCATGAACTCGGGCAACAAAATCGCACAGTGTTGTGTCCAGATGTTCACAGTGCTCACAGCATTCTTCACAAAATGTGGCAACAAAACACAAAGTATCATGCATAGATAGTGGTCGTAGCATTCTACACAAACTCTGGCAACAAAATGGCACAGTGCCATGACCAGACATCCACAGTGGTCACAGAATTCTTCAGAAAATCTACAAAAATGGCGTAGTGCCATGCCCAGATATCCACAGTGCTCGCAGCATTCTTCACAAAATCTTGCAACAGAATGGCACAGTGCTGCGCCCAGACATCTACAGTGGTCACAGCATTATTCACAAAATCTGGAAATAAAGTGGCCCGGTGCCGTGCCCAGACATCCACAGTGGTCACAGCTTTCTTCATAGGTTTTATAGGTTGTATACTGATCTGTTTAGACTTTTGTCCATAATGCTCACTAAGATGATTAGCAATTGCCAATCTACATATCCTATCCAGGTTTCGCTTAAAGCTATCCATTGATGGACTGTTAACTACTACTTCCTTTGGAAGACCATTCCATCTAGCCACCACTCACTGACTAAACCACTTTTTTCTTTTCCATGTCTTGCAGTTTTCCCCTTTTAGCTGCCAAGCATGGGCCCTTGTACTATATTTTTGTTCTTTGAATGCCAAACCTAGTCTTTCTCGAAAATCCAAATTTTTCACAAAATCTGGCAACAAAATGGCAGTGTGCTACAACCAGACATTCACAGTGGTCACAGCATTCTTCACAAAATCTGGCAACCACCATTTGCATTGCAACTTAGCCGCTGGGGTAGATGCTTTCCATGGCAGCTACTGTAAGTCAGGTCTATGTGTATAGCAGTTTTCAGGGCTGATGGAACACAGGGTCTTTTTTCACCCCTAAAGTTCACCACCCCTGACTGTGACTGTGTATCGGGCCACAGGAGAATAACCAATTGCCCAGCTTGTTCAGCTCCTCCTGATATCTAGCCATCTTTGTCCTCTGTGATATGAATCTCTCTCCTTCTTTCCCTTCCTCCACAGGTATCCCTCCCTCCCTGAGTGGGCTCTTCAGAGGCTCGGACACTCTCTTCCTGGCCACTTCCTCCACCAGCTAGCCATCCACCCAAGCCCAGCAACAGGTAGGCTGACTTTCGGATCCCGGAACCTAAATTTTAGGCTTGTGAGCTGCTAAATTGATTGGTCGCGGCTGTCTCTGAAGCTGGCCCAATTGGCTGCTCAGGTACAGTGCCCCTACCAGACTGGACAATGTCTTTGGCCTGGGTGTTTGCAGTGCTGTTCCAGCCCGACCCAGCACTAATTTGAGTCACCTGCTATTTCAAATCTATATTTATATTTTTTTTCCCCACCTGCGCCGGCCCTGACCTCTATTAAATGCTTGTTCTTTACTGTAAACTCCGCCCCCTCACTCTGGCAGTTTCTTAATTGGTGTATTTTCCTAACACCGCTCTATTTCTCTCACCCTCTCTCTGAAGGGGACACCCCCCAGCAACGTGATGTGCTTAACCCCTTTAGAGGCAGCTGCTCTATCTACTGTTATTCTCTCCTGACTGCCTTCTCAATCCTAGTCTGCTCTCCAGACACCTCATGCCATCCTTCCTTTCTATCCTTCAGGTGATTAATTCCCCTTCACTACACGATGATTCCTCAGGCTGCCGTGATAGCTAAAAGTGTACTGCTACTCGTCCTACTAACCATCTCTGAGCCCCTTCTCAACTATGTGCCTGCTAAGGACCTGCCCTTCCTGCAGAGTCACTACCTCTGCATACACAGCTCAGCTACAACATCCCAATCTCATGCCATTCCCATCAGACCCTGGTGCATGCCACCACCACTGAACAGGGTAACACATGTAAACGTCCCAGCATGGCTTCCACCTCTGGCGCTCTTCCCTGAGTTCTTCACTGTTAAAATAAAAACACTTAACCCCCTTCAACCATGGAGAAGACAATCCAAACTTGGTATCAGACAATTAAAAGAATTTCTCTGCAGGAGTACTCTGCTATTAATATTGCTCTCTGGCAATATCTGCCCTAACCCTGGCCCACCACGAAGTACCACTGCCTCTCAAAAAATCAACAACAGGGTCTCTCACATTCGCAACAATTAATATATGCAGCCTCCTCCCTAAAATGGACATTCTGACTTTTATTTATTTGTTTACTTATTGAGGTCTTGGATTACACCAGTGAGCAGATGCTCATTTACTGGTTCCACGTCAGTTACATAGACAGTACAATACAGATGACAGGGTTACATATGGTACAAGTAAGTTACAGGGTACAACAGCATTAAACAGCTTAGGCAGTTTGGCAGCTAGCCAGCGTCAGAGGTTCACACCCTACTTGGAAGTTCTCAGAGGCGAGAAGAAGGAGGAGTTGCAAACATGGATGGAAGGAGTAAGGTAGTTGGGAGCCTCTGAGGGGGTAGGGAAGTGGGAGCGATGTCATGATTTGGGGGGTAGGTGTAACCTAAAATGCTGGGATTGGAGTCCCTCAACCCAATGAGTTGTCAGGAGGTGAGTGCAGGTAGTTGGTTGATGTTCCGGGAGGGTGTTAATGGTAGCAGTCACATTTACTAGATTTTACTAGCTTTTACTAGTCTGCATTTGAATGATCCAATAGATGTGGCATTGATGACGTCAGGAGGTAAGGCATTGGTCCAAAGTGTATTGCGATAGTAAAAGGCACAATGTGCCAGAGCTGTGTGGCATCTGGGAATTTTGTAGGTCTGAGTGGAGGAGTTCCTTGTGGGTTGGGTGCTTGAGTGAGGAGTTAAGAGGTTCTAGACCCCTGTGGGTAGTTGGTTGAGGGAGCATTTCTTGGCGATGAGGCAGGTTTAGTAGTTTATTCTGTCTTTCAGTTGTAGCCAACCTGCCCGGGTGCAGAGCTCACAGGTGTGCAATAGTCTTTCCGCACCTGTGAGCAGTCAGCCCATATTGCTTAGTGCAGTGGTGATGTGGTTAAGGGCTGTGTCTGTCGCCGACCCGTAGATTGCCAGGCCATAGTCGACGAGGGAGACTATCGAACTGCTGATGGCCAAGTTCAATGCCTCATGTGTTAGGCAGTGTCTATGCCTGTATAGGATCCCTATTCTTATATTAATCGCCCTTGCTGTGTTGTCGATGTGTTGGGCGTACGAAGGTGTAGAGTCGAGTGTGATGCTCAGGTACCTGAACTGCTGGATGTGTTCCAGTGGGTCCCCATTGGCATTCCTGATTGCAAGGAGGGAGGCCTTATGCTTGCTCTGTGTGCTGGTGAACATCATAGTCTTTTTTTTTTTATTTCTTTTGCAATTCATGACTAGTCTGTGATCCGTAAACCAGTTTTCAGTAGCTGAGAACCCCTTTTGGAGATCCACTGCCAGTTGTTGAGGATTAGGGTTGCTGTTGAATATGACCATGTCGTCTGTGTAATCTGACTGCATGGACCTTGCAAAACAGTCCTGACCTAATTTCCATGGTTGAAACATGGCCCTCCCCAAAGGTTGCCGCCGCTGCCGTTTCCTTACCAGGCTATATGGTTTACTGGCATGACCGCTTATTCAAACGTGGAGGCGGTTGTGTGATTTACCTAAGAGACAGTCTACAGGGGTTAGTCCTACCACTGCCCAACACTGGTGCACATTGGCGTTAAACATTCTCTCGGTGCCCATAATAAAACTGTCACAGTTATGTCTGCTTATATTCCTCCCAGGTATACGTCCGCATGCCTTGAGACTATATTGGAGAGCATAAGCACTTTGAATCTCAACTAATACTACTCGGGAACTTCAGTGCTAATTGGCTGTCCCCCCACAGGCCAGCCCCTTCAAAGATGCTGTCTCAGCCATCCACCTCACACAACTGGTCAAATCACCAGCAAAGGTAAGTTACAAAACAGGTTCCAGTACCTTACTGAACTGGGTCCTGTCTAACTGCCCTGACTGTATATCTATGATTACTTTACTACTGGACACCCTCAGTGACCACTCACCTGTCCTGTTTCAGTGGTCAGATAAGTTCACAAAGCTCCCAGCTAGAACAGTCACTAATAGGGTTCTCAAGCGGGGCCACCTTGACCTATTAAAAGCTGACCTTCCGACAACACAATTGGTCTCTAGTCTGTAACACCTGCAGTGCTGATGCCGTTCTTGGGAATTTCATCAGCCACTTCAACAATGGTTGTGATAGGCATGCCCCAATCAAAACAAGGAAAATCAAAGGTGTCAGCAATCTTTGGTTCTCCCTTACCTGCTCAAATTGTTGAAATTGAGGGACCGCCTGTGGCTAAGGGCTCCGGCCTCTGGGAAACTGGCAGACATGCAGAACTATAAGAAAGCTCGTAACGACTGTACTAGGGCTATATGTGCAGCAGAAAACCAGAATTTCAAGGATGCCTTCTCCTGTACATGGAGCAATGGCAGGAAATTTTGGAGCAACATAAAAGAAGTCAGTGGTAAAGACCACAGATCTGCCCCTACCATGCTAAACATTAATGGTGCACTGACCTTGGACCCTAGAACAGTAGCGAATGTTTTAAATAGTGCATTCACTGATCTTAGTGGTGTACTTCCCCCGGACTTATTTAGTCGGCCCTACAATGCTGGCCTAGCGAGAAGAGGGACTCAACACCCTTCCGCCTGCCATTCCACTTCAATGCCCTTACAAACAAGGAAATTAGAAAATACCTCCTAAAGGTTCTAGGCAAAACAAGGTACAGTGGAGATACCCTAGACCTGACATTTGTTGAACTGACACTGGATGAAATGCTGACTCCTCTAACCCATATTATTAATACATCACTTAGGTCATCATAATTCCCTGACCGGTGGAAAACTGCCACAGTGACACCTATCTTTAAGAGTGGTGATCGGGCCCTTAGTGGGAATTACCACCCAGTCTCTATTCTTCCACCTCTCTCTAAAGCTTTGGAGAGAATTGTCGCTGATCAGCTGGTTGACTATATGGAAAATTCCAGCTACAGTGCCCGGAGCAGCACTGGTTCAGTCATAGGCACAGCACTACTACAGTGCTGCTAGAATTCACAGGATATATCCATAAATCCCTTGACCAAGGCCTCCTTGTCAGTGCAGCCTACATTGACTTATCCAAAGCTTTTGACAAGATTAACCATGCCCTACTGGTCAAACTGCTCACAGACCTTGGTCTCTCCTCCGATACTTTTGCATGGTTCAACAGCTACTCGCTGAACCAGTCTCAGCAAGTCAAGATTGATAATGCCCTATCTGATAGCCAGCCTGTCCGCTCTGGAGTTCCTCAAGGGTCCAATCTGGGCCCGCTTTTATTCAGCATTTTTCTAAACCAACTTCCACACTCCTGACAATGCTGTCTTTTACTATACGCTGACGACACTGTCCTGTTTACCCATGACTCTGACCATGCTGCCGTGCAAAGCAAGCTGCAGAGCAGTTTCACGGCTGTCAAAAGCTGGTTTAAAGAGCACAAATTAGTGATGAACTATAAAAAAACCAAAAACGATGTTGTTCTCCACCTCCCATAATTGACACAAATCACACCCCCTCCTCATCATTAATAAGGTGGGTACTCCCCTGGAGCTTGTGCAGCACTTTAAATACTTGGGGATTATGGCTGACAGCACAATGTCATTTGCCCAACACATTGTCAGTGTTGCTAAAGCCGTCAATATGCGCATAGGGTTGCTGCACAGGCACAAGAATAGTCTGACCCCAGAGGCACTCAAGCTAGCTGTCCACAGCTTGTTGGTATCTCTCATTAACTGTGGGCTGGTAATTTATGGGTCAGCCTCAGACACCGTCCTTCGTCGCATAAAAGTAGCTCTTAACAAAGCCTGCCAGCTTGTCACTGGATCCACACAGTTGACTCACACCTGCAATCTCTATGCGCAGGCTAACTGGCCCCAAGTCTCAAGCAGACTTATGCTCCAGTACTGCCTTCTTGCAAAATAAGTTAGTCTTGGCCTGATGCCCACAGGGGTACAGAATCTCCTCTCCCCATGTGACAGCAGACGCTCCTCCCGCGGCTTGGAATGCCAAATCTTTAAAATTCCTCACTGCAGGACTTCCATGGGCCAAAGATCTTTTGCTTATCGAGCTCCATGTTAGCTGAACTCTCTTCCCCCTGACATCTCCTCGACTTCCTTATTAGGCTCTTTCAAAAGAAAACTGAGACTTCAGCTAGTTGTGAGCTCCAGCTGCTACTGCTTTTACAACCTAGTTCCTTGTTGACTTAGCCTCTTATTTCCTTCTGCTAGCACTTATTTTCCCCCCAGCATACGTTTGCCTGCACTCTGCCCTAGCCTTCCCTTCCATAGCTCCTCACCTCTTGATTATCTTACTTCCCCTTGCCTACCTTACCCTCACTCTTTGTCCTTCAGTCTGTGTTCCACTTCTGCCTCCCAGCCAAAGCCTCTCTCTCCCTACCTCTTCTCTTGCCTTGTTGAGGAAGCCTTCTGGGCTGATGTGTGCCAACCCCAGTAACTGACTGCATGCTTCTGTGGTCACTCAACTCCTAAGTGCTGTCAATCACTTGTGTTCTACTACCCGGGTCAATTTATTGATCAGCTATATAGCCGTTACAATATCAAATAACATCAAAAAAGTGTAAAAACAGGATACAGGACATATTTCTTAAAGTGCTTATATAGATAGAGTAAGCCAGTTACATAAAGTACTAGATATATTGATTTTGTTAATTCTCATTTCATTTACAATAGAGTAAATCCGACATTGCCCCTAGAATCATGACACTACCTTTAGTTTCTGTCTAATTTTGGTAATTGCCAGAAAATATTTCGCAAGTCTCTCCAGAGACCATTGATCTGCTGTATGCATAAGTATTGATGTAAAACGGGATTTCTCTATATTATAACCGGTGTTAATAAATGTACCCAGCCAATATTTCCTTTCTTTAGCATACCATGAGCATACCCAGAGCACACGAATCCGGTTCTCCTTACCACCTACAAGACAATCACATTTACCTGAGAGGTCTTTCCCTTTATTATACCGAGCTCATAGAACACTGCTTTCAAAGCATTCAGATTAATAGGTAATAAAGCTATTGCGTAGAACTGAACTCTCCAAAATTTCTAGATACTGCTTAAAGCCAAAATCCCGGTTATTTTCAGCAGAGCAGCCTGAAAAGTAAGCTTTTTTTAAAAATTTCTAAATCCGCTTTATTCCAATAATTAGTTCTTTTCTTTGAAATATATTTCTTCTATTTTTTTTTTTTTTACCCGCCTACCTCACTCCGCGCTCCCCACTCCTTCGGACTCCTCAGTGCTCCTCGATCCACTGGCTGTCCTCTTCACGACAACTTTCCCAATCCCCCAGATGGCAGCCAACCTCTGAGGATTATCCTGGTATATCCCTTCACCGGGCAGGGTCCCCCTCCTCTGAGGGGGGAAGGCACCAGGAGGAGTCCAGCGCATGTCCTATTAGAACCCCAGAGGTGCTACTGAGGTAGGAGGCTCGAGGAGGAGTTCGATCTTGGTCGGGAGACAGAGGAGCTGTCATGCGGCGAGACGCGGGGCCATTTTCCGTTTCCTGGTGCTCCCGTACTACGGTCGCTTGCAACAGGGCCCCAGTCTCCACTAGGAGCCGCTGTTGAGTGAGTGGCCCACCCTACCCACCCCTTGAAGAGGAGAGCAGCCTTCTGGAC
Source organism: Neoceratodus forsteri (assembly GCA_016271365.2). Taxonomy (NCBI): domain Eukaryota; kingdom Metazoa; phylum Chordata; order Ceratodontiformes; family Ceratodontidae; genus Neoceratodus; species Neoceratodus forsteri. The sequence continues at coordinate 1,102,641,127 of CM028135.1, read as the reverse complement.
GCTCAATCCTCTTCATCCCCTGCCAACCCCCGGCACCCCGAGTCCGTTCCCGAACCTGGGTCGCCTGCATAGTTCGAGGTGTGGCGTCCAGTGCCTCAACCGTCTGCACCACTGGGCCTTCACCTCTATTTTTAAAGATGTCAACTTATGTCTGACCATTAATGCATTAAATGATGTAAACCAAAATTTGGACTTAAAGCCAAGTTTAAACCAGGATTCTTTTTCCTTCAGGCGGGACTTTGCAAGAGAAGAGTCTGGGAGATTTATTAGGTGTAACCAAAAGTTTACTTTTCGAGCCTCTATCAGTGCTGAAATATTGGTTAAGCCAGTTTCTGCTCTAATATAGGCAGCAGGGCAAGAGAGACCAAGCCTTAAAAATGTTCTGTAACATTTTAAAAAGGGGACTCATTAAAGTATTAATGTTGTTCAGTTCCCATATCTTAGTCCCATACAATAATTGAGTATCAAATTTAGCTTTTACCACTAAGACACCTTTAACAGAGTTTCCTCTATATCTGTAATTAAATCTTATCAATCCCCCTATAGTTTAAAAAAGTTTTCCTTTATCATATCAGTATGTACCTTCCATAGGCAGTTGGCTGTCACCCTTATGCCCAGATAAGTGTATGCCAACATAACCTTCACCTTTTCACCACTCAGACTCCGACGTCCCTTGAGTTCTTACTGCCAAATACGATTATTTTTGTTTTATTAAAATTTCTTTTGAGGCTCAGCTTCTCTAATTGTTTGCTGAGGAAATCCATTTTCTTTTGCAAACCACTCTTCGAGAAAAAAGAACGTCATCAGCGTACGCTAATGCTAGGCAGATGAAATCCTGAATTTTAAGAGGGTCTGATTGTAACTCTGTTATATCCCTCAGTAGTTTGTCCAGATATAAAGAGAATAAAAGAGTGTCTAAAACACACTCCTGGCAGACTCGTTTGTTCGTACTGAAGGGGAAAGAAGCTCACCACTACTCCCAAGTCTAATTAGGGCCCATGTTTTGGAATAAAGGGCTGAGATTATTGCTACCAGGTTTCTGTCAATTCCTCTCTCTAGTAACTGTATCCAGAGATGATTTCTTGACAATGAGTCAAAGGCTGAAGTATAATCAATAAACATTGTATACAATTTTTGTTTTCTCAAAAATACATGTTTTTCGATAAAATGTCTTAAGACATAAATGTTGTCTAATGTAGAATATTGTGATCTGAATCCAGCCTGAAGGTTGGATAATCCCCCTGTACTTTCAGCTTGCTCTTTTAGTCATTACAGAAGAATTTTTGAAAAGATTTTTAGATTTATATCCAAAGGGCTTATTGGCCTGTACATTGAAGGGTCTGAATGGTTATCTTTTTTGTGAATTGGAACGATATTTGAACCATGCCATGTACGTGGGAACTGATTTAAGGCAATAGATTTATTAGACATTGCAGTTAGGGCCCTGCACCATATCCTAGTTTCACATAAATAGACCTCTGCGGGGATCCCATCTGGTCACGGGGCCTTATTCTTTTTCAGTGTGTCATTTGCCATATATACTTCCTCAAAGGATATGCATGTGAGGGTGTTCGGGTCAACCTTCAGTGATATATTCAATTACTCTATATTTTGGTCAAAGAATATTTCCTTAAATAATTCTACCCATATATGTTCAGGGATATAAGTATCTATAGCTGATTTATGGTTGTTCGTGTCCCTAGCAACCCAAAGGTTTTTAGTATTCTTTGTTATTATAGTCTCCAACAAACATGCCCACTGTTTTGTATAGTAGGCTGCTTTTTTCTCCTTTAGTTTATATTCATTTCTTTTATTCTTTAGATGTCTTTATTTTTTTCGTTTCTTAATTGCACCAATAAATTATTTACTTCCAATTTAATCATTTTGCATTCTCTGTCGAATCATTCATTGTCTCCTATACCCAAGTCATTTCTTAAAGGTGGAGTCAACCTCTCCTTTATCTCAAGGAACAAACTGTTGAGTTCCACCAGTAATTGATCAAACTCTATTGCTCGTAAAGTAGTTACATTGTTATTTAACTGCGAACCATTTATCAGGGGCATAATTTTTATCTCTGAGTTTTGTTTCCAAATAATTCTCTTTGAAGATCTAATTTCTGTAAAAGGGAATCTTGCCTCATCATTAACTACCACTTCCTTTGCCTGTTTTATTTCTAATTTTAGTGGTCACTATCTGGCCTAATAATAATTTGAAAATCGTCCCATAAGTTAACATCTACTGTCCAAATAGCAGTATCAATTTTTGAGGCTCCTCTTGTTGAACAATAGGTAAAACCTCCTTCCTGATCACCTTGTATAGTGCCATTTAGCAGAAACATATTAAACTCAAGCAAAATGTCCATTAATTTCTTTCCAGAGCAATTAACGTTTCAGTCTTTTGTTTTTCTTTTTGTTAGAATCTCTAGAGCACCTTTGACACAGTGTAACGTGTTGTTGGATATGCCATCAAAATCGCCTACACGTGCATTAAAATTCCCTTGCAATAAAAATCAATTTTTGAGTACGTAACACTTAAATCATACATAAGCGCTCTTAAATTGTCCCAGACCTGGAGATCATAAAACTTCAAGTTACTAGGAGGAATATAAAAAGTTAATATAAATTCCACAGGTGCAAAGACCAAGAGGAATACTAAACAATTATCACTTTTTCTAAGAAGTTGAACTTTGTGACGGCCTCCCGCTTTAACAAATACAGCAAGGCCTCCTGATTATCTACCAGAGTTACATACTTTCTTACCTTTGACATGGAAACATGCATAGCCATTAAAACTAATGGCCTCATCTAAATGATGCCACGTCTCTTGAACGCATAGCACATCAAGTTGTGCCAGGAAATTAGTTAATTCTTTATCATAGCAAACTTTACTCCACCCGGCAATATTCCAGGAAAGAATTTGTATACTACCCTCATTTAGATGTCAGGTCAGATAATTCTAAGAGGTCAATGGCCCCAAATCTATTTTCCACTGGGATTACTCGCATCACAGTCGAAGGCAACCTGATGTGAAATCCGGAAGCGTTAGCTAATGCTTTCAACAACTTCTTCACTGGCCTGGATAGATACATTGATCCCACACCTGGCAACATTAACTTCTCTCCCTCTGCCACTCACACTGGTCCCAACTTCCACTTCCGTCTGGTTACGTGGAAGGAAGTCCACTCTCTGCTAAACACCATCAAACCGGACGGCGCTCCTGGGTTTGACAATCTGGAGCCTAAATTTCTGAAAATGACTGCCCCAATTATTGCGGCCCCACTAAGGAACCTGTTTAACAAATCCCTCTATCTTGGGCAATTCCCCACTAAATGGAAATTGGCCACTGTAGTCCCCTATACATAAAGGCAGTGTTAAGGACCAAATTGAAAACTATAGACCTATATCCATACTCAGTGTACTTGCGAAAACGCTGGAGAAACTGGTGCACAGACAAATCCTTGACTATATTGAAACCCATAATCTACTTTACAGAGGTGCAGCATGGATTCAGGAAAAACCACGGCACAGACACAGCCCTTGTCAAGTTCACCTTGGATGTACTAGGGGCTATGGATCAAGGTCTAGCCACTGGTACCCTATTCCTGGATCTAACGAAAGCCTTTGACTTGGTGAACCATGATCTCCTTGTTACCTGCTTTCAGAACCTAGGTCTTGAACTACTTGCCTCCTCCTCCTGGTTTCAACATTATCTCTGTGGGAGAAAGCAGCTGGTAAAATGGAAGGGTATGACCTCCATAATTAGGCCAGTGCACCAAGGAGTCCCCCAAGGGTCCATCCTTGGACCCCTGCTATTTACCATCTTCATCAACAGCATGCCAAAGCATTGCGGAAGGGCCAACATCCAATTGTATGCAGATGATGCTATTATCTATAGGAGTTCGAAAGACTTAAATCAACTAAACCGGAACCTCAATATGGACTTCAGAGTGCTGGAAAAGTGGCTAGTGGATAAGAAACTTTTCCTCAACCTCAGTAAATCCAAGGCCATGCTTTTCAGTCCCAAACGCTTGGGAGCCAATAGATCAAACCTCCTACAGATCTCTTCGTCCAATGGGACTACACTTGAGGTCTGTGCATCCATAAAATATCTTGGAGTACACCTGGATCAGGAGCTAACCCTGAGCCCGCACATTGAGGCAACTGCCAAGATCCTCCATCAAAGAATTGTCCTGTTATACAGACTTGGTGGATTCCTCTCCAGGGAAGCTTTTATGGCAGTCACCACAGGTACCATTCTTCCAGTGTTTCTTTATGGTGCTCCCCTATTACAGCCTCTTCGGGGCACTGAACTCAACAAACTCAGAGAACTTTACCACAAAATTGTCCACCTTGCAGCTGCTGCTTATCCCTAAGATCACCACTGCAATGTTCTTACCTCTCTGAGCTGGCCATCACTAGAGACCAGGCTTGCATATCCTACACTCTGTCTGATGTTCAAAACAGCCAAACTGTCAGCCCTCTCCAGCCTAAATGGACTTCTCCTATTCATGACAGCTAATCGTGACCTGAGGTCTGCTGCCCACCCCCTCCTGGAAGTCCCTAGGACACAAACCTGAGCTGGTGACAGGTCCTTTGCAAGCTCTGCCCCGCCATTCTGGAACAGCCTACCCTCAGCAGTGACAAACTGCTCTACTTGGTACTCATTTAAAAATGTCCTAAACTCTCATTTGCTGGTAGTAAACAAATGCTGCTGCACTTGAAATGTTGGTGCCCTTACTTTTACTGTACCCCATGCACTCCAGGGCTCTCCTCCTATGCCAGGCCTCCCACACATTCAGTGCCCAACCAAAGCACACCTCTTGCCGAGTTGGTGTCCCCCAGCTACATCATTATGACCCCCTATCCCGATTCCTGAGGTTTGACATGTTTCTGGTTACCTTTACATTGTTTAGTGGCAGGTCGCCTGTATACCTACCCTGTATACCTGACTACCTCTACTGCTACCTGTTTTTTTGTCTACTGTATGCTCCTTATGTGTGAACCAATGTGATTAACTGCCCTACCTTTGTCGCTTATATGCTTATGTGCCTTTCATCTGTAATTAATTCCGTGTCACCCCTGAAAAAGGGACCCTGTTGTCTCAGTAGGCTCACCCGGTCTACAAATTTCAATAAATAAAATAAATAAGTTACTGAATGCTCAAAGGTAGTTGGGTACTTCTGCAACACTGTAACAACTTCTAGAACTTGTGAATCAAATATATTCAATCTAAGGCAGTTCAGTATAGCACTTTTTGATAAAATTAGATCAGCCAGGTATGACTGTTGACTTGGATATCCACCTGGCTTGAGTGTTCCGATCTACTAGCCAAAACTTCATTAGCTTTCCTAATTGGAATATGGAGAAAGTTTTTCCACAGGCCTTGGATAATGTTTGTTGGAGTATCATCATCCTCACTGTCCACAGTATATAAGCCAAACATACTGATGAAAATGTTTCCCATATTGGTGCCCTTTTGCACAGACCCCTGTTTGTTAAACAGATGTCTGTTAGGAAAGATTATCAATAAATCTCCATTTTGAATAGTTAAGCAATTAAGCCAGACATAATTTGCTACTCTTGGAGAATAAAAAAGAACATCAATCATAATAGCAGCTTTAACCGATAATTCCTAATTTCAGCAATTTCTCCCAAATCCAAGTCAAAATCTAGCACCTGTTTCAATTTTTGAGCAAGGGCTATACTAATATCACCAACAATATCACCCAGCCAATCCGTAGGACCCAGGAATTGTAAAATTGGTAAGAGAATTTGATCGGGATCTACTCTCTTGTCTTGAACCATCTCATTCCCATCCCCCTTAGCATTGTATTTATTAATTTCACACTGCCTATTATCCCATGTTATCCCACCTGGTTTATTCCTTAATTTGGCCATACTCTCACTTGCTCTTGAGGGTCGGGTAACAATCTATCCTCATTGTACATAGATTTTCCCTCCCTTTGTTAATTATCTCATTAGGGTCTGTTACAATTGATTCTGTTTGTTGCGCAGTCGGCTCAGTTGTATCTGGACTGGATCTAGGGTTTTCATCTACCAGGAAAATTTTTTGACCTTGGGGATTGACCTGCGATTCTTTATTGGATTTCTGTTTAAGACCATTATTTTCAACAGTACACCTCTTTTTGTTTCTCCTTCCCCCCTTTTTTATTTTGTCTGCATACGTGATCATTCTGTACTTTTTGTTTTGCCTGTTTTTTCTCTCCCCCTTTTTCCCGTTTTACAGTTTGCGTTAAAGGTTTTCTCAGTACTGCTTTCTGGAATGCAAATACTGCTGAAATCTGGTCTTCCCACAGCCATGGTAGATTTTTCCAGTATTTCAATAGAGATGCATTTATCTTCCATGGTCAGTACCCTTAATAGAATCTCATCAAGTTTAACTGTTTGATGCCACTTCTGCTCTTAATAGGTCCAGGAGATCATTGTTAATGAATATTTGTTTCAAAATCATAAGATTTGCATGATGCTGTTTTTTTAATGTTATAATTACATCCTCGCTCAAACAAGTAGGCCAGCCAGGGTTATACTACCTGTTTTCTGAGGTTCCCTCTTGTTGTGAGTTAGGTTGACATGCCCAAATTACAGTTGCAATTTTTACAACTTTGTGGCTGAGTCATTCTGCTTTTGCAGTGTTTTAAACCATTTATTGTTGTTTGTAAATCTTGAATTACATCATTTAGTGCTTGAGTTTTTTAATCGGACCTGAGTTATTTGTATTTGACTCAGAATTTTCTAGGTCCCAAATATTAGGGGATTCTTCCAATTCTGTATTATTAAATACCCTAGAATTGTTATCAAATACCAGCAATGTCTGAATTACGTAAGTTTTCTCCTCCTATTTGGGAGCAGGTATCAGCTTTTTCTGGCTGTGATGTTACCATTTCTTGTAACTCAGCGTTTAATAGACTACTGGTCTTTGATTCAGATTCTAATCTAGCTTCTTTGAATGTTACAGGAGTAGCTGCATTATCACCACTGGAGACAATTATATGCATATGGTCTGCAATTTTAATTTGCTTTATGTTGATGTTACCCTTTCTGTTAAGCAGTTTGTCACGTAGTGGCAAAAGATCAGAATCAGTACGCCTCTGTAGTCTAGTATTAACCATTATTCCGCTATAGCTGCACAATAATGAACACTGTAAACAATGCAAAATAAGCAAAGCAGGCAAATCTATGTATAGGAAGAAACTATAATTAAAGCAAAAACAAGAGATTCCCTCTTCAAAGATCCAAATTATAATCCAAGGGATAGTAGTAGATAGTCCTTCAAATTAGGTCAGATCAAATCAGTTTGTTTCAAACCCTTGGTCACATGTCCATACCCAGTTCAAGGTCAGTTCACCTATTTCCAGGTGATTTAAAATTCTTCCTTCCTTAAGAGTTTTTAAAGATTTAGCAACTGGGAGGGATGGAAATGCCCGAAAAGTACTTGGATGTGCTTGGATGTACTTAGATGTGCAATAGTGCGATAATTCGTTAACTTCATCAACTGGAGAAGAAAGCCACAGCGAGCGTGCCAACTTTGTGTGCTTTGTTCCCTTATAGCAGAAGAAATACTCCTGCAACATCACAGGCCCTAGACAGGCTGATTAGGGACTCCTCTGATTATTAGTTTTGTGCGCAAATAGAGTCGGCAACTAAAATCAGAAAGAAAATAAAATAGAATAAAATATCAGTATAATATAAGAGTAAGAGCACTTTTTTGCAACACTGCTAAGCTGTGGCATAAAAAACTAGAGTTTAAACAACAAACTAGTCGACTATCTACTAAAAATAGATATAAATTGTGAGTGCATTCCCACATTTAAAACAAAATAAAATCGTCCAAGTCAAAACACATAGTCAGGAGAAGAAAATCAAAGACAGACACAGCTGAGTCAGCTCACCCTGCTATTTGTACGGGTTTGTGTAAATTAACACAATTATGCAATACTTTCTCTTCTTTTAAGAAAAGGAAAAAGCGTAAATTACATAAAATAGGTAGCAGTTAGTAGATGGATAATTATTTCAACTGTTTCAACTGTGATTCTTACAAGACTTTTCCTCTAATTAGGTAAAAGCCTATTAAGACAAACACTTACTCCATTTTCTTCTGTATAGTCCCTCCAGATTTTATCCACTGTGGCAAGATAACAGCCATCATATCCGTGGCCTGCTAACAAGATCCGACAGTTCCAACAAGCCGTTTATCCCCAATCGGAGAAAGAAATAGGCGAGAGGAAATGACTGCGAGTATCACTGGTGAGCAATGCTGGTGTTCTCCAAAAATGGCGTGTCTGTCTAACAGAACGCCAGTCCTGCGCAGAAGTACTCAGCAGTCATGTGACTCTTAACATCAATCACTATCTGCCCTGGGAAAATCAGATTGTTACGCACTATCGCAAACAATAAATAAAAGGATACAAAATCCATAAGTTAAAAAAAAATCTCAGAGTAAAGATAAATGTAAAATATGAGTCAGAGTTTCAACTAACGAAGGTTATAATCTTTAAAAAATTCCTCCAGATTTTATCCACTGTGGCAAGATAACAGCCATCATATCCGTGGCCTGCTAACAAGATCCGACAGTTCCAACAGGCCGTTTATCCCCAATCGGAGAAAGAAATAGGCGAGAGGAAATGACTGCGAGTATCACTGGTGAGCAATGCTGGTGTTCTCCAAAAATGGCGTGTCTGTCGAACAGAACGCCAGTCCTGAGCAGAAGTACTCAGCAGTCATGTGACTCTTAACATCAATCACTATCTGCCCTGGGAAAATCAGATTGTTACGCACTATCGCAAACAATAAATAAAAGGATACAAAATCCATAAGTTAAAAAAAAATCTCAGAGTAAAGATAAATGTAAAATATCAGTCAGAGTTTCAACTAACGAAGGTTATAATCTTTAAAAAATCTTAATAAAAAGACACTCAAATCCCAGAGCGCAGAACACTAACGTAATTAAGTAATTAGAAAACAAACTCAGCAGCCTCCTTGGCTACAATTCCTCCTAGACTCAGGGCATATCAATAAAATACTCTCCTACTATCCTGCAAGCTCTCAAGATCAAAAGAAGGAGGGCATATACTACAAGTTAAGAAAACACTCAAAAGACAGTGCTACAAAAAGATACAGTGCAGCGCTACAGTGCTACAAGTTAAAACAAAACGAACACTCAAAAGATACAGTGCTACAAAAAGATACAGTGCAGCACTACAGTGCTACAAGTTAAAACAAAACAAACACTCAAAGGACACAGTGCTACAAAAAGATACATTGTAGCGCTACACTGCTACAAGTTAAAACAAAACAAACACTCATACAGTGCTACAAAAAGATACAGTGCAGCGCTACAGTGCTACAAGTTAAAACAAAAAAAACACTCAAAAGATACAGTGCTACAAAAAGATACAGTGCAGCACTATAGTGCTACAAGTTAAAACAAAACAAACACTCAAAAGACCCGAGACATACAAAGCACAGCATATACTCCCCTGCATATATATATTTTTCCAAGTACAGTGCTGTGTGTTATACTACAATAAAGCAGTAAAGCAGCAAAATCGCCAGGTCCAATTTCTGAGTTTTTTTTTTCAGGTGGCTGGCATGGAGGTTTTTAGTGCAGTCAGCTTGTATCAGCTCCTCTTGCCATCCGACAGGCTTTCTTCATTCAGCTTCTAGCTCCAGCACGCTACCACCTCCATGCCTTCCTCCCAGGTGCGACAAAGAAGAGAGGGTAACCACCGACCAGGACCAAGTGCTTAAAAGAAATTCTGGAAAGGTTACACTCTCTTTCTTAACATAGGTGGCATACCTTTTATAAATATAAAACTCACCGTGTAACCCTGCATCCAGCTGTTACTCCTCAAGGGCTGGAGCGCAAAGCACAACATCCTCCTCCTCCGTCAGCTGTCAGGTGACGAAAAAGGCAGGGCAGGAATGTTATAAGCACAATAACCCACTGCGGTTATAGGGGATTAATCAACATCCCGGGTGCTTTGAGGACACTCAGCCTGTGGCCTCATGCCTCACAATGCAACCGGGGCGTTAAATTAATCATCAATAACCGTACACCCTGTCATGGGTTATTGCTTACTTAACATAATCACTGGACTGCCTTATGGCTATTGTAATAAAAATGTGTTTTAAACAGGGTTAAACCGTGTTCAGCACGTGATTAGTCTCTACATGTATATTAATAAAAGATTAACATAAGGCGGATAGAATGCTTACAGAAGGCATAAATTGGTGTCAGAGACTTGATTAGCGGCCTTTGCTAATCAACATGAAAAATGATTAGAAATTGGTCGAAGTTGATTAGCAGTGGGGGGTCCAAAATGTGAGAGAGATGGCTAAAAATAGTGAAAAATAGTGCTGTTTGCGCATTCCAAGACCTGTGGTCCTGGAAAATTTGATTAGCACGTATCACGAATCAAAAACAAAATAGATTCGCGGTTGCCAGTTTTTGATTCGCAAATGGCGATGTGAACCTGCTTATTTTATGCCTTGCTTACTTACAGCAGATCAGAAAGTTCTATTTCTCAGACCCTTTTTATAATAAAAATTACTTCATTTATAACATTTTAAAATTACTTAAAAAGAATCCTGGGTTTAGGATATTTCAACATTCAGATGTACAAACACATAGAATGGCAATGTATCTCTACTGACCTTTATATACATACACCTAATCAATTAACCCTAACTAACCTGACTTAAAACTCATTGCTAAAAAAAACAAGTGCCATGTTTTTATGATGATTCTACAGATTTAAAGTAAGTCAAGTTAATGTCCAGGTGTAGCTTTCTAAATTTTCCATGCAAGGAGAATATATGGTGTCAAAGAGGTCCAGTTTGTCCTCCAGAGAACAGCTGATTCTTTCATGAGATGCTGTAATGCTCATATTTCTTCACCAATCTGCTAACCAACTTAAATTTTTTTTTTAACTAGAAGAGACACACTAAGCTGAAGCATGTTTACAGATGCAATCGGGGAGCACAAGGAAGTTAAGTGACTTGTTTAGGGTCACACAGTATGCAAGTGGAGGCTGTGAGATTCAAACCCAGGTCTCCAGGTTTGTATCTCAGCCTTAAACCACTGTACTATATTGCCTCCAGTTTTAGTCTAGATTTAACAAATTGTTTAAAACACACAATTTACTGATTATGTAACATAATGTTGATTATATCTATGATATATATTCAGTATCAAGCATATGGTTTACTAAAACTAAGTAAAGAGGTATGTCTCTCACTATTGTCTCATTTTCATATCTATTACTAACCTTTCCATTAGAAAGTGGCCTTCAACCTCCGGGCATCTCACTAAGCTATTAGTAATAATCTTGACCCATTTCTTTTTTTTTTTTAATAATTGAAAATTGTTATTGAAAGATTAGGATAAAGAAACAATAATACTTTGTAAAATCTATGTATATCCCTTAAGTAAACCTTAAAATGAACCATCACAGTAAATACAAACTTGAGCTGTCACGTATTAATACTCAATAGAGATTCTTGACCCATTTCAGTCTTGACTTTTTGCAGGACATATGGCAAAAACTGCCCTACTCAGATTGTTAATGAAACTGCCGTGCTCAGATTGTTAATGAAACTACCCTACTCAGATTGTTAATGAAACTGCCCGACTCAGAATGTTAATAAAATTGCCCTACTCAGACTGTTAATGAAACTGCCCTACTCAGATTGTTGATGAAGCTGCCCTGCTTAGATAGTTGATGAAACTGCACTACTCAGATTGTTAATGACATTCTCGTGATCTTGGCTAGCAGCTCCCCTCTCTCTTCTTATCCACCTTGATTTCAGTGGTGCTGCTTTTTTTTGAAATAGAGGTTTATTGAAATTTTCAATATTGTAACTACAGTCACACAACATGCAAACCACATGGGGTACAATACAATCTACTAAAACACAACCCAGTGCCAGGATGAATAAACTGTAAATATTGCAATAGTCTGTTTCCTTAAGTTGCTGCAAGCAGCCTGGTGGGTCCCCTGTGTCCGCCGGCTGCCTCCTTGCTGTACTGCCCGCCGATCACCAGACCGAAGGTACGCTGCTGAAACTTCTAGCGTCTGCATGCCGACTGGCCAGAACCATCGGCTCTGCCTGCTGATTGGCTGCTCCACTTTTTTAAATTCTTTGCTACTTCTACTCCTTTTGGACTTTAAGCTAATTTTATTTACTGATTCTGGTACTGGTTAAGTTTCTCCAGATTGTCCTGTGAATGCTAACTGAAATGTGAATCTAAGCCTGTTTACAGCAGTTTTGCACTTCAAGGGTTGTTTGAAGTGCAGGGTCCTTTAGAGTGTAGGTTTTTAGGTTTTAAAGTATTACAGCTCTCTTTGTTTTAAGGTCCTGTGGTGTTTTACCCTGGATCAGAAACTAAGCTTAAAGTGATACAGCTTTTTGTGAACACTTCTCTGTAGACCAGGTTTCATTTGTGTCACAGTTGTAAGCTGTGCCCTGCAAATGATCCCATTTTTGTTTCACTTTCTCTCCTTCCTGCTTGAATTTTTTGCCCACCCTCTGTCTCCCACCACCAGCCTTTATTAAATACTCCCCCCCCCCCCGTGGCACTTCCCCTAGGCAATCTTCATCCTCCCCTTTTACTAATATTGCAGCTCCCTTTAAAGATACAGAATGCAGTTATAGGGCCTAACACTTGTTGGTGTTAATCTTAACTCTTTAAGTTAGAAGACACCACACTGAACTCTAAACCAACCTAATTTCTTCCCGTTCTAAAGGCGTCCCCGCATCTACTCACTTTCTACTCTCGGAAGACACCACACTGAACTCTAACGCAGCCTAATTTTTTTAACAAATGAAGGAATCGGTGTGTCTCACCGACCAGCAGACACAGCTGCATTAATTATTAAGCTGCACATACTGAAAGCCACGGATCAGTGCCCAAGGTCGGCTCACAAGTTGGTGCTGCCTGGCTGAGACTAATGACCGGATTCCTGCTGAAAACAGGAAGAAGAAGCATTTGTCAGTGCTGAACGTTTGCTTGCTGATATTAGCATTGGACGTGCAGCAGTTAGACAGATGCAGAATAGGAATGGCAGTGAAGTATTGAACTCACGCCAACCCTACCTCCTCCTTGCAGAAATGGACAGGCATTGGGGTGTGCCTTTGGGTTGTCGCCCATAACGCTCATGGCATTTCACCTCACCCTATCCTGCAGACACTGACAAGTGTTGAGGTGTGCCTTGGGGTGTTCAGCTTCACAGTCACCCCATTTCATAAGGACATACGCTGAAATGGATGTAGTATAGGAGAATGGGATGAACTCTGGGGCAAAAGAGTCCAAGGCACACCTCGATACCTGTCACTGGCTTCAGGGTGGAGGGGATGGAATGGCGTGAGCATTACAGCCGGCAATCCAAAGCACACCCCTCTTGATGCCTGTCAGTCTGTACAGGTTGGGACGTTATGGTTAGAAACCCTTAACGCCTCAGGTGTCTGTTGGTATTTGCATTACAGATTTTCAACATGGCCTTTCTGTGACCCCCACCTTATGAAAACATTTGGGACCTCTGCTCATGAACAGTGGCACTGTGAGTTAGTTAATCTGTCCTGAACTTTGATTTCCCACAGTGACCGCACCATTCTACACCAGATGTGCGAAAACACTGATTGGGTAGGATATGAAGAATGACAGCTGTACTAGTCATAGGGGGTGTGAAGAGATGGCAATGTTGAAAATCTGAAGTGAAAATATTAAAAATTCTCGAACTTCTGAGCGTATGTGGAAACTGCATAACGCACGCTCATAACACAGTCATTTAGTGGAATTATTTCACCAAATTTTCAACATAGGCATTTTGTGACCTCTGTTCATGAACACTGTCACTACGATTTTCTTAATCTGTCCCAAACATTGATTTCCCACAGTGACCACGCCATTGTGCGCCAGATGTGCGAAAACACATTTCGGGCAGGATGTGAGAAATGACAGCTGTACTGTACATAAGGAAGTGTGCAAAATTGACAATATTGAAAAGTTTGAGTGAAAATATTACAAATTTTTAAAGTTACGAGTGTGCAAATATTACAAAATTTTAGTTACGAGTGTGTGTGGAAACTGCACAATGCACGCTCGTAACATAGTCATTTTATGGACTTTTGTCACCAAATTTTCAACATAGGTATTTTAGGACCTCTGCTAATGAATAGTGTCACTGTGATTTTCTTAATCTGTCGAGAACACTGATTTCCCAAGCGACCACGCTATTCTGTGCCGGAAGTGTGAAAACACATTTTGGCCAGGATGTGAAAAATGACAGCTGTACTGTTCATAAGGAGGTGAGAAAAAATGGCAATGTTGAAAATCTGGAGTGAAAATATTACAGATTCACGAAGTTACGAGTGTACATGGAAACTGCCCAAAGCACACTCGTAACACAGTCCTTTTTTGGAATTTTTTCACCAAATTTGCAACATAGGCTTTTTGAGAGCCTACCTCATGAACAGTGACACTGTTGTTTCGTTAATCAGTCCTGAAAGGTGATTCCGTGCAGTGACTGAGAAATCACCTTTCTGGACCGAATAACCAGATGACAGTCACTGAATTCATGAGATGGGGTCCCAAGAACTCCATGTTGAAAATTTGGTTCCGAGATAGCCACATAACTTGGAAAAAAAAAAACATTTACGCCATTATACAGCTTACCAGCATTTCTTCAGTTCACGGTTGGCTTTGAAGAGTGCAGACGTGTTCCCGGTCCATCAAAGATCGACACGCCAGGCTCCGGAGGTAAGTATGGGGGGTGGAGAGGGGAGATGGGGGTGCACAGAGGGTGAGTGCAGGTTAGGGGAAGGGGCACTGGACTCAACAAGGGACCGTTTTTCTTTTACAGGGAAAAAAAATAATGCAGGAAGGTTTTCTTATTTTACAGGTACTTTGGCATGCTGCGGTGGGCTCTCAGTGTGCCACCTAAGTGTTTCTTGGGGGAAGGGGCTGTAGCCAACAGAGACTGGGCACCCCATTGGCAGAATGTTGGGGGGCGGGCGCATGAGTCGAGGGGGATTGGGCACCCCCCTCAGCACACAACAAATGGGGAGGGGCATTATGCTGATGGGGATTGGCTACCTCGTCTGCAAATGAACTGGGGAGGAGGCATGCCGACAGAGGGATTGGGCACCCCCATCAGCTTTCATTGGGACTGTGAGAAGTGGCGGCTGTCTGTCGGCTTCCATGGGGACTGTGAGAGGCCGACGGAGAAGCCGCCACCATGTTTATTGAAACAGGACACCAGACAATGCAACTGTAATTCACTGCTGCAATCAGGGACCGCCCCAGCAGCAAAAATAGCTGATTGTTAATGACAGGGCGCTCCCTGATTGCAGCGGCGAGTTTCTTTCAAGCTGATGGCAAGCTACACTACTGCTGTCATGGACAGCGTGATCATCTATTGGTGCCACACAGACCAGCCCCAAAATGGGCTGCTGGCATTGGCAAAAATACTGTGCCACAATATGTTTCTTGCACATGCGTGCAAGCAAACATAAAAATGGGTCTTGACTATACCCGTCGAGTCCCCCGAGTCCTGAACGCACAGTTTATCCTTCTCTTGATGGTAGCCCTGCCTATAATGGGCCCATACCTGGATAACACCTCGAACCACCAAAGCTGTGTACTTGCAGAAAAGAGTCCTCCAGCCCAGTGGGAGACATGCAGTAACACCCAGCTATTTGACCATCCCCCCCCACCCCATGCCAAGTACCACAGCCCCCCAGGACTCAACACACCAATACTGAGCCTACACCCAGGACTACTTAGCAGCCTTTGCACCCGTCCAACAACACACGAGGCACAGACTCGGCGGAGAGCAAGTACAACCCGCCTTTTCCCTAAATTACCTAGGATTTTTAATTTTTAATTTTTTATTTATTAAACTCTAGGATTACAAATACTTTTGAGCAGGAACTGCTCATTTACAAAGGTTCCACTTCAAAGGATGGAAGGTTAACATACAAACAAAGGTAAACAATAACATAGAGTCGCAAAAACAAAATACAGTATTTCAGGCAGAGAGACAGCAAGAGGACGGTAAAGCCAGGTGAGCAAGCAGTAGGGGCGGGGAGGGTGGGTGGGGGCGGGGAGGGAGGGTGGGGGTCAGGAAGGAGTAGGCAGGCTGAAGGGCCATTGTCTGGGAGGGTGGTTGGTGTGAGAAATGCAAGGTAGAGGGGACAGGAGTCTGAAGTGCTAAAAGATTGGAGGGTGTGGGTGAGGTAGGGGAGGAATGGGGGAGGGGTAAGGTGAGAAGGAAGAAAGCGGAGGACAAGGATAATTGGCCAGATGGAGTTTAGGGCCAAATAATGCCAGGTGAGAGTGTTGAGGTGGTTACCAATTAGGAGAAGCAGTCACATTGGCTGGTTGTAGAGAGGTGAAGTCATAGTTGCCTTTTAAAGGGGCTGAGCGTAGTAGTTGAAAGGGATTCCTGGTTGAGTGAATTAAACCACTGGGGGGCCCTGTGGGTGAATGACCTCTGGCCCATAGTGGTCCAGCATCTGGGGACTGGAAGGTTTGATTTAGAGTACTTCGGGTATGTTGGGTGCTGCAGTGGGCAGTCAGAAGATTTTCATCCCAGGTAGCATGAGCCCAAGGATAACCATTTTGATTAAGAGGCAAGTCTGGTATTGGATCCTGCTGATGAGTACGTATGTGTTAGGTGGGCCGGGCAGCGCCCGTAAGAAGTCTGCATGCTTGTTAAGCACCACAGATATCCTGCGGAGGGCTATAGGAGAAGCGGAGCTGTAGATGACAAGCCCATGGTCTATAATGCAGGTGACAGAGCTGTAGATAGCCAGTCTAAGGGCCTTTGTGGTCATACAGTGCTTGTGCTTGTGAAGCAGGCCAATCCGTATGTTAGCGGCCTTTGCAACATTGTTGATGTGCAGAGCGTAGGAGAAGGAACAGTCCAGAGTAAAGCCGAGGTGTTTGAACTGAAGAACCTGCTCAAGTGTAACCCCTGAATGGTTATTGATGATGAAGGGTAGAGAGTTATGTTTGCTCCTTCCGTTGCAGAAAGTCATAACTTTTGCCTTGCTGTAGTTCATGGCAAGTTTGTGAGAGCTAAACCATTCCTCAACGCATTTGAAGTCACGCTGTAGCTGCCCTTCTAGATGCTTGGTGTCACGATGGCTAGAAAATACGACTGTGTCATCCACGTAGAGGAGCGTTTTCTGATGGCAAATGCTAGGGAGGCTATTCAGGAAGAGACTAAAGAGTAGTGGTCCAAGGATGGACCCCTGCAATACTCCAGAGAGGACTGGTTTCTTATCAGAGGTGACATCAGCAATCCTAACTCGCTGGACCCTTCCCTCAAGGTAGCTTGTTATCCAGAGCAAGGCATCCTTGGAGAGCCCGATAGCTGACAGTTACCGGAGTAGGAGTGGATGATTGATGGTTAAGATCAATGAGTACTGCACCCACACAGTTTCCTTGGTTGAGGGTGGTGTGGATGAATCCCGTAAATTCCAATAGTGCAGTGGTAGTGCTATGCCCGTTTCTAAATCCATGTTGTTCAGGGCGCTGGATATCATATTTTTCCAGATACTTGACTAGCTGGTCTGATACAATTCATTCCAGGGCTTTAGATAAGGGGGAGGATAGAGATGGGTCTGTAGTTGGTATGCAGTGACCTATCACTGCTTTTGTGTACAGGTGTGATGGTTGCCTGCTTCCAGAGAGTTGGGAATTGGGCCAGCCTCAGAGAGAGGTTAAAGATCTTTGTTAGGGGTTCAAGGATTCCATCTAGGACTAGTGCAATCAACTTCAGGTTGAGGGAGTCACAGCTGTACCCTGAATTGTGTATGGCTTTGCGAATATAAGTACGGGCTAAGTGGATTGGGAGCACTTTGAAATAGAATTTCAGGAGTGAGCTATCGTGGCCAGCAGTGTCATGGTAAGTGCTGGCGGAAGGGGCGTTGAAAAAGTCCGGTGGTAGTACACTGTCCAAGTTGGAAAACGCATTGTTGAAAGTATTGGTGATAGTACCAAGGTCAAGCGTAGGAGTTCCGTCAATGTTTAACATGGTGGGTGGAGATTTAGGGTCTTTCCCTGTGAGGTCTTTCATGTTACTCCATAGAAACATAGACTTTGATGGCAGATAAGGACCGCTTGGCCCACCTAGTCTGCCCATTTCCCTACCTAGAGGATAAGCTGCAGATCCTATTTAACCAACAGCCTATTTCTTCCTACCCCCCATAAAAATTGGCTTATGTCTGTCCCATGCATTTTTGAATTCTCCCACAGTTTTAGACCCCACAACCTCCTCAGGAAGGCTCTCTGTGAAAAAATACTTCCTCACATTGCCCCTGCCCCGTCCCCCCTCTATCTTCAAATTGTGTCCCCTTGTTCTTGCACATCTCTTTTTCTGAAAGATGCTTCCCTCTTGGACTTTGTTGATTCCACTGAGGTACTTAAACATTTCTATCATGTCCCCCCATCCCTTCTTTCCTCAAGGGCATACATAATCAGCTCCTTTAGTCTCTCCTCGTATAGGTTCTCTTGAAGACCCTGCACCATTTTAGTTGCCCTCCTCTGAACTGCCTCCATCCTGTCTATGTCCTTACGGAGATGGGGTCACCAGAACTCGATGCAGTACTCCAGATGGGGTCTCACCAACAGTCTGCCCAGAGGGATAACAACTTCCTGTTTTCTGCTGGTGATGCCTCTCCCTATACATCCCAGTATCCAGCGTGTGAAATTCCTATACCTTAGGTGCCCCAGGGCAGGTACTTTTGCATCCGGACACCTACTGATCTTCAGTGCCTGCCCTGCAGGGCACCTAAGGTATTCCTGCTTTCTCCTTTTTTTTTGTTGTTGTTGCTGTTGCACCTGTGGCTTTAAATTGCACTGGGGCCTTTTTTTTCCCCCCTGGAGTGGAGTCTCGGTGAGTGCAGCGCAGAGAGCGGACACTGGGACATAATCACGAGCTACACTAAAGTGTTCGTCCCAGTGTCAGCTGACATGTTAAGATGCTGGCTAAGGAGAGGAGGGCATTATTTGTCCTACAGCCAACCGCGATGTAGCAGGGGCCCTTCTGTCACTGCTGGAGGCGGGTTTCACCATCGGATGCCAATCGCAGACTGCAGTTTGCATAGCGTGCCCACCCCTTCTTCAGTGTGATGCCAGGACCCTGCTGCAAAGCGCGGCAGTCTGCGCTATAGTGCTGAGCTGTTAGGTCGTTCCTGTGTGTGTGTGAGTGAGACTGAACCTCAGAGAAGCGCCCACACAGCAATCATGATCGCAGATTGCGATCAGACTGATAGGTTAGTGACCGACTGTTCTGTGTTTGAAAAAAATCGAAAGCTCTTTTAAGAGCTACACACTGCCCATATACTATTTAATTGCTGTACTTTGAATTGGGGGACTTGGACTTAGGCAGGAGAGGTGAGTGAGACCATGAGGTTCTGTGGTAGCACTGAGAGCAAAATCGGGATTCGGCGACCTTCACCAGATGAAGAAAATATCAAACAATATAGAAAAATCAGTTACTTTACTAAGATCAAGACAGGGCTACTGTATATTATAGTAGTAAGAGGGAACAACTCTGGAGTGCAGTCATTGAAAGGGATAGTTAGCTTAACTCATTACATCAGTTTAAGAGCTGAAGGTAATTAGCTGGTCTAAAGCAAGCAGTTTATGGTCTGTCTGGATCTGATTGTACTGCAACAGGCATACAACTGCTGGAAATAAAAATCAGCTAAACAGACTACTAGTCTGACTAGACCTTAGTAGGTATAATGTCTTGGTGTAGTAGGGGCCATTCATATACGTTTTTCAGGCTGCAGAAAGTTGGCAACAGGGTCTGTTTTTTTCCCCTCAGTTGCTTGCTTATAGCTTCTTGGGGGAACTTTGCTGTGTATGATTCACATCACAGACAGTAAAATCTGCCTATCAATAAAATGTGAGCCTGTGTGTTAGTAACTGCCAGTTACTGAGGCATAACATAAAATAAAAAAAGCTTCTTGTAGTAGAGGCCTGGTAAGGAGCTTGGCTAATAGAGCTATTGCCTTGGACCTAGTTGTACAATGAAGTACCACCTAGCCAAGCTAACCTAAATAAAGGTTGAGGTTGAAACTTCAGACTGAGAGGGGTGGTGCTGCCAAACTCTAAAGTTAAAAAGCTTTTTACAAGCTCCTCTGACCTCTATCTGTAAATACAGGCTGGGGTCTAAAATAAAACATTTTAAAGAAAGTTTGAACAAGCTTTTTCTACAACTTAAGCTACTGTTGAATTTTATTACCTAAAATCTGAATACTGTTTAAAAAAAAACATCTGTTTAAAACACATTTTATCTAACCTAAAATCTGAATACTGATATAAAACTCTGGATAGGTTTTTTTACAAGCTACTCTGTGGACCATCTCAAATCTGAATACTGAGTGACATAAAAAATCTCTTAAGCTTCTTTTATAAGCTAGTCCCTACTTGTCTGTGGCGGCCTACCTTCTGAATAAAAAAGTGCAACTGTGAGCAAAAAAAAAAACACTTAATCAGACACACATAGTCAGTTTTAAGTTGCTACATTTATTATACTGACAAAGACAACACACAATTTTTCTTTGTTGCGTTTAATGACAATTACAAGACAGACAACTTAAAGTTCACTCCAACAGATTAAACATTTTCTGAGTGCGTAAAGCATTAGCTTAGTCAGATACCATGAGTCTTTTTATACTTGGATTTAAGAGAAAGCGTATTGATGAGTCTGTGGGATGATGGTGATGATGAGAACGAAAATGCTTGATCCAGTGAAGATGACTTTTAAAATTATGTAAACTAAGGGGAGGCATGTAAATATGTTTTTCGGCATGTACTTTTTTTCACGAATTTCATACCCTGGTTGGGCAGTTCTCTAGCTACCTGTCTGAGCCCTCACAGAAGGTAAAGATTAATGGTACCATCTCAGAGGCCAGGAAAGTCATAGTCAGGGTCTCATAAGGGTCCATACTGGGCCCCCTCCTGTTTAGCCTCTTCATAAACGACCTCCCAGCTGAATGCCCCTCTGCCAAAGTCCTGCTCTATGCAGATGACATGTTGCTATTCCTTAGAGGCTCCTGCCAAGACATGCTGACCAGGAACCTACAATGCAACTTCGTCATGCTACAGGAATGGTTTAACACCAGCTTCCTAGTACTCAACAGTAAAAAGACTAAGACAATGCTCTTTACCAGTCACCAGAAGAGGAAATCAACCACACCGTTTAAAATAGCACTCAATACGGATGCCACCCTCGAACAGGTTCACTTTTTCTGGTACTTGGGGGTCACAATCGATGAGTCCCTCTCTTTCGACGAACACTTAAGTAATATCACTTAGGCTGCAAACAGGAAGTTGGGGACACTCTACAGGCACCTATCTCCCTGCAGGCGTTATTCAGACCTGCCCCAGGTGAGCATGCCACAAGAAGTGTCTCCAGGCATGCCTTAGCTGTTCCCTTCAGGAAATCAGCCCAGGCAAGACATGCCTTCGAAGTAAGGGCTCCCACCTGGCTAAACGAGCTCCCAAACACAATCATCCGCCTTCAACACCTAGGGCACTTTAAATCCGAACTCCGTACGGTAAGTCCATCTCTTCTCCAGTCCACTGCCTGTGTCAAACGTAATCCTAGCATCCGGCCCACCACTCAACTGCCTACTTGCTCTGGCCAGGTTGCACCTACTCCCCTCCCCACCCCTCCTCCTCCCTACCAACTCCCCCACTTGTCCTTTATCCAGTACCCCCTCACTCCCTCCCACCTCACCTGCCCTCTGTCCAGTTCACCCACACTACCTCCTGCCTGGTCCCCTGTCCACTTCCTCTGCCCCCTTACTCCTCCCTCAACCTTCCCTCTGTCCAGTACACCCACACTACCTCTAGCCCATTTCCTGACCTCTTCCTCCCCCTCCTACTCCCCACCCTACCTGCAGTTGCCAAACCCCAACTTGTCTCTCTGCACTTAACTCTCTCAGATGGCTGCACACTGCATATCTCCACTGCGAAATTGACAATGCTACCAGCTGCTTCATTCATATCTTGACTTGTGTGAACCATAAATGTATTTACTACCTCTTCCTATGTAAACTCTATGTTAGTGATACAACCCCAGTGTCACTTTGTTGGCTGTAATTATGCGGTGGCAACAAAATGTATCTCCTTAAGTTTTGACGAGGATCCTTTGTAAACGAACTCTTAGCTCAAAGGTTTGTAATTCCGTGTTCATAATAAATAAAATAAGTTATTTCCTCATCCTGTGGCAAGTGTCCCCGTAAAGGATTACAACACTATAAAATGAACAGGAAACAAAAAAGCAAGTCAGAATACAGCTCTTTGGGGGGAGGTGGGAGTTAATCTTAAACTAAGTTAAAATGGTCCAAATTGTTGAAAGTGTCGTCCGGGGCAAAGAGATAACCAGGAGTCCAAGATTGAGGGGGCAGGGTTCCTTCGATGCTTCTTATGGTATTTCAGAGTAATAATGTGACGTTACAGGGAGAGGAAACTTGCTAAATAAGTAACAAGGGGAAGAAGATTAGGGCCCTCGTCTAAAACATTAGCCAGGCGATGGGCCGCATACAGGTCTGCTCAGGTTTGCATAGCAAGAACTTTGAGGATCTTCCTACCCTCTTTGGTGGCTTGATAGTGAAGGAAAGGAAGCCTGAGGCTAATAAATGTGTCTTTCTAAAGTCTGAGCTTAGCTGTAAGCCTTTCAATTTCCTATATTTGCAGACAAACCCTGTACCAAATTTCTGTAAAGGGGGAATGGGAGTTAACCACTTCTGAGCAATGGCCTTGATTGCAGCCATTACTAAAATATCATAAAGCTATCTCTGAGCTTTATACATATAACTAGGGGGTAGCCCCAAAATCCAATGTTGGAATTGGGAAGGGGGGATGCAATCTCCAGCACCCCTGCCACTTCCACCGAGGCTCGATCCCAAAAGTCTTTCAAAACCGGACAGGTCTAAAATATGCGTGTGTGGGTCCCTGACTCTCCACAGTTTCTCCGGCACAAATTTAGAAGGTTATGCCCGATGATGTTTGGAAATCAGTGGTGTATGGAAGAACCTTACCACAGTACGCCAGCAGAATTCCCGCCAGCAAGGGGAAGCTGTAGTGCTATGAACCCCCACACACACCAAGGCCCAATCCTTATCAGCAAACTCAAGACCTGCTTCAGTTTGCCATTTACATTTAATGGACTCTAAATTATTGGGTTCTAGACTTTGTAATGTTTTACAAATCAGAGATATCTTCTTCCAAGCCTGTGCTTGAGAGGATAGGAGCGACCTCACTGGATTCTTGGATTGTGGCAGTATAGCCTAGAGGTTAGAGTAACGAGCTATGAATGAGCTTTGTACATCCAGCAGACCAGACCTGGGTTTGATTCTCACAACCTCCACTTGCATACTGTGCGACTCTGAGCAAGTTTCTTAACTGCCCAGCTTGCCTTACGCTCAGGCCCCTTGACTGATCCCTCTGAGATTGCGCTGATATTTAACAAAGTATTTTCTGACCTCTCTGCCTATCTTACCAAGCTACCTTCCCAGCCACCTCCCAGCCCTAGAAGTCAGGATAACTACTCCTCCTCCATCACCAACCCCTCTGTCACCCCACCCTTCTACTTTAGAGCCATTGGCCCAGGTGTTACTACCAAGCTCCTGAAGTCCTTCCCTGCCAAGGCTATCCCTGGCAGTGAAGGGCCTTTTCCCTCATTCCTTAGTCTCATCTCTTCAGCAATTATTGAACCCCTCACCTTCATATTCAACCTTGCCCTCTCCTCGTCCACAATACCAGACTTTTGGAAACATGCTGACGTGCCTATTTTCAAATCAGGCAATCCCCTTTCTCCTGGTAATTATAGGCCTCTCTCCCTCCTACCCCATCTGAGCAAGCTACTGGAAAACACTGTGCACTTCCAACTCTCGGAGCATCTTGGAAAGTATAGTCTGCTGTGCCTTCAGCAGCACAGTTTCCATAAGCACCACAGCAGCACATCAGCCTTAGTCCATTTCTGTAACCATGTATTCAGAAACATAGACATGCGTAGGGCCACTGGTGCTGCATTCATGGATCTGACTAAGGCGTTTGATCTCGTCGACCACTCCGTCCTCCACTCCAGTCTCCTACACCTTGGCTGCTCTGCCAAGACAACAGCATGGTTAAGAAGCTACCTCAAAGGCAGGTCCCAGTCTGTTACAATTGGTACAGCCTCCTCCTCTGCCCTACCAGTATCTACAGGGGTTCCCCAAGGCTCCATACTTGGCCCCCTACTTTTTCCCATGTTTATTAACGCACTCCAGGCTGGGAGCCTCACTTGTGAGGCTCTCCTCTCTGCAGATGACCTTGCCCTTTACCATAGCAACAAGTCTCTTGCAAACATCTCGTCCACTCTTACACCTAACTATGGTGCTGCCCACGAGTGGTTTCTTTCTAACAGACTCTTGGTAAAGGAAAAGAAAACAAAAGCAATGCTATTTGGATCTAAACCATTCCTCACAAATATCTCCAAGACAAATTCCTCCCTCCTTGTACCCACATCTGCTGTCCCCCCCCCAAAATGTCCCTAGTTTTAAATACTTAGGTGTCACTTTGGACCCCTCCCTTATGTTCGACGACCATGTCAATAATTCTGTACGCAGAGTTAATCAGAAGCTAGGCGCTGCCAACCACCTAAATCAATTCCTTTCTTATGAGGCGTGCCTAGCAATTATATAAGGAAATCTACTGCTCCTTGAATACTGCTCTCCTGTCTATTCCATTGTACCCTCAGCTCTGCGTTGCAGACTGAACTCAGTCTACAACAGTATCTGTCGCTTTGTCCTCCATGCCCCCTTTTCTACCCATCATTGTTTATTGTACCAGTCACTTGGTTGACTCCCACTGCAAGGACGGTTCGACTATGCCCTTGGTTGCTTAGTTGACAGTACTCTGAGAGCGCGGACACTTGTCCCCGTACTCATCTCCTCACGGGCAGAGTGGTAGCTAGGCGCCTCTGTGAATCATCTATCCCTTCCCTGGTAGTTCCACGGATCTCCTCTATCATGGGTAGTAAAGCCTTTTCTGTCTCTGCCCCCTCCCTATGGAACAGACTCCCTACATCTCTTCGCTCTTCCACCTCTCAGCTCTCCTTTAAATGCCACTGCTTTCCTGGGTAATCTCTGGCATCCTCTCCCTCCATCCTCCCTCACGACCTATTAGCAGTGTCTCATCCTCAGTACACTCATCACTACTGCTCTTGTCCTCTTCCCCCACTTTTCGGGGCTTCTGCTGTTGCCTCCCTATTCTAAGTCTCATCACCATTTGCTAGGGGGAAGTGTTGTACTCAATTTCAGAGTTACAGTCTGCTCATTGACTTGTGCAATATTAGTGTACCTGAATGCATTTTGCACTTTATGTATCATACCTGAGACTTATGATTGGTATCTGTGCTTTGTGACATATTTCAGCCTGTTGCCTGGCCTGTGACTGAATATTTTTGACCTGTATGCTGGCCTTCTTTGACACCTTGTATTCCTATGTAGTTGCACTTTATGTAATACCCCTTGTTCTGTAATTTTCTGCACCTCATGTTGAGGCCTGTGTTTACTGTTGTTCTTCATACCTATATTGCTTAGTATGCCAAGCTTTGGCTCGGGTCATGCCTGAGAATGGTCCTTTGGATCAGTGCACCCACCCAGTTATCAAAGACATAAATAACTAACCAACTAACTAACTAAATAAATACATAAATCATAGTCATTACAGCCATCACAATTGAGGTCTTTTTTTGCCCAGGCTAGACAAAGGATTTTGTCTTTAGTAGTGTACCTCAGGAATTTGATGATGATCGATTTGAAGGTGGGGAGGTGGGATTGCCTGGTTTAGGTTGTGGTGTCATGGCCCTATGGGCCCTCTCGATCCCCAGATCAAAGTCCTCTGTTAAGTCCAATTCTTTCTGAAGCCAACATGAGAGATATCCAGCCATGTCTCCCTGTTCAACATCCTTCAGCAAACATGGGGCTGATGTTAATCCGACAAGAATGCACCTCGGTGTCCTCAGCTCTGAAGGTTAGCTCTCTTTCACGTTTATAGAGGCAAGCAAGAGATCTACTGAATGCTGTATACTTGTTCTGTAATATGCCTATGTTTTAGTTTAGTTTATTGGTCTAGGAATTAATACCTTTGAGCCAGGGCTCTTTTACAAAGGTTCCATGTCACATAGAACATCAAACAAACAATACACATTACAAGTAATACCAGAAGGAAAAGTTACATAATAAATATGCTATTAACAGTTTCAAGGCAGTAAAATTTAGAAGTTACATAATAAATATGTTTTAAACAGTTTCAAGGCAGTGCACAATTTAGGAAACAAAAAACTTCCAGGGAGAGGGAGATAAGTTGGGGGCCAACAGGGAGGCGAGAAGGAGGGAAAGTTGTGGGCAGTAAAGCAAGTGAGAGGGGACAGAAGGGGGAGAAGAAGAGTGAGTTAGGAGTTAGACAGGAGTAGTAGTGGTACATGCGGGTTCATTAGACAAGGAGGGTAGGCCATGGATGTGAGGATGGTGAAGAGGAGGAGTAGTCTTTATCGAATGCAATCACAGTTGCTAGTGGTAGTGAGGTGGGCATAGAGCATGGTTTTGGCTCCAAGAGGTTGAGGATAGAGTAGGTGGACTTAGAGCATTGAACCAGGTCTACAAGGCCTATCATGACGTTCTTGTCCCTGTGCGGTCCGACATCTGGGGACCAGAAAAGGTTGGTGTTCAGATCTGGTGGTGGGACGCATGCCATGATTCAGACAGAGTAGGTTTTGGATACATAATGGAGTCAGTCCCAAGATAGATTTTTTTACCATTATGCAGGTGAGATATATAAGGTGATTTGATAGTTGCAACCAGCCTGTTTCATAGTAAAGCTCACATGTGTGTGTCAGTCTTTTAGCCCCCGTGAGGAGCCGGCAAGCCTTATTTAGAGTGATTGAGATACTCTGTAGTGCCGTGGTGGTAGCTGAGCCATAGATAATGAAGCCATAGTCAATGATAGAGATTATGGAACTCTGTATAGCTATCTTCAGCGCAGCTTGGTTAAGGAATTGTCAGTTACGAAATAGTATTCCTAGACGTTGGTTCACTGTTTTCGCCGTGTTGTCAATGTGGGTTGCAAATGTAAGCCCTCGGTCAAACGTGATGCCAAGGTATTTGAAAGTATTTACTTGGTCCAGTGTATTTCCAGCAGAGGTTTGTATGGTGAGTGGAGTATTTCTGTTTTTGTTTTGGTGATTGGTAAAAAGCATGGCTTTTGTTTTATTGTGGTTAAGCGCAAGTTTACTATCCCGGAACCACCTTTCAACACTAGAGAAGGCAAGTTGTAACTTCTGGCGTAGGGAGTTTGGCTCTTAGTGAGAAAAGAGAATTACAGCATCATCAGCATATAAGATTATTCTTTCTGGGCAGAATTCTAGGAGGAAGTCATACCTCTCAACTGTCACACATTACCAGGTACGTCACTCATTTTAACCCTCAGAAATCCTTTGTCCCACATCGAGGTAGTGATATTCCACATTTCTCACAGAGGTTTTAAAGCAGAAATTCATAATTATATATTGTGTTCAATTATCAGCAAACATTATGAACACTAGTGCACTGATAGCCATAGTGTTCTGAGCCTGCAGTGCCATGTTTGATGATATGTCCCACATTTTGCTCATTTGTCACACATCTTGTCAAACATTTTGGTGAAGAAAGGTTGAGAGGTATGGAGGAAGTTGAGGAACAGGCTAAAGAGGAGCGGGCCTAGAATTGATCCCTGCGGTACACCCGAGAGGACAAGTTTGGAGTCAGAGGGTTCATCAGAGATTTTTTTACAGCCTGTGACTGATTTGACAGGTAACTTTTTACCCAAGCACTAGGACCTTCAGCCAGGCCTTGGCTGGTCAATAAGGAGATAAGTAGGCCATGATGGACTGTATCGAAAGCTTTTGTGAGGTCAATAAAGACCGCACTGGTTTGGTACCCTTTGTCCAGGGCAGAGTGGACTTCTCCAGAGAAGTCAAGTAAGGCTGTTGTAGTACTATGTTCTTTCCTAAAGCCGTGCTGTTGATTACAAAGTAGATTGTACTTGTCCAGGTAGTCAGAGAGTTGGTCTGCCACGATGCGTTCAAGTGCTTTGGAGAGGGGTGGGAGTATTGATATGGGTCGATAGTTACCTGTTGGTTGTCCCCCCCTTTGTGCACTGGCGTGACTATGGCAGACTTCCGTTTGTTGGGAAATTGACTTTGGCAAAGGGACAGATTAAGAATTTTGGTAAGGGGGTGGATCACTTCGTCCAAGGTGAGAGACAGGATTTTTAGATCTAAGGTGTCACTACTTGTTCTGGATTTGGAGCAGGCCTTTTTTATGTATTTGTAGGCTTCGTGCACTTTGATTTTCTTGAAATAAAATTGTGGTTTGTCACGAGGGGTGTTTTGCGATACTAGGTTAGGCACAGGTTAAGTCCAAGAAAAAATCTGGGGGAGAACCCCACTGAGGTCTGTGAACGTCTTATTTAGAGCATTTGCAATAGTCTTTGGGTCAAGAGTGGTGGATCCATCTACTTTCATAATGGTGGGAGAGGATTTTGATTGCTTACCCATTATATTTCGGATGTCGTCCCAGAAAGCTCTCCCGTCACCCCAGGTGGATTCAAGGGCGTTTTTGAAGTAGGCGCTCTTCATTTGCCTGATTTGAGGGTGCACCTGTTTCGTGCCTGTTTGTATTTTAGGGTATCATGCGGTGAGCCTGTGTCCCTGGCTATGGCCCAGAGGTGGTCCCGAGCCTTGAGCTGGGCAAGTAGTTTGGCAGTAATCCAAGGATTTGATAGTGCTTTGATTTTACGCTTTTTTACTGGGGCGTAAAAGTCACATGCAGTATTGAAGGTTGTGATGAAGTATTCTAGTGCAGCATTAACATCAGTCATTTTGAAAATTGGTGTCCAGTCATGTTGCAGGAGACAGGTCTTTAATTTGATAAGATTCCTTGTGGCAATACTCTGCTTGAAATAACTTTGAAGTGCAGAAATTTATTAGACCAGGTACAAGACACTGGGGAGTGATCACTGAGAGTCAGGGAGAACTTTAATGTTTTTTATCCAGACAGGGTGATTAGTGAGAACCCAGTCAATAAGGGTGCTTGTTCCAGTTTTGTAATTTTTCCGGGTTGGGGAAGTTACCATCTGCGTCAGGTTGCCTGCTAGGATGTCATCTTTGCAGGAGCCAGTGTTGGAGGTGAGCCAGTTTATACTGAAATCCCCAAGAGGAGGAGCTCATTTTCAGGGGGTTGCAAGCTTACAAATTCAAGCACTGACTTGAGACTGGAACGGTGGTCTTTTGGAGGGATATAGACTGCGGCTACTGTGAGTACTTTATTTTGTGCACCGAGGAGCAATTTGATAGGGAGAAGTTGCACCTGAGTATTTGTGGAGGTGAAGCTGCCAAGTTGACTGGATAGGTAGTCCTTTATGTAGATAGCACAGCCCCCACCCTTCTTGCTTGCCTGGTTGAGTCTGAAAAGATTGTAGCCTTCAAGCGAGACAGCATGATCCGGGGTGCTGGGAGACAGCCAGGTTTCCACAATGGCTAGTATATCGGGATTTTTTTGCCCAACGAGTGTTTGAAGAGATGCCAGTTTAGGAAGGAGGCTGCAGATATTTAGGGTGATAATGGAGAGTCCACTATCAGCTTTCACTGTTTTTATTAACTTGTGTGTGACAGGGCCAGGGTTTGGGTGCACCCCACCTGACATTAGAAGTAGGAGGAGCAGGAGTTTCAGTGATGCCATTCGTAGTTCATAGTAGGTTAGAGTGAGTCTCTGCTTGTTCTTTATTAGGTGTTTGGGTTTTCTTCTGGGGTCCCAGTAGAGGGTGATAGTTAGCGATTTATCTTGATTTGACAGTTTCCAAGTAGGAAATATTGTATTTTGTACCCAGATATTAGTAGGATGATGATTAATTAAGGATTCTGGTGTACTTGCCATGGTACCATATCATGGGTAGTCGAATAGGATGGTGAGAGAGGGTGGAGGGGTAGGGTAGGCAGAAGGGGGAAGTTGGCATATTAGGAAAAGGAGGGTGAGGATCAGCAGGGACAGATGTTGGAAGCAAAGAGAAGGCATAGTTTAAGAGAGGCAGTTTACCATTGAGTTGGAGGAGAAAGCAGACAAATGGTGTGAGGAAAGCAATCAGAGAGGAGGTGGCGAGATAGAGTGGGGGGTCAAAGAGCATAGGAAGGTGGTAAGGTAAGGATTTTAGAGGGCTTAGGAGGGTATAGTTAGAGCTGTAGCGAGTACAGAAATACTGAGAGGGTTGAGTGACAGGGGGTTAAGGAGAACAACGAGACGATATGAAGTTGAGGGAGCAAAATGAGGAAGAGAAAAGGACAAAACAGGAAAAGAAAAAGAGGTATAATGGTAATAGTGGCTTGGGGTTAATGGAGAGTGAGTTACAGAGGCGGGGAGGAGTAAGACTGTGGGACAGCAGGAGGCTCCTGTTGAGGGGTGGATCTTTCTCCTGGGTGGAGCGATGAGCCTATTTAATAAAGCTCGGGGGGAGGGGGGGCAGGCATAAAAATTCAGCCGAGAGCAGTGCAAGTGAATGGGCGCCGAGCCCAGCACAGCACCCTCTCAGCAGAGACCAATGGGAGGACAGTTGCTGTAACCGGGGGCCAATGGGCGAGCGTCTTCAAGCGCTTTGTCCAACAGCAGCCGAATCCCTACTTCCCCGGACTAGTGGAACTCCTTACCTGGCTTCATAGGAGGGTTTGCGGTGGCTGGTGGTGGCGTCGGGGGGCCCCAAGCCATGCCAACAGGGCACACGGCTTTTCAGTCCAAAGCGTCCAGTCTAAGGTGGGAAGGAGAGAGATGCAGGTAAGTGAGCGGTTTGTATCTGTTTACCACAAGCAAGACAAACAAAAGATTAGTGACGCTCTAGTCAGTGATTCGTTTTTGGCCGGGGGGGGGCAAGAGAGTGAGGCAAGGCGCAGGGTGTGGAGGCAGAGGTTAGTGAGACAGACAGGAGAAAGGAGAATTAAAATAATAAAAGAAGGTGTTCAAACTGAAAGGCGGCGTGGGGTGGGGTAGTTAGCTAGGGGAGAGAAATCTATTTGTGGCCGAGAATTAGAACTGGCGCCATCCGAGCAGGCAGACTAAACAGCCCTGAAAAAATGTGGTGTGGCGGGAGGTGAGGTGAGAGGAGAGAGGGGCTAGGGAGGGAGCTTTGTATGGGCCACGGTAGTAAGGCTGGGGGAGGGTATGGGTGGGGCAGGGCTCACTGCGACAGGCTTATTTTTGGTGAGAGGTGCAGCAATTGTAGGAGGTAGCCGATCAGGCTGCAGTCCCTAGCACTGTCTGAAAGTCTTTTGCAAAATGAAAGACTAGTTATTTCCAGGTTGCAAGACCCTAGGCAGAGCACGCTAGAAACAGGGAGCAGGATGGGGCAGAGATGGGATAGGGTTTGGGTAGCGCGAGCTGAGAGAGGGTGCCTGGGATCAAGGGGTAGGATTAGGTGAAACTAGAGTAAAGCAGGTTCAAAGTGAGGGTAGAGTAGAGGCAAGTTCAGTAACAATTTCTTTAGCTTTTAAAGACCTGATATTACGTAAGCACAGGGAGAACTTAACATGAAATTTAAGACTAGCAAATTAAATTAATTAACAGTTCACCTTAAGCAGATTCAGTAATGGCTAGTGCACACTAGAGGCATTAACGACAGCAGAATGATTAACTGAACTATGCACAAACATTTAGTTTCAGGCAATCTAAAACAGCGTTTATAGATATAACAATTCAAGGCAGTAGTAAGAGAGAAAAATAAAAAATAAAAAGAGGCAAAGTGTCCGGGCGAAAAATTCGTCCGAGAGCAGTGCAAGTGAATGGGCGCCGAGCCCAGCACAGCACACTCTCAGCAGAAACCAATGGGAGGACAGTTGCTGTAACCGGGGGCCAATGGGCGAGCGTCTTCAAGCGCTTTGTCCAATAGCAGCCGAATCTCTACTTCCCCGGACTAGTGGAACTCCTTACCCGGCTTCAGAGGAGGGTTTGCGGCGGCTGGTGGTGGCGTCGGGGGGCCCCAAGCCGTGCCAACGGGGCACACGGCTTTTCAGTCCAAAGCGTCCAGTCCGGCTTCAGAGGAGGGTTTGCGGCGGCTGGTGGTGGTGTCGGGGGGGGCCCTGAGCCGTGCCAACGGGACACACGGCTTTTCAGTCCAAGGCATCCAGTCTGACTTCAGAGGAGGGTTTGCGGCCGGTGGTGGCGATCGGGGGCCCAGGCCGTGCCAGCAGGGGCACACGACTTTTCAGTCCAAAGCATCCAGTTCGGCTTCAGAGGAGGGTTTGCGGCAGCTGGTGGCGTCGGGGGGGCCCCGAGCTGTGCCAACGGGGCACACAGCCTTTCAGTCCAAAGCGTCCAGTCCGGCTTCAGAGGAGGGTTAGTGGCGGCTGGTGGTGGCGTCGGGGGGGGCCCCAAGCCGTGCCAATGGAGCACACGGCCTTTCAGTCCAAAGTGTCCAGTCTAAGGTGGGAAGGAGGATGTTGGCCTCCACCTCAGTCGTGCATTGTTCCAGCCATTTAAGGGACTTCTAGGCCACAAACCTGATTGCTTATTTGTTTGCCGTGAGTTCTTGTTTATCTTATTATTTATTTATTGTAGAGAATCAGTTTTACAACCTTTGAGTCAAAGACTCGTTTACAAAGGTACCTCGTCAATAAGGGGGGGAAGACAACAATAAAAGAAGAGGTTAGGACAGTGGAATGACAGAACATGTTAGATACATAAAAAATAAATATACACTTGGAGAGAGCAGACAGCTAGGCTGCGCTGGATTAAACTTGGAAGGTCCTAACATAGGTAAAAACAACACGAGTTCAAATCGACAGCAAGTCATAAGTTAAGTAGGTAAGTAACATTGGTGTAACAATAATAGTTACAGTATTCAAAGTGAGCATGTCAGGCTAATATGTGGGTATATAAAGACCGGTGGCCTGGGGATTTGAAAGGGGATTAGCAGGGACGGCATGGGGCAGAGGGACAGGCAAGAGGCAGCTACAGGCATTTACAACATCGGCTGTCCATAATATGCTGGCGAAGAGCAATTTGAAGCGCCAATACCAGGGATCTTGGAGATAGTTTCGGGAAGGGAGTTGAAACAGGACGGGGCTTGGTGATGGAAGGATCTTTGGCACCGAGAGGTCCTTGCTCTGGGAACTATGAAAGTGGCCGTGGCGGCATACCGGGTTGGCAGTGACCTAGCAGCACGCTGCAAAGGTCCAGAGACCCCAGGAGGCGTCCAGAGACCCCAGGAGGGGTTATCGTCTTTTTCGAGCCTCCCATGATTTCAGGTATATAGATATTGAACTGAGCAGAGTTGGGGACCAAAATATCAATGCAGTAATAGTCGATGGCTGTGGATTTCATCACCTGGAGATCGGAGCTCCGAATTAGGCTACTATATCAAGGGCTGACGTCACCGGGAAGACCAGTGGTGCTGCCTGTGACACAATTGACCATATCTTTTTGGTTCAATGTCTTGGGCTTTACTGCATGTTGGTATTACCCAACTAACCCTTTCATGTTTCCATTCTTACCTTCTTAACCATTCTTTTTAACCTCTGGTAGTAGTTGCTTTCTTATCTCCGCCTGTACAGTGTACTCAGGGCATTTGCTTGGTCTTCTCCTTTTCACAAACTGTCTCACTGTCTGTCCAGTCTGGTTTGATGCGACAACATGCATCTCCTTCCTCATGGTCATCTCATCTCTCACTTTGAGTTATAATTTATTCTCTAATGATACTCACTTTTATACATTTTTTTTTCATATTTCTTTTTACCTTTGGTTTTTCCATTTTCTCCTTGTACACCCCTCTCCCCCTTGCGGTGTGAATGTGCATGTGTGGAGGCACGTGCACGTCTTGTCTCCGCCCTTCTGTATCTCCCAACCTCCAGTGCTGCCCTCCGGCCTCCACTAGGGGACAGCTAAATAGTGGTACGACAGCCCCCCCCTTCCCCGGGAGAGGAGAACAGTCCATCGAATGTTGAATCCTCTCCCTTCCCTGCCAACCCCTGCTCCTGACTCCAGGTCACCGGTGTGGCGCGAGGTGTGGTGTCCAGCGCTTCAACCCTCAGTGCCACCGGGCTGACACTCTTGTATAGTTTTTGACTCCCATGATGTATTCTACCTCTTAGGAGTCAGAAGCTGGCTTAAGTCCAGTTTTGTGTGCAACTAAGTGTGTCCAAGACTCGAACTCCTCTTGTGTAGAGAAGTTCCACTAGCTGATTTTCTGCCTTCAAGCTCCCTTCTTGACTCTAACCACATCTTAACATCTTCAGTTAGTAAATCGTGGCACTTTGCTTGGTCCTGAATTTTTGTCTTCTCATGTTTCCCATACATGCAAATAAGCAAACAAACAACAAATAAAACCCACACCTTTTTTCATTATTGCAACATAGTACCTGGGCGTCACTTCTTAGCCCAATCTGCTACAGAAATTCTAGTGTTTGCCATGACATCCTCTCATTTTGGCTATGGCCATCATGTCTTGTACCAGTCAGCTACAGAGATTTTGATTTTTGCCACAATATTCTCTCATCTTGGCTACTGTGATAAATTTCTCTATTGACTGCCTTAGTCTCAACTTTAAAAACTTCCAACATCTGTGAAATGCTGTAGCCCCATTCTTTCCCGTACCAGCAACTGCAGCCATATTTCCCACATTCTCTGTGACCTACGACTCCCTATCAACATTCTGATTTGATTCAAAATTGCCAGCTACTGTAGTCTTTAAGATCGGCAATGGCCCAGTCCTGGATTACCTCACTGTTCTTATCTCCCCATACACACCCTCTAAAAAGAAAAGATTTGCACCAAGCCTTGAACTCTGTAGGTAGCCTAATTTGTACACCATGGAAAGTTTCAGTAATTAAATAGCATAAAAGATGTCCTGTCAAAATTCCCTGCCATTGGAAAACACATTCCTGCAACTCTCAAATATGAGCATAAGCAACTGTCTCAGACAGGAAAATATTTTTATTGTTGCGTGTAATAAGGAAGTTGCCTCTGCATGATATTTTGTTGTCTTTCAAAAAAAAATCACAAAAACGTTTTACAAAACAAATTATCAAACAGACTTTTAAAGAAAATATTTCTGAGTCTTTAAAAAAGATTATGTTCAGGTTAGCAGTCTTAAATATATCTTTCATGAGTGGATTATCAAGTTAATGGGTCCAATTTGCATTACAGAGGAAACGCTTTTTATTGGCTTGAGAAGGCCTCATATTTTACAGAATTGCATTTTTCCCCCGTAGAGCTGTATCTGTCTGTCACATCCAGCAGCACCCCCTCAGCTCTGTCACCCACTTCTCACAGATTTACCAGTTATCTGTCACATGACCAGGATCGTTCTGGTAGGCGCCAAGCTGTGTTTGTCATGCAATAGCTTTTGGGAAGGGGGGTCGGCTCGGACAGCCAGCCTTTTCCTTCAGTGTCCATTTTTCTCCCTGGGGTGCCTACATGCATTGATGTGGCCACGAATGCATGCGTTGGTACGCTTGCCTAATGGGTGTTTGGCAGCAACCCTACCCTCATCTGGTGCTTCTACAGTAGTTGTGCTGCCAGTAGTCAGGTTGCGGGAGCAGCATCGCTCCTCCCTGAGGAAGTAGAGCTACCATGGGATACTTGATCCTTCCTCCCCTGGCTGGCCGTTGATCACCCACGCTTGTTCCCACACTCAGGTCACCCACGTTGTGAGTGTTAATGCTGCTGCCATGCTAGCAGGCCAGTCACAGAATGAAATTCTAATTATGGAAGTGCATTATAACTTGCAATTTTCGAGGGGCACATTTCCAAAAGCTTAACGATTTGTGTATGCTGTTTGAACTGCCTGTCAGGTGAATGGCACTGGGATCTTGGTGATCTTGTCCCCATTCCCGTCAAAATCAGAGATATCAATTTACTTCCATAAAATATTGAGATTAAGGGATCACATTATTCTTACCTGAGAGACATTGACTCTTTAAGAATGAATCTTCTGAGAATGTCTCTCACACTTTTGTTATACACAGGGTCACCCGTAAGGAACTGCATGCCCTCTGTAAGAAGCATTGTTGATGCAATGTGGCTGAGCCTGCAGCAGAGATAGTTCTTGCATTCTTGTAACATGGTAACGAATGAGCTCTGAAGCCGAACATAGCGATTTATCCAAATGCAGCACGTAATGCAAATGGAGCAGGTATTAATCCAGCAGTAATGCCCAGTCCTGCAATCCCTCTCGCATCCAGCAGTAAACAAACGCGCATAAAATACTACCCACTGCTGTAGTGGCAGAATAAAACCATGTCAAGAATGTGGGTTTAAAGTTGTCACAATAAACAAGATGTGTTCCCCACCCGACGGAGATCGTGCTATCTAGGCTGCATCTATCTTGTCCACCTTTTTAATAAAAGGGATCGGCCCCTGGGTATATGAGCAGCATGGAGACAGAAACCTGTCTTTCAGTGGCAGTAGCGGAGCTAGACCAAATGATCCAGAGATCAGAAAACCGTTGTCAGCACCAGTGCACGGCTCAGTGAAATTGTGCTAGTATCCGGGACAGCCACACAACCAGAAATCACAGCAGAATAATAAAGGAATAATGCCTGACAGGGTGGGTGTTATGCTGGGATAACATCCCACCTTGGGTGGTTGGGCCCGAGGCCACTGCCCAAGGGCGTCCAACACCCGAGAAGGGATGTTATCCCAGCATAACACCCACCCTGGAGGGCATTATTCCTATTATACAATGGCTTATTGTTTTATAGTTAAAAAAATAATTTTAAAGAATGTTTTTGTTAGTGTGTAAAAATATTTTTGTTTCTTAAGAGAAAAAAGGGTTCAGCCACCAAACAATGAGCAGGGGGTTATGCCAGGATAACATCCCTGCTGTGACAGCCAACTGACCAATCAGAAGCCAGGATTCTTTCTTGCCATTGTATAATGGCCGGTATTGCAGTACAATGCTAGAACCACAAGTTAACGTGGTGGCAGCTTTCACAAATTAGAATGTTTCCCCGCCTTAGGGTCATTGTTGTATCAATGGTGGATACTGTCACAAACGGAGACGTAGAAACCTTTTAATCCATTTAGGCTGCAGCACTTCACCATTAATGGGGCAGTAAATTTCTGCTATTATGCTGGGGAGGGCTACACAGCTGAACAGAAGTAACGCAACATGTAGAAAACAAAAAGAGTAATGTCGCAGACAGCCTGCAGACGTCCAGGAAGTTTGACTGCCTGGCACGACGCAGATAAATTAAATAGAGATGCTGTTACATAATGTCTGTGTAACGCCTAAATGTTTTCTGTAGTGTACTTAAGCAGAAACGTAGTAGTACCTAATTAATGCACATAACTCATCTCTACATTGACCATGTTACAAGCGCATTAATCCCCTCCAGAGTTGGGCTCTACTAGGGGATTAATGCCTGGTTGGTGGTTGGAAGCACTCGGCCGCAACTCCCCCAACCAGGCATTAATCCCCTAGTAGAGCCCTCCTCTGTCGGAAATTAATGCTTACTTGTAACTTGAAACAAAAATCGGAGCAACCAGAATGCTGGGGTGCATTGGGAGGGGTTTCAGTAGTAGGCGGAAGGAGGTGAGATTGACGCTGCATAGGTCACTGGTGAGGCCATATCTGGAATATCGCGCCCAATTCTGGAGTCCTCACCTTAGAACAGAGAGGAATAGACTGGAGCTGGCGCAGAGAAGGGTCTCCAAAATGATTTAGGGCCAACAGGGCAGATTCTGTGAGGAACGGGTGGAAATCCTAAATGTGACATGATCAAGTCCTTCAGGTTCCTGAGGGGAATAATAAGGTGAAGCTGTGAGGAGCTGCTCAGTGGGAATCGTAAGTCAGTAATGAGGGGGCAGGAATAGAAGCTGGCACGAGGGAGGTTTAGGAGGGATATCAGTACGTTTTACTCCACGGAGAGGGTGGTTGAGCCGTGGAACATTCTGCTGGCAGAGGTAGTAGAAACAAAGACCTACAATGGATTCAGCATGGCTGTGACAGAGTAAGGGTTCTGCTGGTTACACTGGGACTATACGAAAGAAGATGGGGAGGTGATGAAAACCATGCCTTGTTTAGAGAAACAAAACAGAGCAGACTAGATGACCAGTAGTCTGTTTTTTTTTTTTGCCAACATATCTAGATTTCTATTTTCTGTGTTGAAAATCTTCAGCAGGGTGGAGTTGGCTGTCCTTGAGGTTCCAAGGCAGCAAAGACCAACCAGACGCTTTACCTGGCCTGCTAACTCATATCCTCTCACTGCTGTCACTGATCACTAGAGGCCTATCTATTTTGGACTGATCGAAGAAGCAGTGACCCAGCTTTGTGAATGCTTCCCAGATAGTTCTGGCCTGCACAAGTGCCACCACACTGGGAAACATCCTTCCAGTGGCGAAGTCTGTGCAATGGAACAACTGATTTCTACACATCCTCAGCAGCACTCCAATGTAAAAAAATCTGTGCTTTTTGCAACAGTTTATTCCCTGTGCTCTGTTGAGCATGTCCCTGGTAATCTTTCCTGCCGACATTGTACTATCATCCTGTAATGTGCTCAGTTTTCCTTTGTTTTTGTTTGCATTTCTGATACCCGTCATGTTGAAAGCAGCAGTAAACGATAGGCAGCCAAGGCAGCTGCCATATTTACTGTAGTGCTACAACAACTGGAAACTGATCACTTCCTGATTAGGTAGCACTGCTGCTTTAAAGACCCAAAGTGGCAGCTTTGAATGTTTCATCATAAACACTCTGTGAAATCTCTGCCAGGCTGTTAATATTTTGTGAAAAATGGCAGTAGAGGTGCATGAAGAATTCTCTCAGATACAGTAAGTCTGTTAAATCAACTTCTTTTGATATGTTCAGCATTGTTAGTTTTGACAGAGTGCAGTTTCCGTGCACTAGGACAACCGGAGATCTGTTTTAGGAGCACAGTGGCACAGTCCTGTTTGAATGCTGCTGCTGTTTGCAAAGTACACCACAGATCATTAGTCTCTCCCAGCATTATAGCTTGCCAAAGTATTTGACATTCGTATTTCTTTGTTTGGAAGAATGTAATACTGTATGAAATTAGTAATTAAATAATTGCAGACCAAGTGTAATGAGAAGAGTGTCTAATTGCCAATGCTTCTGTCATATATACTCCTCTGTTTTGATAAACATTAATGCCGTTAGTAAATTACTACTTGCAAAATGTAAGCTGATGTACAGAAAGTGTGTGACTGCCATTGTCTTATTTGTATTTTTCTTTTTGAAAAGTGGAATACTATTTATGTACAGCATGTAGAATGACTTCTTAATTGCAAAATGTCAGTTTAAATGAATTAAATAAAAATAAACATTCAGTAAAGTATTGCTGTTTTTAAGTGAGCAAGTAAAACTGTATTTTTATTCAGGATTTATATACTCGGGGCAAGGCCTATTTTCAGAAGAAATCCTGTTTCTCACTTACAGATACACTTATTGTTACAAACATGCATGTTAAAAATTAGTGTAATAGTATCCACTCTTCACAAATCTACATGAATATTTATATTTACAATCATTTAACATACACACGTCAGTTAACATTCGCACAGGAGAGTAAATTCATCTTGTAAACTTTTCTGAAACACGTCGGCATCATCCTAGCGGTGACACAGCCTACTCCAAAAACTAGCAGCATTGCTACAAACCCGCACTTCCCCGAACCTTGACCAAACTCTTTTGCTTATCACATTGCTTATGCATTTTGTTAAATCTACCCCAAGTCTCGGCCCATTTCAGTTTTTTTGCTTTCCACGATAAGCGGTTATTTACCCGCAGCAGTGTGCGTAATTTTTCATCAGTGTATGGTAAATGACATATTTTCAACATAACATTTTTCTAGGGGGCATGTTGATTGCAAATTTAATTAAAAGATGTAGAAAAAGGTAAACTGCCATATCCAAATCCGGAATGAGCAAACAGCTATCCCATCTAAATGTTTTGTCACCATTTCTAAATTCTGTCTCCCCAAAGTTTTTCCTGTCTCCCCTGGTTAACATCGGGTTACAGGCCGGTCAGTCTCACCTCGATAGTGTGCAGACTTCTGGAGCCCATACTGAAGGAGGGGCTGGTGAGGAACATGAAGGAGAATGGTCTGCAGGACAGTAAGCAACACGGGTTTGTGACGGGCAGATCATGTCAAACAAATGTAGTAGAGTTCTTTGACCATGTCACAAAGGCAGTGACAAGGGTCAGGCAATAGATATCATTTACGTGGACTTTAGTAAGGCCTTCAGTTCAGCGATACACAGGAGGCTGATGGCAAAAGTGAGGGAGCTAGGGGTCGGGGAGAAGTTAGTAAGATGAGTTGAAAACTGCTTGGGGGCAGGACACAGATGGTGGTGGTGGTGGGGTGGCCTCCAGTACAAAGGAGGCCACCAGTAGAGTACCACAGGGGTCAGTGTTGGGCCCGGTACAGTTTAATATATCTATCATCGACATTGGGGAGGGCATTCAGGGCAGAATGTGCCTATTCGTTGACGGCACCAAGCTCTGTGGGAGGGGGGACACCCAGGAGGGGATACAAGAGTTAAGGGAGGACCTAGCCAGACTGGAGAAATGATTAGGGATTTGGCAGCAGGGGTTCAATGCCAAAAAGTGCAAGGTGATCCACATCGGGGCCAGGTGTGCCAACCCCCCCCCCAACCATGCATTATTTCCCTAGTAGAAGCCTCCTTTCTCGGGGCTTAATGCTTACGTATCTCCTGCAATCACCACTCTTAGTGAGGCCTGTATTTTCCAAAGGAACAGGGGTCTGGCAGCAGCATTGCAGGATTTTAAACAGTACTAATTGTTCTTGGACGTCCTTAACACTTCCGTACGCACTAACCCATAATTTCCCATAGCTTTCTTCTTCCATTGAGCAATCCAGCATGTCTTACCATTTTAACCTTGAATTCTCTGTTAATCCCACATTGGATTAGGATAGTATCTGGTACATTTTTCCTGCACCACCTTTGCTTGGTATCATTTTCATACTATGATCCCAATTGGCTATCCCACTGACAGGCTTAATTTGCTCCATATAGATATCCGAGGCCCTCCGTAGCTGCAAATAAAGCAAACTTCTGTTTTGGAATTTTATGTTGCCATAGTACCTTAGCAAATACATATAAAACTGTATTATGAGTACTGACATTTTTTATATCCGTGCTGCTTGCTACCTCATATTATTCAGCATTTAACCCTCCTATTTGACACATTCATTTTTCCAGAGTGTTATGTCACCAACAGGGAAGTAGTTCTATTTTAGCCTCCTTTGCACAGTTTTCCGAATCTGTGCAGGACACTGCAAGGATGAGAGGGGGAATTGTTTAGAAATAGGTTTATACCAAAGGTCAATGGGGAAGAAGTTAACATTGCTCCCTTCTCAGTCTCAATCAATACTTCAATCAATCACTTTTTTTAACCAGGCATAAACACCATTGAGCAAGCTCATTTTCAAGGTGGTCCTGGGCATTAATACAATACAGTACACTTCATAAGATTACAATTATGGTGGACAACGGTGCCAGTCAATATGGGCCTATACATATCGGTCAACATAATTAACATGCAAAGGTACATAATGATAAGCTTTACTGAAATGAGAAGAGACAACAATCCCATATAGTCTCCGCTAAGTAAGAGCTAATACCCAAATGATAAAAAATAAGGAGGTATTAAGGAATATGGTAGAAATTGGGGTGAAAGAGTAGGCAGCCAAAAGGGAGGCCAGAATAGGTAAAAGGTAGAGAATAGGCAGGGCCATCTTGGAT
The DNA here is from genome assembly GCA_016271365.2 of Neoceratodus forsteri. Taxonomy (NCBI): domain Eukaryota; kingdom Metazoa; phylum Chordata; order Ceratodontiformes; family Ceratodontidae; genus Neoceratodus; species Neoceratodus forsteri. The sequence continues at coordinate 1,102,599,296 of CM028135.1, read as the reverse complement.
TAAGAGAACTAGGCTTATAGGTCCTAGGTTTCTGTTGTTAGGAATGTGGGGTTGATGAGATACTTAGGCGTAGGATTTGAGAGTGGCACCCAGGGCTTAGGGGTCATCGGCATCTGAAACAGTTGCATGATTCCTTCAGATAATCCGTTAATAGAGCTTTGAATGTGAAAATGCTTGGAAGTGAGGATCATTTTAATGAGTCTTGCATAGTGTTCCAAAGTGATGGAAGTGAGAATTTGATTGCTGCTGAGCCAAGGGTAGTTTTCACTCTAGGAATCTGGAAGCAGATTCAGGAGAAGCGTCTCAGACCATAGGAACCTTTAGCCCATTTGAAGATGTTTGAGATGTATGCAGGGAGGTTATCAGATAATGCTCTAAAAAACCAGAGGAGAGCATTCCTTTTTCTTCTAGTTGAGAGTGAGGTCCATCCCGAAACCTGGTATAGACGACAGTGTTGTGTACTACGGGGTAGATTTAAGATAAATCTTAAAGCCCGGTGGTAAAAGGTGTCCAGTTTGTTTAGCATCATTGATGGGCAATGACTGTAAAGGAAGTCAGTGTAGTCCAGTATATGTAGGAATGTAGTTTATACTAGTCTCATTCTGGCTTCTAACGTGAGTAGGTGTTTAATGCGATAGAATAAACCTAATCGCTGTCTTAGTTTCTTTGAGGTTTCATTTAAGTGGCACAGAAAGTTGAGCTTTTTATCCAGCCAGAACCCTAGGTATTTGAAGGTATCAACTACTTCAAGGGGTTCATCTAAGAGTGTTCGGATCTGTGTGATATGTGGACATCCGGAAGTAGACTTTGGTGAGAGAATCATTGCTTTAGTCTTTTTGGCGTTGAGGAGGAGCTTATGAGTGAGAAGGTTGTATTGGAGGGTGACGAAGTCTTTCTGTAAGTACTCATGGGCCAGTCTCAATCCACAGTGACTCGTTACCAGCTTGTGACTTAAGCCGTCTCACTGATTGTTTTATGTGAATGCCCAATAATATTTTAGAAAGTCAGGAAAACTAAATTCTCCATGTTCCCAGTGGCAACAAAGCTTGTTCATGCTAATTCTTACGAGACTTCTCCTCCCATAAAACATTCCTAATCAGTTTTTAACTAGTATTGGGATCATGCTTAGTACATACAGTGGGACATTTTTTATGCCATAATTAAAGTAATGGAGTTGATTTTGCCACTAATGGATAGGCTTAGTTTATTGTTTACTAAACTCAGTATTCATCGTAGATAACAGTGACTCTAAGTTCAGTTTTGCCACAGAAAGAGGGGAAGGGGATTCTAAGCCCAAGATAAGTGATAAAATGAGGTGTCCGTTTCACACCTTGGTTGCATTCAGCCATTCTGTTCTTACTGCACAATGTATCTGTCTGCATTAACTCCAGCTTAACCGGCCTTATACCCAAGCCAGATATGGTTTTGAACTCTTTTAATATACCGATAGTGACATTCGCTATAGTTGTAGCTCCGCTTTGTTCTCTGTCACTGAGGAAATGTGTATAGAAACATAATTCTGGCCTGTTGGAAATCATCTGTTCCTGCAGCTTGTCTACGCATGCTGCCTTAGTGCAAAGCACATAAAAATGGTGTGCAACAGGTGTAGGTCGTGTTAAGAAGGGAATCCGTACACACAAACACCACATTAAAAAATTTTTTTTTCAAATATGTGTGAAAGGTTGTGCAAACACAGCAGTGTTAATACATATCCTTCAAGTGGCATGAATGTATAAACAACCTTACCCCAGTCCAATAGCCAGTTACCATTAACCCCAGTACTTCGTTGTAAGGCTTCCTCGGGGGCGGGGGCGTGACTAATATGTCCCTCATCACCACTTCTATACACTTCCAAATTGCTTTTGCAAATTTAAAATACAATTAGTATAATTAATTTGTCTCCATTACTGTTGAGCACAACTTCATCAAGTGCCTGTCTGTACCACATATAATATAAATGGCTCTACAGAAATAAATTATTTCTCTACCGTGTTATAAATTTTGCAACTTCATAAAATTAAAAAGTACTAATTCACTTAGACGTGGTGATTTTAAAGAGTCCATTATAAATTATTTCATTGCTAAAAACAACTGAATGAAGCAATGTCCAGTAAACTCATTTCCTTGCAGGTCCTTCAGTATCGTTGATTCCCTGACCTTGAAGTTTATTGCTTCATCCTTCAGGCACCAACCGATTACTAGAGCCAATCGCTTAAATCATGGTTTTCGTTCGAGCAGGCTGCAAAAAATGTAAACATGCCACATTTTGAATCACAAAAAGAAAATGTTTTGTTATTTCATTACAATAAAATTTCTTTTGAGGCAAAGGCAGAGTGATACAACATCTGTAACTCACTTCACAAAAACTGCCATAGCAATAAAAATTTATAAATAACACTTTAAATCTAAAATGTCATTTACTCTACTGGGCTTCAGGGTCTGCAAGCGCCAAATTCATGCAGTTTCTAACTGAGTTCATTTAACAATTAAGGGTAATGCATTTTTCTTGCCATTTCTGGCACACTGCAAACCCATGTATTTTAGATCTTTTGGATTCACATTATATGCATCTCTGAAATGAACTGCAACCAGACTGTTTTAATTTACGTTGATTATGTTTCTGACATGTTCCTGAATTTGTTTCTTGACTGCTCTTTTTGTCATACCGATATATATCTTATCACATGGGCAAACCAGTCCATAAACTGTGTGTGTAGTATTGCAAGTTATGCATTCCCTAATACCATGTTTTTCAAAGTAACATGATGTGTAAAAAATGTCCATCAACTGCATATTGACCTACGTTACAGTGCTTGCATTTCCTGAACCGGGGTTGCACATTGATTCACTTTTATCAGCTTGAAATTTGCTATGAACGATATGGTCTTTGATATTCTTGCCTCTATGAAATGACACATGTGGCTTTGTCCCAGATGCATCTTTTAGATGTGTCATTCACAAGAATGGGCCAGAACGGATTCATATACTGCACTGCCAACTTTACCAGATGCAGAGCATTATTCTATGCTCAAGGTCACCGGTTCCTCCAAGTTAGTCTCTTTCTCCAATTTACCCAGTAACTCCCTTGTTTCTTTTTGTAATACCATAATCTTGGTATCCTGAAGCAACTTGGAGCTGTAGCCCCTCTCTAAAAAACATTCAGTCGTGCATGCACATTCAATTTCAAAATCCTGCAGGCTGCAGCAGTTCCTCCTAAGTTGTAAGGTATCGACTGCCTTAGCTGTTTTGGATGTGCGCTTGTGTAGTGCAGATACGAACTACACAACGCCTGTTTTTTAAAAATGCTTGTGATTACAGAAGAAGAAGCCAGAAGGTGAAGGAAGGAAACATATTCAATTCAGTGCTTCAGAGTAACTGGTAACTGGTATTTTTCTTTTAAACTTAGATTGTAGGCTTGTAGTGACACTATACTTTCTTTCTGTGTTGTCTTTACTTATAATTGTTTTTGGGCTGTTGAAAATTTAAAAAATAGTGGTGGTGTAATTCTGTGCTGTCTTTAATTGCTGCAAATTTTATCTTGGCTTGTCTGACTGTCCTGTAGCTGGGTGAAGGGTGTTAATTGTCTGGCCTCTGACCTCAGCTACGTGATAACTGAAGGTGGGGCTTAGTCACAGTTAAAGCAGCAAACAGAAGTTCATCTTCTCAGAAGAAGCCAGAAGGTGAAGGAAGGAAACATATTCAATTCAGGTCTTCAGAGTAACTGGTAACTGGTATTTTTCTTTTAAACTTAGATTGTAGGCTTGTAGTGACACTATACTTTCTTTCTGTGTTGTCTTTACTTATAATTGTTTTGGGCTGTTGAAAATTTAAAAATAGTGGTGGTGTAATTCTGTGCTGTCCCCTCCCACCCCTTCCCCAACTCTTAATTATATGCCCTGATAAATCTGATTGACAGGAGCTAAACACAGGGTATAGTAAGAGGTGTGAAGTAGGAGGCATAAGGGGAAGAAGACCACCCTCAGCACGACAAGTTTTTGACTCATTTATTTATTTATTGGTTTCTTTACCTTAAAAATATATATCTGAGGATCAGTTACAGGATTTTTAGTACTGTAAATAAATAAAGAGAGAACTAAGAGAGCTTCAGTAGCAGATAAGTAGTGGAATTGCAGTATAATGTGGGAGTGGTGCAATGTAGTGGCTGTGGGGCAGCCATATTCAGGCAGACCTTCTGGACACTGAGGTGCTGCCCTATCTGCATGCATCTCTGGGACTGAGGGATGAGGTAGCCAGACTCAGAGCGGAAGTAAACTGGGTCAGGAGTACCATCACCCTGTCCAGGAACCACCCAGTCCAATGCAGTTGCCTCAAAGGATGCCAAGAACGAGGAGCACTTGGATGACAGTGGGCTCAGGGAGGTTAGAGCAGTCAGGCAGAGGCACATCCCAGATCCTTTTCCTCTCAAGAACTCATATGCCACACTGGCAAATGAGGACAACCAAATAGAGGTACCCAGGAAGTGGAAGGAAAGGATGTGGAGGTTAGGCAAGGAGGTGACCTCAGTGGGGAAAGCAGTGGACCCCAGAGGAGGAGGAAGCGAATCCTGGTGGGGGACTCCATCATAAGAGGGATCCAGCTAGGAACACAGGAGGGGGAGGACAGGGAGGTGAGGTGCCTACCAGGTGCACGGCATGGAGGGATGGAAGGAAGATACTGGGGATCACTGGGAAGGCAAGACAGGAGGGTGAGCTGGATGTCATTATCCACCTAGGTACTAATGACTTGGCAAATGGGGAGCCAAAGGAAGTTCAGGAAGAGTTTAGGAAACTGGGAGGGGTCTCAAGCAAGTAGCTACTTCTGTCACTTTCTCAGAAGTACTACCTGTGAGAGGCAAGGAGAGCATAGAGTGCATGCACCAGGAACTTTAACTCATGGTTGAAGAACTGGTGCTGTGAGGAAGGGTTTGGATTCATTGGTGACTGGGGACCCATCTGGAGGATGGAGGTTTGTTCAAGCCTGACGGCCTGCATCCATCCTGGAGGGAATCCAAGCATTCAATGATAAGTTTAAATGCTACATTGACAAGCATTTAAACTAGCAAAGGGGTGGCAGGCCAGCAAGGATGGTACCTACTTGCTCACCCCCACAGCTAGTAATGGAACCAGTGAACCAGAGGAGTGGCTATCTCTGCAAAGCAGGTGCAAAAGTTGGAGATTAGTGTCCAAAAGGTGGATAAGCAGAAAAGGGCAAAATTCAGCAGAAGGCAGACAGCAAGGAGAACCAGGGATAAATGACAACCAAGGAAGGGCTGGAGTAGAACAGTGAAGCAGTCTAGGGAGGTCAAATCATGGAAAGCCATGTGCAAATGCCAGGAGCCTTAGCAACAAGATGGAAGATCTGGAGGCTGTCATGGTACAGTCAGACCTGGACATTGTGGCCATCACTGAAACCTGGTGTAATGATAACCATGACTGGGAGATGGCCATACCTGGCTACAACATATTCAGAAGAGACAGAGCAGGCAGGAAGGGAGGAGGATGGCACTGTATGTGAAAATGACATAAGGGCCACACAGATCCAGGAGGAACAAAATGGGGAGAGATACTGTGGGTTAAGCTGGAAAGGAAAATGGGGCCAGCCATCCGCACAGGTGTGGTCTATAGACCACCAGCCCAGGAGGAAGAAACAGATAGGGAGTTGATGCTAGCCATCCAAAGGATGGCTGACAAGGGTGAGGTAGTACTGGTTGGAGACTTCAATATACCAGATGTGGACTGGAGCATCCCAGCAGCAGCATCAACTAGGAGCAGATTTATCCTGGACTCCCTTCAGGGTGCCTTCCTCAAGCAACTGGTCATGGAACCAACTCGGCAGAAGGCAATACTGGACCTTGTGCTCACAAACAGGGACAGTGTGATGGGGGTAACAGTGGGGAGCACCTGGGTAACAGTGACCACCAGTCATTGTGGTTTGAAATCACAGAAAGAGCAGAACCAAACCACACAAAAACACGTGATCCTGGATTTTAGGGGGCAGACTTTGGGAAATGGGGAGATGCTTGAAAGAGGCATTAAGGGAATGGGACAGGAATCAGGGATTGAGGAACAGTGGGCAGTATTTAAAATGGGGATTATAAGAACAACAGAATTATGCATTAAGCAGGTTAGCAAGAGGAAAAGAAAGAGGAGACCATTATGGTTTCCAAAGAGGTAGCAAAGAAAGTGAAAGCCAAAAGACTGCATTCAGGCAATACAAAAGACACAGGCAGAAGGGGGAGAAGTACCAGGAGAAACAAAGGGAGGCAGGAAGTCAGTAAGGAAGCCAAAGCTCAGACAGAAGAACACATTGCAAAATCAGTGGTTAAAGGGGACAAAACCTTTTACAGGTACATAAGTGAAAAAAGAAGGACAAAGGGAGGGATAGTTAGACTGAAGGGGGAGGATGGGAGCAGCGTGGAGGATGACAACAGTAAAGCTGACATATTGAACAGGTATTTCTGCTCAGTCTTTACTAAGGAAGAGGGGGGTAATGGGTCTGAAGGGAGGACAAGGGGTGAGAATGGTGCAGAAATGGACACAAGTCCCTTTACACGAGAAAGGGTCCTGAAGGAACTGGAAGTAATAAGAGTTGACAAAGCAATGGGGCCAGATGGGGTGCACCCCAGGGTCCTTAAAGAACTAAGAGAGGTGGTGGCTGAACCTCTGGGTATCCTGTTCAGCCAATCACTGGAAACAGGGGAGGTACCCAAAGACTGGAGGACAGCAGATATAGTCCCCTTATACAAAAGTGGGAACAAAGAGGAAGCAGGGAACTACAGACCAGTCAGCCTCACCTCGGTAGTGGGAAAGATCATGGAAGCACTACTGAAGGAGAGATTGGTGGAACATCTGGTTGTCAATGGACTACAGGACCCAAGGCAGCATGGTTTCACCAGGGGAGGTCATGTCAGACCAACCTCATTGAATTTTTTGACTGGGTGACTAGGGAGGTGGATCAGGGGAGGGCAGTGGACATGGCCTATCTGGACTTCAGCAAGGCCTTTGACACTGGGCCACATAGAAGACTATTACACAAACTGGGGAATATGGGTGTGGGCAGGACAGTAGTGTGGTGGGTAGGTAACTGGCTGGGTGGCAGGACACAGAGGGTGGTGGTAAATGGCTGTCACTCCACAGAGGGAAGAGTGACCAGTGGGGTACCACAGGGATCAGTGCTGGGACCGGTCCTATTCAACATCTTCATCAGTGACATTGCACAGGATCTAGAAGGCAGAATTTCACTGTTCGCTGATGACACAAAGCTCTGTAACAGAGTAGACACACCAGAGGGTGTAGACAGAATGAGAAGGGACCTGCAGAAACTTGAAGAATGGTCAAGGGTTTGGCAGTTGAAATTCAATGCAAAGAAGTGCAAGATAATGCATATGGGGCACAAAACCCTGGCACAATATATCAGTTGGGGGTGAGGATATAGCATGCACCAAGCAGGAAAGGGATCTTGGGGTTGTCATCTCTGATGACCTCAAAGGTAGGGAAACAGTGTGACAAGGCATCAGGTAAAGCAAATAGGATGCTGGGATGTATAGGCGAGGGCATCACCAGCAGGAAAGGGAGGTCATAATTCCGCTATACAAGACACTAGTGAGGCCCCACCTGGAGTACAGTGTACAGTTCTGGAGTCCATACCTACGTAAGGACATAGACAGGGTAGAGAAGGTTCAGAGGAGGGCAACAAAGATGGTGCATGGGTTGCATCACAAATCCTATGAAGACAGGTTGAAGGAACTGAACATGTACTCCTGGAGGAGAGGAGGGAGAGGGGATATGATAGAGACATACAAGTATCTTACAGGGAGGAACAGGTGCAGGAAAACACTATTTTTAAGCGAAAAAGATGTTTCAGGACTAGAGGGCATGGGATGAAGTTGGAGGGAGGACGATTCAGAGAGAAACATGAGAAAGAATTTCTTCACAGAATGGGTGGTGGACAAGTGGAACACCCTGCCAGAGGAAGTGGTGGGGGCTGAAACAATCACGGGATTTAAGAATGCATGGGATAGACATAAAGGAATTCTAGAGGTCAGGGGTAAGGGGAAATAGACTTCTAGGAAAACAAACTGAACTTACAAGCTCAAATGGGCAGACTAGGTGGACCATAGGCCCTTATCTGCCGACACTGTCTATGTATCTATGTATTACATTTTCACCTTCTGTACCTTCAAGTGTCACATCCAAAAATGAAACATACCTTTCATCTGTAGTGTACATCAATTTCAGTCCCAATCTATTGGTGCCCAGCCACTCTATAAATTCCGGAATCCTCTCTTTTCCTCCTCCCCATACACAGATGACGTCATCAATAAATCTGTACCATATGATGACGTCATTTGCGTAGGGGAAGGTCTCACCAAAAATACTCTCAGGCTCCAAAAGTCCCAAAGTTAAATCAGAGTATGAGGAGGCCATACAGGTCCCCATAGCTGTACCCGATATTTGAAAATAATACTGTTGGTTAAATTCAAAACAATTGTGTGTGAAGATGAATAGAATATTTTTCACTAGAAACTTCGTAAGATTAGCTGTTGAACTTTTTTCAAGAAAATATTTACATGTGGTGATTCCATCACAGTGTTGGATGGCAGAACAAAGTTGTTCAATATTTATAGTTAGCCAGACAAAACCTCTTTCCCATACAAAATCCTGTAACTTCACCAAAAGGTTCCCGGTGTCTCTGAGGTAGGACCTCAGTTTTACTACTTCCTTTTTCAGAAACAAATCCACAAAAACTGACAAACTGTCGGTGAGAGATCCTACCCCCGAGACAATGGGACGACCTGGTGGAGTGATTTGATCTTTTTTCTGTAGAGCTTTTTGCTCCCCATTACTGCCTCTAGCCTGCTCAACAATGAGGAGACGTAGCAGTTTTTCTGTTTTTCCTCCCTCTATTCCAGGGGCCCCAGAACAAAGTTGTGCATCCCCGTGGAGGTGAGCATGCACCCTGTGGCTCCGGTGACAGCCCCTTCCCCGCACCCGGCCTAGTGCCGAGTCTCCCACTGGCTTTGGCGCTACCATCAAGTCTCCATTCGATGGCAGCCAAGAGCCCTGGGAGACTCCAGATCCCTCCCCGAGAGAGGAGAGCTGCCTGCTGGCAGCTCAGTCCAACTCTGCGCCCTCCCACCCAGCTGAACCATGGCAACCCGAGCTCGCTTCCAACCCGGGTCGCCGGCGTGGCATGAGGAGTGGCATCCAGCTCCTCAAGCCTCTGCACCACTGGGCCAGCTGAGTGATTTGATCTTTGTGCGATGTATAAACGGAGGATTATGCCATCACAAGTGGACTAGGCGGCAGCGAGAGCGATACAGTCTGCAGGGCAAATGTCCTATTATCAAGCAGCTGTCCTTTGTAATAAAGAAAGAGCAGAATATAAATACAGCAAACATGTAACATATAAACAGAATAGTGTATAAATATAATTTTTAACCAGATCTTTGACAGATCCTAGAGTGTGGACATGCTGTACTGACAGTTTGCTGGGTACTGCGGTACACCTCTGCATTTTCAAAGAGGGAATGTAGGTGTAAGAGAGAGCAAGCCGAAGATCCACCTGCCCCCCCCCTTTGGGTTTCCTTAATACAAATGCTGCAGGACATTCAGAGGGACTCCAAGATGTACACTGTGTCCTGTTTTATGTTGTATGTTGTGTTTGTTGGGCTGGCCACCCACAATCTGTATTTATTTTTATGTCTTCTGTTGTGTGTGATCCCCCTTTGTGTACATCATGGATCTCCTTCATAACTCTAGCAGCCTTAAGTTATGGAAACTAAGTGTGAAGCAGAAATGTATTTAAAAATAAAGAAAATGCTGGCTTGTAACTTCAAGTCTTCAATTAATTAGTTTAAAGCCTCTTTGGAAAGCAGGCATTGCGACAGTGCGGGGCGTTTTTAAGAAGTCTGCTCAAACGCTCGCACTATCGCAAGGATGGAAAAGGCTCTGGAAGCAGTATTTAATTTAATAAGGGTGTCCGTCTGCATTATAGACAGAACGGACGAAAAGAAATAAAATGCAAGTGAAGTAAAGCCTTCCTTTTTATGGGAGATACAGAGAAGTCCAGACTGCTGCTGTTTAAATTCATTCTGAGCTCTGCCTTTGTTGTTTAGTTAGCAGTCTGTAGAAAACTGTTTAAACCGCCTGAAAAGTACTGGTTTGGGCACAATATTCCTATCGCTAGTGCTGCCATTTAATTAAAGTAAATTCTCCACAAGGCACAGAAGGAGTTCCCCCTTAAAAAGCACTACTGAAAGAGAGTATTGGTAATGTGAGTAAACTTTGTTGTGTGCCTCTGCTACTTGCTGAAAACACTCACATTACCAACACCTCTAGGAAGAAATATGTTTGGCTGTACTAAAAGAATTAAGTAACACTTGACTTACCTGTGTAAGGCAACTTAAATTATACCAAGGTAGTTTTCTTTTAAAAGTTTCTGTGTAGCCAAAATGCTGCTGTTTCAGAAGCTCCCTGCTTCATTGTTCCCTATGGACCCGGCCCAGTTTCCCTGCTTTTATCCCTTACAAAGAGGAACTTCCTTCTGTGAAAGTTAAAATATTGAGACAGCTCATAAAATTTTTGATTTGTCAAAATGTTTTTGAATGTTACTTATGTTTAAACAAAATAAGATATTTTATTTTGAGAAAGATTGAATGGATAAAATTTTAAAACTGGAGTAACGAGGTCACATGTCTGTAGAAACTGCTATATAAGCAGAACTACCTAGAAGCTAGCAGGGTAAGGGAGGGTGTGACTCTGTCAACACCCAGTCCTGAGATAGTCAGTACTACCTCTGATATGTAAACTATGGACTTTTTGGCTTGGTTTATTATTTTGTTGTTTCCAGTCCGCTCTAGGTAATAAATTTTTAAGTTTATTCTGCTAATTTTTGTCCGAGTACTTTGTTTATCCCACACCATTTCACAGTAGGCTCCACCTTGTCTGCCCCTCCTGCTGCATCGCAGTGACTATCCCTAATTTGTGTATGGACACACATCTAAGCTTATCCGCTGAAATAATTTCACCTACTCCTGCTGTGTAACCCACAATGCAGTTATCCCTCTGGAAAAATAAACACATAGAAACACAGAATTTGACAGCATATAAGGACTGCTTGGCCCACCCTGTCTGCCTATCTTATCCTACCCACAGTATCACTACAGACCCTGCAGACACTATGGAAAAAATGTCTGTAAAGTGATTTGATTTGTGAGGTTTAAAATGCTGATATTTTTATAAATTAGTATTTCAAAATAATAAGCTTTCAATGTAAATACATTGTCAGTTACCACAAACAGGAAGAACCTCGTTTTCAGATATTTCCGTAGAACGGTACATAATCTGCTGTCTGTTGATCAGCATGGTTTTAGGAAGGGATTTAGCACAACCATGGCAATAGTGAAATCTTCTGACCATGTACTCCCGAAGCTGACAGGAGGAATCTCACAGGGGCTGTTTTCGTGGACTTATCTAAAGCCTTCGACATGGCTGATCATGGGATTCTGCTCAAGAAGTTGACTTACCTTGGGCTACCCATGGATTCTATTAGTTGGTTCCAAGTTATCTCAGCAACAGAACGCAAAAATGGTTTCCATAGGGGGAATATTGTCCACCCCTCTCCAGGTTTGCACAGGAGTTCCCCAAGGGTCGATATTAGGTATCCTTTTGTATTCTCTTTTTGTTAACTCGCTACTTTCTGAAACCTGCACTAGTAAGAGAATCATGTATGCATATGACTTGATCTTATACCACAGTGATAAAACGCCCACCAAGCTGTCACACACCCTGAATATGGACTCTCCTCTGCTGCTCTTTGGTTCACGAAACAGAGGCTTATTGATAACACCAAAAAAATGAAGTGCATGCTGTTTGGGTCTAAGCACAGGCTAATAGGAGTTCCTCCTCTCAACAAAATTCCCTCAACATCTGGTCCCCAAATGGATCCCTATTGGAACAAGTAACTGATTTTAAAAATCTTGGAGTCATGCTTGACCCCTCTCTTACTTTCGCTTACCACATTAGCTTGGCGATAAAAAAGGTGACTCAGTGCTCAGGAGTGTGCTTCCACCTAAAACACCTCATGTCTCCTGAGGCAAGACTAGCCATGGGGGAAGGTACTCTCCTACCTAGATACATAGAAATGTAAAGCAGGAAAGGACCACCAGGCCCACCTAGTCTGCCCACTTGCCTAGTTATCTGCTAGGACATGCCTCAGCCCCCTCACCCTCAACAGCCCCTTGTGTCTGTCTAATACTCTTTTGAACCCTTCCACTGTTGTTTCTCCAACCAGCTCCTCAGGGAGTCTATTCTGGTTTACCACCACCCACTGTGAAATAGTACTTCCTGATGTTTCCCTTGAACTGTCCCCCCACAATCTGCAACCCATGCCCCCTAGTCCTTTGATTCCCTTTCAGCTGGAAGATGGCCTCCACTGGCATGTGGTTTACACCTTTTAGGCACTTAAAGGTCTCAATCATGCCCCCCCCGCTCCAGGGAGTACATGTTTCATCCCCTTAACCTTTCCTTGTAGAATAGGTGGCTGAGCCCCTTTACCATCTTCGTTGCCCTCCTCTCAACTCGCTTCAGCCTCCCCACATCCTTTTTGAGACATGGCCTCCAGAACTGGACCCCATATTCAAGATGCAGCCTAACCAGATGGGTGTGTAAGGGTACTATGACCTTCCTAGCCACTGCTCTCTCGCAGTGCTTTGCCACCTTCAGGTCTCTCAATATAGTGATGCCTAGGTCTCTTTCCTGTTCTGTTACGGCCAGGTCTCGGCCCCCCATACAGTATCCTGCCCTTCGGTTTTTGTTACCAAGATGCATGCCATGTATGACCTATTCTAGAATATTGCTCCACTGTAATATCTCTGACATTACCCCTGCTCCTTGGTCGTTTGAACACGTCCTATAACAATATTTGTAGATTTATTATCCAAGTCCCCTTCCGTACCCACCACTGCCAGTTATATCAGACTCTTGGTTGACTCTCTCCCCGGGAACATAGGGAGCTACTGTTTAGCTTCTTAACCTTTAAAACTTGCATGCAGGAATTAAATCCCCACTGTCTGGTTTGCTAAATTTCAACACAAATAGGTGTGAATTATGGTCCTCCGTCAGCTGCCTATTAGAAACTCTCAGGCTTCTCACCGATATGGTCGCAGAGCCTTTTCCTATGCCATTCCCAAGCTTTGGATCTCCCTCCCGGACAATCTGCATGCACTTGTCTCTCCTGTCACCTTCAAAAAGGCACTTCTTGGAAGCCCTATCGGCTAGGGAGCACTGTAATTGCTTGGCCCAACTCTCAGGTTATGTGGCTAGGTTACAGGCCTACTTCTGGGTCCCGCTTTTGCATTGACATAAAGAACTATAGCGAGCTGTATGAGTGTTGGGCATTGAGTCAAGCAGTGCAGATATATTTTAAAACGTTTTTGTTTGTATTTTAAACGAGTGCATTATACTTGCACTGAGGAGCCCTGCTGAATTGAAACAGGAAGTAGGAAGAGGGCACTGTAGTTCACAGAGGGGACTCTGGAACTACAAAAGGTGCCAACTTCATTTTTAAAACAATATTGGCTGCTATTCTTCTGCACCTGGGTCACGCACAAGTGACGGACGAGCAGAAGGGTGGATTTAAAATATTATATTTTAATAATTTAATCTCACTGCTGTTGCGAGTGATCGCGACCCCCACAGCAGTACTTACTAGTGATTCCCTATATTGCTTGGCCCTGCAGCGAGCAGGGTGCATGCTCGGCGCGCACAGAGATGCGCACAGAGACATGCATTCGGCACATGTCGGCTGTGTCAGCTGAGGAAGTTGAGAGGACTGCAGGGTTGATTAGTGTGAGTATAATTAGGCAATATGCTGGCGTGTGGCCAATGTGGCATGTTTAAACATGGGGAGAAAATGGAGAACTATCTCTGTAATAAATGCACTGAGATTAGAGAACTCAAAGCTGAAATTGAGGCGTTGAAAAGTAGACTGAAGGTGCAGATAGAAATCTCCTCATTAGAGCATTTCATAGACTCCATGGTAAAGGGTATCAGCGAGGACACAAATCATGTAATTGAGAAGGATCAGGAACCTGTAGTGATACAAAATGAGATAATTGAAAACCTTGAGGAATGGTCTGTGGTCCCTGGAAAAATGACACAAAAAAGAGGCAGGAGAAATATTGGAGGTGTATCAAATATCCTGACTCCAAATAGATTCCAGGCTCTAATTACAGCTGAGGATGTTGAAGTGCTCCAACCACTAAACACTGAAATATGCCCCATGACACCAAGCAATGTATGCACAAAGACAAAGAATAATGATCAGCATTTAACAAAGCAAATTCAAGCCCCAGAAAGTAGTAGAGATATTTTGTTTATACTGTAGGTGACTCTATGCTAGGCTACACAGATAGTATTATGTGTAAACAAAACAATGAACACACAACTGTTAGCGTACTGCCAGGGGCTGGTATTAGTGATGTTAAACAGCTTTTACCAGGCTTACTAGAGAATACTATTACTCCAGTCACAATTTTGCATGTTGGAATAAATGATGTGGGGAAAAGGGATATCCTGGATATACAGAGGGATTTTGAAGCAGTGGGAGCTGATTTAAGAAACAGAGGCTGTGAGATTTGGATCTCTGGAATTTTACCTGTCCCCTGGGCAAAAAACATAACTAACCAGGAAATACTTAGACTAAATGGCTGGCTCAAGAGATGGACCATAAGAGAAGGATATTATTTTATTGAACACTGGCAAGAGTTTCAAAATGACCACCTGTATGCAAGGGATGGACTGCACCTTAACAAAATGGGCAAACATTTACTGGCTCAGCAACTAAAGTGTACTGTACATTGCCATTTAAATTCCACCAGAGGGGAGACGTGGGGGATACAAAACTTAGGGCATTACATTTAGAGTGGCAATTTATGTTAATTAATGCTAGGAGTCTTACAAGTACATTTGACGAACTCCAAGCTACACTGCATATCCATAAGATTCATGTCTGTGCTATTTGTAGAGACATAATGGCAACCCGAAGACAATGGGGATAAGCAGATTCAAGGGTACTCATTGTACAATAAAGATACGTCCCTATCGAGAGGCGGGGGAGGGCAGCCCTGTATGTTGCAGTAGGCATTTCTTCAGAAAGCACTGATGTATCCAGATGGGCAGATTTAGAAGCTGTTGGTTAAGATTAGTCCTCCCCAAGCAGCTAAGATTAATCTGGGTGTGATATACAGGCCCCCTTCCATTAGGGCATTAGAATAATAATAATAATAATAATAATCTGGATTTATTGTGCGCCTTTCAGAAATCAAGGCGCGTCACATTTAAATAACATCATAATAAAACGTCATAAAAACACTAAAATCAATAATATCAGTCCATGTCAGTACCATCCCCATATGCCTTCTTCCATAGGAACGACTTCAATGCTTGTTTGAAACCCCCCACAGTCATGCACTCTCTAATCCAGCGGGGTAGAGAATTCCAAAGGGTCGGCACCACGAACATAAAAGCTTGGGCGCTGGAAGATTTTAAAGCTACCCTTGGAATCTCTAGCAACCCCTCAGTGGCTGAGCGGAGCGGTCACTCGGGAAGGTAAGGAACCAGAAGATCTTTCAGGTAGTCAGGGGCCCAAACCGTGTTGGGCTTTATATGTCAGCAAACCGACTTTAAAGGTGATCCGCCACTGAACCGGCAGCCAGTGCAGATCCAGCAGCACCGGAGTAATGTAGGAAGAACGAGGAATTCCCATGTATAATGAGGTTATATTAGACTTTGTTAACCATTTGCCCCTAGCTGGGAATGTAATACTGGTTGGGGATTTCAATCTTCCTGGTATCGAATGGGATACATTAAAAGCAAATACAGCTGTAGAGTCTAAATATCTGGAAACCTTTAGCCTTATGGGGTTAGACCAATATGTTACATCTAATACCAGGGGTAATCATATTTTAGACCTTGTATTAAGTAACCTTAGTGAAAATATTATCAATTGCAGTATGTATCCCCCACTGGATTCCAGTGAACACTCTATGATCGGTTTTCAGTATGATGGTACCTTGGGGGTTAAAAAAGGTAGAACAGTACTCCATAGGTACAATCAAGCAAACTTCCAACAAATGAGTTATGAATTCTCCACATGGGACTGGGAATCAGATTGTAAAAATCAGACTGTCACCGGAATGTGGGACAAATTATCAAACACTTAAAATGATTTGGTCCAGAAGTATGTACCAATCAGCAATAAATATGATGGGACTAAAAATGCTCTTCCTCCATGGATGACCCTATCTGTTAAGGGGCTAATCAAAAATAAAAACAAAGCGTACCACCAGGCAAGACATAATAATTCAGAAGCTGGCGGGGAGAATTATAAAAAGTATCTCAAACTTGCAAAAAAGGGGTATTGCTATGGCCAAAAGAAATTATGAGCTTACCTTAGCTTCTAAAGTCAAGGACAACTACAAATCCTTTTATACATACATTAACAGAAAAAGGGGAAGTAACAATATTGTTGGACCACTTAAGGCACAGAATGGGGTTCCCATAACAGAGAACAGTGCATTAGCGGAGGGATATAATACATACTTTTCTTCAGTATTCAATATAGGCCCACAAGCTGTTCAGGACTCTGGAGGAAAAATACAGATGGGATCCAGTATTAGGTTAGATCCAGCCAATGTCCTAAAAAGACTTAAAAAGATAAATCAGAACAAGACACAGGGACCTGATAATATCCACCCCAGGGTAATTAAAGAAATGGCAGAAGTATTGGTTAATCCAGTAACCTGGATATTTCAAAAATCTGTACAAACTGGTGAAATCCCCGAGGTATGGGAACAAGCAGTAGTCGTCCCCATACATAAAAAAGGGTCGAGGCAGGAGTTATCAAACTATAGGCCCATTAGTCTGACCTCTGTGTTGGGGAAAATCTTGGAGGGCATAATAAAAGATTGCATCACAGAATTCCTAGTAGCTTCAGGTAAAATGGATAAAACACAGCATGGGTTTACCAGTGGGAGGTCATGCCAAACTAACCTTTTAGAATTTTACAAGGTTAGTAAATCCATGGATATGGGAAATTCAGTCGATGTTATCTTCCTTGACTTTGCCAAGGCTTTTGATAAAGTTCCCCATGAGGAGCTTGTGAAGGCCTTGTTGGAGTCTGGCATCCCCAGCTGGAGTCCACAATTGGTCAAGGCATGGTTAAACAATAGAAGCCAGAGGGTTTGTATAAAGGGGGAATTCTAGGGACATGGATATGTTGTTCATCCACACTGTCTGGCAGGTATCCTTGCCACTTTAAATCTTGCCGGAAGGTCTTCAAGCTGGCTCCTCCCACCCACCCGGGTTGTAAAACTCTCGGCTCCGCCCCATGACGCCAGATCTTCCTTACCACTTGGAAGCTCAGGTTCCCTCATTAACGCTCTGCATATAAGACTGGTTCCTAATTCTTCGATTTTTCGAATTTAAACTTTTTTTGCTTAAAAGACTTCGGTCTTCTCTCCCTCGCGGCTGCGATGGACAAATCGACTCCCAGTTTCCGGAGATGCCCTTGAGGGCAGAAGATGTCTCGGACAGATCCGCACTCCACGCATGCCCACTGTCCTAGGCCTGGAGGCACGACCCGCGGGCCCCTGCGACCTGTGCTCTTCCTTTTGAGCCTCGTCCTCAAGACCGTGCTGCCCGTTTACAATTGGGCGCCCCGAGGTGCTTCTCCAGTGAAGTCAAAGAGGCCCGGTCGGCGGTTTCATGGCGGCTTGCTCGGCGGATCGTGCTCGAGCAGATGATCACCCTCAAGAGGAGGCGCGAGGCCGCTTCTACCCTGCCGCGGCATTTGTCCTGCTCTCTCTCGGTGCCTCTTATTCAGCTTCTTTTAAGGAGCTTTGTCTGACCCTCTCTACTAAAGGTGAGGGACCAACTTCTGCTGGACCGTTTTCTCGGTCCAAAAAGAGAGACAAGGGTAAGTCCCACTGTCGACACTCTTGGGAGCGGGAAAGATCCCTCTCCTCGAGTTGTCGGCCGTCGACTTCGGTCGACCGCTCGGCTTCGGCAACTGGTCTCACGGTGTCCCCGTCAGGCCAGTCGACCGAGACTCCCGTCAACGCGGTCGAGATTTTTCTCGACCCATTGGACGGGTTGTTGGCAGGAAAAGCCGAGAATCCCCTCTCCCCGGTTCCCCCGGTGGGAGTTGAGGACCCCGTTGGCTTGTCTGTGCCTCCGGTTCCGGAGCCATCGGTTGAACCTTCCGAACTGAGGCGAGTGCCGGTTCCCCACGACACGTCCCCGCACCGTCCTCAGGAAGGCCGAGGTTCTCGGTCTCGGACTTCTTCGCGGTCCAGCCGATCCCACCGTTATAGGCGGTCTCGGTCTCGGCACCGGGCAGCGGCGCCGCCGCCTCTTCCTCCTCCTCCTCGGACGAGGAGGCTTCGACGTAAGTTGCGTCGACGATATGAGGACCTCGTGTGGCAACAGCTCCTTCTGACCGGGACAAGCCGACGCTGTCGCCTTCCCCAGCCATTAAGTGGCTGTCACTGGAGAGGCTGAAACAACCCCTCGTTTTATCCGAGGAGCCTGTTCCCAAGCCGGTTGTTCGGCCAAAACCAGCTGCCCCACCGATTCCGGTGGAACCTCCGCCTCCACAGCCGTTATTTGGGGCTCCGACCAAGAGTCTCGGTCGGCTCAGGGACTGCCCCATAGGCTGTCTGTCACCTCACTCCCGATCGACCTCGGCAGGTGGAGGGTGGCTCAGGCCCGAGGCAGTTTTTGAGGACTCTTCCGAGTCCGAAGATGATTCCTCCCTTTTCTCCAAGCGAATGGACTTGGAGTCCTCAGGAGGACAGTCGGTGGACGATAGCCCTTCGTCCTTCCTGGGATTGCTTCGGCTCATCTTGGAGTCCACCAGGATGAAGCTCAAACCCATTTCTAAGCGGGCCAGGTATCCCCTTACGGAGATTCTGGACCGAGGGGATTCCCCTATGGAGGCCTTTCCGGTGGCCGAGGCCATAGTGGGCCCGGCCTTGGAGCTCTGGCAGCGCCCTGCTTCCCGCCCTGCGCCTTCGGCCAGGATGGCCAGGAAGTATGCGGTCCCTACCGGTTCCTTGTCCGGTTTTTCGGAACACCCCTCGGCCGAGGGGTTAGTTACCGACAGCGTTTTCCGGCGTGCCGGGATCGCTAGGGATGTGGACAAACCTCCCGACAAGGAGTCCAAGAAATTGGACTATGCTGGGCGAAAAGTCTACGCTGCGTCCTCCCTCGGCCTTCGCCAGACTAGTTCGGCCATCCTCATGGCACATTTCTCTCATGCCCTGTTGGGCTCCCTGGACGAGGTCATCCCTCATCTTCCCGCGGATCTGCAGACCACGGTTAAGCAGGTGCGGGACCAGGGCAGGGCAGTGGCCAAACAGCAGCTTCAGACTGCTTTGGACATTGGGGACTCATGTGCCAGGTCTGTGGCGGCCGCAGTGGCTATGCGTCATTGGGCTTGGCTGAGGATATCCACCTTCACTTCGGATACCCAGCACAAGTTGGCGGATGTCCCCTTCTTGGGGACCGACCTCTTCGGCCCTGGGGTGGAAGGTCACCTGCAGAGGATCGAGAAGTCCAATGCTACCTTGGACTCGGTCTCATCCGCTCAGAAGGACAAAGGCCGCAAACCACAGCCTAAGCCCTTTCGTCCCTCTGCGCCTCGCGGACATCCAGCCCAGCAACGCAGGGCCAGCAGGCACGAGCTTGGCATCCCAAGCCCAAGCCGTCGGCTTCCTCCAACAGGAAGCAGGGAGGTAAAGGCCCAGGAGGTCCCTCGGCTGGTCCCTCCTCCAAGCCTGCCCAGTGACGGGTTGAGGGGTGTCCCCCCCTGGGGACGGCCCGCTTCCTTTCCACCTGGTTCATTATTACCACGGACAGGTGGGTGTTGGAGGTGGTGGGAAAAGGCCTGCACTTGGAATTCAAGCAGGCCCCGCCCTTCAGAGCCGTCGCACCTCGGGGGGCATCGGGATCCGCAGCCTCACTGTCGGTTCGCCGAGCCGACATCGCTCTCCTCCTCCAAAAGGAGGTGATCAGGGAGGTGGCGGACCCTCCCTCAGACCCGGGGTTTGTGTCCAGACACTTCCTGGTTCCGAAACGGACAGGGGTCTGGCACCCCATTCTCGACCTACACGACCTAAACAAGTTCCTAAGGTCTCGAACCTTCAGGATGGTCACTCTGGCTCAGATATCCGTCCGTCACATCAGAGATTCCTTCGCTTTCGAGCGGAGGGATCCCTTTTCGAGTTCCGAGCCATGCCCTTCGGCCTGTCTCCAGCTCCCAGGGTCTTCAAATGCATAGCAGTGGTGACAGCTTTCCTGCGGCGCCGAGGGGTCCGAGTGTACCCTTACCTGGACGATTGGCTGATAGCAGCCCCCTCCAGACAGGAGGTGGAGCGGTCCAGAGATCTGGCCCTCCAGGTTTGCTCTCAAATCGGCCTTCTCATCAACGAGGCCAAGTCGGAACTCGAGCCGAAACAGGTGATTCTTTTCATCGGGCAGAGCTCGACTCTCTTCGAGTCAGAGCACGGCTCCCGGCGGACAGGGCCGAGGTTCTTTCCTTTGCCCAATCATTTCTGGTTGGGCAATCGCGCCCTGCCCGGGACTTCCTGCGCCTCCTGGGTCTCATGGCGGCCTGCACCAGCATGGTCCATTGGGCACGCTGTCACATGCACCCTCTTCAGTGGGGACTGGCCAGCCAGTGGTCACAACGCTGCGATCCATTGGACCAGCTAGTGACGGTGACCCAGGGGATGTGGAACGCTCTCTGGTGGTGGACCGTTCCAGTTCATCTGCAGGAGGGCATCCCGTTTGTCCGCCCCGAGCTGACGGTCTCTCTATTGACCGATGCCTCTCTGATGGGTTGGGGTGCCCATCTGGGGGAACACCGGGCGCACGGCCTCTGGTCCCCGCGGGAGTCCCGATGCCACATCAACCTGCTGGAGCTCCGAGAGGTCCGCCTAGCTCTCACCACCTTTGCTCCGTTTCTCTGGGGTCAAGTGGTCCGAGTCCAGACGGACAATACCACGACCATGTACTATCTAAACCGCCAGGGCGGGATGCGCTCCATGCTTCTATGCAAGGAAGCTCTCCGCATTTGGTCACTCGTGTGCAGCCTGGAGGCGGATCTCCTAGCCATTCATGTGGCAGGAGCCTCCAACACCCTGGCCGATGCCCTAAGCCGGATAGGGGCTGCATCCCACGAGTGGTCTCTCCTGCCGGAGGTAGTACAAGATCTGTTCTCCCATTGGGGAACGCCTCAGGTGGACCTGTTTGCCTCCAGGGAGAACGCAAAGCTGAGGCTGTTCCATGCCCGCTCCCCTCAGCAGAGCTCGCTGCAGGGGGATGCCTTCTCGAGGCCGTGGACCCTGGGCCTCTTCTACGCCTTCCCCCCATTTCCCTTGATACACAAGGTGCTTCTCAAAGCAAGGAGGGACAAGGCAGAGTGATTCTGATAGCCCCAGACTGGCCTCTGGCCAGTTCTGGTACCCAGATCTCCTCAGCCTCAGCTCCAGGCTCCTGAGGCAGCTTCCAGCTCGCCTGACCTGCTCTCAGTCAATCAGGGAAGGTGTTCCATCTGGACCTTCAATCCCTGCACCTGATGGCCTGGTTCCTGGCGGCTAGAGTTCCAGGCCTTGGGTCTTTCCACGAGGTCCTCAGTGTAGTTGAGGTCCCGTGAGGTCGACTAGGAAATGCTATGCCTTCAAATGGAAGAGGTTTTCCATTTGGTGTCAGAGCAAGGGCTTGGACCCTTCCTCCTGTTCCTTGGCAAGCATCTTGGACTATTTATGGTCCCTTTCTCGTCAAGGGCTTAGGTCGGCGACCCTAAGGGTGCACCTGGCAGCCATCTCTGCTTACCGGGCGCGGGCGGGGGAGCAGTCGGTGGTGCAGGAGAAGGTGGTCTGGTGCTTTTTCAAAGGCCTTGATCACATTTCCCCTCCGGTGCGAGAACCTCCACCTCCGTGGGATTTACTGCTGGTACTGGCAAAGCTCATGGGTAAGCCATTCGAACCAATGCACAGGTGTGAACTCTCTCACCTGTCGTGGAAGACCGCCTTCTTGGTGGCTATCACGTCAGCCAGAAGGATGGGAGAGCTCCAGGCGCTCTGCATCGAGTCTCCTTACCTGGTCTTCCACAGGGACAAGGTTGTCCTGCGCCCCACCGAAATTCCTTCCAAGGTGGTGTTGGAGTTTCACCTTAACCAGGTGTTGACTCTGCCGTGTTCTCCCCAATCACACCTCGGAGGTCGAATACAGGCTCCATACTTTGGACCCTAGAAGGGCGCTTTATTATAAGGAGCACACAGCTGAAATTCGGGGAGAGGTTCGCCAGCTGTTTGTCACCTGCGCTGAAGCCGCACCTGGCAGACCTGCAGCCAAGCGGACGATAAGCAGGTGGGTCACCTCCTGCATAGATCTCTGCTATAGGTTGGCGGGCATGGAGCCTCCCAGAGGGATAAGAGCTCATTCTACCCGCCATACTGCTGCATCGGTGGCTGCTTCCAGGGATGTCCCTATCCAGGATATCTGCAGGGCTGCTACCTGGAAGTCAGCACACACCTTCATCACCCATTACCACATCGACCTTGAGTCATGCCGGGATGCTGGTTTTGGGGCCTCGGTTCTCCAGTCTTTATTCCCTAAGTAGGGGGTGTGCGCCTTGCCTCCCTCCTCCCGGAGAACTGCTAGGAGTCTGCCAGACAGTGTGGATGAACAACATATCCATGTCCTAGAAATACAGGTTACTCACCTGTAACAGGAGTTCTAGGAATGGTATATATTGTTCATCCAAAGACCCACCCGACCTCCCGCCGGCTCGACGCACAACCTGAGCTTCCAGCGGGCCAGATCTGGCATCATGGGGCGGAGCTGAGAGTTTTACCACCCGGGTGGGTTGGAGGAGCCAGCTTGAAGACCTTCCGGCAAGATTTAAAGCGGCAAGGATACCTGCCAGACAGTGTGGATGAACAACATATACCATTCCTAGAACTCCTGTTACAGGTGAGTAACCTGTATTTCTTGGACCAGGTTAGACTAGTGGTATCCCACAGGGCTCTGTATTGGGATCCTGCCCATTTAATTTATATATATTATCAATGCAGGTTGACACAGGGGTTTGGCTCTCAAAATTCGCAGATGACACCAGAATAGGTTGTCCAGTAAATAATAAGGGAGATCAGCTAATTTTACAAACTGCCTTACATAACCTGGAGCTATGGGCCACCCAAAAACAAATCTTTTTAATATTGATAAGTGCGTGGTTATGCATTTAGGAAAAAAAATAAGCAGCTTCAATATACCTTGGGAGGTACTGTAATGGAAGAAAGGGATCTGGGGATTATTATCAGCAGTGATCTTAGTTTCAGCATGCAATGCAATAACACTATAAAAATGGCTAGTAGTGAAACTTATTGTATACACAAACACATCAAATGTAGGGATAGAGAGGTGGTGCTGCCCTTGTACACTGCGTTGGTGCGCCCACATGTGGAGTATTATGTGCAGTGTTGGGCACCTTACAAAAGGGGGGACATTGGAATGATGGAGAGGGTGCAGAGGAGGGCTACCAAGAGAATGAAGGGGACTGAGGGGCAGAGCTACGAGCAGCGGCTACAGTGTTCGGACCTTTACTCATTGGAATACCGTAGCATGAGAGGGGCCATGTGTCTGATTTACAGGGCCATGACAGACACTAGTCTGTGGGATCTCTTGGGTCTGACACATAGGGACCAATCATACGAAACCAGAGCCCATCGCTACCAACTGATAAAAGAAAGACATAGAACAAATAAAAGGAAATTTTGGCTAAACAATAGAGTGACTGAGATTTGGAATTCATTGCCTTGTGAAGTGGTTGAGTGTAAAACAATGATAGAATTTAAAGCAAAGCTTGATAATTTTCTCATTAGTGGGGACATCAAAGGGTATACATAACCAATGACTGGTGAGCTCATGGACTTCTGTCTTTTAAATGCTCTGAAAATTTATGACATTCAGCTGTTCCATCCTCTGTGCTATTCAAATGTATTTAAATTTCCTCTTTGTTGGGATATGTATTTTTATTTGTGTTGATTTCTTGTTTCTTTCTATGATTGCAATATTGATGCCATGCCTCAGTAATTTCAAAGTCATGTACCGTCTGCTTGTTTCTCTTTTGCTGCTTAACTATACAATTTGTGTACCATGTTTTAACTATGTTTATGCTGTCACTGTAATTTTGTGTCCATGTGCCATTGAGATGGCCTGGGTCATGCCTGAAAGGTCCCAGGGACCAGTGCACTTACCCGATTATCAAATAAATACATAAATAAATAAAAACATCGGGCTTTAGCGCAATTGCCAGTGACAATAAGAGTCCCTTTTATTTCTTTTATGAGTTTGTCATTCTGTGCCATCTGTGAATAACCATATTTTCATTTTCTGGTCCTGATGTTGGCTATAATCTGCTGATCCCAGCCCTCCAGTGAAATTAAAATTGCCCTACCACCCCAGTCATCTGCTGATCCTACTTCCAGTGAAATGAACATTACCCTATGCCTACCCATCTTCTGACCCCAACCCCATGTGAAATTAAAATTGTTTAACCCCCTGTCCATCTGCCAATCACACCCCTAGTGAAATTAACACTGCCTAACCCCCACCCATCTGCTGATCGCCTCCAGTGGAATGATCCTTGCCCAACCCTCAGCTACTCAGTCAATCAGTCAAACTGTATTTAAGCAGGACAAATCATCCTTGAGCAAGCTCATTTGCAAGATGGTCCTGGACAAGTAGGACATATACAACTACAGCATACTATCGGAGTTGCAGAGTACATACATTAAGCAAATAATTAACAGTTACAATATAACAAATAGGATCCGGGCTGGGGAATACATACAGTGCACAACTATCTGTGGGTTGATAAATGACTGTGTATACAAAGGATTCCCTAATGGAGGGGGCCTTTACAACCAGATACCACAACGTTGCAATAAAGTGAGGGATACCAGGGAGGGTAAGTAGGGGTATAACACACGAAGACCTGTGGGTGGGGGAAAACAAGGGGAGGGGTAGGTGAGAGGGTGATTACGGGTATGGTCGTAACAAATGGGGGGGAGTTGGGCAGATTAATCTGAAGGTAAGCATGAACAAGAGAAGTGCTGGGAGAACACATGGAAGTGCCTAGTGTTTGGGGAGCCACGGGAAATGGATGGAAAGGGGTTATCTGCGGCATGCACACAGGACCCTCAGATTGTGAGCGAGCAGCCTCCCAAAAACGTGTGGCCCCGGGAGGGAGGGGAGCCTGAGGGTCTTTTGCATGGCGTTCCAAAGGGAGGGCAGAGAAAATTGATAGCAGCCGAACCATGTTGTGTCCTTATTTTGGGTACTTTGAGGGAGACAAGAGACAAACTCCTTAGGCCATATGTGCCCTTGATATGCTCAAAAAGATTAGAAATGTAGGTCGGTAGCTTATCGGTTAGAGCCCTGTAAATCCACATGAGAGCATTTTTTGCCTCCTCAGAGTGAGGGAGGCCAATCTAGTGCCTGATAGAGCAAGCAGTGGTGGGTACATAGTGGCTTGTTTAGGATAAATCTCAGTGCGCAATGGTAGAGGGTGTCGAGTTTACATAGCGCCTGGTTAGGACAATGGCTGTAAAGAAAGTCAGCATAATCAAGTACTGCTCATCCCCCCCCCCCAGTGAAATTAACTTTGCCCAACCCTCAGGTATGGCTCATTCCCCTTCCCCCATGAAATGTACCTTACCCTAACACAGAGCACCACCTTTGGTTGTGCTTACTGCATCATGTGACTGTGACTCATGTTACCCCGTAATAACTAATGTGTCACTGAAGATGTGTCTGGGGCCCCTAAACAGAAAGCTGGGAGGGGGTGAATAGATGGATGGAGGGTTTGAGAAATGATCAGGGGTTGCAGAAGGTGGAGGGTTCAGTAGATTTTCAGGGGGTGGAATAGCCCATAGATGGATGGTTGATGAGATGTTCAAGGGTGAAAAGGTGGTTGAGCAGATGGGTCTAGATGTGATCAGCGGACCTGGGAGTGGGACCAACCCTTCCAGAATACCTCTTTTCCCTTTCCTTATAAATCAGGGACAAGGCTTCAAAAATCAGGGGCAAATGACCTAAAACAGGGACACTGAGATACTTTTGTCAGCTCAAGAAGCTGCATCATTTGGCCTGTTGAGAAAAGCATTTTCCAGTGGAAAATTAGACTGTAAAAACCAATGTCTGACAACAGTTTATGTTTCAAATTCCTACTCCTCCATGACAGAAATGGTTGTAGGATTGACAAAAGGAAACTTTAAGGCAAAATCAGGGACACTTGAGATGCCAGGACTTACCACTTTGCCCAAACTTCCCCCACCCCAGATAACCTAATTTAGTTAGGTTTCCGAAGTTCTGTCTATCTGTGTCTGTCTATCTATCTACAGACAGTATCTATCTTTCCATCTATCTATCTATCTATCTATCTATCTATCTATCTATCTATCTATCTATCTGTCTATCTATCATCCCTATCTACCTATCTGCTTATCTGTCCATTTTGTTTATCTATCTATCTTTCTATCTATCTAGACAGTATCTACATGTATCTATCTACCTATCTATCTATCTGACAGTATCTATCTACAGACATTATCTATCTATCGGCAGTATCTATCAACAGTATCTATCATTTATTTGAAATTTGGAAAGGCAGACAGAGCCAACGCTCATTTTCAGGTGTGGCCCAGCAGAGGGAACAAAGGGTGCATAGTAACAATGAAAGTGACAGGGTGCAAGATCAAACAAATCATGAAATCAGGTACAGTCATTTAGCTGGTATGATATATGAGATGCATAAATCAGTGCAGTGATAGGGCTGCCGCCCTGTCGATGCAGTGGTAGGGCTGTGATTGTGACGCCGATGACCTGGGTTTTGGATATGAGCCTGGGTCGTTGGGGGCTTGCCTGGTGGCAGGAGGATTAAAGTGGATGCTCTCCACTGGAGAGGGAGGACTGCAGGCTCCATTGCTATACTACCACCAGGGTGACCACGGGTGGCAGTGCAGTCGGGAGTGGCTTCAGATCAGTAGGGATGCCATCTGTCATATGTGTGTGAGCTTGCGTGTTCTGCACTTTGTGTGAGCTTGTGTGCACTGCACGTTGTGTGAGCTTGCGTGCATTGCACTTTGTGTGTGAGCTGGCGTGCACTGCACTTTGTGTGTGAGCTGGCGTGCTCTGCACTCTGTGTGTGAGCTGGCGGGCACTGCACTTTGTGTAAGCTGGCGTGCTCTGCACTTTGTGTGTGAGCTGGCGTGCTCTGCACTTTGTGTGTGAGCTGGCGTGCACTGCACTTTATGTGTGAGCTGGTGTGCTCTGCACTTTGTGTGTGAGCTGGCGTGCTCTGCACTTTGTATGTGAGCTTGCATGCACTGTACATTGTTTGTGAGCTTGCATGCACTGTATATTGTGTGTGAGCTTGCGTACACCGCACTTTGTGTGTGAGCTTGCATGCACCGTACATTGTGTGTGAGCTTGCGTGCACTGTACATTGTGTGTGAGCTTGCATGCTCTGCACCTTGTGTATGAGCTTGCATGCACTGCACTTTGTGTATGAGCTTGCGTGCACTGCACTTTGTGTGCGAGCTGGCATGCTCTGCACTTTGTCTGTGAGCTGGCGTTCACTGCATTTCGTGTGTGAGCTTGCATGCACTGCATTTTGTGTGTGAGCTTGCATGCTCTGCACCTTGTGTGTGAGCTTGCATGCACTGCACTTTGGCGTCACACAGGGAGAAAAGCAGAGGTGAATCCCTAGTCCTGCAGGATGATAGGTTCCCCACCCCCCCACAGGCCCTGCATCAGTGACAAGACCCTCTTCTAGATTTGGATCCATTTTGCCACGGCGTGTTGAGGTGGAACCCTACTGCCCCCACCATGGGGTAAGCTGTGAGGAAGACGGGAGTTGAGCTAAGCCCTTGAGAAGCCAGATGACAGGACTTGGGGTCCAGTTAGTACTCCTGTAGTGCAGTGTTCAGACAGATAGCATTCTGTGTGTACTGTATACTAGTATACTATACAGACACTAAGCAGATCGTGGGCAGATGTACAGATATATCTGGCAGAGCCATTATTGGATGTTTTGCACTTTAGTAGTATTTACACGGTCCAACTTTTTATGGTGCTGCAGTAAGAAACATTCTTGCCAGTGGCGATGCTTCAATCAAATATTGCTTTCTTTCAGATCGACAAGTACCTTTACTCCATGCGTCTCTCGGATGACACGTTATTGGACATCACAAACCGCGTCAGAAAAGAGATGGCTCATGGTCTTTCCAGAGACTTCAATCCAACGTCCTCAATCAAGATGCTCCCTACCTTCGTTAGATCAATTCCGGATGGAACAGGTGAGTTATGAGAAAGAGGGTCAAAAACATATTTATGGGGGCATACCAATAAACATGAAATAAAGTGCACTAAGCTGATAAAACTAATCAAGCAATTGGAAAAAAACTGATAATGCATACTGTTAACTGTTTATAATTAATGGGTTTCCTTTTTCCCGTAAGGAAACCGTGACGTAATTTGCCATTATAAAGGAGTGTTTATAACGGCAAACACATGCAGTTTCCCTCACTCTGTGCATGCACCTGCCACAGTCCGTCCCTTCCTGACTGCTCACGCCTTGCCTTGTCGCCTCAAAGTCAACCACCAGTGGAATGCAGTGGTAAGTTATTTTTAAAAAAGTGTGGTCATTTTCCAAAATTACGGGGGTAAAAAATACATTTAAACACATTTAAAATCTCAGACATCAAAAATGTGGGTAACCACCTCAGAGGTGCTGCCTATCTATGGCATGGGAGAGACTAGGGTGCTCCACACCATAGGATTCAATCAGTGGTTGAAAAACTGGTGTAGAGCTCGGGGGTTTGGCTTCACTGAGGACTGGGGGTCCACCTGGAGTGTTGCAAGCCTATACTGGTGTGATGGTCTGCATCTCTCCAGGAGGGGAACCAGGATCCTAGGTGATAGGTTTAAATGCTTCATTGGCAAACATTTAAACTAGCCAAGGGGGGAGGCATTGGAAAGGAGCAGAGAAATCCTAGCTCCCTCAAAAAAATCAGGGTAGTAAGTGAGGTAAATACCAAGATAGAGATGTTGACAGGGAGAAGGGCAGGGATAAATGGAGAAAACAACAAAAGGCAATAAGGACAGGGAAGGGGCAAAAAGGGGTAAGGCCATCAAGAAACCGAGGGTAATGAGTACCAATGCCTGTAATCTGGCAACAAGCTCCCTGAACTGGTGGCCTTGATGGAAGAGGGATGCCTGGATATCATGGCAGTCACAGAAACATGGTACACAGAGAACCATGACTGGGATATTAACATACCAGGGTACACAACCTACAGGAGAGACAGGGAGGGGAGAAGAGGGGGAGGAGTAGTTCTCTATGTAAGGGAAGGGATAAAAGCAATGGAACAAAAGAGTAAACAGGGAGGAGAGAGGAGGCACTGTGGGTCACCCTTACAGACTGGAAATGGCACCACAGTCCACACAGGGGGTTGTATACAGAGCCACATCGGGGGGGGGGGTGAATAAGGATATGATAGAAGGCATACTTAGGATAGCAGAGAAAGGGGATATACTGTTGATGGGGGAACTGAACATGCCAGATGTTAACTGGAGCACCTTTGCTGCATCCACATCCAAGAGCAGGGCTATTCTCGATGCCCTACAGAGGGCATGCCTCAAATAGCTAGTTTTGAAACCCACTCATGAGGGAGAAATCTTAGGCCTTGTACTCTCAAATGGGGTCAGTTAGAGGATCTCAGATCTAGAAGTGGGTAGCCATCTGGGAACACGTGACCACCAAACAGTGTGGTTCACGATAAACTCAGCTACAGAGTCAAGTCATACAAAAGTGAGGGTACTGGACTTCAGGAGAGCTGACTTTGGCAAGATGGGAGAGTGCCTTAGAAAAGAACTAGCAAACAGGCAAGAAGGAGGGGTGGAGCAACAATGGGGAAACATCATAACTGCCATCACAGAGGCAACAAGCCTTTGTGTCAAGCAAATAAACAAATCAAAATGAAAGAAAAAGCCACTATTCAATCAATCAATCAATCAATCAATCAATCAAAATCTTTATTTATTCAGGCGGACATCATTGAGCGAAGCTCATTTACAAGATGGACCTGAAAGGTCAAGATCAAAATAAAGTACAGTAGCATACATAAACAAATACAGAGAAAAAGACAAAGACTTTAATATAAATAAACAGGTACAGTAATAAAAAATGTATATACAAGCAAGGTAGCTAATGGTTTTGGACCACAAAACAAAATAAGTCAGACAGGTTTGACTCAAATGACTGTAAGGTATTGGGATTGTGAAACTGGTCAGGTGTGTTGTAATTGGATAGATACTTAAGCAAATAGATATGGGGGATAAAAAAGGGAATGGCAATGGATTGTAGGGGATATTGTAGCTAAGTTTAGAAAAAGCATATAAAAGGAGATAGAAAGAAAAAAGGGGGGGGTAAAGGGTAAGAAGGGACTAGGCTTAGTGAAAGCAGTTGCATACCTCAGGAAAGAGACTTATGAAGAGCTTTTTAAAGGATGCTATAGGGATGAAGGTGTTCAACTTTAGGGTCTTCTGCAGAGAATTCCAGGTAGATGCTAAAAAGTAGTTGATTGCAGATCTCCCATGCTGGGTACAGACTTTAGGTATCTTCAAGTGATAAGGCTATTTTTTAGGACATATGATCTAGGTGTAGCCAGAGTAAAGCAATTGGAAATAAGGTTTGTTTGACAGAACTTTGTAAATCCACAAAGCAGCATTTTTATTCCTCCTAAGGTGTAAGGATGTCCAGCCAACAGCATTATAGAGAGAGCAGTGATGAGTGTTGAAAGGAAGATCTGTGATTAATCTTAGAGCTCTGTGGTACAAGGTATCCAATTTACTTAAATAGGACATAGTACAGTGCATATAGGAAATCTGCATAATCGATGAGAGAAAGAAATGATGCCTGTATTAGTCTCTGTTTAGACTCTCTGGTTAGATAATGTTTGATTCTGAAGAATAGGCCGAGCCTCTGTCTGAGTTTTTTCAGAGCTCCTCAACATGTTGAGTGTAATCAAGTCTGTTATCAATCCATACCCCCTAAATATTTGAATTTATCCACATAATCAAGATTTTCTCAAGGATGGTGGATAGTTGGGGAAGAGTGTTTGATGAGAGAGTGGTAGAATATATATTGGTGGAAAAGAACATAGCCTTTGTCTTCTTGGCATTTAATAGTAGTTTCTTTTCAAGTAGTTGATGTTGCAGCAGGGAGAATTCTGATTGTAATAACTCACAGGCCTTTGATGGTGAGGGATTACTGACATACAAGACAGTATCATCAGCAAAAAGGTGAACATTGGCAACAGTGAGGCTGGAGTCAATGTTGTTGATGTAGATAGCAAAAAGGATAGGGCTCAGGATGGATCCTTGCGGTGCTCCCCTTAGAAGTGGTTTTGAGGAGGATAGGACACCTTCATTTTTCACCTGCTGTATTCTATCAGTGAGGTAACATCTGAACCACCCAAGAGAGGTTGAATCCAGGCCTAAGGAGTGCAGTGAGGAAATTAGCAGCTCATGATCCACTGTATCAAAGGCTTTACTTAGGTCTAGAAATACAGCACAGATGCTGCTTTTTGTCTAACTCAGTTTGCCAATCATTTGTTACTTTTGCTAATGCAGAAATGGTATTGTGTCTGGTCCCTAAACCCAGACTGAGCAGGGTTAAGGAGATTATTAGCATCGAGGTAGTCTCTTAGTTGATACTCACTAGTTTTTCTAACATTTTAGACAGCACCGGTAGGATGGATATAGGTCTATAATTGTTGAGATCCATGGGGTCCCCTGATTTGAGGAGGGGAAACACTTGTGCTGTCTTACACAATGTAGGAACAGAATCAGTGGATAAGGACAGATTAAAAATATGAGTTAGGGGAACTGCAATGGCATGTAGAGCAATTTTTAGAAAGTAGGGGTCCAGAGAGTCTGCACCTGCACTTTTCTTGGTGTCTAGATGTAGCAGTAGGTCTTCCACTTGTTTTAATAAAATTGGCTTGAAGGAGAATGAGGCAGCCTCTGACCATCGATAGACTGGAATTTAAGTTGTGACCGTAATAGATTTGCTGGGGAGGAGTCAAAAGCTAGGCCAGCCGTGGTGAAATGATTATTGAATGCATCTAAAATTTCACACTTGTCAGTGATAACAACATTGTTAAGGTGCACTTGGGATGGCAAGGAAGTACTGAGTCCTGCCCTAGGATCCCTTGATGGTGCCCCAGAATCTGGCTGGGTTAAGGTAGGAGGCATCAAGCTCGGCTGTATAGAAGGCAGCCTTGGCTTCTCTCACTTTTGGTGCAGCTGTTTCTGGCTTTTCTGAACTGAAGCCAGTCAAACGGATCCTTGGTCTTTCTAGCCCTTTTCCAGAGTTTATCTCTAGCAAGCAATGCAGATTTAAGATCGGCAGAAACCAGCGCAGGATTTGCTTTTATTCTAACGCTAGTGAAAGGTGCATGAGTATTGAGGGCACCTATGATAATGTCATTTAACACCTTGAGTGCTGTTTCCACAGAAGCTGTGTGGTAGAATTCTACATGTATAGAATGATATAGATCATGGAGATATCCTCGTGTTAAGGTTATTTTAGACCTTCTTGGGAGGAATTTTGGGTTGGTTGGCTTGACTGATGATCTTATCCTGCACAAGACAGTGATCACTTATATCACTGAATAGCACTCCAGCATGTGAAAACAGGTGCGGTTTGTTTACCAACATAATGTCAAGTGAGGTGCTGTTACTTTGTTTTTGAGTTAATTCTTGTCTGTTCATTTATTAATTGAGTGAACCATATTGTCACAAAAGATACTAGGGGTGCAGATGCATTGGAGAGCTAGTTTAAGTTCAGGTCACCTAAAATGATGGTGTCCTCGGGCCCAGTTTAATTATATTTCCCAAATGGGTTAGGGAGTTGAAGGCTCGGGAGAGGGGCCTGAGTAGCCAACCAATTGAAAAGCTGTCATATTGGGGAGAGCTATTTTAAGGGATAAACATTCAATTCTTTGGGCAATTGATGTTACACCAAGGCAAGATGCAGAAATATTTGATTTACCACAGATAGCCACTCCAACGCCTTGTCAGGTGGTCCGATCTGAATAGCTGGTAGTGGGTAGATTTATTTCTCTGTCATGTGTAGCAGGTTTAAGCCATGTCTCAGAAATTACCAGAAAGTCTGGCAAGGTGTGGGCGACCCAGGCCTGGATTAATGAGATCTTTTTTAGGAGGCTGCATGCATTGATGTGAAGGAAGCTTAAACCTTTAATGGAGGCTAGGTCTGATGGGGAGGTAAAGCCTTCTGGGGGTCCTGGATTGATTTCAACATTGCCAGCGCAGATCAGCAAGAAGAATAATAGTTTAATAAGGGCTCAGTGATAGCAGGAGGGACCAAAAGAGGGTTTTCTTCTTGCTTGGGGTCCAATCTTTAGAGACGGTCCAGAGATGGGTTAAGGCTTAATAACTTTTCACAGAGTACCTAGCTTGATGGACAGGTACAAGGGGGCACTATAGAGCCAAGATTTGAGCATGGGGCGTAAGAGATACATGATTGGTTGTGACCCTTTTTGAGGGCTACCCCATGGATTACAATGAAGCAACGGTAGTGCATAGTTGAGGAATTGATAGGCATCCACTGGAGGTGAGACAGGGAGGTCACCCTGGCAAGCCACATTATTCAAAAGGGCATGGACTGGAAAGGTATCATCCTCAAGATATATAATAGGTGAGAGAGAAAGAAGCAGTAGGAGAAGCATCAACATGATTATGGTAACTAAGGGTTAATAATAGTGAAGGCAGTGGGGGACTGTTTCCAGATTATTGGCTAGAATTTGGCTATGGGCGGAGATAGGAAATTTGATGGGAAGGTGTGTATAAAGGAAACACCCAAGAGGGGAGGGGGGCGGGCAGCAATTTTGCGGCTTCAGTATTTGCTGGCTGTCTCTCCCGGCCTCCTGGTTTCTGCCCGCCGCCTCGCCTCGCTGATGTGCTCGGGAGTTCTGGCGCTTACTGAGTGCTCGAGGGCAGGGTCTAAGCAACAGAGGAGAGACAGAGGAGAGGACAGTCAGGAAAGCACAATTGCAGTAATCAAGCGATTCTGCAATGAGGTGCTAAAAATTTTGCACAACAAAAGACTGGGGGTATGGCTTTAACGCCTGGCCCACCAGAAA
Organism: Neoceratodus forsteri; assembly: GCA_016271365.2. NCBI lineage: Eukaryota > Metazoa > Chordata > Ceratodontiformes > Ceratodontidae > Neoceratodus > Neoceratodus forsteri. The sequence continues at coordinate 1,102,564,996 of CM028135.1, read as the reverse complement.
TCCCACCAAAGGGACTGTATCACTTAGGCATTTACAAGAAAAACAACATAAATCCTAGAATTTAAACAATTTAGTAAAAAAAGCTCTTTTTGGGAAAATTAAGTAAAACCCACTATTCCCGGTCAGTTTTTGGAAGTGCAAGCTAGAGCAGAAGTCAGTGAAGAAGGAGGACCAATCAGAAGCAAGGCTGAGGTAGTGCTCGCCTTCCGATTGGTCATGGCTTTCCCGTACCTTGCTGGCTGTCTCTCCCGGCCTCCAGGTTCTCTTTTCGGCCTCGCGGTCGCCACCCGCCCGCTGGCGGCTCGGAGCCCCGGCGCTTACTGGGTGCTTGAGGGCAGGGTCGGCTAAAGTGGAGGAGACAGAGGAGAGGACAGTCAGGAGTGGACAATGCAGTAATCAAGTGATTCTGCAATGAGGTGCTAAAAATTTTGCAACAAAAGACTGGGGGCACGGCGCCTAGCTGCCTGGCCCACCAGAAATCCCACCAAAGGACTGTATCACTTAGGCATTTACAAGAAAAACAACATAAATCCTAGAATTTTAAACAATTTAGTAAAACAGCTCTTTTGGGAAAATTAAAGTAAAACCCACTATTCCCGGTCAGTTTTGGAAGTGCAAGCTAGAGCAGAAGTCAATGAAGAAGGAGGACCAATCGGAAGCAAGGCTGAGGTAGTGCTCGCCTTCCGATTGGTCGCGGCTTTCCCGTACCTTGCTGGCTGTCTCTCCCGACCTCCTGGTTCTCTTTTCAGCCTCGAGGTCGCCGCTGGCTGCTCAGAGCCCCGGCGCTTACTGGGTGCTCGAGGGCAGGGTCGGCTTGCTGGCTGTCTCTCCTGGCCTCCTGGTTCTCTTTTCGGCCTCGCGGTCGCTGCCCGCCCGCTATTGTTCTTAAAAGAGGTGGTAGGGAAGGTTAGGAAGAAAAAGATGGCATTTAGGAAGTATAAGGAAACAAAGAAGGAACAGGACAGAGAACTGTACCAGTTAAGGCAGAAGGAAGCAAGGAGGGAAGTCAGAATAACAAAGGCCCAAACTGAGGAAAAGATAGTCAACTTGGTTAAGAAGGGAAATAAAACCTTTTATAGGTACATCAGGGAGCGTAGAAAGACAAAGGGAGGGATAGTGAGGTTAAATAGACTGGACGGTGGGTGGGCTGAGAGGGACAGTGAAAAAGCAGGGATACTGAATGAATACTCCTGCTCAGTATTCACAAAAGAGGAGGATGGGGAGGTACCTAATCCAGTTAACAGAAGCACTCTGGATAGGGGGGTCGATCCCAGTCCTTTCACAGAAGAAAAGGTTCTGAAAGAACTCCTAAAACTAAAGGTGGACAAAGCAATGGGGCCTGACGGAATTCACCCCAGAATTCTAAAAGAATTGAGGGGAGAACTAGTGACACCACTGACTACCCTTTTTAACAAATCATGGGAGGATGGTGTGGTGCCTGAAGACTGGAGGAAGGTGGATGTGATTTTCCTTCACAAAAGTGGGAGCATGAGAGAGGCAGGAAACTACAGACCTGTCAGTTTGACCTTTGTGGTAGGGAAAGTGATGGAATCATTTCTGAAAGAAATAACTGTTGAGTACCTAGAGGCCAGTGGGGCACAGGACCCAAGGCAGCATGGGTTCACAGCGGGACGGTCATATCAGACTAATCTAATCGATTTCTTTGACTGGGTGACAAAAGTAGTAGACCAGGGAGGGGCTGTGGACGTGGCCTACCTAGACTTTAGCAAGACATTTGACACAGTCACACACAAAATATTAATAAACAAATTAACCAGCCTGGGAGTGGGTCCCAGGGTGGTAGCCTGGGTATAACATTGGCTGGACAACAGTACACAGAAGCCAATTGTAAACTGAGTCCACTCTGAAGAAAGGGGGGGTTACTAGCGGGGTACCGCAGGGTTCAGTACTGGGTCCAGTTCTTTTTAATATCTTTATAAGTGACATTGCAGAGGGACTGGAAGGAAAAGTATGCCTCTTTGCAGGTGACACAATGATCTGCAACAGGGTTGATACACAAGGAAGCATGGAAAGAATGAGAAGGGACTTGGCAAGGTTGGAGGATTGGTCAGAAGTATGGTAGCTTGGATTCATTGCAAAGAAGTGCAAAATAATGCACCTGGGAAACAAAAACCCAGGAGAAGAGTACACAATGAGGGAGGAGGTAGTAGCAACAATAAAAATGGAAAGGGACCTGGGAGTAATCATATCAGATGACCTTAAGGTTGGCAAGCAATGTGAGAAGGCAGTAGGGAGGGCTGGGGGCATACTGGGATGTATAGGGAGAGGCATCGCCAGCAGAAAACAGGAAGTTGCTATCCCTCTGTACAGACATTTGGTGAGATCCCATCTGGAGTACTGTGTCCAGTTCTGGAGACCCCATCTCCACAAGGACTTAGAGAGGATGGAAGCAGTCCAGAGGAGGGAAACTGAAATGGTGCAGGGTCTGCAAGAGAACCCATACGAGGAGAGACTAAAGGAGCTTAATATGTATACCCTCAAGGAAAGGAGGGAGAAGGGGGACATGATAGACACTTTTATGTACCTCAGTGTAATCAGCAAAGTCCAAGAGGGTAGCATCTTTCAGAAAAAGAGATATGCAAGAACAAGGGGACACAATTTGAAGATAGAGGGGGGATGGCTCAGGGGCAATGTGAGGAAGTATTTTTTCACAAAGAGTGTGGTGGACCCATGGAACAGCCTTCCTGAGGAGGTTGTGGGGTCTAAAACTGTGGGAGAATTCAAGAATGCATGGGACAGACATAAGGCAATTCTTGTGGTGGGTAGGAAGAAATAGGTTAACTAGTATCTGCAGCTTATCCTGTAGGTAGGGAAATTGTCAGACTAGGTGATCCAAGCGGTCCTTATCTGTCATCAAAGTCTTATGTTTCTATGTGGGGACTGGACGAAAATGAAACCACGGTGCAGCCACTTCAGAACCTGTGCTTTTTTACATAATTGTGGCGGAAAAGGGAAACCCAGCAATTATATAAAATAAAATATGGTGTTTAAACTCAGAGTTTACACACATACCCTTGGTGTTAGGTGTTTACAAACCCCCAGGCAGCTCTCTGGTTTATGTAGCATCTAACACCTCGGTGTGTAAACTTTCGCTACACACACCACCCCCTACTTTATTCTATATTTAATATGGTAGCTGTAGACACGTGTTACTTCAAAGCCATTTATTGCACCAACGTATGTGAAACGCCAACTCCTGGGTGATCGGTTACTTTGGAACCTTCCACCTTTGTGGGGAGGGGAAGCAAGTTTTTTTTTTACTTTATGTTTATTCATTATATTATGCACAAGCCATTGTCAGTACAGTTATTGCCAACAAGGATTCACATATCACATACAGTAATGATAGACATTTGTTAGCATCAGTAACCATTCCATCCAGTTAATGCTGATGCCTTGCACAGGGCATGTGCGTTAGTCTGTAAAGCCTGTCTTAAGACGAGCTTATCCACAAAGTTCAGAAAGCTAGCCTTGCTGAGGCTTGTTGGAGAGAAGCGTATAAGCAGGCAGGCCACATAAAATCTAGACATGGCTTTAACAGCCATTGCTCCCACAGCTACAAGGCACAGTGTAAGTTAGGTATTGAATGGGTTTTGATCACTACATTGAACTGTTATGGTAAGCATAGTACTGAAAAACACAAATGTGGCTGCAAAACAAACTGCTCAAACTCACGTTGTTAGTGTGGTGATGAGGATTTATATTAGAAATAGGTATCAAGGAAGATTATTTCAGAGTCCCGGATTAGTAGTGTTTATAAGTCCCAAATGAAAATGATTCTCCTACAGACACAAAATTTGCGCTTTTACCTGCATGCCGCACAAACTAGGTGCTTCGTGGTCAGCGCCATTTTAAAATAAATTTCTGCACCAGCCACGCCTAATTTAATCACAATTATAATCATTTGAGTAAAGGGTGCATTTATTAATAGTAAGGAATATAGCATTGAAAATATAACTATATGTTTCCTTAACCCTGTCCAGCAGAAAAAACATCAAACTTGCAGACTTGAAGCAGTCCTCCTCTTGTCATTTTCCAATCTTCAGTCCCCCTTCTTGAGTCTCCTTTTTTGTTGTTGTTGTTCCCAGGAAGCTCCACTCCTAAATTCAGCTACAGTCCCATTGACTTGTTTTGTAGCTTCTTCTGGATTGCTGAACTGAAACATTTTTCTGTGATACAGAGTCTTGCAGGAACCAGCAAGGAGTGTCCCACCCTGAGTTCTCGGAGCTGCTGCTGGAATGGATCGAACACCTTATGGTGGCTCTGGGTGTCAGAGATAGCAGCCTGGGAAAATGTTAACTTGCTGAATGTCATTGTTCAGGGGATAGTAGGCTCTCAGCCATTGCAGGATAATGTCCTGGGGTTCAGGGCCCGCCATGACAAGAAGTGTAGTGCAAAAGGCTTCCTTGTCCTCTTCAGCCCTCCTAAAATTAACTCAGTGAGATTCTTGCAGCAAGTCCAGAGCCAGTCTTAAATCCTCTGGCATCACTGATTGTAGCCGCTCCTACAGGAACCCCACCAAGTTTTTACCCTCCATGGCCTACTGTAAATGCACCAGTCAAACGTTCATGGCCCTGTTAGTGTTTTCGAGGATTTTGATGCGTGCTTTCAAATGATTTGCTTCAGAGGTCATTCTAGCAAAAGGGGGCCTGCGCCCTCTGCAGCCTCTCATCTGCCTCAGTTGCTGTCTTCATGGCGTCATCCATTTTGATGTCATGAACACTTAAACTGTCCAGTACCTTTTCAAGATTTGAGATTGATTGCCTGCATGGCTTTCAGGACTGTGTTCCAGGCCAGGGACTCACCCACCCTGTTTGAGCCAGCAACACTTGCTGGATCTACCAGTCCTACTTGAGCCTGCTGCTGTTGCTGAGTATTTTTTGTTGTTGTCCCGATCTTCTGGATGGTCTTGAGGCATTCTATTGCCAATTTTCGAATCTGTTGACTTGACAGGATGTCAAACTGTAACGGCAAAAATAAGCTAGTTTGCTGTTGAATTGAATAGTTTAGCTGGAGCCCAACATTGACCTGATCTAAACCATGTCCAGTCAGGAACATGTCTCTCTAGTGCCCCTCCGCAAGGGTTCTTTATAGGTACTGCTGGATGTGGTGGGACCATGGGACGACTAATACTAGAGCAACAGACAACATTTAATGTCTTAACACAACTTACTGTCTGCACCAACTTCATCAAGTTGAGTGGTAGGTGTATTTAATGTAAGGGATTCTCGGAGGGAAGTTACGTGGTGCTACTCCATGGCCACTCCCTTCAGGGAAGCTGTCACAGTTTCATCTGCTGGATTCCAGATCACATTTCCTTTCTGCTTCACACTCGGAGGCAAACGTTTCAATCCTGATTCAGTCCATAATGTGTTCTACCCAGCGTCTTCCCCATTAGATAAGATTAGAGGGCAACAGGTTCAGTCTCTCCTCAGCAGCACTGAGCGCAACCTTGTGACCCCCAACTCCGAGAGGCCTGAGGGTTTTGGCGAAGGGTTTCCCCTTGACTCCTCCACTGCTAGTCATACTTTCCACATAAATCACTGCCTCCATCCATCAGAGATCAAAATTACATTATTCATGCTATTATAGTGTATGAATTTGCATCACATGCACCTGTGTTGTATAGTACACTATGCACTGTCATTATGTACACCTGTACCTTGTGGATGGTTTTGCTGATATTATTAGTAATTGTTATCCCTGAACCTTGTGTATCATATATTACCCGCTGTCTCATTTTCATTTTCATTAAAAGGCAGTATAGCATTGTGGTTAAGGGCATTGAGCTGCAAACCTGAAGACCTGGGTTTGAATCCCATCAGCCCACATTTGCATACTGTGACCCTGAGCAAGTCACTTAACTTCCTTGTGCTCCCAGGTTGCACCTGGAAACAAGCGATGGCTTAGTGTGCCTTTCCTGGTTAAAATGTTGGCATTTTTCTGTCTGCTGCTGCCTGTGAATACTTAACTCATGTTTATGCTTGATTTTCTGTTTTTTCAGTAGCTTTTTGTGGTCTGGTTCATGCCCAACGATTCTCTGAGCTACACTGTTTTTACCTGATTGATATTAAGAATAATATTTAGGTTTGTAGCCTGTAAAGAAACATAGGCATAGTCTAAAAAATGCAAAAATAAAGGTTTAACTATGCCTAATGTCAGATCAAAATACGGTGAAATATCACTTCAGTTTCAGGAGGCTTCTGTGTAGAATAAGCTGCCACCAGCAGCTGGAGATCTACATACTGTTACAGTTATACACTTTAAACATGCAATAGAAATATGTTATAACTGATGTGAAATATGTTTACTTGTCCAGCGAATATTATGCAGCCTGGTGTTTTCCTTGCAACAGTGATTTGAATGCTTGATTCCAGATAACTCTGTAACTCGACCATGCCTGTGTAGTCGTATCCTGTTATATAAAAAAAAAAATGATTACAACTACAGTGTGCCTTTCCCAGTCACCAAATAGTTACGCCTCATCGTATGTAGCAGCACCTGTGCTAAGTAAAGACACTTTTCTAGTTTTATTTCTTGCGTTCATTGAAGTTATTCGCCTGGGCCCAGTAAGATGACAGAATGCTTTTTGGCTGCTTTCATTGGCAACACCCTGCCCAAATTTTAAAAAATCTGTGTTTTTGGCTGCTTATAATGTCAACAGTCCTAGCTGGTGTTCATACCGACAACTCATCACTGGAAGGTCGCTCGGGTGACACTGGTCCCCCCCCCCACACCCCTTACTCAATTACACTGTGCTTCTGGTATACTTTTATTTGAGTAAAATGCTGTCCCCGACATGTACAATCTGGACACCATAATAGAGACAGTTAAATTTTGCCTGAGGCAGAGTTTGTTATAATAATTGGAGGGTAAAATGTGAAGCCCGGAACATGAAAAAACTCCACTGTGCTAAATTTCACTTTATGGATTTTGGGTTTTGGGATTGTGGCATTGGGATTTTGCGTGTCAGGCAACAGCCTGTCGGCATTTCATAGTAAATCGATGCGCCTCAACTCTACACAAGTTATCCCAGAAAGCAACCTCGCCTGAAAACCAAAGACAAGCTTTGAGGTTAGATTTTGCTACTTTCTCCCTACACTACAGCTGGGAGGTGGTACATCATTACTTGCACTGTTTCTGATACTGTGAAATAGGAATTTAACGCAACCACAAAATCTTCTAAAAGGCAAGCATGTTTGTGTTCTGTAAATTGTAAACAAGAAATGGGAAGCCTTTGTAATTCCAGCGAACCCAAACGCAGGTGCCTGTTTGAGCTGTATGCTTTCCACACAGCTTGACTGCTAGTAGCTGTCACAAACCCACTCAGCAGGTCAGGCCCTATGCTCCCACAGTGCCAAGCTCTGAGCGCAGTATTGTGAACAGTTAACAGGGTAACCCTCCTGTCTGTTTGTGGGTCCGAATCACCTTTGGTCTCAAGTTCTGGAGGGATTCAAACTGTGAACCTTATGCTAGCGTACCCAGATGTAATGGCTCAGATAATTCCGCTCTTTGGGGAATGACAGATATATTTTGCCTAAGGGCACCTAACCAGGTATCCAAAATGAACCCTAAAAACTCTATGAAAGACCTTAGGAAAATTTTTACCTTTTCCCAGTTTGGTATTACCATTAAGCTTATGAACAGTGTCAACTTTAACCATCTGTGCTTCACATGCAAAAGAAAGAATTTCAAAGGCACACCGGGCAGTCTCTTTAAAATAAGAGGTTTACTTAGAAAATGGATAAAAATAGGTAAAATATAAATACAGAACAATATATCACAAAGCATACAATCACTTAAAAGAAACAAGGTAAAAAAACATACAGACTCCTACCACAATACAATTAGACTTTCCTATCTAATGTATTACCTTCTAGACAGTGCTTAAAGTAGATGTTGTTTCCTAAGAAAAGTGTCTGAAGATCAGCCGCAGAATACTTTAAAACTGTCTTTGAACCTGCCTCTTCCATGATGTCACTTAGCTCCTCCCTGTTAAATATAAAAATTAATACACACAGGATGTCCCACCACTCAGGAGGCATATTAAATAAGGTGACATCAGCAGAAACTCATTTCCCAATATGACTTCTTAAGTCTTTCCTTTGATCTAGTGTGGTTTCCTGTTTTTCAAAGACATCACAGGACTTTTACTACTCTGTAGTTTTCTCACCTAAATATCATATAGCTTCTTTTAGCACCAGTTGAAATTAATTGTCCTTCCTCTGAAGACATCATAAAAATGATATTTTAATTCCTGGCTTCAAAGCAACACAGATCGTAAGGCTATAAAATGCGACTTCTTGGAAGTTAATCACATTACAGAGCTCTGCTGTTTAACATATATCCTGTCATTTTAACTGAAACCTGAGGGGGGTCATCCCAGGAGCATAGGATGTCTCATGACAGACAATCACACTCTACATTTTTTTATATTACAGTACAAAATCATAGAGCAATCAGAACCAGCTGGCCAAGCATCACGGTAGTCACATTTGAATTATTGATGAAATGCCTTTCTCCTTTACACACGCACATCTATATAAGGGATACGCAACCCCCCTACTGGAAATATTGTTGATATTTTTTGTTTGAGTGCCAGCTGACCTGACAACATCACAAGTGGTGAAGCCACAAGAGAGGTCATCAGGTCAGTTGGCACGAGAACAAAAAATATTGACAGTATTTCCTGTAGAGGGGTTGCATATTCCATTTATGCTATACCAAAAAGTAAAAAAAAAAAAAAAAAAGTAAATACTTGCCATTTTTTGCCGATTATAAAAAATCTAAAAGAAATCTAGAAATGAAACACCACTCATTTTGTAGGTGCTTGTGTCCTGATCAACTTTTTTCTTAAAGTACCTTGCTATTATTTTTTATTTTAAAGTTATATGCATTTGTTTGTTGCAAAAAGTGAAAAAAAACTTAATTTTCTGCAGTTTGTTTGCTAATTATAAAAAAAACTAAAAGGTAGCTATAAAAAAAACACCACTCATTTTGTAGGTATTGTTTGCTAAACAACTTTCATGCTCGTAGTATCATGCTATCATTTTTCGTTTTAAAGTTATTCGCATTTGTTTGTCGAAAGGGCAAACAAAATTGCATTTTCTGCTTTTTTTGCTTATTATACAAAAAAATAAGTTAGTCATAAATGAAACACCACTCATTTTGTAGATATTTTTGTGCTGAACAACTTTCGCGATCGCAGTACCATGCTATCATTTTTCGTTTTAAAGTTATTCACATTTGTTTGTCGAAAAAAGTGAAAAAAATGCATTTTTGCTGTTTTTCAGCTAATTATATGAAAAAAATAAACGTTAGCCATAAATGAAATACCACTCATTTTGTAGATATTTTTGTGATGAGCAACTTTCGTGCTCACAGTACCATGGTATCATTTTTCATTTTAAGTTATTCGCATTTGAATATGGTTACTACTGCTACTGCGGCCGAATATGCAAATTATTTCCAAATGAGCCAGTCTCTACCTTCTGTGTGGATAAATTTACCTACAGTGAGAATACATGTGTTATTTTCACTGTAGGTCTGACCACCCTGAGAATATTGAAAATATTTGCCTTTTTTTATCCTCACATCTGTGACATATACATATATATATATATATATATATATATATATATATATATATATATATATAAAATCTTGCAAAACTTTGTTATGCTCACAGTTAGGGTCAAAGTGACAAGTTGGGAAATGAGGCTAGGGGTTTCCCTAACAATACCTTCCCATTACTCAGGCAGGAGAGTAGGTGGTAGCCTATGCCCCAAGCCTAACGCCTCACTCCATTCCATCTGTAAATAAGGCCGATGTGTAGACTTTATGAGAACAGGGTGAGTGTTAGGCTTGAGACGCCCAAGGATACACCCCACACCTGCTCTCTTGCCTGGTTTGGGAGGGTGGGGAGTTAGGGAACCGATAACGCCTCATTTCCAAACTTTTGTCGCTTTGACCCTAAATGGAGCATTAACAGTTTTTTTGCAACTTATTTCCTTGCTTCTTGAGATAGTATAATAGTATCCTTATTTTACTGTGAGAGCGCTGGTCCGTAGATGTGTATGTGTATGTAGCTGTGGAAACACAGGGCCCTCTGGACTCTACGCTTCCATTTATAGGAGAACAGTGACCAAATTATCAGCATAGCCACCTTATTACCCCACCTCATGCACCCCGGTGCAGAAAGTTTTCAGATCCCTGCCAAAATGTAATTCTGCACAACTGCAATGCCTTTCTGTGCCACAGGTGCGAAAACACATTTTGGCCAGGATTTGAAAAAAGGACAGCTGTGACATACATGAGGTGGGGTAATAAGAAGGTTATGTTGAAAATCTGGGGTTAAAATATTTAACATTTCTGAAGTTACAAGCAATCATAGCAAAATTGCAATGAACATACGAACATACGAAGAAGACGGCAGAAGAAGGCCATTTGGTCTATCAAGTCTGCTCGTATTGCAGGGTCCACAGCTTGAGCTAATGTCCCTGCCCTCCCTTCTCACTCCTCCCATCCTCCCTACCAATGATTCTTATCTTCCCCCATGCCTACCCCAGCCTCTCTTAAAGCTGCTCACTGTGTTTAATGAGATGATTTCTTCCGGCAGCGCATTCCAAGTGCCCACCACCCTTTCTGTGAAGAAGTGCTCTCTGGCATCCCTCCTAAACCTCCCACCCACCAGCTTAAGACTGTGCCCCCTCATGATATGGTTGCCACTCAGCTTAAAGAGACTTTTTTTATCAACCTTAATTATCCCTTTCAAGTACTTGAATGTCCCAGTCATGTCCCCTCTCTCTTGCTATCCTGTCATTCAGGGAGTACATGTTCAGTGCCCTCAACCTCTCCTCGTATGCCTTGCCCTGCTGACCGGCTATCATCTTTGTAGCCCTCCTCTGTACCTTCTCCAGCAGGTTAATGTCCTTTTTGAAGTGTGGGCACCAGTACCGAACTCCATACTCTAGATGCAGCCTTACCAGTGACCTGTACAAGGGCAGTATAACCTCCTCTCTCCTACTACTGATCCCCCTAGCTATGCATCCCAGCATCTTGTTTTTCTTTGCTGCTGCTTTCTTGCACTGCATGGAGTGCTTCAGGTCACTAGTGATCATCACTCCCAGGTCCTTCTCCTACTCTGATGCAGCTACTCGGACTCCACCCAGGTAATACTCTGTCCTGGGATTCTTGGCTCCAATATGCATAACTTTTCATTTTTTGGCATTAAAGCCAAGCTGTCACATCCTGGTCCACCTCCCCAGCTTTTCCAGATCTTCCTGTAGGTCCCGTATGCCTTCAGCTGTGTCCACTCTCCCACACAGCTTGGTGTCATCTGCGAATAGGCACATTTTACCTTCAATGCCATCCCCATTGATGAAGACATTGAACAACACCTGCTCCGACACAGAGCCCTGTGGGACTCCACTGGTTACACCTCTGGTGCCAGATAACTCTCCCCCCCCCCACCCTCTGGGTTCTGTCCCTCAGCCAGTTTTCCACCCATCTGGCCATCTTCTCCCCAACTCCAAGATCCACCAACTTCCTGGTCAACCTTTTGTGGGGCACAGAGTCAAATGCCTTACTGAAATCAAGATAGAGGATGTCTACTTCCTGGCCCCTGTCTACTGTCTTAGTGACACAGTCAAAGAAGTCAATCAGATTTGTTTGACATGATCTCCCCCCCCCATGAACCCATGCTGCCTCACATCGTGGAGACCATGCTCCTCTAGATATGCCACAAACCTTTCCTGTAGTATGGTCTCCATGAGTTTGCCCACAATGAATGGTCATAACTTTGTCATTTTTTCATATTTTGACTCAAACTTTTCAACATAGTCTTCTTATGACCCCACCTCATAAAACCCATATGTGAAAATGTTCAAATCTGTGCCAAATGCCATTCCACGCCACAGGTGCAAAAACATATTTCAGACAGGATGTGAAAAATTACAGCTGTACTTTTCATGAGGTGATGTGAAAAAATGGCTATGTTGAAAATTAGGGCTCAAAATATTGAAAATGACCAAAGTTATGCACATGCGTACAAAATTTTCAACAAATGCATGTAGCTCAGCCATTTGTAGGAATTTGTTCACAAAAATTTCAACATGGCCTTTTTGGGACCCCACCTCAAGTACACTAGTGGTGAAATTTCATTACTGGGTCCCGAAAGGTGATTTCAAGCAGCTATCGCAAAATTATCTTTCGGGTCCAGTTAACAAAATGGGGTCCCAAAAAGGCCATGTTGAAAATCTGGTGAAAATAATTCCAAAAAAATGATAAAGTTATGGTACGAACATAAGTTCAAAATGCCATTGAAATACATTATACGGCACTTACCTTGATTCCTCAGTTCATGGTTCAGCTTTGAAGAGTACAGACGTGTCTCAGTTCACAGAAGATGACAGCACAGGACCTCCAGACTTAAGTATAGTGTGGGTGTGTGTGAGATGGTGGGTACTCAGTGGGTGGGTCGGGATGGATGAGGGGGACGGTGGGGACGACAAGGGACTATTTTCTTTTTCAGAGTAAAAAAATTAAAAGACGTCATGGGACTGTTTTCTTTTTATAGGATTAAAGTGAAGAAATCTTTCAGGACACTGGATTTGGGCTCCCTAGTGTCCCACACTGCTGGGTGGGGGTTCTACAAGCTGACACAGGGATTGGGCCCCCCGATGTCGGCTTATTGTTAAAACAGTGGACTGGGGGGCAGGGGCGGCATCTGACAATCAAGGTGGGTTGGATTATAAAAAAATAAACAAGTCTAGGGGACAGCAGTCGGAAGATGGGGGATGCCACTAGACACCAGGGAATAATAACATAAAAAAGGGCAAACTTTACTAAGCAGTATACAAATCTTGAAGTGGAGATGACCCATTTAAAGGACCCTTAAAGCTTCAGAGGTTTAAAGGAACTTTCACTGAGCATGCAAAAAAGAAATGTCCTTACACCTATGATCAGTTATCCCACCACAGCCGCAGATTCACTGTGTGACTTGGCTTCAACCTCCAAATTCTTCAGTGCCCCATGTGAAATGGAGTCGAATGGGACCCCCCCCTCCACAACTGGAAATAAGATGGTATTCCTCGGTTTGGCTCTCCCAACTCCAAATTATTGTTATTTTTTGTAACTTTCTATTTATGCTTCCCCTACCCACAGAACTCCACTCCCTTCGGGAGACACCTACGGCCTTCTAGTCCCTGCCCTCTTACCTGGAGACCACAGCTGTCCATCCCTCATGTAGCCATGGCTTGCCCCCCCAGGCGGGCACGAGATGGGGACCCTTAAACCCCAAGTCTTCTGGTTTCATTGGGATGCAGTCACTGGGACAGGTAGGGGCATTGGGGATCGGGGCCTGGTGCTCTGATGTCAAGGCGCTGAGCACTGACATCCTTCATGCCACCCCCTTGCTAGTGACTTGGGATTGCTGTACCTCGGGTTTCCACCCAGGGTCAGACAAGTACCGAGCCCTGGTTTCCCCCTCCCCCCGGAGAAGATGAGCTGTCCTTAGGATGCTGAAGCCTCCTCCCCCCCGACCGGCCCTCCAGCTCCCGGGTTCGTTCCTGAACCCGGGTCACTGGCGTCGCAAGTGGAAATCCTATTTATTTTTTTTACTTGGTATTTTTCCTCCTCCCCCCACTCTCGGAGCCCCGCATCCTCTGGAGTCGCCAGTGGTGTCTGCCTTACTTCTCCACCTACCTGAACCTGCGGGTGAACCTTCATGGAGCCGTGGTTGTACCCCCTAGGTGGGTACGAGGTGGGGGCCTTCACCCCAAGATTCTTCTTTTCTTGTCGGGCACCCAGTGGCAGGACAGGCAGGTGGAAGTTATGAGGTCTACACCGAGCTCTCCGTTTCCCCGGTGCTCCAAGAGCCAATTTTTCCCCCTTGTTCTAAAGGGAATGGTGTGCCCAGACGCCAAGGTGCAACCACCCATGTCCATCATGCCCCTACCCCTCGATTATGGCTCTGACGCTTGCTACACCTCTGGCCTCTGCCAGAGGTCAGCTAAGTGCCGGGCCTCAACCCCCTCCCTCCCTCCCTTCCTGGAGAAAGCGGGTGGTCCCCTGGACCCTCAAGCCTTCTCCCCAGCCGCCCTCTGTCTTCCCGGGCTCGTTCCCGAACCCAGGTCGATGTTGCAAGCGGTAGTGCTACTGCTGCGCCGACAGGCTGGCATCCCAGCTCCCACTTAATAGGTAGCAAACATGACTAATTTGTCCTACCACCCTTTTAGTACCTGAAATGACACATGCAGCGAGTCTCTGCGATCAGTGGACTACATTGGCCAGTAGGCAGTGTGCCACATGCATTTGAAGTCTGGTGAGGTGTGTGCTCTATCTTTTTAAGGATACAGTTCCATCAATGTGTAGATCGCTAGAGCCTATTGACAGCACATAAACAGAATCGAGTAGCGGCGTTTCTCCTGATGTTACAAAAATATGGAAAATATTGCAGTGCATGCCAGAAAGAATATTCTTCTGCACAACAGCATCAGAAAAGTATGAAAATAGAGAAAAGTGCACAGGGAGTTGCAAGACAAGAATGGTTTGAAAACTTTAAATGGAGAGGCACCATTTTATTGTCTAAAAGACTAATTACCTGTATATGGGGGGGGGCACAAATAATGAGTCTCCAAATTAAAATATGTAGAGACTGCTTTTCTGTTGCATCAGTTTTTTTAAATTGTGTGTCATGTTTCAGAATGTGTCTAAAGTTAGAGGCAAAATCACTGTGTAGCATTTCATATTTTATAAACAAAAAATGTATTTGTATCTGCAGTTCCGGATTCTTTGCAAATTCCGAGTCCCCCGATAAGTGTTATATTGACTCTGAGATGGTGGAATGCTGCATGTGGTACTGCAGATGAAAGGAGGATACAGCCACAAAATTTAATGAAACTGTGTATGATAGCTTGGGTTTAATTAAATTAGTAGGCCCAGATATTCAAAAGGGTTGCGGATGGTGCAACAGTGTTGCGCCATGCAACTGCAATCTGCTCGACACGATATTCAAAAGGGAAAAGTCGCGCTACAAATCCCGACGCTGGAGCGCATCAGTAACATATCTCAGGCACAGGTAGGGGCGTGCCCATGCATAACCTGCACAGCCCGACATTCAGTCTGGGATGTGCGGAGTCATCATGCAACCCCTACCTGCGTCTGCCAAAATTAACCAAAAAAAATGAACAAGTGATGGCCACCCACAGGTGAGCTGCGCGTTGCAGGCGTACACAGCAGCTGCCTGTGGGTAGCCCTGGTCCCTGCCCGCACCTAGCGTTGCCCCCCCATGCCCCATCGGCGGGCATCCGTATAGTGAATCCCCCTGTCAATATCCCTGGTGGTCCAGTGGACCTCTGTGCCCGATCGCGGGCATTTGACCTGAAATTAGCCCCAAGTCAATACCCTGGTGGTCAGTGGACCGCTCAGCCGCACTAGCCCAGTTCTATTACAGTGCCCGATCGGGCTGAGTGATCCCCCGCAAGGCAGACTGAAACATATCGCGATCAACACAGTCACTGAACCCTGGGCCTCGACTTTGTGACACAGTGCAGCGATCGGGCTACAGGGCGTCCATCCCGATGGCTGCTGCCTGGCAGGGCGCCAGGCACAAGTCCTCGGGGATCGGCACACCTGCATGCTGATGTCATGCAAATGGGGCCATGATGAGATGCAAATGGCCCCCTGTGTGCCCTGCATAAATTATGGCCCCATTTGCATGTCCCCTTTTGAATATCGCAGGTGCTGTGCATGGTGCAATGGCACTTGCGCTAGTGCATCTCCATGCTCCATTCTGGCCACTTGCGACATGCACAGTGGGGTGGCCAGGTGTGATATTCAAAGCTGCTGCGCCATAGCGCAGCTCCGTTGAATGTCGCCCAGGCCACTCCCCAGTGCATCAAAATTGAGCTGCGCCCAGGCTTGCACCACAGCCTGGCGCAGTTTGAATATCCGGGCCGTAGTTTCCTTAAAAATGATGCATTCACTGTGCAAAAAGTTATTTATTTAATTTTTGTTGACTGGGTAAGTGCACTAGGCAAATTCTGCCTATTTTCAGGCGCGACCTGGGAGAGGGGGATACAGATGAATGCCAACTGACCTTGAACCAGATTAAGCTGTTGGTGGTGTTTTTAGTGACTGGGGGGAAAGTTGGCCAGGGCACCGGTGAAATTCCCCTACTCTTCCTGCAGAAGGCGCTTTTGCACTGCAGGAGGACCAGAGGATCTCAGTCTTGCTTAGACCATAGATGGGTAAGGTGCTAGTGGTGGAGCTCCAGAGGGTGAGATACATGGTTTGGTGGTTTTGAGCCAGAATGTGGAGCACCCTATGCAAGGCACCGATTCTGGGTCGCCTGATGGTGAACCTCTTATGTCTATGGATTCTGAGGATTTACAGGAAGAACTTCGTTTGAAAATGGAACTGGATAGGAAAAAGCAACAATTGGTGGAGATGCTATCTGAAGCAGAGCAAAAGTTTCAAGAAAAGAAATCCAAACTGGAGGATGAAAAGAAATAGAAGCGTTCTATAGCTAGCCCCTTGCTGGACACCTGCAAACAATTGCTGGTAAGACTGAGTTCTGAACGTATGCCTGAAGTTTCTGATGTCACCCCACTGACTGATTCCCATTCTTCTGAGGCTAGCTTTCCATTTTCTGCCCCCCCCCCCCCGGACTGGATGCCTGGGGGCGCATTGCGACAAGCAGGCTAGTTGTTTTCTAACAACCGTTGGATTCCTGACCCCTCTGTCCCCTTACCTGTTTCCCCGAAGGCAATTGTGGTCCCAAATCAGAAGGCCCAACTCACTGACGGCACAAAATCCTTTCCTGAGGATCTTTCAGGGGAGGTTCTGTCTCTAGCTGAGCACTTTACCGGATGGAAACGAGGTGCCAGAGATAGTAGCTACACCAGACGCCACTACCGGAGTAGTTTCCTTGCCAGGAACATCTCCGGATGATAAATTTCCTGAAGTAATGGCCACTATAACATCTATGGAAGTACAGGAAGAGCAGGATTTACTGGGTGGTGCCTGTTTTTCAGGTAACAATCGAGGTCATTTCGGCTATCCATTTAAATGGGAGGGATCAGTCATCAGAACCTAAACGGCAAATGCCACAGTCTTATGCTGGTTTGTTTCATAAACCAGCTGAAGCAGTGAAAAGAAGATTTGTGGTTCGTTTCCAGTACAAATGGCTGGTGCCGCTTTCTCCAGAGAGACTGTGGGTGGGAAAACATCTGATAAAGGACTCCTTGGGGTTACTCCTGCCGAGGTTTACGCAGTTATCCACACTCCTGGTGACCACTGTCACGATATCGGCTTCTGTACTATATCCCTCCAGGATAAATTTTGGCATCTATACTATGAGGTGAAGGATTCAGGTGTATAGAAAGAATTCCTTGCCATACCTATTACCAAGCCTACTATCAAGACTGTAACTTTGTTGTTTCGGAATGAGGGAGTAGATATAAATTACATCACTTTCGGGGTGGTGAAGAGATGCACACTATTTGGTCACCCTAAGCCCGTTATGGATGGCAATGGTTTTTGGAATGGGGGTTGGAAATTTAGAGTCCAACTGAAGCAAGACGATCAGGGTATATGTCACCTTCAAGCTCCTTTTCATGGGCAGGGATAGGGGCATATTATTTTATGCGTGGCATCCGAAGATTTGCTACCGGTGTGGCTCGTTGTCACATTTGAACAAAGATCGCGACCAGATTAGATGTTTTCATTGTGTTGTCACTGGTCACACTGCAGCTCACTGTTCTGCTTCCCCGCTTTGTAATTTGTGTGGAGATGACAAACATGATTTTTCAGACTGCCCATGGGTATCACACAATTCAGAGGGTGATTTCAGACCAGGCATTTCTTTAGTCTCAGGCAAAAAGGCCCTTTCAACAGTCCCCCGATCAAAGTGCTGATACTGCCTCCTCATATCACACTAGGGGCGGGGGTAGAGGAAGGGGTCAGAGTATGGGAACTCGAGATAGTTACAGAAGATCTGACCCTAGATCTCCTCCTGCTGAATTGTCTCCTGACATCCCTATTTCATCCCCTCCCACAGCTCCGACTGGCCCAGTAGTGGACGGATCGGAGTTAGCTTTGGCACATAGCCCTACTTCTGGGTCGGTAGCTTCTCACCCAGCTTGTCTACAGGGTTCCACTGTTTTGAACCAGGAGGAACAGACAGGTCAGAACCCTTTGGCCGCTGAAGTCGCTTTGACTGGAGTGGATATGGAATCTTTGGATAATGGTCTTCTGGATCCGGGAGGTGATGCTAGGGTATCCTTTCTGGTAGACGCACATTTGGCTGGTCTGCCTGTTTCACCATTGCCCCTTTCAAATAGATTTTCTGCATTTGCTTCATGGGGGGATAGAGTGGATTTGGATCAACCCATGAATATAGAAGAGGTTCTGGTGGGAATCCCGGAGACTGATATTTTGGCACCACAGTCACCTGCTGTCCTTTCGAAAAGGAGGACAAGATCTAGCACTAAGCTTATGAAACAGCCTCCATGAGCCAACACGGGTGAGGCTGGCAAGTCTCAACATTAATAGCTTTAGGTCTTTCTTTAAGCGCACTGCTACTTTTTCAGTTTTGCATCAGTCAGGTTTTGATCTATTATTTTTACAGGATACTAGATTGCATTCTGTTAGGGAGGTTCAACAAGCCACCAGAGAATGGGGGTGGGGCTCTTTTTACTGGTCTGTAGGATCAGATCTCTGTTGTGGGGTAGGTATTTGTTTTTCAACTTCTTCAGTTTCTGTTCTCTGCATGGTGGACATTGATCCAGGGTGGGCTTTTTAATGGGATGTTGTGCTGAATTATGCCCCATGTAGGTTAACATCTATGGCCACCAGTCAAAAGCTTTACGTATTGAATTACTGTCCAGTGTACAGCCGTATCTTCATACCAGCAGTCACATTTTTTCTGGGGCGTGATTTCAGTATTAATATTCAGATTATAAATGTGGGAGGGAAACAATATTGTGACAAGGCTTTCCTTAAGAAAGTTTTGTTACAGGCAGAATTGAAAGACACTCATATTGATCGGCCCCAAAACCCCCAACCAACGTTTTATGAGGGGAAGTTCTCTTCTAGAACTGATTTTATTTTTCTGAAGAAAACATTGACAGTTTTGGAGGTATTCAATGTCCCAGTGGAAACCTTGGATCACACTTTGGTGGGAGTTCACATTTTATGGCCGCCACCTCGTGTGGCTGGTCTGGGTTTCTGGGGATTGAACACTGCTTTGTTGAATGCACCTGGTATAACAAATGAATTGGGAGTAATTATTAGAGATAAGTGTACCACAGTTTTTTTATATGATGGGGATTTGGGTCGATGGTGGGAGGATTTGAAAGTCTGTCTGGTGGGGTTTTTTAAGTTACGAGCGAAAGCTAGGGCTTGTCCTCTTATTGTAGGTATTCAAAACTTAGAGAACGGCTTCAATTTCTCCTTTCACAACAGAGATGGGAAGGAGTAGACCACGGGGCAGACATTAAGTTGATTAAAGCAGAAATGTCCTCCTTTCAGTATAATAGACTCCGCTCATTACAGAGGGAACAGTCTTTTGGGACGCAAAGGAAAGCAGAGTGCACTAATCCTTTTTTGGACAGTCAGCATCATAGAGAGAAGAAAGAAACAGTAGATTTGGTATCCCCACAAGGGGTTGTTCTGACAGATAATGAGGGGATCATGAGGTTACCAGAACATCATGTAACTCGAACCTTTGGCAATTTGGTTCCTGACTCGGAATTTACGCCCCACTTGCTGAAGGCCGCTAATCCTCCCTCGGTTAGTTTGGCACAGACAGAGAGTATGATAGCCCCTTTTACATTATTGGAACTACAGACAGTGATTACTGGTCTCCACAAGGATGTGTCCCTGGGTCAGATGGTTTACCGGGTGAGCTATATAAAGTTCTGTGGCAGTTAATGCCTCTTGAATTAGTGGCAGTTTTTAATTCCTTTCTATCTGAACACTGTCTCCCTACACAAATGTATGAGGGACTGCTGGTTTTCTTGTATAAATCTGGTTGCCGGTCGAATATCCAAAATTGGCGTCCCATAACCCTGTTAAATATGGATTTCAAAATTTTAGCCAAACTATTAGGGAATAGACTAGCAGTAGTTATGGGGGATGTTTTAAGCCCGGCCCAATTTTTCTGTGTTCCTGGAAGGAGGATAACTGATGCTCTTCTTTTACTGAGAGAATTGACAGCATATGAGGGGGTTGGGGTGCGGGACAGATGGGGGAAGGGTTTGTGGTGAGCCTAGACCAGGGTAAAGCATTTGATGGGGTGTCACATTCCTTCCTTTGGCAATGCTTGGCAGCATATGGGATACCGGATTTGTTTGTTCAATGGTTACAGCTTTGTTATGCTTTGGCATATGTAAGGCCCTTTGAGAATGGTAGACAAGGTTTAAAGTGTCGGATTCGAAGAGGGATTCAGCAGGGCTGTCCTCTCAGCCCGTTGTTATATGTATTTTTGATTGATCCATTGCTACAGATTCTCCAGGCCTCCCCTTGTGTGGTGGGTTTAGGGGAAAGGGTGGGACAGCATCTTAAAATGTTGGCCTACACAGATGATTTGTGTTTATTGGCAAAAAATGAGAATTCTATTCAGGTGGCCTGGGATCTTATGATGGGTCTCAGTAGCATCATGGGAGCGAGTCTCAACACAGGGAAAACCCAATGCTTGCAGCTACAAGGTTTTCCTTTAACTACAAAGGTAGTGGCAGGTATAACTGTGGTGCAAACCCCTTGCAAAATTTTGGGAGTGTACTTTGGTGGGGATGACCCAGGGGGTTTTAATTGGGAAAACTGGTTTCAGATTGGACTGGAGGAGATACAGAGATGGAATGTTTGGAAGGCTTCAAAAAAAGAGAGGATTTATTTAATTAAAACCTTTTTTAATTCCAGTTTTTCTTTTCCTTGGTGCAGTATACCCAGTTCCCTCTCGGTTGGAGACAAAACTGATGGGCTGTTTTTTCCTTTGTTTTGGGGGGAGCCGCCTTAACCTGATAAACAGAAACATTTTGTATAAAGAGATCAATGATGGGGGTGTGGGGATGGTGAATCCAGTATTGTTTTTCTTCACCATATTTTTATACAATAATTTGGTCCCACTGATAAAGGGCAGTGCCCAGTTGTGGGGAAATTGGGGGTTTCCAGTACTTTCTGGGGTGCTAATAGAGTGGGAACAGGATATTTTTCTCCACACAAATAAACGTAATTGCCGTCTACCAACAGTGTGGGCTGGGGTTATTGCTAATGTAAAAAAATGGCGTATTGGATATCAATCCATTAATAATTTTCCCAGGCGCCTGCTGTATAAGGATGTGATAGCAGACTGCTTCGCAGAGTATCCCTTTTCAGGTTTTTCGAAAGGGCAGCAGGATTGCATTTCTTTCCATATTAAGGATCCCAGGATTCCAGAGGGAATGTGGGATACCGTTTGGCTAGCTATACATGGATAGGTGAACGTTAAGAGTAACCATAAGCATAAACCCTTGGAGACAACATATTGTCCAAGAGTGTATTGCTGTATGAAGCTCGAAACAACGGACCACTTATATTTTTAGTGTCCTTTTATTCTACAATTTTGGGACATAGTGAAGTCCAGATGGAAGTATGGCTTTCCGATCCCTCCTGATCCAGATTTATTGTTTTATGGTGTTGTCCCTAAGTTGTCGTTAAAATTTCACAGTGGTACGCTTTGGGCAATTTTTTTTCATTTCCTATACTGGATATGGATATGTCGTTGTCGTTTAGTTCTTCAGCTGCAATTGTTAACAAGATTGGAATTACTTCATATTGTTTGTACCGAACTACGTCTCCTCAAGGTGTCAGAATCTAAGCTTTATGCAGTAGGCGTATATGAAGAGTATTGGAAGTATATAGACAATGTAACTTTCAAGCTGTTTAGACGGTATTTCCTTTTTTGGGTATTTGGAGGGGGTTCTGGTGCTTTATTTTGGTTCTACAGCCTCGAAGAGCTTTCAGTAGGGTGGGATTCCATTTTGGATCTCTGAATGGTACAGGTTTTATTGCAAGTCTATGTTTTATTGTTGCAGAATTATTATAAACTGAGGGGGAGGGGGGATACAGTGTTATGTTTCACTGGGGTCCTGTGTATTCATTTGGAGGTACAATTGCAATGGTATGACTGACTGCTTATTTGCTTTCTTTTATGATTTGTATGTTTCTGTGTGAATTAACACTGTTTTGCATTAATTTGGTTTTGGAAACAAAGGGAAAAATTCCCCTACTCCTTTGTGGATGGTGGAGGCAGTTATTTGAGTGGTGAGCAGTACTATGCAATTATTCTCATTTAAAAGATAGGTTGCTATCTAGAACATATAAGAGATCTTCAGAGGATCAGTATGCATCAGTACATATTTTCTTTGCTTTTGCTTTATGGTATTGTTTTTGCCTTACATTGATTATTTGGGATTTAATTTTTCGTTTAATGAGGAAACTTATGAAGGTATGATTGTAATACTTTCTTTTTAATGTTCTTTTCATGATTTATTCAAGGTTTTTAGTAGTATGCTATAATACTGTTGGTATGTATTGTTTTTGATGTTCAAATTTAAAAATTCCTACTCTTTTCGAGAAGTGCCGTGGGATCTTTAACGTCCATCTGAACTACCACCAGAACAGGCAGATAGGACCTCGGTTTAATGTTTCATCTGAAAGATGGACATTAATGTTGTGTTATTTTTTTACAGTAGTTTAGAGAAGGGGGTGCTGGGGTGAGCAATTTATTTATTTTCCAAAAGGAGGAACAGTGTGATTAATGGAGATTAATGTTATGCCCCGTCAGTGTAGGAAGCTTTCAATTTTTGAATTGGCAGCTGGCATACAGAACCGTTTTTTTATACTGTACTGTAGTAGTTCTCAATAATGAATCCGTCCTGTTAATGGTGAATACATTCGGCTTTCTGTGAGCAACAGTATTTTTTTAAAGCCTAACAAAACAGCGGTTGTTTATAAAGCTGAATAAAACAGTAACTGCAGTTGTTCTTTGAGTCGGGAAGACTGAGGCGCGAAGTAGACACCAGGGAAAAGGGCCGCTTATGGCTAGCACTGCAGCCAGCAGCACAATTTTAGCTGTGGCTGCAGAAGTCAAGAAATTCCCGGTGTTTTCGTGCATGCAGAGAATGCGGGGGATTTCAGGTGCCCAGAAGTGTTTCTGGAGCAAACTGTGAAAAACAAACACCCGGATCTAGCTAAACAGGGCCTGTTTAGCTAGGTCCTGGTGTTTGTTTTGTAAAATAATAACATTTATATGTATTTTCCACGCTTTTTATTTAGTGGGGAAAAAACAAGATGGCGGTGCGCAGGGAAGAATTTTTTCTTTACAAAAAAGGATTTTTTTTTGATGAAAAAGGAATGGGTCTTGCGAGAATGAATCCTTTTTCACGAGATCAAATCCTTTGTCGAAACGTTTACCTGTATCTTGAAAAATTAACTTCCCATAAGAAATAATGGGAACTGAAAAACGAAATAACTTTGCAACAGGTTAATATTTTTGCACCAAACAGTGGCAGTTCTGTTACCCAGGTTCTTTCTACGATAAAAAAATCACACAAAAATTCCAAACCGTCTGGGTGCAAGGCAATGAGGAAAAATACTGCAAAAAGTGTTGACTTTTAATTTATGTACACTATCCAGATCTCAGAATCTGCACATCCAACGGGAAAAAAACTTGCCAGAAACGTAGACTCAAGCCTGAGTCACACACTCAATCTTACATACTAACATGCTAAAAAGCCAGCAGAATAGGCCAAATGGTCTGTCTTGTCTGCTCGAAAGCCAGCAACCTAATGGCTGCCCGCCTCACCACCCCCCTAGCCCACAAGAGTGTCTTCTCTAGATTCAGTTTCCCCTTGTACCTGTCTCACCCCTTCTTGAAGCCTTCCACTGTGCCCTTCTCCACCAGCCTCCCGGGAAGCACATTCCATGGCTCTAACACCCTCTCAGTGAAAAAATGCTTCCTACATTTCCCCCCTTCCAACTTCCACCCATGGTCCCCTGGTCACTCCCTCCTTCTTCAGCCTAAACAACTCCCTGGTTCCACTCCTAATTATTCCCTTTACATACTTGAAAACCTCTATCATGTCTTCCATATCCCGCCTCTCCTCCAGTGAGTAAAGCCCAAGTTCTTCCAGTCTCTCCTCATAAGGCCTCCCCTCCATGCCATGAATCATCCTGGTCACTCTCCTCCGGACCCTCTCCAGCAGCACTATGTCCTTCTTCAGATCAGGTCTCCAGAACTGCACACAGTACTCAAGCTGCAGCCTGACCAAGGCATTATATAGAGAGAGGATCACCTCCCTGCTTCTGGACGTAATTCCCCTGGCTATGCAACCCAATATCCTGTTTGTCTTGGCTGTAATTCTTCTACAATCTTCAGAGTTATTCATTTTGACATCTACCACCACCCCTAAATCCCTTTCTCGGACAAAGCCATACTGTTTATCATCCTGGTGTCCTAACCTTTCCAACTGCCTCCCAAGCCTCTCCTTGATAAAGCCCTCCATTACTTTGCCCACTACAGACGTCAGACTGACCAGCCTATAATTCCCCATCTCCTTCCTAGACCCCCCTTTATGTATAGGTACCACATAAGCCACCTTCCAGTCCTGTGGCACCCATCCCGTCTGCAGAGAGATGTTAAAGAGGGCAGCCAGTGGGGCTGCCAGCACATCCGCCAGTTCCTTCATAACTCTCGACTGTATTCCATCCGGTCCCAACGCCTTATCAGTCTTCAGATTCCGAAGGGCCTCCCTCACCCTATCCACTGTGATTTCTCCCTCCCAAACCACTCCCTCCTGTAACCTTCCTACTCCTTCTTGGTCTGGTCTAGCCTGTGCCCCAGTCTCTTGCCATCCTATGGTCTCAGACTGAGACTGACCTCTTATTTTACTGGCTCCTCATCTCTCCCATCAGGCTGTAGGTATCCCTTATCACCCTCTGCAAATATTGAGGCAAAGTACTCATTTAGCACCTCTGCCTGTTCCCCTACTTCCTGAGCCCATCCCCCCACAATCTTAATCCTGTTGATCTATGTCCTCTCTTTCCTCTCTTATGTATCTGTAGAATTCCTTCTCCCCCCTTCGGATATCCCTAGCCAGGTTTTTCTCCATCCCTGCCTTAGCGCCCCTCACCACTCTGGTGACCTTCCTTGCCAATAGTTCATACTCCCCTCGCTCCTTATCCCCACTAGAACATTTGAAATGTATGTAGGCAGCCTTTTTATCCCTCACTGCCTCCTGCACCTCCCTGATCCACCAACATGGCTTGCTGGTTCTACCATGCTTACGCCTTATTTTAGTACAGGACCTAGTAGCCTCTTGTACCCCTTCTTTAATGGCCTCCCACAATCTTCCAGCTTCCATATCCGGTCTAACCATGTCCAACCTCTCCCTCAGAATCCTACTGATACCCACAAAGTCTGCTCCCCTGAAATCAACCACTACTGTATGAGTTTGGTTTTCCTCCCCCTCAGATACAGCAGGAACCAAACCGTGGCATGATCTCCATCCACCAGCAGACTGCACACCTCCAGGCCCTAATTTGTTCACTGTCCGCTAGGACAATGTCCAATATACGCCCCTCTCTAGTAGGTTCCCCCACCTGCTGAACCAGGAAGGCATCCTGAAAGACATCCATCAGTCTCTGTTCCATGGTTACAGAGGATGTCATGGTGTCCCAGTTCGCAGTCCAGTCCCTTCTTGAAGCCCTCCACTGTACCCTCTTCCACCAGCCTCCCAGGCTGCACATTCTATGGCTCCACCACCCTCTCTGTGAAAAAATGCTTCCTACGCTCTTCCCCGTAATTTTCCATTGCAGCTTCCACTCATGGCCCCTGGTTGTTCCCCCCTTCTTTAACCTAAACAGCTCCTTGGTTCCACTCCGGGTTATTCCTTTTACATACTTGAAAACCTCTATCATGTTTCCCCTATTCCTCCTCTCCTCCAGTGAGTAAATCCCAAGCTCTTTCAGTCTCAGTTTCAGTCAATATGTTCAGTTTCAGTTTCAGTCAGTATGCAACAAACACTTTCACAGTAGCCCCTATTCAGCATATAAATCCCCACACTGTTTGCACTTACCACCAGGGCTGGTTCCACCAGTTCGACCCTGGAGACCCCCTGTAAAACAAAGTTAGGCACAGCAAATAACAACAGTACAGTGCTTTGGGTACAAACTGGAACCACAGTCAGATTAAATGCAAAAAGAGTTGGATCTGATGTATTCAGGGCAGTGGAACAAGGGAGGGGTGTAATCAGGTTGATTGATTCTAAAACTGATCTAGTCAGGCAATTATGCATGCACTTTTAGTCCCTGCACAGTCACATGCTCTAGGTACCCAGTTGGAAGTAAGGTGGGCTAGCCTGAAATGTTGTCCGGGGTAGGCCGGCGTTGCAGCTGGTTGGGATCCTGTGATGAAAAAAAAAGGCATGCGCAATCACACACAATTTGTAATCCGGAGCCAGGAGGCTCAGTTCGTGAGGATTATACAAAACAATTAAATCAGATGACACACTTTGATTGAGCTGTTGTTGCAGGGAGCTACCCTGGTGTTTACTCACACTACCCAGTACAGAATACAGGATGGACGAAGTGGAGACTGCAGGATGACTTGCTGGTTTGCCTGGAGAAAAAAGGACGCACATGATTCACCGTGGTGTCGTTCTTGTTCGTGATGTTGAGCAGGGAGCTGATCCCCAGGCAGTTCTCTCGTCGATGGTCTTCTCTGTGGCGTGAGTAGCTGGCTGGGCCAAAGTGTGGAGGCCCAGACCAATTGGAGATGAATGCGGACTCAGTCCGGTAGGTTCTGGATGCAGCTTCCAGCAAGCAAGGCACATTTAAACAGTGGGCAACCAAATCGCGACCCACTAACAACACACAGCACATTTATAGTAAAGCAATCACCATACCACAATGCGAATAGCAGTCCGGCAGCAATATCAGTGTCTCTGAGCAAAACCGGGAGTTCTGTGGTGAATGGATGTCCTGACAGGCCAATCGCATACAGCAAATCTTTGGTCTTCTTCAGGTTTAAATCTGGTCATACTTCAGTGGCTTTGTCTCACTGCAGTTCGGATACAGTCTGATTGATAAGCCTTTCAAAGGATTCCCTCTCGAGGGACAACAGACAGACAGGCCAAACTCGGCCTTTCCACCAATCTCCCGCACGAACTATGCAGAAGCAGTTGCTCTAATCACTCGAGCTATTTACTCTTCAAACTCTAACTCCAGACTGACACACTGCAGCAGGCAGCTTGGGAATTTCCCTTCAGTCCAAAAGGTTCTGGTTGGTTGATCCATCAGTCTGTCAAAGCAAGGGCTCCCCCTCCAGCTCCATTTAGGCACCGAAGTGCAAAAACTACAATTCCTAAAGAAATTTGCTCCCACAAGACCCCTGGAGACAGGCACCATTTTAGAGTCCCCAAAGGTACTGACTGGTCCCGATAGGCAGTCCAGAACCAAGATGATGGGGCAATACTGAAATGTCCATGCTGCAAAGGAAGGCAGGGTAGACAAACTGCAATATCATTATTATTAAAACAGGTAAACAGTAAACAGGCACAGTTCCTAGCAGGGCTCCCTCTGCATAAATAGCTATGGGAGAATGGAACGATAACACTGCAGCCCTGGCGGGTCTCGAGCCTGAGACTACTTGGTCCCTACCCAGATTAATTTTACACCACAAGATAGGCAGCTCGTAAAGAGGCAGGCATGGAGGCCAACAGGGCACTCACATGCAAACACTTTTAAATCGCTAGGACACAGAACACCAGTCTGGCAGTGGGCATTTAGGCAAGCCCAAGGAAGACTTTTGGAAACCCCCATGTGCAGAGGGTTACAAGTACATGTCCTGTGTTGTGTTGTGGGGGATATGGGTGGTTGTGTTGGGGTGGGGGGCATCTCCTCTATGTGGGGGATTGTGTTGGGGTGGGAGGGTTCTGCTGGGGGGGCTCAAAACATATGTTGTATAAACAGAATGTGACATAGCCCGACTGAAGATATCATATTTGTCTTTACTAAGGCCAATGACATCATGATATCATTGACCTCTTGTGAAGATAAATATGATATCTTAAGTTCAGTCAGGCCATGTCATGTTCTCATATCTCACTGGTGGCTCCGCCACTCTTGAGATATCATAATATCAGTGGCCTCTTATCAAGATAATATGATCTCTTCAGTCAGGCCATGTGATATTCCCAGAGGCATTTCATCAATAATTTAAGTGTGGCTGCTAGCAGTCAAGCTGTGTGGAATGCATACAGCTCAAACAGGTACCTGCGTTTGGGTTCGCTGGAATTACAAAGGCTTCCCATTCCTTGTTTACAATTAACAGAACACAAACATGCTTGCCTTTTAGAAGATTTTTTGGTTGCGTTAAATTCCTATTTCACAGTATCAGAAACAGTGCAAGTAATGATGTACCGCCTCCCAGCTGTAGAGTAGGGAGAAAATAGCAAAATGTAACCTCAAAATTTGTCATTGGTTTTCAGGTGAGGTTGCCTTCAGGGATAACTCAGAGAGCTGAACACTGTGTGACTGAGTAAGGGGTGTGGGGGTGTGTGGGGGGGAGCCAGTGTCACATGAGTGACCTTCCAATAATGAGTGGCTGGTATGAATGCTAGCTAGGGTTGTTGACACTAGCAGCAGCCAGAAAGCAGATTTTTGTAGTTTGAGTAGGGTGTTGCCGCTGGAATCAGAACAAAGACTGTATACGCACAGCTGTTGGTGGCTGCGTGCAGAGACAGGCACTGAAACAACTCTGCAAAAACTCTGCACACAGGTGACCAAAACATCCGCAGACCACTGCTATATTTTTAAATGCTTTAATGCATTAAATGAAACGTTTGCAAACACAACCCTCCACATCATTAATGCCTCGCGATTCAATCTTTCCTCCCAAGGAAGCTCGAAAGAGTGAGGCACCGGCGCTAATGGTGTGGGGTTGTGTTGACAGCATGTCCATTTCATGCAATCAAAGCATTCAAACTCCACAGCAATGGTCTTCATGGATTTTTGGTCACCATGTGCAGAGTTTTTGCAGAGTTGTTGCCACTGGCAGTAGCCAAAAAGCATTAATTTTCAGACAACGATTTCTTTTCAAAGCCATGATTTACTTACTGATCTCTCTCGGCACTCCTCGTGGCACACCGGCATAGCAGATAGGCACAGTTTTATTGTACGATATTCCTGACGAGAGCACTTGTGGAGTGGGAGGGTTTAGGAGGGTTCACAGGAGTGGGCTCCTACTGCGTGTGTAAGCTACCATTTTAACCGGGCACTCCCGGGGCAAGTTGGAGAGATGCAGGACGGAACTACGACATGTCCGCTGGGGCAAAGGGCAAGTAGGTGCAGCCACTGGCAGGCATACCACAGACAGCATAAATAATTCATTGCAGCACATTAAAAAAAAAGGGAGAGAGAAGAAAGGTATGGGACCTATTCCACGGGCTGGGTGTAATTTCCATGGTACACCTGCAAATTCCACAGTCTGCAAAGAATTCCGTGGATGGCTTCAAATTTGATAGGTAATTCTGTGGTTGGCCACTGAGCCATGGAAAAGTTTGGATCCATGGCTAAAACTCCCTCTTCCTGTCTCCTCAGAAGCCACGACTCCCTCCCCATCTCTTACACCCTTAGAAGCAATGACTCCCTTCCCTCCTTCTACACCCTCAGAAGCCACAACTCCCTCCCCATCTCTTACACCCTTAGAAGCAATGACTCCCTCCTCCTTCTACACCCTCAGAAGCCACAACTCCCTCCCTTTCTTCCTCCTACAGTCTCAGAAGCCATGATTCCCTCCCCTTCTACACCCTCAAAAGTTAAAATTCCATCCCCTCCTCCAACATCCTCTGAAGCAACAATTCGCCCTTCCTCATACACCCTCATAAGCCATGATTCTCCCCCTCCTCCTATACCCTCAGAAGACATGACTTCCTCCCCTCCTTCTACACTCTCAGAAGCCATGATTTCCTCCCCCGTCCTGCACCCTCAGAAGCAGAGACACCCTCACCTCCTCCTACACCCTCAGAAGCCACAACTCCCTTCCCTCCTCGTACACCCACAGAAGTCCTGACTCTCACCCCTCTTGCTACACTCTCAGAAGCCACAACTTCCTCTTACACTCACAGAAGCCATTACTGTCCCCTCCTCCTATCCCCTCAGAAGCCACAACTCCCTCTTCTCCTCTCCTCTCCTTCTACACCCACAGAAGTCCTGAATCTCACTCCTCTTGCTATACCCTCAGAAACCACAACTTCCTCCCCCTCCTCCTACACCATCAGAAGTCCTGACTCCCTCCCCTCTTCCTACACCCACAGAAGTCCTGACTCTTTCCCCTCCTTCCACACCCGCAAAAGCCATAACTCTCTCCTCTCCTAGAAACATAGAACTTGTCAGCAGATAAGGACTGCTAGATCCATCCAGTCTGCTCGTAAGCCCTACATTAGTTTGTGGCCTCTGACCCTAACTGGTCAAAAGCTTTTCAGGTAGGGTCAGACTCCTCCTAAACCTTCAAAAGCCATGACTCCCTTCCATCCTGCTATACCCTCAGAAGCCATCACTCTTACCCCTCCTTCTACACCCTCAGAAGCCAAAACCATCTCCCCTCTTCCTACATCCTCACAAGCCATGACTGTCCATGCCTGCACCTCATAATACACAACTCTGTCCCCATCTCCTTCACCCTCAGAAGCCATGACTATTCACGCCTGCACCCTCATAATACACGACTCTGTCCCCATGTCCTACACCCTCAGAAGCCATGACTCTCCACGCCTACACCCTCATAATACACGACTCTGTCCCCATCTCCTACATCCTCAGAAGCCATGACTGTCCATGCCTACACCTTCATAATACACGACTCTGTCCCCATCTCCTTCATCCTCAGAAGCCATGACTATTCATGCCTGCACCCTCATAATACACGACTCTGTCCCCATCTCCTTCACCCTCAGAAGCCATGACTATTCATGCCTGCACCCTCATAATACGCGACTCTGTCCCCATCTCCTACACCCTCAGAAGCCATGACTCTCCATGTCTACACCCTCATAATACACGCCTCTGTCCCCATCTCCTACATCCTCAGAAGCCATGACTGTCCATGTCTACACCTTCATAATACACGACTCTGTCCCCATCTC
The DNA here is from genome assembly GCA_016271365.2 of Neoceratodus forsteri. Classification (NCBI taxonomy): domain Eukaryota; kingdom Metazoa; phylum Chordata; order Ceratodontiformes; family Ceratodontidae; genus Neoceratodus; species Neoceratodus forsteri. The sequence continues at coordinate 1,102,533,788 of CM028135.1, read as the reverse complement.
CTACATCCTCAAAAGCCATGACTCTCCATGTCTACACCCTCATAATACACGACTCTGTCCCCATCTCCTACATCCTCAGAAGCCATGACTGTCCATGCCTACACCCTCATAATACACGACTCTGTCCCCATCTCCTACATCCTCAGAAGCCATGACTGTCCATGCCTACACCCTCATAATACACGACTCTGTCCCCATCTCCTACATCCCAGAAGCCATGACTGGTCCATGCCTACACCCTCATAATACACGACTCTGTCCCCATCTCCTACATCCTCAGAAGCCATGACTGTCCAAGTCTACAACCTCATAATACATGACTCTGTCCCCATCTAGTACATCCCTCAGAAGCCATGACTCTCTCGCCTCGCCTTCACATGGCCACGACTCTCCCCCCATCTCACCCTCAAGAGCCATGGCCCTCACCCCTTCCTCCTACACACTCATAAGCCATAACTCTCCCTTTCTCCCACACACCCAGAAGACATGACTCTCCTCCCTTCTCCTACACCCTCAGAAGCCCCAACTTCCTCCCCTCCTCCTACACTCTCATAAGCCACGACTTCCTCCCTTCCTCCTGCACCATAAGAAACCGTGAGCCCCCCATACCCTCAGCAGCCACAACTCCCTTCCTGCTCCTACACCCACAGATGATACGACTCTTGTTCTTTCTTCCTTCCTCCCTTCTCCTAAAACTCCTGCGGGACATGCTGCATTCTCATATAGACTACTACATCTCTGGTCTGACTTCCCCCCTATCTCTTCTTTCATGCGCCCCTTGAACTGCCTTGAAGTTTCTCTCCATGACCACATTACTAATGTATGTTCCTGCACTTCACCCCCCCCATTACGGCTGTGAAGCCCTACACCCAGCCTGTGCCCCTCCACTCCCCTTGAGCAATGTCTGTAAATTTGTAAATTTATCTTGCCTGTTCCCCTCCTCAATAAAAATTGTACTAATTGCAACTTACACATTTATGTATGTAATTGTCCGTTTTTGTCTTGCTAATGTGTTATTTATTTTGTTATTTTCTTTCCCCTTCTGCGTCTCCCCCGCCACCCATCTGGGATAGAGCTGGAAACCAGCCTTGGCCTAGCATGCTCAGTGTGCCTTGCCCGAATTCTGAATAATAATCTCTTGTTTCTTATTACTGTACATGGATCTGGTGGGGATAGGGTTACTATCACACAATAGCTGTGTTACGCTGTGTAACTCCCGTTTTTATTTGATCATGTGTTGTGCTGTATTTATGCGAAATACCTTGTGTTTGTATTTTTTCTTGTATTCACAATGTATTTATGCCAAGTATTGCACAAGAGAGTGCGCCACAGTAAATGAGCCGTGCTCAGTGGTTTTCCTAATGACAAAATGAAAGACGCGGAAGTAAATGAAAAAAATACTTAGCTGAGTGGATACCTTCACTTTCAAAGTGTGCTAGATTATGAATAAATCATTTTTGATGAAGCAGTTGTTTGCAGTCTGTCTTCACTGATGGATTTAAGTACAGCTTACTCTTCAAGGCACTTACACTCTAAATTGGCCGTCTGGTTTCATGTTTGCTCTGCAGTTCTTTACAGGCAGCAGAGAGAATAACTGTCTAATGATCAGAATCCTGGCAACTTTAGCTATAACACTGACATACTGCAGTCTTTTGGAGTTGGATCCCAAGCAGACTATCCTGAAGAGAAACCAGGGCCACTGCTCACAGGAGTTGGCTAGTGAGAAGCAAGGCCACTGGTCACAGAGGTTGGCTAGTGAGAAGCAAGATCACTGGTCACAGAGGTTGGCTAGTGAAAAGCAAGGCCACTGGTCACAGTGGTTAGCCAGTGAGAAGTAAGGCCACTGGTCACAGAGGTTGACTAGTGGGAAGCAAGGCTACTAATCAGAAAGGTTGGCCAGTGAGAAGTAAGGCTGTTGACGACAGAGGTTGGCTAGTGAGAAACAAGGCTACTGTTCACTGAGATTACCCAGTGAAAAGCAATGCCACTGGTCACAGAGGTTGGCCAGTGAGAAGCAAAGCCACTGGTCACAGGGGGTGGAGCCAGCCAACGGCTTGGATAGATGCATCTTTGCAGAGCTCCTGCTGCTGACACTAGAAATTTGCAATAAATTCACCTGTACCTGGCAGAATAGGCTAGTGGTTCAATTAATGAACTGTGAATGAGCTTGGTATATCCAGCAGACCTGGGTTTGATTCCCACAACCTCCAGGTGCATACTGAGTGACACTGAACAAGTCACTTAATGTCTCCAGTGCTTCTGGGTCACCCCTGAAAACAGGCACTTGTGCCTAGTGGGCCTTACCTGGTTACCAACGAATAAATAAATAAATAAATTATCTTTGCCTTTGAACTTTCAATGGGAATATCCATTATTTGATGCAGAAAGGCTTTTGCTGCATATCAGAATGGGGAAGCCGCGAGAGATTCGGTCACAAGCTGCTGAATTTTCAAGCCCATGTTGGGCTCCTCAGGAGTGCCAAAATACAGATCATCCTCTGCCATTCTCACCAGACACAACCCAAGGGAATGATATTGCTGAAATTAAGAACTCATTAACAATACTTTACAAAACTGGAAAACGAATTTGATGATTTTCACTGCCCGAATTGTTACGGTGGAACAACTAGTGGCGGGGCTTGGAGTGAAAGTTGACGGAGCACTGGGGCAGGCCGAAAAGGTGATGGCGGCCTTGACAACATACATAAAAAATAAACATTTGAAACTTAGATTGGAGATGGTAGAGAACAGACTTTGGGAGTACAGTGTTCAACTTGCAGGCTTGCCAGAGAACTTTAAAGGACCTGATCCGAGGCCTAGTTATCACAAGTTCAAAGACAAGCAGTGGTCGCCATGTATGCTCCTAGAACGTGTTACTAGCTGTCACTTAAGCAAGCATCAAAGACAAGGTACTCTCTTTGGCTCGTAGGGCAAAAGAAATTGTAGCTGATGAAGTGATTATTTACTTCTTTCCTGACCTTGTCTACACTACAAGACAACAGCACAAGGAGTTTGAGGGGATTAATGATATTAAAGGCCTATAACCAGTAGGGTCCTACAGGACTCAGTACTTGGACCTGTGCTGTTCAACATATTTATAAGTGACACAGTGGAGGGGTCAGCAGTAAAATGTGCCTTTTTGCAGATGATACTAAGCTCTGTGGGAGGGTGGACACAGAGGAAGGGAGACAGGATTTAAGGGAGGACCTGGCTAAACTGGAGAAATGGTCAGAAGTCTGGCAGTTGGGTTTCAGTGCTAAGAAGTATAAGGTAATGCACATGGGAACCAGAAGCCCAAGGGCCAGATACTAGCTGGGGGGGGGTACAGGTGACAGTGACAGAGGAGGAAAAGGACCTTGGAGTAATGGTCAACAGAATATGAAACACACAGCACAGTGCCGAAAGGCAGCAGCCAAGGCAAGTAAAATGCTTGGCTGCATCACCAGGGGATCACCTCTAGGAGGGAGGAAGTTATTCTGCCACTGTACAGGTCACTGGTGAGAGCACACCTGGAATACTGTGTTCAGTTCTGGTGCCCTTACCTGAAGAAGGATATCAAACTACTGGAGGGGGTCCAGTGGAGGGCAACCAAAATGATCAAGGGCATGGGGGACAGAACATATGAGGAGAGGCTGAGGGAGCTAAACATGTACTCCCTAGAGGACAGAAGAGAGAGGGGAGTATGATTGACACCTTCAAGTACCTTAAGGGCATACACAGAGTGGATACTGAGGGCATCTTTAACTTAAGAAAGAAGGGTACAACAATAGGGTATAGCCTAAAACTGGTAGGGGAGTAGATTCAGGAAGGAAATGAGGCAGTTTTTCACGGAAAGGGTGATGAAGGGGTGGAATGAGTTGTCAGAAGAGGTGGTGGCAGCAAATCCTGTGACCAGTTTTAAGGAGTGGGTGGGTGGAACAGGGTGAAAAAGAAAATTAGGACAGAAGGAGGCATTACTGGGAGGTGGAAGGGGGAGGGAATTGGGATGGGAGGGATGACTCCAGGAGGAGTTGGGGGGCAGCTCCAGGGAACTAACTGAGCTGCGCACTCGAGCAGACTCAATAGACTGTTATGGCCTGTTTCTGCTGGCAGTTTCGTAAGTTTGTATGTTCGTACATTTGACGGCCCTGGACATTCCTTGTGCCCTTCTCATTCCAGCTTGTCTCCTGGTCTCAGGTGGGTCTAAAACATATATTTTTACTAATCATCAGAAGGTGGCTAACCTACTGGAGAAGCTGGAAAATGATCACAAGAGACTCTCGGAGGCAGCAGATTCTGTGGTGGAGGATGAGTCAGCAGAGGCTAGATTGGAGAGACTGAACACGGAGCCGGATACCTGAACAGGGACTGATTTGGCCTTTTCCACTAGTGGAGACCGACTGAGCCAGAGTAAGTGACTTTCCCATGATGCAGTGCCAAACACTGAGCAATACTGAACGTTCACATGATCTGAGTTCCACTGGGCTGTCTGAAATACTTGGTCGAACTCTCTGTACTGGGCTTTAGCTGGATTTAAAGTTTGCCTATGAACTGGGCTATGCCACGGAGATTATCCTTACTGGACAATTTTTTTGGGACTTATGTACAACATTGTGTCTTTTACCAGTTAATGTATATGTTAAAATGTAGTGGAGGGGGTCCAACTGTGCTCTCCCATATTCTGTGGACTGCTAATACAAGCCGGGGTCTGCTGATACAAGCCGGAGTCTGCTGATATAAGCCAGGGTCTGCTGATACAAGCCGGGGTCTGCTGATACAAGCCAGGGTCTGCCGATTCAAGCCGGGGTCTGCCGATACAAGCCGGGGTCTGCCGATACAAGCCGAGGTCTGCTGATACAAGCTGGGGTCTGCTGATACAAGCCGGGGTCTTCTGATACAAGCCGGGGTCTGCCGATACAAGCCAGGGTCTGCCGATACAAGTGGGGGTCTACCGATACAAGCCTGGGGTCTGCCGATACAAGCCGTGGTCTGCCGATACAAGCCGGGGTCTGCCGATACAAGCCGGGGTCTGCCGATACACGGCGGGGTCTGCCGATACAAGCCGAGGTCTGCTGATTCAAGCCGGGGTCTGCCGATTCAAGCTGGGGTCTGCCGATACAAGCCGAGGTCTGCTGATACAAGCCGGGGTCTGCTGATACAAGCCGGGGTCTACTGATTCAAGCCGGGGTCTGCTGATACAAGCTGGGGTCTGCTGATACAAGCTGGGGTCTGCTGATACAAGCCGGGGTCTGCTGATACAAGCTGGGGTCTGTTGATACAAGCCGGGGTCTGTTGATACAAGCTGGGGTCTGCTGATACAAGCTGGGGTCTGCTGATACAAGCCGGAGTCTGCTGATACAAGCCAAGGTCTACTAAGTAGTTCTGTAACTATTACTGTTTAAACCTTTATCTTTCAATGTTTTGGGAATTTCTTCTGACAGTCGAAGGTTCCATTATATGATCGGGGCGAGTTTTTATAGCTCTGGTCATTAAAAGTTTTTTATGTAAGCCAGCCCATGGCTTGGCAGTAGCGGTACAGCCCACCACACCGATGATCAGAGTTTGGGAGTAGACTTGGGCACTGGGGGTCAGACGAAAGGGAAAGGGCTGTGCATCCCAAGGACTGCTCTCCTCTCCTGGGGAGAGGCAAGGCAAAGCAATTTTATTTATAAGGTGCCCAATCCCGGAGGCCCTGGGCACCGAACATAAATAAGAACATACAGCGATTAATTAAAACATATAGTAAAACCCCATTAAAACCATAACAAAGTTGATATTCAGCAGTATGAAAAGGTTTCCAGAGGTCGATCTTCAAGGGACTGACCAGAACTAAAGATGGAAGCAAGCCATCTCGGCTTCTAACGCAGTTCCCTGGTTGTGTGTGCGTGGGACTCCACATGCATGTGGCTATATGCTGCCACGGTAAGGGGATAGGAGAAAAACAGAAAATGGAGAAAGATTAGCTTAATGAAGGCCTGCCTGCTCTCTCTCTCTCTCTCTCGGCCAGTGCTGCACCCATTCCCCGGGCACCTCTAAATGTGTGCACTGGGGGGGGTGCCCCCTGTCCCTGCCATGGGGGGGGCCATGGGTTAGAAGAACCAGGGATGGGTCTGCCTAACTCTGTGGGGAAAAAAGGTCTATGGGGGAACAAAGGTTGCTTGTGTGAAGCCTAACATCTCTAGAATGATGAATTTGCTTGGTGTTTACTGCTTCTTGGACACTTTCACTTTTTTTGGTGTTTCATGGCAGGACCTGAGCATCTAGTACCTATCCTGTTAATGATTTGGTTAAATATACAGACTAATTAGCCCATTGGGGTGACCATACCTAGGTACTGGACATTGTTTCTTATGTCTGTTCAGTTCTACAGTCTGTTCTTTGATGGCGTATAGCTCAGTTCGTACTGTTTTGTTCTCTGTAGCAGTCCTCCTTCCCTCCTAGTGTGGGGATGTGGGTTTATGGATTTCTGGCTTCCTTTGTACTGCTTGATGTTAAGCGTGTAATACTGTACCAGTTATGCCAGTACAGCTTTTTACAAAACTAAACAAACAAAAGTTAAAAAAAGACCACTGGTCACAGAGCCTGGCCAATGAGAAGCAAGCCCACTGGTCACAGAGGTTGGCTAGTGAGAACCCTTTTACAGTTTTGTGAATGTTCTGGCTGTTCGGTAGGCACGCTCACAGCTGACCACTGGTTTGGTGCACAGTTTATTTAAATTCTGGATTTTTCTTTTCTTATAGTTTTTGTTAATCAGGTAAGCACTCGGTGAAGTCAGTTAGGGAGAGATTTGAAGAGCTGGGGAAGTTGTGCACGGAGGTAGGGAGCTAAGTTGCCTTCTCGGAGGTGCTACCGGTTCCCAGGGCAAGCAGAGCGAGAAAGGATAGGTAGAGGAGTTAAACTTGTGGCTGGGTGGGTGGTGTAACTCTCATGGGTACAGGCTGGTGGGCGAGTGGGGCAACACGTGAGACAACGACGATCTATACACTAAGGACAGATTATATTTGAGTAGGGTGGGGCAGGGGGTCTTAAAACGTAGGCTGGAGGGATACTTAGAATCAAAGGGGTTTTTAAACTAGGAAGGGGGGAGGTGGCAAGTGTGCAGCTGGTAAGCAGGGCCGCCAGAAAGGCAAACCATACCAGTTGACCCCCATAGCAATAGTGTCGGTAATGGGGGGAGTCTTGGGGGGGAGGCTGAGGGGGCAAGGGGTGGAGTGAAGGATGGAAGTGGGCGGAAGGTGGTCTCCCTGAATGCAGGGAGCCTGGGGAACAAAATTGCTGAGCTCCAGGCTCTCCTATCTGAGGGGATGGTGGATGTGGCGGCCATCAAGGAAACGTGGGCCACCCAACACCAGGACTGTGACCTGGTAATCCTGGGTTACAGAATTTACAGAACGAATGGGAGGGGGGAAGTTTATTTAAGGGATGGGATTAGATGCCCAAGAGATGAGGGTGAGGAAGGAAGAAGGACAGAAGCGATATGGATGCAGTTCCTGGACTCTAGGGGAAGAAAGCTGAGACCAGGTGCAGTATATAGACCGCTGGCCAAGTTTGAAGAGTTGGATAGGGAACTAGCAGAACAGATTAGGAGGGTATGTAGAAGAGAGAGTGTAGTGACTGTGTGGGACTTCAGTCTGCTGGTGGTAGATTGTAGTACCCCAGTCACTTCAAGTGCCAGGGAACAGGTACTTCTGGAAGCGTGTGGAAGTGAACTTTAGGCTGAAGATGGGATATCATTAAACTTGGGCTGAAGGAGGCTACTGAGGCTTGCACCATGATCCTGAGCAAGAAAAGCAGGGCTAAGAAGCCTTGTTGGCTAAATGGGAAGTTAAACAAAACGGTTATATTAAATGCATGCTGAAAATAGAAAATAGAGTTAAAAATCTACGTTTCGACCTTAGGTCTTCTTCAGGAAGTATCTAAAAGAGAAAAAAAACAAATTAGTGTCAATGGGAAGTTGTTGAGGGGCGTGAGGGCAAAGAGAGCAGTGTTTCAAAGATTCAAGAGGACTAGGAGGGGGGAGGACAGGGAAGCACACGAGAGATGGTCCAAGGAGATGTCTAAGGTAGTGAGGGAGGCAAAGGCCTCCAAGGAGCTGAGGTTAGCTCAGGGCATTAAGGGAAGGGAGAAGGACATTTTTAGACACATGAAGGAAAAAAGCAGATGCCAGGACCAAATAATGCGAATCAAGAGGGATGGGGAGTGGGTGGAATCGGGAGCGGAGCAGGTGGAAGCACTGAATGAGTATTTCTGCTCAGTGTTCACGCAGGAGGAGGCTGGCACTGGGAAGGTGGAGATGTTCGGGGGAGATGGCTGATGGGATTACTGTGGAGAATACAGTTCTAGAGGGTCTGATGGCACTAAAGGTGGACAAACCACCAGGTCCTGATAGCATTCACCCCAGAGTGCTGAGGGAGATGGCGGAGGTATTGGTCGGGCTGCTGGTGGACCTGTTCAACACCTCCCTAGACTTGGGATGCATGCCACAGGACTGTAGGGTGGCCCATGTGGTGACTATACACAAGCATGGGCCACAGGACGAGCCAGGCAACTATAGACCAGTGAGTCTCACTTCCATAGTGGGTAAACTCATGGAAATGATACTGAAGGAGAGGCTGGTGACGTTCCTCAAGGCTAATGGCCTCCAGGATGGGCGGCAGCATGGTTTCGTCTTAGGGAAATCTTGCCAGACCAATCTAATAGAGTATTATGATTGAGTGACTGGATAGGAGCCATGCAGTGGACGTCCTGTATTTCTGCTTGAGCAAGGCCTTTGATTCAGTGCCTCACAGGCAGTTGGGGGTGAAGCTGAACTCTGTGGGAGCAGGGGCAAAGTTGGTACACTGGATCGTGAACTGGCTGAGGGGGAGGCAGCAACTTGTGGTGGTGGTGGTGGTAGGAACTCTCAACCCCTAGGCCAGTGACGAGTGGAGTGCCGCATGGCTCTATGCTGGGCCCGGTGATGTTCGGGCTATTCATCTTGAATATCTCACAAGGAGTTTGCAGCAAAATCAGTCTGTTCGCAGAAGATACAAAGATGGGGGCAGTAGTGGATGATGAGGAGGGGTGGAGGGGGCTACAGGGGGACCAAGCCAAACTAGAGGAGTGTTTAGGAAGGTGGCAGCTGGACTTTAACGTGAAAAAGTGCAAGATTATGCACTTCAGGGCAAGGAACCCGGGGAGTGAATATTGGTTGGGGGGGGGGGTTAGGCTGGGGGTCCCCGAAGAAGAGAAGGACTTAAGGGTGATGGTATTGGAGAGCAAGAACAACTCTGCTCAATACAGGAAAGCTGCAACTAAGGCCAACAAGATGCTGGGTGTATAGCAAGGGGATTCCCGTTCAGACATAGGGAGTCAGGCCACACCTGGAATACTGTGCGCAGTACCAGCGACCATATCTCAACAAGGACATCAGACTGCTGGAGGGAGTGCACCGGAGGACAACTAAAATGATATGGGGGATGGAAGACAAAGTCTAGGAGGACAGGCTGAGGGAACTGAGGTTGTGCCCCGTGGAGGAGAGGAGGGACAGGGGAGATATGATTGAAACATTCAAGTATTTGAAGGGGATCAACAGATCTGGCAATGACGAGTTATTCAGGCTGAGAAAGGGAAGGGATACGAGGGGGCACGGTCTGAGATTGGAAGGGGGCAGGTTTAAGAGGGAGATGAGGAGGCATTATTTCATGGAAAGTATGGTGTCGAAATAGAATGCCCTTCCAGAGGAGGTGATATCATGTAAGACGGTGGGCAGTTTAAAAAGGGCATGGGACAGGGTACGGGGGGGGCTGGGTAGGTAGTGTAGAGAAATGTCTGGGGGAGAGAAGGCGGGAGGGGATGGGGCAGCTGCAAAGTAGGGGTGATGCCAGTAGCTGTGTACTCAAGCAGACTAGATGAACCAAGTGGCCTGTTTCTTTTCTGAAATTTCTCTTTTATCCTCCTCACAGCCTGCCTCCTCCGACCCTTCAGCGATGACCCCCGGACATCCCACTGCCCGGAACCCTGCCCACACACAGACCACAAATCCCCATGGAGCCGCGGTTTACCCCCCCGGGCGGGGAGGAGGTGGAGGGGTTCTAACCTCGTAACTTACATTACGTCGGTCTCGTGGTCTGTTGGGCGGGCACGGGCACATCATGGGCACGTCCAAGGTCCTCGCGTCTTCCCGGATGAGGCAGGCTCTTTTTCCTCTTTTCTCCCTCCCCGAGCAGCTGATGACCTCCCCTGACGTCATGACGCGCACGTCGACGTCCGTGCTGCTCAACGGCCAGCCATCCCCTAGTAGGGCTTGCAGTTCCCTGAGCCTCCACTCGGGGTCATGCAAGTGCCAGGCATCGGCCGAATCCCTCCCCGGAGCAGGCGAGCTGTCATCGGACGCTGAAGCCTGTCTCCTCCCGGCCGACCCACCGACTACCCGAGTCCGCTTCCGAACCCGGGTCGCCGGCGTGGAGCGAGGTGTGGCGTCCAGCGCCTCAACCCTCAGTGCCACCGGGCCGGCAAGTGGCCTGTTTCTGCTGGCAGAAATTCATATGTTAGTACTCTAGACAAGAAATTGCCTGTTTTCCTGGCACAATTTGGGAGGTTCCAATTTTGCAAATAATAGATGGACAATTGGGCCAGCCCACTATGCCGGCGACCCAAAATACAGAGTGGGCTTCAGTTCCTGGGGTCAGCTGGGAGGGGAAAGATGAGTGTCCCAAGGACAGCTCTCCTCTCCTCTTCTCTCCTGGGGAGGGAGGGCTTGTCAGCACCATTGCTATACTGCCACCAGGTGGAGGCCTGGCAGCAGTGCGAGTTAGGGCCAGTAGGAATCGTGGGGGAGCTATGGGACTCCGCAGTGCATGCATTCCTTCACAGGCACATGCCAACGTGTGTGTCCCAGCTCAAGCTTAAGGGAGAAAAACCAATGGAAAATGACAGTGGGTCAGGTGTAAATGATGCTCTGCGCTCTCTCTGCTCCTGTCCATGCCGCCATCAGGACCCCTGAGATGGCAGTCTGGATTGTGTTCTCATGGGGGGGCAGGACAGCCCACCCAGTTCTGCCATGAGGGAGTAATCCATGGGGGATACAGCTGGCAGGTTAAGTCTTGGGGGGGTGATAGCCAGTGGAGGGGTTATTGGGGACAGCTGCCTTTATTATTTAATATTTATGTTACTGGAGTACAATTTTTTGACCCACTGGTTAAGTATCACCTGTACGCCGATGATATGGTAATCTGCACTGCTGACAGTGATAAGAATGCTGTACGGGAAAGACTGCAGTCAGCATTTGATGAACTGCAGGCCTTTCTCGACAGCAGTAAATTGGTGTTAAATGTGAAGAAAACACAGACCATATTATTTAATAGACTAAGTGGATCTATTGGTGATGTAAAGTTGGACCTAGTGGCCCATGGGGGCTCCCCGATCCAGCAGGTCCAGGTATACAAATATCTGGGTTTATGTTTGGATGCGTCTTTGAGTTAGCCATTCCATATAAACACCCTGGCCACAAATGTAGGGAAAATGTTAGGTGCCCTCTATAGGTTAAAAGACTGTATGAGCCTGGAGGTAAGAAAGCAGGTGGTAGATCATATGATCCTTCCCCTGTTTAATTATGGGGCTATTTTATATTCCGTAGGAACTAAAGATCTACACAGACTAGATATCTGTCTTAGCAGGCTGGCCTGTTTTATATTGAGAGCCCCTCGTCTTACACATATATGCTTGCTATTCAGACAGCTTGGGTGGATGTATCTCCATGAAAGCTGCAGTGAACATCTTTTGGCTTTCGTCCATAAGGGGATGTTGGGTAAATTACTTAAATATACAACGGAAAAATTGGTACCTAGGGGGGAAAATATGTTCTTTAAGCTCAGTAGACCCTATAGATCTTACCTTTACCAGATACAATAGGGAAGTAGAGAGACGGTCAGTATTTTTTTAGAGGTTCACAGTTGTGGAATGATCTGCCCAAAATGTTAAGAATTATGGGAAATAATACACGGGGGGGGGGGAGCTGGTTAAGGGTAACGACTGTAAATAATAGATATTGCTGTTCCACTCATTGAAACAGTGCTTGATTTGAAACTGATGCAGAACTAAGTAAAGTAATACAGCTCAGGATGTAATAATAGGTTGGGCATTATTATTATACAGACTGTGCTTTTAAATGTATATTATATAGGGATGGGTGGATAATCGTTCCGATAAATAAATCCGATCGGATAGCTTGATTTTTCATGCAAACTGATCCGATTGGATTTTTTTCCATGTCAGCATGGAACCACACTTTTTACATTTAATACTTAATGCCCTAATTGCAAGTTCTGTTTTTTGCCAATTAACAACAGATGCAAGGTGTATAGGTGCAAAGTAATTAACTTGTCTCATTAAGCACGTGTGAACCTGTTAGTTTTATCTCAAAATTACCTCAACAAGTAATAGACCAACAGTGCACGCAGACGCAAGGTGATAGTTGTGGTGTGCGAGTCTCCGAATTACGATCGCGTTCAACTATACTAGAAATGTCATACAAAAGTTTGGTATGGGCATATTTTACATTGGACGGAGACTCCGACTCGAAGGCTAAGTGTACTCTGTGCCACAATCCCATGTTCATAAGCAGAGGGGTCTTCAGTCCGTAGCTTCAGGACTTCAGGACTCTTAAATCATTTGCGAAACAAGCACAGGTCTGAGTATGCTGATTTGCAAGGGGAAAAAGCTTGTAATGAATCAAGGCAAGCTGAATCTCTTCAGGAGCTGCCACCTAAAAAGATAAAACGGGAGATCCAGACTATTGAATCCTGTCTTGCTTGTGCTAACCCATTCGGCAGTGATCACCCACAGGCTACTGAAATCACAAATTCAGTTGCAGAGATGATTGCAGCTGATGAACAGCCTTTTTCTGTGGTTCAGAATGTAGGGCTCAAGCGGCTGTTATCAGTATTGGAGCCAAGATATATTTTACTGTCAAGAAGTCCCTTTGCCAAGGTAACAATCCCCTCTATGTACCATAAGATATGGTCCAGAATGCAAGATGAGTTGGCAAATATTGAGCATTTTTGATTTACCACAGATACCTGGACAACAACCTGCTCAATCGTGTCCTACCTACCAGTGACAGCACGCTAGATAGATGAATCCTTTATCAGACAGTATGCACGTTTGTTCTTAAAGCACCTCGCTGACAGACATACAGGGGAAAACCTTTCAAAAGACTTTTTACGCATTCTCGACATATGGGGGATAAAGAGTGGTCAGAGGCATCTAGTTGTAAGGGATAATGGCCCGAATATTGCTAAATCAATGAAACTCAGTGATGTGCAAAGTTTTGGTTGTTTAGCGCACACACTGCAGCTCATTATTCATGATTCTGTTTTTAAACAACGTTCAGTTGAGGAGTTACTAGCCAAGGGGAAAGCAATTGTGGGACACTTTAAACACTCTGCCTCTGCATCTGAAAAGATTAAAGAGCTACAAAAGACCCTTCAGCTACCAGAGCACCGTTTAGTGCAGGACGTGCCCACAAGATGGAACAGCTCTTTGTACATGCTAGAACACTTATTAGAGCGATGGAGAGCATTGACTGTTCATGCTGCCCAACGTAAGACCAGAACATTTACTAACTCACAGTGGGCTCCTGCAGAGAACGTCTGCACTTTATTAAGGCCATTTGAGATTGAAACCAGATGGCGAAGTTCTAATTGTGCCTGTGTTTCTGACATTATTCCTACTTCCACAGTGCTGTTTCACTCAATTGAGGGGATAAAAGTCCCGGGGCTGCAAGCAATGAAAATGGCAATGCTTGACTCCATTAACAATCGATTAGTGCAATACGAGTCCATGAGGGAGACTGCCATGGCTACAGTCATAGATGCAAGATACAAGCTTTACTTTTTCAGGACTGAGTGTGGGAAATCATTTGCTAAAGCTGTCATTAAACAACTTGTTGAGGAGCACTGTGAGATGTCTGATGAGCCACATAGTAAAGTACAGAAGCAACTCAATGAAAAAAAACATCGAGCAGGACTGTGACACCGATGACCCATGGGACGTCTTCTTACAGAACAACTTGCTACCAGAAGACAGTAAGTAAAAAAATATTTACAAATTGCAGTCAGTAGCAAATTCTGTTTTAATATATTCCATAAAGGGTGCAGCACTAGCAGGCTTTTATTTTTTTTTCATTTTCAGTTGTTTATGGTGTGTCCAGTTGCAATCAGGAGCTTGACATTTACCTAGCAGAAAATCTGGTGCCGAAAAAAAATACACCTGATGCTCTTACTTTCTCAAGGACACAGGTTTCCAGTGCTGAACAAAATTGCAATGCGGTACCTGTCCACTCCACCCACCAGTGTGCCTAGCGAGATCATTTTTAGTGTAGCTGGCGATATAATAACAGAGAAGCGCTCACGACTCGCACTCGAAAATGGGAACATGTTGCTTTTTATTAAACAGAATATTGACAATTTTTATAAAAATTAAGTGTTCCTGTATTCATTTGTGATTTCTTAACGGTGCTTTATTAAAGTGATTATTCTGTCAGATTCGGTCATTGTGTGTTTTTTAGGGGCAAACATTTTATTAGTCCACTGTTTCTCTCCATCAATATATACAACCCGATAAATATCCTGAACCGATCGGATATTTATTTATTTATTTATTTATTTGCTTTTGTTTACTGGGTAAGCATACTAGACAGCCAAGTGCCTATTTTCAGGTGCGACCCAGGAGGGTTACAGGTAAAGTGAGTACAGGTACAGTGAGGAAGACAATGCAGCAAACACAGAATAACAGGCATCACGGGGATTACAACAGGTGTCAACAGTATTAGAATAACTGAAAGTACAAAAACAGTACGGCAGTGGTACATACAGGGTAATTGGGTTGTAAGACAGTATTAGACGACTTAATAGCACAAAATATTCCAGTGGGGATATGTACAGGGAGGATTTGAATAGTAAGGCATACTAGGGAAGCTTACAGAGGGTAGATGGGCTTCATAGGGACAACCATGGGTGGCTTGACAGTATCTGAGAACTAAGTGGGACGTGATCAGTGTGGTTAAAGTATGTATGGGGTGGGATTGAGTGTGTGTGTAACACATATGTTCCGGGGAGAAGGGGGCTGGGGGTAAGTGCACGAGGGGGGAGGGCGAACAGTGCCTAGTCAGGTACAATTACTCAGCGTGGTCTGTGAGGATAAGTGCAGATGGCGCTGTGGCTCCCATCCAGGAATTAGCCTGGTGGGAAATAGTTGGGTTGTGCTTGAAGGCTACGAGATGCAGGGAGACGCTGAAGAGGGTTTTAAAACGTTCCAGAGGGAGGCCTTAAAGCTGGTATGGAAGGGGGAGGACCGTGTTAGTACAGGGAGGATATATTGATGGATAAATCCGAATCCGATATCCGGAGGAATTATGCTATCCGCCCACTGCTAATATTATATTTATTTGTAACTTGTATTGTGAATGTACTGTTTGTTAATTGTTATGTTTTAAGGATCTCATTGTAAATGAGCAGTGCTGAATTGAGTTTATCCGATTCATAAAGAGATTTATGAATAAACATTTTACTACTACTACTACTACTACTACTACTACTAAAGGGAGCTTAGCTTGCCCTGGCCATGGAGAGATTAAAAAACACCTTTAAGGCAAACAAAATAGATGGACAGTTGACAACAATATGAATAAGTGAGTTGAAAGCAGATGCACTGCAACACTACTAATTACAAAAACTTAAAAGCAGAATAATGAACAGCCTTATTGGTGGTTCGATGGGGCAGCTGGCTAGCTTTGCCCTCCAGCCCTATATGGACTGGGCCCTGGCTACCTGTCTGACCTCCTCACTCTGGCCATCCCTGCCCGCTCCCTCCATTTCGCCATCCAGGGCCTCCTAACGGTTCCGAGGACCGTGCTGAAAACCTCAGGTGATCGCTCATTCGGTGTGGCCGGACCAGTCCTCTGGGACTTACTTCCAAGATCCTTGAGGGAGGCCCCTATGGTGGAGGCATTCAAGAGGGGCCAAAAGACCTACCTGTTTAATTTAGCCTACCCAGCTGATATATTTTAAACTGTACTAGTATCTTCTAATAATTTTATAGAATGTTTATGATGTAAACTGTGACCTAGTGACTGCTGAGTTTCCTTTGTACAATGCCCAGAGCCCCAGGGATTAAGCGTCTGAAAAATGTTACTTACTTACTATATAAGGCAGGCATATCTACATGTCCCTGCATTAGTTTGCTTTGCCTGTCCTTGTTTCCTTGCTGCTGTCCTGATGCTGGTGTTCCTGCTGTCCTGCTGCTTGGGTTCCTGCAGTCTTGCTGCTGTGGTTTCTGCAGTCCTGTTGCTGGGGTTCATGCAGCCTTGGGTTTCCTTCAGTCTAGCTTCTGGGGCTCCTATGGCCCTGCTGCTGGGGTAACTGTGGTACTGTTGTTGGGAATCCTGGGGTCCTGCTGCTGGGCTTCCTGTGGCCATGCTTCTGAGGTTCCAACAGCCCTGCTTCTGGGGTTCCTGCAGTCCTGCTGCTGGGGTATCTACGGTCCTGCTGCTCATGTTCCCACGGTCCTTCTTTCTGGGGTTCCTGTGGTCCTGCTGCTGGGGTGTCTGTGGTCCTGCTACTGAGGGTTCCTGGGATTCTTGCGGCCCTGCTACTGGAGTTTCTGCAGTCCTCCTGCTTCTGGGATTACTGGGGAACTGCTGCTGGGGTATTTGCGGTCCTATTACTGAGGTGCCTGTGGTCCTGTGGTGGGGTTCCTGGAATTCCTGTGGCCCTGCTGCTGGGATTTCTGTGGTTCTGCTCCTGAAGTTCCTGGGGTTCCTGCACCCCTTCTGCTGAAATTCCTGCCGGGAGTTTCAGAGGTACCTATGACCCTGCTGCTGGAGTATCTGTGGTCCTGTTGCTGAGGTTCCTGTGGTCCTACTGCTGGTGTTCCTGCTGTCTTGCTGCTATGGTCTAGTGGCCCTGCTGCTAGAGTTCATATGGTCCAGCTGCTGAGCTTTCTGCGGCCCTGCTACTGGAGTTTCTGTGGTCCTGCTTCTGGGGTATTTGCGGTCCTTTTGTTGGGGTGCCTGTGGTACTGCTGCTGGGGTTCCTGGAATTCCTGTGGTCCTGCTCCTGGGGTTCCTGTGGCTGTCCTACTGGAATTCCTGCTGGGATTCCTGGGGCTTGTACGGCCCTGCTGCTTGAGTATCTGTGGTCCTGTTGCTGGGGTTCTTGTGGTCTTGCTGCTGGGGGTTCCTGTGGTCCTGCTGCTGAGGTTCCTACAGCCCTGCTTCTGGGGTTCCTGCTGTCCTGCTGCTGGGGTTTCTGTGGTCCTACTGCTGGGGCATCTGCAGCCCTGCTGCTGGTATTCCTGTGGTCCTGCTGCTGAAGTATCTGTGGTCCTGTTTGCTGGGGTTTCTGGTATTCCTGCAGTCTTGCTGCTGAGGTATCTGTGGTCCGGTTGATGGGGTTCCTGCAGTCTTGCTGCTGGGATTCCTTAGGTTCCTATGGTCCTGCTACTGGGGTATCTGTGGTCCTGTTGCTGTGGTTACTGTGGTCCTGCTGCCGAGTTTCCATGGTCCTTCTGCTGGGGTTCCTGCAGTCCTGCTGCTGGGATTGTGGTCCTGCTGTTGGGATATCTACTGTCCTGCTACTGGGGTTTCATTGATCCTGCTGCTGGGGTTCCTGAGCCTTACCATTGGAGTTTCTGATGAGGTTCTTGGGGTTTCTGTGACCCTGCTGCTGGAGTTCCTGCAGCCCTGCTTCGGGGCTTCCTGTGATCCTGCTGCTGGGATATCTGTGGTCCTGCTGCTGGGGTTCCTGCTGTCTCGCTGCTGGGATATCTGTGGTCCTTATGCTAGGGTTCTTGCAGTCCTGCTGCTGAGGTTCCTGCAGTCATACTGATTGGGTTCCTGTAGTCCTGTTACTGGGGTTCCTGTGGTCCTGCTGCTTGGGTTCCTGAGGTCCTGTTATTGGGGTTCCTGTAGTCCTGCTGCTTGGGTTCCTGCGGTCCTACTGCTTGGGTTCCTGTGGTCCTGTTTCTGGGGTTCCTGCAGTCCTGCTGCTTGGGTTCCTGAGGTCCCATTACTGGTGTTCCTGTAATCCTACTACTTGGGTTCCTGTGGTCCTACTGCTTGGGTTCCTGTGGTCCTCTTTCTGGGGTTCCTGCAGTCCTGCTGCTGGGGTTCCTATGGTCCTATTGCTTGTGTTCCTGTGGTCCTGTTACTAGAGTTGCTGCAGTTCTGTTGCTGAGGTTTCTGTGGTCCTGCTGCTGGGTTTCCTGCAGCCCTTCTGGTGGGGTTTTTGTGGATCTGCTGCTGGTGTTTCTGTAGTCCTGCTGTTGGGGTTCCTGCAGCTCTGCTACTGGATTTCTGCAGCCTTGCTGCTGGGATTCCTGCTGTCCTGCTGCTGGGGTTCTTGCAGTCCTGCTGCTGGGGTTCCTGTAGTCCTACTGTTGGTGTTCCTCCAGTCCTACTGCTTGTGTTCCTGTGGTCCTGTTATTGGGGTTCCCGCAGTCCTGCTGCTGGGGTTCCTGCAGTCCTACTGCTTGGGATTCCATGATCTTGTTACTGGGGTTCCTGCAGTCCTGCTTGTGTTCCCATGATCCTGTTACTGGAGTTCCTGCAGTCATGCTGCTGGGTTTCCTGCAGTCTTACTGCTGGGGTTCTTGTGGACCTGCTGCTGGGGTTCCTGTAGTCCTGCTGTTGGGGTTCTTGCTGTCCTGCTGCTGTGTTTCTTGCAATCCTACAGGAAGGCAAGATGGCGGCTATGCTGGGCCAGCCATCAGACTAGTGTAGTAGTTACTTTGAACGGTTTTTAGTTACTATAGTTATGTATTTTATTTTAATTTGTAGTTTGTGGTGTTTATTCCCATGTAACCCCCCCTATAAATGGGGGTTCCCAAAAGTCTTCCTTGGGTGTTCTTAAATGCCCACTGCCAGGCGGGTGTTCTGTGTCTTTACAGATGTGAAAGTGCTTGCATGCGAGTACCCTGTTAGCCTCCATGCCTGTCCCTTTAAGAGACATTATTTTTGTAGTGTATAATTAATCTGGGTAGGGGCTGAGTGTTTCCAGGCTCGAGTCCTGCCCGAGCTGCAATAATATTGCTCTGTTCTGCCATCGCTAATGGTGCAGAGGGAACTCTGTTAGAATTGTAATTGTTTGCTCAATTAGCTGGCAATGAAGCATGTATTTTGTGTAAGTTTAATGTCTTCAAATAACGTTGCTGTGAGCATGGACTTGACGTGGATGCCAAGTTCTTTCCAGGCAAGGAAGGGTGTAAGAACTGGTAATTGTTTGCTGATTAGCTGCTCTAATAATAATGGTATTATAGTTTGTCTAACCTGCCTATCTTTGCAGCATGGACATTTCTGTATTGCACCAATCAGTACCTTTTGGGGACCTTAAAATGGAGTCTGTCCCCAAGGGTCTTGTGGGAGTGAATTTCTGTAGGAATTGTAGTTTTTTCATTTTGGTGCCTAAATGGACCTGGAGGGGAGCCCTTGCTTTGACAGACAGATGAATCAACTAACCAAAGCATTTTTGGATCAGAAGGAAGTCCAAGCGCTACCTGCTGCAGAGAGTCAGTCCAAGTTTGGAGTTGAGAGAGTGAACTGCTCAAGACATTCGAGCAGCTGCTCCTGCGTAGTAGCATGGGAAACTGGTGGGAAGGCTGTGTCTGGCCTGTCTGCTTCATCTTACCTTCTGAGGGATCTGCTAGTGAAATTAATTGGACTGAATCCGAACCGGCTTGTGACCAGAAATACCGAATTGTGACTGCCTTGTTACCTGAAGAAGACCGAAGATTTGCTTCATGCGATCGGCCTGTCAGGAAGTCTGAAATCACCACAGAGCGTACGGTTTACGTAGAGACACTGTGATTGTGACCAGACTGTCATGCGAACTTTGGTACTGCTTTTTATTTACTATAAGTATGCTGAATGTTCTCAGTGGGTTGCGATTTGGTTCCCCACTTTCCAATTGTGTCACGCTCACTGGAAGCCGAATCCTGCACTACTGGACTGCCATCCAAATTTTTCTCCTGGCCTGGGCTCTGCCACCTTGGCCCAGCCAGCTACTCACATCGCAGAGAAGACCATCGATCAGAGACCTGCCTGGGGATCAGCCCCTGCTCAGTGTCACGAACAGAAACGACATCACAATGAATCGTGTGGGCCCTGCTTCTGCTGGCAAACCAGCAAGTTATTCTGCAGTCTCCATTTCATCCATCCTGCATCCTGTACTGGGTAGCATGAGTAAACACCAGGGTAGCTCCCTGCATCATCAGCTAAATCAAAGTGTGTCATCTGATTTGATTGTTTTGTTTGATTATCACGAACTGAGCCATCTGGCTACGGATTACAAATTGTGAGTTACTGTGCATGACTCTTTCTTCCCATCATTAGGGCCCCGACCAGCTGCTACACCGGCCTACCCCGGGCAACGCTTCAGGCTAGCCTGCATCAACAACTGGGTGCCCAGAGCGTGTGTGTGTGTGACTGTGTTGAGGGACTCTAAAGTGCATGCCTTGTAGCCTGATTGAATCAGTTGCTAGACCAATCAGCCTGATCACGCCCCTTCCCTGTTCATTCCCCCCTGAATAAATCAGATCTGACTGTTTTTGCACTTCAACTGTTTGTGGTGCATCTCTGTACTAATAGCACTGTATTGTTGTTGCTGGCTGTGTCTAATCTTATTTTACAGGGGGTCTCCAGGGTCAGACAGGTGGAACCAGCCCTGGTGGTAAGTGCAATCAGAGTGGGGATATATTTGTGGTTTGGGGGGCTATTGTACCTGTGTATTCTGTTCATTGTTTAGGACACTAGAGGGCAAGGGGAGGGGTCACAGTGTCCCGGAGGGCTGTAGCCAGGTCAGCTACGCTATCACCAACCCTGTCCTCTGGGTGGAAGCACCCGTTTTCAGTACCCTGGCCCCTTAACCTGCAACTAGTCACGCAGGCAGGGGTAGTAGCCCTTGGGATAGTGCCACCCAGGGGTTACAGCCAAGCACAACAAAAGCGCAGATTTGGTGAGCAGCAGTCGTATTCCTGTGAGTTCGACCGACATCCATTGGAATGCTAGTTGCTGCTTTTACGGGCAGTACTGGATGCATCATTCTGGTGCTTTTGATAATGCACCTCCGTAATTTACCTGCTGCCTGGAGGTCGAGAGAGGACTATAATCCCTCTGTACAAGACATTGGTTAGGCCCCATCTGGAGTACTGCGTGCAGTATTGGAGGCCACACCTTCACAAGGACATTAACCAAATTGAGGCAGTCCAGAGAAGGGCAACCAAAATGGTGCAGGGACTGCATCAGAAGACATATGAGGACAGATTAACGGAGCTCAATATGTATACCCTTGAGCAAAGGAGGGAGAGAGGTGATATGATCGAGACATTTAAACACCTTAAGGGCATAAACAAGGTGAAAGAGTCTAACATGTTTAAATATAAGAAAAATAGCAGGACAAGAGGACACAGCATGAGATTAGAGGAGGCCGATTAAGGGGAATGTGAGGAAATTCTTTTTCACAGAAAGGGTGGTAGATGCATGGAATGGCTTACCACAAGAAGTGGTGGCTATGAATACAGTGCAGGGCTTCAAACAGGCATGGGACAGGCATAAGGGAGCAATACAGATGAATACGAATAGATAGGCCACTGACAGAGCAAAGGCCGATGGCACATTTATAAGGTAGAAAAAGAAATGGGCAGACTGGATGGGCCTTGCGGTCCTTATCTGCCGTCAACTTCTATGTTTCTATGTTTCTATGACTGCTGGAGTTGTACTGTTAGAGAGGCAGGTGTCCTGGGAGTAACTATTTCGGCAAGCGAAAACAGTTGTGTGACCGACCGACAGTAGCTGGAGAGTGGCCTGGTGTCGGTCGGTCGGAAGCTGGAGGAGCGTGTGGGTGGTGGAAAGGGCAGCCACATCAGTAGGAGTGTTGGGCTGTCTTTTGGTGGGTCTTCGCTGAGTATCTGAGAGTTTGCCAAGAAGGATCATTGCTGCCGTTTGCGGTGGACTGGTTAGCCGGACCGGCTGGCCCCGAGCTGGGTGTTGGGTCTAAGAATTCCCCTGTGGGAGCTGGGGCTGTTGACCGGAGGGTTGCCTTCTGGCTCGTTCCCCTTGAGCCACCGTGGGCTGCCTGTCTAAGGTCAGGTGGCTCCGGTGGTTTAAGTGGGGGTGTTTTTTCTGGACTTTGATGTCCGCTTTGGGGTAGGTTGGGGACTGGCAGAAAAGACTCGGGTGGATCCATTTTTTCAGAGCGGCCCTATAGGGAAGATCTTCAGTGAAGTGTGAACTGAGGCAAGCTTTCTGTGAATTGCCAAGCTTTGGCTGGTACTGTAACACTATCTAATGCATGCGCAGGAGGTAGGGAGAGGGCCTCCGTATTGATTGAGAACTGCCTTATTACAGTGAGTGTGGCAGTGAGAGGGCCACAGTTTCGGGACTGATTTTGTGGGTAAGGGATAGTGAGCACTTCCCTTTCCCTGTTCAGACTGTATGGAGTAAATGACGTGTCTCGTTCAACAGTATTGAGGACTAACCATTGGTTATAGTGGACAGTACAATTGTACGTGACATCAAACAAAAGAACTTAGCGTGCTGTTGCTGTTTTTTTTGTTTTGTTTTGTTTTTTGGTTAGATTTTTGGAGTGTAGTTTTTGTTGAGTTTTGGGGATAGTTAGGGGTATTTTATGAGTGTGTGTTTGAGTGTATGGTTGATTGTGTGAGTATATGACTGTTAATTTTAATTGATAACTACTGATTGATAGGTAACAGCAGAATGTGTTGGCAGAGGGCCTCGGTGGGCGGGTACTACTCCTCCCCCGAGCTTCAGGTCCTCTGTCCCTTTGACTGTTCCCCACTACCAGGTGAGGTTTACAGGTGCAGCTGTGCCTTGGGTGTAGCTAGGGGGCATTGGAGAAGTGGGGGGAATTAACCTGGTGGGGGTGTGGAGCGGAGTGGACAAATTGGGGTTGTGGGGTCAAGGAGACACCCTGAGGCGAAATTAGCCCAGGAGAGGAGATCATCCTGCATGTTTCCCATACCCAAGGGCTCCACTTTGAGTGGGAAAATAGTGCGTTCAACCTCAGCTGCTCATCCAATTCGGGCAGAGTTATGCAATGCCAGGTCGATTAGAAACAAGACAGCAGTTATTGCTGATTTTGTTGGAACATCTGACCTGACGTGCATCACTGAGACCTGGCTGAACGAGAACGTGGGTCCCATTCTGTTGGAGTCACTAGATCCTTAGAATGTATTGTGGGTGCAGGTGTGGGTTGTAGGGTACTTCTCATCTACCATCCACCCAGGGGCGAGAAGGATTTCCTACAGGAAGTTTTGGACTTCATTGTCGAGATGGTGTTGTAGTCCCCCAGGTGGTTGGTGCTGGGGGACTTCAATGCCTGGGTCAATAATGAACTCTCGCATTTTGGACAGGACTTCCTCCACCTGTTGATCTGATTGGGCTTTACACAGGTGATTACCTCTGTCACTCTGTGACCCACCCACAAGGTCATTTGTTGGATCTGGTGTTTCTGCTGGGGATGGAGATCTCCGATGTGGTGGAACCTGTTGGATGGTCTGATCACCACACTATAGGATTCAGTTTCGTGGCCCCCGTAATAGACCTGCCCCTACAGAGATGGTCCGGTACCACCCATTGCAGGGTTTGACCCCTGATGGTCTAATGGCGGTTCTGGACCTATCGGAGAGTTTGAGTGTCAGCATGGATCCAGACAGGCTTCTGCTAGCCTATAATAAGACTGTGGTGGCAAATCTGGATTCCATAGCTCCTGTCCGGGTTCGCCCCCTCACTCTTTGCTCTAGGTCCCCTTGGTTTGATGGGACCTTGATCGGGTTGAGGAGAGTGGAGAGAAGGTTGGAACAATGCTGGTGGAAATCAGGCTTGACTGATGACAAACTTAGATTGATGTCCCATCATAAGGATTATCAATCTGCGGTCTCCGTAAGAAGGCAGAGCTCCTGTCCAGGGAGATTGCGGCCACGCAAAATTGACCAGCTCAGGTCTTTCGTACTGTGGACAGGCTGTGCAATCCAGCCTGTCTCCAGAATTGGGGAGTCTTTTCATAGAGGAAATGTGATTAGTTTGTTTGATTTTTCGAAAATAAGGTTGGCTGCATCAGGTCAAGAGATCTGCACAGCTCATTCAAACAGGCAGAGTGGTGATCGGTGGGAGATTACAGTCTCCCAGTCTGTCTGGACCGACTGATCAATTGGCAATCAGGGATGTTGTGAAGATTATGCAGGGCTTGTGACCAACAATTTGGTCCCTGGTCCAATGCATCTTCTAGTGAGGTGTGTAGAGGTTATCGGACCGGTCCTTGCTGAGATTGTCGGGGTGTTCGTTAGAGATCAGGGTGTTTCTGGACATCCTGAAGGAGGCAGTAGTACACCCCCTTTTGAAAAAAACCTTCTCTCGACCCTAACTGTTTCGCAAACTACAGGCCTGTCTTTAAACTGCCTTTTCTGGGCAAGGTTCTCTAGAAGGCAGTCGTGTTGCAGCTTGAGGAGTATCTTACCACCCACAATATCTACAGTCCTCTCCAGTCTGGTTTCAGGAAGATGCCTGCGACTTCTCTGTGGACTGTCTGGTACAGTATTCAGATGGTAGCAATCTTTTCTCATGGGCAGGACACAGAGAGTGTAGTCATTTTTGGTTTTCCTTGGTCCCTCACTCCCTGCCATGTGGGAGTGCTGCAGGGCTTGGTGCCCTCACCCATGTTGTTCTTGGTGTATATGTTGCCATTGGGAGACATTATAAGGTTTTCTGGGCTGAGTTTTCACTGCTATGCAGATGATACTCGACTGTACTTGTCCTTTGTACCTTAACAAAATGATGCTGTCTCAGTCTTTAATAACTGCCTCTCTGTGATTCAAGATTGGATGAGTGCCAATTGACTCTGGATAAACCCGGATAAGACCAAGGTGTTGGTTGTGAACGCAGGTCGTCGGGTAGAGGGGTCGTTGGCTGTGCAGTCCTCCGGGCTTTGGCTAGGAGGTAACCAGCTGTCGACCTCTGATCGGGTATGGAATCTGGGCATTGTGTTTGATGACGGACACTTAAGTCTAAGGTGTCAGCTGTCATCAAGACCTCTTTTTACCATCTGAGGAACATCACCCGGACAAAACACCTAGTCCTGCCTGATGATCTTTTGACTCTGGTCCATGCCTTTGTGACCTCACACCTTGATTACTGCAATACCCTATACCTAGGGCTGCCGGGGCTGGAACTTTGCCACCTGCAGTTGATGCAGAATGCGGCTGCTAGATTGTTGACTGGGTTATTGAGATCTTGCCATGTCACTTCTGTGCTCTGTGGCCTGCATTGTCTCCCAGTGTGGTTGAGGATCACTTTCAGTGTTGGATTACTGACTTATAAGGCCCTACATGGATAGGGACCATGGTATTTGCAAGATCTCTTCTGCCCCTACAGCCCCCTTCATCCACTCCATTCCACTGATGAGGGGTTGCTAGAGAGTCCCAGGGTCCGTTTGACTACCTCTAGAGCTAAATCGTTTGCCTTTTCAGCCCCGATCCTGTAGAATTCTCTACCTCGTCAGATTAGAGAGTGCTCATCCGTTGAGGCCTTTAAATCTGCCTTAAAGACTTATCTTTTTAATCTTGCATTCTCTGATGCTTTAATGTCCTGCTGTTTTTATTATTTGGTTTTAAGTATATGTTTTGTGATATTTATGTTTTATTTTTGTTTATGTACAATGCTATGGTCAATTTGGAATACTGTTTTATAAATACAGTTTGCTTTGCTTTGCTGCTGCTGGGGTTCTTGTGGATCTGCAGCTGGAGTTCCTGTAGTCCTGCTGCTGGGGTTCCTGCGGCCCTTCTGCTTGGGTTCCTGCAGCCCTGCTGCTGGGATTCCTGCTGTCCTGCTGCTGGGGTTACTGTGCCCCTGATACTGGGGTTCCTGCTGTCCTGCTTCTGGGGTTCCTGATGTCCTGCTGCTGGGGTTCCTGCTGTCTTGCCGCTGTGTTTTTTGTGGTCCTACTGCTTGGGTTCCTGTAGTCCTGCTACTGGGGTTTCTGTGGCCCTTCTGCTTGGGTTTCTGCTGCCCTGCTGCTGGGATTCCTGCTGTCCTGCTGCTGGAGTCCTGCTGCTGGGGTTACTGGAATATATGCAGCAAGAGATTGTACTTGAGGAAACAGATAACCAACTTCAAGGCTGATGCAAAAACATTATTAAATAATATTAAATAACCAGGTGAGCGAAACACAATACACAAGCTGAGGTTGTTCCTGTGATCCTGCTACTGAGGTTCCTGCAGTCCTGCTGCCGGAGTTGCCGCAGTCCTACTGCTTGGGTTCCCATGGTCCTATTACTGGGGGTTCCTGCAGTCCTGCTGCTGGGATTCCTGCAGTCCTACTGCTTGGGTTCCCGTGGTCCTGTTACTGGGATTCCTGCAGTCCTGCTTCTAGGGTTTCTGAGGTCCTACTGCTTTTGTTCCCATGGTCCTGTTACTAGGGTTCCTGCAGTCCTGCTGCTGGGGTTCCTGTGGTCCTACTGCTTGTGTTCCCATAGTCCTGTTACTGGGGTTCCTGCAGTCCTGCTGCTGGGGTTTCTGCAGTCCTACTGCTTGTGTTCCCGAGGTCCTGCTACTGGGGTTCCTGCAGTCCTGCTGCTAGGGTTCCTGCAGTCCTACTGTTTGTGCTTCTGTGGTCATTTTACTGGGGTTCCTGCAGTCATGCTGCTGGGGTTCTCATGGTCCTGTTACTGGAGTTTCTGCAGTCCTGCTGCTGAGATTCCTGCAGTTGTTCTGCTTGGGTTCCTGTGATCCTGCTACTGGGGTTCCTGCTGTCCTGCTTCTAGGGTTCTTGCCATCCTACTGCTTTTGTTCCTGTGGTCCTGTCACTGGGGTTTCTGTAGTCCTGCTGCTGGGGTTCCTGCAGTCCTACTGTAGGTTCCTGTGGTCCTGTTATTGGGGTTTCTGCTGTCCACTTGCTAGGGTTCTTGCTGTCCTGCTGCTTAGGTTCCTGCTCCCTGCTGCTGAGGTTCCGTGGTCCTGTTACTGGATTCCTGCAGTCCTGCTGCTGGTGATCTTCTGCGTTCCTGCTGCTTGGTTTGCTGCAGTCCTACTGATTTGGTTCTTGTGGATGTGCTGCTGGGGTTCCTGTAGTCCTGCTGCTGGGGTTCCTGTAGCCCTGCTGTTGTGGTTCCTGTGGCCCTTTTGCTTGGGTTCCTGCGGCCCTGCTGCTGGGATTCCTGCTGTCCTGCTGCTGGGGTTACTGTGCCCCTGATACTGGAGTTCCTGCTGTCCTGCTTCTGGGGTTCCTGATGTCCTGCTGCTGGGGTTCCTGCTGTCTTGCTGCGTTTTTTGTGGTCCTACTGCTTGGGTTCCTGTAGTCCTGCTACTGGGGGTTTTGTGGCCCTTCTGCTTGTTTTCCTGCGGCCCTGCTGCTGGGATTCCTGCTGTCCTGCTGCTGGGTTTACTGGAATACATGCAGCAAGAGATTGTACTTGAGGAAACAGATAATCAACTTCAAGGCTGATGCAAAAACATTATTAAATAATATTAAATAACCAGGTGAGCAAAACAAAATACACAAACTGAGGTTGTTCATGTGATCCTGCTACTGAGGTTCCTGCAGTCCTGCTGCTGGGGTTCCTGTAGTCCTACTGCTTGGGTTCCCATGGTCCTATTACTGGGGGTTCCTGCAGTCCTGCTGCTGGGATTCCTGCAGTCCTACTGCTTGGGTTCCCGTGGTCCTGTTACTGGGATTCCTGCAGTCCTGCTTCTAGGGTTTCTGTGGTCCTACTGCTTTTGTTCCCGTGGTCCTGTTACTGGGATTCCTGCAGTCCTGCTGCTGGGGTTCCTGTGGTCCTACTGCTTGTGTTCCCCATAGTCCTGTTACTGGGGTTCCTGCAGTCCTGCTGCTGGGGTTCCTGCGGTCCTACTGCTTGTGTTCCCGTGGTCCTGTTACTGGGGTTCCTGCAGTCCTGCTGCTAGGGTTCCTGCAGTCCTACTGTTTGTGCTTCTGTGGTCATTTTACTGGGGTTCCTGCAGTCATGCTGCTGGGGTTCTCATGGTCCTGTTACTGGAGTTTCTGCAGTCCTGCTGCTGAGATTCCTGCAGTTGTTCTGCTTGGGTTCCTGTGATCCTGCTACTGGGGTTCCTTCTGTCCTGCTTCTAGGGTTCTTGCCATCCTACTGCTTTTGTTCCCGTGGTCCTGTCACTGGGGTTTCTGTAGTCCTGCTGCTGGGGTTCCTGCAGTCCTACTGCTTGGGTTCCTGTGGTCCTGTTACTGGGGTTTCTGCTGTCCAGTTGCTGGGGTTCTTGCTGTCCTGCTGCTCAGGTTCCTGCTGTCCTGCTGCTGAGGTTCCCGTGGTCCTGTTACTGGGGTTCCTGCAGTCCTGCTGCTGGTGATCTTGCGTTCCTGCTGCTTGGTTTGCTGCAGTCCTACTGCTTGGGTTCTTGTGGATGTGCTGCTGGGGTTCCTGTAGTCCTGCTGCTGGGGGTTCCTGTGGCCCTTTTGCTTGGGTTCCTGCGGCCCTGCTGCTGGGGTTCCTGCGGTTCTGCTACTGGGGTTACAGGAATACACACAGCAAGAGATTGTACTCAAGGAACAAGAGAACTAAGTTCAAGGCTGATGCAAAAACATTTATTAAATATCCAGGTGAGCAGAAAAAAAAATATACACAAACTGAGAGGTGGTTCCTGTGATCCTGCTACTGGGATTCCAGCAGTCCTTTTTGCTGAGGTTCCTTCCTGTGATCCTGGTGTTGGGGTTCCTGCAGTCCTGCTACTGGGATCCTGCAGCCCTACTGCTGGTGGTCCTGCTGGTGGGGTTCCTGCAGCTTTGTTGCTGGGGTTCCTGCAGCTCTGTTGCTAGGGTTCCTATGGTCCTGATGCTGGATTCCTGCAGCCCTACTGCTGGAATTCCTCTGGTTTCTGCAGTCCTGTTGCTGAGATTCCTGGGGTTCCTGTGGCCCTGCTTCTGGGGTTCCTGTGGTTTCTCTTGCTGAGGTACCCATGAACCTGTGGCTGGGATTCCTGCGGTCCTGCTGCTGGGGTTCCTGTGGCCCTGCTTCTGTGGTTCCTGTGGTTTCTCTTGCTGAGGTACCCGTGGACCTGTCGCTGGGATTCCTGTAGTCCTGCTGCTGGGGTTCCTGCAGTCCAGCTGGTGGTGCTCCTGCGGCTCTGCTGCTGGGAGTATCTGCAGTCCTGCTGCCGGGGTTCCTGCTTTCCTGTTGCTGGGACTCCTGCAGTCCTGCTGCTGAGGTTCCTGTGGTCTTGGTACTGGGTTCCTGCTGCTGGGGCTCCTGCTGTCCTGTTACCGTGGTTCCTGTGGTCCTGCTGCTTTGGTTTTGCAGCCCTGCTGCTGGGGTTCCTACTGCTCGGGTTCCTGCAGTCCTGCTGCTGAGGTTTTGCAGCCTTGCTGTTGGAGTTTCTACTGCTGGGGCTCCTGTGGTCCTGCCGCTTGGATTTTGCAAGCCTGCTGCTGGGGTTCCTGCAGTCCTGCAGCTTGGGTTTCTGCAGTCGTGTTGCTGGGGTTCCTGTGCTCCTGCTGCCCCCCTCACCCCCCTTTGCTGGTTTCCCTGTGTGCTTCTTTTGTGTTACACTTGGTGGTCCTTGTCCTCTGGATTGTCTGCCTTCAACACCTTGCCTAGGTCTGTATTCTTGCACAATTTATACCGTATCTGCAGCACTGCGTGCTGTATTATTTCTTGCATTACTAGTTAACATTAAATTGTTCTTTCAGATTTTACTTGCAAGTCTTGAAAAATTTGTAATTTTCAGTCCTCCAAACTTGTTCTGCTGTTTACTGGTTCTATTTCTGCATACTCAAAGCTCATCGAGAATGAATTCTTGTGTCTTGTATCACTGTTTTTTCAGTGTCATTGCTTTTCTTTTTGGTGGCTCATGTAGTCACTTGCTTTTGTTACAATCTTTTAACTCCACACTCATTCCCTTGCTTCTGTAATGAAGCTGTACATTCACAGTATTCACTTTTTTTAACTTTGTTAATTGTTTTATGTAAAACTTTCACTCAGTCCCTCATAAAGGACAATACTTAGTACACATAAAGTAATATAGTGATATTCATATTTGTCCCCTGTATTCTTGTTCAATAGGAGTGGGGTATCCTTCAGTTATAGTCCAGATAAATGTCCTTCAGTGCTAGCCATCTCAGCACCTTTGGAGTGTCCAGTGAATAGGCAGAGAAACAGAGTCTAGGCAATCTCTAGGGGTTGCTATTTATCCATATTAATAAGACAGAAATAGGAAAAACAATGCAAATCTTTACTTCTTGCAATCAGCTGTACTTCAGACTAAGTAGCATACTTAACTATGCTGCCCTTATGTAGGACTAAACATTTTAACCTGAACCATAAAGTAAGCCATTCTATATTATGGCACAACCACAACTAGCTGTAGAATTAACCTCGCCCTGACCCCCACCAAGCAAAGTCAGAGAGGAATACCCTCGTAGATCTGATCGACCAGTGGTCAGTTCTAAATTCAAAAACGTGTATCCAGAGTCTCTTCAGCCTTACTGCGAGGGTTGAGGTCTATTAAGGACCGTTTATAATCGGCCCACAATCATTCCAGTGGAGAATTTTTCATATAAAGGGAACACAGTTCAAGCTCAGTCTGTTCTCTTATCCTCCTCTTCAACTTCCTCTTCTGGCAAGGTGTCCTGCGAAGCAAATCCTCGCTGCATTTTCTTTGTCCATCGGCCTGCATCTGCTGGATCTGTAAATTGCCATGTTTTACCACCATAAGTGATTCTGAGTCTTGCTGGCATTAAAAAAGAATGGTTGATTTCAAGTGCCCTTAATCTCTGCCTTATTCCATCAAACTTTTTTTGGCGTGAGTGGGTCTGAAAGGAGAGATCTGGGAAAAGTTTAACATCAGAATCACTAATATTCAATGGATATGCCACCCTTGCTGCTGCAATAAGAGCACCCTGGAGGTCCGGAGTAGAACGGTGCATAGCAAATTGTTGTTGGTAGGCCTTACTCTAGGATTAACCCCATAGACCCGTCTCAAAGAGACCCATTCAGAGTTTTCTGGTACCAAAAATGACGACTGCATCTATTCCCTTAAAAAAACAAAAGATCCAATCTTTCGGCACCCTCTGGTACTCCGACCAGTCAAATATTTGCCGCACACACATCATTTTCGAGGGCCTCAAGCCTAGAAAGAAGCTGGGAGTTCTCTTGGGTCAGCATCGTAACAGCGTCCTGCGTGCTAATCGTTCGTTGTTCACTGTCCGCTACAGTAGCAGTAAGTTTGTTTATTGCGGCATCATGCTTTTCTAAACGAGCGAGAGTTTTTTCTATCTTGTTATCCATTGATTTCATGGTTGCCAGCATTTCGCGCCATGGAGGAGTCTCTGGGTTTTCAACTGTGTTCTCCCTCTTGGAGGTTGAGGGTTCTGCGGCCTTAGCTGCTTTTGCCACACCTGATTTTGAAGTTCCTGATGCTGAACGTTTTTGCTTCACCATCGTAAATTTTTGTATCTCTCGATAGCTTATGAGTTCAAGATAAAGGTTATCATATCTATTCTGGTGTTTAGTGAAATTAAGCTGTTTAAATCTGCTATTAAGAGCTATTAAGAGATGCGTCCTGCCAGGAGATCAGCTCTCTAGCGCCCACACAGACAATCTCTCACTTATCCAGTATCTGTTAGTCTCTGGCCTGCTTGAATTCAGCATTTCCAATTTTGTTCAGTCCACATTCCCTGTACTCTTAATGTGATGCAGGCATTTTTCGATCTCTCTGTCTCCCAGAGCTAACATCCAGGATCTGGGTAATACATTTGTCTTGCAGGCTGTTCTGTGTTGTGCCTCTCTCCAGCTTTAACCAACTCTTTTTCTGCTTCATAGCTTCATTCCCATTTGCTCCATTTGGTTGTCCTGATTTTCTGTGTTGCCTGCCCTGTTTCTGATCCGCTGTTTCCTTCTTGCTTCTGTCCTTATTTAGTCCAGATTAAACTGAAGATGATCCATTCCTGGACTCAGCTTGCTTTCCTGATAAAATAGGTTTTAAATAAATATTTTTCTAGGGACATGGATATGTTGTTCATCCACACTTATTGGCAGGTTCCTTGCCACTTTAAATCTTGCCGGAAGGTCTTCAAGCTGGCTCCTCCCACCCACCCGGGTGGTAAAACTCTCGGCTCCGCCCCATGACGCTAGATCTTCCTTACCGCTTGGAAGCTCAGGTTCCCTCCTTAACACGCTGCGTTTAAGACTGGTTCCTAATTCTTGAAATTCGAAATCAAAAGTTTTTGCTCAAAGACTTGGTCTTCTTCTCCTCGCGGCTGCGATGGACAAATCGACTCCGGTTTTGGAGGTGCCCTTGCGGGCAGAAGATGTCTAGGATGGATCCGCACTCCTCGTGCGTCTACTGCCTGGGCCTTGAGCACGACCCGCAGGCCTGCGACTTGTGCTCTTCCTTTTCAGCCTACGTCCTTGAAGACCGTGCTGCCTGATTACAACTGGGGCGCCCCGAGAAAAGAATTCCACCGGTGAAATCTAAAGAGGCCTGATTGGTGGTGTCCGCGGCGGCGATTTCGGCGGATCAGCTCGAGCAGATGATAGCCCTCAAGAGGAGGCGGGCGCTGGGCCGCTTCTACCGGCTGCGGCATTTGTCCCGCTCTTCTCCGGTGCCTGCATCAGGCTTCTTTTAAGAGCTTTGTCTGACCCTCTCGACCAAAGGTGAGGGTCCAACTTCTTCGGACCTTTTCCAGGTCCAAAGAGCAAAAGTAAGTCTCTCGTCGGCGCTCTTGGGCGGAAAGATCCCCTCCCTTGTCGACAGTCGACTTTGGCCGACCCAGCCTCAGCCACAGGCTTCACGGTGTCCCCGCCAGGCCAGTTGACCGAGACCGCCGCCGACGCGGTAGAGATTTTCTCGACCCGTTAGACGGGTTGTCGGCTGGAGAAGCTGAGAATCCTTCTCCAGTTCCCCGGTGGGAGTTGAGGATCCCGTCGGCTCGTCTGTGCCTCCGGTTCCGGAGCCTTGATTGGGATCAAGCGAAGGAGTGCGATTTCGACACTTCTCCTGCGCCTTCCTCGACCTAGTCGAGACTCTGATCTCAGTCTCGGACATCCTCGCGGTCCAACCGATCCGCCCGCCATAGGCGGTCTACGGCACCCGCGGCAGCGGCACGCCGCGCTCTTCCTCTTCCTCGGACGGGGAGGCTTCGCGCAAGTTGCGTCGGAAGTCATAAGGAACTCATGTGGCAGCAGCTCCTTTTGATCGGGAATAAGCCGACCCAGTCGTCTTCCCGCCATTAAGTGGCTGTCACGGGCAGCGAAACAACCCCTCGTTGTGAGTCGAGGAGCCTGTTCTCAGGCGGTTGTTGGCCAATTCCAGCTGCCCCACCGATTCTGGTGGAACCTCCGCCTCCACAGCCATTAGTTGGGGCTCCGACCAAAAATTCTTGGTCGGCCTTGGGTTTGCCCCATAGGCTGTCTGTCACCCTCACTCCCGATAAACCTCGGCAGGTGGAGGGTGGCTCAGGCCCGAGGCAGCTCTTTGAGGACTCTTCTGAGTCCGATGATGGTTCCTCCCTCTTCTCCAAGAGCATAGACTTGGAGTCTGCGGGAAGGTAGTCAATGGATGATAGCCCTTCGTCCTTCTTAGGGTTGCTTCGACTCATCTCGGAGTCCACCGGGATGAAGCTCGAACCCGTTTCTAAACGGGCCAGGTATCCCCTCACGGAGATTCTGGACCGAGGGGATTCTCCTACGGATGCCTTTCCGGTGGCCGAAGCCATAGTGGGTCCGGCCTTGGAACTTTGGCAGCGTCCTGCTTCCTGCCCTGCGCCTTCGGCCAGTTGGCCAGGAAGTATCGGTCCTACCAGTTCCCTGTCCGGTTTGGAACACCCCTCGGCGAGGGTTGGTTACCGACAGCGTTTTCGGCGATGCAAGGCATGAGGATGTGGACAAACCTCCCGACAAGGAATCCAAGAAACTGGATTATGCCGGGCGAAAAGTCTGTGCTGCGTCCTCTCTCGGCCTTCGTCAGGCCAGTTCGGCCGTCCTCATGGCACATTTTTCTCACGCCCTGTTGGGCTCCCTGGATGAGGTTGTCCCTCATCTTCCCGCAGATCTGCAGACTACGGTCAGGCAGGTGCGGGACCAGGGCAGGGCAGTGGCCAAACAGCAGCTCCAGACTGCGTTAGACATCGGGGACTCATGTGCCAGGTCGGTGGCGGCTGCAGTGGCCATGCGTCGTCGGGCTTGGCTGAGGATATCCACCTTTACCTCGGATACCCAGCACAAGTTGGCGGATGTTCCCATTTTGGGGACTGACCTCTTCGGCCCTGGGGTGGAAGGTCACCTGCAGAGGATCGAGAAGTCCAGTGCTACCTTGGACTCGGTCTCTTCTGCTCAGAAGGACAAAGGCCGCAAGCCACAGCCTAAGCCCTTTCGTCCTTCTGCGCCCGCGGCCCCGCCAAAACGTCAGGGCCAGCAGGCTCGAGCTTGGTATCCCAAGCCCAAGCCGTCGGCTTCCTCCAACAGGAAGCAGGGAGGTAAAGGCCCAGGAGGTCCCTCGGCCGGTCCCTCCTCCAAGCCTGCCCAGTGACGGGCTGAGGGGTGTCGCCCCCATCCCTGTCACCTCACCCCTTGTTCCCCCCGTGGGGGGACGGCTCAGACACTTCCTTTCCGCCTGGTCCGCTGTTACCATGGATAGGTGGGTACTGGAGGTGGTGGGAAAAGGCCTACCTCTGGAATTCGAGCAGGCTCGCCCTTCAGAGCCGTCGCACCTCAGGGGGCCTCGGGGTCCGCAGCCTCACTGGCGGCTCACCGGGCCGACGCTCTCCTCCTCCAAGGAGGTGATCACAGAGGTAGAGGACCCCCCTTCAGACCTGGGGTTCGTGTCCAGGTATTTCCTGGTTCCGAAACGGACGGGGGGCTGGCGCCCCATTCTCGACCTACACGACCTGAACAAGTTCCTAAGGTCTTGAACCTTTAGATGGTCACTCTGGCGCAGATAATACCATCTCTGGAACACGGCGTGTGGTTCTGCTCTCTGGACCTACAGGACGCGTTCTTTCACGTCCCTATCCGTCCGTCACATCAGAGATTCCTCCGCTTTCGAGCGGAGGGATCCCTCTTCGAATTCCGAGCCATGCCCTTCGGCTTATCTCCAGCTCCCAGGGTCTTCACCAAATGCATGGCAGTGGTGACAGCATTCTTGTGGCGCCGGGATCCGGTGTGCTCCTACCTGGACGATTGGTTGATAGCCCCCCTCCAGACGGGAGGTGGAGCGGTCCAGAGATCTGGCCCTCCAGGTTTGCTCTCAAGTTGGTCTTCTCATCAACGAGGCCAAGTCGGAACTCGAGCCTAAGCAGGTGATCCTGTTCATCGGGGCAGAGCTCGACTCTCTTGAGCCAGAGCCACGGCTCCTGGCGGACAGGGCGAGTAATTACTCCTTTGCCCAATCATTTCTGGTTGGGCAATCGCTCCCTGCCGGGACTTCCTGCGCCTCCTGGGTCTCATGGTGGCCTGTACCCGCATGGTCCGTTGGGCACGCTGGCACATGCGCCCCCTTCAGTGGGGACTGGCCAGCCAGTGGTCACAACGCTGCGATCCTTTGGACCAGCTAGTGATAGTGACCCAGGAGATGTGGAACGCTCTCCAGTGGTGGACCGTTCCATTCCATCTGCAGGAGGGCATCCCGTTTGTCTGCCCCGAGCCGACGGTCTCTCTATCGACTGATGCCTCTATGATGGGTTGGGGTGCCCATCTGGGGGAACACAGAGTGCACGACCTCTGGTCTCCCGCGGGAGTCCCGATGCCACATCAACCTGCTGGAGCTCCCAGCGATCCGCCTAGCTCTCACCGCCTTTGCTCCGTTTCTCCGGGGTCAAGTGGTCCGAGTCCAGACGGACAATACCACAACCATGTACTACCTGAACCGCCAGGGCGGGACGCGCTCCATGCTTCTATGCAAGGAAGCTCTCCGCATTTGGTCACTCGTGCGCAGTCTGGAGGCGGATCTCCTAGCCATTCATGTGGCAGGAGCCTCCAACACCCTGGCCGATGCCCTGAGACGGATAGGGGCTGCATCTCATGAGTGGTCTCTCCTGCCGGAGGTAGTACAAGACCTGTTCTCCCACTGGGGCACACCTCAGGTGGACCTGTTTGCTTCCAGGGAGAACGCGAAGCTGAGGCTGTTTCATGCCCGCCCCCCTCAGCAGGGCTCACTGCAGGGGGATGCCTTCTCGAGGCTGTGGACCCCGGGCCTCTTTTACGCCTTTCCCCCATTTCCCTTGATTCACAAGGTGCTTCTCAAGACAAGGAGGGACAAGGCGCAGGTGATTCTGATAGCCCCAGACTGGCCCCGCCAGTTCTGGTACCCAGATCTCCTCAACCTCAGCTACAGGCTCCCGAGGCAGCTTCCAGCTCGCCCGGACCTGCTCTCAGTCAATCAGGGGAAGGTGTTCCATCCGGACCTTCAATCCCTGCACCTGGCGGCCTGGTTCCTGAGGCTAGAGTTCCAGGCCTTGGGTCTTCCGATGAGGTCCTCAATGTTGTTGGGCGTCCGTAGGAGTCGAGCAGAAAATGCTACGCCTTCAAATGGAAGAGATTCTCCATTTGGTGTCAGGGCAAGGGCTTGGACCCTTCCTCCTGTTCTGTGGCAAGCATTTTGACTATTTATGGTCCCTTTCTAGTCAAGGGCTTAGGTCAGCG
The DNA here is from genome assembly GCA_016271365.2 of Neoceratodus forsteri. Taxonomy (NCBI): domain Eukaryota; kingdom Metazoa; phylum Chordata; order Ceratodontiformes; family Ceratodontidae; genus Neoceratodus; species Neoceratodus forsteri. Next base: position 1,102,497,159 of record CM028135.1, on the reverse strand, counting down.
ACCCTAAAGGTGCACCTGGCAGCCATCTCTGCTTACCGGGCGGGCCGGGAGCAGTCGGTGGCGCGAGGAAAGGTGATCGGCGCCTTTTCAAAGGCCTTGATCACATTTCCCTTGGTGCGAACCTCCACCTCCGTGGGATTTACTGCTGGTACTGGCAAAGCTCATGGGCAAGCCATTCAGACCAATGCACAGGTGTGATCTCTCTCACCTGTCGTGGAAGAACCGCCTTCTTGGTGGCTATCCGTCAGCCAGAAGGATGGGAGAGCTCCAGGTGCTTTGCATCGAGTCTCCTTACCTGGTCTTCCACAGGGACAAGGTTGTCCTGCGCCCCCACCCGAAATTCCTTCCGAAGGTGGTGTCGGAGTTTCACCTTAACCAGGTGCTGACTCTGCCGGTGTTCTACCCCAATCACACCTCGGAGGCCGAATATAGGCTCCATACTGTGTACCCTAGAAGGGCACTCGCTTATTATAAGGAGCGCATGGCTGGAATTCGGGAGGTTAGCCAGCTGTTTGTCACCACGCTGAAGCCGCACCTGGCAGACCTGCAGCCAGGGATGATAGGCAGGTGGGTCACCTCCTGCATAGATCGCTGCTATAAGTTGGCGGGCATGGAGCCTCCCAGAGGATGAGCTCATTCTACCTGTCATACTGCTGCATGGGTGGCTGCTTCCAGGGGCGTCCCTATCCAGGAAATCTGCAGGGCTGCTACCTGGAAGTCAGCACACACCTTTATTACCATTACCACATCGACCTTGAGTCATGCGGGATGCTGGTTTGGGGCCTCGGTTCTCCAGTCCTTATTTCCCAAGTAAGTATGGGGGTGTGCTTGCCTCCCTCCTCCCGGAGAACTGCTAGGAGTCTGCCAATAAGTGTGGATGAACAACATATCCATGTCCCTAGGAATACAGGTTACTCACCTGTAACAGGAGTTCTAGGAATGGTATATGTTGTTCATCCCACCGACCACCGACCACCCGACCTCCCGGCCCGACGCACAACCTGAGCTTCCAGCAGGCAGATCTGGCGTCATGGGGCGGAGCCGAGAGTTTTACCACCCGGGTGGGTGGGAGGAGCCAGCTTGAAGACCTTCCGGCAAGATTTAAAGCGGCAAGAAACCTGTCAATAAGTGTGGATGAACAACATATACCATTCCTAGAACTCCTGTTACAGGTGAGTAACCTGTATGTGTCCCCGTGCTCTCCTCTCAAAGTTGTAGTGCTCTTTTACTATATTCATTTATTTATTTATTGAAAAATGCAGACATTACCTTAGCAACCTTCTGTCCTTTCCGCACTGTTCCATATTTTTGGTATCTGCCTAAGCCAGCCACAGCAGGCATCCACGCCTAAGGCTGCCCAGCTATTCCATTTCTGTCTCATTCTGCTAAACAGTTCTCTGTTAATGACTTGTGAGTCTGCAGTCTGTCTCACATGTCATCTCTCTCACTGAGCTTTTCTTGTAAGGTGGGTTTTAGTAGTGACTCGACTCCAATGTACTAGAGCTGTCCTCCGCCATCGCTGTTTCATCAGTTGTCCCTTCATTCACTGGTGCCATTTTGGATTTGGGTCTACGACTTGGTGACCAGCAGTGAGTCCATGCTGTATCGGTTGTGCTGTTACAGAAAGGCGATCTTTGGTGTCATAACATGCACCAGGCTTGAGCTACTCCTGAAACTGGGTCTCTTCCCCACAACCACATTCATGACACCTGGTGTCTTCTGCTTGTGTGGGAACCATCAGGAAGCAGCCATTCATACTGTGCAATTTATAATTCAAGTTCTCAAATCTAAGTTCATTCTAATCGTCCAGATCAACCTACTCTACAGATGGCAACCTCCCCTGTTCCTGTAGCTGGTTGTTTGTCCAGCAGTGAAGAACTGGAATCAGTTCTTTCAGTCCACTCTGATGCCCCATGTCAAAGACCTTGGAATGCCTTAGCTCTGTCCAACTTTGCAGCCATGGAATGAACAGTCTCCAAACTGACGGCATCCCCATGGGACTTGAACTTATCCTTCTCCTCCTCAGCGAAGAAGCAGGACTTGTATGACCTATATGTATTCTGCTTCTCTTTTTCATTCACAATAGTGGCCACTGAATCCCAGTGTCCTTTGGATCCTAATCTTCCATCCTTCCCAGACTCTGACTCCACCAGTAGGACCTGGACTTCCTCAGAAGTCCATTCCTAAACTACTACTTCTTCCCTAGAACAACAGACATTTCCTACTCCAGGGCCCATTACTGCTTCTGGCCCTCAACCTTCTGTTCCCAATTCCAGGACACATCCTTCTGCTGGTTCACAATCTGTTACTTCTGTATACTGCTCCATCTGTGCCATTCCTTCTTTTGTCAGCCTATCCACTTGTTTTCTAATTATCTGTAGAAGGATGTAATTGAAAGGAAAGATAAAAATGTATAATGTCATGCAACCATCCTTGTCATATGCACCATATTTGCCTCCACCATCCTGAAGATCATGCCAAGGTCATCTGCCCAAGATTCCACATCTATGGAATATCTGCTTCTCATTCCTTCACCATTCCTAGTATCAGTTTCCTCACGCCCACTGACAACTCCCTGGTCCTGATGATATTGCAGGACTTCTCCTATATTTACTTGCAGATGGGCTTACTCTTCCACTTAAATTATTATCTGAAGGTTGCCTCAATAACAATTTTGTACCCTCTGCTTGGAAATCAGCGCATGTAACACCTATATACAAGAAGGGGCCCAAGAATAACTGGGAGAATTACAGACCTATTGGCTTCACCTCATCTGTTTGTAAACTGCTTGAAAGCTTAATTAAGGATAACATCACTCAAATTCTAGATATATCAGATCCTGAACAACATGGGGTTAAAAAAGGAAGGGCCTGCCTTACTAACCGTATGTGTTTCTACGAAGAGGTTAGTTCCAAGTTAGATAGCCGAGTACCTTATGACGTCATATTCATCGACTTTAGTAAAGCTTTTGATGAAATGCCACATAAAGCCCTAGTATTCAAACTACACAAAACAAATATAAATAAAAATATCATAAACTGGATTGAAAACTGGCTTAGCAATTGTGCACAGAGGGTGGGATATTCAGAAGGGTTGCGCCATGCGCAACCCACTGATCTTGAGTCCGATATTCAAAGGGGAAAATGCACGTGGCACAAATCCGGCGCGCCAGGGCGCATCAGTAATGTATGCAGCACAAGTGGGGGTTGGTGCCCATTCATACTCCGCACATCCTGATATTCAGCCCGGGATGTGCAGAGCAGATACAGGCGCAACCCCTACCTGCGCCGCACACAGTTGAGCCATAAAAAACAGGAGCAACAGCTGGCCATGCACAGGTGAGCCGCCGTATTGCAGGGTGCAACATGGCAGCTACCAGCTGTGGGTGGCCACCCGAGTTCCTGCAGCACAGTTCGTCGTGGTAGCGCCCCCCCCCAATGCCTGATCACAGGCATAAATATTGAATTAGAAACATCTAATATCCCTGGTGGTCCAGTGGACCACTTCCAGCCCGATCGCGGGCATAAGTAATGAATTAAAGCGTCCAATATCCCTGGTGGTCCAGTGGACTGCTCCCAGCCCAATCGCGGGCATAAGTATTAAATTAAATTGCCCAAACCATCCCTGGTGGCCCAGCGGTACCCCACTCCCCACCTGCCCACTGAGTCCCACCACCCCGCCCCTCACCCAGTCAGCGGCGGGCGGCAGTTCCCCGCCCACAAGCCGCCCAGCCGTCCGCCGACTCACTGCGTACAATGCGGCTGTACACCCATTGGTCCACAGCGTGGAGCCAATGGGGCGATACGAACCGTTCCACACTACACAGTCAGATGTGTGAATGAATCGTTCACACATCTGGATTAATAGTACAATCACCGTTCTGCACTGCCACTGGCCCATGCCAGTGGGCCAGTAGGTGTACAGCCGTACTGTACGCAGTGAGTCTGCGAGTGGCCGGGCGTGGAGCTGCTGCCCGCCGCTGAACGGGGGGAGAAAGGGTGGTGGGTCCCAGTGGGCGGGTGGGGAGAGGGCTACTGCTGGGCCACCAGGGATGGTTTGGACCATTTAACTTAATACTTATGCCCGCGATCGGGCTGGGAGCGGTCCACTGGACCACCAGGGATACTGGACGTCTACTTTAATACAAATGCCCGCGATCGGGCGTTGGAGCGTGTTGCTGGTGGGGGCAGGGGGTGTTGGACCCCGACGGCTGCTGCCTGGCAGGGTGCCAGGCGCAAGTCTCCGGGGATCGGCACATCTGTATGCAAATGGAGCCATAATGACATGCTAATAGCCCCATTTGTGCCTTGCATGCATTATGACCCCATTTGGAAGTCCACCGCCGAATAGAGCTGTTGATGCGCCTAGCGCAACGGCACTTGCACTAGCACATCCCCCTGCTCCTCTCTGGCCACTTATGCTGGCGCATTGCCCCTGCTCCATGTGCAATGTGGATGGCCACAGTGCCATATTCAACAGTGCAGAGCCATGGCGCAGCACCATTGAATATCGCCCAGACCATGCCCTGGCGCATCCCAGTTGCACTGCATCGGGCTTGCACCCCTGCCAGGCACAGTTCTGAATATCCCACCCAGAGAGTTTTAATAATAAGAACATTATCTAAAGTAGATACGGTTAGTAGTGGTGTCCCCCAGGGCTCTGTACTGGGCCCATGTTTGTTTCAAGTGTTCATATCCAATTTAACTAATAACTGTCTCTCACACACAACAAAATATGCTGATGATGTTAAACTAGGAGGACCCTGCAGTACCATAGACCAAACCCAAGTTATTCAAAATGGCCTTAATAAAATTTCAAAAGGGGTAATGCAGTGGGGCATGAAAATAAACATCAACGAGTGTAAAGTTAGGCACCTGGGTTCCCAGAACCCCTTGACAGAATACTCCATCGGTGGTTGCAACCCAAGCACAACCACTGATGAAAAAGATCTGGGAGTATACATCTCTGAAGATTCTGGAGAATCAAAACAGGTACATGAAGCCATTAAAAAGCCAACCAGGTAATTTGGTCCACAAAAAGAAACATCAGATCAAGGGATAAAAATGTAATGTTGCCACTGTATAGGGCTTATGTAAGACCACACCTTGAATACGTCTCCCAACGGTGGTCTCCATATAAAAAAACTGAAACATCATTACTGGAAAAAGTCCAGAGAAAATATACTAACCATGTATCTGAATTGTATAATGAGCCCTATGAAAATAGATATCAGCTACTTAATTTAATGCCCCTTGAAACTCGTCGTCTCAGAGGAAACCTAATTTTTATGTTTGATCTCACTCAGGATCCATATTTAATATCCAAACTTGGTTTTGAATTTAAAACCACCCCTCACTGTACCAGAGGCCACCCATTACAGTTTAGTAGGAAAAGATTTAATTTTGTACCTCGAAAAAACCTTTTCATTTAAAGAATCATCAACCCCTGGAATACACTACCCATTGAGATAATTGTGAGAAAAACAAAAGCTGAATTTAAACGACACCAAGACAGTCTCATTCTCTCCAAGTCTGATTTTCACTACTATAAATAATAACCTATAGGTGCATAGGTGGGCTTATAGGCTCCTAGCACCTTTACCTTCCTTAGTATGATCCTTAGTAACTACTGCTTAGACTATACCAGACTTGATTATGCTATTACTTTTATTTATTTATTTATTTATTTGTAAATCGGTTTATAACCTTTGAGCCAGAGGCTCATTTCCAAAGGTACCTCGTCACACTGAGGACAGAGAACAAATGTAGGTTACAGGATAAAGGTCACTGACTTAGAGTTACATGAATGACTTCATACATTTATACAATTTAGTAGCAATTACAGTGATACAGCTGAGCACATGCTGGTAATTAACAGAGGCAGGATGCAACGGGGTGAAGTGGGGGTGAGGTGAGGTGAAGTTCCGCTCAGTGGGCATTGTCAAGTGTGGAGAGTTCAAGGCCACATGGCACCGAAGGGCGGTTTTGAAGTTGGAGATTGTGGGGGCATTGGAGATGGGAGCAGGGAGAGAGTTAAACGAGCATGGGGCTCTGTAGCAGTAGGACCTCTGACCATGGGTGGTCCTGGATCTGGGGACCAGTAGAGTGGTCTTGTTGGTGGTTCAGGTTACGATAGTGGGTTGGGTGTGGCGGATGGAGGCTGTCATCCCGGGAAGGGAGAGCCCGAGTAGAGTTTTTTCGTGAGGAGGCAGGTTAGATAGCGTAGCTGTTCATCTAGGTTAAGTAGTTTTGCCTTGTCATAGAGTTGACAAGTATGTGTGAGCCTGGGGGCACCAGTAATCAGCCTGTAGGCCTTATTTAGGGTGAGGCGAATTTTGTTGAGGGCGGTAGTGTCAGCAGCACCATAGACTGGCAGGCCATAGTCAACAAGGGACAGTACTGAAGACATAACCGCAAGTCGGAGAGCATCGGGGGGAGGCAGTTTTTGTAGCGGTAGAGGATACCAAGACGTGTATTAGTGGTAGATGCAATGGCATCAATGTGGGTGTGGTAGGTGAGGGCTCAATCGAAAGTAACCCCAAGGTATTTCTAGGAGCAGATTTGTTCAAGCGGTTGTTTGGCACTAGGGAGAATAGGGAGTGGGAAGTTGCAGGCTTTGTTTTGGGGGTGGGCAAAGAGCATTGTTTTGGTTTTTTTGAGATCAATGACAAGTCTGTGCTCTTTAAACCAGGCTTCGGCATCATTGTAGGATTGTTGTATGGTGTCCTGGAGGGAGATGGGATTGCGGTGGGTGGCAAAAATGACAGCGTTGTCTGCATACATAAGAATTTTGCCAGAGCATGCACTGGGCAGGGTGTTTAGATAGAGTGAAAAGAGTAGGGGGCCCAGGATGGAGCCCTGGGGTACCCCTGAGCAGATGGGACGAATTTCAGAGAGTGTCCCATTGATTTTTACACATTGGGAGTGAGCGGATAGATAGCTTGTGCATCATGTGAGAGGGCCAGCAGAGAAACCAGTGTGGCAGAGGGCATCCAGCAGAAGAAGGTGGGAGAAAGTGTCAAAGGCCTTTGAGAGGTCAATGAACACTGCACCAGCTAGAGAGCTGGCATCCAGGGAGGAGTGTAGGAAACCGGAGAACTCAACTAGTGCAGTGCCGGTACTGTGACCAGCACGGAAGCCGTGCAGCTCTGGGCATAAGATGTTATACTTAGTCTGATATTCAGTGATTTGAATGGCCAACACTTTTTCTAGGGCTTTGGGGATGATTGAGATTGGTCGGTAGTTCCCGGCGGAGGACGTGTTGCCCCCTTTATGAATGGGTGTGACTATGGCTGTTTTCCATGCAGTGGAGAATTGCCCCAGGCAGAGGGATCGGTTAAGTAGGCTGGTGAGTGGGGCAAGGACTTTATCAAGCACCAGATGGAGAATACTGGGTCCAGGGAGTCGCTGCCAGGACTATTGCTATTTAATGCTTTAATTAGAGAGGTACAGGGGGAGGTAGGGTGGGGGGTCAAAGAAATTACTGGGAGGACAGAGCTAAAGTCAGTAAAGGAGGTGTTAAGGCAGTTAGCAGTGCAGGCAGGGTCGGTGGAGGTAGAGCTATCAATAGTGAGCTGGGATGGGGGAAGGGAGCGTGATTTCCCATTTAGCTGTTTAACATTGTCCCAGAAAGTCCGGGCACACCCCCAGGAGGAGGTGAGGGTGGTCTGGTAATGGTCGGCCTTGGCTTTACTGACGGCCTGTGTGCACCTGTTCCAAGCAGCATTGTAGGCTTGTCCATCAGCCATCCGGCCCGTTTCAGTGGCAAGGTGCCAGAGGTTATCCCTATTTCTGAGCATTTGTAGTAGGGCAGGGATAACCCAGGGTGCACCATGTTTTATGGATCGAATTCTGGTGAGGGGCGCAAAGAGGTCACAGGCCGTGTTAAAGGTTTGGGAGAAAAAGGCGAGGGCAGTGTCTATATCGGGTGCATGATGAATGGGGGACCAATTAATCTGGGCGAGAAACTGTTTGAGTTTTATCAGCCCACCAGGTCATGAGGCATCTGCGGAGTGTGGTCTAGGCTGTGGGTTTGGGAGTGGGGGCCACCCAAAGGACTAGGATAAGGGAGTGGTCACTTAGGGAGTCTGGGAGGACCTGAATGTTATGGATTTTGTTGGGGCGGTTGGTGATAATTACGTCCAGAAGGGTACTGGTTCCTCTCTTTGGGTTTACTCTAGTGGGCTAGGAGATGAGTTGTGTCAGGTCTAGGGCAGCGAAAGAATCTCGAGTAGTGGAAGAGGAGGCGCTGAGCCAGTTCATGTTAAGGTCCCCCACTAGGATTTGTTCCACCTTGTGGTGGAGGGTGGCAAGATATTCTGTTATAGATATCAGCACCGGGTTCTGGTTCTTTGGGGGAATGTAGGCAGTGGTGAGACAGAGAGGGACCCTGGAGGGGTCAGGAGTAAGTTTGAGGGTAAGGGCCTGGGCCCCATTTACAAGAACAGGGGCAGGGAGCGCTTGTCCAGTGGTTGTGTCCCTGGTATAGATTGCACAGCCACCCCCGCATTTGCCTTCTCGGCCCTTCCGGTATAGGGTATAGCCTGGGAGGGAGACAAAGTAGTCAGGGGTGGATTTGGACAGCCAGGTTTCAACCAGGGCTGTGATGTCTGGTTGATGTAACACGGCCCAGCACTGGAGGGTATCACATTTTTTCAGTAGGCTGCATATGTTCATGGAGGCTATGCGGAGACCAGTGGACCCAGCAGGTGGGTTGGAGGGGGCAGGGCCTGGGTTTGGATGTATATTACCACATAGGAGTAGTAGGAAGACCAAGGCTCTGACCAGGGGGTGGTAGTATGTCAGCTTCCGGGGGGGTATGCTGGGATGGGGAGGAGGCCATAGGGGAACAAGGAATGGGCAGAGTTCGAAGGGTCGGGAGGGTGAGGACGAGTTGCAACCATGGGGAGCCAGGGTAGGCAGCGGGGGAATCCAGGGGTGGGTGCCATGGGCCAGGGTACATGGTCAGTGTAGGGTGGGATCGGACTAGGTCAGGGAGAGTTGGGGGTTCTGGTACAAGTGGTCCGGGGGAGACGTCTGGCTGATGGGATGTGGGTACTAGCATGTAAATGAGGGGGAGGCATTTGAGGAGGAGGTGTACAGACATAGTGCCTAAGGTAGCAGCAGGGCAGAAAGGTTCAAGTATCTTGGCTGCGCCTCAGAAGCGTGGATACCACTTTGGAGTAGTGGGTGTGGGTCCGGTGGTAAGGCAGGGGGTCAGTACATAAGGCTAGCTAGGAGGCTGGGTGTGAGGATGAGGTGTGGACAGAAGCAGAGATGAGAGTACGGGAGAGAAGTAGCGTATGTAGGTAGAGGGGTTCCAAGAAGTAGTAGGAGGAGGAAATTCAGGTGGAGAGACAGAGGTGAATAGTCAGAGGGTCCCTCTAGTGGCTAGCAGGTATAACCTACAAATGGAAAAGTAGGGACTTAGTAAAACGACCAACAGGAAGTGATGTCACAATACAGCACCTATAGGTAGTGCTGAGCCAGGGTGGGTGGGCGGGGGCAGTCGGCCGTGCTTGGCGTCGTGAGCTATTCTGCAAAGTGCTGCTGCTGGAGGTGATTAATTACCTCTTCACGGTACCAGCGAGGGTCCAGCTCCAGGAGGGAGCTCTGTGTGTGGGCTGGTTTGCTGGCTGGCGTCTCAGTAAATTTGCAGATCAGGGTCCCTGGCTGACAAAAGCCAACATGTCAAATGCCTTCTGACTTCTCCCTATCCTACACATAATACTTCAGCTCATGTGGAAGCGTGAATGATACTGAGATAAGGGGAAATGCTAAAATGCATCACCTTAATGTGGTTAACTGGTCTGTGGTAACATGGAAGATTAGGGTGTCTGCCACTGTGCCTCCCCTTTGGCTTCTTACTACCAGCATACGCCTCATCAGTTGGAGACATACCCCAACATCAATTCCTACCTTTGTTTCTTTCTTTACTAATGGACTTGCACCTCATCAAGGGAACACACATTCCAGCGATGGTTGGGCACACACTCCAGCTGCAGTCAGGCTAACGCCCTTCCAACAGTCCTTGGGCATTCACCCCCCATACCTACTCAGCCTTTCTAAGTCAAGTCCATCTGCAGAATCTACTGGGATAATTATTTTATAATATAAAATGTATAGCCAGAATCCTCAAATCTGATTCACCGAGACCACATTCAGATGGAATAATTCAGTACATAATCTCATTCTGAGAGTAGGTCATGCCATTACTCAACAAAATCAAAATGAATCCATGTCATAATTGCAGTAATAGACACCAGGATGTGTAATATTATATGGGATATAATCCCTTCTCAGGTGGCTGAAGTCACTTGGCCTATGGCCTTGTGCCTCACAACATACCTGAGGCAGGATGATATCTCATCATATTACACATCTTGTCATGGGTTCTGTGTGATTAAAGTGAAAGAAACAGAGTGAAAGCCAAAACAGCACCTATAGAAACGGCAACCTCACAAAACGGTGATTGTCGGAAATCAGGAAAATACCATCACACTTACTTTTTTGGACCCCACTTCAGGGGAGAGCACAAGGATTCAGCTCCCTTGTATGGTAGATGGGACTGGCCCCACTGCAGGTAAGAGTCCCAGGGCTTACCCCGCTTTGATGGTAGACAAAATTAATCCTTCTGCAGGGAAGAGCACTAGGGTTCAACTCCCTTGGATGGTAGATGGTGTGGCCCCACTGCTGTGGAGAGTGGGGATGAGCCCCACTGCAGGGGAGAACACCAGGGTTTATCTACCTTGGATGGTAGATCAGGTGGCCCCTACTGCATGGGAGAGGGGGATGAGCCCTACTGCAGGGGAGAGCACCAGGATTTAACTACCTTGGATGGTAGATGGGATGGACCCCACTGCAGGAGAGAGTCCCAGGGTTTAGCTTCCTTGAGTGGTAGATGGGACGGTGCTACTGAAGGTGAGAGTCCCAGGGTTTAGCTACCTTAGGTGGTAGATGGGTTGGAATCCCAGTGGAGGGGCATCACAGGGTTCAGCTTTATTGTATGCTGGGCCATTGGTTTGCACCTCTCATCTCCCCTTGCGAATCAATCAGCAGTAGTGGCTAGGACATTGTGTGATGGAAGACAGTGTAAGTGTCGGAGGAAATTGGGAGGGAAAATTGTAAACTGTGAAAGAAAAATCTGTAATGGTGGACTTTAAGAATATGGTGGATTGTAGATTATGGAGCAGGGAGAGTCATTGGTTGAACTATTTTCCGGCTTGATACTGGGCCGTCAGAGCCACGGTGAATCTTTAACTGGAGCAAGGCTTGGCTGGAACATAAAAGTGTTGCACATCCAGCTCCACAAAGCAATAAGTTAAAAGGTCCCTGTGTTTCATTTCTGTAAGAAATAACTGCTGTAAGTGGGCTATGCTGCCAGTACTGATTCCTCTTTCCTCTCTTACACAGAAAAAGGAGATTTCATTGCTTTGGATCTGGGTGGCTCCTTTTTTCGGATCCTAAGGGTGAAAGTTTCTCATGAGAAAAAGCAGATGGTGCAAATGGAATCCCAGGTCTATGAGACTCCAGAAGACATCATACATGGCACTGGAACACAGGTAGGCTCAGCCTGTTGTCGTCATTTTGTGTGATGCTATGATTCTGTTTTCAAGAATTGTTCTCAAAATTGTTGCTTTTTGTCATCCATCGAATATGTGCACTACTATATAATGTTTAGATCACCTTGCAGTTTTTGTGGATCCTGTGCGTTGTGCTTCATGTCCACTGCCCATCTTGCATGCTACCTCTGTGTGTGTGTGTGTGTGTGTGTGTGTGTGTTTTATAAGCCTGTTTTCCTCTGGGGCTCACTTGGTACTTGGGTGGTTCTGATGAAGCCTTGTCATCCATCCCTATACAAGGATTTGCATACTTTTACCCGTTGTCACGGCATGGGTGTTCAGGAAGCACACACACAGCAAATCCTGAGGAAACCCCAGAAGCCTTGTATTTATTTGAAAAAACAAGCAAAATAAAATAGCAAATAAAGATTGGAATATCACAGCACTCTTAGATTCTGGTACTGTGGAACCTTTCTGGGATACTACTGTAGGTGGCAGGTTTGAATTCTCTGAGAAGGAATCCGAGAGTCACAGTTCCATCCTTCAGTGCCTTCAGCAAGCAGTCTTTCCTCTGCTGTGACCAGACACTGACTGACTCAAGTCACAATCAGCAGGGATTCCTTTAGAGGAGCAATCCCACCTCCCAATTCCCATAGGCTCCACGGAGCATCAGTCTTCATAGAAAGTACTATAATGTACACAGTAGCAATAGGGCATTGCATAACAAACAGATAACACATTTAGTACAATCAGTGTTATTCAATATCAGTACTGTGCCTTATTGCCATTAACATACATGAAGTAGGAAGACACGTGTGATATATGCTGTCTGCATCTCAGTTGTCATAAAAATCTAGAACATACCAGTAACTCTGCTGTAATTCTGCTGCACTGTTTTTCTTTTGCCAAATGATGGCGCTATACATCTAGTTATTGCTCCACTGTTTCCGCGTACATTATATCACTGTCCAACTAACAAGAGGAGGGAGTATGTTCCAGGCAACAGAGGGAAGACAGAGGGGATAGGACAGAAAAAAATTTGAAAAAGACCCTGGCTGGCCAGACCAGGGGTGGAATAAGGACACAGGATAGAAAAAAAAGAATTCCACTGCCCAAAACAGGAAGTGGGTGGAGGGCTCAACCTCTCTGCTTCTCTTCTTTTTATATTTCTAATTGCCTAATACTGATAGGCGACATCAGGCCCATCAACCCATGATGCTTTGCAGTGGGGTTAAGGCTTTAGATGGTATGCATGTGGAGTTAAATGAGGGACACAGAACCCAAACAATGTAGACATTTGTTCTCTGCCTCTAACTTTTATGGATTCCACTCCTGCTGTTTTTTTTTCCAAACCTCCTCTTCCGTGTGCCACCTCTGAGTACATTAAACATCCATATCTTCTTCAAGGACATCGCTTCCATCAGGCCACACCTTTAGAACTATATCCACATCAGCGCTAGGACTACATGGAGACTTTTGCTAGCCTGGGGCTGCTCATTACGACATCATGTGTCAACATACCTCTCAACCTTTTGTCCCCCAAATGTGGAACATTGTCTCTCAAAATGTGGAACACATGAGCTAAATGTGGAACACTTAGTCAAATCTTTACCTAGGAGGCTCAGAACACTGTTAAAAGGTTTGCATTTATGTGCAGACAGTCTGTTATTAATTGAATAATATATGTTTTGCATCATTTACTATAGCTTTTTGCTTTAAAATGTTACTACTGAATGTGGAACACGTCCTCACAATGTGGAACAGGGAGCCTATGTGAAGTACAATGAGGAACGTTCCTCGCAATGTGGTACAGTTGAGAGGTATGTGTGTCAACATCTACATGAATGTGGACTGCTTCATCACGCCTCAGTTATTTTCCTGCTGATCATACTCAGACCTTGTGAAGGAAACGTTGTCAACTAGCCATTACCATTTACTCTTTATTTGTTTAACAAAGTGTTTTTTCATTGTTTCTGCATGCTGCCAAAATCAAGAAGCTTTATTTTGGTGCTGTAAGTGTGGAGATAACATTTATAAAGAAGATACACACAGTTTGTGTGTGCTGTTTGAGGTGTCTCACAATCTGAGAACTTGTGAGATCTGCCAGAGTTTCAGTCAAGCAACAAGGTGATGTAAGAAAGCGCTAGAATATTTTCTTCTCCAAAAAAAGCCTTAGCAGCCATGGAGAAGGAACAAGGCCCAAAATCAGTGTCGCCATCCATGTCGGCCTAGACCCAGCTGCTGAAGTTGAAGGATTGTGAAAAGGAATGGTCATCGTCACGGCCATCCTGATTGTTGAGCCATAAGCATAAGCACAGAGACAAAAATAAGTCTTCTTCCTCAGCAAGATCCCATTCGTCATTGAGAAGACAAGGTAATCCTACTACGTCATTGCCTGCTCTGGCGGCACTGGCGACAGACCCCCAATGGCCCTTGCTGAGACACCAAGGTCAGGGTCTGGCTGAGGCTTTGCCATACCTACTATAGAAAGTATGATACCATCATAGTCGGGCAAAGGCCCGTCATCGATACAAGTAGTCATGGCCCCTGGCCAGGGTGTCGTCGACTCGCAGGCTGTACTGGTGTTGTTTTCAGAGATGATACAATGCTAGTGGCACTGAAGGTTGAGGCGCTGGACGCCGCACCTCATGCCATGCTGGCAACATGGGTTGGGAACAACCTCGGGTCATCAGGGTGCCGGTACCGGGGACGGAGCAGGATTGAACAGCCTAATGGCAGCTCTTCTCTCCTGAGGTGGTTGTCAACCCCAGTAGCTCCAGTGGCAGCACAGGCAGGAGGGGGGGGCGCAAGTCAGGAGGGCACCTCGTAACGCAGTGCACACGTACCTCCACATGCATGCATGTGCACCTGGGGAAGAGGAGGATGAAAACGGGGAAAAACTCCGGATTAAAACATAATAAAAAAAGAGAGATTATACATTCTGCCTGGCTTACATATACAGGTACTTAATCCATCGACGGGGACTATAGGCACTCATAACCCATCGACAACATCTTCTAGCACACAGCAAATTCCTCCTTCTCAGCCAGTCGACGACGAGGTAGAATATAGTCCTGAACTCATGGTATTGGAGGCGGATTTAATAGAGGAATATGAGGGAGAACAGTATGTAGCACCTCATTCTTGTTCTACCTTTTCATCCTGCAATGAGGACTCAGTAGTCTAGGTACCAGGTGACTGTCTCACATGGGGAATGTTGCAGGGCAAAACCGTGCAACACGAACAGCGCGAGTCGAAACAGCTACAGAGTACACAATGCCACACAACGCACATAGCATGTGACCCTGTAGCTGTTTCTGGGAAAGAGGATTAGAGCTCTGCCGGAATGGGGTCCACCAAGCAGCTGCTGTGGCTCAAGAAGTAGAGTCATTGACGCTGGAGGAGAATCGAGCGACTGTGGACCGGGGTTCTTTTCTTGGTCCCCACATTGATTTTTTTTTCTATTCCTTGACTTTTCTGTGGTGCCTCCATGTTTTACCCTGTCCCCGAGTTGCTCCCCGGAAGTTATTTTAACAGGGAGGGTTGGGGGCACAGCCCACTGTAAAAGAAGATTGTGGGGGGCATAGCCCTCCACTGAAAACAAGGATTGTTGTGTTTTTTCTTCTAGTTGCTGCTTAGACAGCGTGGTATAATGCCGCTCTGTTTTGACATGTGACAACATGACCCTGTGCCAGTGGTCTATACCCCAAGATCTCCTCCTCCTGAGGATCCAATGATCTTACTTCGAGGTGGAGCTCTTGCAGCAGGTAGCACCATTAGGACTATACCACCAGGCACTAGGACCCCACGGAAAACTTCTAGCTAGCAGTCCAGGTGGGGACAACCCTCTGACGTTGGCTCTGCCCTGACATCCCCCATGGTATAAAGGGGGCAGTCCCCGGCACCACCTCAGTTCTTTTCCTGCTGTCGACCCGCTAGTATCGGCTCCATAGACACCTCTTTCACAGACAACTGCCATTTTGAATCTTGTGCAGTTATCATTGGTTACATCTTTTTTCACCGATTTTTCAGTGTTAGTGCTTGTCTTCTTCATCCACTCATCGGCGGAAGTTGAAGTGCACATGTGGCAAGCAGATCCCGGCGAGAGACGGCCACTCAGCCTGCCTGATTTGCTTGGGCCCAAACCACAAGCCGGATGACTGGATTCACCGCCTCAAGACTCTCAAAGCCTACTTATGGAACAACAAGTGGCCGCCATGCAGAGGACCCATTTGGGGCATAGCTGTTTATCTTCAGCTTGGGACTCCTCCCCAAAGAGAGGAGATTAGGTGGGAAACACCACCATAAAGATAACGAGAGAGATAGGTCAGAATCCCACCCTAGGTCCCCTCACAAGACTTCTTTTTCCACCTCCGGCGGCAGGTCAGAATCCATTCTCCCGGTTCAGCGGCTGCTATCGGGGTTACTTCCAAGAAAACTTCCACCCCTTCTCACTCATAGGGCAAGGAGGCTTCCAGCCATGGGCATTCGTCCACCCCTGTGTCCCTGGCTCTTAGGCACCACATGTTGTCGCTTGGGTTCTTGCCAGAGGGACAGGTGCCCTCTTCGAGCGGCAAAGGTGATGCTCCCGCCCGAAAATCCTCAGGGTCACCTGACCGGCACAAGGGGCTGGTTGACTCCTCCAGACACCAGGAGGCCATCAAGCATTGGATGCCTCCTCCGCCCGAAGAAAGGGCGACTTCCCCCTCAGAGGGTCGTCAGACCACAGGACCCTCTGATTCGGGGTCAGAGACGGACCAGACGCCCCCACCAAAGTGGCTGTCTGCTCCAAAAGGGCGTCCAACAAGCCTACAGATCGGACATCCGGGCCCATAGATAGTCTGTCAACTCCTCCACCTCCCCCCAAGGACCCAGACGTCGGCCCCAGGACATGGCCCCTTCAGCCTGAAAATAAATAGCCCGAGGACCAGGCGATGGCACCCAAAGTTTTGCAAGGGCTGCCGCCAGGACCCTCGACCATCCCTTCCCTGCTGCCGCAGCCACCTGTCATCCCACTGGCAGAAGTAGGGGCACTGTTCAGTTCTTGGTGGACCATCATCCAAAGGGACATGCTGCCCAGACCAAGGGAACCATCGCCTTCCCCCAGAGGTTTCCCACCTCCAGCACCACTGAAGGAGCCCTCACCTCAGAGGCCTAGATGACCTCTCCCAACACCAGATTGCCCATCATCAGGGGATGACGACCGGCAGTCGCCAGCTCCCAGTGATCGCAGAAGGCACTCATCGTCTGTTCCCTCTTCCAGGGGATGACCACACTCTTCCTCAGGGGAAGACGCAGGGGACTCCTCCTCTTCTTACTCATCAGAGGACGAGCTGCCCTTGCCATCTCCGGATCACAAGAGGGACTCCCCAAGGTCTCCTTCCAATGATCTGTCCTTCCTGGATGTGATGAGGCACATCCAGGCCTTAAACCAATAGAACATGGAGGAGCGTGGCCCAGAATGCTGCCGCCTGGCCAGGTTCCAAAGGGCGACTGACCTCAAACCTCTGGTCATCCCCCCGCTAGTGGAACCCTTCCAGGACGTAACAAAGCTGGCCTGGAAGCATCCATCCACTACATCAGCCATGCCTAGGAAAGTGGACCAGCTGTACAAAACCCCAAAAGGGGAACCCATCTGAGTGAACAGCCGAAGGTGGACTCCGCGGGGTGCATTGCAGCACATGGCAGGGTACAGCAGCAAGACATTTGAGTTCTCAGCCTTCAGTCCCTGAATCGAAAAGGCTGGATCAAATGGGCTGTAAAGTCTGCTCCTCAGTCACCTGCACTGTCAGGTCACTAAACTTTATGGCACATATGGTCATGTATCAAAAGTCATTGTGGAGTAAGGCTTTAGACATGGTCAAGGCCCAACCGGACTCGGAAGGCAAGTCAGAACTCATGGCTGTCATCCAGTCAGGAGTAGATGTTGGCAGGCATGTTCTGCGGAGCTCTTCCGACTCAGCAGACATGGCTGCCAGGGTGGCTGCCATAGGGGTGTGCATGAGGAGACACACAGCAGGGTAGGTGCCAGCAACAAAAACGGGGATTCAAAAGAAGAGGCCTTGCCCTTCTTTCAGGTACCCAGGCAGGGGCGTAGCCGGGGGGGGTTCCTGGGTGCTCAGAAACCCCCCACCCGACTGTCCACCCGACGCCCACTTGCCATGTGAAGTGCCAAAAAAAAAACATTTTAAATTCAGCCACAGTCAAGTGGAGTGATGCGATCCCTCCTGGATTTACTCACAGACAGATGCAGTGCCAGATTCCAAGACTTGCGCCGTGCACCACCCATTGCCATTCTTTTCCACCAGCGAAGCAGCCCATTTAAACTTTAAAACCCACTGTCCGCTAAGGATGGCATGCGGGGCAGGGGGCCGGGAGTCGACTGATGAATACGTGCCCTGCCTCCCCCGGCGCTCGGCTGAGACACGAAGAGGCATCAGCTCTGCATCACGTGACTGCAGACTGGAGCAGTCACATGATGCATAGCCGCTGAAGCGCACTGCACACTGGCAGAGAAAGAAAGATTCCCGCGTGGAGGCAGCAGCAGCTAGTGTCTTGGCTAGGCAGCCTAGAGTGGTGTGCATCTGAATCAGGCGGATCATTGCGGGCTTATTTCGCGTGACAGCATGTTAAGGGAGACGGGGGACTCAGCAGTCTTGGGCAGGCTGCAGCATTAATCAGATCAGCCTGGGAAGAGGTGACTAGTGAGGGGATGGGTGGCAAATCTAGAGAGGCCTGAGTGTCTAGTCAGACTGAGAAGGCAGACTCGGAGTGTGCACAGTGATCAAGGATTTTACAAGGTAGCGCTGCAGCACTGGCAAGGAATAGTAATGGGGCAAACATGATTTAAAAATGAAAGGATGGGGTATTAAGGAAAAATTACCATGGGGGGGGGTCCTGGAATTTTGACAAACTAAGTGGCCTGAAAGTGGGGATTTCTGTCGAATTCTGTGCTGATTAAATTGGTTTAAAAATTCTGAATGGAAAGTTTTCTTGCACTCCTGTATTTGTCAGAATAGAACTCCTGAGCCATGTTTTGCAAAATATTGTGAATCTATATTATGTGACATAACATATAGTATAAGTCTGCTGAACATCAGCCCTATTATCCTAAAGATGACCAATGGAGACATTTTTATTTATTTATTTATTTTTGCTGTACATGAAATTGGGATACCCTAATTGCAAGGCAAGAATAATGGTGGTAGTGTAACACTGCTCTTATAACAAACTGCAAACGGACAGCCTGGTAATGTGATCACTGAATGGGGGCTGATGTGACCAGGGGGAATAGAAAATGAAAGTGTGGTTAGCTTAAATGAGGTGACTTATCTGGTCACATGAACAACAAAAAGGGAGAGGCTAAATAAAAATGATGATATGAGTGGAGGATGGAAAAACGACCATGGGGGGTTCTCAAATTTTGGCTCATTTTTAAGGTGAATCTTCTGCTGTCATCTCACACTGAAAGGGGCTGTGATGACATGAGGGTCTGGGGGAATGAAAGTGTGGCTGGCTCAAATACAGCTTGCTAAATGGACACAATGCAATGAATTGACTTATTTGGTCACAAGTGAGACAAAAAAACATAAGGGGCCATTAAATAAAAAATGATGGTGGTGGAATTTTGATGCATTTTGTGACTCAACAGTTATTGCCTAAAATGCACAAAACTGCACCATTTAACTCGTAAATTTTCAAAATTTTCTGGGGGGGCATGCCCCCAGACCCCCCTAGAAGTGTTTGGGAATCCCCCCTCCACTAAATCCTGGCTACACCCCTGCCAGGGCCCCAAAAATGCCAATTTGGACAGACCCCCCCCCCTTGCCTTACCCCTCCACCTTGGCATGACTCCCTGCTGGCTCCCCTCCTCTGGTGGAGGTCCAGGGGGAGGCTGTAGGGGGGGAGGTTCTCTGTTTACCTGTCAGGATGGTCCAGTATCACCACAGATCAGTGGGTTCTCCAGCTTATCCAAAGGGGGTACTCTCTGGAGTTCACTCATATCCCACCGGACAGCACACCCATCCCCTCCCATTGCTCCCCATCCCGCGCTGCACTCCTGGGAGCAGAAATCATGGCCCTGCTAGAAAAGAAGGCGATTCAGGTGGTACCCCCAGACCAAAGAGGCAGGGGATACTACTTCCACTTCTTCCTAGTCCCGAAGAAGACTGAGGATCTTCGTCCCATTCTAGATCTGAGCCAGCTCAACACTTACATTGAGTACAAAAGGTTCAGGATGGTGACACTGTCTAGCCTGTTGCCAATGATTCAACAAGGGGACTGACTTTGATCCCTGGAATGCAGGATGCTTATATGCATATAAAGATCCTGCCATCCCACAGGAAATACCTTCGTTTCACCTTCCAAGAAGAGCACTACCAGTTCAGGGCGCTGCCATTCGGCCTTTCGTCGGCACTGAGAGTCTTTACCAGGTGCCTGGCTGCAGTGGCGGTATCTCTCAGGAGAAGGTTTTTCAAGTTATTCAAGTTTGCTGGGAGGGATTTCCTGCTGTTTTTGGTGACTGGTTAGCCAGACCGGCTTGCCCTGAGGTGGGTTTTTGGTCTGGGAGGCTCCTCTGTGGGGGCTGGGGGTGTTGACTGGAAGGTGGGATCTGTCTAGTTCCCTGGAACTACCGTGTGCTGCCTGTCTTAGGTCGGGCAGCTCCGGTGGCTCAGGTGGAGGTGTCTCCTTTTTGACTATTCGTCTGCCTCGGGGTAGGTTGGGGTTGACAGAAAGACTGTGGTTTTGCTCCCTCAGGATTGATCCTGACCTATTATGAAGATAGCAGTATGTGAATTGCGGCAAGCCTTTTCTATTCTGACCTTCTTGCAACTCGAACTGGGTAGTGAGAGCACCCTGGATTTCCCAACCTGCATTATTGGATAATAGTTGGGGAAAGTATTTATGATTGGGTCCATGACTTTGAAGTGTGAGAGACTCTAAGGCCCAAAAAAATATTTTTTGAACTAAAGAACTGAATCAAGTGAGAGTTGATTCTGTTCTTATTTAAGACTTAAAAAGGAAGAGACTCTGGGGACTGGTTTTTTGGACTTTTGAAACTTCGACTCCATTACTATTCGCTAGATGATTTTGTTCTAAGTTTTTTAGTTTAGATTGTTCATTTTAAATTGTTAGTTATTGTTGAATTAGTCGTGTTGTTTTTTGGGCTGGATGTTAGTTTGTTTTTCTTTCTGTATATAATATTGTTTTGTTCCGACTCCTCTCTTTGTGAGAGAGAGAGAGTGAAGGAGTGATTTATTTGGTATTTATAGGTTTATTTTTGTTTATTATTTCGTGCTCTTTTCTTTTTGTAGTATTATAAAGTGTTGGGGAGGTTTAGCGACGGTCGGGCGTTGTTCCCCGCCAGGCTCAGGGAATTGCGTCCCTTTGACTGCCCTCCATCGCCATCTGACATCTAGTTCAGGTGTCGCACGTTCGGCGTTCTTAGAAAAAATAGGCGAAGGTGGAGAGCTGGGCCTGTTGGGGGACAGGAAAGGGGTGGGAAAATTGGGGTTTTAGGGTCCAGGAGACGCCCTGGGGTGAAATGGGGTCAGGATAGGGGTTACCCTTGTCTTGTTCCTATACACAAGGGTTCTGATGTTGATGCACAGGTGCTGAGGTCTTCCTCGACAACTCATCCTGCCTTGGCGGTGTTGTGCAATGCCAGATCTATAAAAAACAAGACAGCTATTATAGCTGATCTTGTTGGGTCATCTGATCTGGCTTGCATCACTGAGACCTGGCTGGACAAAAATCCAGGCCCTATACTGGCCTCAGCAGTTCCAGCCGGGTTCTCGGTGATACACCGTCCAAGGTTGGATCGTAGGGGCAGGGGTGTGGCCATTATGTTTAAGTCTGAGCTGGGCCTTGTGGATGTGCCATTAGGAATTACCAGATCCTTTGAATATATCCTGGGAAAGGGTGTAGGCTGCGGGATTCTCCTCGTTTACCGTCCACCAGGTGACGGTGGTGAGTTCTTGAGGAAGATAGCAGAATCCATCATCGACTTAGTTTTGAGGTTCCCCAGACTGATTGTTCTGGGTGACTTCAATGCCTGGGTCGACGATGAACTCTCGCATTTTGGTCAAAATCTCCTCTAGCTAATGGTAATGCTGGGCCTAACACAGGTGGTTACCTCCTCGACCCATGTAGGGGGTCATTCATTAGATCTGCTATTTCTTTTGGGTATGGAGATCACTGATCTGGGGGTGGAACCAGTCAGTTGGTCTGACCATCACACCATAAGGTTCAGTTTCAGGGCCCCCCCAATTAGATCTGCCCCTATGGAGATGGTTCGGTACCGCCCTTTAAGGGGTGTTAACCCCAGTGACCTAATGGCGGTACTGGATCTATCAGGTTTGTCGGGTGAATGCATGAGTCCAGATGATCTCGTACAAGCCTATAATAAGGCTGTGGGAGATGCTCTGGACAAAATTGCCCCTGTTCGTGTTTGGCCTCTCACCCTCCGTCCAAGGAGCCCCTGGTTTGATGGCTCCTTGAGGGAGTTGAGGCGAGATGGCCGAAGGCTGGAGAGAGTTTGGCGGAAGTCCGGAAATGATGCTGACAGGCTTAGGTTGATGGCACATTATGATAGCTATCAATCAGAAATCACCCGTAAGAAGGCAGAATTCCTGTCCAGGGAGATTTCTGCCGCACAGAACCGACCGGCTCAGCTTTTTCAGACTGTGGACAGACTGTGCAATCCAGTCTGTCTCCAGCCTAAAGAAGCTTTTTCTCAGCTAAGATGCGAGGAGTTCACTTGGTTCTTTGCAGATAAGGTTGCCAACATCAGATCTGGTATCGGTCTAAACTCTCCTTTGGGGGGACTGCGGTGATCAGCGGGAAGTGGAATGTGCTCAGTCTGTCTGGTCAGACTTTTGCCGACTGGAGGTCAGTGACATTGTAAAGATCATCCAGACATTGCGTCCAACTAGTTGTAGTTTGGATCCAGGCCCTACACCCCTTTTAGTAGGATGTGTAGAAGCTATCTGCCCAATCCTTGCTAACATTGTCTGGAAGTCCTTGGAGAGGGGGGTCTTTCCTGACACCCTCAAGGAGGCAGTCGTTCGACCACTCCTTAAAAAATCCTCCTTGGATCCAGACTGTCTAGCTAACTACTGGCCTATCTCTAACCTGCCATTTGTTGCTAAGGTTATTGAAAAGGCAGTTACGCTGCAACTGGATGATCATCTTATGACTCACAATGTCTATGATACTCTCCAGTCTGGTTTCAGGAAGAAGCATAGCATGGAGACTGCCCTTGTCTGGGTATTGAATGCCCTCCTAATGGCTAGAGATCAAAAGGCACGTACTATTCTGGTCCTTCTCGATCTCTCTGCTGCATTTGACACTGTAGACCATGGTGTGCTATTGGACCGCCTGCGGGTTTATTGTGGGCTGTCTGGTACAGTTCTCAAGTGGTTTCATTCTTACCTCACAGGCAGGTCTCAGAGAGAGTGGCCACTTGAATATATTCCTCTGGTGCTCACTCCCTGCCTTGTGGGGTACCACAGGGTTCCATTTTGGCTCCCATGTTGTTTGAAGTGCATATGCTACCATTGGGAGAAATCATCAGGCGATACAATCTGGGTTTTCACTGCTATGCAGATGATACCCAATTGTATCTGTCCTTTCTCCCTGGCCAGGGTGATGCACTCTCCATGCTAAACAACTGCCTTGCTGAAATCAGACTTTGGATGAGTTCCAGCTGGCTAAGACTGAATCCGGATAAGACTGAGGTACTGATAGTGGACCCAGGTCGCCAGGGGCGGGTTTGGGAGTTGGGCAACCCTCAGGTTTGTTACTTGGTGGTATGCTGCTCCCTACCTCTGATCAGGTGCGAAATCTGGGCGTTACTTTTGATGAGGGGCTGACCTTAAAATCTCAGGTATCAGCTGTCGTCAAAACCTCTTTTTTCCATCTGAGGAATGTCGCCCGGGTGAAACACCTGGTTCCGTCGGACGATCTTCCAACATTGGTCCATGCCTTTGTCACCACCCGTCTTGACTACTGCAATTCCCTTTACCTAGGGCTACCTGGGGTTGATATCCGCCGCCTGCAGCTAGTGCAGAATGCAGCTGCTAGGCTGTTGACTGGGACATCTAGGACCAGTCATATTACACTGGTGCTCCGCGAACTGCACTGGCTGCCTGTTAGGTGGCGGATCACCTTTAAGGTTGGTTTACTAACCTTTATAGCCCTACACGACCTGGGACCCGGCTACCTGAAAGATCTCCTGATTCCCTACTGCCCCCTCCACCCTCTCCGTTCCGCCAACGAGGGATTGCTAGAGATTCCCAGTGTTCAACTGAAAACATCAGGATCACGTGCTTTGCTTTTTCAGCACCAACCCTGTGGAATTCTCTACCTTGTTGGTTGAGAGAATGCCCAACCGTCGATAGTTTTAAAGTTGGTTTAAAAACATATTTATTTATTTTAGCTTTTATTTAAATATAGTTGTTGTACTATAATGCTGTTTTAACCTATTTATGTTCATGTTTTATGTGCAGCGCCTTGGTTCTGAAAGGCGCTATATAAATAAAGCTGATTTGATTTGATTTGAAGGGGCCTTTATGTTTACCCCTATCTGGATGACTGGCTGCTCAAGGCATCATTAGAGGTCCAGCTGCATCAGTCATTAAAGGAAACTTTCAGCCTTTTTCAAGTCTTGGGCATAACTTGGAATTTCCCCAGTTTGTGCCCCAGGCCTACCCAGAGACTGCAGTACATCGGAGCAGTCCTGGATACTGTAAAGGGAAAAGCTTTCCTTCCCGATGACTGGCAGACAGACTGAGGGTGATCACTCAAAGAATAATGACCTCCAACCTAGTCCCAGCCAGAGCGATGCTTCAGCTTTTGGGCCACATGGCCGCAACCATTGCAACTGTTCCCCTCGCTTGTCTGAATATGAGGGTCTTGCAGTGGAACCTCAAAGTGCAGTGGGACCAAAGCATTGACAACCTCGACCACCAGATCAGAATCTCCAGTGCTTTTCCTTGGTCCCTGGACTGGTGGGTCACCCCGGCTCGACTAGACACAGGAGTTCCCTTTCAACGTCCAAGTCCTCAGCAGATCCTGCTGACAGACACCTTGGGGATGGGCTGGGGAATCCATCTGGCATCCCATCAGACAAGGAGCTCTTGGACCTTGGCGGAGCGTGCTCTCCATATAAATGTCCTGGAGATGAGAGCCTTCCTATATCACTTTGGAGGCCTTCCAAGGGATACTGTCACCTGGTCCCCTACTGGTCCAGTCGGAGAACACTCCGGTAGTGTTCTATCTCAGCAAGCAAGGGGGCACTCATTCTTACCCCCTTTGCAGAGAGGCCATGAGAGTTTAGTATTGGGCAGTGGATCACAACCTGGAAATCACAGCAGTGCATGTACCAGGGATACACAATGTTCTTGCAGACGCCCTAAGCCGCTGTCGCTCTCAGAGTCATGAATGGGGGCTACTGCTGGAGGTTGCAGATGACCTATTCAAAAGATGGGCCTACCAGAACTGGACCTCTTTGTGTCCCCACTCAACACCAAACTGCTCAACTTCTGTTCGCTAGATCCAGGGCCTGGTGTTTTCTGACACAATACATTGTCCCTCTCCTGGTCAGGGAGGTTTATGTACGCCTTCCCTCTTCTTCAGAGGGTACTGCTTAAGCTGCAGACAGAGGATGCTTGCATGATCTTGGTAGCAACCTTCTGGCCTCAACAAATCTGGTTCCCGCTGTTACAACAAGTGGCATCGGAACCACCGATTCCATTACCCTGTCCACTCACTTGCTCTCCCAGGAGCAAGGAGCCCTAGTACATCTGGATCGTTGATCTCTGCACCTGCATGCATGGCTCCTGCAGACCTAGTCAGGGACAGATCTAGAGTATCTCCCAGAGTGGCGGAGGTTCTCATGGCAACGAGAAAGCCCTCTACCAGGGCAACATATGCCATGAAGTGGAAGCGTTTCAGCCTGTGGGCATCCCCCTGTTCCCTAGGTCCCTTCCACTGTCCGGTGGAATCTGTGCTGGAGTACCTTCTTTCCCTGTTGGACATGGGTCTCAGCCACTCATCCATTATGGTGCATCTCTCTGCGCTTTCAGCTTATCATGCACTGCAGGATGGGAAAGCTCTGGCACAACTGGACTTGTGTAAGACCTTTTTAAGAGGCATCTTGCATATCAAACCCCCCTAGGAGAGACCTTGTTCCTCCTTTGGACCTTCTTTTTGTTTTAGGTTTACTTTGCCTCGGCCGCAAGTTGTGAGCTTCACTATCTCTCCTGGAAAGCATTGTTTTTAGTTGCCATTACTTCAGCTCGAAGGATTTCCGAGCTTCAGGCTCTGATGTGTAAAGAGCCTTACCTGTTTTTTCACACGGACAGAGTAGCCCTGCGCATAAACCCTAAGTTCCTTCCGAAGGTAGTGTCTGAGTTTACTTTAACTCTTTACTTCCAATAGCTTAATATGAAGTCCGAACTATCCATTGTTTACCTGACACAAAATGGCTGCCCAGGTAATAATGAGTTAAACCAAGACATACAGCTACCAGTTTACTTTCCAGAGTACTCCAACAGAGGGGATGCCTTGTTACATACTCTGGATGTACACAGAATTCTTCAGTACTATGTAGATCGTGCTAGTTCCTCTAGAAAGACAGATCAGTTGTTTGTCTCTTTTGTTCACAGATTACTGTGCGCTCCTGTGACCAAGCACATGTTGGCCAAGTGGCTGGTCAACTGTATTACTTTCTGTCACCAGAAGTGTGACAAACCCTTACCAGTACTGGATAAGGGTCATTCCACCAGAGGGGTTGCTACATCCTTTGCTTCCCTCAGGAAAGTTTTGGCAGCAGATCTCTGCGCAGCTGCTACTTGGAGTTCAGTCCACATTTTGTTAGGCACTGCAGTTTGGACATTGCTTCCAGAAGGAGAGCAGGCTTTGGCCTAGCGATCCCCCAGGGACTTCTCTCCTAAGTGTGCCTAGAGCTTATCTACAGTCCTCCACTCTTCTGACCTGGGTCTCTTTTTGTACTGCTTGGGGCTCAGTCCTGGTGTTACCTGCTGCAAGAGCTCTCCCTTGAAGTAAGGACTTACCGTAACAGTAGATCTTCGAGAGGAGCTCTTGCAGCAGGTAGTTTTCCCACCCACCTACCCCCTGGGTTATGTTACTGTATTTTTTCTTGGGGGGGGATAAGAGATCCTCCTTGGTTCCCCATCCTATACATCAGCCAGTCTCCAGTGGAAGAACTGAGGTGGTGCCGGGGGACCACCCTCTTTATACCATGGGAGTCGTCGGGGCCGAGCTGATGTCAGGGGGTGGTCCCCCACCTGGACTGCTAGCTAGAAGTTTTCCATGAGGTCCTAGTACCTGGAGGCATAGTCCTAATGGTGTTACCTGCTGCAAGAGCTCCTCTCGAACTCGACTGTTACAGTATGTTCTTACATAACTGTACTAGTCAAGCCACAGTGCAACAAATGCAGACTGCCATAAGCTTTGCTGTGGAAGAGGATTCCTATAAAAAAACCTTATGGAATTTTTTGAGATGCCCTGCTCATCAACCGTTTTTATTCCACTTACTGTATATATCCTGCACTAGAGGATGCTACCTTTGCTGTATGGTGCAGACCTAACTCACTGCCTCCAGTGCCCAGAAAGACTGAGAAGCAGTATCCTGCGCCATTGGCTACTTATTTTATTTATTTTTTATTTTTTTGCATTTCAGATGACACCTTTGAGCTGAGGGCTCTTTTACAAAGGTTCCACGTCAAGGCAATAAGGACAATAAGGTACAAAACATAACATGATCATTACAATGGAACTTAAAAAAAGACAAATAAGGTTACAGTAATTGCAGCCAAAGGCATTGTCAAGGAATTGTGTTGTGAGTTAATTATTCAGTATAAGTCATAGGCGGCTCAGTGAAGCTTTGTTAGGAGTGGTTTAATGGGAAAAGAGAAAGAAGCGTGGTGGTGAGGGAGTGGTATGGGGGAGAGGGGGTAGAAATAGGGAGGGCATTGTGTTGGGTATGTGGTTGATGGGAACTAGCAAGAGGGGAGGAGGAATGGGGGGGATGAAAAGGAAGAGGAGACAGATTCATCTTATACCCAGTAATAGTGGGTAGGAGAGGAGGAGGAAGAGCTGAGGCAGTGAGAAGGGATGCCTGAGGGTAGTATGCCTGGAGGGGATTATAACAAGCAATCACAGAAGGCACTAGCCACGAGGTGTTGACGTAGTTTACACTTAAAAGTCTAAGCCTTATAATACCAACCAGCCGGAAACTAACTTGGTGATCATCATGCCTGCTTGTGACAGGTCTAGGGCACATAAACACGAGTATTTTGCCTCCTCACAAATAATCTAGGAGGCTGGATGTGATGGGGAAGCATACGAATGCCTCTGCCTCACTATGCCTTAGGATCGCAAACTATCCAGCCCATACATCCGCACTCAGAACAAGTGTAGAAAATCAAGCGAAGCAGCCCAGGCCTTGCCTGAGGGTTCTGTCAAGAATGAGGTAATGAAAACTTTAACTTCTGTGGCTGAGGTTTACAGACATGTGCTAAGGTCAGCCTGTGATGTCTCTGATGCTTGTGCCAGAGCTGCTGCCTCACGCATCTGTATGAGGTTCGTACTGAGATGTGTCAGGGAACTGAAGGCAGAATGCCCATGAATAGTTCCCATCCTGAAACCTTAACTAGTACAGTTCCCTGAAACTAACAGCCAGTTGTCCAGACTATGTTTAAAGACATGCTTATGTTACTAATAACCGTGTCTAGAGATAAGTTGTTCCAGTCCTTCACCACCCCCTGTGTGTAGAAGAACTTCCTGGCATTTGTTCTAAATCTGGAACTATGTAATTGGAGGGGACGACCTCTTGTTTCCTTAATGTCTTGCTTAAATTGAAAACCCATTTCCAGAAACAAGTAAGGGTAGTTTACAATGTCCCAGACAAACAGGAGGTCATCTCTATTCCTCCTAGTCTCAAGCGACATTAGACTGAGGCTTCCCAACCTATCACTGTAATTCAGATTTTTTAAATACTTAATGTTTTAGTAAATCTCCTTTGAATCCTTTCAGGCTGTCTGATATCCTCTTTCTTGTGTGGTGACCAGAACTGTGAGCAGTAATCGATATGGGGCCTAACATATGATCTATAGAGTGGGAGGAGAATCTTTTTGTCTCCTGAGTTTATATTGTTTTTAATTGTCCATATAATCCTGTTAGCGTTACTGATGGTCTCATTAGTCTGTTTGGAGAAATTTATTGGTAATGTATACTCCCAGATCTTTCTCGAGTACTGTTGTGGACAATTCACTGTTGCCAAGGTAATAGCTATGCTGAGTGTTATTTAGACCAAGATACATGGCTTTACATTTCTCCAAATTAAAGCACATACCCCACTTATCTGCCCACACAGCAGTCTTATTCATATCTGCCTGAATAGACATGGTTTCTTCTGTGGTTTGACATGTCCTGCCAATTTTTAGATCATCAACACATTTAACTGATTCATTTATTAATCCCTCTGCGATATCTGTGACGAAGATACAAAAGATATATGGGCCCAGTACCGAGCCATGCGGCACACCACTAGTCACCTGACCCTCCCCCGACAGGCAGCCATTTAACAGTACCCTCTGCGTTCTGTCTTCCAGGTACTTAGAGATCCATAACGCATATTTGGAATCTATAGTTCTTTGTGCTGACTTTTTATTGATGGCTTCAAGTGGCACGGTGTCGAAGTTATGGCCCATTTGCATGCAGGTGCACCAATCCCCGGCGACTTGCGCCTGGCACCCTGCCAGGCAGCAGCCGTCAGGGACCGTCGCCCCCTGCACAGTGCGGCAATGTGCCCCACAGCCCAATCGTGGGCTTCAGTAAATATAAATCGCGTCCTATATCCCTGGTGGTCCAGTGGACCGCTGTCAGCCCGATCGCGAGCATTTGTAAAATAAAATAAAGTCCTATATCTCTGGTGGTCCAGTGGACCGCTGTCAGCCCGATCGCGGGCATTTGTAAACTAAAATAATGTTCTATATCCCTGGTGGTCCAGTGAACCGCTCGCAGCCCGATCATGGGTTTAAGTATAAAGAAAATAAAGTCAGATATCCCTGATGGTCGAGTGGACCGCTCGCAGCCCAATTGTGGGCATTTGTATTAAAACAAATGATGTCCAATATCTCTGGTTTTCAGCAGTACCCCCTCCCCACCGCCCACTGAGCCCCCACCGCCCGCTCCCCGGTCAGCCGGGGCGGCTGCTACCACCTGCCACCCCACCGCCCGCCGACTGACACCGTGGGTAGGACTGTATGCTCATTGGTCCTGGCGTGAGCCAATGGGCGTGCAGCCCATACCGTACCCACACTGGATCGATTCACATATCTGGACTGTGCAATGCGGGTAATGGGCTACAGTAGTGGCTCATGCTGTGGACAATAGGCGACACAGCGGTGATAAGCGATGGGAAACGCAGGCAGGTGAAGGTGCTGCTACCGCGGTGGAGGCAGGCGATAGGCTCGCGCAAACAGTGAGGAGGAAACTACCGATGAACGGACAAGCATCATTTCTTCTAAATACCGATGAGCGCTGCGAATCACTGGACCACCAGATATAGGACTTTATTTTTATATAAACCTGCGATAAGAACCGACGAACAAGAACCTATAGAGACTTTATTTTATTTACAGATGCCTGCGATCGGCTACAAGTGATCCACTGGACCACCAGGGATTTTGATGATCATTTTTGCACGATGCCCACGATCTGGCATGTAGGGGCACCGCCAGGTACGGCCAGAGCTCAGGTGGCCACCCACAGGTGGCAGCTGCCGTGTTGCGCCCTGCAATATGGCAGCTCACCTGTGGATGGTCAGCCGTTGTTCCTTTTTTTTTTGCTCACCTGTGTGCGGCACAACTAGGGGTTGCACATGCATGGACTCAGCACATCCCGGGCTGAATATCGGGATGTGCAGAGTATGCATGGGCACGCCCCCCCCCCCTCACCTGTGCCGCATACATTACTGATGTGGTCCAGTGCATCAGGATTTCTGCCGGGCACAGTCCCCATTTGAATATTGCGCCAGGGGCATCAGTGGGTTGCCCAACACTTTTGAATATCTGGGCCTATGTATATAACATCGAAAGGGATTTTTTATCTAGACTTTTGCCAACTTTCTCATAAAAACAGAGAATGTTTGTGAAGCATGATTTGCCTTTGGTGAAGCCATGCTGATTAGCCACTGTTCTTGGCTCAGAGCTGCTGGCTTTGCTAATGATGTACTGCAAGCAGTTTTAAATGCCACCTGAACAGCTAATATTTTTTAAGGCAAACTACCTCTTGCTGGGAGCTGCAATACTGAACATAGGATTTGCAAGAAAGCGAGTTGTGCTCACAACAGAGGGAGGTGAACCTTACAGTTGTCTTTGGTTTGTTGCAGATATTCTGCAGGTGGAGGCTACTTCTAACTGAAAGGTGAAATAAGGAACTTAATCAGGAAAAGACAGTCTTGTTACAATTCTTAAGATTTTCAGTGCAGGAAGAGTTTAAAGCACAGCTGACTTATTTTGGGGCTGACTGCTTTCAGAAGCACAAACCACCAGGCTGTTTTGGGGCTGGGAGGTTTACCTGTGTCTGACTTGGATGTCTGGATTTTCTCTGTTTGATTAGCAGGGATTTGCTCTGTCAAATTGTTGTGTATGGTATCTTGCTGACAGGAAGGCACCTTGCTAAGCAGCGGTGGGTCAGAGCGCCAGCTGATTGTTTTATGAGGGCACAGTTTAGGCCCAACCCCTTCCCACCCTCACCCCACCCACCCTGGAAATAGTTCCTTTATACCTGGGATTCTGACATCATTTCTCAAGAGTGCAAGGTGCATATCAATGTCATATCCTCTCTAGCACACAGCACTGAAAATATAAGCATACACATTGTATAATATATATATTTCTATATAACAAACCAGTCACACACACACACACACACACACACACACACACAAAAAGTACATAATCATGTGGGGAGTAGTGCAATGTAATGGCTGTGGGGCAGCAGTCTTCCGGGAGACTTTCTGGAGGCTGAGATGCTGCCCTATTTGCAGACAACTCTCTGCCCTGAGGGAGGAATTTGCCCGTCTTCAGGCCACACTGGACAGCAGTAAGGGAACCTTCCCCCAGGCCAGACTGGATGGTAAGAAGGGAACCTCCCCCATCCAGGGAGCACCAGAGCCACCACCACTACCTCAGAGGTTGCAAAGAAAGCACAGCAGTTGGACCACAGTGGGCTCAGGGAGGGTGAGGATGGTGGAACAGAGGCACACCCAGTCAGTTGTTCCACTCCACAATCCATACACCATTCTGGGGGAGCACAGCTCCCCTATGGATTCACCCACAGAGGAGATTAAGGAGGCTGAGGACACCTGTCACAAGGGAGGCCCACAGGAAGGAGGCAGAGGACACCACAAGGAAAGGAAGCAGCTCCTGGTGGGGACTCAATTATTAGGGGATAGAACTGGGGGAGCAGGGAAAACTGAAGTAAGGTGCCTGCCTGGTGCTATGGCAGGAGGGACAGGGCGCATCCCTTAGGATCACGAGAACAGCTGCAGGAGTCTGAGCTTGATGTCATTGTCCACCTAGGGACAAATGACATGGCTCAACATGAGATTAGAGCAGTGCAGAAAGACTTTGTAGAACTGGGGAGGGGCCTAAGACAAGTAGCACACACAGTATCCTTCTCAGAGGTGCTGCCTGTCAATGGCATGAGTGAGGCAAGGGTACTTTGCACCACGCAGTTTAATGAATGGTTGAAAAAATGGTGTGGAGCACAGGGGTTTGGCTTCATTGGTGACTGGGATTCCACCTGGAGGGACACCAGCCTATACTGGCAGGATGGTCTGCACTGTCCAGGAAGGGAACAAGTCTTTTGAGCAATCGGTTTAAATGCTTCATTGGCAAGCTTTTAAACTAGTCAAGGGGGGAAGCACTGATAAGCAGCAGGAAAATCCCAGCCTCTCCCTACAAAACAGGGTACTAAATGAGAAAAAGACCATGGTAGAAAGGTCAGTGGAGGATGCTGCAACTGAAGGTAAAGCCATCAAAAAATGGAGGGCAATGAGTACCAATGCCCATAGTCTGGGAAACAAGCTTCCTGAATTAGTGGCCTTGATGGAGGAGGAACATCTGGATATCGTGGCAGTCACAGAAACATGGTACACAAAACCATGACTGGGCGTAAACATACCAGGATACACTATCTACAGGAGGGACAGGGAGGTAAAGAGGAGGAGGAGGAGTAGCTCTTTACATAAGGGAAGGAATCAAAGCAACAGAACAAAGGGTAAACAGGGGAGGAAGAAGCACTGTGGGTACATTTGGAAACCGCAATGGCACCACAATCTGCACAGGGTTGTATACAGACCCCTTCTCAGGGAGGAAATGGACAAGGAAATGATAGAAAGTATACTTAGAATGGCAGAAAAGGGAGATATTGCTGATGGGTGATCTGAATATGCCAGATGTTAACTGGAGTGCAGTTGCAGCAGCCACTCGAGGTGGGGCTATTCTAGATGCCCTACAGGAGGCATGCCTTAGACAACTAGTATTGGAGCCCACTTGAGAGGGAGCAATCTTAGACCTGGTTCTCTCAAATAGGAGATGAAGAGAGATCACAGATGTAGAGTGGGTAGCCATCTGGGAACTAGCGACCATCGAACAGTATGGTTCAATAAACACAGCAATAAGTCAAGCCTTACAAGGGCAAAGGTACTGGACTTTAGGAGGGCTGACTTTGCCAAAATGGGTGAGTGCCTAAGGAATGCACTAGCAAATGGGCAGGAAGGAGGGGTGGAAGAACAATGGGAATAATAAAAACTGCCATCACAGAGGTAACAAGCCTTTGTGTGAAGCAAATAAACAAAACTAAACGATGTAAGAAACCACTATGGTTCTCAAAGGAAGTGGCAGTGAAGGTTCAAGAGAAAAAGAAAGCTTTCAGGAAGTACAAGGAATCACAGAAGGAGCAGGACAGAGAACTGTATCAGTTAAAGCAAAAGGAAGATGGGAAGGCAGTCAGAACAGCAAAGGCCCAAACTGAGAAAAGATAGCCAACTCAGTTAAGAAGGGATAAAACCTTTTATAGGTACATCAGGGCGAAGGAAGACCAAGGGAGGGATAGTGAGGCTTAATAAGGGGGAGAGGGGCTGTGAAAGGCAGAGATACTAAACAAATATTTTGCTCAGTATTTACAAAGGAAGAGGGAGGTACTAAAATAAACAGTAGAAACACTCTGGATACAGAAGTTGATACCAGCCCATTTACAGAAGAAAGGGTTCTGAAAGAACTCTTAAACTGAAGGTGGACAAAGCAATGGGGCCTGATGGATTCATCCCAGAATTCTAAAAGAACTAAGGTTGGAATTAGTGACACCACTGACTACCCTGTTTAACAAATCATGGGAGGATGGGGTGGTACCGAGGACTGGAGGAGGGCAGATGTGATTCCCTTCACAAAAGTGGGAGCAAGGCAGAAGCAGGAAACTACAGACCTGTTAGTTTAACCTCAGTGATAGGAAAATGATGGAATCACTTCTGAAGGAAAAGAATTGTCGAGTATCTAGAGGCCAGAGGGGCACAGGACCCAAGACAGCATGGATTCACAGCCGGAAGGTCATGCCAGACAAATCTGATAGATTTCTTTGACTGGGTGACCAAAGTAGTAGATCAGGGAGGGCTGTGGACATGGCCTACCTAGACTTTAGCAAGGCATCTGACACAGTCCACACAAAAGATTAATATACAAGTTAGCTAGCCTTGGAGTGGGTCCCAAGATGACAACCTGGGTAAAAAATTGGCTGGAGAATAGGACACAGAGAGTAATAGTAAATGGAGTCCACTCTGAAGAAAGGGGGGTTACTAGTGGGGTACCACGGGGTTCAGTATTAGGACAGGTCCTCTTCAATGTCTTTATAGACGACATTGCAGAGGGACTGGAAGGAAAAATATGTCTCTTTGCAGATTACACAAGATCTGCAACAGAGTTGATGCACAAGAGTGGGGTGGAAAGGATGAAAAGGGACTTGGCAAGGTTAGAGGAATGGTCAAATGTATGGCAGCTTAGATTCAATGCTAAGAAGTGCAAGGTAATGCACCTGGGAAACAAAAACCCAGGGAAAAGTACACAATGGGGATGAGATACAACAACAACAAAAATGGAAAGGGACCTGGGGTAGTCATATCAGATGACCTAAAGGTGGGCAAGCAATGTGAGAGGGCAGCAAGGAGGCTGGGGGGATACTGGGATGCATGAGAAGGCATCACCAGTAGAAAACAGGAAGTTATTATCCCTCTGTACAGACAGCTGGTCAGACCCATCTGGAGTACTGCGTGCAGTTCTGGAGACCCAATCTCCGCAAAGACATAGACAGGATGGAAGCTGTCCAGAGGAGGGCAACTAAAATGGTGCAGGGTCTG
Organism: Neoceratodus forsteri; assembly: GCA_016271365.2. Lineage (NCBI taxonomy): Eukaryota > Metazoa > Chordata > Ceratodontiformes > Ceratodontidae > Neoceratodus > Neoceratodus forsteri. The sequence goes on along the minus strand of CM028135.1, from coordinate 1,102,462,153 downwards.
CACCGGAAGGCATATGAAGAGAGACTTAAGGAGCTTAATATGTATAGCCTTGAGGAAAGGAGGAGAGGAGGGACATGATAGAAACTTTAAGTACCTCAAGGAATCAACAAAGTCCAAGAGAGTAGCATCTTTCAAAAAGAGGTGTGCAAGAACAAGGGGCACAATTTGAAGATAGAGGGCGGCTCAGAGGTAATTTAAGGAAGTATTTTTTCACAGAAGGTTGTGGATGCATGGGAGCCTTCCGGAGGAGGTCATGGAGTCAAAAACAGTGGTGGAATTCAAGCATGCATGGGACAGTCATAAGGCAATTCTAGGGGGTGGGGGTAGGAAGAAGTAGGCTGCTGGTTAACTAGGATCTGCAGCTTATCCAGTAGGCAGGGAAATGGGCAGACTGGGTGGGCCAAGTGGTCCTTATCTGCCGTCAAATTCTATGTTTCTGTGTTTCTAAGAGGTGCTCAGGGGCCTTCAGACATCCAAAATGACCTTCAGATATTCCATGTCCCTTTATCCCACTTCGTCTTGGAGATGTGGGAGGGGATCCTTTCTTCAGCCTTTGCCATAGGAGATAGTTCATACTGCCAACAAAGCTAAGGTAGGGGGAGTAGCCCTTTGTCAGGCCCCCAGGTACCCATTCAAAAACACCCCAAAGCAATCGGTACCAGTGGCTCTGCCTGCACTGGTTCCACATGACTCTGTTCTAACCATGCCCCCACCTCCACTGTTACCTCCAGGGGTGGTTGTGGGGGACAGAATCTCCCTGCACCTAAGACGATGGCCAGAGATTACAGTGGATGAGTGGGTCCTGGAGATAATAGCAAGGGGGCATGATCAGGAGCTGCTGGAACCCCCTCCACATCATCCTCTGCCTCCTTCCTGTTTTCCTCCAGGTCATTTTTCACTTCTGAAGGAAGAAGTAGAGTCCTTATACCAAATGCATGTTATAGAACCGGTTCCCCTGAAACAGAGAAACAAAGGGTTCTATTCCAGATACTTTCTGGTTCCAAAATGGACAATGCATATGCATCCTGTATCAGATCTCAAGGATCTCAGCTTCTACACACATGGAAATTAAATTTCAATATCACCAAGTGCAAGGTGTTGCATCTTGGGCGGGGACACCCTAAACATAGGTACTCCCTGGGAGGGGAGGCGCTGGAGGCCTCAATAGGGGAAAAAGACCTAGGGGTCATGGTGTATGCATGTATGAATAACTCTGAGCAGTGCAGGAGAGTGGCTAGCAAGGCAAACAGGATGTTGGGATGCATCGTGGGGAATCACCTCTGGGAACCAAGGAAATGATTCTGCGCTGTACAATGGACTGGTTAGACCACACCTTAAGTACTGTGTACAGTACTGGAGACCACACTTGAAGAGGGACATACAGCTCCTGGAGGAGGTACAGAGGAGGGCAACTAGGATGATATGATGGCTAGGGAGTTTGTGATGCGAGACAGACTTGAGGAGCTCTGCCTGTTTCATTGGAGGAGAGGAGGCGGGGACATGACTGAGGTCTTAAGTACTCAAGGAATAAATAGGGTAAACATGGAGGATCGTTAGACTAAAGCAGGGAGGTGTCACCAGAGGGCATGGTTTGAAGTTGGAAGGTGGAAGGGTGAGGAGAGAAAGAGGAGGAGGTTTTTCACTGAGAGGGTGGTGGACTCTTGGAATGCACTGCCTGGCGAGCTGGTTGGGAGATCCACAGTGTAGGACTTCAAGAGAGGTGGGACAGACACAGAAAGTGGATGTATCAGATGATAGCCTGTCCCGGGGGGGGGTGGGGATGGATGATAGGGGTTTCTGGAACACAAGGGAGGGGAGGGGAGGGCCTCTGCACCCAACTAGGGATCTGAGGTTCAAGCAGACTCGATAGACCGTAAGGCCTAATCTGCTGGCAAATAGTATGTTAGTATGTTAGCATTTCTGCTCACTTATTCCAGGGCCTGGAGTTTTCTGGTGTATTGCGTTGTCCGTCTCGTGGAAAAGGAAATTCCTGTACACATTTTCCCCAATTCCTCTAATAAAGAAGGCCCTCCTCAAGCTGAGAATGGAGGGTGCCCCCCTCGTCCTTATTGCTGCATTATGGCCTCACCAGATATGGTTTCCACTTCTGCAGCAAATGGCAGTGGAGTATCCAGTACCTCTTGCTCTTTACTGGGATCTGTTGCCACAGGACAGGTAATCCCTGTACTGGTCCAGCCAGACCTGAAGTTCCTACATCTGCATGCAAAGTTCCTGAAGACATAGCCATTGCACATTGTGGGGTATCCATCAAGGCTGCTGATGTGCTAGTTGCAGCTAGAAAGTATTTTACCAGACATACCTATATGCAATGGAAGAGATTCACTTTGTGGGCTGCTTCCAGAAATTTAGATCCATTGACATGCCCTGTAAATGCTGTGCTGGAATACTTGCTGTCACTGTCAGACTCTGTTCTACAGTATTTCTCACTTAAGGTGCATTTGGCTGCTGTATCGGCTTTCCATGGCTCCATTGAGGGCCGTACGGTTGCCCAATTCGAGGTGCCCCATACTTTTCTGCAGTGTATTTTTGCATATGAAACCTACCATACTGCAATCCTGTCGCACCTTGGGGCTTGAATTTTATGTTTGAGAAACTGACATTAGTTCCTTCTGAGCTGGCCGCGAGTTGTGGCTTATGTTTCATGTCATGGAAAATGTTATTTTTGGTTGCAGTTACTTCTACTCGAAGAGTTTAAGAGCTGCAGGCTGTAATGTGTGAGCCTTCTTATTAGATTTCTCAGAAAGATGGAGTTTTTTGCATGCAAACCCTAAGTTCTTACCGAAGGTGGTATCTGAATTTACACTGTTTTCAGTTTAAGGGTATTCGTTAGACTACAACTCTTTACGATACAGAAGGAAAACACAAGTTTGCAAGCTTCAGACAGATAAAATAGTGGAATAAATCCGTTACAAGCAAGACTCTCATCCAGTATTGTGGAGGCATTTGAGAGCAGAATAGCCATTTATCCTTAGTCGATGCAATTTCTTGAGATAACAAAAATAGGTAGAAATCAAACATGACATTATAGGCAATGTATTACTGAAAACACAGCACTAAATACAGTATTTAGCAGCAGGGTACATATATATACACCCCCATTAATCTGTCCACATCTATCAGACTTTGACAGACAGCGGTCATTTCTACATTACCTAGTTTGTTCGTGCTAATTTTCTTTTGTAAAAGTAATTTTAATAAAATCTTTAAACTGGGTTTTCTGTACTTACCATGATTTTTGTAATAGATTTACAAAGAAGCTTAATTTAGTAGAGTGAAAAAGTAAACCCATTAATGAAATTCAGCTCCACTTACCTCTTCCCACAATAGTATTAGTACATTACATAGAAATAAAAAGGTAAATCCTAGGCCATACCATAGCCTAGGGGCTCCCTTTAAGCATTGGAGTCCATCTTCTTATATAACATTAATTACTAAGATTATGACAGAAAATGCTCCGTTAATACATAGGACTCCAACCTTTTCATGTTAAATCTTTAGTAAGTGGGGAGGAAAAATGTAAAATAAAAGTGCTTCAAAAAGGACGCGTCTCACAGCATAACCACTTCCAGCTGCTCCACAGTAAACAATGATTTACACTCCAGGTTAATAGGCGGAGCAGAAGAAATTATATGGCACTCGGGGCCTCATTTTCTCCCCCGTTAGGAGTCTTTTATAAGACAAACGCCAGTGGGTCAAAGTAATTTCCCCAAAAAGTCTTTAGAATAAAGTTTAAAAGAAGAACTGTGAATAACAGAAGTTGTATCTCCATGTATCCATGTAATACATGACATGGCTCTCACCTTTTAGGGCAAACCCCGCAGGCAGTCTCCACAGTTAATTCACACACTTTGTAGATTTAATATTCATAACCTAGATAGGCAAGCTACAGAGACTAGAAGGTATTAATATAATTACTAAAAATTCTGGCACCATTCTGGTTCTAGAATAAGAGTTGAGCCTTGCCAAGTGGCCCAAGCCCAGGTATCTTTTTTCTTTGTTTGTTCGGCTGGGCGTTTTGGATATGACTTGTACATAAAAAATAAAAGCATAGAATCTTGTGAGAGGGGTTACCTTCTTAAAGCCAGGCTCCAGCATTGCTAAAACAGCACCTCTGAATGAACCAGCAAAAGGAAACCACCACAGGCAGCGTTTGAACAAACATGTCTCCCAGTTGTTAAATTGAGGGTCAAGAATCCAATTTTTCCATGTTCAGTCTAGCCATTCGAACTTTTGCATCCTTTAGGAACTTTCCAAATTTCCTTCCTTCTCTTCCGCCAGTTACCTTTTGCTCAGAGCATGGGTTCATCCATATACCTAAAATTAAACAGGACAATCGCTCTCTAAACGCAGTAAATTATACCAATAATTTGTATTGAATCGCCAGCTCCCCTAGGCAAGGTTAGCATACCTGTAAGAAACTTTAACTCTCATGATAGCACTTTATGGTGCGAAACACTCAAGTAGCATCTTCCGGCAGTGCTCCTGCCACTAGCCTGTTCAGCTCCACGATACCGCTGCGGTGACACTCCCAACCAAGCTTCCAAACTGCATATTAGCATTTATAAAATAATGCCAGTACTTTGCTCCTTTCCAAAATTCCGGAAGAACAGAGGGTTCCGGACGCCATTGCCTTATTCAGAAACGTCCAGACAAAAGCAGGCATAAAGCCGGTAACTATTTTGAATAAATCTCTGACGTTACAGACTATAAAAAGTTATTAAATTAAACTTTGCCAGGATAAAAATGCCATTAAGAAACGGTGTTCATCGTGGAGTGCTGTTGCAGAGCGGAGCAGCAGTGTGGCCATTCTGCTGCTCCACGCCCTGACAGTCATCTGCGAAGACGCGAGAGTGTTCTCCCTCTCGAATTTACACTGACTCAAACGACACGCCTTCTTATTTACTTCCCTGAGCAAGCCAGTCAGGGTAAAGCTCTGCTCCATACTTGGAATGTTGCTAGAATACTGAGATACTTTGTGAATCGCACCAAGGTATGCAGAAAGTCCTCTTGACTTTTTGTTTTGTTCACCCCTGGGAAAGCGGGCATTCCTGTGTCTAAGCAGCGCATGTCCAAGTGGCTGGCACATTGTATTACAGTCTGTCATAGGATGTATGGTGAGGAACTTCCTGGTGCAGTTTGTGGTCAGTCCACAAGGGGTATGGCCACTTCTGTTGCTTCTTTCAGAAATGTTTCTGCTGCTGACATTTGTGCTGCTGCCACATGGAGCAGTGTCCACACTTTCACTAAACAGTGCAATCTGGACGTGGTCTCTGGTAGACGTACTGACTTTGGGCTTGCTGTACTGCAAGGCTTCCTGTATTAAATGTATACAGGCTGTACCAGCCTCCCAGTGACTGTTGGAACTGCTTGCGACTTGTTCCAAAGGTGTGGCCTAATGGAAGAGATATCCTTGAAGAAGCTAGAACAGTTACATAGTTACTGTAACAGTAGATCTTCGAGAGAATCTCTTCCATTAGGCATACTGGCCTGCCCTCCATCCCCTTTCTGCTTCAGTGAAGATAACGTCAGATATTGTGCCTGATCCTAATTCATGGCTGTTACATCCAGCACCATATCTCACCTTGTATGCTTGGTGAGATCTGATTTCCTGGTTCCCCTCGGGTGGAGGTCCTCCGAGTCTAATCTCAGATGGGGAACTGAGGAGTGATGGGATTGCCCACGTTTATATAGATGCTGATGCATGTCGTTGTCATGGACAGCCCCCGGCTAGCAAAACTTTCCGTGTGGTCCTAGCGCTGACACGGGTATAGTTCTCACTCAGCGACCTACTGTTACGGTACGTATGTAACTGTTCTTTCCCTCTGAGGCTGACCTGCTATTTAGTTGTGTTAGTAGAGAAGGTCCTATAGTTTGTCGTCTTCCGTGTAAATTGTCACAGTTGTGGAAGACCATTTGGTAACTTTTGTTCTTGTGAAGCACTGTCAGCCAGCCCCCACACGTGGATTAGCATGCTGTTACCCATGATGCATTGCACTAGAGTGATGTAGGCGGTGTGTTGGCACAGGCGTCATACCTGCAGCCACATGACCCGAGTTCGGGAATGGAGCAGGGTTGCTTGGAGACCAGCCAGGTGAGAGAGGCATGAGCTTCCTGAGATGACTTTCTTCCCTCGGGGATGATCCTGAGTTCCGCTGCTTGCCTGCCACCTAGTGGAGGCTGGGTGGCAACACAGGCAGGACCAGCATATGTGGGGGGCATGTTTGCTGATGCAGCATACATGTGCGTCAGTAGGCACATGCGTGCATCACATGGAGATGCCCTGGGGAGAACAACAGAGGATAATGCCCAGGCTCACTCAGCATCAATTTCAGGCATTCGCATGACCCTACGTGGCAGGTGACCCCCTGCTGCAGCTCTCTGTAAATGATGGTTAACCCATGGCTCACTTAGTATCCACTGCCGGCACCACATGAACCTACGTGGCAGGCAACCCCCTGCTGCAGCTCTCTGTAAGTGATGGTTAACCCATGGCTCACTCAGCATCCACTGCAGGCACCGCATGACCTTACGTGGCAGGCCACCCCCCGATGCAGCTCTGTGTAAGTGGTGGTTAACCCACAGCTCACTCAGCTGCCACTGCAGGCACCACATGACCCTACGTGGCAGGCCACCCCCGATGCAGCTCTGTGTAAGTGATGGTTAACCCACAGCTCACTCAGCATCCACTGCAGGCACCGCATGACCCTACGTGGTAGGCCACCCCCTGCTGCAGCTCTGTGTAAGTGATGGTTAACCCACAGCTCACTCAGCATCCACTGCAGGCACCGCATGACCCTACGTGGTAGGCCACCCCCCTGATGCAGCTCTCTGTAAGTGATGGTTAACCCATGGCTCACTCAGCATCCACTGCAGGCACCGCATGACCCCTACGTGGTAGGCCACCCCCTGATGCAGCTCTGTCTAAGTGATAGTGAACCCATGGCTCACTCAGCATCCACTGCAGGCACTGTATTAGCTTATGTGGCAGGCCACCCACCAGTGCAGCTCTGTGTAAGTAATGGTTAACCCACGGCTCGCTCAACATCCACTGCAGGTGCCTCATGACCCTACATGGCAGGCCACCCATCGATGCAGCTCGGTGTAATTGATGATTAACCCACGGCTCAGTCAGCATTCACTGCAGGCACCGCTTGATCCTACGTGGCAAGTCATCCCCCAGTGCAGCTCCGTGTAAGTGATGGTTAACCCATGGTTCACACAGCATCCAATGCAGGCACCGCATGACCCTACGTGGCACGTCACTCCCCGATGCAGCTCTGTGTAATGGATGATTAACTTGTAAATCTGTGTGACTGGTTGGTGACAGGCTAGGGGGATTCTGTCAGGACCTAGGACGTCAGGCAGAGAAACAAACGGAGTAAAAAAAAAAAAATTATTTTAGGAGCGTAGATATGTTGTTCATCCACACTCTCTGGCATGTCCCTTTCCCCTTTAAATCTTGCCAGAACTCTTCAAGCTGGCTCCTCCCACTCACCCGGGTGGTATATACCTCAGCTCCACCCCATGATGCACGATCTTCCTTTCCGCTGGAAGATTCAGGTTCCCTCATGCTACTTCTACAAGTACCGTAGGCCCTGGAGTCTAATCGACGGTTTTTGCCGTATTTGGTTTCTTTAAAACTCGTAAGAGTTTATGATTCCGATCCAAGCACATCAGACATGGAGGACAAGTCGTCCCCCGGTTTTCGCCGATGTCCTTGCAGACAAAAAATGTCTCGCACCGATCCCCACCTCTCGTGCGTTTATTGCTTGGGTGCCGTGCATGACACCACTTCTTGCACCATCTGTCTGGCCTTCCATCCCAACGCCTGGATGACCACAAGACATGCCTACAGCTAGGGGGACCGGAGCTTCGCAATCCACCGGTGAAATTGAAGGAGGCCAGGTGGGCGGTGTCCGCGGCCGCGGGATCTGCCGAGCAGCTCAAACAGATGGCAGCTTTCCAAGAGGAAGCTGCCTAAGCTTCGGCCACCTGAAGTTTTTTCATGCCATTTAACCTGGGCTCCACCTTTACTGGGTCCATTCGGGAGCTGTGCCAGTCTCTCCCTATCAAGGGCGAGGCGCCCTCGGGCTCGCACTTCTCCCGCCCCAAGAAAAGGATCAAGGACCCCAAATCTTCTTCTGGCTGAAGAAGACGTTCCTGGGACCAAGAGCGGTCTGATTCACAGGACCAGGTGGTCTCGGCCTCGGTCAAGATTGCTTCCTTGGTCGCTGGCTTCTCAGACCTTCCGTCAGGCCAAGGCACAGAGGCCGAGGAAACCGCAGAACCATCCAAGATTTCTCTTGACCAGATCGAGCTGTTGTCACCGACCCCGCTCGATGACTCTCTGGAAAGGACACCCATCCTTTCTTTCCCTGACAAGGAGATCCATCCTGCGGGCATCCTGATCGAGGGACAGGAGCCAGATCCTCAGTTTTCACTGAATCCGGCCTCTCCTGATCGACAGAGCTGACACCGTTGGTCTCGATCGAGGAGTAGGACCCCGTCAGTCGATAAACCGAAAAAGGGTCACAAACACTCCCAGAAGAGGCACCGCCCGCCGTTCCTCATCCTCCTCGGACGAGGAGAGACTTAGACAGAAGCTCCGTCGACGTTATGAGGACCTCATGTGGCAACAGCTAATTTTTACCAGTCAAAAGCCGGCTACATCGGCCATTACTTGGCCCCAGCCTCTTCGGCTGACACCGATTCCTCTGGTACCGAGGACTCCGGTTCTTCTTCCGGTAGGACCGGCACGCATTCCTGCTCGGCCTGTTCTGGTCTTCCCACCAATTTTGGTGGAACCACTGCCTAAGCAGCCTCAAGGAGGGGCTCCCTCAAAGGAGGATCGGACAGATACGGGCTTGCCCCGTCGTCTGTCCATCACTGTTGCTCCTGATCACCCTAGGTGCATTGAAAGGGACACAGGCAGGAGACCCCTGTATCCCGACTCCTCGGACTCGGATACCACTGGTCTTCACTCACACCCTGATGACAAGTTGTCAGTGACAGGCCTGGAGGAAGGTCTTTCTTCCTTCCAGGGCATCCTTCGACTCATTTCTGAGTCCACTGGTATGCCATTGCAGCCTATCCAAAAGAAGGTGGAATATCCTCTCACGGATATCCTTAAGAGGGGGGATACCCCAACAGAGGCCTTTCCAGTGACCGAAGCCATTGTTGGCCCGGCCCTTGAGCTATGGCAGCGCCCTGGCTCTTGCTCGGCTCCGTCTGCCCACATGGCTTGCAAATACACTGTACCCATGGGGTCCTTGGTGGGCTTCACTGAGCATCCCTTGGCCGAGAGCCTTGTGACTGCCTCAGTGTTTCAGCGCACGGGTAGCTCAGCGGATACTGACTGCCCTCCGGACAAGGAGTCCAAAAATATGGACCATTCTGCCCGGAAGGTATATGCGGCCTCATCCTTGGGCCTTCGTCGGGCCAGCTTGGCAGTGATCATGGCACACTTCTCTCACGCCCTCTTGGGGTCGCTAGATGTAGTCCTCCCTCCTCTCCCAGCGGACATGCAGACCACGGTTAAGCAAGTCCGTGACCAGGGCCGTGCTGTTGCAAAACAGCAGCTCCAGATGACTCTGGACATTGGAGATTCCTGTGCCCGTTCACTAGCAGCCGCAGTGGCCACTCACCGCAGGGCCTGGCTGAGATTATCCTCCTTTCCGGCGGATACTCAGCACAAGCTAGCTGATGTGCCCTTCCTTGGCACTGACCTTTTCAGTCCGGGAGTGGCAGGTCACCTCCAGCGTATTGTGCAGTCTAACGCCACCTTGGATACCACTTCTGCTAAGGGTTCTTCAGGCAAGAACCAGCAGAAGCACAGGAAGAAACCTTTTCAGCACTCTTCCCCTGCGATTAGGCAGCCCCCCTTCCAGGGAGGTCAGCAGCAACAGCAGGCTCAAGCTTGACGCTCCAGGCCCAAGCAGGGTCCCCAACAGCCCTGCAAAGGAGGCCGAGGTGCTGGTCCAGGAGCCTCCTCCTCCTCTAAGCCTGTGCAATGATGGGTCGGGGGTGGCCAACCCTACTCCTGTCACGCCAGTTCTGGGTCCTCCCGTGGGGGACCGGCTCCGCCACTTTCTTTCCGCCTGGTCCGGTATCACTTCGAACAGGTGGGTCCTGGAAGTGGTCGGTCGGAACTGCCTCTAGAGTTCGAGCAGTACCCTCCTTGCCAAGCCTGTTCCCCATGGAAGGAAAGAATCTCAGTTGGCACTCAGTCTGTCCTTCGGGACGACATTGCTCAGCTCCTCCACAAGGAGGTGGTAGCTCCAGTGCCGGATCCTCCTACAGACCCAGGCTTCATGTCCAGGTACTTCCTGGTGCCCAAGCGGATGGGGGGTTAGCGCCTCATCCTAGATCTCCACGACCTGAATCAGTATCTCAGGTCTCACACCTTCCGGATAGTAACTCTGAACCAGATCATACCATTTCTGCAGCGAAACATGTGGTTCTGTTCACTGGATCTACAGGACGCGTTCTTTCACGTCCCAATCCGTCCGTCCCATCAGCGGTTCCTCCACTTCAGGGTCAAAGGGACCCTGTATGAGTTCCGAGCCATGCCGTTCGGCCTGTCATTGGCCCCTCGGATCTTCACCAAATGCATTGCAGTGGTGGCAGCCCATCTATGGCATCAAGGGGTTCACGTATACCCCTACCTTGATGATTGGCTCCTGGCGGGTTCCTCCCTGCAGGAGGTGGAGAGGTCCAGGGACCTGACCCTCCGAACCTGTTCCTGATTAGGCCTCCTCATTAATGAGGCCAAGTCGGAACTCGTGCCCTCTCAGGTGATGATGGGCTTTATCAGGGCAGAGCTCGACTCTCATCAAGCCAGAGCTCGGCTTCCAGCAGACAGGGCGAGGTTCTTTCCTCCTTTGCCTAATAATTTCTGGTTGGGCGCTTGCGCCCTATCCGGGACTTCCTGCGCCTTCTGGGTTACATGGCAGTGTGCACCTCAGTTGTCCATTGGGCCAGGTTGCACATGCGTCCCCTCCAGTGGGAGCTCGCCGCTCAGTGGACTCAGCGTCAGGGTCTTTTCAACCAGCTGGTCACTGTCACCCAGAAGATGTGGGACACTCTGCAATGGTGGACCATCCCAAGTCGTCTGCAGGAAGGGATTCCGTTTGTCCGCCCCGAGCCGATGGTCATCCTTATGACCGATGCCTCTCTCATGGGCTGGGGAGCCCACATGGGGGACCACAGAGCCCACGGGTTCTGGACCCCCGAGGAGTCCCGTTGCCACATCAACCTGTTGGAGCTCAGAGCAGCCAGACTGGCACTGTCAGCTTTCGCTCCTCAGCTCTGGGGTCAAGTGGTTCAAGTCCAGACGGACAATACCACGACCATGTACTACCTCAAAAAGCAGGGCGGCACGCACTCCCGTCTGCTATGCAAGGAGGCACTCCAGACCTGGACCTTCATCAGCCGATTGGAGGTGGATCTCCTTGCCTTCCATGTGGCAGGAGTCTCGAACCAACTGGCAGATGCTCTCAGCCGCATAGGCCAGACATCCCACGAATGGTCTCTCCATCCAGAGGTAGCTAACAGTCTGTTCTCCCATTGGGGCACACTGTTGGTGGACCTGTTTGCCTCCAAGGAGAACACCAAGCTGAGGCTGTACCATGCCCACCCCCCTCAGCAGGGCTCGCTGCAGGGGGATGCCTTTTCGAGGCTGTGGACCCCAGGCCTCCTCTACGCCTTCCCTCCATTTTCCTTGATCCACAAGGTGTTACTCAAGGTGAGGAGGGCAAGGCGAAGGTGATCCTGGTAGCCCCAGATTGGCTGCGCCAGTTCTGGTATCTAGATCTCCTCAGCCTCAGCTGCAGGGCTCCGGAGCGGCTTTGTACACGCCCGGACCTGATATCAATGAACCAGGGGAAGGTATGCCACCCGGACCTTCAGTCCCTGCACCTCACAGCCTGGTTCCTGAGCGGCTAGAGTTCCAGGCTTTGGATCTTTCCGAGGATGTCTACACCGTGGTGGAGGCGTCTCATAAGGAACCAACCAGGAAATATTATGCCTTCAAATGGAAAAGGTTTTCCATTTGGTGTCAGGGTAAGAGTCTGGACCCCTTATACTGCTCTGTGGCTAACATTTTAGACTACCTTTGGTCTCTCTCCAAAGGGGGTCTTTGGTTATCGACCTTTAGGGTGCACCTGGCAGCCATCTCTGCTTACCGGGCGCAGGCCAGTCAGTCGACATTGACACAGGAGACAGTGTTCGGGCACTTTTTCAAAGGTTTGGATCACATATCCCCTCCGGTGCATGAACCTCCACCTCCATGGGATCTTCTGCTGGTTTTGGCAAAGCTCATGGGCAAGCCATTAGAATCCATGCACAAGTGTGAGCTCTCAGACTTGTCGTGGAAGACTGCCTTCCTAGTGGCTATCACGTCAGCCAGAAGGACAGGGGGGAGCTCCAGGCACTCTCAGTGGACTCCCCTTATCTAGTCTTTCACAGGGACAAAGTTGTCCTGCGCCCCCACCCGAAATTCCTTCCGAAGGTGGTGCCTGAGTTTCACCTTAACCAGGTGTTGACTCTGCTGGTATATTACCCTAACTACACCTCGGACGCCGAGTACAGGCTCCATACCCTGGACGTTAGACGTGCTTTCTCCTACTACAAGGAGAGGACGGCGGAAATTCGGGGAGTGGTTCGCCAGCTGTTTGTCACCTTACGCTGAAGCTGCTTCTGGCAGACCTGCAGCCAAATGGACTATTGCAAGATGGATTACATTGTGCATAGGTCTGTGTTATGAGTTGGCAGGCAAGGAGCCTCCCAGAGGGTTAAGAGCTCATTCTACCCACCATACTGCTGCATCGGTGGCTGCTTCCAGGAACATCCCTATCCAGGAAATCTGTTGGGCCGCAACCTGGAAGTCAGCAAACACCTTCATTACCCATTACCACATCGACTTTGAGTCACGTCGGGATGCTAGTTTTGGGTCCTCGGTTCTCCAATCTCTGTTTCCTAAGTAGGGGGTGTGCGCCTTGCCTCCATCCTGCCGGAGAACTGCTAGGAGTCTGCCAGAGAGTGTGGATGAACAACATATCCACGCTCCTAGAAAAACAGGTTACTCACCTGTAACAGTAGTTCTAGGGTGGAATGTTGTTCATCCACTATCTCCCTTCCTCGAGCTTTAGGCGCACCACCTTGCTTCCAGCGGGCTAAGATCTGGCGTCATGGGGCAGAGCTGAAATATATACCACCCGGGTGGGTGGGAGGAGCCAGCTTGAAGACTTCCGGCAAGATTTAATGGGGAAAGGGACATGCCAGAGAGTGTGGATGAACAACATATTCCACTCTTAGAACTACTGTTACAGGTGAGTAACCTGTTTTTCTCTGGGGCTCATTAAAGTAGTTTTCAGTTGGTAACTATATATCCTGAGATATTAAGGGACTCCATGCCCCACAGTGGTACATTCAGGTACAAGTGCAAAGCAGGACACCGTCCGCTTGTTTGCATCTAGGTCTAAATTGGAAGTCCTGACTCACAATGCAGTGACAAGCAACTGATCTCAACTTTGCTAGACCCATTGGCCAGCAGTGGTGGTAAGCAACATTACACACACACACCCCTAGTTGCCCCTCTTCCTTCCTAGAGTGAATCCTCCCACCCGTTCACTGCCCAAACCCAAATCCCCCCAAGGGACTTACTCTTCTGTCTCTCATTCACATCACCCAGATCGTATCTCGCTTCAGTTACTGGTTCCCCCTAACCATAGCTGCAGTGGCAGCTCTAGCATACACATACAAGGCCCCAACCCATACTCACCATTTCTGCTTGCTTTGGGTTCCTCGGTGTCTAGTGTGGTGTTAAAGGGCATAAAAGATATGCACTTTACACCGACACTGCTGTAATATGACTGTGAGGGTAGCAGGCTGGATGAATACATACATGCTCTGTGTGCAATATACAACCTATAGCCAGCAGCTGCATGATGGCTGCACATTCTAAAGCTTTACAGATGTGCTGGGGTCAACACACAGAGCTCCATCGTGCCATCGCCATAAACGAGGAGTAAGGGTTTGTGCATGCCAGGTGGGGCAAAATTCCCTATGCCGCCAGTGCAGGCCCTTGGCATGTGGGTCTCTTCATTTGTATTTTTAGCCATTTAGAGATAATTGATAAAATGACCTAGCAGGTCTGCTGCTGGCAGCAGGGTTGACCGCGTGTACCACAACAATATAGAGCAGTGGCCCAGTATTCCAAAGACAGTGGCCAGATTGATTTCATTGACTGTTTCAGCTCCTCCACTGTGAGCAGCGTGGGCCCCTCGTAGAGCAGGAAAGACGAGCGGGCCTGATTGCCTGTGCTGGCTAGCCATATCTAGTACTCCAATATATCTGTAAGTGTGATGTGATGAGGGTGGGGGGTGATCATATGTGTACTAGCCTGCTACAGTCCCCAACCCATACCATCAGGGAAACAGGGCAGTAGCAGAACACCCGAGTCTGTTATGAACAAAGTGAACAGGTATGTGGAGTAGGTGGGGGTTGGGGGCTACGGTACTGGGCCCTAGTGGTGCAGGCTAATTTTAGAAAATTGACCAATTTTTAAAGTCCTGTTTTAGCGGCATTACAGCTGATAAAGTCTTATATTTGCCAGGATCCATGGCCCATATTCAAGGCTGGAGCTAGAGGGTTTTTAAGAGGGTGGTAAAGCGAGGAGCACTATACCTAGAATAATGTAAAACATTGCCATGTGTAACTCCAGTCAGGATAAAACAAGTGCTGTTGGTTGGCTTAATGGGGTAGTAGGTGCCATTTTGCTACACAGCGGGCCCTGCTAGTACTCTTGTTCAGTACAGGATCTGTAGTAGTTTATATATCCTGAAAGCAGGATTTTAAAAATGATCAATCGCTAGCTGCAGGGTACCAGCAGTAATGGGCTGCTTAGAATTCTGGTGACCTTGGGGCTCCAGGGTACCAGGCAGTAATGGGCTGCTTGGAATTCTGGCGACCTGGGGGCTCCATGGTGCTCAGCAGTAGTGGGCTGCTTGGAATGTTGGTGAACTCTGGGGTCCATGGTGCTGGGCAGTAATGGGCTGCTTGGAATTCTGGTGACCTGTGGGTTCCATGGTTCCAGGCAGTAATGGGCTGCTTGGAATTTTGGTGAACTGGGGGCTACATGGTTCCGGGCAGTGATGGACTTGTTGGAATTCTGGTGACCTGGGTGCTCCATGGTTCCAGGCAGTAATGGGCTGCTTTGAATTCTGGTGACCTGGGGGCTCCATGATTCCGGGCAGTAATGGGCTGCTTGGAATTCTGGGAAGATAAATTCCTTTAGGCTTGGGCTGCCATCCACAGTGCAGCGTCATTACACAACACTAATGGGGCAGCCTGCCCCAAACAATGAATCAAGGAACCAGTAAAACTGTAGTGGCACTCAGAACAAACGTTAAGCGCTGTTGCATTTTGAAGCAAAAATAAATGTGTTTTCTATGTTGTTGGTCTAACTGCATAAACCTGCTGCCCCAGCTCAGCGCCCAGTGCTTCAACTCTTGTGAGTCTTCATCAGGGGGTGGGGCTGATAGGAGAGCAATCACATTTTAAGCACCAAAAACATGAATATTCCTGAGGAATCAGTCTTCATTAATACATTTGAAACCTTCAGACAACACAAAAAACAAAGCCATGGAAAACAAATCTATAAAAAGTATAAACTAAATGTTTTTAACTTCATTCAAAACTTAATTCAAAACACTGCTGGTATTTTATTTAAAATATATGAACCTACAGTATATTTATAGATCAAGTACTACATTAACAGCTGCTGTTTAAAGAGCTCAATAAATGTCAGATTGATATCAGATAATATAAAATAAATAGCAATAAGCTGAACAGATTAGATGAAAGAAGAATAAATGAGGTAAATAAACCTGGACCTCAGCAAATAATTGATGTCATTGCATCAACAATCGAGGAATTAACAAAGGGTTAACAGTACTTCTGATAGATTTGTTTTCCGTTGAGCAGTGGGTTTGTGCTGTTAGACCAACAATGTAGAAAATAAATGTATTTTTGTTTCAGAACGCAACAGCACTTCTCTTTTTTTTCTGAGTGCCATGGCAATAGCCAGTTATTGTAGGCTTTAATATTTTTTGTTTTATTATAACTTGCCCTTGGAACTGGCAAGACTTCGGAAATGATTGGTGTTATATTTAGGTCCTGTAAAGTTTTGATAGCTTGTTTCATATCCGTAATTATGTCTTCCACCCCGCGACGTCCAAAGTCATTGGTGCCTGCATGCAAGATAGCAGTTTTTGGATTGATAATGTTTTGAAAATTTCCTGGGAGCATAGTAGTTATATCTTTAATAGTTGCTCCACTATAACTGCAACTGGCTGTGTTCTCCTTGTTCTTTCTCGTTGAATATCGGTCTCTGAATCTGGTTATTGAATCCCCCACGGGCCTCTGAATAAGTTAACATATGAGGGGCCATTGATGCCCGCATCGCAGAACTTCTCTTCTGCCTATTATAGGTATTGTTGAATACAAAATAATTATGATTCAACATGAAATCCAGGGCCTGCAGGAGCTTTTAGCTTCGACTGCGTATAGCAGCTGCTGCCGGGCACAGAATGCTTAGCCAAGCGTGTGAGTGTGGTAGAAGGAATCAGCTGGTATAATCAGCCACAGCAACGTTTGGAACTGTTCTTTGGCTCCAGCATTACATAGCTTGAATTACAGTTGGCTTCTCTTTGCTCGGGCATCAATACAAGATGTCAATACATAGGACTTCCATTCCTGTGATTAGCTGTTATCAGCTAGAAATGTGTCATCAGGGTGAAACCACTGAAACGCTGAAGTCCAGACCACAGTTATTGTATTATCTCCATATTGATGTATGTGTGCCCCATGGTTTTAAATTATAGGGTAGTTCATAGATTTTCCACATACATAATTTACCACCTGTAATTTGTGGTAGTGCTGGATAAAGACTTACTGTAGATATTTAATCGGCCATTTTCTCACCAGGTACTTCCTGGACTCATACTGTAGACTGAGTATCCAATAGACTTGCAAGGGCTGAGTTATTATTTGCTTGTTTTGATTTCTGAGACAGATTTAATTTGAATTTGTTATTACAGTGTCTGCTGTATTCATCCTTTCTGTTTGTAAGTTCTGCTTTGAAAATAATAAATATATCATTAAAAAAAAAAGAAACCACTGAAACCTACACGTTGGGAGAATCCAGCTAGGAACCAGCTGATCAGCACAACTGCCCGGAAGACTGTGAGTCTGTATGCAAATGCGGGGAGTGGATCAGACAAGCACTTTGTGAAAAGTAGCCCACAAATCTTATAAAAATAACACTGGAGCAATATTTAGACAAAGACTGGTCTCCAAAAGGTATAAGGCTAGACAAATAGCCAGCGTGGGGTCTGGAAGATGCAGTCTTACAGAAAGAATTGAAGAGGCCGTCACCAACTCTACCAATGAAAGCTCTAATAAGAAAAGACAAGAGGGACCCTTGAAAATAAAAAAAGAACTCAAAATAATACAAGATAAGTTAAGAACACATAAGAACAGTCTGGAATTTAAATAATTAACAACAAACTCTGTTATAACAAAAATAACCAAACATAAGATGGAGCTCTTTAACTACAAGAAGTCAAAACTTCAGAGATAGTAGAGTCTGAAAAAAGTAAAGTCTTTAAATGGGACCGTCCTGAACGCCCCACCCCAGGTAGATCTCGTAGATCAAGGAAATCGTATTAGCGGTCAAATAGATCTGTATCATCCAAAGCATGTACGGGAAATCATCAGCAACAAAAAATCACAACAACACAACGGTAGTGATAATGAATTCAGAATCAGACACCTCCTCAAGCCCTGAACTCACAAATTCAACTTAATGTTGTTTAGAGAAAAAGAGGGGTAGTCCCTCGAAAACAAACCCAAAGAAACCAACTCTCCCCCCCCCAAAAAAAAAAAAAAAAAAAGAAGAAGGCTTGGGAGAAGGAGCAGAAGGCACAACAAAACCAACTAGAATTTTAAAACAATAGTCATTCTTTCAAATCACACAATCACAGAAGACCAAACTAATGTGTTTAGTAGAGGCCTTTCATTTATTCCAACACCAGTGGTTGACTTTCTGAATCTCTAAGTGGATATTTTCAAATTAATAAGAAAATTGAAACAGAAATGTTACCTGTCCTCTGAAAGCAACAGAAAGCAACATGGAACTTAAAGACGTTTCAAGTGGTGTGAGAGCACTACAACACATTGCCCAAGACCACTAAGCCCCCAAGTCACCAACATTCCAAGCAGCCCATTAGTGCCTGGCACCCTGGAGCCCCCCTGTCACCAGCATTCCAAGCAGTCCATTACTGTCTGTTGCCATGGAGCCCCCAGATCACCAGAATTCCAAGCCACCCATTACTGCTCAGCACCATGCGGCCCCCACATTCCTAGAATTCTCAAAGGCCCAGTTACTTCCCAGCACCATGAAGCCCCCAGGTCACCAGAATACGTAAATTGTGTCTCACAAACAATATCGGATGTATTAAAACATGGCAACTATTTGAAAATAATACATCATTATATGGTCACGATGGATTACACCTCAGTAGGCAAGGATCAAGCCTACTGGGGTGTATGTTTCATAAAACATTATAGGGTCAAAAACTGGGAAAAAAACTAGACATTGAGGGGCAATTGGGTCATAAAAATTATTAAAGGAAAAAATATAATAAACACAATAATGATAAAAAACAGGACTGTAACAAAAATAATGGTCTATCCTTTCTTTCCACAAATGCAAGAAGTCTATACTGCATAAAACTAGACTTACTGGAACTAATACTCACTAGAGATAATATTGATATAGCTGCTATAACTGAAACCTGGTGGGGGGGAACCTCAGATTGGAATATGAATATCCAAGGTTATAACACCCTCTATAAAAATAGAACATCTGAAAAAGGTGGTGGGGTTGCCCTGTTCATAAAAAACAGTATCACATACAAACTGATTGAAGAGTTGTCTGTTGACACATCAATTGAATCATTATGGGTTGAAATCACAAGGGAAAAACAAAAAAAAAAATGTAGGTGTTTGTTATAGACCACTTGATACTAATTTGCTAGTACATCAGTACGTATTAAATGATATTAGTAACAAAGCAAGTAACAAAGAAATAATATTATTAGGGGATTTCAGTCTTCCAGGGATAAAATGGATAGATGGTACAGCAAGTAACTAATCAGAACACACCTTCTTAGATGTATGTGGCACTAATGGTCTTTATCAGTTACTTACTGAACCAACTAGAAATAAAAATATTTTAGATCTATTGTTAACCGATATGCCCGACCAGATCCAGAATATCAGTTTTAATGCACCCTTAATAAATTGTGATCATAAAATAATAATCTTTGATACTAAAATATATATACCACCAAAAAATAGTTGGTAAGACTGTATTCAGAAATTACAACAAAGCTAATTTTATTCTCCTCATGGGAAAACTTCACAAATGGCAATGGGACAGTGGCTTTACATCCCCTGAAGAGCTATGGACTAGGGTAAAGAATAACATTTTAGATTTAGAAGCAGAGCATATTCCCAACAAAACAACCTATAACACAAAGGGTGAGATACCTGTTTGGTTAACATCCACTATATCTAATTTAATCAGAAAAAAAAGAAGGGCATACAGGGCATTGGTAAGAGACAACAGTGGCTACAGTAAACACAAATATAAATCAATATTAAGGGAGCGTAAACAAAAGGTAAGAGCAGAAAAAAAAACATAGAATTCAAACTACCATATATAAAGGATGGGGGTAAAAGCTTTTTTTCATACGTAAACAACAAAAAACAAGCCCCTAGGTCCATCGGCCCGCTCAAAATAGGATCCAAGACAATTGAAATCTCGTAGGAAATGGCTAAGGAATTAAACACATACTTTTGCTCAGTATTTCTCCCCAAATCTAAGCACACCTAATAACCTTAGCGAACTGCATGAGAACACGGCTGAAATAACAAAGAATGATATAAAGGTGCAACTAGATAAAATAAGTACAAATAAATAACCCGGACCAGATAGACTACGCCCTAGATTGATTAAAGAAATATCCCAATGGCTCATTAAACCATTACATAAAATATTCAACCTCTCCTTATTCTCTGGGAAAATTCCCAATGATTGGAAAACAGCCGAGGTTACCTCTGTCTTTAAAAAAGGTAACCCAAGTGAAATGAAAAATTACAGACCAGTCAGTCTAAGAAGCATACTGGGCAAGAAATTTGAAACCATACTTAAAACTTAAGTAGAGGATGACATGGCAGTCAAAAAACTATTAGACAAATCACAGCATGGATTTAAAAAACAAAGGCCATGCCTAACTAGTAATCTAGCCTTCAGTGAAAAAGTAAGCAAACTGCTTGAGGAAAAAACACCTGTGGACGTCATTTATTTAGACCTTTGTAAAGCATTTGACAAGGCGCCCCATACAACTTTAATCCCAAAAATGTATAAACTAGGGATAAATTGTGTTCTGATTAACTGGGTGGATGAATGGCTAAAACACCGTACGCAGAAGGTTTGTATTAGGGGACACTGCTCAAGTATGGGACTGGTTACCAGTGGTGTCCCTCGAGGTTCAGTCCTGGGGCCCGTAATTTTTTTCCATTTTTGCATCAGATATGACATCAAACCTAAACAACCACGCAATCAAATTTGTAGACAATACAAAAATAGTTGCTAAAGCAAAATCAGATGACATACATAATATGGAAAATGATTTGACATTACTAGAAGAATGGACACAAAAAAACAACATGTCTTATAACACGGATAAATGTGTAGTTATGCACTTAGGAGACACTAACACCAAACACCAATGTACATTAAATGGCACAATTTTGAAAGTGGTCCTTAATGAAAAAGACCTTGGCATAATCATCTCCTCAGATTTATCCTTTGGTAAACACTGTGGACAACTAATTTATAAGGCAAACAGAATAACAGGATGCATTAAGAGATCTTTCATATCCAGGAATAAGGACTGTATTTTGCCCCATTACAGAGTTTATGTTAGTCCACACCTGGACTGTTGTTCACTGCTATGGAGCCCATATCTGAAGAGGGATATGAATAGACTGGAGGGGATTCAGAGAAGGGTCACAAGGATGATTGATAATATGCAGGGCAAAGGCTATGATGAATGGTTAATGGGCTTAAACATGTATCCCTTAGAATTACGAAGAACATGGGATGACTTGCTCCTTATGTTTAAAATATCAAGAGATAAGGAATTAATGTCAGAATTAAACCTGACATTTAACGGAAGGGATTGTAACCTGGGAAGTCACTCATATCAGCTCCCATTAGCATACCCTAAAAGAGACACTGGACGTTTCTTTTTTACACAAAGAGTAATCCCACTGTGGAATTCACTTCTAAAACACATAGTCAATGCTAGCAGCCCCGAGATGTTTAAGAAGATTTAGATATTCACTTATTAAATGACTGGCAATAAAACCCAGCTTGCTGGAGATGTACATATATGGGTCATGGCGTTCTGTGCCTCTATCTAATCCTAGTAGGAAACACATATTTATGATTATTTTTATTGTTATTATTTATGGCAGAAATCGTAACAAGTTCTAAAGTAATGTCACTTCCTTGTACCATTTTATTGATGACATCATTTGCATCTGACGAGGCACTGAGGAAGAAATGCATCAATTCATGCGGTACATTATTTCCATGAGTCTGAGTCATGAATTTCACATACACCTCTGACAAGGCAAAAATCTCCTTCATGATGCTATTCTCAGTGCCTCCCCAGGGCAGACAGTGACATCTAGTGGCTACAGGAAAGACACTGCAGCCAACACTACACTCCAAGCCAAAAGTGGCCACCCAAATATGTTAATAGAGTCCTTACAGTACAGCCAGTATGTCAGAATTAGAACTGTGCTAATAACACAGACTTTTGATGCACAAGCAGTCCAGATGAATGAAAGATTCCTTGCAAGAGGGTATTGCCAAAGTCTGTTAGGTAAAGCATTACAGAAGGCTAAGAATACAGACAGAAAATCACTTTGTATTCCCAAAATAAAACCAACAGAGTCTGAAGCCCCTATTACATTCTCCAGAACATATAATTATATGTCGGGTAAAGTGGTAAATATTCATAAATATTGGCTGATACTACAAGAGGATCCACTACTTTAAAACAAATGAGCTTAAAATCAAGAGCCACTTTTTGGAAAGGGAGGAATCTAGGAGACATGTTGACAGCCAACTGTTTTGTTCCTTCCAAAACTCCTAATCCAAGAAATTGGCTTCCACTTAAACCGGTAAGTTGCCATAAATGTGGAAGCTGCAATATTTGCAGATTTTCAAAAAAAAGGAAAAATATACATCCACGAACCTTATCACAGGAGAACAGAAATGCAACAGTCTATTTCATATGTGACAGCACTGGTCAGATATATAGCTTGGAGCCCATGTGACAAACATTATGTGGGGAGAACGGACCATTCGCCCATTAAAACTCCGCATTCAAGAGCATGTCTGGGCTGTTGCCACAGGGATAGAAAATGACATAAGAATTTGACAACAGATGAGGACTGAGTGGCCCATCTAGTCTGCCCATGAACCTAACCCTCTCCAGTATATTTTGCTGTTTTTGTTTATACCGTAGTGCCGGTCCCATGCGTGTTTAAATGCATTCACCTTCTTGCTGCAACCACCTCTGGGTGCAGGCTGTTCCATGTGTCCATTGCCCTCTCTGTAAAAAAGTACTTCCTGATATTACCTTTGAGCCTTCCCCCTCTCAGGCGTAGATTATGCCCTCTTGTATGCGCTTCTCCATTTGCGTGGAAGAGTTTGTCTACCTGAACAGTGTTTATACCCTTGATGAATTTGAATGTTTCTATCATATCCAGGCAGTACAGCACAGAAGTTTAGGGCTCTGAGCTGCAAATCTGGAGACCTGGGTTCGAATCCCACAGCCCCCACTTGCATACTGTGTGACCCTGAGCAAGTCACTTAACTTCCTTGTGCTCCCAGGTCGCACCTGGAAACAAGCTTCAGCTTAGTGTGTCTTTTCTGGTTAAACAATTTCCCCTTTCCTATATCTTCTCTGTCCCGTCTCTGTTCCAGGGAGTACAAGTTCAGGTCTTGGAGTCTAGACTCATATGGCTTGTGATAAAGGCCCTACACCATATTTGTGGTCATTCACTGAATTAATTCCAAGTGCTCTATGTCCTTCTTTAGGTGGGGCCTCCAAAACTGGATGCAGAACTCCAGTTGTGGCCTCACCAGGGATCTGTAGAGTGGAATGATCACTTTCCTGCTAGTTATTCCCCTGCCTATGCATCTGAGAATGCTGCTTGCTTTTTGTGCCACTTTTTCGCATTGATTCCCTGCTTTAAGGTCGTCTGATATGATTACGCCTAAGTCCTGTTCAGTCCTGGTCTCTTCAAGTTGATGCCCATCTAGGAAGTATTGAGTTCTTGGGTTCTGTTTTCCCAGCACTTTGCATTTTTTAGCATTACATCTAAGTTGCCAGTCGTTGGAACACTGTTCAAGTTTCTTGAGATCCTCCTTCATTCTGGAGGCTCCCTCCTGATTGTCCACCCTATTACATAGTTTTGTATCATCTGTGAACAGGCAGACTTTACTCTGAAGACCATCAGCAATGTTGCTGATGAATATGTTGAAGAAAACTGGACCCAGCACCGATCCCTGAGGGACTCTGCTGGTCACAAAACCCTGTTTGGACATGGCGCCGTTTACTGTGACTTCCTGAGTTCTATCCTGCAGCCAGTGTGCTACCCAGCTTGCTGTCCCCCGTGGTGCCAGATCAAGTTCCACTCTGCACCTGTCTCTGGTTGCCTCCACCCCCCCCGCCTCTGGCCTCTCTGTCTACTATATGCCCCCGATTAAGCCTTCACGTCATCCTCCTTTGTCTCAGCACTATTTCACTCACACTCTCATCCTCTTCCTTCCTTCCTTCCTTCTCTGGACCTTGCCCCTGATCGGGCGTCTGCAGCCCTCCGCCAGCGCGGCCGCGGCTTAGGAGCCAGCCGCACTGCTGCTCATCTCCAGGCCGATGCTCAGGACCTCCCAGCTGGGTAAGATCTGCTAGACTGCCCGGGGAAGCAGTGGTTTGCCGCCATTGGCCCAACGCTTCCTGAGTGAACCCTGATTGGACCACTGCGTTCTCTATCAACACTCATTGGCTGCTCATCGCACTCTCAATTTTTCCCCTGCTTCGGGCCATTGCGCCCATTGACTTGACTGGGAAGCGGGTGGATTTTTGGCCAGCACTGAGACTGTGATTGTTTTCTGCTGATTTACTTGCCTGTAAAACTGTTTCTGTAGTAGTTGATTTTGCTCAAAAAAATGAGTCAATTTGTTCTAAACAGCCGAATCCAAAAACTGTGTTGTGAACTGCTTCATTTTTTACCTTTCCTCTACCTCTTTCTCTGACCCCCCCCCCCAGCCTCGGGCCCGAACTGGCCCACCCTTCCTCTCTCTTCTTTCTTCTCCTCCACAGTAAGTTAATCCTCCTGCTACCCTAGTTCTTTTTTTTTTTTTTTGCTGATCTGTTTTTTTCTTTCTTTTCTTTCTCTGCCCTCCTTTCGCCACCCCCGTGGCGCTAGGTCAAGTTCCACTCTGCACCTGTCTCTGGTTGCCTCCACCCCCCGCCTCTGGCCTGTCTGTCTACTACGCGCCCCCTGATTAAGCCCTCACGTCATCCTCCTTTGTCTCAGCCTATTTCACTCACACTCTCCCCCTCTTCCTTCCTTCTCTAGACCTTGCTCCTGATCGGGCGTCTGCAGCCCTCCGCCGATGCGGCCACGGCTTAAGAGCCAGCCGCACTGCTGCTCACCTCCAGGCCGACACTCAGGACCTCCCAGCTGGGTAAGATCTGCTAGACTGCCCGGGGAAGCAGTGGTTTGCCGCCATTGGCCCAACGCTCTCCCCGAGTGAACCCTGATTGGACTACTGCGTTCTCTCTCTCAACACTCATTGGCTGCTCATCGCGCTCTCAATTTCTCCCCTGCTTTGGGCCGTTGCACCCATTGACTTGACTAGGAAGTGGACGGATTTTTATGCCCAACCCCCACCTCGCACCTTTAATTAACCAGGACCATCGCCATGCCCACCCAAAGGTTCCTCCCCCTAGAAAGCATATCACTGGTCTCCTGCTTGGGCCCTCCACCTATCATTGCCCTTGCATCCCTGAGTTTTACTGCCTCCAGACCCTCCTCTTCCTCTGCTCCTTCTCAACTCTATCATGCATTCCTCCCTGTCACTACTTCTACTTATCCTCTTTACCCTGTTCCCCCTACTCCTCCCTCTTGAAGACCCTTTCCCTTCCCCCTCACCAAGTTTCCAGTTAACCATCGCATATCGCAGCTCTGGCACTCTTCCACATGAGGTAAACCATACCCCCTTGGGACACTCCCTCTCAAAAATACCTCCCGCTCTCGCCTGTGGATTTTGGATCCACACACCTACCCCCCCCCACCCAACCTTACTGCTGAACTTTCGCACCCTCACTACTGCACGATCCTGCCCAAAAAGTAAACGCAAGCTTTCCCTCAAGGAAGTACGTCTGGGCACCCTGAAGTTCCTGCTCCTCATCCTACTGCTATCAGGAAATATTCTCCCCAACCCTGGCCCAAACAAAACCAAGGTCTCTACCCAGAATGGACCTTCTGGCGCTCTCTCGATCATATGCATAAACATCTGCAGTCTCCACCCCAAGTTTGACTCACTCCAAGCCTTTGCAACCTTACACAACCCTGATATCCTGGCAGTCGTTGAAACCTGGCTCACCCCCTCGATACCGGACCACGCAATCACCCTCCCAGGCTATAGTGTTTTTCGACTGGATCGGACATCAAGAAGAGGTGGAGGTTGTGCACTATACCTGAAAGATGCACTCCTGGGCCACCCCATTGATACTGCCCTCCCGGCCACCCGGGCACAGATTCTTCCCATTAGAATCCTTTTAGGGACTCACAATAAGGCTCTCTCAATAGTTACTGTGTATATTCCTCCTAGAGAGCAAGGACTGGGACTGCCTGCGGTACTGAACCTCGTTGGGTCACAACCACCTGACTCTGAAAACATCCTGCTTGGAGACCTTACTATCAACTGGCTTGCAGCCGAGGCCAGGGCTATCAGAGACTCTGTCATATCGGCCAGTCGTACACAGATGCTAGACTCCCCTACCAGAAAAAACTATAAAACAGGGACCAGCACCCTCCTGGATTGGATCCTGATCACTCACCCCACCAGAATCACGAACCACACTATCCTTCCTGACTCACTAAGTGACCATTCCCCGGTTTGCTGTACCTGGTCCAACAAATTTTGTAAACCCCCCCCCACAAAAACCCTCTATAGCAGAGCTCTACATCAAGTAGTCAGTTACCACTCTTCAAATCCCACCTTCTCCAGGCGGCCCGCCCGGCAATGATTAGTTTCTGCTTGCGGCATAGCGACCGGGTTAGGAATGAGTCCGGGAAGCTGGAGGGTCGGCCGGGAGAGGGCTTGAGCGTCCCAGGGACTGCTCGTCCTCTCCGGGGAGGGGATCCAGAGCCGGCGCTTGACTGTCCCCAGGTGGAGACCTGAGGCGCAGCAAGGGCGATGGCTAGGAAAGAAGGGGGAGCGACATGCCAGACGTCGGCGCTTAAGCGCCCTTAGCGTCAGGGACCGTGACGTCCTGATAAAAGAGAACACGGAAAAGCACCTTGCGGTCCTCTGCAGACGGAGCACTCAGGCCCCCACTCAAAGCCCTGCCTGCCCAGAGACAGCATCCCGACCTAGTCTCCAGGTGTCTCGGGTGTAGGGCCCCACCCTGCACCCGCCTGGGGTAAACCAAGGCTCCGTGAGGGATGGACTGCTCTGGTCTACAGGCAGGTGAGCGAGGGCTGAAAAGGCCGTAGAGTGTCTCCCGAAGAGAAGGGGACTGCAGGGGAGAGGAGGGGAAAAAAAAAAAAATCCCACCTTCTCCATAAGGACTGGATGCCTGTTCTCAGGGCAACTGACACCAGCTCTGCACTGGACCACTTCATACACATATTTAATGAAGCCTGCAACCAATTTGCTCCCCTAAAGAAGCGCAAAGTTAAATCTCTCTGCAACCCCTGGCTATCAGTGGACCTCCTTATGAAGCTGAAATCTAGGGACAACCTGTGGGAACTGGCCAGATCTACCGGTAGACAAGTTGACATCCAGAACTATAAACGTGCACGTAATGACTGCACTAAATCCATTCGGCAACAGACGTCCGACTACTACAACAAAGCCCTCACCAACACCTGGGGAAATGGGAAAGAGTTCTGGAACAACATAAAAGAAGTCACGGTGATGCAACCCAAAACATCACCGGCCACGATCAAGGTAAACGGGAGCACATTACTTGACCCAAAAAGCATTGCTGATACTTTCAACGAGGCATTCACTGACCTTACCAGTGTGCTTCCACCTGATTTCTTCAAAGATGAGGACCCCCCCACATCCCACAGCCACACCCTCCCTGCCAAACACCCTCCATTCTACTTTAAGGCAATAAAGGTGCATGATGTTCGCAAGTACATCACCAAAGCTCTATGCAAATCCAGAACTAGCAGCAACTCACTCGACCTCAAGCTTCTATCCCTCACACCAGAAGAAGTTTTAGGGCCTCTCACCAGGATCTTTAATCTCTCCCTCTCCCTCAGCCAGTTCCCGGACAAATGGAAATCAGCCACTGTCACCCCAATCCATAAAAGTGGTGACAAGACTACTGTATACACGGCAATTATCGCCCAATCTCTATTCTACCTCCTTTCTCAAAGGCATTGGAACGTATAGTAGCTGACCAACTCACTGACTACCTGGACAAATATAATATTCTCTGCCGGCAGCAACATGGCTTCAGAAAAGGCCATAGTACTGCATCCGCCCTCCTGGAATTCACAGGTGCTATCCACAGTTCCCTGAACAACGGTAAACCTACTGGAGCTATCTATATTGACCTCACAAAGGCCTTTGATACTGTACACCACCG
This sequence comes from Neoceratodus forsteri, assembly GCA_016271365.2. NCBI lineage: Eukaryota > Metazoa > Chordata > Ceratodontiformes > Ceratodontidae > Neoceratodus > Neoceratodus forsteri. The sequence continues at coordinate 1,102,434,092 of CM028135.1, read as the reverse complement.
CCTTCTACTTGGCCAACTTCAGTCCTCTGGTCTCTCCGCTGATTTAGTCACTTGGTTCAAAAGCTACCTTGAAAATCGATCCCAACGTGTAAAGATCGCAGATGTGCTGTCCGATACCAAACCTGTCAACTCTGGCGTCCCTCAGAGCTCTATCCTCGTCCCACTCCTCTTCAGTCTGTTCATTAACACCCTCCCAGACTCCTGCACTGAACAAATGATACTCTACCCTGACGATGCGGTAATTCTTGCATCCCATCAGGACACAAATCAGTTGCAAAAAAGTCTCTAGCAAGGTTTCAATACGGTTGAGAATTGGTTCATAAGGCATAAACTGATCCTTAACCAGAAAAAAAACCAAAACCATGATTTTCAGCAGCACCCACAATAAGAATAAGGATCACCACCTCACCATAAACACCACACATGGTGACCCTCTGGAACAGGTCCAATCATTTAAATACCTTGGGATCACCCTTGACTCACACCTCTCCTATGTTGATCACATAAATAATGTCGCCAAAGCTGCAAACTCCAGACTGGGCATGCTTTTCCGACACAGACGACACCTTAACCCTGAAGCACTGGGTGCTGCCGTCCAGAGCTCCATCATTACCGCCATTGACTACAGCCTTATAATCTATGGCTCTGCCACTGCTACTGCACTCAAACATGCAACTACCTCTCTCAACAAGGCTTGTCGGCTCATCACAGGTGCTCAACGCCTTACTCACACCTGTGACCTTTATACCCAAACCGGCTGGCTGCACTTAGAAAATCGAATAAAATATCAAACCTGCATGGTAGCAAAGAAAATTTTGATGGGTCTTGCACTTCCTGGAGTCTGTTCCCTCCTACAACCCAGAAACAGCAGCCGCAACACCAGGGGGACTAAGCCACAGCTTCTCCAAATTCCACGCTGCCGTACTACACAAGGTCAAAGATCCTTTGCCTTTAGAACTCCGAGCTGGATGTATGGACTCTCTAGTGATATTAACACCGTCACCTCGTGCGGCTCCTTCAAATCCAGCCTCCGCAAGTCTCTCACTGCCTCGAGTGCCTGTGACTGCCATTGATCATAACTGAATCATCCATCACCTCTGCCAGCCTGACCATATGCAAACCCCTACTGGCTGGGTGATGGTCACTATCCTTAACTCTCGCTAACGTCTGGGCACCCTCGCTAATCTCTGTTTCTTTGACAATGCCTTCCGGGTGGCACCCCCCCTGCCTCAGCCCTCCCCTAACTACAGCTCTGTCCCCTAACTACACCTCTGTGCCCTACCCTCTCCCCTTCCCTCACTCTCTCATCTCCTGCCCTTCCCTCTCTACCTTTGTCAACCCTAGTTCTAGCTTTCTATATGTATAGATAAGTGATTATTTGTCATACTGTCATCCTTGTTGTCTTGTTGTACCACATGATGTGGAACCTTTGTACAAGAGCCCTGGCTCAAAGGTATTTGTAATCCTAGACTGAAATAAATAAATAAATAAAAAAAATCTTATGACCAACACCTGTGTGTTCAAGTTTATTGACTAGCCTCCTGTGTGGGACAATGTTAAAGGCCTTGCTGAAGTCCAGGTACACCACTTCCACAGCCCCCCCCCCAGTCCACTGCTTTGGCCACCCAATTGAAGAATTCAATCAGGTTAGTCTGACATGATCTACCTCCGGTAAATCCGTGTTGTTTGGGGTTGAGTTTTCCTTCCTCTTTTAGGAAGTCTGCTATCCTTTCTTTAAGGAGTGTCTCCATGATTGACAAAGTGCATTAGGAACATGTTTTAGAATGCAACATAACCCTGATCCAAGTAATCTTAAATTCACAGGGATCGAACATGTTCCGCCTTTTAAAAGGGGTGATGGTTACTAGACTACTTCAGAAAAAACATGATACTGTGTCTTTAAACACTGTTACACTCAAAGGCCTAAATGAAGAAGTTGATTTCATTCCATTCCTAAAAGAGTAATGAGTATGTGTGAACTGATTGCTCAGTATTCCTAAATGCAAGCTTACGTGTGGTTTTACGTTGTAGTGTTAGTCACATGGGCTGTTCATTATGTTTTACCAGTCTCTTTCTTTTAGACAGAGACTCTGGTTGATGGACCCACATCGAATTGGAAATACTAACGGAATCAATCTTCATTAAGACATTTTGTAGGCTGATTTAACCTTTCTAATCTAAGTCTTGAGTCTGTGACCATATCTGAATTATTTGGTTTAGTTTGGTATGAGAATAGTGTGTTCTGTTCTGTATTCCCTATCTCTGGTTCCTGTTTAGTTCCTCTTCTTTCTGCATGACTCCCTCGTTGCCTTATCCCACTGCTTTTTCTCCCCCCTCCCTTTTTGCAAGTATTTTAAAATTGATGTTTTCTACTCTGCATAGGGGGAGTATATCTGTTTTGCCTACTGTTATTTTCATATGGATTGATTTGGTGTTCTGAGGTATTGAGTTGGTGGTAGAATTGATTATTACAAAAAGTGAATCGAAACTGAACACTGTACCTTTAAATTATACATTTAAATACCAGGGATGAAGCTAGGACACGCCCTCTGATGGAGGCCTGCATAAGGTGAAGCACCGGGGCTACGTGACTCCTCCTTGTTGATGCCTCAATAAACCGTTACATTTGTATCTTGCTTATCTCTGTCATTTTTTTTTGTTTTCCACCCTGTGAGTGCTGCAGTTTGTAGTGACCATTGGATTTGGGGTGAGCCACCCCTTGCCACACTCTTCCTGGATGCACTTTTTGTTACAGCTTGGAATGTTGGCGACCTGGGGGCTCCGTGGTGCCGGACAGTAACAGGCTGCTTGGAATTCTGGTGACCTTGCTGGCTTCATGGTGCTGGACAGTAATGGGTCAATTGGACTTTTAGTGACCTGGAGGCTCCATGGCCTCATCGAGGCAAAGGTCAGGAAGCATAGAAAACCAGGAGCAATTATAAAATTCACAAGTAGCATTTTATTATTTTCAATAACAATAAAATAAAAAATAAAATTATACAGGATAGCTTTTAAACAGGCAGTTAAAACAAAACAAAGCCCTTCCTATGAGGGTATCTCTAATTCTAAATTTCAGTCTTTCTCTCCCCCCAAAAAAAACAAAAGATTGCTCTTTTTTTATATGAAGTCTTTACCTTGCAATTAATTTCTGCATCCTGAGCTTGTTAAGAGACATCCTGTTTCTTACAAATTGTATTAGAGTTCTTGTTAGTTTTTTTTCTGAGCAGGCTTGCAGATAGAACACTGTGTCCCAAGCTGGACTCCTGCTGGCAGTTTTGCAAACAAGCCTGCGGAAGTCAAACTGCATCTCAAGGTTCACTCCGAGTTCCAGATAGCTTTTTGCAATCACTTCAACAATATAGCTATATACATTTTCAACCCAGAGAACCCAGTTTCCCATAAAGACCCACATATATTTTTATAACCACAGATAAGCAAGGGAGAAGAAAAGATAGAAACAGGAAGAAATAGTAAGTAAATGCAGAGAGACAGCAGGAGGGGAGAATCGTGAGATTGTCAGACTGATCAATTTGATTGTGCAGTCAGACAGACAAGAGACAGAAAAGATGCGGCTAGAACTGACCTTTGCTTTTTACTCTTTCTTTATAACAAATTGGGCAGGGTCTTATTCAGCCCTGTCACACATAGTGCTGGATGGTGGTGGCTTGCTTAGAATTCTGGTGACTTGGCTGGCGCCATTGTGTTGGGCAGTAATGGGCTCCGTGGAATGCTGGTGACCTGGGAGCCTCATGGTGTGGTGTAGTAATGGATTGCTTGGAATTCTGGCAGCCCAGCTGGCTCCATGGTGCTGGACAGTAATGGACTGCTTGGAATGCTAAGTGACCTAGGAGTTCCATGGTGCTGGATAGTAATATGAACATACTAATATAACCCCTCACCCCTGCCTTTCTAGCAAAATGACAGGTGACATGCTGTTGAAGCTGACAGCAGTACCTGGTGGGGACTGGGTTCGGGGAGGATGAGGTTACTCGGCACAGGGGACCTAGGTTTGGTTCCTCTGCACAGGGGCACCCAAGTAAATCCGAACACAGGAAGCAATAACTGTAATGTCCAGAACCAGGAATGGGATTCTCCAGTGTGGCTTTTATTCACATCCAAGCTGAACAAACAAAGCATAGACGGACCCCCATGGGGCTACATTTCCTGGTAATGCAGATTAGAGTCAACAGAACACTTTATCACTATCTCCAGCCCCCAGGCTCTAAACCCACCAGGCACACAGCCCGGACTTGCACACAGCTTTGGGTACACAGCCCAGCTTGTACACTACTTGGGTTTCCCCACTGGCCCGGCTCCCCCGCCGCCCACTTGATCCGCTGGGTCCATTTGAGGAATGAACCAATTATCCTGTTGTGGCTTTCCAAACCACACTAGAGCCTTTGACTCCTAGAGAATTTTCCTCACAATCCCATCGCCTGGGTACTTCCTCATCACTGGCCAAGTGCCTGAGGCAAAGTAGAAATCCACAGAAGAAACTGTAGAGGTGGACCTGGTCACCAAAGATGGGGGCACCCACCTCCAGCTCCCACAGCCCATACCCGCCATTTCTCTGGAAACTGAACAATTCTTTACTGAACTTTCAAATGTAGATTCAGGGTAGACGTCTGTCACATCTCCTCTACATATCATTTGCATCCCAACAAGCTCTGGACTTGAACCTACTTTTAATTTGCTTAGCCCATTACTCTAGGCTTCCACTATTTTAGTAGTTCAATCCCCACATTGTCACACCAGTCCCAGGGTGAAAAACATAGGCCCTTTTAGCAAGAGCAGACACTCACCCTCACATTGCAGGTGCCCCACAGGCAACTCACAAATCTTCTTGTTCTCCCAAATAAACTCTGGAACACATAGGCAGCTTTTCCTCTACAAGCAGAACTAGGGGGTTGCCCCAGGAATCTGCAGGGAACCCTTACCTGCCCCCCCATCCTCGAAGGGAGGGGGCACTGAGACCCGAAAACAGTGGTCTTCACCACTTCAATTATCTTCTGTGTCTCTCTTCAAGGTGGAAACACACACCCTTTTACTTAAAAGTACCCCTCTGTCAGGGCTGAGGCTCCTAGAGCCTTACTGAGCTGCTGAGCTGCTTTCTCAGCATGCTTCCAACACCAACTGACCACTGACTCTGTTCAAATCTTCCAGCGTTCTATTCCAACTCCCTAGCTGCAGATTCCAATGTGGCTCATGCAACTGCGATAGTTCTATTGGTGATGTAATCCCTCAGTCTCAGCTGAGACTGAGAACAGAGTGAGACAGTGTGAAACCCATTTAACTGGAGTTTCACAAGCTGCCTTCCCTGCCTACCACTAGGTCTTACTGGGATTCTAGTAACTCCAGGTAACAAGGGGGTTACACTAACATACGAAAAGAGCCAGCAGAAGAAAACCATCTCCTCTATCGCATCTGCTCAGTAAGTGATGCAGGGTCTGGTCTTACAATTTACGCCAGTGACCCTGCCCCCCCCCCAAGTGTCTCTCCCTCTCCCCCCTTCTCCTCTTCCTTAGTCCCAAGTGTTCCCTTTGTGATTGTCCCAGGCTCTCTTGAATGCTCCCACCGTCCTTGCTGATACCACCTCCTATGGCAGCTCAGTCCAGGCATACACCACCCTCTCCGTATAGAAATGCTTCCTTACATCCCTTCTGAATCCCCCCCATCAATTTTAGGCTGTGCCCCTTAGTGGTGCTGTTGTCACTCAATTTAAAGAGACCCTCCCTTTTCACTCTGTTAATTCCCTTCATGTACTTGAAAGTCTCTATCATATCACCCCTCTGCCTCCTCTCTTTCATGGAGTACATCCCCAGGGCTCCCAGCCTCTCCTTATAGGACCTATCGTGTAACCCCTCAATCATCTTGGTAGCCCTCCTGTGAACCCCCTCCAGCATGCTGATGTCCTTCTTAAGGTAAGGATGCCAGTAACTCACCCCATATTCTAAACGTGGTCTCACCAATGACCTGTACAATGGTAAAATAGCCTTGCTCCGCCTACTACTGAATCCCCTTGCAATACGCCCCAGCATCCTGTTGGCCTTCGCCACTGCCTTTTTACACTGAGAGGTGTGTTTCAGGTCACTCGTAGTCACTACCCAGATCCTTTATCTCTTGGGAAGCACTTACCTGAACCACTCCTGTGTAATACCCTGTCCTAGGGTTCTTGGCTCCTATGTGCAGCACTTTACACTTTTTGGCTTTGAAACCAAATTGCCAGATTCCTAACCATCTCACTAGTCCGGTGAGGTCCTCCATCAGGTCCTGTATCCCCTCCTTGGTGTTCACTCTCCCACAGAGTTTGGTGTTGTTAGCAAACAGGCACATTTTGCCTTTAATGCCTTCCCCGATGTCATTTATGAAGACATTGAACAACACTGGCCCTAGCACCGATCCCTGTGGGACCCAGCTGGTGAACTCCTTGGTGCTGGAGAACTCACCCCCAACCACTACTTTCTGGGTTCTACCACTCAACCAGTTTTGAACCCATTTTACCATATTCTCCCCCAACCCTGAGATCCCCATGTTTCATTATCAACCTTTTGTGTGGTACAGAATCGAAGGCCTTGCTAAAGTCCAGCTATACGATGTCCGCTGCCTGGCCTTTGTCCACTGACCTCGTGACCCAATCAAAGAACCTGATCAGGTTAATTTGACATGGCCTGCCTGCCACAAATCTGTGCTGTCTTTCATCCTGTAGACCATTCTCCTCTATGTACCTCACCAGTCTTTCCTTTAGCATGTAACGGGCTGCTTAGAATGCTGGTAATCGAGGGCCTTCATGGTATCAGACAGTAATGGGCTGCTTGGAATTCTGGGATATGGCTAACTCCATGGTGCTGGGCAGTAACTTCCTGCTTGGAATGCTGTTGACCTGGGGGCTCCATGGTGCTGGATAGTAATGGGCTGCTTAGAATTCTGGTGACCTGGGATGTCCATGGTGCTGGGTAGTAATGGGCTGTTTAGAATTCTAGTGATCTTGGGGCTCCATGGTCAGGCAGTAATGGGCTGCTTGGAATTCAGGTAAGCTGGCTGGCTCCATGGTGCCAAGCAGTAGTGGGCAATGTGGAAGAAACTGGTGACCTGAGAGCTCCATGGTGCTGGGTAGTAATGGGCTGTTTAGAATTCTAGTGACCTGGGGGCTCCATGGTCAGGCAGTAATGGGCTGCTTAGAATTCTGGTGACCTGGGATGTCCATGGTGCCGTGTAGTAATGGCTGTTTAGAATTCTAGTGACCTTGGGGATCCATGGTCAGGCAGTAATGGGCTGCTTGGAATTCAGGTAAGCTGGCTGGCTCTATGGTGCCAAGCAGTAGTGGGCAATGTGGAAGAAACTGGTGACCTGAGAGCTCCATGGTGCCGGGTAGTAATGGGCTGTTTAGAATTCTAGTGACCTGGGGGCTCCATGGTCAGGCAGTAATGGGCTGCTTAGAATTCTGGTGACCTGGGATGTCCATGGTGCCGGGTAGTAATGGCTGTTTAGAATTCTAGTGACCTGGGGGCTCCATGGTCAGGCAGTAATGGACTGCTTGGAATTCAGGTAAGCTGGCTGGCTCCATGGTGCCAAGCAGTAGTGGGCAATGTGGAAGAAACTGGTGACCTGAGAGCTCCATGGTGCCGGGTAGTAATGGGCTGTTTAGAATTCTAGTGACCTGGGGGCTCCATGGTCAGGCAGTAATGGGCTGCTTAGAATTCTGGTGACCTGGGATGTCCATGGTGCCGGGTAGTAATGGCTGTTTAGAATTCTAGTGACCTGGGGGCTCCATGGTCAGGCAGTAATGGGCTGCTTGGAATTCAGGTAAGCTGGCTGGCTGCATGGTGCCAAGCAGTAGTGGGCAATGTGGAAGAAACCGGTGACCTGAGAGCTCCATGGTGCTAGGCAGTAATGTGCTGCTTGGAATGCTAGTAACGTGGGGGCACCATGATGCCAGGCAGCAATGGGCTGCTTAGAATTTTGGTGATTTGGGAGGTCCATGGTCCAGGGCAGTAATGGGCTACTTGGAATCCTGTTGACCTGGGGGCTCCATGATGCTGGTCAGTAATCATACTAAGGTAAAGAAAAAGAGCTAGTAGGCCGAGACCCATAATGCTCTTATGCTAGGCCAAAGGATAGTATGATAAATTGTACCTAGAAATAATTAACTTGTCAAGACGATGTTTAAAAGTATCCTAGTGTCACTCATAATTACAACAGATGGAAGTTTGTTCCAAGGTCCAGTGGTTCTCAAGGTAAAGAAAAACTTCCGATTATTATGCTTAAATGATTTGCCAACCAGCTGAAGAGGATGACCTCTAGTATTATATGTAGATGACCTGAATGTAAGACCTAACTCGGTCATGACATACGGATCATGGACAACATCATATAGAAATAGAAGGTCGCCTCTCAAGCATCTAGTAGTAAGAGGCATAAGTTTTAAAGTGTCTAGCCTGTGTTCATAGGATGCAGATTGAAGACCAGATATTATTTCAGTGTACTTTCTCTGTACTTTTTCAAGGGTACTAATATCAGATTTTTTAAATGGACATATAACTGCGATGCATACTCAAGATGAGGTCTGACGTAGGACCTAAACAAGGGCATTAACAGCTCACAATCTCTAGATCTGATATTACGAAGGATCGACCAAACAACTTTGTTAGATGGAAATACAAAATCACACATGCCCCCACAATGCAAAGCATCATGGGCTGCATATGCAAATCACCACAGAATGTTATGCTGGTCCAACTTTAAGCAGAATTGCATGGTGCCGAAAGGCCTCTCACACAGTTTGCAAAGGGTGCTAACAGAAGACATAGACACGTGTTTCGTCCTACCAGGACTCATCAGTATTCCTGCCTGTTTGACACCCCAGTGGAATGGACCAGCTACCCTAAGGCAGTGTGCCTGGGATATATTGTGGTGAACCCATTAAAATAAAAACGATTTAAAGACAAAGAACCTCTATGCGTAAACACTGAGGCAAGGGTTACCCCAAAGGGCATTTGTCTGGGAAGCCAAATTTCAAGAAAATAAAATCACACATGCCCCCACAATGCAAAAGCATCATGGGTTGCATATGCAAATCACCACAGAATGTTATGCTGGTCCAACTTTAAGCAGAATTGCATGGTGCCGAAAGACCTCTCACACAGTTTGCAAAGGGTGCTAACAGAAGACATAGACACGTGTTTCGTCCTACCAGGACTCATCAGTATGCCTCGTCTGTTTGACACCCCAGTGGAATGGACCAGCTACCCCTAAGGCAGTGTGCCTGGGATATATTGTGGTGAACCCATTAAAATAAAAAACGATTTAAAAGACAAAGAACCTCTGTGCGTAAACACTGAGGCAAAGGTTACCCCAAAGGGCATTTGGCTGGGAAGCCAAGTTTCAAGAAAAATACAAAAATCACACATGCCCCCACAATGCAAAGCATCATGGGCTGCATATGCAAATCACCACAGAATGTTATGCTGGTCCAACTTTAAGCAGAATTGCATGGTGCGAAAGGCCCTCTCACAGTTTGCAAAGGTGCTAACAGAAGACATAGACATGGTTTCGTCTCTACCAGGACTCATCAGTATGCCTTGTCTGTTTGACACCCCAGTGGAATGGACAGCTACCTAAGGCAGTGTGCCTGGGATATATTGTGGTGAACCCATTAAAATAAAAAGCGATTTAAAGACAAAAGAACCTCTGTGCGTAAACACTGAGGCAAGTGTGAGAGGCCTTTCGGCACCATGCAATTCTGCTTAAAGTTGGACCAGCATAACATTCTGTGGTGATTTACATGTAGCCCATGATGCTTTGCATTGTGGGGCATGTGTGATTTTGTATTTTCTTGAAATTTGGCTTCCCAGCCAAATGCCCTTTGGGGTAACCCTTGCCTCAGTGTTTATGCACAGAGGTTCTTTGTCTTTTAAATAGTTTTTTATTTTAATGGGTTCACCACAGTATATCCCAGGCACACTGCCTTAGGGGTAGCTGGTCCATTCCACTGGGGTGTCAAACAGACGAGGCATACTGATGAGTCCTGGTAGGATGAAACACATGTCTATGTCTTCTGTTAGCACCCTTTGCAAACTGTGTGAGAGGCCTTTCGACACCATGCAATTCTGCTTAAAGTTGGACCAGCATAACATTCTGTGGTGATTTGCATATGCAGCCCATGATGCTTTGCATTGTGGGGGCATGTGTGATTTTGTATTTTCTTGAAATTTGGCTTCCCAGCCAAATGCCCTTTGGGGTAACCCTTGCCTCAGTGTTTACGCACAGAGGTTCTTTAACTTTGTTAGATGTACTAATAACTGAATTCAAATGTTCTGAATATGTTAAATCATTCGAAATAGTAATTCCTAGGTCTCTCTCATCAGTGGTGGCACAAAGCATGGAACCATCTGGTGAGTATTGAAAGTTTAAGTTATTGGAGCCCAAGTGCATAACATTGCTCTTGGTAGAGTTCAGTTTCATACCCCATGTATCAGTCCAGTTGGAAATAATGTCAAGATCATGCTGAATTAAAGATATCTGATCCGAGTTTGAACAAGGTCCCCCAATCTTCACATCATCTGCGTATTTTGTTGTAGTGGAAAGACAATAGTGGGTTAAGTTGGCAATGAAAGCTTGAAAAAGACAGGGGCCAAGAACCAAGCCTTGTGGAACACCGCTCAAGACCTTACCGGTGTTAGAAAGAACACCATTGATGATCACCCTTTGTGTTCTATTACAAAGCCAATTTTTAATCCAAGCAATTATGTAGTTATTAATATTGAATCCTCTAAGTTTATGAATTAGAGCCCAATGTGGCATGGTATCAAAAGCTTTACTGAAATCTATAAAAATGACATCACAAGGTATCCCACTGTTCAGGAAAGTACTAAATTGTTCGTAAAAACAAAGCAGGTTAGTTGAACAACTTCTACCCTTCTTAAAGCCATGTTACTGAGGATCATTTACATCAATAACTGGAGCAATAATATCTTTAAGGGGACTTTCCATAACTTTACAGATAGAAGAAGTTAAGCTGATGGGCCGATAGTTTTCCCAAAGACGTTTAGAACCCTTTTCATAGATTGGAACAACTGCTGCCTCTTTCCATTCAGTAGGAATGTAATTATTCTGTAAGAAAAAGTTCAAACAGGAGTTTAAGTGGAAGGGCAGTGTGGTCAGCCAACAGATATAATGAATGACCTGCTATGTTATCTGGACCAGGACAGAATTTACCTTTAAGGTGTACGTAGTTTATTACAAGTAAGTTACACAGTGAAGATAATCGGAGAATCAGAATGATTGATGACGGGTTGGGATATTAGGAAATCTGATGCAGAAAATAATTTACAGAATTCAGTATTAAATACTTCGGCCATGGTTTTGGAGTCATGAATGAGAATATTGTCTACTATAAGAGGCCGCACCTTGCATGGTGTTTTCCTAAGAGAATTATTATAAGAATACAATTGTTTAGTGTTGGATTTATTAGCTGTCTTGGCCGAATTCAGTTCCAATCTAGATTTAGCCCTTTTAATAACTGATTTACATTTCTTATTAGATTTTTTTTACAAGACTCCCAATTAGATGTGATCTTGTTTTTAAGAAAGTTACGATATTTTTTGTTTTTATATCTGATCAATCTTTTTATATTGTGATTCATCCATTTAAGTATCTGTTTTCCATTTGAATTCTTAGTTTTAGAGGGAATGTGAGTATCCCTAAGACTAGTAATGACTGACTTACATACAACTCAACTTTGTTGAGGTGATTGATAAACAAACATGGATATCCAATCAAAATCCTCCAAATGCTGCTTGATAACAGGAAGATCAGCTTTATCAAATATATGATTGAAGAATTATAGATAGTATGATTCTGTAAAGTGAATAAAATAGAGGTATGATCACTACCTCCACTAGGTGAGGATATTCTCACATCCCTAATATCCAATTCAGCACTACCCAAGACAGGGTCTGAAATATTGTTACCCCTAGTGGCAGATGTTACCCATTGTTTCATGTCAAGTTCCAGACAGGTAGTCATGAACTTACTACCTTTGCCACTAGAGGCAGAGGAAAACTGCCAGTTAATGTCTGAAAGATTAAAGTCTCCAGATTAATTAAGACATTACCCATTTGATTGGCAATTTCAAATTCAGATAAAACAGCATCCAGAATTTGACTAGGTGAATTAGGGGGAAGATAACATGTCCCAAGGATAATAAAATCCTGTTTTGAAAGGAAGAGTTTAATCCAAAGACTCTCAGTCAAAAGATTATGAGTTTTAACAGAAGTAGAAATATTCACAGCATTAATGTTATTATTAATAAATAAAGCAACCCCAGCACCCTTTCTTTTCAGTCGGTTTTGTGAATTAGTAGTGTAACCAGGTAAATGCATGATGTCCCAGAGTGACTTATCATCTCCCCAGGTTTCACAAACAGAGATGATATCTATGTCATTGTTGAGAGCTCTAATTTGTAGTTCATCATATTTCTGATTCAAACTCCTAGCATTAAAACTAAGGAAATATAAATATTGACTAGAAAGTTTACATGAATCAAGAGAAGAGGAATAAACCCTCGACTCCCCCCCCCACCAAAGTCTAGTTTAAATTGTTATTGATTAATGACAGGAATTGTTTGCTTAACAGAACATTACCTCGTCTGCTAAGGTGCAGACTGTCAAGAGCAGAAAAGTTCTGGTCTATCTGAAAACTCCTCCCAATGGGTAATACAGGAAATGTTTTGACGCAGACACCAGTGCCGAAGCCAGTTATTAATAATTTAAATTTTTTGATTAAGAAATAACGAGTATCGAGGTATAGGTAGAATCTCCGAAAAGCATATCTCACACCCAGGTTCAATCATTTTATTAGTCATAGCAACATATGCTGGTTTAATGTTCTGAACTGAGTCCTTATAAATGTTGTTAGCTCCTGCATGAATAATACAAAGTGGGTTGATGTCCTGGGAGCCAATAACGTTGACAGCCATTCGTGTAAGAGCAGCAGTTTTGGCTCCACTAAAACTAGAACAGGTCCTGTTACGTTTATCAGGTTCACAGATAGCCCTGTCCAAATGTTTAACAATAGAATCACCCACTACAAAGGTTTGCCTAGAATATGTAACATCCATATTGGAGACAGACAAAGGAATCTCAACTTGTCTTTCATTGTTCACTTGGGAACATAAGCAGCAGGCTGGTAAGGACAGAGGTCTGGGGTTATATTCTGTTTTAACTGAAATATTTGAATAGTTTTGTAAGTGAAATTAGTTCTATGTGTTAAAAATTATTACCTTGAGTTAGAACTGTTACTTGGGCTGTGATATTGTAACTTTGGAGGCTTGGGAACAGTTGTTTGGCAGTGATAATTAGAGTGAAATTTAAATGTGTTGTTTGCCTGGTGTTAGGGGAAGGGGCCATTAACAGGAATTACCTTGTCTTTAACAGGAATTACCTTGTCTTTCATTGTTCACTTGGGAACATAAGCAGGAGGCTGGTAAGGACAGAGGTGTGGGGTTTATTCTGTTTTAACTGAAATATTTGAATAATTTTGTAAGTGAAATTAGTTCTATGTGTAAAAAATTATTACCTTGAGTTAGAACTGTTACTTGGGCCTTGATATTGTAACTTTTGAGGCTTGTGAACAGTTGTTTGGCAGTGATAATTAGAGTGAAATTTAAATGTGTTGTCTGCCTGGTGTTGGTAAGAGCCCTCCTACCCATCCTGTTCTGTAGGCTTTCTTAAATACTGAAAAGCCACTGGGGGTTGGGATTGAAGGGCTGAGTATTTCTGTTTGGGACTGAAATTCGAAGCAACGTTAGCTGGTGGGCCTGTGACATCATACGGTACCTGATGTCTGCATACACACACTGTTAGTGGGACTGAACACACACTGGACTGTATGTGTTTGTGAGACCTGGGAACTTTACTGGTGGGGTTGAAATTGGGTTTATAAATAACTGCAGTCAGTATAGAGAGAAACTGTATTCCAGGGGAAAGGGACTGAGAAAAGGGGGTATGCCATTATAAACAGAGGGGGATAAACAGGGTGGCCATATTCCACCATGGCAGGCATCTTCGGAAGGGTTGGTGGCTGCACAGGCTGTGGGATGGCAATAATTCTAAATTGGGCCTGGAGAGGAGGCTGCCCACTCTGTAGACAGCTATCTTATATCAGGAGTGAAGTATATTGTTAAGGAGTAAGCTGGGGAGCTGGGGGTGTCCAAGGATCAAGGGTACGGATATGGGCAGCAGAAGGGTGGGGCTGAGGGAAGGCTGGGGCAACGCTGTGAAATTACAGGACGTTATGTTACAGCAAGCAGGAGGGGGGATATTAGGGGCAGAGGACCCTTAGATAGGGATGTTGATGCTAAGGGGAAAACGTACGGGGTGAACGTTCTGAATACAAAGAGAGTGGAGGGGGAAGAGTCTGGAGGGACTGTTGTGCAGAACCTAAAACAGCAGACTGTGGGAAGGAGCTCTAAGGTGAACAGAGCAAGAGGGAAGAAGAGGGCAGTTTAAGAGGTGCAGTCAGGGAAACTCGGGTTACTTGGTGGAGGCTGACATGAGTGTCACAATAAATTTGAGCTACTAAGCAACCTAGAGGGAAGGAAGGGTTGGAGGAAATAGGAAACTTCTTACAGAGGCCGGGGAGGAGTTGGATACCCATAGGGCATCACAGACCCAGCAATGGAAAGGATAGAAATAGCCCCAGAGGGAGAAGGGAAACATAAATGTTAAGCAAATGGGAGATGCAACATATTGCAGACATGAGGAGAGCATGATTGGAGAGAAACTGGGAGACAATGAGGTGGAGAGAGCCCCTTCAGCAGGGGTCAGTACCAAGGATGAGGCCCTAGCAAAGGGACCCACAGAGAGCCTCTGGAGGCAGGGGTACTATTACAAGGGGAGGATGGTGGTGGGGGAAGGATACCATCAGGGCCAGGATAAATAGCTTCGGATAAGAGAGGGTTAAAGGGGACACCTATTCAGAGGGGGTTTGAGTTAAGTGGGCAAAATAACGAGGGAGGCAGAAAGGGGAGGGTGACAAGGGGGTCTCTAATAAGGCAGGAAGACTCCCATGGAATTGAGATCATGAATAAAGGGGGGGATGGGGATTGAGAGGGCATAGTGGAGGTAACCATAAGGATGATGGCAGTGTTACGGTTCTGTTATTGGGAGACTCGATGATTAGGGGTATCCAGTGGGAGGGACAGGGGGGTGGATGCCATAGCCAGGTGAAGGTAGTGAGTATCTCTGGGCTGACAGTGCACAGAGCAAAGTTCATGGTGTATGAACTGGTTAGGGATTGTGGAGGGAAACCAGATTTCCTGGTGCATTTGGGAACTAACGATCTAGAGGGAAATAGCGTTTTGGAAATCCAAGCAAGGTTCCAAGAACTTGCCAGAGTCTGTCGGGATAATGGATACAACATTTCCTTTTCGGAGATATTGCCAGTACCAAAGGCCTCAGTGGAGAAAAAAATGAAGCTCACAGAGGTTAATGACTGGCTCAGGAAATGGGGTGAAGAGAGTGGGTTGGGGATGTTAGGAAACTGGAATGGAGTTTGGGAGGATAAGGTACTGTATGCCAAGGACAGGTTTCATCTTGCCCCATTAGGGAAGGAAGTCCTTAAACAGGGATGGCTGACTACATACAAGAAAGGTGGGGTTTAAACTTGTTGGGGGGGAAGGGATAAGGAGGGGCTGACCGAAGCCCTCCTCCAGATGAGGGAGTAGCCTTCAAACCCAAGGGGAGGGAAACAGACTGGGATGGTGGTTTCAGGAGGAGCAGAGGGAGGATGGAGTATAAGGAATCTGGGTGGGGTTCGACAAGAGGATCAGGGATAAGGGGTGGGGGTTGGTGTTAGTAAATGCCAGGAGCTTGGGAAACAAGTTGCCAGAGTTCCAGGCCATGCTGTTCGAGGGGGAAGGGGGTGGATATGGTGGCAGTCATGGAGACGTGGGCCAACAAAAACCATGACTGGGACCTAAACGTGGGGGTACACTATGCTTAGGAAGGATAGAAAGGAGGGCAGAGGGGGTGGAGTGGCTATGTTCATTAGAGATGACATAGAAATTGCTAGGGTAGAAGAGGCAGAGGAAAACGTGGAGGCCTTATGGGTCACCTTACGATCCCCAGCAGGAGAGAAGGTCAAGCTGGGTGTAGTATATAGGCCCCCCGGGATGAGTGAAGTTCTAGAGGATGGTTTGCTGGACAACATCATTGCCCAGTGTGGACCAAAAGGGGAAGGAGTGGTGTTGATGGGGGACCTAAATATGCCAGGTACAAACTGGGAACCATGTCCTCTAAGGTGGCCAAGGAGCAGAGGCTGCTGGACGGCTTCCAGGATGTGTTCTAACACAGCATTTGATGGAGCCCACAAGGAGGGCATGTCCTGGGCGTGGTTCTGGCAGATGGGGATCTGGTGAGGGACCTGGTTGTACAGGACTCCCTGACTGGGAGCGACCACAATACTGTCTGGTTTCAGATAAGCATGGGGGGAGGGGGTTGGAGATCTAGGACACTGGTAGTGGACTTCAGGGGGGCAGACTTTGTGGGCATGGGAAATATTCTCAAGGATCACTTGAAGAGGATTATATCAATGACAAGTGTGGAAAGGAGATGGGAGGTCATAAAACGGGGACTTCATGAGGCAGTCAGGATCTGCACTAAGTTGAAACGTAAGGAGCAAGGTCACATAAACCATGCTGGTGGTCCAGTGAGGTACAGCTAGCAGTCAGAGAAAAGAAGGCGGTCTACAAAAAATATAAAACAACAAGAGGGGATAGGGATAAGGAAATGTACCATCTTGTATCTAGAAAAGTCACCTGTATGGTGAGGGGAGCAAAGTCCAGTAAAGAGCAGCGGCTGGCACAGGGGATACGTGGAGGGGCAAAGGGGTTCTTCCGGTACATTGGGGAGCAGAGAAAAACTAAGAGCCATTTCAGCAGATTGAGATCAGAAGGAGGGTGGGCGGAAGAGGCGAGGGACCAGGCAGAGGTATTTAACGAGTACTTTGCCTCTGTGTTCACTAGGGAGGGGGATGGGGTATCTACAAAGCAAGGCATGAAGGGGATAGAAGCGGCAGTGAGTGGGATCAGGGGAGCAACAGAAATGGAGCAAGAGGGAGGGAGAGGTACCCCAAGGGTGTCACATCTGGATAAGGGTAAAAAGGCCTGTAAGGGGGAAGGGATGGATGATGCTATCTCCGCCAAAAGGGTGTGGTTAGCCCTCAAGGCCCTAAAGAAAGACAAATCTCCTGGGCCGGATGGCATTCATCCGAGAGTACTGTGGGAAGTGGCGGACATACTGGCTGCACCCCTGATGGAGCTCATCAACAGGTCACTTGAGACAGGGAGGGTACCTAGGGATTGGCGAGAGGCACATGTGGTGCAAATCCATAAAGGGGGGTCGAGGGAAGTACCAGGTAACTATAGACCCATCAGTTTGACCTCAGTGGTGGGAAGATTAATGGAAAATATACTAAAGGAACGATTGGGGTGTACTTGGAGGAGGTGGGAGGTCTGGATAGTCGGCAATATGGGTTTGTGCCAGGCAGATCATGTCAAACCAATCTTGTGGAGTTCTACTGAATGGTAACATCAGAACTGGACAGGGAAAGCCTGTGGATGTATTATTCTTGGACTTCAGCAAGGCGTTTGACTCTATCCCCCAATGGTCTGGTGGAGAAACTGATGGGGTTAGAGTAGCCCTTTGATGGTCAGATAGAGTGAAAACTGGCTAGCTGGACGCACCCAGAGAGTGAGTTGTCTGTGGGGAGCTCTCAAACCCTAGAGAGGTTGGTAGTGGGGTACCGCAGGGCTCGGTCCTGGGTCTGATCCTGTTTAATGCATACATATCGGACATCAGGGAGGGTATAGGGTGTGAAATGAGTCTCTTCGTGAATGACTCGAAGAGGGGAGGTTGGCCCTGCAAGAGGACCTGGACACCATGGAAAGCTGAGCTCACACATGGAAATTAAATTTCAACATCACCAAGTGCAAGGTGTTGCATCTTGGTCGGGGAAATCCTAAACACAGGTACACCCTGGGAGGGGAGGCGCCAGAGTCCTCAATAGGGGAAAAAGACCTAGGGGTCATGGTGGATGCATGTGTGAATAACTCTGAGCAGTGCAGGAGAGCGGCTAGCAAGGCAAACAGGATGTTGGGATGCATCGTAAGGGGGATCACCTCTAGGAGCAAGGAAGTGATTCTGCTGCTGTACAATTGACTGGTTAGACCACACCTTGAGTACTGTGTACAGTACTGGAGACCACACTTGAAGAGGGACATAGAGCTCCTGGAGAGGGTACAGAGGAGGGCAACTAAGATGATATGAGGACTAGGGGATATGACGTATGAGGACAGACTTGAGGAGCTCTGCCTGTTTTCATTGGAGGAGAGGAGAGACAGGGGACATGATTGAGGTCTTCAAGTACCTCAAGGGAATAAATAGGGTAAATATGGAGGGGATCTTTAGACTAAAGCAGGGAGGTATCACCAGAGGGCATGGTTTGAAGTTGGAAGGTGGAAGGGTGAGGGGGGAAAAGAGGAGATTTTTCACTGAGAGGGTGGTGGACCCTTGAATGCACTGCCTGGCGAGCTGGTTCAGAGATCCACAGTGGAGGACTTCAAGAGGGTGGGACAGACACAGAAAGTGGATGAATCAGATGATGGCCTGTCCCGGGGGGTGGGGATGGATGATAGGAGTTTCTGGAGCACAAGGGATGGGAGGGCCTCGGCACCCAACTAAGGATCTAAGGTTCGAGCAGACTCGATAGACCATAAGGCCTAATCTGCTGGCAAATAGTATGTTAGTAACTTCATTTTCAGACGTTACAGCATTATTAGATAAAAAATCAATTAAATGAATATCAGCAGTGAAAATAAGAGGGGGTTGGAGAGCTAAAATTAGACATGCCTGTGTCATTATAGAGAATGCCTATAGGGTTACTACTATCAGTGGGAACCTCTGTTGGGGTGCATGATGTATCAATAGGAAGGGGGGACAGGGGGTCAAAACTATTGTATAGTGAAATGTTAAAATGCTCAGCCCTTCTCCTTTTTTTTTAGTAACTTTTAGCCTTTGAACACTATACCAGGTAGCATCCTCTGCACTGTTCTCATGGCAAGGCATGGGCTGCTTGGAATTCAGCTGAGCTGGTTGGCTCCATGGTACCAGGCAGTAATGGGCTGTGTAGAGACTGGTGACCTGGGGGCTCCATGGTACCAGGCAGTAATGGGCTGTGAAGAGACTGGTGACCTGGGGGCTTCATGGTACCAGGCAGTAATGGGCTGTGTTGAGACTGGTGACCTGGGGGCTCCATGGTACCAGGCAGTAATG
Source organism: Neoceratodus forsteri (assembly GCA_016271365.2). Lineage (NCBI taxonomy): Eukaryota > Metazoa > Chordata > Ceratodontiformes > Ceratodontidae > Neoceratodus > Neoceratodus forsteri. The sequence continues at coordinate 1,102,414,761 of CM028135.1, read as the reverse complement.
GGCTGTGTTGAGACTGGTGACCTGGGGCTCCATGGTACCAGGCAGTAATGGGCTGTGTGAGACTGGTGACCTGGGGGCTCCATGGTACCAGGCAGTAATGGGCTGTGTAGAGACTGGTGACCTGGGGCTCCATGGTACCAGGCAGTAATGGGCTGTGTTGAGACTGGTGACCTGGGGCTCCATGGTACCAGGCAGTAATGGGCTGTGTTGAGACTGGTGACCTGGGGGCTCCATGGTACCAGGCAGTAATGGGCTGCTTGGAGACTGGTGACCTGGGGCTCCATGGTACCAGGCAGTAATGGGCTGTTGAGAACTGGTGACCTGGGGCTCCATGGTACCAGGCAGTAATGGGCTGTGTTGAGACTGGTGACCTGGGGGCTCCATGGTACCAGGCAGTATGGGCTGCTTGAACTGGTGACCTGTGGGCTCCATGGTACCAGGCAGTAATGGGCTGTGTAGAGACTGGTGACCTGGGGCTCCATGGTACCAGGCAGTAATGGGCTGTGTTGAGACTGGTGACCTGGGGGCTCCATGGTACCAGGCAGTAATGGGCTGTGTTGAGACTGGTGACCTGGGGGCTCCATGGTACCAGGCAGTAATGGGCTGTGTAGAGACTGGTGACCTGGGGGCTCCATGGTACCAGGCAGTAATGGGCTGTGTAGAGACTGGTGACCTGGGGGCTCCATGGTACCAGGCAGTAATGGGCTGTGTTGAGACTGGTGACCTGGGGCTCCATGGTACCAGGCAGTAATGGGCTGTGTTGAGACTGGTGACCTGGGGGCTCCATGGTACCAGGCAGTAATGGGCTGTGTTGAGACTGGTGACCTGGGGCTCCATGGTACCAGGCAGTAATGGGCTGTGTTGAGACTGGTGACCTGGGGGCTCCATGGTACCAGGCAGTAATGGGCTGTGTTGAGACTGGTGACCTGGGGGCTCCATGGTACCAGGCAGTAATGGGCTGTGTTGAGACTGGTGACCTGGGGGCTCCATGGTACCAGGCAGTAATGGGCTGTGTTGAGACTGGTGACCTGGGGGCTCCATGGTACCAGGCAGTAATGGGCTGTGTAGAGACTGGTGACCTGGGGGCTCCATGGTACCAGGCAGTAATGGGCTGTGTTGAGACTGGTGACCTGGGGCTCCATGGTACCAGGCAGTAATGGGCTGTGTTGAGACTGGTGACCTGGGGCTCCATGGTACCAGGCAGTAATGGGCTGTGTTGAGACTGGTGACCTGGGGGCTCCATGGTACCAGGCAGTAATGGGCTGCTTGGAAACTGGTGACCTGGGGGCTCCATGGTACCAGGCAGTAATGGGCTGTGTTGAGACTGATGACCTGGGGCTCCATGGTACCAGGCAGTAACGGGCTGCTTGGAAACTGGTGACCTGGGGCTCCATGGTACCAGGCAGTAATGGGCTGTGTGAGGACTGGTGACCTGGGGCTCCATGGTACCAGGCAGTAATGGGCTGTGTTGAGACTGGTGACCTGGGGCTCCATGGTACCAGGCAGTAATGGGCTGTGTTGAGACTGGTGACCTGGGGCTCCATGGTACCAGGCAGTAATGGGCTGTGTTGAGACTGGTGACCTGGGGCTCCATGGTACCAGGCAGTAATGGGCTGTGTTGAGACTGGTGACCTGGGGCTCCATGGTACCAGGCTGTAATGGGCTGTGTTGAGACTGGTGACCTGGGGCTCCATGGTACCAGGCAGTAATGGGCTGTGTTGAGACTGGTGACCTGGGGGCTCCATGGTACCAGGCAGTAATGGGCTGTGTGAGACTGGTGACCTGGGGCTCCATGGTACCAGGCAGTAATGGGCTGTGTTGAGACTGGTGACCTGGGGCCTCCATGGTACCAGGCAGTAATGGGCTGTGTTGAGACTGGTGACCTGGGGGCTCCATGGTACCAGGCAGTAATGGGCTGCTTGGAAACTGGTGACCTGGGGGCTCCATGGTACCAGGCAGTAATGGGCTGCTTGGAAACTGGTGACCTGGGGGCTCCATGGTACCAGGCAGTAATGGGCTGTGTTGAGACTGGTGACCTGGGGGCTCCATGGTACCAGGCAGTAATGGGCTGTGTTGAGACTGGTGACCTGGGGGCTCCATGGTACCAGGCAGTAATGGGCTGTGTAGAGACTGGTGACCTGGGGCTCCATGGTACCAGGCAGTAATGGGCTGTGTTGAGACTGGTGACCTGGGGCTCCATGGTACCAGGCAGTAATGGGCTGTGTTGAGACTGGTGACCTGGGGGCTCCATGGTCCAGGCAGTAATGGGCTGTGTAGAGACTGGTGACCTGGGGCTCCATGGTACCAGGCAGTAATGGCTGTGTAGAGACTGGTGACCTGGGGCTCCATGGTACCAGGCAGTAATGGGCTGTGTTGAGACTGGTGACCTGGGGCTCCATGGTACCAGGCAGTAATGGGCTGTGTTGAGACTGGTGACCTGGGGCTCCATGGTACCAGGCAGTAATGGGCTGTGTTGAGACTGGTGACCTGGGGCTCCATGGTACCAGGCAGTAATGGGCTGTGTTGAGACTGGTGACCTGGGGGCTCCATGGTACCAGGCAGTAATGGGCTGTGTTGAGACTGGTGACCTGGGGCTCCATGGTACCAGGCAGTAATGGCTGTGTTGAGACTGGTGACCTGGGGCTCCATGGTACCAGGCAGTACTGGGCTGTGTTGAGACTGGTGACCTGGGGCTCCATGGTACCAGGCAGTAATGGGCTGTGTTGAGACTGGTGACCTGGGGCTCCATGGTACCAGGCAGTAATGGGCTGCTTGTAATACTGATGACCTGGGGCGCCATGGTGACCAGGCAGTAATGGGCTGCTTGGAATACTGAAGAGCTGGGGGCTTCATGGTGTCGGGCAGTAATGGTCTGTTTGGAGTATTGATGAGTTGGGGGCTTCTTGGTGCTGGGCAGTAATGGGCTGCTTGGAATACTGATGAGCTGGGGGCTTCATGGTGTCGGGCAGTAATGGGCTGTTTGGAGTATTGATGAGATGGGGGCTTCCTGGTGCCAGGCAGTAATAGGCTGCTTGGAATATCAATGGGCTGGGGGCTTCATGGTTCCGGGCAGTAATGGGCTGCTTGGAATTCTGATGAGCTGGGGGCTTCATGGTGCTGGGCAGTAATCAGCTGCTTGGAATACTGATGAGCTGGGGGCTTCGTGGTGCCAGGCAGCAGTGGGTTGCTTGGAATTCTGGGGACCTGGGGGCTCCATGGTGCCGGGCAATAATGGGCTGCTTGGAGTGCGTGTGACCTTTGAATTTCATGATGCTGGGCAGTAATGGGCTGCTTAGAATGTTGGTGACCTGGGGGCTCCGTGGTGCTGAGCAGTAGTGAGATGCTTGGAATGCTGGTGTCCTGGAGATTCCATGGTGCCGAGCAGTGATGGGCTACTTGGAATACTGATGGGCTGGGGGCTTCATGGTTCCAGGCAGTAATGTGCTGCTTGGAATACTGATGAGCTGGGGGCTCCATGGTGCCAGGAAGTAATGGACTGCTTGGAATATTGATCAGCTGGGGACTTCATGGTGCCAGGCAGTAGTGGACTGCTTGTAATACTGATGAACTGGGGGCTTCATGTGCCAGGCAGTAATGGGCTGCTTGGAATACTGATGAGATGGGGGCTTCATGGTGCCGGGCAGCAGTGGGCTGCTTGGAATTCTGGGGACTCCATGGTGCTGGGCAGTAATGGGCTGCTTGGAATGCTCGTGACCTTTGAGCTTCATGATGTTGGGCAGTAATGTGCTGCTTAGAATGTTGGTGACCTGGGGGCTCCGTGATGCTGGGCAGTAGTGGGATGCTTGGAATGCTGGAGACCTGGGGATTCCATGGTGCTAGGCAGTGATGGGCTACTTGGAATGCTTGTGACCTTTGAGCTTCATGATGCTGGGCAGTGATGGGCTGCTTAGAATGTTGGTGACCTGGGGGCTGTATGGTACAGGGCTGTAGTGGGCTGCTTGAAATGCTGGTGACCTGGGGATTCCATGGTGGCGGGCAGTAATGGGCTGCTTGGAATGCTGGTTGCCTGGCGGATCCCTGGTGCTGGGCAGTAATGGGCTGCTTGGAATTCTTGTGACCTGTGGGGCTCTGTGGTGCCGGCCAGTAATATGCTACTTTAAATGCTGGTGACCTGGTGGCTTCACTGAGCTGGGCAGTAATGGTCTGCTTGGAATTCTGGGGACCTGGGGACTCCTTGATGCCAGGCAGTAATGGGCTTCTTGGAATGCTAGTGACCTGAGTTCACCCTCTGAACATCTATTGTAAATGGATTTCCATACATTGAGAAATGCTGTTGCACTGCAGTAGTGACGTCACTACTATGGTGTAACAACATGCTACGTTTCCAGCGATTTCAGGACATGTAATGCTTTGGACTGTGATTTTATCTGTTGCTTTCCTGTAACTGCTACTGAAGTATTTCAGCCGTAGACATCTAACAGTGTAACAAAGAAAACTAGTCATGGCACTCACCACGTGCTAGTTATTGAAAAAGACCACAGTCTTGATTTTGAAGTTCAGCAAGCTTTACTTGGTGCAAAAGGATTCAGAAAAATCCTTCTGAAAGATCTTTGACAAAGCCCAAGGTTGGGTGAAATGTGAGAAGGATTTTTCTGTACTCTGCAACCTGTACCCGAAAGGGTTTGAATTCTTTTGCACCGAGTAAATCTTGTTAAACTTCAAAATCAGACTGTGGTCTTTTTCAATAAGGAGTGCGCGAGGAGTGCCGTGACTGGTCTTCTTTCTTTACCTTTTGTCACTGAGCATCCGGTATTCTAGTGCGGCTCTGCCGTTCAACATCACCTAATACTGGACTCGTACTTGCTCTGGATGACTATGTAAATGAGCCTGGCTCAAGACATGTCAGATTCACTCAGAACGAAAGAAAGAATGAAGTGAATGAATAAATAAATGAATGAATTAATGAACAAGCGAGCGAGTTAATGAATGAATGAAACTTGTTGGATCAGACTAGCTGTGTCACAGACACAAGCTGCACAGAACAGCATAACAGCCGCACAAAGCTAAAAAACCTAGCTTCTGTGGAGAGTGTACAGTTGCGTAACTTTGTCGATGTAGCAAGTAGGCACAGTAATTAGAAGACAGCATTTTTTTTAAGTAAGGGTTGCATTTCTGTGTGGAGGATGGTATACTGCAAAAAAAAAAATCAATGGCCACCCATGCCAGCTGAGCCCTTGTTTCCATCTCAGGGATAGTGGTGACATCACGATCTCTTGGGTTTCACTCTTGAGGCCTCTGTTTTGTCCTTACAACCCCTTGATGGAAACATAGCTGTGTTGAGCATGGTTGCCCAGATATTACTGTATATGTTCATAATCGCAACATTTTCCATTCGCTTGTCTCTACCTCCAGTCTCCCCCATGCGTGCAGCTTGTTGTACTTTCTGTTTCCAGTCAGCTGTGCGAAAATAATATGTTTGTGCCACACTTTTATCTTCACAGCTGTTTGACCATGTTGCTGAATGTCTGGGAGACTTTATGGAGAAGCAGCAAATTAAAGATAAGAAACTACCCGTTGGCTTTACGTTCTCTTTCCCATGCAGACAAACCAAACTTGATGAGGTAAGAAGGCCTTTTCATTGTGACACCTCAGTTCTTTTTTTTAAACTGAATATATTTTATTAATTTTAACAGACAGACATTCAAAACATACAGAACAAGATAAAATACAGTGCATTTATGTTTGACTACCCGTCAACATTCCAAGTGGACAGACTTGGTCATTTACTAATACAAAATTAATAATAACGTTCCTCAATTAATAGTTACTGTAGATATGGTATCATGCAGCACTGTACAACGTGTGTGGTATTTCTTCGTAGGTCATATAAGGGAAAACTGTCTATTAGCTGCAGTAGTACTTCTAATTTTTCTCATTGTTTCGTGAAACATTTTAACCTGTGGTTACAGCTGGCTGTAGTCTTTTCATATTAAGAGCTTCCAGGATCGTAAAGAGAGTTGCTAAAAACGTCTAGGATCATGCTGTGGCACTCTTCGTAGCGAGGTACCGAGTCATCCAGCCAGTGCCGAAGTAGGATTTGCTTAGTCGTTGCCGGTATGAGGGCCACTTGATACCTCTACTGACCCACTACATTTTCACACCCCAATCCTGTTAAGCATAACAGTGGGGTATATGCCTTCTGGAGACCCAGTGTAAGATCAGTTTTTTGTTGCAGTGACATCTCTGTTCTGTCTGTAACATTTTTTCTGCTGCTGGAGGTGCTCTTTACATTCGCTATGAGAACACGGAAAGAAATACCAGGGAGGGGCAAACCCGTTCTGGTCTGGATTTACATTGTGCTGGTTTCACACTGTAAATGGTAAGTTTCTGGTTTTCAGACCTCTTTTGAACACGCAATTTGAATGTAATTTACATATAATTTACTATAATTAATTTGCACTACCATTTTCACACATCGGCCCGATTTGCTCTCAGAGTTGTCCTGCATTGCGACATTTGATGTGCCGGCTGCAGTTGAAGCAGATGTTATGGTGAAAATTTGAACCAGTGCCTTTTTATTCCAGTTTAGATTTCATTTTTTATCCTAGCGTATGAAATACCCATTTTTATTAGTCTTGACATCAGTATCTTCTTAAAAATTAACATTTTTAAAAGGAGTGCAACTTTTAATATGGCTATTTCAAGGTTTCCATTAGTATTCTCAGCTGTTTTTCAAAACCCAGGCCTGATTTTGAGAGGGCCTGACATGGCCAGGGACTGTGTCTCTCTGCACAACTCTCTGGTGTGGGTGAAAATCCCTGCAAATGCAAAATGCTATTTTCAGCATTTTATGCACACACGGCAACATTATCCTGTTTTCCTCCACAGCTGCGGAAAAAGAGCAGTGCCTGGTAATACCAGGCTTAGCATTTTTCCACAACTGCACAAAAAATAAGCTGTCATACGATGTGGAAAGAGTTGCAAACAGGCAACCTTTTTTGGAAATTAAGCCCGTGCAGAAAAAAAAGCAGTTGCGCACAGAAACTTTCCTCAGTGTAACTTTTTCCTGCATGTGCACGATTTGTCCACTTTTTAAAATGCGTGCGCTGTTGTTTAACCTCACTTTTCTTGTGCCATGTGTGAACTAGCATGCAGAAGACACTGCTGTTTCACATTATGGGACAAAAAGTACTCAAAAACAACTGAGAAAAATTATGGAATCCCACAGATTGCTTAATTTAAAGAAGTACACCCTTTTATTAGTTCAGATGTAAACTAAAGATCTGTCAATGCTGAATATTTGCTGCAGTGCAATAGAGTTTTAAAGGGAACATAAACAATTAAGCAGTAATGCATGGCAGAGTGTGTGTCACGCTGGGAGAACATCATGCCTCGGGTGGCTGCGGCCGAATGCTTCCAACACATAAGAAGTGATGTTATCCCCACAACACATGCCCTGGAGTGCATTATTGCAATTATAAAATGGCTTGCTTGTAAAAAAAAAAAAGTGAAAAAAATACATTTCTAAAATACAGTTTATTTGCTTTTTGAACAGGTGTGTTGTTCTGGGATAACATCACTGTTAAAGGTCAGCACTGACCAAGCAAAGCCTAGGAACTTTTTTTGCCATTTTGTGATATATCATTTAGATCAACTATTGTTGGTGTTTTCTGTTAATTATTTACATGCTGGTAACCAGTGCTGGGTAAGTTATTTTATCAGTTACAGTTACTAGTTACTCTCACATAAATGTAATCAGTTACAGTTACTGATTACTTGTGTATAAAAAGTAATCAGTAACTGTAACTGTAATGCATATAAAATATAAAGCTGCCAGAAATTAGTGCAGGCGGGCAGTTAGGAGTGCCAGAAGCAAATACTTCAAGGAAGCTCTCTTCAACTCCTGGGGTAATGGAAAATAAATTTGGAGTAACTTGAAAGACCTTACAGGCAAGAACCCTAAGTCACCACCCACCATGCTCAACATAAATGGAACACCAACATCTGACCTGTACACAATCACCAACACCTTTAACAATGCGTTCTCCAACTTGGATAGTGCCCTCCCTTCTAATTTCTTTGATGCCACCTCTGGTAGTAACCCTCCTGCAACTACTCCTCTCCTACACCCTGCCCCACAATTCTACTTCAAGGAGATCCCAGTGCATGAAGCCAGAACCTATATTCAGAAGCCATTCACAACGCAGGCTACAGCGGTGACTCCCTTGACCAGAAGTTGTTAGCACTTGTCCTTGAAGAAGTCCTTGAACCCCTGACAAAGGTCCTCAACCTATCACTAAGGATGTCCCAGTTCCCATCTCGCTGGAAAAAGGTGACCATCACACCAGTACACAAAAGTGGAGACAAATCACTGCACTCCAACTACAGACCTATCTCCATCCTCCCTCCATTGTCTAAGGCCCTGCAGTGCATCGCCTCAGACCAACTAGTCAAGTACCTGGAAAAAAATGACATCCAGTGTCCTGAGCAACACGATTTCCAAAAAAGGCACAGTACCACCACTACACTATTAGAATTCACGGCCTTCATCCATACCACGCTGGATCAAGGAAACTGTGTAGGGGCAGTATTCATTGACCTTATGAAAGCCTTTGATACTGTGAGCCACCCACTCCTACTCAAGCAATTATTAAACACTGGGCTCTCCAATGAAGCGCTGCTCTGGTTTTCAAGCTACCTTGGGGGGAGGGTCCAGTGGGTTAGGATTGCCAGTGTCACCTCAGAAGAAAAGCCAGTCCTTTCAGGGGTCCCACAGGGGTCCATCCTGGAGCCACTACTCTTCAGCCTCTTCCTCAACGACCTTCCCAGTGTCTGCCACCAGAAATTACTGCTCTACGCCAACGATGCAGTCATGTTCACTAACCACCAAAACGCAGAGCTCCTCGAGAAACAGTTACAGCTTGAATTCATGCGCATCGAAGAATGGTTCAAGTCACACAAACTGGTCCTGAACTACAGCAAAACAAAGGTTATGACCTTCTAGAATGCCAGGAGCAAATACAAACCCTGTGACCTCACCATCCTAAACCAAACAGGGACCTTTCTTGAACACGTTCCTGATTTTAAATACCTAGATGTCACATTGGATAGCTCACGCTCCTACCATCGGCACATAGATTCTGTCACCAAAGCCACCAACATCCGTACAGGCCTGCTCTACTGACACTCTCTGGTTAGCTATCAACAGCTGTGTCACCTCTATCATCGATTACGGGTTAGCAATTTATGGCTCTGCCTCTGCCTCTGCCCTCCACAGAATTACAGTTGCACTCAACAAAGCATGCAGGCTGCTAACTGGGGCTAACCGACTTACACACACTTGTGACCTGTACACTCGGGCAGGATGGCTTCCTCTCGTCAGTCAGACACAGTATCAAACCTGCCTCTTAGCCAAAAAAGTCCACCTTGGGATCATGCCCCCGGGCATTGAAAAGCTCCTCATTGACCACCACAGCACCCAGCGAACTAGAAGTTCACAACAACTAACCTTCCTTGTCCCCAGATGCTGGACTACCATGGGCCAGAGGGCCTTTGCCCACAGGGCACCACAGTGGTACAATACTCTCAACAAAGAAACTCTTACTGCTGCTGCTCTTGGCCCTTTTAAGAGACAACTCCGACTTCATCTAATTTCAACTAGTCGTTGTGACTGCCTCGCCTAATCGGGGGCCCACCATTCACTGCCCTCAACTTCAGTCTTGACAGCTACCTCTCCCTGCCCTTGCCCCTTCTACCAGCCTACCTCCTTGCCCCCTCTCCCTCCCCCCGGGGCATTTCCTGACCTTTATCCCTCCTCTCCCTCCCCTTTAGAGCTCTTACCCTCACCCTCTACCCTCCGACAATGGCCTTCCTGCCTGCATATCCCCTTCCCTCTCACCTGCAGTGCTTATTTCTAAGATTGCCCTTGGCTGGTATGTCATGCTACCTAACATTTGGCACATTTTGAATTACTGGAATTTCCTAAGCCTCAGTCTCTTACTTCTTTTTATTGTGTAACTATGTATTATTATGTTGACCTTTGTATGTATGTATACTCCCATTCCTTCGACGTCGAACCTTTGTAAATGAGCAGTTCCTGCTCAAAGTTATTTGTAATCCTAGATTTCAATAAAATAAAAAAAAATGAAAAATATAACTTTTTATATTACTTTCTGTTACGTTTGTTAACTTGATTCAGGAAGCTTGGCGCTTGTCAGTGAATTCATTTTTTTTTTCACACTAAAAATGTTCTCCCTTGGCCTACTGTACATGTGCTTACTGGTCACTCCTCCATTTGTGACCCATGGAAGCCCCTAACCCCCTGCCTCCGTAATGCATATTCAGATATCTGCTGACAACACTAACACTGATCCAGTAATCGCATACAGTCCACCTCGCCAGCAAGTCAGAAAAAGCACGGCACCATGGCTCTCCCAGTCTGGCAACTTTAATTCCTCAGGCAGAAAAAATGGAACTGAAACCCAGCACTAATGGTGCAATACTAAATGTTATTATGCAGTGCAGTGTACACACTTAAAAAAAACAACACTTATAGGGATTCTGCTGTGGGAGACCATTTCAGGGCAGCTCTTCTCTTCCTTTCACCTGACCCAACACAAATGAACCAGTACAGTGCCACTGAAGGATAGTATCTTGTCCCTTGTAAAATAATTATGAGAGGTATGAGCACAACACTATCTCTCTACTAATCATGTCTGGATAAGCCATTCCCTAGGGTCTTTATGCATTAAAAACAAATAACTTTCCACAAACTATTAATAAGTCGTAGTCCTTTTAAGAAGTGTGCTCAAGTGTGCTGCAGGCCTGTTCCCATTCGGACCTTTGGCTTTTCCCATGCCTCATGGGCTGTTTCTGGTGTTTCATATCATACTTAACACATGAATTTTCACTTCACAGTAACAGTTACACGTTTTAATATGACAGTAGTTTTCTTTTCATCTCACAAATACCCAGCTTTTTGTAGAAGGATAATTGCCTGCTTGCCTTAAATGTACTGTTATCTGTGCATACTCCTCTGTTGCTACCCTGCTTGTTCTGTTCCACTGTGAAACTTTATCAGGATGTCAGCTAATTACTGCAGCTACAGTCCACCGACTTTGCTGTAAAACTTCTAAGTTCAGTGACTTTTCAAATCCACCACTTAGCTCGGTTACTGCCAAGGCCTGGGCACCGGCATCATAATCCATTGCCTTATCTTGCAGGCCAGGCTCACTCACATCACGGACAAGTGTCACCATCGCCAACTCCCCACCCACTGCCTTCATTAATCCTCACCTGCCCAATACCTGTCATCTGCTTATGCCTGAATCTTCAGCCACTGGTACACACCGCAGTCTACAGAGCTGCTGTAGTGTGTCTTTGCTGCATCACAAAATGGTGAATTGCAGTTGGCGCCAAAGCAGCAGCAACATGTTGAGTGGTCGAACAACTCACTCAGGAAGATTCAGAAGCTGCCCTCAGCTGGCTTCTTCACTCAGCCAATAAAAAAGCAAGGCAACACCCCACTCCTACAGATAATTAACAAGCAAGGCAACTCCCCACTCCTACAGATAAAAAACAAGCAAAGCAACACCGCACTCCCGCAGATATAAATAAGCAAGGCAACACCACACTCCCGCAGATAATAAACAAGCAAGGCAACACCCCACACCCACAGATAATAAACAAGCAAGGCAACACCCCACTCCCACCGATAATAAACAAGCAAGGAACACCCCACTCCCGCAGATAATAAACAAGCAAGGCAACACCCCACTCCCGCAGATAATAAACAAGCAAGGCAACATCCCACTCTCCCACATAATAAACAAGCAAGGCAACACCCCACTCCCCCAGATAATAGACAGCAAGGCAACACCATACTCCCGCAGATAATAAACAAGCAAAGCAACACCCCACTTCTGCAGATAATAAACAAGCAAGGCAACACCCCATTCCCCCAGGTAATAAGCAAGGCAACACCCTGCTCCCCCAGATAATAAGCAAAGCAACACCCCACACCCACAGATAATAAACAAGCAAGGCAATACCCCACTCCCCCAGATAATAATCAAGCAAGGCAGCACCCCACTCTGACAGATAATAAATAAGCAAAGCAACACCCCACTCCCCCAGGTAATAAACAAGCAAGGCAACACCCCACTCCCACAGATAATAAATAAGCAAGGCAACACCCCACTTCCACAGATAATAAACAAGCAAGGCAGCACCCTGCTCCCACAGATAATATACAAGCAAGGCAACACCCCACTCCCCCAGATAATAAACAAGCAAGGCAACACTCCACTCCCATGAATAATAAACAAGCAAGGCAACACCCAACTCCAACAGATAATAAACAAGCAAGGCAACACCCCACTCCCACAGAAAATGTACTAGCAAGGAAACACCCCACTCCCTCAGATAATAAACAAGCAAGACAAGACCCCATTCCCCCAGGTAATAAACAAGCAAGGCAACACCCTGCTCCCCCAGATAATAAGCAAAACAACACCCACACCCACAGATAATAAACAAGCAAGGCAACACCCAACTCCCGCAGATAATAAACAAGCAAGGCAACACCCAACTCCCACAGATAATAAACAAGCAAGGCAACACCCCACACCCACAGATAATAAACAAGCAAGGCAACACCCCACTCCTGCAGATAACAAACAAGTAAAGCAACACCCCACACCCACAGATAATAAGCAAGGCAACACCCCACTCCCGCAGATAATAAACAAGCAAGGCAACACCCAACTCCCCTAGATAATAAACAAGGCAACACCCCACTTCCCCAGATAATAAACAAGGAAGGCAACACCCCACTCCCCCAGATAATAAACAAGCAAGGCAACACCCGACTCCCCCAGATAATAGGCAAGGCAACACCCCACTCTCCCAGATAATTAACAAGCAAGGCAGCACCCTGCTCCCCAGATAATAAACAAGCAAGGCAACACCCCACTCCCCCAGATAATAAGCAAGGCAACTTCCCGCTCCCCCAGATAATAAACAAGCAAGGCAACACCCTGCTCCCACAGATAATAAACAAGCAAGGCAACACCCCGCTCAACCAGATAATAAACAAGCAAGGCAACACCCCACTCCTGCAGATAATAAACAAGTAAGGCAGCACCCCACTCCCACAGATAATAAAAAAGCAAGACAACACCCCGCTCCCACGGATAACAAGCAAGGCAGCACCCGGCTCCCACAGATAATAAACAAGCAAGGCAACGCCCCACTCCCCCAGATAATAAACAAGTAAGGCAACACCCCACTCCCACAGATAATAAACAAGCAAGACAACACCCCACTTCCCCAGATAATAAACAAGCAAGGCAACACCCCACTCCCCCAGATAATAAACAAGCAAGGCAACACCCCACTCCCCTAGATAATAAACAAGCAAGACAGCACCCAGCTCCCACAGATAGTAATAAGCAAGGCAACACCTAACTCCCCCAGATAATAAACAAGCAAGGCAACAACCCACTCCCGCAGATAACGAACAAGCAAGGCAATACCCCACTCCTGAAGATAATAAACAAGCAAGGCAACACCCTGCTCTCACAGATAATAAACAAGCAAGGCAATACCCCACTTCCACAGATAATAAACAAGCAAGACAACACCCCACTCCCACAGATAATAAACAAGCAAGGCAATACCCTACTCCCCCAGATAATAAACAAGCAAGGCAACAGCCCACTCCCCCAGATAATAAACATGCAAGGCAACACCCCACTTCCCCAAATAATAAGCAAGGCAACAGCCCACTCCCCCAGATAATAAACATGCAAGGCAACACCCCACTTCCCCAAATAATAAGCAAGGCAACACCCTACTCCCCCAGATAATAAACAAGCAAGGCAACAACCCACTCCCACAGATAATAAACAAGCAAGGCAATACCCTACTCCCCCAGATAATAAACAAGCAAGGCAACAGCCCACTCCCCCAGATAATAAACATGCAAGGCAACACCCCACTTCCCCAAATAATAAGCAAGGCAACAACCCACTCCCACAGATAATAAACAAGCAAGACAACACCCCGCTCCCACGGATAACAAGCAAGGCAGCACCCGGCTCCCCCAGATAATAAACAAGTAAGGCAACACCCCGCTCCCACAGATAATAAACAAGCAAGGCAACACCCCACTCCCCCAGATAATAAACAAGCAAGGCAACACCCCACTCCCCTAGATAATAAACAAGCAAGACAGCACCCCGCTCCCACAGATAGTAATAAGCAAGGCAACACCTAACTCCCCCAGATAATAAACAAGCAAGGCAACAACCCACTCCCGGAGATAACGAACAAGCAAGGCAATACCCCACTCCTGAAGATAATAAACAAGCAAGGCAACACCCCACTCCCACAGATAATAAACAAGTAAGGCAACAACCCACTCCCACAGATAATAAACAAGCAAGGCAACACCCCACTCCCACAGATAATAAACATGCAAGGCAACACCCCACTTCCCCAAATAATAAGCAAGGCAACACCCTACTCCCCCAGATAATAAACAAGCAAGGCAACAACCCACTCCCACAGATAATAAACAAGCAAGGCAACACCCCACTCCCACAGATAATAAACAAGCAAAGCAACACCCCACTCCCACAGATAATAAACAAGCAAGGCAATACCCTACTCCCCCAGATAATAAACAAGCAAGGCAACAGCCCACTCCCCCAGATAATAAACATGCAAGGCAACACCCCACTTCCCCAAATAATAAGCAAGGCAACACCCTACTCCCCCAGATAATAAACAAGCAAGGTAACACCCCACTCCCGCAGATAACAACCACGCCAGGCAACACCCCGCTCCCGCAGATAATGAACAAGTAAGGCAGCACCCCACTCCCACTTATAATAAACAAGGCAACACCCCACTCCCACAGATAATAAACAAGGCAGCACCTCACTCCCGCAGATAATAAACAAGTAAGGCAGCACCCCACTCCCCCAAATAATAAACAAGCAAGGCAACACCCCACTCCCCCAGATAATAAACAAGCAAGGCAACACCCCACTCCCGCAGATAATAAACAAGCAAGGCAACACCCTGCTCCCCCAGATAATAAGCAAAGCAACACCCCACACCCACAGATAATAAACAAGTAAGGTAACACCCTGCTCCCGCAGATAATAACCACGCCAGGCAACACCCCGCTCCCGCAGATAATGAACAAGCAAGGCAGCACCACACTCCGACTTATAATAAACAAGCAAGGCAACACCCAACTCCCACAGATAATAAGCAAGGCAACACCCCACTCCCACAGATAATAAACAAGCAAGGCAATACCCCACTTCCCCAGATAATAATCAAGCAAGCCAGCACCCCACTCTGACAGATAATAAATAAGCAAGGCAACACCCCACTCCCCCAGGTAATAAACAAGCAAGGCAACACCCCACTCCCACAGATAATAAATAAGCAAGGCAACACCCCACTTCCACAGATAATAAACAAGCAAGGCAGCACCCTGCTCCCACAGATAATAAACAAGCAAGGCAACACCCCACTCCCCCAGATAATATACAAGCAAGGCAACACCCCACTCCCCCAGATAATAAACAAGCAAGGCAACACTCCACTTCCATGAATAATAAACAAGCAAGGCAACACCCCACTCCCTCAGATAATAAACAAGCAAGACAACACCCCACTCCCCCAGATAATAAACAAGCAAGGCAACATCCTGCTTCTCCAGATAATAAATACGCAAGGCAACACCCCACTCCCACAGATAATAAACAAGCTAGGCAACAGCCCACTCCCCCAGATAATAAACAAGCAAGGCAACACCCCACTTCCCCAAATAATAAGCAAGGCAACACCCCACTCCCACAGATAATAAACAAGCATAGCAACACCCGACTCCCACAGATAATAAACAAGCAAGGCAATACCCCACTCCCCCAGATAATAAACAAGCTAGGCAACGGCCCACTCCCCCAGATAATAAACAAGCAAGGCAAAACCCCACTTCCCCAAATAATAAGCAAGGCAACACCCCACTCCCCCAGATAATAAACAAGCAAGGCAACACCCTGCTCCCGCAGATAATAACCATGCCAGGCAACACCCCGCTCCTGCAGATAATGAACAAGCAGGGCAGCACCCCACTCCCACTGATAATAAACAAGCAAGGCAACACCCCACTTCCACAGATAATAAGCAAGGCAACACCCCACTCCCACAGATAATAAACAAGGCAGCACCCCACTCCCCCAGATAATAAACAAGGAAGGCAGCACCCCACTCCACCAAATAATAAACAAGCAAGGCAACACTCCACTCCCGCAGATAATAAGCAAGGCAACACCCCACTCCCACAGATAATAAACAAGCAAGGCAACACCCCACTCCCGCATATAATAAACAAGCAAGGCAACACCCCACTCCCTCAGATAATTAACAAGCAAGGCAACATCCCGCTTCTCCAGATAATAAATACGCAAGGCAACACCCCACTCCCACAGATAATAAACAAGCTAGGCAACAGCCCACTCCCCAGATAATAAACAAGCAAGGCAACACCCCACTTCCCAAATAATAAGCAAGCAACACCCCACTCCCAGATAATAAACAAGCAAGGCAACACCTGCTCCTCAGAATAATAACCATGCCAGGCAACACCCCGCTCCTGCAGATAATGAACAAGCAGGACTGCACCCTACTCCCACTGATAATAAACAAGCAAGGCAACACCCCACTCCACAGATAATAAGCAAGGCAACACCCACTCCCACAGATAATAAACAAGGCAGCACCCTACTCCCCAGATAATAAACAAGGAAGGCAGCACCACTCCACTCCACCAAATAATAAACAAGCAAGGCAACACTCCACTCAGCAGATAATAAGCAAGGCAACACCCCACTCCCACAGATAATAAACAAGCAAGGCAACCCACTCCCACAGATAATAATCAAGCAAGGCAGCACCCCACTCTGACGGATAATAAATAAGCAAGGCAACACCCCACTCCCCCAGGTAATAAACAAGCAAGGCAACACCCCACTCCCACAGATAATAAACAAGCAAGGCAACACCTCACTTCCACAGATAATAAACAAGCAAGGCAGCACCCTGCTCCCACAGATAATAAACAAGCAAGGCAACACTCCACTCCTGCATATAATAAACAAGCAAGGCAACACCCCACTCCCCCAGATAATATACAAGCAAGGCAACACCCAACTCCCACAGATAATAAACAAGCGAGGCAACACCCCACTCCCTCAGATAATGTACAAGCAAGGCAACACCTCACTCCCCCAGATAATTAACAAGCAAGGCAACACCCCGCTTCCCCAGATAATAAATAAACAAGGCAACACCCTACTCCACAGATAATAAACAAAGCAAAGCAACACCCACTCCCCCAGATAATAAACAAGCAAGGCAACACCCTACCTCCAGATAATAAACAAGCAGGATAAACACCTGCTCCCTGCAGATAATAACCATGCTAGGCAACACCCTGCTCCCGCACATAATGAACAAGCAGGCAGCACCCCAATCCACTGATAATAAATAAGCAAGGCAACACCCCACTCCCGCATATAATAAACAAGCAAGGCAACACTCCACTCCCCAGATAATATACAAGCAAGGCAACACCCAACTCCACAGATAATAAACAAGGCAACACTCCATTCTCAGGATAATAAACAAGCAAGGCAACACCCAACTCCACAGATAATAAACAAGCAAGGCAACACCCCACTCCCCAGATAATAAACAAGCAAGGCAACAGCCCACTCCCCAGATAATAAACAAGGCAGCACCCGCCCCGCAGATAATAAGTAAGGCAACACCCACTCCCAGATAAACAAGGAAGGCAGCACCCAACTCCACCAAATAATAAACAAGCAAGGCAACACTCCACTCCCGCAGATAATAAGCAAGGCAACACCCCACTCCCACAGATAATAAACAAGCAGGGCAATACCCCACTCCCCCAGGTAATAAGCAAGGCAGCACCTCACTCTGACAGATAATAAATAAGCAAGGCAACACCCCACTCCCCAGGTAATAAACGAGCAAGGCAACACCCCACTCCCACAGATAATAAACAAGCAAGGCATCACCCCACTTCCGCAGATAATAAACAAGCAAGGCAAGACTCCACTCCCGCATATAATAAACAAGCAAGGCAACACTCCACTCCCCCAGATAATATACAAGCAAGGCAACACCCCACTCCCCAGATAATAAACAAGCAAGGCAACACTCCATTCCTACGGATAATAAACAAGCAAGGCAACACCCACTCCACAGATAATAATCAAGCAAGGCAGCACCCACCTGACAGATAATAAATAAGCAAGGCAACACCCCACTCCCCAGGTAATAAAACAAGGCAACACCACCCCACAGATAATAAACAAGCAAGGCAACACCCACTTCTGCAGATAATAAACAAAGGCAGCACCCTGCTCCCACAGATAATAAACAAGCAAGGCAACACCCTCCCCAGATAATATAACAAGCAAGGCAGCACCCACTCCCCAGATAATAAACAAGCAAGGCAACACTCCATTCCCACGGATAATAAACAAGCAAGGCAACAGCCAACTCCCACATATAATAAACAAGCAAGGCAACACCCCACTCCCTCAGATAATGTACAAGCAAGGCAACACCTCACTCCCCAGATAATTAACAAGCAAGGCAACTCCCCGCTTCCCCAGATAATAAATAAGCAAGGCAACACCCCACTCCCACAGATAATAAACAAGCAAAGCGACACCCCACTCCCACAGATAATAAACAAGCAAGGCAATACCCCACTCCTCAGATAATAAACGAGCAAGCAACAGCCCACTGCCCCAGATAATAAACAAGCAAGGCAACACCCACTTCCCCAAATAATAAGTAAGCAACACCCCACTCCCGGATAATAAACAAAGGCAACACCTTGCTCCCGCAGATAATAACCATGCAGGCAACACCCCGCCCTGCAGATAATGAACAAGGAGGACTGCACCCCACTCCCACTGATAATAAACAAGCAAGGCAACACCCACTCCCACAGATAATAAGCAAGGCAACACCCCACTCCCACAGATAATAAACAAGGCAGCACCCCACTCCCCCAGATAATAAACAAGGAAGGCAGCACCCCACTCCACCAAATAATAAACAAGCAAGGCAACACTCCACTCCCGCAGATAATAAGCAAGGCAACACCCCACTCCCACAGATAATAAACAAGCAAGGCAACACCCACTCCCACAGATAATAATCAAGCAAGGCAGCACCCCACTCTGACGGATAATAAATAAGCAAGGCAACACCCCCTCCCCAGGTAATAAACAAGCAAGGCAACACCCCACTCCCACAGATAATAAACAAGCAAGGCAACACCTGCTCACAGATAATAAACAAGCAAGGCAGCACCCTGCTCCCACAGATAATAAACAAGCAAGGCAACACTCCACTCCTGCATATAATAAACAAGCAAGGCAACACCCCACTCCCCAGATAATATAAACAAGGCAACACCCAACTCCACAGATAATAAACAAGTGAGGCAACACCCCACCCTCAGATAATGTACAAGCAAGGCAACACCACTCCCCAGATAATTAACAAGCAAGGCAACACCCTGCTTCCCAGGTAATAAATAAGCAAGGCAACACCCCACTCCCACAGATAATAAACAAGCAAAGCAACACCCACTCCCAGATAATAAACAAGCAAGGCAACACCACTCCTCCAGATAATAAACAAGCAGGACAACACCTGCTCCCAGAATAATAACCATGCCAGGCAACACCGCCTCCCGCAGATAATGAACAAGCAGGGCAGCACCCACTCCCACTGATAATAAATAAGCAAGGCAACACCCCACTCCCGCATATAATAACAAGCAAGGCAACACTCCACTCCCCAGATAATATACAAGCAAGGCAACACCCAACTCCCACAGATAATAAACAAGCAAGGCAACACTCCATTCCACGGATAATAAACAAGCAAGGCAACACCCAACTCCCACAGATAATAAACAAGCAAGGCAACACCCCACTCCCCAGATAATAAACAATCAAGGCAACAGCCCACTCCAGATAATAAACAAGGCAGCACCCGCTCCGCAGATAATAAGTAAGCAACACCCCCTCCCCAGATAAACAAGGAAGGCAGCACCCAACTCCACCAAATAATAAACAAGCAAGGCAACACTCCACTCCCAGAGATAATAAGCAAGGCAACACCTCCCACAGATAATAAACAAGCAGGCAATACCCCTCCCAGGTAATAAGCAAGGCAGCACCTCACTCTGACAGATAATAAATGAAGGCAACACCCCACTCCCAGGTAATAAACGACAAGGCAACACCCCACTCCCACAGATAATAAACAAGCAAGGCATCACCCCACTTCCGCAGATGATAAACAAGCAAGGCAAGACTCCACTCCCGCATATAATAAACAAGCAAGGCAACACTCCACTCCCCCAGATAATATACAAGCAAGGCAACACCCCACTCCCCCAGATAATAAACAAGCAAGGCAACACTCCATTCCCACGGATAATAAACAAGCAAGGCAACACCCCACTCCCACAGATAATAATCAAGCAAGGCAGCACCCCACTCTGACAGATAATAAATAAGCAAGGCAACACCCCACTCCCCCAGGTAATAAACAAGCAAGGCAACACCCCACTCCCACAGATAATAAACAAGCAAGGCAACACCTCGCTCACAGATAATAAACAAGCAAGGCAGCACCCTGCTCCACAGATAATAAACAAGCAAGGCAACACTCTACTCCTGCATATAATAAACAAGCAAGGCAACACCCACTCCCCAGATAATATACAAGCAAGGCAACACCCAACTCCCACAGATAATAAACAAGCGAGGCAACACCCCACTCCCTCAGATAATGTACAAGCAAGGCAACACCTCACTCCCCCAGATAATTAACAAGCAAGGCAACACCCCGCTTCCCCAGATAATAAATAAGCAAGGCAACACCCCACTCCCACAGATAATAAACAAGCAAAGCAACACCCCACTCCCCCAGATAATAAACAAGCAAGGCAACACCCCACTCCTCCAGATAATAAACAAGCAGGACAACACCCTGCTCCCGCAGATAATAACCATGCCAGGCAACACCCCGCTCCCGCACATAATGAACAAGCAGGGCAGCACCCCAATCCCACTGATAATAAATAAGCAAGGCAACACCCCACTCCCGCATATAATAAACAAGCAAGGCAACACTCCACTCCCCCAGATTATATACAAGCAAGGCAACACCCAACTCCCACAGATAATAAACAAGCAAGGCAACACTCCATTCCCACGGATAATAAACAAGCAAGGCAACACCCAACTCCCACAGATAATAAACAAGCAAGGCAACACCTCACTCCCAGATAATAAACAAGCAAGGCAACAGCCTACTCCCCAGATAATAAACAAGGCAGCACCTCGCCTCAAGAGATAATAAGTAAGGCAACACCCCACTCCCCAGATAAACAAGGAAGGCAGCACCTAACTCACAAATAATAAACAAGCAAGGCAACACTCACTCCGCAGATAATAAGCAAGGCAACACCCACTCCCACAGATAATAAACAAGCAGGGCAATACCCCACTCCCCCAGGTAATAAGCAAGGCAGCACCTCACTCTGACAGATAATAAATAAGCAAGGCAACACCCCACTCCCCAGGTAATAAACGAGCAAGGCAACACCCCACTCCCACAGATAATAAACAAGCAAGGCATCACCCCACTTCCGCAGATAATAAACAAGCAAGGCAAGACTCCACTCCCGCATATAATAAACAAGCAAGGCAACACTCCACTCCCCCAGATAATATACAAGCAAGGCAACACCCCACTCCCCCAGATAATAAACAAGCAAGGCAACACTCCATTCCCACGGATAATAAACAAGCAAGGCAACACCCCACTCCCACAGATAATAATCAAGCAAGGCAGCACCCCACTCTGACAGATAATAAATAAGCAAGGCAACACCCCACTCCCCCAGGTAATAAACAAGCAAGGCAACACCCCACTCCCACAGATAATAAACAAGCAAGGCAACACCCCACTTCTGCAGATAATAAACAAGCAAGGCAGCACCCTGCTCCCACAGATAATAAACAAGCAAGGCAACACCCCCTCCCCCAGATAATATACAAGCAAGGCAGCACCCCACTCCCCCAGATAATAAACAAGCAAGGCAACACTCCATTCCCACGGATAATAAACAAGCAAGGCAACAGCCAACTCCCACATATAATAAACAAGCAAGGCAACACCCCACTCCCTCAGATAATGTACAAGCAAGGCAACACCTCACTCCCCAGATAATTAACAAGCAAGGCAACTCCCCGCTTCCCCAGATAATAAATAAGCAAGGCAACACCCCACTCCCACAGATAATAAACAAGCAAAGCGACACCCCACTCCCACAGATAATAAACAAGCAAGGCAATACCCCACTCCCTCAGATAATAAACGAGCAAGGCAACAGCCCACTGCCCCAGATAATAAACAAGCAAGGCAACACCCCACTTCCCCAAATAATAAGCAAGGCAACACCCCACTCCCCCGGATAATAAACAAGCAAGGCAACACCCTGCTCCCGCAGATAATAACCATGCCAGGCAACACCCCGCTCCTGCAGATAATGAACAAGCAGGACTGCACCCCACTCCCACTGATAATAAACAAGCAAGGCAACACCCCACTCCCACAGATAATAAGCAAGGCAACACCCCACTCCCACAGATAATAAACAAGGCAGCACCCCACTCCCCCAGATAATAAACAAGGAAGGCAGCACCCCACTCCACCAAATAATAAACAAGCAAGGCAACACTCCACTCCCGCAGATAATAAGCAAGGCAACACCCCACTCCCACAGATAATAAACAAGCAAGGCAACACTCCACTCCCACAGATAATAATCAAGCAAGGCAGCACCCCACTCTGACGGATAATAAATAAGCAAGGCAACACCCCACTCCCCCAGGTAATAAACAAGCAAGGCAACACCCCACTCCCACAGATAATAAACAAGCAAGGCAACACCTCGCTTCCACAGATAATAAACAAGCAAGGCAGCACCCTGCTCCCACAGATAATAAACAAGCAAGGCAACACTCCACTCCTGCATATAATAAACAAGCAAGGCAACACCCCACTCCCCCAGATAATATACAAGCAAGGCAACACCCAACTCCCACAGATAATAAACAAGCGAGGCAACACCCCACTCCCTCAGATAATGTACAAGCAAGGCAACACCTCACTCCCCCAGATAATTAACAAGCAAGGCAACACCCTGCTTCCCCAGGTAATAAATAAGCAAGGCAACACCCCACTCCCACAGATAATAAACAAGCAAAGCAACACCCCATTCCCCCAGATAATAAACAAGCAAGGCAACACCCCACTCCTCCAGATAATAAACAAGCAGGACAACACCCTGCTCCCGCAGATAATAACCATGCCAGGCAACACCCCGCTCCCGCAGATAATGAACAAGCAGGGCAGCACCCCACTCCCACTGATAATAAATAAGCAAGGCAACACCCCACTCCCGCATATAATAAACAAGCAAGGCAACACTCCACTCCCCCAGATAATATACAAGCAAGGCAACACCCAACTCCCACAGATAATAAACAAGCAAGGCAACACTCCATTCCCACGGATAATAAACAAGCAAGGCAACACCCAACTCCCACAGATAATAAACAAGCAAGGCAACACCCCACTCCCCCAGATAATAAACAATCAAGGCAACAGCCCACTCCCCCAGATAATAAACAAGGCAGCACCCCGCTCCCGCAGATAATAAGTAAGGCAACACCCCACTCCCCCAGATAAACAAGGAAGGCAGCACCCAACTCCACCAAATAATAAACAAGCAAGGCAACACTCCACTCCCGCAGATAATAAGCAAGGCAACACCCCACTCCCACAGATAATAAACAAGCAGGGCAATACCCCACTCCCCCAGGTAATAAGCAAGGCAGCACCTCACTCTGACAGATAATAAATAAGCAAGGCAACACCCCACTCCCCAGGTAATAAACGAGCAAGGCAACACCCACTCCCACAGATAATAAACAAGCAAGGCATCACCCCACTCATGAGATAATAAACAAGCAAGGCAAGACTCCCTCCGCATATAATAAACAAGCAACACCCACTCCCCCAGATAATATACAAGCAAGGCAACACCCTACTCCCCAGATAATAAACAAGCAAGGCAACACTCCATTCCCACGGATAATAAACAAGCAAGGCAACACCCCACTCCCACAGATAATAATCAAGCAAGGCAGCACCCCACTCTGACAGATAATAAATAAGCAAGGCAACACCCCACTCCCCCAGGTAATAAACAAGCAAGGCAACACCCCACTCCCACAGATAATAAACAAGCAAGGCAACACCCCACTTCTGCAGATAATAAACAAGCAAGGCAGCACCCTGCTCCCACAGATAATAAACAAGCAAGGCAACACCCCCCTTCCCCAGATAATATACAAGCAAGGCAGCACCCCACTCCCCTAGATAATAAACAAGCAAGGCAACACTCCATTCCCACGGATAATAAACAAGCAAGGCAACAGCCAACTCCCACATATAATAAACAAGCAAGGCAACACCCCACTCCCTCAGATAATGTACAAGCAAGGCAACACCTCACTCCCCAGATAATTAACAAGCAAGGCAACTCCCCGCTTCCCCAGATAATAAATAAGCAAGGCAACACCCCACTCCCACAGATAATAAACAAGCAAAGCGACACCCCACTCCCACAGATAATAAACAAGCAAGGCAATACCCCACTCCCTCAGATAATAAACGAGCAAGGCAACAGCCCACTGCCCCAGATAATAAACAAGCAAGGCAACACCCCACTTCCCCAAATAATAAGCAAGGCAACACCCCACTCCCCCGGTTAATAAACAAGCAAGACAACACCCTGCTCCCGCAGATAATAACCATGCCAGGGAACACCCCACTCCCGCAGATAATGAACAAGCAGGGTAGCACCCCACTCCCACTGATAATAAACAAGCAAGGCAACACCCCACTCCCACAGATAATAAGCAAGGCAACACCCCACTCCCACAGATAATAAACAAGGCAGCACCCCGCTCCCCCAGATAATAAACAAGGAAGGCAGCACCCCACTCCACCAAATAATAAACAAGCAAGGCAACACTCCACTCCCGCAGATAATAAGCAAGGCAACACCCCACTCCCGCATATAATAAACAAGCAAGACAACACTCCACTCCCCCAGATAATATACAAGCAAGGCAACACCCCACTCCCCCAGATAATAAACAAGCAAGGCAACACTGAATTCCTACGGATAATAAGCAAGGCAACACCTAACTCCCACAGATAATAAACAAGCAAGGCAACACCCTACTCCCTCAGATAATGTACAAGCAAGGCAACACCCCACTCCCCCAGATAATAAACAAGCAAGACAACACCCCACTCCCCCAGATAATAAATAGGCAAGGCAGCACCCCACTCTGACAGATAATAAATAAGCAAGGGAACACCCTACTCCCCCAGGTAATAAACAAGCAAGGCAACACCCCACTCCCACAGATAATAAAGAAGCAAGGCAACACCCCACTTCCGCAGATAATAAACAAGCAATTCAGCACCCTGCTCCCACAGGTAATAAACAAGCAAGGCAACACCCCTCTCCCGCACATAATAAACAAGCAAGGCAACACCCCACTCCCCCAGATAATATACAAGGAAGGCAACACTCCACTCCCCCAGATAATAAACAAGCAAGGCAACACCCCACTCCCACGGATAACAAACAAACAAGCAAGGCAAAACCCCACTCCCACGGATAATAAGCAAGGCAACTCCCAACTCCCACAGATAATAAACAAGCAAGACAACATGCCACTCCCACAGATAATAAAGAAGCAAGGCAACACCCCACTCCCACAGATAATAAACAAGCTAGGCAACATTCCACTCCCACAGATAATGAACATGCAAGGCAACACCCCACTTCCACAGATAATAAACAAGCAAGGCAACACCCCACTCACACAGATAATAAAAAAGCAAGGCAACACCCCACTCCCACAGATAATCAAAAATGACATTTTTGCATGTATTTTAACGAGTCATAAAAAAAGCCAAGCATCCACCTTTTTAATGTAAAGCAACGCATGGTTAAGCAGATAGGCAGTCAGAAAAGTCTAGTCACTTGAACATTTCACCGGGTTGCAGTTATTAGCTTTGTGGTTCCACTGCCTGTTCTAGTTTATATCCTGTGACCACAGTTTCTTCAGTGTCCTCATACACTGACCAGGCTCTCAATTTCTACAAAATTCACATCTGTATTGGCAAAAAGCACTCCATTTTCTCTAAAACTCTAAATAGTGTGTTATAACTTCTGGTAAGTGGCTTATGACCAGGGAGCAAGCCAGACTGAGATTACAGTGGCACAACGGCACTCTCAGCTGGCCCCAAAACATCAACACATTTTTTTTCTAGTTTCAAGGTGCTACTGGTGGCCCGGCACCTGCTTATAGCAACTGCCCCTAGTCTAGGGAGTGAGAGTTTTTGGCGCGAGCTGTGAGTGAAAGTGCCATCGTGCCCGTAATCCCCTGCTCATATGCCAGAACAGACTGTTAGGAGTTTGAGAGAAAATTAAGTATTTTCGGTCAATAAAAACGTGAATTTTGTAGAAACTGGGAATCTGGTTGGTGCACGTGGACACTGAAGGAACAGTGGTTATAGTATTCGGACTCGATTGGGCAGCTGAGCCACGAAGCTAAGAAATGCAGCAACACAGTACAGTGTTCAAGTGACTGATTGCACTTTTCTGACTGCTGCCTAAATATGTTTAATCATAAAATGCCTTACAGTAAAGAAAAGATGGTTTCTTGGGAATTTTTTTTAGTTGTCACTTAAAGCAGCAGTACTACCGAATCAGGAAGTGAGCTATCAAAATTCTGCTTTTCGTCTGTAAGCATGCAGCCAAAGTTCCAGCTTCCATACCTGTAAATGTTTTTTCCAGTCATCTTAAGTTTTTTAGATATTTGCAATTTATTTGAATTGTTATAGCGCTACAACAAATATGGCGGCTGACTAATTTTCAGCTACGCTTTTTCTACAGATCACGTCAAATCTTTTGACAACAGCAGAGGGACTCTCTGCTGACCATTCCCGATGTCCCTGCAATTCATACATATGTGCAGTTGGCAGCAGAGGGGGGGTTCCAGTGCAACATGCTTAGTGGCAGAAATGTAAACAAAAGCAGAGAATAACTGAGCAAATTACTCTGCGATAGTACAATGCCGGTGAGAAAGAGTACCAGGTATATGATTAGCAGGGCACAGGAATATAAACTGTCAAAAAAGTGATTTTTTTTTTCGCAGTACTGCTGCTTTAACAAAGATTGACGTTTTAGACATATTGGTAATGAAATGGACTGTACATTCCATGGAGAGCTGAGTGCAGACAGAACAGCTTCAGATTTCGTTGAGCTACTGCCTATGATTCAAATTCCCTGATATCCAGCATAAGCACCAATGTGATAACTCTAGATTTTAATTTAATAATTAATACTTGAGCACAGCATAACTTTTTGTCTTAAAATATGGGCAGTCGAAGAGCAACAGTCACAAACGTGTGGACCCCTCTTCCCAACTGACAGGCACACCAGCAGGCATTTAAGTTGCAGCAGCACCGCTGCGCCATCATAGCACACTAGCTAGTTTGCTGCCAGTCAGTGTTAATTACGCTCTGCTCAGAGGGCACTCTGAAATCATCATGGAACCTATAAGGGGTCGAAACAAGAATTTAGCAGTCAAAAGCTATAAATACCTCCAGGGTAGCTGCACTTTCTGGCTGACCAGGAGCTACTCTGGTAAAACCAAGAGCTGACATTTAAATATATTAAAAAGGTAAAATGAAGCCGGCCCGGTGGCGCTGAGAGTTGAGGCACTGGACGCCATGCCTCGCACCACGCCGGCGACCCGGGTTCAGGAACAAGCCCGGGCCGTTGGGGGTTGGCAGGGGAGAGGGAGGATTGAGCATCCAGAGGACTGCTCTCCAATCTCTGGAGAGGGCTTTGGGGCCAGCTCGGCTGCCTAGTGACCCCCGGTGGAGACCGGAGGTACTTCAGGCAAGTCAGCTCTACGTAAGTGGGGAAGGAGTGCAGCAGACGTCAGCAGGGCAGCCGTGCACAGACGTCACTGCACGCTGCACTCCCTGGGGGAACTACATCAAGGAAAATCCCTCCATGTGCTCGTGGAGATGATGGGGGCTCCAGGGGCAGGACACACATCCCGACGCAGGCCCACTTCCCCCCGTGGACTCCTGGCCAACACGTCGATTCAGGTAGGGCTCTCTCTAATTTCAGACAGGTCGCTAGGGGAGAGCGGGCCCGGCCCGGGGGGTGATCCGAGGTGCTAGGGTCCAACTGGTCGACGGGGGAGTTCACCGGGGTCTAGGGTTACAGGCTGGGAGTAGCAGTTCTAGCCGTGTGAGCACCCTGGAAGGATGCCAGACATAGGGGGTGAATAAATAAAGAGTACAAAAAAAAAAGGTAAAATGAGGTAATGTGGTCTATTAGGAGGCTGCGGTGTGTGTTAGGATGCAGTGGATTGTAGTGACTGGTTAGAACACCTGCTTGGGAATCTGGTGACCACAGGTTAAAACCCCACTTTAGCCAATCACCCACTATATGACTTTGGGCAAGTCACTTAACCTCCTAGTGCTCCTGTTCATCCACCTGTTGAAATGGGTAGAAGTAGGACCCCACTGGAAATGCAATGTTAAACATAGAAACATACATAGAAACATAGAATTTGACGGCAGATAAGGACCGCTTGGCCCACCCAGTCTGCCCATTTCCCTACCTAATGGATAAGCTGCAGATCCTAGTTAACCAGCAGCCTACTTCTTTCTACCCCCTCCCCCTAGAATTGCCTTATGGCTGTCCCATGCATGCTTGAATTCAACCACTGTTTTTGACTCCACAACCTCCTCCGGAAGGCCGTTGCATGCATCCACAACCCTCTCTGTGAAAAATACTTCCTTACATTACCTCTGAGCACCGCCTCTATCTTCAAATTGTGCTCTTGTTCTTGCACACTCTTTTTGAAAGATGCTACCTTCTTGGACTTTGTTGTTCCTTGAGGTACTTGAAAGTTTCTATCATGTCCCCCTTCTCCCTCCTTTCCTCGAGGCTATACATATTAAGCTCCTTAAGTCTCTCTTCATATGTCTTCCGGTGCAGACCCTGCACCATTTTAGTTGCCCTCCTCTGGACAGCTTCCATCTTGTCTATGTCCTTGTGGAGATGGGGTCTCCAGAACTGCACACAGTACTCCAGATAGGGTCTCACCAACTGTCTGTACAGAGGGATAACAACTTCCTGTTTGCATCTTAGCTAGGCTATCCTGGGTAAATAATCTAAAATAAACAGTATACGAAAATATTATATTTTTGAGCACTGACAGAGTAGTGTATTGCATATCAGATTTTGTTCTTCCTGCTAGCCTGGCTGCTGTGTGTGGGGTGGGGTGGGGTGGGGTTGTTTGCCAACTTCACGTGCTTCTTGTACTGTTCTAGTGGTTGAGTGCTTTTTATTAGGTTAGGAGGAAAGGGGGTTGTAGGCACAGAACATACCTTCCCTCCTGTAGTCTTCTAAGCAACTATTAATCTCCTGCTTGGGATAGTTGGGAGTAACTCCTATGCACAATACCTGCCACATTAAGAATTCCTTTCATCATGGTATTTTAACATCTACAGTACATATGTTTACAGTTGTCTATTACACAACAAAATGCACATTCTCTACACCAATTTCAGCAAAGTTGAAACTGCAGTAAATAAAAACTCAGAAATAAGTTTTAGCCTGTTGTACATCTCCCTTCAGTGAATGCAGAGCTAGTTCTCTTCCCCCTCCTTTTTTTTGCTTCTTGACCTGGTTGTCTTATATTTCAACCATTCTCCCACAAAGCTTCTGCTTTCTGACATTCTCCCCCCTCTGCGTCCCGTCTCATGCACTTGCAATCTGTTTGCATACTTTTCCCCACCCCTACCTTTCTCCACATGCACTCGCTATCTGTGCAGACTGGTTTGCGGAACTCCTTCTCGCTCTGTCCCTCACACACATTTTACTTATTGGCGTGCCCCTTCCCCATTTCTTCTGCTCTTACTGAAGGCTGCAGTCCTGTAAATGTTCACCTTTTCTCACAACACTGCAGTGCAGGCACACGGAGCTGCTTGAAGCGCCGCTAACTTGCTGTTTCTTAAAGCAGGCACTAATTATCAAAATCAGAAGCGCGAATTAGCACACAGTGACCCCTTATTTTGGCCCCTGCCTGAACACATCCGTGTTTTGCATTTGCACATTCCGTAATAAAAAAGTAATATAGTAAATTAAGATCTTACTTCGAGATACAGCTCTTGCAGCAGGTTACACCACTAGGACCGAAGCCGGCAGGCGTCAGGACCCCACGGAAAAATTCTAGCTAGCTATCTTCAGCGGGAACCGCCCCAGCGTGGTCCCGCCTGACGTCAGAGGCGTAATACATAAGGGGCGGTCCCAGCCAGAATCCCCAGTTCTTTCCGGGCTGTCGACTTGCATATCTCCACTCTTCGGTTCGTTTTCTAGAGCGCGACGCGGTTAAGTGTTTTCCTACGGAAATTCATTCTTTAGATCCAGTCTTTTCTGATGTCCTCTCTGACCTCCGGGTCGCTCCTCGAAGTGCGCCTGTGGGAAGCAGATCCTATTCAAGGATCCGCACTCGGCCTGTCTCCTGTGCCTGGGCCCAGGCCACGACACCCGGTCCTGCTCCTTTTGCCAGGGCTTCAATAGCAGAACCCGGATCCGACGCCAGAAGGCCCTCCAGGCTTTTTGTTAGAAGAGCGCCTTAAGACCATGGCTTCTAAGGGGGATTCTTCGCAGAAGGCCCGTAAGCATACCGAGAAGCATAAGGAGAAGGCACCTTCCAGGTCCCCGTCTAGGGCCTCTGATTCCCGCAGCTCTGGCTCCAGGTCCAACCGCTCTCCTTCCCGGGCC
Source organism: Neoceratodus forsteri (assembly GCA_016271365.2). Lineage (NCBI taxonomy): Eukaryota > Metazoa > Chordata > Ceratodontiformes > Ceratodontidae > Neoceratodus > Neoceratodus forsteri. The sequence goes on along the minus strand of CM028135.1, from coordinate 1,102,383,689 downwards.
AGCTCTCAGCCTCCCCCCGCTGCGCCCAAGACTCCCAGGCCTTCCTCGTCCTCCAAGGCCCTGGCTAAGTCGGGGGATTGCCACCATCACCATAGGTCGGGTTCCCGCCATCCTGAACCCGACGGCAGGTCTGCCTCCCTTCCTCCGCTCCACAGGAAGACCAAGGAGCTTACCTCGCTCAAAAAGTCGCGGGACCCGACGCCGGTTCATCCGTCGTCGGCTTCTCGCCATACATTCCCAGAGCCATCGTCAGCCAAGGGACCGTCGCCGGCCAGGCACTCTCATCATCGGACGCCGGTAGAGGGACCGGCGCCCGCTCCTACTGAGAAGAGGATCCCGACATCTCCGACCGACGTTGGTCAGGAGACCATCACTGAGGAGGAGTTAACTCAGCCCGAAGACCAGACAGGCGACCCCGGTCCTGTTGAGACTCCCAGGGCACCTTCGCCTACACCCGAGCCCCCTGCAGAGCCGACGCCGGGACCCGACGACCGTCCACCGGCGCCCGGGCCGTCGTCGGGTTTTTCCTTTTCAGAGGTGAAGGAGCTGTTCACTTTCTGGTGGGATACCGTCAAAAAGGACATGGTTCCCACGCCACTTCCGCTTCCTCCTCCTCCTCCTCCTCCTACACCGGTTGTCCCTCCAGTTCCTGCGTCCCCTTCTCCGTCTGGGTCTGCAGGCCGGTTACCTCCTCCCCGGGAGCCTAGGACCCCTCCAAAGGGGAGATCAGAAAGAAGGAGACCTCCGTCCAGATCCTCTTCTGGGTCACCCAGTCCCAAGAGACCCAGACGACGACGACGCTCGCCTTCGACGGAGGACACGGGATCGGACTTCTCGTCATCAAGATCCCCATCTCCCATCTCCATCCCTTCACCGGACCCACGTGAGCTACCAGAGTCTCCTCCGGATGACCCTTCGTTCTCGGATATTATGAGACACATCCAGGAGAACATGGGGTGGGATGCGGAAGAGTTAGACCCCGGAAGGCTGCGCCTCGCAAAGTATCTTCGGCAGAAGGACCTCAAGCCTGTGGTGGTGCTACCTTGGTGGACACATTTGTGGATGTCACTAAGGCAGGGCATGCCCACATTCTCCCAGCGATGCCAAGAAGGCTGACCACCTGCACAAGGCTCCAAGAGAAGACCAGTACTTGGCTCCAGCACCCTCAGGCCGATTCTCTGGTCATCACAGCCTCTCATGACCAGTCCCAGAGACCGCAACATCTGAGCACTTGCCATTTGACCCAGAGTCCAAGCAGTTGGACTCCATGGGTCGGCGCACGTATGCTTCCGCTACATACGCCATCAGATCCTTGAATTATTTAACCCACATGGTGCAATTCCAAAATGCCCTGTGGGAACAGGGTCTGGAAGTGGCTGAGAAACTGCCGGAAGGTGAGCAGAAGGAGGAGATGCTTCAGCTCCTCTGTACGGATTCGGACGTGGGAACCCAAGTACTACAAGCCGCATATGACTCTGCGGACTCCTCGGCCAGAGCAGCAGCTTCAGGCATGTGCCTCCGGAGACACTCTTGGCTCCGTGTCTCTGGTTTTACCCCCTACGTCCAGAAAAACATCCTGGATGCTCCATTCGAGGGAGAAGTTCTGTTTGGTAAACCCTCTGAGAAGATCATTACCAGACTACAAGAGGTTGGAGGCGGTGAGGTCGGTCCAGGCCATGTACTCGACCCAAGCTTAGTTCCTTCGTAGGGAACCAAAGAGATTTCGTGGGACGGACGAGACAGCAGTCCCGCCTGCTCCACAAACAGAGTCTCCGGCTTTGCAGAGCCCAGGGAAACAACCTGCAGGCCGAGGCCAGCGACTTCTAAGCCGGTCCAGCCAGCGGACCCCCAGCCGCCACAGCCTGACTCCTTCCCGGCCCCCCCTCAGGATCAACGGACATCATGGTCGGGAGTCGACATGAAATTTCCTGCCAGGATGGCAGACTATATCCATGACAGGTGGGTTCTACAGTTGGTCGCAAGAGGTCACTTTATAGAATTCAAGGGAAAGCCACCCCGAGGCCTCCTTTGCTCTCCCGTACCCGGTCATAACAAGTTATTGATCAGGACAAGAAGTACTCACGCTCCTGCAAAAGGGAGCGATAGAGTACGTCCCAGAGAACCAGAGAGGACACTGGTACTATTCTCACTTCTTCCTGGTTCCAAAGAAAACAGGGGACCTCCGTTCGATTCTGGACCTCAGCGACCTCAATTTGTCGGTCGTCTACAAAAGATTTCGCATGGTGACCCTTCCAGGTCTTATCCCTATGCTGAAGCAGGATGCCTTTTTAGCATCTCTAGATATGCAGGACGCTTACCTGCACGTCCCCATAGCTCAAGCGCACAAGAGGTTCCTTCGCTCCGGGTTCTCGGCCATCACTTTCAGTTCGAGCTCTTCCTTCGGGCTGTCCTCGGCACCCAAGGTCTTTACAAATGCATGGAGATCGTGGCGGCGTCTCTGAGGAGACAGGGCCGATTATGTGTTCCGTACTGGCGATTGGCTTCATTGCCGCTCCCAGAGAGGCGTTATTACGGCGCTATCCAGGACACCCAGGACCTGTTTCGCCTCTAGGTATCCTAATCAACCACGAGAAGTCCCTCCTGGTACCGCCACAGAAGCTGCAGTTCATAGGAGCAGTACTGGACACTGTTCAGGGAAGAGCATTTCTTCCAGACGACAGAGCGGAGCGCATCAGATCCCTCATCAGGGACCTTTCGTCGATCAAGACCGCCCCAGCCAGGTCGGTCCTTCGACTGCTCGGACACATGGCTGCGGCCATTCCTACTGTCCCTTTCGCAAGGCTCCACATGTGGGTAACTCAGTGGATGCTCAAGGTGCAGTGGGCCAAAGGCAAGACCACTTACAGCATCCGGTCAGAATCACGAACACCGCGATTCGAGACTGGCAGTGGTGGCTAGACCCAGGGACACTCTCTGTGGGTGTCAAGTTCGTAGCGCCGTCCCCAGAGGTAATCCTCACTACAGACGCCTCAGGTCTAGGGTGGGGTGCACACCTGGACGGGGTGAAGTCTCAGGGTACGTGGACGCCTTTGGAGGCCCATCTTCATATCAACATCCTAGAGATGAGGGCGGTCCTTTATGCCCTGCAGGCATTTCAGTCACAGATCCCGCCGAGCACTCTCCTGCTTCAGACAAACAACACGGCGGTGATGTATTACCTCAACAAACAAGGAGGCACACACTCTTATCCCCTTTGCAGGGAAGCCATGAGAGTGTGGGATTGGGTAATCAGACACGGCGCGAACCTGATCACAGTACATGTTCCCGGGGTGGACAACACAATTGCAGATGGCCTGAGTCGCTCCCAGGCCAGAGTCCACGAGTGGGAACTTCTCCAAGAGGTAGCAGAGGATCTGTTTCTTTGATGGGGAACTCCAGATTTGGACTTGTTCGCCTTCCCATCCAACGCAAAACTGCCCAATTTTTGCTCGCTAGATCCAGGGCCTGGTGTTTTCTGGCGAGACGAGTTGTCCTCTCCTGGGCGGACAGATTCCTCTACGCTTTCCCTCCCTTCCCGTTGATCCAGAGAGTTCTTCTCAAACTGCGCAGGGAGCATGCATCAATGATCCTAGTGGCCCTGTTCTGGCCCAGACAGATCTGGTTCCCCTTGCTAATTCAGCTGTCCCGGGAACCTCCGCTCCCGTTGCCATTCACCTCCCACCTATTGTCTCAGGAGAAAGGTTCACTGCTCCATCCGGACTTGCGCTCTCTGAACCTGCATGCATGGCTCCTAGAGACATAGCCATCCTGCGTCACGGGGTCTCACAAGAGGTTGCTGATGTTCTTGCTGCAGCCAGAAAGCCGGCAACGCATGCAACGTATGCCATGAAATGGCGCCGCTTCTGTTTATGGTCGCAAGCACGCGGCTTTTTCCCTTTAGGTTGTCCAGTAAAAGAGGTTTTAGACTACCTGCTTTCCCTTTTTCGTTCGGGCCTCGCCTACTCCTCTATTAAAGTGCACCTCTGTGCCATTTCAGCCTTTCACCTCCCAGTAGGTCAGCGCACAGTGGCACAGCTAGACGCCTGTCGTGAATTTTTGAGAGGGGTGTTGCACCTTAGGCCGCCCATTAAGAACCCAGTGCCTCCATGGGATTTGCTCTTTATCCTGGAGCAACTCACGCTCCCCTTGAACCTGCTCTCGGATTACGAGCCGCGCTCTTCCTGGAAAACGTTATTTTAGCTGTTACGCCAGCTAGAAGAGTTTCTGAGCCTCAGGCCTCATGTGCAAAGAGCCTTATTTAGTTTTCCACAGGGACAGAGTTTCCTGAGGACTAATCCCAAATTCTTGCCTAAGGTGGTTTCCACACACCCTCAATCAGGATATTGACCTACCGGTTTATTTTCCTAATTATTCCAACAGAGGAGAGGCGATGCTTAACACCCTGGATGTTCACCGCAGCTTAAGATACTACCTGAGCAGAACTAAGCAGCTTCGTTCTTCGGAGCAACTCTTCGTTTCCTTTTCTGAAAGGATGATGGGCCATCCAGTTTCCAAACAGTCCCTGTCTCGCTGGCTTGTCCAGTGCATCTCATACTGTTATGATATCAAAAGAAAGCCCCTCCCTGGAGCAGTCCGGGGACATTCCACTAGGGGTGTGGCCACTTCCTTTGCAGCTCTTCGGAACGTCTCCACCTCTGCTATTTGTGCTGCTGCCACTTGGAGTTCTGTTCATACCTTTATCAGGCATTATAGCCTGGACATCGCTTCAAGGCGAAGAGCAGGCTTCGGCCTGGCAGTACTGCAGGGTCTCCTGTCCTAGATTTGAGGCCTGGAACGTTCTTCTGACTTTCCTCCTCCCTGAGCGTTTACAAGAGCTATTGCTTGGGAATCAGTCCTAATGGTGTAATCTGCTGCAAGAGCTGTATCTCGAAGTAAGATAGTACAGTTACGTAAGAACTTACCGTAACAGTAGATCTTCGAGAACAGCTCTTGCAGCAGGTACCTTCCCGCCCACCTTCCCCCTTGGAGGAGGCATGGCTTAAGCCTTTTCTAACAGGGATTTATTCCCTTATTGTCTTCTGACGGTGGATCCTCGGTCTCCCTTTCTGATGTCATCCTGCGGCCGGAAGTCTCCAGCTGGAGAACTAGGGATTCTGGCGGGACCGCCCCCATATGTAGTATGCCTGACGGAATGGGACCAGCGTCGAGGGCAGTTCCCGTGAAGATAGCTAGCTAGAATTTTTCCGTGGGGTCTTGACGCCTGCCAGCTTCGGTTCTAATGGTGTAACCTGCTGCAAGAGCTGTTCTCGAAGGTCTACTGTTACGGTAAGTTCTTACGTAACTGTACTTTACAGTAACTGCTTTACTTGAAAGAAAATTTAATCAGCAACGTCCTAAAGTTACATTTTCTTTTAAGTAATCTGTTCTTGTTACAAGTTATTTGACAATGTAATCACATTACAGTAACATGTTACTACCCAACATTGCTGGTAACATGTTTGAAGCTATTATTTTTGCATTCTGCATGCTGTGTGTTTTTCTTCACTTTGTGTAGTGCTTTCAAAGAGACACTCTCTAGACTCCTGTCTGTAACTAGGAAAAAACACTGAAAGTGGGGAAATAAATAGACAAAGGGAGGGACTGTATTGCTTGATATTCATCTTCAAAGCCTAATGATGATAATGTCTGTTAGCTGGCTAACGGGTGGAAAACCAGTGTGATAGGTGAGGCTGCATCCGGTGAACTGCACAGTTTATGTTCATCAGCCATATCAACACTGTCATTATCAGCTTTCCCTTTTTTTTTTTTTACAATTTATTTTTATTGTGGACTTTTCCGATTATAGGCATTAAAACAAAGAAGAATAATTATGGTTATCCTCTGCATTGCCATGTATTCACAGAAATGAGGCAATGTATTATGAGATAAATAAAGTTTGTGGCTACAAAAAAAGTTTTGAGTCCATGTGTTCTTGACATCCTTTCCATGATTGCCGCCTATCATACAGTTTAACTTAACTGGTTAGAAATCACAGTCTCAGGTTCAGCAGGTGAAATGTATACACATACTTAACATTGTTCAAATACTGAATCGCAGAGTCACCAGCCTTCTCAGCATTCGCTTCTGAGTAGCAAGCATCCAGCTTTTCTACATCCATTGGCTTATACAGCATACACCCTACACTGCCCCAGCCCCACCAATATGAACACTTTGTGCATGCATGCAGGCAAACGTAAAAATGCTAAAGCAGATTCAAGATGGGGAAAGACGACGTCTTACAAGACCAGAGAAAAAGGGAGGGATAGTGAGGCTTAATAAAGAGGAGGGAGGGTGGGCAGAGGGAGACTGTGAAAGGCAGAGATACTAAACAAATATTTTTGCTCAGTATTTACAAAGCAAGAGGGGGAGGTACCTAAAACAAACAGTAGAAACACTCTGGATACAGAAGTTGATACCAGCCCATTTACAGAAGAAAGGGTTCTGAAAACTCTTAAAACTGAAGGTGGACAAAGCAGTGGGGCCTGATGGGATTCATCCCAGAATTCTAAAAGAACTAAGGGTAGGACTAGTGACACCACTGACTACCCTTTTTAACAAATCATGGGAGGATGGGATGGTACCCGAGGACTGGAGAGGGCAGATGTGATTCCCGTTCACAAAAGTGGGAGCAAGGCAGAAGCAGGAAACTACAGACCTGTTAGTTTAACCTCAGTATTAGGGAAAATGATGGAATCACTTCTGAAGGAAAGAATTGTTGAGTATCTAGAGGCTAGAGGGGCACAGGACCCAAGGCAGCATGGATTCACAGCAGGAAGGTCATGCCAGACAAATCTGATAGATTTATTTGACTGGGTGACCAAAGTAGTAGATCAGGGAGGGGCTGTGGACATGGCCTACCTAGACTTTAGCAAGGTATTTGACACAGTCCCACACAAAAGATTAATATACAAGTTAGCCAGCCTGGGAGTGGGTCCCAAGATGACAGCCTGGGTAAAGAATTGGCTGGAGAATAGGACACAGAGAGTAATAGTAAATGGAGTCCACTCTGAAGAAAGGGGGGTTACTAGTGGGGTACCGCAGGGTTCAGTATTAGGACCAGTCCTCTTCAGTGTCTTTATGTTACATTGCAGAGGGACTGGAAGGAAAATTATGTCTCTTTGCAGATGACACAAAGATCTGCAACAGAGCTGATGCACAAGGTGGGGTGGAAAGGATGAGAAGGGACTTGGCAAGGTTAGAGGAATGGTCAAGTGTATGGCAGCTTAGATTCAATGCTAAGAAGTGCAAGGTAATGCACCTGGGAAACAAAAACCCAGGGGAAGAGTACACAATGGGGGTGAGATACTAACAACAACAAAAATGGAAAGGGACCTGGGGGTTGTCATATCAGGTGACCTAAAGGTGGGCAAGCAATGTGAGAGGGCAGCAAGGAGGGCTTGGGGGATACTGGGATGCATAGGGAGAGGCATCACCAGTAGAAAACAGGAAGTTATTATCCCTCTGTACAGACAGCTGGTGAGACCCCATCTGGAGTACTGTGTGCAGTTCTGGAGACCCAATCTCCGCAAAGACATAGACAGGATGGAAGCTGTCCAGAGGAGGGCAACTAAAATGGTGCAGGGTCTGCACCAGAAGACATATGAAGAGAGACTTAAGGAACTTAATATGTATAGCCTCGAGGAAAGGAGGGAGAGGGGGGACATGATAGAAACTTTCAAGTACCTCAAGGGAATCAACAAAGTCCAAGAGGGTAGCATCTTTCAAAAAAAGAGGTGTGCAGGAACAAGGGGGCACAATTTGAAGAGGGGGCAGCTCAGAGGTAATTTAAGGAAGTATTTTTTCACAGAGAGGGTTGTGGATGCATGGAACGGCCTTCCGGAGGAGGTTGTGGAGTCAAAAACAGTGGTGGAATTCAAGCATGCATGGGACAGTCTTAAGGCAATTCTAGGGGGTGGGGGTAGGAAGAACTGGGCTGCTAGTTAACTAGGATCTGCAGCTTATCCACTAGATAGGGAAATGGGCAGACTGGGTGGGCCAAGCAGTCCTTATCTGCCGTCAAATTCTATGTTTCTATGTTTGTAACCTAAAATGGAATATAAAAGTATTGTTTCGACATTTTCACCATAGCATGCCCTACTGCTTTTACCCTTTGCTCTGCCCTGGACTTCGATACACGTCCTAAATTCCTGTACATTCTAAATCAGCTGGCAGCCTGTGGGTTAATGCACATTCGCTGTGCCTCCTGTACACTCTGCTGTCTGACTGCTGAGGTTGAGGTGCTGTTGTACTCTGTACTTTTAGATGTAAAGAGCGTACTGCGCACGAGAAATCTAGTGTGCAATACATGCACACCAGATGTGTCCTTACACAGCCGACACATAGACAGCTGCACATTTCTACACCAGTGTAACTAATTTAGTGCCAGATTTACCCGCCAAGTGCTTGCATGTAGAAATTCTTGGCTACAATGTAACACTATAGTGTGACCACAACACATCCTGAGACTCGCCAGTCTCTTTCAAATGTGTACACACAACTGAATGATTTCCTAGTCTGAAAATCGTACAGATGCATTCCAATCATATTCTCTGCACAGTAATTTTTGTTAAGGATGGTTCAGTTTGATATTTGGGAACAGAGTCAGGAGCAGGCCTGATTTAAGATGCTTTTATCCAAACCTGTTGGCCCTTCCACAGAAATAATGGACTTCTTCATGCAGTTTCTTTAACAAAGTGTGCATAGTCTTGTTAAGGAGATCAATTTAAATAAGATCTTCAATAAACCTAATAATTCATTTCCAGTAGAACTTGTTTTTATTTATTTTTTTATCACTTCTATTTTTCCACCTTTCTGCAGTGTGTGTGGGGGCATCCAGTCACTGCCTCATTTCCGGCTCCGGCAGCTGGGTGGCTCTAACCGCACTCCAGGAGGATCCAGGATGGCCATCTTGCCATCCTGCTGGAGGCCCCCCATGCCTCTCCCAGCTAGGACAGTCCTGAACCCTCCCCGATGGGACTCCTTACAAGTCCTCCGGGCAGTGCAGAGCGCAGTCATCAAGCTGCACAGTTGCGCCCAGCCCTTTTTCCTCCTTAGTTCCCACTGGAGTGTGGACATGAAATGACGTCCAGGCATGGCATACCGACGTCCACCACGCCGCCCCCCCATGCAAGCTGACGTTAGTAGTACCTCTGGGCATCCCCAGAGGTCGCTACAGCGCAGTGGATGTTCCCCAGCGTACTCCAGGACTAGGAGAGAAATCTGCGAATGCTTGATCCTAGTCATCCCCTGCCAGCCCCCGACGACCTGGGCTTGTTCCCAAACCTGGGTCACCGGCGTGGCGTGAGGTGTGGCGTCCAGCGCCTCAACCCTCAGCACCACCAGGTCAGCCAGAACTTGTTTTTAAATTCTGGTTCCATATAATTCTGTGTGGTTTCTGTTTGGCACTGCAAACCACTCACATACTGCCCCCCCCCCCCCAAAAAATTGAGGTCTTTACTCTCCCCTTGTATCCTTTAACCCTGTTGCCCAGTTTTATGCCCCCTCCCCCCGTTGCATATGGAAACAAACCTTGGCACAGCGAACCTCTCTCAGTTACCAGTATACAAATAAATACATTACTTTATGGTCCCTCTCCTGTACATTATGGACAAGCACACTAAATACTAGTTCCAGTTCTAGTATCCTTCCATAACGATACCTGTCACACTCATTAGATGGGCTGAAAAAGTGACTGTGTTGAAAATGTGGAGTCGAAATCTCAAAGAACAGCAACGTTATGACTAAACATGGAAAATGTCAGTGTTTCTTTATTCTCATTTTTTGAGATATTGACCCCCCATTTTCAGTAAAGCCTTTTTATTGGCCCACCTTATGATCCAGACGGGTAGTATTTCAAATTGCTTCTGACAGGTGATTTCATAGAGCAACTCTGAAAGTATGTTTCAGAGGGGAATTGAAAAAATGACATCTGTCTTGTTTATGAGGTTAGGCAAAAAATGGATATGTGGAAAATTTGGAGCAAAAAATGTTAAACCATAATGAAGTTAAAAGTGAAAGTTCAAAACGTGCATTAAAAAGCCATTACCTGGACTGACCTTGTTTCAGTTACTGCACAGTAGGGAGAGGCTCTTCAGCAGCACAGACAGGATTACTTTGTGGGACTATAGTTAGGTAAATGAGGGATTGAGGTGGGGTTGGGGTGCTGAAAGGGGGACTTGGGTAGGAATTGGGGGCCAGGGGACTAGAATACACTGCTGGATGTTTTTCTTTGTTTCAGGTTTAAAAAAAAAGGGAACAATGATGGATGGTTTTCTAATTTACTGGGATCCGAGACTGGGGATTCGCACCCCAGTGTCAGTGCCTTTTTTAGCAGCACCCGGGATTGGGCACCCCGGTGTTACATACTGTGGTGGGGTAGTTGCTAGCCAGCACCAGGGCTTGGGAACTCCAGTATTGGAGTGTGTGTGTGTGTGTGTGTGTGTGTGTGTGAGTTTTACTGGGTTGGAGGGGATACCAGTGGCAAGGTTGAGCACCTGCCACTGGTACATCATTGTGCTGGGTCCGGTGGGTGGGAGGCATACCAGTGGCAAGATTGCGCACCCACCACTGGTACATCATTGTGCTGGGTCAAGCGGGAGGGAGGGATACCAATGGCGAGACTGAGTACCCAGCACTGGTGCATCGTGCTGGTGCACACCCACCACTGGTACATTAGTGTGCTGGGTTGAGCAGGAGGGAGGGATACCGATGGCAAGACTGAGCACTCACCACTGCTGCATCATGCTGGGTTGGAGGCGATACCAGTGGTGAGATTGAGCACCCGCCACTGGTACATCATTGTGCTGGGTCGGATGGGGATACCAGTGACGAGATTGCGCACCCACCACTGGTATATCATTGTGCTGGGTCGAGCGGGAGGGAGGGATACCGATGGTGAGACTGAGCACCCACCACTGCTGCATCGTGCTAGGCTGGAAGGGATACCGGTGGTGAGACTGAGCACCCACCACTGGTACATCATTGTGCTACATCGTAGGAGACACTGGTGATGAGATTGAGCACCCACCACTGATACATCATTGTGCCGGGTCAGAGGGGATACCAGTGACGAGACTGCGCACCCACCACTGGTACATTATTGTGCTGGGTCGAGCAGGAGGGCAAGATACTGATGGCGAGACTAAGCATCCACCACTGCTGCATCATGCTGGGTTGGAAGGGATACCGGTGGCGAGATTGAGCACCCGCCACTGGTACATCATTGTGCTGTGTTGGAGGGGATACTGGTGGCAAGATTGATCACCCGCCACTGGTACATCATTGTGCTATGTTGGAGGGGATACTGGTGGCAGGATTGATCACCTGCCACTGGTACATCATTGGCTAGGTCGTAGGAGATACCGATGGTGAGATTGAGCACCTACCACTGGTACATCATTGTGCTGTGTCGGAGGGGATACTGGTGGCAAGATTGATCACCTGCCACTGGTACATCATTGGCTAGGTCGTAGGAGATACCAATGGTGAGATTGAGCTCCTACCACTGGTACATCATTGTGCTGGGTTGGAGGGGATACCGGTGGCGAGATTGAGCACCTGCCACTAGTACATCATTGTGCTGTGTCGGATGGGATACTGGTGGCAAGATTGATCACCCACCACTGGTACATCATTGGCTAGGTCGTAGGAGATACCGATGGTGCGATTGAGCACCTACCACTGGTACATCATTGTGCTGGGTTGGAGGGGATACCGGTGGCGAGGTTGAGCACTCGCCACTAGTACATCATTGTCAAGGCCCCTTGAATTCTGTGATTCTGCGGTTGAGGAATATTCCGCAGAATTTGCATCATGCCGCAGAATATATATAGTGCTGCAGAATTCATTGTTTTTGGTGAATTTTCATTCAGATATACTGTTTTTCCATAGTGGCAGGCTTTCTTTACCATCTCGTTTATCCTGAAGCCCTCCTGTGCACTCAGCATGTGATGTCATCGATGACACCACATTATATTTAGCCAATGGCAGGACTGCATTCTGCCAGAGAAATAAATAAATCATGCCTCAGAAATTAGAAAATGTTGCCGCAGAGCACTAGGGGCCCCAATCATTGTGCTGGGTCAGAGGGGATACTGGTTGCGAGACAGAGCACCCGCCACTAGTACATCATTGTGGTGGATTGGTTGGGAGGGAGGGAGGGAAACCGGTGCCGGGATTGTGCACCCACCACCGGTACATCATTGTCCAGGGTTGTTCAGGATGGAGGGATACCGGTGCCAGGACTGAGCATCTGCCACTGGTACATCATTGTGCTGGGTCAGGTGGGAAGAAGGGATACCAGTGCCGGAATTGAGCAACCGCCACTGGTACATCATTGTGCTGGGTCAGGTGGGAAGAAGGGATACCAGTGCCGGGACTGAGCAACCGCCACTGGTACATCATTGTGCTGGGTCAGATGGGAGGGAGAGATACCGGTGCTAAGACTGAGCACCCACCACTGGTATATCATTGTGCAGGGTTGGGCAGGAGGGAGGGAGGGATACCGGTACCAGGACTGAGCACCTTCCACTGGTACATCTTTGTGCTGGGTCAGGTGGGAGAAAGGGATGCCAGTGCCAGGATTGAGCAACCGCCACTGGTACATCATTGTGCTGGGTCAGGTGGGAGGGAGAGATACCGGTGCCAGGATTGAGCACCCGCCACTGGTACATCATTGTGCTGGGTCAGGTAGGAGGAAGAGATACCAATGCCAGGATTGAGCACCCGCCACTGGTACATCATTGTGTTGGGTCAGGTGGGAGGGAGAGATATCGGTGCCAGGATTGAGCACCTGCCACTGGTACATCATTGTGCTGGGTCAGGCGAAGGGAGGATACCGGTGTTGGGACTGAGCACTGCACAGGCATATCATTGTGCAGGGTTGGGGGAGGGAAGAATATCGGGTGCCGGATTGAGCACCACCACTGGTACATCATTGCGCTGGTTCAGGTGGGAGGAAGGATACCAGTGCCGGGATTGAGCACCCGCCAGTGGAACATCATTGTGCTGGGTCAAGCAGGAGGAAGGGATAGCGGCTGCGGGATTGAGCACCCGCCACTGGTACATTATCGTGGTGGGTCGGTTGGGAGGGAGGGAGGGAAGGAAACCAGTGCCGGGATTGTACACCTACCACTGGTACATCATTGTGCAGGGTTGGGCAGGAGGGAGGGATACCGGTGCCAGGACTGAGCACCCACCACTGGTACTTCATTGTGCTGGGTCAGGTGGGAGGAAGGGATACCAGAGCCGGAATTGAGCACCCGTCACTGGAACATCATTGTGCTGGGTCAGGTGGGAGGGAGAGATACCGGTGCCAGGAATCAGCACCTGCCACTGGTACATCATTGTGCTGGGTTAGGTGGGAGGGAGGGATACCGGTGCCAGGATTCAGCACCTGCCACTGGTACGTCATTGTGCTGGGTCAGGCAAAAGGGAGGGATACCGGTAGCGAGACTGAGCACCTGCCACTGGTACATCATTGTGCTGGGTCAGGCGGGAGAAAGAGGATACTGGTAGCGAGATTGAACACCTGCCCACTGCTACATTGTGCTGGGCCCAGCGGGAGGGAGAGATACCGATGCCGAGATTGAGCACCAGCCACTGGTACATCACTGTGCTGGGTCAGGCGGGAGGAAGGGATACCGGTGGCAAGTCTGAGCAATCACAACTCTTACATCATTGTGCTGGGTCCATCAGGAGGGAAGGATACCGAGCGGGACTGTGCACCCACCACTGGTACATCATTGCAGCAGGGTTGGGCGGGAGGGAGGGGATATCGGTGCTGGATTGAGCACCCACCACTGGTACATCATTGCGCTGGTTCAGGTGGGAGGGAGGGATACCAATGCGGGGATTGAGCACCCCGCCACTGGAACATCATTGTGCTGGGTCAGGCAGGAGGGAGGGATAGCAGTTGCGGGATTGAGCACCCGCCACTGGTACATCATTGTGCTAGTTTGGGTGGGAGGGAGGGTTACTGGTGGTGAGATTGAGCACCTGCCACTGGTACATCATTGTGCTGGGTCAGGCAGGAGGGAGGAGGATACCAGTGGCGGGACTCAGCATCCGCTACTGATGTATCATTGTGCTGGGTCTGGTGGGAGCTCACAAAGGGAGATTTGTTTTGCTGGGTTAGGCAAGGGGAAGGGGTACTAGTGTCAGGCTTGAGTACTGTCCACTGGTGAAGATACTGAGTAACTGGTTCAGGTGGGAGGGAGGGAGGGATACAGTGCTGGGATTGAGCACCTGCCACTGGTACATCATTGTGCTGGGTTGCTGGGGGATCACAAAGGGGGGCTTAGTTGAGCAGATGTTGACCAGATAGGAAGTAGCTGTGGCTGTCTTGCAACATCTCTGCCATTCCCAAAATGGCAGAGAAACAAAGCACTCTACAGCAATAGGGAAGCAGAACAAACTGTATGAGAAATGGTGGTAGGAAGTACCAAGCCACACAGGAAGACCAACTTCCAAATTTCATTTTCCAGCCTTATGACTGGCCAAGTACTTCTAAAGAAAAACCACCAGAAAGGTGGAGAGTAGAGATGTTGTGAAGTTTACATTCACTGGCGAAGTTCTGGTGAAGTCACCCACTCTGCCTTCGCAAAGCAAGTCATGAAATTTCTCTATTAGTTTCTAAATTCATTTGTATGACTTAGCTGGGAATTTTGCCCATGAACAGTGGAATTTTGCCCTCAAATGGTCGAATTTCACCTGCGAACTGTTCTGCTGTTCGCAGTGAAATTCCACTATTTGTGGGCAAAATTCTGCCATTCGAGGGTGACATTCTGCACTTCATGGGCGGAAATTCTCACCACAGATTGATCGATCTGCAGTCTGCAAATTATGCTTAATTTGCAGATTAATTCACAGAGCGATGTTTGCCAGCTTCGCCCATCTCTAGTGGAGAGTGGATGGAACTGGGTAGGAGGCTGGGTATTCTGGAGCTGTGATAGGTGGAGGGGAGGCAAACCCAAAGCCCTCTCACAGCTCAGACAGATCGCAATATGTTTGCTGGCCTTTGACAGGCAACCATAAAAATATAAAATGTGTGACTTTGATATGCATCAAGTATAATTGTAAGGACACATACTCTTGTAGTTTATAAGGAAATTATTATTAAACACATTCTAAGGCTATACACTACATCATACAGTCTTAAGGTGGTCTTTACCGTGTGTGTAAATCAGAAATACCCACTGCATTCACTGAAGCGCTAGTAAAGGTGGAAACAATAACAGAATCCAGACCAGTATGTGAAGTACAGCTCCCACATAAAATACTGGCTTCAGAGTAAAGGTTGTTGTCCTATAAACATTGAACAAATTCCCAGACTTTGTTATTCAGAAATTGTTTTTCACAGCATGAACATTCTAAGTATTTCTTTATTGGCAACTGTATATCGTTTGAGATCATTACAGAACGCATTTCTTTAGAGGGTGTGATCTTCCAGGTGATTCTCATTAGCCGACCTAAAGTGCATGTAAACTAGATGCTTACACTACATAGCTGCAGCATTACCCGGTGTGATTCAGTAAAACACTGACCCCTTCTTACTGCTTTCTTTTGTTGTTCCAGGGTGTTTTGATTACATGGTCAAAAGGCTTCAAAGCAAGTGGTGTAGAAGGAGCAGATGTGGTGAAATTACTAAACAAAGCCATCAAGAAACGAGGGGTAACTTTGCACATTTCGGGCAATGTGCTCATTTGGTAACTGCATATATCAGGCAATGTGTTTGTTTTGTAACTGCATATTTCGGGCAGTGTGTTTGTTTGGTAACCGCATTTCTAGAGACATGGATATGTTGTTCATCCACACTGTCTGGCAGGTATCCTTGCCGCTTTAAATCTTGCTGGAAGGTCTTCAAGCTGGCTCCTCCCACCCACCCGGGTGGTAAAACTCTCGGCTCTGCCCCATGACACCAGATCTTCCTTACCACTTGGAAGCTCAGGTTCCCTCCTTAACGCTTCGCGATAAAACTGGTTCCTAATTCTTGGTTTCTGAATTTAAAGTTTTTGCATTATAGACTTGGTCTTCTATCCCTCATGGCTACGATGGACCAATCGACTCCCGGTTTCGGAGATGCCCTTGCGGGCAGAAGATGTCTCGGACGGATCCGCACTCCGTGTGTCTACTGTTTTGGGCCTGAGCTGCGACCCGCGGAGCTTGCGACCTGTGCTCTTCCTTCTCAGCCTACGTCCTCGAGGGCCGTGCTGCCCGTTTACAACTGGGGCGCCTCTGAAAAACGTTTTCCTCCGGTGAAGTCAAAAGAGGCCCGGTCGGCGGTTTCTGCGGCAGCCGGCTCGGCGGATCAGCTAGAGCAGATGATCGCCCTCGAAGAGGAGGCGGCGCGGGCCGCATCTTCCTCGACCGCGGCATTTATCCTGCTCTCCCTGGGTTCCTCTTATACAGCTTCCTTTAAGGAGCTTTGTCTGTCCCTCTCCACTAGAGGAGAGGAACCAACCTCTGCTGGACCTTCTTCTCGGTCCAAGAAGAAAGACAAGGGTAAGTCCCTCCGTCGACGCTCTTGGGAGCGGGAAAGGTCCCTCTCCCCGAGTTGTCGGCCATCGACTTTGGTCGATCGTTCTGCTTCGGCCACTGGTCTCACGGTGTCCCTGTCAGGTCAGTTGACCGAGACTCCCGTCGATGCAGTCGAGATCTTTCTTGACCTGTTGGATGGGTTGTCGACCGGCGAAGCCGAAAATCCTCTCTCAACGGTTCCCCTGGTGGGAGTTGAGGATCCTGTGGGCTTGCCAGTGCCTCCAGTTCCGGAGCCCTCGGGTGAACCCTCCAAGTCGAGGGGGGAGCCGGTTCCACCCGTCCCCTTCCCGCACCGTCCTCGGAAAGGCCGAGGTTCTCGGTCTCTGACTTCTTCGCAGTCCAGCCGATCCCGCCGTCATAGGTGGTCTTGGTCTCTGCACCGCGGTAAGCGGCGCCGCCGTTCATCCTCGTCCTCCTCCTCGGACGAGGGGAGGCTTCGACGTAAGTTACGTCGACGATACAAGGACCTCATGTGGCAACAGTTCCTTCTGACCGGGAACAAGCCGACGCCGTCGCCTTCCCCGGCCATTAAGTGTCCGTCACTGGAGCGGCCGAAACAACCCCTCATCTTACCCGAGGAGCCTGTTCCCAGGCCGGTTGTTCGGCCAAAACCAGCTGCTCCACTGATTCTGGTGGAACCTCCGCCTCCACAGCCGCCATTTGGGGCTCCGACCAAGAACTCTCGGTTGGCTCAGGGTCTGCCCCATAGGCTGTCTGTCACCCTCACTCCCGATCGCCCTCGGCAGGTGGAGGGTGGCTCAGGTCCGAGGCAAATGTTTGCGGACTCTTCTGAGTCCGACGACGATTCCTCCTTTTCTCCAGGCGAGTGGACTTGGAGTCCTCTGGAGGTCAGTCGCTGGACGACAGCCCTTTGTCCTTCCTGGGTTTGCTTAGGCTCATCTCGGCGTCCAACGGGATGCAGCTCGAGTCTATATCCAAGCGGGCCAAGTATCCCCTCACGGAGATATTGGACCGAGGGGATTCCCCTACGGAGGCCTTGGAGCTCTGGCAGCACCCTGCTTCCTGCCCTGCGCCTTCGGCCAGGATGGCCAGGAAGTATGCGGTCCCTACCGGTTCCCTGTCTGGTTTCTCGGAACATCCCTCAGCTGAGGGGTTAGATACCGACAGTGTTTTCCGGCGTGCCGGAAATGCTAGGGATATGGACAAACCTCCCGACAAGGAGTCCAAGAAATTGGACTATGCCGGGCGAAAAGTCTCCTCGTCCTCCCTTGGCCTTCGTCAGGCCAGCTCGGCGTGCATGGCACATTTCTCCCATGCCCTGTCGGGCTCCTGGACGGTGGCCCCTCATCTCCGGCTGACCTGCAGACCACGGTTAGGCAGGTGCGGGACCAGGGCAGGGCAGTGGCCAAGCAGCAACTTCAGACTGCTCTGGACATTGGAGACTCATGCGCCAGGTCAGTCACGGCCGCAGTGGCTATGCGCCGTCGGGCATGGCTGAGGATATCCACCTTCACAGCGGATACCCAGCACAACTTGGCGGATGTCCCCTTCCTGGGGACCGACCTCTTTGGCCCTGGAGTGGAAGGCCACCTCCAGAGGACCGAAAAGTCCAATGCCACTTTGGACTCAGTCTCATCCGCTCAGAGGGACAAGGGCCACAGACCGCAACCCAAGCCATTTTGTCCGTCTGCACCCGCGGCACGTCCAGCCCAGCAGCATCAGGGCCAGCAGGCTCGCGCTTGGCGTCCCAAACCCAAGCCCGCGGCTTCCTCCTCCAGGAAGCAGGGAGTTAAAGGCCCTGGAGGTCCCTCGGCCGGTTCTTCCTCCAAACCTGCCCAGTGACGGGTTGAGGGGTGTCACCCCCAACCCCGTCCGCCACCCTAGGTGCCCCTGTGGGGGCGGCTCAGACTTCTTTCCGCCTGGTCCCGTTATCACCACAGACGGTTGGTGTTGGAGGTGGTGGGAAAGGGCCTGCCTTTGGAGTTCAAGCAGGCCCCACCCTTCAGAGCCGTTGCACCTCGTGGGGCCTCGGGGTCCGAAGCCTCGCTGTCAGCTCGCCGAGCCAACATCGCTCTCCTCCTCGAGAAGGAGGTGATAAGAGAGGTGGCGGACCCTCCCCTCAAACCCGGGGTTCGTGTCCAGGTACTTCCTGGTTCCGAAACGGATGGGGGGCTGGCGCCCCGTTCTCGACTTACACGCCCTAAACAAGTTCCTAAGGTCTCGAACCTTCAGGATGGTCACTCTGGCTCAGATAATAACATCCTTGGAACACGGCGTGTGGTTCTGCTCTCTGGACTTACAGGATGCTTTCTTTCACATCCCTATCTGTCCGTCACATCAGAGGTTCCTTCGCTTTCGAGCGGAGGGATCCCTTTTCGAGTTCCAAGCCATGCCCTTTGGCTTATCTCCAGCTCCCAGGGTCTTCACCAAATGCATGGCAGTGGTGACAGCATTCCTGCGGCGCCGAGGGGTCCGGGTTTACCCTTACCTGGATGATTGGCTGATAGCAGGCCCCTCCAGACAGGAGGTGGAGATGTCCAGAGATCTGGCCCTCCAGGTTTGCTCTCAGGTCAGCCTCCTCATCAACGAGGCCAAGTCGGAACTCGAGCCGAAGCAGGTGATTATTTTCATCGGGGGCAGAGCTCGACTCTCTTCGAGCCAGAGCACGGCTCCCGGCGGACAGGGCCGAGGTTCTTTCCTCCTTTGCCCAATCATTTCTGGTTGGGCAATTGCGCCCTGCCCAGGACTTCCTGCGCCTCCTGGGTCTCATGGTGGCCTGTACCATCGTGGTCCGTTGGGCCCGCTGGAACATGCGCCCCCTTCAGTGGGGGCTGGCCAGCCAGTGGTCCCAACGCTGTGATCCATTGGACCAGCTAGTGACGGTGACCCAGGGGATGTGGAATGCTCTCCAGTGGTGGACCGTTCCAGTTCATCTGCAGGAGGGCATCCCGTTTGTCCGCCCCGAGCCGACGGTCTCTCTATCGACCGATACCTCTCTGATGGGTTGGGGTGCCTATCTGGGGGAACACTGAGTGCACGGCCTCTGGTCCCCTTGGAGTCCCGATGCCACATCAACCTGCTGGAGCTCCGGCGGTCCACCTAGCTCTCACCGCCTTTGCTCGTTTCTTCGGGGTCAAGTGGTCCGGGTCCAGACGGACAACACCACGACCATGTACTATCTAAACCGCCAGGGCCGGATGCGCTCCATGCTTCTATGCAAGGAAGCTCTCCGCATCTGGTCACTCGTGCGCAGCCTGGAGGTGGATCTCCTAGCCATTCATGTGGCAGGAGCCTCCAACACCCTGGCCGATGCCCTAAGCCGGATAGGGGCTGCGTCCCACGAGTGGTCTCTCCTGCCAGAGGTAGTACAAGATCTATTCTCCCATTGGGGCACACCTCAGGTGGACCTGTTTGCCTCCAGGGAGAATGCGAAGCTGAGGCTGTTCCATGCCCGCACCCCTCAGCAGGGCTCGCTGCAGGGGGATGCCTTCTCGAGGCCGTGGACCCCGGGCCTCTTCTACGCCTTTCCCCCGTTCCCCTTGATCGAAGGTGCTTCTCAAAGCAAGGAGGGACAAGGCGCAGGTGATTCTGATAGCCCCAGACTGGCCCCGCCAGTACTGGCACCCAGATCTCCTCAGCCTCAGCTCCAGGCTTCCGAGGCAGCTTCCAGCTTGCCCGGACCTGCTCTCAGTCAATCAGGGGGAAGGTATTCCATCCGGACCTTCAATCCCTGCACCTGACAGCCTGGTTCCTGAGCGGCTAGAGTTCCAGGCCTTGGGTCCTTGCGACGAGGTCCTCAGCGTAGTTGAGGCATCCCGTAAGGAGTCGACCAGAAAATGCTATGCCTTCAAATGGAAGAGATTTTCCATTTGGTGCCAGGGCAAGGGCCTGGACCCTTCCTCCTGTTCCTTGGCAAGCATCTTGGACTATTTATGGTCCCTTTCTCAGCAAGGGCTTAGGGTCGACGACCCTAAGGGTGCACCTGGCAGCCATCTCTGCTTACGGGGCACAGGCCGGGAAGCAGTTGGTGGCGCAGGAGAAGGTGGTCTGGCGCTTTTTCAAAGGCCTTGATCACATTTCCCCTCCGGTGCGAGAACCTCTACCTCCGTGGGATCTACTGCTGGTACTGGCAAAGCTCATAGGCAAGCCATTCGAACCAATGCACAGGTGTGAACTCGCTCACCTGTCGTGGAAGACCGCCTTCTTGGTGGCTGTTATGTCAGCCAGAAGGATGGGAGAGCTCCAGGCACTCTGCATCGAGTCTTCTTACCTGGTCTTCCACAGGGACAAGGTTGTCCTGCGCCCCCACCCGAAATTCCTTCCGAAGGTGGTGTCGGAGTTGCACCTTAACCAGGTGTTGACTCTGCCAGTGTTCTACCCCAATCACACCTCGGAGGCTGAATACAGGCTCCATACTTTGGACCCTAGAAGGGCGCTCGCTTATTATAAGGAGCGCATGGCTGAAATTCGGGGAGAGGTTCGCCAGCTGTTTGTCACCTACGCTGAAGCCGCACCTGGCAGACCTGCAGCCAAGCGGATGATAAGCAGGTGGTTCACCTCCTGCATAGATCTCTGCTATAAGTTGGCGGGCATGGAGCCTCCCAGAGGGATAAGAGCTCATTCTACCCGCCATACTGCTGCATCGGTGGCTGCTTCCAGGGATGTCCCTATCCAGGAAATGTGCAGGGCTGCTACCTGGAAGTCAGCACACACCTTCATCACCCATTACCACGTCGACCTTGAGTCACGCAGGGATGCTGGTTTTGGGGCCTTGGTTCTCCAGTCTTTATTCCCTAAGTAGGGGTTTGCGCCTTGCCTCCCTCCTCCCGGAGAACTGCTAGGAGTCTGCCAGATAGTGTGGATGAACAACATATCCATGTCCCTAGAAATACAGTTTACTCACCCGTAACAGGAGTTCTAGGAATGGTATATGTTGTTCATCCACACTGTCTGGCAGGTATCCTTGCCGCTTTAAATCTTGCCGGAAGGTCTTCAAGCTGGCTTCTCCCACCCACCCGGGTGGTAAAACTCTCGGCTCTGCCCAGTCATTTCTGGTTGGGCAATTGCGCCCTGCCCGGGACTTCCTGCGCCTCCTGGGTTTTATGGCGGCCTGCACCAGCGTGGTCCATTGGGCTGGTTGGCACATGCGTCCCCTACAATGGGGACTGGTCTGCCAGTGGTCACAGCGGTCCGGTCTTCTGGACCAGCCAGTGGCAGTGTTCCAGGAGATGTGGAACGCTCTCCAGTGGTGGATCGTTCAAGCTCATCTGCAGGAGGGCATCCCATTTGTCCGCCCTGAGCCGATGGTCACTGTAACGACCGACGCCTCTCTTATGGGTTGGGGTGCCCATCTGGGGGAGCACAGAGCGCATGAACTCTGGTCCCCTCAGGAGTCTGGATGCCACATCAACCTGCTGGAGCTTCGAGCGGTCCGACTAGCCCTCACCGCCTTTGCTCCATTTGTACGGGGTCAAGTGGTCCAGGTCCAGCCGGACAATACCACGACCATGTACTACCTAAACCGCCAGGGCAGGACGTGCTCCTTGCCCCTGTGCAAGGAAGCTCTCCACACTTGGTCCCTCATGAGCAGACTGGAGGTGGATCTCCTAGCCATCCATGTGGTGTGAGCCTCCAACACTCTGGCCGATGCCCTAAACTGGATAGGTGCTGCATCTCACGAGTGGTCTCTCCTGCCGGAGGTAGTACATGATCTGTTCTCCCACTGGGGTACCCCCTCAGGTGGACCTGTTTGCCTCCAGGGAGAATGCGAAGCTGAGGCTGTTTCATGCCCGCCCCACTCAGCAGGGCTCGCTGCAGGGGGATGCCTTCTCGAGGCAGTGGACCCCGGGCCTCTTCTACGCCTTTCCCCCATTTCCCTTGATCCACAAGGTGCTTCTCAAGGCGAGGAGGGACAAGGCACAGGTGATTCTGTTAGCCCCAGGCTGGCCCTGCCAGTTCTGGTATCCAGATCTCCTCAGCCTCAGCTGCAGGCTCCCGAGGTGGCTTCCAGCCTGCCCGGACCTGATCTTAGTCAACCAGGGGAAGGTTCTTCACCCGGACCTTCAGTCCCTGCACCTGACGGCCTGGTTCCTGAGCGGCTAGAATTCCAGGCCTTGGGTCTTTCCGACGAGGTCCTCAACGTTGTTGAGGCATCCCGTAAGGAGTCAACCAGAAAATGCTACGCCTTCAAATGGAAGAGATTCTCCATTTGGTGTCAGGGCAAGGGGTTGGACCCTTCCTCCTGTTCCTTGGCCAGCATTCTGGACTACCTGTGGTCCCTTTCTCAGCTAGGGCTTTGGTCGACGACACTTAAGGTGCACCTGGCAGCCATCTCTGCGTACCGGGCGCAGGCCAGGAAGCAGTTGGTGGCGCAGGAGAAGGTGGTCGGGCGCCTTTTCAAAGGCCTTGATCACATATCCCCTCCGGTGCAAGAACCTCCACCTCCGTAGGATCTACTGCTGGTATTGGCTAAGCTTATGGGCAAGCCATTCGAACCGATGCACAGGTGTGACATCTCTCATCTGTCGTGGAAGACCGCCTTCTTGGTGGCTATCATGTCAGCCAGAAGGATGGAAGAGCTCCAGGTGCTTTCCATTGAGTCTCCCTATCTGGTCTTCCACAGGGACAAGGTTGTCCTGCGCCCCCCAACCCGAAATTCCTTCCGTGGGTGGTGTCGGAGTTTCACCTTAACCAGGTGTTGACTATGCCGGTGTTCTACCCCAGTCACACCTCGGAGGCCGAATATAGCCTTCATACTTTGGACCCTAGAAGAGCACCCTCTTACTATAAGGAGCAGATGGCTGAAGTTCAGGGAGAGGTTCGCCAGCTGTTTGTCACCTACGCTGAAGCCACACCTGGCAGACCTGCAGTCAAGGGGACGATAGGCAGGTCAGTCACCTCCTGCATAGATCTCTGCTATTGGTTGGCGGGCATGGAGCCTCCCAAAGGGATAAAAGCTCATTCTACCCGTCATACCGCTGCTTCAGTGACTGCTTCCAAGGGACGTCCCTATCCAGCAAATCTGCAGGGCTGCTACCTGGAAGTCAGCACACACCTTTATTACCCACTACCACATCGACCTTGAGTCACGCCGGGATGCAGGTTTTGGGACCTCGGTTCTCCAGTCCTTATTTCCCAAGTAGGGGGTGTGCGCCTTGCCTCCCTCCTCCCAGAGAACTGCTAGGAGTCTGCCAGTAAGTGTGGATAGAACAACATATCCATGTCCCTAGAAATACAGGTTACTCACCTGTAACAGGAGTTCTAGGAATGGTATATGTTGTTCATCCACACAACCCACGCGACCTTCCCGGCTTCGACGCACAACCTGGCTTCCAGCGGGCTAGATCTGGCGTCATGGGGCGCAGCCGAGAGTTTTATCACCCGGGTGGGTGGGAGGAGCCGGCTTGAAGACCTTCCGGTAAGATTTAAAGTGGCAAGGAACCTGCCAGTAAGTGTGGATGAACAACATATACCATTCCTAGAACTCCTGTTACAGGTGAGTAACCTGTATATATTAAGTTATGTGCTCATATGGTTACTGAATATATATCAAGTGATGTGCTCGTTTGGTAACTGCATATATCAAGCGATGTGCTCATTTGGTAACTGCATGTATCAGGTGATGTGTTTGTCTAATTCTGCATATATTAAACAATGTGTCCATTTTCTAACTGCATATAACAAGTGATATGTTCATCTGGTAACTGCATATTTCAGGCCATGTGTTCATGTGATCATTTTACATATAACGGGCGATATGACACCGTTCCACGTAGAAGACTGGTGAGCAAGCTGAGAAGCCAGGGAAGGGGTCCTAAAGTAGTAAGATGGGTAGAGAGCTGGCTGGGCAATAGGAGTCACAGGGTGGCGGTAAATGGCGTTCAGTCTGGAGAGGGCAAAGTGACCAGTGGAGTGCCTCAAAGGTCAGTATTAGGCCTGGTCCTCTTCAGTGTATTTATGAGTGACATTACAGAAGGACTGGAAGGAAAGGTATGACTGTTCGCGAATGACACAAAAATCTGCAACAGAGCAGACACATCGGGAGGGGTGGAAGGAATGAGAGCAGATCTGAAAAAGCTGGAAGAATGGTCACGGGTTTGGCAGCTGGGATTCAGTGCAAAAAAGTGCAAAATCATACACTTGGGGCACAGAGACCCGGGGCAGCGCATCAACTGGGAGAAGTACTGGAAGTCAAAGAACAGGAAAGTGACCTGGGGTAATCATATCTGATGACCTGAAGGTAGCTAAACAGTGTGACAAGGCAGGGGGAAGGCAAGTGGGATGCTCGGATGCATAGTCAGGGGTATCACTAGCAGAAAGAGAGAGGTAATAATACTCTTGTATAGATCACTTGTGAGACCACACCTCGAGTACGGTGTCCAGTTCTGGAGGCCCCACCTCTGAAAGGACATGGATAGGGTGGAGACAATTCAGAGGAGGGCAACCAAAATGGTGCAGGGACTGCATCAGAAGCCCTACGAAGAAAGGATTAAAGAATTAAATATGTATTCCCTAGAAGAAAGGAGGGAAAGGGGGGATATGGTAGGAAACATTCCGATATCTCACAGGTGTAAACACGGTTCAGGAAGTGAGCATTTTCCAGGAAAAGAGATGCTCATGGACAAGTTGTCACAATATGAAGCTGGAGGGAGAAAGGGAGGCTGAGAGAAAACATGAAGAAATACTTCTTCATTGAAAAGGAAGTGGATGCTTGGAACAGCCTCTCAGCAGAGGTGATGGGGAGTAAAACGGTCACAGGATTTACGAAAGCATGGGATAGACACAAGGGGATCTTAGAAGTAAGGCAAGGGGGGTGCAAAGCGGAGACCGAGTAGGGTCTGTGATGGCACTGTAGGTAGGTAAAATAGGGCAGACTAGGTGGGCCAAGAGGTCCTTATCTGCCAACAGTTTCTATGTGCTTGTTTGGTAACTTTGCATATCTTGGGCAAAGTGCTCATTTAATAACAGCATTTATCAGGCAATGTGTTTCACTTTGCATATACTGAGCAATGTGCTGATTTGGTAACTACATATATCAGGCTGTGTGCTTGTTTGGTAATTTTGCATATATTGAGTGATGTGTTCATTTGGTAACTTAGTATATATCAAGCAATGCTCATTTGGTAACTGCATACATCAGGCAATGTTTTTATTTGGTAACTGCATATATTGGACAATGTGCTCGTTTGGTAACTTTACATATATTGAGCAATGTGGTAATTTGATAACATACAAGTATCAGGCTATGTGCTTGATACCTTTGCATGTGTTGAATGATGTGTTCATGTGGTAACTTTGTATTGAAAGGCTATGCCTAAAGAAACTCATTCTGGCGTCTAAACCCAGCTTATCTAAAATCTGATCAGTTTAAAGAGTTTATCACGGACAAAATCTCTGAAATTCTGTCCGATAATGTTGATCCTGATACCTCACCTGCCGTTCCCTGGGGCACTATTAAAACGGTCTTACGTGGTCACATTATAAACTACACCTCACAAAAGGCAAAAGACCATAAACAACATAAGAGCCAACTAGAGGAAAACGTTGCATTTTCTCCAAATGTTGCACAAACATGGTGACACCACTATACTCCCACAAATTCAGCAAATTAAACAAGAGCTAGACAGGCTAACCCTGCAGCAGACTGAAATTGCTCTTTCCTTTCTCCGTCAGAGGTATTATGAAGTCGGCCCCAGGGCCACAAGACTGCTAGCATATCAAACCAGAAAACAAAGGAAACTGGCCACTATAACAGCCATCTGCCACCCAGTGCGAGGTACACCTCTGAGTAAATTAAATGATATCGTTGAGGCATTCACAACATATTATTCTACGTTATACACCCCAGAACACTCTGCATCCACCGACTCCATAAGGAAATTCCTGCATGCTCTTGCTCTTCCCAGAATCATGCTACAGCAGGGTGAGCAACTGCTGAATCCAATTACAATGCAGAAACTTACTAGCGCAGTAGCCCGTGCTAAAACTATGAAGGCCCCAGGCCATAACGGCTTTGGAGCCAAATTTTATAAAGCAGCAAAACAGCTCCTCCTTCCCCCTCTGCTTAAAACGTGTAACTCTGTCCTTCAGGGTGACTTGCTCCCCCCCAACCTGGGCATATGCTACGATCTCAGTTATCCCCAAATCGGGGGAAAACCCGCAATTATGCGAATCTTACTGCCCAATCTCTGTACCGAATACAGACTACAAATTATTTATGGGAATAACAGCCCAAAGATTAGAAACCATCCTCCCAAAGCTTGTTAATAAAGATCAAACGGGCTTTGCAGGAGGCCGCACTACTACGGATAGTATTAAAAGAACCTATCATATTATTCGGGAGATGAATGCACTAGGCTCCCCAGCAGTCCTGGTAAGTCTCGACGCCAAGAAGGCCTTCGACAGAGTTTATTGGCCGTTTTTATATTCGGTTATGGAATCAATGGGACTCCCTGGGGCATTAATTCAAGCCATTTCCAACATCTACACCTCTCCTAAAGCCTGGGTTAGGGTTGCTGGACATCACTCCACCCCCTTTTCTCTTCACAGGGGCACTAGGCAGGGGTGCCCTTTATCCCCCTTACTATTCGCCTTATTCATGGAACCATTAGCACAACTAATTAGACAATCACAGGACGTCTCCGGAGTTGTGGCAGGTGATGAGGAACACTGCATTGCTCTCTACGCGGACGATGTCCTCCTCTACCTACGGAACCCGGCCACCTCACTCCCAAAGGTAGATCAGCTACTTAATAAGTTTGGAGACCTTTCGGGTTACAAAGTGAATATAGCAAAAACTGAAATCCTAACTTTTCAATATGTTCCCGATCAAAGTATTCGGGAACAGTTTCCATGTAGGTGGGATATTAACAAACTTCAATACTTAGGAATAACCCTTTCTAGAGACCTGCGAGATGCATACAAGTATAATTCTGTCCCCTTTACTGCGCGTCTTAAAGATGACCTAGCAAACTGGGGTATGCTCCCACTAGGTCTGTCTAGGAGAAGAGACCTTCTGCGCATGATCACTCTTC
This sequence comes from Neoceratodus forsteri, assembly GCA_016271365.2. Classification (NCBI taxonomy): domain Eukaryota; kingdom Metazoa; phylum Chordata; order Ceratodontiformes; family Ceratodontidae; genus Neoceratodus; species Neoceratodus forsteri. The sequence continues at coordinate 1,102,356,159 of CM028135.1, read as the reverse complement.
CTAGAGCGCTCTACCTTTTTAATAATATTCCCATCTCGCTCCCTCAGTCTATATTTAGGGACTGGATTACAGCTATTTCACACTTCATATGGGCAGGTCGTAAGCCTAGAGTTACGTTTAAAATATTGACTATTCCAAGGGCCCTGGGAGGTTTATCCCTGCCTGATCTGTACTGCTACTATTAGGCTGCATGCCTACTCTACACGTTTGCTAGGCAGATTCAGGATGGAGAGACACATTAGGCAGATCTTGAACGGTACATCATTTCAGACCTGGACTACGTTAATACACTTTACTGTGATACGCCCCGTTCGGAAGACTATCAGAAACTACCCCCGGAAATCAGATATAGAATGCTGGCCTGGCACCAACTTAGGAGGCAGCCTCAGATCTCTCCCTTTTTTCCGTTAATATTTTATTTATTTATTTATTTATTGAAGGTCTAGGAATTACAACCCTTTGAGTCAGAGACTCATTTGCAAAGGCTCCACGTCGTACATAAATGGGTAGAACACAGTTTTACATGCAGACGCAATTTAGACACTAGACAAGCAAATATTGACAGTAACTTTCAGAAAGGAATACAGCAATTTACACAGATAAGAACATCATCAATGGAGACAAAGGTGCATTAATGTTATTCCAGGTTTCATTTACAGTCACAGTGGGAGCTTGACATAATATGATTAAGTAGCTCAAGTTTAAAAGGTCCAAGTCTAGGAATTGTTAATATAGAGTCAGGGATTGAGTTCATCCAGAGTGGAGCTCTAAAGCAAAAGGACCTTTGGCCAGCAGTGGAATTGACAAAGGGGACACGGAATGTGGTGGCATCTGAGCGTCTTGTGCAGCGTGCTGGGTGATTCTTTTGGAGGAGCTTTTGACAGCCTGGAGGAGCTAAGCCCAACTTGAATTTTTTTGGCCATAAGGCAGGTCTGGTAAACAAGTCACCCTTGGAAGTTAAGCCATGAAGAGAGTAAATAGAGGTCACAGGTGTGAGTGAGACGATCACCACCTATGGCCAGTCTACAGGCTTTGTTGAGGGCACGTTTGATGCTAGACAGAGCTGAGTCGGAGGTGGCACCATATATGATTATGCCGTAGTCTACCAGTGAGAGAATGGAGCTGGAGATAGCTAGACGCATGGCCTCTGGAGGTAGACATGGTCTAAGCCTGTAGAGGAGACCGATTCTTCTATTAATTTCAGTGCAAGTTGATGCAATATGCTCACGATAGGTGAGGGCAGAGTCAAGAGTAACTCCAAGATATTTAAAGCTGTGAACTTGTTCAAGTGTGGAGCCCATCACATTGTGTATAGTTAGCTTTCGGAGCTGTGCTTGTGTTGTCGATGGTGAATAACATGACTTTCATTTTTTAGTGTTAGAACAAGTTTGTGAGAGGAGGCCAGGCTTCAATATGAGCAAAGGAGCTCTGCAAGGCTTTGAAGTTGAGTGGGGTCAGGGTGCCGACTGAAGATTACCGCGTCGTCCGCATATAGAAGAAGATGCCCTGAAGAGGCCAGGGGTAGTGAGTTCAGGAAGAGTAAGAAAAGGAGCGGTCCAAGGATAGACCCTTGCACAACACCAGATCTGACGGGTAGGCTAGGAGAGAGGATGTTACTTATCATCACCTGTTGAGTGCAGTCAGAGAGATAACTTGAGAACCAGCAAGCGGTTTCTTTTGAGACGCCAATGGATAGGAGGGAGTCTATGAGCATGGTGTGATTGACGGTGTCAAATGCCTGGGAGAGATCAATAAAGACTGTACCTGCCAGGTCCCCATGATCAAGGGCGTCATGAACAAAGGAGGTGAGTTCCAGTAGGGCAGTGGTGGTGCTGTGGGCTTTCCTAAAAACCGTGTTGTTGAGTGCAGGTTAGTTGTCGAGCTTCTAGATAGTTAGAGAGTTGATCTGCCACTACTTTCTCTAAGGCTTTTGAGAGTGGGGGGAGTATGGAGATCGGACGGTAGTTACTAGTTGAGGTGCGCGCACCATTTTTATGTACTGGGATAATCCTCGCGCCTTTTTCCATAGAGACGGGAATTGTCCCAGGCATAGGGACTTGTTAAAAATTTTAGTAAGAGGAACCAGAACATCATCAAGGGTTATTGATAGCAATTTTACATCCAGTGAGTCGCCACTGTGTCTGGATTTTCCTAGAAACCTGGAGATATATGCACGAGCTTCCATTGTAGAGATTGTTTTGAGGCGAAATGGCAGCACACTTGGGGGTGTTGGGAAATATCCTGCATCAGGACTGAAAAAGTCAGATGGGAGAATGGCGCTTAGGTCAGAGAAGGACATATTAAAAGCCTCCCCATGCCCTAATATGCCCCATGCCCTAATATGCCCCATAGCTGCCCTCCCTAACTTTCTTCCGCTGAAGCTAGATGATGCTTTTCAGCAGTGGACAAGATATCAGCTTAGATATCTATTTCAGATTATAACAGATGGGAGATTCTGGTCCTTTCGGGAAATACAAGCAAAATTTGGTCTGCCTAACTCGCACCGTTATAGGTATCTCCAACTAAGGCACTATTATAGTTCCTTGCCACTTCTGGTGCGCACTCCAGATTGCTGGCCCCAGTTAATTACCTCCATACAATCCATGCTTTCCTCCCCAAATCAGGGGCACCTAATCTCAACCTTTTATAAGTCCTTAATAACCTCACACCAGGAAAATTTAAAGATAACCTGCCGGAAATGGCAACACGAACTGGGTACACCTATAGAATTAGAACAATGGCAGCAAGCTTGTTGACAGGTTGCCCGTACCTATAGCTCTCATAAATGGCGAGAGTTTGCTTGGAAATTCCTAATCAGATATTTCTATACACCAGAGATCTCTAGCCATTTTGAGCAAAACGGCACAGCTTCCTGCTGGCGATTATGTGGTGAGAATAAGGCTCATTTAACGCACGTAATATATGGCTGCCCCAAATTAACTCCATTTATTCAAGCTTTGCCGTCCGAAATCCAATTAATTTTAGGAAGCCCCCTCCAACTCTCCCTGCAACTCTTCATTCTCTTGATCTTTTCCAGAGATATTAAGGACCAAACTATTCGATACCTATTGGCTATTCTTCTTACATCTGGGAAAAAAAGCTATAACTAAACTATGGAAGGCCCCTGCCTCTCCTACCCTAGAAGACTGGCACACCATAACAAAGCAAATCTATTATATGGAAAAAATAACCTATAAACTGAACAACCGTGTAGAGGCTTTTGACTCAAGGTGGAATAGATGGCTATTCTACTATGCATTAAAAGATCCAGCATTTGTTCCCTGATGGAATAACTGGGTTAACTCTCAGTTTCTCCTTCCCTCCCCCCCTTTTTTATTCTCTCCCCCCCCCCTTTCTCCAAGACTATAATGGATTCCTACACTTAGACAATTGCGGATGTAGCAACAAAAGACCCCTGAAGGGTTCCCAATGACCATTAATAGCACTCCTAACTGCTCTGTTTAGAGTCATACCATCACAGCAGCCTTTCAATTAGCATTTAAAGGGAATACGCTTTCTGATGAATTAGGATTGGGGAATGTACATGTTTATATAAATATACATGTGAATCCAGGTAATCTGTACTATTCTGTAATTGGAATAGTCCTGGTTTTATAACCTTATTGTATTGGCTGGCACTATAGATTCTCATAGAGTTTTTCTTTACTGTATCTATGTGAGGAGACTACTGAAGTAAATGTATGTAATGTAAAGTCTGTACCTGATGATAATGATAATAATATTGATGAATATCAATAAAAAAGAGAATAAAAAAAAAAAAAAGAAAGGCTATGCCTGTAATTCAATGGGGTGAACAACCAGCCACGCCCCCTTCCTGAGCTATATAAGCAGTTCCTCCCAGCCTCCTTCTGAAGGACTTTTTCTTTGCCGGCCAGAGGCTCTGTCTTCTCCCTTTGGGCCTGCTGGGGCTTTGCCCCCTCCCCCCCACCTTGTTGCTGTGCTCTGGGCTCTGCTTGGTTTGTGTTGAACTTCTGTTTTTGTGTACACCTGCTTTTAGTTTGTACTGCTTGCCTCTGGCTGCTGTGTGCTTTCTTGTGTGCTTGTTTTGTTTCTGCTCCTGTACTTGTGTTTGCTTTGTTGTTTCTTTTGGGCTTTCTAGTTTTCTAGCACCCTGTATATACATTGTTTATTTGTGCTTTAGGTTACATACTGTTGTTTCCTTACCTTTAACTGCCCTGCACCTGTGCTCCCAGGCTCCATGTATTCACCAGATTTTGCAAGCCCTCCGTTCACTACATTGTTATCTGTATGCTTCAACTCAGCCTGCTGCTGTCCTGCCTAACAGTCCTGTTTTTCTGCAATTGTTGTTGTATGCTTCAGCTCCCCATTGCTGTTTCTCTGCTGTCTCCTGTGCTTCTAGCTTAATTGTTTGCACCTGGTCCTGGCTCACTCTCCAAAGCAAGTTGCCACTCCCTGTTCTGTAGCTCTGCTGAGCAGACTTGGTTTCTTCAGTAGACCTGGCTGGCATCACAGAGACCTGGCTGGACAAAATGCTGCTCCCATTTTGGAGGCAGCGGTACCAGCCAGGTACTCTGTGATATACATCCCAAGGAAGAATCACTAAGGTGGGGGTGAGGCCATTTGTTTAAAAAGCCAGCCTGGGCCTCACGGTGCTATCAGTGGGTTCTACCAGATCGTTTGAGAGTGTTGCCATGCGAGGGTATCTTGGTGTGGACTACAGGATCCTTCTGATTTACTGCCCACTGGGTGGGGGAAAGGAATTCCTGCAGGAGGTCGGAGACTTTGTCGCCAACCTGGTGTTAGAATCTCCCAGATGGTTAATTCTGGGGGATTTCAATGCCTGGGTCGACGACGGACTCTCGTCCTTTGGATGCTACCTCCTGCAGAGTATGGAAGCTGTGGGCCTGTCGCACATGGTCACTTCAGCGACCCACTCACAGTTACACATTGGACCTGGTGTTCACTCTGGGTCTTGGGGTCGACGACCTCAAGATTGATCTGGTCATTTTGGCTGGATCATAGCACTATGGGGTTCATGTTTGGGGGCCCCCCCAAGGGTCCATCCTCTGTGGAGATGGTCTGGTACCGCTCTTTATGGGGATTGTCCCCAGCAGGACTACAGGCGATGCTTGACCTATTGAGTGTGGAGACTGTGTGTACAACCGGGCTGGAGGAGGCAGTAGAGGCCTATAATAGGGCCGTCGGTGTGGCCTTCAGCTCAATCGCACCCATCCGTGTCCGACCTTTATCCACTTGCTGAAGACCCCCCCGGTTCGATGGGGAGCTTAGGGAGTTAAAGATAAAGTCTCGGAGGTTGAAGCGATGCTGAAGGAGATCTGGACTGATGGAAGACAAATTGGCCTTGAGGTCACATTATGGTGGCTATCGGGGGCAATCTCCTGAAAAAAAGCAGATTTTTTTTCAAGGGAGATTGCTGTGGAAGGAACAGACCAGTTCAGCTCTTTCACATGGTAGATGGCTGTTACATCCAGCCTGTCTCCGGGCGGGAGGAGCAGGTTGTAGCACTAGGTGCGAAGAGTTTGCGCTTTTCTTTGCTGACAAAGTGTCCTCTATTTTGACCGAGATCTCTTCCACTGTCGCTCAAAAGGGATTGCAGGGTTTGATCTGAGGCATGCCGGGGCATCCCTCTTGTGTGGGCTGAGATTGATTCAGTTGGAGTGGAGGAGGTGGTTGATATAGTCTCGAGGCTGAGACTGACATATTGTGATCTGGACCCAGGCCCAGCCCAACTTTTGGTTGGATGTATTGACCTGATAGGATCTGTGGTTGCTGGGATTGTCCAGAGTTCCCTTGTGATTGGGGTCTTTCCTAAGACACTGAAAGAGGCCTTGGTTATACTCCTGTTAAAGAAACCCTCGATGGACCCTGAGTGTCTCAACAATTACAGACCAGTCTCAAACCTCCCATTTTTAGAGAAAGTTCTAAAGAAAGTGGTGGCCATCCAGCTCGAGTGTTTCCAGTCTGGGTTTAGATCTGGGCATAGCACGGAGACCACCCTGGTGAAGGTGCTAAATGATCTAATGGCAAGAGATAGGGGAGCGCATACCATCTTAGTCCTCCTTGATCTCTCAGCGGCATTTGACACTGTGGAACACGAGGTGCTGTTGGACTGACTGTGGAACTGGTGTAGACTAACCAGAAATGTCATCAACTGGTTTAGGTCCTTCCTCACAGATAAAGTTCAAAGGGTGACGATGGTGTTAGCCTCATCCAGCCCGAAGCCTCTGTCCTGTGGAGTTCTGCAGGAATCGGTCCTGTTGCCCTTGTTGTTCACGGTGTACATGCTGCCACTGGGAGACATTATCAGGTGGTATGGGTTCGGTTTTCATTGTTACGCTGATGATACCCAGTTATACCTTTCCTGTGCACCCAGAAATCAGATGGTGACCGCGGTGATTAACACCTGGTTAACATCTGCCTGGAGGAGATCCAGAACTGGATGACTCAGAACTGGCTGCAACTCAACCCAGACAAGATGGAGGTACTAGTGGTGGATCCAGGTCACCATTGTAATGGAGGGGGCCTTGGGATTCCTGGGGGGTATTCCCCTAGTCCCTTTCATTCAGGTTAAGTATCTGGACGTAATCCTTGATGATGGCTTGACACTTGATGCACAGGTGTCAGCCATTGTCAAACGCAGCTTTTAGCATCTGAGGAACACTGCCCGGATCCAAGCCTTTATACCATCTGATGACCTGACCATCCTGGTGCACGCCTTCGTCACGTCCAGCTTGGACTGCTGCAGTGTCCTATACCTGGGGCTATCTGGAGGCAGTCTCTGCTGGCTGCAGCTGGTGCAGAACGTGGTGGCTAGGCTGTTGACTGGTATTTTGAGATTTAACCATGTCACACCTGTCCTCTGCGAACTGCACTGATTGCCAGTAAGGTGGAGGATTGCCTTCAAGGTCAGATTACTGACCTATAAAGCCCTGCACGGGGGGGGGGGGTCAGCCTTACCTGCAGGACCTCCTGGTTCCCCATTGCCTGTCTTGGGCTCTCCGTTCTGCCGAGGGTTGCCTCCTTGTTGTTCCTAGGGCTAGGTTGAGGCATTCTAGGAACCGTGCGTTCTTAGTTGCCCCACCAACCCTGTGGAACTCTTTACCGACACATCTATGGGAGGCACGTGGAAACCTTTAAAAAGGGGTTCAAAACACTCTTATTTAATCAGGTGTTTGATTTAAGTTAAGCTTAAAATTTACTGACTGCTGTTTTATTTTGTTATTGAGCCATTTTAATGTACGATAGACAGACTTTTATATTGATCTTTGCATTATGTTTTGAATGCGTGTTGTGTATGGATTGTTTGTAAATATTGTTAAGCACTCCGAGCCTTAGGGAAGGAGCATTATATAAAGTTTTATCTGTCTGTCTATCTATCTACAACCAGTAGCTATCTAGCTATCTGTCTGTCTGTTTGTCTATCTATCTATCTATCTTCAATTTATTGTTGCTCTACTGCTTCAGCGACTTGCTATCATTTGGCTGTGTCCTTAACTAGGACCTTGCCTGTAAAAGTATCTCTATTTTGGGTGTTCCTACCATATCAGTATTACAGTGCTGTTTGGTCTCATGGTGCTCAGCTGTGGCTTCCTGTTATTCCCATGGTGAGGGATTGTGATGTCACGGTGGGGCATCGTGGCTCCAAGTAGCGGGAACATGCTTTATGTAAGCTATATGATTTTGCCCAGCTTTCTTGCCTGCATGACTTTCAGTTATCCTTGCATAAATCATTAACCTCACAGCCTTCATGACCTTCAGATGTCATTGCATTTCATTACTGCACTGCATGTTCCTTATTAGAATAACCTGTCTGTGCCTTAATGACATTTAAGGTATTCATGCCAATCATATCTATTCACTATTCATGCTGAAACCATAGCATCAAATGCTTTATGTAAACTATGAATTACTCCTTTATGGAACTGGCTGGTCAAGCATATATGTAATCAGCTTACCTAATATGCGATGGATCACACTTACCTATGTTGCTGCCCATTTTATTGCTGTTGCAAATCCTGCTATGTATCTCATGTCTTCTAAACCTCATTGATTTATTTATGCTAAACCTCACTGATTCAATAACTGGCATCACAGCCTCTCACTGCCTAAGCACCTATCTTCAATGTCACCATCAGTTCAGCTTCTGTAATGACATTGGTTGGCTTGTTTTCCATTGGTTGCTACTACTATCAAACCACCAGACACTGGCTAAGTATGCCCTCTGTACGGCGACACCATTACAGCGAACACATCGATGCGTAACATCGACGGTTAAACAAGCAATCCGTCCGAGACCTTGGCACTCTGTCTACTGGTCCTGCAGCCCCTTCCTGAATCAACTCCGACTCAGAGTTCATAATCCTTAAGTTCCGGGAGGGGGGTGTGGGGCAGCAACCGGGTTCTTCTGCTGAATTTATGTCAACTGCAACTTGCGGTCAACATAAATCCGTTGCTATGATGTTGGTCGACAACATAGTTGTCGAACAAGCATCATAGATCTCGTTGGCTTGCACTGCAGCCTCCTACCTCCCCCAGGCCCTGCCTTAGTAGTTCTCATAGTTGCAGAGTTTGCTCGCAACCTTTCTGTCTCATAGTTGTGGAGTTTGCTCGCAACCGTTCAAGGCCTGCTTCCTCATCAGTATATACAGCCGCTAGCTTCACTGGCCTCCTCTTCAATAATCTGCTACCTAATCTATGGCCACTGTCTTCTCCCGGCCTCCTATCTAGCACTCAGAGTTGATTCATGCTCTCATTAATAAATCAGAGGCATGCCAACCATGTCCATTACCTTTTCTTGCTCAGGGCTTGCCCTGTTAACAGACGGTCTCACTGTGCACCAATGAAGTCTGCATCTTGTAGTTGTAGTAGTAAAAATGTTATTCATTTCGTACATTAGGATGAATGACTCAGATAGCTCAACTGAGACAAGCTCATTTCCAGTGAGGTCCTTTGTGCACAGTTACAAAATTTACATAACGCACAACACAGTACAAAATACAAAAACAGGTAGATAGAATTAAGTACAAAAACAAATCATTACAGTTAAATACAAGGATCAGGTAACAAGGAATCCAAAAAGTAAACTAATAATTCATGCTAAAAACAAAAGAACCCCACTCAGCCATACAAGAGTGTTGCATCTTGAGTATGTGAACATTGTGGCGGGGTCCTTCTTATCTGGCCCATAGTGGGAATGTCCTTGCTCTGGGAGGAGCTTTAGTGTGCAGTCATACGGCACACCTCTTGATGCAGAATTTAAGACTTCAGCTGGTGAGGGGTGAAGTCCTTCCAGCCTAAGAGCGTGCCTTTGGCTATGGCATCACTGTGGCACCTCTGAAAACTGTTCTGCCTACGACTGCCTCTGGTTCACCTGGTTTGTTTTAGTTGGTAGGCTGGCTGAGTGCCTCTTCGGTCATCGCTGTCCTTCTCTCGTCTTGGGGGTCCACTCACACTCATAGTGCCCATTGTTGCAAAAACCTCTTGCAACTCTTCACAGCGTTTCCATTGGAGGGATCATGAGAGCTTTCAACCAAATTGGAATATTGCCTCTCTTTTGATTGGGTTTCTAAATTGCAGCAGCAGAGCCATCACTAAATAAACTACACCTAGCCTGGAATGGAGGCGACCTAGGCCTTGGATCCCCAGAGGTTTCCTCCTTCTTAAAGGGTTTTGTTCCTCTCCCCCGTGCCAAAGGTCATAATATGTAGTTAGCTTTTTACAGTATATTCCCAAGTTTCCTTAGGTAGGTTTCCACTGTTGTATGGAGATGGATGGTGGCCCTACTCGCTGTTCTCTCTCTTCTTAGGAAGCTCCCCTGATGTCATCAGTGCAATCCATTTTATCATCGCTATCCTGATAAACTGTGCATCTCATTTGTGTTTCATTCTGTCAATCTGCTTCTCTGTATTCACAAAAAATACCACCAACAGCTTAATCTGGTTCAGTGTCAGAGGGGAACCATCTGTATTCCCCTACCCCAGGACGAGGCTGAAAATAGGAAGAATTGTCTAGTCCTTCTTTCCCGGTCAACAAAACTAACTAATACTACATTGTAGTCAATGTTTACTGCTCAATATTTTTTTAGGGGCTCCTTCCTAAGGTACTTTTAGCCAAGGGAATCTTTCCCGCAGCACCTCTAGGGGTGGAACCCTCTTTGAAAGTTCCTTGCCTTTGGTACCCCTACAGGGTGGTAATTCCCCATAGAATAGAGAGTGTGAATGGCCAGTTACCACAGTTGCACAAGCATAACACCATTCTGGTTGTGTAGGCCCATTGAATTGAAAGGCTATGCCTGTAGTTCAGTGGGGCGAGCAACCAGCCACACCTGCTTCCTGAGCTATATAAGCAGTTCCTCCCAGCCTCCTTCTGAAGCACCTTTTCTTTGCCCCACCATCCTCCCATCGCGGCACGCCTCTTTCCTCGGGGAGCTCCTTCCTAAGGTACCTTTAGCTAAGGGAATCTTTCCCATGGCACCTCTAGAGGTAGAACCCTCTTTGAGGGTTCCTTGCCTTTAGTACCTCTACAGGGTGGTAATTCCCCCTGGAATAGAGAGTGGGAATAGCCAGATAGTTATCACAGTTGTACAAGCATAACCCTATTCTGTCTGAGTAGGCCCATTGACTAAATATCAAGAGATGTGCTCATTTGTTAACTGCAAATATCAGGTGATGTGTTTGTTTGGTAAATGCATGTATCTGGCAGTATATTCATTTGGTAATTTTGTATAAATTGAGCAGTGTGCTAGTTTGGTAACTGGATATATATTGGGCAGTGTGCTAGTTTGGTAACTGGATATATATTGGGCAGTGTGCTAGTTTGGTAACTGGATATATATTGGGCAGTGTGCTAGTTTGGTAACTGGATATATATTGGGCAGTGTGCTAGTTTGGTAACTGGATATATATTGGGCAGTGTTCTAGTTTGGTAACTGGATATATATTGGGCAGTGTGCTTGTTTGGTAACTGGATATATATTGGGCAGTGTGCTTGTTTGGTAACTGGATATATATTGGGCAGTGTTCTAGTTTGGTAACTGGATATATATTGGGCAGTGTGCTTGTTTGGTAACTGGATATATATTGGGCAGTGTTCTAGTTTGGTAACTGGATATATATTGGGCAGTGTTCTAGTTTGGTAACTGGATATATATTGGGCAGTGTGCTTGTTTGGTAACTGGATATATATTGGGCAGTGTTCTAGTTTGGTAACTGGATATATATTGGGCAGTGTGCTTGTTTGGTAACTGGATATATATTGGGCAGTGTGCTTGTTTGGTAACTGGATATATATTGGGCAGTGTGCTAGTTTGGTAACTGGATATATATTGGGCAGTGTGCTTGTTTGGTAACTGGATATATATTGGGCAGTGTGCTTGTTTGGTAACTGGATATATATTGGGCAGTGTGCTAGTTTGGTAACTGGATATATATTGGGCAGTGTGCTTGTTTGGTAACTGGATATATATTGGGCAGTGTTCTAGTTTGGTAACTGGATATATATTGGGCAGTGTGCTTGTTTGGTAACTGGATATATATTGGGCAGTGTTCTAGTTTGGTAACTGGATATATATTGGGCAGTGCTTGTTTGGTAACTGGATATATATTGGGCAGTGTGCTTGTTTGGTAACTGGATATATATTGGGCAGTGTGCTAGTTTGGTAACTGGATATATATTGGGCAGTGTGCTTGTTTGGTAACTGGATATATATTGGGCAGTGTGCTAGTTTGGTAACTGGATATATATTGGGCAGTGTGCTTGTTTGGTAACTGGATATATATTGGGCAGTGTGCTAGTTTGGTAACTTTGCATAGATTGAGTGATGTGCTAATTTGGTTACTCTGCATATATCAGGCTAGGTATTCATTTGGTAGCTGTATACACCAAGCACTGTGCCCGTTTTATCAGGCAGTGTTTGTTTTGTGACTTTCCAGGAGTCAAGTAGTAAATATGTGATGCTGCTGAGATTTGAACCTGGGTCTCCTGGCTCCCAAGCCTGTATGCTTCTCACTATAACTGACAAAAGTGTTTGCTTTGTCTGTACAAATATCTCAGACTAATTCCTTATGTTTTATCTGAAGGATTATAATGCAGATATCATGGCCGTTGTAAACGACACTGTGGGAACCATGATGACATGTGGATTTGATGACCAGCGCTGTGAAGTTGGACTTATTATAGGTACAGTACCATGATATGTAACATGTTGGGGGGGGGTGGGCAGCTATGCTTCTTGCCTGGGGCTGTGCTTCTTGCTTTGCTTAACTAGCTAAGATTGCCTTTGCAGGTACCGGTACAAATGCATGTTACATGGAGGAGCTGCGGCACATCGACCTGGTGGAAGGCGATGAGGGGCGGATGTGTATCAACACGGAGTGGGGGGCTTTTGGAGACAACGGCTTGTTGGAAGACATCAGGACTGAATTTGACCGAGAGATTGATCGAGGCTCCCATAATCCTGGGAAGCAGCTGTAAGTAGTCACATAAAACACAAGTATCTGGTATGTAGGTTTCTCTCTGAAGAAAGTGAGTCTCAAAACCTGTTTTCTTTTTTAGTTTTAGAGTGTTTGGCAGTCTCTGTACAAATCAACCTCGCTTTCCTCCCATGTCATTTTAAGTTGTGTCTTGTACCACACGGTCTAAAGTAGCCTGCCGTATTTTTTGCAGTAGCAGCAGTATACCTGAGCAAAGCCTAAAGAATATAGTACTGAATAGTGTAATTATGCTATGCATAGTACTAATGTGTCTTGTACTGAATGATTATGTCTGTTTTATTTACTACTTGCCACTTGTGAAAACGGACAGTGATGCTCATCAAGTTGTCAAGCATGTAGGTTTCTCTTTGAGGAAAGTAAGTCTCAAAACCTCAGTTTTCTTTTTTATTTTTAGAGTATTTGGCAATCTCTGTACAAATCTCGCCAAGGCACAATGAGCTGTTGCTGGTTCAAGGAGCGGCGGGCGGCTGCATCGGTGGACACCAGGACTGGAGTTTTTTCAGACTTCGGCTAAGGGCTTGCAGTCAGGCTTGAGGGAAGCAGCGCGGCCACTTCGGCAGCTAGAGGCTTGGACTGGCCGAGAGGGAACAGCGCGGCCAGGCTGGGATTTGTTCAAGGATGATACCAGCCAATCGGGGCTGGCACAAAGGAGGATCTTTGGATAATCAGGGCCAGTGGCGCGACATTGGAGTTTGCGGCCAGGCCTTAAAAGCTGTTTAGCCGGGCTGTGACTCCAGGTCTTGCCAAGGAGCAAGGAGCTATTGCTGGATTGAGGAGCGGTGGGCGGCCACATCGATGGACACCAGGACTGGAGTTTTTTTTGGACTTCGACCAAGGGCTCGCAGTCAGCAGGCTTGAGGGAGCAGCACGGCTGCTTCAGCAGCTGGAGTCTTGAATTGGCCAGGAGGGAACAGTGCAGTCAGGCTGGGATTTGTTTGAGGGTGCCGCCAGCCAATTGGGGCTGGCACAAAGGAGGATCTTTGGCCAATCAGGGTCAGTGGCACAAGATTGGAGTTTGGGGCCAGGTCTTAAAAGCCTATCGGCTGGGCTGTGACTCCAGGTCTTGCCAAGGCGCAAGGAGCTGTTGCTGGGTCGAGGAGTGGCAGGCGGCTGCATTGGCAAATACCGAGACTGGACTTTTTTCAGACTTTGGCCAAGGGCTTGTAGTTGGTGGGCTTGAGGAAGCAGCACAGTCGCTTCGGCAGCTGGAGTCTTGGGCTGGCCAAGAGGAAACAGCGCAGCCAGGCTGGGATTTGTTCAAGGGTGCCGCCAGCCAATCGGGGCTGGCACAACGGAGGATCTTCAGCCAATCAGGGCCAGTGATGCGACATTGGAGTTTTCGGCCAGGCCTTAAAAGTCGTTCAGCCGGGCCACAACTCCAGGTCTGGCCAAGGCGAAAGATCTGTTGCTGGGTTGAGGAGCAGCAAGAGGCCACATCGGCGGGCACCGGGACTTTCGTTTTTCGTCCCACCCACACTCCCCAGCCCCGATTTCTGTTAAATGTGGGAGGTGGGAGGAGCTTAAAGGCTGGTGGCTTGTGGTTGACCTGAGGGATCAGTACTATACTGCACTTCACACAAAAAGGGCAATCACTGGTGACTCGAGAGGATTGTGCTGCAGGATTCATAGAAGGGCCGCACGCCTGACCACTAAAACAAACTTTTACTCCTTAAACTGTCAAAACTTTCAGAACTTTTAAAACCTACAATTCTTAACTTTTCAAACCTGAAATTCTGAATTATCTGTGGCAGATTACCTGCAATTCTTAACTTTTCAAACTTGAAATTCCGATTGCCTGGGTTTTAAGTTTTTTTGTTTGTTTTTTAATTTTTCATTGCTGCAAATGTGTTTGAATCTATCAGGCTAATTGCCACGTTGTTGGTTTATGGCAGGGATGGGGGCTTGTTGCTGCTAAGGTTAGGGTCACGGTGTTGTCTTCTTTTTGCAGGGAGGGGGATTTGAAACTTACAGAGTAGGGGATCTTAGGTCTTAACACGTGTCCGGATTAGGGAGCGGGTGACACTTTGGGTGCCTAAGGGGGCATCTGTGTAGCCATTCAAACGGCACATTTCTACTCCTTGTCTGGTTTTGGCTGCTCTTATAGCATAGCGGTGCAGTTTGGGTTGTGAGGGAGGCAGTACACCAGTGGAAGCAAGGGCAGAATGGCTGAAAGCAGTTGGGGAAGAATGGGGGAAAATTGGTATAGGGTGGGGGCGGAGCGTTATGGGGTGCCTGGCAGAGGCAGCTGGGCTGCACAAGGTCATGATCAGACAGGGGGAGATGGACTTCTTGGTAAAGGGGGGAGACCAGGTTGGTGGGTTGCAGTGGCTGTGGTGCTGTAATGGCCATGAATGCCCTGTGGAGACTAGGGCACTATCTTAATTGTGCTAGGTTAAAGGGCTTGGAGGCTGAGTTGCACAGCCTCTGGTGTGCCCTGGACAGTTGGGTGAAGAGTATGATTACAAGGAGAGGGAGGCATGAATCTTGGGTGGGGAGTCGGCAAATGTGGGGGTAGAAGGATGGGGGCCAATAGAGATCATGCTAGAGTGGACAGGCCCTAGAGGCAGGCATGGGAGAAGGGGCTGGGGCCAGAGCAGTGGAGGCCAGAGGGAAGGTGCTACTGGCAGTGGAAGGGTGGCTGCTAAAGTGGGTGTAGAGGGATGGGGAGCCAACATTACTCATGCAAGAGCTGTCCGGCCCTGGAAGCAGATAAGGGAAAAGGATTCAGGGGGATTGTACGGTGGTCAGGGCTGGGGAGAGCAAAGGGTGGGAGGTACAGGCAGCTAGGTATCAAGACCTCATAGGTCCATGGCAAGGGGACTTGCCTCACAAGAGGGGATCTCTGGTCTGCAGACAACTGAAGGGATTCCGGTCTCAAACAGGTATTCACTGTTGGGGGGCACCAGGGATGAGGGGCCCTCAGAGGATGAGGTGGAAGCAGTCAGCAACAGAAGGAGGGATGAAGCAGTCAACAGTGGAAGGAAGGTTAATGAGAAAAATAGGAAGGGGTGGGGGCCCTGTGACTACAAAGGGCGGAGTTAGCACTAGAGGGATCTAGAGGCTGGGAGTACCAGAGAAAGAAAGATGATGAAGTGGTAGGGAGGGAGCATGATGCCTGGGGCAAAGGGGACAGCAGGCACCCAGACCAAGGGGGAATAGTGAACAGGGCAAGGAGGTGGGAGTAGCAGGGACACCTGTGGGGAAGGAGGGGCCACAAATGTAGGGTAGACAGCAGGCAACCAGAGCAGGGAGGAATAGTGAACAGGGCAAGGAGGCGGGAGTTGCAGGGACACCTGTGGGGAAGAAGGGGCCACAAATACAGGGTAGAGCTAAGGGGTTAGACCCAGATGGAGCCGCAGAGGGCGGTGTCTCGGGTGGTGATAGGTCAGGCAGGAGGCAGAACCTAAAAAGGAGGAGTATGGCAGTCGGGAAGAGATTGGTTGGTGGGGTCAGAGGAAGTGGTAGTGAGGGGGGGCAGATAATATAGGGGAAGGGTAAAAGGACAAGGTGGAGGTCAGGGTGCTCCTGCTGGGGGACTCCATGATAAGGGGTATTAAGTGGAAAGGGGTGAGGGGAAGTACTGCACTGTCAGGGTCAACAGTATATCAGTGTCAGTGGCTCAGTAGGTAGCACACTCGCCTCTGAGGCTGCGAGATCGGAGGGCTGTGGGTTCAGTTCCCACTTCTGGCACTTGAGTTAATATCCCAGTACTGACACTGTAGTGCAGCATGAGAGGGGTGCTGCACTTCTGAGGTGCCGTCTTTCGGATGAGACGTTAAACCGAGGTCCCATCTGCCTGGATTGGTGGTAGTTCAGGTGGATGTTAAAGATCCCATGGCACTTATCGAAAAGAGTAGGGGATCCCCGGTGTCCTGGCCAAATTTCCCTCATTCACTAAAAATACCACCAACAGCTTAATCTAGTTCAAGGTCACTTGGCATTCATCTGTATCCCCCTCCCCCGGGTCGTGCCTGAAAATAGGCAGGATTTGTCTAGTGCACTTACCCGGTCAACAAAAGCTAAATAAATAAATAAATAATATCTGGCCTGACTGTGCACATGACAAAGCACCTAGTATATGCCCTGGTGAAGGAGTGCGGGGGGGGGGGTCCCCTGACATCTAAGTGCACCTGGGCACGAACAACATAGAGGGGAACAGTGTGCTTGAAATCCAAGCTAGGTTCTGGGAGCTAGCCCGAGTGTGTCATGCTGTAGGGTGCGTGGTCTCCTTTTCTGAGTGTGGATGTTGAGGCATATATCAGGAAGCATAGGAAAAACCAGGAGCAGTTGTAGAATTTGCAAAAAGTGTTTATTAGTACTAGCAGGAACATAAAAAAATAAACTTGTTCAGTATAACTATTTACAAAGGCAGAATAAACAGAGAAGATCCATCTGAATTTTCCTTCAGTCTCTGTGTGTCTGTGTCTCTCTTTTGCAAGAAATTGCAGCTCTTTTTTTATGTCTTTGCAGCCCCCCCCCCCCAAACAGGCATCCTGTTTTTTCTGAAATGTTCTTGTAAATTTCAGGCAGGTGCAGCAAGAACACGATGTCCCAGAACTGAGTCCCCTTCTCCACAGCTTCTGAAAAAGGGCTCACAAACTGCTCTCAGGTTAACCCCTTGAGTTCCCAATAGCTTTCTGCAATCATCTCAAACTATAATTATATACATTTCAACAGTAACACTATATCATTTCTAAACAAAGGACTCCCAATATCAGTTACATGTCCACATAATGATTTGCATATATTTTTATACCAGCAGATGTGCAAGGGAGGAAAAGACAGAAACCGCAAGTGAAGACTGAGAGGCAGTGAGAAGCAAAGAATTGTGAGACTGTCGGGGTGATCAAGTCCTAGGTCTCACGGAAAATTTGGTTGCGCAACCAAACAGACAAGAGACAGGAAAGGAAAGAACAGAACAGAACAGATCCCTGCATTCAAACTCTCCATAACAACTGGGACAGGGTCCTATTCAATCTTGTCAGAGTGGATAACAAACACAAAATCAGAGAAGTAAATAAATAGAAACATAGAAACATAGAATTTGACGGCAGATAAGGACCGCTTGGCCCACCCAGTCTGCCCATTTCCCTACCTACTGGATAAGCTGCAGATCCTAGTTAACCAGCAGCCTACTTCTTTCTACCCCCAACCCCCAGAATTGCCTTATGACTATCCCATGCATGCTTGAATTCCACCACTGATTTTGACTCCACAACCTCCTCCGGAAGGCCATTCCATGCATCCACAACCCTCTCTGTGAAAAAATACTTCCTTAAATTACCTCTGAGCCGCCCCCTCTATCTTCAAATTGTGCCCTCTTGTTCTTGCACACCTCTTTTTTTGAAAGATGCTACCCTCTTGGACTTTGTTGATTCCCTTGAGGTACTTGAAAGTTTCTATCATGTCCCCTCTCCTCCTTTTCCTCGAGGCTATACATATTAAGCTCCTTAAGTCTCTCTTCATATGTCCTCCGGTGCAGACCCTGCACCATTTTAGTTGCCCTCCTCTGGACAGCTTCCATCCTGTCTATGTCTTTATGGAGATTGGGTCTCCAGAACTGCACACAGTACTCCAGATGGGGTCTCACCAGCTGTCTGTACAGAGGATAATAACTTCCTGTTTTCTACTGGTGATGCCTCTCCTATGCATCCCAGTATCCCCCAACCCTCCTTGCTGCCTTCTCACATTGCTTGCCCACCTTTAGGTCATCTGATATGACTACCTCAGGTCCCTTTCCATTTGTTGTTGTTAGTATCTCACCCCCCATTGTGTACTCTTCCCCTGGGTTTTTGTTTCCCAGGTGCATTACCTTGCACTTCTTAGCATTGAATCTAAGCTGCCATACATTTGACCATTCCTCTAGCCTTGCCAAGTCCCTTCTCATCCTTTCCACCCCACCCTGTGCATCAACTCTGTTGCAGATCTTAGTGTCATCTGCAAAGAGACATACTTTTCCTTCCAGTCCTTCTGCAATGTCGCTTATAAAGACATTGAAGAGGACTGGTCCTAATACTGAACCCCATGCGGTACCGCTAGTAACCCTCCTTTCTTCTGAGTGACTCCATTTACTATTACTCTCTGTGTCCTATTCTCCAGCCAATTCTTTACCCAGGCTGTCATCTTGGGACCCACTCCCAGGCTGGCTAACTTATATATTAATCTTTTGTGTGGGACTGTGTCAAATGCCTTGCTAAAGTCTAGGTAGGCCATGTCCACAGCCCTCCCTGATCTACTACTTTGGTCACCCAGTCAAAGAAATCTATCAGATCTGCGCCTGGCATGACCTTCCCGCTGTGAATCCATGCTGCCTAGGGTCTTGTGCCCTCTGGCCTCTAGATACTTGACAGTTCTTTCCTTTAGAAGTGATTCCATCATTTTCCCTATCACTGAGGTTAAACTAACAGGTCTATAGTTTCCTGCTTCTGCCTTGCTCCCACTTTTGTGAAGGGAATCACATCTGCCCTCCTCCAGTCCTCGGGTACCACCCCATCCTCCCATGATTTGTTAAAGAGGGTAGTCAGTGGTGTCACTAGTTCTACCCTTAGTTCTTTTAGAATTCTGGGATGAACCATCAGGCCCCATTGCTTTGTCCACCTTCAGTTTTAAGAGTTCTTTCAGAACCCTTTGTTCTGTAAATGGGCTGGTATCAACTTCTGTATCCAGAGTGTTACTACTGTTTGTTTTATGTACCTCCCTCTTCCTTTGTAAATACTGAGCAAAAATATTTGTTTAGTATCTCTGCCTTTTCACATTCTCCCTCTGCCCACCCTCCCTCCCTTTATTAAGCCTCACTATCCCTCCTTGGTCTTCCTTTGCTCCTGATGTACCTATAAAAGGTTTTATTTCCTTCTTAACAGAGTTGGCTATCTTTTCCTCAGTTTGGGCCTTTGCTGTTCTGACTGCCTTCCCAGCATCCTTTTGCTTTAACTGATACAGTTCTCTGTCCTGCTCCTGCTGCGATTCCTTGTACTTCCTGAATGCTTTCTTTTTCTCTTGAACCTTCACTGCCACTTCCTTTGAGAACCATAGTGGTTTCTTACATCGTCTTGTTTTGTTTATTTGCTTCACACAAAGGCTCAGATCACAAATGGCTTAGATCATGGTGTGAGGCCAGTGGGTATGGGTTAGGGCTGGGGTGCAGCTTGGGAAGCCAAGGGGTTGTATGATAGGGACAGGCTACACCTGAATTTGGGAGGGAAAGAGGTCCGAATTTATAGAGTCTAGGTGGGGTTTAAACTTGTGAGGAGGGGCTGGGGCACAAGAGCACCCTCCCCAGGTAGACAGGGGTGCTCAGTGGAGGTGCCCAGCTGTGGAAAGTGGGGGGGCAGACAGTCATCATAGGTTCGGGGGCAGGGAGGGCGGGGATGGAGAGTGGTCCTGATGAATGCCAGGAGCAAGGGCAATAAGATGCCTGAGCTGCAGGCTTTGCTAACTGAAGGGAAGGTGGACATGGCAGCAGTTACTGAAATGCGGGCCACGCCACGGCATGGCTGGGACCTAAACCTGGAAACGCACTCTGTGTTCAGGAAGGACAGAACTGTGGGTAGGGGTGGTGGGATGGCATTCATCATTAGGAATGGCATAGAGGTATGCAGGGTGGAGGGGGTGGAGGGGCAAGTTGAGGCAGTATGGGTTACCTTGCAGGCACCTGGGGGTAAGGGTGAAGTTGGGGTTGGTGTATAGGCCACCCATGCTGGCAGACAATCTGGAGGAAGGCCTGGTGGAAAATCTCAGGGAGTATTGTGATCAGGGGGAGTGAAGAACAGTGGTTCTGGGGGACCTAAACTTACTGGGGGCTGATTGGGGAACTATGTCATCTTCATTAACCAAGGAGCAGCGCCTGCTGGACATCTTCCAGGGTGCATTCCTGTCCCAATTGGTGGCTGATTCGACAAGGGATAGTTGCATCTTGGATGTGGTCCTAGCGGACCGCAACCTGGTTAGGAACCTAGAGGTCAGGGACCCTCTGGCAGGGAGTGATCATGCCACAGTCCAGTTTGACTAACCATGTGGAGTTCTATGATTGGGTAACAAAGGCACTGGACCAGGGCAGGCCGTGGATGTCCTCTTTCTAGACTTCAACAAGGCATTTGTTTCGGTGCCACATCCTGGGCTAATGGATAAGTTGAAGGATATGGGGGTGGGGAAGAAGATGGCTAGGTGGATAGGAAACTGGCTAACTGGGCAGTTGCAGAGGGTGGTGGTGGGGGGGTTGGTTTTGTCTCCTAGGAGGGTCATTAGTGGGGTACCACAAGGGTCTGTGGTGGGCCCACTCCTGTTTAACGCTTACATCTCTGACATCAGAAGAGGTATCAGGAGTGAGATGAGCCTCTTTGCTGATTACACAGAGCTGGGAGTGGTGGTGGATGGGGTAGAGGGCAGAAAAGCCCTTCAAGAGGACCTGGAAACCCTTGAGGGGTGGTCTTGCAACTGGAGACTGAGATTTAACTTGAAGAAGTGTAGGGTTCTCCACTTGGGGCTCAGAAATGCATCTCAGGAATTCTTTCTGGGAGGGGAGAAACTGCTGGTTTCAAATGGGAAGAAGGACCTTGCAGTGGAGGTGGATGCCAAAATGAATAACTCAGAACATTGTAGGAGGGCAGCAGCCAAAGCAAGTAAAATTTTATTTTTATTTATTTATTTATTTCAGAAGAATCAGAAATACCTTTGAGTCATAGACTCCTTTACAAAGGTTCCACGTCACATATAAAAAATCAGTTACACAAATAGTTAGTACAGATACAGATACAAATACAGTGATTATTACAGAATAAGGTTAAGTTACAACAGGAATGCTAGGCTAACATTCAGGATCTAGTACAGTTTGAGACAGTTAAAAAGAGACTGGAAACTTAACATCCCTGAGTTAGTGGAGCTGAGAGCAGTATGCAGAGGCAAGCCAGAGGCCATTGTCAGTAATAGAGGGACAGGGGCACTAGTTCATATGCAGTCGCAGACACTTGAGGAGCGAAGATAGGCCCCAAGGTGCGTTTTGAAGTGACCAATTCTTTGATCTAGATGCAAGGAGGAGGGTAGGTTATTCATCCACAAGGGTGCTCTGTAGCAAAAGGATCTTTGGAATTGAGTTGTGTGACAGGGAGGGATGGAGAAACAAAGGGTATCAGAGCTATGGGTATGCTTAACTTTAGAGTCCAAGGTGATTAAGGAGGTGAGTGATGCGGGGGAGAGGCCAAGGGTGATTTTTTTAGCTAAGACACAAGTGTGGAATTTGATTCTGTTATCAAGGTTAAGCCAATTAGTGTCCTTATATAGCACACAGGTATGGATGAGTCTGTCACACCTTAATATAAGACGACAGGCCTTGTTTGGCACAAGTCTAAGACTATCAAGGGCTGAGGGGCTTGCTCCTCCAAAAGTCAGAAGGCCATAGTCAAGTAGGGAGAGAACCGAGGAGGAGACAGCAAGTTTAAGGGCCTTCGGGGTAAGGCAATGTTTATAGCTGTGCAAGAGCCCTAGCCTGGTGTTTAGGGCCTTGGATAATTGATGTATATGCTCATAATAGGTGAGGCTAGTGTCCAAAGTGATGCCCAGGTATTTAAAGGTGTGCACAAATTCCAGGGGGGTCAAGGACGATGATAGTATTTGAGGAAAAAGCCCTTTCCTGGATTCTGCGGATGTGCGAAGAGCATACCTTTAGTTTTTTTATAGTTAACAATAAGGCGTTGTGAGGTGAACCAGCTTTCAACAGCGTTGAAGGAGGACTGGAGCGAATGGTGGAGTTGAGAGGGGTCTGGGCTGGAAGAGAAGATGACCGCATCATCTGCATAAAGTAATATGTTGGAGGTGCAGGATGCGGGGAGGGAGTTTAGGAAAAGGCTGAAAAAGAGGGGACCCAAAATGGACCCTTGTGGGACCCCTGAGAGGACAGGAGATTTGAAGGATAGTGTATTGCCAGTTTTAACTTGAAGGGTCCGGTTGGTAAGATAATCTGAAAACCATCCCACAGCATCCTGTGAGAGACCCAGGTTGAGCAAGGAGGTTAGGAGTAGTGAATGGTGGATGGTATCAGAGGCCTTAGTGAGGTCAATGAAGACCGCACCTGTGATGTAGCCTTTATCCAATGCAGAATGGATGTGTGATGTTAGCTCATGGAAGGCCGTAGTCGTGCTGTGACCTTTATGGAAACCATGTTGTTCTTTGCAGAGTAGGTCATATTTATTGAGGTGGTCAGTGAGCTGATCCAAAACTATCCTCTCTAAGGCCTTGGGGGGGGTATGGAGACAGGGCAGTAATTGTTAGCAAAGGAGCGGTCACCCCCTTTAAATATGGGCATGATAGAGGTGGATTTCCAAGTGGTAGGGAATTTACCTAGTGATAGGGAGAGGTTTAGAATGTGGGTGAGAGTAGCAAGGACTTCCTTAAGGGAGAGCCGAAGAATTCTGAGATCAAGGGAGTTGGCATTGGGGGAGGCATGACTAAGGGCAGCGGTAAGGTATGGTTCAGCTGACGTAGGAGAGATGCAGTTGGAAGCAGAAGGGGGGGGCACTGAGATGAGGTACGGGTGTGCTAGTAGCTGGTGGATCATAAAAGTTAGGGGGGAGAACATGGCTAAGGTTGGAGAAGGCATCACTGAAGACTAAAGCAATGTGTGTAGGGTCAGAGGTCAAGGACCCATTTGACATGACTTGGGAGGGGACCAGGTTGGGGACCTTACCACAAATTTCCTTAATGTTGTTCCAAAACTTGTGGCCTGAACCCCAGGACGAGGTTAGGGCGGATTTATAGTAATCCACTTTTGCCCTGCGAATGGCCCAAGTGCACTTGTTCCAGCCATTCTATAATTCTGTCTGTCAAGGGGGAGGCCGGATTCAATGGAGAGCTGCCATAGTGAGTCTCTGGTTCGCATTAAAGTCTTGAGCCGTTTGGTGAACCAGGGTACGTGATTGCCTTTAACCATTCTTTTCGTGAAAGGCGCATAGAGGTCACATATATTATTGAAGGACCGGGTAAATAGGTCCAAGGCACTGTCAACGTTAACCGTATTCAAAATGAGGGACCAGTCCATGACCCTGAAGTGCACTTTTAGTTGTGCCAATTTACCAGGACCAAGTTTACGTTGCACAGTTATTTTGGGAGGGGACCTAGGGATTTTGCAGGACCAGGAGCAGATAACTGGGGAGTGGTCGCTGAGGGCATTTGGCAGGACAGAAACATTGGTGATCTTGCCCGGGCGATTGGAGAAGATGAGGTCCAATAGGGAGGAGAAGCCAGTACGCGGATCCAAACGAGTGGGGGAAGTGATCAGTTGAGTTAGGTCTTGGGCTGTGGTGAGATCAGTGTGTGGGGTGGCATCCTTACTTAGCCAGTTGATATTAAAATCATCAAGTACTAGTAGTTCTGACTGTGATGGTAGTGTGTCCAGATGCGACAGTAACGCTTGGAAAGCTGATTTTTGGTCCCTTGGGGGAATGTATACTGTTGTTATGTATAAAGGGTTTTGGGCTCTTCCCAGTGCCAGTTTGACTGTTAGGGCCTGTGTGCCAGCCCCCAGTTGAGGGGAGTGGAGTAGGTGACCTTGTAAGGTATCCTTAGTGTAGAGGGCACAGCCACCCCCTCGCTTACCATGTCGATCAGCACGGTAAAGGATAAACCCGGGCAGTGATACAGCAGAATCCAGGGTCCGAGGGGTGAGCCAGGTTTCACACACTGCTATGACATCCGGTTGGTGCTGTAGTACCCAACCCTGGAAGGAGTCCCACTTTTTTAGGATGCTACAGATATTGAGAGAAGCAATGTTCAGCTGACCCTGAGTACACTGAGGAGGCGTTAGGCCATTTGGTGGTCGAGGATTAGGATGACTATTTTCCGATAGGAGGAGGAGGAGGAGGAGAAGCAGGAACCTTGAGGAGGGGTACCAATAACCCTTCCTCTTAACAGTGAAAGCTAACAGGGTACGTGGTATAGTGGTGCTGACGGTCGGGATGGGTAGTACATGGGCCTTAAGGTAGACCTGAAGGAAGTAGTGAAAGTCTAGGGAGGCCGACGGTGTTACGAGTTGAGGTTTCTGAGTCAGGACAGCCCCAGGGGGAGCGGCCAGTGTAGAGTGACTAGACAGGCAGTCATAGTGAGAAAGTGGACTGTAAGTAGTCTGCCAGTCTCCTATAACAGGGTCATGGGGGGCCTCAGGTTTACCCAAAGTATAACTAGCTGCCAAGCATTCAGACTGTGCCAACTGCAGAGGAGGGGGTGGGGGTAACAGGGTACAACAGGGAGGGGAATTGGGCCAGGGGGAGCAAATGGCAAAGCATCAGGATTATAGTAAACATCCTGTCACTACGAGTTGAAAGCTCAGGGGTGGGCAGTGAAACAGGAGTACAAGCAGTAGAGCAGCCTGTAGTGGTAGAACAATATAAGCTGCTAATGGAGAACTTGGCTGATTGGTTAAAGCTCCCTATAAAAGGGAGTGCTCACCAAGGGTGGTGGGGAGCCGACGCCCTCCGTCGGCAGGGCCAAACTGCAGTAGTAGAGCAAAGTCTTAGATGGAAGTAGCACAGCACGCGTGGTGGTTCCCTGCGTAAAATGCTGGGGTGCATTGCAAAAGGGATAACTTCCAGGAGGCAGGAGGTGATTCTCCCTCTGTATAACTGCCTGGTTAGACTGCTCCTTGAATACTGTGTGCAGTTTTGGTGACCGCACTTGATAAAGGACATTACACTACTTGAAAGGGTCCAGAGGGGGTTCTGTGTGATAACGGCAAAGCCTAAAGGTGATGCCAGCCACATAAGGCACAGTGCTGGAAAATTTTTTCAGCACTGTGAACATGCCAGTGAAAGGTAGAACCCGGCGCCAGGACTTACTTTTATTGTTTTCTGGGGCTTCACCCTCCACACCCCTACTAAAGGCTTCTCAACTCTGGGGGGTGAAACATTTAAAAAAACAAAGATTCGGGCTGGGCGCAACAAAAGCGCTGGCGACCTGAACCCCGTGCCACTGCAGACCAGCACCGACAAGCCACCCACCTAGCCCCAGGGTCGGCTCCGGCAACCACCGCGGCACAACCCCTCATGTCCCCTCCTGTGCGTGCTCACTCTCCCCCCTCACACATGTGCGTATAGCGTCGGGAAGTCGCTATATTCACCCACCCCCTATCCAGCCACCCTATCCTACCTAGCCGTCCCTGAAATGCGCTGGGGAAGGGGTCGCCATTATTGTAGGAGCCCTTTCCCCAGCGCCTACATCACGGGCTACCTCCAGAGGAGGGCGATCAGGATGATACAGTGGATGGGGGAAAAACCTATGAGGAGAACCTCAAGGAGCTCAACCTGTACAGTCTGGAGGAGAGGAGGAACAGATGGGATAAGATTGAGGTCTTTAAATACCTAAAGGGGGTAAATAGGGCACATCCTGATAGGATTTTCCAGCTGAAGGAGGCAGGAGCCACTAGGGGGCATCACTTGAAGCTGGTAGGAGGGCGGCTCAGGGCTGAGACCAGGAGACGCTACTTCACAGAGAGGGTGGTGGAGCCTTGGAATGCATTACCTATGGAACTGAAAACTGTGGAGGGCTTCAAAAGGGGCAGGGACAGATATAGGGGGAAGATTAAACTGAGCAATAGTGGACCTGGAGATGCACCCCTGATGGGGGATGAGCTGAGGGGGGTGGTAAATGATGCATCTACCAGGTGTTGATTTTCGAGCAGACTCGATAGACCTTTGGGCCTACTCTGCTGGCATCTTAGTATGTTAGCATAAGAAATAAAAATGAAATGAAATGAATATAGAATAATAAAGAGGCAGGTGTGAGTTCTGAAGTTATTTTACACACCCTTGGTGTGTGATGACCCGTACACCTCAAGAGTGAAGCTCATGAGGTTTATGTGGTCATCACACACCAAGGGTGTGTATAAAAAATTATTTTTTATAGTAACTGGTGCAGGGAGTTGCAATCTACTTAGTTATCATCCTGAGGTCGGGGAGGCAGAGGACTGCAGGTTTCAAGCACGAGATAAGGCTCCTAAATTCATAGCTTCTACAGTATGTTTTTATGGCTTGTTGTCCACTGTATTGGTCCTCCTGCGTGCATCTTATGTTTTTGTCCATTTTATTGTAAATTGTGTACTTTGCTACCCGGGTTGTGCCTGAAAAATGTGCTTTTTGTTCCATGTGCATTTACCTGATAAACAAAATATGCTAAATTTTAGTGAGCAAGCAATGGACTGAGTTTGAAGAAGTGGGCAGTAAAATGTTAAACTTTTCATTTTAAAAAAAAAAACACTGCCTAACCAATAGAGTGAGTGTTAGCGTTTCTAAGCGAGTAGGTGCCTTAATGTAGTATGTGTAGGCAGAAGGGAGCGACTGAAAATTTGCAACCGCTCTTTTACTGTGAAACTTTTTTTTTTTTTTACAAACAACTGTTCAAAAAACCCTGCTGACTATTTGAAAGTGTGAACGAACAGTTCATAGTTCACCTGCGAGTTTGCACTACCGCTGAGCTGTTGAAAAACATCAGATTTAAATGCTGTAGTAAACGGGTGTTACATTCAGAAATCCGGGAAAATATCTGCTCTTTGTCTGACTGGAATGAAAGTCTCTCCCCCCCCCCCCTTGATTTTTACTAACTAGGCCCCCAGTACCCCATTTACCCAAGTGGCCAGCACCTAAGCTAGTAGCTTAACATCCATGTTAAGGAGAGATAGGGGCAGAAGCCATTGCACTGCAGAGGATCTTTCTAACCGTTACTAGGACCTCTGTAAGTGTCGGAGACAGTGCTTCCTTTTCGAGAGCCTCATTATAAATGTTGCATAACCACATTGCTAGTTCTGTTGGGAAACCATCTGTCCTTCGGAGCACAGCAGTTGCAAATGGGCGGAATGGAATGGGAGGGTTAAGAAATGATGATGCTGTGGCACGCCACCACCACGGGAAGGGTAAGCGAGCAACTCTTTCACATATTGCCAGGAGGACAGGCATGTGGGGGGAGGGCACAGACATGAGACGTCTGGGTGCCAGCTGTGAACTGCTGCACAGACAGAGAGAGAGAGAGAGACAGCAGTTGTCCGACCACATTCTGACTGATGTCTCAACTAAACTGCACTCTGCGTTGCTGCTGCCCACTCCCCAAGCACTCCCTCTCTCCAGTCAGTGTGCGGTAACTGGTGAGCCATGGGGTGGGTGGGAAGGACATACGGTATTGATGGCAAGGAAACACAGATCCCCTTCTGTGCGGCTACACCAGACCTGCAGTTCTTGTGTAGAGGACAATAATCTTGCAAGGCACATAGTGGGAGTCACTTAGTGAGCATTGCAAATGGCTGCCGTTGCAAAATTATGTTGCCCTACACAACAAGTGCCGGTCTGCCCAGGGATCTCCCTCACACCCCTTCACCCCAACTGTGCCGGTAAGGGTGTAGTGATGCACTGTCACCTGACGGTACTCCACCAGTCATCTCCATCCCTCTCCCTACCCCATGTTATAAGAGTAGAGCAAGGATTTGAAACAAAACAAGGTTGGGTACAATGACACTGTTAGCATGCATTTCAGTTCTGCTAATAAAACAATCGGCTACATCAATGACCTAGAGAAGGTAAGCAATCATAAAACATGGGTTTCTAACCGGAAGTAAGATGATGCAAAAAAGGTGGACAGTGTCCCTTTAAGATGTTTAGCTCTTGCATCCTCAGATTTTTAGGGGCTGCACTGTACACTGAGTTTACCCCTTAAGAATGCTTTGTAAGCCTTACACAATGTAGCCTGTGTAATACCTCTGGGATGTCATGTCATGTCAAAGTACAGCTCTGTCTACTCCATATGCTAAGCCACTTCTGAAATTCTATTTCTGAGGCGAGTGGTATTGCAGCGCCATCTGCTGGCTAATGTTGCTGAGCTCAGTTAAATCCCACGTGTTCAGAGAAAGTGCAGCGTGGACAGAGATCACCATCACGTGTATTTCACTGCTGCCATGGATCTTTGCAGCAAGGAGGCTTAAATATTAGGAAATAATTACGTCGGCTGCACATCATGCACGGAGCCAAATAATATATAAATAATCCTTTCCCACTGGGTTAATACGGTGCCTGGCCTTCGCTAGCAATAGGTTTTCCATCATGTGTCCAAACTCCTTCCTACTCCTAATTAGATTGCCATGTTCCTTAATGGGGTTTCTATCAAGGAGCGGTTCTTTACAGACATTTAGATGCCCTCCTATTACCGTGCAGCCCTCCCCATCCCCACCAGCTTTTGTGACAGTGGGCTAAAGAAGCCTGACTCCTTCTTGTTCAAGGCATGAAATGACCCAGTGATGGCCTCTGCCCCTTGCAGCGTGCTGTTTGCAGTTACCCATTGTCTCTTGATGTCCTGTGCAGTCTGCTTGACTGTAAAGATTAGGCTTCTCCAATACGGTATCACTGCTCCCTTTGTTTGCTGTGTTATTGCTCCTTCTCTGCACCCTCATCCTTCTCTGCACCCTCATCCCCCATTTTCATAATGCTACCCCGCCTTTAACTTCCGTGGCATGCCCCATGGACAATAAGACTTGCACCATAGCAATCATTAATGAATCCCACCCTCACCCTCTAAGCACGGACGCTCACATCTCTACCAGATGCCTCTGGGACCTCCCCACAACCTTACTTTCTCTACGCCTCACTGCCTCCCGCACTCTACTAACTCAGGCCTCTATGCTGTTCTACACGCTATACCCTTCCTCCCTCCCTCTACTACACCAGCATATACATACCTCAGAATTACCCCTTACATAGGCGTACAAACTCCACCAAATTTAAATTACTCTGCAGATGGGTTATGTACATAATCTTCCTGCTTCCAATCTGCACAAGCAATACTGAGTTGAATCCGGGTCCACCACAGTCCCTAGCATCACATACTGACTTTGCAGCCACCAAATGCCTGAAATTCCTGCACCTTAATGTGTGCAGCCTACTAAAAAAACTAGACCTCGTCCATGCCTGGGCCTCCCACACAGATCCAGACATTCTAATAGTATCGAAAACCTGGTTGAAAAAATCTAATTCTGACGCCGAGTTAGTACTCCCTTCCTATAACATCTTCAGAAGTGATAGACCAACCAGGGGAAGGGGTGTAGCCATCTATGTCAAAGACAAAAATACCGTAGCGGACATCATTCCTGTCAGCAAACCAAAGGAATTCAAAGCCCTAACATTAAACTTAGCTCTATCCCCCACTGAAACTGTAACAGTAATATTCTGTTATAGGCCACCCTCCAGAGGCACCGAGATCCTAAATTATCTGTGCGGTATCACAGACCGGAGAGAAAATTAAGTCATCATTCTGGGTGAGCTAAATATCGACTGGCAGAAAACATGCAACAAGTACATACAGCTCAGAGAATTCTGTGATGAAGCCGGCTTTAACCAGCTAGTAACTGAAATCACTCGTTCTAACCCCAAGGCTCCTGCTAATGGGTCCCTGATCAACCTAATCCTTACTAATAGGCCGCATAAGATCACCCACACAGCAGTATTTCATAATGATGCCAGTGATCACTGTGCCGTGGCCTGTATAAGAGATCAAACCCCCTTCAAACCAGCAAATAGACTTATATGGAAACGAAGCCTCTGTAAATTCAGCTCACTCCGCTATTTGGATGACCTCAGAAATACTACCTGGACTGATTTTTAACTGGCCCCGAACATCAACGGTGCAGCCTCCTTTTTTAACAACATCCTAAGAGGCATCATTAACACGCACGCCCCATGTTAAAAAACAGAACCTGGAAGCACTCATGCCCTTGGTTCTCGGCTGAACTAAAAGCTGCACTAAAACACAGGGATCGCCGTTTGTGTACAGCCAATTGAACCAAACTACCCGCAGACTGGTCTGGCTTCAGAACCTGCTGTAATGCCTGCACCAAAAAGATCAAGGACACAAAAGCAAACTATTACCTATCTGCCTTTGATTCCGCAAAGAATAATCCCGGAAAGTCCTGACGTATTATTAAGCAGACAGAAGGCAACACGGCATCCTCCTCACTACCAGACAAGATCTCCTTCAAAGGCAATACCCTCTCCACTAAACCTGACATCCTGATTAGCTTCAGTGACCACTTCTCCACCGCAGGTCATGCCTTCGACTCTTCTAAAGCTGCCACGATTGCCACCGGCCCACCTAAACACACCCCGGCACCATGTAATAACATATTTTCCTTCACCCCGTTTCATTACAAAGACGTGGAAAACCTCCTAATCCACCTTGATGTCAAGAAGGGTGCGGGTGCCAACGGTATAGGTCCCTACGTTCTCAAAACTGGATATCGGTTCCTAACTGTGCCTATACTGCACCTGGTCAATCTATCCATCAACTCCAGCACCATACCCGACATCTGGAAAATATCCCAGGTACTCCCCTTATTCAAATTAGGTAATCCCATGGATCTAAACAACTACCGCCCAATATCCATTTTACCATTGCTCTCTAAACTCCTCGAGAAGTTGATTAATGCCCAAGTAAGAGACTGTCTCTGTAATTCCAATTTAGTAAGCCCATTCCAAACCGGCTTTAGATCATCCCATAGCACCATCACCGCACGAGCCTCTGTCACAAATGACTGGCTCTTAGCCATGGACAAGAGAAAAGTTACAGGGGCTGCATTCCTGGACCTAAGCAAAGCATTCGACACAGTCGACCACTCTTTGCTCCTCGACATGCTTCACTGACACAGTATTTCTAACTTAGCACTATCCTGGTTCAATAGCTATCTAACATATAGACTTCAACAGGTAAAAGCGGAGGGCTCCCTCTCTCCATTTTTTCCACTCATGAGAGGAGTACACCAAGGGTCGATACTTGGGCCCCTCCTATTCAAGTTATATATAAACTCCATTGGAAACAACATCAGCTCAGTGAAAATACATCAGTTCGTGGATGATACTGTGTTATCCAGACCGACAGTAGCTGAAGCCCGTGCTGACCTCCAATCTAAATTTCACCTACTTCAGCATAGCCTTGTCCAGTCAAAACTGCTATCAAACACACACAAAAAAAAGTTATGTACTTCCATTTGAACCATATGACTTCCACCACAGACGCGCTCGCTTCCCTGCCTCCCATCAAGACTCTTCTCGGCGACTATATCGAGGTAGCCAGCAAATTCAAATATCTAGAATGCGAGTCAGACCAACACCTAACATTCTCTGATCATATAGTATCCCTCTCAAAGAAACTAAGACGGAGAATTGTCTTCTTTTACAGGAACAAATCTCCATTTACCGCTGAAGCTAGACTACACTTGGTCCAGTCAACCTTCATGCCACTCTTAGACTATGCAGACATATTATGCGGCCGCAGTGCGGATTCCTTGCTACACCAGCTAGATGTCCTATACAACAGGGTGATACGCTTTATAGCCAATGTCCATCGTCACACCCACTATTGCACTCTATATGCTACACTAGGCTGGACCTCCCTACCAACTAGACGTCTCATCCATTCCCTCACTTGGCTATACAAAGCCCTCCTTTCAAAACACCCCCATACATAATAAAGCTCTTCCACCACGTGGCCTGCCTATATGCACTACGTATTCAGTCTTACATCATGCTAAATGTTCCAAGCTTCCGAACCCGCTTCGACGATATGGCCATAAGCTATGCCCTCCCAAGTGCCTGGAACAAAGCTCAAACCAGTCTTAAGCTACAAACCTTAATCTCCTTAAAAAGTTTCCAAAAACTGGCAACCTGCAAACTTAATAGTTCATGCACATGCCCTTAAGTGACTTTCTACCACTGACACCTGTTAGGTGTCTCCACCCTTCCTAATCTACCATCGGTCCCATTCACTCACCTTGCACCCCATCATTCCTGTTACCTGTCCCACCTGGCAATCCCTTGCCCCACCTTACCTATCTCACCTTGCAATCCCATTCCTCCACAACCTACCCCTTCCCCAACAATCACACACCCCAATCTACCTAACTGTTCCACTCACCACAGGCACTTAATTCCCACACTCTGGTCCTACCCCACCCACATCTGTCTTTACTTCATCTCCATGCTGTCCCCCCCCCCCGCTCTCCTACCTCTCCCATTTCCTAGTCATCCGACCCACTATTACCTATCACCTCTGCCATTTATCACTCCTCCTCACCTAATGTATCCCTTCCTCTGACCACTGTCTAGCAACATGATACAAACATTTCTATTCCCATTTACTCCTCTACTTCTCTTCTCATTTTTCTTACAGAATCTCGTCGCATCCTTTGTATCATTGTCATTATAACTGTCACAGCTGTTGGGGTTGCATCCCTAACTTTAAGGTATACTGATACTTGATGTAACTATTGTCCTATGATTTATTGTAACCCTTTCCTTATGCATTATGAGTGTTTATGTTTTGATCATATCTGCACAATGTATGTATGCTCAGGACCTCCTTGTAAATGACCTGCTCAATGGAGTATTTCTTGTCAATCAACTGAACTGAACTGATTTAGTTAGTTAGTTAGTTTTTGTTGACCAGGAAAGGAGGACTGGACAATTCTGCCTATCTTCAGCCTCGGGAGGATGATATAAATGCAAACTAAATATACAGAACCAGATTAAGCTGTTGGTGGTATTTTTGTGAATGGGGAAAATCTGGACAAGACATTGGGGAGATTACCCTACTCTTTTCTAGAAGTGCCATGGGATCTTTAACAGACAAAGAATCTCTGTGTGCAAACACTGAAGCAAGGGTTACCCCAAAGGGCATTTGGCTGGGAAGCCGTTTCAAGAAAATACAAAATCACACATGCCCACACAATGCAAAGCATCATGGGCTGCATATGCAAATCACCACCGAATGTTATGCTGGTTCAACTTTAAGCAGAATTGCATGGTGCCGAAAGGCCTCTCACACAGTTTGCAAAGGGTGCTAACAGATGACATAGACACGTGTTTCGTCCTTCCAGGACTTATCAGTATGCCTCGTCTGTTTGACACCCCAGTGGAATGACCCAGCTACCCTAAGACGGTCTGTCTGGGTTATGTTGTGGTGAACCCACTATTTAAAAGACAAAGAACCTCTGTGCGCAAACACTGAGGAAAGGGTTACCCCAAAGGGCATTTGGCTGGGAAGCCAAGTTTCAAGAAAATACAAAAATCACACATGCCCACACAATGCAAAGCATCATGGGCTGCATATGCAAATCACCGCAGAATGTTATGCTGGTTCAACTTTCAGCAGAATTGCATGGTGCCAAAAGGCCTCACACACAGTTTGCAAAGGGTGCTAACAGATGACATAGACACACGTTTCATCCTACCAGGAGTCATCAGTATGCCTCGTCTGTTTGATGCCCCAGTGGAATGAACCAGCTACCCTAAGACGGTCTGTCTGGGTTATGTTGTGGTGAACCCATTAAAATAAAAAAATATTTAAAAGACAAAGAACCTCTGTGCGCAAACACTGAGGAAAGGGTTACCCCAAAGGGCATTTGGCTGGGAAGCCAAGTTTCAAGAAAATACAAAATCACACATGCCCACACTTTAACGTCCACCTGAACAACCACCAAAACAGGCTGATGGGACCTTCTTCGCAGCTCTGCATGCAGTGTAGGGCCAAACTATTTGTAGTGCGCAATTTGGCTAACTTTGTTTAAACTTCTTTCCAATGTGTATTTTGAATATATTCCTCAGTTCTGTACTCATTTTCCAACACATGCGATGGGCTACGAAGATTCTAACCTGGCTCCCAGCATCAAGCGCTCCGTCCAGTGTAGTCAGAAAGTGTCACAGATGGATTCGCACATGTCATGCATTTACTGTTGAGGTGAACAACACAACATTGCTGCCTGTGGCCTATGTCAGGCTGTGTTTCCCACTTCCCTCGAAAACCACAACCTTCATCTTTTCCACAGCCAGCCGGCTGAACATGATCCTCCGGTGAAATCCAAAGAAGCTCAAAAGGTGGTTACAGCGGAAGTTGGGTCTGTGGCCAAGCTGGCAGATATGGAAGAGGTGTCGGCCAAGGCTGAGGCAGGCACCTCATCGGTCTCTGTGCTGCTTCTTGTAGGGGTCAGTATCGGTGCAGTGTTCATGGATCACTTCCTTGAAATGTGCAAGACCCTCCAGACCTTCAGGGAGGGCCCTGTGAAAATGTTGAAGAGGTCCCACCGTCGGTTGTAGGAATGGGAAAGGGTGCGCTCTTCCTGCTCACTCAACTCACATGATCACTCGATTGCAGTCGACCATTCAGCTTCAACCAAACCTGCTTTGGTCAAAGGACAGGCCGCTAGCTCCACGGTGCCCCCGCCATGCTTGTTGGCCTCAATACAGGTCGAACAGGCAAGCAAGATTTTTCTCTACCCTGTTGACCTGTTATTGGTGGGGATCGAATACGACTTGATCTCCAGGACCATGGTCTTATGTGGCCTCACTCAAGAGGGCCAGGATCAGTCAGTGAACCCAGCTGTCTCCTATTTAGAGTTGCCTCCCTGGGGAGTCCAGTGGTCATTTGTTTGACACAGAGATTTGTTGTCTTTACTATGCCTCCCTTTTATCTTCGCCCACTGTTCCTCCACCCACCCAGGTCACCCACCCTTGCTAGGTCATCCCTGAGGCATTCACCCATCTTTTTAAAATCAGCCCTCCTGAAGTCCAGGACCCTCACCTTTGTGTGGTTCGATTCTGTAGCCGTCTTTATATTGAACCACACCGTAAATACGCCACTGGAGGCGTGGTGCAACATTTATTTATTTATTTATTTAATTATTCGTTCATTCATTTATTAACATACTCTGCTACTCCCTTGAAGAAAAACCTCTTGGCCAAGCTAGCTTTTCTTACTGATTTGCTAAGTTTTGGAATGATCTACCTCCCTTCTTAAAAACTGTTTAAATCCTGGGATTTCTCCTCCCTCTCTCCCCCTGTCTGGATCATGCCACTGCTAATGCTGACTTTCCTGCCGTTGCTTTATGACGCCTTACTTGAACTATTTGTTTCTGTTGCATCAGGGTGGGACAAATTAGGTAGCCAGGTGGCACTAAAAAGATTGGTTTGACTACCATATTTTGAAAGGTACTGGCCAACTGGCTACCTTTCCACACAATGATTTTTCAGTCCTTAAAAAGAATGGGCACTAAAATATTGATTTAGCTACCAGATTTTGAAAGATAGTAGCCAAACTGACCACCAGCTAGCAAACTTATTTGTCCCACCCTGCGTTGCACCCATGTGTTTTGACTGTGGCAGCACTAATTGTATAACTGTTGTCTCTTGCCCTCGCCAATTATAGTTTACTGTTGCTTAACTGTAATCTTACTCTATTATATTGTATAGTGTTGTATTGTACCGAGTAGTACTGTATACATGCAAATCCCCTGTACTTGCTGCTTTCTGTTGTTGACTCTAAACCCTTTGTAAACAGGCTCTGCCTAAAGGGTTGTATGTGGAACAAAATTATAAAAAATAAAATAATCACTCAACCCCAGAACTCACACGTGAGTCGAAATGTTCTATGCTTAACTTTATTCAAAATGTCTGCCTGGGGCTGAGTGATTAAACAATGCAAGGGGGCAAAATATAGAATTGTGTTATTTATGTGTACTGAAATCACACAGGTGAGTCTAGTATTATTAATTCTTACTACGTTTGCCTCCCACACATGGAGTTGAATATCCATGATACTTTTTGCTGGGTCTGAGGCACTGGAGAGTTTGCATGTGGTTGGGAGCCAGACACAGAACCCAAGCCATTTGGATATGATCTCTTTCCTTGCATCCTTCAGGGATCCCTCATACTATTCATCCTCCAATTTGCCTTGAGGGTCTACTACCTCTAATTGTACCAAATTCTACTTCTGAATGTACAAAATGTCACCTCTGAGGGTGCTAGATGCAACCTCTTACTGTAAACAGTGCTACCGGAGTGTAAAAAATGAAACCTCTAAGTGTTCAAAATGTTACCTCCGGGTGTGCAAAATGCTACCTCTGAGTATACAAAATGGAGCCTCTGAAGGTAAAAAATGTTTCCTCTGAGTGTACAAACTGCAACCACTAAGTGTACACAATGTTACCTCTGAGTATGCTATCTCTGAGTGTATAAATGGCTGAAAATGCTACCTCTGAGGATACAAAATGTAACCTGAGTCAACAAAATGTGCCTTCCCAGTATACAAAGTGCAACCAAGTGTACAAAATTTTACTTCTGAGTGTACAAAATGTCACATTTGACTGTACCAAATGCTACAAAATGTTACATTTGAATGTACCAGATGCTACCTATGAGAGTAAAACAAGTTTCCTCTGAGTGCACAAAATGCAACCTTTGTGTGTACGAAATGCAACCTCTGAGCATACAAAATGCTACTTCTTATGGTACTAAATGTTATCTCTGAGTTTACAAAATGCTACATCTGAAAGTACAGATTGCGAGCTCTGAGGGTACAATATGCAACCTGGGTGCACAAAATGCTGTCTCCAAGTGCACAAAATGCAACCTCTGAATATACAAAATGCTGCCTCTGAGAGTACAAAATGCTGCCTCTGAGGGTACTAAATGCTACTTCTGAGTTTACAAAATGCTGCCTCTGAGTGTACAAAATGCTGCCGCTGTGTGTACAAGATATTACCTCTGAAGGTACAAAATGCTAGCTTTGATGGTACAAAATGCAACCTCTGAGTGTACAAAATTCTACTCTGTGTGTACAAAATGCTGTCTCTCATGGTACAAAATTCTACCTTTGAGGGTACAACATGCTATCTTCTGAATGTACAAAATGAAACGCTGAGTGTACAAAATGTTACATTTGAAGGTACACAATGCTAGCTCTGATGGTACAACATGAAACCTCTGAGTGTACAAAATACTATCTCTGCAGGTTCAAAATGCAGCCTCTGAGTGTACAAAATGAAAAGTGTACAAAATGTTACTACTATGTACAAATGCTGCCTCTGAGGGTTCAAACTGCAACCTCTAAGAGTACAAAATGCTACCTCTGAGGGTACAGAATGCTTCCTCTAAGTGTACTGAATGGTACCTATGAGGATAAAACAGGCAACCTCCGAGTGTATGAATTACTGTCTTTGAGTGTAAAAAAATGCTACCGCTGATTATACAAAATACAGCCTCTGAGTGTATAAAATGCTACCTCTGAGGGTACAAATGCAGCCTCTGAGTGTACAAAATGCTACCTCTGAGGGTAGAAAATGCTGCTTCTGAGAGTACAAAATGCTGCCTCTGAGGGGCTACTTTTGAGGGTACAGAATGCTGCCTCTCAGAATACAAAATGCTACCTCTGAGAGTACAGAATGCTACCTATGAGAGTGAAAACATGTCTTCTCTGAATGTACAAAATGCAACCTTTGTTTGTACAAAATACAACCTATGAGTGTACTAAATGCTATCCCTGAGTCTACAAAATGCTACCTCTCAGGGTACAAAATGCTGCCTCTGTGTTTACAAAATGGTACCTCTGTTGTACAAAATATAACCTGTAAGGGTACTAAATGCTACCTCTGAGTCTACCAAATGCTACATTTGAGTGTACAAAATGCTACCTCTGTACAAAATGCAACCTCTAGTGGTACAAAATACTACTTCTGAGGGGACACAATACTACCACTGATGGCACAAAATGCAACATCTGAGTGTACAAAATGCTACCTCTGTGTGTACTAAATGTTACCTCTGAGGTTGCAAAATGCTAGCTCTGATGGTACAGAATGCTATTTCTATGTGTGCAAAATGCAGCCTCTGAGTGTATAGAATGTTTTTCCAAGTGTACAAACTGCAACTACTGAGTATACAAAATGTAACCTCTGATTGTACAAAATGTTACCTCTGAGTGTAAAAAAAATGTCTTGTGAGTATACAAACTGCTAGCTCTGAGTGTACAAAATGCAGCCTCTGAGTATATAAAATGTTTTCTCCGAGTGTACAAACTGCTACCTTCAACTGTACTGAATTCAGTGTTTGCATGTACAAATGTTTCCTCTGAGTATACAAAATGCTGCCTCTGAGTGTACAAAATGCTATCTCTGAGGTACAATATGCAATTTCTAGGTTTGCAAAATGTTACCTCTGCTGTTATAAAATGCTGCCTCCGAGTGCACAAAATGCTACCTCTGAAAATAGAAAAAGCAAGCTCTGAGGGTACAAAGTGTCACCTCTGTGAATACAGTATGCTACCTCTGAGTATACAAAATGCTTTCTGTTTATGTACAAAATGCTTTCTCTGCGTGTACAAAATGCAGCCTCTGAGGGTACAAACTGTTACTACTAAGTGCACAATATGCTACTTCTGCAAATACAGAATGCTACCTCGGAGGGTACAGAATGCTACCTCTGCATGCATCTTAGGATGGCAGAGAAAGGGGAGATACTGTTGATGGGAGACCTGAATATGTCAGATGTTAACTGGAGCACATTTGCTGCAGCCACATCCAAGAGCAGGGCCATTCTTGATGCCCTACAGGTGGCAGGCCTCAGACAGCTAGTTTTGGAACCCACTCATGAGGGAGCAATCTTAGACCTCGTACTCTCAAACGGGGGCAGTGAGAGGATCTCAGATCTAGAAGTGGGTTGCCATCTGGGAACAAGTGACCATCAAACAGTGTAGTTCACGTTAAACTCAGCTACAGAGTCAAGCCATTCAAAAGTGAGGGTACTGGACTTCAGGAGGGCTGACTTTGGCAAGATGGGAGAGTGTCTCAGAAAAGCACTAGAAAACAGGCTAGAAGGAGGTGTGGAGCAACAATGGGGAATCATCAAAACTGCCATCAGAGAGGCAACAAGCCTCTGTGTGAAGCAAATAAACAAATCAAAACGAAAGAAAAAGCCACTATGGTTCTCAAAAGAGGTGGCTGTGAAAGTCAGGAAGAAAAGATAGCATTCCGAAGTATAAGGAAACACAGAAGGAGCAGGACAGAGAGCTGTACCAGTTAAGGCAGAAGGAAGCAGGGAGGGAAGTCAGAATAGCAAAGGCCCAAACTGAGGAAAAGATAGCCAACTTGGGTAAGAAGGGGGATAAAACCTTTTATAGGTACATCAGCGAGCGTAGAAAGACAAAGGGAGGGATAGTGAGGCTGAATAGAATGAATGGTGGGTGGGCAGAGGGGGACAGTGAAAAAGCAGGGATACTGAATGAATATTTCGCTCAGTATTCACAAAAGAGGAGGGGAAGTGCCTAATCCAGTTAACAGAAGCACTCTTGATGGGGGGTCGATCCCAGTCCTTTCACAGAAGAAAGGGTTCTGCAAGAACTCCTAAAACTGAAGGTGGACAAAGCAATGGGGCCTGATGGAATTTACCCCAGAATTCAAAAAAGAATTAAGGGGGAACTAGTGAAACCACTGGCTACTCTTTTAATAAATCATGGGAGGATGGTGGTACCGAGGACTGGAGGAAGGGGATGTGATTCCCTTCACAAAAGTGGGGACCAAGACAGAGGCAGAAAACTACAGACCTGTCAGTTTGACCTCTGTGGTAGGGAAAGTGATGGAGTCACTTCAGGAAAGAATTGTTAAGGCATTCTAAAGGCCAGTGGGGCACAGGACCCAAGGCAGCATGGGTTCACAGCAGGAAGGTCATGTCAGATGAATCTAATAGATTTCTTTGACTGGGTGACCAAAGTAGTAGACCAGGGAGGGGCTGTGGACATGGCCTACCTAGACTTTAGCAGGCATTTGACATAGTCCCACAAAGATTAATAGTCAAATTAACCAGCCTGGGAGTGGGTCCCAGGGTGGTAGCCTGGGTAAAACATTGGCTGGACAACAGGACACAGAAGGTAATTGTAAATGGAGTCCACTCTGAAGAAAGAGAGGTTACTAGTGGGGTACCGCAGAGTTCAGTACTGGGTCCAGTCCTTTTTAATGTCTTCATAAGTGACATTGCAGAGGGACTGGAAGGAAAAGTATGCCTCTTTGCAGATGACACAAAGATCTGCAACAGGGTTGATACACAAGGAGGCGTGGAAAGGATGAGAAGGGACTTGGCTAGGTTGGAGGATTTGGTCAGAAGTATGGCAGCTAGGATTCAATGCAAAGAAGTGCAAAATAATGCACCTGGGAGACAAGAACCCAGGGGAAGAATACACAGTTGGGGGGGAGGTAGTAACAACAACAAAAAAGGAAAGGGACCTGGGGGTAATCATATCAGATGACCTTAAGGTTAGCAAGCAATGTGAGAAGGCAGTAGGGAGAGCTGGGGGTATACTGGGATGCATAGGGAGAGGCATCACCAGCAGAAAACAGGAAGTTGTTATCCCTCTGTACAGACAGTTGGTGAGACCCCATCTGAGTACTGCATCCAGTTCTGGAGACCCCATCTGCAAGGATATAGACAGGATAGAGCAGTCAGAGGAGGGCAACTAAATGGTGCAGGGTCTGCAAGAGAAGCCGTATGAGGAGAGACTAAAGGAGCTTAATATGTATACCCTTGAGGAAAGAAGGGAGAGGGGGGACATGATAGAAACTTTTAAGTACCTCAGTGGACTCAACAAAGTCCAAGAGGGTAGCATCTTTCAGAAAAAGAGACGTGCAAGAACAAGGGGACACAATTTAAAGATGGGGGGGGTTCAGGGGCAATGTGAGGAAGTATTATTTCACAGAGAGGGCAGTGGATGCATGGAACAGCTCTGAGGAGGTTGGGGTCTAAAACTGTGGGAGAATCAAGGATGCATGGGACAGACACAAGGCAATTCTTGTGGGGGGTAGGAAGAAAAAGGCTGTTGGTTAGCTAGGATCTGCGGCCTATCCTGTAGGTAGGGAAATGGGCAGACTAGATGGGCCAAGCGGTCCTTATCTGCCGTCAAAGTCTATGTTTCTATGTACAAAATCTGCCTCTGGTGGTACAAAATGTTACCTCAAAGTGTAAAAAATGCTACCTTTGGGTGTACAAAATGCAGCCTCTGATGGTACAAAATGGTACCTCTAAGTGTACAATACATTATGAGTACAAAATGCTACCTCTGAGGGTTTAAAATTCTACCTTTAAGCATACCAAATACCTGATTAAACCCATTGTTTAGTGATGCTCGGGGGAAAAAATCAAACTGAGTGGTTTGACAAAAGTCTCTTTGTGCTGAAATGTTTTCAGTTTGTTTTTTCTAAGTATCTCTAATAAGTGAAGGAAGAATTAATAATACTGAAGTCTTTTTGTGACTCTGGAGTGAGTTCAGTGCATTCTGACTAGCCTGGTAAAGACATTGCACCATGAGACACCTAAAAACACCAGCATCAGAGAAAGATTGCTCTTGGAAGGAGAGGCATGGTTTGGTTTGTGTTGTTTCTGCAACATCAGTTATTTCTAGCAGTTCTTCTTATGTCCTTGTGGTTACAGGTTAGAGAAGATGACCAGTGGAATGTATATGGGTGAACTTGTAAGACTCGTTCTGGTGAAGATGGCCAAAGAGGGGCTGCTTTTTGAAGGGAGAATCACACCAGAACTTCTAACCAAAGGCAAAGTTAGCACAAGGGATATTTGTGCAATTGAGAAGTAAGTAACTGATCTGTTAGTGTTATATGCACTTATGTGAAATAATACAGTATTAACAGTCACAGCCCTTCTAACATATAAAGGACAAGCTTTTAACATAATGTACCTTGATTTCAGCAAGACTTTCAGCTTGGACCTACATAGGTACTGTAGTTAGTCAAAAAAGTGGGGGGTCTGGGTGTGGGGCAAACTGAAAAAAGGTGGGTGTAAAATTGACTGGGGGGATGGCACAAAAGGTGGTGATTAACAGGGAATTCTCAGAATGAAGGAATTCATAAGTGGGGTACTGCAGGGGTATGTGCTAAGCCTAGCCCTCTTTAACATCTTTATTAGCAACTAAGGCTCCGTACACACTGTGGATCTTAAAATGGTTTAAGTGCCTTAAAACATTTTGAATCCTCCTAGCACTGTTTGCATCCAGATTACAATCCCCTTAAAATGTTTTAACAAAAACGTTTCTAAAACCCTGCTCGATATCTAGTCGTAAAACCATTTTTAAAAATGTTTTAGAGCTAGCATAGTTTTATTCATATGCCTGGACAGGAGTAAAAACGTTTTAAGCTGTAACAGTTTAACTGTAACAGTTCTAGCTGCAGTGTGTACAGGCAGAACAGTTCTGTGTGTTGGAATCAACACCAAATAGTTACAGGGTGAAGAGGTTTAATACCAGCAGTGTAGACACGCTAAACTGTTATCAAAAATGTTTACTGAATAGTGTGGATGCACTGAAATGGTTTAGCTAAACTGTTTTTAAGAACAGTTTTCAAAAACAGTTCTGTAGTGTGTACAGGGCCATAGTTGAAGTCGTCAGAGGGAAAACCTGCATATTTGCAGATCATACCAAACTCTGTGGCAGGGCTGACACTGAAAAAGGTATCACTGAGTAGGGGACAGTCTGGAGAGGCCTGAGAGGGGATCCAAAATCTGGCACACAAACCAAAGGAGGTGCACTTCAGAAGTAGGGACCAACAGATGATTCTGAGTCCTTGATAGATTGCCTCCTGACGAAGCCCATATGAGCGAAGGGCCAAGACTGCTGGGTAATAATCATACCCAGTTGCAGTCTGCCTCTAACAGTGGACCTGTCTGTGTAAGTGATTGTGCTATAGTGAACCTTTGAAATCCATCAAGGAATTGGAGAATCATCTGTTGGTCCCTTCTTCTAGAGTGCATCTCCTTTGGTTTGTGTGTTTGTTGCTGAGCTGGCCTTGCTCTGAGACTGCACCCTGCCCTTTCTGGTGCGTGCTGTGAAACCTATTGTTTTTTGATCCATAATCTGGCAGCTGGGCTTCAATGCCAAGAAAAGCAATACCTTGCAAGTAGTAAACAAACACCCAGGGGCAGAAGATAGGTTGGGGGGATGACAATTACTGTTACACAGGAGGAGACAAAGGGTCTGGAGTGGTGATCTTCAGCAGCCTCAGGTCATCGACACCATGTGATAAGGCAGTCGGGAAGGTGAACGGGATGCTGGGATGTATTGGTGGGGGTTCAGCAGCAGAATCAAGGAGTCCATATTGCCCCTGTATAGGACTCTGGCATGACTGCACATGGCTTTCTGTGTACAGTTCTGGGACCTGCACCTAAAGAAAGACATCTTCTGTGCCACCTGATGGCCCAGCGGGAAGCACTACATGGTCTTCTTCAAGACAATCTCTTTCATCAGGTCACACCGATCGAACTATAGCCACCAGGCGTTAGGACCACATGGATGCTTTTTTACAAGCAGTCCGCTAGGAGCTGCCCACAACGCCGTCTTACATCGACACCTCCCATATAAATGTGGGTGACCCCTTCCCTCCTCAATTTTTTTCCTACCGTCGACCATACTCGCCGGACCATCCATGGAGACACCGCCGCTACAGTTGACTGCTACTTAGTGTTTTTCAATATTTCTCTCCCTAGTTCGCCATCACTTTCTGTAAGTGGCATCATTGTGTAAGTCGCCTAAAGAACCCATGAAGCTCTTTAGATACTGCAAATGCAGTGAAAAAATTTGCTTGAGTGACTCACACTATGTCTGTGTGTGTGCCGCCTCAGCATGGCCAGTAAGGTTAAGGCTTGTTAGATCTGCCTGAGGTTCAACACAGCTACCCGGTGAAGACGAAAGAACGCCCTGGAAACCCACCTTTTAAAACAGCAGGAAGCCAGGCTGGAGTAAGAGCTCCAGGAGAAGAGCTCTACTGCATTGCCAGCCTGCTCCTTGGGCTCCCATCCTTCCAAGTCCTGGGAGAGGTCTTCCAGGCAACGTAAACACAAACACCGGGAGAGGGAGAGAAGCAAAGAAAAATCCTCCCAGGTATACTCTTGGT
Organism: Neoceratodus forsteri; assembly: GCA_016271365.2. Taxonomy (NCBI): domain Eukaryota; kingdom Metazoa; phylum Chordata; order Ceratodontiformes; family Ceratodontidae; genus Neoceratodus; species Neoceratodus forsteri. The sequence continues at coordinate 1,102,311,939 of CM028135.1, read as the reverse complement.
TGCCCCTCCATACCATGGCGACTGCCTCAGTGACAACAACTGCCTCGGCGGCAACGCCATCTGCTACCTAGACCTCTCATCTGCTGCCCAGACCTCTGAATCTACCAGGTCGGGACAGACTGTGAGCACTGCCAGGCCTGTTATGGTTGGTGAGGGGACGTCGAGGATGACACCTCCCCCACTGACATCTCAAGGCGCACCTGCAGTACAAACAAGCGCCACCATGCAGGCAGTGCACGTGTCCTTCATGGAGGTGCTGCAGCATCTACTACCTCCTTCTACTGTGACAGCAGCGGCGTCAACGGGGCATCCCAGACAAGCCCAAGCACCAGTACTTACTAGGTCGATGCGCCATGTGCCTTCCAGGGCATCGATGACTTCTTCTGTTTCCTCCTTGAGTCCTACAGAACCTGTTGACGAGGGTGAGGAATATAACCCTGACCTCATAATGCAAGAGGAAGAGGAGGAGGAATATGTGGAGAGCTCTTATGAGAGGTCCAGCTCCACTATCTCCAGAGGAAGTGAGGGCTCCACTGTGTACACTCTGAGGTCCCCCTCCTGAAGACCCCTTATTCATCTCCATGATGCAGCAACTCCAGGCTGCCATGGGGTTTGAAACTGAAGAGCAAGATATTATAAAAAGGAATTTGGTGGAGTTTATAGAGCTACCAGACTCTCCACCAATTATTATTCCTCTTCTGTTGCCTGCTCTAGAGGATACCACCCTGGTTGCCTTGCACAGGCCAAATATGACCCCTGCCATTCAGAGGAAGGCAGATAAAATGTATCAGGCCTCCTTCAGGAAAGCTCTTTTTTGTAGGCCAACCTGAGGTTGACTCAGTTGTGATAAATGCAGCCCATGATAGGTCTAAAGTGTCTAAACATCTCAGTTCTCTCCCTCCTGACAAGGAGTCCAGGAGACTAGTTGTCCTGGGGAAGAGGAGCTTCACTTCTGCTACCCTGAGCCTGAGAATTGCAAATTATCAGGCCCATGTGGTAGAATACCAGAATATCCTCTGGAGGAGGGCCAAGGCAGCTGCCCAAGCTCTGTCAGAGGGTACCCCTATGCAGGAGCTGCTAAAGGCCCTCCAGACAGGGGCAGATGTACGTAAACATCGATGACATCTCTGATGCGTCTGCTAGTGCAGCAGCTTCTGCCATCTGCTTAAGAAGGCACTCTTGGTTGAGGGTGGCAGGATTTGCCAGTGAGGTGCAGCAATCCATCCTAAATGCCCCATTCAGAGGATACAGGCTGGTCGGGGCAGATGTTCAGGATATCCTCTCAAACCTGCAGGCTTCGGGGAGGACTTTGAAATCAGTACATTCCCTCTACCATACACAACCAAGAAGTAGGCAGAGGGTGCCATTTCATCCGACCAGCAACAGACACCTTTCAGGGAAGCGGCCCACACAGCAAACCGCTTTCATTTTGTGGAATAAGTGGCTCTGGTGGAAGGCTTTTTGGCAGCCACCAAAACATCAGCCACCTTTTGAGGCACCCCAAACCTAGCAATGGCTATGTCTTCAGGAGCCATGCACGGCGATGGAGTGACTTGAGGTCTGGGTGGACCAGGGTTCCCTGTTCCTGTGATAGTAAGCCCTTGCACAGGGGCAGAGGCATGGGTGGTTCCACTGCCAATTGCTGCAGTACGAGGAATCAAATGTGACAAGGCCAAAGGGGAAAAATGAGTATCAGAGTGGTTCCCTCCCTTTGGAGCTTGATTAGCACCCTCAACATCAGAGGGGAAGGAGGAAGGGCGTAAAGGAACCTCCCCTTCCAAGAGAGGGACGTGTCTCACCAGAAAACTCCAGTTCCTGGAATGAGCAAGCAGAAAAGCGGCAGTTTTGCATTGAGTGGGGATGCAAAAAGGTCCAACTCTGGATAACCCCACCTGTCGAACAGTGCTTCTGCTACTGAGGTCAGCAGTTCCCACTCATGCATTCGGGACTGCGACCTGCTTAGCCTGTCTGCCAAGACGTTTTGGACGCCTGGAACCTGCACTGCTGACAGTTCTAGACCACGTTCAAAACACCAATACCAAACCCTCATTGCTTTCTTACATATGAGGTAAGAATGAGCGCCCCCTTGCTTGTTTATATGGTGCACCACACTGATGTTGTCTGTTTGCACCAGCAGATGTCCCAGGGATCGATGAGTCTGGAAGGCTTGCAGACCGTACAGAACAGCTCTCATTTCTAGGACATTTATGTAGAGGGTGCTGTCCACTGTCATCCATGTTCCCTGAGTCTGATGAGATCCCAGGATGTGCCCCCCAGCCCATCCCTATGGCATTTGTAGTAAGAAGCTGATGAGGAGAGGGAATCAGGAAAGGAACCCCTTTCAGCAAATGGTCAGGTTCCATCCACCACCGAAGCACCTTTATGACAGGGGATGTTACTAAGTTCTTCTGCTCTAGGTCATCGGTGCGCTGATCCCATTGGGGAATCCTCGTATGCAGTCTGGCCAGTGGTACCGTAACAATGGCTGCTGCCATCAGGCCCAACGCTCTCAGAAATGTCCCAGCTATGACATACCTGTTGTAGACCTTCTGGGCCTGTGCAAAGAGGCATTTGGCCCTGTCCTGGGGTAGAAAGGCTAAACCTTGAGCGGTGTCCGAGACTGACCCTATGTACTGCAGGTGCTGACGAGGGGTCAGGACTGAGTTGAACAGACTGATTGTGATCGGCATTGAACAGCTGCCTGATACATGCTTGGGTCTGGTAAAGCTGCTCTTTGGAGTCAGCTTTGAGCAACCAGTCATCCAGATAGGGGAAGACATCCGGTCCTTCTCTCCTGAGGGCTGCTGCAACTTCTGCTTAACATTTGGTAAAGACCTGTAGTGAAGATGATAAGCTAAAGGGCAATACCCTGAACTGTTAGTGTTCCCCCTAGAACAAGAACCCGAGGTACTTCCTGTGAGGAGGACAGATCCTGATATGCAGGTAAGCATCCTGCATGTCTAGGGAACATATCCAGTCCCCTCCTTATAGTAGTGGCAACAGGCCTTGTAGAGTGACCATTCTGAATTTCTTGTAGCGAATAAAGAGGTTCAGAGCCCTTAAGTCCAGAATGGGCCTCAGAACCCCTGTACAGTTGGGGACTAGGAAGCAGTGAGAATAGAACCCCTGATCCTTTGTTCCCAAGGAACTGGTTCAGTGGCCCTTTTCTGCATCAGGGTATGCACGTCCTCTAGCAGCACTGGTATGTGTTCTGGAGGATAGGCAGAAGGGGTTGGTGGGTGGTCTGGAGGTGACTCCAGAAGCTCTACAGCATGGCCTCGTTCTATTATCTGCAGGACCCAAACATCTGATGTGACCTTCCTCCACTTGTCCAAGTGGAGAGAAAGGCGACCCCCTACTGCCATCTTTGAAGGTACTGGTGGGTGGGGGTCTAGGAATGAGTCATGCAGATGCAGATCCAGTGGCTGTGGCCACACCCCCACCTCTAGGGGCTTTTGGATGAGCACCTGGGGTGGGTCCTGGGACAGAGAGATCTGATCCTCGTCTGCTTTTGCTTTGATGTCTGACCACTGAAATGTTTTACATAAACAAGCAGGGCGGTACCAGATCAAGAATACTCTGTTTGGAGGCTATGAAAATCTGGTCTCTCGCCTTCTCCCTGGGAGTCAGCCTTTCAACTATTCGCCTCCCAGGCAAGCACAATACCATGGCAGATGCTCTAAGTCACATCAGTCAAGGCCAGAGAGAATGGACTCTGAACAAGCAAGTACTAGCCACAGCGTTCAGGTGATGGGGCATGCCAGAAGTGGATCTGTTTGCCTCTCTCCTCAACTTCTAGCTTCCTTAGTACTGTTGCAGGCTCCTAGTCCCAGGAACGCTTCCCCTGGATGCCTTGATGCTGGACTGGTCAGGGAGGTTCCTGTATGCATTCCCTCCTCAGGGTATTGCTGAAACTCAGACAACAGCCTGCATCAATGATTCTGGTGGCTTTGGATTTGCCCAGGCAAGTCTGGTACCCGCTTCTTCTCTCACGATCCTGCAGCAGGCCCATTCACCTGCCACCAACTCACTTTCTGCTGACCCTTCCCCAGACAGGAGTGCATTATCCAGACATATACTCTTTTCACCTCAAGGCCTGGTTCTTGAGGAGTTAAGAGTTTCCGTCTTCTCAGTACTTGGAGCAGGTCCTTAAGATCCTGAGAATGGCTAAAAAAAACTAACACAAAAAAGACTTCTGCAGCCAAATGGAAACGGTTCTTCCTCCGGTGCAAGAGCAAAAAGGTCAGTCCTCATATGGTTGCTAAGCTGGAGGTGGACTGTACATTCTTGAGACGCATTCTGCAGTTGAAGCCTCCTATCCACAATCCAATCCCAGCTTGGGACCTGAATTTTGTGTTAGAAAGGCTTCCTTTGGCTCATTCTGAGCTGATCACGACCTGCAGCCTACACTTCCTTTCTTGGAAAGTGTTTTTAGTTGCTATTATTTCTGCTTGAAGGATCTCAAAGCTTCAGACTCTCATGTGTGAGCCTCCTTATTTGATTTTCCATAGAGACAGGGTGCATTTACGTACCAATCCTAAGTTTCTTCCTAAGGTGATGTCTGAGTTTACTCTGAATTAAACTATCCTGCCAGTTTATTTTCCTAAGCATGCCAATCCAAGGGGAAACATTGCTCCATACTCTAGATGTACAGAGAATACTCGGGTACTGTATACACCACTCAAAGGTCTGTAGGAAGTCCTCACAGCTTTTTGTTTCCTTCACCCTTGGGAAAGAGGGCGTACCTATTTCTAAACAGAGTCTGTCCAAATGGTTGGCCAACTGTATTACATTTTATCGGAAGTACAGGAAAGAACTCCTGGTGTTGTTCATGGTCATTCCATTAGAGGCATGGCCACTTCTGTTGCCTGTTTTAAGAATGTGACAGCTGCAGTGATCTGTGCTGCTGTAACCTGGAATACTGTCCACACTTTCACTAAACATTACAGTCTGGAAATTGCCTCTCGAAAAAGGGCAGCCATGCTTCAAGGCCTCCTTTCTTAGGCCTGTAGACTCCAGCCACCCAGACTATTTTATTGTCAGTACTGCTTGGTACTTTTTCTGTAGGTGTGGCCTGATGAAAGAGAAATCCTTGAAGAAAATAGAACAGTTACGTACTTACCATAATAGTGGATCTTCTAGAAAATCTCTCTCATCAGACCATACTGTCCCACCCTCTGTCCCCTTATGAAGTAGAGCTCTGCAACTTCTGTCTCTTTCTCTGGGATAGTCTACCTGCTGTTTCCAGCCTCGTCTGGTAGCTTGAACCTTAGGTTCTCTCCCAGTTCCCTAGAAGGAGGTCCTCTGAGCATGATCTCCAGTGGGAAACTAATGAGGGAAGGGGCTGCCCACATTTATACGGGAGGTGTCGACGTAAGACGTTGTCATGGGCGGCCCTAAGCAGACTGCTTACAAAAAGTTTCCATGTGGTCTTAGTGCTTGGTGGATATAGTTCCATAGGAGTGGCCAGATGAAAGAAATTCTTTTGGAAGATCTACTGTTACAGTGAGTATGCAATTGTTCTTTTCCAAGCTGGTGACTCGAGTCTGGAAGTGAGCTTTGGATGCTGGCTGGGCGGCTCGAGGGCTTGGGAGGCTGGCTGGGTGGCCCGAGGGCTTGGGAGGCTGGCTGGGTGGCCCGAGGGCTGGGGAGGCTGGCTGGGTGGCCCAAGGGCTTGGGAGGCTGGCTGGGTGGCCCGAGGGCTGGGGAGGCTGGCTGGGTGGTCCGAGGGCTGGGGAGACTGGCTGGGTGGCCCGAGAGCTGGGAGGCTGGCTGGATGGCCTGAGGGCTGGGGAGGCTGGCTGGGTGGCCTGAGGGCTGGGGAGGCTTGCTGGACAACCTGTGGGCTGGGGAGGCTGGCTGGGCAGCCTGGGGGCTGGGGAGGCTGGCTGTGTGGGCTGGGGAGGCTGGCTGGGTGGCCTGAGGGCTGGGGAGGCTGGCTGGACAACCTGGGGGCTAGGGAGGCTGGCTGGGCAGCCTGGGGGCTGGGGAGGCTGGCTGGACAACCTGTGGGCTGGGGAGGCTGGTTGGCATAGCCGAGGCAAGGGAGGCTGGCAGGGTGGCCTGAGGCTGGCTGAGCAGCCTGCTTGCTGGGGAGGCTGGCTGGGCGGCCTGCAAGCTGGGGAGGCTGCCTGGATGGCCTGAGGGCTGGGGAGGCTGGCTGTGTGGCCTGAGGGCTGGGAGGCTGGCTGGGCAGCCTGGGGGCTGGGGAGGCTAGCTGGGTGGCCACGGCTGGGGAGGCTGGCTGAATGGCCTGAGGCTGGGGAGGCTGGCTGGGTGGCCCACAGGCTGGGAGGCTGGCTGAATGGCCCGAAGGCTGGGGAGGCTGGCTGGGTGGCCTGTGAGCTGGGAAGGCTGTCTGAATGGCCTGAGGGCTGGGGAGGCTGGCTGTGTGGCCTGAGGGCTGGGGAGGCTGATTGGGCAGCCCGAGGGCTGAGGAGGCTGGCTGGGTGGCCTGAGGGCTGGGGAGGCTTGCTGGACAACCTGTGGGCTGGGGAGGCTGGCTGGGCAGCCTGGGGGCTGGGGAGGCTGGCTGTGTGGCCTGAGGGCTGGGGAGGCTGGCTGGGTGGCCTGAGGGCTAGGGAGGCTGGCTGGACAACCTGGGGGCTAGGGAGGCTGGCTGGGCAGCTTGGGGCTGGGGAGGCTGGCTGGACAACCTGTGGGCTGGGGAGGCTGGTTGGGCAGCCAAGGGCTAGGGAGGCTGGCAGGGTGGCCTGAGGGCTGGCTGAGCAGCCTGCTTGCTGGGGAGGCTGGCTGGGCGGCCTGCAAGCTGGGGAGGCTGCCTGGATGGCCTGAGGGCTGGGGAGGCTGGCTGTGTGACCTGAGGGCTGGGGAGGCTGGCTGGGCAGCCTGGGGGCTGGGGAGGCTAGCTGGGTGGCCCACGGGCTGGGGAGGCTGGCTGAATGGCCTGAGGGCTGGGGAGGCTGGCTGGGTGGCCCACAGGCTGGGGAGGCTGGCTGAATGGCCCGAAGGCTGGGGAGGCTGGCTGGGCGGCCTGTGAGCTGGGAAGTCTGTCTGAACATGGCCTGAGGGCTGGGGAGGCTGGCTGTGTGGCCTGAGGGCTGGGGAGGCTGATTGGGCAGCCCGAGGGCTGAGGAGGCTGGCTGGGCGGCCTGAGAGCTGGGAGGCTGGCTGGATGGCCTGAGGGCTGGGGAGGCTGGCTGGGTGGCCTGAGGGCTGGGGAGGCTTGCTGGACAACCTGTGGGCTGGGGAGGCTGGCTGGGCAGCATGGGGGCTGGGAGGCTGGCTGTGGCCTGAGGGCTGGGGAGGCTGGCTGTGTGGCCTGAGGGCTGGGGAGGCTGGCTGGGTGGCCTGAGGGCTGGGGAGGCTGGCTGGACAACCTGGGGGCTAGGGAGGCTGGCTGGGCAGCCTGGGGGCTGGGGAGGCTGGCTGGACAACCTGTGGGCTGGTGAGGCTGGTTGGGCAGCCAAGGGCTAGGGAGGCTGGCAGGGTGGCCTGAGGGCTGGCTGAGCAGCCTGCTTGCTGGGGAGGCTGGCTGGGCGCCACGGCTGGGAGGCTGCCTGGATGGCCTGAGGCTGGGAGGCTGGCTGTGTGGCCTGAGGGCTGGGGAGGCTGGTTGGGCAGCCCGAGGCTGGGGAGGCTGGCTGGGCAGCCTGGGGGCTGGGGAGGCTGGCTGGGTGGCCCACAGGCTGGGAGGCTGGCTGAATGGCCTGAGGGCTGGGAGGCTGGCTGGGTGGCCCACAGGCTGGGGAGGCTGGCTGGGCAGCCCAAGGGCTGGGAGGCTGGGTGGCGGCCTGTGAGCTGGGAAGGCTGTCTGAATGGCCTGAGGGCTGGGGAGGCTGGCTGTGTGGTCTGAGGGCTGGGGAGGCTGGTTGGGCAGCCCGAGGGCTAAGGAGGCTGGCTGGGCGGCCCGAGGGCTGGGGAAGCTGGCTGGGTGACCCGAGGGCTGGGGAGGTTGGTTGGGCGGCCCGAGGCCTGGAGCAGCTGGCTTGGCAGCCCGAGGGCTGGGGAAGCTAACTAGACTGCCCGAGGGCTGGAGAGTCTGGCTGGGTGGCCCGGGAGCTGGGGAGGTGCTTGGCAGTGCTCCCAGTCCGTGGAGGGAGGGTGTCAGGTCTGCCGCCCTGGCGACCCCTGCAGGCGGGCCAAGGAATTTCCTCCACAGGGATATGAGGGTGTGACGAGGCTTTCAGGATCTGCGCCAGATGTCGGGAAGGTGGATGGGACAGAAAAACCTAGAGGAAAAAAACACGCAGGTCGAGTAGGCTCTATGAAGTCCTGACTGCTTGCCTCTCGCCCACACCATCACTGAGCCACCAGTCACTACTGGATTATTCCTGGGGGGGGGGGCAGCCCTCTGTCTCCTAGCCTTGCCATATGGGGGAGGGAAGCGCTGGGTGTTCTCGCAGGTAGGGCTTCAGGAGGTGGGCGCTGGCAGGAGAGCAGCAGTGACAGGGCTGAAAAACCATCTGCCCAACTGCAGGAGAAAACAGAACAGGAAAAACAATTGACATCAACAAGCTGGAGGCAATGTAGAGTTGGGAGACCAAAATGATACAAGGGCAGCGGGGGAGGAAATACAAACAAAGACTGGCGTTCCTCAACATGTACTTACTGGAGGCCAGAATGGTAGGGGGCACATAACTGAAACATTTAAATACATTCTGAGTAGTAATGAGCAGGACTCCAGGGGGCTGTTCACAGCTAGTGGCAATATGAATACCACGGGGAAATAGTAAGAAACTGGACGTGGGGGCTGGTTCAGAAGGGAAATAAAGAAGTATTACTTCATAGAGAGGGTGGTGAAGGGTTGAGAAAAGCTACACAAAGCACTGGTCAATAAAAGTACAGAGAGCTTTAAGAGGGGGTGGGGGATAGGCACAAAGTACTGGTCAAGGTATCGGGGCAGGCGAATGGGAAAGGTCGGTCATGATCAGGTGGGGGGGGGGCATGTGCAGCCTCGCATGGCAGACTGGATTGACCACAAGGCCTTCTACTGTTGGCAGCTTTCTTTGTTTCTATGTTAATTTGACAAGGCAGCATGGTCCAGTGGAAAGAGTTCAGAATTGTGGCCCTGGAGATCTGGGTTTCAAATCCCCACTGTAGCTGCTTACCTGCTGTATGACCCGCAGTAAGTTTGGCCCACTCCCTCCCTCTCCACCCCTGTTTTATTCTCTCCCTAGCTGCAAAACTGCAAAGAAGCAGCACCCCACCAAAAACGAGATGTTGCATCTCAGTTGGGCTATCCTCGGTAGGTACACTGGTAACAGCAGGACCCCACTGTAAACGAGATATTGTGTCTCAGTTTGGCTATCCTGGGTAGTAGACACATTGTAAACAGCACTACCCCACTGAAAATGAGACGTTATGTCTCAGCAGGGCTATCTTGGGTAGACACATTGTTTACAGCAGGACTCCACTGTAAACGAGATGTTGTGTCTCAGTTTGGCTATGCTGGGTAGTAGACACATTATAAATAGTAGAACCATTCTGTAAATGAGATATTGTGTCTCAGCTGGGCTGTCCTAAGGGGTATCATGTGATGTGAGTGAATATTATTGAGCGGCTCAATATGAGCGACTCAATAATACCCGCTCGCATTTAGAGTGAGCGGAGGAAAAGAGTAAGAAATGTTTATAGCGAGTGTAGCATTGAGGTACGCTCACTACATTTGCTAGAAAGGGTATATGAAGATCAGTTTGGCCAAAACTTTACCAAGCTGGCCATGTGGTGTAGTGGCTTGATCCACTGCCTGTGGTGCCAGGTTCGGATCCTGGTGCAGGAAACTGTTTTGCTTCCTGTGGGTTTTCTGTTTTGTCTATGTTCGCCCCCCTGGAGTTGGCAATCTTTTTTTCGGGGGGTGCGGGAGGCTTGTTTTTTTTATTGCCATATCTGATTTAGTAAGCGACTGTCGCTGTTTGCGATGGTCTGTGTTGTGCGGCTCACCCTTTTGACATTGGGCGCTTATTTCGGCGCTGTATGTGATCGGCGCTGTAACAGACTCACCGTTATCACATAAAAACATCCTAAGGAGATACATAGTAAACAGCAGGACCACACTATAAATGAGATGTTGCATCTCAGTTTGGCTATCCTGAGTAGACAGACATATTATAAACAGGAAGACCCCGCCGTAAATGAAATGTTCTGTCTCAGACGGGCTGTCCTGGGTGGGTATATTGTAAGCAGCTGGACCCCAGTATAAATGAGATGTTGTGTCTCAGTTGGGCTTTCTTGGGTAGACACACTTTAACAGCAGGACCTCACTGTATACAAGATGTTGTGTCTCATTTGGGTTGACCTGTGTAGATACATTTTAAACCACAAGACCCCCCTTGTAAATGAGAATATTGTGTTTCAGCAGGGCTGTCCTGCTAGACACATTATAAACAGTGGGAACCCACTGAAAATCAGACTCTGTGTCTCAGTTTGGCTATTTAGGGCAGACACATTGTGAACAGTAGAACCTCACTGTAAATGAGATGTTACATTTCAGTTGGACTGTCTGTGAAAAAGTTATTTAAATAAGACGTTTTCTTGAGGTGTAACATTTTATGAGTATATCAGTACTTCACATTGCAAGTCCAATGGAAATATTTTATTTTTTCCATTACAGAAGCAAAGATGGTCTGTCCAAAGCCAAAGAGGTTCTGACTCGCCTGGGAGTCGAGCCATCCCACGAAGACTGTGTAGCTGTACAGCACGTGTGTACAATTGTGTCATTCCGCTCAGCTAACCTGATCGCTGCTTGCCTCGGGGCCATCTTGACTCGCCTAAGGGATAACAAAGGCGTGCCCCGGCTACGTACAACAGTTGGCGTTGATGGGTCTCTCTATAAGATGCATCCCCAGTAAGTACCATACATTAGCTCTCTGCATCTCGGATTTGGCACCTATTGAAGCAGCAGCATTTGCTGATTGGGGGGTGGGGGGGGGCACCATAGAATTGTTTAGTTATGATGTATGTCTGGGGGAATCATCGTTATATCAAGTTTACTTTTCATTCTGTTTCACTCCTGAACTGAGATGTGGTGTTTTAAAGTTTTTAAAAGTGCCTACTCTCCGGCCACACCCACTGTGAATACATTAAACATTTTGGTGTGGTGCTTTGTGGTTTACCATGGGAAGTGCATGTCAGCACCCTCCTAATGTATTCACAGTATGAATCCAGCATGGAAAATCAAAAAGGAACCTTGAGGACAAGGGTTTCTAAAAATTGCTAGTGGCAGACATCTGTAATGACTTGCGTCATTAATTATAAAGTTAGTTAAAAATGCTGTTTTAAAAACAGCACAAAAATGAAAATAAACTGATGATGTATCTAATTGGGTCAGAAATGTAGTAATGTTAAAAAATACATATACGATGAGATTTCTTTGCCGACCAGCAAGTACTTGTATTTCAAAGAAATCATTTTTGAACTTCAGGCATGACAGAGCAATGAGATTACAGCCAGTCTGTCGCTATGGTTGTGTAAGCATTTTAATGTTAAATCGCAGTTTTTGCCGGTTTCTACGTCTCCCATCTTTTGTCCAGGGACCTGAACATTGGCATACAGGATATAATTTGTGGCAGAATTCACTGACTTAGGGGAAATGTGTTTCAGTAGATTTTTTTCCATGTAAAGTTTTGTAATGCCACCCCAGTCTAGCGGCGGATAATGAGCCACGTCCCCACTTCCCCAACTCAACTGCTGCCTCCCTAGGACTCACCTCAGTCTTGAAGTTCCCCCACGAATTCCCCCTCGTGGCAGGGTTGGAGGGAGGATGGCCATGCCTCCAGTAAAGTAATCCAGAGCAAACTGATTGTCTCACGAATAAGTGTCTTCTGTTGTGTAGGAAATGACGTTACAAAAAAGTGAAGAGCGTCATTAACAATAAGGCACAACCAGAGATCATGTTAATGTTCTAGTTAATTACCCCTAGGCGTAATATAGCACGGCTGCAGTCATGCTTACAAAGGGTATGTTCAGTTTGTTAAATAATTCATTTACCTTTCGTGAAGTCGTTCACAGTGGATTTCTATGTAGAATAGTCCAGCCGTGAACATTAGTGTTCTAGTGCTCAAGTTGATTCCACATGTGATGGCTCCTTGTGTCACTGCTGACGCATTGGTTATTGCTGGGTTTGTCTGGAGCGATGGTCCACAGGGAGTCCGATGGCCAACATTAGTCAGTAACTATGGCAAAGCTTGCTGCATTTGTCAGGGGTGATGGTGACAAGGGAGCTAGATCAGGGAGGGGTGGTAGATGTGGCCTACCTGCATTTTAACGAGGCCTTCGATACCATCCCGCGTAAAAGACTTAATGAACAAGTTTAACAGCCTGGGAGTCGGATCCGGAGTGATAAACTGGGTTAGAAATGTATTGAGTGGTAGGACACAAATGGTGGTAGTGAATGGAGTTCAGTCGGTAGAGAGGGAGGTGACCAGTGGGGTGCCTCAGGGATCGGTGCTAGGCCCAGTTCTTTTTAATGTCTTCATAAGGGACATTGCAGAGGGGCTGGAGGGGAAGGTGTGCCTCTTTGCAGACGACACGATGATCTGCAGTAGGGTTGACACACGGGGGCAAATGAGAAGGGACCTGGGCAAGCTGGAGGAATGGTCAAATGTTTGGTAGCAGAGGTTCATGCAAAAGTGCAAAATTATGCACTTAGGACACGGAACCTCGAGGAAGGAGTACTCAGTGGGGGGGGGGGGAGATACTGTCGGCCACCAAACAAGAGAGGGATCTAAGAGTGATTATATCTGAGGACCTAAAGGTGGCTGGACAGTGTGAGAAGGCAGTTAGAAGGTCCAGTGGGATGTTGCGGTGCATAGGGAGAGGCATCACCAGCAGAAAAAGGGAGGTGGTATTGCCGCTATACAAATCATTAGTGACACCTCATCTGGAGTACGGTGTTCAGTTTCTGAGGCTGCATCTCAGGAAGGACATATACAGAGTGGAGGCAGTTCAAAGAAGGGCTACAAAAATGGTACAGGGTATGCACCAGAAGTCATATGAAGAGAGGCTGAAAGACCTCAATATGTATTCTCTAGCGATGAGGAGTGAGGAGGAACATGATAGAGAGGTTCAAATACTTCAAAAGGGATAAACAAGGTACAAGGGAATAGCATCTTTCAGAACAGAGGATGGACAGAAACCAGGGGACATGATCTGAAGTTGGAAGGAGGTAGAATCGGGGTAATAGGCAGAAGTACTTCTTTACACAAAGGGTGGTGGATCCTTGGAATAGCCTTCCTGCAGGGGTGGTGGGTACAAAAAAGGTAGAGGAATTCAAAACTGCATGGCACAGACACACGGGAATACTAAAAAGAGGAAAGGGTGTGAAAGCCTCAGATCAGCTACAGTCTGCAGCGTAAGTAAAAGGTAGGAAGGATGGGCAGTCAGACTAGATGGGCCAGGCAGTCCTTATCTGCCAACAAATTCTGTGTATCTGCGTCTGTCCATAGAGAGTCAGATGGACAACATTAGTCAGCAACTATGGGTATATGGCAATGGGCTGGCAGTATAGCCTAGAGGTTAGAGTAACGAGCTTGGTACATCCAGAAAACCAGACCTGGGTTTGATTCTCAAAACCTCTACTTGTATACTGTGTGACTCTGAGCAAATCACTTAACCACCCAGTGCTCCCAGGTTGCCCCTGAAAACAGGCACTTGTGCCTAGTGGACCTTACCAGGTTACCAAAGACTAAAATAAAAAAAAATGGTTGTGCTGGGCAGCCAGTGGCAATTTGTACAAAGCATGTTGACTAGGTAAGCAGAGCACATGGTCGCCATAACATTGCTCAGTAACCAGAGTGTGTTTTCTTACAGTAATGCCAGGATTCTTTAGCGGGTGTGAGCGACTAAAAAAAACAACCCACACACAATGTGGGGCTGTAAATAATTTGATTCTGAATACTATGATGTTCCATTTTTTAAACATTAATGGGAACATCTGATTATGCATTCTGACTGGGCATGAATGCCAAACACCAGCTGCACGGCCAAGATACTGCTGCAGCAGGAACTGTGATTTCTGTGGTTGTGGTTCAGTTTTACAGCACTTAGTTCACTCACATTTTTTTTTTTAAACGGGTACAAACCAAGCAAAATTTTTAACACTGTGTACTTCATTGTTCTTGTATTTCAGTGTGCCATTGTTGGCATGTTTTAATGCCGCTCTTAGTTCAGAGATTGGAATCTCTGAAAAACGTAGGTCGTTCGTGTTTAGAATCAGTTCTCCAGTGATTAGACTCTACAAATTAACTTATATTAATAAGGAGATTAATGTTGGGCTCACAGAATGCGGAGCACCGATCAGATTGAAACATTTCTGAATCCCTTTTTGTAATAAACATTTACAAACACCAGCCACCACGGTGCACTTTGTTTTTCTAAGCTGTTTTCAGGTGTGCCTAATCACATTTAAGTAATAATGAGCACGTGCACACCACATAAGAAAGGGTTTCATCCCCCTCACTCTTCCATGTGGCACAAGGGGACCATCTTCACTGCCATTTTAGTCCTCCACCCCACCCCAGTTGTTCAAAGGGGCACCAGGAGCAACCCAGCCAACCCCGAACAATAAATGCAACACTCGCAGCTCATCCCGGGTGTCACAACACCCCCCATGACCTCTGAACAATAAATGTAACACTCAGAGCTCATCCTGGGTGTCACAGCACTCCCTCCCAGCCTCTGAACAATAAGTGTAACACTTGGTGCTCATCCCTGGTGTCACAGCACTCCTCCTCCTCCTGCCCCCATCTCTGAACAATAAATGTAACAATCAGAGCTCATACCTGGTGTAACACCCCGCCTCCAACCTCTGAACAATAAATGTAACACTCAGAGCTCATACCCAGTGTAACAAGCCCCCCCCCCCCAACAAGAAATTTAACACTCAGAGCTCATGCCTGGTGTAACAACCCCCTCCCCAACCTCTGAACAATAAATGTAACACTGGAGCTCATACCTGGTATAACAACCGCCTCACCCCAACCTCTAAACAATAAATTTTACTTGAGCTCATCCCTGGTGTCACAACACTCCCCAACCTCTGAACAATAAATGTAACACTTGGAGCTCATACCTGGTGTAACAACCCCCACCACCACCCAACCTTTGAACAATAAATGCAACACTCGGATTTCCGGTGCCATCACAGGAGTGATGGCCCTTCAGATAAAGAGCTCTGCCACCCCCCAAGTCCTTATACTATACTTAATGAAATAGCCTGAATTTACATGAATTTTAATCGCAAAACACCTTACCTCAACAGGAATAAACTTCAGACTTGTCAATGAAAGATGCCAGCAGCGAAAGTTAAAGTTCTGATGCATACGACTGGCTTGCAGACAACTCCACGACTAGTAGTCGTCTGCCCTCGCCAGCATGAATCTTTGAGGAGGAAGAACAAGGAGACTCTGGCTCAGAACAAGGGGCTCTCCTGAGTAAGCTTAACACTATTGTTAAATCCGTGCACCACATTGAATCCTCAGTAACAGATACAGGAATGGATCTCCGCTTGATGGACAAATGCACAAAACAGACAGAGGTGGCAGTCGGCAATCTTACAGACACTGTGGGAACACATAACAAGACCCTGCTGTACTTGCTGCATGAGGAGCACACTGTAGGAGACTTGTCAGCAGAGAAACAGCTTCCGCATCCGTGGGGTCCGTGAAGTTACCAAAGGCTCCCATGGATCGGTAGCGAAGCTAGTTTCCTTCCTACTATGAACTGTTCTACAAATCCCTGACAGCAAGCCATTGAGGATTGCTAGAGCCCACAGATCGCTAAGCCTGAAGCCCACCGAACAATTTGCACGCCCGTGCTCAGTTATTGTTAGATTGCTGGAGCACCCAGCGTGGCAGACTGTCTTATAAACGGCCTGGAAAATCAAGAGGCCATGTTTTGCAACAAGGACTACTCAGACCTGCTGAGTGCTGAGAGAAAGTTGGTCAGATACATCGTGAAACAAGGCAGTCGGTACCAGAAGAATAAGCACAATCATGCGTTCACTCACAGTGATACACTCCTAACGGACTTGCCAGCACATAGAGGTCCCCCGCAGCATCGTCCATCAGTCACATCATTAGAGGGCTGGCCACGGGGATTGTGGAATATGTAGTGATGAAGTATGGTGGGCGGAGAGTCGCAGGATCAACCAGATACAAAAATTAATTACAGACTAATAAACACATAAAAAATGTGCTTTAATTGCATTCCTTGAGGTGAGGATTCCCCTTTAATACAAAAACAAAGGCTGAGTAAAGCCGACATCAAACGCTTGTGTCCAGAGCCACCTGTGACTGTTTCTCCTAACCTCCCTGGCAGTCGCTCCTGTTCTTCGCACTTCTCTACTATCCCCACCTCTGCCAGCCACCACCATCCCCCCTCTATACCGCTGCCTCTCTCCCTAGCCCTGGTCCACCACCTTCCTCTCTTACCCTCCTTCAACTCCCTTCCCCTCTCCCTTTTGTAATCTGCTCACCCCACCCACTGTTGCACAAGTTCCCCAATCCTTGCCTCCCACCCACCTCTCCTTCTACCTCCCTCCCAGTTACCCCTCTGGACCACCAGGGATATTGGACTTAATATTTTTACTATAAATGCCCACGATCGGCCTGCGAGCGGTCCACTGGAGCACCAGGGATTTAGGACTTATGTTTTTTAATACAAATGCTCGCAATCGGGCTGTGAGCGGTCCACTGGACCACCAGGGATTTAGGACGTTATTTAATTCGACTGATGCCCACGATCGGGTATGGGAGGGGCGCCGCCACTGAGGTGCAGCCGGAGCTCAGGTGGCCACCCACAGGTGGCAGCTGCTGTGTTGCGCCCTGCAATACAGCAGCTCACCTGTGGGTGGCCAGCCGTTGTTCCTTTTTTTTTTGGCTCACCTGTGTGCGATGCAAGTAGGGGTTGTGCAAGCATGGACTCAGCACACCCCGGCTGAATATTGGGATGTGCGGAGGCGCATGGGCACGCCCCCACCTGCGCCAAGATACATTACTGATGCGCTTCTGGCGCATGGATTTGTGCCAGGCACAATCCCGTTGAATATTGCACCGGACACATCAGTGGGTTTGCATGGCGCAAACTGTTATGTACGCGCAACTCCTTGAATATCTGGGCCATAGTGTATGGTGGAGTATTGTTAGCTTCAAAATCCGTTGTTTTGTTGTTGTACTGATGCACAAGTCAATGTTGTTATACCATCATGAGTACGTCACATCGATGGTACAACAACATGGAATGCTCTGTGCATGCGTTTTCCCGAACCGCCGGTCTTACTGAACAAGCCACAGCGGTTAGAGCTGGACCTGGCGAGAGTGGTGGTGAGAGTACAGAAGTAAGGATCCTGTCTCCAGATGGTCTATTTTTGTTGAAATTGATGGGACTGATGCCCATACACTATAAAAGCCAATGTATGGACATTGATCTACCACTCTGTGCTGCTTCTCGTGGTTTCCATGACAACTTAGGTAAACCTCTAAGTCGTCTTGGAAACCACTCAAAGCGAGCATAGAATTGTTGTTCATTGATGCCCATACGTTATCCTCTTTGTTGTGCTGCACTAGATACGTGACTACTGCAGCATAACAAGATCAGACATCTTAGGGCAGGCACGATGAAGCGACTGCAGCAGTGAGAGCTGGCCCAGGAAGTGAGCAGCGCTGGAGAAAAACGAAACAGCCAGCGGTACAGTAAGGCACTTGTAGTACGGGGGGGGGGGACTTTTTGGGGGGAAACAGGATGGCAATAATGGTTGCCCATACACTATAAAAGACTGTGTATGAACAACCACACACACATGCAGGGCTGTTTTTTTTCCCATCTTGAGGTTTCCATGGTAACGAGATCTCTCGAGTTGCACTCGCGAGGTCTCCCGTTACTATGGAAACCTCTTGATTGAAAAACAGCTTTGTGTATGATTGCTCATACACAATCCACTATGTGTGAAACTGTCACATGACCAAAGTGACTAAAGTGCAATAAATTAACAAATAACAAGATAAAGAGGAAAGAATTAAAAAGCACAGAACCATGAAAGGCCAGTCATACAGAGGAACCCATTTAATGTCTCTGGAATGAATATTCTGTGCCGTATATAGACTAAGTAGTCCTACATTATCAATAGTCCCTTAATGAAGGATTTCAGCCGGAGTAAAAAATATATTCCAGTCTATTCTTCTGGAGACTTGCAAAAATTATGCCTTGAGAAAGCACATAGAATTTGATGGCAGATAAGGACCGCTTGGCCCACCCTGTCTGCCCATTTCCCTACCTAATGAATAAGCTGCAGATCCTAGTTAACCAGCAGCCTACTTCTTCCTACCCCCAACCCCCAGAATTGCCTTATGACTGTCCCATGCATGCTTGAATTCCACCACTGATTTTGACTCCACAACCTCCTCTGGAAGGCCGTTCCATGCATCCACAACCTCTCTGTGAAAAATACTTCCTTAAAATACCTCTGAGCCGCCTCCATCTTCAAATTGTGCCCTTGTTCTTGAACACCTCTTTTTTGAAAGATGCTACCCTCTTGGACTTTGTTGATTCCCTTTGAGTTACTTGAAAGTTTCTATCATGTCCCCCTCTCCTCCTTTCCTCGAGGCTATACATATTAAGCTCCTTAAGTCTCTCTTCATATGTCTTCCAGTGCAGACCCTGCACCATTTTAGTTGCCCTCCCTGGACAGCTTCCATCCTGTCTATGTCTTTGCGGAGATTGGGTCTCCAGAACTGCACGTAATACTCCAGATGGGGTCTTACCAGCTGTCTGTACAGAGGTATAATAACTTCCTGTTTTCTACTGGTGATGCCTCTCCCTATGCATCCCAGTATCCCCCTAGCCCTCCTTGCTGCCCTCTCACATTGCTTGCCCACCTTTAGGTCATCTGATATGACTACCCCCAGGTCCCTTTCCAGCACGTCTGTGCAAAAGTGTCGGCTTTTTTATGATCTGCAGTTCTGCTTGTAAGTGCAACATTTTCTGAGCACTTTTGGAGCTAATAAAATAAGTAATAACACATGACAGCGTGTATGGTAATACTAAATTACCACATATCTCAGGTGCATTCGACCACCTGGGAAGTGCAGTAATTTATGGCATTACCGCACACCCTGGAATGTGTTATTACACTTATAAAATGGATTTAAAAGTTAAAAAAGCAGGAAAAAGAAAGTACAATTTTAGCTTTGTGGTAACTGAAATTAAAGCATGGTCATGTGACCAGTTTTGACCAATCAAATTAGTTGTTTGATTCAGGCCATTATATAAGCACATTTACTAAGTACGGCCGTACTAGTTTGACGTTTGACAGAGCAGGGTTTTCAGCCACTGCTTTCTTTTTCTGTGAGGGATTCTGTAAGTCCCCACTTAGAGAAAACACTGAAAGTTATCTGTTTAGACAGAATTCTGGAATTACCCACTTCGGTAGAATGCTGCAAGTACCTATTTAGGTGGAATACTTAAGTACCCACTCAGATGAAATACTGTAAGTACCCGCTTAGGTGGAATACTGTAAGTACCCGCTTAGGTGGAATACTGCAAGTACCCACTTAGGTGGAATACTGTAAGTACCTATTTAGATGGAATACTGTAAGTATCCACTTCTGTAAATAAGCTGTTGCATATGAGTAGGATTGCCCTAGGTAGATAAATTGTAAAATATTAAAAATGAATACCTACACTCTCCGATACACTGAAGGTAGTCAGGGAAGCTTCTGCCACTGTTACGGTGTTATGTAAAAGGTTTTTTTCAGACTGTTCTCTGTCTGTATCATTTACCCATATGTCTGGCATTCATTGCTGTTCATCAGTATATGTAGAATGGGGTGCCCTGTTGTGTGTTCATGTCATTAATCTAAAACTTCAGTAAACTCCAAATATTTAAAAGAAATGAATACCTACAAGTTCTGACTCACCACTAGCCGGCACGTTTTATTTCCTCAGTTCAAACAGTTGTATCTGTCAGTTTCACAGCCTTGTGATTCTTTTCCTCAGGTATTGCAGACGCTTGCAGAAGACAGTGCGGCGTTTAAACCCGGACTGTGATGTACGATTCCTTCTCTCGGAGAGTGGCAGTGGGAAGGGGGCAGCCATGGTAACAGCAGTGGCCTATAGGCTCTCCGAGCATCGCAGACAGATAGATGGGACGCTGGCTAAGTTTGAGCTCACCCACGAGCAGCTGATGGAGGTGAAGAAAAGGATGCGGACCGAAATGGACGCAGGCCTAGGAAAGAACACGCACGAGAGTTCAACAGTGAAAATGCTGCCGACTTTTGTTCGCAGCACACCAGACGGCACAGGTATTTCTATTTTTCTATGTTTCCTAGATTTTATTTTTTATTTTAACATAAAACAGCTGAGCCATAATAAACATGGAAATACATACCAAGCAAAAGTTACAACAGTAAACCTGTCTGGTAGCAATATCAAATTCAGTCCGCAGCAGTGTGTATCGCTACAGAGAAATCCCGGAGTAACAGCCTTCATAGGTTCCTTGGCATAAAGCTGCGGAAATCATTTACATCCAGGTCAAGTTTTCTGCTGACCACAACATCTAGAAACAGACCGGTGGCACTTGCATCTCCAGACACACAGAGGATACTGCTGCTGCCTGGCCACGATGGGCAAAGAGGGGGTCTGATGTCCAGGAGTGGGGCTGAAGGGACTTGCTAATCTGAAAGTGCACAAAGCAATGGGACCAGACGGGGTGCATCCAAGGGCATTGAGGGAGCTCTCGACGGTACTGGCTGCACCTCTGACAGCCCTGTTTAACAAATCATTGGAAACCAGAGTGGTTCTGAAGGATGAGATGAGAGCGGATGTAGTCCCACTTCACAAAAGTAGTAGCAGGGAGGAGGCTGGCAGTTATAGGCCAGTCAGCCTGACATCGGTGGTGGGAAACTTAATGGAATCGCTGCTGAAGGAAAGGATTGTGGAATATCTTGAATCCAGTGGATTTCAAGACTCGAGGCAGCACTGATTCACTTGTGGGGGGAAGGGCTCATATCAAACGAATCTAGTAGATTTCTTTGACTAGGTGACCAGGAAATTAGATCAAAGGAAGCGGTGCACATGGCTTACCTAGATTTCAGTGTGAGCAGTGATCTGCGAAAACTCAAGGCGTGGTTGAGGGTATGGCAGCTAGGTTTTAATGTGAAAAAGTGCGAAATAATGCAGTTAGGCCACAGAACACCAGGGGTGGAATACCAAATTGGTGGAGTGCTATTGACGACAACCAAACAGGAAAGAGACCCAG
Source organism: Neoceratodus forsteri (assembly GCA_016271365.2). Taxonomy (NCBI): domain Eukaryota; kingdom Metazoa; phylum Chordata; order Ceratodontiformes; family Ceratodontidae; genus Neoceratodus; species Neoceratodus forsteri. The sequence continues at coordinate 1,102,290,725 of CM028135.1, read as the reverse complement.
GGATTGTCATATCGGATGATGTGAAGTTGACCAGGCAGTGCAGTAAGGCAGTTGGGAGGGCTAGTGGGATGCTGGGGTGCATAGGGAGGGTATCACCAGCAGAAAGAGGGGAGGTGGTGTTGCCCCCATAGAGATCACTGGTAAGACCCCACCTTGAGTACTATGACCAGTTCTGGAGACCACAGGCCTGATTCTCAAACTGCCTGGAATGATGCACAGAGCTTGCAGGAAAAAGAAGGTTGCAAGGAGTGGATTGCGTCAGGTATTGCACCGAGAGCACTGCTCAAACGCAACCTGTGGCACCCGCAGGCTGCATGCGCCAAGGGGTTCTTGCGCCATCCTTAGGGCACAAAAGGGGGTGCGGCATAGCGCAAGGAGCAGTGCGCTAGGGCAATGCCACAACATCCCTTTTTATGGCATTTTTTATTATTTTATTGATTTATTTATTTCATGTTTAGGATTCAATACCTTTGAGCAGGAGGCTCGTTTACAAAGGTTCCCGAGTCATACATAATACATAAACAAAGAACAGTGGTGATTCACAACAGTGTAAACAGAGAACAGAACATAACAAGCAGTCTAACTTTTAGACTGCTTTAGAGTCTATAGTGCCTGTCAATATGTCTCTGCAACGTAATGTAACATTATGCCAGCCAAACCTCCTGAACAGGCTGTGCATAACGCACACTGCCTCTTCTGTACTTACTGCATATAGCCTAATAAATGCCAAGGTGAATGTTGTAAGTTCCATTAACTGTTTGTAACCTACTGTGTAGGATCTATTAGTATTATATATTATGGATGTCAGCGTGGTAGCTTATTGTAAGCATATGTAACTGTATACTCCTGCCTTACTGTATGTTACGTATTCTGTGTTATGTGATATGATGTGGAGCCTTTGGAAATGAGTCTATGACTCAAAGGATTGTAATTCTGATACCTACTAAATAAATAAATAAACAACAAAATGCAATTATTACATAAAGGTTACATTAGAAAGAGCTTTCCAGGTAAAGTAAGGTGCAAAAAGAGCTCAGCAACACCAGGGGCCAATCTTTACATTGTTTTACTGGCCTGGGGCATAGTGCAGACTGGTCGGGGCCAGTGCAATGCCCCACTGACTTTCCCGGCTTGGCTAGTGCAGTCTAGCCTGATTTTTGACAATGGCCCTTTAAGAAATCCCCCCCCCAAAAAAATGTGCTTCTGTTTTTTTTTTTTTCTTCTTTTGAATAGATGCGGTTCCATTTTTTTCTTTTCTTATTTTCGCTCTGAGTATTCTTTTTCAGCATAGCAACTGCCTCATGGAGCCCTCTCATTGGTTTAAGGTTTGGCGCTTGTCTGGAGCCCATCCCCACCTCGTGAACCACACTTATTTTATTTTATTTTTTATTTTATTTAAACAGCAGTTTGGAAAACCTTTGAGCCATAGGCTAATTTACAAAGGTACCTTGTCACAGTAAGACAAACCAAAATACACAGTATAGCAGTACAACACATAAGTATAACAGTAAATTAAGACATAGATACAAACAAGCTGGTACAGGTAGGATGGATGCAAACAATACCAGAGTTATGTTGTCCTTAGCAGCTTAGTAATAAGCTTTGTCATAAGTATTGAGTACAGCTTTGACTAGTGGCAATTACAGCATCGGTGTTAATAAGGTGGTTCGTAAGGAAGTTTTGAAACACCGATATAGTTGGAGCTTGGAGATGGAGGGGCAGTGTGTTGAACCAGGAGGGGCCCTAAAGCTGAAGGCTCTTTTGGCCGTAGAGGTCCTAGCTCTAGAGATAACAAGAGAGGTTTTCCAGAGGTCCAGTATGAACTAGTGGGACAGAGCGGCGATGGTGGTGGTCAATCCTGGTGGGATAGCCCAAGGAGGGTCTTTTTGTAAGGGTACAGGTCAGATATTTGAGGCGCCTTCAAGATCAAGTACCAGCGCTTTAGCGCACAGTAGACAGGTGTGTGTCAGCCCAGGTGCTCCAGTAATTAACCTGCAGGCCTTATTCAGAGTAGTGCGAATTTTATGGAGTGCGGTCTGATCAGCAGCACCATACACCGCAGTCCATAGTCCACTAGGGACAGGATAGAGGAGGTGATCATAGCAAAGATCCTCGGGAGGCAGTGTTTATACCGATGTAAGATGTCCAATCGGATATTAGTGGCAGTGGCTAGGGCAGCGATGTTCCATGGAAGGAGAGGAGGGGTCAAAATGGATCCCTAGGTATTTATAGGAACAAACTTGTTCGAGTGGGAAAGAGGACCCAGAGTGAATGAGGAGTTTGAAGTTGTAGGACTTGTTTTGGGGATGAGTGAAGAACATGGTTTTTGTTTTTTTAAGATTTATCACCAATCTATGTTCCTTGAACCAGCCCTCAGCTTCAGTGAAGGACTTCTGCATCGAGTCCTGGAGGGCAATAGGGTTACGACTTGAGGCAAAGATGACTGCATCATCAGCGTACAATAGAATGTTCCCCAGCAAGAGCGTGGAAGGGGTGTTAAGGTAAAGGAGACTAGTAGGGGCCCAGAATGGAGCCCTGGGGAACTCCAGAAAAGATGGGACAGATGTCTGAGTAGGTCCCATTAATTTTACACGCTGTGAGCGGTCAGACAGATAACTGTGCACCAGGAGATAGGCCCAGCAGCAAAACCAGAGAGACTAAGGGCATCAAGAAGGAGGGGGTGGGAGACAGTGTCGAAAGCTTTCGAGAGGTCAATGAAGACAGCACCAGCCAGAGAACCAGTGTCTAAGGAGGAGTGGAGAAAGTTGGAGAACTCTAGGAGGGCTGTGTTGGTACTGTGGCCCGCTCGGAAGCCATGCTGCTCAGGACAAAGGACATTGTAGGTGGAGAGGTAGTCAGAGATTCACTTGTACCTGCAGACACTAGAGAGGTCGACTGGAATATCCATAAAGAACTACGGGACTGACCACTGTCATGACCAGGATGGAGTCCGTGATGCCAGACTGCCCCACAACCAAACACCTTATGTAAGGTGGTCCTTTAACTACAAACGCACATGGCCAGGCTACTTCAAAGTAAGCAGTCAGTTTAAAATGGGAAGTGCAAAGGATATGATGATGCGTTGTCTGGGTTACTAACATACTAAAATGCCAGCAGAATAGGCCTATCGGTCTTTCGTGTCTGCTCGTTTGGTCAGCCCCCACCCTGGGAGCTGACCTTGCTGCCCCCCTCTTCCTCTCTGGCTTCTCCCTTCCCAGTCCCGGATATTCTCGCTGCACTGGTTTTTGCTTCCAGAACTCTTCCCCTATACCTGTCCCATCCCCTCTTCAACCCCTCCACCGTCTCTGCCTCCACCAGCCCCCTGGGCAGCGCATTCCATGGCTTCACCACCCTCTCAGTGAAGTAGCACCTCCTCTTTTCTCCCTGAACCCCCACAGCTTCCACCATGCCCCCAGTTGCCCCCCTCCTTCCTTTGGAGCACCCTGACTGCTCCTCCCCTATTTACCCTCTTCATGCACCTGAAGACCTCTGTCATGTCCCCCCGGTCCCTTCTCTCATCCAATGTGTACATATTTAGCTCTTCGAGCCTCTCCCCATATGTCCTATCCTCCAAGTTCCAAATTATTTTGGTTGCCCTCCTCTGGACCCTCTCCAGGAGTTCAATGTCCCTCTTTAAATGTGGCCTCCAAAACTGCACACAGTACTCGAGGTGCGGCCTCACCAAGCAGTTATACAGTGGGAGTATCACTTCCCTCCTTCTGGAGGCGATCCCCCTAACGATGCATCCAAGCATCCTGTTGGCCTTTGCCGCTGCCCTCCTACATGTCTCCGAGTTGTTCATCTTGACATCCACCACCACCTCCAGGTCCCTCTCAGCCATTGAGGCTTGTAGCATTTCCCCTGCCAGGGTGTACACTTGGCCCGGGTTTCTGGCCCCCAGGTGCAGTACCTTGTATTTCCCTGCATTGAACCTCAGCTTCCACTTTCTAGACCACCTTTCCAGAGCCTCCAGGTCCCCCTGTAGGGCCACTCTCCCCTCCTCCCCATCCACCACTGCCCCCAGTTTTGAGTCATCTACAAAGAGACTCATCTCACTCCACTTCCTTATGTCAGAGACGTAGGCGTTGAACAGGAGGGGCCCAAGGACCGATCCCTGAGGGACTCCACTAATTGACACTTTTGTGTGGGCCAAGATAGGGATCCAAGTGATCAGTATTTTTTTTTTTTTGAAGCAACTCAGCCATTGGGGGGGGCAGTGGGTCCCTCACAGTTCTTACACACTACTATCTCGATTCCTAGGGTGTTTGTTAGGGTTGAATTCACGCATCCTTGACTGTGACTGGAAGGGTGTAGTACGCATCTAGTCAGTCAAACACGAGGAGAATTCACTTTTGACTAACACCTTTAGAAAGTGGGATAATAGTTTACATTTTGGTCAGCAGCAAGTGTCAGAACCGTGACGGACCCCCGTCCCACCCCCAATCAATTTTGCATGAACCTAGCCTAGATGTTGATTCAGCCTGACCGCATCAGGGATCAACGTCAGTAAAGTAAAAGTAAAGTAAATTCAATCTCTGTCTTGTTTGCCGGATACTAGTGTGTGTGGTGGGGGCGACTCAGGGCTCCGGCAGGACTCAGAGGCAGAAGGCTTATTTCTAGGTGGGGGAGAGCATAAACAATTGTGCCAGTGGCAGCTAGCTTGAATGGTGCCAGCATTTTGTTTTGGGTCACAGCGTGTTTTGATTTTAAAGGTGGCTGTCACAAACGCACTCAGCAGGTCAGGCCCACTGCTCCCACAGTGCCAACCTTCAAGCGCAGTAATGTGAACAGGTAACAGACGGGGTAACGCTTCTGTCTGCTTGTAGGTCCGAATCACCTTTGGTCTCAAGTTCTGGGGGGATTCAAACTGTGAACCTTATGCTAGCATGCCCAAATGTACAGGTTCAGATAATATTCTCTTCGGGCGGATGCAATATATCTTTCGCCTAAGGGCACCTAACCAGGTATCCAAAATGAACCTTTTAAAACTCTATAAAAGACCTTAGGTATATTCTTACCTTTTCCCAGTTTAGTAACACCATCAAGCTTTCCAGAACAGCTGTCAAACTTAAACTACATAGACATCACATGCAAAAAAAAAGACACACCCAGGTAGTCTTTCAAATAATAGGTACTTTACTAAAAGATGATAAAAATGTGTAAAATGTAAACATAGAACAATATATCAAAAAAACATACAATCACTTAAAGGAAAAGCAAATAAATCTACAGAACAAACTCCTACCAACATACAGTTAGATTGTTTTCCATCTAATGTATTACCTCTAAGTGCTTATCAGAGAACTGTCTCTCTACAGTCCCAAGATGGAATATATCAAACAGCTCAGACACAGTATAGGTTAAACTGTCTCCCCACACCCCTTTCTATGAGTCATCTAGCACCTCCTTTTAGAATATAAAAAAATAGAAACATGATGTCCTAGCAGAAGGTATTTTAAGTAAGGTGATATCAGCAAAAACTCATTTCCCAAATTATAAGTCTGTGATTTCCCAGTTCCTTCTCCCAAGGCATTTCAAAAGGGTTTTATAGCTTTTTAACACCAGTTGATATTAAATGTTCTTCATCTTAAGAAAGACATCATAAAAGTTTGATGATTTTCATCCTCTGGCAGACTCATAAAGTCCCATTTCATTTCCACTTCAAAGAAACAACATGTCATAAAAAGGCCATAAAATGCAGTGTCTCAAGGAAGTTAATTACCTTACAGAGATCTCTTGGTTTAATATAGATCCTGTCATTTCCACTGAAACCTGGGGGGGGGGGGGCACCCAGGGAAGCACTGTTACAATCACACACTACATTTTTATATTACAGATATCCTACAACAGTCAGAACCAGCTGGCCAAGTGTCACAGTGCTCAGCTGGTTAAATAAAATTACCAAAACTTCAGTCTTCACACGGAAGCCAAGGCACAGTGTGGGGCTAGGGAAGGAGGGAGGTGGGTGGTCTGGCTGAATGTTGTGCAGATATGGCAGGTTTGAGAGGTTGATGCCAACTGCAGACCTGACTAACTGTCACTGTGTCCTTCATTTCATACATTTTTAATGTTATGTTGGGGCTAGTGCAATCTCTTTGTGGGGGGCAGTGTAGTTAGGTCATTACTTTCCGTGGACCAGTGCAAAAGTTAGCGTGACTCCCTGCAACATTACAGAACGTGTGGTAATTCAAACGACTTGGGGTCAGTGTGAACCCAGGCTAAAACAGTAGGTCTAGATATATACAGCCGGAGGTGGTTTTGTAGTGAAGAAACAGGTGAGAGGACCAACGGGGAGGGTTGGGTTTCAAGAGAGTTGGGGGGTAGGAAAGTGGTAAATCAGGGATTATAAAGTATAAAGCACAGCCTCAGACATTCTGACAGGCTAGGTAGATGCATAGTCCAGTTTTAAACAGGCAAATCTTTGTACAGCCGAGTATTTCCACTGAGAGGTCATTGATCCACAGTGGTCCTCGATAAGAAAAGGATCAAGCATTTATGAAGTACGCTTAAAGGACATTATCTTACTTCTCTTTGCCGTGACTCTCTTATATTTACAGTGGGTTGTGTAAAGTAAATAGTCTGGAGGTGGACTCAGGAGTAAGCCCAAGCAGGGATTTCTTTCCCAGCAGACAAGCCTGGTATTTAATTCTAAGGTGAAGAGGGAGCCAACGCATCATGGAATATAACGTACACATGTGGGTCAGGTAACCAGCCCCAAGGACCAACCTGCAGCTTTTATTAAGGAGTGTTCTGATTCTTTTTAGGACATTGTCAGAGCAGACACCATAAATGATCAGTCCATAGTCAATAGAGGAAAGCACCGAGCTGCATGCGACCAATTTCAAGGCTTCGAGGGTCATCACGTGGCTGTGTCGGTATAAAACCCCAAGCTTTATGTTGGCTGTTTTCACAACTTGGTCAGCATGTGTGGAGGATGTGAGGGTATCATCTAGGTGCACACCTAGGTATTTAAAAGTGCTGACTTGTGCAAGGAAATGCCCTTGTTGGCTGCGTAACAGTAGTTGGCCATATTTGTTCCTGTTTTGTGGCACCTTAAAGAGCATACTTTTTGTTTTTTGTTTTTGTAATTGAGGAGTAATTTATTTTATTCAAACCAGTTCTCCAAACTATGCAGGTTAGCTTCCAGTTCAGCAGTTATAGTAGACAGATCCCTACCTGGGACGGAGATAACCGCATTGTCTGCGTACAGAACCATACATGCAGGGCAGACAGCAGGTAGTGGATTAATAAAAAGGCTGAATAGGAGTGGCCCTAGGATTGAACTTTGAGGGACCCCGAGGTTCACCTCCCTCTGTTCAGAGAGTGAGCTGCTCACACACTTGCATTGTGTCCTGTATGAAAGGTAGCTTTCAAACCAGGTAACAGTGTTCATGGACAGGCCAGTGGAAGAGAGATATTGTAGCAGTAGTTGATGATTGACGGTGTCAAATGCCTTGGTGAAGTCTATGAAGATAGACCCCACCACCATACCATTGTCCAGTACATTGTAGATCTGAGTAGTATAGTCTACCAGTGTGGTAAGAGTTGAATGATTTTTCTGGAATCAGTGCTGTTGAGGTGAAAGAAGTTTGTACTTCTCAATGTACTTGGTGAGTTGGTCCGAGACAGCTCTTTCCAGGGCTTTGGAGAGCAGGGGTAGAATGGAGATGAGCCTATAATTTGACTGGTTAGTTCTATCTCCACTTTTAAAAACTGGGGTGACAAGTGCTTTCTTCCACTTGTCCGAGAATACCCCATACTTGAGAGAAGCATTTAAGAGTTTGGTGAGAGGTTCAGCCAGCTCATTTAGTATAAGGGCAACCATCTTTAAGTCCATGGAGTCACTCTCCATTCGAGTCTTCCCTAACACCCTTTTCACATACTTACGGGTCTCATTCACAAACATTTATGGTGCCAACAGAAACAAACACCAACTAGACCAGCCAGGACTGGTCTAACAGTCTGTGCACCATCTGTAGAGCCCTCTCTAGGTGGGAGGGTACATGATGGTGTGTGTGCCCATGTCTGCCTTCAGGGGTGTTGCGCAGGTATATAGCAGGATTATGTTATCATAATCCTGCTATATACCCCCCAAAAAACAATATTTCCGAAATTTTAACTGCCCGGACACCTCTAACCTACTGGAGAACGTTGGGACAGTGAACTGGTAAGCACTATACTCCCTTACGGACGTGCCGTCAGCTGTGAACTTTCTCATGAATACCCTTCTGCAGATTCAGGATTGTCACTTCCCACTCACCACTAGTAGAGTGAGAGGAAGCTGTACCTGCTTGATCTCAAAGAATCTTCTGACCCGTATAAAAGAAAGGGACAGAAAGTGGGCTGCCTACAAAAAGACCCCCTCCTCTACCCTCTGGAATAACTACAGACGTTTGCGTAACTAATGCAAACAAACAGCACAGTCCCAGAAACTGAATTTTTATCACACCTTGCAAAGGGATAACCTTGGTAACCCCCATCATTTCTGGGGCTCTATTAGTTCCCCACTCAATCATCGTGTAACCCCCTGTTCCCTGGGGTTACTAGAATCCCGACAGTGTTAGGTAGGGAAGGCAGCTGGCGAATATCTAGTTAAATAGATTTTCACCTGCTCCCTCTCTGTTTACTTGGTCTCAGCTGAGAGTAAAGAGGTGATGTCATTTTAGAACTCTTGCATCATCATAAGCTACGTAGCTAGCTGTGAGTGGGGGAGTTTTAGAATATTCACTTAGTTCAGTGCCAGCAGCCAAGAGTCTTAGTTCTGTGTTCAGCGTGAGCAGTTAGAGGAGTGTTGGGTCAGCAGCTGAAGTGAGCAGTTGAAGGAGTGAAGAGCTGCTATGTGGGCTCTGAGGAGAGCCTGCTGTTTCTCACCCTAGTCTGAGAACCATCTGCCTGTCTTGTTGAAGTGGTGGAAACCGAGTATCAGGATTTCCTGATGTTCTCATCCCAGTGGGATGAGGGAAACTGCAGAGGGATCCGATGGGGCAATCCCCTGATTTGATCCAGAAAATTTTGAAGCTGCCTTTATGTACAAACTATGAGTACTTCTGTCTGTGAGTTTCCCAGGAGAAGTGTTCCTTCTTGTGTTTTCTTTGAGGTGTTACTCTGACAAAGTGACCTATTCACCCAGTTCTGTTTGAGACTGTTCTCAAGAAGTTTTCCTGAAGTTGGCCGACAATAGTGGGGTCCCAGATGTGAATTAGCACTTTGTGCAGAACTTTAATTTTACACTCCAATGTAGTGTTTTCTCATGCTGAATGTGCCAAACATTCTGAAGAAACATAGTTCTACTTTTAGTTAACTGTTGAGATGTAACTCTGAAAGAATGTCTTGGTATGGATGAAGAAGCAAAAGGTGCGCAGTCCCCCATCTGGAGTGACTAGTTCAGCACTTCAGGTTCTCTTAGGGCGCCTGTTTATTCAGGTCATTTCGCCAATGCCTGAAGAGTAAAGTTCACCGCCTGGTGTGGGATGTTCTAGTTTTGAGCACCAGTGTGCTCCACCGTGGAAAGTTGCCACATTGCCTACTTTAAAGCCTATGCCATATAGGAATATGTTCTAAGTTGTGGCCAGTGCCACTAGAAGAAGACATTTGTGTGCTCCGTGGTGGCCATTGGCACTAGAAGATGTGTTTTTTCAGCTCAGGCTTGCCGCTGAAAAGACCCTATGTTATATGGGAAGTTTGAGTTTGTGTTTTTCTACAGATGTTCTGCATTTGTCTTGTGCCACGAAGTGTAAACCCTTGGGGGTCCATCTTTTCATTTGTGTGCCAACAGTTTGGAATAAAGCCACACTCCAGAATCCCAACCTGGTATGGACAATCTAGTTACTGCTTCCTGTGTGGATTTACTGGGGACCCCTCCAGAGGTGCAAACCTAGCATAGCCTTAGCAAAAGTTTCTCTCCTCAGGACCTGGGATTGGTGAAGGTCATTTTGTGTCTTGTACACACTGTTATTTATGCTTTGTACCCCCACCTCTCTCTTTTCCCCTAGACAGAAAAAAGTATGGGAGGTGTGCTTACTTGTTAAACAAGTGGCCAGTGGGGGGTTACAGAAATGGGGGCTCGTCCAAGGATATTGTCGAATTTGAGGAGAGAACAAGAGATTTTCGCTGAGGACATGGCTAGTGTCTGGTAGCATGGTAGCCCAAAACAGGAAAGGAAGCTTTGCACAAAAAGGATCTTGCCCAGGAAAGTGCCATCCGTATGTGCCACTGTGTGCTTGCTAGTACAGTGCTGCTGTGTGTGTGTGTGTGTGTGTGTGTGTGTGCCAGCTTACAATGGACTGTAAAGCCAGAAAGTTTATGTCATTGTCTCTGCATCCAGAACGTTTTACAGAACTTTTTACTGCAATTTTTATGCCAAAAGTAGTGTGGACTTCGGGAAACAGAGAGAGAGAAACTTGCCCTGAATGTTTTATGTACTTTGTGAGCAAATTGGGAGAGTCGCTAAAGAAATGCCAAAATCTGTGAAGAATATGGTCAAAACGGCACTCTTACCACTGAAATTGCAGCCGAGAAAAAAAGTAACAATTTGCAGTTTAAATTTGCCCTGCTCGACGACCGTCATGAAGGAAGAGCTAGCGAGAACGAGAGAGAGGCTCACTTGCTGTGGCGTTGAGTGATTGGTACGACTGCAGTCAGTTCTGCCCCTTTGCCAACTTCTGTGTGCAGCCGAATGCTCAAGGAGGAGAGTGAGAGCGGTGTGCAAGCTGGTCAGATCAGGAACAACCACAGAGGGGCTTGTGAACAGTCTAATCTGTGGAAAACAGACTTCTGCTGTGCAAGTTCGGGTTCAACCCATTGTACAACTGCCTGGAAAGTGAGCATGGCATTCGTGGCTATGATCTGCGGGACCGCCAGCCCGTTTCTCCCCAGAGGCCTTCCAGGATCGGCACCAAGCCAAACATTTCTACCAGAGAAAGCCAGCTACTGATTTCAGTGAGTAAAACCCAAACTACTGAGCATCGAATTGTGTTGTGATTTTCAAGCCAGCTGAATCTGTGTGCAAGCAGTGAGACTGTTTTGCTAAGAAGGACTGTGAGTTGTAAGGAGCAAGGCAACAAAGAAAGGGTCTGAGCATAGACTATGAGCTTTTATGATGGGTTCAGCAACAGTAAAATGTTCTAAGCAAGTGAGAGACTGTGAGTTGTATATTAGGCTGCAGCAAACAGGCAATCCTGTGTTAGAAATACTGTGGCTTGCAAGTGACTTTGAGCATGTGTAAATAATCTGATTCAGTGCTGATCGCAAAGTCAGAGTTAAAATCATTTGAATGTGTGGAGAGATACAAGCACTGCAATCAACTACAGTTTTGATCAAAATCAATAGCAAGAAAGGTCAGAAATGCAGTTTTTGAGTCAGAAACAGATTTGATGCATGAGGGGAGTTACCGCCGCCACTACAGGGTGGGGTTGGCAAATGTAAACACAGCCGCAGGAAGCCATTTTGTGAGACTGTACAAAGACTAGTAAACAAATAGTGACAGCAAACATTTGTGTTTTAATTGCAAACATGGCTTCAGGAACTTCCCAATACCCGGATCATGCCTGAGCTATGATTGCAGAGGAGGTGGCCACACTAAGAGAGAGATAGAGAGAACTTTCTATGGTGAGGGGTTGCCTCCAGATGTGGCAGTCCCTAGCTATCCAGTGAGATTATGTACATACCTCTCAACTGTCCCTGATTTTCAGGGACGTCCCTGATTTTGCCTCAGAATTTTACTCTGTCCTTCCTAAAAATTGTGTTTCTGTGACCAAACAACAGGGGTTATAAGCACAAAATAATGTCAGACATTAAAGTTACAGACTTGTTCTTCCTTAGACAATGCATTTTACACTAAGCCCTTTATTCTTCCAGCTCCCTGAGTGAATATCTTCAATTTTGAAGAAGTGTCCCTGATTTTAGTCCTTTGTCCCTGATTTTTTTAAGCTTTGTCCCTGATTTATGAGGCAGGAGGTTGAGAGGTATGATTATGTATTATGTGCCTCAAGGCTGGAAGGGATGTGTTTCTGATACCTCACTGTTCGGATTGCCTTGTGAAGTATGGTATGAGCAGGGGTGCAGCGCCAGAGAGGCATCATGCATTTGATTGGCTCCCACTTAGACCAAAGTAGGAAACCCTGCAAGTAGCAGCACGCAGCACCAGGTTGAACCTGTTGGCGGAGGGCCCCATGGAGTGTGGCACAGAAGGAGAGAGCATGGATCTACTGCAAGGGCAGACACATAGAGATGTTTCCACGCCTGTGTCCCAGATGGACAATGCGATGGAAGGATCCATGGACCCATGGAAGGAGGGTCCTAGTCCTAGCCTAGTACAGGAGGACGAACCACAAGAGACACTGAACTGGGAGGTGTCTACTTCCGGGCCCAGTGAGGAGTGGACTGTCTCGAGAGTGAGGACATCTGCTCACTCCTGGGCTCAGATCCTGAGTGAGGAGGAGGAGGATGAAGAAATGTATCTTCATGTTGAGGGTCCCCGTGAGTCACCTCAAGCTCTTGCCTCGGAGGAGCCAGAGAGAGAAGAAGAAGGCTCCAGTACCCTGCCTACAGAGATGGTCGGGGACAAGTTCTTTCGTTCATTAAGTATGCGGTACTGGCTCAACCAGAACTGGCCACCCCAAGCCGAGCCATGGGCCATACATCTGTGAAGAGTAGTAAGGAGGAGAGCCTGGTACGTAGGAGGGCCGACGCCATATATGGGAGGCTCTTTCCTACCTTTCCTCATAGAGGCTGGGAGGAAATTGAACAGAACAGGAAGTCTTGGTTATTGGAAGAGGCAAGCAAGAATTTACACCCTGGTGCAGCAGCATGTGTCAGGGACACAATCATAATGATCATCTAAAATTCTGGAAATTGGGCAGAACTTTGTTTATGGACACTGCAAATTGTGGACAAGGCAGGGAATGAGACATTCCACAACATCAACTTTGAACGCCCAGATGGTGTTATAGTTCTTGCACCACACCCTGAGTGGTATTACCCTTAATGGTGACATACCCTGTGAGTATGCCCAGTATGCTCTGAGGAAAACGAGAAGTGACAGCCCAGTATCCCAGGAGGAAGATACAGCTCTTCTGGTATTCCAGGATTCTTCAGGTGCGTCCAGATTTGTCAACCCAGCAATGTTTTTCCATTTCCATCGCCTGGCCTTCCAGATGACATCGACCCAGCTGTTTTCCTGTTTCATCGCCTGGTTTTCCATAGGACATCAATCCAGCTGTATTCATGTTCCATCGTTTGGTTTCCAAGATGACATCAGCCCAGCTGTTTTCCTGTTCCATCGCCTGATTTTCCATAGGACATCAACCCAGCTGTATCCCAAGATGCCGCCTGGTGGGAGAGGTTCCTCAGCTCAGAGAAGTAAGGTGATCCTTTGTTTTCGGTCTTCAAGGAACTGGTAAGACCAAATGTTTCTATTTTCTAACTGACTTTGCGCATCACACCTTACACTGACAGACTGACCACAAACTGTTTGAACCATCCTCAAAGACACTCCCTGTGGATTGCAGTGGTTTTCAGGCTCTGCCCTGTTCTAGGACTGTTGTTCAGCGGGCCCAGGAGAGACTCTTTTATGGACTTTGCCCTTGGGCAACAACATTATGTCATTAGTATGGGACATTTAGAGCATTCCATCCCCCCAAATGTGTTGTGTAAATGTCTGTTTTCCATTTTTTACTTTTGTACTATTCTAGAAAATATTTTTGGGATTCTGTAGTGTTCAGGTGGAGGTTTAGACACTGTGTAGTATGCAGAATGTGGTGTTTTGCTTTTCTTCTTTTGCAGGTGTTCCTGAAGAAGATAAGAGGATGTGGGAGCTCAGCCGAGTTCCTCTTTTTTTCCTAGAGTTTAGGATTGTTTCTGGTTAACAGGGTGTTAACATGCTTTTTCTTCTCCGATGTGAGATTGTGGGGAATTTTGGGAAATGTAATGCATTGTAATGTATTGTTTCCTTGTTGTTTTATTTGCAGGCCCTGGGCTTGGGGGGAGGTTCCTCGAGGGGCAGCTTGGTCAGATAGATTTTCCCCTAGAAGGCTTGGAGGATAGACAGGCTGTGGTCCTGACCTGCAGTAGGGGCCTCAGTTCTGGTCTATTAGGGCATGCTTCAGGCAGTTTTCTTGGAGCCACTGAGTACCCATAGATAGATCGTAGGATAGGGGCTGAAGTTTCATCAGCCGGCCTCTGTGCCTTTAGTGTTGCCTGCCTGTGCCTGGCACATGGTAGGGGAGAGGTAGTGCTACCTCCCGTAGGTAACACAGAGGGTAGGATGTCCTGGTGCCGGGTTGATAAATGACTGCGGACAGTCATTTACCTGGCTAGGGGCCAGTGTAACCCCCCCCCCGTTCCTTGGGGTTACTAAAATTCCATCAGTGTCAGTGTTAGGTAGGGAAGGCAGCTGGTGAATATCTAGTTAAATAGATTTTCACCTGCTCCCCCTCTGTTTACTTGGTCTCAGCTGAGAGCAGAGAGGTGATGTCATTTTAGAACTCTCACAGCATCATAAGCCACGTAGCTAGCTGTGAGTGGGGGAGTTTTAGAATTTTCAGTTAGTTCAGTGCCAGCAGCCAAGAGTCTTAGTTCTGTGTTCAGTGTGAGCAGTTGGAGGAGTGTTGAGTCAGTAGCTGAACTGAGTAGTTGGAGGAAAGAAGAGCTGCTTTATGGGCTCTGAGGAGAGCCTACTTTTTCTCACCCTAGTCTGAGAACCATCTGCCTGCCTTGTTGAAGTGGTGGAAACTGAGTATCAGGATTTCCTGATGTCCTCATCCCTATTGGGATGAGGGAGACTGCTGAGGGATCCGAGGGGCAATCCCCTGATTTGATCCAGAACATTTTGAAGCTGTCTTCATGTACAAAGTTTGAGTACTTCTGTATGTGAGTTTCCCAGGAGAAATGTTCCTGCTTGTGTCTTCTTTTGTGTGTTATTCTGACAAAGGGACCTATTCACCCAGTTCTGTTTGAGTCTGTTTTTAAGAAGTTTTCCTGAAGTTGGCTGACAATAGTGGAGTCCCAGTTGTGACTTAGCACTTTGTGCAGAACTTTAATTTTACACTCCTATGGAGTGTTTTCTCATGCCGAATATGCCAAACATTCTGAAGAAATATAGTTCACTGTTAGTTAACTGTTGAGGTGTAACTCTGAAAGAATGTCTGGGTATGGACGAGGAAGCAAACGGTGGGCAGTCTCCCATCTAGAGTGACCAGTTCAGCACTTCAAGTTCTGTAAGGGTGCCTGTTTAATCAGGTCATTTGACCAATGCCTGAAGAGTAAAGTTTACCCCCTGGTGCTGGATGTTCTAGTTTTGAGCACCAGTGTGCTCCACTGTGGCAAGTTGCCACATTGCCTACTTTAAAGCCTATGCCATATAGGAATATATTCTAAGTCATGGCCAGTGCCACTAGAAGAAGACATTTGTGTGCTCCATGTGTTTTTTCAGCTCAGGCTTGTCACTGAAAAGAGTCAAAATCCAATGTTGATTGGGAAGTTTGAGTTTCTGTTTTTCTACAAATGTTGTTCTGCATTTGCCTTGTGCCACGAAGTGTAAACCCTTGGGGGTCCATCTTTGCTTTTGTGTACCAATGGTTTGGAATAAAGCCACACTCAGGAATCCCAACCTGTGTGGATTTACTGGGGGCCCCTCCAGAGGTGCAAACCTAGCATAGCCCTTAGCAAAATATCTCTCCTCAGGACCTGGGTTTGGTGAAGGTCATTTCATGTCTTGTACACACTGTTGTTAATGCTTTGTACCCCAACCCCTCTCTTTTCCCCTAGACAGAAGTGGTATGGGAGGTGTGCTTACTAGGTAATCAAGTGGCCGGTGGCGGGTTATACATGTCCCTACAGCTCTGTTATCCATCTAGGCTTCCCCTGCTGGCCCTCTGATTGACCCATCCAAGGTTGCCCAGGTCTTCAACCTGAAATTCACTGACCCCACTGCCCACCTTACTAAATTACCTACCCATCAACAAACTATTCTAGGACCTAGTCCTGTTGGGCCGACCCTTTCCTCTTCAGGGCCATCTCCCAAAAGGACACCACCAAATTCCTTAAGAGTCTTCCAAACAAGGGCAGCCCTGGCATTGATGGCCTCTGCCCCTCTCTGCTTAAGCTCATTTCCCCAGGCATCTCCAAACCTTTCACATTCATTTTCAACCTGGCACTGGCCAACTCAGCCATGCCGGACTCTTGGAAGACTGCCAAGGTTCTACCAATCTTTAAAACCAGGCTTTCCTCGAATAATTACAGGCCTATTTCCATCCTTCCCCGCCTGAGCAAGCTCCTTGAGAAAATTGTCCATCACCAACTATCTGATCATATCGGGAAGTACAACCTTATGTGCAGTCAACAACATGGTTTCTGTAAAAACCATAGCACCACAACTGCCCTGGCACACTTTACTGACCATATCTTTAGAAACATGGACCGAGGAGAGAGCAACAAGTGCCCTACTTGTATATTGTGTAACCAGAGCAAGCCACTTAACCTCCCTGTGCTTCCAAAACACACCTGGGAACAAGCTGTAGCTATGTGCCTTTCCTGGACAAAGACAGTAAAAACAATCTGAGCATGTGTTATGATTCTGAAAATATTATGCTCTTCCTTTCTAGATTTGACTTGAAAAGAAAAAATAGGACACCATTACTTGTTTATTAATTGCAAAAACACATAGATGGACAACAGAGTTAAAACATGCATAACCTGAAATGCATTATTAAAATAGTATTTTTCTTCTTTTGATGGAGTTAAAAGTATCACAGTTTCTTACTGAAATACTCCTGAGGGAGATGCGGAGACAGGGGCGAAGGTTAGAGCGTCGCTAGCAGGAATCCATATGATGCCGACCACTCTAGATTGATAGAACATTATGTTAACTATCAATCTGCAATCGCCTATAAGAAGGCAGAATTCCTGTCCAGGGAGATTGCAGTTGCTCAGAATCGACCTGCTCAGCTGTTCCGAACTGTTGACAGACTGTGCAACCCAGCCTGCCTGCATGTTCGGAAAGCTTTTTCGCAAGTAGAGTGCGACGAGCTCGCTCGATTCTTTGCAGCTAAAGTGGCCGACATCAGGAAGAACCTGGGTCCGGCAAGCTCTATGGGTGAAGCTTCTGGTCAGCATGAGATGACAGTGCCTCATTTCTCCTGGAGTTCCTTTCGACAACCTGAGCTCGTGGACATTATGAGGATCATCCATTCTATCGCCCACAAGTTGTGGTTTGGATCCTGGTCCGACTCCTTATTTTGGGTTGTTTGGATACCATTGGTCCGGTCCTGGCAGCAAATAGTCTGGTGCTCCTTGAATCGGGTGAGTTTCCCTTCTCCTTGAAAGAGGCTGTGGTAACTCCTCTTTTGAAAAAAGCTTCCTTGGACCCGGACTCTTATTCTAGCTATCGACCTATCTCTAACCTTCCCTTTATTGGGAAGGTTATCGAGAAGGTCGTAGCGAGTCAATTGGATGACCATTTAACCATCCATAATGTCTACGAATCCTTCCAGTCGGGCTTCCGTAAAAGACATAGCACCGAGACTGCGCTGGTTCGGGTGTTAAATGATCTTCTGATGGCGAGGGATCAGAAGAGACGCTCCATTCTTGTTCTTCTTGATCTCTCTGCAGCCTTTGACACAGTGGACCACATGGTGCTGTTAGCTCGTCTGGGGCATATTTGTGGAATGTCTGGAACCGTTTTGCAATGGTTCACGTCATTCCTTACCGGGAGATCACAGAGAGTTGTATCGGGATTTTTCCTCTGATCCAATCTCTCTGTTGTGTGGAGGCCCCAGGGATCCGTGGTTGTCGCCCATGTTGTTCGAGTGACATGCTGCCCTCGAGGTATCATTAGACGATATGGGCTGAGGTTCACTGCTATGGATGACACCCAGCTCCATCTGTCCTTTGCACCACCAGGATGGAGCTCTCTTGGTATTTAACAGCTGTCTGAGGGAGATCCAAGACTGGATGGATTCTAGTTGGCTAAAGTTGAACTCGGAGAAAACAGAGGTGCTGGTGGTGGATCCTGGTGGTCGGGTGGTGAGGCGGATATCGTGCTCCATCTGGAATTATTCTTGGTGGAGTACCTTTTGCCGTCCTCAGAACAGGTGCATAGCCTTGGATTTATTCTTGATGATAAGCTGACTCTAAAAGTTCAGGTGTCTGCTGTTGTCAAGACTTCCTTTTATCATCTTAGGAACATTGCCAGGGTGAAGCATCTTGTTCCGTCTGACTCCCTGCCTACTTTGGTTCATGCCTTTGTATTCTCACACTTAGACTATTGCAATGCCCTGTACTTTGGGCTTTCCGGGGTTGAAATCCGTCGCCTGCAGCTGGTGCAGAACACTGCAGCCTGGGTTTTGACTGGGACAAAAGTCGTTTTGTCACATCACTCCGTGCTGCGCGAACTGCACTGGCTGCCCTGCTGGCATAGCGGATCTGCTTAAAGTCATTTTGTTGACTTTAAAGCCCTTCATGACCAGGGTCCAGCCTACCTGAAAGATCTCCTTGTACCTTACTGCCCTGACCGATCACTCCGCTCAGCCGACATGGGGTTGTTAGAGATCCCGAGAGTGAGTTTGAAATCCTCTGGCAGCAGAGCATTTTCATTTGCTGCACCCACTCTTTGGAACTCTCTACCATGTCGGCTACGGCAGTGCACCTCCGTGGAACTCTTTAAAAAAGAGCTGAAAACTTATCTGTGGAGCATGGCTTTCTAGATAATTAATTATTTATTAACGCTTTGGATTTTATTATTACATATTTTATCTTGTGGTATGCTGATTTTGTGTATATGTTTGTGGATGTAATGATTGAATTGTTAAATTGTTCAGCACCTTGATATGTTGAAAGGTGCTATATAAATAAAATTATTATTATTATTATTATTACTTTGGATGGAATGGAATTTTCTACCGTAAAGGAAATAAAAATCAGTCTGGTTGCTCTTGTCACCCATACCCTTTGAGCGTGTCTTACACTCTGCAGCTATGCCAATGGACTGCAACTTTCCAGAATGCCATTCCCACTGTAATGTAAATAAATAAAAACAAAACAAAAAAAAAAAACAAAAAGAGAGACAGGCTGTGTGTGTGTGTGTGAGTTGTGTACGTGCAGCGTGTGTGTGTGAAGTGTATGTGTGTGCGCACGAACGTGTGTGTGTGTGTGTATCTCTGACAGAAGTGCTGCACTAACTGAACTATACTGAAAGGGAAAAAAAATGATCACCATTAATTAAATGAAATAATATATGGGTGGGTGGGTGTAAAAAACAGAATTTTGCACACACCCTCGGTGTGGGATGCTTTTATAAACTACTCGGACTTTGCCATCGGGGTTAATGTAGCATCCCACATCTCGGGTGTGTGTAAAACTTTGGTTACACACACCCACCCATATATTATTCTGTATTTTAATAATGTAGTTCAGATTATGCTTTTTTAAACAATGTTGTCCATCCTGTGTTTTTACAATTAATAAACAATTAATGGTGTCCTATTTTTTTTCTTTTCAAGTCAAATCTGGATAGAAAGAGCATAATATTTTCAGAATCATAACACGTGCTCAGATTGTTTTTACTGTCTTTGTCCAGGAAAGGCACACAGCAATAGCTTGTTTCTGGATGTGTTTTGGGAGCACAGGGAGGTTAAGCAACTTACTCTGGTCACACAATATACAAGTAGAGCATGTTGGACTCAAACCCCATTCTGCTGGATGAATGAAGCTTGTTCACAGCTCTTTGCTTTAACCTCTAGGTTGTACTGCCAGCTGTTAATCAAAAACTACACATTTTAAGGCTGGCCCCTTGATGCCAGGCCAGTAGGTACATAGCCACATTTGCATCTTATGAACCTGAGTTCATACCCGAAATTGTAAGAGAAAAGGCTGTAAGAGAGGGAACGGAATAAGACAGAAGTTAGTGCTGTGGCAGCCCCAGAAATCTGTACTGACATGAACACAGCCAGGGTTAGAAATCCTGATACAGTATGGGACCCCAGTATCTGTTGGCACCACAGAGCCAACCTTGTGATGTGTAGTTTTTGATGATCAGCTGGCAGTTTAGCCTGGAGGTTAAAGTAATCCTGAAGATGGATTATTTTTACTAACAGTTTGAAATATAAGGATGATAACTCACTAGTTTTAATGCACATACAAAACAATTATTATAAATGTAGAAAGTGTTGTAATAACACCTTAAAACACACTTAATAAAACAGACAATTTCCTATTTAACCTACAGTCAATAGAGGGCCAAGATCCTCGGTGACAACATTTCCTGTAAGGAGTCTAAAACAGATGGCTGCTCCCAGCCCTTAATTACAGACTGATTTACATATGAATAACTCCGGACTGCAAAGACAGATAAACACAATGGCTCACTCAGATTAGCTTTTTATGGTCTTTCAGACATTCAGAAACCCTGTTGATGACAGTTCCCATTTAAATTCCCGTCTAACATTAGCCTATAGCCTTACAGTTCAGTGCAAATGCAGCTTAGCAAACGGAGAAATTTTAACTCACATTTTTCAGCCTTCGAAATTCTCAGTTCCTGGTTCATATCTTGACAGAAAATCAGCATTGACATTCTCTTTCCCAGATTTGTGCATCACTTTAAATTTAAATGGCTGTAGTGTCAGGTACCACTGTGTGATTCTGGAATGTTTATCCTTCATTTGGTTAAGCCAACAGAGAAGATTGTGATCTGTTATCAATACAAAGTCAGCTCCTCGTAAGTAAAATTTAAGGGATTCTGTGGCCCACTTTGCCACAAGGCATTCTTTGTCAGTGGTGGAGTACCTGTTTTCTCTGTCATGCAATTTCCTACTAATGTATAGAATAGGATGTTCTTTCCCATCTATTGTATATGCTGACTCAGTACTGTGCCTAGGCCTATCTCTGATGCATCAGTCTGTAACAGAAATTGTTTCTCAAAGTCTAGGCTTCTTAAAACAGGGGCTGAACATAATGCAGCCTTGATGGCCCAAAAAGTCTTGTCACACTCTGGGGTCCATTTCACATTATTTGGGAGCTATTTCTTTGCGAGTTGAGTGAGGGGAGTAGCTAACTCGGCAAAGCTGGGAACAAATCTCCGGTAATAGCCAGCCAGCCCTAAAAATTACTTGACATGTTTCTTGGTTTTGGGGACAGGGCTGTTAGCTACAGCTTCTGTCTTGGAAACCTCTAGCTTGACTTCTCCATTTCCCAAAACATAGCCCAAATATCTGGTTTCCTGCATGCCAGATACACACTTGGTAGGATTAATGGTCAGACCTGCCTTTTTGATTGATTGAATAACTGCTCGTAGGTGTTCCAGGTGGCTTTTCCAGTCTGGACTGTACACCCTGACATCATCCACGTACGCAGCACAATTACCAGTGTGAGGGGATAAAATTACATCCATGTACTGTTGGAATGTCACGGGTTTGCCATGTAATCCAAACGGCATGGTGGTGAACTGATAGAATCCTATAGGAGTGGCAAATGCAGTTTTGTCTCTGGATTCTTTAGCTAGGGGGAATTGCCAGTAACCCTTGGTGAGCTTGAGGGTATTGTTACACTTGGCACTCCCCAGTCTGTCCACCAAATCATCTGTTCTGGACACAGGATAACTGTCAAATTCTGATACTTGATTGAGTTTCCTAAAATCGAGGCAGATTCTTACACCCCCTTCTTTTTTGTTTACAGTCACCATTGGTGATGACCAAGCACTTCTGGACTCTTCTATGATACCCAGTTCTTTCATTTTTTTGTATTTCCTTAACCACATCTGCTCTTAACCGCTCTGGTAATCTGTATGTCTTTTGTCTAATAGGGTGAGCATTCCTTGTCACTAGTGCGTGCTCGTCCCCTTTTGCTCAGCCTGGTACTGTGGTAAAAGTGCTGTTAAATGTCTTCAGCAAGTTACAAATTTCTGCGGTTTGTATAGAGGTTAAGGAAACATTCACTTTTATAGCATCAGCAGTTACAGTTTGCTGCAGTCTGTAATAAGCTATATCAATATTGTCTTTATCATTTTCTGGCAAAAAGAGCAAAGTAGCTTTTGGTGTTTTTTCAACCCATTTCTTGAGGAGGTTAGCATGGTATATCTTAGTAGGATTTTTCCTATCGAAGGTCTTAATCTCATGGTTAACTGTGCCAGAACATCTAAGCACTTTATAAGGCCCCTTTCACTTCATTAACAGTTTATCTTCTGTAGTGGGTAACAGTAGCAAGACCTTTTCACCTGGCTCAGAAACTTTTTCTTTTAACCAATGATCATAATACACCTCCTGCTGGTGTTGGGCCTCTTCCTGATTACTATGGGCGATTGAACCATATTTTTCCAGCTTCTTTCTCAGGGCACACATGTAAGATGTAGTAGATTATTTCTGATGGAGGGTTATCTTCCCATGTTTCTTTTCTTACAACTAGTGGCCCTCTAGGTCAGCGGTGGGCACATGCAGCCTCCGACATGTTTATCTGTGGCCCCCGAGAGCATTTCTATTAAAGAAAATTATTTTTTGTAAAAATGCTCACTGAGTTTTTAAATCCATTCTGCGTTCCGCTTTCCGCTTGTGTTCATTCACTCTTCTTCCTCTTCCGATCCTAGCGGCTACCTGACTACATCCAGAGACAGTAAGAAGTTTTAACTCTGGACATAATGTAGTGTTATTAGTTGCCGAGGTCTGTATCAACTAGTTTTGTGGAGCTCATCCTGACGGTTGTTTAGTGAAGTGGTACTGCACTTTGCAAAGAGAGGTCCTAGTTGGATCGGGTAATTTCATAGCTAGCACATCAAATAATTTTATATCGGTCTGCTGCAGAAGTGTTGAGCTTTTTAGCCATGCAGGTTACAAGTTCTTTTAAGAGTGTGAATTTACAGCAGTACTGCTATTAATTGTGATTCCCTACTACACATCTGTGTCCTGTGTGGCTAAGCGGTGTTCACTGAGTGGTAATCATGCAGGTAATTAGGTGCAAAGAGGTACAAAGCGCTTACTTCGGAATGATCGGAACAGTGTGAGAGCCAAGTTAATCCTTCATGGAAATTAAATTCTTTGTTTTCAATTCAGGTGATACCACCTGCCCCAATGTAATTCGATTTGGGCATTGTGGTATTCGGGTCCTGTGTAGTGCTGAAAGTTAAATGCCAGGCAGTTAAAGAAGGGCAGTTAAAGACAGACAGTGGAAGCTTTGTTTCTGATTCTGTACTGTACTGTATTTATATACTATTTAATACTGTTTTAAACTTTTAATGATGTTACAGCCCATTAAATAAAGGTGCTTTGTATTAAAAGGTCTCAAATGTGTCAGTTGTGTAGTACAATGGGTCCCATCCAAGTCTTGCGTGTTAATGTGGCCCTCGAGGTGGTTCAAGGGCTGAACATGCAACCCTTGGGCTATTTCAGGTTGCCCACTACTGCGCTAGGTTGTCTACCATACAGTATTTCAAATGATGAAAAACCTGTTGAAGCCTGTGGCACTTCTCAGTAAGCAAAAAGCAGATAAGGTAAGTATGGGTCCCAGTCTTTCCCTTCCCCTTTTACAAACATTTTTAACATGCATTTTAAGGTTTTATTGAAACGCTCAACAAGACCAACTGTCTGAGGGTGATAAGGAGAGGTTCTTATGGCAGTGGTACCTAACAGTCGGTACAGCTCCTTCAGTAATGCACCACCAAAATTACTACCCTCCTCAGTAATAATCTCTTTAGGTATGCTCACCCTGCTGAAAATTTTGCCAAGCTCTGCTGCTACTTTTGGGACTGTGACAGTACACATTGGAATTGCCTCTGGGTATTGAGTAGTGGTATACCAACGGCACAGCGATGGGAATACCGTGAAGACCATCACAGCGACATTTTCGGCAGTTTGCCGTGATGGCTTTCACATTCCCGACACTGTTGCCAGTGGGGTGTTTGCCCCCCTCCCCGAACTAACTCCGACTGGAGTTAGTATTGCTAGGGGGGCAGAGCCCCCTGCATGGGGTGTGTAGGGGGTGAAGCCCCCCACAGAAAACACCTGTTCCCCAAGTGACGGCACAACACAAATTGGTGGTGTTGTGCTGTCATTGTGCCGACGGTCAACAAATTTCTTGTCGCCGCAGCATAGTGGAACCTTGAGTAGCATAGTCATATACTACCAAAATGACTCGATTACCCTTTTTACTTTTGTCTAAGGGGCCAACCACATCCATTGCAATTCTCTCAAAAGGCACATCTATGAAGGGTAGGGACACCAGGGACACCTTGTCTTTTTTTAGTCACTGGGGCTACTGTCTGACACTCAACACAAGAACTGCAATAGGTAGCAACATCTTTATGAACTTCGGGCCAGTAAAATCTGTACAGCAGTCTGGCAAGGGTGCGATCCCTCCCTGAGTGACCAGCCATAGGACTATCATGTGCTATCTGTAACAACTGAGATCTATACTTTTGTGGTATAAGCAATTGCTCTGTCTGGTCCTGTGTCTGAGGTTTAACCCAAACTCTCTACAGTAGCCCATTACTTTTTTTAAATATGGGTTCACTCTGTTTGGGTTTCACCCCCAGCTGCTTAAGACAACCCTGGAGAGAAACATTGAGAGCTTGTTCGGAGAGAAAATCAAAATCAGTGATCAATTTTGTTTCAGCATTTTCATATGTTAACCCCTTATGCCCATCAGTCTTTCATTGCCACTGTTTCTTCAGGCGTCGTCTTTTTTTCCTGGACTTCTAGATCTTGGAGCTGTGCTCAAACAAGTCTGAATCAAAATCAGTGAAAGGAAGAGAGTCCCCACCATCTGATATTTTCTTTGCCTGAGCTCTTGTTACCACAGCTGCAGAAACATCAGGATTTACTTCCTCTTTGATTAACTCAGTAAATCCTGGAAAGTCATTTCCAATAATCACAAGTACAGGTAACTTAGGTACTACCCCCACTTTCATTTGGTGCGACACCCCATTAATAGTCAGAGTCACTTGACTGGTGTGATAGTATCGAGTGTCCCTGTGGATGTAGATGACACCAGTACCTGGTCCTTTTGGACGTTGTTTTCTCAGCGCTGCAATATGCCCTAGGGTCTGTCTGCTTCCTGAATCTATAAGTCCCTTCACATCTGTTAAGTAATTGCCCCAATTTGCTAAGGACAAATCTGTTCCAGTGTCACTCTTCTTACTACGGCAGTTTCTTGAAATATGACCTGTCTTATTACAGTTATAGCAAATTAAAGTCTTTGAGTGCAGATTTGTTACCCCCACCAGAGTTCTTATCAGACTTGGAGTTTAAAATGGAAAAAGAGCATCTTACTGGTGCTTGGCTGTTACCTTGCTGCTGTGGTGTCTGTCTGGCCATTTGGTAGTCTTCAGCCAAAGAAACAGCCTTTTCCCCACTTTCTGATCCATGTTCCTTTACCCAGAGTTGCACGTCTGTGGGTAGGATGTTGATTAACTACTGCATCATAAATGTTTTGATGATCTGTGGGAGTGTTTTGCCCTCTGGTTGGAGCCATTTCATAAGGAGTTCTCTGAGTTGGGTGAAGGCTTCTCAAGGATTGTCGACTGAGTTGTACTTCAGAGACTGAAATCTCTTCATGTAGGTCTCTCCTGAGATGTCATATCTTTTAAGGACCTCTCTTTTCACCAGGTCATAGTTTTCTGACTGTGCAGTGTCCATACTGCTGTAGGCAAGTTGGACTTTACCTGTCAGGTAAGGTACCAGTCTGATTGTCCATTGCTGCTTTGGCCACTGGTGGGCTGCGGCAACCCTTTCAAAAGTTGTCAGGTGTGCATTGATGTCATCCGAGGGACACAACTTTGTAAGTTTAATGTATTTTAAGTTGTTTGTGCCTTGTTGCTCTGCTGGACCAGTGTTAGATCCTCCAACTTTGATAACTTGCAAGGCATCCAGCCCTCGCTGCATCTCTTCTCTTCTCTACAAATAGTGTTTTATTTTCCTCAGTGACAACAAAATAAAACCTGTAAAACGATTTAATATAACTATTTAAAAAGGCAGTACAAACAGAGAAAAATATGTCCTTCTTCTGAGGGTATCTCTTAATTCCAAGTTTCAGTCTCTCATTCTCCTTGTCTCTCTAGCCAAAGCATGGCTGCTCTTTTTATGAGTCTTTGTCTGGGAACTCATTAAGAGAGCCTGCTTCTCACAGAATGTTCTAATAAGTTTATAGAATGTTCTTGTAAGTTTCATTCCTTGCAGGTGCACCAAACAGTACAAAGTGACCTTCAACTGACCTCTGGTTGCCAGCATCTCAGAGAGTTTGCAAACCAGCTTCTCGGGTTAACCTCTTGAGTTCCAAATAGCTTTTTGCAATCATTTCAAAAGTATAACTATATACAGTTTTAAACAAAGGGATCCCAGTTTTACATACAGTTTTACACAGAGATTCACATATATTTTATAACCGCAGATATGCAAGGGGGAAGAAAAGACAGAAATAGCAAGGGAAGGCAGAGAGATAGCGAGAGGCGGAGAATTGCAAAACCAACTGGGTGATCAGTTTCTAGGTCTCACAAGAAAATTTGGTTGCGCAACCAGACAAACAAGAGACAGAAAAGGAGAGGATAGAACATATCCTTGCATTTAACTCTTTTGTGCGTAACAAATGGGACAGGGCCTTATTCAACCTTGTCCCACCTCCCCACTGACAGCCTAAACTGCGATGCACTACTGTACGCAGATGATATTGTCCTTTTCCATACTGACAAGTCCCTAACTAGCATATCATCTGTACTTTCCCAAAACTATGGTTCAGCCTACACCTGGTTTCTGTCAAATATGATCCCAGTAAATGAAAAAAAGAAAACAACAAAGCAATGTTTTGGGGTCTAAACCATACCTGGCTAACATCCTAAAATCCAGTTCCTTCCTCCCTCCCTGTGCTTTCACCTGATGGCCCTGCCCTGCAGAATGTCCCTAACTTCAAATACTTGGGAGTAACCCTTGACCCTACCCTCTACTACACGAAGCACATCAACCTCACTTTATGTAGGGCAAACCAGAAACTTGAGGCTGCTTATCGATTAAAACATTATCTGACCCCTGAGGCCCGCCTAGCCATCGTCCAAGGAAATCTTCTCCCCGTCATCGACTACTGCTTCCCCAAGGCCGATGGCACATTTATAAGGTAGAAAAAGAAATGGGCAGACTGGATGGGCCTTGCGGTCCTTATCTGCCGTCAACTTCTATGTTTCTATGTTTCTATCTTCTCACGTGTCCTCTGCCCTGCATGCAAGAATTAATTCAGTCTACAATAGCATCTGTCATTTCGCTCTCCTGGCTCCATACTCAACCCGTCACTGTAACCTTTACCAGTCGCTAGGATGGCTTCCACTCCAAGGCCGTTTCGATTGTGCTTTCAGTTGTATCATCGATAGCACTCTTAGAGGGGGTGAACAGTCCCCGTTCTCATTGCTCCTCAAGGCCAGGGACATACCCAGGTGTCTCTGTGAATCAACTGTTCCTCCCCCCTTGGGGTCCCTGGAGTCTCCATCTTTATGGGAGGTAACTATCTGTTGCAGCCTCCTTGCCATGGAACAGAATCCCTGCACCCCTCTGGTCGACCGACACACACCTCAGTTTCAAATCCCATTTTAAAGCCTGATCGATGTCCAAAGCCAGATGGTCTTGGTCACCAGGGTAATCTCTCGCCACCACCCCACCCCCGTTTCCTGATTTCCTCTTACCCTCCCCATGGTAATATGCCCCACTGTCTTGGAGTGCATCCACTATCTGCTCACCCCTGCTCTTTCTTCTAACTTGCACCAGTATTTAGAGCCTATCTATTGTGTCTGCCATTTGACATTACTCTCGTAGTAATTTTTTGTGCCCTAACAGTAGAAAACGTATTTTCCTATAACACAGAAACATAGCAACACAGACTTTGACGGCAGATAAGAACCACTTGGTCCACCCAGTCTGCCCATTTCCCTTCCTATTGGATAAGCTGCAGATTCTAGTTAACCAACAGCCAACTTCCTGCAACCCCCCACTACAGTTGCCTTATGTCTGTCCCATGCATGTTTGAATTCCCCCACTGTTTTAGACCCAACAACCTCCCCAGGAAGGTGGTTCCATGCATCCACCACTCTCTCTGTGAAAAACAATTTCCTCACATTACCCCTGAGCCGTCCCCCTCTATCTTTAAATTGTGCCCCCTTGTTCTTACACAACTCTTTTTCTGAAAGATGCTACCCTCCTGGACTTTGTTGTTTCCCTTGAGGTACTTGAACGTTTCTATCATGTCCCCCCGTCCCTCCTTTCATCCAGGGTATACATATTAAGCTCTCTCAGTCTCTCTTCATATGGTTTCTGATGCAGACCCTGCACCATTTTAGTTGCCGTCCTCTGGACTGCTTCCATCCTGTCTGTTCTTGCGTAGATGGGGTCTCCAAAACTGCACACAGTATTCCAGATGGGGTCTCACCAACTGTCTGTACAGAGGGCTAACCACTTCCCTTTTTCTACTTGTGATGCCCCGTCCTATGCATCCCAGTATCCCCCTGGCTCTCCTTACTGACTTCTCACATTGCTTACCCACCTTTAAGTCATCTGATATGACCACCCCCAAGTCCCTTTCCATTTTTGTTGTTGTCAGTACCTCCCCTACTATTGTGTTCTCTTCTCCTGGGTTTTTGTTTCCCAGGTGCATTACTTTGCACTTCTTTGCATTGAATCTAAGTTGCTATATGTCTGACCATTCCTCCAACCTTGCCAAGTCCCTTCTCATCCTTTCTATCCCCCCTTGTGTATCAACTCTGTTACAGATCTTTGTGTCATCTGCAAAGAGGCATACATTTCCCTTCAGACCCTCTGCAATGTCACCTATAAAGATGTTAAAGAGGACTGGACCCAGTACTGAGCCCTGAGGTACTCCACTAGTAACCCCACTTTCTTGAGATGTGTTCCATTCACTATTACCTTCTGTGTCCTGTTGTGCAGCCAGTTTGCTACCCAGGTACCACCCTGGAACCCACTCCAGGCTGGCTAACTTGATTATTAGTCTTTTGTGCGGACTGTGTCAAATGCCTTGCTAAAGTCTAGGTAGGCCATATCCACAGCCCCTCCCTGGTCTATTACTTTGGTCACCCAGTCACAGAAATCAATTAGATTCGTCTGACATGACCTTTCTGCTGTAAATCCATGCTGCTTTGGGTCCTCTGCCCCGGTGGCCTCTAGGTACTCAACAATTCTTTCTTTCAGAAGTGATTCCATCATTTTCCCTACCACTGAGTCAAACATACAGGTCTGTAGTTTCCTGTTTCTGCCTTGCTCCCACTTTTGTGAAGGGGAATCACATCTGCTCTCCTCCAGTCCTCAGGTACCACCCCATCCTCCCATGATTTGTTAAAAAGTGTGGTCAGTGGTGTCACTAGGTCCTCCCTTGGTTCTTTTAGGATTCTGGGGTGAATCCTGTCAGGCCCCATTGCTTTGTCCACCTTGAGTTTTAGGAGTTCATTCAGGACTCTTTCTTCTGTAAATGGACTGGTGTCAACCCCCCTACCCAGAGTGCTTCTATTGTCTGGTTTAGGTAACTCCTCCTCATCTTCTTTTGTGAATACTGAGCAAAAGTATTCATTCCGTATCCCTGCCTTTTCACTGTCTCCCTCTGCCCACCTCCTCTCTCCTTTATTAATCTTCACTATTCCTCCCTTAACCTTTCTATGCTCCCTAATGTACCTATAGAAGGTTTTATCCCCCTTCCTAACTGAGTTGGCTATTTTTTCCTCGGTTTGGGCCTTAGCCATTCTGACTGCCTTCCCCACTTCTTTCTGCTTTAATTGATACAGTTTCCTGTCATGCTCCTTCTGTGAATCCTTATACTTTTTGAATGCAGCCTTTTTCTCCTTAACCTTCCCTGCCACCTCTTTTGAGAACCATAGTGGTTTTTTACTCCGCTTTGTTTTCTTTATTTGTTTCACACAAAGGCTTGTTGCCTGTATGATAGCAGTTTTGATTTTTCTCCATTGTTCTTCCACCCCTCCTTTTTGGCCATTTGCTAGTGCTTTCCTCAGGTATTCACCCATTTTGCCAAAGTCGGCCCTTCTAAAGTCCAGTATCCTTGTTTTTGTATGGCTTGTCTCCATGGTTGTGCTTATTGTGAAGCACACTGCAGGGTTTTAAATAATTGATTAGCACTTTTTTTCTTGGGACAATGCTAACTGTACAGAAAGAATTTATATAGGTTTTCTAGAAGTGGTATGTTTGTTAAACGCAGTGAGGCAAGTGCTATGCATTTTCACAATGTTTTAGAACTTTTATGAGCAAAATGCTAATCAATTTTTAGAGTTAAATAAAACCCTGCACTGTGCAGTGGTCACTTGTTCCCAGATGTCTACTGACTTCTAAATTTGTGATCCCCTCTCCATTTGAGAGTACCAGGTCTAGTATTGCTCCCTCCCGAGTGGGTTCCAACACTAGCTGTCTAAGGCCTGCCCCCTGCAGGGCATCGAGAATGACCCTGCTCTTGGATGTGGCTGCAGTACATGTCATCCAGTTAACATCTGGCATATTCAGGTCCCCCATCAACAGTATCTCCCCCTTTCAGCCATTTTGAGAATGTCCCCCTTAATTTTCTTGTCCGTTTCCTCCCCTTGAGACAGGGGTCTGTATTCAACCCCTGTGCGGACTGTGATGCCATTCCCTGTCTCTAAGGTGACCTACAGTGCCTCTTGTCCTCCCCCTTTACTTTTTAGTTCTGTAGCTTTGATCCCTTCCTTTATGTATAGAGCTACTCCACCTCCTCTTTTACCCTCCCTGTCCCTTCTGTAGACTGTGTACCCCGGTATGTTGACATCCCAGTCATGGTTCTCCGTGTACCATGTTTCTGTGACTGCCACAATATACAATTTTTCATCTTCCATCAGGGCTACTAGCTCAGGAAGCTTGTTTCCCAGACTACGGGCATTGGTACTCATTGCCCTCCATTTAATGTTGGCTTTATCCTTTTTTCACCCATCCCTGCTTTTATTGCCCTTGTCTATTTTTCCATTTACCCCTGTCTTGCCCTCTGTTGAGCTCTGTACCTCAGTGTTTACCTTACTACCTGCCATGTTTTGTGGGGGAAGGCCTGAAATTTCCTGCCTCTTATCAGTACCTCCCCCCTTGGCTAGTTTAAAAGCTTGCCAAGGAAGCATTTAAACCTTTCACTTAGGAGCTTGGTTCCCTTCATGGATAGATGCAAACCATCATGCCAGTATAGACCTTCATCTCTCCAGGTGTACCCAGAGTCCCCAATGAAGCCAACGCCCTGTGCTCTGCACCAGTTTTGCAACCATTCATTAAACTGAATGGTGTGCAGTACCCTAGCCTCACCCCTGCCATGGACTGGCAGCACCTCTGAGAAGGTAACCATGCTTGCTACCTATCTGAGGCCCCTCCCCAACTCCACAAATTCATCCTGCACTGCACTGATTCCATGCCTAGCTAGGTCATTTGTCCCAAGGTGGACAATGATATCTAGTTCCCTCTCCTGTGATGCTGCTTCTGCAATTGTGAGGATTCGCTTCTTATCTCTCCAAGCCATGGCACCAGGCAGGCACCTTACTTCCCTCTCCTCTCCTCTCCCTTCCCCAGTTCTACCCCCCTAACAATTGAGTCCCCTATCAGAAGCTGTTTCCTTCCCCTGTGGTGTCCCTTGCCACCCTTTTGTGGGTCTCCCTTGTGGATGTCCTCAGCATTCTTCTTGGTCTCCACTGAGGGTGCCGTCATAGAGGAACCTTGCTCTGCCAGACTGGCGTATGATTTGTGTAGAGGTACAACTAGGGGGCTTTGCCTCTGTTCCACCACCCGCACCCTCCCAGAACCCACTGTGGTCCAACTGCTCTTCATACTTGGCAACCTCTGAGGCAGTGATTGTGGCAGTGGTGCTCTTTGGGTGGGGGAGGCCTCCTTAGTCCTTGCCAGTTCAGCCTGGAGGTGGGCAATCTCCTCCCTCAGAGCTGACAGTTGCCTGCAAATAGGACACCAGCGCAGTTTCCAGAATGTCCCCTGGAAAACTGCTGCCCCACAGCCAGTGCATTGCACCACTCCCCACATGTCCCTCTCTCTTATAATATACAATATGTAATATAAGTATTTGTTTCTCTTGTCCAACCGTATGCTGACACCTGACCCTAAACTGCATTTGTAATCTGCACTGTACTTCCATAATTTATTGTGCCCATCTTCCTACGGTGTGTTTTGACTCTGAACCTATTTGTGCATTGTAACGGTATTATATACCTCTAATTTGATGTAAACTGTATTGTATTCTTTTACTGAGCAATCTTGTTTTGGCCCAGGTAATGCCTGAAAACTGTCCTCTGGATCAGTGCACTTACCCGGTAATCAAAGATATAAGGAAATACGAACATACGAAACCTGCCAGCAGAAACAGGCCTCACAGTCTGTCAAGTCTGCTTGAATGTGCAGCTAGCACTCCTATACAGCAGCTGCCCCATCCTCCCTCCTACCCTCGAAAACTGCCCAGTGTTGTTCACCCAGCCCATCCCATGCTCTTTTGAAACAGTTTACCATCCTGCTTGCCTCCACCTCCTCTGGTAGAGCGTTCCATTTCGACACCACCCTCTCAGTGTAATAAATAAATAAAATGAAATAAATCAGTACATATATACTGATTGTATTTATAAGTATTTCATGCTGAGTTATTGTTACTGTTCTAGTACGGTACAGACGCATTATGAGCAGGGTATCCATATCCTGTGCATCCATGCAGGATATGTGCATGTTATAATATGTAGGGAACGCACTGTATTCCTGTGTTGTTGTTACAACTCTGCATAGCTCTGTGCATTGTGACCATGACAGGGGTACTATGGACTGTGTGCCAGCTGCCACTTGACGTGCACCTCCTGGGCTGATGCAAGTGGTATGCTTGTGCGTATATCATTACCTGCACCTGTACTCATGTGGCTGACACTGGTATAGGTTTTTACCCTTCGAGTGTGCTACCTGACTGCCCCACAGTTTGCGGCAAACCTCTTGGGTGCGCCGTCTGTTCAACGCATGGCCACAGTTGCCGCAAGCCATGGGACTTTGCCGCTGGGACTCTGCTCGATAGAGAATCAAGCGCAGGGTCCATGGTGCACCGGCAGTCAGCTCATATTGCTGGCAGCACACCATACGTTGCTGTACCATGGCTGTGAGAATCGTGCCCCACATTTCCAGAAGTACATAGAGTGGAGACGGTCTAGAGGAGGGCAACTAAAATCATGCAGGGTCTGCATCAAAACCCCTACAAGGAGAGACTTAAGGACCTCAGTATGTACACCCTGGAACAAAGGGGGGGGGGGTTGAGATATGATAGAGACCCTTAAATACCTCATGAGGGTGAATAAGGTACAGGAGGGAAGGATTTTTCAGAACAAAACAAGGGGACATGCTGTGAAGCTGGAAGGAGATAAATTCAAGAGAGATTTGAGGAAATACCTCTTCACAGTAAAAGTGGTGGATTTCTGAAACAGCCTTCCGGCAGAGGTGGTGGTGGTGGCGAAGTCAGTGGAGAGGTTCAAGAATGCATGGGCTAGGCATAAGGATATCTTAATGGAAAGGAAGGGAGGCAGGGAGAAAGAGCTGGAGACCGATTAGGGTCAGCGGTAATACTGTAGATAGGGAAAAATGGGCAGACTGGGTGGGCCAAGTGGTCCTTACCTGCCATCAAATTCTGTTTCTATATATTGACACCATTCACCATAAATCTGTGGGTCTGGTCATCAAACTCTTTTTTTTTTAGATTTTAAATTTCAGGAATTGCTTGTCTTACTTCTAGATTTTGTTAGGATTGTACTGGCCTATCATTTCTCATGTGTATACATTTATAAAATATACAAAAAAAATGTATGTTGTATCAAATCTCGGTAACATTGGCTCACTTGAGCGACTGTAATAACTAAGCCTCAGCCTTTTGTTCTGTCTTTTTTTTTAGATTATATAACTGTGTTGACCTTTGTATGTATGTATACCCTCTATTCCTTTTGACATGGAACCTTTGTAAACGAGCAGTTCTTGCTCAAAGGTATTTGTAATCCTAGATTCTAATAAATAAAATGTATACAGCAAATTAAAAGAAAGCAAAATGAGAGCAGCACTGGAAAATATGAACAGCAAAATAAACTTTTTGAATTATGTATTTAATTAATTTACTAATTTGTTAATTTAAAAGTTATACCAGGCCTGCGGCCCATTTGCGCAGCTGTAGTGCTACTGCTTGTGACGCTGGCGAGTGCGCGTTGCTGGGGGCCTGCCGTGAAGGAAGGAGCAACGAACATCCCAGAGGATGCTTGTCATAGAGGTATAAGTCAAGACGCATAGGTAGACCAGAAGGAGTTGTAAAATGTGCAGGTAATGTTTTATTATTATCAATAAAAAAATAATGCAAAAAATAAAATTGTACAGGCTAGCTCTTCATAAAGGCACTACCAATAAAAAAATCCTACATTTGAGTCTCTCCCCTGAAGAAACATTCCTCTCTTTATACCAGATGTTTTTGTCTGTCAGTTCAGACTCTGCAGCCTGTTGTCGTAAGTTACATCTGTTTTTCACAAAATGTATCACAACTTTTGTCAGTTTCCTTCCTTCCTGAGGTCAGCCTGAAGAACACATCTAGTCTTAACGGGTGTAACAAAATAATACATTTTGTCGCAGAGCTGGATTCTTGTTGACAGTTCTGAAAACAAGCTTATGGCGGTCAAAATACATCTCAAGGGTCACCCCTCTGTTCCAGACTGTTATCTTTTCTAAGAAACCAAAATAACTTTCTGCAATAATTTCAACAATATAATTATATACATTTGCAAAGCCAGGGATCCTTATTCCACATAAAAATCTATATGAGGGATAAGACTTGAGGAATTGGCCCTTCTCCAGGCTTGGATCCGGACTGTGGCAGGAGTTAGGGAGCCCCTTTACCCCTGCTGTGAGTGGTAAACCATGAGGAATAAGCCCACAAATGGGGGGGTGCATAGGCCAGAACAGAAGGGTATTGCTGGTGAATAGGGGGAATAAACAGAGTCCTGAAAGTAAAATAGTTACACCAGGAAAGGCAAACGGAGCTGCAGACAGCTAGCTTTTGGGGAGGGGGGGGGTCCAGGGGAAGGGACAAGGGAGAAGCAACACAGATGCACAACAGAGCAATAAAACAGCTGTACAGTAACATGTAGAGCAGTGTGTAGTGCCCGATGCAACACTCTGGTAACAAATGTCAAAGTCCTTAAAATTCTGTGATTTTTCTGGGTGTGCAGTCAGTCAAATTCTTTTACTGTTTTCCCAGTAAACACAATAAAACACAATAAAACACTTGCCCTATCAATAATCAATGAAAACAGCGCTGCATGTTCCTCAATTTGTAACTCAGCCATTCTAAATTTATACACACAGCAGCAACATCTGCCTCCCTGTGGCAGCATCAGTCACAGACCTCAGAACATGTCAGTAACAGCTGTCTCCATGTAGCTACATAGGGAACAACCCTCAGAACTTGCCAATAACATCTGTCTCCCTGTGGCAGCATCACTCACAGACCTCAGAACATCTGCCTCCATGTGGTTACATAGAGTACAGACCTAAGTACATGCCAGTAACATCTCTCTCCATGTGGCTACATCAGGCAAAGACCTCAGCACATGCCAGTAACATATCTCCATGTGGCTACATCAGGCAAAGACCTCAGCATGTGCCAGTAACATGTCTCCATGTGGCTACATCAGGCAAAGACCTCAGCACATGCCAGTAACATGTCTCCATGTGGCTATATCAGGCAAAGACCTCAGCACATGCCAGTAACATGTCTCCATGTGGCTATATCAGGCAAAGACCTTGGCACATGCCAGTAGCATGTCTTCATGTGGCTACTTTGGGCAAAGACCTCAGCACTAGCCAGTAACATCTCTCTCCATGTGGCTACATCAGGCAAAGACCTCAGCACATGCCAGTAACATCTGTCTCTATGTGGCAACATAAGACAGACCTCAGCACACCCCAGTAACATCTGTCTTTATGTGGCAACATTGAGCACAGACCTCAGCACACACCAGTAACATTTCTCTTCATGTTTCAACATCGGGTGCAGATGTCAGCACCAGAATTAGACTGGCTCATCTGGATACCTGGAAATGTTATAGTAGTGTGGGTTGCCAGTCAACATCGCTAAGACATCTCAAGAATGTTTTAGACTTCTTATTTGATGTTTTTACGGTCATAGCATTGAAAAGGAATTTCAATATGTACACAATATCAAACATTATGGTTACAGTTATAAAACAGAGAATAATTACCTGTACTGTATTTTTACCTGTGTTTTGTAAACACCCGTGTCATGCCTGTAAATGGACCTTTTGGTCCAGTGTGCCTACCTGCTAAACAAATACATTGAACTGAACTGAATTACCTGAATCAAGGAATGTCCTGAAGGAAGTGAAGTTGGTTAAAATGCAAACATGGATGTCAGAAAATTCTTGGTTCCATTCACTGAAACCACACTTAACCCGACCACTAAATCCAAATGTTAGGTTCTGAGTTACGCAATTATACTGTGAAACATTTCCAAGCAATGTAATTAAGCAAACGGTCTGATGAGACCAATACAATAAATAACTAATGTGATTGCCAAGATAGTCACAGAGAAAATAATGCACGTTTTAATGACTTATCCTTGATATAATGAGATAAGGGGAACATTTCTGGGAAGCAGCTTGTCTTAAATGAATTTTAACCCTGAACAAACAGTGTATCTTTTGAATACGGACGATGTTTAAATTTCAGAAAGGATTACACTTTTAATCTGCTAGATTAGAGAGATCGCATTGAAAGTTATCCACTTGGAATTGTACAAGGTTTATTTTAATTGCCTTAAGTAATCTAAACTCTTAAAGAAGAGAAAACTGGAAAAGCTCAGCACCAAGTTACTAAACTAACAGATGCACTGTCAACTCAGAGAGAGGATAACAAAAATGTTTTATTGTACAGAGACCCAAACCGAGCAGTCCACCAACATTTCATGCTGCTCACTCAGCGCTTCCTCGAGACACCCATACACAGACAAACAGTACCTAAATACATGCACTGATGCATACGTACATACTGGCACATACTCATACACACACATATAGTACACATGCTCATACATACATTATATACATACACACACATACGTACACAAACATACATGCATAGATACACACATGAATACCTACTGTACATACACATACAAGTGGTCACACATACAGTACATATACATGCATACAGGACACATACATACATAGGTACAATACACTGATACAGTACACACAAACATACATCGAACGTATGTACACACACAAAAACAGACGCACCCACACACATACATACACACATACAGAGTAGAATACATACAGAAGCTAATCTGAATCTGTGACACGCTCAATATCTGGAATTATATTTTTTAAAAAAGAACAGTGTTATGTATTATTTTCCCTCTATTGAAAATATTGTCTAACTTGTTTTAAGGATTCTAAGCAAATGGTGAGATATAATTATCTGAAAATTAAATATGGGGCACAGAGAAGGGAAGGGCAGATTTGGTAAATTTAGAACAATATAATAAGTGACAGTAAGCAGCATACCCTATCAGTTGAGGCTTTATTACTCCAACACATCTCTTTCACAGAAAACAGCCGCTGTCAAAACTAGGATTGCCACCTTTGAATCGGGCCAAAATCTGATACGTTCCACCTGACCCATCGCCTAGCCCCGCCCCTTTGTTGCTGTCCACACCCCTTTTCCTGTTTGTGTTACATGGTCTGTCAAATTTCAGATGAAGTCACCTAGATTGTTGGGTGGTTATGAAAAGCAATGCCTAATTGATCTCTTACTGTGGGATACTTTAAATTAATATGATCCCAATGATATAAAAAAAGAATACAAGCACACACTGATAATGAAAATGTGCAGTCTTTATTACATAGCAATCAAAAATGTGCAAACTATTAGTTAAAACCACAAGTAGTGGTGCAAGGTTTCTACAAATTGCATTATATTTACAGTACATAACAGTTAATGGAAATTAATTAAAAATAGTTTATTGCCCAATTCCATACTGATATGACTAATAGACGTCACTAGTATCTCTCATCTGTCATCTCCAGAAGGAGCAAACTTTATATTTAAAACTGTATTTTTCATTTGACAGAAAACTGCGACTTCTTGGCCCTCGATCTAGGAGGAACCAACTTCCGAGTTCTGCTTGTGACAATCCGCAGTGGTAAACGGAGAAGTGTGGAGATGCACAATAAAATTTATGCTATTCCAACTGAGGCGATGCAGGGGACGGGAGAAGAGGTGAGCCACTTTTGTTCGTAAGTCAGAGATTCCAGGTCAACGTCACACTTCCTGGCACAGTTTAATGAGCCGCTTTTTTTGCTTTGCTGTTCTTTCTCAGCTGTTCGACCACATTGTCCACTGCATATCTGACTTCCTCGACTACATGGGAATGAAGGGAGCACGACTGCCCCTCGGCTTCACGTTTTCCTTCCCTTGCAAGCAGACAAGTTTAGATGTGGTAAGTAATGTTACTAGTTTAAAGGAATGCATAAACAAGTGGAAACATTCTGTGCTCATCCTTATTCAAAATGGCCACTGCAGATTGAAAGAGTTACTGCAGCACATTTACGGAGCCCTATATGTGTCAGGGAAAGGTTGGAAAACATAATTTTTAGACAAATGTCAGCAATATTGTATTTGTTCTGCATTTCCCGTCCACTTTTCTATTATAACTAGGAATAATAATGTGACGTAAGAGTCACTGTCCTCTAGACTTCCGCTTCTCTGGCTTCTTGTCTACGCCTAACATCTCAGTCCTCTTCTTGAGACATCACAGTCTGTTGCTAGGATACGGTTACGTCATAAGCACAATTTTAATGTCAGGTGTAGACCAAAATCCAGGGCTGAGGAAGTCCTTATTTTCATGTTATTTTAACATAGAAACAAAAATGTAGGAACTAGTGGTAGACAAAGGCCCGCTGGCCCAATTCCTCTTCCCCCCATATGGTCGCACACTCCCCCTCCCCTGGTGTCATC
Source organism: Neoceratodus forsteri (assembly GCA_016271365.2). NCBI lineage: Eukaryota > Metazoa > Chordata > Ceratodontiformes > Ceratodontidae > Neoceratodus > Neoceratodus forsteri. The sequence goes on along the minus strand of CM028135.1, from coordinate 1,102,251,720 downwards.
CTCCCCTTTCATCCTTGCAAGCCCCATATGTCTGCCCCACCCATGCTTAGAGGTGATAGGAAAAGATTTTTCCAGTTTACTGCCTCTCTGTTTTTCTTTCCATTCCAGTTTTGTATTCTGATCTGCAGAATCCTTGCCAGAGCACCTGCTATAACATCCCTAGCCCTGTGTATGCCCTCCTACATATATCCCTCAGTCCTTGTGATTGATTCCGTCAGCTTACCTAATTGTACTGCAACTAAGCTAGCAGTGAGAGCCCTGTGCTGCAAACATCCTCTGCCAGTGCATAAGATTTCTTCTGTAGATGATGAGATAACAACAGTAACATGGGGTTCTTGGGTAACACTTTAAGATTCCTTAACTACATTGTAGTTACAGTGTAACTACACTGTAACTGCATTGCAGTTCCATTGTAGTTACATGTAACAAATGTGTAAATTCCTTGTAATTACCCCTGTTGCATATAATTAATGATTGCGTATCTGCAGTTACATTGAAACTGACACTTAAAGTGTGACCGGTTTATGTTGTGAAGGCATCCTGTTGCCCCTTCCCCAGATATTGTGCTTAGCAACCTCACTCTGACCTTTATTTATTTTGTTTTTGTTGACTGGGAAAGGAGGGCTAGACAATGCTACCTGTTTTCTGCTGGGGGGGGGGGGGGGGGGGGGGTGGCAGATGCAAACCAGCTGAAACTGAGCCAGATAAGATGTTGCTGGTATTTTAGTGACTCTAGGAAATTTGACCAGGACTCCAGGAAATTCTCCTACTCTTTTCAAGAAGTGCCGTGAGATCTTTAATGTCTCTCTGAACAACCGCCACAACAGGCAGACAAGACCTCAGCGTAATGTCTCCTCTGAAGGACGGCACACCCCGACAGTACAGCATCCCCTTAATACTACACTTTGGTTCCAGCGTTTGTGGCATGAGCCCAATCCCAGAATGGGACGAGAACCCGTGACCATCTCAGCCATATGCGGATGTGCCACCAACTGCGCCACACTGGCACTCCTTTATGTCTTTGTTCTTCTTATCATATCCCTGAGAACAGTCATGTCACTATATAGGGAGTGCAGTGTTCTTTGCACGTGGTGACGGGTGGTCTAGGGTATTTCAGCTTGTTTTAATTTAAGGGATGTGACCAGGCCTAATCAGGCGTACTGTACTGTTGTAGTAAGCCAGTCAGGTTTTTTTTTTTTTTTTAACGTTATGTTTATTATAAATAGAGTAAAGTATGGGGTGGTGTGTGTAATATGAAGTTTACATACACGAGGGGTTAGATGCTACCGAGGGTTTTGTGCAAGCATCTAACTCGAGGGTGTGTAAACTTTGGTTTCACACACACCACCTCATATTTTATTTTATATAATTTTTGGTTTTCATTTTTCACCACAGCAATTATATAAAATAAAAATATAGTCCCTTCGCAAGGCTTGCTCCACTTGGGTTTGGGTATGCAGGCCGAGGTTGGTTTTATTTATTTAAACATTGTCCATACACTTAATTGTGCCCCAAGCTGAAATTTTTTCCTTTTTCTGTGAAATATTAGTTGTTGCTTCTGTGGTGACTTACCGCCGAGTCATAATGGCAGTTCCTTGTCCGAGGGAAAGACGAGCCAGCAGTTTGGGAGGAAGAGTCACAGTAGGCACATGCCCAGGAGGAGGAAAACTGTGTGCGTGTTTGCCGTAATAAACACACCTTTATTACGGTTAATAACGCTACAGTTTTTCTATGGGAAAAATGAAAACCCATTAATTATTACATGTAAACAAACATACAGTTAGGTCACCAGCTCTTGATCTGGCAGGTTACACTTTTAAACCGAGAGGGTGACACTCCCCTTAATACATTCTGTTTAAACCATTAAACGCTTACAGATACATCATGCGGGGGTACTCCTGTAAAGCAAACTCAGAATTTAATAGTATTACAAATTTTAAAGCTGTGGGAACAAGCCCATGAGCTGCATGGTTAGTTCTGAAAAGTCTTGGTAAATACAGTCCTGTATCCTTCACCCCTCCGAAGAGAGGTCAGAAGAGTCCACCATGCTATCTCAGAGTTTAAAGCACCAAATGTGCTACTTGCAGTGAAAGCCAACGCTCCGCTCCTTCCTCCAAGAAACTCCCTATTATATTTACTGAGAACCAGCTAATTGTAGTTATAACATAGATTTTTGTTTAATATTCTGTGAATAAGCTATGCATATGACCTATAGTTTAACTATCATCTTAGGCGCTTATTTTCTTTTAAATGCATCATTCACCCTTTAAACTGAACACAAATACATAAAACAGTACATTTTAGTTCCGACATGCTGAACTTACTATTTGGGGTTCTTAATGACCTCGTCTATTAATTAAACAATAAGCTAAACATTTCTTTGTGATTGTTAACCACAACTTGAGGTCATAAATTTAGAATTTGCTCCCAGATACAGTACAGAGTTGCAGAGCTAATTAAACAGGCCCATAACTCTACTGCTTCAGGTTTCATCCTCCTTTGATGAAGAATCCTCTCTGGATTTCTCTCTCTCGGAGCTTGGCTACATTCCTCTGGCACCACTTTAAGGCATCTGTTGGGTCGGTAAACAACTTACCCCGATGAACAATCAGGAGTCTTGTAGGAAAAACCATACCGTGATACACGCCAGCTTCCCGGAGCATGGCTCTAGCTCCATCAAACTTTGTGCATTTCTGCTGTGAGGCGTAGCTGATATCCGGGAACATAGGAACTGGCTGACCATCACATAGAAGGATACACTTTTGTCGTACCATTGCCAGAAAGTAATCTCGGTCTGCCACTCCTTCCATGACAGTGACCACAGTCCTCGGTGCTCCTGGGTTGTCCAGGTGGCCGCAAGGCATAACCCGGTAAGCCTTTTGAAATCGCTGGGTCTTTGGTGCTGCCTCCTCACCGAATTGTTGCACCAGCTATTCTTGCAGGAACAAAAGCGATGATTGCCTTCACAACTCTCTGGGAGACCCAGCACTCGCAAGTTGGATGCACGAGCCTGGTTCTCCAGGGTTTCCAGCCTAGATTTGAGGTGAGCATTTTCTTTGATTACCGAGGTTACTGCACCCATTGCAACGTTGCAGCATTCAGTCTTTTTGTAGCTTCGTTTGTGGCTAATGTAACCGAGTCCAATGTTGTCTCAGTACCGGCTATCCTATTAGATTGTCAAATTTATTGGAGAGTCCTGCTACTGTTGAAATAAGACGGTTGATCTTCGTCCCCAACGTTTGCAAGGTTTCTTCTCCCATATCTTCAGTTGGTGCCGACTCACGGCCTTGGGTCGACCTCGTAGCAAAAGCACCTTAAGTAGATTTGGATTTTGCTCCTTCTCCCGAAGATTTATCTTTCCAAGGATTCCCAATATTGTTCTGTAGGTTTTAGGAGGAAACTGGCAGCAAAATTGAGTTTTGCTAGTTCTCAGGAGACGACTTTTAATCCAGTTTTAGTTTTGAAGATATGCAGAGCTCTAGCTAGGAGTGGCCATCTTGCTCGGGCTCCACAGCGCCTCCCCCCAAACCAGTCAGGTTTTTGTAACTGCAGGTTTAGTTAGCCAACTGTGACGTTGCACATTTTGATTGACAGTCTGTACTGTACACCATATGCTAGTTTATAGAAATCTTACCAATTGACATCATTTTGTTTTTCAGGGCATCCTGGTTACCTGGACAAAAGGTTTTAGGGCTACAGACTGTGAAGGAGAAGATGTAGTCAACCTGCTTAGGGAAGCGATTAAAAGGAGAGAGGTGAGCCGCCTTCTCATAGACTTTTTCTGTGCCTCTTACATTAAGCATTACTGTATGATTGAGGGTTGGCTTATGATCAGCTAGTCTAACCCTAGCGGGAAAATGAAGCATGAGGCAAAGCTGAGTACTTAAAGTGCCTTGAGGTAGATCAGTAGATACCCCAGCCCCTGGCGTGCTTTAGTGTTTTTATCAAACAAAACTTTCTATGTTGAAAATAAATGTTTTTATGTAGAATAGCTTCTGATAGTTTTATGTACATGATGGTTTCCAGATGCTGCTATAACCTTTTAGAATGCAGGCAGCCAACCAATCAGATTGCTCCATTTCCTGCCACTAGCATAACCCTTTAGAATATAGGCATGCAGGCAGTACAGCCAGTTGGACTTCTCCAGTTCTACCCATTATTCTGGTTATTACACTTGTTTCTCTCACTCTCTCAGTGCCCAGAGCCCTCCTTCAGCCTGCTGACCCAGCCTCGTCATCCTCCATTTCCCAGTGTTATACTCCTCCTCTAGTAGCCACCATGGATTGCCCTTCATGGGAGTTATCAGGGTGACACCAATCCAGTTTGAAGGGTAGAGCCTGGGTCAGTGGTTTGTGACTCGTGAGTGGCAGGTGTGATTGTGCTGGAGGATGAGGGTTTTTCCCTGTTTGCCCCTCCCCCCAAAGGACATCAGCAGTAACGAGGGATGAACCGTGCTGCAGCGCATGATCTCTCCCCTCCTGAGGAGTACAGTATTCTCCAGGATACTTGGTGTTCCCCCCCAGATGCAAGCGGTAATGCCACTGCTGCTCCGGTAGGGCAGCTCAGCCATTGTTTTATAATGAATTGTAACAGCAGTGCTCGAGAGGGGAAGCAACACAAAACCATCCAGTGTTACTAAATCCAGAGGATGCTTGCTGAAGCACTCAGATGGCTGAGCAAAGTGTGGCAGGACCCTTAAGAACTAAGGAGTTAACTGTGGATGTACCCACTAATGCAGTTCTCTGCAAGGTAAGTCAAACTCTTGTCAAACACTTTCAGGAGTTTAACACCAGTCAAAGGGTAGTGAAGCAGCAGGGCATGGTCTCCCTCCCAAGCAGGAAAACATTCTCCAGGATACTTGAACCTCCTCTGCTCGCGAACTTTTGAGTTTAACACCCATCAGCCAGGTGGTGTAACAACAGGGTGTGGCCTCCCTCCCCTCCGAAGGAGAAATGTTCTCCAGTATACTAGATCCTCCTCCGCCCATGGGCCCTCGACCTTAACATCAGTCAGCCAGATAGTAAAGCAGCAGGACATCATCTCACTACTTCAGTGACCTGGGTTTGAAAATGGATTTGGGTTGCTGGGGGTCACTGGGGAAAGGGGCGAAGACCATCTCACTGGACAGCTCTCCTCCTTTGGGGTGGGGGGATTCTATCTGTCGCAGTCTGACTGCTACCCAGCGGAGGCAGCCACAGGGTCAGGGACTGCTACAGACCCCGATGTGTGTGGCACCTAGGTACATCAGGTCATTGCGTGCCTGCAGCCCCTCAGAGGAAATAGAAAAAATACTGAAGCGGCATGATGGTCACCAGCTGCTCACAGGCTCCACACCACCAACCAGGCACCCACCTCCTGGGCCAGATCCATCCTTATAGGGCACATTGCCAACCAGGCACCCACCTCCCGGGCCAGATCCATCCTCATAGGGCACACCGCCAACCAGGCACCCTCCTCCCAGGCCAGATCCATCCTCATAGGGCACACCGCCAACCAGGCACCCACCTCCCAGGCCAGATCCATCCTCATAGGCCACACCGCCAACCAGGCATCCACCTCCCAGGCCAGATCCATCCTCATAGGGCACACTGCCAACCAGGCACCCACCTCCCAGGCCAGATCCATCCTCATAGGCCACACCGCCAACCAGGCACCCACCACCTGAGCCAGACTGATTCTCACAGGCCCCACACTGCCAACCAGGCACCGACCTCCCAGGCCAGATCCATCCTCAAAGGGCACACCGCCAACCAGGCACCCACCTCCCAGGCCAGGTCCATCCTCATAGACCACACCGCCAACCAGGCACCCATCTCCTGAGCCAGACTGATTCTCACAGGCCCCACAGCGCCAACCAGGCACCCACCTCCCGGGCCGGATCCATCCTCATAGGGCACAACGCCAACCAGGCACCCACCTCCCGTGCCAGTTTCATCCTCATAGGGCACACCGCCAACCAGGCACCCACCTCCTGGGCCATATCCATCCTCGTAGGGCACACCGCCAACCAGGCACCCACCTCCTGGGCCAGACTGATTCTCACAGGCCCCACACCGCCAACCAGGCACCCACCTCCCGGGCCAGATCCATCCTCATAGGGCACACCGCCAACCAGGCACCCACCTCCCAGGCCAGATCCATCCTCATAGGGCACACCGCCAACCAGGCACCCACCTCCTGATCCAGATCCATCCTCATAGGGCACACCGCCAACCAGGAATCCGCCTTCTGGGCCAGATTGATTCTCACAGGTCCCACACTGCCAACCAGGCACCCGCCTCCCAGGCTGGATCCATCCTAACAGGGCCCACACTGTCAATCAGGCAACACCTCCCAGGCCAGATCCGTCCTCGCAGGACCCACACTGCCAAACAGTCACCTGCCTCCCAGACCAGATCCATCCTCACAGGCCCCACACTGAGAACCAGTCACCTGCCTCCCAGACCAGATCCATCCTCACAGGCCTCACAACTCCACTCACACACCCTCCTCCTGGGCCAGATCCATTCTTTCAAGCCCCACAAAGCCAACCAGCCACCTGCCTTCCTGACCAGATCCATCCTTACAGGCCCCACACCGCCAACAAGGCACCCAACTCCCCGGTCAGATCCATCCTAACGGGCCACCGCCAGCCAGGAACATGCCTCCCAGACCAGATCCGTCCACACATGCCCCACACTCCCAACCAGTCAGTACCTTCCAGGACATATCTGTCCACACAGGCCCCACACCACCAGCCAGGCACCCGATGCCCAGGCCAGATCAATCCTAGCTGGCCACCACCAACCAGTCACCTGCCTCCCAGGCCAGATCCATCCTCACAGGCCCCACACTGCCAACCAGTCACCTGCGTCCATGGCTAGATCCATCCTTACAGGCCCCACACAGCCAACCAGTCACCCACCTCCGAGACCAGATCTGTCCTCACAGGCCCCGTACTGCCAGCCAGGCAACATCTTCCAGGCCAGATCCATCCTAACAGGCCCCACACAGCCAACCAGTCACCCGCCTCTCAGACCAGATCCATCCTCACAGGCCCCACAACACCCCCCAGACACCCGATGCCTGGACCAGATCCATCCTAACAGGCCACCGCCAACCAGTCACCTGACTCCCAGGCCACATCCATCCTAGCAGGCCACAGCCAACCAGGAACCTGCCTCCCAGACCAGATCCATCTGCACAGGCCCCACACTCCCAACCAGTCAGTACCTTCCAGGCCAGATCCGTTCACACTGCTAACCAGTCACCTGCCTCCCAGGCCAGATCCATCCCCACAGGCCCTACAGTGCCATCCAGTCACCCACCTCCCAGCCCAGATCCGTCCTCACAGGCTCCACACTGCCAACCAGTCACCCGCCCGGGCCAGATCCATCCTCACAGGCCCCACACAGTCAACCAGTCACATGCCTCCCAGACCAAATCCATCCTCACAGACCCCTACACAGCCAACCAGTCACCCGCCTCCCAGACCAGATCCTCATAGGCCCCACACTGCCAACCAGTGACCCGCCCGCCTGGGCCAGATCCATCCTCACAGGCCCCACACTGCCAACAAGTCACTCGCCTCCCAGACCAGATCCATCCTCACAGGCCTCACATTGCCATCTAAGCACCTACCCCTGGGTCAGATCTGTCATCACAGGCCCCACACTTCCAACCAGTCACCTGCCTCCCAGACCAGATCCATCCTCACAGGCCCCACACAGCCAACAAGTCACTCACCTCCCAGACCAAATCCATCTTCACAGGTCCCACATTGCCATCTAAGCACCTTCCTGGGCCAGATCTGTTGTCACAGGCCCCACACTGCCAACCAGTCACCTGCCTCCCAGACCAGATCCATTCTCACAGGTCCCACACCACAAACCAGGCAAACTCCTCCCGGGACAGATCCATTCTAACAGACCACTGCCAACCAGGCAACACCTCCTGGGCCAGATCCATCATCACAGGCCACACACTGCCAACCAGTCACCTGTCTCCTGGGCCATATCTGTCCTCACAGGCCCCACACTGCCAACCAGGCACACATTTCTTGAGCCAGATCCATTCTAACAGGCCACCACCAACCAGTCACCCACTTCCCGGGCCAGATCCGTCCTCACAGGCCCCACACCCACCAGGCACCCGACGCCTAGGCCAGATCGAGCCTAACAGGCCAGAGTCAAACAGTCACCTGCCTCCCAGGCCAGATCCATCCTCACAGGCCCCACAGTGCCACCCAGTCACCCACCTCCCAGACCAGATCCATCCTCACAGGCTCCACACTGCCAACCAGTCACCCGCCTGGGCCAGATCCATCCTCACAGGCCCCACACAGTCAACCAGTCACATGCCTCCCAGACCAAATCCGTCCTCACAGACCCCTCACAGCCAACCAGTCACCCGCCTCCCAGTCAACCAGATCCTCATAGGCCCCACACTGCCAACCAGTCACCCGCCTGGGTCAGATCCATCCTCACAGGCCCCACACAGCCAACAAGTCACTCGCCTCCCAGACCAGATCCATCCTCACAGGTCCCACAGTGCCATCTAAGCACCTACCCTGGGCCAGATCTGTTGTCACAGGCCCCACACTGCCAACCAGTCACCTGCCTCCCAGACCAGATCCAGTCTCACAGGTCCCACACCACAAACCAGGCAAACTCCTCCCAGGACAGATCCATTCTAACAGACCACTGCCAACCAGGCAACACCTCCTGGGCCAGATCCATCATCACAAGCCACACACCACCAACCAGTCACCTGTCTTCTGGGCCATATCTGTCCTCACAGGCCCCACACTGCCAACCAGGCACACGTTTCCTGAGCCAGATAAATTCTAACAGGCTACCACCAACCAGTCACCCACTTCCCAGGCCAGATCCGTCTTCACAGGCCCCACACCACCAACCAGGCAGCCGACGCCCAGGCCAGATCGATTTTAACAGGCCAGCACCAAACAGTCACCTTCCTCCGAGGCCAGATCCATCCTCACAGGCCCCATACTGCCAACCAGTCACCTGCCTCCCAGGCCAGATCCATCCACACAGCCAACCAGACACCCACCTTCCAGACTAGATCCGTCCTCACAGGCCCCATACTACCAGCCAGGCAACATCTCCCAGGCCAGATCCATCCTAACAGGCCCCACTAAGCCAACCAGTCACCCGCCCCCCCCAGACAAGATCCATCTTCACAGGCTCCACAGTGCCACCTAGACACCCGACTCCAGAGCCAGATCCATCCTAATAGGTCACCACCAACCTGTCACCTGTCTCCCAGGCCAGATCCATCTTAATAGGCCCCACACTCCCAACCAGTCACCTGCCTCCCAGACCAGATCCATCCTCACAGTCCCCACACTGCCAACCAGTCACTTGCCTCCCAGACCAGATCCATCCTCACAGGCCCCATAACTCCACCCAGACACCCGCCTCCTGGGCCAGATCCATTCTTACAGGCCCCACACAGCCAACCAGTCACCCGCCTCCCAGACCAGATCAATCCTCACAGGCTCCACACCGCCAACAAGACAAACTCCTCCGGGCCAGATCCATTTTAACAGGCCACGCCAACCAGGCACACGTCTCCTGAGCCAGATCCATTCTAACTGGCCACCACCAACCAGTCACCCACCTCCCAGCCAGATCCGTCCTCACAGGCCCCACACCACCAACCAGGCACTCGATGCCCAAGTCAGATCGATCCTAACATGACGCTGCCAACCAGTCACCTGCCTCCCAGGTCAGATCCATCCTCACAGACCCCACACTGAGAACCAGTCACCTGCCTCCCAGACCAGATCCATCCTCACAGGCCCCGCAACTCCACCCAGACACCCGCCTCCTGGGCCAAATCCATTCTTACAGGCCCCACACAGCCAACCAGCCACCTGCCTCCCAGACCAGATCCATCCTTACAGGCCCCACACCACCAACAAGGCACCCAACTCCCGGGCCAGATCCATCCTCACAGGCCACTGCCAGCCAGCAACCTGCTTCCCAGACCAGATCCGTCCGCACATGACCCACACTCCCAACCAGTCAATACTTTCCAGGGCATATCTGTCCACACAGGCTCCACACTGCCCACCAGTCACCTGCCTCCCAGACCAGATCCATCTTCACAGGCCCCACACTGCCCACCAGTCACCTGCCTCCCAGACCAGATCCATCCTCACAGGCCCCACAACTCCACCCAGTCATCCGTTTTCCAGCCCAGATCTGTCCTCCTCGGCCCCCCACTGCCAACCAGTCACCCACCTGGGCCAGATCCATCCTCACAGACCCCACACAGCCAACCAGTCACCCGCCTCCCAGACCAGATCCATCCTCACAGGCCCAACAACTCCACCCAGTCATCCGCTTTCCAGCCCAGATCTGTCCTCCTAGGCCCCACACTGCCAACCAGTCACCCGCCTGGGCCAGATCCATCCTCACAGACCCCACACTGCCAACCAGTCACCCGCCTAGGCCATATCCATCCTCATAGACCCTACACAGCCAACCAGTCACCCGCCTCCCAGACCAGATCCATCCTCACATGCCCCACATTGCCAACTAAGCACCTACCCCTGGGCCAGATCTGTCCTCACAGGTCCCACACCGCCAACCAGGTAAACTCCTCCCGGGCCAGATCCATTCTTTTTTTTTATTATTTTCTTTCTGCTTCCTCCTCCATGGAGCAGATCTCTGCGATCCTCCGGCTGCCGACACCCGCATCCCCATGGGCCCGATCTGGCACCCCCACAGAGTCGGCCATTATCACTCACATTGCTCTGTATGCAGGATCCTTTCGAGTACCTGAGGGTGCTGGGCATGGCCATCAGCTGCCAAGATCGAGCTCCGCCATTTTCCACCTGATTTTCTTGTCCCAGAGAGCCGGATGTGCAATGGCGTCTAGGCACATATGTGCCGCCACCCACCGCACTCTCCTCCCCATTCTGCTGCTCGCTGCTGTAGTGCTACTGGCCTCCACCAGTCGCTGCTACAGTGCCCCTACCCCCCCCAAAGGAAGGAGAACAGTGATGGGACGCTCGATCCTTCCTCTCCCCAGCCAGTCCCTGGCGGCCCGAGTCCATTCCCGAACCCAGTTCGCCGGTGTGGAGCGAGGTGTGGCATCCAGCACCTCAACCCTCAGCGCCACAGGGCCAGCCCGGGCCAGATCTATTCTAACAGGCCAGTGCCAACCAAGCAGCACCTCCAAGGCCAGATCCATCGTCACAGGCCGCACACCACCACCAACCAGTCACCTGTCTCCTGGGCCATATCCGTCCTCACAGGATCCATACTGCCAAACAGGCACACGTCTTCTGAGACAGATGCATTCTAAACGGCCACCGCCAACCAGTCACCCACCTCCCGAGCCAGATCCCTCCTCACAGGCCCACCACCACCAACAAGGCAACACCTCCTGGGCCGGATCCATCCTCACAGGCTCACTCTGCCAACCAGGACCCTGCCTCCAGGTCCAGATCCATCCAAACAGGCCCCACACTGCCAACATCTCCCAGGCCGAATCCATCCTCACAGACCCCACACTGCCAACCAGTAACCCTCCTCCTCCTTGGCCAGATTCATCACTCCACAGGCCCTGCATCACTAACCTGCCTCCCAGACAAGATCTGTCCTCAGAGCCCCCACACAGCCAACCAAGCATCTGCCTCCCAGGACAGATCTATTCTCACAGGCCCCACACCGCCAACTAGGCAACACCTCCTGGGTCAGATGCATCCTCACAGGCCTCACACCACAACCAGGCACACTTCTACTGGGCCAGATCCACTGTAACAGGCCACCGCCAACCAGGCAACACTTCCCCATACCAGATCCTTCCGCACAGGCCCCTCATCGCTAACCAGTCACCTGCCTCCTGGGCCAGATCCATCCTCACAGGCCCCACACTGCCAACCAGTCCCCCGCTCCTAGGCCAGATCCATCACACCACTGGCCCTGCACCACCAACCAGCCACCCATCTCCCAGACAAGATCCATCCTCAGAGCCCCCCCCCCACACCCAACCAAGTGCTTGCCTGCCAGGACAGATGTGTCCTCACAGGCCCCACACTGCCAACTAGTTACCCACCTCCTGGCCTAGATCCATCCTCACAGGCCCCACACCACCAACCTGGCACCCACCTCATGGATCAGAGCCATCCTCACAGTAACCACACTACCAACCAGTCACCCACCTCCCAGGCAGATCCGTCCTCACAGGCCCCACACCGCCAACCAGGCACTCACCTCCCAGGCCAGATCCATCCTAACAGGCCCCAGACCGCCAACTTGGCACACACCTCCCAGACCAGATCTGTCCTCACAGGCCCCACACCGCCAACCAGGCACCCACCTTCTGGGCTAGATCCGTCCCCACAGGTCCCACGCTGCCACCAGCCAGCCACCCACCTCCTGGGACATATCCCTCTCCTGACAAGGATGTTGTGCTCCATCAGCACACTGACTTGAGGATCAAGCCATGGGAACACTAAGGAGGATGGGGTACACACCTGGGGAGGGCAGTTGACAGGGCTGGGAGCTAGTTCATGAGTACTGCCCCCTCATGAACAGTGGAGCAAGATCATAACTACAACAGACATGGTCAAGGAGAAAAAACTTCTGTGATATTAGCACAGTTTGAAAACTCAGCCCATTTAAGTAACTTTTGAATAATCCGTCTCCCGGAGGGGGTCATGGGAACAAAACTGAGAACATTCCTTTTTGGCTGGCTAGCAGAAGCCTTTCAGCTAAATAATCTTTTACAAGTGCTCCGAAACGACCAAATCAACCCCCAAAGAATGAAATGATGGAAATCCTGAGGTGCGCACAATGACGGTAGGGATCAATAATGTGGGAGTTGGAGATGCGGTAATGCTGGCAGAGAAGTATACGGGCTACCATTATTCGTTGACGTGCAAGTAAGAATTCTCATTGATATTAGATATTCAGTGAGAGTGAAACAGAAAGTTTTTTGTGGTGTTAGAAATAGGCTTTGTATGTGGGACATCACCCCTATATAATGGCTCCAGTGCATCTCTGCTTATCTGCTTACTAATAACATGCTGTGTTTGTAGGGATCAGCCGAATTATGTTTAAAATATACTTTACAAGTTATGAGTTGGAAATGTTAAAATGGCTGTTCCCACACTTTACAATGTGCAGACCACTTCTTTATCCCAAAGTCCATCATATCCTTTTGGCTCTGGTGGTAGAAACTGCCACAGGAGGGACAGTGCACTCGTTCACTTGTCCTGTAGGTCCTTTGCACAGTTCAGCTGGTGCTGCTGCCTGCTGGAATGTAGTGGATGTTTACTCATGTTAATCAGTGTTGCAACTTCCTTTCTTGAAGTCAAACATCGTTCATTTGTTTTGAATTAACTAAAGCCTGTATCCGATGCTTTAATCTGTTTAAAGATCCATGCTTAAAAGTTTACCGATGGACTTAAATGCCTGACAAAATGGGCTGAAGGGCGTAAGTGCCAAGGTATTGAGGGGTGTCCTGTGGCCTGGCCACGTGTAGCCAGAGTTGAATTGTCTAACTCAGATGTTGTTTAACTCACTCTAAAAGTAACAGCTGTCAGGGATGTAAAATGTTGTAGCACGATAGCATACTGTTTGCTGTATCTACAGTCACACTCCTCACAGGAAAATATTAGAAACAATTTCATAAGATTGCAATAAAGTATAAACTTAAAAATAGAACTAAAAAAAAATCCAAATTGAGAATTATGATCAGCCAGTAGCAGACCCTGAGTCAATAACAAGGTCTCTAGCTCCAGTATAGTGCCTGAAAATATCTCAGCAGATTTATGTTGCTATCTCCTTTATATTCATTGTGCCCAGGAAGTAGACAGACGTAGGTAAACCTCCATACTAAATGTGAAATATAGGAGCAGGTAAACTACTGTAGTGAATGTGAAATACAGGGGCAGGTAAACTACTGTAGTGAATGTGAAATATAGGAGCCAGTAAACTACCGTACTAAATGTGTAATATAGGAGCAGGTTAACTACTGTACGTGAATGTGAAATATAGGAGCAGGTAAACTACTGTACTGAATGTGAAATACAGGGGCAGGTAACCCACTGAAAGTGAAATATAGGACCCAGTAAACTACCATACTGAATGTGAAATATAAGAGCAGATAAACTGCTGTACTAAATGTGAAATATGGGAGCAGGTAAATTATAGAACCAAACCTGAAATATAGGAGCAGGTAAACTACCATACCAAATGGTAAAATATAGGAGCAGCTTAACTACTGTACCAAAGGTGGAATATAGGAACAGGTAAACTACCATTCTAAAGGGGAAATATAGGAGCAGGAAACTACCACGCAAAAGGTGAAATATAGGAGCAGATAATATTGTGTCAAAGGCAGAATATAGGAGTAGGTATCTTAACATACCAAAGGTGAAATTTAGGAGCAGGTAAACTACTATACAAGAGGTAAAATATAGAAGCAGGTAAATTATGGTTCCAAAGGTGAAATATAGGAGCAGGTAACCCACTGTACCAATGGTAAAATACAGGATCAGGTAAATTACCATTCCAAATGTGAAATATAAGAGCAGATAACCCACTGTACCAAAGGTGAAATATAGGCGCAGGTAACCCCACCATACCAAAGGTAAAATATAGGAGCAGGTAAATTACCATTCCAAAGGTGAAATATAGGAGCAGGTAACCCACCATACCAAAGGTAAAATATAGGAGCAGGTAAATTACCATTCCAAAGGTGAAATATAGGAGCAGATAAATTACCATTCCAAAGGTGAAATATAGGATCAGGTTACCCACCATACCAAAGGTAAAATATAGGAGTAGGTAACCCACCATACCAAAGGTAAAATGTAGGAGTAGGTAAATTACCGTTCCAAAGGTGAAATATAAGAGCAGATAACCCACTGTACCAGAGGTGAAATATAGGTGCAGGTAACCCCACCATACCAAAGGTAAAATATAGGAGCAGGTAAATTACCATTCCAAAGGTGAAATATAGGATCAGGTTACCCACCATACCAAAGATAAAATATAGGAGTAGGTAACCCACCATACCAAAGGTAAAATGTAGGAGTAGGTAAATTATCATTTCAAAGGTGAAATATAGGAGCAGGTAATGCACAGTACCAAAGGTAAAATATAGGAGCAGGTAAATTACAGTTCCAAAGGTGAAATATAGGAGCAAGTAACCCACCATACCAAAGGTAAAATATAGGAGCAGGTAAATTACCGTTCCAAAGGTGAAATATAGGAGCAGGTAAATTACCATTCCAAAGGTGAAATATAGGAGCAGGTAAATTACAGTTCCAAAGGTAAAATATAGGAGCAGGTAAATTACAGTTCCAAAGGTGAAATATAGGATCAGGTTACCCACCATACCAAAGGTGAAATATAGGAGCAGGTAAATTACAGTTCCAAAGGTGAAATATAGGAGCAGGTAAATTACCGTTCCAAAGGTGAAATATAGGATCAGGTTACCCACCATACCAAAGGTGAAATATAGGAGCAGGTAACCCACCATACCAAAGGTAAAATATAGGAGCAGGTAAATTACCATTCCAAAGGTGAAATATAGGAGCAGGTAAATTACAGTTCCAAAGGTAAAATATAGGAGCAGATAAATTACAGTTCCAAAGGTGAAATATAGGATCAGGTTACCCACCATACCAAAGGTGAAATATAGGAGCAGGTAAATTACAGTTCCAAAGGTGAAATATAGGAGCAGGTAAATTACCGTTCCAAAGGTGAAATATAGGATCAGGTTACCCACCATACCAAAGGTGAAATATAGGAGCAGGTAAATTACCATTCCAAAGGTGAAATATAGGAGCAGGTAACCCACCATACCAAAGGTAAAATATAGGAGCAGGTAAATTACCATTCCAAAGGTGAAATATAGGAGCAAGTAACCCACCATACCAAAGGTAAAATATAGGAGCAGGTAAATTACCATTCCAAAGGTGAAATATAGGAGCAGGTAAATTACAGTTCCAAAGGTGAAATATAGGATCAGGTTACCCACCATACCAAAGATAAAATATAGGAGTAGGTAACCCACCATACCAAAGGTAAAATGTAGGAGTAGGTAAATTATCATTTCAAAGGTGAAATATAGGAGCAGGTAAATTACCATTCCAAAGGTGAAATATAGGAGCAGGTAACCCACCATACCAAAGGTAAAATATAGGAGCAGGTAAATTACCATTCCAAAGGTGAAATATAGGAGCAGGTAACCCACAGTACCAAAGGTAAAATATAGGAGCAGGTAAATTATCGTTCCAAAGGTGAAATATAGGAGCAGGTAACCCACCATACCAAAGGTAAAATATAGGAGCAGGTAAATTACCGTTCCAAAGGTGAAATATAGGAGCAGGTAACCCACCATACCAAAGGTGAAATATAGGAGCAGGTAAATTACCATTCCAAAGGTGAAATATAGGAGCAGGTAACCCACCGTACCAAAGGTAAAATATAGGAGCAGGTAAATTACCATTTCAAAGGTGAAATATAGGAGCAGGTAACCCACCATACCAAAGGTGAAATATAGGAGCAGATAAATTACCATTCCAAAGGTGAAATATAGGAGCAGGTAACCCACCATACCAAAGGTAAAATATAGGAGCAGGTAAATTACCATTCCAAAGGTGAAATATAGGATCAGGTTACCCACCATACCAAAGGTAAAATATAGGAGTAGGTAACCCACCATACCAAAGGTAAAATGTAGGAGTAGGTAAATTACCGTTCCAAAGGTGAAATATAAGAGCAGATAACCCACTGTACCAGAGGTGAAATATAGGTGCAGGTAACCCCACCATACCAAAGGTAAAATATAGGAGCAGGTAAATTACCATTCCAAAGGTGAAATATAGGAGCAGGTAACCCACAGTACCAAAGGTAAAATATAGGAGCAGGTAAATTACCATTCCAAAGGTGAAATATAGGATCAGGTTACCCACCATACCAAAGATAAAATATAGGAGTAGGTAACCCACCATACCAAAGGTAAAATGTAGGAGTAGGTAAATTATCATTTCAAAGGTGAAATATAGGAGCAGGTAAAGCACAGTACCAAAAGGTAAAATATAGAGCAGGTAAATTACAGTTCCAAAGGTGAAATATAGGAGCAAGTAACACCGTACCAAAGGTAAAATATAGGAGCAGGTAAATTACCGTCCAAAGGTGAAATATAGGAGCAGGTAAATTACCATTTCAAAGGTGAAATATAGGAGCAGGTAAATTACAGTTCCAAAGGTAAAATATAGGAGCAGGTAAATTACAGTTCCAAAGGTGAAATATAGGATCAGGTTACCCACCATACCAAAGGTGAAATATAGGAGCAGGTAAATTACAGTTCCAAAGGTGAAATATAGGAGCAGGTAAATTACCGTTCCAAAGGTGAAATATAGGATCAGGTTACCCACCATACCAAAGGTGAAATATAGGAGCAGGTAACCCACCATACCAAAGGTAAAATATAGGAGCAGGTAAATTACCATTCCAAAGGTGAAATATAGGAGCAGGTAAATTACAGTTCCAAAGGTAAAATATAGGAGCAGATAAATTACAGTTCCAAAGGTGAAATATAGGATCAGGTTACCCACCATACCAAAGGTAAATATAGGAGCAGGTAAATTACAGTTCCAAAGGTGAAATATAGGAGCAGGTAATTACCATTCCAAAGGTGAAATATAGGAGCAGGTTACCACCATACCAAAGGTGAAATATAGGAGCAGGTAAATTACAGTCCAAAGGTGAAACCCACCATACCAAAGGTAAAATATAGGAGCAGGTAAATTACCATTCCAAAGGTGAAATATAGGAGCAGGTAACCACAGTACCAAAGGTGAAATATAGGAGCAGAGTAAATTACACGTTCCAAAGGTGAAATATAGGAGCAGGTAAATTACAGTTCCAAAGGTGAAATAAGAGCATGGTAACCCACCATACCAAAGGTGAAATATAGGAGCAGGTAACCCACCATACCAAAGGTAAAATGTAGGAGTAGGTAAATTATCATTTCAAAGGTGAAATATAGGAGCAGGTAATGCACAGTACCAAAGGTAAAATATAGGAGCAGGTAAATTATAGTTCCAAAGGTGAAATATAGGAGCAAGTAACCCACCGTACCAAAGGTAAAATATAGGAGCAGGTAAATTACCGTTCCAAAGGTGAAATATAGGAGCAGGTAAATTACCATTCCAAAGGTGAAATATAGGAGCAGGTAAATTACAGTTCCAAAGGTGAAATATAGGAGCAGGTAAATTACAGTTCCAAAGGTAAAATATAGGAGCAGGTAAATTACAGTTCCAAAGGTGAAATATAGGATCAGGTTACCCACCATACCAAAGGTGAAATATAGGAGCAGGTAAATTACAGTTCCAAAGGTGAAATATAGGAGCAGGTAAATTACCGATCCAAAGGTGAAATATAGGATCAGGTTATCCACCATACCAAAGGTGAAATATAGGAGCAGGTAACCCACCATACCAAAGGTAAAATATAGGAGCAGGTAAATTACCATTCCAAAGGTGAAATATAGGAGCAGGTAAATTACAGTTCCAAAGGTAAAATATAGGAGCAGATAAATTACAGTTCCAAAGGTGAAATATAGGATCAGGTTACCCACCATACCAAAGGTGAAATATAGGAGCAGGTAAATTACAGTTCCAAAGGTGAAATATAGGAGCAGGTAAATTACCATTCCAAAGGTGAAATATAGGATCAGGTTACCCACCATACCAAAGGTGAAATATAGGAGCAGGTAAATTACAGTTCCAAAGGTGAAATATAGGATCAGGTTACCCACCATACCAAAGGTGAAATATAGGAGCAGGTAAATTACAGTTCCAAAGGTGAAATATAGGAGCAAGTAACCCACCATACCAAAGGTAAAATATAGGAGCAGGTAAATTACAGTTCCAAAGGTGAAATATAGGATCAGGTTACCCACCATACCAAAGATAAAATATAGGAGTAGGTAACCCACCATACCAAAGGTAAAATGTAGGAGTAGGTAAATTATCATTTCAAAGGTGAAATATAGGAGCAGGTAATGCACAGTACCAAAGGTAAAATATAGGAGCAGGTAAATTACAGTTCCAAAGGTGAAATATAGGAGCAGGTAACCCACCATACCAAAGGTAAAATATAGGAGCAGGTAAATTACCGTTCCAAAGGTGAAATATAGGAGCAGGTAACCCACCATACCAAAGGTAAAATATAGGAGCAGGTAAATTACCGTTGCAAAGATGAAATATAGGAGCAGGTAACCCACCGTACCAAAGGTGAAATATAGGAGCATGTAAATTACCGTTGCAAAGGTGAAATATAGGAGCAGGTAACCCACCGTACCAAAGGTGAAATATAGGAGCAGGTAAATCACCATACCAAAGGTGAAATATAGGAGCAGGTAAATTACAGTTCCAAAGGTGAAATATAGGAGCAGGTTACCCACCATACCAAAGGTGAAATATAGGAGCAGGTAACCCACCGTACCAAAGGTGAAATATAGGAGCAGGTAAATTACCGTTGCAAAGGTGAAATATAGGAGCAGGTAACCCACCGTACCAAAGGTGAAATATAGGAGCAGGTAAATTACAGTTCCAAAGGTGAAATATAGGATCAGGTAACCCACCATACCAAAGGTAAAATAATGGAGCAGGTAAATTACAGTTCCAAAGGTGAACTATAGGATCAGGTTACCCACCATACCAAAGATAAAATAACGGAGCAGGTAAATTACAGTTCCAAAGGTGAAATATAGGATCAGGTAACCCACCGTACCAAAGGTAAAATATAGGAGCAGGTAAATTACCATTCCAAAGGTGAAACATAGGAGCAGGTAACCCACCATACCAAAGGTAAAATATAGGAGCAGGTAAATTTCCATTCCAAAGGTGAAATATAGGAGCAGTTAACCCACCATACCAAAGGTAAAATATAGGAGCAGGTAACCCACAGTATCAAAGGTAAAATATAGGCGCAGGTAACCCACTGTACCAAAGGTGAAATATAGGAGCAGGTAACCCACAGTACCAGCTTCTAGCTTCTTTTGCTTCTGGATCTGATCTTGCAAGGACCAATACAGCAAAGACTAAATCCATGCCAGAGGTGAAATACAGTATAGGAGCAGGTAAACTACCGCACCAAAGGTGAACTATAGGAGCCGGTAACCCACTGTACCAAAGGTGAAATATAGGAGCAGTTAAATTACTAAACCAAATGTGAAATACAGGAGCAGGTAAACTACTGTAGTGAATGTGAAATAGAGGAGCTGGTAAACCACTGAATGTGAAATATAGGACCCGGTAAACTACTATACTGAATGTGAAATATAGAAACAGGTAAACTGCCAAACTAAATGTGATTATATAGGAGCAGGTAAACTACCGTACCAGATGTGAAAAATAGGTGCAGGTAAATTATCATACCAAAGGTGAAATAAAGGAGCAGGTAAACTACCGTACCAAATGTGAAATATAACAGCAGATTAACTACCATTTCAAATGTGAAATATAGGAGCAGGTAAACTAGTGTACCAAAGGTGAACTATAGAAGCAGGTAAAGTACTGTATCAAAGGTGAAATATAGAAACAGGTAAACTCTCATACCAAGGGTGAAATATATAGGGGCAGGTAAACTACCATATCAAAAGTGAAATATAAGAGCAGGTAAACTACAGTACCAAAGGTGAAACATAGAAGCAGGTAAAGTACTGTATCAAAGGTGAAATATAGGCGCAAGTAAATTACCAAAGGTGAAATATAGGAATAGGTAGACTACCATATCAAATGTGAAATATAGGAGCAGGTAAACTTCTGTACCAAAGTTGAAATATAGGAACAGGTAAACTACCGAACCAAAGCTAAAACATAGGAGCAGGAAAACTGCCATAGCAAATGATAAAATATGAGGGCAGCTTAACTACACTGTACCAAAGGTGTGATATAGGAACAAGTAAACTACCATTCCAAAGGTGGAATATAGGAGCACGTAACTACCACACAAAAGGTGGAATATAGGAGCAGGTAATATTGTATCAAAGATGGAATATAGCAGTAGGCATCTTAACACACCAAAGGTAAATATAGGAGCAGGTAAACTAGCATTACAAATGTGAAATATAGGAACAGGTAAAGTACAATATCAAATGTGAAATATAGGAGCAGGAAACTACCGCACCAAAGGTGAAATACAGGAGCAGGTAAAGTAGTATACCAGAGGTGAAATATAGGAGCAGGTAAACTATTGTACCAAAGGTGAAATATAGGAGCAGGTATCCTACAGCAACAATGGTGAAATATAGGAACAAGTCAACTACTGTGCCATGGTACAATATAGGAGCAGGTAATCCACCGTATTGAATTTGAACTATAGGCCCAGGTAAACTTATTTATTATTATATATTTATTTATTTCATTTTTGTTGACCGGGTAAATTCACTAGACAAATTTTGCCTATTTTCAGGCAGGACCGAGGGGAGGGGGATACAGATGAATGCCAACTAACCTTGAACCAGATTAAGCTGTTGGTGGTATTTGTAGTGACTCACATCCTCTTTACCCCCCCCAGCTTACCTGCATGCCCTGTGTTCTGGTGGCCCCAAGGATGAACCAGGAAACTACAGACCAGTGAGCCTCACATCCATCGTGGGTAAGCTAATGGAGACTATCCTGAAGGAGAGGCTGGTGGCCCTCCTAGAGGCCAAAGGACTACAGGACAGCAGACAGCATGGCTTCATACGTGGCAGATCCTGCCAAACCAACCTGGTCAAGTTCTATGACTGGGTAATTAGGCAACTGGACAGGGGCCATGCAAGGGATGTCCTGTATCTGGACTTCAGTAAGGCATTTGACTTAGTGCCACATGGAAGGCTGGGAAGGAAGTTAGTAAGCACAGGGGCGGGTGCAAAGCTGGTGAGATAGGTAGGAAACTGGCTGCAGGGAAGGCAACAGAGGGTGGTGGTGGATGGGGAGCTCTCACAACTAAGGGCAGTGACGAGTGGTGTTCCACAGGGCTCAGTGTTGGGACCAGTGTTGTTTGGGATATTCATTGCAGACATATCATGAGACATCAAGAGCAAGATCAGTCTGTTTGCTGATGATACCAAGGTAGGCGTGGTGGTGGTGGATGGCCTAGGGGATGGCAGGGTTGCAGGATGATCTGGCAAAGCTTGAAACCTGCTCAGACACCTGGCAACTGGGCTTTAATGCCAAAAAGTGCAAGGTGCTGCATTTTGGGATGAAGAACCCAAGGAGGAGTTACCAGCTACGGGGAGTGCAGCTAGCCCAGACAGAGGAGGAGAAGGATCTGGGTGTGCTCATTACAGGGTCAATGAACAACTCGGCACAATGTAGGAAGGCAGCTGCAAAGGCCAACAAAATGCTGGGTTGTACTGCAAGAGGTATATCCTCGAGGTGGAGTTGTGGGGCCTGTGAGGATGGATCTGCCACTGTACAGGTCACCACACCTGGAGTACTGCATGCAGTACTGGCGTCCATATCTGAAGAGGGACATTAAGTTACTGGAGGGGGTGCAGCGCAGAGCGACAAAGATGATCAAGGGGCCGGGGGGACTTATCATACGAGAGGAGGTTGAAGGAGTTGAACATGTACTCACTGGAGGAGAGGAGAGACAGGGGTGACATGATTAAAACCTTTAAATACATGAAAGGAATAAACAAGACAGGTACAGAGGGGCTGTTCAAAGTAAGGGAGGGGAGGGACACCAGGGGCCATGATATGAGACTGGATGGAGGAAGGTTCAGGAGGGAGATGAGGAGACACTTTTTTACAGAGAGGGTGGTGGCTGGGTGGAATGCATTACCTGCATAAGTGGTATGCAGTAGAACAGTGGACTGCTTCAAACGAGGATGGGACAGGACAAGGGGGAGGGTTAATGAAGGGGAAGGGTGGAAGGGAGGGGCAGCTGCAGAATAAGGGGTGCTAGCTGCACATTCGAGCAGACTTGATAGACCTCTAGGCCTTTATCTGCTGGCAAATTTCGTATGTTCATATGTTCGTATGGTGCTCCTCTTCCTCCTCCTCCTCCTCCTTCTCCTCCTCTGAAATAGATTCTCCTCCTGCAACTTAGGGGGAGAGAAAGCAGCGATCTGGGGAAACTAGCGGAGAGGTGGGGGGGGGGACAGCTGGGTTTTTAGTGTCAAAAAGTGCAAAGTCATGCACCTGGTGCAGGGAAACCCAGGGGCTGTGTGTAAGATGGGGGGTACTTACAGTCACCAAGCAAGAGAGGGACCTTGGGGTAATCACATCTGATGATCTCAAGGTGGCAGGGCAGTGAAACAATGCAATTGGCAAGGCTAGTAGGATTCTGGGGTGCATAGGGAGGGGTATTTGTAACAGAAGGGATGTGGTGGTGCCACTGTATCACTGACTAGTGAGACCCCACCTAGAGAACTGTGTACAGTTCTGGAGGTCACACCTCTGCAAGGACATTGACAGGGAGGTAGCAATCCGGAGGAGGGTTACCAAAATGGTGTGGGGGTTGCATGAGAAACAATATGAGGAAAGGCTGCAGGAACTCAACGTGTACTCCCTGGAGGAGAGGTAAGCAAGAAAGGACATGATTGAGACCTATAAGTACCTCACAGGGGTGAACAAGGTGCAGGAGGGGAATCTGTTTCAGAGGAGGAGGAGCACCAGAACACGGAGGCATGCAGGTAAGCTTGGGGGGGGGGGTTAAGAGGGATGTGAGGAATACTTCTTCACTCAAAGGGTGATGGACACCTAGAACAGCTTGCCAGAGGAGGTGGATGGGGTGAAGACAGTGGGAGGCTTCATGCATGCGTGGGTTAGCCACTTGGGCTGAATAAGTAGTGAAAAGAGAGAATGGAGGGACACCAGGGACCGAATAGAGTCCAGGATGTAGTAACAAACAGGGAAAATAGGGCAGACTAGATGGGCCTGCTGATTCTTTTCTGCTGACAAACTATTATATTTCTATGAAATATAGGAACAGTAAACTACCATACTAAATGTGAAACATAGGGGCAGGTAAACTATTGTACCAAATGTGAAACATAGGGGCAGATAAACTACCATACCAAATGTGAAATACAAAGGCAGGTAAACTATTGTACCAAATGTGAAACATAGGAGCAGGTAAACTACCGTACCAAATGTGAAACATAGGAGCAGGTAAATTACCAAACCAAATGTGAAACAGGTGCAGGTAAACTACTGTACCGAAAATGAAATATAGGAGCCATGTAAACTTATGTACCAAATGTGAAACATAGGAGCAGGTAAATTACCATATCAAATGTGAAATATGGGAGCAGGTAAACTACAGTACCAAAGGTGAAATACAGGAGCAGGTAAACTACCGTACCAAATGTGAAATACAGGAGCAGGTAAATTGCCACACCAAATATGAAATACAGGAGCAGATAAACTACCGTACCAAATGTAAAATATAGGAGCAGGTAAACTGCAGTACCAAAGGTGAAATACAGGAGCAGGTAAACTCCTGTACCAAAGTGAAACATAGGAGCAGGTAAACTACCATACCAAATGTGAAACATAGGGGCAGGTAAACTACTGTACCAAATGTGAAACATAGGGGCAGGTAAAATACCATACCAAATGTGAAATACAGGAGCAGGTAAACTACCATACCAAATGTAAAGTACAGGAGCAATTAAACTACCGTACCAAATGTGAAATACAGGAGCAGGTAAATTGCCATACCAATGTGAAATACAGGAGCAGGTAAACTACTGTACCAAATGTGAAATACAGGAGCAGGTAAACTATTGTATCAAAGGTGAAATATAGTAGCAGGTAAAGTGCTGTTCTAAAGATGAAGTATAAGAGCCAGTAAACTTCTGTACCAAATGTGAAATATAGGAGCAGGTAGAATTCCATACCAAAGGTAAAATATAGGAGCAGCTAAACTACTGTACTAAATGTGAAATATAGGAGCAGGTAAACTGCTGTACCAGATGTGAAATATAGGAGCAGGTAGAATTCCATACCAAAGGTAAAATATAGGAGCAGCTAAACTACTGTACTAAATGTGAAATATAGGAGCAGGTAAACTGTGTACCAAATGTGAAAGACAGGGGCAACTAAACTACCATACCAGATGTGAAATATAGGAGCAGCAAAACCGCCATGTTGGTAACAACAGCTTGTAGTAGCATCCCAGGGTGAGGGTGTGGTGCCTTGAAGGGTAGTAGCATCCCTGGATGAGGATGTGGTGCCATGAATTGGTGCACTCCTGACCCCCATGGCCAACAGGTTGCAGCCTGATGCAGTTGTTCCAACATTCCGGGAGGAACACCAGGAGACTGGCTCCATCATCTCGCAACGTGGATGAGCCCACCTCTGACATCCCTGTGAACAAGACGTGGTGGCAGTAGAGGACAGAATAGGAGAGAACTCTGCCATGTAACTGAAGCACGCTTCGATTCCCTGCCCCTGACATGCTTCTCACTGGTGCTTCTGTCGAAACCCTGTCATGGGAGGTTAACCAGTGAGCCTTGCTGTCTAGAAATATGCAAGGCAAGGCACTTGGGAGGGGGATTGGTAGATTGGGTGGTAGGCTGGAAAAATAAAATACCCCCCCCCCCAAACGTACATAGATCATATGCATATCTCCACATGTGGACTGGGCCCAATCCTCCCTTCACTGCGCCATTCTTTCCTTCCTTTACAATTTTATTGGAACACTGTCAACTCTCGTACTTTTTTTTATCTTTGAACTCGTATTTTAGGGCTTTCAGAAATACACAGTGCATTGCACCTCATAATGGGCACCAGAATACAGTGATGTTCTTAAGTGGCACACAGGAAATGAAGACATTACAAATGAGTCTCGGAAATGAGGAAATTTGAGGGTGCAACCCAGTGACAGCGTTGCAGGGTTTAAAACATGAGTCGAATTGGACCCACTGGTGTAAGAAATGTGGGTCTAAAGAGGAACCTACTGGGTCAAAACATAATCAGTGGCAGATTTTGAACAGTTTACAGTCCCTTCATTTAGTTATTGTTAATGAATAGGTGCATCAGTTTGGACCCACTGGCAAAGGAAAGGGGTCAGTTAGGGAAAGGATGCAACTTCTGCCCTTTTGTTGCATGTTAGCACTGTCACTGGTGCAACCTCAGGTCAGCTTCCCAAGGGAGACCTTTACAGGAACTGTACAATATTAATGCCAGCCATCTTTGTGGCTTCTGATAGCAAAGCCAGTAGGGAGAAATACTGTTTATAATTACGCAGCATTTTTAGCAGTGTTTATTATAAATACTGTATGTATTATAAATGTGGTGTGCTTTATAAATGCGGTGTTTATTATAAACGCTGTGTGTATTATATATGCGGTGTTTATTATAAACATGGTGTTCATTATAAATGCTGTGTGTATTATAACTGCTGTGTGTATTGTATATGCAGTGTTTATTATAAATGCAATGGTTATTATAAATGCGGTGTTTATTATAAATGTGGTTATAAATGTGGTGTTTATTATAAATGCAGTGGTTATTATAAATGCGGTGTTTATTATAAATGCAGTGGTTATTATAAATGCGGTGTTTATTATAAATGTGGTGTTTATTATAAATGCAGTGGTTATTATAAATGCGGTGTTTATTATAAATGCAGTGGTTATTATAAATGCGGTGTTTATTATAAATGTGGTTATTATAAATGTGGTGTTTATTATAAATGCTGTGTTTATTTAAATGGAGCATTTATAGTTGTTATTTAACTACTCAAACTTTATACATAATTTTTTTTATTGATTGTAAAACATAATTTATAGAATAGTGTATAGGTGGGTCTGCATAATGAGAATTTTATACACAGTCGAGGGTTTATAATAGCATCACACCCTGAGGTTGTGTATAAAATTCAAGTTTTTTGCACATCCACCCATGTATTTTTTTCTTTTTTTGTAATTGCTGGGGATCATTTTTCACCCCAACACATCAGCACCGTAATGTGAATATGGCAATGTTATATTAAAAAAAGAACAGTGTGGCCAGTAGATGGTGCAGCTGTTTAAAGTAAGTGTTGGCTCTTTGTGTTCACTGGTTTTGTCTCCCTCCCTCTCTCTCTCTCACTCTCTCTGTCTGTGGCTCCAGTCTACATCTCTTCAGCAGCACAAGTTTACATGCAGTTGGCTGAGGTCAGTGGCGAAGCTGGGGGGCTGGGGGCGGCCGCCCTCCTGGCTGCCCCAGTGTGAGTAGTGGTGCCCCACCATCTTTATTCACTATTTACTGCCCATCGTGGAGCCCATGATTGACTGAAAGGCCCCCCCCGGCTCCCAAATGCTCCCAAACCTGGCTCCGCCACTGGCTGAGGTGTGGTGCAGTTTGAAGTTTTACTTTTTTTTTTAAATTGTGCTCACTAAGACTCGAACCAGGAGATAGTTATTCAGCTGGGGTGCAAAGGACTGAAGCAGGGCAGATAAAATCCAGTGCGTTTGTGTGTACCAGGTAGAGCCGTGTAAGGAGGTGCGGGGAAGAGTGTGGAAGAGAACGAGTGTGGGCATGCGCTCAACAAGGGAAATCCAGTGTGTGTTCATGGCGATTATGGCCAGGTTTCCCTTTGGGAGAAAGTGCTCCCTAGTTATAATATAATACCAACTATATAACATTTCAATTACCATAGGATTTTCTGTATCCTTAGACTGTTACAGTTTATCACTTACATTATAGTATAATACAGTCTTAATCTTAAATGAGCAATCTAGTTTTGCTTTGATCGAATAATGTACCACATAAACCATACATGAGCTAAAGAAATACAGTGCATGCAACACAGTCTTGTATTTCTACGTACACATTGGGCTATATGCAATCCCCTACAGGTCCGAAAGTGGTGATGACAAGAGGCATGGTATTCCCTATACATCCAAGGATGATCGTGAAACGGGATATAATGTTCCCTACAGGTTCAAGGGCGGTACTGAAAAGGGATATACTATTCCCTATACATCCAAGCATGTTAGTGAAAAGCGATATACTGTTCCCTGCAGGTCTGAGGGCAGTACTGAAAAGAAATATACTAATCTTACTTCAAGAGAGCTCTTGCAGTAGATAATTACTTGTAGGACTGCGCATCCTGGCGTTAAGACCACACTGAAATTTTTTGCTAGCAGTGTCTGATGGGGGACCACCCACCCGACATCCCGTGACGGCTGTCAGTGTGACACTATACAGTAGGCGGCCCCCATGTCCGCCGTCCAGTTCTTTTCCGCCAACCTGTGCACATCAGACCTTCTGAATCTCGTTGCAGCAGTTTAATCGCTTTAATTTCGGATGAGTATCCGTTTTTTCTCTATTATGCAGTTTACATATCTTCATGTATGTCTTTCACCTCATCTACAGAATCGCATAAAAACAAGTGCGATTCTTGCAGCGTCCAGCTACCACATAAGGATCAACATACCCTCTCCTTCTTCTGCTTGGGCCCAGACCATAACATTGAGGAGTGTGAGGCCTGTTCCTAGTTCAACCAGGCCACACGGTAAAGGCACCAACAGTCCCTTTAGGCCATCTCCTCAAGCTAAAAATGGCATTGATTGAAAAGGATTTCAAAAAACTTAAAAGTGCCTCCTCCTCCTCTCCAACTGATCCCCACAAGAAGAAGAGGGACAAAGAAAAACTCAGGGGCCAGGAGCAGTCCTATCACCCAAAGCCACCCTCGGGCACTTCGGGTGAGCAGTGTCCCCCTTCCTCTTACATTTTGTTTTTTCTCCCCGTTTACACCCCGTCCCCATTCTCTTGCATGCACGCATATGGAGGCACGCGCATGTCACGTCCTGAGACCTCCCAGCTTGCCGCCCACTCCTGCCTACATGGTCACCCAGTGGCAGTGGAACTATGGGGGGGGGACAACCTCCCCAGGAAAGTAGAACTGCCCCCCCATGTACTGGCACCCAGATGACCCGAGGTCATTCTCTAACCCGGTGCAGCACGAGGTAAGGCATAGTGCCTCAGCCCTCTGTGCCTCCGGGCTGGCTGGCTACTGCTGTTTATACCCTGTTAGCAGCTGTCCATTTGGGAACAAAATGGCTAAATAACTAAAACAAAAGAGGCAGTAACTAACAGAAAATAGGGAGGCTAGCCAAACTGATAATTCATCTTGGCATCTAAAGCCAATACTGGGATCATTCTTTGTATCACACGGGGGGGGGGGGTGATAAGGACTTCCATGTGGAAGTCAGATTAGAAGAAACCATCGAGGGCGTCCCGGAAAACTGGTGCCCCACACTGAATTTAGGGAAACTGGTAAATAGTGCATATAGTCAGAATACCAGTACCCCACACGGCATGGAAGAAAATTGGAAATAGTGCATATAGTCAGAATACCGGTACCCCACACTGAATTTAAGGAAACTGGCAAATAGTGCATATAGTCAGAATACCGGTACCCCAAGCTGCATTGACGAAAACTGAGAAATAATGCATATAATCAGAATACCGGTACCCCACACTGCAGTGAAGAAAACTGGAAATAGTTTGTATAGTCAGAATACCGGTACCCCACACTGCATTAATGGAAACTGAGAAATAATGCATATAATCAGAATACTGGTACACCACACTGCGTGGAAAAAAAATGGTAATTAGTGCATACCGTCAGAATACTGGTACCCCACACTGCATGTAAGAAAACTTGAGAAATAGTGCATATTGTCAGAATACCGGTACACCACACTGCATTGAAGAAAACTGGTGAATAGTGTGTATAGTCAGAATATTGGTACCCCACACTGCATTAAAGAAAACTGAGAAATAGTGCATGTAGATAGAACACCGGTACACCACACTGCATTAAAGAAAACTGGTAAATATTGTGTATATAGTCAGAATACCGGTACCCCACACGGCATGGAAGAAAACTGAGAAATACTGCATATAGCATACATAACATTGCATCCCCCTCCAATACTGGATTAAAATATCTAATTTGTTTATTATCAGCACCATAGCAGCAGTCAGTTATACTAAGTAAAAATGAGTTGTACTAAAAATGCCATCCTGATTCTGAAAATTTATGTTTTACTCTTTAAAGGAATTTGAACTGGATATTGTTGCAATCGTGAATGACACAGTGGGGACGATGATGACCTGCGCATACGAGGACCCAAACTGTGAAATTGGTCTGATTGTAGGTAGGAATTCAAATGCCTTCGTTTTTTGTTTTTCCTTGGGGAGGGGCCATTTTGTGCTTTTTCAAAATGGAAGTCTTTTGTAAGTAAAAAAAATAAAGCATTGCATTGTCAAAAATAAACCTCTTAATCTGGTAGCAAGACAGGAAATGCTGTGGAATTCACCAGATGCTTTTACTGTAAGTGCCTAATTTATTGATGTCCCCGGTTCCATATGAAAATTAACACATTCTTATTTTGGTAACAGGCTGCATAATGAGCGCTTAAGGGTTTACAGTCAGGGTTCAGTGCCAGAGAGAGAGAGAGAGAGAGAGATGAGCCCCCACAGAGTGGGTTTAATGGACAGTAACAAAGCAAGTCCACCTGAAAAAAAATGGAGCACTCACCGATAGTGGGAAAAATAATTTATTGCCAGTTACAAAGACTTGGAGCAAACCACCCCTTCTGTACACCGCACACTAAATATGGAGCTTCATCAGGGAACAACAAACCACGGCTTGTGTCCTGGTGTGGTCAAGGGAGGAATTTGGGTTTTCATCCATGAGTGTAGGAATGTATACTCCCAAGTATGGGTCCCTGAGGGCCTGCGGAGGATGGACAGAAGCTAGGCGTCACTGGCGGAATCTTGTGGATGCCAACCACCTTATTTTGTTAGAGTATTATAAACTCTGTCATCAGCGATTTCCCGTAAGAAGGCAGAATTCCTGTCCAAGGAAATTGCTGTTGCGAGGAATCGATCAGCTCAGTTCTTCCGAACTGTGGACAGGTTGTGCAACCCAGCTTGTCTACAGCTCCGTCGAGTTCTTTCACAAATGGAGTGTGACGAGATCGCTCGATTCTTTGCGAATAAGGTGGCCGACATCAGGCAGGAATTCCATCAGTCCCGTCCTATGGGAGATGCTGTTGGTCGGTGCTCGGTCACTATGTCCGGTGTTTCCTAGAGTACCTTTGACCTGCCGGAGTCCGTTGATATTATGAGGATTGTCCAGGGGATGCGCCCCACGTGCTGTAGTTTAGACCTGGGCCCTACTTCCCTGATTTTGGGTTGTAGTGATATCTTGGCCCGGTCTTAGCTCAGATCGTCTGGTGCTCCTTGGAATCGGGTGAGTTTCCAAGGTCCCTGAAGGAGGCGGTGGCAACACCTCTTCTGAAGAAAGCTTCTTTGGACCCAGAGACTCTGGCAAACTACAGACCTATTTCGATCCTTCCTTTTGTGGGAAAGGTTTTTGAGAAAGTTGTGGCAACTCAACTGGAGAACCATTTAACCATCCATAATTTATACGAACTTCTCCAATCAGGTTTTCGTAAGAGGCATAGCACTGAGACTGCTCTGGTTCGGGTGCTCAGTGATCTCCTGATGGCGAGAGATCGGAAAAACCGTTCCATCTTGGTACTCCTTGATCTCTCCTCAGCTTTTGACACCGTGGACCATGGGGTCCTGCTCGAGCACCTGAGGTCCATTTGTGGGCTGTCTGGTACAGTGCTCAGATGGTTTTTATCTTTCCTCACCTGTAGAACTCAGAGAGTTGTCTCGGGAATATATTTTTCCAAGTCTTTCTCTCTGCCTTGTGGGGTGTCTCAGGGCCCGGTGCTGTCTCTCATGTTGTTCGCAGTGTATATGCTGCCCCTCGGAGACATTGTAAGACAGTATGGGCTGAGGTTTCACTGCTATGCTGATGATACCCAGCTCTGCCTGTCTTTTGCTCCCGACCAGGTTAGTGTTATCTCGGTATTTAACAGCTGCCTCATTGAAATCCAGGATCGGATGAGTTCCAGCAGGTTGAAGTTGAACGCAGGAAAGACTGAGGTTTTGGTGGTGGACCCGGGTCGCAGCACAGAGGGGTTGAGGACTGATCTGCCCTCTGGTTTATTTTTGGGGGGCGCTCAGATCCATAACTCTGAACGGGTGCGTGACCTGGGAGTGGTACTTGACGATGGGCTGACCCTTCGTCATCAGGTATCGGCAGTGGTCAAGTTAGCCTTTAAC
Organism: Neoceratodus forsteri; assembly: GCA_016271365.2. NCBI lineage: Eukaryota > Metazoa > Chordata > Ceratodontiformes > Ceratodontidae > Neoceratodus > Neoceratodus forsteri. The sequence goes on along the minus strand of CM028135.1, from coordinate 1,102,219,607 downwards.
CATCTTAGGAACATTGCCAGGACCAAGCAACTCGTTCCGTCCAGTGACCTGCCTGTTTTGATCCACGCCTTTGTGACCTCGCACCTTGACTACTGTAACTCCCTTTACTTAGGGCTTCCTGGGGTTGATATCCGCCGCTTGCAGCTAGTGCAGAACGCTGCTGCACGTTTATTGACTGGGGTATCAAGGAAATCCCATATTGCCCCAATGCTGCACGATCTGCACTGGCTGCCGGTTCAGTGGCGGATCACCTTTAAGGTAGGTTTGTTAACCTACAAAGCCCTACACGGACTTGGTCCTGACTACTTGAAAGAGCTTCTGATTCCCTACACCCCTGTGCGACAGCTCCGCTCGGCTGATGAGGAGTTGCTGGAGATTCCGAGGGTTAGTTTAAAGTCTTCTGGGGCTCGTGCTTTTGTGTTTGTTGCCCCAACCCTCTGGAATTCTCTGCCACGTCAGCTACGGGAGTGCAGGACGGTGGGGAGCTTTAAGCAGGCACTGAAAACTTTCTTATGGAGCAAAGCTCTTCCTGATTTTCTGTGATTTTATCTATATTTATTGAATTTACTAATTTTTTTTGTATCTGTGAAGTGCCATGATATTATGAAAGGCGCTTTATCAAATAAAGTTATTATTATTATTAAGTAAGCCATGGCTTACAAGTTGCGTGGAGCAGGGGACAGCATTTCGGGGCCCTGCCCTTTGATTTTGGTTTCTCCTACTGTCAGATACCCAGCCGTACAGGTGTTATAATGTGAACGCTGTGATCTGATTGCATTAAACAGAATGATATATATAAAACACAGAGACTGCATGCTATCGAAACGCAGGTGCAGCTGTATGTGGCACAGTCTGAAGGAGCAACATAGAACAGCATGCACAAAAATGGAGCAAGTTACATATACTTTATGAAAGAGCCGGTGACATGTTCAGGAGAACTTTAACAGAACATAATATTTAGGCACTGTCCAGCTTGTGTTTCCCATTAGTTCTCTATTCCTTCTCCTCATTATTTAGTAGTGAGGTCATCTGCATGAAAACAGGATCTTTGCCCCTGAAGAGTTCGTCTGTTCCTGCTGCTTTCTCCCTACCTGAGGTCATAATGCACTGCTTGTGACATCACAGTTACTCCCATAGCAACAGATTGTGATGTCACAACAGAGGATTAAGACTTGAAGTAGGGAGTAAGCTGTAGAGGCAGATGAACTCAAAATGAACTGTAAGGGACAACAATTATATATTCATACACATTTCTTTAGTAATAAATTATGGGAAGGGAAACTATATAAAATATAAATGGAATACAGACAGAATTATACCTAATTATTGTTTTTTAAGGTTTTCTTTGAGGTGTCAGTTGCTCTTTAAAGTGATCAGATAAGTCCATAACGCTTCAAGTTGATGGGAGAGGGAAGTGACTAGTGGAGTGCCTCAGGGGTCAGTGCTGGAGCCCTTACTCTTCAGTGTGTTCATAGCCGACATCGGTAATGAATTGGAAGGGAAGGTATGTCTGTTTGCAGATGACACCAAGATCTGCAAGAGTGCACACCCCAGAAGATGTCAAGAGCATGGAATCAGACCTGAAGAAAACTCGAGGAATGGTCAGACACCTGGCAGTTGAACTTCAGTGCTAAAAGGTGCAAGGTCGTGCACTTTGGAAAGGGAAACCCCAAGGTGGGATACTACCTGGGAGGGGAGCAGCTGGCCTCTAGCCTTGCCAGATCCTCCCGTAGCCCCCGCCACCCCCCCGGTCATCCACCACCACTCCCATCTTGGTGTCAGCCGCAAATAGGCTGATTTTGCTGCTGATGCCCTCCGAGATGTCTGCAGTAAATATACCCAACAGCACTGGGCCCAACACCAAATCCTGTGGAACACAACTTGTCACAGGCTTAGGGGATGAGTATTCCCCACCTACCACCACCTTCTGCTGCCTATCTTTTAGCCAGTTCTCCACCCACCCCACCAGTTTTGCTCCCGACCCTGTGCCCTGTAGCTTGACTCCAAGTCTCCCATGTGGTACTGAATCAAAAGCCTTACTGAAGTCTAGGTACAGCACATCCACCGCATGGCCCCTGTCAACCTGCCTAGTCACCCAGTCATAGTATTCCACCAGGTTGGTGTGGCATGAACTGCTCTTGAGGAAGCCAATCTACCTTCCATCCTGCACCCCGTTTACCTCCAGTAGTGCCACTAGCCTATCCTGTAGGATGGTCTCCATTAGCTTCCCCACTATGGACGTTAGACTTACTGACCTATAGTTCCCCAGTTTGTCCTTGGGTCCACTTTTGTAGAGGGGAACTACGTGAGCGGGTCTCCAGTCCTGCAGTATGTATCCTGCGTCTAGAGATGAATTAAATAAGTCTTCCAAGGGTCCTGCCAGGACCTCTGCCAGCTCCTTCAGTACTCTCGGCTGTACTCCATCCAGTCCCGGAGCCTGTCTACCCTCAATGCCCGTAACTCTTCCAGCACCCTCCCCACTGTGATTTCACCATCCGTCACCCCCCTATCTGTTTCTATCTACCCTCCTACTATGGGTAGCACCCCTTCCTTTTCTTTCATAAAGGCTGAACAGAAGTAGTCATTGAGCACTTCTGCCTTTGCACCCCCTTCTTCCACTCATTTCCCCTCCTTCTTAATTCTTACAATTTGGCCCTTACAGCTTCTTTTCTCCCTGATGTACCTAAAGAAGTTTTTCTCCCCTTTTCTTATGCCCTGGGCCAGCCTGAGTTCCCTTGCTGACTTGGCTTCGCTTAACCTCCTGGTCACTCCCTTCACTTTTTTCAGGTATTCCTCCCTATCCTCCTCCCTCCCTTCCTGATTTTCTGTATCTCCTGTAAGCTGCCCTTTTCTTCCTCACCCTGTCTAACACTCCTTTTACTTATCCAGCTGGGTTTCTTAACCTTTTTAGTCTGGGCCCTGCTACAAGTTTCTGTTGCCTTCACTATCCCCTGTCTTATCAGTTCCCACCTTTGTTGTGTATCCATACCCAGTTGAATTTTGCACAGGAACCCCTGTACCACTTCCCTCATCATCTTAAAGTTGGCATTCCTGAAATCCAGCACCCTTGTGCCAGATGCCATCCTCTCTTTAGGCATCTGTAACTGGAACTATACTGTCCGGTGGTCACTCCTCCCCAGTGGTTCCTCCACCCTCACATCCCTCACCCACTCCCCGTTAATCAGTATGAGGTCAAGGGTGTTCCTTTCCTTAGTTGGTTCCTTGACCAGCTGTACTAGAAAGCTTTCCTGGAAGGTGGCCAGTATTACCTGCTCCCTTCTGCTCTTTGTGGTAGGTGTGTCCCACTCCACCCCCGGCAGGTTGAAGTCCCCTACTGTCACCACCTCCTGTTCCTGCAGTTCCTTCTAATCTGTTCTGTCACTACCCTGTCCATCCCTTCAGTTTGAGAGGGTGGCCTGTACACCACACCCAGTCTTAGTGATCTATTTTTGGGATCCTGTAGTTGCACCCACAGTGCTTCTGTATCTCTCTCGGCTCCCTCCTCCCTTACACGTTTTAATCCCTCCTTTATGTACAGCACCACCACCCTCCCCTTCCCCTTTTCCCTGTCCTTCCAGTGTAATTTGTACCTCGGAACCGTCATGTCCCAGTCATGGATTTGGGTGGCCCATGTCTCAGTTATAGCCACCAAGTCCACGCCCCCCTCTTCCAAGAGCGCCTGTAGTTCCGCCCCCTTATTCCCCAGACTCCTAGCATTTAGTGTCACCACCTTCCAACCCTTGTCTCTACCCACCCCACCCCCCGCCTCTCTCCCCTTCGGTCCACTCCCTTAGTAATTGCTTTCCTCTTTGCCTTGCTCTCATGGAGAGTAAGCACATTTGGTTTCACATCACTAGGCCTTTGAACACCATTATCCCTCCTGCTACCCCCCTCTCCTAGTTTAAATGCTCCTCAATGTGCTACCCTATCCTTGCCTTCAGTACATTTTTTCCTTCCTCATTTAGGTGCCATCTATCTTTTACATACAGACTGCTGTTCTCCCATGGTCTCCCCCCAATCTCCTACAGCTCATACCCCTTTTCCGGACACCAGGCCCCCTGCCATTAGTTAAACTCTTGAATTCTCCCTTTTCTTGCCATGCTTGCCCTGGGAAGAGGAAGTGCCTCTGAGAAGGTTGTTAATCTGCCTGCTTCCTCACACAGAGGTCCCAGTTCCTTAACCATTTAGGGAGGCAGTATAGCACAGTGGTTTAAGGCTCTGAGCTGCAAATCTGGTGACATCCAGCGGACCAGACCTGGGTTTGAATCCCACAGCTTCCACTTGCATATTGTGTGACCCTGAGCAAGTCACTTAACTTCCCTGTGCTCCCATGTCGCACCTGTAAAAAAGCTTTCAGCTTAGTGTGCTACTCCTGGTTAAATAACTAAAAATAAAATAAATAAACCTTCTTTTAACCTCCCCTACCGTCCCATCAGCCAGGTCATTCGTCCCCAGGTGTATTATTAGTTGAGGCCTTTCCCTTCCCCTGCTTGCATACCTTAGCACAGATTGCTCCACCCTTTCTGCCCTCATTCCTGGCATGGATTCCACCCAGATTCTACTGGGCCTCTCCCCTTTGCTTCCCCACCTGACCCCTGCTAGTATCGAGTCCCCCAACACCAAGACAACTCCCTTCTTCCCCTCCCCGTCCTCCCCCTTCTCCTCGCCTTCTTCTTTCTGCACGGTGTTCCCTCCTATTGTCTGTTTCTCCCCATGCTGTCCACTGTACTCAACCCTTTTTGCCCTAATTCACCTATTTCTCCATCTCCCTCCTCAGTCATTTTGTTCTTTGTATCCATGGACTGCGCTGCCCCTTCCTCCTTTGACTCCCTTGTTAGAGGTCTGCCCCCATCTGAGCTCACAGCATTACCAACTCCCTGTACTCCTTCTCCGATTCTCCTTGCACATTTGTCTCCCGTGCCTGTGTCACCCTCACTGCTCCTATCCTGACCACCCCTGTCCCTCTCATCCCTTCCATCATTTTTCTTTTCCTGGATGTCTTTTGTGCTTTCCACATTCCCTTCTCCTCCTGACCTAATACGCCCCTTCATCATCTTTGACACTTCCCCCCTCAGCCTTAGTACTTCCTTCTCTAGCCTCCCCAGCCTTATACAGGCAGGGCACCCCCCCCCCGTCCTCCACAGGGTGTCCATGAATACTGTCCCTCCACAGTTGTTACACCCCATGATCTTTCCTCCCCTGTGACTTCTGCCCCCTTTCCGGATTCCTTTGACCCCCCTCCCTCCACTGACCCTCACTCTGGCCTGCCCCACTACCTTGTCACCTTCCCCGACTGCCCCAAGCCATCGCCATTGACCTATTACCTCTTCCTATTCTTTGTTCCCTCTGCTCCATTCTCCCTGTCATGGTTCTTCTTCTTTCTGTCTTGACCCTGTCTGTTGGCAGCACTATCTCCCAGCTCTTCCAGCACCTCCCTCATAGTCATCAAGCCCAACCCCCAGTGTCTTGTCAGTATTTAAGAAAGGCTGGTGGAAGGTGGGGGGGCTTTTTCAATCCAACCGCCAGACCTAGCACAGTGCTCAGCCAGCAGCTGTAAACTACAAATTTAAGCTAAAAAAACACTACCGAAACTTACAAAATATCTCAGAGATAAATAAGTGTAACCCCTGAGTGGCTTATCCCCAGTGTTACACCCCTGCCTACTACCCTGGACATAGGCTAAGGGGTTTGGGTTCGCTAACTGATAACCATATTTTAAAAGCTTTGCACAGTGCCTCCACTCAGGGTGCTTTAAGTGGGTGAGCTGGTAATAGGTATAGCCCCCGAGATGCTACACCACCCACGATGACCATTTACTTCCCCAGACATGCCCCAATAAACATTTCCCCACATTTCAATACTTTGCATTTAAAGGCTCTCTAATAATATGCTCACACCAAATATTTCAACAACAATAACAAGATATTTATTTAGGGGTATAAGGAGTTAGGAACGGGGCTGTGGTGTAAAGGTTATTTGATTACTATTTACATATGTACACAGATTGGTTTGGATTTGCTGGTGAACCCTCCAGCTGGGTGGCTACATATTATTAGACAAAAAGGCAATCACATTCCTTTAATTCGACACACAATACCCAGAGCCCTGGCTGTCTAGCTGCTGACAAATCAGACGGCACATAAATAATTATTATTTGATTACCCACACTGGTACCAGTCCCAGAACAACATAAAACCCTGCAATCCCATACCATACTGGTTACCCAGATACCACCTTCCTAGATGTTGCAGGCCTGGTGGACGTTGCAGCTGGTCGAGGTGGCCGGCCACTGATTTGAGGGAGGGGGCAACTTGGAGAAAGATTCCTGCAATGACTGCAGATGCTGTGTACAACAAAGACAGGGATTGCCCTGCATTTACACATTTCTGAACATTCCAGGACAAGCTACTTGGATTTAACATCCTGAACATTCGGCACAATGTTTGAAAGTCCCATCCAGAGTAATTAGGAGGCAATACTTTTATTAAGCATCCAAAATTCAATTGAAACAAGGTTACATCCAATACTTTTATATACCAAAAGGCATCCATCCCGCATAGGCAGACAGCGACACTTTTATCAAGCATCCAGTATTTAGTTACGTGACGTCACATCCAGTACATCTATATACCAAAGACAGCATTCACAGGCAAAGTCTCATCCAGCATGTCTAGACAATTTTACACTTATAGCAAGTGCTCTCAGATGAAATCCGGGTAAGACAAAGGTGAAATTCTCTTCAGAATAACTTAGACACGCTCTAGGGCCTCCTGTCCCATGAAGTGGCAATCGTAGCTTGGAAGTCTGAGTCAGCTCCATGAAGGCAGGACTCTACCATAGGGCAATAACAAGTTACAAGACATTTATATGATTCACTAAGCCCAGCATCTTGCTGCACCTGCGAGTTAGCCATTCTGGCCACAGACAAGAGGCATCCATTTTAACTTTGAACTACGCAATCTCTGATGGGGTTAGTAGCCCAGACTGATAATTCAGAGGTTTTATCACACAGCAGAACCATCTGAAGCATGGCTTGAGGTCCCCAAGATTACTTTTAGAAGCTTCTCCCTCGCACCGGGGTATGAGAGTACTCATTCAGGTCCTCCATGGGTCACATCCATAATCGAAGGCTTCCTGAATTCTCTTCAGCTCTCTCACAACTGAGGCATGGCAGATGGTCTTCTTTTCCACATCTTTTCCCGACGTGGGAGGGAGGGCTAGCCTCTGGAGGACATTCCTGGCAACCTCCAGACTAGCAGTTGCAGAAACTCTAAATTTACTTTAACTGGTAACTTTAACTAAAAATAACAACTGCCCACTGATGACTGGAAGGGCTTAACTAAGTGGCCCAGACCTGGTGGCATGGCTAGGGCCTGAGCCCGGGCTCCCAGCAGGCTAGAAACCTGCTCTCCTTCTTCTCACTCTGTCTGAGCTGAAGAAAAAACTGGCAAACACTGTCTCTTATAGGGCTCCTAGTTCGACTCCTGATTGGCAGAGAAGATGGGGTGACAGGTCTCTGAATGGCTGAGGGTCCTGTCAATCACAGTACTTGAAGCACAATTGGATTGGAGAATTGGTGCCAAAAATGATGTCCCAGTAAGTCCCCATGAGCACTTGGGTGGTTACCCATGAGGTGTAGTGAATGTCCCACAAGTCCTGGCTTTCAATTCCTGGCTTCCAATTCGCTGTGACTGCTTGCAATGGCTGCTTAACCCACTGTCCCTTATAGCGGATTAGATACAGTCCTGAGCAATGTCCTGGTGCAACCAGAAATAAATTATTATTTGCCCCATTGCCCCACAGTTTTGCAGCTCAGAGGTTGTGCTTGCAGTCGCTGCACAGATAAAGAATGTGGCTCCTTTGGTTTTCCTGTCACTGCTTCACGTAGTAGAGTTCCCCCTGCAGCAGCTGACAGGCTGACACATAAGAGTTCCAAACTATTGGTTAATCATGGAAACAGACTTTGACGGCAGATGAGGACCGCTTGGCCCACCTACTCTGCCCATTTCCCCACCTAATGCATAGGCTGCAGATCCTAGTTAACCAACAGCCTACTTCCTCCTACCCCCCACTAGAGTTGCCTTATGTCTGTCCCATGCATTATTGAATTCCCCCGCTGTTTTTGACCCCACTACCTCTTCAGGAAGGCAGTTCCATGCATCCACAACCCTCTCCGTGAAAAAATACTTCCTCACATTACCTCTGAACCGTCCCCCCTCTATCTTCAAATTGTGCCCCCTTGTTCTTGCACATCTTTTTTTCTGAGAGATGCTACCATCTTGAACCCTGTTGATTCCCTTGATGTACTTGAAATTTTCTATCATGTCTCCCCTCTCCCTCCAGGGAGAGGGGGGACATGATAATCCAGGGGAAAAAGTATTTATCTTTAATTTAAAACACTCTCCCTTGCAGTACAATACATCCCCAATATGCAGCAACAAGTTTCAATTTAAAAAAACATTTAATTTCTTCCTTTCTTCTGCCAAAGCCGTTTAGGGCTACCCTGGAGGCAGCCAGACACAAGTTATGAATTATACAGATGACCAGGTCCCTTTTCAGGCATATTTCAATGAGCCCCAGTCAAACTCTTCAACTTGGCAACTGAGTGGCCCCCCTCCGTCCGTGGTCACCGGGTCCCAATTTGATGAAAGGGATCCCAGGACCCACAGCTGAGTCCCCGAGGTGACCGCAAACCGACGCCATCACGAGTCCCGCTGCCCTGGAGGCAGCACTTTTAACATGGGCACTTTACAATGCAATTTCTGCAACCCTGGAAGCATCACTTTTACTATGGGCACTCGCGAGTGGCGTTTTTAAGCCCTGAGGGTCTGGAGTTTCATTTGGGCTGCAGCTGGAGCACACAGAAGGGCAAAGCAGACCTGGGGGACCAGAAAAAAATTGGTGGCCAAATCAGGAGAAGCCCGGGAGACAGCAGGAAGAGAACTGAAGGACAGGGCTAAGGTAAGCCCAGGCTGGCATTTTTAGGAACCCCCACTTGCAAGGGGGTTACATAAGCTCTCAGAAACAACTCACCTCTTATTCCAAATTCCCCTCAAACAAACTGCCTCAGTGAACAATTAACGATAGATTTAAAACTGAAATCCACACAGTCTTGATTGGCTACTCTGTTGCTTGGGCAAATAACCCCTCCCCCACAGTGCTTAGCCAGCCAGCCAGCAACATCAACTGTGAAGTACGATACAGATTTAAGCTTTTTTTTTCCAAACCACCAAACCTAGTACAGTACTCAGCCAGCAGCTGTAAACTACAAATTTAAGCTAAAAAACAGTACCAAAACTTACAAAATATCTCAGAGATAAGTTCTCAGAAACAACTCATCCCTTATTCCAAACTCCCCTCAAACAAACTGCCTCCCGGTATAGGCGTGGGCAGCCCCACTACCTCCTTAGTTCTTTTCTGCTGTTGATCAGGTCAACATGGGTCTCCGCAGAAGCTAAGATGCAGATTTTGTTTTTTCTTTACTTTTATTTTCAGATTCTCTTCCTGTAAGAGATCCCTTTTTGTTTTCCTTTTTTCTTGCTATCTCAGGCTTTTTTCCTTGACTGGTCCTACGAGCTTAGACAGCTCTTTTTTTTACTTCTTTCTTCCGGCGAAGAAGATGGCTATTCAGCCTCTCTCCCTGATGCAGTCCTTGATGGGGCCCTCCAAGGTTCCTCCTCTTCTTGCTGACATGGTCTCTTAGCTCGCAGACCTTTAGGCCAGGGACCAGCCCTTGGAGATTCGCTTCTCAGATGCCCGCATCCGGGCCCACCTTCTCCAGCATCTCTGGTCCCCTGAGGGCTCTCTTCTCTGGGGTTGTCAGGTACTGGCTGTCACAAACCCACTCGGCAGGTCAGGCCCTCTGCTCCCACAGTGCCAACCTCCGAGCGCAGCCTTGTGAACAGTTACAGAACAGGGTAACCCTCCTGTCTGTTTTGTGGGTTTGAATCCAACTGTGGTCTCAAGTTCTGGAGGGATTCAAACTGTGAAACTCTTGCTAGCATACCCAATGTACAGGCTCAGATAATTCTGCTTTTTGGGGGCACCAGATATCTTTCACTTACGGGCACCTAACCAGGTGTACAAAATGAACCCTTAAAAACTCTATTAAAGACCTCAGAATAAACTCTTACCTTTTCCTAGTTTGGTAAAACCAGTAAGCTTTGTACAGTGTCAACATTAACCACGTATGCTTCACTTGTCAAGAAAAAGAATTTCAAAGGCACACCAAGTAGTCTCTAAAGTAGAGGTTTACTTAAAGATAGATAAAAAATATAACATGTAAATACAGAACCATATATCACAAAACATGCAATCATTTAAACGAACAAGGGTTAAAAAAAAGTGCAAAATTCCAACCACCAGACAATTAGACTTACTGTATATATCTAATGTATCTCTTCTAATAGTGTTGATAGACAGATGTTGTCAAGAGAGTCCAAACTTGTGTCTTTACAGGTCACTCACAGCATAATTAAAACACTGTCTTGAGCCTGCCTTCTCCATGATGTCACCCAGCTCCTCCTCTGTTTATTAAAAATTATGCAATCAGAATGTCATCACTCAGAAGGTAAATAAGGTTAATTTCTAAGTCCTTCTTTCATCCATGAGCAACATCCTGCTTTTACAGACATCAGAGGAACATTTATGACTTCTCACCAGTGTGACATAGCCTGGTTTTCCTCCTCTAAACGTCATCAATTGGATATTTTCTATCCTATCAGCTGGCAAGCTACAATTAAGCTAGATAAACAGGAGATGCTTAATTTAGGCCTATTCTAGCCTGTAATTATCTCCTTGCCTTCCATGTAACATCTTGTAGCTAAAACCTGGGAGTTGGGGTGTCATTCCACAGGCTGTTTCAGCATGTCTCATGAGAGACACTCAATAGCACATTTTTATATTACAAAAATCATAGATTAATCAGAACCAGCTGTCTGAGTGTCACACTGGCCACTTGGGTCTGTCTTCTCCTGGTGTTCCCGTTCCTATGGCCCCTTCTTTTGTTTTTGTTTGTTTGTTTAACCAGGGGAGACACACTAAGCTGAAAGCTTGTTTACAGATGCGACCTGGGAGCACAAGGAAGTTAGGTGACTTGCTCAGGATCACACAGTATGCACCTAAGCAGCTGTGGGATTCAAACCCAGGTCTCTAGATCTGCAGCTCAGAGCCTTAACCCACTGTGATATACTGCTTCCTGCTTCTTCTGTCTCAGGGGGTCCCAGGGGTCCCTCCTTGACAGCTCCAGCCTCGTTGAGGATCACTGTCCAGGTCTTTGCCACTCCACCCATACCGACAGCATTGACGCCCACTCCTCCAGGCAGCACGTCGCAGGTTTTAGGGTCGGCGACACTCTCCCATCAAAGACAGGTTCATTGATGGCTGCCTTCCAGTTCCAGCTCTGGCCTTTCCTGGCCTCCAGGCCATCTACAGGGTTGCACTCTGTGCCATCAGCCCTGCTGCTGTCGACTGTGCCTCATCCATCAGCGGTGTTTCTCCCTTCAGTGGATCCATGGCTTCCACGCGCATTGACAGGGCTGTGCTCTGTGCCAGTGAGCCTTTGGCGATGCCTTCTCCATCGACAAGGCACTTCCGTCAACGGACCCTGGGCTTCTTTTACATCTGCAGGTTTGTGCTTTGTGCCATCATGCCTCCGATGATGCCCTTCCGTCGGGGGTGTCCTTTCCGCTGACGGACCCTTGACTTCTTGTTTGTCAACAGGCTTGTGCTCTGTATCATCATGCCTTTGACAATACCCTTTCTGTTGACGGTTTCCTTGTCGGTGGATCCTGGGCTAGTCACCACATCAGCAGATCTGTGCCGTGTGGCATTGTGCCTTTGACGATGCCTCCTTCAGCGACAGTGTCTCAGTCATTGCCAAGATCTTTGTCTCTTTGGACAGCTTTATGCCCTGTGCCATCATGCCATCGACGATGTCTCTCCATACCGCAGATCGCCATCATCACACTGCTGCCAACCCCCCTATCTTCGATGGTGCTTGTTGGCTGTCGTAGACCTTTAGGATGTGCTCAACCCGAGAAAAGTCCGGGATACCTATAGGTGAGGGGGCTGGACTGCTGCTCATGCCATCCTGGGTGGCATGCAGAAGCCAGAGTGGCTCCAGTGTCTTTTCAGCTGAGGGTCTTGGCAAGCTCCTCTCCAGAGTCTTTGTTCATGACATGGCCAGCACCATTGCTAGAGATGTGGCCGTAGGCATACGCCTGCGTAGGCACTCCTGGTATCCTGTTTTGCAGCCAGTGGGCAGCAGAACACACTTAAGGGCACCTCTCTTAAAGCTTCAGGCTGTACGGTCCTGATATCCAGGATATCATAAATGATGTTCAAGTCTCTGGCAGAGTACTTAGTTTGGCCGGACCAGCTTCTATGGCCGGTGGCACCTCAGCTGAACTCCTAGCCAGACCCCCGCTCTCCTCTGGTCCTGGATCAGAAGATGGTGGTCGGAGTTCAGTTCTCCCTCCAATGGGGAACCATAACTTTGGAAGCACAGGTTTTGCAGATCATAGAGAAGGGTCCCAACTTGGAGCTCATTGAGCGGCCCCCGAACACCCCGCCTCCACCATCCAATTATCCCCTGGTTTACTTGTCCATTCTCTGGATGGAATTGCAGTCTCTCCTGCGCTTGCAGGCTATTGAACCAGGCACCATAGAAACAAGCGGTTTTATTCCAGGTCTTTCCTGGCCAATCTATTTGTCCGGTATAAATGTCCCAGGTGGTACCTTTGCCCGACCTAATAACCCTTCCCCAAGACAGGGGACTAACTCTGCTCACTGGTCTTGCAGGATGTGTACCTGCACATCTTGGCTGTTTTCCTGGTCCCCAAAAAGACCAGAGATCTGAGACCCATTTTAGACCTCAAGGATCCCAATCTCTTTGTCCAGTACAAAAAGTTCCGGATGGTAACTTTGCCAGGCCTGATGCCCCTCCTCAAAACTGGGGACTGGCTCTGTTTAATGGACATGCAGAATGCTGGCCTGCTCATTTCGGTCTTTGCTCCTCACAGGAGTTTTCTTCATTTTGCCTTTCAGGGTGAGCATTACCAGTTCAAAGTGCTTCCCTTTGGCTTATCCTCTGCGCCATGTGTCTTTCCCAAATGCTTCACAGCAACTCTCAGAAGGGAGTGGATGTATGCCTTCCCTTATATGAATGATTGACTTTTCAAGACCCGTCCAGGAAACAGCTCCTGCTGACTCTGGAGTGCATGATTCAGCTCTTTCACCCTCTGGGCATAACGGTCTACCTGCCCAAGTCTGTCTTTGTACCGTCCCAGAGACTGCAGTACATTGGAGTGGTGCTTCGAGTAGGGGAAGATCTTCTTACCCTAAAACAGGACAAAATGCCTTATGACCCAAGCCCAATAAGTCAGTCAGAGTCAGTACATTCCTACCAGGCTGTACCTGAGGCCATTGGGTCTAATGGCAGTGTCCATCCCCACCGTTCCACTGAACAAACTTTACTTGTGCACCCTTCATTTGACCCTCAGAGTTCAGTGGGACCGGCGCATGGACAAGTTGGACCACCAAGTCCCGGTTTCCTCCCCAGTTCGCAAGGTACTACAGTGGTGGATGGACACCTCAAATCTTCTTCAAGGGGTTTCTTTCCAGATTTTCTTCCTGCATCAGATCCTAACCATGGATACTTTGGGTCTAGGCTAAGGAGCACACCTGGGTCCCTTTCAAACCCAGGGCTCCTGGTCTCAGCAGGAAGCTGCCTGCATATCAGTGTTATGAAGTTGAGAGCAGTGCTGTATGTCATGCAGGCTTTTCAGGAGCATCTGGCTTCAGGCCTACTGTTGGTGCAGTTGGACAATCTGAGTGTAGTCTACTATATCAACAAGTAGGGCCAGACTCACTCCTACTCCCTTTGCAGGAAGGCCATGTGAGTGTGGCATTGGGCACTAGAGCACAGTCTGACACTCTCTGCGATCTACGTGTCAGGTGTCCTAAACACCCTGGCAGACAGTCTCAGCAGATTTCTGTATGCATTCCCTCCATTTCCAGTAATACAGATGGTGCTGTTCAAGCTGCAAATGGAAGGGGCCAGCAGGACTCTGGTGGCTCCATTCTGGCCTTGCCAGATATGATTCCCTCTGCTTCAACAGCTGGCAGAGGAACTTCTGGACCCTCTGTCTCTCTGCAGGAGGAATCTGCTGCCCCAGGATCATGGGACTCTGGTCTATCCAAACCTCAGGTCCCTCCATCTACATGCATGGCTCCTGAGGACGTAGCCATCACCAGGTTTGGGGTCTCTGATAGGGTGGAGGACATCTCCAAGTCTTCCACCCATGCCACTTATGTCATGAAGTGGAAGCGGTTTGCCATTTGGGCTGCTAAACATTCCCTAAACCCATTCACCTGTCCTGTGAATCATGTTCTGGACTACCTGATTTCTTTATCTGACTCAGGTCTCCAGTATTCCTCCCTTAAGGTCCATCTTTCGGCTGTTTCTGCCTTTCATGCGCCCGTGGGTGACTGCACTATTGCCCAGCTGGAGGTCTCCCATACTTTTCTCAAGGGCATCCTGCATCTGAAACCCCAAATCCATTCCTCTGTCCCGGCTCGGGACTTACATTTTAATTTTGGAAAAGCTGACCCTGTCTCCTTTAGAGCCAGTTGTGATTTGCACTTTCTTTCTTGGAAAGCACTGTTTTTAGTTGCAATTACTTCTGCTTGAAGAATTCCAGAGCTTCAAGCCCTATGTTGCAAGGAGCCTTATTTGATTTTTCACTAAGACAGGGTATCTGTGTGCACTAATCCTGAGTTTTAACCCAAGGTGGTTTCTGAGTTCACACTCTATCAGTCTATCCACCTTCCTGTTTATTTTCCTGAGCGTGCAAATCCAGGGAAAGCATTGCTCCATATGTTGGATGTGTGCAGATCTTTGAAATATTATCTGCTTTGGAATAAAGAGTCCAGAAAGTCTAAGCAGTTGTTTTTTTCTTTCGCCCCAAGCAGAGGGTGCTTCACTTTCTAAGCAATGTTTATCCAAATGGTTGGCTAATTGCATTGTGTTTTGCTACAATAAGTATGGCAAAGAATTGCCTGGTGCTGTCAAAGCTTACACCACCAGAGGCATGGCTACCTCGGTGGCTTGTTTCAAAGGGGTCTCAGCAGCTGACATTTGTGCAGCTGCCACCTGGAGTGCAGTCCCCACTTTCACCAAGCATTACAGTCTAGACATCGCCTTAAAAGCCCGTTCAGGTTTTGGCAGAGCTGTATGACAAGGACTCCTGTCTTATGTTTATGGAGATCCAACCTCCCAGACCATCTGTTTTACACTTGTCACTACTTGGTACTCGTTCCTATGGTGTTACCTGATGACTGAGATACCTCCGAAGATGACAGAACAGTTACGTAAGAACCTACCGTAACAGTAGATCTTCAAGGGAATCTCAGACATCAGGACTGATTTCCCTCCCACCATCCCCCATATTGGGGTTCCTGTTCAGGACCCGGCCATCTGTTGTATCCATCTTTTCTATCTAGAGCTGGGTCCCTCTTTCTCTCCTCAGTTCCCCAGGCCGTGAGCCTTGCGCTCTTCTTCTTTGGAGGGAAAGAACTGAGGAGGGAGCCGGGCTGCCCTCGCCTATATAGGGTTGGTGACCTCGGCAAACATGGTCAGTGTAGACGGCTGCAGTTGTACTGCTTAAAATCTTCCATGTGGATTCCCCTTCACCAACAGCAAAGGTTCCTATGTTGTTACCCTATGACTGAGATCCCCTAAAAGATCTACTGTTACGGTAAGTTCTTACGTAACTGTTCTTTTCTGGGTTGTGGAACATTGTGGGATGTTGGAGCAGATTCCCAAAACTACCAGTTTACATAAAACGGCAATAAAAGTTTTAAGTATTTTTTCACATGCTTCTTTAACTCCATCCCAGAAAGGGATCAAGATCAAGCAAGACCACAGAATGTGGGAAAGTGAGCCGTTATCAGTGAAACATCTCCAGCACATAACACTTGTAGAGAAGCCCAGGGCTACAAGTTTTCAAGGGGTATAATACCCTCTATGTACCACTTTATATTGTGCCAGTCTACCTTTGGCTTCCCTACATGCTTTTCGAGGTGTAGGCCAAATCTGGTTCCATTCTGCTCGAGATTTGTAGTTCCTCTTGCCATCTGTTTAACAGAGGAGCCAGGGGATCGGATTTGGCATCGATAATCGGTTTATATACTGTAGGTGTTTATGACCATGATTAGAAGTACAAATTTGGTCTAAAACATATGTTGCCGGGAAATTGACATTTTCATTTACTGTAACTCTAAGCGCACTCTGATCTGGAGATAATTGTAATATTCAGTTCTTGGTAATAGACATTTCTGAGAGATCTGGGTGAAAGACATCAAGGAGGCTGATTGTGGCTCTATAATATTAACATACTAAGATGCCAGCAGAGTAGGTCTTATGGTCTATCGAGTCTGCTCGAGGATCAGCACCCGTTCAGGGCACCGTTTGTGCCTTCCTCGCCTCCCCTGTGAAACTCCCCAACCCCATCCCCTGACTGAAGTACTCCAGTTTTGGCATTATTCAGTTTCACTATCACCATATACCTGTCCCAACCAAGCTTGAACCCCTCCACAGTATTTACAGCCACCAGCTCCACAGGCAGTACATTCCAGGGTTCCACCACCCTCTCGGTGAATTAGCGTCTCCTTGTCTCCCCCCTGAGTCTCCCTCTAGTTAGTCTCACTGAGTGCCCCCTGGTGACCCCGGCTCCCTCAGCTGGAACACCCTATCTAGGCTTACCTTATTTACTCCCTTAAGGTATTTAAAGACCTCAATCATATCCCCTCTGTCCCTCCTCTCTTCCAGGGAGTACAAGTTGAGCTCCTCAAGTCTCTCCCCATAGGACTGTTCCCCCAGGCCCTGCATCATCCTGGTTGCCCTCCTCTGGACCCTCTCCGGGAGTGCAATGTCACTTTTTAAGTACTGGCACCAAAACTGCATGCAGTATTCAAAGTGCGGTCTAACCAGGCAGTTATACAGAGGGTCATCTAAAAAGTGAATACCTCTGGATTTCCACTCAGGCCAAACAAGGCTTTTGCCCTTGTAACTAAGTATTGAATTTCCCCATAGCAGAAGGTGTGGTGAAGCATTGGGATCCCATTCTAAGGCCAAAGCCACTTCTTTCCAAGATTTATTTATATGGCATAGAACTGGGTTTGCATTGAATGATCTAGTAGAGTCTGCGAATAGGACTGTCCTGGGGTGATGCCCCTTTAACAGAGCTCTTTCTAGCCCTACCCAACCTGGAATATCTTGTTTATCTTTTAACCTCAGAAATCTAATACATTGGGCAGCAATGAAAGCATTATGCCTGGTGTTGAAGGTTGGTAGGCCAAACCCACCCTTGTCCATAGGCTGCTGGAGCTTTTTTATGGAGATTCGTGGGGTCTTACCGTCCCATAAGAATTTCCTAATCAAGGTCTGTATTTTATGAAAGAAATGGGAGTGTATGTGAACAGGCAGATGCTGCATGAGATAGTAGACTGTGGGAGCGAGCATCATGTTGAAAGCCTGAATTTCTCCCCATAAGGAAAGAAACATCTTGCTCTGCATTGCTAGATCCAGTTCCAATTTATCTAATAGGGTTTTAAAATTGTGGCTGACCATTTGTGAAATGTTTGAAAATAGATTGACACCTAAGAACTGAATACCTTTTGATGGATCTTTATATTGTGACAGGTAAAGATTGAGTTAGCAATATCTTCGGATAATAATAGGAATTCGGATTTATCAAAATTAATTCTAAGGCCTGAGAAGCATGAGAATTCCTCTATTTGGGACAGTGTTTTGGGGGTTAGAAATTGAAAACAGTATGTCATCTGCGTAAGAAGATACTTTTTGCTGCTTGCCTACCACAGTACCATCTATGGATGCCGAGGTCCTGATCTTGTACAGGAGGGATTCCAGTGCCAATATAAATAGGCAAGGCAAAATTTATTTAAAAGACGTCCAATCCAAGACTTCTGGTTTCGGAAAGGCGCTGTACAGAGCTTAAACGCTGAGCTCCGAGCTGATCTGCAAACAAACCCTCCTAAAATAAAGAAAATAAAGAAAACACAAACAATTTTCTCTAATGGCGTCGGGAGGGTTACAAAAAGAAAGAGGATCATGAAATAGACCTCACCAAATGAGAGGAGAATGAGGGAATAATGAATCCAGACACACCTCCCCAGCTCGAGGCCTGGCTGCCCAGCAATCACAAACAACGGACCAACATACAATACAGACGAAGAGAGAGATCATCTTTCCAGAAGTTGTTACGAATCCTTAATGAAAGAACTAAAAGATATGCGCACAGAAAACAAGTTGGAATTCAAACAATTAAGTATAAAGCTTACCCAAGTTGAAAACCGAATACTTGAAGCTGAGGAAAGAATATCCACCACTGAGGACAGCCTTCAACACATGGGAAAAACAGTATCGGCCCTGTGTATGCACGCCATAAATATAGAAAGAACATTTTAGATTTAGAAGGCAGCTCACGGTGTGATAACCTTAGACTGTATGGTCTTCCGGAAGGAACAGAAGAAGGTAACATGACAGAATTCATAGCTGATCTGCTCAGAGATGTACTAAATCTGCCTCAAGGGTACAAAGTTAAAATAGAAAGGGCCCATAGAGCTCTCATTCCCAAATCCAAAGACCAGTCAGCCAGACTCTGTTCCATTATAATAAAATTTCATAGCTACAAAATGAAAGAAGATATTCTCAAAAGAGCATGGCAGCAAAAAGAAGTGAAATACTTAACAGCACACCTTTTCTTCGATCAAGACTATCCTCTAGACATACAAAAACAACAACAGGAATATCTTCCTATAATTAAAACTGTTCGATCGCAGAATGTTAGAATTCAAACACCATTCCCAGCTAGGATGCAAGTTTTTTGGAAAGAGAGCCCTGAACTGTACAACGACCCACAAGCAGTTCGTGATGCGGCGTTAAAAAGAGGCCTAGAGATTCCGGAGCCCCAGAGATATCCTAACCTGAAGCGAAGAGGTCAGGATTGGCAAATGTCTACCGCAAAGAAAAATAAACTACCAACACCTCACTCAAGCATCAACAATGTTAGGTACCTGCAGGATCTTCTCAAAATACTTCCAGGGGTATCAGAACAAGACCTGATGTTGATGGAGGGCTGAATATTTCACTGAACTCGCTGTTTTGTTAATTGTTCACACTCTCCAGGAGCTCCGGTGCTCAGGCCTGTATGTGCTAGGCCTGAGATTCTACTACACCACCCGGTGCTGACGACCCATCCTTTAAGGAAGTACCACTCACTGAACATAACAGTAAAGTAAATTATGTAAGAAAACAAACGCATTTGCTGGAACTTTTCTCCCTAATGAACCGGGGTCACAAGTATGTAGAACTGTGCCTTTATGTCCTATGGCATAAGCTGATAGATCTCGCCTACATTTGGATTTACTGACTGTGGAATTTTTATTCAGGACTATCGTAAATATTGGCGGACCCTGAAATAGAAGATAAAAGAACAAATATAGAGGGAATAATTCTCCCCCTCACTTTGTTTGTATTTTCTTATGTTTTTTCTGGTTTTCTTTTTCTACATGTCTCTCTCACCCTTAAAAGGGTTATATATACCAGACACAAAGAAGACCTTCAGGAGGTTTTATGGTTGTGTTGTGGAGGGAAGGGAGGACAAGGAACAAGGGGAAATTTTTTGTTTGGGTTGCTGAGTAGGCGTTGCCTCGCTGCATGCAGGAAAAAGGGGAGCTTGACCTAGTAAGTTTTTGCACAGCAAACTGCAGCAATAATTATTTCAGACTCTCGTTAGAGAGGTTTCTCCTCTTGATTTCATGCAAACCTACCTCAAATCAGGATATTTTGTTTCATTTTAAGGCAGATCAGCTCTTGATTTATTACTTCGTACTGCTAGCCGAAATGTTTGGGCCAGTTTCTATCTTGACCCAGAAAAGATCCTCCAACCAAGGAGGAATAACCCTCTCCTCTGCCCGCCTACCCTGATAGCTAGGTGGGCTCAGAGATCTCTTCGTATAGTAGACCTCCTACCTTGGAAGCATAAAGATGTAAATAAGTTGGGGGGAAAATTTGGCCAGAGCACCGGGGAAATTCCCCTACTCTGATGGTGCATGGCCGCCAGCAGGAGTGCTGGTCAGCTTTCCAAGATGGACGCTGTAGAGGAGCTACAGCAAGTTCAGTCTGCAGATGTGAAGGAGACCATAGACAAGGATTCTACAAAGGTTAATTTTCCTTCAGCAGAGCTAGAAGATGCAGAATTATTTCTGGATGCCTTATCTTCTTCTGAGGATTCAAAAGTTCCTGTAAGCCTACAGAGCCTGAAAAGTAAAATGCTGCCTTTAAAGTCTGTTCAGCTACTTTCTTGTACAAAACCTATAGATGGTGTTGCCCTTTAAGACCTGCACTGCCTGTGGATGATGTCATGCTACTGAACACGGAAGGATTCAGCTGGAGAATGGTGTTTCTGCTGTTTGCAGGAGCAATGGCAGTTCAAAGATCGAAAACTTTCTGCTCCAGCACAAAAACAGGTCAGTTGGGGTCTCCCTGCCTAGCACTGAAGCGCTACTTGTTTCCAATAGTTTGGGGATTTGTTGGAAGTGGGAAAATGGACTGCAGCAAGATAAACAAAGAAACTGAAACCAGGAAAAGTATGTGGGGGAACTGCTCCAACACTGACTAAACAAGCAGGGTTTGTTTTCTTCTTCCACTGCTCAGATTATTTATCAAAACAGCCAAATGAACAGGAGGAAGCAACTGTTTTTTCTTTTGGTGACCGAAATATGGGAATGCTTCTACATCTTTGCAGCAGGTTAAAAGTTCTGTTCCTCAGCCCATTATGCCTAACTCTGATATTTTGACTTCCTCTTCTACACATGAGAGTGACTGGACTCCTGCTTCAGCTTTAATGGCAGCAGGGTGGAAACAAACTCCTTCAGGAGAATGGGCTGCTGACTTAACCTGGGATTCTTCATTTGACATAAACTCTCATTCCCCTAAGTGGAACCCAGAAAAGCCTGTTCAATCTGCTAAAAAAGGGGGCTCAGACCCTAGGGATTTGGTTCTTAATGGCTCTAATGATACTGTTAGTCCTGTTTCTGTAGAGTCTCATAATGCTGTATCTGATAAAAGACCTTTATTATCTGACTTATTTGCAAAAAACAAACGTGAATCCGCTCCCAGGTGGAATGCGGTGCGCATTAGATATACAGGGGGCATGGCTGAAAGGCCTAATAGAAACTATGTTGGGAGACATTTAATTAAGGAATCCTTGCATTTTTCTCCTAGAGATGTGTTTGCCATCATCAATATTTCAGGAGAGGATAATTATGATGTCAGTTTTAGATCAGCTGCCTTGTTAGAATTATTTTGGATTAGGTATTCCCAGGTAAAGTTCTCTCCCCTTTGGTCCCCGTTTGTGATTATTCCCCTCTCTCAACCAGCCATCAAGTTTGTTACAGTAATGTTCGCAATGAAGGGTGTCAGTGGATGATATTACATATTGGTTGTCCAATAAATGTTGATGTACAGGGGATCAGAGCCTATTTTAGACTCAGAGGCTTTTGGACAGGCGGATGGAAATATAAGGTCAAATTACGACACAATGAACATGGTTTTATGCATATCCCAAACTCCTTCTTACTAGGCCGTGATAGAGGTGTTTGTTTTTATAGTGGTCAGCCAAGGCCTGCTATAAATGTGGCTCACAGACGCATTTGTCTAGTGTTTGTGATAGTCCTAGATGTGACAATTGTGGAAATTGGGCATTCACTGATTCAATGTTCTAATCAACGAAATGTGATTTATGCGAGGGTAGTTCTCACACATTCAACACCTGTCCGTGGGCTGCAAAACAAAATGTAGAATTGTACGAACAGTTTTACAGAAAGCACAGGAAGACCTACTCTCTCATTCGTCTCCACTTTTCCTAGGGAACCCCCTCTTGCTGTAAGAAAACCTGTAACTCCTGTGACAATGAATTCAGTTCTCCCCCCTCCCTCTTCATCATTGTCAAGGCCTGTACAGCCTAATAGTTCTGCTTTGCAGGACCCTCTGCTTGTCCCAAGTGTGAAATCGGGTGGTATTGCTAAGACTTTAGATCAGAGCGTAGAACCCCCCCCCCAAAATTAACCCCTCTCTCTCTGCCTCCTAGAAGGTCCATGAGGAATGTGAAATCAGTACCTGATGCAGTTACAGATTCAGTGGAAACTTCTAATCCTTTCTCTCTTCTTTCTTCTTGGGGGGATACAGCAATGGATGTTGTGGATTCGGATTCCCAAATCTCTACCCAAGACCCCATGGAACCCTCCAAAGGTTCTTATAAGGAAAAGAAAAGAAAGAAGAAAAAATAAAATAAATTCCTTCTTTTTTGGTACTCATATGGGTTTTCTGTGGGCTTCTTTGAATGTTCATAGCATTTTAAATGGAGCTAAGCGAAAGGCTATTTTCATATGTTGCATAATTCTAGAATTACTGTTTGCTTTTACAAGAAACTTGGATGTTCTCTAAAGAACATGTTACTGCCTTTAAAAGGATTGGCCTTGGGGCCCTTCATATTGGTCATTTGGTCAGGATAAAGCTGACGGCATTGGTATTCTTTTTTCCACCTTCCAGTTTAAACTTCATAAATTAATAGACTGCATTCCAGGGAGGGTTTTGATTGTGGACTGTTTTCTTGAATTTGTCCTATATAGACTTATTAATATTTATAATCCACAAGTAAAAACAGCCAGAATAAAGTGTATGAAAACTATACAACCTTTTCTGCTCACTACCAGGCCAGTACTGTGGGGTGGGGATTTCAACTGTTCTCTTACTGACAGGAGATCTAGTGGAAAAAAAATGTATTGTGATGCTAACTTTTTACAATCTGTTATTAGAGAGGCAGACCTCAGAGTCTGCAATACTTTAGAATCCAACCCCCCTAAAAATACATTTTGTAGAGGGAAGACTGGTACCTGTATTGATTACCTTTTCACCTCCAAAAATATATATATTTCACAGTTTTCTAGACAGCCTTTTGAATTTTCAGACCATCTCCTACTTAAAATTGCAATAGAAATCCCAGTAAATTATAAGCCCTACAAAAGTAGATGGCGACTGAATACCTCATCATTACAAAATGACTTTGTCAAACATTCTATAGTTCAAATTTTAACTGCCGCCTATCGATTGCAATGTTTATATTAGGACTTAGGGATCTGGTGGGAAGAAACTAAACTAGACTGCATGGATTGGTTTAGAACTTATGGACAAAAACCCAGAATGATAATTTTCTTCATTACCTCACATTACGTTCAAAATTACAGTCTCTATTAACTAGAGCTAACACTTCTTCAGAAGATTTATCTCCTTTAATTAAGCATGTTAAATTACAGATGAGGAAGTTTCAATATGATAGAGCCAGATCCCTGCAAGCCTTAATTAACAACTACACGTCCAAAACAGTGATTGGGGACCCCTATAGTTGTGTAAAAACCGTACGAGATAATTCTACTCTAGATTGTTTAGTCAGTAATTCACAGTATTATACTGACCCTTTGGATATAAGTCATATTATATTCCGACATTTCCAAAATTTAGGTCCTCATATAGACTTACAAACTGACGTCTTTCAGGATTTTCTGAAAGGTGTTACAGGCCCTGTCATTGATGCCTCAATGGCAGCTGTTCTTTCTGAACCCTTTTCTTTACAAGAAATTGTGGATGTTATTTCTAAACTTAAGCTTAATGTGTCTCCTGGGGTAGATGGGTTATCTAATGCCTTTTATAAAACTTTTGCAAATGAGCTGGTTCCCTGTTTAGTTGGTATTTTTAATTTCTTTCTTTCTGGAGGACAGATCTATCCTGCATTCACAAAAGGGTTACAAGTTTATATCTTTAAAAAAACAGGAGATAGAAGTGAGATCAAAAACTGGAGACCTATCACATTGTTAAATTCTGACTATAAAATCTTTGCGATGCTGCTTAATAACAGACTTCAATCTTGGGCTACTCTAGTTATTTCTCCAGTTCAGTTCTGTGGTGTTTCTCAAAGACGAATACATTCGGTACTTTGTTATATTAGAGATTTTATTGAAATATTACATCACAGCAAACAAACTGGTATTCTACTATCATTAGACTTAGAAAAAGCCTTTGATAGGGTTAGTCATTCATTCCTTTTCCAAACCTTGGCCTTTTTAGGAATGCCCCCTGAGATTCTTACAATTTTACAAAATTTATATTCTAATTCAATAATCTGTCCAGTTATTAAAGGAAAATTAGGAAAGGTTGGGCCTTAAAAGCTGGTGTCAGGCAGGGCTGTCCGCTGAGCCCTTTATTATATATTTGCTCCTTAGAACCCTTATTAGACATTTACAGTTGGTTTCTGGTTGGGAGGGTCCAAACATTCCTTTTCTGACTCCTTTAGAAATGTACAAGTTTTCACGGATGACATCTGTTTATTTTTAAACAACAAGCCAGCTGGAAGTTTTCTTTAAGTTATTTCACAGGTATGCGACCTTGTCAAGCGCCAAAATTAATTTTCAAAAATCTAAAGGGTTGTTAATAGGAGCGAATACATTAACCCTTTGTGCACAGAACTATTTCATTCACTACAACACCTATTTCCATTTTAGGGGTTCTGTTCGGTTCCCAAAATTTACCTGAGCAGAATTGGCTTGCAGTTTTAAATAAAATGGATAATAAAGTTCAGAGGTGGAAACATTATAAATTCTAAAACTGAAGAGAGTTCAGATTTTTAAACAATTCTTGTTACCTTGCCTACAATATTTGGCATTTCTGTACCCTGTCCCAACTAACCTGGAGTGAAACTGTACAGTATTAGTTTCAGTTTTTGGGAAATAGGTTAAATCCATTAAAAGGTATTATACTTACCTGGATAAAGTCAAGGGAGAGGTGGGATGGTAGACCCTGTGGTTTCTGTTCTTCCCTTTTCTTGCTTTTCTTTTGGAACTGTACTTTAACCCCCAATATTCCAGAACTTAGCTGGTTGAAATTCTTACTATCCAAGTATTCATCGAAATGGATTGGATTGGCTCCAAAACCTAATATTTCCTTTTCTACTCCCCTTTTCTTTAAACCAATTGTTCGGAAATTATATATGTGGCAATTGTCAAATCACAAATTATTAATTCTCCAACAAACTATATTCCACTATTATTTCTCAAATCTATCCTCATTCCCGCATTTAAAACTGCCCAGGTACTATGACCCATCTGGTGTTAGCACAATTAAATAACCCCGTTTACCCCTTACATGTGGGAGCGCAATGGCTGATAATGTATGGTCGGTTACAAGTTAGAGGGACAGCTAAGTATAAAATGAAAGAAGAAAGGTTTTGTCCTTATTTAGAGTGTACGGCACAAGAAGAAACCATGGAACATTTTTTATTCATTGTTCTTTGCCTCTAAACTATAGAGTGTATTGGCAACTATCTGGCACTTCCATGGTTGAAACATATTTCTTATGAATTGTTAGTATTGGGATCTTTACCCCCATGTCTTGCTACATTTCATACTTCAACTGTACACATTTTCTTAGCATGTCTTAGATTTTGTTTATGGCAAGTTAGATGCCAGTGGGTTTTGTATCAAAAAAAGCCAACTTTTTTAGGCTTCAGCCACTATGTTATTGTGAATTAAATAAGTATATCTAAAAGATGCTCAGATTTATGGGACTAGAAAAGTTCAAATCTGGTGGAAGGTTTCAGCATATGATAAAATTTAAATGACAGATTACTTTCTTTTCTTTTATGCTTTTGTTAAAAGATAACTGTGTATCACTTGCTTTTTGTTCAGTACCTTTGTTGATTGTATAAGCTTTTGTGCTTTTGCTGCCGTTTTCTTGATGTGTTTTTCCATGCTTTATTTCAATAAAAGCAATTTACCCTACTCGTTGGTAGGGGCAGCTGATACCAATCGATGATGGCCACTCGGAGTTCGGCGCCAGATGGTGCGGACATGCTGGAGGTAGGGGAGTCAGTCTCCTCCACTATCTCTCCTTTCTCAGAAACCAAAGTGCCGCTCGGATGTTCTTTGGAGGTAGTACCTGCAGTTTGTGCCCTTTCAGGCAGTACACCAGGCACGGAACCTACTATGTCAGGAGCGTTTCAGTTACCTACTCCGGATGCCCTCACGGGTGGTTTTTCTACTTTTAATATTGCTACTGATTGAGAGGAGTACTCTTCATGGGCTACAGCTTCCAGGTTTTCCGCCTTCAGATTGTTCTGTCAGAACCGAGGACGCGCCGCCTGACAAGCCTCAGCTGTATGGTGACATAGATTCATCAAAGGCTTTCTGCGGCGGTTCGGCTGCCTTGTCTGCATCGCGTTCGGATGTCTTGAGTGGGACTGGCGGTTTAGTACCTTCTCCTAGTGGGTGCCTAGAGTCCCGAGACATTTCTGTAGGATTTCATAGTTTGCAGCATTACACGGAACCGGTGGACCTACTTCATGTGACTGAACAATCGACTTTAGTAATCTCCTGCTTGACGGACTCCATGCAGCAGTTGTCTGCATCTTCAACCAGGTCAGAGTTTTTTTTCTCCAGCTGTCTACTCTACCACAGGTACTGTTTCTTCTACTGCTACATTTAATACTGTTCAATGGCCTCCTAGTAGTGTCCCTGAGATTTCTGTGTCCCCTGCCTGTGCATCGTTGTCTACTACTCCTACTCAGAGTAAGGCTGCTGTTCCCGCAAGTGCGGGACTGGGCGGTTGTGTCCCGAATTATGACCAGCATGTTTCAGAAACTGGTCTTACTATAGCCAATGCCCTGAAAGGGGCTGGTTGGGAACAGTCTTCTGAGAATAACACATGGTCTTCCTCGAGGCATAAGGCTGTGGAACCCAGGAGTCCATTAATAACCTTTCCTGATCCTTTGGACATTCCACCTGAGTTGCGGCTAACTCAAAACTCTATTTGGCCCATGGGTTAGTCTACTCTAACCAAGTGCATTGATACTGGAGATTCGGGCACTCCTGATGGAACTCTTCTTGGTTCTACTCTGATGTCAGACCCGTCCTCTGTTGGACAACACGGCGTGCCTCCTAAGCTCATAGGCCCCACTCCTAGCTTAAGAAATAAACCCCACCAAGGCCAAGGAAGTACCTCTTCTGCACACCAGGGTGGTCATCAGGGCGGCAGAACCTTTGCTGGTCTGTTTCATACTCCTCCAGCACAGGCCCGGCGAAGCAATGCCGTCCGGCTGAGATACAAGGGAGGTCTTGAACTTTTTCCCGACTGGATTTATGTTGGAAAGACACTAATAAAAGACAGCCTGCAGTTTTCCCCTTCTGAAATATATGCACTTATACATACTTTGGGAGACTGCCATTTTGACCTTAGCTTTAAAACATCTTCTGGACTAGAGACTTTTTGGCAACGCTATCAGCAGGTTTGTCATACACCCCTCTGGACACCTTTTCTTGCTATCCCTCTTATAAAACTCACGATCAAGACGATCACAGTATTGTTTAAAAATGAGGGGGTTGCAATAACCGATATTGTTTGTTGATTATCTTCTAAATGTGATGTTTTAGGTGCACCTGAGCCTATTATAGATTCCGAACAACTATGGACTGGGGGTTGGAAATTACAAGTAAAGCTTCCGCAGATTAATGGTTCTGTTCAGCATTTGCCTAGCTGTTTTTATTTGGGGAGAGATAGAGGCTTTGTTTTCTACCCCGGTCAACCCAATTCCTGCTTCTGTTGTGGGGCACAAACACACTTAAGTAACGTTTGTGATAAAATGAAATGCTCTTTGTGCTCCGGTTCAGGCCACACAAGTATAAAGTGTAATCTACGTGACGAGACGTCCCATTCCTATTGAGATTGCCCTTGGGCTTTCCATAATACCCCAAATGCACAACAAGATGATCAAGAGGAAACTGTTACCAGGGATCAACGGAACGGCCAAGCTAGGCCCCACTTTTGGCCTTCTGCTAAGGCACAAACCCCTCAGTCTATGAGCTTGGTGTCCTCAGTGGTCCCTAATATGACTCCTGATCCCTCTCGGTCAGAACCAATGGAGCATTCTGACCAGCCTTGCACCAGTGTAGTATTTTCCCCTTCGGATGACCTAGCTGATCCTTTAGAAGGCACGTCCCATGATAATCATAACTTAATCCCTGATACCTCTCCTGTGTTGAAGGAGTCTGCCCAAAAGGATATCATGCCCCCCACCTGAAGACCCTGACTGGGTACAGGTGGGCTCTAGATGAAGAACACGAAGCAGTTTTGCTAAAAGTTCTAAATTCTCTTCTGTCCCCGAAGAGTCTGATTTTGTTTCTAAAAATAAGTTTGCAATTTTGTATAAACGAAAACAAGTACCAAGAAGAAAAACAAGATACAGAAGATGACTCGGATGCCTCTTCTATAGCTTCTTCCCAATGGGATTTTTTTACTACTACAGATCAATTGTCTGGGGATTCTCGGACCACTAGAAAAAAAAGATGTAAAATGAAATCACCTGGAAAGGGGAAAGGGAAAGTAAAGGCTTGATTTTCTTCCTCAAATATCTGATACATTGGCTTTTTGCACTTTAAATGCTAATAGTATACGGAATACACAGAGAAGACACATCATCTTTTCTTTTTTGGCCAATGCTGCTGTACATATTATTTTTATACAAGATACTAGACTTTACTCCCTGGAGGACATTGGTCAAGCACAGAGAGATTGGAGGGGAGGTATTTCTTATTGGTTCATGTCGGAAGACGTCTGTGCTGGGGTTGCCATTCTTTTTAATAATGTAGATGTCCAGGTTATTAGAATGATTGATTTGATACAGGGTCGGGTTCTTGTTTTGGACGTTGTATTACAAAGATAGGAATGGAGATTAACATTTATAATCCCCAAACCAAATTACGGAGAATTGAAATCATGAAGGCTGTTCAACCTTTTCTCCATTCTACCAAATCTATAATCTTTGAGATGACTTTAATTGTATTTTGGCTCTTACAGATAAACCAGAGTGACTCAAAAGCTGTATACTGATTCTAATTTCCTTACTTCCATGTATACAACAGCAAATTTAATTGATAGTGCTTGTTTTGGGCCACAACCTCCTAGGCATACCTTCCATCAAGGGCATCTCTCTACTAGGATAGATTCTTTTTTTGTGTCGAAATGGTTACCAGGACTACAGCATAAGGTAATTCTTTGTGAGGTTTCTGATCACTGCATGGTAGTTTTGTATTTAGGGCAATCTTTAAATAAGCCTGTAACACATTTCAACTGGAAATTGAATACCTCTGTTTTGGAGGATGATGAGGGGTGGAGGGAATTTTCTACAGTTTTGCAAGACAACATTTCTTTGTATGATTTGTTTGACAATCCCACTTTTTGGTGGCAGGAAGTTAAATTGGAAATCCAAAAGCATTGTAGGAAGATGGTGAAAACCCGTTCTCAAACCCGATATTTAAACTACTTGGATAAAAAATGACAATTACAGAAATTGATTTCCTGGAAAGCAGATTATAATTTAAATTATGCATCCCAGATTAGGCAACTAAAAAAAAGACATGTATGCCTGCCAGTATGATAGATCCGCTTCTTTATTTCTTGAACAGAAGTATGGGAGGAAAGAGAATCAGCTAAGGTGATTAACCCATTTGATAGTTGTAGACACCAGGTTAATTCTAAATATATCGCATCCCTTTTATCTCCTGAGGGTGTACAAATTTTGAATAATTGTGGTATTCGACAGTTGGTTTCTAACCATACGTATAAATTATATGGTCAGGACTTTAGTCCCCCTGCATGGGGGGATTTTTTTCATCTGTTAGACATCCCGCAGTTGTCTAACGACAGTAATACTGATTTGGTTCATCCCATCACTATTACAGAAGTGGGTATGGTCATTGATCAGTTGAAGAGTAATGTGACACCAGGGCCAGATGGGATTCCCAATGAATTTTATAAAAAGGCCAAAGTGATGCTGCTTCCTTATTTAGCTGATATATTCAATGTTATACTTCAGGGTTCCTTACCTGTGCCTGCTGCTCTTTCTGATAGTAATCTGATTTACTTATACAAAGACAAGGACAAAGCAGATTTGGATAATTGGCAACCTATTAGTCTGCTCACTTCGGATTGGAAGATCCTTTGCAAATTAGTGAGTAATAGATTGATAAGGGTTGCTCAGTCTTTGATTTTTTCCACTCAAACATGTGCTGTTCCACACAGATCTGTATTGAACGATTTGAAATTGATACGTGAGGTATTTGACCGTAGTGTGTCAGGGGGGTATATTGTGAATTTAGATCAATCCAAGGTTTTTGATCGGGTTCCTCACAGTTACCTTTTTACGGTCTTATAGCAGTATGGCATCCCACGAGATTTTGTAAACTGGATTAAGAATCTGTATAAAAATGCCTTTATGACTCCTGTGGTCAATGGAAGTAAGGGGCCCCATATTCTGATCAAGAGGGGAGTGAGACAAGGATGTCCTCTAAGTCCGCTTCTCTGTTTTTTCTATAGACCCTCTTCTTCGGAAATTGAATTCTGTTCCTGTTATGAGACATATCGCTGTTACTGATAATAGGGAATTTCCTAGTGCAATGGCATATGTGAACGATCTGTGTTTATTGGTCGCTGATCAAGAGTCAGGGATACAGGCTCTGCAGATTGTTCGTGAATTTTCTGAGATTTCAGGTTCTGTATTAAACAAACATAAAAGTATTGGAACACCGGTTAATATTCAGGCAGGCTCTGAGATTCCTGAGATAGATGGTATTACAATACAACATAATAAGATTACGATTTTAGGCCTGATTTTTGGTAACTCGCAGGCTGCTGAGTCTAATTGGATGGAACTTATTTCTATAGCAGAAAAAAAAGTTAATAAATGGAAGTCATATCCAATGTCAAGATTAAAACAGGTTCATATGTTAAAAACATTTATTATTCCCCTTTTTCTTACAGTTGGATATATCTTTCCCCTTCCTTTATGTCTAGTAGCAAGGATGTATAATTTATGTTTCCAGCTTTTGTGGGGTAGTCGGTTGAACCCAATTAAATGGTCTGTTACCTACTGGCCTCTGAAAAAAGGGGGTCCGAATATGTTAAACCCTGTTGTGTTTTTCTTTTCATTGTTTGTTCATGGTAACCTTTTTCCCAGTTTAGCAGGTCACCCAGAGGACTGGGTTTTCAGTTTGTCATCAAGGACTAAATATTTTAATGATAAATGGCAAACAGACACTTGGAAACATTTTTCTAACCTCCCTCTGGAAACTTCTTTGTATCTTCATGAAGTTTACAAGAAAATTAAACAGTGGCATGTCTCTCCCCATATTCCATTACTGCAAAATAGAAAGCTCCTTTATTCTTCATTTCTCAATCAAAACTTCTTAACGGAACCCTGCTTCAAGTGTCCGCCATCCATAGATGAACAGTATTTGTCTTAACAACTATTGGACAGTAGAATCCCCCCCAAAATGTGGGATACATTATGGATGTGTTGTCATGGGAAGCTGAATGTTAAAGGGAATCAAGTACATAAACAACTGGAAGAAAGATTTTGTATTAGGGATTTTTGTGTTCGTCAAGCTGAAACTATGCAGCACCTGTTTTTCGAATGTCCATATATTTCATTGCTGTGGCCCCAATTGGCACATAAATGGTCTTTGCCTATATTTTCTACCGTGTTTTATACTGAATTTGTTTATGGGAAATATGATATTTCTTGGGGAATTATGTATCCTGGAACACTCCGTGTTATTTGTGCTATATTAAAATGGTGCATGTGGCAGAATAGGTGCCTTTTTGTACTCCAACAGAAACATGTTTTATTGGAGGGATTATTAGACACAGTTACTCGGGAAGTAGCACTGGTTTATGCTCAAGACAAAAAACAAATGCCTGCCCCATTGACAGCATCCTGGTGGAGAGCTCTTCCCTTAATACTTTTTGAGGGTGTTACTTGAATTTTTTCTGGGGGAACCATGTGACTGTTTGGAATTTTGTACCCATCTATTCCTGGTTTGTATTTTGTTTTTCTTCTGTTTGTATTGTGTTCTTGTTGTATTTTAGGACATAGTGTATAGTTTGTGGTATGACATTACCTAGATTGTTTTGTAATATTTTCTTACAAAAAAAATCCCACTACTCTTTTCGAGAAGTGCCATAGGATTGTTAACATCCACCTGAACTACCACCAGAACAGGCAGATGGGACCTCGGTTTAATGTCTCATCTGAAAGACAGCACTTCAGGACTGCAGCATCCCCTCATGCTGCACTACAGTGTCAGTATGGGGATAGAACCCACAGCCTTCTGATCTCCTGGCCTCAGAGGTGAGTGTGCTACCTGTTGAGCCACTAACACTATTTTAGGCTATTCCTTTTACAACTATGTAAACCTGCGCAGTGAAATAATAGGATACAGAGGCTAACTCCCACAAGGGTCCATTTTGGGTCCCCTCCTATTCAGCCTCTTCCTAAACTCCCTCCCCACGTCCTGCACCTCCAACCTATTACTATATGCAGATGACGCTGTCATCTTCTCCTCCAGCTCAGACCCCTCTCAACTCCACCAGTCCCTCCAGTCCTCCTTCAACGCTGTTGAAAGTTGGTTCTCCTCACAACGCCTTATTATTAACTATAAAAAAAACAAAGGTATGCTATTTGCACATCCGCAGAATTTCAGGATTGGGCTTTTTCCACAAATACTATCAGCGTCCCAGACTCCCCTTGAATTTGTGCATTCCTTTAAATACCTGGGCATCACTTTGGACACTGGCCTTACCTATCATGAGCATATACATCAACTATCTAAGGCCCTAAATATCAGGCTAGGGCTTCTGCACCACTATAAACATTGCCTTACTCCATAGGCCCTTAAGCTTGCTATCTCCTCCTCGGTACTCTCCCTGCTAGACTATGGTCTCCTGACTTTTGGAGGGGCTAGCTCCTCAGCCCTTGATAGTCTTAGACTCGTCTTTAACAAGGCCTGTCATCTTATATTAAGATGTGATAGACTCACCCATACCTGTGCTCTATATAAGGACACCAATTGGCTGAACCTTGACAACAGAATCAAATTCCACACCTATGTCTTGGCAAAAAAAATTACCCATGGCCTCTCCCCCACTGCACTTACCCCTTTAATCACTAAGGACTCAAAAGTTAAGCACACCCGTAGCTCCTGACCCATCGTTCTCCATCCCTTCCTGTCGCACAGCTCAGTTCCAAAGATCCTTTTGTTACAGGGCACCTTGTGGATGAATAACCTACCCTCCTCCTTGCATTTTGATAAAGAATTGGTCATTTAAAATGCACCTCAGGCTCACCTTCGATCCACAAGTGACTGCGTCTGTACGTGAATCGGTGTCACCTGTTCCATCTACTACTGACAGTGGCCTCTGGCCTGCCTCTGCAAACAGCTCTTAATCTCCCCCCTCCCAGGGATGTTAAGTCCCGTTTTTTTTTTTTTTTCTTCCTTTAACTGCCTCAAACCGTACTAGTTCTTGATTGTTAGCCTAACTGTTCCTGTTATTAACATAGCTCTACTCTGTAACAAGTACTGTATTGAGTATCTGTCCTAACTGTATTGTATATCTGTATATATTATATGTGACGTGGAACCTTTGTAAAGGAGTCTTTGACTCAAAGGTATTTCTGATCTCTGAAATAAATAAATAAATAAATGACTGAAAAGGGGCATCCCATTAAGAATATTAGGCAGTTAAGGTGCAGTCAGCATTTATCTGATGAGAGAAGCACTGGAAGGCCCTTGGGCCCGAAACTATACTGACCACTGATGAATGGCTCTATAGTGGAGGGTAAGTAACCAGGGTGCATTTGTTCATGGTAACGTAGATGTTTCAATAAGTATGACTCTGTGTAAAATCAGAAGTTCATTGTAAACATTCAGAAATCATATTTAAGCTCTCTTGGTGACCAGAGGAATGATGTCCTATTCACACCACATGATTTAGCAGTTATCGCCTCCGTGTGCTACAGTGTGGCAACTAGCCTCCTCGAGGCTGCCAAATTAGTTATAAAATTTATTAATTTAAAAGTGCTGAGTCCCAGAAGTGTAGGAACAGCAGCTCCAGCGTGGCTTACAAATTAAGGAGGAGATGAGGTGTTGGGTCTTATTTCGCATATGCCTCCATTTATGCAGTCTGCTAGCAAATAATCAGATAACAACCGATACATGTCTCAACACTTTTATGAGGTAAACTGTCTAGCTGGCATAAACTGCCATTTCAGCTCAGGTTTCTACAGTCTGGTGAGAGCGAACCTGTGCCTCTAGCTCTTGTATTCCAGTTACTGTGCAATAGTAAGAGAATAGCAACCCAAATGGTGATAGCAAGTGAGCTGAAGCGAGTGGACATAAAGCATAAGAAAGCTATCGTTTGGTGTATGCATTGATGCAGCTGATTATTGTTGGCCCTCCGGGAAACAAACAGAAAGTACTTATGAAAAGAAAGAAACATTTGCTCTCTGCAGACCTGTGTGACACCACGGTCAATCCCTGCCATGTATTCCTAAGAGATAGCTACAACCCCATATACCGTTGCTAGCGCGTGATAAACCAAACTATAACAGGTCAACGTTACTTTATACCAATAAGTACAAGCTACTTTTGCATCCTTAATATATTAAAGCGCACCAAATCCAGCAACTTGGCCGGCCCAGTGGCGCTGAGGAACTGGACGCCTTACCTCACACCACGTCGGCAACCCATGTTCGGGAATGATGCGAACGCGGGGTCGGCGGGGAAGAAGAATAGAGAGCCTGATGGCGCTGTCCCTTCTCTTGGGGACCTGGAAGCTCCCGCCGTGATACTGCCATCTGGGGGAGCTCGGGTGGTAGGTGCAGTAGAGGGAGGTAGCAGCATGGGAACGGGGCAGACGTTGGCAGAGGGGCGGAACAGAAGGTGCGTCTCACCGCATCTCCTCGCTCATTGGCTTTCATTGCATGCTGACACCAGGGGAAGAATACAGGCAAAAACACCCCGTCTCACCTAGGTAACGACTCCTCATAGCGCACCCTTGGATCATTGGGCAGACTGCACTGTACAGGTCCACAATCAATAGTTGGAGAGTTGGGGTCTCTCCCCACTCCACACCGGCGGGGTAATCCAGCCATCAAGGGACTATGTGGCAGCAGGTACCCTAGGGGCAGACTCCTGTGAGAATAAGGACTGTGCAGCAGAGGAAGTCTGAATGAGTGGTGAGTAGTGGCAGTAAGATGGAGAAATACAGAGTAAAAAAAGAAAAATCCAGCAGCTTGTGCCACTTTTATACGTGCCGCAGTACCTGACAGTAGAGAGCTGGCCCAAAACCTTAATAGGCTTATGTCAGACCCCCAATGAAGCTGTCTTTCTGAGCTACCCCCATGTGACTCAGTGTGGATGGCACTGAGTCCTCCTTTTAAACAGGCAGAAATTGACAATGGTGAAAATACCCACCCGAGTGATATAAATGCCCTCCCTAATGCAGAGCATTGCGCCCGCTAACTGGGAGACCCATGGTGTTGTTGCACTGTTAAATATTGACTTACCCCTTGTATGTTGTGCCTGGTGCGTTTGCTTTGTACATATTCTAACCCAGCTTCAGCTGCCTGAACAGAGGAGGGAGCAATTCCTGTTCAGCAAAGCAATGTAGTTACAGAACCAACCAAAAAATGAAGAAGAGGGGGGAGGAGACAAAGAGTAAAAAAAAAGAAGAGGCTACCTAAATCATAAAAAAATAAGTTAAACAGACCACATTGCAATATCCTGAACAATGTGTACACTTAGGCAAAACACATGTACTGGACGTTTACTAATTCCTCTGGTGTCCCAGAATTCCTTTGGTGAGGACCGGATCAGTAGACAGTCTAGCTTCCTTTTAGGCTTGTAGTAGCATCGTGGGTTAACAAATGCAGTTTGCACCAATGTCAGATGGATCCCATTTCCACAGATGCCTCTGAATTACTAAGATCTTTTTGTTGGTAGCACAGTAAAGAACCAACAGAATTGGAAGAAATTATTGGAACAGGTTGCGATTTCGCTACCGGGTGGTCTGTGGTCTCGCTATGTTGCAATTTCTTGGCTACAGAGTAGAATCCTGCCCGGCCTTGTCCGAAAGGGAAGGAGGTTTCGTCTATTGTGGAGTAAGGAAGAGGCGTACAGACTTTGGACGATTTCTTCTCTGTTGTCTGGCAGCCGTTTTGCGACTGTGCAGAGCTACTGGCTTGAGGGAGGGAGGGAGAGAGAGCATGAAATCCTCAGTAGTGCTGCTCTGCTCGTGCGCTTCATGAGGGCAGCCTGCTCTGTTTGAATTAGTGGTGACAGTTTTTCCATGGGTCTGTTGTTCAGTTTGTGTATCAGAGCCCAAACCTCAGGGTTCCTATGTCATAATGTCCCCTTAGTGCGATCGCCCGTTTAGATAATACATCGGCAAAATTGAATTCTGGCGATGTACACTTTGGCGAACTGCAAGGTGGCTGACTAATTTTAAATGTATGTGGGGGCTGGCCACCTGCACCCCTCCCACTTAAGAATTCTCAACTCGGGGGTGCATGTGGGGGGGCAGGGTGAGCTTAAAAATTACAGCTGCCTCGCGAGAGGTGGGACACACCACTCCAGACCCGAACCCTGCACCCCAACTAACCACCCTCCCCACCACGCTAGCCAACCAGCTCGGCAGCTGCCACCACCTCCTCCCACATACCTCCTCCCCCCCGCCCGGCCCTACCTCGCCCACCCAGGTATCCGGCCGCTACCCTGCCAGGTAGCCCTGAACACAGGCGCCATAACTGAGTCACTATTTATGTCCGCACGCAATTGCGGTCTCCTTGTTCACTGGATACCTAATCGGTGTGAGCACAGTATCCGTTTTTTTCTCTTACCCAAAAAGTTTCTAATAATCATGTATGTCGTCCTCTTCTTCCTCAGAATCACATAAAAATAAGTGCAGTTCTTGCGATGTCCAGTTACCGCATAAGGACCAGCATACCCTCTGCCTCTTCTGCTTGGAACCAGATCACAACGTCAAGGAGTGTGAGGCCTGCACCCAGTTCAACCAGGCCACATGGAAAAGGCGCTAACAGTCACTCGAAGCCCATTTTCTGAAACTAAAAATGGCTTGAATGGAAAAAGAACTAAAGCTCAAAAGTGCCTCCTCCTCTCTAACGGACCCCCATAAGAAGAAAAAGAGGCACAAGGAAAATCATCGGGACCGGGAGCAGTTCCCCCCCCCCAAAGTCACCCACAGGCTCTTCGGCGGAGGCTTAGTCCCCTTCCTCCAGGAAGACGAGCACCATGGCCAAGCTTGCGCTGCTGCCAAAAGAGCAGGCTTTTGCCACTCTGCTACCACTGGTTATGGTGACGGCAGGTACCTCGGATTCGTCAGAGGCTGCCGCCGCTGCACTCAGACCCATCATAACCCTGGTCTCTAAATCAGCAAGCGTGGCCGATAAGCTGTCCATTGGACCCTCCAACGAGTGCCTGGCTGGGGTTGGTAAATCAGGGGCGGTGTCTCTGACTCCTGCATGACCCAGGTCAATCAGTCAATCGTTGGACCCTCCAGCGATTGCATGACCATTTCGCGTCCATCAGGTTCTGATGACGCGCAGCCGGACATCGGCTCCATTCAGACTGGAGGGCAAGGATTGCCCCGGGACTCCATCCTTGGAGAACCCCGTCTCCTCCTCGCTGTCACTGGACTCACAGGTCCCGACGGAAGAAGACCTTTTATCAGGTATTCCTGATGGGGTCTCCAAAGGCCTTACGGTGGCTCCGCCGGCTCCAGCAGAAGTGCCAGACCCTACCCCTCCTCAGCACCCGCAGGGCCCCATACTCATTCCGTCAGGACCTATGGCGGGCCATACCCCATCAGGGCAGCCATCAGGTTTTCCACCTTCAGGGCCCCCTTCGGTACTTCCGCCTTCGGGCCCTTCGCCGGGGTTCCCCTCAGCAGGACCACTGGCAGGTCTTCCTTCAGGCTACCCGCCTTCAGGACCGCCGTCAGGCTACCCTCTTGTCAGGGACGCCGTCAGGCTACCCTCAGTCAGGGCCACCGTCAGGCTTCCCTCCATTAGGGCTGCCATCAGGCTACCCTCCCTCAGGGCTACTGTTAGGTTATCTTCTGTCAGGGCCGCCGTCTGGCTTCCCCCCATTGAGGGCACCATCTGGATTTCCACTTCAGGCTATCCTCCATTAGCCCCGATGCTGGACCCCTT
Organism: Neoceratodus forsteri; assembly: GCA_016271365.2. Taxonomy (NCBI): domain Eukaryota; kingdom Metazoa; phylum Chordata; order Ceratodontiformes; family Ceratodontidae; genus Neoceratodus; species Neoceratodus forsteri. The sequence continues at coordinate 1,102,181,409 of CM028135.1, read as the reverse complement.
TTCAACGGGCTATTATTACTCAGGTTACCCTGGTTATTATTCCTCTCTTTACCAACCACCAGGTTATCCTCACCATTATCCTTCCACAAGCTTCTTGGGACATGGCACCAGGTCAGGGTTCCCACACTGTCACCCTCCACCTCTTTCCACTCCACCTCCTCCTGCTCAACCACAGGTAGATTTTAGGGAGATTTTGAAGTCTTGGTGGTCTGCGATAAAATCCCAGTTGGTCTCAGGGTTGGACAACAGGTATCCACGACCTTTGGACACAGGCTGCCCTCTCCGGTCACCCCTCGAGCCTCTTCATCAGGCCAGACAACAGCCCGCATGCAAGCCCTGACATCAGAGGTGACCCCCCAGGGAGATGGAGCGTCCTATTCCTGACAAGATTCCGGACGATTCTGAAGCGGATTCCGATTCCTCTGAGGGTTCAGGATTTGAGACACCTCCTCATGAGGAACCAGTCCCTAGGGGGTCTCCCAAATCCCCACCTGAAGATCCTTCCTTTGTGGACCTCCTCAGACAAATGGCGGAGGCACAAGGATGGAAGTCAGATACTCTAGACCCAAAATGGCAAAGGTTGGCTGAGCATCTACTGTAGATTTCCCAGAGATGAGTGCGGTTCTCACATTCCCATGGCTGGAACCACACAAGGATTTATGCTCGACCATTTGGCAGAGACTTTCCTCTATCCCATCCATGGCCAAGAAAGCTGACTGGGTTACAGGACCCCTGAAGGCAAGAAAAACCTCAGCATACACCCAAAGGCTGATTCTGTGGTCATCACTGTGGCCCATGATCGGTGTGCGAAGCCAAAGCACCTCAGTACCTTCCCTCCCAACAAGGAATCCAGACAAATGGATCAGTTCGGGAGGAAGTTCTATTCTTCTTCTACGCTAGCCATTCATGCTCTTAACTACGTGGTGCACATGCTAGTGTACCAGAAGTCTTTGTTCTGCCAGCTTCAGCCCATAGTCAAGGCCCTTCTGGACTCTGAAGACAAAACCACCTTGGTGAGTACTCTTACGATCGGCCAAGGTGGAGGGATGCCATTCCTTACGGACCACCTACGATGCAGTGGATTCCTCCGCTAGAGGTACGGCCACAGCTGTGAGGCTTCACCGATACTCTTGGCTTAGAGTATCAGGTCTAGCCCCTGATGTTCAGTCGGCAATCCAGGATGCCCCTTTCAGGGGCTCTGTCCTGTTTGGCGGAGATGCCCAGGACATTACTGCAAGCCTGCAAGATAAGGGCACAGCTCTTCAGTCAGTTTACACTATGTATCACCCGAAGCAACAGCAAAAGTGTCCTTTTCTTTGGAAAAACAGATGCCAGACAAAAAATCAACAGGTGCCCAAACGTCAGTTTAAACGTAGGGCTTCCAATATGGCCACTGCCCCCAGCCAAGAGTCAGAGAGCTTCAGGAGCAGTCCTCCCCAACCCCCCCTCCCATTCCTGACTCGCTAACCACCCTCCCTCCTCCACTTCCATTGGAGGAACAGGTAGGCTCGCAAGTCATCTGGGAGTCCCATCATGACCGATGCCAGGGTGCTTCAGTTAATAAGATTTGGTGACACTCTTGAATTTAGAGAAAAAAAACCAAAATCTTCCGGGTTTTTCCCACTACCTAAGGGTGCACATTCCCCATTTAAGGGAGGAGATCACGGCTCTTCTTCAAAAAGAAGCAATAGAGCCAGTGCCGGCAAACCAGATCGGAAGGGATTCTATTCCCACTCCTTTCTGGTACCCATACAAAATGGGGGATCTACGCCCGATTATAGACCTTAGTACCCTAAACCTCTCCATAGAATACAAGAGGTTTTGGATGCTGACACTGCAAAGTCTGCTGCCTCTCCTTTCCAAAGGACAATGGCTTTGTGCCCTGGACATGCAGGATGCGTACCTGCACATTCCAATATTCCATCCACACCACAGATTTCTCAGGTTTTCTTTCCAAGGGGAGCATTACCAGTTCAATGCTTTACCTTTTGGCCTGTCCTCCACACCACAGGTTTTTACCAAATGCCTAGCGATCATGGCAGGAGCCCTGAGGATTCAGGGGTATGACGTCTTCCCTTACTTTAACGATTGGCTTCTTGCAGCTCCTTTGAGGGAGGGGTTGAAGGCTTCCATATCGGCTACCGTGCACCTTTTTGACTGTCTGGGTATTACTGTCAGTTACCCCAAATCCCAGCTTGCTCCTTCCCAGAGCCTACAATTTATTGGGGCGGCTCTGGACACAGTACAGGGTATAGCTTTTCTCCCCCTGAACAAGGTAGAGACCCTGGAGAGACAGGCCAAGCTGGTATCCTCTAACCGACACATTTCGGCCAGGGTGGTTCTCTGCCTCCTAGGCCTCATGGCAGCGGTCATCCCCACGGTCCCAGTGGCCAGACTCCACATGCCGATCTCGCAGTGGACTCTCAGGTCCCAATGGGATCAGAGGGGGGACGACTTGGACAGTCATGTCGTAATTTCCAGTCCGATGCAGAAAGATCTGCAGTGGTGGCAGAACTCTACACCTGATTCGAGGAGTTCCTTTCCAGGCCCCTCCTTACTCCCAGATACTGACCACGGATGCGTCGGGAATGGGATGGGACGCCCATCTGGGACATCACAGGACCCAGGGCCTGTGGTCACCTGTGGCACTACACTTGCACATAAATGTGCTAGAAATGAGGGCAGTTCTATATGCTCTTCAGACCATCCAGCACATACTTCAACAGGATACATTGTTGATCCAGTCGGACAACATGTGCATAGTGTGGTACATCAGCAAACGGGGGCACCTGCTCATATCCTCTTTGCAGGGAAGTGATGCAGGTCTGTAATTGGGTGGTTCTGCACAAGGTTCGTCTCCTGGTGGTCCACGTCCCAGGTGTGCAGAGCGTTCTCGCAGACAGTCTCCGCTGCACCAGGGTAAGAGTGCACAAGTGGGAGTTAAAGCAGAAGTTAATAGATCACATCTTCGACCTCTGGGGTCGTCCAGATGTGGATCTGTTCGCAGCCCCATCAAACGCAAAACTTCCCAAGTTTTGCTTGCTCGATCCCAGGCATGGTGCTTTTTGGCAAGATGCGCTGTCACTTTGTTGGACAGGGAGATATCTGTAAGCATTCCCTTCCTTCCCAGTCTTACAGAGAGTGCTGATCAAGCTCCAAACAGAAGGAGCATGAATGATTCTGATAGCTCCTTTTTGGCCTCGACAAATTTGGTTCCCACTGCTCCAGCAGTTGGCAGTGGAACCTCCGGTTTCTCTACCACTTTCCTACGATCTCCTGACCCAGGAGGGGGCACGCTGGTACATCCAGGCCTGAAGTCCCTTCATCTTCACGCGTGGCTCCTCAAGACGTAGTCACTTCCAGGTATGGGGTTTCCCCTAGGGTAGCTCAGCTTTTGGTAGAGGCCAGAAAGCCTTCTAGCAGAACTACCTATGCCATGAAGTGGAGATGTTGTTCCATCTGGGCCACCTCAAAGACTTGGGACCCGCTTCTCAGATCATGGAGTATCTTCTTCATCTGTCTTGAGCTGTTCATCACTGAAGGTGCACCTAGCGGCCATCTCTGCCTACCGTGATTTAGTAGGTTGCAAGACTCTGGCTCAGTTAGACGTCTTGAAAACCTTCTTAAAAGGTATCCTGTATCTGAAACACCCAGGACGGAACCCTGCTCCACCACGGGACCTTAATTTTCTTTTAGAAAAATTGACCTTACCTCCTTTTGAACTGGCAAGGACATGTGACATGCGCTTTTTGTCCTGGAAAGTGCTCTTTTTAGTTGCAGTTACCTCTGATTGAAGAATTTCCGAGCTTCAGGCCCTGATGTGTAAGGAGTCTTATTTGATTTTTCACAGAGACTGGGTGGCTCTGCGCACAAATCCTAAGTTTCTTTCAAAAGTTGTCTCAGAGACTACCCTGACTCAGTCTCTTCAACTGCCGGTGTATTATCCTGAACATTCTAATCGCGGGAGGCCATTCTGCATATGTTAGACGTTCACAGAATTTTACGTTATTACACAAACGGGACAAACGATGTCCGAAAGATGGATCTGCTTTTTGTTTCTTTCACACCGAAGAGAGAAGGTGCGGCAGTTTCCAAACAGTGCCTTTCCAAATGGTTGGCAAACTGCTTTAGGTTTTGTTACCAGAAGTATGATAAAGTCCTTCTGGGGCATGGAACAGACATTCTACCAGGGGAGCGGCTGCCTCTGCAGCCTGTTTCAGGAGCGTATCTGCCACAGAAATCTGTGTGGCTGCTACTTGGAGTTCCATCCACACTTTCACGAAACACTACAGTTTGGACGTTGCCTCTAGGCTCAGGGCTGGTTTTGGACTGGCAGTCCTCCAGGGACTCCTGTTCGAAGTATTGGCTTCTTAGCTTTCTCTTCCAGCCTCCCATGTTTTCCTGTCCCTTGGACACTGATTGCTTGGGACTCAGTCCTACAAGTAATTGCTTACTGCAAGAGCCCTCTCGAAGTAAGATAGTACAGTTACGTAAGAACTTACTGTAACAGTAGATCTTCGAGAGAGGCTCTTGCAGTAGGTAACTTTTTTCCCTCCCTCCTGCCCCCTTTTTAGTCTGTAGCTCCTTTTCCTTGAGCCTTTTCTTGGCTCCAGGAGCCTCTTTCTCATTCTCCTGTCACGCCTCTTGGAGGTCTCTGGCGGGAGAACTGGAGGGCGGACGTGGGGACTGCCCACTGTATAGTGTCACGCTGACGTCAGGGGGTGCATTCCTACAAGTAATTACCTACTGCAAGAGCCTTTCTCGAAGATCTACTGCTATGGTAAGTTCTTACATAACTGTACAAGGTTTCAGGTATTGTTTATTATATAGTGGCGGTCAGATGGGTGACCTTGTTATAAACTGCAAAGTTGCAAAGTTCAGAGTAGGAGGGTAAGAGAGTTGTTAAGACACACTAGAAATAACAGCTGCAGGCAGCCAAAGGTAGACATTGTACAGAGGCGGGTGCAGGATGTCCTAGATCAAGAACTTAAGTGCAGAGATAAGGAGAGGAGACTAGGTGTGGGGCACAGATGTGTGGGAGGGGGGGCAGGTGACCTGGGTGTTGAATTTTGGGAGGGAGTAAGGGTAATGCTCAAGAGAGGGGGTAGTAAGGTAGGAGGAGATGGGGGAGGCATAGAGAGCTAAGCCTGAAGGGGCAAGCTATGCCAGAGTTGGGAAGTGAGGCGGTAATAACTAGAGTAAAGAAATGAAGGATAGTGGGGGGGGGGGTTAGGTGGGAGAGGTTAGGATAAGGCTGACAGATATAGTGAGTGGAGTGGGTTGGAAGGAAAAAGACTCAAGATAAAATTTGGTGGGGTGATCACAGCTGCTGAGTTTTCAATATATGCTGCCAAAGTTTGTGCAGTGGACCAGTGTTCCACCTTGGTTTTGAGATAGGACACCAGGAATTATTTGTCTCTAATACTGTCTTGTTCTAAACTTTGAATCTACTGCACAATAGTGGCTCTCTTTCTTTGCCTAGTGTTTTTCCAGGTTATGGTGGGGTAGCCACCTATCGTAGCCCTGTCCTGTCCTCCTTAGTACTTATTCTGTCTTTCGTACTTTTTTGTTTAGAACTCTGTTTATCGCCCCTTACCTCCGAACTCTCTCCAGCGACTTCCTGATCCTCAGTCTCTACCTTACAACGTGGCTCGGTATTCCGTAGACTCCTCTCCAGCTCCGGACTGGGTCTACCCTTCGGGGAAGGGCGGCCCCCGCCCAGGGTGCTCTTTCTCTTAGTGTTGAGTCACTGGGTCGGAGGAACAGCCTGAGATCCTGAGTCCGTGAGCGGGAGTGTGGTCTGTGGAGGGAGGCCCCTTCACCTATCGACGATGGAGGTGGGGGGTTCTTTATGCAAGAGATCCCCTGTGGAGCCCAACTGTCATGGCAATGTGCTGCTGCGGCTCCACCCCCAGGCATACGCCACAAGGCTGCTTTGGGTGACCTCCGGCCGCCGCCAGAGGTTGCTCTTCATGCAGTCGTATCCCCGTCCCACCCCTGGGAAGAGAGAGCAGCCCTGAGGGGCTCGATCTCTTCCTCCTGCGGCCCTAGCTCCCGGAGACCGTTCTCGAACCCAGGTCGCCGGTGTGGCGCAAGGTGTGGCGTCCAGCACCTCAACCCTCAGCGCCACTGGGCCAGCTCATCTTTTGTATTTTTACAGTTTCCTTTTCTTTCCTTGGGTTGGGTCCTGCAAATAGAAAATGTGCCAAATGTATAGTGAAGGCATTATGTGGAATATGCCTAAATCAGTTATTGGCATAAAGAGTGCACTCATATAATGAATGGTGCCTGTATAGTATGATAAGGCTGAAACCATTATGAAATTAAAGGAACATGCATGCCATGGGTTTGTATTAAAAATGCTTGATTTTGTAGAAAAATAATGACACATTTAAACATGTTTCTGCAAAGTATTATACAGCTCCAGTAGAAAAGGATACTGCTGTAGCATTTAAATGTAGGAAATGTGCCCTTGTGCTAGAGAGGAAAAAGGGGGGACATGAGCTTTATTTTTTTTTCTTTTGGTTTGTTGAGAGCTAGCGACATAGGATTGAAATGCTGCTCCCAGTATTTGTTGCATCGAGCCAGAAAGGCTTTGTTTGCGCAGCAATAGAAGAGCAGTTTAAAAACAGGGCGGCATGTCTTTGTAATGATCAGTTTGCCACCCGATGCTTTACTGTGCTGCTGCTGCTTTTAAAAAAAAAAGGGGGGGTGGCTGTTCTTTCCCTGTGACTCTGAAATTAAATATAAAAAGTAATTAAACACTCTTGGGAAGCAGTGAAAGACTGCAAAGAAAAGAAAACATAAGGAGTTGCAGTCTGTGTAGAAGCGAATGGCTGTCACTGAACTTAAACATTTCAGCCACCCCTTCATTCAGCAACTCCCTCAGAACTATAATTAAACATAAAAAAAGAGGGACCACTAACAAGAAGACAGTATTGAAGTGCATGAAATATAAACATGCAGTGAGGGTTACCAGACGTCCTCTTTTATGAGGTTATGTCCTCTTTTCCAGCTGCCAAATATTTGTCATGTATCTTCTCTATCCTGTTAAATTATTAATATATTTTTTATAATATTTTTACTCTCTCTTACCCAGGACCACCTTGTAAATGAGTTGTAAAGGCACTGGAGACTTTAAACCAATTTACTTGGGGTCTGGCACAAGGACTTATCGAGGGAGGGACTAAGTTCCTTCTTTTTGGCATTCCAAAATCTGGTACCCCTACGTGCAGTGGCCTGCAGTTTCATGTTGTTTTTTCTTTAATGCTTTATCAAATAGTTATAAAGCTACATTCAACTACTTCAGACTACACAAACAATTACTTATTCACCTGCATTGTACTTTTTAAATGTTGTCAGTTAAAACCCCCTTGTTTGGTAATTCTTGTACACATTTTTGCCTTTGTACAAATTAAAAAGGGTATTACCTCTGTGTAGGTGAATCAGTTGTTCAGTGTTCCTCAAAATGCCCTGTACCAGGCCTTCCTCAAATCCAGGAGTCTGGAGAATGCACAGCTATAGGGGAAACAGCACCCTCTAATTCCTGTTTTTATAAGAAGGGGGGCTGTCACTCTCAGATTGTAGGAGGGGCTTAAAGGCTCATTAAAGCTCATTGTGTAGTCTCAGAATATTTTAAAGCCCACAGAGTCTTTTTATGATGTTAAATGAAGGTTTATGATACAACTGCTTAACCTGTTTATGTTGAGTGGTCACCCTGAGCTATTTTGATAATGTAGAGCTAGAAAAACGTATTTATAGATTAAGGGCCTGGTCAGGTGACCCAGCTAGGGACTATATATACACCTGTTGGAAGTGAGGTTAGTCAGAGGAGCCTTGGTAGTGGTAATGAACAGAGTTACCTAAGGGAAGTAGCCAGAATAGTCACAGAAGGAAACGTACCTGTATTGACAGGTTAAAACTGTGAGAGCTACCGATTGTAGCATATTTTTGTTTCATAGTTTGATTTATCCAGTTTGTTTGCCTCCTTAGAGATTAATAAATATCACACTCAAGTGTGTTTTAAAACTTAAAAAAAGCTGAGTCTGTGTTATCTATACCACACCCGTCCACAGTTTGGTTTTGAAGGATCCGATTCTGGAGCCTGCTAGGAGGTCAGGTGGAAGGTTATTTAGCCAGCTGGGTGCTGGATACATACATGTTTATTGGGCATGTGCAGTATGGCAGAAAGGGACCTGGACGGTGGGATTGGATGGGCTTCTAGTGCGGTGGTAGTTATTTGTCCAACTGAGGAGCTGCATTAGCAAGGGAGGGGCCAGTCCAAGACTAATCTTCTTTGCAGACAGGCAGGTTTGATAGGAGATCCTGTCCTGGAGGTTCAGCCAATTTGCTGAGGTGTATAGCTTGCAGGTGTGGATGTATAGGTGGGCACCAGTGACTAGATGGCAGGCTTTGTTAAGAGCAGCATTTGGCCTTTGAAGTGAGGTATTGGTGGCAGAACTGTAGATTATAAGCCCAAAGTCGATAATTGAAAGGATGAAACTAGTGATGGCCAGGCAGAGGGCTTCACGGGACATGCTGTGTCTGTGTCTATATAGAAGCCCTAACCTGATGCTGACAGCTCTGGATATTAGATTTGCATGTTCGTTAAAAGATAGGTTACTGTCAGGAGTTATGCCCAGATATTTAAAATCATGCACTTGTCTGAGAAGTGCGCTAAGATTGCATAGGCGACTGTGTGTAATGAATTTTTTTTGCACACTCAAGGAGTGTGTGTGATGTCCCATAAACCTCGAGAGTTAAGCTTGAGAACTTTATATGGGCATCACACCGAGAGTGTGCCAAAAATAATTTGTAAGTACACAGTCACCTATGTTGTTTTTTTTTTCTTTTATAGTAACTTGTGCTTTGTGTGAAAAAAAAGACCTTTCTAGGGACGTGGATATGTTGTTCTATCCACACTTGTTAGCAGTGTCCTTTCCCCTTTAAGAGATGCCGAAAAGTCTTCAAGTTGGCTCCTCCCACTCATCCGGGTGGTATATCCCTCAGCTGTGCCCCATGATGCCAGATCTTCCTTTCCGCTGGAAGAATCAGGTTCCCTCCTTACTGCTCCCGCGTTGAGTAGGCCCTAGCACTAAATATTTGGATTTACTACCAAAAACTTTAAACTCTCAAGAGTTTAGTCTTCAGTTCGCTTATTGAATGCGACCACTATGGACGAAAAGTCCTCACCTGGATTTCGCCAGTGCCCATGTGGGCAGAAGATGTTGCACACTGACCCCCACGCCATGTGCGTCTACTGCCTGGGCCAAGACCATGATACCCAGACCTGCAACATTTGCTGAGTCATTTCTCATGACAGTTCTTGAGGACTGTCTCGCCCCTGATGTTCGGCCGCCCAGAAAAACAACGTCCATTGGTCAAATCCAAGGATGCCCATTGGGTGGTCTCCACAGCTGCGGGGTCTGCCGAGCAGTTGGAACAACTTATGGCTTTCAGGGAAGAGGAGGCTCGGGCCGCCATGCAGTCGTCTTCAGCTTCTGCCTTTGTTCTGCTCAAATTGGGATCCATTTACTTGAGCTCCTTCAAGGAGCTGTGCTGGTCCCTCCCGACTAAAGGGCTGGGTCCTTCTGGATTGCACAGCTCCCACTCTCACAAGAAGGAGTCGAAGAAAGAAAAGAAGAAGACTAACTGTTGATGTTCCTGAGACTGGGAGCATTCTCAGTCTCAGGATTCTCAGATCTTGACCTTGGTCGAAACCGCAGCCTTGGTTGCTGGCTTCACGGAAACCCCATCGGGCCAGTTGGTTGAGACACCGTCCGACGATGTGGTCGAGATTTTTCTTGACCCTCTTGACCAGCTGTCAGAAGAGGCCGACAGTTCTCTGTTCAGGACTCCAGTCCTGCCTGTGGCCTCTGAAGGGGTGGCTCAGTCTGCTGATCCAGACCCTCCGGTCACCGACCCAGACCAGGAGGAGCTGTGGCACTCCGAGGCTCCTTCCAAGATCCCCGTCGGTACCCCCGAGAGTCAAGGTCTCAGTCTTCCTCATCCACAGTAAGTTCAGCAAATCCCTCTGTCATCGGCAATCCTGCTCTCGACGCCACAGGAAGCAGCGCCACCACTATTCGTCCTCCTTGGGTGAGGAGAGGCTTCGGAGCAAGTTGCGTCAATGCTACGAAGACCTCATGTGGAAACAGTTGGTGTTGGCTGGTCCAAAGTCACCCTAGCTCCCACGCCGCCATCCATGGCAGTTGCCTGATAAGCCGTCACTGATGTCCCCAGTGAGAGGGCTGGTCGAAACAGTCCACTCCCCAAGCCGGGCGGTCCTAACCGTCTCAGTTTGGCGGTTAGCCTCTCCACCGATCCTGGTGGAGCTGCCACCCAAGCAGCCACCAACCAGCGCTCCAACTAATGAGTCTCGGCTGGCCAGTGGGCTTCCCCATCAGCTGTCAGTTACTTTCACACCTGACTACCCCCAGTAGGCCAAAAGTGACTCAGGCGGTTGGACGCTTTATGCGGACTCTGAATCTGAGACCTCCTCACTGCACTCCCATCTGGTCGATGTGGAGTTTGTGGGGGATATCTCGATGGAGAAAGGACCCACTTCTTTCATGGGCATCCTCTGCCTCATCACTGAGTCCACGCGGATGAAATTGGAGCCCATCCAGAAGTGGGCTCGCTGTCCCTTAACAGAAATCCTGGACAAAGGGGACTCTCAGACGGAGGCTTTCTCAGTGACCGAGGCCATTGCTGGTCCAGCCCTGGAGCTTTGGCAACGCCCTGCTTCCTGCCCTGCACCCTTGGCCCAGATGGCCTGCAAGTATGTGGTCCCCAATGGTATCTTATCGGGTTTCACAGAGCACCCCTCGGCCGAGGGGTTGGTAGCCGACTCCGTGTTTCGGTGCTCGGGCAATACCAGGGATATCAACAAGCTGCTGGACAAGGAATCCAAGAAACTGGATAACGTGGCTAAAAAAAGTCTGTGCTGCCTCCTCGCTCGGCCTCCGCCAGGTGAACATCGACCATCATGATAGCACACTTCTCCCACACCCTCCTGTGCTCCTTGGATGAGGTGTTTCCTCATCTTCCTGTGGACCTCCAGACCATGGTCAAGCAGGTCCTTGATCAGGGCCAGGCTGTGGCTAAGCAGCAACTTCAAATGGCTCTGGACATGGGGAATTCCTATGCATGCTCGGTGGTGGCTGCAGTCGCCATGCGCCATAGGGCTTGGCTGCGGATCTCGACCTTTATGGCAGACACTCAGCACAAGCTGGCAGACAGCCCATTTCTGGGCACTGACCTGTTTGGGCACAGTGTGGAAGGTCACCTCCAGCATATCAAGAAGTCCAGTGTCATCTTGTACTCCGTGACATCCACCAAGAAGGATCCAAATGGCTCCAGGCAGCAAAAGCGTAAACCCTTTCAGTCCTCCACTCCTGCGGCAAACCAGCCCAGCACCAATCTGGCCAGCAGGCTCAGTCTTGGTGACCCAGGCCCAAGTCTGTGGCCTCTGTGATCCATAAGCCCAGAGGGAAGGGACCCAGTGGCTCCTCAGCCAGGTCCTCCTCCTCCAAGCCTGCCCAGTGACGAGATGAGGGGTACCACCCACATACCTGTCACACCTCCCCTGGATCATCCTGTGGGGGGCCGGCTCCACCACTTCCTTTCCACCTGGTCCATTGTCATCACAGACAGGTGGGTTCTGGAAGTGGTCGGCCAAGGTCTATCTCTGGAAATCGAGCAGCACCCTCCAAGTGCCCTCCAAGCTGAGCCCATGCCCCACAGGAGTATTTGGTCTCCGCAGACACTCGGTCTGCTGTTTAAGATGACATAGCCCAGCTCCTCCACAAGGAGATCATGGTCAGAGTAGCGGATGCTCTGGAACACCCAGGGTTTGTCTCCAGGTATTTCCTGGTGCCAAAGCAGACGGGGGCGGGGCACGGATCTGCACGACCTGAACCAATTCCTCAGGTCTCGCACCTTTAGAATGGTAACTCTGTCCCAGAACATACCATCTCTGGAGCAAAACATGTGGTTTTGCTCCCTGGATCTCCAGAAAGTATTCTTTCATGTCCCGATCTGTCCGTCCCATTGATGGTTCCTCCACTTTCAGATCAAGGAAACCCTCTACGATTTCTGAGCGATGCCATTCGACCTGTCCTCGGCCCCCAGGGTCTTTTTCAAATGCATAGCAGTGGTGGCAGCTTAGCTGAGGCGCTGAGATGTCCAGGTGTACCGCTACCTGGATGACTGGCTGATTGCAGGTTCCTCCAGGCAGGAGGTGGAGAGGTCCATTTAGCCAACCCTCCAGAACTGCACCTCTCTTGGCCTCTTAGTCAATGAGGCCAAACTGGAACTCATGCCTTTCCTGGTGATCAGCTTCATCGGGGTAGAACTCGACTCTTGCCGAGCCAGAGCCTGGTGATCCGGTGGGCCCGTTGGCATATGTGCTCCCTGCAATGGGAGCTGGCCAGCCAGTGGTCTCAGTGCAAATGTCACTTCAACCAGCTGGCCACTGTGACCCAGAAGATCGGGCTCTGGATCCCCAAGGAGTCCTGATGCCTCATCAACCTGCTGGAGTGTGAGGTGTGGGTTTGAAAGGAGGTCCAAACGACTCAGTTGACCATAAATCCAAAATAAATTTATTAGCGATAAATAAAATTACAAGCCGGACTTTCCAAAGAATCAAAAAAAAAAATTACATCCACACAGAAAGTAGACTGACTTTCAGTAGCACTAGAATAAGCTAGAGTATTACTCTTATTGAGGTCAGCACAAGACTGAACCTCCAGGACTATCTGACCATTTAGTTTAGGCACTTTGAATTTATACAGAGCAATGGTCAAGTGGTCAACTAGCTCCACCTCTACATGATTCTACAAATCATATCTTTTTATTCACTTATTATTTTTAAAACAAATTATAACAGTATGCCTTTAAACCCTTGTACAAATCTCTATGTATTGGCACTTTGTAATTATTTTGAGAATTCAAGCTTTAAATTTCATACTTGGTGATAGAAAGCACCACCCCCTCTATTAATATTATAAAAGGAGACAGAATAGGGCCGGCCGGCTCTTAGAAGGGGATGGGGAATGAAGAGGACCGATTCCAAATGTAAAGCAAGGTACAATTTCCTTTGTTTCACTTTTGACTTAATTTCATGCTGAAAAGGCTCCCGTTTGGCTCCGGAGGACTGTTAGACTAAAACTAGGCTGAAGAGTAAAAAAAATGAATCCTCTAGCGCCAGATACGCTAGAAAAGGCCTACGCGACTGTGCGCACGTTCGCGAAGGAAAATATATAGCTAACGCGAATGTGTGCACAGACGGAGCGGCGATTTACTCATAAAACACTAAATAAGTGGGTAAGGAGACCGAATTCTGAACTGAGCTGCATTTCCTTTATACAAAAATTACGAGGCTATCCAAGGCTGAACGCTATTACCAGAGAAGGATTCTCTAGAGGAGCCATATCGGGAAGCTGTTTCCTTTAAACATTCATGGGGTTATTTGAAACTGACTGGAAATGTATTTCATCATTTCCTAACGCATATTCTAACTTGAGGAAATCCAAAATCTTTCACTAAGGATTCGATTTTATTTTGGAATATATATTTATACATTCTACGGGGTGGGGGCCATACCCTGTATACCAAGACCTGCTTTGAACAAATAAAGAAGGAGATAATATGATTATATAGGTGGCCAGCCTATATAAAGATAGATAGAAAGAGGAGAAGATTAAAGTAGAGGGCTGTTGCAACAGACTTTTAAAATAAACAAGAAAAGAAAAAAAAAATTTTTTTTTTTTTTTTTTTTTTTTTAGGTCAGGTATATCAGGTTTGACTTCACATTCCTCCCCCATTAAAATGAAACCAGTGTTTTTACCATCTATTTCACTGGTTTCATAAAAAATATTACCAGATCTTCCCTATTCTGATAAGGAAAATGGAGCTTTAGCCCTCCCACTCCCAAAGCTCCACTCCAGAGTCCCTATTGTCAATAATTTTCCTTTGATTCAAATCAGACAGGAATGTTATTCAATACTTTCACTTACTCCGAAGTCTGGTGTATTATTCTGTTCTGCTCCATAACGGGATAAATAATCAGCATTGGCATGCTTTTTCCCTGACCTATGTTGGATCTCAAATTTATATGGCTGAAGAGCCAAATACCACCGCATAATGCGAGGATTTTTATCTTTCATTGTATTTAACCAGCATAACGGGTTATGATCTGTGAGTAGTAAAAATGGTCTACCCCATAAATAAAATTTTAGGGAACTTATTGCCCAATAGATAGCCAAGCACTCTTTTTCTATTGTAGAATATCTGGTTTCTCTTACATGTAATTTCCTCCTGATATATATAATCGGGTGCTCATCTTCTTTATCCATCTGGGATAATACAGCTCCGATTCCATTATTAGAAGCATCAGTGTGTAATAGGAATGATTTTTGAAAATCGGGACTGTATAAGATTGGATATGAGCAGAGTTTGGCCTTTAAAGTATTAAAAGCTATATTACATTGTTCATCCCAATAGACTTTTTGGGATGATTCTTTTAGTCAGCTCTATCAAAGGACTAGCAATATCTGAAAAATTGGGTATAAAGCCGATAATAACTGGCTAATCCTAAGAAAGATTTGACTTGTTTTTGTTTGTGGCTGAGGACTGTTGAATCGCCTCTACTTTGCTGACATCAGGTTTTACTTCCCCTTGTCCAATTATGAAACCCAGATATTTGGTCTCCTGCATACCTATAGAACATTTGTGAGGATTTATAGTCAATCCTGCATTAGCTATGACAGACAAAACGTTTTGTAAATGAACTAAATGTTTTTCCCAGGATGTACTAAAATGATCACATCGTCCAGATATGCTGCACTTGTATTCTGTATCTGGCTGCAGTAATTGATCCATATATCTCTGAAATGTAGCTGGGGCTCCGTTTAATCAAGCGGCATCTTAGTAAATTGAAATAACCCAATTGGCGTACTGAATGCTGTCTTTTCTTGGGATTCAGCATCAAGGGGTATTTGCCAATAACCTTTAGAAAGATCTAGCGTACTAATATATTGGGCATTACCTAATTGGTCTATAATGTCATCAATCCTGGGCATGGGATACCCATCGAATCTAGATATGCTATTCAGTTTACGGAAATCCAAACATACTCTTACTCCGCCCTCCTTTTTTTTTACAACCACCATAGGAAAATTCCAAGGGCTTTTAGACGGCTTGATAACCCCCATTTGCTGCATTTTCAACAATTCCTTATTCACTTCTTCCCTTAAACTTTCGGGTATCCTATAGGGTTTATGTCTAATAGGTTTGGTATCCGTGACTTCTATATGATGTTCTATCTCATCCACTACCCCAGGGTTTGTTGTAAATGTATTTTGAAAAGTATGTATTAATTTCTTTATGTCTTGTTTCTGTACAATGTCCAAGTTGTCATTGATAAGTATTTCCTTGTTATCGTCCTGATTTTCTAAACGTTCATAGGCGAGATCTACTTCGCTTTTACTGGTTTCAGGATATACAAAGAAATTAGGGGAATTTCGTTCATGCCATAGTTTCAATAAATTTGCATGATATATTTTCAGCTGTCGTTTTTGTCAGGGCATATAATTTCATAATTCACAGGGCCTACCTGTCTGTGAACACTATAGGGTCCTTGCCACTTCATCAGTAACTTATTTTCTGAACAGGGTAATAGTAATAAAACTCTGTCACCTGGTCGGAATGTTTTGGTCCCTACTCCCTTATCATAATTTTGTTTTTGGGTTAATTGATGTCCTTCATTAACCTGTCGGGCCACTTTAGCATATTTCATTAATCTTTGTTGTAATGTCGAACATACTCCAAAGTAGAAATGGGGATTACATCTGCTTTAGACCCTTCCCAGTTTTCTTTAATGATGTCTAATACTCCCCGTGGATTCTTTCCAAAAAGTAGCTCAAAGGGAGAAAATCGTCGAAGCTTGAGGGACTTCACGATAGGCGAACATCAAGTATGGGAGATACTTATCCCAATGTTTACCTTCATCCGCAACAAATTTTTTCAACATTTGTTTGAGAGTTTTATTGAAGCGCTCTACCAACCCATCAGATTGGGGGTGGTAAGGGGATGTAAATAAGTGGACTCCTAAAGCTTGATACAGGCGCTGCAAAGTTGTGAACAAAATTGCTACCTCTGTCTGTGATTATTTCTTTGGGGATACCCATCCTCGAAAAGACTTTTACCAATTCCTCTGAGACCTTCTCTGCTGTAACTGTCCGCATAGGAATAGCCTCAGGGTATTTTGAGAAATAATCACAGATAACTAAGATAAAACCATTTCCTTTGGTACTTTTTGGCAAGGGACCCACTACATCCATTGCAATTCGAGTGAATGGGGTTTCCACAAGAGGCAAAGGCTGTAGGGGTACCTTATCCTTTCTAAGTACAGAACGCACCTTTTGGCATTGTACACATGACTTACAATATTCAGTTAGCTGATCGTGAATACCAGGCCAAAAGAATCGGTACAATAATTTTTTTAAAGTTCTCTCCTTTCCTTGATGGCCAGCCATGGGTATGTCATGTGCAAGCGTCAATAAGTGTTCCCTATATATAGTAGGTACCAATAATTGTAGTACAGTTTCCCCAGTGTTCGGATTCACACATTTCCTATATAATAAACCTTTCTCAATTACAAATTTCTGATTAATATTTTGTTCATTTCCTACTTGTAAAAAATAGGGTTTCAATGACTCATCCTGCATTTGCAATTCCTTAAAAGTTTTTTTTAACTCTATATTTTTAAAGTCCCCAGTGTTTGTAAAGTCCTTGTGTAGATGTTGCCACACCTGTTTTTCTTGTTTCTTTTGTTTTCTTGTCTTCCTTGTCTTTCCTGGAAGTTCAAATAAACTGTCCTCAAAAGGGAAGGAATATTGAAGATCAATGTTCTTCTTCTCCTGCGCTCTAGTAGTCATGGCATTAATCTTATTAGCATTGTCCAGTAATTGGTGAAAATCTGGGTGATCCTGTCCCAATATAATTGACACAGGTAGTTGTGGAACCACCCCAACCTCCATATTTCGAGTAGTTGACTGTACCTGTATTTTTGCTTGCTGTACCAGGTATACATGTGTATCTCCATGGATACAAATTACTTTGGTTCGAGACATGCTAGGTACTTTAGATATCATAGAGGCTTTCACTAAAGTCTGTCGGCTACCAGAGTCTAATAGCCCCACCATCTCTTTGCCATTCACTGTTACTGGAATAAAATACTGTCCCCAATTAGCTAGGGCTAGGTGAGTGGAAGCAACTCTTTTTGGACAGAACCATGATATGTCCTTTTCCTTGGCAATAATGACATATCACTTCACTAGTGGGGACTTATGAGTTCCTACAGTTTTAATCGGCCCACTCGGTAAAGGTGTAGTCATTGAAGAAGAAGTTCTTACCGTAGGGGAATGTGGTGTACCAGTTCCTGGATGACTTTTAGGTCGACTAGGTTGGGCGGTTAGATAGTCCTCTGCTAGTTGAACTGCCTTCTTAGCTGTCTCTGGACGGTGCTCTCGTACCCATATCTGGACATCTGGAGGCAAAATCCATATAAATTGTTCCAACACCACTGCTTCCAACATTTGTTCCTTGGTGTTCATGATAGGCTGTAACCATTTAGTGCATAAGTCGTTAAGTCGGGTGAATACTTCTTGAGGAGTATCAGAGGGTTGAAATTTTAGGGCTCGAAATCTCTGTCTATATGTCTCTAGACAGATATCATATCTTTTTAAAATTGCTTCTTTAACCACGTCATAATTGTCACTCATAGCCCCCTCTACTCTGCCATAGGCCAATTGGGCTTTCCCTGTTAGGTAAGGAGCAAGTCGCATTACCCACTGGTCTCTAGGCCACTGACAGGCTCTGGCTATGCGTTCAAAGGTAGTGAGATACATACATACATAGATACATAGACAGTGTCGGCAGATAAGGGCCTATGGCCCACCCAGTCTGCCCATTTAAGTTTGTAAGTTCAGTTTATGTTTTTCAGGAAGTCTGTTGCCCCTTACCCCGACCTCCAGAATTCCTTTATGTCTATCCCATGCATTCTTAAATCCCGTGATTGTTTCAGCCCCCACCACTTCCTCTGGCAGGGTGTTCCACTTGTCCACCACCCGTTCTGTGAAGAAATTCTTCCTCACGTTTCCTCTGAATCATAGAAGATAAGTCTCTATGTCATCCGAATCACTTAACTTAGTCATTTTTATATCTTTAGGAGTATCGCCTGCTGTAAGGGAGGGGGTCTACTGACACCGAGTGTCTGAATAGCCTTTATGGTATCAGCCCACCTTGCCTCATACCTTCTCATTTCTCTGTCTCTTTGTTTTTCCATCGCTATCTGTTGCATACATAACCACTGTAGGAGTTCCTGTGAGTCACCTGTAGGGGGTTCTTTTTCCAATTCCTCTTGTTCCTCCTCTGAAACATCAGCATCTTCTTTAGGCTTCACCAGTTTTCGTCTTACATCAGGTAGTCCGGGCCGAAGAGGTATCCCTGTTTTCTCTGCCATGGTTCTGGTCAACACCCCAATGTACTCCTCCTGGGACATTCACAATTTCCAACCTCCTTGGACACTTATAGCAGTATCCTCCAAAAGATCCCACTTCTGACACCACGTGTGAGGTGTGGGTTTGAAAGGAGGTCCAAACGACTCAGTTGACCATAAATCCAAAATAAATTTATTAGCGATAAATAAAATTACAAGCCGGACTTTCCAAAGAATCAAAAAAAAAATGATATCCACACAGAAAGTAGACTGACTTTCAGTAGCACTAGAATAAGCTAGAGCATTACTCTTATTGAGGTCAGCACAAGACTGAACCTCCAGGACTATCTGACCATTTAGTTTAGGCACTTTGAATTTATACAGAGCAATGGTCAGGTGGTCAACTAGCTCCACATCTACATGATTCTACAAATCATATATTTTTATTCACTTATTATTTTTAAAACAAATTATAACAGTATGCCTTTAAACCCTTGTACAAATCTCTATGTATTGGCACTTTGTAATTATTTTGAGAATTCAAGCTTTAAATTTCATACTTGGTGATAGAAAGCACCACCCCCTCTATTAATATTATAAAAGGAGACAGAATAGGGCCGGCCGGCTCTTAGAAGGGGATGGGGAATGAAGAGGACCGATTCCAAATGTAAAGCAAGGTACAATTTCCTTCGTTTCACTTTTGACTTAATTTCATGCTGAAAAGGCTCCCGTTTGGCTCTGGAGGACTGTTAGACTAAAACTAGGCTGAAGAGTAAAAAAAATGAATCCTCTAGCGCTAGATCGCTAGAAAAAGCCTCTGTGACTATGCATACGTTAGCGAAGGAAAATATATATTAGCGATATGTGTGCACAGAGCAGATGATTTATTCATAAAACACTAAATAAGTGGGTAAGGAGACCGAATTCTGAACTGAGCTGCATTTCCTTTATACAAAAATTACGAGGCTATCCAAGGCTGAACGCTATTACCAGAGAAGGATTCTCTAGAGGAGCCATATCGGGAAGCTGTTTCCTTTAAACATTCATGGGGTTATTTTAAACTGACTGGAAATTTATTTCATCATTTCCTAACGCATATTCTAACTTGAGGAAATCCAAAATCTTTCACTAAGGATTCAATTTTATTTTGGAATATATATTTATACATTCTACGGGGGGGAGGCATACCCTGTATACCAAGACCTGCTTTGAACAAATAAAGAAGGAGATAATATGATTATATAGGTGGCCAGCCTATATAAAGATAGATAGAAAGAGGAGAAGATTAAAGTAGAGGGCTGTTGCAACAGACTTTTAAAATAAACAAGAAAAGAAAAACATTTTTTTTTTTTTTGAGGTCAGGTATATCAGGTTTGACTTCACATGGAGCTCCAGGCAGTTCAGCTGGCACAGACTGCATTTGGTCCGTTTGTTCGGGGTTAAGTGCTCCAAGTCCAGCCGGACAACACCACACAAGCAGCAGCGGTGGGACTGACTCCCTGCCTCTCTGCAAGGAAGCTCTCTGCATTTGGACTCTGTTGTGCAGCTTGGAGGCAGATCTGCTAGCCATCAATGTGGCAGGAGCCTCCAGTCAGCTGGTGGACACCCTCAGCCGGATGAGCGAGGCGTATCACGAGTGGGCTCTCCATTCAGAGGTAGTTCACAGTCTGTTCTCCCAGTGGGGCACCCATCAGGTGGACCTGTTTGCCTCCAAGAAGAACGCAAAGCTGCAGCTATTCTGTGCCCACCCCCCTTAGCCGGGCTTGCTGCAGCGGGATGCCTTCTGGTGGCCTTGGATCCTAGGCCTCTTCTGCGCCTTCCCTCCACTTCCCTTGATCCACAAAGTGCTGCTCAAGGTCAGGAGAGGCAAGGCACAGGTGATCCTAGTGGTTCCGGACTGTCCCCGCCAGTTTTGGTACCTGATCACCTCAGCAGCAGGCTCCCAAGAAGTCTTCCAATTTGCCCAGACCTGCTGTCCATCAGTCAGGGGAAGATAACCACCCGGACTTTCAATCCCTGCACCAGACAGCCTTGTTTCTGAGTGGCTAGAGTTCCAGGCTTTGGGTCTTTCCGAAGATGTCCTCACCATAGTGGAGGCATCTAGAAAGGAATCGACCAGAAAATGCTATGCCATCAAATGGAAGAGATTCTCCATTTGGTGTCAGGGCAGAGGCTGGATCCTTTGTCCTGTCTGGTGGCCAGCATTTTTGACTACCTGTGGTCCCTCTCCAAATGAGGACTTTGGTTGACAACCCTTAAGGTGCACCTGGCAGCCATCTCTGCTTACTGGGCGCAGGCAGGTCAGCAGTCAGTGGTGCAGAAGAAGGTGGTCTGGCGCTTTTTCAAAGGCTTAGATCACATTTCTCCTCCGGAGCATGAACCACCACCACCGTGGGACTTGTTGCTGGCTTTGGCAAAGCTCATGGGCAAGCATTTGAATCGGTGCACAGGAGTGACATGTCTCATCTGTCATAGAAGACTGCCTTCTTGATGGTTATCACATCAGCCAGAAGGATCAATGAGTTCCAGGTTCTCTCGGTGGAGTCACCATACCTGGTCTTTCACAGGGACAAGGTTGTCCTGCGCTCCAACCCGAAGTTCCTCCCAAAGGTTGTATCGGAGTTTCACCTGAACCAGGCGATGACTCTTCCAGGGTTTTCCCTGAATCACCCCTTGAAGGCCGAATACAGGCTCCGTACTCTGGATCTTAGACGAGCGCTCGCTTACTATAAAGCGCACATGACTGGAGTTTGGGGAGAGGTTTGCCAGCTGTTTGTCACCTACGCTGAAGCCACACCTGGCAGACCTGCAGCCTAGCAGACGATTGGCAGGTGGATCACATCCTGCCTTGATCTCTGCTATAGGTTGGTGGGTAGGGAGCCTCATGGAGGGCTAAGGGCTCATTCCACCCGCCATACCGCTGCATTGGTGACTGATTCTAGGGATGTCTCTATCCAGGAAATCTACAGGGCTGCTACCTGGAAGGCAGCACACACCTTCATTTCCTATTACCACACTGACCTCAAGTCACACCGGGATGCTGGTTTTGGGGCCTCAGTTCTCCAATCTCTTTTCCCTAAGTAGGGGGTGTGCACCTTGCCTGCCTTCTCCCGGAGAACTGCTAGGGGTCTGCCAACAAGTGTGGATAGAACAACATATCCACGTTCCTAGAAACACAGGTTACTCACTTGTAACAGTAGTTCTAGGAGTGGTATATGTTGTTCATCCACACAGACCCACCTGACCTCCCTTGGCTCAGGCACACAACACTGCTTCCAGCGGGCAAGATCTGGCATCATGGGGCGGAGCCGAGGGATATACCATGCAGATGGGTGGGAGGAGCCAGCGTGAAGACTTTACAGCATCTCTTAAAGGGGAAAGGACACTGCCAGCAAGTGTGGATGAACAACATACACCACTCCTAGAACTACTGTTACAGGTGAGTAAACTCTATTTGCCATCTCACCCCCCCCCCCGTACTGTGCCTGATCGTGGAGAACTTGTATGATTAAGAAATTAGCTCAACAGAGCTTTAGATTTATTTCCATACATGCAGGAGCAAACCAGGGCTTTAGATATCACAATAATAGATGACTGAATGTCTTCCACAGATAGAAGCCTGGCTAAATTCAGCAGAATTATCCTTCTCCCTAGAAAAGATTGTCCAAAGGGGTAGAGAACACACTTTGGGTCCCACACATGGTACTGGGGGAAGTAGAAATCTTTTTTTTTTAATGGGGGAAATTTGCTTTCTTAAAATGTGCTGTGGTTATGCTTCCCTTTCTCCTTGCAGAATATTCAGCATTCAGTTTTATACCATGTTTACCTTGTTCGCTTTGCTTGTTATTGTCTGACAATGGAAGTGACATTTGGTTTATTAGCATTTTGCTGTTTATCTGAATGCACTGCGTGTCAGGAAGCAGTCCTTTGACATGGTCACCAGGGGATTCTGGGATGTATTTCTTTGTGATCTTTTTAAATGTGATCTGGAAGAACCTGCAGCGCTTATTGTCCGTAACAAAAGGAAAAACATAAAATTATTGCTGGGTAGCCCCCCCCCATAGGTGAGTCCTACTGCAGATACTGATTCTCCCACACTATAACTGCGTCTCGACCCTTTTTCTTTGTTCCAAGAGTTTATCAGCTCCCCTCTCTGCCGTGGTCCTTTGGAGTTACATACCACGTAAGGGACTGATTACCACTATATGAAATACGGGGAGGTTGTTCTTTTACGGAACCAGTGTTCCAGCTCTGTTTTAGGCTACTGGTTTCTGCCAAACACCGACCATCAGTATAATTAAGTCCAGGAGTGTAGACAGATATCTCTGTTTTGTACACACTTTCTCCAGCTGCTGCCCCCATTTAAAAAAAATACACCTTTCAAACTGCTGCCCCTAATTTCATAGCAAATCAGATTATTTAACTAATCTCTAAACATGTACACATATATATGTCCTAAAGAATAGAAGTTTAAATAAATACTGACACTAAGTGGCCTACTTTAAATTCAAATACTATGGATTATAATGATAGTGGTAACAAAAATGTATATGGTTTGGGACAGGTACTCAACAAAACTGTACACCGATGCATACAGTGAGTATGCCTGCCTGCATCCTTGATTAAGTCAATGCCCACCTTTTTAAATGTTCCATTAGAAACCATCTTACCTTTTAATGGGGAAGCTGTCCTACCCCTGACAGCCCAGAGTGTCATAAAACAAAAACAGAGGGACTAATCAGGACTCCTTGCTGACGTTTATTTATTTATTGGAACGTTTCACCAGGAAAGGCACACTGAACAACAAGTTGCTCATCTCACGGTGCATCCTGGGGGAAAGATTAGTGGAATACATACATGCAAACATCATTACAACGATATTGGCAACGGTGAATAGCAAATAACAGAAAGAACATATTGAGTGCGGCACATGAGTACAGTTGTTTACAGAGGGCATAGTGGACAGGTCAAGTGCGCTACATTAGGATGACACCTTAAATTCATGGTGATGGTACCATTTAGCCAGAAAGGAAGAGGTGGATAAGGAATAACAGCAGAGATGGAAAGGTAGCGGGGCTGGAGGGGAGCAGATGAATAGGAATCAAGGTTATGGATATAATGATAGTAGTAAATGTATAGGAACCTAAAGTCATAGTTATATTGGTAGTTATAGATAGAAACAAACAGAAACCGGCACCTGCTCAAAAAGAAGCACTATGTGCTGGCTGCACTAGGATTTGAAACCATGCAGCAGGATATCTGGCATTGCTAGCTTCCCAGGTGCAGTCATATTCATCAAACTGTACTGCAGTTATAGATAACCCGAAGGAATGGCCAGGCAGGGATCTCAGCAGGGAAAGAAAGCAGTGGGTCTGGAAAGGAGCTGTAATTCAGAATAGTTACTTAATATATTGATAGAAGCTGGGGAGCTGGTCAGGAATACCAGAAAGGTTAATTGCAGTTACAATTCACAGAGAGGAAATTATGTAGGGCTGACGTTATGGAGGATGTGGAGGAGGAGTGGTGAATCTGGTGAGGAAGTGAATTCCACAGTTTTGGGAAGTGATATGAGAAAGCAGCCTGGCCTACAGTGGTAGACCAGCGAGCGACAACCAAGGAACGAGAGTCGTAAGATCTAAGTGAGTGGGCAGAGGGGGAGAGGACTGATAGAGAGGAGGTGAGATAGGATGGGAGTCATCCAAACCAGAATTTAGAGACAAATTTAGCACAATGATAGAGGGATCTGTTTCCTATTGAGGGAAATGCCAGGGAGTGGTGGAGCTGACAGTGGTGGGTGAACAGAGGAGAGTCCAGAGCAAAGCAACAGAAGGAGTTGAAGAAGGTATCAAATCTGGCTAAGGAGGTCTTGGGAGCGGCACTGTGGACTACATCCCAGTAGTCGAAAATAGGAAGGATCATCTTCTGGACAAGTTTGCACCTAGCCAGGAGAGGGAGTTGATTCTGGTTCCTGTACAGAGTGCTGAGCTTGGGGCACAGCTTTTTCAGGATGACGTTCACATGACCAGAGATGGTGAGATGTTGGTCAAGCCAGACACCCAGATATCTGAATGAGGAGGTGTCTTCAAGGACTGTCCCATCAAGGGTATGGAAGTAGGGCAGGGAGGGGAGCCTAGAAAGTCTCTGCCTAGTGTCGAAGGTCATGGAGACCGTCTTCTTGGCATTTAGATAAAGCTGATTAGAGCAGAACCAGTGCTGAACATTGTTGAAATCCTGCGAAGTCTGTTTGCAACATCAGTGGGGGACTGTCCAGAGGTGTGGAGGACTGTGTCATCTGCGTATATGTGTATTGAGGTTGATGTAAAGACAGATGGTAGGTCATTAAGAAATATGGAGAAGAGTATAAGACTCAACATGGACCCTTGAGACACACCAGTGTTGATAGGGAGGGGGGAGATGTGGAGTCAGTGACTCTGACTGACTGGGTCCGACCTACAAGGTAGGCTCTGAACCAGTTAGTGGCTGAGTCAGTCAGACTTGCTGAGGAAAGGGGGTTTAGTAGTAGGGTGTGGAAAACCATGTTGAAAGCCTTGGCTAGGTCGACAAAAATGGCAGACATGATTTGATCACTGTCCATTCCTAAGAGGATGGAGTCAGTAAGCCTGATCAGAGAGGTGGCGGTGGAGTGATTTTTCCAAAAACCAGATTGGAAGGAAGTGAAAAAGTTGGAGTCAGAGAGATAAGAAGAGAGTTGGGCAAGAACCAAGTGTTTGGCAAGGGTGGGAAGGAAGGATATGGGATGGTATTTCCCCGGTGAGGAAGGCTCACCGCCCTTAGGTAAAGGAAGAACAATGGCATGCTTCCAAACAGGTGGGATGGCTGCCATTTTGAACAAGAGGTTGAAGAGGTTAAACAGTGGGGCAGCGATAGCCGTAGCTGAGAGATATAGCAGCGTGGGGTCCAAGCCATCAGGTGAACTGCCTTTGGATGGGTCTAAGGCGTGCAAGGCATCCAAGGTGTCAGAAGGGGCAATTTTAGTGAAAGAGAAACCAAAAGACTGGGGCAGTGTGTGTGGTGAGGTGTAGGGGGCACCTGGCCTAGTAAGACGGTAAGGAGGATAGGAGAGCAGAGTCACAACTACAAGAGGTGAAGTATGAATTAAATTCAGTAGCAACACTGAGGTGATCGGTATTAAGGGTGTTGTTTATATCGAGGAGGGGGGAAGCAGGAGTGGAAGGAGGGAGGAGAGTGAATGGATAACTTTCCATAATTTAGAGGGATTGTTTATGTTGGATTGAAAGGTTGAGCTAAAGTAGTCTGCCTTAGCCAAACGAGTGACTTTTGTGCACTTGCTGCAAAGAGAACAATATGCGTCATAGTCTTTAGGGATCTTTGAGGCTTTGCATAGCTTCCAAGCTTGGTCCCGTGCTCTTTGACAAGCTGTGAGTTCAGGTGAGATCCATGAAAGGTGGCTCCCACGGTCGCTGACGTATCAAAGTGGGACGTGATGACTCCAGATGTCAAGAAATTTACTTTTCAAGTATTCTGAGGCTTCGTGTATCGTGTTTGCTGAGGCTATAGGGGTCCAGTTTGTATTAGCTAAGTCGTGGAGGAGGAGAGCGAGTTTCAGAGATTTATATGAGCAAGTCATTAAGGTTTTATGAGGGGCCTTGATTCTGTGAATTTTATGTACCAGAAAGGTCATGAGGTGGTCACTTAGGGCATCACTTAGGAAGAATTTCTTCACAGAATGGGTGGTGGACAAGTGGAACACCCTGCCAGAGGAAGTGGTGGGGACTGAAACAATCACGGGATTTAAGAATGCATGGGATAGACATAAAGGAATTCTGGAGGTCAGGGGTATGGGGCAACAGACTTCCTGAAAAACATAAACTGAACTTACAAACTTAAATGGGCAGACTGGGTGGGCCATAGGCCCTTATCTGCCGACACTGTCTATGTATGTATGTATCTATGTATCTGATAATACACCGGATTTAATGACCCTGTGTGGGTGTGAGGTAAGGTCCCAGTCGATTAAGGAGTGGTTACTTATTTTATGGTTCATCCGACTTGGATCAAGGATAAGTTATGGGCATCAACTTAATTTTGTACTTTGTTCATGGTGGGGATAACAGTTTAAGTTCAAGTCGCCCATAATATCAGCTTCACCCGAGGAGGTGTGGGATACTGTGGAACTGATGAGGTCTGTAACAACAGAGGAGTGGAGGCCTGGGTGACAGTAGGTACCTGCCACAAATACAGGGAGGGAGAAAGGGAAGGAGAGCTGTAAGATAAGCACCTCATATGCTTTCGGGACAGAGGCAGAAAGAATGGTGGTGATTGAATAGATGAGGAGACATAAATAGCCACTTCTCCACCCTTCCCTGACCGGTCTTGTCGAGATATAGTATAGCCCGGGATGGAGACAGATGGGTCACTTATTTTATTAAGCCAGGTTTCAGACAGGAAGATAATATCAGGACCAAGTGAAGCAACCAGAAGCTAGACTAGATTGACTTTAGGGAGAAGGCTGCGTATATTTAGGTGAAGAATTTTCAGACCACAGAGATGGGCAGTGAGGCTCAATGGGGAAGTTCTTGGTGCAGTAGATGGGAGCACCAAGGTGCTTGGGAGGCAAGGTCCAGGGTTAGGATTTATGTCTCCGGAAGATAGGAGCAGGAGTGCAATGATAATGTAGTGCAGCGTTACGCTCTTATACCAAGGTACAGAGCAGGCTCGACTGGAGATAAGGTGGGGTGTGGAGAGAAGGAGGAGGCTAGAAGCATCGAATATGTAGTCGTGTGCAGTAAATAGGAATTGCTAAGAGTGAGGCACTAGGGCAGAAGGGGTAGTGAACCCAGGACTGAAGAGAGGGGGACAGGGGGACAGGGGAACTGAAGACAGGAGAGTGGAGTGGAGTGTGGCAGAGAGGGGCTGGTAATGATGGTGAGGAGGAGGAAGGGGTGTGGGTGAGAAGGGGGAGACAGAGGACAGAGAGGACAGGGAGAAGTAGTCTGAGTGAGTTTAGAGACTTGGTGAGAAAAGATATGTAGTGGATTGCACAGGAGAGTATACGAAATAATCTTTATAATAGGTGAAACACCATTGAGAGAAACTCTTATAAGTTAGGGGGAAGAGAAGACTATACTGCTATGACACAGTTGCACCACAAATGAAAGAACTAAGGTCCCTCTAGTGGCAGATCTTTATAGTCTGCTAATGGGAAACTGGACACTTAAAAAACCCTTGAGCTCCTTGAGCTGTGACGTTTCAGGTAAAAGAAGGCTCCGTGCAGGTCATTAATTTTCACTTTCCATAGTGCTTGACTTTATATTGGAAAGTGAAAGTTAATTGGCCTACACAGACCCCCTTTACAGTGTAGACCCCTGCATCAGCCCAGTCGCTTGCATATCCCTGAAATGTGTCAAGGAGCCGGCCCAGTGGTGGTGAGGGCTGATGCGCTGGACACCAAACCTCTTGCCACGCTGGCGACCTGGGTTCGGGAATGAAACCAGACCACTGGGGGGGTCAGCAGGGGAAAGAGAGGATCAAGTGTCTGGAGGACTGCTCTCCTCTCTCAAGGGAGGGAGGTTTGCCAATCCGCTCACACACTGCCCTCTGGCGACTGCCGGAGGGCAGTACGGATCAGGAGGGCATGCGTCGGTGTTCTTATGTCAGTGGAGAGGGGGGGAAGGGAGGAAAATAGAAAAAGGAGCTGGCAGGCTCCATGATGGCCGCAGCAGTGCCCGGCAGGCCTCTCTCAAGTCTAGATTGTGCTCCAGGGGTGGGGGCAGCCGGTGCCCATTCACTCCGACCCTGCCATGGGGTGCTCGTGGAGGATGGAGGGTGTCGGGTCTGGGAACAGTGCGATCGGAGACCGGGTCCCTCCAAGGGAGGGACCGGAGCCACCTGGCGGCGGGGGGGGGGGGCAAAGACACCTATATGTCTGTATGTGTGTGTGTGTGTATATATATATATATAAAACGTCATCAAGGAGGTGGGACTAGTGTCTCAACCGACATTTTGTGATGTTGTCAGTTGGTAGGGAAGGAGGGCATCCCGGTTAAAAAATGAGACAACTTCTTACAACAGTTTGAAAATTGCGATGATTGACTTAATTCAGCTGCAGCAGTAGCCATCAGTCAAACACTTGGGGCTGTTATTGTAGTGGTACAAGGGGATGAATCTGTCTACCGATATATATTGTTAAACACAGCAATATAAAAAGATTTCATTTTCAGTGCCCTCGTTATTCATCTCTGCTCTCCTTGTTTCAGGAACTGGCAGCAATGCGTGCTACATGGAGGAAATGAGGAATATAGAAACAGTAGAAGGAGAAACCGGCAGAATGTGTGTTAACATGGAATGGGGGGCCTTTGGCGACAATGGGTGCCTGGACGACATCAGAACAATTTACGATAAGGCTGTGGATGACCTGTCATTGAATTATGGAAAGCAAAGGTATGGGATATATGGTAAAGCAACATCTGCTGAATGCGGCTAGTGAGGTTCTTTCAAATTGCCTTCATTGGTTCTGGAGCCAGTATTTTATTACATCAGAAATGGTGATTATTCTGTGAATCCCTGTTCACTGCAGACTGCAGTACAGTGGTGGAGATTTAGGTACATAGGTGAGGGAGCTTGAGACTGTGAAATACCCAACTCAGTAAGCTGGGAGGCGACCCCCAGAAAAAAATTCAGATTTTTGTTGCTCTGAGATGCAATCTGAGCCTTTTTCGTGGCAAAATATGGCGAGTAGTAAGTTGACACTCATCCTTATGTTTGGCAAGGCAAATGCAAAAGTACAAAAAAAAAAGGTATTCTTAGGCCATGCCTGTGCATCATAGGCAATGACTACCAGTGCGCATGGATACGGCTTAAAATGAGTACCAGCTTGCTGAAGTACTTGAGACCAGGCCTGTGTGGTAGACTGCCGCCACACAGGCCTGGTCTAAGTACTTAATAGTTTTTTTTTCCTTATAATTACTGGGCACTGGGTGGGGTTTGTTAACTAGGTGTGTGCAGCGCAACACATTGTCAAATAGGGCTGCCTTTCTAATGGCTCATAATGAGAATTTTTTTCTACCACTGTCCCCGTGGAACTGTATGTATTGATTTTCCAAGTCTAGAGCCTGACACTTGCAACAATGCCAATAGCCTGGTGTTAACAGACTACTTCTCAAGACACACAGAAGCTTAAGCAACCAAGGATGAAAAGGCAGTCTTTTATAGAAAGTCTTTTTATAGAGTCCTTATAGAAAGCTTTATTATTCACTTCAGATTGGGCCACCACCTTCCTCTCTTACCCTCCTTCAATTCCCTTCCCCTCTCCCTTTTCTAATCTGCTCACCCACCAACTGTTACTAAGTTAATGATACCTCCCACCCCCTCTCCTTCTACCCCCTCCCAGTTGCCCCTTTATGCCCACTCTCTCTTCACACTTTCCTATGCTACCTGGCACGACTGGCAGCAACTCAGTTTTTCCACTCCACCTTTCCCTTTGACAGTTCCTTTCTGGCAGCTTTAATTCATGTAAATATTGTTTGCTGTGACTCATCATTCTTGGTTGTGTTGTTCTCACTGTTAATTATACTGTATTACCTGTAGATTTTAGATCATGTATACCCTGTACTGAAATTCGTATTCCAACTGCTTGCCTGCTAATCTCACACAAATTGTACTTCTGTTCTTTGCGTACTGACAGGGAACCTTTGTAAATGAGCCATTGGCTCAAAGGTATTTATCCGAAATTCTAATAAAAAGAGGATCAACTCAGGTCAAGATTTCGAGAGCAGAACTGTTCAGGAACTATTATCCCTGTGTGGGATTTGTAAATCCAGAACCACCCTTTATAACCCTCAAGGTGATCCTCGACCAGGAAGGTTTAACAAAACACTGTTGGTGCAAGGCCCCTTAGACTCCAAATATAAGTTCAGTAACCATTTCAGGAACTGTTTATTAAATCTCGGATTACAAACACCTTTGAGCCATTGGCTCATTTACAAAGGTTCTACATCAAGTACACCAAAAAAAGTGACCAACACCAATGGAAGAATTACCAACAAATAACATGTAGTATTAAAATTAGGCAGATACATCAGACAACAAATGTAGCAAACATTAAATAACAGATCTTACTTCGGAAAACACCTCTTGCAGCAGGTTACACCATTAGGACTGAAGCCGGCAGGCGCCAGGACTACGCAGAGGTACTACAGCTAGCAATATTCGGGGAGGCCGCCCGACATTGGTCCTGCCCCGACGCTCAGGCATAGTATGTAAGGGGGAAGTCCCCCAGAATCCCCAGTTCTTTTCCCACTGTCGACTCACCACATCGGCCTCTCAGTCTCTACCTAGCGCATGACAACTTAGAACTTAAAGAGTTTCTCCAAACTGATGTCCTCTCCAACTCCTTCAGTCAAGGGACACCTTTCCAAGTGTGCCTGCGGAAAACAGATCCCTTTTAAGGATCTTCATTCCTGCTGTGTGCGGTGCTTTGACCCGGACCACGACACCAAGGCCTCCACTTTCTGCCAAGGGTTCAACATCCGCACCAGAATCCGCTGTCAGAAGGCACTTCAGGCTTACCTGCTGGAAGAAAGACTTAGTAGGATAGACCAAGAACCTTCCTCCAGGGGAGATTCTTCTTCCAAGGCCCATAAACCCTGGGATAAACACCAGGAGAAAGTAAGGTCCAGATCCCCGAACCGGGCCTCAGACTCCCATAGCTGAGGCTCCACCAGATCTGACTGCTCTCCCTCCAGGGCTCGTTCTCAGCCCCTTCCGGCCAAAGTCCGGGCTTCAGGCAGCTCTTCGACTCTCCAGCCCATTAAGACTTCAAGGTCCTCGGCTTCCCCTACTCTCTCTTGAGCCTCCTCCAAGTCTTCAGAATGCCACAAGTCTTCCTCATCGACCCGACGTCGGGACCCCAACTCCAGGTCAGTCTCCCAGAGGTCCGGATCCACCACCCAGGAAGACTAAGGACCTGATGTCCCCATAGCGAATGTCGGACCTGATGTCGGCCAAGCACCCGACGTCGGCCAAGCATACAAAGCCGGCCAGGTGTTCGCCGGAGCCGCGGACACCAGCCAGGCAGTAGATGCCAGCCAGGCGTTCACCGGACCCGAAGACGTCGGCCAAGCGACCGACGTCGGCCTCGCATTCACCGGAGCCGAAGACCGCCCCCTCAGTCACCGGTGGACACCAGTCACAGGTACTCAACAGAGGAGGACACAACGCTGCCCGAAGACCAGGCGGGTGACACTGAGGATGCTGTGCTCCCGAGGGAACCTTCGCCCAACCCGGAGACACTCGGGGACCCATCATCGGGCATGAGCCTGTAAGAAGTAAAGGACCTCTTTACTTTCCGGTGGGACACCATCCAAAAGAGTGTGGTCCCTGTAAAACCTCCTCCTATTCCTTCACCTCCTATGCCCCCTCCTCCACCATAGGGGCCAGCAGGACAACCACCAACCCCTAAGGAGCAGACTCCTCCTCCCGGGGGTAGATCCAAGGATCGGAGAAGGCC
This sequence comes from Neoceratodus forsteri, assembly GCA_016271365.2. Taxonomy (NCBI): domain Eukaryota; kingdom Metazoa; phylum Chordata; order Ceratodontiformes; family Ceratodontidae; genus Neoceratodus; species Neoceratodus forsteri. Next base: position 1,102,149,418 of record CM028135.1, on the reverse strand, counting down.
TCCCTCAAGATCCCCATGAGGGTCTCCCAGCCCCAAGCAACCCAGACGTCGGCGGTATACTCCGTCAGGGGAGGGCTTCAGATTGGATACTTCGGATTACTCCAGATCTACTTCTCCACTCAGTATTCCATCACCTGACCCACATGACCTGTCCAGGTCTCCTCCAGATGATCCCTCTTTCTCTGAGATCAAGTGGCACATCCAGGACAACATGGGATGGGACGCTGAAGACCTCGACCCTGAAAGACAGCGCCTTGCCCGTTATCTTCGACAGAAAGACCCAAAGCCTGTGGTAGTGCCACCCTTGGTGGACACCTTCGCGAACGTCACCAAGGCAAATTGGAAGCGTCCACACTCTACTCTCGGTGCTGAAGAAAGCTGAAAGTCTGTACAAGGCCTCGAGAGAGGACCGGTACTTGGCTCAACAACCTCTGGCAGACTCCCTGGTCATTACGGCCTCACATGACCAGTCTCAAAGACCGCAACACATGAGTACACAGCCACCAGACCAGGAATCCGAACAATTGGATGCCCTGGGGAGATGCATGTATGCGGCTGCTACGTGCTCCATCAGGTCCCTGAACTACCTAACCCACATGGTACAGTTTCAGAACGCCATATGGGAACAGGGCCAGGACCTGGTCGATAAGCTTCCGGATGGCGATCAGAAGGCGGAGCTCTGAAATCTTCTCCGCATAGGGTCTGATGTGGGTACCCAAGTACTATGAGCTGCAAATGATTCTGCGGACTCATCCGCCAGAGCTGCAGCTTCAGGCGTCTGTCTCCGGCGACACTCTTGGCTCCGTGTCTCCGGCTTCACCCTGGACATACAGAACAACATTCTTGACGTCCCCTACAACGGCGAAGTACTCTTTGGTGAACCCTCGGAGAAGGTTATCACCAAACTCCAGGACACTGGGAAAGCAGTCAGGTCTGTACAGGCCATGTACAGATCCAGGCGCTGTTCCTTTCATAGGAACCAGAGCCGCTTTCACAGCCGGCAACAAAGGCAGCAGCCACGTTCCGGCCAGCGACAAAGGGGCACCTTTCAGCATAAAGCCCAGGCTAAGTCGTCCCCAGGCAGAGGCCAGTGCTGCACTAAACCGGCCCAGCCTGCAGGGACCAGTGCTGCCACAGCATGACTCCTTCCTGGCCCCCACGCCTCCTCTGGATCAACGGGCACAAAAGGTCAGGGGTCGCATCGCTCAGCACTTTTTAGGGTGGCAGTCGATTACCACCAACTGGTGGGTTCTCCAGTTGGTCAAGATAGGTCACTTTATAGAATTCCTCGACCACCCACCGGCAAGACCTCCCCTGCTTTCCCGTTACTCGGGTCAGCACGCCCTGCTCATACAGCAGGAGGTGCACGCGCTTCTGGGAAAAGAAGCAATAGAGCAAGTACCACGGAACCAGAGGGGTGCAGGGTATTATTTTCACTTCTTTCTGGTTCCCAAGAAAACAGGGGAGCTCCGTCCAATACTGGACCTCAGCGACCTCAATGAGTCGGTCCTGTACAAACGCTTCTGCATGGTGACCCTCCCAGGTCTGATTCCCATGCTCAAGCAGGGCGCCTTTCTAGCGTCCTTGGACATGCAGGACTCTAACTGCATATAACCATTGCTCAAGCGCACCGGAAGTTTCTGCGCTTCGAGTTCCAGGGCCACCATTATCAGTTCCAAGCCCATCTCATCGGACTGTCATCGGCACCTCGAGTATTCACGAAGTGTATGGCGGTTGTAGCGGTGACTTTGAGGAGACAAGGCCACTACATGTTCCCCTACCTGGACGACTGGCTTCTCATGGCGCTCTCTCGGGACGCCTTGATGTCCGCCATTCATTATACTTAGTCTCTGTTCGAGACGTTGGCCATCATGATCAATCAAGAGAAGTCACGCCTGGTTCCGTCACAGACGCTGCAGTTCATAGGCGCAGTTCTGGACACCGTCCAAGGGAAAGCTTTTCTTACCCAGGACAGAGCAGAACACATCAGATCCCTCATCAGGGACATTTTGGCGAAGATGACCATTCCCGACAGATTGGTCCTTCGCCTGCTCGGACACATGGCTTCAGCCATTGCAACAGTCCAGCTAGCTCGTCACCATCTGGGTGCCAGTGGATATTATGGGTCCAGTGGGATCAAAAGCAAGATCATCTGCAGCTTCCAATCCGGATCACGAAGACCATAATCCGGGATTGGCAATGGTGGCTAGATCCAAAGAATCTATCGGCAGGGGTTCCCTTCATTGCGCCGTCTCCGATTGTGACATTTTCCACAGATGCCTCAGGGCTCAGATGGGGAGCACACCTCAATGGTGCCTGGTCTCAGGGCCTGTGGACAGCCCAAGAGACTCACCTCCACATAAACATCCTGGAAATGAGAGCAGTTCTTTACGTCCTGCAGGCCTTCCAGTCGGAGATTTAACCGGGTACCCTTCTGTTACAAACAGACAATTCCGCGATGATGTGTTACCTCAACAAACAAGGAGGCACCCATTCCTACCCGCTTTGCAGGGAGGCCATGAGGGTGTGGGATTGGGTTTTGCAACACGGCACAAACCTCATTGCTGTTCATGTCCCAGGAGTGGACAACATCACTGCAGATGGCCTGAGCCGCTCACAGGCCAGAGTCCATGAGTGGGAACTACTCCAGGAGGTAGTAGAGGATCTGTTTCACAGATGGGGTACACCAGAGTTAGACCTTTTCGTGTCCCCATCTAGCGCAAAACTGCTCAGTTTTTGCTCGCTAGATCCAAGGCCTGGTATTTTCTGGCAAGACGCATTGTCCCTCTCCGGGGCGGGCAAATTCCTCTATGCCTTCCCCCTTTCCGTTGATCCAGAGGGTTCTTCTGAAACTTCGCAGAGAGCAAGCGACGCTGATGCTCATCACGCCATTCTGGCCTAGGCAGATCTGTTTCCCTCTACTACATCAGCTGTCCCAGGAACTTCCGGTGCCTTTGCCAATCAGCTCTCACTTGTTATGTTAGGAGGAGGGCTCCTTGGTCCATCCGGACCTTTGTTTGTTGAGCCTGCACGCTTGGCTCATAGAGACATAGCCATTTTGCGACATGGGGTCTCGCAAGAGGTAGCTGATGTTCTGGTGACTGTGAGAAAACTGGCCACTCGTGCTACTTACGCCATGAAATTGCACCGTTTTTGCCTATGGGCTCAAGCGCAGGGGTTTTCACCTCTAGACTGTCCAGAAAAGTCAGTCTTGGACTACCTACTGTGTCTTTTTCAGACAGGCTTGGCCTACTCCTTGATCAAAGTACACCTCTGTGCCATATCAGCCTATCATTGTCCTATAGGCCAATGCACCATATCCCAGTTGGACACAGCACGAGCCTTCCTGAGAGGTGTTCTCCACCTTAGACCTCCGATTAAGGATTCAATTCCACCATGGGATCTACCCTTTGTCCTGGAGCAGCTCACGCTGCTACCCTTTGAACCAGCCGCAGATTGGGAGCTACGTCTTCTCACTTGGAAGACGTTATTTTTAGTTGCCGTTACCTCGGCCAGAAGGATTTCTGAACTCCATGCACTCGTGCAAAGAGCCTTATTTGGTTTTTCACCAAGACAGGGTATCTCTACGGACTAATCCCAAATTTCTGCCTAAGGTGGTCTCAGCTCTCACCCTTTATCAGGACATCGATCTACCAGTGTACTTTCCTAACTATTCGAATTGAGGAGAGACCCTGTTGCACACCTTAGATGTGCATAGGTGTCTCCGATACTACCTGACCAGAACCAAACACCACCGAAAATCGGACCAGCTTTTTGTCTCCTTTGCCCACAGGATGATGGGAGCTCCTGTTTCCAAACAGTCGCTGTCCAGGTGGCTCATTCAGTGTATCACATTCTGTTACCAGAAGCACAACAAACCCTTACCAGGTGCGGTTAAGGGTCATTCCACAAGAGGGGTGGCTACCTCCTTTGAGGCCCTTAAGAATGTGTCCACCTCGGCCATCTGTGCTGCAGCTACTTGGAGCTCCGTGCACATTTTCATCAGGCATTATAGCCTGGATATTGCATCGAGGCGAAGAGCAGGTTTTGGTCTAGCAGTCCTTCAAGGACTTCTGTCCTAGGCCTTGGTTTCATTGAGGATTTCTACCTTCCCTCCTCCCAATGGTGTGGGATTTCCATTATTGCTTGGGAATCAGTCCTAATGGTATAACCTGCTGCAAGAGTTGTTTCTCGGAGTAAGATAGTACAGTTACGTAAGAACTTACCGTAACAGTAGATCTTCAGAAACGGCTCTTGCAACAGGTACTTTCCCTTCCACCATCCCCGCTGGAGATAGATTCTAGTTCCAACATCCTTCTCCTAGGATCAGGTGTCTCAGCATCTCTGTGACTGCCATTTGATGGTGGATCCTCAGTCTCCTCTTCTGATGTCATCCAGCGGCTGGGAGTCTCCAGCGGGAGTACTGGGGATTCTGGGGGACCGCCCCCTTATGTACTATGCCTGACCGGGCCGGAACCGACATCTGGGGTGGTCCCAGCTGAATACTGCTAGCTGGAAAATTTCAGTGGGGTCCTGGCACCTGTCGGCTTCAGTCCTAATGGTGTAACCTGCTGCAAGAGCTGTTCTCGAAGATCTACTGTTACGGTAAGTTCTTACGTAACTGTACTTTCTTGTCATTAACCAAAAAACAAATGAAAACACCACAAGTTCTTGTCCTTCACAAAGCAAATTAAACTACAACTTAATAAAAATCAGTAACCCCAGATTAGCAGCAGACTTGAGGGAAGAGGAAACAGTGTAGAGTGGTGAACCAGAGAGACGGGGACAGAGGATAGTGGGGGGTAACAAAAATTGGGAGGAGTACATTAGACACAGAAGTATACTAGTACAGAAGGAGGTAATGGTATGTAAGTTCAAGTAGAGACAATAAGTGAGCTTTCTGATACATGCGCCTTAATATTTATATTCAGCAGGGAAGCTCGACTACCCATAGATTTCCATTTGGAGTTTCTGCTGATGACCCTGGCTAGAGGCCTACCTGCAATAAGTCCAGTGGCTCAGGAATCATCTTAACGCTGCTAGCCAGCTGGCCACAGAGGTGGCTGCCAAAAGGAACAGAACCAACAACGACTAAATTGACAGAAAGGTTAGGGTGCAAGATTTGTTACTGGAAGATGGAGCGATTGAAAAATGTGGGATTGCCCAGGCAGCACAAGATTGCTGATAGATGGGGAAACACTCCTTGCATTGTTGTGGACCACTTGCAGGACCTACCTGTTTGTAAGGTACGGTCTAAGTCTAATCCTCATATCTCTCCTGAAAATTATTTTGGGAGGACAGAATAGAACAAAAACTCTTCGCCAAAATCATTTTCAGGAGAGATATGGGGAAGTTCTTCTTTACAGAAAGAGTGGTGTATTCCTGGTGTAGTGCCCCAAAGTTGAGTGGCAACACAAAAAGATGGAGACCCTTCCCCCACACCCAAAAATTTTTTCTCATCCACCCCCCCCACCTGCTCGTCCCCAACCCACCTGCTATGTCCCCAGCAGCTTTTGTTTATTTTGTGCCTTTGGCATGAGAGGGGGGTGGCGGCTAGGTCAGATTCACTCCTTCCTTCCCAAACGGCCCAATCCCTGGCAGCTAACTTGGACTTTCCTTGCCTTACAAAAGGGCCTGAGCCCTGAGGAGTGGCATACTAGGGAGTTCTTGGCCGGGAGCAGTGGTACAGTACAGATGTAACATTAAAAAGCACATACCCAAGGTCAGGTGACTCTGTGGCTCCCCCGGTGTCGCTTCCCACTAGCGCAGGTTTGGCATGGTGCAGCAGCAGTCTGGTGGGACTGGGGCAGTGGCTTCCCAACACAGTCCTCTAGTTCCGTGCTCCCCCCGGTGTCGCTCCCCACTTGAGCGGGTTCGGTGTGTTGCAGCACCATTCGGGTGGGACTGGGAGCAGTGGCTTCCCAATGTGAGTGGCTTGGCATTGGCTCCAGTCCCCAACACATTCCACTAGTTCCATGGCCCCCCCAGTGTTGCTTCCCGCTAGTGAGGGTCCAGCATGGTGCGGCAGCAGTTGGGTGGGAGCAGTGGCTCACCGATGTGAGTGGCTGGTTCCCCAACACAGTCCTCTGATTCCAGGCAGTAGTAGTGGCCCATCCATGGGGACAGTTTTTCGGGGACGGACCGTTGTGTGCGGCAGTGGTTTGAGTCCGGGCAAAACAAGTGTCCCAGACTCAGTAGTTCCAATGCCAGCCTCTGGAGCAGCAGTAGAGGAAAACTGATGGAAGCATGGCTCCCTGGTAACCTTTCCAGACCACCCAGCAAATGGAGGCACTGGAGGCAGTCCTGGTGAATGACCATGGAATCAAGATTGCGCCGGGAGACAGATTACCGGGTTGTTCTGCTGCTGCAATACCCAACTGTACTGCGGAGATCAGGTGGTCAGAGAGGGGGCTTCAGCCCATTAGCCCCCCCCCTCCATGTCCACCTCTGCTGCAGTAGATAGCAAGGATTCGCCATGTTTACTGCTAGAGACTTTGAACTCAGATTCCTTTTACCAGTCTGAGGTGGCCTAGTCGCAGATACCATTGCCCTGTTCTGAAAGAGAAGGGAATGAACTTTCTGCCCTGGCTAAAATAGGTAACCTCTCATGGATAACCCTTGTCCCTTGCTAGCATGGATAACCCCCATGCCCTGAAAGCATGACTCACCCCCATGCCCTGGCTAGCATGAGTAACCCTCATGTCCTGTCTAGCATGATACCCCTCAAATGAGGTTCAGCTCTGGTTTTGCGCTAACCAGCTTTTTCGTAATGTCAAGAAGACGGTCTCCATGACATTCGGCACGAGGCAGAGACTCTCGGCTCCCCACCGGCCCCTCCTTCCACCCTGGATGGGGCTACTCTGGAGGCTTGTTCCTCCGTTTGATACCTCGGGGTCTGGCTCGACCCACACCTCATCTTTTCAGTACATGTTGATACAATCCACAGAAAGCTTCACCCTAAGCTGGGTGCCCTGTATCGCAACCTTGGTTGCATCCTGCCACTCATTTGTACAGAAAATGATTCTCCCAATCTTCGACTACGGGGATGTAGTCTACATTGCTGCTCCTAAGTCCACCCTAGCCAGACTGGACACACTTTTCTACTCTTTCTGTTGTTTTGCTCTTGACTGCCTGCCTTCCACACATCACTGCACTCTCTACCGGTCACTAAACCAGCCCTCTCTTCAAGATCATAGATTATCCCACTGTGTGAGTCCCTTAGAAACATAGAAACATAGAATTTGACGGCAGATAAGGACCGCTTGGCCCACCCAGTCTGCCCATTTCCCTACCTGATGGATAAGCTGCAGATCCTAGTTAACCAGCAGCCTACTTCTTCCTACCCCCAACCCCTAGAATTGCCTTATGACTGTCCCATGCATGCTTGAATTCCACCACTGTTTTTGACTCCACAACTTCCTCTGGAAGGCCGTTCCATGCATCCACAACCCTCTCTGTGAAAAAATACTTCCTTAAGTTACCTCGCACGCCCCTCTATCTTCAAATTGTGCCCCTTGTTCTTGCACCTCTTTTTTGAAAGATGCTACCCTCTTGGACTTTGTTGATTCCCTTGAGGTACTTGAAAGTTTCTATCATGTCCCCCTTCTCCCTCCTTTCCTCGAGGCTATACATATTAAGCTCCTTAAGTCTCTCTTCATATGTCTTCCGGTGCAGACCCTGCACCATTTTAGTTGCCCTCTTCTGGACAGCTTCCATCCTGTCTATGTCTTTGCGGAGATTGGGTCTCCAGAACTGCACGCAGTACTCCAAATGGGTTCTCACTAGCTGTCTGTACAGAGGGATAATAACTTCCTGTTTTCTACTGGTGATGCCTCTCCCTATGCATCCCAGTATCCCCCCAGCCCTCATTGCTGCCCTCTCACATTGCTTGCCCACCTTTAGGTCATCTGATATGACTACCCCCAGGTCCCTTTCCATTTTTGTTGTTGTTAGTATCTCACCCCCCATTGTATCCCATTGCGCGAGTCCCTTGGTCAAGTTCTGGTCCCAGTCCTTGCCACCCTATCTCCCCTCTGCCCTATCAGTCCAGACCCCTCCAGCGTACCGCCTCAGAAATTTTGACACCCGTCTCCTGGCTGTACCGTGTATGTCCTCCTCTGTTGGTCAGACTGCTTTCAGACACAAAATGCCTAAACTGTGGAACTCACTCCCTGCTGTCATCCGACACATGCCAACTCAGCAACTAAATCAACTCGTCAGAGTGCACTTCTCCACCTGTGCCTGTGTCATCTGCTTAATGAGACTGCCCAACTCCGCTGCCCCTGTTCCGTCAAATGACTAATCCACTGTCTATTGCAGGACCTGGTTGAATATTGCTTACACTGTCTCTACTTCTTGTACTAATTGTATTGTACTGACTGTATTTATCCTGTTCCTTGCGTATTGTAGCGATTGTACTATTCTGTACTATGTATGTAGTCATGATTGTATTTTGATTGTGTGTATTTTGATTGTTTGTATCTCCTTTGTCACCCTTCCCCAGGACACACCTGGAATCGAGCAGTACTCTGCTCAGTGTGCCTTCCTGGTAAAACTTTTACATAAATGAATAAATGCCCTAACTAACATGGATAACCCCTGTGTCCTGGCTAGCATGGCTACTCCTGATCCCTGACTAACATGGATAACCCTTGAGTCCTGGCCAGCATGGATAACCCTTACCCTTGCTTGTATAAATAACCCCTGTGCCCTGGCTAGCATGGCTACTCCTGATCCCTGACTAGCAGAGATAACCCCTTTGCCTTAACTAGCAGGGATAACTCCAGTACCTTGGCCGGCAGGATAACCCCCATGCCCTGGTTAGCATGGATAACCCTCATTTCCTGATAAGCATGGATAACCCTCATTTCCTGGTTAGCATGGATAACCCTCATTTCCTGGTTAGCATGGATAACCCCCATGCCCTGGTTAGCATGGATAACCCTCATTTCTTGGTTAGCATGGATAACTCTCATTTCCTGGTTAGCATGGATAACCCTCATTTCCTGGTTAGCATGGATAACCCCCATGCCCTGGTTAGCATGGATAACCCTCATTTCCTGGTTAGCATGGATAACCCTCATTTCCTGGTTAGCATGGATAACCCCCATGCCCTGGTTAGCATGGATAACCCTCATTTCCTGGTTAGCATGGATAACCCTCATTTCCTGGTTATCATGGATAACCCTCATTTCCTGGTTAGTATGGATAACCCCCATGCCCTGGTTAGCATGGATAACCCTCATTTCCTGGTTAGCATGGATAACCCTCATTTCCTGGTTAGCATGGATAACCCCCATGCCCTGGTTAGCATGGATAACCCTCATTTCTAGGGACATGGATATGTTGTTCATCCACACTATCTGGCAGGTTCCTTGCCGCTTTAAATCTTGCCGGAAGGTCTTCAAGCTAGCTCCTCCCACCCACCCGGGTGGTAAAACTCGGCTCCGCCCATGGCGCAGATCTTCCTTACGCTTGTAGCTCAGGTTCCTCCTTAGCTCTGCGTTTAAGCTTTGAGCCCAAAAATCTTGGTTTTGAAACTTTCAAAAAAATTAAAGTTTACCTCTTGGTCTTCTCCCTCGGCTGCGATGGACCGTCGATTCAGTTTTGGAGATGTCCCTGTGGGCAGAAGATGTCTCGGACGGACCCGCACTCCCGGATGCGTTTACTGCCTTGGCCAGGGCACGACCCGCAGGCTTGTGATCTGTGTTCCTCCTTTTCGGTTCGTCCTCGGGACGCTGCCTGTCTTCAACTAGGGCGCCCCGAAAGGAGATTTCCTCCAGTTAAATCCAAGGAGGCTCGACTGGCAGTTTCCGCGGCTGCGGGATCCGCTGAACAACTAGAACAGTTGGTTGCCCTCGAGGAAGAGGCGGCTCAGGCCGCGACTTCATCTTCTGCGGCTTTCGTTCCGCTTTCTCTTGGGGCCTCCTACTCAGCTTCGTTTAAGGAGCTTTGCCTGACCCTCTCAACTAAGGGCGAGGGTCCAACTTCTTCGGGACCGTTTCATCGGTCGAAGAAAAGTATGGGTAAGTCCCATCGTCGGCGCTCCTGGGGCGGAAGATCTCCCTCTGTGGGCGACAGTCGACTTGGTCGATTTTTAAGCCGGCCACTGGCTTCACGGTGCCCCGTCAGGCCAGGTGACTGAGACACCCGCCGGCGTGGTAGAGATTTTCTCGACCCGTTAGGCGGGTTGTCGGCTGGAAAGCAATTCCCTCACCAGTTCCCCGGCGAGGACTGTGGATACTATCGGCTCATCTGCACCTTGACCCCAGAGACGCGGTCTTGTCGACCAAGCGAAGGATTGCCGATCCTCGGCTCCCGCCTCACCGACCTCGGCCTGGCGAGATTTTGATCTCGGTCTGGACATCTATGAGTCCAGCTGCTCCGTCGACAAAGGCGGTCTCGGTCTCGGCACCGCGATGGCGGCGTCGCCGCTCTTCCTCATCTTCCTCCTCCTCCGGACGAGGAGGCAATGGTTGGCGCCGAAAATATGAGATCTCATGTGGCAACAACTTTTACTGGCTGGCAACAACCGGCTCAGGCCTCTTCCCGGCCATTAAGTGGTTGCCACGGACCAATCGAATCAACCCCTCGTGGTGGTCGAGAGCCTGTTTCAGGCGGTTGTTCGACCTATTCCAGCTGCTCCACCAATTTTGGTGGAACCGCCTCCGCCTCAGCCGACAGTAGGGGCCCGTCGAAAGATTCCACGGTCGGCCCAGGGCCTTCCCATGGCTGTCGGTCACTCTCCGCCCGATAAGCCTCGGCAAGTGGAGAGTGGCTCAGGCTCCAGGCAGCTCTTCGACAATTCGTCGATTCGGATGACTCCTCCCTATTCTCCAAGCGTCTGGACTTGGAGTCCTCTGGGGGCAGTCAGCGGACGATGTATAGATCCTTCCCTCGGACTTCTTAGGCTCATCTCAGAATCCACTGGGATGAAGCTTGAACCCGTATCAAGCGGGCTAGATATCCCCTCACTGAGATTCTGGACCGAGGTTCTCCTCTCGGAGGCCTTTCCGGTGGCGAAGCCATTGTCGGCCCGCCCTGGAATTATGGCAGCGTCCGGCTTCCTGTCCTGCGCCGTCGGCCAGGATGGCCAGGAAAGTATCGGTCCCTCCAGGCTGTCTGTCCGGCTTTCGAACACCCTGCCGGCTGAAAGGGTTGGTTATGAACAGCGTTTTCAAGCGTGCCGCAATGCCAGGGCGATGGACAAACCGCCCGACAAAGAGTCCAAGTTGGACTATGCGGACGGAAAGTGTATCTGCCTCCTCTTGGTCTTCGTCAGGCCAGTTCGGCCGTCCTCATGGCACTTCTCCCATGCCCTGTTGGGCTCCTGGATGAGGTTGTCCCTCATCTTCCCGCCGACCTGCAGACCACGGTCAAGCAGGTGCGGGACCAGGAGCAGGGCAGTAGCCAAGCAGCAGCTCCAGACTGCCTTGGATATCGGGGATTCTTGCGCCCGGTCAGTGGCGGCCGCTGTGGCCATGCGTCGGCGGGCATGGCTGAGGATATCCACTTTCACCTCGGATACCCAGCACAAGCTTGCGGACGTTCCCTTCTTGGGAACAGACCTCCCGACCCTGGGTGGAAGGCCACCTCCAGAGGATCGAAGTCAATGCCACCTTGGACTCGGTCTCGTCTGCGCCGAGAGACAGGGTCGTAAGCCTCAGCCTAAACCCTTGCCCCTCTGCTCCGCTGCGTCCGGCCCAACATCAGCGTCAGGGCCAGCAGGCTGAACCTTGGTATTCAAGCCCAAACCACCAGCTCCCTCAAATAGGAAGCAAGGAGGAAAAGGCCCTGGTGGTCCCTCGGCCGGTCCTTCCTCCAAGCCTGCAAAGTGACGGGCTGAGGGGTGTCGCCCCCATTCCCGTCACCTCGCCCTGGTTCCCCGATGGAGGTAAACCGACACTTCCTTTCCGCCTGGTCGCTGTTACCACGGACGGGTGGGTTTGAAGAGTGGTGGGAAGAGGCCTGCCTCTCGAGTCGGCGGGCTCCGCCCTTCAGGGCCGTCGCCCGCGAGGGCCTGGGGTCCCCAAGTCTCTACAGGCTCGTCGAGCCGACATACGCCCTACTCCTTCTAAAGGGGTGATAAGAGATAGAGGACCCACCATCAGAACGGGGTTCGTGTCCAGGTACTTCCTGGTCCCAGAAGCGGACGGGGCTGGCGCCCATCCTGGACCTACGACCTGAACAAGTTCCTAAGGTCTCGAACCTTCAGAATGGTCACTCTGGCTCAGATAATACCATCTCTGGAACACGGTGGTTCTGTTCTCTGGACTTCCAGGTGGCGTTCTTTCCGTCCCTATCCGTCCGTCTCATCAGAGATTCCTCCGCTTCAGGGCGGAGGATCCCTCTTCAGTTCAGGCCATGCCCTTGACGCTTTCTTCAGCTCCCAGGGTCTTCACCAAATGCATCATAGCGGTGACAGCCTTCCTCTTGGCGCCCGGGTCGGGTGTACCCTTACCTGGACGATTGGCTGATAGCAGCCCCTCAGGTTGGAGGTGGGCGGTCAGAGATCTGGCCCTCGGGTTTGCTCTCAACTGGGCCTCCTGGTCCAGCGAGGCCAAGTCAGAACTCGAGCGAAGCAGGTGATATCTTTCATCGGGCAGAGCTCGACTCTCTTGAGCCAGAACACGGCTCCGGCGGACAGGGCCGAGGTTCTTACCTCCTTTGCCCAATCATTTCTGGTTGGGCAATCGCGCCCTGCCCGGGACTTCCTGCGACTTCTGGGTCTCATGGCGGCCTGTACCAGCGTAGTCCGTTGGGCACGCTGGCACATGCGCCCCCTCCAGTGGGGACTGGCCAGTCAGTGGTCACAGCGTTGCGATCCTCTGGACCAGCGTGTGGGTGACCCAGGAGATGTGGAGCAGCTCTCCAGTGGTGGACCGTTCCGTCTCATCTGCAGGAGGGTATCCCGTTTGTCCGCCCGGCGGTCTCTAACGACCGGCGCCTCTTTGATGGGTTGGGGTGCCCATCTGGGGGAACACCGAGTGCACGGCCTCTGGTCCCCGCGGGAGTCCCGATGCCATATCAACCTGCTGGAGCTCCGTGCGGTCCGCCTAGCTCTCACCGCCTTTGCTCCGTTTCTCCGGGGTCAAGTGGTCCGAGTCCAGGCGGACAATACCACGACCATGTACTATCTAAACCGCCAGGGCGGGACACGCTCCTTGCCTCTATGCAAGGAAGCTCTCCGCATCTGGTCACTAGTGCGCAGCCTGGAGGCGGATCTCCTGGCCATTCATGTGGCAGGAGCCTCCAACACCCTGGCCGATGCCCTGGGCGGATGGGGCTGCATGCTGCAGTGGTCTCTCCTGCGGAGATAGTACAAGACCTGTTCTCCGCTGGGGCACACCTCTGGTGGATCTGTTTGCCTCCAGGAGGCAGCGAAGCTAGTCTGTTTCTTGCCCGCCCCCTCAGCAGGGCTCGCTGGGGATGCCTTCTCGAGCCGTGGGACCCGGGCCTCTTTTCGCCTTTCCCCGTTCCCCTGATTCACAGGGTCCTGCTGAAAGCGAGGAGGGACAAGGCAGGTGATTCTGATAGCCCCAGACTGGCTCGCCAGTTCTGGTACCAGATCTCCTCAGTCTCAGCTCCAGGACTCCGGCAGCTTCCAGCTCGCCCGGACCTGCTCTCAGTCAATCAGGGAAGGTGTTCCATCCGGACCTTCAATCCCTGCACCTAATGGCCTGGTTCCTGGCTAGAGTTCCAGGCCTTGGGTCTTTCCGACCCAGGTCCTCAAGCGTCGTTGGGCGTCCCGTAAGTCGACCAGAAAATGCTATGCCTTCAAATGGAAGAGTTCTCCATTTGGTGTCGGGAGAAGGGTTGGACCCTTTCTCGTGTCCTGTGGCAAGCATTTTGGACTATCTATAGGTCCCTATCTAGTCAGGGCTTAGGTCGGCGACCCTTAAGGTGCACCTGGCAGCCATTTCTGCTTACGGGCGTGGGCGGTCGCAGTCAGTGGCGCCGGAAAAAGTGGTGGGGCACTTTTTCAAGGCCTTGATCACATTTCCCCTCCAGTGCGGGAACCCCCACCTCCGTGGGATTTACTGCTGGTACTGGTAAAGCTCATGGGCAAGCCATTCGAACCAATGCACAGGTGTGGTCTCCCCCACCTGTCGTGGAAGACAGCCTTCTTGGTGGCTATCACGTCAGCCAGAAGGATGGGAGAACTCCAGGTGCTTAGCATCGAGTCTCCTTACCTGGTCTTCCACAGGGACAAGGTTGTCCTACGCCCCCACCCGAAATTCCTTCCGAAGGTGGTGTCGGAGTTTCACCTTAATCAGGTGTTGACTCTGCCGGTGTTCTACCCCAATCACACCTCGGAGGCCGAATATAGGCTCCATACTCTGGACCCTAGAAGGGCGCTCGCTTATTATAAGGCGCGCTGGCTGAAATCAGGAGAGGTTGGCAGCTGTTTGCCACCCACGCTGAAGCCGCACCTGGCAGACCTGCAGTAAGCGGACGATAGGCAGATGGGTCACCTCTGCATAAATCTCTGCTATGAGTTAGCGGGCATGGAGCCTCCCAGAGGATAAAGCTCATTCTACCGCCATACTGCTGCATCGGTGGCTGCTTCCAGGGATGTCCCTATCCAGGAGATCTGCAGGGCTGCTACCTGGAAGTCAGCACACACCTTTATTTCCCACTACCACATGGACCTTGAGTCACGCGGGATGCTGGTTTGGGCCTCGGTTCTCAATCTTTGTTCCCCAAGTAAGTATTAGGGGTGTGCCTTGCCTCCCTCCTCCCGGAGAACTGCTAGGAGTCTGCCAGATAGTGTGGATGAACAACATATCCATGTCCCTAGAAATACAGGTTACTCACCTGTAACAGGAGTTCTAGGAATGGTATATGTTGTTCATCCTAATTCCGACCTCCCAGCCCGACGCACAACCTGAGCTTCCAGCGGGCCAGATCTGGCGTCATGGGGCGGAGCCGAGAGTTTTACCACCCGGGTGGGTGGGAGGAGCTAGCTTGAAGACCTTCCGGCAAGATTTAAAGCGGCAAGGAACCTGCCAGATAGTGTGGATGAACAACATATACCATTCCTAGAACTCCTGTTACAGGTGAGTAACCTGTATTTCCTGGTTAGCATGGATAACCCTCATTTCCTGGTTAGCATGGATAACCCCCATGCCCTGGTTAGCATGGGTAACCCTCATGCTCTTGCTAGCATGAATAACTCTCGCACCCTAACTAGCATGGATAACCTTCCTTCACCAGCTAGTATAAATAATCCTTGTGCTTGGTCCTCATTGGGCAGAACAGGTCACCTGACCATGGATTAATTCTCAATTAATCCACGGCTGCCCTCCAGAGTAAGCATGTCTGTTTGGGGGATCAGGTGTCAGTCATGAGCATACCCTGCTGCAGACTATCCCGATTGCTTGGAATACTGTACTCGTATGCAAACTGGTATAGTTACCATAACCTGCAGTAAAAAATATTTCATATCTTTATTACTTGCGGAGGTTCTTTCCATTCATGTGGTTCATGGTTGTCATTTTACTTTTTTAGTCATGCTGACTTACAGTGAAAACAACTTCAGACACGAGCTTCACTGCCCCCCTAGCAGCTGTAGCTAACATTCTGCAGTTCAGGTTCAGCCTCATACGAACATACGAAACTGCCAGTAGATAAAGGCCATATGTTCTATCAAGTCTGCTCAGGTGTGCAGCCAGCATTCCATTACACTGCAGCTGCCCCTCACTCCCTCCCCAACCCCCCTCGTGGTGACCCTCCCCTTTACTTGTCCCATCCCCTTTTTAAACTGCCCACTGTCTTACAAGACACCACCTCCTTGGGCAGCACATTCCACATAGACACCACCCTTTCTGTGAAAAAATGCCTCCTCATTTCTCTTTGGAATCTTCCTCTCTCCAATCTCAGTTCATGCCCCCCCTTGTGCCCCTCCCCCCAACTTAAAAGTCCCATCTGTATCAGTCTTGTTTATACCCTTGATGTATTTACAGGCCTCAGTCATATCTCTCCGTCCCTCCTCTTTTCCAGGGAGTACATGTTGAGCTCCCTCTGCCTCCCCCCGTAGGGTTTGTCTTCCAGTCCCATGGATTACCCTGCCCTTGTTGCCTTGCGCTGGACCCCTTCCACTAATCTAACATCCTTTTTTTTTTTTTTTAACTTGCTATTTATGTCCCCTTCTGCACTGCAGTGCCTACCTTTCCTCAGGGACTCGCAAGGCATCTTGCCCACCAGGTCTCCCAGGAGCTGTAAACCCTCACAAGTCCTCCTGCCATCAGCCCTCAGATTACCCCCCCCCCCCTGAGTGGGGTGGGAGGCCACCAAATCTCCCAACCATCATGCAAGTTGTGGATGAACTCGTGCGGCTCGCTCCTGGTCCTGGTGTCGTGATGCCGGTGCCTGTCTCTAGGCATCACTGTGGGTTGTTTCCTGCTTTCTGGTCCCATCCCCTGTGGACATCAGCGCACGAGGAGGGCCCAAGGAGAGGGGGGGGCATGCCAAGATGTGCCTCCATTTCGGACTCTCAGCCGACTTCCACTTCTCCCTGTTTTCCACCTCCTTGTTTGCACCTCCACCTTTGGTCGCCCAGGTGGTGGTATTGCAGCGAGGAGTGCAGCCCACCCTCCTCAGAGAGTGAGAGTGGCTCATCGGGTGCTCAGTCCCTCTCCCCCCCCCCCGGCCAGCCCTCCTGCAACCCGAGCTCGCTACTGAACCTGGGTCGCTGGCATCGCAAGCGGAAATCCAACTGCTGCACTGATGGACCAGCCTTAACATCCTTCTTTAGGTGTGGCCGCCAGTACTGCATGCAGTACTCCAGGTGTGGTCTCGCCAATGACCTGTGCAGGGGCAGGGTCACCTCCCCTCTCCTGGAGGTGATTGCTCTAGCAGTTAACCCCAGCATTTTGTTGGCCTTGGCTGCTGCTATCTTGCACTGTGCCGAGTGGTTCTTCTGCCCTGTTATTATCACCCCAGGATCTTTCTCCTCCTCTGTAGTGGCTATCTGTACCACCCAACTGATAACATCTCCTTGAGTTTCTTGCTCCCAAGTGCACGACCTTGTACTTCCTAGCATTGATCCCCAGCTACCATGTGTACGACCAATCCTCAGGTTTAGCCAGATTATCCTGCAGCCCCTGCCATCCTGCTGTGTCATCCACCACTGCACCGATCTTCATGTCATCCGCAAAAAAACTAATTTTGCTCTTAATGCCATCAAGATGTCAGCGATGAATATGCCAAACAACACCAGGCCCAGTATGGAACCCTGTGGTACCCCGCTCAATACAGCCCTTGGAGATGAGAGTTCCCCTCCCACCACTACCCTCTGTTGTCTCCCTTGCAGCCAGTTCCTGATCCAATTCACCATCTTCGTCCCTGCTCCCTGGTCTCCCAACTTGCTAATCAGCCTCCCATGTGGCACCGAGTCAAATGCCTTATTGAAATCCAGATACAGGACATCTACCCAATGGCCCTTATCAACTTCTCTAGTCATCCAGTCGTAATAGTCAAACAGGTTGGTCTGGCAGGATCTACCTGTGACAAACCCATGGTGCTTCATGTCCTGGAGTCCATTACCTTCCACAAAGGTTACCAACCTCTTCTTAAGGATTAACTCCATTACCTTCCCCACTAGTGATGTGAGGCTTACTGGTCTGTAGTTGCCCGGTTCATTGTTGTGTCTGCTTTTGTGCAGGGGCACCACGTGAGCCATCTTCCAACCATGGGGTACGCACCCTGTTTCCAGAGAGGTGGCGCACAAGTCTACCAGTGGCTCTGCCAGAACCTCTGCCAATTCCTTCAGTACCCGGGGGTGTATGCCATCTGGTCCTGGCACCTTATCCACCCTCAGTGCCCTTAAACCTTCTAGTACCCTGTCCATTGTGATTACTCCATCCGCCACTCCTTCCGCCTCGAGCCTACCCTCCCTAACCCCTGAGGCAGTGACCCATTCTTCTCCTTAATAAACACAGAACAATGTACTGTATTCATTTAGCGCTTCTGCCTGATCGGCCTCTTTCTCTACCCACCCCCATCCTTTCTGATCTTTACTATCTGATCTTTGCAGATCTTTACTATCTGATCTTTGCAGCTCCTTCTCTCCCTTATGTACCTGAAGAAATCCTTTTCCCCATCCTTAATGTCCTGTGCCAGCCTAAGCTCTCTGGAGGCTTTCACTGCCCTGACTGCTCTGGTCATCTCCTTTCTATCCTCCCCCCCACCTGGATCTCTTAAATCTCCTGAAGACTGCCCTGTTTGCCCTCACCTTTTCCAGCGCCTCTTGCTCAACCAGCTTGGTTTCTTGGCCCTAGCCTTTTTGCTTTGTGTCTTGGTACAGGATCTAGTGGCCTCTGTAAGCCCTAGCTTGTTAACTTCCCATTTCTGGTTAGCAGCCATGTGTGAATGGACACTAGTTAGGTGCCCGGCCACCGTTTCCCCCATCTTCTCAAAGTCAGCCCACCTGAATGATATATCTGGCAAAATATGAAAATAAAAATGTGGTTGTGACGACCGATCGTAAAAGCTGTTAGATGGCTAGTGAGAGAGAGAGAGAGAGAGAGAGAGAAACGGAGCAGCAAGCCCCTGCAGACAACAGTCAGCACAGCAGAGCAGGAGAGAGAGAGAGAGAGAGTGAGCAAGTGTCGGCACACAGTGCCCTGGTCAGCTGACTCACACATGTTCTCGGCATTCTGTGGTCCACAGCATGAGCCGCCTCCATCCAATCGCTGTGTCAGTTCCTGTAGCTGTGTGCCGCAAAGCCATACTGTACACAGCAAGTACAGACCAGTCGAGAACAAACTCACATGTCCTGGGGGCAGGGCTATGGGCAGCGTGACCAGTTCCTCTTCTGTGTGCTGCTTGCCCCCACTAACCATGCACTCCCCTGTGCCAGCCCTGAGCATTCCCCCGGTCAGTGAGAGAGCGACAGACAGACATGCAAAACTGTGAGTTGGCACAGTACTAATCCCCCACTCAGGAGAGAGAGAGAGAGCACAAGGGTGAGACATGGAGCAATGCGGCCCTCAGAGGAGAACACACATTCCCCCGGTCAGGTAACTGTCAGCCCATTGTGCTTTCGAGGCTCCTGCTTGCAACTCGCTGCAGTGCTTTCAGGCCTCACACTTGCCATGTGAAAAGCACATTAACCTACTCAACAGCATGGCTCTACTAGCAAAGAAATCCACGCCTAGGTGGTTGGAGGCACTCAGTCTGCCCCCACCGCAGGTGTGGATTAATCCTTCAGTAGACCCATGTTGTTTCATGTGTTAATGCTCACTTGTGCGCCATGGCTATCATGGATAACCCCCGTGACTTGGCTGACATAGATAACTCTCATGGCATGGCTAGTACGGATAATCCTCATGCTCTGTCTAGCATGGATAACCTGCATGCAGTGGCTAGCATGAATAATCTACATAGCCTGGTAGCATGGCTACCCCGATCCTTGACTAGCACGGATAACCCTTCATACCCTGGCTAGTCTAAATAATCCTTGTGTCTGGCCGGGATAGCATGGATAGCCCTTGTGCCCTGGCTAGCTTGGATAACCCTCATGCCCTGACTAACAGGGATAACCCTCATGCCCTGGCTAGTGTGACTAATCCTTGTACCCTTGCTAGCATGGCTACTTCTGTTCCTTGGCTGGCATGGATGACCTAGGTACCTTGGATAGTATAAATAATCCTTGTACCCTGGCTAGCATGGCTACTTCTGTTCCTTGGCTGGCATGGATGACCTAGGTACCTTGGATAGTATAAATAATCCTTGTACCCTGGCTAGCATGGCTACTTCTGTTCCTTGGCTGGCATGGATGACCTAGGTACCTTGGATAATATAAATAATCCTTGTACCCTGGCTAGCATGGATACCCCTATGCCTGGCTAGCATGGATAACCACACTGACCTAGCTATCATGGAAAACCCTCATGCTCTGGTTAGCATGAATAACATTTGTGACCTGGTTAGCATGGATAAACTTCTTGCCCTGGCTAGTACGAATAATCCTTATACCCTGGCTAGTGTAGCTACCTCTAATCCTTGGCTAGCATTGATAACCTGGGTACCCTGGCTAGTTTAAATAATTCTTGTGCCCTGGCTAGCATGAATAACCCTCATGCCATGGCTAGTATGAATAATCCGTATAGCATGGCTACCTCTAATCATTGACTAGCATGGATAACCCAGGTACCCTGGCTAATATAAATAATCCTTGTGCCCTGGTTAGCATGGATAACCCTCATGCCATGGCTAGTATGAGTAATCCTTATACCCTGGCTAGCAGGGCTACCTCTAATCCTTGACTAGCATGGATAACCCAGGTACCCTGGCTAATATAAATAATCCTTGTGCCCTGGTTAGCATGGATAACCCTCATGCCATGGCTAGTATGAGTAATCCTTATACCCTGGCTAGCAGGGCTACCTCTAATCCTTGACTAGCATGGATAACCTGGGTACCTTGGCTATTATAAATAATCCTTGTGCCCGGGCTAGCATGGATAACCCACCTGCCATGGCTAGTGTGAATAATTCTTATATTTTGGGCTAGCATGGCTACCTCTACGTGACTGTTCCATCTGCTCAGGCCTTACAAAAATACTTGCTTTCTTTATAATTGGCTTGACCTTTTCCCTCAATTGCTCATAAAGGTCGAGCTGAGCCAGAGTGAGGCACCACCTCTAAGTGGAAATTAAAATTTCATCTCACCCCTTCTCTTGATCTGGTGAGTGAATAGTACAGTAATACTTAATTACTAAAGTACAGCCAATTGTCTAGTATGGTAAAAGCAGTTATGTAATGACGCAGTGTGTTTTATATACACAGCCAGGCAGCAAGGTGGTAACAGAATCATCATCACAGTAGCCAGGCAGATAACAGTGGTGCCACTGAAACTTGGCTGCTAGCAACAGCTGAAGACATCAGAACAGCAGCCAGGCAGTCACTATTGAGGGTGGCTTGACATTACTTGGTGGCACGATGCAGGGAAGAACCAGTAGAAAGCAGTAGTGAGACTGTCCATGGTGGCAGTGCCAACAACTTATTTATTTATTTATTTGGTTTTTGTTTACCAAGTAAGTACACTAGACAACAATGTTGCCTATATTCAGGCACAACCTGGGAGAGTACAGACAGGGGAGACCAGAGTCAACATTAAAGAGTATTTCATGATGCAGCATGAGGTGAGAACAAACATTTGAACAGTATACAGCCAGGTACAGTCATTATCAGTGATGACAAAGAAAAACAGATAACATTACATTAATTATTTTCATCTGATAATACATCAATGACTAAATTAAAACAACAAACAGCAAACAAAACTTAAATGAAGTAGCATTATAACAATAGGATTTCTGCTGGATGTGGGAAACTTTCAGATTTTGGAGACCAGTAGGAAATCAGTAAGTGCCATAGGGAGGAGAAAATGCTAGGAGAGAGGCTCAAGTTACAGCACAAGAGCAGCAGTCAGATTCTAATAGGTGTGCCCAAAGACCCAGTTTAAAGGCCTTGTGGGATCTGGAGAGTTTGTTGTGGGAGGGAATGGAGTTCCAGGAGTGGGGGGCAGATATGGCGAAGGATCGTTCTCCTTTTTTTGTGATATCTGGGAATTTCAAGTTGGGTTTGAGCAGATGCCCTGAGGAGGTGTGCTTGGGAGGGCTGAGTTAATAGTTCGGCAAGGTATTTAGGGGACCCCGTTCTGATCATATTATCAATTGTACAGCCCGCAGAATAGTGTCTGAGCGAGTCTGGGGAGAGCCAATTTAGTTTTGAGTAGAGCAGGCAATGATGGGTAAGTCTGTGAGTGGAGAGAGCAAATCTGCATATACTGTTGTAGCAGGTGCTCCATTTCTGGAGCGCTCCTTTGCTAACTTTAAGGTAAACCTGAGAACAATATGTCAGAGCAGGGAGGAGAAATCCTTGTGCAATAGCAAACCGGTCAGCACCATTGAGGGAGGACCTAATTTTAAAGGCAAGACCAAGTTTTGAGTAAACTGTCTTACATGTAGCCGCAATGTGGAGGTTAAAGTCAAGAGATGGGTTGAGAGTGACCCCTAGATACCTGAAGGAGGCAACGAATTCAAGAGGGGAGTCATCTAGAGAATGTATCAATAAGTCTGGAGTAAGAGATCTGATTCTTGACGGGGGGCCAAAAAGCATAGTTACGGTTTTCTTAGCATTCATTAGGAGCCTGTTCTGTAGTAACCACTCCTGCTAGCAGTTGAAGTCTGCTTGAATATGTGCTGTTACTGATAAGGGATCTTTACCACTGGAGAGAAGCACCATGTGATCAGCATAAAGGATTAATGAGTAGGAGCAGGGAAGAGAGAGTAAGTTGTTAATGAAAAGGGAGAAAAGTAGTGGTCCAAGAATAGATCCTTGGGGGACTCCAACAGGGGTAGGGGAAAGATTTGAGATGGCGGATTCAATTTGGACAAATTGCAACCTCCCTGAGAGGTAGCTATCAAACCCGGAGATGGTCGACAGGTCATAGCCAAGGCGGGACAGTTTGGAAAGTAGCAGAGAGTGATTCACAAGGTCAAATGCCTTTGTGAGATCGATTAATATGGCCCCAGTGAGCAGGTTCTTATTCATCACTGTAAGGACTGCATTTGTCAGCTGAAGAAGAGCAGTTGTGGTGCTCTGTCCTGTTCGGAATCTGTGCTGGGTAGGGGATATACGGTTGTGAAGGTGCAGGTAATTTGTGACCTGAGTAGTGGTGGCCTTCTTGAGAAGTTTATTTAGGGTAGAGAGACTGGCAATTGTTCTATAGTTTGACATATTTTTGGTATCCCCTTTTTTGTGAACAGGGACAACGCGAGCGGTTTTCCACAATGTTGGTACCGTTTGGGTTATTATGGAAATATTAAAGTTTCTTGCAATAGGAACAGCAAGGGCAGAGTCTGCCTGCTTCATGAAGCTTGGCAGTAGCCCATCCGGGCCAGCAGATCCATAGGTGGATACTGATTTGAGGAGATGTAGCACCTCGGTGGAGGAGACTACTGTGAGAAGAAAAGGTGTTTCATGCAAAAGTTGCACCTCAGGAGGAGGTGAAAGAGGTTGGTTGAATTTCTCAGTGTATTTGGAGAGATCCGAGAATTGTACATTAAGAGCATTAGCAATAGTTGGTAACTTATTACGGTTTGCATCATTCAGTGTCATGTCGGTAATGGTCATCTTGGGCCTTTGCCCAATGAAATTTTTGATGTGGTTCCAAAAACCCCTGGTGTCACCCGCTGACGATTGGAGAAGCTTAATGCAGTAGCTCCTTTTAGCCTTCTGAATATTTTTTTTGCAGGCATTTCTCAGTTGTCTTTAGTTAACCCAGTCTTCTGATTGTTGGGACTTCTTTGCCAAGGTCCAGGCCTTGTCTCTTTTTATCGTGGCTCGAAGGAGGTCTTTTTTAGCCATTTATTAGGGGAGCCCCTGAGACGCCTTTTTTCAGAGGGATATGCAGATCCTGAAGGGCCAGAAGCTGAGACATCAGATATTCAAGGGCTTTGTTTACATCATCAATGTGATAGATGGGAGACCAGTCTATATTATTAATATCTCGAGAAGTGCAGTTCGGTTTAGTTTGGCAAAATCCCGAAATTGAATGATTCTTGGGGGGGTTTAAGGCAGTGGTCATTCCAGATACAGAATGTAGGCGGGTGATCACTAATAGAATCCGAAAAGGTCCCTGCAGCAATTATTTTATTTGCTGTATTTGTAGCCATCCAGTCCAGGAGAGATTGGCGCTTCGAGTTGGAAGAGATGCGTGTAGGGCTAGAGATAAGTTGAGTGAGGTTAAGTCGGGCGAGAGCTTCAGTATATGTACAGGCGTGACTCCCTGCTAGGTCTAGGTTGAAGTCTCCCAATAGTATGACTTCAGATCTACCCTTTAGAGTGGCCAGATAATCCAATAGCCCATTTAAGCCAGGGAGAGCCCCCCTTTGGAGGATTGTAGGCACAGATCAGATTTAGCCTTTTATCACCCCCTAGTTGTAGAACCATATGCAGAGCTTCACAGTGTTTGTTATCCAAGACTGGAGTACAGAGACATTGAGATGCTCTTTATAATTAAGGGCAACTCCTCCACCCTTTTGTTTGGTGGGGCGAATGGATCTGGACAAGCTATAGCCAGGTATTTTGTACATGGAATCAGGCATCTCTGGCCTGAGCCATGTTTCAATTAGTCCAAGTATGTCCGGACAGTACAGGGCTATCCAGGCTTCAAGTTCAGGAAAGTTTGCTGGTAAACTTCTGATATTCATGTGGGCAATTTTCATGCCCTTAGTGGAGAACCATCAGGAGTCATCCGTGGACCTGGCATTCCAATAGGGGCCAGGGTTAGATTGTATGTCTCCTGATAAGCATAAGCGCGGAAGCATCACCCAAACTTCTTTGTAGAATCTGTAATTGCGTTTGAGGTATTTGGGCATGCTAGGGGGGTGGTAGAGAAGGAAATGCCCTAATTTGGAAGGGTGAGTTATACTGAAGGACAGGTTAGGAGAAGGGAGCAAGGTTCTAGAACTTGAATTCGTTCAGTCAGTAGTGCCTGAACCAGTAATGCAGTGGCATGGCAGAACCTGGTTGCATGGGGCCAGATAGATGGGCAATAGTGAGGTATTTCCCAGCTGTGCTCAGTGTGCTCTTGCTAAGCAGCCTAGGGCTTCAAATAAACATGTCTGTGTGCACAGACACATTAACAGCTCTAAAATATCACATGATGGGACATCTGCCGAAGTGACTGGAGGACAGACGAGATGGTCAACTTGTTTTTTGTTTCTCTCTTTTGAATGTCATGTTGCTTAGTTTTTGCATATCCACATCCTGTAGAAGTGTTTCCAGATGGCATTCACAGGCTGGCATTTTATTGCGTTACTGTCAGAATATTGGAAGTCTCCCACTGTCATTGTGCATTCTGGAAATCCTTTATTGTCTAGCCAAGTGTTTCCAACCATGCTTCCTTTTGCATTGTAACATTTCATAAAAAATATGAACATTATCGCCAACCACAAAACGATAACCATCATAGGCTAGCTCCCATTTTCATGTGCTGTCTTATACTGAATGTCTAGTGTTTGTAATGAACAGAGTACATGCTAAACTGTTACAGTGTGTACTACTAGTCTCTTTGGTCACTCACCCAGCAAGTACTGAACCATTAGTTTACACACGTATTGCAGCATACTATTAACTAGTCTGAGACTAAACAGACTGTGGAGGGACTGATCAGTGACTCTAGGTAGGAATGCAAGAGTACTGAGAGTGTGGGAACAGTGGAGGGACTAAATCAGTAACTCTGTTAGAAAACGAGTATTGAGAGTGTGGAGACTTTGGAGGGACTGATCATTAACTCTGTAGGAATACAAGAGTACTGGTACTATGGAGACTGAATTAGTATCTCTGGGAATATGAGAGTACTGAGATGGTGGAGACTGAAGAGACTGAATTAATATCTCTAGGAATACGAGAGTACTGAGATTGCGCAGACTGAAGAGACTGAATTAGTATCTCTAGGAATACGAGAGTACTGAGATGGTGGAGACTGAAGAGACTGAATTAGTATCTCTAGGAATACGAGAGTACTGAGATGGTGGAGACTGAAGAGACTGAATTAGTATCTCTAGGAATACGAGAGTACTGAGATAGTGGAGACTGAAGAGACTGAATTAGTATCTCTAGGAATACGAGAGTACTGAGATTGTGCAGACTGAAGAGACTGAATTAGTATCTCTAGGAATACGAGAGTACTGAGATTGTGGAGACTGAAGAGACTGAATTAGTATCTCTAGGAATACGAGAGTACTGAGATTGTGCGGACTGAAGAGACTGAATTAGTATCTCTAGGAATACGAGAGTACTGAGATTGTGCAGACTGAAGAGACTGAATTAGTATCTCTAGGAATACGAGAGTACTGAGATGGTGGAGACTGAAGAGACTGAATTAGTATCTCTAGGAATACGAGAGTACTGAGATGGTGGAGACTGAAGAGACTGAATTAGTATCTCTAGGAATACGAGAGTACTGAGATGGTGGAGACTGAAGAGACTGAATTAGTATCTCTAGGAATACGAGAGTACTGAGATGGTGGAGACTGAAGAGACTGAATTAGTATCTCTAGGAATACGAGAGTACTGAGATGGAGGAGACTGAAGAGACTGAATTAGTATCTCTAGGAATACTAGAGTACTGAAATTGTGCGGACTGAAGAGACTGAATTAGTATCTCTAGGAATACGAGAGTACTGAGATTGTGCAGACTGAAGAGACTGAATTAGTATCTCTAGGAATACGAGAGTACTGAGATGGTGGAGACTGAAGAGACTGAATTAGTATCTCTAGGAATACGAGAGTACTGAGATGGTGGAGACTGAAGAGACTGAATTAGTATCTCTAGGAATACGAGAGTACTGAGATGGTGGAGACTGAAGAGACTGAATTAGTATCTCTAGAACACGAGAGTACTGAGATGGTGGAGACTGAAGAGACTGAATTAGTATCTCTAGGAACAGAGTACTGAGATGGTGGAGACTGAAGAGACTGAATTAGTATCTCTAGGAATACGAGAGTACTGAGATGGTGGAGACTGAAGAGACTGAATTAGTATCTCTAGGAACACGAGAGTACTGAGATGGTGGAGACTGAAGAGACTGAATTAGTATCTCTAGGAACACGAGAGTACTGAGATGGTGGAGACTGAAGAGACTGAATTAGTATCTCTAGGAATCACGAGTACTGAGATTGTGCGGACTGAAGAGACTGAATTAGTATCTCTAGGAACACGAGAGTACTGAGATGGTGGAGACTGAAGAGACTGAATTAGTATCTCTAGGAATACGAGAGTACTGAGATGGTGGAGACTGAAGAGACTGAATTAGTATCTCTAGGAATACGAGAGTACTGAGATTGTGGAGACTGAAGAGACTGAATTAGTATCTCTAGGAATACGAGAGTACTGAGATGGTGGAGACTGAAGAGACTGAATTAGTATCTCTAGGAATACGAGAGTACTGAGATGGTGGAGACTGAAGAGACTGAATTAGTATCTCTAGGAATACGAGAGTACTGAAATTGTGCGGACTGAAGGGACTGAATTAGTATCTCTAGGAATACTAGAGTACGGAGATTGTGGAGACTGAAGAGACTGAATTAGTATATCTAGGAATACGAGAGTACTGAGACAGTGGAGACTGTGGAAGAACTGAATCAGTATTTCTGTAGGAATAGTGGAGGCTGGGGGATTGAATCAGTATCTCTGTAGAAATACAAGAGTACAGAGACTGCAGAGACAGTGGAGAGACTGAATATAGAGAATACTGGATGGGCAACTGTGCAGAACCAGTGTGTTCTGCCACAGAGGGGTTCTGATTCCCTCTGACCTCGAGAGCGAAGCTCGAGAGGTCCATGGGAATCAGAACCCCAAGGTGGCAAAACACACTGGTTATGCATAGAGTTGCTCATCCTGTATTTTTTATAGTGTATAGTACCGTGTGAAAAATGTGTGTTGTGAGTTCTTTTGCTTTCAAAATGAAACTGACTCATGCAGCCTCTAGAGGTTCTAGGGTAGAACAGCATTCCTTGACCATGGAACTGTGATAGAACGGCATTTTGAAAGGGATGGAATTCTGTACAGAACAACGCTCCTCTATACACTATAAGTATCTCTGTAGGAATACAAGAGTACAGAGACCGCAGACGGATTGAATCAGTATCTCTAGAAATACCAGAGTACTGAGATTGTGGAGACAGTGGAGTGACTGAATTAGTAACTCTATAGGAAAATAGAGTACTGAGACTGCGGAGACAGTAAAGTGGCTGAAATATTAACTCTGTAGGAATCCAAGAGTACTGAGATTATGGAAACTGTGGAGTGACTGAATTAGTAACTCTGTAGCAATGCAAGAGTACTGCGACTGCAGAGACAGTTGAGTGTTATTTTTTTAGTTTAGTTTATTGTTGATCGGTTATTTAAACCATTACAACATACATAAATTTAAAGCACATTAGAAAAAAAACCTTAGTAAATCTAGTATTCGAGAAGTCCATCAGTAACAAATATAATCATCTTTCATCTTGCATCAATCTAGTGATAGATGTAAGTAGAGCAAAAAAATGACGTAATCCTAGATTCTTTATATTCATAGCTAATCATTCTTCCTTTAACCCCTTTCCTTCAGTTTGCATTTCTCACTTAGTTTAAACATGGGCCTAAGAAGGTACACTGCAGTATTTTTGAGAAGTAACCCACCTAGGCTCTCCCAGTAAGCAGTTTACTGCTCTGGTCGATACAGTCCTTGTTCGGAGGACCTTCTTTATGCCCAGCAGATGACAGGTTCAAATGATGTAAATCTGGCTCACACCCAAGTCCATTGTCTAGCCAAAATGCTACTTCGTCCTGAATGTGAGCTGACATGTCATTTGCCACATCGCCCGAACTGTATCTATGTGTGTGTGTGTATATATATATATATATTTGTATATATATATATATATATATATATATATATATACACACACACTACTGATTTGAGCTCACCCAGGGTCCCAGTGATGATACCCCGCAGTGCATGCAGCCCCGTATCCCCCTTGGCTGACCCATAGGTCAGATATTTTATCCGCTTGTGCCACAGGCCACAAAAACTGGGTCTGGGAACTAGACCTAAAATTACACGTCAGGTCACTTCACTTTCCTGCCCAGATCCAGACCTTAGTACTGGGCTCAACAACATGATCTGGGCATGTCATTCTACAGTAGGACACATAGTATCCACTTGCTATAGGAAGTAGCAGCCATTTCAGAATAAATTCCTCTGGGTAGTCCCGGTTAGCCTCCCCAAACTTTCCCACATAAGTACTTCCATATACTGTAGCTCCATGTAAATCTCCCAAGCAATGTCTAAATATTTCATCATACAAGTTACATCCCCAAAACAAAAAATGTACATTATTATAAAAAGTCCTTTCATTAGAAAGCCTCACTTCTAAAGTGTGTCGAAATAACTCTGATGGCATTTTCTAATACTGTTCTAATTATGGTTTTCTAAATTGTGGATTAAGATTTCAATGTGAGAATAACAACAAAAACGTGTACATATAAAACACAATTAAAAAGACAGTATAACTAGTTCTATATCAAATTATATTCAAACTGACGATCTTTCACACTTAAAAGATAGAAATAAAAATATATATTAAAATCTTCTGTCTCTATATAGGAGCTGTTTTTCATTTCTTAAATGTTCATTCGGCAGCAACACCAAAGATCATGATCTGGGATTTTTAAAATGTATAGACATTGTTTAGAGGTTTAGAGCAGTTTGTGACACTCAAGGGTTCAGACTCTGTATTTTACAACACTCCAACAAATGCTGAAAGTGTTTAAACTGCCGGAGATACCAGGCTGCTAAGGAGTTTCAGAGCGCTTTGCATAAAGCTTAGCTGGACAAACATTGCTAATGTAAAAATAACTTTTGAGTAAGGGGAACTCATAAGTTAAAATCCAGAACGACCATACAACCGCCGTACTATTGTTCCTTCTCAAGTGGTTAACTCTGGGTCATTTTTCTCCTTGAAAATTTAAGCACCAGAGGATGAAGAAAAAGTACTCCTGATATTTTGAACATTTTCCAAATCATAAGTCGATATAATAGCGTTAATAGAAGTCTGAAGCAGACAAATGTATGGGGGGTCAAAAACATTCAGAGCAGCTGTCCCGCCGGTGCAGCGGTTGGATTTCCGTTTGCGACCCTGGCGACCCGGGTTCGGGAGTGGACCCGGGGAGTCGGAGGGTTAGCTGGGGAGAAGGATTGAGCGTCCCATGGACTGCTCTCCTTCTCCGGGGGTAGAGTATCCAGCACCAAGGACCTCTCTGGTGGAGGCAGGGGGAACCACAGGCGACCAGTGCCAAGACGCAAGAGGGCCGGGGCAGACGCTGGACGTCATTGCATGTCCCACCCCCTGGGGCAGCCTAGAAAATAGCTGCCAGCCACCCTTGATGAAGCCTGTCTTTGGCTTCAATTATCTCTCTCAGGCCAGCTCCCTGACCTATCCCATCAGATGCGGCACTTTGGGTCAGTGCCGCAACCCCACCTTGGGGGGGCAAGCCAGGGGGTATCAGTGAGTCACGGCCAGTATGAGAGAGTGGAAGTCGAAGGGTCTGTGACCAGGCTGAGGTATCGGGCGGCCGGGGTTAGAAAAACATAGTAAGTAAAAAACAACAAAAACATTCAGAGCATCTATATTCCACTCAAAACACCAGAAACAATATAACAGTGAGCTCCTCATCCAGGAGTCCTCTGACCATTATCAGACAAATATCATGCCCTTGATGGAAAGGACAGTTTAACAGATTGCCTTTCCAGGGAATTGTGCCGCATAGTCACTTGTAGCGATTTTATGCAGCTAAAAAGAAATCAAACTTAGCACCTGACTTGTATCTCCTGTACTGAAAAGTGATTTATATTTTCCATGAGACACCTATAGTCAGTGCCACTAGCTGTACTCCATTATTCAGCTTTCTGGCTTCCCAATCTCCCATTCTGGCGTTGTTAGCTTACTTCAGCATCATCAGCCTTACTTCTCTGGTCCTGGTAGAATTTATTTCTGTAAAGGAAAAACAAAAAAGCACTCCTCTGAGCACAGTAAGTTCGGGGTTTAATTAGCCAGTAGCCACCCCAGCCCCGAGGCAACATTACCATGCCTTTTTAAATT
This sequence comes from Neoceratodus forsteri, assembly GCA_016271365.2. Taxonomy (NCBI): domain Eukaryota; kingdom Metazoa; phylum Chordata; order Ceratodontiformes; family Ceratodontidae; genus Neoceratodus; species Neoceratodus forsteri. The sequence continues at coordinate 1,102,118,753 of CM028135.1, read as the reverse complement.
AAAGCACAAGCTTATCTGCACAAAGTGTGCTAGCCATACTTCCAGCCATTCCACCTTTCCTTCCAGAAATCGTCCTGACTCCAAAATCGGGCACCTTTTTCTCCTTTATCACCAGTCCTCACTCTCCACAGATCACATCTCATTCGGGTCGTGTATATTAGTATTTAGAAAAAATGTTATTTCTAGAATCGTGGATATGTTGTTCATCCACACTTATTGGCATGTCTCTTTCCCCTTTAAATCTTGCCAGAAGTCTTAAGGCTGGCTCCTTCCACCCACCCGGGTGGTATATACCATGGCTCCGCCCCGTGATGCCAGATCTTCCTTTCCGCTGGAAGATACAGGTTGCCTCCCTCATGCTCACGCATTTCATAGGCCCTGGCATTCAATACTTCGGTTTTACTGAAATGACAACTCATTTGAGTTAGCGGTCGCGCTTTTGCATCCTTGATCATGGAAGAGAAATCTTCTCCAGGATTTCGGCGGCGTCCTTGCGGCCAGAAGATGTCGCGCACCAATCCCCATCTCTACGTGCATCTACTGCCTAGGTGTCGGCTATGACACCTCGTCCTGTCGGCCATGACACCTCGTCCTGCAGCTATTGCTTGGCCTTCCTTCCCAGTGTCCTGGATTACCACCTGGCACGTTTGAAGTTGGGGAGACCGGAGAAAAGGAATCCTCCGGTGAAGTCCAAGGAGGCTAGGTGGGTGGTTTCCGTGGCCGAGGGTTCCGCCAAGCAGCTGGAATGCATGAAGACATTCGAAGAAGAAGCCACCCGCACTTCAGCTAATTGGAGCTTTTTCCTTCCACTCAGCCTGGGCTCCACCTTCACAGGTTCCTTTAAGAAGTTGTGCCAGTCTCTCCCCACCCAGGGTGAGGTGTCCGCGGGCTCACACTCCTCCCGATCTCGAAAGAGAGACAAGAAACCTGGCATGTCTTCGTCTCGGCGAAGGTGCTCTTTGGACTGAGAGAGGTCTCAGTCACAGGAGCATGTGGTCTTGACCTCGATCGACATAGCTTCTGAGGATGTGGCCGATGAGGTCGAGATTGTTCTCGAGCCAATCGACCCTCTGTCACCAGTCGTGACCAATGACTTTTTGGAGAGGACTCCGGCCTTGTGTTCCCCGATGAGGAGACCCAGTCCGTTGGTGTCCTCATCGAGGTCCCGGTTCCGGACCCTCGGGTTTCACCGATCCCTCCAGTGTCTCCCGAACGACCGAGTCAGCCTGCCCAATCTCAGTCGAGGTCTAGAACCCCCTGTAGAACCCCCTCAGTCAATTGACCAAGGAACAGCCACAAGCACTCAAAAAAAAGGCAGTGCCACAGGTCGTCCTCGTCCTCCTCGGATGAGGAGAGGCTCAGATGGAAACTCCATCAGCACTACGAGGACCTTATGTGGCAGCAGCTGATTTTGTCTGGGCAGAAGCTGGCTCCACCACCTACCCTGGCCATTACTTGGCTCTCGCCTCCCAGGCCGAAGCTGACCTCCTTGGAACTGAAGCCTTCAGTTCCCCCGTCTGCGGGGCTGGCTTATCCTCCTGTTCGGCCTATTCCGGTCTCTCCACAGATAGTGATGGAGCCACCGCCTAAGCAGCCTGTGGGAGGGCTCCTTCCAAAGAAGACCGACCAGATATCATGCTTCTCTGATGCCTGTCGGTCACGGTCACCTCGGACAGCCTACGGCAGGTCGAGGGTGATTTGGGTGGTAGGCCGCTGTACCCCGACTCTTCGGACTCGGATGTCACCAGGCTTCAGTTTCATCCTGGGGATGATGAGTCGTCCGTTTGCACAGGAATGGAGGAAGGCCCTTCCTCCTTCCAAGGGATCCTTCATCTCATCTCTGATTCCACAGGGATGTCCCTGGAACCCATCCAGAAAAAGGCAGAGTACCCCCTCACGGACATCCTCAAAAGAGGGGATACCAGGACGGAGGCCTTTCCAGTGGCCGAGGCCATTGTTGGTCCGGCACTCGAACTTTGGCAGCATCCTGCCTCATGTGCAACACTGTCTGCCCACATGGCCCACAAGTATGCAGTGCCCATGGGGTCCCTTGCGGGGTTCACAGAGCACCCTTCGGCCGAGAGCCTGGTGACCGCCTCTGTGTTCAGGCGTGCTGGCAGTTCTACTGACACTGACCGACCTCCCGACAAGGAGTCCCAAGTATTTGGAACACTCAGGGTGGAAGGTCTATGCGGCGTCCTCCTTGGACCTTCATCAGGCAAGTTTGGCTGTCATCATGGCACACTTCTGCCGTGCCCTTCTCAGGTCATTGGATGAAGTCCTCCCACATCCTCCCATGGACATGTAGACCATGGTCAAGCAGGTCCGAGATCAGGGCCGTGCTGTCGCCAAACAGTAGCTCCAGATGGCCCTGGACATCGGGGACTCTTGTGCCCACTCGATGGCCGCCGCAGTTGCCTCTCGCCGCAGGGCTTGGCTGATGCTGTCCTCCTTCCCGGCAGATACTCAGCACAAGTTAGCTGATGTGCCTTTCCTTGGGACCAACTTGTTTGGCCCAGGAGTGGCCGGTCACCTACAGCGCATAGAGCAGTCAAATCCCACCTTGGACACCACTTCTGCTAAGAGTTTTTCAGGCAAGAACCAGCAGAACAAAAAGAAGAAGCCTTTTCAGCACTCTTCCCCTGCGGTTCAGGCAGTCTTTCTTCCAGGGAGGACAGCAGCATCAGCAGCAGGCTCAAGCTTGGCACCCTTGGTCCAAGCCAAGGAGGAGGAGGCAGTATAGCGCAGTGGTCTAAGGCTCTGAGCTGCAAATCTGGTGATATCCAGCAGACCAGACCTGGGTTTGAATCCAGCAGCTTCCACTTGCATACTGTGTGACCATGAGCAAGTCATTTAACCTCTTTGTGCTCCCAGGTCGCTCCTGTAAAAAAGCTTTCAGCTTAGTGTGCTATACCTGGTTAAACAACTAAAAAAAAAAAAAAAAAAATAAGCCTGGACCCCAACAGGCCCGCAGAGGAGGCTGAGGCTCAGGTCCTGGAGCTTCCTCCTCCTCCTCCAAGCCTGCTCAGTGTCAGGGTGGGGGCTGCCACCCCTATTCCTATCACGCCAGCTCTGGGTCTTCCCGTTGGGGGGCCAGCTCCGCCACTTCCTTTCTACCTGGTCTGCTATCACTTCGGAAAGGTGGGTTCTCGAAGTGGTTGGCCAGGGACTGCCTCTAGAATTCGAGCAGTACCCTCCCAGCCAAGCCAAGCCCCTCGGAAAGAACGGATTTCCACATGCACCCAGTCAGCTCTTCGAGACGACATCACTCAGCTCCTCATCAAGGAGGCAGTAGCTCTCGTGGCGGATCCATCTGCAGACCCAGGCTTTGTCTCCAGGTACTTCCTGGTGCCCAAGCAGACGGGGGGGGCTTGTGCCCCATTCTTGATCTCCTTGCTGATGTGCCTTTACTTGGGACCGACTTGTTCGGCCCAGGAGTGGCCAGTCACCTACAGTGCATAGAGCAGTCCAGTGCCACCTTGGACGCCACTTCTGCTAAGAGTTCTTCAGGCAAGAACCAGCAGGAGAAAAGAAGAAGCCTTTTCGGCACTCTTCCCCTGCAGTTCAGCAGTCCTCCTTCCAGAGAGGACAGCAGCGTCAGCATCAGCAGCAGGCTCAAGCTTGGCAACCTCGGCCCAAGCCTGGACCCTCTTTTCGGCACTGTTCCCCTGCGGTTCAGCAGTCCTCCTTCCTGGACCCCAACAGGCCCGCAGAGGAGGCTGAGGCTCAGGTCCTGGAGCTTTCTCCTCCTCCTCCAAGCCTGCTCAGTGTCAGGGTTGGGGCTGCCACACCTATGCCCGTCACGCCAGCTCTGGGTCTTCCTGTGGGGGGCCAGCTCCGCCACTTCCTTACCGCCTGGTCTGCTATCACTTCAGATAGGTGGGTTCTCGAAGTGGTCGGTCAGGGACTGCCTCTAGTATTCAAGCAGTACCCTCTCAGCTGAGCTCGTGCCCCTCGGAAAGAACGGATTTCCGCATGCACCCAGTCAGCTGTTCGAGATGACATCACTCAGCTCCTCATCAAGGAGGCAGTAGCTCTCGTGGCAGATCCGTCTGCAGAACCAGACTTTGTCTCCAGGTACTTCCTGGTGCCCAAGCAGACAGGGGGGCTGGCGCCCCATTCTAGATCTCCCTGCTGATGTGCCTTTCTTTGGGACCAACTTGTTCGGCCCAGGAGTGGCCAGTCACCTACAGCTCATAGAGCAGTCCAGTGCCACCTTGGACGCCACTTCTGCTAAGAGTTCTTCAGGCAAGGACCAGCAGAAGAAAAAGAAGAAGCCTTTTCGGCAGTCTTCCCCTGCAGTTCAGCAGTCCTCCTTCCAGGGAGGACAGCAGCATCAGCATCAGCAGCAGGCTCAAGCTTGGCACCCTCGGCCCAAGACTGGATCCTCTTTTCGGCACTCTTCCCCTGTGGTTCAGCAGTCCTCCTTCCTGGATCCCAACAGGCCCACAGAGCAGGCCGAGGCTCAGGTCCTGGAGCGTTCTCCTCCTCCAAGCCTGTTCAGTGTCAGGGTTGGGGCTGCCACCCCTATTCCCGTCACGCCAGTTCTGGGTCTTCCCATGAGGGCCAGCTCTGCCACTTCCTTTCCGCCTGGTCTGCTATCACTTCGGACAGGTGGGTTCTCGAAGTGGTTGGTCAGGGACTGCCTCTAGAATTCGAGCAGTACCCTTACAGCCGAGCCCGCACCCCTCGGGAAGAACGGATTTCCACATGCACCCAGTTGGCTCTTCGAGACGACATCACTCAGCTCCTCATCAAGGAGGCAGTAGCTGTTGTGGCGGATCCATCTGCAGACCTAGGCTTTGTCTCCAGGTACTTCCTGGTGCCTAAGCAGACGGGGGTGGGGGGCTGTGCCCATTCTAGATCTCCACGACCTGAATCAATATCTCAGGTCACGCACCTTTGGATGGTCACTCTGTCCCAGATCATACCATCCTTGGAGCGAAATATGTGGTTCTGTTCACTGGATCTGCAGGACACGTTCTTTCACATCCCAATCCATCTTTCTCATCAGCGGTTCCTCCGCTTCAGGGTCGAGGGAACCCTATATGAGTTGCGAGCCATGCCGTTCGGCCTGTCATGGGCTCCACGGGTCGTCACCAAATGCATCGTACTGGTGGCAGCCCATCTACGGCGTCGGGGGAGGGTCAGAATTTACCCCTACCTCGACGATTGGCTCCTTGCAGGTTCCACCCAACAGGAGGTGGAGAGGTCCAGGGATCTGGCCCTCCAAACCTGCTCCCAACTCGGCCTCCTGATCAACGAGGCCAAGTCGGAACTCGTGCCTTCTCAGGTGATAGCTTCATCGGGGCAGAGCTCGACTCTTGTCAGGCCAGAGCTCGGCTCCCAGCAGACAGGGCGGAGGTTCTCTCCGCTTTTGCCAAATCATTTCTGGTTGGGCACTTGCGCCCTGCCCGGGACTTTCTGTGCCTTCTGGGTTACATGGCAATGTGCACCTCAGTGGTTCATTGGGCCCGGTTGCACGTGCTCCCCCTTCAGTGGGAGCTGGCTGCCCAGTAGACTCAGCGCCATGGTCAATACGACCAGCTGATCACTGTAACCCAGAAGATGTGGGATGCTCTCCAGTGGTGGACCGCCCCAGGTCGGTTGCAGGAAGGGATCCCGTTTGTCCGCCCCGAGCTGACGGTCGTCCTCACGACCGATGCCTCTCTCATGGGCTGGGGAGCCCACATGGGGGACAACAGGGCCCATGGACTCTGGATCCCCGAGGAGTCCCGATGCCACATCAACCTGTTGGAGCTCAGAGGAGTCAGACCGGCACTGTCAGCTTTCGGTCCTCAGCTCTGGGGTCAAGTGGTTCAAGTCCAGAGGGACAATACCACGACCATGTACTACCTCAACAAACAGGGTGGCACGCACTCCCGTCTGCTGTGCAAGGAGATGCTCCGCATCTGGACCCTCGTGAGCTGGTTGGAGGTGCATCTCCTAGCTATCCATGTGGCAGAAGTCTGGAACCAGCTGGCGGATGCTCTCAGCCACATAGGCCAGCCATCCCACGAGTGGTCTCTCCATCCAGAGGTAGCTTACAGCATGTTCTCCCATATGGGCAGACTGATGGTGGACCTGTTTGCCTCCAGGGAAAACACCAAGCTGAGGCTGTTTCATGCCCGCCCTCCTCAGCAGGGCTCGCTGCAGGGGGATGCCGTCTCGAGGCCGTGGACCCCAGGCCTCCTCTACACCTTCCCTCCATTTCCCTTGATCCACAAGGTGTTACTCAAGGTGAGGAGGGACAAGACGAAGGTGATTCTGGTAGCCCCAGACTGGCCGCGCCAGTTCTGGTACCCAGATCTCCTCAGCCTCAGCTGCAGGCCCCCGGAGCAACTTTGTACATGCCCGGACCTGATATCTCTGAACCAGGGGAAGGTCTTCCATCCGGACCTTCAATCCCTGCACCTCACAGCCTGGTACCTGAGCGGCTAGAGTTCCAGGCTTTGGGTCTTTCCGAAGATGTCTGCACCGTGGTGGAGGTGTCTAGAAAGGAATCGACCAGGAAATGTTACACCTTCAAATGGAAAAATTTTCCATTTGGTGTCAGGGTAAAGGTCTAGACCCCTTATCCTGTTCTGTGGCTGACATTCTCGATTACCTTTGGTCTCTCTCCAAAGGGGGTCTACGGTCATTGACCCATAGGGTGCACCTGGCAGCCATTTCTGCTTACCGAGCATGGGCTGATCAGCCGACATTGGCACAGGAGACAGTGGTAGGGCGCTTCTTCAAAGGCCTGGATCACATATCCCCTCCGGTGCGTGAACCTCCTCCTCCATGGGATCTGTTGCTGGTTTTGGCAAAGCTCATGGGCAAGCCATTCGAACCCATGCACAAGTGTGAGTTCTCACACTTGTCGTAGAAGACGGCCTTCCTGGTGGCTATCATGTCTGCCAGAAGGACAGGGGAGCTCCAGGCGCTTTCGGTGGATTCCCTTTATCTGGTCTTCCACAGGGGCAAAGTTGTCCTGCTCCCCCACCTGAAATTCCTTCCGAAGGTGGTGTCAGAGTTTCACCTTAACCAGGTGTTGACTCTGCCAGTATAGTACCCTAATTACACCTCGGAAGCCGAGTACAGTCTCCATACTTTGGACCTGAGACGTGCTCTCTCCTATTAAAAAGAGAGAATGGCAGAAATTCGTGGAGAGGTTCGCCAGCTGTTTGTCACCTATGCTGAAGCCGCTTCTGGCAGACCTGCAGCCAAACGAACCATAGCAAAATGGATTACATCATGCATAGGTCTGTGCTATGAGTTGGCGGGCATGGAACCTCCCAGAGGGATAAAAGCTCATTCTACCCACCATACTGCTGCATTGGTGGCTGCTTCCAGGGACATCCCCATCCAGGAAATTTGTCGGGGTGCTACCTGGAAGTCAGCAAACACCTTCATTACCCACTACCACATCAACCTTGAGTCACTCCAGGATGCTGGTTTTGGGACCTCAGTTCTCCAATCTCTGTTCCCTAAGTAGGGGGTGTGTGCCTTGCCGCCCTTCTCCCAGAGAACTGCTAGGAGTCTTCCAGTAAGTGTGAATGAACAACATATCTACAATCCTAGAAAAACAGGTTTTAGGAGCGTGGATATGTTGTTCATCCACACTGTCTGGCATTGTCCCTTTCCCCTTTAAATCTTGCCGGAAGTCTTCAAGCTGGCTCCTCCCACCCACCCGGGTGGTAAATACCTCGGCTCCGCCCCATGACGTCAGATCTTCCTTTCTGCTGGAAGATTCAGGTTCCCTCGTGCTTTCTGTAGTGTTGAGGCCCTGGATTCGTTTCGACGGTTTTCACCGCATCTTCTCGCTCTGAAACTCATTAGAGTTTACGACTCTGATTCGGACATGGATGACAAGTCGTCCCCCGGGTTTCGCCGGTGTCCTTGCGGACAGAAAATGTCGCGCACCGATACCCAACTCTCGTGCGTTTACTGCCTCGGTTCTATTCACGATACCTCGCAGTGCTCCATTTGCGCTTCCTTCCACCCCAACGTCCTGGAAGATCGTCAGGCGCACCTGAAGCTGGGTAGACCGGAGCTCCGCAACCCACCGGTAAAATCCAAGGAGGCCAGGTGGGCGGTTTCCGCGGCTGAAGGATCCGCTGAGCAGCTGGGCGCATGGCGGCCTTGAGGAAGAAGCCGCTTCAAGCCTCGGCTAGCGAGGCTCTCTTCGTGCGCTCAATCTGGGCTCTTCCTTTCAGGTTCCTTTAGGATTTGTGCCAGTCTCCTCCTCACCGGGTGAGGCCCCTCGGCTCGCACTCATCCCGCTTCTAAGAAAAGGATCCCAAATCTTTCGAGTCGAAGAAGACGCCCTGGGATCAGGAGCGGTCCGATCTCGACTTGGTCGAAATTGCCTCCTCGGCCGCTGGGTTTTCAGACCTTCTGTCTGTGCGCGTAAAGCGAGTCGGCTGATCCGGCCGAGAGATTATTCGACCGATCGAGCCGTATCACCGACTCCTGTCGATGATTCTTTGGAGAAAGCTGATTCTCTCCTTCCCGACGAGGAGACCGCCCCCGCCGATCTCCCGATCGAGGACAAGAACCAGAGCCTCGGTGCCACCGAGGCCCAGTCTCTCCCGATCGACAAAGCCGACACGCGTCTCGATCAGGAGCAAGTCCTCTTCAGTCGATTGACCCAAAAAAGGACACAAGCACTCCCGCAAGAGGCGCCGCCACCGTTCCCCTTCCTTCTCGGATGAGGAGAGGCTTCGACGAAAAATTTGTCGATGCTGCGAGGATCTCATGTGGCAGCAATTCCTGCTAGCAGGTCAGAAGCCGGCTCCCTCGGTGGTCCCAGCTATCTCTTGGCCTCAGCCTCTTCGGCCGCCTCAGACACCGAGTGCTCCGGTGCCGAGTCTCTTCGGGGGCTCCGGTGCGTCTTCCGCCGCAACCGGTTTCAGGTTCCCCACCAATTTTGGTGGAACCTCCACCTAAGCTGCCCTCGGGGGTTCCTCCAAGGAGGCTCGACAGTCTTCGGGTCTCCCCCACAGACTGTCAATTACGGTCACCCCTGATCGCCCTAGGCGTATCGAGGGGGACTTAGGTGGGCAGCCTTTATATCGGGACTCCTCCGATTCCGATAACACTGGCCTTCATTCTCTCGATGAGCTTTCAGCATCAGGCTTGGAAGAAGGGCCTTCCTCCTTCCAGGGCATCCTCCGGCTCATTTCCGAATCGACGGGGATGGCCCTACAGCCTATCCAGAAAAAGGCAGAATATCCCCTTACGGATATTCTTAAGAGGGGGGATACCCCTACGGAGGCATTTCCAGTCGCCGAAGCCATTATTGGTCCGGCCTTGGAACTCTGGCAGCGTCCAGCCTCCTGCTCAGCTCCATCTGCCCGCGCCAGCGCATAAGTCTGTGGTGCCCACAGGGTCTTGGCGGGTTTACTGAGCACCCCTCGGCGGAAAGCCTTGTGACTGCCTCTGTGTCAGGCGGACGGGCAGCTCAGCTGATACTGACCGCCTCCAGACAAAAGAGTCCAAACTTATGGACCACCTCGCCCAGAAGGTCTATGCTGCATCATCTTGGTCCTTCGCCAGGCAAGCTCAGCGGTGATTATGGCACACTTCTCTCACGCCCTCTGGGGTCGCTGGACCAGTTCTCCCCACCCTCCCAGCTGGGACATGCAGACCACGGTCAAGCAGGTCAGGGACCAGGGCAGAACTGTTGCTAAACAACAACTCCAGACTGCTCTGGACGTGGGTGATTCCTGTGCCCGTTCACTAGCTGCAGCGGTATCCACTCGCCGCGAGGGCTTGGCTGAGGTTATCCTCCTTTCCCGTGGATACTCAGCTGCAAGCTAGCTGATGTGCCTTCCTTGGCACCGACCTCTTCGGCCAGGAGTGGCAGGTCACCTGCAGCGTGTCGAGCAATCTAATGCCACCTTAGATGCTACATCTGCTAAGGGTTCTTCAAGTAAGAACCAGCAGAAGCGCAGGAAGAAGCCTTTCGTCATTCTTCCCTGCGGTCAGACAACCACTCTTCCAGGGGGTAACAACAGCAGCAGGCTCAGGCTTGGCGCCCTAGGCCCAAGCAAGGTCCCCAGCAGCCCCGCAAAGGAGGCCAAGGCACTGGTCCAGGTGCTCCCTCCTCCTCTAAGCCTGCCCAGTGACGGGCCGGGGGTGTCCTCCCCTGTACCCGTCACTTCAGCTCTGGGTCCTCCCGTTGGGGGCCGGCTCCGCCACTTCGTTTCTGACTGATCCGGTATCACCACGGACAGATGGGTCCTGAAGTGGTCGGGCAGGGTCTGCCCCAGAATTGAGCAGTACCTCCTGCCGAGCCCGTGCCTCACGAGAGGAGCGGATCTGTCACCCAGTCTGTCCTCCGAGACGACATTGCGCTACTCCTCCTCAAAGAGGTGGTGGCCCGAGTGACGGATCCTCCTTCAGACCCAGGCTTCGTCTCCAGGTATTTCCTGGTGCCCAAATGGACGGGGTTACTCTATTCAGATCTGCACGACTGAATCAGTATCTCAGGTCTCGCACCTTTCGGATGGTAACTCTAAATCAGATCATACCATCCCTGGGCGAAACATGTGGTTCTGCACACTGGATCTTCAGGACGCTTTTCCATGTCCCTATCTGTCCGCCCTCATCAGCGGTTTCTCCGCTCTAGGGTCAAGGGACCCTGTACGAGTTCAGAGCCATGCCGCTCGCCTGTCATCGGCCCCAAGGGTTTTCACCAAATGCATTGCAGTGGTGGCAGCCCATCTTCGCGCCAGGGGTTCAGACACCTACCTGACGATTGGCTCCTGGCGGATCCTCCTTCAGGAGGTGGAGAGGTCCAGGACCTGACCCTCCAACCTGCTCACACTTGGGCCTTCTGATCAACGAGGCCAAATCGAACTCGTACCTTCTCAGGTGATGGGCTCATCGGGCAGAGCTCGACTCGCCAAGCCAGAGCTCGGGTCCCGGGACAGGCGGAGGTTCTCTCCTCCTTTGCCCAATCATTTCTGGTTGGGCACTCACGCCTGCCCGGGACTTCCTGTGCCTGGGCTACATGGCGGCGCGTACGCGGTGGTCCGCTGGGCCAGACTGCACATGCCTCCTCCAGTGGGAGCTCGCCGCCCAGTGGTCTCAGCGTCAGAGTCTTTTCGACCAGCTGGTCACGGTCACCCAGGGATGTGGGATGCCTTCAATGGTGGACCGTCCCGAATCATCTGCTGGAAGGGATCCCGCTTGTCCGCCGGCCGACGGTCATCCTTACAACCGATGCTCTCTCACGGGCTGGGAGCCCACATGGGGAATACAGGGCTCACGGTTCTGGACCCCAGAGGAGTCCCGATGCCACATCAACCTGTTGGAGCTCAGGGCAGTCAGACTGGCTCTGTCAGCTTTCGCTCCTCAGCTCCGGGGTCAAGTGGTTCAAGTCCAGATGGACAATACCACGACCATGTACTACCTCAACAAACAGGGCGGCACGCACTCCCGTCTGCTATGCAAGGAGGCGCTCTGGATCTGGACCTTCGTCAGCCGGCTGGAGGTGGATCTCCTAGCCATCCATGTGGCAGGAGTCGCGGACCAACTGGCGGATGCTCTCAGCCGCTTAGGCCAGACATCCCACGAGTGGTCTCTCCATCCAGAGGTAGCCTACTACCTGTTCTCTCGTTGGGGCAAACCGTTGGTGGACCTGTTTGCCTCAGGAGAACACCAAGCTGAGGCTGTTCCATGCCCGCCTCAGCAGGGCTTGCTGCAGGGGATGCCTTTCAGGCCGTGGACCCCAGGCTCTTTTACGCCTTTCCTCCATTTCCTTGATCCACAAGGTGTTACTCAAGGTGAGGAAGGACAAGGCAAGGTGATCCTGTAGCTCCAGATTGGCCACGCCAGTTCTGGTATCCAGATCTCCACAGCCTCAGCTCAGGGACCCGGAGCGACTCAGTACACGCCCGGACCTGATATCTCTGAACCAGGGAAGGTCCTTCATCCGGACCTTCAATCCTTGCACCTCACAGCCTGGTTCCTGGAGCTAGGAGTTCCAGGCTTTGGGTCTTTCTGAGGATGCTCCACACTGCGGTGAGGCATCTCAAAAGAATCGACCAGGAAAGTTATGCCTTCAAATGGAAGAGATTTTCCATTTGGTGTCAGGGTAAAGGTCTGGACCCTTTATCCTGCTCGTGGCTAACATTCTAGACTACCTTTGTCCCTCTCCAAAGGGGGTTCGGTCATCGACCCTTAGGGTGCACCCAGCAGCCATATCGGCTTTACGGCGCGGGTCGGTCAGCCGACGTTAGGTTTCAGGAAAGGTGGTGGCGCTTTTCAAAGGCCTGGACCACATATCCCCTCCGGTGCGTGAACCTCCTCCGTGGGATCTTTTCTGGTTTTAGCAGAAGCTCATGAGCAAGCCATTCGAACCCATGCACAAGTCTGCACTTTCACTTGTCGTGGAAGACGGCCTTCTTGGTGGCTATCCGTCACCAAGAAGGACAGGAGCTCCACGCTTTCACAGTGGACCCCATCTGGTCTTCACAGGACAAGTTGTCCTGCGCCCCCACCAAATTCCTTCCGAAGGTGGTGTCAGAGTTTCACTCAACCAGGTGTTGACCCTGCCAGTATATTACCCAATTACACACCGGACGCCGAGTATAGGCTCCATACTCTGGACCCAGACGGCTCTCCTATTATAAGGAGAGGACGGTGAAATTGGGAGAGGTTCGCCAGTTGTTTGTCACCTAATGCTGAAGCCGCTTCTGGCAGACCTGCAGCTAAGCGGACTATTGCGAGATGGATCACATCATGCATAGGTCTGTGTTATGAACTGGCGGGTAAGGAGCCTCCCAAAGGGGCTCGTTCTCACCGTCATACTGCTGCTCGTGGCTGCTTCCAGGAACATCCCTATCCAGGAAATCTGTCTGGCATACCTGGAAGTCAGCAGCACCTTTATTACCCATTACCACATTGACCTAGAGTCACGTCGGGATGCTGGTTTTGGGGCCTCGGATTCTCCAGTCTCTATTCCTAGGACAGGGGTGCGCTTCGCCTCCCTCCTCCCGGAGAACTGCTTTGAGTCTCACAGATAGTGGGGATGAACAACATATCCACGCCTCCTAGAAGAACAGGTTACTCACCTGTAACCAGTAGTTCTAGGAGTGGTATGTTGTTCATCCACACGCACCCACCCGACCTCCCAGCTTTAGGCGCACAACCCGGGCTTCCAGCGGCTAGATCTGGCGTCATGGGGCGGAGCGAGGTATTTACCACCCGGTGGGTGGGAGGAGCCAGCTTGAAGACTTCCAGCAAGATTTAAAGGGGAAAGGGACAATGCCAGACAGTGTGGATAAACAACATATACCACTCCTAGAACTACTGTTACAGGTGAGTAACCTGTTCTTACTCACCTGTAACAGTAGTTCTAGGAGTGGTATATGTTGTTCATCCACACGGACCCACCCGACCTCCCCGGCTGCGGACGCATACAACCTGGCATCCAGCGGGCTAAGATCTGCAGTCATGGGGCAGAGCCGAGGTATATACCACCCAGGTGGGTGGGAGGAGCCAGCTTGAAGACTTCCAGCAAGATTTAAAGGGGAAAGGGACATGCCAATAAGTGTGGATGAACAACATATACCACTCCTAGAACTACTGTTACAGGTGAGTAACCTGTGTTTCTATCATGGAGTGGCAATAAATAGTACTGGTATTGATTCGGCTGATGTCCTTTAGAATGCTACTGCAAACGGTACAAACAGAGCAAATGAGCGGCTGAAAAAGTCATACAAAAGAAAAAGCTTCTCTGTATCTTTCCAGCCATAGAAACAGCACAGTTACAATACTGGTATCCATGTCATGTAAAAAACAAAGTAAGTTTCATTAATGAAGCAAAATATAAACCTTAGTTCAACAAAATAAGGAGCAAACCTCATCGACAGTGGAGAGACTGAATCAGTAATTCTGTAGGAATACAAGAGTACTGAGACTGTGGAAACAGTGGAGGGACTGAATCAGTAACTTTGTAGGAATACAAGAAAGGGAAAGGGAACATTGTTTAACCAGGAGTAGCACACTAAGCCAAAGCTTGTTTCCAGATGCAGCTTGGAGCACAAGGAAGTTAAGTGACTTGCTCAGGATCACACAGTATGTACCTCGGTGGCTATGGGATTCAAACCCAGGTCTCCAGATCTGCAGTTCAGAGCCATAACCCACTGTACAATACTGCCTCCAAGAGTACTAGTACTGCAGAGACAGTGGATTTACTGAATCAGTAACTAGGAATACAAGAGTACTAGGACTGCAGAGACAGTAGAGGTACAAAAAAAAGTTGCAGCACACACTGGCTCAAAGTTTGCAATTTTAATATGCAGGAAACAATTTGGAGCCCATAGGCAAACACAGTGAATACACACCTGCGTAGCGCCTTACATACATGGCTTCATCAGAAGACAGTGGAGGGACTGAATCAGAAACTCTGTAGGAGTAAAAGAGTACTGAGACTGTGGAGGGACTGAATCAGTAACTCTGTAGGAATACAAGAGTACTGAGACTGAAGGGACTGAATCAGTAACTCTGTAGGAATACAAGAGTACTGAAACTGCAGAGACAGTGTAGGGACTGAATCAGTAACTCTGTAAGAATACCAGAGTACTGAGACTGCGGAGATAGTGGAGGGACTGAATCAGTAACTCTGTAGGACTACAAGAGTACTGAAACTGCAGAGACAGTGTAGGGACTGAATCAGTAACTCTGTAAGAATACCAGAGTACTGAGACTGCAGAGATAGTGGAGGGACTGAATCAATAACTCTGTAGGACTACAGGAGTACTGAAACTGTGGAGAGACTGAATCAAGTAACTCTGTAGGAATATAAGAGTACTAAGACTGTGAAGAGACTGAATCAGTAACTCTGTAGGAATACAAGAGTACTGAGACTGCGGAGATAGTGAAGTGACTGAATCAGTAACTCTGTAGGAATACAAGAGCGCTAAGACTGTGGAGAGACTGAATCAGTAACTCTGTAGGAATACAAGAGTACTGAGACTGTGGAGACAGTGGAGGGACTGAATCAGTAATTTTGTAGGAGTAAAAGAGTACTGAGACTGCAGAGACAGTGGAGAGACTGAATCATTAACTCTGTAGGAATACAAGAGTTCTGACACTGAAGACAGTGGAGGGACTGAATCAGTAACTCTAGGTAGGAATATAAGAGTATTGAGACTGTAGAGACAGTGGCAGGACTGAATCACTAACTCTGTGGGAATACAAGAGTACTGAGACTATGGAGACAGTGGAGGGACTGAATCGGTAACTCTGTAGGAATATAAGAGTACTGAGACTGTAGAGACAGTGGGGAAACAATCATTAACACTGTAGGAATACAAGAGTTCTGAGACTATGGAAACAGTGGAGAGACTGAATCAGTAACTCTGTAGGAATATAGGAGTACTGAGACTATGGAAACAGTGGAGAGACTGAATCAGTAACTCTGTAGGAATATAGGAATACTGAGACTATGGAAACAGTGGAGAGACTGAATCAGTAACTCTGTAGGAATACAAGAATATTGAGACTATGGAGACAGTGGAGGGTCTGAATCAATAACTGTAGGAATACAAGAGTGCTAAGATTGTGGAGACAGTGGTGTGACTGAATCTGTAATGTAGGAATACAAGAGTACTGAGACTGGAAACAGTGGAGGGACTGAATCAGTAACTCTGTAGGAATACAAGAGCACTGAGATTGTGGAGACAGTGGAGTGACTGAAACAGTAACTGTAGGAATGCAAGAGTACTGAGACTGTGGAAACAGTGGAGGGACTGAATCAGTAACTCTGTAGGAATACAAGAGTACTGAGATTGTGGAGAGACTGAATCAGTAACTCTGTTGGACTACAAGAGTACTAAGACTATGGAGAGACTGAATCAGTAATTCTGTAGGAATACAAGAGCACTGAGACTGTGGAGAGACCAAATCAAGTAATTCTGTAGGAATACAAGAGTACTGAGACTGCGGAGACAGTGAAGTGACTGAATCAGTAACTTTGTAGGAATACAAGAGTACTGAGACTGGCGACAATGAAGTGACTGAATCAGTAACTGTAGGAATACAAGAGTACTGAGACTGTGGAGACAGTGGAGGGACTGAATCAGTAATTTTGTAGGAATACAAGAGTACTAAGACTGCAGAGACAGTGGCTAGACTGAATCATTAACTCTCTAGGAGTACAAGAGTACTGAGACTATGGAAACAGTGGAGAGACTGAATCAGTAACTCTGTAGGAAAACATGAGTACTGAGACTGTGGAGAGACTGAATCGGTAAATCTGTAGGAATACAAGAGTACTGAGACTGCGGAGACAGTGAAGTGAGTGAATCAGTAACTTTGTAGGAATACAAGAGTACTGAGACTGGCGACAATGAAGTGACTGAATCAGTAACTGTAGGAATACAAGAGTACTGATACTGTGGAGACAGTGGAGGGACTGAAGCAGTAATTTTGTAGGAATACAAGAGTACTGAGACAGTGGTGAGACTGAATCATTAACTCTGTAGGAATACAAGAGTTCTGAGACTGTGAAAACAGTGGAGGGACTGAATCAGTAACTCTAGGTAGGAATATAAGTGTTCTGAGACTGTAGGGACAGTGGCAGGACTGAATCAGTAACTCTGTAGGAATACAAGAGTTCTGGGACTATGGAGACAGTGGTGGGACTGAATCAGTAACTCTGTAGGAATACAAGAATATTGAGACTATGGAGACAGTGGAGAGTCTGAATCAATAACTGTAGGAATACAAGAGTACTGAGACTGTGGAAACAGTGGAGGGACTGAATCAGTAACTGTAGGAATACAAGAGTACTGAGATTGAAGGCTGTGGAGTGACTGAATCAGTAGCTCTGTAGGAATACAACAGCACTGGTGCCAGACCAATCTGAAAAGTGGTAGGGCCAAGGATGTAAGGGGTAAATTCTCCCCTAGTAATAATGCAAAAACTGATAGGGCCACTAATGAAAGTGGTAGGGTCATGGCCCTAGTGGCCCCCCCTGTTCTGGCACCTATGTACAAGAGTACTGAGATTGTGGAGACAGTGGAGTGACTGAAACAGTAACTGTAGATATACAAGAGTACTGAGATAGTGGAGTTACTGAATCAGTACCTCTGTAAGAATATGAGAGTACTGAGACTGTGGAGAATGCAGAGTGACTGAATCAGTAACTCTGTTGGAATACAAGAGTACTGAGACTGTGGAGACAGTGGAGTGACTGAAATAGTAACTGTAGATATACAAGAGTACTGAGATAGTGGAGTGACTGAATCAGTACATCTGTAAGAATATGAGAGTACTGAGACTGTGGAGACTGGAGTGACTGAATCAGTAACTGTAGGAATGCAAGAGTACTGAGACTGCAGATACAGTGGAGGGACTGAATCAGTAACTCTATAGCAGTACAAGAGTACTGAGACTGCGGATACAGTGGAGGGACTGAATCAGTAACTCTGTAGCAATACAAGACTACTGAGTTCAGTGTTTTGGCGAATAGAGTATGGGGTTAGTAGTGTTTATGTAACTGTAGTTTACTTTTTGGCTTTTCTGTATTCCCACGTTTGTTTTGAAAGCCGGGTAGTGAGTAGGGAATAGAAAGCCCAGCGCCAAGGGTGAGCAGAGTGCCAGAAAAGGAGGAGACAGGGGTGGATGGTGGGTGTTTCGCAACGTGATAAGCGGGGAACTGCCGTGGGAAGGTGGCCTTTACTGGGGATGTGGGAGGAGCTGTTCCCCCACATTGAACCTCGAGCTTTATCCCTCCCATTCAGTGTTGCGGTGAATGGAGTATGGGATTAGTAGTGCTTATGTAACTGTAGTTTACTTTTTGGCTTTTCTCTATTTCCACCCTTGGTATGAAAGCCAGGTAGTGAGTAGGGAATAGAAAGCCCAAAAAGATTACCTCCTCCAACTCACGGAGAGTATGACCAGTAGCACACAGAAGAGGAAAAAAACTCAGGTGGAGGAAACCTCTGAGGACCCATGGCTACTGACCCGCCCATCCTCAGGGCAAACTAAGAGGAGATGATCCTAGGTTCTTTCAACCATATTCTAGTTTCTGAGTAAGGTGAACTGTTTGTAGGGCTGACGTTCCATCTTCAGAGTCTGTTGGATGATGCGTCTTGGAAGGTCGATTCTGAGACTGAAGAGGCAAGTCCATTCTGAAGGAGTGTCCGGATCCTGAATATGGTTTAAGTCCAGCTGAAAGGGGGTGAACGTGGTCCAGGATTCCAGTGTGATATTGGTTGATATTCAATGGGGTTACAGAGTCAATGTGAGCATGAAGAGCATGAGTTGATTAAATGAGCTGCCAGACTCTGATTTGTGAGAAGTATGATGGGTTACGAAAGGCTTAAAGTAATCTGTCAGACTTTGTAGAGGGTGCGGGCAAGATAAAGTGCTTAGTTCCTTTGGAGAGTGGCAAGTGGTTCAGATATTTGCAATATTCTTGGAAGGGCGTGATCTCAGTCCTGATTAAGAGAATGCAGGAATTGAAAAGGCTAAACGGTGGCGTAACCGAGGCCTTGACATTCGGATTAGGGCCTCCGGGCTTGGAGTTCAGCAGTGTGCCATATTTCACTATGTAGGCATCTATGGAGATGATCAAGGATTCGGACAGAAGCTTTAGGTACCTGATAAGAGGGGGTAATTTGGAAGATTTCAGACTGGTGAAGGAAGGGTTGTATGCTGTAAAGATGGTAACTTGGTGTCGATAGGAATAATTAGAAAGTTCAGTACAATACATTCGAGGGATGAATACAGTAATTGTTGCTACAATGAGATTTGCGTAGGCCCATATTCAGTAAGGATGGCTAGTGTGAAATGGTGGATATGGGTATTGCTGTGGCTTAATTGCCCGTGGCAGGAACTTATGTTGCCATAGAGTCTTTTCATTGCTGAAGCATCCAATGTCTGAATGATGTGGGGAGCCCGAGAATGGGTCTTTAAATAAGTCTATAGATTGATGTGGCAAAGGGAAGCTGAGCGTAAGCATAGCGTGCAATGGGTGCCATGCATGCTTAGTCAGATGCAGGACTGTTGTGGGGCATAACTGGGATAGTGAGACAGCTAGGTCAGTTGCAGACGTGCAGATTGAGGAATCAATGAAAGCCTGCTCTTGGTGATGGTATTTTGGAGTAGGTTTTAGGAACATCCAGTGGCTATTCAGAGAATACAAGGCGAATAACATGGTCAAACAGAGTAAACACATTTAGGAGAAGACTGTGAGAAGGCGGTATAATGAATGATGCCAGTACTGCTATGAGGTATCCTGTGGTTCCCGTTATCCTTAACAGTGATGGTTTTTATGGAATTGGTACATCTTGGAAGGAATTAGGGGCACTTTTCCAGGTAAGAAGATGGAGTGAAGGAGACTCCACTAAATCTTGAATCCTGTGAAGACATGAGCGGCAGTGATGCCCATACTGCTTGAATTAACAGAATATATAAGGAAGCATCCTGCAGAGTTGGTTGAGAGATGAGATCTTCTATAGTCCAGTCGAATGGGATTCCAGAAATGGGTCTTGGGGAGGTCATTGGGAAGTATTGATGATTCTATGGTGACGTAAGAGTCTACAGGGCACGCTGTTCAAGGGATGTTGCAGGAAAAAGGTTTCCTCAGGTAAGAGGAACAGGTACTCCATAGAGCGTTGGAAGAGAGCTGTTAAGATGGCTGGGTAAGAGTATGAGACGTATGAACAGTAGGGGTAGTTAAACAGGCAGAGATGCCGGATGTCGATAGTTGTAGGAATGCCCAAAAAGAGACACAGCAAACGTGCAGGAGCCCTAAGCCACAAGGGCAGTGAGGAGGAAAGCAGCAGTCCCAGGATGGATGGAAAAGTCAAAGCAGAAGTCCACCGACTGCTTTAGGCACACCTCCTTGAAGAGAAGCAAATGGCACATATCCAGCAGGAAACAAGGGGAATGCAGGCAGACATGTCCAAGAGGAAGGCAATAGGGAAACAGAATCATACGGAGTAGCAATGAGGGAGAAGATGGCAGCATGGATCTGAAGATCTGGAGATTGGAGGAGGTTGAGCCGGAAGGCAAGCCACAACAATGATGCCCTGGAACACAGGAGGAGGTGGAAGACAAGCAGCAAGGAAGTCCAGGAGTCCGATGGAGTGAGCAGAGGTGGAGATTGAACAAGCTGGCGAGGTCTAAATCCAGAACGTGAGCAGACTAAGGTGGGGACATGTACAACGAGTCCATGGAAGAGCAGGATGTAGCTGAGTGAGGTAGGATATTGAAGGCAAATGGGGTATGGTGGTCCCATTCCCGAAGGCAATGCGGCAGCCAGGTATCGGGTACACAATGCAGTTGGTTGAAACAGTAGATTATTTATTTATTATTTATTTATTTGCTTTTGTTAACCGGGTAAGTCACACTAGACAGCCAAGTGCCTATTTTCAGGTGCGACCCAGGAGAGTTACAAGCTTGGATAAACAGGTACAGTGACAAATTGGTATTATATACAAAGAGCATAACATGTCATACCAGTAAAAAGACACACGCCCGGGGATTACAGACGACCCGGGAGAGTTAAGAGCTAGAGCATACACAAACAGTGAGTGAGTCAGATTTACATACAATGGTATTGCAGGCGTAATAATCATAGCATTACATTTAGCCAATTGCTCGAATTGTGTGAACAGGAGAGTCAGTGCAGTGGGGCCTGAGGCGCAGGAGACCCCTGGGTGAGTATAGTTCGAGGGAAGAGGCGCATGGACAGGTGGAGGAGCCCTTCAGGATGGTCCAAAGGGAAGTTTTAAACCCTGGATGGGAGGGGGTTGACCGAGTAAGGGCTGGGAACGAGTTCCATAGTTTGGGGGCATAGTTCGCGAAGGCCTGATCACCCGCAAGGGTACGTGTTCTGGGAACCAGGCAATTTAGTGCCGCCCTTGACCTAAGGTGGTGGGAAGAGTTGCCAAGATTGAGAGGCAGGGCAAGGATAGCGGGGGTGGCTTCCAAAGTTCCTGTTCAACTGTTGACCTTGCTACCCTCCTCCCAAAGGGGAGAACAAGGCAACTTAGGAATTACAGACTGGACAGAGTATATATAGGTAGATTGAAGACACAGGCTCCCATCTCCGGTAGTCTAGGCGGGCTAACCTTCACTTGATGCCACACCAGGCAGAATTTAGAGACAGCGACTGTGGAAAGTTGACCGGGAGCATAATTGGTCAAGACTGAAGGTAGAGGAAACAGGCTCTCATCCCCGGTAGACAGGGGAAGCCTACCTGTACTGCTGTGCCTCAGTAGGCAGAGTTAGGGAAGAGGCTGTTGGACTGCTAGTGTTGGCTGAGGGAGCAAAGGGGAGCTGACAGCTGAGGAGTAGGAGGTAAGCAAAACAAAGAAGGATGAAGGGGATGGTAGTTAGTAACAAGTTAGAAGACGGGTGGAGGATGATTACTGTAAATGCGACTAAGGCGGCGATAGGGGAATGCAGTGAGGAGCAGGCAGCGCAGTAGTGGAATGCAAGGAACATTCTAAGGCTGGGTAGGCTGCGAGGTCATGATTAATGTGGGGATGACTGGAAACCATGTAAGAAGAAAGCAGGGTAAAATGATATGGCTAAGGTAAAGCATGCTCCAGCTAATTGGAGCCCCAGTGCCCCAGCGTGAAGCCGCAGTCCCCTGCTGTGGGAATAACAGGGAATCCAGCTGAGCAACCTGGACCAAACAGCACTGCAGTGGGGAAGGGCAGGAACCACCAGAAGAGGCTCCGGTACTGGCAAGGTCTCAGGAAAGGACAAGTCGCAGGTATGATGGGGAACATGGGCAGGCGAAACACATTACTGTAGCGACAAACAAGGGGAACGACAAACAAAACAAACATAGTAGTAGGAGGAGCACCAGTTGCAGGCCTACTGCGGGAACTGCTGTGAGGTACGCAGGAGAGGGAGCCAGCTTGAGTGTTATGGTGATTCAGCGAGCCGGAAATTCATGAAGTACAAGGGGAGAACAAGGCAACTTAGGAATGACAGACTGGGCAGAGTATATGAATACTGAGACTGAGAAATGGGAAGGTGTAAGTAGCATGGGGACGGACATAGTCTGATAGGGAAGGTGAACGAGACAGGTAGCAGAGTGGGGAAATATGAGGAGCTGCAGGCTCCAGGAATGGTCAGAAGTGGAGCAGGACTGACACGGGAGAAGGGGCGAGGAGATGGAGACAGAGTGCCAGTGTGAGGGAGAAAGCCCAAAAGAAAACACAGAAGCAAGGACAAGGGCCATAATGAGGGATGGGAGGAGGACATGGGGCGGAGGGAGCTGGAGAAACAGGAAGGGGGTGCAAACAGAAAAGGGGAAGCAGCAAAAAGTTTTGTTTTTGTTTTAGTATGGTTTTGTAATGAAGGAGGGGAAGGGAAGGCCAGGGTAAACCAGGGCTGGGGCGGCAGCCGGGGTTGGAACCAGCACAACTACGGCTCATGGAAAAACAAAAAAAAACTGAAAAGCAGGAGCAGCACAATAAGGCAGAGGCAATCAGGAAAGTCAACAGGCAAAGCAAGGCCGGGAGAATAAAATAGCACCCACCCAAGAAAGGCTGTAGGAAGCAATCCACAATCCTGGAGGCCCAGAAAAGGGCAGGAATGAAGAGGAACGCAAGCCCCAGTAAGGAGCCAGACAGGACGGGATGGGCAAATGACAGGGAAGTGCTCATCAGAGAGCTACTGATGCAGACACAACGAGGCGAGGGCAAGGAGGAAACACCAGGGAAGTACCATGCAGGGTCCAGAGGAAAACGCAGCAACCATCAGGAGTAAAGAAGTGCGAGCAGGGCACAGTGTAGCGTACATGCAGCACCAGGAGCAAGCGGCAGGGAGACTAAAAGGTCGCAGGCACCAAAGGGAAGGGGGAGAGGAAGGGTAGCAAGGTCAACAATGCCGGAACAGTTGAACAGGAGCTTTGGACGCCACTCCAGGCTCCTCGCTAATCCCGGTGAGTTGACCCACGGGGAAACAAGGGGGAAAGGAAAGCACCCACAAACAAGGAGAGTAGGGCACAGAGGGAAGGAGCAAGAACCAGGGGAAGAGGGAGGGTGAGGGAACGGCGTGAGAGGGAAAGGGAAGGAAGCACCACGAGGAACGGGAACAAAGGAGGGGACAGACAAAAGGGGAATGAGCATGGCATGGGGGGCCCGGACAGACAATAGAGGGGAAAAGGAACGAAGGGAAGTGGGGGGAGAGGAGGAGAAAAGGAAGCAGACAGAAAAAGGGAGAGGCACAGCCCACAAGCCACGCAGGAGCCCACACTTGCGAGGGGGGAGGGTTTCTCAACATGTTAAGCGGGGAACTGCCATGGGAGGTTGGCCTTTATTGGGGATATGGGAGGAGCTATTTCCATTAAGCAGGAAACTGCCATGGCAGGTTGGCCTTTACTGGGGATGTGAGAGGAGCTATTTCTCCCACATTGAGCCTCGGGCTTTAGCCCTCCCAAAACAGTGGAGGGACTGAATCAGTAACTCTGTAGGAATACAAGAGTACTGAGACTGCAGAGACAGTATAGGGACTGAATCAGTATCTCTGTAGGGATACAAGAGTACTGAGACTGTGTAGGGACTGAATCAGTAACTGTCTAGGAATACAAGAGTACTGACACTGCAGAGACAGTGGAGGGACTGAATCAGTAACTGTAGGGATACAAGAGTACTGAGACTGTGGAGTGACTGAATCAGTAACTGTCTAGGAATACAAGAGTATTGAGACTGTGGAATGACTGAATCAGTAACTCTAGGTAGGAATATAAGAGTACAGAGACTGGAGACTGAAGGGATTGAATCAGTAACTCTGCAGGAATGCAATGCAGATTAGATAGATGCAAATTCTTTCTCTGACCTTCAACGTCCATTTCTAGTAACTGAATGGCCCTAACAGCACATAACCTGTGTTCTTAGTAAACATCTGAACAAAGTCTGGCAAGGTAGTACTGTATATGCCAGTTGTGGCCAAGATAGGCAATAATTCCCCCCTTCCCCTTCCAAGAGCAAAGACTGCTTCTACCCTGTTAGCCCCTGTCATGAGGGCTTAATTTCAGTCTGTGTGTCCCCTACAGATTAGTCCCAGGGGTTCTGCGTCTCCCCTGATAGCCCTCTCCCAAAGGCTCCTGTTTCGATCTGCCTCTCCCTCAGTTCGCCCTGTCAAGGTCTGCTGATGTTACACAGGTCCATTGGCTAACTTAGCTTTAAAGGGCATGTGACGCCCTTGCCCTTGTTCTCTGTCACTAAGGAAATCTGTATCAAAAACAGGATCCCTGCCCTCTGACACTCATCCGCTGTGGCTGCTTGATTACACCTGATGTCATAGCTCCTGCTTGTAACATCAAAATAATTTCTGTAGCATCCAGTTGTGATTAAAAGCATAGAATAATGTCATCTGTCACCACACAGCAAGAGTGGATGAAGTCAGAGGGACCAGGATCCTAGTTTTGTGTTAACTGTCCTCAGTAAGAAAGAAGGGGAGAGAGGTAAATACTGACACTATGTAAAATACAAGCAAAACTGGGTGTGGATATTATTTTTAAAATAAAAACATTGAGCCTTTGATAGGCTAAACTGGGAGTATTTATTTACAGTCATGGAACGTATGGGGGTGGGGGGAATTTCCTTAAATGGGTCCAACTGTGCTACTTCCAACCCACAGCCAAAATTAAAGTAAATGGGACATTTTCGGAATCTTTTAGTACTGGGAAGGGAACTAGGCTGTTGTCCATTGTCCCCTTTGTTATTCGCCCTGAGTTTGGAACATTTAGCAGCAGCAGCTATTAGGAAGAATGCAGACATTAAGGGCATCAGGGTGGGATTACACATCGGCAAAGTATCTTCATATGCAGATGTTATGCTTGTGTGCTTGGATGCGTATCACAGCTCTGTGCCTCACCTGCTTCAGCTTCTTTCGCAGTATAGGGACATCTCCGGGTTTCAAGTTAATACAGATAAGTCAGAAGCTCTGATGCTGGGGAGTGGAGTAATAAGGGAAGATGGGAGAGGTGTTCCCTTTAAATGGGTAAAAGAAAAAGTTCGATATCTTGGTATATGGATACCCACAAACATATCCCGTCTATATCAGGTTAACTATGGTAGATTGTGGCAACAGGTATTAGAAGATCTCAAGAGGTGGACTATGTTCCCTCTGTCCTTTTCAAACAGGATCGACACGATTAAACAAAATGTTCTTCCCAGACTGCTCTTCCTCTTCTCCACCCTACCAGTCGCAGTACCACACTTGGACTGGAAGAGTGCACAAAGGAAGATCTCTTCCTTTTTACGGGCGGGGAAAAGGCCGCTAATACGAAAAGCCTGCTTAGTAACAACTAAAGAAATGGGGAGCTGGGGCTTACCAAATCTATGTAAGTATTACCTAGCAGCGCAAGTTGGGCCAATCATAAAGCTATTATCACGCCCGGGTGAGGGCACCTGGTGGTCATTAGAAGGTAATGCACACCCACAAACCCCAGTAGGAATATTACCCTGGACAATTCTCCCAAAAGAACTGGGACAGATTAGGAATTGTTGGACAAAACATACGTTGCAGTGCTGGCTCAAAGTTAGAGCACATTGGGAGAACCCATCTCGAGTCCGGTCATGCATACCACTTAAATATCTCCCAGCCTTTCCACTGCAGAAGCCAGAAAGATGCTTTGAAACATGGGAACTGCTAGGACTGAAATACATTACACAGTTTATACAACAGGGTTTAGTGTTGGACTATAAAACTCTACAGGACAAATATAATCTACCCCATAAGGATTTTTACAGGTTCCTACAATGTACGCACTACATAAACACGGAGATGGGCAGTGTGATGTTGGATTCACAACCGGTGGAAATTATCCAAACAATTAATACCAGAGTGGGACAACAGAACCCAAAACAGCTTATCTCCTGCATGTATAAAAGCTTACTGAGTGAAGGGGGAACTTGGCCATACAAAATAAATGGGGAAATAGAAACAAACATTAATTTTGAGGAGAAAGAGTGGACTAAAATTTGGAGGGATATGTGCCCGATCGCGGGCATCGTTATGATTCATTCACATATCTGGAATGTGTAGTACGGTATGGGCTGCACTCTCATTGGCTCACGCCAGGAACCAATGGGCGCAGCCCTACCAAGGTGTCAGTCGGCGGGCAGCGGGCAAAAGGCGAGTGGGGCGCTGCCGCCCGCCTGCTGACGGGGAGCGGGTAGTGGGACTCAGTGGGCGGTGGGGAGGGGGTACCCAGACCACCAGGAAATAGGAAGATTTCTGTTAAACGGATGCCGCGATCGGGCAGCATTCGATCCACTGGACCACCAGGGATATTGGATCGGGGTTCATTGGAACAGATGCCCGCAATCGGGCAGCATTCGGTCCACTGGACCACCAGGGATATTGGACGGGGGGGGTTATTATAATGATGCCCGCGATCGGGCACATAGCGGTCCACTGGACCACCAGGGATATTGGACATGGAAGTCCTTTTTAACATAACACATGCCCGCGATCGGGCACCTAGATGTCCACTGGACCACCAGGGATATTGAACAGGGAGTTTATTTTTCAACATATGCCTGCGATCGGGCATGGGGGGGGCGCCGCCAGGTGAAGCCGGAACTCGGGTGGCCACCCACAGGTGGCAGCTGCCATGTTGCGCCCTGCCGTGGGTGGCCATCAGTTGTTCCTTTTTTTGGTTTAACTTTGTGCAGGCGCATAGTAGGGTTGGCGATGCATGGCTCTTGTACATCCCGGCTGAATATCGGGCTGCAGGTTATGCATGGCACACCCTCAACTTGTGCCTGCATACATTACTGATGCACCGCCGGGATTTGTGCGCGCACTTTTCCCTTTTGAATATCGCGCTAGGGCGTATTGGGCGCATGGCGCAACACTGTTGCACCATGCGCAACCCTTTGAATATCTGAGCCCAACTGTTTAAGTTAAAAAACATAAATCAGCACTTCCACTCCTATAGAACACACACCACTAGAAAATAAAGTAATTAATGTATTTATTCATATGTTTATTTAAAAAACATTACTATTGTTACTTCCACCTGATTTGTTTCAGGACAAATTGTCCTTTATCAAAGGACAGTTTGTCGAGAAACACATCAGGCGGAAGTAATTGTGTGTGTTTTGATGTCGGCATTTAATAAATAAATATATTTATTATTTAAATTTTTGAAGTGGTGCGTGATCTGTAAGGAGGTGGAGAGTGACCAATTTTTTGGTGTTTTTACTTTCGCTGTTTATTGAGAGTACCCCATCCCGGTGCAGTTCCTTTTGATAGATTTTATTATTTTTAAAATGTTTTCCGATATGTCATCACAGACTCTTTAATAGAGCTGTATACTAATTGCTTTGCAGAGCCTACAGTGAATACACCTCTCTCTAGGTAGGAAGACTAGTGAGACTGTGGAGACGGTGGAGGTGCCCAGTGCATGGTATAGTGTTCTCACTTGCCCCCCCCCCCCGCATGATGCTCAGCCTTTTGATTGGCTGTAGCTGGATGTGCAGGAGCCGGGATAGGGACAGAGGTCGTGACTGTATGGCGCGTGTATGATTCCTTACTGAGTGGCGGAGCCAGAGGGGGCCGTTCAGTCAATCAGGGGCTCCACAGTGGGCACTAAACAGTGAATAAAGATGGTGGTGGGGTACCACTACTCACACTGCGACAGCCAGGAGGGGCCACTCCCCCCCCAGCCCCCTTTAGCTCCGCCGCTGTCCCTACTACAAAGTGGTATTTCACGTCACTTGGCCTGGCCAGGATTGGGTCAGACTGCCAAGGGTTTGATGGAGTCCGCTCTGACTGGACCAACCCGAACCTGGCCAGCTCAAATCTTAGGCCCAGCCTGTTGCACACCTCTAGTTGCAAATGATGTCACAAGTGGAAGATTATGATGTCACTTGCAGAAAAATGGCAGAAACATATGCTTAGTGACAGAGATTCTGCTGTCATGCAAATTTCCTGCATTGATA
This sequence comes from Neoceratodus forsteri, assembly GCA_016271365.2. Classification (NCBI taxonomy): domain Eukaryota; kingdom Metazoa; phylum Chordata; order Ceratodontiformes; family Ceratodontidae; genus Neoceratodus; species Neoceratodus forsteri. The sequence continues at coordinate 1,102,090,830 of CM028135.1, read as the reverse complement.
ATAGATAAGGAGAAGGGTAATGGCGGAAATGTCTTCATTAGAACTTGAATTTTGTCGACAAATTATGTTTTAAAGCAGCAGTATTTGTTTGAAGGCAACAAATGTCATTGTATCGTTTCTTAGCATTAATGTATTTTTGACATAAACATAGAAACATAGAAACATAGACTTTGACGGCAGATAAGGACCGCTAGGCCCATCTAGTCTGCCCATTTCCCTACCTACAGGATAGGCCGCAGATCCTATTTAACCAACAGCCTATATCTTCCTGCCCCCCACAAGAATTGCCTTATGTCTGTCCCATGCATTCTTGAATTCTCCCACAGTTTTAGACTCATAACTTCCTCAGGAAGGCTGTTCCATGCATCCACTACCTCTCTGTGAAATAATACTTCTCACATTGCCCCTGAACCGCCCTCCTTCTATCTTTAAATTGTGTCCCTTGTTCTTGCAAGTATCTTTTTCTGAAAGATGCTACCCTCTTGGACTTTGTTGATTCCCTTGAGGTACTTGAAAGTTTCTATCATGTCCCCCCCTCCCTTCTTTCCTCAAGGGTATACATATTAAGCTCCTTTAGTCTCTCCTCATACGGCTTCTCTTGCAGACCCTGCACCATTTTAGTTGCCCTCCTCTGACTGCCTCTATCCTGTCTATGTCCTTGGGAGATGGGGTCTCCAGAACTGGACACAGTATTCCAGATGGGGTCTCACCAACTGTCTGTACAGAGGGATAACAACTTCCTGTTTTCTGCTGCTGATGCCTCTCCCTATACATCCCAGTATACCGCCGGCCCTCCCTACTGCCTTCTCACATTGCTTGCTAACCTTAAGGTCATCTGATATGATTACCCCCAGGTCCCTTTCCTGTTTTGTTGTTGTTACTACCTCCCCACCCATTGTGTATTCTTCCCCTGGGTTCTTGTTTCCCAGGTGCATTATTTTGCACTTTTTTGCATTGAATCCTAGCTGCCATACGTCAGACCATTCCTCCAACCTTGCCAAGTCCCTTTTCATCCTTTCCACGCCTCCTTGTGTATCAACCCTGTTGCAGATCTTTGTGTCATCTGCAAAAAGGCATACTTTTCCTTCCAGTCCCTCTGCAATGCCACTGATGAAGACATTAAAAAGGACTGGACCCAATACTGAACCCTGCGTACCCCACTAGTAACCCTCTTCTTCAGAGTGGACTCCATTTACAATTACCTTCTGTGTCCTGTTGTCCAGCCAATGTTTTACCCAGGCTACCACCCTGGGACCCACTCCCAGGCTGGTTAATTTGACTAATAATCTTTGTGTGGGACTGTGTCAAATGCCTTGCTAAAGTCTAGGTAGGCCATGTCCACAGCCCCTCCCTGGTCTACTACTTTGGTCACCCAGTCAAAGAAATCTATTAGATCTGGTCTGACATGACCTTCCTGCTGTGAACCCATGCTGCCTTGGATCCTGTGCTCCACTGACCTCTAGGTACTCAACTATTCTTTCCTTCAGAAGTGACTTTCTCTACCACAGAGGTCAGACTGACAGGTCTGTAGTTTCCTGCCTCTGTCTTGGTCCCACTTTTGTGAAGGGGAATCACATCCGCCTTCCTCCAGTCCTCTCGGTACCACACCATCCTCCCATGATTTATTAAAAGAGTAGCCAGTGGTTTCACTAGTTCTTCCTTAATTCTTTTAGAATTCTGGGGTGAATTCCATCAGGACCCATTGCTTTGTCCACCTTCAGTTTTAGGAGTTCTTGCAGAACCCTTTCTTCTGTGAAAGGACTGGGATCGAACCCCTATCAAGAGTGCTTCTGTTAATTGGATTAGGCACTTCCCCCTCCTCTTTTGTGAATACTGAGCAGAAATATTCGTTCAACATAGATTCGACATAGATTCCTCCTCAGTATCTTTCTATTTTTCTAAGATGTTTTTAAAACAGTTTTAATTACTGATTTTATATTTAATGATGGGTACTGGAAATTTTTTAAAATCCTTTCCCTTGAGGTTTCTTTTTGATTTTGCATACTGTATTCGTACCCTGGATGTATTAGGAGGATGCTGACATGCATCCACTAAAAATACTACCAACAGCTTAATCTGGTTCAAGGCCAGTTGGTATTCATCTGTATCCCCCTCCCCCGGGTCGTGCCTGAAAATAGGCAGGATTTGTCTAGTGCACTTACCCGGTCAACAAAAGCTAAATAAAATAAAAATAAATACATTTCTGATGATAAACAACATGGCAACATTATTTATTGTAGGCATAGCCAGAGAGCAGGGACTTTGACAAAGTTTAAAACCCCATGTCTTAGTTCAGGTATAGAACAATACAATGAAAACGCAACTTAATATATTGATGTTTGTGCCAGAAATAGGTTACAACTAAAAAAATATGAATTTTTTTTTCTGTTAACAAATACCGCTGGTTTGATGTTGTCCCCGTGTTGTTGCAGGATCTTTTTTTTGTAATTTGGTGTGCTTTTTGCCCCTGCATCTCACAACCGGCCCACCACCGGTCCTAGCCCTCTCACCCAGCCCCATCACCCACCTTCTCAGACTTACCCCACCCCATTTTTCCATTTTGGCTTGCCCTCCTAGGGTGAGGCCATCGGGGGGTGGACCCAGACCCCTGATAAAGTTTAGTCTCTGCTGCCTGGAGAGAGAGCCATGGTCTGAAGATGTCCTCCTGCAGTGATCAGAGTTTTTGTTTTTCGCTTTTACTGTCCCAGCCTCTAGGACACCGAGATGAGCCCCTGACACACGTCAGAGCATGTCAGCGTCCTTTCGCTCTGATCGTCAGCTCCAGTTACACCACCACCTGTGATCATCCAAGTAGTGGGAATGCAGTGGAGACCAGACTCCCTCCCTCCCCAAGAAGGAGAGTGCCCTCTGGGACCCTCATCACACCTCCTCTCCCAGCTGACCCTCCGATGACTCAGGTTCATTCCCAAACCCAAGTCGTTGGAGTTGTGAGCGTAGCTGTACCGCTGTGCTGGAGGGCTGGCTGGAGGCTCTGTAAATGGTAGGAGGTATGCAGTAGGAAGAAATTATAGAGAAATAAAAATACAGTTACATGAAAGACAGATCCTCCAGAAAAAAAATGTTTTTTAAAGTATTACTTTTTCTCATCTGCAGCAGTGGTTTGCAGGTAAACGTTGAAAACCTTGTATAATTATGTGTGTAGTTATTATTTAGCATCGCACGCCCCAACTTGGTGAGCAAACCGTCATGTTTGCCTGTTGATCCACAGATGTTTTTAATCCTTGCCACCCTTTTAGATGTTGTTTTTGTGTCAGAAAAAAAATTAAGTTAATATGAGTATTGCAAACGCTACATTTGTGAATCATTATTTCTCCTTTTTTCACTGCTGTTACAGATATGAAAAAATGATTAGCGGAATGTACTTAGGAGAAATTGTTCGTAATATTCTGATGGACTTCACTAAACGAGGATTCCTGTTTCGAGGGCAGATATCAGAGGCACTGAAGACCAGGGGCATCTTTGAAACAAAGTTCCTGTCACAGATTGAGAGGTAGGGTACACATCTGCCTTGAGTTGTCAGTGTACATTTACATAAGTTGGCTGTGACCCAGACAGTAGTCGGTAGCTTTATAGTGTATGACAGAACACTGTTCAGCATGGAATTCCATGCCTGGATTAGTGTTGTACTGCTGCAGTAGTGATGTCAAAATGTGCTTCGATAGGAATGTTACTACTGCAGCACTACTTCAGACGTCCACATGTGGACACCTCACTGATGCCACAGCTCCACTCGCCAGTGCTGATACAAACTAAACAGCTTCAGCAGTCATGAAAGCTGATGTTGTTTTTAAATCGTCAGTTCCACGAGCACGTTAAGAGCCTGTCACCAGTCCCCAGCCCAGACTGCACCATCAGAGGCCTGACTGCAGTGTGTGAGAAGCGTCCCTTCGAGAAAGCCATGAACCACAGCAATGCCAGCAAGGTGGGGCAAAAAAAAAAAGGAGCATTTGGAGCCTAGATAACATTTTTGTACATGTCGATCATTGTAGGTTCGTTTGTGCGTGGTTCCCATACACTGTAAAGGATTGTGGGCAACTACACACAGACAACCATCATGACCAGGTCCACCTTGCAAATGAGCCTTGCTTGATGGTGCCCGCCTGGATAAATAAAGATTTTGATTGATTGACTGATTGATTGATTGACAACCCTAAGTCTGAGTAAGGAGGTATACAAGGCAACCTGGAGACTTTGTTCCTGCTTGCCATGGATACCTCTCAGTTCAGACAGAGGCTTGTTGTGTATGGTTGGCCATACACTACTCCATGTTTTTTTTTTTTATTCTTTTGTAACCAGACAAGACTCATGAGGCACAAGTGACAGTTTTCAGGGTCTACCTGGGAGTACTGGGGAGGCGAAGTGACTTGCTCAAAGTCACACAGTATGCAGATGGAGACTGTGAGAATCAAACCCAGGTCTGCTGGCTGTACCAGGTTCATTCACAGCTTGTTACTCTAACCTGTAGGCTATACTGCCAGTGCATGAGGCTTCTGGAGCTGCAGAGCGTAGCCTCCCAGATGTGAAGCTGTTTGCTAAGACTGTGCAGAGATGGACACGAATGCCATATTCTGCTACATTTGTTTCCTACGCCTGGTTGGATTATTGTCCAGAAATGTGTGACTGATAAGCATAAACTCCCCCCATTACCTCTGGAAAGCCCATTTTTTTTTAATTTTCTATTTATGCTCCTTCCTCCCAGCTGACCTGATTGCCTCCTCAAGACCCTGCAGTGTCTCAACCCCAACACCCCTGCCATCTTCTGGGACTTAGCTTGTCCCCCCCTGTTGCTTCCATGGCGTTCCTCCCCCATGGTGGGACCCGTGGCTGCCCCAGGTCCCGTGGACAACATTATCTAGTCGCTAGGGGTGAGCCCAGGTCAGCAGGGTGTAGTGTCTGTGAATGCTGCAGGGCCATCTTCCAGGTTAAGGTTCTTCCTTTTTCTGATTTTCTCCCATCCTGATGGAGATGCAAGACTGAGAGCAGGCGTGGGCACAGTGTACGTGAGTGGCCCCACTTCAGCCTATCAACACCTCCTACACATTCTTGCCTGCACCGCCACTGAGAACACCCATGTAGAGGTCGCATGGCGATAGTGGGAGCCCACCCTCTCTGGATAAGGAGAGCATCCTGTGGGACACTCAATCCTCCTCCTCCCCCTGGCTGACCTTTCAGCGTTTCGGGCTCATTCCCGAACCAGGGTCACCGGCATCGTGAACGATAGCGCCACCACTGCGCTGATGGGCCGGCCTTTCTGTAAATAAATTCAACAAATATAATATTTAGGCAATACCAATATAGCTTATTGTTCACTTCTTCTCTGTATTTTAATTACTACGGATAATTATAAGAAATGGGATCTTTGTCCCTCAGTTTGTTCCACCTTGCTTCTTATTCCTGTAGCTGATGTAATAATTCTCAGCCTATGACACAACTATTTTATAGTAATGTAGTCTTATGTTATGAACAGAGTAATTACGGCTGCAGCAGGGGAGTAAAGAGCATGTGTGGTACATCTGAGAAGACATCTGTACTGCTTATGCAATATAAACCATGGGACAGATGTTTGCATCTGCAATGCATTCAGTCAGATAGATGTTATATAGAAACATAGACTTTGTTGGCAGATGTGGACCGCTTCACCTACTACTCCGCACAGTTTTCCCTGCCTATACTGTCACAGCAGACACTACCTCATCAATGGCTACTTACCCCCCCCCCACTAAGATTCCTTTGTGCCTCTACCATGAATGCTTGAAGCCCACCACTGTTTTCTCTCACACCTGCTCTGCTGGTGTACTGTTCCAGGCATCCACCACTCTTTCAGTGAAGAAATACTTCCTCACATTCCTCCTAACCTCCCCCCCCAACTTCATTGTATGCCCTCTTGTCCTGGTGCACCATATCTTCTGAAAAATACTCGTACTTGCCCCCTGTACCTTGTTCACCCCGTGAGGTACTTATAGGTCTCTGTCATGTCCCCCCTCTCTTCCAGGGTGATATAACCTATAAGGTCCTGCACGGTCTGGATCCTGGTTACCTGTGCCTGCACTCGAACTGTCCTGCCTGCCCCTTGCATTCTTCCGATAAGGGCCTCCTAATAATCCCCAAAACTCGGTTAAAAATATTGGGGTACAGAGCCTTCGAGGTGGTGGGCCCCACCTTCTGGAACTCTTTACCGAGGGCTCTTAGAGAGGGTCCATCAGTCAAAATATTTAAAAAGAACCTTAAAACCTATGTCTTTGCCCGGGCCTTTTGTTCTGTTACAGACTTTTTATTTAAATATTATTGCACCTACAGTACAAACACCTGTGTATTTTATGTCTGTTGTTCATATCTGATTTTATATTTTAGTGGATGCTAGTTAGCTGACTGTTTGTGATGTCACTTTTATCCTTTGGTAGTAGGTGAATGTTGTGAATTACTTATGTAATGGGGCCCTGGGCCTCCAGGGAAGGGCGCCAGAAATAAATAAAGCTACTACTGCTGTCTCAGTTGTTACCCACCTGCAGGGGAGTAGTGGGGCAAGAACGTAGGTCAGGCATAAAATTCCTAAATTCGCAACAAGAAGGCTGGGGGTCTGGGGGCCGCCAGGCCCTTAAAGCTCTTTATTGGTTAGATGCTCTGTGGTGAGTTTTGGGGGCTTTTGTTGAAGATAAAACACACTTTTGTTACATCTTCCATACCCCTCACTACAGGGAATATTTTTCCCCAGAGTCAGGGGTGTGTGAGACTGTAGCTGACTCTAAAGAGTGCAGTTGCAACTGGCCAACCAACCATGCCATCAGCCACCCACCCCGCAGGCATTCTTGTAATGTACTGTGCAAGATTTTTATATAAAGGCTCTGGACATTTAGATACTCTGTGGTGAGGCATTGTGTATTTATTAAAGATAAAACACACTTTTGTTACATCTTATCTTCCCCTGACTCCAGGGGAAAAAATTATTTGTTCCGCTGGAGTCATGGGTGTAGCACACTATAGCTGGCCTTAAAGTCTGCAGCTGCACCGTGGTGGGTAACTGGCTGACCAACAATGCCATCAGCCACCCACCCCACAGGCATTCTTGTAATGTACTGTGAACGTTTGTAGCCTGCAGTGTTGAATGTCTTCTCTTGAAGTATTTGCTGCATATTGCAAGATGTAATTTGTTGTATTGCATATATTTGTCATTTTTAAATTGTGTTATTAACAATGGCTGCTTTGTACTGGGGCTCCAGGCTGTACCTGAAAAAGGACATTTGTAGCATTGTGTCACCCCGGTAAACAAATGAAATGGGGAGGGGGGTTGGGTGGAATATAGCAACAAAAAGTGTCAAAGCAAAATGCATGTAAAATAACAGTAGTGGAGTGGAATCGAAGAAAGCGGACATGGTTATTTGGCCATGGTAAATTTATTTATTGAAAATGTTTTGCTGGCTGTCTTGTTGGCACAGCTGTAGGGCTGTCAGTAGGTCCTGTGATTTTTGGACATTGCTGAAATTACCAGTTTTTCTGAAATTGCTTTGAATTGGATAGTACTGTATCTCTGAAATTACAATTTACAGTGACATTTCATCCAAATTGCTGCTTTTCTCTCGTTTGCCTTTTTCAGTCCATAAACAAAACCTATGTCACCTCCACAATTTACGTTTTATGCAGATTTTCACGTTATAAGCTGGTGCATTTGAAATGTTCACAGAGACTATACTGTGCTAAGAGACACATTTCAAAGTTCTCTAACTTCAGATAAAACTCAGCACTGTTGGCTCAGTATTTAAAAGCTTGAAAGGTGTTGACGCTTGAGCCTTGTTAAGGTGAATGGGAAGTAGGTCACACCTTTGCTCTAGCCCCTTTGTTTCTGTTCAGTTTTATAGTAATCTGGCCGCTTGCTTTGGTGCAACCATTGATTTATTCCATAAAAGATATTTTTCAAAAATGAATCTGCTTTTAAAGTAAATATTTAGATGCTATGGAATACCTCTCAGGAAACAGTGGACCCGCGTTTTTCAGCACCTGAATTGTTTATGACGTCTCTCCCCAAAAATGTACCATTCACTTACATAGTTACGTATATCTTTAGTAGCTCTAGTAATTCACTTTTTACTAGATGTTGTGGTAACCTAGTCATTGGAATTTTGTATCCTGGGACACTACAGTATGTGCTGGTGATCTGCTGCAATAAAATGATTACTGATAAGAAACCTATAGCAACTGTTATGTCTGGAATTATCCAAAATCGTATCATTTTTATCACAAAATTTGACAAATTCCATAACCAGAGATCACTGGCCTTAGCTATCTCTTGGGATGCCAAGGACCTGGGCGTGGGCATGAGCAAGGATTATCAGGGGCCTCCTTGGGCAGGAGGAAAGAGCATCCCCAAGGATACGCTTCTCCTCTATGGAGCATCCCAGAGGAGCTTAATATGTATACCCTCGCGGAAAGGAGGGAGAGGGGGGGACATGATAGAAACGTTCAAGTACCTCAAGGGGCTCAACAAAATCCAAGAGGGTAGCATCTTTCAGAAGAAGAGATGTGCAAGAACAAGGGGGCACAGTTTGAAGATAGTTGGGGGGGTGGCTCAGGGGCAACGTGAGGAAATATTTTTTCACTGAGAGGGTGGTGGATGCAAGGGATGGCCTTCCTGAGGCGGTAGTGGGGTCAAAAACAGTGGGAGAATTCAAGAATGTATGGGACAGACATAAGGCAATTATAATGCAGGGGTAGAAGGAGGTAGAGTGTTGGTTAACTAGAATCTGCAGCTTATCCAATACATAGGGAAATGGGCAGACTGGATGAACGAAGCAGTCCTTATCTGCTGTCAAAGTCTATGTTTTTCTGTTTCTGTTTAGGGGAAGTATCACTTCACCTTACTTCTCCTGCTATTAAAACTCCTCCAATACACCACAGCATGCCTTAGTGCACTGGCTGGTTTGCTTGAGGCAGTCACTGATGATGAAATGTAGATCCTTCCTTTTGTTGTGGTGGTCAGCCTGACTCCTCATATCCAATACTCCATGCATGGGTTCCTTTTCCCTAAGTGCATCACCTTGCACTTCTTGGTGTTCGATCTCAACTCTTAGATCTGTGACCCCCCTTTCCAGCATCTCTAAGTCTTTCTGAAGTTTTCTCACCTCTTCCTTGATATCTACCCTGCTGCATAGTGTTGCATCATAAGAGCAAAGAGACATATGTTGCCCTGGATAGCTTCCCCTATGTCACTAATGAAAGAAAATACTGAATAGGATGGGTCCCAGGACCAATCCCTTTGGCACTCCACTTGTGAATCCCCTATCTCAACAACATACCTGCATTGGTAGTAAACGGTGTCTAACATTCAAGTTAAGTAGTTCTGTGTCAGTATTTATCAGGTCATATCGTGGGTCAGAGATCGGTAAATTCCCTGGTTCTAGGGACATGGATATGTTGTTCATCCACACTTATTGGCAGGTATTCTTGCCGCTTTAAATCTTGCCGGAAGGTCTTCAAGCTGGCTCCTCCCACCCACCCGGGTGGTATAACTCTCGGCTCCGCCCCATGACGCCAGATCTTCCTTACCGCTTGGAAGCTCAGGTTCCCTCCTTAACGCTCTGCGTTTGAGACTGGTTCCTATTTCTTCCGCTTGGCTTAATTTGAAAGTTTTTGTTAAAAGACTTCAGTCTTCGATCCCTCGCGCCGCGGCGGACAAATCGACTCCGGCTGGAGATGCTCCCTGCGGGCAGAAGATGTCTCGGACGGATCCACACTCCACGTGTGTCTACTGTTTAGGCCTTGAGCATGACCCGCAGGACTGCGACTTGTGCTCTTCCTTTTCGGCCTACGTCCTCGAAGACCGTGCCGCCCGATTGCAACTGGGCCGTCCCAAGAAGCGTTTTCCTCGTGTGAAGTCTAAGGAGGCCCGTCGGCGGTGTCCAGGGCGGGCGCGGCTCGCGGATCAGCTCGAGCAGATGATCGCCTCTCAAGAGGAGGCATGCTGGCCAGAGTCTTCTCGGCCGCATTTATCCCGCCTCTGGGTTCTTCCTACCAGCTTCCTTTAATGAGTTTTGTCTGTCCCTCTCCACTAAGGGAGAAGGCCAACGCCTGCTGGACCTTTTTCTCGGTCCAAAAGAAGGACAAGGGTAATCCTCCATCGACGCTCTTGGGAGCGGGAAAGGTCCCTCTCCCCGAGTCGTCGACCGTCGACTTCGGTCGACCGCTCGGCTTCGGCCACTGGTCTCACGGTGTTCCCGTCAGGTCAGTTGACTGAGACTCCCGTCGATGCAGTCGAGATTTATCTCGATCCGTTGGACGGGTTGTCGCCTATAGAAGCCGAGACTCCCCTCTCCCCAGTTCCCCCGGGGGGAGTTGAGGATCCCGTGGGCTTGCCTGTGCCTCCGGTTCCAGAGCCCTCGGATGAACCCTCCGAGCCGAAGAGTGCGGTTCCTGCCGACACTTCCCGCCGCGACCCCGAAAAGCCGAGGCTCTCGGTCTCGGTCTCGGACCTCTTCGCGGTCCAGCCGATCCCGCCCGTCATAGGCAGTCTCGGTCTCGGCACCGCGGTAAGCGGCGTCGCCGCTCGTCCTCCTCCTCGGACGAGGGGAGGCTTCGGCGTAAGTTACGTCGACGGTACGAGGACCTCATGTGGCAACAGCTCTTGACCGGGAATAAGCCGACGCAGTCGCCTTCCCCGGCCATTAAGTGGCTGTCACCGGAGCTGCCGACACAACCCCTCGACTTATCCGAGGAGCCTGTACCCAGGCCGGTTGTTCGGCCAAAACCAGCTGCTCCACCGATTCCGGTGGAACCTCCGCCTCCACAGCCACTATTTGGGGCTCCGACCAGGGATTCTCGGTCGGCTAAGGGTCTACCCCATAGGCTGTCTGTTACCCTCACTCCCGACCGTCCTCGGCAGGTAGAGGGTAGCTCAGGCCAGAGGCAGCTCTTCGAGGACTTGTCCGAGTCCGAGGATAATTCCTCCTTTTTCTCCAAGTGACTGGACTTGGAGTCCTCAGGAGGACAGTCAATGGACGATAGCCCGTCGTCCTTCCTAGGACTGCTTCAGCTCATCTCGGAGTCCACCGGGATGAAGCTCGAACCCGTTTCCAAACGGGCCAGGTATCCCCTCATGGAGATTCTGGACCGAGGGGATTCCCCAATGGAGGTCTTTCCGGTGGCCGAGGCCATAGTGGGTCCGGCCTTGGAGCTTTGGCAGTGCCCTGCTTCCTGCCCCTGCGCTCGCCAGGATGGCCAGGAAGTATGCGGTCCCTACCGGTTCCCTGTCCGTTTTTTGAGCACCCTCTGCTGAGGGGTTGGTTACCGACAGCTTCTCGCGCGCTGGCAACGCCAGGGATGTGGAGTAAACCTCCCGACAAGGAATCCAAGAAATTGGATTATGTCGATGGAAAGTCTATGCTGCGCCCTCTAGGCTCTTCGCCAGGCCAGTTCGCCGCCCTCATGGCACATTTTTCTCATGCCCTGTTGGGCTCCTGGATGAGGTCATCCTCATCTTCCCGCTGGATTTGCAGACTACGGTCAAGCAGGTGCGGGACCAGGGCAGGGCAGTGGCCAAACAGCAGCTCCAGACTGCTTTAGATATTGGGGACTCATGTGCCAGGGTCGGTGGCGGCGCAGTGGCTATCGGCCGCAGGCTTGGCTGAGGATATCCACCTTTACTTGGATACCCAGCACAAGTTGGCGATGTTCCCTTTTTGGGGACTGACCTCTTCGGCCCTGGGGTGGAAGGTCACCTGCAGAGGATCGAGAAGTCCAACGCTACCTTGGACTCGGTCTCTTCCGCTCAGAAGGACAAAGGCCGCAAGCCACAGCCTAAGCCCTTTCGTCCTTCTGCACCCCCGGCGCACAGGCCCAGCAACGCCAGGGCCAGCAGGCTCGCCTTGGTATTCCAAACCGCGCCGGCCGCCTTTAACAGGAGGCAAGGAGAGAAGGGCCAGGAGGTCCCTCGGCCGGTCCCTCCTCTAAGCCTGCCCAGTGACGGGCTGAGGGTGTCACCCCCAACCCCGTCACCTCACCCCTGGTTCCCTGTGGGGACGGCTCCGACACTTCCTTTCCGCCTGGTCCGTTATTACCTCGGACAGGTGGGTTCTGGAGGTGGTGGGAAAAGGCCTGCCTCTGGAATTCGAGCAGGCCCCACCCTTCAGAGCCGCCGCACTGGGGCCTCGGGTCCGGAGGTTCACTGTCGGCTCGTCGAGCCGACATCGCCTCCTCCTCAAAGGAGGTGATCAGGTGGTAGCGACCCCCCAGACCCAGGGTTTGTGTCCAGGTACTTCCTGGTTCGAACGGACGGGGCTGGCGCCCATTCTCGACTCCACCGACTCCAAACAAGTTCCTAAGGTCTCGAACCTTCAGGATGGTCACTCTGGCTCAGATAACACCATCCTTGGAACGCGGGCGTGGGTTCTGCTCTCTGGACTTGCAGGACGCTGCTTTCACGCCCCTATCCGCCCATCTCACCAGAGATTCCTTCGCTCCGAGCGGAGGGATCCCTTCGAGCTCCAGCCATGCCCTTCGCTTGTCTCCAGCTCCCAGGGTCTTCACCAAATGCATGGCAGTGGTGACAGCATTCCTCCATGGCACCGAGGGGTCTGGGTGTACCTACCTGGACGACTGGCTGATAGCAGCTCCCTCCAGGCAGGAGGTGGAGCGGTCCAGAGATCTGGCCTCCAGGTCTGCTCTCAACTGGGCCTCCTTATCAACGAGGCCAAGTCGGAACTCAGCCAGCAGGTGATTCTGTTCATCGGGCACAGCTCGACTCTCTCGAGCCGAGGCTGCCCGCGGACAGGGCCGAGGTTCTTTCCTCCTTTGCCCAATCATTTCTGGTTGGGCATTGCAGCCTGCCCGGGACTTCCTGCGCCCTGGGTCTCATGGCGGCCTGCACCAGCGTGGTCCGCTGGGCCCGCTGGAACATGCGCCCCTTCAATGGGGTCTGGCCAGTCAGTGGTCACAACGCTGCGATCCTTGACCAGCTTAGTCGGTGACACTGGGATGTGGAACGCCTCCAGTGGTGGTTCGCTCCAGGTCATTTGCAGGAGGGCATCCTGCTCGTCCACCCTTTGCCGACGGTCTCTCATCGACCGATGCCTCTCTGATGGGTTGGGGTGCCCATCTGGGAGAACACCGGCTCACAGCCTCTGGTCCCCGCGGAGTCCCGATGCCACATCAACCTGTTGGAGCTCCAGCGGTCCGCCTAGCCTCACCGCCTTTGTCCGCTCCTCCGGGTCAAGTGGTCCGAGTCCAGACGGACAACACTACTCACCATGTATTATCTAAACCGCCAGGGCGGACGCGCCCATGCTTCTATGCAAGGAAGCTCTCCGCATTTGGTCACTCGTGCACAGCCTGGAGGCGGATCTCCTAGCCATTCATGTGGCAGGAGCCTCCAACACCCTGGCCGATGCCCTAAGCCGGATAGAGGCTGCATCCCACGAGTGGTCTCTCCTGCCGGAGGTAGTACAGCATCTGTTCTCCCATTGGGGCACACCTCAGGTGGACCTGTTTGCCTCCAGGGAGAACGCGAAGCTGAGGCTGTTCCATGCCTGCCCCCCTCAGCAGGGCTCGCTGGGGATGCCTTCGAGGCAGTGGACCCCGGCCCTTCTACACCTTTCCCCATTTCCCTTGATCCACAAGGTGCTTCTCAGCGAGGAGGACAAGGCGAGGTGATTCTGAAAGCCCCAGACTGGCCTCGTCGCTTCTGGTACCCAGATCTCCTCAGCCTCAGCTCCAGGCTCCCGAGGCAGCTTCCAGCTCGCCTGACCTGATTTCTGTCAGTCAGGGAAGGTGTTCCATCCGGACCTTCAATCCCTGCACCTGACGGCCTGGTTCCTGAGCGGCCAGAGTTCCAGGCCTTGGGTCTTCCGACGAGGTCCTCAATGTAGTTGAGGCGTCCTATGAGTTCCACCAGAAAATGCTATGCCTTCAAATGGAAAAGGTTTTCCATTTGGTGTCAGGCAAGGGCTTGACCCTTCCTCCTGTTCCTTGGCAAGCATCTTGGACTATTTATGGTCCCTTTCTAATCAAGGGCTTAGGTCGCGTGACCTAGGGTGCACTGCAGCCATCTCTGCTTGCAGCGGGCGGGCCGGGAAGCAGTCGGTGGCGCAGGAGAAGGTGGTGTGGCTTTTTCAAAGGCCTTGATCACATTTCCTCCGGGTATGGTAGAACCTCCACCTCCGTGGATCTACTGCTGGTACTGGCAAAGCTCATGGGCAAGCCATTCAACCTATGCACAGGTGTGTCTCTCTCACCTGTCGTGGAAGACCGCCTTCTGGTGGCTTTCACGGCCAGCAAGGATGGGAGAGCTCCAGGCGCTTTCCATCGAGTCTCCTTACCTGGTCTTCCACAGGGACAAGGTTGTCCTGCGCCCCCACCCGAAATTCCTTCCGAAGGTGGTGTCGGAGTTTCACCTTAACCAGGTGTTGACTCTGCCGGTGTTCTACCCCAATCACACCTCGGAGGCCGAATATAGGCTCCATACTTTGGACCCTAGAAGGGCGCTCGCCTATTACAAAGAGCGCACGGCTGAAATTCGGGGAGAGGTTCGCCAGCTGTTTGTCACCTACGCTGAAGCGCATCTGGCAGACCTGCAGCCAGCCGGACGATAAGCAGGTGGGTCACCTCCGCGAGATCTCTGCTATAAGTTGGTGGGCATGGAGCCTCCAGAGGGATAAGAGCCTCATTCTACCCGCCATACCGCTGCATCGGTGGCTGCTTCCAGGGACGTCCCTATCCAGGAAATCTGCAGGGCTGCTTCCTGGAAGTCAACACACACCTTCATTACCCATTACCACATCGACCTTGAGTCACGCCGGGATGCTGGTTTTGGGGCTCGGTTCTCCAGTCTCTTTCCCCAGAGTATTGGGGTGTCTTTGCCTCCTCCTCCCGGAGAACTGCTAGAGTCTGCTAATAGTGTGGATGAACAACATATCCATGTCCCTAGAAATACAGGTTACTCACCTGTAACAGGAGTTCTAGGAATGGTATATGTTGTTCATCCACACGACCCACCCGACCTCCGGCTTTGACGCACAACCTGAGCTTCCAGCGGGCCAGATCTGGCGTCATGGGGCGGAGCCGAGTTATACCACCCGGTGGGTGGAGGAGCCAGCTTGAAGACCTTCCGGCCAGATTTAAAGCGGCAAGGATACCTGCCAATAAGTGTGGATGATCAACATATACCATTCCTAGAACTCCTGTTACAGGTGAGTAACCTATATTTTGTGAACAGGGGCAAGCAACTGGGTAGGGAGTCAGAAACATAGAATTTGACGGCAGATAAGGACCGCTTGGCCTACCTAGTCTGCCCATTTTCCTACCTAACAGATAAGCTGCAGATCCTAGTTAACTACCAGCTTACTTCCTCCTACCCCCCCCCACCCCACTAGGACTGCCTTATGTCTGTCCCATGCATTCTTGAATTTCCCCACTGTTCTTGACTCCACGTCCTCCTCAGGAGGCTGTTCCATGCATCCACAACCCCTCTGTGAAAAATACTTCCTCACATTACCTCTGAGCCGTCCCTCTATATTCAAATTGTGCCCCTTGTTCTTGCACATCTCTTTTCTGAAAGATGCTACCTCTTGACTGTGTTGATTCCTTGAGGTGCTTGAAAGTTTCTATCATGTCCCCTCTCTCCCTTCTTTCCTCAAGGGTATATATATTAAGCTCCTTTAGTCTTTCTTCGTATGTCTTCTGGTGCAGTCCCTGCACCATTTTGGTTGCCCTCCTCTGGACAGCCTCCACTGTGTCTATGTCTTTGCGGAGATGGGGTCTCCAGAACTGCACACAGTACTCCAGATGGGGTCTCACCAACTGTCTGTACAGAGGGATAACAACTTCCTGTTTTCTACTATTGATGCCTCTTCCTATGCATCCCAGTATCCCCCAGCCTTCCTTACTGCCTTCTCACATTGCTTGCTCACCTTTAGGTCATCTGATATAATTACCCCCAGGTCCCTTTCCATTTTTACTGTTGTCAGTATCTCACTCCCATTGTGTACTCTTCCCCTGGGTTTTTGTTTCCCATGTGCATTACCTTGCACTTCTTTGCATTGAATCTGAGCTGCCATACATTTGACCATTCCTCCAACCTTGCCAAGTCCCTTCTCATCCTTTCCACTCCATCTTGTGTATCAACCCTGGTGCAGATCTTTGTGTCATCTGCAAAGAGACATACTTTTCCTTCCAGTTCCTCTGCAATGTCACTTATAAAGACATTAAAAAGGACCGGTCCCAGTACTGAACCCTGCGGTACCCCACTAGTAACCCTCTTTTCTTCACTATGTACTCCATTTACTACTACCCTTTGCGTCCTGTTGTCTAGCCAAATTTTTTATCCAGGCTACCACCTTGGGACCCACTCCAAGGCTGGCTAACTTGTGTATTAATCTTTTGTGTGGGACTGTATCAAATGCCTTGCTAAAATCTAGGTAGTCCATGTCCACAGCCCCTCCCTGGTCTACTACTTTGGTCACCCAGTCAAAGAAATCTATTAGATTCATCTGACACGACCTTCCCATTGTGAATCCATGCTGCTGTGTGTCCTGTGCCCCACTGGCCTCTAGGTACTCAACAGTTCTTTCCTTCAGAAGTGATTCCATCATTTTCCCTACCACCGAGATCAAATTAACTGGTTTGTAATTTCCTGCCTCTGTCCTGCTCCCACTTTTGTGAAGAGGAATCACATCTGCCCTCCTCCAGTCCTCGGGTACCACCCCATCCTCCCATGATTTGTTAAAGAGAGTAGTCAGCGGTGTCACTGGTTCTACTCTTAGTTCCTTTAGAATTCTTGGGTGAATCCCATCAGGCCCCATTGCTTTGTCCACCTTCAATTTTATTAGTTCTTTAGAACCTTTCTTCTGTAAATGGACTGGTATCGACCCGCCTTCAGAGTGTTTCTCTTGTTTGGTTTAGGCACCTCCCCCTCCTCTTCCTTTGTGAATACTGAGCAGAAATATTCGTTCAGTATCCCTGCTTTTTCACTGTCACCCTCTATCCACATTCCCTTCCCTTTATTAAGCCTCCGTATCCCTCCTTTGGTCTTTCTTCGCTCCCTAATGTATCTATAAAAGGTCTTATCCCCCTTCTTAACAGAATTGGCTATCCTTTCCTTGGTTTGGGCCTTTGCTATTCTGACTGCCTTCCCAGCCTCTTTCTGCTTTAACTGATAAAGTTCTCTGTCCTGCTCCTTCTGTTTCTCCTTATATTTCCTGAATGCTATCCTTTTCTCCTTAACCTTCCCTGCCACCTCTTTTAAGAACCATAGTGGGTTTTCCTCTTCTGTGTTTTGTTGATTTGCTTTACACAAAGGCTTGTTGCCTCTGTGATGGCTGTTTTGATTACTCCCCATTGTTCCTCCACCCCTCCTTCTTGCCTGTTTGCTAGTGCTTTTCTGAGGCACTCTCTCATTTTCCCAAAGTCAGCCATTCTAAAGTCCAATACTCTTGCTTTTGTATGGCTTAATTGTATGGCTGTGTTTATCGTGAACCACACTGTTTGGTGGTCGCTTGTTCCCAGATGGCTACCCACTTCTAAATCTGAGATTCTTTCTCCGTCCCCATTTGAGAGTACCAGGTCTAAGATTGCTCCCTCCTGAGTGGGTTCCAATACTAGCTGTCTGAGGCATGCCCCCTGTAGGGCATCAAGAATGACCCTGCTCTTGGATGTGCCTGCAGTAAAGGTGCTCCAGTTAACATCTGGCATATTCAGGTCCCCCATCAACAATATCTCCCCTTTTTCTGCCATTCTAAGGAAGCCTTCTATCATTTCCTTGTCCATTCCCTCCCCCTGAGATGGGGGTCTGTATACAACCCCCATGCGGATTGTGGTGCCATTTCCTGTCTCCAGGGTGACCCAGAGTGCCTCATCTGCTCCCTGTTTACTCTTTAGTTCTGTTGCTTTGATCCCTTCCTTTACATAGAGAGCTACTCCTCCTCCTCTTTTACCCTCCCTGTCCCTCCTGTAGATTGTGTGTCCTGGTATGTTGACATCTCAGTCATGGTTCTCTGTGTACCATAAAGGGGGTGAATAACCTTCCAGAACATATAAGGGAAGTTAAGGTTACTCTGAAGGTTTGTGGCATAGTAATTTGAATAGAGGTGTCTGGATACTGCAGATACGTAAATTAGGCCATTATTTGGTTCCGATACAACTTAAAACCAGATATTTTGGTTGGATCAGATAAAGATTATCTGGTTTGAGTATTCAATTATTCTCAAGGCCACTGATTTACGGTGATTAAAACAATTAAATTCCATTTTCAAGACTTAAGATTCCGGAATTTCACTGGTGATTGTTACTCTAATTTCCGGATTTTACCGGGATTCTGTTATCATTTTTTAGTATGTGCATAAATAATCAGAATTAAAGAAGGCTTAATATACAGAGCATTAAATAAAGCAAAATGAAAATAGTACAGGAAGGAATTAAAAGAAAAACACACTTTTTTATAGATTTACTGATCTGATAGAAAATGCCAGATTCCATGAAATCTTCGTTTTTACGGGTTTTCAGGCAGCCCTAATTCCGGAATTTTACCGGATTTTCCGGTTAAAAACGAAAAACAGTGGCCTTGATTATTCTCTTTTCCAGCATCATTTAGTGGGACTTGTTCTCTGTCAGTCTGGTCTGAGACTTTCAGATTTGCCCATGATAGTAACAGTCTGTTGGCTATAAAGATAGAAGGTTGACGTGGATGTTCATCACTTACAGTAGCACCGCATCTCCACATTTGTCCTGTACACCCATCCTCCCCACACCACCACTGTAAAGGTGTAAGCAGGACCCATGGGGGATTAAAAAATACCTGCCTGCTTTAGGGCTGTCCCTTTAAGACCTCAGGCTTGCTCTGCTTACAGAGCCATTGGTAAGGCACTCAGGGGAAAGTGTTTTTGAGACACACATGGGAGCCCCATAAAAAGGGACCAGGAAAGAGAGTGGGAAGAGATGAATAGCTGGGAGGCTGGCAGCAGCAAACAGACTGACCATTGTGAATTTGTTGCGTTAAATACTATATCACACTGAATGTAAACTCCTTTATTTCTCTTTTGTATGTTTGCTGAAGTAAAGTTGAATTTATTCCCTTCAAAACCGGTGTCCATGCAAAAGTTTTGTCTGTGACGGTTCCCTGGAAACACTGCCCAGCCGACTGCCCCTTCACACTGGCCTAATGGGAGGATTGGATTGATGACGGGATGATGACAGGGAGGAAAATCAAGTGTCATGAGCGACTTCAAGCCATTGCAAAATGCAAGTCATGACACGTAGCTTCCCAGACTCCCACATCAGTAAAGGCAGTAACTTAATTGTGTCACTTCATTCAGTGCAACCTCTGCCAGGCAAAATCCACGTCTTCATTTTAAACCGTTTATGCTAACTTGCGCTGCCGTGCTAACTTTAAAATCACCTCTAGTCACTTCAGGAAAGACTGTGACTCACTGATGAATTTAACAAAGTTAAGTGCAGTGCAAGCAATGGTGAGGCAAACCACCTCGTACAACCAACAGACAGATACACAACGCTCCACTCTCTCTCGCTCTTCAAGAGTGAGGAGGGCGACAATGTTGTATTTGGTGGCCAGAAATAAGTACCTTAAACACATCAGGGTCTTGGTAGAAAGAAAAACATGCACCACAGAAATTTAGGCCTTCTTTGATTACTTCCATTCAGCTCAGATACAGGGGGAACAGTGATCTCAACACACACAGACAGGAAGAGTCACAGGAAGTACATTTCTCAAAGCTACACTAACATTTCTTAAAGCTGTACTGTCTCAAACAGTTCTTAAAGCTGTACTGCATATAACAATCCCTCCTGACTTAGCTAGAAAGTACGTAAGTCAGTAATTCAGAAAATAGTATGACGCTATTAAAGTTATTACTGCAATGTCCCTTTTAGTTAGTCTGTGATTAGGCTATATCTCTACAAGTCCATTCTCTTTGGTGGACGTCTTATACATCCTGAACAACGTAGTAGGACTTGAGGCTGTTGCTCTGGAATCTGATTAGCATCAGTCACATCTTGTCTCAGTGTCTGTGGTTCCATTATCTCTTCCTCTTCTTGTTCTGGAAGAAATAATGCTAGATAACCACCCCGACTCTGGGTATCCCTTTTTTGTTCTGTCTCAGTTCTAGTACAGGTACGTAATTGGCCCACATGTTTTTTCACTCTCCTCTGGTTAGTCAGTCAAACAGTATAGACAACATTTACAAACTCTTTTTTCTACCACGCCTTCTATCCATCTCTTCGGGCCTGCATACATCCTGACCAACACGAGATCATTGGGTGTGAAGGATCTGGTCTTAGGAAGCATTTCAGTTACTGACTTATAGCCTAGAGGGTGAAGAAGGTACAACTGAGTTCGAATCTGACGTCCAAACAACAATTCTGCAGGGGATATTTCCGTGACACAATGTGGTGTTGTTCGATACATCGCAAGAAAGTCCAAAAGGGCTACTTTTATTGCTGTCGGTGTAGTAGGATTAGCTTTGTCCATACTCTTTTTAAAAGTCTGAATCAGGTGTTCCGCTTCACTATTTGAACTTGGATGGTACGGAGGTGAGAAAATATGGCGGATACCACTTTTGCTGGCAAATGCTTGGACTTCAACAGACATGAACTGTGGTTCATTATCCGAGACAATCACTTGAGGAAAACCATGGGTAGCAAAGATAGATTTCAACACTTTGATGGTACTCTCAGTAGTTGCTGAAGACATTTGATGACTTTCTGGCCATTTACTGTATAAGCATCAAGTTAAGAGTAACCACATGGAATTTAAATAAGGTCCTGCCAAATCAATATGCAACCTTTGCCAGGGTTTTTCAGGTCAATCCCAATGGTAAACTGGAGCTCTTGCTGGATTTCCCATCAACACAGCACAACCTTCGTATCTTTGCACAACCTGGTATATATCTCTGTCAGTGGAAGGCCACCACACGTGAAGTCTGGCTTGGGATTTCATTTTAGCAATGCCTGGATGGCCCGCATGCAAAAGAGTCAACACATTTGAGTGATAACATTGGGGTACTATGATATGCAATCCTCATAGAAGACACCCCTCAGCAATGGGCAATTGCTGTCTCTTTGTATAGTAAGGTTGTAGTTCAGCTGCACTTGAGGCCAACCCTCAAGCGTATACTGATACACTTGTTTCAAAATGACATCTTGACTAGTCACTTTTGCAACGTCCTTGGCTAGTACTGGAAGCTGATCTAACTGTTGTAGCGCCATTGCACACACAGCAGTAGAGTCCTCCATATCTTTGAATTGCACTGGAAAACTATCTGGCCCCACCTGGCATACTAATGGCTCTTCTTTAAGTCCCATATCAAACTCCATTTCTCTGGATATTGGTAACCTCAACAAGTCATCCGCATTTCCATGCTGGTCTGTTGGTTGGTATGTAACCTTGAAATTATAGGCAGACAAAATGAATGCCGATTGTTGAAGCCAGCTAGCAGCTGTTTCAGGAATTCTTTTTTCTGGACTGAATACTGTCACTAGTGGCTTGTGATCTGTCTTCAGGTGAAACTTGCGACCTAGCAAGTATTGGCGAAATTTCTGGACTCCAAACACAATTGCTAATGCCTCACTCTGAATCTGGGCATAATTCCTTTCAGCTGCAGTGAGTTTGCATGAAGCATGGGCTATCGGCTTCTCCACTCCTTCTGGATCAGTATGGAAAAGGACAGCTCCTATACCCACAGGACTAGCATCACAGGCCAATGTGATAGGCAAGTTTGGGTCATAATGAGTTAAATTATTCACATTGGTTAGCGAGAGCTTGATGGCTTGAACTGCCTTACTGTGGCCCTTGGTCCACTTCCATGGAGTACCTTTATGTAACAGTTCATTTAGGATAGCACATTTAGTGGCTAAGCCAGGTATGAAATGGTCATACTAGCACACCATACCCAAGGATGAGCGCAACCCTGAAACATTCTGTGGTTCAGGCATGTGCACAATGGCTTCCACCTTTTCATCATTTGGACGAATTCTGTGTTTGTCAATAGTGTGACCTAAGTACGTGACACTTGGTTGACAAAACTGGCATTTTTCTCTCCTGAGTCTAAATCCACTCTGTTACAATCTCTCTAAAGTCTTTTGTAAGTTAAGTAAATGTTCTGCCTCTGTCTTGCCCGTGACAGTGATGTCATCCAAATAACAAGTAACACCTGGTATGTTACCCACCATTTGCTCAATCACTTTTTGAAAAATAGCCGGTGCAGAACTAAGGCCAAAACATAACCGTTTGTATTTGTACAGTTCTTGGTGTGTATTAATCATTACCAGTTTCTGAGAGTCTGTATCCAACTCCACTTGAAGCTATGCATCAGCGAGGACCAGTTCAGAGAATCCCACACTACCATTCTCTTTCCTTCTAGGTTGCTTGAAAGGACAGAGCAAAGAACCTTACCAGAGCAAGGGAAAGGATTGAGGCTTCTTTTGGCTAGGCAGATTTACTGTGTGTTGTTATTTTTATTTTATACTCACAGGGATTGTTACTGTTTGTTGCTAACATTTTATTGCTTTATTTTTCTCTGATTCAAATTGTTGTTGCTGGGTATACCTTCTGCATTATTACAAGGTGTGTGCTAACAGATTACTGCTGTAATCTTCTGATTTAAATTGTCTTTTGCAAGGTATATCTTCTGTTACTGCTTTATTTTTCTCTGTAGCAAAGTGTTTCTTACAGGGTATATCTTCTGTGAAGTTATTACAGGTGGTACTTCACAGGTTTTACAGTTTTATCTATCATTAGGATAAGCTTTCAGGGTTACTGCATTTGTTGCTGACTGATTGTTTCTGCTCTTACCTCCTTGTTTCCTTCATCCGTGGTTCTTCTTTTTTGGCAGGAGAAGGGCCCAGCCACCCACCCCATCCCCAACCACCCCACACTACACTCCTTTTATAGGGTAGCACAGTCGTGACATTTCCTGTGGCAAAGCAGGAAGGGGCGGATCAGTGAGGTATCCACACTGTGACCTCATTTACAGGGGCACTAGTAATTTAACTTGTTATAACAAGTTATACAAAAACAAACAAACAAAACACAAAATCAAACTTTTGCTTTCATTTTTCTTCCTTCTAATTACTCTGACCAGGTTATAAACCCGGCAACTTATCTGGAATGGATATCATTAACTGCAGGTACTGCGGAACACTTTTCAGAAGGGCAGTTTTACAGGATTTAGGACACTGTCCTACATGCTGGGCCATTGGAGATCTTAGGGCTCAGCTCCAGGCAGCATGGGCAGAGATTGTGCACCTCAAATTTCATATTCAGGGGGAAATATATTATAAGAACCACCCGCCATTTCTCCAACATCCAACAGAAGCACCTCAACCGCAGAGGGTAGTTAGTCCAGGAGGTTGGCAGGTGGTTAGGAGGGGCAAATCGGGTGCCCCATCACTCGGTGCTCTCCAACATATTACCTTCACAAACCATATAAAAACTACAAACAGGTATCTGCCTCTATCTCCAAAATCAAACAAAGGGACAGAGGACACTGCAGAGCAGGACACTGCAGCACAGAAGCTAGCACAACAAAACTCGTCCAAAACAGGAACCAAAATAAAAAAAGGAAAGCCCAAAAACTTCTGATCATAGGAGACTCCATGATTCGGGGAGTTCATACCTATCTCCAGCCAAGGGTAATAGTCAGATGTCTCCCAGGTACATCAGCATGGAGAGACACTGAGCACATTGCTAAAATTGTTCAGCAAGTAGGAGAAAACATTGATGTCCTGGTACACATAGGGACTAATGATCTCGCCACCCGGTCAGTTGTGGAGACCAAGGAACACCTGACCAGGCTGGGTGACAAACTATCATCCATTTCATCCAGCATCTCCTTCTCTGAGATCCTGCCAGTCTGGGATAGGGGGGCAGATAGACAGAAGGTCAGAGAAGGAGATATAGGGGAGCTAAACATGCGGTTTAAGGGCTGGTGCCGGAAAAAGGACACAAATTTGTAGGGAACTGGCAACAGTTTTGGGAGCGAAAGTTCTTTAAATTTGATGGACTGCATCTGACTAAGGAGGGAGTCAGTGCATTGGGACAGAAGTTTGACGCCTTTGCAGAATATTTAAACTAGCAAATGGGGAGAGGGTGCAGCACCCCATACGTCGCGAATGGGAAGAACATCCTTCCCCTCAGCTAGTGGTCAGACAGGAGTTCAGCATGTTTGCAGTTCATTGCATCACCAGGTAAGGAAAAGGTTCAGCCCCATACGACGACAGGGAAACGCCAGACCTCACCCAACAACTAACACACTAAAATCTGGCCAATGGAAAATCATGTACAAAAATGCTCGCAGACTGGGAAACAAGATCCCAGACCTGCAGGCAATAATGACAGAGGCTAAACTGGACACAGTAGCAATTAGTGAGACATGGTTTACCAGTAACCACACTTGGGAGACTTCAGTTCCTGGCTATGTACTGTTCAGAAGAGACCGAGGTGCAAAAAGGAGGGGTTGAATGGCCCTGTATGTTGATGAAAATATCAACGCTACAGAAATTCAGAATATACATAAGGAGCCAGAAGAACTGTGGGTCACCGTGGAAACAGGAAATGGTACAGCCATAAGAACTGGGGTTGTCTACAGGCCCCCAGACCAGGGGAGGACATAGACACATTACTGTTAGAAGATATACAAAACATAACAGCTAAAGGGGAAGTTCTGATAATGGGAGACTGCAACATGCCAGATACAGATTGGTCAATACCAGCAGTAACATCTGCCAGAACTAGACACATGGTGGATTCCCTGCAGGGGGACAGCATCAAACAACTGGTACAACAACCCACAAGAGACAGGGCTATCCTAGATCTAGTACTGACTAACAGGGAAAGGATCACAGATCTCCAGGTAGAAGGTCACCTGGGGGCCGGTGACCATCACATGGTATGGTTCAGTTTGTCCACTAGAACTAAATCATCCCATTCCAAGGCAAAAATATGGGACTTCAGAGGAGCTGACTTTGATAAGATGGCCAACAGAGTTAAGCTAGCCCTGGCAAAAAGAAATACAGGTGAGGGGGTACAGGCAAAGTGGGCAAGCATTACGGATTCAATACTTGAAGCAACATCCCATTGTGTTAGAGAGAAAAGAAGTACAAAAGAAGAAGGAAACCACTTTGGTTCTCAAAAACAGTAGCAGAAAAGGTCAGAGCCAAAAGGCTGGCCTTCAGGAAGTATAAGGGAACATAGCAGGATGAAGATAGGGAGGCATACCAAACTTCCCTAAGGGAGGCAGGCAAAGGCCCAAAGTGAGGAATCACTAGCACAGACAGTAAAAGAAGGTGACAAGATTTTCTATAGATACATTAGTGAAAGGAGAAAGTCCAAAGGGGGTATTGCTAACATTAAAGGAGATAAGGGGGCGTGTGAGGAGGAGGACCATGTAAAAGCATCTGTCCTAAATAGATACTTCTGCTCAGTATTTACTGAAGAGAAGGTAGGGCAGGGCCCACAGCTCAGCACCATGGACACAGGGGAGAGGGAAGTGAGCACTAGTCCATTCACAAAAGAAAGGGTCCTGCAAGTGCACGATAAGCTCAGGGTGGACAAGGCAATGAGACCTGATGGCATACCTCCGAGGGTACTAAAGGAGCTAAGGGTGGAACTAGCAGAGCCATTATCAAAACTGTTTAGTGAGTCTCTGAGCACAGGAGAGGTCCCAGAAGACTGGAGAAGGGCTCATGTGATCCTGCTCCACAAGAGTGGTAGCAGGGAGGAGGCAGGGAACTACAGACCAGTCAGTTTTACCTCAGTAGTGGGCAAGATTATGGAGGCACTCCTTAAGGAAAGGATAGTGTAGCACCTGGAATCCATAGGAGCACAGGATCCAAGACAGCATGGGTTTACAAAAGGAAGGTCCTGTCAATCTAATCTCATAGATTTCTTTGACTGGGTAACCAGAGTGGTGGACCAAGTGGGAGCAGTTGATGTCACCTACCTTGACTTCAGCAAAGCTTTCAATACTGTTCCACATAGAAGATTGATTAATAAGCTGGGTAGGCTCGGGGTGGGTCAGAAGTTGGTCGACTGGGTGGCAAACTGGTTGATGGGCAGAAAACAGAGAGTGGTAGTAAACGGTATACAGTCAGAAGAGATGCAAGTCACAAGTGGGGTACCTCAGGGATCAGTCCTGGGGCCAGTCCTCTTCAATATCTTCATCAGTGACATTGCAGATGGACTGGAGGGTAGGCACTAGGACGATTAGTCGCCGGCTGTAATACCACGGACAAATGCTTGCGGTTTAAATGTCACGTGGGCATTTCACTGCCGGATTAGACGTCGCCGAAAATGTTGCCAAGATGTAAAGCGGCGACGTATTGTCCTTTATGTTGTCTAAAATAGTGATGCTGTTTTAAGGTTAATAATCTATCAAAAATGGATAAATACTTCAAGTGCAATTTAAATATGTTTTATTCTTCCCCCAATCAAGGGCTCCCTGTGAGAACAAAGGAAGAAAAGGATTTTATTAGATTTTGGGGGAAGGGAAGACTTGGGCTGAGGTAGCCATAAGGAGAACAGCTTTTAGCAGGTTTGGGGGAAGGGGAGATGAGGGCTGGAGTAGCCAAAAGGCACAGTGAGGTAGCAGAGAGAGAAATGGCAGGGAAAGAGATTAGAAGAGAGCACACAGGAGAGCAAGGTCTGACTGTCTCACACGATAGGAATCAGTAATGACTAAGTGCTTTAGGAAGAAGTATTTACAGCTCTTTATCAGGACACTGTAGTACTAACTTAGCACAGTCCAAATACAAATCTTTACAAATTAAAACAGTTCTACAAATCTCTATTAAAATGGTTCTACAATTCAAACCCCAAAATACCCTCTTTACATACAAGCTGCACTGAAAGCAGTAGGAAAGTTGTATACTGATCCCCATTTCATACGCTCCAAAAGCGATTGCACCCGTGATTCACAAAACGACATACGAGCTGTGAGCTATTTTACCCGGAATTTCTGTTACGATTGCACCCGTAATTTCTGGTGGGCGACATTTAGTCCGCTACTATATGTGAGACGTGACTTTTTAATGCAACCTTTTTTTGACCACTCGCCTTTTTATGCGCTCTATTATGTCCGTGACATTTTGTCCGGGGACAAATCATCTGCTTTCGGGAGGGTAAGGTTTGCCTGTTTTCAGATGACATCAAGATCTGCAACAGAGTAGATGATCCAGATGGGGTGGGAAGAATGAGCAGAGATCTGGATAAACTAACAAAATGCTCGGAAGAGTGGCAACTGGGGTTTAATGCAAAGAAGTGCAAGATCATGCACTTAGGAAAGAGAAACCCTGAAGCCACCTATAGGCTGGGAGGGGAGTTGCTGGCAGTCACAAGGGAAGAAAGAGACTTGGGCATCATCATCACCGATTACCTGAAATCATCCAAGCAGACCACTAAAGCAGTAGGTAAGGCTAGGGGGATGTTAGGGTGTATTAGTAGGGGTATCATAAGTTTGAAGAGGGAGGTAATAATCCCTCTTTCTAGGGACGTGGATATGTTGTTCGATCCACACTTATTGGCAGGTTCCTTGCCGCTTTAAATCTTACCAGAAGGTCTTCAAGCTGGCTCCTCCTACCCACCCGGGTGGTAAAACTCTCGGCTGCGCCCCATGACGTCAGATCTTCCTTACCGCTTGGAAGCTCAGGTTCTCTCCTTAGCGCTTTGTGTTTTAGGCCTGGATCCACACTCTTCGGTTAATCCGAAACTTATTCTCAAATTTACAAGACTTCGGTCTTCTTCAGCCTTGTGGCTGCGATGAACAAATC
Source organism: Neoceratodus forsteri (assembly GCA_016271365.2). Classification (NCBI taxonomy): domain Eukaryota; kingdom Metazoa; phylum Chordata; order Ceratodontiformes; family Ceratodontidae; genus Neoceratodus; species Neoceratodus forsteri. The sequence goes on along the minus strand of CM028135.1, from coordinate 1,102,063,053 downwards.
AACTCCCGGATTTCATCAGTGCCCCTGTGGGCAGAAGATGTCCCGGACCAACCCACACTCTACGTACGTTTACTGCCTAGGACTCGGCCACGATTCGCAGGCTTGCGATTTGTGCAAATCCCTTTTGGCTTCGGTCTTCGAGGACTCGCGCTTGCTCGACTTATTTTGGAGCTTCTGAAAACGGTATCCACTGACTGTTTCAAGGAGGCCTGCTAGCGGTGTCCGCATGTGGCGGCTCATGGATTAGTTGAGCAGATGATCGCCTCAAGAGGAGGCAGCCCAGGCCTCATCTTCTTCCTCCTCGGTTGTGGCATTTATCCCGCTCTCTTTGGGCTCTTCATATACAGCTTCTTTTAAGGAGCTTTGCCAATCCCTCTCCACCAAGGGAGAAGGACTATCGGGACATTCCAGTCAGTCCAAAAAGAAGGACTCCAAAGGTAAGTCCCACCGTCGATGTTCGTGGGAGCGGGAGAGATCCCCTTCACTGGATAGTCGATTTTCGACTTCGGTCGAGGTTGCAGCTAAGGCCGCTGGCTTCACGGTGTCCCGCCTGGTCAGCCGGTTGAGACACCGTCGACGCAGTCGAGATTTTTCTCGACCCGTCGGACGGTTTGTCAACTGGTGATGCCGACAACCCTACTTCACTGGTTCCCCTGGTGGAAACCGAGGACTTGCCTGTGCCTCCTGTGCCGGAGTCCCCAGTTAAGGTCCCTGAACCGAGGGAGGAGCGGGTTTCCCTCGTTCCCTCTCTGACCCACCCTCGGAATCCCCGAAGGTCTCGGTCTCGGTCTCGGACCTCTTCCAGGTCTAGCCGGTCCTGCCGACGTCGGTGGTCTCAGCAACCTGGAAAGCGGCAGTGCCACTCATCCTGGTCGTCCTCTTCGGAGAATAGGCTCCGGCGCAAGTTGCGTCGGCGCTACGAGGATTTAATGTGGCAGCAGCTCTTATTGTCTGGGAATAAGCCAACTCCGTCGCCTTCTTCGGCCATTAAGTGGCTGTCACCTGAGCAGCCGAAACAACCCCTGGTAGTCAAGGAGCCGAAACCGGCACCGGTTGTTCGGCCGAAAACAGCTGCTCCACCCATTGTGGTGGAATCTCTGCCTCCACAACTGAAGACTGGGACCCCGACCAAGGATTCTCGGTCGGGTCAGAGTTTGCCCCATAGGTTGTCGGTCACCCTCACACCCAATCGACCTCGGCACATGGAGGGTGGCTCAGGCGCTCGGCAGCTGTTCGCAGACTACTCGGAGTCTGGCGACGACTCCTCCTTGTTCTCCAGGCCACTCGACCTGTAGTCTAAAGGGGGTCAGTCGGTGGACGAGAGCCCATCCTCATTTTTAGGAATGCTTCGACTCACCTCAGAGTCCACTGGGATGAAGCACGAACCCGTTTCAAAACGGGTCAAGTATCCCCTCACGGAGATACTGGACCAAGGGGATTCCCCTACGGAGGCCTTTCCAGTGGTCAAAGCCATTGTTGGCCCGACCCTGGAGCTGTGGCAGCGGCCAGCATCTCATCCCGCACCTTCGGCCAGGATGGCTCGAAAGTATGCGGTCCTTATGGGTTCACTCTCCAGTTTCTCGGAGCACCCCTCTGCAGAGAGGTTAGTGACCAACAGCGTTTTCCGGCGTTCCGGGAATGCACGGGATGTGGACAAACCGCCCAATAAGGAGTCCAAGAAATTAGACTACTCAGGGCGGAAGGTATATGCTGCTTCCTCCTTAGGCCTTCGTCAGGCTACCTCGGCCGTTCTGATGGGCACACTTTTCACACGCCCTTTTGGGCTCCCTGGATGAGGTGATTCCTCATCTCCCAGCTGACCTTCAAACGACGGTCAAGTAGGTGCGGGATCAGGGAAGGGCAGTAGCTAAACAGCAGCTCCAAACTTCGTTTGACATCTCTGATTCGTGTGCCCGGTCAGTAGCGGCTGCAGTGGCCATGCGCCGCAGAGCTTGGCTGCGGATCTCCACCTTTACAGCTGATACCCAGCACAAGCTGGCAGATGTCCCCTTCCTGGGTACCGACTTGTTTGGACCCGGGGTGGAGGGTCATCTCCAACTGATCGAGAAGTCCAACGCCACCTTGGACTCGGTCACGTCTGCCCAGAAGGATAAAGGCCGCTAGCAGCAGTGTAAGCCCTTTCGTCCTTCAGCCCCTGCGGCACATCCTGCCCAGCAACACCAGCATCAGGGCCAGCAGGCTCATACGTGGCACCCCAAAGCCAAGCCTGCTGCTTCCTCCAGCAGGAAGCTGGAAGGAAAAGGCCCAGGCGGCTCCTCAGCCGGCCCTTCCTCCAAGCCTGCCTAGTGACGGGTTGAGGGGTGTCACCCCTAACCTCGTCACTCCTCCCCAGGTTCCCCCCATGGGGGGACGGCTCCGCCACTTCCTTTCCGCCTGGTCCGATATCACCACGGACTGCTGGGTGTTGGAAGTGGTAGGGGTCTGCCTGGAATTTGAGCAGTCCCCCTCCTATCGAGCCGTCGCCCCACGGGGGGCTACGGGTTCTGCACCCTCTCTGTCGGCTCGTCGAGCCAGCATTGCCTTGCTGCTCCAGAAGGAGGTGACCAGGAAGGTGGCGGACCCCCTCCAGACCCAGGGTTTGTGTCCAGGTACTTCCTGGTCCCAAAACGGACGGGGGGGGGGCTGGCATCCCATTCTTGACCTACACGACCTGAACAAGTTCCTAAGGTCTCGCACCTTCAGGATGGTCACTCTAGCTCAGATCATTCCATCCTTGGAACGAGGCATGTGGTTCTGTTCTCTGGACCTTCAGGACGCGTTCTTTCACGTCCCAATCCGTCCATCTCACCAGCGATTCCTCCTCTTCAGGGCAGAGGGATCCCTTTACGAGTTCCGGGCCATGCTCTTTGGCCTCTCTCCAGCTCCCAGGGTCTTCACCAAATGCATGGCAGTGGTGACAGCATTCCTGCGGCACCAAGGGGTCTGGGTGTACCCTTAACTGGATGACTGGCTGATTGCAGCCCCCTCCAGGCTGGAGGTGGTGCGGTCCAGGGATCTGGTCCTCCATGCCTGCTCTCAGGTTGGCCTCCTTATCAACGAGGCCAAGTGGGAACTTGTGCCATCGCAGGTGATTCAGTTCATCGGGGCAGAGCTTGACTCTCTTCGAGCCAGAGCACGGCTCCCAGCGGACAGGGCCGAGGTCCTTTCCTCTATTGCCCAATCATTTCTGGTTGGGTAGTTGCGCCCTGCCCGGGACTTTCTGCGCCTTCTGGGCCTCATGGCAGTCTGCACCAGCGTGGTCCGTTGGGCCCGCTGGCATATGCGTCCCCTGCAATGGGGGCTGGCCTGTCAATGGTCAATGCACTCTTGTCCTCCGGACCAGCCAGTGACTGTGACACAGGAGATGTGGAATGGCCTCCAGTGATGGCTCATTCCAGCTCAGCTGCAGGAGGGTATCCCGTCTGTCCTCCCCGAGCCGACGGTCACTGTGACGACGAACGCCTCTTTGATGGGTTGGGGTGCCCATCTGGGGGAGCTCAGAGCCCACGGCTTCTGGTCCCCTTAGGAGTCTTGATGCCACATCAACCTGCTGGAGGTTTGAGCAGTCCGACTAGCCCTCACCGCCTTTGCTCCATTTGTACGGAGTCAAGTGGTCCAGGTCCTGATGGACAACACCACGACCATGTACTACCTCAACCGGCAGGGTGGGACGCACTCCTTGCCCCTGTGCAAGGAGGCTCTCTGCACTTGGTCTCTCGTGATCAGCCTGGAGGCAGAACTCTTAGCCATCCATGTGGCAGGAGCCTCCAACAGTCTGGCCGATGCCCTAAGTTGGACAGGCGCTGCATCTCACGAGTGGTCTCTCCTGCCGGAGATAGTACAAGATCTGTTCTTCCACTGGGGCACCCCTCAGGTGGACCTGTTCACCTCAGGGAGAATGCAAGCTGAGGCTGTTTTCACTCGCCCCCCTCAGCAGGCTCGCTGTAGGGGATGCCTTCTCGAGGCCATGGACCCCGGGCCTCTTCTATGCCTTTCTCCCATTTCCCTTGATCCACAGGGTGCTTCTCAAGGCGAGGAGGGACAAGGCACAGGTGATTCTGGTAGCCCCAGACTGGCCCCACCAGTTCTGGTATCCAGCTCTCCTCAGTCTCAGCTCCAGGCTCCCAAGACGGCTTGCAGCCTGCCCGGACCTGATCTCAGTCAACAAGGGGAAGGTACTCCATCCGGACCTTCAGTCCCTGCACTTGACGGTCTGGTTCCTGAGCGGCTAGAGTTCCAGGCCTTGGGTCTTTCCAACGAGGTCCTCAACGTTGTTGAGGCATCCCGTAAGCAGTCTACCAGAAAATGCTATGCCTTCAAATGGAAGAGATTCTCCATTTGTGTCAGGGCAAGGAGTTGGACCCTTCCTCCCATTCATTGGCTAGCATTCTGGACTACCTGTGGTCCCTTTCTCAGCTAGGGCTTCGGTCAACAACCCTTAAGGTGCACCTGGCAGCCATCTCTGCTTACCAGGCATGGGCCGGCCAACAGTCGGTGGTGCAGGAGAAGGTGGTCGGGCGCTTTTGCAAAGGCCTTGATCACATATCCCCTTCAGTGCGAGAACCTCCACCTCCTTGGGATCTACTGCTGGTATTGGCTAAGCTCATGAGCAAGCCATTCAAACCGATGCACAGGTGCGATATCTCCCACCTGTCGTGGAAGACTGCCTTCTTGGTGGCTATTACATCAGCCAGAAGGATGGGAGCGTTCCAGGCGCTTTCCATCTAGTCTCCTTATCTGGTCTTCCACAGGGACAAGGTTGTCCTGTGCCCCCAACCGAAATTCCTTCCGAAGGTAGTGTCGGAGTTTCACCTTAACCAGATGTTGACTCTGCCATTGTTCTACCCCAATCACACCTCGGAGGCAGAATATAGGCTCCATACTCTGGACCCTAGAAGAGCGCTCTCTTATTATGAGGAACAGATGGCTGAAGTTCGGGGAGAGGTTCGCCAGCTGTTTGTCACCTACGTTGAAGCCGCACCTGGCAGACCTGCAGCCAAGCGGACGATAGGCAGGTGGGTCATCTCCTGCATAGATCTCTGCTATAGGTTGGCGGGCATGGAGCATCCCAAAGGGATAAGAGCTCATTCTACCCGCCATACCGCTGCATCGGTGGCTGCTTCCAGGGATGTCCCTATCCAGGATATCTGCAGGGCTGCTACCTGGAAGTCAGCACACGCCTCATTACCCACTACCACATCGACCTTGACTCACGCCGGGATGCTGGTTTTGGGACCTTGTTCTCCAGTCATTTTTCCCTAAGTAAGGGATGCACGCCTTGCCTCCCTCCTCCCAGAGAACTGCTAGGAGTCTGCCAATAAGTGTGGCTTGAACAACATATCCATGTCCCTAGAAATACAGGTTACTCACCTGTAACAGGAGTTCTAGGAGTGGTATATGTTGTTCATCCACACAACCCACCCAACCTCCCCGGCTTTGACACGCAACCTGGCTTCCAGCGGGCTAGATCTGGTGTCATGGGGTGGAGCCAGAGTTTACAGGTGAGTAACCTGTATTTACTAGACACTGGTTAGGCCCCATCTGGAGTACTGCGTGCAGTACTGGAGGCCACACCTTCACAAGGACATTAACCAAATTGAGGCAGTCCAGAGAAGGGCAACCAAAATGGTGCAGGGACTGCATCAGAAAACATATGAGGACAGATTAACGGAGCTCAATATGTATACCCTAGAGCAAAGGAGGGAGGGAGAGAGGTGATATGAGTGAAACATTCAAACACCTTAAGGGCATTAACAAGGTGAAAGAGTCTTAACATGTTTCAATATAAGAAAAATAGCAGGACAAGAGGACACAGCATGAGATTAGAGGGAAGCCGATTAAGGGGTAATGTGAGGAAGTTCTTTTTCATGGAAAGGGTGGTGGATGCATGGAACGGCCTACCCCAGGAACTGGTGGATATGAATACAGTGCAGGGCTTCAAACAGGCATGGGATAGGCATAAGGGAGCAATACAGATGAGTATGAATAGATAGGCCATCGACAGAGCAAAGGCCAATGGCACATTTATAAGGTAGAAAAGAAATGGGCAGACTGGATGGGCCTTATGTGTCCTTATCTGCGTCAACATCTATGTTTCTATGTTTCTATTCAGTCTGTGAAAAAGTCCCCCTGTAAGGGTAAAGGAAATATATCTGTGCTAAGTACTGGATTGTGTCACTTTAAAATCTCCACATATTCGAACCTTACCACCTGGTTTAGATACCACCACAATTAGAGTACCCAATCTGAACTTGAAACCTTTTCCAGCACACCTCCTTTTTCCAGTCTGTCCAGTTCTGCCCCAATCACCGGTTTAAAGGCTAAAGGAAGTTTCCGTGGTTTACAAAACTTAGGGACTGCATTAGGCTTTGTAGCTAGCTTGGCTTTAGCTGTTGTGCAACATCCCAGGCCTGTCCACAGCTCTGGATGCAAGTCTAAAATCTCCCCAAGCTTGGACGGATTACTGCCTTGTGGTACCTGGATAGCAGCAAGTAGCCAAAATCTGCTGGATCAACATGAATGTTAAGAAGAACCTGAGCATCTCTGCCCAAAATGTTGACACCCTTTTTTGAAACCAGAAAAGTTAAAGGTGCACTAGAAGAATCAGTCCTGCGTACCAAAGTGGTAAACGAGCCCAGTGGCTGAATTGGTTGCCCTTCAAATGCACACAGCAACTTATTACAAGGAGACAATGGTGGCTTATCCAGATCAGACCATGTTTGTTGGTTAATAAAAGTAACTGGGGAAGCAGAAGCTACCATTAAGCACAACTGACACCTCAGTTGTGGCAATTGAAGTAACACATAGAAAGGAGGAATATAGATGAGGGAGATCGCACAGTTCAACGCAGGACGGCCGTTTTGTTGTTACGAGCTAATGATAAGATTAAACATAGACAAAGTCCAGCAGGTAGTGCTGCAGTCAGCGATACAGTTGGGTGGTGCAGATACTAGAAGGGCAACCAGCCCACACATGAAAGTAAAGTTCCCAAGTTTTTGTAAAATGCACTTGATAACCTCTCAAAGCAATTGCAGGTCCATATCGAAATAGTAAATAAATGTTCTTTTATTTTGAACACGGGCTGAACCAAAGGTCCACAGAAAGAACTTAGCAGCTTGCCGCCAGTGCTTCGACTCGCCATGAGTCTTCCTTAGGGAGTGGAGCTTGCTGGAAAGGTACAACCCTTAAATAATGTATTTTTAAATTGACAACACATTACAATTCATCATTACAAAGTGCAGCTTAAGAGTATGTCAAGTTCCCATAATAAGCACTAGGTGGAGCTGCTGAATAGCACTCCTTTAAATGTAGTATCTCACTGAATACTTCAACTCAAGTAAAGACATATATTTTAAACATATTTCAAAGCATAATGCTTGAGGAGATGAAGACAAAAACAGGAACTTGAGTCAAAACCTTCTTCTTATCAAAACATCATTAATTCTTATGTGCTTGGTTAACTGTAATGAAGGACCTCCATGTAAATGAGATGCATTACATGGCAAGTTCAACTCAAATAAGGCATAAATGCAGAAATTAGTTCCCATGAAAAGCACCAACTCGAGCAGCTGATTAGGGCTCCTTCAAAGTGTGGTATCCCACTGGAAAATTCATTTCAAGTAAAGGAAATAAGCGCATATTTTTATACATATTTCAGGCATTTTTTTAAAAGTTTTAAACACACTATTTTATTATACTAGTGTACTGTGACAAAGAAATAAAGAAAAGACAGGAACCAAATCCAAACCTTCTTTGAGTCAAGACAGCAGTAAATTCTAATGCATGGCAACCCTGGTGAAGGACCTCCATGCAATTGAGATGCATTACACTGCTGACATAATTGAAGGTTCAAACACAAATAAAAAGTAAAGATAAGACCTGGTGGAGAGAGGGAAAGAGAATAAAGCAACATTGGTTACAGCAATTAAACATCTTGAAACAATTCCCTTATTTATTTCTTTTTAAAGAATGGTTTTAAATTCCATTTTCATTTAAACCAGAGGGCTTGACACATCTTAGCCTGGAGATCCACATACTCTCCTTTTGTAATAGGAGGTTAGGTCTCTCACCTCCATTTTTCATGGGTGGAATATGTTCCTGTTCCAAAATTCTTAAGTTATCCAGTCGTGAGTCATGTCTCAGAGAAAAGTGAACCCCAACAGGTGTATCCTGTCTCCCACTGGAAATGGAGCACACATGCTCTTGTATCCTCTGTTTAAGAGGTCTCACTGTTTTTCCTTTGTACCAAAGTCTATAGGGGCACCAAAGAGCATACACAACATATGGGGTATGACACATTATTAACTCCTTAATGTCCACCTTCATATTTTGGGTGTGTAAATGTCTTACGGGCTATACCAAACCTGCAAATATTGCATCTACTACATTTAAAGAACCCACAGGGAGCCATGCCTTTTATTGTGTAGTGACTGAGTTTTGGAGGTCTGCTATGTATCAGTTTATCTTTCAAACTGTGACCTCTGCTGAAGGTGACTGTTGGTTTCACACCTACAGCCATCCCTACTTCTGCATCTGCTAGTAGGATCAGCCAGTTTTTGTGTAAAATATTTGTGATGTGCCCTGCAACATGATTAAACTTAGTAATAAAGGTGCAAGGTTGCGTTCTGGTGGTGTCTGTTTTTTGTCAGTGTTCTATAATAAAGTCTTCCTGTTGATGCTATATTCTTTCTATTTGCTTTATATCAAAAGGTCCCTTATATAACCCCTGTCCTCAGATCTACATATATGTTCATCTGCCTGTTGTGTAAATAATACATCAGAGCTACAGTACAGTTGTGCCGTAATCTCAGCAGCCGACAACAAGGAATTGAGTCCTTCAGACGTGGGGGGGGCACGCGATGCGAGGCTAAAGGCAAGGAGTTGGTATCTGTAGGTTTTCTTTAACAGAGTATATCAATGTTTCCTGTGGTCTGCTTGGCAGTTAATGGAAGATCAAGAAAATTAAATGTATAGGCATCAGTGTTATAAGTAATCTCAAATTAAGATTATTATTATTAAGCCGTACCATAAAGTCCGAAATTTCTTCATCACTTCCCTCCCAGACGCAGAGACCATCATCAGTAAAGTGATGCCATAATTTAATGTGTTTGAGAAAGGGATTGTTAGCATTAAGGACCATGGCCCAGAAACAGGTTAGCGTAACTGAGTGCCATAGTAACACCCGTAGCTGTGCCGCATTTTTTGTAAGAAAATTGGCCCTGAAATTCAAAATAATTCTGGGTTAGTAAGAACTCTGTGGCCTCAAGGATAAATTCATGTGGTATTTTGTCAGTTGATGCCGGATGCTCCGTCCCATATTTAATGGCAGCTAAAGCATGGCAGTGTTGGATAGACGTACAGAGAGACTCCACGTCTATTCCAGTCCATCCATAGCTTTCTTTCCATTTCAATTCATGTACTTTTGTTAAAACAATCTTTACTATCTTAAATATGTGAAGGGCGTTGAGTAACCTCAAACTGTAGGAAAAAGTCAGCAAATTTACCGAGGTTTTGTGCAATGGAGTCACATCCCAAAACTATGGGTCTCCCGGGTGGATCCTCAAAATTCTTGTTGACTTTTGGTAAAATGTAGAAACTAGGCACAGTGGGACAGTCCTGCCACAAGTAGTCATGTTCCTTATCTGTGATTAATCTTTTATCTAAGGCATTTTTTCAGTAATAAAAACAATTCCTTCCTGAACTTGGCAGTGAGGTCAGAGTTTAATTTACAGTAATTATCCTCGTTGTTTAGGAGACGTAAAACAATGTCGTAGTAGTGTTCTCTATTTAATACAATATTAGCCCCTTTGTCGGCTGGTTTAATCACAACCGACTGATTCTTAGATAGATTCTCTAAGACAATTCTCAGTTTTTTTCGTTAAATTATAATGACTGGGGGATTTGTTGTTTTCTAAAATATCTTTCACTTGTTTACACACCATTTTTTTCATATTCCATAATGGCATGGTTATAAACATTGGGGCAAAATGTTGTCCTCCCCACAAATCTCACGTCCTGAGACTCGAGATGTGGTGCTTAACATTATACATGTTGTTTACCTGAGTCACCTCCTAGGGAGGTCAAAATGTCATCATTCATGTGATCTTCACCTAATAAAGATTCAAGGACTTCAAGGTTAGTTTGATCAGTATCTAAATCAGGAAATAAGTCTGATAAACATTCAGGGTCACACGCATTATCATGGAACGCAGGCAGTATATTTTCGTTTTGCATTTCCTGAAGTAAGAAGTCCAGATCCTCTGACGTACTCTTTAATTATCCTGTGCAGCCTCCCATTGTTTGTAAGTTAATGTCTTTCAGAAAGTAAACTTTCAATTTCAGTTTTCTATATAACTTGTTCAGGTCGACAAAAATGTTAGACATTTACTGCAGGTGTCGGTATGAAACTGAGCCCTTCCTGTAGTACTTCTGTTTAAGTAACATTCAGGGTATAACTTGAAATATTCAGCACTTGCAGCTGACATCCTTCTTCCTGGCTTTCAGAGCCTTCTCTGTTCTTTATTTTTTTTATTTGTTTCAGTTTCAGAATTACAATCTTTGAGCCAAACTGGCTCTTTTACAAAGGCTCCAAGTCAGTAGAAGAACAGACAAAACAGTACAATTTACATCATATGACGAAAACATACAATAGCCAAGTGACAAGACTATTTTAGAAGCAAGATAAATGTGGAGTATAACCTCAAATACAAATACTTTTATTACAGAAATATCTCCAGTCTATAGGTCTAGTTACTAAGTGCAGGTTGCTTGTAGTTGGCAGCCAAAATTGGCTTTGTCAAAGAAAAAGGGGAGTTATGGAGAGTAATGGCATGGGTACAGAGGAGGCATATTGTATCGTGTTATTAGGGATAGGAGAAGGGGGTATGGTGATGAGGAAGAACAGTGCTGTATGCACGGGGGCAGCCTAAGGGAAGAGTAAACCAAGTGGAGAGGAGGGGGTGAGGACTCGTGGGGTGAGAGGGGTAAGAAGGTCAGGGGGTAAGGGTTGGAAGTCTGGGACAGGATGGAACTCCCCATCGCGCACAGCGGTTGCACTCTTGGGATTCTTTCCAGAGGCGGCGGAGTTCTTTTTTGAATTGGCCAAGTTTTTAAAGTGAAAAAGGGAGGGACGGGGTCAGTCGTTCATCCAGAGAGGGACCTCTGGGTGAAGGAGGTTCATTTGTAAGGTACATGCAATACCCCTCTAGCAGAGCTTTGGATTGTTTTAGTGTTGGGGTTACATTGGAAAAGCTTCGAAGCTGACTCTGGGACCAGTCCTAGGAGGGTTTTTTTTTTTCCTATGATACATGCCTGGTACTGGGACCTTAGAGGTAATGGGAGCCAGCCAGTTGCAGAGTAGAGACTGCAAGAGTGGGAATACTGATTAGCTCCTAGAACAAGTCGGCAGGCTTTATTGAGCAGGAGTTTAACCCTTTTGAGAGCAGTTTCAGTGGCCGCACTATAGATAGCCATAGTCAATGATGGACAGTATTGAGCTTTTGGTGACAAGGCTGAGGGCCTCAGTGGTCATAGCATTTCTGTGTCGGTAAAGGAGTCCGAGTCTGATGTTGGCTGTTTTCACGACATGGTCAGTATGGGTGTTGAAAGAAAGGGTGTTGTCTAGGAATAATCCCAGCTATTTAAAGGTAGTAACCTGTTTGATTACGTCGCTTTTGTTACTTAGTATGGTAAGTGGGCCACCCTGCTTTTTTGAGCTTTGTAGGGCAAAGTGCATTGCTTTTGGTTTTCTGTAGTTCAAGAGGAGTTTGTTGTGAGCAAACCATGACTCTAGTTTGGTAAAGCTACTTTGAAGGGTAACTGTTATTTTGTGGAGGTGTGTTCCTGGTACGGAGACCACTGCATCGTCTGCGTAAAGCAGCATCTTAGCAGGGCATGCATTTGGCAGGGAATTGATAAAGAAGCTGAATAGTAAGGGCCCTAAAATTGATCCTTGTGGGACACCCAGAGTGACATTCTGGGGTTCAAAGGATACACCTTTTATCCTAACACACTGGGACCTGTGCGAGAGGTAGCTTGAGAACCAGGACAATGCATTGGTGGAGAGGCCAAGGGCTGCGAGGCTGTTGAGCAGGATGTGATGACTGATGGTGTCAAATGCTTTGGTTAGGTCAATAAAGATTGACCCAACTGTTTTTCCACCATCCAGGCAGTTATATAGGTATGAAGTAAAGTCGGTGAGTGCAGTAATAGTGCTGTGGGATTTATGGAACCCATGCTGCTGAGGGCAGAGTAGGTTATATTTGTTGAGGTAATCCGGTGAGCTGATCTGACACAATTCTGCCTAGGGCTTTTGAGAGGGGGTGGTTAAATAGATATAGGGTGGTAGTTGCTTATGGTCCTGTCTTCACTTTAAGGGGAACTGTAATTAGCCCAAATCACCAACCCCTGCAAGCCTCACACTCCGATTAAGGGTTTTGAAAATAAAGTTCCTTGTGTTGTCACTTTCCACTTACTTTATTTAATTTTTGAAAAGTCCGACGGGTGCATTTATTCCTTGCAGTCTTGTAGGCTGCAAAATCTGCTTGTCTTCCGGTAGCTCTTGCTACATGCCAGAGGTTGTCCCTGTTTTTCATTAGTTCTAAGAGGGGCCATTAAGCAAAGGATTGGATGCCCCTTTTGTTTTGGATGTTCTGAATGGTGCGAATAAGTCGCAGGCTTTATTGAAGATGGTAATAAAGTATTCCAGTGCCTGGGTAGGGTCAGGGCAAGTGACAAGGGGAGACCAGCCTGTGTCTCTCAGGCAGCTCTTGAAGAGGCCAAGTTGCCCTTTCCTCAGGGAGTGTTTTTTCTGGTTTGCATTGTGTCCTTAGGGCACCTGTTAGACCAGGCGCAGATAATGGGAGAGTGGTTGCTCAAGATGTCTGGCAGGACGATGATATTTTTTATGTGCTCGGAGGAAGTAGCTAGGAGCCAATCAGTGAGTGTTCCAGCACCTGTTTGATAGTTCATTCTAGTTGTTTGATTTACCATCTGCGTTAGGTAAAGGGCATGTATTTTATCCCTGACGGTAACTGTCTCATTAACTAGGTGGTTCGAATTAAAGTCCCCAAGGATAACCTGTTCCCAGCCCTGCTTTGCTTTTTTGACATGTTCAGTGAATAACTCGAGTCCTGGCCCTTGTTTTCCTGGGGTTATGTAAACTGTTGTAACAGAGTTTTACCTTGTTGGCCAATTGAAAGTTTAATGGAGAGTATCTGAGCTTCCTTGGCATTTGTATTGTAAGACATAATTTGTCCGCAGATGCTGCTGCTCAGGTAGACTAGGCACCCACCCCCTCGTTTGGAGAGCCTGTCTGTATGAAAGATGGTGTAACCATTCAGAGAGATTGAGGAGTCTGGAACCATGTAGGAGAGCCAGGTTTCTGTGACAGTGAGAACATCAGATTTGTGAACTGTTACCCAAGGTTGGAGTTGGGCAAGTTTGTGCAGGAGGCTACAAATGTTAATAGTGGCAAGTTTTATAGAACCAGCAGGCTGGGGGTTGTGGTGGTTGGCGGGTCCAGGATTGAGGTGAATATTCCCAAATAGGAGCAGGAGGATAATAAGTAATCTGGCAAGGTATCATTTCCACCACGTTCTTGCTATTCGAGCTAGCCTGCTGCTGCTGTGGGGCCTGAATGTGCAGGGATCCCTGGAGGAGATGTTGTAGCACATCAGAGCCAGTGTCAGGGGAGATAGGAATGCATCGGTGCATCCTGTGGAACTCATAGAACAGGTATGTGTCAATAGGGATTTCGAGCTGGATATCAAGTGTGACCGAACTAGTTGTTTGTATACTTCGATTTATTGCCATATCACTAAGGGGAGTGGAGGTGGGTGCTGGCTGGTCATTTTTGAGGGACACGCCATCCTTTCCGTCATGACCCACTGTCAGGTAGTTAAGGAGAAAAAAGATCATCACATTCACCAGCTGTGAGCTCATTTTGGAGGCGTCTTGTTTCCTGTCACTGTAAGAGAAGTACGGTGAGCAGGCTTCAGTTGGAGCAAGCTAGAGGGGGGAGGAGGTGTATTTAATGATTTAATGATTCTTCCTGTTTCTCCGTCTACCCCTTCTGCCTCTTCTAGTCTTTCAGAGTCTTTTTCTTATCTCCCCACCTCTGTCCTTCTGTCCGGGTCCAAAAAGGAGGTTGGTGACCACTACTGTTGTTCGGATTCTTTTTATTCCTTCTGTTTTGGTTTCTACTTTTATTTGATTGAAAGCGGACTCTGGAGTGGCCCCTGCTAACCAAGCGTCTTTATGCCCACTCAGTGATGTACCCTTTATGGTAAGCAAGAGTGTAGGAGGAGAGAGACAGAGTTCAAAGTATCAGATGGAAATAAAACTGTCAGATTTGCTCACTGGAACTGCATGCTGTACAACTAGCAGGGTTACTGATTTATAATAAATCTCTAACTGTTCAGCGGAATCTAGATGTACAGTTATGGAAAAAGTAGAAAACAATGTTACTTGTTAATGGGAGTTTCACCAAAATATTCAGTTGTTCAGCTATCCTTTTCCTATCTGTGTATGAGAGAGAGAGAGAGAGATTGTGAGGGTGGGGGATAGTTGGAGAGGCAGGCATGCTGCATGAGTGTAGGTAGGGTCTATTGGAAAAAACAGATCTACCCGGGTAGTTCTACAGTAGTAAGAGTCTGGGTGCAGAAGCAAATGTCAGGTAGAAAGCAGTAAATATCTGTCATTACTTGTCATGCATAGTTTACACGGAGGTGATAATGTAGTTTGTATCTTGGATGAGTTTTCAGGGCCATGACATGATTTTCCGTTTGATGTGCATTCTGATTTATGCCAGTATCCAGCGTTGTCTTGGTTATTGATTTTTGGAAAGGACACGAAAAACTTGTGCTCTTGAATTATTTTTTTATTTTATTTATAAAACTACTTTGCCAATTACATACTTAAGACAAATGTTCTAAACTGGCATGTTTGCGTCTTGGGCTGACAGTGTACCCTAAAGGTGAAAATAACCAGCAGTGAACAGCCATGGTACATGCAACGTCTGTCCTTCGGAAAAAAAATAGAGCAGGCCACAGGAAACGGAATATCTTGATGCTTGTGGATTTAAATGCTGTGTACAGGAACATGCCGGAGAGAAAATCTGGGTGGAGGGGTGCTGTGAAGAGGTCTGTGATTTCAGTTCTGTTTCAGTACTTTTTTTGTGTTCATTTATCACAGCTGCATAGAGGGTGATGGGTGCCTGTGATAAACAAAAATAAAGTACTGAAACTGTGGATCTCTTCATTCCCTCACCACCCCTATATTTTCTCTACAGAGTACATCCGACATCCTAAGTTAGAGTCCCACAACCTCGACTGGCATATTGTGTAACTCTGAAACTCTTAAGTCATCTGAACTCCTACATGTTCCTTGATCACCAGTGAAAAGGGGTGGGGGGGGGGTGCCCAGTAGATCTTACCTATTAACAACAAGTTGAAAAGAAAAACATAACCTGAAATAAATCAGATTTGTTCACTCCTTATTCTAGCAATTTAGTTGTATGGAAACATATTGCACTAGTTATACAAAAGAAAACATATTCAAGGGTGTACTTATGAGTTTTTTTACACACCCTTTATGTGTGATAACCTTGCAAACTTCTCAGTTTTCATTCTTTTTTTTTTTTGCTATAATGGCTCTTTATCCTCCTAGTCCAGGGGCAGTGGGGCAGCTCTGACTCTCTTCCTCTGAGCCGGCCACTGCGTCCCATGAGACCTACCTCAGTCAGTCTCTTCTCTCTTGAATATCACTTGGAGGCAGGGCCAGAGAGAGGAAGGTCATTGTCCCTCTCCCCCCCAACCCGATACACAAATCCAGAGCGGACTGATCTTGGTCCCGGGTGACGGCGTGGACCCAGGCAGATCAGGCATGGCTTCATTAAGCCCCTGACACCTTTGTCACGCCCCACCTTCACCATAGGACATTCAGCGAGTATGTGGAGGTGCTCGTACAGAATATCCCTCGGCTCCCTCCCTTCTTACCGCCTGCACTGCACTACCACCAGGCCTGCACCTAGTGGCAGTCGCAGGCTGGGCTGACATGCCTCCTTGAAAGAGGAGAGCAGTATGTCGGACACTCAGTCCTCTCCCACCCCGGCCAACCCATGGCAACCTGAGCTCGTTCACTCGAACTTGGGTCATCAGCATGGGAAAAGGTAAGGCATGCACTTGGTGCCTCGTCCCTCTTCACCACTGGGCTGGCTTTTTACTCTCAGTTTAGACAGGATCACACATTTCAGATGTATAAAAACACAAAAACCAAAACTCATACTACACACTTGTAGATACGTTATTCCCTTTTTCTGCACCAAAGCAGAAGTTGATACAGTAATTGCTTTGCATAAAAAATAATTAAATCATATCACTTTGCTAATTGTAGTAGTCTTTATTGTTTGACTAAAAAGTACAGTTTTAAAACAATATAATTACAGAGTTAAGCAGACAATACATAGAATAAAGTACATGAACATAGCGGTAAACAAAAAAGCTTACTGCATAATTAGAAATTGTCACATTAAAATTCATATTACATTGGCATCTAGACCTTTCATTTTTTGTATTTTAATTTTACTAGCTTGATAGTAAACATTTGTCAGCCTGACTATAGTATCATCATCTTCTGTAGTAAACAGAACAGTAGTAAGAAACTCCTTATCCAGAGTATTCCTGGTATTAGTTATTGACCAAAGGCAGTCAGCTCTAGGATTAGTATACCAGTCACCTTCCCACAAAACGTGGAATAAATCCTCTTTCTCTACTAAAGTGCAATAGCATTTCTTTGCAGATTGTGGAAGTTTTTTAAATCTCGCTACATTCACATTATTATTGAAACATTCCATCTTGTATTTGGTGTACGCATTCCTTATTACCAGCTCAGAATATCTAAGTAATATTTAAATCCATGATCGCCTTGAAATAGGATGAACCAGGGTGAGTATCTTGAGGTGTTGATATAATCCGAGTCATTTTTGAACCAACTGTTTTGAATTGTTTCTCTTATATATTTAACATGTTTCCAGCCAAGCACAATGTTCCTATCATGTTAGCCTTTGAGTTTCAATAGATCGTACTTCAAGAGGCTTAGAACTTTGTCATACCAGCTACTGATGTCAAGTTCATTCTTATGCCACTCTACTTTTTCAATATAGCACTTGTAAAGCAACCTATGTTTAGACATTCTAGTGATTTTTAACCGGTAATTCACTTTTCTTATGTCGACCAATGCTCGGACATCAATTATTCCTAATTCACTCCTTATATATGCCTTACTCCTAAAGTTGCTCTTTAATACTTTATGTATTGGAATAGTTAACTTATCCAGATTTTTGTGTTCCCAAACCTAAATGCCATTTAAGATTTGTGCAAAGAGTTTAGTCCTTATCGCTGTAAGAAGAGGCCGGATAGAATTGCCTCCATATGTATAATTACATTTATTCAAACTATTAGCAGTTTTTACTGTCTGCATCGAGAAACAATTGAATTGTGCCAGCCAAGAAAAATTTGAGGAATAAGTGAGACCCAAATAAGTATAATTGTTTGTACTGGGGAGTTTGTCTTTGCCCAGGAACCAAGAACCAATGGGCTGTTTCTGCCCAAAAAAACATAATTTGGGACTTCTGCTTATTGACTTTTAATTTTAAAACTTCTGGCGCATTTTGATTTAATAAATTTAACTGTTTTTGAAGTCCCAATTCAGATAAAGACATTAAAATAATATCAGCCTAAGCTGAAGCAGAACAGATGACAAGTCCTATTTTGGGTGCGTCCGAGATTAAATTATTCAGTTTTCTTAGAAGACCATCAGTATATAAAGAGAATAGAGAGGGAGCCAGTACACACCCTTGACGCACCCCTCTATTGACGAGAAATTTTTTTGAAACCTCACCCTTGGAACCCAATCTTATAATGGCCCAATTCTCACTGTATAAATTAGAAATAATACCGATTAGGGCTGGATCAATACCTCTGTCTCTCGGCGGACACCATAATGTTAACCTATCTATTGTGTTAAACACTGACGAGAAGTCAATAAATGCATAATATATTTTTTGTTTTCTTAAGAGTGTGTATTTTTCGATAATATGTGCCAGAATAAAGCAGTTATCAATAGTTGAGTAATTATTTCCAAACCCAGCCTGGACTTCTATGATACCACCTGTTGTAAGCTCTGTTTGTAAGTTTAATTTTTCCAGGATAATCTTGGAAAATATTTTGAAGTTTATGTCAAGCAGGCTGATCGGCCTGTACATCTTGGGGTCATCTACTTTCCCCTCCTTATGACCAGGAATGACCAGTGCTCCTTTCCACAGTTCAGGAAAGTATTGCTCTCTAATGCTCCTGTTATAAGTTATTTCCAACAGTTCACACCAAGTAAAAGTGTTAGTAAGATATACTTCTGCTGGAATTCTGTCCAAGCTGGGAGTGTAAATTTTTATTGCTATGTAAACCTCTTGTCTAGAGATTGACAAATTGTTAAATGTAATAACTGCTGTACTGTAACTGTCCACTAGTTGGCTGTCATAGAAAATTTCAGAAGAGTGCTTCAGCCATTTTTCTTCCGAGATACACATATCTGGAGAGGATTTATATGTATTCGTGCCCTTGCTTACATACAGTCAGAACTTGTTTGTATCTTTTTTTACAATGGCTAGGAATCATTTTTTCCCACTGTAATTTGTAACATTGTACTTTCTTCTCTTTTAGCAATGTTTTGTATTTTTTCTGATCTTGATTTAGGCTATTGATCCACATTTTATCAGCAGTTTTCTTAATTTGTCTAAGCTTGGCCCGAAGTTGTCTTTTGAAGAATCTACACTCTTTATCAAACCCGCCAGTATCCATAGTTTTTGAGTTGCTTATTGTTTTCTCTACATGTGACTCTTTACATACATGAGCGAAAACACAAACAAGATGATCCCAAACTGCTCTAGCTGATTCTACCACAAAATTTAAACAGAATGAATGTAAATATGTCTGAAGTATATTTTTCAGAGCTTCTTCTAGATTGACTGACCAAATTGCCCTTTTATACTGAATGGATTCTACCTGGGCTAAAAGAGGATTTACTTGTGCATAACTGCCTTTTGATAAACCAGGTAATATTAAGGGGAAGTGGTCACTCTCGGTTCTGAAGCTTATCCCAGACAGTACTAGAACCTTAACAGAGGGCCAAGTCTAGAACAGAACTACCCGTCCTATTTATGTACATGTAATTACCTTCTGTGTCCCCACTGAGTCTACCATTAAGCAGATAGACATCTGTTTCCTTTAACATATTCACTAATTCAGTGCCAGAGACTCCCCAGAGTTGTTTTTCACTAAATTACTTCACTAATATAAATCAAACCATAATCTCATGTAGTGCTCAGTATACATTTGGCACCTTTTCGTACCTGTGGTACTTTGATTCATTTTTGGTTTATTTTTGTTTAAAATTGCTGATTTAATAGGTTGTATATGTAACCACCCAGTCCCCTGAGATTACAAGAATCCCATCACGTTATCCCTAGGAATGTAGAGGGCTCATTAGGAGCTCTGTGTAGATTACAACATTGTTTGCTCAGCTAGGCTGAGCAAAAAAATGGATTATGTCATTTAAACCAGCAGTACTATGAAAAAAAATGCGCTTTTTTGACAGTTTATTCCCTGTGCCTTGCTAATGATATACTGGTACTCTTTCTCGCCAGCATTGTACTATCGCCGAGTAATTTGTTCAGTTATTCTCTGCTTTTGTTTATATTTCTGCCACTAAGCATGTTGCATTGGAACCCCCTCTACTGCCAACTGCACAGGTGTATGACTTGCAGGAACATTGGGAATGGTCAGCAGAGGGTCCCTCTGCTGTTGTCAAAAGACGTGATGTGACCTGTAGAAAAAGCGTAACTAAAAATTAGTAAGCCGTCATATTTGTTGTAGCTCTACAACAATTCAAATAAATTACAAATATCTAAAAAACTAAAGATGACTGAAAAAAAACATTTACAGGTATGGAAACTGGAACTTTGGCCACATGCTTACAGCCAAAAAGCATAATTTTGATAGATCACTTCCTGGTTCAGTAGTACTGCTGCTTTAAAATCCTTGCAGCAGCATAACCCACTTTGGAATCAGCTGCTCTGGGAAGGTTTAGAATGTTCAGATGGTAGTGCAGTCAGTTAGTACTGAGCAGCAGTACAGAGAGGAACCCTGAGTGTGAGGTGCCTGCCGGCTTAGCCAGATAGCCAGGTGAAGGACCCTCGTTCCAGTATTTCTCACCCTAGTTAGTGAGACAACCACAGTGCCATCTGAAGTGGTGGAAACCGTCGATTCCAGGACACCTGTGTGTCATTTTCCTGTGAGAAGAGAGAGTGGGACTGCAGTTTGGTGTGTCCAAGGGGCAATCCCCTGGTGACCAGAAAGAAAGTCAGCTGCCATAGAGGAGACAAAGAATGTTTCCAGGTCTGAAAGCTATGGAGAGCTATGATGCAAGTGTGAATTTCAGTCTGATGTATGTATAGAAAAGTGCAACAAAGCTGTAGGTACAGAGACAGAGACTAACTGGAACGTGTTTTTCTGGCTTGCTGTCTGCTGGTTGTATGTGTCACAACTGAGGCTAGAGTACACCAGGCAGAGCCTCGGCCTCGCCACAGATGTGTGCTGAATGTTTTTAATTTACTGTGGATGTCTCCGGCACCGTGGTGAGGGTGGAGGGTCATTTTTGTGTAACCCCAATGGGATGGCAGAGGCTGGAAGGGGCTAGGGTGGCAGGAATACCATTCGAAACTCCAGTCACTGCTAACTGGTCTTGGAAGGGCATAAAGTTTAAGCCTGCAGATGTTAACTAAGCCCATCAGAGTTAGGATATGTTCTGAGTGTGTGGCAACCCACCACATAAATAGACACTTGTAGAGAAGAAAAGTAAACAACAATTTATTGATCAGCAAAAAGCCGTATACAATATAAAATTTTATACGTCACAAAGAGTGCAAATCATAAAAAGTTAAAACTACTGTCATGAGTCAAACATACACACATGATATAGCACCAAAGCAAAAAATGCCATGTTATAAGCTATAAATAAACTGTCAGTTATTTTTAATCATGATGGGTGAGTTTCATAATAATATAAGCCATGCTTTACAAGTGTGTGGTTAAGAGGAACTTTGCCAACAGTTCGATGATTCTCTTGTCTTTAGTTTTGAAGAGATAATCTAACATATTAGAGGGAGGGAGACTGAGACCTCTAAGAAGTTCACCCAGCCATTTCTTTTTTGATGCTTCATAGAGGGGGCATAATAGTACGTCGTGTTTGAAGTCATCTATTAATTCCAGACTGCATTTACAAAATGGGGAAGATATAGCCTTTTCCTTGTATCTGTACTCTATATAGTTTGCTGAATAACACTCAGTTCTAAATCTAGTGTAGATCCTCCTTAATCTAGAACGTTATCATAGAAAGGTATATCTCAAAACTACATGAAAATTTAATTGTTTTGTAGTAATCATGAAGTTTGAGTATAGAGAGCTGAGTAAGCAGAAAGTTCTCATCTAGTGCTCCCAGTCTGATATTAACATCCTGCTTAATTTCTACTAAAGGTCTATAATATACTTCATAAAGTAAATGTCCAAGGCCGGCTGGCATCATTACCTCCTTGATAAGCCAAATACAGGGATGAGTAAATCCCGAATTAGCCATTCTTATACTTTCTTCCAGGCACATTCTAGGGTATCTACTTTCAGGCAGCAAGAAAAGTTTGAGTAAGAATATAGTTTGTTGCTCCTGTATGAGGGAGAGTAAGGGGCGCTAACCTAATTCCAATGCTAAAATACATGTTGGAGTCCCTTGTGGTAGCATGAGGTTATGTCTGTACAGGTTATTTAAAATAGTTTGTAACCTTCCAGTCTATGCATATCCCCATGTTTCACAAGCGTATAATATGCTTGTTCTTATTTTGCATTCAGTACATTCATAGTTCCTTTAACTGAAGTTTTCCCCATTTTATTATTAAATATTTTTAGGGCATTCCCTGACGATCTCATTTTGTTTTGGATTATATCCATGTGTTGATGCCGGGAGAGGTTGTAGGTAAAATGGACTCCTAAGTAGTCATAATACTTTACCTTGTCTATGTTTACCCCATCTATCTTGAAGCTGGTGTTGTTTTTACTCTGTTTTCCAAACGCCGCTACTTTTGTTTTACCATAATTAATTTTTAGTTTATACTGTACACAAAGAGATTCAAACTTTATCAGTTTCCTTTTAAGTCCCAATGATGAAGTAGACAGCAGAACCAAATCATCAGCGTATGCAAGACAATCAGTCCTAGTGCCATCTACCTTAGGAGTGTGGAAATCGGGGTTAGAAATCTGTTCCAAAATTATGTTAATATATATATATTAAATAGGGTAGGTGTCAAAATGCATCCTTGTCTAACCCCTGTGTTTGTAAAGAATTTCTCAGTTAGATGTCCATACTGATCGTATTGGACTCTAGCCCAGGTAGTTTCATGTAGTCTAATGATAACATCCAGCAAGGAACTCTCCAGCCCTAATACTATAAGTGTTGTCCAAAGAATTTTCCTGTTGATGTTATCAAAAGCTGAAGAGAAATCCACAAAACGGCAATAGAGATTTGTTTTTCTGATTTTTGTATATTTCCAGATCAAACGATACATGACATAACAGTGTTGTATTGTGGACCTATTCTTCCTGAAGCCATTTTGTGTCTCATTCAGGATTGAGTTTTCTTCAGCCCAATCTAATAGTCTTCCCAGAATTATCCTTGTGAAGATCTTCTGAGAAACATCTATGAGGCTGATTGGTCTGTACATTTTCGGATTATAAGGATCCTCCTTTTTGAATATGGGGAATATGTGACTGCCTAGCCAACTTGGAGGACAAGGGAGTCCTTGTACAAGTCCATTAAATAATAGAAAAAGAAGTGGGCACCACCAGTTAGGAAATAATTTGTATAGGTCTCCCAAAATGCCATCAGGGCCTGGAGCCTTGTTAGATTTCAGTAATGATAATGCCTGGAAAATTTCTCCTTCCGTAATAAAGATGGGCCGTGGATAACACTTTTCTCCCCTGGGCTCTTGGACTGTGGTCATCTCTAGCTCAGTCTGAGAGAAGTAGAGCTCCAAGAAACAGAGAGTCCAGGATTTGGGTGTGATGTAGGCTTTTAGTCTATTGGAATATTTGTTGTAACCCTGAGATACTAATTTCCAGAAGCCTCTACCATCTCTGTTCAGTACGGACTGTCTTAGTTTTTCCCAGAGTCCATGGGAATATTTTTCCTGTGCCCTTT
Organism: Neoceratodus forsteri; assembly: GCA_016271365.2. NCBI lineage: Eukaryota > Metazoa > Chordata > Ceratodontiformes > Ceratodontidae > Neoceratodus > Neoceratodus forsteri. The sequence goes on along the minus strand of CM028135.1, from coordinate 1,102,039,755 downwards.
CTAAAGTTAACTTGTACTTTTCTCTTTCTGTCTTAAGCAGTTTGAAGTCTGCGATAGTTTTATTTCTTTTGTTTTTATGCGTTCTAAGTAGTCTGCCAAAAAGGTTTTTAGCCTGTAGGCAGTCTGCATTGAACCAAGACTTTTTATTTATCTGTTTACAAGAAGGTATTTTTTTCATGCACCATGGTTTCAGTATCATAGGTATCCTTTCCCAGCTTCCTAGGATATTAGTTGATTCATAAAAGTTTATAGTTAAATCATGTATGTTACACACTTCTCCAGTTTCAAGAGAAACTCAAAATTTGTATGGTAAAAAGGTCCCCAGATAATTCTTTTCTCCTTAATAATCTCCAAATTGTCCTCTAGGTAGCCTGCTTTCCTGTTTGTTCCAAGAGGACAATTCAGAGCAAGAGCAATGGGACAGTGGGCGGATTCCAGTCTATCCTTAACATCTAATTTCTGTACCAAATGGGTTGCCTCCAGATTAGTCCAAATTAGGTCCGGAGTAGAAGAACCCATAGAACCTCTAGAGGTAAAGGCCCCCAACGTATCACCCTGAGTTCTTCCATTTAAGAGACAGTAATTCCTGGATGCAAAAACTTCCAAGAGGACCCTACCTCTAGGGTTAAGTACCAGATCCTGCTAGAATCTTTTATAGGTGATGTTTTCATTAGCCAAAGGAAGCAAATAAATGAAGTCAGTATAATCGTCTTCCAGAAGACAGGAAGAAACTCTAGCATTGAAGTCTCCCGGAATAACTATAGGGCAGTCTGCATAGCTGTCAGACAGGTCATCTAGCAGAGTTTTCAAATTCTGAATAAATGTATCTGCTGTCTCAGAATGTCTAGATCTGGGGGCAAAATATATGTTACACAGAATTGCTTTCTCTGGGCCCTTATGGATTTGTAGAGCCAAAATTCCCTCTAGGTTTGTAGCTATTCGAGTAATTCCTAAATCTAACTGTGTTTTGATGAAAAAGGTGAGCCCCCTTTAAGCCTACCAAATTTTTTTTTATTTCTGGTGGCCGATAAAGTTATGGCTGTGTAACCTGCCAGTCCAGGAGTGGAATCTTCAGTGTACCATGTTTCCTGAATCCCTATTATGTCAAAGGACTCAAGAAAACTCAAAACCTCAGGGTCTGTTATTTTGAGATGTATACCCTCTGTATTCCAAGAAAGATTAGAGAGGGCATCCATCATGTTCCTTTTTCCCTCTGTATTGACTACCATCCCAGTAGTGGGCTCTTCAGATGCTAACTCACCAAGATCCTGCCGAGGTTGCCAATGTCAGGAGGAAGCCACGGTCAGCAATGGCGCATAAGTATTTGGGTCTTCAAAGTTTTCAAAGTTTATTAACAGAGACTCTGAGACTGTAGTCCCATCACAGGGATTCAGCCATGGGTGTCCGGGTCCAACTCTATCGGGTCCACTATATGAATTCCCAGAGGGTCCAATTTGCCCGCTGATGACAATATTCTGCTAAACAGATTGGGATTTTTAAAGGTAATATCAATCTGAGATGATAGACCTGTGTTGTCCTGTATGTTAATAGAATCCACCATATTCCAGGAAATATGTAAATCTAATGCTTTTTCTAGGAAATGGAGGAGGTCTAGCCTTCCATCTAGCATCCTTATCTGTAAATTTCCACCCAAACACTGCGATTGTTCTCCCAAGCCATGACTTTTTCTGGTTTTCAATGTGTTCATTAATCACTCCTAAAATTTTCCTCTGGGGTTCATGAGGTGCTTCACACATTTCATCCGGAGGGGGAGACTGCTCGTAAGGACTATTTTCCTTACTGCTGGGGGGCTCAGGGGTAAATCTTAGGACTAACATAGGGAATGTAATACCATAGCCCTTTTCCCTTAAGAGTAATGCCTTTTCTAAGATGGAATGGGCAGTCCTCAAGGATGTGCAATAGTACAGTTTTCCTGTAGTGCGGATTCAGTGATCTAAAAACTGATACTTCCTTTTCTAATTCAGGATAGGATAATTCAAGAAAGTTAAGTACCCAGGCAAGTAGTGATCTCTCTGTTTCGTTCTCTAATATGGCTACGTCGTGGATCTCAGTCAGAAATTCAGTGTTGCCACATTTCTGTAAAACAGGAGAGATGCTTGAAACATTTACTGGAATCTTACTAACAGAGTCATCTTTGGGGAGTGGGTTACCGAAGGTCTCAGTCTCCCTTTGGAAGGCAGTCAGTGACTCTCTGTTCACTATTGCGTCATAAGAGATTTTATTAAATGTACCATTTGAGTGGAGATTCGTCTCCTGCACAGCTAATTGTTTACCCTGATTTAAGTTCCTGTGTGGGTCCTGACGCTCCCTTATTTCCTGTGCAGTTGGCACTTTTAGATTTGTATGTGCCATTTGGATGTTTTTGTTTTTACTAGAGAAAGGCTTCCTTTTTTTTGATTTTTTGTTTGTTTTTGTTCTCTTTTTTGTTGACTCTGTGTTTGTCTATCAAGTTCACCATTATCCTGTATTTCTGAATTTAAGTTCTTTATATAGCATTCACATATTTTATTTTTATTAAAGGGTGAAGGGAGGTGTACCTGTATGCCTATGTTTGCCTCATCTATGGTCAAGGGTTCAGTTTCCAAGGATTCAGACTCAGAAGGATATTTTTTACTGCTGTTCAGGATTCTGTCCAGAAGTACTCTGTTATGAAATATGTCTGCTCTTATGTTGCATATCTCATTTTTAAGCATGTTAATATTTTCCAATATAACCGTGTCAGCGGAGTATCTGTTCTTTAAAATCTCTAGGGTCTACTTCGAGATAGTGGAAGTAGCCACCAGGTATGATTTATCAGCACACTGAATTTCATTTGTGGTGGGATCTGTTTCCTGGGAGGTCTGAAACCTCTGTGACTTGTACTTTCCCTCTATTTCCTTATCTGTTTCGTGAGTTGTATCCATCTTGTTTAATCCCTCGATAGTGACACGCAATTCTTTAATTATGGATTTTAGATCTGTGTGTTCTCCTAGCTTTCTGTTGGGATCTGAGGCTAGATTATTATAGCTGTGTGTAAATTGATCCTGCTCTGTCGGTTGTCCTTTGGTTCTGGAGAAAAGCCTAGGTGATGCGAGTATCTCTGGATGAATACGGTGGAATGGAGGGGACGTGTCTGAGGTTGGGGAAAATCTCAGCTCCAGATCTTCAGACCTCTCTAGCTCCTCTATGTCAGACCTATATGTGTCCCATGCGTATTGATCGTAGGAAATGGAATCATCGGACTATATGGACATGCCCCAGTCTTTTCTGGAAGAGTTTTCAAAGGAAGCTTCAGGGTGGTTGCCTAATCCGTTTATATGGTTGGTCAGACTGGTTGCTACCAAAATAGGGGTCGAGCTATGATTAGGGCCCTTCCCTTTATTACTCCAAAAATCAGTTATTTTAAGTTGTTTCCTACTTTCCAAAACATTTACAAGTGGGGAAGAAGGAGGAAGACCTTCATGTCTTCTCTCCAGGTTAGCATTTTCCATGAGTAGCTTCTCCTTTTGTTTATTTGGGTTATTAGAGGTATTAGAAGTATTATTTTTATTTTTATATTTATCTTTACCCCCTCTATCTTTCTTGATACGCATGTGAGAAGTGACTTCTTTAGGATCATCTAATATTTCAATGACTGAGCTGGAACAAAGAGCTTCTCCTGAAGTTTGGTTTAAAACACTGCCCTTTCCACTTCTAGTAACAACCATTTTAGAAGTAGGCTACAGTATAAATGCAAGGATAAAAAGGAATAATTACAGATTACATGATAATCTAAAAGTACAAAAGGCAATGCAGTTTCAACACTAGGGTACAAATTATAAGTCTAAAATAATTGTTCAACTTTGTTGAATTGTTATAAAATAAGTCTGTGTTCAGCCTAGAAGAAGTCAAATAAAGAACACAGATGATGTAATTCAGATATCAAGTATCAGGTATCAAACAGGTGTACGGTCAGTAAATTTCAAGGGATAAAGCTGGAATACTTCACCACTTCACCAGTTCCATTTCCAACACGAGCAGCAAAGGCAGCACAGAGTTCCCGTGATGAAATCAGCCCAGACCAAAGGAGAAGTGATCACCGGAACCACAGCCCATACCAATATCGATGCCAGAGCCAATTCCAGGGTCTCTCAAATGAAAACAGGAGTTTCTAGGGACATGGATATGTTGTTCATCCACACTGTCTGGCAGGTTCCTTGCCGCTTTAAATCTTGCCGGAAGGTCTTCAAGCTGGCTCCTCCCACCCACCTGGGTGGTAAAACTCTCGGCTCCGCCCCATGACGCCAGATCTTCCTTACCGCTTGGAAGCTCAGGTTCCCTCCTTAACGCTCTGCGTATAAGACTGGTTCCTAGTTCTTCGAATTTTCGAAATTAAAAAGTTTTTGCTAAAAAGACTTCGGTCTTCTCTCCCTCGCGGCTGCGATGGACAAATCGACTCCCGGTTTCCGGAGATGCCCTTGCGGGCAGAAGATGTCTCGGACGGATCCGCACTCCATGTGCATTTACTGCTTGGGCCTTGAGCACGACCCGCAGGCCTGCGACCTGTGCTCTTCCTTTTCGGCCTACGTCCTCGAAGACCGTGCTGCCCGTTTACAACTGGGCGTCGAGAAGAGATTTCCTCGGTTAAGTCAAAGAGGCCCGGTCGGCGGTGTCCATGGCGGCGTTCGGCGGATCAGCTCGAGTAAATGATCGCCCGAGGAGGCAGGCTGGCCGCTTCTACCTCGGCCGGCATTTGTCCCGCTTATCTCGGTGCCTCTTATTCGGCTTTTTAAGGAGCTTTGTCTGACCTTCTCGACAAAAGGTGAGGGTCCAACTTCTTCTGGACCGCTTTCTCAGTCCAAAAAGAGAGACAAGAGTAAGTCTCACTGCCGACGCTCTTGGAGCGGGAAAGATCCCTCTCCCTAGTTGTCGGCCGTCGACTTCAGTCGACTGCTCGCCACTGGTTTCTACAGTGTCCCCATCAGGCCAGTTGACCGAGACTCCGCCGACGCGGGTCGAGATTTTTCTCGACCCGTCTGGACGGGTTGTTGGCTGGAGAAGCTGAGAATCCCTCTCCCCGTTCCCCGGTGGGAGTTGAGGATCCCGTCGCCCGCCTGTGCCTCCGGTTCCGGAGCTCGGTGGAATGTCTCAACTGAGGGGAGTACCGATTCCCCGCGACACCTTCCTCGCGACCGCCCCTCGCCCAGCCGAGGTTCTCGGCCCGTCCGACGCTCGGGTCCAGCCGATCCCGCCGCCTAGGCGGTCTCGGTCTCGCACTGCTGGAAGCGGCGCCGCCACTCTTCCTCTTCCTCCTCCCTCGACGAGGGAGGCTTCAGCGCAGTTGCGCCGGAGTATGAGGAACTCATGGCAACAGCTCCTTCTGACCGGAATAAGCCACCGCCGCCTTCCCGGCCATTAGTGGCTTGTCACGGAGCGGCGAAACAACCCCTCGCTTTAGCCGAGGAGCCTGTTCCCAGGCCGGTTGTTCGCCATTCCACGTCGCCCCTGACGATCTCGTGGAACCTCCACCTCCACAGCCGCTAGTTGGGGCTCCGACCAAAAATTCTCGGTCGGCTTCAGGGACTGCCCCATAGGTTGTCTGTCACCTCACTCCCGATAGACCTCGGCAGGTGGAGGGTGGCTCAGGCCCGAGGCAGCTTTTTGAGGACTCTTCCGAGTCCGAGGATGATTCCTCCCTTTTCTCCAAGCGAATGGACTTGGAGTCCTCAGGAGGACAGTCGGTGGACGATAGCCCTTCGTCCTTCCTAGGATTGCTTCGGCTCATCTCGGAGTCCACCGGGATGAAGCTCGAACCCGTTTCTAAATGGGCCAGGTATCCTCTCACGGAGATTCTGGACCGAGGGGATTCCCACGGAGGCCTTTCGGTGGCCGAGGCCATAGTGGAGTCGGCCTTGGAGCTCTGGCAGCGCCTGCTTCCTGTCCTCGTTCCGGCCAGGATGGCCAGGAAGGTATCACGGTCCTTACGGTTCCCTGTCCGGTTTTTGGAACACCCTCGGCTGAGGGTTGGTTGCCGACAGCTTTTCGCGCGGCGAGAACGCTAGGATGGGACAAACCTCCCGACAAGGAGTCCAAGAAATTGACTATGCCGGTGAAAAGTCTATGCTGCATCCTCTCTCGGCCTTCGCCAGGCCAGTTCAGCCGTCCTCATGGCACATTTTTCTCATGCCCTGTTGCACTCCCTGGATGAGGTCGTCCCTCATCTTCCCGCGGATCTGCAGACTACGGTCAGGCAGGTGCGGTACCAGGGCAGGGCAGTGGCCAAACAGCAGCTCCAGACTGCTTTAGACATTGGGGACTCATGTGCCAGGTCTGTGGCGGCCGCAGTGGCTATGCGTCGTCGGACTTGGCTGAGGATATCCACCTTTACTTCGGATACCCAGCACAAGTTGGCGGATGTTCCCTTTTTGGGGACTGACCTCTTCGGCCCTGGGGTGGAAGGTCACCTGCAGAGGATCGAGAAGTCCAATGCTACCTTGGACTCTGTCTCTTCCGCTCAGAAGGACAAAGGCGCAAACCACAGCCTAAGCTCTTCGTCCTTCTGCGCCTCAGCTGCCCAGCCCAGCAACGTCAGGGCCAGCAGGCTCGGCTTGGCATCCCAAACCCAAGCCCGGAGCTTCCTCCAACAGGAAGCAGGGAGGTAAAGGCCCAGGAGGTCCCTCGGCCGGTCCCTCCTCCAAGCCTGCCCAGTGACGGGCTGAGGGGTGTCGCCCCCAACCCCGTCACCTCACCCCAGGTTCCCTCGTGGGGACGGCCCGCACTTCCTTTCCACCTGGTCCGTTATTACCACGGACAGATGGGTACTGGAGGTGGTGGGAAAAGGCCTGCCTCAGGGATCGAAAGGCTCCGCCTTCAGAGCCGCCGCGACCGGGGCCTCGGGTCCGCAGCCTTACCGTCGGCTCATCGGCCGACATCGCCTGCTCCTCCAAAAGAGGTGATCAGGGAGGTAGCGGATCCTCCCTCAGACCCGGGTTTGTGTCCAGGTACTTCCTGGTTCCGAACGGACGGGGCTGGCGCCCATTCTCATCCATACCACCCGAACAAGTTCCTAAGGTCTCGAACCTTCAGGATGGTCACTCTGGCTCAGATAATACATCCCTGGAACACGGCGTGTGGTTCTGTTTCTGACCTGCAGGACGCGTTTTTCACGCCCCTATCCATCCGCCACATCGAGATTCCTTCGCCGAGCGGAGGGATCCTCTTCGAGTTCCGAGCCATGCCCTTCGCCTGTCTCCAGCTCCAAGGGTCTTTACCAAATGCATTGCAGTGGTGACAGTTTTCCTGCGGTGCCGAGGGGTCCGGGTGTACCCTTACCTGGACGATTGGCTGATAGCAGCCCCCTCCAGACAGGAGGTGGAGCGGTCCAGAGATCTGGCCCTCCAGGTTTGCTCTCAAGTCGGCCTTCTCATCAACGAGGCCAAGTCGGAACTCGAGCCGAAGCAGGTGATTCTGTTTATCGGGGCAGAGCTTGACTATCTTCGAGCCAGAGCACGGCTCCCGGCGGACAGGGACGAGGTTCTTACCTCCTTTGCCCAGTCATTTCTGGTTGGGCAATTGCGCCCTGCCCGGGACTTCCTGCACCTCCTGGGTCTCATGGCGGCCTGTACCAGCGTGGTCCGTTGGGCACGCTGGCACATGCGCCCCCTTCAGTGGGGACTGGCCAGCCAGTGGTCACAACGCTGCGATCCATTGGACCAGCTAGTGATGGTGACCCAGGAGATGTGGAATGCTCTCCAGTGGTGGACCATTCCATCTCATCTGCAGGAGGGCATCCCGTTTGTCTGCCCCGAGCCGACAGTCTCTCTATCGACCGATGCCTCTCTGATGGGTTGGGGTGCCCATCTGGGGGAACACCGAGCGCACGGCCTCTGGTCCCCGCGGGAGTCCCGATGCCACATCAACCTGCTGGAGCTCCGAGCGGTCCGCCTAGCTCTCACCGCCTTTGCTCCGTTTCTCCGGGGTCAAGTGGTCCGAGTCCAGACGGACAATACCACGACCATGTACTACCTAAACCGCCATGGCAGGACGCATTCCATGCTTCTTGCAAGGAAGCTCTCCGCATTTGGTCACTGTGCGCAGCCTGGAGGCGGATCTCCTAGCCATTCATGTGGCAGGAGCCTCCAACACCCTGGCCGATGCCCTGAGCCGGATAGGGGCTGCATCTCACGAGTGGTCTCTCCTGCCGGAGGTAGTAAAGATCTGTTCTCCCACTGGGGCACACCTCAGGTGGACCTGTTTGCCTCAGGAGAACGCTGGCTGAGGCTGTTTCATGCCCGCCTCAGCAGGGCTCGCTGCAGGGGGATGCCTTTTCGAGGCTGTGGACCCCGGGCCTCTTCTACGCCTTTCCCCCATTTCCCTTGATTCACAAGGTGCTTCTCAAAGCAAGGAGGGACAAGGCGCAGGTGATCCTGATAGCCCCAGACTGGCCCCGCCAGTTCTGGTACCCAGATCTCCTCAGCCTCAGCTCCAGGCTCCCGAGGCAGCTTCCAGCTCACCCGGACCTGCTCTCAGTCAATCAGGGGAAGGTGTTCCATCCGGACCTTCAATCCCTGCACCTGACGGCCTGGTTCCTGAGCGGCTAGAGTTCCAGGCCTTGGGTCTTTCCGACGAGGTCCTCAATGTTGTTGAGGCGTCCCGTAAGGAGTCGACCAGGAAATGCTATGCCTTCAAATGGAAGAGATTTTCCATTTGGTGTCAGGGCAAGGGCTTGGACCCTTCCTCCTGTCCTTTGGCAAGCATCTTGGACTATTTATGGTCCCTTTCTAGTCAAGGGCTTGGTCGACGCCTAAGGGTGCACCTGGCAGCCATCTCTGCTTACGGGCGTGGGCGGGGGCAGTCGGTGGCGCAGGAGAAGGTGGTCTGGCGCTTTTTCAAAGGCCTTGATCACATTTCCCCTCCCGTGCGAGAACCTCCACCTCCGTGGGATTTACTGCTGGTACTGGCTAAGCTCATGGGCAAGCCATTCGAACCAATGCACAGGTGTGAACTCTCTCACCTGTCGTGGAAGACCGCCTTCTTGGTGGCTATCATGTCAGCCAGAAGGATGGGAGAACTCCAGGCGCTCTGCATTGAGTCTCCTTACCTGGTCTTCCACAGGGACAAGGTTGTCCTGCGCCCCCACCCGAAATTCCTTCCGAAGGTGGTGTCGGAGTTTCACCTTAACCAGGTGTTGACTCTGCCGGTGTTCTACCCCAATCACACCTCGGAGGCCGAATACAGGCTCCATACTTTGGACCCTAGAAGGGCGCTCGCTTATTATAAGGAGCGCACGGCTGAAATTCGGGGAGAGGTTCGCCAGCTGTTTGTCACCTACGCTGAAGCCGCACCTGGCAGACCTGCAGCCAAGCGGACGATAAGCAGGTGGGTCACCTCCTGCATAGATCTCATATGTTGGCGGGCATGGAGCCTCCCAGAGGGATAAGAGCTCATTCTACCCGCCATACTGCTGCATCGGTGGCTGCTTCCAGGGACGTCCCTATCCAGGATATCTGCAGGGCTGCTACCTGGAAGTCAGCACACACCTTCATCACCCATTACCACATCGACCTTGAGTCACGCCGGGATGCTGGTTTTGGGGCCTCGGTTCTCCAGTCTCTATTCCCTAAGTAGGGGGTGTGCGCCTTGCCTCCCTCCTCCCGGAGAACTGCTAGGAGTCTGCCAGACAGTGTGGATGAACAACATATCCATGTCCCTAGAAATACAGGTTACTCACCTGTAACAGGAGTTCTAGGAATGGTATATGTTGTTCATCCACACGACCCACCCGACCTCCCCAGCTTCGACGCACAACCTGAGCTTCCAGCGGGCTAGATCTGGCGTCATGGGGCGGAGCCGAGAGTTTTACCACCCGGGTGGGTGGGAGGAGCCAGCTTGAAGACCTTCCGGCAAGATTTAAAGCGGCAAGGAACCTGCCAGACAGTGTGGATGAACAACATATACCATTCCTAGAACTCCTGTTACAGGTGAGTAACCTGTATATCCGAGACGGTGCCCAGCAGAAAGTCCGGCGATTTGAGTTTATTGCTGACGATACAAGTTATAGTACTGTTCTCCATTGCCTGATTCCTGGAAGAGGCACGGACCAGTTTATAGCATCCTTAATATAATAGTTAAATGTGTGTTATAGCACAGGTAACATCATCGTCCAAGGGAGTGGCACTTGTTTGGTAGTTTTTCCACCACCACATTATCTGTGTCCACTGAAAAAAAAAAAAAAAAGAAAAATACGATGGGGAGGGATTATTAGGAGAAGCGCCTCCCACCCCACTCCTATCTCTCTCTCTCTCTAGACTACTGTTAAAACTAATTATTGCCATTAAACAGTGCTTATAAAGGGAAAGATAATATCGTGGCTATCGTGGCTAAAAAAGCTAGGGAAACCTAACTTCTGACTAGAAACTAACTAACTAACAGAGTAAGATGGAATAAAAAAGGTATAACTCTCTTAAATCTTGTGCGTTCTGCTCGTACTTTAATTCAGGGTAGAAGTCTGCTCTGTAAGTCTGTAAGGTCAGAAAGTCATAGGAGGAATCTTATAGAACTAGACTTTTGGATCTTAATTAAAAGGCGTGATTTTCTGTGCAAAAATAAAAAACTACGCAATGCCACAAGGCATCAAAGCAGCATCTTGAGAGCATTCAAATGGAGACACAGCAGGGGAGCTTAGAATTTAACAGCCGTTTCTCCACCAGTCTACACCATAACAAAGGGTGCACTGAATAATTAAAGGGAGAGTGAACAGGCTGTTAATATAAAATAAAAAGGGTAGGTCAATTAGGTCAATTAAGTCGAACAATCAGTTGGCTGAATAAACTCTCTGAGGGCTCGATTATTTAATTAGTTACAGCCCTGCAGCAGCGGCAGTGATAACAAATAGAATGGTATTTTAAATTTCGTTCTATTAAAACATCCAGAACTTTTCGGAAAATGCAAACCCAACAGTCGAAGGTCAGCTAAAGTATAATATATACTATTCTGTGGGTTTGGGCTGACCAGCTTAGTTAGACAGGCAATCAAAACTTAATGGTAGACAAGGTCAGTCCAATAGGTGTAACCCCCCTGCAAATGGGGGTTCCCAAAAGACTTTCAGGAGCTTTGCTTGAATGCTCCAAGCCTGAATGGTGTTTGGCGTTTAAGCCATTTATCAGTGAGTGTTTTTAGAGCCTCTGGTACTGTCTCTTTAAGAACTGTCTGCTTGCAGACATAATTAGTTTGTATGGGGGGACTGTGTGCTTCTCTGTTTGAGTACCACTCGAGCTGCTGCCAATTCACTTTATTTTTGCAGTCACTAGGAGTGCAAAGGGAACCTATCTGAAAGATGTAACTGTTTGCCAGAAATCATGTAGAGTAATAATGAAAATACAGTTTGTCTAACCTGCTTTCTTTGCAGTCAGAACTGTGTCTGCCTAGTTCCCCATTCTGGTTTTGAACTGCTGAACTGGACCAATCAGTGTGGGGTAAGCTAGCTCTAAAATGGTGCCTTGGACGAATCAGAACTTGGACTCATAATCTGAGCCAGCCACAAGAGGATTGCATGGGCAGTGACTCTGGGAGATGTAGTTTAGACTTAGGCGCCTTTTTGGACCAACAGCAGCAGTCTATTGTGAGTGACAGCCAATCCAGTCAAGAACTGGGAGGAACTCAAAGGAAGTGCCCGGTTTTGTCTGTTGGAGTTTCAGTTTAGCTTTGGCAGTGAAGGGGAAAGAAACCCTGTGCTCCTTCAGTGCACAGTTTCAGTCAAAAAACGTGTATAAGGCCCAGAGTTCCGGTCTGCAGCTTGTGTAACTGCTTGTTAGGACTGAACTGCGCCCTGTGAAAAGAATCAAAGGATCTCTGAAGAGTAGAAACCAGGCTTACCCTGTAGAAGACTGGAGAAATTGTTGAATTGCACTCGGTCTGTCAGGAACTGAATCTGCTGTGTGTTCTCCCGGTATTGTGCAGTAATTGCGATCGGATAGAGAAGCAGCCTGCCTGGTATAGTACTTTCTTTTTACCATATAAATGTGTGAAGAGTCTCGTGGAGCTCAAAAGTAGCCCTGCTGACGTTGAAGGACCCTATCTTGTTTGGAGGTCGTGAGTACTAATTCAGGGTCGCCTCCTGTTGAATTGCCACATTAAATCCAAATGGAATCACTGTACTGCTGACTGTTTAAGCTAATTTTTCTTTTCGCTGTGTGAAAGGGCCCCTACCAGCTGCCACGGTTTGGACTAGCCACTAGGGCTTGGGTACCCAGGGACAGTAACTGGTAGGGATAGGCCTGTGCACAGAGCCATAGGTAGATAGTAAAGTGATAAGCTAATTAACCTGATTTCCCCCTGTCCTTGTTATATCCCCCTAAATAAATCAGAGCTGCTTGTTTCAGCAAAGTTATACTGCCTGAGGTATTTGTCTATGTTAAAGTACTGTACTGTGATTGTTGCACTGTATCTTATTTCACAGGAGGTCCCAGTGCCGGAACCAGACCTGGGGTAAGTGTATACTGTGAAGGTAATTTGATATATTGTGTGGGCCACTAGTGGGAAGAAAAGGGGGTTGCAGTGTCCCAGAGGGCTGTGACCAAGTTAGTTTAACTATTGCAAACCCTGACCTCTGGGTGGAGGCACCCGCCATTGGATCCAGGCCCCTCAACCTGTTAGTGGCAAATCAGGCAGGGGTAGTAGCCCCTGGGATAACGCCATCTAGGGGTTACATCGGTATAATAAAAGGCTAAAACCGGCTAAAAAACAAAACCTGGAAAAGAGAAAGGTAAAAACAAATCCCGATGCAAGCAAATAACCAAAGACCATCAATGTGATCACTGTAATCAAACTCTAATCAAACTCTGGTGCAATAACAGAGGTCAAAATCACATAAATGTAAAATACATGAAGAGTAGTCTGTCATTCCAGGGTAAAAAAATTACGTTCCTTGTTTAGGGGAATCGCAGGATCTTCAGCAGAACACACTTCAACCATTCAGCCGTCCGAAGGCTGTAGCCCTTCTCTCCATGACTGGGGCGGGCTGTGTCACTGCCCGGACTCCAAGCCCACAGTCACCGAGCCAGGCTCAACCGAAGTTTTCTCTGCTGTTTTTACTGTGGCACAAGATGGACTGGAAAGGCGGTCTTGTTTAAAACCCAAGCGGTTCTTTTCTACCAGGAAAATAAAAGGCCAGGCAACAATAGCATACCTGTTCCAGGAAGAAAGCAAGCATAACAACGCCCTGCCCCTTCTGAGCTTCACACAGAATAGCATTCAGCCGCACCACCGGAAGTTGACTCACTCTCCTGGACCTTCTTCTTAACTGCAAGAGCAGACTGATCTCATAGAGAAGAAATGTCCAATATACCCCTAGGAAAGAGGCAAATCAGATTTTATTTTTCTGGCACCCAATCCCGGAGGTTCTGGGTGCCAAACAGTAAAAGCATGCTATCAATACAGTAATACAAATCAATATAAAAAACAATAAAATATCAGCACAAATAAATATAATTACTAAATATCTCTATTAAAACTAAAACTAAAACTCAAACAGAGAAGCAGGGTACCCAGGGAGGACTAATAACTGAGGTCCAGGAAGGCCTGATTAAACAGAAAGGCCTTGAGGCAGGCCTTAAAAACCTCAGCTGAAGGGGCCTCCCAAATTGATGGAGGAAGCGAATTCCACAGAACGGGGCCATTGACACTAAATGCTCTGTCACTGGCAGTTTTAAGCCTCGTCCTGGGAATCGCCAGGAGGCCCCTAGAGGAGAACCGGAGGGAGTGGACCGAGACAGCAGTTGTAAGAAGGTCTGACAGGTAACCAGGACCCTGCCCATGTAGGGCTTTAAAGGTGAGTAAGCCCACCTTAAAGAGGATCTTCCACCTCACTAGACAGTGCCAGTGTTGGAAACAGTAAAATGTCTAGATATCCTTGAACATAAGGTTGGGACAGTGTTCGAATTGTTGTGCTAACAGTAGAAAGTACAATTTTGCCTTGTGTGTTTTGAGAAAAGTGTCAGCATTCCTCACCTGTACAGTGATAAACGTGGGGGACCACCTTGTTCTGCATTTGTTTGCCAATTTGTTGTCAGAATAAAGCCATACTTCACAATCACATTTTTCTGTTTGGACATTAAATTTCTGCTTCCCGAGTGAAATGTTATTGGGGCCCCTACTGATAGTTTTAGACCTAGCATATGCCTAGCTCCTCTCCCCAGAACCTGGAATAAATATAAATGTTATTTTGTGCCCTAAATCCCCGACCCCTTTAGACTTCGAAGCCGGGTATTCACCTCAGAGCTAGGAGTGATGCATTTGTTTTGCCAGCTGGTAGCCTTTGCCTTGTCTGTGGCACGAGTTGGGGGGGGGGGGTCCCAGTCTGCACCTGGTCCGGGGCATGGGTTACATATATGCACAAGAGAAGGTGTCATCATCAAATATTTTTAGAGTGTCACCTGTGAGTCCTTACGTGCCAGTACTCCTCAACATTGCAGTCATTGCATTCTTAAAACACCCAAGACATTTTTGGAACAGTAAGAGGCTGTCCCCTGTCAATTTATATATATCAGCTAATAAAAATTAATAAATGCAGTGTGCTTATTATTTTTTTATCCTCCTGCCTTGGCAACCTGGGTAGGTCCTCTTTCTACTGCACGCAGCTTCTTTGTCCTTCCCAGCAACTTCCCCTCTCTTACTCCACCCTGTTCCCTGTTGTGGCTAGCACCACCTAGCCCAGCAGCTTTCCTCCTTTAATGGAGCCCAACTGGCAGCCCCTCGGCACCAGCTCGGGAGCAAATCTTTATTGGTAGTGAGGTTGGCTGAAGAAAAGGATGAACATCAGAACATGGGAAGGGAGTAGTCTTCATCTGCCCGTCCATAGTCCCACCAAATTCTCATCCCGTTGTTTTCCTTCCCACAATGTCTTCAGGTTCATGTGTCTTTACATTGCTTCTGATGTACGTGCGCCCTGAGCACACCCCTTCCTATAAGTCCCACTTGGGGAAAACAGTCTGTATCTGTAGCCCACCAAGAGGCAGTCAAGCAGTGCATCCCACCCTCCTCACCTGCTGTGAGTGGCTGCGCAGATGCTTTTAGCGGTAGCTGACCTATCTAGGGTTGAGGCGGCTTGTGCGGTTGGCTCCAGGGAGGCAGTGACCATCTATAATAAGGTGGTGTCTGAAGCCCTGGATGCCATTGCACTAGTTCCTGTTTTTTTTTTTATTTATTTATTCAAAATTTCGGAATTACAATCCTTTGAGTCAATGACTCCTTTGCAAATGACCTAGATCTTCTCATTTGAGATCCCCATAATTTGATGGGGATCTCAAGGCGATGAAAATCAAGGGTTGGAAGTTGGAGTGTTGCTGACGGAAGTCCCAGCTAGATGCTGACAAACTGGTCTTGCACATCCACTGTTGTGAGTACCAGGAGGCAATCTTCCGTAGGAAGGCAGAGTTCCTGTCCAGGGAGATTGCGGCAGGGAGGAACAGACCTGCTCAGCTTTTTCGGACTGTGGACAGGCTTCTTCATCCGGCCTGTCTTCAGCCGAAGAAAGCCTTTTCATCCACCTTGTGTGAGGAGTTTGCTCTGTTCTACTCTGACAGGATGTCGGCTGTCCAGTCGGGGATTCCGTCAGGTAGGCAATAAGTGATTTAAAACAGATGGCAGATATGCAAAATTAATACTTCTCCTCGGTATTTAGCTCTAAAATGCCAATTAGCTTAAATCCACAAAATAGGGCAACAAACAGTCTGGTCTCTCCAATACTTATACAACTACATGATGTCGAAAATCGGTTAAAACAAGTTAATCCTAATAAATCCCCTGGGCCAGATGACATTCACCTGAACATAATCAAGATTCTATCCACTGAATTGGCACCACCTGTAACCCACATCTTCCAAGAATCCCTGGATGAGACAGTAGTAGTAGAGGCCTGGAGGACAGCTACTGTTATCCCACTTCATAAAAAAGGACTTAGGGCAGACTCGGCAAATTATCGTCACGTTAGTTTAACATTTATATTGTCCAAAATACCTGAGGGTATCCTTAAAGACTACATCATTAAGCATTTAGAACAAGAAAATATCTCTGATGAAACTCAACATGGGTTCACCAAAGGGAGATCCTGCCAAACCAACATGTTGCAGTTTTATGACTGGGTAAACAAATCACTGGATTAAGGAGCCCCAGTGGAGGTGGTCTTTTTGGATTTTTCCAAGGCTTTTGACAAACTGCCACATGCTGAATTGATAGCTGCACTTCAGGGATTGGGAATACGTCACAACCTGGTATCTTGGGTCAATTCTTGGCTCTAAAACAGAAAACAAAGAGTTTGTATAAAGGGAGTTTTCTCCAAATGGAAAGATGTGATGAGCGGGGTTCCCCAGGGTTCAGTGCTGGGCCCTTGCCTATTTAATATCTATGTCTCCGCTATACAATATGTCCATGATAAAATCTGATTGACAAAGTTTGCCGATGACTGCAGGCTGGGGGCTGTAGTAAAGAATCAGGAAGGTGCTGCTGCAGGCTTTGAACTTCTTTCAGGACTGGACTAACAATCATAAATTGCTTTTGAACCATGACAAATGCATGCTTATGCATATGGGGGGAAAACAATTATAAATATACATTAAACGGAACAGATCTATGTACTACTAAGGAAGAAAGACATCTGGGAATTATGATTACACAGGATCTTTCTTTTAAAACCCACTGTAGTAGCAAAATCCTAAACTGCATGTTGAGACACATCGAGAGCAGAAACAGGGAGGCGCTGGTTCCTTTGTGTTCATCTCTGGTGCAGCCCATACTTGAATATGGGGCCCAGGTCTGGCCCCCCTATAAAAAAACAGAAGTCCAGAGGATTGAGAGTCCAGAAAAGAGCTACTAGGGCCATAGAGGGTCTCAAAATCAGGATTTATCAGAATAGGCTGAGGGAGTTGAATATGTTTACCCTGAAGTACAGGAGATTAAGGGTGACGTGCTTAGTGCATAGAGCATGGGCGGATAACGAGATGTGGGTCCTCTTGGGTCTACAGAACAAGGTGCAATTTTATGCTACCAGATCACACCCTCTGCAGCTGGAGAACAGACTGTGTAAACTAATGAGAAGCGGCGGTTGGTTCAACCAATGAGTTGTTCCTATTTGGAACGCGCTTCCCTTAGAAGTAGTTGGCAGCAGGATGATAAATCAGTTTAAGATAAACCTAGACAAACTCTTTGGGGGAAAAGCAGACTGTCCTTAGGGTTAACAGGCGAGCACTATGGATGAAAGTCTAACAAAAGCTCTGTATTACCTACGATACCGATGATAGGCTTTTGCCTCACAGTTGCCAGTCTGTTGGGAGCAGTGGCACTCTGCCTGCCTGGGAAGAGTTTAGGCCAGTGGAAGTGTCTGAGGTGACTCAAGTGAAATTAGAGATGAAGCATACATCTTGTGAACTGGACCCAGCCCCGATGCATTTCTTGATGGGATGCACTGAAGCTGTTGGCCCAGTGTTTGCGGGGATAGCCAGGTGCTCGATGGCAGAGGGGGTGTTCTCAGCTGCTTTGAAAGAAGCACTGGTGAGACCTCTTTTAAAGACTCCTTCCCTCGACCCAGACATCCTGGCGAATTATCGCCCTATCTCTAACCTGCCTTTTTTTAGCAAGGTTGTTGAGAAATTAGTAGCACAGCAGCTCGAGGATTGGCTTGTGTCCTTCGACATCTATGAGCCATGTCAGCCGGGTTTTCGGGCAAGACATAGCACAGAAACTGCACTCGTCAGGGTGCATAATGACTTACTCAGAGCTAGAGATAGAGGAGACAGGTCAGTTCTTGTGCTTCTCGATCTCTCTTCAGCTTTTGACACCATGGACCATATTGTGCTTCTCGATCAGCTCTGTGAATTTTGTGGACTCGCCGGTGTTGCCATCAGATGGTTTGAGTCCTATCTCTCAGACAGGGTGCAGCAGGTAGTGATGGGGAATTTCTCCTCCTCTCCAATGCCTCTGTCTTGTGGGGTTCCACAGGGTTCAATCTTGTCACCGATGCTGTTCATGGTGTATATGCTGCCCCGGGTGAGATCATTCAACAGTACAGAGTGGAGTTTCACTGCTATACAGATGACACCAAGCTGTATTTGTCATTTGCCCCAGGGATGTCTGGTGCAGTTGATGTGCTTAACACCTGTCTGGCTAAAATCAGTGACTGGATGGCTTCCAGCTGGCTGCAACTCAACCCGGACAAGACAGAGGTGTTGGTGGTCGAGCCGGGTCGAGGGCGTGATGGGTTGCTACCTGGAGTGGGCAGTGGTTTTTTCCTAGGGTCTGCCTCGTTGGTTGCTTCCCCAAGGGTGCAAAATCTAGGTGTGATCCTGACTGCAGACTAACCTTTGAAGATCAGGTGTCGTCTGTTGTGAAGAGTGGTTTTTACCACTTACGGAACATCGTCAGGATCAAACCCCATTCCGCCCGAAGATCTGCCGATCCTAGTACATGCCTTTGTGACCTCCAGACTCGGCTGCTGTAATGCTCTTTACTTCAGGGTCACAGGCGGGACACTCTGCAGGCTGCAGCTGGTGCAGAATGCGGTGGCCGGTTATTGGCGGGACTATCTCGTTTGTGCCATGTGACCCCGGTTCTGCATGTTCTGCACTGGCTTCAGGTGGAGGGTCCTTTTCAAGGTGGGCTTGTTCATCTATAAGGCCCTATACGGGCTGGGTCCTGGCTACCTGTCTGACCTCCTGTTGCCTGTGACCTCTGCCCACTCCCTTCGCTCTATTTCGAGGGGCCTCCTGGATGTTCCCAGAGTCCGACTCAAAACTTCCGGTGACCGAGCATTTAGTGTCTCTGGGCCGACCCTGTGGAACACGCTTCCAGCTGCAGTCCAGGAGGCCCCCTCGATTGGTGTCTTTAAGCAGAGGCTTAAGGTCCATCTCTTCTGCCAGGCTTTCGGGGATTAAGCCATCTCCCCCAGACCCTATCCGTAGCTATCGTATATTTTATAATTTATATTTATACTTTTAAGAATGTCATTTTAAAGATTTTGTTACTGTACAAATGTTATTCTTGTATTTTGTCTTGTTTTTATTGTGTACGGCACCCAGAGCCTCCGGGATTGGGTGCCTTAGAAATAAAGTTGCCTTGCCTTGATACTCCTCGGCCGGTCTGCTGTTGACATTGCAAGAGTTATATTTGAATTTTAATTCTTTTTTTGTGGCTTACTGAGCTAAATGTTTAAAAGTGTGTATTCTTTCATTCGTAGTGACAGACTAGCCCTGCTACAAGTACGAGCCATCCTTCAGCAGCTGGGCCTGGACGGTACCTGTGACGACAGTATAATCGTAAAGGAAGTGTGCGGCGCTATATCCAGGAGAGGAGCTAAACTCTGTGGAGCAGGAATGGCTGCTGTGGTGGACAAGATAAGGGAGAACAGGGGGCTGGACAAGCTCGAAGTGACTGTCGGCGTAAATGGAACATTATACAAACTACATCCGCAGTAAGTAGTTTTGCAGTTTGTCACGTGGAATGCAAGATTAAAAAGATCTTTTTGTCCAAGTGTAGCGTAGTGCACACACACATCTCTTGTGATGCTACATTAAACAGTGTGATGGCAACTTACTGAGTACAAAAGTCACATTTGTAATGTAGCATTTACCATTTTCAGACAGTTTCCTTTAAAGGGACAGTGTTGACCTTTTTTGCATCATATTACTTCTTGTTAAAAATCCACATTTTTTGATTACTTACCTTCTCTAAAATTCATTGATGCCACTGGCTGGTTTTTCTGCCTTCTTTCTTAGTAGAACTGAAATGCATGCTAATGATATGGTTGTACCTAATCTTGTTTCATTTCAGATCCCTACTCTAGTGTCTTTGCATACTGCCGAACATTAGAAACACCGCCAAACAGTGCAGACACTCACGGTGCATTGTAGCCTCTCCTTCTACTGCACAATGAGTGGCTAGACTGTGATGGGGGCATTCCCAAATCCATGAAAGATGCAGTGGGAGTTGAGCAAGGACTGTAAACAAGGCCCGGGTTGTGCCTGAAAAAGGTCCCCAGGAACAGTGCACCTACCTGGTTATCAAAGACTTAAACAAATAAATGTTTTTGTATGATGACATCAGTATGATGAGCAGTCATTTTTTCACTTTTTAAAGGAAAAAATTAATCAGAATTAAACTCCCAGCTACATCAACTGTCTCTACAGAATGTGAACAACTGTGACACATGTTTTTTAAACTTGGGATACTTCGAGACCTAGGGGGTTGGCAGTGTCCCTTTAAATATCCCAGATGTCCTTGATAAACCCTTACAAAAAGCTCACTTGGACATATCAGTTTCTGTTTCATACGTGTTTCTGTACACAGTTTTCTGTATTCTTTATACTGATGCACCCTGACTTGAAAACAGGATCCCCGACCCTCGGACTTCACTTCAGTGCTTCAACCAAGGGTCTTCGTCGGGGGTGGGTACTAGCATGACTGACACTCCTTAAGTACCACCTATTGCTGCTGATGTCATCCTGGCTGAGGTGGACGTCTCACAAAATTGAAAGCAGCAGTGGCAACCTAGAGTGACAGACCACATGAACAATAAGAACAAACAATCATTTATTATGGACAAATACAAGGTGCTAATTTCACTTTAGTGTCTGGTGAAAAAAAACAATAAACAAGAAAATTCCATTAACAGTGCAATTAAAACTAAGTTTCAAAAACATTTTATAGAAATATTTCAGTTAATCCAAAATTTTAACAATTGTTCTATTCCGTATATCATACTAATCACAGGCTAGAAAACGAATAAGGTAGAAAAGTTATAGAAAATGAGGAACGATCGAAAGATGGTACCACACTCTTTCATGTTCACAGCTCCTTGATACTGTTGCCAGGTGAGCCACATACAGCGATCTCCCTAAAGCCAGTGCTTCTGGAATACGTGATAGGGGATCTGTTCCTGCTACTCCTGGATCCAGGTTAAAAAAAAAAAAGAGACTGAGGGGTTAAATAAAATATTAGAGCAGACAGCTCCTGATATGATAACAGCCAGTATGATCAAACTTGTGTCCAAATACCTCATATCCTCTCAAATTGCTTTTTGAGAAAAGTGTAAATAATGGAGCGGTTCCAAAGGATTAGAGGATGCGTAATATAGAAATCTATAGACCAATCAGCCTGCTATCCATCACTTTCAAGCTCCAGGAAAGGATTATAAAAGACAAGATTATACCGACATTAGGAAATATTGATAGTCAATGGCATGGCTTCACAAAGGGCAGATCCTGTGTAACAAATCTTTCGTGTTTCTATAAGAAAATCGGTAAACGGCTTGATGAGACGATACCATGTCATGTGATATTCTTGGATTTTATTTATTTTTATTTATTTAATAGCTTTTGGTAACCAGGTAAGTGCACTAGGCAACAGTCCTGCCTATTTTTAGGCACGACCCAGGAGAGTACAACAAAAAGAATACAGTGATGACATCCGGACAAAAACAGTAACAAAAATAGATTCAGTCTCAACAGTCAGGGAGGACACATATGATATAAATACTAAATAGTACACATTATACTATAACATTTTATCAAGGCCTTTGATCTTGTTCCACATAGACCCATAGCAGAAAAATTAAAAATAACAGGAGTGAACCATAGGCTAATAAACTGGATATGTAACTAACTGGAGGATAGGACCCAGAGAGTGGGGATAAATGATATTTCTTCACAAAAGGGGGTTGTGTCTAGTGGAGTTCCTCGGGTCAGTTCTGGGTCCATTTATTTTCCATATATTCATAGCAGACCTCACTCAGGGTCTGAATGGTTGGTTGGTTAAATATGCGGACATTACGGATATAGGAAGCACATGTGCAACACAAGATGAAGTAATGCGAACTCAAGATGGTCTGGATGTCACCACTGAATGGGCTGCCTCGTGGGGAATGCATTTTAACCTGGATAAATGCAAGGTTATGCATTTGGGCTCTAAAAATAGAAACCTTAGTTTTTATTTATATGGGAAGCAGTTGGATACAACAATTCTTGAAAAAGATCTAAGGATTTATATAACAAATGATTTATCCAGCTCAAAACATACGAACAAGACAATTAGCAAAGCAAATTAAATTTGGTTGACCATTAGAAATAATATTAGGTCCAGAACCTCAGAAATCCTTGTACCGTTGTACAGATCATATGTTCACCCTCATCTGGACTATTGTTCACAGTTTTTCTGCCCATACAAGAAGAACGATATACAGTAAATCACATAGAAATGATACAAAGAAAAGTAACTAAACCAGTGAAAGGCTTAAAAGATTTACACTACAGTGACAGATTGAGTAGATTAAATCTTATGTCACTTGAACAAAGAAGGGTAAGAGGGGACTACTACTTATGAGGGACATTGTAAATTACCCCTATGTATTCACAAAATAGGCTTTGAATTTAAACCAGATAATACAAAACCCAGAAGGCCTTCACTTCAGTTACAGTGTACTAAATACAACAGTATTAGGAGGAAATGTTATTTCTTCCAAAGGGTACTAAATCCTCAGAATGCTCCCCCAAAGGGTACCAAATCCTTGGAATGCTCCCCCAAAGAGTAGTAAATCCTTGGAATGCCCCCCCCCCCCAAAGGGTAGTGAATCCTCAGAATGCTCTCCCTCTTGAGGTAATAGCAAAAATAAGACCATCTAAGCACAACCAGACACATGGTTTCCTGGAGAAGGAGAACTGCATTATGCTGCGCCGACGATGCTTTCTATGGGCAGTGTTGCCTTTGGCTCCCTCTGTCTCCTTAGTATGATCCTTAGTGTGACCATCAAAGCACAATAAAGTCAGATCTTAGAAAATGTTTCCCAACGGAAAACTGTAGACTGAGAACATGAAAATCACAAAACTGCAAGAGCAGGAAAAATCATAAATAATCAGCATGTTGCTGTATCAGAACATCACAGGAAGGGCTTGAGATCCCACTTCTCATTGAGACCTGTGGGTTTCAGAGCATTTAGCACAAATTCTCTGCAAGAATCACTGTAACCTGTTGCCCACCCCTCTACATGGACACATTCCAGAGCCATAAACTTTGTGTGGTCTGGATTACCCTGATGCATTTCATGGAAATGGACACTGACTGGTGTTTTTAACCTAGGCTTTTTGATGCTCTGCATGTGGTCTTGCACACTTTCTCTCCGAGGGAGTATGGTACGTCCTATGTAAAACTTTCTTGCATTTGGATCCATTCACATATCTGGAATGTGTAGTACAGTACGGGCTGCATGCCCGTTGGCTCACGCTGTGGACCAGTGGGCGTACAGCCCAACCTACAGTGTCGGGTGGCGGGCAGCAGGCAGGTGGGGTGCTGCCGCTGACCGGGTGGGGAGCGGGGCGGTGGGGTACAGTGGGGAGGGGTGGTACCACTAGACCACCAGGGATATTGGACATAATTCTTTGTTTTATTACAAATGCCCGCAATCGGGCAGACAGCAGTCCACTGGACCACCAGGGATATTGGACATAATTCTTTGTTTTATTACAAATGCCCGCAATCGGGTAGACAGCGGTCCGCTGAACCACCAGGGATATTGGACATAATTCTTTGTTTTATTACAAATGCCTGCGATCGGGCAAACAGCAGTCCGCTGGACCACCAGGAATATAGGGGTTCTTTTATTTTATAAATGCCCGCGATTGGGCATGAGGGGGCACCGCCAGGTGCAGCCAGAGCTCGGGTAGCCACCAACAGGTGGCAGCTGCCATGTTGCGCCCTGCAATGCGGCAGCTCACCTGTGAGTGGCCATCTATTGTTCCTTTTTTTTTCCGATCAACTTTGTGCTGGTGCAGGTAGGGGTTGCGCATGCATGGCTCCACACATCCCAGGCTGAATATCGGGCTGTGCAGAGTATGCATGGGCACGCCCCCCCACCTGGCGCTGCATACATTACTGATGCGCTCCGGTGCATCGGGATTTGTGCCGCGCACTTTTCCCTTTTGAATATCGCTACTAGGCTAAAGATTGTGTGGGTTGCGCATGGCGCACACTGTTGCGCCATGCGCAACCCTTTTGAATATCTGAGCCAGTATATACATGAGTGACTCAGGGTGAGGGATAAGAGAGTGTATAGAGAGAAGAACGGTAAAGGGAGAGGTACAGAGCGGAATCAACAAGGCCTAATGACAGATGATCGGTACTTATTTCACCAGCCACTGGGGGGAAACAGTTACAGGATTCCTTGAAGGAGCATGAAAATAGCTTTTTGAAGGAGAAAAATGTTGGGGCAGCCAACTTCAGGTTTTTTTGCAATTTATTCCACAGGTGAGGAAATACATAACTTATGGACGCTTTACCAAAGCATGAGTTAACTTTAGGAATGTATAGGGAGATGTAGGAGAGGCTGCGCAAGGAGTAATTGCCTGCAACGCATAGAGGCAAACAGTCAGAGATGTACTGAGGAAGGTTATGGGTGATAGCTGTAAAAGTCCAAAAGGCAGCATTCCTTTGCCTTCTGAGTTTAAGGGAGATCCAGCCTGCTGCGGAGCACAGGGAGCAGTGGTGGGTAAGGTATGGCAATCCAGAGATAAATCTCAAGGCTCGGTGATAGAGCGAGTCTAGTTTAGAAAGTACAGAGGTAGGGCCTTGGCCATAAAGGAAGTCGGCATAGTCCAGTAAAAACAGAAAAGTGGTTTGTACCAGTCTTTTTTTGGCATTGTAAGTTAAGAGGTGCTTAATCTGGAAGAACAGGCGCAGTCTCTGCCTTAGCTTCTTTGAAAGTTCCTCAATGTGATGAAAAAATGTGAGCTTGTGGTCTATCCAGACCCTCAGGTATTTAAATTTAGACACATATTCAATAGGTTCACCTAGACGTGATAGAATTTGAGGTGTTAAGCCATGTAGGGAAGGAATTTGACGAAGAACAAAAGGTGAGAAAAATATAGCCTTCGGTTTTCTTTTGCATTTAAAAGTCGTTTTTGGCTCAATAAGTTTAACTGCAGCTGATTAAAGTCCCATTTTAGATCCATACAGGCCTGCGCTGGGGTGGGCCTGGCACTGTATATGACTGTGTCATCAGCGAAAAGGTGAATATTGGCTGATTTGATTCCTGAATCAATGTTGCTAATATATAACATAAAGAGCAGTGGCCCTAGAGTGGACCCCTGCGGCACACCTCTTTGGAGCAGTTTTAGGGATGAAAGAGCCCCTTGTGCTTTAAACTGTTGAAATCTCCCAGTAAGGTAACAGGTAACCCATTTTAGTGCAGAAGAGCCTAGACCGATGCTCCGAAGAGCATCTAACAGCAAGACATGGTCCACTATATTGAATGCTTTGCTTAGATCAAGGAACAAGGCACATACATATTTCTTAGCATCCAAGGAATTCTGCCAATCACTGGTGACCTTTGCGAGTGTGGATATTGTACTGTGGCAAGCTCTGAATCCTGACTGGACAGGATTTAGCTCGTTGGTGGAGTCCAAGTACTTCCTAAAATGCATGTTAACCACTTTCTCTAGCAATTTGGAGAGGATAGGAAGTAGTGATATTGGTCTATAATTGTTTAGGTCACTTGGATCACCAGATTTAAACAGGGGAATAACATGGGCAGTTTTCCAACTAGAGGGGAGGTCTCCTTCTAGGGATAGGTTGAAAAGGTGGGTGATAGGCACAGACAATACGTGGGAGGCGAGCTTTAGAAAATAAGGGTCAAAAAGATCAGCACCCCCACTTTTTCTAGGGTCCAGGGCTAGAATGAGGTCTTCCACTTGTTTCAGCAACATGGGGCTGAAGGTGAAGGCCGTATCAAGGTCTGAGGTGACAGTAGTTGGTCTAACAGTATCCTGGCTGCAGAGTTGAGATGAGTTGAGCTTGTTAGCAGGTGAGGAATCAAAAGCGAGCCCAGCAGTGATTATTGAGGAGATCAAGTATTGTTTGATTGTCAGTAATTACGGAGCCACCAGAAGAGATTTTGGCCAGGATGGAATTAGCCTACCCGTGACCTTCTACATCTATAATGGTCTTCCAGAACTTAGCAGAGCACCTGGTGGCAGAATCCAGCTCATTTTGAAAATAACTGGCTTTTTCAGTTCTGACAAGTTTTGTGCAGAGGTTCCTAGCCGTTCTGAATGCCGACCAGTCAGAGGGAAGCTTGGTTATACGTGTTTTTTTCCAAAGTACGTCCCTATTAAGTAAGGCAGACTTCAGGCTGGCCATAAACTATGGGCTTGATTTTTTCTTTGAGTGTGTTTTAACCAACGTTGCATGTCTGTCTGTAGCAGCAAGTACAATATTTTGAAAGGATTCATAAGCTTCACACACTGTCTTGAGTAGATAGAAGTCTTGCCAGTGCGAAATTTGTAGGTCCGAGAGGAACGCAAGTGGATCAAAGTTACGTTTGCTTCTTTTGTTTGTATATCTTGAGGAAGAAACAGGTTTGGAGGTGGATCTCACAAAAGCAATGGAACAGTGATCATTAAGGTTGGTAAAAAAAAAAACCACCTGAATGGGTGAAGAGGTTGGGTTTGATAACTAGGACAAGACCAACTAAGGTGCTGTTGGCAGGGTTTTTCTTGTTGGGACGTGTGGCTTCAGAAATTATTTATGTAATCCCGAAGGTGTCACATATTTCCTTAAGGGGTTCAGAGCTTGCCTAGAACCAGTCAAAGCCGAGGTCACCCATAATGATGACCTCTAAAGACAGCGTGTTCAGTTCATTGCGCAGATGATCTAGCACCTTTAGTCCCGCTGAGGGGGGGTCAGTAACATCCAGTGATACAAAGTGATATGGGGGTCAGTAGCATCCAGTAATACAAAGTGATAAGGGGTCAGTAACATCCAATGATACAAAGTGATGGGGGGGGTCTGTAACATCCAGTGATACAAAATGATGGGGGTCAGTAACATCCAATGATACAAAGTGATAGGGGGTCAGTAACATCCAATGATACAAAGTGATGGGGGTCAGTAACATCCAATAATACAACGTGATAGGGGTCAGTAACATCCAGTGATACAAAGTGATGGGGGTCAGTAACATCCAATAATACAACGTGATAGGGGTCAGTAACATCCAGTGATACAAAGTGGTGGGGGGTCAGTAACATCCAATAATACAACGTGATAGGGGGTCAGTAACATCCAGTGATACAAAGTGATGGTGGGTCCGTAACATCCAGTGATACAAAGTGATGGGGCGGGTCAGTAACATCCAGTGATACAAAGTGATGGGGCGGGTCAGTAACATCCAGTGATACAAAGTGGTGGGGGGGTCAGTAACATCCAATAATACAACGTGATAGGGGGTCAGTAACATCCAGTGATACAAAGTGATGGTGGGTCAGTAACATCCAGTGATACAAAGTGATGGGGGGTCAGTAACATCCAATGATACAAAGTGATGGGGCGGGTCAGTAACATCCAGTGATACAAAGTGATGGGGGGGGGTCCGTAACATCCAGTGATATAGAGTGATGGGGTGGGTCAGTAACATCCAGTGATACAAAGTGATGGGGCGGGTCAGTAACATCCAGTGATACAAAGTGATGGGGCAGGTCAGTAACATCCAATGATACAAAGTGATGGGGCAGGTCAGTAACACTCAATGATACAAAGTGATAGGGAGGAAGAAAGCTGAACCTTTCAAACTCCTTAGACAGAGAAGTGGAATTAGTAACGGTCACCAAAAATTTATCCTGAATATATATATGGCTACTCCACCCCCTCTGGTTAGTCTGTCAGTTCGGAAGGCATTATAGGAAGGATTGTGTATGGTATGATCCAGAATAGATGGTCTGAGCCAAGTTTCAGTTACTACCAGAACATCTGACTTGGCATGAAGGATCCAGGACTGTAAGTAGTCAAGCTTCTTCAGAAGACTGAAGGCATTAATATGAAGGCATTTTGTACACTTTAGGTGAGCTAATTTTGAAGGAGCTGCGATCAAAGCGACAGGACCAGGGTTCAATTTGACATTGCCCGAACAAAGTAATAATATCAGCAGTATTTTTCTTAGAGCGCTTAAGAGCAGTCTGAGGGTATAGGTACGTTCCTTTTTATGATAGGGGGAATGAGTAGGTGATGTATAGGCAGCTTAGTAACTGAGCGGGCCCATTGCTGCGTAAAGCAGCACCCTAGCCTCACAAAGAACTGAGGTGAGAAGGGGAGATGTGGCAAGACTGGAAAGTTAAAACACAGTATACAGTAAACAGGTTCCGGGGTTCCATGGCGGCTGAACAGAGAGATCCATTATTGAGGAATAGCCTGATAACAAACGGGCATCTTTCTCTCGTAGAGTTGTAGTGTGGGCCACCTGTATGTGATCAGTGTGTGGCTCTAGGGAACCGAAGAGAGAGGCTGATACACAGCAGAGGAATAATAAAAAGGTCGGCATAGTAAAATCCTAAGCACGAGGGGACGTTTCTAATCAACCAGAATGACAGAGATATTTTGATGTATTGCTATTAGGATTATACAGCAAAGACTAACAGCACAGCTAGGCTAAGAAGCTGCTCCACATGTGCTCACAATCTAAGCTATGCTAAGGAGCCGAACTGCATGAATTTATAATAGGAAGGAAGCAGTGGCAGCGCTCAATGTGACATAACCCACTCCCGAATCCGGTGTATATAAATACCGCTTAGGATGCAAGGGCAAGCTAGATTTGTCTCTTCACACACCCGACGGCTGCAGGTAGGGTGGAATAACTTACATGAAGTGGTTCTTATCCTATTGGTCAAAGGGGGTAGTAACAAAATGAATAAAACAAAATGCCAGTTCAACTGCAGATCAACAGCAATCCACCATACCAGTGCTACTGGAAGAAGTTCATACACTGCTGCAGAAGAGGGCCATAGAACCAGTTCCCTGGGAACAAAGGAACAGGGGATTCTGTTCTCATTTCTTTGTAGTCCCCCTGATCCACATGGGACTTGAGGCCCACTCTAGATTTGAGAAACTTGAACTTCTTTATCTAGTACAAGAAGTGCAGGATGGTCACTCTGCAAGGCCTGCTGTCCCTCCTACAAACAGGGGACTGGATATGTTCCCTGGACATGCAATGTGCTTACCTGCTTATCAAGGTTTGTCCATCGCACAGGAAACACCTCAGGTTCCTGTTTCAGGGGGAACACTGCCAGTCCAGGGTATTGCCCTTTGACTTGTAATCTGTGCCATGGATATTTACCAAATGCTTGACAGCTGTGACAGCAGCTCTCAGGAGAGAGGGACTGTCTGTTTTCCCCTGTCTAGATGACTGGCTGCTCAAAGCTCAGTCCAGGTGCAACTGTCTCACACCCTAGCACATACGAAACAGCTGTTCAATGCCCTAGGGATCACGGTCAATCTGGCCGTATCAGTCTTGACCCCTTTTCAGCATCTGCAGTACACAGGGGCAGTACTGGACTCTACTCAGGGATTAGCCTTCCTGCCCCAGGGCGGAGCTCCTCATGGCACAGGCCCAGCTGCTTTACAACAGCAGGTATGTCACAGTCGGGATATTCCTGAGACCGTTGGACCTGAGGGCAGCAGTTATTGTCACGGTACCCCTGACCAGACTGCACGTGAGGATCCCTCAATGGACATTTCTTTTTTTTTTGTCAGTTCTTTTTTCACTCCTGGTCATCGGCTGCCACGGACTCTCTTGGGCGAGACCCACTGGATCGGCCCTTTTACTGCCCAGTCTGAATTCCTTCCCAACCGAGGAATCGGGTGCTGGATCCTCCCAACCACGGGCCCTTACAGCGGAGGGGAGGGGATCACAGACAGTCAAGTCGGGTCGGGATCGGTGGTGAGCATGTGGGGCAGTCACTTGATCCGCCATCGCCCCTCAGCAGCTGGGGTTTTCCTCCTAGCTGTGTTTCCATACGGACATGCAATGACATCAGCGTGGAGGGCGCACTCCCTCCCCCTCCTGCAGATGTCCACTATCGCCTTACCCCTTTCAAGTCCCTGCGTGGATGTAGTGCTCCCAGTCTCCACCAGGAGCCACTACAAGGCAGGGATTCCCCCTCTAACCCACCCCAGGAGAAGAGAGCAGTCCTCTGGATGCTCGATCCACTTCTCCCCCTGCCGACTCCAGGCTTCCCGAGTCCACTTCCGAACCCGAGTCGCCAGCATGGCGCAAGATGTGGTGTCCAGTGCCTCAACCCTCAGCACCACCAGGCCGGCTTCCTCAATGGACATTAAGAGTCCAGTGGGATCTGTGCACCAACAATCTAGAACAGCAGGGTCTAGTCACTTCTGTCCGAAATGTGGTCCAGGGGTGAATTGAACCCAGCAATTTTCTGAAAGGGGTTCCCTTCTTCATCCCCTCCTCTCAGCAGACTCACCACAGACACTTCGGGAATGGGCTGGAGGGCACATCTGGGGCCTCATCAGACACCAGGAACATGAACCAGAGTGAGATGAGGGCCATTTTGTATGCTCTGTAAGCCTTCCAGTACCAGCTGTACACAGGGAATCTGCTGGTGCAGACGGACAACATCACTGTAGAACACTACATTGTAGCAGGGTTCATTTTTGGTTGGGGGATTGGGACAATTTGCACAGTTTTTAATTATGACCCACCTTTTCTTCTACCTTGGGGACAACCTGCTCACTGTTATAGAGGTTTTAAACTGCTGTCTTATGAATCTGGGCTCAGTTGAACAATATGACCCATTATTTTTTTGATTTGACCCTTACCATTTTATACCCAGTGGGTCAGTGTCCCACATAGATAAATATCTAAAATTACCCCAGCCTGCATAAACAAGCAAGGTGGAACTTACTCTTAACCCCTGTGCAGGGAAGCGATGAGGGTTTGATACTGGACTCTAGAACACGGTCTAGAGCTGTCATCCATCCATGTTTCAGGTGCCCAAAATGTCCTGACAGACAAGCTAAGCAGGTCGCAGTCCAGAATGCACAAATGGGGGCTGCTGACCTCGGTGGTCAGAGACCTGTTTGAGAGGTGGGGTCATCCAGAGTTGGACCTTTTTGTGTCCCCACTCGATGCAAAACTGCCAGTTTTCTGCTCGCTTGTTCCAGGGCCTGGAGTTTTCTGGCAAGATGCATTGTCTCTCTCTTGGAGCGGGAGGTTCCTTTATGCCTTCCGTCTCTTTCCTCTCATTCAGAGGGTGCTAATCAAGCTCCACATGGAGGGAGCTATTCTAATTCATGTGGCTCCCTTTTGAGCTCATCAGATCTGATTTCCCTTACTGTAACAATTGGCAGTGGAATCCCCAGTACCTCTGCCCTTGTACAGGGGCTTGCTGTCGCAGGAATGGGGAACTCTGGTCCAAGTGGACCTCAAGTCACTCCATCTCCATGCCTGGCTCCTGAAGACATAGTCATTGCAAGGTTTGGAATGTCCCCAAAGGTGTCTGATGTCCCGGTGGCTGCCAGGAAGCTCTTCACCAGGGCCATCTATTCCATGAAGTGGAAGTGGTCTGCTTTGTGGGCCACTTCTCATCATTTGGATCCCTTCACTTGTCCAGTGAATCAGGTTCTGGAGTATTTATTGCCTTTGGCAGACGTGGACTGCAGTACTCCTCTATCAAAGTGCTCTTGGCTTCTATTTTAGCTTTCCTTGTGCCTATTGGTGGCTGTACAGTGGCTCAGCTGGAAGTAGTCTATACGTTCTTGAAAGGCATCTTTCACTTGAAGCCTCCCATCTGCAATCCAATCCCGGCTTGAGAGACTCACTGTGGCTCCTTTTGAGCCAGCCATGACTTGTGGCTTACACTTTCTTTCTTGGAAAGCATTATTTCTAGGATCGTGGATATGTTATTCATCCACACTTTTTGGCATGTCCCTTTCCCTTTAAGGATCACCAGCAGTCTTCAAGTTGGCTCCTCCCACCCACCCAGGTGGTATAACCCTCGGCTTCACCCCATGACACCAGATCTTCCTTTCCACTGGAAGATTCAGGTTACCTCCTTCGTGCTGCTTCATTCTGTAGGCCCTGACTTCTAAACCTTCGGCTCTTCCGAAACTTCGTTTAGTTCACATTAACGACCGTGACAATCCTTCTTCGATTATGGAATGCAAGTCTTCCCCTTGATTTCACCAGTGTTCGTACGACCAGAAAATGTTGCACACCGATCCCCACACCGCGTGCGTCTACTGCCTGGGTGTCGGCTATGACACCTCGAGGTGCAACTTCTGCCTTGCTTTTCACCCTAATGTCCTTGACGACCGTCTCGCACACCTGAAGTTGGGGAGGCCGGAAAAACAGAACTCTCCGGTAAAATCCAAGGAAGCTAGTTAGGCTGATTCCGCGGCTTCAGGCTCCACCAAGCAATTGGAACGCATGCAATCCTTCGAGGAGGAAGTGGCTCAGGCCGCAGAATCTTCCTCTCGGAGCTTCTTCGTTCTGCTCAACCTGGGCTCCACCTTCTTGGGTTCTTTCTGAGAGTTGTGCCAGTCTCTCCCGACAAAGGGAGAGAGTCCTGCGAGCATGCACTCCTCTCGGTCCCGTAAGCGGGAAAAGGACCCGGGATCGTCTTTGTCTCGGCGAAGACGTTCTTTGGATCGGGAGAGATCCTTGTCCCAGGAACCGGCAGTCTCTGCTTCGGTCGAGATCGCCACTTCAGCCACTAGCTTCTCGGCCTTGCCACCTGGCCAGTCGACCAAACAGTCGACCGATGAGGTCGAAATCGTTATTGACCCGATCGACCCATTGTCACCAACTCCGATCGACGACTCTCTGGATCGTACTACGGTCCTTTCCTTCCCCAATGAGAAGACCCAGCCTGCTGGGAATCCCACCGAGGAAGTGGTCCCCTACCCCGGGAATACTCCGGTCCCGCCGGTGTCTCCTGATTGACCAAGTCGGCCTGCCCGATCTCAATCGAGTTCCAGGACCCCCTTGACCGGCAGGCCGAGGAAGAGCCATAAGCACTCTAAGAAGAGGCGATGCCATTGGTCGTCATCATCCTCCTCGGATGAGGTGAGGCTCCAGCGGAAACTCCGTCGGTGCTACGAGGACCTCATGTGGCAACAGATAATTCTGACCGGGAACAAGCCGACCCTGGCTCCAACCCCATCCATTGCCTTGCTTTCGCCTCTCAGGCCGAAGCCGACTCCTCCGGAGCCGATTAAAACAGTTCCCCCGCCCGCGGATCCGGCGAAACCCCCACTTCGACCTTTACCGGTCTCTCCACCGATCATGGTGGAATCGCCACCCAAGCAGCCTGTGGGAGGGGCTCCTTCCAAGGGAGATCGACCAGACACCAGGCTTCCCCGGCGTCCCTCCGTCGCTATAACCCCAGACTGCCCACGGTGGGTCGAAGGTGACCTTGGCAGTCGACCGTTGTATCCGGACTCTTCAGATTCGGATTAGACCGGCTTACATTCTCATCCTGGGGATGACGAATCAGCTGGTGGGATAGAGATGGAGGGTGGTCCTTCCTCTTTTCGGGGCATTCTTCGCCTTATCTCTGAATCTACAGGGATGGCCCTGGAACCTATCCAGAAAAAGGCAAAGTACCCTCTCACGGACATTCTCCAGAGAGGGGATATCCCGACGGAGGCCTTTCCTGTGGCCAAGGCCATAGTTGGCCTGGCTCTAGAACTCTGGCAGCACCCTGCCTCCTGCCCAGCTCCATCTACTCACATGGCCCGCAAGTATGCGGTGCCCATGGGGTTCCTTGCAGGGTTCACAGAGCATCCTTCAGCCGAGATCCTGGTGACCGCCTCTGTGTTCAGGCATACAGGCAGTTCTGCCATCACTGACCGACCTCCCGAAAAAGAATCCAAACTTTTGGATAATTCGGCTAGAAAGGTTTATGCGGCCTCGTCTATAGGCCTTCGTCAGGCAAGTTCAGATGTCATCATAGCACACTTCTCCCATGCCCTCTTGGGGTCCTTGGATGAAGTCCTCCCACACCTCCCTGCAGACATGCAGACCACGGTCAAGCAGGTCCAGGATCAGGGCCGGGCCGTTGTCAAACAGCAGCTTCAGACCGCCCTGGACATTGGGGATTCTTGTGCCCGCTCGATGGCTGCCGCAGTTGCCTTTCGTCGCAGGGCTTGGCTGAGACTCTCCTCTTTTCCGGCAGATACTCTAGCTGATGTACCTTTCCTGGGCACTGACCTTTTTGGCCTAAGTGTGGCTGGTCACCTTCAGCGCATTAAGCAGTCCAACGCCACCTTGGACGCTACTTCTGCTAAAGGTCCTTTGAACAAGTAACAGCAGAAGAAGCCTTTTTGGCATTCTTCCCCTGCAGCCCAGCAATGCTCCTTTCAAGGAGGACAGCAGCAGCAGCAGGCTCAAGCTTGGTGCCCCCGGCCCAAGCCTGGGCTCTCCCAGGCCCATAAAGGAGGCCGGGGTTCAGGTCCTGGATCCTCCTCCTCCACGTCTGCTTAGTGATGGGGTGGGGGCAGCCACCCCCTGTCCCGTCATGCCAGTTCTGGGTCCTCCCGTGGGGGTGGGGCTGGCGCCACCACTTTCTTTCTGCCTGGTCCATTATCACCACAAACAGGTGAGTTCTGGAAGTGGTTGGTCAGGGACTGCCTCTGGAATTAAAGCAGTACCCTCCAAGTCGAGCCAGCGCCCCTCGGGAGGAAAGAGTATCTGTCCAGACTCAGTCGGCTCTTTGATAAGACATTGCTCAGCTCCTCTCAGGGAGGCAGTAGCTCCAGTGGCGGATCCTCCAGCAGACCCAGGCTTTGCCTCCAGGTACTTCCTGGTGCCCAAGCGGATGGGGGGGGGCTGGTGTCCCATTCTAGAGCTGTGCGACCTGAATTAGTATCTCAGGTCATGCACCTTTAGGATGGTCACTCTGTCCCAGATCATACTATCCTTGGAGCAAAACATGTGGTTCTGTTCACTGGATCTGCAGGATGCGTTCTTTCATGTCCCAATCCGTCCGTCTCATTGGCGGCTCCTCCGCTTCAGAGCCAAAGGGACCCTATGCGAGTTCCGAGACATGCCATTCGGCCTGTCATCGGCCCCATGGGTCTTCACTAAATGCATTGCAGTGGTGTCATCCCATCTCAGGCATTGGGGAGGTGAGAATTTACCCCTACCTCAACGATTGGCTCTTAGCAGGAGGTGGAGAGGTCCAGGTACTTGGCCCTCCAGACCTGCTCCCAACTCGGCCTCCTGATCAATGAGGCCAAATCGGAACTCTTGCCTTCCCAGGTGATGTGCTTCATCAGGGCAGAGCTCGACTCTCATCAAGCCAGAGCTTGCCTCCAGTGGACAGGGCGGAGGTTCTCTCCTCCTTTGCCCAATCATTTCTGGTTGGGCAATTGCGCCGTGCCTAGGACTTTCTGTGCCTTCTGGGTTACATGGCAGCGTGCACCTCCATGGTCCATTGTGCCTGGTGGCACATGCACCCCCTTCAATGGGAGCTGACTGCCCAGTGGACTCAGCGCCATGGTCATTTCGACCAGTTGATCACGGTGACCCCAAAGATGTGGGATGCTCTCCAGTGGTGGACCGCCCCAGGTCGGTTGCAGGAAGTGATCCCGTTTGTCCGCCCCGAGCCGATGGCCGTTCTCACGACTGATGCCTCTCTCATGGGCTGGGGAGCCCACATGGGGGACAAAAGGGCCCATGGGCTCTGGAGCCCCGAGGAGTCCTGATACCACATCAACCTGTTGGAGCTCAGAGCAGTCAGACTGGCACTGTCAGGTTTTGCTCCTCAGCTCTGGGGTTAAGTGGTTCAAGTCCAGACGAACAATACCACAACCATGTACTACCTCAACAAACAGGGCAGCACGCACTCCCGTCTGCTTTGCAGGGAGGCGCTCCACATCTGGACCCTCATCAGCCATCTAGAGGCAGATCTCCTAACCATTCATGTGGCAGGAGCCTCACACCATCTGGTGGATGCTCTCAGCCACTTAGGCGAGACATCCAGTGAGTGGTCTCTCCATCCAGAGGTAGCTTACATCCTGTTCTCCCACTGGGGCAAACCGATGGTGGACCTGCTTGCCTCCAGGGACAACACCAAGCTGAGGCTGTTTCATGCCCACCCCTCTCAACAGGGCTCGCTGCAGGGGGATGCCTTCTTGAGGCCGTGGACCCCAGGCCTCTTCTACACCTTCTCTCCATTTCCCTTGATCCACAAGGTGCTCCTCAAGGTGAGGAGGGACAAGGCGAAGGTGATTCTGGTAGCCCCAGACTGGCCGCGCCAGTTCTGGTATCCAGATCTCCTCAGCCTCAGCTGCAGGCCCCCGGGGTAGCTTCCAGCACACCTGGACCTGATCTCAGTCAACCAGTGGAAGGTATTCCATCCGGACCTTCAATCCGTGCACCTCACAGCCTGAGCGGCTAGAGTTCCAGGCTTTGGGTCTTGCCGAGGATGTCCTCACCGTGGTGGAGGCATCCAGAAAGGAATTGACCAGGAAATGTTATGCCTTCAAGGGCAAGGGCCTGGACCCTTTGTCCTGTCCGGTGGCTAACATTCTTGACTACCTTTGGTCTTTGTCCAAAGGGGGTCTTCAGTCATCCACCCTTAGGATGCACCTGGCAGCCATCTCTGCTTACCTGCATGGGCCGGTCAGCCGACGGTGCAGGAGACAGTGGTTGGGCGCTTCTTCAAAGGCTTGGATCACATATCCCCTCCGGTGCGTGAGCCTTCACCTCCGTGGGATGTACTGCTGGTACTGGCAAAGCTCATGGGTAAGCCATTCGAACCAATGCACAAGTGTGTGTTGTCACACTTGTCATGGAAGACAGCCTTCATGGTGGCAATCATGTCTACCAGAAGGACAGGGGAGTTCCAGGTGTGTTTGGTGGACTTCCCTTATCTGGTCTTCCACAGGGACAAGGTAGTCCTAAGGCCCCACTCGAAATTCCTCCCGAAGGTGGTGTCAGAGTTTCACCTTAACCAGGTGTTAACTCTGCCAGTATACTACCCTAATTACACCTTGGAGGTCAAGTACAGGCTCCATACTTTGGACCTGAGATGAGCTCTCTCATGTTATAAGGAGAGGACGGCAGAAATTCTGGGAGAGGTTCACCAGCTGTTTGTCACCTACGCTGAAGCCACTTCTGGCAGACCTGCAGCAAAATGGACCATTGCAAGGTGGATTACATTTTGCATAGGTCTGTGCTATGAGTTGGCGGGCAAGGAGCCTCCCAGAGGGATAAGAGCTCATTTTACCCACCATACCGCTGCATCGGTGGCTGCTTCCAGGGACTTCCCTATCCAGGAAATCTGTCGGGCTGCTACCTGGAAGTCAGCAAACACCTTCATCATCCATTACCACATCGACCTTGAGTCATGCCGGGATGCTGATTTTGGGACCTCAGTTCTCCAATCTCTGTTTCCCAAGTAGGGAGTGTGCGTCTTGCCTCCCTCGTCCCGGAGAACTGCTAGGAGTCTGCCAAAAAGAGTGGATGAACAGCATATCCACTATCACAGGAAAACAGGTCACTCACCAGTAACAGTAGTTCTAGGAATGGTATATGTTGTTCATCCACACAGACCCACCCGGCCTTCCTGGCTGCAGATGCACAACACCTGGCGTCCAGTGGGCTAAGATCTGGCGTCATGGGGTGGAACTGAGGGTTATATAACCCAATTGGGTGGGAGGAGCCAGCTTGAAGACTTCCGGCAATCCTTAAAGGGAAAGGGACATGCCAGACAGTGTGGATGAACAACATATACCACTCCTAGAACTACTGTTACAGGTGAGTAAGCTGTTTTTTTTTGTTGCTATTATAGTGGTCCTTCATTATAACATTTTTTGGTTATGGCGTCCCTGTACCTTGAACCCCATTGTTTTCCCTTGTTCCCCACTCACACGTGTTAACACTCACTTAGCGGTTGCCTTTTTTTTTAGGTTACTCTGTATTGCTAGGTTTTAAGGTGAGAAATCAGCTGTCAGTCACCTCCCAGTAAGCTCTCAGTCGGCTTCTAGCTCAATAAGCAAATGTAATCAGCGTCCTAATGAGGCACTCATGTTCGTCAATTACCTTCTCTCTACCTGTATATCCCCTGTATATTCCCAGTACCCTAGATCCCGAAATAAGTTCCAAACCTTGCTCCCAATTTTTATTGATACAGGTGTTACACATTATTCTATTAGCCAGGTAGCTTACCTCAACATTTTTAGGCCCAGGGTACAATCCATGATCGAGCAGACCCTCCCCTGCATCAACCGAATCTCAGTGGTGGCTGAACTGCGGAAAAGAAAGGTGCTGGATCTTGACAAAAAAATAGAAATCCTCAGTCGCCTAAAGAACAGTGAATCCATTTCAAAACTAGCCACTGAGTATGGACTGCCTAAATCCACCATCTCTGGTCTCAGAAAGCAAGAGGTGAAGGTTGAATCATTCACCTCTAACTGCTATCAGAAACATGGTGTGCAGAGAAAACAAAATCCATTTGGCCAAGGTTGATTCTGCACTGCATCTCTGGTTCGAGCCACAGAGAGAAGCCAGAGGGCCCTTGTCTGGTGTAGTATTGCAAGAGAAGGCTGATTTGTTTGCCAAACAACTGTGTGGGGATGACATCTCCTTTCGCTCATCACTTGACTGGTTATGGAGGTTTCAAAAAAGAAATGGCAGCTCAAGATTGCAGGGGAGCAGCAGTCTTCTGATGCTGCAGCTGTCATTTCATTCATGCCAAAGCTAAAAGACATTTTAAGGAAAGGTGGCTATGATGAAGATCAGCTATACAATGCTAATGAGAACGGCTTGTTTTACAAGTGTCTCCCTGACAGGACGTTGGCAGCACTTTCCGAGACTGGTGCCTCAAAGGGTTATAAACTTTTCAAAGATCAAATAACTTTCCTGGTCTACATTAACTTTAGTGGGGAGCACAAAATTAAACCATGTTGCATCAGGAAATTTGCAAATCCAAGGTGTTTACACACTGTTAATTAAAATGCCATGTGGTTCCTCTGTAGAGGCACCTGCAGTGGAGACCAAGGAGGATGCTGGGAACCTCCGCAAAGGAGACCCACAGGAGTGTGGCATGGGACTCCACAGGGGAAGGAAACAACACCTGGTGGGGGACTCCATTGTTAATAGGGTAGAACTGGGGAGGGAGGGGAGAGGGAAGTAAGGTGCCTGCCTGGTGCCATGGCTTGGAGGGACTGGGAGTAAATCCTCAGGATCGTGGGAGCAACTCCATGGAGGAGGGAGCTGGATGTCATTGTCCACCTAGGGACAAATCACCTGGCTAGGAAAGGGATCAGAACAGTGGAGGAGGAGTTTGTGGAGTTGGGGAAGGGCCTTACACAAGTAGCATGCACGGTAACCTTCTCGGAGGTGCTGCCTGTCTATGGCATGGGTGAGGCTAGGGTGCTCTGCACCATGGGATTCAATCAATGGTTGAAAAACTGGTGTAGAGCTCAGGCTTTTGGCTTCATTGGGGACCGGTGGTCCACCTGGAGGGTTGCAGGCCTATACTGGTGCAGTGGTCTGCATCTGTCCAGGAGGGGAACCAGGATCCTAGGTGATAGGTTTAAATCCTTCATTGGCAAGCATTTAAACTAGTCAAAGAGGGAGGCAGTGAAAAGGAGCAGAGAAATCCTAACATTCCACACACACACAAATCAGGGTAGTTAGTGAGGTAAACACCAAGCTAGAGATGTCAACAGGGAGAAGGGCAGGGGTAAATGGAGAAAACAACAAAAGGCAGTAAGGACAGGGATAGGGCAAAAAAGGATAAGGCCATCAAGAAACTGAGGGTAATGAGTACCAGTGCCCGTAGTCTGGGCAACAAGCTCCCTGAACTGGTGGCCTTGATGGAAGAGGGATGCCTGGATATCGTGGCAGTCACAGAAACATAGTACACAGAGAACCATGACTGGGATGTCAACATACCAGGATACACAGTGTACAGGAGAGACAGAGAGGGCAGAAGAGGAGGAGGAGTAGCTCTCTATGTAAGGGAGGGGATCAAAGCAATGGAACAAAAGGGTAAACAGAGGAGAGGAGGCACTGTGGGTCACCCTGGAGACTGGAAATGGCACCACAATCCGCACAGGGGTTGTATACAGACACCCATCTTAAGGAGGAAATGGACAAGGAAATGATGGAAGGCATCCTTAGGATGGCAGAGAAAGAGGAGATATTGCTGATGGGGGACTTGAATATGCCAGATGTTAATTGGAGCACCTTTGCTGCAGTCACATCCAGGAGCAGGGCTATTCTCGATGCCCTACAGGGGGCATGCCTCAAACAGCTAGTGTTGGAACCCACTCGGGAGGGAGCAATCTTAGACCTGGTACTCTCAAATGGGGACAGAGAGAGGATCTCGGATCTAGAATTGGGTAGCCATCTGGGAACAAGTGACCACCAAACAGTGTTGTTCACGATACAAAGCTACAGAGTCAAGCCATACAGAAGTGAGGGTACTGGACTTCAGGAGGGCTGACTTTGTCAAAATGGGAGAGTGCCTCAGAAAAGCACTAACAAACAGGCAAAAAGGAGGGGTGAAGCAACAATGGGGAAACATCAAAACTGCCATCACAGAGGCAGCAAACCTTTGTGTGAAGCAAATAGATCAAAACGAAAGAAAAAAACGCTGTGGTTCTCAAAAGAGGTGGTGGGGAAGGTTAGGAAGAAAAAGATAGCATTTAGGAAGTATAAGGAAACACAGAAGGAGCAGGACAGAGAACTGTACCAGTTAAAGCAGAAGGAAGCGGGGAAGGCAGTTAGAATAGCAAAGGCCCAAACTGAGGAAAAGATAGCCAACTCGGTTAAGAAGGGGGATAAAACCTTTTATAGGTACAACATTAGGGAGCATAGAAATACAAAGGGAGGGATAGTGAGACTGAACAAAGGGGACAGTGGGTGGGTAGAGAGGGTCAGTAAAAAAGCAGGGATACTGAATGAATACTTCTTCTCAGTATTCAGAAAAGAAGAGGAGAGGGAGGTACCTAATCCAATCAAAAGGAGCACTCTGAATAGGAGGGTTGATCCCAGTCCTTTCACAGAAGAAAGGATTCTGAAAGAACTCCTAAAACTGAAGGTGGATAAAGCAATGGGGCCTGATGGGATTCACCCCAGAATTCTAAAAGAATTAAAGGGAGAACTAGTGACACCACTGACTACCATTTTTAACAAATCATGGGAGAATGGTGTGGTACCTGAGGACTGGAGGAGGGTGGATGTGATTCCCCTTCACAAAAGTGGGAGCAAGACAGAGGCAGAAAACTACAGACCAGTCAGTTTGACCTCAGTGGTAGGGAAAGTTATGGAATCACTTCTGAAGGAAAGAATTGTTGAGTACCTAGAGGCCAGTGGGGCACAGGACCTAAGGCAGCATGGATTCACAGTGGGAAGGTCATGTCAGATGAATCTAATCGATTTCTTTGACTGGGTGACCAAAGTAGTAGACCAGGGAGGGGCTGTTGTCATGGCCTACCTAAACTTTAGCAAGGCATTTAACAGAGTCCCACACAAAGATTAATAAACAAATTACCCAGCCTGGGAGTGGGTTCCAGGGTGGTAGCCTGGGTAAAACATTGGCTGGACAACAGGACACAGAAGGTAATAGTAAACAGAGTCCACTCTAAAGAAAGGGGGGTTACTAGTGGGGTACCGCAGGGTTCAGTACTGGGTCCGGTCCTTTTTAATGTCTTTATAAGTGACATTGCAGAGGGACTGGAAGGAAAAATATGCCTCTTTGCAGATGACACAAAGATCTACAGCAGGGTTGATACACAAGGGGGGATGGAAATGATGAGAAGGGACTTGGCAAAGCTGGAGGAATAGTCAGACATATGGCAGCTTGGATTCATTGCAAAGAAGTGCAAAGTAATGCACCTGGGAAACAGGAACCCAGGGAAAGAGTACACAATGGGGGGGAGGTAGTAACAACAATAAAAATGGAAAAGGACCTGGGGGTAATTGTATCAGATGACCTAAAGGTTAGCTAGTAATGTGAGAAGGCAGTAGGGATGGTTGGGGGGATACTGGGATGTATAGGGAGAAGCATCACCAGTAGAAAACAGGAAGTTGGTATCCCTCTGTACAGACAGTTGGTGAGACCCCATCCAGAGTACTGTGTCCAGTTCTGAAGACCCCATCTACACAAGGACATGGACAGAATGGAGGCAGTCCAGAGGAATGCAACTAAACTGGTGCAGGGTCTGCAACAGAAGTCATACAAGGAGAGACTAAAGGAACTTAATATGTATACCCTTGAGGAAAGGTGGGAGAGGGGGTACATGATAGAAATTTTTAAGTACCCCAAGGGAGGGTAGCATCTTTCAGAAAAAGAGATGTGCAAGAACAAGGGGACACAATTTGAAGATAGAGGGGGATGGCTCGGGGGCAATGTGAGGAAGTATTTTTTCACAGAGAGGGTGGTGGACTCATGGAACGGCCTTCCTGAGGAGGTCTTGGGGTCAAAAACAGTGGGGGAATTCAAGAATGCATGGCACAGACATAAAGCAATTCTTCTGGGGGGTAGGAAGAAATAGGCTGTTGGTTAATTAGGATCTGCAGCTTATCTAGTAGGTAGGGAAATGGGCAGACTAGGTGGGTCAAGCGGTCCTTATCTGCCATCAAAGTCTATGTTTCTATGCTATGCCCATACAATACACTCATAGCAGAAACACCTGGATGACCAGGGACATTTTCAAGACATGGTTTCACCAAGATTTTGTGCCTGCTGTTCGCCAGTACCATCGCAGATGGGGCGAGCCCACCAAAGCCCTTCTGTTACTGGATCAGTGCCTAGCTCATTCACTGGTTGATGACCTGCGATCTTGTGATGGCAAAATTACTGTTCTCTGCCTTCCAACCAATACAACATCCCGCATGCAGCCAATGGGCAAGGGGGTTATTAGCACTCTGGAAAAACTTTACAGGAATCAGCTCCTCAGAGAAATAATTTCAAGAGACCCAGCTCCTGAACTTGTAACTTTTCTCAAAACCTACACCATCAAGCATATGTGCTACTTCGCAGCACAAGCTTGGGAGCAGGTTACAGCTGCCAAGATTCGCAACTGCTGGAGAGACGTTCTAGGGAACCTGTTTGAAAGTGGGGGAGCTGAATACAGTGTTGTCAATGAAGACAGTGAGGACAAGGAAACAAACACAGAAATTGACAAAGAAACAATACAGATCACCTGTGACCTACATTTGATTGAAAGTACAGAGCAGCTCGGAGAATGGCTACATGTTGACAAGTCATGCCCAGTGAGCCTCTAGCAGAGGAAGAGATCGTGGCAGAGGTTAAAAGCAAAACACCGGCAACCAGGCAAAGAATGCGACGGGGACTCTGAGCCTGACGAGGATGACATTCAAACCCAGATCCCATCTGAGGAGGGTATTGCTGAGCTGGAAGCAGGGCTAAAATTTTGGGAGA
The DNA here is from genome assembly GCA_016271365.2 of Neoceratodus forsteri. Lineage (NCBI taxonomy): Eukaryota > Metazoa > Chordata > Ceratodontiformes > Ceratodontidae > Neoceratodus > Neoceratodus forsteri. The sequence goes on along the minus strand of CM028135.1, from coordinate 1,101,996,553 downwards.
GACAGCCATATATCTCCTCACTTTAACTGCTGCAACTAAAACAAGCATTTGTCAATGCCGAATGTTGCTTGCTTCTATGTGCTGTTTAGGTATTTGGAAGTCATTGGAGTGCAAATATTGAAAATTTGCGAACTTACAAGCGTGCGTAGGAACTGCGCAACGCAGGCTCGTAAAACAGTCATTTTTAGGCATTTTTTCACCAAATTTTCAACATAGCCATTTTAAGACCTCTGCTCATGAACAGTGTCACTGTGATTTTGTTAATGTGTCCCATACATTGAGTTTGCACACCGACTGCGCCATTGTGCGCTACATGGGCAGAAACATGTTTTGGGCAGGATGTGAAAAATGACAGCTGTACTGCTCATAAGGAGGTGTGGTAAAATGGCAATGTTGAAAATCTGGAGTGAAAATATTGAAAATTTAGAACTTACGAGCCTGCGCGAGGAACTGCGCAACGCGCCCGAAACAGTCATTGTTAGGAATTTTTCACCAAATTTTCAACATAGTCATTTTAAGACCTCTGCTCATGAACAGTGTCACTGTGATTTTCTTAATTTGTCCCGTACATTGATTTCAGACACCAACTGCGCCATTCTGCGCTAATGGTGAAACACATTTTGGGTGAGATGTGAAAATGACAGCTGTACTACTCATAAGAAGGTGTGGTAAAATGGCAATGTTGAAAATTTGGAGTGAAAAATATTGAAATTTCGAACTTACGAGCCTGTGTAGGAACTGCATCAGCGACACTTTCGTGAAACAGTCATTTTTGGAATTTTGCACCAAATTTTCAACATGGGGTTTTGGGACCCTTCTCATGAGTGATATCACTGCCATGGCGGTGGCCCGGCCCGGTGATTTCGTCAGTCACGGCTGAAATCACCCTTCGGCCCTAATAACGCCATGGACAGTGACATCACTCATGAGAAGGGGTCCCAAAACCCCATGTTGAAAATTTGGCAAAAATTCCCAAAATGCCTGAGATATGCAACAAAGTTGAAACCCCCTATCTAGGCCATTATACAGCTTACCGCATTTCCTCAGTTCAGGGTCGGCTTTGAAGAGTGCAGACGTGTTCCCGGTCCAATCAAGATTGTCGCTACGGAGTCCGGAGGTAAGTATGGGGTGAGGGGGGGGCGGGGGAGGCTGGGTGCGCAGTGGGTGGGTGGGCTGTGGAGGGGTCGGAGACGCCCACAGGACCGCTGCTTTCAGGTTAAAATTTTAAAAAGACGTCGGACCGCTTTGCCATGCTGGGGTGGGCTCCCAGCGTGGCACAAGGACGCTGGGGGCGTTCAGCCGACGGGGATTGGACACCCCGCTGGCCAAAGACTCTATTGCCACGCTGGGGTGGGCCTCAGCGTGGCACCCCACAACGGGGGAGATGGTGCTCAGCCGACGGGATTGGGCACCTGCCGGCTACGCAGTAGGTGCGGGCACGACGCCCGCGTAGTTGGGAGGGAGCTACGCTTCAGTGGGCTTCTTATCTCTGCTCACTGAAGCGTAGCTCCCCCTTTCAACTGTATGCCACTGCATTTTGGAGCGTGTCATAGCTCCAGAATGCATTGGCTTACAGGGGCCGTGCCTGCCAGCTCACTGACTGAATTGGAGGAGGAGGTGACACACCTCCGAAATCTCCGACGATGGCACTATGTTTCTTGCACATGCGTGCAAGCAACATAAAAATGATCTCACAAGCCAAAGCAGAACAAAAGAAGAGTAACCTGATCCAAGCCTCTTTAGATGGATTTTGGCACAAATCTTAAACCAACACTGCTGCTTTTTAATTTTTAAGTGTGATGTGTTCTATGGTCAGTCTACTGTCTGTGCCTTTATGTTGTGTTGTGTTGTGTTGTGTTGTGTTGTGTTGTGTTGTCAGTGTACAGTATTTTACCTACTTATACATTTTGTACATTTTTTGCAAACAATTAAAGAACTAAATTATTGTGTAGCACTTTTTGTTCTGTGTTGTTTTAGCCACGACGCAAGGTAAATTGTTTTTTTATGATACTTTTGTAGCCTATTTTTTTCCCATTTAAGTTATAAAGTACACTATCTATAACGTACAGATTCGGTGGCACCAAGGTCGTACGTTATAACGAAGGACCACTGTACTTCTGCTCAAAGGATTTCTGTGCTTCAGACTTTTATGCATGAGCCTCCTTATTTGATTTTCCATAAAGACAGGAATCAAACTATCCACCTAACAGTTTATTTTTCTGAGCATGCCAATCCAGGGGGAAGCGTGGCTGTATACCTTAGATGTACATACAGTACTCACATATTATGTTCCATTGTATGAAGGACTGCAGGAAGTCCTCACAGCTTTTTGTTTCCTTCGTCCCCGAGAAAGAGGGCATACCAGTTTCAAAACAGTGTCTGCCCAGATGGTTGGCCAACTGTATCACTTTTTGTTACAGGAAGCACGGTAAGGAACTTCCTAGGGTTGTTTGTGGCTATTCAGCCAGAGGCATGGCCACTTCCATTGCCTGTTTCAGGAATGTATCAGCTGCAGAAATTTTTGCTGCTGTAACTTAGAGTACTGTCCGCGCTTTAACACTGTAGTCCGGACATTGCCTCTAGAGGAAGTACAGGCTTCAGCCCGCTGTGCTTCAAGGTCTCCTTTATTAGGCCTGTAGCCTCCGGTCACCCAGGCTGTCCGTCAGTACTGCCTGGGATTTGTTCCATAGGTGTGACCTGATGAAAGAGAGATCCTCGAAGAACATGGGACAGTTACATACTTACCGTAATAGTAGATCTTTGAGAGAATCTCTTTCATCAGGCCATGCTGTCCCACCCTCCATCCCCCTTAGACTCAGAGCTTCTTCACTCATGTCTCTTTCTCCAGGACTAGCCTTGTAGCTGTGAACTTCAAGTCTCTCCTGATTCCCTAGAGGGAGAGCCTCTGAGTATGAACTCCAGTGGGGAACTGAGGAGGGAGGGGTGCCACCCATGTTTATGTAGTGGATGTCAACATAAGACGTCGTTGTGGGCAGCCCCTAGTGGACTGTTTGCAAAAAAGTGTTTGTGTGGTCCTAGCACCTGGCGACTATAGCTCCATAGCTGTGGCCTGATGAAAGAGATTCTCTCGAAGATCTACTGTTACGATAAATACGTAACTGTTCTTTCCTCTTCAGCCTCAGGCACTGGCTATATGGTATGAAGGAGACTAAGTGCCTTGGATGACTACTCCCAAATCTAAATAAACCATTTCCTGCTGTGGGGTTTCGATATTCTTTGGATTTGATTTTACTATTGCTAGCCTCTGAAGTCACATCCAAGAGGTTTAAGCTTATTGCTCCAAAACTGCAGGTAACTCTAAGGTTCTTGTTGTATGCAGGCCACGGACCTTTTGGCTTCCCCCGCTGTACCATCCCACACACAGGCCACGTTATCAGTAAAGCAAAACCAATGCTCTAAGTGATTTGTGCGCGGGTTAATGTTTGAGTTCAAAACTGTAGTTTCCTCCCAGTATCCCAGACAGAGGTTAGCAAATTAGGGTGTTAGAGAGGCCCCGTCGCTTTACCACAATCTTGAAGATAGAAATCCTGACTGAATTCAAAAAAGTCGTGTGTAAGTATGAAATTAAGTGCTTCCAGGATGAAATCTGTTAGCATTTCATTACTAACTGGACTGTTTCCGAGAACATGTTCACATCCACGTATGCTTGGCATGTGTACAGTAGATGTACAAAGGGACTCGGTGTCAGTTCCACAAAAAATGTAGTTGGGGTCCCATGTGATTGATGCTACCTATTCTAGGAGGTGCGTGGTGTCACATATATAGGAGGGGAGAGTGGCCACACAAGGTTTTAGAAAGAAATCCCAAAACTAACTGAAGTTGTCAGTGAGAGAGCATTGGTAACTCACCTGAGTTATCCAAGAAAAAAGATAGTTGGGGTTGCATAAAATCCTTACACGATTCAACGAAGTTCTTTTTTTTCAAAAGTTGCTTTATTTGTTTTTCTTACTTGCCCTAACGTTTCGCACCTTGTGCTATTTCAGAGGGCTTTGTAAGATTCTGCAATTAATTAAATAGTTCAGTTTTATTACACATTCATATCTGCTTATGTGTTTAAATTTATTACTGTTTAATTTTTTACCAAGTTATCACACAAGGTGCGAAACGTCAGGGCAAATAAGAAAAAGAAATAAAACAACTTTTGAAAAAAAAGAACTTTGTTGAATCGTGTAAGGATTTTATGCAACCCCAACTACCTTTTTTCTTAGATTTTTGTGGATACCTTGGGGGATGCATTGAAAGGATTTAAAGACCGTGTCCCCAGGACACGCCTCCATTAGGAGGAAAACGTTTTGTAACTGACCTGAGTTGTCAGTGAGGGAACATTGGCTTTAGGGAGATCGCTGTCTGTGGTTCACCTAGCAACAGTACTGGGAAGCAGTGAATGTGAGGGAGTGTGGTACTATACCATCTTTCTATCTCTCCTGATTTTCTATAGCGTTCTATCGTATTAGTTTTCTAGCCTATGATTAGTATGGTACAAGGAATAGAGTAATTGTTCTCAAAGTTTTGGATTAACTGAAATATTTACATACATACATACATTCCAGCAGAGTAGGCCTAAAGATCTATTAAGTCAGCTCGAAAATCAGCATCCGGTCAGGACACCATTGCTGCCCTCCGTAAACCCCCCCAAACCCCTTCCCCATCATAGTTACACCTCAGGATCTGGCATCCCTTGGCTTTACCTTACCCTTATAACTGTCCCAGCCCCTCTTGAACCCTTCCACTGTACCAGTAGACACCAGTTCTGCAGGTTGTGCGTTCCAGGGGCGCACCACCCTCTCGGAAAACTATCATCTCCTAGTCTTCCCCCTGAGCCTCCCATCCACTGGCCTCATGGAATTCCCCCTGGTGGCCCCTTCCTCTCTCCCTCAGCTGGAGCACCCTGCTTGGGCTGACCCTGTTCACTCCCTTAAGATACTTGAAGACTTTGATCATGTCATCTCTGTGCCTCCTCTCCTCCAGGGAGTACAAGTTCAGCTCCTCAAGACTCTCCTCATTGGATCTTTCCCCCAGGCCCTGTATCATCCTGGTTGCCCTCCTCTGGACCCTTTCCAGAAGTGCAATGTCCTTTTTCAAGTACGAGTGCCAAAACTGCACGCAGTACTCTAGGTGCGGTCTAACCAGGAAGTTATACAGAGGGAGAATCACCTCCCGCCTCCTCGAGGTTATCCCCGTGGCAATACATCCAAGCATTTTTTTCTGCCTTGGCCGCACCCTCCTACACTGCTCAGAGCTATTCATTTTGGCATCCATGACTACCCCAAGATCCATCTCCCCCCCGTAACCTGCAGCTTCTCCCCACCCAAAAAGTACTCATGATTAGGGTTTCTAAGCCCCAAGTGGAGAACACTGCACTTCTTCAAATTAAACCTCTGTTTCCAAGTATGTGACCACCTCTCCAGAGTCTCCAGGCTCTTCTACCCTCCTTCCCATCCACCACAGCCACCAGCCTTGAGTCATCCGCAAAGAGGCTCATCTCACTCCTTAATTTGTCCCCTGATGTCTGAGATGTAAGCATTAAACAGGAGTGGGCCCAACACTGACCCCTGTGGGACCCTGCTAATGACCCTCCTAGAGGATGATACCTCCCCCCAACCACCACCCTCTAGAACTGCCCACTTAGCCTGTTCCCTAGCCACCTCACTATCCTTTCCCCCCACCCCCATTCTCCCCAGCCTATCCAGCAACCCTAGATGTGGCACTGAGTTAAACGCCTTGCTGAAGTATAGAAAGAGGACATCCACTGGCCTTCTGTGCTCCAGCTCCTTTGTCACCCAATCATAGAATTCCACAGGGTTAGTTTGACATGATCTTTCCTCTACAAAGCCATATTGGCAGTCTTCCAGATGGCCCCATGACCCCAGAAACACCTCCAGTCTCTCTTTCAAGATGGCCTCCAACATCTTGCCCACCACCAACGTCAGACTGACAGGCCTGTAGTTACCTGGCTCCTTCCATGAGCCCCCTTTGTGGATAGGCACATGATTCATCCTCCAATCCTGGGGTACCCATCCTGTCTGAAGGGAGGAGTTAAAAAGGTTCACCAGAGGTGCAGCAAGGACCTCCGCCATCTCGTTCAGCACCATGAGATGAAGGCCATCTGGGCCAGGTGCCTTATCCGTTCCCAGGGACTTTAGGGCCTCCACACCCTACCAACAATTTCTATAAAGTGTTGTTGAAACTTGGTTTTAAGTTCGCTATTAAAGGAATTTTCTCATTTATCAGGTTTTTTCATCAGACACTAAAATGAAATTGGCACCTTGTGTCTGTCCATAGTAAAGTATCATTTGTTCTTACTGTTCACTCGGTCTTCCACTCTGGATTGCCACTGCTGCTTTAAATGTTTTTTTTTTTTGCTGGGAACCCCAAGCCCCATGAATAGGCCCGCCAGGCTCATGCACCTTCCTCCTCATACTCGGAGATGCTCCCCCTAGTGGGGCCATGTGCCAGAAATTACCAGTGGCCAGGAGGGAGCACTGGGCCAACTCATATCTGAGGGCCATCATTTTCTCTTTTTTTAGTTCCCTCGGGGCAGGGACTAGCAATGACAGCCTCTGCGTCCGCCCGCCCCATATGCATGCAGGCACTGACTGCTGTGGTACCTAGCCTCATGGGTCCTCGCGCATCGGACACTCTACCCCACCTCCCCCAGAGTAGAAGAGCAGTATCCTACTCCCCAGCCGCACTGGACTCCTGGATCCGCCTCCGAACCCGGTCGGCAGACGGCAGCCATGCCTCTGCACCAGCAAGCCGGCACTGCTTTAAATTTTGTAAGATGTCCACCTCTGCCAGGATGGCGTCAGCAGCAGTAGGTAGTACTTAAAGAGCTAGTGTACAGCTTGGAATTTATAGTAATTTTCAGATGCAGTCAGCTATCACTTCTTATATCCGAAGTGTTTTTTCTTTTCTGTTTACTAATTAGAAGATTTTCCACCTGGCAGTACTATGCTGATGTGTGGAACAGCATTCTGTTTGGAGGCTAAAAAAAGTCAGTTCTGTTCCTCCAACTCCATCATTAGAAATGTGACCACAACAACACCCTACAACCCTTGCAGCCTGAGCAAAGACTTCCACAAGTTACTAATCAAAATGCAGGATATTGTGACATTACTAGTAACCAAGAAGAGCCAGTCCCTGCTGCTTCTTGTGAAAGAGAATAATCTGGCAGTGAGAAATGGTTCTCCTTGGTTACTAGTGATCTCACAGTCAGTGTGGTCTCAATGTTGATAATATAGTGGGAGGAAGAGAATTTGACTTTTTTTAGCCTCCAGACATAGTGCTGCTCCACGCGTCACCCCAGTACTGCCAGGTGGGAAATCTCCTAATGAGCAAACAGAAAAAAAAACACTTCAGATATAAGAAGTGATAGCTGACTACCATCTGAAACTTACTATTAATTCCAGGCAATACACTAGCTGTTTAAGGCGTGTCAGTCATGCTAGTAGCCCGCCCCTGATGAAGACTCTTGGGCGAAGCGTTGGGGCACCTAGCCTGGAGTTCCTGATAGTGTGCTGTGTTATCTTTGTGTTGCCAGTGGGCAAGTAAAATCACTTGATGCAGCTTTTTACTTTGTATGCTGTCTTCTTTGGAGTGTGCCAGGTTCTCTGCCTGTCCAGCCTATTGCCAGAGGGATAGCATGTCCCCTCCCAGTTGCACCGCCAGACCGTTATCACAGAGAGTGGTCCGTCCCTTGCCCAGCACTGTATGCATTTATTAGGGTTGTAGCACAAAGAGTACAAAGTAGGAAAAAAAGTCCTTGAAACTTTGGTGAATCTAAGGTGTAGTGTTCCTTGGGGTTTGAACAAACATTGTGATGCAGGGTTGGTGTTACCCTTACTCTCAGAGTAAATGACACTGCAATGCTTACATAGAAAATGATGATACGAAGGTATGGCCAACACTGCATCACATGTGGAACACCACACCACAGATTTGCCAAAGTTCCAGGGACTTTTTACCACGTGAACACTGCATCACATATGGAAGACCACACCACAGATTTGCCAAGGTTCCAGGGACTTTTTACCACGCGAACACTGCATCACATATGGAAGACCACACCACAGATTTGCCAAGGTTCCTGGGACTTTTTACCACGCGAACACTGCATCACATATGGAAGACCACACCACAGATTTGCCAAGGTTCCAGGGACTTTTTACCTCGCGAACACTGCATCACATATGGAAGACCACACCACAGATTAGCCAAGGTTCCAGGGACTTTTTACCACGCGGACACTGCATCACATATGGAAGACCACATCACAGATTTGCCAAGGTTCCAGGGACATTTTTACCATGCGAACACTGCATCACATGTAGAACACCACACCACAGATTTACCAAGGTTCCAGGGACTTTTTATCGTCCAGCACTGCGTCACATGTAGAACACCACACCACAGATTTGCCAAGGTTCCAGGGATTTTTTACTGGCTAACACTGCATCACATGTAGAACACCACACCACAGATTTGCAAACATTCCAGAGACTTTTTACTGCACCAGCACTGCATCGCATGTAGAACCATACCACAGATTTACCAAGGTTCCAGGGACTTTTTACCGGCCAACACTGTGTCACATGTGGAACACCACACCACAGATTTGCCAAAGTACCAGGGACTTTCTACCAGCGAATACTGCACACATGTGGAACACTACACCACAGATTTGCTAAGGTTCCAGGGACTTTTTACCAGGCCAACACAGAGTCACATGTGGAACATCACACCACAGATTCACCAAAGTTCCAGAGACTTTTTACCGCACCAACACTGCGTTATATGTAGAACATCACACCACTTGTTGCCTGAGACGAAGTATATAAGCAACATGTAATGCCTTTTAAAATATTCAATTAAAAAAGGAACACCACACCAGATTCACCAAAGTTCAGGGACTTTTTACTGCATCAGAACTGCATCATATGTGGAACACCACACCACAGATTCATCAAATTTCAGGGACTTTTTAACGCACCACAACTGTGTAATATGTGTAACACCACATCACAGATTCACCAAAGTTCCAGGGACTTTTTATCATGCCAACACGGCTCTACAACGCCGGTTCAACAACTTTGTTGTCGATCGACGTTTCAGCGATGGCTCTGTGTCAAATAGAATTATGGTCAGCATAGAACCGTTCACTGTAGACCTCTTTTTCTTCAAGGGGCTTTGCCCCCTGAACCACCCATGCAGGGGCTCTGCCCCCTACACCCCCCATAATTTAACTAATCAGAATGCAAGATCTCCAGAAAGCAGTGCTGGGTCCCATGGTGACAGTACAGCGGCCTGTCGATGTTGTCCCTCTACTGTTGTTCGCAGTGCGGGTGTCGACGGGCGATCGGCATACCCACCAACACTGCATCACATGTGGAGCATCACACCACAGATTCACCAAAGTTCCAGGGATTTTTTGCTGCGCCACAACCACGTTGTATGTGGAATGGTTTTATATCATAATGGCGATCGCGGACTAGCAATCGCCATTTGGGTGAATGTACATTGCCAAAAATGAATTATGGCAATGTACACATGCCATAAGTAGAAAACCAGCAACTGGTTTCTGTGTTGTGCAGGGGCTGCCTCACACACCCGCGGGGGGCTTCTCCACCCATCCTTCCCCTAGCAAGGATTCTCAATTCCGGGGGTGGGTGTAAAAATGACTGCAAAACCACGGCTCTCCCCGAACCCAAACTCTGCACACCAGCAGAAGACACCACGCTAGGCGACTGCTCTGCAGCTGCCTGGCGACTCCTCCCCTTCCTTCCCCACACGCACATGTGCATGCCAGTACACAAACCGTCGCCTAACCTCGTCCACCCAGGTATCCAGGCCCTACCCTACCAGGTAGCTCTGAACACAGGCGCTGTGATTGAGTCCCCCTTTTTGAAAGTGCTCAGTCGCGGTCACCTTGTACATGGTATACCATGTGAAACACCACACCACAGATTCACCAAAGTTCCAGGGACTTTTTACATTGCCAACACTGTATCAGATGAGGAGCACCACGCCCCAGATTCAACTAGTTCCAGGAACTTTTTACCTCACCACACCTGCATCATATGTGGAACACCGCACCACAAATTCAACTAGTTCCAGGGACTTTTTACAGTGCCAACACTGTGTCGCATGTAGAATATAACACCACAGATTTGCCAAGGTTCCAGAGACTTTTTACTGCTCCAACATTGCGGTACATGTGGAACACCACACCATAGATTCACCAAAGGTTTCAGGGACCTTTTGCTGCACCAACACTGCATCGCATGTGGAACACCACATCATAGATTTGCCGAAATCCAGGGTCTTTCTGGTGCACCAACACTGTGTCACACATGGAGCACCACATCACGGATTCACCAAAGTTCCAGAGACTTTTTTCCATAATTATTTAATTTCCCAATTTTCGACACTTTGTGCATGGACCCTAATAGCTGTTTAAGAATGTTGTTTGCAAATAAACTTTATATAAAATTGAAAAAAGTCCTTTTGTCCGAATAATCCATGAAAGGTTCTAGAATTTATCAGTGTGAGTAGTTATCAGTGCCTTATCAGAACTTTTTTTTTCCTTCTATTTTTACTTGGTGCACTTTTTTGGCCTAGATGGCTCCATCCAGTCGGCCCCTCCATGGTGCACACAGCCACCGTCCATGATATCGAGTCCAGCCCGACCAGTGTTTCTCCCCAGTATTGTCCCCCAAGGGTACTTCTGGGGCTCCCCCTCTCTAAACTCTGGCAGATGCCAAGTCTAAGGTGTCTGGGTGGGAGTCCCCAAGTCAGCTACATGGCAGCAGTGCAACAGGGGTGTCATCCAGGAGCATGTCCGGCGATAGTATTTTCCCGTGTCTATGGGAGGTGTGACGTGCAATGACGTGGCAGCATGGACATGCCTCGTGTCCGGCACACCTAGATTTTGGAAATAAAAAAATATTATATTAAACTGTACTGTAGACCATAAACTGTCAGCCAAGTGTAATGATGGTAAGAACTACTTATACAGGGCACCAACATGCTTCATGCCATACAGCTAGTTAGTACCCCATCCACTTTGTGGCAAGGCAGTGTGGAGGCCGTGGCTAAAGCACGCGTTTGGAAACCAGGGACCCCGGGGTTCAAACCCAACCTCACTGCATTACCTGACTGCCTTATGCCTCTGTTCTCCAGTTATAAAACAGAGTGAAACAGAACCGCACTGAAAAGTAGATGCTGCATATCAGTTGGGGTGCTCTCGTTGAGTAAATTGTAAAAGGAAATGTGTGGCACTCTGTGAACATTATCACTTAATACAGCCCAAGATCACTGGGTTAATTTCACAGCTCATAAGACGGCTTTATGGTACTTCCCCCTGCAACCACCTCCCCTCTGAGTCTCACCTGGCAACAAACCGAGGGTCAGCGTGCTCTGGAAATCCTCCTTCTATCCCCCTCCCCCTGGGTTTTACTTAGAAACTAGCTCTGGCTCAGTATGATGTGACACTCCCCATTGTAGCCCTTTCCTCCTGGGTGACACCTGGAAATGAGCTGTGTCTCAGTGTGCTATGGTACTTCCTCTTGTAGTCCCCCCCATCGAACCTGGAAATAAGCTGTGCCTCAACGTGCTATGGCATCCCCTTGTAGCTCACTGCCCTTGGCTGCACCTGAAACATGCTCTGGCTCAATGTGCTATGACACTCCCTTTGTAGCCCCTCCCCTGGGTCACACCTGGAAACAAGCTTTGTTTCAGTGTTCTATAGCACTTCCCTTATGGCCCCAGTGGCATGGGCACGAACTTCGTCTCAGTGTTCTATGACTAAGGCTACCAACTTTCTGAGGCCTAAAACTGGGACGGTCCATCTTTACCATGACCCCCCGACATACACACACCGTGTCACTCCCACAGGCATCGTCACAGACAACGCTGCACACAGTCAATTAAATGTTGCTGCCTGCTCTGGCCATGCCGCCCCACAGTAACACCACTAGCAAACATCCAGATTACAACAATACATCATTCTGCTGCAGCAAATTCCAAGTCATGATGTACAGAAAGTTCATTAGAAGCACACCTGCGTTAAATTGTGATCAGACATTCGAGCTGCATGTGTTGCTCCTCCTGACAGTCCCATCCAACCCACTTACACTCACCTCATTTACTGAGCAAACTTTGCTTCAGTGACTCCCACCACCACACCGGATTTGTTTTCACACACTTCAACACACACTTCACTACAGCTGATCAGGTTTGGATATCTTAGTTCACTGCTGCTAGTCTCTTCTCTGTCTGGAGCCCCTCTCAGTTGCTGGCAGGCAGATGTCTACATGTGCTTGTTTGCACTACTATCCAGTCTAATATAACAGGAAGGAACATGCTTTACTGTGCTCCCACTGACATACTTGCGATGCAACACAGGTGCAGGGGTTGAAGTTGCAAACTGCTGTCCAGCCTGAGGAGTACCCCAGAGGTGCTGAAATAACTGTCACTCATGTATTAGCAGTCAGCAGAAAAAAAAGGGACAAAACCGGGACAAGTAAGCAAAAACCAGGACAAAAGTGACATTTTGCAAAACTTGTGGGGACACTGGGACTTGCTGCCTAAAATAGGGACTGTCCTGGGAAAACAGGGACTGTTAGTAGCTTTATCCATGGCACCCCCCCTTGCAGCCTCCGCCCCCAGGTCACACCTGGAAATGAGGTTTGTCTGTTCTGTGGCACTCCCCCTTGTAGCCTACCATCTGGATCACACCTGGAAATGAGCTGTGTCTCAGTGTGCTGTGGTACTCCCCCTTGCAGCCCCCTCCCCCTTGGCGAACCTGGAAACAAGATCTGGTTCAGTGTGCTATGACACTCCCCCTCCCCGGTCACACCTGAAACAAGCTCTGGCTCAGTGTTCTGTAGACACCCCTTGTAGGCCTCCCAGTTCATACCTGGAAGTGGCTCTTTCTCAATGTGCTATGGAACTCCCCTGTAGCCCCTCCCCATGGGTTGCACTTGGTGGCGGGCTCAGGTTAGTTGCGCCAGACACTTCCCCTTGGAGCCCCATCCCCACAGATCACACCTGTAAACGAGCCTTTTTCTCAATATGCTCTGGCATTCCTCCTTGTAGCCCCCCTCGGTCACACCTGGAAACGAGCTCTGGCTCACTGTACTGTAGCACTCTCTCTCTTGTAGTCCCTCTCCTGGGTCACACCTGGTGATGAGCTCTAACTTAGTGTGCTGTGACACTCCCCCCTTGTAGCCCCATCCCCACGGGTCACAGCTGGAACTGAATTCTGTCTCAGTGTTCTATGGCACTCCCCCTTGTAGCCACCTGTCCCTGGGTCACACCAGGAAACGAACTCGGGCTCAGCTCAGTGTTCTTTTTTTTTTTTTTTACTTGCTGTTTACACCCCTTCTCTCCACTCCTGCTCCCTTCGCTCAGGGACTCCCTAGGCATCCATCTAGGCTGCGCCAGAGATCGGTGGGCTTTGCATTCATGCATGTGTCCTCCTTTCTTCTGCCCTTGGATTGTCCCCCGAGCGGAGTGAAGGGGGAGACCCAGATCCCTCCATCCTACGTCCAATGGTGGCGGATACACTGCGGAGCTTCTCCTCCGATCCCCAGTCACCGGTGCCAGGGCCTGTCTCCAGGGAGCTGAACTGAGGTATTTTCCCTGAAGACGTGATGTGTGCCTTGACATCGGGGCGTAACTACTGACGTCCATCACCGTCCCCCCCTCTACAACATGGCTACCTGCTTGCTGTGCCCCAGGCCTCCACCTGGGGCCAGCCAAGCGCCGAGCCTTTGCCCACCTCCCTTCCCGGAGAAGGCAAGCAGTCCCAGGGACACTCAGCCTCCTACCCCCAGCCAGCCCTCCAACTCCCTGGGCTTGTTCCCGAACCCGAGTTGTCGGCTTCGCAAGCGGTAGCGCTACCACTTCGCTAGCGGGCCTGTCCCCTTAGCTCAGTGTTCTGTGGCACCCCCTTTTGGCCACCTCCTCTGGGTCACACATGGAAATGAGTTGTGGCTCAGTGTGCCATGGTACTCCCCCTTGTAGCCACCTCCCTCTGGGTCACACCTGGAAATGAGTTCTGGTGCAGTGTGCCATGATACTCTCCTTGTAGCCCTCCACCCCCCGGTCACACCTGGAAACAAGCTTTGTCTCAGTGTTCTATGGCACTCCCTCTTAAAGCCCTCCCCAGGTGACACCTGGAAATGAGCTCTGCCTCAGTGTGCCATGGTGCTCTCTTGTAGTTCCCCCCAGGTCACACCTGGAAACAAGCTTTGTCTCTGTGTTCTATGGCACTTCCTCTTGTAGCCCCCCCAGGTCACACCTAGAAACAAGCTTTGTCTCTGTGTTCTATGGCACTTCCTCTTGTAGCCCCCCAGGTCACACCTGGAACAAGCTCTAGTTCAGTGTGCCATGATACTCTCCCTAGTAGCCCTCTGCCTTTCTCCCCACCCCAGGTCACACCTGAGCAAGCTTTGTCTCAGTGTTCTATGGCACCCCTTGTAGCCGCCTGGTCACACCTGGAAATTAGCTCTGGTTCACTTTCTATGGCATTCCCCTGAAGCCTCGCCTCTCAGGTCACTGCAGCTTCCCCCTTGGGACACAACTGAAAACGAGCTCTGTCTCAGTGTTCTATGGCACACTGCCTTGTAGCCCCCTCCTCGGATCACTGCAGACCCACCCTTTGGGACACAACTGGAAACGAGCTCTGTCTCAGTGTTTTATGGCACCCTCCCTTGTAGCCCCCCCGTTGCACCTGGAAACGAGCTCTGTCTCAGTGTTCTGTGGCACTCCCCACTTCTAGCCCCCCGGTCTCATATGTTCTGTGGTACTTTCTGTAGTCCCCTCCCCTGGTCACACCTGGAAACAAGATCCGCTCAGTGTACTATGAAATTCCTCCTTGTAGCCCCCTCCCTGTGAGTCAAACTTGAAAACAGGCTCTTTCCCAGTGTGCTGTGGCATTCCTCCTTGTACCCCCCTCCCCTGGGTCATACCTGCAAATTAGCTCTTTCTCCATGTGCTATGACATTCTCCCCAGGTAGCCCCCTTCCCTGGGTCATACCTGCAAATTAGTTCTTTCTCCATGTGCTGTGACATTCCCCCCAGGTAGCCCCCTCCCCCCTGGGTCACACCTGGTGGCGCGCTCTAGCTTAGTGTGCTGTAACACTTCCTCCTTGCAGCCCCATCCCCAGGGTCACACCTGGAGACAAACTGTGGCTCAGTGTGCTGTGGCACTTCCTCCTTGTAGCTCCCTCCCTCGGTTCACACCTGGAGACAAACTGTGGCTCAGTGTGCTGTGGCACTTCCTCCGTGTAGCTCCCTCCCTCGGTTCACACCTGGAGAAAAACTGTAGCTCAGTGTGCTGTGGCATTCATTCTTGTAGCTCCCTCCCTCTGTTCACACCTGGAAGCAGACTGTGGCTCAGTGCACTATGACACTTCCCTTGTAGCCCCGCCCGGGTAACACCTGGAAACAGACTGTGGCTAAGTGTCTTGTAGCACTTCTTCTTCTTCTTGTAGCCCCTTCCCCTTGGTAATACCTGGAAACAAATTTCAGCTCTTAGCTCAGTGTGTTATGTCACCCCTTGTGGCTCCATTCCCCTGGGTCGCACATGGAAATGAGTTGTGGCTCAGTGTGCCATGGTACTCCACCTTGTAGTCCTCTCCCCCTGGGTCACACTTGGAAACAAGCTCCCTCCCCCAGTTGCACCCAGAAAAGAGCTGTGGCTCAATGTGCTATGGCATTCCCGTGAGCCCTTCCCCGTACAGCTCTAGGTTAGTGTGCTGTGACACTTCCCCTGTCTCGCCCTGTTCCCACAGATCACACCTGTAAACTAGCCTTGTCTCAGTTGAGCTATGAAATTCCCCTTGTAGCCCCCAGTCGCACTCTGGAAACAAGCTGTGGCGAGTGTGCAATGGAATTCCCCTGTAGCCCCCACCCTCAGGTCACACCTGAAATGAGCTCCATCTCAGTGTGCTATGTGAATTCTCCCTTGTAGTCCCACCCCACCCCACCCCCACAGTCGCACCTGGAAATGATCTCTCTCACTTGGTGCGCTCTGGCATTCTCCCAGCCCCTCCCCTGGGTCACACCTGGAGACAACTGTGGTTCAGTGTGCTATAGCACTTCCTCTTGTAGCCCTTCCCCTGGGTTATACCTGGATATGAGCTGCAGCTCTTAGCTCAGTCTGTTATGGCACCCCCTTGTGGCTCCATCCCCCTGGGTCACACCTGGAAATGAGCTCTGGCTCAGTGTGCCACGGTATTCCCCCTTATAGCCCCCTCCCCCTGGGCCACACCTAGAAATGAGCTCTGGCTCAGTGTGCCATGGTGCTCTCTTTGTAGCCCTCCCCCGGGTCACACCTGGAAACTAGCTTAGGCTCAGTGTTCCATGGCTCTCTCCCTTGTGTCCCCCTGTCACACCTGGAAACTAGCTTTGTCTCAGTGTTCTATGGCACCCCTGCAGTCCCCAGGTCACATCTGGAAATGAGCTCTGACTAAGTGTGCTCTCTGTTTCCCCTGTAGCCCCCTCTCCCGGGTCACACCTGGAAGCAGACTGTGGCTCAGTGTGCTATGGCATTCCCTCTTGTAGCTCCCTCCCCCATGTCATACTTGGAAGCAGACTGTGGCCCAGTGCGCTATGGCATTCCCTCTTGTACCTCTCTCTCCCCCTAGTCATACCTGGAAGCAGACCATGGCTCAGTGCGCTATGGCATTCCTTCTTGTAGCTCCCTTCCCAGGTCACACCTGGAAGCTGACTGTGGCTCAGTGCGCTGTGGCATTCCCTCTTGTAGCTCCCTCCCCTGGGTCACACCTGGAAGCAGACTGTGACTCAGTGCGTTATGGCATTCCCTCTTGTACCTCTCTCCCTCTAGTCATACCTGGAAGCAGACCATGGCTCAGTGTGCTATGGCACTTCTCCTTGTAGTCCCCTTCCCCTGGGTCACACATGGAAACAGATGGTGACTTAGTGTGCTATAGCACTTAATCTTGTAGCCCCCTTCCCTGGATCATACCTAGAAACGAGCTTTGGTTCTTAGCTCAGTGTGTTATGGCACCCTTTGTGGCCCCCTCCCTATGGATCACACATGGAAATGAGTTGTGGCTCAGTGTGCCATGGTACTCCCCTTGTAGCCCTCTCCCCCTGGGCCACACCTGGAAATGAGCTCTGGCTCAGTGTGCCATGATACTCTCCTTGTGCCCCCCCCCCCGGTCACACCTGGAAACAAGCTTTGTCTCAGTGTTCTATGGCACTCCCCCTCCTAGCCCCATCCCCCAGTCACACCTGAAATGAATTTTGTCTCAGTGTTTTATGGCATTCCCCCTTGTAGCCCCCCCTCATATCGCTGCAGCACCCCTCCCTTGGGACACAACTGGAAACGAGCTGTCTCTGCTCTCTGGCACCCTTCCTTGTAGCCTCCCCCATGGGTCGCACCTGGAAACAAATTCTGTCTCAGTGTTCTATGGCAGTCCCTCTTGTAGCCCCCTCCCCCTGGGTCACACCTGGAAATGAGCTCTGGCCTAGTGTGCCATGGTGCTTCCTTGTAGCTCCCCGGGTCACACCTGAAACGAGCTTAGTCTCAGTGTTCTATGGTACTCCCCCTTGTAGCCCCCACCCCGGGGCCCACCTGGAAATGAGCTTTGTCTCAGTGTTCTATGGCACTCCTCCTCATAGCTCCCTCTTCCTGGGTCACATGAGGAAATAAGCTGCAGCTGTAAGTCCAGTGTGCTATGGCACTCCCCCTTGTTGACCCCTCTCCCTGGGTCATACCAGGAAATGAGCTGTGTATCAACGTGTTGTGGCATTCCCACTTGTAGCCCCCTCTTCCTGGGACACACCTGGAAACAAGCTCTGTGGCACTCCTTGTAGTCCCCCCAGGTCACACATGGAAACAAGCTTCATGCTCAGTGTTCTATGGCACTCTTGTAGCCTCTCTCCCCCAGGACACACCTGGAAATGAGCTCTGACTCAGTGTTCTGTGGTACTCCCACAAATCCAAAGGGATTTGCCACGAGCAAAGCAACACCCAACGGGTGCAGCACCACAGTGGAGGCGGCTTACCTCCTGCAAAGAACAATCCAACAAGACAGCAGTGTGCACAAAAAAGGATAACAGACCGTTACCCTCTTTGTGTGCACTGCTGTGTTGTTTGGATTGTTCTATGGTACTCTCCCTCATAGCCCCCTCCCCCTGGGTTGCACCTGGAAATGAGCTCTGACTCAGTGTGCTGGCACTCCCCCATGTAGCTCTTCTCTCCCTGGGTTGCACCTGGAAATAAGCTGTTTCTCAGTGTTCTGTGGCACGCCCCCTTGTAGACCTTCTCCCTGGATCACACCTGGAAGTGAACTGTGTGCCAGTGTGCTGTGGCATTCTCCCTTATAGCCCCCCTAGGGTCGCATTCCAGGAAATTGGCTCTATCTCAGTGTTCTATGGAACCCCCTCATAGACCCTCTCCTGGATCACAACCTGTAATTGAGCTAGGTCATGTTTTCTATGGCACTCGCTGTTGTAGCCACCTCTGCCGACTTTGAAATTAGCTGTCTCAGTGTTCTATGGCTTCTCCCTTATAGCCTGGTCACACCTAGAAACGAGCTTTGGCTCTGTGTGCTTATGACCCTCCCATAGACCCCTTCCCTGGGTTGTACCTGAGAACGAGCTCTGACTGAGTGTTCTATGACACTTTCCCTTGTAGCCCCTTCCCCTGCATCGCATCTGGAAATGAGCTCTTTTTTAGTGTTCTGTGGCACTCCTCATTGTACCCCCTCCCAGGTCACACCTGGAAATGACCTGTGTATTAGTGTGCTATGGTATTCCCCTTTGTAGCCCACTCCCCTTTTGTCACACCTGGAAACTATCTCTGGCTTAGTATGCTGTGACACTCCCCCTTGCATCCCTCTCCCCCTGTGTCGCAGCTGGAAACAAGCTGTGCCTCGGTGTGCTATGACACACCGCCTTGTAACCTCCTTCCTCTGGGTCGCAGCTGGAAGCAAGCTGTGGCTCAGTGTGATATGACACACCCCCTTGCAGCCCTCTCCCCCTGGGTCACAGCTGAAACAGCTGTGCCTCGTGTGCCAGACACCGCCTTGTAACCTCCTTCCTCTGGGGTCGCAGCTGGAAGCTGTGCCTGTGTGATATGGCACACCCTCTGGTAGCCCCTCCCGGGTCTCACCTGAAAATGATCTCTGGCTCAGTGCACTAACGCACTTCCCCTCGTAACCCCTCCCCTGGGTCACACCTGGAAACGAGCTTTGTCGCAGTGCGATATGACACTCCCCCTTGTGACCCCCTTCCTCAGGGTCACACCTGGAAACAAGCTCTGGCTCAGTATGCTATGACACTCCAACTTGTAGGCCCCTTCCCCTCGGCCGCACCGGGAAACAAACTCTGGCTCAGTGTACTAATGCATTTCCCCCTATGGCTCAGTGTTCTATAGCACTCCCAATTCCCCTTCACCGCAGGTCGCATCTGGAAAAAAGTTGCAGTCCAGTGTGCTAAGGCCCTTCCCCCATTGAAACCCCTGCACCCCAGTTCACACCGAGAAACAAGCCATGGTTCATTGTGCTGTAGCCCCTGAACCCCCACCGAGGTAGCACCTGAAAAACGAGTCGCGGTTCAGTGTTCTATGGCTCTTCCCATTATGACACCCTTCCCCCACCCGGGTCACATGTGGACTCAAACTATGACTCAGTGAGCTATGGCTCTTCCCGCCTTGTAATCCCTTTACCGCAGGTCACGTCTGGAAACGAGTCATGGTTCAGTGTGATGTGGCCCTTCCCACTATGTAACACACACACACACACACACACACACACACTTGGAAACAAACTGTGGTTCAGTGAGCTATGGCCCGTCCCCCTTTGAAACCCCTGCACCCCAGGTCGCACCTAGAAATGAGCCATGGTTCAATGTGCTGTGGCCCCTTAAGCCCCACCCACCCAGATAGCACCTGGAAACGAGTCGTGGTTCAGTGTTCTGTGGCTTTGCCCATTATGTAAACCCCCAACCCGTGTCACACCTGGAATCAAACTATGGTTTAGTGATCTATGGCACTCCCACCCCCCAACTCCCCCCATAATCACGTCACCTCATGTTGCACCTGGAAATGAGTTGTGGTTCAACGTGCTATGGCCCTTCCCACTGTGTAACCCCCCCCCCCATGCGGGTCACACTTGGAAATGATCTGTGGTTCAGTGAGCTATGGCCCTTCCCCTATTGAAATCCCTGCACCCCAGGTAGCACCTGGAAATGGGCCACAGCTCAATGTGCTGTGGCCCCTTAAGCTCTACCCACCCAGGTAGCACCTGGAAACAAGTCGCAGTTCAGTTTTTTATGGCTCTTCCCATTATGTAACCCCACCCCCACCCGGGTCACATCTGGAATCAAACTATAGTTCAGTGTGCTAGGGCACTCCCCCACCGCCCCGTAGTCCCTGCACTGCAGATCACACCTGGAAATGAGTCGCGGTTCAGTGTGCTACAGCCCTTCCCGGTATACAGCCCCCAACCGGGTCATACCTGGAATCAAACTTTAATTCAGTGTGCTATGGCTCTTCCCCTCTTGAAACCCTTGCATCCCAGGTCACACCTGGAAATGAGCCACAGTTCAATATACTATGGTCCTTGACCCCCCCGATAGCACCTAGAAATTGCTGCAGTTCAGTGTGCTGTAGCCCTCCCCCACCTTGAAACCCCTTCATCCCAGGTTGCACCTGGAAATAAGGCATGGTTCAGTATGCTATGATCCTGAACCCTGCCCCCCCACCACCAACACCAGATAGCACCTGGAAACAAACTAGGGTTCAGTATGCTGTAGCCCTTCCCTCCCTTGACCCCCCCAGTAGCAGCACGGAAGCGAAGTGTGGTTCATTGTGCTTTGGCCCTTCTGCCTTTGAACCCCTTCACCCCAGGTCACGCCTGTAAACAAGTCATGGTTCAATGTGCTATGACCTTTCCCATTATTAACCCCCCCACCCCACCTGGGTAGCACCTGGAAACAAACTGCGGTTCAATGTACTATAGCCCTTCCTCCCTTGAAACCCCCGCGCCCCAGGTTGCATCTGGAAATGAGTCACGGTTCAGTGTGCTATGGCCCTTCCAATTATACAGCCCTTCCCCGACCAGGATCACACCTGGAAACAAACTGTGGTGTGGTGAGCTGTGGCCCTTCCCCACTGAAATCCCTGCACCCCAGGTCGCACCTGGAAATGAGCCGCAGCTCTATGTGCAATGGCTCTTGAACCCCCCCCCCACCTGGGTAGCATTTGGAAACAAACAGATTCAGAGTGCTGTGGCCCTGCCCCTCTTGAAGTCCCTTCACCCCTGGTAGCACCTGGAAAAGAGACAGTTCGATATGCTATGGCCCTTCTCCCCTTGAACCCCCCACCCAGCAGCACCCAGAAACAAACTGCAGTTCAGTGTGCTGTAGCCCTTCTCCCCTTGAACCCCCCCCCACCCAGCAGCACCCAGAAACAAACTGCAGTTCTGTGTGCTGTAGCCCTTCTCCCCTTGAATGCCCCCCAGGTTGCACCTGGAAATGAGCCACAGTTCTATGTGCAATGGCCCTTGAACCCCCCCTACCTGGGTAGCATCTGGAAACAGATTCAGAGTGCTGTGGCCCTGCCCCTCTTGAAGTCCCTTCACCCCTGGTAGCACCTGGAAAAGAGACAGTTCGATATGCTATGGCCCTTCTCCCCTTGAACCCCCCACCCAGCAGCACCCAGAAACAAACTGCAGTTCAGTGTGCTGTAGCCCTTCTCACCTTGACCCCCCAGCAGCACCCAGAAACAAACTGCAGTTCTGTGTGCTGTAGCCCTTCTCCCCTTGAATGCCCCCCAGGTTGCACCTGGAAATGAGCCACAGTTCTATGTGCAATGGCCCTTGAACCCCCCCTACCTGGGTAGCATCTGGAAACAGATTCAGAGTGCTGTGGCCCTGCCCCTCTTGAAGTCCTTTTACCCCTGGTAGCACCTGGAAATGAGACAGTTCAATATGCTATGGCCCTTCTCCCCTTGAACCCCCCCACACAGCAGCACCAGAAACAAACTGCAGTTCAGTGTGCTATAGCCCTTCTTCCCTTGAATGCCCCCCAGGTTGCACCTGGAAATGAGTCACAGTTCAATGTGCTATGGTCCTTCCCCCTTTGAAACCTCTTAACACCAGCTCGCACCTAGAAACAGGTTGCGGTTCACTGTGTTATGGCTCTTTCCCCTTTGAACCCCCTCCCCCCCGGTTGTACCTGGAAACGAGCCACAGTTCAATGTGCTATGTCCCTTCCCCTTATGTAACCCCCCCCACCTGGTCGCTCATGGAAGCAAACTGGTCAGTGTGTTGTGTCCCTTCCCCTGTTGTAACTCCCCACCTGGATTGCACCTGGAACTGCAGTTCAGTGTACTTGACCCTTCCCCCGCTTAAACCCCCGGCCAGGTCACATTTTGGAAACAAACTGCATGTTCACTATGTTGTGATCTACCCCCATGTAACCCCCACTTGGGTTCACTTGAAACCAGCCGCGGGTTTAATGTGTTATGGTCCTTCCTATTATGTAACCCCCCCAGGTAGCACCAGGAAACAAACTGCAGTTCACTGTGCCATGGCCATTCTCTGCATGGAATCCCCTTCTGGTAGCACCTGGAAATGAACTGTGGTTCGGTGTTCTCTGGCTCTTCTGCCCTTGAATCTCCCCCAGTAGTACCTGGAAACAAACTGTGGTTCAATGTGCTGTGGCCTCTGAACCCCAACCCACCCAGGTAGCACCTGGAAATGAGTCGTGGTTCAGTGTTTTATGGCTCTTTCCATCCCCATCCGGTGAGCTGTACCCCCCCCCCCGAAACCCCATCACCTCAGGTCGCACCTGGAAACGAGCCACGGTTCAATGTGCTATGGCCTTATGAACCTCCTACCTGGGTAGCACCTGGAGACATGCCCTAGATTCAGTGTGCTATGGCCCTTCCAGCAGAGGCCCTTCACCCTGGTAGCACCCAGAAAGAGGCACGGTTCAGTGTGTTAGCCCTTCTCCCGTGAATGTTCCCCAGATTGCACCTGGAAATGAGCTGCGGTTAGTGTGCTATGGCCCTTCCCACTTTGAAACCTCTTAACCCCAGGTCGCACCTAGAAATTACTCGCAGTTCACTATGTTATGGCCCTTTCCCCTTTGACCCCACCCCAGTCGCACCTGTAAACGAGCCACAGTTCAGTGTGCTATGTCCCTTCCTCTTATGTACTCCCCCCACCCAGATCACATATGAAAACAAACTAGTCAGTGTGTTGTGGCCCTTCCCCTGTTGTAACCCCCCACCCGGATTGCACCTGGAACTGCTTTTCAGTGTACTTGACTCCCCTTTTAACCCCCCCCACCCACTGGGTAGCTCCTGGAAACACTGCAGTTCTGTGTGCTGTTGCCCCTTCCTAAATACGTACCTGTAACTCCCCACCTGTGTGCACTAGACCTGAGGTTTAGTGTACTATGGTCCATTCCCTTAGTCCCCCAACCCACTAGGTAGCACCT
Organism: Neoceratodus forsteri; assembly: GCA_016271365.2. Lineage (NCBI taxonomy): Eukaryota > Metazoa > Chordata > Ceratodontiformes > Ceratodontidae > Neoceratodus > Neoceratodus forsteri. The sequence continues at coordinate 1,101,973,051 of CM028135.1, read as the reverse complement.
GGAAACACTGCAGTTCTGTGTGTTGCCCTTCCCCTTCGTAATTCCCCTCGCGGGAGTTTCATCTGGACTACAGTTCACTGTTATGGCCCTTCCCCCGACGCTCCCCGGTCACACCTGAAATGAGCCGCTGATTCAGTGTGCGATGTTCCTTCTTCATACGTAAACACCCCAAATTTGGATTGCACCTGGAACCTGCGGTTCAATGTGCTGTGACCCTTCTCCCTTATTTAGCCCCACCCGTGTTGCACCTGGAACTGCAGTTTAGTGTGTTATGGCCCTTCCCTATGCAGTCCCCACCCGTGTTGCACCTGGAACTCTGGTTTAGTGTGTTATGGCCCTTCCCCCTTATGCAGTCCCCACCCGTGTTGTACCTGGAACTGCAGTTTAGTGTGTTATGGCCCTTCCCCATTATGCGGCCTTCACCTGTGTTGCACCTGCAACTGCAGTTTAGTGTGTTATTGCCCTTTCCCCTTATGCAGCCTTCACCCGTGTTGCACCTAGAACTGCAGTTAAGTGTGTAATGGCCCTTCCCCCTTATGCAGCCTTCGCCTGTGTTGCACCTGGAACTGCGGTTTTGTGTGTTATGGTCCTTCCCCCTTATGCAGCCTTCACCCGTGTTGCACCTGGAACTGTGGTTTAGTGTGTTATGGCCCTTCCCACTTATGCAGTCCCACGTGTTGCACCTGGAACTGCGGTTTAGTGTGTTATGGCCCTTCCCCTTATGCAGTCTCCCCCGTGTTGCACCTGGAACTGCAGTTTAGTGTGTTATGGCCCTTCCCTTATGCAGTCCCACACCGTGTTGCACCTGGAACTGCAGTTTAGTGTATTATGGCCTTCCCCTTATGCAACCTTCACCGTGTTGCACCTGGAACTGCAGTTTAGTGTGTTATGGCCCTTCCCCTTATGCAGCCTTCACCCTGTTGCACCTGGAACTGCAGTTTAGTGTGTTATGGCCCTTCCCCTTATGCAACCTTCACCCTGTTGCACCTGGAACTGAAGTTTAGTGTATTATGGCCCTTCCCTCTTATGCAACCTTCACCGTGTTGCATCTGGAACTGCAGTTCAGTGTGTTATGGCCCTTCCCCTTATGCAGCCTTCACCCATGTTACACCTGGAACTGCAGCTCAGTGTGTTATGGCCCTTCCCCTTATGCAGCCTTCACCCGTATTGTGCCTGGAACTGCGGTTTTGTGTGTTATGGTCCTTCCCCCTTATACAGCCTTCACCGGTGTTGCACCCGCAACTGCAGTTTAGTGTGTTATGGCCCTTCCCCCTTATGCAGCCTTCACTTGTGTTGCACCTGGAACTGCGGTTTAGTGTGTTATGGCCCTTCCCCCTTATGCAGCCTTCACCCGTGTTGGACCTGGAACTGCAGTTTAGTGTGTTATGGCTCTTTCCCATTATGCAGTCCCCACCCGTGTTGCACCTGAAACTGCGGTTTAGTGTGTTATGGTCCTTCCCCTTATGCAGCCTTCACCTGTGTTGCACCTGGAACTGCGGTTTTGTATGTTATGGTCCTCCCCCCTTATGCAGCCTTCACCCGTGTTGCACCCGCAACTGCAGTTTAGTGTGTTATGGCCCTTCCCCCTTATGCAGCCTTCACTCGTGTTGCACCTGGAACTGCGGTTTAGTGTGTTATGGCCGTTCCCCCTTATGCAGCCTTCACCCGTGTTGCACCTGGAACTCTGGTTTAGTGTGTTATGGCCCTTCCCCCTTATGCAGTCTCCCCCCGTGTTGCACCTGGAATTGCAGTTTAGTGTGTTATGGCCCTTCCCCTTATGCAGTCCCCACCCCCCGTGTTGCACCTGGAACTGCGGTTTAGTGTATTATGGTCCTTCCCCTCATGCATTCCCCCGTGTTGCATCTGCTTTTCTTGACTTAGTGTGTTATGGCCTTCCCCTTGTGCAGTGCCCCCCGTGTTGCACCTGGAACTGCAGTTTAGTGTGTTATGGCCCTTCCCCCTTATGCAACCTTCACCCCTGTTGCACCTGGAACTGAAGTTTAGTGTATTATGGCCCTTCCCTCTTATGCAACCTTCACCCGTGTTGCATCTGGAACTGCAGTTCAGTGTGTTATGGCCCTTCCCCCTTATGCAGCCTTCACCCATGTTACACCTGGAACTGCAGCTCAGTGTGTTATGGCCCTTCCCCCTTATGCAGCCTTCACCCGTATTGTGCCTGGAACTGCGGTTTTGTGTGTTATGGTCCTTCCCCCTTATACAGCCTTCACCGGTGTTGCACCCGCAACTGCAGTTTAGTGTGTTATGGCCCTTCCCCCTTATGCAGCCTTCACTTGTGTTGCACCTGGAACTGCGGTTTAGTGTGTTATGGCCGTTCCCCCTTATGCAGCCTTCACCCGTGTTGCACCTGGAACTGCAGTTTAGTGTGTTATGGCTCTTTCCCATTATGCAGTCCCCACCCGTGTTGCACCTGAAACTGCGGTTTAGGGTGTTATGGTCCTTCCCCTTATGCAGCCTTCACCCTGTGTTGCACCTGGAACTGCGGTTTTTGTATGTTATGGTCCTCCCCTTATGCAGCCTTCACCGTGTTGCACCTGGAACTGCGGTTTGAGTGTTATGGCCCTTCCCTTATGCAGCGCTCCCCGTGTTGCACCTGGAACTGCAGTTTAGTGTGTTATGGCCTTCCCCTTATGCAACCTTCACCCGTGTTGCACCTGGAACTGCGGTTTGATGTGTTATAGCCCTTCCCTTATGCAGTGCCCCCCACGTGTTGCACCTGGAACTGCAGTTTAGTGTGTTATGGCCCTTCCCCATTATGCAGTCCCCCGTGTTGCACCTGGAACTGCGGTTTGTGTGTTATGGCCTTCCCCTTATGCAGTTCCCCCGTGTTGCACCTGGAACTGCAGTTTAGTGTGTTATGGCCCTTCCCCATTATGCAGCCTTCACCCGTGTTGGACCTGGAACTGCAGTTTAGTGTGTTATGGTCCTTCCCCTTATGCAACCTTCACCCATGTTGCACCTGGAACTGTGGTTTAGTGTATTATGGCCCTTCCCTCTTATGCAGCCCCCACCCATGTTGCAGCTGGAGCTGCAGTTTAGTGTGTTATTGCCCTTCCCCCTTATGCAGCCTTCACCCGTGTTGCACCTGGAACTGCGGTTGAGTATGTTGTGGCCCTTCCCCCCATGACCCTCTGCCCCCCCCCCGCGGGGTAGCACCTACAAACAAGCTGCGGTTCACTGTGTTTCATGATCAGCAAGTTTAAATAAATTAGAACTGAAGTCCTGATAAGACAGCTTTCATGTTTGTCCTGTTTGACTTAACTACTGTCTGCACCTCTGTGATTTCTCTTTGACAGGGCTCAATGTAGCCGCCTCCTGTTTCCTGCCTACTTATACTTTGTAACTACCTATGGTGATTTATTTATTGGAACGTTTCACCAGGAAAGCACACTGAACAACAAGTTGCTCGGCGCACGGTGCGATCTGGGGAAGGGGGAACAGGAAGAATACATATAGTGAAAAAACATGTAACAGTCATTGCACTGGGGTAATCAATTCACAAATACAGCAGTGCAGCAATACAGCATACAGTGTACACTATAAATACAGCAGTGCAGGAATACAGCATCCAGCATACAGTACAAATACAGCAGTGCAGGAATACAGCATCCAGTATACAGTACAAATACAGCAATGCAGGAATACAGCATACAGTATACAATACAAATACAGCAGTGCAGCAATACAGCATCCAGCATACAATACAAATACAGCAGTGCAGGAATACAGCATCCAGTATACAGTACAAATACAGCAGTGCAGGAATACAAGATACAGTGTACACTATAAATACAGCAGTGCAGGAATACAGCATCCAGTGTACAGTACAAATACAGCAGTGCAGGAATACAGCATCCAGTGTACAGTACAAATACAGCAGTGCAGGAATACAGCATCCAGTGTACAGTACAAATACAGCAATGCAGGAATACAGCATCCAGTATACACTACAAATACAGCAGTGCAGGAATACAGCATCCAGTACACACTACAAATACAGCAGTGCAGGAATACAGCATCCAGTACACACTATAAATACAGCAGTGCAGGAATACAGCATCCAGCATACAATACAAATACAGCAGTGCAGGAATACAACATACAGTATACAATACAAATACAGCAGTGCAGGAATACAGCATCCAGTACACACTACAAATAGAGCAGTGCAGGAATACAGCATCCAGCATACAATACAAATACAGCAGTGCAGGAATACAGCATCCAGCGTACAGTACAAATACAGCAGTGCAGGAATACAGCATCCAGCATACAGTACAAATACAGCAGTGCAGGAATACAGCATCCAGCGTACAGTACAAATACAGCAGTGCAGGAATACAGCATCCAGCGTACAGTACAAATACAGCAGTGCAGGAATACAGCATCCAACATACAGTACAAATACAGCAGTGCAGGAATACAGCATCCAGTATACACTACAAATACAGCAGTGCAGGAATACAGCATCCAGCATACAATACAAATACAGCAGTGCAGGAATACAGCATACAGTATACACTACAAATACAGCAGTGCAGGAATACAGCATACAGTATACAATACAAATACAGCAGTGGGAGGAATACAGCATCCAGTATACAGTACAAATACAGCAGTGCAGGAATACAGCATCCAGCATACAATACAAATACAGCAGTGCAGGAATACAGCATCCAGTACACACTACAAATACAGCAATGCAGGAATACAACATACAGTATACACTACAAATACAGCAGTGCAGGAATACAGCATCCAGTATACAGTACAAATACAGCAGTGCAGGAATACAGCATCCAGTGTACACTACAAATACAGCAATGCAGGAATACAGCATACAGTACACACTACAAATACAGCAGTGGTAGGAATACAGCATCCAGTATACACTACAAATACAGCAGTGCAGGAATACAGCATACAGTATACACTACAAATACAGCAATGCAGGAATACAACATACAGTATACACTACAAATACAGCAGTGCAGGAATACAGCATACAGTATACAGTACAAATACAGCAGTGGTAGGAATACAACATACAGTACACACTACAAATACAGCAATGGGAGGAATACAGCATCCAGTACACACTACAAATACAGCAGTGCAGGAATACAGCATCCAGTATACACTACAAATACAGCAGTGCAGGAATACAGCATCCAGTACACACTACAAATACAGCAATGCAGGAATACAGCATACAGTATACACTACAAATACAGCAGTGCAGGAATACAGCATCCAGTATAAAACTACAAATACAGCAGTGCAGGAATACAGCATCTAGTGTACACTACAAATACAGCAGTGCAGGAATACAGCATACAGTATACACTACAAATACAGCAGTGCAGGAATACAGCATACAGTATACACTACAAATACAGCAGTGCAGGAATACAGCATCCAGTACACACTACAAATACAGCAATGCAGGAATACAGCATCCAGTATACAGTACAAATACAGCAGTGCAGCAATACAGCATCCAGTGTACAGTACAAATACAGCAATGCAGGAATACAGCATACAGTATACAGTACAAATACAGCAGTGGTAGGAATACAACATACAGTACACACTACAAATACAGCAATGGGAGGAATACAGCATCCAGTACACACTACAAATACAGCAGTGCAGGAATACAGCATCCAGTATACACTACAAATACAGCAGTGCAGGAATACAGCATCCAGTACACACTACAAATACAGCAGTGCAGGAATACAGCATCCAGTATACACTACAAATACAGCAGTGCAGGAATACAGCATCCAGTATACACTACAAATACAGCAGTGCAGGAATACAGCATCCAGTACACACTACAAATACAGCAATGCAGGAATACAGCATCCAGTATACAGTACAAATACAGCAGTGCAGCAATACAGCATCCAGTGTACAGTACAAATACAGCGATGCAGGAATACAGCATCCAGTATACAGTACAAATACAGCGATGCAGGAATACAGCATCCAGTATACAGTACAAATACAGCAATGCAGGAATACAGCATCCAGTATACAGTACAAATACAGCAATGCAGGAATACAGCATCCAGTATACAGTACAAATACAGCAGTGCAGGAATACAGCATCCAGTATACACTACAAATACAGCAATGCAGGAATACAGCATCCAGTATACACTACAAATACAGCAATGCAGGAATACAGCATCCAGTATACAGTACAAATACAGCAATGCAGGAATACAGCATCCAGTATACAGTACAAATACAGCAATGCAGGAATACAGCATCCAGTATACAGTACAAATACAGCAGTGCAGCAATACAGCATCCAGTATACAGTACAAATACAGCAGTGCAGGAATACAGCATCCAGTATACAGTACAAATACAGCAGTGCAGCAATACAGCATCCAGTATACAGTACAAATACAGCAATGCAGGAATACAGCATCCAGTATACAGTACAAATACAACAATGCAGGAATACAGCATCCAGTATACAGTACAAATACAGCAATGCAGGAATACAGCATCCAGTATACAGTACAAATACAGCAATGCAGCAATACAGCATCCAGTATACAGTACAAATACAGCAATGCAGGAATACAGCATCCAGTATACAGTACAAATACAGCAGTGCAGGAATACAGCATCCAGTATACACTACAAATACAGCAATGCAGGAATACAGCATCCAGTATACACTACAAATACAGCAATGCAGGAATACAGCATCCAGTATACAGTACAAATACAGCAATGCAGGAATACAGCATCCAGTATACAGTACAAATACAGCAATGCAGGAATACAGCATCAGTATACAGTACAAATACAGCAATGCAGGGAATACAGCATCCAGTATACAGTACAAATACAGCAATGCAGGAATACAGCATCCAGTATACAGTACAAATACAGCAATGCAGGAATACAGCATCCAGTATACAGTACAAATACAGCAATGCAGGAATACAGCATCCAGTATACAGTACAAATACAGCAATGCAGGAATACAGCATCCAGTATACAGTACAATACAGCAATGCAGGAATACAGCATCCAGTATACAGTACAAATACAGCAATGCAGGAATACAGCATCCAGTATACAGTACAAATACAGCAATGCAGGAATACAGCATCAGTATACGGTACAAATACAGCAGTGCGGAATACAGCATCCGTATACAATACAAATACAGCAATGCAGAGAATACAGCATCAGTATACGGTACAAATACAGCAGTGCAGGAATACAGCATCCAGTATACAGTACAAATACAGCAATGCAGGAATACAGCATCCAGTATACAGTACAAATACAGCAGTGCAGGAATACAGCATCCAGTATACAGTACAAATACAGCAATGCAGGAATACAGCATCCAGTATACAGTACAAATACAGCAATGCAGGAATACAGCATCCAGTATACAGTACAAATACAGCAATGCAGGAATACAGCATCCAGTATACAGTACAAATACAGCAATGCAGGAATACAGCATCCAGTATACAGTACAAATACAGCATGCGGGAATACAGCATCCAGTATACAGTACAAATACAGCAATGCAGGAATACAGCATCCAGTATACACTACAAATACAGCAGTGCAGGAATACAGCATCCAGTATACAGTACAAATACAGCAATGCAGGAATACAGCATCCAGTATACAGTACAAATACAGCAATGCAGGAATACAGCATCCAGTATACAGTACAAATACAGCAGTGCAGGAATACAGCATCCAGTATACAGTACAAATACAGCAATGCAGGAATACAGCATCCAGTATACAGTACAAATACAGCAATGCAGGAATACAGCATCCGTATACACTACAAATACAGCAATGCAGGAATACAGCATCCAGTATACACTACAAATACAGCAATGCAGGAATACAGCATCCAGTATACAGTACAAATACAGCGATGCAGGAATACAGCATCCAGTATACAGCACAAATACAGCGATGCGGGAATACAGCATCCAGTATACTACAAATACAGCGATGCAGGAATACAGCATCCAGTATACACTACAAATACAGCGATGCGGGAATACAGCATCCAGTATACACTACAAATACAGCGATGCAGGATACAGCATCCAGTATACACTACAAATACAGATGCAGGAATACAGCATCCAGTATACACTACAAATACAGCGATGCAGGAATACAGCATCCAGTATACACTACAAATACAGCAATGCAGGAATACAGCATCCAGTATACACTACAAATACAGCAATGCAGAATACAGCATCCAGTACAGTACAAATACGAGATGCAGGAATACAGACATCCAGTATACACTACAAATACAGCGATGCAGGAATACAGCATCCAGTATACACTACAAATACAGCAGTGCTGGAATACAGCATCCAGTATACAGTACAAATACAGCAGTGCAGGAATACAGCATCCAGTATACAGTACAAATACAGCAGTGCAGGAATACAGCATCCAGTATACAGTACAAATACAGCAATGCAGGAATACAGCATCCAGTATACACTACAAATACAGCAGTGCAGGAATACAGCATCCAGTATACAGTACAAATACAGCAGTGCAGGAATACAGCATCCAGTATACACTACTAATACAGCAATGCAGGAATACAGCATCCAGTATACAGTACAAATACAGCAATGCAGGAATACAGCATCCAGTATACAGTACAAATACAGCAATGCAGGAATACAGCATCCAGTATACAGTACAAATACAGCGATGCAGGAATACAGCATCCAGTATACAGTACAAATACAGCGATGCAGGAATACAGCATCCAGTATACACTACAAATACAGCGATGCAGGAATACAGCATCCAGTATACACTACAAATACAGCGATGCAGGAATACAGCATCCAGTATACACTACAAATACAGCGATGCAGGAATACAGCATCCAGTATACACTACAAATACAGCAATGCAGGAATACAGCATCCAGTACACACTACAAATACAGCGATGCAGGAATACAGCATCCAGTATACACTACAAATACAGCGATGCAGGAATACAGCATCCAGTATACACTACAAATACAGCGATGCAGGAATACAGCATCCAGTATACACTACAAATACAGCGATGCAGGAATACAGCATCCAGTATACACTACAAATACAGCGATGCAGGAATACAGCATCCAGTATACACTACAAATACAGCGATGCAGGAATACAGCATCCAGTATACACTACAAATACAGCGATGCAGGAATACAGCATCCAGTATACACTACAAATACAGCAATGCAGGAATACAACATACAGTATACACTACAAATACAGCAATGCAGGAATACAGCATACAGTATACACTACAAATACAGCAATGCAGGAATACAACATACAGTACACACTACAAATACAGCAATGCAGGAATACAGCATCCAGTACACAGTACAAATACAGCAATGCAGGAATACAACATACAGTACACACTACAAATACAGCAATGCAGGAATACAGCATCCAGTATACAGTACAAATACAGCAATGCAGGAATACAGCATCCAGTATACAGTACAAATACAGCAATGCAGGAATACAGCATCCAGTATACAGTACAAATACAGCAATGCAGGAATACAGCATCCAGTATACACTACAAATACAGCAATGCAGGAATACAACATACAGTACACACTACAAATACAGCAGTGGTAGGAATACAGCATCCAGTATACAGTACAAATACAGCAATGCAGGAATACAGCATACAGTATACACTACAAATACAGCAGTGGTAGGAATACAGCATCCAGTATACAGTACAAATACAGCAATGCAGGAATACAGCATACAGTATACACTACAAATACAGCAGTGCAGGAATACAGCATCCAGTATACAGTACAAATACAGCAATGCAGGAATACAGCATACAGTATACACTACAAATACAGCAATGCAGGAATACAACATACAGTATACAATACAAATACAGCAATGCAGGAATACAACATACAGTATACAATACAAATACAGCAATGCAGGAATACAGCATCCAGTATACAGTACAAATACAGCAATGCAGGAATACAGCATACAGTACACACTACAAATACAGCAATGCAGGAATACAGCATCCAGTATACAGTACAAATACAGCAGTGGTAGGAATACAACATACAGTACACAATACAAATACAGCAATGCAGGAATACAGCATACAGTATACACTACAAATACAGCAATGCAGGAATACAGCATACAGTATACAATACAAATACAGCAATGCAGGAATACAGCATCCAGTATACAATACAAATACAGCAATGCAGGAATACAGCATCCAGTATACACTACAAATACAGCAGTGCAGGAATACACCATACAGTATACACTACAAATACAGCAGTGCAGGAATACAGCATATAGTATACAGTACAAATACAGCAATGCAGGAATACATCATACAGTATACACTACAAATACAGCAGTGCAGGAATACAGCATCCAGTATACAGTACAAATACAACAGTGCAGGAATACAGCATCAGTATACACTACAAATACAGCAATGCAGGAATACAGCATCCAGTATACACTACAAATACAGCAGTGCAGGAATACAGCATCCAGTATACACTACAAATACAGCAATGCAGGAATACAGCATCCAGTATACACTACAAATACAGCAATGCAGGAATACAGCATCCAGTATACAATACAAATACAGCATGCAGGAATACAGCATCCAGTATACATACAAATACAGCAATGCGGGAATACAGCATACAGTATACAATACAAATACAGCAATGCAGGAATACAGCATACAGTATACAATACAAATACAGCAATGCAGGAATACAGCATACAGTATACACTACAAATACAGCAATGCAGGAATACAGCATACAGTATACAGTACAAATACAGCAATGCAGGAATACAGCATACAGTATACAGTACAAATACAGCAGTGCAGGAATACAGCATCCAGTATACAGTACAAATACAGCAGTGCAGGAATACAGCATCCAGTATACAGTACAAATACAGCAGTGCAGGAATACAGCATCCAGTATACAATACAAATACAGCAGTGCAGGAATACAGCATCCAGTATACACTACAAATACAGCAATGCAGGAATACAGCATCCAGTATACACTACAAATACAGCAATGCAGGAATACAGCATCCAGTATACAATACAAATACAGCAATGCAGGAATACAGCATACAGTATACAATACAAATACAGCAGTGCAGGAATACAGCATCCAGTATACACTACAAATACAGCAGTGCTGGAATACAGCATCCAGTATACACTACAAATACAGCAATGCAGGAATACAGCATCCAGTATACACTACAAATACAGCAATGCAGGAATACAGCATCCAGTATACAGTACAAATACAGCAATGCAGGAATACAGCATCCAGTATACAGTACAAATACAGCAATGCAGGAATACAGCATACAGTATACACTACAAATACAGCAATGCAGGAATACAGCATCCAGTATACAAAATACAGCAATGCAGGAATACAGCATCCAGTATACAGTACAAATACAGCAATGCAGGAATACAGCATCCAGTATACAATACAAATACAGCAGTGCAGGAATACAGCATCCAGTATACAGTACAAATACAGCAGTGCAGGAATACAGCATCCAGTATACACTACAAATACAGCAATGCAGGAATACAGCATCCAGTATACAGTACAAATAGAGCAATGCAGGAATACAGCATACAGTATACACTACAAATACAGCAATGCAGGAATACAACATACAGTACACACTACAAATACAGCAGTGCAGGAATACAGCATCCAGTATACAGTACAAATACAGCAGTGGTAGGAATACAACATACAGTACACACTACAAATACAGCAATGCAGGAATACAGCATCCAGTATACACTACAAATACAGCAATGCAGGAATACAGCATACAGTATACAGTACAAATACAGCAATGCAGGAATACAGCATACAGTATACACTACAAATACAGCAATGCAGGAATACAACATACAGTATACACTACAAATACAGCAATGCAGGAATACAGCATACAGTATACAATACAAATACAGCAGTGGTAGGAATACAACATACAGTACACACTACAAATACAGCAATGCAGGAATACAGCATCCAGTATACAGTACAAATACAGCAATGCAGGAATACAACATACAGTATACACTACAAATACAGCAGTGCAGGAATACAGCATACAGTATACACTACAAATACAGCAATGCAGGAATACAGCATACAGTATACACTACAAATACAGCAATGCAGGAATACAACATACAGTACACACTACAAATACAGCAATGCAGGAATACAGCATCCAGTATACAGTACAAATACAGCAATGCAGGAATACAACATACAGTATACACTACAAATACAGCAATGGTAGGAATACAACATCCAGTATACAGTACAAATACAGCAATGCAGGAATACAGCATCCAGTATACACTACAAATACAGCAATGCAGGAATACAGCATCCAGTATACACTACAAATACAGCAATGCAGGAATACAGCATACAGTATACACTACAAATACAGCAATGCAGGAATACAACATACAGTACACACTACAAATACTGCAATGCAGGAATACAACATACAGTACACACTACAAATACAGCAGTGCAGGAATACAGCATACAGTATACACTACAAATACAGCAATGCAGGAATACAACATACAGTAACACTACAAATACAGCAGTGCAGGATACAGCATCAGTATACAGTACAAATACAGCAGTGGTAGGAATACAACATACAGTACACACTACAAATACAGCAATGCAGGAATACAGCATCCAGTATACACTACAAATACAGCAATGCAGGAATACAGCATACAGTATACACTACAAATACAGCAATGCAGGAATACAACATACAGTACACACTACAAATACAGCAATGCAGGAATACAACATACAGTACACACTACAAATACAGCAGTGCAGGAATACAGCATACAGTATACACTACAAATACAGCAATGCAGGAATACAACATACAGTACACACTACAAATACAGCAGTGCAGGAATACAGCATCCAGTATACAGTACAAATACAGCAGTGGTAGGAATACAACATACAGTACACACTACAAATACAGCAATGCAGGAATACAGCATCCAGTATACACTACAAATACAGCAATGCAGGAATACAGCATACAGTATACACTACAAATACAGCAATGCAGGAATACAACATACAGTACACACTACAAATACAGCAGTGCAGGAATACAGCATCCAGTATACAGTACAAATACAGCAGTGGTAGGAATACAACATACAGTACACACTACAAATACAGCAATGCAGGAATACAGCATCCAGTATACAGTACAAATACAGCAATGCAGGAATACAGCATACAGTATACACTACAAATACAGCAATGCAGGAATACAACACACAGTATACAGTACAAATACAGCAATGCAGGAATACAGCATACAGTATACACTACAAATACAGCAATGCAGGAATACAACATACAGTATACACTACAAATACAGCAATGCAGGAATACAGCATACAGTATACAGTACAAATACAGCAGTGGTAGGAATACAACATACAGTACACACTACAAATACAGCAATGCAGGAATACAGCATCCAGTATACAGTACAAATACAGCAATGCAGGAATACAACATACAGTATACACTACAAATACAGCAGTGCAGGAATACAGCATACAGTATACACTACAAATACAGCAATGCAGGAATACAGCATACAGTATACACTACAAATACAGCAATGCAGGAATACAACATACAGTACACACTACAAATACAGCAATGCAGGAATACAGCATCCAGTATACAGTACAAATACAGCAATGCAGGAATACAACATACAGTATACACTACAAATACAGCAATGGTAGGAATACAACATACAGTATACAGTACAAATACAGCAATGCAGGAATACAGCATACAGTATACACTACAAATACAGCAATGCAGGAATACAACATACAGTATACACTACAAATACAGCAATGCAGGAATACAGCATACAGTATACACTATAAATATAGCAATGCAGGAATACAACATACAGTATACACTACAAATACAGCAATGCAGGAATACAGCATCCAGTATACAGTACAAATACAGCAATGCAGGAATACAACATACAGTATACACTACAAATACAGCAATGCAGGAATACAGCATACAGTATACACTATAAATATAGCAATGCAAGAATACAGCATACAGTATACACTACAAATACAGCAATGCAGGAATACAACATACAGTATACACTACAAATACAGCAATGCAGGAATACAACATACAGTATACACTATAAATACAGCAATGCAGGAATACAGCATACAGTATACAATACAAATACAGCAATGGGAGGAATACAACACACAGTATACAATATAAATATAGCAATGCAGGAATACAACATACAGTATACAATACAAATACAGCAATGCAAGAATACAGCATACAGTATACAATACAAATACAGCAATGGTAGGAATACAGCATACAGTATACACTATAAATATAGCAATGCAGGAATACAACATACAGTATACACTACAAATACAGCAATGCAGGAATACAGCATCCAGTATACAGTACAAATACAGCAATGCAGGAATACAACATACAGTATACACTACAAATACAGCAATGCAGGAATACAGCATACAGTATACACTATAAATATAGCAATGCAAGAATACAGCATACAGTATACACTACAAATACAGCAATGCAGGAATACAACATACAGTATACACTATAAATACAGCAATGCAGGAATACAGCATACAGTATACAATACAAATACAGCAATGGGAGGAATACAACACACAGTATACAATATAAATATAGCAATGCAGGAATACAACATACAGTATACAATACAAATACAGCAATGCAAGAATACAGCATACAGTATACAATACAAATACAGCAATGGTAGGAATACAGCATACAGTATACAATACAAATACAGCAATGGGAGGAATACAACACACAGTATACAATACAAAATACAGCAATGCAAAAATACAACATACAGTATACATTACAAATACAGCAATGGGAAGAATACAACATACAGTATGCAATACAAATGCAGCAATGCAACAATACAACATACAGTATACACTACAAATACAGCAGTGCAAGAATACAACATACAGTATACACTACAAATACAGCAATGGGAAGAATACAACATACAGTATGCAATACAAATGCAGCAATGCAGTAATACAACATACAGTATACAATACAAATATAGCAATGCAGGAATAAAACATACAGTATACACTACAAATACAGCAATGCAGGAATACAACATACAGTATACACTACAAATACAGCAATGCAAGAATACAGCATACAGTATACAATACAAATACAGCAGTGGTAGGAATACAACATACAGTATACAATATAAATATAGCAATGCAGGAATACAACATACAGTATACAATATAAATATAGCAATGCAGGAATACAACATATAGTATACACTACAAATACAGCAATGCAAGAATACAGCATACAGTATACAATACAAATACAGCAATGGGAGGAATACAGCATACAGTATACAATACAAATACAGCAATGGGAGGAATACAACACACAGTATACAATACAAAATACAGCAATGCAAGAATACAACATACAGTATACACTACAAATACAGCAATGGGAAGAATACAACATACAGTATGCAATACAAATGCAGCAATGCAGTAATACAACATACAGTATACACTACAAATACAGCAGTGCAAGAATACAACATACAGTATACACTACAAATACAGCAATGGGAAGAATACAACATACAGTATGCAATACAAATGCAGCAATGCAGTAATACAACATACAGTATACAATACAAAATACAGCAATGCAAGAATACAACATACAGGATGCAAAACAAATACAGCAATGGTAGGAATACAGCATACAGTATACAATACAAATACAGCAATGGGAGGAATACAACACACAGTATACAATACAAAATACAGCAATGCAAAAATACAACATACAGTATACATTACAAATACAGCAATGGGAAGAATACAACATACAGTATGCAATACAAATGCAGCAATGCAACAATACAACATACAGTATACACTACAAATACAGCAGTGCAAGAATACAACATACAGTATACACTACAAATACAGCAATGGGAAGAATACAACATACAGTATGCAATACAAATGCAGCAATGCAGTAATACAACATACAGTATACAATACAAAATACAGCAATGCAAGAATACAACATACAGGATGCAAAACAAATACAGCAATGGTAGGAATACAAGATACAGTATACAATACAAATACAGCATGCAGGAATACAACATACAGTATACAATACAAATACAGCAATACAGGAATACAGCATACAGTATACAATACAAAATACAACAGTGCAGGAATACAGCATATAATACAAATACAGCAATGCAGGAATACAACATACAGTATACAATACAAATACAGCAATGCAGGAATACAACATACAGTATACAATACAAATGCAGCAATGGTAGGAATACAACATACATTATGAACTGGGGATTGTAAATACGGGAAGCTGATTGGCCAAGAGGTTTTTGAAGCAGTGATGATATCGGGCTACATCATCACGGCTTCATAAAACCTCCGGCCACCAGCCTTCTCACTGACCGCGCAGTCTTCTTCATCTCCAGCAGTCCGCAGTGAGTCAGACTTCCAGTCGGCCACGATTTAAAAAAAAAAAAAGAACTCCCACCAGCTGCACACTCAACAGAATTCAGCACAATGGAAGCCGCTGGGAGCAATACTTTCAAAAGCAACATATCCAGCAGCATGCGAGTGGCAGCAATGGATGAATAATTTTTTTTTCTCTGAACAGGACAAACGACAGACCTGCGCATTGTAGTCATTTTCACACAAACTGCGGCTCCCCCACAAAAAGAAAGCCACGTCCCAGCCACATAGAAAAAACTGCCAGTCTTGTCGCAGACATTCCCAACCATTTTAATAGTAGCTCTTACAATAACAGTCCCAAATGAATCGCACCAAGACTGTACCTTTTTCTCGTTCGTTCATCATTGGCTCGCCTCTCCAACTTCTCTCTCAGCTTACCAGTCCTCAGCATCCAATTCCCAGAACAAAAATAATAAAAATAAAGTGCACTGTGAATGGAGAACACTTTAAAAAAAGAAAACTGCAATGGTAAGGAGCGGGTCACCCAGTCACGAGAGCGCCACTTCCTCTACCACGGCCAACCGCGCCACCTGCTGCCCAGATCCCTCCAGGAACTATTTTATTTAAAGGTATTCCTCCAACACCCCAAAACACATTTTAAAATGTTTCTATTTTTTACTTTAAAAATAAACCACTTCATAGTAGCAATAATGCACTCCAGGGTGTGGTATATCATGGGATGTCATCACTGGCTCGGCGGACGACTGCCTGCACAGGCGCCCTACCACCTGAGGCATGATGATATCCCATGATATACCACACCCTGTCATGCATTATTGCTTAATTATACAATACAAATAAAGCAATGCAGGCATACAGCATACAGCAAACAATACAAATACAGCAATGGTAGGAATACAGCATACAGTATACAATACAAATACAGCAATGGGAGGAATACAACATACAGTATACAGTACAAATACAGCAATGGTAGGAATACAACATACAGTATACAATACGAAATACAGCAATGGGAGGAATACAACATACAGTATACAGTACAAATACAGCAATGGTAGGAATACAACATACAGTATACAATACGAAATACAGCAATGGGAAGAATACAACATACAATATACAGTACAAATACAGCAATGGTAGGAATACAGCATACAGTATACAATACAAATACAGCAATGCAGGAATACAGTAAGTAATACAAAAATACAGCGATGAAAGAAAAAACAGGATACAGACTGCAACAGGTACAGACAGCAAAAAGTGCTAGTAATTTATATGTAAGTGCGATTGGGTAAAGAATGTTACAGTCCTGGCTGGGGTAGAGTATAAGAGAGATCAGGAGCCTTAAGAATGAGGAAAACATGTGCAGTTAGAGGAGAGGAAGTTATGAAGGGCAGTGGAGAGGGAGTGAGAGGACAAGGAGTGCCGTATTTGTGGAGGAAGGGCGTTCCAGACTTTAGCGAAACAGTGATTAAAAGCCAACTGGCCTGCGAAAGTATAAGTAGAGCAACAGGGTAACACAAAGGTTTGTGACATGGTGGATCTGAAGGAGCATGCGGGAAGGGGCTGGGTGGAGAGAGAGGAGGATAGATAGATATGAGGGTAGAGAGCCTAGTCAGTATTTGGTGATGTGGAACCTTTGTAAATGAGCTCCTGAGCTCAAAGGCGTATTTCTGATTGAATAAATAAATGTTTCTCGTTTATAGCTTCTCCAAGATCATGCTGCAGGCAGTGAAAGAACTGGCCCCAAAATGTGACGTCACGTTCCTTCTCTCTGAAGATGGCAGTGGCAAAGGAGCGGCCCTCATCACTGCTGTAGGATGTCGACTTCGAGAACTGGAGCAAAAGTGAGAGTCAGAGCAGCTCCTGTGGGCCGAACTCAACTTTCAAAGAGCACCTTCCTTTTTTGTACCGCACTGTAGTCCGAACTGATACACCACGTAAGGTGACCACCTTAAAGCACACTGAACCTTGGAAACGTCTTCAAACTTGTCTTGGAAACACCTCAGAATTCAGACTGCACAAGCAAAATATCCACACTGTGTACTGATTATTTTGTGTCCATGTAAAAATTCAGGTCAACACAGAGGATTTCAGAACTGTCATGGGAAATTCAGACCAGGTGGTCACCCTTAACCACATGCATTGCTTAGATATTAATATATATACAACAGTCCAGCTAATGAACCAAGTACACTTAACCTAGGCTACAGATAAATGCTGTTGGTAGTATCTTCCTTTGTTGTGTCTCCGTCTTCTTGTTTTGTTACTCAGCAAAAATATTTCCCACTGATAGGCTTTCACTATTCCCTTCATACTTGTGTGAGACTTTCAATCGAGATCCAGTATTTATTAGTATGTGTCCTTGTTTCATTTCACCAACCTGCAGCAGATGTTCCTGGGTGTTGACATCTGCTGTTTTTAATGTTTTCATTTGTTTTTTTTATGTAGTGCTCCATTCCACTTCTACACCTGATGTCTGGCAACCTCTAGAAGTAAAACACTGACCGAAAAATTGAAATATGTCCAAAGATCGGTGTTTTGTATCCTGTCACTACTGTATCTGTATGTGCTGCTGTCTCATGTTTCAAATGATATTTAATAAAATAATACATTAGTCAAGGAATAGTATACCTACAGAATGCTAACATGGAAGTGTATACTCACCAAATATTGGCATAGGAGTATATACTTACCGGATGTCAATATGGGAGGGTATACCCACAGAACATCGACATGGAAGTGTATACCCATAGAATGACATGAGAGTGTATACCCACAGAGTGTCGACATGGGAGTGCATACCCACAGAATGTTGACAGGAGAGTGTATACACACAGACCATTGACAGGGGAGTGCATACCCACAAAATGTCAACAGGGGAGTGTATACTCATAGAACGTTAACAGAGGAGTGTATGCCTACAGAACGTCAACATGGGAGTGCAAAATTGTTACCCATATGAGATGTTCTTTGCCTCTTCATAACTATGTTTGTTGTACTCTAGTTACAAAACAATCTCTGACACCAGAAACCTGATTCCTGGTAGTGTTTGCTATTGCTTCTGTGAATGTAGTGTCGTGTTACGTTGGGTAATATGTATTGTTCAAATGAGGAACATGTTTACCGGGAAGGCGCCGCCACTGGTTACATGTTAGTATGATATTATGGTGCACTGTGATTGAATGTTGTGAGTTTGTCGTGTGGTTGACAATATTGCAGCTTTTAGTGTCCAGACTACCTGAAGAATGCATGCCTTACTGGTGCTGCAGAGGTAGAAGAGCTTATATTTTGCACACTAGCAGCAAAAGCACTAGTGTTAAAAAAGTGGTATATGTCAATATATTAAACTTTATTTTGACGTGCATGGTGTATTTTAGTAGTCTTTATGGTTTAATAATTCATACCAAAGTTTTATTTTCACTCTCATGAGTTATCTTGTGTATATATGTTCCTGCAAAGTCAAATGGGATAGGGTCGCTGTCATGAAACAGGCGGGGCAGAAAAATGGATCCCAAGTCCCTCCCATCATCAAAATACTATCTTACTATTTTATTATTACTGTGTTTCTGATACCGCACATTGAAATTAGCAGAAAAGCCCACAGGAGTGTGTCTACCAGGAAATTGCTACAGCTGACTGATGCTATACAGTCGGGAACAGGAGTGCTACAAGCAAGGAGAATGACATCATCAGTGGTAGAGAACACAGGTATCAGTGAAGCTAAGAGCTGCCCTGTGATTCTGAGTCAGCAAAGTCACCTTTATTTCATCTTTCTAAGCTAAAGACATGTGTAGAAACTTCTCGGCGAGTCCCCACTGAGGGGAGAAGCCTCCTTCAATACCAAAAAGACCTTCACTAAAAACAAATATATATTTTGATACATTTTGGTTTACCTGTCATATATTTTCTGTATGTAGCGTTACCTTGCTCTAAATGATGGTATGGCCCTCATCTTCCCACTTGTCTGCCCCAGCATCATAATCTCTTTTTTTTTTTGTTCCCATCGCCCAGTCTACTTATCAGTCGTTATACTTGCTGCCTTCCTCTGGACTTACCCGCCCACCTGTTCCTCCCTGGATTACCTCCCCCCCATCCCAGGGTGGGATTGATGGAGTGGGTAAGGCCCCATGGGAGGTCCTACTGAGTGCGGAGGTGGATGTCTCAGTTAATGGTGCAGGGTTTGGGAACTGGGGCCAGCTTCACTCTGCCTTGAGTGAGGGTTTTGCACCTTTGTTTCCCCTTGTCCTTGGATGCCGACTACCTGGAGCCTGGGGAGAGCAGCAGTCGTAACTCTGCCTTGGCTGAGGGTTTTCACCTTTGTTTCCCCTTCTCCTAGGATGCCAGCTGCCTGGGGCTGTCTGTGCACATGCACACAAGTGTGGGTCAGCACATATGAGCTCCATCGGCATCCACTCTCCTTGTCCACCAGCTCTTCATGTGCCACCACCTGTGGTCACCAAGGTGACGATATTGCAGTAGAGTCTGTGCACCTTCCCTCCCGAGCTGAGGAGAACATCCTATTGGCTGTTGAACCCTCCTTCTCTCTAGCCGGCCCTCTGACAATGCAGGCTTATCACAAGGGGTAGCACTACCGCTGCACCGACGATCTGGTAGCATCATAATCTTTTGCCTATGACATCACAGTCTGTTGAATGCAGCCTAGGGAACAGTGATTCAGAATGTTGAGGAGGCAGGGTTCTGTGATGATGTCACAGCTTTATGTGAGTTCCTCTCCCTAGTAAGCACTGATGTGATGCCCATCAATTATGACTTTTTCCCAGTGACAATGTGGAACGGCCTAGAAAGATGAAGCTAAATACGGCAACTATTTGGGAGATAAACTAGAATAAGTCTAAATATATTTTTGGAATGTTTAATCTGAAACGTGGAGGGTACTTAGCTGCCCAGTATGGGCTCCCAGGAACTGGAACTGTGCTCATGTCATTCACTGAGGCATGCGTTTCCTACAGTCGATGAGCCGCTGAAGAGAGTAACTTTTTATTGGTGCTCAGTAGTGGGTTTTCTGTCCACCTGAGCTGTGTTTCTGTCCCTCTGTCTCTCCACTTGTGCACTATGTCAAGCAGTGGTGCACCACATCTTGTAATGGTGCACTATGTCTAGCAATGGTGCACTGGGTCATGCAGTGGTGCACTTTGTCTTACAGTGGCACACTGTGCCTTGCAGTGGTGCAGTATGTCTTGCAGTGATGCACTGTGTCATGCAGTGGTGCACCATATCTTGTTCAAGTTCAAGTTTATTGCAGGAAAACTCCATTGAGCAAGCTCATTCACAAGGAGGTCCTGAGACATATACACTGATGGAGAACATTACATAAATAAAAATACTTGATAGTACAATAGTATAACATGTATTCATGTGTTCACTTAGTACAAGCAGGAAATTACATAATAGGATACAACATCGAATGACAATAGATAGTGAGAAAACATATGGTACATAGTGTGAACACTTCAGGGTAGCATGCCAGCAGTACAAGGCAGGGTAACTGGTGTTTGCAATAAATAAATGTAGTATAATTGAGCAGTGACAGGGAATTGAGGGTAAACAAAGTATTCGAGGCTTGGAAGAGTGAGAGAAGTAATATATACGGAGAGAGAGTCAGGAATCGGACGGGGAAGGGGAGCAGGTGTGGGAAGCTTGCAGTAGTGGTCACAGCTTGGAAGTCAGAAGCTACGAGAATGTAAGTGTGTCTTGGTTAAATGATAGTGGAAACAATAAGAGAATAGCGTGCATAAGGCGATGAAGGTCTTACACATAAATGTGTAAGGCACACATAGGGAGGGGAAGGGACTTAATAACAATTGCAGATATCTTTTATCTTAGCTGCACTTAGCACTTTGTAGAAGTTAATTGAAACTATGCTAGTTAGTTTCAGCACGGTTTAGAGTTGGTTCCAAATAGAGGGAAGGGCATGCGTAATAGCGCATTTACCAAAGGAGGTCCGTGTCCTGGGTACGTCCAGCAGAATGAAGTCAGATTTCCTGAGAGAGTATGCACTATGAGAAATACAGATGAGAGATGATAGGTAACTCAGTAGTTTGTGCAGGAGCAGCTTAAGGGTCCAGAGACCAGCATGGAGCAAACATCTAGTGGTGAGAGATGTCCAGCCAACAGCTGCGTACAGGTCACAGTGGTGCGAACGGTAAGGGGAATTGGTAAAAAAAACGTAATGCATGGTGGTAGAGGATGTCCAGTTTACTTAGGTTTGCGAGAGTAGTGGAAGAGTAAATTACATCGCCATAGTCAAGAAGGGGAAGAAAAGTAGCCTGAACGAGCCTATTTCGAGTCTTGAGGGGGAAGAGGGGCCTATTTTTAAAGAAGAAACATAGTCTGGCTTTGAGCCTTCTGGATAAGTCCTTGATATGGTCATTAAAGGAGAGCTTGTTGTCAATCCAGATACCCAGATATTTAAATTTGGAAACTACTTCCAGTGGTTCGCTTAACGTGGTAACAATAAAGTCTTTAGGCAGGGTATGGGAGGTACCTGCGGAGATACTACAAGAGAATATCATAGCTTTGGTTTTCTTTGCATTAAGCAGAAGCTTTGCCTTTATTAGAGTATGTTCAAGTTGGGCAAAGTCCGCTTGAAGCACCCCCTTAACTTCGGATAACGTTGAGCCAGAGGTATATAGCACAGTGTCATCCGCAGAGAAATGCAGAGTGGATGTAGATATGTTAGAATCAAGGTCATAAATGTACAATGAAAACAAGATTGGGCCTAGAATGGAGCCTTGAGGGACTCCTCTGACAACTGGCAAAGAGGCAGAGAAAAAGCCATCTGCTTTTACTTTCTGGGATCTTCCTGTTAGGTAACTGGAGAACCACTGGGTAGTGTAGGACGTGGCACCCAAATTAGCGAGGCAATTGACTAGCAGGTTGTGGTGGTCAACAGTATCAAAAGCTTTGCTAAGATCCAAGAAGACTGCTCCAGTTATCTTCTTAGCATCTATAGCAGAGACCCAGTCATTGGTTATTTTCGGTAAAGCAGAGATTGTACTGTGATTTGCCCGGAAACCAGATTGAGCTGGGTTAATGAGAGAAAAAGTTTTCAAGTGAGTTTTTAGTTGGTTATGGATCAGTTTTTCAAAAACTTTAGAGAGGATAGGCAAGATGGAGATAGGCCTGTAATTATTCACATCGCAAGGGTCACCAGATTTAAACAGGGGGAGGATATATGTGGATTTCCAACAGGACGACACATTAGCAGATGTAATGGAGAGATTGAAGATATGAAGAATGGGGGCAGAGAGATGGGCATATCCTAATCTTAGGAAGAAGGGTTCTAGGCCATCGTCCCCTGCACTTTTTTTGATGTCCAAGTTAAGTAGAGAATCTTCTACTTCTTTATAGTTTAGCTCACGCAGTTGAAATGGGCAAGATGCGGTGCTAGATGTTGGGGAAGGACTTGGTTAGCTCGTTGCAGTGCTAGCATAAGGTGAGGAGTCAAAAGCTAGTCCTGCTGTGACAAAGTGGGAGTTAAGTTCTTCGAGGATTAAGGACTTTATTTTCCACCACCCTGCCATTTGAGACTATCTTTGTTGGAATGGAGGGGGCAGTAGACCGCCCTTCTATTGATTTAAGTGATCGAATCCAACAGAAAAACAGCGCAACACTACGAGCGGGTGCTCACAGCGTGAGGTGCAAACCTCAATACTTCACACAAAAGCCAAGGTAATGAGCATCCAGGACACAGAAAAATATACTGCAAGTGATTTTAATCCAAATGGCAAGTCCAGACCCCTGCGCTTCGGCTCTATGCCTTCAAAGGGGGTTATAACCAAACTTTACAAACAACCACACTTATATACAATCATAGTGATGACATCACAATTAAGGGACAGTTAACTCTTTCAATACCCCATTCTGTCTTCTATATATTCCCTTACTCTAATGTTTCTGGTGAAACAATTAATTACAAAATGTTTACTAAGTGTGTACTAAAGTGCTTAACAAGAAAAAATGTTTTTTGTTTGTAAATACAGACCAAAAGAAACAATATGTTAAAACATATATGTGTACCTAAATTACTACACAAGACTCTATAATTTCTTTCAATTTTTTGCCTTTATAACACTTTTAACCCTTTGTAAATTATTTTAAAACATAAATAATTAAATGTTTAAACAAAGCTGTCAGTTCGTGTAAGAAATAGGTATATTTATATCTCCTCCTTTCTTTCTTAAATCCAAAATTTATTAGTTCAGTATAACATATACTGTAAAGGAAGAAGTTATAAAACACACTAGGCAGGTACAGATGAGATGAAGGAGATGGAACACACAGTAATAATATCAGGTGAGGTGACTAAATAACATACAAATGGCTCAAGACAAAACACAGAAAATGAAATGAAGTGAAGATGAAATTTGTAATAATGGCGACAGTACAGACAAATGAATGTCATGTTTGTGATCACCCTCCACTTCAGACCAGAAATGGGAGAAGACAAACCATTTTGATGGGGATCCACTCTGATAACATCTCACATCAAATTCTGAAATGACAAAACAAAACAGGAGGAGTATCAAAGACAGGACACAAATTCTCACACAGAAGAAAATATTCTATTATTTTTTCAACTATTTTCAGACATCTTTCAAAAAAGGTTTCAGATCCCACTGGTCATTAAGACCATCTGGTCTGACAGACTTGAGTCTGTATATCCACCTACTTTCTTTTCTATCACCTCCAAACTTCATTGGTGTTTGCCACTCTAATCCCATAAATTTCATGCCCTTAGGGTCAGAGTTATGTGCTTTCAAAAAGTATTCTCCCACAGGTGTATCTGTCCTTGCATTCATTATGTTTCTCACATGCTCTTGGATTCTAACTTTTAAATTTCTTGTAGTACGTCCTATGAATATATGGTTACATTCACACCACAAAACATAGACTACAAAGGTGGTATCACAATTAATAAACTCCTTAATCTCATACTTGTAACCTGTCAAAGGATGTATGAATACTGTTCCTAGCATGTGGTGGCTACTATGTACAAGTTTGTCTTTCAAATTGGCACTTGCTACATACTGAGCCTGAATTGAGGAAAGCAGTTGGGGAGAAACCAAGAATCACATTCTCCAAGGGAAAGAATTTGAAAGACAAACTTGTACATAGTAGACTAACAATGCCAGATAGAAATACATGGCTGGGTACTAAACCAATAGGTAATTTCAAATGCCAGAGATGTAATATATGCAGCCACCACATGCTAGGAATAGTATTCATACATCCTTTGACAGGTTAGAAGTATGAGATTAAGGAGTTTATTAATTGTGATACCACCTTTGTAGTCTATGTGTTGTGGTGTGAATGTAACCATATATACATAGGACGTACTACAAGAAATTTAAAAGTTAGAATCCAAGAGCATGTGAGAAACCTAATGAATGCAAGGACAGATACACCTGTGGGAGAACACTTTTTGAAAGCACATAACTCTTGACCCCCTAAGGGCATGAAATTCTTGGATTAGAGGGCAAACACCAATGAAGTTTGAGGTGATAGAACTAATAAGTTACTTAAGAAAGAAAGTAGGTGGATATACAGACTCAAGTCTGTCAGACCAGATGGTCTTAATGACCAGTGGGATCTGAAACCTTTTTGAAAGATGTCCTAAAATAGTTGAAAAAATAATAGAATATTTTCTTCTCTGTGTGAGAATTTAGGTCCTGTCTTTGATAATCCTCCTGTTTTGTTTTGTCATTTCAGAATTTGATGTGAGATGTTATCAGAGTGGATCCCCATCAAAATGGTTTCCCTTCTTCCATTTCTGGTCTGAAGTGGAGGGTGATCACAAACATGACATTCATTTGTCTGTACTGTCGCCATTGTTACAAATTTCATCTTCACTTCATTTCATTTTCTGTGTTTTGTCTTGAGTCATTTGTATG
This sequence comes from Neoceratodus forsteri, assembly GCA_016271365.2. Classification (NCBI taxonomy): domain Eukaryota; kingdom Metazoa; phylum Chordata; order Ceratodontiformes; family Ceratodontidae; genus Neoceratodus; species Neoceratodus forsteri. Next base: position 1,101,946,304 of record CM028135.1, on the reverse strand, counting down.
TTATTTAGTCACCTCACCTGATATTATTATTGTGTGTTCCATTTCCTTCATCTCATCTGTACCTGCCTAGTGTGTTTTATAACTTCTTCCTTTACAGTATATGTTATACTGAACTAATAAATTTTGGATTTAAGAAAGAAAGGAGGAGATATAAATATACTTATTTCTTACACGAACTGACAGCTTTGTTTAAACATTTAATTATTTAGGTTTTAAAATAATTTACAAAGGGTCAAAAGTGTTATAAAGGTAAAAAATTGGAAGAAATTATAGTCTTGTATAGTAATTTAGGTACACATATATGTTTTAACATATTGTTTCTTTTGGTCTGTATTTACAAACAAAAAACATTTTTTCTTGTTAAGCACTTTAGTACACACTTAGTATACATTTTGTAATTAATTGTTTCACCAGAAACATTAGAGTAAGGGAATATATAGAAGACAGAATGGGGTATTGAAACAGTTAACTGTCCCTTAATTGTGATGTCATCACTATGATTGTATATAAGTGTGGTTGTTTGTAAAGTTTGGTTATAACCCCCTTTGAAGGCATAGAGCCGAAGCGCAGGGGTCTGGACTTGCCATTTGGATTAAAATCACTTGCAGTATTTTTTTCTGTGTCCTGGAGTGCTCATTACCTTGGCTTTTGTATTGATTTAAGTGTCCTCCATATTTTGTGTGGGTTCCCTTGTGCTTGTTCAAGGGTAGAGATGTAGAAGTTAGCTTTGGCCGAACTAATGCTTTTCACACAGGTATTCCTAGCTGTTCTGAAAGCCTGACAATCCGAAGGTTTCTTGGTATGTCTTGCTTTTGCCCAGAGCTTATCCCGGGTTATAAGAGCTGCCTTAAGATCTGGGGTGAACCAGGGGTGAGAGTTGTTTCATACCCTAACTTTGATGAAGGGGGCATGCTTATTTACCAGACTAGTGAGGCTGACATTAAGGACGGAGACTGCCTCGTTGACATCTTTGGCTAGGTAAAGATCTTGCAATCTGACCCTGTCCAGGTCAGAAAGGAAGTTTGCTGCAACGAACTTGCGAAAGGACCATTTTGTTATAAAGATAGGCTGTGTTCGGACCTTAATATGAGATCTTATGCAAACAACAATCCCGTGATCGCTCATATCATTATGGAACACAGCTGAATGCGAAATTTTATGTGGGTGAGTGGTTAATATCACATCTAAAATGGAGCTACTGGCAGTGTTTAGGACATTGTTCCTTGTAGGTTCGTTGACTAATTGCATTAGGCCGAGCTCGTCGCAGTGGGATTTAAGGCAGTGAGATTTAGGGGTTACCCAATCCATATTGAGATCCCCTAGGAATATTGTTTCTGTTTTAGCATCCGAGAATAGGGATTTCAGTATATTAAGGACTTCATCACCTCCAGAAGGAGGCCTATAGCCACCTATAATGGTGATGCAGTCTGAAGAAGGAAGATGAAGCTCCATTGAAACAATCTCAAATTCCTTGGGTGTAGATTTACAGCTGATATTAGTGACTGAGTACTTGATTTTGGCGTAGACTGCCACACCCCCATCTCTAGAAGCCCTGTCTGCCCTAAATTGTTTGTACCCCTGGAGGGAGATTTGTTGGTCGGTATTAGCCTTTTTTAGCCAAGACTCCGTGATAATGATAAGGTCCGGGTTGATATGAGCAGCCCATGCTTGCAATTGGACAAATTTTTTGGTCAAGCTTAGAATATTGACCAACATCATCTTAAGTCCTGGGGCCTCTGCAAAATCTGTAGGAGAGGTGAGTTGCAGAGTGGGGCCAGGGTTTAGCTCCACATTACCTGAGCAGAGAAGGAGCAATAACAGCATTTTCTTTAAGGAGCTTTTAAGGATGGAGACTGCTTTTTTTCTTTGGGACCGCTCATGATGTGTGATGCAGGAGAGAGTACCGCTAAAGTGACAGTTTAAAGTAATCATTGTGAGTTCTCGTATAGTCATAGGTGGAAAGTAGTAAGGGGGGAGGGGGATAGCAGGGGTATAGGCCAGAAGGGGTTGATGAAACAAGGAGGTACAGTGGGCCGTTGCAACATAGGATGCTGAGACAGTGCATTCCAGGGCTGGATTATATTGTGATACTTCGTTAGGGCACGCGGTATACTGGGAACAGTAGCATAGCAGTGAGGCAAGCCACGACGCCGAGGAGTGAGGTCTGTAGATTAGTAATGGTCTGGTGCTTTTTCTGTGCATGAAACAGACCCACCTACAGACACTCTCTCAGCCCAAGTGGAATTGCGATCAGAAGGGGAGAAAGGAAAAAAAATCAGATTGGTGGCTAGAAGTTGTGATGGTGCTTCCACAAGGATCAGGCTTACTGACTCCACTCAGCTACCAATGTCTGAGTGGCAGCAGACAAGAGTAAGCTAATGGTGTGACAAAAGAGCTAGGGAAGGGGGTGGGAGAAAAATTCAGTTCAGAACTTAGCAGCACAGAGTCAGTACAGGGAATGCTGTAAAAGTCTATGGGGAAGGGCGCACCAATCAGAACAAAGATGGCGAGCAGGTGGACCAATCACTGTTTCCCGAGTCAGTGCCACACCAATTGTGATCACCCTAGCATACTGGCTTCCAGAAAAAAAGCTTGGCAGAAGTACCTGGTGAGCGATCCGTGTCCCGAGGCCCTTATTCCAGCAAGGGCTGCTGAATGGGGTCAGACAGCACCCGTAGGAATGGCTGTTGCTGGCCGCCTTGCATCCAACGTGCCGCTCAGGCGCAAGACCCTAAAATAAAAATAAAAGGGCCAATAAGTATACAGGCAGGACAGGAATTCAGGGGCGGGGAAGTTGACAGCAGATTGTCAGCGGGGGGTGGGGGTGACGGTGGTATGGACAAAGAAAAGGATTAGAGAGGCAGGGTAGGTAACACAAAGGTAAATGGCAGAACAGGGCAGGACAAATGGAAGCTAGATGGGGGGGGAGGGCTGTCTCAGGAAGAGAGGAAAGCAACAGCCGAAAGCATAGCAAGTAAATGGTGAACTGGGTCATGCAGTGGTGCACTTTGTCTTACAGTGGCACACTGTGCCTTGCAGTGGCTCAGTATTTCTTCCAGTGGTGCACTATGTCATGCAGTGGTGCACTATGTCATGCAGTGGTGCACCACATCTTGTAATGGTGCACTAGCAATGGTGCACTGGGTAATGCAGTGGTGCACTGTGTCTTGCAGTGGCACACTGTGCCTTGCAATGGTGCAGTATGTCTTCCAGTGGTGCACTGTGTCATGCAGTGGTGCACCACATCTTATAATGGTGCACTATGTCTAGCAATGGTGCACTGGGTAATGCAGTGGTGCACTATGTCTTGCAGTGGTACACTGTGCCTTGCAGTGGTGCAGTATGTCTTGCAGTGGTGCACTTTGTCATGCAGTGATGCACCACATCTTGCAATGGTGCACTGTGTCATGCAGTGGGCACTGTATTATGAAGTGGTGCACCACATCTTGCAGTGGTGCACTATATCTTACAATGGTGCAGTATATCTTACAGTGGTGCACTATGCCTTGCAGTGAAACACTGCGCCTTGCAGAGGTGCACTGTGCCATGCAGTGGTGTACTACATTAGGCAATGGTGCTCTATGTTATGTACTGTTATACTACATCTCACAGTATAGCGCTATGCCTTGCAAGGGTGCACTGCATGCTGCAGTGGTGCACTACATCGTGCAATAGTGCCCTATGTCATGCAGTGATGCACTATATCTTGCAGTGGTGTACTATGCCATGCAAAGGTGCACTTGCGTTTATTGTCATGATGTGAGGAACTTTGAGTCTTAATATTAACAAGAGAAGAATTAATTCACCGCACTGAGGGAAGAGATCCCCAACTCACCACGAAAGGACAATGTAAAGCAAAGCTGGAGCACTTTCACAGGAATGATCTGGTCTAATGTTAAACCTCATTTTGATATGCATGGAGTTTTTAAAACTGCTGTATGGTGAATTATTACATATGCAGGCTTTACATTGTTTTCCCTGACTTACCTTGTTTTAGTCATCTTCTGCCTTGACAATCTGTGATAAAGAGATTACTAAAACCAATCCACAAAATACTGACCACAAGACATACTCCTGGGAGGGGGCTTATGTTAAACAGCTTTAATCAGAGTGCTACAAACAAGGCTTTTGCATAATCTGTAGTGGAAATCACATATTTTAGTGCAGGAAAAGAATACCAGAAATTCCCCCAGGCCCACTTATGTAAAATATTTATCCTGGAAAACGTCCATAAAATAATAACATCTTGTTTCCACAAGCATTCTGGGTGGCAAAATGTGCTGTAGTCACACTATTGTGTCATTAGGCTCAAAAATAAACATGTAAATACTTTAGGGGCCAGATATTCAAAACTTTGCCTGGACACAAATCCTGTTTTGCGAGTGCAAACCAGGCTTTGCATGGATTTCTTATATTCAAAAGCCCGGTTCGCGTTTGCAAACAGGGTTCATGACTGGGCAAACTGTGGAGGGGGGCGCAATGCAAATGGAGGGGCAGGGACCTTCGAATATTGGTGCAGTCCAGTATTCACAGTATTTGCGCAACGCAAGGGTATTTTGCACATTCCCCTTGTGCAGTGCAAATATGGCTGACAGAGACTACAACTTACCCCCGTGCAACCTTAGCGGTTGGTGGAGGAAGTGCAGTGTCCCCCCCCCGTGCCAGTCCCTATCCACCAAAACAGTGTCCAGTGGTCCCTCCCCGCACCCATGCCCAATGTAACAGAACATTCACCCTGGTGTCTAGTGGTGCCCCCCAACCAGTGCCCTGCCCGATTAACAAAAACAAAACCTCCCTGGTGTCCAGCGGTCCCTTCCCCCGTCCAACCCCTGTGACCATACCGGCAAAAGCCCATCCCGGTTTGACAGTCCCTTCCCCATTGATCGCTGGCCTGCCACTAACATGCGGCATGCCTGTAGCAAGTACAGCCCCAAACAACACAGCTTCAGCCCCTTTCCAGAATAGGGATATTCTAACCCCGCAGCCCATGTCTCGTTGATGTCTAGTGGCCCCCTTCCCTCATGCACCACAAAGAACCCCACTAGTCACCCTTACCTGAATCTTGGTGCTGCGGTGAAGCGACAGTGAGCGACACATCCCTCCACACACCACCTTGGCCACCCGCCGTCTGAGAAGCAGGGAGCGTGCTGCTTATTTATCCTATAAATAAGCACCACGTTCCCTCCTTCTGTCATACAGTGATCATTGCAGGACCATAGAGCTCTATAACAGAGATCGGTGCACTAGCATAGGGCCACTACAATAGACATCACTACATGAGCATAGAGCCACGATAACCGAGATCAGCATATGACCACAGGGCCACAATAACAGAGATCAGTGCATGACCATATGGCATCTATAACAGAGATCAGTGCACGAGCATAGGGCCATGATAACAGACATCAGTGCACAAGCATGGGCTTCTATTAACAGGGATCAATGCACAAGGATAGGGCCACTGTAACAGAGATCAGTGCATGAGCATAGGGCCATGGTAACAGAGATCAGTGCACAAGCTTAGGCCCACTATAACAGGGATCAGTGAATGAGCATAGGGCCTCTATAACAGCGATCAGTGCACAAGCATGGGGCCGTGATAACAGATAGTGCATGAGCATAGGGACTCTATTAACAAAGAACAGTGCACAAGCATAGCGCCACTGTAACAGAGATCAATGCATGAGCATAGTGCCACTGTAACAGAGATCAGTGCAATAGCATAGGGCAACTGTAACAGAGATCAGTGCATGAACATAGTGCCTCCATAACAGATCAGTGCAGGAGCATAGGGCCACTGTAACAGAGATCAGTGCAAAAGCATAGGGCGACTGTAACAGAGATCAGTGCATGAACATAGTGCCTCCATAACAGATCAGTGCAAGAGCATAGGGCCACTATAACAGAGATCAGTGCATCAACATAGGGACTCTGTTAACAAAGAACAGTGCACAAGCAAGGGGCCACTGTAAGAGATCAGTGCATCAGCATAGTGCCACTGTAACAGAGGTCAGTGCACAAGCATAGGGCCATTGTAGCAGAGACTGGTGCACGAGCATAGGGCCATTGTAACAGAGATCAGTGCAAAACCATACGGCCACTATAACAGAGATCAGTGCAACAGCAGAGGGTCACTGTAACAGAGATCAGTGCAAGAGCATAGGGTCACTGTAACAGAGATCACTGCATGATCATTGGCCATGATGACATAGATCAGTGCTTGAGCATAGGTCCACCATAATAGAGATTAGTGCATGAACATACGGCCATGATAACAGACATCAGTGCATGAGCCTTGGGCCACAATAACAGATCAGTGCATGAACATAGAGCCTCTATAACAGAGATCATTGCACAAGCATAGGGTCACTGTAACAGATCAGTGCACGAGGATAGGGCTATTGTAACAAAGATCAGTGCACAAGCATAGGGCCTGAATCACAGAGATCAGTGCACAAGCATAGGGCCACTATAACAGAGATCAGTGCATGAGCATAGTGCTTGTATAACAGCAATCAGTGCACAAACAGGGACACTGTAACAGAGCTCAGTGCACAAGCATAGGGCCACTATAACAGAGATCAGTGCATGAGCATAGGGCCACTGTAACAGAGATCAGTGCATGAGCATAGGGCCGCTACTAAAAGAGATCTGTGCACAAGCACAGGGCCACTGTAACAGAGATCAGTGCACAAGTTTAGGGCCAGTATAACAGAGATAAGTGCATGAGCATAGTGCTTGTATAACAGCAATCAGTGCACAAACAGGGACACTGTAACAGAGCTCAGTGCACAAGCATAGGGCAACTGTAACAGAGATCAGTGCACAAGCATAGGGCCACTATAACAGAGATCAGTGCACAAGCACCGGGCCACTGTAACAGAGATAGGTGAATGAGCACAGGGCCACGATATCGGAGATCAGTGCTTGAACATAAGGCCACTGTAACAAAGATCAGTGCATGAGCACAGAGCCTCTATTAAGAGAGATCAGTGCACAGCCATAGGGCCACTGTAGGAGAGATCAGTGCATGAGCATAGGGCCTCTATTAACACAGATCAGTGCACAACCAAAGGGCCACTGTACCAGAGATCAGTGCACAAGCATGAGGCCACTATAACAGAGATCAGTGCACGAGCATAGGGCCACTGTAACAGATCAGTGCATGAGCATAGGATCTCTATTAACAGAGATCAGTGCACAAGTATAGGGCCACTGTAACAGAGATCAGTGCATGAGCGAGCAAAGGGCCACCGTAACAGAAATCAATGCACAAGCTTAGGGCCACTATAATAGAGATCAGTGCACAAGCACAGTGCTACTGTAACAGATCAGTGCATCAGCACAGGGCTACTGTAACATCAGTCCACAAACATAGGGCCACTGTAACAGATCAGTGCATAAACATAGGGCCACTATAACAGAGTATACAAGCATAGGGCCACTATAACATTGATCAGTCCACGAGCACTGGGCCACTATAACAGAGATCAGTGCATGAGAATAGGGCCTCTCTTAACAGATCAGTTCACAAGCATAGGGTCCCTGTAACTGAGATCGGTGCACAACCATAGGGCAACTGTGTCAGACATCAGGGCACAATCATAGGGCCACTATAACTGAGATCAGTGCACAAGCATAGGGCTACTGTAACAGAGATCAGTGCACAATCATACAGCCACTGTAACCAAGATCAGTGAACAAGTACAGGGCCTGTATAGCAGACATTCATGCACAAGCATAGGACCACAATAACAGAGATCAGGGCATGAGTGTAGACCACTGTAACAGAGATCAGTGCATGAGCATAGGGCCACTGTGACAGAGGTTCGTTCATGAGCATAAGGTCAATGTCCATGAGATCATTCCACGAGCATAGAGCCACGGTAACAAGAGAGTGCATGAGGGCAGGGCCTTTATAACAAAGATCACTGCACAAAAATAGGGCCACTATAACAGAGATCAGTGCACAAGCATAGGGCCTGTATAACAGAGATCATTGGATAAGCATAGGGCCACTGAAACAGATCAGTGCAAAATCATAGGGCCACTGTAACATAGATCAGTGGGCCACTATAACAGAGATCTGTGCATGAGCATAAGGCCACTATTGACAGAGATCAGTGCACAAGCATAGGGCCCCTGTAGCAGAGATCAGTGCACAAGAATATGGTCACTTTAACAGAGATCAGTGCATGAGCATAGGACCTCCACTGTAACATAGAGCAGTGCATGAGCATTGGGCAACTATAACAGAGATCCGTACAGGAGAATAGGGCCACTATTAACAGAGATCAGTGCCCAAGCATAGGGCCCCTGTAACTGAGATCAGTGCACAACCATAGGGCCACTGTAACAGACATCAGGGCACAAGCATAGGGGCACTATAACAGAGATCAGTGCATAAGCATAGGGCCTCTGTAACAGATAAATTCATGAGCATAGGGCCACACTAACAAAGGTCAGTGCACAAGCATAGGGCCACTGTAACAGAGATCAGTGCCTGCGAATAGGGCCATGATAACAGAGATCTGTGCATTAGCACAGGGCCATGATAACAGAGATCAGTGCATGAGCACAGGGCCTTCATAACAGACATCAGTGCACAAGCAGAGGGCCACTGTAACAGAGATCAGTGCATGAGCATGGGGCCACAATAACAGAGATCAGTGCATGAGCACAGGGCCTCTACTAACAGCGATCAGTGCACAGGCATAGGGCCACTGTAACAGATCAGTGTATGAGCATAGGGATACTATAACAGAGATTAATGCACAAGCATAGGGATACTATAACAGTGATTAGTGCATGAGCATAGGGCCACTGTTACAGAGATCAGTGTACAAGCGTAGAGCCACTCTAACAGAGATCAGTGCACAAGCATAGGGCCACTGTAACAGAGATCAGTGCACAAGCATAGGGCCAGTGTAACAGAGATCAGTGCACAAGCATAGGGCTACGATAACAGTGATCAGCGCATGAGAATGGGTCCTCTACAACAGAGATCAGTGCACGAGCATAGGGCAACTGCCACAGAGATCAGTGCACAAGTGTAGGGCCATTGTAAGAGAGATCAGTGCACAAGCATGGGGTCACTATAACCGAGATCAGTGCAAGAGCATAGGGCCACTGTAACAGAGATCAGTGTCTGAGCATAAGGCCACTGTAAAGAGATCAGTGCATGGGCATAAGTCTACTGTAACATAGATCAGTGCACAAGGATAGGGCCACTGTAACAAAGATCAATGCATGAGTATCAGGCCATGATAACAGAGATAAGTGCATGAGCATAGGGCCTCTATAACAGAGATTTATGCATGAGCATACGGCCTCTGTAATAGAGATCAGTGCACAAGCACAAGGCCACTGTAACAGAGATCAGTACACAAGCATTGGGCCACTATAACAGAGATCAGTGCATAAGCATAGGGCCAGTGTAACAGAGATCAGTGCACAAGCATACGCCACTGTAACAGATCAGTGCATGAGGACAGGGCCACTGTAACAGAAATCCGTGCACAACCATAGGGCCACTGTAACAGAGATCAGTGCACAAGCATTGGGCTACTATAACAGTGATCAGCGCAAGAGAATAGGGCCTCTATAACAGAGATCAGTGCGTGAGCATAAGGCCACTGTAACAGAGATCAATGCATAAGCATCGGGCCATTACAGGGGAGATCAGTGCACAAGTATAGGGCCACTATAACAGAAATGAGTACAAGAGCATAGGGCCAGTATAACAGAGATCAGAGTGTGAGCATAAGGCCACTGTAATAGAGATCAGTGCATGAAAATAAGGCTACTGTAAAAGAGATCAGTGCACAGGGATAGGGCCACTGTAAAACAGAGCAATGCCTGAGTATCAGGCCACGATAACAGAGATTAGTACATGAGCATAGGGCCTCTATAACAAAGATCAGTGCACAATCATAGGGCCACTGTAACAGAGATCAGTGCACAAGCATTGGGCCCCTATAACAGAGATCAGTGCATGAACATAGAACCACGATAACAGAGGGCAGTGCATGAACACAGGACCATGATAACAGACATCAGTGCACGAACACAGGGCCTCTATAACAGAGATCAGTGTACAAGCAGAGGGCCACTGTAACAGAGATTAGTGCACAAACATAGGGCCAGTGTGACAGAGATAAATTCATGAGCATAGGTCCACAGTAACAAAGGTCAGTGCACACGCATAAGTCCACTATAACAGAGGTCAGTGCACAAGCATAGAACCACTATGACAGACATGAGGGCACAGGTGCATGGCCACGATAATAGAGATCAGTGCATGAGCATAGGGCCTCTAGTAACACAGATCAGTGCACACACATGGGGCCCTTGTAACAGAGATCAGTGCATGAGGATAAAGCCACGGTAAAAGAGATCAGTTCAAAAGCATAGAGCTGCTGTAACAGCTCTGTGCACAAGCATAGGGCAACTATTACAGAGATCAGTGCAGGGGCATAGGACCTTGATAACAGAGGTCAGTGCATGAGCACAAGACCACGATAACAGAGGTCAGTGCATGAACCTATGACCTCTATAACAGAGATCAGTGCACAAGCATAGTACCACTGTAACAGAGATAAATTCACGAGCATAGGGCCACATTAACAAAGGTCAATACACAAGCATAAGGCCACTGTAACAGAGATCAGTATACAAGCACTGGGCCACTATAACAGAGATCAGTGCATGAACACAGGGCCTCTATAACCGAGATCAATGTACAAGCAGAGGGCCACTGTAACAGAGATTAGTGCATGAGCATGGGACCACGATAGCAGATCAGTGAGTGAGCATAGGGCTACTATAACAGTGTTCAGTGCATGAGCGTAGGGCCTCTGTAACAGAGATTAGTGCACAAGCGTAGGGACACTGCAAGAGGGATCAGTTCACAAGCGTAGAGCCACTATAACAGAGACATTTGCAAGAGAATATGGCCACTGTAACAGATCAGTGCATGAGCTTAGGGCCACTGTAACAGAGATCAGTGCATGAGCTTAGGGCCACTGTAACAGAGATCAGTGCATGAGCATAAGGCAACTGTAACAGAGATCAGTTCACAAGTATAGGGCCAGTGTAACAGAGATCAGTGGATGAGCATGGGGCCACGATAACAGAGATCGGTGCATGAGCATAGGGCCTCTACTAACAGACATCAGTGCACAAGCACAGGGCCACTGTAACACAGATAAGTGCACAACCATAGGACCACTGTATCAGAGATCAGTACACAAGCATAGGGCTACCATAACAGTGTTCAGTGCATGTGCATTGGGCCTCTGTAACAGAGATCAGTGCACAAGCATAGGGCCATTGTAACAGAGATTAGTGCACAAGCAGAGTGACACTGTAACAGAGATCAGTGCACAAGCATAGGGCCATTGTAACAGAGATTAGTGCACAAGCAGAGTGACACTGTAACAGAGATCAGTGCACAAGCATAGGGCCACAATAACAAAGATATGTGCAAGAGCATAGGGCCAATGTAACAGATCAGTGCATGAGCACAGGTCCACTGTAACAGAGATCAATGCACAACCATAGGGACACTGTAACAGAGATCTTTGCACAAGCATAGGGCTACTATAACAGTGATCAGCACATGAGAATGGGGCCTCTATGACAGAGATCAGTGCACAAGCATAGGGCCACTGTAACAGAGATCAGAGCACAAGCATAGGGCCATTGTAGGAGAGATCACTGCAGACGCATAGGGCCACTGTAACAGAGATCAGTGTCTGAGAATAAGGCCACTGTAACAAAGATCAATGCATGAGTATCAGGCCACGATAACAAAGATTAGTGTATGAGCATGCAGCCTCTATAACAGAGATGAGTACACAAGCATAGGGCCACTGTAACAGAGATCAGTACACAAGCATTGAGCCACTATAACAGACATCAGTGCATAAGCATTGGGCCTCTACTAACAGAGATCAGTGCACAAGCATAAGCCACTATAACGGATCAGTGCATGAGCACAGAGCCACTGTAACAGAGATAGTGCACAACCATAGGGCCACTGTAACAGAGATCAGTGCACAAGCATTGGGCTACTATAACAGTGATCAGCACATGAGAATAGGGCCTCTATAACAGAGATCAGTGCACGAGCATAGGGCCACTGTAACAGAGATCAGTGCACAAGCATAGGGCCATTGCAGGAGAGATCAGTGCACACGCATAGGGCCACTATAACAGAGATCAGTACAAGAGCTTAGGGCCAGTGTAACAGAGATCAGTGTGTGAGCATAAGTCCACTGTAACAGAGATCAGTGCATAAGGATAGGGCCACTGTAAAAAGAGAGCAATGCATGAATATCAGGCCACGACAACAGAGATTAGTGCATGATCATAGGGCCTCTATAACAGAGATTTGTGCATGAGCATACGGCCTCTATAATAGAGATCAGTGCACAATCATAGGGCCACTAACAGAGATCAGTACACATGCACCGGCCCACTATAACAGAGATCAGTTCATGAGCATAGGGCCACGATAGCAGAGGGCAGTGCACGAACACAGGACCATGATAACAGACATCAGTGCACAAACACAGGGCCTCTGTAATACAGATCAGTGTACAAGCAGAGGGCCAGTGTAACAGAGATCAGTGCACAAGCAGAGGGCCTCTGTAACAGAGATAAATTCATGAGCATAGGTCCACAGTAAGAAAGGTCAGTGCACGAGCATAAGTCCAGTATAACAGAGCTCATTGCACAATCATAGAACCACTATGACAGAGATGAGGGCACAGGTGTATGGCCACTATAACAGAGATCAGTGTATGAGCATAGGGCCTCTAGTAACAGAGATCAGTGCACATGCATAGGCCCCTGTAACAGAGATCAGTGCATGAGGATAGAGCCGCTGTAACAGAGCTCAGTGCAGAAGCATAGGGCATCTATTACAGAGGCCAGTGCATGGGCATAGGGCCTCTATAACAGAGATTTGTGCATGAGCCTATGGCCTCTATAACAGAGATCAGTGCACAAGCATAGGGCCACTGTAACAGAGATAAATTCATGAGCATAGGGCCACAGTAACAAAGGTCAATGCACAAGCATAGGGCCACTGTAACAGAGATCAGTATGCAAGCATTGGGCCACTATAACAGAGATCAGTGCATGTGCATAGGGCCACTTTAACAGAGATCAGTGCATGAGCACAGGACCATGATAACAGACATCAGTGCATGAACACAGGGCCTCTATAACAGAGATCAGTGTACAAGCAGAGGGCCACTGTAACAGAGATTAGTGCATGAGCATGGGGCCACGATAACAGAGATCAGTGCATGAGCATAGGGCCTCTAATAACAGAGATCAGTGCAGAATCACAGGGCCACTGTAACACAGATAAGTGCACAACCACAGGGTCAATGTAACAGAGATCCGTACACAAGCATAGTGCTACTACAATAGTGTTCAGTGCATGAGCATAGGACCTCTGTAACAGAGATCAGTGCACGAGCATAGGGGCATTGAAACAGAGATTAGTGCACAAGCATAGGGACACTGTAGGAGAGATCAGTGCACAAGTATAGGGCCACTATTACAGAGATATGTGTAAGAGAATACAGCCACTGTAACAGAGGTCTGTGCATGAACATCGGGTCATGATAACAGAGATCAGTGCATGAGTATAGGACCTCTACTAACAGACAGTGTACAAGCACAGGGCCACTGTAGCACATATATGTGCACAACCATAGGACCACTGTATCAGAGATCAGTGCACAATCATAGGGCTACTATAACAGTGTTCAGTGCATGTGCATTGGGCCTCTGTAACAGAGATCAGTGCACAAGCGTAGGGCCATTGTAACAGAGATTAGTGCACAAGCAGAGGGACACTGTAACAGAGATCAGTGCATGAGCTTAGGGCCACTGTAACAGAGATCAGTGCACGAGCATAAGGCCACTGTAACAGTGATCAGTGCACAAGCATAGGGCCACTGTAACAGAGATCAGTATGCAAGCATTGGGCCACTATAACAGAGATCAGTGCATGAGCATAGGGCCATGATAACAGACATCAGTGCATGAACACAGGGCCTCTATAACAGAGATCAGTGTACAAGCAGAGGGCCACTGTAACAGAGATTAGTGCATTAGCATGGGGCCACGATAACAGAGATCAGTGCATGAGCATAGGGCCACTGTAACACAGATAAGTGCACAACCATAGGGCCAATGAAACAGAGCTCCGTGCACAAGCATATTGCTACTACAATAGTGTTCAGTGCATGAGCATAGGACCTCTGTAACAGAGATCAGTGCACGAGCATAGGGGCATTGAAACAGAAATTAGTGCACAAGCATAGGGACACTGTAGGAGAGATCAGTGCACAAGTATAGGGCCACTATTACAGAGATATGTGTAAGAGAATACAGCCACTGTAACAGAGGTCTGTGCATGAGCTTAGGGCCACTGTAACAGAGATCAGTGCACGAGCATAAGGCAACTGTAACAGAGATCAGTGCACAAGCATAGGGCCATTGTATCAGAGATTAGTGCACAAGCAGAGGGACACTGTACCAGAAATCAGTGCATGAGCTTAGGGCCACTGTAACAGAGATCAATGCACGAGCATAAGGCCACTGTAACAGTGATCAGTGCACAAGCATAGGGCCACTGTAACAGAGATCAGTGCATGAGCATCGGGTCATGATAACAGAGATCAGTGCATGAGCATAGGACCTCTACTAACAGACAGTGTACAAGCACAGGGCCACTGTAGCACAGATATGTGCACAACCATAGGACCACTGTATCAGAGATCAGTGCACAATCATAGGGCTACTATAACAGTGTTCAGTGCATGTGCATTGGGCCTCTGTAACAGAGATCAGTGCATGAGCGTAGGGCCATTGTAACAGAGATTGGTGCACAAGCAGAGGGACACTGTAACAGAGATCAGTGCATGAGCTTAGGGCCACTGTAACAGAGATCAGTGCACGAGCATAAGGCCACTGTAACAGTGATCAGTGCACAAGCATAGGGCCACTGTAACAGAGATCAGTGCATGCGCATCAGGTCATGATAACAGATCAGTGCACAAGCATAGGGCCACTGTAACAGAAATAAGTGCATGAGCATAGGGCCACAGTAACTAAGATCAGTTCACAAGCATAGGGCCACTATAACAGAGATCAGTTCACAAGCATAGGGCCACTGTTCCAGAGCTCAGTGCACAAGCATAGGGCCACTATAACAGAGATCAGTGCATGAGGATAGGGCCTCTATAACAGAGGAAAGTGCTTGAGCATAGGGATTCTATAACAGAGATCAGTGCACAAGTATAGGGCAACTGTAGCAGAGATAAATTCATGAGCATAGGGCAACAGTGACAAAGGTCAGTACACAAGCATAGGCCCACTGTAAAAAGAGATAAGTACACAAGCATTGGGCCAGTATAACAGAGATTAGTGCATAAACATAGGGCCACAATAACAGAGATCAGTGCATAAGTATAGGGCCACGATAACAGGAGTCAGTGCATGAGTACTGGACCATGATAATAGACATCAGTGCATGAACACAGGGCCTCTATAACAGAGATCAGTGTACAAGCATAGGGCCATTGTTACAGAGATTGGTGCATGAGCGTGGGGCCACAAGAACAGAGATCAGTGTATAAGTATAGGGCTACGATAACAGGGGTCAGTGCATGAGTACTGGACCATGATAATAGTCAGTGCATCAGTGCATGAACACAGGGCCTCTATAACAGAGGTCAGTGTACAAGCAGAGGGCCACTGTTACAGAGATTGGTGCATGAGCGTGGGGCCACAAGAACAGAGATCAGTGTATGAGCATAGGGCCTCTACTAACAGAGATCAGTGCACAAGCACAGGGCTACTGTAACAGATCAGTGCATGAGCACAGGGGCCACTGTAATATAGATCAGTGCACAACCATAGGGCCACTGTAACAGAGATCAGTGCACAAGCATAGGGCTATTATAACAGTGATCAGCACATGAGAATAGGGCTACTATAACAGAGATCAGTGCAAGAGCATAGGGCCACTGTAACAGAGATCAGTGCAACTGCATAAGGCCACTAGAACAGAGATCTGTACACAAGCAGAGGTCCACAATAACAGAGATGAGTGCATGAGCATAGGGCCAGTATAACAGAGATGAGTGCACAAGCATAGGGCCACTTTAACAGAGATCAGTGAATGCGCATAGGGCTACTATAACAGGCATCAGTACATGAGCATAGGGCCACTATAACAGAGATCAGTGCATTAGAACAGGACCATTAAAACAGAGATCAGTGCATGAGCATTGGGCCACTATGACAGAGATCAGTGCATGCACATAGGGCCACTGTAACAGAGATCAGTGTATGACCATAGGGCCACTATAACAAGGATCAGTGCACGAGTACAGGGCCACTATTATAGAGATTAATGCACAAGCATAGGGCCACTATAACAGAAATCAGTGCATGAGTACAGGGCCACTATAACAGAAATCAGTGCATTAGAGCAGGGCCGCTATAACAGAGATTAGTGCATGAGCATAGGGCCACTATAGCATAGATTAGTGCACGCACATAGGCCTACTGTAACAGAGCTCAGTGCTCTTTTCATCCTACTTTTGACTGGTAAAATTGAAAGTGAGTGAACTGAGGGACCCCCATTAAACCAGCCTCCTCGATATGCTTTGCAGGGCTTCACTCTCAAACATCATCTAAGAAACGGCTTGTGGCATTGTACATATTGCATATCTCACAATAAGAAGGATGAATGGTGAAAAACTGCTCCAATAGTAAAGCAGGAGGAGTATATTTAGTTATAAACTGGCAATTTGTACATGAAAACTGGTGGGCTCTTACTTAAAGGATAGCTCCTGCAGCAGGCAACACCAGTAGGACTAAGCTGCCAGGTGCTAGGACCCCGCAGAGAACTTCTAACAAGCACTATACAGCGGGGAACCACCCCTGATGTAGGTCCGCACCCAACGTTGGCCAGTGGTACGTAAGGAGCAGTCCGACAGCCCTACGTCAGTTCTTTTTCTGCAGTCAACCCACACACATCAGCTCAACGGACGCCTTCTTGCTAACAGTTGGACATCTTTTCATCTTGTGTTAGCTGTGCTTTTTTGTTTTGTCTTTCCAGTGTTACATAGCGAGTACATGAGTTCAACTTGTTCCTGTATGACTTCTTCATCATCATCATCTTCTTCTCCAGAGTGGCAGACAAGTAAGTGTGCCTGTGGAAAGTAGATTCCTCACTCTGATGGCCATTCAGCCTGCCTTTTCTGCCTGGATGCCAACCATGACACCGAGGCCTGCCAGCACTGCTGCAGCTTCAATTGGAGGACTAGGATCTGCTGCTTGATGGCCCTCAAGGCTTTTCTACTTGAGCAACAACTGGCCACCATGGAATCTTCTAGACTCACTGGGTCATTGTCCTTCTTGAGATCTCACCGAGAGAGGAAGTCTCACGGGAAGCATCCTCACCGGGATCAGAACAAGGAGAGATCCCGATCGAGCTCCCATCCTCGGTCCCTGTACCATCTGGTGACCGATTCTTCCTCCTGCGAAGTCAGACTCCACCCGTCCAGCAGCTCTCTCTTCCACCAGGTTGCTGTTGGTTAGGCCCCCCACTCTGGTGCTATCATCTGGTGGGGGGCCTTCGTGTCAGGGTCTTTGTCCCTAATTCCCCTGTGCCTTTGGTCCTATGTTCATACTACTGGACTGAAGCCAGGAGGTCCAGCCAGGGCTGCCTCTTTGGGTGCCAGGTCCCTACCCACCACCCGCCTGACTGGGACATCGACTCCATCAGACCATCCATCAGGGTCCGACGGCCCACCCTGGCACCAGGAGTGGGGCCACCTGTCAGACACCCACTCTCCTGGCTGGACACCACCTCAGCTGCTGCCAGCCAGTTCCACGGCTGGTATCCAGAAGCCTCCCACCAGTTCAACTCTGACTGCACCGGACTTGAACTCAGGGACCCCCAAGTCACCTAGTCCTCGGTTGCTGGCCAGTCCTTCAACCCCTGCAGGGCTGATGCTTGAGGAGCTGCCACCTCCAGACATGATGGCACCCAGCAATATGACAACTGGCACCTTGATGTCTGGCAACCTGCTATCAGGCAACCTGATGCCGGACACCTTGATGCCGGGAACCCCAGCGCCTGACCTCTCAAGGCCCACTGACCCGACACCACCTCATAACCTAATGCCAGGTCCATCGGGGCATGTTCCTCAGGGGCCAGGGATCCCCCGGTTCCCCTGTTGGAGGTGGGGGTCCTCTTTACTTAATGGTGGAACACCATCAAAGGGAACTTGTTGCCTAAAGGGCCTGAAATGCCCCCAAGGAGCCTCAGCCAAGAGCTCTTACTCCCCCGACCTAGGCAGCTGACTCCTCTGCAGAATCTCTCTCTTACACCAGAGCCCAGTCTCCTAAGTCCCCCAGGGGTAAGGGAAGGTGCTCCTCCTCTAGGTCCACCTCCAGATGCCACAACAACTCCCACAACCATCAGAGGCACAGGTCCTATTCCATGTCCTCGGAGTCGGGGAGCTATAGTGGAAGCTCCCATTGAGTCTGAATCTTTGAATGATACATTTTTTTCCATCCCAGTCCATCTTCTGGACATGCCTTGGTCAGCTCCTGATGGCCCCAGCTTCATGGACATCATGAGGCACATCCAGGCACTAAATGGCTGGGACACTGAAGACCTCAATCTGGAGAGGCACTGGCTAATCAAACATTTGGAGTTACAGGACCCCAAGCCAGTAGTCCTGCCTCCTTTAGTTCCTTCCTATTTGGACATCACCATGTTGGCATGGAAGCACACTTCTTCAGCCTTCACAGTTCTGAGTAAGGCTGACCAGCTCTATAAAGACCCTAAGACCAATCCTTTCCTGGCAGAGCAGCCCAGAGCTGATTTCATGATTCTCACAGTGGTTCATGGGAGGTCCCACCAACCCAAGCGTCTTAGTTCCCAGCCCCCAGACAAGGAGTCTAAGTGGCTGGATCAACTGGCCCATAAAGTCTACTCTTCGGCCACATGCAGCATCCGCTTGCTCAGCTTCTTGGCTTACATGGTGAAGTACCAGAACACCCTGTGGAAGAAAGCCTTAGAACTGGCCAAGGGTCAACCTGGGTCCCCCCAGACTAAGGAGCTACTGGATATCCTCCAGTCAGGGGCCGACGCAGGTAAGCATGTACTGCACTGTGCTTATGATTCTTCTGACACCTTAGCTTGGGATGCCACTACGGGTGTCTGTTTATGGCATTACTTGGGGCTCTGGGTCTCTGGCTTTTGGTAGGATCTCCAGGAAGGAATTTTGAATGCTCCCTTCCAAGGTCCAGTGCTTTTTGGAGAACCCACCAAAAAGATTGTCCTGGGGCTCCAGGATTCCAGGAAAGCAGTCCAATCCATAGACAGAATGTACCACTCAGAGCCAGCCCCCAACAAGCATCAACCTTTTCATCACTCCAAGGACCAGCAATTTCTGGGTCAGCAATCTAGGGGTACCTTCAGGAGAAAGGCCACCTCTCAACTGGGAGGGGGCTCTGGTCCAAGAACTCTTAAGAACCACCAGTCTCCCCGCCCAACCCCCAGGGCCATGAGTCAATTCCTTGAGACCGAAGGGAATGGGCTACTACTCTCACTTCTTCCTAGTCCCCAAGAAAACAAGTGATCTATGACCCATTTTAGACCTGAGTCAGCTCAACCAATTTGTGGAGTACAAACGGTTCGGAATGGTCATCCTGTCAGACCTGCTCCCCCTCCTCCATGAGGGGCACTGGCTTTGTTCTCTGGACATGCAGTACGCATATCTGCACATTTGAATCTTTCAGCCCCACAGGCGGTTCCTGCAGTTCTGCTTCCAGGAGGGTCAGTATCAGTTCTGAGCTCTTCCCTTCGGCTTGTCCTTGGCTCCTTGTGTTTTCACTAAGTGCCTAGCTGTGGTGGCAGTGGCCCTGAGAAAGAAGGGACACTACATCTTTCACTACCTAGATGACTTGCTACTGGTGGCTTAAACCTAAGATCAGCTTCTGAGGACTCTGGCAGATACCTTCACCCTCTTCTGGTCTCTGGGTATCACCCTGAATCTTCCCAAGTCTCCTCTGTGGTCCAGTCACAAACTTAAGTACATAGGTTCCGTTCTGGACACTGAACAGGGATGGGCCTTTCTACTGGAGGACAGGGCGGAATGGCTCCAATCCTTAGCCCACCAGGTCTCTTCCTCTCACCAGATTTCAGCTCAGACATACTTCAACCTTTTGGGCCACATGACGGCCACCATTCCCACAGTCCCTCTGGCACACCTGCATATGAGGGTACTCCAGTGGACCCTTCGGGTTCAGTGGGACCAGTGATCAGATGACCTGGATCAGCAGGTGCTTGTCTCACATGCAATCCGGAAGGCACTCAGGTGGTGGCTAGATTACCCTAATTTGATGAAGGAAGTTCCTTTCCGCAAGGACCCACCTTCTTAGATCCTGACCACGGATGCCTCCAACTATGGCTGGGGGGCCCTTATGGCCAATGAGCAGACTCATGGGACATGGTCTTCACTGGAGTTGGACCTCCACATCAATGTGCTGGAGATGAGGGTGATCCTTTATGCCATGCAGTCTTTCCAGTCAGATCTCCTTCCAGGCCCCTTGTTGATTCAGACGGACAACATGTCTGTGGTCTTTTACATCAACAAACAGGGGGGCACCCACTCAGCCTTTTTGCAGAGAGGCCATAAGGGTTTGGTATTGGGCCATAGATCACAGTCTGGAATGCATGGCTGTCTGTCTTCCAGGCATCCAAAACACCTTGGCCAACAGCCTAAGCAGGTCTTGGTCCAAAGCCCACAAGTGGCAGCTTCTGCTGGCAGTTGCAGACAACCTCTTCGACAGGTGGAAACACCAAGAGCTGGACCTTTTTGTGTCCCCATTCAACACCAAACTGCCCAATTTCTGCTCGCTTGATCCAGGGCCTGGTGTTTTCTGGTGAGATGCATTGTCCCTCTGCTGGATAGAGAGGTTTCTTTATGCCTTCCCCCCCTTTCCTCTGTTGCAGAGGGCCCTTCTGACGCTTCAGGCAGAAGGAGTGGACATGATCCTCATCGCTCCTTATTGGCCACAGCAGATTTGGTTTCCCCTGCTCCAACAGCTGGCAACGGAGCCTCCAGTTACTCTTCCCCTGTGCTCACACTTGCTCTCCCAGGACCAGGGCACCTTGATCCATCCACATCTCAAGTCTCTGCATCTGCACACATGGCTTCTGCAGACCTAGCTGTCTCCAGGTTTGGGGTCTCCCCTGGAGTGGCGGAGGTCCTGGTGGCTGCTAGGAAGCCTTCCACCTGAGCCACCTACGCTTGAAGTGGAAACGGTTCTGCCTATGGACCTCTGCCCAGTCCCTTGATCCTTTCACCTGTCCAGTGATCTCGGTTCTGGAGTACCTCCTTCCCTTGTCAGATTCTGGCCTGTGTTACTCCTCCATTTATGTGCATTTGTCAGCCATCTCTGCATACCATGCATCCATGGAGGGCAGGACCCTTGCTCAGCTGGACCTATCCTGTACTTTTTAAGGGGCATTCTGTATCTCAAACCTCCCATTAGTGACCTTGCCCCTCCCTGGGATCTTTTATTTATGACAGAGAAACTTACTTTGCCTCCCTTTGAACCAGCTGCAGATTGCAAGGTACGCTTTCTATCATGGAAAGCATTATTTTTAGTTGCTGTTACTTCTGCTCAAAAGATTTCTGAGCTTCAGGCTCTGATGTGTAAACAGCCTTATTTAGTTTTCCACAAGGACAGAGTGTCTTTGTGGACCAATCCTAAGTTTTTGCCCAAGGTGGTGTCCGAATTTATTTCTAAACTAGGACATCCACTTGCCTGTTTATTACTCAGAGCACTCGAATCGAGGGGAGGCCTTACTTCATACTCTGGATGTCCATAGAGTGCTCTGTTATTATCAGAATTGCACCCATTCTATCAGAAAATCAGATCAGTTATTTGTCTCCTTTGCCCCGAGGACTCTAGGTGCTCTGGTTTCTAAGCAGACATTATCCAAATGGTTGGTTAACTGCATCGTGTTCTGCTACCAGAAATATGACAAACCTTTACTGGGCTTGGTTAAAGACCATTCCACAAGGGGAGTGTCTGCCTCCTTTGCTTCACTGTAGAGGGTTTCAATGGCAGATATTTGTGCAGCTGCCACTTAGAGTTCCATCCACACTTTCATCAAGCACTACAGTTTGAACGTTGCTTCCAGATGCAGGACAGACTTTGGCCTTGCAGTCCTGCAGGGTCTTATTTCCTGAAGGATTGACTCCACTGTTCCTTTCCTCCTCCCTGTTGACGGGGTTCATTTCCAGGTACTGCTTGGGACTTAGTCCTACCAGTGTTGCCTGCTGCAGGAGCTATCCTCAAAGTAGGATAGTACAGTTACATAAAAACTCACTGTAACAGTAGATTTTTGAGAGAAGCTTCTGCAGCAGGCACTGTTTTCTCTCCCTCTTTCCCCCAGTGAGTGCTCTTTCCTAGGTCCCTCCTCGGTCTTCTATCTGTGCTTGCTGGGTCTCCAGCAGAACAAGTGAGGTTGGGCTGGGGGACCACCCCTTACATACCATGGGCCAACGTTGGGGGTGGGCTGACGTCAGGGGGAAGTTCCCTGCTGTATACTGCTGGCTAGAAGTTTTCTGTGGGGTCCTAGCACCTTAGTCCTACTGGTATTGCCTGCTGCAGGAGCGTCTCTTGAAGATCTACTGTTATGGTAAGTTCTTATGTAACTGTACTTTACTGTTTAACAGTAACAATAAGCTGAACCATCAGTGCTAGTGACTTATATCTTTTTTCCATATTCTCTTTTATGATCCCTGGCCAAGGCAGGCTTGGGCTCCCTTGTGCCCCACCACCTCCCACTGTCCATCATCTCCCCAGGGGTACCTTCCAGGCTGATACCCCATGGATTGCCCCCAAACTCCCCGTGGTGAGGTCAGCAGGGGGAGGGCCACCCTCCCCTCCAAAGTCATAACTATGTAGGCCTGCAGGTTCATCCTGCAGTGAGTTGTGTGGGAGCTCAGTGAACAGGGCATTATTGGTGCCTGCAGGTTTGTCCTGCAGTGATGGGGTGGGGGCTCATGGCACAGAGTGTCATTGGTGCCTGCAGGTTCATCCTGCAGTGATGCAGGTGGGGGCTCAGGGTGCAGGGGTCATTGGAGCCTGCAGGTTCATCCTGCAGTGATGCAGGTGGGGGCTTAGGGTGCATGGCATCGTTGGTGCCTGCCTCATCACTTTTCCTCCATTTTCTCCCTTCCTTGCAGCCAAGAGTCAAGACAGCACACCACCCTGAGCTGGGAGAGTGAGGTTCCAAGTGGCCACTCAGTCCTCTCGAAGCCCTCCCCCCAGCTGACCTCCAGTGACCAAAGATTGTTCCAAAACTCAGATCGCTGGTGTGGCAAAAGGTAAGACACACAGCACCTCACCCTCCACACCGCCAAACCAGCTTTAGTGCACTGTGTCTTTAAGAAAATAACCTCAGGTGAAAAAAAGATTTCTCTTTTTAATTCATAATTTTTATTTCAACAAAAAAATAGCACAATACATCAAAATATAGTAAAATGCCTGCTAAGGGTATTTTACCCCATTGAGATGCACCAAAAAGACTTCTGTATTTCATTGCCACAACTGAACTCAGTGGATTTATATTTTTCTTTCTTTCTTTCTTTCTTTTCTTTCTTTCTTTCTTTCTTTCTTTCTTTCTTTCTTTCTTTCTTTCTTTCTTTCTTTCTTTCTTTCTTTCTTCTTCCTTTCTTCCTTGCTTTCTTTCTTTCTTCCAAACGTTTCACCAGGGAAGACACACTGAGCTGGTAACAGCTTGTTTCCGGATGTGTTCCCAGGGTAGGGGGTAGAGGAGGGTCATGAAGGACAAAGCGAACAGTATTTACATAGCAGGTAAAAACATAACTAAACATCATGTGACAAGCAACAATGAGAAGCAGAATACGTCCATTCGCGTGGATATAGCAGGATGCATCTAGAGGACAACAAGAGGATGCAAATTAAGTGCAAATTGCAGAAATGCAGGCAAGTGGTAGCGAAGCTAACCAGTAGCTATTCAAGAAGAGCCTATGGGGGGGGACGGTGGTTGGCAGCAGGAGCTAAGGTGAGGAGTTAGAGTTAGAGGGGGAAGGAGATGAGTGGGAGAGGTGGAAGGATTGGAAGGAGGGGAAGAGAGGTACAGAGGAGGGTAAGGTGCAGTTGCAGGAGAAAAGGTAAATTGAGAAGAAGAGAAGAGAGAGAGAGAGAGCATATGGAAGAGGTAGAGCAGATGGAGAGGGGGAGAGAATTCCATAGTTTGGAAGTGGTAGGAGAAGGCAGCCTGGCCAGCTGAGGATGACCTAGTAGGGAGTGCTAGGGAGCAGAAGCGAGAGTTATAAAGGGTGTGGTGGGAACGAGAAGGTGGGAAAGGAGTGAGGTGAGGTTAGAGTGGGAGACAGCCAAGCTAGAAATTAGCGACAATGGAGGTACAATGAGAAAGGCCGCCATGCATAAGCCAGTCTTGAACTCTTAGCCCAATGAAAGAAGTGCAGAGTTTTCTTAGGTTATCAATCATTTATTCAAGCTGAACATATGGAAACAATAAAAACACACCAGACTTACACCCACAGTACTACCTATATATTTTCAGCCGCACTGGCTCTTTCTCAAGAGTGCAAGAGCTCTGAGAGCTAGTGTTTAAATAGTCTGAAAAAACATATGATTCATTAGCACCTAATCAATTTCTTGCTAAGGAGAGATTGGAGGAACTCAATATGTATACCCTGGAAGAGTGGAGGGAGAGGGGAGACATGACAGAGACCTTCAGGTATCTCAAGGGGATTAAAAGGTACAGGAGAAAAGCATCTTTCATAAGAGAAGCTGCTCTAAAACAAGAGGGAATGACATGAGACTGGAAGGGGGTAGACTAAGGGGCAATGTGAGAAAGTACTTTCTCACAGAAAGGGTGGTGGATGCTTAACATGGCCTGCCCCAGGAGGTGGTGGATGCGAACACCATGGGGGGATTTAAGCATGTCTGGGTTAGGCATAAGGGAAACCTTGAGGGAGGGAGGAAGGAGAGGCAGCAGCAGCTGGAGACCAACCAGGGTCAGTGACAGTTAATTATAGGTAGGGATATGGGCAGACTAGATGGGCCTGGCGGTCCTTATCTGCCGTCAATTTCTATGTTTCTATGTAAGTGCTTTTTAGACGTTGCTAATACATTACAAAACAACTCACACGTCAAAAACAAGAACTCATTATATATGGTACACTTACTACATCCACAACCAATAATTGTGTGTGTGTGGGGGAGGCGAGATTTGATTAACTTGATTAGAATTAAAAGCTTGTCACAAGGTAGATACAGGTATTGCAATCTTGGGTAAAAACTGATCAACTACTTCTTGTGATTATAATATTGCTTGATAGCTATTTAGCACTGAGTAGGATCAGCTTATACCATTAAATACATACATCAGTAAAAAAAGGTATAAATTACAACCTGATGTGTGTTAACATTCTTACCTTAAGATTGGTTCACTCTAAACTAATAATGCCAAAATCAGCTTCGCTCATAAAAAAGTAAAGTGAGCACTGATAATCTCAACCATATGTACAGTTAAATATGTCATTGTGTAATACCTAAGATTATTAAATATATCAAAGTACAAGGAAAAGGATTATTGTGTGATCAAATACGGTCATAGCTGGAATTTAGCATTAAGTCCTGGTGACTGAAGGGCTCTGAGTGCATATTGCCAGTACGTCTCTCTCTGTAGTAGATGATTGTTCAAGTCACCGCCTCCAAGTCCTAGAGTAACTTTTTCAAGTGCTGTGAATTTGAAAGTGTGTCTGGGACCTTGCTTTAAAACATGCATAGCCAGTGCATCAGTGTGATTTCTTTCCAGATGCCTATTACAAATGGCATCAAATGCTCACCAGTGCGTTGTTTAAATTGTCTCAATGTTTTTCCTATGTAGAATGCACTGCATCCAGTGCATTCTGCCATGTACACAATGGATTCTGTGCTGTGCTGCATGTAGTAAGTTCCTTTATGGGGAACTGTTGTGTGACATTTGGACTGGAGAAATGTTTTTTCTTTGAGCTGTGGGTGCACAAATGGCAGTTGCCACAGGGATGACAGCCTGTTGAGTTATTCTGATTGTGTTGACTCTCTGGTATGCAGACTATGTGTTAGTTTGTTCCCTAAGTTGGCACCTTTCCTGTATACCACTTTTGGGGTACAAGGCAAGGAATATGGATATATGTCCTGTGGGTAATGGAGAAAGTAGACACAAAATAAATAACACCCAACCTAACCTATGTTTTGTTACTACATATTCTCCACAGGCACACGAAGTCAGGAAAATCCTCGAGAAACACCGGCACATTTTACAAATGGACAAAAGATTGGAGTCCTGTGCTGAAGGTGACCCATGGCAGAATGCACTAGACGAAGTGCAAAAAATCACACTATCGCCAGCCCGCGGGCACAGCGGCAAGATGTCTGCATGTGACACCGACACCCCGGGTTCAGGAACAGACCCAGGAGTCAGAGAGACAGCAAGGTGGAGAAGGATTGAGCGTCCAAGGAACAGCTCTCCTTCTCCAGGGGGGCAGAGTGCCTGGCATATCAGTGGCCCCTAGCGGAGGCTGGTGGTCCCACAATGCCAGCACCTGGTTACATGGAGTGGGACAGACGTCCAGACATCATTGCTCATCCCCCCCCCCCAGGGAAATAGCAGCATACAAAAATTGCGGCTGCCATAGGTGATGCTCAACCCCCGATTTCAATCTCCACCCCCCTGGCACCTCCAAAAAAAGACTACCTAATCCAATGTCCACCGTTCCTGCTGGCTTCATGCCCCACCCTGGGGGGAAAGACAGGGAGGCAATGTCAGTAGGCGCCCCTACCAACAACATTCTCCCATCAACGTGTTGATCGTCTGGTGCTGTGGCCTGGCCCTGGGGAGTAAGCCAGGGGGTATCACCTACAAGAAAGGTAAGTCCGTGGGGGGGGGTGAGGAGGGTCTGGAGAGCAGGGCTGATGGTTCCAGCAGCTCACAGCAAAAACACAAAATCACACTAATGCACTGGCTATGCATGTTTTAAAACAAAGTGTCAGACACACTTTCAAATTCACAGCACTTGAGAAAGTTACTCTAGGACTCGGAGGCAGTGACTTGGACAATTGTCTACTAGAGAGAGAGACGTACTGGCAATATGCACGCAGAGTCCTTCAGTCACCAGAACTTAATGATAAATTCCATCTATGTCCATATCTGATCACACAATAATCCTTTTCCTTGTACTTTGATATATTTAATAATCTTAGGTATTACATGATGGCATATTTATCTGTACATATGGTTGAGGGTATCAGTGCTCACTTTACTTTTTTATGAACAAAGCTGATTTTGGTATTAATAGTTTAAAGTGAACCAGTCTTACGGTAAAATGTTTACACACATCAGGTTGTACTTTATACCTTTTTTGACCTATGTACTGTTTTTGTGTAAGTGATATTTAATTATATAAGCTGATCCTACTCAGTGCTAAATAGTTATCAAGCCATTTTTATAATCACGAGAGGTAGATGATAAATGTTTACCCAAGACTGCAATACCTGTATCTACTTTTTGACAGGCTTTTTAATTCTAATTATGTTCTTCAAATCCTCCCACTCCCTCCCCCATTGGTTGTGGATGTAGTAATTGTACCATATATAATGAGTTCTTGTTTTTAACATGTGAGTTGTTTTGTAATGTATTAGTATAATCCAAAATGCACTTAGCAAGAAATTGATTAGGCGCTAATGAATCATGTGTTTTTCAGACTATTTAAACACTAGCTCTCAGAACTCATGCACTCTTGAGAAAAAGCCAGTGTAGTGAAGCTTGAAATGTAGAGGTAGTACTGTGGGTGTACATTTGATGTTTTTTTTATTGTTTCATATGTTCAGCTTGAATAAATGATTGATAACCTAAGAAGACTCTGCACTTCTTTCATTGGGCTAAGTGTTCGAGACCGGCTCATGCATGACTGACTGAACTACACACTGTGGATCCACTTGTTTCACCCTGTGCGGTCTTGCTCCTCTCTCTCTACAATGAGAGTGGCATCTGACATCAAGGGAGAGGAAGGTATAAAGGGAACAGTGGTGGGTGCGTGGTGGGCAGTCCAAAGCAAAGTGACAGAATGAGTGGAAGAGGGCATCCAGTCTGGTCAGGGTGGACTTAGGAGTAACACTGTAAACAATGTCTCCATAGTCAAAACTGGGGAGAATCATTTGCTGGATAATGGCTCTACAGGCCAGCAGGGGGATGCAACCACAGTTCTTGTATATTGCACCCAGTTTCGGGTGTAGCTTTTTGTGGATGGCATCCTAATGCCCAGAAAAGTTGTGGTGTCCATCGAGCCAGACCCTGAGGTACTTAAAGATGGGAACATCTTTGATCATAGTCCCATCAAGGGTGATGAAGAAGGAGAGGTCAGTAAGCCTAGAGAGCTTTTGCCTAGTGCAAAAGGTCATGGAGACCATTTTTTGGCATTGCAGGGCAGATGAATTGATCAGAACCACTGCTGGACATTGTTGAAGTCCAGCTGGAGCTTGGCCATCAGATCAGGGGGACAAAACAGGCGTGAACAACTATCATCTGTGTACATGTGGATGGACACAGAGATGCAAACAGTGGGGAGGTTGTTCAGAATAACTAAAAAGAGAATTGGGCCATGGATGGGACCTTGGGGGACACAAGTGGTGATAGGGAGTGGAGGAGATAACGAATCTCCAGTTCCAACTGATTGAGTCCTACCACCAAGATAGGAGCAGAACCAATTAGTAGCATATGGGGAAAGTCCTGCTGCTGTAAATTTGTCAAGGAGAAGAGGGTGGACTACAGTGTTGAAAGCTTT
The DNA here is from genome assembly GCA_016271365.2 of Neoceratodus forsteri. Classification (NCBI taxonomy): domain Eukaryota; kingdom Metazoa; phylum Chordata; order Ceratodontiformes; family Ceratodontidae; genus Neoceratodus; species Neoceratodus forsteri. The sequence continues at coordinate 1,101,917,358 of CM028135.1, read as the reverse complement.
GGCAAAGCCAACAAAGATGACGGAGGTGGTAAGGCTCTGATCCATGCCTGAGAGAATGGAGTCAGTAAGCTGGAGGAGGGAGGAGGAAGCAGCCTGGGATTTACAGAAACCAGAGTGGAAAGGGGTGAAGAAGGAGGATGAATCAAGGAAAGGGGGAGCTGAGAAAGCACTAGGTTCTCTTGAAGTTTAGCAAGGGTGGGGAGCAAGGAGATAGGGCAGTAATTGCCAGGACTGGAGGGGTCACCTCCTTTGGGAAGGAGTATGATAGTAGCATGTTTCCATGCATCAGGGACAGAGGCAAGGAAGAACGGGAGGTTTAGAAAGGTGGAGAGTGGTAGAGCAATAGCTGGTAGAGAAAGATGAAGGAGTTTTGGGTTAAGCCCATCAGGGCTCCTGCCCTTGAGAGGGTTTACGGCTAGGAGGAACTCAAGGGTGTCAGCAGGAAATGAAGGAGAGAAGGAGAAAGAGGGAGACAGGGAGGGGGTTATACCTTTGTCTGTGCTAAGGCATGTGCTCTCTACTACTGCTAATCAATAGAATATTTTCATTTTTTGCTGGGTACTCAGAGGTTATTTTTTTTGTCCATCTGGTCTTTATGTCTGTCTGTCCATTCAGGCTTGGGAGGGTTTTGTGGTGAATTTTACTTTTCTGAGATTTCTGACTGGAAAGACACATTATTGTATTTATACTTCGGCCTTGTCCTGGTTATTAGGCAGTCATTATTTATATATTTTTTATTTGTAATTTATGACCAAGAAAGGCACCCTGAGCTTTTAAACAATAATAATAATACAGAAACTCCCAGTCTGTCTGTGTTTACTATACTGAAAGGAACATATCAGTGAATAGAGAAAGCAATTTATTCAGGGCAGTGGACCTTTCTCCACAATATGGAATCTGCATTGAGCACAGAATGATTTCTGCAGTGCAAAGGTCTGAAAGAGGGGGTTGTGTGCCGTCAGATCCATACACCAGCAAATCATCAGAAATAAATGCAGTCCTTGTCTTCTTTGTTACAAATTGCTTTAAAAAAAAACATAAAGATGCAGTGATAAACTCCATTAATGTCATCATGTGATGATTTGGGGTCAAACATCACCATGATAGAAAAGAAGTAATAGGAACATTTTAAATTCTGAGGATTTTTCTGATGTTTTTGGAGCTGGTCCGACAGGTTTCAGTATCACAGAATAGAATTCACTGAGTGGAGAAGAGAAATCCCACAATCTGCAGAATAGGACTATGAATGGTAAAGTCTTTTTTTTCAGTAATCTTTTTATTGAAATGTTTGCATAAAAAACAAACAAGATACATTAAATCAACTTTCTTTAGGTTACAGACTAGTGCAAGGCATGAAAGCATAACGAAACCCTCTGACACTTCATGTACAGAGTTGTATAAGTATTGCATGCAAAATATAGTGAAGATTAAAGAGTTGACTTCAATTTCAAGAAATGTTCCCACATTTCTTTTAATACCTCCTATTTGTCTAATATTTCATTACTTATTCTTTCATTGCCATCTTTCGGATGAGACATTAAACCGAGATCCCATCTGCCTGGATTGGTGGTAGTTCAGGTGGATGTTAAAGATCCCATGGCACTTATCGAAAAAGAGTAGGGGAATTTCCCCGGTGTCCTGGCCAAATTTCCCTCATTCACTAAAATACCACCAACAGCTTAATCTGGTTCAAGGTCAGTTGGCATTCATCTGTATCCCCCTTCCCCGGGTCGTGCCTGAAAATAGGCAGGATTTGTCTAGTGCACTTACCCGGTCAACAAAAGCTAAAAAAAAAAAAAAAAATATTAGCTAACGTACTTAGAGAGCATGGTAAAGTCTGAATGATTTCAGAAATTCATATTTAGGTCATTTGACCCCTTCCTCCCATCTAAATTATGTTGAAAAGAAGGGCCCTGTGAAAATTGGGACCTCTAACCCCGCTGTTAAAGTGAAAGTTCTATAGACTTAAAGGTCCCTAGGTTCTCAGTGGACACTGTCACTTTATTTATCATTTCCTTATTCCTGAAAATTATAATTCATATTGATAACATGATTATAACTTTGTAAAGTAAAATGAAACCTAGGTGGTATTTAAGAGGTATTAAATAAGTACTTCGCCTCTGTGTTCACTAGGGAGGGGGATGGGATATCTACAAAGCAAGGCACGATGGGGATAGAAGCGGTAGTGAGTGGGATCAGGGGAGCAACAGAAATAGAGCAAGAGGGAGGGAGAGAGAGAGGTACCCCAGGGGTGTCACATCAGAGATAAGGATAAAAGGCTAGTAAGGTGGGCGGGATGATGCTATCTCCACTAAAAGGGTGTGGTTAGCCCTCAAGGCCCTAAAGAAAGATAAATCTCCTGGAGCGGATGGCATTCATCCAAGAGTACTATGGGAATTGGCGGACATACTGGCTGCACCCCTGGCAGAGCTCTTCAACAGGTCGCTTGAGACAGGGAGGGTACCTAGGGGTTGGCAAAAGGCACATGTGGTGCCAATCCATAAAGGGGGGTCAAGGGAAGTACCAGGTAACTATAGACCCATCAGTTTGACCTCGGTGGTGAGAAAATTAATGGAGAGTATACTAAAGGAACGATTGGAGGTGTACTTGGAGGAGGTGGGAGGTCTGGATAGTCAGCAACATGGGTTTGTGCCAGGTAGATCATGTGAAACCAATCTTGTGGAGTTCTACGAATGGGTAACATCAGAACTGGACAGGGGGAAAGCCTGTGGATGTATTACTCTTGGACTTCAGCAAGGCATTTGACTGTGTCCCCCACAATGGTCTGGTGGAGAAACTGATGGGGTTAGGAGTAGGCCCTTTGATGGTCAGATGGATTGAAAACTGGCTAGCTGGGCGCACCCAGAGTGAGTGGTGGGTGGGGAGCTCTCGAACCCTAGGAGGTCGATGGTAAGGGTACCGCAGGCTCAGTCCTGGGTCGATCCTGTTCAATGCATACATATCGGACATCAGGGAGGGTATAGGTGTGAATGAGTCTCTTCACTGATGACTCCAAGATGGGAGCAGTAGTTGAGGGGAAGAGGAGGTTGGCCCTGCAAGGACCTGGACACCCTGGAAAGCTGGGCTCACATGGAAATTAAATTTCAATATCACCAAGTGCAAGGTGTTACATCTGGGGTGGGAAACCCTAAACACAGGTACACCCTGGGAGGGTAGGCGCTGGAGGCCTCAGCAGGGAAAAGATCTAGGGGTCATGGTGGATGCATGTATGAATAACTCTGAGCAGTGCAGGACAGTTAGCAAGGTAAAAAGGATGTTACATAGAAACATAGAATTTGGACAGATAAGGACTGCTTGGCCCACCCAGTCTGCCCATTTTCCTACCTAACAGATAAGCTGCAAATCCTAGTTAACCAACAGCTTACTTCCTCCTATCCCCACTAGGACTGCCTTATGCCTGTCCCATGCATTCTTGAAGTTCCCACTGTTCTTGACTCACGACCTCCCTCAGGAGGCTGTTCCACGCATCCACAACCCTCTCAGTGAAAAAATACTTCCTCACATTACCTCTGAGCCGTCCCCCCTCTATCTTCAAATTGTGCCCCTTGTTCTTGCACATCTCTTTTTCTGGAAGATGCTACCCTCTTGGACTTTGTTAATTCCCTTGAGGTACTTGAAAGTTTCTATCATGTCCCTGTCTCCCTCCTTTCCTCTAGGGTATACATATTAAGCTCCTTTAGTCTTTCTTCGTATGTCTTCTGGTGCAGACCCTGCACCATTTTGGTTGCCCTCCTCTGGACAGCTTCCACTCTGTCTATGTCTTTGGAGATGGGGTCTCCAGAACTGCACGCAGTACTCCAGATGGGGTCTCTCCAACTGTCTGTACAGAGGATAATAACTTCCTGTTTTCTACTTTGATGCCTCTTCCTATGCATCCCAGTATCCCCTGCCTTCCTTACTGCCTTTTCACATTGCTTGCCCACCTTTAGGTCATCTGATATAATTACCCCAGGTCCCTTTCTATTTTACTGTTGTTAGTATCTCACCCCCCATTGTGTACACTTCCCTGGGTTTTGTTTCCATGTGCATTACCTTGCACTTCTTTGCATTGAATCTGAGCTGTCATACATTTGACCATTCCTCCAACCTTGCCAAGTCCCTTCTCATCCTTTCCACTCCATCTTGTGTATCAACCCTGTTGCAGATCTTTGTGTCATCTGCAAAGAGACATACTTTCCTTCCAGTACCTCTGCAATGTCACTGATGAAGACATTGAAAAGGACTCAGCCCAATACTGAACCTCAGATACCCAACTAGTAACCCTCTTTCTTCAGTGTGATTCCATTTACTACTACCTTTGCGTCCTGTTGTCTAGCCAATTTTTATCCAGGCTACCACCTGGGACCCACTCCAAGACTGGCTATCTTGTGAATTAATCTTTGTGTGGGACTGTGTCAAATGCCTTGCTAAAAGTCTAGGTAGGCCATGTCCACAGCCCCTCCCTGGTCTACTACTTTGGTCACCCAGTCAAAGAAATCTATTAGATTCATCTGACATGACCTTCCCATCGTGAATCCATGCTGCCTTGGGTCCTGTGCCCACTGGCCTCTAGGTACTCAACAGTTCTTTCCTTCAGAAGTGACTCCATCATTTCCCTACCACTGAGGTCAAACTAACTGGTCTGTAGTTTCCTGCCTCTGTCCTGCTCCCACTTTTGTGAAGAGGAATCACATCTGCCCTCCTCCAGTTCTTGGTACCACCCCATCCTCCCATGATTTGTTAAAGAGAGTAGTCAGCGGTGTCACTAGTTCTACCCTTAGTTCTTTTAGAATTCTTGGGTGAATCCCATCAGGCCCCATTGCTTTGTCCACCTTCAATTTTATCAGTTCTTTCAGAACCCTTTCTTCTGTAAATGGACTGGTATCGACCCCCTCTTGGAGTGTTGTCTTGTTTGGTTTAGGTAACTCCCCTCCTCTTCCTTTGTGAATACTGAGCAGAAATATTCGTTCAGTATAGCTGCTTTTCACTGTCACCCTATACCCACATTCCTCCCTTTATTAAGCTTCAGTATCCTCCTTTGGTCTTTCTTAAGCTCCCTAATGTACCTATAAAGGTCTTATCCCCTTCTTAACAGAATTGGCTATCCTTTCCTCGATTTGGGCCTTTGCTATTCTGACTGTCTTCCCAGCCTCTTTCTGCTTTAACTGATAAAGTTCTCTGTCCTGCTCCTTCTGTGTTTCCTTATATTTCCTGAATGCTGTCCTTTTCTCCTTAACCCTCCCTGCCACCTCTTTTGAGAACCATAGCGGTTTTTTCCTTCATTGTGTTTTATTGATTTGCTTTACGAAAAGGCTTGTTGCCTCTGTGATGGCTGTTTTGATCACTCCCCATTGTTCCTCCACCCCTCCTTCTTGTCTGTTTGCTAGTGCTTTTCTGAGGCACTCTCTCATTTCCCAAAGTCGGCCCTCCTAAAGTCCAGTACTCTTGCTTTTGTATGAAGCTTGATTGTATGCTATGTTTATCGTGAACCACACTGTTTGGTGGTCACTTGTTCCCAGATGGCTACCCACTTCTAAATCTGAGATTCTTTCTCCAACCCCATTTGAGAGTACCAGGTCTAAGATTGCTCCCTCCCAGTGGGTTCCAATACTAGCTGTCTGAGGCATGCCCCTGTAGGGCATCAAGAATGACCCTGCTCTTGGATGTGCCTGCAGCAAGGTGCTCCACTTAACATCTGGCATATTCAGGTCCCCATCAACAATATCTCCCCTTTTCTGCCATTCTAAGAAAGCCTTCTATCATTTCTTGTCCATTCCCTCCCCTGAGATGGGGTCTGTATACAACCCCATGCGGTTGTGATGGCATTTCCTGTCTCCAGGGTGACCCAAAGTGCCTCATCTGCTCCCTGTTTACTCTTTAGTTCTGTTGCTTTGATCCCTTCCTTTACATAGAGAGCTACCCTCCTCCTCTTTTACCCTCCCTGTCCCTCCTGTAGATTGTGTATCCTGGTATGTTGACATCCCAGTCATGGTTCTCTGTGCACCATGTTTCTGTGACTGCAACAATATCCAGGCAACCCTCTTCCATCAAGGCCACTAGTTCAGGGAGCTTGTTACACAGACTACGGGCATTGGTACTCATCACCCTCCACTTTTTGATAGCTTTACCCCTTTTAGCCCCATTTCTGTCCTTACTGCCTTTGCCTTTTTTTACATTTAAATCTGTTCTGCTCCATAATAACTTCTGTACCTTGGTGTTTACCTCACTAATCACCATGTTTTGTGGGGGGAGGCTCAGATTTCCCTGCTCCTTTTCAGTGCCTCCCCCCTTGGCTAGTTTAAATGCTTGCCAATGAAGCATTAAAACCTCTCACCTAGGATCCTGGTTCCTCCCTGGACAGATGCAGACCATCGCACCAGTATAGGTCTGCATCTCTCCAGGTGGCTCCCCAGTCCCCAATGAAGCCAAAAACCTGAGCTCCACACCAGTTTTTCAACCACTCATTGAATTCCCTGGTGAGAAGTGCCCTAGCATCTCCCTTGTCATAGACAGGCAGCACCTCTGAGAAGGTTACCGTATGCGCTACTTGTCTAAGGCCCCTTCCCAACTCTATAAACTCCTCTTGCACTGCTCTGATCCCATTTCTAGCCAGGTCATTTGTCCCTAGGTGGACAATGACATCCAGCTCCCTTTCTCGTGCAGCTCCTCCCACGATCCTGAGGATTCGCTTCCTGTCCCTCCAAGCCGTGGCGCCAGGAAGGCACCTTACCTCCCTCTCCCCTTCCTCCTCCATTTCTACCCCCCTAATGATTGAGTCCCCCACCAGGAGTTGTTCCCATGCCACCCTCCTGTGGGTCTCCTTTGTGAAGGTTCCCAGCATCCTCCTTGGTCTCCACTGCAGGTGCCTCCATAGAGGAACCACTATCCACCAGAAGAGTGAATGAATTGTGGAGAGGTACAGCTGGAGGGATGCAACTCTCCACCACCCTCTCCCTCCTTGAGCCCACCCTGGTCCAGCATCTCCTCTTTCTTGGCAACCTCTGAGGTAGTGGCATTGGCCCTGGTGGTCCCTGAGTCAGGAGGAGGCTTCACGATCCTAGCTAGGTCAGCCTGGGGGCAACCTCCTCTCTCAGACCAGAGAGGTGCCTGCAAATAGACAGCATCGCAGCCTCCAGAATGTCTCCTGGAACACTGCCGCCCACAGCCATTGCACTGCACCACTCCTATCATGTCTTATTTGTGTCCTCTACTGTTTCTCTGGATGCTTACTCTCTCCTCTCCTTACAACTCTGACCCTTCCTGTTCTGGGACAGCAACTTCCTATCTTCTTCAGTAGCCTCCTTCTTCCTTGTTCAATATCAGACCACCAGCAGCTGGGGAGAGTGAGCTACTTTTTTTACTTTAAGGTTGACAAAACCAATGTTTCTCTATGATCCTTTCCTTCCTACTGCCAAACAGGAAGTTCCTGTTGACAGTCAAATCCAGTGGCTATAAAAGTAGAACTGGCTTTGGGTGGGTGGGATGGAGGGCAATTAGTAAGAAATAAGGCTAGCAACAGGAAGTTGTAATCTGACTCACCTGCTTTTCTAGTGTCTAAACCACACCCCCACGTAAGCTCTCTTTCCTCCTACTGGTTTAGCAAAGTCACCTGATACAGTACCCTTCCCTGCACAGAACACACACTGACTTTCTTTCTTTTTTTAAACCTAAATAAGGCCCCTTCTACTTCTAACAAAGTTATCTGTCTACTTAATCTTAACTGACACTGACTCCTGCTGAGATACAAGTTTTAAATTAACAAGAAAATGTAGCTTCTTTTAGTTAACTGCTTTCTGCTCTACAAGCAAGGCTAGCAACAGGAAGTTGTAATTTGACTCACCTGCTTTTCTAGTGTCTAAACCACACCCCCAGGTAAGCTCTCTTTCCTCCTACTGGTTTAGCAGTCACCTGATACAGTACCCTTCCCTGCACAGAACACACACTGACTTTCTTTCTTTTCTTTCTTTTTTAACCCTAAGACTCCTTCTACTTCTAATAAAGTTAACTGTCTACTTAATCTTAACTGACACTGACTCCTGCTGAGATACAAGTTTTAAATTAACAAGAAAATGTAGCTTCTTTTAATTAAAGGAAAACTACACCCAAAACCTGAAAAAATATATGTTGTGCAGAGTGTTTTAATTTGTATGTGAAGTTCTAGTGTTTCCTTCCCTTTGACTGGTATTAGGAGTTTTTCCCAAATTAGCCTGCTAGCTTTATGCTAGTTTTACGACCCCTGGGGATCTCCATACCTGATAGTGTAATTGTATTTCTGGTTCCCACAGTGCATTTTGTCTCTTGTGACTGTGATGTAAGAGAGACCCAACATTCAGCACACGCATGCCAAACAAACAAAATATTTTGGAAGCTTTACAAGCTGCACAAAAATTACCAGCAGCAAAGTTTTTCAGGACAGTAAAACCTTTAGGATGAGGGTGGTCACCAAGCTGAATTCTACAGATTTTAAAATATAGCCATCTCTGTTGTTGTGAACTGATTGTAATGCAGTGCTTTCTGCTGGATTTATGGGCTCTGCTACATCACCATCACATGAAACAAGGTGCATTGTAGGACAAAGAAATGCAATAAAACTATTTGATATGGTGATCTCCAGGGGTCGTAAAACTACCTTAAAGCTAGCAGGCTAATTTAGGAAAACTCCTAATATCAGTCAGAGGCAAGGAAACACTAGAACTTCACATACAAGTTAAAACACTCTGCACAACATACATTTTTTCAAGTTTTGAGTGTAGTTTTCCTTTAACTGCTTTCTGCTCTACAAGCAAGGCTAGCAACAGGAAGTTGTAATTTGACTCACCTGCTTTTCTAGTGTCTAAACCACACCCCCAGGTAAGCTCTCTTTCCTCCTACTGGTTTAGCAAAGTCACCTGATACAGTACCCTTCCCTGCACAGAACACACACCGACTTTCTTTCTTTTCTTTCTTTTTTTTAACCCTAAATAAGACCCCTTCTACTTCTAATAAAGTTATCTGTCTACTTAATCTTAACTGACACTGACTCCTGCTGAGATACAAGTTTTAAATTAACAAGAAAATGTAGCTTCTTTTAGTTAGCTGCTTTCTGCTCTACAAGCAAGGCTAGCAACAGGATGTTGGGATGCATCGTAAAGGGGATCACCTCTAGGAGCAGGGAAGTGATTCTGCCATGGTACAATGGACTGGTTAGACCACACCTTGAGTACTGTGTACAGTACTGGAGACCACACTTGAAGAGGGACATACAGCTCCTGGAGAGGGTACAGAGGAGGGCAACTAAGATGATACGAGGACTAGGGGATTTGACGTATGAGGACAGACTTGAGGAGCTCTACCTGTTTTCATTGGAGAAGAGGAGAGGAGAGACAGGGGGACATGACTGAGGTCTTCGAGTACCTCAAGGGAATAAATAGGGTAAACATGGAGGGGATCTTTAGGCTAAAGCAGGGCGGTATCACCAGAGGGCATGGTTTGAAGTTGGAAGGTGGAAGGGTGAGGGGGGGAAAGAGGAGGAGTTTTTTCACTGAGAGGGTGGTGGACCCTTGGAATGCGCTGCCTGGAGAGCTGGTTCAGAGATCCACAGTGGAGGGCTTCAAGAAAGGGTGGGACAGACACAGAAAGTGGATGTACCAGATGATGGCCTGGCCCAGGGGGGTGGAGATGGATGATCGGGGTTTCTGGAACACAGGTGGGGGGAGGGGCTTGGCACCCAACTAGGAATCTGAGGTTCAAGCAGACTCGATAGACCATAAGGCCTAATCTGCTGGCAATTAATATGTTAGTATGGATAGATAGTGTTTTATTATATAAACATATGTGACACCAATATGTGAACTCAAACTTGACAGTCTAGTATTATGGTGTCAGCAAAGTAGTGCAGTTACAATTTTCTGAGAACAGTTGAAAGTTCTATAATTTACATTGCCTTTCAAGCTTGTTTTAAGAACACATGGTACCCCACTAGAGGGAAAGAGGGAGATTACCTGGATCTGAAATAGGCTTAGTAGACCTTAACATTAGAATATTTTAAAATGTCCACTTTAAAGTTAGCATCATTGGAAAACTTTAGCAAAATTTAAGTTGCGAGCGCTTGGGTGGAGGGCGACGCTGGGGAGTTGGGCACTGGGAGGAGAGTGGCAGGAGTCACTCGAGTATAGTCAGGGCAGCACAGAGCAGAGTGTGGCAGGAGCCACTCGAGTAGAGTCAGGGCAGCACAGAGCAGAGTGTGGCAGGAGCCGCTCGAGTAGAGTCAGGGCAGCACAGAGCAGAGCAGAATGTGGCAGGAGATGCTTGAGTAGAGTCAGGGCAGCACAGAGCAGAGCAGAGTGTGGCAGGAGCCGCTCGAGTAGAGTCAGGGCAGCGCAGAGCAGAGTGTGGCAGGAGCCGCTCAAGTAGAGTCAGGGCAGCACAGAGCAGAGTGTGGCAGGAGCCGCTCGAGTAGAGTCAGGGCAGCACAGAGCAGAGTGCAGCAGGAGCTGCCCGTGTACAGTCAGAGCAGCATGGAGCAGAGTGCAGCAGGAGCCACTCGTGTACAGTTGGGGCAGCATGGAGCAGAGTGCAGCAGGAGCCGCTCATGTACAGTCAGGGCAGCATGGAGCAGAGTGCAGTAGGAGCCGCTCTTGTACAGTCAAGGAAGCATGGAGCAGAGTGCAGCAGGAGCTACCCGTGTACAGTCATGGCAGCATGGAGCAGAGTGCAGCAGGAGCCACTCATGTACAGTTGGGGCAGCATGGAGCAGAGTGCAGCAGGAGCCACTCATGTACAGTCAGGGCAGTGCAGAGCACAGTGCGGCAGGAGCCGCTTGTGTACAGTCAGGGCAGCATGGAGCAGAGTGCAGCAGGAGCCACTCGTATACAGTTGGGGCAGCATGCAGCAGAGTGCAGCAGGAGCCACTCATGTACAGTCAGGGCAGTGCAGAGCACAGTGCAGCAGGAGCCACTTGTGTACAGTCAGGGAAGCACGGAGCAGAGTGCAGCAGGAGCCACTCGTGTACAGTTGGGGCAGCATGGAGCAGAGTGCAGCAGGAGCCACTCATGTACAGTCAGGGCAGTGCAGAGCAGAGTGTGGCAGGAGCCGCTTGTGCACAGTCAGGGCAGCACGGAGCAGAGTGCAGCAGGAGCCACTCGTGTACAGTTGGTGCAGCATGGAGCAGAGTGCAGCAGGAGCCACTCATGTACAGTTGGGGCAGCATGGAGCAGAGTGCAGCAGGAGCCACTCATGTACAGTCAGGGCAGTGCAGAGCACAGTGCGGCAGGAGCCGCTTGTGTACAGTCAGGGCAGCATGGAGCAGAGTGCAGCAGGAGCCACTTGTGTACAGTCAGGGCAGCACGGAGCAGAGTACAGCAGGAGCTGCCCGTGTACAGTCAGGGCAGTGCAGAGCACAGTCGGGCAGGAGCCGCTTGTGTACAGTCAGGGCAGTGCAGAGCACAGTACGGCAGGAGCCGCTTCTGTACAATCAGGGCAGCATGGAGCAGAGTGCAGCAGGAGCCACTCGTGTACAGTCAGGGCAGCACGGAGCAGAGTGCAGCAGGAGCCACTCATGTACAGTCAGGGCAGCATGGAGCAGAGTGCAGCAGGAGCCACTCGTGTACAGTCGGGGCAGCACGCAGCAGAGTGCAGCAGGAGCTGCTTGAGTGGTGTTGGGGGCCAACTCTGCATGACAGAAGCAGAGGCTGTGCAGAAGCCGAGCAGCAGGATCGCCTCTCAACAGAGGGATTTTTGTCCCTCCCACCTCCCTGGGCCCGACCTCTATTAAATGGTCGAGATGGGAGGAGCCAGAGGTTCAGAACAGCAAGGAGCCAAGGGCTGGCGAGCAACAGAAGGTGCTGCCCTCTAGGGGATGGAGGGCAATGCTACCTGGACTTGGGGACGCTGGATGAATGCAGATAGTGAGTCAGACTGTTACTATTTTGGTTACAGTGGGTGGGGGAGAGAGGGTGGCATCTTGAGTTGTATCTTAAAGTAGGACTGCATTCTTAACTTTGTCACTGTCCTGTAAGTTTATTCTTTTGTTTGAGGGGCAGGGATAGTAAGATAGCACAACAAGTACTGGTAAGTTTATGTTCATTGATAATACTGTATTCATTCACATTGCCCCTTCCTGTTGGTTAAGACTGCTTAAGCATGGGCAGAATAGTGGGCTGTAATGGATGTGGGGCAGCAGTTTGGATGAACATTTTGTGGAAGCTTGGAGAGTGTTCAATCTGTCACAGGCTAAAAAGGCTTGAGGAGGAGATGAGGTGGCTTAGGAGGGAGCTGACGAGGATGGGAGGGGGGAGGGGGGCTGCTGGAGTAAGTGGGACACCCCTAGAGTGTAACATGAGGGCACCTCAGGGGAGGAGCTTTGGGTCGAGGGAGGAGATGGGGAGGGGGTGCAGGAGCAAACCCAACAGGAGTCTGGGCTCTGTAGGGAGGGCTGTGGTAATGAGGAAAGAGCCGATGCACAGCAAAGCAGTGGGGGCAGGTGATAGGTTTGTGGTCCTGGCATCATTAGTGGAGGAGGAGGGAGGAACACAGCCAGGAGGGGGCAGGAGGGGATTGGGGGGAGTAGCAAAGGACGATACTAAGTCAGAGGAGGGAGACAAGGGTAATGGGATGAGGGGAACAGCTGGAAAGAAGGACGAAGGGAGTAGAGGAAGGAGAAAGGAACAGAGAAGGAGGGAGGGAGGGAGGGAGGATGGGATAGGTGGGGGGTCCAGGAGGTTGGGAGGGTAGTGGAGGATAGGGAGGGGTGGGGAGGAGGGGCAGATTGGGGTGGGAGGGAGAGAGCAATAGGAGGGAAGGTTAAAGAAACAAAGGTGGTGGACTCAGAGATGGGTACCATGGTAGTAAGTTGGAGCGGGAATGAGGAAGGACGAGGGGGGGGATGCTAGTGCTGGGGGATTCTATACTGAAAGGGATAAGATGGGGCAGTAAGGGGGAAGGCACAGTCGTATGTGAGTGGAATGCATGCCTGGGTTAATGGTGGGCAGGGTGGGGCAGTCAATTCTGAAGTGTGCAAGAAGAGGTAGGAGGAAACCGCATCTTGTGGTGCACATGGGTGCAAATGACCTGGCGAGGGAAACAGTGGAAGTGGTGAGGGAAAGATTTGAGGAACTGAGTAGGGTGTGTGAGGAACTGGAGGAATTGGTGGCCTTCTTGGAGGTGCTCCCAGTGCTGTGCACGAGTACAGTGAGAAAACGGAGGATTAGGGAGTTCAACACATGGCTAGAGGAATGGTGTCACTCCAAGGGGTACGGATTAGTGGGGGGCTGGGGACGAACCTGGGACAATGGCGATCTATATGCAGGAGATAGGCTGCACTTGAGCGGAGGAGGGAGGGAGGGGAGGGGATTATTAAAACAGGGGATAGAGGGGTACATAGCAGCAAAGGTGAGTTTAAACTAGGTGGGGGGTGGCAAGTGGACAGCTGGTAGGCAGGGTACCCAGAGAGGGGAGCCCAATGAGCTTACCCCAGGACAACAGGGGAGTAGTCTGGGGAGAGGCACAGAAGTGGGGATGGGGGAAACCCAGGATAAGGTAAGGAAGGATATGGGCTGGAGGGTGGTCACATTGAATGCTAGGAGCCTAGGTAATACATTAGCTGAGTTGCAGGATCTCTTGGCAATGAGGAGGGTGGACATTGCGGCCATCATGGAAACGTGGGCTACCCAGAACTGGGACATGATGATCCCAGGGTACAGGATATTCAGGAAGGATCGGGGTTAAGGGAAGGGGGGGCATGGCAATCTATGCATTGGAAGGGATAAGGTGTTCAAGGGAGGAGTGGGAGGAAGGTAGAACAGAGGCACTATGGATGCAGGTTCAGGACTCGAAAGGTAGGACACTGAGGATGGGGATAGTATACAAACCTCCAGTACAAGAGGGGGACCTGGACAGAGAGCTAGCTGAGCAAATCAGAAGGGTCTGTAGAAGAGGAGTACTGTGGTGGTGGGGGGCCTCAACCCACCTGGTGTGGAGTGGAGTACTCCAGCCACCATGAGTGCAAGGGAGCAGGCCTTGCTAGAGGCATTTCAGGACAGCTTCCTGGAGCAGTTGGTACATGAGTCTACTAGACTGGATAGGACTCTGGACCTGGTACTTTCAAATATGGAGGTTGTAAGGGATCTGGGGGTGGAGGACCCTCTGGCTGGGTGTGACCACCACTCAGTGTGGTTCATGCCTAATATGAGTAGGGCAACAGGGGGTAGGGAAACCAGGGTGATTGATTTTAAGGGTCAGACTTTAGTAGGATGGGGAGATTTTGAATAAGCATCTGGCAGGCATTTGTCAGGACATGAATGCTAGTCAAAAGTGGGAGATTAAAAGGGGTCTGACAGAGGCCACTGGGGCAGGTACAAAGGCACAGAGTAAGAAGGGAAGGGCAAAGAATCCAAGTTGGTTGACCCGGGAGGTTATGGAAGCAGTAAGAGCCAAGAGAATGCTATTTCGGAAACTCAAGAAATCGGGGAGGTTGAGAAGGAAAAGTATTGAAGAAGTCCAGGAAGTTACCAGGCTAGCCAGAGCAGCCAAGGCTTCAAAAAAACTGAGACTGGCACAGGGTATTAGGAATAGAGGAAAAGGAGTTCTTCAGATGCATTAGAGAAAGAAGGAAGAACAAAGACCAGAGTTTTGTGAGGATTAGGGAGGATGGAGGGTGGGTGGAGAAGCGGTGGGGGGAGGGGAACAGGCAGAGACATTAAATTAATACTTCTGCTCTGTGTTTACGGAGGAGAAAGGTGGGCAGATACCCCACGTGTGGGGCAGGGTAGGTAGTTGGGGGGAAGGGTTGACTGACATAGGGATTACAGAGGAAAGGGTTCTGGATGGATTGAGGGCATTAAGGGTGGACAAGGCACTGGGACCAGATGGCATAGACCCTAGGGTACTCAGGGAATTGGCATAGACCCTGGCAGGGCTGCTGTTTGTCCTGTTCAATACCTCCCTGGACACAGGAAGCGTGCCACAGGACTGGAGGATGGTGCACGTGGTGCCCATCCACAAAAGTGTCCCAAGGGATGAGCCAGGCAACTACAGACCAGTGAGCCTCACCAATTGTGGGAAAGCTCACGTAGACAATCCTAAAGGAGCAGCTGGTGACCTTCTTGGAGGTCAATGGTCTCCAGGACGGTCATCAACATGGGTTTGTCTCCGGCAGATCCTGCCAGACAAATCTTTTTTTTTTTTTAAATTTTCTTTGTATGCCCCCTCTCTCACCACCGAACTCCTGCTCCTTCTGGAGACTCCATCGCCTGATTACGTCCCCACTCCTACTAACAGATGACCAGTGCAGTCCATCCCCCAGAGCCTTGGCTACCCCAGGCGGAGTGCAGGGGTGGGGTTCACACCCGACGTGACTTAGTTTGGGGGATGCTGGTACTGGTGTCGGTAGGGGCATTGGAGATCGTGGCCAGGAGCTCCGTCTACCAGGAGTCCGGTGGGGTATTTCCTGGTTTTTCTTCCCTCCCCACAGGACGTTGCACACTGGGGGAGCCTTTGGGTGGAGCACGTCATAACGTGCCTGACGCTCCGGCTCCCGGAAGACGTCCCTTCCCTGCGACGTGCAGTCTTGCTGCACCTCCACCTGTGGTTACCCAGGTGGCGGTGTTACAGCGGGACTTACATCCCACCTCCCCCTGGAGGGAGAAGAGCAGCCCGTTGGCGCTCAATCCTCCTCCCAGCCGACCCTCCAGCTACCAGTCCGTTCCCAAACCCGGGTCGCTGGCGTCGCAAGCGGAAATCCAACCGCTGCGCCGGCGGGCCGGCTCTGCCAGACAAATCTAATTGAGTATTACGACTGGGTGACCAGGGAACTGGACAAGGGCCATGTGGTGGATGTCCTATACCTGGACTTCAGCAAGGCCTTTGATTCCGTGCCACATGGGAGGCTGAGGGGAAAGCTGAAATACATAGGGGTGGGAACAAAGATGGTAAATTGGACCGCCAACTGGCTGACTGGAAGGCAGCAGAGGGTGGTGGTGGTGGTGGGGGAGCTCTTATCTCCAAAGGAAGTGATGAACGGGGTGAAACATAGACTTTGACGGCAGACAAGGACCACTTGGCCCACCCAGTCTGCCCATTTCCCTACCTACCTACTGGATAAGCTGCAGATTCTAGTTAACCAACAGCCTGTTTCCTGCAACCCCCCACTATAATTGCTTTGTGTCTGTCCCATGCATGTTTGAATTCCCCCACTGTTTTAGACCCAACAACCTCCTCAGAAAGGCTGTTCCATGTATCCACCACTGTCTCTGTGAAAAAGAATTTCCTCACATTACCCCTGAGCCGTCCCCCCATTATCTTTAAACTGTGCCCCCTTGTTCTTACACATCTCTTTTTCTGAAAGATGCTACCCTCCTGGACTTTGTTGATTCCCTTGAGGTACTTGAATGTTTCAATCATGTCCCCCTGTCCCTCCTTTCATCAAGGGTATACATATTAAGCTCTCTCAGTCTCTCCTCATATGGTTTCTGATGTAGACCCTGCACCATTTTAGTTGCCCTCCTCTGGACTGCTTCCATCCTGTCTATGTCCTTGCATAGATGAGGTCTCCAAAACTGCACACAGTACTCCAGATGGGATCTCACCAACTGTCTGTACAGAGGGATAACCACTTCCCTTTTTCTACTTGTGATGCCCCTTCCTATGCATCCCAGTATCCCCCTGGCTCTCCTTACTGACTTTTCACATTGCTTACCCACCCTTAGGTCGTCTGATATGACTACCCCCAGGTCCCTTTCCATTTTTGTTGTTGTTAGTACCTCCCCTGCTACTGTGTACTCTTCTCCTGGGTTTTTGTTTCCCAGGTGCATTACTTTGCACTTCTTTGCATTGAATCTAAGTTGCCATATGTCTGACCATTCCTCCAACCGTGCCAAGTCCCTTCTCATCTTTTCTACCCCCTCTTGTGTATCAACTCTGTTACAGATCTTTGTGTCATCTGCAAAGAGGCATACCTTTCCCTCCAGACCCTCTGCAATGTCACTTTTATAGATGTTAAAGAGGATTGGACCCAGTACTGAGCCTTGAGGTACTCCACTAGTAACCCCCCTTTCTTCGGAATGTGTTCCATTCACTATTACCTTCTGTGTCCTGTTGTGCAGCCAGTTGCCTACAGGCTACCACCTGGGACCCACTCCCAGGCTGGCTAACTTGATTATTAATCTTTTGTGTGGGACTGTGTCAAATGCCTTGCTAAAGTCTAGGTAGGCCATATCCACAGCCCCTCCCTGGTCTATTACTTTGGTCACCCAGTCAAAGAAATCAATTAGATTCGTCTGACATGACCTTCCTGCTGTAAATCCATGCTGCTTTGGGTCCTGTGCCCCGCTGGCCTCTAGGTACTCAGCAGTTCTTTCTTTCAGAAGTGATTCCATCATTTTCCCTACCACTGAGGTCAAACTTACAGGTCTGTAGTTTCCTGCTTCTGCCTTGCTTCCACTTTTGTGAAGGGGAATCACATCTGCCCTCCTGCAGTCCTCAGGTACCACCCCATCCTGCCATGATTTGTTAAAAGTGTGGTCAGTGGTGTCACTAGGTCCCCCTTAGTTCTTTTAGGATTCTGGGGTGAATCCGTCAGGCCCCATTGCTTTGTCCACCTTGAGTTTTAGGAGTTCTTTCAGGACTCTTTTCTTCTGTGAATGGACTGGTATCAACCCCCTACCCAGAGTGCTTCTATTGTCTGGTTTAGGTAACTGCTCCTCATCTTCTTTTGTAAATACTGAGCAAAAGTATTCATTCAGTATCTCTGCCTTTTCACTGTCTCCCTCTGCGAACTCCCTCTCCTTTATTAATCTTCACTATCCCTCCCTTAACCTTTCTATGCTCACTAATGTACCTATAAAAGGTTTTATCCCCCTTTTTGACCGAGTTGGCTATTTTTTCCTCGGTTTGTGCCTTTGCTATTCTGACTGCTTTTCCTACTTCTTTCTGCTTAATTGATACAGTTCTCTGTCATGCTCCTTCTGTGATTCCTTATACTTTTTGAATGCAGCCTTTTTCTCCTTAACCTTCCCTGCCACCTCTTTTGAGAACCATAGTGTTTTTTTCCTCTGCTTTGTTTTCTTTATTTGTTTTACATAAAGACTTGTTGCCTTTATGATGGCAGCTTTGATTTTTCTCCATTGTTCTTCCACCCCTCCTATTTGGCCATTTGCTAGTGCATTTTTCAGATGTTCACCCATTTTGCCAAAGTCAGCTGTTCTAAAGTCCAGTATCCTTGTTTTTGTATGGCTTATCTCCATGGTTGTGCTCATTGTGAAGCACACTGTGCAGTGGTCGCTTGTTCCCAGATGTCTACCGACTTCTAAATTTGTGATCTCTCTCATTTGAGAGTACCAGGTCTAGTATTGCTCCCTCCCGAGTGGGTTCCAGCACTAACTGTCTAAGGTCTGCCCCTGCAGGGCATCGGAATGACCCTGGTCTTGGATGTGGCTGCAGTACATGTCCTCAGTTAACATCTGGCATATTCAGGTCCCCCATCAACAGTATCTCCCTTTTCAGCCATTTTGAGAATGTCCTCTATCATTCTCTTGTCCATTCCTCCCTTGAGGCGGGGTCTGTATACAACCCTGTGCGGTTGTGATGCCATTCCCCATCTCCAAGGTGACCCAAGTGCCTCTTGTCCTCCCCTTTACTTTTTAGTTCTGTAGCTTTGATCCCTTCCTTATGTATAGAGCTACTCCACCTCCTCTTTGCCTTCCCTGTCCCTTCTGTAGATTGTGTACCCTGGTATGTTGACATCCCAGTCATGGTTCTCAGTGTACCATGTTTCTGTGACTGCCACAATATCCAGTTGTTCATCTTCCATCAGGGCTACTAGCTCAGAAAGCTTGTTTCCCAGACTACGGGCATTAGTAGTCATTGCCCTCCATTTAATGTTGGCTTTATACTTTTTTCCCCCATCCCTGCTCTTATTGCTCTTATCTATTTTACCATTTACCCCCATCCTGCCCTGTGTTGAGCTCTGTACCTCAGTGTTTACCCTACTACCTGCCATGTTTTGTGGGGGGAGGCTTGACTTTTCCTGCCTTTTATCAGTACCTCCCCCCTTTTCTAGTTTAAAAGCTTGCCAAGGAAGCATTTAAACCTGTCACCTAGGAGCTTGGTCCCCTTTGTGGACAAATGCAGACCATCATACCAGTATAGACCTTTATCTCTCCAGGTGGACCCCCAGTCCCCAATGAAGCCAAAGCCCTGTGCTCTGCACCAGTTTTGCAACCATTCATTAAACTGTATGGTGTGTAGTACCCTAGCCTCACTCCTGCCATGGACTGGTAGCACCTCTGAGAAGGTTACTGTGCTTGCTACCCGTCTGAGGCCCCTCCCCCAACTCCACAAATTCATTCTGCACTGCACTGGTCCCATACCTAGCTAGGTCATTTGTCCCAAGGTGGACAATGATATCTAGTTTACTCTCCTGTGATGCTGCTTCTGCAATTGTGAGGATTCGCTTCTTGTCCCTCCAAGCCATGGCACCAGGCAGGCAGCTTACTTCCTTCTCTCCCTTCCCCAGTTCTACCCCCCTAACAATTGAGTCCCCTATCAGTAGCTGTTTCCTTCCCCTGTGGTGTCCCTTGCCACCCTTTTGTGAGTCTCCCCTTGTGGATGTCCTCAGCATTCTTCTGGGTCTCCACTGAGGGTGCCATCATAGAGGAACCTTGCTCTGCCAGAATGACATATGAATTGTGTAGAGGTACAACTGGGGGGCTTCACCTCTGGTCCACCACCCGCACCCTCCCAGAACCCACTGTGGTCCAACTGCTCTTCATACTCTGAACCCTCTGACTCAGTGGTTGTGGCAGTGGTGCTCTTTGGGAGAGGGATGCCTCCTTAGTCCTTGCTAGTTCAGCCTGGAGGTGGGCAACCTCCTTTCTCAAAGCTGACAGTTGCCTACAAATAGGACAGCAATGCAGTTTCCAGAATGTTTCCAGGAAAACTGCTGCCCCACAGTCAGTGCATTGCAGCACTCCCCACATGTCCCACTCCCTTATTATATACAATATGTAATTATATATGTATTACTACTTGTTTTGTGTACCTACTCTTTATGTCCGTTGCAGGGTTATTAGGAATATGACAGTTCTGCCCCAAGAACTGTTGAGGAAGTGATGTCAGAACTGTGTCTATAAAGGAAATGCTAGCGCCTGGGGGTGGGGGAGGGAAGGGTGGGTGGGTAGTGCACAGCCACTGGTGACTGTTAGAAACAATCAAATACACAACTGCTCCACCACCCTGGTAAGTACTATCCTTTATAGTAATACAACACACACCACAATTTACTAGACCACGGCTCCTACACAAACCACTCTACTGCGTCCAGGGATGAAAATGAACTAACTTCTCAGCCAGCAGGACACTTTAAATGTTACAAAAATATCCTTCCAAATTCTAGGTCTCAACCCCAGCACTCAAGCAAATTCAGTTGTATCTCACTCCCTCTGGTTATAAAATTACTACACTTTTAATGGAATCCTGCAATTCTCTGCCTAATGCCAATAAGGAAAAATAAAAATAAAACCTTTTGTATAAAGAAACCTTTTGTGCCACAGGGATTGGTGCTGGGACCAGTGCTGTTTGGAATATTCATGGCAGATATCTCACAGGGGGTCCAGAGTAGGATCGGTCTGTTTGCAGATGATACAAAGATGGGAGCGGTGGTAGATAACATTGAAGGCTGGAGGGGGCTGCAGGAGGACCTGAACAAACTACAGGATTGGTCAGTAACTTGGCAGCTGGAGTTCAATGCCAAAAAGTGCAAGGTACTGCACTTTGAAGCTAGGAACCAGGGGAGGAGCTATCAGCTGGGAAAGGTACAGCTGGAAAGTAGTGTAGAAGAAAAGGATCTGGGGGTGATTATAACAGGCTGCATGAACAACTTGGCTCAGTGCAGGAAGGTGGACGGCCAAGGCCAATAGGATGCTAGCGTGTATAGCTAGGGGAATCTCCTCCAGGAATAGGGAGGTGATCCTTCCCCTGTACAGAACTCTTGTCAGGCTTCACCTGGAATACTGCATGCAGCACTGGCGCCCGTTCATGAAGAAAGACATCAAGTTGTTGGAGGGGGTGCAGCGTAGGGTGACAAAGATGATCCAAGGATTTGAGGGGAAGTCCTATAAGGAGAGATTAGCAGATGAGACGTTAAACCAAGGTCCCATCTGCTTGGATTGGTGGTAGTTCAGGTGGATGTTAAACATCCCATGGCACTTATCAAAAAGAGTAAGGGAATTTCCCCGGTGTCCTGGCCAAATTCCCCTCATTCACTAAAAATACCACCAACAGCTTAATCTGGTTCAAGGTCAGTTGGCATTCATCTGTATCCCCCTCCCCCGGGTCGTGCCTGAAAATAGGCAGGATTTATCTAGTGCACTTACCCGGTCAACAGAAACTTTCTAAAAATAAATAAATAAATACATAATAATGTACTCCCTGAAGGAAAGGTGGGATAGTGGGATATGATTGAAACATTTAACCCTCTGTCTGCTGACAGAATTAGAATGTATAGGTATTTTGGACTGATATATCAGTCTGCGGCCCTGCAAGGGTTGAATGCCTCAAGGGGATAAATAAGGTTAGTACGAAATGGATTTTCAAGCTTAGAAGAGGGAGGGACATGAGCGGGTATCAGTTGAGGTTGGAGGGTGGAAGATTCAGGAGGGAAATCAGGAGGCATTTCTTCACAGAAAGGGTGGTGGACAAGTGGAATGCTTTGCCCAAGGGATTGCTGTCCTGTGGAACGGTGGGTGGCTTTAAGAGGGGTTGGGATAGGGTGAGAGGAGGGATTATGATGAAGAGGGGTGGGGAAGGTGGAGCAGCTGCAGGTTGAGGGGCTACCTGCACAATCGAGCAGACTCTGTAGACCATAAGGCCTGCTTCTGCTGGCATTTTCATATGTTCGTATATTCGTATTACCCCACAGTGGTCTCAGGTATACAAGGAAATATATTTATTCCCACGTTTACTGTACCTGAAGCTGCTATGCAGGTTCTGAAAAGTTTCCTTTCTTTTTTAAAGATTACTAACCACTTTATTCTGTGCCCCCCCATTCTGTAAAGATTCCAAGATGGCCACCAGTCAATGCCACATGCTGTGCAGTTAACTTGGACAGCCAATCAGAGTGCATTCAACTCATGTTTGTGCTTTCCTGACCGTTTTCCCACCTGGTCCATAGCTGAAGAGTGAGCTGTCTGCCTTGTAGTGCTCGGATGCAGGTTCCAGAGCCTATGTTGTTATGCACCAATTCTTGTGACGATCAGTTGCATTGAGAGGGTTTGCATTACGCTCACTTCTGATGAACAGCTTTCTATTGCTAGGACATGTGCTGGAACAGTACAGTAGATGCAGGCTGCAGTAACAGTGCCATTAACATAGACAACAATGTTGTCTGCATGTAGCTGCTTTACACTGAATATGGAAGTAAGGATTATTCTTGTATCCATTCCTTCAGATCTTTTCCTACATATAAATAAGATATTTTTGTAACATGGCAAAGATCAGCAATAGTAAATAAAGAGAAGTGATTGACCTAAAAGCATCAGATGGTATACTTTGGAGACGGCATTAATTTAGCAATAATGCCGTCCTCAAAGTGAAGTACCATACTGATCCACAGAGGCAGAAAAGCAGTGCACCATAGAAGCGGCAATTGTTATCCCTCCCACCCACCCACCCAAATGCCCATGACTGTCTGTCCGCACCACTCACCGCGACTCAGTAGGAATTAGCACCTGGAAGCAGCAGTGACACGCAGCACCACACTGGAGCAACCAGCGAGACATGTCCGGCTCAGGACGTACCCTCACACGGACCGCACGGGGAAATGTGCTGTTGCATCTATTTGTAGGCGGTAACACTACATTGCATGGTGAACGCGAATTACTGGTGTCAGACAGCGACACAGAACAGCCATAACACCTCCAAGTGAGAAAAAAAAGCAAACAAGCTGGAACAGAAGGGCAGGCATGGGAAAGGGGATGTAACCCAATCGAAGTGACCCACTAGAGGCACACAGAAGGTCACACAATATGCAAAACAGATAAAGTTGCATATAGTGTAACAGCCAAACGTGTATGCAATGGACCTCCCATGGCGCCCTTCACAATAATAGCCACGCAGATGAGATTAATTATGAGACACAAATGTTCACACATACTTCGTTAATAGTTATGGTTGGTATAGTGTACACAACATCAGCATATAAATCGCAGTCTCTCAAATGTTCAGGAAGTGCAGGACAGAAATGGAAAGAGTGCAAAATCTGTCTGTATTATTGTATTGACACAATGAAAATAACAGTCATAGTAAGCACATTATCCTAAAAGCCATGTTACAAAAGCATTAAGCCACTCCGAAGGTGGCATCTAATGGGGAATTAATGCATGGTTGGGCCATTGTAGGCACTCGGCCTTTGGCCTCGAGTCACAACCCTCCCAACCATGCATTAATTCCCCATTAGATGCCACCTTCATCGTGGCTTAATGCTTACATCTACCATTCTGGATTCTTCAGAAAACACCTGATAGAAACAGTTGCTTGAACACAATGTGCCTGGGAACTGACACAAAGACTCAAGTTGACTATCAAAAACAGATTGTCAGTCTAAAACTATCAGTGTTTAAAGTTCAGTATGATCAGGCGAAGTCTTTTCCTGCTGATCAGTGGTTTGAGACACAGAAATCCCCATCTTGGTATTCATTTGCTGCATGCGAGGACAACATAGATAATTTTCAGTTGAGTCCTTTGAAAGATGAAAACAGAAACTGGACAAAGAATGACTTGGAGACTAGTCAGGTGGTAAAAAAATACATTACAATTATTTATGTAAGAGAATCTTCTCTAGGTTGGGATTTCTCTTTGTGTCCGTTAGACACAATTCTCAAAATACCTGAGAATTGTAAAAATATACTTCAGGCACCAATATCAGTGTCAGACATTGAGGATAAAAAAAAAAAGTTGGGTAGTGGCTCCTCCCCATGGCTAGATAGACTACCTATGTAACCTCCCTACAAATTGGGTTTTACTACAATGTCTTCCTGGGCTCCTAAGTGCCCACTGTCAGGATGATGTTCTGTTTTGCAGTAGTTCTATTTATCTGCATGAGAGTGCCTTAACAAGCCTCCGTGCCTGTCTCTTTAAGAGAGTGTCTAGCCTGTGTTATGGAAATCAGTCGGGGCTGGGTCCGAGTAATTAAGGCTCGAGACCAGCCAGACAGCCTGTTGTATTGCTCCATTCTGCAGTCGCTGGTAACACTGAGGGAGCACTGTTAGGAAATGTAATTATTTACTGTTTCTCTGTAAGAGTAATAATGAAAAAGGAGTTTGTCTAACCTGCCTTCATTTGCAGCTTGAACTTTCGAATAGGAGCCACCATTTTGGTTCTGGACTGCCAGTGTTGGAATCTCTGGGAACCTAAAATGGAGACTGTCCCCAGGGGTTGTATGGGAAGGAACTTGTGTAGTATTTGTAGTTTTAGATGTTTGGTGCCTAAATGGACCTGGAGGGGGAGCCCCTACTGTGATGGACAGCTCTGTCATCCAACTGAACCTTTTGGATTACAGGGGAATACCCAGAACTGCCTGAAGCAGTGTGTCAGTCGAGAGTGGAAGTTGGAGAGTGAACAGCTCGAGTGGTGGAACAGCCGCTCCTAGGAAGAGCATAGGAAAATCGGTGGGAAGGCTCCATTGGCCTGCCTGCCACATTCTCTGGCCTACAGAGATTATCTATTGCAGAAGTTGGACTGTTCTGATTGCCGGCTTAGACCTGCAGCAGAGGAAAGGAAGTGTGTCAGTACTACTTGCAAGTGAGACCGAAGATTTGCTCCAGAAGCGATCGGCCTGCCTGAATGAGAGAAGATAGCCTCGGGTTGAAAGGTTTGCGCAGTGAAGCTGTAATTAGCAAACAGACCTTATCTGAATTGTGGCTTAGAGAAATAATTGATTTTAGAGTGCTGAATGTGTTTTGTGGGTCATGATTTGGTTCCCCACGGTGAATCCTGTTATGCAAGCTGAAGGCTTTCCAGCAATAGATCACAAACTTTTCCCAGGACTGTTTCTCCTGCTTGGGCCTTGCCATCTCGGCCCAAGCCCCTGCCCGAAATCCAGAGATCATCTCAGTGAAAAACCGGCTCGGGGATTTTGCCCCCTGCTCAACACCATCGAACAGGTAGTGACCACCAAGAGGTGAGTTGTGTAGGCCCTGCTTCCCCTAGCACACCGCATCAACACCATGAGGTCTTCATCTCTCCTGTCCTACATCCTGGTCCAGGTTGTGTGAGTACAAATCAGGGTAGCTCCCTGCAACAACAACTATAAATCATTGTGTGTCAACTGATTGATCTGTTTGGGTTATTACTAATGAACTGAGCCATCTGGCTCAAGATTATAAATATTTGGGTTGTGCACATGCTAACTGCTTGTCTTTCTAAAGGGCCCCAACAACAGCTGCAACACCGACCACCCCGGGCAATGCTTCAGGCTAGCCTGTATAAGATCTGGGTACCTAGGGTTGCAAGACTAATTATCAGGGACTTACAGTGCTTGCTGAATCAGCCTAAAGTAAATCAGAGTGCCAATCATTTAACTAGATTCATGCCCCTCCCTTGTTCACTTCCCTTGAATAAACCTGATCATTTGTTTCACATTTAACCTGGCTAGTGTGCATATTCTTAGCCGGGTCACATTGAAAGTTTTTGCATTGTGTGTTACTGATCTTATTTTCCAGGGGGTCTCCAGGGCAATTGCAGCAGATCCTGCCCTGGTGGTACGTTCAAGGGGTGTGAGCACATCCTTACTGTTATGCGGTGCATGCGAATGTTCTATGGTATTATTGTTTAGGCCACTAGAAGAGCTGGTGGGTGATTATAGCACCCCGTGGGGGCTATACCAAAGTAGTCAAGCTACCCCAATATCATTCCTCTGGGTGGAGGCACCCAATCACAGAACTCAGGCCCTTCAACCTGTGCATATTCCCACAGGCAGGGGTAGTAGCCCATAGGATACTGCCACCTAGGGGTTACACCTAATGAATTCTATGAATCTTTTATTACACCAAGCAGTGAATTTCTAGCACTCGCCTTTAATTATAGTCTCACTTCGGATACATTACTGCAAACGATTGATACAGTTTATTGGTGTTTCTTTATAGAAAAGGGCAATAAAGCTGACATAAAGAACTGGAGGCCAACGAGTCTCACGAATTCTGATTACAACATTTTGACTGAATTGCTCTGCACCTACAAACAGTAGCTGGGGGTCTCCTGACATCATATCAGACTTGCTCTATTCCATGCAGGAAGATTCAAGAAAACCTGTTTATTCTAAGGGGTGTCTGTGAATTAGGTGTGAAGGGGGCCATGTGTGGATATACCCTGTCACTCGACCAAGAAAAGACCTTTGACAGGGTTTTACATGAATACCTGTTTAAAATCCTTAGAACATACGGGGTTCTGCAACCATTTGTAAAATGGGTGAAAAAAGTCTATACGGCACCAGTGGCAATTCTCTTTATTAATGGACTTTGGGTAGCCCATGCGTTATAAAAAAAGGGGTGAAGTAGGGGTGTCTCTTAAAGGAAAGCTACACCCAAAACTTGAAAAAAATATATGTTGTGCAGACGGTTTTAATTTGTATGTGAAGTTCTAGTGTTTCCTTCCCTCTGACTGGTATTAGGAGTTTTTCCTAAATTGGCCCGCTAGCTTTAGAGTAGTTTTGCGACCCCTGGAGATCACCATATCAAATAGTTTTATTGCATTTCTTTGTCCTACAGTGCACCTTGTTTCATGTGATGGTGATGTAGCAGAGCCCATAAATCCAGCCGAAAGCATTGCATTACAATCAGTTCACAACAACAGAGATGGCTATATTTTAAAATCTGCAGAATTCAGCTTGGTGACCACCCTCATCCTAAAGGTTTTACTGTCCTGAAAAACTTTGCTGCTGGTAATTTTTGTGCAGCTTGTAATGCTTCCAAGATATTTAGTTTGTTTGGCATGTGTGTGCTGAATGTTGGGTCTCTCTTACATCACAGTCACATGAGACAAAATGCACTGTGGGAACCAGAAATACAATTACATTATCAGGTATGGAGATCCCCTGGGGTCATAAAACTAGCATAACGCTAGCAGGCTAATTTGGGAAAAACTCCTAATACCAGTCAGAGGGAAGGAAACACTAGAACTTCACATACAAAATAAAACACTCTGCACAACATATATTTTTTCAGGTTTTGAGTGTAGTTTTCCTTTAAGTTCCATATTATATGTATTTTCCTTAGATCCATTAAATTGGCTGGTTATAGAGAATCAGGATATGAAGGGGTTAACCACCCGCTCCTGGTTCTGATAATCAAAAATATTGGCATGTGGGGATGACATTTGTCTTCCTGTTGCAGATGAACCCTCTGGAGTTGCAGTTGTTCATACCATTGAAACTCTTTCTACCAAATCATGAACCCGGATAAACAAAACTAAGGGTAAGGGGTCTGCAATCGAGCCACATAGCTCACATGTATGGAGTATTGCTGGAATTAGTACTGTAGAAAGAGCACTAAAAATGTGGGGGGCCTTTGGTTTAGGGTTGGTGATGTTTTAACACCTAACTGGACAAGCAGACCTGAAATACGTTACAGAAAAGTTAACATCTAGAAACCTTGGAAGCTCTCAAAACTGGGTCATACCTGAAAATAGGCAATTGTCTTGTCTAGTGTACCTACCTGGTTAACAAAAGCTAAATAAATAAAAAGAGGGCAGCTATTACAAACAAATTGCCTTTATTTACTTACTTATCTAAGTTTTGTGTTGCCAACCCCTTTGGAGTTTGCATCTCGTATCTTTGCTCTTTTTTTTAAATGTAGGGTAGCAGACTGAACACCATCAAGAGGGATATTACCTACTTGCCAGTAAAAAGTGGTGGTGTTAATATGTAGTAGTAAAAAAAGTTTATTCTGTAAGTTCAGAAAAAGATAACTCAGTTCAGCCGAGGCTCATTCACAATGGAGTCCAAAAGTGCAAAAAACAGTTTCACATTTAAAAATGTAATTTACAAAAATACAAATAGTACAAAGTTAAATACAATGACAGCACAATGGATTAGAGTGACTTAGTCACAACAGGCTTTTGGTGGCTCAGCAGCATTTCAAATCCGTGACAATATGATTATCCTGTTGTTTATTTTTCCATACTTTATCACTTTCACAATTATTTTATTTTTATTTATTTATTGAGAATCGGAATTAAACCCTTTGAGTCACATACTCTTTTGCAAAGGCTCCTTGTCAGTTAGCACATAAAATAACAGTAACACATGATGATATGAACATACAAACATAGGGTAGGTTATCTGAGCAAATTTCATCTTATAGGGCAGAGGCAGCCCAACATCTGATGAAGAACAGGTTGATACAGTGAAAAATTTGTGACACTTACAAGGTGACTCTGAAGAGCAGAGGAAACAAAAAAAAGAGACAGAGCGCATAATTACAATATTCCAAGTAAGAGGACAGATAGAACTCCAGGAAGAAGGAGCTACTGGTATAACTAAAACTTCTCTACTGGGACTAAGAACTAGATCTCTTGTACTGGAACCTTCAACTAAGGGTAAAAACAACAACAACAAAAAAAAAAAGGAGTTGGTGTGTTTGTCAGAGGTAGTTGAAGTAAATTGTTATTTGTTATCTGCGTTATTTTTGTACTTATCTAGGTGCTTGTCACAGGTGTCAGAAGGGAATTGTTATCTGTGAAATTAACTAAGTGTAGAAAAATTTGCAAAGTATGGGGAGTGGCTTAGCTAGAAGGAGCCAGGTTAAGACCAGATTTAAATACTGCCCTAGATAGCTTCTGCCAGAGGACAGACAGAACTCCAAGAGGAAGGAGCTACTGATATAACTAAAACTTCTCTACTGGGACTAAGAACTAGATCTCTTATACTGGGACCTTCAATTAAGGGTAAAAAAAAAGGAGTTGGTGTGTTTGTCAGAGGTAGTTGAAGTAAATTGTTATCTGTGTTATCTGTGTACTTATCTAGGTGCTTGTCACAGGTGTCAGCAAGGAACTGGTATCTGTGAAATTAACTAAGTGTAGAAAGATTTGCAAAGTAGGGGGAGTGGCTTAGCTAGAAGGAGCCAGGTTAAGACCAGATATAAATACTGGCCTAGATAGCTTCTACCAGAGGACAGACAGAACTCCAGGAGGAAGGAACTACTGGTATAACTAAGACTTCTCTACTGGGACTAAGAACTAGATCTCTTGTACTGGGAGCTTCAATTAAGGGTAAAAAAAGGAGTTGGTGTGTTTGTCAGAGGTAGTTGAAGTAAATTGTTATGTTATCTGTGTTATCTGTGTACTTATCTACGTGCTTGTCACAGGTGTCAGAAGGGAATTGTTATCTGTGAAATTAACTAAATGTGGAAAGATTTGCAAAGTAGGGGGAATGGCTTAGCTAGAAGGAGCCAGGTTAAGACCAGATATAAATACTGCCCTAGATAGCTTCTGTCAGAGGACAGACAGAACTCCAGGAGGAAGGAGCTACTGGTATAACTAAAACTTCTCTACTGGGACTAAGAACTAGATCTCTTGTACTGGGACCTTCAATTAAGGGTAAAAAACAACAACAAAAAAAAAAGGAGTTGGTGTGTTTGTCAGAGGTAGTTGAAGTAAATTGTTATCTGTGTTATCTGTGTACTTATCTAGGTGCTTGTCACAGGTGTCAGAAGGGAACTGATATCTGTGAAATTAACTAAGTGTAGAAAGATTTGCAAAGTAGGGGGAGTGGCTTAGCTAGAAGGAGCCAGTTTAAGACCAGATATAAATACTGCCCTAGATAGCTTCTACCAGAGGACAGACAGAACTCCAGGAGGAAGGAACTACTGGTATAACTAAGACTTCTCTACTGGGACTAAGAACTAGATCTCTTGTACTGGGAGCTTCAATTAAGGGTATAAAAAAAGGAGTTGGTGTGTTTGCCAGAGGTAGTTGAAGTAAATTGTTATCTGTTATCTGTGTTATCTGTGTACTTATCTAGGTGCTTGTCACAGGTGTCAGAAGGGAATTGTTATCTGTGAAATTAACTAAATGTAGAAAGATTTGCAAAGTAGGGGAGTGGCTTAGCTAGAAGGAGCCAGGTTAAGACCAGATATAAATACTGGCCTAGATAGCTTCTGTCAGAGGACAGACAGAACTCCAGGAGGAAGGAGCTACTGGTATAACTAAAACTTCTCTACTGGGACTAAGAACTAGATCTCTTGTACTGGGACCTTCAATTAAGGGTAAAAAACAACAAAAAAAAAAGGAGTTGGTGTGTTTGTCAGAGGTAGTTGAAGTAAATTGTTATCTGTGTTATCTGTGTACTTATCTAGGTGCTTGTCACAGGTGTCAGAAGGGAACTGATATCTGTGAAATTAACTAAGTGTAGAAAGATTTGCAAAGTAGGGGGAGTGGCTTAGCTAGAAGGAGCCAGGTTAAGACCAGATATAAATACTGGCCTAGATAGCTTCTGCCAGAGGACAGACAGAACTCCAGGAGGAAGGAGCTACTGGTATAACTAAAACTTCTCTACTGGGACTAAGAACTAGATCTCTTGTACTGGGACCTTCAATTAAGGGTAAAAAACAACAACAAAAACAAGCGTTTGTCAATGCCGAATGTTGCTTGCTTCTATGTGCTGTTTAGGTATTTGGAAGTCATTGGAGTGCAAATATTGAAAATTTATAACTACAGAGCTGCGTATAGAACTCAAGTAATGCAAGCTCATAAAACAGTCATTGTTAGGAAAATTTTCACTAAATGTTCAACATAGCCATTTTAAGACCTCTGCTCATGAACAGTGTCAGTGTGATTTTGTTAATGTGTCCCATACATTGAGTTTGCACACCGACTGCGCCATTGTGTGCTACATGGGTGGAAACACGTTTTGGGCAGGATGTGAAAAATGACAGCTGTACTGCTCATAAGGAGGTGTGGTAAAATGGCAATGTTGAAAATCTGGAGTGGAAATATTGAAAATTCGCAAACCTACGAAAGCGCAGTGGGAACTGTGCAACGCACACTCGTAAAACAGTCATTTTTAGGAATTCTTTCACCAAATTTTCAACATTGCCATTTTAAGATCTCTGCTTATGAACAGTGACACTGTGATTTTCTTAATGTGTCCCATACACTGAGTTCGCACACCGACTGCGCCATTGTGCGCTACATGGGCGGAAACATGTTTTGGGCAGGATGTGAAAAATGACAGCTGTACTGCTCATGAGGAGGTGTGGTAAAATGGCAATGTTGAAAATCTGGAGTGAAAATATTGAAAGTTTGTGAACTTACGAGCTCATGCGTAAGAACTGCACAACGACGCCCAGAAACAGTTATTTTAGGAATTTTTTCACCAAATTTCAACATTGCCATTTAAGACCTCTGCTCATGAACAGTGTCACCGTGATTTTCTTAATTTGTCCTGTACATTGATTTACGCACCGACTGTGCCATTCTATGCTACAAAGGTGGAAGACATTTGGGTGAGATATGAAAAATGACAGCTGTACTGCTTATAAGAAGGTGTGGTAAAATGGCAATGTTGAAAATCTGGAGTGAAAATATTGAATTTTCTGCGAACTTACGAGCCCTGAGTAGGAACCATACTAGCATACGCTCGTAAAACAGTCATTTTTTGAATTGTTGCACAAATTTCCAACATGGGGTTTTGGGACCCCTTCTCATGATTATGTCACTGTCATGGTGGTATTCGGCCCAAAGGGTGATCTTGCAGTCGCTGCACAGTCATTATGCGAAATCACCCTTCGGGCCTGAATAACGCCATGACAGTGACATCATTCATGAGAAGGATCCAAAACCCATGTTGAAAATTTGTAAAAATTCCCAAAATGCCTGAGATATGCAAAAAAGTTGAACCTCCCATCTAGCCCATTATACAGCTTACCGGCATTTCAGCTCATGCGGTCGGCTTTGAAGAGTGCAGACATGTTCCCGGTCCACGAAGATCG
Organism: Neoceratodus forsteri; assembly: GCA_016271365.2. NCBI lineage: Eukaryota > Metazoa > Chordata > Ceratodontiformes > Ceratodontidae > Neoceratodus > Neoceratodus forsteri. The sequence goes on along the minus strand of CM028135.1, from coordinate 1,101,885,403 downwards.
TCGCTGGAGTCCGGAGGTAAGTATGGGGTGAGGGTGTGGGGAGGCTGGGTGCGCAGTGGGTGGTGTGGGTTGTGGGAGGGGTCGGGAGCAGCACAACGAGACAGTTTTTGTTTCATAGGTTTAAAAAAAAAGACGTCAGGATCGCCGCCACGCTTGGGTGGGCTCCCAGTGTGGCACAAGGACGGGGGCCGCTCAGCTGATGGAGGATTGGGCACCCCGCTGGCCAGTGATTGATTGCCACGCTGGGGTGGGCTCCCCAGCGCGGCACCAACTACTGGGGACGACGAGCTCAGCCGGGCGGGATTGGGCACCCCATTGGCTACAGAGATGCGACGGGGCGTACGCCTGCTTGTGGGGAGAGTGCGTCTTATTGGTGCTTCACTGGTTTAGCCCTTTCAATCAGAAGTTACTGCATTTTGGCGGTCAGACAGCTCCAAAATGCATTGTCTTACAGGGCCATGCCTGCCAGCTCACTGACTGAATTGGGAGGAGGTGACACACCTCCAAAATCTCGATGATGGCACTCTGTTTCTTGCACATGCGTGCAAGCAACATAAAAGGAGTTTGTGTGTTTGTCAGAGGTAGTTGAAGTAAATTGTTATCTGTTAGCTGTGTACTTATGTAGGTGCTTGTCACAGGTTTCAGAAGGGAATTGATATCTGTGAAATTAACTAAGTGTAGAAAGATTTGCAAAGTAGGGGGAGTGGCTTAGCTAGAAGGAGCCAGGTTAAGACCAGATATACATACTGCCCTAGATAGCTTCTGCCAGAGGACAGACAGAACACCAGGAGGAAGGAGCTACTGGTATAACTAAAACTTCTCTACTGGCACTATATCGCCCTCCTTCCCTCCCCTCCACCCTAGACCAGTTCTACTTTTATAGACACAGGATTTAACTGACAACAGGAACTTCCTGTTTGGGAGCAGGAAGTGAGCGATCACAGAACCACCAAAGACTCACCATCCTAGAAGAGCAAGAGTAGCTCTCCATCCCCCTAGCTGCTGGAGGTCTGACTCTGAGCAAGTAAGGAGACGACTGAGAAATATAGGAACTTCTTGTCTCAGAACAGGAAGATCAGGAGCTAAAAGGGTCCAGAGGCAGTAAGTAAGTAGGGGAAGAAAAAAAGAAAAAAAAAGAAAATAAACAAACAGAGGAAAGAGTAAGTATTCCAAACAACAGTTAGGGGGCCAGAAAAAAGACGTGATGGGAGTTGTGCAGTGCAGTGGCTGTGGAGCAGCAGTCTTCCGGAAGATGTTCTGGAGGATGCGGTGTTGTCCCATCTGCAGGCACCTCGCTGGGCTGAGGGAGGAGGTTGCCCATCTCCAGGCTGAGCTGGCCAGGATTTGGGGGACCTCCTCGACCACCCAGGGACCACCAGAGTCACTGCCGTTGCCTCAGAGGTTGCCAAGAAAGAGGAGCGGTTGGACCACAGTGGGCTCAGGGAGGGTGAGGGTGGTGGAACAGAGGTGCATCCCTCCAGCTGTACCTCTCCACAATTCCTATGCCATTCTGGAAAAGTGTGGTTCCTCTATGGAGGTACCTACAGTGGAGACCAAGGAGGATAATAATAATAATAATAAGCTTTATTTATCTGCGCCTTTCTTAAAACCAAGGCGCATTACAATAAAATACAGGATAAAACATATTAAAACATATTAAAAACTAAGTAAACTACAAAACAATTAATCGGCATCCAAGTTATCTGCAAATGCCATACTCCATAAAAAAAGACTTTAGGCCTTTTTAAAACCCTCCACGTCATGCACTCGAGTCAACTGAGTCACAATGCTGAGGAGAAAATTCAGAGGGTCGGCGCCACTAACATAAAAGCTCGCACCGAAGATTTTAAAGTTACCTCGGATCTCTAGCAACCCCTCGTTGGCTGAGCGGAGTGGTCACGTCGGTAGGTAAGGCACCAGAAGCACTTTCAGGTAATCAGGGCCCAACCCATGTAGGGCTTTATATGTCAGAAGTCTGACTTTAAAGGTGATCCGCCACTGAATCGGCAGCCAGTGCAGATCTCGGCGCACCGGTGTAATATGAAAGGAATGGGAAGTCCCCATTAACAACCGGACTGCCAAGTTCTGCACTAGCTGCAAGCGGCGGATATCAACCCCAGGCAGCCCAAAGTAAAGGGAGTTGCAGTAGTCCAGACGCGAGGTCACAAAGGCGTGGATCAGCGTAGGTAGGTCGCCGGATGGAACAAGGTGCTTGATCCTGGCGATGTTCCTAAGATGGTAAAAGGATACCTTAACAACTGCCGACACTTGCGCACTCAATGTCGGCTGATTGTCAAGGATCACCCCCAGGTCTCGCACCCGTTCAGAGGTCAGGAGCTCTGCATCCCCCAGGAATAAACCAGAGGTTTGAAGTACCCCCAACCCCTCAATCTGGTGGCCAGGATCCACAACCAACACCTCCGTCTTCCCAGAGTTCAACTTCAACCAACTGGACCTCATCCAATCCTGGATCTCGCTGAGACAGTTGTTAAACACTGAGAGTGCTCTATTCTGGTCAGGCATAAAGGACAGATAGAGCTGGGTATCATCGGCATAACAATGAAACTCCAGCCCATATCGTCTTACAGTGTCTCTGAGGGGAAGCACGTACACCGCAAACAACATGGGGGACAGCACAGAGCCCTGAGGCACCCCACAGGTCAGAGCGGTAGGATCAGAGGAAAAAATCCCCGATACCACCCTCTGAGTTCTACCTGTGAGGAAGGAAGTAAACCATCTGTGCACCAAGCCCGGCAACCCACAGATGCATCTCAGGCACTCAAGCAACACCCCATGGCCTACGGTGTCAAATGCTGCTGACAAATCCAGAAGGACCAAAATGGACCATTTTTTCTGGTCTCTCGTCATCAGGAGATCATTGAGGACCTGAACCAGTGCAGTCTCAGTGCTGTGCCTCTTTCAAAAGCCTGATTGAAGAGGATCATAGATGTTATGGATGGTAATATGGTTGTCCAGCTGGGCTGCCACCACTTTCTCGATTACCTTCACAGGGTTACCTGCTGGGAACCTTCACAAAGGAGACCCACAGGAAGGTGGCATGGGACCCACAGAGGAAGGAAACAAGTCCTGGTGGGGGACTCCATTGTTAGGAAGATAGAACTGGGGGAGGAAGGGGAGAGGGAGGTAAGGTGCCTGCCTGGTGCCATGGCTTGGAGGGACCGGGAGCGAATCCTCAGGATCACAGGAGCAACTGCACAGGGGAGGGAACTGGATGTCATTGTCCACCTAGGGACAAATGTCCTGGCTAAGAAAGAGATCACAGCAGTGCAAGAAGCATTTGTGGAGATGGGGCAGTGCCTTAGACAAATAGCACACACGGTAACCTTCTCGGAGGTGCTGCCTGTCTATGGCACGGGTGAGGCTAGGGTGCTCCACACCATGGGATTCAATCAGTGGTTGAAAAATTGGTGCAGAGCTCAGGGATTTGGCTTCATTGGGGACTGGGGGTACACCTGGATGGATGCAGGCCTATACTGGCGTGATGGTCTGCATCTGTCCAGGGAGGAACCAGGATCCTAGATGATGGTTTAAATACTTCATTGGCAAGCATTTAAACTAGCCAAGGGGGGAGCCACTGGAAAGGAGCAGGGAAATCCTAGCCCCTCCAAAAAAATCAGGGTACTAAGTGAAGTAGACACCAACATAGAGATGCCAATAGGGAGAAGCACAGGGGTAAATGGAGAAAGTGACAAATGCAATAAGGACTGGGATGGGGCAAAAAGGGGTAAGGCCTTCAAGAAATGGAGGGTAATGAGTACCAACGCCTGTAGTCTGGGCAACAAGCTCCTGAACTGGTGGCCTTGATGGAAGAGGGATGCCTGGATATCATAGCAGTCACAGAAACATGGTACACAGAGAACCATGACTGGAATGTTAACATACCAGGGTACACAACCTACAGGAGAGACAGGGAGGGTAGAAGAGGGTGGGAGTAGCTCTCTATGTAAGGGCATGGATAAAAGCAACTGAACAAAAGAGTAAACAGGGAGGAGTGGAGGAACTGTGGGTCACCTTAGAAACTGGAAATTTTATTTATTTATTTTATTTAGTTTTTATTGACCGGGTAAGTGCACTAGACAAATCCTGCCTATTTTCAGGCACGACCCGGGGGAAGGGGATACAGATGAATGACAACTGACCTTGAACCAGATTAAGCTGTTGGTGGTATTTTTAGTGAATGAGGGAAATTTGGCCAAGACACCGGGGAAATTCCCCTACTCTTTTCAATAAGCGCCATGGGATCTTTAACATCCACCTGAATTGCCACCAATCCAAGCAGATGGGACCTCGGTTTAACATCTCATCCAAAAGACGGCACATCAGAAGTGCAGCACCCCTCTCATGCTGCACTATAATGTTAGTATTGGGATATTAACCCAAGTGCCAGATGTGGGAACTGAACCCACAGCCCTCTGATCTCCCAGCCTCCAAGGCGAGTGTGCTACCTACTGAGCCAATGACACTGCGAATGGCAAATGGCACCACAATCTGCACAGGGGTTGTATACAGACCCCCACGTCAGAGGGAGGGAATGGACAAGGATATGATAGAAGGCATCCTTAGGATGGCAGAGAAAGGGGAGATACTGTTGATGGGGGACCATAATATGCCAGATGTTGACTGGAGCACCTTTGCTGCAGCCACATCCAAAAGCAGGGCCATTCTTGATGTCCTTCAGGTGGCATGCCTCAGACAGCTAGTTTTGGAACCTACTCGTGAGAGAGCAATCTTAGACCTCATACTCTCAAATGGGGACAGTGAGAGGATCTCAGATCTAGAAGTGGGTAGCCATTTGGGAACAAGTGACCACCAAACAGTGTGGTTCACGATAAACTCAGCTACAGAATCAAGCCATACAAAAGTGAGGGTTCTGGATTTCAGGAGGGCTGACTTTGGCAATATGGGAGAGTGCCCTAGAAAAGCACTAGCAAACAGGCTAGAAGGAGGGGTGGAGCAACAATGGGGAAATATCAAAACTGCCATCACAGAGGCAACAAGCCTTTGTGTGAAGCAAATAAACAAATCAAAATGAAAGAAAAAGCCACTATGGTTCTCAAAAGAAGTGGCGTGAAGGTTAGGGAGAAAAGACAGCATTTAGGAAGTATAAGGAAACACAGAAGAAGCAGGACAGAGAACTGTACCAGTTAAGGCAGAAGGAAGCAGGAGGGTAGTCAGAATAGCAAAGGCACAAACTGAGGAAAAGATAGCCAACTCGGTTAAGAAGAGGATAAAACCTTTATAGGTATATCAGGGAGCGAGAAAGACAAAGGGAGGATAGTGAGGCTGAATAGAATGGATGGTGGGTGGGCAGAGAGTGACAGTGAAAAAGCAGGGATACTGAATGAATACTTCTGTTCAGTATTTACAAAAGAGGAAGTGGGGAGGTGCCTAATCCAATTAATAGAAGCACTCTGGAGAGGGGGGGTCGATCCCAGTCCATTCACAGAAGAAAGAGTTCTGAAAGAACTCCTAAAACTGAAGGTGGACAAAGCAATAGGGCCAGATGGAATTCATCTCAGAATTCTAAAAGAATTAAGCAGAGAACTAGTGGCACCACTGACTACCCTTTATAACAAATCATGGGAGGATGGTGTGGTACGTGAGGACTGGAGGAAGGTGGATGTGATTCCCCTTCACAAAAGTGGGAGCAAGACAGACGGAGGAAACTACAGACCTGTCAGTTTGACTTCTTTGGCAGGGAAAGTGATGGAATCACTTCTGAAGGAAACAATTGTTGAGTACCTAGAGGCCAGTGGGGCACAGGACCCAAGGCAGCATGGGTTCACAGCGGGAAGGTCATGTCAGACGAATCTAATTGATTTCTTTGACTGGGTGACCAAAGTACTAGACCAGGGAGGGGCTGTGGAATGGCCTACCTAGACTTTAGCAAGGCATTTGACACAGTCCCACACAAAAGATTAGTAGTCAAATTAACCAGCCTTGGAGTGGGTCCCAGGGTGGTAGCCTGGTAAAACATTGGCTGAACAACAGGACACAGAAGGTAATTGTAAATGGAGTTCACTCTGAAGAAAGAAGGGTTACTAGTGGGGTATCGCAGGGTTCAGTACTGGGTCCAGTCCTTTTTACTGTCTTTAGAAGTGACATTGCAGAGGGACTGGAAGGAAAAGTATGCCTCTTTGCAGATGACACAAAGATCTGCAACAGGGTTGATACACAAGGAGGCGTGGAAAGGATGAGAAGGGACTTGGCAAGGTTGGAGGAATTGTCAGAAGTATGACATCTTGGATTCAATGCAAAGAAGTGCAAAGTAATGCACCTGGGAAACAAAAACCCCAGGGGAAGATTACACAAAGGGGGAGAGGTAGTAACAACAACAAAAATGGAAAGGGACCTGGGGGTAATCATATCAGATGACCTTAAGGTTGGGAACCAATGTGAGAAGGCAGTAAGGAGGACTGGGGGGATACTGGGGTGTACAGGGAGAGGCATCACCAACAGAAAAGAGGAAGCTGTTATCCCCCTGTACAGACAGTCGGTGAGACCTCATCTGAGTACTGCATCCAGTTCTGGAGACCCATCTCCACAAGGTCTAGACAGGATGGAGGCAGTTCAGAGGAGGGCAACTAAAATGGTGTAGGGTCTGCAAGAGAAGCCATACGAGGAGAGGCTAAAGGAGCTTAATATGTATACCCTTGAGGAAAGGAGGAGGGGGGGACATGATAGAAACATTTAAGTACCTCAGTGGAATCAACAAAGTCCAAGAGGGTAGCATCTTTCAGAAAAAGAGATGTGCAAGAACAAGGGGACACAATTTGAAAATAGAGGGGGGACGGCTCAGGGGCAATGTGAGGAAGTATTTTTTCACAGAGAGGGCGGTGGATGCATGGAACAGCCTTACTGAGATGGTTGTGGGGTCTAAAACTGTGGGAGAATTCAAGAATGCATGAGACAGACATAAGGCAATTTTTGTGGTGGGTAGGAAGAAATAGGCTGTTGGTTAAATAGGATCTGCAGCTTATCCTCTAGGTAGGGAAATGGGCAGACTAGGTGGGCCAAGTGGTCCTTATCTGCTGTTAAAGTCTATGGCCTGGATATTCAAAAGGGTTGCGCCATGCGCAACAGGGTTGCATCGCACGCTAACTCCAAAATGCGCCATTCTGCGATATTGAGAAGGGGCCAGTTGCGCCACCGAAAACACGCTGAGCCACAGCGCAATGGAAATGAAGGCATGCGCAACCGAAGGGGGCGGGTCCATGCATAAAGTGCGCAATGCGATATTTGAACACTTGCGCAATGCGCAAGAGTGGCTCAGCCGGAGGATGCGCTGTACCGGATGTGAGCCAAAATAAAACGGCTCAAGGGAGCGGCGCAAGAACTCGAGCAGGCCGCAAACCGGGGAGAGACAGAGAGAGAGAGAGAGACAGAGACAGGAGCAGGAAGGACAGAGAGGGACAGTGGGTCCTGGAGGACAGAGAGGCCAGTGGGGGGTGCCGGTGCAGTGGAAGCAGCAGTGGGGGCAGTGGGGGTAACACAGGAACAGCAGCTGGGGGGCAGAAGCCAGGGAGATGGACAGTGTCAGCTTCCACATGGAAGCTGTAATGAGGGGGGTGAGACAGCATGCTGCAGGGGGACGTGGCCGTGGAGGGGCCCGTCGGTGGTATGCGCCCGACAGGCGGTATCGTGCCCGCATCAGCTACGAGCTGTACAGTGATGTTGAGATCGTGGCCCGGTACCGCCTGAACAGGGCAATACTGAGACGGCTCAGTGAGCTGTGCAGTGATGTGATGCAGGCACCCTCACGACGGAGTCATGCTCTGTCCGTGGAGACCAAGGTGACAGCCTGCATGTGCCTGCTCGCCACGGGCACCTTCCAGAGGCCGACAGGGGACACCACAGGCATTACGCAGTCAGCCACGCCACGCATCCTCACCCAATTCCTCAGGCACTGCTGCCTCATGCCGCGAGTACATCCATTTCCCAGCACCGGCAGAGCGTACAGCAAACATGCAGGAGTTCCACAGGGTAGCACAAATGCCTGGCGTGCTGGGTGCCATAGACTGCACCCATGTGGCCATTCGCACGCCACCTGGCCCCGACGAGCCAAGCATATCGGAACCGAAGGGCTTCTCGGTCAACTGCCAGGGTGGTGTGTGATGCCACTGGGCGCATCATCAATGTCTGCCACACACCCCTGGCGGAGCACATGATGCCTTCATATGGCACCAATCTGCACTGTGCCATCGATTCGAGAGTGGGAACATCCCCACGGGTCATCTAGTGGGTGAGTACACATGTATGGAATGCAAACTCTGTGCAAGGGTGGGAATGACACAGGTGCCATGGTAGTGGCACACAAGGATATGGGCAACATGGACCTGACCTAACACTGATCTCCACTATCTCCACACAGGTGACTGTGGATACCCACTCCGTCCCTGGCTGCTCACACCATACCGGCGCCCACATCCCAGCGCAGCACGGTTTCAATGAGGCACATGCCGCAACACGTAACATCATAGAGCGGGTGTTTGGGATACCAAGGCACGCCGATGCCTGGACACCTCCGGCGGAGCCCTCACAGTACAGCCCCCAAAAGGCCTGTGGGATATTCCTGGCCTGTTGCATCCTGCACAACATGGCCAAAGACCATGGGATAGCCGTACAGGTCCAAGAGGGGACAGCGATGGGGCATGGTGGCGCCCGGTGATATGGTGATGAGCAGCTCCCAGGACGGAGGGACCCCCACTGACACGGCAGGCCCAGCTGCACCGGGACACCATTGCAGAAGAGCACTACGCCCAACACAGGTAAGTCAAGGGGACATGTAGGCAACACTGTCTATGCGCAAACCACAGGCACACAGGGGAACACACCGTGCATGAAGGTCAGGGGAGTTGAAGGTCTAGGCATACCAACACATCATCAGAGAGGGTGAGCACTCAAATGAACACACACACACACACACCAGGCAGCATACAGGGCAGCAGCACAGCACTCGCGGAAATTACGCTATCACACAGCACCACCAACCACCCTCACCACCTGGACTGTCCACGTCGTGTGTCAGGACCTGGGCAACCTGCACCTTGGTGTACAGTGCAATGCAGGCATCATCATCCACACGCACCTGTGGACAGCAGTTGGGAGAGTGTGCAGGTGGTCGTGTGTCAGTTTGGTGAGCAGAGCACCCAGCAGTGCACTGCCCACCATGACACACATTGCACACAGGGCAGCACCAGACAGGGCCTGCATTGGGAGACAGCTCAGTCAGGGAGCACTGTCCCACGGCCACCATGGATGCGTGGGCGGCCCCGCCGTGGCCTAGCAGCACTGGCAGGCTGTTCAGGGGCCACATCAGGTGGCGCTAGTGCACCACCAGGGGTCCCAGTGCGCGACCGCGACCTTGCCCGCACAGGGGTCTGCATCCCGCCAAACAAACTTGCACCAGGGGTGCTCAGGATGCCCACAGCAGAACCCGGCATCGACAGGCCTGGTGTCGCACGATGCCGGGAACGGGGAGTGGAGTGCGCACTGTGTGGGGTGCGTGGTACAGGGTCACCAGACAGTGTGGTCAATGCGGTCGCCACAGAGACCACTGCCTGGGTCAGCCTGTCAATGGCAGCGGTCACATCCGTCCGATATGGACCATCTCGGCTCGGTCCCGAGCACACTCCCTGCTATGCCGCTCCACGGACACAGTCAGTGCCTCCACGGACCTTGCAACCCGCCCCTGCAGCTGTACCGACTCCTGCAGCAGGCGGTGTGCACGTCCAAAGGGTACTCAGCCCCAATGGCATCGTGACCCCAGGGGGGTGGATGGTCCTGGCACAGCACCCCTTGAGGGTGGCCGCTGTTCACCAGGACCAGGTATGGGCTGATCTAAGGCGGTGGACAAGTGCCACTGCCTGACGCTGTCCCCCAGGCCTGGTGTGCAACTGCTGCTGCCGCCTCCAACTGCTGAGCCCCAGGTCCACCTGTTCCACCCCTGTGCTGTCAACAGTGCCAGACACCTGCTCAGCCACCGATGCTGCCCCACCGGTGCTGACAGGCCCAGCCTGTGACTGTGCCAGCATGCTGGTACACAGGTGTGGAGCTGGATGGCCCAGGGCACGTGCTGGCCTGCCATGTGTCCCGTGGGACACACACCTTCACTGGCCATTGCAGGCCTGCCATCATCAATAGTGCCGGTGCGTGCCACTGCCATAGGCACAGCATGCTGGCACACCTGCATGCCAGACTGCTGTGACACAGGCTGTGCACCCCCTGCACCCGTATCACTGCCGGCGGAGTTGTCGGCCCAGCCGGCCTGCTGCTGCAGTGCGTGCAGGCTGCTGGCGGAGGTGGAAGGTCCCTCCTCCTGGTCCAGCAGGTCTGCCGCACTGTCAGCACCCACCACCACCGTCTCCTGCAGACGAACAGGATCTGAAACAGAAAGAGAGTACATGTGAGTGCATGTGAACAACAGCCGCCCCCACAACATCACCATGACATACCGCAGTGATGTGGCTTCCACCTGTCTGGAATCCTCCGCCAGGAACACCCGCAATGGCACTCGGCTGCATGGCCGCGACCAGTGTCTCCTCGGTCGGGGTCAGCTGCAACACCACTGGTGGTCCCCCACCAGTGGCAGCACGTGACACCCTGAAGGCTGCCACCTTCTCCTTCAGCCTCCTGCGGTCAGTCCCCATCTTCTTGTGGCACTCCTGCACGGAGCGCTGGTGGCTTCCGTGCAGGTTGACGGCCAGAGCTACCTCCTCCCATGCAGCTGCACGCTGCTGAGGGGTGCCCGTCCGCCCACTCAAAAGCGGCTCATCCTCCAGGTAGGCCTGGAAGAGGGCCTCGGTCTCTGCTGTGGTGAAGTTCGGCCTCCTCCTACACCCGCCGTCCACACCCGGCCTGGTTCTCGCTGGTCATGCTGATCTGTATGGGTGGAAGTGGACACCTGTCACTGTGCAGTCCACAGCATTTCCCCATGAGCATAGCTGCAGGCGGGGGGCAGAGCCCCTTCCTCGCCGCATGGCAGATACTGATGGAAAGGGTGCCTCTGCCCCTTTCTAAGTGCCCTCATCATGCTCAGCCCCTCAACCTGTGACATCCTCCAGCACCCTGCCCATGGCATTGTCCTGAGCATCACACAGCATGTAACTCACCTCTCAGCTGCAACAACCAAATCTGGCCACCACAACCCAGTGTCGCATTTTTATAGCGCAACACATGCAAATGAGGTGTGGCGCAACTTTAATGACATGCTAATCGCGCCACTGCGCCTTTGAATGGCTGATCGACTGATTTGCATATGTCGGCTGAATATCGCGTATTTGCGCTTAGTGCAATAGGGAAGGTCCAGCTGAGCCGATGGCGCATGTTTGTGGCTGTGTGCTACACTGCATTGCGCATGCCCAGACAGGTTACGCATGCGTCGATCGCGCTGCAGACCTGCTGAGCGCGATAGGCGATTCTGGCCATGGCCACCATTGTGCCAGTGGCGCTACAGCACTGGGCACTATATGCGCTATGGCACTTGCGCGATAGTCCACTGTGGCACTGGTGCTCTGCTTAGCAGTCATGCAGGATGCCTATACATCCTATGGCGCTGTGCGTAGCCTTGCGTCATTGCCGTGACCTTGTGTATGCCCTCTGACCCCTGGCTGTGGGCATGCCATGTGCGATCCCTATTGGCGCCGTCTGGTTACAGCGCCATGTGAAGTGATGGCGCTGTGCGAACAGCCGATTGGAGCCTGTGCTGGTCTATTGCGCAACAACTCCACGCGGGTCACAGCGCAGCGGGCGCCATATTGCCTGCTGTAAAGTTGGTGCCATGGCTAGGAGGAGGGCGGTGTCCTGAGTGCAGTTGAAGTGGCCAACCTGGTGGCCCTAGTGGAGCCCACTATGAGGGCCTATGGTGAGGCCCCTCACCGGACCTAGGACCCATGTGTGGCAGCAAGTGGCCACTGACCTGGTGGGGTCACTGGCGGGCGGTCTGCAGAGCAGTGCCGGCACCGGTACAGTGATCTCGCCAGAGGGAGCTGGAACTGTGGCGCGGCTGCGTTCCGTGCCAGGTGGGGCCTGGTGCCTGAGGCCACGTGGTGTACCATCTAGTCACCTATATCCTCTGTAGGGGTGTGTGTGTGCCTGGGTGGCTGTGCATCGGTGTGTCAGTGTGTGCAGCTGTGCGATGGATGGTTATGGCTGTGTGGGCAGGCAGTCTTACTGGGGCAGGGGCACTCTGCTTTGAGTCACACTGATGTTTGTCTCACCATATGTCTCCCACAGGCCGGATGGTGAGGGCGCCGACGAGGCTGATGTGGGCCATGCCAGGGCCCCAGTGCCACAGGCCATCAGGCCAGAGCAGCAGCAGCAGCAGCAGCAACAGCAGCAGCAGCAGCGGCAGACACAGCTGCTGGAGGAGTGTGAGTATCATTACGCCATGGATGCTATTGCATGCTGGGGGCAGGACCACCAACCATGATGGACACAACCAAATGGGAGGTCGAGTTCCACTCAGACGAACACTAGTGACTCCCACACTGGAGTACAGGTACAGTTCCGGAAAACATACCCACGATGGACAGGGACTGGGTGGAGAGCGTCACAGGAGGGCAACATGGATGGTGCATGGATTGCATCACAAGTCCTATGCAGACAGGTTGACAGAACTGAACATGTACTCCTGGAGGGAGGAGGTTGTGGGGATATGATGGGGACATACAAGTATTGTACAGGGGAACAGAGTGCAGGAAACAATATTTGTCAGCGTAAAGGATGTTCCAGGACTAGAGGGCATGGGATGCAGTTGGAGGGCTCGCTTAAGAGGAACATGCGAAGTGTTTCTTCACATAATGGGTGGTGGATTGAGGAACACCCTGCAAGAGGATGTGGTGGGGCTGACTTGGTCACGGATATCTGTATGTGGGTTCGCTATGAGGGACTTCTGGAGGTCAGGGGTGAGGGCGAACGGACTTATAGGACAAGAGAGTGATCGTACAAGGCCAAATGGCCAGACTGGGTGTCCCATAGGCCCTTATCTGCCGACACTGTCTATGTATCCATGTATGTAGGTGTGACACAGGTGACCTGCATCACAGTGCAGCATCACGACACGTCTGTGTATGCATCACAGGTGGTCCAGGCATGCACTGGGCACATAGCTGTGTAACTGGCATCGCACCACGTTGCAACATCACTGACAGCCTAGTTTGTACTGTGATTGGCGTGGGCAGTGTGTGTGGGTGGTGGTGCGCATAGCTGGTGCCGCCTGTTTGTGATGGCCATGTGCATGTTCACTGTGGGTGGGTGCATGCCATCACAGGTGTGGGACATTGGGCTATGTGGCTTGCAGGTTGGGTGGTGTTCAGGGTTGTGGTCAGTCACAGCCATTGACTGTGTTCCCATTTTCCTAGGCCTCGAGGTTCTCCGGAGCATTGGGAGGGATGTCTGGAGCATGAGACAGCTGCTGCAGGACGACCAAGCCATCCTGCAGTCCATCCACAGGCATGGCCTTCGGAGGAGGCGGCATGGGACGGGCCAACACCAGCCAGGAGACGGGCGGCCGGCAGGACCATAAATTGTTGTTACCCTTCCCACTTCTCCCATCCCTACCACCCTGCCTTCCCTCTCCAAGTTTGTAATCCCTACCCCTTGAACAACCCGACCTTGTACCCATCCCCCCCTTGTAAATAGTTCTGGTTGATTGTTTTGTACTTTACTCTTTGAGAATACATTTATATTTTGATATGAATGCTGTGTTGATCTCTGATTTGCAGCTGGCTATGGTTGTTCAGTTGCAGTGGTGTACAAGCCATCTGGGGTGGTATGGTCCTGGGTACATATGTGTGTGTGTGTGTGTGTGTGTGTGGTGTGTGTGCATGGGAGGTATCACCAGCATGGCATTGACTTTCTGTTGGTCTTGCTGTCTGCTGCCACCCACTGCTGGGTGCACAGGGTGGGTCTGGTATGGCTTCTCTGCAGCATGGGGTTGGCGTGTGCCAGGGGGATGCATGGTGTTTCCTGCAGTGCCAGTCACTGCACATGGGTGGTGTCTTGGGGTCACGGTGCAGGGTGTGCTGTGCGTATGGGGGGCTGATGTGCACTGTGGTTGTCAACCCCCTGTGTGTGGCACTCTCCACCTGCCAGTGGTTGTGCTGGGGTGTCATGGCTCTGCTATGCTTTGTTGGCTTCTCCCCATGGGCACGTGGATCATCCGTCCCACCCCCAGTGATGCTGTGCTAGGGGTGTGCAGGTGTGGTGTGGGTTCTGCAGTGTGTTCCTGTGCCCATGTGTGGCATGGCTGGCGGTGGGCCCCAGCCTGCCTCCCTGGATGTGCAGTTCCATTGCTCTGGGGGCTGTGCTTGCGCTATGGAAGCTCTGGAATGCTCAGCTGAGCTTCCCTGGTTGCTCCATAGCGCAGCATTTTGGCTCAGCCTCTCCTACCTGGTTGCGCCATGGCGCAGTATGTGCGATATTGAGACGTTGGTTGCTTGCGCAATTTGCTGTGCTCCATGTTTGAATATCGCACCTGTTGCGCATTTGCGCAACGGGTTTGTGCTTGCTCCTGCTGTTGCGCTACTTTTGAGCACAGTTTGAATATCTGGGCCTATGTTTCTATGTGGGAGCATGAGACAGACTGGGCATGAGCAGTAACATCTGTGTACATGTGGGAACATGAGATAGATTGGGCTTGAGCCGTAACATCTGTGTACATGTGAGAACATGATACAGACAGGGTATGAGCAGTAACATCTGTGTAACTGTGAGGACATGAGGAAAACTGAGCCTAAGCAGTAGCATCTGTGTTCATGTGGGGACATCTATTCAACATCTTCATCAGTGACATTGCACAGGACCTAGAAGGCAGAATTTCACTGTTCACTGATGACACAAAGCTCTGTAACAGAGTAGACACACCAGAGAGTGTAGACAGAATGAGAAGGGACCTGCAGAAACTTGAAGAATAGTCAGGGGTTTGGCAGTTGAAATTCAATGCAAAGAAGTGCAAGATAATGCATATGGGGCACAAAACCCTGGCATAATATATCAGTTGGGGGTGAGGATATAGCATGCACCAAGCAGGAAAGGATCTTGGGGTTGTCATCTCTGATGACCTCAAGGTAGAGGAAACAGTGTGACAAGGCAGCAGGTAAGCAAATGGGATGCTGGGATGTGTATGAGCAGGGGCATCACCAGCAGGAAAAGGAGGTCATAATTCTGCTATACAAGACACTAGTGAGGCCCCACCTGGAGTACAGTGTACAGTTCTGGAGACCATACCACGTAAGGACATAGACAGGTTAGAGAAGGTTCAGAGGAGGGCAACAAAGATGGTGCATGGATTGCATCACAAGTCCTATGAAGACAGGTTGAAGGAACTGAACATGTACTCCCTGGAGGAGAGGAGGGAGAGAGGGGATATGATAGAGACATACAAGTATCTCACAGGGAGGAACAGGGAGCAGGAATACACTATTTTTAAGCGAAAAAGATGTTCCAGGACTAGAGGGCATGGGATGAAGTTGGAGGGAGGACGATTCAGAGGAAACATGAGGAAGAATTTCTTCACAGAACGGGTGGTGGACAAGTGGAACACCCTGCCAGAGGAAGTGGTGGGGGCTGAAACAATCACGGGATTTAAGAATGCATGGGATAGACATAAAGGAATTCTGGAGGTCAGGGGTAAGGGGCAACAGAATTCTAGGAAAACATAAACTGAACTTACAAGCTCAAATGGGCAGACTGGATGGGCCATAGGCCCTTATCTGCTGACACTGTCTATGTATCTATGTATCTATGACATGAGAAAGGCTGAGCATAAGCAGTAACATCTAAGTACACGAGGGAACATGAGACAGATTGAGCATGAGCAGTAACAACTCTATACTTGTGAGAACATGAGACAGACTGGGCACGAGCAATAACATCTCTATACTTGTGGGAACATTAAACAGACTGGGCATGAACAGTAACATTTATGTACACGTGGGAACATGAGACTGAGCATGAGCAGTAACTTCTGTGTAACTTCTGTGTACATGTAGGAACAGGAAGCAGACTGGACTTGAGCAGTACAGTCCATGTACATGTGTGAACATGAGACGTGATGGGCTTGAGCAGTAACATCTGTGTACATGTGGGAACATGAGACAGACTGGACTTGAGCAGTATAGTCCATATACATGTGAGAACATAAGACAGACTGGGCATAAACATTTACATCCATTTACACATGGTAACATGAGAAGAGATTGGGCATGAGGCTTGATGACTGCATACATTTGGGCATTTGAGGAAACAGACTTGATAAGAGCAATAACATTTGTGTGCATGTCAGAACATGAGACAGACTTCAACATCTATGTACATGTGGCAACATGAGACAGACTGGGCTTGAGCAGTTACATGTGTGTACATGTGGGAACATGAGAGACCGGGCATGAGCAGTAACATCTGTGTACATGTGGGAACATGAAGCAGACTGGGCATGAGCAGTAACAGCTGTGTACATGTAGGAACATGAGACAGACTGGGCTTGAATAGTAACAGCTGTATACATGTAGAAACATAAGACAGACTGGGCTTCAGCAGTACCGTCCATGTACATGTGGCAACATGAGACAGACTGGGCTTGAGCAGTAACATATGTATACTTCTGGGAACATGAGATAGATTGGGCTTGAGCACTACAGTCCATGTACATGTGGGAACATAAAACAGACTGGATATGAGCAGTAACATCTGTATACATGTGGGAAAATAAGACAAACTGGGCATGATCAGTAAGATCCATGTACATGTGGCAATATTGGACAGACTGGGCAAGAGGACTGCTGACTATGTGCATGTGGACATGTGAGAAAACAGACTATGAGAAGTAACATCTGTGTACATGTGGGAACATAAGACAGAGAGGGCTTGAGCAGTGACATCTGCATGCATGTGGGAACATGAGACAGATTGGGCTTTAGCAGTAACATCTGTGTAGATGTGGGAACAAGGGACAGACTGGGCTTGATCAGTAACATCTGTGTGCATGTGGGAACATGAGGCAGATTGGGCATGAGCAGTAACATCTGTGTAGGTGTGGGAACATGAGACAGACTGGGCATTCACAGTAACATCTGTGAAGATGTGAGAACATGAGACAGATTGGGCTTGAGCAGTAACATTTGTGTACATGTGGGAACATGAGACAGATTGGGCTTTAGCAGTAACATCTGTGTAGATGTGGGAACATGAGACAGACTGGGCATGAGCAGTAAAATCTGTGTAAGTGTGGGAGCATGAGACAGATTGGGCTTGAGCAGTAACATTTGTGTTCATGTGGGAACACGAGACAGACTGGGCATGAGCAGTAACATCTGTGTACGTGTGGGAACAAGAGACAGACTGGGCATGAGCAGTAACATCTTTGTACATGTGGGAACATGAGACAGACTGGGCTTGAACAGTAACATCTGTGTAGATGTGGGAACATGAGACAGATTGGGCTTGAGCAGTAACATCTGTGTACATGTGGGAACATGAGACAGATTGGGCTTTAGCAGTAACATCTGTGTAGATGTGGGAACATGAGACAGACTAAGCATTTGCAGTAACATCTGTGAAGATGTGGGAACATGAGACAGACTGGGCATTCACAGTAACATCTGTGAAGATGTGAGAACATGAGACAGATTGGGCTTGAGCAGTAATATTTGTGTACATGTGGGAACATGAGAGATTGGGCTTTAGCAGTAACATCTGTGTAGATGTTGGAACATGAGACAGACTGGGCATTCGCAGTAACATCTGTGAAGATGTGGGAACATGAGACGGATTGGGCTTGAGCAGTAACATTTGTGTTCATGTGGGAACATGAGACAGACTGGGCATGAGCAGTAACATCTGTGTACGTGTGGGAACAAGAGACAGACTGGGAATGAGCAGTAACATCTGTGTACATGTGGGAACATGAGACAGACTGGGCTTGAGCAGTAACATCTGTGTAGATGTGGGAACATGAGACAGATTGGGCTTGAGCAGTCACATCTGTGTACATGTGGGAACATGAGACAGATTGGGCTTGAGCAGTAACATCTGTGAAGATATGGGAACATGAGACAGACTGGGCATTCACAGTAACATCTGTGAAGATGTGGGAACATGAGACAGATTGGGCTTGAGCAGTAACATCTGTGAAGATGTGGGAACATGAGACAGACTGGGCATGAGCAGTAACATCTGTGTACATGTAGGAACATGAGACAGATTGGGCTTGAGGAGTAACATCTGTGTACATGTGGGAACATGAGACAGATTGGGCTTGAGCAGTAACATCTGTGTACATGTGGGAACATGAGACAGATTGGGCTTGAGCAGTAACATCTGTGTAGATGTGGGAACATGAGACAGACTGGGCATTCGCAGTAACATCTGTGAAGATGTGGGAACATGAGACAGATTGGGCTTGAGCAGTAACATCTGTGTACATGTGGAAACATGAGACAGACTGGGACTGAGCAGTAACATCTGTGAAGATGTGGGAACATGAGACAGACTGGGCATGAGCAGTAACATCTGTGTACGTGAGGGAACATGAGACAGATTGGGCTTGAGCAGTAACATCTGTGTACATGTGGGAACATAAGACAGATTGGGCTTGAGCAGTAACATCTGTGTAGATGTGGGAACATGAGACAGACTGGGCAAAAGCAGTAACATCTGTGTACAAGTGGGAACATGAGACAGATTGGACTTGAACAGTACAGTCCATGTACATGTAGCAACATGAGACAGTGTGGGCATGAGGAGTGTTGACCACGTACATGTGGACATGTCAGGAAACAGACTGGCTATGAGCAGTAACATCCTATACATGTGGGAACATGAGACTGACTGGGCTTGAGCAGTAACATGTGTACATGCTGGAACATGAGACATACTGGGCTTGACCAGTAACTTGCAAACATGTAGGAATATCGGGCTGGCAGTATAGCCTAGAGGTTAGAGGAATGAGGTGTGAATGAGCTTGATACATACAGCAGACCAGACCTGAGTTTGATTCTCACAGCCTCCACTTGCATACTGTGTGACTCTGAGGAAGTAATTTAACCGCCCAGTGCTCCTAGATCACCCCAGAAAACAGACACTTGTGCCTAGTGGGCCTTACCTGGTTACTAAAGACTAAAATACAAATAAAAAAAACTTGAGACAGACTGGGCATGAGCAGTAGCATCTGTGTACATGTGGGAACATGAGACTGACTGGGCATGTGCAATAACATCTGTGTGACTGTGGGAACAGAAGACAGATTGGGCTTGAGCAGTAACATCTGTGTAGATGAGGGAACATGAGACAGACTGGGGTTGAGCAGTAACATCTGTGAACATGTGGGAACATGAGACAAATTGGGCTTAAGCAGTAACACCTGTGTAGATGTGGGAACTTGAGACAAATTGGGCTTGAGCAGTAACATCTGTGTACGTGTGGCAACATGAGACAGATTGAGCTTGAGCAGTAACATCTGTGTACATGTGGGAACATGAGACAAATTGGGCTTGAGAAGTAAAATCTGTGTACATGTGGAAACATGAGACAGATTGGGCTTGAGCACTAATATCCATGTACGTGTGGGAACATGAGTCAGACTGGGATTGAGCAGTAACATCCATGTACGTGTGGGAACATGAGACAGACGGCTTGAGCAGTAACATCCATGTACGTGTGGGAACATGAGACAGATTGGTCTTGAGTAGTAACATCTGTGTATGTGTAGGAACATGAGACAGATTGGGCTTGAGCAGTAACATCATTGTACATGTGGGAACAAGAAACAGACCGGGCTTGAGCAGTAACATCTGTGTATGTGTGGGAACATGAGCTAGACTTGAGCTTGAGCAGTAACATCTGAGTACGTGTGGGAACATGAGATAGACTGGGCTTGAGCAGTAACATCTGTGTAGATGTGGGAACATGAGACAGACTGGGCATGAGCAGTAACATCTGTGTACATGTGGGAACATGAGACAGATTGGGCTTGAGCAGTAACATCTGTGTAGATGTGGGAACATGAGACAGACTGGGCATGAGCAGTAACATCTGTGTACGTGTGGGAACATGAGACAGATTAGGCTTGAGCAGTAAAAAAAAAAGAGTAAAAATAGGAGTGGTGTATAGACCCCCTGCGCTGGCGGAGGAGCTGGAGGAGAGTCTGGTGGCTGATGTTGGGAGACACTGCAGATTGGGCAGGGGAAGGGCAGTGGTGTTGGGGGACTTAAACATGCCAGGAACAGACTGGGAGGCTATGACATCCTCGGTGGCCAGGGAACAGAGGTTGTTGGATGTCTTTCAAGATGCGTTCCTAACTCAGCAGGTGGGGGAACCAACCAGGGAGGCATGGGTACTGGATGTGGTCCTGGGAGACAGTGACCAGATTAGGGGCCTGGAGGTAAGGGACCCATTGGCGGGGAGTGACCATGCCACGGTCTGGTTCTGCCTGGATCTAGGAGGGGTAGAAGGCTGCACAAAGATGGAGGTAACTGACTTCAGGGGGGTGGATTTTAAGGAAATGGGAAGGATCCTTAAGGAGCATTTGGATGTGATTGGGTCAGACATGGACGCAGACAGCAGGTGGGAAATCATCAGGAGAGGGGTGCAGGATGCTACCACCACCTGCGCAAGAGTAAGATGAAAATGAGGTAGGGCCCAAAAACCCTGCTGGTGGACCAGGGAGGTCCATGAGGTGGTGCGGGGAAAGAAGGCAGCCTATAGGCAATTCAAGTGCTCAAGGAGTGACAGGGATCAAAGGGAGTACAAGCTGATAGAAAGGCCACTAGGGTGGTGAGGGCGGCTAAGGCACGGAAGGAGCAGAACCTGGCATGGGAAATTAGGAAAGGGAACAAGGGGTTCTTTAGATACCTTGGGGAAAAATGAAGGTTGAAGGGGCAGATTGGCAGGACTAAAACAGGGGAGAGATGGGCACAAGACCCGGGGGAGCAGGCTGAGGTACTAAATGAGTACTTTACCTCAGTTTTCACCAAGGAAAATGGGGGTGCTGCCTCATTCATGAGAGGAGACAGTGATACTGAGGAGGGGGGACCCTCACCGATCGACGGGGTCTGGGGAGAGGGGGAGGCATCACTGGCAGGAGGGGGGAAGGCTAAGCAGGGAGAAGAGGTAGTGAAGGTGGAAATCACAGCAGAGAGTGAGGGAAGCCCTCAGGTCCCTTAAGACGGAGAAAGCACCGTGGCCAGATAAATTACATCCCAGAGTGCTGAAGGAACTTGTGGATGTCCTGGCGAAACTCCTGGCGGAGCTTTTCACCATCTCTCTGAGGACAGGGTGAGTGCCCCAGGACTGGAAGGTGGCACATATAGTGCCTATCCACAAGGGGGGATCAAGGGAGGTGGCAGGGAACTACAGGCCTGTCAGCCTGACATCGGTGGTGGGCAAGGTGATGGAGGGCATTGTCAAGGAGAGGCTAGGGGAGACCTGGAAAAGTCAGGGTGCCTGGACAATAGACAGCATGGATTTGTCCCGGGGAAATCATGTCAGACAAACCTTGTGGAGTTCTATTACTGGGTGATGAGTGCCTTGGACCTGGGTAGACCAGTGGATGTCCTCTTTCTAGACTTCAGCAAGGCATTTGACTCTGTTCCTCATGAGGGCCTGTTGGATAAGCTGGGAGAAATGGTGGTGGGGAACCAGATGATCAGATGGATAGGCAATTGGCCCCAGGACCAGACCCAGAGGGTCGTAGTTGGTGGGATAGTCTCATCCCCAAGGAGGGTCATTAGTGGAGTCCCACAGGGATCAGTTCTTGGGCCCCTCCTGTTCAATGCCTATGTCTCTGACATAAGGACAGGTATCAGGAGTGAGATGAGTCTCTTTGTGGATGACTCAAAACTGGGAGCAGTGGTGGATGGGGAGGAGGGGAGGGTGGCCCTACAGGGGGACCTGGATGCTCTGGAAAGATGGTCTAGTAAGTGAAAGCTGAGGTTCAGTGCAAGGAAATGCAAGGTACTGCACCTGGGGGCCAGAAACCCGGGCCAAGTGTACACCCTGGGGGGAAATGCTACAAGTCTCGATGGCTGAGAAGGACCTTGGGGGTGGTGGTGGATGTCGAGATGAACAACTCGGAGACTTGTAGTAGGGCAGCAGCCATGGCCAACAGGATGCTGGGATGCATCGCTAAGGGGATCACCTCCAGAAGGAGGGAAGTGATACTCTCTATAACTGCTTGGTAAGGCCACACCTTGAGTATGCAGTTTGGAGGCCACACTTAAAGAGGACATTAAACCTCCTGGAGAGGGTCCAGAGGAGGGCAACCAAAATGATTTGGGGCCTGGGGACAGGACCTATGGGAGAGGCTTGAAGAGCTAAATATGTACACATTGGAAGAGAGAAGGGACCGGGGGACATGATGGGGTCTTCAGGTACATGAAGGGGGTAAATAGGGAGGAGCAGTCAGGGTGCTTGCAAGGAAGGAGGAGGGGCAACTAGAGGGCATGGGTGGAAGCTGGAGGGGGGAAGATTCAGGGAAGAAAGGAGGAGGTGCTACTTCACTGAGAGAGTGGTGGAGCCATGGAATGCGCTGCCCAGGGGGCTGGTGGAGGCAGAGACGGTGGAGGGGTTCAAGAGGAGGTGGGACAGGTACAGGGGAAGGGTTCTGGAAGCCAAAGCAAATGCAGTGAGAATATACAGAAGTGGGAAGGGAGAAGCCAGAGAAGGTGAGGGGGGCAGCAAGGTCAGCTCCCAGGGTGGCAGCTGACCAAACGAGCAGACGCGAAAGACCATTAGCCCGATTCTGCTGGCATTTTAGTATGTTAGTATGTTAGTAACATCTGTGTACATGTGGAAACATGAGACAGATTGGGCTTGAGCAGTAACATCGGTGTACGTGTGGGAACATGAGACAGATTGGGCTTGAGCAGTAACATCTGTGTAGATGTGGGAACATGAGACAGACTGGGCATTCACAATATATCTGTGTACATGTGGGAACAAGAACCAGACTGGGCTTAAGCAGTAACATCTGTGTACGTGTGGGATCAAGAACCAGACTGGGCTTGAGCAGTAACATCTGTGTACATGAGGGGAACATGAGACAGATTGGGCTTGAGCAGTAACATCTGTCTAGATGTGGGAACATGAGACAGATTGGGCATGAGCAGTAACATCTGTGTAGATGTGGGAACATGAGACAGATTGGGCTTGAGCAGTAACATCTGTGTGCGTGTGGGAACATGAGACAGACTGGGCTTGAGCAGTAACATCTGTGTAGATGTGGGAACATGAGACAGACTGGGCATGAGCAGTAACATCTGTGTGCGTGTGTAGAACATGAGACAGACTGGGCATGAGCAGTAACATCTGTGTAGCTGTGGGAACATGAGACAGACTGAGCTTGAGCAGTAACATCTGTGTAGATGTGGGAACATGTGACAGATTGGGCTTGAGCAGTAACATCTGTGTACATGTGGGAACAAGAGACAGACTGGGCATGAGCAGTAACATCTGTGTACGTGTGTAACATGAGACAGACTGGGCATGAGCAGTAACATCTGTGTACTTGTGGGAACAAGAGACAGACTGGGCATGAGCAGTAACATCTGTGTACATGTGGGAACAAGAGACAGACTGGGCATGAGCAGTAACATCTGTGTACATGTGGGAACAAGAGACAGACTGGGCATGAGCAGTAACATCTTTGTACATGTGGGAACATGAGACAGACTGGGCATGAGCAGTAACATTTCGGTACATGTGGGAACATGAGACAGACTGGGCATTCGCAGTAACATCTGTGAAGATGTGGGAACATGAGACAGATTGGGCTTGAGCAGTAACATCTGTGTGCGTGTGGGAACATGAGACAGACTGGGTTTGAGCAGTAACATCTGTGTATGTATGGAACATGAGACAGACTGGGCATGAGCAGGAACATCTGTGTACGTGTATGAACATGAGACAGACTGGGCATGAGCAGTAACATCTGTGTAGCTGTGGGAACATGAGACAGACTGAGCTTGAGCAGTAACATCTGTGTAGATGTGGGAACATGTGACAGATTGGGCTTGAGCAGTAACATCTGTGTACATGTGGGAACAAGAGACAGACTGGGCATGAGCAGTAACATCTGTGTACATGTGGGAACATGAGACAGACTGGGCATGAGCAGTAACATCTGTGCATGTGGGAACATGAGACAGACTGGGCATGAGCAGTAACATCTGTGTACATGTGGGAACAAGAGACAAACTGGGCATGAGCAGTAACATCTTTGTACATGTGGGAACATGAGACAGACTGGGCATGAGCAGTAACATTTGGGTACATGTGGGAACATGAGACAGACTGGGCATTCGCAGTAACATCTGTGAAGATGTGGGAACATGAGACAGATTGGGCTTCAGCAGTAACATTTGTGTACATGTGGGAACATTAGACAGACTGGGCATGAGCAGTAACATCTGTGTACGTGTAGGAACATTAGACAGACTGGGCATGAGCAGTAAAGGAAAATTACGTACCTACCGTAATTCTTGATCTTCTTGGACGAGTCTCCACCACTCATTCACACTAGTGGGATTGGCGCCGGAGGCACTAAGACCCATCGGGAGCAAACTTTTTGCTGGAGGGTCGGCGCGAGAGGCGGCGCTGCAGAGACGCTGGCGCTGCAGCTGGCGTAATGACCATCTCGCGACGACCCTCCAACCGCTCCAGTACCTTTTTTACCAAGGAGGTGCAGCATAACTAACGAAAAGGGTAAACCTAACATTAAAAACGGACATAAGATAGTCCGTATGACCCGTGTAAGAAGGGTCAGCAAAGAAGTCCTCACGGCCTAAAGATTTGAGGGAGAAGACCAATACAGCGGTGAGCTCGGGGATGGAGGGTGGGCGTGTGAATGAGTGGTGGAGACTCGTCCAAGAAGATCAAAAATTACGGTGTAATGTCAATTTTCCTATCTTCCTGACAAAGTCTCCACCACTCATTCACACTAGTGGGAGAGTACCAAGCTGATAATCCCCCAAAAGGGCGGCAGGAGAGCCAGAGCTCACGCGTCTAAGATAGAAGCCCATTAAGGATAGTTCTGCCGAATGCGGAATGTCGCCTGGCATGAACATCCAGTGCATAGTGCTTAACGAAAGTATGCACTGAGCTCCAGGTAGCGGCGTTGCATATATCTGCAATTGGAACATTGCGAATTTCCGCTAGGGATGCCGCGACCGCCCTAGTAGAGTGAGCGTACACTCTACCTTCTAATTTAACTTGAGCCATGGAATAGCAATGACGAAGGCATGCCACTAACCATGAAGAGATACATCTAATAGCGACAGGTTGACCCAGCCGGGTGTCGCTGAAAGAAACGAACAGTTGCTGAGTCTTATGAACATCCTTGGTTCTATCTAAATAGAACATAGGCTCTCTTAACATCCAAGGAATGAAGAGCTCGTTCCTTCATTTTGGAAATTAGCAGGGCAGGGAAGTACCAGAGGTTGGTTCAGATGGAATTCTGACACAACCTTGGGAAGAAATTTAGGATGAGTACGGAGAACTACCTTGTCCTTATGGAATACAGTATACGGAGGGTCCGTAACCAGTGCATGTATCTCAGAGACCCTGGGGCTGAGGTAATGGCCACCAGGAAGGCAGTCTTCCAGGTAAGAAATTTTAGCTCACAGGTAGCTAAGGGTTCGAAAGGCTTCCGAGTGAGCATGTCCAGCACCAGGTTAATGTCCCAGGCTGCAACTGGACGCTAACAGGGGTCTGGTATGGAGAATCCTTAAGAAATCTCTTCACTATAGGTAACTGAGCCAGAGTTAAGGAAGAAACCGCTCATGGAACGCTGAGATGGCACTAAGGTGAACTTTAACTGTGGAGTATTGAAGACCTAAGTTTGATAGGTCCAAAAGATACTCCAGAACCTTGCCAGGAGGACAGGAAAAGGGATTCCAAGAGGATTTTGAACACAGAGAGAAAACGCTTCCATTTGGAAGCGACGTTGGGTGGCTGGCTTCCGAGCAGCCAGAAGGATGTCTGAGACTCTACGAGACGTTGAACCGATTCACTTCTATCTCTTCAGGAGCCAAGCATGAAGGTGAAGTGATTTCAGGTTGGGATGGACCAACGAACCCTGAGTCAGAAGACTGATTTGCAAAGGAAGTGGTCTCGAGAGGCTGCCAACATACTGTTGAGTAGAGGAAACCATAGTTGCCGAGGCCAGGAAGGAGCAATGAGAATCATCTTGGTCCCCTGAGACTCGAACCTGAGGAGTACTCTGATTAGAGGAAGTGGAAAGGCGCGAAGAAAGCGCTTGTCCACCGCAGCCTGAACGCATCCTGACAGAAAATGCCAGGCCCTGGATTTCTGGAGCAGAAGAGAGGCAGTTTTATGCTGAGTGGGGATGCAAAAGGTCCAGGTCTGGAGTCCCCACTCTTTGAACAGGGACCGAGCTACGGCTGGATCGAGAGACCACTGTGAGGGTCTGCCTCCGTTCTGCTGAGGTGATCTGCTAGGTCATTTGTATACCTGGCAGATAAACCGCTGAATCAGAGACTTCAGCTCCAAGCACCACTCCCACACCCCTCATTGCTTCCCTGCAAAGGGATAAGAATGAGCACCGCCTTGCTTGTTGATGTAATACATCACTGCTTTGTTGTCCGCTTGAAGGAGAATGTTCTTGTGACAAAGGACATCCTTCAGAGCTCGGATTGCATAGAGGACCGCCTCATCTCCAGGACATTTATGTGGAGATGAGTTTCAACTGAGTCCATACACCTTGAGTGTGGAGGAGAGACAGTGAGCTCCCATCCCATTAGCGATGCATCTGTGGTGATGGAGATCTGATGATCCGGGGAGCAAAGGGAATCCTTCCAGGAGATTGCTCTCTTGAGACCACCAGGTGAGAGACCTTCAAGGGGCTCGTCACCTTGATGGGATAAGACTGGGGTGAGAGGTCGGGACCACTGAGTGGAGAGCATCCATTGGGTGGTTCTCATGTGCAGTCGGGCCAGAGGGACAGTGAAGACCGAGGACGCCATGAGACCCAACATGCGCTATGAGAGCTGTAACCGATTGGTTCTCCTGATGTAACGGGCCATCGAAGGATGTCGAGTCTTCTGTCCTCTGGAAGGAAAGCCTCTCTGAAGAGGTGTCTAGACGCCCCTATGAAAAGGAGCCTCTGGGAGGGTTGCAGTTGAGATTTTTTCAAATTCAGCAGAACTCCCATGGACGTGAGAAGACGAGAAGTCGTTTGCACGGCTTCCAAAGTCCCTTGGCCGGAAGGGCTTGCTAGAAGCCAATCGTCCAGGTAGGGAAACACTCGGAGTCCGACTTTCCTGAGATGCGCCGCGAGAACTGCACAACACTTTGTAAAAACTCGCGGCGCCGAGGATAGCCCAAAGGGCAGGACTCTGAACTGATAATGCTGACCCAAAGCTACAAACCTGAGGAATTTGCGGTGGTCGGTGGACGGGATATGCTGGTAAGCATCCTGCATATCCAGAGAGGCCAGCCAGTCGTGGTTGATGCAGCAAGGGTAACAGGGTACCTAGGGAAATCATCTTGAATTTCTCCTGGGGAGGAATTTGTTTAACTTTCTGAGGTCTAGAATGGGGCGATCCCCCAGATTTCTTTTGGAACCAGAAAGTAATGGGAGTAGAACCCTGTGTTTCAGAGATGCGGGGCACCAGTTCTATTGCCCTGTTGTTCAGAAGGCCCTGGATCTCCGCGTGAGGAGGTCTGACTGAGAGGCCGACAACCTGGGTTGTCGATGGGAGGACAATTGGGGGTTCCAAGAAATTGAGAGATAACCTCGCAATTATCCGAAGAACCCATTTGTCTGAGGTTATGGACTTCCACTGTTGTAGAAGTACATCAGACCACCTCCCACCGGAGGAGAAAGTTCCACTCGGGCAGAGTGGATGGAACTTGGGCCAACGACTATAAGGTAGCGCTTGGGAGCTTTAGGTCCCTGCGCTTTCTGCGCCTTCTTTGAGGTTGGGCAGGTTGGCTTTATGGAAGCTTCCCTGCCTCTGCCTCGAAAGGACTGACGACTATGAAACTGACGTCTGTTCACATGCCCCGAGAGGGGCAGGCGGAGGTCTGGCCAACTTAATGGCCGATCTAGTCTTCTGAGTGGCCTCTAAGGCTTGCTCCACCTGAGGGCCAAAAAGAAAGGAGCCATCAGCAGCAGCGCCATCACCTGCTGCTGAGCATCATTCGTGAAGCCAGAAGTACGCAGCCAGGAATGGCGCCGAGTACAAATCCCCGCGGCTGCTGAGCGAGAAGCAGTGTCGAAAGCGTCCATGGCGGCTTTGACCTGTTGGTTATTGGACTCAATACCTCTAATAACGGTCAGAAGAAGCTCTGACTTGGAATCCGAATCTGGAAGAGCTTCAACCATTCTTTTCATAGAGTGCCACAGGATATACTCATACTGAGAAAAATAGCCTTGATAACTGGCAATACGCATACTTAGAGTGGAGGCAGCAAAGACTCTCTTACCTAATGTATCAATCTTACGAGACTCTTTGTTAATAGGTCGAGCTGTAGTAGTTTGAGGAAGAACGACCTTGTCATTCTCTGCCAGGACTACAATAGGATCCGCAAAGGCTTGGGATGCCAAAATGGGACGATCCTTGGGAGCTGAATACTTTATCAATGGATTTAGCCACTGAGGGAATAAGAGCAGGGTTATTCCATACCATTTGAGACAGCGCTCAAGGAAGGCTGAATCGGAGGAGTCAAACCGAGGGATCTCCAAGCATGAAGATACTGGAGTCTTAATATCTTCCCAGGATCGATGTCTGTAGTCTGGAGAGAAAGAGTGGATCCCAGGTTCTTCAACAGAGACTTAAAGGACAGGTCCTCGACCACAGGCTCTGTAGCAAAGAAAGATCCTGTTTCCTCCACTTCATCACCCAACCGAAGGTCTGGGTCAGGCTCAACATCATCTCCTGATGGTCCAGAAAGGACTGTTTGGACAGGAAAGGAGTGAAAATTAGGAGAGGAGGAAATGGCAGAAAAACAAGGAGAGTCCCCAATGGCTGCCGGCGCCGAGACGGCAAAACGGGCTGAAGACGGCACCGAGGAGGCGCACGGCGCCGAAGAGGCACGCGGCCTCGCAAACGCCCGGCGGCGCCAGGATCGACGCCGGCAGACAGCGCGCTAACGGCGCCACGGACGACGCTGCTAACGGCGCCAGCGGACGACGCCGCAACGGCATCGGTAGACGACGCCGCCAACGGCGCCGCCGATCTAACGGCACTACCGGGCGGCGCCGCAGATAACGCGGCGCCACCAACGGCGCCGAGACCACGCGGCGCCGCCAACGGCGCCAGGAAGCCCGCGGCGTTCGAAACGGCGCCGACACGCCACAGACCCTGCAGAAGGCGCCGGAAAAGCCCCGGAACCTGGAAAACAGAGAAGGAAAAATACCAGGAGATAAGGGCATCGGTGAGGCCTCGCGCCGCAGCCATGTGAGGGGGAAACACTAAGCACGGAGTCGCTAGCACCGAAGAAGGCGCCGCGCGACTAGGAAGGTCCAACCACCCTACCTGATCGCCGGAGGAGCCCGAGGGCCCGAGGTACCGAGCCAGGCAGAAGAACCAACCTCCGAGCCCATCGCCCATAAGAGCGCCCACTGATGAAACTGCTCATCTGGAGCCCTACCCATAGGCGGGAGGGGCTCCGTCGAGGGACGACGATTATCGGAAGCTGGCGACTCGAGAAGGAGACCGCAACTAGCAACGATAACCACCGCCGACGCCAAGACATACCAGAGGGCGACCTCGAGTGATGCCTTCTTTGACCTGTGGGCCAAGAAGAGCTCGAGGTCAACGGGCGCCGAATGCGACCGCTATTTTTATGCCGGCGGGGACCGCCATCCTCGGCATCGGACTGACCGTAGTCGGAACCCCGCTGAGGAGAAGGAGGCTGACCGGACCCAGCCCGGCTGACTGAACAGCTTTCATCGAAGTCTCCTACCGTCACCTGACCTGCTATGGTCGACCGTCCAGTAGGCCGAGACTTCTTCAAGTAAGTTAAATTTAAATATTAGAAAAATTTTACGTAAAATAGAATAAAACTAAGCGATACTACTATCGTGATAATGTTACAAAAACAAACTGAAAACTATGCGTTAGTTTGAAGTTTGACTCCCGACAGGCGAGCGACGTCGTCACTGAAGCGCACTCGACGGCGGGAAAAAAGGAACTGAGGCGGTTGGAGGGTCGTCGCCGAGATGGTCATTACCGCTCGAGCCGCTGCTCGCGGCGCCGTGTCTCGCGGCGCCGTCTCTCGCGCCGACCCTCCAGCAAAAAGTTTGCTCCCGATGGGTCTTAGTGCCTCCGGCGCCAATCCCACTAGTGTGAATGAGTGGTGGAGACTTATGTCCAGGAAGATCATCTGTGTACGTGTGGAACATGAGACAGACTGGGCATGAGCAGTAACATCTGTGTAGATGTGGAAACATGAGACAGACTGGGCATGAGCAGTAACATCTTTGTACATGTGGGAACATGAGACAGACTGGGCATGAGCAGTAACATTTGTGTACATGTGGAAACATGAGACAGACTGGGCATGAGCAGTAACATCTGTGTATGTGTGGGAACATTAGAGAGACTGGGCATGAGCAGTAACATCTGTGTAGATGTATGAACAAGAGACAGACTGGGCATGAGCAGTAACATCTGTGTACATGTGGAAACATGAGACAGACTGGGCATGAGCAGTAACATCTTTGTACATGTGGGAACATGAGACAGACTGGGCATGAGCAGTAACATTTGTGTACATGTGGAAACATGAGACAGACTGGGCATTTGCAGTAACATCTGTGAAGATGTGGGAACATGAGACAGATTGGGCTTCAGCAGTAACATTTGTGTACATGTGGGAACATTAGACAGACTGGGCATGAGCAGTAACATCTGTGTACATGTGGGAACATTAGAGAGACTGGGCATGAGCAGTAACATCTGTGTAGATGTATGAACAAGAGACAGACTGGGCATGAGCAGTAACATTTGTGTACATGTGGAAACATGAGACAGACTGGGCATTTGCAGTAACATCTGTGTACATGTGGAAACATGAGACAGACTGGGCATGAGCAGTAACATCTTTGTACATGTGGAAACATGAGACAGACTGGGCATGAATTATATAAAATGGCTACCACTAAAGGAGGTTTGACCTGTAACAATCTTAGTGTAGTTGTTACTTACAGTCACAGAATGCTAACATGATATTTTTACTTTGTGTTTGCAGCCATTAAAATGTGTAACTTTGTGCTTTGAAAATTTGGACTTGTGGACTTCAGTGTCCGCTATAAGTACCACTGTGTAATTTCACTTATCATAAGAAATGCTGTATTATGGGCCAAACTGTAGGAAAAACAAAAAAATAGCTATAGAATAGTATTTGAAATCATTCTCACTAAAAACGTTAGAACTTGTATGAACTGTATTCTAATAGGTTTATTAAACCACATTTGCATCATAGCACAAGATTCTGTGTATAGTATACAGGTATTTATTACAATTTGTAAAGTTCAAATGTTACATCAGGGTCAATATATCACACATTAAACAGTACCAAGTACAATGAGCAGTTAAATGTCATTCTTTATACCGGAATTATGGTTACATCATAAGAATTTGGAAAGTGCCCTGTGAGCCAGCAAGGAACACAGATTAAGTAACATTAGTTGAGCAGTAATTAAATCTTTATCAGACAAATGAATGGTTCAATTAGTTAACATCACCAGCCAACAAATTGTATTTGATCTGCATTTTAAAAGTTGATTTCTGTTTTGTAGGAGTGGCTTTTTGTTATGTCAAATGCTGGACCCTGGGATCAGTCCTTCCATCCCTGGTCTCAAAATTCATACCTCTAGCCATTCAGCTAAAGGGACATTCCTCTGAGCTGGGAGGTTAGAGTCTCTATTGATTTTCATACTTGTTAATTCACGGACCACCACTAGAGGTTCCTTATTGGTGTACCAATCACTTAGAAATGCTTTCAGATCCAGAAGCAAATAGTTTGATACCTTTTATTGGACCAACACAGATTTTACAAAAAGGAACCAATGTCTAAGCTTTCGGACCAACCAAGTCCTTCCTTGGAGACTTCTGACAATTGTTCAGAGTCACATAAGTGCTTTGTTATTCTTAGCTTTCGTTACTGGATGCCACTGCCACTATTAAGAACATTTTGAACAAAGTGGTATACCCTTTTAAACTGTAGATAACTGGTAAGCCACAATGAGTAATGGAATTACTAGGAACCCACGTAGCCTAAGTCACAATGTTATAATGTTATAAACTGTTGGCTGAACGCCCAGGACTTGTAAATGGGGAGGTACAGGGCAAGGTGCCAAAAACAGAGCAGTGTCATGGGTCGAATCAGTTACTGTCTGCTTTTTATTTTATATTCAGTTTTGTTGGCAAGGAAATTGAGAGAGGATCTCTATTACAATAACAACCAAAGAGTATAAAACAGTATATTGTTACAGTAAGTGTACCTGCAAACCCCAAATGCAATAACAAACATGAGATTCTTCTTATCTACACTACCCAAATGCCCTTGAATTGATGCCATTTTAGGAGGGTTCCACTTTCCGTGTTGCTTCCAAGAATATACCATACCACCAACATCCCCTCATTTAAAGAGCTAGTGGAGCAAAAACAGGCAGACAGGAAAGTAATACAAATTTTCAGTAGTAGTCAGTTGTAACTTTTTATTTCTGAAGTATTTCTCTTTTTCCTTTTGCTCATCAGAAAGTATTCTGTGTGATAATATTGTACTGGATGTGTGGAACAGCTCTTAGCCTGGCAGCTGACATATCTAACTCCACTGCCCCCCACTACATCATCAGCATTGTGATCTCACTGACAGTGACATCACAGGTGAATGACCTGGCAGTCACTCGCTTGCTGTTCCTAAGTAGCAGTGATGTCACAGCCAGTAAGATCACAATTCTGATGATGTAGTGGGGTGGGGGTGGGGGTGGGGGGCAGTAGAGTTACAGTGAAGCTCTCCAGGATTAACCCCAATTCTGCGGTATGCTGCAGCAGAGTTACTGTAGAAAACAATGTAATTTCAATAGCAATTAGTCCCTTTTGTCATGCAGGAAACTGTGACATTCACTTCATCCTGGCAATGTCACATTTTCCTGCGTGACAAAAGGGATTAATTCCCATTGAAATTACCTGGTTTACTGAAGTAACTCTGCTGCAGCAGACGGCAGAGTGCTGTGAAAGTGGGTTTTATCCTGGCAAGCTTCACTGTAGATATGTTAGTTGCCAGGCTAAGAGCTGTGCCACACATCACACCTACTAACATCAGGTAAACAATCTTCTATCTAATTAAACAAAGGGAAAAGAAAAAGTTCTTCAGATATAAAAGGTAATGGTTGGCTGCTTTTAAAATCTAATATTAGTTCTAGGTTGTGCATTAGCTCTTTAAAGCTACTGTAAATTTGCAGCAAATAATAGAAAAATGCAACAATATACTTACATTTTCTAGCTCTCTTCCCACAGCAAGCCAATAGAAACATTCTGTTTGAGGCAGAAATGTGTTGATGAGCAGTTGGCGAACTTGCATTCAGGGAATGTGCCAAAATCTGGTGTTTTGGACACCAGTGCAGCAAGCCAAAAGTCTCTTAAGTTCCCATCGGAACTTCTGCATCATCATGCAGTATTATTTTTTTTTTTTTCAGGGAATGCACACTGGGCATGTCCAAGTTGTTGGCAAGCCAGATGACTTGCAGCAGCCAATCACTGATGCTGGAGATCGAGAACTCATGCTGCATACATTTTAGTACTAATTCCAGCTACTGAATGAGCTGCTTTTGTGTGAAAAGAGTGATGTTTCATTCACAGCCTTTCAAAATCCTCACAGAATTATTATCATTCCAGCTAGAAACTTTGCACTACATTTAACTGTTGTTTCAGACTGGCAGGCTCCTGAATTTGTGCTGCAGATGAGAGGAGAGAGTGCACAGTGTGAACCTACGCTGGTAGCTCAGCCCATTAGCAGGCGCAGGCAGGCTAGTGAAATCATGCTGGAGAGGAGAGGAGAGGAGAGAGAGCACAGTGTGAGCCTGCACTGGCAGCTCAGGCCCTACAGCAGCAGCAGCAGGCTGGCTAATGAAATCACACTGCAGAGGAGAGGAGAGGAAAGAGGCACAGTGTGAGCCTGCAGTGGCAGTTCAGGTCCTGCAGCAGCAGCAGGCAGGCTAGTGAAATCATACTGCAGAGGAGAGAGGCACAGTGTGAGCCTGCAGTGGCAGTTCAGGTCCTGCAGCAGGAGCAGGCAGGCTTGTGAAATCATACTGCAGAGGAGAGTAAAGAGTGCATAGTGTGAGTGTGTACTGGCAGCTCAGGTTCTGCAGCAGGAGCAGACAGGTTAGTGAAATCACCCTGCAGAGGACAGGAGAGAGTGCACAGTGTGAGCCTGCACTGACAGCTCAGGAGCAGGACACACTGAATTTAGCAGACTGGGAAAAGTGCCTGGGGGAGTTTGAAGGATTTTTTGACAAGTGATTTGACTGGTGGTGGTGTGGACTCAGCCACAGAAATCCATCTTTATTTTTTTATGCCTTTGACTAAGTGAACTAGGTCTCTCAGTGAAGGTAAGGAAGAGGGTGTGTCAGAATGGGTGATGCGCATGTGTGGGGTCTGCCATCGTGTCATGTCGAAATCATGAAGAAAATAACTGGACAATAGGACCATATCCACTTACGGCCTTTTCACTATTTATGTAGCCTCTTTCCTGCCAGTTCATCCCTGGCGCCTGCCCTACCACCCACCATCTTTAGGTCTTACATGGCACCAGGGAGGCCCTGATTGATTTCCTCCCGTGGCGAGTCCAGAGGGAGGAGGTATATCATCCTCCCAGAGTACTATCTAGATTCTGGTGCCCTGCCAATCAGTGGCATGAAGCATGTGGGGGTCCTGGGAGTCACCAAGTTGGCGGAGGGGGTTTCTTCCAGCATTTTCTACCATTACCATCTACGTGCAATGATGCACCAAGCATGCATGCCTCCCTCCTCACCTGCATGCCAGCATGTGAGGGCAGCATGCCTCCCCATGCACCCATGTCAGCATGTGAGGGTGACATGCCTCCCCATGCACCCGCATCAGCATGTGAGTGTGGCATGCCTCCCCATGCAACCGCATCAGCATGTGAGGGTGGCATGCCTCCCCATGCAACCGCATCAGCATGTGAGGGTGGCATGCCTCCCCATGCACCCACATCAGCATGTGAGGGTGGCATGCCTCCCCATGCATCTGTGCCAGCATGCCTCTCCGTGAAACCATGTCAGCATGTGACGGTGGCATGCTTTCTCATGCACCTGCACCAGCATGTGAGGGTGACATGCCTCCTATGCACCCACATGTCAGCATACGAATGTGGTACTCCCACAGCAAGCAGTCACACATCAGCACGTGAGGGCATCACTCCCCATGCACACATTTCAGAATGTGAGGAAGGCCCTTCCACAGCATGCACCCATGTGTCAGCATGTGAGAGTAACTTGCCTCCCCACACATCTGCATGTCAGCATGTGAGGGTGGCCCTCCCACTACTGAGATGAACCTGCTACACTACCACTGGACAGTTCCACTGATGAAGGCATACACTGAAGCGCTGGATTTGGGACTGACAGCCTGAATTATCTGTAAAATAACTGTTGAAACCTTGCCTCCAAGTGCTCTGTGCATGGATTTTTTTTACACTACCACTGAGCCTCCATCAGGTGGCAGTCTAAGAGTGGGACACCTGACCCCCCCTGACAGAGGTGATTGTCCTCAAGACACTCCATCCTCTCTCCCCCAGCTGCCCCCAAGCGATGTGATTCCACCCCCAATCCCAGATCGCCAGTGTGGTAGGCAGTAGCGCTACTGGCATACCGCCAGGCTGGCTGCCATACCCACTTTCTTGTGTAACTTGTGCAAAGACATACATACAGCATTCATCAAGGTATTAAATGATTGCAGGGCCACTGTAGCCCCAGCTCCCTGCGATGTTGACAGGACATTCCCAATTGCTTTGTAATCAGCTTGCTGGCCTTTGGCTTTAAAAAAGCCATGCTGTGCTGATGTAGTTTTGGGCTTCCCCACTTCCAAAAAGTGGTCTCTCAGTCAAGCACTGACCTTTAATCCATTTTATAGAGAAAATCTGCAGTAAAATGTTTCATTTTATCTACACGTTGCAAAATTCAGCATAGGCGCCACACAAGCACATGTGCATCGTTAGGCTGCTGGCTGCATCTCCCCCGTCACATCCATTTTTAAATGGGAGAGGAGACATGCAGGTGCAGAAAATGTATTTATTTTTTATTTATTTTATTTATTTCAGTTGCAGATTAATACCTTTGAGCCAGGATGGCTCTTTTACAAAGGTTCCATGTCAGGTAGACGACAGACAAAAATTACAAAGATTCCATGACAATAGGACAAGAGACAAAATTACAGAGGTAGTTTGATGAATATCACAGGAAGACAGAATATTGACAGGTTGTACAAGTAGATTAATAGGCAATTACATTGACTATATTGTTGCAGGTATAAGAAGTGCATTTTGACATACGGATCAATATATTGTTAAAGGCATAGAAAAGGTGTAAAGGAATCAAACTGAAGTTAGGCGCAGAGTAGCTTGGGAGTAGCCTGAGGGGGTTTGTCATAAGGTAGGAGAGAAGGGTGAGGGGTGGAGCAGGAGTAGGGGGAAAGCCACCGGGGGCTTTGTCAGGAAGGGGCAGGAGAGATGGGGAAGTGGGGAGGGAATGAGGGAATAACTCATGGTGGTGATATCCCCCTGCATTTAGTAATTGCAATCACATTGGTTATTTTGGGCCAGAAGGGTTAGCAGGTCTCTTTTGAAGGGGCCAATTTTCGAATACTGACTGCAGCCACCCAAACACACACTACATCAGCTACATACCAGACCAAGGCAAGTGACCACAACAGGGGATGATTCTTCATGTTGCTTTAGAAACAGAAACATAGACTTTGATGGCAGATAAGGACCGCTTCGCCCACCTAGTCTGCCCAGTTCCCTACCTAACGGATAAGCTGCAGATCGTAGTTAACCAACAGCCTACTTCCTCCTACCCCCCACTAGAATTGCCTTATGTTTGTCCCAGGAATTCTTAAATTCCCCCACTGTTTTTGACTCGACGACCTCCTCAGGAACACTATTCCATGCATCTACAACCCTCTCTGTGAAGAAATACTTCCTCACATTACCTCTGAGCCATCCCCCTTCTATCTTCAAATTGTGCCCCCTTGTTCTTGCACATCTCTTTTTCTGAAAGATGCTACCCTCTTGGACTTTGTTGATTCCCTTGAGGTATCTGAAAGTTTCTATCATGTCCCCCCTCTCCCTCCTTTGCTCGAGGCTATACATCTTAAGCTCCTTTGGTCTTTCTTCATATGTCTTCTGGTGCAGACCATGCACCATTTTGGTTGCCCTCCTCTGGACAGCCTCCACCCTGTCTATGTCTTTGCGGAGATGGGGTCTCCAGAACTGTACGCAGTACTCCAGATGTGGTCTTACCAACTGTCTGTACAGAGGGCCAACAACTTCTTGTTTTCTACTGGTGTTGCCTCTCCCTATGCATCCCAGTATCCCACCAGCCCTCCTTACTGCCTTCGTACATTGCTGACCCACCTTTAGGTCATCTGATATGACTACCCCCAGGTCCCTTTCCATTTTTGTTGTCAGTATCTCACCCCCCATTGTGTACTCTTCCCCTGGGTTTTTGTTTCCCAGGTGCATTACTTTGCACTGAATCTAAGCTGACATACATTTGATCATTCCTCCAACCTTGCCAAGACCCTTTTCATCCTTTCCACCCCACCTTGTTATCAACCCTGTTGCAGATCTTTGTGTCATCTGCAAAGAGACATACTTTTCCTTCCAGTCCCTCTGCAATGTCACTGATGAAGACATTAAAAAGGACTGGACCCAATACTGAACTCTGCGGTACCCCACTAGTAACCCCTCTTTCTTCAGAGTGGACTCCATTTACTATTACCCTCTGTGTCCTGTTGTCCAGCTAGTGTTTTACCCAGGCTACCACCCTGGGACCCATTCCAAGGCTGGCTAATTTGGTTATTAATCTTTTGTGCGGGACTGTGTCAAATGCCTTGCTAAAGTCTAGGTAGGCCATGTCCACAGCCCCCCCCATCCAGAGTGCTTCTATTGACTGCATTAGGCATCTCCCCCTGCTTTTCCATTGTGAATACTGAGCAGAAGTATTCATTCAGTATCCCTGCTTTTTCACTGTCACTCTCTGCCCGACCACCTTCCTCTTTATTCAGCCTCAGTATCCCTGCCTTAGTCTTTCTTTGCTCCCTAATGTACTTGTAAAAGGTTTTATCCCCCTTCTTAACCGAGTTGACGGTCTTTTCCTCGGTTTGAGCCTTTGCTATTCTGACTGCCTACTCTACTTCCTTCTGCTTTAACTGGTACAGTTCTCTGTCCTGCTCCTTCTGTGTTTCCTTATACTTCCTGAATGCTATCTTTTTCTCCCTAACCATTCCTGCCACTTCTTTTGAGAACCATAGTGTTTTTTTTCTTTCATTTTGATTTGTTTATTTGCTTCACACAAAGGCTTGTTGCTTCCGTGATGACGGTTTTGATGTTTCCCCACTGTTGCTCCATCCCACCTTCTTGCCTGTTTGCTAGTGCTTCTCTGAGGCACGCTCCCAATTTGACAAAATCAGCTTTAACTGCTTTGGGCTAACAGTAACCCCCGCTACCATATTCTGACATGGCACCCCAATTAATATGGAATCCAGAAGCATCAAAATGATAGTTAAAACAACATTCGGTAAATAATGCAATGTTCAAAAGTGAGTGTGCTACACTGAGTCAGGTGGCACAGAACCTGCCGTGACTGCTAATGCATGCCATATAGAGGATTGTGTATGAGCAAGCATACACAACAAGGCAGTTGTGATCGAGAGGTTTCCGTGGTAACCAGAGACCTCGAGAGCTTAGCTCGAGAGGTCGTTACCACGGAAACCTCAGATCTACAACTGCCTTGTTTGTGTCTTGCTCCCCTAATCTTTATAATGTATGGGCAACCATCGCATGTACTCGGTGAACACAGGAACAAATTATCTATCAAAAAAAAGCACTTCTGTTTCTGCCATACATGCTTGCTTCCCGCGTTGCCGTCGCTGCTCAGTGCGCATGCACGAATGTGTTCAATCTTGTTGTGCTGCACCGGTGACGTACTCAGTGCAGCACAACAAGATCGTGACGCACCGAGTGCAGGAAAACAATGCTGTTCCAGGCATGGATTTCCATGCGGAACAGCGTTCTACCATACACTATATTTAGAATGTGCACAACAACTTTTGGAATGTATACAACAACTCTAGCGTCGGCACTGATTTCCATGCATAATAAGCTTAAACCATATACTATAAGAATACTGTGAAGGGGATGTTATAGTCATAACCTTGTATCAGTTTCACAACTCAGGGAGCTTAGTCTTCGTACACTGAAGAGATGCACCGAACTAAATCATTATCGAATTGTAGCTATTGGGTGCAGACCGTTATCTGAAGATGGTGTTATGGCAGTCCCATTTTTCACAGAAGGCTAGTCATCATACCAAAGAGTATGAAAACAGCATGAACCCCTTCCCTTCCTAGCAGTGGTTCTGATCAACCATCTTAGGTAATACTTATTTAATATTTAAAAAACATAAGTTGACATTTTGTTACAAATGATTTAATGTTCTATGAACCTCATCACACAGAGTATTAAAAAAATAAATTAAACTATACACAGTTGACTTTGGCTTCGTCTTCGTTGTCAGCATTCTGCCTGGCTCCTCCCAGTGGCACCGTGTTAGAACGGCAGCTGCGGGTCATCCGAAAGGCTTTGGTAAACATTATTTCAAGCTCATCTTCTTCTGTTGCTTTTACATAAGGGCACCAGCGAAAAGCCCGCTTGAACCCAGATCGAAACCTTTTGGGGAAAAAAAAACCACACAGGAGAGGTATTAGCTACGTACATGTGAGAGTTGGTGTTAGTATGGCACTGCCATATATGTAACCAGTGGCGTAAGTAATATCATGTTTAGTTACAGCAGTGCCTGTACCACCTCATCTCATACAGTGCAAAAGGTGACTGGCTACTGCCCTTCCCACTGGTTACTGTTACTGTCTCCTTTGGCCGCGTTGGCAGATCCATACCTTTGTAAAGGGGTAGTGAGCAGTTTAAGAGGGCTGCATTTTTAATAGAAAATATGTAAATGATTCCTCTTTAACATTTAAATTAGGCATAACTAGCTGCAACTGGCTCTCCCAAGAACATGGCAGTGGTATTATACCATCATAACAGGATCCCGTAGTGTCTGACCTTCAGAACATAGTAATAATAGTAATAATAATATTAAAATGTATTTAATAAAGTGGCTTTCAAAATTCCAAGGCGCTGTACAGAATTAATTCAGATAAAACATATACAAATACATATCACATAAAATCACAATAAAACTGGAAATGTCTTTCCCCATAAAAAAGGTTTTAGTGCCTGCTTAAAACTCCCCACCATCCTGCATTCCCGGAGCTGACGGGGCAGAGAGTTCCAGAGGGTAGGTGCTGCAAATCCAAAGGCACGCGCACCAGATGACTTCAAATTAACCCTCGGAATCTCCGGCAACTCCTTGCCAGCTGAGCAGAGCTGTCGTACAGGAGTGTAAGGAACCAGGAGTTCTTTCAAGTAATCAGGACCCTGTCCATGTAGGGTTTTGTAAGTCAATAGACCTACTTTAAAGGTGATCCGCCACTGTATTGGCAGCCAATGCAGAGCATGCAGCACAAAGGTGATGTGAGATCTCCTCGATGCCCCAGTCAACAAACGTGCTGCCGTGTTCTGCACTAGCTGCAAGCGGTGGATATCAATCCCAGGAAGCCCTAGATAAAGGCAGTTGCAATAATCAAGGCACAATGTCACAAAGGCATGGACCAGAACAGGCAGATCACTGGGTGGAACAAGATGCCTAATCCTGGCAATGTTCCTAAGATGCAAAAAGGCTAGCTTGATGACTGCCGACACCTGATGATGAAAAGTAAGACCAACATCAAGCTCCACTCCCAGGTTACGCACCCGTTCAGAGGTGAGAAGCAGTGCCTCCCCCAGAACTAGGTCGGAAGGGAGCCCAGTCCTCAATCCCTCTACCCTATGACCGGTGTCCACAACCAAAACCTCAGTCTTTCCAGGGTTCAACTTTAGACCACTGGAATTCATCCAATCTTGGATTTCTGCAAGGCAGTTGTTCAGTACCGAGATAGCACCAAACTGGTTGGGTGCAAAAGACAGGTAGAACTGGGTATCATCAGCATAGCAGTGAAACCTCAGCTTATACCATCTTACAATGTCTCCGAGGGGTAGCATATATACTGCGAATAACATGGGGGACAGCACTGAACCCTGAGGTACCCCACAAGGCAGAGAGAAAGCCCCAGATGAAAACAAACCTGAGACCACCCTCTGTGTCCTCCCAGTGAGGAAAGATGAAAACCATCTGAGGACTGTACCCGACAGCCCACAGATGAACCTCAGGTGTTCGAGCAGAACCCCATGATCCACAGTATCAAAAGCTGATGATACATCTAGGAGAACGAAGATAGAACGGTGTCTCTGATCTCTCGCCATCAGGAGATCATTGAGCACCCGAACCAGAGCAGTCTCAGTACTATGCCTCTTGTGAAAACCAGATTGGAGAGGTTTGTATAAATTATGGATGGTTAAATGGTTATCCAATTGAGCAGCCACAACTTTCTCAGTAACCTTCCCCACAAAAGGGAGGTTAGAGATAGGCCTGTAGTTTGCTAGGTTCTCTGGGTCTAAAGAAGCTTGTTTCAGAAGGGGGATCACCACCCCCTCCTTCAGGGAGCTAGGGAAGTCACCCATATCTAAAGAGCACCGGACAACCCGAGCTAAGACCGGGACAATGATCTCACTACAACCCAAAATCAGGGAAGTAGGGCCAGGATCTAAACTACAGCACATGGGATGCATCTTCTGGGCAATCCTCATAATGTCTACAAAATCCAGCAGGTCAAAGGTACTCCAGGAAACTCTGGGCTCTGCGACAGAGCACTGATCAACAGCAACCCCCTTAGAGTGAAGCTGGTGGCACTCCCTCCTGATGTCGTCGACCTTATTCGCAAAGAAGCGAGCGATCTCTTCACAATCAGTTTGTGTAAAAACTCAATGGAGCTGCAGACAGGCTGGGTTGCACAGCCTGTCAACAGTTCTGAAGATTTGAGCCGGTCGATTCCGTGCGACAGAAGTTTCCCTGGACAGGAATTCTGCCTTCTTATGGGAAATTTCTGTTTGGTAGAGTTTATAATGCTCTAACAAAATAAGGTGGTCGGCATCACTGACAGTCTTCCTCCAACAACGCTCTAACCTATGCCCCAGTTTCCGCAACTTTCTCAGAGCCCCATCAAACCACGTGGGATCCAGGGCAACATGGAAGAGGGAAAACACGGACAGGAGCAATCTGATCGAGAGCTGAAGATATGGCCCCATTATAGGCCACTACCAACTGCTCGGGATCAGTGCAAGACTCCAACAACAAGAGGTCAATAACCGCCAGGTCTTCTGGTAGAAGACACAAGCAGAAAGGAATGCTACTGCTGTGTGACTGGACTTCTCTACTGGGACTAAAGAAGTAGAACTCTTGTACTTGGAACTTTAATTCAGGGTAAAAATAAAACTAACAAACAAAACAAAAAAAGTGTGTGTTTGTCTGAGTTAACTGAACTGAATGGTTATCTGAACAGTTATCTAGGTGTAAATCTCAGGTGATTGAAAAGACTTGATAGCTGTGAGGTTTAAATTACTTGTAGAAATATCTAGTAAGTAGGGGGAGTGGCTTAGCTAGAAGGAAGCTACATTTAAAGACTGCCTTAGAAAGATTTTGCTACTAGCTTGGCAGAAGACACCAGGAGAAAGGACTGCTACTGCTGTGTGACTGGACTTCTCTACTGGGATTAAAGAAGTAGAACTCTTGTACTTGGAACTTTAATTCAGGGTAAAAA
Organism: Neoceratodus forsteri; assembly: GCA_016271365.2. Taxonomy (NCBI): domain Eukaryota; kingdom Metazoa; phylum Chordata; order Ceratodontiformes; family Ceratodontidae; genus Neoceratodus; species Neoceratodus forsteri. The sequence continues at coordinate 1,101,842,357 of CM028135.1, read as the reverse complement.
AACTAACAAACAAAACAAAAAAAAGTGTGTGTTTGTCTGAGTTAACTGAACTGAATGGTTATCTGAACAGTTATCTAGGTGTAAATCTCAGGTGATTGAAAGGACTTGATAGCTGTGAGGTTTAAATTACTTGTAGAAATATCTAGTAAGTAGGGGGAGTGGCTTAGCTAGAAGGAAGCTACATTTAAAGACTGCCTTAGAAAGATTTTGCTACTAGCTTGGCAGAAGACACCAGGAGAAAGGACTGCTACTGCTGTGTGACTGGACTTCTCTACTGGGATTAAAGAAGTAGAACTCTTGTACTTGGAACTTTAATTCAGGGTAAAAACTAACAAACAAAACAAAAAAGTGTGTGTTTGTCTGAGTTAACTGAACTGAATGGTTATCTGAACAGTTATCTAGGTGTAAATCTCAGGTGATTGAAAGGACTTGATAGCTGTGGGTTTAAATGACTTGTAGAAAGATCTAGTAAGTAGGGAGTGGCTTAGCTAGAAGGAAGCTACATTTAAAGACTGCCTTAGAAAGATTTTGCTAGTAGCTTGGCAGAAGACACCAGAAGAAAGGATTGCTGTGTGACTGGACTTCTCTACTGGGACTAAAGAAGTAGAACTCTTGTACTTGGAACTTTAATTCAGGGTAAAAAACTAACAAACAAAACTAAAAAAGTGTGTGTTTGTCTGAGTTAACTGAACTGAATGGTTATCTGAACAGTTATCTGAGATGTAAATCTCAGGTGATTGAAAGGACTTGATAGCTGTGAGGTTTAAATTACGTAAAATATCTAGTAAGTAGGGAGTGGCTTGTAGCTAGAAGGAAGCTACATTTAAAGACTGCCTTAGAAAGATTTTGCTACTACTTGGCAGAAGACACCAGGAGAAAGGACTGCTACTGCTGTGTGACTGGACTTCTCTACTGGGATTAAAAAGTAGAACTCTTGTACTTGGAACTTTAATTCAGGGTAAAAACTAACAAACAAAACAAAAAAAGTGTGTGTTTGTCTGAGTTAACTGAACTGAATGGTTATCTGAACAGTTATCTAGGTGTAAATCTCAGGTGATTGAAAGGACTTGATAGCTGTGAGGTTTAAATTACTTGTAGAAAGATCTAGTAAGTAGGGGGAGTGGCTTAGCTAGAAGGAAGCTACATTTAAAGACTGCCTTAGAAAGAGTTTGCTAGTAGCTTGGCAGAAGACACCAGGAGAAAGGACTGCTGTGTGACTGGACTTCTCTACTGGGACTAAAGAAGTAGAACTCTTGTACTTGGAACTTTCATTCAGGGTAAAAAAAACTAACAAACAAAACAAAAAAAGTGTGTGTTTGTCTGAGTTAACTGAACTGAATGGTTATCTGAACAGTTATCTAGGTGTAAATCTCAGGTGATTGAAAGGACTTGATAGCTATGAGGTTTAAATTACTTGTAGAAAGATCTAGTAAGAAGGGGGGGTGGCTTAGCTAGAAGGAAGCTAAATTTAAAGACTGCCTTAGAAAGATTTTGCTACTAGCTAGGAGGAAGAAACAGATAGGGAGCTGATGCTAGCCATCCAAAGGATGGCAGACAAGGGTGAGGTAGTACTGGTTGGAGACTTCAATATTCCAGATGTGGACTGGAGCATCCCAGCAGCAGCAGCATCAACTAGGAGCAGATTTATCCTGGACTCCCTTCAGGGTGCCTTCCTCAAGCAACTGGTCATGGAACCAACTTGGCAGAAGGCAATACTGGACCTTGTGCTCACAAACAGGGACAGTGTGATGGGGGTAACAGTGGGGGAGCACCTGGGGAAACAGTGACCACCAGTTATTGTGGTTTGAAATCACAGAAAGAGCAGAACCAAACCACACAAAAACACGTATCCTGGATTTTAGGGGGGCAGACTTTGGGAAAATGGGGAGATACTTGAAAGAGGCATTAAGGGGAATGGGACAGGAATCAGGGGTTGAGGAACAGTGGGCAGTATTTAAAATGGGGATTACAAGAACAACAGAATTATGTATTAAGCAGGTTAGCAAGAGGAAAAGGAAGAAGAGACCATTATGGTTTTCCAAAGAGGTAGCAAAGAAAGTGAAAGCCAAAAAGATTGCATTCAGGCAATACAAAAAGACACAGGCAGAAGGGGATAGGGAGAATTACCAGGAGAAGCAAAGGGAGGCGGGGAGGTCAGTAAGGGAAGCCAAAGCTCAGACAGAAGAACACATTGCAAAATCAGTGGGTGAGGGACAAAACCTTTACAGGTACATAAGTGAAAAAGAAAGACAAAGGAGGATAGTGAGACTGAAGGGGGAGGATGGGGCGCTGGAGGATGACAACAGTAAAGCTGACATACTGAACAGGTATTTCTGCTCAGTCTTTACTGAGGAAGAGGAGAGTAATGGGTCTGAAGGAGTACAAGGGGTGAGAATGGTGCAGAAATGGACACAAGTCCCTTTACGAAAGGGTCCTGAAGGAACTGAAAGCAATAAGAGTTGATAAAGCAATGGGGCCAGATGGGGTGCACCCCAGGGTCATAAGAACTAAAAGAGGTGGTGGCTGAACCTCTGGCTCTCCTGTTTAGCCGATCACTGGAAACAGGAGGTACCCAAAGACTGGAGGACAGCAGATGTAGTCCCCTTATACAAAAGTGGGAACAAAGAGGAAGCAGGGAACTACAGACCAGTCAGCCTCACCTCGAGTGAGGAAGATCATGGAAGCACTACTGAAGGAGAGATTGGTGGAACATCTGGTTGTCAATGGACCACAGGACCCAAGGCAGCATGGTTTCACCAGGGGAGGTCATGTCAGACCAACCTCATTGAATTTTTGACTGGGTGACTGGGAGGTGGATCAGGGAGGGCAGTGGACATGGCCTATCTGGACTTCAGCAAGGCCTTTGACACTGTGCCACATAGAAGACTGTTACACAAACTGGGGAATATGGGTGTGGGCAGGACAGTAGTGTGGTGGGTAGTTAACTGGCTGGGTGGCAGGACACAGAGGTGGTGGTAAATGGCTGTCACTCCACAGAGGGAAGAGTGACCAGTGGGGTACCACAGGGATCAGTGCTGGGACCGGTCCTATTCAACATCTTCATCAGTGACATGGCTTGGGACCTAGAGGCAGAATTTCACTGTTAGCTGATGACACAAAGCTCTGTAACAGAGTAGACACACCAGAGGGTGTAGACAGAATGAAGGGACCTGCAGAAACTTGAAGAATGGTCAGGGTTTGGCAGTTGAAATTCAATGCAAAGAAGTGCAAGAGAATGCATATGGGCACAAAACCCTGGCACAATATATCAGTTGGGGGTGAGGATATAGCATGCACCAAGCGGGAAAGGGATCTTGGGGTTATCATCTCAGATGACCTCAAGGTAGGGAAACAGTGTGACAAGGCAGAGGTAAAGCAAATAGGATGCTGGGATGTATAGGCAGGGCATCACCAGCAGGAAAGGAGGTCATAATTCCGCTATACAAGACACTAGTGAAGCCCACCTGGAGTACAGTGTACGGTTCTGGAGACCATACCTACGTAAGGACATAGACAGGGTAGAGAAGGTTCAGAGGGAGGGCAACAAAGATGGTGCATGGATTGCATCACAAGTCCTATGAAGACAGGTTGAAGGAACTGGAACATGTACTCCCTGGAGGAGAAGGAGAGAGGGATATGATAGAGACATACAAGTATCTTACAGGGAGGAACAGGGTGCAGGAAAACACTATTTTAAGCAAAAAGATGTTCCAGGACTAGAGGGCATGGGATGAAGTTGGAGGGAGGGACGATTCAGAGGAAACATAAGAAAGAATTTCTTCACAGAGCAGAGTGGTGGACAAGTGGAACACCCTGCGGAGAATGGTGGGGGCTGAAACAATCACGGGATTTAAGAATGCATGGGATAGACATAAAGGAATTCTGGAGGTCAGGGGTAAGGGGCAACAGACTTCTAGGAAAACAAACTGAACTTACAAGCTCAAATGGGCAGACTGGGTGGGCCATAGGCCCTTATCTGCCGACACTGTCTATGTATCTATGTAGCTTGGCAGAAGACACCAGGAGAAAGGACTGCTACTGCTGTGTGACTGGACTTCTCTACTGGGATTAAAGAAGTAGAACTCTTGTACTTGGAACTTTAATTCAGGGTAAAAAAACTAACAAACAAAACAAAAAAAAGTGTGTGTTTGTCTGAGTTAACTGAACTGAATGGTTATCTGAACAGTTATCTAGATTGTAAATCTCAGGTGATTGAAAGGACTTGATAGCTGTGAGGTTTAAATTACTTGTAGAAAGATCTAGTAAGTAGGGGGTGGCTAGCTGAAGGCTACATTTAAAGACTGCCTAGAAAGAGTTTGCTAGTAGCTTGGCAGAAGACACCAGGAGAAAGGACTGCTGTGTGACTGGACTTCTACTGGGACTATATTGCCCCCTCACTCCTCCCAAAGCTAGTTCTACTTTTATAGGCACAAATTTTGACTGACAACAGGAACTTCCTGTTTGGGAGCAGGAAGTGAGTGATCACAGAACCACCAAAGACCCACCATCCTAGAAGAGGAAGATAGCTCTCCGGCCCCCTCTAGCTGCTGGAGGTCTGCCTCTGAGCAGTAAAGGGGTCTACTGGAAATATAAGATATTCTTGTCTCAGAACAGGACAACCAGGACCTTAAAGGACACACAGGCAGAAAGTAAGGAGAGAGAAAAAAAAAACAGAGGAAAGAGTAAAGATTGCAAACAGCTAAGGGGACAGAAATAAGACATGATGGGAGTGGTGCAGTGGCTGTGGAGCAGCAGTCTTCCAGGAGATGTTCTGGAGGATGCGGTGTTGTCCCATCTGCAGGCACCTCTCTAGGCTGAGGAAGGAGGTTGCTCATCTCCAGGCTGAGTTGGCCGGGATTTGTGGGACCTCCTCTTCCATCCAGGGACCACTAGAGCCACTGCCGTTGCCTCAGAGGTTGCCAAGAAAGAGGAGCGGTTGTACCACAGTGGGCTCAGAGAGGGTGAGGGTGGTGGAACAGAGGTGCATCCCTCCAGTTGTACCTCTCCACAATTCCTATGCCATTCTGGCAAAGTGTGGTTCCTCTATGGAGGCACCCGCAGTGGAGACCAAGGAGGATGCTGGGAAACTCCATAAAGGAGACCCACAGGAGGGTGGCAGGGGACCCGCACGGGGAAGGAAACAACTCCTGGTGGGGGACTCCATTGTTAGGAAGGCAGAACTTGGGGAGAAAGGGGAGAGGGAGGTAAGCTGCCTGCCTGGCGCCATGGCTTGGAGGGACAGGGAGCGAATCCTCAGGATTGCCAGAGCAGCTGCACAGAGGGAGGAGATGGATGTCATTGTCCACCTAGGGACAAATGACCTGGCTAAAAAGGATTAGAGAAGTGCAGGAAGAGTTTGTGGAATTGGGAGGGGCCTTAGACAAGTAGCATGCACGGTGGCCTTCTCGGGAGTGCTGCCATCTATGGCGTGGGAGAGCTAGGGTGTTCCGCACCATAAGTTCAATCAGTGGTTGAAAACTGGTGTGGAGCTCATGGATTAGCTTCATTGGGGACTGGGGTTCACCTGGAGTGATGCAAGCCTATACTGGCATGATGGGCTGCATCTGTCCAGGAGGGGAACCAGGATCCTAGGTGATAGGTTTAAATGCTTCATTGGCAAGCTTTTAAACTAGCCAAGAGGAGAGGCACTGGAAAGGAGGAGGGAAATCCTAGCCCCCCCCCAAAAAATCACAGTAGTAAGTGCGGTAAACACCAACATAGAGGTGTCGATAGGGAGAAGGGCAGGGGTAAATGGAGAAAGTGACAAGGCAAGAAGGACAGAAATGGGGCAAAAGGAGTAAGGCCATCAGGAAATGGAGGTAATGAGTACCAATGCCCATAGTCTGGGCAACAAGCTCCCTGAGCTGGTGGCCTTGATGGAAGAGGATGCCTGGATATAGTAGCAGTCACAGAAACATGGTACACAGAGAACCATGACTGGGATGTTAACATACCAGGGTACACAACCTACAGGAGAGACAGGCGGAGAAGAAGGGGGAGGAGTAGCTCTCTATGTAAAGGAAGGATAAAAAGCAACTGAACAAAAGAGTAAGCGGGGAGAGAGGAGGCACTGTGGGTCACCTTGGAGGCGGAAAGGCACCACAATCCTCACAGGGTTGTGACAGACCTCCATGTCAGGGGAGGGAATGGACAAGGATATGATGAAGGCATTCTTAGAATGGCAGAGAAAGGGAGATATTGTTGATGGAAGACCTGAATATGCCAGATGTTAGCTGGAGCACATTTGCTGCAGCCACATCCAAAGCAGGGCCATTCTTGATGCCCTACAGGTGGCAGGCCTCAGACAGCTAGTTTGGAACCCACTCGTGAGGGAGTAATCTTAGACCTCATACTCTCAAATGGGGACAGTGAGAGGATCTCAGATCTAGAAGTGGGTTGCCATCTGGGAACAAGTGACCATCAACAGTGTGGTTCACGTTAAACTCAGCTACAGAGTCAAGCTATACAAAAGTGAGGGTACTGGACTTCAGGAGGACTGACTTTGGCAAGATGGGAGAGTGCCTCAGAAAAGCACTAGCAAAAAGGCTAGAAGGAGGCGTGGAGCAACAATGGGGAATCATCAATACTGCCATCACAGAGGCAACAAGCCTTTGTGTTAAGCAAATAAACAAATCAAAATGAAAGAAAAAGCCACTATGGTTCTCAAAAGAGGTGGCTGTGAAAGTCAGGAAGAAAAAGAAAGCATTCCGGAAGTATAAGCAAACACAGAAGGAGCAGGACAGAGAGCTGTACCAGTTAATGCAGAAGGAAGCAGGGAGGGAAGTCAGAATAGCAAAGGCCCAAACTGAGGAAAAGATAGCCCACTCGGTTAAGAAGGGGGATAAAACCTTTTATAGGTACATCAGCGAGTGTAGAAAGACAGAGGGATAGTGAGGCTGAATAGAATGAACGGTGGGTGGGCAGAGGGAGACAGTGAAAAAGCAGGGATACTGAATGAATATTTCTGCTCTGTATTCACAAAAGAGGAGGGGGAAGTGCCTAATCCAATTAACAGAAGCATTCTTGATAGGGGGGCCGATCCCAGTCCTTTCACAGAAGAAAGGGTTCTGCAAGAACTCCTAAAACTGAAGGTGGACAAAGCAATGGGGCCTGATGGAATTCACCCAGAATTCTAAAAAGAATTAAGGGGGAACTAGTGAAACCACTGGCTACTCTTTTAATAAATCATGGGAGGATGGTGTGGTACCGAGGACTGGAGGAAGGTGGATGTGATTCCCCTTCACAAAAGTGGGACGAAGACAGAGGCAGGAAACTACAGACCTGTCAGTCTGACCTCTGTGGTAGGGAAAGTGATGGAGTCACTTCTGAAAGAAAGAATAGTTGAGTACCTAGAGGCCAGTGGGGCACAGGACCCAAGGCAGCATGGGTTCACAGCGGGAAGGTCATGTCAGACGAATCTAATAGATTTCTTTGACTGGGTGACCAGACTAGTAGACCAGGGAGGGGCTGTGGACATGGCCTACCTAGACTTTAGCAAGGCATTTGACACAGTCCCACACAAAAGATTAGTAGTTAAATTAACCAGCCTGGGAGTGGGTCCCAGGGTGGTAGCCTGGGTAAAACATTGGCTGGACAACAGGACACAGAAGGTAATTGTAAATGGAGTCCACTCTGAAGAAAGAGGGGTTACTAGTGGGGTACCGCAGGGTTCAGTATGGGTCCAGTCCTTTTAATGTCTTCATAAGTGACATTGCAGAGGGACTGGAAGGAAAGAATGCATCTTTGCAGATGACACAAAGATCTGCAACAGGGTTGATACACAAGGAGGCATGGAAAGGATGAGAAGGACTTGGCAAGGTTGCAGGAATGGTCAGAGTATGGCAGCAAGTTCAATGCAAAAGTGCAAAATAATGCACCTGGGAAACAAGAACCCAGGGGAAGAATACACAAGGGGGAGGTAGTAACAACAAAAAAAAAGGAAAGGGACCTGGGGGTAATCATATCAGATGACCTTAAGGTTAGCAAGCAATGTGTGAAGGCAGTAGAAAGGGCTGGGGGGATACTGGGATGCATAGGGAGATGCATCAGCAGCAGAAAACAGGAAGTTGTTATCCCTCTGTACAGACAGTTGGTGAGACCCCATCTGGAGTACTGTGTCCAGTTCTGGAGACCCCATCTCCGTAAAGACAGACAGGATAGAGGCAGTCCAGAGGAGGGCAACTAAAATGGTGCAGGGTCTGCAAGAGAAGCCGTATGAGGAGAGACTAAAGGAGCTTAATATGTATACCCTTGAGGAAAGCAGGGAGAGGGGGGACATGATAGAAACTTTTAAGTACCTCAGTGGAATCAACAAAGTCCAAGAGGGTAGCATCTTTCAGAAAAAGAGACGTGCAAGAACAAGGGGACACAATTTAAAGATAGAGGGGGGGGCGGTTCAGGGGCAATGTGAGGAAGTATTATTTCACAGAGAGGGTAGTGGATGCATGGAACAGCCTTCCTGAGGAGGTTGTGGGGTCTAAAACTGTGGGAGAATTCAAGAATGCTTGGGACAAACATAAGGTAATTCTTGTGGAGGGTAGGAAGAAATAGGCTGTAGGTTAACTAGGATCTGCGGCCTATCCTGTAGGTAGGGAAATGGGCAGACTAGATGGGCCAAGCGGTCCTTATCTGCCGTCAAAGTCTATGTTTCTATGACCACATCCTGCAAAGGGCGGTACCTGACCAACTCCACAGGGGACGACCTACCCAGAGGGGCCTCAAAATTGAACCCACTTGAGTAATGATCGGACAACCGACTGGTTCCACCACTAAATCGGAGGCGTCTCTCTTCAGGAGGAAGACCAGGTCAAGAGTGTGACCTCCCTTGTGTGTAGTTGAGGAAACAACCTGTGTAAAGCCCAGAGATGTCATCACCTGCAGGAAATGTTGACCAAAAAGTGAAGATTCATCATCAACCCAGGCATTGAAGTCGCCCAGAACCATCAGTCTGGGTGACTCCAATGCCATGCTGGTGGCGAAGTCTGCTATTTTCTGCAGGAATAGCTTCTCATCACCTGGTTGACGGTAGATGAGGGCAATCCTGCACCTGAGACCAGCTATCACAGTACACTCAAATGACCTGGCCTCCTCGACTGGTACGCCAGTTAGGCCCAATTCGGTCTTGAAACAGACCGCACCCCGACCCCGCGGTCCAGTCTCATGTGATGTATAACCGAGTACCCAGTGGGAACAGCGCTCTAAAAAAGGGGCCGATTCTATCCAATGAGAGTTCGTATTGCAAACAGATTCGCTCAGCAACAAAGTTCGAAATAAGACCAGTCTTGTTGCAGACAGATCTGGCATTGCATAACAGCGCCCGAGTTGGATGAGGTTGGCGAGCTGACCCAACTACTTGCCCTCCCAAACTGGAACAATAATAATAATAATCTTTATTTATTTTGTGCCTTTCAATTATCAAGGTGCATTACAAAACAGAACAGCAGAAAAAAACATGCACAGTAAGACACGAATTCTAATAGTAATCTCAATAAGCTTTGCTCCATAAGTAGGTCTTCAATGCCTGTTTAAGCCCCCCACGGTCACACACTCCCGCAGCCAGTGGGGTAGAGAATTCCAAAGGACTGGTGCCACATACAGAAATGCATGGACCCCTGAAGATTTCAAAGCTACCCTTGGAATCTCTAGCAACTCCTTGTCGGACAAACGGAGCAGTTGCTCCGGGCAGTAAGGAGACAGAAGCTCTTTCAGGTAGTCAGGGCCAAGTCCATGTAGGGCTTTATATGTCAGTAATCCAACTTTAAAGGTGATCCGCCACTGAACTGGCAGCCAGTGTAGTTCATGCAGCACTGGTATGATATGGGATGTCCAAGGAGTCCCCGTGAACAACCGGGCCACAGCGTTGTGCACCAGCTGCAGGCAGTGGATATCAACCCCCGAAAGCCCAAAGTACAGGGAGTTGCAGTAATCAAGGCGTGAGGTCACAAAGGTGTGGATCAGCGTGGGAAGGTCGCCAGATGGAACAAGGTGTTTGATCCTAGCGATGTTCCTTAGATAGTAAAAGTATGACTTAACGACAGCCGACACCCGAGATCAAAGTGTCAGCTTGTCGTCAATCATCACCCCTAGGTCACGCACCAGTTCAGAGGTTAGGAGCTGGGTGCCCACCAGAAAAAGTCCTGAGGGCAGACAGCCCCCCCCCCCCATCTGGCAACCAGGATCCACAACCATCACCTCCATCTTCCCTGAGTTCAACTTCAGCCAGCCGGAATTCATCCAATCCTGGATTTCAGCAAGACCGTTATTAAATACCGAGAGTGCTCTATCCTGGTCAGGTGGAAAAGACAGGTAGAGCTGGGTATGATCAGCATAGCAGTGAAACCTCAGCCCATACCTTCTTACAATGTCTCCGAGGGGCAGCATATACATCGCGAACAACATGGGGAACAGCACGGAGCCCTGAGAGACCCCACAAGACGGAGGGCAAAAGTCGAAAGAATAAATCCCTGACACAACCCTCTGAGTTCTACCGGGGAGGAAAGACCTAAACCATCTCAGAACTGAACCAGTAAGGCCACAAATAAACCTCAAGCAACACCCCATGATCCACAGTGTCAAAGGCTGAAGAGAGATCGAGAAGCACCAAGATGGAGCAGCTTTTACTATCTCTCACCATCAGAAGATCAATGAGCACCCGAATCAGTGCAATCTCAGTGCTGTGTCTCTTACAAACAAGCATTTGTCAATGCCGAATGTTGCTTGCTTGCTTGTATGTGCTGTGTAGGTATTTGGAAGTCAGTGGAGTGCAAATATTGAAAATTTGCAAACTTACCAGCGTGCGTAGGGAGTGCGCAACGCAGGCTCGTAAAACAGTCATTTTTAGGAATTTTGTCACCAAATTTTCAACATAGCCATTTTAAGACCTCTGCTCATGAACGGTGTCACTGTGATTTTCTTAATGTGTCCCATACATTGATTTCAGCACACCGACTGCACCATTGTGCACTAGAGGCGGAAAAACGTTTGGGCAAGAAGTTTTGAAAATGACAGCTGTACTGCTCATAAGGAGGTGTGGTAAAATGGCAATGTTGGAAATCTGGAGTGGAAATATTGAAAATTCGTAAACTTACGAGCATGCGTAGGAAGTGCGAACGCAAGGTAGTAAAACAGTCATTTTAGGAATTTTGTCACCAAATTTCAACATAGCCATTTTAAGACCTCTGCTCATGAACAGTGTCACTGTGATTTTCTTAATGTGTCCCATACATTGATTTCAAGACACCAACTGGCGCCATTGTGCGCTACATGGGCGGAAACACGTTTTGGGCAAGATGTGAAAAATGGCAGCTATACTGCTCACAAGGAGGTGTGGTAAAATGACAATGTTGAAATCTGGAATGAAAATCTTGAAAATCCACATAGAACTTCTGAGCCTGCATGGGAAGCGCAAACGCAGGCTCGTAAAACAGTCATTTTTAGGAATTTTGTCACCAAATTTTCAACATAGCTATTTTAAGATCTCTGCTCATGAACAGTGTCACTGTGATTTTCTTAATGTGTCCTATACAGTGATTTCGCACACCGACTGAGCCATTGTGCGCCATAGGGCGGAAACATGTTTTGAAGTAGATGTGAAAAATGACAGCTATACTGCTCATAATGAGGTGTGGTAAAAAGACAATGTTGAAAATCTGGAGTGAAAATATTGAAAATTCGCAAACTTACGAGCGTGCGTAGGAACTGCTCAATGCATGCTCGTAAAACAGTCATTTTTAAGAATTTTTTCACCAAATTTTCAACATAGGCTTTTTGAGAGCCCACCTTATGAATACTGGCAGTGTCGTTTCATTAATCGGTGTGGGAAGGTGATCTCACACAGTGACTGCGAAATCACCCTTCGGGCCCGAGTAACGCCATGACAGTGCAAGAATTCATGAGGAGGGGTCCCAAAAACCCCATGTTGAAAATTTGGTGCAAAAATTCCAAAAAATGCCTGAGATATGCAACAAAGTTGAAAAAAACCCTCTCTATCCCATTATACAGCTTACCGGCATTTCCTCAGTTCACGGTCGGCTTTGAAGAGTGCAGACGTGTTCCCGGTCCACCGAAGATCGTCGCGCCAGACTCCCAAGGTAAGTATGGGGTGGGGGTGTGGGGAGGCAGGTGCGCAGTGGGTGGGTGCGGGTTGTGGGGAGAGGGGCAGGGAGACTACGAGGGACCGTTTTTATTTACAGGGTTTTTGTTTTAAAGGCTGCGGGGCGTTTGCCACGCTGGGTGAGCTCTGAGCGTGGCAGCTGAAACTGTTTGGGGGCTGGAGCTGACGGGGGATTGGGCACCCCGTGGAAAATATGACAAGCTTTGCCACGCTGGGGTGGGCTCGGCAGCGTGGCACCGTTACCGGGATAGGTGGAGCCTATGGGGATTGGCACCCCTGGCCGGTTATGCGATGGGAGTTGCCACGCTTGGGGTGGGCACCCAGCGTGGCATGTGCAATTCTGTTTGGTGGGGAGGAGCTAGCAGCCGACAGAGGATTGGGCACCCTGTCAGCTTATACAGTGTGAGGCGAGCACAGCAGTGTGTGTGTGTAGGGGCGCGCTGGTATGAGCAGGCGATATCTTATCGCTGCTCACTGAAGCGTAGCTCCCTTTCAACTGTACTCTACTGCATTTTGGAGCTGTCATAGACAGCTCCAGCAGGCATTGGAGAACTGGGGCCGCGCCTGCAAACACACTGACTGAATTGGAAGAGGGCTGCCACACCTCCGAAAACTCAGATGATGGCACTATGTTTCTTGCACATGCGTGCAAGCAACATAAAAATGGATTGGAAGGACTCGTAAATGTTATGGATGGTCAAATGGTTCTCCGGCTGTACAAATGTACATACACGATAGTAACTCTACCTCTCTCTACCCCTTTAAAATGAATTGTCGGGAATGCAAATAGGCTGTTTCTGCTTATTTAATACTCTATTTTCATTCCAATATGGTTTCTTGCATTTCTATTCCATTATGCATTTCAAAAGTTCAATTTTCCATGTGAATGAATCAGTTCAGAGTTCAGAAGTTAAGCTTTCAGTATATGTTTCAATTCAAAGTTCAAAATTAAGCTTTCAGCATGTGTTAACGTTTCAGAACTCTACTTTGTTCCCTTCATCAGATCCTGAAAGCTAAAAAAATAAGAAAATATATTTAATGCCCCATGTAATTATTTATTTAAACAGTTAAATTAGAGATATAAAGAACAAACTTCCAAAATTCACCTTCTTAGGACCACAACTACTGTGACATACCTTCTGTAAAGTTTAGGGTTGTCTCAAAACAATTTATATTCATTTCTGTTTAAACTGTATTATTCTTTTAATGCCTAAGAGGACAACAAGACAAAGAAATATATGTATATATTGTGGTAATACATTCAGTATATCCTACCTATATCAAAACGTTTTTTAATTTTATTTTATCTAAATTATTGTTCAGTTTACCTTGAAATGCTGATGGAACTCTCATGCTCTGTGTTTAAATACTGTGGCCCAGATATTCAAACTGAGCCAGGCTGTGGTGCAAGCTTGGACACAGCGCAACTTCGCAGCGCAGGGGTGTGGACTGGGCAATATTCAACAGAGCTGCGCCATGGCACAGCATCGTTGAATATCGCGCCCTGGCCACCCGCAGTGTGCATGGTGCAGTGGTACTGCGCCAGCGCAAGTGGCCAGAGTGGAGCATGGGGATGCACTAGCCCAAGTTCCATTGCGCTATGCGCAGCAACCGCGATATTCAAAAGTTGACATGCAAATGGGGCCATAATGTATGCAAGGTGCAAATGGGGCCATTTGCATGTCATTATGCCCCCATTTGCATGCAGGTGCGCCGATCCCTGACAACTGGTGCCTGGCACCCTGCCAGGCAGCAGCCATCGGGGACTGATGCCCCCAGCAGCCGGCAATGTGCTCCACAGCCCAATCACGGGCTGCAGTAAAATATAGTACAATCCAAACTCCCTGGTGGTCCAGGGGACCGCTGTGTGCCCGATCGTGGGCATTAATGAAATAACCCCAAACTCCCTGGTGGTCCAGTGGACTGCTGTGTGCCCGATTGCAGGCATTTGTAATAATGAAATAACCCCAAACTCCCTGGTGGTCCAGTGGACCACTGTGTGACCGATCGTGAGCATTTGTAATAAATATCCCCAAACTCCCTGGTGGTCCAGTGGACGCTGTGTGCCAGATTGTGGGTATTAGTAATAAAACTAAAATATGTCCAATATCAAGTGGTGGTCTAGGTGCCCCCTCCCACCGTCCACTGAGCCCCACCTCCTGCTCCCTCCCCGGTCAGCTGGTGGGCAGCAGCACCTCACCCGCCTGTCGCCCGCAGCTTCGCCAACTGACACGTCTTGTAATGAGGCTGCCCAGCGGTGAGTTATCGGAGCGTGTAGCGTGATAATCCATACTATTAGCATTCCATATGTAAATGGACTATTCACATATCTGGAAATGTAGTGATAGTATGGGCTGCACACCTATTGGCTCACGCTGTGGACCAATGGGCGTACAGCCCTATCGACGGTGTCAGTCAGGCGGGCGGCGGGCAGCAGGCAGGTGGGTGCTGCCCGCCGCTGACCGGGGGTGGTGAGTCTCAGTGGTGGGTGAGGGGTACCCCAGACCACCACGGTATTGACATTTTTAGTTTTTATTACTAATGCCCGTGATCGGGCACACAACTGTCGACTGGACCACCAGGGAGTTTGGGGATATTTATTACAACTGCCCGCGATCAGGCGCACAGTGGTCCACTGGACCACCAGGGAGTTTGGGGACATTATTTATATTCGTAGCCCACGATTGGGCTGACAGCGGTCCACTGGACCACCAGGGATATTTGACAGACTTCTGCATTGTTTTTACAAATGCCCGTGATCGGGCATGGGGGAGGCGCCACCAGGTGCAGCCGGAGCTCGGGTGGCCACCCACAGGTGGCAGCTGCCGTGTTATGCCCTGCAATGCGACAGCTCACCTGTGGGTGGCCATCCGTTGTTCCTTTTTTTGGGGGGGATCAACTTTGTGCTGGCACAGGTAGGGGTTGAGCATGCATGGCTCTGCACATCCCGGGCTGAATATTGGGCTGTGTAGGGTATGCATGGGCATGCCCCCCCACCTGCGCCTGCATACATTACTGATGCGCTCCGGCGCATTGGGATTCATGCCGCACACTTTTCCCTTTTGAATATCGTGCCAGGGCACATCAGTGGGTCGTGCATGGTGCAACACTGTTGTGCCATGTGCAACCCTTTTGAATATCTGGGCCTGTGTGTATTGGAACTTAAAACATATAAAGTGAGAGTCCATGCAGTTGTCCATTGCAGCATTCTTAACAATGCCTGAAGTGTGTGAACAGGTTGCCAAAATTAGTGGCTTACCTTTCGTGGAAAGACGAACCCCTGTTCCATATTTTGCTTATTTCAGGTACATTTCAATTTGCAATAGTCCTTTTGCTTAAGGAGGAGGGTCCCTTATTTTTATTTTTATCAGGCTTGCGGTTGAATTTAAATCCTCGGTACCGCCGCCATTGAACTCAGATGCCAGTTGCATTTCCTTTGTTCACATGCTGCTTCTCCATCCAGCTTTGGAAGAGGCCAGGCCATGGTTTTCACAATGCACACTGCACTGTGAAGACGTCACTGGGCATGACTGTCTCCTGCGGCTCGGTCTTTCAACTGAAAGAAACCACTATCTACCAAAACTGGCTGAAGTGGTCCCTCCTGCCAAAAGGGTTTAAAAAAAAATGGGAAGTTAGAGATAGGTCTGTAGTTTGCCAGACAGTTTGGGTCCAGAGAAGCTTTCTTCAGGAGGGGTGTTACCACTGCCTCCTTCAGGGAGCTAGGAAATTCACCTGACTCAAGGGAGCACCAGACTATCTGCACCAAATCTGGGCCAGTGATGTCACAACAACCCAAAATCAGGGTAGTTGGGTCCAGATCTAAACTAAAGCATGTAGGGTGCATACCCTGGACAATCCGCATAACATCCATGATCTTCAGCCGGTCGAAGGTACTCCAAGAGAAGTGAGGGACAGTGGCCGAGCACCGATCACCAACATCTCCCATAGAGTGTGTCGAACTGATCTCCCCCCTGATGTCAGCCACCTTATCAGCAAAGAACCAAGCAAGCTCTTCACATTCCAATTGTGAAAAGGCTCTTCGCACCTGCAGACATGCTGGGTTGCACAGCCCGTCCATAGTTCGAAAGAGCTGAGCCGGTTGGTTCTGAGTGGCAGCAATCACCTCAGACAGGAACTCCGCCTTCTTACAGGCAATTGCTGACTGATAGAGTTGGTAGTGCTTGAGCAGTCTAAGATGGTCAGCCTCCAGGGCAGATTTCCGCCAACAATACTCTAACCTTCATCCTAGTCGCTGAAAGTCCCTCAGGTTCCCATCAAACCACAGGGACTGAGGGCAGAGGAAGAGAGAATGAACACGGACTGGAGTGATGGAATCCAGAGCTGTGGCAATGACCTTGTTATAGGCCAGGACCAGAGCTTCAGGATTCCTGCTTGCCACAGGAAAATCTGATGGATCAAGCACCACCACTAGGCCCTCAGGACTTAAGTCCTGTAAAAGGCGGTACCTGACCACCTCCACAGGGTTAAACCCATGCGAGGGGGATGCAAAAATTGAATTTCATGGTGCAATGGTCAGACCATCCAACAGGTTCTACCACCACGTCCGAGGCCTCGATCCCCATGAGGAAAACCAAGCTAAGGGAATGACTGTGTTTATGCGAAGCAGAGGTAACAATCTGTGTAAGGCCCAGTGATGTCATCAACTGGAGGAAGTGTTGTCCAGATGCCATATCTATCACGAAGTCCGCTACTTCCTGAAGGAATAGTTTCTCATCCCTGGTTGGACTGTAGATGAGGACTATCCTACAGCCTACACCTGCTACAACAGTACACTCAAAAGACCTGGCATCCTCAACCGGTACACTTGTGAGGCCCATTTCGGTCTTGAAACAGACTGCCACCCCCCACTCCTGCGGTCCAATCTCGAGCGGTGTATCACCGAATACCCAGCTTGAATCGCAGCCTCAAGTATGGGGCCAGCATTTTTATCCAGCCAGGTTTCGGTGATGCAAGCCAGATCTGTTGTTCCGAAAAGATCTGCTATAATTGCAGTCTTGTTCTTAACTGATCTGGCATTGCACAACACCGCTCAAGTTGGACGGGTCTCGTGGACTGCCCTGACCACCTGCCCGCCTATAGTGGTGGTGTCCTTGGGTATGGAAACTAGGCATGGCAGACCATGCTCCAGGATCCATTTCACCCCAGGGCGTCTTCTGAACTTAACTACCCGGATGCGAGTGCCCCACTCATCCATCCTCAGCTGTATGCTCCCCCGGCCCCTACGAACAATACCTAGTGCTCTACAGTGCTGATAGGTGGAAAATGGTAGAGGTGGGAGGGAGGGTGTTGGGCGTGGAGAGTGGAGGATGGATAGCACATGACCTGGGGGGAAGATCCACAACACATATCGCAGGCCAAAAACCCAACACAAGGAGGAAAAAAAACACACAACCTCCATAAATCTCCCACAGGAGAGAGAGAAACACTAAACAACAAAAAATCAAAAATATACCCCCCTTTCCCCGGACCTCCCCCTCACTCTCACCAAGAGGGGAGAATCGGAAAATAGAATAATTTAGTTCAAACTCCCACCCACCAAGACAAAATTATACAAAAATTAATTAAAAACCAGATCAGGATCTACAGTCTCTAGCTAAATAAGTCCAAAAAGCAAAGTTAAGTCACCATAGGGAGTCACTTCAAGGAAATTAAAGTTACAATGTAAAATCCATCCAGAGTATTCAGATGTAGGATTAATAAAAATAAAATAAATAAATAAATGATGCAATTTCTGCCTCCAGCAACTAAATGAAATGAACAGTACAGTTTCAAATTCCCAGGTTCTCTCACCACCTGAGACCTGATAAAACCAGGCACTCTCACTGCCGGGAACATAAAAATAAAATAAACAGTACTGGTTTCAAATCCCAGGCCCTCTCACTACCTGGGGGTCCAAGATAATTGGGCACTCTCAGTCCCCAAAGTACAATAAAAAAAATTGTTTTAGTGAACTCGTTTCCAGAAAGTACACTCCGAAGGCCAAAAAAAACCCTGAAATGAAGTCACTTTGAAGGTTCAGAGCTCAATAATAATCCAGATGTTTAAGGACGAGCCAGACACCTTAAAAACCCTTTTGTGAGGACTTTCCACAGGAAATGTCAGCCCACCACCTCGGCACCCAGTTTTATGCCTGCCCACCAGCTGGTCAAAAAAGGGGCCTGGGAGAGACCTTAAGCCTATCGACCGGCTCCCCAGTCGAATCAGGCCCTGACCACCCAGGCAGAAACAGACTCCTGAGGCTAGCCACCCACAATTTCAGGGTAACTGCTTCCAGTCTGGTAAACTCCACATGTCACCATCACATACCACAGTAGAATTAAGACAAGGCAGCAAAACTTCAAAGATAAGATTCCTTTAACTTTCCATACCACACAATCTTTGCTCTCTTCTAAGCATCCCATAAGCCATGTAAAACACTATGGTTCCTTCAAAAATGAAATATAATCCACAGTATTTCCTCTAGGATGTACAACTACAAAATCCTCGACTCACTCGTAGTCCCAACCTGGTCCGGTTAAAGCAAGCAATATATCCCAAAAACGATCTCAACAGGGACCCAACTCCAACGTATCACCAGGCAGTCCACTCACTCGCTCCAACAGCCTGCAGAATATCGCAACGTCAGACACCATGGCAAAATACCTGGAGCTGCTGGCAAAAGCAGCACAAGCAGACAGAATTACCATCAGTCTTGGAGCGGGCAGACTAAGATCCAGCAACCCTCATACAGTCGCAGCTTTCATACAGGAGTCACTAATGGTTGCACTAATAATATGTTTGGTAGATGAGAAAGAACCCAATTTAACAAAAAATGCAAATAAAACAAAGTTAAAACCATGTAAAATAACTAAAAATGAGCTAAAACGGATCACTGCTGTGCTACATGGTGCTACAACGATGGACAGCCCTACACGGCCACCATTCCAAACTAAATTTCCAAAACACAAAACACAGGAGGGAGAATGGGACTTCTCTGTTTAACAACAGGAAGTGGAGGTGACTCAAGCAAGGATAGGCATCTGAGCCTGATCACAAGCTCTGGAGGCGATCATCAATGATCAGATTATCGAGAATCTGGACTGATTCCAGCTGCTAAATGAGAGTCAGTATGGGCTCACTGGTCGAGGTCAGGCTAGGCCAACCAGTTTATCTTTTTTGAAGATGCAACAAAGGACGCAGATGGAAGAAGGCGGCTGAAGTAAATATATGTCGATTTAGTAAAGGATTCCTCATGAGAAGTTGGTTCTGAAATGAAAGAAATTTGGAATTTCAGGAACTATGGCACAGGGGATAGATAGCTGGTTAAGAAATGATTCTGTCCCGTTTCATCTTGGTCACACCTGGAAATGAGCCTTGACATAGTGTGCCTTCCACAGTCACAATTTTCAAAAATAATTAAAGAGATTAACCAGCTTAAAAGAATTGTGATTTGCACCTCTTACATCGATGCCTTGCTTCTGCAACATACTTTAGATGTATATGCCACCAAAAAATACTGCAGTATTTTAGATGCAGCAGCGCTCTTAAATTGTCTCCCACTGGGTCTCCTGTACTTCCTGGTTTGTAGAGTCACCTACGCTCCACTCCCACACTCAGCCTTGTTATGACGTGTATCCAGGGTGAGCGCAGGGATGCACTCCATTATTATCTATGGGGGGAGCAGCTTTCCCATTCTTTTTATATATTTTAATGGATATTTGGTGAGTAATCAAGAGCATCGGTGGACTAACAAGGAGAGGTGACAAGCATGTGATACTTTAACTTGCACAGTAAGGAGAAGTGACAGTCATGTGATACTTTACTATGTACAGTAGGGAGAGGTGACAGGCATGTGATACTTTAACATATACAGTAAGGAGAGGTGACAGGCATGTGATACTTTACTATGTACAGTAGGGAGAGGTGACAGGCATGTGATACTTTAACATATACAGTAAGGAGAGGTGACAGGCATGTGATACTTTAACATGTACAGTAAGGAGAGGTGACAAGCATGTGATACTTTACTATGTACAGTAGGGAGAGGTGACAGGCATGTGATACTTTAACATATACAGTAAGGAGAGGTGACAGGCATGTGATACTTTAACATGTACAGTAAGGAGAGGTGACAAGCATGTGATACTTTAACTTGTGCAGTAAGGAGAGGTGACAGTCATGTGATACTTTAACATGTACAGTAAGGAGAGGTGACAAGCATGTGATACTTTAACATATAAAGTAGAGGTGACAGGCATGTGATACTTTAACATGTACAGTAAGGAGAGGTGACAAGCATGTGATACTTTAACTTGCACAGTAAGGAGAAGTGACAGTCATGTGATATTTTACTATGTACAGTAAGGAGAGGTGACAGGCATGTGATACTTTAACATGTACAGTAAGGAGAGGTGACAGTCATGTGATACTTTACTATGTACAGTAAGGAGATGTGACAGGCATGTGATACTTTAACTTGCACAGTAAGGAGAAGTGACAAGCATGTGATACTTTACTATGTACAGTAGGGAGAGGTGACAGGCATGTGATACTTTAACATATAAAGTAGAGGTGACAGGCATGTGATACTTTAACTTGCACAGTAGGGAGAGGTGACAGGCATGTGATACTTTAACATGTACAAGAAGGAGAGGTGACAAGCATGTGATACTTTAACATATAAAGTAGAGGTGACAGGCATGTGATACTTTAACATGTACAGTAAGGAGAGGTGACAAGCATGTGATACTTTAACTTGTACAGTAAGGAGAGGTGACAGTCATGTGATACTTTAACATGTACAGTAAGGGGAGGTGACAAGCATGTGATACTTTAACTTGTACAGTAAGGAGGGGTGACAGTCATGTGATACTTTAACATGTACAGTAAGGAGAGGTGACAGGTATGTGATACTGTAACATATACAGTAAGGAGAGGTGACAGGCGTGTGATACTTTACTATGTACAATAAGGAGAGGTGACAGGCATGTGATACTTTAACATGTACAAGAAGGAGAGGTGACAAGCATGTGATACTTTAACATATAAAGTAGAGGTGACAGGCATGTGATACTTTAACATGTACAGTAAGGAGAGGTGACAAGCATGTGATACTTTAACTTGTACAGTAAGGAGAGGTGACAGTCATGTGATACTTTAACATGTACAGTAAGGAGAGGTGACAAGCATGTGATACTTTAACTTGTGCAGTAAGGAGAGGTGACAGTCATGTGATACTTTAACATGTACAGTAAGGAGAGGTGACAGGCATGTGATACTTTAACATGTACAAGAAGGAGAGGTGACAAGCATGTGATACTTTAACATATAAAGTAGAGGTGACAGGCATGTGATACTTTAACATGTACAGTAAGGAGAGGTGACAAGCATGTGATACTTTAACTTGTACAGTAAGGAGAGGTGACAGTCATGTGATACTTTAACATGTACAGTAAGGAGAGGTGACAAGCATGTGATACTTTAACTTGTGCAGTAAGGAGAGGTGACAGTCATGTGATACTTTAACATGTACAGTAAGGAGAGGTGACAGGCATGTGATACTTTAACATGTATAGTAAGGAGAGATAACATGCATGTGATACTCTAAAATGTACAGTAAGGAGAGGTGACAGGCATGTGATACTCTAAATTGTACAGTAAGGAGAGGTGGCAGGCATGTGATACTTTAACATGTATAGTAAGGAGAGATAACATGCATGTGATACTCTAAAATGTACAGTAAGGAGAGATGACAGGCATGTGATACTCTAAAATGTACAGTAAGGACAGATGACAGTAATGTGATACTTTAACATGCACAGTAAGGAGAGGTGACAGTCATATGATACTTTAACGTGTACAGCAAGGAGAGGTGACAAGCATGTGGTACTTTACTATGTACAGTAAGGAGAGGTGACAGGCATGTGATACTCTAAAATGTACAGTAAGGAGAGGTGACAGGCATGTGGTACTTTACTATGTACAGTAAGGAGAGGTGACAGGCATGTGATACTCTAAAATGTACAGTAAGGAGAGGTGACAGGCATGTGGTACTTTACTATGTACAGTAAGGAGAGGTGACAGTCATGTGATACTTTAACATGTACAGTAAGGAGAGGTAAAATGCACGTGCTACTTTAACATGTATAGTAAGGAGAGATGACAGGCATGTGATACCCTAAAATGTACAGTAAGAAGAGGTGACAGGCATGTGATACTTTACTATGTACAGTAAGGAGAGATGACAGGCATGTGATACTCTAAAATGTACAGTAAGGAGAGATGACAGGCATGTGGTACTTTACTATGTACAGTAAGGAGAGGTGACAGGCATGTGATACTTTAATTTGTACAGTAAGGACAGATGACAGTAATGTGATACTTTAACATGTACAGTAAGGAGAGGTGACAGTCATGTGATACTTTAACGTGTACAGTAAGGAGAGGTGACAGGCATGTGATACTTTAACTTGTACAGTAAGGACAGATGACAGTAATGTGATACTTTAACATGTACAAGAAGGAGAGGTGACAAGCATGTGATACTTTAACATGTACAGTAAGGAGAGATGACATTCATGTGATACTTTAACATGTGCAGTAAGGAGAGGTAAAATGCATGTGATACTTTAACATGTATAGTAAGGAGAGATGACATGCATGTAATACTCTAAAATGTACAGTAAGGAGAGGTGACAGGCATGTGATACTTTAACATGTACCGTAAGGAGGGGTGACAGGCAAGTGAAACTCTAACATGTACAGTAAGGAGAGGTGACAGGCATGTGATGCTTTAACATATACCATAAGGAGAGATGACAGTCATGTGATACTCCAACATGTACAGAAAGGAGAGGTGACAGGTATTTGATATTTTAACATGTAAAGTGAAGAGGGATGACAAACATGTGATACTTTAACATGTACAGTAAGACTGTGTGGTAAGATGATGGGAGGCTGTGTCCACAACCAATGCAGACACTGCTGATTAGCTCCCCTACCAACTGTAACCAACAGATTCTCATGGATGGATCAAGCAACCAGTGCCCTACCCAGATATTGCAGCTGTTGTCACCCTCCAGAGGAACATGTGCTCAAGGGATCTGGAGTCTGGAAGCTTGATTCACTTCCAAAATGTGGTCTCATAGCTGGCAGCAGAAAGTGCTCCCACTCTGATCATTTGGCCTTCAATAAGTTTGAGGGAGCTAGTACGCCTAGAGGGTTAGCGCACCAGGCTGTAAATCTACAGAGCCATCAGACCTGGGTTTGAATCCCACAACTTCCACCTGCATATTCTGTAACCTTGGGCAAATCATGCAACGTTCCTGTGCTTAATTCTCTCTGGCTTATACCTGGCAATGAGCACTGGTGGTATGTCCCTTTCTTGATCAAAAATTCTAAATATTTAATAAATTATGATGTATTAAAATAACTGTAATCAGTCCAAGAAATAGTGATATTGATGACATGAATGCCTTCATGTGCATTGTTACACTAAATAATCTCAATAACAATAAGAATGCGATGTGTTGGCCAGCTTGGTGGCCTGGCAGTACTGCCCGCCACACCGGTGACCTGGGATCGGTAGCAATTTTGGGTTGCTGGTGGCTAGCCATGGAGAAGGTGCAGGTCCAATGGTTTGCTGTCCTCTCCTGGGGAGGTGTGCTGCTTCCATCAAATGACTGCCACCAGGTGGAGATCTGGTGGCAGTGCGGGCCTTCAGGACAGCAGAGAAAGGGAGGGAGCTGCAGGACTTCGGCGCCACCCATGCCTCCTCATGCATGCACATCTGTGAGCTTCCCCAGCATGGGGACTGGAGAGAAAATGGAAAAATCTAGGGCCTGGGTTTGTGAAGCCACGCCCATGTCTTGACAGTCTGATCTGCCACACCAGTCATAGTGTGACTCTGGATAAGTCTGCCAGGGATGCAGGGGAATGGCCCTCCCCGTCCTGCTCCGCCATGGGGGGAACTCCATGGGGGAATGAGCTCCCAGCCCGGGTAGAGGTAAGGGATGACCACCGAGCACAGGGACAGGGCTGATTGCCATCCAGGTCTGCCAAGGGGGATTAAAACATTTATGAAAAAAGAGAATGCAGCGTGTTTGGCGATTATGCTATTAACCAAACACACAGGACGAGTTGCATCTAGTACAAACAGATCACAGATTTATGCTTTGAGTGCAGCTTATAGCGCCCAAAAAGCTAAAAATCAGTCATGATACACAACACCATATTTGTTTTTTTATAATAACCTCTTTATTAAAATGTACAAACGTGAGACAATCAGCACCACATTCGTTGACTGTGAGTGCTGCATTGCGTACCTTTGATTCAGACAGTAGTAAATAATTGGGTTGTACATCGCAGAGCTCATGGCAAGCCAGAAGATGGCGAGATACACTTGCTGGATGTATTTTTCTCCATATATATCACTGCTGAAGCTTCCCAAGATGAAATATAAATGATACGGCAGCCAGGAGATAGCGAACATTATCACGGCCACTATCATCATCCTCACAACCTGTAACAAATGAAGAAAGAAGCACATAACATCTGGAAAGTGTTAGATTACACACATTTTTTAAAATTTACTGTATGTTTTTCCACTTTGTCACACTGGTGGCTCTCCTCAGCTTTACCCCTGCACCCAGCCCTGTCACCTGTCTTTCCCAGGACTTATCTCCACCACCTTACCCTCCCTGGCTTCCCTGCTGAGGTGAACCATCATAGGGGGACGACAACCATACCCCCGACAGAGCTAAAGTGTGATTCACTGGTGGGTACCTTGGTCAGTGGTGGGGACCATCGGAGGGGGCAGCGTACCCCTGACAGAGTTAAAGTGTGATTTTTATTTATTTTTTTATTTTTATTTCACTGGAGGGTGCTACAGTTCATGGTGCAAGACTATCTGAGGTGAGCACCATACCCAAAAAGGACTTAATGTGTGATTCAGTGGTAGGTGCCACCATCAGAGGTAGGGGGCCACTGGGGAGACGCCGTTATCCCCAAAAGAGCTAGTGTCTTTTGGTGGTGGGTGCTGCTGTTGATGGTGCAGGGCCATTGGAGAGGGCACCATACCCCAGCAGAGTTAAAGTGTGATTCAGTGGTGGATACCACGGTCAGTTGTGTGGGGCCATCGGAGGAGGGCACTGTCCCTCCCAAATAGTTTAAGTATGATTCAGTGGTGGGTGCCACAACCAGTGGTGCTGGGCCATCAGAGGAAGGCAGCATACCCCAACAGAATTAAAGTGTAAATCGGTGGTGGATGCCACAGTCGGTGGTGTGCGGCCTGCGGTGCAGGGTCACCTTGATGCTGCTTCTGCTTCCTGCTTTTCCTTCCCCTTCCCTCAGGGCTCCTTATGGGCCAGGACTGAGAGGATGTGAGCATGCAAGCCTGCTTATTTTCCAATCAAGAGGTATCTGCTCTCCCATCGTGGCTCCGGCCTGCACGGTTAGTGGTATTGCTGCAGAACAAACGACTTTCCCTCCCTCCCCAGAGTACAGCGCCCTCTGAGAGACTCAATCCTCCTCCCCCCAGCCAGCCCCAGATGACTCAGACTGGCTTCTGAACGCGAGTCACCGACATTACAAGCGGTAGCTGTACCACTGCGCTGATGGACCGGGCCTGCAAAATGTTTTAGTTGCATATTATTAACATACAGCAAGGCAATTTTACTTTTAAAGTAACCTATCTCAAGGGCTCACACCACTGTACATAGCAAATACAGAAAAAACAGGGAGAAAATAAAAACATAAAAATACTAATGAATAAAATCAATAAATACAGGACATATCAATCAATCAATCAATCAGCTAAACAGTGCCGAAAGCCCAAGCAAACAGATAAGATTTCAGCTTCTTCTTAAAAGCCTCTGCTGAGGTGAAACTCCAAAGATACAGTAAAAATGAGTTTCAAATACAGTAGTTGGGGTCAGCGAAAAAGATGTTCCAGGACTAGAGGGCATGGGATGAAGTTGGAGGGAGGATGATTCAGAGGAAACGCGAGGAAGAATTTCTTCACAGAACGGGTGGTGGACAAGTGGAACACCCTGCCAGAGGAAGTGGTGGGGGCTGAAACAATCACAGGATTTAAGAATGCATGGGATAGACATAAAGGAATTCTGGAGGTCAGGGGTAAGGGGCAGCAGACTTCTAGGAAAACATAAACTGAACTTACAAGCTCAAATGGGCAGACTGGGTGGGCCATAGGCCCTTATCTGCCGACACTGTCTATGTATCTATGTAGCATCAAGAAGGCTGTATCCTATGGCTGCTTTATCTGGGACCTAGGGGCAAGCAACAGCAACCCCACAACATTAGGTTGGTACCTAGGTTGGGTAGTTGCAATATAAAGACTGGATACAATGAACCTTAATTCCCTCTCAATGCTAACATACTACTGTACATTACTATGTTAATACTATACAAGTAATCCCTCCGCTCCGCTTTGTTGCGATTCTAAATCCGAATCGGATGTGGAGTGAAAGCTTGTGTTGCTTTTTTTGAGCATAGACTTACAACGCTTCTTGTTAGTAACAGAATACTTTGTTTTGCCTTTATTCTGTCCTGACATAAACTCCGAGCCCTTCCAAGTAAAGACTCATTTATTTAAGTAGTCTAGTCTATCTCTTTCAAACTTTTTTAATTTCACAGCTCGTATACATTTATCCTGTTTTGTTATTGCCAACTTTAGTTTATTCTCGAGCACAACAAATTCCGAGTCTTCTTTAAAGGCTTTAAATGCTGTTTCTTTCTGTACTAACAATGATTCCACCTCTTCACTGCTATGGTTCAGTATGGCACAAAATTGCAGAATAGGAGTAATGAAGTGTTTTTAGCACCTCCCTTTTTTTGCTGTCTTCATAGTTTGTCTATACGTGGAGCATGTCAGTTAAAATTATGTTGTAACATACCTCCATATTTTCCAATTGCCATAAATTATGGCTATTCTGATGTGTTAAAACTATTAGCATAAAGAATAATGTACATTTTTTGAATTTATAGTACATTATGGGGTGAATAGGAATACAATTAAAAGTATGAATTACCATTTAATAAATTAAAAAAGAAATAATTTAATGGTAATTTCTACCCCCAATTCACATCAGAAAAATGTTTCCATACCTCTATTATATTAAGTTTTGTTTTTATTACTATTGTATTGATTACTGTCTCTTTAAATGATTTAGTATATAAGAGATGCACATGAGGTGTGGGATTGTCCCCGAGGAAGCGCTCATGTGCGAAACTGGTCGGGCGTTGTGGAGTTTGTAGCACCTACCTAGTACTACGCTGCTGTTTTCATTTTGCTTTGTTTTACTTCGGCAATAAACGCAGTGTTAGAAAGTACATCGGTGGATGGTGCCCTCATTTTTTGTTGTAATACTATGTTTGTATGAGGAGCACGTCGGCGCTTGGAGCCTGCTTTCTTGTTTTTGCATTCTGTAGGATAGCCCAGAATAATAGTGCCCAAAATGAGTCACTGTTTTTGTAGTCAATCATTTTATGTCGCTATTATTATTAGAAACTTGTTTAGTTTAATGAGCAGACTGGATGGGCCTTGCGGTCCTTATCTGCCGTCAACTTCTATGTTTCTCTGTTTCAAGTTCTCTGTTACCTCTACTCATGCTGTGTAACCCTCAATGCCATTCTCCCTCAGGAATCTGTTTAGTCCTGTGTTACCCCAGATCCATGATGCCAGCATGACATCCTGCACAGCGAAGTCCAAGACACCAACAAAAACCTGTCTACACCCCCAACGCCGATGTGTCCCACAATGACCAGCAACACTTTAACACCAATGGCCACACTTGATTGTGCCAATGTGTGGGAGCTCTGCCCCCTCACTCCCTCATGCGGGGGACTGTACCCCCATGCTCCCCTACTTTAGATATCCCATCACTGAAAATACAGCCACTGCTGGGGTTTCGCTATGGGGGTTTGATGTGTGGGCGTCGCTGTCAAGATGGCATACTGTTACCCCTACTCATGCTCTTTAACCCTCAATGCCATTCACCCTCAGGAATCTGTCACGTCCTGTGTTACCCCTAATCATGCTGTGTAACTCTCAGGACCATTCTCCCTCAGAAATCTGTCTAGTTCTGTGTTACCCCTAATCTTGCTGTGTAACCCTCAATACCATTCTCCCTCAGGACTCTGTCTAGTTCTGTGTTACCCCTACTCATGCTGTGTAACCTTCAGTGCCATTCTCCTTCAGGGATCTGTCTAGTCCTGTGTTACCCTACTCATATCATGTAAACCCCAATGAGGGTCTCACTTGGGAATTTGTCTAGTCCTGTGTTACCCTTACTCATGCTGTGTAACCCTTAATGCCATTCCCCTCAGGAATCTGTCTAGTCCTGTGTTACCATACTCATATTGTGTAACCCCCCCCTACCATTCTCCCTCAGGAATTTGCCTAGCCTGTGTCATCTCTCCTCATACTATGTAACCCCCATTGCCATTCTTCTTTAGGAATCTGTCCTGTGTTACCCCTACCCATGCTGTGTAACCCTCATGCCATTCTCTCTCTGGCATCTTTCTAGCCTGTTACTCCTACTCATGCTATATAACCCCAAATGTCATATCCCCTCAGCAATCTGCCTAGTACTGTGTTACCTATACTCGTGCTGTTTAACTCACAACACCATTTTTCTCAGGAATCATAGTCCTGTTACTCCTACTTCTGCTATGTAACACTCATTGTCATTCTCCCTCAGGAATCTGTCTAGTCCTCTTACCCTTACTCATGCTGTGTGATGTTATGCAATGCCAGGTCTATCAGGAACAAGACTGCTTTAACAGCAGATCTTCTTGGGTCATCGGGCCTTGCTTGCATCATTGAGACCTGGCTGGATGTAAATACTGGCCCTGTGTTGGCTTTAGCAGTTTCAGCCAGGTACTCGGTGATACAATCGCCCAAGAATGGATCGGAGGGGCAGGGTGTAGCCATCTGTTTTAGATTGAAACTGGGACTTGTGACTGTACCAGTGGGGACCACCAACCCCTTTGAGTGTATCATGGGCATGGGTGTAGGATGCAGGATACTTCTCATCTACCATCCACCTGGAGATGGGAACGTCTTCCTGAAGGAAGTCGTGGACTTCATCATTGACAAGGTTTTGGGATCCCCCTGATGGTTAATTCTGGGAGATTTCAATGCTTGGATTGACGATGAACTCTCACAATTTAGACAGGACTTCCTCCAACTAATGACTTTGTTGGGCCTTACACAGGCTATTACCTACGCGACCCTCATTTTGGTCACTCCTTGGACTTGGTGTTTCTCCTGGGGATGGAGATCTCTGACATGGCGGTGGAGCCAGTCGGTTGGTCTGGACATCACACCATAGGGTTCAGTTTTGTGGCTCCCCCAATGGGCCTGCCCCTACGGAGATGGTCCAGTACCACCGTTTGAGGGACATGACCCCAGATGGTCTAATGGTGGTGCTGGACCTATCAGACATACCTATTAAGGCTGACAAGTTAGCAAGGAATTGGGTTTCCTCAGTGGGACATAGTTGTTTTTCTTCAAAAAAAGAGAGGGACAACAATTTTGATCTGGAAGGGGATACATTTTATTAAGCATGGTCACTTGATAGACACAGAAGGGAGGTATCAGATTTTACTAGGGAACCTTGATGGAAGAAATGTAGCAATCTGTAATGCCTATGTCCCAAATATGAAACAGAAAGAGTTCTTCCAAAATCTATCCTTTGTGCTAGCCAATGTGGGGGACTATGAATTGGTTATGGGAGGGGATTTTAATGAAATAATGGATCCCACTTTGGATAGATCCACTTCAAGAAATGTTGGTTCTCTGTCAGCTTCGCAAAAAAGTTTACACAGTATGTTAAATGTTTTGGGCTTTTTAGACGTATGAAGAATAGTACACCCTACTGGATGAGATTTTTCCTTTCTGTCAACAAGACATGGGGTGTTTAGTAGGTTACACTATCTTTTCATGCCCTTATTCCTTTGTAATAGTACTAGTCACATTGGATATGAAAATCTTCTGATTTCTGATCATAGTTTACTTAAGAGCTCCTTATTATTAGAAAATAATAGTAAGAACTTTAGTAGCTGGAAGTTTAATACTTCACTATTACTAGACCCTAGCTTTCAAAAATGGATTCAAGAAGAGGCCTCATTCTACTTTAGAGTAAATAACCAGGGAGAATCATCGCTGAAAATTGTTTGGGAGACATAAAAAACATTCATAAGGGGTAGTATTATTAGTTTTGCTTCAAAAAAGAAAAAAGAGAGACAAAAGGAGCTGCAAGAAAAAGAAGATTTTACTAAGCAGCGCCCTGTCTGATTTAAAACAGAATCCCTTGAGGTCAAAGCAGACATTTTATAAAATCCTGGGTTTGAAATATGAAATTAATAAATTGCATTCCGCCAAGACTGAATACTCAATTTTCAGAACCAAACAAAAATTTTGGGAAACGGGAGAAAAAGCTGGGAAGTTATTAGCGCACAGGATCAAACAAAGACAAAATCAAAATATTATTAAAGGGATCAGAAATAAAAGTGGGGTGATAACTTACAATACAAAAGAAATTAGCAAGAGTTTCTGGGACTTTTACAGTGATTTATATAAGACATGGGACAGGAAATAAAGCTGATACTGAGGACTTTCTAAAGAATGCTAATTTAGCTATTCTAGAAGAAACTAACAAAAACAATCTGGATAAGCCAATCACAAGAAAAGAGATCTCTGAAGTCATTGTGGGGGCTCCAAAGGGGAACTCTCCAGGGCCTGATGGGTTACCTGGTAAATTTTATAAACATTTCGGCCTTTCCATTTCCCCATACTTATTAGAGGCAATTCATGACTCCTTTGCTGATGGTCCTCTTCCTGACTGTATGAAAGAGGCCTACATTTGTTTGCTACATAAAAAAGGTAAAGACGATATGGAATGTGATGACTATAAGCCTGTTTTGTTGTTAAATTTTGATTATAAGATCATTGCTAAGGTATTGGCTAATAGAATATCTAAAGTTCTTGCTAATCTAATAGGTAAAGAGCAGGTAGGCTTCATGAAAGGCAGACAGGCCTCAGGCAGTATAGCACAGTGGTTTAAGGCTCTAAGCTGCAAATCTGGTGACATCCAGCAGACCAGACCTGGGTTTGAATCCCACAGCTTCCACTTGCATACTGTGTGACCCTGAGCAAGACACTTAACTTCCCTGTGCTCCCAGGTTGCTCCTGTAAAAAAGCTTTCAGCTTAGTGTGCTACTCCTGGTTAAACAACTAAATTAAAAAAAAAAAAACTTTAGGAGATTGTTCTCTGTGCTGTGGTCATCCAAGATGTCAGAATATAGTGGATTGTCCTCTCTTGCATTATCCTTAGAAATTGGTAAGGCCTTCGATTCATTAGAGTGGGACTACTTGTACAAAGTTTTACAATGTTATGGTTTTGGAGCTGGTATTCTGAACTGGATCCAAACCCTATATAACAAACCATGAGCATGTGTAATTTCAAATGGCCTAAAATCACCCCCCATATCCTTATTTAGAGGATCTAGGCTAGGTTGCCTATTATCCCCGCTATTATTTATTCTTGCTATCAAACCTCTAATTAGGGGAATCATGAAATCAAAGTTTCTGGGGTTAGAATAGGAAGTTATTACAACAAGGTATTTGCATTCGCAGATGACATTCTGCTAATTATTTCACACCCCACATCCTCTCTTAAAAATGTTAAAGAAATCCTAAATACTTTTGGGAATATTTCTGGTCTTTTTGTGAATTGGAGCAAATCTGAATGTTTATGGTTAAGCAAGCCCTCTCTGGAATTAGAAGATTTGAAAAAGAATATACATATATCCTGGCCTTCTGATGGGCTATCTTACTTAGGCATAAAGTTTTTAATTCAATAGAAAATATTCTCCATCACAACCTATCCAAACTAATTGGTGATATGAAGTCAGATTTGGACAAATGGTTGAAGTTACATTTATCCCTCTGGGGGAAAATTAATGCAATAAAAATGACTATTGCACCAAAATTCTTTTATTTCATGAATACTTTTTCTGCTAAAATGTCCTCTGATTGGTTCAATAGAATTGAAAGACCTGTCCCCAATTTTTCATGGTAAGGAAAGCCACCGCAGTTGGCTAAAAGTAAACTAAGGGCTCCAGTGTTGAAGGGAGGTTTTGCCCTCCCTTGGTGGTATGGCTATTTCTGGGCTTTCAAACTCAAACAAACTGCTCTATGGTTTAGCTCCAATAAAAATAAATTGGCACCACTATGGCTCAAAATAGAAGAAAACCTAGTTTCTCCCTTAGCTCTATCAGATCTATTCTTTAACCAGACTCCTGCAAAATTAAGGAACCACCCGACTCTTCAAATTGCAGTAATGGCATGTAGAAAATGTTATCAGCTCAAAACGGTGGAGTGTGCTCCTCTCAAGTTCATGCCTCTATGGCAAAACAAATTTCTAACCTCAGAAGGTAAAGCAATTTCCCACAATGGATGGCTGGCTAAATGTATAAAAAATATAGGTGAGATGTTAGACTGCCACAATCGTCTGCTCTCTTTTGAAAATCTGAAACAAAAATGTAACTTGAGTAGATATGACTTTGGGAAAATTTTTTCAAAATAGCACTCCTGCCTAAAGCTTTCAGCCTTATTTATAAAACCTTAAATGAAACTGATCCTTCTCTAACAAACTCAGCTAAAACAAAATGGGAGTTTGATTTACAGATCAAATCTCTGATACGGTCTGAGATAGGACTTGGAATAATGCAATCAAATGCTGTAGGGAAACTCAGGGGAGACTTATTCAATTCAAAATATTACACTGTTTTTACTATTCCCCTAAGCAGCTACAGAAGTTAAGTCTCAGTCCAAATGACCTTTGTTGGAGATGTGGGGCTGCAAATGAGGTCCTGGGTCATTTATTCTGGCAATGCAATGGAGTCCTGAATGTATGGAAACAAATACATGCAAGTTGTCAACATTTTTTTGATTCTCCCATACCTTTCTCTCCATTAGTCTTTGTTCTAGGAGATCTTTCTGATATTCATGATATTCAGGAACAAAAAACTATGGTTACTTTCTGTGGCCCTTGCATTTAAAACACTGTTGTTAAGAAGGTGGCAAGATCCCGAAATCCCTACATTTAAGCAATGGCTGGATTCTCTGGCTAATTGGGCGAACAATGAGAGAATAAGTTATTATGCTCTCAATCAAAGTGAAACTTTTAATGCTACCTGGGGGTCTTTTTTGGAGCTGTGTATGTAGTTAAGAATGGTATACTGAATCTAAACAATAGGTTTATTGTAAAACTGTTTTATACATTTTGGTTGTATGAAATAAGTGATATAGTTGAACATTCCTTATGTGATGTTGTATTTGTAGAAAAATTCAATACAATTCTAATTGAAAAAGGCATACCGAGTGAATGCATGGATCCAGGGAATCTAGTACTAGCCCATAATAAGGCAGTAACAGAGGCCCTGGATTCCATAGCTCCTGTTTGGGTTCATCCCCTCACTCTTCGCCCAAGGTCTCCATGGTATGATGGAACCTTGAAGGAGATGAGGAGAGTGGGATGAAGGCTAGAGAGGTGT
Organism: Neoceratodus forsteri; assembly: GCA_016271365.2. Lineage (NCBI taxonomy): Eukaryota > Metazoa > Chordata > Ceratodontiformes > Ceratodontidae > Neoceratodus > Neoceratodus forsteri. Next base: position 1,101,808,666 of record CM028135.1, on the reverse strand, counting down.
TGGTGGAAATAGGGCCTGGATGGTGACAGACTTAGATTGATGGACCATTATGTAGTCTATCAATCGACAGTCACCCGTAAGAAGGCAGAGTTCCTGTCCATGGATATTGCTGCTGTGCAGAACCGACTAGCTCAGCTCTTCTGGACTGTGAACAGATTGTGCAATCCAATCTGTCTTCAGCTTAGTGGAGCCTTTTCACAAGAGAGATGTCATGAGTTTGCTCGGGGTTCTTCACAGATAAGGTTGTCACCATCAGGTCCGAGATCTGTTCAGCCCTCTCTACTGGGTATTGCGGAGGTCGGCTGGGGGCTGCGGATACCCAGCTTGCTTGGTCTGACTTTGGCCGGTCAGAACTAATAGACATGGTGAAGATTGTCCATACTTTGCGGCCAACCTGCTGTAGTTTGGACCCGGGCCCAACATGCCTTCTTGTAGGGTGCATTGATGAGATTGGCCCTGTCCTACCCGAGATAGTTTGGAGCTCAATGGAGAGGGGGGAGTCTTTTCAGACTCCTTAAAGGAGGCATTGACCTCTCCTTAAGAAACCATCCCTTGACCTGGACTGTCTGGCTAACTACAGACTGGTCTCTAACCTGCCCTTTTTTGGGTAAAGTTATTGAGAAGGTGGTTGCGCTGCAGCTGGATGATCATTTATCCATCCGCAATGTCTATGATTCTCTCCAGTTGGGTTTTTGGAAGAGACAAAGCACAAAGACAGCTCTTGTCCTGGTGCTAAATGATCTCCTGAGAGTGAGAGATTGGAGAACTTGTTCCATCTTGGTCCTCCTGATCTATCTGCAGCATTTGACACTGTGGGCCATGATGTGCTATCGGAAAGCCTGCAGTTCATCTGTGGACTGTCTGGTATGGTCCTCAGATGGTTTCGATCTTTCCTCAAGGGTAAGACTCCGAGATTGGTGTCTGGGATTTATTCCTCAGCCCCTCTCCCTCTATTCTGTGTGGTACCGCAGGGCTTCATTTTGTCACCCATGTTGTTCACAGTGTATATGCTACCATTGGGAGATACCATTAGGCAGTACGAGCTGAGTTTTCACTGCTATGCAGATGAGATTCAGCTGTACATCTCCTTTGTTCCCGGGCAAGATGGATTCCTCTCAGTTTTAACAACTGTCTCTCCGTGATCCAGGACTGGATGAGCGCCAGCTGGCTGTGGTTGTACCCAGCTAAGACTAAGGTGTTGATAGTGGAGATGGGTTTGTCGACAGGACAGCCCTCTGGTCTCTGGCTCAGGGGTTTTCAGCTGACTACCTCAGACCGGGTGTGGAACCTGGGTGTTATTTTTGACAATAGCCTGACTCTTAAATCTCAGGTGTCAGCCATTGTTAAGACCTCATTCTTCCATCTGAGGCATATTGCCTGGGTGAAGCATCTGGTTTCTCCTGATGATCTTACAAGGTTGGTCCACGCCTTCATGACCCCCCACCTTGACTACTACAATGCCCTCTACCTATGGCTACCACGGGTTGATAGCTAGTGCAGAATGTGGCAGCCAGACTTCTAACTGGCACCTCTAGGACCAGTCATATTACGCCTGTGCTGTGCAGACTGCACTGGCTGCCAGCACAGTGGCAGATCACCTTCAAGGTTGGGTTACTGATCTATATAGCCCTACACAAACAGGGACCCCACTATCTGCAAGATCTCCTCTGCCCTTACTGCCCCTCCCGTCCACTCCACTCTGCCAATGAGGGATTGCTAGAGATTCCCAGGGTGCATTTGAAGACATCTGGGGCTCGGTCTTTTGCAGCCCCTACCCTGTGGAATTCTCTACCTTGTCAGGTTCGAGAGTACCTGACCATCCAGCGCTTCAAAACAGCATTAAAGACATTTATTTCGGCTGTCGTTTCCAGACTTTGTTGTGTGATCTTACATTTTGGTGTATGATTTTCAGTCTATTATCTATTTATATATGTTCTGATTGGTAATGATTGTTTTAATTGCTCTATTTACATGGTTTTATGTGCAAGTGCTTTGGTTTCTGGAAAAGCTCTTTTCAGAAATAAAGAATGATTTGATTTCTGTAACCCTCAATGTCATTCTCCATCAGGAATCTGTCTAGTCCTGTGCAACCCTACTCATATTGTGTAACCCTCAACGCCATTCTCCCTTAAGAACCTGTCTAGTATTTGTGTTACCCCCTACTCATGCTGTGTAACCCTCAATTCCATTCTCCCTCAGAAATCTGTTTAGTACTGTGTTACCCCTACTCATATTGTGTAACCCTCAATGCCATTCCCCCTCAGGAATCTGTCTAGTCCTGAGTTACCCCTACTCATGCTGTGCAACCCTCAATGCCATTCTCCCTCAGGAATCTGTTTAGTGCTGTTAGCCCTACTCATATTGTGTAACCCTCAATGCTATTCTCCCTTAAGAACCTGTCTAGTCCCAAGTTACCCTTACTCATGCTGTGTAACCCTCAATGCCATTCTCCCTCAGGAATCTGTTTAGTGCTGTTAGCCCTACTCATATTGTGTAACCCTCAATGCCATTCTCCCTCAGGAATCTGTTTAGTGCTGTTAGCTCTACGCATATTGTGTAACCCTCAATGCTATTCTCCCTTAAGAACCTGTCTAGTCCCAAGTTACCCTTACTCATGCTGTGTAACCCTCAATGCCATTCTCCCTCAGGAATCTGTTTAGTGCTGTTAGCCCTACTCATATTGTGTAACCCTCAATGCCATTCTCCCTCAGGAATCTGTTTAGTGCTGTTAGCCCTACTCATATTGTGTAACCCTCAATGCCATTCTCCCTTAAGAACCTGTCTAGTCCTGTGTTACCCTACACATGTTGTGTAACCCTCAATGCCATTCTCCCTCAGGAATCTGTCTAGTCTTTTGTTACCCCTACTCATGCTGTGTAACCGTCAGTTCCATTCTCCCTCAGGAATTTGTCTAGTCCTGTGTTACCCCTACTCATGCTGTGTAACCCTCAGTTCCATTCTCCCTCAGGAATCTGTTTAGTGCTGTTAGCCCTACTCATGCTGTGTAACCTTTAATGCCATTCTCCCTCAAGAATCTGTCTAGTCCTGTGTTACCATATTCATGCTGTGTAACCCTCAATACCATTCTCTCTCAGGAACCTGTTTAGTGCTGTGTTACCCCTACTCATGTTGTGTAACCTTCAATGCCATCCTCCCTCAGAAATCTGTCTAGGTTTGACAGCCTGAACTGTGTAAGCATGCATTACATCACTGGATAGGCTATTCTGCAGACTAACTACCCTCTGCATGAAACTGTGCTGTCTAATAGTGCCCCTTAACCTGCCCTGTCAGTTTCTGAACATGCGATCCGGTTCTACTTGTGCTCACCAACTCAAACATCTGTGTATACAGAAACATAGAAATTGATGTCAAAAAGACACTATAGTCCCAGCCAGTTTGCACAGCCCTACAGAAGACTAGATGTGATGGCCTTAGGGTCAGTCATTCCTTTATCCCCCACTCCTCCTACTGCCTTTACCAGTCCTGTAAAGTATGTCTGTCCCATCAGTGTGTCAGTCCCTCTACTGAGTTAGCACAGACAAATTCCCTTGGAGGTTTGTTCCAGCTATCTACCACCCTTTCTGTAAAGAATATTTCCTGACACCCTTCCTGTATCTCTCTGCTGTCAGATTCATTGACCTCCCCCGGTCCTTGTGTTTAAACTCAGTGTGAACAGCGCCTGTTGTCTACCTTGTTTATTTCATGGAGGTCCTTGTGTGTCTCTGTCTTATTCCCCACTCTCTCTCTTCTTGCCTTCTTGCCTCCAGAGTGCATATATTGAGGTATTCCAACCTCTACAAGTAGGACTTCCCTTGTTGTCCCACAATTGTTTTGGTTATCCTTCTCTGCATTAGCAAATCAGATCAAATCAATTGAGTCAAATTAACTCCGCCCTGTCCCTGTCCTTCCTCAGGTGTGGACTCCTTAATGGCAGACAGTACTCCAAGTGTGTTCAAATTAAAGATCTGAAGAGGGGCAGGACCACCGCCCTTCTCCTGCTGCTGATCCCCCACCCTATGCATTCCAGCATTCTATCTGCACTCTTCACTGTCCTGTAGCACTGGGCCAATGTCACGTATACTCCACCCTCTCTATCCCTTTCAGTATGTGGAACACTGTGGTCATGTCACCTTGCAGACTTCTCTACTTAGCTCCATACTTTGAGTTGATCCAATCTGTCCTCACAGCTGCTGCCCACACTTGACCTCTTAATTGTCCTTTCTGTACTGTGGCAGCCAGTACTCAGCGTAGTACTCCAGGTGAGGTCTAACCAAGGATCGGTACAAGGGCTGCATTACCAGGTGTGGTCTAACCAAGGATTTGTACAAGGGCTGCATTACCAGGTGTGATCTAACCAAGGATTTGTACAAGGGCTGCATTGTAGTAGACTCAGGTTTGAGTCCCAGCAAAATAGAATGTTAGTAGACTGAGGTTTGATTCCCACTGAGTGCATATAAACATGCTGAACAGATTTAAATCCCCAAAAGGGCTGGAGAAACCTGAGGGCAGACGGAAAGAAGTGCAAAGCAAATAAAGAAACGCTGAGGTGAATAAGCAGGAAAGAACCGTAGAGGAATGCAAGGCTGCCGGCAGAATCAATAAGGAGCTAGCACTGAGAACTGAGAGCAAGCTGCAACGGGGGAAGGCAGAAAACTGAGAGCAGGAGCCTAGGCCAGGTGCAATGAATTAACAGGAGCAGCAGCAGAGAAAGTGGAATGGGAGCTGAAACAGACAACAAATGCAGGAAAACTGAGGATGCCAGGTAGCAGGGGAGGACGGGGAACCAGATCACAGCAAAGGAGCATCACAGCACAAATAAAGGGTTAACTAGAAGCCCCAAAGAAAATACAAAACCAAAGCACAAACATACAAGAACAGAGAAACAGCACATAGGGAAGCACACAGTAGCCAGAAGCAAACCAAATATTAACCAAAGCAGGATACACACATGAACACATCCAGCAGAAACCGAGCAGAGTCCAGCGCACAAACAAACCAGAAGGGGGGGAGACAAGGCCCCAGGCAAGGCCGCAGCAAGCCCAAAGTGAGCAGACAGATCAACAGAGCCTCCGACTGGCAAAAAGAAAGTGCTTCAGATGGAGGCTGGGAGGAACTGCTTACATAGTTCAGGAAGTAGGTGTCGCTGGTTGCTCACCCATTGAACTGCAGACGCAGCCTTTCGATGAAGAAAAAAGATGCTCAAGATCAGGGGACATGCTACGAAACTGAGGGGGGGGGACTCAGAGGAGATGTGAGGAAGTACTTCTTCACAGAAGAGTGGTGCATGCCTGAAACAGCCTCCCAGTGGAGATGGTGGGTGCAAAAATGGTAGCGGGCTTCAAGACTGCATGGGATAGGCACAAGGGAACCTTAGAGGTAGGCAAAGAGGCAGGTTAAAGCAGGAGATGAAGTAGGGTCTGCAGTGTTTTTCGCTCCTTTGAACCAAGATGGCGACCACGCTGGGTCAGCCTCTGTTTAGCTCCATTTAGCTTTGTTTTAAAATTTTTATTTTAGTTTGTTTATTTATTTTAACTTTATTATTATTGTATCACCAATAACGCTGAGGCTGAGCTGTTGCAGCGTGACGGTGTGGAGGTAGTCGTCAGCGGCTGTTTTATTATTTTACTGTTGTCCCCATTTTACTGCTGCCCTGACTTAATGCACAGGAACTGACTTACTCCCGGTTCGTGCTGGAGTTGGAGTTACATTTGTGCTGTTGCCCTAAGGATTGCCTGAGGACCTGCTTTTGGATTTGCCTGGATTTTTTCTGGACTGTGATATTTTTACTGAAGAGTCTGCACCCATCGTCGTCTTTTGGAACTCTGGAACTTTGTCGGCTTTGGTGTGCTGGCGGACGGCTGTTTGTGTTTCGTGGTCGCCTCTTGGCCCAGATCTTCGGGTTTTGATGCCTTTTGGCGTCCTGCCGTCCCACTGGCTATGAGTGACTTGGCCCATAAGCTGTAGGAAGGGAGACGGTTCAGAATTTTCTCTTTCTCGGGGATTACTGCTGGTAAAGATTTTACTGTCGAGAATGTTGAATATTGAACCCTGAGATCGCATGAACTTCCTCGACCTGCGGCATTTCAGTGAGGAATTTATCTCGGAGCTAAATTGATTTTGTTGACTCACTGTCTCCTTGGATCTGCTTTATGTCCTGGTGTGTTTGAAACTAGAGACTGGGCCTATTTCTGGAATAGGAAAATCTGGCTTTATCTCTGCATCTGTGATCTGTGGATTTTGTCATCACTGGGGAGTGGGTGAGTTTGTCAGCCTTTTGATCTCAACCCAGGGTAGTCTGTTGGGGTGGTTGGTTGGGCATATTAGGGGATGCTGTCAGAGGACGGACCCCAGGGTATCTGTGTTCCCTGGTTTCATAGCGGGCAGGCTGGAGAGCCTGCAAGTGTTAACCCCAGTTATTAATCAATCCCCCCAGCAGCACCTTGGGGGACGATCAGGGAGACTCTCTCTATCTATAAAAACATCGGCCTGAACCCGGTGTGGTTTTCTAGGGTGAACAGCTACCATGGGAGCTCGGGGAGTGCTATTGGAGGATGGGCCTAGGGCACCCGTGGTTTATGGATTGCTGTTGGAGTAGGTTGGAGAACCTGCTCACACAAGTCCAGTTATACGCTGGTCTCCCTGGAAAATACATTGGGGGACGACCATAGGGAGAGCTTTCCTTTTGTTGGCTGATTAATTATACCCCCCAACCAGCCGGATTAATCTTCTGCAGATTGAGTTCTACTTTAGGAGTATATGGTAGATTTCTAAAGCATCTCCGTTTGGCCTATGTGAGAGATAGGCCATGGGACAGTTTCCCCAGGGGTGAGAGCTCTGTGGGATTTTTACTGTTCTAGTAAAAGCATGGACTAGAAGAACTGTGATTTTTGCTTTAAATTACTATAAACTTCTTTTTTCTGTGGAATTTATGAAAATGTGTCCAGATTTGCTTTATCTCAGGAGTCAGTTTGAATGAGAAATTGTATTAGTGTTTTTAATTATTTTGAATCAGTTGCTGGTGTTGACAATATTTATATTAAAGTGGTCTTAAGACTGCTTTTTGAAGACCTATATAGCTATGTGTTGGGATCGAATATCCATGGACAGGCGCTACTCCCCCTCTAGGCTGAGGGACCTGCACCCTTTTGATTGCCCCCCGTTGCAGCCTGAAGTGTATAGGCGTTGCCGTGCCTTGGGGACTGCGCGGAGGAGGTGGAGGGGGGGTTCCCCGGCTATGGGGGGTGAGCGTAGTGAGCGAATTGAGACGGTGAGGTCGGGGAGACGCCCTGGGGTGAAATGGGTCCAGGATAGGGGAGTGCGTTGCCTGGTTCCCATACCCAAGGGTTCCACTGAGAATGGGCATGTAGCCTGCTCCTCCAGGGCCTTTCATCCAACCCGGGCATTGTTATGCAATGCCAGGTCTATAAAAAACAAAACAGCAATAATTGCTGATTTTGTTGAATCATCTGACCTGACATGCATTACCGAGACCTGGCTGGACGAAAATGCTGGCCCCATTTTGGAGTCAGCTATTCCAGCTGGGTACTCGGTAATACATCGCCCGAGGTTGAATCATAGGGGTGGGGGGGTTGTTATTTGTTTTAAATTGGAATTGGGCCTTGTAGACGTTCCAGTGGTGTCCCCTGGATCCTTTGAATGTATCATGGGAGCAGGTGTGGGCTGCAGAATTCTGCTCGTTTACCGTCCACCCAGTAGCGAGAAAGTTTTTCTGCAAGAAGTCGCGGACTTCATTGTCGACCTGGTACTGGAGCCCTCCAGGTGGTTGGTCCTGGGGGACTTTAATTCCTGGGTCAACGATGAACTCTCGCAGTTTGGTCAAGACTTTCTCCAACTAATGAGTTCATTGGGCTTCACACAGGTGGTTACCACTGCTACCCATATTCATGGTCATTCTCTGGATTTAGTGTTCACCCTGGGTATGGAGATCACAGGACTGGTGGTGGAACCAGTTGGGTGGTCTGACCATCACTCTGTAAGGTTCAATTTTGCGACCCCCCCCTATGAGACCCACCCCTTTGGAGATGGCCCAGTACCACCCTTTGAGGAGTTACCCCTGAGGGTCTGATGGTGGTGCTGGACCTATCGAGTTGGCCGATGGAGTGCATGGAACCAGATGCCTTAGTAGTGCACTATAATAATATGGTGTTGAGGGCACTGGATTCCATTGCGCCTGTCCGTGTTTTCCCCCTCTCCCTCCGCCCTCGATCCCCTTGGTTTGACGGGACATTGAGGGAGTTGAGGAGAAAGAGGCGAAGATTGGAGCGCTGTTGGCAGAAATCCGGCCTGGAAGATGACAAACTTAGATTGATGGCCCATTATGTGGACTATCAATCAGTAATCTCCCATAAGAAGACAGAGTTCCTGTCCAGGGAGAGAACTGCATCAAGAAACCGACCTGCTCAGCTCTTCTGGACCGTCGACAGACTGTGCAATCCAGCCTGTCTGCGGGGTCGGAGAGCTTTTTCACAAATACAGTGTGATGAGTTTGCTCAGTTCTTCGATGATAAGGTGTCATCAATCAGGTCGGAGATCCGCAGCATGCGTTCAAACGAGCATTGCAGTGACCAACATGGGGTTACATGCCCTCGGTCTGTCTGGATGGATTTCAACCAGCCAGCGATCATGGATATCATGAAGATTGTCCAAGGCTTGCGACCGACTTGCTGTAGTTTGGATCATGGTCCTACGTGCCTCCTTGTGGGATGCATGGATGTGATTGGGCCAATCCTTGTGAAGATAGTCTGGAGTTCTTTGGATCAAGGGGTGTTTCCGAAGTCTTTGAAGGAGGCTGTCGTGACACCTCTTTTGAAGAAACCTTCCCTTGACCCCAACTGCCTCGCTAACTACAGACCGATCTCTAACCTGCCCTTTTTGGGCAAGGTTATTGAGAAAGTAGTCGCGTTACAGCTCGATGACTTTCTTACCACCCATAAAGTCTATGATCTTTTTTTTTTTTTAATTTAAGTTTATCGATTTCACAAGCAAAACAAAACATTAGAAACATGTCAAGTAGATAAGACACAGGTAGTACACGGTACAACCAAAAAAAAAAAAACCCAACAAACCCCCCAACCCCAACCTCCCACACACGAAACCCGCCCCCAAACCCCCACCTCCCCCATCACCCACCCCGATCAAAACCTCCCTCCCCCACTCCCTCCCCCACCCAAGACTAAGTGTGCCAAGCAAACATTGCCTTCAGACTGGATGTGTAAAAGTACTAGCCATCTATAGCTATGCTCCACCCCAACAACAGAGGGTGCAGCTGACAATATATAACAAGACACAGGGTGTCTTTGCGGGCACCAGGGAAAAGGTCGAGAACTCAGTGGTGCAAATATAGTGCCTGTAATTTACCCCATCTCTTCCGAAACAGGTCCATGCGGCACCGTAGGCTGGCTACCAGGCTTTCAGAATTAAGATAAGCAGAAAGCTCAACCAGCCACTCAGCATATGCCAGGGCTAATTGGTCAGTCCAATGCCTAAGGACCAGCCTCTTAACTGCTATGGACACCAAGGCCATATGATACCGGCGCTCCACACTATCTATGCTAGAGTAATCCCCCAGAACACAAACCTCAGGGGTAAAAAAATCTGAGAGACCTAGTAGAGGATCCAGATTATCCCGGATAAGAGACCACAGAGGAGCCACCTTGCTACAAGACCAAAAAATATGTATGGAATCCCCTTCATCCTGCATACACCTAGAGCAGGTAGAAAGGGGGAGCTTTTTAAGCTTGAAAAGCTTCTTAGGAGTATAATACAAATTGTTCACAACATAGTATTGAGTAAGCCTTAATCTATCCTGAGTATGATACCTATGAAGGTCCTTCCAGATGCGGGACCAGTTCAAGGTAGACTCAGGCAGCAGAGAAGATCAGATATTAGAGCCCTTAAGAGATTCCGGAAATTTATAATTTAAAAGATAAGAATAGATTAACGAGATGGAATGCGGTTTAGAAGCAAGGGTTATTATTTGAGAGAGAAAGGGGTAAACCAGCGATTCACTAAAAGAAATACCAAATTTCTCAGCAATAAGATGTCTTAATTGGTAAATTTTGAAAATCTTAACATTGGGGATGGCGTATTTCGTAAGTATGTCAGCTGAGGAAAGAAGGGATCCTTGATCATAAAAGTGCTCCAGCCTGGCTTCTTTAATTTGCAGAAGCCACTCGGGAGTGATCATTGATTTACCCAACTTAATATTAGGATTGAACACAACCGGTTGACTCAAATCCAGCCCGGAGAAGATGTTTACAGAACGCAAACACTGAGAAAGGGATTTAAGGGATACCAGAATCGTATGGTCAGCAATCCACTGCGAAATTACAGATGGGGAAGTATAAAAAATTGCACATGTATCCAACCTGGCCTCCGAAAGGATCGCCCTTTCAATTTGAAGCCAGATCGGGCATAGGAGATCTGAGTTCGCAGAGAGCCATCTCCCTAACTTAGCAAGCTGAGCCGCCCAATGATAAAACAAAAGATTAGGAAGCTGAAGACTGCCCTTATCCTTAGGAAGAGATAGTTTGGAGAATCGAACGCCTAGCTCCTTTCCTCGCCAAATGAACCTGGAAACATCCATGAAATTGCTTAAAGTAGGAGGCAGGTAACCAGAGATTTAATAAATTAAGGGGATAGAAGACACGGGGGAGGACATTCATTTTAATAATATTAATCTGGCCCCAGAGAGAAATGGGAAGGATGGACAATCGCAGCAAATCTTGGTGGATGAGATTTTTAATATTATCCAAATTAAGCTTCCTGAGAAGGGAAGGCTCTGTCGAGAAGTGAATCCCTAGATACTTAATCGATCTGGGAGACCATCTCATACCAAAATTAACAAACTCCTGCTTATACATATAAACATTTAGCGGAAAAATTTCAGATTTGGAAATATTCAATCTATATTGAGAGGGCCCCATACTGCCTAATAACATCTAATGCCGCTTTTAGGAGTCAGACGGACATTCAACATGCAGGAGTATATCATCCGCATAAACCGAAGAACCAGCTCCTGCTGCCACTAAGCAACCTCTAATAAGCGGAAGATTTAAGCTTGATAAGGAGGGGTTCCAAATATAAATTAAATAGAAAGGGCGAAAGGGGGCAACCCTGCCTAGTACCAGTGTATAGCCGGAAAAGCGAGGAAAAAACCCCATTACAGTATATTTTGGCCGAGGGAAAGCTGTAAAGGACCTGAACCCATTTAAGAAAAGATGACGGAAAGCCCATCTTCGCCATCACAGCCCAGAGAAAGGACCAATCCACTCGGTCAAAGGCCTTCTCTGCGTCTAACGAGACTAAGTTCATGGGACAGCGAGATACCCGAGCATGTTGAGAGAGATGTGAGACAGAGTTCTTAGATGATCCGAAGGGGATCTAGAATACACAAAACCCACCTGCTCCGGGCTAAGTAATCCAGTCCAGACCTTCTTGATCCTTTCAGCTAAAACCTTAGAAAAGATTTTCATGTCATAATTCTGAAGGGATATAGGCCAATAGCTCGCAGGGTCCGTGAGAATTTTACCAGATTTAGGAATTAGAATAATAGTGGCTTCGAGAAGGGATGGGTCTATAACACCGGAAGAGGAAAGGTACTCATATAGCCTGAGAAGTATAGGAGCAAGCTCCTTGGAGAAAACCTTATAAAAATTGGCAGGGAAGCCATCCGGGCCAGGTGTCTTATCTGAAGCCATAGAGGCAGTGACCTTCTCTATCTCGCCAAGAGAAAGGGGAGCAGTCAAAACTTCTTTGTGAGATGGCAGAAGCTGAGGGATGTCAGTGTCAGCTAAATATGCTGCGATATCCGAGAGAGAGGGGCAGGAGATAGAGGCAAACTGTATAGCTCCTTGTAGTAATTTTCGAATACTTTGGCAATTCCTCTGGGAGAAGTTTCTATGGAACCCGTGGGTGAATGCAGAGTCGAGATTATCCTCGAACCCTCCAATGCCCGAAGACGCAAAGCCAGAAGCTTCCCGGCCTTTTCCCCATGATCAGGTACTTGGCTTGGGTCCGAATAAGACAGTACTCGGCCTTCTCTTTCAGGAGGTCCGCGTACTCATTCTTAGCTGCCAGGAGGGCTTCTAAGGACGATAACGGAGAGATTGGGGAGTAGGCGGCTTCTAAGTCTTTAATTTTACTCATTAAGGAAAGGGCTCGCGCTTGTCGGGCTTTCTTGCTTGCCGGAGCTATCTTAATTAGCTCACCCCTGAGATAACATTTTAGTGAACACCAGATCATATCAAATCTCGGAGTAGAGTCAAGATTGTCTGCAAGGAAAAGGGAGATCAGGGATCTTATTCGCGACACCGTATGGGGGTCCTTGAGCAACTGGGTATTAAGCCTCCAGGTAGTATCCCGATGAAAATCAGGGTCCGGGGAGATTTTGATCCATACTATTGCATGGTCCGAGAGAATAATCGGCTCGATGCCAGACTGAAGAAAACCGGGAAGGAGAGTTTTACTGCACAAGACATAATCTATCCTCGACCTTGACCTATGGGGCTGAGAGAAAAACGAGAAAGCCCGAAGTGAGGGATTAGAAAGTCTCCAGGGTCACACAGCCCTAGCATCAGCAAGAAATCATGCAGAGCCCTTTGGGCGGGCGTAGAGGGTCGATTATCCTGAGGATCCCTGTCCAACACAGAAGAAGGCGGGACATTCCAGTCCCCTCCCAGAATAAGTTGCGAGGGGAGGAGAGCGCTAATTTTATCGGCTAAGCTCATAAAAAATTCAGGACTCCCCCCAACAGGCCCATAAATGGAACCCAGGACTACGGTGCTCCCATTAAGGGTACCCTTAGCCAAAACAAACCTCCCATCTGGATCCGACACAACCAGGTCTCTCATAAACAGGACATGTTTTTTAATAAGGGAATGCTCCCCTTGCTAAAGCTGGATCCACCCGCCACATAGATCTGCGAAGCCGGATCGAGATAGCCACTTAACCTCTGCTTGGCCTAAGTGGGTTTCCTGAAGAAAAATATATCCACCTGCAATAAGAGCAAATGGTTGAAAACCTGAGTTCTTTGACCCGTTCCTGAGCCCACGCACATTCCAGGGCTATTTTGATAGCACTTGTAGCCATTTTAAATAGAAGATAAGGGGAAACAAAACCTGTAACATCCAGAAATGACACAGAAATAATGGCACTCCAAGCCCCGAAAACCCATATCCCCACAGCCTGCCACGGTAAACCCAGAATAAGTAATAACAACCTGGCAGAAATTACCCAGTTAAGAAGCAGTCATAGGAATATCCAATTTGGCAGGCTACTTCCTCCCCCAACCCCCACCCACCCAACTGCAGACTCCAAGAGTCCAACCCCCAGTTCGCCACCAGAAACATTTTAAAGCTGATACTAACAGTATAGGAATCAATATTACTATGTAACAGTGAGTACTAACACCCAACCAGCCCCCTCCTCCCCAGCCCTCCGGCCCTTCCCTCCTTCCAAATTACCCATCCTCAAACCCCTAAGCAACTATGCACACCCTGGCCCCGGCATCGAAGGCATCAACAACAGCGCAGGGCAATCCAGAGTCCAGGAGCCAGTCCCCAGCCAATCCAGAGCCAACCATTATGCAGGGTTCAAATAACAGGAAAGGAACCATAACACAAATCCTTTAACCTGTATCCCCATCTAACCCATTCTAGAAGGGACAATAAGAACCCCACTGGTAGGGCTGGACTAGCAAACCCCTCCTGTCGGCTCACGACTCAGCTACCACAGGTAGTTGGGGCCCTCAGCCACCCCCATCAACCAACTGTCATCTACTCAGGTGGCGCGCGCTCTAATTAATATAAGGACCGTTTTCTTCCAGGGACACAAATACCAACGGACCTACGCCCGGTCTCCGCACTCAACGATTCCCCGGAAACCTAACCTCGGCATATAGTTCTGGGAGGAACCAGAACATCACAGACACGGCTCAGCTCCGCCCCCACCCCGCCGACATGGATCCCCACACTCCAGGCCAAGCGGCCCGACCGAGACAGGTAAGAAGCCTTCCAGAATTCGATCAGGGGAAGGAAGTGACAGGGGTAACAGGAGGCGAGCAGCAACTAGTAACTCTGCAAATGTAAAAAAACAAATACGAAGCACTTCAGAATTATTAAGTTCATCAGTACAATGCAGATTACATCCGTAGCAGTCCCAAAACTTCTCAGCCATTCAGCTTAATCAGGTCGGGAAGTTTAGTAGCAAGATCCTTCTGAGCAACATCTGGGGACTCAAAGCTGTAGCTGGTACCATTGATCGTAACCTTAAGAGTGGCAGGGTAGACCATCCTGAAGGGGATGGAAGCAGCTATCAGTTTCTGTACTATTGGGTGAAAGGCAGCCTTTTAGCCTCATCTCCTTAGGTAGATCTTGGGTTATGTGAATTTTGGCTTGCTCCACTTAATTTCTTGCAGATCTCTGGCTTTGGTAAATACATGTTGCCTCTCGATATAACTCAGGAATTTAATAATTATGGGTCGAGGAGGAGTTGGGTGGTGGTCGAGGCCTCAGCGATCGATGTGCCCTCTCGAGATGGTAGCTAGGGTTGATTGGCGAGGGCCCAACTAGCTTCACAAAGAAACGTTGCAGAAAGGCCATCAGATTGGGGCCTTCTTCCAGCTCCGGGAGGCCTAAGACCAGCAGGTTGTTTCGCCGATTGCGGCCTTCTAAATCCTCCGCCTTCAATTGAAGCCACCGCACCTGTTGGGCCAGCCCGGACATCGCTGTTTCCGTTTTCTCCCTCCATTGCTCCAATGAAAACACCTTGGCCTCCGAGTCCGACACTCTCACCGTAACAGAAGCAAGGTCTCCCCGCAATGCCTTCAGTTCGCCCGTAATATCTTGGAGCATAGATCTCATAGGGGCTAATTCCTGCATAAATTTTTCTTCAGTGAGCAGGCCTGATGCTGGGGGTTTCTCGCCGGCTTTCTCAGGCCCTGTGCTCGCCTGGATCTGCAGTTTTTTTGGCTGCTTACTGGGGGATGCAGGCAGCGTGTGTTTGGCCGCGGCCTGTATCCTATCCACCTCCATCCTTCCACAAGTCGGTCAGCCTGCCAGAAAATCGATCCGGAGGGTCAGTAGGCAAGTTTAAGGTGTCTTGACAGCGGCGATCTGCTTAATTTGGCAATCCAAAATGCTCAGAAAGTGACAGTTGGGACGATTAAGGGAGAGAGCATTAAGCCCCTACCGCCATTCAGCAAGCTGCCATCACGTGACTCCCCCCATAAAGTCTATGATCCTCTCCAGTCCGGTTTCAGGAAGAGGCATAGCACCGAGACTGCATTAGTTCGGGTACTTAATGATCTCCTAATAGCAAGAGATCAGAAGAGCCATTCGATCTTGGTTCTTCTTGATCTCTCTGCAGCGTTTGACACCGTGGGCCATGGGATGTTGCTAGATCACCTGTGGCTACTCTGCGGACAGTCAGGGACAGTCCTCAGATGGTTCCATTCTTTCCTCACAGGCAGAAGTCAAAGGGTAGTTTCAGGGATTTTCTCTTCTGCTCCCTTTGCTCTGTCTTGTGGGGTGCCGCAGGGCTCTGTGCTTCCCCCATGTTGTTCACGGTGTACATGCTGCCGTTGGGAGACATTATAAGGTGTTATGGGCTGAGTTTTCACTGTTATGCAGATGATACTCAGCTCTATATGTCCTTTGTACCCGAACAAAATGATGCAGTGTCGGTTTTTAACTGCCTCGCTGAGATTCAGGATTGGATGAGTGCGAACTGGTTGAGGTTAAATCCGGATAAGACTGAGGTATTAGTCGTTGACCCGGGTCATTATGCAAAGAAGTTGACTCCTGGGGTCCCCTCTGGTCTTTTATTAGGGGATACCCAGTTGAGACCTTCTGAACAGGTGCGAAATCTGGGCGTTATTTTTGACAGTGCGCTGACACTAAAGATGCAGGTGTCGGCCACTGTCAAATCTTCCTTTTACCATCTGAGGAATATCGCCCGGATAAAACACCTTGTTCCACATGATGACCTTCCTGTGTTGATCCACCTTTTGTTTCTTCCGTCTTGATTACTGTAATGCTTTATATCTAGGGTTGCGAGGTAGATCTCCGTCGCCTGCAGCTGGTGCAGAAGCGGCAGCTAGGTTGTTGACTGGGCTACCAAGAACTTGTCATGTCACACCTGTGCTGCGCGAACTGCACTGGCTGCCAGTGCGATGGAGAATCCTGTCTTAAGGTCGCGTGCTGACCTATAAGACCCTACGGTCAGGGGACCAGGCTACCTGCAAGATCTCCTTTGTCCCTACCATCCTCTCCGCCCACTCCACTCCACTGGTGAGGGATTGCTAGAGATTCCCAGGGTTTGTCTTAAATCATCTGGGGCAAGGGCCTTTTCTTTTATGGCCCCGACCCTGTGGAATTCTCTACCTCGTCAGATTAGAGAGTGCCTGTCCGTGGAATAATTTAAGAGATCCCTGAAAGGTCACCTATTTTCACTGGCATTTGGTTAGTTTATTTTATGGTCATTTCATTGTCTTATGTTTTTATTTATTATTGCTGATGTTTTATCTCTTGTTTTGTATCAGCGCTTTGATCTATTGAAAAGTGCTTTATAAATAAATTTTGATTTGATTTGATTTGATTTGTTATCGTAGGTAGGGAAAATGGACAGACTAGCTGGACCAACTGGTCCTTATCTGCCATCAATATCTATGTTTCTATGTTGTTGTACTCACTGAGACCCTTGTTTTCATATATAGACTGTCCCTTAACTCATAAGACTGACAGACTTACAGCTTGTTAAAGTTGCAATGTTATCCTATGGGAATTGTAATTTATGTTTTTATAGGGCTCCTGCCTCTCTGCCTAACCCGGCCCACCTCCTACCTCTTTTATACACTTTGGACTGATTGCAGGCATATACTAGGTTTGAGTATAACCTACTCTTGCATCAATGTCATCCTCAATAACTGTATTATTGACAATGCTTATTTGCTGCAATTTGTTTCCACTTGAAATTGTTGTAACCTCATACCTCACCGGAAGAACTCAGAGGGTGGTTTCGGGTTTTTTTTCTTCCGATCCCACCTCTCTGCCTTGTAGGGTTCCTCAGGGCTCTATTTTGTCCCCCATGTTGTTTGTGGTGTATATGCTTCCCCTTGGAGACATTGTGAGATGGTATGGTCTGAGGTTTCATTGCTATGCCGATGATAACCAGCTATACCTGTCTTTTGCCCCCGACCAGGAAGGAGCCGTCTCGGTATTTAATAGCTGCCTCAATGAAATCCAGGATTGGATGAGGTCCAGTTGGTTGAAGTTGAATTCAGGGAAGATGGAGGTGTTGGTTTTGGATCTGGATCCCCGGATAGGGGGTCCAGTTGCCGACTCCACATCTGGATTGTGTCTTGGGGCAGCCGAGCTACAGGTCTATGAACAGGTGCGAGACCTGGGGGTGATATTGGATGCTGGGCTGACACTTCGGCCTCAGGTGTCAGCTGTGGTTAAGACATCTTTTTACCACCTAAGAAACATCGCCAGGATCAAGCACCTTGTTCCGTCCAGTGATCTGCCAACTTTAATCCATGCCTTTGTGACCTTGCGCCTTGACTACTGCAACCCGCTTTACCTTGGGCTTCCGGGGGTTGACATCCGCCGCTTGCAGCTGGTGCAGAATTCCACAGCATGGTTGTTGGTGGGTATTTCTAGATCTTTCCACATCACACCGGTGCTGCGGGAACTGCACTGGCTGCCAGTTCAGTGGCGGAGCACCATCAAAGTCGGTTTACTGACTTTTAAAGCCCTGCATGATCTGGGCTAGGGTTGTCAGAACCCTCTGAAGTTCTGGGTTCTAGTTCTAGTCTAGAACTTTTGAAAAAGTTCTAGGGTTCTAATCTTTTTTAGAACTTTTTAGAACTCGAACCCTATTTTTTTATTGTGCTGCCAGTAACAAAGATAGTAATAAAATACATGTAAAGGAAAAACTGTTCAATATAAGGGGGAGAGAAATTATCATGTGTGACATTGATAGGAATACAGCTAGGTTTATTTATGGTTTCTTCTGTTTGCTAAAGCCAGCAACTTAATACGTAACAGGCCCACCCACCCATATGTTAAAAGCTTTCCTGCTGCAACTGCATCATAGTTCCTTAGTGAAAGAAGAGGCACATTAGCCATTTATGTACTCAGCTATATATACTCATCGTCATGAATTATGAGAAAAAATAACTGATATTACCTAATTTCAGCTATTTGCTGCTTTCTGTTTTAAATGAGTAAATCAAAAGTTGCTATGTTTAAAAGAAAGCTTTTATAACAAAGTCAAGCCAAGTACTACAGCAGCAGCATGTGGAACTGTTGCAAAACATATTATGTCATCACGTAGTCAGTCAAGACATTTGAATAAAAAAATATGCCAGTCATTGCTGGCAAAAATGCATGCAATTTTCTAAGGTAATGCATACATATACCAACATTTTTGTTGGCAAATTGAAGTAATACATACAACTTTCTAAGATGATGCATTTTTGCAGCTGATACTTCAATAAAATCTGTATTTCAGTCACATAAATAAAAAAGTGGTTTCCTCACCACATACTAAGGAACATTTAATGTAGCTGCAGCAGTTGGCATGTGATGTTTAAGGGACAGCGTCTGTCAACCCATTATGTATCAAATTATCACTACTTGTAAAGCAAAAACACTTTATGATATGTCACATTCTGTGAAAACTGCTGATGCAGATTTTCTTTTATTTGTGATTCCTTTATTCTTTTTAAAGGGACAGGACAATTGTGCTAGGTGGCAGCAGTTTGCAATGTATTTAATAAGAATATATATTATGTGTACAGTAGGTTCGGTCTGTCATCATTTTTTCCTCACCATCCCCAGCTGATCACGAATCTGTAAATGAAAGAACTAAAACAACACCACCTTTCACCCCATCACCCATTCCACTTTTCTTCCACCACCCTCATCTGTGCAGTAGCACCCATGCCACCCTTACACCCATGTTAAAACCAACCCACAACCCTCACCCATGTACTAGCATCCATTTTTCATTTATGGCTAACATTTCTGTAATTGAAAAAATAATAAACAGCTACCAATTAGAACTCATTGTTTTGTCCTCTTTAAAATTGAAAAATAGACCGTCTCCTGTCCCAGCCCATACTGATGCACCACAAAGTCACAGAAGGTAAATCCAAAAATATATGTTTGCACTTTAACTATAAATAATATGATACAGAAAGGATTGACGTGACAGTGTCCCTTTTATGCCAAATTTGGGCCTGTTCCCACTGATGTTAAAATTGCCCTGTATATAAAACTTGTTGACTTTAGTTTAGACCCTAGCTACAAAGCAGTTTGCCATGAAATGGTGAAAGTTTGGGGGTATATAGTCCAAGGTAGTAGATCGAGAAAGGAGAGAGCGACAACCAAAGTC
Organism: Neoceratodus forsteri; assembly: GCA_016271365.2. Classification (NCBI taxonomy): domain Eukaryota; kingdom Metazoa; phylum Chordata; order Ceratodontiformes; family Ceratodontidae; genus Neoceratodus; species Neoceratodus forsteri. The sequence goes on along the minus strand of CM028135.1, from coordinate 1,101,789,247 downwards.
ATCACAGTCTGTAAAGTTTCCTTTTGGTGCAGAGACTCCGTCCCACACAGTATTTACCAGCCACCACCATCTGAGTTGTCATCACCATCAACATCCACAACATCAATCACTTCAGGATCAGTTTGTATACTCTTGTAGGGATACGAAAATCTTGACTTATTAACTTTAATAAAAGTTAACGTGTGTACATTTTCTGGCAGCAACCTATTTCTGGTGTCTGTCACAATATTGCCAGCTGTACTAAACATGCGTTCTGAAGAGACACTTGTTGCAGGACAACCAAGATATTTACAGGCTTCATCATACAGCTCTGTCCAAATTGACTTTTTTGATCTCCAGTATTCAAAAGGGCATGCATCAATAGGAATAGGCAGTTCTTGCAGGTAACTGTCTACCATGTTGGACGAGACCGCTCCAGAAGAGGAATCAGCAGAAGCAGCTGATATGGCAGCAATTTGGGAAAGGTTTTGCCACAGATTTAGCTTGCTACTAAGGGCTGAAGAAGTGGCAGTTGTGGAACAACTACTGTTAATGTTTGGTGACTTTTCCAGTTCTGTATCCCTTTGTGAAGATGAACCTGCATGTTGTGGTGATGACAACCTGAGGGTACTGTGCGTGTCTGTGTTTGACTCCTGTGAGTGCTGCAGCTCATCTAGCAACATACATTTGTACTGCTCTATATCATCTGTTTTTGGAAGATGTATAGCCTTGAACCTGGGATCTAAGAGAATTGCAAGGATGTAGTGTCTTGAGTTCGTCATTGCAACTAATTTGTCATTGGTTTTGAAGCGCTCGCTCATTCTCTTTACGAGATTCCCATGATACAGGTGACATGTTGTCTGCGCTTCAGATCTGTCTTTTTCTATTTGTAGATTTAGAACACTAAGATGATGTGAAATGAGCATTATGAGTGGGATAACCTGACTCACAGATGCACCTTCAGAACACATGTCCCTTGTAGCTGTCTCAAAAGGAGCTAGGATACAGCACACTGTCTCCATTAATTTCCACTGCAGCACAGACAGCATAATGCCATCTCCAATAATGTAACTGGAGCAGTACTCATGTACAGCTTGCTTTTTGTCCAAGAGGCGCTGCAGCATATAAAGCGTTGAGTTCCAACGAGTGGAAACATTTTGAATCAGCTTTTGCTGGGGCAGCTTGTGTTTTTTTTGCAGTTCGGACAATCAATGTCCGTATAGCCTTGGTTGAATGTGAAAAGTGAGTCACAATTTTTTTGCAAACAGCAATCATACCATCCACTTGTGTTTCGTTGCTGAGAAATCCCGTGACAATTAATGTAAGCAATGTGCAAAGCAAGAAGCATGCAGAAATCCTCCATCCTGTACTGCTTTTTAAGATGTTGGCTCCATTGTCACTTACTATGAAGCCACATTTTAGACCGTGAGAATAAATCCATTCGTCAAGGAGGTCATTTAGTTCCTGCAAGATGTTTGCAGCAGTATGACTTTGCCCAAACTTCTTTACATGCAGCAGCGCCATCTTTTGGGGTGTCTTTGTTTTTGAAGAAGCACAAGAAAACGTGACCCAATGAGCGGTAAGGGACATGTAATCTATGTTCTGAGTGCTGGTCCACATATCTGTTGTGACATGAATAACCCCACCCTCTGCAGTTTTAAGTGCAAGCGTCATTGTTGCTTTTAAAGCCTGATAAATGTTTGGTATTTCAACATAGGAAAAGTACCTTCGATGAGGAACATTGTAACGAGGCTCTGCTAATGCCATGAGCTCCCTAAAATCCTCATGATCTACCAAAGAGTATGGGAGAAGGGCTCCGGCTAACAGTTCACCAATTCGGTGATTAAGAAGAAGGGTCTTTGGATGATTTCTAGTAAAGGTATTCTTCCTTTCAAATGCCTGAGACAGTGTTAGCTGTTTGCAACATGTCCCTGCTGGTTTATTATACACCGTGCTTCGATGGGCAGATGGATGCAGAGATGGTGGACTAGGACTTATACATTCAGTGCCATCACTGGATGTGCAACTGGTACTAATGGTGCTGGCATTGGTGGTAACAGTGATCCTAGAGCTGGCAGTGGTTCTGCCCGCATCAAGTTCAGACAATTCAGTATCCATTTCAGATTCCTGACCCTTCTCACGTGCGGTCTGGAAGATGGAGGACATGGGTTTTGGATGATCAAGCAAAACCAAATGCTTTTTCAGATGGCGTTTAAGAGCTGTAGTGCCAAGGCATGACACAACTTTACCACGGCTTACACTCTGTTTACACAGGAAACAAATTGCTCTGCATGGATCAGTTTTACTGACAGAGAAATAATTCCACACCTCAGATGTGACAGATTTTGTTCGAGTGCTAGGAAGATAGCTAAAGACTGTTTGTGTCTTTTCACCTGTCCTTACAGAACCTGGGACATGCTCCTTGGTGCTAGAAGAGTGGACAGAAGACTCTGATGGATTTTCATTGCTGGCCAACACAGAAGTGGTGGATTCAATGGATATGTCCTTTTCATTGCCAACAGTGCTGGATGTATTTGCAAGTGCACTACCTGATTCATTGTCAGCAGACTTGCTCATTTCACTTTGTTGAGGAAGTAATGATTTGTCGCGAGACACAACAGTGTCGGACTGAGACAAAGAGCTACTGTCTGAGTCAGAGAGGGACTCACTGTCACTTGCATTTTGCTGCTAGTCACAGGGATCTTAACAGCATGAATGGCATACCTTATGGTGCCTCTCCGTGTGACCCAACAGCTGTACAGGTTTTCTTAAAGGTCCCCTTTACCACACTTCACTGTTGCTCTTTTGCTGTTTGTTGAATTTTTATCACGTGAAACATTTTGGTTATTTCTGTTAGCACCAGGATTACCACTACCACAACACCTGCTCCAACACCAGCACTAGATGCTTCATCTATGTTGGTGTCAGCCATAACAGACAGTAAGTACCAGTACTACCAGTATACTGCAGTGAACACACCCACACCCAAACAATTCCTGTGTAACAAAGCAATGTGATCTGTGATCGCTGGCTACAACTCAAAATTTTATTTTGGTTGTGTGACACTGATGATACCGTGGACTGAAAGTAATTGAAGAATATGACAGTTTGCAACTAAAGGATCCCAGGTTCAAGGCTTACAGAATGATTGGGCTGCTGGGCATAGGCATACACATAGCAATCAAAGGGTGCACAGCAGCAGGGTGATGGGCTGACCACAGGAGCGTGTCACTTACGCAACCCAGGGAATGAGAATTATATTTCTACATTTCTGTCATGTAAGGTTAATGCCACCACACAACTGGCCACTGGGCTTCTCTCTGTAACACACACTGGGTAGGGTACAGTGCAGTCAAAGGGCACACAGCAGCAGGGTGATGGGCTGACCACAGGAGACAGAGTCACATACATAACCAACAACTCAGGGAATGAGAATTATATTTCTACGTTTCTGTCATGTAAGGTTAATGCCACCACACAACTAGCCACTGGGCTTCTCTCTGTAACATACACACTGGGTAGGGTACAGTGCAGTCAAAGGGCACACAGTAGTAGGGTGATGGGCTGACCACAGGAGACAGAGTCACATATGCAACCCAGGGAATGAGAATTATATTTCTACGTTTCTGTCATGTAAGGTTAATGCCACCACACAACTGGCCACTGGACTTCTCTCTGTAACACACACTGGGTAGGGTACAGTGCAGTCAAGGGGCACACACTGGGCTTCTCTCTGTGACACACACACTACACTGGGAAGGGTTCAGATTTATTTGCCTTTTTTTGGCCCCCTTGTATGCTTGTTGCTGGCAGCTGCTGAGTGTGCAGTGTGCACCACTGACTGAGCAGTGCTGCAGTTTCAAATAATCACATTTCACAAGGTTCTTCACTTCTTCTTATTTTTTTATTCTCTCTCCGAGTCCTCCTGAGTCCTCCTCCAGTCCTGATATTGATTGATCTCGGTCTCGATCCCTCCCTATTCCCCAGTCCCTTCCCAATTCTTGATTAATCCCTCCACCTGTCCTGAACCTCCCCCTAGTCCCACTCCCACCTGATTTTGAGCTTTTTTCAGCCTTTCTCTTGTTCTCGGTCTCACAGGAAAATGGATGATGGAAGAGGCCTCTGGACAAGAGTAGCGGTACGCTAACCGCTAACGCTACAGTTTAGCTAGGCTGCTGCTGCCTCCGCTCCGATCCTCAGCAAATGGCGCTCCTCCTCGCGGCACATCTGCCTAAATACCCCCACAGATCCCGCGGCTTGTGCAGCTTACTCGACCCCTACCTGACCCGTACGTAGGTATGCAAGTGCAAACAGGCGTCTGCGTTTGCGGTGATTCGAACCCTTTTATGAATCGCTTAGTGTCTGAGTTCTAGTTAGAACCTCGAACACCAGTCTGAGAGGGTTCACCCTTTCACGAACTAGTTCTGACAACCCTAATCTGGGCCCAGACTACCTGAAAGAACTCCTGATTCCTTACCACCCTGTAAGACCACACCGCTCTCCTGACGAGGGGTTGCTAGAGATTCCAAGGGTGACTTTAAAATCTGCTGGGGCCCGTGCATTTATGTTTGTGGCCCCTTCCCTTTGGAATTCTCTACCCCATCGGATTAGGGAGTGCACGACTGTGGGGAGTTTTAAACAGGATCTTAAATCTTTCCTTTGGGAAAAAGCTTATGGATGTACTATTTATTGAACTGTATTTATTATGTGGCTGAATCTGTTGGATTTTATTTTTTATTGTACTGCGCCTTGGTGCCTGAAAGGCGCATAACAAATAAAGTATTATTATTATTATAATCATGTGTCTTTCCCTGCTTGTTATTGTTTCTAGTGACAAGGAACCTTTGTAAATGAGCTTTTAGCGCAAAGGTATCATCCAAGTACTAAACAAATAATAATAATTAATAATAAAATAATTCTTTTGTAGGGTATTAGGTATTAGTGTTGTAGTACCAATGAAGTCCTTTCTTTTGATATATATGTAACACCTCACCCCTGCCTTTTTGCAAAAACGACAGGTGGCATGCTGTTGAAGCTGACAGCAGTACCTGGTGGGGACCTGGGTTCGGGGAGGATGAGGTTACTCGGCACAGGGGACCTAGGTTTGGCTACTCTGAACAGGGGCACCCAAGTAAATCCGAACACAGGAAGCAATAACTGTAATGTCCAGAACCCGGAATGGGATTCTTCAGTGTGGCTTTTATTCACATACTAGCTGAACAAACAAAGCATAGACGGACTCCCATGGGGCTACATTTCCTGGTAATGCAGATTAGAGAGTACAGAACACTTTATCACCATTTTCAGCCCTCAGGCTCTGAACCCACCAGGCACACAGCCCGGACTTGCACGCAGCATTGGGTACACAGCCTGACTTGTACACACTTGGGGTTTTCCCCACTGGCTTGGCTCCCCCGCCGGCCACTTGATCTGCGGTCCATTGGAAGAATGAATCAATTATCCCATTCGCGGTCCATTGGAAGAATGAACCAATTATTCCATTCGCGTTCCATTGGAAGAATGAACCAATAATCCTGTCATGGCTCCCCACACCACAGTAGAGTCTGCAACTCCTAGAGAGAATTTTCCTTACAATCCCACGTCTGGGTACTTCCCCCATCACTGACCAAGTGCCTGAGGCAAAGTAGAAACCACAGAAGAAATCTGTAGAGGTGGACCTGGTCACTAAAGATGGGGGGCCACCCACCTGCAGCTCCCACAGCCCATACCCGGCCATTTCTCTGGAAAACTGAACCATTCCTTTGCTGAACTTCTAAATGTAGATTAAGGGTAGACGTCTGTCACATCTTCTCTACATATTATTAGCATCTCACAAAACTCTGGGATTTGACACTGCTTTTACTTGCTTGGCCCATTTCCCTAGGCTTCCCAATATGTAGTTAAATCCCTAGATTTTCACACAAGTCCCAGGGTGAAGAAAACAATTTGCCCTTTTAGCCAGAGCAGACACTCACTCTTAAGTTGCAGGTGCCCCACAGGCGTCTCACAAATCTTCCATCTTCCAAAATAAATCCTGGATTAAACAGGCAGCTTTTCTTCCACTTAGCAGAATTAAGGGGATTGCCCCAGGAATCTGCTGGGAATCTTTACATCCCCCCCCAGAGGGAAGGGGCACTGAGACCCAAAAACAGCGGTCTCCACCACTTGAGTACAACTTCACTCCTTCAAGCCAAACTGCAGACTCTCACTTTGAAAACTCCCAACGTTCTATCTAACTCCCTTTGCTGCAGATTCCAATGTGGCTTATGCAGCTGCGAAGTTCTATTGGTGATGCCATCCCTCAGTCTCAGCTGAGACTGAGAACAGAGTGAGACAGTGTGAAACCCATTTAACTGGAGTTTCACAAGCTGCCTTCCCTGCCTACCACTAGGTCTTACTGGGATTCTAGTAACCCCGGGTAACAAGGGGGTTACACTCGCCCTTGACCAGGAAAATGACTGTCCGCAGTCATTATTTACCCGGCCTTAGGCCATCCCACCCTACGTGCTACCTGCGGAGTGGGGTGATCAGGCCCCCTCCTACCATGTGCAAGCACAGGCAGGCAACACTAAGGGCCTAGAGGCCTGTAGCTGACATATCAGCCTCTACACTATCCACTTACTATGGACACCCAGTGGCTCTGGTAGAACTATCCAGAGCATGGCCCTGATAGATCAGCACTGCGGTCCCAATGGCCACTCAGGACCACAGCCTGTCTATCCCCCCTAACCCTCTAGGGAAAACCTATCTGCCTTTAACCTAATACCCCCAAAACAAAAACAACCCAGGGACCTCCCCGACCTTGGGCAACCTGCAACCACACACCATTAAAACACCACATTACTGCTTCCTCCCTACCCCCACAACCACACCTGTGGAAGGAAAGGGTTAATACAGCAATAACAACAATAACACCACAGTAGTTTAAATTTCTAAACACTAAAGCACTGATGAGGAACTCCGATGAGCCCCTCCTCCTCCTCTTCTTGTCTTCTCTTCGGTCTTCCCAGGAACACCCGTAAGAAAAAGAAAGACAAAACACACTCCTAATCTGCATACACAGTCTACCTAAACCCCTACCATCAAAACACTGCAGAATTCCAAAAAGATTTTTTTTTAGAAAAAAGGTAGAAAGACAGTATTTACATGAGAAAACAATGACATTATTTACAATACACATTTGGGGGGATGGAGTGCCCTTAAAGTCCCAACTAGTGACCACAATGCCTGAAGGCTAGTCCAATAAAGAGTCTCTCCTGGGCCGGAGCCTGGTGAAGCACAGTTCTAACAGGCCAAAGTCCCGAAGGGGAGAGTCTTTGCAGACAGTTCACACATTTTGAAGTCTGTTAGTGTAGGGTGTGTACTGCAATGTCATAAAGATAGAAAAGTTCGGACTTACCAGCCACTTGTAGTACGAGATTCGGCACTGACCTGCACCTCTGACGAAGACTCTCCCTGGCAGCATTTCTTCCGATACAGCTGGGTGGACATCTTCCGGGAACCACAGGAGGGCACATCTGGGAACTGCTGGGATGATGTCATCTCTGGAGATGGAACCTTAGAACAGGAACAAAAAGAAAATAGCTGGTCCGACGTCATCCAATTACCAGGCGATGAACAGGATACATCTGGGCTGGTGTCCTCTCTGGATCTGAAGTCATCTGGTGGGCCAGTCGATGGATGCTGGAAAGGCCAGTACACTGTAGACTGATGAATGTGGGGCACCTGAGTCCTGGATGTCCATATTGGCGGATCAATAAAGGCACTTCACAGTCTGGTGTGGCAGTATTGACTACCACTGCTCGGCTCTCCATTTTGTAGGCAAGGGCTTATTTGCTGGGAGGTCCTTGCACTGAGGCCAATAGTACCGGGGGTCAGGAGCTACTTTTCGTGCAACAGTCTATTCTTTACACGCTTGTTGGCCCCAGGATTCACACTTTTCATTGCTTTATCCCAGATCCAGGATTTCCTGCAGTTCTCAATCTCCTCCCAGACTTTCCGAGGAAAGGTAGGAAAGGTCATACCATAGATCCCATTTGCCTTCCTACGAACCAGTCTCTCCTCCTTACTTGCTTTGGTCAATCTGAGACCGCTGGCCTGGCTTGGGGGTGGCCAGTCCTGGTTCTGCCAGCTTCGCATCCTTAAAGAAAGTAGAAACGGATCCCTGACTTTTTCCTCCTGTAGAGCTAGGGCAGTGGCATCACCACTTTCTTCCATACATTCCACCGAGGCAAGATCTTGAGGCTGTGTACCCGTTCCTTTTTCACAAGGCCACATAGGTTCCCCCTCATCTTCCTCTTCACTGAGGATCTGAGCCCAGGAGTGAGCAGTCGTTCTCACTCCTGAGACTATCCACTCATCACTAGGCGCGGAGGTAGACACCTCCCACTCAAAGGCCTCCCGCATCTCATCTTCACCTAAGAGACTTGGGCTAGGCCCCCCAGGGGTCTAGTGATGCTTTATCCAAACTTTCCTTCTGGGATCCAGCATCCAAAACTTCAACTTCTGGTTCTGTCTCTAACTCTGCACCCTCTAGCTTTGTGCCACACTCCCCCGAGGGGCCTTCCTCCACAGGCTCCGCCTGGTGCTGTGTGCTGCCAACTGCAGATTCCTGAATTTTTGTCCATGTGGGGCCAAACGAATTGGAGGCACTTTATACAAGCCATATTTTTCTAGGCATCCAGCACGGTGAGGAATCATGAAGACGTCCCTTCCAGCTCTCAAGCATATTTGGCATACATGCACTGGAAAATTAGGAATCGCCACATGAGGAGGCAGTTTCCCTCCATAGTACCATTTTTCAATATCCCTCAGTCTATTTACTGCTGCTGTTACTGCAACCCGGGCATGATCCGGGTAACGAGCTGGTCCTGAGGCCATAACTGCAGAAAAATAAACAAAAGTTCACTGTAAATGAAAGTCCCACTTTACTGAACACACTCTTTAGCTGTAAAATGGCTCCTCTGCTGCTGAGTTTACTTTACTACCCCACCCTGTAATGACGGCGGCAGCACTCCCGTGCATCAACATTTAGAATCTGGGTCAAGCCACTGCGCACCCGATTTACACAAACTACTGATAACTTTTGCTCAAACTGTACAACTTGCTCTGTTCTTGCTTTAAACACATTTACAGGATTTTCCACAGACTTTTTACATGCTGGTATCATTTATTTTATTCACAGTCCTTTAAAGCTTCAGGTTTTTAGCACAGGATTGCCTGTATTTCTAGTGCTGCACTTTGCAACAACCCACAGTCTCTCTCTGGCTGCAAACTTTAAACTGAGGCTAAATTCATTACTATGCACACAGTCAATGGCTTAACAGACTTGCACTTGCTGGCAGGACTTTACACAGTCGTTACTTGCAAAGCGACTACACTGCTGCACACACATTTATATGGCATAGGGCTGAAAATCACTGTTTGAGCAGTTTTAAGGTGGTTAATTACTGTTATCAGAAGCAGTTTGCTGCGATGGGGAAAAACAGCCTGCAGCCAGTTCTTGGAGGCCTCAGAACAGAAACGGGTGGGCAGTCCTACCGATCGTCTTTTCAACCACCAAACTTGCAATTCCGACGATCGATTAGTGGGTTGAGCCCGATTTTAAACAAGAAAGTCAATTTTTAAACTGTTTACAATGATTTTTACACTCCGCGACGCTCCTCCACTGCCAGTACATGCACTCCACTCTCACTCCCTCTCGAATGCTAGGGCAGTCTCTGTAGAGCTGGCTGAGGGGCAGGACTGATCTCAGCCTGACCAACCACACGACGCCATGCAAATGAGCCTCTTCTTCCTCGAGGGGGCTCTTCTCCTCACGGCGATCGTCGAGCAGGCAAATTTAAACTGCAGAATGCAACTTTTTTTTTTTTTCAACTGACTGCATGGCGGGAGCCCATTTCAGCCATTTAACATAGCCATTTACTCTGCAGTCTCTCAGTCAATTCAAAAAGCATTTCCAACGTCCAGGGCACAATTTTCCTGTTGCTACCCCTAGTCTTCCACACTTTTCTTTACAACAGTTCATTTTAAAAGCATTTCAAATGTCCAGGGCACAATTTTCCTGTTGCTACCCCTAGTCTTCCACACTTTTCTTCACAACAGTTCATTTTAAAAGCATTTCAAATGCTGTAAACAATGTTTTGATGCAGGACAAGGGCACACTCTTTGGCTTTACTGCTCCTTGGTAAACAGTTGGCAATTTTAAACAGCAGCACAAGATCCACAGCACACAGCAACACACACTAGGGAAATTGCTTCAGCTTTTTGGGCTACCCACTGCCAGATAGCCAAAACGCTAGCCCCCTTGCCCAAGCACCTTCCTCCCAGAACAAAATCCAAAGCGGTGCCTCCATTTTTGTAACCCCTCACCCCTGCCTTTTTGCAAAAACGACAGGTGGCATGCTGTTGAAGCTGACAGCAGTACCTGGTGGGGACTGGGTTCGGGGAGGATGAGGTTACTCTGCACAGGGGCCTAGGTTTGGCTACTCTGCACAGGGGCACCCAAGTAAATCTGAACACAGGAAGCAATAACTGTAATGTCCAGAACCAGGAATGGGATTCTTCAGTGTGGCTTTTATTCACATACTAGCTGAACAAACAAAGCATAGACGGACCCCCATGGGGCTACATTTCCTGGTAATGCAGATTAGAAAGACTACAGAACACTTTATCACCATTTTCAGCCCTCAGGCTCTGAACCCACCAGACACACAGCCCGGACTTGCACGCAGCTTTGGGTACACAGCCCGACTTGTACACACTTGGGGTTTTCACCACTGGCCCGGCTCCCCCGCCGGCCACTTGATCTACAGTCCATTGGAAGAATGAACCAATTATCCCATTCGCGGTCCATTGGAAGAATGAACCAATTGTCCCATTCGCGGTCCATTGGAAGAATGAACCAATTATCCTGTCGTGGCTCCCCACACCACACTAGAGTCTGTGAATCCTAGAGAGAGAATTTTCCTTACAATCCCACGTCTGGGTAATTCCCCCATCACTGACCAAGTGCCTGAGGCAAAGTAGAAACCACAGAAGAAATCCGTAGAGGTGGACCTGGTCACTAAAGATGGGGGGCCACCCACCTGCAGCTCCCACAGCCCATACCCGGCCATTTCTCTGGAAAACTGAACCATTCCTTTGCTGAACTTCTAAATGTAAATTAAGGGTAGACGTCTGTCACATCTTCTCTACATATTATTAGCATCTCACAAAACTCTGGGACTTGACACTACTTTTACTTGCTTGGCCTATTTCCCTAGGCTTCCCAATATGTAGTTAAATCCCTAGATTTTCACACAAGTCCCAGGGTAAAGAAAACAATTTGCCCTTTTAGCCAGAGCAGACACTCACCCTTAAGTTGCAGGTGCCCAACAGGCGTCTCACAAATCTTCCATCTTCCAAAATAAATCCTGGATTAAACAGGCAGCTTTTCTTCCACTTAGCAGAATTAAGGAGATTGCCCCAGGAATCTGCTGGGAATCTTTACATCCCCTCCCCAGAGGGAGGGGGCACTGAGACCAGAAAACAGCGGTCTCCACCACTTGAGTACAACTTCATTCCTTCAAGCCAAACTGCAGACTCTCACTTTGAAAACTCCCAACGTTCTATCTAACTCCCTTTGCTGCAGATTCCAATGTGGCTTATGCAGCTGCGAAAGTTCTATTGGTGATGTCATCCCTCAGTCTCAGCTGAGACTGAGAACAGAGTGAGACAGTGTGAAACCCATTTAACTGGGTTTCACAAGCTGCCTTCCCTGCCTACCACTAGGTCTTACTGGGATTCTAGTAACCCCGGGTAACAAGGGGGTTTTATATAGATTGTCTCTTAACTGTAAATATTGACAGAGTTGTAGCTTGTTACAGTTGAAATGTGAGGGGAAAAACTATGTCCAAATTATTTTTTCGTGTGAAGAAATCCTTTTTCATGAGATTGTGTCATTCTTATGAAGCAGGATTCCTTCATACAAAAAAAAAGAATGTGAGAAAAACTAAGTCCAAATTCTTTTTTTCATATGAAGGAATCCTTTTTTGTGAGAGTGTGTCATTCATATGAAAAAAGAATGTGAAAAAAACTAAGGCCCCATTGGTTAACGTGGCACAAACTAGGTTTGTGCCTCGCTAACCTGGAATAGCGCCAGCTGTCAGGGGCATCCCCATATTCAAAGGACACATATGCACCATGCAACCAGGACTGCGCTGTCTCACACAATATTGTGCTGCATCTATGCAAAGGAGGGTTCCCTCATGCATATGCGGCGTAGCACAAGTGCTAAGCAGCCGCCAGCACCAATGCATTTTAATGCTTCTGAAACCCAGCCCTTTAACAGTGTGCAGAAGGGGGTGTGCCCTGTACCTGATCTAGGTACTGTCAAGGGTTGACAGCCCCAATCCTCATCCCCATATAGGTAAACATGAACACTGGTGGTTCAGTGTCCCTCCCCAACCCCGATCACTGTCCCCATGGATAAACACAATAACATTGGTGGTTCAGTGTCCCTTCCCAGCCCTGATCCCTGTCCCCATTGATAAACACAATAACATTGGTGGTTCAGTGTCCCTCCCCAGCCCTGATCCCTGTCTCTATAGATAAACACAATAACATTGGTGGTTCAGTGTCCCTCCCCAGCCCCAATCCCTGTCTCTATAGATAAACACAATAACATTGGTGGTTCAGTGTCCCTCCCCAACCCCAATTCCTGTTCCCATTGATAAACACAATAACATTGGTGGTTCAGTGTCCCTCCCCAGCCCTGATCCCTGTCTCTATAGATAAACACAATAACATTGGTGGTTCAGTGTCCCTCCCCAGCCCCGATCCCTGTCTCTATAGATAAACACAATAACATTGGTGGTTCAGTGTCCCTTCCCAGCCCCGATTCCTGTTCCCATTGATAAACACAATAATATTGGGGGTTCAGTGTCCATCCCCAGCCCCGATCCCTGTTTCCATAGATAAACACAATAATATTGGTGGTTCAGTGTCCCTCCCCAGCCCTGATCCCTGTCTCTATAGATAAACACAATAATATTGGTGGTTCAGTGTCCCTTCCCAGCCCCAATTCCTGTTCCCATTGATAAACACAATAACATTGGTGGTTCAGTGTCCCTCCCCAGCCTCGATCCCTGTCTCTATAGATAAACACAATAACATTGGTGGTTCAGTGTCCCTTCCCAGCCCCGATTCCTGTTCCCATTGATAAACACAATAATATTGGGGGTTCAGTGTCCATCCCCAGCCCCGATCCCTGTTTCCATAGATAAACGCAATAACATTGGTGGTTCAGTGTCCCTCCCCAGCCCCGATTCCTGTTACCATTGATAAACACAATAATATTGGGGGTTCAGTGTCCCTCCCCAGCCTCGATCCCTGTTTCCATAGATAAACACAATAATATTGGTGGTTCAGTGTCCCCCCCAACCACGATCCATGTCTCCATGGATAAACACAATAATGTTGGTGGTTCAGTGTCCCTCCCCAGCCACGATCCCTATCCCCAAAGATAAACATAATAACATTGGTGGTCTAGTGGCCCCTCCTCCATTCCCTGATTGCCACCCCTGTTTCATAAAAATAAATCCCGGTGGTCCAGTGGTCCCTCCCCCTTTCCCCATTCCTCATTTGCCATTCCAATGACATTCACAATACTGATAGTCTAGTGGCCCCCCACCCTCCACCCTGGCAAGTAGTGACCCACCACCCCACTCCCCCCAAACTGATCTGTGCCAGTGAGTAGCACAGCCCTCCTCACACTGCCACAGCCAGCCACCAATTGAACTGTCAATGAGCATGTACAGTAGACAGTACACACTCTTTGGTTGACCGGTCAACCAATGAGCATGCACTGTCTACTGTACATGCTCACTGACTATTCCATTGGCAGCTGGCCATGGTGGTGTGAGGAGGGCTGTGGCAAACACTAGCATGGGGTGGGGTTGGGGGGAGGGGTGGGTCACTCCTGCCGCATGTAGGTTGGGGGCCACAAGACTATCAGGGTAACTTGGATGTCACTAGGACGGCAATTGGGGAAAAGGGAAGGGGGGAAGGACCACTGGGGATTTATTTTTATGAAATGGGGTCGGTGACTGGGGAATGGGGAGGAACCACTGGGCCACCAATGTTATTGTGTTTATCTATGGGAACAAGGATCAGGGCTGGGGAGGGACAGTGAACAACCAATGTTATTGTGTTTATCCATGGAGACAGGGATTGGGGCTGGGGAGGGACACTGAACCACCAATGTTATTGTATTTATCCTTGGGGACAGGGATCAGGGCTGGGGAGGGACACTGAACCACCAATGTTATTGTGTTTATCCTTAGGGACAGGGATCAGGGCTGGGGAGGGACACTGAACCACCGATGTTCATGTTTATATATATGGGGACCGGGATCTGGGCAAGGGAGGGACCGCTGTACCACCAATGATTTACTTCCAGGGATTGGGGCTTGGGGGTGGACCTGGCCCAGGGCACCTGGACAGTGCTCACATGTAGATGAGCCCATAATGGGCATGCAAATGATCTCTTAGTGCCATGCATGCTCAATGGGCTCATTGCCCATGGGGGCTGCGGTGCTAACCAGTGTGCACCTTGCTTTACCCCACTGGTGGTCTTTAGCCCCACCCTCTGGTAGTGCTGCACTACACATGGAGACTCTTTGCTGTGCACCGTGCTACCAGGGTCTGATATTCAGACAGATACTGTGGTCAGTTCGGATTGCACTATCTATTTGAATATAGCGCCAGAGCCAGCCAGCCCTATTTTTTCACGTGGCACGCCTGTTTACATGCACAGCCAGCTGGCTCTGAAAATAGGCCCTGAGTCCAAATTCTTTTTTCTCATGAAGGAATCCTTATATGTGAGATTGTGTTGTTCTCACAAATAAAAAAAAAGATTAATTCATACTAAAAAAGAATGTAAAAAGAAACTAAGTCCAAATTCTTTTGTCATATGAAGGTAATCTTATATCTTATTCCTGTTTCGTATGGCTATATGAAAAAAAAATAATCTCATGAAAAAGATTTTTAAAATGTGCTAAAAACAAATTTCTGGGTTATTTTTTCCAAAAACTAACTGCAGAAGTCAGCTAATGGGATCCTGAGTAACAAGAAACATGTGTTGATGTGTTTTCATGATACGATTTTTATGGGTTTTCAAAAAAAAAAAGAAACAGAAACAAGATTGCAGCCCCATTTCTCATGAAACAGGATTCCCCCATACGAAACAAAATCTTCTTTTGTATGGCCAAATTCTTTTTTGTATGAAACAGCTGTCCAAAAGAGTGTACTCAGAATGCTCAGAACTGAAATTTCAAATACTTATAACTCTGGAATGGATTAATATATTTTTTTACCAAACAAACAAAAAGCACCACTCTGGGTCAATCCCTTTCTACCCTGAAAAATTCAAACCAAAATTCCAGACCATCTGGGCACTAGACAATGACCAAAAAAAACCCAGCAAAAAACCATGATTTTTTCACTTTTTTCCCTATCTGAATCTCAGAATCTGCACATCTGACCAGAACAAAAATTTGGCACATCAAGAGACCAAAGAAGCAAATACCGGCACCAGATTAAACAGAGTGCAAAATTGGCTTTATTAAACAATATGTCAAAGCGCCATTCAGCTTGGATAAAAATCATAACCTCAGTTGGTGTCACTTAGGTAAGCATCATCAGGAGGATCTGACATGCAGCTCACATACCACCATTAAAAGAGCTGTGTTTAAAGTGACAGTATTACTAAAAGAATCTACTAGATACATTCATACACAGTATCGCACTATATAATACAAAGTGATATTTAAATCCATTTAAACAATATTACAGCAATTTAATATTAGTACTACTACAGATCTATACCATAAATAATCACCCAAGTTAAAAAAATATATTTTAATGTTGCAAAAGGCAGCACCATAGGTTGCCATTTTGATTTCTCCAGTGTAAATACCAATGAAATCTAGCTAATGGGGTCCCGATTAGCAAGATGCATGTGTTGATGTGTTTCCATGATATGATTTTTATGGGTTTTCAAAAACAATTTTTTTGAGAAAAAAAGAGAGAAACAAGACGGCAGCCATATGAAAAAATTATTTTTTCTCACAAAACAGTATTACCCCCCATACGAAACAGAATCCTTTTTTGTATGGCCAAATTCTTTTCTATATAAAACAGCTATCCAAAAGAGTGTACTGAGCATGTCCTTTCTACTCAGAAAATTTAAAACCAAAATTCCAAACCATCTGAACAAAAATTTGGCACATCAAGAGACCGTGTCCTCAAGACCGTGCCTGTAAAATTTTGTGTAAATCTATTGAATGGGAGTGAAGCTATTAAAGTGCAAAGTTAGGAGTTTAATGTTAAGCAGCCTGCCCAACCCTAACTATAGTGGTGCTACTGTGCCACTATAATATACCTAATAAACTAATCCTAACTATGTTAAGCTAACCTAAAATGTATTCCTAGTGCAATGTTTTATGCTGAACCTACATATTATAAGTAAGTCGTTTAATGTCCTTTTATAGGTTTTATTTTTAGGTTTTTCCATAAAAGGAGACCATATGGTGTTACAAATGTCCAATTTGTTCTCCAAAGAGTAGCTGATTCTTTCATTTGATGCTGTGGTGCTCATATTTCTCCACCAATCTCTAAGATTGTTAGGCGTTGCCTTCCAGTTGGGCAGTATTCGATTTTTCAGCATTGATTCTTCATCCAGTCGCCCCATTCCCAGACAAGTCTGTCACCATCAACACAACCAACACCAGGGTTAGCCTTGTAGTCATTGCCATATTCTTTAGGGAAAATACTGAAGGTGAAAAACTCTGTACCACCCCAAAACAGCAAAATCACAAACTTAGAATCAATGTACAATTACATTACAATCCAGAGTTTAATGAGTTGCATCCTTAAAGTACTCACAAAAAGACATAGCAAAGTGGGTGAAGTCCTGAAAATTCCAGTCCTCATCTCTCAAATCCTCAGCAGTCTTTTGCACTGCAAACCCTCTCCTCCGCTTCTGAGTTGCACAGCTCAGGACTTGTAAGCAGGTTGTTAAGATCCCACGTGGTATAGTGAGGGGTTCCTTAGATTTGGCTGCCTTCAGTATGTTATCTCTTTTGGTGGGTCCCCTGGATACCAACACAAGGATGCAGGGAAGTCAGATGTGTTCGTCCACTTCCTTAGGGTTATCTGGTAAGCTTGCAAACTTGAGACCTCAGCAATAAAATTAAAAAGCACCTACATGAGTGTTTTTACATAGTCCACAGGGTCAGCACCTTCGCAACCGTCAGTCACAGTTATATTTATTGCTCTGGCACTGTTTTCCAAATGTTGTAAACGGTGACACCGACTTTTTTGTTCCTTAATCACCGCAGTTACAGCTATGGCTGCTTTGTCTGCTGAGTCAGCCTCTCAAGTTTGCTTTGCTGATTCAGACTCTGAAGGCTACTTTGTTGAGTCAGACTCTGAAGCCTGCTTTGCTGAGTCAGACTATGAGAGTCTGCTTTGCGTCTGTGCCTACTATCTCAGCTTTTGTTCCAAAGGGTAGTAACCCTGGTTTTGAAGTCATCAACCCTCCTCTCCTCTTCAGATCCCATACAGCCTGCAAAACAGTCTTGATGGATGGCTCAGCCTCCCTGGTATCATCATTTGCTGTGTCACTCAAGCCGCTACTCCCAGAGGGTCATCAACTTTTTCTTCCCAGTCTCACTTGCAGGTCCCTGGCACAGTCTGCTCACCTTCAGTTCAAGTCAAAGTCAGGTATTTGACAGTGTTATCAATTACATCTCGCAGTACTGCACATGTTTATGTAGTTCTTTCCTAGGACTTTGATTTAATAAAAAATAAAATATTTAACCACTGCAATCTAGAACCAAGGAAAAGACATCCAAATGCATCAGCTGCAGGCCCCCAGAAGCTCTGGGGTTTTAGGTGCTCTGTGGTGCATTTTAAGGCTTACACTGAAGATAAAACAAAACTCTTTTAGGTCTCCCCCCACCCTTGACTCCAAGGGAAAAAAATATAATTTTATAGCTGGCCCCAGGTACCTAATGTACTCTTTACCACCCACCCCTACTATGTACCCAATTCCGTTAACACATGCTACACCCCACATTCCTAGTTTGAAACAGACACAAAAAAAGACAAACCATTAGCACTTAAAGAGCCCCACACTTCAGTCCCAATTTGCAGTTTTGCAATTTGAAACTATAGCCTAGGTGTGAGGGCTTGCTGACTATTCCACTATAAGCAACCAATATGGTACTGTGTTGAATCAAATATAATATGGCAGACTTAAACTAAAACACCAATTACTACTGCGACTTTTAATAACAGCCATCTAAAAATCTTTGCATCTCCACACACACATAACCTTTTTGACAGTTGCAAAAATTATCTACACGCAACTACTATTGACACAAGTCAAGAATTAAATTCAAAGTTTACTGCCATAGGCACACAGTCATCTCTGCATGCTGCAGATGTCTCAGTGGTTTAGTTCTGGTGGCCACATGGTAGATGAGGGCTCAGCATGCTGGTGTTAAGTTAAATTATAAGGCTTGGACATTTGGCATAATTTATGCCAGATATCCAAGCCTCAGCGTGCTCACTCTCCATTGTTTTCGACTGACTCGATCTGCAAATGCACCCCTCAAAGGGCACCACACCCACCAGTGTAGTCTGTGGCTTTTATTTATTTATTTTATTTTATTTTTTTTTTAATTCAATTTTTTCCTTCCCTTCTTGTGCCCCGCAGAACTCTCACCAGCGACTGCCCAGTCCTTGGACTGTACCTCCCTCGTGATCTCAACTCATCTCCTCTCCCCACCCCGACACCAGGCATCCCCAGGTTCACCTCCGAAGGCCGTCCCCTGCCCAGGGCGCTTTTCTTATAGGGTTGAGCACCGGGCCAGGGAGGAGACAGGATGAGGAGACAGCTGCGCCCGACTTCTGGGAGTGTGGTCCTTGGGTTGGAGGCGCCATCACCTATCGATGGGAGGAGGAGGGAGGTATTTACTTAGTTGGATCCCCTGTGGAGTCTGGCTATCAAGGCAACCTACTGCCGCAGCTCCACCCATGACGCTGCATTTGGCTACCTCCAGCCACCACCAGAGGTCGCTCCTTGAAGGAATGTTACCCCATCCCTCCCCGGGAAGAGAGAGCAGTCCTCTGGATGCTCAATCTCTTCCCTCCCCTGCCGACCCCTGAACCTGGGTCACCAGTGTGGCACGAAGTGTGGCACCCAGTGCCTCAACCCTCAACACCACCGGGCCAACTAGTCTGCGGCTTTTAGACCCTGACAGTTATTAAAGGGATAGAGATTGAGATCTTCAGCAATGGTGGCCAGTGGAGAGGGATTCTATTATTTTGTTTTTTAATCAGCTGCAAGCCTATTTTTCCTGCCAGTGACTGAACATGAGGTAATTATAGCCAATATCCTCTGTTTCTTTTTTTTCCTCTCTGCACCTCAACATTTCCGACTCGGCCGTCATGCTTCATACTCACCCCTGGTCTGATGGCATGGTGTGACTCGGGGACAGTGGCCACAGTGCATCATAGTCACACTCCCATGAGATAGATAGATACATAGATAGATACATAGATAGATAGATACTGTCTGTAGATAGATGATAGATAGATAATGTCTATATATAGACAGATAGATAGATACTGTTTGTAGATAGATAGATAGATACTGTCTGTAGATAGATGCTAGATAGATAATGTCTGTAGATAGATAGATAGATACTGTCTGTAGATAGATAGATAGATAGATAATGTCTATAAATAGATAGATAGAAACGTTATTTGTATAGCGCTCCTTCCCAGAGGCTCGGAGTGCTTAACAATATTTAAAAATAATTAATACACCATACAACACCTAATCTCTCACTCACTAAAACAATATGCTGTAAAACAATAATAGTCAGTTCATTTTACTCTTCACATATCGAACACCTGATTAAATAAAAATATCTGTAATTCTTTTTTAAAGGTTTCTAACGAGGGTGCGTCACTTAAGTGTGTTGGTAAAGAGTTCCACAGGGTTGGCGTGACAACGGAGAATGCACTGTCCCCTAAATGCTGCAACTTAGCCCTGGGAACCACAAGGAGGCAACCCTCCAAGAAACGGTGAGCCTGAGATGGGCAGTGAGGAACCAGGAGGTCTTGCAGGTAAGCTGGTCCCCTTTCATGCAGGGCTTTATAAGTCATTAATCCGACCTTGAAGGCAACCTTCCATCTTACTGGCAGCCAGTGCAGTTCACAGAGGACAGGCATAATATGATCTGATCTTGCAATGCCAGTCAGCAATCTAGCTGCTGCGTTCTGCACAAGCTGCAGTTGGTGGAGGTTGCCTCTTGATAGCCCCAGGTACAGGGCATTGCAGTAGTCCAGCCTGGGCGTGACAAAGGCATGCACCAGGTTGGTCAGGTCCTCAGTTGGTATAAGGACCCGGATCTGAACATTGTTCCTCAGATGGTAAAAGATGCTTTTGATGATGGCTGACACCTGTGCATCACGCGTCAGACCATCATCGAGGATCACACCCAGATCCTTAACCCAAGTAGAGGGGGCCAGGGGAACACCCCCCAGTTCTAGACCAGGGGACTCTCCAACTCCACCTCTGTTACAATGATGACCTGGATCCACCAACAGTACAATCGTCTTGTCTGGGTTGAGTCATAGCTAGTTAAGAGTCAACCAGTTCTGGATCCCCTCCAGGCAGGTGTTAAACACAGAGGCCGCCATCTGGTTTCCAGGTGCACATGACAGGTATAGCCGGGTATCATCAGCACAGCAATGAAAACTCAGCCCATGCCACCTAATAATGTCTCCCAATGGCAGCATGTAAATCGTGAACAACAAGGGCAACAGCAGCGACCCGTACAGAACTCCACAGTGTAGGGGCATCGGGTTAGATGAGGATAACCCCATCATCACCCTTTGTAGTCTACCCGTGAGGTAGGAACTGAACCAGTTGATGACATTACCAGTTATTCCACACCAGCTCCACAGGCGGTCCAGAAGCACCTCGTGGTCCACAGTGTCAAATGCCGCCGAGAGATCCAGGAGAACCAAGATGGTATGCTCTCCCCTATCTCTGGCCATTAGGAGATCATTAAGCACCTTCACAAAGGCTGTCTCTGAGCTATGCCTGGATCTAAACCCAGACTGGAAGCACTCATAAGTGGCGGAGCAGGCAAGACATCTCAACCTGAATGGCCACCACTTTCTCCAAAACCTTCCCTAAAAATGGGAGGTTAGAGACCAGTCTGTAGTTGCTGAGACACTCCAGATCCATTAAGGATTTCTTCAATAGGGGTCTAACCAAGGCTTCTTTAAGTGCCATAGGAAAGACCCCACTCCCCAATGAACTCCAGACAATCTCAGCAACCACAGGTCCTGTCAGGTCCACACATCAAACTAAAAGTCAGGTTGGACCTAGGTCAAGATCACAATGTGTTGGTTGCAGCTTCAAGACTATCTCAGCCACCTCCTCCACTTTAACTGGATCAAACTTAGCCCACACGAGAGGGTTGCCCCAGCATGCCTCAGGCTGAACCCCACAAGCCCTTTGAGTGACACTGGAAGAGATCTTCATCCTGATAGAGGACACTTTTTCGGCAAAGAACAGAGCTCTGATTGGCTAGCTAATAAAGGGAGTGCATGCTGAAAGGCTCACGGGGCGGCAGCACAACTTATCTGAACTGGCAGGAAGTTAATTGGCAACAGATCGGGAGGGTGTGTGAAAGAGGGAAGGTGGGCTCAGCATGTGTGCACCAACGCATCACAGTACTGACTGACTGGCATGGATTTTAAAAGGATAGAGTGTCATTAAAACAGCCAGAACTAAAAAAAAAAAGGAGGGGTTATGGGGGGAAGGTCGTTCGAACCTGATGAACCCCATCTGGCAATAGCCCTGTTGGGTGATTATCTTATGTCCCCCCCAGATCAGTTGTCCCTCACCAATACTTCCTGGCCTTTTGCCAGATTGGGTGATTATTGATTACCTTATGTCCCCCCCAGATCAACTGTTTCTCACCAGTACTCTGGTCTTTTGCCAGATTGGGTGATTACTTCATGTTCCCACCCCACCCCCAGATTGGCTGTTCTCACCAATACTTCCAGGTCTTTTGCCAGATTGGGTGATTATCTTGTGTTCCCATCCCCACTCAGATCATTTATTCCTCACTGATAATGCCCATTTCTACTCCTGAATGGTTTACAAAGAACTTTCACCCAAATGTCCCTGGCATGCAGATTTTGAAAGAGTTCTGAAAAAACAAATATTTGCTTCTTGTGACACTTATCTCTCAGATCCGAGCACATTCCAAGTGAGCATGTCACCTCTGTGTAACTAGGCTCAGAAATCCTTATGTTGCAACATAATAATGGCAACAGAGTACACTGTCTCATAAATTAAGACTGATTTTTGCTTCCAACCTTTCGTTTTGCATTTATTTGATGCTGGTAGTTGATTCTTGCCGCTGAATCGCCAGGCATTGGATTGCCCCAAAGCGTTGCTCCTATGATGCTGTATGTAGAAAACATCACCAACAGAGGCAGTACGTAACTCATTATAATCACTGTGACTTGATATCTGAAACAAAACAAAAGACTGTGTTTACAGCTGCTATTTAAAGATCCACATACTGGGTCTGAATCCTTGATGCAGGATTTTAAAGGCTGCAGTTTTTGGGCTGCCTGACTTTTTTCAAATGTGGACTTTGTGTCTGTGCCTGCTGTACATGCTAAATCATGTTTTAGATGGTCCAGCTCTTATGACTGTCTGCCAGTATTTATGCCAAAATTCAGATGCAAATAACATTTGCATCTTAATTTAGACAAATATTACTGTGAATTACATTATTCTGCTATAAACCGATGCATTCAAGAAAACAGCTGACCAGTTCAAGCAGATGTGTACAAGCACGCATCACAAATATAATTAAGCAATAAGCCTGACAGGGTGTGGGTTATGCTGGGATGTACTCATGGCTGGTATGGTTTGACCATGAGGTGAAGGCCGAGTGGTTAAACCAGGTCAGCTATGGGTAAATCCCAGCATAACCACACCCTTGAGTGATTTATCGTGATTATACAATGGCCTCCTTTTTTTTGAGATACAAAAAAATAAAATAAAACATGCTTTCTTAGTGTTTTAATTTATTTTTATTGTATTTGTTACTCCGCCACAAAAAAAATAGTCCTTGGTTGTTAGGGCTGTCCTTGGTTGCCAGGGCTGTTGCCATGGCTGCAGAGTTGGAGGCAGAACAGAGGGGTTTGAAACAGATCGCTGCTGGAGTGTAGAGAGAGACAGCTCTACTGGAAGAGCAACGTCCAGCACACCCTCACTACGTTTTTTTTTTTTTTTTTTGCTGTCCGACAGTGGAGATTCCACACGGAGAGCAGGACTGTATCGAGAAAGAGCGGAATGTACAGGAGACCTATTTGTGACCTGGGATTTGTTTTCGCTTTTTGTTTTCCTCTGGTCGCAAACGGAGATTCACCTACAAAGAGCTGGACTGTATGGGGAAGTAGCAACAGAACCAAGCAGACACTGAAAGAATTATTATGAGGTGATTGGAGAGCAGGGTGGAAGTGGTTACGGGGAAGGGAAACAGTTTAGACAGTTTCAGCAGTCATGCGCACAGTCGTGAGGGTAAGGGAGACAACACAGAGAAGACAGCAGCAGTTGAGGTGAAAGACTTAAAATACAGGTCATTTAGCAATGTTGTGCAGCATGGTAAAATGTTACAGCTGAAGTCCGTTTAAATTTCATGGTCAGTTGTGGGAAACAGCAGTTATGTTGGCATTCAACATGGCGGTTTTCATTTACTGGTTTCAGGGTCAGGTTGGTTTTTTGAACATATGGCTGGCTGGCACTTTTTGCATGGATTATTGTAAGATTTACCACAGCAGAAAGGTGCCAGCCAGCCAATCAGAATACAGGATTTTAAGTCTCTTTTCTTGCCCATTGTATAATGTATGATATATACTGTAGAATAATGTAACAGGCAACCATATACAGCAAAGCTATAGTATATGGGAAGGTGTCATGTATGGAAATCCATACACTGTAAAATGCAGTTATACTGCAGTAGTGACGTAAATACTACAGCACAACGACTTTTTGTTCTGTTGCGCTAATTATGTCACAATACAAAGAAACGAGCAGTCATTTCTGTGACCAGTCATACACTCGTTACTACTTAATGCTGACCCACATATGACTGAAAAGTGTTCACGTGCCATGGAGGGGTGTGGGGGTGTCACTGGTAAACCTTGTGCCAGTCTCTGTTTTCTTGGGGGGGGGGTGCAATCAAGTCACAGGTTATACTCTGCCTGTCTCCAGTGTCCGGTGTGTGGGTGAGTGGTTGAAGAATCGGATGTCAGCTGAGTGGGAAGCGTGAGAAAAGTAACAAAAAGTGACTTCTTTCTTTTTTAGTCTGTATTCAAATGGATCGTTTGTGAGAGGTTTCCCGTACACTATATAAAATAAGGTATGGGCACCCATACACAATAAGCCTGTTTTTCCACCTCGGGGTTGCCATTATGACAGTGACCTCTCGAGCTTCGCTCTTGCGGTCACACTGTCATCATGGCAACTCCTTGGAAAAAAAAAACAGACTTGTTGCATATTCTTGCCCATGCATTATTCTATATGTGTTTCCGCTTAGGGATACGAAGACATCATAGAGTTTTGCTCTAGAGGTCACTGTGTTGTCATGGCAACCCCTTGGTGGAAAAATAGCCTTATTGCATATGGTTGCCCCTACATTACTCTATATGTGTTTCCGCTGAGGGAGTGCGTTGATATCATAGAGGTCATCATAGAGGTCTTATGATGTCATCTCACCCCGAGATAGAAACATCAGCCTTGGGAATGGCTGCCTTTACATTATTTCATATATTATATGTTTGCGTTAATTAATTTACCTTCTTTCTAACTTTGTCTTGAACTGTGGTAAAATAAACAGATAATAGCAAACACCAGGATAAGATTAACACTATTTAATGTGATTTAAGTAACAGCTACATGTGCTAGCAACAGTTCTAGTAATTCCCTTGGGGTATTTTCATCACTACTGATATCTTTGTTATGAAGTATCTTCAGTGTAGGTAACCATGAGCAATCTTAACAAATATGGAATTCTATGCTGTTGTACGGCAGTAGTGATGTGGCTACTGTGGTACTCCAGCATTCTGACATCATATCACTACTGTGGTACAGCAGCATTCTGGTATCATATCACTACTGTGGTACTCCAGCATTCTGATATCATATCACTACTGTGGTACTCCAGCATTCTGATGTCATATCACTACTGTGGTACTCCAGCATTCTGACATTGCTACTGTGATAAAAATAGCATTCTGACATCACCGGTGTAATACAAAGCATTCTGATATCATATCACTGCTGTGGTACTCCAGCATTCTGACATCGCTACTGTGATAAAACAGCATTCTGACATCACGGGTGTAATACAAAGCATTCTGATACCATATCACTGCTGTGGTACTCCAGCATTCTGACATTGCTACTGTGATAAAACAGCATTCTGACATCACCGGTGTAATACAAAGCATTCTGATATCATATCACTGCTGTGGTACTCCAGCATTCTGACATTGCTACTGTGATAAAACAGCATTCTGACATCACCGGTGTAATACAAAGCATTCTGATATCATATCACTACTGTGATACTCCAGCATTCTGACATCGCTACTGTGATAAAACAGCATTCTGACATCACCGGTGTAATACAAAGCATTCTGATATCATATCACTGCAGTGGTACTCCACCATTCTGACATCGCTACTGTGATAAAAAAGCATTCTGATATCATATCACTACTGTGGTACTCCAGCATTCTGACATGGCTACTGTGATAAAACAGCATTCTGACATCACCGGTGTAATACAAAGCATTCTGATATCATATCACTGCTGTGGTACTCCAGCATTCTGACATCGCTACTGTGATAAAACAGCATTCTGACATCACCGGTGTAATACGAAGCATTCTGATATCATATCACTACTGTGGTACTCCAGCATTCTGACATGGCTACTGTGATAAAACAGCATTCTGACATCACCGGTGTAATACAAAGCATTCTGATATCATATCACTGCTGTGGTACTCCAGCATTCTGACATGGCTACTGTGATAAAACAGCATTCTGACATCACCGGTGTAATACAAAGCATTCTGATATCATATCACTGCTGTGGTACTCCAGCATTCTGACATCGCTACTGTGATAAAACAGCATTCTGACATCACCGGTGTAATACAAAGCATTCTGATATCATATCACTGCTGTGGTACTCCAGCATTCTGACATTGCTACTGTGATAAAACAGCATTCTGACATCACCGGTGTAATACAAAGCATTCTGATATCATATCACTGCTGTGGTACTCCAGCATTCTGACATCACTACTGTGATAAAACAGCATTCTGACATCACCGGTGTAATACAAAGCATTCTGATATCATATCACCAAGGCCACTGATTTACGGTGACTAAAATAATGAAATTCCGTTTTCAAGACTTCAGATTCCGGAATTACACCAGTGATTATTACTCTAATTTCTGGATTTTACCGGGATTCTGCTATCATTCTTTTAGTATGTGCATAAGTAATCCAAATTAAAGAAGGCTTAATATACAGAGCATTAAATAGAGCAAATTGAAAATAGTACAGGAAGAAATTAAAAGGAAAACACAAGTTTTGTAGATCTACTGATCTGATATAAAATGCCAGATTCCATGAAATCTTTGTTTTTACCGGTCTTCAGGCAGCCCTAATTCCGGAATTTTACTGGATTTTCCGGTTAAAACCGAAAAACAGTGGCCTTGCATATCACTGCTGTGGTACTCCAGCATTCTGACATCACTACTGTGATAAAACAGCATTCTGACATCACCGGTGTAATACAAAGCATTCTGATATCACATCACTACTGTGGTACTCCAGCATTCTGACATCACTACTGTGATAAAACAGCATTCTGACATCACCGGTGTAATACAAAGCATTCTGATATCACATCACTACTGTGGTACTCCAGTATTCTGACATCACTACTGTGGTAAAACAGCATTCTGATATCACTGGTGTAATACAACAGCATTCTGATATCATATCACTGCTGTGGTACTCCAGCATTCTGATATCACTAGTGTGACATCACTCCTGTATTCAACAGCATTCTGACATCACCAGTGTACTACAACAGCATTCTGACATTGTATCACTGCTGTGGCATTCCAGCATTCTGACATCACTACTGTGGTACAACAGCATTTTGACATCACTACTGTGATATAACAGCATTATGACATCACTACTGTGGTAAAACATCATTCTGACATCTCTAGTGTAATACAACATCATTCTGATATCCTATCACTACTGTGGCACAACAGCATTCTGACATCACTACTGTGGTACAATATCATTCTGAGATCACTACTGTGGTACAACAGCATTCTGACATCAGTACTATGATATAACAGCATTCTAACTTCACTACTGTAGTACACCAGCATTCTAAAATCACTAGTGTAGTACAATAGCATTCTGATATCACTACTATAGTACAACAGCTTTCTGACACCTCTACTGGAATACAACAGCATTATGACATCATTGTTGTGGTACAACAGCATTCTGATATTGCTACTGTGATACAACAGCATTCTGACATCACTACTGTGGTAGAGCAACATTCTGACATCACTACTGTGGTACAACAGTATTCTGACATCACTACTGTGGTAAAATAGCACTGTGACTTAATTACTGTAGTACAAAAAATTCTGAAATCACTATTGTAGTACAATAGCATTCTGACACCATTACTGTAGTACAACAGCATTCTTTTATTATACTTTGTTTATTGTATTATGGCTTGTTTTAACACAATTAAAAATACATGTGAAACCCCCCTACAAATGGGGGTTCCCAAAAGTCTTCCAGGAGCTTGCCTAATTGCTCACAGCCTAGAGGAGTTCGGCGTCTAAGCCGTTTAAATGTGATTGCCAGCGAGTGCTTCTAGAGCCTCCACGTACTGTCTCTTTAGGGGCTGCCTGCTCGCAGCCATAATTAGTTTGAATGGGGAAACTCTGTGTTTCCATGCCCGAGTCCCGCCTGGGCTGCTGCCTAAGTGCTCCGTTTCTGCCTTCGCTAAATGCGCAGAGGGAGCTCTGTTGAAAGATGTAACTACTTGTGGGGAATTATGCAAAGTAGCTGTGAAAATGTAGTTTGTCTAACCTGCCTTTCTTGCAGCATGGACTGTTTCTGTTGTGCTCCGCCATTTTGGTCCCGAACTGCCAAATTGGACCAATGGGGTTGTGAGGACTCTAAAATGGAGCCTGATAAAGTGGATCTGTGTGTGCCTGACTCTGGGAAATGTGGTTTTGGACCATTGGTGCCTTTTTGCACCAACGGGGGTGTGTGTTGTGATTGACAGCAGAACCAGCCAATTGGACCCTTTGGATTCTGGTGGAAATGCCTCAAGCTGTCTGCTGGCAAGCCAGATCTGTTTGGGAGGTTGAGAGAGAAGGAGCTCGGAGTGTTCGACCGGCCGTTGTGGCATAGTTCGCGAGGGAGAACTGTGGAAGGCCTAATTCCTAGCCTACTAGCCTGCTATCTGCCCTGAGAGGGAAAAGAGGATGTTTTCAGACTGAATCCGAATTTGCAGAGAACGAAGCAAGCTGCTGATTTATAACCAGGCTCACCCTATAGAAGACCGAAGATTTTGCTGCAAGTGATCGGACTGTCAGGAACTTTAGCTACTGTAGTGCTCCCGGGTAATAGCAGTGATTTTGCAATCGGGATCAAGGAGCAGCCTGCCTGGTATAGTCATTTCCTTTACATATAAATGTGCTATGAACTGCAGGGGGGTTGCGATCTGTTTCCCCTCTGGCTGTAAACTGTGTGCTAGTGCAGGAAGTTGTTTCCCTGTCAGAAACGGACTGAATCCGTGCTGCCTGATGCAGATTGGCCCTGCCACGCGGGTCTTGTCCCACTACCCTGCTGCACAGAAAGATCCATCGTTGAGGGGCCCATCTTCCTCTGGCAAACCAGCAAGTCAGCCATCAGCCCTCCTGTGTTTAGCCTGGGTATCGTGAGTAATTATCAGGGTAGCTCCCTGCAACATTCTTAAATCAAAGTGTGTCATCTGAGTGTTTTGCGTTTCTTTTCATGAACTGAGCCCTCCGGCTCCAGATTACAAATTATTTGTGTGCATGTTGTTTTTCCATCACAGGGTCCCACCCAGCTGCGACGTCGGCCTACCCCGGGCAACTATCCTGGCTAGCCCATCTGCCTTGTAACCAGGGTACCCAGTGTGTGTGTGACAGTGTGGGGGATTTCTGTACTGCATGCATAACCGCGTGATTATTATAGAGAGTAAGATAATTAACCTGATTGCCCCTACCCTTGTTACAGACCCCTGAATAAATCAGATCTGTTTGTTTCTGCATTTACATTGACTGTGGTGTCAGTTTATGCTGAAGGTATTGCATTACTGCTGTTGTACTGCATCACCTTATTTTACAGGGGGCCCCCAGAGTCAAGCTGAAGGAACCAGTCCTGGGGGTAAGTGCCAAGTACAAGTGTATATGGTTTGCCTATCTGGGGTATTGGGAAAGTCAATTTTGTGTACGGTGTGGGCCACTAGTGGGAGAAAAGGGGGGGTCGCAGTGTCCCAGAGGGCTGTAGTCTGGTTAGCGTAACCCAAACCAACCCTGACCTTTGGGTGGAGGCACCTGTTTCAGAACTCAGGCCCCTTAACCTGTTAGTAGCCAAGCAGGCAGGGGTAGTAGCCCTTGGGATAGCACCACCTGGGGGTTACACATGTAGTACATTTTCATATGTTATTTTACAGCCAATCAAAATTCTATATGTTGACATTGTTCAGGTACATCTTTACAGGTCTGTTACCTAAACTAGACTTTTCTGCATTTATAACTTCTCAAATCTATACTGACATTGGCAAACTAAGTGGCACAAATACAGTATAAAGGTAAAAACTGAAATTGAGTTCAGGGTCGCAGATATAATAATCAGTTCTTTACTTTTAACATAATAGGCATATGTCAGCTAAAAAACAGAAACAGGTGCAGGCTTCCCCTCCATGCCAGAGGGCCAACTATTCCCATGTCTCATACTCATTCCTCTAAGTCCCAGTCAACCAAGGTATCCTCCTCCTCTCCATTACTTAGGTTGCCCCGCCATCCTCGCTTTCCAGGGAATCGTCATATAACAGCCACCTTGTTCACCTGTTTTGATAAAGATGGGACTGTTGGCTTAGATTAAATGTTAACCTTTCCATTTGATGCATATTTTCAACTACTGCCTTCCAGTCATTGATTGTAGGAGGGTCTTCTTGCCACCACTGCCTCATGACAGCATTTAGTGCATTAATGGTAAGGACCAACCACAAGTACTTTGTCTCTTTGCCTCTCATTTCCCTTGGGGTAATGCCCAGAAGTAAGTATTCTGGGCCCATTGGGGCTTGTACTGTGAAGATTTGGGCAAGGTGTTGCTAGATTTCAACCCAGTATTGTGCCAGGGCAGGGCAGAGCCAAAAGATGTTAACGTTTATGTTAGTTTAAGAGGAAGATCTAGTACTATAGGTCCCTTTCAAAATGAGTCAGGGTCAGTGGCGAATAACAAAGAAATAGTAGATATGCAAATTAAGTATTTTTGTACAGTATTCAGCCTAATACATAATCATGCACAGAAGGTTATGGAGACATCTCACCCTGGACAGTTACGCATAGACCCTAATGAAGTGTTTTCACTGGAGGAGAGGAGAGACAGGGGGGACATGATTGAGGTCTTCAAGTACCTCAAGGGATTAAATAGGGTAAACACGGAGGGGATCTTTAGACTAAAGCAGGGAGGTATCACCAGAGGGCATGTTTTGAAGTTGGAAGGTGGAAGGGTGAGGGGGGGAAAGAGGAGGAGGTTTTTCACTGAGAGGGTGGTGGATCCTTGGAACGTGTTGCCTGACGAGCTGGTTCAGAGATACACAGTGGAGGGCTTCAAGAGAGGGTGGGACAGACACAGAAAGCGGATGTATCAGATGATGGCCTGGCCCAGGGGGGTGGGGATGGATGATAGGGGTTTCTGGAACACAAGGGGGGGAGGGCCTTGGTACCCAACTAGGGATCTGAGGTTCGAGCAGACTCGATAGACCATAAGGCCTAATCTGCTGGCAATTAGTATGTTAGTAAGTGTATGTCAGACTTCTAAAAATGGACATTACCAAATCCCCTGGGCCTGATGAAGTGCACCCCAGAGTGTTAAAGGAATCAGCTGACATTCTATATCTAACCCTGACCAAAATATTTCAGACCTCACTAGACTTGGGGAAAATACCACAGGGTTGGAAAGCGGCCGTGGTGGTCCCACTTTTAAAATAGGGACCAAGAACAAAGCAGGAACATTTTAGACCTATCAGCTTGACTTCCCTTATGGGGAAAATTCTTGAAGCATTAATAAAAGAGCACATACAGACAGTTTATCGAGGGCAATGGATTGACGGACCCAACTCAACATGGATTTACAAAATCCAGATCTTGTCCGACCAATTTATTAATCTATTATGAGAAAGTCAGTATGGAGTTGGATAGGGGAAATCCAGTGGATTTAATCTTCTTGGATTTTGTCAAAACTTTCAACAAACTGCCCCATCAGGAGTTGATCGATATACTGGGTGAATTAAAATTACCAGTTAACATCATCATATGGTTACCAGTTAACATCATCATATGGATTTCAGAATGGTTAAGTGAAAGAAAACACTGGGTAACAGTCAAAGGGTTTATTCTGACTGGGCACCAGTTACTAGCGGGATACCACAGGGGTCAGTGCTCGGCCTCTCTCTGTTTAACCTTTATGTTTCCCTTCCTAAGATTGAATAATGTTTGGCTATTCAAATTTGCCGATAACTGTAGGATAGGGACCATAGTTAATAACTCAAAAAACACAAATGCACTACAACAAGCCCTTGATAGTATATGTACCTGGACTAATTACAGCAAATTAGCCTTGAACATCAATAAATGTAAAGTTATGCACCTAGGAACATCAAACAGGCATAATAATTATATGTTAGGAACTGAAACACTGGTGTTAACCGACCAAGAAAAGGATCTTGGGATTAATGTCAGCCCAGACTTAAAATTTAGTTTACACCGTGACAGTCAAATTAAAAAAGCTAACCAGAATTTTAATTGCATTTTTAAACATATTTCTAGTCATAATAAAGAGGTAATATTGCCATTGTATGGGGCCTTGGTGAGACCGCACTTAGAATACTGTGTATAAGTATGGTCACAATATAAACAAGCATTTGTCAATGCCGAATGTTTGCTTGCTGGTATTAGCATTGGAAATGCAGGAGTTAGACAGATGCAGAGTAGGAATGGCAGTGAAGTATTGAACTTCACGCTAACCCCACCTCCACCCTGCAGAGACAGACAGGCATTGGGGTATGTGTTTGGTTTGTCGCCCATAACGTTCATGCCATTTCACCTCACCCTATCCTGCAGACACTGACAAGTGTTGAGGTGTGCCTTGGGGTGTTCGGCTTTACAGTCACCGCACTCCATAAGGACATACGCTGAAATGGGTGCAATATAGGAGAATGGGGTGAACTCTGGTGCCGAACAGTCCAAGGCACACCTTGATGCCTGTCACTGGCTGCAGGGTGGGGGGATAGGGGTGGACTGGCATGAGCATTACAATCAGCAATCCGAAGGCACGCCCCTGATGCCTGTTAGTCTGTACAGGGTGGGACATTATGGTTAGAAACCCTAATGCCCCGGGCATTTGTTGGTATTTGCACTACACATTTTCAACATGGCCTTTTTGTGACCCCCACCTCATGAAAGCATTTGGGACCTCTTCTCATGAACAGTGGCACTGTGATTTTGTAAATGTGTCCCAAACTTTGAGTTTCCACAGCGACCGTGCCATTGTGCACCAGATGTACGAGAACACAGATCGGGCAGGATGTGAAGAATGACAACTGTACCATTCATAGGGAGGTGTGAAGAGATGGCAATGTTGAAAATCTGTAGTGAAAATATTAAAAATGCTCAAACTTCCGAGCGTACATGGAAACTGCGCAATGCATGCACATAAAACAGTCATTTAGTGGAATTATTTCACCAAATTTTCAACATAGGCATTTTGTGACCTCAGCTCATGAACACTATCACTATGATTTTCCTAATCTGTCCCAAACATTGATTTCCTACAGCAACCGCGCTATTCTGCGCCAGATGTGTAAACGCATATTTCAGGCAGGATGTGAAAAATGACAGCTGTACTGTTCATAAGGAGGTCTGAAAAAATGCCAGTGTTGAAAATCTGGAGTGAAAGTACTATAAATTTGCGAAGTTACGGTGCGTGAAACTACACAACGCACGCTTGTAACACAGTCATTTTATGGACATTTGTCACCAAATTTTCAACATAGGCATTTTAGGACCTCTGCTCATGAACAGAGTCACTGTGTTTTTACATACGAACATATGAACATACAAATCTGGCAGCAGAACACACCAGTTGGTGTATCTAAGTCTGCCCGAGTGTGCAGCTAGCACCCTAGATTGCGGCTGCTCCAACCTCCTCCCCCTCAGTTCCTCCTCCGCTTGTCCCAGTCCCTGCCCCCTGACTATTCCTCTTGCTTTATCCCACTCCTTCTTAAAGCTATTGACTGTCCTACATGTTACCACCCCCTCTGGCAGCGCATTCCAACTAGACACCACCCTCTCAGGGAAGTAGTGCCTCCTCATTTTCCTCTTGAAATGTCCCCCTTCCAACCTTAGTCCGTGCCCCCTCGTCTCTCTCTTCCACTCTCAGTTTAAACACCCTCTGTGCTAGGTTTATTTACCCCCCAGGTATTTAAACGCTTCAATCATATCCCCCCATCCCTCCTCTCCTCCAGCTCCTTTAGCCTAACTTCATATTCCTTTCCTTCCATCCCCTTTACCATTTTTGTTGCCCTCCTTTGCACCCCCTCCAGTAACTTTATATCTCTCCTCAGGTATGGCCTCCAGTATTGCACACAGTACTCTAGGTGCGGTCTGACCAATGATCTGCAGAGAGGTAGGATCACATCCCTGTGTCTGGATGAGAACCCCCTTGCGATGCACCCCAGCATCCTGTTTGCCTTTGCTCCTGCACTGGGCAGAGTTGTTCATGCTCCCAGTTACCAACACCCCTAGGTCCTTCTCCTCCTCTGTGATCCCCAACCAATAGTCTCTCTTCTGGTTCTTAGCCCCGAAGTGCATCGCCTTACACTTCTTTGCATTGAATCCTAGCTGCCACTCCACCGCCATGTCTCTAGTTTGGTTAGGTCCCCCTGCAGTTTTTCCCATCATCCTCTTCATCCACCACCACCCCTAATTTGGTATAATCTGCAAACAGACTAACCCTACTCCCCACTCTGTGTGCTATATCGGAGATAAAGAGCCCAAATAGCACCGAGCCCAGCACTGACTCCTGCGGCACCCCGCTTGTCACTGCTCTGGGTGCCGAGAGCTCCCCCGCCACCGCCACCCTCTGCACTCTCCCTCTGTAACCAGTTCTCTATCCATTTAGTCAGCTTTTTTCCCACCCCACTGCCATCAGCTTCCCCCCCAGTCTCCCATGAGGCACTGTATCAAAAGCCTTACTGAAGTCCAAGTACAGGACATGTACCGCATGGCCCCTGTCCAACTCCCTTGTCACCTAGTCATAATACTCTATTAGGTTGGTTTGACAAGACCTCCGTGAGATGAACCCATGTTGCCGCCCATCTTGGAGGCCATTACTCTCTAGGAATGCCACCAGCCTCTCCTTCTGTATCACCTCCATAAGCTTACCCACTATGGACGTGAGACTTACTGGCTGATAATTTCCTAGCTCCTCCCTAGGCCCATTCTTGTGTATGGGCACCACATGGGCCACCCTCCAGTCCTGGGGCACACACCCCGTTTCCAGGGAGGTGTTGAACAGATCTGCCAGAGGCTCAGCCAACAGCTCCGCCATCTCCCTCAGCACCCTGGAGTGGATGCCATTGGGACTTGGTGCCTTGTCCACCCTTACTGCCCTCAGCCCCTCTAGCATCCTACTCCCTGTGATCACTTTGTCCGTCACCTCCTCCCCACCCTTTCCCTACCCCCCCAGCCCATTCTGGTAGTGGATCATCCCTCTCCTTAATGAAAATGGAGCAGAAGTACTCATTTAGAATTTCCACTTGCTCCTTCCCCTTTTCCTACCCAATCCCCTTCCTGCTTTATCCTCACAATATGTTCCTTGCACTTGCTCTTTTCCCTGACATACCTAAAAAAGTCCTTTTCCCTCCCTTTATTCCCTGTGTGGACCTTAATTCCCTTGAGGTCTTAGCATTTTTCACCCTCCTGGCCACCTCCCTTGACCAGCTCCCGAAGGCCTCCTTATCCTCTCCCTTCCCTGTTCTCCTATACTTCCGGTATGCAGCCCTCTTTGCCCTCACCCCCTGCAGCACTTCCTTATTCAGCCAACATGGTTTCTTGGCTCTGCTCTTCTTACTCCTGGCCCTGGTGCAGGCTACTGTGGCCTCTGTTAGCCCAGTCTTTATGACTCCCCACTTTTGTTCTGCTTCCATCCCCAGCCTTATATCCTGGAGTCTCCCTTGCAGTAGTTTAGTTTAGTTTATTGTTCGACAATTATGTCATTACAAAATATTAAAAACCAAAACAGAAATAGATCCTAAGAAGTCCTTTAAAAAGGAACAATTATAAAAATTACTGCACAATAAATTATATAAACATCAATTCTCTTTCAAGACATTTCCAGTAGCTAATACAAGTTAATCGCAATTTCATCTATTCATGCACTTACATGATCTCTAACTGCAGATTTGAGCAATAAAGTTTACTTCCCCAATTACCAACATTCTTGATCAATAAATAATCAAGTCTGATTCCATTTATAATAAACTTTCATTTA
Organism: Neoceratodus forsteri; assembly: GCA_016271365.2. NCBI lineage: Eukaryota > Metazoa > Chordata > Ceratodontiformes > Ceratodontidae > Neoceratodus > Neoceratodus forsteri. Next base: position 1,101,753,241 of record CM028135.1, on the reverse strand, counting down.
AAAAATGTTTAATTTGCCTTGCCTTGATACGAGAAATTGTATAAAAATATGTAGCTAAAGCTCTAATAGCTATTTCATCTTTGCTATACATCAGGATTTTCACCAATAAATGTTTGTTATCGAAAATATTCTCAAGATCATTTCACCAAAGATTGTTTTAAGGAGCAAATGTCTTGCTGCATCATACCAAGGACAATTGCACCTCACATGGATAAGATGCTCTGGTTCACCAATACCGCGATCACAACTAGCTTGGTGATTTGCATTTTTGTTGTATCTTTTAATCATTATATTACTTGGAAAGGTCTCAAATTTATATCTTGTAAATACTGTTCTTAGTTTAGGATCTACCAATGATTCTAAATACATTTGTATACTAAAATTGTCCTCATTATTGTTTACAAAGCATGGTGAAAATCATGAAATTTTAATTCTTTCTTTGTCCATAGTAATCCAATAATCTTTCACTTTTTTGCTAATGTATTTCTTATATTGTAAACTTAGAGTAATGCTCTTTGTTACATAATCTCGTAGGAAATTTATTTTGTATCTCATCGATGGTGTATAAATTGTATTAAGCCATGGCGACTTACAACATTCAATCATCATCCAGTTTTGCTTTTCCAACAGACACATCTTGGTAATTCTGTTACTAGACTGCCTGGTCAATCTGAGCCAAAATTTTATTTTTTAGTATCTAATACAGCTTCCATATTATCAAGACCTAATTCTGCTCTGATATATGGAGCTAGAAAGGAACTAGGAACCATAAGAGTCTTTCCCAATACTTTATGTATGGGTATCATAAGGCTTTCTCTTTTTTTTGTATCCCATATTTCAGACGCATGTGTTATTTGGGCAATATATTTAGCTTGAATAGCTAGAATCAATGGTTTTATTGAAAACCCTCCATATGCTGAGTTAAATTTCCCCAAGGCGAAAGCCGTTTTTTTGCCTGTTGGATAGCTCCCTCTATATGTTTTTTCCAAGTACCTGTTGCTGTCATTGTTAATCCCAGATAGACATATGATGCTACTATGTCTATTTTATGGGATCCCATTGCCCATACACCCGATGATTTATTTTTACCAAAAACAATTATCAGTGTCTTTGTTTTATTAACCTGCAGTTCAAGATCATTGGATATTTTAAACAAATGGTCAATCTGGTTCTGAAGTCCTTTGCTAGTTAGAGAAAGCAACAATATATCATCAGCAAATGCTAGAATCGGACATTTCTGATTTAAAATCTTTGGACAGTCTATGTCGTTAATCTCTAATTTCCTTATAAGGGTATCAATGTATATTGAGAATAAAATTGGGGCTAGGACACATCCCTCTCTCACTCCCCTAGTTGTCACTATATTTTTAGTCAACTGCCCATTTGCTCCATACCTAATTTTTGTCCAAGTATTTGTGTATAATCTTCTAATTATGTGTATAAGGTGTATGTCAATACCCTTTTGAAACATACTGTTCCACAATATACTTCTATTGATAGTATCAAATGCCGATTTATAATCAACAAACAATACATAAAGTTGCTGTTTTCGGATCTTAAGATATTTTTCAAGTAAGTGGGAAATATATAGCAATTATCGATTGTATTATAACCTGCCCTAAAACCAGCTTGAAACCCACTAACTCCTCCCACCCTTTCCAAGTCAATCAGTAATTTATCTAATATAATTTTTGTAAGTATTTTTAATGAGACATCTAATAAGCTTATGGGTCTATACATTGCTGGGTCACATCAATTTCCCTTTTTATAAATAGGGACAGTAATTGCTCCTTGCCAAGTAGATGGAAGGAAAGAGTCCTGGAGAATCTGATTAAATACAATCACAAATAGGTTAACCCAAGCAGAGGGATTTATTAAATACACCTCTGTAGGGATTAAATCTGGTCCTGGGGCTTTATTTTTCTTCATAGATTTAAGAGCAAAATATATTTCCTTTCTTGTAATATTTAAATTTGTATTTTGTACATAATTTTCTATGTATAACAGAATCTCGATTTTGACAAAGCCACCAAAAATCTCCTCGTAGTACTGGACCCATTTTTGTTCATCAATATATGTATCTATTTTAGTTTTGTATGTACTTGTACCTGTTGAGACTAATGTCCAACATTTTTTACTACCACCTTCATATAAGACATTCAGCATCTCTGCCCATTTGTTCCATTGGTACTGTTGTTTTTCAGATTTTAAGAAAAAATTATAAATTTTCCTTTGCTGATTTAAATTTTTCCAGGTGTTGATATAATTAACTTTTTTGGCATCCCTAACTTTAGCATTCAATATTTGCTTCAATAGTTGGCACTCACCATCAAACCAAGTATTGACTGAATTCAGATTATCTTTCCATAGAACTTGCTTATACAATTTTGCTGTAATAATCTGAAAAATATCTTCTACAAGTTTCCATAATTTCTCTAGATTTGGTTCATCAGAGTCTCTCTCTAATACTTTATAAATTAAGCATTCTAGCTGTGCTACAAGTTTAGTTTCTAATTGTATATTCTACTTTAATCTCTTATTATATATTACTTCCTCAATGGGAACTTCCTCAAAGCAATCGATATTTGTCTCATGTGATTGAACCATTTTCCCTGACAGAATAACGGGGAGATGATCACTTTCTGGCCTAGTCACCACAGAAATACTATCCCAGAATGCGATATCTCCTGACCAATACATCATGTCAAGCAGAGAAGTTCCTGTTGACTTGATGTAAGTACATTGTCCTTGTAGGTCGCCACTTAAGCGGCCATTCAAAGGGTAAAAATGATAAATTCCCAATATTTCAATTAATTTTCTACCTGCTTCATTTATTTTCATGTCCATTGTATTTCTTATTTTTGGTTCTAGCGCTTGTTGAAAATTAAAAAAGTATTGTCGATCAGTACTGATGTACAAATAAATAAATAAGTAAATAAACCATCATATTGTCCAGTTCTAGCATTTAAATCTCCTACGATCAACACATCCCAATTTGGAGATTTTAACTGGATGTCCAATAAAACATTGTTCAATGAGTTCCATAATTCATCGTTATAGAAACGAGATTGTTTTGGAGGGAAATAAACATTTATTAATATAATCTTAGTACCCATATTGGCCCATAAGAGAACTATTATGTTTCTATCAACATACAATGGACGATGTTCACTAAACAGACCTAGTTTAACATAAAATACTAATCCACCGGAGGGTCTACCTAATTTGCTTTTCCTAGTTGCTAGGGTATGAGTTAGTTCATACTCATTTAAGAAGACTACTTCTTCATTCTCATGCCATGTCTCTTGTAGACATATAATGTCTGCAGTTTTAATAAAGGACAGAAAGTCTAGATCTGAATGCCTACTCACCAACCCTGCTATATTCCAGGAAAGAGTCATATTACTTCCCATTCTATTTTCCTTTAATTGTATTGACTCATTTACTAAGTAAGGACATCAAGCAGGGACATGTCGTTTCTTAATAATACGTGGACAATTCCCTCCTATAGATTGTCCAAAAATTTCTTTTGGATCCACTAGATACATCCCTAATGCATCCAGCTTATTATGTTCCTTCAATAAATCCTGTGCCAGACTTCTATCTCTAACTTGGATATCCATTTGGGTATTTGTTCCTATTCTTGTTGCTTTAGTAATTCCTTGATTCCCCAGTTGTATCTGTAGGACATTTCTAAACAAATTACATATGACACATTTAAGTTTTCCATTGGTTTCTTTAGGGATAGATGTCATTCCATATATTGAAAGAGTTACTAGAGCTTCGCCTTCTGTTTTCTGTGATCTTACAATAAATAGTTCTCTATCTGGAAAAGTAACTATCAGCCATCTTTGTTCAATTAATTCTGCATTGTACCAAATATAATTTGCAACTTTTGGTGAGCAAACATAAATTTCTACTGTATGCTCTCTACCATTTCTAGCTTCAATTAGATATACAGTATCATATCATTGGTAGTAATATCCAAGTCACAAAATTAGTTGCTTTGTACATATTCCTTCAACTTATTTTCTGATACCTTAGGCCATTCGTAATATGCTGTACATCTTATCACTGGTAGAATTTCATTGTTTGAAATATTTTTTGTCTTTTCCCAGTTCCCAGATGGTTCTGCTCCAGTAATCACATTTTGTTTTTCAGTAACCATGTTGTTGTATGACAGTTGCATTGGTTTTCACACTATATTAATACTATCTGTTTCAGTGGAATAACATTTTCTAAGAAGATCAATCTCTTTTTCTAGCATAGCTAAGTGTTTGAATAGATCTGTTGAAGGCACAGATCAATCACATTTACCATATACATCTTTATTGTTAGTCCCTATTTCTGATTCTGACTCTAATTCGGAATCTCTAATCTCTTTTCGAATCTCCTTTCCTTTTCCTCCTTGTACTATAATGTTTTCACCCTCTCTTTCGTAGCACTCAATTATCTTTTCCCCTGTTTTATTAAATGTATCTAAAATTTGTAACATGTCATCACCCTTTCCTTGCTGATTTTTTTGTGGTTATACTAGCTTTCCTTTTTTCTTTCTGTTTTTTATATTTCCATTATCTTTCTTTTGTACAGGCAGCCTATCTCTCTTTTGTTTTTTCTTTAATTTCTTGTTTTCCTTATCAACTATTTTTCCTGTATCCTCAAATATGAGAGATGAAAAATCAGGCCTTAATTGTAAATCACATGTTATGCAAGGGGTTTGTACTGAAGGAGTAGAGTTTCTTCCTTCATTAGGATTTTCTTCTACAATCATAATGGAATCCGTAGGAGGTGTAGGAGATAGTATTTCTAATTTACTTTCTATGGTATCCAATTTGACTTTGTTTACTGCAATATCATACCTTACATTTTCAATCTCATTTTTTAGTACAATCAACTGTTCCATTAGAACCAAATTTGCAGTATACTGGTGACTCATATGGGCTACCAAGTCATCATTGAGGCTAATTGGTATGTACTGCGGTATATCCTCTAAATTGGAACAATTGACAGTCCTAGGTATCTGTGTAATAACAGGATTTAACTTTTTACTTTCTTTATTTTCATACTCAGATACTAGATTTTTCATTCCTCTAATAGTCCTTTGCAGTTCAGTGTTAATATTTCTTAATTCCATAGTAGGAACCAAAATCATATCATTAGCTAAATTAGGAGCAACCTCTTTGGGAGTTTCGTTAATCAGTTCCTTATTTATGTCCATATAATCATTGGTCCCCGAATTTTGCTCATAATAAGAATAAGAAAAATTAAGGGAAGCTTCTAGATCTATGGCCTCACTATCATCTCCATCCATCCCTAAACTAGGAGTTATACTTACTAGACCCATTATAGTGGCAATGCCATGCCCAATTAGCTACATGCTAGCATGGAAATTACCTTTGGAGTTAATTGATTCTACCCCGGTTTCCAGGGTCTCAACAGAATATCTATGTAGCTCAGGTGTCCGCTCCAGAGATTCACTCAATTGAGCTTCCATGATTGGATAATTTGCCCCCTCTTTTTGATGAAACTCTGGCACTAACAATGGTGTAGAAGTTTTTATCTGGTTCTAATCTTATTAGCCCAGGTAGATTATCTGTTATTTTTGTCTGCCTGGTTCTACCCAGATTTTTCCTTTTACCCTTTTCTAATACAAATTCACTAAGTAGTGAGGAACAAAAAGTTTGTAGCTTTCTCTGCTGTCTGGTACTAACCATTTTCCAATCCTCTCCTATACCACAATAAGTCCGAAAAGAAGAAATTATTTTATTATTTTAAAATTAAATTAAAATAGAAAAATTTAAAATGTTTACTAGCATACACACAAACTAGTACAAAACAGACAGGAAAACCTGTCGAGAGAGCAACTTCCCTCTTCCCTACTTTCTCTGCTCTCTAATCTTTTCAAGACAATCACAATTTCAATCTTCACAAAGAACACACAAAAAAAATGTGCAAAGAACAAAGTGTGTCTAAACTCCTGAGAGAGAGGTCCAATGGTTCAAACTGGTTCCAAAACAGTTCAGAAGACTTAAGTTCAAGTTTGAATTCAGAGGTCAAGTTCAAGTTCCCACAGAAAGCACTTGCTTATTAAATGGTTCCTTCCCTTGAATGAACCCGAAAGGACAGCAAACAATTAGCAACAAGTGTTCAGCAGCAAGAGCAAAGATATGGAAGCGAGCAATGCTGTAATAGTCCTGGATCTCAGCAGTAGAATAAAAAGATATCTGCGTTGCTTCCTTACAGTTATGCCTGTGTTTGCATTCACATTCATGTGCTTATTCCTCTCCCCCACTAGAAGTAAAAGGAAAAACTCAGTAACCATTTATTGAATTTGCAGTTTTACAATTTGAACCAAAACAGCAACTATCTGCTGAAAACATCAAAAGCACTTACTAGCATCAATGTATGAAATAATGTGGTTATCCGGCCAACTCTGTAGCTCCGGGACCATAACAACTAATACGTGCCAGTTGACCTAACAAGAAAGCAAATCAATTTAATACCAGAATCACACACATACAAAAAAAAAAGGAAACAGAAATAAACCATAAAATCCAAAAAAAGACAACAATATAAAAATTTCTTAATCATAACATCCAAACTAGGCAATAATACTCACTCACCGATAAGCTCGGTTAAAAGATTATTTGGCCCGTTATCAACGTGTTTCTTTTAACAATACACGTAGTACACCGCACTTAGGAACCAGTACTACAGCTAGCAAGCGCAACTGTAACTAGCATGTAAGCACATAGCACACAGAACCTAGTAAGCGAGTGGTAAAGAGATGACTGATTCACCTGAGTTAGGTGCATGCAGTATTTCTCACTGGTTGGGTCACGTGGTTAACATGATTAATTAACCTATGGCGCGAAAATCAAGTTTAATGGGGGACCATAAACCTCAATATTCTAATAAATATTCTAACAGTGACGTAGTCAGTATTCTAATAACAAGAACCCAGCTACAAGAGTCCACAAAAATCACAAGACACACTGGCAAACAAAAGCAAGAGCATAAAACAACATAAAACCACTGAGTCACAGAGTCACAGAGCTGTTTGGACACTGAGTCACTGAGTCACAAAGTCACAGAGTCACAGGGCTGGTCAGACAGGTCAATCAACAGTTAGCCAAGATTTAATTAATAAGGCCACACAACTATCCGGCTACACAGGTAGTTTTGCTGCTGTTTAGTCGAAATAAATTGCAAATTGAACAAGCAAACCCACAAACTACAAGCCACCCCCCAAAAAAAAACGAGAAAAACCCCAATCTGATGTTAAAAGGCACCAGACACTCACTAAAACCCACAGTCTCTTCAATGCCAATACAGTTCCCTTGGGATAAAATATAATTACGACTAACCCAAAACACTTCTAAAATGTTCCTAGAAGTTTAGGGACTCCCTTATATAGTGGAACTAATCAAGAGTTCATCAAGGAGATTAGAGCAAAAACGAAAAGAGAAGCAATCTCCTTTCCAGAAATTTTTTCTCTGTATCATAGCAAATGAGGGACCTTCGGCTTCAACTTCACCTTCGGCGTCCTTAGTAGCTCTCAGAGGGCGGCCGATTCCTCTCACCACCATAATACTGCTGCAGCAGGTCTGTCACCGTCTGCCTGCCCCCCGTGGGGAACTCTCCACCTCCTCTCTGGCTCGCTTACACCACCGGCCTGCAGTCCGGTCCTGCCGAGGAAAAAAAGGAGACCAGAAGGCAGACCAAATGCAGGCTGACAGGTTGCACAAGATAGTCTGGAAAGGCTATGCACTTAGACAGGTAGGTTCAACACAATGGTGGCATACCCTTTCGAGAATAAAAAAAGCCTTGCACAGCTCCTGCTCGACTAGCTTTCTCCTCAGCTAGACAGTGTTCAGCAACAAGCTCCTCCCCTCGAGAAAAGTATTTCCCTTGCAGTATTGCTCCCATCCACTCTAATAAAGTCCACCACCTTAGTGCCCATACCTCCTGTCTCCCTGCCCAGTTCGAGAACAAGCCACACTGTTTGGTGGTCGCTGCCTGCTAGTGGGTCCTCCACCCTTACCTCCCTCACCGCCTCCCCATTTGCCAGTACTAGGTCCAGAGTGTTACCAAGCCTTGTAGACCCACTTACCAATTGCGTCAGAAGGCCATCCTGGAATGCATCAAGGAGCACCTGCTCCTGGTACTGCTAGTGGCGGGGTGCTCCAGTCAACCGTGGTAGTTAATCCCCCACTATCACCACACCCCCTTCTACACACCCTCCTTATCTGCTCTGCCAACTCCCATCCAGTTCCTGGATTGGGCTGGTGGTCTGTACACCACCCCAGCCTCAGCTTTCTGCCCTTGGAGTCCAGGAGTTGCACCCAAAGCGTCTCTGTCCTCTCTTCTTCTCCCTCGTCCCTTATGCATTTAATTCCTTCCCTCACATAGAGTGCAACCCTTCCCTTCCAACCCCCCGGTCCCTCCTGTATGTCCTGTATCCCAGGATTGCCAAGTTCCAATCATGGTACTCTGTGGCCCAAGTCTCTGCCACTGCAGCAATGTCCACCTTCCCCTCTGAAAGGAGCACCTGAAGCTCTGCAATTTTGTTCCCCAGGCTTCTTGCATTGAGAGAGACCACCTTCCACCCGTACCCCTCCTTCTCCTCACTCTTCTCCTCCTTGGCCTGTGTCCCTCCTCCCAGTAGTCTGCACCCTTTCTCCTCCTTATTCTTACCGAGTGGTGGTGCCTTCTGTATTACACTCAGACCACTCTGCCTGCCCCCTCCCAGGGTTACTACGCCTCAGCCTTTACCTATATCTAGGGGGGTGAACTCATTAGGCTCCCCTGTCCAGACCTTTCTACCAACCTCAGTCTTTTGGCCACCCTCCACTAGTTTAAATCCACCTTAGTTAGAGATATACCCCTCTAATCCCACCTTTAATACTCCCCTTCCCTTCCTGCTCAAGTGTAGCCTGTCCCCCGTGTACAAGTCACTATTCCCCCAGACCCTACCCCAGTTAGTCACTAACCCATAATTTTTGGTGTGGCATCAATCCCTCAGCCACTCACTGAACTCTTCAATCCTACCCTTCCTCCCCATGCTTGCACATGGTACCAGAAGTACCTCCGAGAATGCCACCGACTCCCCCACCCCCTCACACTGCCTGCCCAACTACTTGAACTTCCCCCTCACTACATCCACAGTCTCCCCCGTGAAGTCGTTTGTACCCACATGCAACACTAAATGAGGTTTCCTCCTCCCCCTCGCTGCACACTTGAGCAGTGCCTGCCCTGCCCCTCCTGCAGTCAGCCTGGGGATAGCTTCAACCTAAATACGGCTGTGCCTTTCCCCCTTCCACCCCATCTTACCCCTTTCAGTATAGAATCCCCCAGGATGAGTACCCCCGTCCCTTACCCCCTTTCCATTCTAATGCCCCTTCCACCACCCCAGTATTCGTTCTTCCCTGCCCCTTACCCCTGCCAGCAGTACCGTCTGTGACTTCTGTATCTGTACCCCCTACCTCCGCCTCACCCCTTTTCTCTGCCTTATTCCTCCCATTCCCCTTGAACCTCTTCCCAGCCTGACTACTTCCTACTGGGCTTCCCATGTCGACCTCCCCCCCTCCCCTACTGATTTCCAACCCTCTCCTGTCCCCATTGTTGTTGATTTAGAGCTCCCATTCCCTTCTACCCCGATAGTGTTGCCCCTTCCATCCTTCCCCCTTCCCATAGCCTTCTCTCCTCCAGTCACCACCCCTCCTTTCTTATTAGCACTCCTTCTACCCTTTCATCCTCACTATCTCTTCCCCTACCTGTTGCCATCCCTCTCATGCCCTGCTTGTCCTCCCCCCTTCAGTATGTTGCTGCTCCCCTTCTCTCTCTCCCATAGCAGAGGCTCGAATCTATTCCTAATTGATACCCCTCCTACATCTCTTCCCCCTATCAGTTCCCCCCTCCTACTTGTTCCCCTCCATGCCACCCCTGGTCCCACCCTTGGTCCTTCCCTACCCGCAGCCATCTGCTCTCTCCCCGGTACTCCTCGTGGTCTCTTCCTCTCCCATCAGGAGGCCCCCCTCGCCTCGGGCACCCCTTCCTTCTCCTCTCTTTTCTGCTAGTGCCTCTGATACTGGGGTTGGTTTCAGTCCCTAGTTCTTCTTCCTTCGTCCCCCCTTGCCATCCCCTATTCCGTTTCCCCAGCCAGGATGCCTACCATACTCATCTGCCCTACCGCTTAGACTCCTCCCTAACCTCCACAGTTCCTCCCTCAAACTAACCAGTTGTCTACAGACCATACACCCCCCCATCCTCCAAGCCCAGTCCAGGATCATGGCGGACCCACACCCTGTACACCCCACCACCCTTCCAAAGATGCCCGCCCTATTGACATGTGGCACCTGCCCCATTTTGGCCTCCATCTTATGTTATGGGCTCTTACTCCCAGTTTCTGTACCCTACTACAACTGTTAGGCCTCATATTTACTCAAATTCCTGTTCCCCCCACCACACTAGTCCCCCACTGGCCCCTTTGCCGACCGGGTTAATTCAGTGTCAAATCTTATCCGTTAGATACTGTATTACTGTAGCAATCCTAAAGCCTCCTTGTCCATTTTTCATCCCTCAGCTACCATACTTTTTGTTCTCAGCTCTCATATAGTTTCACTTAGCCCAGTTAGAAATCCTATTGCACTCCAAGTATTACTCAGCTCAGTTAGAGAAATAAACAGAACAAATAAATATGTATTATTACAGCAATCATAACAGTGTAGCTCAGTACTTAGCTCAGTTAGAGAAAGAAACAGAACTAAATCTGTATTATTACAGCAATCCTAAAAGTATCCAATCATTGCTTTGTCTCCACCCCAGAGACCCTGCTGTAATATAGGACCACAGAGGACCCTGGGCGGAGGGTGGGCAACTCTAAAGTCCCAGTGAGCTGCTTGAGCTCGTCACTCTCTCCATCTCTCACTCGCTCATTCTATTTCTCCCGCGCTGCAGGCTGCCCTTTGTACTGGGCTCTTGCCTGCATTGGTGCTCTTTCTGCCCACAAAGAAATCCACAGCAGTCCCGACAGAGCTCCATCGAACTCGCTCACCTCCCCCCACTCGCTTGTTCTGTTTCTCTCGGCTTTGCAGGCTGCCCTTTTGTACTGGGCTCCTACCTGTATTGGTGCCTTTTTCTACCCACAAAGAAATACGCAGCAGTCCCGACAGAGCTCTGTTGAGCTCACTCACTCCCTCTCTCTCACTCACTCATTCTGTTTCTTCTGATGCTGCAGGCTGCCCTTTTGTACTGGACTCCTGCCTGCGTTGATGCCTTTTTCTGCCCACAAAGAAGTTTGCAGCTGTCCCGACAGAGCTCCGTTGAGCTCGCTCTCTCCCCCTCTCTCATTCGCTCATTCTGTTTCTCCCGGCGCTGCAGGCTGCCCTTTTGTACTGGGCTCCTGCCTGCATTGGGGTCTTTTTCTGCCCACAAAGAAATCTGCAGCAGTCCCAACAGATCTCCATTGAGCTCGCTCACTCCCCCCCCCCCACTCGCTTGTTCTGTTTCTCCCGGCGCTGCAGGCTTTCCTTTTGTACTGGGCTCCTGCCTGCGTTGGTGCCTTTTTCTGCCCACAAAGAAATCCGCAGCAGTCATGATAGAGCTCCATTGAGCTTGCTCCCTCTCCCTCTCCCTCTCTCACTCACTCGTTCTGTTTCTCCTGGCGCTGCAGGCTGCTCTTTTATACTGGACTCCTGCCTGTGTTGGTGCCTTTTTCTCCCCACAAAGAAATCCGCAGCAGTCCCAACAGAGCTTCGTTGAGCTTGCTCACTCCCCCTCTCTCACTTGCTCATTCAGTTTCTCCCGGCGCTGCAGGCTTCCCTTTTGTATTGTGCTCCTGCCTGCATTGGCGCCTTTTTCTGCCCACAAAGAAATCTGCTGCAGTCCCGACAGAGCTCCACTGAGCTCACTCACTCCACTTCTCTCACTTGCTTGTTCTGTTTCTCCCGGCGCTGCAGGCTGCCCTTTTGTACTGGGCTCCTGCCTGCGTTGGTGCCTTTTTCTGCCCAACCACTGCACCTACAGGCCGGCCCTGGGGATCTACATTTTTCCAAGCCTGTTCTTGCACTATTCCACTGCCCACCCACACAGGACCCCTATCCACCCTGCACCCCCCCATCATCGGCGGGCAGCTGCAACCCACCTGCATACTGCCCAGCTGCCCGACGAATGACAGCTTACAGTATGAGCTGTCAGCCCATTGGTCCACATTGTGGACCAGTGGGCTTGCAGGGCATACTGTACTAGACAGTCAAAAATATGTGCATGAGACCTCACACACATATTTGTGACTGTCTAGTAGAGTGGTATTGCAGCTGTCCACCGATGATGGGGGTGGGGGTGCAGGGTAGACAGGGGTCCTGTGTGGGTGGGCAGGGTGGCTGGGTGCCACTAGACCACCAGGGAAATAGCTACATCTTAATCTCAGGTGCTCAGGGTTACGGGCAGGGAAGGGGGCACCACTAGACTACCAGGGATGTCTTAAACCTTACATTTCCGGCAATCGGAGTTATGGGCAGGGTAGGGGACCACTAGACTACCAGGGAACATGTACACAGTTATTTTATGGCAATTGGGCTATGGGGAGGGAGGGGGGAACCACTAGACTACCAGGGTTATATAAATGGTTTATGTTCGGTACTCGGGGCTACAGTGAGGGAGGGGGATACCACTAGACCATCAGGGAACATATGGGTGCTTGTGGACGGTGTTCTGGGTGGGCGGGTGGCCACCCACAGCTGGCGGCTGCTGTGTGGTGCCATGCAGTACAGCAGCCCACCTGTGGAGTAGCCAGCAACTAAAACCATTTTTCAGCTCAACTTTGTCCCCAGTATGCGGCGTATCTAGGGTTGTGCCGACAGATCGCTGCACATCCCAGGCTGAATATCGGGATGTGCTGCATATGTGGGCACGTCCTTGGATGCCGCATACTTTAACGTCGCCCTAAGCGCATTGGAACTGCGCCATGCAAGTCACCCTATGAATATTGCCCCAGGGCGCATTACCAGGATTGGGTCGGTGCAACTCGGTTGCGCCAGGCTCAACCCCTTTGAATATCTGGGCCCAGATCTTTTGAGTGTACTGTGGCTGTAGGTGTGGGGTGCAAAATCATTCTTGTCTACCGTCCACCAGGAGGCGAGAATCAGTTTTTGCAGGAAGTCGTGGACTTCCTCATCGATATGGTGTTGGAATCCCCCAGGTTGATGGTACTGGGGGATTTCAACGCCTGGATCGACGATGAACTCTCGCAGTTTGGACAAGACTCCCTCCAACTTATGAGTTCTTTGGGCTTCACACAGGTAGTTTCCTCTGCGACACATAATCACGGTCACTCATTGGACCTGGTCTTTCTCCTGGGGTTGGAGACCTCCAACTTGGTGGTGGAACCAGTTGGATGGTCCAACCACCACATCATAAAGTTCAATTTTCTGACTCCCCCTTATAGTCCTGCCCCTGTGGAGATGGTTCGATAGCGCCCATTATGGGACTTGACCCCTGAAGGCCTTCTGGTGGCATTGGACCTACCAGGAACGCTGGAGGCAAGCGAGGGTCCAGAGAACCTATTTCAGGTTTTTAACCGAGCAGTGGTGGAAGCTCTGGATACCTTCGCTCCTTTCCAAGTTCTCTCTGCCCTCAGTCCCCATGGATTGATGGGACTTTGAGGGAGCTGAAGCAAGTGGGTCGAAGGTTAGAGCGTGCTTGGCGTATGTCTGGCCTGGATACCGACAGCTTAGACAGAGTTCTTGCCCAGGGAGATTGCTGCAGCACAGAACCGACCAGCTCAGCTGTTTCAAACGGTAGACAGACTGTGCAATCCAGCCTGTCTATGAGTTCGGAAAGCCTTTTCGCAAACTGAGTGCAATGAGTTTGCTCACTTCGTTGCTGCTAAGGTTGCCGACATCAAGTCGGAGATTCACCTATCAAGCTCTATGGGGTTAACAGGTGGTCAGAGCAGGGTTGCGACTCCTCTGTTTTGTTGGGTTGAGTTTGACTGATCAGAGATCGAGGATATCATGCAGTTGTAGTTTAGACCCGGGCCCTACTCACCTTTTAATAGGGAGTGTTGATGTGATTGGCCCTGTTCTAGCGGAGTTAATCCGGTGTTCATTGGTAACTCCCCTTCTCAAGAAGCCATCTCTTGACCCAGATTCTCCTGCAAACTACAGACCGGTCTCTAACCTTCCCTATATAGGGAAGGTTATTGAGAAAGTTGTTGCTCAACAGTTGGAGAACCATCTTACCATCCATGCTATCTACAGTCTTCTCCAGTCTGTTTTTTATAAGAGACATAGTAGTGAGACAGCTCTGGTTCGGGTACTCAGTGATCTCCTGATGGCTAGAGACCAGAAGAGCCATTCCATCTTGGTCCTTCTGGAGCTCTCATCAGCTTTTGACACCGTGGACCATGGGGTACATCTTGATCGCTTGTGGGTCATCTGTGGTCTGTTGGGTACAGTCCCTTAGATGGTTTCATTCTTTTCTCACTGGCAGGTTGCAGAGGGTAGTATCAGGGATTTTTTCCTCTGACTCTTTCTCCGTGCCATGTGGGGTCCCACAGGGTTCAGTGTTGTCCCCCACGTTGTTCGCAGTGTACATGCTACCATTAGGAGACATTGTGAGATGGTATGGGCGAGTTTTCACTGTTATGCAGATGATACTCAGCTGTACCTGTCTTTTGTGCCCGACCAGAATAGTGCACTCTCAGTCTTTTCCAACTGTCTCACTGAAATCTAAGTGTGGATGAATTCCAGTTGGTTAAAGTTAAACTCTGACAAGACGGATGTGTTAGTGGTGGAACCGGGTCACCAGATAGAGGGGTTGGATGCTGGGTGGCCTGCCAGGCTTTGGCTTGGGGGCTCCCAGTTGTTGTCTTCTGAACGGGTGCGGAACCTGGGTGTGATAATTGATGACACACTGACGCTTCGTTAACAGGTGTCAGCTGTGGTCAAGTCCTCATTTTACCACCTGAGGAATATCGCCCAGATTAAGCACCTTGTTCCGTCTGGCGATCTTCCAACCCTGGTCCACGCTTTTGTGACCTTGCGCCTTGACTACTGTAACTCCCTGTACCTGGGGCTTCCTGGTGTTGGATATCCACTGCTTGCAGCTATTGCAGAATGCTGCAGCCAGGTTATTGTCTGGGTCAACTCAATCCAGCCATATTTCTGAAGTGCTGTGCTCTCTGCACTGGCTGCCAGTTCAGCGGCGGATCACCTTTAAAGTTGGTTTACTGACTTTTCAGAGCCCTACATGGTTTGGGTCCAAGTTACCTGCAAGAGCTTCTGAATCCCTACTGCCCCCTCCGACCACACCGCTCAACCGACAAGGGATTGCTAGAGATTCACAGGGTGTGTTTGAAGACCTCTGGAGCTCGGGCTTTTGTTTATGCTGCCCCTACCCTGTGGAATTCTCAACCTCATCAGATACGAGAGTGCCAGACAGTGGAGAGCTTCAAAACTGCTTTCAAAACCCATCTGTATTTCTGTGCTTTTCCTGATTTGGATTACTTTGATTGGTATATTGCTTGAGTATTTTGCTAAGTTTTTATAGTTTTTATTTTTTATATATTATTTTAGAGTTTGGTGTGTTTTGTACAGCGCTTTGATATTAGTGAATTGCGCTTTAACAAATAAAACTTATTATATTATTATTATTAGTGTACCAGAGATCATTATGAGGTCTATTAATATTTACAATTTAAAAATCTTGGGGATAAATGTGTAACATACGAACATACGGAATTGCCAGCAGATACAGGCCTTACAGTCTATCTCGTCTGCTCGATTGTGCAGCACCCAGTCTATTAAACTGCAGCTGCCCCCCTTCCCTTGCCAACCCTTCTGATTTATTTCATCCTACTCTGTCACCCCCTCCCCAGTCTCCCCTCAGTTTTGATCCTCCCTTTGACCCTATCCCACCCCCTCTTGAAGCTGCCCACCGACCTCAATGATACCACCTCCTCTGGCAATGCATTCCACCCTGCCACCACCCTTTCCATGAAATAGTGCCTCCTCATTTCCCTCCTGAATCTTCCACTTCCACCTTTCCCCTGGGGCATAGGCCCATCTCTCTCTCCCTGTTAAACACCGAGCAGAAGTACTCATTGAGTGCTTTTGCCTGCTCCACACCCCTATTCTGCCCACCCTCCATTCTTGATCCTTACAATCTGATCCTTACAGCTTCTTCTCTCTCCCTTATATACCTGAAGAAATCCTTTTCCCCTTCTCTGATCCCCTGTGCCACCCTCAATCCCTTGAAGCCTTGGATGCTCTTACTAATCTACTCACCTCTCTGGATTTCTTCACGTATTCCTCCCTGTCCTCCTCTCAGTTGGATTTCTTATAACTTCTAAAGGCAGCTCTCTTTTTCCCTCACCCTCTCCACTACATCCCTACTCAACCAGCTCGATTTATTGTTCCTGGCTTTCTTGCTTTGGCTCTTTGTACATGAGTTAGAGGCCTCTGCCAGCCCCAGCTTGATGATTGCCTATTTCTGCTCAGCATCCATGTCTGGGCAAATGTTAGCGAGGTATCCCTTCAGTATGCTTCCCATTCTGCCAAAGTCTGCCCTTTTGCAGTCCAGTACCTTTGCCTTTGTTCTGGCTGCCTCCTTCCCTAGACTGAGGGAGAACCACACTGGTATCCTGTGATGATAACGACTGAAAATGAGCGACTGCTAAAACAGCGACTCATTTTCAGTGCTATCATCAAGGGCTACCCTGCAAGGGTAGTGACCCTACAGGGAAAGCAACTATAGGGAAGGGGGGATAGCGAAGGGAAGGGGAAGGATAGGGGAAGGGTCCATAGGGGACTGCTGTGCCCGCTTCAGCCGAGCTAACCCTGTGACATGGTGGTGAGAGTGGCAAGCTCTGGCTGAGCAGATATGAGGTTCGGGGCTGGGGACCGGGAGGGTTACAATTTTGACACTGCCTGTGGGTGCGGCACCTAATTTTTCCTGCAAGTGCGGGCTGTGCCCCTCTCCCCCACCGCGTAAACACTTTTTATTTTGCCGAATGTCAGGTCACCGGCAAGTGTATATCAGTAATTTGTGTTTCAGTGATATACACTCGCCATAATAGCAATCACTATTTTGCGATTGCTATTATGACATGGAACCACCACACGGTGTGGTGGTCACTTCCTCCCAGGGGGTCTTCTACCTCTATGTCCTGGACATGTTCACCATCCTTGAACGCCTGGTCCAGAATGTTCCACCCTCTGTTTGGCTCTGTTACCCTCTGTTTCAGGAAACCATCCTGGAAGGCTTCCAGGAGGTCCTGCTCCCTGGCACTTGAGGTAACACAGAAACACAGAAGTTGCTGGCAGATAAGGACCTCTTGACCCACCTAGTCTGCCCAGAACTGGGGTGTTCCAATCTACCCCTGACAGATTGAAGTCCCCAACCACCACAGTATTGCCTTTTCCACTAAGCCTCCTTATTTGGTCCCCCAGCCCCCTGTCAATCTGCTCATTCTGAGATGGAGGCCTATACACAACCCCCAATCTAACCTTCCTACCGTTTGTGCTCTGGAGCTGCACCCATAAGGTTTCAGCCCTACCCTCCTCCCTTTCCTCCCTGTTACACAATATCACTTCCATACATAGATAGCTACCTCCCAGTTACCTTTTTCTCTGTCCCTACAGTACATTGTATACCCAGGGATCACTAGGTCCCAGTCCTGGTATAGGGTGGCCCACGTCTCAGAGATGGTGGCTATGTCAACCTCCCCTTCCACCTTTATTTTTTTATTTATTTCATAAAATCAGATTCACAATCTTTGAGTCAGAGACTCATTTACAAAGGTACCTCGTGGCAGGGAGGGTGGACAAACAAAATTGTGAGGTAAGACATTGGTAACAATACAGGTGAAATACAAAGTGTAAAACAATAAAGCAAAAACAAGATGCAGTAACTATACAAGACTTATTCATACCCTGTGACAGAGACCAGTTCTAAGTAAGCTGGGATGTTCAGGGGGGCTCTGGGAGGTACTATTAGGGACAAGTACAGCTCCGATTATCGGTGAGGTATTTGCATAGGGGTATTTTGAAAGGGCCAATTCTGGGGATGTTTGTGATGTGCGCAGGGAGTAAGTTATACCAAGCAGGTGCTCTATGGTGAAAAGATCTTTGGCAGAGTGAGGTCCTGGCTCTAGGTACCTGGAAGGTGGCTTTGGTGGCATTACGGGTGAGTGCCGGGTGGGAGGCCTGTTGCAAGGGTGTAGTGACCCCTGGGGGGCAAAGCCCAGACAGAGCCTTTTTTGCCAGTAAGCAGGTGTGATATTGCAGCCGTTCATCAAAGGTGAGTATGTTAGAGGCAGAGTAGAGTAGGCATGTATGAGTTCTGCTGTGGGCACCGGTCAGGAGCCTACAGGCTTTGTTAATAGAGGTCTGGACTTTGGTGAGGACAGTAGGGTCGGCGGCTGCATAGGTAGGGAGTCCATAGTCTGCCAAGGACAGAATGGACGAGGTGATGGCAAGTTTTAGGGTGAACTCAGGAAGGCAGTCTTTGTGGCAATAGAGAAGAACAATCCGGGCGTTCATGGCCGATGACAGAGCGTTAAGATGGGTGTGGAAGGTAAATGTCGAGTCAAATGTGATGCCCAAATACTTGTAGGTTGATACCAGTTCAAGGGGGTGGAGTGTGCTTGGGGTGATGTGAAGTGGAGCATCACTGGAGTTATTTTGGCGGTGTGCAAAAAGCAATGTAACCCCTAGATGGCGCTATCCCAGGGGCTACTACCCCTGCCTGATTTGCCACTAACAGGTTGAGGGGCCTGGATCCAATGGCGGGTGCCTCCACCCAGAGGTCAGGGTTTGCAATAGTTAAACTTACTTGGTCACAGCCCTCTGGGACACTGCAACCCCCCTTTCTTCCCACTAGTGGCCCACACAATATATTAGAATTACCTTCACAGTATACACTTACCCCCAGGGCCGATTCAGACACTGGGACCTCCTGTAAATAAGATACAGTGCAACAATCACAGTACAATACTTTAACATAGACAAATACCTCAGGCAGTATAACTTTGCTAAAACAAGCAGCTCTGATTTATTTAGGGGGAATATAACAAGGATGGGGAAATCAGGTTAATTAGCTTATCATTTTACTCATCTACTTATGGCTCTGTGCACAGGCCTATCCCTACCAGTTACTGTCCCTGGGTACCCAAGCCCTAGTGGCTAGTCCAAACCGTGGCAGCTGGTAGGGGCCCTTTCACACAGAGAAAAGAAAAATTAGTTTAAACAGTCAGCAGTACAGTGATTCCATTTGGATTTAATGTGGCAATTCAACAGGGAGCAACCCTGAATTAGTACTCACGACCTCCAAACAAGATAGGGTCCTTCAATGTCAGCAGGGCTACTCTTGAGCTCCACAAGACTACTCACGCATTTATATGGCAAACAGGCAGGCTGCTTCTCTATCCCGATCACAATTACTGCACAATGCCCGGGAGAACACACAGCAGATTCAGTTCCTGACAGATCGAGTGCAATTCAGCAATTTCTCCAGTCTTCTACAGGGTGAGCCTGGTTTCTACTCTTCAGATATCCTTTGATTCTCTTCACAGGACGGATTCAGTCCTAACAAGCAGTTACACAAGCTGCAGACCGGAACTCTGGACCTTACATGTTTTTTGACTAAAACTGTGCACTGAAGGAGCACAGGGTTCCTTTCCTTCACTGCCAGAGCTAAACTGAAACTCCAACAGACAAAACTGCACTCTTTGAGTTCCTCCCAGTTCTTGACTGGATTGGCTGTCACTCACAATAGACTGCTGCTGTTGGTCCAAAAAGGCGCCAAAGTCTAAACTACATCTCCCAGAGTCACTGCCCATACAATCCTCTTGTGGCTGGCTCAGATTATGAGTCCAAGTTCTGATTCGTCCAAGGCACCATTTTAGAGCTAGCTTACCCCACACTGATTGGTCCAGTTCAGCAGTTCAAAACCAGAATGGGGAACTAGGCAGACACAGTTCTGACTGCAAAGAAAGCAGGTTAGACAAACTGTAATTTCATTATTACTGTAAATGATTTCTGGCAAACAGTTACATCTTTCAGATAGGTTCCCTTTGCACTTAGTGACTGCAAAATGGAGTGAATTGGCAGCAGCTCGAGTGGTACTCAAACAGAGAAGCACACAGTCCCCCATACAAACTAATTATGTAAGCAAGCAGACAGCTCTTAAAGAGACAGTACCAGAGGCTCTAAAACACTCACTGATAAATGGCTTAAACGCAAACACCATTCAGGCTTGGAGCATTCACAAGCTCCTGGAAGTCTTTTGGGAACCCCCATTTGCAGGGGGTTACACCCTTCCTGGTTTGGGAAAGCTTGACGTCTCACAAGCAAGTACCCCATAAGTTTTAAATTGCAACCATATACATTTGCATTAGGCTCACACATGTAATCATCAATCAATATATCATTTTACCAAGAACACATTTCTGAAACATTGCAGTACGTCCACTCTTTACACAGTATTACACACACATTGTACCATAACTCAAGTTATTACCTCTTGTACATGAAACCTGAAGAGAGGGGCCCTTCCCTATCAGTTACCTTGGGGCTGGATGGGGCAAGGGCACCATACTTAGAGGGCAACACAAGTAACTTGAGTTAGCACTGACTCAGTTTGGGCAATGAGCTCGGGACACATACACTCCTTTATGGACAACATCGAGAGGCAAGTCCACAGGCCTCCAAGTGAATCATAACTGAGGTGCACCACAGGCTTACAGCTCGACCAGTCTTTCTAGGGGGAACTGTTACAGTCTCTGCACTCTGAACCTCATTTTCAGCATTGTCCTCACTTGTCAGGGGAGTCTCCCTGGGGGTAGAGAGGCTAGAACTTGGGGCACTTTCAGCTCCAGGAGTTACAGTTTCTGAGTCCACAACATTTGGCTCTCATGGAGAGCTTTCGGACACTGGCAGTGGACTGTCAGGGCACTCAAAATACTCTTCTTGTTCGGGTGTATCACCAGTCTGCCCCAATCTATCATTTTCCTCCCCTGAAAGCTCAAACAGTTCAACCATGCACAATGATTCCATTTCATCTGATCTGATGCTTTGCACTTCACGTTCTGGTAGCATTGGCTCCAGGGATGAAGCTGGGGGCTTAGACAGTCCAGAAGGCCCAGCTTCGTCTCCAGTATTGACTAGGGGATTGCCCCGAAATAATTGACTCAGTTCGTAAGAAGGATAGTATTCAAAGTCACTCACTTTCTTCTGATATGGACTGACAGTCATGCTCAACTGGGACTTGTGGAGGGAACACTTAACTTTGCTTCTGTAGGTGCAGACTTTCTTGATCTTTTCTTAGCAGCAGCTCTAGTCACTGGTCCAGAGGGGCATCTTCGGGGCTCAGACTCAATCAAGATTTGTCAATGGGCAGTAAATGATTTCTATGCATTGTTTTTACATCTTTGAATTATTCTCAGGCCTTACTTTGTACACTGGCAGATCATCTAGTTTGCCCACTACAATGTGAGGGAGATGGTGCCATCTGTCAGCAATCTTGGGTTTACCATGCAGTCCCAGATTTCTTAGCAATACCGATCTCCTCCTGGAGTTCCTGTGCTTTCACCTTTATCATACCTTTCTTTGTTGGCCAGATTTCTTTTGGCAGCCATGGTTTGAGCACAGTTGGTACTATGAGTTAGCTGGGCCTTTAACTTTGCACATACTGTAAATAGTTGTCAGCTTGAACCCCATCAGGAGAGACCCCAAAACACACATCTACCGGCAGTCGAGCTTCTTCCAAACATCAGGCGGTAGGGGAGAACCCAGTGGCATCACTTTGGTGCAGTTATAAGCATGTACCAGGGTGCTAATTTGTTGGCTCCATCTAGGCTTGTCCTTTGGGTGCAGGGTGCCTAGCATATCTAGCAAAGTGCGGTTGAAACGTTCAGGCTGTGGGTCCCCTGGGGTGGTAAGGAGTGGTTCTGGACTTTGCACTCCCCACAGAGAAAGCATCTCTTTGATCAGACGACTCTCAAGTCTCCCTTGATCAGAATGGATTCTTTGTGGAGCCCATAGTGAACAAAAGTTTTCTACAAGTACTTTGGCCACAGTGGATGCTTTCTGGTCTTTGGTGGGAAAGCTTGGGCATATCTCGTGAAATGGTCAGTGACCACCAGCACATTACTGATATTTCTTTGATCTGACTCCAAACTCAGAAAATCAATACAGACCAGCTCCATGGATGCGCTGGTGGTGATGTTAACAAGGGGCAGCCCTCTGGGAGAAAGCTTTCCTCTGTAAGCAGCGACTACAAGTTCGAATGTGTTGCTCCACATCAGCCCCCATCTTAGGCCAACAGAATCTGGATCTCACCAAGTCAAGTGTTCTGTCTATACCAAGGTGCCCCATGTGGTTGTGCAAGGACCTCAGTACTGAGTCTCGAAAGGCAGTGGGCAGCACTAGTTGTTGTTTGTCTACTTGTCCCCCTCTGTCTACTGTTTCTCTGTATAACAGTTTATTGATCAGTTTCAACTTAGGACCTTCTTTGTATAACAGTGCAGTTCTCAAATCAGTGGAGCGTAATTTGGACACATCTTTTCCTGCATAGAGGGCTTCTAAAGCTGCTTTGATCATGGGATCGTGAGTTGAGCCCGCCGAATACTGTCATTGTCCAGCTGAGGCAGTGCACCAATGTCTATTGCAGAAAAGTGGCAATAAGCAGCAGGTATGCAATTCTCAGAGGCTCCCAAGCAATCCACCATGCAGTCCACTGCGTCCGTGGACATTTGTTCCTCCCTGTCAAACTTCCGGCAGAGTGCCCGAATGTCAGGTTCTGCCAATCGGACCCAATCATTCTGGGGAACAGGCCTCCGGGAGAGAGCATCAGCATCTATGTGGTTCAGACCTGCTCGGTATTCAGAGCATAGTCATATGTAGATAATGCAGAAAGCCACCTATGGCCAGTGGCATCCAACTTAGCTGAGGTCTGCACATAGGTCAAAGGATTATTGTCAGTTTTTACTAGTATTTTAGCCCCATACAAGTACTCATGGAATTGGTCAACAATAGCCCACTTCAAAGCTAGGAACTCTAACTTATGTACAGGATAGTTCTTTTCGGATGGGATCAGGCTTCTACTGGCAAAGGCCACTGGTCTCAGGCCATTCTCGTGCTCTTGGTACAACGCAGCCCCCAACCCTTGCAAGCTAGCATTAGTGTGCAGGACGTAAGGTTTTCTTGGATCGGCATAGGCCAGCACTGGAGCATGGGTAAGTTGATATATGATCTCATGAAAGCAGTCTCACAATCAGGGTCCAGCGGGCCCCAAATACTTCACTCGGATGAAAATACACTCTTTCAGTCTTGAGGACCCTGACTTTGGTATTTTTGTGGGTTGGGGATACCCTTGAGTAAGGTTAAGTAAGGGCGGATCACTCTTGAATAGTCCTTGATGAAGCCGATAATAACCACAGAATCCAGGAATCTTTGCAGTTCTTTTAAATTTTGGGCTGTGGCCAGGTGGTCAAGGCCTCAACTTTACTTGGTCGGTCTCTATTCCCTCGGTGGATACTATGTGTCCCACATACTTTACTGATGTTTGAAAGAATTGACACTTATCAATGGACAGTTTAAGGCCAAAGTCCTCCAGTCGGTCCAATACCTTAAATAATCTGCTCTCATGTTCCTCAGTGAGCTGCCAAACACAATAACATCATCTAGGTATACCAGGCACTCTAGTAAGTTCATGTCCCCCACTGCACGCTCCATCAATCGTTGAAAAGTGGCTGGGGCACCTGAAATCCCTTGAGGCATCCTCATGAATTCATAGAAGCCAAGCGGACAGATAAAGGCTGTCTTCTCATGGTCCTCTGGGGCCATCGGGATCTGGTAGTACCCACTGCGGAGATCCAACACAGAGAACCACTTGCTCCCGTTTAGGCAGTCCAAAGCATCCTGAATGCGGGGCATTGTGTACTGATCAGGGATAGTCCGCGGTTTAAGGTGCGATAATCCACGCACATCCTTACTGTCCCATTCTTTTTCCCTCACTACCACAATGGGGGAAGCATAAGGGCTTCTGGATTCTTGTATTACACCAGCAGCTAACATCTCTTGCAGATGCCGTCTCACATCATCTATGTCAGCAGGTGCCAGGCGTCGAGACCTCTCACGAAATGGTCTTTCGTCATGCAGTCGGATATTGTGTCAGCTCCTTGCACGCATCCTACATCCCATTCTTTAAAGAAAACACTGGTCTCTCTGGGCAAGCTCTCACTGATCCTCACTTTCCATTCAGCTGGCAACGGGGAGTCGCCGAAATCAAACAAGTCAGGCGTTACTCTGTCATTCTTCCTCGAACTCTTGCTGCTGGGTAGTACTGCAGTGTCTGCACAATGCACATTAGCCAGGATGCAACCTCTATTTACTCGAATGTCTCTTTCAGACACATTATGAACTTGGACCATTACCCTTCTGGCATAAGCATGGGCTCTAGCAGGCAAAATACTAGGCTTGACCAGCAGTCCCTCTGGCAATTTTCCATCGCCTGGTGCATCCAACATTAATATTTTATTCTTAACATCCTTTCTGATACGGACTCTCCCTGTAAGGTACACTGGGCATTTGGCGCCAGGATCAGAGACTCAGGATCCTTCTTCCATACAATTCCGACCGGTTCCTCTGGTTCTATTTTTCAGCATCTCTCTGTGCCTCATAGGCCTTCTTAATTAAAGCCGAACCCTTAAAGCTCTACTAGTCTTTGACCCTGTTTTCATAACACAACTGTGCCAGCCTTCCGAACATATGAGCATTTGTTCCAATCAACAAAGGACACCATCATACAGTCCAGTGGGGGACACACTAAGGCTAGGGTCTCTACTTGTTCGGCCACTCCAGCCACGGAGGTGGGGAAAGATAGCCAAATTCGGATGTACCGGAATAGGGGTAGGCCTTCTCACTTAACCCCCATACATGCAGTCCTTCTAATGGTTGTAAGGGTACGTCTGACAAATGCTTCTGATACCAATCTTGGAACATAATTGTCACTTGGGAGCCACTGTCTAATACAGCTCTTGTAGACACTCCATTCACCTTTACAGTGGTCTCCATGGAGGGACCCACTATTCTGGACCAGTCTGGAGAGGCGGTAGTGGGGGCCTGGGCAACTGACCTTGCCACAAAAGGACGTGAGTTAGCATTTTTGGTGCCCTCACTGGGATCATTTCGTGCACCTCTTAACCACTGATTTGTTCTCCGAAGCTCTCCTTGTAGCCTATATGCAACTTTGTCAGTGTCTTTTGGGGACCGGCATTCCCTTTTCATGTGCCCATCCTTCCCACAATTATAGCAAAACATACTTTCTGGAGTTTGAGCTGGCTGAGGCGCCAAACTGGGAGCCAGAGCGGGGATATTACTAACTGGAAACCTTGGTGCCATCTCTGTCTGCGGCGTGATAAGCATTTGGAGACATCTCGTCAGTTTCTCCACTTCCATGGTCAAGGAATCAAGTTCGGAGCTGTTATCAGCAGGAGATACATGGGTGGGTACCCCACCCCATAGCAGATGCAGTCGGATATAGGTCAGGGCCTGCACTTGCAGGCGTGGCCTTCATAAAGGGACTGTTTTTGAATTCCCGGATCTCTCTCAACAGTTCGCCCCATTGTGGCATATCTTTTCCTTGTCAGAGCACTCATTGACTGTCAACCTCTGCCCCTGAACTTCACTTGATGGGTCACCTTCAGTCACTCGGGTCGTAGCCGCAGCTATTGGTGCAGGTCCCTCCCGAGGTCGCCTTTTCTCAACTCCTCGAATTTCTCTCATTAACTCATCATAGGAGGGTGGGGATTCCAGTCAATTTGCCAGGCGTAACTGAAGCAACAGCAGTTCTGAGAAGGGGGCAGACTTAAGGATCCTGTCCAGCCTGGTTCGGTCCAGTTCATTCGCTGGCATAATACCCTTTCTGAGGCATTCTTGCAACAATTTTTCCAGCTGAGATACATACACAGACAACAACTCCCCTTGGTACTGTTGTGCATCTCTTACTCTCCACCATAGGTCCTCATCAGAATCTGGGCTCCCATACACATTCTCCAGGGCCTCAAGATAGGCCTGTGCAGTCACTTCAGGGTTACTGGCCCGTTTAGCACGAATGGTAGCCAGGGCAGGACCTCGGAGGCTCTCACTAACCCTCTTTCACTTTTCGGCTTCCGAGCATTGCCATTCTAGCACTTGGGGGGCAACATAGTCTATCCAGGTCTCCCAGTCATCCTCCCCTTGGGGGGTGGGGAGGGTGCCAGAGAAGATCCTCAACCTTCGGTAAGAGTCGTGACTAATGGCAGGTGCAGAAATAGGAGTCTGCATTGGTTCAGCCACCATTACGGGTACTGGAGCGGGAGAGGGTGTTGGGGGAGGAACACCCCCAGGTGGCAAGCATAGTTTCTTCAAGTCCTCCACAGTTTTCCCTTCTCCCAGCAACCATTTAGCAAATTTCTCCTCAAAAGTTTCAGATAGTGGTGGGGGCTCATTCCCTCCCGGGTCTTTACTGTCCTTAGTTATCACTCTCCAAGCAGTGAGGGCTCCCTCTGGGGTAATCGTCTGTGGCACTTTGGAGCTATCTATGGGATCCTTAAACTCTACTAGAGCCAGAAAAGTGTGGGTGAGCAGATTAGCATGCCGACCCACCACCACAGGGTTTTGTAAACCTTCCACCTTGGAAAGTACTCCCTGTACAGTGTCCGTATTGATACCCAGGGGGATGTCCAGGATAAGCATAGCATTTTGGGGTCAATCTCCTCCCCAGTACACCACTCCACCAGCCGGTGCACAGCCACTTCTGTCGGGTACCCATTTTTCTTAACAGTGGTTCAGAATATGGCCACTAGAGGACACACAATCCCAGCGGTGAGCCTCCAAGATGTAACCCCTAGATGGCGCTATCCCAGGGCTACTACCCCTGCCTGATTTGCCACTAACAGGTTGAGGGGCCTGGATCCAATGGCGGTGCCTCCACCCAGAGGTCAGGGTTTGCAATAGTTAAACTTACTTGGTCACAGCCCTCTGGGACACTGCAACCCCTTTCTTCCCACTAGTGGCCCACACAATATATTAGAATTACCTTCACAGTATACACTTACCCCAGGGCCGGAGTCAGACA
Source organism: Neoceratodus forsteri (assembly GCA_016271365.2). Taxonomy (NCBI): domain Eukaryota; kingdom Metazoa; phylum Chordata; order Ceratodontiformes; family Ceratodontidae; genus Neoceratodus; species Neoceratodus forsteri. The sequence goes on along the minus strand of CM028135.1, from coordinate 1,101,726,118 downwards.
CTGGGACCTCCTGTAAAATAAGATACAGTGCAACAATCACAGTACAATACTTTAACATAGACAAATACCTCAGGCAGTATAACTTTGCTAAAACAAGCAGCTCTGATTTATTTAGGGGGAATATAACAAGGATGGGGAAATCAGGTTAATTAGCTTATCATTTTACTCATCTACCTATGGCTCTGTGCACAGGCCTATCCCTACCAGTTACTGTCCCTGGGTACCCAAGCCCTAGTGGCTAGTCCAAACCGTGGCAGCTGGTAGGGGCCCTTTCACACAGAGAAAAGAAAAATTAGTTTAAACAGTCAGCAGTACAGTGATTCCATTTGGATTTAATGTGGCAATTCAACAGGGAGCGACCCTGAATTAGTACTCACGACCTCCAAACAAGATAGGGTCCTTCAATGTCAGCAGGGCTACTCTTGAGCTCCACAAGACTCCTCACTCATTTATATGCCAAACAGGCAGGCTGCTTCTCTATCCCGATCGCAATTACTGTACAATACCCGGGAGAACACACAGCAGATTCAGTTCCTGACAGATCGAGTGCAATTCAGCAATTTCTCCAGTCTTCTACAGGGTGAGCCTGGTTTCTACTCTTCGGATATCCTTTGATTCTCTTCACAGGACGGATTCAGTCCTAACAAGCAGTTACACAAGCTGCAGACCGGAACTCTGGACCTTACACATGTTTTTTGACTAAAACTGTGCACTGAAGGAGCACAGGGTTCCTTTCCCTTCACTGCCAGAGCTAAACTGAAACTCCAACAGACAAAACTGGCACTTCTTTGAGTTCCTCCTAGTTCTTGACTGGATTGGCTGTCACCACAATAGACTGCTGCTGTTGGTCCAAAAGGCGCCAAAGTCTAAACTACATCTCCCAGAGTCACTGCCCATACAATCCTCTTGTGGCTGGCTCAGATTATGAGTCCAAGTTCTGATTCGTCCAAGGCACCATTTTAGAGCTAGCTTACCCCACACTGATTGGTCCAGTTCAGCAGTTCAAAACCAGAATGGGGAACTAGGCAGACACAGTTCTGACTGCAAAGAAAGCAGGTTAGACAAACTGTAATTTCATTATTACTGTAAATGATTTCTGGCAAACAGTTACATCTTTCAGATAGGTCTCTTTGCACCCTAGTGACTGCAAAATGGAGTGAATTGGCAGCAGCTCAAGTGGTACTCAAACAGAGAAGCACACAGTCCCCCCCATACAAACTAATTATGTATGCAAGCAGACAGCTCTTAAAGAGACAGTACCAGAGGCTCTAAAAACACTCACTGATAAATGGCTTAAACGCCAAACACCATTCAGGCTTGGAGCATTCAAGCAAGCTCCTGGAAGTCTTTTGGGAACCCCCATTTGCAGGGGGGTTACAGCAAGATTTTGTTTTTTTCAGGTTCAGGACTAGACGGTGATTGAGGAACCATTTTTCTGCTTGGCTGAAGGTGAGTTGCAGGGAGCTTTGGAGTGAGAGTGGGTCGGTGTGTGAGGCGATGAGGACAGCATCATCAGCGTATAGAAGCATTTTGCCTGTGCAGCAACTAGGGAGGGTGTTTAGAAAGAGGCTGAATAAGGTAGGTCCAAGGATGGAGCCTTGGGGGACCCCGGAGCGTACTGGTAGGTTTGTTGACTGGGTCCCATTCAATTTGACCCATTGGGATCTATTCTGGAGGTAGTTGGAGAACCAATTCAGGGGGCCTGATGAGAATCCCAGTTGGCAAAGGGAGTCTAGCATTAGTGGGTGACACACAGTATCAAAGGCCTTAGATAGGTTGATGAACACTGCGCCAGCAATTTTCCCAACATCAAGTGCAGTGTGTATTTGGTGGAAGAACTCCAAAAGGGCTGTGGAGGTGCTGTGACCAGGACAGAAACCATGTTGCTCTGGGCATAGTATGTTGTATTTAGATAGGTAGTCCATGAGTTGCGTAGATACTATCTTCTTCAGGGCTTTAGAGGTGGAGGGAGGGAGGATGGAGATGGGTCTGTAGTTGTTTGGTAATGTTCGGTCTCTGGTCTTATGGATGGGGGTGATTTCAGCCTGTTTCCATACACTTGGAAATTGGCCAAGGCATAGGGATCGGTTGAGGAGATCCATGAGGGGGGCTAACATGAAGTCCAGTGTTAGGCGGAGTATCCTGGAGTCAAGGGGGTCACCGCTTGGGTTGTGGGAGGAGAGGGCTTTTTGGAGGAAAGGTTTGGTGTTGCGGGGTGAGATTGTCCTGAAGTGAAATGGAGGCCGAGAGGTAGTAGGGTGGTTGGATGGGGTCAAAGAAATGGGCAGGAAGAACCGCACTTAGGTCAGAGAATGTTGTGTTTAGGCAGTCTGCAATGCATGTTTGGTCCGTACTAACAGTGCCATTAATAACCATCTGGGGGGGAGGAGCAGGTATTCCCATTAAGTTCTTTTATGTTATCCCAAAAAGCTTGGGCAGAGCCCCAGGATGAGGTCAGGGCTGTTTGGTAATAGCTGGCTTTTTCTTGTTTAATGGCCCAGGTGCACTGGTTATGGGCTGTTTTATAGGCTTGCCTATCCTCTGTCCTGCCGGACTCAACCGCAATGTGCCATAAGTTGTCCCTATGTTTTAGTTGCTGGATCAATGCGGGGGAAATCCAGGCAGCACTCTGCCTCTTTGGATGAGATTTGGTGATGGGGGCAAAGATGTCACAGGCCTTGCTGAAAGCACTGGTGAGGTAGGCTAAGGCAGTATCTATATCTATTGCGAGGGTGATTGGGGACCAGTCTAGCTGGGCAAGGCGCCGTTTAAGACCTTCTGCCATCAGTGCCTGCAATTCTACTGCCTTGTTACTCAGGCTTGTTGCCTTCAATGAGACCACCCTCCTGTGCGACCCTTTCTTCTCCTTCCCCCTTCCCTCACCCCATCCCCTTCCCTGTCTGAATTCCACTGTTACCCGTCCTGCCTAGCTACGGGAGGCCTAACGGACTCCCTCACCTGGTGGCACTGATTGTTGCCCAACCCATCGCCTCCCTCCCACCTAGTTTAAATTATACCTAGCTTCTATGTACACAGTGCCAGTGGCTTAGTCGGTTTCATACCATCCTCTAGAACCAGAAGGTTGTAGGTTCTAGCCCCACATCAGGGTGTAAAACCAATACTGAAGTGCAGTAATCCCACACACAATTTTGGGGCTGGTAGTATAGCCTACAGGTTAGAGTAATGACCTATAAATGAGTTTGGTACATGCAGCAGACCTGGGTTTGATTCCCACAAAATCCACTTGCATACTGTGTGACTCTGAGCAAGTCACTTAACCTCCCTAGTGCTCCCAGATCACCCCTGAAAACAAGCTCTTGTGCCTAGTGGGCCTTACCCAGTTACCAAAGAATAAAATAAATAATAAATGTACTCCCCCCAGCTTTTGCTTTTGGACCCTTGAGCCTTCCTTAATCAAGTGCAGCCTATCCTGTGCACACAGGTCCTTGTTCTCCCACATCCTATCCCACCCACCCCCTCCATTCCATAACCCATGGATATACACCATTCCCCAGCCATTCGCTGAATTCTGCAATTCTTTGCTTCCTGGCCGTACTAGCTCTTGGTACCAGAAGAATCTCAGAGAAAGCAACTAACCTTCCTACTTCCCTGAATCTCTCCTGCACCTCAACTACCCTACTCTCCTCCAGGTCATTTTTACCCAGGTGCACCACAATGTGAGGTTTCTCCCCTACCATCCCCATACACCTAGTAATACCCTGTCCCACTCTCCTTGCTGTCATGCCCAGCACACGTTCCACCCATATGTGGCTTTTTCTGGTGCTCTTGTCACCCCATCCTATATCCTTCAGTACTGAATCCCCCCGAATGATGACCCTACTTGTTAATATCATAGCCTAGCAACACAATGCAATTCATAAAGTTAGCTATGCCCTGTTTTGGTTGGCCAGGGACCACCTGACATTATATTACATAGGCCATGACCAAAGGGCAACATGTCAACATTTTATAAACCTGTCACCGTTTTTACATCTAGCATGTGTTTGCACTTTTCATAATGCAATGCCACATGTATCTGGTATTTGATGAGTGTTTATGCTTGGTGTGTATAATCTGCAGTACTTTAATAAAATATGTTATAATATCATTGAGAGGTTCTGGTGACTCGTGGACCTCGAGAACAAAGCTCAAGATGTTCTAACATGTCACCAGAACCTCGAGATGGTATTATAGCTGAGAAATTTACAGCTCCCTAAGTGTTTATTTTTTGGAATATATGGATCCAGACAGGAGCTCACCTCCATGCTCCTGCCTGGAACTGCAGTCAGAAGTGGTCCACCGAGCAGCTTGTTCTGCACCCCGAATTGCCTGTCTCGTCCACTTGCTGCTTTCACCTGGACCAAAGCCACAGAAATTCTTGAGGAGGTGCAAGTCAAAAGCTGTTTTTTTTGTGTGTTTATTTTCTTGAGCCTTTACGAACCGGCATCTTTGTTATTTTGTGGCATTTCCAGTTTGCCGAGCCATTTTGGGAGGGCTGGTTTTGTCAGCTGTTGCAATGAGCGGCTTTTACTGTACAGAACAGTTACAGTAAAAGCCAGCTCGTTGACAGCTGTTCAGAGTGTGCACGGAGCTCATAGAAGCAGGATTCTCATGGCGCCGTATTGCGAGGTGCATCCATAGCATTACAGGCTCTCGTGATACTATTGATGGATTGCATCAGTGGTATTATGGCGAAAAAAGTGCATGATTTTCAATACTATTATGGGTGCCTATGCATGAACCAGCTGGAATTACATGCTGAAAGCGTGTATCCCGCCTACGTAGCTCCGCGGCCCTGGACAGGCGCAGGATGCATGGTATTCACTACTGCATGCACTCACAGGGCACCTGTCTGCGGCCCTGCCCCCTGGCATGCAGGACCGTGCAGGGCAGCCAGGGGCTATGTAGAGGACCCATGTGGGCATCCAATGGGATGCCTGTCCTGGGTTCCAGAGTGGATCAGTTGCACTGCAAGGCACGGGTCTGGGTGCATGAACTCCTACTGCAGGCACCTGGAACTGCGCTGACAGGCCCCATTGTCCAGTGTGCCTCCCTGGCTGATCCCATGGAAATGAGCACCCATGCAGTGCATGGATGGCCACTAGCAGTAGGACCCCCGTCCCGCCTACAGCCCCCCCACATAGTGTTTCCCCATCCCTAAGGTAGTAGTACCCCCCCACACACATATCCGAGCCCCATCCCCAAGGTAGTAGTACCCCACACACACACATCTGAGCCTGTCCCGAGGCAGTTGACCCCCAAAACAACCCTGTTGTGTATGGGCAAGCACTGTCCATAAATCCCGAACACCTCCCCCACCCCTGCCCCTCACTCGGTGTTTAGTGGTCCCCCACCCCAGCGGCACCGACAACACCACCACCCCCGTGACCCCCATACCTGCTTTTCAGTGCCACGGCATGGATGACCAGCGGCACAGCCCTCCTCACGCCTCCCCAGCCGCCGGTCATCCAACTGATGCTGGGAGTGTGCTGTCTATATACAGCAGTGTGCCCCCAGCATCACTCAGATGGCCAGCAGCTGAGGAGGTGTGAGAAGGGCTATGTCACTGGCCATCCCATGCCGCAGGTACGGGGGTCGGGGGGTGGTGTTGTTGACGCCGCGGGGGTGAGGGGTCCACTGAACACCAATGATCAGCCAGAGGGGCCAGTATTGAGGGGTGGTCTGGTGGTGATGTACTGGGCAGATGTGGGGGTGTCTGCATTCATGGGGACGGGGCACAGCTGTGTGCTGGGGTGGGTGGCACTGAGCGGCCATTGGGGATGGGTGCAGGGGTTCTGTTGGTGGGGGGAATGGGGCTATCCACCTGTACTGGGTGGCAGACTGCATGCACGCAGTGTGTACTGGAGTTACGGCAGGGGGGACCCTGCTGTAACCTGCGCCCTCCTCTACACCCCTGTGAGCAGCTCTACACACCTTAGTGAATGGCACGTAGCGCTGGCATGCCCACCCCACCCCGGTGCGTTGCAGTCTGCGTGACCAAGGGATCAGGTGTGTATGGGATGTGCGCCCCTTTCATGCATCCCATGCAGGGGGTGCACTGGGTGTGGGGTGGCTACATGCCACAGGTACGTAGTGCATAGGCACTCTGTACATTCGTGCATAGGGCCCATTATGCATATCCATATATTACAAATTATTTAATGGCCTGCCGCTCTTGTCATATGGAAACATAGGACCTAACAGCTGAAGGAGATTGATTGTCCATCAAGTCTGCTCTTACTATACTTCCTCAACCCATTGGCCTAATATTCTGGTGGGTTGTCACTCGCTACCCTAGTGCCCTGGTGCCACTGTTAGAGACTGTGAGTCCCCTTGCCCCATCCCAGTCATGTTTAAACCTGTTTAAAATACCTGCCCCCACACTTCCACTGACAATCTGTGCTATGGCTCCATCACCTTCTCCAAGAAGCAGATGATTATGAAGTTGTACCTTACAAACTGCTGTTATGGGGAATGTTTTAAGCAAAATACTACAGTAGGATGGCAGCGTGGTTAGAGCACAGAGCAGTACATGAGTCAGGCCCAGGAGACCCCCAAATACAAATGCCATCACAGCCTCTCATTCACATTGTAACCTTACGTTACCGCACAGGTAGAAAAAACATTATGAGCATAGCTGGGAGGGGGGGTCCTAGATGCCCAGAGACCGCCATTCCCATCTTGCTGTCACTGTAGTTTCATTAATATTTCTGTTATTCCTTGAAGTGTCTTCCCTCACCCTGTTCACATCATGCACAGACCCCCAAGGTCAAGGCAGGTACCTGGCCAATGAAAGGAAGGGACAAGCTTGCAAAAGTGCGGTTTTTGACCTCAACCCTTCAGCTTGGGGTGGTACTTAAAATATATAGTGATACCCATGCTTCTCTGCACTTTTGGAAAATAAGTAACTATTTCGGTAATCATGCAAGGAATTCTATGCAATTGCTAATATTAATGAACCCTTTTTCCTTGATTCAGCAGATGAAGATGCACATCATGCATACTTCTCATTAGCAAATGTTCTACCGCTGAGACTGATCCACATGGATGTACGCAGCAAGCCCTAAGCCATGTGAAGCTGAATAAGAAGGACACACATTAGCGTAAGAGAATCCCCTCCCTATTACCAGCAACCTCCACTAAGGACAGCAGTGCTTAGTGTACGTGAATCCCCTCCCTATCACCAGCAACCTCCACTAAGGACAGCAGTGCTTAGTGTACGTGAATCCCCTCCCTATCACCAGCAACCTCCACTAAGGACAGCAGTGCTTAGTGTACGTGAATCCCCTCCCTATCACCAGCAACCTCCACTAAGGACAGCAGTGCTTAGTGTACGTGAATCCCCTCCCTATCACCAGCAACCTCCACTAAGGACAGCAGTGCTTAGTGTACGTGAATCCCCTTCCTATTACCAGCAACCTTCACTAAGGACAGCAGTGCTTAGTGTACGTGAATCCCTCCCCTATCACCAGCAACCTCCACTCATGGACAGCAGTGCTTAGTGTACTTGAATCCCTCCCTATCACCAGCAACCTCCACCATGACAGCAGTGCTTAGTACGTGAATCCCTCCCTATCACCAGCAACCTCCACTAAGGACAGCAGTGCTTAGTGTACGGAATCCCTTTCTATTACCAGCAACCTTCACTAAGGACAGCAGTGCTTAGTGTACGTGAATCCCCTCCCTATCACCAGCAACCTCCACTAAGGACAGCAGTGCTTTCATCGCGGTAGGAGTGTCAGGCTTCTCATAGTGTTTCCATGCCGACTATGGCGGCCTCTGTGCTCTCTGCCAGGCTCAAGGTACTGGCTTCAGTACTCCCTCCACACTGAACGTGCAGCATACAAGTAGTGGCTGGTGAATCTGAAGACCCTCGGTGAGTTAATGGGGCAATGGGGATACATAATAGAATTTCCTATGGAGGACCCTAGCCAGATCCTGGGTATTCCCCTGAACTTAATGGAACTAAAGAAAAACAATGTGAAAAGTGGAATTATTTGTAGTCTGAGACTTCTGTTATTGAAATGAAACGTACTTACATGAGCTGGTACTTTCCTCCAAAACCCTCTGGCCAGTCCACCAAGCAGACAGTCCTATTCGTAAAATGTTCTATGTTGGAATAAAAATACTGCGGGAAAGCGAATCCAAAAGCCACCAACCAGATAAATCCGATTACAACTTTGGTGTACGTGGCAGACAGCCTAGGCTTGAGGGGATGTATTATTGCTACATACCTGCATGGAGGAAAAAATATTACAGTAACTTGAAATAAAAGTCATTGTGTAATTCTAGCATTTAAAGGCACCTACTGTTCCACAGGAAACACTGAAAATGTCGACACAATTTCATATATTGTCTGCATTTAGTTTTTCATTGTCAGCATAGAAACAGAGGTCAGGATATCAGAAGGGTTTTGTGAGCACAAACATGGTTAATGCCTTGCTAAGAGTGATTAATGCTCTAAAAGCAGGGAACGAACGAAAAATGCCATACTGAAAGGCACAGTTAGTGAGGTACTGCCCCAGGCAGCAGCTGACTCTGCCCCCTAAATGCGTCACATTAAAAGGCACAGTTAGCGAGGCATTATCACAGTCAGCCACTGACTCCACCCCCCTAAATGTGTCACATTGAATGGCACAGTTAAAGAGGCTCTACCCTGGCTGGCCACTGATTCCAGCCCCCAAAATGCGTCACATTGAAAGGCACAGTTAGCGAGGCACTATCACAGTCAGCCACTGACTCCACCCCCCTAAATGTGTCACATTGAATGGCACAGTTAGAGAGGCACTACCGTGGCTGACCACTAATTCCAAACATAGAAACATAGAATTTGACTGCAGATAAGGACCACTTGGAGCACCCAGTCTGCCCATTTCCCTACCTAATGGATAAGCTGCAGATCCTAGTTAACCAGCAGCCTACTTCTTTCTACCCCCAACCCCTAGAATTGCCGTATGACTGTCCCATGCATGCTTGAATTCAACCACTGTTTTTGACTCCACAACCTCCTCCGGAAGGCCGTTCCATGCATCCACAACCCTCTCTGTGAAAAAATACTTCCTTACATTACCTCTGAGCCGCCCCCATCTTCAAATTGTGACCCCTTGTTCTTGCACACCTCTTTTTTTGAAAGATGCTACCCTCTTGGACTTTGTTGATTCCCTTGAGGTACTTGAACGTTTCTATCATGTCCCTCCCTCCTTTCCTTGAGGCAATACATATTAAGCTCCTTTAGTCTTTCTCCATATGTCTTCTGGTGCAGACCCTGCACCATTTTAGTTGCCCTCCTCTGGACAGCTTCCATCTTGTCTATGTCCTTGCGGAGATTGGGTCTCCAGAACTGCACACAGTACTCCAGATGGGGTCTCACCAGCTGTCTGTACAGAGGGATAACAACTTCCTGTTTTCTACTGGTGATGCCTCTCCCTATGCATCCCAGTATCCCCACCCTCCTTACTGCCCTCTCACATTGCTTTCCCACCTTTAAGTCATCTGATATGACTACCCCCAGGTCCCTTTCCATTTTTGTTGTTGTTAGTATCTCACCCCCATTGTGTACTCTTCCCTGGGTTTTGTTTCCCAGGTGCATTACCTTGCACTTCTTAGCATTGAACCTAAGCTGCCATACATTTGACCATTTCTCTAACCTTGCCAAGTCCCTTCTCATCCTTTCCACCCCACCTTGTGCATCAACTCTGTTGCAGATCTTTGTGTCATCTGCAAAGAGACATACTTTTCCTTCCAGTCCCTCTGCAATGTCACTTATAAAGACATTGAAGAGGACCGGTCCTAATACTGAACCCTACGGTACCCCACTAGTAACCCTCCTTTATTCAGAGTGGACTCCATTTACTATTACCCTCTGTGTCCTATTCTCCAGTGAATTCTTTACCCAGGCAATCATCTTGGGACCCACTCCCAGGCTGGCTAACTTGTATATTAATCTTTTGTGTGGGACTGAGTCAAATGCCTTGCTAAAGTCTAGGTAGGCCATGTCCACAGCCCCTTCCTGATCTACTACTTTGGTCACCCAGTCAAAGAAATCTATTAGATTCATCTGGCATGACCTTCCTGCTGTGAATCCATGCTGCCTTGGGTCCTGTGCCTCTGGCCTCCAGGTACTTGACAATTCTTTCCTTCAGAAGTGATTCCATCATTTTCCTATCACTGAGGTTAAACTAACAGGTCTGTAGTTTCCTACTTCTGCCCTGCTCACTTTTGTGAAGGGAATCACATCTGCCCTCCTCCAGTCCTCAGGTACCACCCCATCCTCCCATGATTTGTTAAAGAGGGTAGTCAGTGGTGTCACTAGTTCTACCCTTAGTTCTTTTAGAATTCTGGGATGAATCCCATCAGGCCCCATTGCTTTGTCCACCTTCAGTTTTAAGAGTTCTTTCAGAACCCTTTCTTCTGTAAATGGGCTGGTATCAACTTCTGTATCCAGAAAGTTTCTATTGTTTGTTTTAGGTACCTCCCCCTCTTCATTTGTAAATACTGAGCAAAAATATTTGTGTAGTATCTCTGCCTTTTCACCGTCCATTCTGCCCACCCTCCCCTTTATAAAGCCTCACTATCCCTCCCTTAGTCTTCCTTCGCTCCCTGATGTACCTAAAAAAGGTTTTATCCCCCTTCTTAACTGAGTTGGCTATCTTTTCCTCGGTTCGGGCCTTTGCTGTTCTGACTGCCTTCCCAGCTTCCTTTTGTTTTAACTGATGCAATTCTCTGTCCTGCTCCTTCTGTGATTCCTTGTACTTTCTGAACGCTTTCTTTTTCTCTTGAACCTTCACTGCCACCTCCTTTGAGAACCATAGTGGTTTCTCATCGTTTTGTTTTGTTTATTTGCTTCACACAAAGGCTTGTTACCTCTGTGATGGCAGTTTTATTATTCCCCATTGTTCTTCCACCCTCCTTCCTGCCCATTTGCTAGTGCATTCCATAGCACGCACCATTTTGGCAAAGTCAGCCCTCCTGAAGTCCAGTACTTTTGCCTTTGTATGGCTTGACTCTATTGCTGTGTTTTTTGTGAACCATACTGTTCGATGGTCACTAGTTCCCAGATGGCTACCCACTTCTACATCTGTGATCCTCTCTCCATCTCCATTTGAGAGTACCAGGTCTAAGATTGCGCCCTCTTGAGTAGGTTCCAATACTAGTTGTCTAAGGCATGCCCCCTGTAGGGCATCTAGAATAACCCCACTCTTAGAAGTGGCTGCTGCAACTGCACTCCAGTTAACATCTGGCATATTCAGATCACCCATCAGCAGTATCTCCCCTTTATCTGCCATTCTAAGTATACTTTCTATCATTTCCTTGTCCATTTCCTCCCCCTGAGAGGGGGGGTCTGTATACAACCCCTGTGCGGATTGTGGTGCCATTGCCTGCCTCCAAATTGACCCACAGTGCTTCTTCTCCTCCCTGTTTACCCTTTAGTTCTGTTGCTTTGATTCCTTCCCTTATGTAGAGAGCTACTCCTCCTCCTCCCTTACCCTCCCTGTCCCTCCTGTAGATAGTATATCCTGGTATGTTTACGTCCCAGTCATGGTTCTATGTGTACCATGTTTCTGTGACTGCCACAATATCCAGATGTTCCTCCTCCATCAAGGCCACTAATTCAGGAAGCTTGCTACCCAGGCTATGGGCATTGGTACTCATTGCTCTCCATTTTTTTGATGGCTTTACATTCTGTAGCAGCATCCCCTACTGACCTTTCTACCTTGGTCTTTTTTTCATTCAGTACTTTGTTTTGTAGGGGGAGGCTGGGATTTTACTGCTGCTTATCAGTGCCCCCCCCCCCTTGACTAGTTTAAAAGCTTGCCAATGAAGCATTTAAACCGATTGCCCTAAATACTTGTTCTCTTCCTGGACAGATGCAGACCATCCTGCCAGTATAGGCTGGTGTCCCTCCAGGTGGAACCCCAGTCCCCAATGAAGCCAAACCCCTGTGCTCCACACCATTTTTTCAACCATTCGTTAAACTGCATGGTGCAAAGTACCCTCGCCTCACCCATGCCACTAACAGGCAGCACTCTGAGAAGGATACTGTGTGTGCTACTTGTCTTAGGCCCCTCCACAACTCTACAAAGTCCTTCTGCACTGCTCTAATCTCATGATGAGCCAAGTCATTTGTCCCTAGGTGGACAATGACATCCAGCTTAGGCTCCCGTGCAACTGTTCTCGTGATCCTAAGGATGCGCTTCCTGTCCCTCCAAGCCATGGCACCAGGCAGGCACCTTACTTCAGTTTTCCTTGCTCCCCCCAGTTCTATCCCCCTAATAACTGAGTCCCCCACCAGGAGTTGCTTCCTTTCCTTGTGGTGCCCCCTGCCTCTTTCCTGAGGGCCTTCCTTGTGACAGTTGTCTGCAACCTCTTTAGTCTCCTCTGCAGGTGCATCCATAGGGGAACTATGCTCCCCCAGAATGGTGTATGGATTGTGGAGTGGAACAACTGACTGGGTGTGCCTTTGTTCCACCACCCTTACCCTCCCTGAGCCCACTGTGGTCCAACTGCTGTACTTTCTTTGCAAGGGGAGGTTCGCTTACTACTGTCCAGTGCGGCCTGAAGATGGGCAACTTCCTCCCTCAGGGAAGAGAGTTGTCTGCAAACAGGGCAGCATCTCAGCCTCCAGAAAGACTCCCGGAAGACTGCTGCCCCACAGTCATTACATTGCACTACTCCCCACATGTCTGTCTACCTTAGTTTTTTGTGTGTGTGTGTGTGTGTGTGTGTGTGTATGTGTGTGTGATTGGTTTGTTATATAGAAATATATATATTATATAATGTGTATGCTTATGTTGTCAGTGCTCTGTGCTAGAGAGGATATGGCGGTGATATGCCCCCTAAATGTGCCACATTAAAAGGCCCAGTTAACAAAGCACTGTGCTTCTCAGTCATTGACTCCACACCCCTAAATGTGTCACACTGAAGGGCACAGTTAGAAAGGTGCTACCCTGGTTGGCCACTGACTCCACCCCACTAAAATGTGCCACATTGGAAGGCATAGTTAGCAAGGCACTACCTTGGTCAGCCACTTATTCCAGCTGTGATAGGGTGACAGTATAGTGCAGTGAGTCAAGGCTCTGAGCTGCAAATCTGGAGACCTGGGTTTGAATCCCACAGCCGCCTAGGTGCATACTGTGTGATCCTGAGCAAGTCACTTAACTTCCTTGTGCTCCCAGGTTGCATCTGGAAACAAGCTTCGGCTTAGTGTGTTACTCCTGGTTAACACTGCTCCCGTTTATAGTGGACACCCCTGGGATAAATTGAAACCCCTTCCCCAAGCAGTTTATATGTTTTGTATAATGTCCAACGTGCTGTTTGGCTGGCTATAACAAAACTGAAAGTACAGTTACAAAACTTAGAGGGTAGTTTTAATAGAAGAATAACAAAAGTTTATGGCTGCTTTTTCTAGATGTTAGCAGCCCCCTTCTAAGATATATTTTGCAGCAGACAGCATGAAGTAGTATAACCCTGCAAGAGAGTTTAAGAGAGCACAGAATGTTCTGACCAAAGCTCTGACCTTTTAACAATGCTGTAAACAAGTTATGTAATGTGCTCCAGGTGGCTGCCAAATAACTTCTCTGTGGTGCAACAGTGACCCCTAGTGGCTAGTTTTATGTTATGTCTGCTGTTAATCAAAAGGCAGGGGAAATTGTTTTTCCAACTTCTAGTGAGCTTATAAAAAGCCCTACCTCAGCGCTGAGATAGGATAGATTGGGTTGTTAGTTGAATACTGACTGAGGAAGGTGGAAGACCTCCTGGTAGTGTGTGCTTTCACACTGTTTGATTCATGCTACGCTGAAGAAAAGCCTTAGAAACTGTTGACGCTAAGCAGTTGTCTGACTTACCATTTTGCTTTCTGTATATTTTACTTGATAGCAATAAAACGATAAACACAACCATACGTTTTTTATGCACTTAATTTGTGGTCTGCCTGAAACTGTGTTATCCTAAACCCACGCCCGGTGACACCAGCCTCCCTAAATGTGTCACATTGAAAGGCATAGTTACAGAGGTGCTACCCTGGTTGGCTGCTGATTCCACCCACCTAAATATACCACATTGAAAGGCACATTTAACGAGGTACTACGCTGATCGACCACTGACTCCACCCCCTAAATGTGCATATTGAAACTAAAGGCACAGTTACCGAGGCACCACCCCAGTTGGCCATTGCCTCCGCCGCCCACAAATGTGCCACATTGAAAGGCACAGTTAATGATGCACTACCTCCTCGACCCAAATGCTCCACCTCCCCAAATGTGCCATATTGAAAGGTGCAGTTAGCAAGGCACTAGCCCAGTTGGCCATTGACTCCGCTGCCCCAAATGTGCCACATTGAAAGGCAGTTAGTGAGGCACTAGCTCCTCAACACAAATGCTCCACCTCCCCAAATGTGTCATATTGAAAGGCACAGTTAGTGAGGTACTACCTCCTCGACACAAATGCTCCACCTCCCCAAATGTGCCACATTGAAAGGCACAGTTAGTGAGGTGCTACCTCCTCGACACAAATGCTCCACCTCCCCAAATGTGCCACATTGAAAGGCACAGTTATTGAGGTACTACCTCCTCGACACAAATGTTCCACCTCCCCAAATGTGCCACATTGAAAGGCACAGTTATTGAGGTACTACCTCCTCGACACAAATGCTCCACCTCCCCAAATGTGCCACATTGAAAGGCACAGTTAGTGAGGTACTACCTCCCTCGACAGAAAATGCTCCACCTCCCCAAATGTGCCACATTGAAAGGCACAGTTAGTGAGGTACTACCTCCTCGACGCAAATGCTCCACCTCCCCAAATGTGCCACATTGAAAGGCACAGTTAGTGAGGTACTACCTCCTCAACGCAAATGCTCCACCTCCCCAAATGTGCCACATTGAAAGGCACAGTTAGTGAGGTACTACCTCCTCGACACAAATGCTCCACCTCCCCGTATGTGCCACATTGAAAGGCACAGTTAGTGAGGTACTACCTCCTCGACACAAATGCTCCACCTCCCCAAATGTGCCACATTGAAAGGCACAGTTAGTGAGGTGCTGCCTCCTTGACACAAATGCTCCACCTCCCCAAATGTGCCACATTGAAAGGCACAGTTAGTGAGGTACTACCTCCTCGACACAAATGCTCCACCTCCCCAAATGTGCCACATTGATAGGCACAGTTAGGAAAGCTCTACCCTGATGGGCTGCTGACTCTGCCCCCCATATGTCTGATACTGAAAGGCAAAGTTAGCGAGGCACTACCCCTGTCAGCCACTGACTCCACCCCCCCAAATGTACAATACTGAAAGGCACTGTTAGTGAGGCACTACCCCAGTTGGCAACTAACTCCACCCCCAAACGTACCAGATTGAAAGGCACAGTTACTGAGGCACTACCTCAGTCAGCCTCTGACTCCAGCCCCTACATGCACCACATTGAAAGGCACAGTTACCGAGGCACTGCCTTAATCAGCCTCTAACTCCACCCAATACATGCACCACATTGAAAGGCACAGTTACTGAGGCACTATCCTGGTTGGCCATTGGCTTCGTCCCCCTAAATGTGCCATATTAAAAGGCATAGTTAGCGAGGCCCTAACTGGTCAGCCACTGACTCCTCCCTCCTAAATGTACTCTATTGAAAGGCACAGTTAGCCAGGCACTCTCCTAGTTGGCCATTGACTACAGCCCCCCTAAATATACCACATTGAAAGGCACAGTTAGCTAGGCACTCTCCCAGTGGCCAATGACTACACCCCCTAAATATACCACATTGAAAGGCACAGTTAGTAAGGCACTACCCCCAACTGGCTGTTGACTCAGCACTCCCTAAATATACCATATTGACAAGCACAGTTAGCCAAGCACTCTCCCAGTCAGCCACTGACTCCGCCTCCTAAATATGCCTCATTGAAAGGTACAGTTAATGAGGCACAACCCCAGGTTAAGTGCTAACTCCCCCCCCAGAATATGCCATATTGAAAGACTCAGTTAGTGAGGGACTACCCCTTCAAGTTGCTGACTCCCCCCAAATGTGATGTATTGAAAGGCATGGTTACCGAGACCCTACCCTGGTTGGCTGCTCATTCTGCCCCCCAACATGCCATATTGAAAGGCACAGTTAGCAAAGCACCACCCTGGAGCAAGATTATTGATGCAGAGTCTAGATAATTACTGAAGAGTAATGCGAAGAACCAGTTTAATGAGTGCACACTCTATATAACTACTCCAGAATCATGAGAGGAGCCAGTTTATTGGGCATGCACACTATATAACTACACCACAGTCATGAGAGGAGCCAGTTTATTGGGTGCACAATCTATATAGCGGCTCCAGAGTCATGTGAGGAGCCAGTTTATTATGTCCATACTCTAGATAGCTATTCCAGAATCATAAGAAGAGCCAGTTTATTGGGTGAACACTCTCTATACCTGTAGCTACTCCAGACTCATTTGAGGAGCCAGTTTATTGGGTGCACACTCTATATAACTACTTCAGGGTCATGTGAGGAGCCAGTTTATTGGGTGCACACTCTATATAGCTACTCCAGAGTCATAAGAGGAGCCAGTTTATTGGGTGCACATCATATAAAGCTACTCCAGAGTCATGAGAGGAGCCAGTTTATTGGGTGCACACTCTGTATAACTATTCCAAAGTCATGAGAGGAGCCAGTCTATTGGGTGCACTCTCTGTACTGTATAAGTACTCCAGAGTCATGAGAGGAGCCAGTTTAATGGGTGCACACTCTATATAACTACACCACAGTCATGAGAGGAGCCAGTTTATTGGGTGCACACTCTATATAGCTACTCCAGAGTCATAAGAGGAGCCAGTTTATTGGGTGCACATCATATAAAGCTACTCCAGAATCATGAGAGGAGCCAGTTTATTGGGTGCACACTCTGTATAACTATTCCAGAGCCATGAGAGGAGCCAGTTTATTGGGTGCACTCTCTGTACTGTATAACTACTCCAGAGTCATGAGAGGAGCCAGTTTATTGGGTGCACTCTCTGTACTGTATAACTACTCCAGAGTCATGAGAGGAGCCAGTTTATTAGGTGCACTCTCTGTATAACTACTCCAGAGTCACAAGAGGAGCCAGTTTATTGGGTGCACTCTCTGTATAACTATTCCAGAGTCATGAGAGGAGCCAGTTTATTGGGTGCACTCTCTGTACTGTATAATTACTCCAGAGTCATGAGAGGAGCCAGTTTATTGGGTGCACTCTCTGTTTAACTACTCTAGAGTCATGAGAGGAGCCAGTTTAGTGGGTGCACACTCTATATAGTTACTCCAGAGACATGAGAGGAGCCAGTCTATTGGGTGCATACTCTACATAGCTACTCCAGACTCATGTGAGGAGCCAGTCTATGCCAGGGTCATAAGAGGAGCAAGTTTAGTGGGTACACTCTTTATATAACTATACTAGGGTCATAGGAGGAGCCAGTTTATTGGGTGTGCATGCTATATAACTATCCTAGAATCATGAGAGGAGCCAGTTTATTCAGTGCACACTCTATATAGCTAATTCAGAGTCTTGAGAGGAGCCAGTTTATTGGGTGCACACACTATACAACTACTGCAGAGTCATGAGAGGAGTCAGTTTATTGGGTACACACTCTCTATATAGCTACTCCAGAGTCAAGAGAGGAGCCAGTGCATTGGTTCACACTCTACATAACTACTCCAGAATCATAAGAGGAGCCAATGTATTGCGTGCACACTCTATATAGCTACTACTGAGTTATAAGAGGCACTAGTTTATTGGATACACACTATATATACCTACTCTAGAGTCATGAAGGAGCCAGTTTATTGGGTGCACACTCTATGTAACTACTCCAGACTCATGAGAGGAGCCAGTTTATTGGGTGCGCCCTCTATATAACTACTCCTGAGTCATGAGAGGAGCCAGTTTATTGAGTGCTCACTCTACATAACTACTCTAGAGTTATGAGAGGAGCCAGTTTATTGGGTGAGCTCTCTATATAACTAGTCCTGAGTCATGAGAGGAGCCAGTTTATTGAGTGCATACTCTACATAACTACTCTAGAGTCAATAGAGGAGCCAGTTTATTGCTGCACACCCTGTATAACTGCACTAGAGTCATGAGAGGAGTCAGTCTATTGTGTGCACACTCTATATAGCTACTCCAGAGTCATACGAGGAGCCAGTTTGTTGGGTGCACACTCTATGTAACTACTCCTGAGTCATCATAGGAACCAGTTTATTGAGTGCGCTCCCTACATAACTACTTCAGAGTCATGAGAGGAGCCAGTTTACTGAGTGCACACTCTGCATGACTATTATTGGGTGTACACACTATATAACTACTCCAGAGTCATGAGAGGAGTCAGTTTATTGGGTACATACTCTATATACTGTAGCTACTCCAGAGTCATATGAGGAGCCAGTTTATTGGGTGCACACTCTATATAACTATTCCTGAGTCATGTGTGGAGCCAGTTTACTGAGTACACACTCTACATAACTACTCCATAGTCATGAGAGGTGCCAGTTTATTGGGTGCACACTGTATATAACTACTCTAGAGTCATGTGTGGAGCCAGTTTATTGAGTACACACTCTACATAACTACTGCATAGCCATGAGAGGTGCCAGTTTATTGGGTGCACTCTCTTTATAACTACTCCTGAATCATGAGAAGAGTCAGTTTACTGATTGCGTGCACACTCTATGTAACTACTCTAGAGTCATAACAGGAGCCAGTTTATTGGGTGTGCTCTCTATATAACTACTCCTGAGTCATGAAAGGGGTCAGTTTGTTGGGTGCACACTCTATGTAACAACTCTAGAGTGATGAGAGGAGCCAGTTTATTGCATGCATACGCTATATAACTACTCTAGAGTCTTGAGCCGAGCCAGTGTATTGCGCACACACTCTATATAACTACTCCTGAGTCATTAGAGGAGCCAGTTTATTGTATGTACACTCTATGTAACTACTCTAGACTCATGACAGAGCCAGTTTATTGGGTGCACACTCTGTATAGTTACTCTATAGTCATGAGTGGAGCCAGTGTATTGCATGAACACTCTACATAACTACTCTAGAGTCATGAGAGGAGCCAGTTTATTGGGTGCACACTCTATGTAACTACTCTAGAGTCATGAGAGGAGCCAGTTTAGTGCATGAACACTCTACATAACTACTCTAGAGTCATGACAGGAGCCAGTTTATTGGGTGCACACTCTGTATAGCTACTCTATAGTCATGAGTGGAGCCAGTGTATTGCATGAACACTCTACATAACTACTCTAGAGTCATGACATGAGCCAGTTTATTGGGTGCACACTCTGTATAGCTACTCTATAGTCATGAGTGGAGCCAGTTTATTGCATGAAAACTCTACATAACTACTCTAGAGTCATGAGAGGAGTCAGTTTATTGGGTGCACACTCTGTATAGCTACTGTAGAGTCATGAGCGGAGACAGTTTATTGCATGAACACTCTACATAACTACTCTAGAATCATGAAAGGAATCAGTTTATTGGGTGCACACTCTACATAACTACTCTACAGTCATGAGAGGAGTCAGTTTATTGGGTGTATACTCTATATAACTACCCTATAGTCATGAGAGGAATGTAAACTGTAAGAACTGGAACCTACTGAGACTTGTAGAGCTTTTGCAACTTAAACAGAATCCCATTTATCAGAATTAAATACTAGAGCAGCTTTTATAGGTACAATTGAGGGGGTCCTTTTTGCTTTGCATCTTAGGGGACAAACTACATTTATTTGGTGGGCAAGCTTTGCTGGTTGGCTAACTTTTACCTGGGGTAAGGTATCTGGGAGCTGGGGGAATCATGATGCAATTGGAAACGGTGGATGGGAGGAGTCACGGGAGTGGTATGGGAATCCTTCTACTGAAAAGGAGGGGGATGCTGGTGGGCAAACAGTTGGATGGGAAGGGTGTTAGGTTGCAACAACTGTGGGACAGCAATCTTTCTGAATATTGCATAGAGAGTGGGAGGGTGTTTGATGTGCAGGCAAATAAGGCAGCTTAGGAATGAGATCAACTGTTTACAAATGGAGCTTAGGAGGGGACTGAGGGCTGCGATGATGGACAACTCAGCGGCTGGGGAGGGAAGGAGGGTAACTGTGAGGGGAGGACAGATCAAAGAGGGGGGAGGAGCGGGAATACGGTGGCAGATGGGGGAAGGAGACAGGGGGTCCCAGTTCAGAGGACAAACGAGGGCAGAAAAGGGGAGAAAAGGAGGATGGGAGGGAAGGAGCAATGTAACAGTTGCAGAGTCAGCAGTGGTGGGGGGTAAGCTGAAGAGTGGAGGAAATAGGTGGTAGTGAAGGGGCATCAAAAAATTGGTTCGAAGTACTGGCAGGATTTGGGGATGTGATAGGGGAGTACAGGGCAGAGGAGCTGATGACAGACAAGGAGAGAACAGAATGGGAGGGTGATCAAAGGGATCGAGGGGGTATGGTATAGGGAACTGGTCGAGTAAGGAGGATGGTGAGGAAGGGGGAGGGGAGGTATGGAGAAGAAAAGGGTAGGGATGCATCAGGGGAGGAGGCAGCTGGAGCCCGGTGGAGAGGGGAGGAAAAATAAGAGGAAAAAGGAGAGCAGGAGGGCAGAGCAGAGACAGGGGACATTACAACAAGAATGGAAGGGGGAACAACTGTGCTGGAAAAGGAGGAGGAATGGAGAGGAAAGGGATGGGATAATGGAAGGACAAGGCAAGCAGAACATGAAAACAAGGGTGGGATCCTAGTGCTGGGAGACTCAGTTCTGAAAGGGATCAGATAGGGAAGCATGGGGGAGAGGCATGGTCACATATGGTTGGAGGCCATGCTAGGCATGACAGTGGAAAGGGTGGGTCAATCTGTTCTGAAGTATGCTAAGAGGGGTATGGAAAAACCTCACATAGTTCTGCCTTTGGGAACAAATGACCTGGTGGGAAATATGGTAGATGTAGTCCAGAGGAGGTTTGAGGAGCTGGGGCTGATTTGTGAGGAAGCGGAAAGACCAGTAACTTTCACGGAGGTGCTTCCAATACACAAGGCGAGCATGGCAAGGAAGCTGAGGATAGAGGAATTTTACACGTTGCTAAGAGAATGGTGTCAAGCCAAAGGGTATGGGCTGGTGGGATGGCGAAGGACATGGGAGGGCAAGGATCTCTATGCTAAAGACAGGCTACACTTGAGTGGGGGGAGAAGGAGGGTATTAAAGCAGAAACTGGGGGAATACTTAGCAAACAATGAGAATTTAAACTAGAGGGGGGGTGACAGGTGAGCAGGAGTCAGGCAGGATCCACAGGAAGGGAAGTCGAACAAGCTTCCCCCCCTCATATCAGCAGCAAGGGACCTAGGGAGAGGTCAGGAGGGGATGCTAGAAAGAGAGAGCAAGTAGGGAGAGGGGGTAAGGAAGCGGGGTGGAGGGTGGTAACCTTGAATGTTAGGAGTCTAAGGAACAAAACAGCAGCGTTACAGGCTCTCATGGCAGATAGGGAGGTGGACATGGCGGCCATCACCGAGACATGGGCCACCCATCACCATGACTGGGACCTGGCAGTACCGGGGTATAGGTTATTTTGGAGGGACAGGGTAAAAGGGAAAGGGGGTGGCGCTGTATATGAGGGAAGGACTGAAGTGTGTCAGGGAGGAAGGGGAGGAGGGCAGCACAGAGTCATTATGGGTGCAGCTCCAGGACTCCTATGGGAGTGGTATACAGGCCACCCTCTCAGACTGAGGAGTTAGACAGGCAACTAGCAGGACAGATCAGAAAGACCTATGAGAGGGGCAACACAGTGATCATGGGGGACTTCAGTCTGCCGGGATTGGATTGGGGTACTCCAGCCACCATGAATAGGAGGGAGCAGGTACTTCTGGACGCCTTCCAGGACAGCTTCCTATTGCAGATGGTCAACGAGCCAACCAGGTTAGGGAACACCCTAGACCTTGTGTTGGTGAATGATGAGTTTATGAGTGAGCTGGGTGTGGAAGAACCACTGGCGGAAAGTGACCACCACTCAGTGTGGTTCACGATAAACATGGGAAAAGGGGGAGTAGAAATGGGCAGAAGGGTGTTAGACTTCAGGAGGATGAGGGAAATAGTACAGGAGTATCTGGCCAGGAATCATCCAAATATGGACACTAACCAGAAGTGGGAGGTCAGTAAACTGGGAATTGAGGAGGCAACCATAACATGCACAAGGGTCCAGAGTAAGAAGACTAGGGCCAAGAAGTCTAGCTGGGTGAGCAGGGGGGTCATGGAAAAAATAAGGAAGAAAAAAGCCGCCTTTAGCAGGTACAAAAAAACAGGACTGAGAGGAATACCTGAAGGAGTCAAGGAAGGTGACAAGAGCAATCAGGGCAGCCAAGACATCTGGGGAACTCAGGCTAGCACAGGGCATCAAAGAGGCGGAGAAGGACTTCTGCAGGTACACCAGGGAGAAAAGGAGTTGTAGGACCAAATAATAAGGATCAAAAGTGATGGGAGGTGGGTGGAAACAGGGGCAGAACAGGCAGAAGTGTTAAATGAGTACTGCTCAGTATTTACTAAAGAGAAAGGAGGAGCTATAACCAAAGGGGGTGGGAGTGTGGGCATGAGGGGGTGACAGATGGGGAAATCCCAGTGGGCAGGGTACTGGAGGGCTTGAGGGCACTGAGGGTGGACAAGGCTCCTGGGCCAGATGGTATCCACCCCAGGGTGGTAAAAAAGCTGTAACAGGTCCTGGTAGAACCCTTGGCAGACCTGTTCAATGCCTCCCTGGACTCAGGGAGTATACCTCAGGACTGGTGGATGGCACACGTGGTACCCCTCCACAAGGGCGGCCCCATGGATGAGCCAGAAAACTACAGACCAGTGAGCCTCACATCCATCATGGGAAATCTGATGGAAACAATCCTGAAGGAGAGGCTGGTTTCCCTCCTAGAATCTAATGGGCTGCAGGATGGCAGACAGCATGGACTGGTCTCAGGCAGATCCTGTCAGACCAACCTGGTGAAGTACTATGACTGGATAACCAGGCAATTAGACAAGGGCCATGCAGTGGCTGTCCTGTACCTGGACCTCAGTAAGGCCTTTGATTCGGTGCAGCAAGTGAGGCTAGGAAATATGCTGGAAGGCACTGGGGCAGGGGCAAAGATGGTGGGATGGGTAGTGAA
Organism: Neoceratodus forsteri; assembly: GCA_016271365.2. Lineage (NCBI taxonomy): Eukaryota > Metazoa > Chordata > Ceratodontiformes > Ceratodontidae > Neoceratodus > Neoceratodus forsteri. The sequence continues at coordinate 1,101,702,987 of CM028135.1, read as the reverse complement.
CTGGCTGCAAGGGAGACAGCAGAGGGTGGTGGTGGGAGAGGAGCTCTCATTTCCCAGGGTAGTGACAGGCGGGGTGCCACAGGGCTCTGTACTGGGACTGGTGTTGTTTGAGAGCTTCATAGCAGACATCTCAATAAGCATCAAGAGCAAGATCAGTCTGTTTGCAGATGACACCAAGTTGGGAGCAGTAGTGGATAACATAGGAGGGTGGTAGGGGTTGCAAGATGGTCTGGAAAAATTGGAGGCCTGGTTGGACACTTGGCAGCTGGGGTTCAATGCCAAGAAATGTAAAGTGCTACATTTTGGTGCAAAAAAAACAAGGAGAAGCTACCAGCTAGGAGGGATTCAATTAACCAAGACAGAGGAAGAGAAGGATCCAGGTTGATCATAACAGGAGAAATGAACAACTCAGCACAGTGCAGAAAGGCAGCGGCAAAGGCCAACAGGATGCTGGGTTACATTGCCAGAGGCATATCCTCCGGGGGGGGGGGGGTGATCCTGCTGCTATATAGGTCACTGGTTAAACCACACCTAGAGTACTGTGTGCAGTTCTGGTGACCGTACCTGAAGGACATTAGGTTACTGGAGGCGGTGCAGTGCTGGGCAACAAAAATGATCCAGGGTCTAGGGACTAATCCTGCGACAGCAGGCTGAGGGAGTTGAACATGTACTTCCAGGAGGAAAGGACAGATAGGGGGACATGACTGAAACCTTCAAGTACATGAAGGGAATAAATAAGACGGGCACGGAAGGGCTTTACAAATTAAGGAGGGAGAGGGACACTTGCTGTCATGATCTGAGACTGGAAGGAGGAAGATTCAGGAGAGCAATGAGGAGACACTATTTTATGGAGAGGCTGGTGTCTGTGTGGAATGCATTGCCAAAGGAAGTGGTATCCTGTAGAACAGTGGGCTGCTTCAAAAGGGAATGGGACAGGGTAAGGGAGAGGGTCACTGGAGGGGGGGCGGAGGGGAGGGAAGGGCAGCTGCAGTATAAGGGCTGCTAGCTGCACAATCGAGCAGACTTGATAGACCATAAGGCCTTTATCTGCTGGTAATTTTGTATGTTCGTAGAGCAGTACCTTACATCCAAAATGTGCTTCACTTTATTAAGTGCAGATTCATTACGCTGCACAGAAGGCTTCAAGATGCGGCAGTGACAATCCAGTCGAACAGTCCAAGAGAAATATTTACAGTTTACACAGCACAAAATTCAGTACATTGAGGACTGGTACACCGGAACTCCCACAGCACTGTCCAAACCCCTCTGATTAACTGGATCAGAATCCTCAGGTGACCTGACGCATTTCACGCTTGTTCGCTTTGTCAAATGTGACTCTTAGACACACACTCCTCCCCTTATATTGAATGATTCCTAAAGCCACAGTGTGAAAAAAATGTGAATGAGCAAATGATAAAGGCAATTACCTAGGTTCCATGTCATAATAGCGAACGCAAAAGAGCGATCGCTATTATGGCGAGTGTATATCGCCGAAAAGCAATTCGGCAATATACACATAACAGCAACGCTGCATCCAGCCAGTACTTACCAATGTGTATGCAGGGGAGGGCTGCCCCCCTCGCATCCCCCCCTACTGAAGGATTATTAGCTCCAGGGGGGTGCATGTCTTGGAGGGGTGAGACTCCTAAAAAGGAAAAAAAAAAAAACATTTGTCAATGCCGAATGTTTGCTTGCTGGCATTGGCATTGGTAGTGTAGGAGTTACGGAGCTGCATAATAGGAATGGCAGTGAAGTATTGAACTGAAGCCAACCCCACCACCACCCTGCAGAGAGTGGCAGGCATTGGGGTGTGCCTTTGGGTCGTCAGGCATAACGTACAGGCCATTTCCCCACACCTCACCCTGCAGACACTGACAAGTGTCATGGTGTTCCTTGGGGTCTTTGGCCCTTATGCGCACCCCATTCCATCAGGAAATACGGTGAGATGGGTGCGGTATAGGAGAATGGGGTGAACTTTGGGGCTGAAGAGTCCAAGGCACACCTCAATGCCTCTCAGTGGCTGCAGGGTGTGGGTGGGGGTGGAATGGTATGAGCATTGCAGGCAATAATCCCAAGTCACAGCCCTGATGCCTGTCATTCTCTACAGGGTGGGGCGTTATGGTTGGAAACCCTAACACCTCAGGCATTCATTGGTATTTTCACTCCAAATTTTCAACATGTTTTTTCTGTGACCCCCACCTCATGAACAGTGGCAATATCAGTTTGTTAGCCAAAAGCTGCTTTTGCACAGCGACTACGGCATTTGTCTCCACAGGTGCAAAAACACATTCCGAACAGGATGTAAAAAATGACAGCTGTACTGTTCATGGGGAGGTGTAAAAAATGGCAATGTTGAAAATCTGTAGTGAAAATATTAAAAAAACTGGTGAAGTCACAAGCATGCGTAGAAACTGTGCAATGCACACCCATAATGTAACTAGTTGGGGAATTTTTACAGCAGATTGTCAACACAGGCATTTTGGAACCTCCGATCATGAACAGTGTCACTGTGGTTTTGTTTATCTGTCCCAAACAATGACATCCCACAGCAACCAACCATTTCTGTGCTGAAAGTGAGAAAACACATTTCGGCCATGTTGTGAAAAATGACAGTTGTACTGTTCATAAGGAAGTGTGGAAAAATGCCACTGGTGGAAATCTGGACTGAAAATATTACAAATTCATGAACTTACGAGGGTACATGGAAACTGCGCAATGCTCACTCGTAACACAGTCATTTTATGGACTTTTGTCACCAAATTTTCAACATAGCCATTTTAAGACCTCTGCTCATGACCAGAGTCACTGTGATTTTCTTAATCTGTCCCAAACATTGCTTCGCGCACAAACTGCACCATTGTGGCTAGATGTGAAAACACATTTTGGAGTGAGATGTGAAAAATGATAGCTGTACTGCTCATAAGAAAGTGTGGCAAAATGGCAATGTTGGAAACCTGGCATGCAAATATTAAAAATTTGCAAACGCAGAGTTGCAGCAGAGAACCGCGTAACGGCGCCTCCCAAAACAGTCATTTTTGGGAATTTTTTTTCCCTAATTTTCAACATAGCTATTTTAAGACCTCTGCTCATGAACAGTGTCACTGTGATTTTCTTAATCTGTCCCAAACATTGATTGCGCAAACAGACTGTGCCATTGTGCGCTACATGCGCGGAAAAACATTTTTGGCGAGATGTGAAAAATAACAGTTGTACTGCTCATAAGGAGGTGTTGTAAAATGGCAATGTTGAAAATCTGGAGTGCAAATATTAAAAATTCGCAAACTTACGAGCGTGCATAGGAACTGCGCAACGCACGCTCATAAAACAGTCATTTTTAGGAATTTTTTAACCAAATTCTCAACATAGCCATTTTAAGACATCTGCTCATGAACAGTGTCACTGTGATTTTCTTAATGTGTCCCTTACATTGATTTCACACACTGTCTGCGCCATTGTGCGCTACATGCATGGAAACATATTTTCGTCGAGATGTGAAAAATGACAGCTGTACTGCTCATAAGGAGGTGTGGTAAAATGGCAATGTTGAAAATCTGGAGTGGAAATATTAAGAATTTGCGAACTTAAGAGCGTGTGTAGGAACTGCACAACGCATGCTCATAAAACAGTCATTTTTAGGAATTTTTTCACCAAATTTGCAATATAGGCTTTTTAAGAGCCCACCTTATGAACACTGGCACTGTCATTTCATTAATTGGTCCTGAAAGGTGATTTCATGCAGTGACCGCAAAATCACCCTTCGGGCCCGATTAACGCCATGACAGTGACAGAATTCATGAGGAGGGGTCCCAAAAACCCCATGCTGAAAATTTGGTGCCAAAATTCCCAAAAATGCCTGAGATATGCAGCAAAGTTGAAAACCCTATTTATTAGATTATACAGCTTACCAGCATTTCCTCAGTTCACGGTCGGCTTTGAAGAGTGCAGAGATGTTCCGGTCCACAAAAGAGCGTTGCGCGGACTCCATAAGGTAAGTATGGGGGGTGGGAGGCAGGGTGCGAGGGGTGGGTGTGGATGGGGAGGGAGACTACAAGGGACCTTTTGTTTACAGGTTTTTTTTTATTAAGATGGACGTAGACGCTTGCCACGCCGGGTGGGCCTCAGCGTGGCAGTTGGAAAGGCTGTTTGAGGTGCTGGAGCCGACAGGGATTGGGCACCCCTGTCAGCCACAACAAGCTTTACCATGCTGGGGTGGGCTCCCAGCGTGGCACCTGAAAGCTTTGGGGGGTCGTGGAGCCTTGGAGCCGATAGGGGGACTAGGCACCCCATTATTATAATAATTTTTCCACGCTGGAGTGGGCTCCCAGTGTGGCATCTGCACAGCTTTTTTTGGGGTGGAAGCCGACGGGGATTGGGCACCCTGTCAGCCACAACAGCTTTACCATGCTGGGGTGGGTTCCAGCATGGCACCTTGAAAGCTTTTTGGGGGGTCGTGAGCCTTGGAGCCGAGTAGGGGACTAGGCACCCCATTATTATAATAATTTTGCCACGCTGGAGTGGGCTCCCAGTGTGGCATCTGCACAGCTTTTTTTTTGGGCGGGTGTGAAGCCGACGGGGGATTGGGCACCCCTGTCAGCTATACAGTGTGTGCGTGGGGGGGGCACATGAGCACGCAGTGTGTGTGTGGGGAGGGGGAGCCCTGCTCACTGAAGCGGTGCTGTCTCTTTCAACTGTATGGCACTGCAGCAGCAAAATATTTCTCCCTGTCCGCTCCCCAAACCCAGATCCTCCTATGCCGGAGCCAGCCACCCTCACCACCACACCACACAGCGTGGCTCAGCAGCAGCAGGGACACTGCCCCACAGAAACCCTCTAGCCCATCCCTCCCCTTCCCTTTGCTATTCCTGCCTTTGACCAGTAGTAACCCTTGCAGTGTAGTCGTTAACCATTTCGGTGAATATGACTCACTCATTTGCGAGCTGCTCATTTGTACTTCGCCTTTTTGACGTCCTACCGCTAAGAACCTACAATAAAACCATCACCAAAAGGCATAAGAAGTAACTTACTTGCAAAGCACAGATTAAAAATAAACAGAATAGTATACTTTTCTATATGCAAATCACCACTATAGCCAGTATAGCCTAGAGGTTAGAGTAATGAGCTGTGAAAACGCTTAGTTCATCCTGCAGACCAGACCTTGGTTTGATTCTCACAACCTCCGCTTGCATACTGTGTAACTCTGAGCAAGTCTCTTAACCTCCCAGTGCTCCCATGTCACCCCTGAAAACAGGCACTTGTGCCTAGTGAGCCTTACCCGGTTACCAAAGACTAAAATAAAAAAATATCAAATGGCTCCCCAAAAGTAATTAAAAATGAGGTGATATCGTAGTTGCAAGATGACTTTATACTGACAAAATAGTCAATTTTGACATATTTGGTATATTTATATCCATAGCACACAGTGCATAAATAGCAAGAGTGAAGACGTCTTAATGGATGATTCGAACGCTTAAAGCAAAGTCAAGCCTTAAAACCATGCATAATCAAAGACCAATAAACATAGAAACATAGAAACATAGAATTTGACAGCAGATAAGGACCGCTTGGCCCACCCAGTCTGCCCATTTCCCTACCTACTGGATAAGCTGCAGATCCTAGTTAACCAGCAGCCTACTTCTTCCTACCCCCACCCCCTAGAATTGCCTTATGACTGCCCCATGCATGCTTGAATTCCACCACTGATTTTGACTCCACAACCTCCTCGGAAGTCCGCTCCATGCATCCACAACCCTCTCTGTGAAAAATATTCTTAAATTACCTCTGAGCGCCCCTTCTATCTTCAAATTGTGTCCCCTTGTTCTTGCACACCTCTTTTTTTGAAAGATGCTACCGTCTTGGACTTTGTTGATTCCCTTGAGATACTTGAAAGTTTGTATCATGTCTCCCCTCTCCCTCCTTTCCTCGAGGCTATACATATTAAGCTCCTTAAGTCCCTCTTCATATGTCTTCCGGTGCAGACCCTGCACCATTTTAGTTGCCTATCAATATTTGCATAAGATATACTCTCGCTGTCCCTTTGGTGAGCAGCTTCTTAGAAGTGGCATATAAATGAATATCTGATTCCTGACAATTGCGTAAAGGAGTGCTTGGCTGGCAAGAAAGCAAAAAATGCCAGTTAATAAACCAGAATGCAGTTTTTTCTTAAAAAATTCCAAGGGCAAAAACCTCAGCAACTATAGCCTTATTAAGTTATTATAAGGTGGTAAATACCAGAAAAATGCAGTTTAAGCCAGCTCAGTGTTGCTGAGAGCTGAGGCACTATGCCTTACCTCATGCTACGCCAGCGACCCGGGTTCGGGAATGACCTTGGGTTGTCGGGGTGTTGGCATGGGGGGGCAGAGTGGGATTAAGCCACCTAACGGCAGCACTCCTCTCCAGCGGTGGTTCTCATGCCCCCCCCATAGTTCCACTGCCATCAGGTGGAGGTCCAGTGGTGGTATAGGCAGGAGAGGGCAGCAAGCCATGACAGCATCTTGAAACGCGACGTGCCCATGCCTCCACATGCGCACGTGCGCGCCAATAAGGGGCAGGGTGAAAAAATGGGGGAAAAAAAGCACTAAAACTGTAAATAAACAAAAAAAAACTCAGTTTAAGACAAAAAGTGTAGTGTGCCTTGATTGCAAAGGCCTCCCAGATATTCATTTATAAAAAGGGGCTGACTTCTACCCTATCATTTAAACCTGACTTTTGTGTTGCTCCTATCAAGCATATACAATACTGTTCCCTTTTTAACAGAATTCTATCATAGTCTGCAGCCCTTCTATTGTTCTTGGACTTTTCTATGCCAGTGAAAATTATCTTATGTAGTGCCCCAAGCTATGGGGCCCAACAGTAAAATTAAAATAAAGGAGGTGCCTCTGTATGGTCCCTGGGCAGTGTGGGCAGGTAGGGGTAGTGAGGGGTAGCAGAGGGGCCCTGTGTGCAGTGTGTCCCCCCTCCAAAATAAACATTTTTTTGTCTTGCTTTCCCCGGCTGCCTGGGTCTCTGTTCTCGCACCCTTCCCTCAGGAAAGCAGCGCGAGCCAGGGGAGTATTTTTCAAGTCCAGCTCGTGGACTGTTGGGGACTAGCCAGCGTGGCCAGGGACATGCGTCCCGAATGCTGGCCAGTTAGTCCAGTTGAGCCGTGGCCGAAGAGATGGACAAAAGGTGCTGCCATGCTGTGGGCTGAGAAGAGCCCAAAGAGGGTGCTTTCAGGCAGTCAGTAAAAAAAACTGCAATAGCTGTTGTCGTGCAAGGGGAGCAGGGATGCAGGTAATAAAGCACTGTGTAGGAGCTTACCTGTGGTCTGCCTCTCATCCCTCCTTGTCGGCACTGGGATCCTGTTTCAAGTGGTGCCCCGTGCGGTGGTGCAGAGTGTGGTGGCGGTTGGCGAAGTACGTTCCACAGTGTGGGCTGTTTTGCCCCATTTTTTGTTTTAAAGTAATTAAAGTTTATCAAGTCCCTTGTTGTCAGCATAGCAAGTGCCTTATCCTCAGAGAGAGAGAGAGAGAAAGAGAGAAGAGAAAGAGTGCAGGCAGTCAGCCATCGTGGAGCCCCATGAGGACCCTGAGAGCCCCTGTTGTCTGCCACATTGCCTGCCTTCTGGCATGATGCCCTCCCAGTGCCCGCAAGCCATCCCTCTCACTGCCAGCAGACCTTCAGTCTCCAGATCCCTCCTTCTTCACCCCGGGCCAGGGCGGTGAGTCGGCGGCAGCACTAAGGCAAAGTGCTGACTACCCGATAAAAAAATAAATATTGTCTGAGCCCTAAGGGTGCTGGTAAAAGACAGCTGATGGCCAAGAGGGGGCAGGCTAGAGGGTAATAAAATTCAAATATTTTTAATATTCATCAGGATAGCAACGCCCATAGGAGGGCCTATTCTAAAGGCCCAAAGGAGAGTGCATTTCAATATTCATGAAGGGGTGGGGCTAAGGCAGGGCAAAGGAAAAGTGACTGACAGAAAGGCACTGCTCAGGCCTAAGCAAATATTTAAAGGGGACATGTAATGTAGGGGCCTTAAAGGGGTAAAGGCAAGCACCAGGCAGGTGAAACTGGCCCAAAAGAGAAGGCCCACAGATTAAAGGGCCCAGCAGAGAGGCCCACTGCTTAAAAAGGCCTAGACATGAGGGCTTTAGTTATTTAAAGGGGCCCAGCCCTTTAGGCCCACAGGTGTAAAGAGGCACCCAGTAGTAATTCAAGACTCGGGAGCCTAACTAGTCATTTAGGTCCATAGGTGGCCCAGGGGCCCAATAGTCATTTAGGCCGATGGGTGGTCCAGGGCCCCAATGGTCATTTAGGCCCACAGGTGTTAAAAAGGCCTGGCCAGTCATTTGGGTCCATAGTATTTTTAAAAGGGTGCCCATTCCAACTGCCAATTTACCCACAGTAACAGGAGAACCTGATTCAGTTAGAGGGGACCCATTGTAGTTTGGTCCACTGAACACCAGGGTTTTCACCCAAAAGAACAAAGTGCCTGTTTATTTGCTGTGGTCTGGACATTCAGAGACTGTACAGTTGACCACCACTGTTGAAACTGTGATATCTTATTGCATTTGCTATCAATTCCTAACAGCCTGTGGCACCTTGCAATTGCCCCAAACAGCATCCGGCACCCTGCAATTGCCTGAACTGTCTGTAGTACCTTACAATTGCCCCAAACAGCATCTGGCACCCTGCAATTGCCCCGAACAACATCTGGCACCCTGCAATTGCCTGAACTGCCTGTAGTACCTTGCAAAAGCCCTGAACAGCATCTGGTGCCCTGCAATTGCCTGAACTGCCTCCAGTACGTTGCAATTGCCCTGAACAGTATCTGGCACCCTGCAATTGCCCAAAACTGCCTCTAGTACCTTGCAATTGCCCTGAACAGCCTGTGGAACCCTGAAATTGCCCACAAACTGCCTCTAGTACCTTGCAATTGCTCTGAACAGCATCTGGCACCCTGCAATTGCCCAAACTGCCTCTAGTACCTTGCAATTGACCCAAGCAGCATTTGGCACCCTGAAATTGCCCATGAACTGCCTCCAGTACCTTGCAATTGCCCTGAACAGTATCTGGCACCCTGCAATTGCTCCATAACTGTGTCATTTCCTTGCAAGTGTTCTGAATTGGGTTTCACTTCCTGCGGTGACTGTTGCTACTGACCTCTGCATCCTGGCTACCAAATGACATAATCTTCCTCCACTGCTGCTGTAAACGGATTGCTGTGTTCTCCGTCAATCCTAATGAATTATTTTAGTGGGTGGCCGTTGAGCTAGAGTTAGCCGATAGTCAGTCCAGGCCCCATTCGACTGATCTATATTGCTATATCCCTACCCCAATAAGGAAAGTCTAGTCAGCCTAGGAGCCATCCCGGCACAATAGTTAGGGCTCCAATTCATATTGGGGTGGGATTTTGTTGTTTCAGGGACAATGAAAGCTACAAGATCAAGGACAACAAAAGCTGCAAGACGACGAAAGCTGCCAGACATCTTTGTCACCAGATCCCAAGTTTCTGACAACCACAGTCGGCGGTCTGATCTGACCTCTCACTGACACCCAGAGGATCCTGTGGATAGAGCATCCATCCTCCTGAATGATCAGTAGTCTGCCACAACCTTCCCCTGATCAACTAGTTCCTTGTGCTTCCTGCCTGGTGGTCTGGGATGACCTGTACTGGGCATCCATCCTTCTTCCTGTGTTCATCAGTTCATCTTTCTTCACAAATGCATTTGACCTGGTGGTCTGTTATGACCTGTTCTGGGCTACAAGTCTGTTCTTTGGGGATGAGAAGCATCATCTGTAGATCCTCACTTCATAGGCAGTTGCCTTTGAGTCCTTGGAAAAGTATGTGCTTGGCCCATGTGTGGTTATTCATCCCTGAAAGTCTTCTCCTCTAAACATCCTTTTGTCTGCACCATGTCACATCTCAGATGCAATGAGGGTTAACCCAAAAACGTACTTCAGTAACCCCTGGCCAGAGTAATAGGGTCATAGTGGCAACAGAATCATAAAAGTAATAGTCATAATAGTGATAGAACAATAGTAGTGGTAACAAGCACAGCAATACTACAGAGTTACAGCAAGTTCTGCAATTTACAGCTGTTGCTAAAAGAAAGTGCCTCCAGTGTGCCTGTCATTACTGTTTACAGTGGTCGGACCTCTGCTTTTGTCCTCGAATAAACCATTTGTTGCATTTGAAGTTGTCATCTGCCTCTCCTTGCAACCCCTTTCCATCTTCCTAGAATGAGCCCAGAGCACTTGGTAAGTGGTGAAGGTTGGTTACACTACAAGTGAGGCACTCATGACCATACTTTGGTCTCTACAAAAACTTGGCAGAGTCAACAGGATTTTCAAAAGTCAAGGAGTCCAAATCAGTACACTCTTCAAGCACAATGCCTTCCAATCCAGAAGGAGCTAGTGGGTCTACCCGTAGAGAAGGAGCAGGTGAACCAGCAGTACAGATGTCGCCTCTTACGATGCCCTACTATTTTGGAGCCCCATGGCTGACTCGGTATACAAGGGAACCGATAGAGTCCACAGCCAGCAACTTAGAAGAATTCAGGGGCAAGCTGGAAGCCAAGTTCAGACTGTACAACATTCCGGAATGCCAAAAGGTTGAGATCTTTATTGGACAACTAGGAGGTGCAGCACACTGAGAAGTGGTCTCATGGCTGGAATGGGAAAGGGCTACAGCTGACCAAATCTTGGCAAGGCTGAAGCACACCTTTGATACACGGACATTATCCAAATTCAAAATGAGATTCTATTCCAGAACTCAAGGACCCAGGTAACACCTATGAGAGTATGCTCTAAGCTTACAGTAAGCCCTAAGTGCTATTGAACATCTGGATGCCAGAGAGGTGAGAGATACCAATAGGGTACTAACAGATTGGTTTATTGAGTTAGTGCCGAGCGATACCTTGAGACGGGAATTTAGGATGCTGTACCTGCAAGCACCGTATGACACTTTTCTTGATTTTAAAGAAAAGCAATAAATATATTTGGAATCAGATGATCAGATGGAGATGCAGCTATGTGCCCACAATACGTGCCGCAATCATCCTTGCTGTGGCCTAGTAACGACCTGTCCAGAGAGACTCACCATGCAGATATAGAGCTGGATCTGCAGAAGAATCAGAAAGTTTTCCCCCAAGATATGAACAAGGAAGAGAACTTGGTCAAGAGGAATATGCCACGCACAGTATGGCTCAGTTGTCTGGTAGACGTGCCCAAAGTCAGGAGTCCTCCGTCCTTGATGCGACTCCCATATTACAAGAACAGCTGACTGAGTTGACAAAGAAGATGTCAGAAATGTGCCAAGAGATGAAGACCCTGAAGGAAGGGTGGAGACAAGGGCTGAGTTCTGAAACAGCAAGGCATGTAGAAGCCAGCCAACCTGCCCCGGTGGAGAGACAGAGATATGGCAGATGACCTAGTGATCGCTTTAATGCCCAAGGCAACCCTATATGCAGAAGATGTGGGATAAGTGGGCACATTGAGCGGAGGTGTAATCAGAGTGTCACAGCAGTGAATTTAAACAGAGTGTCCCTGAGGCAGAGGACTGACCCGCGGGCCGACCAGAACTAGGTCCAACTTATCCCAAATGACAGAAGTTTGTGGGGAGATGTCCGGTCATCCCTATAAAAATAGCATCGAATTCCAAGCACTTCTAGACACAGGATCACAGGTCACAACAATACAGAGCAAACATTTCTTTCAGCACTGGCCAAGCACCCTCCTTCAGAAATAGCCTGCCAATTGGATCAACTTGGTAGCAAGCAACGGTTTAGCCATTCCTTATGTGGGGTACTTCAAAGTTATTATTCGGTTGGGAGACACAGCTCACCCAGATCAAGGACTGATTGTTAGTAACTTTACTACTGAGAATCTGCCACCTGTGGTCCTAGGGATGAATGTCCTCCGCCGTTGTTACCAGGAACTGGTAGCTGCCTTGAGACAGCAAGGAACACAATTACCCAAGACAGGGAAGCGGGTCTGGCAATGCACCATAAATTTCATCCAAAGTTATCATCAGTTCACAAATGAAGAGGAAGAGTGGGAAAAGTGTGGATTGCCAATGAGAAGCAGTGCAGTTGACCCCAGGAACTGAAATTAACCTAATTTGCAAAGCCAAGGCAGGAATTCAAGGACAAGACTATACAACATTAATAGAACCCTGTATTAGTTCGGCCGACTACTCAATCGTGGTGGTACGGAGCCTAGTGAAAGTCAAAAAGGGACCAGTACCTGTAAGAATACTTAATTGTGGAGCTACCACCCTATGCCTATACCAGCATCAACCCATCAGGCGCCTGTTACTAATCGAGCCAGACGAGGTGGTGGAAACCAGTCCCAGAGAACCTAGAGGCAAGTTGGATGTCCACTGTTCAGCAGTAGCTACTGACATATCCCATGGCGACGGTATTGAAGAGTGGCTAAAGGAAATAAACCTGGATACATAAGACACACCTGAGTGCCAGAAGTGGCAAGTATTGGAGTTGGTCAAGAAGCATCGTAATGCCGTCTCATAACATCCTCTTGATTTTGGGTGCATGGAGGCTGTCCAACACCATATTCCAACTACGAACAATCCTCCTGTCTGAGAGAGATTCAGGCCACTTCTGCTTGTTATGTACCAACTGGTAAATTAAATGCTGAAAGAGATGCTGGACAGTAAAGTAATTGAAGAGAGCCATAATCCATGGGCAGCACCCATTGTTCTGGTGAAGAAAAAGGATGAGAAGTTGCAGTTCTGCGTAGACTACAGGAAACTGAATCAAGTAACTTACAAAGATGTGTATCCATTGCCCCCGATTGAAGATTCGTTGACTGCCTTGAAATCTGTAACATATTTCTCCGCACTAGATCTAGCTAGTAGGTACTAGCAGGTACCACTAGTTCCAGCCAATCAAGAAAAGACAGCCTTCATTATACCAGTGGGATTATTTGAGTTTACCAGGATGCCCTTTGGTCTGTGTAATGTGTCAGGCATGTTCCAGAGGCTAGTCAAACACAATCTGGCAGCCAGAATTTCGAGATTGACCTGCTATATTTAGACAACATCATAGTCTACTCCTAACTCTACCAGGATCATCTGTGTCACCTGGAGATAGCATTCAAGTGACTGACAGAGTATGGATTGAGTATCAAACCCTCTAAATGCCCTTTCTTAAAGAGTCAAGTTAACTACCTGGGGCATATTGTGAGTTCTGTGGGGGTATTACCAGATTCTGAGAAGACCAAAGCTGTGAGAGAGTGGCCCATTCCCACCACTATCCAGGGTGTAAGAAAGTTCTTGGGATTTGTGGGCTGCTATAGAAGGTTCATTAAGGACTTTTCTAAGAGTGATGCTCCACTGCATGAACTTCTGAGAGGAAGCAAGAACCAAAAAGTAACCCGAAATACCCCGGTGAGGTGGACAGATACCCAACAAAGTGCTTTGGAACAGCTGAAGAAAATTTTGACGAAGGTTCCAATCCTTGCTTATCCACACTACAGTAAACCATTCCGGGTATACATTGATGCCAGCAATTGTGGATTGGGAGCTGTTTTAGCCCAGGAACAAGAAGGGACAGAAAGTGTGATCGTGTATGCAAGCAGAGGCCTTTGAGGCTCAGAGCGGAATAACGAAAGATACAGCTCTTTCAAACTCGAATTCCTAGCATTAGTGTGGGCTGTGACTGAGAAATGTAAAAATTACCTGGCTGCCAGTACATTTGAAGTATACACAGACAACAATCCCCTGGCTCACCTCAACAAAGCCAAGTTACAGGCCTTAGAACAGCGATGGGCAACCCATCTGGCCAACTTCAACTTTCCATCTGATACAGATCTGGCTGATCAAATGCAAATGCTGATGCACTGTCCCGATTACCTACTCAAGATGAACCTGAAGTGGATGATGCCCAGCAAGAAAATATAGAAATTCCACCATTTTCGCAAACCCCAGGCGAAGTCATCCAAGCGTGTTGACAATGTCTGCCACAAAGGGTGCAAGTTAAAGCGTCTGAATCTGAACTCACAAGATTCACACAGGATGATAACCTGTGGAAGCAATTGTAAATGCAAAGTCCCCTCATCCACCGAATACAAGAATGGATCCTCACTAGCCAGAGATAATCACCAGAAGAAAGGGAAACGGTACCTGAGGAGCTAACCAAGCTATTGCACCACCGAGAGCTATTTGTCATTCAGCAAGGAAGACTGGTTCAGAAAACCAGAAATCTGAAAACACATAGAAAAATCCTCCAAGTGGTCTTACCTCGTCAAGCAGCACCTGTCACTCTGGAAGTGTTCCATGACCTGTCTGGTTACTTTAGTTGTAAAAAGACTGACAGTAACCTAAGGGGGTGATTTTATTGGACTGATATGCAGGAAGATGTGGTGCAGTGATGCGAGAATTGTGAGGCCTGTAATTTAAAATGCAATCCAAGTGACTCTGAGCAAGCCCCTCTGATTCCAATTGTCAGCAAAGCTCCTCTTGACCCGGTCACCTTAGGGCAACTCAAATTAGATCCCAGCAAAGATGGATACACATACTTGCTCACCATAACTGACCATTGCAGCAAATTCTTAATAACAGTGCCTGTGCAGGATCTCACAGCTAAAACAACTGCCAAGACCTTTTGGAACAATTTTGTCAAACCATATGGGTATCCAAATCAAATCTTGACAGATCGAGGGACAACATTTGAGTCACAACTTTTTTAAGGAACTGTGTGTGCTGTATGGACGTTACAAGAAACGAACTACTGCATACCACCCACAAACGAATGGACTTTGCGAGAGAGCCAATAGAACTATAATCAACATGCTAAGGTCCCTTTCAGAACTGCAACATCAAAATTGGCCAACTGTCCTTCCTGAACTTGTATATATCTACAATAGTACCTAGTATTGTTCTACAGTGCACACGCTCCTCTTGACCAGCAAGGGGTTAGGAAGAGATTTTATAATAGACAGCTTGAGGAACTAGAAAAACAATTGACCTTGGACAAGGAGAAACATACTAATTTATAGTCTGAACAGTCAGAAATAAAATATCTGGCTGCCAAAGATAATCTAAAAAAAAAGTGGTGCAAGAAAGAATGGAAAGAGAAATGTTTAGGGCTAGAGCCAAATATTATTATGGGAATTTACCCAGAAAGTCATTGACCTATCAAATAAAGGTGGAAAGAATATAAATAATATAACAGCTATATGTAGGGAGGATGGGACTTGATCAGAGGATGAATCAGAAGTAAATAACATCTTTCTTAACTTCTATGAAAAATTGTATACCCCAGAGAATATGGTTACGAGGGAACAGATCTTTAATTATCTCTCAACCTTAGAATTTCTCTTATTATCTGATCAAGATCGATGATTTTTGAATAATGAAATTACAGAGAAGGAGATCATTGCTACCATCTAAGCCCTTCCCAATGGTAAAAGCCCGGGCCTAGATGGGCTTTCTTTTAAATTTTATGAAAAACTTTCAGGAGAGATAAGAGGGCATTCTTCCTTCCTCATTTAATGAGGCAAAGATTGTGTTATTACTTAAAAAGGATAAACCCCCAGAGAACTGAGGGTCATACAGACCCATATCTCTCTTGAATAGCGATTACAAAATTTTCGCTAAGATATTAGCTAATAGGTTGGCAGGGTGCATTCCAAAATTGTACAGGATGACCAAGTGGGATTTATAGAGGGGAGAAGGCTCTAACACAATATAAGAAAAGTTTTTGGGCTTATGCGGACCTTTCTTGGAATGGACACTGCACTACTCTCATTAGATGCCATGAAAGCTTTTCACAGGATGCAGTGGCCTTTCCTAGTGGAAGTCCTGGAAAGCTTTGGGGTTACAGGTAATTTCTTGAAATGGATTCAATTAATATATACTAAACCATTGGCAAGAATCAGAACAAATGCCAGTAGAGCTGCCTTTTTTAAATTGCTAAGAGGGACCAGGCAGGGATGCCCTCTGTCCCAATTGCTTTTTGCATTATTCTTGGAACCCCTGGCTATTAAAATAAGAACTATGGCACACAGACTGGGGGTCATGGTCAATCATGAACCAATTATTAACATGCTTTATGCTGATGACATTGTGGTAGTGTTGAGTGACCCTAACCATGCTTTTCCAGTCCTGAAAGAGGTTCTTGAGGAGTTTGGCCTATTTTCAGGTTATCGGGTTAATTGGAACAAAAGTGTAATGTTGAATTTGGGGGATCCAATGTATCTAACAGAGTCTCTGTTACTTGAAATAAACTGTGATAAAATTAAGTATCTGGGAATAATTTTGGTAGTGGAAAAGAATAGGAATTTTCAATTAAATTTTGATCCCTTAACTCATACAACAAAGCAGGACTTGGAGAAATGGCAGTACCTCCCTCTGGCTTTAATAGGGAGAATCAACATACTAAAAATGAATATCCTTCCAAAATTATGGTTTCTTTTTGAATCAATGCCTATAACAATAAAGAAGCACTTCTTTCCGGACTTGGAAAAATGAATTAGAAAGTTTTTATGGAAAGGGGCTCAACCAAGGATCTCCCTTGATAAGTTATAGCCAAGCAGAGATAAAGGAAGGTTAGGGAGAGGAGACAATATTGCGGACTGAAGCGTACGCCGTTTGTTTGCTGCGTGAGGCCGGGTGAAAGAACTAAGTTTTGTTCTCATCTTAGCAAGTTAAAGTGTTGCGTCTAAGCACTTAGTGTCACTGCTATGAATGAGAAAAGGAAAGAACAATTGAGCTCCTCTTCTGAGGAGTATGGTTCTCCCAGAATCCGAACGTTGGAAAAGCAATTTCAGTCAGTGAATCACATTGTGGGTTTGGGGTCGTCCGGATTGTTATCTGGCACCCAGACGAGACACACTACTGCACCTGCTGCCTCGCAAAGAGTAATTTTAGCAACTACAAACAAACAGCCAGCCAAAGAAGGGAACTTATATGCTGATCGTGATACCTTGTCGCTGAACGAGAAGTCTAATCTTCAGGCATGTAAAGCACAAGATCAAGCGGAGTTACCCTCAGGACAGAGTGGGGCTGAGCAGTCTGAAACACCTGATCTACTTCTTTTGAGAGGTGAATATTCCTTGGATATGCTTGGAAGACCTATTGACCAGATATTTGTTTGTATCCAGAGAGTGGATAGGCGGTTCAAAGCCTTAAGCTCTAAGGTAGATTTTCTGCAAAAGGAAATTAAAACAACTCGAGAAGATTTCAAAGAGGCTGCCCTTCAGGTGAAAAGTAATGTTGAATTAGTTAATGCTCATGAACAACAAATGAATGGGGTGGAAGCTACCGTGCAGGGGCTAGTTAAAACTAACTACGATACAAATAGAAAAGTAGAAATGCTGGAAAATCAATTACGGTATAAAAATGTGAGGATTGTTGGACTGGCTTCAGAATTTGTGAGTACTAGAGACATGGTCAAGGATCTTTTTACACAGGTGTATGACTTACCAGCTGACAATCTCCCATTCTTGACAAAAGCATTTAGAGTGCCTAACAAGGACAGGGTTAATGAGCAGAAAAATGCTGAGACTGATTCTGAGGCAAAAATCACTGTTTTTATATCATTTGTGTTTGAATCGGACAGAGACTTGATTGTTAAACTCTCCAAAGTCAAAGGCACTTTGATTTATAAGACGTTTCGTCTTTATGTTTATCCAGATTTCTCGTCTGCAACACAGCAAAGGAGGAGGAAGCTGTTGATTTTCAGGCAGGATATATTGGAGCTCGATGCCAAATTTCAATTGTTACCTCTTGCAAAAGATTGGGTTACGTTTTAAGAACAAGCAGTATATTTCCTTTGATCCTGATCAGATTTCGGATTTTTATTAGCACAATTTAAGGACCAAAGTTCTGATGGGGAGTTAATATCTGATAAAGAAATGTCCCAGATGGTTGAAATGGTAGAGATGGAGGCATTAGAGGGATTTTAAGGGCTTTGGAGGGCTTCTGAGGTCTGTGGGGTTGTTTTCTTTATTTTCTTTATTTGACAATGTAATTATTAATGGAATTATGGCTTCTATTTCATATGCAAGGTTAGGGCTAAGTGATATTTATGTTGTAAATTCTGAGACCTGAATGAATTAATAGTTGGGACACTTTAGTCTAATTAGGAAAAGTTAATAAGGATCAGCTGATCCCTGAAGCCAGGACTGCCATTGCCTCATATGTCCTACTCCCAACACTCATCTATGCTGCCCCGATACTTCAGGGAATGGCCAAGCTTGAGTTCAGTAAGTTACAGGTCTTGTACAACAAGGTGGTCCATTTCGCCACTCAGTCCCACTCTAGGAGCCACCATTGTGATTCTCTAGCACTACTCAGCTGGCCATTATTCGAAGCCCATCTCAAGTACCCATTGCTCTGCCTAGCACACAAACTAATTAGCTCAACACCTCCCCCAAGCCTTGCAGGGCTCATAACTGCCAAGCAAAATCCTCACAACCTACGGACCTCAGGCCAAACTTTTCTCAACGTCCCTAGGGTAAGGACCAAGACAGGGGGCATGTCCTTTTCCCACACTGCCCCTTCGCTATGGAACAACCTTCCTCCTGAGGTTCGGGAAGCATCTTCACCTGTCAGCTTCCGAACAAGACTCAAGGCACATATGCTTGCCACGAGTCAATGCCAATGCTATGTTACCTGACACTTTCACACCACCCTCCTGCCCAAGCACTTACATCACTACTGCCTGAGGTGGGAGCCCTAACCCTTCTCTATTGGTTCTCCTCCCAAAATATACTACTCGGGTAATTGTGACCCAGGTATGGCTATGGCTCTCCTATATTGTTTCACTCTGTTAATCAATATAACCTGCTATGTAATATGTCATTGCTATGTTTGCCTTTCTAGCCTTATTGTAACCAAATTGAGTTCTCTCTGTCTAGTTTCCTGTCATTAATTTCCTCTCATTAAAGTGATAGCTGCTGTTAAATTCCTCAACCCCACCCACCTTACCACTAACCCTCTATCCTCGTTCCAGTGTGTTCCCAAAAGTCTTAGCTCCTCTCACGTCAGCTCAAAAACCAACTTGTCTGGCTAAATAAGTACTGCGTCTCTCATTGCAAGAACTTCCCATATCCCCCTCACAAATAACTCACTTGGGGTATAGAGGCATACGTGTCAGCTTTATGACATGGCAACAGTACAAAATCTTGACGAACGGCTGCAATATCAAACTTGCCTTATAGCTAGAAAAACCCTGCTAGGACTGTCACCACCTGGGCTGACAGCCTCCCTCCTCCTAGCCCAACCCCTAGTCAGTACTCAGACCTCCTGCAAGGCCACCTTCCTGGTTCCTCAATCTAGGACCTCGCATGGACAGAGGTCTTTCCACCATAGAGCCCCTTCTTGGTACAACACGCTCCCTCTCTCCATCTCGGAAATCCCCACTATCTCCAAATTCAAAACTGCGCTCAAAAGCAAGCTAATCAACACGCGCTGCTGAATTGTGCATAACGGGTGTACAACATCCTTTGCTGTGACAATGCCCACTGGGCTGCACCCTCGCCGTACCGCCTTAATCCTACCTCCTCGACATTACTACCATATCCGACTGCCTACCTTCTCTCAGTTTTCAAGACTGTACCATGTATGCTAGAATCCTAATATACTGCTTGCTAAATTGTCCTACTAGAATGCACTACTGTATCCAAATCAAACTATCTGCTGTGTTGGTCTGGTCGCATGCTCTGCTAACTCTGTAACCTGTACCATGGAACTTGTTACGCATGTTTCTTTTTGCAAGTATCATTCACTAATGCTGCTAAACTCTGTAACCTTCCTTTTTGTCTACAATACCTGAATCTGCACCTTGTAATGCAAACTGTGCAACCTATACCCTGGATCCATGTATGCCTGCATCTTTATGTATTATGTATTATGTTCTCTTCTCTTTCTACCACACCTGACGAGGTACCTTTGGAAATGAGCCCCTGGCTCAAAGGTTGTAAACTGATTGCAAAATAAAATAAAATAAAATTTCAACATGGCCTTAAGCTCTTGCTGTACAATACTACTACTAATCTTTTCTCTTCTCAACCTTATATGGCTGCCTATTTTTTATTACCCGCCAAGGCCTTATCATCACCACTCCCACCCAGATGATGGTACTCTTGCCACACTGGGATTGCCCTCAAACTGGCCGCGCGACACCTTCCCTCTTCTTGTCCCTCACAAACTATTCTACCACCTGTTCGATACCCTGCAAAAGTCACCAGTACCCAGCATAACCCTGCCCTTCCCTTTCATTCATTGGAAGCTATGGTACCTTTTTCTCCTGGCCCTAATGCTTGCTGGTGATGTTGAACTAAACCCGGGACCAGTGGGTACCCTCCCTCTATATAGCACAACCTGGAATGATGCCAAAGGCCTTCGCATCGCACACATGAACATAAGGAGCCTCCTTCGAAATATTGCTGAACTTGAGGCATAGTCTGTTCAACACCACCCTGATATCCTGTGCCTATCTGAAACTTGGCTAAAACCCTCCACCCCGATGCTCTCTGCTCCCTGCCCAACTACAATCTCATCAGACAAGACAGACCCTCTCCCAAACGTGGAGGAGGTGTTGCCATCTTCTATAAGCCACACCTGTTGCTATCCCATAATGAAATGTCTACACTGTCTCACTGTGAAGCACTTCATGCTACACTGCAGCTAGGCTCTAAAAAGCTACACATAGCCTGCACCTATAACCCTCCTGCTAGTGGCTATAAGGGTTTTGAAGAACTTCTCTCCTTAATAGACTGCACTGTCAGTCGTAACGAAGTCCTTATTCTGGGTGACCTCAACCTGAACTGGTCTAGTACCATAAACCAGTCCTCCCACACCCTGGTACACAGCCACAACCTTCACCAAATGATCACAGACCCAACTAGGGTCATGGCTCCCCCTCAGAACAGTACTCTGATCGACTGGGTACTAACTAACTGGCCAGACAGCATAATAGGTGCAGGCACCCTTGCAGATGCTATTAGTGATCACTCCCCTATCTACTGTATCTGGCACTCTACCAGTAAACCATCTCCACCCCAAAAACTCATTACCTTCTGGAATTTGGCCAATATTAACCTAGAGCAGTTTACTTATGATCTCTCACTGATTGATTGGTCCCCGATCTACGCTTCTACTAATGCCCAGGCTGCCTTTGACTACTTCTTGAGCCACTTTAGCCCTCTCCAAGACATCCATGCTCCCCGTGTCACTCGCCGGATTTGTGGAACCCAGACTAAATGGTTAACAAATGCCCTATTTTCCCAAATAAGAGATAGAGACAAGGCTTGGCGGCGTTTCAAGATCACTGGATTACAAACTGACCACAACCTATATCGCTCTCTAAGAAACTCTTGCAAAAAAAACATACGCTTAGCCAAAAGTTCGTACTGTAAGGACCTGCTTATAAAAGCCTCAGGTGACTCTAGGAAATTTTGGTCCACCATAAAATTGCTCCTCGGTGCCAACAACAGGGCACATACCAGTGACATGCTGTTAAATGGCATTCACTGCAATAATCCGACAACCATAGCTAACTCTTTTAATCACCACTTCTCAGATCTCTCTAACTACCTCATCTCCCTCCCTCCTGTCTCCAACACCATACCCTCTGGCGATATCAGCCCGATACTCACGCACCCACCTTTTAGGTTCCGGAGTATAAAGAGAGGTGAAGTGTTAAAACTGCTACTCACTATTCCTGACATCACCAGCACAGGGTCCAATGGACTTGAACCAAGGCTCCTAAAAGCCGCTGCCCCGCTCATCGCTTCTCCCTTAACCAGAATTTTCAACCTATCTCTATGCCATGGCATAGTACTAAATATATGGAAAACCGCCAAAGTAACACCAATCCCAAAAAAGGGTGACCAAGGAAATAACTACCGCCCCATTGCAATTCTCCCTGTACTTAGCAAACTCTTGGAAAAACTAGTGGCCACCCAATCCATAGAATACCTCCAAAGATATAACCTTCTGTCTAGCTCACAGCATGGTTTCCGCAAAGGGTACAGTACCTCTACTGCCCTCCTCAAACTCACCAATGACATATATGCCTCCATGGACTCGGGCCTCCTAACAGGTGCAGTCTTCATTGACCTAACTAAGGCATTTGACCTGGTCAACCACTCTATTCTTCTAACTAAACTACGCTCCCTGGGCTTCACCACTGACGCAGTGGCCTGGTTTGAAAGTTACCTGTCCGGCAGAAAACAAGCGGTAGTGTTTAACTCTGCTATATCAGACCTTTCCACCATTAACGCTGGAGTGCCCCAGGGCTCAATCCTTGGGCCCCTACTCTTCTCTATCTTTATTAATGACATCCCACTCCTTGCAAACAATTGTTCATCACTGCTTTATGCTGACGATCTAGTTATTTATCACAGTGCCAGAACTGTTGCCGACTTAACCCATCCTCTTGCCATTGCCTTTGCTAATATTCAATCCTGGCTCACCAATAACCAACTCATCCTCAACTCCAGTAAAACTTACTCCATGCTCTTCGGCTCCGCTGCCAGACTTAAAGCGAATCAAAATGCCCTAACTATCCCCTGCACGGACGGATCTTCTCTGATTAGCACCAACTCCTTTAAATACCTTGGCGTTACTCTAGATCCATCCCTCGACTTTGACCTACACATTACAACTACCTGCAAATCAGTTAACGCCAAGATAGGTAGTGCCTACCGAACTAGATATGCCCTTACCCCATCTGCCAGACTTGCTGTGGCACAAGGCTTTCTTCTCCCTGCCCTTGCTTATGGCTCAGTCACCTACCTCTTTGCCTCCAAATCATCCCTCCACAAATGGGACACTACCTACAACAGCATCTGCCGCTATGCTTCAGCATCTCCACGTTACAAACATCATTGCTAGCTCTATAGTGACCTAAAATGGCCGTGCCCCTCTGCTCACAGACTCCAGGCCTTCAGCTCATTAATTGACAATATTGTCAGATCTGGCCTCCCGCAATTCCTTTCATCCCTACTGGATGCTCAGCCTCTCTCTTATGGCCTGCGTTCGACTGACCAAGCTCTCTTTCACATACCTAGGCACAGAACCAATATGGGTGCACGCGCCTTTTCCAATGTTGCTCCTAAATACTGGAATTCCATACCCCAAGCTATTCGACAAACAGCCTCCCACACCACTTTTAAGTCACTACACAAAGAACACTTACGCTTTATCAACCCCTGCACCTGCTACAATCCACCGTAGCTCCACTCTCCTTCCCCTGTTGCTCTGTTTCAATCACCCCTATTCCCTCCCTCCCTCCCTCTCTCTGCTTTCTCTCTCCCTCGCTCTCTCGCATCTCTTTTATTACTTGATATCTTGTCTCTTTGAATGCCTGCTATTGCTAACACCTATGTTCCCACTTAATGTTATTTTGAGATCCCTGTACTACTGTGCTGTATTTTCATCTTACTGTTGTAAATCTATTTGTATTTGTTGTCAAAAAATGTTTTTCTCCCTGTACCTGAAGCCTTGACTTAACTCTGTACTGTACTGCTTTCATGTGCTGCGTCACATAGACAGTCTTGTATATCTAAAATATACTCTCCTGGGTCATGCCTGAAAATAGCCATTTTTGTGCCTAGTGCACTTACCCGGTTACCAAAAGCAAATAAATAAATAAACGTTAACATGTTGCATGCTATAAGCTACATCTGTACTAATGGTGTATCCTACTAGTTCTGTAACTCCCAGGTCGCCCCTGATAAAGGGACCTCCGGGGCCCAGTGGGCCTACCCAGTCATCAAAATTCAATAAATAAATAAATAAAATATATGATTTTTTGCTTCTCTCTCCAGATGAACTGGACTTGTTCATGTAGAACTGTGTTATTATACACCTTTGGAAAGAAATATATTAAATAACTACTATAAAAAGAAATACGATAAAAAAAGATAAAGGAGGGTTAGGTTGCCCACATTTTTGGGCTTACTATCTAGCAGCACAGTTAGAGATTGCTTATTTTTGGTTTCACCCCCTGAGAAATTGACATTAGCTGGAATGATTATTGAGCAAGATAAATTGAGGGATTTGTCTCTGATTAATTTTCTGGCACTATTTCATTCTAAAATGTAAACCACTTTTCCTGAAGCATTAGAAGTCACTCTATCCACTACTAATGTATGGCTACAGGTGGCCAAAATATGTAATGCCCTGGTAGATTTATCAAAATTCACCCCAATATACAATAATCCTTTTTTTTGTCTTAGCAGGTTCAAGAGAAATTTCCTGCTTTAGTTATACGGAAGTGGTACTATATGCAACTCAAGAATTTTGTCTTTAAGAATAATAATAAATCTTTTATAATTCATATTAGAGAAATTGTTTATGGAGTTAGAATCAAATAAACATTTGATATCTAAATTGTATCTCTTTTTAACAGAGACTTTATCATGCCTGCTAGACAAGGTTAGAGAAGCATGGGAGAGAGAGCTGGCCACTTCCATATCAACAGAAAGATGGAATAATATGGTTAATCTTGAGAAAGTTATGATTAAGAATAATAAGCTAATGCAAATTCATGTTAACATACTTTATAAAATCCATTTAACACCTGCTAGGCTTCATAAAATGGATGTTTCCATCTTCGAATGGTGCCAGAGGTGTAAGAAAGAGAGAGGGACACACTCCCATATGTTAGCAACCTCTGAACAAATTAAAGGGTATTGGGGTAGGATTTGGGCCATATTGGGCAAAGTATTAGGAAATGAAATTCCATTTGATCCTGGCATTGTTACCTTTGGATTCTCAATCAAAGCTCAGGATGAGCTTAAATTTCAAAAGATATTTTTGAATATTAGTTCGTTAGTGGCAAATAGAATCATACTCCAGCACTGGAAGGATATTGCCCCCACCCACCACTTATATAGAATGGATTCAGAAAATATTAGACCAGGGTGAGATAGATAAGTCCCTATATGTTATAGAGGAAGAACAGGATAAATATGTAGGAATCTGGTTGCCATTTCTTACTGTTTTGGCTAATTTGGCAAATTAAATTTGGCATAATTAAAACTGTAGCAAGGACGATAAAGTGAAGTCTTCAAGAAGCTATACGATGATTGAGGCACCCACGCTCTGAGCTACAAATAAAAATAAAAATAAAAAATAAATAAAAGCTCCTCTTGACCTGGTTGCCTTAGATCACCTCAAATTAGATCCCAGCAAAGATGGATACACATACCTGCTCACCATAACTGACCATTGCAGCAAATTCTTAGTAACAGCACCCGTGCGGGATCTCACAGCTAAAACTACTGCCAAGACTTTTTAGAACAATTATGTCAAACCACATGGGTATCTAAATCAAATCTTGACAGATTAAGGGACAGCATTTGAGTCGCAACTTTTTAAGGAACTGTGTGTGCTGTATGGGAGTTACAAGAAACAAACTACCACGTACCACCCACTAGCGAATGGACTTTGCGAGAGAGCCAACAGAACCATAATCAACATACTAAGGTCCCTTTCAGAACCGCAACATCAAAACTGGCCAACCGTCCTTCCTGAACTTGTATATGTCTACAATAACACCGTGCATTGTTCTACAGGGCACATGCCGTATTATCTGATGTTTGGACGCCACAGACGTTTACCTATGGACTTGGTGCTTGGGGTACCGACCGAAACTGCAATAGAGCCTAAAACAGAGTGGGTCCAAGACAATCACAACTGAATGCAAATGGCTGGTGGGATTGTTGCAAAACAAGTGACAAAGGTGAGAGAATGACAGCAGGCCCTGTATGACAAGAAAGTTAAAGCTGAGCCACTGTTGATTAGAGACAGAGTTCTACTTAGACGCACCCACAATTGTCAGAAATTGAAGACTAAATGGGTTCCAGATCCACATATCATTATAGACATTCCTTACCTGGACATGCCTGTGTACAAAATCCAGACTGAATCTGGTAAAACCATCCAAAAGGTGGTACACCGTAATCTGATTACGTCATGTGCTTTCTGAGTTATGGCAGGAACAGAAGAACTGGATGAAGAAGTTCAGAACTCAGATGCAAGTGAGAGGCAGAGTCACTTCCTCCAGGAGGCACCAAACCTTGCTCTATCTAGATAACTGTCTTATGGTACCCTGGATCCGGAGCATCCCTGCTAATCCTCCTAATCCTATGCCTATGGAATCTCTGATGACGGAACAGCTAATTAGACGGTCACAGAGATCAACTCTTGGGACATCTCCAACATGATTCATTCTGGAGGCAGCCCAAGTTTCAGATAGAACCTTTCTATAAAAAGGTCCTCATTTAGTGTAGGGGTTATAGTAAAATCTCACAGTGGACACCAGATGATTAGTAATAAATTTTAGATTCATGATTTAAGATAAGTTAAGTAGCTATATTTAGAAATGATAGAGTATAAATTGATAATCTGTTTATTAAGAATACATGGGGACATGTATTTTTAGGTGGGCCCGAATCTGTAGTACCACAAGGTATGGGGCCCAACAGTAAAATTAAAATAAAGGAGGTGCTTCTGTATGGTCCCTGGGCAGTGTGGGCAGGTAGAGGTAGCGAGGGGCAGCAGAGGAGCCCCGTGTGTAGTGTGCCCCCCCAACCGCCAGCAGTAGCAGCAGCAAAAAAAAAAGAAAAGTTTTATTTTTCTTGCTTCCCCTGGCTGCCTGCTTCTCCATTCTGGACACCCCCAGGAAAGCAGAGCGAGCCAAGGGAGCATTTGTTAAGTCCAGTTCATGCTGGACTGTTGGGGACTGGCCAGCATTGTCAGGGACATGCATCCCAAATGCTGGCAAGTTAGTCCAATTGAACCGTGGCTGAAGAAACAGACGTAAGGTGTCGCCGTGCTGTGGGCTGAGAAGAGCCTGAAGAGAGTGCTTTCAGGCAGTCAGGGGAAAAAAACTGCAATAGCTGTTGTTGTGCAAGGGGAGAGGGGAATGCAGGTAATAAAGCACGGTGTTGGAGCTTACCTGTGGTCTGCCTCTCTTCCCACCTTGTTGGCGTCGGGTCCCGTTTCAAGTGGTGTCCCTGTGCGATGGTGCAGAGTGTGACAGCAGTCAGTGAAGTACGATCTGCGGTGTGGGCTCTGTTTTGCCCCGTTTTTTTTGTTTTAAAGTAATTAAAGTTTATCCGGTCCATCATCGGCGGAGTAGTAAGTGCCGCATCCTCAGAGAGAGAGAGAGAGAAAGTGGGTAGTCAGCCATCGCAGAGCTCCGTGAGGACCCTGAGAACCCCTATCGTCCGTTGCATTGCCTGCCTTCTGGCGTGAAGCCCTCCCAGTGCCTGCGAGCTGTCCCTCCCACTGCCAGTAGACCTTCAGCCTCCAGATCCCTCCTTTTTCATCCCGGGCCGAGGCGGTGAGTTGGTAGCAGCACTAAGGCAAAGTGCTGAACACCCGATTAATAAATAAATAAATAAATAGTTATGTTGTCATGAATTTCGTTTTTTCTGAAAAAACTGTATGTTTACCTTGCTCCTTTCTCCATGAATTGGTCTAGTCTAGATCTATCTCGTATGTTTAAGAGTATGCACTATTTATGTACTACCTATGTACTATATATGCATCACTTATGCACTATTCGTGTGTATACATATCTTTAAGTATTTTGTGAAGTGCATGTGTTTGTACATACTGTGCATATTATTGTAACATAATTATAAAAACAATAAAAATTATTATACAAAAAAAAAAATATATACATTTTTGAGCACTCAGGGCGCTGGTAAAAGACAGCCGATGGCCGAGAGGGAGAGCCAAAGCGTAAGAAAGTTAAAATATTTTTAATATTTATCAAGCTAGCGATGCCAATAGGAGGGGCCTAGCGTAAAGGGCCAAAGTGGAGTGCATTTCAGTATTCATGAAGGGGCGGGGCTAAGGCAGAGCAAAGGAGAGGTGACTGACAGAAAGGCCCTGCTCAGGCCCAAGTAAACATTTAAAGGGGCCACGTAATGTAGGGGCCTTAAGGGGGTAAAGGCAAGCCCCAGATAGGTGAAAGTGGCCCAAAAGAGAAGGCCCACAGATTAAAGGGCCCAGCAGAGAGGCCCACCGCTTAAAGGGGCCTAGACATGAGGGCTTTAGTTATTTAAAGGGGACTGGCCCTTTAGGCCCACAGGTGTAAAGAGGAGCCCAGCAGTAATTCAAGACCTGGGAATCTAGCTAGTCATTTAGGCCCGTAGGTGGCCCAGGGGCCCAATAGTCATTTAGACCGACGGGTGGTCCAGGACCCCAATAGTCATTTAGGCTCACAGGTGTTAAAAGGGCCTGGCCAGTCATTTGGGTCCATAGTATTTTTAAGGGAGCCCATTCCTAACTGCCAATTTACCCACAGTAACAGGAGAACTTGATTCGGTTAGAGGGGACCCATTGTAGTTTGGTCCACCAAACACCAGGGTTTTCACCCAAAAGAACAAAGTGCCTGTTTATTTGCTGTGGTCTGGACATTCAGAGACTGTGCAGTTGACTATCACTGTTGAAACTGTGATATCTTATTGCAGTTGCTATCAATTCTGAACAGCCTGTGGCGCCTTGCAATTGCCCCAAACAGCATCTGGTGCCCTGCAATTGCCCAAACTGGCTGTAGTACCTTGCAATTGCCCCAAATTGTCTGCAGCACCTTGCAATTGCCCCAAACAGCATCTGGCACCCTGCAATTGCCTTGAACTGCCTGTAGTACCTTGCATTTGCCCCAAACAGCATCTGGCACCCTGCAATTGCCTGAACTGCCTCTAGTACCTTACAATTGTTCCAAGCAGCATCTGGCACCCTGCAATTGCCCAAACTGCCTGCAGTACCTTGCAATTGCCCCAAGCAGCATCTGACACCCTGCAACATAGAAACATAGAAACATAGACTTTGACAGCAGATAAGGACCGCTTGGCCCACATAGTCTGCCCATTTCCCTACCTAGAGGATAAGCTGCAGATCCTATTTAACCAACAGCCTATTTCTTCCTACCCCCCCACAAAAATTGCCTTATGTCTGTCCCATACGTTCTTGAATTCTCCCACAGTTTTAGACCCCACAACCTCCTCAGGAAGACTGTTCCATGCATCTACCACCCTCTCTGTGAAAAGATACTTCCTCACATTGCCCCAGAGCTGTCCCCCCTCTATCTTCAAATGGTGTCCCCTTGTTCTTGCACCTTGCAATTGCCCCAAGCAGCATCTAGCACCCTACAATTGCTCCCGTACTGTGTTATTTCCTTGCAAGTGTTCTGAATTGGGTTTCACTTTCTGCAGTGACTGTTTGTTTGTTTTTCTGTTTGTTTGTTTGTTCAGGTAAAACCATTGAGTATAAAACTCATTCACAGTGGTGACCTCACAAAAAAGAAAGAAATACATATACAACACACAGCGCTATAAATAAACACAAAAATCATAAATAACATTAATAACATTTACAGGGTTCCTGTGAAGAATACAAATATTTTCTTAATTGAGAAATAGGCAAAGGCCTACCATGTTTTTGTTTATACTCAGGGGGAAGACCATTCCAATATAATGGAATGTAATTACTAAATAGATATTGAGAACACATTTTTTTAACTAAAGGTACAACCATTTCTATTTCAGCCGATTTCCTCAGGGATGGTTCTACTTTTCTAAAAGATATTCTGACCCTTAAATATGAAGGGACCACACCCAACCCACATTTGTAAGCAAATAGCTGTTTATGTATTTTTCTTCTCCTACTTAAAGATGTCCATCCTAATCTCTCATATAATTCACAATGGTGAGTAAATTTAGGGCATTTAAGTACCAATCTTGCTAAACGATTTACAAGAACATCTAATTTAGATAATCGATCATTAGTAGCTCCAGCATAGAGAACATCCCCATAATCTATCAATGGCAAAATCTGCACCTTAATAATAGAGTTTAAAGTTTCTGGTTCAAAGCAGTTTTTATTCCTATAAAGAAAACCCACATGTTTATTAACCTGGGAAATTAAATTATCAACATGTATATTTCCTGACCCAAATTTATCCACTCAAAATCCCAGATATTTGTACTGATTAACTACTTCCAAACCCATCCCCTTACTATCAGCAATTTCCAGATCCAAATCCTCTTTTAATTTGGTGGAAGACCCGAACAGCATACATTTAGTTTTGGATGAATTGAGTTTTATCTTGGAATTAACAAAGTACATTTCCATATTATCAAAACTTTCCTGGAGTACATGTTGGATTTCTGGGACTGTTGCACCCGAGTGGTACAAAATGGTGTAGTCGGCACACAGGAGGTAGTGAGATGCCCCCACGTGAGAACCAAGATGTTTTAAGTACACTAAAAATAAAAGGGGACCTAAAACGGATCCCTCGGGTACCCCTCTCCGTACCACCTGTAATGCCGACACAAGACCATTAACAGCCGTGACTTGATATCTCTCAGTAAGGTAGGAAATGAGCCAATCCAAAGTTAGATGGCTCAACCCACCACAGAAAGTCTCAAAAGTAGCTGTTGATGGTCCACTGTGTCGAAGGCCTTGGAGAAATCCACTAAGATAGCACCAGTGTAACATTAGGCTTCAATTGAAGTGCCGATCTCATCCAAGACCTCCGACATAGCCATGACAGTCCCATGATATTTCTGAAAACCAGACTGGTACTGATCCAGTAAGTTTTTCCCTTCCAAGTACTCCATTATCTGTTTAGCCAACAACTTCTCCATCACTTTACTGATCAATGGCAACAAAGAAATAGGCCTGTAGTTGTATAGTTGGAAGTCGGCCAGGGTCATCCCTATTTTTAAGGGAGAGGCGACCCTGGCCGTCTTCCAACCACCTGGTACACAGCCTTCCCTGCCAGAGTGATTAAACAGAGAGGTTAAAGGGTCCAAAATATGAGTAGCTGCGTACTTCAACATCTTTGGTGACAGACCATCTGGACCACAGCCACCCATTTACCTTTGACTGCAGTAATATTTCCTGTACTTCACCACGGGTTACGACATCAAAAGCAAATTTGGGGGCCCCAGAGGAATAAGAATCCAGGGGATTATATAAGGGTTCATTTGGGCTGTCTAACAAGTTACCGGAATCAACAAAATAATCATTGAACCTGTCAGCTAAAGGGAACTCTTTCTCAAAAGTTTCCTCCCCAGACAGATGAATAGAAGTCTTTAAATTAGACTGCCCCTTTAGGTCCTTTATTAAGCTCCAAAATTTTCAGGGTTTCCCCACCGATTCTGAAGTCCTGGCTTTAAAGTATTTATTTTCTGTGTCCTGTAAATGAGACACATATAAATTTCTTAACTTCCTATATTTTGCCAATCATTTGCCTTCCCAGAAGCTCTTGCATTTTCCCATGCTTTATTTTTATCATGTTTCAGTCTAAAAAGTTTGGTTGTATACCACGGAGCAGAATTTTCTTTTATTTTTCTAGTTATCTCAGGCATGTGTTTATCGCACACCTGCAGAAACTCTGAGACAAAGTAGTCCCAAGCCATATTTAAATCAGGAATTAAATCTAAGTGATCCCAATTAACACTGTCAAGATCTTCTAGAAAGGCAAAATAATCAAACTTTTTATAGGACCTAGTCCTCAATAGCCTAGGTCGACCTTTCACCTTAACATTTCCTTTAATACAGTAAATAATATTGTGATTACTAAACATATCAGCATCAACCCCAGAAGAAATATAGTTAAAAGGGTAATTAGTAAATATTACATCAATCAGGGAAGGTCCATTAGGTTTATGAATGTTAATTCGTGTGGGATCAGTTATTAATTGAGACAACCCAAGCCCTAATACCATATTCTTAATTTTTTGAGATTTAACTGGGTGCAACCAGTCTGCATTTAAGTCCCCAAGTATTAACATCTCATGAGACAAAATGAATGGAGCCAAAGCATCAACAAAGAATCAAAAACCTGTACAGGTTTATTAGGGGATGATACCCCCCCGAGCACCATAAATGGCTTCCCTTTCCCAATTTTAAATTCCAAGGCCAGATATTCACAGTTTGCAGTATCCAAATTAAAATATAACTAGGTAGGGGAACATTTTTCCAAATATAAACCATAATCCCACCCCCTCTTATTCCTATCAGCTCTTTTAAAGTTATAGCCCTGGATTTCCAAATTTATATCTTCATGAAACTTTCCTAACCAAGTTTCTGTGAAGACCATTGTCGTGGGCTTGTAGTCTAATGTAAAATCCCTTATTAGGTCCATTTTAGAGATAATACTCCTAACATTAGAGTGTAGAATTAACTGACCTTTATAAATTCTAAGATCTTCTGATAAAGGACCAGGATTCAGAGCAACATCACCACACTGAAATAATATTAAGAATATGCAAATCCTAGTCAGTATAGACCTCTTCAGAGCTTTAGGTATTAATGGAGTCCACACCTCCTTAGTTTCTCTGCCCAGCCATATTTCCAAACCAACCCCCTTACAACAATTTCTCATCAGTAATGAAATCTGAATTAAACACAGTTTGTTAGAACTGTTGCTACTGACCTCTGCATCCTGGCCGATATTCAGGCCAGGCTCCATTCAACCGATCTACATTGCTACATCCCTACCCTGAGAAGAAAAGTCTAGTCAGCCTAGGAGCCATCTCGGCTAAATAGTTAGGGCTCCGACTCATAGTGGGGTGGGAATTTGTTGTTTCAGGGGTGACGAAAGCTGCAAGACCAAGGATGACGAAAGCTGTGAGACGATGAAAGCTGCCAGACGTCTTTGTCACCGGATCCCAAGTTTCTGAGAACTGTAGTCGGCGGTCTGATCTGATCTCTCACTGACACCCAGAGGATCCTGTGGATAGAGTATCCATCTTCCCAAGTGATCAACGGTCTGCCATTACCCTCCACTGATCAATCAGTTCCTTGTGCTTCCTGCCTGGTGGTCTGGGATGACCCATACTGGGCATCCATCCTTCTTCCTGTGTTCATCAGTTCATCTTTCTTCACAAATGCATTTGGCCTGGCGGTCTGTTATGACTAATTCTGGGCTGCAAATCTGTTCTTTGGGGATGAGAAGCATCCTCTGTTGAACCTCGCTTCATAGGCAGTTGCATTTGAGTCCTTGGAAAAGTTTGTGCTTGGCCAATGTGTGGTTCATCCATCCCTGAAAGCATTCTCCCCTAAATATCTTTTTGTCTTCACCACATCACTTTACAGCTGCAATGAGGGTTAACCCAAAATGTACTTCAGTAACCCCTGGCCAGGGTAATAGAGTCATAGTGGTAATAGAGTCATACAAGTCATAGAGTCATAGTAGTGATAGAACAATAGTAGTGGTAACAAGCACAGTAATACTATAGAGTTTTAGCAAGTTCTGCAATTTACAGTTGTTGCTATAAGTAAAGTGCCTCCAGTGTGCCTGTCATTACTGTTTCCAGTGGTTGAACCCCTGCTCTTGTCCTTGAATAAACCATTTGTTGCATTTGAAGTTGTTGTCTGCCTCCTCTTGCATCCTCTTTCCATCTTCCTAGAAAGAACCCGGAGCACTTGGTAAGTAATGAAGGTTGGTTACACTACAAGTCAGGTACTCACGACCATACCTTGGTCGCTACACTTATGTTCACTTTTATTCATTTGTTTGTTAAAAAGGATGGCCAAAGCATTAGCAGGATCATTATTTTCAATAAAACTCATATGTTCTCCAGTTCTAGTTTTAAATGATCGCTTTGTGTCTTCCCTATATAAAAGCTGTCAGAACTGCAACAGGCCACATATGCCACTCTTTCTGTGGCGCAAGTAATAAACCCTCTAACTCTAGCCTGTCTGCCAGTTTTGGGGTTTAGAAAATATTTAGTTGTGGTTACTGCTGAACACAATTAGTAAGCTTTGTAAAATTTGTAAGCAGTGGGGAGGATAGTGGGGGGGGGAGGCAGAGCAGATAGGGAGGGGAGGGAGTTCCAGGGCTTAGGGAGTCAGCAGGAGAAAGCAGCCTCGCCGGCTGAGGAGGTCCTGGGGGGAAAGCAAGAGAGCAGAAATGGGAGCTGCAAAGCGCATAGGAGTTAGGGGGGGAGGCTGGGAGAGGGTAGAGGAGAGATAACAAGGAAGGGAGCCAAGCCAGTATTTGGCAATAAAAGAAGAACAGTGGGCCAAGCGTCTGGCTTCAAGGGAAGGAAAGGAGAGGAACGTATAGAGAGTGCAGTGGTGAGTGCGGGGTGGACAGTCCAGAGCAAAATGACAGAAGGAGTGAAAGAGAGAGTCCAGTCTGGAGAGGGTGGATCTAGGGGCAGCACTGTAGACCGTATCACTGTAGTCAAATATAGGGAGAATCATTTTCTGAACAATGGCTCTGCAGACCAGCAGAGGGATGCAGCCGTGGTGGTGGAACAGCGATCCTATCTTAGGGTGTAATTTTTTGTGAATGACATCCATGTGTTCAGAAAAGTCAAAGTGGTTATTAAGACAGATCCGAGGTACTTGAAGGATGGTATATATCTGGTACCCCATTGCAATTAAGACACTCTACTTTTTTTTTGTCTCTTGAACTGTGATTTTTTTGGGGTGGCCTTTTAGGGTTTATCTCCTTTTATCTTAAAATGGTTATGGTAGCCAGCCCAGTGGCACTGAGATTTGAGGTGCTGGATGCCTTACCTCACACCATGCCAGCGACCTGGGTTCAGGAATGACCTTGGGTCATCAGAGAGCCAGTAAGAGGGGGGGGGACAGAACTGGCAACTGAAAGGCAGCTCTCCTCTCTCGGGGTGGTCACCACCGCCCTGTAGTTGCACTCTCACTGGATGGAGGTCCGGTGGGTAGCGTAGGCGGGAAGGGGGGAAGTGTAATGGGAGAGCGCCCTTGGGTGTGGCATGCATGTGCCTCCACAGATGCATGCACACCTGGGGCATGGAGACAAGAAGAAAATGGGGAAAAAAGCCGATAAAAATCTACATAGAAAAAAATGGTTATGGCAACTAAGGTTTGGAACCTTTCTGTAATTAAGATGGAATTTTTTAACAACATTTTTTTTATTCTGCTTTATTAAATGATGTTTTTTGCTTTCTTCCCAGCCAAGCACTCCTTTACCGAATTGTCAGGTATCAGAGATTTATATGCCACTTCTAAGAACCTGCTCACCAAAGGGACAGCGAGAGTACTTCTACAAATATTGATAATTATTGGTCTTTGATTATGCATGGTTTTAAGGCTTGACTTTGTTTTAAGCGCTCATATCATCTAGTATTAAGATGTCTTCACTCTTACTATTTATGCATTGTGTACTATGGGCGTAAATATACCAAATGGTCAGGGGGGGACTACAATTGTGTCCGTGATGTAACCCTGTCCCCATCCCCACCTCCAGAAACGCTAAGGCACTGGGGGAGGTGGAGAGCACATTCCACGTGGTAGATATTTGACGCCACCAGCACCCAATCAGCTGAAAATATTGTTTTTTTTCACATGCCCATCACTCTTATGCCAGACTGGACAGGCTGCTGCTGGTCAGTCCCTCCCTCCTTGCTGTCATAAGCTCTACTAAATACTCTCTGATTCTACTATCGGATCATGCCTCATTAACATTGCTCACCTCGAACTTGGGATCCCCTCCACTTGTCGTCTATGGCGCTTAGACCCTTTACTATTGCAGGACAACTCCTTTGTCGAGAACATGTCCAAATCAGTGAAAGAATTTTTACTATATAACAGAAGGGGGATACCTCCCATGGGACCAGGTGGGAAGTCCTAAAGGGCTCTATCTGGGGTCAGGTGATTGTCTATTCAGCTCGCAGGAAAAAAAAACTCAGAGCAAGAGCTGGAGCAGCTTAGAGTTAAACTGGCTGCTTGTGAGGCGGCGCATATGCAAATGATGAGTCCCTCCCTGTATGGGGTAGTTGAGAAATTGAAATGGCATTTTAACATACTCAGTAGCTCTCAGATAGAGTGTTCTATACTGGTATCCCAAGTGGGCACATACTTTGATGGTAACAAGGGGGGGACATATTTAGCATGGCAGCTACGCAAATGTGAAAGGGAAAGGACAATCAGTCAGATCAAAGGTAAAACAGATCAGCTCATGTCAGTAACCTCCCAAATGAGAGCCAAGTTCGGGGCTCTTTATAAATCCCTGTACACCTCAGAGGTCTCTCCCTCTGCCCAACAATTGAGCACCTTTTTTTTTTAAAGCACCTAGTTCCTCTATATTCCCTGCAGAGGCCCAGGGATTGGAGACCACGCTCTCTGTGGGGAACTTCAAAAAGCTATTAAAGCACTTTGGGGTGGCAAAGCCCCAGGCCCTGATGGCCTGCCAATTGATTTTTTTTAAATGTTTGCCCCCATTTTGTTGGACCCTTTGTATGACATGTTGGTGGAAGGCTTGGATAGTGATATCTTACCCCCCTTCCCCACTAGATCTGCCACAATAGCTGTATTTCCAAAACCGTATGTACATCCAACTGCCCCATTTCTTTACTCACAGCAGACTACAAAATTCTCTCCAAGGTCATTGCCTCCCATCTTGAACCGTTATCTTGTCTTTAGTTCACCCAGACCAAGCGGGATTTGTTCAGGGACACCAAAGGAAGCATAACATTTGTAGGGCACTTAATGTTATCGACTCCTGGAGGAAGTCCTCAGAGCAGCATGGAGCAGCCATTCTCACCCTTGACACTGAAAAGGCTGTTGATCGCGTGGAGTGGAGGTATAAGTTTGGGATCTTGAGATATATGGGTATGGGCATGGGACTTCTGAGGTGCATCAGGGCAATGTACTCCTCCCCTATGGTTCAAATTGTAGTTAGAGGTGAGCTGACACCTCCCATCTCCTTGGGGCTGGGTACTCATCAGGGGTGCCCCTATGCCAGCTCTTCTATGTCCTCTTTTTAGAACCACTGGCGGCGGTGGCTCTCAGGAGTCATGATGGCATCCGGGGATTCCATGGGGGTGGTAGTGAGCATAAAGTGGCTCTGTATGCTGATGATCTGCTGCTGTACCTCAGGAACCCAGCCCAAGACTTACCTGCTGTTCATGCTCTTCTAAACGAATATGGCTCTTTGTCTGGACATAAGGTCAACTAGACTAAAAGTGGACTTCTTCCCATTGGGCGGTTAGACAGACCCCAATTAATTTTGAGTCTGGGTGGCCTGATGTTGCTATATTGGTATATTGCCTTAAATACCTGGGTATATGTATTTCGGCCAAGCTGGACTCCCTGTATATACCTTAAATTACAGACCGCTGCTTCTGAGGTTGCAGAAGACTGCGACAGAAGGCAGCCACTACCTCTCTCTCTCTCTCTGCCGGGATGCATTAACACTATGAAGATGTGCATTTCTAGCACAGTGCTTATATCTGTATCAATCTCTGCCTATTGCAATCCCCCTAGCTCTCTTTAAGCATCTGAATTCTATCTTGCATGGATTCTTGTGGAGTGGAAAATCGACCCGCATTAAATGGAGTATTCTCCAACTGCCGGTGCCCCAATGAGAGACCGGCCTTCCGAACTTTCAACACTATTACTGGGCTGCTCAGTTGGCCTTTCTACATGGGGGAAGTCCACAACTGGGCTTTCTTGCTTAAGACTGGAGGAGGATGAGCTGCATGGGGTTCTCTTTCCACTTAGCTTCTGTCTGCTTCCCTCTGGTCCCTTTCCTCCTGTCCCATATCTAATCTATTTATGGTGACCACCCTCAATGCCTGGCTTGCCTCAAACAAGCGCTTTGACCATCCCCCCACTCCCCTTACATTAATCTCATAACTGCAATAAGGCAAAGGGGACCATGCTCAGCTCAACTACATCAACAGTTGTTACACTGCCATCACCTGGGACTTCACTACTTGTCCCAACTATATACTGGTGGAAGGATCAGAGATTTCTCCTCACTGAAACAGATCTAGTGCATTGATCCAGGGGATTTATTTGTATATATCACGGTTCAGCATAGACCAGGTGAGTTTCTGGAGTCAGTTTCAGGTTGGTGTCAGAGTGGCTCAGTTGGTAGCACATCCACCTCTGAGCCAAAAGGTTGTGGGTTCTCGTCCTGCACCAGGATTGGTCTCATACCTAAAAACGCTGGCACCCAAATGCAGTATTAGGAGAGTGCTGTAAGGCTGAGGTGTGTCGTCCTTCAGATGAGACGTTAAACCGAGGTCCCTTCTACCTGTCCTGCTGGATGTCCAGGTGGAAGTAAAAGAATCCAAGCCACACTTTGCAAAGAGTAGGGGAATGTTTTATTCAAACTTCAAAAACTTCAGGTCAGTGTCAGTGGCTCAGCAGTTAGCACACTTGCCTCTGAGACCAGGAGATCAGAAGGCTGTGGGTTCTATCCCCACACCAGGCACTTGGGTTAATATCCCAATACTGACACTGCAGTGCAGCATGAGGGGGATGCTGCACTCTTGAGGTGCTGTCTTTTGGATGAGACATTAAACCAAGGTCCCATCTGCGTATTCTGGTGGTTGTTCAGGTGGATGTTAAGATCCCATGGCACTTCTCGAAAAGAGTAGGGTCATTTCCCTGGTATCTTGCCAAATTTCCCCATTCACTCAAAATACCACCAACAGCTTAATCTGGTTCAATTTCAGTTGGTTACCATCTGTGTCCAGCCCCGTCACCCTGGAAAAGGGACTTCTGTCTAAGTGGGCCTACAAAATTCAATGAAAAAAAATCATAATACATTACAATGTCTGTCAAATAAAGAAAAGCCAAACCTTAAAATAAAATAAGTATTAATGCATGCTTGTCCCCCTCCGGAAACATTAAAACATATTCTTGGTTTCAACGTAAGAAAAAACAGAAAATAAAACTTATACTAAAACAAAATATGGGGTGGCTGGCTCTCTCTCTCCCTCCCTCCCTGGGCTAAGACACAGATATGGCACATGGATGAGCCCAAATGAGGATGAAACATGTGTATGTGTCTGCTGTTCTTTGCCTTTGCTGATTGCACTGTGAGGCCTTCCGGCACTATGCAATTCTGCTTAAAGTTGAGCCAGTCCAAATTGTATCATGGGGATTTGCATATGTTTCCCATGATGCTTTGCATTATTGGGGTATGTGCAATAGTGTTTTCTTTAAAGCTTGGCTGTAAGGCCAATGTCCTCCAGGATAACCCATGCCTCAAGGCATTTGCTCTGGGGTTCTTTTAAAGTTCAAAATACGTATTCCTACATCTCATGACCCCCCTCCTCCAAAAGTAGAGGAATATTATAGTCAAACTTCCCAAAGAAGAGAAAATCATAATGCATTCCACTGGTTCAATTCAAATAGAAAGTAACAAAAAACATCAGTTAAAATACATGTAAAGTCATACTTGTCCGCTCTGGAAATGTTAAAACATTTCTAGATCGTAATCTAAATCAGGGAATTCCTTATACTTAAAAGAAAGTACGTATAAATTCATATATCTCAAACAAACCTTCCCTCAACTCCTATGGGTAGAGGAATTTTTTTTTTGTATCATTATTTTATTGAGTTTTCATAAACACGGTTAGTGGCGTACACATACATAAAAAAAAAAAAAACTACACATTCAATACATACAACTATACACATGTAACTATGTACAATAGGGTCCAGTTCATTTATTTTCCTATGTATAATCATATTATAAAACAAAATACATTCCCAAGGTCAAATACTTGGTCTACCTTCCAGATCCCTGGTATGGGAGCAGCGTTGGAGGGATGAGAGGGTACTGGGAAGGGATAGAAACATAGAAACATAGACTTTGATGGCAGATAAGGACTGCTTGGGCCCACCCAGTCTGCCCATTTCCCCTACCTATTGGATAAGCTGCAGATTCTAGTTAACCAACAGCCTACTTCCTGCAACCCCCCACTATAATTGCCTTATGTCTGTCCCATGCATGTTTGAATTCCCCCACTGTTTGAGACCCCACAACCTCCCCAGGAAGGCGGTTCCATGCGTCCACCACTCTCTCCATGAAAAAAAATTTACTCACTTTGCTCCTGAGCCGTCCCCCCTCTATCTTTAAAGTGTGCCCCCTTGTTCTTGCACATCTCTTTTTCTGAAAGATGCTACCCTCCTGGACTTTGTTGATTCCCTTGAGGTACTTGAAAGTTTATATCATGTCCCCCCCGGCTCTCCTTTCATCAAGGGTATACATACTAAGCTCTTTCAGTCTCTCTTCATATGGTTTCTGATGCAGACCCTGCACCATTTTAGTTGCCCTGCTCTAGACTGCCTCCATCCTGTCTATGTCCTTGCGGAGATGGGGTCTCCAAAACTGCATGCAGTACTTCAGATGGGGTCTCACCAACTGTCTGAACAGAGGGATAACCACTTCCCTTTTTCTACTTGTGATGCCTCTCCCTATGCATCCCAGTATCCCCCCGGCTCTCCTTACTGACCTCTCACATTGCTTGCCCGCCTTTAGGTCATCTGATATGACTACCCCCAGGTCCCTTTCCATTATTGTTGTTGTTAGCACCTCCCCTGCCATTGTGTACTCTTCTCCTGGGTTTTTGTTTCCCAGTTGCATTACTTTGCATTTCTTTGCATTGAATCTAAGTTGCCATATGTCTGACCTTTCCTCCAACCTTGCCAAGTACCTTCTCATCCTTTCCAACCCCCCCCCCTTGTGTATCAACTCTGTTACAGATCTTTGTGTCATCTGCAAAGAGGCATACCTTTCCTTCCAGACCCTCTGCAATGTCACCTATAAAGACATTAAAGAGGAATGGACCCAGTACTGAACCCTGAGGTCCTCCACTAGTAACCCCCCTTTCTTCGGAGTGAGTTCCATTCATTATTACCTTCTGTGTCCTGTTGTGCAGCCAGTTTGCTACCTAGGCAACCATCCTGGGACCCACTCCCAGGCTGGCTAACTTAATTATTAATCTTTTGTGCAGTACTGTGTCAAATGCCTTGCTAAAGTCTAGGTAGGCCATATGCACAGCCCCTCTCTGGTCTATTGCTTTGGTCACCTAGTCAAAGAAATCGATTAGATTTGTCTGACATGACCTTCCTGCTGTGAATCCATGCTGCCTTGGGTCCTGTGCCCCACTAGCCTCTAGGTACTCAACAGTTCTTTCCTTCAGAAATGATTCCATCGTTTTCCCTACCACTGAGGTCAAACTGACAGGTCTGTAGTTTCCGGCCTCTGTCTTGCTCCCACTTTTGTGAACGGGAATCACATCCGCCCTCCTCCAGTCCTCAGGTACCAACCCATCCTTCCATGATTTGTTAAAAAGGATAGTCACTGGTATTACTAGTTCTCCCCTTAGTTCTTTTAGAATTCTGGGGTGAATCCCATCAGGATCCAACCTATGTCCATCTATTCAGTCCACTCCTGTCCTTTAGTCCTACTAACACGGGGGGGGTTGTCTTCTTACCCATGCTTTTATTAAGTGGTAGCATTGCCTCCTCTGCACTCCTTCTGCTGGGCAATCTCAATACCCCTCTGGGGGCCTTATTATAATCCCTCCTGTAAAATCTGCACCTTTCCAACAGACAGTGAGGCTATACAGGGCCGCCATGTTATGTAAAAGCTGTCTATTCTCCCTCTTAAAGCATGCGAGAGTTTCTCAAGGACCAAAGCATGCAGGGTTAGGTTTTTCCCACTGCTGCATAGAGGGGTCGACTCCTGAGACTCAGGTATTCAGCATACAGTGCCTAGCCAGAGCAAGCAGTATTCTTATCTGTCAAATACACTCCATTCCCCTCCCCCCTGCTCCTCTATGCCAAACAGAAGGGACAAAGGGGAAACTGGCAGAGTCCTGCTCATCATTCTACCCACCTCCCCTGTCACTGCTCTCCAAAAGACCTGCAGTGTCTTGCAGGACCAGAAGCAATGAAAATAATTTCCCACCTCCGTCTTGCACCTGGTGCACATGG
The DNA here is from genome assembly GCA_016271365.2 of Neoceratodus forsteri. Lineage (NCBI taxonomy): Eukaryota > Metazoa > Chordata > Ceratodontiformes > Ceratodontidae > Neoceratodus > Neoceratodus forsteri. Next base: position 1,101,661,280 of record CM028135.1, on the reverse strand, counting down.
GAGAAACAGACGGATTAAATTTATGTACCACCACTTGCAGACAATACAGCCTGTGTATAAATTTATAAAATGACTCCTTATATTTATTACAAACAAGTAGGCCCGTGTGTAATTTTAAAATAATTTTCCAGTTGGTCTCCGATATGACCAGGCTCATGTCCTTTTCCCACTGGCCTCTGGTTTTCCCCATAGTGTCCAAAAGATACTGCCTGCCCATCCCTGCTGCTCGGTGGATAGTCCCCTTGGGTTCCTGTCAACTGTTCTATTGTTTCCAATGGGGACTCACTGATTTGCCTTCTCCTTAATCCCCTGAAGTAGGCCCTCAACTGCAGATGCCGAAAAAAGTGGGGTTGGCCCAGCCCAGTTCTCGCTTGTATCTCAGCGAAGGTAGAAAACACTCCCCTGGCATATAAATCTCTTAAACATTTAACCTCTCTTCTTTCCCATTACCTGAACTCCTTGCCACCTCCCGTCAGCAAGAAGAATGGATTTCCTGACATCGGCAATAAGAGAGTGTCCTCCTCTCCAACCTTGCTGCTCCTATTCGGTTGCCTCTCTCATCCAGGGCCACTACAACCAAGGGGTTAATCCCCCCATCCCGATGTACCCCCTTTTCCACTTTTTTTTTTTGTCAGGTAGGCTGAAAGTTTGCCTGGGCAGTCCAGCTCTTCCAAGTCTAGCCGCACCCCGCAGTCCCCGGCCTATTTACCCAATCTTGAATGTACATGCGCTGTATTGCTAGGTAGTAATTTCTTATGTCCAGAAAATTAATCCCTCCATTTTCCACTATGGCTTTAAGCCTTAGGAGTACTATTCGCAGTTGCTGTCCCTGACATATAAATACCGAGAAGGCTTTCTCAAGCTTTTTTTTTGTATTATCTTTTTACCCCTCCTACGTGCCTCGTCTCAACCACTCCTTCAGGCGTGAGCCAAGGCTGAATCTGACCCATCTCACTCCCTGAGTCACCGTTCCAGATAGCAGCCAACCCCAGGGTAACCCTGACATAACCTTTCGCAGGGTAGGTCCCCCTCCTCTGAGAGGAAAAGCACCGGTCGGGGGGATGGACCAGCGCTAATGCTTGGCCCCAGGGTGCTGCTGGAATGGAAGGCTCGTGGAACATTGATGGCCTCGGACAGCCAGGCAGCCATCATCTGGTTGAGCATGGAGTGGGTATTTCTGCTTTTCATGGCAGTCCCTACAGTGTGTCTTGCAGTGCCTCCAGTCTCCACTGGGGGCCGCTGAAGAGTGGCGTCACCCTTGTACCCACCCCAGGAGAGAAGAGCAGTCATACAGATACCAATCCTCTCCTCCCTCTGCCAGCCCCCAGCGTCCCGAGTCAGTTTTTGAACCTGGGCCGCCGGCGTGGCTTGAGGTAAGGCACCAGTGCCTCAATCCTCTGCTCCACCGGGCCGGCTTTCTCAAACTTTTTAATGTCTCTTTTACTGAGTCCCACATGTATTATTTGCATCACAAAGAGGAGTCGTGGCACAATGTTCATTTTTAACAAATTAACTCTACCTAACCATGAGATGGGTAATGGTCTCCAGCGGCATAAGTCCATCTCTATAACCTTAAGCAAGGGTCCATAATTCATCTCATAAAGGGATCCCAGGTCCCTTCCTATTTGTATGCCTAAATAAGTGAAGGAGGTCTGGACTTCCCTGAAGACCCCATCCCTCCATCCCATCTGTTCCCCCCTTTCCCTAATTTTAACATTTCAGACTTTCCTAGATTTAGCTTGTATCCTGAGAATTGAGAAAAATCATCAATGACTTCCAACAGGTGTGGCATTGACTGTTGCGGCTGTTCTATGTAGAGCAGCATATCGTCCACATACAACGTGACTTTATGTTGCCTACCTGATTTCCTGGTAACCCCAATTATATTCAGATTATCTCTGATCTACACCATCAGTGCCTCTAAGACCAAGGCGAATAGCAGTGGCAACAGGGGGCAACCCTGCCTTGTGCCCCCTGGACAATGGCAGTCTTTCAGATAGTGCACCATTCTCCAAGACCTGCACCATTGGAGAGTGATACATGGCTTTAATCATGGCTATAAAGCTTTCACCCAGACCACACCAGGTCAGGACGTCAAACAAGTAATCCCACTCTATTCTATCAAATGCTTTTTCAGCATCCGTTGGGATTACCAACGTAGTCCCATTCCTATGTGGGGCCCCCAGACAACATTTAATAGTTTCTGCACATTATGGTACAAAAACATGCCCTGTATAAAATCAGTCTGGTCTGCGTGAATGAGCTCCAGCAGAATTTTATCCAGTTGGCTCGCCAGTATTCTGGCCAAGATCTTGAGATCGCTGTATAGCCGGGAGACTGGCCTATAGAAGGCACATTCCAATAGATCCTTACCTGGTTTTGGTACCACACAGATAACTGCATCACGCCATGTATGTGGCAGGGCCCCTTCCTCTTCCCTAGCTTCTTTTAACATCTCCCAAAAGGTTTCTACCACTTTGGACTGCATGAATTTATAATATTCTGCAGGAAACCCATCTGGGCCACTGGCCTTCCCTTTTTTCAAACTATTAATTGTTCTCCTGATCTCCTCCTTCGTGATCGCAGACTCTATGCACTGCCTTTGATGCTCCATCAGACTGGGCAGTGTTAAACCATCCAGAAACTTCCTAGCCAGGTTCAGGGTGCCCCTGCATTCCGTACGGTACAGCTTTTGATAATACTGTTTATACATCTCCCGGATTTGCTTTTTGTCTTTCTCAGTTATGCCACCCTCACCTTGAACACCCAGCACTACATGCAGATTTTTCCTCCCTTTCACTAAATTGGTTAATAGCTGCCCTGGCCTATTTCCCCATTTGAAAAGTTGCTTCTGCACAAAGAGAAAGGTTTTCGGTGCCTCTCCCAGTAGCAATGTATTCAGCGCCTCCCTCGCAGCCGTCAGAAGCTTCGGCACTTCTCCTTCTTCCCCCTGAGCTGACTGGCGCTCCAGTTCCCCTAGTCTGTCTTCTATACCTCTTCACTTTTCTTTAACCTCTCTCTTGAGGGCTGCAACAGATTTTTATTATAGCTTCTCTCATGAATGCCTTACCAGCGTCTCGGAGGCATGCCTTAGAGGGTGCCGGCTCCCGATTCATCTGAATGTAATAATCCCACTAATCTTGCAAATATTGTTTCAATTCCTGTTTTTCCAACAAATAATTAGGAAATTTCCATGGGGAGTGCCATCTCTCTGTTCATCCATCCTTATTGCCAGATGCAACATGGCATGGTCTGAGATTTGTATCGGGCTGAGTTCCACTTTCACCATTCTAAAAAATCAGCTCCGAGGCGTATAAATATAATCTATTCTAGACCATGTCTTGTGCAGATGGGAATAGAATTTGTACTCCCTGTGCTTGGGATTCGCTGTTCACCAGCTATCTATCATGTCCATGTCACACATTCTTTCCTGCCATTCACGGATCACCTCCCTCGTTTTCCCCTTTTTTGCAGAGTGATCCAAGTCTGAGTCCATGTGACAGTTGAGGTCCCCTCCCAATACCAAGCCACAAAAATTGTTCCCTAGTTATGATATCCATAATCTCCCTATAGAATCTTGGGTCAAAGGTTGCTGGGGCGTAAATGCTAGTAAAAGTAACCTTTTGTCCATAAAATTGCCCCTCTATAAATATGTGTCTTCCCTCTGCAGGATCAAGTTACCACCCGCTCCACCTGAAGTGTCAATCTTTTGTGAATTAAGACTGCCACCCTTCTTTTATGGGCACTATAGGAGGCTGCGTAACATCCACCCACCCATCCCCTGACCAGCTTAGTGTGCTCTTTGTCTGACAAATAGGTCTCTTGGAGCAACGCCACTCCTGACCCATGTCTCTTAAGTGCCGTTAACAAGACCGTGCATTTGTTCGGTGATGACAGCCCTCTCACATTCCATGTTATTACTACTAGTTCCTGCTGTATAGCCATAGTCTTTTATACCTACTTTCCATTTATATTCTGATTTGAAAAATCAAATTTCACCTCCCAATTCCCCTCTTCCAAAACATTTGGACCAAATAGAACCCCAACCTTTGAACCCTTCAAGATACAATACAATACATACAACCCACAAACAGAGCCAGAACTTTGAATACCAAACACTCTTTCCCCCTTCCCTAAATAAGTCTATAACTTTACCCTCTCTCTTCCCCCTTCTCCCCATCGTCCTGTTTTCAACTGCATCTGCTCATTTAAAGTGTGATATAATTTGTTTACTTTCACAAAAATATCACTATTCATACCCTCACTGCAGAACATGCCCCTCCCGTTCCGCTCCCAATCATTTTCAGCCAGAGTCTCAAAACATACTTCACCCGCTGATACTCTGTTTTTATGACATCCTTTGTTTTTACATCAGTCATTTTGCCATATAAAGAGAGTAGCCAGAGTTCACCATCCGCCTCGTGCTACTTGCCCTAGTTTGAAGCCCCACCCGCCCATGCAGGCCCCCGGCAGACAGCCATGTCACATCATTTCAATCCCTTCCCTGCTCCCCTGTTGCCCCTTTGTATCTCATACTCTAGGACCGTTTGGTTATGTTTTCAAACTGTGCCATAGGCCCAAGTCTAGGCCTACTGGGTCATTCACCACTGCTCCCCCTTCATTACAGAAGCATACAACCAGTCACCAGGGAATTGCTCGAGAGACCAGGCCGCATGAACCCAGCACACACACACGCTGCGCCCGTCCCTCTCCCAAACACAGCTTACCTCTCCGGTCTCCATCTTCACAGTCGGAACTCAGTACTTCTTTTTCCCTCTGAATCTCTCAGGTGGTCATCCTGCACTACACTCCATTTGGACTACTAGTTACACTTGGAGACTGTTCAACGCAGGTCTTCTGCTGTCCTTTTACCAGACCTCATGGTCCCTGCACATACTTGGGTTCAAGGGAGTGGGTTATCTTTCTCATTATTCAGATTTAACTTATCTAAATTTCTGATTTAACTTATATAAAAGGCAGTCACATGTCTGTCACCAGCACTTCAGGGAAACTCAATCCAGGGCACAGCACACCATCATCCAAAGTAGCATAGTTCAACCAATCTTCCATTTTAATTCCTGTATGAAGGTCTCCGCTTTATGTGCTTCCCAAAATGAATAAGTTGCTCCCTCATATTTAGGCTTAAGAGTGACCGGGTAGGTTAGGAAGCACCCCACCTTTAAGTCCCTCAGCACTGCCATTGTTTGGTTGAAGGTCTTCCTCTTCTTCAGTAGCCTTGCCGAGTAGTCTTGACAGAGGAACAAACTGCTCCCCTCATACTGCAGCCTTTTCATCTCACGGTAGGCCCCCAGCACTGCTTCTCTATCCTGGGAGCTGTGGAATCGCATTATAATCTGGTGTGGTGGCTGGTCGGCACCAGGTTTTGGCATTACCGCTCTGTGGGCCCTTTCAAGCTTGAACTTCCCATTTTTAGGAGCGAGGCCTAAGATCTCAGGCAGCACTCCGGAGCAGGAATCCAGGACATCAGCCCCCTCCTTTCCCTCTGGCAGTCCCTGAAGCATAAGGTTTAGATGCCTTTGGTAATTTTCTTGATAGTCAAATTGTTCTTAAAAGCTCTCCAGCTCTCTTTGGAGTGTTTCAATTTGCCCAGGGACAGGGGCCATCGCATCTTCCAGGTCAGAGACCCTCTGCTCCACTTCTGCGCGAGTGGTCACTTGACTCGCATGCAGATCTGTGAGTTCTTGCAGCTTTTCATTGAATTTGGCTTCCATTTTATCTAGCCTAGGGGTGAGCGCGGCAAGGACTTGCTCCATTACTTCCCTTCCCAGCGCGCCTATCTCGGCCGCCGACAGCAAAATCGGGCCTGCACATTCAACCTGGGTAGCCGGCAGCTGTTTACATTGAGATTTAGCCGCTGTTCTCTGACTTTTGTGGAATTCGGCACCAGATACTCATCCATCTTCAATTCGGGTTAGCTGACTTGAGTTTTCTGATTATTTGCCAACTCTGTAGCTTTTATTAATATATAATTTTATTAATGTATACGAGGAACAGAGCAATGTGAAGGCACGCCTTTACTAGTGGCTCCTCAAGAACCTTCCAAAACAAAATATTTACACACATAGTAATTCACACCAAATTAATACAGTTCCAAATTTTATCAAAAAAAGGAAAAGGGTAAATAAGTATTTACATCATACTTTCTTCAATTCATTTTACATTGAGTATACAAGTTTAGATGAAATAGAAATTAAGTCAACTTGTTCTTTCGAAAATATTTAGACATATTCTAAACCGTAACATAGTCCAGACAAACCCTTAAACATAAAGTGAAAATGCATATATTCCATATATATATATATATATATATATATATATACAACCCCTCCCCGCATCCCAAAGGTTGTTTTTTTTCAGGCCTCTCTTGGGTTACTAAATTGCAATTTGCTTGCAGTTTTCCCCATCGCGTGGTGTCTACTGTAGCAATTAAGCTGATGTAACTGCATTATTTCCCAATCACAACTTGTTTTCCTTTCCTTATCCTTAAACTCCTCGTGCTACCCAGGAGTTACCTGTTTGCTACTTATCTGTTCCTCTCACTGCCCCCTTTCTTCATCTGTTCTTTGCCGGTCCTGCAAACTGCTTTGTTTTTCTCACATTCTCTTCCTACCCATCCTGGTAGTCAGCCATGGCTCTTTCCCATAACTACGCTGATTCCTTCACCGCTTCCCTTCTCAGGCACTCACGCTCAAACATTTACTCCTTCTGTCTAATCTCTGACCCGTCTCGGACTGTCCTATCTCTTCCTCATTGCTGCCTACCCCTGCTAGTCTTATATCCTCTCGGATTCCTTATTTTCCAGGGCTTATGAAAATGTTCCAACAGTTGTTGCTCCTGCTTCTCCTATCCTCCCTGCCTTTACTATACCTATCAACTCTGGGAGCTCCCAATACTAAATCTGTTCTCCCACCCACCCCAGAAAATGATTTAACTTTCTCCAATATGTTACTGGTACTAGCTACATGGTGCGATCCTACCCCCTTACTCCCACAAAAGGCCTAGATCTATCTGGTTGCTTATGCCCTTAAATATAGCTCCCTGCGTACTCACACCCTATCTCCCTACCTACATCGTAAGCTCTGGTATCTCATACTACTAGCCATTCTGCTATCAGGGGATGTACAGCCTAACCCTGGGCCCCTGTCCCCAAACAATGTTTCTATTTCAACTGCAAAAGGCCTACTGATAATCCACAATAATATCAGGAGTCTGGAACGAAACGTCTTGGAGCTCAAACCCTGGGTCGAGCTTTACAAATCGGACATACTGTGTCTAACTGAAACCTGGCTGAAGCCATCCATCCTTGACTCTCGTTACTCCCTACCATCTTACAATTTACTGAGAAATGATAGACCAGCCCCCAAAAGAGGGGGAGGTACAGCTATCTATTTTAAATCACACCTCCAGCTCTCTATAATTAGCTCTACCCCCCTAAATTACTGTGAAGCACTTCATGTCCTCCTCACCCTTGGTTCAAAGAAAATAAATATTGTCTGTGCATATAATCCCCCTATCCATGGCCTGAAAGGTTTGGAAGAGTTACTTGACAAATCAGCTATTTACTCTGGAAATAATGAAGGTCTTATATTAGGTGACATTAATATAAACTGGCTGGGAAAAACACAAATGTTGCCCCTGACTAAACTACAGAGTTTTAACCTACATCAGCTCATCTCTGAACCTACTCATACCGTGCCTCATTCTAACACTAGTACCTTATTAGAGTGGATCATGTCAAACCGCCCCGAAAATATTGTTGATGCAGGAGACCTAGCTGTCGTCATCTCTGACCACTCCCCCACTTATTGTGTCTGGGGTAAAGGCCGAATGGATCGGATGAAGCCTCGCTTCATCACTTTCTGTAATTATGCAAACCTTGACCCAGAGGCTTTTCTGTCACACGTGGCTCGTATTGACTGGAACTCTCTCTCTCTATAGCTCATCCGATGTTCAGGCTGCTCTAAACTTTTTCTTGTCAAAATTCCTAGCTTTACAAGAATTCCATTGTCAACTTATTACCAGGCGGGTTAGAAATAAACAGACCCTGTGGTTAAAGTCTGACTTATTAACTAAACTACGGCTAAGGGACAAGACTTGGCTTCTTTATAAGAAATCTGGTTCTCCTGCCGACTTTAGTGCCTACAGAGCCATGAGAAATGCATGTAAAAAGGAAATCAAACAAGCTAAAAGTTCATACTGTAGAAACCTTCTTACTGCCTCCCAGGGTGACCCAAAAAAATGTTGGTCCCATATTAAATTCTTCCTTGGATCTAGCCAGTCCTCCACCCCAAATAATATGTCTCTCAATGGCATCCACTGCAACAATCCCCTTACCATTGCAAATTTCTTTAATAGGAAATTTGCTGACCTCACTCCTTATACTGCCTCCTTCTCCACTTCATCTGTCCCTAGCTCCCCTGCAAAGGCCACAGGACCCACTCTCCATTTCAAGTCTATACAAAAGAGTGAAGTTCTTCGACTCCTAAGAAACATCTCAGAGCATGCAGCAGTTGGGTCTGATAACTTGGAACCTAGGCTCCTAAGATTGGCAGCCCCCTACATAGCCGCTCCCCTGGCTAGGATCTTTACCCTCTCGCTGTGTAGCTGCACTGTCCTGAAGATCTGGAAAACAGCGAAAATTACCCTGTATATAAAAAGGGTGATCAGCTTGACCCATCTAATTACAGACCCATTGCCATACTATCTGTCCTCAGTAAAATTCTTGAGAAGCTTGTGGCCACCCAAGCTACTTCCTTTCTCCAGCAATAGGACCTCCTAACTGATGCTTAACATGGTTTCCGCAAGGGATATAGTACTACAACTGCCCTCCTCAAATTTTCGTCTGACACCATAGTGGCTATGGACTCTGGTAAGCTCACTGGGGCTGCTTTTATTGATATGACCAAAGCTTTCGATCTCGTTGATCATCCCACTCTATCCGCCACCCTGAACTCTCTAGGTTTCTCACCAAATGTTGTAAAATGGTATGACAGCTACCTGTCAGATAGGTCACAATACATGAAATTTAACTCTACCCCTCAGACAAGGTCTCCATAAACATTGGTGTACCGCAAGGGTCCATCTTAGGCCCTCTGCTCTTATCCACCTTTATCAATAGTATTACTACAAGTCTCCTTAGTACTTCCTCCTTACTTTACGCAGATGACATTGTTCTATATGCAAGCTCTAATAGTATTGAGGAAGTCAATGCTAATCTCTCCCATGTTTATCATTTAATCACCACAGAAGCTGGTTATTGCAAGTATACTCCAACTCATTGAATTATATTACTATTATACGAGTTGGAGTTCCTTGCAAGTGTAGTTTTTTTTATTATTTGAAGTGCTGCAAATGACAGGTTTAGAGGAAAGCAGTAATAGGGAGATGTTAAAGAGAAAGTGAAACATACGAGTAGGGGAAAGCATTTTTTACAGTCCATGCTGTATGAACTGCATGTTTTTAATGATGTTCGACTAGGTCGTTTTTGCTGCTCATATTTGTCCATGTATTGAGTTTGAGTTGACCCGTTAGGGTCTTCTGAGGTGGTAAGCAACAGTAAGTAGTAAAACATATGAGCAGCATGGAGCGAGTGAAACTAAAGATAGCTTTACTGCTCCGTGCCGAAATTGTAGTTTGATTCGGGATGTTTCACATGTTCTGGACAAAATAGGTCGATTATATTAATCCTAGTTCGAAGAAGGATTCAACATTTCTAAAAGAAAGTTTGGCAAATTTGCTGAATATTACTGTGGCTTGTTTGAAGTGTGAGGAGGTGGTGAGTGGTGGATGGCTGTTCCAACGCCATTTTTTTTTTCTTGGGATGCTTAAGAAATGATTAAATGACTGTGGGCGTAGTTTTGGTGCCATTAAATGACTGTGGGCTGTATTTATCTGAATAAACAACTCTGCAGGTATTTTTTGAAGGCCATGGTGATATATTTGACAGCTGTGCTGTCTTGCGATTGGATCACGCATGATACTTCTTGTATAATTTAATATAAATGAGATGTTACACAAAAACGGGAGCTGTCCTCATAGTAACCACACGCTTGATGAAAACTTCTTGTAAGTCGAAGCGCCGGCGTTAGTGGCAGGAAACTTCTATGCTGTAATCTGAGTTTTTCTATCTGCACTTTATTTCAAATAAATTAATTTGCAAAGCACTGGGTTTGTTATTTTTTTCCTGTGCTGAGGCAACTGTCTAGTGGTCCTCATGTATTCTGTCCTGCAAAACTAACCCCACTATCTCATGTTTTCTGTCCTGCAAAACTAACCCTACTCCCTCATGTATTGTGTCCTGCAAAACCAACCCCATTCTCACATGTATTGTATCCTGCAAAACCAGACCCCCTCCCTCATGTATTGTATTACACATAGATAACCCCACTCCCTCATGTACTGTGTCCTGCAAAACCAACACCACTACATCATGTATTACATCCTGCAAAATCAGCCCCACTCCATCATGTATTATATCCTACAAAACCAGACCCCCTCCCTCATGTATTGTACCCTGCAAAACCAACCTCATTCTCACATGTATTGTATCCTGAAAAACCAGACCCCCCCATGTATTGTATTACACAAAGATAACCCCTCTCCCTCATGTACTGTGTCCTGCAAAACCAACACCACTATGTCATGTATTGCATCCTGCAAAACCAACCCCACTCCCTCATGTACTGTGTCCTGCAAAACCAATACCACTATCTCTTGTATTGTATCCTGCAAAATCAGCCCCACTCTGTCATGTATTATATCCTTCAAAACCAGACCCCCTCCCTCATGTATTGTATCCTGCAAAACCAATCCCACTCCCTCATGTCTTCCATGCCAACCTTTCTCCACTCCTGTGAGCTAGTTGTCTGGAAAAGGGTTGACAATGGCTCATCTTAATGTTCCAGTCTTCTGCTCAATGTGGCAGAGCTCCTTGCCTGGGTCACCCAGTACAAGCCTGACCTCCTTGGGATAACTGAAACTTGGCAACTCTCTATCCCTGATTCAGCCTGTGCACTCCCTGGCTTTGACTTTGTCAGACAGGACCGACCAGGGAAAAAGAGGGGGAGGTGGTATCCTGGTTTACTATGGGAGTCATCTCAACCTGTCCTGCCTACAGCCTGTGCAGTCTTCCTATGAAATACTGCACACTGTGCTTCTACTTGGTAAAGCAAAGAAGCTGCACGTTGTGTGTACCTATAATCCCCCTTCGCGGGTGTACTGGGTTTATCCTTCCTTCTTGAATCTGTTGACTCTAGGACTAGGAAGAATGAACTATTGATCCTGGGGGACCTTAATCTAAATTGGCTTGGAGGTAATGTCAAGCAGTATGAGCCTCTGCTAGCAGGTTTTTCACTGTCCCAACTCATTAAGGATCCCACCAGGTGGTCTCCTACTGGGGGTACCAGCTCTCTCCTGGACTGGATCCTGTCCAATAGGCCATGGAGGGTTTGCTCTTCTGGTACCCTCTCAGATGCAATCTCTGACCGTGCCCCTGGGTACTGCATATGGAAGGTCTCTGCCCCAAAGATCCCTCCTAAAATCATTCATTTCAGGGATTTCTCCAGGTTTGACCTGGGGTCTTTCCAGGAGGATCTTATGCTTACAGACTGGTCCGTAGTGATGAATGCCCAGACTGCCCCCTCTGCTGTCTGTCATTTCCTTCGTACCTTTGGGGTCCTACAAGACAAGCATGCCCCGCTTGTCAGACGGAAGGTAAGGGGGGCTGCTACAAAATGGTTGCATGGGAGCCTCCTTGCTTTCATGAGGGCTAGAGATAAGTGCTGGGCCAACTTCAAGGTCTCGATGGACCAGGCCATACTTCAGCATTACAGGAGGCTTAGCAATCAATGTAAAAAGGCGATCAGGGATGCAAAAAGTGAATTTTGCAAAGCTGCCTTACAGATATCAGCTAAGGACCCTAGAAACATCTGGAGAAATATTAAAAATATTGTGAGTGGCTCCTCCACCTGTGAGGTTCCTGACATGCTTATTGATGATGCTAGCTGCAATAATCCACTAACCATCGCCAATGCGTTTAACTTGCATTTCTCTGACCTGACCGCTTTCACCTCTCTCTTCTCCTCCACTGGTTGTGATAGACCTGACCAGGTCCCTCCATCTCAACTGGCTCCTACCTCTCAGCCTCTGTTCTACTTTAAGGCTGTGACAGCACAAGAGATGCAGAGACTGCTCTCTGGTCTCTCACCCTTTTCTAGTGCTGGCCACGATGGTATGGAACCCAAGCTTCTGCGCCTTGCTGCTGCCTTCTTTGCCTCTCCTGTGGCCCATGTCATCAATCTATCCTTAGCCACTGGGGTTATCCCTGACCTATGGAAGGTGGCAAGGGTTGTCCCTGTATTCAAACAGGGCAACCCTAGGATTCTTGACAACTATCGACCGATTGCCATCCTGTCTGCAATCAGTAAGCTCCTTGAGAAAGTTGCAGCGGGGCAACTCACACAGTATATTCAGACTCATCAGCTACTGTATCCCTCGCAGCATGGTTTTTGAAAAGGGCACAGTACAACCTCAGCCCTGGTCACTATCACATCTGGGATAATGGTGGCTATGGACCAGGGTAGACTCTCTGGGGCCATCTTTATTGATCTCTCTAAGGCCTTTGACCTAGTCGACCATGCACTACTTGCACTCAACTTAGGTCCTTGGGCATGTCCCCTCCTGCACTTAGTTGGTGCTCCAATTACCTTCAGGGCAGGCAGCAACTTACAAAATATAGTAAGGTGCTCTCAGACGCCACCACAGTGTCCTCAGGGGTTCCCCAAGGGTCAGTCCTGTGGCCCCTTCTCTTCTCCATATTCATCAACGATCTTCCCTCCTCTGCTGCTTCCTGCAGGTCCATCCTGTATGCTGACAACCTCGTTATTCTCACTCACTCCCAGGATATTGGGGTCAGTGACCACCAGTTGAGTGAGGACTTCAGGTGTATCCAATCCTGGATCTCGTCTTACAAGCTGGTCCTAAATCTCAAAAAGACTCAGGCCATGCTGTTTTGGATCCCTGCCTAAGTTAAAGGCCTCCCCTGTCCCTCTGTGCATCTCGGGTAGATATGGTGCTACCATTCTCATCACTGTTGCAGTTAACACATTGTCTCCTAGCTGACACCTGTAGGCATTAGTAAAATACACTGGCGTGTCCTGAGGATGCCTACAGAAGTCAGCTACTGACTTCCTGTGTGCCCAGGCAATGTCTGGAGAAGTCACTTATGTATTTTAATATATATTGTAACAGAAAATAATATATATTTGACTGCATAGCATTATTGGAAAGGTAATTTTGTGCTAAACAACTTTGCCACTGATATTTCTGTGTATATCATGTATACTTTAGGAGTTATTCATATTTGTTTATGGTATGGTGTGTATGGCTTATGTTGCCTGTTTTAGTGAAAAAAATGTTTTTGCTGTTTCAACCAGCATAGAAAAAAACTTAATTACATATTATTCTTTGCATACCACCACTGGAAAGGTAATTGTGTGCTGAATAACTTTGCCACTCATACTTTGTGTCTAGCACTTACGGTTCTTGAGCTATTAGGATTTGTTTGTGGCATGCTGACTATAGCTTGATTTTGCTTAGAAAGACCCAGGAAGGATTTACTATTAACAGTATATAGGAGACAAGTGGTGCAACTTCAGAGAGCTCCTGTGGAGGCAATGAGTTAAATACCTTGTGGTGATACTTGACCCTCAGCTTGATCTTGGTCACCACATCCACAATGTGTGTTGAGCTGTTAACTGGAAGTTGGGTTTGGCATACAGGGCAAAGAATAATCTTACTTTGGCTGCTCGCCTAGCACTGGCCAGAGGTGAGGGGCAAAATTCAGCAGAAGGGCAGACAGCAAGGAGAACCAGGGATAAAGGACAACCAAGGAAGGGGCTGGAGTAGAACAGCAAAACAGTCTAGGGAGGTCAAATCATGGAAAGCCATGTGTGCAAATGCCAGGAGCCATAGCAACAAGATGGAAGATCTGGAGGCTGTCATGGTGCAGTCAGACCTGGACATTGTGGCCATCACTGAAACCTGGTGTAATGATAACCACGACTGGGAGTTGGCCATACCTGGCTACAACATATTCAGAAGAGACAGGGCAGGCAGGAAGGGAGGAGGAGTGGCACTGTATGTGAAAAATGACATAAGGGCCACAGAGATCCAGGAGGAACAAAATGGGGGGGAGAGATACTGTGGGTTAAGCTGGAAAGGAAAATGGGGCCAGCCATCCGCACAGGTGTGGTCTATAGACCACCATTCCAGGAGGAAGAAACAGATAGGGAGCTGATGCTAGCCATCCAAAGGATGGCAGACAAGGGTGAGGTAGTACTGGTTGGAGACTTCAATATTCCAGACGTGGACTGGAGCATCCCAGCAGCAGCATCAACTAGGAGCAGATTTATCCTGGACTCCCTTCAGGGTGCCGTTCCTCAAGCAACTGGTCATGGAACCAACTCGGCAGAAGGCAATACTGGACCTTGTGCTCGCAGACAGGGACAGTGTTATGGGGTAACAGTGGGGGAGCACCTGGGGAACAGTGACCACCAGTCACTGTGGTTTGAAATCACAGAAAGAGCAGAACCAAACCACACAAAACACGTATCCTGGATTTTAGGGGGGCAGACTTTGGAAAAATGGGGAGATACTTGAAAGAGGCATTAAGGGGAATGGGGCAGGAATCAGGGGTTGAGGAACAGTGGGCAATATTTAAAATGGGGATTACAAGAGCAACAGAATTATGCATTAAGCAGGTTAGCAAGAGGAAAAGGAAGAGGAGACCATTATGGTTTTCCAAAGAGGTAGCAAAGAAAGTGAAAGCCAAAAAGATTGCATTCAGGCAATACAAAAAGACACAGGCAGAAGGGGATAGTGAGAAGTACCAGGAGAAGCAAAGGGAGGCAGGGAGGTCAGTAAGGGAAGCCAAAGCTCAGACAGAAGAACACATTGCAAAATCAGTGTGTAGAGGGGGACAAAACCTTTTACAGGTACATAAGTGAAAAAAGAAAGGCAAAGGGAGGGATATTGAGACTGAAGGGGGAGGATGGGGCTGTGTGGAGAATGACAACAGTAAAGCTGACATATTGAACAGGTATTTCTGCTCAGTCTTTACTGAGGAAGAGGAGGGTAATGGGTCTGAACAGAGAACAAGGGGTGAGAATGGTGCAGAAATGGACACAAGTCCCTTTACACGAGAAAGGGTCCTGAAGGAACTGGAAGTAATAAGAGTTGATAAAGCAATGGGGCCAGATGGGGTGCACCCCCAGGTTCCTTAAAGAACTAACAGAGGTGGTGGCTGAACCTCTGTCTATCCTGTTTAGCCAGTCACTGGAAACAGGGGAGGTACCCAAAGACTGGAGGATAGCAGATGTAGTCCCCTTATACAAAAGTGGGAACAAAGAGGAAGCGGGGAACTACATACCAGTCAGCCTCACCTCGGTAGTGGGAAGATCATGGAAGCACTACTGATGGAGAGATTGGTGGAACATCTGGTTGTCAATGGACTACAGGACCCAAGGCTGCATGGTTTCATCCGGGGGAGGTCATGTCAGACCAACCTCATTGAATTTTTTGACTGGGTGACTAGGGAGGTGGATCAGGGGAGGGCAGTGGACATGGCCTATCTGGACTTCAGCAAGGCCTTTGACACTGTGCCACATAGAAGACTATTGCACAAACTGGGGAATATGGGTGTGGGCAGGACAGTAGTGTGCTGAGTAGGTAACTGGCTGGGTGGCAGGACACAGAGGGTGGTGGTAAATGGCTGTCACTCCATAGAGGGAAGAGTGACCAATGGGGTACCACAGGGATCAGTGCTGGGACCAGTCCTATTCAATATCTTCATCAGTGACATTGCGCAGGACCTAGAAGGCAGAATTTCACTGTTCGCTGATGACACAAGGCTCTGTAACAGAGTAGACACACCAGAGTGTGTAGACAGAATGAGAAGGGACCTGCAGAAACCTGAAGAATGGTCAGGGTTTTGGCAGTTGAAATTCAATGCAAGGAAGTGCAAGATAATGCATATGGGGCACAAAAACCCTGGCACAATATATCAGTTGGGGGGTAAGGATATAGTATGTACCAAGCAGGAAAGGGATCTTCGGGTTATCATCTCTGATGACCTCAAGGCAGGGAAACAGTGTGACAAGGCAGCAGGTAAAGCAAATAGGATGCTGGGATTCATAGGCAGGGGCATCACCAGCAGGAAAAGGGAGGTCATAATTCCACTATACAAGACACTAGTGAGGCCCCACCTGGAGTACACTGTACAGTTCTGGAGACCTTACCTATGTAAGGACATAGACAGGATAGAGAAGGTTCAGAGGAGGGCAACAAAGATGGTGCATGGATTGCATCACAAGTCCTATGAGGACAGGTTGAAGGAACTGAACATGTACTCCCTGGAGGAGAGGAGGGAGAGAGGGGATATGATAGAGACATACAAGTATTTTACAGGGAGGAACAGAGTACAGGAATACACTATTTTAAGCGAAAAAGATGTTCCAGGACTAGAGGGCATGAGATGAAGTTGGAGGGAGGATGATTCAGAGGAAACGTGAGGAAGAATTTCTTCACAGAATGGATGGTGGACAAGTAGAACACCCTGCCAGAGGAAGTGGTGGGGGCTGAAACAATCATGGGATTTAAGAATGCATGGAATAGACATAAAGGAATTCTGGAGGTCAGGGGTAAGGGGCAACAGACTTCTTGGAAAACATATACTGAACTTAACAAGCTCAAATGGGCAGACTGGGTGGGCCATAGGCCCTTATCTGCCGACACTGACTATGTATCTATGTATCTATGTATGTCTACCATCTTTCTGTTATGGGCTTCTTCTGTTTACCCGTACTTCCAAGGTACATCTCTCTAGGTGGACTGTTGCCTACAATAACATTTGCCATTTTGCACTAGCAGCCCCTCGCCTCACTCACCATTGTGATCTATATGCTAAACTCAACTGTCTCTCCCTGTCCAATTACATGAATTTTGTATGGGGGGCTTCACAGGCAAGGTTATGGGCACAGGCACCCCCCCGGATTGGCGGAACTCATTGCACTGGCTCCCTCCACTTTCTACTCCTTAAGGTCTCTGGGCCCCGCTATCCTCAAGGTTCCTGCAAAGTGCACCCAAATGGGGGACAGGGATTTTGCATCATATGCCCCCAGATTTTGGAACTTCCTGCTCATCCAGATCTGGTTCTCCCCCTCCCAGGTATGCCTACGGTCCTCCCTGTGGACACACTTGAAGCTCGCCTTGGTATGTGACTGTCTTAAACCCCCATGATTCCCTTGTTGTCCTTGGTCACCTGCACGGTACTTCAGCATATCATCTCCTGTACCTCTGGCTTTGGTCCTGCTCTGCTGTCTGCCTGTCTGGGTGTGGCCCTATGCTAAATGTATAGATGTGTAAACTTCTTGGCCCAGATATTCAAAAGAGTTGAGCCATGTGCAATAGGGTTGCACCTGCGCAAGTCAGAAATTTCGCCATTCTGTGATATTCAGCAGGAGGCAGTTGCGCCCCCGAAGTCATGCTGAGCAACAGCACAATGATAATGAAGGCATGCGCAACTGAAGGGGGAGGAACCATGCATAAATGGCGCGGTGCGATATTCAACGACTTGCGCCATGCGCAACAGGGGAGCAAGCGGAAGTTGTGCCATAGAAGAAATGAGCCAAAATAAAAAGGAGCAAGGGAGAGGCGCAAGAACGCTACAGGGAAGGCACATGAGGCAGAACCCTAGCCACACAGACAGGGCAGGAGGGACACACAGGGCAGGCCAGGGAAAGGGCACCCTGAACACAGAGGCACAGGGAAGGTGTGGGGAGACACAGCCAGTGCAGAAGGGGGAAGTGCCACACAGCACACAGGCCACCGGTGCAGGGGAAGTAGCAGTGAGGACAGTGGGGGGAATACAGGAACAGCTGCCGGGGGGGTGAACACAAGCCAGGGACATGGCCAGTGCCACCTTCCAGATGGAGGCCGTTATGAGGGGGGTGAGAAGGCAGGCAGTGGGGGGGCGTGGCTGTGGAAGAGCCCATCGGTGGTATGCCCCCAACAGGCAGTACCGAGCCCACACCAGCTTCGAGCTGTACACTGATACTGAGATTGTGGGCTGGTACCGCCTGAATAGGGCAATTCTGAGGCAGCTCTGTGAGCTGTGCAGTGATGTGATGCAGGCACCCACACGACGGAGCCATGCCCTGTCAGTTTAGACTAAAGTGACAGCTTGCATGTGCTTCCTCGCTACGTGTACCTTCCAGAGACTAATTGGGGATACCACAGACATAACCCAGTTGGCCACGTCATGCCACCTCACCCAATTCCTCAGCGCACTGCTGCCACATGCTGCAGAGTACATCCATTTCCTCAGCACACCAGCGGAGCGCACAGCAAACATACAGGAGTTCCACAGAGTAGCACGTGTGCCTGGCATGCAAGGGACAATAGACTGCGCCTATGTGGCCATACACACACCACCTGGCCCCGAGGGAGCCACATACATCAATCGCAAGGGCTATGCCAGCATCAACTGCCAGGTGATGTGTGATGCCAGGGGGCACACAATCAATGTCTATGCCACGCACCCTGGGGGAGCACACAATGTCTTCATCTGGCACCAGTCCACACTGTACCACAGATTCAAGAGTGGGGACATCCCCACTGGACACCTACTGGGTGAGTATGAAAACCACATGGACACAGGTGTTGTGCCCTTGTGTATGGGTGGGTGTCTGTCCATGCACTGTGTGGCATCCGGTGTGGTGCATGCTTCCACGCACCACTGTGGGTGTCTGTGCTGGCTGTTGTGGCCAGTGCTGGGTCAGGGTGTGTCACTGGGATACTGTGAAGGGTGCTGTACCACTGGTGGTGGTGTCTGGGGCAAGCCCTGTCACGTGTGGGGTACCTCATGTGCTGACGCATGGTTGGTCTCTCAGCAGTACCTCGAGGGGATTGTGCATGGTGGTGCTGTGTATGCCATTGTTGCATTGCTGTGTGCTGCCACCCGCTGATGGGTGCTCGTGGTAGGGCTGCCTTGCCTGGTGCTGTGGTGCACAGGGTTGCAGTGTCACAGTCGGGGCAGTGGCATGCACAGGGTTTCCTGCAGTGGTGGTCACTGCTCCTGGGGACGGTGTCTGGGGGTCACGGTGCAGGGTGTGCTCTGCATTGGGAGGATGGTGTGGCACGGGGTGGTCGGCCCTCCTTGTGTGCCAGTCACAGCTTGCTGGGGGGTGTGATGGAGCACCATGCCCAGCTGTGGGTTGGTTGCTTGTCTCCATGGGCCGGTGGTTATTCCAGCCCTCCTCCAGTTATGCAGTGCATGGGGTGTGGGGGGGACGATGTCTGTTCTGCTGTGCGTTCCTGTGCCCATCTGTGGCATGGGTGGTGGGCCCCTACATCCCTGGTTGTGCAGTTGCATTGCTCTGCTGCTGGGGGGTGTCTCTGGTTGTGCTATGGCGCCTCTGGGCTGCTCAGCTGAACATCCCTTGTTGCGCTATGGTGTAGCTGGTACGATATTCAGTCGTCAGCTGTAGGCGCAGTTTGGTCTGCTCCATTTTTGAATATCGCGCCTCTTGCGCATGGGCGCAATGAACTTGCGCTTGCTCCTCCTATGCACTTTTTGGACGCAGTTTGAATATCTGGGCCCCTGTATTTATCTGTAAATACTGCTGTGATCAATGTAATAATGACTCTGTATTGATTTATATTTGACTGTACCACTGTTGAAAACTGAGTTATCTTCTATGTACGTTATGCTTCTTCTGGCTTCAGTGTATTTGCCTTACTGGCTTCAAGTCGTACTCTGTATGTTCTTTTACTTCCTGTACTCTCCCGGGTCATACCTGAAAATAGGCATATGTTTTGTCTAGTCTACTTACCTGGTAAACAAAAGCTAAATAAATAAATGCATTGTATCCTGCAAAACTAACCACCTCCCTCATGTAAGCTATCCAGAAAAAACAGCCCCACCCTGTCATGTATTATATCCTGCAAAACCAGACCCCTCCCTTATGTTTTCTATCATGGAAAACAAAACACACTCCCTCATGTATTGTGCCCTGCAAAACTAACCCCACTCCCACATGTATTGTATTCTGCAAAACCAACCCCATTTCCTCATGAATGTTATCCTGCAAAACCAACCCCACTCCCTTATGTATTGTGTCCTGCAAAACTATCCCAACTCCCTCATGTATTGCATTCTGCAAAACAAAGCACCCACCCTCATGTACTGTATCCTACAAAACCAACCCCACTCCCTCATGTGTTGAATCCTGCAAAACCAAACCCACTCCCTCATCTATTGTATTCTGCAAACCCAAACCCACTCCCTCATGTATCGTATCCTGCAAAACTAACCCCATTCCCTCAGGTATTGTATCGCGCAAAACCAGACCCCCTTCCCCATGTATTGTGTCCTGCAAAACCAACCCCATTCCCTCATGTATTGTATCCTGGAAAACTAACTCCTTTCCATCATTTATTGTATACTCCAAAAAAAAACACTCCCTCATATGTTGTATCCTTCAAAACCAACCACACTCACTCATGCACTGTGTACTCCAAAAACAACCCCACTCCCTCATATATTCTATCCTGCAAAACCAACCCTTCATCATGTATTATGTCCGGCAAAACTAACTCTATTCCCCTCATGTATTGTGTGCTCAAAAAAAATCACTCCCTCATGTATTGTGACTTGCAAAACCAACCACACTCGTCATGCATTGAATCCTCCAAAACCAACCCCACCCCCTCATGTGTTGTATCCTCCAAAACCAACCCCACTCCCTCATGTGTTGTATCCTCCACAACCAGTCCCACTCCCTCGTGTGTTGTATCCAGCAAAACCAACCCCACTCCCTCATGTGTTGTATCCTCCACAACCAGTCCCACTCCCTCGTGTGTTGTATCCTCCAAAACCAACCCACTCCCTCATGTGTTGTATCCTCCAAAACCAACCACACTCCCTCATGTATTGTACCCTACTAAACCAACCACACTCCCTCATGTATTGTACCCTACAAAACCAACCCCACTGCCTCATGTGTTGTATCCTCCACAACCAGTCCCACTCCCTCATGTGTTGTATTCTGGAAAACCAGACCCACTCCCTCGTGGGCTGTATCCTCCAAAACCAACCACACTTCCTCATGTATTGTATCCTGCAAAACCAACCACACTTCCTCAGGTCTTGTATCCTCCAAACCCAAACACACTTCCTCATAAGTCATATCCTCCAAACCAGCCCCACTCTCCCATGTGTTGTATGCTCCAATACCAACCCTTCCACGTGTACTGTATCCTGCAAAGCCAACATCATTCCCGCATGTATTCTATCCTGGTAAAACCAACCCCATGCTCTTATGTACTGTATCCTACAAAACCAAGCCCATTCACTCACGTACTATATCGTGAAAAATCAACTCCATTTCCTCATGTCCCATATCCTGTAAAATGAACCCCACTCCCTCATGCATTCCATCCTATAAAACCAATTCTATTCTCTCATGTACTGTATCCTACAAAAATAAACCCCATTCACTGATGTACTGTATCCTGCAAAACCAACACCACTCCCTCATGTATTGTATTCTGCAAAATAAACCCCATTCCCTCAGGTATTCCGTTGTACAAAACCAACCCTATTTACTCATGTACTGTAGCCTGCAAAACTAACCACATTCCCTCCTGACTTCTATCCTGCAAAACCAACACCATTCTCTCATGTACTGTATCCTACAAAACCAACACCATTCACTCATGAACTGCATCCTGCAAAACCAACCCCATTCTCTCATGTATTGTATCCTGCAAAATCAACACCACTCCCTCATCTATTGTATTCTGCAAAACAAACCCCATTCCCTCACATATTCTGTCCTAAAAAAAAAACAACTCTATTCACTCATGTACTATATCCTGCACAACCAAACCCTTTCCCTCAAGTATTCTATCACGCAAAACCAACACCACTCCCTCATGTATTGTATCCTGCAAAAGCAACCCTACTCCCTCATCTATAATATCCTACAAAATCAACCCTACTCCCTTATGTACTGTATCCTCCAAAACCAAAACCATTCCCTCGTGTATTGTGTGCTGCAAAAAACCAACACTACTCCCTCATGTATTGTATTCTACAAAACAAACCCCTTTCCCTCAGGTATTCTATCCTAACAAATCAACCCCATTCAGTCATGTACTATTTCCTACAAAACCAACCCCTCTTGCTCATGTATTGTATCCTACAAAACCAGCCCCTCTCACTCATGTATTGTATCCTGCAAAACCAACCCAGCACCTTCATGTATTGTATCTTGAAAAAACAACCGCACTCACTCATCTGTTGTATCCTGCAAAACCAACCCCACTCACTCATGTATTGTATCCTGAAAAAACAACCCCAGTCACTCATGTATTGTATCCTGCAAAACCAACCCCATTGCCTCATGTATTGTATCCTGCAAAATCAACACCACTCTCATGTATTGCATCCTACAAAACTAAACACCACTTCCTCATGCATTGTGTCCTGCAAAATCAACCTCACTCACTCAAGTATTGTTTCCTGAAAAACCAAACCCACTCCCTCATGTATTCTAACCTGAAAAACCATCCCCATTAACTTGTGTACTGTAGCCTGCAAAACCAACCCAATTCCCTCATGTATTGTATACTACAAAACCAGCGCCATACCATCATGTATTTTATCCTCCAAAAGGAACACCATTCCCTCATGTAGTCTATCCTGCAAAACGTACCCCATTGCCTCATGTATTGCATCCTACAAAACCAACCCCTCTCACTCATGTATTGTATCCTGCAAAACCAACCCAGCACCTTCATGTATTGTATCTTGAAAAAGCAACCGCACTCACTCATCTATTGTATCCTGCAAAACCAACCCCACTCACTCATGTATTGTATCCTGCAAAACCAACACCACATTCTCATCTACTGTATTCGGCAAAACCAACACCACTCTCTCATGTACTGTATTCTGCAAAACAAACGCCATTCCCTCGGGGATTCTATCCTTCAAAACCAACCCCATTCACTCATGTACTTTTTCCGACAAAACCAGCCCCTCTAACTCATGTATTGCATCCTGCAAAACCAAACCTGCACCCACATGTATTGTATCCTGAAAAAACAACCCCACTCACTCATGTATTGTATCCTGCAAAACCAACCCCATTCCCTCATGTATTGCATCCTACAAAACCAACACCACTTCCTCATGCATTGTGTCCTGCAAAATCAACCTCACTCACTCATGTATTGTTTCCTGCAAAACCAAACCCACTCCCTCATGTATTCTAATCTGAAAAACCATCCCCATTCACTTGTGTACTGTATCCTGCAAAACCAACCCAATTCCCTCATGTGTTGTATACTGCAAAACCAGCGCCACGCCATCATGTATTTTATCCTCCAAAAGGAACACCATTCCCTCATGTAGTCTATCCTGCAAAACGTACCCCATGGCCTCATGTATTGTATCCTGCAAAACTAACCTCATTCCCTCATTTATTCTATTCTTCAAACACAACCCCATTCACTCATGTACTGTATCCTGCTAAACCAACACTCTCATCTATTGTATCCTGCAAAACCAACACCACTCACTTCCGTATTGTATCCTGCAAAACCAACCCCACTCACTCATGTACTGTATCCTGCAAAAGCAACCTCACTCACTCATGCACTGTATCCTGCAAAACCAACCCCATTCACTCATGTACTGTATCCTGCAAAACCAACCCCACTCACTCATGTACTGTATCCTGTAAAACCAACTCCACTCACTCATGAATTGTATCCTGCAAAACCAACCCCACTCACTCATGTACTGTATCCTGCAAAATCAACCCCATTCCTTCATGTATTGCATCCTGCAAAACCAACCACTTCCTCATGAATTGTATCCTGCAAATAAAACTCCATTCACTCAGGTATTCTATCCTACAAAACCAACCCCATTCACTCATGTCATCAATCCTGCAAAATCATGCAAAACTGGTCGATACCAGTCCATTTACAGAAGAAAGGGTTCTGAAAGAACTAATAAAATTGAAGGTGGACAAAGCAATGGGGCCTGATGGGATTCACCCAAGAATTCTAAAAGAACTAAGGGTAGAACTAGTGACACCGCTGACTACTCTCTTTAACAAATCATGGGAGGATGGGGTGGTACCCGAGGACTGGAGGAGGGCAGATGTGATTCCTCTTCACAAAAGTGGGAGCAGGACAGAGGCAGGAAACTACAGACCAGTTAGTTTGACCTCAGTGGTAGGGAAAATGATGGAATCACTTCTAAAGGAAAGAATTGTTGAGTACCTAGAGGCCAGTGGGTCACAGGACCCAAGGCAGCATGGATTCACGAGGGGAAGGTCTTGTCAGACGAATCTAATAGATTTCTTTGACTGGGTGACCAAAGTAGTAGACCAGAGAGGGGCTATAGACATGGCCTACCTAGATTTTAGCAAGGCATTTGATACTGTCCCACACAAAAGATTAATACACAAGATAGCCAGCCTTGGAGTGGGTCCCAAGGTGGTAGTCTGGATAAAAAATTGGCTATACAACAGGACACAAAGGGTAGTAGTAAATGGAGCACACAGTGAAGAAAGGAGGGTTACTAGCGGGGTACCGCAGGGTTCAGTACTGGGACCGGTCCTTTTTAATGTCTTTATAAGTGACATTGCAGAGGAACTGGAAGGAAAAGTATGTCTCTTTGCAGATGACACAAAGATCTGCAACAGGGTTGATATGCAAGATGGAGTGGAAAGGATGAGAAGGGACTTGGCAAGGTTGGAGGAATGGTCAAATGTATGACAGCTCAGATTCAATGCAAAGAAGTGCAAGATAATGCACATGGGAAACAAAAACCCAGGGGAAGAGTACACAATGGGGGGTGAGATACTGACAACAGTAAAAATAGAAAGGGACCTAGGGGTAATTATATCAGATGACCTAAAGGTGGGCAAGCAATGTGAGAAGGCAGTAAGAAAAGCTGGGGGGATACTGGGATGCATAGGAAGAGGCATCAATAGTAGAAAACAGGAAGTTGTTATCCTTCTGTACAGACAGTTGGTGAGACCCCATCTGGAGTACTGTATGCAGTTCTGGAGACCCCATCTCCGCAAAGACATAGACAGAGTATAGGCTGTCCAGAGGAGGCCAACCAAAATGGTGCAGGGTCTGCACCAGAAGACATACGAAGAAAGACTAAAGGAGCTTAATATGTATACTCTTGAGGAAAGAAGGGAGAGAGGGGACATGATAGAAACTTTCAAGCACCTCAAGGGAATTAACAAAGTCCAAGAGGGTAGCATCTTTCAGAAAAAGAGATGTGCAAGAACAAGGGGGCACAGTTTGAAGATAGAGGGGGGATGGCTCAGGGGTAATGTGAGGAAGTATTTTTTCACTGAGAGGGTTGTGGATGTATGGAACAGCCTCCCTGAGGAGGTCGTGGAGTCAAGAACAGTGGGGGACTTCAAGAATGCATGGGACAGGCATAAGGCAGTCCTAGTGGGGGGGGTAAGAGGAAGTATGCTGTTGGTTAGCGAGGAGCTGCAGCTTATCTGTTAGGTAGGAAAATGGGCAGACTAGGTGGGCCAAGCAGTCCTTATCTGCCGTCAAATTCTATGTTTCTATGTTTCTATTCCCTCTCACTCAAGTATTGTATCCTGCAAAACCAACCCAGCACCCTCATGTATTGTATCCTGAAAAAACAACCCCACTCACTCATGTACTATATCCTGCAAAACCAACCCCACTCACTTATGTTTTGTATCCTTCAAAACCAACCCCATTCCGTCATGTACTGTATCCTGCAAAACCAAAGCCACTCACTTATGTTTTACATAGAAACATAGATTTTGACAGCAGATAAGGACCGCTTGCCCCACCCAGTCTGCCCATTTCCCTATCTAATGGATAAGCTGCAGATCCTAGTTAACCAGCAGCCTACTTCTTCATACCCCCAACCCCTAGAATTGCCTTATGACTGTCCCATGCATGCTTGAATTCCACCACTGTTTTTGACTCCACAACCTCCTCGGGAGGCCGTCCATGCATCCACAACCCTCTCTGTGAAAAAAATACTTCCTTAAATTACCTCTGAGCCGCCCCTTCTATCTTCAAATTGTGCCCCCTTGTTCTTGCACACCTCTTTTTTTGAAAGATGCTACCCTCTTGGACTTTGTTGATTCCCTTGAGGTACTTGAAAGTTTCTATCATGTCCCCCCTCTCTCCTTTCCTTGAGGCTATACATATTCAGCTCCTTAAGTCTCTCTTCATATGTCTTCCGGTGCAGACCCTGCACCATTTTAGTTGCCCTCCTCTGGACAGCCTCCATCCTGTCTATGTCTTTGCGGAGATTGGGTCTCCAGAACTGCATGCAGTACTCCAGATGGGGTCTCACCAACTGTCAGTACAGAGGGATAACTTCCTGTTTTCTACTGGTGATGCCTCTCCCTATGCATCCCAGTATCCCCCCAACCCTCCTTCAAGCCCTCTCACATTGCTTTCCCACCTTTAGGTCATCTGATATGACTACCCCCAGGTCCCTTTCCATTTTTGTTGTTGCTAGTATCTCACCCCCCATTGTGTACTCTTCCCCTGGGTTTTTGTTTCCCAGGTGCATTACCTTGCACTTCTTAGCATTGAATCTAAGCTGCCATACATTTGACCATTCTTCTAACCTTGCCAAGTCCCTTCTCATCTTTCCACCCCACATTGTGCATCAACTCTGTTGCAGATCTTTGTGTCATCTGCAAAGAGACATACTTTGAAGAGGACCGATCCTAATACTGAACCCTGCAGTACCCCACTAGTAACCCCCCTTTCTTCAGAGTGGACTCCATTTACTATTACTCTCTGTGTCCTATTCTCCAGCCAGTTCTTTACACAGGCTGTCATCTTGGGACCCACTCCCAGGCTGGCTAACTTGTAATTAATCTTTTGTGTGAGACTCTGTCAAATGCCTTGCTAAAGTCTAGGTAGGCCATGTCCACAGCCCTCCTGATCTACTACTTTGGTTACCCAGTCAAAGAAATCTATCAGATTTGTCTGGCATGACCTTCCCGCTGTAAATCCATGCTGCCTTGGGTCCTGAGCCCTCTGGCCTCTAGATACTCAACAATTCTTTCCTTCAGAAGTGATTCCATCATTTTCCCTACCACTGAGGTTAAACTAGCAGGTCTGTAGTTTTCTGCTTCTGCCTTGCTCCCACTTTTGTGAAGGGAATCACATCTGCCCTTCTCCAGTCCTCGGGTACCACCCCATCCTCCCATGATTTGTTAAAGAGGGTAGTCAGTGGTTTCACTAGTTCTACCCTTAGTTTTTCAGAATTCTGGGATGAATCCCATCAGGCCCTATTGCTTTGTCCACCTTCAGTTTTAAGAGTTCTTTCAGAACCCTTCTTCTTAAATGGGCTTAGTATCAACTTCTGTATCCAGAGTGTTTCTACTGTTTGTTTTAGGTACCTCCCCACTTCATTTGTAAATACTGAGCAAAATATTTGTTTTGTATCTCTGCCTTTCACAGTCACCCTCTGCCCACCCTCCTCCTCTTTATTAAGCCTCACTAACCCTCCCTTGGTCTTCCTTGCTCCCTGATGTACCTATAAAGGTTTTATCCCTTCTTAACTTAGTTGGCTATCTTTTCCTCGGTTTGGGCCTTTGCTGTTCTGACTGCCTTCCAGCTTCCTTTTGCTTTAACTGATACAGTTCTCTGTCCTGCTCCTTCTGTGATTCCTTGTACTTCCTGAATGCTTTCTTTTTCTCTTGAACCTTCACTGCCACTTCCTTTGAGAACCATAGTGGTTTCTTACATCGTTTTGTTTTGTTTATTTGCTTCACACAAAGGCTTGTTACCTCTGTGATGGCAGTTTTTATTATTCCCCATTGTTCTTCCACCCCTCCTTCCTGCCAATTTGCTAGTGCATTCTTTAGGCACGCACCCATTTGGCAAAGTCAGCCCTCCTAAAGTCCAGTACTTTTGCCTTTGTATGGCTTGACTCAATTGCTGTGTTTATTGTGAACCAATACACAATACACAATATTGTGTATCCTGCAAAACCAACCCCATTCCCTCATGTACTGTATCCTGCAAAATCAACACTACTTCCTCATGTATTGTATCCTGCAAAACAAACCACAGTCTCCATTGTAGAGTATCCTGCAAAACTAAATCTAATCCCTCATGTATTGAATCCTGCAAAACCAACACTACTCCCTCATCAATTGTATCCTGCAAAACCAAACCCACTCCCTCATGTACTGTATCCTGAAAACCTAACCCCACTCCCTCATGTATTGCATGCTGCAAAACCAAATCCACTCCCTCATGTACTGTATGCTGCAAAACTAACCTCACTCCCTCATGTATTGTATCATCCAAAACCAGACCCCTTCCCCCATGTATTGTGTCCTGCAAAACCAAGCCAATTCCCTCTTGTATTGTATCCTGCAAAACTAACCCCATTCCCTCATTTATTGTATACTCCAAAAAAAAACACCTCCTCATGTGTTGTATCCTCCAAAACCAACCCCACTCCTTCATGTTTGTATCCTACAAAACTAACCCCATTCCTTCATGTATTGTATACTCCCCCCCAAAAAAAAACACTCCCTCATGTATTTTATCCTGCAAAACCAACCTCACTCCCACATGTATTCTTTTCTTCAAACACAACCCCATTCACTCATACTGTATACTGTATCCTGGTAAACCAACACTCTCTCATGTACTGAATCCTGCAAAACCAACCTCTCTCCCTCATGTATTGTGACCTGCAAAACCAGCCCCACTCCCTCAGGTGTTATATCCTCCAAAACCAATCACACTCCCTCATATATTCTATCCTACAAAACCAACCCTTCCTTGTGTATTGTACCCTGCAAAACTAACCCCATCCCGTCATGTATTGTATACTTCAAAAACAACCCCACTCCCTCATGTATTGTATCCCACAAAACCAACCCTTCCTCATGTATTGTGCCCGGCAAAACCAACTCCACTCCCTCATGTATTGTACCCTGCAAAACTAACCCCATCCCGTCATGTATTGTATACTTCAAAAACAACCCCACTCCCTCATTTATTGTATCCTACAAAACCAAGCCCACTCCCCCACGTATTGTGTGCTGCAAAACCAAAATCACTTCCACATGTATTGTATCCTGGAAAACCATATCTCCTCCCTTATGTATTATAGCCTGCAAAACCAACCAACCTCCGTCATGTATTGTGTCCATCAAAACCAACCCAATTTACTCATGTACTGTATCATGCAAAACTAACCCCACTGCCTCATGTATTATATCCTGCAAAACCAACCCCACTCCCATATGTACTGTATCTTGCTAAACCAACCCTATTCTCTCATGTATTGTATACTGCAAAACCAGTCCCACACCGTCATATACTGTATCCTGCAAAACCAACACCATTCCCTCATGTACTCTGTCCTGGTATAGCCAACCCCATGCTCTCATGTACTGTAACTTATAGAACCAAGCCCATTCACTCACGTGCTATATCCTAAAAAAACAACTCCATTTCCTCATGTCCCATATCCTGCTAAACAAACCTCACTCCCTCACACATTCTATCCTATAAAACCAACCCTATTCTGTCATGTACTGTATCCTACAAAACCAACCCCATTCGCAGATGGACTGTATCCTGCAAAACCAACCCCATTCAGTCATGTCTTCCATCCTGCAAAACCAACCACATTTTCTCATGTACTGTACCCAACAAAACTAACCCCATTAACTCATGTACTGTATCTTACAAAATCAACCCCATTCCCTTGTGTCTTCTATCCTGCAAAACCAAACCCATTATATTATGTACTGCATCCTACAAAACCAACCCCATTCACTCATGTACTGTATCCTGCAAAACCAACTATTTTCCCTCCTGTCTTCTATCATGCAAAAATAAACGCCATTCTCTCATGTACTGTATCCTGCAAAACCAACCTCATTCTCTTATGTATTCTATCCAACAAAACCAACCCCGTTCACTCAAGTACTATATCCTGCAAAACCAACCCCTCTTGCTCACGTACTGTATTCTACATTACTATCCCCACTCCCTCGTGTATTGTATCCTGCAAAACCAACCCACTCACTCATGTATTGTATACTGCAAAACCAATACCACCCTCTCAGCTATTGTATCCTGCAAATCCAACAGCACTTTCCCATGTATTGTATTCTGCAAAACCAACCCCATTCACTCATGCACTTTATCCTACAAAACCAACCCCACTCCCTCTGATGTTGTATCACCCCAAACCAACCCCACTCCCTCATGTGTTATATCCTCCAAAACCAACCCCACTTCCTCATGTGTTGAATCTTTCAAAATCAACCCCACTCCCTCATGAGTTGAAGCCTGCAAAACCAACCCAGCTGCCTCATGTATTCTGTCCTGCAAAACCAACCCATTTTCCTCATGTACTGTATCCTGCAAAACCAACCCCACTCCCTCATGCATTGTATCCTGCAAAATCAGACCACTTCCCTCATGTATTGTATCCTGGAAAATCAACCTCATTCCTTCATGTATTGTATCCTGCAAAACCAACCCCACTCTCTCATGTATTGTATCCTGCAAAACAAACCCCATTTCCTCAAGTATTCTATCCTACAAAATGAACCCCATTCACTCATGTACTGTATCCTGCAAAACCAACCCTTCTCACTCATGTACTGTATCCTACAAAACCAGCCCCTTTCTCTCATGTATTGTATCCTGCAAAACCAACCCATCCCCTCATCTATTGTATCCTCCACAACCAACACCACTCTCTCATGTATTGTATCCTGCAAAACTAATACCACTCCCTCATGTATTGTGTCCTTCAAAATCCACCAGTCCCCATTGTACAGTATCCTGCAAAACTAATTCCATTCCCTCACATATTGTATCCTACAAAACCAACACTACACCCTCATCAATTGTAACCTGCAAAACCAAACCCACTCCCTCATGTGCTGTATGCTACAAAACTAACCCCACTACCTCATGTATTGTATCATCCAAAACCAGACCCCTTCCCCCATTTATTGTGTCCTGCAAAACCAACCCCATTCCCCCATGTATTTTTTTTAGTTGTTTACCCAGGAGTAGGACACTAAGCTGAAAGCTTTTTTACAGGTGCAACCTGGGAGTATAGGGAACTTAACTGACTTCCTCAGGGTCACACAGTATGCAAGTGGAAGCTGTGGGATTCAAACCAAGGTCTGATCTGTTGGATGTCACCAGATTTGCAGCTCAGAGCCTTAAACCACTGCACTATACTGCCTCCCTGTATTGTATCCTGCAAAACTAACCTCATTCCCTCATTTGTTGTATAATCAAAAAAAAAAACACTTCCTCATGTGTTGTATCCTCCAAAACCAACCCCACTCCTTTATGTATTGTATCATGCAAAACTAACCCCATTCTCTCACGTATTGTATACTCCAAAACCCCCACTCCCTCATGTATTGTGATCTGCAAAACCAGTCCCACTTCGTCATGTGCTTTATCCTCCAAAACCAGCCAAACTCCCTCATGTGTTGTATCCTCCAAAACCAATCACACTCTCTCATGTATTGTATCTCACAAAACCAACCCTTCTCGCGTATTGTGTCTGGCAAAACCAACCCCACTCCTTCATGCTCTGTCTCCTTGCAAAACTAACCCCATCCCTTCATGTATTGTACACTTCAAAAACAGCCCCTCTCCCTCATATATTGTATCCTACAAACCCAACCCTACTCCATGTATTGTGTCCTGCAAGACCAAAACCACTCCCACATGTATTGTATCCTGCAAAACCAGTTCCCCATCCTTATGTATTATAGACTGCAAAACCAATCCAGCTCCATCATGTACTGTGTTCTGCAAAACTAACCCACTCCCTCATCTATTTTGTCCTACAAAACCAACCCCACTCCCTCATGTATTGTATCCTGCAAAACTAACCCCACTCCCCCATGTATTGTATCTTGGAAAACCATCCTCACTCCCTCATATATTGTATCCTGCAAAATCAGACCCCCTCCCTCATGTATTGTATCCTGCAAAACCAAACCCACTCCCTCATGTATTGTATCCTGCAAAACCAACACCATTCCCATATGTATTGTATCCTGCAAAACCAACCCCATTTCCTCATGTACTGTATCCTGCAAAACTAGCCCCACTCCCTCATCTATTATGTCCTGCAAAACCAACCCCACTCCCCCATGTATTGTATCATGGAAAACCATCCTCACTCCCTCATATATTGTATCCTGCAAAACCAGACCCCTCCTTCATGTATTGTATGCTGCAAGACTAACCCCACTCCCTCATGTATTGTATCCTGGAAAACCAACACCACACCAATAAGTACTGTATCCTGCAAAACCAACCCCATTCCCCCATGTACTGTATACTCCAAAACTAACTACATTCTCTCATGTATTGCATCCAGCAAAACAAAACCTATTCTCTCATGCATTGTATACTGTAAAACCAGCCCCACACCATCATATATAGAATCCTGCAAAACCAACACCATTCCCTCATGTATTCTATCCTGGCAAAACCAATCCCGTGCTCTCATGTACTGTATTCTACAAAACCAAGCCATTCACTCATGTACTACATCCTGAAATAACAACTCCATTTCCTCATGTCCCATATCCTATAAAATGAACCCCACTCTTTCCATCCTGCATAATAAACCCCATTCAGTCATGTCTTCAATCCTACAAAACCAACCCTATTCTCTTATGTACTGTATCCTACAAAACCAACCCCATTCACTCATGTACTGTATCCTGCAAAACTAACCCCATTCCTTATGTAGTGTATCCTGCAAAATCAACACCACTCCCTCATGTATTATATTCTGCAAAACAAACCCCATTTTCTCAGATATTCTGTCCTACAAAACCAGACTCATTTACACATGTACTGTATCCAGCAAAACCAAACCCATTCCCTCATGTCTTCTATCCTGCAAAACCAACCCCATTGTCTCATGTACTGTATCCTGCAAAACTAACCCCATTCCCTCATGTAGTGTATCCTGCAAAATCAACACCACTCCCTCAGGTATTATATTCTGCAAAACAAACCCCATTCTCTCAGATATTCTGTCCTACAAAACCAGCCTCATTTACACATGTTCTGTATCCAGCAAAACCAAACCCATTCCCTCATGTCTTCTATCCTGCAAAACCAACCCAATTGTCTCATGTACTGTATTCTACAAAACCAACCCCATTCACTCATGTATTACATACTCCAAATAAAACCACTCCCTCATGTATTGTATCCTGTAAACCAACCTCACTCCCTCATGTATTCTATTCTTCAAACACAACCCCATTCACTCATGTACTGTATCCTGCTAAACCAACACTCTTTCATCTATTGTATCATGCAAAACCAACACCACTCACTCAGGTACTGTATCCTACAAAAACAACCCCGCTTCCTCAGGTACTGTATCCTGCAAAACCAACCCAGCACCTTCATGTATTCTATCCTGCAAAGGCAACCTCACTAACTCATGTACTGTATCCTGCAAAACCAACCCCATTCACTCGTGTACTGTAACCTGCAAAAGCAACCCCACTCACTCATGTACTGTATCCTGCAAAACCAACCCCATTCACTCATGTACTGTATCCTGCAAAACCAACACCATTCACTCATGTATTGTATCCTGCAAAACCAACCCCACTCCCTCATGTATTGTGAAGGGACCTGCAGAAACTTGAAGAATGGTCAGGGGTTTGGCAGTTGAAATTCAATGCAAGGAAGTGCAAGATAATGCATATGGGGCACAAAAACCCTGGCACAATATATCAGTTGGGGGGTGAGGATATAGTATGTACCAAGCAGGAAAGGGATCTTGGGGTTATCATCTCTGATGACCTCAAGGTAGGGAAACAGTGTGACAAGGCAGCAGGTAAAGCAAATAGGATGCTGGGATGTATAGGCAGTGGCATCACCAGCAGGAAAAGGGAGGTCATAATTCCACTATACAAGACACTAATGAGGCCCCACCTGGAGTACAGTGTACAGTTCTGGAGACCATACCTATGTAAGGACATAGACAGGGTAGAGAAGGTTCAGAGGAGGGCAACAAAGATGGTGCATGGATCGCATCACAAGTCCTATGAAGACAGGTTGAAGGAACTGAACATGTACTCCCTGGAGGAGAGATAGAGAGGGGATATGATAGAGACATACAAGTATCTTACAGGGAGGAACAGGGTGCAGGAATACACTATTTTTAAGTGAAAAAGATGTTCCGGGACTAGTGGCATGGGATGAAGTTGGAGGGAGGACGATTCAGAGGAAACATGAGAAAGAATTTCTTCACAGAACAGGCGGTGGACAAGTGGAACACCCTGCCAGAGGAAGTGGTGGGGGCTGAAACAATCACAGGATTTAAGAATGCATGGGATAGACATAAAGCAATTCTGGAGGTCAGGGGTAAGGGGCAACAGACTTCAAGGAAAACATAAACTGAACTTACAAGCTCAAATGGGCAGACTGGGTGGGCCATAGGCCCTTATCTGCCGACACTGTCTATGTATCTATGTATCCTGCAAAACCAACCCCACTCACTCAAGTATTGTATCTTGTAAAATCAACCCCATTCCTTCACCTATTGTATCCTGCAAAATCAAACACTCCCTCATGTATTGTATCCTGCAATACAAACCCCATTCCCTCAGGGATTCTCTCCTGCAAAAAAATCCTTCTCACTCATGTACTGTATCCTACAAAACCAGCCCCTTTCACTCATTTATTGTATCCTGCAAAACCAACCCCACTGCCTCATGTACTGTATCCTGCAAAACCAAACCAACTCACTAATGTATTGTATCCTGCAAAACCAACCCCATTTCCGTCATGTATTGTATCCTGCAAAACTAACCCCCATTCCCTCATTTATTGTATACTCCAAAAAAAAAACCACTTCCTCATGAGTTGTATCCTCCAAAACCAACCCATCTCCTTTATGTATTGTATCCTGCAAAACTAACCCTATTCCCTCATGTATTGTGATCTGCAAAACCAGCCCCACTCCCTCATGTGTTGTATCTTCCAAAACCAACCACACTCCCTCATGTATTGTATTCCACAAAAAAAAACCCTTCCTTGTGTATTGCGTATGGCAAAACCAACCCCACTCCTTCATGTATTGCATACTTGAAAAACTAACCCCATCCATTCATGTATTGTATCCTACAAAAACAACCCCACTCCCCCATGTATTGAGTCCTGTAAAACCAAAACTACTCACACATGTATTGTATCCTGCAAAACCAGTTCCCCTCCCTCATGTATTATTGACTGCAAAACCTACCCACCTCCATCATGTACTGTGTTCTGCAAAACCATCCCCATTTCCTAATCTACTGTATCCTACAAAACTAACCCCGGCCCCCATGTACTGTACCGTGGAAAACCATCCTCACTCCCTTATATATTGTATCCTGCTAAACCAGACTCCCTCCCTCATGTATTGTATCCTGCAAAACCAAACCCACTCCCTCGTGTATTGTATCCTGCAAAACCAACACCACTCCCATATGTACTGTATCCTGCAAAACCAACCCCATTTCCTCATGTACTATATCCTGCAAAACTAATCCCACTCCTTCATCTATTGTGTCCTGCAAAACCAACCCCACTCCCCCATGTGTTGTATCCTGGAAAACAATCCTCGCTCCCCCATATATTGTATCCTGCAAAACCAGACACCTCCCTCATGTATTGTATCCTGCAAAACCAACCACATTCCCTCATGTATTGTATCCTGAAAAATCAACACCACGCTCATAAGTACTGTATCCTGCAAAACCAACCCCATTCTCTCATGTGCTGTATCCTCCAAAACTAACTACATTCTCTTACGTATTGTATCCAGCAAAACCAAACCTATTCTCTCATGTATTGTATACTGCAAAACCAGCCCCACACCGTCATATATTGTATCCTGCAAAGCCAACACCATTCCCTCATGTATTCTATTCTGGCAAAACCAACCCCAGCGCTCATGTACTGTATCCTACAAAACCATGCCCATTCACTCATGTACTACATCCTGAAAAACCAATTCCATTTCATCATGTCCCATATCCAGCAAAACCAACCCCACTCCCTCATGCATTCCATCCTGCAAAATCAACCCCATTTAGCCCATTTAGTCTTGGCAGAAGACACCAGGAGAAAGGACTGCTGTGTAACTGGACTTCTCTGCTGGGACTGAAGTACAAGAACTTTTGTACTTGGACCTTTAATTTAGGGTAAAAAAAAAACTAACGTACAAAACAAAAAAAAAGTGTGTGTGTTTGTCTGGGTTAACTGAACTGAATGGGTATCTGAACAGTTATCTAGGTGTAAATATCAGGTGATTGAAAGGACTTAACTGCTGTGAGGTTTAAATTACTGGTAGAAAGATCTAGTAAGTAAGGGGAGTGGCTTAGCTAGAAGGAAGCTACATTTAAAGACTGCCTTAGAAAGATTCTGCTAATATCTTGGCAGAAGACACCAGGAGAAAGGACTGCTGTGTGACTAGACTTCTCTGCTGGGACTATATTGCCCTCCTTCCCTTCCCTCCACCCCCCCACACAAAGCTAGTTCTATTTTAATAGGCACAGGATTTGACTGACAACAGGAACTTCCTGTTTGGGAGCGGAAGTGAGCGATCAGAGAACCACCAAAGACCCACCATCCTAGAAGGGCAAGAGTAGCTCTCCAGCCCCCTCTAGCTGCTGGGGTCTGCCTCTGAGCAAGTAAGTGGTCTACTGAGAAATATAGGATATTCTTGTCTCAGAACAGGACAATCAGGAGCTTAAAGGGCACACATGCAGAAAGTAAGGAGAGAGAAAAAAAAAACAGAGGAAAGAGTAAGGATTGAAAACAGTTAAGGGCCAGAAATAAGACATGACTGAGTGGTGCAGTGCAGTGGTTGTGGGCAGCAGTCTTCCGGGAGATGTTCTGGAGGATGCGGTGTTGTTCCATCTGCAGACACCTCTCTGGGCTGAGGGAGGAGGTTGCTCATCTCCAGGCTGAGTTGGCCAGAATTTGTGGGACCTCCTCTTCCATCCAGGGACCACCAGTGCCACTGCTGTTGCCTCAGAGGTTGTCAGGAAAGAGGAGCGGTTGGACCACAGTGGGCTCAGGGAGGGTGAGGGTGGTGGAACAGAGGTGCATCCCTCCAGTTGTACCTCTCCACAATTGCTATGCCATTCTGGCAAAGTGTGGTTCCTCTATGGAGGCACCCGCAGTGGAGACCAAGGTGGATGCTGGGAACCTCCACAAAGGAGACCCACAGGAGGGTGGCAGGGACCCTGCAGGGGAAGGAAACAACTCCTGGTGGGGGACTCCGTTGTTAGGAAGGTAGAACTGGGGGAGGAAGGGGAGAGGGAGGTAAGGTGCCTGCCTGGTGCCATGGCTTGGAGGGACAGGAGCGAATCCTCAGGATTGCTGGAGCAGCTGCACAGGGGAGGGAGCTGGATGTCATTGTCCACCTAGAGACAAATGACCTGGCTAAGAAAGGGATTAGAGAAGTGCAGGAAGAGTTTGTGGAATTGGGGAGGGGACTTAGTCAAGTAGCACGCACGGTAACCTTCTCAGAGG
Source organism: Neoceratodus forsteri (assembly GCA_016271365.2). Taxonomy (NCBI): domain Eukaryota; kingdom Metazoa; phylum Chordata; order Ceratodontiformes; family Ceratodontidae; genus Neoceratodus; species Neoceratodus forsteri. Next base: position 1,101,623,582 of record CM028135.1, on the reverse strand, counting down.
TGCTGCCCATCTATGGCATAGGAGAGGCTAGGGTGTTCTGCACCATGGGATTCAATCAGTGGTTGAAAAACTGATGTGGAGCTCAGGGATTTGGCTTCATTGGAGACTGGGGGTCCACCTGGAGTGATGCAAGCCTATACTGGCATGATGGGCTGCATCTGTCCGGCAAGGGAACCAGGATCCTAGGTGATAGGTTTAAATGCTTCATTGGCAAGCTTTTAAACTAGCCAAGAGGGGAGGCACTGGAAAGGAGGAGGGAAATCCTAGCCCCCCCCAAATAATCATGGTAGTAAGTGCGGCAAACACCAACATAGAGGTGTCGATAGGGAAAAAGGCAGGGGTAAATGGAGAAAGTGACAAAGGCCAGAAGGACAGGGATGGGGCAAAAGGGAGTAAGGCCATCAGGAAATGGAGGGTAATGAGTACCAATGCCTGTGAGTCTGGGCAACAAGCCCCTGAGCTGGTGGCCTTGATGGAAGAGGGATGCCTGGATATCATAGCAGTCACAGAAACTTGGTACACAGAGAACCATGACTGGAATGTTAACATACCAGGGTACATAACCTACAGGAGAGACAGGCAGGGGAGAAGAGGGGGAGGAGTAGCTCTCTATGTAAAGGAAGGGATAAAAGCAACTGAACAAAAGAGTAAACAGGGAGGAGAGGAGGCACTGTGGGTCATCTTGGAGACTGGAAAGGGCACCACAATCTGCACAGGGGTTGTGTACAGACCCCCATGCCAGTGGGAGGGAATGGACAAGGATATGATAGAAGGCATTCTTAGAATGGCAGAGAAAGGGGAGACCTGAATATGCCAGATGTTAACTGGAGCACATTTGCTGCAGCCACATCCAAGAGCAGGGCTATTCTTGATGCCCTACAGGTGGCTGGCATTAGACAGCTAGTTTCGGAACCCACTCGTGAGGGAGCAATCTTAGACCGCATACTCTCAAACGGGGGCAGTGAGAGGATCTCAGATCTAGAAGTGGGTTGCCATCTGGGGACAAGTGACCATCAAACAGTGTGGTTCATGTTAAACTCAGCTATAGAGTGAAGCCATACAAAAGTGAGGGTACTGGACTTTAGGAGGGCTGACTTTGGCAAGATGGGAGAGTGCCTCAGAAAAGCACTAGCAAACAGGCAAGAAGGAGGTGTGGAGCAACAATGGGAAATCATCAAAACTGCCATCACAGAGGCAACAAGCCTTTGTGTGAAGCAAATAAACAAATCAAAATGAAAGAAAAAGCCACTATGGTTCTCAAAAGAGGTGGTTGTGAAAGTCAGGAAGAAAAAGATAGCATTACGGAAGTATAAGAAAACACAGAAGTAGCAGGACAGAGAGATGTACCAGTTAAGGCAGAAGGAAGCAGGGAGGGAAGTCAGAAGAGCAAAGGCCCAAACTGAGGTAAAGATAGCCAACTCGGTTAAGAAGGGGGATAAAACCTTTTACAGGTACATCAGCGAGCATAGAAAGACAAAGGGAGGGATAGTGAGGCTGAATTGAATGAACGGTGGGTGGGCAGAGGGGGACAGTGAAAAAGCAGGGATACTGAACAAATATTTCTGCTCAGTATTCACAAAAGAGGAGGGGGAAGTGCCTAATCCAATTAACAGAAGCACTCTTGATGGGGTCGATCCCAGTCCTTTCACAGAAGAAAGGGTTCTGCAAGAACTCCTAAAAGTGAAGGTGGACAAAGCAATGGGTCCTGATGGAATTCACCCCAGAATTCTAAAAGAATTAAGGGAGGAACTAGTGAAACCACTGGCTACTCTTTTTAATAAATCATGGGAGGATGGTGTGGTACCTGAGGACTGGAGGAAGGCAGATGTGATTCCCCTTCACAAAAGTGGGACCAAGACAGAGGCAGGAAACTACAGACCTGTCAGTCTGACCTCTGTGGTAGGGAAAGTGATGGAGTCACTTCTGAAGTAAAGAATAGTTGATTACCTAGAGGCCAGTGGGGCACAGGACCCAAGGCAGCATGGATTCACAGCGGGAAGGTCATGTCAGATGAATCTAATAGATTTCTTTGACTGGGTGACCAAAGTAGTAGACCAGGGAGGAGCTGTGGACGTGGCCTACCTAGACTTTAGCAAGGCATTTGACACAGTCCCACACAAAAGATTAATAGTCAGATTAACCAGCCTGGGAGTAGGTCCCAGGGTGGTAGCCTGAGTAAAACATTGTCTGCACAACAGGACACAGAAGGTAATTGTAAATGGAGTCCACTCTGAAGAAAGAGGGGTTACTAGTGGGGTACCACAGGGTTCAGTATTGGGTCCAGTCCTTTTTAATGTCTTCATCAGTGACATTGCAGAGGACTGGAAGGTAAAGTGCCTTTTGCAGATGACACAAAGATCTGCAACAGGGTTGATACACAAGGAGGCATGGAAAGGATGAGGGACTTGGCAAGGTTGGAGGAATGGTCAGAAGTATGGCAGCTAGGATTCAATGCAAAGAAGTGTAAAATAATGCACCTGGGAAACAAGAACCCAGGGGAAGAATACACAATGGGTGGGGAGGTAGTAACAACAAAAAAGGAAAGGGACCTGGGAGTAATCATATCAGATGACCCTTAAGCTTAGCAAGCAATGTGAGAAGGCAGTAGGGAGGGCTGGGGGTACACTGGGATGTATAGGGAGAGGCATCAGCAGCAGAAAACAGGAAGTTGTTATCCCTCTGTACAGACAGTTGGTGTGACCCCATCTGGAGTACTGTGTCCAGTTTTGGAGACCCCGTCTCCGCAAGGACATAGACAGGATAGAGGTAGTCCAGAGGAGGGCAACTAAAAGGGTGCAGGGTCTGCAAGAGAAGCCATTGAGGAGAGACTAAAGGAGCTTAATATGTATACCCTTGAGGAAAGAAGGAGAGGGGGACATGGTAGAAACTTTTAAGTACCTCAGTGGAATCAACAAAGTCCAAGAGGGTAGCATCTTTCAGAAAAGAGACTTGCAAGAACAAGGGGACACAATTTAAAGATAGAGGGGGGACGGCTCAGGGGCAATGTGAGGAAGTATTATTTCACAGAGAGGGTAGTGGATGCATGGAGCAGCCTTCCTGAGGAGGTTGTGGGGTCTAAAACTGTGGGAGAATTCAAGAATGCATGGGACAGACATAAGGCAATTCTTGTGGGGGGTAGGAAAAAATAGGCTGTAGGTTAACTAGGATCTACGGCCTATCCTGTAGGTAGGGAAACGGGCAGGCTAGATGGGCCTAGCGGTCCTTATCTGCCGTCAAAGTCTGTTTCTGTGTTTCTATGTTTCTAGTCATGTCTTCGATCCTGCAAAACCAACCCCATTCTCTCATGTACTGTATCCTGCAAAACAAACGCCATTCACTCATGTACCGTATCCTACAAAACTAACCCCATTCCCTCATGTATTGTTTCCTGCAAAACCAACACCACTCCCTCATGTATTGTATTCTGCAAAACAAACCCCATTCTCTCAGGTATTCTGTCCTACAAAACAGACCCCATTTACTCATGTTCTGTATCTTTCAAAACCAAACCCATTCCCTCATGTCTTTTATCGTGCAAAACCAAACCCATTCTCTCATGTACTGTATCCTACGTAACCATCCCCATTCACTCATGTACTATATCCTGCAAAACCAACACCATTCCCGTCTGTCTTCAATCTTGCAAAACCAACTTCATGTTCCGTATCCTGCAAAACCAACCCCATTCCCTCATGTCTTCTATCCTGCAAAAAGAGGCAGTATAGCGCAGTGGTCTAAGGCTCTGAGTTGCAAATCTAGTGACATCTAGCAGACCAGACCTGGGTTTGAATCCCACAGCGTCCACTTGCATACTGTGTGACCCTGAGCAAGTCACTTAACCTCCTTGTGCTCCCAGGTCGCTCCTGTAAAAAAGCTTTCAGCTTAGTGTGCTATACCTGGTTAAAAACAACTAAATAAATAAAAAAAAAAAATGTATCTATCCTGCAAAACCCACACCACTCCCTCATGTATTCTATCCTGCAAAACCAACCTTACTCCCTCATGTATTGTATCCTGCAAAACAAATACCATTCCAACAAGTGTTCTATCCTATGAAATTAACCCTATTCACTCATTAACTAATCCTGCAAAACCAACCCCTCTCACTCATGCATTGTATCCTGCAAAACCAACCCAGCACGTTCATCTATTGTATCTTGAAAAATTAACCCAACTCACTCATGTAGTGTATCCTGCAAAAGCAACCCCACCCTCCCATCTGTTCTATCCAGCAAAACAAACACCACTCCCTCATGTATTGTATTCTGCAAAACGCACCCCATTCCTTTAGGTATTCTATCCAACAAAAACAACTTCATTTACTCATGTACTATATCTTGCAAAACCAACCCAGACCCTCATGTATTTTATCCTGAAAAAGCATCCCAACTCACTCATTATCCTATCATGCAAAACGAACCTCACTCACTCATGTATTGTATCCTGCAAAACCAACACCAATCTCTCATGTATTGCATCCTGCAAAACCAACACCACTTCCTCATGTATTGTGTCCTACTAAACCAACCCCACTCACTCGTATTGTTTCCTGCAAAACCAACCCTACTCCCTCATGTATTCTAAAGCGAAAAACCAACCCCATTCACTTGTGTACCCTATCTTGCAATACTAACCCCATTCTCAGGTACTGTATCCTGCAAAACCCACACCACTCCCTCATGTATTGTATACTGCAAAACCAGCCCAACTGTGTCATGTATTTTATCCTGCAAAACAAACATCATTCCCTCAAGCATTCTATCATGCAAGACCAACCCCACTCACTCATGTATTGTATCCTGCAAAACCAACCCCATTCTCTCACGTATTGTATGCTAAGAAACCAATACCACTCCCTCATGTGTTGTATTCTACAAAACAAACCCCATTCCTTCAGGTGTTCTATCCTAAAAAAGACAACCCCATTCCCTCATATACTATATCCTGCAAAGCCAACCCCTCTCGCTCATGTACTGTATCCTACAAAACCAACCCTCTCACTCATGTATTGTATCCTGAAAAACCAACCCCACTCACTCATGTATTCTATCCTTCAAAACCAACCCCACTCACTCATGTATTGTAACCTGCAAAACCAACCCCACTCCATCATGTACTGTATTCTGCAAAACAAATCCCATTCCCTCAGGTATTCTGTCTTTCAAAACCAACCCCATTCACTCATGTACTTTATCCTATAAAACCAGCCCCTATAACTCATGTATTGTATCCTGCAAAACCAACCCAGCACCCTCATGTATTGTAACCTGAAATAACAACCCCACTCACTCATATATTGCATCCTGCAAAACGTACCCCATTCCCTCATGTATTGTATCCTGCAAAACCAACATCACTCTCTCATGTATTGTCTAGTCCACAAACAACCCCACTCTCTCATGTATTGTATCCTCTAAAACCAACCACAGTCCCCCTTGTGTTGCATCCTACAAAACCAACACCACTTCCTAAAGTATTGTGTCCTACAAAACAAACCACACTCACTCATGTATTGTTTCCTGCAAAACCAACCCCACTCCCTCATGTATTGTAACCTGAAAAAAACAACCCCATTCATTTGTGTACTGTGTCCTGCAAACTAACCCCATTCTCTCATGTACTTATCCTGCAAAACCAACCGCATTCCCTCATGTATTGTATACTGCAAAACCAGCCCCACACCTTAATGTATTTTGTCCTGCAAAACGAATAGCATTCCCTGATGTATTCTATCCTGTAAAAAGAACCCCATTCCCTAATATATTGTATCCTGCAAAACTAACACAATTCCCTCATGTATTCTAATCTGCAAAACCAACCCCATTCCCTCATGTATTGTATCGTGCAAAACTAATCCCACTCCCTCATGTATTGTATGTTCCAAAAAAAAAACCCACTCTCTCATGTATTGTGACCTGCAAAACTAACCACAGTCCCTCATGTATTGTATCCTACAAAACTAACCCCAATCCCTCATGTGTTGTATACTCCAAAACCAACCCCACTTCCTCATGTGTTGTATCCTCGAAAACCAACCCCACTCCCTCATGTATTGTATCCTACAAAACCAACCCCACTCCCTCATGTATGATATGCTCCAAAATAAAAACCACTCTCTCATGTATTGTGACCTGCAAAACTAACCACACTCCGTTATGTATTGTATCCTCCAAAACCAATCCCACTTCCTCATGTGTTGTATCCTCCAAAACCAGCCCCACTCTGTCATGTGTTGTATACTCCAAAACCAACCCCACTCCCTCATGCATTGTATACTCCAAAAACAACCCCACTCCCTCATATATTGCATCCTCCAAAACCATCCCCACTCCCTCATCTGTTGTATTCTCCAAGACCAACCCCACTCACTCATGTATTGTATACTCCAAAAACAATCCCACTCCCTTATGTATTGTATCCTGCAAAACCAACCTTTCATCATGTATTGTATCCAGCAAAACAAACCCCATTCCCTCATGTATTTTATACTCCAAAAAAAAATGCACTCCCTCATGCATTGTGAACTGCAAAACCAACCACACTCCCTCATGTATGGCATCCTACAAAACCAACCACACTCTCCCTCATGTATGGTATCCTGAAAAACCAACCACACTCCCTCATGTATGGTATCCTACAAAACCAACCACACTCCCTCAGGTGTTGTATCACCCATTACCAACCTCATTCCCTCATGTATTGTACCCTGCAAAACCAACACCTCTCTCTCTCATGTGTTGTGACCTGCAAAATCAACCACAGTACCCCTTGTACAGTATCCTGCAAAACTAACTCCAATCCCTCATGTATTGTCTCCTGCAAAACCAAAACTACTCCCTCTTGTACTGTATGCCACAGAACTAACTCCACTACCTCTTGTATTGTATTGTCCAAAACCAGAGCCCTTCCCCCATATATTGTGTCCTGCAAAAACAACCCCATTCCCTCATGTATTTTTTTTTTTTAGTTGTTTACCCAGGAGTAGCACACTAAGCTGAAAGCTCTTTTACAGGTATGATCTGGGAGCACAGGGAAGTTAAGTGACTTGCTCAGGGCCACACAGTATATAAGTAGAAGCTGTGGGATTCAAACCCAAGTCTGGTCTGCTGGATGTCACCAGATTTGTAGCTGAGAGCCTTAAACCACTGCGCTATTCTGCCTCCCCGTATTGTATCCTGCAAAACTAACCCCATTTCATCATTTATTGTATACTCAAGAAAAAAACCACTTTCTCATGTGTTGTATCCTCCAAAACCAACCTTACTCCTTTATGTATTGAATCCTGGAAAACTAACCCCATTCCCTCATGTATTGTATACTCCAAAAAAAAAACCACTCCCTCATGTATTGTGATCTGCAAAATCAGACCCACTCCCTCATGTGTTGTATCCTCCAAAACCAGCCAAACTCCCTCATGTGTTGACCCTCCAAACCAACCCCACTCTCTCATGTATTATATCCTACAAAACCAACCCCACTCCCTCATGTATTTTATCATGGAAAATCATCCTCACTCCCTCATGTATTGTATGCTGCAAGACCAACTCCACTCTTCCACGTTTTGTATCCAGCAAAACCAACACCACTGCCATATGTACTGTATCCTGCAAAATTAACTCCACTCCCTCATGTACTGTATCCTGCAAAACAAACTACATTCCCTCATTTTTTGTCCAACAAAACCAACCCCATTCACTCACGTACTGTATCTTGCCAAATCAACCCAGAACCCTCATGAATTTTATCCTAAAAAAACAACCACACTCACTCATGTATTGTATCCTGCAAAACCAACCCATTCCCTCATGTATTGTATCCTGCAAAACCAACCCCACTCTGTCATGTTCTGTTTCCTGCAAAATGAACCCCACTCCCTCATGTACTGTATCCTGAAAAACCAACCCATTCCCTCATGTATTGTATCCTGCAAAACCAACCCCACTCTGTCATGTTCTGTTTCCTGCAAAATGAACCCCACTCCCTTGTGTATTGTGTCCTGCAAAACCAACCCCACTCACTTGTATTATTTCTTGCAAAACCAACCCCACTCCCTCATGTATTCTAAAGGGAAAAAACAAACCCCATTCAGTTGTGTACTCTGTCCTGCAAAACCAACCCCATTCCCTCATGTATTGTATACTACAAAACCAGCCTGACACCGTCATGTATTTTATTCTGTAAAACGAACAATGTTCCCTCATGTATTCTATCCTGCAAAACCAACCCCATTTACTCATATATTGTATCCTGCAAAACTAACCCCATTCTCTCATATACTGTATCCTGAAAAACCAAACCCACTTCCTCATGTATTGTATCCTGCAAAACTCACCCCACTCCCTCATGTATCCTATCCTGCAAAACCAACCCCATGCTCTCATGTACTGTGTCCTACAAAACCAAATCCATACTCTTGAGTGCTGTATCCTGCAAAACTAACTCAATTTCCTCATGTCTTATCTCCTGCAAAACCAAACCAAATCCCTCATGTATTCTCTTGTGCAAAACCAACCCCACTACCTCATGTATTCTATCTTGCAAAACCAACCCCACTCTCTCATGTATTCTATCCTGCAACACTAACCTCATTCATTCATGTATTGTATACTACAAAAAAAAACACTCCCTCATGTATTGTGACCTGCAACACTAACCACACTCCCTCATGTATTGTATCCTCCCAAATCAACCCCACTCCCTCAAGTGCTGTGTCCTCCAAACCCAACCACACTCCCTCATGTATGGTATCCTATAAAACCAACCCTACTCCCTCATGTGTTGTATGCTCCAAAACCAACTACACTCCCTCATGTGTTGTATCCTGCAAAACCAACCCCACTCCCTCATTTGTTTATCCTCCAAACCCAACCACACTCCCTCATGTATTGTATCCTCCAAAACAAACCCCACTCACTCATTTATTGTATTCTCCAAAAACAACCTCACTCCCTCATGTATTGTATACTGCAAAAAAAAATCTTCATCATATATTGTGTCCGGCAAAACTAACCCCATTCCCTCATGTATTGTATACTCCCCCCCCAAAAAAAAAAACACTACCTCATGTGTTGTGACCAGAAAAACCAACCACACTCCCTCATGTATTGTATACTCCAAAACCAACCTCACTCCCTCATGTGTTGTATCCACCAAAATCAACCACACTCCCTCATGTGTTGTATCCCCCCAAACCAGCCCCACTTCCTCATGTGTTGTAGCCTGCAAACCAACCCCACTCCCTCATGTACTGTATCCTGCAAACCCAACTACATTCCCTAATGTATTCTATCCAGCAAAACCAAACCCGTTTTCTCATGTATTCTATACTGCAATATGAGCCCCATACCATCATAAATTATATCCTGCAAAACCAACACCATTCTTTTATGTATTTTATCCTGGCAAAACCAACCCCAAGCTATCATATACTGTATCCTACAAAATCAAACTTGTACACCTATGTACTGTACCAGCAAAACCAACTCCATCTCCTCATGTCTTATCTCCTGCAAAACCAACCCCACTCCCTGATGTATTCTATCCTGCAAAACCAACCCCACTCCCTTATGTATTGTAACCTGCAAAACCAACGCCATTCCCTCATGTATTGTATCCTGCAAAACTAACCCCATTCCCTCATGTATTGTGTACTCCAAAAATAAACCCACTCCCTCATGTATTGTGACCTCCAAAACTAACCACACTCCCTTATGTATTCTATCCTACAAAACCAGCACCACTCCCTCATGTGTTGTATCCTCCAACACCAACCTCACTCTCTCATGTGTTGTATCTTCCAACACCAACCTCACTCTCTCATGTGTTGTATCTTCCAAAACCAACCCCACTCCCTCATGTGCTGTATCCTCCAAAACCAACCACACTCCCTCATGTATTGTCTAGTCCACAAACAACCCCACTCCCTCATGTATTGTATCCTCTAAAACCAACCACAGTCCCCCATGTGTTGTATCCTCCAAAACCAACCCCACTCCTTCATGTGTTGTATCCTCTAAAACCAACCACAGTCCCTCATGTGTTGTATCCTCCAAAACCAACCACACTCCCTCATGTATTGTCTAGTCCAAAAACAACCCCACTCCCTCATGTATTGCATCATCCAAAACCAGCCACACTCCCTCATGTATTGTCTAGTACAAAAACAACCCCACTCCCTCATGTATTGTATCCTCCAAAACCAACCCGACTCCCGAATGTGTTTTATCCTCCAAAACCAGCCACAGTCCCTCATGTATTGTATCCTATAAAACTAACCCCACTCCCTCATGTGTTATATCCAGCAAAACCAACCCCACTCCTTCATGTGTAGTATCCTGCAAAACCAACCCCACTCCCTCATGTATTGTATCCTCCAAAACCAACCCCACTCCCTCATGTGTTGTATCCTCCAAAACCAACCTCACTCCCTCAAGTGTTGTATCTTTCAAACCCAACCACACTTCCTCATGTCTTGTATCCAGCAGAACCTGCCCCACTCCCTCATGGGTTGTATTCTCCAGAATCAGCCCCACTCCCTGATGTGTTGTATCCTCCAAAATGAATCACACTTCCTCATGTGTTGTAGCCTACAAAACCAACCTATCTACCTCCTGTATTGTGTCCTGCTGTGCAAAACGAACCCCATTTCCTCATATACTGTGTCCTGCAAAACTAACCCACTCCCTCATGTATTGTATTCTGCAAAACCAACCCCACTCCCTCATGTATTGTGTGCTGCAAAATCAACCACAGTCCCCATTGCACAACATCCCGAAAAACGTACTCCAATCCCTCATGTATTGTATCCTCCAAAACCAACACTACTCCCTCATCAATTGTATCCTGCAAAACCAAACCCATTCCCTCATGTACTGTATCCTGCAAAACTAAACCCACACCCTCTGGCATTGTATGCTGCAAAACCAAACCCACTCCCTCATGTACTGTATGCAATAAAACTAACCCCACTACCTCATGTATTGTATCATCCAAAACCAGACGCCTTCCCCCATGTATTGTGTCCTGCAAAACCAACCCCATTCCCTCATGTATCATATCCTGCAAAACTAACTCCATTCCCTCATTTATTGAATACTCCAAATAAAACCCACTTTCTCATGTGTTGTATCCTCCAAAACCAGCCCCACTCCTTCATGTATTGTATCCTGCAAAACTAACCCCATTCCCTCATGTATTGTATCTTGCAAAACTAACCCCATTCACCAATGCACTCTACACTTCAAAAACAAACCCAGTCCCTCATGTATTGTATCCTACAAAACCAGCCCCACTCTCCCATGTATTGTGTCCTGCAAAACCAAAACTGCTCCCACATGTATTGTATCCTGGAAAACCAGCCTCACTCCCTCGTGTATTGTATCCTGCAAAAACAACCCCACTTCCTCAAGTATCGTATCCTACAAAACCAACTTCACTCCCTCATCTACTGCAACCTGCAAAACCAGCTCCGCTCCCTCTTATATTCGGTCCAGCAAAACCAATTCTGATCCCTCATGTATTGTATTCTGCTAAACCAACCCCACACCCTTATGTATTGTATGCAGCAAAACCATACCCACACCCTCATGTTCTGTATCTTGCAAAACCAGCTCCAGTCTCTCATTTATCATGTCCTGCAAAACCATCCCCACTCCATCATGTACTGTGTCCTACAAAACCAGCCCACTCCCTCATGTACTGTATCGTGTAAAACCAACCCCATTCCCTCATGTATTGTATCCTGCAAAACTAACCATATTCCCTCATTTATTGTATACAAAAAAAACCCACTTCCACAGGTGTTGTGTCCTCCAAAACCAACTCCACTCCTTCATGTATTGTATCCTGCAAAACTAACCCCACTCCAACATGTATTGCATCGTCCAAAACCAGACCCCTTCCCCCATGTATTGTGTCCTGCAAAACAAACCCCATTCCTTCAGGTATTCGATCCTACAAAACCAACCCCATTCACTCATGTGCTGTATCCTGCAAAACTAACCCCACTCCCTCATGTATTGCATTCTGCAAAACCAAAACCACTCCATCATATATTGTGTCCTGCAAAATCAACCACAGTCCCCATTTTATAATACCCCGCAAAACTAACTCCAATCCCTCATTTATTGTATCCTGCAAAACCAACACTACTCCATCATCAATTGTATCCTGCAAAGCCAAACCCACTCCTTCATGTACTGTATCCTTCAAAACTAACCCCACTCCCTCTTGCATCCTGCGAAACCAAACCCAATCCCTCATGTACTGTATGCTACATACCTAACCCCACTACCTCATGTATTGTATCGTCCAAAACCAGACCACTTCCCCCATATATTGTATCCTGCAAAACTAACCCCATTCCCTCATTTATTGTATACTCCAAAAAAAAACACTTCCTCATGTGTTGTATCCTCCATAACCAACCCCATTCCTTTATGTACTGTTTCCTGCAAAACTAAACCCCATTCGCTCATGTATTGTGACCTGCAAACCCAGCCCCACTCCTTCATGTGTTGTATCCTCCAAAACCAGCCAAACTCCCTCATGTGTTGTATCCTCCAAGCCCAATCACACTCCCTAATGTATTGTTTCCTGCAAAACTAACCCCATCCTCTCATGTACCGTATACTTCAAAACCAACCTCACTCCCTCACATATTGTATCCTAGAAAACCATCTTCACTCCCTCATGCATTGTATCCTGCAAAGCCAGACCCCCCCATGTATTGTATGCTGCAAAACCAACCCCACTCTCTCATGTCTTGTATCCTGCAAAACCAACCCCACTCCCATATGTACTGTATCCTGCAAAATGAACTCCACTCCCTCATGTACTGTATCCTGCAAAACCAACCCCATTCACTCATGTACTGTATCTTGCAAAATCAACCCCATTCCCTCATGTATTGTATCCTGCAAAACCAACCCCCTTCATTCATGTACTGTATCCTGCAAAACCAACAGCACTCACTCATGTATTCTATCCTGCAAAACCAACACTACTCCCTCATAAATTGTATCTTGCAAAACCAAACCCACTCCCTCATATACTGTGTCCTGCAAAACTAACCACGCTCCCTCTTGTATTGTATCCTGCAAAGCCAAGCACACTTCCTAATGCACTGTATGCTACAACACGAACCCCACTATCTCATGTACTGTATCATCCAAAACCAGACCTCTTCCCCCATGTATTGTGTCCTGCAAAACCTTCCCCATTCACTCATGTATTGTATTCTGCAAAACTAACCCCATTCACTCATGTACTGTATCCTGCAAAACCAATCCCATTCCCTCATGTATTGTATCCTGCAAAACCAACAACACTCTCTCATCTACTGCATCCTGCAAAACCAATCCCATTCTCTCATGTATTGTATCCTGCAAAACAAACCCCATTCCCTCAGGTATTCTGTCCTACAATACCAACTCCATTCATTCATGTACCGTATCCTACAAAACAAACCCCATTCACTCATGTACAGTATCCTGCAAAACCAATCCCATTCCCTCATGTATTGTATCCTGCAAAACCAGCCTCACTCCCTCGTGTATTGTATCCTGCAAAACCAACCCCACTCCCTCAAGTATCGTATCCTACAAAACCAACTTCACTCCCTCATTTACTGCAACCTGCAAAACCAGCTCCACTCCCTCTTGTATTCAGTCCAACAAAACCAATTCTGATCCCTCATGTATTGTATTCTGTGAAACCAACCCCACACCCTTATGTATTGTATGCTGCAAAACCATCACCACACCCTCATGTTCTGTATCTTGCAAAACCAGCTCCAGCCTCTCATTTATTGTGTCCTTCAAAACCATCCCCACTCCATCATGTACTGTGTCCTGCAAAACCATCCCCACACCCTCATGTATTGTATTCTGCAAAACCAATCCAATTTCCTTATGTATTGTGTCGTGCAAAACCAGCCCAGCACCCTCATGTATTGTATCCTGCAAACCCAAACCCACTCCCTCATGTACTGTACCCTGCAAAACCAACACCACTCCCTCATGTATTATATCCTGCAAAACCAGCCCCACTACCTTATGTATTCGATCCTGCAAAACCACTCCACTCCCTCATGTATTGGATCAAAGAAAACCAACCCTGCTCCCTCCTTTATTGTATGCTGCAAAACCAACCCTGCACCCTCATATGTTCTATCCTGCAAAACCAACCCCACTGTATCATGTATAAAACCAATCCCATTCCCTTGTGTATTGTATTCTGCAAAACCAACCCCATTCCATCATGTGTTGCATCCTACAAAACCATCCCCACACCCTCATATATTCTAATATGCAAAATTAACTCCGCTTCGTCATATACTGGGACCAACAAAACCAACACCACACCCTAATGTATTGTATCCTGCAAAACCAACTCAACTCCCTCAAATGTTATTTACTAGGAACTAATTTTGTTCTTGTAACTGATCACAATCCTCTCTGCTGGCTTAACCAGATGAAAGATAAAAATTCCAGAATCACAAGGCGGTACCTGGCACTACAGTCATTTAAATTCACGGTGATTCACAAATGTGGTAAAGAGAACAGTAATGCTGATTTCTGGCAAGATATGGATCAGGAATTGAGGGTTCTGAAGGTTGAAGAAAACTAATGTTTGGATTTGAAAGGTACTTTTTGCTGTATTGTTATAAAAAAATGGTTGCAAGTGTGCTGAAAGCAGCAATGTTATTAGAGAATAAAAGGTTTTGGAAACCAATTTAATAAAACAGGTTCCCTCTTAAGGGGGGTGTATGTGACAGGGTGGAATAGGACACTGTCACAGTTGTTCAGAGAAAGTGTTTAAAGAGATCCACCAAGTTTTGCCTTTGCATCCCATGTATGGGTGCCTTACCTCCACAACAGTTTTATAATTCCAAGCTGCACCCCAAAAAAAGTAATCCACAGAAAAGTAATTACACTTGTAAAATCCAGTAACCTGGGTCCCAAGGACTTCCTGTTTTTTTTCTTTGCCCCATTCCACCCCCAAACTCACTAGCATGATGATACGATGCTAGAAAGAGTGCAGGGATGTTCTCCATTACAGTCAGTGGGCACCAGCTTTTGGCTTCATTTTAATCTTATAATAGCCACTGCGTAATAAAACGTGGGCACCAGTTGACTAACAAGGGCCACATGGCATAAATCGTGCTATATTGGCAGCACGATTTAGCCATGTGACATAATGTCTTGCAACATTATGACCCCATGCCATGAGTAGCTGATGGAATGGAGTAGATTCATGATGAAGGAGTGAAGCCATGATTGGCTTGAATCCCTGATGGCTGGTAGGGGAGAAGGCATGCAAACAGATGATGATGTTGATGATGGAATGAAGCCATGCTTGGAGAGGCGCAATGAGCTAAGAAATGGTTAATATGGACCAGAGGTAGGAACCTCATACATGCGGCAGGAGTTCCATGGATCAATGAAGTGGCATATGATTCGTGCTAGGTATGCTCAAAAGAGATATCAATGTAGTCCAGATGGAGTCAGCCAAAGCATGCAGATTGAGTGATTGAAATAGATGAGCAGGTCAAGGCGAGGTATTGTGAACCTGAGAGGGCTATGCTCGAGAAGTCGATGTGACAGAGTAGGCCATTTAGAAGCTGGATAAGAACAGGTTGCAATAGGTGAGAGATCATTGGTCGGGTCCAGGTCGCTCTGAAGTGGAATAAAGAAAATATACACTGGTGCAGAGAGACGAGGCAGAACAATCAGGGAAGGTGATTGTAGGATAGGGGGAAAAAAAACAAAGAATGCACATGTTGGGGCGAGGGAAAACTAGAAGTCATCTACAAACAGGAGCCAAGCAGAAGTCAGGGCCAATGATGGCAGCACCCCAAAAAGACAGAAATGAAGGAGTTGAGGGCGAAAGACCAGAGGGGCAGAGGGAGAGACAAGGCACAGTAGACCTCACAAGTCGCCCTCATCCTGCCCCTGAAAAATGCTCTGTCCCTCAAATATCCCTCATGGAAAAGGTGCTGCCCACACAGAGAATGTGCTGTAATGCAGACTTGAAAGCAGAAACCCATAATATTCTAAAATACTAAGCCAAAATAAATGATGTACAAGTAAATACTATGGTTGTCACAGAGTTCAGAGCTTGTAGCACCATGTTCGAGGATGCATCCCACAGTCTGAGGATCTGCGTCCCAGATTGTCCCTCATTTAGAGTGTCTAAAATGTCCATGTCCTCCATTACAGGAACAAAAGGTTGACAGGTATGAGGCAAACAGTCTAGTAAGGGGTATTGGAGCAGTGAAGCATAGGCGATGGACAAGGGATGAAATGAGATACAGCAGAAGTCGCAGCCAAGCCACAGCAGGAACTGGATCCTGGGCTAAAATCTCCGTAAGGAACCGCCAGGTGAAGTTGGCTGGGGCCCAGCACAATGAACACACAAGTGTACTCAGGACACAAGAAAGAATGATCCGGTGGGACGAAATGCCGGCAGAGGAGCTGGGAGGGATTGTCAACGGAGGCTGAGTCCTTAGCTCCCAGAAGCAGCCACACAACCAGAGAAAAGCAAGAATGCAGAGCTCTACAAAGTAAGGTATCATTCCCGCCGTGTGACAGTGAGAATCAGCAGGCGAACAGCTGGGAAGTGGATCATACTTACGAGCAAAGGGATGGGGCACAGAGGAGGAGAGGCCCTGAGGAGCGACAGGCAGAGCGAGCAGGCAGCAAGAAACTATGAGACAGAGGGACGGGAGGGAGCGTGGTGGAAACAGACAAAGGGCTGCAAGCGAGCAGCAGGTAAGCACAGAGGAAAAGAAACAGAGATAGATGCGCAGAAGCAGCAGGAGCCGCCAAGGCGAGGAATGGCAACAGAACCTGGCAGATGCAGGTGAAGATCAGGGAGCGAAGCTGGAAAAAAGGGGGCTAAGGCAGGTCAAGATAAATGAAAGCGCATTCGGAGACAGTAGCCAAAACGATTAGAAACTAAGACAGTAGCAATCCAGAGAGGGGGACCGGAGAGCAGAGCCTCTGGCAGCAACAAGAAACGAATCCTGGAGAGTCCCAGCATGAGTGGCCTTATAAGCCTGATGGGGGAGTGATGTAATTGCTCTGCCCATCGAACCTCAAACTTAAAGCCCTCCCAATGTATCCTGCAAAACCAACCCCACACTCTCATGTATTGTATCCTGCAAAATCAACTCCACTCTCTCATGTATTCTGCCCTGCAAAAACCAACCACGCTCCCTAATGTATTGTAATCCTCCAAAACCAACCCCGAACGTTCATGTTTTGCGTCCTGCAATACCAACCCCACACACTCATGTATTGTATCCTGCAAAACCAACCCCACTCCCTCATGTATTGTATCCTGCAAAATTAACCCCATTCCCTTATTTATTGTATACTCCAAAAAAAACCTTCCTCATGTGCTGTATCCTCCAAAACAAACCTCACTCCTTCATGTATTATGACCTGCAAAACCAGCCCCATTCCTTCATGTGTTGTATCCTCCAAACCAGCCAAACTCCCTCATGTGTTCTATCCTCCAAAACCAATCACACTCCCTCAAGTATTGTATCCTACGAAACCAACCCTTCCTCGTGTATTGTGTCCGGCCAAAACAACCCCACTCCCTCATGTATTGTATCCTGCAAAACCAATCCCATTCCCTCATACATTATATCCTGCAAAACCAACCCCACCCCCTCATATATTGTATCCTGCATAACCAACCCCACTCACTCATGCACTGTATCCTGCAAAACCAAACTCACTCTCTCATGTATTGTGTCCTGTAAAATCATCCCCACACCCTTGTGTATTGTATCCCGGAAAACCAGATCCCCTTCCTCATGTATTATGCCCTGCAAATCCAACCCAGCTCCATCATGTATTGTGTCCTGCAAAACCAAACCCATTTCCTCATGTACTGTATCCTGCAAAACTAACCCCACTCCCTCATCTATTGTGTCCTGCAAAACCAACCCCAATCTCTCATGTATTGTATCCTGCAAAACCAACCCCACTCCCTCATGCACTGTAAACTGCAAAACCAAACTCACTCCCTCGTGTATTGTGTGCTGTAAAATCATCCCTGCACCCTCATGTATTGTATCCAGAAGAACCAACCCTGCACTCTCATGTATTGTGTCCTTCAAAACCAAGCCTGTTCCTTCATGTGCTGCATACTGCAAAATCAACCCCACTCCTTCATGTATTGTATCCTACAAAACCAACCCCATTCCCTCATGTACAGTATCCTGCAAAACCAACCCCACTCTCTCATGTATTGTATCCTGCAAAACCAACACCCCTCTCTCATGTATTGTATCCTGCAAAAGCAGCCCCACTCCTTCATTTTTAGGGTCCTGTATAACCTACCCCACTCCGTCACATAATTTGTCCCCCAGTGGTCGGTGCTTGGCCCCTGTCTCATTAATGTCTAAATTTCCACCTTGAACACGACATCTGGAGTATAGTTGTTCAAATCTGCGGATGATACCCACATAGGGCATATTGTCAACAATCCAGAAGACAGAAATATCTTGCAAACAGCCTTGGGAGAACTTGAAAGTTGGGCAAAAATAAAGAAACTTACTTTTAACATCAATAAATGCAGTTATGCATTTGGGAAAAACAACACATATGCCCAATACTTTTTTGGGGGGATGCCATTAACAGTAGTTGAGGATGAGAGGGATCTTGGCATCAGAGTGAAAAATTATCTTAGCCCTAATCTGCATTGTAATCAAGTCATCAAAAAGGCTAGTAGTGTACTACACAGTATTAATAAGCATATCAATTGTAGGAACCAGGAGGTGTTGCTGCCCTTGTATGCCTCCTTGGTGAGGCCCCACGTTGAGTAGTGCGTGCAGTTCTGGGCACCTGGGGACAAAAGTGTCATACAGGCCATTGAGATGGTTCCGAGGAAAGCCACCAGATGGATTAAGGAAGTTAGGGGGATGGACTATATTAACAGACTTAGGATGCTAGAATTATATTCCCTGGAGTATCGTAGGCTAAGGGCAGACATGTGCATGATCTTCAGGGCACTCACCGACATGTTACTGTGGGAACAACTGGGTCTTACATTTAAGGATCAGGTGTATAATACCAGAGCTCACTCCCTACAGATGGAGGAGGAACGATGCAGAAAAAAAAAAAGGAAGAAGTAGCTATCTGTAAGAGTGACCAAGTTAAGGAATTAGCTTCCAATTAAAGTAGTGGCCAGCAGTAGTGTGGATATATTCAAGACATGTCTTGACATCCAGCTTAGCACAAATAACATTATTGGCTATACATAAAGTAATGGCGAGCTATAATGGAAAAAAGTCTTTAAAGAGCTCTGTAGTACCTATGATACCTATGAAAACCAACCCCACTTCCTCATGTATTGTGTCCTGTATAACCAAACCCACTCCCTCATGTACTGTATCCTGCAAAACCAACTCACTCCCTCATGTATTGTAACCCTCCAAAATGAACCCTGTACGCTCATGTACTGTATCCTGCAAAACCAACCCCACTCCCTCATGTATTGTATCCTGCAAAACCACCTTTACACTCTTGTGTATTGTATCCTGCAAAACCAACCCTACCCCCTCATGTATTGTGTCCTGCAAAACCAACCCTACTCCCTCATGCACTGTAGCCTGCAAAACCAACCCCACTCTCTCATGTATTGTATCCTTCAAAACCAACCCTACCCCCTCATATATTGTGTCCTGCAAAACCAATCCCACTGCCTCATGTATTGTATCCTGCAAAACTATCCCCACACCCTCATGTATTGTATCTTGCTAAACTAACCCCACTCCCTCATGTACTGTATCCTACAAAACCAACTCCAATCCCTCTTGTGTTGCATCCTGCAAAACCAACCTCACTCTCTCATGTACTGTATCCTGCAAAACCAACCCTGCACCCTCATGTATTGTGTCCTTCAAAACCAGCTCTGCTCGCTCATACATTGCATCCTGCAAAACCAACCCTGCTCACTCATGTACTGTATCCTACAAAACCAACCTCACTCCCTCATGTATTGTATACTGTAAAACCAACCTCACTCTCTCATGTACTGTATCCTACAAAACCATCCTCACTCCCTCATGTATTGTATCATGCAAAACCAACCCTGCACCTTCATATATTGTATCTTTCAAAACCAGTTTTACTCGCTCATATGTTTTATTCTGCAAAACCAACCCCATTTCCTCATGTATTGTATCCTGAAAAACGAATCCCCTTCCTCATATATTGGGTCCTGTAAAACCAACCCCACTCCATCACATATTTTGTCCTGCAAAACCAACTCCACTTCCTCATAGAAACATGGAAACGTAGACTTTGAAAGAAGATAAGGACCGCTTGTCCCACCCACCCACTCTGCCCATTTCCCTACCTATCGGATAAGCTGCAGATCCTAGTTTTACCAACAGCCTACTTCCTCCTACCTCCCACTAGAATTGTTTTATGTCTGTTCCAAGCATTCTTAAATTCCCCCACTGTTTTTGACCTCATGACTTCCTCAGGAAGGTCGTTCCATGCATCCACCACCCTCTCCATGAAAAAATACTTCCTCACATTGCTCCTGAGTTGTTCCTCCATCTTCAAATTGTGCCCCTGTGGAGGGGTTGTGGGATGACAGATGGACCAGACACCGAACTTCAGGTTCAGCACACAATCTCTGTGTGATGTTTATTCTAAATACAGGAATTAAGCTTCTGCAATGGCATATTCCTTCTTCAGTACATCAGTTTGCAGCAGCAGACTGTGTATGTCCTTTCTCTGCACTTAGCCAGCACCTACTGATACTGATCTCTGATCCCATTCACTAGTTGAGATGCAACCTCCACCCCTATGTGGGCCCCGTTTGCTTGGGTAGTGGGGGCCCAAAAAGGAAAAAAAAAAACAAGCTATAGACAAAGAACCTCAATGCACAATCACTGAAAAAAAGGGTTACCCAAAAGGGCATTGACAACAAATCAAGTTTCAAAGAAATACATTAAACCACCAGAAATAGACGCTCCAAGGAGCCATTGACATAGAATGGTGCTCACATAAAATCTACTAAGACAAAAACAAAACATGAAGCACCCACTCTGAACAGCATGTAAAAATTTTTTGTATCAGCACTAAATATTGAAATAATAATAATATATTTATTTATTGAGCGCCTTTCAAATTATCAAGGCACGTCACACAATCACAAACAATTTGTTAGAAACATTATCAAAATCACAGCAAATCAGGAAATGCCTTAATCCATAAAGATGTTTTCAGTGCCTGCTTAAAGTGCCCCATGGTCCTGCATTCGCAAAGCTGATGGGGCAGAGAATTCCAGAGGGTTGGGGCAGCAAACATAAAAGCGCAGGCCCCAGATGAATTCAAAATGACCCTCGGACTCTCCAGCAACCCCTCATCAGCCGAGCGGAGCTGTTGCACAGGGATGTAAGGAGTCAGAAGTGCTTTCAAGTAGTCTGGACCAAGTCCATGTAGGGTTTTGTAGGTTAACAGACCTACCTTGAAGGTGATCCGCCACTGAATTGGCAGCCAATGCAGATCGCACAGCACTGGGGTAATATGAGATCTCCTAGATACCCCAGTCAATAAATGAGTGGCAGCATTCTGCACTAGCTGCAAGTGGCGGATATCAACCCCAGGAAGCCCTAAGTAAAGGGTGTTGCAATAGTCAAGGCCCGAGGTCACAAAGGCGTGGACCAATACAGGTAGATCACTGGGCAGAACAATGTGCGTGATCCTGGCGATGTTCCTAAGATGATAAAAGGCTGACTTCATGACTGCTGACACCTGATGACGAAGGGTCAGCCCATCGTCAAGTACTACTCCCAGGTCGCGCACCTGTTCAGAGGTAGGGATCTGAGCTACCCCCAAGAATAAACCGGAGGGCATGTCAGTCCTCAACCCCTCTATCCTATGCCCCGGTCCACCACCAAAACCTCAGTTTTACCTGCCTCCAACTTTAATCCGCACGAATTCATCCAATCTTGGATTTCAGTGAGGCAGCTGTTAAATGCTGAGAGAGCACTTACCTGGTTGGGGACGAAAGACAGGTACAGCTGGGTATCATCAGCTATAATGGGTATAATGCTGTTCACCAAACTATGTAGAAAACATTATTTATTTTCACAAGCTTTATGAATCAACATAATGTAGAACTTTAAAACTAGTGCAATGCTGAATATAGAGACAGAGCATGAAGGGACGGCAGTTCCCACTGCTACAGCATAGCCCTTCAGGACGACAAAACCTTACATTCGCTCGTCTGGGCAGGCTTCTGAGAAGTTCCGCAGGCGTCATGGCATGTAATTTTAACCCTGAGAGCTATGCTGTAACAGTGAAAGCCATCCTTCATGCTCTGTCTCTATTCAACTTTGCTGATTTTGCTGATATAATTGTCTTGCCTCATACCATGCACATGTGTGTTGCACTTTGCACTAGTTTTAAAGTTCTACATTATGTCGATTTATAAAACTTGTGAAAATAAATAATGTTTTCTACATAGTTTGGCGAACAGTATTATTTTTTCAATATTTAGTGCCGATACAAAAACTTTTTACATGCCGCTCAGGAAGAAATACAACATCATACATAATTCCATAATGCAAAGCATCATGGGATATATACAAATCAACATGACATTTCAGATTCTCGATTTACAGGAATTTACTTGCATTTTAAACAGCACAACTAACAATTTCTATAACAGTCTTCTGGTACTTTTTACCATTATCAAAAACACCTAGTGCCATGGTATTTTCAACATTTACAGGGTTCATAAACATAAGATGTGTACATCAAGGTATTTTATGACATAGTGCTATTACAAACTAAATCAACAACAATAAACACAACCTGTTTTACATACATTTGGAGGTCACTACAATAACCTCCCTGTACAAGGACCTGAGAGGGAAAAGGAAAATTGAAGAGGACACTAAAGCATGGTCAAGAAAGCGAAGGGGGTGCCCATCGGTGGCCAACCTTATGGACTAGAAATTGTAAAGGATTGCTTAGGCTAAGAAATAGAAGAACTGTTGCAACAGATTTAAGCTCAGGTCGGTCCTCAAGAGTGCCAGGAGCTCCCTGTCACATATCCCCCACCTTAAGAGGGGAGCAATTAGTGCAGACTGCTTACCACCTTCCTGTCCCAGGAAGGGCTGGAGCTTCCACCCATCCATCTTCAGAAGTTACGTCTCAGGGTCCTTATTAACGATAAACATTTCATCATAAACATAGTGGATATCATCATGCTTCACCCTGAGGCATTAACACATTTCTCAACAGAGACTAACAGTACCTTCCCATCTCCTTTTAGGGAAAATCTGTCATATTTTTTTAACCAAAAATCTGGATGGCTGTAAAGTCCAGTACCCTAGAAACAATTTCCCTGGGGTGAGTAATTACCTGCTCCAACCCCACCAGACGTGTCAGTTTTAAGCAGGAGCCCAGTCCTAGGTTCAACCCCTCTACATAAATTCACTATGTCTCTTGATTCATTTCACTTGTTATAGATATAGACACTTGATGTTAGACACTCTAGGTGTTACCCCAACACAGGTTCCTATCCATTTTCCACCCTCCTCCTCCTTTGTAGGTTTTCCATCAGAAAAGAATAAAACACACGTACCACCTCAGACTCCTAGTCTGACCTTGGATACCTCATTCTTTGACATCAGGCCCACCCCCCCCTGATCAAACATGTTACACTTTTGCCTACAGAAATGGACCACTGCAGAGCCACATCTGGCCTTTCTTGCAACTAACTTGATCCCTCTGTCTTACACAAAGTGTCTGCGGGAATATAGAAGGAGCAATAGTAGTTTCTACTTTCCTATTTCAGCCTTTTATAACCTATGACCCCAAATCCTTAGTCATCTTATCCCCAGGCAGGTATCTACAGAAACCTCCAGGAAGCCAAGTAACCTCCCATGCTGAATACCCTGCAATGTTAAACAGCAGGTTCCTAAACCTTTTAACTCTGGGGTGTCTTAGTAAACATCCTTTTAATCACTGTGCTATTTTCAGCCATCTGTTACCATCTAGTACCTTAAGCAAATGATTTGATACCTTTTAATGGACCAACATAGATGTAACAACAAGAACAAAGTGCTCTAGCTTTTCGGACCAACCAGTCCTTCTTCAGAAGCTCATGGCAGTTGTTTAGAAAATACAATACTTATAACAGCTAGATAATGCAGAGAAAAACAGAAAAAAATCCCCATTGGTTTAAAATACTCATTTAAAAAAACAAAACAAAAAAAAACAGAAGATGATGTCAGAGAAGTTTAACAGTACAATACTGCCCTCAGTCCGAAAGAACCTTGGGTTCAGATGTGCTTGGTGCAACACACATACAATCAAGCTATGAGTGTCACAGTTAGTATAAGGATGTGATTACTGAAAGGCAATAATCACAATCAGTAATCACATCCTTATACTAACTGTGACACTCATAGCTTGATTTAGGAGTTATCTGCTTCAGCAGTGTTATCTTATGTCTATTAAATTTATGTGCAGTAGGATTCTTTGTATGTCTGTTGCACCAAGCACATCTGAACCCAAGGTTCTTTCGGACTGAGGGCAGTATTGTATTGTTAAACTTCTCTGACATCATCTTCTGTTTTTTTTTTTGTTTGTTTTTTTTTAAATGAGTATTTTAAACCAATGGGGATTTTTCTGTTTTTCTCTGCATTATCTAGCTGTTATAAGTATTGTATTTTCTAAACAACTGCCATGAGCTTCTGAAGAAGGACTGGTTGGTCCGAAAGCTAGAGCACTTTGTTCTTGTTGTTACATCTATGTTGGTCCATTAAAAGGTATTAAATCATTTGCTTCTGGATCTATTCTTGCAAGGACCAATACGGCAACTACTAAATCTAGATTTCATCTAGTACCTTGTGACCTGTGTGAGAGTTTTCCCTTTTTCCAAGGGTGACATTCTTTTTTTCTTTAATGATCTCTACCCTCCTTAACCTTAACATAATGCAACAGTTTGGCAGTATTAGCATTTTTAACATGCAGTATACCCCAGTCAATACTGTTACTAGATTTAGCTGTATCATTACAAGAAAAAGTCCCTTCAGCCTCATGGGTTTCTTCTTGCTTGCTTGGAGTCTTCAACCCCAGCACAATATCACTAGGCACAGTCTTACCTGGGGTCTCACATTCAAGTTCCATACTTGCATCTCCGATCTCCAACAGGTAACATCCTAGGATCAAAAGCAACAAAGGAATATCCTGCTCAGTCAGAGGGTCCTCCTCAAACTGAGCCCATGAAAAATCCTCCTCCTCCGACTCTTTATCCAAACTCTCCGGCAGGAACCACTTGAGCACCTGGCATCTGTGTTTCACCTTTCTGTGAAGTCGGTCTGCCTCCAGCCATTGCTCACTCATCCAGTAGATCATCCTCATCAGGGTCTCCACCTCTGGGGTGTTGTCTCTCACACCTCCAGTCTGCCTTGACCTGCATCCCTTCATTGTCTTCAGGCTTGGCTGTTCTCTGAGCTCCCAGATCCAGTCCAGGCAGTAGCTTCTCTCAGTCTGTCAGCCATGGTTCTGGTCAGAACTCCATGGACTTTCTTCCCCAGCAACTCCTGGTGCATCGGTCCACCTGGGATATCTGGGTGATATCCAAGAAAATGTCCCTCTTAGGCCAGTCCAGACACTTCCAGCAAGTTATCCCATTTCTGACACCAAGTCTGTGGAGGGGTTGTGGGATAACAGATGGACCAGACACAGAACTTCAGGTTCAACAGTGGAGGCAGTATAGTGCAGTGGGTTAAGGCTCTGAGCTGCAGATCTGCAGACCTGAGTTTGAACCCCACAGCCGCCTAGGTGTATACTGTGTGATCCTGAGCAAGTCACTTAACTTCCTTGTGCTCCCAGGTCACATCTGGAAACAAGCTTCGGCTTAGTGTGCAACTCCTGGTTAAGCAATGTTCCCTTTCCCTTATCAACACACAATCTCTGAGTGATGTTTATTCAAAATACAGGAAATAAGCTTCTGCAATGCCATATACCTTATTCAGTACATCAGTTTGCAGCAACAGACCATGTATGTCCTTTCTCTGCACTTAGCCAGCACCTACTGACACTGATCTCTGATCTAACTTACCAGTTGAGATGCAACCTCCACCCCTATGCAGGCCCCATTTGCTTGGGTAGTGGGGACCCAAAAAGAAACAAAAAAAAAAGCTATAGACAAAGAACCTCAATGCAAAATCACTGAAAATAGGGTTACCCCAAAGGGCACTGGCAACTAATCACGTTTCAAAGAAATACAACATCATACATAATTCCATAATGTAGAGCATCATGGGAGATATGCAAATCAACATGACATTTCAGATTCTCAGTTTACAGCAATTTACATGCATTTTAAACAGCATAAATAACTTAATTTCTATAACAATCACCTAGTACTTTTTACCACTATCAAAAACGCCTAGTGCCATGGTATTTTCAACATTTACAGTTTCATAAACATAAGGTATAAACATCAAGGTATTTTATGACATAGTGCTTTTACATACTAAATCCAACAACGATAAACACAACCTGTTTTACATAAGCTTGGAGGTCACCACAATAACCTCCCTGTACGAGGACCTGAGAGGGAAAAGGAAAATTAAAAAGGATACTAAAGCATGGTCAAGAAAGGGAAGGGGTGCCCATAGGTGGCCAACCTTATGGACTAGAAATTGTAAAGGATAGCTTAGAAGAACTGTTGCAACAGATTTAAGAAAAGGTTGGTCCTCAAGAGTGAAAGGAGCTCCCTGTCACAGCCCCCTTGTTCTTGCATACCTCTTTTTGCGTTAGATGCACGTGCACACCAAACACTTTGAGACAGTAACATGAAATGAGAAGTGTGTCACTGCCATGCCAATTACAGCTACATCTGCAAGAGGTGTGGCAGTGTACACTAATCACCAGGCACTCTGGTCATGACAGCAGTTCAGCTCTGTTGACATGCCGTGCCATGGACTTGAAACAAATGTACCACTCCAATGGGAGTACTTCATTTGTAGCCTGAACTCCCATCATGCATATTAGAGTGCATAGTAATGCACATTGCAGCAGTTGTTACTGTATTCTCTCTCTCTGTCCCCACTCCTCTGAACCCCTCCCCCCAAGCTTCAATTGTGGCTGTGGTGCATCCTCTCCCGGCGCTGGCTTCTCCCCCCTCCTCAACATTAACCACCATGTGGCTTTTTCTTAAAGCTGACATCGGGGTGCTCAATCTTTGTATCAGCACATCCCCCCCTCATTTAATGTGGCACACTGGGAGCCCACCCCAGTGTGCCAAAATATTATTTTTTTTATGTTTACAACACTGGGATGCCCCCTCCTGGTGTCGGATGTCTCCCCACCCCCAAGCCTGAACAGATATTTTGCTGACATCGAGGTGCCCAGTCCTCATGTCAGCATGTTTTTCCCACCCCCCAACTAATGTGGCACACTGGGAGCCCATCCCAGTGTGCCAAAATATTGAAATATGTTTCCAACACCAGGATACCAACTCCCGGTGTGGATGTGCCTCCTCCACCACAAACCCATTCAGTGCTGATATCGGGGTGACCAATCCTCATGTCAACATGCCCACCCCCAGTATTGTGGCACACTGGGAGCCCACCACTGTGTGCCTATATTGTTATTTTTTTTTTTTGCTCTGTAAAATAAAGAAAACTGTCCCCCCAAAGTATTTTTATTTTTTTTCCCTGTAAAAAAGAAAACAGTCCATCGTCATCTTCCCAGGCCCCTCCCCATCCCCACCCACGCTCTACATAACCCACCTCACTGTCCCCCTTCCCCACTCACCCCATACTTACCTCCAGAGGTCTGGTGCAGTCATCTTCTCTGGACCAGGAACACATCTGCACTCTTCAAAGGTGACCAACAAACTGAGAAATCACAGTAATCCTTGTAATGGAACTCAATGGGGGGGGTTCAACTTAGGTTGATACCTCGGCCAATTTTAGGAATTTTGGCCCAAAAGTTTCAACACGGAGTTCTTGGGACTCCACCTCATGAACACTGGCACTGTCATTTTGTTTTTTGGTCCTGAAAGGTGATTTCGCAGTTGCTTCATGGAATCACCTTTTGGGACCAATTAACAAAACAACAGTGCCACTTTTCATGAGGTGGGGTCCCAAAAAGCCCATGTTGCAAATCTGGTGCCAAAATTCCAAAAAATGAATGCGTTACAAGCGTGCATCATGCAGTTTCTATGCACACTCATAACTTTGCCAATTTTGTATATTTTCACTCCAGATTTTCAGCATTGCCATTTTTCAAACCTCCATATGAACAATATGGCTGCCATTTTTCACATCCTGCCCGAAACATGTTTTTGTACCTGTGGTGCAGAATGGCGTGGTCACTGTGTGAAATCAACTTTCAGGATGAAGTACTGAAATGACAGTGCTACTGTTCATGAGGTGGGGTCCCAAAAAGCCCACGTTGAAAATTTGGTGAAAAAATTCCAAAAAATGATTGTGTTACAGCTGCGAGTTGCACAGTTTCTATGCACACTCATAACTTCCCCAATTTTTCATATTTTCACTCCAGATTTTCAACAGTGGCATTTTTTCACACCTCTTCAAGAACAGTATAGCTGTCATTTTTCACATCCTGACCAAAATATATTTTTGCACCTGTGGCGCAGAATGGCGCAGTCGCAGTATGAAATCACCTTTCGGGATTGAGTAACAAAATGATAGTACTACTGTTCATGAGACGGAGTCCAAAAAAGGCCATGCTGAAAATTTGAAGTGAAAATACCAACAAAAACCCAGGGCATTGGGGTGTTCAACTGTAATGCTCCCCCTCCCCATAGAGACTGAGAGGAGTCAGGGGGAGTGGCTTGGGGTCATTGACCATAATTCTCACACCATTCCACCCCACACCCTGCAGCCAGTGACAGACATCAAGGTATGCCTTGGGGTTTTTGGCCTTAACATTCACCTCATTCTCCTATAGTGCACCCTTCTGTGCTTATTTCATTATGGAATGGGGTGAGTGTAAGGGCTAAAGACCCCAAGGCACACTGTGATGCCTGTTGGTGTCTGCAGGGTGCGACGAGGTGGAATGGCATGAGCATTACAGCTGACTATACAAAGGCACAGTCCCAATGCCTGTCAGTCTCTGCAGGGTGGGGGTGGAGGATGGCGTTAGGGTTGGAAACACTAATGCCTCAGTAAGGAAGTAAATCAGGGAGGGGCAGTGGACATCACCTACTTTGATTTCAGGAAAGCCTTCAACGCTAACTAACATTGAACGCTGATATAACAAGATGGGTAATCTGGTCACAGGGCACAAGTTGATACATTGGGGAAACTGGCTGATGGACAAGAGGCAAAAGGTGGTGGTAATGTACCCATTGGAGGAAAGCAGGGAGCAGGGGAACATGACACATACATTCAAGTTCCTAAGGGCCATGCACAAGGTGCAAGGGCAGACATCTTCCAGTGCATCAAACGTTCGTCATTGACAAATGCATGTTTTGAAAGATGCTGCCCTCTTGGACTTTGTTGATTCTGTCACAGGCTGTGGGTAGAGACGGACTGATAAGGCAATAAGGCGATAGTAGTTCAAAACAAAATCAGTGTTTATTCTTCACAGCAGAACAATAATAGGTAAAAGAAGCGAACTTAGGCGACAAAATAAAAGGCGGCAAATCAAAAATCCAGACTATATACACACATCAACTAGAATAGACTAGGTGTTTACCCTTCAGCACCCTGCTGCTATCTATCTGCTAGCTCTGATCTGTCTTATATAGGGCTTTGCACCCATGTGATGGCTAGCTCCGTCCATTAGTACTTCTTTTTACTTTCAATTCTTTATTTACAACATATTTTCTATTAAGAAACACATTATACACATTCTTTCATCATAATAAAGGGTCTAGGGCATCCAAACCATAATAATAATTTCGAGCACTAAACAATTTCTTTGTTCTGTGACCCTAAGCACCTCCCCAGGCCATTTCCTGCATAAATCTAGCAAGGAGGAGGCTGGCCTGCTCTATAGAAACATAGAGCTGAGGAGGGGCTGCATCCACAGGCCAGACTACACTCTGAGAAACAGCATTTTACAGGTAAATGTTTGCTTTTAATTCCCTGTTTTAACATAATAGCTCAGAATATATGCCCAAATGCTTTTGTAGGCTGCTTCCTGCCTATTTTGTTACTTTCGAGGAGCTGTGCTCCAAGCACTGTTTAAAGGAGCGGTGCTTCAAACTACCACTTGTACACAAAAGGGAAAGAGCTTGAGAAGCCACACCGCTGAGGAAAGGTTAAAAACAAACCT
The DNA here is from genome assembly GCA_016271365.2 of Neoceratodus forsteri. Classification (NCBI taxonomy): domain Eukaryota; kingdom Metazoa; phylum Chordata; order Ceratodontiformes; family Ceratodontidae; genus Neoceratodus; species Neoceratodus forsteri. The sequence continues at coordinate 1,101,593,274 of CM028135.1, read as the reverse complement.
CAAGCTTCAGGCGGTTGCTTCTCTTTGGTTTAGAGCCCTGGCTGCTTGTTTGTGCAGAAAATAGGCTTTGTCTGGCTATTGCTTTTTTTTAGAGGTACCTAAAGCCATTGTTTTACTGCTTACAGGTTTTAGGGTACATGGGGGAACAAAAGTATCATTTCAGCATAACAGCCAAAACAAACAGCCAAATAGCAGCTGTGCGAACATGCGCATAGTCGTGGTTCTGCAGGGCAGAGACTGGGGAATTTTACAGTCTGCAAACAGCATCACAGACGAGAAGAAAATTTAGAAAAAAAACAACATATAGCTTTCTCTGGGCTGCAGTGCCTTGCTTTTCCTGGACCAGTTTAGTTTTTAAACAGCAACAACATTAAGACTATGGATAATGGTATTTCTTTTATTTACAAGTTTAAAGTCACAGCTTATATCAGTGCATCTCAGGGGCAAACCTTTCAAGGGCATTTTAAAATGGGAGTTGGGACAGTAACTCCACGCTATGCCTTGGCTTGCACGTAAAAGCTGGCTAACTAACAGTGGCAAAACCCAGGGCTGTGAACATAAAATATATTGGGACAAATGGACAAACAACAAAGTGGGTGGCCAGCCCAACAAACAAAACATATAATACAGGACACTCACAACCCAGGTATGCCAGCATTACCTTCCTTAGCATACTGCATTCAAAAAAATGTGGGGGGGACACCCTTTCACAGATTCCCTTGAGATCATGTTTTTTTTTCCATCATGTACTACAGTTTTTATTAAATGAATTTCAAAGGAAAATTCAGTTAAATACAGAAAAAATATGTTAACCTAACCTACATAAAATACACGAGTACTTTTTCCATGAAAGAGCAGCATTGCAATGCCACAGAAATTTCTTAACCCATAACATCAACTGCACATGTACTCCATTGAGTACCATAATACATTTACATTCCCTTGAGGCACTTGAAAGTTTCTATCATGACTCCCCTCTCCCTCCTTTCCTCGAGGGTATACATATTAAGTTATTTTAGTCTCTCTTCATATGGCTTCTGGTGCAGACCCTGTACCATTTTAGTTGCCCTCCTCTGGACTGCCTCCATCCTGCCCATGTCCCTGGGGAGATAAGCTCACGTATTGTGTCCTGTAAAACCAACCCCACTCCTTCATGTATTGTATCCTGCATAATCATCCTCACTCTCTCATGTATTGTATCCTGCAAAACTAACCCCGCTCCCTCATGTATTGTATCTTGCAAAACCAACCCCACTCCCTCATGTATTGTATCCTGCAAAACTAACCCCACTCCCTCATGTATTGTATCCTGCAAAACTAACCCCGCTCCCTCATGTATTGTATCCTGCAAAACCAACCCCACTCACTCATGTAATGTATCCTGCAAAACTAACCCCGCTTCCTCATGTATTGTATCCTGCAAAACTAACCCCGCTTCCTCATGTCTTGTATCCTGCAAAACTAACCCCGCTTCCTCATGTCTTGTATCCTGCAAAACTAACCCCGCTTCCTCATGTCTTGTATCCTGCAAAACTAACCCCGCTTCCTCATGTATTGTATCTGCAAAACTAACCCCGCTCCCTCACGTATTGTATCCTGCAAAACTAACCCCGCTTCCTCATGTATTGTATCCTGCAAAACTAACCCCGCTTTCTCATGTATTGTATCCTGCAAAACTAACCCCGCTCCCTCATGTATTGTGTCCTGCAAAACTAACCCCGCTTCCTCATGTATTGTATCCTGCAAAACTAACCCCGCTCCCTCATGTATTGTATCCTGCAAAACTAACCCCGCTTCCTCATGTATTGTGTCCTGCAAAACTAACCCCGCTTCCTCATGTATTGTATCCTGCAAAACTAACCCCGCTTCCTCATGTATTGTATCCTGCAAAACTAACCCCGCTTCCTCATGTATTGTATCCTGCAAAACTAACCCCGCTTCCTCATGTATTGTATCCTGCATAATCATCCTCACTCCCTCATGTCTTGAATCCTGCAAAACTAACCCCGCTTCCTCATGTATTGTATCCTGCAAAACTAACCCCGCTTCCTCATGTATTGTATCCTGTAAAACTAACCCCGCTTCCTCATATAGTGTATAGTGGAGTGTTGCTCTGTATAGAATTCTATCCCTTTCAAAATGCTGTTCTACCACAGTTCCGAGGTCATGGAATGTGATTCTACCCTACTGTGGTAGAACAGCATTCTAGAAGCATGAGTCAGTTTCATTTTGAAAGCAAAAAAATTCACAAAACACATTTTTCACACAGTACTATACACTATGAAAAAAACAGGATGAGCAACTCTATGCACAACCAGTGTGTTTTGCCACCTCAGGATTCTGATTCCCATGGACCTCTTGAGCTTTGTTCTCGAGGTCAGAGGGAATCAGAATCCCTCTGTGGTAGAACGCACTGGTTCTGCATAGTTGCCCATCTAGTATCTCTATGTATTGCATCCTGTAAAGCCAACACGCTTTCTTATGTATTGTATCCTGAAAACCAAATGTACTCCCTCATGTATTTTGTCCTGTAAAACCAACCTGCCCCCTCATGTATTGTAGCCTGCAAAAGTAACCCTGCTCCCTCAGGTATTGTATGCTGCAAAACCAACCCCACTCCCTCATGCACTGTGTCCTGTAAAACCAGCCCTGCACCCTCATGTGTTGTGTCCTGCAAAACCATCGCTGCTCTCTTATGTATTGTAATCCTGCAATACCAACCACACTCCCTCTTGTATTGTTTCCTGAACAAGAAATCCTGCTCTCTTATATACTATATCCTGCAAAACCATCTTCGCTGTCTCATGTAGTGTACTCCAAAACCAACCCCACTCCCTCGTGTACTGTATCTTGCAAAACTAACCCCACTCCCTGATGTATTTTCTTGTGTGAACAGTATGTCCTAAAAGATACTTTCCATAGCTTTAGAAGGAAAGGCTTTCATTGATGAGAACGATATCCCTGCTTTAGGGCTCTGTTTGCAAACATTTTTCCATCGGCACAGAAAACAGAAACGTCTGTTCATAGAGTCCTACCCACAACAACAAATTTGTCGGGTTTGATGAATATTGTGTGAAGTTGGAGTAACAAAAGGCAAAACAAGAAACTCAACAGAAAAATGTATGTTTCTGAAATTACTGCATTTTTTTATTCTTTATTATCCTGGTAAAGTCCACTAGTAACAAGTGCCTTTTTCAGGGGTGACCCCAGAGTACTGGGGAGGTTAAGCAAATTTCATTGAGTCACACAGGATGCAAGTAAAGGTTGTGGGACTCGAACCCAGGTCTGTTGACTGTGCCAAGCTCATTCACAGCTCATTACCTCTAAGCTATACTGCCAGCCCTAAATTTGACCAAAACAAAAGTCACTTTTATTTAATTTCATTTTATATGTTTACTGGGATGACAAACTGAGCCAAAGGCCCCTTTTTCTGGTGAGGCCCCAAGCCACAGTACAAAGCAGCAACACTTGGTAACATAATTTACGATTCTAAATATACCTAGTACAATTAATTACATCTTACAATATGCAGGAAGCACTTTAAGTAAGGGCACTCAACAATGCAGGCTAAAAACATTTACAACACGAATTGGTAAACAAAAGAGTTTTCAACTGCAATTTAAATATCAGATGTGTTTTGACAGCTGGAAATAAAATGGTGTATTGTGAACTCTGTTTGCTTCCTGGCATCAATAAATAAAATTAAAAATATATTGATTCTGTTTTTTTTTCCTGTAGCAGCACGGTAACTACATTTTGTATCCCCCCCCCTTCCTCTGTTAAAACAACAGCCAGAGAAATGCTCCTGAAACCATCTAGATGTATCTAGCTCCATTGCAGGAAGTGCCAGTGAAAGGAATGGAGATTTCTTGTGCCATATCAAGCTACACTGCGATTTATCGTCACTGTATCTTGTCAGGGGTGTGATGTAATTCTCCCAGAAATGTTCACACACAATGCACTCAGTCAAAACAGAAAATATTACTAAACTAGGAAGGGGGGGGGGGATCAACAAGAATCAATCTGCAGTTCATCTTTGCATGGACCTACCAGGGAAATGTTAAACTATTTATAAATGTATTTCGGCAAGCTGAAGTGAGAGTGTGAGCCCCAATTATACTGATTCTTGTTAGGAAATTCTTTCTTCTAAAGTCAGGATGCATTTTGGGGCTAAAATAGCTTAGAATATTGCTAGCAATTACGCTTTAATGGAGTTCTGGGTGGGTTGCGAGCAGTACGAAAGGACGGTTTATAACCACGCTGCTCTTTGGAAAACTGGAGTCAATGGAGAGCTTAATATCTATTCTTTGCCCAACATACAGCACAGCCAGTGAGGATTCAACACAGTACATTACCTTCCAGTAAGTGACATGTCACAAAACACTGCATGACAAAAGGGCTTCACTGCCATTGAATTACACTGTCCCCTGCAGTACACTGTGCCATGCTGCAGTAATACTTCAGGGCTGCATATGTTGTAGGTACTGCAGATGTTACACATCACAAGCTTTCATGACCACACTGGTCCCTTTATCAGGAGTAAAACATTCTCACACTACTGCATGCAAACAGTGATCCCACATCATTTTTTTTTAGTCGAACCTGTTGCTTACCTGTCCACAGCGATGGCTGACATAGAGTAAATGCTGACAAACACAGCAGTGACTGGGAAAAAGTTTTGAAACCTGCAGTAGCCTTCGCCAAAGTACCAGTTATTGTGGATGGCAAAGATAAATCCAAAGACAGTGTTGAAGGCAGCCATTGAAAGCTCAGAAAATGCTAGGTTAACTATAAAATAGTTGGTGACTGTTCTCATTCTTCGGTGAGCCAGGATAATCCAGATGACAGTGACGTTACCGATAACAGAGACTATAACGATCACGGAATAAGCAAGGGCCCAGAGGAATACCTGCCAGGTGGGCTGCGCAAATGGGTTCACTGCAGTCCCATTACCTTCTTCTTCATATACCGGGTCATTCATCCCAGCATTAGTAGCCATGCTTGGGAATCAAGTCATACAAGCGTTGCTTGAGTGTTTGTCAGATATTTGAGCATTCGGAATACTATGAGGCTCGCAAATCCATGTTCAAATTGACGTAGCATCTTTAAAAAAAATCATTGTGACCCAGTAATTTAGTTTTATAACAAAATTTATGTCCCATATCTTCAAAATCAAGGCAGTGTCAAGATTCATTTTTCTTTTTCAGCATTTTCGGCGTTCCCCAGTATCAAACCAGCATGAGCAGAATCTGAGGTTTAAAGGTTCGGCTGGTTTCTAAAGCCTTCTGTGCATACTGAATGTAAACATATCTGTATATCCAAGTTGAACCTCTGAAGCATCTTGCAAATTAAACAATCAAGTTCCGTGTCAACTGAAGTGCCATAAAAAAAGTCAAAAACTACCTGAGAAGTGTCTGAACAAATTATCAACAATATGTATATCTTCTGAGTGCCAAGGCAAAACTTGGCAGCTCTCTCTCTCTCTCTCTCTCTCTCTCCCTCCCTCTCTGACTCCAGTGTTCCTGTTTGCCTCTTCGTGGTGCTTCATTTGAGGAATGTAAAGCACTTAGGCCACTGCAGTTTGTTTCCTCTGTTGCTGGAAAGAATTCAGCAAAAGGTGGAGATGGAGACATCTTGAACTATCAATAGCTAAAAATCCAGGACATCCAAGGGAAATGCGCAAGTGGGATGTTTACGCAAATCATAATATTTACACACAGACCAGACTTTTCCTGTAGTGGTATAACATCCACTTTTTCAGATTTGAAGCATTTTTTTTTCAGGTCTAATCAAGCAAGATAGATATGTCTTTGGACTGTTTAGAATACTACACTAAAACCCCTTCAGATGTCATCTTCTCAGGAGGCTCTCCAACGTCAGGTTTAGCCTTTCCATTCCTTCCACTACTCTCCCTAATATCTCCTTTATTTCTATCTCTCCTCTTCCCATTCTTTCCGCCTCCTTTTCTGCTCCCACTACAGGCTTCAACCATTTATTTCAGACAGTTTGCTGCTGGTGAAATAAAACAGCCTCTACATTCGTTTACTTGTGATATTCATTAGCGTGCCATATTGAAACTGATCAAATGGAGTCGGGCCAATTCGGCTCCACATGGTTGCACTGTAGTCACATGGGGTGTATGCTGCCCTATATGTAAATGCTTTGAAAGGCATGTTACCTTAGCAATAATGCAGACAGCATTTTACAGATACGAACATATGAAAATTGCCAGCAGCAAAAGGCCATCCTGGTCTATCTAGGCTGCTCGAGATTGCAGCTAGCTCCCTATTCAGCAGCTGCCCCACCCCCTCCCCTTCCTTTACCCTCCCTTTTGCCCTGTCCCACCCCTTCCTAAAACATTCCACTGTGGTACATGCCACCACTTAAGCCGGTAGTGCGTTCCACTTTGCCACCACCCTCTCCATAAAGAAATGCCTCCTCACCTCCCTTCTGAATCTACCCCCTCCAATCTCATGTCATGGCCCCTAGTGTCTCTCCCCACCCTCCTCCTGAATAGATCCTCTGTGTCCGTTTTGATTATCCCTTTCATGTATTTGAAGGTCTCAATCATATCTCCCTGTCCCTCCTCTCCCCCTGCTTGTACATGTTTAACTCTTTTAGTCTGACCTCATATGACAATTCCCCAGACCCTGAATCGTCTTCATTGCACTACGCTGCACCCCCTCCAGCAGCCTAATGTCCCTTGGTAGATACGGGTGCCAGTCCTGCACACAGTATTCCATGTGGGGTTTAACCAACAAGCTGTACAATGGTAGAATAACCTCCCTTCTTCTCGAGGTAATTCCCCTTGCAATGCACCCCAGCATTTTGTTGGCCATTGCTGCTGCCTTTCTGCATTGCGTGGAATTGTTCATTGCTCCCATGATGAACACCACCAGATCCTTCTCTTCTTCTGTTACCTCCAGCTGCACTCCCCCCAGATGGTAGCACCTCCTCATATTTTTTGTTTAGAAGTGCAGCACCTTGCATTTTTTTTGCATTGAACCCCAGCTGCCATCTGTCAGACCATGCCCCCAGCCTTACCAGATCCTCCTGTAGCCCGCAAAATAATCTCAGATATTTACCTGGTAATCTAGTGATACAGCCGCATCCAATAATATCTCCAGCCTTGAGAAATCAAGACAATCCACCTCCCTGTAGTCAGCCTCCACCCCCACCCCCGAAAAAGAAATGAAGAAAGAATTAAACTGTTGTTTCTACAGTACATGCATGCATGCTTGCTCATTGTCATTCAAACGGCAGCCAGCTGAAGAGGTATCTGGAGGGTCTGTGCTGGTGTCCATCTGCTGATCTGCTGGCAGACCAAGAAGGGATCTTGATGGGTGACTCGGGGTGGATGGGGTATGGAGGGGGGTGCATTGGCCAGGAAGGGGGGTGGGATACATTTATTATAATGGGGATTTGTTTGTGGGGTACAAGTGGACTACCAAGGATGTTTTCTATTCAATTGTGGATCGGGTGGGGCCACTAGAATGCCAGAGAAATATCTGACACTTATGGGTATTTGGCAGGAGTGCACTAGAAAGCAAGGGATATTCTGGACATTACCACGGGGATAGGGCAAGGGGGCAAGTAGATTACCAGGTTAATATCTAACATTATATAGAATATATATATATAGACAGTGATGGCAGAAAAAGACAGAGGTCCATCCAGTCTGCCCAAGTTCCCTATAATCCCCGGAACCTACCCTGGAACTTGCTTTCGCAAGATGTGATGTGAATGTAAAACCCTCTAGCTATAGTGCCTAATGCTAAGACATTTAAAAGGACAATGCAAATTAATTCCCGTCAGTGTGCTTATATATATATATTTTTTTAAATCATACAGAGGGGCTGATCTGGTAGTGCTGAGGGTTAAGATGCTGGATGCCACGCCTCGCTCCATGCAGGTGACCCAAATTTGGAAGCGGACTCTGGTTGCTGGGGGTCAGCTGAGGGGGAATGATTGAGTATCCAACGGACTGCTCTCTTCTCCCAGGGATGGAGTGCTTGCTTGCCCAACCTCTGACTGCCACCATGTGGAGGGCTGGTGGCAGCGCAGGCTAGGGCAGCACAGAAGACAGGTGCTGTGACCTGGTAATGTCTGCATGCCTCCACGTGCATTCTTCCTGTCAGCTGCAGTAGGATTGGGAGAAGAGTTGAAAATGGGAGCCAGGGTCATGTCTGTCTGTGGATCCGTGCTGCCACCCTGACCGCCACTGTATCTTGTTAGTCGAGCAGTGGCCTTCATTAATCTCAGTCATAATGTATAGAATAGTAATAAGAAAATACTCCCATTCATTTAAATGGGGTGTGCCCCCACGCTCTCCCTTGCTGCACGTCGTAATGTGCCTGAGCGTGGGGGCATGGAAATTATCAGGGAAGTGGAAGGGATTGACTGGCCACCTTGTCGAGGCCAAACTATGATCTTTTCCAGTTAAATAACAGCTGCATAAAAATGTTCAAGATTTACAGAAATCAACTTTCACCAGCATCAGCTACAATTTGATGTATGGTACCCCCACCCCACACCCAAAAAGATCTAGAAATCACTTTAATGAATGACTTTGCTTCCCATGCTTTGTTCCCAGAAGTGAAATAATAATGCATTGATAAGACAAATAAAAACATGTAACACTCAGAAATAAAACCAGGGCTGCTAAACTCATTAACTGTTGCATATGTAATTATTGCTTTAGTCTGCACCTGTAGTCTATACATCATCTGTACCCAAGGGGGGAGGGGGGCTGTGTGATACTGTGCATTGACAGTGACCCCTAAGCAAGTCATGTTTGTCAGGATGGCTAGACGGCAGGAAATTACTCTGTTGGATTGTCTAGTGGGGCTGGAGCTAATCCTTGCAGCTCTTGTGGTTACTGGGCTGCTTCCCATTTACCCCACTTCATCTGGAATTTCTCTTGCGTAAGCCTCTGTGTGGCTGTAATCCGCTCCATGACCACCAGTGACATAATTCTGTCATGCCATTCTGATATGGTGGGCAAAGTAGATGTTAGCCAGTGGGAGGTAATGCTTTCAAGGATCATGAGACACATACTATGAAAAACAGCTGTAATGCCCTCAAGGCTCCAGATAAGGTGAGTACCGACCTATTTTTACTTACCTAATTTTAGGAAATACTGCTCAGAAATGTTTTTTGAATGAGTATCAATACTCACCCAACATATTTAAATGCACCACACGCCATAGAACAGTGCTTCATAACATAACTGGTGATTCAAAAGGAGCAGTTTTCCCAGATTTACAGCACTCGTATGCACCCCAATTTTGTTTTACTCACTATGCTTTAAAACTGGTGAGTAACTGGAGCACTGTTGGCATCTGATCAATTCTTATCTAGAAAAAAAACAACATTGTTTTTAAAAATGTATTCCTCATTTCATTCCATCCAGACATTTGCACGCATCTGAATTTGGCTTTACTCACCTCACTTTCAACAAGCATTTGTCAATGCCGAATGTTTGCTTGCTGGTATTGGCAGTGGTAGTGTAGAAGTTACAGAGCTGCGTAATAGGAATGGCAGTGAAGTATTGAACTGAAGCCAACCCCATCACCACCCTGCAGAGAGTGACAGGCATTGGGGTGTGCGTTTGGGTCGTCCGGCATAACGGCCCCGCCATTTCACCACACCCCACTCTGCAGAGACTGACAAGTGGCACGTGTTCCTTGGGGTCTTTGGCCCTTATGCACACCCCATTTCATTAGAAAATATGGTGAGATGGGTGCGATATAGGAGAATGGGGTGAAGTTTGGGGCGAAGAGTCCAAGGCATACCTCGATGCCTCTCAGTGACTGCAGGTGTGGAATGGTATGAGCATCACAGGCAAGAATCCCAAGTCACACCCTGATTCCTGTCATTCTCTATAGGGTTGGGCGATTTAGTTGAAAAGCCTAATACCTCAGGCATTCGTTGGTATTTTAACTCCAAATTTTCAACATGTTTGTTTTGTGACCCCACCTCATGAACAGGGGAATATCAGTTTGGTAGCAGCTGCTTATGCACAGTGACTACGGCATTTAGCACCACAGGTGCAAAATATTCGAACAGGATGTAAAAATTACAGCTGTACTCTTTCATGGGGAGGTGTAAAATGGCTATGTTGCAAATGTGTAGTAAAATAATTAAAAAATGGTGAAGTCACGTACATAGAAACTGTGCAATGCACACCGTAATATAATTAGGTTGGGAGTTTTTATAGCAGATTGTCAACTCAGGCATTTTGGTGCCTCCGATCATGAACAGTGTCACTGTGATTTTCTTTATCTGTGCCGGACAATGATTTCCCACAGCGACCACGCATCTTTGCACTGAAAGTGTGAAAACACACTTCGACCATGTTGTGAAAAATGGCAGCTGTACTGTTCATAAGGAAGTGTGGAAAAATGCTACTAGTGAAAATCTGGACTGAAAATATTACAAAGTCATGAACTAACGAGGATGCGTGGAAACTGCACAATGCTCACTCATAACAGTCATTTTATGGACTTTTGTCACCAAATTTTCAACATTGCCATTTTAAGCCCTCTGCTCATGAACAGTGTAACTGTGATTTTCTTAATCTGTCCTAAACATTGCTTTCGCACACCAACAGCACCATTGTGCACTACATGTGCGATAACACATTTTGGGTGACATATGAAAAATTGCAGCTGTACTGTTCATAAGGAAGTTTAATGAAAAGGACATGTTGAAAATCTAGAGTGAAAATATTAAACTTGCAAACTTACGAGCATGCATAGGAACTGTGCAACGCACACTCGTAAAAGTCATTTTTAGGAATTTTTTCACCAAATTTTCAACATAGCCATTTTAAGGCCTCTGCTCATGAACAGTGTCACTGTGGTTTTGTTAATGTGTCCCATACATTGAGTTTGCACACCGACTGCGCCATTGTGCGCTACATGGGCAGAAACACGTTTTGGGCAGGATGTGAAAAATGACAGCTGTACTGCTCATAAGGAGGTGTGGAAAATGGCAATGTTGAAAATCCGTGTGGAAATATTGAAAATTCGCAAACCACGAGCGCAGTGGGACCCAAGTAACGCACACCGTAAAACAGTCATTTAGGAATTTTTTCACCAAATTTTCAATATTTCCATTTTAAGATCTCTGCTCATGAACAGTGACACTGTGGATTTTCTTAATGTGTCCCATACACTGAGTTCGCTGTGACTGCGCCATTATGCGCTACATGGGCGGAAACACATTTTGGGTGAGATGTGAAAAATGACAGCTGTACTACTCATAAGAAGGTGTGGTAAAATGGCAATGTTGAAAATCTGGAGTGGAAATATTGAAAATTCGCAAACCTATGAGCGTGCATAGGAACTGCGCAACGCACACTCGTAAAACAGTCATTTTTAGGAATTTTTTCACCAAATTTTCAACATAGCCATTTCAAGACCTCTGCTCATGAACAGTGTCACTGTGATTTTCTTAATTTGTCCGTACATTGATTTCACACACACTGCGCCATTCTGCGCTACATGGGTGGAAACACATTTTGGGTGAGATGTGAAAAATGACAGCTGTACTACTCATAAGAAGGTGTGGTGAAATGGCAATATTGAAAATCTGGGTGAAAATGTGAAATTCGAGACTTACAAGCCTGCGTGGGAACTGCGCAATGCTGCGCTCGTTAAACAGTCATTTTTTGGAATTTTGGCACCAATTTTCAACATGGGGTTTAGGCCCCTTCTCATGAATGATGTCACTGTCATGGTGGTATTCAGGCCGAGGTGATTTCACAGTCACGTGCAAATCACCCTTCGGGCCCAAATAACGCCATGACAGTGACATCACTCATGAGAAGGGGTCTCAAAACCCCATGTTGAAAATTTGCAAAATTCCCAAAATGACTGAGATATCTAATAAACTTGAACCCCCTATCTAGCCCATTACACAGCTTACGGCATTTCCTCAGTTCGCGATCGGCTTTGAAGAGTGCAGAGCGTGTTCCGGTCCACGAAGATCGTCGCGCCGGACTCCGGTAAGTATGGGGTGAGGGGTAATGGAAACTGGGTGCACAGTGGGTGGGTGCGGGTTGTGGGGCGGGGATGGAGATGCGGCGGGACAGTTTTGTCTTACAGGTAAAACAAATTAAAAAGGCGTCGTGGGACCGTTTGCCACGCTGGGGTGAGCTCCCAGCGTGCACAGAAGGACTGAGGGGCATTCAGCCAATGGGGGATTGAGCACCCCGTCGGCAAAAGGAAAAAAAAACCCAACAAAAACCTCGCGGGACCGTTTGCCACGCTGGGTGGGCTCCCAGTGTGACACAAGGACTTTCAGGGGGCCTTCAACCCGGCGAAGTTGAGGCACCCCGTCGGCTAAATCACTGATTGCCACGCTGGGGTGGGCTCCCAAGCGGGCACCTAACTACTGGGGGGATGGAGACAATGCAGCTGGCCAGCGGGGCTTGGGCACCCGTCGGCTATACCACTGCGTCTTGTTGGCGCTGCGCCTGCGGCTGGGGGGGGCTGCGGCGTGAGCAGCTTCTTATCGCTGCTCACTCAGCGTAGCTCCCCTTTCAACTGTGCCACTGCATTTTGGGCGTGTCATAGACAGCTCCAAAATGCGATCAACTGAGCCGCGCCTGCCAGCACACTGACTGAATTAGAGGAGGAGGTGACACACCTCCGAAATCTCCGATGATGGCACTATGTTTCTTGCACATGCGTGCAAGCAAACATAAAAATGAGGAGCACAATACTCATTCCCAAAAAATCTTATCTGGAGCCCTGAATGCCCCTGTTACCCGTCCCTGAAGACCTAGAATAAATGTTTTAAATTCCTGTCAGATTTCCTGGCCACAGATCTGACTCAGCTCTCTTTGGACCTGAGACCAGAACTCCTGCATCTTGGGACATCCCCAAAATATGTGGTAATGGTCTTCCTGTTCTTCACATCCACTGCAACACTGGTCCGTGTTGCCACCTCCAAAATATGCTACAGTGGTGGGGGTGTAGAAGAATCTAATTAACACCTTCCATCTATACTTTCTCTATAGGAGGAAGGCCATAACCCGCCATCCCTCCTACAATATTTTCTCCCATTCCTGATCTGTGAACGTATCACCCATTCCCATCTCCCATTTCTCCCAGACCCCCACCAAACTCGGGAAGGCAGAAGTCAACAGCAGCTTTATATGCCAGTGAGATATATCCTGTGTGCAGCAGTTCTGTCAGCGCTCAAACACAGTTCCAGTTAGAGTGCTGCGGGAGAAGAACAGCATCACAGATTTCTGTTGAGAGGAAAACACCCAACAGAGCCCACCCAATACAGACCCCCTCCTGCTGAGGTAGAGCAAAGAACAGCATCTGACATCTGGTCTGTGAGTAAATGGGACATTTTAGACTGATGGGAGAGTTTCAGAACTCCTGCAGTACTGTTTTAAAGCAGTGTCTCCAGAAAGACAAAAGAGTGACTGGTAGTTTACTCACCTGGTAAAGGTGATTGTGGGGGTATACATCTCTGAGGCACTCCACCCGTCCTTACACATGGGTTGTGGCTACCTGATAGGTTGCTTGATGCACATGTGACTTCAAAGAAGTCCAACCCCCTTTCCCTGTGATGCTGCCTCTCCTGGATCAGTTCAAATTCTTCCAAAGCTGTACCTAATCTGTAACCAGTAACTCTTGACTTGTTAGTAGGCAGCACAATGTTTCCTGATATGTATCTTAGCGTGTTAAATAAATTATAGTAGAGGCATTTGTTATGTTTTACCAAAAATTCTGTGGCCCATGAGGGTCCTCTCTTTATTTCTTATTCATGGAAATCTAAAATTTCCGTCCCATACAGCATGCTGATTGTTACACCTTGAAGCTCATCTTTGAGTCCTTTGTCTCTGACTGACTACCTGGGTGGGTTGTGGAGTGCCTCAGAGATGTATACCCCCACAATCACCTTTACCAGGTGAGTAAATTACCATTGAGGGGGATAATCTCTGAGGCACTCCACCCATCCTTACACATGGGTTTGAAATGTGAAAAGCAGCACCTTAGTGAGAAGGGTGAGTAGTCAGTCCATTATGTTATGTTCGACCTTGCTGCTAACAACACTACTTAAGTAAAGTTAGTTTTTTCTTCCAGGGCTACATCTACCCCATAGTGTTTAGTGAATGTGTGCATTGATGCCCATGTAGTGGCAGCACAAATTTTCTCTGTTGTGGCCCTGTTTTTCTCGGCCCATGATGTGGCTATTGCTGTAGTGGAATGGCCTTGATTTTTGTTGGTGGTGTATGATTTGAGGCCTTATACGCCTCTGTGATGGGAGACTTAAGCCAATATGCGCCATATGTTTGCCGTTCTTGTGATATAAGTGGACGTTAGTCTCCTCATGGCTAGCAGATGATGTTAAGGGTCCCTATCTACCTTGTCTGCAGGCATGCAGACAGGTATTTCAGTATCCTGTTTGGTGTGAAAAAGTGTGCATATTTTAAGCAGAAAGGAAGGAAGGGATCATCTTTAAACTGATTTGTCCTCATGAAATACCAGATAAGGCAGTCTGTGGGATAATGCTTGTAGTTTGCTTATGCACCTAGCTGAACATATAGTGACCATAAGGGTTAAGTGTTTGCCCTTGAGTGGTAGTGACTGCAGAGGTTCAGATGGTGAGTTGTTCATTGCCCAGGCAGTCTGTGGGATAATGCTTGTAGTTTGCTTATGCGTCTAGCTGAACATATAGTGACCATAAAGAGTAAGTGTTTGCCATTTAAGTGGTAGTGACTCTAAAGGTTCAGATGGTGAGTTGGTCATTGCTCTGGGTACTAAGTTGAGGTCCCAGGGAGTTGGCCATTGTTTTATCTTAGGATGTAGATTGGATCGATTGTTGCCACTTGCACTGTTAGGGATGCTGGAGATGGTCCTTTATGCAGACCTTGCTGAAGGAAGAGAAGTACTGTATGTTGGGCACTGTGGCCCTTGGAGGTTGTCATTTTTTCCCCCTTTTCTTCTCACCACCTGTGGAATAATCTCAAATGTCTCTGATATTTTGAGGTAATGGGGTTTCTCCATAGTGTTGGAGACCACTGGGTGGTATCCCTCTCTTAACAGTCTCTCGTATTCAGGAGCCAGGCTGTTAATTTGAGATTGTTCAGACTGAGGTGACATACCGGTCCCTGGGTGAGACTATCTTCCCTGAATGGTAGTATCCATGGGTGGTCTAGTGCCATTGTCACTATCGTGGTGAACCCTGTTCTCCTGGGCCAATGAGGGGTGATGTTTATCACCCAGGTTCTGGTTCTGCATATCTCTTTTAGAACCTGTAGTATCACTGGAAAGACGTAGGTTACCTGGAATGACCATGTAGCTGATAGTGCATCCACGCCCATGGATTTGTCGTCCCAGAAGCGGGAGTAGAATCTGGGGCACTGATTGTTCTTGTTGGTGGCCATTAAGTTTATGTCTATCAGTCCCCAATGTCTGTTGATCATTTGGAATATGCTGGAATGAATCTTCCACTCTCCCGGATGTATTAACTGGTGACTTAACCAGTCTGCGGTGGTATTCAGCCTGCTTGTCAAGTGTATGGCTGATATGCTCACCAGATGTTTTTTTGTGTCCAAAGAATGAGTCTTGAGCCTCTCTTTGCAAGGTTCTGCTCTTTATTCCTCCTAGCCTGTTAATATAGGAGATGATAACCTGATTGTCTGAGCTCATGAGGCAATTTCCCTTTTTCCTGACTAGCCTTGTAAATTGCATTGGCGCACAGGATAGTGCTCTGATTTCCAGAATGTTTATTACCATTTTTTACTCTTGCATGTACCACTTTTCTAGGCTTCCCAGTGGAGTGGCCACTATGTAGAGGCTACTCAAGGATGTATGGCATTATTAGCAGGCAAATGGCGTAGGCAGTGTGCCATTAAGATGTGGGGATTAGCTTGGGTAGTGGGGTAGGAGTTGACGTGACAAACCCCACCTTCGTCATTGTATTTCGCACTAATGGCTGCATCTGATCAGGCAAACACCATATGCATGTTAGTGTTTGTGTAACCACCTCCATCTCTGTTTCTAGATTGGAGTGTGTTTCTGAATCCAGCTGTGGTGAGTGGGGTTCTGGCCCTGCCGGTACCTAACTTTATTTCACATGGTGTTTTTCACTAGGTGTGCCTGCTTCAGTTTATTATTTTGGTTGGGAATTGTTGCTGTGTCTACATCCTGCCCAGCGGAGGATTTGGGATTGCAGGTGGCATATTTGTTTGTGCCTTGTCTTTTGTGTTTTCATAGGTGTCCTCCTGGTCAGATGGCATGGGTGCACCTTCTGCATCTGATGCACACAGTATGCTGAGTTGTTTTGGGGCTAGCAGCACATTGCGTTGGCTGCAGCTCTTTGTTTTGGCTATTGTAGTAAGTTGAGAAAGGATACATAAACAGAGTGGTGTGTGGGGGGATTAGATATATTGTTTCATTTATTTATTATTTCCCTTAATTCTTCCCCTGCACAGTAATCAATAATGTTCTGCACCGTACAGGCTGTTGTTGTGCCTGTGCATTAAAGTGTGCACTGTCCCTATAGATGTGGCTAGAGTGAGTGAGGAACTCAGTGTTATGCTGTCTTGCCCACAGCTGTGGTAATAGTGCAGCCCCAATGTATTTTTCCACATTATTAATTGATTCTCAAATCATTGCCTTTATATTTAATTATTCGCATTGTGGTCTGCTGTTGCAGATCGGTCGGTGCTTTTAACCAATGCCCTCTGTGCTGGTTGGACATTTGTGAGTGTAGTTGCGCTCTCCACAAGATGGCGGCAGTGACTGTCAGTCAATCTACACTGTCTGGCAGCTGCATACACCCTTAATCCCACATAGATAAGGGGACAGTGGAGAGCTTACCTGAGATCACAGCAGCAAGTCTCTTGATGATATTTGTCACGGCTGCCAATCTGGATAGGCAAGTTAGGTTAGTCCTTCAGTGTTCCTCCTTCTTATGAGACCTACTTTGTTTGTAGTGTTTGAGTCAGGTAGATGATAGGGGAGTTTCCTCTATCTTTTGATAGAAGAAGGTGGTGAGTTTAAAAGACATAATGTGCCATAAAAACCTATTGAGAGCACGTCATTTTGAGGTGAGGCACAGCGGGACTGAGAAAATGATTCAGAAACTGTTATGTAGTTATGTCTTGAGTGAGCACTTCAGCTGCTACTATGCTTGTAATGGGGAGTCTTTAATTATTTTGTAACCCCTGGTGTACTGAGCTCCTGTGGCTGTGGAATCTATATGGTTATCTGTGAAAAATCTCCGACAATACATGGCTCTCTTAGCATCCTTTAAATTTAGCATCCTTTAAATTTCAAAAATGTGATAAATTATGTTGTTCAAGCCTTTTTTTTCGTATAAAATTAATGGGGATAAGTCATGCATTCACATCAGTATGCATTACTTTGTCATACACAGTACATAGTAGCGGCTCCTTAATTAATATGTGACTGTGCCATTAAGGGAAGGAAACTGGGGATATCAGTAAAAGAAATGACTATTAAAGTACACTATTTCCCAAATAGTTATTTTATTGCAATCAAACCTCCTTGTATATTGACCCAATATAATACAGTACTGTTTTCTTTCTTCATTTATTTATTTAATTTTTTTTATTTATATTTTTGGATCGGGTGGGGAGGACCACTAGATTGCCAAGTAAACATCTGACATTATCTTGGGGATTGAAGGGGGCACTAGATTACCAGGTAGATATCAGACATTATCTTGGAGATCAAGGGGGGGGCACTAGATTACCAGGTAAATATCAGACATTGTCTTGGGGATCAAGGGGGGAACCACTGCATCACCAGGTACAGTAAATATGTGATATTATCTTGGGGGTCATGCCGGATGGACTATCTAATTACCAGGAAATGTTCTAACATTATCTTCGGGTTGGGTGGGAGGGTCACTAGACTACCTGGGAATGTTCTGACATTATCTTGGGGATCAGGTGGAGGGCCTTTTGATTACCAGGAAATGTTGTAACATTGTTTTAGGGATCAGGTGGGAGGGGCCACTAGACTACCAGGGAATCTTCTGGCATTATCCCGAAGCTCAGGCGGGGGGGTGCACTGGAGTACCAGGGAATGTTTTGACATCATCTTGGGTCTTGGGTTAGAGGGGGTGACTAAACTACCAGAAAAGGTTCTGACATTATCTCAGGGATTGGGTGTGGGTGGACCACTAGATCACCAGGCAAACATGTGACATTATCTTAGGGATCGGGTGGGGGGTCAATTTGATTACCAGTTTAACATCTGACATTATCTTGGGGACTGGGCGGGAACCACTAGATTAACATCTGGCATTAACTTGGGGATTGGGTGGTGGGACCACAAGATTGCCAAGTAAGTATATAACATTATCTTGGGGACTGGGGGAGTCACTAGATTATTTGGTAAATATCTGACATTATTTTGGGGATTGGGCAGGGGGCCACTAGATTACCAGGTAAATATCTAACATTATTTTGGGGACTGGGCAGGATGGACCTCTAAACTACCAGGGATATTACAGACATTATCTTGAGGAATGGGCAGGGGGCCACTAGACTGCCAGGTACATATCTGACATTATCTTGGGAACTTGGTGGGGGGGAGCCACTAGATCACCAAGTAAATATGTGACATTATCTTGGGAGTCGGGCAGGGTGGCCCACTTGATTATCAGCAAATATTCTGACATTATCTCAGGGATTGGGTGGGAGTGCCACTAGACTACCAGGAAATGTTCTGACATTATTTTGGGGATGGTGTGGGAGGGGCCATTAGACCACCAGGGAATGTTCTGACATTATTTGAGGGATCAAGCAGGGGCCACTAAATTACCATCTGACATTATTTTTGGGATTGGGCAGGGTGGACCCCTAGATTGCCAGGTAAATATCTGACATTATCTTGGGGATAGGGACGGGGCCACTATTATCTTGGGGATCAGGCAGTGGGACCACTAGATTACCAGGTAAATGTATAACATTATCTTGGGGATTGAGCAGGGGCACTAGATTACCAGGTAAATGTTTGACATTATCTTGGGGATCAGGCAGGGTGGACCATTAGACTACCAGGGATATTCTGGACATTATCTTGGGGATCAGGTGAGGGGGCCACTAGATTACCATCTAACATTATCATAGGGATCGGCCAGGGGGAACCCTAGATTTCCAGGTAAATATCTGATATTATCTTGGGGAACATGTGGGGGGCTGCTAGAGTACCATGTGAATATCTGACACTATCTCAGAGAATGAGCAATGGGGCTACTAGATTACCAGGTAGATATCTAGCACTATCTTGGGGATGTGGCAGGGGGGGCTACTAGATTGCCAGGTATATATCTGATATTATCTTGAGTATCAAGTGAAGGAGCCACTAGATTAGCAGGTAAATATCTGACATTATCTCATAGAATGAGCAAGGGGCCACTAGATTACCAGGTAAATATCTGACTTTGTCCTTGGAATTGAGCGCGGGGGGGGGCACAAGATTTCCAGGTAAATATCTGACATTTTCTTGAGGATCAGGCAGGCTGGACCACTAGACTACCAGGGATATTATGGACATTCTCTCACAGATCTGGCAGGGGGCCACTAGACTACCAGGTACATACAGTATCTGACATTATCTCAGGAATCGGGTGGCGGGCCACTAGATCACCAAGTTACTGTGTGGCATTATCTTAGGGGTCGGGCAGGGTGAACAACTCAATTACCAGCAAATTTTCTGACATTATCTTGTGGATCTGGTGGGAGGGTCCACCAAACTACCAGAGAATGTTCTGACATTATCTTGGTGATTGGATGGGAGGGGGCCACTGATCTAGCAGGGAATGTTCTGACAATCATGTCAGGGATCCAGTGGGGGTCACTGGATTAGCAGGGAATGTTCTGACATAATCTCAGGGATCTGGCAGGGAGCCACTGGACTACCACAGAATGTTCTGACTTTATGTTGGGGGTCAGGTTGGAGGGAGCACTAGACTACCAGGAAATGTTGTGACATTATCTCAAGGATTGGGCATGGTGGATCACTAGACTACCAGGTAAATGTGTGACATCATCTTGGGGATCTGGTGGGGGGGCCACTAGATTACCAGGTTAACATCTGACACTCTCTTGGGGAGCGGGCAGTGGTCACTAGATTACCATCTGACATTATCTCAGGGATCAGGCGGGTGTCACTAGATTACCAGGTACACATCTGACATTATTTTGGGGATTAGGCAGGATGGACCACTAGACTACATTGGGTATTCCAAACATTATCTTGGGGATTGGGCAGGGGGCCTCTAAACTACCAGGTAAATATCTGACATTATCTTGGGCATTGGGTGGCTGGTCACTAGATTACCAGTTAAATATCTGAATTATCTCGGGGATCAACTGAGGGGGCCACTAGATTACCATGTAAACAGCTGATGTTATCTTGGGGTGTCACTGAGTGTGGGCTTTGGATAACACAATTTCAGGCAGACCATAAATCAGGTGCATAAAAAAACGCATGGTTGTGTTTATCATTTTATTTTCATCAAGTAAAATATACAGAAAGCAAAATGGTAAGTCAGACAACTGCTTAGCTTCAACAGTTTCTAAGGCTTTTCTTCAGCCTAGCATGAATCAAACAGTATGAAAGCACACACTACCAGGAGGTCTTCCACCTTCCTCAGTCAGTATTCAACTGACCACCCTATCTATCCTATCTCAGCACTGAGGTACGGCTTTTTATAAGCTCACTAGAAGTTGGAAAACAATTTCCCCTGCCTTTTGATTAATAGCAGGCATAACATAAAGCTAGCCACTAGGGACCACTGTTGCACCACAGAGAAGTTATTTGGCACCTGGAACACATTACATAACTTGTTTACAACATTGTTAAAGGTCAGAGCCGAGGTCAGAACATTCTGTGCTATCTTAAACTCTACTGCAGGGTCATATTACCTCATGCTCTCTGCTGCAAAATTACATCCTAGAAGAGGACTGCTAACATCTAGAAAAAGCAGACACAAATTGTTGTTTTTCTTATATAAAAACTGCCCTCTTATTTTGTAATTGTACTCTTAGTTTTGTTATAACCAGTCAAGCAGCATGTTGAACATTATACAAAACATATAAACTGCTTGGGGAAGGGGTTTCATTTTATCCCAGGGGTGTCCACTATGACAGGGCGCACTCTGTCACACATCCCCCTCACATAAGAGGGTAACTGTCCTAGGATTGTCCAAATCTCAACTAACACCTTGGGGCTAACATAGATATCGACATTGCATCTATCAATGCACTCTGTATACTGTTGTAGTCTGCAAGAACTGTCTACTTTATAACTATTCCTTTCTGGATATTAGAACCCAGGCACTTTTATTTAATATCAGACACCCAAACACAAGGGTGCACTTACTGATATGCTCACGGAGGTCATAATCTTTAACATCCCTGTTCCTGGACCTTTAACAATATATATGAAATTTAGAAGAAGATAGAAAAAGAAGAGGGTGGGGGATTCGCCCAAAGGTGGCCAACCTTCCAAACTGAAAATGTAAAAGGCATAGTGCAAAGAACAGATGAGAACTGTTGCAACAAAGTGCTGAAGTCAGAAAGTGGTCCATTTCCATAGCAAGGAAATCCCCTGTCACACATCCCCCACTTAAGAGGGAAAACAGTTTTCAATCAAAAACAGATAAACTGTTTACCACATTCCCAATCCCTGGAAGGGGAAGGAGCTTCTGCCCACCGTCACCTGAAGCTCCGTCTCAGGGTCCCTTTCAAAAAAATAAAAACATTTGTAAAGTATCCTATTCATAACAATACAAATTCTCTGAGGCATCTTAAATTATTCTGGATTAGTCTCTCCATCAGTAAACTACAATGTCATCACATACATTTAGGAGAAAGAACCACTAATGGCAGTTTTATGCCATCTACTGACTTTCCCTAACCAGATACACTTGTACGGCTGGACAATCCAGCACCCAGTTGAACTGTCTTCAGGGGTAGAACTACCTTGCTCCATCCTCACTTAGACATTCAAAGGTAGGCTGGTAACATACCACACTATATGCCTAACAGCCTGTCCCTAACCTCTGGGTTTTCATATCAAATCTTATACACTACTAGTGGTGTTGGCCACCACCTTGTCCTTCTGTTCTATGTGGGAGTGTCCCCCTTTTCCATGGGTGCCATTTCTTGCCCTTCACTCTCTCTGTTACTCCTCCCACATCACTATCCGTGGTTGCTATCTGTCTGCCCCTATAACTGGTCTTATAGTATTCTGCCACCTGCCTATACATGCCTGGCCAATAGAAATACAGGGTTAGTCTAGGAAAAACCTTCCCATGGCTCAGATACCCCAAGTGACTGGAGTGCACATCCTCCATCACCTTTTTCCTATATGCCATGGGCACCACTTCCTGGGCATCCACCTGCTTCATCCCAAAGGTTGGGCTTCATATGATAGAGATCTTTCTTCCTAAGTTCATACCATCAGTAACCTGTCTCCCATCCTTGATTTTTACATGCTCCCTTAAATGGGTACCTTCAGGATCCCCCACCTGCAACTTTTCCCAGTCAACATCAGAAGAACAATCATTTTTAAGGGAGGAGGTTCAAAACATGCAAAAGTCCCTTCAGACAAAATGTCTCCTTCCATCTTGCTTAAAGTCTTCTCTCCCAGTAATACATTGCCAGTCAAAGTCTTACCTGGGTCTCCTCTTCTCGTTCACCGTCCTCCACCAAATAGCAGCCTGGAAAAATGGGCAACAATGGGATCTCCACAAACATTTGTCGCAAGTGCTCTGTTAGGGAGTCCTTCTTCTCCTCCAGAGCCCATGGATTCTTCCTCGACATTCTCTGAGTGGGACCTCTCGAGTAGCTCCTGGCATCTGCGCTATGCCTCTCTTTGGCATTGATCAGCCTCCAGCCATCTCCCACTCATCCTGTGAAGAAGCCGTATCAGGGTCTCCATTTGGCCATTAGGTCCATCTCGTCCCATCCATGGTGCCTCACCCAGGTCACCATCTCCATCAGCTGCTGTTCTCCTCATCTCTGGCGCCATGCACCTCTGCTGTGTATCCTAGGTACCAGGTCTGGTACCACTGACTGAACTCCCCCTTGTTACCTCGGATGTTCAGTCAGATCACACTTCTGAGCAATATTTGCCACCGGGCGTGGGTTTAGGATAACACAATTTCAGGCAGACCACAAGTCAGGTGCATGGAAAACACATTTATCATTTTATTTTCATCAAGTAAAATATACAGAAAGCAAAATGGTAAGTCAAACAGCTGCTTAGCTTCAACAGTTTCTAAGGCTTTTCTTCAACCTAGCATGAATCAAACAGTGTGAAAGCACACATTACCAGGAGGTCTTTCACCTTCATCAGTCAGTATCCAACTGACCACCCTATCTATCTTCTTGCAGCACTGAGGCAACATGAACAAAATGGAACACATAGGCACAAGGCTTCAGCTAGGCAAGTTTACTAGGTGCAAAAATGCATTTAAGGCTTACAAACAATACATACAAAGCAACTGTGCAGATAGAGGCAAACAGAACTCCCGACCAGGTTTCGCTATAGGGCTTTTTCAAAGGATACTGGTCAATGGGAACGTCATAGTTTAAATAGA
Source organism: Neoceratodus forsteri (assembly GCA_016271365.2). Taxonomy (NCBI): domain Eukaryota; kingdom Metazoa; phylum Chordata; order Ceratodontiformes; family Ceratodontidae; genus Neoceratodus; species Neoceratodus forsteri. The sequence goes on along the minus strand of CM028135.1, from coordinate 1,101,569,661 downwards.
AACAGCGAACCAATCCAAAGCCAGTGCACATTTAAAGGTACAGAGATATACCCTGTCAAGCTGATATCCAAAGTGCTATACAATAAAGTGCTTAGTGTAACTTTCTACATATCCTAGTTGGACAGGCTCAGATACTTGCAACATAAAACAGTAAGTGACAGTACATAATTGGCAATATTATTATAAAAAAGCAGTCAAAACCATTACATTTATATTTGTGGCACTACTGCTCATTAAATAATATTATCCAGTTCTAGCAGAGACTGTCTTTTATCTTTATGTTATTTGTTTACAAACCATATTCAAAGAGGCACATACATATGGTGACCCCAGTTACAATAGGTTTAAACTGAGTTTTGCCTGCCACCCATGATGGCTGGCTCCTTATTCTCAGGAACATATGTGAAGCACTTTATCGGGAACCAAGGAAAAAAAGGGAGAGAGAAGAAATTGAGTACAAACAGAAGGCATACATATTTTACTTCAAAATCATTAACAACAGGTCTATCCTGCCGATAAATACTGGATCATGAGGGTACAGATTTTTCCAGTGATGGAGTAGTAAATGATAGATTCCTAAAGATACAATTACTAAGGCTCCCTCCTCCTTTTTCTTAAGAAGGGCATTATATCGATTCTGTCATTCAATCTCAGAGGGTAATACCTTCCTAACTGGAATATCCACATAGACTCCCTTTCTAGCAAAGGTTCATCCAAATCCCCACCCCATTCATTCAGTGTGACACGATCAATGCCACTGAACTTGAATTCATGTGTTTCCATGGCTGATGCTGCTTTCACATGAGCTGCTAGAGTATTAGTGAGATCCCCATTTCAGACTGCCCTTGTGTGTTCACCCACTCTCAGTTTTAACACCCTTGTGGTTTTACCCACATAAAAGCTCCCACAGCTGCACCATGCTAAATATATCACATATGTGGTAACACATGAAATAAAGTGATAGATTTCTAACACTTTAGTAGCATTCCAACTGAAAAATGTGGATTTTTTTCCATGGGGGGCAGTATTTACAACACCCATATTTATGATTAACTAAAGGCAGCTGGGGCAACCAAGTTTTGGGTACTGCAGGGAGTGGTTGAGAACTGTGTGTTAGTAGATCAGCTAAGTTGGGGGCCCTTTTGTAACTAAATCTTGGTGGTGGTGGACTTATGCCCTACACTTCAATAATCGGGTCTGACTTGACAATTTCCCAGTGTCTTGTAATAATGGGTCTAATTTCAGCAGATTTCCTACTGTAAGTACTGACAAAATTCAGGTGCTTCTCTACAACCTGATTCCCCTCCTTCTAGGGTAGCAGGTCACCTCTTGCCATCCAGTCTACTGCCTCCTCTGCCCTGCTGAGACTTTCCAGCTTATAGCCTCTCTGCCGAAATCTCTCCCTTAGCTCTCCTTTGTTCCTTTTGTAATCCTCCTCACTAATGCAATTGCATTTTGCCCACAAGAATTGGAATTTGGGGATATTTTTAATAATGTGTTGTGGGTGGCAACTAGTAGTGTAAAGTAGGGTGTTCCAATCTGTTGGCTTCCTATAGAGATTTGTTTTTATTGTGCCATCAGCTTCCTTCATTATCTCAAGATCTAGGAAACACACCTTAACCTTGCTAACATTAGCTGTGAATTTAAGGTTGGTGTTGGATCTCACACAGCTCTGCCTCATCCCCCTTCCACATTAGAAAAATGCCATCAGTAAAACGTCTCCAGAGATCCAGCCTATGGTAATAAGGGTTGGTCTTGGGGTCTTGGGACATCTGACATTTACTTTTTCCCAAAGTCCCAGATGCAAATTTGCATAATTGGGGGCAAAAGTTGCCCCCATAGCCATACCCTTTATTTGCAAATAGGTAGTGTCCTGGAACAAAGCTAAGCTAACGCAGTCCCCATCGGATTGGGCAGAGTACAGAAGACTCAGAAACCTATGTAAGGTTTCCATCAGATCTGCTAAGGGCAATTACTACCGTCAGCTCCTTAGTACCTCTGTCAGTGACTCTCCTGGTTTTTGGAATCATGTTAACACCATTGTGGGGAAAAACAAGTGCAACACCATCTCTAATATGGTTGTGGATGGTTGTAATTGCAATAACCTGCTCACTATCGCCGAGGCTCTTAACTCCAGATTCACTGACCTCTCCTCCTATACTGTGCCTCCTGGGCCTTTACCTGTCGCTCCGCAGGATGACCTTAAACCTTCCAACCTATCTTTCACCCTTCGCCCAGTCTCTGAGACTGAAATCTTACACTTACTTAAGTCCATCTCTTCTGCTGGATCAGCAGGGGCAGATGGACTCTTACCAAAATTCCTAAGAACCATTGTACCATCTATAGTCCCTCCAGTGACTAGACTTTTCAACCTGTCTTTTCTTACAGGACATGTTCCTTCCTTCTGGGAGATTGCTTGAGTTGTACCGGTCCACAAAATGGCTGACACCACTAACTTGGATAACTACAGCCCTATTGCCATCCTCTCCACCCTCTCTAAAATACTGGAGAAAATTGTTGCTACCCATGTCTCGGATTATCTCTACTCCTTCAAACTCCTCACCCCTGACCAACATGGTTTCTGACGTGGGCACTGTACATCCACTGCTCTCATACAGTTTACAAATGATGTCAGACTTGCTGTGGACAAAGGCTGTCTCACTGGGGCTACTTTTGTTGATCTTACAAAAGCGTTTGATTTAGTTGACCACCCGCTGCTCCTATCACAGTTGTCATCCCTAGGCTTCTCACCCTCTGTCACTACCTGGTTCCAAAATTATCTTTCGAAGCGTCAACAATTTGTTCAGATCGGAGATGCTAAGTCCCATCTTGCTCCTACTTGGATCGGAGTGCCCAGAGTTCGATTCTTGGTCCTCTCCTGTTTACAGTCTTCATATATGACATCCCACCACTCACTGATGCTTGCTCAGGTCTGCTATATGCAGACAATCTTGTTCTTTACTTATCCTCCTCAAACCTCTCAGATATCAACCTGAATCTCAATAGTAACTGCAATACCCTTCAGAACTGGCTATTGAAAAACAAGCTTGTCTTAAATAAAAATAAAACAATGACTATGCTCTTTGGTTCAGGTTCAAACATTCGATCCTGCACCCACCCATTAAGTATCAGAGTGCTTGATGGCTCTCCCCTTAACACAGTTACCTCTTTGAAATACCTAGGAGTAACCCTTGATCCCAGCTTGGATTTTGTCCTGCACCTAGCCTTAGTCATTAAATCCATCAATATTCAACTTGGGCTGGCATATAAAGTGAGACATAACCTAACATCCACAGCAAGAATAGCCATTGCACAGGGGATCCTGAGACCCAGATTGGTGTATGGGTTAATACCCTTTCCAGCAACTACTGGAGGAATCCTCTGAAAGTGAGATGTCTGCTACAAGAGCATTTGTTGTTTTGCTCTGTCTTTACACAAACTTACTCACCAATGTACACTATACTCCAGTCTGGGATGGTTTACCCCCTCAGCCTTCCATCAGTTTAAATACATACGAAGAAGCCAGCAGAAGAAGGACATTTGGTCTATCAAGTCTACTCATATTGTAGGGTCCACAGCTTAAGCTAATGTCCCTGCCCTCCGTCCCCACTCCTCCCACCCTCCCTACCCATGATCCTTACCTTCCCCATATACCTATCCCAACCTCTCTTAAAGTTGCCACTGTCTTCAACGAGATGACTGCTTCTGGCAGTGCATTCCAAGTGTCCACCACACTCTCTGTGAAGAAGTGCTTCCTGATCTCCCTTCTAAACCTCCCACCCTCCAGCTTAAGACTGTGCCCCCTTGTGATATGGTTGCCACTCAGCTTAAAGGACTCTCCTTATCAACCTTATTTATCCCTTTCAAGTACTTGAATGTCCCAATCATGTCCCCTCTCTGTATCCTGTCTTCCAGGGAGTACATGTTCAGTGCCCTCAACCCCTCCTCGTATGCCTTACCCTGCTGACCAGCTATCAACTTTGTAGCAAAACAAACAAAACAAGACGATGTAAGAAACCACTATGGTTCTCAAAGGAAGTGGCAGTGAAGGTTCAAGAGAAAAAGAAAGCATTCAGGAAGTACAAGGAATCGCAGAAGGAGCAGGACAGAGAACTGTATCAGTTAAAGCAAAAGGAGGCTGGGAAGGCAGTCAGAACAGCAAAGGCCCAAACCGAGGAAAAGATAGCCAACTCAGTTAAGAAGGGGGATAAAACCTTTATAGGTACACATCAGGAGAGAAGGAAGACCAAGGAGGATAGTGAGGCTTAATAAAGGGAGGGAGGGTGGGCAGAGGGAGACTGTGAAAAGGCAGAGATACTAAACAAATATTTTTGCTCAGTATTTACAGAGGAAGAGGGGAGGTACTTAAAACAAACAGTAGTAACACGCTGGATACAGAAGTTGATACTGGCCCATTTACAGAAGAAAGGGTTCTGAAAGAACTCTTAAAACTGAAGGTGGACAAAGCAATGGGGCCTGATAGGATTCATCCCAGAATTCTAAAGGAACTAAGGGTAGAACTAGTGACACCACTGACTACCCTTTTTAACAAATCATGGGAGGATGGGGTGGTACCCGAGGACTGGAGGAGGGCAGATGTGATTCCCCATCACAAAAGTGGAGCAAGGCAGAAGCAGGAAACTATAGACCTGTTAGTTTAACTCAGTGATAGGGAAATGATGGAATCACTTCTAAAGGAAAGAATTGTCGAGTATCTAGAGGCCAGAGGGGCACAGGACCCGGCAGCATGGATTCACAGCGGAAGGTCATGCCAGATGAATCTGATAGATTTTTTGACTGGGTGACCAAAGTAGTAGATCAGGGAGGGGCTGTGGACATGGTCTACCTAGACTTTAGCAAGGCATTTGACACAGTCCCACACAAAAGATTAATATACAAGTTAGCCAGCCTGGGAGTGGGTCCCAAGATGACAGCCTGGGTAAAGAATTGGCTGGAGAATAGGGCACAGAGAGTAATAGTAAATGGAGTCCACTCAGAAGAAAGGAGGGTTACTAGTGGGGTACCGCAGGGTTCAGTATTAGGACCGGTCCTCTTCAATGTCTTTATAAGCGACATTGCAGAAGGACTGGAAGGAAAAGTATGTCTCTTTGCAGATGACACTAAGATCTGCAATAGAGTTGATGCACAGGGTGGGTGGAAAGGATGAGAAGGGACTTGACAAGGTTAGAGGAATGGTCAAATGTATGGCAGCTTAGATTCAATGCTAAGAAGTGCAGGGTAATGCACCTGGGAAACAAAACCCAGGGAAGAATACACAATGGGGGTGAGATACTAACAACAACAAAATGGAAAGGGACCTGGGGTAGTCATATCAGATGACCTAAAGACGGGCAAGCAATGTGAGAGGGCAGCAAGGAGGGCTGGGGGGATACTGGGATGCATAGGGAGAGGCATCACCAGTAGAAAACAGGAAGTTGTTATCCCTTTGTACAGACAGCTGGTGAGACCCCATCTGGAGTACTGTGTGCAATTCTGGAGACCCAGTCTCCAAAGACATAGACAGGATGGAAGCTGTCCAGAGGAGGGCAACTAAAATGGTGCAGGGTCTGCACCGGAAGACATATGAAGAGAGACTTAAGGAGCTTAATATGTATAGCCTCGAGGAAAGAAGGGAGAGGGGACATGATAGAAACGTTCAAGTACCTCAAGGGAATCAACAAAGTCCAAGAGGGTAGCATCTTTCAAAAAAAGAGGTGTGCAAGAACAAGAGGGCACAATTTGAAGATGGGGGGCGGCTCAGAGGTAATTTAAGGAAGTATTTTTTCACAGAGAGGGTTGTGGATGCATGGAACGGCCTTCCGGAGGAGGTTGTGGAGTCAAAATCAGTGGTGGAATTCAAGCATGCATGCATGGGACAGACATAAGGCAATTCTAGTGGGGGGGTAGGAGGAAGTAGGCTGCTGGTTAACTAGGATCTGCAGCTTATCCAGTAGGTAGGGAAATGGGCAGACTGGGTGGGCCAAGCGGTCCTTATCTGCCGTCAAATTCTATGTTTCTATGTAGCCCTCCTCTGTACCTTCTCCAGCAGGTTAATGTCCTTTTTGAGGTGTGGGCACCAGTACTGAACTCCATACTCTAGATGCGGCCTTACCAGTGACCTTTACAAGGGCAATATAACCTCCTCTCTCCTACTACTGATCCCTCACATATGCATCCCAGCATCCTGTTTGCCTTTGCTGCTGTTTCCTTGCACTGCGTGGAGTGCTTTAGGTCACTAGTGATCATCACTCCCAGGTCCTTCTCCTTCCCTGATGCAGATACTCAGACTCCACCCAGGTAATACTCTGTCCTGGGATTCTTGTTTCCAATATGCATAACTTTGCATTTCTTGGTATTAAAGCCAAGCTGCCAGATCCTGGCCACCTCCCCAGCTTTTCCAGATCTTCCTATAGGTCCTGTATCCCTTCTGCTGTGTCCACTCTCCCACAGAGCTTGGTGTCATCTGCGAATAGGCACATTCTGCCTTTAATGCCATCCCCAATGTCATTGATGAAGACATTCAATAACACCAGCCCCAGCAGAGAGCCCTGTGGGACCCCACTGGTTACATCTCTGGTGCCAGATAACTCTCCCCCCACCACCACCACCCTCTGAGTTCTGTCCCTCAGCCAGTTTTCCACCCACCTGAACTCCAAGATCCACCAACTTTCTGATCAACCTTTTGTGGGGCACAGAGTCAAAGGCATTGCTGAAATCAAGATAGAGGATGTCTACCACTTGGCCCCTGTCTACTGTCTTAGTATCACAGTCAAAGAAGTCGATCAGATTTGCTTGACATGATCCCCCCCCCTCCAAGAACCCATGCTGCCTCTCATCCTGGGGACCATGTTCCTCTAGATATTCCACCAACCTTTCCTTTAGTATGGTCTCCATGAGCTTGCCCACAATGGAGGTCAGACTGACTAGTCTGTAATTCCCTAGATCATCCTAGGGACTGCTTTTGTGAAGGGGCACTACATGTGCTGTTCTCTAGTCCTGTGGTACCACACCTGACTCTAGTGAACTATTAAATAGGTCTGCTAATGGCCCTGCCAGCTCCCCAGCCAGTTCCTTTAGTACCCTTGGATGTACTCTGTCAGAACCTGGTGATTTGTCCACTTTCTATGCCAGCAGACCCTCCCTCACTCTATCCTCCTCTATCACTATGTCTGTTTCTCTCCCCCCACTCCTCTTTTCCCTCCTGAAGGCACTGGTCCATCATTCTCCATGGTGAAGACAGAACAGAAGTATTCATTTAGTATCTCTGCTTTTCCTCCATTATCCTCCACCCACTCCACACCTTTCTTAAGCCTAACAAACCCTTCCTTCTTGTCCCTTTTCTCGCTTATATAGTGAAAGAAAGCCTTCTTCCCTTCTTAATTCCTTCAGCTATTGAAGCTCCTTCTGTGCCTTTGCTCACCGGACTTCCCTACTTGCCTCACTAACCAACCTTAGGTAATTTTCCCTATCCACCTCTCTCTTGGTCTTCCTGAATTTTCTATAGGCCAACCTCTTTTCGCTTACTGCCTTGGCAACCCCAGAACTGAACCAACTGGGCGCTTTGGCCCTTGTGTTCTTCCCCTGAGCCTAACACACTCATCTGTGGCAACCAGTATTCCTTCTTATTTATTTATTTATTTAGCTTTTGTTTACCGGGTAAGTACACTAGACAAGTACTATGCCTATTTTCAGGAACGACCCGGGAGAGTACAACATGAGGAACAACAGTCAAGGAGACATGGCAAAGAGAGTACAGTTTTTTGTCACAGTAAACAAACATGTGGGAAATACATCATTTGACACTAGGGGAAACATACAGTAGTAAGCACATTTCAGATTATACACTCTAGACTAGCTAGTTCAACCGACATATATATACAGGTCATCATACATAGGAGTGGAGCATAGCTCAAGGACTGGATTGGTCATAATGTAACTTATAACATTGTCATATACACCCCCTAGGCTAGTTGGATCGCAGACAGGTATATATAGCTCATCACATTTTTCTAAATATGCATATGTTAGACAGAAACAGAAACACTTGGTAGTACAAGTTTCTACCAAGTGACCAAGGTGTAATATGTCATGGTTAGCCTATGACCGTGGAGCAATAATGGGTGTAGAAATGCCCAAGGCTTTTTTAGGCAGGAGTAGTCAGAAGTCATTGATACAATAGGGAAAATATCTCCAGAAATTCAAGGGAGACACCCTGGGGAGGTTCAGACAAAACAATTTGACACTTTACTCTAGGGAGGTTTGGGGCAGTCACATTCTAATGTTAGTTTTAGGAAATCCACGGAATTTCGAAAACTCAGATAGAGGAGCAGCCGGATATCCACAGGCAGCGAATTCCAGAGTCAGGCGCACTTTGGCAAAGTCCCGATCCCCATGAGGTCCGGGTAGAGGGACTTTGAGCATCCCTGATGAGAGACCTGTTGGTAGGGGGTGGGATTCAGTTTAGGCAGAAGCCGGGCCAGCCCCTGGGGGGTGCTAGTTCTGATCACTTTCCCAGAGAGGCATCCCAAACCAAAATCAAGGTATCTAGCTGGTGAGAGCCAGCAGAGTTTCTCATATAGCTCACAACGGTGGGTGAGTCGGGGGCAGCCAAGGCAAAACAACAAATGTTATTGTAAGCAGTGTACCACTGGGTGAGATGTGTCTTTGGAGAGCGAGCAAATAGGTGCAGCCCATAAAGGTCCACCCCCATATCTGCTCTGATGCCCACCAGATGGCTCCTTAGAACCTCACCCATTTTCCTGAAGTCCGTCTTCCTGAAATCCAAGATTTTGGTCTTAGTCAGGACGCTTTCCCTGCCCACATTCAAATGGAACCACACTGTGCAATGATCACTTCCCCCAGTGACTCCCCGACCATTATTTCCTGTACGTGCTCCCCATTTATGAGCATCAAATCAAGAATTGCCTCAGCACTTGTTGGTTCAGTGACGCCATGAGTCAGGAACCCACTCTGCAGTCCTTTCAGGATCACCTGACTCTTAGCACATGTTGTGGATGGTATACTCCAGACCACCTTGGGCAGGTTGAAGTGTCCCACAATTACCACGCCTCCTTTCCCTGCAGCTTCCAATATTTGTGAGATCAGTTCCCTGTCTCTCTCCTCATCTTGATTGGGTGGTCTGTAAACCACACCCAACCTCACCTCTCTCCCTCTATTGGACCTTAACTGAACCCATAATGTCTCCACCTCCCCTTCCTCTGACTCCTCCCTCATGCAAGTTATTCCCTTACTGATATAAACTGCCACCCCTCCCCTCTTCCCGACTACTCTGTCCCTCCTGTATAGTTTATATCCGGGGATAGCAAGGTCCCAGTCATGGTGTGATGTTGCCCAAGTCTCGGTTACTGCAGCTATGTCCACCCTCCTGTCTGCTAATAGTGCCTGCAGGTCATCCATCTCGTTTCCAAGACTCCGCGCATTCAGAAACACCACCCTCCACCTAGAGTCTGACCTTCTTTCTCTTCCCTCTTTTCTTCTATTCACATTTATCTCCTCTGTGTGCACCCCTCCACATACCGTTGTTATATTTAAGAATGCATGGGATAGACATAAAGGAATTCTGGAGGTCAGGGGTAAGGGGCAACAGACTTCTAGGAAAACAAACTGAACTTACAAGCTGAAATGGGCAGACTGGGTGGGCCATAGACCCTTATCTGCCGACACTGTCTATGTATCTATGTATCTATGTGTTCCTCACCCCTTCACCCTTTGCTAACTGTGTATTTTCCCATTCCACCTCCTCCCTTCAGACCTCTTTCATCACTGTGGGGGGGAGGTTTACTGACCACCTTCTCTCAGAGTCTGTGGGCTTGTTCGCCCACTGCCCCCCCACCAGTAGTTTAAATTAAGTGTAGTGGTTATGTATTCCCCCAACTTGTCCCTGAGTACACTAGAACCCTCCCTACTGAGATGTAGCCTGTCTGGTGAAAAGAGTGCTTTGTTTGACCAGGTCTTCTCCCAGTCCCCAATACAGATGAACCTCTTCTCCCTGCACCATTTCCTCAGCCAGTCATTAAAATCCTCTATTCATCTTTTCCTATCTGTGCTGGCCCTTGCTACTGGTATCTCCTCTGAGAAGGCCAGTGAACTTCCTTCCTCCCTGCAGATATTCCCTAACTCCCTGAACTTACTGTGCACTATCTCAACCTCCTCCCCATGCCATACTCTGTGGCTGGGCATGATATGTAGAGTGGCCATCGTCTGTGGCTTGTCATGACCTCTAGCATGGCCATGATCTGTCACATTACCATGATCTGTAGCTGTCTATGGTTTGTAGCATGGCCATGGTCTGTAACTGGTCATGATCTGTAGCTAGTCATGGACTGTAGCTGGTCATGGTTTGTAACTGGTCATGGTCTGTAGCTGGTCATTGTCTGTATGTGCCCATGGTCTGCAGTTGGTCATGGTCAGTAGCCTGGCTTGATTTGTAGTGTGGCCATGGTCTGTAGCTGGTCATAATCTGTAGCTGGTCATGGTCAGTTGCTGGTCATGATCGATGGAGTGGTCATGATCTGTAGCATGGCCAAGATTTGTGGCTGTGCATGATCTGTATGTGTCCATGGTCTGCAGCTGGCCATGGTCAGTAGCCTGGCTTGATCTGTAGCATGGCCATGATTTGTAGCTGGTCATGATCTGTATGTGCCCATGGTCTGCAGCTGGCCATGGTCAGTAGCCTGACTTGATCTGTAGCATGGCCATGATCTGTAGCTGGTCATGATCTGTATGTGCCCATGGTCTACAGCTGGCCATGGTCAGTAGCCTGGCTTGATTTGTAGTGTGGCCATGGTCTGTAGCTGGTCATTGTCTGTATGTGCCCATGGTCTGCAGCTGGCCATGGTTAGTAGCCTGGCTTGATTTGTAGTGTGGCCATGGTCTGTAGCTGGTCATAATCTGTGGCTGGTCATGACCTGTAGCTAGTCATGATCTGTAGCTGGTCATGGTCAGTTGCTGGTCATGATCAATGGAGTGGTCATGATCTGTAGAGTGGCCATGATTTGTGGCTGTGCATGATCTGCATGTGCCCATGGTCTGCAGTTGGCCATAGTCAGTAGTCTGGCTTGATCTGTAGCATGGTCATGATCTCAGCTGTATGTGCCCATGGTCTGCAGCTGGCTATGGTCAGTAGCCTGGCTTGATCTGTAGCATGGCCATGACCTGTAGCTGGTCATGATCTGTATGTGCCCATGGTCTGCAGCTGGCCATGGTCAGTAGCCTGGCTTGATCTGTAGCATGGTCATGATCTGTAGCTGTATGTGCCCATGGTCTGCAGCTGGCTATGGTCAGTAGCCTGGCTTGATCTGTAGCATGGCCATGATCTGTAGCTGGTCATGAGCTGTATGTGCCCATGGTCTACAGCTGGTTATGATCTGTAGCCTGGCTTGATCTGTAGCATGGTCATGTCTGTAACGTGGCTGTGATTTCTAACATACTAACATACTAAAATGCCAGCAGAATAGGCCTAACGGTCTTTCGTGTCTGCTCGTTTGGTCAGCCCCCACCCTGGGTGCTGACCTTGCTGTCCCCCTCGCCTTCTCTGGCTTCTCCCTTCCCAGTTCCGGATATTCTTGCTGCATTGGATTTTGCTTCCAGAACCCTTCCTTGTACCTCTCCCACCCCTCTTGAACCCCTCCACTGTCTCTGCCTCCACCAGCCCCTAGGTAGTGCATTCCATGGCTCCACCACCCTCCTCAGTGAAGTAGCACCTCCTCCTTTCTCCCTGAATCTTCCCTCCAGCTTCCACCCATGCCCTAGTGGCCCTTCCTCCTTCCTTCAAGCACCCTGACTGTTCCTCCCCTATTTACCCTCTTCATGTACCTGAAGACCTCTATCATGTCCCCCGGTCCCACTCTCTTCCAATGTGTACATATTTAGCTCTTCGAGCTCTCCTCATAGGTCCTGTCCCCAAGCCCCAAATCATTTTGGTTGCCCTCCTCTGGACCCTCTCCAGGAGGTTGATGTCCCTCTTTAAGTGTGGCCTCCAAAACTGCATGCAGTACTCCAGGTGCGGCCTCACCAAGCAGTTATACAGAGGGAGTATCACTTCCCTCCTTCTGGAGGTGATCCCACTAGCGATGCATCCCAGCATCCTGTTGGCCTTGGCTGCTGCCCTCCTACAAGTCTCAGAGTTGTTCATCTTGACATCCACCACCACCCCCAGGTCCCTCTCAGCCATCAAGACTTGTAGTATTTCCCCAGGGTGTACACTTGGCCTGGGTTTCTGGCCCCAGGTGAGTACCTTGCATTTCCTGCATTGAACCTCAGCTTCCACTTTCTAGACCATCTTTCCAGAGCCTCCAGGTCCTGCAGGCCACCTCCCTCCTCCCCATCCACCACCGCCCCTAGTTTCGAGTCATCTGCAAAGAGACTCATCTCACTCCTGATTCCTGTCCTTATGTCAGATACGAGGGCTGGAACAGAAGGGGCCCAAGGACTGATCCCTGTGTGACCCCACTAATGACCCTCCTTGGGGATGAGACTATCCCACCAACTACCACCCTCTGGGTCCGGTCCTGGAGCCAATTGCCTATCCATCTGATCATCTGGTTTCCCACCCCCATTTCTAGCATGGCTATAATCTCCAGTGTGGACTCTACCCATACAAAAACAGCAGCCTTGTGAAGGAACACTACTTAGTCACTGCATTTGCATTAGCACTTCCTTGTGTGCTTGCTTTAGCAATGTGTTTTTATTAAACAGTGTGTTCTCTGGGCTCAGTTCCACGACACCTCAATCAATGCAGTCCTAGGCCTTCAGTTTGTGTAAACTATCCTGGCTATCCGAGGCCTGTTATTTATAATACAAGCTGAATATTTGACACTTGCAGTTTGTAATCTGTGTTGAATATATGAAGTCTGCTATTTCAGGCTCCACCAAGCATAAGAAGAATATTATTTATGCCACCACAGCTGTGGCAGCTCCTTAACATTTCAAGAGACTGTTTGGCCTAGTGGTTAGAGTGCAGAGCTACAAACTTGGAGTTTAAATCTCACAACTGCTGCTTGCAGTGTGATTTTGAGCAAATCATTTAACCTCTCTGTAATCCTTCCCTTATGTAGCACTCTGTGCTCTTTTAATATCCCTGCATGCTGAAAATGTCAGCAACATTCTCTGCCCTGCTTCTCCTCGATTGCAAAGTGCTTTGGGACGCAGACTGTAGGAAAGGTGTCTAAAACCCAAATTCCTTCTTTCCTTCACAGCCTCACACTTATCACATGACTATTCCAGGGCCCTCGGGGTCTCTAATATACACCCTTCCCAAGGGGCAGGCCTGGGTGCACTGATGGATGCGCTACACTGGAGTAGAATGGTGCGGTGCCTTCACCTGGAGTAGTGATATGGGGTACCTGGCTGATAAAACACAAGGCTACCACCTCCCAGGAATAAGTATTATTTCCATCCTTCACACAGTTACCTTTTCTCTGCACAGCAGTAATACCTTCCTCCCCCACAGCAGTAGCATCTTCCTCCCCCACAGCAGTATTACCCTTTCCCCACCCCCATAGCAGTAATACACTTCCAGGCAATAACCACATTCTTCAATGTTAACATGGACTAACTTCAGGTTTATTACAGGAAAGGGGAACAGGGAAGAAAATACAACAGGCAATACATTTTATCAATAGTTGTACCCTACACAGTTTCAATATCACCCCCTGGGTGCACCCATCTTCCCCCATAGACCATAGGTATGTTAACAGTCAGTTGCGATGGGTACCTCACTGGGTTGCTGGTGGCCTACCAGAGGATACAAGGATGGTGCACTGTGGGTGACAGGATGCAGAAAATAACAGTTTGCAACGTCAACTGTAGAACTTTACAAGGGGCCCCCATAGGATCCAAAACAAACACAGCAGATTTTTTCAAAGTTCTACAGATTACAAAGTCCTGCCCAGGACTTCACCCCCCTAAAACTATCTAACTAGAATAAAGTGGAGCTCCTCGTGGCCGCATCCGAGAGGTACTTACAGTTCCTGAAGGCTTCAGGAGGTGTTGAATTGGGACACAGAATTGCAGTACTGCTCTGGTATCAGCCTACAGACTTTCTTTGTACCACATCAGCTGGCTGTAGATGTGCAGCAATTGCAGGACCATTCACCCTTCTGGTCATTCATTGTCTTCACCTCTAAGGCCTTTCTTCATCCTTGTCCTTCTGGCCTTTCATCATCTTCGTCTCCAAGGCCTTTGTTTGTCTTCGCCCTGCTAGCCTTTCATCGGTCCGGAGTGGCTAGGCAGACATGTAGTCACCCTGGACATCCAGCAGAACAAACACCTTCCTCAGGAACTCAAACACAGATTGGCTGCTATGCAGTCTCTGATCCAGCCCAAATACTTTCCTTCCAGCTCAAAGAACGATTCAAAGAGTCCAATCACGCTTACAGCATACGTTTCAATGTAGCAGTTCAGACATTTCCCAAATATGTATGCATCAGCAGTCCCACTTTTTCCCAGCTAAATAAATGTTCTAATAGGCGCTCTGCCTAAACCTTCTTTGAGGGCTCAGAGGGGCCTATGCAAACCCGGGCTAGCCTTGCAGGCTGGTGCAGCCCTCCCACAGTCTCTGTCCCCCTGTTCATGCTGAACTCCCCCTTTTTCCCAGGCTCTGCTCCTTTTATAGCAGCCTATACCTTCCCACCTGATTGGCCAGTTCTCGCCCGGTCTCAGAATGATGCCCTCTCACCTCTTCCCTCCAGCCCCAGCAGCAGGGAAAACTCATGGGAGTGGCCATGTTTATTTACAGATTGCTGCAAGGCTGATGCAGCCAACAACATTTAATAAAAGCCCATTTAGGGTCAGTTAACTACATGTCCTGGCCCCACTTTTCAGGGTCAGTTAACTAGATGTCAAAGCTCCACTTGTGAAGTGGGGGCCAGGGCAACCTTTACTTTGTTTGAGAGGACCCCCATTTGCCTGTCGGCGCTCCTGAAAGGAAAGGCGCCCTTTTCTGCTGCTGGTATGCATATGCACCTGTGTTACTTTGTTCCTGGTCCCACTGACCATTTGGGGACTGAGGAATTCCTGAACCAGATGCCAGAGGCATTTTTACACTCATTCTCAGCTCTGCTGCCTGGCCTGGAGCAGGGAAAGCCTTTTGTACAGTGCCCACACACCCAGATACATTTTTGGGGCTGTGGTTCCTTTAAGGCCGGCCTGCGCATGCGCGCCACCATATTTGTTTACATTCTGTTTAGCTCTGAGAACCCCCACCCCATGAACAGCGGGGCAACATTGATCAATGTGCCCGTAGGCACAATGCACAGGGCTAAGGAACAAGACATTTCAGTGGCCACAGCCGTGGGAGGGTTGGGGGAGCCTTGGCCCAAATCCCACCAAGAACTCCTGAATTCAGCCATCCAGTCCCGATGCAGCAGTCCAGGGAATCAGAGACAGAGGACAAGGACAATGGGCTACATGCTGCAGTCCAAAGAAGGTGTGCCCCAGATTTGGGGTGGCTTGCCCTCCTCCCTCCCTCCCTTCCTTCCTTCATTCCTCCCTCCCTCCCTCCTCCTCCCTCCCTCCCTCCCTCCCTTCCTTCCTTCCTTCCTTCCTTCCTTCCTTCCTTCCTTCCTCTTACCTTCCCTCTCTCCATGCCTCCTTGCCATATCACAACTAAAATGACACAGAATATTCAGTGGCAAAGGGAAGGATTCTCTGGCATTTGTGGAAACTTACTCCCTGTAATGTTGAGGGGTGGATTAATGGACTGGAACTTCAAGTTAGTTATTATATGGTCATTTCCATGGTACAATATAAATTATCACATTTTTTTTAACTCCCTGAGGTGTAAACTACCAAAGGTAGCACATGATTTTGGAGGGTGCCATTAGAAGCACGAGCATGTTGAGTTTTGAGCCAGGAAGCCAAATTCACGTTTCTGGAATCAGTTGTACTGGAATCTACTGAAGAGGCAAGCCCCTCTTTAGCATCTATGCCTAGACAGTGTGCAGAGTCAGAGCAGACTTTGCCGACAATTCTAGTCTCTTACAGTTGGACCTATTGATGACGATGTGCACAACAGATGCATATCGGGGCACGCAGCTCCACACCCAAGGGAGTTCCATGCGGGGGCTGCATTTATGACCACTGGCCCCTGCCTAGTTCCCCTATGAGGCCCTGCCCCCCTGGCACACAGGTCCATGGGGGACAGGCAGGTGCAGAGCATGGATCCTAGCAGGCAGCCAATCAGCGGCCCAGGCAGGGACCCACAGTGGATCCCTTGCGCGCTTCTGGTGCCATGTTGCCAGATGGCATGTAATGCACCAACCATGCCATGGAGATGGTCCTCTCTGTCCACAAGACCCCAGCCTCCAGAAGTGCCTTGATGACAAGGGCTGCATTGTTAAAGGGCGTTGCCCACACCTTCCCGCCCGCATCCGAGGCAGCCTCCCGGGGCACAGCTAGCTACCCTGGTGATTTACGACTGCCTTTCAGACGCAGAACAGGGGTCCCCCACGCACAGCACTCTGCATGGTTGTGCATGTTACAGAGTGCTAACTTGCCCCCCGCACCACTCCTGCATGGAGCTCTACGATTGGCCAGGGGATCGGGTGCATGATGGGTCACATCCATTTCCTGCATGCAGCGGAAGGGGCACAGTGGGCGCAGGCAGCTGCACGGTGGCTACATGCCTGACTTACACGGTGCGTAGCCACCCCAGCCATTCATGAATAGGCCACTAAGTGACAATAGAGTTTGCAAGTTTTGAATGACTTGCAAACTTTAGATGGCTAATAGTTCTGAAAGGTTTTCCCAGACAGCAGTTCTTTTAATACTGAGTCAGTCGTCTTGAATTACTTTTCATGGGGGTTGGACTTTCTCACATTCCCATTATATATGTTACAAGTTTCTGGGTTGTTTGTTACATCTAGTACACAGATCAGTGGTCAGCCTCCCCACTGCCCATTCATTGCAGCTTTTGAAGAGGGTAGTACATAGCATTTAAGATCTTAAGCTGCATAAGCCTTTACCCATGAAATTTCGATTATTTGTCTGTATTTTCCCATATTCTAGGCCAGTCAAAGCTGTCTTCTGGATTGGGGAGAGCTTGTTCCTGATAGTGTGCTGTGCCGTCTATCAAATCATAAATCTGGTTATACAGATGAGAAATAGCATGTGGCATTCAGACCCATTTACTGAGCGGCAAAAACTTCGTACCATGCTCTGTGGACCAAGCCGTTATTCCAAAGTGCCTAGTTAAGAGATGTGCCAATTGTAAGAATTTGACATTTCTCTATTTGTAGTATTAGATCTCCCTTGAAAGCCAGCATGCATAGTCAGCTTGCCATCCATGACCAAGTGGTCCATCGGTTCTGTTTGTTTAGTAGACCAGTGTGGACTGTTAATTGGTTGGCCTCCTAAAACTGAGGTTCCCCAGCAGTGGTTGTGAGTTTTTTTTTCTCTGGGTCAGGTCTTAAGACCTGGCGAGACTGAGCAGGGATTCTAACAGAGTCCTCTTTGTGTGCATGTTTCACGTGTGTGGGTCATTTCTTGGCTGGAGTATGTAACAGGGCAGTGAGGGATAGGCCTTGAGAGGACCATATGTACTACTCTGTCTAACCAGTGCAGTGTGTACCTGTGTTGGTCCCACTCTGTATTTTCCAGGTACCACTGTAAACACTTGGCACTCTGTATGGCAAAATAATATAAGTAGCAGTCTGGGAGTCACAGCCTCCCTGCATTCAAGGGGGCTACCAGTTCATGGTATGCCTTTCAAAGAGCATTGCCAGATAAAGTGTGATATTGCCCAGTGTAGTTGCTTGAACCACTTTTGGGAATTACTTGATTCAGCCTTCCCATAGGGCACAAAACCTGCAACAAGAGATTCATTTTAAAGATATTGATTCTTCCCCAGAGTGTGACTGGGAGCGTCATCCATCTGTTCCAACGTTTTTTTACCTGTTCCAATAGTTTGTACCAATTGTCTAATAGAATTCCCAGCTATTTTAATCAACTTGACTTCCAGGTTAGTCCCACTCCATTTATTTCTTGCCTGAATACGTTGTGGTTTAGAGGCATCACTTCTGTTTTATTGATGTTAAGTTTCTAGTTATAGATGTTACCAAATCGTTGTACCGTTTCTAAGGCTGCAGGCAGGAATGTCCCCGGATGTTTAAGGTGGAGGAATATATCATCTGCATATATGGATAATCTATACTGCTGGGGCTCAATTGGGATACCTTGTATAGTGTCTGTTTTTTTTTTATTCTCTTTTTCTCCCCCATGTCTCCGCCAGCCCCCATAGATTCATCCATGCATCCAGACCCATCACCTGCCATCCCTGGGAGTTACCTGCGTCCCTGCCGGTACCCCCACAGATGATCCCCAGTGGGAAGGGCCACCTGGGGCCTCCCCCAACCCCGGCAAAGTATGGTTAATCAGGCAATGAAGTGGAGAGCCCTGTCAGTGTTGTGGAGCCTCCAACGAGTGGTTGGATGGCATCCTACATGGTGGAGGGTGTTTCCTGTTTTCCAGGAGGTGGGACGTGCAATGCAATGACATCAAGGGCACAAACGCCAACATCTGTCCCTGCCTCCAGTACTGGATAGCACAGGCTGCCAAACCCCTGTCCTCCACCAGGGGTCAGATGTGCATCAGAAGCTTCCCCTTCCTCCCCCCAGAAGGGGAGAGCGTCCTGTATGATGCTTAGTCCTCCTCCCCCCAGCCAGCCCTCCAACATCCAGACTTACCTCAAAACATGGGTCGCCAGCATTGTGAGCAGTAGTGTTACTACTACATCAGTGGGCCAGCTTCGTATAGTGCCTGCACCATTTATTTTCCTAATTAGGGGTTCCAAATATAAATTAAAAGGGAGCGTCAGCTTGAGGCATCCATGCTTCCCTGCTGACATGCGATCTGGGTTCTAGAACGGACTCAAGTCACTCGGGGGCTCAGCCAGGGAGGGAAAATGGAGTAGCTAAAGGACAGTGCTCTTCCCTCAGTGAGGGGGATCCCATGACTCGCCACTTGACTGCCACCTTGAGAAATCCAGATGGCAACGCAAGCAAAATCTTGTAATTTAGGGAAGGGCTGGCATACGAAGTGCTGAGGGTGCCTCCACAGAGATGGGGCATGCAGGCCGCATTCGTTGTATGTCCAGCCATGTCCGGGGAGAAAATCAGGAGGCAAAAAGGAGGATGGGCTTAATGAAGCCCTCCCACTAGCACTGGCGGCCAGCCTGGCCTCAGGAGATGGGCGGAGATGTGATTCATAATGGTCTGATACAGCCACCCAGCCTGCCCAGTAGGGATAAAAATCTATATGGAAAAAAAAGGAGGGGGGGGGGTATGGGGATCCCTGCCTGGTACCCTTGTGGAGTTGAAACCTCTCCAAGCCCACAACATTACATATAATCTTAGCAGTAGGCCTTGAATGCCGGAGTCAGACTCATGTGCTGAGGTATGCCAGATTTTTGTAGAACTTTAGAAAGATACACCCACAGTACCCAATCAAAAGCTTTCTCTGCATCCAGGAAGGCCAAAACCACAGGATAAGAGCCATCCTGGGATACAGAGACTAAATGAGTCAGTTTCCTCAGGTGATATGTGGAGACTGTCCCAGGAATGAAGCCAGCCTGCTCTCTGCTGATTAAGGTTTCCCACACTGTATTAAGACAAGTAGTCAACATCTTGACCAATATTTTGAGATCCAGATTGATTAAGGAAATAAGCCTATAGTTTTCCATGTTGGTTGTGCCTCTGTCTGACTTGGGTAATATAGTAATTAAATCTCCAGTCGAAGTGGGATCTGAAGATAGAGGCATTGATAGGTTCTGAGTAATACAGGTGAAATTTCATCTAACAGTGCCTTATAAAACTTTGAGAGTAGCCATCTGACCCTGAAGCTTTATCAGTTTTAACAGCCTCTACAATTTTGGGGATTGTGACAGACATATTCAGAATTTGACTCTGTTACTGGGGGAGCTGGATCCCTTGAAGGAAATCGTCTATGGTCTTGGCAGTTGGGACAGGTACTTCTGGGTTCTAAAGGTCTTGATAAAACTGACAGAGTGGGGTGGCTATATCCCTAGGCTTGGTAGCTGTATCCCCCTGGGGTATGACTATGCATTGTATCAATCTAGCCATTCTTATTTCCAGAGATGGTGAGCCATTAGACCCTCCCACCTTCTCCCCTTGCTCAAAATATTTAGTGTTGGACCTGCTAATTGCATCTTCTGCTTGTTCCCTAATTAGGTCACTATATTTATGTAACCCCTAGGTGGTGCTACTCCAAGGGTTACTACCCCTGCCTGCACAGTAGCCTGCAGGTTGAGGGGCCTGGGATCTCGAAACGGGTGCCTCCACATGGAGGACAGGGTTGTTGGCAACATGACTGCCTGGGTACAGCCCTCCGGGAAATGTGTACCCCCCTCTTTACCCCTAGTGGCCTGGCTAAGCTTGCAGCTACCCCACACCAACACACTTTTACAACACACAGTGAATCCCTCCTCATAACCACTTACCACCAGGGCTACGATCAGCTGGAACACCCTGGATGATCCCCTGGAAAACAAGACCTGTAACAATTAAACAACATTAATGCAGTACTTTTTATACAGAGGTACACCACACCCAGTTCAACTGCAAAAAGATCCAGATCTGATTTATTGGGAGATGTGAACAAGGGAGGGAAAGTAATCTGGTGATCGATTTTAGATCTGATTGATTCAGGCTATAGGCATGCACTTAAAGGTCCCCGTAACACAGGCACACACACTCAGGATACCCAGTTGGAACTACAGGCTAGCTGTTCGGTAGCGGTAGGCCGGCATTGCAGCTAGTTGGAGCCCTGTGATGGAAAGAAACATGCATGCACTGTAACCCACAATTTGTAATCCGGAGCCAGAATTCTCAGTCCACAAAGCTTGACAACAATTAAATCAGATGACACACTGTGATTGTTAGCTGGGTTGCAGGAAGCTACCCTGGTTTTACTCACGCTACCCAAAAACTGGATGCAGGATCCAGTTAGGCGCCAAAGGGTGAAAACTACAATTCTTACATAAATTTACTCCCACATGACCCCTGGGGGCAGGCTCCATTTTAGAGCCCCCAAAGGTACTGACTGGTGGAGATTGGCAGTCCAGAACCAAGATGGTGGTACATCACAGAAATGTCCGAGCTGCAAAGGAAGGCAGGTTGGACAAACTACATTATCATTATTATAAAACAATCAGCAAGCAATCACAGAGTCTAGCAGGGCTCCCTCTGCGCCATTGGCATTGGCAGAATGAAGTAGCTGTACTGCAGCCCGGGCGGGACTCGAGCCTGGAAACACTCGGCCCCCACCCAGATTAATTGGAAAGGCTTTTCCTGGAGTTAAATGGTCAAGCAGGCAGCCACTCCCACTTCCTGAGCTATATAAGCAGTTCCTCTCAGCCTCATTGTGAAGCACTTTTTCTTTGCAGCCAAAGGCTCTGTCCATCTGTCCCCTGAGCTGGTTGAGGCCTACACCCCCACCTTGCTGCTCCAGCTTGTCTGCTGGATTTTTGTGTTTATTTCCTGCTTCTGATTGTAATTTTCCAGAACTCCTAATATTTGCTTTCAGGTACTCACAATTTTCAAATTACATGTACTGCAACCATTATCTGTGTGTTTCAGCTCAATTATAGCTGCTTCCATATTGCTTACTTACTTGTTTTCACCTGACTCAGGCTTACCAGAACCCTAGCTATGCAGCTCAAATCATGCTTTCTCAACTCATTCTAATTACCTCATTGCAACAGTTTTATTGCACTGCCTGGTGACAGCTGCTTTCAGAGCATTGTGCTTCCTTTCATTTTATGTTTATTGCAGTTACAACTCAGTGCACTCAATTGTTTTCACTACTGCTGCTACAGGCCTAATTGTTTCCTGCTACTGCTTTGTTTACTTCCATTGCTATTGTACCCAGTGCTGTGTTTTACACAACCAATGCTGCTTCCCCTGCTACAGAATTACTGCTTCCCCTGCAACAGAATGACTTGCTCCCCATGCTATCAAGTCTGATTGTTTCACTCTGAGCAGTGTGTTCCATTCAGATGTTGCTTCTATGTTTATTCATCCTGTTATACTCAGAGATCAGCTAAAAGCTACTGCTGCAGCTGTTAAACTAGCTTTAATATCTGCATGTGGTTCTCGGCCCTTCCATCCCTTTCTTGTTTGTCCTATGGAGGGGACTGGGAAGTGTTTGGGGAGTCATGGCCCCATGTGGCTACTTATTTCTGTTCTAAATCCTGCCTTCACTGCCGAAAATCCTCAGAGTATTTGTCACCTTGATTTGGCTTTTAACTGCTGGCTGGCTTGCCCCGCTATTCAGTGCTGTTTCATTGCTACTATGGTATGCAGACCTACGTGCAGGTCCACTTATTTACTACTCTGTTTACTGACCTATGTGCAAGTCCACACTTGCTTATGCAACCGTTGCTCATTGCTTATGCATATTGTTGCTTCATGCCTACTGCCATCCCCTCGGCTCCATCCTCTGGTATTCTGCTGCACTCAATTCTGCATTCGACCTTGCAAGGTCTCAGCACTCAATGCTCATTACAATCTAAGCACACATGTGCGCGCAATCAGTTCACCAGCTTTCAGCTCTTCAGTCTATTTATGGGGCATGCCAGCCATTCTATCTGGCACAGGGTTCCTGCAGCCGACAGTCTCGCTCTGCATTTAGTCCGCATCTTGAGCCTGTCCAACTTGGGGAGGGATCCTTCTGACCTGGACCATAGCTGGGAATGTCTTCACCCCAGGCTTGGCTTTAGCTGCCTGCTAATTAACAGCAGATCCTGGTGTAGAATTTAAGACTAGTGGTGAAGGGTGGTTACTCCAATCTCCTTTGGCTCTAGTGTGCCACTATAACAGTTATCCATTGGCTTTAATGGTTTCCCCTAGCAAGGCACCTTCACCACATTCTCCCTATGACTGCCTCTGGTTCACCTGATTTGAGTTTAGGGTGGGAAGGTTCAGTGAGTGCCTCAGCAGTCATTGCTCTCCTCCTCCGCCTTGGTTGCAAGTATTGTTGCAGAGTTTTCTCGCAACCTTCCACGGCTTTCCCACTAGAGTGTTTGAGTGAGAGCCTTCCTCCAAATTAGAGTATTTTCCACCTCCCTTTAATTGGGTTTTCCAAATTGCAGCTGCAGAGCCACTACAATAAAATGTCCCAAGCCTGAGGGAAGGCGCACTAGGCCTGATCCCTAGAGATTTCCTCCTCAAAGGTTTTTTTTTCTTTCTGTTGCCTCAGGTCATAACTGTTAGTTAGCATAGTAGTGTCCCCTAGTTTCTTTAGGTAGGTTCCGCTGTTGGACAGAGGGGGAAGGTGTCCTTTGCATTCCCTCTCTCCTTAGAGGAGCCCCTTAATTCTCAACATAAACCTTCAGTGCCATGCTAGGCAACCTGGGCATTTCATTATGTTATCAAACTGAACTTCTCATTACGTTATCAAACTGACTATGTTTCTACTACTACATCACAGTTACTGAGACTACGTCACGGTTACTGCTTGCTTATATGCTTCATGTCATCTCATTCTTTTTAGGATATGCTTGTACTACATTTCTTTTTGGGGATTCCTAAGGTACCTTTAGCCATGGGAATCATCCCATGGCACCTCTAAGGGTGGAATCCTCTCCAAGGGTTCCTTGCCTTTGGTACCCCTACAGGGTGGTAATTCCTCTGGACTAGAGAGTGCAAATGGCAAAAACCGAAGTAACACAGTTGCACAAGCGTAACACTATACTGGCTGTGCAGAACATTGAATTGGAAATGCTTTGCCTGGAGTTCGATGGCCAAGCAGTCAGCCACTCCTACTTCCTGAGCTATATAAGCAGTTCCTCTCAGCCTCATTGTGAAGCACTTTTTCTTTGCCTCAGCACCCTCCCCTCCTCCAGTGGCAGCACTTCTCTCCTTCAGATCCTTCCTAAGGTACCTTTAGCCATGGGAATCATCCCATGGCACCTCTAGGGGTGGAACCCTCTCTGAGGGTTCCTTGCCTTTGGTACCCCTACAGGGTGGTAATTCCTCTGGAATAGAGAGTGCGAATGGCAAAACCTAGCTAACACAGTTGCACAAGCATAACACTATACTGGCTACACAGGACATTGAATTATAAACTACGAGATAGGCAGCTCTTAAAGAGACAGGTATGGATGCTAACTGGGCGCTCACATGCAAACACTTTTAAACCTGCTAGGACACAGGACACCAGCCTGGCAGTGGGCATTTAGGCACACCCAAGGAAGACTTTTGGGAATCCCCATTTGTAGGGGGGTTACATTTAGGTATCCAGTGAGCATGGTGACTGCGATTGAGCACTCACAAAAAGGGCAACTCAATCATGGCGCCTGTGTTCTGGGCTACCTGGTAGGGTAGCGACTGGGGTCAGGGGTAGGTGAATACAGCAACAGAATGTCACTATATATACATGCACAGGGGAAGGACCACACCACATGATGGACAGAAGGGGAGGGAGGGTATGTGAGGTCTAGTGCGTCGGTTGGCTACTGAGCTGGCTGTGTGGCATGGTGGGTAGGTGGCAAGCTGGGGTTGGGAGGGTGCCAGGTTCAGTTCTAGGGCATGATTGCTTTTTGCATCAGGTTGGGTTTTCTTTTTTATGTAAGTTTTACACACACACACCCGACACACCAACATGCACCCCCCCTGGAGTTGAGAATCCTTAATCCTTAACATAGAAAACTGGTCACCAATTTCACAATTCATTTTCAGCAAAGTACACTCACCTAAACAACAGTCGCCCTTCCACAATCGCTGTTTTCACATAGACCCCCAGATTTACCCGAAAGTATTCCGTTTCACCCAAGTGACCCTTCCATCTTAGGTGATAGTGTTTTTCCTATAGTTCTAACCTCTGCCAGAAGGGAGGTGGATTACTGTTCCCTAAATTTTTTTCTCTTAAAAGATATTTGTATAATTTCCACTCTTAGGCTACCTTTCAGGGCTGCTCATAGTACGTCTCTCCTTGGCATTGATGCCTGGTTTTGAGTCATAAAGTCTTTTATATAGTTTTGCAGCGGTTCTGCTATTTGTTTAGATCAAGATTTCTCAAATGGTAAGCCAGCCACCATGGGGAGAATCCAACTGTTCCAGGGGAAGTGCAGGCATGTCTGAAAAAGTACTGTATTTAGATTATTTAGATTTTTAATTTTTTGTGTGAGGGTCAGGAATTCAAACTTAAAGAGGATAATAGTAGTTGAATTTATGTATGTATTTACAAACTGGTGACCAGGAAAAGCACCCTGAGTCAAGGCTCATTTCAGGTGTACTTGAGGAAGGGTAGGAAATGAATACAACTCAAACTGAAAAGAGAATACCCAGGAGGTAGTGGAAGGAGGCAAGACATTTTTTACACATGTAAGTGAAAAAGGGAAGACTAGAGGTAGGATTGTAAGGTTAAAAGTGATGTAGGAA
This sequence comes from Neoceratodus forsteri, assembly GCA_016271365.2. Classification (NCBI taxonomy): domain Eukaryota; kingdom Metazoa; phylum Chordata; order Ceratodontiformes; family Ceratodontidae; genus Neoceratodus; species Neoceratodus forsteri. The sequence goes on along the minus strand of CM028135.1, from coordinate 1,101,544,243 downwards.
TAGTGCAGAGTGGGACCAGGAAAAGACAGACATCCTGAACAAATACTTTTGTTCCATGTTACACACGCACACACAAATTTGCCAGCAGATAAAGTCCTTATGGTCTATCGAGTCTGCTTGAGTGCGCAGCTAGCAACCCTTATACTGCAGCTGCCCCTCACTCCCCTCCCCTGACCCTCCCTCTTATCCTATCCCATCCCCTTTTGAAGCGGTTCACTGTTCCACAGGACACTACTTCTGCAAGCAATGCGTTCCACCCAGACACTACTCTGTCTGTAAAAAGTGTCTTCTCATTTCCCTCCTGAACCTTCCCCCTCCAATCTGAGATCATGACCACAAGTGTCCCTACCCCCCCTTAACTTGAATAGTCCCTATGTGCCTGTCTTGTTTATTCCCTTCATGTACTTGAAGGTTTCAATCAAATCCCCCCTGTCTCTCCTCTCCTCCAGTGAGTACATGTTCAACTCCCTCAGCCTGCTCACGTAGGGTATGTCCCCTAGTCCCTGGATCATCTTTGTTGCCCCGTGTTGCACCCCCTCCAGTAATTTAATGTCCCACTTCAGGTATGGACACCAGTACTGCATGCAGTACTCCAGGTGTGGCCTAACCAGTGATCTATACAGTGGCAGGACCACCTCCCCTCTCCTTGAAGATATACCCCTGGGAATACAACCCAGCATTTTGTTGGCCTTTTCAGCTGCCTTCCTGCATTGTGTTGAGTTGTTCATTGAGCCCGTTATAATCACCTCCAGATCCTTCTCCTCCTCAGTCACAGCTAGCTGAACCCCTTCCCCAGCTGGTAGCTCCTTCTTGGGGTTTTTGCCCCGAAATGTAGCATCTTGCACTTTTTGGCATTGAATGTCAACTACTAGGTGTCTGAACAGGTCTCCAATTTTGACAGATCATCCTGCAACGCATGCCACACTCCTAAGTCATCCACGACTGCTTCCATCTTGGTGTCGTCTGCAAACAAACTGATCTTGTTCTTGATGCCCATTGAGATATCTGATATGAACCACCCAAACAACACGGTCCCAGCACTGAGCCCTGTGATACTCTGCTTGTCACTGCCCTCAGAGATGAGAGTTCTCCTTCCACCACCACCTTCTGCTGCCTTCCTTGTAACCAGTTTACTACCCATCCCACCATTTCTCCCCTGCACTGTACCTGCCACCTTACTACCCAGCCTCCCATGCGGCACCGAGTTGAATGCCTTACTGAAGTCCAGAAACAGGACATCTACCTCATGGCTCTTGTCCAACTGTCTAGTTACCCAGTCATAGTAATACACCAGGTTGATCTGACAGAATCTGCCCGTGACAAACCCATGCTGCCTAACGTTCTGCAGCCCATTGGTCTCTGGAAGGGACATCAGTCGCTCCTTCAGGATTGTCTCCATCAGTTTTCCTATGATGGATGTGAGGCTTTCCATCCTGTAGTTTCCTGGTTCATCTTTGGGGCCACTCTTATGGAGTGGTACCATGTGAACCATCTTCCAGTCCTCAGGTAACCTTCCTGAGACCAGGGAGGCATTGAACAGGTCTGCCAAAGGCCCCACCAGGATTTCTGCCAGCTCTCTCAGTACCCTGGGATGAATGCCATCTGGCCCTGGTGCCTTGTCCACCCTCAGTGCCCTCAGGGCCTCCAGTACCCTGCCCACTGTGATTCTCCCATCTGTCACCTCCTCCCCCAAACCTGGCCTCCCCCCCACTGGTAGCACCCTCCTTTCTCCTTAGTAAACACCAATCAGAAGTATTAGTTAAGCGCTTCTACCTGCTCTGCTCCTGTTTCCACCCACCCCATCCCTCTTAATCCTTACTGTTTTGTCTCTACAACTCCTTCTCTCCCTGATGTACTTGAAGAATTCCTTCTCCCCCTTTGTTGATGCCTTGCGCCAGCCTAAGCTCCTCAGACACCTTGGCTGCCCTTACTGCTTTTGTTTGTCACCTCCTTCGATTCCTTCAGGTAATCCTCTCTGTCCTCCCCCTCCCTGTTTTTTTGAACCTCCTAAAGGTGCCTCTTTTATTTCTTACTTTCTCCATGACCCTCCTTGCTCAACCAACTAGGTTTCTTGGCCCTAGCTCTCTTACTCTGGATCCTGATGCAGGTTTTGGTTGCTTCCTCAATCCCCAGTTTTAAGACCTCCTACCTCTGGTTACTGTCCATACTAGTTTGGATTCTAGCTAGATACCCTTTAACTACCACCCCATCCTCCCAAAGTTGGCCTTCCTGAAGTCCAATACTCTTGCACCTGTTTCTACTCCCACTTTACTCATTTTCAATGTGAACCACACTGATGTTCACAGAGGAAGGCAAAGGAGAGGGACCACACAAAAATAACAGAAGATTTGGAAAGAGGAAGGTGGACACTAGTCCTTTTTGGGAGGCGAGAGTCCTGAATGGACTCACTAATCTGAAGTTGGACAAAAAACAGGGGCAAGATGGGGTGCATCCAAGGGTATTGAGGGACCTGAGGGAGGTACAGGCTGCACCTCAGATAGCCTTAACAGCTCACTGGAAACAGGAGTGGTTCCAGAAGATGAGAAGAGGGCAAATGTGGTTCCACTGCACACAAAAGGTAGCAGGGAGGAAGCTGACAATTATACGCTAGTCAGCCTGACATTGGTGGGTGGAGGGTTAATGGAATCACTATTGAAGGAAAGGATTGTGGAATATCTTGAATCCAGTGGGTTACAAGAACCGAAGCAGCATGGTTTCACGGGGGGGAGGTCACATGAAATGAATCTGATAGATTTCTTTGACTGGGTGACAAAAGAGTTAAATAAAAATATGTGTAAATAATTTCCCCAGGTCACACCGGGAGATGATCAACTTGTTGTTTAGTGTGCCTTCCTGGTGAAACATTTCAATAAATAAATAAACAAATAAAATAAGATTTAGATCATGGTGAAGTGGTAGATGTCATCTGCCCAGATTTCAGTAAGACTTTCAACACTGCTCCACGTAGGAGACTAGTGAGCAAACTGGGTAGCTTAGGAGTGGGTCCAAAAGTGGTAAACTAGATAAGAAATTGGTTAGGGGATAGGTGACAGAGGGTGGTGGTAAAAGGAGTTCACTCCGAGGAAGGGAGCATGACTAGTGGGGTGCCTCAAGAATCAGTGCTGGGACTGTTCCTCTCTAATGTCTGTCTGTGTAGTAATGCACGTGTGTATCCGTACAATTTATTACATGTTCACACAGAGGGCATTTATAAATAAATATGTTATATAAGGTGTGGCGGTCGTGGATGTGGTCTGAAATGGTAGCACACCACCATAATGACAATTCCACAGTGAAGGCCATCACAGCAACAAATCTCACCAGGTCACTGTGATGGTCCACTGTACAATGGCACCATGTGTCCTGGTGTTACGCCTCCACTAAGAACCAACTCTGACTCAGAGTTGGTTATTTAGAGATAGGGAGTGTGGAGGGTGCAGGAAAGTGAAGCCCCCCGCAAAAAAACACTCCATTCCTGATGGGAACAATGTCGACAGTCGGCATTGTTCCCATCATTGCTCAGGATGTCGACAACATTGTTGTCTGTATTCTGACATGGAACCATGGAAAATGGTGAACAAATGATAGCTGGAATTCTGGAGGTCAGGGGTAAGGGGCAACAGACTTCTTGGAAAACATATACTGAACTTACAGACTTAAATGGGCAGACTGGGTGGGCCATAGGCCCTTATCTGCCGACACTGTCTATGTATCTATGTATTGTAAATTTGTGTAGTTTGTAGCTTATATTATCATCTCTGGTGACAATGTGTCTGAAGTCGGCTAGGTGGCTTGGATGTTTGAAGTGATGGATGCCCCAACTGCCTCCGTAGCAATGACATATGTTCAAGACCAGGCATGGAGTCAGTAATGGTTGGCCATGTGGGGGGTGGGGGTTGCTGGGAGGATTGACTGTCAAAGTTGCTGCTTTCCTTCTCTGGGGATAGAGGGTAGTATGTAGGAACATACATAGGTATGGAACACTGCTACTCAAGTAACCTTAGATGCTGGAGTAGCATTCTATCACGCTGGCATGTAAAGAAGCATCCTTCATAAGGTAAATTTCATTGACCAGATGATATAACTGGGCTGGGTCAGTTCCATGTCATAATGGTGATCGCGGAAAGGCGATCACCATTAGGGTGAGTGTACATCGCCAAAAATCAATTTCAGCGATGTACACTCCTAGCACACAGCAAAAGGGTGCCGGGGACTTTGTTCTTCTTATTATGTGGTCTGCCACCCACACCCCTCTATACCAAAACATTTTCAACTTCAGGGGTGCATGGCAGGTGTAAAACGGGGAATGTTGAGCTAGGTGCAACAAATGTAGCATGACCAGACCCAACCCAAACCCTCACCTGCCACCCACCCACCCACCATGCCACGGGGCCAGCTCAGCAGCCCACCGCAGTGCCATGCCACACAAACCCTCCCTCCCCTTCTGCCCATCGCTTGGCATGTTTGTTTCCCCCTGTGCTCATGTGTACATATAGTGATATCCTGTCACTATATTCGCGGACCCCCCCATCTGGTCACCCTCCTTTCTCAGTAGCCCTGTTGACAGGTGCCACAATTGAGTTACCCTTTTTGAAAGCGCCCAATGATGGTCATCAAAGTCATGGGATACCGGCTGGTTCAGGTAACCCCCCCTTAACAGAATACTTGAAAGAGATTGAAATCCAAGTAAGCCACTCAGTTACCTCTGTTGATAACCCCATTAGAACTGTTACAACCTATTAAATGCATTTAATTATATGTTCTAAGAGTTAGAATTGTGATAACCTATTAAATACGTTCAAGGAATCTGAAAACAGATCAGGCAATGGGACCAGATGGGATTCACCCCATAATATTGAAAGAGCTGAGAGAGGAGTTGGAGTCCCCACTGACCACCCTGTTCAACGGATCACTGGAGACAGGGGCAGTCCCAGAAGACTGGAGGAGGGAAAATGTGGTCCCTCTCCACTAAAGTGGGAACAGGGAAGAGGTAGGCAACTACAGACCAGTCAGCCTGACCTCGGTGGTGGTGACATTAATGGAGGCACTGTAAAAGGAGAGGCTTATATCATTCCTTGAATCTAGCGGAGCAAAGGATCCAAGGCAGCATGGATTCACAGTGGGAAGGTCATGTCAAACAAGTCTAAGAGATTGCGTTGACTGGGTGACCAGGGAGGTGGATCAGGGAAGAGTGGTGGATGTGGCCTACTTAGACTTCAGCAAGGCCTTTGATATCATCCCACATAAAAGGTTGGCAAACAAGTTAGGCAGCAAGGGGATGGGCTCCAAGGTGGCGAACTGGGTCAGAAATTGGTTGAAGGACAGGACACAGTGGGTGCTGGTACATGATGTTAATTCTGAGGAGAGGGATGTGATCAGTGGGGTGCCACAGGGATCAGTCTTGGGTCCAGTCCTCTTCACTGTCTTTATAAGTGACATTGCAGTGGGGCTGGAAGGAAAAGTATGTATTTTTGCAGACGACACCAAGATCTGCAACAGAGTTGACACTGCAGAGGGATATAAAAAATGAGAAAGGACCTATACAGATTGGAGGAGTGGTTAAAAGTGTGGCAGCTTCAATTCAATGCCAAGAAGTGCAAAGTCATGAACTTGAGGAGCAGAAATACAGGCGAGATATACAGAATGGGGGGGAGGTACTGGCAGCCACCAGGCAGGAATGGACCTGGGGATACTTATATCGGATGACCTAAAGGTGACCAAACAATGCGAGAAGGCTGTGGGGAAAGCCAGTAGGATGCTGGAGTGCATTGGCAGGTGTATCACCAGCAGAAAAAATTTAGAAATACAAACAGACCACTTCTGTCAGTGCTGTTAAGCCTCTGCAAGGCATATTTTTTAAATCAAGAATGGAAATGAGAAAGGAAATGTGTGGCCCACTGGGAATTGAACCTCAGACCTCTAGTATGCCATTCCAGTGCTCTAACCATTAAGCTACAGGCTCAGAATGTCCAGAGTGCCTGAGGAACTTCCTTTAAATCCACACATTCCTTTCTCAAGTGTGTTGCAATCCTGCAACTACTGTAGGAACACATTTAGAAATACAAACAGACCATTTCTCTCAGTGCAGTTAAGCCCCTGCAAGGCATATTTTTAAATCAAGGATGGAAATGAGAAAGGAAAAGTGTGGCCCACTGGGAATTGAACCTCAGACCTCTGCTATGCTGTTCCAGCGCTCTAACCATTAAGCTACAGGCTCATAATGGTCAGAGTGCTTGAGGAACTTCCTTTAAATCCACACATTCCTTTATCAAGTGTGTTGCAATCCTGCAACTAGGAACGCATTTAGAAATAAGAACAGATCACTTCTCGCAGTGCAGTTAAGCCCCTGCAAGGCAAATAAGATGTCGGAACAAAGGCTTGTAATATCACTTTTTACAATGATGCACTTGAATTCACCTTGGGCCTTACCCAAAAATTAATTCATAAATTACCAAAAATAATAAAAATTTATATATGATATTATCCTATGCTCTCCAGATTCAAAAATGATGGTGAAAAACACTGTTGCCACACTTTGGATTATATAACAGATAAATATATATTTTACTCACATATGTACAAGTCCTAAATATTCATAATTTGCATAAATATCAAGCATAATAAAAATAATGTAAGCATAAACTGTAATGTAAACAAAACAACAGGTTTTAGAAAATCAAGTAAATCAAATAAAACAAATACATTTCAGCAACTAAGCAATGCAAATGAATAAGCAATATTCAGCATAATAAATGACAGTTTGTACTATTTCAAGTTAGCTCATTGGTAATCAGTTCATTAGCATGCTCTAATTTTGTTTTTTCCCTTTCCAAAGCTGTGCCCCACTCTTTGAGCTTCTCATTGATCTTAAATATTTTGACCTTCTCTGCCTCTGCAACTAAGCACTGCTATTTTAGCTGTTCATTCATATTTTTCAAGGCAGCAAAGTCAGTTTTTAAGTTAAGACACAGTCTCCATCAGATATTTTCATATTACTTACATCTAACTGTGTTTTGAGCAATGGAATCTGGTCTGCAAGTCTACTACATTCATGAGCTTTCTCTCCTAGTTGTTCCCTCAACTGTCCTGCTTCACTTGTTAAACATGTTTGTTCATGATTTAGCTGGTTAATTAGCTCTAAATATTTTTTATTCATTCTTTCAAGATCTTTTATTCTTTCCTCCTTACTCATTACTGAAGGCTGAGAGAATACTGAAGAATGTATCACTGTCTCAGATTTTATAACTTTAGCACATAGACCTTGCACTGACAAAGTTTTGAAAAAATAGTCACTACTTTAACAATAATAATCCCCTTTATACCCTTTAAACGACAATGGTAATCACAATGCTAAAGTAATGCAATTTTGAACAAAGAACCAACTTTTTTGCTTGAGATACTTCAAAAGTCCTTTTCCTTGCAGCTTTACTGCCAGTTACTTCTTTCTGTCTTTCCTCACTGTCTAGGGGTAATTTAGTCTTTAAATCCTTGAGAAGCAACAACAGAAAAATGTTACTTATGCCATTCAGTAACTTGCAAACAATAACAGTAATAATATTTATTTCTCATACACCCTAAGTGTGGACTGTTATTCACTAACAATTATCTCATGAATGAGAACCCCAAAGAAAAGGAGGTGGTTATGCCACTGTACAGATCACTGGTGAGACCTCAGCTGGAGTCCTGTGTCCAGTTCTGGAGACCCCATCTCCAAAAGGACATAGACAGACTACAGGCAGTCAAGAGGAGGGTTACAAAGATGGTGCAGGGCCTGCATAAAAAACCTTAGGAGGAGAGACTCAAGGAACTCCACATGTATTCCCTGCAAGAGAGGAGAAAGAGAGAGAGGTGACATGATAGAAACATTCAAGTAGGAGTTGTGCATCAGTGCCTGAAGGAATGACAGCCTGAGAGTGTAGCGCTCCCGCCAACCTCTGTAACTTTATATATTTTTAAGTGTTTAAGTACTCAATTCAGTGAAATTTCTCAATCGCTATCAGCACAAAGTACTGCTCCATTAATACTACAAACATGAAACAAATTGGCTGTTTATTTTTTTATTTGTCGTAAGTTAAGTTTTCCAGCAGCTCATCCAATGGACATCATGCCAGCGGACGTCAGGAGCAAACTGGCCGCAGCTGCAGCACAGACCAGGGGCTTCCTCTCATGGCTTCCTGATGCCTCTGTAAGCCCTAATAAATCCAAACACTCCAACGGTGAAAAAAATAGTAAGAACAGTGAAGATATGATGTTTTTTTAAAGTAAAACTGCACACTATTCATGTGGACGTAGTGAGCTTAAAACATGAAGCAAGCAAAGAAAAGGAAAAAACAGGGATTATAGAAGAGAGACAACACTACTGAGGAGAGACTAACACTAATAGAGGAATCCTTATGTACACTTGAGGACAAATCAAAATATAGTTTATCCAAAACTGAAGCCTTGGGGGCTAAAGTCAATAACCTGGAGAACTGTAGTAGGCGGAACAATCTGAGAACTGTTGGGGTGCCTGAGTTACTTGAAGGAAATAATATGACCAGATTCTTGCAAGAATTTTTCCCTCCTGTTTTAGATTACAGTTGGCCTGCTGCTGGCCCGGTGGTGCTAAGGGTTGAGGCACTGGACACCATACCTCGTGCCACACTGGCAACCCAGGTTCTTGAACGGACTCGGGTTGTTCGGGGGGTCATCCAGGAAGTAAGGATTGAGCATCTGAACTGCTCTTGTTCCTCAGGGTGGGGGTTTGTGCTGCATCAGCACAACAAGAGGGGGTTCAGTCCATGCCCAGGATGCTTGGCTGCCTCTGCAGAGGTGGAGACAGCTGCTGCATCCATTGCATGGGCATGGGCACAGGGGAGAAAATGGAGAAAAAGTACTGGGATCCAGCAGGACCCATGATGGCCCTGATGGGCCAGTGGATGCACACTTTCCGAGTGAAGGTTGTAGCCCCTGCCGGGTCTGCCGTGGTGGATAAATAATTTCATGATAAAAAAAATACAGATGGCCCTGATGCTTAGAAATCTAAAGGGCCCACAGATCTTTAAGAGCACCCCCAAAACAGGGACAAAAGCCCAGACCAATTATTGCCCAATTCCTAAGATTCAATGTCAAAGAAGAAATAGTTGCCATGGTTAGACAGAAAAAAATGCTTTAGTGGGGTAATGACAAAATATATATATTTCAAGATTTTTCATCTGAGATTGTGGAAAAAAGGAAATTGTTTGGTGACATTCATTTTGTTCTACAGAAATTAAATGTCTCCTACTACATTAAATACCCTGCTGTGCTTGTGATATCTAGGGGTTGTTACACGAGGTCCCTGCACCCTTCTTGGTACCCCCAGAGGTGCACCGTAGACAGCTAGCACTTAGGTTTATGTTACACTAACATATAGGGCACAGGGCATCTACCATACAAGAGTAGATGTCAGGATATGTATGCATATTATCGTTATACACTTTACTTTCTAGTACATATATGTATTTCTTGCTTATAAGACGTTAGGACATCTGTGTCCTTGTAATGATTATATATATAATCCTGCATTGCCACCTTTTGGTGATTTGTACTGTTACACTGATACATGTACAACTATGTCTCCTTTGTCTTTACAAAATGATGACTACTACAAAATTGTATAATGTTATCTTGGACTGTGGAGCCACCTCTAATTTAGCCAATAGGGCTACTCTCTGTAACTAGAAATGTTTCTGTCTTACAGTAACCATAGTAATTATTATAGGTATATAATGTGAGACATTATGTCTTTTACCTCGGAGATCCCAGGAGACTCAGAGAAACCTCGAGGTATGGGGAATACTTAGCACTGGCTCCCAGTTCGTATTGGTAAGAACTGCTTAGGGCAACTGTGATTTATCCTTTTTAGTAGTAATAAACAAGTGTATTACTCTTATGCAACGTGTTTGTGATTCCTTGCATTCCCATTATTGCTAAGAACCTGAGAGTGAGGTTTAGACCTCCTGACAATTGGCGACCACGTGCAGGCAATATTTGGTGTTTGCAAAGTTTCACTTGTTGCTTACAACTTTTCCCTTCCCAACGGAGACTGTAGGTTTGCATTCCTGCACCACCTCTCCCATCCTACGACCACTTTGTAACAACTTGCAAAGTCTGGCTGCCTCTTGGGTGTGGTCGATGCCGTCTCAACTCACTCCACGGAGGTTTAGACCTCCTGACAATTGGCAACCGCGTGCAGGCAACATTCGGTGTTTGCAAAATTTCACTTGTTGCTTACAACTTTTCCCTTCCCAACGGAGACTATAGGTGTGCATTACCGCACCACCTCTCCTGTCCTACGACCACTTTGTAGCAACTTGCAAAATCTGGCTGCCTCTTGGGTGTGGTCGATGCCGTCTCGACCCGCTCACCTCATCCACATCAGCAATATTATCACTAAAGCTAATGAAGCTATATTTTCACTTATTAATGATGATGATATGAACAGTGCATTAACTAACACTTGGTTAGAGATTACATTTAAAGGTTTTGTTATTATACAAGCATTTTTCATAATTTTTCTTATTATTATGCATTGCTGCCTACGGCGCACACTGCGACAACACCGTGAGCAGCTGGAGTTCCTTTACAAAGCTCGCATGTCGGGTTTATAAACAACACCTGCTCAATGGCCTTTCCCTATTTTTTTGCCTGTGTTGCCTGAGAGGCAACAAGGGGGGGGGATGTTACATGAGGTCCCTACACCCTTATTGGTACCCCCAGAGGTATACCGTGGACAGCTAGCATTTTAGGTATATATTATAGCATTATAATATAGGGCAGCACAGGGCTTCTGCCAGATAAGAGTAGATGTCAGAATATGTATGCATATTATTGTTATACACTTTACTTTCTAGTACATATATGTATTTCTTGCTTATAAGATGTTAGGACGTCTGTGTCCTTGTAATGATTATATATATAATCCTGCATTGCCACCTTTTGGTGATTTGTACTGTTACACTGATATATGTACAACTATGCCTCGTTTGTCTTTACAAAGTGATGGCTACTACAAAATTTTATAATGTTATCTTGGACTGTGGAGCCACCTCTAATTTAACCAATAGGGCTCATCTCTGTAACTAGAAATGTTTCTGTGTTACAGTAACCATAGTAATTATCATAGGTATATAATGTGAGACATTACGTCTTTTACCTCGGAGATCCCAGGAGACTCAGAGAAATCTCGAGGTATAGGGAATGCTTAGCATTGGCTCCCAGTTCATATTGGTAACAGCTGCTTAGGGCAACTGTGATTTATCTTTTTTGGTAGTAATAAACAAGTTTATTACTCTTATGCAATGTGTTAGTGATTCCTTGCATTCTCATTATTGTCAAGAACCTGAGAATGAGGTTTAGACCTCCTGATAGGGTGGAGGTACTCATAACTTTACCTCACCAGATGAGGCTTGTGATTTTGTTACCAAATCGTGGTTGGAGGCCTCTAATATTTTAAAATCTAGGCCAAAGCTGTTTTCAAATTTCAAACAAAACATAACTATCACAAATGGAAGCCAAGGCCAGAGAAGTTCTACTTTAGAATCTCAGCCTGGAGCCCCTGAGCAGCAGAGCAGTCTATGCTTTTCACCCTTTAAGGCAGGTCCTCAAATGGAACCTAAATAAACATTCATTCCAGTAATGAAACACTACTAAAAACAACTATTCTGAAGTCCTTGGCCTGGTCATCTAATATCAACAGAAGAACACAGTCAGTATACAAAAACAAAAGCTCAATTCCTAATCCCAACCTGCAGCATCAAATTAACAGTGCAAAAACAAAGAACGTTTCCAGTCCTGCTAGGGAAACAGCAGCTACATCGGATCTTACCACGGATTCACCAGATTGACTGAGAAGTGTCTTCAGTCCTGTTGAGGACATGTTTGATGAGTCATTCTCTCCAGCAAACTCAGACTTTGAACCGGGCACCTGAATCTCCTATTAAGGCAGCACTCCTTGTGAAAAGATGGGGGAACGCTCCTTGGGCATCGTGGTAGCTACACAGTTATTGGCTGTTCATAGTCACATGGTAACTCTCAATACAAACTCAAACTTTTGAAAAGTATTTATTGTTCTGTTTGCCTCCTTAGTTTTTCATAAGCACCTTTGTTTTTCTAGCCCCTCGTTTCATGCTCATCTCGATTATTTATGATTACATGCAATCCGAATGTTATAAAGAGGTTAGGGGGCATAGGTTAAATGTTATGTTAGGGAAATTCTTGCGAGGAGGCTTAGATCTTGATCCAGTGATTGTTTTTTTGTGGGATATTAAAACAAATCTGCAAAGGTATTTAAGATGACAGGCAAATGTTTAATGGAGTCTAACAATTTTAATTCATTGATGGCATTCTTGGCAGATGCAGTTAGCCTGTATATGTGCCCCATGTTTATGAATTGAGTACCTTTTTAAAAAATCTTAGAAGGGGAGAGGCTTCTCATATCGAATACATAGGCTAAAGGAGGAAATATGTGAGTGGAGATGGCTCTTTTAAGGGCGTTATTCTCACAGAGTCTGCTATTATAAAGTAGCGATGTAACAATGTTAGCACCAGACTAATTGTTTTTTATTTATTTTTATTTGTAATTTTGTGATGTTTTCAGTTTCTCCCTTCCTCCGGGACCACAGGCGTACACATGCAGCGTGCATGGGCGCCTTTTCAGGATCCGATGGCCTGCGTCCCTCCCAGACTTGTGCCACTCCAGCCACCTGTGCTACCCACCAGACCTCCACCAGGTGACAGCGGGACCATGGTGGAGTGGGCATCCACCCCTTTTGGAGGGGAGAGCCATAGCTTGGTCCTGCTCCAACCCCATCCCGAGCCCGCTCCCCAGCGACCCAAGGTCATTCCCAAACCTGGGTCACCGGCATAGCGTGAAGTAAGGCACCAGCACCTCAGCTATCTGTGCCACCGGGCCGGCTCAGACTAATTGTTTTAATTCTTTCTTTTTTGTAATAATAACAAGGCCTCAAGGCTCATATCCTACTACATCTGTCATCAGCCCTGTTGATATGCTGTAATTAGCCTACCAATCAGGGACTATTGCTAATATCAGGTCAGATAAAGGTTCCCATTCAAAATGCATGCTTCTTTTACAGCAAAGTTATTTCCTTGTTGATCTCGCAGGTCAATAGTTCCTAGGCTGACTTTTTACAGAAAATATGTGTTCTTGACAGGTCAGCAATGGAGGGACGGCTTGTTACTAGATGGCTACCTTTTTTATCTGAAGAATGGGCGTCCATGGTGGCTTCGGCTTCAAATACAAGGTCAAGGTAAGGTAAGTAGAGATAAGTGCAGGCATATGGACTTTTTGGTCAAACTATATATGACACCATGATTTCAGCATCAACATATTTGGTGGTCACAGTCTAACAATAATTCAAAGCTTCTGGAGGCTTTGCTGCATTGTTCGCACTATGCTATGCAGAAAGATAACTGAGTTATGTTTTATGTATACAGAGAGGGGTAGAATTGTGTTTAACCAATTTGCTTAGAAAATGAAGGTACAAATACACATACATACAGCTCATATTGGATAATCTTATTTATTTATTTATTCCCCTAACTCTTGATTATATGCCCTGTTAAATCTGATTGACAGGAGCTAAACACTGGGTATAGTAAGGGGTGTGGAGTAGGAGGGGCATACCAGGAAAGGAACAGCAGCAAGGGAAGAGGTGACTGCTCTCTCAGTGGAAGGGAAGTAAATGCAAATCTAGGAGCTTTTATTATTTCTTCATTGATATTGCATTGGGGAAAGGAGGAGTAGGAGTTTGAAGAAGGTTGTGCAATAGCTACTAAAGTCTGTTTTTGAGTGTGGATAGGAAGGATAGGAATATAAAAAGCAGTTGCTCAATATATCTAAACGTGCAACAAAGGAGGTAAGGGAACCAAAGAAAATGTTTTGCACTGAGAGAGGGGAGACTTGGGGAGTGTTTGTATCCTGCATCTGGAAGGGTGGGGGTCAATAGGGCAACGACAGCAATGGGTAGGGGTGGTAGGTTGAAACAACCAGGAAAACCAATTTCTCTAAACATTGCCTGAGTGTGGAGGATGTTTAGTGTGCAACCACATAGAAAAACTTACGAGATTGAGGGGTCTGCAGGAGGAATTAAGACAGGTAGCAGATTGGGGTGGGTTTAGCCCAATACTGGAGGGAGGAAGAAGGGGAGATGAGGGAGGCGATTTAAGCCAACAGTGGTGAGGGAGAGGTCAGAAGAAGGAAGCAGAGACAAAGGGCCCAGGCCAGGAAGAACAATCTGCCAGGGAAACCAGGTCAGAGACAAAAGACAAATGGAAGGAGGAGATCGGACCTGTGGAGGGAGGCAAGAAGTGGCAAAAGTCATGGAGTGGAAAGGAGAGAACAGGTTACTATGAAGAGAGAGGGAACGGGCATTTGTGGACGGGCCTTCAGAAAATAGTTGTGCAGTGCTAGAGAGGAAGAAGGTGGAGGAGGGAAATGATGAAATTAGAGGAGTAATTGATAAATGCCTGGACCAAACTGGAGCGGGGGGAAGTTCTGCTGGGAGAATTGCAACAGGGGTAAAAGGGGGAAATAATGTGCAGGAGGAAGAAGAGGAGCTGGAAATGAGAGAGGGAGATGAATGTAAGCAAGCAGGGAGTAAGAGGGGTGAAATCTTAGTGCTGGGGGACTCAATACTAAGAGGAGTTTGGTGGGGTAGCAAGGGGGTGAGGCATAGTCGCATTTGGGTGGAGGCCATGCCAGGAATGACAGTGAATACGGTAGGATAGTCTGTTCTGAATTATGCTAGAAGGGATAGGGACAAGCCTCATTTAATTATACATCTTGGGACAAACGACCTGTCTGACAAGACAGTAGATACAGTCCAGAGGAGGTTTGAGGAACTAGCACAATTATGTGAGGGGCAGGAAGATCAGTAACTTTTTCAGAGATACTCCTGTGCAAAGGCAAGCACAACAAGAAAGCTGTGAATAGAGGAATTTAACAGATGGCTAAGAACCTGGTGTTGAAGCAAAGGGTATGGGCTGTTGGGGGTGGGAGGGACCTGGGAGGACAGTAGTCTCTATGCCAAGGACAGACTACACTTGAGTGAGGAGGGAAAGAAAGTGTTGAAACAGAGGATGGAAGAGTACATAGAGGACGTTGGGAATTTAAACTAGGAGTGGGGGGTGGCAGTTGGGCAAGAGATATGCAGAGACCACTGGTTGGGAAACCATATGAGCTTACCCCCCATAACGGGGACAAAGGACAAATGGCAAGTACTGTTGGTGATGCTAGGAAAGGGGGGAAGGGTGGAAGGTGGTTACCCTTAATGCTAGGAGCCTTGGGAGGAAAACTGCAGAGTTACAGGTGCTCATGGCAGAGGGAGAGGTGGACATTGCAGTCATCACAGAAACATGGGCCACCCAATACAATGACTGGGACCTGTCTGTACCAGGGTACAGGTTATTTTGTAGGGACAGGGTAATTGGGAAAGGAGGGGGGTTGGCGTTATATGTGAAGGAAGGACTGAAGTGTGTAAGGGAGGAAGGTGAGGAGGTTAGTATGGAGTCACTTTGGATGCAAATCCAGGATTCCAAGAATAGGATTCTTAGAATGGGAGTGGTGTACAGGCCACCATCTCAGATGGAGGAGTTAGACAGGGAACTAGCACGACAGATCAGGAGGACCTGCGAGAAGGGTAGTGTGGTGATTGTGGGGGACTTCAGCATGCCAGGAGTGGACTGGAGCACCCCAACAACCAGGAACAGAAGGGAGCAGGTACTGCTGGATGCCTTCCAGGACTGCTTCCTGCTGCAAATGGTCAGTGAACCAACCAGGTTAGGGAATACCCTTGACCTTGTGCTGGCAAATAGGGACTTTGAGAGAGAACTTACATGGAGGAACCACTGTCAGGAGTGATCACCACTCAGTGGCTCCTACATTGACATGGGCAAGAAGGAGGGAATCTGCACAATAGTGCTGGACTTCAGGAGGGCAGACTTTGGGAGGATGGGGGAAGTGGTAAAGGACCTGGCCAGAATTCAATCTAGTATGGACACCAACCAGAGGTGGGACTCATAAGCTGGGGACAGTGGAGGCAACTAAAACTCTGCTGCAAAGCCCAGAGCAAGAAGGTTAGGGCTAAGAAACCAATCTGGTTAAGCAAGGAGGTCATGGAAAAGTAAGGAGGAAAAGAGCTGCCTTTAGGAAGTACAAGAAAACAGGGGGGGGGGAGGACAGGAGGAGTACTTGACAGAATCGAAGGAGGTGACAAGGGCAGTAAGGGAGCCAAAGCATCTACGAACTCAGGCTGGCACAAGGCATTAAGAAGGGGAGAAGGACTTTTAAGTACACTAGGGAGAAAAGGAAACTGCAAAGACCACATAGTAAAGGGATTAGGGAAGGGAGGGGGGGTTGGGTGGAAGCAGGGTGTGATAAGGCAGAAGCTACTCAAATGAGTACTCTGCTTAGTATTTAGTAAAGAGAAGAGGAGGGTGACACCCAAGGTGGGAGAAATGGCAGAAGCAGGGTGGGAAGTGGTGACAGATCGGGAAATCATGGAGAGCAGAGTTCGAGAGGGTTTGAAGGCACTGAGGGTGGACAAGGCCAGGCCCAGATGGCATCCACCCCAGGGTACTGAAGGAGCTGGCAGTGGTCCTTGCAGGACCCTTGGCAGACCTATTTAATGCCCTCACTACATTCAGTGTGTACTCAGGACTGGAGGATGGCTTCATGGTGCCCTCCACAAGAGTGGCCCCAAGAATGAACCGAAACTACAGACCAGTGAGCCTCACATCCATTGTGGGTTAGCTAATGGAGACTATCCTGAAGGAGAGGCTGGTGGCCCTCCTAGAGGCCAAAGTACTATAGGACAGCAGACAGCATGGCTTCATATGTGGCATATCCTGCCAAACCAACCTGGTGGAGTTCTATGACTGGGTAACTAGGCAACTGGACAGGGGCCATGCAGTGGATGTCCTGTATCTGGACTTCAGTAAGGCATTTGACTCAGTGCCACATGGAAGGCTGGGAAGGAAGTTAGTAGGCACAGGGGCGGGTGCAAAGCTGCTGAGATGGGTAGAAAACTGGCTGCAGGGAAGGCAACAGAGGGTGATGGTGGGTGGGGAGCTCTCACACCCAAGGGCAGTGACGAGCGGTGTTCCACAGGGCTCAGTGTTGGGACCAGTGTTGTTTGGGATATTCATTGCAGACATATCATGGGACACCAAGAGCAAGATCAGTCTGTTTGCTGATGATACCAAGGTAGGCTAGTGGTGGATGACCTAGGGGATGCCAGGGTGGCAGGATGATCTGGCAAGCTTGAAACCTGGTCAGACACCAGGCAACTGGGCTTTAATGCCAAAAGTGCAAGTGCTGCATTTTGGGATGAAGAACCCAAGGAGGAGTTACCAGCTAGGGGAGTGCAGCTAGCCCAGACAGAGGAGGAGAAGGATCTGGTGTGCTTAATACAGGTCAATGAACAACTCGCACAATGTAGGAAGGCAGCTCCAAAGGCCAACAAAATGCTGGGTTGTATTGCAAGGTATATCCTCGAGGAGGGAGGAGGTGGTCCTGCTGCTGTATAGGTCATTAGATTAGACCACACCTGGGTACTGCGTGCAGTACTGGCGTCGTATCTGAAGGGACACATTAAGATTTACTGGAGGAGGTGCAGGCATGAAGCGCACAAAGATGATCAAGGGCTGGGGACTTATCATATGAGAGGAGGTTGAAGGAGTTGGAACATGTACTCACTGGAGGAGAGGAGACAGGGGTGACATGGATTTAAATACATGAAAGGAATAAACAAGACGGGTACAGAGGGGCTGTTCAAAGTAAGGGAGGGAGGGCCACCAGGGGCCATGATATGAGACTGGAGCGGGAAGGTTCAGGAGGGAGATGAGGAGACACTTTTACAGAGAGGGTGGTGGCTGGGTGGAATGCTACCTGCTGAAGTGGTATGCAGTAGAACAGTGGACTGCTTCCAGCCGAGGTGGGACAGGACAAGGGGAGGGTTAATGAAGGAAGGTGGAAGGGAGGGCAGCTGCAGAATAAGGGGTGCTAGCTGCACATTTGAGCAGACTTGATAGACCTCTAGGCCTTTATCTGCTGACAAATTTCATATGTTCGTATTTATTTTTATATTTAGTTTTTGTTGACCGGGTAAGTGCACTAGACAAATCCTGCCTATTTTCAGGCATGACCCGGGGGAAGGGGATACAGATGAATGCCAACTGATCTTGAACCAGATTAAGCTGTTGGAGGTATTTTAGTGAATGAGGAAATTTGGCTAGACACCGGGAAATTCTACTCTTTTCGATAAGTGCTATGGGATCTTTAACATCCACCTGAACTACCACAATCCAGGCAGATGGGAACCTCATTTAACGCCTCATCTGAAAGACGGCACCTCAGAAGTGCAGCACCCCTCTCATGCTGCACTACAGTGTCAGTACTGGGATATTAACACAAGTGCCAGATGTGGGAACTGAACCCACAGCCCTCTGATCTCCCGGTCTCAAAGGCGAGTGTGCTACCTACTGAGCCACTGACACTGCTACTACTGTTATCTCTATCCAGGAAGTCTTAACACTTAAACTTAAGTGTGGGTCTCAAGTTCTGGCTGTCATAAGGTCATGTGTTCCACTTTGAGACGTGTTCTCAGTGGGTTGCCATTGCCCTTCTTAGTGTGTCTGTCTAAGTGTATGTTAGGGTATTTACATTATGAGTTGTGGTAACCACTAAATCGCCCTCTTATTGAGTACGGTTATTCTTACTAAATAATACTTCTATTTAAGCTGTTAATTTTGGTTGCTCTTTTCTACTTTGTTATTTAAGATATAAACTTTTCTTGTTTTATGTAAAGGTTATGATGAATAGAGTGAATATCATCACTTGGAATGATCAGGGCCTAGGTTCACCTGTCGAAAGGTACTGGGTGTTAAATCGTTTGAATAAACATAGAGCTGACATAGCCCTACTGCAGGAAACACATCTTTTAAACATGGAAACACAGAAACTGATGGCAGATAAGGACCGCCTGGCCCACCCAGTCTGCCCATTTCCTTACCTATTGGATAAGCTGCAGATTCTAGTTACCCAACAGCCTACTTCCTCCTACCCCCCCCCACTAGAATTGTTTTATGTCTATCCCATGCATTCTTGAATTCCACCACTGTTTTTGACCCCATGACCTCCGCAGGGAGGTGGTTCCATGCGTCCATGCATAGGTTGAAGGAGGAAAGAAGCTGATAAGTTAGCATGTGGTTGGGTTTCAAAAGTAGCAGCTTTTCCTCAAAAAAAGAAGAGTAGCAATATTAATTCGGAAAGGGGTAAATTTCATTAAACATAGCCATCTGACAGATACAGAGGGGCGATACCAGATTTTACATGTAAGAAATGTAGCAATTTGTAACATTTATGCACCAAACACGAATCAGAAAGATTTTTTTTCCCAAGAATTATCTTTTCATTTAGCAAGTCTGGGGGATTATGAGATTCTGTCAGTAGGAGATTTTAACCAAGTTATGGACCTCATTTTAGATAAAACATCAGCTAGGGACAATGGATCTCTGTCTAATTCTCAAAAAGGTTTACACAATGTGGTAAAGGATCAAGGTATATTAGATGTTTGGAAGATGACGCACCCTACTGGAAGAGATTTTTCCTTTTTTGTCCACAAGACACGGGGTATTTTGTAGGTGTGATTACTTTTTCATGCCTATAAATCTCTGCAATAGTATCAGCCGTGTAAGTTATGAAAATCTTTTAATGTCAGGTCATAGTTTGCTTAAAAGCTCTTTGTTGTTGGAGAACAACAGTGGAAAATCCAGTAGCTGGAAATTTAATACGTAAGCAATAATACCCTCCAAGGTGGGCGGTATTGGGAAATACCAGATCTTCCAGGGGCTATAAGGCCCTCCGCCTGTGGTATCAGGCCTCTATATGCCCCTGAGCTGTCTGGTATTTCCCAATACTGCCCACCCTGGAGGGTATTATTGCGCTTAGAAAATGGCCCATAAGTTATATCTTTTTTTTTAACTTTCAATCTTTACTGATTTTTGTTAACATAGAAACATAGAATCTGACGGCAGATAAGGATCGCTTGGCCCACCTAGTCTGCCCATTTTCCTACCTAACAGATAAGCTGCAGATCCTAGTTAACCAACAGCTTTATTCCTCCTACCCCCCACTAGGACTGCCTTATGTCTGTCTCATGCATTCTTGAATTCCCCCACTCTTCTTGACTCCACGACCTCCTCAGGGAGGTTGTTCCATGCACCCACAACCCTCTCTGTGAAAAACTACTTCCTCACATTACCTCTGAGACGTCCCCCCTCTATCTTCAAATTGTGCCCCCTTGTTCTTGCACATCTCTTTTTCTGAAAGATGTTACCCTCTTGGACTTTGTTGATTCCCTTGAGGTACTTGAAAGTTTCTATCATGTCCCCTCTCTCCCTTCTTTCCTCAAGGGTACACATATTAAGCTCCTTTAGTCTGTACAGAGGGATAACAACTTCCTGTTTTCTACTATTGATGCCTCTCCCTATGCATCCCAGTATCCCCCAGCCTTCCTTACTGCCTTCTTACATTGCTTGCCCACCTTTAGGTCATCTGATATAATTACCCCCAGGTCCCTTTCCATTTTTACTGTTGTCAGTATCTCACCCCCCATTGTGTACTCTTCCCCTTGGTTTTTGTTTCCCAGGTGCATTACCTTGCACTTCTTTGCATCGAATCTGAGCTGCCATACATCTAACTATTCCTCCAACCTTGCCAAGTCCCTTCTCATCCCTTCCACGCCATCTTGTGTATCAACCCTGTTGCAGATCTTTGTGTCACCTGCAAAGAGGCATACTTTTCCTTCCTGTCCCTCTGCAATATCACTTACAAAGACATTAAAAAAGACCGGTCCCAGTACCAAACCCTGCGGTACCCCACTAGTAATCCCTCTTTCTTCAGAGTGGACTCCATTTACAATTACCTTCTGTGTCCTGTTGTCCAGCCAGTGTTTTACCCAGGCTACCACCCTGGGACCCACTCCCAGGCTGGTTAATTTGACTATTAATCTTTTGTGTGGTACTGTGTCAAATGCTTTGCTAAAGTCTAGGTTGGCCACGTCCACAGCCCCTCCCTGGTCTACTACTTTGGTCACCCAGTCAAAGAAATCAATATGATTCGTCTGACATGACCTTCCCACTGTGAGTCCATGCTGCCTTGGGTCCTGTGCCCCACTGGGCCTATAGGTACTCAACAATTCTTTCCTTCAGAAGTGATTCCATCACTTTCCCTATCACAGAGGTCAAACTGACAGGTCTGTAGTTTCCTGCCTGTCTTGCTTCCACTTTTGTGAAGGGGAATCACATCCACCTTTCTACAGTCCTCAGGTACCACACCGTCCTCCCATGATTTGTTAAAAAAGGTAGTCAGTGGTGTCACTAGTTCTCCCCTTAATTCTTTTAGAATTCTGGGGTGAATTCCATCAGGCCCCATTGCTTTGTCCACCTTCAGTTTTAAGAGTTCTTTCAGAACCCTTTCTTCTATGAAAAGACTGGGATCGACACCCCGTCCAGAGTGCTTCTGTTAATTAGATTAGACATCTCCCCCTCCTCTTCTTTTGTGAATACTGAGCAGAAGTATTCGTTCAGTATATCTGCTTTTTCACTGTCCCTCTCTGCCCACCCACCGTCCATTCTATTCAGCCTCACTATCCCTCCCTTTGTCTTTCTATGCTCCCTGTACCTATAAAAGGTTTTATCCCCCTTCTTAACTGAGTTGGCTAGCTTTTCCTCAGTTTGTGCCCTTGCTATTCTGACTTTTCTCCCTACTTCCTTCTGCCTTAACTGGTACAGTTCTCTGTCCTGCTCCTTCTGTGTTTCCTTATACTTCCTAAATGCTATCTTTTTTTCCCTAACCTTCCCCGCCACCTCTTTTGAGAACCATAGTGGCTTTTTTCTTTCATTTTGATTTGTTTATTTGCTTCGCACAAAGGCTTGTTGCCTCTGTGATGGCAGTTTTGATGTTTCCCCATTGTTGCTCCACCCCTCCTTCTAGCCTGTTTGCTAGTGCTTTTCTAAGGCACTCTCCCATCTTGACAAAGTCAGCCTTCCTGAAGTCCAGAACCCTCACTTGTGTATGCCTTGACTCTGTAGCTGAGTTTGTCGTGAACCACACTGTTAGGTAGTCACTTGTTCCCAGATGGCAACCCACTTCTAGATCTGAGATCCTCTCACTGTCCCCATTTGAGAGTATGAGGTCTAAGATTGCTCCCTCATGAGTGGATTCGAAAACTAGGTGTCTGAGGCATGCCGCCTGAAGGGCATCGAGAATGGCCCTGCTTTTGGATGTGGCTGCAGCAAAGGTGCTCCAGTTAACATCTGGCATATTCAGGTCCCCCATCAATAGTATCTCCCCTTTCTCTGTCATCCTAAGGATGCCTTCTATCATATCATTGTCCATTCCCTCCCCCGACATGGGGGTATGTATACAACCCCTGAGCAGATTGTGGTGCCATTTCCAGTCTCTAAGGTGACCCACAGTGCCTCCTCTCCTCCCTGTTTACTCTTTTGTTCAGTTGCTTTTATCCCTTCCCTTACATGGAGAGCTACTCCTCTCCATCTTCTCCCCTTCCTGTCTCTCCTGTAGGTTGTATACCCGGGTATGTTAACATCCCAGTCATGGTTCTCTGTGTACCATGTTTCTGTGACTACTACAACAGCCAGGCATCCCTCTTCCATCAAGGCCACCCGTTCAGGGAGCTTGTTGCCCAGACTATGGGCATTGGTACTCATTACCCTCCATTTCTTGATGGCCTTACCCCTTTTTGCCCCATCCCTGTCCTTATTGCATTTGTCATTTCTCCATTTACCCCTGTCTATTATCTCCCTTGTTATTTATTCTTGCTATTGAGCCTCTAATTAGAAGGATAATACAATCAGATATAATTTTTTTTTAGCTCGGTCCCCCATCTGGAGTGCATCCCCAGCCCAGTCCCCCGGCGTCCATCAGCCAGCACTGGCACTTACCCCCAGGGCTTGCCTCCCTGGTGGGGCTTTATGGGATTCCCCAACCCCCACCAGAGACTGAATCCAGTGTAGTCTGCACCATGGATAGCCGGGAGCGGGGCCTGCGAGGCGTCCTCCTTCATCTGCCGCACTGCTCCTTTTCCTTGTTTTTCCTGCCCCCTTGTGGGCACGGTGTGCAATGACACCTGCAACAGCATCATGCACACTCCCGTGCACACCCACATCAAGCGTCTGTGCACTCTTGCCCCACGTTGTTGCAGCTCTGTATCGCTGTTCCCAAGCTTCCACTAGGGATCAAGCACACACCAGTTGCTGATCCACCCCCACCATAGTTGGAGAGCAGTCCATCAGATCCTCAATCCATCTCCTCCCCTGCCGACTTACGGCAGCCCGTGCTTGTTCCCAAACACGGGTCACCAGCGCGGCGTGAGGTGTGGCATCCAATGCCTCAACCCTCAGCGCCACTGGGCCGCAGACAAAATTTTTGGATTTTTAACTTGGGAATTACTCTAACAAAATATTTGCTTTCACAGATTACATTTTAATAATCCTATCTCAGCCGACTGTTTCCCTACAAAATGTTAGAGAACTTTTGCATATTTTTGGAAATATTTCAGGGCTTTTTGTTAATTGGAGCAAATCTGAATGCCTGAGGCTAAGTCAGCCCATTTCAAAGCTTGAAATCGAAAAAAATTGAATACATCTCTGAGGGTCTGTCATACTTAGGCATTAGGCTAGTTTACTCTTTTGATGGGATTCTTCATCAAAATCTGTCTAAATTAATTAATGATATGAAAAATGACCTGGCTAAATGGTTGAAATTACATCTATCACTTTGGAGAAAAATAAATGTATTAAAAATCATTATAGCCCCCAAGTTCTTTTGCTTCATGAACAATTTCCCTGCCAACATCTCAATAGAATGGTTTAACAAAATAGACAGAGTCATTTAAAATTTTTTACAGGAAGGAACACCCCCTAGGTTATCTAAAAATAAGTTAAGAGCACCTGCCTGGAAGGTATCGCGTGATAATCGTGACTCAAATATGGCGACTGTTAAAATCGCTATTCAATAACGGTGACACACAAATCCATGACATCAAAAAACAGAGATAACAGAGTATAAGCAAAAACCAGAGCCACATTGTAACCTACATAAGTGACCACAATAATAGCGACTATGCGCTTAGCAACAGGATGTACTACTCACCAGTAGAAGTGAGTTCCACCGTAGAAGCCATTCCACTCTAGCACTCAAAATCTTTTCTGCCTAAAACAACCACGTCACTAAAGGTCATGGAACTAGAGGTCAAAGTTCACAGCACTACAGCACTATTGCTCCACAGATGATCAGACGTCAGATGTCAAAATAGCGTCTTCGGCGCTGTTGTCATTGAGTGCTGTTCGGCACTTATTCCTTTTATTTATACACAATTTAAAATTGCATTCACAGCCATACAGACTCATAGACATAGACTTCAGACTTGGTACTGGAGATTCACAGCCATACAGACTCATAGACATAGACTTCAGACCTGGTACTGGAAATTGTAGCCAAGACCTCTTAAATACTCGTATTTACTCCTCACTGGGTATTCACTCATAATAGAAATGACCTCCTCATTCGAGTCCTTATACTTTCTTTTCTGGAGCCAGTTCCAGCTCCAGACACCATCTGCTCCAATTTAATTTCCGTTAACCTCTGTTCCTCTTTCAGGCATTGAATCAATTTCCACACGTTGTGGTGGCATGCTTCAATGCGGCTGTTGAATCCGTGATGCCACCCCATAACCACATTATTTGTTCTGGGAAGACCCTGAGAGGTGGCATCATAGCAATTCCATTGGTCAGGTTGGAAAGTTGCTGATCTTCAACCTGACCTTCCCCTGGGTTTGCCAACCCATGTTGATTCAAAGTACTCCAATAATGGCTTTCGGAGTTCAGCATTACTAGAAAAAAACTCCCATTCTTTCATTGAATCAGAAGTTACAATTACATCTTCTGTGGGTACAAAAGCAAGCAAAAGTAGCGTACGCAAATGAAGGGAAAAATCTGGGTCTAAGCAGTACCGCTTATGTACTGCTGGTAACTTTTGTATTTTCCTCCATATTGCTTGTGCAAAATGAAAAAAATAGACACGTATTTCTGCATCAGGAAATGCTGTTCTAAATGCATGTCATGCAGACTTCTCAAAGTCCATCAGAGCAGTCTGGTTTTAAGGTGGAGCACAATTCCTGTAGCTTGGTGAAAACCCTTGTATATGTTGCTGTGGTTCTACTTCACATTAATACATACAGCACTGTCACGACCTGACCTGCCTTGATGCAGTGTACTGTATACAGCTGATCGAATTATGATGGACAGGATTTGAATGTTCCATCAATAAGCCAGTCACTACTGTCCTGTAACATTTTTAGATTTGCAGCAGTAGTGAACATGGCCAATCTATCCCTTTCCTTTCCACTATCAAACAGGAAGCCACCGGCCCGGTGGCGCTGAGGGTTGAGGCACTGATTGCCACACCTCATGCCATGCCGGCGACCCAGGTTCGGGAACGGACTCAGGTCGTTCGGGGGCCGGAGGGGGAGGCAAGGATTGAACATCACAGCTCTCCTTCCTCGGGGTGGGAGGTTCTGTGCTGCAAATGGCACAGCTTTAGAGGGCTCGCCTGTGCCCAAGGTGCTTGGTTGCCTCCATGGAGGTGGAGACAGCTGCTGCACCCATTGCACGGTGCGTGGGCACAAAAAGGGCGAAGAAAGGAGGACAAATCCCCAGCAGCAGGATGACACCTGACTCCCCCACAGGCACCGCTCCTGGGCCAGGCATAAGGTAAACCTTGGTAATTCTGGGGGATGGAGCGGGGGGGGGGGTGTCAGGCAGAAGGGGGAAGTTGTGGGGGAGGTGTACAAACAACAGCTGTGATAAAAAAAAAACGGGAGGAAAGGTTCCACAGCTAAGGTCTCACTGAATTCAGCAGGTATTTGTAGCTCTTTAATAGAAGCAGGAGTGGCAGGGCACCCACATTCTACCTGCCTGATTCTTTGGATGGTCCGTTTCATAAGGGGTACAGCAGGCAGGTGACTAGTCACAGCATTAGGGGCAGCAGTTGTAACCTGTGTGATGGTCTCAACACTTGTCCTGGCGCTCTCTCTCACATCAGCCATTATCCTCCTCACCCCCACATCACCAGTATCGGGGACATGTGTGTGTGATCCTTTATCTGAGCCAACACCTTATTGCCAGAAGTATGCAACCTGAAAAGGCAGCTGTATTTATGACCATCTATACAGCGCCAATACACTTTCTCTACCTTCTCTTTATCCTTCCTGTAAGTGTAGCCTCCATAAACAGCCAAGGCTTACCTTTCTGGCTTGTGACCAATTCAAACTCCATGCTGCAATGGAAAATGGCAAATGGAGAAGGATGACACACATGTCCCTTTAAGGAAGTTTTGGTCAGGTGGGAGTAGATCTGAACTGCATTATGGGTTTCAGGAAATACTAAGTGCAAAAGCTGAGGTTGAAATAATGGATAGAAGGAGGAAAGGATAAAAGGCATATCATAAGTGAGTATCCTTTATAAAACATTACTGAGCGATTTTGACGGTAGCATTATGATGCATGCGCTATTGTGATTCATCGCGCTGATTAAAATCGCGATTATTTCTTTGCTGAAATTGAGGTCACACCTTTGGAGTCACAATTTTAACATGGAACCATAAGGAATAGTGATGTGTGTTACGCTGGTGGGAGGGATATTTTGGGTCTTTTAAGCTCAAGCAAACTGCCCTATGGTTTACCCCCCAAGACAGACACAACTCTGCAATATGGCTAAATATAGAAAGAAGTTTAGTTTCCCCATTGAATTTATCAGATCTTAGGAAAATAATTCATATTATTCATGCAGCTAAAACAAATCATTTACAACCTCCATTATTACCTCTTGTTGTGGACAAGGCCTTTGATAGAGTAGAGTGGGGATACTTATTCAAAATTTTACAGAACTACAACTTAGGTGGCTATTTCTGTTGAGGGGTTCAAGCCCAGTATTCTAATGTACAAGGTAAAATTAAAGTTAATGGGGTTTCATCTACCAACTTTCAAATTTACAGAGGTACTAGACAAGGATGTCCTCTCTCACCAATGTTATTCTTGTTAACTCTAGAACCATTGCTCATTAGAATCCATTCCTCTAGTAATATATCTGGCATAAAAATAGGAAAAAGCCAAAACATTTCAGCTTATGCAGATGATGTGATGCTTTCTATTACTAATCCCAATGTTTCAATTCCTCATATTTTGTCAATCATTCAAGAATTCTCTACTTTATCGGGATCCAAAATAAATATGGACAAATCAGAGGTACTTCCTCTGTCAAATGAAATGGATAAAACAATATTTAATAAATACAAAATCAAAATTGCAACATGTGGGATTACATTCTTGGGCATCATACTAACACAGAGTATTCCCCAAATAATTTCAGAGAACCTAAATTCAATCTTAGAAAAAATGGATCTAGATTTTGAAAGATGGAATAAAATGCTTATTTCACTCTGGGGCAAAATACAGGCCTTTAAAATGGTTATTGCACCTAAAATATACTATCTCCTGCAACACTTACCTGTACATTTACCAAATGTCTTCTTTACTAAAATATACGCAAGAATTATGAAATTTATTTGGGATAACAAGCCACCAAGGATTTCTATTTCCAAAATACAACAAACGAAATCAAAAGGTGGATTTGATCTCCCTAACTTCCAATTAAGGCACAATGCTTTTATCATGGCATAATGTGTTATATCTCTGTGGCTAAACAAAGATCAGGATATTCTGGGTGGGTTCAAGTTGAAAAACAATTCTTGGAGCGGTTCACCCCATACTGACTTTATTTTCAGACTCTGGGAGAATACTTAAATCTAACCCTATTCTATGCCAGACAAATGCCTCTTTGAAAATAATTGCTAAAACATTATGTTGGGACCCTAGGTCCTCACCCACTGCCCTCTATGGGGTAACCCATATCTAAAAATAGAGGGGAAAGTGTATAGATTGGCCCATCTGGAAGTCCAAAGGTATTTTGTTTCTTGACGACCTTATAGATCCAGATACAGCATCTCTGATGTCCTTTTCACAGAGTGTAGTTCTCCTTTATACACCGGAGAACTACAGCTCAAGCAGGGACAGTTTATTTATTTATTTAGACAGCAGTTTGGAAAACCTTTGAGCCATAGGCTCATTTACAAAGGTACCTTGTCACAGTAAGACAAACGAAAATACACAGTATAACACAGTATAACAGTAACGTAAGACATAGATACAAACAAGTTGGTACAGGTAGGATTGATGCAAACAATACCAGAGTTATGTTGTCCTTGGCAGCTTAGTAGTAAGCTTTGTCATTAGTATTGAGTACGGCTTTGACTAGTGGCAATTACAGCTTCGGGTGTTAACAAGGTGGTTCCGTAAGGACGTTTTGAAGCATGATATAGTTGGAGCTTCGGAGATGGAGGGGGGCAGTATGTTGAACCAGGAGGGGGCCCTAAAGCTGAAGGCTCTTTGGCCGTGAGAGGTCCTAGCTCTAGGAATAACAGGAGAGGTTTTCCCAGAGGTCCGAGTATGAACTAGTGGGACAGAGCGGTGGATGGTGGTGGTCAATCCAGGCGGGGATAGCCCAAGGAGAGTATTTTTTGTAAGGGTACAGGTCAGATATTTGAGGTGCTCGTCAAGATCAAGTACCAGCGCTTTAGCGTACAGTAGACAGGTGTGTGTTAGCCTAGGTGCCCCAGTAATTAACCTGCAGGCCTTATTCAGAGTAGTGCGAATTTTATGGAGTGCGGTCTGATCAGCAGCACCATACACCGGCAGTCCATAGTCCACTAGGGACAGGATAGAGGAGGTGATCAGAGTCAAGAGCTTCCGGGGAGGCAGTGTTTATACCGGCGTAAGATGCCCAATCGGATATTAGTGGCAGTGGCTAGGCAGCGATGTGTGTCCATGGAAGGAGAGGAGGGGTCAAAATGGATCCCTAGGTATTTATAGGAGCAAACTTGTTCGAGGGAAAGAGGACCCAGAGTGAATGAGGAGTTTGAAGTTGCAGGACTTGTTTGAGGATGAGTGAAGAACATGGTTTTTGTTTTTTTAAGATTTATCACCAATCTATGTTCCTTGAACCAGCCCTCGGCTTCAGCGAAGGACTTCTGCAGCGAGTCCTGGAGGGCAATAGGGTTACGACTTGAGGCAAAGATGACTGCATCATCAGCGTACAATAGAATGTTCCCTGAGCAAGAGCGTGAAAGGGTGTTAAGGTAAAGGGAGAATAGTAAGGGGCCCAGAATGGAGCCCTGGGGAACCCCAGAAAAGATGGGACAGATGTCTGAGTAGGTCCTATTAATTTTTACACACTGTGAGCAGTCAGACAGATAACTGGTGCACCAGGAGATAGGCCCAGCAGCAAAACCAGAGAGACTAAGGGCATCAAGAAGGAGGGGGTTGGAGACAGTGTCGAAAGCTTTCGAGAGGTCAATGAAGACCGCACCAGCCAGAGAACCAGTGTCTAAGGAGGAGTGGAGAAAGTTGGAGAACTCTAGGAGGGCTGTGTTGGTACCGTGGCCCGCTCGGAAGCCATGCTGCTCAGGACATAGGACATTGTAGGTGGAGAGGTAGTCAGAGATTTGATAGGCTACCACTTTTTCCAAGGCCTTGGAGAGAGGAGAGAGAATGGAGATTGGCCGATAGTTTCCAGCCACAGTCCTATCACCACCTTTAAAGATAGGGTGACAGTGGTGACTTTCCAGGCAGTTGGAACCTTCCCCAGGCAAAGAGAGTGGTTGATGAGGCACGTGATCGGGGTAAGGACTGTGTCTAAGACCAGCCGTAGGATACACGGATTCAGGGTGTCACTGCCCGCATTTATTACTCTTGAGGGCAGTGATAAGGTGCGCCTAAGTTCTTGGGCAGAAACACGGCGGAGGAGAAAATAAGGTGAGAAAGATTTACGGCAGGCGCTGGGGAGGAGGGTCAAAAATTTGTAGGGAGGATAGGGCTAAGGTCAGTGAATGAGGTGTTGAGGTGGTTGGCTATGAGGGCTGGGTCTGAAGAGATCACGCCATTAATGTTGATCTGGTGGGTGGGGGAGTGTGCACCCATTTAACTGTTTAATGTTATCCCAGAAGGTTCTGGGGTTCCCCCATGAGGCTGTGAGTGAGGACCGGTAGTGCTCAGACTTGGCCTTTCTGATGGTCCGAGTGCACTTGTTTCGGGTGGCAGCATATAACTGCCTGTCACTGGGCTGGCCAGTCTCAATGGCACGGTGCCATAGGTTGTCCCTATGTTTGAGTTGGTGGATCAAAGCTGGGGTTACCCAGGGGGCATTCTGCCTTTTAGAACAGTGGGTTGACATTGGGGCAAAGATATCACAGGCATTATTAAAAGTTCAGATAAAGAAGGAGAGAGCTGTGTCAATGTCAGGAGTTGCCTGTATGGGAGACCAGTCAATTTGGGACAGAAGTTCTTTAAGTTTTGTCAGACCACCAGGTATTAGACGCCGCCTGCATTTGGACTGTGCTATGGGTTTGGGGACTGAGGATGACCAGTGGAATAGAATGGGGGAGTGATCGCTGAGAGAGTCTGGGAGGACTTGTACATTGGGGATCCGATTAGGACGGTTGGTGAGTACCACATCAAGCAGGGTACTGGAGCCTGTCTTGGGGTTAGTCCTGGTAGGTTGGATAACTAGTTGTGTTAGGTCTATTGCAGAAAAGGAGTCATGGGTAGAGGAGGAGGAGGGGCTGAGCCAGTTGACATTTAAGTCACCCACCAGAATTTGATCAGCGAAGGAGGTAGTGAGGAAAGGTATTCTGTAAGAGAGGCAATGGCTCATGCTTGGTCCCTGGGGGACGATGCGTAGAAGTCAGATAAAGGGGTCCCTTTAAAAGGTCAGGGTTAGTTCAGCATAAGCGCCTGGGCCCTGGAGTCAAGGTTTGGAGTAGGCAGGGCTAGTACGGGAGAGATCCTTGACATAACAGCGCAGCCGCCGCCTGCCTCCCAACACGGTCGGACCGGAAGGGTGAAACCAGGAAGGGAGACCAGGAGTCAGGGAGGATTTTGACAGCCAAGTCTCAACCAGAGCGAAGGACATCAGGGTTAATTAATGTGACCAGGCATTGTAGTGAGTCAAACTTTTTAGGAGGCTACAGATATTCATGGAGACCATGCATAGGCCTGTGGTGCTAGTCGGGAGCCCTGGGAACCGGGCCAGGGTTTGATGAATGTTCTGGACAGGAGTAGTAGCATGACTAACACCCTGGCTGGGAGATGGTGAGAGGTTTTCCTACAATTGACATGGGGGGGGATGTTAAGGGAGCAGGGGGTGGGCAGGGTGGTACAGGAAGGGAAGGCAAGAATAAGAACACACCCAGATGTGCCTGAGGTGAGGAGGAAGCTAGAGGGAGTGCAGGGAGGACCGAGACACACAGAGGTCCCAAGGGGCAAGAGAGCAGGTTCAGGAGCAAGGGGAAGGAGGGGTGCCAGGGCACAGTGCGGAGTAGCAGATGGGTAAGTGGGCAGGTGCACTGCTAGTGGGGATAGGCATAGGCAGAGCGTGGGGCAGGGCCAATACATTGTGGTGAGCAAGATCCAAGGGAAGGAGTACTGTACAGGTAGGAGTAGGAAGTAGCGAGGGAGCATAGGTCCCTCTAGTGGCCAGCAGGTATAACCTGCAAATGGGAAAGTGGGGAGATAGGTTCTGGGCAACAGGACGTGATGTCACCGGATGTGATGTCACAGCGGTGGATCCTTAAATTGACAGCCGCCCCTGGGTGGGTGAGTGGTTGGGGTGGGTGGGGCAGACGGCGTGAAGCGCCATCGGGCTAGAACCCCCCTGCAGGCGTCCAGATGAAGAGAAGAGGCTCTCTTTACCTCGAAAGTAATCAGGCTGGAAATTCAGCTGCCTCAGCTCCTCAGGTGAGCTGTTTGTGTTGCTTGTTTGTCCCAAGTGCCTGCCGTGGTTGGCATTGAACTTGGGGGGGGCTGCCTATGTAGTGGATAAAACAAAGCCTCTCATTACTATGCAGTGGGAGAAAATGTTGTGACTTACACAAAGGGGCTCCACTCTAAGCAAACAGGGCTATTCCAAAATGAGGTCACACTAGGATCCAGCTATCCTAATACCTTCAGTTACAAGCACAATTAGATCCCAAACCACAATATTAAACAAGTCTGTTCTATATTAGCTGCTTAGTATATCTGGCTTTAAGGTATAATCAGCAATTAGATCCAATACCACAATATTAAACAAGCCTGCTCTATATTAGCTGCTTAGTATATCTGGCTTTAAGGTATAATCAGCACGGCAACTCTAGGGCACCCAGTGAATCCCTAGCTTTACACTTCAGCATTAGTAGCACAAAGAAAAGCAAATAACAAGCCCACTCAGCGGTGAACAGGGAAAAAAGTTCATAAAATGTAAGTGTTCATCAGGTAGCACCCCCCTGCAGGCGTCCAGACGAAGAGAAGAGGCTCTTTACCTCGAAAGTAATCAGGCTGGAAATTGGCTTCCTCAGCTCCTCAGGTGAGCTGCTTGGTTGCTTGTGTTGCTTGTTTGTCCCGAGTGCCTGCCGCTGCTGGCAGTGAGTTTGGGGCCGCCTTGGAAAGTAATCAGGCTGGAAATTCGGCTTCCTCAGCTCCTCAGGTGAGCTGCTTATGTTGCTTGTGTTGTTTGTTTGTCCCGAGTGCCTGCCACGGTTGGCAGTGAGCTTGGGGGGGGCTGCCTCGAAAGTAATCAGGCTGGAAATTCGGCTTCCTCAGCTCCTCAGGTGAGCTGCTTGTGTTGCTTGTTTGTCCCGAGTGCCTGCCGCTGTTTGTTTTAATTTTTGGACAGCTCTCACTTGTACAACACTGCCAGCTCCACGCATGAGTGGTTTTCGCAGAGTTAAGTAGTGATTTGAAAACTTTATACTTCGGGAGGCTATGTGACCTTATTTGGGCACTTCCAGGTCACTCCTGCCTATTTAAATCACTCCCCGTGTGAGCAGGGCGAGCAAGTTGTGCGCGTCTCCATGCGCAGGGACGTGTGCGTTTAGCGCATGTTATGGCTGTTAGGCGGTGTTAGGAGGATTACTTAATCTAGTTTTGAT
Organism: Neoceratodus forsteri; assembly: GCA_016271365.2. NCBI lineage: Eukaryota > Metazoa > Chordata > Ceratodontiformes > Ceratodontidae > Neoceratodus > Neoceratodus forsteri. The sequence goes on along the minus strand of CM028135.1, from coordinate 1,101,511,098 downwards.
CAGCCAATATACTCATGAGTATTATTTAATAAGCTTTACCGCATACAGTTTTGTTTGAGGTCTCCTTTGCCCTACTATCTATTCGTGGACATGGCGTCCCCCTTAAACCTATCTAGTAATATTAATATGTATGTTACTACCACTAAAGGGGAAATTGGTATACAATGTACTGTACATCTTGAAATATGTTTAGCTTTTCAGCTGCTGTCTCTAACAATCTCCCCTTTCAGTGCCCTAAATGCATTGATAACATAGTGTTACAATGTGAAAATAGCTTATTTTACAAACGGTTACTGACACTTGAATCAAGTAAGAATTCCGATCCTAAAATATTTCATGGGGCTACAGTTGCACCTCACACTCCCTTAATTGGGATGCCTTCTACTTCTGTAACCAGCATCCCTTCTGATAAAACTATATCTAGTGATAATTGTCTCACTAATGAGAGTAGCCTAGTTATTCATCCATCTGAGGTATCTAAAAAAGAGCTAGAGAGGAAGAGCACTGTCATGTGAACAGTATAGAGGACACTGCTTGGTATAATGTGCAAGGGTCAAAAGTTACTAAAAAAGGAGAAAGGCTGAGTATTTCAATATTCCTCTACAAAATAGCTTTGACCCTCTGTCCACTATTTCTGTCGATACTAATTGTACCCCTACTGAAGGTATAAATTCTATAAACATTCCCCAAAATGAGGCTGACATGCCTAACTCTTGTTTACTGACTCTGCCACCTATTTCTATGGCTGATATTCCCTTGATTGATTTTTCATCTATTCATGATACAATTCCTACTTTTGAAGATACATCTTCTTTTGTGTGTTCCCAATAGTGTTGATACACATATTAGACAAACTTTTGTGCTGGGTGACTCATTAGTTAAACATTTGGACAGGGCCATTTGTGAGCCTGACAAGCATAATAGAACATGTTCTAGTTTCAGTGGTGCAAAAATCTCAGACCTTACATATATGGTTGATAATATTATTGCTTCTCAACACATCAATCCACTCTGTATTATTCATGTTGGAGCAAATAACATTTACAAGGACTCTGTTCAGAATATCAAATTAGCCTATGTCTCTATGACTAATAAAATGATTGAACTTGGGTGTGATATAATTTTTTCAGAGATTTTACCCATACCACGTTACTCTCTGTTTCTTAATCATAAAATCAAAATCATTAATAACTGGCTTAGGCAATGGTGCTTGCAACAGAATATTCATTGTATCACCCATTGGGAGGAGTTTTCCGATAGACCAGAGCTTTATTGTTATGACGGCTTGCATCTCAGCAGACAAGGGAATGCTTTGCTGAGCCAACATTTTCTGTTTATAATTAATAAGAATTTAAACTAAATAATGGGAAGGGGGAGTCAACGGCTCATTCCTCTTTATTTGACTCACACAAACTTTCTAGTAAACATTTACAGTTTCTTAGTTTTAATGCTAGGAGTTTGACACAGAAATATGATGAATTAGAAATTGCAGTTTCCAATAAGGATTTTGACATTATTTCTGTTTGTGAAACATGGGGACACAATAAATCCCTTTGGAACAAGCATCTCCTTGGTTATATCTCTTATTTTCTGAATCGTATCGATAGGAAGGGTGGTGGTGTTGCTTCATTTATTAATAATAAAATTAATTCGGTGAATATTTCTAGTTCTATAAAAACTCATAACCTCTCGACTAAGAGTCTTTGGATTAAACTTTTTCTATCAAAACAGGATTTTATCACCTTGGGACATGCTATCTTCCCCCTAACTCATCTAGTCTTATTCTGGATGCTATTTTTTCTGAATTTGAAACAGCTACTCAAATGGGGAATGTTATAATTACAGGGGACTTTAATCTTCCTGACATTAATTGGCAATCTTTTTCGGCCTCTAGTAGTATCAGCAACAAGTTTTTGTCCACTTGTCTGGAACTGGACTTGAAACAATGGGTTACTTCTGCTACCAGAGGTAATAATATATTAGATCCTGTCCTGAGTAGTGCTGAGTTAGATGTTAGGGATGTGCATATTTCTCCACCAATTGGCGGCAGTGATCACAATTCAATTTTATTTATTTTACAGAGTCATACAGTTTTTAATTCTAATTCATCAATTATATACTTGTATGATAAAGCCGATCTTCAAAGCATTAAACAACATCTTGAGAATATTGATTGGTTATCCTTTTTTGATCATCAATCATCATATCATAGCTGGATTCTTTTCAAGTCACTTATTACTACTCTTTGTGACACTTATATCCCCTCTAAAATGAAGAATTCTAATGGCAAACAGATTCCTAGATGGATGAATAAAAACATTAAATGGATAATCAACGTAAAAAATAAAAAATAATGTAACTACCTCAAAAATAAGACCACATCCAACTGGAAATCCTATTCGAAATCAAGCAAGAAATGTAAATTAGTTATCCGAAGGGCAAAATCTAGATGGGAACTGAATCTGGCTAAAACAGCTAGTAAGTCAAACTCTGAACATTTCTATTCTTATATAAATTCCCTCAGGAAACTCCCGTGTATGGTGGGGCCTCTTACCTCAGATAACATACTTATTCATGAGCCTAAGACCATGGCCGATGTATTTAATATTGAATTTTGTAAAATCTTCTCTGTATCAGAAGTTCAAATATCTCAGCCTATGATTACACCATCAGATCTTCTATTATATTCTCAGTGGAGTCTATCCTTAAAAAATTACACACACTGATAGGTTAATTTTGTTCAGGCCCAGACAATATTGCAGGCCATTTACTTCATTTATTGTCTGACCAGATTGCCTTTCCACTCAAACTTTTGTTTGATCTTTTCTTAAGGAATAACTATATTCCTATTGAATGGAAAGAGGCTTCTGTAGTTTCTATTCATAAGAAGGGATATAAACATCTTTGGGAAAACTATTGGCCCATCAGTTTGACCTCTTCTATATGTAAGGTGTTGGAAAGTCTCCTTAAGGATATTATTGCCCCTGTTATTGATGCATCTGACCTACAACAACACGGCTTCAAGAAGGGTAGAAGCTGCTTGACTAATTTGCTTTGTTTTTATGAACACTTTAGTTCCTGTTTGGATAACCGGGTAGCGTGTGACATAGTCTTTATTGATTTCAGCAAGGCTTTTGATGCTATACCTCATTGGGCTCTAATTCAAAAACTCAGAGGACTCAATATTAATAGTTACATAATTGCATAGATTAATAATTGGCTTTGTAATAGAACTCAAAGAGTGATCATTAATGGTGCTATTTCTAACTCTGGTAAACTCTAGTTTTGAGCAGTGTTCCATAGAGTTCGGTTCTCAGCCCCTGTCTTTTCCAGGCTTTTATATCCGATTTAACTAATTCCTGTCTGTCCTTTACAATAAAATATGCAGATGATGTGAAGATTGGGGGACCATGTTCTAATTTAGATCAGATATCTTGTATTCAGCATGATCTTGAGATTGTTTCCACTTGGATTAACAAATGGGGTATGAAATTGAACACTACAAAGTGTAAAGTTATGCACTTGGGATCCAATAACTTAAACTTCCAATACATTTTGGATGGTTCAACATTGTGTGCCACTACAGATGAGAGGGACTTGGGAATTACTATTTCAGACGATTTGACATACTCTAAACATCTGCATTCAGTGATTAGTATATCTAACAAAGTTATTTGGTCCATTTTATGCAATATTAGATCTCGAGACCAGGAGGTGTTGTTGCCCCTGTTTAGGTCCTATGTCCGTCCTCTTCTTGAATATGCATCATAGTTATGGTGTCCATTTAAAAAATCGGATAGTTATATTCTTGAAAGGGTACAGAGAAAGTTTACTAAAAAAATATCTGGTCTTGAATCCACTTCCTATGATTCTAGGTTAGACACATTACAACTTATGCCTCTTACCACTAGACGCCTTAGAGGTGACCTTCTTCTCCTACATGACATTGTTCATGACCCTTATGTCATGACTGAGTTAGAATTTTCTTTTAAGTCATCAATACATAATACTAGAGGTCATTTCCTCCAGTTAACTGGTAAATCCTTTAAACATAATAATCCTAAGTTTTTCTTTTCTGTGAGAACTATTGGACCCTGGAATAGACTTCCATCTGCTGTGGTCACTAGTAATACTAAAGAGATTTTCAAACATTGTCTCGACATGTTAATTATGTCTGGGTATGACTGATCATATTACTCTCTGGCCTAGCATAACAGCATTATGGGCTTCGGCCTCTTAGTTCTTTCTTCGAACCTTAGTATGAACCCTTAAGTTTAAGATTCCTAGGCTCGAATTTCACAAATATTTACAACTACAAGGAAGTCTTAAGAATTCAAATAAAAAAAGAGGTTACTTCCCCCCACAACATGTCTTGGAGCAAATCTGTACAACAAATAATGGTCACAAAGAGATATATAAGATGCTGTTAGAGTCACAGATAGATCCGTTAGCATCATTAAAGGACAAATGGTAACAAGAATTACAGGTTCAGATTACTACAGAGGAATGGAATGATATCTGGAACATGACATTAAGAGCTTGGAGAGAATCTAATGGGAGGTTATACAATACAAAATAGTGCACAGATGGTACTGTACTCCCTGCAATATGTTGATGCTTGGCCTATCTTCAGATGATAAATGCTGGAGATGCACAAAGCATAAAGGGACACTTTCCCATGTTTTATGGTCATGTCCAGTAATCCTACCATTCTGGAAGAGTATATTGAAACTGTGTAGTGAAGTTTGTAGGAGTAAAGTGGAGGGTTCAACTAAACTTGTAGTGTTAGGGATAAGCTCCGACTTAGTTAAATTTATCACTTTATCAAAAACGTTGGCTTTAAGCTGCATTTATTACAGCAAAAAAATCTTGTTACGGCATTGGAATAGTACAATGACCCCATCAGTAAAAGAATGGCTTCAGGATCTTTATACAAGAGCAGGATATGAGACAGTATCTTATGTGAACATGCAACAGCTTGACAAATATTTAGAAATATGGGAACCATTCTTGAACCTTATGCAGGTGTAAAGATATAAATGTATAATATTGTATTTATAAATAATACAGTAGTGGTTTTAAGTGTTACTAATAATTTAGCTTTAAGTGAGGCAGCCGGCAACTACACATATAGGAGAAAGAGGCCACGTATGGGGTAGCAAGTTAGAGAGGCAAGGAAGAGGAGGGATATATTACCAATGACTGGGGGAGAAAAATTGGGTTAAAACCACAGAAAGTGATGATGGCTGTCGTGTACTTGTTTATTATGATAATGACGGAGGAGGGGTAGATAATTGGGACACTACTATGGATGGGGTGGGACTTTAGCCAGGCTGGAGTGGACAGGGAAGGGTGGGTGCAGCAGGAAGAGTTAATAGGGAAAGAGTGAGAGCCAGGGGTAGAAACATGGCGAGCATCAGGATGGAAAGGGGGAGTTGCAGAATTAGTGGGCTAGCGGTGAGGAAAACATTTGCAAGATGCTTTCATGTAGCGATTTTAGAGTGCCTTGAAGATATTCAGGCTAACAGGGTAGCTCAGCTTCAAGTTCCTTTGCAAACTGTTCCACAATGTGGGTAAAGAGAAGCTTAGAGCAGCTTTGCCAAAATGAGTTTTGACACTTGGAACTTGGAGGGCATTTAGGGAATAGCTCCTTAGAGCGTAGGTGCTTAACACACTCCGGGGAATACAATCTGAGACATGAGGGGAGCTTGTTGGTCACCGCTCAAGGCCCATATGGCAGCATTTCTATTCCTTCTATAGTGAAGAGAAGTCCAGCCTAACAATGAGTACAGGGAGCAGTGGTGTGTGGAAAGTGGAACGCCAGTAATGAACCTGATAGCTCTGTGGTAGAGGGTTTCCAGCTTAGCCAGTGCAGAGGCAGTGCAGTAGCTGTAGAGCAGGTCCGCATAATCTATTAAAGATAGGAAGGTAGCTTGAACCAGTTGAATCTTGGCCTCCTTTGTGAGCAGGTGGTTAATTCTGTAGAATAGTCCTAATCTTTGCCTTAGTTTCTTCTGTAGTTCTTCAAGATGGTCGACGAAGGAAAGTTTATGATCGAGCCGAACTCCTAGATATTTGTATTTAGCTACATACTCTAGCGTTTCTCCAAGAACAGTGGTAATTTGTGGGATAGCCCCCCCCCCCAGCAGGAATTGCCGCATGCAAGGAAAGGGAGAAGAGCATGGCTTTTGTCTTTTTCGCATTGAGCAAAAGCTTTTTATTTATGAGCTGGTATTGTAGAAGGTTAAATTCAGCTTGGAGGTCTTCACATGCTGCTTCCATCATGGGACGACTCAAGTACAGTACAGTGTCATCCGCAAATAAGTGGATTTTGGCTTTTTTGATGGGGTCATTGAGGTTGTTAATGTAGACTGCAAAGAGAAGGGGACCAAGGATAGAGCCCTGGGGCACGCCCCTCAACATAGGTTTTAATGGAGAAAGATCACCTTCAGCTTTAACCTGCTGTTTCCGTTCTCCGAGGTAGTCTGCAAACCAGCACACAGATTTACGGTCCAGGCCTAAGGTGCTTAGGGAGGAAAGAAGCAGACTGTGATCAACTGTGTCGAATGCCTTACTAAGATCCAAGAAAACGGCACAGACATGCTTTTTGTTGTCAAGGTCTAGGCACCAACCATTGGTCACCTTAGCTAGGGCTGTTATGGCGCTGTGCTTTGCTCTGAATCCAGACTGAACCGGGTTTAATAGGCTTCTGGATTCTAAGTATACCCCTAGCTGGCCACACACTATTTTTTCTAGTTATATAGACAGGATGGGGAGGAGAGAGATCAGTCTGTAATGATTTAGATCGCAGGGGTCACCTGCTTTTAATAGAGGGATGACATGGGCTATTTTTCATTGAGGGGGGAGGCTACCCTGGGAGAGTGACATGTTGAATAAGTGGGTGATTGGCACTGCAAGCACATGGTAGGCACATTTCAGATAGTATGGCTCTATGAAGTCAGAGCCTGCTCCCTTTCTGGTGTCTGGTTGCAGCAGTAGGTCTTCCACCTCTTTTAGAGAGAAAGGCAGGAGGGAGAAGGCCTCCCCAGTAGAGGGGGACACGTGGGTTGGTGGGCCCTGAGTTGTGCAGAGGTCATTGGCAGGAGAAGTACCAAATGCTAGCCCTGCCGTTGCAAAAGAGTTATTGAGGGCTTCCAATATCTTCGATCAGTTAGAGATAATGCTGCCACCGGACTTAATTTTTGCTGGAATGGAATTACCAGGTGTGTGTCCAGACATGTCTTTTAATGTTTTCCAGAGCTTTGAAGGATCTCTTGAGGCAGAGGCTAGCTCCAAACGATAGTAGGCAGCCTTGGCTGCTCTGACCAACTTGGTGCACTTGTTACGTGCTCTCTTAAAAAGACACCAATCCAAGTCATTCTTGCTTCTTCTGGCTTTTTTCCATAAAGTATCCCTTTCTAACAGGGAAGCTTTGAGCTCAGGTGAGAACCAACGGTAGGTGCTGCTCCTGACCCACACCTTAACCAAGGGTGCATGCTTATTTAAAGACTCACTTAAAATATCGAAAAAAATAGTATATGCCCTGTTAACCATTTTGGCTAAGAAGAATTCCTGCCATCGCAGTGAATGTTTCAAGTCGTGGACATATGCAAACAAATTGAAGTTGTGTTTGCACCTCTTGATAGAGAACTTTGCCACAAACTGTGGGTTGTGCACGGATCTAATGGTGGTGATTATACAATGATCGTTAATGTCTGAGAAAAATGTTCCAACATGAGAGAACAGATGTGGTTTGCTAACCAAAATTACATCTAAGAGGGAGCTGTTGTTAAGGTTCTTTTTATTTGGGCAAGTAGGCTCGCCAATGAGTTGCACCAGCCCTAGAGTATCACAAAAGGATTTCAAGGGAGCTGATGCACTTGATAGCCAACCATAGTTCAGGTCGCCAAGAATAATGGTTTCCAAGGAATTGATCCCCAGTACGGAACTGAGGTGAGGCAGGAGATGAGGCTTGGCAGAAGGGGGCCTGTAGCAGCCTATTACACAGAGTGCACTGGAAGGAGAAAGTTCGATCTTTAGGGTCAAGCACTCAAATTATTTGGGGGAGGATGATGCGTCTATGCATGCAGCTGAGTATTTGTCCCTTACATAAATTGCCACCTCACCTCCTCTTGATTGCCTATCTGCTTGGAAGAGTAAATAATTTGGGATATTGATTTAATTGTCTGGGATGGCTGGCCTAAGCCAGGTCTCAGTGGTCACTAAGATGTCAGATAGGGTGTGGCTCACCCAAGCCTGGATAAGGGTGAACTTTTTCAGCAAACTACAGGCATTAAGATGCATAAAACACATTCCTTTGATACCTGCCAGGTCTGATGGAGAAGCAAGGGTGTCTAATGGTCCTTGGTGGAGTTCGACATTGCCTGAGCACAAAAGTAAAAGAAGCAGGATTCTTTTTAAGGCAATGAACTGTAATTTGTAAACACTATTTTTTGGGCGATAGGGGAGGTGGTGTTGATGGGTAGACCTGTACCCATTCCTGGTGTTATACTGGCCTAGTGTTGCAGCCACTAGTGTCCTGGCAGGAATTTGCCATGAGTAGGAAGTCTCGAGTCTGGATGGGGGAGTAATCTGCAGAGGCAGCTCAGGAGATGTCCCACTCCCCGGCAGAGACAGCTGAGAAGTCCAATAGTCCAGAATGGCTACCTGAAAGGAGCTGTTGGACGCAGAACAGGGAGAAGCGCAAGGATCATTCCATTTTAGGGAGGGATGAGGGTTCTGAAGAATTGAGCTGAGCGCTAGTAAATCTTGTGACACACCGAGGAACCAGCTGTAACTTCCCATGGTAGATCTATTTTTTTTTTTTTTTATTTATTTCAATCTAGGATTACAATACCTTTGAGCCGAGGCTCTGTTACAAAGGTTCCACGTCAGCGTGTGCAACAGTCATCATTTTTAGTTACAAACATAACGCCACTGAGTTACAGACACGCAATAACCAGTACAAAGACTTGAGCTATGAGCAAGACAAGGGAGGGGGGTCGATGGGGGAGAAGTGAGGGTAGGAGATCGAGGGGGTAGGAGGTGCAGGGGTAAGGGGGAGTACAGGAGGTGGGTGGGGCAGGGGCAGGAGTGGAGATATGGGGGAGGTGGGTGAGGGTGGGCGACAGTGCAGCCAGGGGGCCTTGTCGAGGGAATATGCCAGGTAAGGTGTTAGGGGTGCAAAGACTGATTGTAAGTGCTGGGTGCTGGGGCATGTGCAGCTGGAACAGTGGAAATGTTAAGATGGGCAATCGCAGGATACAAGCAGTGAGAGGTGCAGCTTGGACTTGAAAAGGACGAGTGTTAGAGCGGTCACTATGTCGCTGCCAAGAGAGTTGAGCCAGTTGGATGCCCGATAGGCAAATGATCTTTGTCCTTGGGTCGTCCGACATCATGGGATATGTGGTAGATGGGAATTGGATCTCCTTGTAGTGACATTCCTATGTCTAGGCTTAAGGAGGGCACAGACATCAGGTGAGGCAAGCCCCATTATGATTTTCTTGCCCATGATGCAGGTTTGGTATTTTATGCATTTGTCTAGTTGAAGCCATCCAGATTGGGAATAAAGGTCACAAGTGTGGGTATGGCGATGTGAGCCAGTGATGAGACGACAGGCCTTATTCAGGGAGGTCACGATACATTTGAGAGCAGTGGTAGTTGCAGACCCATATATGATAAGACCATAGTCTATGATGCTGACAATGGAGCTTTGGACGGCCACTGACAGTGCTTCTGGGGTTAGGTGTTTCCTGTGCCAGAATAATATGCCTAACCTCGCATTGGCAGACTTTGCCACATTGCTAATATGGACAGCGTATGAGAGGTGGGGATCAAGGGTGATGCCAAGGTACTTGAACGATAGTGTTTGCTCTAGGATGGCTCCTCGTTCAGTTGCAATGGAGAGGTGGAGTTGTTTGTTTTTGTTGTGGGGGCTGCAAAAGACCATAGACTTGTTTTTATTCTGATTGAGAAGCAGTTTATGATCTAGGAACCAGGATTCGATGGAGGAGAAGGCCCGCTGAAGTTTATTTTATAATTGGTTTGGATCAGGGTCTGAGGTGAGGATCACAGCATCGTCAGCGTAGAGAATTATTTGTTCTGGGCAGCTATCCGGTAGTGAGTTTAAGAATAGGCTGAAGAGGAGGGGTCACAGAATGGAGCCCTGGGGGACTCCCGAGTAGACCAGTCTAGGGTCCGAGAGTGTATCAGCGATTCTTACTGTTTGGGACCGTTCTTCAAGGTAGCTCTTAAACCAGCCAATGGTGTCGGTTGACAGCCCAGTGTTCTGAAGCTGGACAAGTAGGAGGCGGTGATTGTCGGTGTTGAAGGCTTTAGTTAAGTCAATGTAGATTGAGCCTAGTAGTTCACTGGAATCAAGTGAGTTGTGGATTGCACCAGTGAATTCAAGTAGGGCTGTGGAGGTGCTGTGACCTTTGCAGAATCCGTGTTGTTGCTTGCACAGGATGTTGTATGTATCCAGGTGTTCTGTGAGCTGGTCCGAGATGATGCGTTCTAATGCCTTGGAGAGTGGGGGTAGTAGGGAGATATGTCTGTAGTTATCGTGGGCAGTTTTGTCACCACTTTTATGGACTGGGGTGACAGTGGCAGATTTCCATCTGTCCGGGAACTGGCTTAGGCTGAGGGAGAGGTTGAAAATTCTGGTCAGAAGACTAAGCACTTCATCAAGTGTGAGAGACAGGATTTTGAGATCGAGGAGTCATTACTGAATCTTGATTTACCAAGGGCTATGGTAACGATTTTGCGCATTTGGTGAGCCTAGACTGCTTTGAAGTAGAAGCAGGGGAGCTGGTGGGAGTAGTGTTCATTCCAGACAGGGGGCTTACACCATCTTTGAAGTAGTCCTGAGGTAGGACAGCGCTGAGGTCGGTAAAGGCTTTGTTAAAGGTATCCGCAATGGTTTTTGGGTTGAGGGTTGTGGTTCCGTTGATGTTGAGTATTGATGGGGAGGGGGTTGGGTTGATTCCCAGTGAGTTCCTTTATGTTCTTCCAGAATTCCCAACCATTGACCCAGGAGTTTGTGAGGGCATGCTTATAGTAGGCGGACTTCATTTGCCGGATGGTTTTGGTGCAGTCATTGCGGGCACGTTTGTAGTTTTGCATGTCGTTTTGCTTTCCAGAGTTTCTGCCAGCCCCATAGGTGGTCTCTTGTTTTAGCATCCTGAGGTGGTCACTCAGAGCCAAGGGTTACTCAGTGATTTGACTTTATGCTTTAATAGGAGCATACGTGTCACAGGCCACAGTGAAGATGTTTATGAAGTGGTCAAGGGCAGTGTTTACATTAGTTGTATTGAAGATAGGGGACCAGTCTTGGTGGAGGAGGTGGGATTTGAGTTGAGGAAGGTGACCACTGGGTAGAACCCTGCTGGTTATTGTTTTTGGTGGTTGTTTGATGAATTTATTTGACCAGGTGCAGCTAACAGGGGAGTGATCGCTGAGAGAGTCAGGGAGGACATTAGTGTTAGATATCCGCGATGGGTGACTGGTAAGGATCCAGTCTAAGAGTGTGCTGGTGCCGGTCCTGTAATTTTTCCTGGTTGGTGAGTCAACCATTTGTGTGAGGTTCGCCGCAGCAACGGTATCCCTGTGTGCACCATCATCAGCTGCAGGCCAGTTGATGTTGAAGTCGCCTAGGAGGATGGATTCGGTGTCTGGTGGGAGTGACTTTACAAAGTCAAGCACAACTGTTAGACCAGTTCCCTGTTCTTTGGGAAGAATGTAGATGGTGGCAACAGTGAAGGTTTTGTTTTGGGCACCGAGGAGGATTCTCACTGGCAGTATCTGAGCAGTTGTGGGTTGGATTGAAGTAATGATGTGGTGCCCTTGTATGGAGTCTTTTAGGTAGAGAGTGCAGCCCCCGCCTCTTTTGGAGAGGCGATCCAGCCTAAAGACGTTGTAGCCAGGAAGGCTGATTGCATGGTCCGGTACCAATGGCGTGAGCCAGGTTTCGACAACTGCCAGGATGTCAGGGCAGTGTTGGCTGGTGAAGGCCTGTAGGGCATCCATTTTAGGAAGGAGGCTGCAGATGTTGGTTGATATGAATGAGAGGGCACCCGAAGGCTTGCTCAGATTAGTGGCTTTAGAGCAGAATGGGCCAGGGGTTTGGGTGCACGTTGCCTGACAGCATTAGGAGAAGGAGGACTAGCCTCAGGAGCTCAGGCGTCTATCTTTAAGGGATGTTTTCGCCTGCTGGCATCTCGAATTTGCCGAGCATCCGATTTATAGTGGGTGAGGGTAAGCATGACAGGGGGGGCCAGAGTGGAGGGCTAGGACCAGTGTGGGTGTAGGACAGTTTCATGGTGCTAGGATGGACCCTGGGCAAGGGGCAGTGACCAGTGTGCAGCGTACCTATGTGGAGGAAGGATGTAGGAATGTGGAAGCTGTGGGTGAGGGAGGGAGGGAAAGCAGGCTTTTGGGGAGTGCAGTAGGGGAGGAAGACAGGCAAGAAGAAATAGAATAGGGGGTAGAGAACGGTGGAGGCGCATGATTAAGGTAGGATTCGGGGTTCAGAGAAATCTTACCCGGTCCGAGAGGATCTCGAGGGTGGGAAGGAAGGAAGCTATATAGCAAGTAAAGAAACTGTGTCTTTAAGAGGGTAGATTTTTTTTTTCCTTTTCCAAATGAAAGAACAAGAATCCCTCTAGTGGCAGGTCTGTATAACCTGCTAATGGAAAACTAGCCACTTAAAAAAAAAAAAAACCCTCCTATTACAGCTTTAGTGTGGCAAAGCAGGGGAAAAGTCCTGGCCAATCAGAGAGGGTTTGCTGAAAGCGCCATTGCCGTACCTTCCAAGGAGCTGCAGGCGGGTGTCCTAGTCTCGGTCGGTGGCTGTCTGGGTGCCGGTCGACCGTGGGGGAGCTGAAGCAGCCCCGTTCATGGGCAGACAGCTGGAGAGAAGAAAAAATGGCAGAGTTTAAATAGCATGGAGGTAGGATAGCTTTAGTGTGAGCAGTTTAACAGGACAAAGGAAAGTTAGACTTATCGGAGCCAAGGCAGAGTGCTTGGATGGGGGGGTGCATAAACAGCAGGAAAGAGAAGAACTGTAAGCACTTTAAATTACTAGTAGAAATTACAATCCAGCTAATACAGTTGAAAACCTCCTAAAATCTAAGCGCCACAACTGCCGGCAGTAAAAGTCACTAGAAGCCTAGACCAATCAGCGAACAGGTGTCATAAGTTCAAAATCCTTTTGTTGGCTGAGAGGCGGTTTTGGCGCTGAACGTACCTGTGGAGCAACTCATTGCAGCTGAGCCAGTGAGGTGGTTCAAGGCTGCAATCCAGTGTGGCAAGACTGGTCTGTAACTTTCGTTTCTGTTTCTGGGCTGCTCCACCAGTATAGAATGGGAGTGGGGGCAGGTGTTCAAGTCTTGCAGCCTTATTGGATGAGCATGGTTCGGCCTGAGAAGCAGGCAGAAAAATCCCAGGGATGGTCCTCAAAAAGAGAGGTATCCCAGGTCCACTAGAGCAGAAGAGGAAGTAGAAAATATAATGTGTTTCCTCTTTAACAGAAAAGACAGCCGTTGTAGCCCTCTAGTGGCTATGTAGTATGATTTGCAAATGAGAAAGTAGACAAAAAAAAAAATTAGACACTTGAATTTTTTTTAGTTGCAGCTAAATCTATATGTGAAAAGTTCCAGGTGTCAGAAGCAGGGGGAAAAAGTCCTGGCCAATTGGAGCGGGTTTGCTGGAAGCACCCGTGTTCCGATTGGCTGCGCTGTCGCCGTACCTTCCAAGGAGCTGCAGGCAGGCGTCCTAGTCTCAGTCGGTGGCTGGCTGGGTGCCGACAGACCGTGGGGGAGCTGAAGCAGCCCTGATCAAGGGCAGGCAGCTGGAGGGAAGAAAAATAGCAGGGGTTAAATAGGCACCGCAAAGGAGTTTTGGATGCATGGAAACAAATTCATGCTATCTGTCAAACATTCCTAATGACTACCATCCCTTTTTCTCCTTTGCTCTTTGTTCTTGGGGATATTTCTGGCATTCATGATTTACGAAGACAAGAGAAAATGTGGATCCTGTCAGTTGCCCTTGCCTTCAAAAGGTTATCACTCCAGAACTGGAAAGACCCTAAGGTACCATCAATCAGACAGTGGGTGGGTTTGTTAGCTGATTGGGCAAACACTGAGAGAATCGGTTGTTCATCGCTTAATAAAAATGAAACCTTTACTGCTACCTGGGGCCCTTTCTAGAATTTTGTTCATAGACTGTAAAATATCCTGGATATAGGCATAGAATGGTGTTATTGCTAATTCAGATGTGCTTTTCTATATCTGTATATACACAGAATGAAATATTGCCTAGAACTGTCTAGTTGATCTTATCTGTATTAAGGTGTTGTAACGTTGGTTGTGTTGAGTTGACATCCATGGCAGTCCAGACATTACATCATGGGTTTTAGCCCACCTGATAGGCTAGTGATGCACATGACCTAGGATTAGATTCGAGTACACCCAGGTACCAGGAGACCCTGTTCTTCAATTCAAATCGTGCATCTGATCAGGCTACAAGCACTCCAGGAGTCCCTGTTACTGTATTAGGAAAGGTAGGCCTGTGAACATTCACAGAGATTTTTTTCTTATGATTAAATCTCATGTTGAGCCTGCCTACAGAAGTTGGAATGAATTGTTTAAAAAGATTATTGTCTGCAAGTCATTTATGTTGGAGTTGTATTACTTGTAGGACTCTTACAAATTCTGAGCCGCTTATTCTGGGGCAGACTGTGTTGCCTCAGTCTTATATGATTAAGATCTGCACTGTTTCTGATTATTAGTTAGACGAGATCTGCTTGAGTTTGCACTGGCAGGGGATCACCTAGAATTATTCCAGGAGTGAGTCTAGCCAGGTGGCAATGACTGTCTCCTGCAGTCTCACCTTGTGCAGTGCAGCAACTAGTAGTTACGTTAGTTTGTATCAGTTGTTGCTGTGCCAGTGAAACTCACTCATTAATTTTAACAGAAAGGGATTGGTTGTTTGTTTGCTAGTGCAAGGCGCTGACGGAGCATGCAGAGTTACGACGTGGCTGCTGCTCCCCTCCCCCCATCCCACACCAACCCCCCACTTCACGAAAAGGCACCTGGTGTTCCGGTGTTACTTGGAAGCTCCCTTGCTCCATTCGGGTGGCTGATTGGTCTCTCTCGCCATGCGTTGTTGTGTGATTTCTAATTCGCACTCTTCCAAGGCTTCCAGATAGAGCGGGCATCAGTCAGAGCCCTGCTACACCATTTGGGCCCTCCACACTGGTGGCCGCCTGCTCTCTGCAGTTAATGGATTCGGGGGGGGGGAGAGAGAGAGATCGTACTGGGAATAGATTCTTAAGCTCTTAAGATTTAAGAAAAAAATTAAAAAAGGATTTTAACAAAGGGTTCCGAGTAAGGATCATCAGGGGATTCCTTCAATTCCTCTGGGGCTGGCATGAGGCCTCCAGACTCAGGCTCAGTATGATCTGAGCACTAGAGAGTGCTCCCAGCATGGGTGTTTCACAGGGGTCTCCCCTCCCAAGTGGAGACTGCGAGGCACCGTAGTTGTGGGGATATCACTAGGACTCGTTCTTTCTTTGGGTAGCTCTATCAGGCCTAAGCCCCTCACCCAGCGGCCAGCCTAATCAGGCCTTGTTTGACTTCATTACTCCCCTTTCCCTGCCACCATTCCAGGCCCCTCTCTATAGCAGCCCACTGGGGAGTAGGTCGAGTGTCACATTAACACAGACTGGTCAGGGGCATGTTACTATCATACCCAGTGACCTCCTATGGTGCCATTTTATGAGCTCCCCTGTTGGCCGCCATTTTGTCCATGGAGGGACATGCTTTCTTCTGCTCAATGCTTGATAGTTGCGCAAGGAGGGGGGCCCAAAGTAGGGGATCCTATTTTTATAGCCTGCGCTTTTCCCTTTAGGGTAAGAGCACTGGTTGGCCTGCATGCTTATGCTCTACAGTCATTCCATTGCATGCTTACAGTGTGAGTCGGCAGACGCAGAACCTGCTGCTTGGGGCATTCAGTCTCCTGGAGGCCCATTATGACTCCTTCCCTAATACTCCACTCCCTGTCCTCTCTCTTTAGATGGTGAAAGCAAAGAAATGCACTACATGTAGCGTTACCTTGATGCCACACAATATGGGACCACAATACCCCGCGTGCCTCCACGATGAGGATGACCTGTCTCTGGAGCAATCCCAGTTATGGGTTCTGAGAATCCAGGGCCCAGCAGTTCTAATTGGGTGGACACAGGGGCTATTCTACTCCAAAATCAACAGGCCATGGTGGCCATGATGGAGAGTCAGCAGAACTTTATGTTGAAGATTATGGAAAGGTTGGAGGCTATGACCCTACCTAAGATGCCACCAACCCCTAAGCCACAACCAGAACCAGAGACCCCAGTAGGGGCCTCGGGGGGGCCAGACAGACGCAGTCGAACTTCTCCCAAGCACACCAGTTCTCGACACAGGGGACGACACTGGGGGCAAGGAACTACCAGATCATGATGAGGAAACAGTGTCTGATGAAGGGGAGATGGCGACACAGTCCGTACCATCACTCATATCCAAACTGTACTCATTTGACCTTATACCAGGCCTCATGAGGATAGTCAAGTCCACCATGGGGTTCAAGGTCGAGGAGTACAAGCCTGAATCAAAGCTCGACCCCATGATTCAACAGAAGAAGGTCACCAAAGAGACCTTCCCTATATGCCCAGTGATTGATGACATCTTTAACAAAGAGTGGGAGTCCACAGAGTCCGGCAGGATGTCAGACAAGAGAAATCTGGATCACATGTATCCAGTCCAGGAGAACAAGGCCAACGCCTGGTGCCCAGCCCCCACGATTGACCCCCAAATTGTGGCATTCAGCAAAAAGACTGTACTACCATGCTGCACCATCTCACTGAAGGACCCCACGGATAAGAAAGTGGAGGACATGTTAAAGGAGCTATTTGAAATAGAAGGCATGGCAGCTAAAGCCTCCACTACTGCCATCTACATTGCACGTGCCCAAGTACGATGGCTTGAGGAACTCCTAGAGAAAGCAGATCCTAAGTCCGGAGAGACAGAGCTGTTGGAGTGCACACTTGATGCAGCAAAATACTTAGTAGACATGGTGGTGGACACCCTGAAGCTGGATGCCAGGGCCGCAGCTCTAATAAACTGTGCTAGAAGTTATGGAGGCAGATAATGAATCCAAGGTGCTGTTACAAAATCTACCAATGAAAGGCAAGCATGTGTTCGGGGAAACACTACAGGAGTATCTGAAACAGAAAGAGGAAGGGAAGGATCTTCTCAAAAATAAGAGCAGATCAACCTACCTGTCATCTGGCAAATGTAGATTTCAAGGGGGAACAAGTTTCAACAGACACGTAGACACTATCAGAACAATTCCTTTTGAGGCAGAGGAGCTCAAGGAGGATTCTGTAACTCTTTCAACTGCAATTACCAGCCCTCCACCTTCAGAGGCCGCAACTAAAAATTTGGAGGAAGAGGAAACAGGAACAAGCAGCAATAACTACAGATCCCTACTCCCCAGAACTCCGTCCATGCTGGGGCCGTGCCCCCCCCATGGGCAAAAGACTGCTGCTATTTCAACACAGATGGCACGGCACAATCTCAGACAGATGGGTGCTAGAGGTAGTATCCAGGGGGTATTCTACAGAACTGTCCCAAACTCCAGTAGCTCACAGGTTTATAAGCTCCTCCATCACAAAGAAGAAGGCATCTGCACATCAGGTCCAACAAATATCACAGGACTTGATGCAGAACAGGGCAATTCAAGTGGTGCCGCAACACGAACAAGAACAGGAGTGTACAAGTACGAAAGGGGTCCTCTACAATATTAAGACTTAAGAATCCAACATCCGGCAGGGTACATCACTCGCTGGAACATATCCAACAGGCCTTTATTGACTATTACTCCAAACTTTACTCCCCCTTCCCATCGTTCCCACATAGCAAATCAACACACTTCTTAAAAAGGGATAACCTTCCTACACTCACGCCTCTTCAAATCAAAAAATTAGAATATCCCTTCTCAATACTTGAGATAGAGGAATCAATCAAAAAACTTAATTCAGGGCGTTGCCCCGGCCCTGATGGCTATCTGGCAGAATGGTACAAAAAATTTAACAAAGTATTATCCCCAAAACTACAAATCGTATTTAATGATATTTCCCGAGGTGATCTGCCCCCCCCCCATCTTGGGATTATGCCACTATCGCCCCTATCCTGAAACCAAATAAGGACCCCTCGGATCCAGGGTTCTATCACCCTATACCTATTCTCAACATTGACTATAAAATCTATATGGCCATACTTGCCGCTAGACTTGAAACGATATTACCCCAAATCATACATCCAGATCAATCAGGATTCATAAAAAACAGGAACACTTTTTATAATATATGTTGAGCCCTGAATTTACAGGAATACGTTCTAACAAGACAAATTCCATCTGTATTCCTTAGTCTAGATGCAGAAAAGGCATTCGACCAGGTCTCCTGGCCCTTTTTATGGGACACCCTCAAATCTTTCAAATTTCCACCACAGTTTATTGCTACTTTAATTTATATAAATCCCCGCGAGCCAATATTCGGGTTAACGGATACTTATCCCCTCCTTTATCTATGGGAAGAGGAACCAGACAGGGATGTCCTTTATCCCCATACCTCTTTGCCCTATTTCTAGAACCCCTGGCGGCCCTTTTTTGAAATTCCCCCCTGATCGAAGGTATACCAATAGGACAACAAGACCACACAATTAGTTTATTTGCACAGAGTTTTAAATAATTGATTAGCAGTTTTTTTCTTGGGACTATACTAACTGTACAGAATGTATTTATATAGATTTTCTAGAAGTGCTGTGTTTGTTAAACACAGTGAGGCAAGAGCTATGCATTTTCACAAAGATTTAGCACTTTTATGAGCAAAACACTGATCAATTTTTAGAGTTAAATAAATCCCTGTTTGCGGATGATATTTTGTTAACCCTGATAACTCCCTCCCAATCTATCCCCGAGGCCTGGAAGATTCTAACCTGTTTTGAAAAAAATTTCTGACTTCAAACTAAACATTAGCAAAACTGAAATATTATCATTTAATTATTCCCCTCCCCAATCAATGAAAAAATTATTCCCATTCAAATGGCGTTCCACAAAAATAAAGTATCTGGGACTTCATATCCAATCTCATCTCGGGGTACTTGAGCTCAGTAATTACGAACCTCTCATAACACAAATACAGGCAGACCTGGAAAGGTGGGACACAGATTTCCTTCCTTTACATCAATGAATCTCCATCATACGAACCAATATCCTCCGTCGGATCTTATATTAGCTCCAAACTATTCCTTTTTTCCCCTCAAAATATTACATTAAATCCTGGAATAAAATGATACTGCACTTTATATGGGGGGAAAAACAAGCCGAGAGTTAGACGTTCTATCTTAAAACTTCCCCTTTCCCAGGGTGGGTTGAGCCTCCCGGACCTGAATTTGTATGACCAAGCCTCCTTTATTAGAATAGTGATGCTATGGCTTACTGATTCTTACTTCTCCCCTTGGAAGAACATAGAGTTTCATTTAAATGACCTCTTTGATATAAAAAGCATTCTGTTTTCTTCCAAAGGAAGATCGCTTAAACCCTCAACTTTAACCGAATCACATCGCAACCTTATAAAATATGGAGAAAACTGAGGTGCTCTGGTACCCTATCAATCATTTACGAGTACTGCAAAGTGATATCACTAGACGAAAGTTTTGTCCCAATATTCATGGATCACACCTTTTTACTGTGGAGATCTGTGAGACTGACTCATATATTTCAACTTCTGGGAAAGGAGGGGATCATCCCTTTTGATGAACTCCAACTCCAATATCATCTTAACACCTCTAATAGATTTCGATACTTCCAGCTATGAAACCATATACTATGGAACAAAATCATTCAGCCCTCCCTACCTTCCCCAGAGCCAGATCTACTTACACTCTTTACAGAAGCAATAAAAGGTAACCTGGGATCGCATTTAATAGGCATCATATACAGAGCCCTCAGAAATAGTCTTCCATCATCAACGGCCTCTATTCTAAATGGATGGAATAGAGATTTAGAAATAGAGATTACCATGACTGACTGGTTTCGAACCACGTTGACCGAAATAAAATCTGTTGTATCCATCCATTTGAGGGAATTTTCACGGAAATGTCATTCCAGATTCTTTCGGTCTCCTTCCAACCTACAGAAATATCTCCCTGAGAAAGGAGGGAATCATCCCTTTTGATGAACTCCAACGCAGCGCTTGGCTAGGTGATTACCTCACTTCAATAGATCTGAAGGATGCATACCTTCACATCCCAGTCAGGCCAAGTCACTGGCAGTTCCTCCATTTCCACATCCTTGGGCAGCACTTTCGATATCAGGCCCTACCCTTCGGTCTTACCTCAGCACCAAGGGTATTCATGAAGGTGTCCGTAGTGCTCATCGCCAGGCTGAGAGAACAAAAAGTGGACATCATCCCCTACCTGGACGACTGGTTGATCTGAGCTCACTCCAAAGAGCAGTCACAGAGGTCCACTCAGATGGCATTATGGGTGCTCGAAGAGCATGGCTGTGTAGTGAACCAAGCCAAAACCTGTCTGGTACCCACACAAAAGCAAGAACACCTGGGGGCAGAGATAAACACGTCCCTGGGGTGGGCTCAGCCATCACAGAAAAGGGTGGAAACCTTGATAGCCGTAGCTCGCCAACTGAAGGCCAACAATCTACCGACCATTGGACAGATAGCTCAAATGTTAGGCTGCATGGCATAATGCATAGACCTGGTCCCATGAGCCAGGCTGCACATGAGACCACTACAAAACTACTTGCTGACCCTGGGCTCACCAAGCGAGCGGAACTTGAAGGTCAAGATACTGCTACCAGGTGCAGTGAGATGGTTCCTGGTCTGGTGGATGATGAGTCACTACCTCACAAAAGGGGTCCCATTCGAGGTGGCATAAAATGCCACATTCCCCTGCAACCACCAGTTCTATCCAAGATTCAGCAGTTTCAAGGGACCATAATTCTGGTGACCCCATATTGGCCATGGAGAGCGTGGTTCTCAGCAGTAATGGCCATGGCTCTGGACAAGCAGAGACTCCCATACCAACTGGACATGCTAATACAGGGACACGTGGTCCACCCCACTCCAGGGACCCTGAAATTAATGGCCTGAATCCTGAGAGGCAGAGACTGCTGAGAGCCCGATATCACGTATAGATCATATCCACAATGTTACAGTCCAGAAGGCCTTCCACCACCACCACCTACAGCAGGCAGTGGTCTATTTTCTCGGTGTGGTGCAGAGACAAGGGCAAAGATCCAGAGCTCGCTGACATGTTTACCATTCTTCTGTACTTACAGCAGGGAGTGGGTAAAGGTCTCTCCCACTCCTCACTCCGGGTTCAACTGTCCACCATTGGCACAGCCATTGGCCCCATAGGTCAACATAGCCCAGCGACTCACCCAGATGCGGTACGTTTCCTCAGAGCAGTAGCGGTATTGTGTCCCAGAGACAGGCTGCTCATAGCTCCCTGGGACCTATCCCTAGTCCTAGACTCCCTCAGCACTACTCCATTTGAGCCATTGCATGAGGTAGACCTATTCTGGGCAGGCCTAAAGACCTGTTTCCTCGTGGCCATATGATCAGCTCAGAGGATCAGTGAACTGGGGGCCTTATTTTGTGGGGAGCCTTACGCTGTCTTTATGCCACAAGGGGTACATCTATGGATGGTACCGGCATTCCAGCCCAAGGTCACTTCCGCATTCCACAGGGAACAACCCATTGAACTCCGACCTTCCACGATAATTCACAACTGTGGGACATGATCATCCCTCATCATGTAGACATGGGGGACACATTAACCACATACATTTCTAGAACACAATCTATATGCAAGGCCGAAAGACTATTCATTGTGTCAAAAGGGCAGCGACAGGGTATGACAGCAACCAAAACTACAGTCACCAGCTGGCTAAAGAGAACCATTCAAGAAGCTTACTAGGAAAAGAGCCTAATTCCCCCTGAAGTGATTAAGGCTCATTCTACCAGGGCAGTGTCCACTTCCTGGGTGGAGAGGACTAATGTGTCTATGGAGGACATTTGCAAGGCGGCAACCTGGATGTCCATCCATACTTTTGCCTGACACTATCGACTGGACTATTTGTACAAGCTGCAGACTCCCTTTGCCAGTCAGGTTCTCTCGGCTGCCAGCTCCTCCTCTCACTGTTGGATCACTCTGCCTCTTCCTTGGGTACAGTACTGCTGCTTATTCACCCATGATGTAATGTCTGGAGTACCATGGATGTCAACTCAACACAGTGGGTGTTTACTTACCTGGTAAAGGTGATTGTGTTAGTTGACATCCATGGCACTCCACGGCCCTCCCTGCAGAGCAATCAGAGTGATAAGGGTCCCTTCATTATAACATTAGGACTCAAGAATTGGGACACAATTGCAAGGTCTCACTGAGGTATCCAGGATGTCTCTCGTTGGTCGCCTAGGCAGCCGAGTATTAGAATTGTATTAATAGGTAATAAAAGGGCCCCTCCAGGCCATGTTTCAGAAGGCGTCTCAATGTGTGTGCCTTTAGTTCAATGCATATTGTGGCGCTACTAACCTTAATTTCAGCTATGGAAGATTCAAACTGAAGAACAGGGGCTCCTGGACCTGGGAGTACTTGAAATCTAATCCTAGGTCATGTGCATCACTAGCCTATCAGGTGGGCTAAAACTCATGATGTAATGTCTGGAGTGACATGGATGTCAACTAACACAATCACCTTTACCAGGTACTAAACACCCATTAATAGAAACATAGAAACATAGAAGTTGATGGCAGATAAGGACCGCAAGGCCAATCCAGTCTGCCCGTTTCTTTTTCTACCTTCTAAATGTGCCATTGGCCTTTGCTCTGTTAATGGCCTATCTATTCACACTCATCTGTATTGCTCCCTTATGCATATCCCATGCCTGTCTGAAGCCCTGCACTGTATTCATATCCACCACTTCCTGAGGTAGGCCGTTCCATGCATCCACCACCCTTTCTTTGAAAAATAACTTCCTCACATTACCCCTTAATCGGCCTCCCTCTAATTTCATGCTGTGTCCTCTTGTCCTGCTATTTTTCTTATATTGAAACATGTTAGACTCTTTCACCTTGCTAATGCCCTTAAGGTGTTTGAATGTTTCGATCATATCACCTCTCTCCCTCCTTTGCTCTACAGTATACATATTGAGCTCCGTTAATCTGTTCTCATACGTTTTCTGATGCAGTCCCTGCACCATTTTGGTTGCCCATCTCTGGACTGCCTCAATTTGGTTAATTTCCTTGTGAAGGTGTGGCCTCCAATACTGCATGCAGTACTCCAGATGGGGCCTAACCAGTGTCTTGTAAAAAGGGATTATTACCTCCCTCTTACGACTTGTGATACCCCTACTAATACACCCCAACATCCCCCTAGCCTTACCTACTGCTTTAGTGGTCTGCTTGGATGATTTCAGGTCATCGGTGATGATGATGATGCCCAAGTCTCTTGTTTCCCTTGTGACTGCCAGCCACTCCCCTCCCAACCTATAGGTGGCTTCAGGGTTTCTCTTCCCTATGTGCATGATCTTGCACTTCTTTGCATTAAACCCCAGTTGCCACTCTTCCAAACATTTTGCTAGTTTATCCAGCTCTCTTCTCATTCTGCCCACCCCATCTGGATCATCTACTCTGTTGCAGATCTTGGTGTCATCTGCAAACAGACAAACCTCCAGTCCATCTGCAATGTCACTGATGAAGATATTGAAGAGGACTGGCCCTGGAACTGATCTCTGAGGTACCCCACTTGTGACTTGCGTCTCTTCTGACTGTATACCGTTTACCTCCTCTCTCTGTTTTCTGCCCGTCAAGCAGTTTGCCACCCAGTTGACCAACTTCTGACCCCTATCTGAAGCCTACCCAGCTTATTAATCAATCTTCTATGTGGAACAGTATTGAAAGCTTTGCTGAAGTTAAGGTAGGTGACATCAACTGCCAGTACCGTAGGAAGGGTGGGGCGGGTGGTGCACTGGCACTGGGCGCAACCCTCAGGGGGGCGCAATGTTCAACTGAAGCTCATTTGTTTATTAACTTGCACTACTGCTTTTTTAAATTTATTTTGGCTTGGTAAACTGTAATTATGTCTGGCTATCAGTAGGGGTGCATCTGCAGACCAAGGACCAGCAGGTTGGGTTGGGGGGGTCACATGAGCTGCAGACAAATAATCATGTGGTGTGGTGTTGATGCAGTGAGAAAGAAAGAAAGAGAAATTGTGGGCGGGCCAGGACCGCCCACTAGTATAAAAGGTACGGGCGGTGAACGTAGCACGGAGAGGCAGTTAAATCTGGAGTCATAGACAATGTTATTGTTGAGAGTAGAGCCTAGAAATAGAGTGACTAGCAGACAGCAAAAAAAAATGATAGACAGAGTGTATGTAGAGAGAGAAGATTGGGAGAGATGATAGACAGAGAAGACAAGAGAAATCCATCTTGAAGATTTTTAAGCAATCGCATCGGTGTAGTAGTCCATCTACAATATGTACAAGTCCATCCTGGCCGTCTCCCATGTATCTGTGTGATTCTGTATTCCATATTATTTTAGAATGAAAATTAATTCTTCAAATTTGTTTACTGTTTAGTTTGTTGTGTCTGTGTGACAGTGTCAATGAATGAGGTGTGAGTGTGTTATATGTGGTGCGTGGCAGTGGCAGCGTCGGCACCGCTGGAGGGGATTCTTGATTGGAATTTGAAAATTGCACTGCACTTCAGTGATTGGGAGGAAGGACTGGATCTGATTTTTAATTTGATTGTGGGACTGAGCCAAGGGATCCACGGCCCAGGCCTGACTCAGGTGTGACAAGATGACTTAGTAATTCATGGGACTGGGATGGGAGTGAAGATGTTCATGCCCTCCAGTCTGCTGCTTGTGTGCTGACTGATTGCCACGGTGTGGGCAGGCCACAGGCACCCTCACTCCAGCCCACCACATTGTTTCTCTCATCTTAACCCACGTTCCTCCTGCACTCCCATTCCACACCAAGGAGGCTCCCCCAGTCCCACCCCGTGCTGTTTCCTTCTACTCCATGCAGGCGGGTGGTGGAGGGATGGCACAGACAGTCCCAGTCAGAACAGAGCCTGCAGTCAGACCAAAGTCATACTGTGACTCCATTGCACTGCACTGACTAGTCTCCCTCAAGTTGGTTGGTACATGGTTTTTTTCTTTGTTGTACATCTGGTGGGACTGGGTGCCAGGTTACAGACACTGTGCAGACTGTGGTCTCTGAATGGCTGGTCGCATGACCCCTGGAGATGGAGACGGATCAGAAATTATCTCTAGCAACACTCACATACAGAAGTAGCTGTGTTGTAGTATTCAGTTTTCAGAGGATTCCTCAGTAAGTGCACGTGTATTTCCTTATGTCTCAGTTTTGAAGATCTAGGAAATTCCTATATCTTCAAAATTAAGACATAAGAAAATATGTGTACTGTGTTATGCTAAGCTCAATTATCCCATTCGAATGTTTAGTATGCAGAAAAATAGTTTGTCACTCATATCCATGAATGCTACAAGAATCATGCATCTGCGGTGCATTGCTTTTAATAATCAGACTACCCTCGCCAATAGATTGGCACATTTCCAGGGACCATGTCCCAATCTAGACCTCAAAAACATAGCTGCAATGCCCCCTACTTAAAGTAAACTGTAAAGAACATAAAAAATTACTGCCTGTCTAAATGTGCTTCTAGCCAGCCAAAGTCTCCTGACTCAGCTGGTAGCACATCCACCTATGGACCAGAAGGTTGTGAATTCTCTGCCCACACTGGGATTGGACTTGCACCTAAAATGCTGGCATCAGAGTGCAGTAGTAAGGGGTGCTGAACTGCTGGGGTATGCTGTCCTTCGGATGAGACGTTAAACCGGGTTCCTTCTACCCATCCTGGTGTTGTCCTGGTGAGTGTCCAGGTGGAAGTAAAAGAACAGAGGGGCACTCTTTGCAAAGAGTAGGGGACATTCCCAGTGTCCTGGCCAACATTCCCCTTCCCATAAACTGGTTCATGCAATTGTCCAGGCTGTGTTTGGGTGTTGATGTGCGATATGGCCGCCACCACACATTTAGTCACTTCACTACCAGTCTAGCATTGCGTGTAAAGCACTTTGGGATACACTGTGTATGTAAAGTGCTAAATAAATGCTGATTCTTCTTCCCACACCTCAGATTCATGGCAGCAAACTTTTACGTTAAATAAGGGGTAGGGACCGACCATGTAGCAAAAGTGTTTTTTTTTTCTCTTCAAGAAAAGCCCCAAACCTCACCACAGAGCTGGAGCATGTAAACCCTCCAGAACTTCAGGTTTTTTTCGGGGTGCAACATTTGTCTCTTGCCCAGGGCACCCAAATGCCTTCCTACTGCTCTGTCAACTGCTCCCCCTTGGTCCACCACTCTGGTTACCCAGTCAAAGAAATCTATGAGACTAGTTTGACAGGATCTTCCTTTTGTAAACCCATTGTGTCTTGAATCCTGCGCCCCTGTGGATTCCAGGTGTTGCACTATCCTTTCCTTAAGGAGTGCCTCCATAATCTTGCCCACTACTGAGGTAAGATTGACTGGTCTGTAGTTCTCTGCCTCCTCCCTGCTACCACTCTTGTGGAGCGGGATCACATGAGCTCTTCTCCAGTCTTCTGGGACCTCTCCTGTGCTCAGAGACTCACTAAACAGGTCTGATAATGGCTCTGCTAGTTCCACCCTTAGCTCCTTTAGTATCCTGGGATGTATGCCATCAGTTCCCATTGCCTTGTCCACTCTGAGCTTATTGAGCCCTTGTAGGACCCTTTCTACTGTGAAGGGACTAGTGCACACCTCCCTACCCCCTGTGTCCATGGTGCTGAGCTGTGGGCCCTGCCCTACCTTTTCTTCAGTAAATACTGAGCAGAAGTATCTATTTAGGATAGATGCTCTTACACGGTCCTCCTCCTCACACTACCCCTTATCTCTTTTGATCTTAGCAATACCCCCTCTGGACTTTCTCTTTTCACTAATGTATCTATAGAAAGTCTTGTCACCTTCTTTTACTGTTCGTGCTAGTGTTTCCTGGGTTTGGTCCTTTGCCTGTCTTACAAGTTTGTTTATCTGTAAATGATTGTGGTGTTATATTACAAAACTCAATAAAATTTGAATTGAAAAAAAGAATCATTCAAGTACCTCAGGGGTATAAACAAGGTACAAGATGGCAGCATCTTTCAACAAAGAAGATGTGCAAGAACAACAAGGGGTCACAAAATGAAGATGATGGGGTGGAGGTTCAGGGGCAACATAAGAAGGTACTTTTTCACTGAAAGAGTGGTGAATACTTGGAACAGCCTCCCAAGGGAGGTGGCGGGGCCAAAACAGTAGGGAATTCAAAAATATATGGGATAAACATAAAGGTACCCTAGTGACAGGAAAAAAAGGTGAGCTGCAGATCGGTTAGAATCTGTGGTTCAAAATAGGTAGGAAAATGGGCAGACTGGGTGGGCCATGCAGTCCTTATCTGCTGGCAACTTCTATGTTTCTATGTTATGACCTATTCATTACGTTCAGTTATATATGTTCTAAGACTTAGAATTGTTATAATCTTTTAAATATGTTAAATTATATATTCTAAGAATTATAATTGGTATAATCTATTCTTTATGTTCCATTATATTTGTTCTAAGATGTATCATGCATAGAATCCTCTGGTTGTACAGTTGATATGCTTCACTGATATCTGATTCTTTGTGCTAAAATGTGAAAACTTCAACAAACATCTCTGTGGCAAAAAAAGAAAACCTGAATCTCCCCGACGACAGACACTTGGCATGCACACGTCATGCTGTTAGTTCTGTTCAATATCAATGGGTATATGTGCTGACGGAGGAAAGAGCACCTCCTGTGTCAGAATGGCACTCACAGTTCCCCGCACCCCACACAACTCTTACTTGATGCAGGACTCACTGAAATAATAGAGGCATCAATCAGATATATAAATTTATTTTATGTTTTTCTAGGTCCTTACTGACCTTGGTGTGCTGAATTACAAGTCCAGAGAGGAGACCGTAATAGTGTCTTTGCCTATGCATGAACGGCATTTGTCAATTAATCTGATGTGGTGTTGAATACGGACAAGGCAAGTGAATGTGCTAACAAAAGAAGCAGGTCAACAATAGTACAAATTTTGTACTTTTTGTGATATGTATTTTGTGTCTTTTTTGTAACAGCGTCATGCTGTTTTTATTAAATGTCTGATGTACGGTTCATACTCCCCACCATATTAGTAATAATCACTTCACTGTCAGCTATCTTGTGTACAGTGACTGCATGTCATATTTCCTCAGTTAGTCCGTTTCTAGGCACGTGGCAAATAAGATAATAATAGGAGCACCTGCATCGCTGACATTCAGCGTTCTAACTGAAGAAACATAGAAACATGGGCCCAGATATTCAAATGGGTTGCGCCATGCACAATAGGGTTGTGCCAGTGCAAGTCCGAAAATGCGCCATTCTGCAATATTCAGCAGGAGGCAGTTGCGCCCCCCCAAATCACACTGAGCAATAGCACAATGATAATGAATGTATGCACAACTGAAGGGGGAGGAACCATACATAAATAGCGCAGTGCGATATTCAACAACATGTGCCATGCAAAAAAAGGGGAGTAAGCAGAAGTTGAGCGATAGTGGAAATGAGCCAAAATAAAAAGGAACAAGGGAGAGGTGCAAGAATGCTACAGGGAAGGCACATGTTGCTGAACTATAGCCAGCCACACAGGCAACACAGACACACAGGGCAGAACAGAGAAAGGGCACCTGGAACCCACAGGCACAGGGAAGGTGTGGGGAGCCACAGCCACAGTGCAGAAGGGGGAAGTGCCACACAGCACTGAGGACAGCACAGTTAGGTGTTCCCGGTGCAGGGGAAGTAGCAGCCAGGACAGTGGGGGGAACACAGAAACAGCTGCCAGGGGGGTGAACACAAGCTAGGGTCATGGCCAGTGCCACCATCCAGATGGAGGCAGTAATGAGGGGGTGAGAAGGCGGGCAGCAGGGGGGGCACGGCCGTGGAAGGGCCCATCGGCGGTATGCCCCCAACAGACAGTACCGAGCCTGTACCAGCTTCGAGCTGTACAGTGATACTGAGATAGTGGGCCACTGCCACCTGAATTGGGCAATTCTGAGGCGGCTCTGTGAGCTGTGCAGTGATGTGATGCAGGCACCCACACGACGGAGCCATGCTCTGTCAGTGGAGACTAAAGTGACAGCTTGCATGTGCTTGCTCACCACGGGTACCTTCCAGAGACCAACAGGGGACACCACAGGCATAACCCAGTCAGCCATTTCACACCACCTCACCCAATTCCTCAGCGCACTGCTGCCACATGCAGCGGAGTACATCCATTTCCCCAGCACACCGGCAGAGCGCACAGAAAACATACAGGAGTTCCACAGGGTAGCACGTATGCCTGGCATGCTAGGGGCAATAGACTGCACCCATGTGGCCATCCACACACCACCTGGCCCTGAGGGGGGCTGCATATATTAATCAGAAGGGTTATGCTAGCATCAACTGCCAGGTGATGTGCGATGCCAGGGGGTGCATAAATCAATGTCTGTGCCACGCACCCTGGGGGAGCACATGATGCCTTCATCTGGCACCAGTTAGCACTGTGCCACAGATTCAAGAGTGAGGACATTCCCCACTGGCCATTTAGTGGGTGAGTATGCAAACCACATGGACAAACTTAGGGCCTGGGGGGCATGGCCAGAGGTGACATGGGTAGTGGCCTACATGGCCCGGGGCAGGGCGATGCTGATCACCAAATTAACCTCCACCCTCTACACACAGGTGACAGTGGATACCCACTCTCCATCCCTGGCTGCTCACACCATACCGGTGGCCCACGACCCCATCACAGCAACGCTACAATGAGGCACATGCCACCACACGTAATGTCATCCAGCAGGTGTTCAGTATGCTGAAGGCATGTTTCCGTTGCCTGGACACCTCCGGCGGTGCCCTACAGTACAGCCCCTCAAAGGCCTGCAGGCTATTCCTGGCCTGTTGCATCCTGCACAACATGGCCAACGAATGTGGGATAGCCATACAGGTCGAAGAGGGGGACAGCGATGGGGACACTGGTGACAATGGTGATGGGAAGCCCCCCCCTTGGGTGACGGGACCCCCTACTGCTCCGGCTGGCACAACTGCACCGGGACACCATCACGGAGGAGCACTTCAGCCAACCCAGGTAAGTCTTGGGGCCATGTGCAGCCAACAGTGGCTAAGGCACAACCCACTAACATGCATGGACACACACCAGGGGTGCATGCCGTCAAGGGAAGTGGCAGGGCATGGAACCACACACACCCAGGGATGGGTGAGGTCTAACATGCCACGCGGACGGACACACACACACACGCACACACACACAATGCACCAAACATGCACAAAGGGTAGGAGGCACACCGACCCAGAACGCCACCCCTAGCCACACACATATGTCCACAGACCACCATGCCCACTGCCTGTCATTGTGCATGTGTCAGACACTGGGCACCATTGCACAGTGGCGTACAGTGCAATGCAGGCATCATCATGCACACGCAACTGTGGACAGCAGCCGGGAGGGTGTGCAGATGGACTGTGTGTGTGTGTGCAGGGCCGGGTACCCACCTGTGCATTGCCCGCTGAATGACACAATGCACACAGGGCAGCATCAGACAGTAGCCACGCTGGAAGACAGCTCAGTCACGCACCACAGTGCCCCGGCCACCACGGATGTGTGGGCAGTCCCACCGAGACCCGCCAGCAGTGACAGGCTGACCACTAGCCTCATGAGGTGGCACCGATTGTCCCCCAGAGGTTCCACTGCGTGAACGTGACAGTGCTCGCGCAGGGATCTGCAGCACACAGAACATGTCTGCGCCAGGCATGCTCGGGATGCCCACAGCTGAACCCGATGTTGACAAGAAGGGTGTCACACGGGGGCTGGACATTGCACTGCGTGGTGTCTGCGACGCATGGGCAAATAACTGTGTGCCCACTGTGGCCATGGCAGCTGTGATTGTTTGTGTCAGCCTGTCAATGGCAGCGGTCACATCCTCCCGAAACTGGTCCATCCCTACCAGGAGCAGAGCAGTGTCTCTGCTGCGACGTTCCTCTGCCTGGCGCAGAGCCGCACTCAGTGCATCCACTGCTGTCACAAGCCACATCTGCTGATTGACTGGTGCTTGCAGTATGCAGGTGTGCTCATCCAAGAGGTCATCTGCCTGATCGGCATGCTGTCCCTCAGGGTGTTCGCGTCCCTGATGCTCATCACCCCTTGAGGGTGGGCGCTGCACACCAGGGCCAGGCCTGGGCATGTCCACAGGCAGTGCACTGATGCCGCCCCTGACACTGTACCCCCATGCCCATTGGCCGACTGCTGATGCTGCCCCTCCAGCTGCCGCTCCCCAGGGCTCAATGGTGCCACTGCAGTGGCCGCAACAGTCCCACTGTCCTGTACACACACCAGTGCTGCCCCACCGGTGCTGACAGGCACAGGCTGGGACTGTGATGACACGCAGGCCTCCACAGTGGCACCACCCACAGCCATGGTCGCGATGTAACCTGCTGTGTGGCCATCCTGTGGCACACACGTGTGACTCCCCATGACGTTAGCTCCATCATCATTGGTGACGGATCCAGCACCAGCCCAAGTCTCAGCGTGCTGGCATCCGTGGACGTTGGCACGCTGGGACACGGGCAGGGCCTCCTCCGCACCTGCTCCACCGACATCAGTCTGGACATCCAGGCAGGCCCACTGTCGCCCTGAGCCGCATATTCCCTCCTCCATCTCCATCTGACTGGCCTCAGTGGAGAGGCCCACCACTGCTGACCCATGCAGATGCTCAGGAGCTGTAAGGGAAAACAAAGTCACGTTACTGCATGTGACCTACCCTGTTCCCCCCCAATAGACAGACCATGACCTACCATGCAGTGACGGGCTACCACCCATCTGGAATCCAGCACCCGGAACACCCTCAATGGCGCAATGCTGCATGCTGCCAGCAACCCTCTCCTCCTGTGGGGTCAGGCGTAGCATCTCCGGCTGTCCCCCACCTGTCGCAGACCATGCTGCCCTGATGGCAGCCACCTTCTCCTTAATCCTCCGCCTGTCTGTGCCCATCTTCTTCTTGCACTCCTGCACAGAGTGCTGGTGGCTGCCATGCAGGTTTACAGCATGCGCCACCTCCTCCCATGCAGCAGCATGGACCTGTGGTGTTCCCTGGCGTCCACTGAGAAGCGGCTCCTGGTCTAGGCAGGCCTCGAACAGGGCATCCGTCTCGGCCTTCGTGAAATTTGGCCTCCTCCTCTTCCTCCTCCTTCCACGACTCTGTTCCTCTTCCTCCACAACACACTCGGTCATGATCAGGGCCTCTACTTTTCTGTGGCACAGTGGGACCAAGTTCGGCGGCAAGACTACCATTTGCAGCAGAACTTCTGTGGCGGTGGTTTGTAATTTCTGCAGAAGTTCTGCAGCACTAACAAACTACCACATCACAGTGTCAGCTTGTCATCCTGACTTCACTTTCATGGCAGTGGTTATAGCAATCAGGATGGTGGAAAGCACAGTAACACTAGTTCAAAAAATAACAGACTTATAAAATTAATTTTATGCCTAAAAAAAGCAAAACAAATGTCTCTCCCTTAAGGTCCTAGCCTGTTGTATAAATGACATATGCAGTGGAGATCTTATGTGAGAAATAAGGTATTTCTATATGCATGCTACCTATCCCACTAATTAGGTTTCCACTGTCTATCACTTACATATTTGTATGTGCTTTCTACACCACTCATGAGGTTCCCACTGTGTATCACTTATATATTTATATGCAATATGTAACATACATACAAACATGCATGTGTGTGTGTGTGTGTGTGTGTGTGTGTGTGGTGAGAGAGACAGAGATACTGTGTGTGTCTGTGTGTGTGTGTATATATCTATATATATATATATTTTTTTTTATTTCCATGAACTTGCATCCTCATTCATACAGGATCCATTGGAAATGGAATAGAGGAGTTATTGCAAAACTAATTTTTCATGTCAACCTGCTTTCCCTGACACACTGCGTAACACCATCAGACCATGACATGCATGTGAACCAATTGTGAGATAAAGCTTTCCAGCCCATTACAATGTGTCCACCGTGTGACAGAACACTGCACCATACCTTCCCAGGCTCCGAGCAGTGATGTGTTCCACCAATACTTGTGCTGCCCAGCCAGCTCCCAGAGCTAATCCCTGAACCTGAGTTGCCGGCACAGAAACACAGCATGCTACCCTCTGGCCCAACAGCTGTCCCTGCACACAACATTTCTCAATAACTTTTAGGTGATTCTATCAACCAATGACAATATGTAATCAATAACCTTGGCAAAAATGCGTACAGTGCAATTATTTATTTAACAGGTCTATTCTTTCAACAGGTCTACACATTATTATATTTCACTTTTCTGGGCATAATTACTTTATTTTTTCTTAAAAATGTAGACAGTTAAGTTCATTATACCAGTTATTCATTTCAGATAGCGTCTCTATACCTTAAAGGCACAAATAGGTTTGTACAAAGTGAGATATGGACTTAACAGGTCTGTGCTATTGACAAGGTTTTGTTTAAGTTGGCCCTAGTGCAGTAATGTAAGACTGAAAATTGTATTAGGCTGTAGTGCAGGTTGAGCAAATATCACCATGCATGATGTGCTGTGCCACCGTCTCTGGCAGTGGAAGCTGTGGTAGATAAGTGACTGTTCATTTCTGTGGCAGAATGCAGCCATTTCATTGGCTAATGTATGATGTTATAGCAATGATAACATCACATTCTGAACATAGAGGGGGTTTTGGATATAAAAAGAGGGGAAGGGAACCAGATTCTATGGATAAACAGAAATATTATTAAAAAATCACCAAGAAGACTGAATTCTGCAGCACCGCAGAAGTTCTGCGGTAGATTGCAAGTTCTGCGCAAAATTCTCTGGCCGCAGAATTCTAGGGGACTTGGTCATGAGTCAGCCTGTGAGAATGACATGTTTTACCTGTGACTGTGCAGTCCCATGCATGTCCCAAAATCCACAGTCCACACTCCCAAACAGCATGCAACTCACCAATAGACTGCAGTAACCGACTATGGCCAGTGCAGCCCAATGTCGCACATTTATAGCGCAACCCATGCAAATGAGGCGAGGTGCATCTTTAAGTGGATGCAAATGCAGTGACTGCACCATTGAATGGCTGATTAGCTGATTTGCATATGCCGGCTGAATATCGCGCTGTTGCACTTTGCGCAGTTGTGTTGAACGTGCTGAGCCAAGGGCACAGTTCTGTGATATGCACAGTACATACCTAACTGCGCATGCCCGGGTTGATGACACAGGTGCCTGCCATGCTGCTGATGTGCTGTGCGTGGGAGGCAATGCAGGGCATGGCCACCATTGTGCCAGTGGCACTACAGCGCTGTTCACCTATATGGCGCTGTGGCACTGGGGCAACAGCATGGTAGGCCACTACAGGAGGTGGCACACAGGCACCCAATCATGCTACATGCATTGGGTTTCAGTCGCGCTGTGGCTGTCCATGCACCAGAGACCCTTGACCCTGTGCCCGACCTTTGGCCCCTAGGCGCCATGCATCAGGCATGGGTACACCACTATCGCACTGTTCGGTGACAGCACAATAGGGAATGGCAGCGCTGTACCGCGCAGCATCTGCACGTGGCAGAACCATGCTGCAGAGCGCCATTTTGACTTAACCAAGCAGCAGAGATGGTGCGGAGGCGTTCTGTGCAGTGGAGCCAGGTGGAGCTGGCAAACCTGGTTGCCATTGTGGAGCCACATGTTGGCCCTTTATTTGGGGAGGCACCCCTGGACAGGGCCAGGAGTCAGGTGGGGCAGGAGGTGGCCGACGCCCTGGAGGAGGCCACCAGTATAGGGTGGATGGCAGAGCAGTGCCGCCACAGATATGGGGACCTGAGGCGTAGGGACCCGGACCTGCTTGCCCACCTGTGGGCACATGCCAGGAGGGGCACGGTGCCAGGGCCAGGTAGGTGCAACATCCATACACTTTTATCGTCCATACGGGTATCACGGTTGCATGTGTCCAGCACATGGGGGGGCCATCCGGTGTTGGCCGTGGTGGTGTTATCAGGGTGTGGGGTGGGTGGGTCTGGCTGTGTGGGATTGCACACACATGGGGGTGGGGGGACTTTGCTACAGGATTGTACTGATGTTCCTCTCTCCATGTTTGCACCTTAGGCCCAGAAGAGCACAGGCTGGCGAGAGAGAGAGAGAGAGGAGACGCCGCCAGGAGAACCATCAGGCCGGGAGGGGTGAAGGTCCGCAGAGGTGCAGGGACCAGCCTGATGATGGTGAGTGCCTTACATCCATGATTACTATTGCATGCTGTGTAACAGGGCGGGCAGTGGGGCATGGCCACCATCCATTGACACCACTGCCATGCACGCAACTTGTTACAGTCAGCACTGTCCAGTGGCACTGCATGTCTGGGAGTGCGTCAATGGTGTTCCATGCATGCACCGGGCACATGGCTGTGCCACTGCCTTCACACCGCATAGCCAAGTCACTGTACGGCCACAGTGGTGCTGTGCAGGACATGGGCGGTGGGTGCGTGCAGTGGTCCACATGGCTGTGGCTGCCTGGGTAGGCAGGTCTTGTGGACACAGTCACTGTGGGTGGTCGCACACCATCACAGGGGCGTGGCACAGGCTGTATGCCATGCACAATGGGTTTGCTGCAGGGGGCTGGACAGTCACACGTATTGACTCTGCTCCCTTGTCCTAGGTGGACAACGCTAGATGGCCCTGGAACAGGCCGTACAAGAGATTCTGCAGCTGGAACGGGCACCCCTGGCAGCGCTGGAGAGAATGGAGCAGCATGGGGTCCGGAGGAGGAGAACCCAGAGGTGCCACAGAAGTGGAGAGCGAGGCACAGAATAGGCCCTCCATGACCCCCTGACACCCATACCCCCTGGACCCACCCTCACACCCCTTCTTCCCTCTCCCATTTGTACACCCCTGCCCCATGCCCGCCCCCACCTGGTTTGTGGCCCTTCCCCCCTTGTATGTATTTGTAAATATGTTACATGGTTGTTATATTTTAATACATACATTTAGTTATAACAACTGTGGTGGTCTCTGATTTGCAGTGGGCTACAGGTGCTCAGCTGCAGTGGTGTGCATGGCATCAGGAGTGGTGCACGCATGGGCGTGTGTGTGTGTGTGCGTGTGTGTGTGTGCAGAGGTGAACCGCCTATGGTGTGGGCAGGGGGATCAGTCACTGTCTGTGGTTTGTGTGTTGTACTCTGTGCACTGGATGCCTGTGTGCAGTGGTCCACTGGCCTGCGCCGTGTGCATGGCACCCCTCTCAGACCGTCCATGGCCTGTGCAGCTGACACCCTTGCATGTCTGTGATATGCATGGTCAGCTGGTGTGTCAGTGGTGGCTGTTGTGGCCAGTGCTGGGATGGGATGTGTCCTTAGGAGGGTGTGCAGGGTGCTGTACCACTGGAGATGGGGTCTGGGGCATGCCCTGTCACATGTGGGGTGCAGTACCTCATGTGCTGATGCATGGTCGGTCTCTCAGCTGTACCTCGGGGGGGACATGCAGGGCGGCACTGTGTATGCATCTGTTGCATCACTGTCTGCTGCTGCCCACTGCAGGGTGTCCATGGTGGGGCTGCCTTGCATGGCTGTGTGGTGCACAGGGTTGCATTGTCACAGTGGGGGTGGTGGCATGCATGGGGTGTCCTGCACTGTTGGGTGCTACTCCTGGGCAGGGTGTATGGGGATCATGGTGCAGGGTGTGCTCTGCATTTGTGGGATGGTGTGGTACAGGGTGGTCAGCCATCCTTGTGTGCCGGTCACAGCTTGCCAGGGGGTGTGATGGGGCACCATGGCCTGGCTGTGGATTGGTTGTGTGGTCTCCATGGGCCAGTGGTTGTTCCAGCCCTCCCCAGTTCTGCAGTGCATGCGTGTGGGGACAATGTCTGTTCTGCTGTGTGTTCCTCTGCCCATCTGTGGCATGGGTGGTGGGCCTCTGCATCCCTGGTTGTGCTGTTGCATTGCTGCCATGCTGCTGGGGGGTGTCCCTGGTTGCGCTGTGGCACATCTGGACTGCTCAGCTGAATATCCCTTGTTGCGCTATGGCGCATCAGATCTGCTCAGCTTCCCCTCCCTAGTTGCGCTATGGTGCAGGTGGTGTGATATTCAGTCATCGGCCATAGGCGCATCTTGGCCTGAGCAGTTTTTGATATCACGCTTCTTGCGCATGGGCGCAGTGGACTTGCGCTTGTCCTGCTGTTGCGCACTTTTTGGGCGCAGTTTGAATATCTGGGACCTAGACTTTCATGGCAAATAAGGACCGCTTGGCCCACCCAGTCTGCCCATATCCTTACCTACTGGATAAGCTGAAGATTCAAGTTTACAAACAGCCTACTTCCTCCTACCCCCCCAACTAGAATTGCCTTATGTCTGTCCCAAGTATTCTTGAATTCCCCCACTGTTTTTGACCCCACAACCTCCTCAGGAAGGTGATTCCATGCATCCACCTCTCTCTCCAAGAAAAAATATTTCCTCATGTTGCCCCTGAGCCATCCCCCCTCTATCTTTGAATGTGCCCCCTTGTTCTTGCACATCGACAGAACCACCAACATTTCAGTCACAGAAAGAAAAGAGACCAATACGATTCTCAAGGGTGCCGGTGGCAAGGGTAACGGGAAAATAGGCAGTGTTCACAAGATACAAAGAGCCAAAGATAGAAGAGTACAGAGAGGTATACCAGTAGAAACCAATGCAAGCAGGAAAAGCAGTGGGGGGTGGTACTGCACACACTGAGGGAAAAATAGCCAGGGGGTAACAAAGGGGGGCAAGAAATATTTTAGGTATATAAGTAAAGGGGTGGGGCGATTACAGTGATAGCATGTACAGACAGTGGAACAGTGAAGGCCACAGACCAATGTGCTAAAGAAGTTACGAAACACAGACAAATAGAATCTGTCAGCAGATAAGAAGCATACGGCCCACCTAGTCTGCCCATTTCCATACTCACTGCTGCAACCCAGATCCTATTTGATCTGCAGCTCTCCTGCTCTACACATCTCCGGGGTACCCTTCTGTCTATTCATACACTCTTGAACCCCCCATATTGTTTTCACCCCTACCACTTTTGCTGGAAGGCATTTCCATGGCTCCACCACCCTTTCAGTGAAAAAGTACTTCCTGGAAGGACACTACTTCTTTATTCAGCTGTGAGCTGTGTGAGAAATTCTATATTGCACTTGATATCAGCAACAAACGTGCACTTTTGCTTAATTCTGTGGGAGATGAAACCAACCACCCTTGGTAATTGCTTTTTATTCACATATTTATTTAGTGTTTAACCAAGATGGGGCTTGCAAACTCTGTTTATCTTGTTAGTAACTTCAGAAGTATTTAAATACTGCATTTGGGTAGATCCTTGGAGGTAGC
Organism: Neoceratodus forsteri; assembly: GCA_016271365.2. NCBI lineage: Eukaryota > Metazoa > Chordata > Ceratodontiformes > Ceratodontidae > Neoceratodus > Neoceratodus forsteri. The sequence goes on along the minus strand of CM028135.1, from coordinate 1,101,472,503 downwards.
TAGATTGTCTACTAGGATTTTCTGACAGTTAAACTATTTTTAAATAATTTACAGGTGGCTGAGGAGTTGAAAAAGGAGCTTGCAAACTCTGCTTATCTTGGAAGTAACTTCACAAGTGTTGGAACACTGCATTTTGGTTGTCCCTTGGGGGTAGCTGGATTGACTACTAGGATTTTGGGACAGAAACTATTTTTAAATAATTTACTGGTGCGTAGGAGTTTGTGATAGTTGAACTATTTTTAAATAAGTTACTGTGGTTAAGGAGTTGTCATAGCAAAACCTGCATTGTGAAACAGGAAAAGACAGTCTTTCAAGCAACAGAGGGAGGTGGATCTAGGTTTACGTTTGTTTGTTACAATTCTTAAGATTTTCAGTGCAGGAAGAGTTTAAAGCACAGCTGACTTATTTTGGAGTTGACAGCTTTCAGAGCACAAACCACCAGGTCTGTTTTGGGGCTGGGGAGGTTTACCTGTGTCTGACTTAGATGTGTGGATTTTTCTCTGTTTGATTAGCAGGGTATTTTCTCTGTCAAATTGTTGGGTAGTGCATCTTGCTGACAGGAAGGCACTCATTGCAGTGGTGGGTCAGAGCTTTTAGCTGATTGTTTTGTGAGGGCACAGTTTAGGCCTAACCCCTTCCCACCCCTCAACTCACCCATCCCTGGAAATAGTTCCTTTATACCTGGGGTTGTGACATCATTTCCTCAAGATTGTCAAGAGTGCAAGGTGCATATCACTGTCATATCCTCTCTAGCACACTGCACTGACAATATAAGCATACACATTGTATAATATATATATATTTCTATGTAACAAACCAATCACACTCACACACACACACACAAAAAAAAATGTGGGGAGTAGTGCAATGTAATGGCTGTGGGCAGCAGTCTTCCAGGAGTCTTTCTGGAGGCTGAGATGCTGCCCTATTTGCAGACAACTCTCTGCCCTGAGGGAGGAAGTTGCCCGTCTTCAGGCCACTCTGGACAGTAGTAAGGGAACCTTCTCCCAGGCCACAATGGATGGTAGGAAGGGAACCTCCCCCATCCAGGGAGCACCAGAGCCACCACCACTACCTCAGAGGTTGCAAAGAAAGCACAGCAGTTGGGCCACAGTGGGCTCAGGGAGGGTGAGGATGGTGGAACAGAGGCACACACAGTCAGTTGTTCCACACCACAATCCATACACCATTCTGGGGGAGCATAGCTCCCCTATGGATGCACCCGCAGAGGAGACTAAGGAGGCTGAGGACAATTGTCACAAGGGAGGCCCACAGGAAGGAGGCAGAGGACACCACAAGGAAAGGAAGCAGCTCCTGGTGGGGGACTCAATTATTAGGGGGATAGAACTGAGGGGTGCAGGAAAAACTGAAGTAAGGTGCCTGCCTGGTGCCATGGCTTGGAGAGACAGGAAAGCGCATCCTCGGGATCACAAGAGCAGCTGCACTGGAGTCTGAGCTGGATGTCATTGTCCACCTAGGGACAAATGACTTGGCTCATCATGAGATTAGAGCAGTGCAGAAGGACTTTGTGGAATTGGGGAAGGGTCTATGACAAGTAGCACACACAATATCCTTCTCTGAGGTGCTGCCTGTCAATGGCATGAGTGAGGTGAGGGTACTTTGCACCATGCAGTTTAATGAATGGTTGGAAAAATGGTGTGGAGCACAGGGGTTTGGCTTCATTGGGGACTGGGGTTCCACCTGGAGGGTCACCAGCCTATACTGGCAGGATGGTCTGCATCTGTCCAGGAAGGGAACAAGTCTTTTGAACAATCGGTTTAAATACTTCACTGGCAAGCTTTTAAACTAGTCAAGGGGGGAGGCACTGATAAGCAGCAGAAAAATCCCAGCCTCTCCCTACAAAACAGGGTACTAAATGAGAAAAAGACCGAGGTAGAAAGATCAGTGGGGGATGCTGCAAAAGAAGATAAAGCCATAAAAAAATGGAGAGCAATGAGTACCAATGCCGTAGTCTGAGTAACAAGCTTCCTGAATTAGTGGCCTTGATGGAGGAGAACATCTGGATATCGTGGCAGTCACAGAAACATGGTACACACAAAACCATGACTGGGACGTAAACATACCAGGATACACTATCTACAGGAGGGACAGGGAGGGTAAAAGAGGAGGAGTAGTAGCTCTTTACATAAGGGAAGGAATCAAAGCAACAGAACAAAAGGGAAAACAGGGAGGAGAAGAAGCTCTGTGGGTAAATTTGGAGACTGGCAATGGCACGACAATCCACATAGGGGTTGTATACAGACCGCCTTCTCAGGGGGAGGAAATAGACAAGGAAATGATAGAAAGAATACTTAGAATGGCAGAAAAAGGGGAGATATTGCTGATGGGTGATCTGAATATGCCAGATGTTAACTGGAGTGCAGTTGCAGCAGTCACTTCAAAGAGTGGGGTTATTCTAGATGCCCTACAGGAGCATGCCTTAGACAACTAATATTGGAGCCCACTCTAGAGGGAGCAATCTTAGACCTGGTTCTCTCAAATGGAGATGAAGAGAGGATCACAGATGTAGAAGTGGGTAGCCATCTGGGAACTAGCGACCATCGAACAGTATGGTTCACAATAAACACAGCAATAGAGTCAAGCATACAAAGGCAAAAGTACTGGACTTTAGGAGGGCTGACTTTGCCAAATGGGTGAGTGCCTAAGGAATGCACTAGCAAATGGGCAGGAAGGAGGGATGGAAGAACAATGGGGAATAATAAAACTGCCATTACAGAGGTAACAAGCCTTTGTGTGAAGCAAATAAACAAAACAAAACGATGTAAGAAACCACTGTGGTTCTCAAGGAAGTAGCAGTGAAGGTTCAAGAGAAAAGAAAGCATTCAGGAAGTACAAGGAATCACAGAAGGAACAGGACAGAGAACTGCATCAGTTAAAGCAAAAGGATGCTGGGAAGGCAGTCAGAACAGCAAAGGCCCAAACCGAGGAAAGATAGCCAACTCAGTTAAGAAGGGGTAAAACCTTTATAGGCACATCAGGGAGCGAAGGAAGACCAAGGGAGGTTAGTGAGGCTTTAATAAAGGGAGGAGGGTGGGCAGAGGTGACTGTGAAAAGGCAGAGATACTAAACAAATATTTTTTGCTCAGTATTTACAAAGGAAGAGGGAGGTACCTAAAACAAACAGCAGAAACACTCTGGATACAGAAGTTGATACCAGCCATTTACAGAAGAAAGGGTTCTGAAAGAACTCTTAAAACTGAAGGTGGACAAAGCAATGGGGTCTGATGGGATTCATCCCAGAATTCTAAAAGAACTAAGGTAGAACTAGTGACACCACTAACTACCCTCTTTAACAAATCATGGGAGGATGGGGTGGTACCCGAGGACTGGAGGAGGGCAGATGTGATTCCCCTTCACAAAAGTGGGAGCAAGGCAGAAGCAGGAAACTACAGACCTGTTAGTTTAACCTCAGTGGTAGGGAAAATGGTGGAATCACTTGTGAAGGAAAGACTTGTTGAGTATCTAGAGGCCAGAGGGGCCCAGGACCCAAGGCAGCATGGATTCACAGCAGGAAGGTCATATCAGACAAATCTGATAGATTTCTTTGACTGGGTGACCAAAGTAGTAGATCAGGGAGGGGCTGTGGACATGGCCTACCTAGACTTTAGCAAGGCATTTGACACAGTCCCACACAAAAGATTAATATACAAGTTAGCCATCCTGGGAGTGGATCCCAAGATGACAGCCTGGGTAAAGAATTGGCTGGAGAATAGGACACAGAGAGTAATAGTAAATGGAGTCCACTCTGAAGAAATGGGGTTACTAGTGGGGTACCGCAGGGTTCAGTATTAGGACCGGTCCTCTTCAATGTCTTTATAAGCGACATTGCAGAGGGACTGGAAGGAAAAGTATGTCTCTTTGCAGATGACACAAGATCTGCAACAGAGTTGATGCTACAAGGTGGGTGGAAAGGATGAGAAGGGACTTGGCAAGGTTAGAGGAATGGTCAAATGTATGGCAGCTTAGATTCAATGCTAAGAAGTGCAAGGTAATGCACCTGGGAAACAAAAACCCAGGGGAAGAGTACACAATGGGGGGGAGATACTAACAACAACAAAAATGGAAAGGGACCGGGGTAGTCATATCAGATGACCTAAAGGTGGGCAAGCAATGTGAGAGGGCAGCAAGGAGGGCTGGGGGGATACTGGGATGCATTGGGAGAGGCATCACCAGCAGAAAACAGGAAGTTATTATCTCTCTGTACAGACAGTTGGTGAGACCCCATCTGAGTACTGCATGCAGTTCTGGAGACCCAATCTCCATGAAAGACATAGACAGGATGGAAGCTATCCAGAGGAGGGCAACTAAAATGGTGCAGGGTCTGCACCGGAAGACATATGAAGAGAGACTTAAGGAGCTTAATATGTATAGCCTCGAGGAAAGGAGGGAGAGGGGGGACATGATAGAAACTTTCAAGTACCTCAAGGGAATCAACAAAGTCCAAGACGGTAGCATCTTTCAAAAAAAGAGGTGTGCAAGAACAAGGGGGCACAATTTGAAGATAGAAGGGGGGCGGCTCAGAGGTAACTTAAGGAAGTATTTTTTCACAGAGAGGGTTGTGGATGCGTGGAACGGCCTTCCGGAGGAGGTTGTGGAGTCAAAAACAGTGGTGGAATTCAAGCATGCAAGGGACAGTCATAAGGCAATTCTAGGGGGTGGGGGTAGGAAGAAGTAGGCTGCTGGTTAACTAGGATCTGCAGCTTATCCATTAGGTAGGGAAATGGGCAGACTGGGTGGGCCCAGCGGTCCTTATCTGCCATCAAAATCTATGTTTCTATGTTTCTAACATTATCCCTGAGGCTTCCACCCTTCAGCCTCATATTATGCCCTCTTGTTCTTGTGCAGAGTTTTCTCTGAAATTTGCATTCCACCTGTACCCTGTTTATTCCCCTAAGGTACTTGAAAGTCTCTATCATATCTGCCCTCTCTCTTCTTTCCTCCAGCGAATAGATATTAAGGTCCTTAAGTCTTTCATCGTAGGGCTTCTGGTGCAGTCCATGCACCATTTTCACTGCCCTTCTCTGGACTGCCTCTATTTTGTCAATGTCCTTCCAGAGATGTGGTCTCCAGAACTGCACACAGTACTCCAGGTGAGGCCTCACCAGTGATCTGTACAGTGACATCACCACCTCTTTCCTCCTGCTTGTTATGTCCCTCCCTATGCACCCCAATATTTTGTTTGTTCTCCGCACTGCCTTTTCACACTGTTTGGTCACCATCAGGTTGTCAGATGTGATAACCCCAGGTCTCTCTCCTGACTTGTGGTGGACAGAATTTCCACACCCATCCTGTACTCCTCCCTTGGATTCCTGTGACCCAGGTGCATGATCTTGCACTTTGTAGCATTGAAACTCAACTGCCAGACACCTGATCACTCCTCTAATAGGCTTAGGTCCTTTCTCATTTTTTCCACCCCTCTGATGTGCCCGCTGTGTTGCAGATCTTGGTGTTGTCTGTGAAGAGGCACACCTTTCCCTCCAGATGCTCCTCAATGTTGCTAATAAAGACATTGAATAGGACTGGCCCTAGCAACAGCCCCTGTGGTACCCCACTGGTCACCTCACTCTCATCAGATTTCATGCCATATACCACCACGCTCTGAGTCCTGTCCCTTAGCCAGTTCCGAACCCACTTTACCACCGTACGGCCCACTCCCAGGCTCCCCAATTTATTTAGCAGTCTCCTATGCGGGATGGTGTCAAAGGCCTTGCTGAAATCCAGGTAGGCCACATCCACTGCCTCTCCCTGATCTACCACCCTGGTTATCCAGTCAAAGAAATCTATAAGATTTGTCTGACAGGACCTTCCCGCTGAGAATCCATGCTGCCTTGGATCCTGTGGCCCGCTATCCTCCAGAAACTTCACAATCCTCTCCTTAAGTAAGGACTCCATTAGTTTCACCACTACTGAAGTCAGGCTTACAGGCCTGCAATGGCCTGCCTCTTCTCTGCTTCCACTCTTGTGGAGAGGGACCACATCTGCCCTCCTCCAGTCCTCAGGTACCTCCCCCATCTCTAGTAATGCATTGAAAAGGGCAGCCAGTGGTTCCACCAGCACTTCCCTGAGTTCCTTTAGTACTCTGGGGTGGATCCCATCTGGCCCCTTTACCTTACCTGCTTTTATTTTTTCCAGTTCTTCTATGACTCTTTCCACCGTGACTAGGCTGGTGTCTACCTCTCTCTCCCCTGAATACCCCTCTTAATGAGTCTTGGTCCATCATCCTCCTATTCCCTGGTGAATACTGTGCAAAAGTACTTGTTCAGTATTTCAGCCTTTTCTTGGTCATCCTCCACCCTTTCTCTTCCTTCCTTCTTCAGCCTAACGATCCCATTTCTGGTCTTTTTCCTTTCGCTAATGTATCTAAAGAAGGTCTTGTCGCCTTTCTTAATAGCCTGGGCTATACCTTCCTCTGCCTGTGCTTTAGCCCTTCTAATTATTTTCCCAGATTCTCTCTGCTTCTCCAGATATTGTTCTCTGTCCTCATCCTTTTGTGTTTCCTTGTATCTCCTGAAGGCTCTTTTCTTTACCCTTACTTTCTCGGCCACTACCTTTGAGAACCATAATGGCCTTTTCTTTCTTTTACTCTTGCTATGCATTTTGACACAGTGACCTGTTACTTCTGTTATGACTCTCTTAAGTCTGGACCACTGTTTTTCCACATCTCCCCCGTATCTTCCGCTGCTAGGACTCTTTTGAGATTTCTACCCATCTCCTTAAAGTTAGACTTCCTGAAATCTAGTACCTGTATCCTTGTGTAACCCCTAGGTGGTGCTATCCCAAGGGCTACTACCCCTGCCTGCTTGGTAGTAACAGGTTAAGGGGCCTAGGTTCAGTGACAGGTGCCTCCACCCAGAGGTCAGGGTTGGTATCAGTCTGACTAACCAGACCACAGCCCTCTGGGACACTGTGACCCCCCTTATCTCCTACTAGTGGCCCACACAGTACACAATGTATACCTTCCCAATACCCCTGACAAGTTTGGCACACACACATATGCTGAACACTTACCCCCAGGACTGGTTCCTTCGTCTTGGCTCTGGGGACCCCCTGTAAAACAAGGTGGTGCAATACCAAAGAAACAATGCAATACCTTCAACATAAACTGACACCACAGTCAATGTAAATTGCAGAAAAAAGTAGATCTGATTTATTCAGGGGGACTATAACAAGAATGGGGCAATCAGGATAATTGGTTTAAACACACTATAAATATCACAGTTGTGCATGCAGTCAGTGTTCCTATCAGTCACACTCTCTGGGTACCCAGAATGGAAAAGGGGGCTAGCCAGGACCATTGCCCTGGGTAGGCCAGTGTTGCAGCTGGTAGGGGCCCTGTGAGAAAGAAGAATTAACATGTACACCCACTGATTGTAATCTGGAGCCGGAGTGCTCAGTTTGTAGAAACAACACAACAAATTAATCAGATGACATACTTGTGATTTAACAGACATGTTGCAGGGAGCTACCCTGATTACTACTCACGATACCCAATGCTGAGAACAGGATGGATGATGGTTGTTCTGGATTGCCAGAAGGAGCAGGGTAGAGATAAGGCCCTCGTGGCAGGGCCTGACTGCATCTGATAGCAGGCGGATTCAGTCCGATGCAAGCTGGGCACAACTTCCAGCCTTCAACACACTACTCAGCTCAAGGGGCAAACAGGTTGCGAACCCCCTCCAGTTTGCAGCACATTCATATGAAAAGAAAGTTTACTGTACCAGGCAGGCTACACCTCAATCCCGATCGCAAAATCATTGCTAAAACCCAGGAGCACAACAGTAGCTAAAGTTCCTGACAGGCCGATCGCTTTTAGCAAAATCTTCGGTCTTCTTCAGATGAGCCTGGTATCCCTCCAGTAGCTTACTTCACAGCATACCAAGCGGATCACTGTCCAACTATTTTCCTCTCTCTCAGTAAGACGGCAGCAGGCTGAGTTTCGGGCCTTCCACGGTTCTCCCGTGCGAACTACTGCACAACACAGCCGCTCAATTATGCGAGCTCTTTCTTCTTCAACTACCAACTCGAATCTGGCTTGCCAGCAGGCAGCTCAGGGGATTTCCGTTAGATCCAAAAGGTTCAGTTGGGCAGTTTAGCTGTCAATCACAGTAAGAGCTCCCCCTTCTGTTGCAAAAAGACACCAACAGTCAAAAACTACAAATCCCAACTGGTAATCCATACAGTCTCATTTTTGCAGGCTCCATTTTAGAGTCCCCCAGTTCTGATTGGTCCAACTCGGCAGTTCGGGACCAAAATGGTGGAGCTAAACTGGAAAGTCCTTGCTGCAAAGAAGGCAGGTTGGAACAAACACTATATCTTTACCACTCTAAATGTTTATCAGTAATTAGTTACATCTCTCAACAGGGCTCTGTCTGCGCCACTAGCGACGGCAGAAGTGGAGCGAGGATTCAACAACCCGGGCGGGGATTCGGACATGTAAACACACAGTTCCCTATAGAGATTAATTATGACTGCAAACTGGCAGCACTTAAAGAGACTAACAGAGGCTCTAAAAGCTCTCACTGGCAGCAACCTTTAAACGGCTTTATTGCCGAACACCAACCAGGCTGTGAGCAATTATTCAAGCTCTTGGAAGACTTTTCGGGAACCCCCATTTGTAGGGGGGTTACACCTGTATGGCTTGCCTCCTCCACTGTGGTTACCTTAAACCATACTGTCCTGTGGTCACTGGTACCAAGGGGTCTGCCCACCTCCACATCTGCGGTCCTGTCCCTGTTGGTCAGAACCAAATCCAGTATAGCCTCCTCGTGGGTTGGTTCTGCTACAAGCTGTCTTAAGTTTGCCCCATTCCGGGCAGGCATGAAGTCCCTGCCCCTTGTTGTACTCACATTCTGAGTGTTCGGATTTACCTCACGCAGGTTGAAGTCACCCATTAGTAGCAGTTCCTCTTTGGCTGCCATTTTGTGGATGGTTTCCGCAAGAGCTTCATCTGATTGCTCCTCCTGCTCTGGAGGCCTATAAATCACTCCAGTGTGAATGGCTGTCCTTTTTCCCACCTCCAGGGTGACCCACAGTGCCTCTGCTCCTTCTTGTAACCCTTGAGCTGGTGTGGCAGTATTCCAATATGGTTCTCAAAGGATGTTGCTGCAAGGGTGATGTCAAAATGTGCCACAGTCTACAGATACAAGGAAATACAAAGAGAAAAGGATAAACATTTGTATCAGAAAATGCAGAGGGAACCAGTGAAGACTATGAGGGGTGGTAAGGCACAAAATGAGCAAAGATTATCCAGGTCAGTAACAAAGTGGAACCATGTAATATTTATGTATATAAGTGAAAACAGAAAGACAATATGATGAAATAGGCGACCGAGAAATACAGACAGAGAATGTGCATAGGATGATCAGGAAAAAGCAGCTATCCCGATCAAATACTTCTATTCTGTGTTCACGGTGGAAGTGGGAAGGGAATGCGCCTCATATAAGTGACTAGAGCGGATGCACTGTAGCTCAGTGTTAGAGCACATGCTTTGCATGTATCAGGCCCCAGGTTCAATCCCAGGCTTCTCCACTTATTTCACGTGTGCACACACCTCTCTGGCCTGAGTGAGGAAGTCACTAGACTCCAGGATAAGCTGAGCAGGTTCCAGATCCTCGCCCCCTCACCCAGTGGCCACCAAGTCCACTGCCACTACCCCAGAAGATCACTAGTTGGGAGGGCTTATGTAATCCTGTAATGAGATTTTGTTTGCCATTTATTATTTGCTACCTAGTGTTTCCTTCCTCCCTATTTTGACTCCCTACTGTGTCTTTCCTTCAGCTGCTCATTCTCCACTCCATATCTTTAGGTTAGATGTACTATATGATAATCGCCTTGCTAGGTTCGTCCTCGATGCCCTTAGCGTATACGACATGCAGTTTATACAGGACACTGAACTGATTGCCTTTAGATCAAAGAAGACAATTGCACATAATAAATCGGATGTTTAAAAGCTATAAAAACAGCTCCCAGAATAAATCAGTGAAAATGTGAAAATAAAAAGGTTCCACCTGTAAACAAGCTTTCAGCTTAGTGTGTCTCACCTGATTAAACAATTGGGAAAAAATAAAAGTTTCTAAAGCAGGGTGTAGGTCAACAACTAGCATGGAATTTGAGATTCCTTTCAATAAGTCAAAACTAAGATGTTCTTTCTATTATCTAGGTCCCCAATTTTGGAACAGTCTGCCAAGGTTTTTGAGGCCACAAAACAAACAAATGAGTTGGAGAAAAATTAAAGACAGGTTTGCATCACAAGCCTCCCTACCTACGGCATGCTGTCTGAACTATGAAAATGGTTAATGTTTCAATGGCAAAGTATGCATGTTATATTACCTTTTTCAGGTTGAATTGTTCTATCACATGCCTAGTCCTTATACTAGATGTTTCTTTGTTGAGATGTTGACATTTCTGAATGTATTTGTAATATAATTATTATGTTGTTCTATCCCTGCTCTGACCAGGCTTTTAAGAAATAAGGTATCCCTTGAAAATGAGCACAAGCTGAATGGGAATGTTTTACCTGATTCATGTTGTCATGAAAATAGAGGATAGTGTATGAGTGATCATACACAACAAGCATGTTTTTGACTCAAGAGGTTTCTGTGGTAACAGTAGAACCCGAGAGCACAGCTCAAGAGGTCTCATTACCACGGAAACCTAGAGAGTAAAAAACATCCATGTTGTGTATGATCACTCATGCGCTGTCTTTCATAGTGTATGGGTAACCATAAATTGAATTATTTCTCCTTACTTGTGGGGTTTTTCTCACTGCCGCTCTTTTCCTGGTGTTGCTCTTACTGCCACGGCTGTTTCAGGAAATGTGGAGGTTAGCTGTGCATGCATGCGTGAACAAGTTCCATGTTGTTGTGCTGCAGGGTATCACGTCACCACAGTGATGGGAAAACAGCGAAGACCATCACAGTGACATTTTCAACAGTTTGTTGTGATGGTCTGCTGGGTTCCCGACGCTACTGCCTCCGGGCTGTTCACCCCCTCCCCAAACCAACTCTAACTTGGAGTTGGTAAATACACTTTTCCCCAGCAACGGCAAAATATCAATTGGTGGTGTTGTGCAATCGCTGTACTGACGGTCACCGCAATTATTGTCGCTCCGGCATGGTGGAATTGTGCTGCAGCAGTTACGTATCTAGTGCAGCACAACAGCAAGGGTAACGTAGCTATTGCAGCTCAACAATCCTATTCTAGGGATAGATTTCCATCCCTAACAACATTCTATCACACAAAATACCATTATCACTGTCACAAACACACTCTGCGGGTCAGGCCGTCTGCTCCCACAGTGCCAAATCTCAAAGTACAATATGTGAACAGGAGACAAACAGGGTAACCTTCCTGTCTGTTTTGGGTCCAAACACCAACTATTCTCGAGTCCTGGGGTCAAATATGAACCCTTTCACAAGCACGCAGGTTCAAATATCACACCCTCTTCGGGGAAATGCAGAGCAATACTTAACCCAGCGGGCACCCAACCTGGTTCACAATCCCCTTTTTGACTCAGTTGCGACCTAGGTACTTTTCTTTTTTTGGTGCATATGGTAACACACTGTAAGCACTTAAGAGTTCTGTCAGACTTAACACTGTCCCAGCATTCACATTCAAAATGAGAAAAAGACTCAGGCAGAATTTCGAGGAAAACAGTTTACTACAATTAAAAAAAAGAGATGAAATACAAACACAGAATATATAACACTGGGTGTAGTCATTTAAATTAAATGGACAATTTAAACAAAAACGCCTTAATACTGAATATTCAATCCTACCCTAGTTTCCAGTAATAAATAGTGGTGGTTGATTACCTACTTCAGTAGAAGTGCCCTTGAGAGAGTGTACTGTCAGGAGTCCGGAGATAAAAAGCACAATTTTCTCTGAGCTTTGACCCTCTATAGAGAACAAAGGCCCCACCCAGCTTGTGAGGTCACAGCTCACAGTGATGCTGGCTGTGAGGTCACTCACATTTCTTGTAAAGTCACAGGCATCTGCATGTTGCTAAGCCTCCCACAAAATATATATGTATATATATTTTTTTTTTATTAGTGAGCCTGCATTATCAAGGTCAGAATTACCCCTTTGATTTTCAGGGAAACTTCCTGACAGCTGTTTTTCTCTTAGTGGTGAGAAATGTAACAGGTATCTGTCAATAGTTTCCTTCCTCCTAATAGGTCAAAAAATGCAATACTTTATGGCTAGTTTTCCTGGATTTCATAGTAAGTGGGTGTTTTACAATCTGTTACAATCTGGTGTCATTATAACCCCAGGAAGTCAGCTTTTACAAGCCAGAGGTAACAACAAGGCCAGCACATTTTTTTTCTTTTAAACATCCAATATCCCCCTAAATGCCCTGTGCTGACTGCCATATTTTTCCAGCAGAAATATATAATTATATCACAAATATAATACATATAATAACCAGAAGATGCTATCGTCATGACAATTACTACTACTACTACCTGCATGCATGTACTAATCCCAAGCCCCTACATGCCCCATCCATCATGCCTTCACTTTCTTCATCTCCCTTACTTGCTATATCAGCTGTCACAGACCTCCTATATTGGGTTCTCCTGTCTTTTTTCTCACTGTGCTGCTCCAACCCTTTCCAGAGTACCACTCCTCCCCTTTCCCTGGCTGCTTTCGCTCTTCCTTCTTCCCCTTACTATTCTCAGTTGCATTAACTCCCTATATAGGGTCCCCCTATCTTTTCCCTTGTGCTGCTGTCTCTCAGCTTCTGTTCTACCTGCCCCATCAGCTGCTTGTTGCCTATCCATTCCTCCCTCCACCCCACCCCCTGCTGTATTTTCTTCTGATTCTTCCTATCTAATTCCACTCCCCTGCCCCATATAGTTGGCTTTTAAATGCCCTTCCCTTTCAGGTGAGCCTGTACTTTCTCTATTAGCCCCACCACTCCTCCTCCTTGTAGTGCGCATTCACCCCATCTCTCTCACGCGCTCTCTCTCTCTCTCTCTGAACTTAAATTCTTTCCCCTCACTCCCATTCTTTTGTAAGCTCCGATCCCACAGACTTCATCTTTCTAACATGTTGTTTATCACCCTGTCTCTCCTGCCCTCCATGTTTTCCCTAGCTTCCCTCACTCCTACTGACTTTTCTTCTCCTCCACCCTTTATTACCTCCCCACTTCCCCTTCTCCCACCCTCACCTCCTCCTGCCTTCCAGCTCTCTCCTATTCCCCCTGGCTCCCAGGTTACTCCCTCCTCCCTTCCTCTTGCCTCCACCCTGAAACTCTTATATATTTTAATCCCGCCCACGTCTCTCTTCTCCCTCCCACCCTTTCTCTCCCCCTCAACCAGTTCAGCTCCTTATATCACTGCTGCTGTTAGTGGCAGGTGATATTGAGCCCAATCCCAGCCCTGGTCACTGCCCTCCCACTTGTCTCCCCAAAGGGTTGAGATTGGCACGGATCAATGTCTGAAGCATCCTCCCAAACACAGACCTGCTACAACCACTCATGGTTAATCTTCAACTGGATGTGTTAATAATCTCGGAGTCTTGGCTATCCTCCAAAATCCCTGACACTGCAATTGCTATCCCTGGATACTCTCTCACCCAGCAGGATTGTGCTAAAAAGAGTGGTGGTGTTGCTATCTACCGCTCCTTCACCATCCAGTTCATTCCTGTACTATCACCTCCCCTTCCGCATATGAACTACTCCTCCTTAAACTTTCTCTCCCTTTCTCTGTCCCTATCTTTGTGGCTAGTGTCTATTGCTGCCCTGGCCTGTCCCACTCATCAATCACAGAGCTCCTTACCACTATCTCCACACATGCCTCGTCTGGTGAATTACTCATCCCTGGGGACTGTAATATAAATAGGCTCCCCCAAAACTAATTTCTGCCAAAACATTAGGTCCCTTAATCTCACTGAACTGATCTCCAACCAACCCATCACAGTCTCAGATCCCTTAATGACTCCTTACTGGACTGAGTTCTTACCTCTCACCCCCACTGTATCACAGACGCCGGCATCCTGCCTGACACCCTTAGTCACCACCATATCGTCTGTTGTGTGCACAAAATGCACCATCCCAAAGCCCCTACCAAACTCCTCCAGATCGGATCCTTCTGGTTGTGGGACTTGTTCTCCCACCTTGCTGACTTGGAAGGTACTGACTGGGTGCCCAACTCTTCTGCCAGTACCATCAATTCTGCCCTCAACTATTTTAGTACAAAATTCCTGTCAATCTGGGATCTGCATGCCCCCTCACCAAGAAAATCAGGGTCCGTGGTTCCCATCTCCCTTGGTTCTCAGCTGAATTACTGACCTGATTATGTGCATGTGATTTTGCCTGGAAGGCTCACATGTCCTCTGGCTCCCCTGCAGACTTACTTAGGTACTGAGCCCTTCACAATGCCTGTACCAGAGCCACAAAGCTTGCCAAGGCTGAGTACATTGCCTCCACCTTCAGAACAACATTAACCACCCCTTCAAGTTCTGGAAGGTCATCCACAGCCTCTTCCCCCTTCAAACCAGTCCTTCTCCCCAGTCCTCAAGGTGAGTGATATCACCATTTCTGATCCCCACTCTATTACCTCTGGGTTCAATTCATTCTTCACCTCCTGTGTCTCCTCCCTTCTCTCCTTCCTAGCCCTTACCCCTTCCCTATCCTGCCACCCTGTCTCTCCCCTTCTCCTTCTCACCTATCACTCTTGCTGACACCCTCAAAGCTCTCTTGGCTCTCAACTATCTCAAGGGCCAGAGCCCTAACAGGCTCCACCCCAAACTCCTCCATCTCTCCAGCCCTGCCATTGCTCTACCAATCTTCTCCTTCTCAACCTCTCTTTCTCCTTTGCCTCTTTCCCTGACTCTTGGAAACAGGCCAATGTCATACACCTTCCCAAAGGAGGTGACTCTTCCTATCCTGGCAACTACTTCCCTATCTCCCTACTTCCCACCTTCGCTAAATTACAAGAAGGCCTCATGCTCTCTTAGCTCTCCCCTTCCTTGCATCTTCCTCTTTTTTTCCCTCCTTTCTAGTCTGGCTTCTGTAAATCTCACTCCACCTCCTCCTTCTCTGTCCTCTGGCTTACTGATTCCATTCTCGCAGGTATGGATCAGGGCCTTATCATCTCCACCACATTTGTCAACTTGACTGAAGCATTTGACACCATATGCCAACCCCTTCTCCTTGATAAACTCACAGTAGCAGGGATCTTCAACTCCGCTACTGATTGATTTCACTTGTACCTTGAGGGTAGAAGTCAATCTGTTAAAACTGGAGATTTCTTATCCCCCCACTTCCTATCAGCACTGGTGTTCCCAAGGGTCTGTCCCTGGCCCAATACTCTTTTCAGTCTTCCTGAATGACCTCCCTGCTGCCTGATGCTCTTGGTCCATCCATATGTATGCAGATGATACTGTACTATTTACTTCTGGTTCCTCCCCCGCTGATGTGATGGCTAGGACCCAGCTGGATTTCAACAATGTTCAGCACTGGTTCTGGTCAAATCAGCTATCCCTGAATGCCAAGAAAATGGTTTCTCTAACCTTTGGCACTAGACAGAGATTCACTAGGCTTACCACCCTCCCGTCTTTCCACACCTCTGATGGGACCACTATCAATGATGTTGCCTCATTCAAGTACTTCAGGGTCTGGCTTGATTGGCACCTCAACTTTTCAGTGCATGTGGATGCTGTCCACAAAAAAACTTCATCCAAAACTCGGTACACTAGACAGGAATACAGGCTGCATTCCTCCCCCTGCTCACTGAGACACTGTCCAAAATATGATTTCCTCATCTTCAACTATGGTGACATAGACTACAGTGCAGCTCCTAAGTTCACCCTAGCCAGACTGGATACCCTCTTTCACTCCTTCTGTCACTTTGCTTTGGACTGCCTGCCCCACACCCGCCACTGCTCCCTTTATTCCTCCCTCTCCCTTCCCTCACTGGAAGCCAGACACCTCACTCATTGTACCTCCTTTATCTCTAAATACTGGCTAGGCTTCCTCCCTCTTATCTTACCTCTCTCCATTCCCTCCCCCACCATCCTCTTACTCTATTTGCAACGCTGGCTATCACTCCCTTGCCCTCCCTTCAAGGAAATCTTTAGTTGGCCAGGCTGCTTTTTCTTACTGGTTCCCCAAACTATGGAATTCTCTCCCCCAGCCATCTGCTCTGCCTCTTCCCAAAGCTCACACTCCACTCTTCTCCACAATTTCACTTCTCACTCCCGTAATTGTACCTGATACCTGTCCCTGTTCCACTACTCACTACCTCTGCACTTTTGAATTGTATCTTCCTTTGAAATTGACTGGATAGCTCCTCTTGCGTAAACTGTACTTTGCCCTTTAATTGTACCTCCTTCATACCCATTGGATGACATTCTCTGCCTTTCCTTGTATAACTTGCATAAATTGCCTAGTGATTGTAGCTTAGTATTCAATGTTTAGTTTTTGTTCTTCCTGTTGAGTAATTATTGTTCTGATTGTTATTCCTCGCCCTCTTCTACCCCCCCCCGGACGCATCTGGAAACAAGCTGTTATCAGCTCAGTACGTCTTTCCTGGTGAAACTTGTGAAATAAATAAATAAATACTGGGTTGCATAGGGAGAGGTATCACCAGCAGAACAAGGGAGGTGATCTTGCCTCTGTATAGATCACTGGTAAGACCCCACCTAGAGTGTTGTGTCCTGTTCTGCAGACCACATCTCCCGAAAGACATAGACAGAGTGAAGGCAGTCCAGAAGAGGGCAACTAAAATGGTTCAGGATCTGCATCAAAAGCCCTATGAGGAAACATTTAAGGACCTCATTATATACACCCTGGAATGGGGAGGGGGATATGACAGAGACCTTTAAATATCTAAATGAGGTAAAAAAGCTACAGAAGGGAAGTATTTTTCAGAAGAAAAGGAGCTCAAGAACAAGGGGACATGCTGTGAAGCTGGAGGGGGTAGATTCAGGAGAGACGTGAGGAAGTACTTCTTCACAGAAAGAGTAAGTAAGTCTTTATTTGTTCAACACCCAATCCCAGAGGCTATGGGCACTTTACAGGAGCTGTAGAGCATAGCAAAATGACATACATAAAATGCACACGGAGTCAGCAAACAAACAACGATTTAAAACCATTGACGAACAAATAATAAAATCAGTGCTACAGTTACTTAAAAACTTCTTTAAAAAGGTGAGCCTTCAGACCCCTCTTAAAAGCCTGCCACCTCAAATGCCCGATTCCCCAAGGTTTTTAGCCTCGCCCTTGGAACCACTAAGAGGCCCTTAGTGGAGGAGCAGAGGGAGCACACTGGGAGGGCAGGGGTCAAGAGGTCACTCAGGTAGCCGGGACTCGAGCAGTATAGGGCCTTATAGGTGAGCAAGCCTACTTTATAGAAGATCCTCCATCTGACAGGAAGCCAGTGCAGATTATGCAGGAATGGGGTCACATGACAGTATCTGGGCAGGCCTGTCAACAACCAGGCCATAGTGTTCTGCACCAGCTACAGTCGACAGAGGTTTCCTCCACTGACCCCGAAGTAAAGAACATTACTAAAGTCCAATCTTGACATGATAAAGGCATGCACCAGTGCTGGCAGGTCACCAGGTGGAATTAGGGATTTAATGTGGGTGACATTCCTTAAGTGGTAAAAACCACTCTGGATGATTGAAGACACCTGAGCTTCAAGTGTCAGACCATTGTCTGGGTTGACGCCCAGGTTTCTCATCCTCATGGATGCTACCAACAGAGTAGGGCCAAGAAATAACCCAGTTTCTGACCCGGTAGAAACATAGAAGTTGACAGCAGATAAGGACCGCAAGACCCATCCAGTCTGCCCATTTCTTTTTCTACCTTATAAATGTGCCTTCGGCCTTTGCTCTGTCAATGGCCTCTCTATTCATACTCATCTGTATTGCTCCCTTATGCCTATCCCATGCCTGTTTGAAGCCCTGTACTGTATTCATATCCACCACTTCCTGAGGTAGGCCGTTCCATGCATCCACCACCCTTTCTGTGAAAAAGAACTTCCTCACATTACCCCTTAATCGGCCTCCCTATAATCTCATGCTGTGTCCTCTTGTCCTCCTATTTTTCTTATATTGAAACATGTAAGACTCTTTCACCTTGCTAATGCCCTTAAGGTGTTTGAATGTTTCAATCATATCACCTCTCTCCCTCCTTTGCTCTAGGGTATACATATTGAGCTCCATTAATCTGTCCTCATGTGTTTTCTGATGCAGTCCCTGCACCATTTTGGTTGCCCTTCTCTGGACTGCCTCAATTTGGCTAATGTCTTTGTGAAGGTGCAGCCTCCAGTACTGCACGCAGTACTCCAGATGGGGCCTAACCACTATCTTCTAAAGAGGGATAATTACCTCCCTCTTCCAACTTGTGATACCCCTACTAATACACTCCAACAGCCCCCTAGCCTCACCTACTGCTTTAGTGGTCTGCTTGGATGATTTCAGGTCATCGGTGATGATGACGCCCAAGTCTCTTTCTTCCCTTGTGATTGCCAGCAACTCCCCTCCCAGCCTATAGGTGGCTTCAGGGTTTCTCCTCCCTATGTGCATGATCTTGCACTTCTTTGCGTTAAACCCCAGTTGCCACTGTTTCAACCATTTTGCTAGTTTATCCAGATCTCTTCTCATTCTGCCCACCCCATCTGGATCATCTACTCTGTTGCAGATCTTGGTGTCATCTGCAAACAGACAAACCTTACCCTCCAGTCCATATGCAATGTCACTGATGAAGATATTGAAGAGGACTGACCCCAGGACTAATCCCTGAGGTACCCCACTTGTGACTTGCATCTCTTCTGACTGTATATCGTTTACCACCAATCTCTATTTTCTGTCCGTCAACCAGTTTGCCACCCAGTTGACCAACGTCTGACCCACCCCGAGCCTACCCAGCTTATTACTCAATCTTCTACGTGGAACAGTATCGAAAGCTGTGCTGAAGTCAAGGTAGGTGATGTCAACTGCTCCCCCTTGGTCCACCACTCTGGTTACCCAGTCAAAGAAATCTATGAGATTAGTTTGACAGGACCTTCCTTTTGTAAACCCATGCTGTCTTGGATCCTGTGCTCCTATGGATTCCAGGTGTCACACTATCATTTCTTAAGGAGTACCTCCATAATCTTGCCCACTACTGAGGTAAGACTGACTGGTCTGTAATTTCCTGCCTCCTCCCTGCTACCATTCTTGTGGAGCGGGATCACATGAGCCCTTCTCCAGTCTTCTGGGACCTCTCCTGTGCTCAGAGACTCATTAAACAGTGCTGATAATGGCTCTACTAGTTCCACCCTTAGCTCCTTTAGTAACCTGGGATGTATGCCATCAGGTCCCATTGCCTTGTCCACCCTGAACTTATCGACTCTTGTAGGACCCTTTCTTTTGTGAAGGGACTAGTGCACACCTCCCTCTCCCCTGTGTCTATGGTGCTGAGCTGTTGGCCCTGCCCTACCTTCTGTTCAGTAAATACTGAGCAGAAGTATCTATTTAAGATAGATGCTTTTACATGGTTCTCCTCTTCACATGCCCCCTTATCCCCTTTGATCTTAACAATACCCTCTCTGGACTTTCTACTTTCACTAATGTATCTATAGAAAGTCTTGTCACCTTCTTTTTACTGTTTGTGCTAGTGCTTCCTCAGTTTGGGCCTTTGCCTGCCTTACTGCCTTCCCTGCTTCCCTTAGGGAAGTTTGGTATTCCTCCCTATCTTCATCCTGCTGCGTTCCCTTATATTTCCTGAAGGTCAGCTTTTTGGCTCTGACCTTTTCAGCTACTGTTTTTGAGAACCAAAGTGGTTTCCCTCCTCTTTTGCACCTCCTTTTCTCTCTAACACAATGGGATGTTGCTTCAAGTATTGCATCCTTAATGCTTGCCCACTTTGCCTGTACCTCCTCACCTGTATTTCTTGTTGACAGGGTTACCTTAACTCTGTTGGCCAGCTTATCAAAGTCAGCTCCTCTGCAGTCCCATATTTTTGCCTTGGAATGGGATGATTTAGTTCTAGTAGCCAAATTGAACCATACCATGTGATGGTCACTGGCCCTCAGGTGACCTTCTACCTGGAGATCTGTGATCCCTTCCCTGTTAATCAGTGCTAGATCTAGGATAGCCCTGTCTCTTGTGGGTTGCTGTACCAGTTGTTTGAGGCCCTCCCCTGCAGGGAATCCACCATGTGTCTAGTTCTGGCAGATGTCCCTGCTGGTATTGACCAATCTGTATCTGTTATGTTGAAGTCTCCCATTATGAGAACTCCCCTTTAGCTGTCATGTTTTGTATTTCTTCTAACAGTAATGTGTCTATGTCCTCCCCCTGGTCTGGAGGCCTGTACACAACCCCAGTTCGTATGGCTGTCCCATTTCTTGTTTCCAAGGTGACCTTGTGTCTATTCTGAATTTCTGTAGCTTTGATATTTTTATTAAATAAAGGGCCACTCCACACCACCTTTTTGCACCTTGGTCTCTTCTGAACAGTACATAGCCAGGTACTGAAGTCTCCCAAGTGTGGTTACTGGTAAACCATGTCTAGCTAATGGCTACTATGTCCAGTTTAGCCTCTGTCATTACTGCCTGCAGGTCTGGGATCTTGTTTCCCAGACTGTGAGCATTCGTGTACATGATTTTCCATTGGCCAGATTTTGGTGTGTTAGTTGTTGGGTGAGGTCTGGCATTTCCCCGTGCATCATATGGGGAGCTGGACCTTTTTCCTTACCTGGTGATGCAAATGAACTACAAACATGCTGAACTCCTGTTTGACCACTAGCTGAGGGGGGAGGGGTGTTCTTCTCATTCGACATATGGGGTGCTGCACCCCTCTCCCCATTTGCTAGTTTAGATATTCTGCAAAGACGTCAGACTTCTGCCCCAATGCACTGACTCCCTCCTCAGTCAGATGCAGTTCATCAAATTTAAACAACTTTCGCTCCCAAAAATGTTGCCAGTTCCCTACAAATTTATGTCCTTTTTCCCGACACCAGCCCTTGAGCCACATGTTTAGCTCCCTTATCGCCCCTTCTCTGACCTTCCGTCCACCTGTCCTCCTCTCCCAGACTGGCAGGATTGCAGAGAAGGAGATGCTGGATGAAATGGATGATAGTTTGTCACCCAGCCTGGTCAGGTGTTCCTTGGTCTCCACAACTGACCGGCTGGCGAGATCATTAGTCTCTATGTGTACCAGGACATCAATGTTTTCTCCTGCTTCCTGAACAATTTTAGGAATGCGGTTGGCGTCTCTCCACACTGATGTACCTGGGAGACATCTGACCATTACCCCTGGCTGGAGATAAATATCATCTCCTCGAATCACGGAGTCTCCTATGATCAGAAGTTTTTTGGATTTCCTTTTTGTTTTGGTTCCTGTTTTGGGCAAGTTTTGTTGTGCTAGCTCCTGTGCTGCAGTGTCCTGCTCTGCAGTGTCCTCTGCCCCTTTGTTTGATTTCAGAGATAGAGGTAGATACCTGTTTGTAGTTTTCATATGGTTTGTGGAAGTGATATGTTGGAGAGCACCGAGTGATAGGGTACCCAATTTGCCCCTCCTAACCACCTGCCAACCTCCTGGACCAACTACCCTCTGCGGTCGAAGTGCCACTGTTGGATGTTGGGGAAATGGCAGGTGGTTCTTATAATATATTTAATCTTGAATATGCAATTTGAGGCACTCAATCTCTGCCCATGCTGCCTGGAGCTGAGCCCTTAGATCTCCCAATGGCCCAACATGTAGGACAGTGTCCTAAATCCTGTAAAACTGCCCTTCTGAAAAGTGTTACACAGTACCTGCAGTTAATGATATCCATTCCAGATAAGTTGCTGGGTTTATAACCTGGTCAGAGTAATTAGAAGGAAGAAAATGAAAGCAAAAGTTTGATTTTGTGTTTTGTTTGTTTTTGTATAACTTGTTATAACAAGTTAAATTACTAGTGCCCCCTGTATATGAGGTCACTGTGTGGATACCCCTCTGATCCACCCTTCCTCCTACAGGAAATGTCGCAACTGTGCTACCCTATTAAAGGAGTGTAGTGTGGGGTGGTTGGGGATGGGGGTGGGTGGCTGGGCCCTTCCCCTGCCGAAAAAGAAGAAGAACCACAGAGAAAAGAAACAAGGAGGTAAGAGCAGAAACAATCAGCCAGCAACAAATGCAGTAGCCCTGAAAGCTTATCTTAATGATAGATAAAACTGTAACACCTGTAAAGCACCACCTGTAATAATTTCACAGAAGATATACCCTGTAAGAAACACTTTGCTACACAGGAAAATAAAGCAGTAACAGAAGATATACCTTGCAAAAGACAATTTGAATCAGAAGATTACAGCAGTAATCTGTAAGCACACACCTGTAGGCACACCCTGTATTAATGCAGCAGAAGGTATACCCAGTGACAACAATTTGACTCAGAGAAAAATAAAGCAATAAAATGTTAGCAACAAACAGTAATAATCCCTGCGAGTACAAAATAAAAATAACAACACACAGTAAATCTGCCTAGCCAAAAGAAGCCTTAATACTTTTCTTTGTTCTGTCCTTTCAAGCAACCTCGAAGAAAAGAGTTCAGATGAAGCTAGATGCCTTGACCAGCAAACCTAGTCTTTCTAGCAGCCACGTCATGTCAAGTAGGATCTGTGGTGATACTATAGGCAGGGAAAAATGTGCAGACAAGGTTGGCCAAGCAGTCCTTATCTGCCAGAAAATTCTATGTTTTTAAGGGAAAGAGTCAGCTGGACAGCAATGGACTCCAGGATGGTGGTGGTGACAGAGCAGGAGCACATTCCTCCACCAGTCCACTACACAACTCCTTCACCATTCTGGTGGGACATGACTGACAGGAGGTGGTACCTGTAGTAGTGGCAGGGAGGATGTGAGGTTTCCCCAAAGGGGAGAATCTAAGGTGGCTGGTCGAGGATGCCAGCAGAAGAATAAATAGCCTCTAGCAAGGACTCAATTGCTAGGGCACAGACATACCATGGCAGGGGGTTGGGGGTTGAACCCCCCCCTGGATGCACATTGTGATTGCCATTTGCGAGCGCCATCTTTTTTTTTTTTTTTTTTTAATTGGTGGATTGCTGCAGGCTGCAGCTGACTATCTCCTGTGCCACTGCCCATAATTCTGCTCTTGGGCATGGGGTGGCGCCGTGGCAATAGTTAGTGTGGCTGTCCACCAGGTCGGGGAATCATGGTATGCAGCCTGTGCAGACTGCACAGTCCACGATGTGGTGGGATGGCACAAGGGGTGGGGAGGAGCAAGGGAGCCCCCGCCATCCCGCTCGGCCCATGTCAGCTGCTCATCAACTTAAAGCCTGCCCCAGAGATCCACCAGCGCCAATACTGATTATCAGCTAAAATTCAGGCCAATCGGTATTGGTTTTCCTCACTCTCTGTGCTCTCCTCCAGCATCCTATTGACAGCACAGCACAGGGTGACAAGACAGTGAGTCTGTGTCTGGTGGTCAGCGAGGAAGGAAGCAACGAAGGAGTCGAGTCTCGAGTGTGTGGATGATTCTTGATTACAGCGTGACTGCGAGCATGCATATTTTTCTTTATTTCGGTGGCTGCCTGCATCAAAAAAAGTCCTTGTAAGGGCTCTCTACTCTGCTTGCAAAAGAGCATAATTCACTAACTGTTCACACTAAGCAAAGTCCCCTCCCTCAGAGTGAAGCAGACTGTGGTGGTCAGCTAAGCTGAGATTGAGAGAGGAGTTCAGACAACAACTCACGCTGCTGTATTTACTGCTGCCTGCCGCTGCTACTGTGCTGCATGCAGGCACACACTAATATTATTTATTACATGTTTTCTTCCCCTCCAGTTCTGACTGTGTTGAGTATAAAAAAATAAAAATAAAATAGTTGAAGTCAGGAGAACAGAAAGAAAGAAGACAGTCTCAGTGTTTGTGTGTGTGTTGGGGGGCAGAAAGAGTACAGAGTAGACAAAGGACTGAGGGCAAGGCTCGCACAGGGAGTGAGGGGAGTGTGGACAGAGTGTGACTGGCTGCTGTCTGTTTCTCTGGGACAGATTGTCATACCTCTCAACCGTACCACATTACGAGGAACGTTCCTCATTTTACTTCACAAAAGCTCCCTGTTCCACATTGTTGCAGCATGGAACAAGATCCCATGCCTGCGTGAGAAAATGCTGCTACTGCACATGCGCAGGATTTGGGCACCAGCTTTTAAATGTATTTTGCGCCAGAATGAGCCTTCGGTTTTTATTTGTAAACACCACCAAAGATTTGGAATACCATTCTGTTATGGATTAACAGTTTTTTAGCATGCTAATGTTAAAAATGTGCAGGTCAGGACAGCATTCCTCGTAAATGCACATTCTTAGCATGGAAAGGCTTCCAGGGCATGGGGATTTTAAGCCGGGACACCAGTAATGTAAATAGTTTGTAAATTATGAAAATTGGTAAGCTGATCACTTTTTCTTTTATTTGCAGGCATTCTACAGTCACCTCTTCACAATTATGTGGCTGTAGAATGTCAGATGGAAATTTTGCACAAAACGAGGGGCAAAGCTGACAGTGCCCCTTTAACATTTTAAAGCAAAAATCTATAGTAAATGATGCAAAAAATATATTATTCAATTAATAACAGACTTTCTGAACATAAATGCAAACATTTTAAAAGTGTTCTGAGCTTCTTAGGAAAAGAGCTGATTAAGTGTTCCACATTTTGCTCATTTGTTCCACATTCTGAGAGTCGATGTTCCACATTTGGGGGACAAAAGGTTGCGAGGTATGGATTGTGTGAGGAGTGAGGCTAGTGCTGCAGTAAGGGAAGACCCAGCCCAGGCCATCTGGCTGGCTGCTTGGCTGGTACTGCTTGTTTCGTGTTGTCTGTTGTACATAAAATAGAGAGATAAACAATGAAGCCTGGCCTGCCTACCATATTTCTTCTAATTGGAGCGCACTTTTCTGATTCTGCTCTGTCTGGCTGCAGTGCACTACTGCTGCACAGTGTAGAAAAGAGAGAGAGAGAGAGAGAGACAAGCGCAATACAGTCAGACTTAATGAAAGAACATTAGTGATTTGAACTAGACTAGCCTAGTAACATTACAAGGGTGTAAGTCTCGGCCAGCCAACCAACCCAGCCTACCAGAAGATTTATTCTGATTAAGCTGAGCCCGGGCTGAGACCCGGTCAGAGCACATTCTGTCTTCTGCAGTGCACTTACTCTGTGTGTGTGTGTGTGTGTGTGTGTGTGTGTGTGTGTGGTGTACTGTGTAGAAGAGAGAGAGAGAGAGACTTAAGAGAGACTGAGAAATATAGCATATAGACAACAGACTATAGAGAATTAGAGCCCTACAGAAGAAAGAACAAAAGGTGAACTAGTCAAGACTCCCTTTCAGATTGATTTTGATTAAACAAGCACCGTCTCTCTGGGCACTGCACCTGTTTTGTAAAGAAGAGAGACTTCACATTCAGAGAGAGAGACAGATAGAGATAAGACAGACAGTATATAGACTTAAAGAAATAATAATATAAAGGGAAGTGTAGTCTGCCTGCAGCCTGCCAGATTTATTCTGATTAACCAGAGAGCGTAGCACATACTGCAGTTCACTTACTGTAGAGGACAGAGAGTCAGAGAGACTTAAAGTTCAGAAGGAGAAAAAGAGAAGAGAGAGATATTAGTAGACATAGATAGCATAGGGAATAGACAGACACTGAAAGAAATAACTAAAATAAAGTTAAAGTCTGCCTGCAGCCTGCCTGCCAAAATCCAGATTTATTCTGATTAAACTGAGAGAGCACTGTGTGTCTGTGCACCGACTGTCTTACTATGTAAAGAAGAGAGGAAGACTTCAAGTTCAGAGTGAAAGAGATAGATAGACTTGTCTTCTTGATAAAAAGGGAGGATATGTTTTAAAAAGCAATTTCCTAACCTAATCCCACCTGGCTGAGTGCTGACCCATCCTGTTCCAGCCCTTGCCATCAGATTTTTCTGATTAAATTAGAGCACACTTCCAATTCTGCACTGTGTGTGTGTGTATAATAATAACTGGAATGTGTGTGTGGTGTAATAACTGGAATATGTGTGTGTGTGATAACTGGACTCTGTGTGTGGTGTAATAACTGGAATGTGTGTGTGTAATAACTGGAATGTGTGTGTGGTGTAATAACTGGAATGTGTGTGTGTGTGTGATAACTGGAATCTGTGTATGGTGTAATAATTCCAATGTGTGTGTGGTGTAATAACTGGAATGTGTGTGTAATAACTGGAATGTGTGTGTGTGGTGTAATAACTGGAATGTGTGTGGTGTAATAACTGGAATGTGTGTGTAGTGTAATAACTGGAATGTGTGTGTAGTGTAATAGAAAATAGGGATACTTCGGAGATAGAGCTACTAGTAGTAGGAGGACTTGAGAGAGAGAGAGAGAGAGAGAGAGAGAGAGAGACATAGTAGGAGAAGGAGGAGGACTACTCAGAGTAGAGACTGAGAGCGAGTGAGCAAGGTAACTTCAGGGAAGAGAAGACACCTAGGCTGTCCTGGTGGATTGAAAAGTAAGAAACAGCAGAGAAGACAAGAGACAAGTTACCTTTTTCACAAAAACAATTTTATTAAAGAGACAAGTTAGAATTCTCCAAACTTGTTAACTAGTTTTCTAACTGAACTCAGTCTACATCTGCTTAATTGTTATTCTTATTAGCACTCCACAGCACAGTGCTGCCCTAAGGTTTGTTTCTGATTCCCAAATATTTTCAGTTTTATTCCTGTCCCTCTCAGACTTTTGAAAAGCCGTGTTGTACTACTGTTGTTGGTTGGTCGTCTCACACTGGCTGGCACATTACTGCTCTGTGCCTGCTGTATCTGCTTATTCGTGTTCTTTGAAAATTTCTGGTATAAGAAAAGAAAAGAAATAGTTAATATTTAAGTAAGAAAAACATATAATTCTCTTTCTCTCCAGTTCCACACTTGAGTAACGAGTTTATAAGTTGGCACTGTCACTCTTTCTCAGCCTGTGCACAACTGCATACTATATCAAACAGGATGGAGTGCAGACCAGACTAATCAGTCAGTAGTGTGTAGTATATAGTGTCCTGACTGACCAGTACAAAAAGAAATGCACTAGTGCCATCCGATACATACCATAACACTCATTCAGTGTGACCCTGAGCGGCTGAGCCTGACCCACCCAGCCAGAGGCCAGACGAGTCAGACAACCCTTACTCTAGTCTCATGGTAGTAAAGTAAAAAAAATACAAAAAGAAAAAATCAAAATGAAAAGGCAAATCTCTCTGCTTGATATGTATAGTGCAAGAGGAAAGAAAGCTAAGTCCATTGCTGAAAATGCGGTCAATGAAGCAGGATGTGTGGATGTGGAAAGCACTCTTGTTTCCACAACAGTTGAAACTGAAGCTGTAAATGAAGTGCATTCACATTGTGATTCTGAATCTGAAAGCACTTCTGGCTCTGATGCAGTGGTGGTGACCACGTCGACTACTGACTCTTTGATTTCATCCACCTCCGCATTCACACCCACATGCTGCAGACCACCACCACCCGGTCATACTACACCTAGTGCTTGGGCCAGGAACTATATAAGTACAGACCACCACCCTGTCATACCACACCTAGTGCTCGAGTCGGGAACGATATAAAGGAATACATAGGGAGGATAAGACTTACTGATGAGGAATGGTTTAAAATGATGAATGCATTGCATAAATCGCACAGTGATTACAAGTTTCCTGCAAGTGGCAAGAGAAATCTCCGCTTCCAACACCACTGGCTCTTGCAGTACAATTGGCTTGCATATTTGTCTATGACAGATGGTGCTTACTGTAAAATATGTGTTGCTTTCTGCAATGACGAAGTAGGTAAAGGAAGTCATCAGTGTCTTGGACAGTTTGTCTGTGAACCTTTAAGAAACTGGAAAAAAGCTAAAGAGCTTTTTGACCTACATTCTTGTACTGAGTATCATAAAAATAGCTCAGTGAAAGCCAAACATTTTTGTCACATCTCAAGAGGTGAATCAATAGCAATTACAGAACAAATAGACTCTTATCAAAAGGCTATAGCAATACAGAACCGTAATAAGATACTTGCTGTGATAGATACAATAATTTTGCGCGGTCGCCAGGAGATTGCACTCCATGGAAATGAAGATTCAGGGCCCCTGACACTTGAAGACCTGATAAAAAATTATGGGAATTTCAGAACTCTAATTCAGTATAGAGCAAATCACGGAGATGAAGTGCTCCGAAAACCATTACAAAATAATTCAAGTCACGCCACGTATCTTAGCCCTAAAATCCAGAACGGAATTATTGAGATCATTAGAGATATCATGATTGAGAAAATAGTTACAAGAATAAAAACTGCAGTCCCTTTGCAGTTTTAGCTGATGAAACAACAGATGTAGGTGTAACCCCTCTACAAATGGGGGTTCCCGAAAAGTCTTCCTTGGGTATGCGTAAATGGCCACTGCCAGGCTGGTGTCATGTGCCTTAGTGGTTTAAAAACATTTGTGTGAGAATGCCTTAATGCCTCTGTGCTTTGTCTCTTTAAGAGATGCCTATAACGTGGTGCTTATTTAATCTGGGAGGGGGCTGAGGGTTTCTATGCTCAAGTCCCACCCGGGCTGCCAGATAATCACTCTGTTCTGCCATCGCTATTTGCGCATAGTGAGCTCTGTTAGAAGCTGTACTTATTTGCTGATTATCTATTAGAATAGTAATGATATGATAGTTTATCTAACCTGCCTTTTTTGCATCATGGACAGTTCTGTTTATCACCACCATCTTGGTCCTGGACTGACAGAATGGGCCAATCAGTACCTTGGGGACTCTAAAATAGAGCCTGTCCCCAGGGGTCTTGTGGGACCAAAACTCTGTAGGAATTGTAGTTCTGGGCTTTTGGCACCTAAATGGACCTGGTGGGGGAGCCCTTGAACTGACTGACAAACAGATCAGCTAACCGAACCTTTTCGATCCTGGGGAAAGTCCCAGACTGCTTGCCGCTACAGTCAGTCTGAGTTGGGAAGAGAAAGAGTGAACAGCTTGAGAGAGTCGAGCAGCGGTTTCTGCATAGTTTGCGCTGGAGAACCATGGAAGAGCTGAGTATTGGGCTGCCTATGGCCTGTTGTACCTGAGAGGGAATTCCTGAACATTTCAGACTGAATTCAAACTGGAGAGGAAATAAAGCCACTGAACTGTGACCGGGCTCACTACCTGAAGAAGACCGAAGATTTGCTGAATGCGATCGGCCTGTCAGGACTTTCAATTGCTGCTGGAGTCCCGGTTTGGCGCAGAGACTCTGTAATTGCAACCAGACTGCCAACCGCCTGGTATAGTAGTGATTTCCTTAATATAAATGTGCTGTGTGCTGCTAGTGGGTTGCAATTTGGTTCCCCACTGTGTGCTGAACTGTGTTTTGCTTGCTGAAGGCTGCATCCAGCTCCACCGGACTGAATCCACATTCATCTCCACTTGGCTGGGGGTCCTGCCACACTGGCCCAGCCAGGCTACTCAAACCACAGGGAAAACCATCAATGAGAGACCTGCCTGGGGATCAGCTCCCTGCTCAATGCTCTGAACAGGAACGACACCTTGGTGATTCGTGTGGGCCCTGCTTCTCCTGGCACTCCAGCTCATCAACCTGCAGTCTCAATTTCATCCTGCCTGTATTCTGTATTGGGTATCATGAGCAAACATCAGGGTAGCTCCCTGCAACAACAGCTAAATCTAAAGTGTTGTCATCTGAATGCCTTTTTGTCTTTTCTTTCATGAACTGAGCCCTCCAGCTCTGGAGTACAAATAGTGTGTGTTGTGCATGTTGCTTTCTTCCATTACAGGCCAACCAGCTGCGACACCGGCCTACCCTGGGCAACATTCCTGACTAGCCCGCCCTTTTTCTACCTGGGTACCCAGAGTGTGTGACTGTGTTGAGGGACTAAATAATGCATGCTATAATTGCCTGACTAGATCAGTTTTTGAATCAATCAACCTGAGTACGCCCCTCCCTTGTTCAAGTCCCCTGAACAAATCAGATCTAACTCTGTTTGCATATAATTTGACTGAGATCCCAGTTTGTACCAGAAACACTGTACTGTTGTTATTTGCTGTGCCTAACCCTGTTTCACAGGAGGTCTCCAGGGTCAAACTGGTGGAACCAGCCCTGGTGGTAAGTGCAAACAGTGTGGGGATTTGTATGCTGAATAGGGGCTACTGTGAAAGTGTTTATTGCATATTGTCTAGGCCACTACAGGAGAAAGAGGGGGGGTTACAGTGTCCCGAGGGCTGTACCCAGGTTAGCCTTGCTACCAACAACCCTGCCCTCTGGGTGGAGGCACTCGTTTCAGTACCCAGGCCCCTTAACCCACAGCTAGCCATGCAGACAGGGGTAGCAGCCCTTGGGATAGCGCCACCTAGGGGTTACATTTTGGAGGCACCACTGGGATTAGCACCTTCTAGTGGCCAGAAGTGGATACCACAACCCCACATCCCAAAATTGTGACAGAATGGAGGTTCTTGCTATGCCTAAGCTTAAGATTGCCCCCCCCATAAGCTGTTAGTGCACCGTATGCTGGGGTGGAGTGAGGCTGAGGGGGTAGACCCTCAACAGGCCTTCCTGTTAATGGATTCCCATTGGGGACCACTAATTCTGTCATTGTAGAGACTGTCAAGCAAGTTAAGTGTTTGGTAAAGGTTGAAGTGAAGGGGAGGGGAGGGATTCGGACCTGTTTGAGCAAACCATGGTGGTCCTCCTCTCTTGTAGCTTTCCCATAGATCCAGAGAAGGTGCCCCCTATTATTATGCCTGAAGGGTCCCAGGAGGGGTGGAGAGTCATTCATTTGCACAGTGATCTGGCTATCCATGGGGTGTCCCCCAGCATAGAGGGGTTCAGAGATAAGCTGCTTCGGAGCCACCCAAGAGTTAATAAAGATGTTAGATCTTTCTGATGAAACCATTCCATTACAGTCTCCCATAGTGTTTCCTGCCTCCCTTAGGGGCCCACCTATGGTCACCTCTCCCATAGTAATGCCATCCGTACATCTGGACTCTTGCCGTAGGCTTAGACTCTTCTTGGGCACAGTCCCAATGCCCATAGGAGAGGATGACCTGGAATCATTGATGGACTATGCCACACCCCTGGTCCAGGAGTGGCAGTGCTCCGAGGGGGAGAAATGAAAGAGACTCATGGAAAGTTTGAGGGGTCCTGCACTGGAGGCCATTCACTTTCTCTGATCGACCAGCCTAGAGGCCACTGTTGCCGAGTACCTCTCTGCATTGGAGGGGGGTTTTGGTAGCACCAAGTCTGGGGATGATTTGTTGTCTAAATTTAAATCTGCAAAGCAATGGAAGAATGAGAAGTTGTCTATATTTGTTACCAGGATTCAGAGGGCTCTGCAGAGGGCTCACAGGAAAGGAGGGGTGCCTCCTAGTGAACTGAATCGGGTCAGGTTAGACCATATTCTCAAATCAGCAAGGTACTCTAGTGTGATGATGCTAAAACTTAAATTGCAAGATAGGAAGACTAACCCTCCCAAGTATTGTCACCTCATGAAAGAGATTTGTGAAGCAGAGAATGATGAAGAGGGATGGGAGCCCTATGCTGGGGTTGCCCGTACCTGCCAGACCCCTGAGAGAAGTGACGAGACTGAGGTACAGCAGATGAGAGAACTGATTAAAGAATTGACAGAGTTGAGAGTCAGTCAACAAGCCACCAAGGCAGCCAGAGATACTAACCTCTATCAGGCAACTCCTGAGTCAAAGAGCGAGGTCCCGCCTGGTGGGGTGGGGGTGCATGTCATCTCTTCTGAAACCCGGACTGAGGGTAATCTACTGGAAGAAGTATGAGAGTTGAGGGCCCTGGCGGGGGACCTATTATGAGCCACACAAACCACTAACCTCTGTGGAAGTCCAGAGGGCCAAGAAAGCAAGTCACAAGTCAAAGAAGGGCCCCAAGGTGCCCCTAACATACCCAAGCAGGGAGACGGCATGCTACCACTCAGAGACTTTAGAGAACCCATCTTTTGTTACCACTGCAGGGAGGACAGGCACACCTGGTTCACCTGCCGCTCACCAGAGAATTTGAGAAAAGTTACTGTTAGGCAACTGGCCTTGATTCGACAGAATAACACCCAGCCACAAGGTGGGGCTGCCCAGAAAAGTTACTCATCCAAGGCAGCTGCCAAGTCGACATCCAAGTCTGTGTCACCTGAGTGGTCCAAGGTGGTGGCCCTTCAATGGAAACTACAGTGATGTTGAATGGTGTGTCCACCCAGGCCATGCTTGACAGTGGATCTCAAGTAACTATAGTATTCCAAGATTGGTACCAGAAGCATCTGCCTGATGTGCCCCTACAACCCTTGGAAGGCTTGCATGTGTCGGGGTTGAGCGAGAAGTCCTAGCCGTACTCGGGGTATATTCAGATCTGGCTGTCCTTCCCTACTTTCGTGGCCAGGGTAGATGAGCAAGTCGAGACACTTGCCTTAGTGTGTCCCCCCCACCGGACTGT
Source organism: Neoceratodus forsteri (assembly GCA_016271365.2). Classification (NCBI taxonomy): domain Eukaryota; kingdom Metazoa; phylum Chordata; order Ceratodontiformes; family Ceratodontidae; genus Neoceratodus; species Neoceratodus forsteri. Next base: position 1,101,440,056 of record CM028135.1, on the reverse strand, counting down.
ATGATGGGGTTCCCCTGTTAATTGGAACAAACACCCATATGTTTGGGAGACTGGCACAACTTTGTCATGAAAAGTAAGGGCAATAGACTGGGCAAGCCCTAAGAATTCCAGCCTTAATTAAATGGGTGTATGACTTACAGCAGAAACCTGATGAAGCGGACCGAGATGAGCCTGTGGGGATCGTGTGGAAGAAGGATTCTGAATCACTGGTGCTAGCACCTAATGCTCAGTGTACCATTCACGGGGAGGTCCAACTTAAGAAGGATGTGAAGAACAAAATATTAATGTTAGATGCCCCAGGTGAAGGAAAGTTGCCAGAGGGGCTAATGGTTAAACCCAGCATCCTACCTGCCTGTGCCCATGCCTATACATGATGAGTAATGGTCCAGATTCAAAATGTGTCCGAATGGGATGTCCGAATGAACAGAGGGTGCACCCTAGCTACAATACACTGCACAGACACAGCAGTGTTACCCAGCAACAAACATTCTGGCGAGAAGGAAAGGGTGATCCCAAACCTATTTGACTTCGGTGATTCTCCTCTATCAGCCAAATGGAAGACCCGAATCAGCAGGAAACTCGCCCAGAGAGACCAAGTGTTTTCGTTAAAAGAATGGTGCATAGGATGTGTCCGTGGTGCAGAGCACAACATATGCCTGCATGATGACCAACCCTTTCGAGAGAGATCCAGATGCCTCGCCCCAGCGGACATAGATAATGTTAGGAGGCACCTGCAGGAGATGCTCGCTGCTGGCATGATACAAGAATCAAGAAGCCCATATGCCTCTCCCATTGTGGTTGTGCATAAAAAGAATGGGTCCATGAGGATATGTGTTGATTATCGAACCCTGAACCGGCGGACCGTCCCAGATCAATACACCATACCCCGTATACAAGATGCCCTGAACTGCCTGAATGGGAGCAAATGGTTCTTGGTATTGGATCTTCGCAGCGGATATTACCAGATTCCGATGGCCTCGGAGGACTGGGAGAAAATAGCCTTCATCTGTCCTTTGGGGTTCTATGAATTCCTGAGAATGCCACAGGGGATGTCGGGTGCCCCAGCCACCTTTCAGAGATTGATTGTGTGGTGGGAGATATGAACCTGCTGGAATGTCTAGTGTACTTAGATGATGTCATTGTTTTCAGACGCATGTTAGAGGAGCATGAGACCAGACTGTTTAAAGTTCTAGATCGATTGGAAGAATTCGGCTTCAAGCTGTCCACTGACAAGTGCCAGTTTTTTCAAACATCCGTGAAATATGTGAGGTACATAGTATCTACAGAAGGCATATAGACAGATCCCAGCAAGGTTGAATCGCTGACTACTTGGCCCCAGCCCCATAACTTGAAAGAACTACAATGTTTCCTGGGGTTCTGCGGCAACTACCGCAGGTTCATCAAGGACTATTCAAAGGTGATTCGACCGCTCCTGAATCTTGGTTACTTGGTTACTTGGTTGAAAGGACAAAAGAAAGCCGAGGCCCATCAAGATTGTCCTCCACATGTGTGGATCATTGTTGTGATACTATCTGGCTAGCCAATTATCTAGTTTCATTTTAAAAGTTGTAACGGTAATTGCATCAATAATGTCTTGTGGGAGAGTATTCCATAGACGGGGAGTTCTTAGAGAAAAAATGTTGTCTTTTATTAGTGTTACATTTAACGATATCCAATTGTTTGTTATTTAGCCTTGGTCCGATTTTTCTGGAAGAGAATGATATGCCACATTGTCTCATCAAGATGGGTGATTTAATAATCTTAAAAAGTTGTAGTAAATCGCCTCTTGTTCTTCTCAATTTAAGGGAATGCAAATCTATCTTTTGTAGTCTGGACTCATAGTCCAGATGTGCTAAATGAGGAATAATTTTTGTAGCTCTACTCTGAATCCTCTCAACTCTGTCTACATCCTTAATGAGGTAAGGACTCCAAAAAGGGGAGCCATAATCAAGGTAGGGCCTAACGTGAGATCTATACAAAGTAATGATGCACTGTTCGGTTTTAGAAACAAATGTGCAGTTAATCCTTCGAAGAAGAGCATTGGCTTGATTAGCGATTCTGTTGCAATGAGAAAATGGGGTAAGTTTATTGTTTACTAGAATCCCGAGATCTTTTTCTAGACAGGAAACCTTAATATTAATGTTGTTCAGTGTGTATACCTGTTTAGGGTTATTTTTCCCCATATGTAAAACAGTGTATTTAGACACATTAAAGTCCATTTTATTGGTAAGAGCCCAGTGTTCAATTGATGCAAGATCAGTTAATATTGTCTGTATATTGGCTACATTGTTAACAGCACCCCTTAGCTTAGTATCATCTGCAAACTTCATAAGAATGTTAGTTGAGTGGATTTTCATATCGCTAATGAAAATATTGAACAGGGTGGGTCCAAGGACGGAGTCCTGGGGATCACCACTCGTCACTCTACCCAGGTCTGACATAGTGCCATTGACCCGGACCCTCTGAAATCGATTGGTCAGCCAGCTTTTTATCCATAACACTAGTGTTGCCGAAAAGCCTAAGTGAGTAAGTTTGTTAATCAAAATAGCATGTGATACTTTGTCGAAGGCTTTACTATAATCTAATAAGATGACATCAGTAGGAATGTTTAAGTCGAGGTTCAAGCTTATGGAATTATAGAAGGACAACAAACTTGTAGTGCAAGACAAACCAGTTCTAAATCCATGTTTAGTGATGTCAGTAATGTTTAAAGATTCTATTTCTTTTTCTAAATGTATTTTGATTACTTTTTCCAGTAATTTACAGGGAATTGAGGTTAAACTGATTGGACGGTAGTTATCAACTTTTGAATGCGAGCCCTGTTTAAAAATGGGAGTTACTATTGCCGTTAACCAGTCAAAGGGAACCATGGATTCTTGGAGAGATTTATTAAAGATAATTGTAAGTGGTAGAGTAATTGTGTCTTTAACTCCCAAGAGGAATTTGGAACCAATATCATTGGGGTCGGGACTAGCGTTTTTTTTAAAAGTTAATAGTAATTTATAAATGTCATTCTGTAGTACCTTGTAATCTATATTACCTAATGGGAGATTGTTAGAGGGGGGTGGAGATGAGTCCTGAGTAAATACTGATAAAAAATAGTTATTTAACATAGAGGCTGTGATGAAGTCAGAGGATATTACTGTATTGTTTATTTTTAAGGGGCCAATTATTTTACTGTTTCCCTTTTTACTGTTTAGATAGGCATAGAGTGATTTGTGTGTGTCTTTAGTGTGTGCAATACGGAATTCTAGGTTTCTTTTGGCTTCCAATATTAATTTTTTAAGAATTTTAACTGATTCCCTGTATTGAGTTAATAGTTCATTATTAGTATTCATGGGGGAATTTTTTAGTAGTGAAAATAACTTACGTTTACGTGAAATTTGTTTTTTAATAGATGAGTTAAACCATGGTGGGATTTTACCTTTACTATTATATGTATGCTTATCAGGAACGTACTGATGTTCAAGTATCTGTATTTGTGCTTTTAAAAAATCCCATGATTCATTAGTGTTGAGAGATGATAAGGTGTGTATCCAATCAATATTGCTTAGATGGTCATTTATCTTTTGAAAATCAGCTCATTCATAGTGTTTAATTGTTTGTTTATTTAATACTGAGCGTTGAGATAATGGAATAGTAAGGAATATTGACATGTGGTCACTATTGCCAAGAGGTTCAGATATTTGTAAATTATTCACAGGGATGTCTAGACTTGTTATAACAAGGTCCAGGATGTTACTACCCCGGGTAGGTTCTTTGACTAGTTGATACAGTCCCAGGTCAATAATGGTTGTGAGAAAATTATTGTCATAATTATTAGAGCCCATTACAGTATCCCAGTTAATGGTTGGTAGATTAAAGTCGCTTAAAATTAGGACAGGGCTATTGGCCCACCAACCGCAAATACAAAAAAGGGGCTATCAAAGAACCCGAGAAAGTGTATTTCTGAACAGGTGAATCTTATGGGCCCCTTTGGACACCTGAATGTGAAGCAGCCTTCTACGAAGTCATATACCAGCTCACCCACGCCCCCATCCTCACCTATGCTGACCCTACCAAGCCCTATGTGCTGCATACAGGCGCTAGTCTGCAGATCCTAGGAGCTGTGCTGTATCAAGACCATGAGGATGGTTTGAGACCAGTAGCTTTTGCCAGTAGGAGCTTGACCCCATCAGAGTGAAACTATCCTGTGCACAAGTTGGAGTTCCTCATCCTAAAATGGGCCATAGTTGACCAGTTTCATGAGTACCTCTATGGGGCAAAGATAGTAGTGAAGACTGACAATAACCCATTGACCTATGTGCAGACTTCAGCTCAATTGGACGCCACTGGGCACCATTGGCTTGCTACCTTATCAAATTATGATTACACTATCGAATACAGACCGGGACTAAACCACATTGATGCTGATGCCCTGTCACAAAGGCCAGCTTCTAAAAGTAATTGGGTCAGATTGTCCGAACCTGACACCAGAGCATTATGCCAAAAGTTTGACAGAGATGAACAGATGTCTGAGGACACAGTGGGCTGTCTTGTAGATTTCTGGGGCCCTCCTGATACCTGCATACCAGATGCTTAGTGCCACTTCTCTGCTCTAGATATTAGTGCACTACCTCAATTTGACAATGACAGCATTCAGTGGGCTCAATCCCAAGATCCTTTGATTCAGCCAGCACTTGGTGCCCTGTGTGCGGGGGAAAGATGTGTCTAAGTTGCGTTACCCCGACTTGCAAACTGCTCTATTGTTCGAAGAAGGCCCTAGATTAAAGTTGCACAATCAGCTGTTGTACAGGGAGACAGTGGATCATCGTGGCCAAGTAGACAAGCAACAATTGGTCCTGCCCACGGCGTTTAAATAGCTGGTACTGAGGTCCCTCCACAGTCGCATGGGGCAACTTGGTATTGACAGAACTCTCAATTTGGTGCAATCCCAATTCTATTGGCCAAAGATGGGGGCAGATGTTGAGCACCATGTCACGACTTGCCGTTGCCTCCAAAGGAAAGCTCTGCCTCAAAAGGCTGCCCCCCTTATCAATATCACTACCAGTGCCCCCATGGAGCTAGTCTGTATAGATTTCTTGGCTTAGAACCTGACCAAAAGAACACTGGCAATGTGTTGGTGGCTACCGATCATTTTACACGATATGCACAAGCCTTCCCGACTAAAGATCAAAAGGCCTCTACCGTGGCCAAGGTGCTAGTAGAAAAATTATTTGTCCACTATGGTGTCCTCCAGTGAATCCATTCTGACCAGCGTAGAGACACCAGGGCAGAGACTTCGAGAGTAGGTTAATCAAAGAAATGCTTTCCCAGTGGGGGGGTTGGGAAGTCAAGAACCACCCCCTATCACCCGCAGGGGGACCGTCAACCAGAACTCTTTAACCGCACCCTTCTGGACATGTTGGGTACTCTCCATCCTAGAGACAAGTTCAAGTGGAGTCAGTAGATTAGCACCTTGGTACACACCTACAATTGCACCAAAAGTGATGCCACCGGATACTCTCCCTATTGACTCATGTTTGGGAGGGAAGCCCGGCTGCCAGTAGAAGTTTGCTTTGGGGTCTCCCTGGATGGGATCCAAGCTGAGAACTACTTACAATATGTACAGAAATTGAAAGCTCAATTGAACCATGCATACCAACTGGCTCAAACAATGGCTGTCAAGAGAAACCTTGCCAAGAAGGAGAGGCACGACAAGAAAGTGAAGGCTCAAGAGCTATTGCCCAGTGACTGTATGTTGCTGCACAATTTGGGACTACATGGAAAGCATAAAATTGCTGACAGGTGGCACCATCTACCTCACATAGTAGTTGGCAAATTGGATGACCTACCGGTGTACAAAGTGCGTCCTGAGAATAATTCCAAAGCTGTCAAAACCATGCACTGTAATCACTTATTGCCCATCAGTCAAGTTATTATTGTTGCTGAGCCAGCAGACATTGCCTCCCCTGGGCCAGTGACTCATGCTGCTGCAAAAAAGAGACAGAGTCTACTTGCCCCAGTAGTTACAGATTCAAGACTTTGCCCGCAGCAGGCCCAGAATGATAATGACTGTCAGTCCACCTCTGATGATAGTGAGTGTGATAATGCCTATTACCTCTCCTATGAACTGAGTCAGCCATTTTGAGGTAACCCTATGGCCAATTGTGGGGATGAAGCTGGGCCTTCAGGACTGCATAACCCCCAAGCTTCTTCCCTGGATCCAGTGCCCCCTGAAAGTGAGGTACAAAGTAGCACATCTGAGGTTGCGGATTCTCTGTGTCTTATAGAACTGTTTGACTTGCCTGAAGAAGGGGCTGATGGTTTGAGTCTCCCTGGTGACATACCAGAACTTGAAGAACAATATGGAAGTGTTGACAGCACCCCTCCAGTGCCATGAAGTCTAACTGTGCCAGACTCTCCTCAGAATGAGCAACCTGGGCAATCATCAGAAGATAATAATGAGCAAAGTGTTTTGGAGACAGAGTCTGCAGAGCCCAGAGCTGATAATGTTCCCAATCTGGACATTTCAGCCAGTGCAGAGGAATCCCTCACCACAAGAGAAGAAATCAGTGCCAGTATTGACTGCCCAAAGCCTGTGTCTATTCCCCCCAGAAAATCAGGGTGACCTGTCAAGCCAGTGCTACGTTTTAGTTATGATTCTCTTGGGAGACCAGTGGATTTGCCTGTCAATGTGGTTCACAAAGGAGTTTATGTCTCTCAAAGCTCACTGCCCAAACTGAGCTTGACGGCCAACCCCAGGTTACTTGTTCTTTCTTCTCAATATGGTGCCCCTGCCCCATCCAGCCCCAAGTTAGCTGATAGGGAAGGGCCCCCTCTTACACTGTTTAATGTACAAGAAGTTATAACATGAATCAGTATTGTGATGTTACTAGTCTGTTAATCATAGTGGAAATAGTATTACATATATGAAACATGCATAACTATTGTCAATATGGATATAGTATTGTAATGTGTAGTGAAAATGTATAGTAATGTGATAAGTTTACGTTAACTGATGCATCAAATGTTGTTTGCATAGCACTCTAGTGTCACGTATGTCTTGTCTATATTGATTCTTCAGTATTGTGATGGTACAGACTTGACGTGGATGCCAAGTTTTCTCCAGGCAGGGAAGGGTGTAACCCCCTACAAATGGGTGTTCCTGAAAAGTCTTACTTGAGCTTGCCTAAATACTCACTGTCAGGCTGGTGTCCTGTGTCTTAGTGGTTTAAAAACATTTGTGTGAGAGTGCCTTAATGCCTCTGTGCTTTGTCTCTTTAAGAGCTGCCAATAACGTGGTGCTTATTTAATCTGGGAGGGGGCTGAGTATTTCTATGCTTGAGTCCTGCCCAGGCTGCCAGATAATCGCTCTGTTCTGCCATCGCTATTTGAGCATAGCGAGCTCTGTTAGAAGCTGTGTTTATTTGCTGATTATTTATTAGAGTAGTAATGATATGGTAGTTTGTCTAACCTGCCTTCTTTGCAGCATGGACAGTTCTGTTTATCACCACCATCCTGGTCCTGGACTGCCAGAATGGACCAATCAGTACCTTGGGGATTCTAAAATGGAGCCCGTTCCCAGGGGTCTTGTGGGACCAAAACTCTGTAGAAATTGTAGTTCTGAGCTTTTGCGCCCAAATGGACCTGGAAGAGGAAGCCCTTGAACTGACTGACAGACAGATCAGCCAACTGAACCTTTTCGATCCTGGGGAAAGTCCCACGCTGCTTACAGCTACATTCAGTCTGAGTTGGGAAGAGAAAGAGAGAACAGCTCGAGAGAGTCGAGCAGCAGTTTCCACATAGTTTGCATGGGAGAACCGTGGAAGGGCTGAGTACTGGCCTGCCTGCCGGCCAGTTGTACCTGAGAGGGAATTTGTGAACAGTTTGGACTGAATCTGAACTGGAGAGGAATTAAAGCCACTGAATTGTGACCAGGCTCTCTACCCGAAGAAGACCGAAGATTTGCTGAACGCGATCGGCCTGTCAGGACTTTCAGTTGCTGCTGGAGTCCCAGTTTGGCACAGAGACTCTATAATTGCGACCAGACTGCCATCCGCCTGGTACAGTTGTGATTTCCTTAATATAAATGTGCTGTGTGCTGCTAGTGGGTCGCAATTTGGTTCCCCACTGTGTGCTGAACTGTGTTCTGCTTGCTGGAAGCTGCATCCAGCTCCACCGGACTGAATCCACATTCATCTCCACTTGGCTGGGGGTCCTGCCACACTGGCCCAGCCAGGTTACTCAAACCACAGGGAAAACCATCAATGAGAGACCTGCCTGGGGATCAGCCCCCTGCTCAATGCTCTGAACAGGAACGACACCTCGGTGATTCGTGTGGGCCCTGCTTCTCCTGGCACTCCAGCTCATCAACCTGCAGTCTCAATTTCGTCCTGCCTGTATTCTATATTGGGTATTGTGAGTAAACATCAGGGTAGCTCCCTGCAACAACAGCTAAATCTAAAGTGTTGTCATCTGATTGCCTTGTTGTCTTTTCCTTCACGGACTGAGCCCTCCGGCTGCGGAGTACAAATAGTATGTGTTGTGCATGTTGCTTTCTTCCATTACAGGGCCCCAACCAGCTGTGACACCGGCCTACCCCGGGCAACGTTCCTGGCTAGCCCACCCTTTTCCTACCTGGGTACCCAGAGTGTGTGACTGTGTTGAGGGACTAAAAAGTGCATGCATAATTGCCTGACTAGATCAGTTATAGAATCAATCAACCTGATTATGCCCCTCCCTTGTTCCAATCCCCTGAATAAATCAGATCTAACTGTGTTTGTTATTAGCTATGCCTAACCTTGTTTTACAGGGGGTCTCCTGGGTCGAACTGGTGGAACCAGCCCTGGTGGTAAGTGCAAACAGTGTGGGGATTTGTATGCTGAATAGGGGCTACTGTGAAAGTGTTTATTCCATATTGTCTAGGCCACTAGAGGGGAAAGAGGGGGGTTACAGTGTCTTGGAGGGCTGTACCCAGGTTAGCCTTGCTACTAACAACCCTGTCCTCTGGGTGGAGGCACTCATTTCAGTACCCAGGCCCCTTAACCTGCAGCTAGCCACGCAGGCAGTGGTAGTAGCCCTTGGGATAGTGCCACCTAGGGGTTACATAAGCAACAGTGAACAATTGTGTATCTGCCTGTGATATGTTGACACTGTGAGTGACGTGACAAAGCCAGAAATCAGGGAAGACTTCCCCACTTTCCTGAGGGTTACAAAGTTGACGGTGAAAGTCAGGCTAATACGGTCATGTCCACCTTAACAAAATTAGGATTAAATCTTGGTGATCTCAGGGGTCAGGGCTATGATGGTTCTGCTGCATTTAGTGGTAGGCTAAATGGTGTACAAGCTAAAATTGCGGCTGAGTATCCAACAGCTATGTATGTTCACTCTGCGAACCACTCACTAAATCTGGTGGTTTCAAAAACCTGTTCAGTGAACTCCTTCAGAAAATGTTTTACAACAACATCTGACTGCTGCACATTTTTTAAGAGTTCTACTAAATGTAGTGAATTTCTTAGGAACAAATTATCAAGCCTGTTACCAACTGAGAAAAAGAAACAGCTTGTCAGTCTTTGTGAAACAAGATGGGCAGAGTGTCACGAAGCAGTGTTCACCTTCATAGAACTGTTCCCTGCAGTAGTTGCAGCTCTTGACGAGATATCTACTACCTAGACGGATGATGCTTCATCTAAGGCTTGGCAGCTACAGAACACAATTGAGAAAGGATGTTTTCTAGTTGCTTTAGTTGTTTCAGAAAAACTACTCTCGGTTGCGCATGTACTGTCAGTAAATCTGCAGAAGGTTCAGACAGATCTCTCCATGTGTGTTCAGACGGCCGATGATGTTTTGAAACAGATTTGTACCATGCGTCATGATGCAGAAATGCAGTTTTCTGAACTATATTTAAAAGCAAAGGCATTAGCTCAAGAGCTAAATTTTGAAATTACAGTCCCAAGAAATTCACGAACAGGACCAAGTTTGCAAGAAGTTGACCAGTACTACAGAACAACAGTGTTCATTCCATGTCTAGATTTCTTCGAACAGCAAGTGACAGCAAGGTTTCTCACACATAGAAAAATCCTGACTTCCCTTGAAAAAGTCATCCCTGATCGCTCCCTGAATACTGTGGAGGTGGAATTTCTGTCAAAACTGAAAGACTTCTACAGTGCTGTTCTCCTTGATAACATTCTCATTATACAGAGTGAATTCCGTCGTTGGCATGACAGGTGGATTGATGCAAAAGACAAGAAAGAGTCCATTCCGGTTACATATATTGATGGTTTGTCTAGCTGTGACCAAACTTTTATCCAAATGTAACCCCCTTACAAATGGGGGTTCCTGAAAAGTCTTCCTTGAGCTTGCCTAAATGCTCACTGCCCAGCTGGTGTCCTGCGTTTTAGCAGTTTAAATGTATTGCCAGAGAGTGCCTGTATAGCCTCTGTGCACTGTCTCTTTAAGAGCTGCCTGGATCAGAGAGGGAGCTCTGTTGAAAGATGTAACGATTTGCTGAAAATCACTTAGAGTGTTAATGATAATGTAGTTTGTCTAACCTGCCTTCTTTGCAGCAAGGACTGTCTTGTTTATCCCCACCATTTGGCCCAGGACTGTGAATTGGACCAATCAGTTCTGGTGGGACCTAAAATGGAGCCGGACTACTGGAGCTGTCTGAAGTCAAAATCTATATGAATTGTAGTTTTGGGCTTTTGGCACCTTTTTGCAACTGAAGGGGAAGCACTTGCTTTGACTGACAGCCTAATCAGCCAACTGAACCTTTTGGATCTGAGGGACATCCCCAAGCTGCCTGCTGTTTAAGGGAGATCTAAGTTGGGAGCTGAAGAAGCAAGATGATTGAGACAGTCTCTGTGGAAAGGCCTGAGTTTTGGCCTACATGTCTGCCTGCTGCCCTGAGAGGGGGGGAAAGAGAATTGTTTTCAGACTGAATCTGAGTTGTGTGACTAAAGTAAGCTACTGAAGTGGGCCAGGCTCAACCTGAAGAAGACCGAAGATTTTGCTGAATCTGATCAGCCTGTCAGGAATTCTAGCTATCCCTAAGCTCCCGGTGTGTGCAGAGACTTTGCGATTGTGACCAGGGAGCGCTTTGCTTGGTACAGTAGAATTCCCTTACATGTAAATGTGCTGTGAGCTGCTGGTGGGTCGTGAGTTAGTTCCCCATTGTGTGAACTGTGTTCTGCTTGCTGGAAGCTATATCCAGTCCAAAATGAACTGCATCCGAATTTGTCTCCATGCTATTTGGGCCTTGCCAGACTGGTCCAGCCAGCCTACCCGCTGCACAGAGAAGCCATCGACGAGAGACCTGCCTTGGGATCAGTCCCCCTGTTCCACGCTTGAAAAAGAACAACACCTCAGCGACTCGTGTGGGCCCTGATTCTCCTGGCATTCCAGATCAACCACCTGCAGTCTCGATTTTCATCCAGCCTGTGTCCAGTCTTGGGTATCGTGAGTAAATACCAGGGTAGCTCCCTGCAACAACAGCTTAATCTTAGTGTGTCATCTGATTGTCTTGTTTTTTCTTTTTCTCTACGAACGGAACCCTCTGGCTCTGGATTACAAATATTGTGTACTGTGCATGTTGTGTTTTCCATCACAGGGCCCCAACCAGCTGTGACGTCGGCCAACCCCAGGCAACGGTTCTGGCTAGCCCATCTCTTCTCCACCTGGGTACCCAGAGGTGTGACTGTGTGGGGGGACTCAAAGCACATGCAGAACTGCTTGATTGATATAACCTTTAAGCTAATTAACCTGATTTCAACCCTCCCTTGTTCAAGTCCCCTGAATAAATCAGATCTAACTTTTTCTACATGTAATCTGACTGTGGTTCCAGTTTGTGCTCAAAGTACTGTACTGTTGCTATTTGCTGTGCATAACCTTGTTTTACAGGGGGTTCCCCGGGTCAAGCCAGAGGAATCAGCCCTGGTGGTAAGTGCAAACAGTGTGGGTACTTGTGTGGTGTAAAAGGGGTATTGTGAAAGTGATTATTGTACAGTGTTCAGGCCACTAGAGGGGAAAGAGGGGGGGTTACACTGTCCCGGAGGGTTGTGCCCAGGTTAGCTTGACCACTACCAACCCTGACCTTCGGGTGGAGGCACCCGTTTCAGAACTCAGGCCCCTTAACCTGCTACTAGCCAAGCAGGCAGGGGTAGTAGCCCTTGGGATAGAGCCACCTAGGGGTTACACAAAGATTCACAATTTATTAAAAATCCTTGTGACACTGCCAGTCACTATTTCAGAAGCTGAACGTACCTTTTCTATGCTCGATCGCATCAAGACCAAGAGGAGAAATCGCATGCAGACGACAGGCTGAACGGCCTGGCTCTACTTGCTGATCAGCGGGACATCCCTGTATCAGCGGATGAGGTCCTGGAGAGATTTATTCTAAAAAGTAGACGCCTGGATTTTATCCTTTAAGTTCAGCCACCAGCACTGCAGGTGCTGTGCTATTATTATATATATATATATATATATATATATAGTCCTGATTTCGTGTGCATTCTTATCGTCATTCTTCTGCTCTGCATGGCTCAGCTGCCTCATCTAAATTCATTGCTTTGTCCGTCTTGACCAAGGTGGGTGGAGCCAGATTGCCAGAAGGCCCGGCCCATTATGCAAAAAAGTCATGTGACAGACTAATTTGCATACCTTGGGTGGACTGAACCCCTCCTCCCCCAAAATGACAGTCTCGGTACATCACTGTGCTAGGGGGATAGATTTGGGAACATGGAGGGTGGTGGAGAGGGAGGCACGGTGCCTATCCAGCACCATAGCTCGGTGGGATGGTCAGCGGATTCAAAGGATCACTAGGGTGGGGGGAGGGGAGCTAGATGTCATTGCCCACCTGGTGACAAATGACATGGCTAGGGATGCAGCGAGGATTGTTCAGGGGGAGTTCAGGGATCTGGGGAGGGGCCTAAAATAGGCTGCGCACATTCTGGCCTTCATTGAGATTCTACCTGTGTACCGCCAAGGGGAGGACAGGGAACTAAACATCATTAAGTTTCAACTCATAGTTGAAGGAATTGTTTAGAGATGAGGAGTTCGGCTAAACTGTGGAGTGGGGACCAACGTAGGAGAATGTGAGCTTGTACAAAGAAGCTGGCCTGCATCTATCTAGGACATGAACTACAGCCCTCAGTGGATGGTTTAAACATTACTTTTTTTTTGAGAACTTTATTTGTCTCCTTTGGGCTGAGGCAGCTCTCAGAGGTGCCTTCTCAGTCTGTCCTCTACTCCCCACCAAGACCCTCCTCTTAGGTCACCCCCACAAGACTTCCCAGCCCCCCCCCCCAGATCACCCCTGGGGAGGACCCGCCTCACCTGCCTGGTGGCTCTATGTGCATATTAGAGGGTCTGTCCTTTGGGTGGCACCTGGGACCATTGAGGAGGGGTCTGGTATTGAGGATGTGGGGCTTAGACCCTTGGGCCCTCATTGCCTCAACAGTTCTCCAAGGTTCTTCCATGCTGTTTCTCCCCTCAGAGCACAGCCGTGCAATGGCGTCCATGGCACTGACATGCCAACGCCCACCATCGCTCCGCCCCAGCATCCACTAGCACTGCATGTTCCAGAACTGCCCCCTGACCACCACCAGGGGCAGCATGGGAGTGGTGCTATCCCCAAATCCCTCCCCAGGAAGGGAGAGCACTCCTCTGGATGTTCGATCCCCTTCCTCCCCTACTGACCCCCGGTGATCCGAGTCCACTCCCGAACCCAGGTCGCCATCATGGCACACGGTGTGGTGTCCAGCGCCTCAACCCTCAGTGCCACTGGGCTAGCTTGGATTAAATATTACTTTGATGAACATTTAAACTGGCTGAGGAGGGTGGCAGAAGAACAGAGGTAGGCAAATACTGCCCCCCCCACCACCACCACCAAATTAAAGCAGCAGGGAAGGAGAAACTAAGGACAGAAAACTCCCAAAGGTAACATGTGGAAGGAAAAAGAAGAGGAACTAGAGACAAAGGGTAGATGAGCAAATATAGCAATATGAGAGGGGAAGCTGAGGCAAATGTAATACGTCATGGAAAGAAAATTCCAGCTCTTAAGACACAACAGATTCACAGGAGCGAGATCATGTCAAACAATACATTTCTTTGAGGGGATGACAATAGGAATAGATCAGGGGAAAGCGGTGGATGTGGCCTACTTAGACTTCAGCAAGGCCTTCGACACTGTGCCACATAGGGTCATAAAAAAAATTTAAAAAAATGGAAAGCTTAGGGGTGCAAAACAAGGTGATATACTGAGTACATCATTGGCAGATGGATAGACGACAGATGGTCGCTGTTCACGACACTCACTCAGGGAAAGGGAGAGTGACCTGTGGGGTTCCTCAGGGCTCAGTACTGGGTTCAGTCCTCTTTAATGTCTTTATAAGTGACACTGCAGAAGAACCAGAAGGGAAGGTGTGCCTCTTTGCAGATGACACCAAGATTTGCAATAGGGTGGACGCTCCGGATGGGTCTGAGAGAATGAATAGAGACCTGGAAAAGCTTGAGGAATGGTCAACGGAAAGGCAGCTGGGTTTCAATGCCACAAAAAGTGCAAAATCAGGAAACACGGACTCAGAAACCCATAGTCAGAGTATAGAATGAGGGTGGGGAGGTACTGATGGCCACTAATCACGAAAGTGACCTAGGAGTAATCATAACGAAGGTAATGCAACAAAGTAGTAGGGAAAAACAGGGGCATGCTGGGGTGCATAGGGAATGGTCCCACCAGCAGAAGGAGGGAGGAGACATTGCTACTCTATATAATTGGTGAGACCACACCTGGAGTACTGTGTCCTGTTCTGGAGACCACACCTCAGAAAGGACAAAGACAGAGTAGAGGCTATCAACAGAAGGGCAATAGAAATGGTGATGGGGCTACACCAAATATCCTGTGAGAAGAAACTAAGGGATATAAACATGTACACCCTGGAACAAAGAAGGGAAAGATGTGACATGAAAGAGTCCCCTTAAATACCTCACGGGGGTGAATAAGGTACAAGAAGAGAGGATGGTCCAGAAAATAAGGAGTGCAAGAACTAGGGGGAATACAATGAAGCGAACTAGGGGGAATACAATGAAGCTGGAGTGGGGAAAGTTTAGGAGGGATGTGAGGAAGTATTTCCTCACTGAGAGGGTGGTGAATTCCTGGAACAATATTCCAGCAGTGGTAATGTGGGGGGGGAGGGGCAGTGAAAACAGTGTTGGGCTTCAAGCATGCATGAGATAGGTATAAAGGAAAACAGATATAAAAGGAGGAGGGGAGACCAGGCGGGGTCTGCGGCAACAAAATAGGCAAGGAATTCTGTGTTTTCTGTGTTTCTGTGTACTGGATGGATTGGAGTAGACACAAGTCCATTAGAATTATGCGTGTGTTAGCATTCTGTCACAACTCTGTAAGCAGTCATCCCTTTTTTGCTGCTATAGTTCTATGTAAATAAAGGCTGTCAAACTCTAAAACATGTTGCACATGGCGCAGGAAAAACAAAGTGCACATGCGACTCTCAAACGACACCGTTTGTAACTGAAAGAGGGATACGGGTTCACCTTGCAGTACAGCTAGTGTTGGAACACAGTGTGCTATTACTTTGGACGGCTGTAAACCATGACACATAACGTTGCAAATACAGATGGCAATGAATATGAATAATGATTCAGACTGGACATTGTCCACGGATTCTGACTGTCAGAGCAATTATGATGAAAGAACAGCTGATAAATAGGCATATCATAATCACATTATCATTCTTTCGAGTTATACGTGACGTTTGCATTTGTTACTTTGCCTTGAAAAACAAATGTAACCCCCCCAACAAATGGGGGTTCCCAAAAACCCTTCCTTGGGTGTGCCTAAATGCCCACTGCCAGGCTGGTACCCTGTGTCTTAGCTCTTTAAAAATGTTTATGTGAGAGCGCCTTAATGCCTCTGTGCTCTGTCCCTTTAAGAGCTGCCAATAATGTGGTGCTTATTTAATCTGGGTGGGGCTGAGTGTTTCTATGCTTGAGTCGCCAGGCTGCCAGATAATCGCTCCGTTCTGCCATCGCTATTTGTGCAGAGGGAGCTCTGTTAGATGCTGTACTTATTTGCTGATTATCAATTAGCATAGTAATGATATTAACGGGATAGCGTGATGTTGCAGATCTGATAGCGGTTTTATCATCGTGGTGGCAAGTGAGCTGGTTATGAGTGGCTCCGCGTAGCGGAGCCATGAGTGCTTAATCCCCAAGCTCACTTGCCACGAGTGTTGATAGAAACCGCTATCAGATGCTGCAGCATCACGTATTCATTTTATATTACAGGGGTTGACTTCATTGTGTTGTTTGGTTGTGTATTTCTGTGGTTATTTTCCTAGTTTTCTGCTGTGTTTGGGGGTTTTATTTGTGCTTCTGTGTTTCTGCGCTACAAGTTCGTACTTTAATTTGTGCTTTACTGCAGCTGAAACATTACTGGCAGCATTACTACTGAATGTAGTTCGGCATTGATGTTATCAGTGATGTGTAGACAGGGCTGAGAGCAGCACCTACATAATGACAGTGCTGATAACCTGCAGTTCTTGTTACCTGTCTACACGTCATTAGAAGGAATCTGTTTAGTGATACTGATAGCTGTTTTTGCAGCATGGACAGTTCTGTTTATCACCACCCTCTTGGTCCTGGACTGTCCAAGTTAAGAACATCCACCTCATGACCCTTTTCAGCTCACCTGTCACCCAGACATAATATTGTATGAGGTTGGTTTAACAAAACTTCCCTGAAACAAACCCATGCTGCCTCACATCCTGGAGGCCATTGTCCTCCAAGTACGACACCAGTCTTTCCTTTAGTATCATTTTCATGAGTTTGCACACTATGGAGGTGAGACTTACTGGATGATAATTACCCAGTTCATCCCATGGCCCGCTCTTGTGTAATGGTACTACATGTGCCATCCTCCAGTCCAGTGGCACATATCCCGACTCCAGTGAGGTGCTGTACAGATCCACCAGTGGCTCTGCCAACACCTCCGCCATCTCCCTCAGCACCCTGTGGTGGATACCATCTGGCCCTGGTGACTTGTCTTGCTTCAGTGCCCTCAGTCCCTCTAGGACTCTACTTGCCTCAGTTCTTCCATCTGTCACCTCTGTAACACTCAGACAGCTGGTTCTGGTTAATCTATGCTTTTTGTAATATAAAAATGTGTTATTGAATGTCTCTCATGAGAGATGCTGACAGTCTGTGGAATGACTCCCTTCCCAGGTTTTAGCTACAATGTGTGACCTGGAAGGCCAAGAGATAATTACAGGCTAGAAGAGACTTAAGGACAAATGACCTGGCTGTAAATGGGATCAGAGAGGTGCAAGAGGAGTTTGTGGAGTTGGGGAGGGGCCTTAGACAAGTAGCATGTACGGTAACCTTCTTGGAGGTGCTGCCTGTCTATGGCAAGGATGATGCTAGGGTATTCCGCACCATGGGATTCAATGAATGGTTGAAAAACTGGTGTGGAGCTCAGGGTTTTGGCTTCACTGGGGACTGGGGAGCCACCTGGAGGGATGCAGGCTTATACTGGTGCGATGGTCTGCATCTGTCCGGGGTGGGGGGATCCAGGATCCTAGGTGACAGGTTTAAATGCTTCATTGGCAAGCATTTAAACTAGCCAAGGGGGGGAGGCACTGAAATGGAGCAGGGAAATCCCAGCCTCCCCCCAAAAAGCACAGTGGTTAGAGAGGTAAACACCAAGGCAGAGAAGTCAGTAGGGAGCAGGACAGGAATAAATGGAGAATAAATGGAGAAAAAGGTGTTAAGGACAGGGATGGGGCTAAAAGGGGTAAGGCCATAAAACATAAATGGAAGGTGATGAGTACCAATGCCTGTAGTCTGTGCAACAAGCTCCCTGAACTAGTGGCCTTAATGGAAGAGGGATGCTTGGATATTGTGGCAGTCACTGAAACATAGTACACAGAGAACCATGAGTGGGAAGTCAACATACCAGGATACACAGTCTGCAGGAGGGACAGGGTGGGTAAAAGAGGAGGAGGAGTAGCTCTCTATATAAGGGAAGGAATTAAAGCAACAGAACTAAAAAGTAAACAAGAAGTTGATGAGTCACTATGGGTCACCCTGGAGACAGGAAATGGCACCACAATCCGCATGGGGGTTGTGTACAGACCCCCATCTCAGAGGAGGAAATGGACAAAGAAATGATAGAAGGCTTCCTTAAAATGGCAGAAAAAGGGGAGATATTGTTGATGGGGGTCCTGAATATGCCAGATGTTAACTGGAGTACCTTTGCTGCAGGCACAACCAAGAGCAGGGGGTCATTCTTGTTGCCCTACAGGGGCATGCCTCAGACAGCTAGTGTTGGAACCCACTCGGAGGGAGCAATCTTAGACCTGGATCAAATGGGGAAGGAGAAAGGATCTCGATTTAGAAGTGGGTAGCCATCTGGGAACAAGTGACCACCAAACAGTGTGGTTCACAATAAACACAGCCATAGAGTCAAGCCATATAAAAACAAGAATATTGGACTTTGAGAAGGCTGACTTTGGGAAAATGAGAGAGTGCCTTAGAAAAGCACTAGCAAATGGTCAAGAAGGAGGGGTTGGGAAACAATGGGGAATAATCAAAACAGCCCTCACAGAGGCAACAAGCCTTTGTGTGAAGCAAATCAATAAAACAAAATGAAGGAAAAAACCACTATGGTTCTCAAAAGAGGTGGCAGGAAAGGTTAAGGAGAAAAGGATAGCATTCAGGAAATATAAGGAAACACAGAAGGAGCAGGACAGAGAACTTTATCAGTTAAAGCAGAAGGAGGCAGGAAGGCAGTCAGAATAGCAAAGGCACAAACTGAGGAAAAGATAGCCAACTCTGTTAAGAAGGGGATAAAACTTTTATAGGTACATTAGGAGCCAAGAAAGACCAAGGGAGGGATACAGAGACTTAATAAAGGGGAGGGAATGGGCAGAGGGTGACAGTGAAAGCAGGATATCGAACGAATAATTTCTGCTCAGTATTCACAACAGATAAGGAGGGGGAGGTACCTAAACCAAACAAGAGAGAAACTCTGAATAGGGGGGTCGATACCAGTCCATTCACAGAAGAAAGGGTTTTGAAAGAACTCTTGAAACTGAGGGTGGACAAAGCAATGGGGCCTGATGGGATTCACCCAAGAATACTAAAAGAACTAAGGGTAGAACTAGTAACACTACTGACAACTCTAACAAATCATGGGAGGAAGTAGTGGTACCTGAGGACTGGAGGAGGGCAAATGTGATTCTACTTCACAAAAGTGGGAGCAGGGCAGAGGCAGGAAACTACAGACCAGTTAATTTGACTTCAGTGGTAGGGAAAATGATGGAATCACTTCTGAAGGAAAGAATTGTTGAGTACCTAGAGGCCAGTGGGGCACAGGACCCAAGGCAGCATGGTTTCACAGCAGGAAGGTCATGTCAGACAAACCTAACAGATTTCTTTGACTGGGTGACCAAAGTAGTAGACCAGGGAGGGGCTGTGGATATGGCCTACCTAGATTTTAGCAAGGCATTCGACACAGTCTCACACAAAAGATTAATATACAAGTTAGCCAGCCTTGGAGTGGGTCCCAAGGTGGTAGCCTGGATAAAAAATCTGGCTGAACAACAGGACACAAAAGGTAATAGTAAACGGAGTCCACAGTGAAGAAAGGAGGGTAACTAGAGGGGTACCGCAGGGTTCGGTACTGGGACCGGTCCTCTTTAATATCTTTAGGTGACATTGGAGAGCACCTGGAAGGAAAGGTATGCCTCTTTGCAGATGACACAAAGATCTGCAACAGGGTTGATACACAAGGTGGAGTGGAAAGGATGAGAAGGGACTTGGCAAGGTTGGAGGAATGGTCAAATACGTGGCAGCTCAGATTCAATGCAAAGAAGTGCAAGGTAATGCATCTGGGAAACAAAAGCCCAGGGGAAGAGTACACAAAAGGGGGGTGAGTTAATAACAACACCAAAAATTGAAAGAGACCTAGGAGTAATTATATTGGATGACCTAAAGGTGGGCAAGCAATATGAGAAGGCAGTAAGGAGGGCTGGGGGGATACTGGGATGCATAGGGAGAGGACATCAACAGTAGAAAACAGAAAGTTGTTATCCCTCTCTACAGACAGTTAGTGAGACCCCATCTGGAGTACTGCATGCAATTCTGGAGACCCCATCTCCGCAAAGACATAGACAGAGTAGAGGCTGTTCAGAGGAGGACAACCAAACTGGTGCAAGGTCTGCACCAGAAGACATACGAGGAGAGACTAAAGCAGCTTAATATGTATACCCTTGAGGAAAGGAGGGAGAGGGGGGACATGATATAAAATTTCAAGTATCTCAAAGGAATTAACAAGATACAAGAGGGTAGTATCTTTCAGAAGAAGAGATGTGCAAGAACAAGGGGGCACAATTTGAAGATAGAGAGGGGACGGCTCAGAGGTAATGTTAGAAAGTATTTTTTCACAAAGAGAGTTGTGGATGCATGGAACAGCCTTCCTGAGGAGGTTGTGGAGTCAGGAAGAGTGGGAGAATTCAAGAATGCATGGGACAGGCATAAGGCAATTCTAGTGGGGGGCAGGAGGAAGTAAGCTGTTGATTAACTAGAATCTGCAGCTTCTTCATCAGGTAGGGAAATGGGCAGACTGGGTTGGCCAAGCGGTCCTTATCTGCCGTCAAATTCTATGTTTCTATATTAGGATATCCTGTTGATGTGACTAATTGCAGCTTGCCAACTGCCAAGATAGATCATAAACATTTATGACATTCAGAGGAAACACAGTTCAGTTCATATGGTGATACAAAGCAAGTTGCATCTCCGTGAGATCTGGCAGAGAGACATAAGTCCTTTGATGTTCTGGAAAGGGGAAGCTGCTCATAAGATCAAGGAAATGTCATTTGAAAAAAAAAGTTTTGCTGAGGTCACAGAATGTTAATTTACCTTCTGAAAAAGACATCCTATTTTGTATAGATTTTTTTTATATTCTGACAGGGAGGAGCTAGCTGACCTCATGCAAAGAGGTTGGCAAAGCCAGTTTTTAAACAGTATTCTGTTTTCCATTTACACACAAATGTTTGGACTCTGAAAAAGAAACATCTACAGCACTGTGAGATAAGAATACCTTAGAAAAGACAATTCTAAGAGTACTGTGGTAGGAGATTTTGTCTGCACTTTGAAATCTGTTTTGTTTAAGTGATTTGTATGTTTTGTGATATATGGTTCTGTATTTACACTTTACACTTTTATCTATTTTTAAGTAAACTTCTAATTTTTTAATAGACAATTTGTGTCTTCCAAGTCCTTCTGTTTTTGCCTGTGATGCGTGGAGGGTTAAGAGTGTGATAACACTGTGCATGAGCTTATATGGTAATATCAAACCAGGAAAAAGTAAGAGTAATCTGAGGTCTTTATTAGAGTTTTAAGGGTTCATTTTGTACGCCTGGTTAGGTGCCCGTAGGCAACAGATATCTGCCCCCCCTTCCGAAGAGCAGAATTATCTGACCCTGTACATTGGGTACGCTAACAAGAGGTTCACAGTTTGAATCCCTCCAGAACTGAGACCAAAGGTTGATTCAAACCCACAAAACAGACAGGAGGCTTACCCTGTTTCTGTTAACTGTTCACAAGACTGCGCCGAGGTTGGCACTGTGGGAGCAGAGGGCCTGACCTGCTGAGTGGTCAGGACAGCCTCCTCTCCCTGTCCCCACCCTCCCAGCCCATGGTGGTAGTGGTCCCCCTTTTCTTCTGTGAACACTGAGCAAAATTATTCATTCAGTGCTTCTGCCTGCTCCTCCCCCTTTTCCATCCACTCCTCACCCCTTTTTATCCTCACTGTTGTCTCCTTGTACTTCCTTTTCTCCCTGATGTATTTGAAAAAGTCTCCCTCGTTAATTCTCTGTATAATCTCAGCACCCTATGGGCCTTGGCTTCTATCACTTTTCTGGTCACCTCTCTGGACCATCTTGCATACTCCTCCCTGTCCACTTCCTTCCTTGTCCTCCTATACCTCTGGTGCACCACTAGTTTTGTCCTCACCACCTCCACTACCTCGCTGTTCAACCAGCATGGTTTCCTTGCTCTACTCCTCTTACTCTGTTTCTTGGTGCAGGCTTCTGTTGCCTCTGTAATCCCCCATTTAATAATATCCCATTTCTGCTCTGCGTCCGTCTCCTGCCTTATGCACTCCAGTTTCCCTTTCAGTACTTCCTGCATCCTCCCAAAGTCCACCCCCCTGAAGTTTACTACCCAAGTAACTGATTTCTCTGGCTCCCTGCACATCGTGATATTAACCCACACCGCTTGCTGATCACTGTCAGCTAGTGGGTCCTCCACCTTTATTTCCCTTACTGCCTCCCCATTCAACAATACCAGATCTATACCCATATCTGCCTAACCGCCCACTCCCCCCCCCTCAATTCTGCCTTCCAGTATAAATAGTTCCCCCCTCCCCGCCTTCCCCCCTCCCTGCCTCTGGAGTTGGGTTGGGTCCAGAACACAGCACAGAAAGAGATTTCCCTAAGATCAGAAAGCGCCAGGCATTGGAAAATCAGCCAAGGAGCAAGCAGCCAAGGAGGTGACTGGAATGCTCCAGTCAACCCATAGCAAGTTGAAATCTCCCATGATGACCACCTTCCATTTTCTACATAGCTTTCTGATTTGTCCCATTAATTCCCTGTCAAGCTCCTCAGACTGGGACGGTGGCCTGTATACCACCCCAAACCTCAGTTTCCTACCCCTTGAGTCTAGGAGCTGCAGCCAGATTGCCTCTGTTCTCCTTTCTTCCCCCTCATCCTTTGTGCATTTGATCCCGTCCCTCACATAGCCTGGCACCCCACCTCTCCTCCCCTCCTTACAGTCCTTCCTGTATAGTTTGTATCCTGGGATTGCCAGATCCCAGTCCTGGTGCTCAGTTGCCCACATTTCTGTGACAGCTGCAATATCCACCCTCCACTCTGCTAAGAGTGCCTGTAGCTCAGCTGATTTGTTTCCTAAGCTTCCTGCATTCAACGAGACCACCCTCCATCCTGCCCCCTTCCCTTTACTGGCCTCCATCTCCTCCCTTCTACTCCCTCCTTTTTTGGCCACCCCGAGTCCTTCCCTGCTAGCCTGGGGGGTAGGCTGTGACTCCACTCTATCGAATCCCTGCCTACCTGCTGTCCACTTGCCACCCCTCCATCTAGTTTAAATCCACCTTTGTCACAATATACCTCCCCAGTCTTTGCTTTAATACCTCTTTCCCCTCCCCACTCAGGTGCATCCTGCCCCTTGCAAACCGATTGGTATATTCCAAGGTACTGCCCCAGCCACCCATAACCCCATACCCCTTAGTTTGACACCATTCTACCAACCATGTGTTCAACTCCCTAATCCTATCCTTTCTCACTGTGCTTGCGCAGGGTACTGGGAGCACCTTGGAGAAGGCCACAGACTCCCCAGTCTCCTCGCACAACCTTCCCACTTTCTCAGTCCTCTCCCTTGTTACCTCCACCCTTTCCCCCACTAGGTTATTTGTCTCCACATGTACCACAATGTGTGGGTTCCTCCTACTCCTCCTTATGCACCTTAGGATATAATTTGGATATAATATGCCCCACGCACTAAACGGAAAATTCGAGGAGTGGAAAACAGCTGGTTGGATGGTAAGCTCCTCTCTCTCCTAAAAGAAAGGGACTGCCTCTGGGCCAAAGCCTTAAATTCTGGCTGTAAGCATGACTTACAAAGTTACAAAACTGCTAGAAATCAGTGCACTAAACTGGTCCGGCTTGCAAAGGCCAACTTCCATAAGACCCAGCTCAACAATGCTTGGGGAAATGGAAAGAGGTTTTGGGATAATCTCAAGAACACCCTTGGCAAAGACCAGAAGCTTAGTCCTAAAACACTCAATATCAACAATGCACCCTCCACAGATCCTCTAGTCATTGCAGATGCCTTTAACCAGGTCTTCACTGACCTAGCCCCAGTACTATCCCCAGACTACCTTCTGCCGGTGGATGACTAAGGCTGCGCAAACCATACCACTACACACCACCCAACTTCCTACTTTAAGAAGGTGACGGAAAGGGAGGCCCTAACAATGGTCAGGAAAGTCCTAGGAAAAACTAGGTTGGGGAGTAATAGTGTAGTCTGTAACCACTGTATTTGTGCTAAATCCTGTAACAACTGTATTTGCTCTGAAGTCTGTAATTACTGTATTGGTGTTTTTGTATCATTTGTCCACCCTGACGTGGAACCTTTGTAACTGAATTGTTTCGAAATCTGTAACTACTGGATTGGTGTTTTGTATTATTTGTACACCCTGACGTGGAACCTTTGTAAAAGAGCTCATGCTCAAAGGTCTTCTGAAAACTCATAAATAAATAAATAAATAAAATAAGGATTGCCTGTCCTGCCTTGTCTGCCTTTAATCCTGATATAGACTCAACCCATATCTGACTGTGCCCCTCCCCCTTGCTGCCCCATCTGATCCCCCTTGAGCATGGAGTCCCCCAATACCAGTACACCCCCCTCCTCTTTCCTTGTGCCTGTCACCACCACGGTTCTCATTTCTGGGGCCACTCAAGACAGTGATTTTACCATGTGCCCCAGTGTCTTCCCCTTGCCCCTCTCAAGCGAGACCTCTCCCCTTCCTCCTGTTTGACTGCCAACCTCCCTCTTCCTCCTCACCTCTCCAAGTATTATCCCTTCCCCACCACACCTTGCTCATTCTCTCCACTAGTAATGCCCCTCACTCCCTCCTCTTTGTGAGTGCTATCCCTTGTGCAGTCTCCTCCTGCATCCTCTTTCCCATGCATTGCTAGTAAAGCAAACATGTTCCCTACCCCCTTTGTCTTACTATGTGTTTTCTCCTCCCTCCTGCCTGCTGCTGCTCCTCCTCTTTTTTTAGGTCCTACTAGAGTCCACGCTTCATCAGCTGGTTTCCTGTCTAGTTTGTCCCCTCTCCCTGACCCTTCTCTTGACCCACTGTTCCTTCCCTGTGGTGCCCCCACAATACTCTCAGATGTCAGCCGTTCTACTGATGCAATCCTCCTCCCATCCCTCAACCTCCCCAGCTCCCTGCCAAGCCACTGTACCTCTTCCTCAATCCTCCTTAGCCTGTGGCATATTGGGTACCCTCCCAGCCTCCATAGTATGTTCATCCGCACTCAATGATAAGTTTAAATGCTACATTGACAAGCATTTAAACTAGCAAAGGGGGGAGGCAGGCCAGCAAGGACAGTACCTACTTGCTCACCCCCACAGCTAGCAGTGGAACCAGTGAACCAGAGGAGGGCTATCTCTGCAAAGCAGTGTGCAAAAGATGGAGATTAGTGTCCAAAAGGTGGATAAGCAGAAAAGGGGCAAAATTCAGCAGAAGGGCAGACAGCAAGGAGAACCAGGGATAAATGACAACCAAGGAAGGGGCTGGAGTAGAACAGTGAAGCAGTCTAGGAGGTCAAATCATGGAAAGCCATGTGCAAATGCCAGGAGCCTTAGCAACAAGATGGAAGATCTGGAGGCTGTCATGGTACAGTCAGACCTGGACATTGTGGCCATCACTGAAACCTGTGTAATGATAACCATGACTGGGAGATGGTCATACCTGGCTACAACATATTCAGAAGAGACAGAGCAGGCAGGAAGGGAGGAGGAGTGGCACTGTATGTGAAAAATGACATAAGGGCCACACAGATCCAGGAGGAAGAAAATGGGAGAGATACTGTGGGTTAAGCTGGAAAGGAAAAATGGGGCCAGCTATCCTACAGGTGTGGTCCTCCAGGACCACCAGCCCAGGAGGAAGAAATAGATAGGGAGCTGATGCTAGTCATCCAAAGGATGGCAGACAAGGGTGAGGTAGTACTGGTTGGAGACTCATATACCAGACGTGACTGGAGCATCCCAGCAGCAGCATCAACTAGGAGCAGATTTATCCTGGACTCCTTCAGGGTGCCTTCCTCAAGCAACTGGTCATGGAACCAACTCTGCAGAAGGCAATACTGGACCTTGTGCTCACAAACAGGGACAGTGTGATGGGGTAACAGTGGGGAGCACCTGGGTAACAGGACCACTCAGTCATTGTGGTTTGAAATCACAGAAAGAGCAGAACCAAAACCACACAAAACACGTATCCTGGATTTTAGGGGGCAGACTTTGGGAAAATGGGAGATACTTGAAAGAGGCATTAAGGAAATGGGACAGGAATCAGGGGTTGAGGAACAGTGGGCAGTATTTAAATGGGATTATAAGAACAACAGAATTATGCATTAGCAGGTTAGCAAGAGGAAAAGGAAGAGGAGACCATTATGGTTTTCCAAGAGGTAGCAAAGAAAGTGAAAGCCAAAAAGATTGCATTCAGGCAATACAAAAGACACAGGCAGAAGGGGATAGGGAGAAGTACCAGGAGAAACAAAGGGAGGCAGGGAGTCAGTAAAGGAAGCCAAAGCTCAGACAGAAGAACACATTGCAAAATCAGTGGGTAAAGGGGACAAAACATTTACAGGTACATAAGTGAAAAAAGAAAGACAAAGGGAGGGATAGTGAGACTGAAGGGAGGATGGGAACAGCGTGGAGGATGACAACAGTAAAGCTGACATATTGAACAGGTATTTCTGCTCAGTCTTTACTAAGGAAGAGGGGTAATGGGTCTGAAGGGAGTACAAGGGGTGAGAATGGTGCAGAAATGGACACAAGTCCCTTTACACGAGAAAGGGTCCTGAAGGAACTGGAAGTAAGAGCTGATAAAGCAATGGGGCCAGATGGGGTGCACCCCAGGGTCCTTAAAGAACTAAGAGAGGTGGTGGCTGAACCTCTGGCTATCCTGTTCAGCCAATCACTGGAAACAGGGAGGTACCCAAAGACTGGAGGACAGCAGATGTAGTCCCTTATACAAAAGTGGGAACAAAGAGGAAGCAGGAACTACAGACCAGTCAGCCTCACCTCGGTAGTGGGAAAGATCATGGAAGCACTACTGAAGGAGAGATTGGTGGAACATCTGGTTGTCAATGGACCACAGGACCCAAGGCAGCATGGTTTCACCAGGGGAGGTCATGTCAGACCAACCCTCATTGAATTTTTTGACTGGGTGACTAGGAGGTGGATCAGGGAGGTAGTGGACATGGCCCATCTGGACTTCAGCAAGGCCTTTGACACTGTGCCACATAGAAGACTATTACACAAACTGGGGAATATGGGTGGGCAGGACAGTAGTGGTGGGTAGGTAACTGGCTGGGTGGCAGGACACAGAGGGTGGTGGTAAATGGCTGTCACCCACAGAGGGAAGAGTGACCAGTGGGTACCACAGGGATCAGTGCTGGGACCGTCCTATTCAACATCTTCATTAGTGACATTGCACAGGATCTAGAAGGAGAATTTCACTGTTCGCTGATGACAAAGCTCTGTAACAGAGTAGACACACCAGAGGGTGTAGACAGAATGAGAAGGGACCTGCAGAAACTTGAAGAATGGTCAAGGGTTTGGCAGTTGAAATTCAATGCAAAGAAGTGCAAGATAATGCATATGGGGCACAAAAACCCAGGCACAATATATCAGTTGGGGGGTGAGGATATAGCATGCACCAAGCAGGAAAGGGATCTTGGGTTGTCATCTCTGATGACCTCAAAGGTAGGAAAACAGTGTGACAAGGCATCAGGTAAAGCAAATAGTATGCTGGGATGTATAGGCAGGGGCATCACCAGCAGGAAAAGGGAGGTCATAATTCCTGCTATACAAGACACTAGTGAGGCCCCACCTGGAGTACAGTGTACAGTTCTGGAGACCATACCTACGTAAGGACATAGACAGGGTAGAGAAGGTTCAGAGGAGGGCAACAAAGATGGTGCATGGATTGCATCACAAGTCCTATGAAGACAGGTTGAAGGAACTGAACATGTACTCCTGGAGGAGAGGAGGAGAGGGATATGATAGAGACATACAAGTATCTTACAGGAGGAACAGGGTGCAGGAAAACACTATTTTAAGCTGAAAAGATGTTTCAGGACTAGAGGGCATGGATGAAGTTGGAGGAGGACGATTCAGAGGAAACATGAGAAAGAATTTCTTCACAGAACGGGTGGTGGACAAGTGGAACACCCTGCAGAGGAAGTGGTGGGGCTGAAACAATCACGGGATTTAAGAATGCATGGATAGACATAAAGGAATCTCTAGAGGTCAGGGGTAAGGGAAATAGACTTCTAGGAAAACAAACTGAACTTACAAGCTCAAATGGGCAGACTAGGTGGGCCATAGGCCCTTATCTGCCGACACTGTCTATGTATCTATGTATCTATGTGTTGCTTCCCCACAACCATTGCACCCTATAGTCCTACCCATGGTCCACACTACCTATAAAGCCTCTCCACAATACCTCTCCCTACGGCAAGTAGAATTAATTAATCCTAGCCCAGCCTCTAACAGAGATTTAGTCACTAATGCCCTTGCACATAGCATAAGACAGCCAACTACAGTACTAACTGGAAACCACAATACTTCTCATAGGGACTATAGATCTACTCCTAAGTTATATGTAACCCCCCTATAAATGGGGGTTCCCAAAAAGTCTTGCTTGAGCTTGCCTAAATGCTCACTGCCAGGCTGGTGTCCTGCGTTTTAGCAGTTTAAATGTGATTGCCAGAGAGTGCCTGATTAGCCTCTGTGTACCATCTCTTTAAGAGCTGCCTGGATTGCAGTCATAAGTAATCTGAGAGGGAGCTCTGTTGAAAGATGTAACTATTTGCTGAAAATCATTTAGAGTGATAATGATAATATATTTTGCTAACCTGCCTTCTTTGCAATAAGGACTGTTTTGTTTATCTCCACTATCTTGGTCCTGGACTGCCGAATTGGACCAATCAGTACTGGTGGGACCTAAAATGGAGCCAGACTACAGAAGCTGTCTGGAGTAAAAATCTGTAGGAATTGTAGTTTTGGGCTTTTGGTGCCTTTTTGCACCTGAAGGGGGAGTCTTTGTTGTGACTGACAGACAGATCAGCCAACTGAACCTTTTGGATTCTGGGGAAAGTCCCAGGCTTGCTGGTAGTTGAGTCAGATCTAAGTTGGGAGCTGAAGAAGCAACAGCTTGAGACAGTCAAGCAACCATCTGAGTAGTTTCACGTTGGAGAACTGTGGAAAAGCCTGCGTTGTGGCCTGCATGTCTGCCTGCTGCCCCTGAGAGGAAGAGAAGAGAATTATTTCAGACTAAATCCAAGTTTGTGAGAACACAGTAAGCCACTGATTTTTTACCAGGCTCATACCTGAAGAAGACCAAAGATTATGCTGAATGTGATCGGCCTGTCAAGATTTCCAGCTGCTTTTGAATCCCCAGTTTGTGCAGAGACTTTGCGATCATGACCAGAGAGCAGTTTGCCTGGTACAGTAGAATTTCCTTACATGTAAATGTGCTGTGAGTTGTTAATGGATCGTGATTTGGTTACCCACTGTATGAACTGTGTTCTGCCTGCTGGAAGCTGTATACAGCCCAAAACGGACTGTATCCGTATTTGTCTCCATTTGGCCTGGGCCTTGCCACACTGGCCCAGCCAGACTACCCGCTGCACAGAGAAAGCCATCAGTGAGAGACCTGCCTGGGGATCAGCCCTCTGCTCCATGCTTGAACAGGAATGACGCCTCGGCGATTCATGCGGGCCCTGCTTCTTCTGGCACTCTAGATCAACCACCTGCTGTCTCAATTTTCGTCCAGCCTGTGTCCAGTCTTGGGTATTGAGAGTAATCATCAGGGTAGCTCCCTGCAACAACAGCCTAATCTAAAAGTGTGTCATCTGATTGTCTTGTTGTTTTCTTTTCATGAACTGAGCCCTCCGGCTCCGGATTACAAATAGTGTGTGTTGTGCATGTTATTTTCTTGCATCACAGGGCCCCAACCAGCTGCAACATTCCTGGCTAGCCCATCGTTCTCCATCTGGGTACCCAGAGTGTGTGACTGTTTATGGACCCTGAAGTGCATGCATAACTGTTTGATTGATAGTGCCTTTAGCAAATTAACCTGTTTACGCCCCTCCCTTGTTCAAGTCCCTTAAATAAATTAGATCTGAGGGGCGCTGCTGAGCAGCTTGGAGGAAGCAGCAAATTTCCTGTGCTCCTGGTCTATGAGAGGAAAAAAACAAATTAAAATATTTATCCCAGACTGATTTTCTGAAATTTAGGCAACTCAAAATCTATACGAATGCCCTGAGACTGAAGATATGGGGAAAAATCGAGGGATGGCTGCTGCCTCGTCGCAGTTCTTCGCTCCTAAGAAATCGCAGCCACAACACGAGGAAAGGCCTGCATCCCCTTCAGGAGCTGCAGCTTCAAGTGAACTGCCACCTGGGGGTGCATCCCTGGGAACTATCCAGGCAACTCTGAATCAGCTTGTTAATACTGTGCATGATATAGATAAGAAGCTGGACTCTCTTACACCGCGGGTGTCAGAATTGGAAAACAGAATGGATGGCTCTGAGCGGGGAATGCAAAAAATGGAGCAATCTACATCGAAGACCTATGAGGCCACTACTAAATTGATCAATGAAAACTCAATGATCCGCCAGCGTCTAGAGCTATTCGAGAATCAAGCAAGAGAACGTAATTTGCATATTCTGGGGCTACAGGAGTTAGCCGAAGGAGAGGACCCACTGGAATTCACCCGGACCATTTTACCTGCTGTGCTTGGCCTTTCAGAGGATGAACCCCAGATATCTATAGAGAGGGCTTATCGTGTCAATCCGAGGAGGTCTTCTGGGGATGCAGCGACTCCTCGGTCCTTCTTGGTGGTCTGTTCCGGAGTGGGCGATCGGGATTGGGTGCTCAGCTACGCAAGGAGAAAGCGCTCTTTACAATACAGTCAGAGTACCTTGCAGATTTTTCCAGATTTGGCTTATGGCACCCGTCTCCGAAGGAAGGGCTTTGATGGGTTTCGCAGCCGATTGCGGCGCTACAAGATACAGCACCAACTACTTTTCCCATCCTGACTGCGGCTAAACTGGCAAGGCAAGCGATTTCAATTCCATGATCCCAAAGATGCAGAACGTCTGCTTCAGACCATCGAACTAGAACTCGGTGGGGAGGAAGAGGAGAATGTGTCCTCAGATGATGCAGTGCCTTGAACTTGATATCCACAAGTAACTTTATAAGGCGGGTGGGTATGGGATGGGGTATGGCACGGACTGTCTGGGGACATTTCTTTTTGAAGGTTTATCTGAGCCTATCTCCTTAAAACTCGTTATGGTAAGACACTAAACTGTGGGACTGTGCATGTTCTAAAAGGCCCTTAAGGTGCTTCGTGCACATTGATGAAACAAGGTGCTGGGACTATGGAAATGGACTGGGCACATGAGATAAAAAGGGCTTTAGTTAAAATGCGTCATCGTTTTTTCTAGGAAATGATACTTTATATACCTGGGAGCCTATGTATGTTATATATGTACTGGGTTATGCCACGATTGGTGGTGGTCGGGGCTAGCGGGACTACAAAATTGATTGGGAGGATGGGAGAATTTTTTTGAGCATTTTGTTACTTAGGTATGCTATTTCGGGAGCCAATAGGACCAGGGGGAACTGCTGGTCAACAAGTTTTTTTTTAGTTCTGTTATTAAATGCTGTTAATATTGGCTCACCTTTATGCTTCCTTAGTTGCATGCTATGGGTACCAACGTGTTTTATTTTTGTGATAGATGGTTCTTCCCCCTATGTGGTGACTATTGGGGGGGGGCAGTTATAATACTATCTGCTCAATACTGCCGGATAATATCTGCCATGTATATTCTTTGTCTCCTCCTGTACTGAGAGTTTTTGTATGATTTTAATGCAAAATTATAAATAAATAATGCAAAAAAAAAATCAGATCTAACTCTTTTTTGCATTTACCCTGACTGTTGTTCCAGTTTGTGCAAGAGAACTGTACTGCTGTTATTTGCTGTGTATAACCTTGTTTTACAGGGGGGT
Source organism: Neoceratodus forsteri (assembly GCA_016271365.2). NCBI lineage: Eukaryota > Metazoa > Chordata > Ceratodontiformes > Ceratodontidae > Neoceratodus > Neoceratodus forsteri. The sequence goes on along the minus strand of CM028135.1, from coordinate 1,101,408,169 downwards.
CCCCAGGGCCGGGCCAGAGGAAAGCCCTGGTGGTAAGTGCAAACAGTGTGGGCACTTGTGTGGTGTATCAGGGGTATTGTGAAAGTGATTATTGTGTACTGTTCTGGCCACTAGTAAGGAAAGAGGGAGGTTACAGTGTCCCGGAGGGCTGTGCCAAGGTTAGCTTGACCACTACCAACCCTGACCTCCAGATGGAGGCACCCGTTTCAGAGCTCAGGCCCCTTAACCTGCTACTAGCCAAGCAGGCAGTGGTAGTAGCCCTTGGGATAGCGCCACCTAGAGGTTACATTTTGGAGGCTCATCGCTGGGATTTTGCGCCTTCTAGTGGCCAAAAATTGCGAATTATTGTTAAAGATTAATGGCTACCCCAGTAGAAATTGCTGTACACCAGTTGGTGGGGTGGTGTACTGGGCAGGAGATCAATCTCCAAAATGCTCTACTTATACTGGATATTCCCCTAGGTACCAGTAAAGACACTGTAGAGGGAGCACTCTCCAAAGCTGAATGTTCAAAAAACACTGTCGTGGTGGGTCGACAGGCTGATTTGATCACCCAAACTTTCATAGCCTTGGTAGAGTGCAGCGTCCTTGTGGACAGCTCTAAAGTGCCACAGACTATTGCCCCAGAAGGGGTTCCAGCTGCCTGGAGAGTGATAACAAAAGACAGTAAAGACCCCACGGAGGATGAGCTCCCACCATTATCTGAGACTTTTGAGGAGAAATTTGCTAAGTTGTTGCTGGAGGAAGAGAAAATCGTAGAGGACTTTAAGAAACTATTCCTGCCAACTGGGGGTGTTCCTTCCCCAACACCCCCTCCCACTCCAGTACCTGTTACTGCCCCACCTTCTGTGCCCATGCCAATGCTGGCCCCTATATCTGTACCTGCCATTAGTCACGACTGCTACCGAAGGCTGAGAATCTTCTCGGGCACCCTCCCCTCCCCCAAGGGGAGGATGACTGGGAGACCTGGATAGACTGTGTTGCCCCTGTAGTACTTGAATGGCGATGCTCAGAAGCAGACAAATGAAAGAGGTTGAGAGAGAGAGCCTCCAAGGTTCTGTCCTGGCTACAATCCATGCCAAGCAGACCAATAACCCTGGAGCAACTGCACAGGACTATCTTGATGCATTGGAAAATGTGTATGGGAGCCCGGATTCAGATGAGGATCTGTGGTGGTGAGTAAGAAATGCTCAGCAGTACCCAGGGAAGCCATTGTCTGTATATGTACCTCGGCTTGAAAAGCTGCTACGAGAGTGCCTCAGAAAGGGTAGTTTGCCATCAAATAAATTAGATCGAACTAGGCTGGACTGGATCCTTAAGTTTGCTCCGTTTTCAAAACTGTTACTGCTTCAGTTGCGCCTTGCCACCCAACTGGAATAGCCCCCTCCTATGACGAGCTAATGAAAGAAATTCGGGGGGTTGAGCAAAGGTGAGCCCATGGGGGAATTGCACCCATATCTGCTGCTGCTGCTGCGCAAGTGACCGAGAGTGATCAGCCAAGTGAGGCTCAGGGGCAAAAGTCGGCCCTTAACGAGCACTCTGAGAATGCAAAGGACTTCCCACCCTGGGCCCAGAATTGGAAAGACGAGCTACTAAAAGAAGTCTGAGAGTTGAAGACGGGTGCCTCTGCAAGGGTTTCTCCCCACGGAACAAGATTCTGGTCCCTTTCAGGATGTGACTGCCATGGGGGTTGGGGTGCTCCCTCAGGCATCCGCTACCGAGGATGGCTCCAAGGCTGAGATCACCAGATTGACTGACACTCCAGGGTTTTATTTAACTCTAAAAACTGATTAGCGTTTTGCTCATAAAAGTTCTAAAACATTGTGAAAATGCATATCACTTGCCTCACTGTGTATTACAAGCATAACACTTCTAGAAAACCTACATAAATGCTTTCTGTACAGTTAGTATTACCTCAATAAAAAAACTGCTAATCAATTATTTAAAACCCTGCACTGTAAAAGAACTGTTAAGACACGCTGCACCACTCTCACCGCTGCATGCAGATACTAGACCCCAATCTCTTACTACTGCTTCAGTTTCTCATACGATGTTCTCTCCCAGGATGACCCAGGAGTCTATCATTTGTCACAACTTTGGAAAGGATGGCCACATGAAAAAAGAATGCCGGTCTCAGAAGGACTTAGAAAGAGTAGTAAACAGACTCCAAGGGGAGCTCTGAAAAGCAAATCAATGGCCATGGGGTGCCCGAAATGACCGCAGTGAGGGTTCGAGAAACCCTAACTCAAATTTCTTTGTGGCTAAATCGTCTGTCCAGGCCTCCGCTACTGCCTCTCCAGACTGGTCCAAAATAGTGGGCCCTTCAATAGAGACTACGGTGACTGTGAATGGTATTCATACTTGGGCTGTGCTTGACAGTGGGTCACAAGTGACCATTGTATTCCAGGACTGGTATGACAACACTTATCTGATGTGCCTTTGCAAACCCTGGAAGGCCTACATGTGTGGGGCCTGCGCGACAAGTCTTATCCCTACCTAGGGTATGTCCGCCTCTGGTTGTCTTTTCCTGCAACTGTAACTGGTGTAGAGAAATGAGTAGAGACACTGGCCCTAGTGTGTCTCCCCACCGGACTGTACGATGGGGTCCCACTATTAATTGGGACAAACGCCCATATGTTTGGGAGACTGGGGCAACTCTGTCACGAGAAACAAGGGCAACGGACTGGGAGGGCCCTGAGAATTCCAGCTCTGATCAAGAGGGCCTATGATTTGCAACAGAAAGCTGAGTAAGTAGACCAGGATGAACCAGTGGGGATCGTGTGGAAGAAGGACCCCGATTCAATGGTACTGGCCCCTAACGCCCAGTGTACCATTCAAGGGGAGGTCCACCTCCGCAAAGATGTCAAGAACAAAATACTGATGTTGGATGCGCCAGACAATGGAAAATTGCCAGAAGGATTATTGGTCAAACCCAGCATCTTGCCTGCTCGTGCCCATGCCTATGCACGATGAGTGATGGTCCAGATTCACAATGTGTCAGATCAGGATATCCAGGTGAACAGAGGGTGCATACTAGCTATGGTACAGTGAGCAGACACTGCAGTATTGCCCAGCGACAAGCACCCTGGTGAGAAGGAGAGTGACCCCAGTCTTGTTTGACTTTGGTGACTCCCCGTTGCCAGCTGAATGGATGACTAGAATTAGCAAGAGAATTGCCCAGAGAGACCAAGTGTTTCTGCTGAAGGAATGGGATGTGGGATGTGTCCAGGGTGTGGAGCATCACATACGCCTGCACGAAGAATGCCCATTTCGAGAGAGGTCCCGATGCCTAGCCCCAGCAGGCATAGATGATGTGAGATGACACCTGCAGGAATTGCTTGCTGCTGGTGTGATACAAGAATCCAGGAGACCATACACCTCTCCCATTGTGGTTGTGCATAAGAAGAATGGGTCTGTGAGGACATGTGTTGATTATCGAACCCAGAACCGGGGGACCATCCCAGACCAATACACTATGCCTCATATACAAGATGCCCTGGACTGCTTGAATGGGAGCAAATGGTTCTCAGTGTTGGATCTTCGCAGCGGATACTACCAGATCCCGATGGCCCTGGAAGACCATGAGAAAACAGCCTTCATCTGTCCATTGGGGTTCTATGAATTTCTGAGGATGCCACAGGGGATATCAGGTACCCGGCCACCTTTCAGCGACTGATGGAATGTGCGGTGAGAGATATGGAATTTGCTGGAATGCCTGGTGTACTTGGACAATGTCACTGTGTTTGGGAGCACCTTAGAGGAGCATGAGAACCGGCTGTTTAAAGTCCTAGACCAACTGGAAGACTTTGGCCTCAAGCTATCCATTGACAAGTGCCAGTTTTTTCAAACCTCCGTGAAGTATGTGGGGCACATAGTATCTACAAAAGGGATAGAGACTGATCCCAGTAAGGTTGAAGCACTAACTACTTGGCCCCAGCCCCATAATCTGAAAGAACTACATTTTCTGGGATTCTGTGGCTACTACCACAGGTCCATAAAAGACTATTCCAAGGTGATTCGCCCACTCTTGAACCTTACCCAGGTTTACCCTCCAGCCAATCATAAATACAAAACAGGATCCGTTAAAGAACCAGAAAAAGTATACTTCCGGACTTCCGGTTCGGGTGATGCCCTGGTAAAGACGCTCATTGAGGAGCTCCTGCCATCTACGACAAAGGAAAAAAGGCACAACTAACAAAACTAACCTTAGTTTCTTCACCGTCTCAGAGTGCCCATCTTCTCCCAGATCCGAATGGCTAAGCTACTACGAAATCGTTTCCATCCAATTGCTGAACTCACCGACCTAGAAGACCAGCAGTCGGACGACGGAGAATCCCAGCCCAGATCCATACCGGGTGCGGATAGAAAAACTCCGAAAAACAAGAGCTCAAAGAAGGCGTCTGAATCACACACAGAGACCATTCTCCAGGCAATAACAGAGTTTCGGGGAGAGGTCAAGGAATCTTTAAAAGACCTCCGATCAGAAATTTCTAACTTGCAGGCCCAAGCAACTGAAGTTGATCAGCAAATCACACTGAACACCTCAAGAATCGACGAGCTGGAAGCCACAGTTCGCACCATAGCGAGTGAGCAATTAGCGATATCTGCCTGCCAAGAGGATGCTGAGAACAGAGGAAGATGAAGGAACTTAAGAATCTTTGGGCTTCCCGAAGGAGAGGAAGGCAATGACCCAAGGGCATTTGCGGACTGTTTCCTCTGCCTATCTTTCTCCTTGGGTCCGGACTATCAGCTTGAAGTGGAACATGCACATCGTGCTCTAGGCCCTAAGCCGACACGTTCTGAGGCCAGACCGCGCTCTTTCCTAATCCGCCTCCTCAGTTACCAAACCAAGGAAGCCCTTCTCAATAAAGCATGGCAGAAGGGGAAGGTGATGTGGGGACAGTCCAGGCTTCTCTTTGACAATGATTACACCCCATATACACAGAGTCAGCATGGAGCCTAAAATCCCCTATTTTCCATCCTCCGATCCCCAAAATTCGATTTTTTTTTTATTTAGTTGTTTAACCAGGTATAGCACACTAAGCTGAAAGCTTTTTTACAGGAGCGACCTGGGAGCACAAGGAGGTTAAGTGACTTGCTCAGGGTCACACAGTATGCAAGTGGAAGCTGTGGGATTCAAACCCAGGTCTGGTCTGCTGGATGTCATCAAATTTGCAGCTCAGAGCCTTAGACCACTGCGCTATACTGCCTGCCTGATTTAAAACTCCCTATCCTGCCAGACTCTTGGTACATCTGCCCTCTGGCGTACAGTCCTACAATACAGCATTGGAGGCAGCATCAGATCTTCTGGCTAGGGGTATAATTTCAGACAAAGTGGCGGAAACAATCTGACAGCATCAGAAACAGTGGCCCCAGCAAGACAGAAGAAATACTTCTCAGCCTTCCTCCACAATTTCAGAACTATTAGAACGTATACAACAATTCCGCAGTCCCTTGGTATCTACCTGAGGGCCTTAGAGGTACAAGTCCTTATTTTCTGAGTTGGGTTGAGGGTGCTGGAAGTGTCTCGGGGGCTTGGTGGATTGGGCGTTGGAGGGGTGAGTCTGGTCTTGGGCAGAATGTCTGCAATCATTCGTGGCCTAGGCAACATCTAAAATAATTCTTTTATGTTTTCATCAGACCCTTGTTGCTATTTAGGCCACTGCAATCTCCTAGATGGTGGGGGTTCCCCCTTGCTAGGAAGTATTGCCCTATATGCTGCACTGTTTCTTCGCGCTCATTTGGTTCCGGGCTCCCCCTCCTTCCACTTGCTGTCCTCGGCCTCCGGACTTAGGCCCCCGCCCTTCCCTGACTCAAGAATGGCTGTCCTCCGACTCCCTCTCTTCGAGCCTTTGAATGGACTTAATGTTCAATATATATCTCTCTAATTGAACTCCTAAAGCCTTAACATTTTTTGAGACTCTTGGAACTGTATAATTCTAGGTGTGTCTGGTTGTATAGGGGGCTTCCTTTTCCCCCTCTATCTGAGCATTCCCACTAATTTCCCTAGAGTTCACTTGCGTGATAGGGGATGTTCCCCCTGTCCCTAAGATATCACCAGACCCCTCTCAATACGACATAAACCTCCTTGGCCCCGGGGCACCCTGGGCTGAATAATCTCTTGTAATTGGGGCCAATATGGGTCACACATCTGCTATGCCAGGGCCCAAAATACTGGAAGCCCTCTGTAATTCCACCAGAGAGAAGCACTTCTTAATATATCCCATTTCGAATATTTTTTCTCCTTTCCCTAGAAATTAGGCAGTGAGTTCCTCTTAGGCTGTTTCTACAAAACCATTAAGGCCTCATTGGATCCATTTGGGAGTGAATTCCTACTCATTCCCCTAGGGGCGTTAGTCCTGACCCTGTTTTTCCCATCTAGGGTACAGGCTGAGTACCCCCATCCCACACCTTTCCCCTTTGGAATTAAGGTAGGGACCAACTCGGAGGGGCTTCTTTTGTGCACCTCCCATATGGAAGTCGAAATGTATATAGTTTTTGCTGTATTCCCGAGGGTGGGTATTTGTCCCACCTTTTTGAACTTAAAGTTTAATAATCTAAGTAACATAATGCTTGTTATTACACACTTTAGGCAAATTTTGTCTATAGATTTAGCTAGTATTTGTATAGTTTTCTATGTTTTTATAATTGTCTACTTGATAGAATCACAACGTTAAAGACAGTTTATGGGGGGGGGATTTGTTTAAAAACCACACATACACAAAAACAAAATTGATACAGTATGCTTTATTGAACTACTTGATGTATCTACAGAAGACATTAATTCAAGGCATGAATATTGACAGTCTCTTGGTATGGTCTGGGGATAATCCCTCATCTTCTTCCTGCAGGGGGAGAACCAACAAAATAATAGTTACTAATAGAGTAACAAAATGAGTGTGATAAATACAATGAAAATCACATCCCACAACATAAATGGTTTACACGATCCGATAAAAAGGGGAAAGACTCATGCAACATTTATCCAGAAACCCTACGGACTTGATCTTTCTCCAGGAAACCAACCTCTCTGCCTCCGAACATGAAAAACTGGCTTGGGGTGGGAGATACAGGGTGGTGTCCTCGTCGCACCCCAGAGGAAGAAAGAGGGGCACTGCAATCTTAATTCCAAGAAACACCCCTCTTAAGATTCAACAAACACATATGGATGCTCAGGGACGCTATGTAATCCTCACTGGGCTATTATACGGTAAACAAGTCACATTGGCTTGTGCACATTTCCCTCCACATTCAAATTTCCCTATATACAGATGTTTTATAACCAGATTGCTTAATAACCTCCAGGGCCAGTTGATCTAGGGCAGAGATCTGGATATGACCTTGACTCCCCATATTGACTGCTCGTCTCCGCAAAAACACAGGACTAACACGGCGACCAAACAATTTAAAAGCTCTATAGAAGGTTTGGGTTTTGTTGACATATGGAGGCAGATCTTCCCCTCCAGTACAGGATTTACTCATTACTCCCCAAGATTTAAAACACATTCTAGGCTAGACTATTTTATAACAACAAATGAACACCTAACTACGATACAAGATATAAAAATAGGCCTCAAGTTATTATCTGACCATCACCCTCTGACACTCACCCTGGACATGGGCAGGGAAAAGAAGAACTCCCTTTGGAGTCTCAGTCTTACTGTTCTGTCTGATGAGGAATTTCTGGAGACCCTCACGGACAGAATAATTTTATTCTTTGTAGAAAACTCTGACCCTTAGATACTGACAGCTATGCAATGGGATGCGATGAAGACCACCATTCGGAGGGGAATCATAGCCTACTCATCCAGAAAACATACAGAAAGAGAGCAAGAATACCAAAGACTAAATAACCAACTAATTAATTTTCAACTGCTTTATCGAGCAGGAGACATAGAGCTACAAAAACTAATAAATAATACAAAAGATTTTAGATAACAAGGTCAGACAATCCCTGTATTACTTACGGCTCTCCATACACAAGGGGGCCCCAGGGGAATCAAAAATTTAACTCACAAACTAAGGACCCGAAAAGGTTCTTCTACTATTTTAAAACTTAGCTACCCAATTTCAAAGATAACACATCATTCTATTAAACACATTCAGCAGGCTTTTGTAGATTATTACTCAAATCTATATACCCCTTCCTCCCTCCTTCCTAGGATTATTTGGCTCACTTCTTAAATAAGGCTAAACTTCCAGCTCTCTCGCCACTTCAAATTAAAAGTTTGGAATCTCCAATCTCATCTCTGGAGATTGAAGAGTCTATTAAAAAACTTAAACCAGGCCGCTGTCCTGGCCCAGATGGCTTTACTGCCGAGTGGTATAAAACACTTAAAAAAGACTTGATCCCAAAATTGCATTCCTTATTCAATGAAATCTCCCAAGGCGGTCTGTCTCCCCCATCCTGGGACTATGCAACTATTGCCCCAATACTTAAGCCCAATAGGGACCCCTCAGATCCAGGGTCCTATCGTCCCATTTAAATTCTTAATGTGGACTGCAAAATTTATATGGCTATTCTGGCCTCCACACTGAAAGTGATAATACCTCATATTATACATCCTGAACAATCCAGATAATTAAAAACAGAATTACCTCTGATAATATCCGAAGAGCCTTGCTACTCCAAGAATATGTATGTACCAGACAAATCCCATCCATATTTAAAAGTCTAGATGCTGAAAAAGCGTTTGACCGAGTTTCATGGCTCTTTCTATGGGAAACTCTTAGACGGTTCCAATTCCCTCCGCAATTTATTTCCTGCCTAATTAACTTATACAAATCCCTGAGAGCTTATATACGCATTAACAGTTCATTGTCTTCCCCTCTTGCCCTGGGTAGAGGCACTAGGCAGGGATGCCCCCATCCCCATATTTGTTTGTCCTATTTCTCGAACCACTGGCATCACTCATCCGCAACAACTCTGAAGTGGAGGGAATCCCTATAAGCCAACAAGAATACAAAATCAGTATGTTTGCTGATGATGTGTTGCTGACCGTGTTGACACCTACTCAGTCTATCCCTACATCATGGCAAATTTTATCCCATTTTGAAAAAAATATAGGGTTTCAAACTCAATATAAAATAAAATGGTGATTCTGACATTTAAATTTTCTCCTACTCAACAATTTAAAAAGTCCTTCCCATTTAAGTGGCATTCGATTAGAATAAAATATCTGGGCCTCTACCTCCCATCAGATTTGAGAGTTTTGGAAATGAGCAATTATGAACCTCTTACAACGCACACCCAGGTAGACCTAGATAAATGGTCCGAGGCATTTTTTTCGCTCCATCAGCGAATTTCCATTATACGTATTAACATTCTTCCTCGAATTTTATACCTGCTCCAGACGATTCCTTTTTTCCCTTCAAAATACTACTTCAAATCTTGGAACAAAATGATACTTAATCTTCTATGGGGGAAAATGGGCCAAGAATTAGACTCCAAATTCTGAAATTATCTCTTTCACAGGGGGGCTCAATCTTCCGGCTTTCAATTTATATGCTCAGGCCGCCTTTTTAAGAACACTGATACAGTGGTTGTCAGATTCCTATTCCTCCCCCTTGAAAACTATTGAATTCCACTTAAACGACCTTTTTGATATTAAAAGAATCTTATTTTCTTCTCCAGAAAGATCCCTTAATCCCTCAGATTTCACCGGAATAATCTTTCAAACATATAGGCTATGGAAAAGTATTCGAAGGTCGACCCCACTTGTTGGGGTTTATGAATATTGTAAATTGATATCCCAAGACAAACTATTTGCCCCAATATATATGGACCATACTTTCTCCCAATGGAAATCTTTTGGTTTGGCTCATGTCTTCCAGTTCCTCTCTAATGATGGCATCCTCCCATTTGAAAAGCTTCTATCCCAATACCCCCTTTCCCAATCAGACAGATTTTGATACTTTCAAATACGAAATCATATACTTCATAATAAAAACATTCTGCTTATTTTGCTCTCCCCACCCCCGGAGCTATTAAAGCTTTTTATAGAGGCAATTAAGGGCAATTTGAGTTCTCATATAATAGAATTAACATATAGGGAGCTGAAAAATGGACTCCCTGTAACCACAGCCTCCATCCTGGAAGGTTGGAACAGAGACCTTGACAAGGATATTACCCTAGAAGCATGGTCCCGTTCTTCTTTGACCGAGATAAAATCTGTTTCTTCCCCCCACTGGAGGGAATTTGCATGGAAATGTAAATCCCGTTTTTTCTGATCCCCTGCCTTCCTTTTAAAATACCTTCTTGAGGACTATGGGAAGTGTTGGAGGAGCTGTGGATGCACCCTGGCCACTTTGGGCCATATACTCTGGCAATGTCCCCTCCTCATGCCATATTGGATTTCTATTCAAAATGAACTCTCTAGCCTATTTTCGGAACAGATAGAACTATCAGCAGAACAATTCTTGATGGGGATTTTTCCAGACCATACTCCCACATGGGGTCGAACCACATTACCAATCTGCTTCATTGCAGCCAAGAAATCCATAAGAAGACATTAGATGACTGGTCAAGTTCCACCAATAAAAGATTGGAAATTGATAATGGCTGATATATATATAAAACTGAAAATTTTAATGCAGAACTACGGGGTGGTGTCCTAGCTCACACATTAAAGTGGCAGAAATGGATACAATATACAGCTCTAACAGACCCTGAAATGGTTTAGTAGGGGATATCTCTATAGATGTTGATAGAAAGGAATATATACAATCCAAGTTAAACTAAAGAGAAAATTAGTCTTAGAGATGTGATGATTTTATCTTCTTTTTATATTAATTTGAAACACATGTACAATAATAGTAACCCTACCATCCCACAGACTACTGTGAATTGACGCCTTCTGATAGACATTCATTTACTGTTTATATATTGTATTGTAATAATGTACATATTACCATGTATGTTGTGGTCAAAACATACAACCTTGACTCCAAATAACGAAACTTGGCTTGACTCTAAGGGACTCCGTATTGTGCACATGAATATTAGGAGCCTCCTTCACAACCTAACCGAACTCAAGGCATGGGTTGCACAGAACCACCCTGACATCCTCTGCCTGTCAGAGACCTGGTTAAAACCCTCTACTGCCGACCCGCTAAGTGCTCTACCTAACTACAATCTCATGAGGCAAGACAGGTCTGTCCCTAAGCGTAGGGGTGGAGTTGCCATCTACTACAAACAACACCTGCAGCTAGTCCAAAACTCATTACCTACCCTATCTCTCTGTGCAGCACTCCACGCTACACTCCTACTAGGCTCAAAGAAATTACAAATAGTCTGTGCCTACAACCCTCCTGCAGGAGGGATAAAAGGCCTTGAGGACCTCCTTCTACTAGTTGACAGCACCATTGGCTGAAATGAGGTCCTAATACTAGGTGACATGAACCTCAACTGGACCGGCAAATCAAATCAAGCCTCCCACGCCTTAGTACAGGCCACAACTTTCCTGGCTGATCTCACAACACCGCAGTATGGCTCCTAGGCCCAATGCGCTCATTGATTGGGTCCTTACTAACCGCCTGACAGCATCAGTTGCGCTGGTACCCTTCCAGATGTAATCAGTGATCACTCCCCGATCTACTGCATCTGGCGCTCGAATAATAGACCATCCCCAACCCCCAAACTTATCACTTTCTGCAATCTGGCCAGCTTCAATCCTACTCATTTCACTCACGACCTCTCAACGATTGACTGGACCCCTGTTCACACCGCATCCAATGTCCAAACTGCCCTTAATAGTTTCCTTGCCAAATTCGGTCAGCTCCAGGACACCTATACCCCTTGGAATACCAGGTGCTTTCGAGGTACCCAGACCAAATGGCTAGCAAAAGATCTGCTAACCCAGATAGGGCCAGAGACAAGGCCTGGCATTGTTTTAAATCAACAGGGATGCAGTCTGACTTCTGCCACTACCGCTCTCTAAGAAACACTTGTAAAAGAAACGTCCGTCTATCCAAAAGCTCTTTCTGTAAGGACCTTTTAACAAAAGCCTTCGGGGACTCCAAGAAATTCTGGTCAACTATAAAAACCCTTCTGGGCTCTAATCACAAGGCCCTTTCAAATGACATGCTGGTAAATGGCATACATTGCAATAACCCATTAACCATTGCTAATACCTTCAATCAGCATTTCTCAGACTTAACCAACTATCTGACCTCCTTCCCTACTGGTCACAACACTCCGCCCTGATGTGACACCAATCATCCACCTCCGAATTCCCCTTTCAGGTTCTGGAGCATCCAAAAAAGAGAAGTTTTACAATTGCTTCTCTCCATTCCTGACAACACTAGCCCAGGATCGGATGGTCTTGAACCTAAGCTCCTGAAGGTTACGCCCCTTCACTGTCTCCCCTCTAACCAAAATCTTCAATATGTCCCTACACTATGGTTCAGTCCCAGATATATGGAAAATTGCTAAAGTCACCCCATTCCAAAAAAGGGAGAACCCAGAAATCAAAACTACGTCCCATCGCCATACTCTCTGTACTAAGTCAAATCCTTGAAAACTAGTCTCCACCCAATCTATGAATATCTTCAAAAATACAACCTCCTGTCAAGCTCTCAACACAGATTCCATAAAGGTCACAGTACCACACCGCCTGCTAAAACTGACAAGTGATATCTATTCCTCCATGGACTTAGGCATTTTGACAGGTGCAGTTTTCATTGACCTAACTAAAGCTTTTGACCTGGTCAACCACACACTTCTTCTTGCGAAATTATGGTCATTTGGTTTCTCATCAGACACCATCTCATGGTTCAAAAGCTATCTGACTGATAGACAACAGGCGGTGGTCTTCAATTCAGCCATCTCGGATCCTGCTCCAATTCACGTTGGAGTACCTCAAGGCTCCATACTTGGCCCTTTACTTTTCACGATTTTCATCAATGACATCCCTCTTTCTGCTCCTAACTGCTCATCTCTGCTCTACGTTGATGACTTGGTTATCTACCACAGTGCAAAAACTTCTGATATCCTAAATCATACCCTTGTCATGGACTATGCAAATATTCAAACCTGGCTCATTAATAATAAACTTGTCCTCAACTCCAGTAAATCCTGCTGAGTGTTGTTTGGGTCACCGGCCAGGCTCAAATCTAATCCCAATCCCCTTATTATCTCATACACTGACAGCTCCCCTCTACCCTCTGCCAAACCCTTCAAATATTTCGGTGTTACCCTTGATGATTCTCTTGACCAGCCAACACATCACCATCTGTAAATAGAGTGGCGCCAAGATGAGAGCGCCTATACAGCACTAGCTTTACCCTTACTCCCCAGCCAGGCTAGCAGTGGCACAAGGCTTCCTTCTGCCAGCCCTGGCATGCGACTCTCAATCTATCTATCCACAGTAAATCCTACCTCCACAAATGGGACACCACTTACAATAACATCTGCCGCTATGCCTCTGCATCACAGCGTTTCAAGCACCACTGCCAACTCTATAAGGACTTAAAATGGCTTAGCCCCTCTGCCTATCGTCTTCAGACCTTTGGGTCACTAATAGACAGTGTTACCAGAACCGGCCTCCCCCTATCCCTCTCTTCGGCTCTGGAGTCACAACCTCTCACCTATAAGCTACAATCAAATGATAAAGCCCCTCTACTTATACCAAGATGCAGATCTAACATGGGCACACGCGCTTTCTCCTATACAGCTCCTAAATACTGGAACTCCATACCCTCCTCCATCCGTCAAGCATCCGCCCATGCTACCTTTAAAAAACTGCACCGTGAACACCTACACACACTAAACCCCTGCACATGCTTTAATCCACCTTGAACCTACACCCCTCCACTCTCTTTGTTATCTTCAGATTATCCACTACTTGCTTACCTCTTCCCCTTCCTCTCCTACTTCCCCGCCTATCCACTCTCTTACCCCTCCCTCTCCTCTCTCCCCCCCACCTTCCTTCCCCCTCTCTCCCAGTCTCATAACCTTATAGTTTGGCACTTATTGAACTGTACTGCTCTTCCCATCTCCTTTTAATGTTTCTCCTGTGTTACCCACTCCAAGCTATTATTTGTTCTCACAGTACTTTCACTTGTGTAACCCCTAGATGGCGCTATCCCAGGGGTTACTACCCCTGCCTGATTTGCCACTAACAGGTTGAGGGGCCTGGATCCGAAGGTGGGTGCCTCCACCCAGAGGTCAGGGTTTGCAATAGTTAAACTAACTTGGTCACAGCCCTCTGGGACACCAAAACCCCCTTTTCTTCCCACTAGCAGCTACACAGTATATCAGAATTACCTTCACAGTGTACACTTCCTCAGGACTGGTCTCAGGCACTGGGACCCCCTGTAAAATAAGAAGATACAGTGCAACAATCACAGTACAATGCTTTAACATAGACAAATACCTCAGGCAGTATAACTTTGCTGAAACAAGCAGCTCTGATTTATTTAGGGAACATAACAAGGACAGGGGAAATCAGGTTAATTAGCTTATCACTTTACTCATCTACCTATGGCTCTGTGCACAGGCTCTATCCCTACCAGATTACTGTCCCACCGATACCCAAGCCCTAGTGGCTAGTCCAAACCATGGCAGCTGGTGGGGCCCTTTCACCTGAGAAAAGCAAAATTAGTTAAACAGTCAGCTTAGTACCATTAATTCCATTTGGATTCAATGTGGCAATTCAACAGGAGGCTGACCCTGATTTAGTACTCATGACCTCCAAACAAGATAGAGTCCTTTAATGGCAGCAGGATTCACTTGAGCTACACAAGCCTCCTCACACATTTATATAGTAAACAGCAACAGGCAAAAGTCCTTAATGGCAGCAGGATTCACTTGAGCTACAAGCCTCCTCACATAGTTATATAAGAAACAGTAACAGGAAAGTCAATAGCAGCAGGATTCACTTGAGCTACACAAGCCTCCTCACACATTTATATGGTAAAAAGTACTAAATCAGGCAGGCTGCTTCTCTATCCCGATCGCAATTACTGCACAATACCTGGGAGAACACAAGCAGATTCAGTTCCTGACAGACCGATATGCCATCTATGCAATTTCTCCAGTCTTCTACAGGGTGAGCCTGGTTCTCTACCAGATATCCTTCGATTCTCTTCACAGGATGGATTCAGTCCCAACAAGCAGTTACTACGCTGCAGACCAGAACTCGGGCCTTACATGCATTTCCCTAATAAAACTGCACCGAAAAAGCACAGGCTCCTTCCTCTTCACTGCCAGAGCCAAAACTGAACTCCAGCAGACAAAACCGGGCACTTCTTTGAGTTCCTCCAGTTCTTGGCTGGATTGGCTGTCACTCACAATAGACTGCCCCTGTTGGTCCAAAAAGTGCCGAATACAAACTACATCTCCCAGAGTCAGTGCCCATACAAACCTCTTGTGGCTGGCTCCAGTTAAGTCCAAGTTCTGATTAGTCCAAGACACCATTTTAAAGCTACCTTAACCCACACAGATTGGTCCAGTTCAGCAGTTCAAAACTAGAATGGGGAACTAGGCAAAACACAGTTCTGACTGCAAAGAAAGCAGGTTAGACAAACTGTGCTTCACTATTACTCTAAATGATTTCTCACAACAGTTACATCTTTTCAGATAGGTTCCTTTGCAATTCTAGTGACTGCAAAATGGAGTGAATTGGCAGCAGCTCTGAGTGGTACTCACAGAGAAACACACAGATCCCCATACAAACTAATTATGTCTGCAAACAGAACAGCACCAGAGAGTCTAAAACAATCACAGATAAAATGGCCTAAACGCCAAACACCTATTCAGGCTTGAGCATTCAAGCAAGCTCCTGAAGTCTTTGAGAATCCCCATTTGCAGGGGTTAACTCCTTCCTGGCTCTGGGAAAGCTTGACGTCCGCTCAAGCAAGTACCCCATAAGTTTCAACTGCAACCATATACATTTGCATTAGGCTCACTATCTAATCATCAGTCAACGTATCATTTTACCAAGAACACCATTTCTGAAACATTGCAGTATCGCCACTTCACACAGTATTACACACACATTGTACCATGCTAACTCAAGTAATACCTCTTGTACATAAAAGAACCTGAAGAGAGGGACGCCCTATCAGTTACCTTGGGGCTGGAATGACGGGCAAGGACACCATACTTAGAGGGCAACACAAGTAACTTGGAGTTAGCACTGACGCTTGCATGGAGAGCTTTTGGACACTGGCAGTGGACTGTCAGGGCACTCAAAATACTCTTCTTGTCCTGGTGTATCACCAGTCTGCCCCAATCCATCATTTTCCTCCCCTGAAAGCTCAAACAGTTCAACCATGCACAATGATTCCATTTCATCTGATCTGATACTTTGCACTTCACTTTCTGGGAGCATTGGCTCAGGGATGCAAGCTAGGACCTAGACAGTCCAGAAGGCCCAGTTTGCCTCTTCAGTATTGACTAGGATTGCCTCGAAACAACTGACTCAGTTCTGTAGGACAGTATTCAAAGTCACTCTACTTTCTTCTGATATGGACTGGACAGTCATGCTCCAACTGGGACTTGTGGAGGAACACTTTAACTTTGCTTCTGTAGGTGCAGACTTTCTTGATCTTTCTTAGCTAGTAACTCTAGTCACTGGTCCAGAGGGGCATCTTCTGGGGGCTCAGACTCAATCAAGATTTGTCCAATGGGCAGTAAATGATTTCATGCATTGTTTTTACATCTTTTGAATTATTCTCAGGCCTTACTTTGTACACTGAGCAGATCATCTAGTTTGCCCACTACAATGTGAGGGAGATGGTGCCATCTGTCAGCAATCTTGTGTTTGCCATGCAGTCCCAGATTTCTTAGTAATACCTGACTCCCTCCTGGAGCTCCTGTGCTTTCACCTTTTATCATACCTTCTTTGTTGGCCAGATTTCTTTTGGCAGCCATGGTTTGAGCCAGTTAGTGCATGAGTTAGCTGGGCCTTTAACTTTGCACATACTGTAAATAGTTGTCAGCTTGAACCCCATCAGGAGAGACCCCAAAACACACATCTACCAGCAGTCGAGCTTCTTCCTTCCAAACATCAGGCGTGTAGGGGAGAACCCAGCAGCACTACTTTGGGTAGCAGGCATGTACCACGGTGCTAGATTTGTTGGGCTCCATTCCAGGGCTTGTCCTTTGGGTGTAGGGTGCCTGTGCATATCTAGCAAAGTGCGTACGCTTAGGGCTGTGGGTCCCCTGGGGTGTTAAGGAGTGGTTCTGGACTTTGCACTCCCCAGAGAAAGCATCTTTGATCAGACGACTCTCAAAGTCTCTCCTTGATCAGAATGGATTCTTGTGGAGCCCCATAGTGAACAAAAGTTTTCTACAAGTACTTTGGCTTTAGCCGGATGCTTTCAGGTCTTGGTGCAGGAAAGCAGGCATATCTCGTGGGAAATGGTCAGTGACCTGCCAGCACATTACTGATGTTTCTTTTGATCCTGACTCCAAACTCAGAAAATCAATACAGACCAGCTCCATGGGTGCACTGGTGGTGAGAAGTGTTAACACAGGAGCCTCTGAGGCAAGCTTTCCTCTGTAAGCAGCCACTACAAGTTTGAATGTGTTGCTCCACATCAGCCCCATCTAGGCCAAGAATCTGGATCCACCAAGTCAGTGTTCTGTCTATGCCAAGGTGCCCCCATGTGGTTTGTGCAGGACCTCAGTGCACCAGGTCTCGAGAAGGCAGTGGGCAGCACTAGTTGTTGTTGTCTACTTGTCCCCCTCTACATCTACTGTTTCTCTATAACAGTTTATTGATCAGTTTCAAATCAGGACCTTCTTTGGCATAACAGTGCAGTTCTCAAATCAGTGGAGCTTAATTTGGAGCACATCTTTTCTTTACAGAGGGCTCTTCAAAGCTGATTTGATCATGGGATCGGGATTGAGTTCGCTTGAATACTGCTCTGGGCTGTCTGGTTGAGGCAGTGCACCAATGTCTATTGCAGAAAAGTGGCAATAAGGCAGGTATGCAATTCTCAGAGGGTCCTAATCAATCCACACATGCAGTCCACTGCGTCTGTGGACATTTGTTCCTTCCTGTCAAACCTTCGGCAGAGTGCCGAATGTCAGATTCTGCCAATCTGACCCAATCATTCTGGGAACAGGCCTCCGGAGAGAGCATCAGCATCTATGTGGTTCAGACCTGTCGGGTATTTGAGAGCATAGTTGTATGTACATAATGCAGAAAGCTACCTATGGCCAGTGCATCCAACCAGCTGAGGTCTACACATAGGTCAAAGGATTACGTCAGTTTTACTAGTATTTTAGCCCTATACAAGTACTCGTGGAATTGGTCAACAATAGCCCACTTCAAAGCTAGGAACTCTAACTTATGTACAGGATAGTTCTTTTCGGATGGGGTCAGGCTTCTATTGTACAAAGGCCACTGGTCTCAGAGCCATTCGTGCTCTTGGTACAACACAGCCCCCAACCCTTGCAAACTAGCATCAGTGCAGGATGTAAGGTTTTCTTGGATCAGCATAGGCCAGCACTGGAGCATGGGTAAGTTGATATATGATCTCATGAAAGCAGTCTCATAACTCAGAGTCCAGCGGGCCCCAAATACTTACTTGGATGAAAATACAATCTTTCAGTCTTGAGGGACACTGACTTTTAGTATTTTTATGGGTTGGGGATACCCTTAGTAAGGTTAAGTAAAAGGCGGATCACCTGAATAGTCATGATGAACGCGATATATAACCCAGAATCCAAGAATCTTTGCAGTTCTTTTAGATTTTGGGCTTGGCCAATCGCCAAGGCCTCACCTTTACTTGGGTCGGTCTCTATTCCTCAGTGGATACTATGTGTCCCATACTTTACTGATGTTTGAAAAATTGACACTTATCAATGGACAGTTTAGACCAAAAGTCCTCAGTCAGTCAATACCTAACATAATCTGCTCTCATGTTCCTCAGTGAGCTTCAAACACAATAACATCATCTAGGTATACCAGGCACTCTAGTAAGTTCATGTCCCCACTGCACGCTCCATCAATCGTTGAAAAGTGCTGGGAGCACCGCAAAATCTGAGGCATCCCATCAAACCATAGAATCAAGCGGACAGATAAAGGCTGTCTTCACTGGTCCTCTGGGGCCGCCGGGATCTAGTGAGTACCCACTGCGGAGATCCAACACAGAACCACTTGCTCCCGTTTAGGCAGTCAAAACATCCTGAATGCGGGGCATTGTGTACTGATCAGGAAAAGTCCACGGTTTAAGGTGTGATAATCCACACACATCCTTACTGTCCCACTCCTTTTTTCCCTCACTACCACAATGGGGGGGAAGCATAAGGTTTGGACTTTTACACCACAGTTAACACTTTGTAGATGCTGCCTCACATCATCTATGTCAGCAGGTGCCAGGCGCCGAGACCTCTCACAAAATGGTCTTTCGTCATGCAAGCGGATATGTGCTCAGCTCCTTGCCGCATCTATGTCCCATTCGCTAAAAAAACACCTGGTCTCTCTGAGCAAGCTTCGCTGATCCCGCTTTCCATTCAGCTGGCAACGGGAGTCGCCGAAATCAAACAAGATCAGGCGTTACTCTGTCATTCTTCCTCGAATCTTGCTGCTAGCAAAGAACGCGTTCTGCACAATACACAACAGCCAGGATGCAACCTCTATTTACTCCGAATGTCTCTTTCAGACACATTATGAACTTGGACCATTACCCTCTGGCATAAGCATGAGGCTCTAGCGGGCAAAATACCAAGTTTGACCAGCAGTCCCTCTGGCAATTTCCATCGCCTGGTGCATCCAACACATTTTATTCTTAACATCCTTCGTACAGACCCTCCTGTAAGGGACACTGGACATTCCCAGGATCAGAGACTCAGGATCCTTCTTCCATACAACTCAACGTTCTCTGGTTCTATTTTTTCAGCACTCTCTCAGCTCATAGGCTTCTTAATTAAAGGGAACTTAAAGCTCTAATAGTCTTTGACCCTGTTTTTCTAAGTAACAACTGAGCCGCCCAAACAAGGAGCATTTGTTCCAATCAACAAAGGAACACCATCTACAGTCAGTGGGGGGACACACACTAAGCCTAAGTCTTTGGTTAAGCCCCCAGCCACGGAGGTGGGGAAGACAGCCAAATTCAATATACCCCGGAATAGGGTAGCCTCCACCCCCATACATGCAGTCCTTCTAATGGCTGCGGTACATCTGACAAATGCTTCAATACCAACTGAACATAATTGTCACTTGGGGCCACTGTCAATAGCTCTTGGAGCACCCATTCACCTTTACAGTGGTGTCCATGGAGGACCACAGTCTGGACCAGTCTGAGAGGCGAGGGAAATGGGCAACCAACCTCAACACAAAAGGATGTGAGTTACATTTTTGGTGCCCTCACTGGGACATTTAGCACCTCTTAAACTATGATTGTTCTCTGAAGCCTCCTGTAGCCTATATTCTTTGTCAGTGTCTTTGGGGACCGCATCCTTTTAAGGTGCCCATCCTTCAAATATAGAAAAACATATTTACCGTTTGAGCTGTGGGCGCCACACTGGGAGGAGGCAGAGTAGGTACTACAACTGGAAACCTTAGTGCCATCCCTGTCTGTGAAGTGATAAGCATTTGGGAGACATCTAGCTTCTCCTTCATAGTCAAATTGAGTTTGGGCTATTATCAGCAGAGATATGGTGGCACCCCCCCCATAGTGATACGTCGGATATAAATTAGAGCCCAGATTGCAGCATAGCGTATAAAGGGACTGTTTTGAATTCTGGATCTCTCAACAGTTACTCCCATTGTGGCATATCTTTCCTTGTAAGGCACTCATTGACTGCAACCTCACTGAACTTCATGATGGGTCACCCTCAGTCACTCGAATGGCGCCACAGCTACAGGTGGGTCCCTCCAGGTCAGCCTTTTCTCAACCTCAAATTTCTCATTAACCCATCAGGAGGGGGGGGATTCCAGCTGATTTGCCAGGCGAACTAACAACAGCAGGCCTGAAGGGGCAGACTTAAGGATCCAACCTAGCCTGGTTAGTCAAGTCAATCACTGGCAACCACCCTTTGAGGATCTTAAATAATTTTCCAGCGAGATACACACACAGCAACAACTCCCCCTTGAGTACTGTTGTGCATTTCTTACTCTCCACCATAGGTCCTCATCCCAGAATCTGGGCTCAATACATTATCCAGCTCAAGATGAAGCCTGTGCAGTCACTTCAGGGTTACTGGCCCGTTTGTACGGATGGTAACCAGGGCAGGGACCCTCAGGCTTCCCAACCTCTTTAAGCCGCTTCCGGCTTGCCATTCTAGCACTTGGGGCAACATAGTTCATCCAGGTTCCCAGTCATCCTCCCCTTGGGGTGGGAGGAAGTGCCAGAGAAGATCCTCAACCTTCGTAAGACGTGACCAATGGCAGGCAGAAATAGGAGTTCGTATTAAACCAGCCACCACACGGTACTGGGCAGGAGAGTGTTAGAGGAACAACACCCCCAGGTGGCAGAATAGTTCTTCAGTCTCCACAGTTTCCCTTCCCCAGCAACCATTTAGCAAATTTCTCCTCAAAAGTTTCAGATAGGGGCTCATTCCACGACCCTCACTGTCCTATCACTTCCAAGTGTGAGGGCTCTCTGGGGTAATGGTCCATAGCACTTTGGAGCTATCAATGGGATCATAAAACCTACAGGCCAGGGAAAGTATGGTGAGCAGATTAATGCCGACCCCACCACAGAATTTTGTAAACCTTCCATGGAAAATTTCACAGTGTCCCAATGATACCCAGAGGATGTGAGGATAAGCATACATTTGCAATGATCTCCCCCAGTACACCACCACCAGCGGTGCACGCCACTTGTCGGGTACCATTTTTTCTTAACAGCGGTTCATAAATACGGCCACTAGAGACACACAATCAGCGGTGAGCCCAAGATGTAAACCCTAGATGGCGCTTATCCCAGGGCTACCACCTGCCTGATCAAGCCACCACCAACAGATTGAGGGCCTGATCTGATGGCATGGTGCCTCCACCAGAGGTCAGGGATGCACAGTTAAACAACTTGGTCACAGCCCTGGGACACTGCAACAAAACTTCTTCCACTAGTGGCCCACAGTATATCAGAATTACCTTCACAGTGTACACTACTCCCTCAGGTCTGGTCTAGCACTGGACCCCTAAAATAAGAAGACACAGTGCAACAATCACAGTACAATTGGCAACATAGACAACACCTCAGACAGCATAACTTTGCAGAACAAGCAGCTCCGAATTATTAAGGGGTATAACAAGGACAGGGGAAATCAGGTTAGTGTATCACTTCATCAATCTACATATTGTGCACCAAGTATCTACAAATACAGTCCTAAGTACCCAAGCCCTCCCAGTGGCGTCCAAACCGTATAGCCAGGGCCCTTTCACACAGAGAAAAGCAAAATTAGTTAAACAGTCACAGTACAGAACCCATTGGATTCAATGTGGCGAATTCAACAGGGAAGCGACCCCAATGATTTAGTACTCACGACCTCCAAAACAAGATAGGGATACTTCCAATGTCCAGCAGGCTACTCACCAGGCTCCATGAGACTCCTCACACATTTATATGACAACAGACAGGCAAAAGTCCTTAATGGCAGCAGGATTCACTTGAGCCACAAGCCCTCACACACTTATATGGATAAACAGTAACAGGCAAAAGTCCTTTAATGGCAGCAGGATTCACTTGAGCTACACAAGCCTCCTCACACATTTATATGGTAAAAAGAAAGTACATATACCAGGCAGGCTGCTTCTCTATCCCGATCAGCAATTACTGCACAACACCGGAGAACACACAGCAGATTCAGTTCCTGACAGACAGAAGCAGCTGAATTCAGTCAATTTCTCCAGTCTTCTACAGGGTGAGCCTGGTTTCTACTGGATATCCTTTGATTCTCTTCGCAGGATGGATTCAGTCTCAACAAGCAGTCATAATGTTGCAGACCGAACCGGCCCACACTGCCTCTCCGACTAAACTGCACACCGAAAAAGCACAGGGCTCCTTCCCTTCTTCACTGCCAGAGCTAAACTGAAACCCAGCAGACAAACCAGGCACTTCCTTTGAGTTCCTCCCAGTTCTTGGCTGGATTGGCTGTCCACACAATAGACTGCCCCTGTTGGTCCAAAAAGGCAGCCAAAGTCCAAACTACATCTCCCAGAGTCAGTGCCCATACAATCCTCTTGTGGCTGGCTCAGATTACAAGTCCAAGTTCTGATTCATCCAAGGCACCATTTTAGAGCTACCTTAACCCACACTGATTGGTCCAGTTCAGCAGTTCAAAACTAGAATGGGGAACTAGGCAAACACAGTTCTGACTACAAAGAAAGCAGGTTAGACAAACTGTACTTTCATTATTACTCTAAATGATTTCTGGCAAACAGTTACATCTTTCAGATAGGTTACTTTTGCACTCCTAGTGACTGCAACAATGGAGTGAATTGACAGCAGCTCGAGTGGTACTCAAGCAGAGAAACACACAGTCCTACCCATACAAACTAATTATGTCTGCAAGCAGACAGCTCTTAAAGAGACAGCACCAGAGACTCTAAAAACACTCACAGATAAATGGCTTAAACGCCAAACACCATTCAGGCTTGGAGCATTCAAGCAAGCTCCTGGAAGTCTTTTGGGAACCCCCATTTGCAGGGGGGTTACACTTGCATTATTCTTTTATCAAAATGCTTGTATCAAACATCCAAACATTGTTGTTTCTCACTCTGATTGTATTGCTCTCACGTGATGTGTCACTTGTATATTATTCTTTTGTCAAAGTGCTTGTATGAAATACCCAAACATTGTTGTTTCTTCACTCTGATGGTATGGCTTCCATGTGCTGTGACATATGTACATTGTTTTGTCTGTAAACTGTTTTCTCCCAGGTCATGCCTGAAAATAGGCATTGTTTGCCTAGTGCACTCACCCGGTTACCAAAAGCAAAATAAATAAAATAATAAATAAACCTTGAATAAAAAGTAATTTAAAAAAAAAAAAGAAAAAATATACTTCCACCAGGTGAACTCCTCGGGCCCCTCTGGATGCCCGACTGTGAAGCAGCCTTCCATAAGATCATATACCAGCTCACCTATGCTGACCCCACCAAACCCTATGTGCTGCATACAGAAGCTAGTCTGCAGGGTTTAGGAGCTGTGCTGTATCAAGACCATGAGGATGGCCTGAGACCAGTAGCTTTCGCCAGTAGGAGCTTGACCCCGTCCGAACGAAACTACCCTGTGTGTAAGTTGGAGTTCCTTGCGCTAAAAGGGGTCATTGTTGCCCAGTTTCATGAATACCTCTATGGGGCAAAGATATTGGTGAAGACTGACAATAACCCATTGACCTATGTACAGACTTCAGCTACGTTAGATGCCACTGGGCATCAGTGGCTTTCTGCATTATCAACCTATGATTATGCTGTCGAATACAGACCGGGCCTGAACCATATTGATGCTGACGCCCTATCATGAAGGCCCACTTCCAAGAGTGATTGGGTCAGGCTGTCTGAACCTGACATTCGAGCATTGTGTCAAAAGTTTGATAGAGATTAGCAGATATCTGTGGACACAGTGGACTGTTTAGTAGATTGCTTGGGCCCTTCTGACACCTGCATAACAGCTGCTTATTGCCACTTCTCTGCTCTAGATATTAGTGCACTACCTCAGTTTGACAATGGCAGCATTCAGTGGGCTCAATCCCAAGATCCTATGATTCAGCCATCACCTGATGCCCTACGTGTGGGGAAAGATGTGTCTAAGTTACGTTCCACTGACTTGCGAACTGCTTTATTGTTTAAAGAAGACCCCAGATTGAAAAGTTGCTCAGTCATTTGTTGTATAGAGAGAGACAGTAGATCATAGTAGTAAGGTAGACAAGTAACAATTGGTCCTGCCCACAGCCTTTAAAGATTTGATACTGAGGTCCCTCCACAATCACTGGGGCACCTTGGTATTGACAGAACCCTTGACCTGGTACAATCTCGCTTCTACTGGCCCAAAATGGGGGCTGATGTTGAGCAACATGTAAAGACTTGTAGTCGCTGCCTGCAAAGAAAAGCCCTGCCTCAGAGGGCTGCCCCCTTGTTAATATTACTACCAGCACCCCCATGGAACTAGTCTCCATAGACTTCTTGTGTTTAGAACCTGATCAGCGGAACATTGGCAATGTGTTAGTGGTTACGGATCATTTCACATGGTATGCACAAACTTTTCCTACCAAAGATCAAAAGGCATCTATTGTGGCCAAGGTGCTAGTGGAAAATTTCTTCGTTCACTATGGCGCCCCCCAGCGGATCCACTCTGACCAGGGCAGAGACTTTGAGAGTCGACTAATCAAAGAAATGCTCTCTCTATGGGGGATGCAAAAGTCAAGAACCACCCCCTATCACCCACAGGGAGACCCTCAACCAGAACATTTTAACTACACCCTTCTAGACATGCTGTGCACCCTCCACCCAAAAGACAAGAATAAATGGAGCCAGCAGATTAACACCTTGGTACATGGATACAAATGCACGAAAAATGATGCTACTGAGTTCTCCCCCTACTGCCTCATGTTCAGGAGAGAGGACCTGCTGCCAGTTGATGTCTGTTTTGGGGTCTCTCCAGATGGGGTCCAAGCTGAAAACTACTTCCAATATGTATGTAACCCCTAGGTGGCGCTATCCCAAGGGCTACTACCCCTGCCTGCTTGGCTAATAGCAGGTTAAGGGGCCTGAGTTCTGAAACGGGTGCCTCCACCTGGAGGTCAGGATTGGTAGTGGTCAAGCTAACCTGGGCACAGCCCTCCGGGACACTGTAACCCCCTTCTTTTCCCTCTAGTGGCCTGAACACTGTACAATAATCACTTTCACAATACCCCTGGTACACCACACAAGTACCCACATTGTTTGCACTTACCACCAGGGCTGGTTCTTCTGGTTCGACCCTTGGGACCCCCTGTAAAACAAGGTTAAGCACAGCAAATAGCAACAGTACAGTACTTTGAGCACAAACTGGAGCCACAGTCAGAGTACATGCAGAAAAAGTTAGATCTGATTTATTCAGGGGACTTGAACAAGGGAGGGGCAAAATCAGGTTAATTAGCTTTAAGGTTATATCAATCAAGCAGTTATGCATGCGCTGTGAATCCTCCCACACAGTCCACCTCTGGGTACCCAGGTAGAGAAGAGATGGGCTAGCCAGGACAGTTGCCCGGGGTTGCAGCTGATTGGGGCCCTGTGATGGAACATACAACAAGCACAGTACACAATATTTGTAATCTGGAACCAGAGGGCTCAGTTCATAAAGGGAATGAAACAATAAGACAATCAGATGACACACTCAGATTAAGCTGTTGTTGTAGGGAGCTACCCTGGTATTTACTCATGATACCCAAGACTGGACACAGGCTGGATGAAAATCGAGACTGCAGGTGGTTGATCTGGAATGCCCGAAGCAGGGCCCACACAAGTCACAGAGGCACCGTTTCTGTTCAAGCGTGGAGTAGCGGGATGATCCCCAGGCAGGTCTCTCATCGATGACTTCTCTGTGCAGTGGGTAGTCTGGCTGGGCCAGTCTGGCAAAGCCCAGACCGCATGCAGACAAGTTCTGAAGCAGTCCGTTTTGGGCTGGATACAGCTTCCAGCAAGCAGAACACAGTTCACACAGTGGGGAAATAACTCACAACCCACTAGCAGCTCATAGCACATTTACATGTAAGGGAATTCTACTGTACCAGGCAAAGCGCTCCCCGGGCACAATCGCAAAGTCTCTGCACACACCGGGAGCTTAGGGGTAGCTGGAACTCCTGACAGGCCAATCGCGTTCAGCAAAAATATTCGTTCTTCTTCAGGTTGAGCCTGGCCTACTTCAGTAGCTTACTTTAGTCACACAAACTTGGATTTAGTCCAAAATAATTCTCTTCTCTCCCTCTCATGAACAGCACACTGGCATGCAGGCCAAAAACAGCCTTTTCAGAGTTCTCCCATGCGAATCCACTCGGGATTGCTGCCAGAAACACTTCAGCTCCTTCTTGCTCAGCTTCCAGTTTAGTTCTAACTGAAAACTGCAAGCAGTCCAGGCCTTCCCTAAGATCCAAAAGATTTGGTTGGCTGATTTGGCTGTCAGTCAAAGCAAGAGCTCCCCCTTCAGTTGCAAAAAAGGTACTAAAAAGCTCCAAACTAAAGTTCCTACAGATTTTGAATTCAGACAGCTCCTGTAGTCCGGCTACATTTTAGGTCCCACCAGTACTGTTTGGTCAATTTGCAGTCCAGGACCAAGATAGTGGAGACAAACAAACAGTCCCTTGCTACAAAAGAAAGCAGGTTAGACAAACTACATTATCATTATTACTCTAAATGATTTTCAGCAAATAGTTACATCTTTCAACAAAGCTCCCTCTCAGATTACTTAAACAGCAATCAGGCAGCTCTTAAAGAGACAGTACACAGAGGCTATACAAGCTCTGGTAATCACATTTAAACTGCTGAAATGCAGGACACCAGCCTGGCAGTGAGCATTTAGGCAAGCTCAAGGAAAACTTTTTGGGAACCCCCATTTGTAGGGGGGTTACACCCTTCCCTGCCTGGGAAAACTTGGCGTCCGCATCAAGTCTGTACCATCATAACATTGAAAATGCAACATATACAAGATATTTATACCATTAGCATGCTATACAAGTACTGTCTGATTCATCAATTGGCATAACTTGTCACTTTACTATACATTTCATTGTACTCCACTATATCATTTCCATTCTGACAATCTATTATGCATATTTCACATAGGTAAATTGAACATTACTGTACAGAATCATGTAATAACTTCTTGCACTCTAAACAATGCAAGAGGGGGCCCTTCCCTATCAGCTAACTTGGGGCTGGATGGGGCAGGGGCACCATGGTAAGAGGGCAGGACAAGTAACCTGGAATGGGCTGTCAAGTTCAATTTGGGCAGTGAGCTCTGAGAGACATAAACACCTTTGTGAACTACATTGAGAGGCAAATCCACTGGCCTCCAAAGGGAATCGTAACTGAAGCACACCACTGGCTTGACAGCTTGGCCAGTCTTTCTGGGGTGAACAACCACAGTCGCTGTACTTTCAGCAATGGTCTTGGAGCTTTCATCACTTGTGAGGAGTGCCTCTGCATGACATAGAATGTCCAAGCTGGGAGCACTGTCAGCTCCTTGCTCTGTAGTCTCTGTTTCTACAACACTTGGCTCATTTTGAAGACACTCTGGCACTGAAGGGGGGTTGTCAGCACTCTCATAGTGTTCTTCAAGTTCTGGCATGTCACCAGAAAGACATACCATCAGCCTCTCCTTCAGGCAAATCATACAGTTCCACAATACACAAAGACTCAGCATCCTCAGACATGATACTTTGCACTTCACCTTCAGGGAGCATTGGCTCCAAGGATGATGCCGGGGCTTTAGGCAGTCCAGAAGGCCCAACTTCATCCCCCATAATTCAACATAGGATTTCCACGAAACAACTCAGTTCATATGAGGGGTAATAGGCATCTTCACACTCACTGTCATCCGAGTTAGACTGGCAGTCACTATCATTCTGGGCCAGCTGCGGGGAAAGTCTTAAATCGGCAACCACGGGGGCAGGCTGACTCTGTTTCCTTCTTGCAGTAGCACAAGTTACTGGTCCAGGGGAATCAATCTCGGTGGGTTCAGCCTCAATTATAACTTGACCAATAGGTAGCAAGTCATTACGGTGCATGGTCTTGACAGCTTTGGAGTTATTCTCTGGGACACACTTTGTACACTGGCAAATCATCCAGCTTTCCAACTATGACATGGGGAAGATGGTGCCACCGATCAGCAATTTTGTGTTTACCATGCAATCCTAAATTTCGCAACAACACACAGTCTCCAGGCCTAAGCTCTTGAGCCTTTACTTTTCTATCATGTCTCTCTTTGTTGGCTAGATTTCTTTTGGCAGCCACTGTCTGGGCCAGTTGATAGGCATGGTTCAATTGAGCTTTAAGTTTCTGTACATATTGCAGGTAATCTTTGGCTTGGACCCCATTGGGAGAAACACCAAAACAGACATCAACAGGCAGCTGGGCCTCTCTCCCGAACATGAGGCGGTAGGGAGAGAAACCGTAGCATCATTCTTTCGCGGTTGTGTCGTGTATCAAGGTGCTAATCTGCTGGCTCCATTTATATCTTTTTGGGTGGAGGTTGCCTAGCATGTGTCTAGTAGGGTGCGGTTAAAACGTTCAGGTTGAGGATCCCCCTGCAGATGATAAGGGGTGGTTCTTGACTTTCGCACCCCCCATAGAGAGACAGCATTTCTTTGATTAGCCGATTCTCAAAGTCCTGGCCCTGATCAGAGTGAATTTGTTGGGGGGCACCATAGTGTATGAAGAAATTTTCCACTAGCACCTTGGCCACAATAGATGCTTTTTGATCTTTGGTGGGAAAAGCTTGTGCATACCTTGTGGAATGATCTTTAACTACTAACACATTGCCAATGTTTTGCTGATCAGGCTCTAAACTCAAGAAGTCTATGCAGACTAGTTCCATTGGGGTGCTGGTAGTAATGTTGACAAGGGGGGGGGCAGCCCTCTGAGGCAGGGCTTTTCTCTGCAGGCAGTGACTACAAGTCCTTACATGGTGCTCAACATCGGCCCCCATCTTGGGCCAGTAGAATCGAGATTGTATTGTGAAGTGTAGAAAATATGTATAGTAAAGGTATAAGTTTATGTTGACTGATGCATCAGATGTCACTTGCATAACATGCTAATGGTGTAAATGTCTCGTATAGTTTGCATTTGCAATATTATGATCGTACAGACTTGACACGGATGCCAAGTTTTCTCCAGGCAGGGAAGGGTGTAACTCCCCTACAAATGGGGGTTCCCAAAAAGTCTTCCTTGAGCTTGCCTAAATACTTACTGCCAGGCTGGTGTCCTGCGTTTTAGCAGTTTAAATGTGTTTGCCAGAGAGTGCCTGTATAGCCTCTGTGTACTGTCTCTTTAAGAGCTGCCTGGATTGCAGTCATAAGTAATCTGAGAGGGAGCTCTGTTGAAAGATGTAACTATTTGCTGAAAATCATTTAGAGTGATAATGATAATGTAGTTTGTCTAACCTGCCTTCTTTGCAGCAAGGACTGTTTTGATTATCTCCACTATCTTGGTCCTGGACTGCCGAATTGGACCAATCAGTACTGGCGGGACCTAAAATGAAGCCGGACTACAGGAGTAGTAGTTTTTGGCTTTTGGTGCCTTTTTGCACCTGAAGGGGGAGCCTTTGTTGTGACTGACAGACAGATCAGCCAGCCAAACCTTTTGGATTCTGGGGAAAGTCCCAGGCTTGCTGGCAGTTGAGTTAGATCTAAGTTGGGAGCTGAAGAAGCAACAGCTTGAGACAGTCAAGCAGCTGTCTGAGTAGTTTCGTGCGGGAGAACTGTGGAAAGGCCTGTGTTGTGGCCTGCATGTCTGCCTGCTGCCCCTGAGAGGAAGAGAAGAGAATTATTTCAGACTAAATCCAAGTTTGTGAGAATGAAGTAAGCCACTGATTTTATACCAGGCTCAAACCTAAAGAAGACCAAAGATTTTGCTGAATGCAATCGGCCTGTCAGGATTTCCAGCTGTTTTTGAATCCCCGGTTTGTGCAGAGACTTTGCGATCATGACCGGAGAGTGGTTTGCCTGGTACAGTAGAATTTCCTTACATGTAAATGTGCTGTGAGTTGTTAGTGGGTCGTGATTTGGTTCCCCACTGTGTGAACTGTGTTCTGTTTGCTGGAAGCTGTATCCAGCCCAAAATGGACTGTATCCGAATTTGTTCATTTGGCTGGGGCCTTGCCACACTGGCCCAGCCAGACTACCCGCTGCACAGAGAAAGCCATCAACAAGAGACCCGCCTGGGGATCAGCCCCCTGCTCCATGCTTGAACAGGAACAATGCCTCAGCAAATCGTGTGGGCTCTGCTTCTCCTGGCAATCCAGATCAACCACCTGCTGTCTCAATTTTCGTCCTGCCTGTGTCCAGTCTTGGGTATCATGAGTAATCATCGGGGTAGCTCCCTACAACAACAGCCTACTCTAAAAGTGTGTCATCTGATTGTCTTCTTGTTTTCTTTTCACGAACTGAGCCCTCCGGCTCCGGATTACAAATAGTGTGTACTGTGCATGTTGTCTTTTCCATCACAAGGCCCCAACCAGCTGCAACGACGGCCTACCTTGGGCAACAGTCCTGGCTAGCGCATCTCCTCTCCACCTGGGTACCCAGAGGGTGCGACTGTTTAGGGACTCTGAAGTGCATGCATAACTGTTTGATTGATAGAGCCTTTAAGCAAATCAACCTGATTACACCCCTTCCTTGTTCAAGTCCCCTGAATAAATCAGATCTAACCTTTTCTGCATTAATCTGTCTGTGGTTCCAGTTTGTGCTAAGAGTACAGTACTGTTTCTAATTGTTTTGCATAACCTTGTTTTACAGGGGGTCCCCAGGGTCGAGCTAGAGGAAACTGCCCTGGTGGTAAGTGTAAACAGTGTGAGTACTTGTGTGGTGTACAAGGGGTATTGTGAATGTAATTATTGTGCAGTGTTTAGGCCACTAGCAGGGAAAGAGGGGGGTTACAGTGTCCTGGAGGGCTGTGCCCTGGTAGCTTGACCACTACCAAACCTGACCTCTGGGTGGAGGCACCCGTTACAGAACCTAGGCCCCTTAACCTGCTACTTGCCAAGCAGGCAGGGGTAGTAGCCCTTGGGATAGCACCACCTAGGGGTTACATAGTAAAGCAATCACCATACCACAAAGCGGATAGCAGTCCAGCAGAATTATCAGTGACTCTGAGCAAAAACCGGGAGTTCTGTGGTGAATGAGCAGTCCAGAACCAAGATGGTGGTGGTGCAATACATAAAGTCCATGCTGCAGAGAAGGCAGGTTAAACAAACTACAATATTATCACTATTCTAGTAAATAATGGGCAAATAAGTACAGCTTCTAACAGAGCTACCTCTGCGCAAATAGCGATAGCAGAACAGAGCTATTATCTGGCAGCCCGGGCAGGACTCGAGCTTAGAAACACTCAGCCCCCTCTCAGATTAAATAAGCACCACATTATTGGCAGCTCTTAAAGAGACAGAGCACAGAGACATTAAGGCAGTCTCACACAAACACTTTTAAAATGCTAAGACACCGGATACCAGCCTGGCAGTGGGCATTTAGGCACACCCAAGGAAAACTTTCGGAATCCCCCATTTATAGGGGGGTTACACCCTTCTCTGCCTGGAAAAACTTGGCATCAGCGTCAAGTCTACATCATCACAATATTAAAGAATCAATATATACAAGAAATACGTGACATTAACATACTATGGAAATACTATCTGATGCATCAGTTAACGTAAACTTATCACATTACTATACACTTCACTGTACTATATCTTCATTTAAAATACTTACACGTTTCATACACTCTATGCTGATTCTATTATGATTAACATACTATGAACAGTTTCTTATGACTTCACTTTATAACTTCTTGTACAGTAAACAATGTAGAAGGGGGCCCTTCCCCATCAGCTAACTTGGGGCTAGATGGGACAGGGACACCTTGGTCTGAAGGAAGAACAATTAATCGGGAGGTGACAGACAAGCTCAATTTCGGCAGTGAGCTCTTGGAAATGTAAACACCTTTATGGACCACATTGAGAGGCTAGTCCACAGGTCTTCCAGGGGGAATCATAACTAAATTGCAGTACTGGCTTAACAGGTCACCCAGATTTTCTGGGAGGAACAGACACAGGCTCTGGGTAGTCAACACTGGCACTGATTTCTTCTCTTGTAGTGAGGGATGCCTCTGCACTGGTTGAAATGTCCAGACTGGGAACACTATCAGCTCCTGGCTCTGCAGACTCTGTTTTCATAACACTTTGCTCATTATTATCTTCTGAAGAGGGCCCAAGTTGCTCATTCTGAGGAGACTCTGGAACAATTAGGTGTTGTGGCACTGAAGGAGTGCTATCAACACTTTCATATTGTTCTTCAAGTTCTGGTATGTCACCAGGGAGACTCAAGACCATCAGCCCCTTCTTCGGGCAAGTCAAACAGTTCTATAAGACAGAGAGTCCGCAACCTCAGATGTGATACTTTGCACCTCACTTTCAGGGGGCACTGGGTCCAGGGAAGAAGTTGGGGGGTTAGGCAGTTCTGAAGGTCCAGCTTCATCCCCATAATTCTGCAGAGGATTGCCACGAAACAACTGACTCAGTGCATATGAGGGATAATAGGCATTATCACAGTCACTCTCGTCAGAGACAGATGAACAGTCATTACTATCACTCTGGGCCTGCTGAGGGGAAGGCCTGAGTTCTGGAACAACACGGACAGGTTGGCTCTGTTTCCTCTTCGCAGCAGCATGAGTCAGTGGCCCAGGAGAAGTGTCAAGTGTTGGTTCAGCATCAATAACAACTTGGCCGATGGCAGCAAGTGATTGCGGTGCATGGTCTTAACAGCTTTGGAATTATTTTCTAGGCACACTTTGTACACCGGCAGATCATCCAATTTACCAACTATTACATGAGGAAGATGGTGAACACCCTGCCAGAGGAAGTGGTGGGGGCTGAAACAATCACGGGATTTAAGAATGCATGGGATAGACATAAAGGAATTCTGGAGGTCAGGGGTAAGGGGCAACAGACTTCTAGGAAAACAAACTGAACTTACAAGCTCAAATGGGCAGACTGGGTAGGCCGTAGGCCCTTAACTGCCAACACTGTCTATGTATCTATGGTGCCATCTATCTGCAATTTTGTGTTTTCCATGCAGTCCCAAATTGCATAGTAGTACCCTATCTTCAGGCAACAGCTCCGGGGCTTTTACTCATCAATCATGTCTTTCTTTTTTGGCAAGATTTTGCTTAGCAGCCGTAGTTTGAGCTAGTTGATAGGCATGATTCAACTGATCTTTCAATTTCTGTACATACTGCAAGTAGTTTTCGGCTCGGACCCCATCTGGAGAGACCCCAAAGCAGACATCAACTGGCAGTCAGGCCTCCCTCCCAAACATGAGACGGTAGGGGGAGAACCCAGTAGTGTCACTTTTGGTGCAATTGTACGCGTGTACCAAGGTGCTGATCTGCTGGCTCCACTTATGCATGTCTTTTGAATGGAGGGTGCCCAACATGTCCAGAAGGGTGCGGTTAAAGCATTCTGGTTGAGGGTCCCCCGTGGGTGATAGGGGGTGGTTCTTGACTTCTGCACCCCCCACAAACAGAACATTTCTTTGATTAGCCTATTTTCAAAGTCTCTGCCTTGGTCAGAATAGATCCGCTGGGGGGGCACCATAGTGGACAAAGAATTTTTCCACTAGCACCTTGGCCATGGTAGAGGCCTTTTGATTGTTAGTTGGGAAGGCTTGTGTGTACCACGTAAAATGATCAGTAACTACCAGCACATTGCCAATGTTGTTTTGGTCAGGTTCTAAGCACAAGAAGTCTATGCAGACAAGTTCCATGGGGGCACTGGTAGTGATGTTGACAAGTGGGGCAGCTTTCTGGAGCAAAGCTTTCCGCTGGAGGCAGCGACTGCAAGTTTTGACATGATTCTCAACATCTGCCCCATCTTTGGCCAGTAGAATCGGGATCATACCAGGTCGAAAGTTCTGTCAATACTGAGGTGCCCCATGTGATTGTGGAGGGACCTCAGTACCAGCTGTTAGAGGCTGTGGGCAGGACCAACTGTTGCTTGTCTACTTGACCATGATGATCTACTGTCTCTCTGTACAACAACTGATCATGCAACTTTAACCTGGAGCCTTCCTTGAACAATAGAGCAGTTCGCAAGTCAGGGGAACGTAACTTGGACACATCTTTCCCTGCACACAGGGCGTCAAGTGCTGGTTGAATCATGGGATCTTGTGATTGTGCCCACTGAATACTGTCATTATCGAACTGAGGTAGTGCACCAAAATCTAAAGCAGAGAAATGTCAATAGGCAGCCGGTATGCAGGTCAGGAGGGCACAAGCAATCTACTAGGCAGTCCACCTTGTCCGCAGACATTTCTTCATCTTTATCAAACTATTGGCATAATGCTCTGATTTCAGGTTCTGACAATCTGACCCAATTGTCCTTGGAAGCTGGCCTTCATGACAGGATGTCAGCATCAATGTGGTTTAGTCCCAGTCTGTATTCAACAGCATAATCATAAGTTGATAAGGCAGAAAGTCAACGGTGCCCAGTGGCGTCCAATTTAGCTGAAGTCTGCACATAGGTCAGTGGGTTATTGTCAGTCTTCACTAATATCTTTGCCCCAAAGAGGTACTCATGAAACTAATCAACTATGGCCCATTTTAGTGCGAGGAATTCCAACTTGTGGACCAGATAATTCTGCTCTGACAAGGTCAAGCTCCTACTGGCGAAAGCTACAGGTCTCAAACTATCTTTGTAGTCTTGATATAGCACAGTCCCAAGACCCTGCAAACTAGCGTCCATATGCAGAACATAGGGCTTGGTAGGATCAGCATAGGCAAGGACTGGGGTGTGGGTGAACTGGTATATGACTTCAAAGAAAGCTGTTTAACATTCGGGTGTCCACCGAGTCCCAGAAGGCTCACCTGTTCAAAAATACATTTTCTCTTGTCTTTGATCACTTCTTTTTTGTATTTGCGGTTGGTAGGGGGGTAGCGTTGGGTAAGTTTAAGGAGCGGTCGAATCACCTTTAAATAGTCTTTGATGAACCTGCGGTAGTAGCCACAGAACTCCAGAAAATGCTGTAGCTCTTTTAGGTTATCGGGCTGGGGC
This sequence comes from Neoceratodus forsteri, assembly GCA_016271365.2. Classification (NCBI taxonomy): domain Eukaryota; kingdom Metazoa; phylum Chordata; order Ceratodontiformes; family Ceratodontidae; genus Neoceratodus; species Neoceratodus forsteri. The sequence goes on along the minus strand of CM028135.1, from coordinate 1,101,372,471 downwards.
CAAGTGGTCAAAGCATCAACTTTACTGGGATCTGTCTGTATCCTTTCCGCAGACACTATGTGTCTGAAATATTTCACAGATGTTTGAAAAAAATGGCACTTGTCTATGGATAACTTGAGGCTGAATTCTTCCAAACGATCGAGGACTTTGAACAGTCTGGTTTCATGTTCCTCTAGTGTGCGTTCAAAAACAATAACATCATCCAAGTACACTAAACATTCCAGCAGGTTCATGTCTGCCACCACACATTCCATCAATCTCTGGAAGGTGGCATGGGCACCCAAAATCCCCTGTGGCATCCTCAGGAATTCGTAGAACCCCAAAGGACAGATGAAGGCTGTTTTTTCACGGTCCTTTGGGGCCATCGGAATCTCATAATATCTGCTGCTGAGATCTGGTACTGAGAACCACTGATCCCCATTCAGGCAATCCAGGGCATCCTGTATGCATGGCATGGTGTATTGATCTGGGATAGTCCGTCGGTTGAGGTTCCACTAGACTACACATATCCTTACAGATCCATTCTTTTTTATGAACCACTATGATGGGGGATACATATGGGCTTCTTGATTCCTGAATAATGCCAGCAGCGAGCATTTCCTGTAGGTGCCTCCTAATATCATCTATGTCAGCTGGGGCAAGGCGTTGGGATCTCTCTCGAAATGGTCAGTCATCATGCAGGCATATGTTATGCCCGGCACCATGGACACACCCCACGTCCCACTCTTTTAATTAGAACACTTGGTCTCTCTGAGCAAGTTTCCTGCTAATTCGGGTCTTCCATTCAGTAGACAAAGGGGAATCACCAAAGTCAAATAAGTCCAGGGTCACTTTCTCCTTTTCACCAGAGTACTTGTTACTGGGTAATACTGTAGTGTCTGCACAGTGTACTGTAGCCAGCGTACCTCCCCGGTTCACACGAATGTCCCTGTCCTACATGTTTCTCACTTGCACCATCACTCGGCGGGCATAGGCATGGGCACGTGCAGGTAGTATACTGGGCTTAACCATCAACCCCTCTTGCAGCTTCCCTTCACAAGGGGCATCTATCATCAATATTTTGTTCTTTACACCTCTCCTTAGGTGGACTTCTCCATGGATCATACACTGGGTGTTGGGAGCCAACACCAAAGAGTCAGGACCCTTTTTCCACACTATCCCCACTGGCTCATCTCAGTCCACTTCATCGGGTTTCTGAAGCAAGTCAGAAGCCCTGTTTATTAATGCTGGAATTCTTAGGGCCCGTCCAGTCCATTGCCCTTGTTTTTCATGGCAGAGTTGTGTCAGTCTCCCAAACATGTGGGTGTTTGTTCCAATTAACAGGGGAACCCCATCATACGGTCCGGTAGGAGGGCACACCAGGGCTAGTGTCTCTACTTGTTCATCTACACCAGTTTCAGTCACAGGAAAAGACAGCCAGAGCTGGACATAGCCTAGGTAGCTCACCGAATACCTCAACAAAGGTCACTCAGGCCCCACACATGTAGGCAGTCCCAAGATTGTAATGCCACATCATATAAATGTTTGTCATACCAGTCCTGGAATACAATGGTCCACTTGCGACCCACTATCGAGCACAGCCCAAGCAAGAATACCATTGATAGTCACAGTATTTCCATTGAGTGGCCTACTATTTTAGACCAGTCTGGAGAGACAGTAGCAGGGGCCTGGACAGATGATTTAGCCACAAAGAAGTTTGAATTAGGATTTCTTGATCCTTCACTGCAGTTGTTGCCAGCGCCCCTCGGCCAAAGTCTCGCTTTCTGGAGCTCCCCTTGAAATCTGTACACAACTTTATCTAAGTCTTTCTGAGACTGGCATTCTATCTTCATATGGCCATCCTTTCCACAGTTGTAACAAATGATAGACTCCGGGGTCATCCTTGGAGAGGACATTGCATGAGGGACTGAAGCAGGAGCAAGGGATCGGGGTCCGATATTTGTTTGCAGCGGCGAAGGTGACACAACGTGTCGTAACAGTTCTTTTAGGGTGGCAGTCAATTCTTTGATCTCAGCCTGGGGGTCACTGTCAGTAGAAGATGCCAGAGGGTGCACTCCCCACCCCATGGCAGTCACATCCCAAGAGGGACCAAGGTCTTTGTCTGCAGTGGAGGCCTCCGTAAAGGCACCCGCTGGTACTTTTCTGACTTCCTTTGCAGTGGCCCCCAGTGGAGACCAAAGGCACTGCAAAAGCCAGGAGCTGTACACGAGGAAGACGTCAGGCAGCTGCATTCCAGATGTGGGTGGGAGCACTCACGTCAAGGGCAAGGCAGCATTGCACGTCTTCCTTCTGGGGACTTCTGAGGAAAAAAAACAACCATGGATGAGGAGATGATGGGGATTCCAGGGACACTGCCCACATCACACTGTTGTTTCTGCACCGGAGGACTCCATGGCCAACCCGCCACCCAGGTAGGTTCTCTCTAATCTCAGAAAGGCCATCACGGGAGGACGGGCCCACCCTAGGGGGGTGATCCGGGGGGCTAGGTCTGCCTGGGTGGTTGGGAGAGTCCTTCTGGGTATAGGGGATTCAGACCGGGAGTAGAAGGCAGTAGTTAAGTGAATACCCCGGAAGGATGCCCGGATTGGGGTAGTTCATAAATGCAATTCGAGAAAAAAAATCTCTCAGACTATCTCTCAAAACACAACAAACAGTGTTGACAACAGCACAGATTCTGGAAGGGTCACAGTACCACCACTGCCCTTCTGGAATATACCAACTTCAAACATACAGCCCACAACTATGGCCATCTTGTTGGGTCTGTTTACATAAACCTAACACAAGCATTCAACACTGTAAACCACACTATCCTAATTGACTCCCTTTTCTCTTTAGGGCTCTCCCGAGAAGCAACTCCTTGGTTCTGTAACTACCTTAGTGGCAGATCACAGCGACTGAAGATTCTTGACACCCTCCCCTTCACCCCTACCTGTTCGGTCTAGCGTAACTCAAGGGTCAATTTTGGGCTCACTCCTTTTTAGTCTATTGCTTAATACCCTTCCCCTTGCCTGCTCTGGTCAGCTGTTACTGAATGCTGATGACACAGTCATCTTTTCTAGCCACCCTGACCCCTACCCCCTGGAATGCAATCTTCAACGTTTTTTCTCTGAGACTGAATCATGGTTCATCATCATCATCATCATCATCAAATCTTTATTTATTCAGGCGAACATCATTGAGCAAGGCTCATTTACAAGATGGACCTGATGAGGTCAAGGTTCAATAGTTGATACACAACAGATACATCATACACTTATATAAGACAGTTATACATACAGGAGAAAATAACGTATATAAACACAGTGATGTACAGTAAATTCACATGATAAAAAAACGGTTACAGGAAAGTTAAGCTAATATTTACAGTATATACAGTGTATACATATCCCAGTGGGGGGGCATGGCAGACACACAACATAATGTAATACTAGGATGGTGAATGTATTACTGGGTGCCATAAGATGGGGTGTCTGTCTGGAAGGAATATCCCATATATGGTTTGGAGAAGGGAGATTTGTGAGATGACAATGCTAGCTCTAGTGGTAGCAATTGCATTTCTCTTTGAAGAAGACTGTACAGTGCTGTTTAAATTATGCAAATGGAATGATATTGGACAGTTTGAGGGATTTTTGTAGGGTGTTCCATGCTATAGCTAGAGAATAGCTGATTGCTGCCCTCCCTAGCCTGGTGTTGAATTTGGGCAATTTGAGCAGGATGATGTTGTTTCTTAGGGCATAGGAGCTAGGAGAGGTCTGGGTGAAGCAGTCCAGGATATAGTTTGGAAGTTTTTTTGACAACGCTCTGTAAATCCATAGTGCTGCATTTCTGTTCCTTCTGAGGTGAAGGGAAACCCACCCAACTGCAGCATAAAGAGAGCAATGATGAGTATTAGATGGCAGATCTGTAGTGAACCTTATTGCTCTATGATATAAGGTATCCAACTTGTGATAGTAGGAGATGGGGCAGTGACTATAAAGAAAGTCATAGTCAACAACTGATAGAAAAATGGCCTGGACTAACCTCATCTTTGAGTCTCTGTTTAAGAAGGGTTTTAATCTATAGAAGGCAAGCCTTTGGCAAAGCTTTTTAACAGTTCTTCTAAATGATGAGTGAAGTCAAGTCTGTTGTCAATCCACACACCTAGGTATTTGAAGTTTTCTACATACTCCAGATTTTCTCCAAGTATAGTGCATAGCTGGGGAGAATGATTGGAGAGGATGTGCTGGTGGAGCTTTGATTTGTGAACATCATTGCTTTAGTTTTCTTTGCATTTAACAGAAGCTTTTCTCGAGTAACTGATATTGTAGCAAGGAGAATTCTGTTTGTAGGATTCCTACGAGCAGCTACTGTGAAGGGTTGCTGACATACAGAACAGTGTCATCAGCAAAGAGGTGTACAGAGGAATTGGTAAGGATTGAATCAATGTTATTTATATAAATGGCAAAAAGGATAGGACCCAGAATAGAACCTTGGGGGTTTCCTCTTGACAGTGGTTTTAATGGGGATAGGTCACCTTCAGCTTTTACCTGCTGTGACCTACCGGTGAGATAGCATCTGAACCACTTAAGGGAGGATGGATCTAGGACAATGGAGTACAGAGATGAAAGTAGTAGCTCGTGGTCCACAGTATCAATGCTTTGCTCAGGTCCAGGAATACTGCACAGACATTATTCTTTTATCTAATTCGGATTGCCAGTCATTTGTGACCTTGGCTAGTGCAGTGATAGTGCTATGCTTGGCCCTGAATCCAGATTGAGCTGGGTTTAGGAGGTTAGCATTGTCAAGATACTCCTTAACTGATTACTCACTAATTTCTCCAGCATCTTGGATAGCACTGGTAGAATGGAAATGGGCCTGTAATTATTAAGATCCATAGGGTCCCCTGATTTTAGAAGGAACCACTTGAGCTATCTTCCACAGTGTGGAATAGAGCCAGAGTTTAGGGATAGGTTAAAGAGGTGTGTTAGGGGACTGCAAGTACATGGCATGCAATCTTTAGAAAGTAGGGGTCCAGAGAGTCTGCTCCTGCGCTTTTTTTGGTATCCAGTTGCCATAATAGATCCTCTACTTGTTTCAACAGTATAGATTTGAAGCTGAAGGAAGAGTCAACTCTCTGATTACCAGTGTAATGGGAGCTTAATTGTTCCCTCAGCAGGTTAGCTGGAGAGGTGTCAAAGGCAAGACCAGCCGTTGTGAAGTGGTTATTGAAGGCGTCCAGAATTTCCATTTTGCCAGTGATAGGGCCATAACTGTTGTGTAATTGACTTGGAAGGGGGGTGTTAGCATCCTGCCCCACCATACCCTTGATGGTGCCCCAAAACCTAGCAGGATTATGGTAGGAAGAGTCAAGTTCGGCCAAGTAGAAGCCAGCCTTTGCATCCCTAACTTTCTTGGTGCATCTATTCCTGGCTTTCCTAAAGATCATCCAGTCATTTTCATTCTTGTTTTTTCTTGCCATTTTCCAGAGTTTGTCTCTCTCCAGCAGTGCAGCTTTGAGGTCAGCTGTAAACCAACGACAGGATTTGTTTTTTATTCGGATGCTAGAGATGGTTCACCCACCACAAACTCATACTTAACAAAAAAAAAAAACAGTTATGTTGTTTGTTAATTCCCATAACTGGCATAAAGGCCAGCCTCTACACTTTCTAAATAACCTGAAACAATCCCTTGAACAAGTTTACAGTTTCAAATACCTCGGCATCACTCTCGACTCCACCTTCTCCTTTTAGGAACACATCAACCTTGTCTGCAAGTCAGTAAATTCCAGGATTGGTCTTCTTTACCATCTTTGGAATTGCTTAACTCCTAACGCCCTCTGCTTGGCCATTACCAACTCTGTCCTGTCCATAGTAGATTATGGCATAGTAATCTATGGGTCTGCTGTTGATTCTGCCTTAACCCGCATTAAAGTTACCTTGAACAAAGCCTGCTGCCTTGTCATTGGTGGAGACAGGCTCACACATACATGTGATTTACATCACCAAGCAAACTGGCTAAACTTTGCAGGTAAGCTCATGTACTAGACCTGCTTAATAGCCAAAAAGATTGCCTCCAGTCTCTCCCCCAGTACCCTCCACCTCTTAACTCCCTTTCCCACCCCCCAGGTTACCGGAAGCTCATCAAAAGCTGCCTTCCTGGTCCCTTTTTGCAGGACATCAATGGGACAGAGGGCCTTTATGTACAGGGCTCCTAATTGGCTGAATAGCCTGCCCGCTGAAGTATCCACTGTACAAAAACTTGGCTCTTTCAGACTTTCACTCCATCGACATCTCCTGACTTCTGGCCATTGTGACTGTTACTAGCCTCTTCCCATTCCCTTGCACAGTTGGTTGCTTGCTCCCCCATTAACTGCACACCCCTTCCACTGACAAGGTTTCTTCCAATTGCGTATTTCTCATCCCCTCCATCCCCCTTTGTTTGCACCACTCTCTAATCCTTTGACAAGGACCTGGACTGCCCCTACCTCCTCCCACCCTCCCTCTCAATATATGGCCACCCTGCCCTTAATCCCACTCTCCACCATGACCTGGCTCTACTGCCAAGTTGGCCTCCTCCCTCCCCTCTTTCCGTTTTTAATTCCTTTCAGTAATCATGCTCCAGTTCCCTCTAGTTTAGGTCTGCTTAACCTTGTACCACTTGGTGGCCTCTCCCTGCATGGAGGGCCCATTGTAGACTTTGATGTTTATGTCTGTCTACCTGCATCTATTTTTGTACCTCATATGCTGCATTAAGGGAGCTGTACTCCCTTGTTCTGTTGTATATCTGCATTTTTGAATCTTATGTTTTCTTGTACATCTACTGTTTTTTTGTTTGTGATTTTGACATGGAACCTTTGTAAATGAGTCGTTGACTCAAAGGTTGTAATTCCGAGATGTCAATAAATAAAAAATAAAGCAGGATTATGAATTATTAACAGTAAAAGCACAGGTCGGGCAGCATGGCAAGACTCTAATCATTGTCACGGTCTACCTACCCCCCAAAAAAGCCAGACAAGGCCTCCCTAAAATTCTGGATGCACTTGCCACCTTCCCTAAGGGCACAGAACTCATTATCACAGGCGACTTTAACATTAACTAGGTTGGCAAGGAATCGACCCCCTTCAGGGATATGGTCGCTACTTCCAACCTAACCCAACCTGTCCCCTGCTCCACCAGGTGGAACTACAAGACAGGCAATGACACCCTCCTTGATTGGATCCTCTCCAGTTCTAAGGAACAGCTTAGCAATTCCTGGGGTGATGATAAGAGGTTCTGGGAGAACATCAAAAACCTCTTGGGAAAGATGATAAGAGGCACCCTCATCTGCTCAACATCAACAGCTCCCCATAACTGACCCACTACTTATAGCGGACTCATTCAACATGGCCTTCACAGACTTGACCTCGGTGTTACCCCCGACTACATGCTCTCTGCTGCTGATCAACCCAACTGCAAGCCACTCAAGAATACACATCCAGACTTCTACTTCAAGAGGGTGACAGTGAAGGAGGCTATAAAACATGTAAAAAAAAGTGTTAGGCAAGGCCAGAATGGGCAGTTATGGGGTGGACATGAAACTTCTATCCCTCACACGTGATGTTCTCATCGTGCCAATAACAAAGCTATTTAATAAGTCACTGGCTCTTGCTAAATTCCAGGAGATCTGGAAGCAGGTCCTTGTGACACCTGTGCATAAAAATGGAGACAAGTTGTGCATAACCAATTATAGACCAATCTCCATCCTCTCCCCCCATCCAAGGCATTGGAAAAGATAGTGGCAGCATAGCTCACCGAATATCTCAACAAAGACCAACTATTATGCCCCAACCAGCACGGCTTCAGACAGAACCATAGTACCACCACTGCTCTGCTGGAGTATATGGACTTCTCGCACAAGGCACTGGATGAAGGTAAATTGGTGGGGTCAGTGTTCATTGACCTCACCAAAGCCTTTGACATCATTAACCATTCCCTTCTCCTGGCACAGCTGCAGAACCTGGGTGTGGCAGCCAATATTGCATGCTGGTTCCAGGACTACCTGCCTCATAGAAGCCAATGTGTCAAACTTGGGCAAACAGTGTTTAGCTCCAGAGAAGTATCATTAGGGGTCCCCCAGGGGTCAATGGGTCAATACTGGGGCCCCTACTTTTCAACCTTTTTTTAAACAATCTTCCTAAAGCATGTGATACTAAACTTATCTTATATGCCGACGATGCGGTGCTTCTCAACAGCACTATACACCATGACGCCCTTCAATCCGAACTACAGAACTCTTTCAACAAACTAGAGGACTGGTTCTGCAGGCATAAACTTCTACTAAATTATAAACAGGACCAAGGCCATGCTTTTTTCCAGTCCGCAGCACAAAAAGAGACGCCCCTCCCTCGTCATCTCCAACACAGTCAGCGAACCGTTGGAACAAGTGCACTCGTTCAAGTACCTGGGGGTCACCCTAGATGACACCCTCACCTTCACTCAGCACATCGACTCACTAGTAAGGCAGTAAACACCAAATTGGGTGTCCTCTATAGACACAGGAAATAGCTCACCCCTGAGGCCCTCCGCCTGTCAGTCTCCAGCTCCATCCAATCAACCACTGATAATGGCCTGATGGTCTACGGAGCAGCAACAGATACAGAACTAAGGAGGGTTCATATTGCTCTCAGTAAAGCCTGCCGGCTCACCCTGGTTGCGGATCATCATACGCACACTTGCTCTCTGTATGAATGGACTAACTGACTGCCTCTAAAGAACAGGATCAAGTTCCAAACCTGCCTCCTGGGTAAGAAGGTGTTATTGGGCACCCCCCCCGGTGTATCCAACATCCTCTCACCAATTGCTACGCTCTGTGACACCAGAGGTAGGATGAGGGGGGCCCTCTCAACACCTTTCTGTCAAACTGAACTTGGACAACGTGCTTTCGCCTATAGGGCCCCCAGTGGCTTAGCAAAATCCCTGTGCCCATTCAAACCTCCAAATACTTCTCACACTTCAAAACTGGACTAAGGCAACACCTTAAATCAATCACAGAGTGTGACTGCCTCTGAAGGCTAGTCCCTTCCCTTCCTTAGCCTCCCAAGTTGTTCAGATGGCAGACTTGCTGCACCCCGCTCCTCCGTACGGCTAGTGTCGCTCTCCGTAGCAGCCACTCTTCCCCTTCTTTGGTACTCTCCCTCTCCATTAACCCACACCTTGCGCACCGAACTGACACTAGGCATCCACTCTGTTTCCCCCTGCCCCCCTCTTGGTTTCTCCTGCCCCCACCTCTTCTGACATGCCTAGGGCCAACCCCACCTCATGTGGCTTTCAGCATGCCTCCCTGCTGTTTCCCCCGAGTACCTCCCTTCATCATAACTCCATCCCCACATCATTTCCCTCCCCATTTCCCCTGTATGACCATTTAGTCAAGCACTTTTCCCCTCTGGTGCCACCTTCCCCTTTCCCCCTGGCACCCCCCTACCACTATTTCACCCTCATATTTTTGACAAAGCCCCAACACGAGGCTGCTTACCCTTCCTAAGTCTCCCGTCAACTCGAAAGGGGGTTCTCCCCTGCTTTCCCCACATAGCTCACCACTGTTTTTCTATATCCTTTACTGACGCTGTACTAATTCCATGGTACTAGTAATAAGATTGTAATATTGTAAACTATGTCTGTTCTATACCTGCTTGCTGTAATGTCTGTTGTTTGTCTACCTGACGTGGAACCTTTGTAAAAGAACTTGTGCTCAAAGGACTTTTCTGAATCCTTAAATAAAGATAAATAAATGAATAAATAAATGCATTAAAACAAGAGCCAGAATCAGCACTGGTTTGATAGAACATGAAGCACAGAATCTGCCAGCAGATAAGGACAGCTTGACCCACCTAGTCTGCCCATTTTTCCCTGCCTATAGTATCTGCCCATTTTTCCATACCTATAGTATCTGCCCATTTTTCCCTGCCTATTTTTCCCTGCCTATAGCATTAGCACAGATCATACTTGATCTCTGGCCCATTCACCCCCAACTCCTTCCCTTCCCTTTCCCTAAAACTCTGTTGTGCCTAGCCCATGCATTCTTGAACCTCACCACTATCCCCCCCCCACCTTCACTGGAAGACTGTTCCAGGAATACACAACTATTTCTGTGAAGTAGTTCCTCATGTCTCTCCTAAATCTAGTCCCCTCCTCCAGCTTCTTATCATGGAAAGGGACCTAGGGGGTAATCATATCAGGTGACCTAAAGGTGGCCAGGTAGTGTGACAAGGCAGTTGGGAGGGCTAGTGGGATGCTGGGGTGAACAGAGAGGATATCAGCAGCAGAAAGAGGGAGGTGGTGTTGCCTCTGTAGAGATCACTGGAAGGTCCTTGTAGAGATCACTGGTAAGATCCCACCTTGAGTACTGTGTCTAGTTCTGGAGACCTCATCTCCAGTGGGACATAGAGTGGAAGCAATCCAGGAGAGGGCAACTAAAATGGTGCAGAGGCTGCAACAAAAGCCCTATGAGGAGAGACTAAAGGATCTCAACATGTACACCCTGAAAGAGAGGGAGGGAATATAATAGAGACCTTTAAACACCTCATAGAAGAAAATAAGATACAAGAGGGAAGCATTTTTCAGAAGAAAAGGTGCTCAAGGACAAGGGGACATGCTATGAAGCTGGAGGGGGCAGATGCAGGAGAAATTTGAGGAAGTACTTGTTCACAGAAAGAGTGGTGGATTCCTGGAACAGCCTTCCAGAGGAGGAGGTGGTAGGGGCAAAAACCGTGGTGGGGCTCAAGAATACGTAGGATAGGCTCAAGGAAATCATAGTGGAAAGGAAAGGGGAGGGAGAATGGGCTGTAGATCAAGTAGGGTCTCCAGTAATAATAATAATATACATTGGGGAAAATGATCAGACTGGGTGGGCGAAGTGGCCTTCATCTGCCCTCAGTCTCTATGTTTCTGTGCACCTTTTTTCTGAACAATATTTCCCTCTTGTACCTTGTTTACCCCCATGAAGTATTTAAAGGTCTCTATCATATACCCCCCCCCACTGAAGTTTGGCATGTTGCCAAAGGTAATACATGTAAGTGTATTCTTTTTGTTGGTGAACACAATCTTATAGTTATAAATGTGTTGTGCACTATACAATCTCCATAGATTTTGAGTACCGATTATATAAGGGTGAAGATGCAGCAGACGGATCTTAACATGGATATCCCTACAAAACAGCAAGACTAATGTAACCCCTAGATGGCGCTATCCCAGGGGTTACTACCCCTGCCTGATTTGCCACTAACAGGTTGAGGGGCCTGGATCCGATGGCGGGTGCCTCCACCCAGAGGTCAGGGTTTGCAATAGTTAAACTAATTTGGTCACAGCCCTCTGGGACACTGCAACCCCCTTTCTTCCCACTAGTGGCCCACACAATATATCAGAATTACCTTCACAGTATACACTTACCCCCAGGACTGGTTCAGGCACTGGGACCTCCTGTAAAATAAGATACAGTGCAACAATCACAGTACAATACTTTAACATAGACAAATACCTCAGGCAGTATAACTTTGCTGAAACAAGTAGCTCTGATTTATTTAGGGGAATATAACAAGGACAGGGGAAATCAGGTTAATTAGCTTATCACTTTACTCATCATTTCCATGGCTCTGTGCACAGGCCTATCCCTACCAGTTACTGTCCCTGGGTACCCAAGCCCTAGTGGCTAGTCCAAACCGTGGCAGCTGGTAGGGGCCCTTTCACACAGAGGAAAGAAAATTAGTTAAACAGTCAGCAGTACAGTAATTCCATTTGGATTTAATGTGGCAATTCAACAGGAGTGACCCTGAATTAGTACTCACGACCTCCAAACAAGATAGGGTCCTTCAATGTCAGCAGGGCTACTCTTGAGCTCCACGAGACTCCTCACACATTTATATGGCAAACTGCAACAGGCAAAAGTCCTTTAATGGCAGCAGGATTCACTTGAGCTACACAAGCCTCCTCACACATTTGTATGGTGAACAGTAACAGGCAAAAGTCCTTTAATGGCAGCAGGATTCACTTGAGCTACACAAGCCTCCTCATACATTTATATGGTAAAAAGAAAGTACTATACCAGGCAGGCTGCTTCTCTATCCCGATCGCAATTGTTGCACAATACCTGGGAGAACACACAGCAGATTCAGTTCCTGACAGACCGAGTGCAATTCAGCAATTTCTCCAGTCTTCTACAGGCTGAGCCTGGTTTCTACTCTTCAGATATCCTTTGATTCTCTTCACAGGACAGATTCAGTCCTAACAAGCAGTTACACAAGCTGCAGACTGGAACTCTGGGCCTTACACACGTTTCCCGACTAAAACTGCACACCGAAAAAGGAACAGGGCTCCTTCCCTCTTCACTGCTAGAGCTCAACTGAAACTCCAGCAGACAAAACCGGCACTTCCTTTGAGTTCCTCCCAGTTCTTGGCTGGATTGGCTGTCACTCACAATAGACTGCCCTGTTGGTCCAAAAGGCCAAGTCTAAACTACATCTCCCAGAGTCACTGCCCATACAATCCTCTTGTGGCTGGCTCAGATTATGAGTCCAAGTTCTGATTCGCTCCAAGGCACCATTTTACAGCTACCTTAACCCACACTGATTGGTCCAGTTCAGCAGTTCAAAACTAGAATGGGGAACTAGGCAAACACAGTTCTGACTGCAAAGAAAGCAGGTTAGACAAACTGTAATTTCATTATTACTCTAAATGATTTCTGGCAAACAGTTACATCTTTCAGATAGGTTCCTTTGCACTCCTAGTGACTGCAAAAATGGAGTGAATTGGCAGCAGCTCGAGTGGTACTCAAGCAGAGAAGCACACAGTCCCCCCATACAATCTAATTATGTCTGCAAGCAGACAGCTCTTAAAGAGACAGTACCAGAGGCTCTAAAAACACTCACTGATAAATGGCTTAAACGCCAAACACCATTCAGGCTTGGAGCATTTAAGCAAGCTCCTGGAAGTCTTTTGGGAACCCCCATTTGCAGGGGGGTTACACCCTTCCTGGCCTGGGAAAGCTTGATGTCCGCGTCAAGCAAGTACTCCCATAAGTTTCAACTGCAACCATATACATTTGCATTAGGCTCACACATGTAATCATCAGTCAATACATCATTTTACCAAGAACACATTTCTGAAACATTGCAGTACGTCACTCTTTACACAGTATTACACACATTGTACCATAACTCAAGTTATTACCTCTTGTACATGAAACCTGAAGAGAGGGGGCCCTTCCCTATCAGTTACCTTGGGGCTAGATGGGGCAAGGGCACCATACTTAGAGGGCAACACAAGTAACTTGGAGTTAGCACTGACGCTCAGTTTGGGCAATGAGCTTGGGGACACATACACTCCTTTATGGACAACATTGAGAGGCAAGTCCACAGGCCTCCCAAGGGAATCATAACTGAGGTGCACCACAGGCTTTACAGCTCGACCAGTCTTTCTAGGGGAACTGTTACAGTCTCTGCACTCTGAGCCTCATTTTCAGCATTGTCCTCACTTGTCAGGGGAGTCTCCATGGGGGTAGAGAGGCTAGAACTTGGGGCACTTTCAGCTCCAGGAGTTACAGTTTCTGAGTCCACAACATTTGGCTCGCATGGAGAGCTTTCGGACACTGGCGTGGACTGTCAGGGCACTCAAAATACTCTTCTTGTTCTGGTGTATCACCAGTCTTCCCCAATCCATCATTTTCCTCCCCTGAAAGCTCAAACAGTTCAACCTTGCACAATGATTCCATTTCATCTGATCTGATGCTTTGCACTTCACTTTCTGGGAGCATTGGCTCCAGGGACGAAGCTGGGGGCTTAGACAGTCCAGAAGGCCCAGCTTCATCTCCAGTATTGACTAGGGGATTGCCCCGAAACAATTGACTCAGTTCGTAAGAAGGATAGTATTCAAAGTCACTCTCACTTTCTTCTGATATGGATTGACAGTCATGCTCAACTGGGACTTGTGGAGGGGAACACTTTAACTCTGCTTCTGTAGGTGCAGACTTTCTTGATCTTTTCTTAGCAGCAGCTCTAGTCACTGGTCCAGAGGGGCATCTTCTGGGGGCTCAGACTCAATCAAGATTTGTCCAATGGGCAGTAAATGATTTCTATGCATTGTTTTTACATCTTTTGAATTATTCTCAGGCCTTACTTTGTACACTGGCAGATCATCTAGTTTGCCCACTACAATGTGAGGGAGATGGTGTCATCTGTCAGCAATCTTGTGTTTGCCATGCAGTCCCAGATTTCTTAGCAATACCCGATCTCCCTCCTGGAGTTCCTGTGCTTTCACCTTTTTATCATACCTTTCTTTGTTGGCCAGATTTCTTTTGGCAGCCATGGTTTGAGCCAGTTGGTATGCATGAGTTAGCTGGGCCTTTAACTTTGCACATACTGTAAATAGTTGTCAGCTTGAACCCCATCAGGAGAGACTCCAAAACACACATCTACCGGTAGTCAGCTTCTTCCAAACATCAGGCGGTAGGGAGAACCCAGTGGCATCACTTTTGGTGCAGTTATAAGCATGTACCAGGGTGCTAATTTGTTGGCTCCATCTAGGCTTGTCCTTTGGGTGCAGGTGCTTAGCATATCTAGCAAAGTGCGGTTGGAATGCATTCAGGCTGTGGGTCCCCCTGGGGGTGGTAAGGAGTGGTTCTGGACTTTCGCACTCCCCACAGAGAAAGCATCTCTTTGATCAGATGACTCTCAAAGTCTCTCCCTTGGTACTGTTGTGCATTTCTTACTCTCCACCATAGATCCTCATCAGAATCTGGGCTCCCATACACATTCTCCAAGGCCTCAAGATAGGCCTGTGCAGTCTCTTCAGGGTTACTGGCCCGTTTAGCATGGATGGTAGCCAGGGCAGGACCTCGGAGGCTCTCACTAACCCTCTTTTGCTTTTTGGCTTCCGAGCATTGCCATTCTAGCACTTGGGGGGCAACATAGTCTATCCAGGTCTCCCAGTCATCCTCCCCTTGGGGGGTGGGGAGGGTGCCAGAGAAGATCCTCAACCTTCGGTAAGAGTCGTGACTAATGGCAGGTGCAGAAATAGGAGTCTGCATTGGTTCAGCCACCATTACGGGTACTGGAGCGGGAGAGGGTGTTGGGGGAGGAACACCCCCAGGTGGCAAGAATAGTTCTTCAAGTCCTCCACAGTTTTCCTTCCCCAGCAACCATTTAGCAAATTTCTCCTCAAAAGTTTCAGACAGTGGTGAGGGCTCATTCCCCGGGTCTTTACTGTACTTAGTTATCACTCTCCAGGCAGTGAGGGCTCCTCTGGGGTAATGGTCTGTGGCACTTTGGAGCTATCTATGGGATCCTTAAACTCTACTAGGGCCAGGAAAGTGTGGGTGAGCAGATTAGCATGCCGACCCACCCACCACAGGGTTTGTAAACCTTCCACCTTGGAAAGTACTCCTGTACAGTGTCCGTATTGATACCCAGGGGGATGTCCAGGATAAGCATAGCATTTTGGGGGTCAATCTCCTCCCCAGTACACCACTCCACCAGCCAGTGCACAGCCACTTCTGTCGGGGTACCCATTTTTTTCTTAACAGTGGTTCGAAAATATGGCCAATAGAGGACACACAATCCCAGCGGTGAGCCTCCAAGATGTAACCCCTAGATGGCGCTATCCCAGGGGCTACTACCTCTGCCTTATTTGCCACTAACAGGTTGAGGGGCCTGGATCCGATGGCGGGTGCCTCCACCCAGAGGTCAGGGTTTGCAATAGTTAAACTAACTTGGTCACAGCCCTCTGGGACACTGTAACCCTTTCTTCCCACTAGTGGCCCACACAATATATCAAATTACCTTCACAGTATACACTTACCCCCAGGACTGGTTCAGGCACTGGGACCTCCTGTAAAATAAGATACAGTGCAACAATCACAGTACAATACTTTAACATAGACAAATACCTCAGGCAGTATAACTTTGCTGAAACAAGCAGCTCTGATTTATTTAGGGGGAATATAACAAGGACAGAGGGAAATCAGGTTAATTAGCTTATCACTTTACTCATCTATCTATGGCTCTGTGCCTATCCCTACCAGTTACTGTCCCTGGGTACCCAAGCCCTAGTGGCTAGTCCAAACCGTGGCAGCTGGTAGGGGCCCTTTCACACAGAGAAAAGAAAAATTAGTTAAACAGTCAGCAGTACAGTAATTCCATTTGGATTTAATGTGGCAATTCAACAGGGAGCGACCCTGAATTAGTACTCACGACCTCCAAACAAGATAGGGTCCTTCAATGTCAGCAGGGCTACTCTTGAGCTCCACGAGACTCCTCACACATTTATATGGTAAACAGTCACAGGCAAAGTCCTTTAATGGCAGCAGGATTCACTTGAGCTACAAGCCTCCTACACATTTATATGGTGAACAGTAACAGGCAAAAGTCCTTAATGGCAGCAGGATTCACTCGAGCTACAAGCCTCCTCACACATTTATATGGTAAAAGAAAGTACTATACCAGGCAGGCTGCTTCTCTATCCCGATCGCAATTGCTGCACAAAACCGGGAGAACACAGCAGATTCAGTTCCTGACAGACCGAGTGCAATTCAGCAATTTCTCCAGTCTTCTACAGGGTGAGCCTGGTTTCTACTCTTCAGATATCCTTTGATTCTCTTCACAGGACAGATTCAGTCCTAACAAGCAGTTACACAAGCTGCAGACCGGAACTCTGGGCCTTACACACGTTTCCCGACTAAAACTGCACACCGAAAAAGCACAGGGCTCCTTCCCTCTTCACTGCTAGAGCTCAACTGAAACTCCAGCAGACAAAACCGGGCACTTCCTTTGAGTTCCTCCCAGTTCTTGGCTGGATTGGCTGTCACTCACAATAGACTGCCCCTGTTGGTCCAAAAAGGCGCCTAAGTCTAAACTACATCTCCCAGAGTCACTGCCCATACAATCCTCTTGTGGCTGGCTCAGATTATGAGTCCAAGTTCTGATTCGTCCAAGGCACCATTTTACAGCTACCTTAACCCACACTGATTGGTCCAGTTCAGCAGTTCAAAACTAGAATGGGGAACTAGGCAAACACAGTTCTGACTGCAAAGAAAGCAGGTTAGACAAACTGTAATTTCATTATTACTCTAAATGATTTCTGCAAACAGTTACATCTTTCAGATAGGTTCCCTTTGCACTCCTAGTGACTGCAAAATGGAGTGAATTAGCAGCAGCTCAGTGGTACTCAAACAGAGAAGCGCACAGTTCCCCCATACAAACTAATTATGTCTGCAAGCAGACAGCTCTTAAAGAGACAGTACCAGAGGCTCTAAAAACACTCACTGATAAATGGCTTAAACGCCAAACACCATTCAGGCTTGGAGCATTCAAGCAAGCTCCTGGAAGTCTTTTGGGAACCCCCATTTGCAGGGGGGTTACACTAAGATCAAAGGCATGTTTGTATATAAACCTACGGTCTCATATAGTTGGAAATAGTTTTCTAGTAAATGTCTTAGCCAGTTTATTTTTTGTGCACCCTCTCAGCAGGCAAACTATAGTAATACTTCCATGTCTGATTGTTGGAGAGGGTGTGGGACATTTGAAGCATCGCATGCCTATGTATTTTGGTTTTGTCTCACACTGCGCAAATTTTGGGACCAACTGGAAGTTGATCAGCAGGCTCTTTTTGACCCTGGTTTATCTTTAACTCCATTTCTTTTATTTTTATTTATTGAAATGTTTCACCAGGAAGGCACACTGAGCAACAAGTCGCTCATCTCCCAGTGCAACCTGAGGGGAAGGGGTACAACTGGAATGAGACACTAAACATTCAAGTTAAAAGATTAACATTAACATACAGTGTTAAGGCCAGTGTTACAAACAGTGTTACAACAGCATTGCACGTAACATGCAGAAAGAGTGAACAATAAAAGTGAGGGTTAATAAGCAAACAAGTGCTTACATGAAAAAAAGGAGGAAAGGGGAGGGAGGGTGGGTGGGGGAAGAGTCATGCCCCTGGAGACCCCTTTAGTATGCAAGGAACCCTGCAAGGGGACTGAGGGGACCAGAGAGTAGGGGATAAGGCAGTGTCCCAGAGAGACCCCTTTAAGATGGTGGGGAAGGGAGTGGTGGATTCCTGGTGGTTGGAAATACCACCAATATCACCACCATCACTGCCCCATGCCCAGTTCCTCCCCCCTCTACCCCATCCGCAACCCCTCCCGCTTACTATCTCCCTCACCATGCCATCCCCCACCTAAACCTCTCCCTTTTCACCCTTACCCCCAGTCTGCACCATGGACCCTCCTATCCCGATGACAATGCCCCTCAGGCTGCCACCCTCAACACCCTGCTTACTATCTCCTTCACCCTACCCACCCCCACCTAATCACTCCCCCACCTCACCTCCTACCCACCATGACCCTTTTCTCCCTCTAGTCCACATCAGGGACCCCCTGTCACAATGACAAATCCCCCTCAGGCTGCCCCTACGTTTCAGCATCAACAAAAAAACTCTTTCTGGTAGCCTTACCCCTCTCATGTACTAGCTACCTGAAATGTGTCTCTCGTCCTGTGCAGAATTTTGAACTAACTGTTTTCTCAAGTATAACTGACGATGAAGTAATCACTTTAAATGATATGGCTAATCTATAACCCAATTAGAAAGTGACTGTTAAGAACATCACTACATTTGTTATGTATGCTAGAAAACCCTCCTTGTTTGCCATAAAACCATGTTATCATGATATCATAGTACGCAAATGTCTCTGTATACTGCTGTACTGTTAATCTCTGTTTCTGTACTTTGTTTTGGCTTGGAGCCTTTGTAAACAAGCCCTTGGCTCAAAGGTATTAATCCCAAACTAAAATAAATAAATAAAAAGCACCTTGGGGAGTTCTTCTATTTCTAGACGTTCCAGAAGGTTATCATCAACCAAACACTAAACAACTATTGCATATATGTTTGGTGGTGGCCAAAAAGGCTATCACCAAACTCTGGCTGTTGGATAAACTACCCACCGTTACACCTGGGATAACTTAATGACTGATACTTACCTCATGGAAAAACTATCTACCAAATTGGCATGTACCCTTCCCAAGTTTGAGATAATCTGGAGCAGATGGGGTTTATATATAGGCCGAGATATTCAAAGGGGTTGCACTAGCGCAACCCCAGAAATGCGCCCTGGGGCAATATTCAAAAGAGGGGAGTGTGCAGTGCAATTCCTGATGTGCCGGGGTGCAAAGATAATGTATGCAGCGCATCTCCAGGAGGCGTGCCCATACATATGTGATACATCCTGATATTCAGCCCGGGGTGTGCGGCACATATGCCTGCACAACGCTGAGATGTGCTGCATACCAATGCACAAAGTTGAGCCTGAAAAATAAGGCTCAAATGGTAGCCACCCATAGGCAAGCTGCTGTGATGCAAGGCACATTACAGCAGCCACCAGCTGTGGGTGCTCCCCCCCACCCCAGTACACTGTGCACAAGCACTCTATAATGTCCCTGGTAGGAGTAGTGAGGCATGGGCCGCAGACAGAGTGCCTTCAGCCCCTGGAAGTGCAGTAACATTTATTCCATGCACACCCCCTGGAGTGTCTTATTGCATTTTATAAAATGGGTTACATTTTTTTGTAACTCAAGTAGCTTTTATTGTTAATGTAAATATCCGATTTAACAGACGTTGACAGACAGACATTATATCATTTACACCAGTTATTTAGCATCATACAATTCCAGCTTTTACAGAAAAAGAAAACAAAAATAGAACAACCAAGAACATTTACTTTTACTTTAGTCTATGAAGTATCTGTGGGTAATTAGAGGGAATACTTTACTGCACCAAGTCAGAGAATTCTCATGATGGTTACAGTCCTGTGCAGTTGTTCAAAGTCCTTCTCTTCACCCTTGTTATTAAAGTAAATTAGCTTTAAAACAAAAATGAGCTGAAAAACTCAAAAAAAAGCTGAATAAGATACACATTTTTGGCACATTCTAACTTGATGAATGTACTCATTCATACCTCAACACAATAACTATTTCCATCATCTACAAGCTGTAAACTTACGTTTCTACTTGTCGCACTTTCCTCATCCTCTCCCCATCCCTTTCAGTACTTACTCTATAGTATTATATTCTTCTTTGTTTCAAGAACAATTAGATACCTCCGTTCCATTTTATCCTCCTTCCCTCATCTGTTTCTGTGGTTTCCTCTCCTCCCCTACCCCTCCTCTCTTTGACTCTCCCTCCAAGTTTATTTATTATTTATTGAATTTTGTTGACCCGGTTGCCATGGCCGCCAAATTTCTAGGAATTTTTCTTTCTCTAGGTGAACCATGTATGTGATGTTTTCCATCCTTTCTAAATCTTCTAGAAATCCATTGTTCCTTCGTATGGGGTTCAGGGTTCAACCATTTGGATGTGACACATTTCAAGGCCACTACCCTTAAAATTTGGCCTAGCTCGACCACATAAAATGGGCTACATTTTTTAAAAGCATTTCTTAAATTAGATAAATAGGTTTATCTAGGGTGTGCCAGATTTTGGGATGCCAAAAAGAGAGAACACTTAGTCCGTCTCCCGATGACCCTTGTGCCAGACCCCAAGTAAATAGGTTTAAAGTCTCCACTGTCTTCAGAGCCCATTTACAATGTGGTCCTCGGTAGGACAGAGTAGAAAAATTATAAAAATAATAATAACATAACAGGCTAAAGAATGTACACGAAGAATATTTGGCAGCTGAAAAAGAGGACATCTGGTAACCCTAGGCTCATCTCTAAGTTATTTTAAGTGGCCTCTGTTTGCATTCATTTCAGCAGTTTTGTATGCTTACATTGGTTTTAATGCCTGTTCTAAGCCTCTGTTACACTGTGATAGCATTGTATCTGTATTGTACCTCTTTTCTAGCACTTCTCATCTGTGATTTGTGCTAGTTTTGCTTGCTGCATACTGCGTTGTAATATTGATACTGAAAGGGGTCTCCTGTGATGATTCTCTACCCCTGGACTTTCCACCATTTTCTGAGCTCAGGAGTTGAAGAAGGAGCCCCCCCCCCCGTCTCCTTTGTCTAGCTTCTTGCCCTGAACTTTATTCCCTTTATCTGCCGTCCTAGTGTAATAAAATATAATGTATAAATGTTATGAAGGAGGACATGTGAGGGAAAACATTAAGAAATTGTATAATATGCTGCTACCAGTAAACGTATGTGTCCCTGAACTATTGCAATCTCCTCCCGGCCTAAATCTTCTGTTTTTCTTCCCCCCTACATGCTGCAAGCCTTAATGACTCCCTCCCACAGCTAGGAAAGCAGCCAGCACAGCCCAGATACAGAGCAACTGTGGAACTGTGTTAGCCCATCGCTGCTTGTGCAGCAGCTGCTCCACCCTGACTGGCTGTACCTACATAGGTAGCCTATGTCACATGACCAGTCACGTGATCAATCACAGCCTAGGTACACATCAGCTGTGGAACTGAGTTGGCCCATCGCAGCTTACACAGCGACTGCTCCACCCCAACCCTACCCTAGCTTTACCTATATAGGTAGCCTACGTCACATGACCAATCACCTGATCAATCATGTGAATCGCCATCCCTAAAGCAATCATATTAGTACCCAAGTTAGCTGGGTGGATGGATTAGCTGCCCTAGTTAGCTTTTGGCAGAGAACAACAAGAGGAAAGAGGTGCTGTTAGAAGTTTACTACTGTACTAGGACTATATTGCCCTCCCTCCCCTCCACCCCCCTTCCTTCCACCCTTACCTAGGTCTACTTTTATAGGCACAGGATTTGACTGACAACAGGACATTCCTGTTTGGGAGCAGAAAGGGAGAGATCACAGAGCCACAAAAGACTCACCATCCTAGAAGGAAGACAGTAGCTCCCCCTCCCCCCTAGCTGCTGGATGTCTGACTCTGAGCAAGTAAGAAGGAAACTACTGAGGAATATAGGAACTTCCTGTCCCAGAACAGGAAAAGCAGGGGCTTTAAGGGCACGGAGGCGGTAGGAAAGTAGTAACTTTTTTTTAAACATAAAAATTAAAAAAATAAATAAACAGAAAGAGGAAAGAGTACGTATACAAAATAACAGTTATGGGGCCATAAATAACACATGGTGGGAGTGGTGCAGTGCAGTGGCTGTGAAACAGCAGTCTTCCGGAAGATGTTCTGGAGGATGCGGTGTTGTCCCATCTCCGGGCACTTCTTTCAGCTGAGAGAGGAGGTTGCTCATATCCAGGTGGAGTTAGTCAGAATTCGGGGGACCTCCTCTCCCACCCAGGGACCACCAGGGCCATTGCCACTGCCTCAGAGGTTGCCAGGAAAGAGGAGTGGTTGGACCACAGTGGGCTCAGGGAGGGAGAGAATGGTGGAACAGAGGTGCATCTCTCCAGTTGTACCTCTCCACAATTCAAACGCTGTTCTGGCAGAGTTTGGTTCCTCAGTGGAGGCACCCACTGTGGAGACCAAGGAGGATGCTGGGAATCTCCACAATGGAGACCCACAGGTGGGTGGCATGGGACCCCACAGGGAAGAAAACAACTTCTGGTGGGGGACTCTACTGTTAGGAGGGTAGAACTGGGGGAGGGAGGGGAGAAGGAGGTAGGGTGCCTGCCTGGCGCCATGGCTTGTAGGGACAGGGAGCGAATTCTCAGGATCGCAGGAGCAGCTGCACAGGGTAGGGAACTGGATGTCGTTGTCTACCTAGAGACAAATGACCTTGCTGGGAAAGGGATCAGAGCAGTGCAGGAGGAGTTTGTGGAGTTGGGGAGGGGCGTTAGACAAGTAGCACACACAGTAACCTTCTCGGAGGTGCTGCCTGTTTATGGCATGATTGAGGCTAGGGTGCTCTGCACCATGGGATTCAATCAATGGTTGAAAAACTGGTGCAGAACTCAGGGTTTTGGCTTCATTGGGGACTGGGGGTCCACCTGAAGGGATGCAGGCCTATACTTGTGCGATGGTCTACATCTGTCCAGGAGGGGAAGCAGGATCCTAAGTGATAGGTTTAAATGCTTCATTGGCAAGCATTTAAACTAGCCAAAGGAGGAAGTACTGAAAAGGTGCAGGGAAATCCTAGCTCCCCCCCAAAAAAAAACTCAAGGTATTTAGTGAGGTAAACACCAAGATAGAGAAGTTGATAGGGAGAAGGGCAGGGGTAAATGGAGAAAAAGGCAAAGGCAGTAAGGATAGGGATGGGGCAAAAAGGGGTAAGGCCATCAAAAAAATGGAGGGTAATGAGTACCAATGCCTTTAGTCTGGGTAACAAGCTTCCTGAACTGGTGGCCTTGATGGAAGAAGGATTCCTGGATATCGTGGCAGTCGCAGAAACATGGTACACAGAGAACCATGACTGGGATGTCAACATTCCAGGGTATACAATCTATAGGAGGGACAGGGAGAGTAAACGAGGAGGAGGAGTAGCTCTCTATGTAAAGGAAGGGATCAAAGCAATGGAACAAAGGGGTAAACAGGAAGAAGAGGAGGCACTATGGATCACCCTGGAGACTGGAAATGGCACTACAGTCCACACAGGGGTTGTATACAGACCCCCATCTGAGGGGGAGGAAATGGACAAGGAAATGATAGAAGGCATCCTTAGGATGGCAGAAAAAGGGGAGATATTGTTGATGGGGACCTGAATATGCCAGATGTTAACTGGAGCACCTTTGCTGCAGCCACATCCAAGAGCAGGGCCATTCTAGATGCCCTACAGGGGGCATGCCTCAGGCTGCTTGTGTTGGAACCCAGTCAGAAGGGAACACTTTTAGACCCGGTATTCTCAAACAGGGATGAAGAGAGGATCTCAGATCTAGAAATGGGTAGCCATCTGGGAACAAGTGACCAACAAACAGCGTGGTTCATGCTAAACTCAGCTGCAGAGTCAAGCCACACAAAAGTGAGGGTACTGGACTTTAGGAGGGCTGACTTTGTCAAAATGGGAGAGTGCCTCAGAAAAGCGCTAGCAAACAGGCTAGAAGGAGGGGTGGAGCAACAATGGGGAAATATCAAAACTGCCATCACAGAGGCAACAAGCCTTTGTGTGAAGCAAATAAACAAATCAAAACAAAAGAAAAAACCACTATGGTTCTCAAAAGAGGTGGTGGGGACGGTTAGGGAGACACAGCATTCAGGAAGTACAATATTCCCACTGTATAGTCAGTTCATACAGGAATTAACCACACCAAGTTCTGTTACATGCCAATGTTTCAGATAATAATGTAAGAAAGGACTACAGGAAATCTGGAGAATGTTATTGAATTGTGATGAATGTGATTTACATATATTTACTGTGAATGTTTCTTACCTTATTTTGTACTAAATGTTTTAATGTATAGGCAACTTGTAGAAAACAGGACAATCTTGTAAACTTGGCCAATTGGCCTAAAGATTTGTTTTTCCTGTATAAAAATAAAGTTTTTACTACTACTATAAGGAAACACAGAAGGAGCAGGACAGAGAACTGTACCAGTTAAAGCAGAAGGAAGTGGGGAAGGCAGTCAGAATAGCAAAGGTCCAACCCAAGGAAAAGATAGCCAACTCGGTTAAGAAGGGGGATAAAACCTTTTATGGATACATTAGGGAGCGAAGAAAGACAAAGGGAGGGATAGTGAGGCTTAATAAAGTGAAGGGTGGGTGGGCAGAGAGGGACAGTGAGAAAACAAGGATACTGAACGAATACTTCTGCTCAGTATTCACAAAAGAAGAGGAGGGGGAGGTATTTAATCTAATCAATAGAAGCACTTTGGATAGGGGGGTTGATACCAGTCCTTTCACAGAAGAAAGGGTTCTGAAAGAGCTCCTAAAACTGAAGGTGGACAGAGCAATGGGGCCTGATGGGATTCACCCCAGAATTCTAAAAGAACTAAGGGGAGAACTAGTGGCATCACTGACTACCCTTTTTAACAAATCATGGGAGGATGGTGTGGTACCTGAGGACTGGAGGAAGGTGGATGTGATTCCCCTTCAGAAAAGTGGGAGCAAGACAGAGGCAGAAAACTACAGACTTGTTAGTCTGACCTCAGTGGTAGGGAAATGATAGAATCACTTCTGAAGGAAAGAATTGTTGAGTACCTAGAGGCCAGAGGGGCACAGGACCCAAGGCAGCATTGATTCACAGTGGGAAGGTCATGTCAGATGAATCTAATCGATTTCTTTGACTGAGTGACCAAAGTAGTAGACCAGGGAGGGGCTGTGGACATGGCCTGCCTAGACTTTAGCAAAGCATTTGACACAGTCCCACACAAAAGATTAATAGTCAAATTAACCAGCCTGCGAGTGGGTCCCAGGGTGGTAGCCTGGGTCAAACACTGGCTGGACAACAGGACACAGAGGGTAATAGTAAACAGAGTCCACTCCGAAGAAAGAGGGGTTACTAGTGGGGTACCACAGGGTTCAGTACTGGGCCTGGTCCTTTGTAATGCCTTTATAAGTGACATTATGGAGGGACTGGAAGGAAAAGTATGCCTCTTTGCAGATGACACAAAGATCTGCAATAGTGTTGATACTCAAGGGGGGGTGGAAAGGATGAGAAGGGACTTGGCAAGGTTGGAGGAATGGTCAGAAGTATGGCAGCTTGGATTCAATGCAAAGAAGTGCAAGGTAATGCATCTGGGAAACAAAAACTCAGAGGAAGAGTACACAATGGGGGGGGTAGTAACAACAATGAAAATGGAAAGGGACCTGGGGTAGTCATATCAGATGACCTAAAGGTTAGCAAGCAATGTGAGAAGGCATTAGTGATGGCTGGGGAGATACTGGGACTTATAGGGAGAAGCACCACCAGTAGAAAACAGGAACTTGTTATCCCTCTGTACAGACAGTTGGTGAGACCCCATCTGGAGTACTGAGTGCAGTTCTGGAGACCCCATCTCTGCAAGGACATAGACAGGATGGAGGCAGTCCAGAGGAGGGCAACTAAAATGGTGCAGGGTCTGCACCAGAAGCCATACGAAGAAAGACTAAAGGAGCTTAACATGTATACCCTTGAGGAAAGGAGGGAGAGGGGGGACATGATAGAAACTTTTAAGTATCTCAAGGGAATTGACAAAGTCCATGAGGATAGCATCTTTCAGAAAAAGAGATGTGCAAGAACAAGGGGACACAATTTGACGATGGGGGATGCCCAGGGCAATGTGAGGAAGTATTTTTCACAGGGGGTGGTGGACGATGGAACGACCTTCCTGAGGAGGTTTGAGGTCAAAAACAGTGGGGAGTCTAAGAATGCATGGGACAGACATAAGGCAATTGTTGTGGGGGACAGGAAGAAGTAGGCTGTTGGTTAACTAAGATCTGCAGCTTATCCAATAGGTAGGGAAATGGGCAGACTAGGTGGACCAAGCGGTCCTTATCTGCCGTCAAAGTCTATGTTTTTATGTTTAAGTTTCCCGTTAGCACATTATAATACATGGCCACTAGGAGTCACTGGTGTGCCTGACTCTCTCCTCCTAGACCTCTAGTATAATTAACTCTATCTGTGCTGGATAGTGATCCTCTTCTAGGCTCCTCTCTACTTCCCTACCCACCTCTAGTGAAACCCCCCACCACCTACGTGTACTTCTACCCAGGTTTCAGACTCTCAGCCTTCCACACCAGAGATAGTGACCCTAACCTCTAAGCCATCTCAGAGGTACAATTATACCTTACTTGTCAAAACCTTTATCCTCTCTGTCGCTCCCCCATGGTATTCCTACCTGCTGTGCCACCTCCCACAGCCCCGCTTCTCCCACATTGGGATCTAGTGGGGTCTGCAGGTACATATTGCTCCTAGTCACCCGCCAAGCAGACTATAAAGAAACTGTTGCCCCCTGCCCTAGTATAATCTCCTCCCCTGCTTAGCATCTCCAGTCCACCAACCTTGCAATCATGCTGCTCCCGTTCTCACAGCTATCCCCACTCCTCCTATTCACTCTCTTGGTCCTAATCCCCTTCAGATCTCTGTCCCCTCTATCTCCAACCCCTCCACATTTCCCCTCATAGGCTACACCTGCCTCCCTTGTCCATGACAACCTCCACCATTGCTCCCCCACTCTTTCTTTCTCCCCTCAGCTCCCTACCCCCCTCGTCGTGTCAGACAAATCTAATCGATTTCTTTGACTGGGTGACCAAAGTAGTAGACCAGGGAGGGGCTGTGAACATGGCCTACCTAGACCTTAGCAAGGCATTGGACATAGTCCCACACAAAAGATTAATAAACAAGTTAGCCAGCCTGGGAGTGGGTCCCAAGACGGTAGCCTGGGTAAAAAATTGGCTGGAAAACAGAACGCAAAGGGTAATAGTAAATGGAATCCACTCTGAAGAAAGGGGGTTACTAGTGGGGTACCACAGGGTTCAGTACTGGGACCGGTCCTTTTTAATGCCTTTATAAGTGACATTGCAGATGGACTGGAAGGAAATATATGTCTCTTTGCAGATGGCACAAAGCTGTGCAACAGGGTTGATACTCAGGGTGGGGTGGAAAGGATGAGAAGGACTTGGCAAGGTTGGAGGAATGGTCAAATATATGGCAGCTTAGATTCAATGCAAAGAAGTGCAAAGTAATGCACCTGGGAAACAAAAATCCAGGGGAAGAGTACACAATGGGGGGTGAGATACTAACAATAACAAAAATGGAACGGTACCTAGGGTAGTCATATCAGATGACCTTAAGGTGGGCAAGCAATGTGAGAGGGCAGTAAGGAGGGCTGGCGGGATATTGGGATGCATAGGGAGACTATTGGGCAGACTAGGTGGGCCAAGCGGTCCTTATCTGCCGACAAATTACGTTTCTACGTTACTCCCTGAACTTTCACTCCCTGCAGTAGGCTGCAGCAGGCTACCCATCCTTACCCTAAAACCGAGGTCCCACCCCTCTGACCTTCTTAGGAAAAAACTCCTCCCCAAATACCTTGCACCCTGCCTCTTACTTCCCCTCCTCACTGGAGAAATTGAAACAAACCCAGGGCCAGATAACTCAGCCTGCAAGGAGCTACAAGGACCAGATAGTGAGGATTAGGAAGGCTGGGGGGGTAGAGAAAGGGACAGAGCAGGCAGAAGCACTAAATGAGTACTCCTGTTCTGTGTTCACCAAGGAGAAGGGCGGGCAGCTACCTCAGGGGATGGGGAAGGTGAACAAGGGGGGAGGGGATGACAGATGTGGTACTTACAGAGGGCATGGTGCTGGAGGGTCTGAAGGCACTGAGAGTGGATAAGACACTGGGGCCAGATGGCATTCACCTCAGGGTGCTGAAGAAGCTGGCAGAGGTCTTGGTGGGGGCCACTAGTGGACCTGTTCAACACTTTCATGGACAAAGGATGCATACCACAAGATTGGAGGATGGCTCATGTGGTGCCTATCCACAAAACTAGCCCAAAGGATGAACCAGGCAATTACAGACCAGTATGCGTCACATCCATCATAGGAAAACTAATGCAGACAGTCCTGAAAGAGAGGCTAGTGACCTTTTTGGAAGACAATGGACTCCAGGACAGTCAGCAACATGGGCTCATCTCAGGAAGATCCTGCCAGACCAATCTTGTTGAGTATTATGACTGGGTGATGAGGGAACTGGATAAGGGCCCTGTGGTGGATGTCCTGTATTTGGACTTCAGCAAGGCCTTTGATTCTGTGCCTCATGGGTGGTTGGGGGGAAGGTGGAATATGTGGAGGTGGGGACAAAGAAGTTAGACTGGATCATGAACTGTCTGAAGGGGAGGCAGCAATGGGTGGTGGTGGTGGTGGGACTCTCATCCCCAAAGGCTGTGATGAGTGGGATTCCACAGGGCTCGGCACTGGGTGCTGTGCTGTTTGGAATATTCACAGCAGATATCTCACATGGCATTAGGAGTAAGATCAGTCTGTTTGCTGATGACACTAACATGGGGCAATGGTGGATGACACAGTAGAGTGGCAGAGGCTACAGAACAATCTGACTAAACTGGAGGAGTGGCCAGAAATGTGGCAGTTGGGTTTCAATGCAAAGAAGTGCAAAGTTCTGTGCTTCAGAGCAAGGAACCTGGGGAGGAGCTACAAGGTTCAGGAGGAAAAAGATCTAGGGATGGTTATAACGGAATATGAACAACTCAGCTTAGTGCAGGAAGGCGGCAGCTAAAGCTGAACCTAGACAACAGGATCAGGTACCACACCTGTCTAATGGCCAAAAAGACTGGACTAGGTCTCTCTCCCCCTACTCTCTCCTCCCTTATGCACCCTACATCAGCAGTCATATCCACTCGTAGTTCTAGCAAGGCGTTGTTCCGGGTACCCCACGGCCGGACCTCTCAATTCCAAAGAACTTTCAGTTACAAGGCCCCTTCCTGGATGAACTCGCTCCCTAGTCATATATCTCACGAACAAAGGCTTGGCCCCTTTAAATCCCAGCTAAGGGAGCACCTTCAGACCTCCAACCCATGCGAATGCCCCTGACACTTTCCCTCCTTCTCTGCTCCCCCCATGGCTATGTCCCAGCCTGTTTCCCTGCATCCCCCTTCACGTTTCCCCTGGTCAGCGCAACCCCAATTTGGACTGTTTATTATGCTTTAAACTGAATTTTTTCTTTTAGGCTCTTTCGCCTGAAGGCTCTGATACTACTTCCAATACTGACCATTAGCCTGCTGCAGAACCACCTGCAACGTCGTGGCTGCACCAAAGTACTGAAACTCCTGTTATCTTAGGCTGTGTAGCCACTTAATGTTCTCCTATGTACTCCTATGCCTGTACCAATGTTTTTTAAGCTGTAATTCTGTTGTCTCTGTACTCCATATGTCTGATGTGGAACCTTTGTAAATGTGTCCTTGACTCAAAGGTCTTTCTGAATCCTCATTAAATAAATAAAATAAATAAAAGATGCTGGGGTCTATTGAGAGAGGAATCTCATCCAGAAGAAGGGAGCTGATCCTGCCTCTGTATGGGTCACTAGTCAGGCCACACTTGGGAGTACTGTGTGCAGTACTGGGGTCCGTTCCTGAAGAGGGATATCAGATTACTGGAGGGGGTGTAGTGCAGAGCAACTAGGATGATGCAGGGATTGGAGGATGAATCCTACTAGGACAGGCTGAGGGAGTTAAATACGTACAACCTGGAGGAGAGGAGGGATCGGGGGGTATGATCGAGACCTTCAGGTACTTGAAGTGAATAAACAAGACAGGTATAGAAGGGGTCTTTAAGTTGAGGAGGGAGTGGGACATGCACAGGCAAGGTCTCAGTTTTGGGGGAAAATATAGGAGAGAGATGAGGATACATTTTTTCACAGAAGGATTGTGGCTAAATGGAACACTCTGCCTGTGGAGGAGGTATCCTGCCCATACAGAAAAATACTGGTGAATTTCCAATTGTTTTATTCTCAAAATCCCTTCATTTCTCATTATTTGTACCATTCAACCATTCATTTTCCATTTTTTGTCTTTACCCTTCATTTTCTGCTCCCGATATCCCTTCAAATACCCTTCAGATGACCCATTTGTTTGAGCAGTTTATTCTGAACCATTCATTTTCCATTTTTTATTATTCTGAACCATTCATTTTCCATTTTTTTATCTTTCATTGCCATCACTGCACCCAGTATTCCATCAAATAACCTTCAAATGAGCCACCTTGTAGCAGTTTAATTATTTTAACCACTACATTTTTCTATTGTGGCAGCTTCAGTTATCTGTTGAGGTATGGAGGAGTTGGAGAATTTCCTCTCTACATCTTGTGCTCAGAGTACAAACCTGATCACCAGCATAGTGTTTGATTTTGTGCACGATCTTCAAACCATACACTCAGAGTGCAATGGCAAGCTACTCCAGAATGTCTGCATTATCAGCTAAGATGCAGCCAGATTTGAATCTCACCAAAGTTGTTTCCTAAGTGTGCCAAACACCAGCATCATAGTTCATATTGTTTAATAAGACTGGTATTGTCTCCAAATATGTTTTAGAAAGTGTAAATCTATTTACTGTATATTAAAATTCATGGGCAGGATTCACAAATGGGATGCGCCAACACATCCAAGATGCACCAAGCATCCTGACATGTTTCAAAAAGCTGCCATCTCCTAAGGGGTCCACTGTGCTGAGCAACCCTAATACACCAGCGCATCGCAGATGCACCCCTAAATGCCAGTAATGATATGCAGTGCATCTGGAGGAGCTGTGAAGGGGGCGTGTCCATGCATACCTGGCACAGCCCCATTCACAGCTCAAGTCAGAGGCACATCCCCAGGGCAATTCCGGGGATGCGCCTCCAAAAGATAAGTCTAGTTCCACCAGACTTACATGGGTGACCACCTACAAGCAGGCTGCCATACTGCAGACAGCAGCACGGCAGCCTGCACACCCTGCCAGTCCATGCACCACCCCCAGGCAGCCCACAGCATTATACCACCTGTCACCCGATCCAGCTCCAGGTGGTACAGTGGCCCCCCCCACCTGTAGCTGCACTGGCCCCGATTAGTGTATTAAATACCCCCTGGCGGTATAGTGGTCCCCCCTTCCCACCCGAGCTGCACCGACCCCAAATACTGTATAGGGTATCTCCCTGGTGGTATAGCGGTCAACCCACCCACTCAGGCACCCCCTCCCAAAACCCAGCACAAGTCCCATTGTGGCAGGCAGCACAGCCCACCTGCACACCGCCACGGCTGCCCACCGACTATGCTGTCTATGACCGACAGCCTACTGTACAGCACACATCCCACTGGTCATCCATGTTGACCAATGGGCATGTGGTGCATACTGTAGGCAGTCATTCACAACTGTGTCAATGACAGGGTTGTGAATGACTGGCTACAGTATGCATGGCATGCCCATTGGTCAACATGGATGACCAATGGGATGCGTGCTGTACAGTAGACTGTCGGTCACAGACAGCATAGTCAGCGGCAGGCAGTGGTGGTGTGCGGGTGGCTGTGCTGCCCGCCACAACGGGACTTGTGCTGTGTTTTCGGAGGGGTGCCTGAGTGGGTGAGGGGTGGGGGACCACTATACCACAGGAGATGCCCTATACAGTATTCGAGGTCGGTGCAGCTATGGGTGGGGAGGGAGGACCACTATACCACCAGGGCGGGTTGTGGTGTTGTGGCTGTTCCAACAGCCCTGCAGGGCGCATGGCACATTTGGTCAGGTGCATCCCTGCAAGGCGCATGCAAATGGGGCCATAATGACATGCAAATGGCCCCATTGCGCCTTGCATGTCTAATGGCCCCATTTGCATGTCTGTGACTGTAAATGGCTGTTAGGGGCACAGTACATCGTGAGATGCATTGTCCCATTGTGTTACCAGCCGACGTCGGGTATGCGCCAGAGCAACTGGGCGGAGCAACTGAGGTATTCACAGTGGGGATGAGCTGGGGGCATCCCCCCGTGCATATTCCGTGAATACTACAGTATGCGCTCAGCGCATCTCCATTGTGCCGGGGCAGTCGAGATGCACTGAGCGCATCTCCTTTGTGAATCCTGTCCCATGTATTATTTTGCTGTGTAGTTATATTAGCATGCATTATTTTTATTATTATTTAAAATGAATAAAATGCTATTGAGAACAAAAACATTTCTTCCTCTTCTTTACTAGACTAATAGGGTGACAGTTTTCACTGAAAATGCTGTCCAAGCTATTCATTTTCCTACCAGTATAAACAGAGCTACATTCTTAGAAACACCCTGAAAGAGTTAACTTGCCTTTGTAGCCATCCAGCTAGACAGACTGAGGATGATTTAATATTCATAAGTGATTTGCATAGCCCGGCCCCAACCTCTGCTCTGCTTGCACTCATAGTGTCTAAGGATGCAAATTGCCTTATTCATATTTAGTAGCCATCTGTGTTACTCCTGTAACTAGAAGCTGAAAGAAACAGGGAAACTGAAAAACAGACTTTCACTTCTGCAGTCAGCAGAGTAACCACCAACTGTAGCTTCATCTCAAGCATCGGAGTTAATTTTGTTTTTATTTTAAAAAGTGCCACTCTGCTTCACTCAGTTTGAAGGGCAGTTTCAGCCCAGCAGTAATACAATGGGATGTGTATGCCCTGCCAATCAGCAGTGTAACTATGGGCAGGACGTCCTGTTGACGCTCTCCGTGAAGAACCGTTACTGCAGATTCAGCGCGAAGAAGAATGGGGAAGTAGAGAATAATGGAAGACATGAAGTAGAAGCAGAGAAAACAAGAGCTGTGGCCACATAAGGACCCCCACCATACTAAAGGTGAGTGCTTACTTTCCACACCACAGTGCCTGTTTCCCCAGTGTTATGGTGAGGCAAAGTTTTTTTTTTCTTTTTGTACAGGCCTGCCCCACCACTCACTGCCTTCCTCTGCCTGTCTGCCCATTTCCCCCAGTTCTTTCATTCACTGACTCAATACACAGTCACAGACTGGAACAATGCGGCTGGGCTGGTCTCGCCCCCAAAGCAAACATTGAAAGCGCTGGGTCAGGTAACGTACACCCCGGTATCACCAGTAACTCTGTGTTACCCAAAATGGATCGGCAGAAGAAAGTATGAGCTTCCAGGAGTCCTGGTTCACTTGAGAAATGTGTTCGAATGTGGTAACCTGGATATAGCACTCCAGACTCGAGGGCAATGGTGGAGAACATCGGTCATGGTGAGAGGGAGAGCATGGCTCCTGAGATTGGGTGAGGGAGAGAGCATGTCCCCTGTGTTTGGGTGACAGGGTCGGGAGCTCGGCACCTGTGTTCGAGGGACAGCAGTGAGCTTGGCACCTGTGTTCAGGGGATGATGGGGAGCCCCATGCCTGTGTTGGGCGACATGGTGGGGAGCCCCATGCCTGTGTTGGGGAGACATGGTGGGCAGCCTCGTGCCTGTGTTGGGGAGACGGTGGAGAGCCCCATGCCTGTGTTAGGGAGGGGATGTGGGGAGTGTTCTACTTACTGAGGGGTGCCTGTGGATTGGGGTACTCTTTGGGGGACTAGGGAGCCTGGGGATGGGGGTATGAGTGTTGGGGACTAGGAGAGCCCACTCCTGTGGACTGGGGAGTGTTTGGGGACAGGGGTAGCCTGGCTCCTGTGAACAGGAGGGGAGAGTTCAGGGCACTGGGGGAGCCTACTCCTGGGGATGGGGAAGCATTTAGGGAATGGGGGGAGCCTGGCTCCCGGAGATGGAGGGGGTGACTGTTTGGGGGACTGGGCGGAGCTTGGCTCCGGGGAAAGGGAAGTGTTCGAGGACTGGCGCCGGAGTGTGGCAGGGGGGGAGTGACTGGCGGGCAGTAGAGAAGATGCGTGCCTCAAGGAGTGGCGGACTGGTGGCCTGGGTAAGGAGTATAAAATATAATGCTTATTAGGGAAATCCAGGTGCTGCCAATTGTTGAGGGAGTGAGGAGTGCCTGCCCAGAGTGCCTTTCAAGCTCCATGCAGGCTCGTCCTGTTCTCCCAGAACTACATCTGTGTGTTCCTATAAATTACATTTATTTCCTATGAAAAATGCAAGCCTATGTGATCAGTTTTTCTGTAGACTGCACCATTCCCCCTGTACAATACAGGGATCCCTGTAGATTGGGGAACCCTTACTGTGCAACCTGGGTCACAGTAGAATGAAGGCAGTTTGGCATAGTATTTCGAGCAAGGAGCTGTGAACCTGGAGTTCCATCTAATAAATTAAGTGTACTTCCACTATTTGGTTATTTTGATCATGTTAACTTATTTTATTTTTTATTTTTTATTGTTAGGCATCACTCAGAATAGTATCTGATGAGCAGGTCTGTGGAGCAGCCTACATCACGTTAGATAAGTATTCTTCACCCATTTTGCCTTTCCTGTCTGCCTTTCCCAAAGAACTACAGATCCTTTGTGACCCTTTTGATTATTATTTTACAGGTACCTCTCTATTTGGAATCCTTGCCTTAGGCTCATCTAGCATCAGGTAAGCAAAACCTTTAATCCCTGACTATATCTGATGGGGAATTATCCTCCACATCCTAGTTGCACTGCTGCTGTTAATGTCTCAACATTCTACTCGTACTGAAGGCAGTTCTTTACAGGTCTGGGCAGACATTATGCCTTACCTGTTTTCCGTTGCCACCTTCTGTCATTGGGCTCTTCGGAGTTCTCCTGAGGGTTGACACATATGGCAGGAGGCAGGTGGCATGTGCTTTTTCCACAATTTACTCTCAGTTCCCTACGCTGGGGCAAGCCCTGGTGTCCCATGTCTCTCCCTTCTACTGCCCTTGACCTGCACTACCATCTTACCATCACCAGGTGGCAGTCATTTGGTGCAGGGCGCAGGTCTTCCACCCCACCACCGGTAAAGGAGAGCAGCCATCAGGTGCGCAATCCTTTTCCCTGCCAACCGCCATCAACCTGTGCTCATCACCGAACACTGGCTGCCAGTGTAACAGGGGGTAGAGTACCAGTGCCTCTACCCTGCCAACCGCCATCAACCTGCTCTCATCACCAAACATTGGTTGCCAGTGTAACAGGGGGTAGAGCGCCAGTGCCTCTACCCTGCCAACCGCCATCAACCTGCACTCATCACCGAACACTGGTTGCCAGTGTAACAGGGGGTAGAGCGCCAGTGCCTCTACCCTGCCAACCGCCATC
The DNA here is from genome assembly GCA_016271365.2 of Neoceratodus forsteri. Classification (NCBI taxonomy): domain Eukaryota; kingdom Metazoa; phylum Chordata; order Ceratodontiformes; family Ceratodontidae; genus Neoceratodus; species Neoceratodus forsteri. The sequence continues at coordinate 1,101,337,042 of CM028135.1, read as the reverse complement.
AACCTGCGCTCATCACCGAACACTGGTTGCCAGTGTAACAGGGGGTACAGTGCCAGTGCCTCTACCCTGCCAACCGCCATCAACCTGCGCTCATCACTGAACACTGTATCAGTGTTGTAACAGGAGGTAGAGCGCCAGTGCCTCAGCCATCCATGCCATAGTGCCGGCCTAGAAACATACTCCGACAGCACATAAGGACTGCTTGACCCAACCAGTCTGCCCATCTCCGCTACCTACTATAACACTTCAGACCCTACTTGATCTCTGCCTCCCACCCCTTTATCACTAAGGTTCCCTTGTGTCTGACCTATGCCTTCTTGAATCCCATTAGGTTTTGCCCCCACCACCACTGCTTGGAGGCTGTTCCAGGCATCCACTACATCGCCCCTGAGCCTAACCCCTCCAGCTTAATGGCATGATCCCTTATTGTTGAGCATCTTTTTCTCTGAAAAAGACTTCCCTCTTGAACCTCATTTATACCAGTGAGGTATTTGAAAAGTCCCTGCCCTATCATCTTCTCCCTCCTTTTGTCCAGGGTTTACATATTGATGTCCTTCAGTCTCTCCTCATAGGGCTTTAGACCCTGCACCATTTTAGCTTCCCTCTTCTGTCCTGCCTCTACTCTATGTCCTTCTGGAGATGTGGTCTCTAGAACTGGGCACAGTAATCTAGTATCACCACCGCCCGCTTTCTGCCGGTGATACCCCTCCCTATGCACACTAGCATCCCACTCGCTCTCCCCACTGCCTTGTCACATTTTTTTAGCCACATGTAAGTAATCGGCTATGGTTACCCCAGGTCTCTTCCCTGTTCGGTGGTCACCGGTACCACTCCACCCCTGGGCTTCTGCATGCCAACTGCATGATTTTGCACGTCACCTTGAAACTTAGAAACTACCCTCTTGACCACTCCTCAACCTTTCTTAGATCCCTATTCATTCCAATCAGTCAATCAATCAATCAAAATCTTTATTTATCCAAGCGAACATCGTTGAGCAAGCTCATTTACTAGATGGACCTGGTTAAATAGAAACATACAATTTGACTGCTTTCTTGCGGCAGGGTGCATTTCTGTGGGGTCAGTACATAGAAACATAGAATTTGACAGCCGATAAGGACCGCTTGGGCCACCCATCCTGCTCATTTCCCTACCTAATGAATAAGCTGCAGATCCTAGCTAACCAACAGCCTACTTCTTCCTACCCCCATCCCCTAGAATTGCCTTATGACTGTCCCATGCATTCTTGAATTCCACCAGTTTTTGACTTCACAACCTCCTCAGGAAGGCTGGTCCATGCATCCACAACCCTCTCCATGAAAAAATACTTCCTCACATTACCTCTGAGCCGTTCCCCCTCTATCTTCAAATAGTGCCCCCTTGTTCTTGCACATCTATTTTTCTGGAAGATGCTACCCTCTTGGACTTTGTTGATTCCCTTGAGGTACTTGAAAGTTTCTATCATGTCCCCCCTCTCCCTCCTTTCCTCGAGGTTATACATATTAAGCTCCTTAAGTCTCTCTTCATATGTCTTCTGGTGCAGACCATGCACCATTTTAGTTGCCTCCTCTGGACTACCTCCATCCTGTCTATGTCTTTGCGGATATTGGGTCTCCAGAACTGCATGTAGTACTCCAGATGGGGTCTCACCAGCTGTCTGTACAGAGGGATAACAACTTCTTGTTTTCTACTAGTGATGCCTCTCCCTAGGCATCCCAGTATCCCCCCAGCCCTCCTTACTGCCCTCTCACATTGCTTGCCCACCTTTAGGTCATCTGATATGACTACCCTAGGTCCCTTTCCATTTTTGTTGTTGTTAGTATCTCACCCCCATTATGTACTCTTCCCCTGGGTTTTTGTTTCCCATGTGCATTAGTTTGCACTTCTTAGCATTGAATCTAAGCTGCCATACATTTGACCATTCCTCCAACCTTGCCAAGTCCCTTGTCATCCTTTCCACCCCACCTTGTGTATCAACTCTGTTGCAGATCTTTGTGTCGTCCGTGCAAAGAGACATACTTTTCCTTCCAGTCCTTCTGCAATGTCGCTTATAAAGACATTAAAGAGGACCGGTCTTAGTACTGAACCCTGCGGTACCCCACTAGTAACCCCCCCTTCCTTCAGAGTGGACTCCATTTACTATTACCTTCTGTGTCCTGTTCTTCAGCCAATTCTTTACCCAGGCTACCATATTGGGACCCACTCCCAGGCTGGCCAACTTATATATTAGTCTTTTGTGTGGGACTGTGTCAAATGCCTTGCTAAAGTCTAGGTAGGCCATTTCCACAGCCCCTCCCTGATCTACTACTTTGGTCACCCAGTCAAAGAAATCTATTAGGTTCGTCTGACATGACCTTCCCGCTGTGAATCCATGCTGCCTTTGGTCCTGTGCCCCACTGGCCTCTAGGTACTCAACAATTCTTTCCTTCAGAAGTGATTTCATCATTTTCCTCACCACTGAGGTCAAACTGACAGGTCTGTAGTTTCCTGCTTCTGCCCTGCTCCCACTTTTGTGAAATGGAATAACATCTGCCCTCCTCCAGTCCTCAGGTACCACCCCATCCTCCCATGATTTGTTAAAGAGGGTAGTCAGTGGTGTCACTAGTTCTACCCTTAGTTCTTTTAGAATTCTGGTGTAACCCTCTTGTTACCCGGGGTTACTAGAATCCCAGTAAGACCTAGTGGTAGGCAGGAAAGGCAGCTTGTGAAACTCCAGTTAAATGGGTTTCACACTGTCTCACTCTGTTCTCAGTCTCAGCTGAGACTGAGGGATGACATCACCAATAGAGCTATCGCAGCTGCATGAGCCACATTGGAATCTGCAGCAAAGGGAGTTAGATAGAACGTTAGGAGTTTTGAAGTCAGTGTCTCCAGTCAGTCTTCAGTGTGAGTCAGTTGAGTGTGAAGTTGGGAGCTTGCTGAGAAAGCAACTCAGTGAAGGCTCTAGGAGCCTCTGCCCTGACAGAGGGCTACTTTTTGTTTAAAAGGGTGTGTGTCTCCACCTTAAACAGAGACACAGAAGATAATTGAAGTGGTGGAGACTGCTGTTTTTGGGTCTCAGTGCCCCCTTCCTTCGGGGGGGCAGGAAAGGGTTCCCTGCAGATTCCTGGGGCAACCCCCTAGTTCTGCTTCTAAAGGAAAAGCTGCCTGTGTGTTCCAGAGTTTATTTGGGAGAAGAGAAGATTTGTGAGTCGCCTGTGGGGCACCTGCAACGTGAGGGTGAGTGTCTGCTCTGGCTAAAAGGGCCTATGTTTCTTCACCCTGGGACTTATGTGACAATCTGGGGATTGAACTACTAAATATTGGGAAGCCTAGAGTAATGAGCTAAGCAAAGTAAAAGTAGGTTCAAGTCCAGAGTTTGTTGGGATGCAAATAATATGTAGAGGAGATGTGACAGACGTCTACCCAGAATCTACATTTGAAAGTTCAGTAAAGGAATTGTTCAGTTTCCAGAGAAATGGCCGGGTATGGGCTGTGGGAGCTGGAGGTGGGTGGCCCCCCATCTTTAGTGACCAGGTCCACCTCTACGGATTTCTTCTGTGGGTTTCTACTTTACCTCAGGCACTTGGCCAGTGATGAGGGAAGTACCCAGACGTAGGATTGTAAGGAAAATTCTCTCTAGGAGTCGAAGACTCTAGTGTGGTTTGGGGAGCCACAACAGGACAATTGGTTCATTCCTCAAATGGACCGTGGATCAAGTGGCCGGCGGGGGAGCTGGGCCTGTGGGGAAAACCCAAGTAGTGTACAAGTCAGGCTGTGTACCCAAAGCTGCATGCAAGTCCGGGCTGTGTGCCTGGTGGGTTTAGAGCCTGAGGGCTGGAAGTGGTGATAAAGTGTTCTGTAGTCTTTCTAATCTGCATTACCAGGAAATGTAGCCCCATGGGGGTCCATCTATGCTTTGTTTGTTCAGCTTGGATGTGAATAAAAGCCCACTGAAGAATCCCATTCCTGGTTCTGGACATTACAGTTATTGCTTCCTGTGTTCGGATTTACTTGGGTGCCCCTGTGCAGAATAGCCAAACCTAGGCCCCCTCTGCCGAATAACCTCATCCTCCCCGAACCCAGTCCCCACCAGGTACTGCTGTCAGCTTCAACAGCATGTCACCTGTCGTTTTGCTAAAAAGGCAGGGGTGAGGGGTTACAAAAAGGAGGCACTGCTTTGGATTTTGTTCTGGGAGGAAGGTGTTTGGGCAAGGGGGCTAGCGTTTTGGCTATCTGGCAGTGGGTAGCCCAAAAAGCTGAAGCAATTTCCCTAGTGTGTTGCTGTGTGCTGTGGATCTTGTGCTGCTGTTTAAAATTGCCAACTGTTTACCAAGCAGCAGTAAAGCCAAAGAGTGTGCCCTTGTCCTGCATCAAAATTTGTTTACAGCGTTTTTGCCTGCTTTAGAAATAAACTGTGGTAAAGAAAAGTGTGGAAGACTAGAGGTAGCAACAGAAAAATTGTGCCCTGGACGTTAGAAATGCTTTTAAAATGAACTGTAGTAAAGAAAAGTGTGGAAGACTAGGGGTAGCAACAGGAAAATTGTGCCCTGGACGTTTGAAATGCTTTTAAAATGAACTGTAGTAAAGAAAAGTGTGGAAGACTAGGGGTAGCAACAGGAAAATTGTGCCCTGGACATTGGAAATGCTTTCTGAAAGAATTGAGAGACTTGCAGGTGTAATGGCTATGTTAAATGGCTGAAATGGGCTCCCGCCGTGGAGTCAGTTGGTAAAGAAAAAAAAGTTGCATTCTGCAGTTTAAATTTGCCTGCTCGACGATCGCTGTGAGAAGAGCCCTCGCGAAGAAGAAGAGGCTCATTTGCATGGCGTTGAGTGATTGGCCAGGCTGAGATCAGTCCCGCCCCTCAGCCAGCTCTACAGTGACTGCCCCAGCATTCGAGAGGGAGTGTGAGTGGAGTGCGTGTACTGGCTAGTGGAGGAGCGTCGCAGAGTGTTAAAATCGCTGTAAACTTTCGAAAATTAGACTTTCTAGTTTAAAATCGGGCTCAACCCGCTAATCGATCATCGGAATTTATTTTATTTATTTATTTATTGAAAATTTCGGAATTACAACCTTTGAGTCAAGGACTCCTTTGCAAAGGCTCCACGTCAGTCATGACAGGAATTGCAAGTTTGGTGGTCGAAAAGACGATCGGTAGGACTGCCCGCCCATTTCTGTTCTGAGGCCTCCAAGAACTGGCTGCAGGCTGTTTTTCCCCATCGCAGCAAACTGCTACTGATAACAGTAAGAATAGGGTTACCACCTTTTAAGAAGCCCAAAGTGGGACATTTCTTACTGAAACGTGATTTTTCGCAGGACAGTACGTAACCTTGACCAATGCAACAGACTTGTTTTCTCTATATAATCAGAATTAAGGCTAAGTATTGTAGTTTTTTAGTTGCTTCTATTGTTTCTTGTCATTTTAAGGTATTTTAGTTAAAGTATTGTAGTTTTCTGTAACATTTAGTGGAAAGTTTGAAAATAATTTTTCTACTATAAAATTCAGGACATGTAGTATTTTTCCTGTTTTTTTGCAGGATACAGCTGCCCAAATCAGGACAGTCCTGCGAAAATCAGGACAGGTGGTAACCTTGAGTAAGTAACAACCTAAAAACTGCTCAAACAGTGATTTTTTGCCCTATGCCATATAAATGTGTGTGCAGCAGTGTAGTCGCTTTGCAAGTAACGACTGTATCATGTCCTGCCAGCAAGTGCAAGTCTGTTAAGCCATTGACTGTGTGCATAGTAATGAATTCAGCCTCAGTTTAAAGTTTGAAGCCAGAGAGAGACTGTGGGTTGTAGCCAATGTGCAGCACTAGTAATACAGGCAATCCTGTGCTAAAAACCTGAAGCTTTAAGGGACTGTGAATCAAAGAAATGTTTCCAGCATGTAAAAAGTCAGTGGAAAATCCTGTAAATGTGTTTAAAGCAAAAACAGAGCAAGTTGTGCAGTTTGAGCAAAAGTTATCAGTAGTTTGTGTAAATCGGGTGTGCAGTGGCTTGACCCAGATTTCTGAATGTTGATGCACAGGAGTGCTGCCGCCGCCATTACAGGGTGGGGTAGTTAAGTAAACACAGCAGCAGAGGAGCCATTTTACAACTAAACAGAGTGTTCAATAAAGTGAGACTTTCAGTTACAGTGAACTTTTGTTTGTTTTTCTGCAGTTATGGCCTCAGGACCAGCTCATTACCCGGATCATGCCCGGGTTGCAGTAACAGCAGCAGTGAATAGACTGAGGGATATTGAAAAGTGGTGCTATGGAGGACAACTGCCTCCTCATGTGGCGATTCCTGGTTTTCCAGTGCATGTATGTCAAATATGCTTGAGAGCTGGAAGGGACGTCTTCATGATTCCTCACTGTGCTGGATGCCTAGAAAAATATGGCTTGTATAAAGCGCCTCAAATTCGGTTGGCTCCCACATGAACAAAGGTTCAGGAATCTGCAGTTGGAAGCACACAGCACCAGGCAGAGCCTGTGGAGGAAGGCCCCTCGGAGGAGTGTGGCACAAAGCTAGAGGGTGCAGAGTTAGAGACAGAACCCGAAGTTGAAGTTTTGGATGCTGGATCCCAGAAGGAAAGTTTGGATAAAGCATCAATAGACCTCTGGTGGGGGAGGCCTAGCCCAAGTTTCTTAGGCGAAGATGAGATGCGGGAGGCCTTTGAGTGGGAGGTGTCGACCTCCGCGCCTAGTGATGAGTGGATAGTCTCAGGAGTGAGAACGACTGCTCACTCCTGGGCTCAGATCCTCAGTGGAGAGGAAGATGAGGGGGAACCTATGTGGCCTTGTGAAAAAGGAACGGGTACACAGCCTCAAGTTCTTGCCTCGGAGGAATGTATGGAAGAAAGTGGTGATGCCACTGCCCTGGCTTCACAAGAGGAAGAAGTCAGGGATCCGTTTCTAATTTCATTGAGGATGCGAAGCTGGCAGAACCAGGACTGGCCACCCCCAAGCCAGGCCAGCGGTTTCAGATTGACCAAAGCAACTAAAGAGGAGAGACTGGTTCATAGAAAGGCAAATGAGATCTATGGTATGACCTTTCCTACCTTTCCTCGAAAAGTCTGGGAGGAGATTGAGAACAGCAGGAAATCCTGGATCTGGGATGAAGCAATGAAAAGTGTGCATCCTGGGGCTAACAAGCATGTGAAAAACAGACTGTTTCACGAGAAGTATACCCAGTGGAAGAGAGGCAGGACACTGTTTATAGACAGAGTGAGAATAGTGGATGGAGAGGGACGTGAAATCTCCCACTGTGTAAATTATGTGCGCCCAAATGGGGTAATAATTCAAGCTCCTGACCCCTGGTACTATTGGCCTCAGTGCAAGGACCTCCCAGTAAATGTGCCCGTGCCTACAAAATGGAAAGCTGAGCAGTGGTAGTCAATACTGCCACACCAGACTGTGAAGTGCCTTTACTGATCCGCCAATATGGACATCCAGGACTCAGGTGCCCCACATTCATCAGTCTACAGTGTACTGGCCTTTTCAGAAACCATCGACTGGCCCACCAGATGACTTCAGATCCAGAGAGGACACCAGCCCAGCTGTATCCTGTTCATCACCTGGTAATCGGATGATGTCGGACCAGCTGTTTTCTTTTTGTTCCTGTTCTAAGGTTCCATCTCCGGAGATGACATAAGCCCAGCTGTTCCCAGATGTGCCCTCCTGTGGTTCCCTGAAGATGTCCGCCCAGCTGTATCGGAAGAAATGCTGCCAGGGAGAGTCTTCGTCAGAGGTGCAGGTCGGTCCCAAAATTTCCATTCTACAAGTGGCTGGTAAGTCCGAACTTTTCTATCTTTATGACATTGCAGTACACACCCTACACTAGCAGACTTCAAAATGTGTAAACTGTCCGCAAAGACTCTCCCCTTCGGGACTTTGGCCTGTTAGAACTGTGCTTCACCGGGATCCGGCCCAGGAGAGACTCTTTCTTGGACTAGCCTTCGGGCCTTGTGGTCACTAGTTGGGACTTTTAGGGCACTCCATCCCCCCAATTGTGTATTGTAAATAATGTAGTTGTTTTCTAATGTAAATATTGTTTTTCTACCTTTTTTTTTTCTAAAAAAATCTTTTTGGGATTCTTTAGTGTTTTGATGGTAGGGGTCTAGGTAGACTGTGTATGCAGATTAAGAGGTGTGTGTTGTCTTTCTTTTTCTTACAGGTGTTCCTGGGAAGACAGAAGAGAAGACAAGAAGAGGAGGAGGGGCTCATCGGAGTTTCTCACCAGTGATTTAGTGTGTAGAAATTTAAAGTACTGTGGTGTTATTATGGTTATTGTTACTGTATTAACCCTTTTCCTTCCACAGGTGTGGTTGTGGGGGTAGGGAGGAGACAGTAAAATGGTATAAAATGGTGTTTTAATGGTGTGTGGTTGCAGGTTGTCCAAGGTCGGGGAGGTCCCCGGGTTGTTTTTGTTTTTGGGGTATTAGGTTAAAAGCAGATAGGTTTTCCCTAGAGGGTTAGAGGGATAGACAGGCTGTGGTCCTGAATGGCCATTGGGACTGCAGTGCTGATCTATCAGGGCTATGCTCTGGATAGTTCTACCAGAGCCACTAGGTGTCCATAGTAAGTGGATAGTGTAGAGGCTGATATGTCAGCTAAAGGCTTCTAGGCCCTTAGTGTTGCCTGCCTGTGCTTGCACATGGTAGGAGGGGGCCTGATCACCCCCCCTCCGCGTGTAGTACATAGGGTGGGATGGCCTAAGGCTGGGTAAATAATGACTGCGGGCAGTCATTTTCCTGGTCATGTGTAACCCCTTGTTACCCGGGGTTACTAGAATCCCAGTAAGACCTAGTGGTAGGCAGGAAGGCAGCTTGTGAAACTCCAGTTAAATGGGTTTCACATGTCTCACTCCTGTTCTCAGTCTCAGCTGAGACTGAGGGATGACATCACCAACAGAGCTATACCGTGAGCTGCATGAGCCACATTGGAATCTGCAGCAAAGGGAGTTAGATAGAACGTTAGGAGTTTTGAAGTCAGTGTCTCCAGTCAGTCTTCAGTGTGAGTCAGTTGAGTGTGAAGTTGGGAGCTTGCTGAGAAAGCAACTCAGTGAAGGCTCTAGGAGCCTCTGCCCTGACAGAGGGCAACTTTTTGTTTAAAAGGGTGTGCGTCTCCACCTTAAAGAGAGACACAGAAGATAATTGAAGTGGTGGAGACCACTGTTTTCGGGTCTCAGTGCCCCCTTCCTTCGGGCGGGGCAGGAAAGGGTTCCCTGCAGATTCCTGGGGCAACCCCCTAGTTCTGCTTCTAAAGGAAAAGCTGCCTGTGTGTTCCAGAGTTTATTTGGGAGAAAAGAAAATTTGTGAGTCGCCTGTGGGGCACCTGCAACGTGAGGGTGAGTGTCTGCTCTGGCTAAAAGGGCCTATGTTTTTCACCCTGGGACTTGTGTGACAATCTGGGGATTGAACTACTAAATATTGGGAAGCCTAGAGTAATGGGCTAAGCAAAGTAAAAGTAGGTTCAAGTCCAGAGTTTGTTGGGATGCAAATGATATGTAGAGGAGATGTGACAGACGCTCACCCAGAATCTACATTTGAAAGTTCAGTAAAGGAATTGTTCAGTTTCCAGAGAAATGGCCGGGTATGGGCTGTGAGAGCTGGAGGTGGGTGGCCCCCCATCTTTAGTGACCAGGTCCACCTCTACGGATTTCTTCTGTGGATTTCTACTTTACCTCAGGCACTTGGCCAGTGATGAGGGAAGTACCCAGACGTGGGATTGTAAGGAAAATTCTCTCTAGGAGTTGAAGACTCTAGTGTGGTTTGGGGAGCCATGACAGGATAATTGGTTCATTCCTCAAATGGACTGCGTATCAAGTGGCCGGCGGGGGAGCCGGGCCAGTGGGGAAAACCCAAGTAGTGTACAAGTCGGGCTGTGTACCCAAAGCTGCGTGCAAGTCCGGGCTGTGTGCCTGGTGGGTTTAGAGCCTGAGAGCTGGAAGTGGTGATAAAGTGTTCTGTAGTCTCTAATCTGCATTACCAGGAAATGTAGCCCCATGGAGGTCCGTCTATGCTTTGTTTGTTCAGCTTGGATGTGAATAAAAGCCACACTGGAGAATCCCATTCCTGGTTCTGGACATTACAGTTATTGCTTCCTGTGTTCGGATTTACTTGGGTGCCCCTGTTCAGAGTAGCCAAACCTAGGCCCCCTGTGCCGAGTAACTCATCCTCCCTGAACCCAGTCCCCACCAGGTACTGCTGTCAGCTTCAACAGCATGCCACCTGTCATTTTGCTAAAAAGGCAGGGGTGAGGGGGTTACACTGGGATGAATCCCATCAGGCCCCATTGCTTTGTCCACCTTCAGTTTTTATTTATTTATTTATTTATTTTATTTATTTCAACCTAGGATTACAATACCTTTCAACCGATGCTCTTTTACAAAGGTTCCACGTCAGTGTGTGCAACAGTCATTATTTTTAGTACAAACATACAGTCATTGACTTACAGACACGTAATAACCAGTACAAAGACTTGAGCTATGAGCAAGACAAGGGAAGGAGGAGGGTGGGTGGGGGAAGTGAGGGTAGGAGATCGAGGGAAGGAGGTGCAGGGGTAAGGGGAGTACAGTAGGTGGTTGGGGCAGGGGCAGGAGTGGAGATATGGGGGGGAGGTGGGCAAGGGTGGGAGACAGTGCAGCCAGGGGGCCTTGTCAAGGGAATATGACAGATACAGTGCTAGGGGTGCAAAGACTGATTATAAGTGCTGGGTGCTGGGGCATGTGCAGCTGGAACGGTGGAAATGTTAAGATGGGCAATCGCAGGATACAAGCAGTGAGAGGTGCAGCTTGGACTTGAAGAGGCAGAGTGTTGGAGCGGTTGCTATGTCGCTGCCAAGAGAGTTGAGCCAGTTGGATGCCCGATAGGCGAATGATCTTTGTCCTTGGGTCGTGCGACATCGTGGGATATGTAGTAGATGGGAATTGGATCTCCTTGGAGTGACGTTCCTATGTCTAGGCTTAAGGAAGGCACAGACACCAGGTGGGGCAAGCCCCATTATAATTTTCTTGGCCGTGATGCAGGTTTGGTATTTTATGCATTGGTCCAGTTGAAGCCATGCAGATTGGGAATAAAGGTCACATGTGTGGGTATGGCGATGTGAGCCAGTGATGAGATGACAGGCCTTATTCAGGGAGGTCGCAATACGTTTGAGAGCAGTGGTAGTTGCAGACCCATATATGATAAGACCATAGTCTATGATGCTGACAATGGAGCTTGAATGCCCCTGACAGTGCTTCTGGGGTTAGGTGTTTCGCCGGAATAATATGCCTAACCTCGCATTGGCAGACTTTGCAACATTGCTGATATGGACAGCGTATGAGAGGTGGGGATCAAGGGTGATGCCGAGGTACTCAAACGATTGTGTTTGCTCTAGGATGGCTCCTTGTTCAGTTGCAATGGAGAGGTGGAGTTGTTTTTGTTGTGGAGGCTGCAGAAGACCATAGACTTGTTTTTTTTCTGATTGAGAAGCAGTTTATGATTTAGGAACCAGGATTTGATAGAGGAGAAGGCCTGCTGAAGTTTATTTTGTAATTGGATTGGATCAGGGTCCGAGGTGAGGATCACAGCATCGCTGGTGTAGAGAATTATTTGTTCTGGGCAGCTGTCCGGTAGTGAGTTTAAGAATAGGCTGAAGAGGAAGGGTCCCAGAATGGAGCCCTGGGGGACTCCCGAGCGGACCGGTCTAGGGTCTGAGAGTGTATCAGTGATTCTTACTGTTTGGGACCGTTCTTCAAGGTAGCTCTTAAACCAGCCAATGGAGTCGGTTGACAGCCCAGTGTTGTGAAGCTGGACAAGCAGGAGGTGGTGATTGACGGTGTCGAAGGCTTTAGTTAAGTCAATGTAGATTAAGCCTTGTAGTTCACCGGAGTCAAGTGCGTTGTACGTTGCGCTAGTGAATTCAAGTAGGGCTGTGGAAGTGCTGTGACCTTTGCGGAACCCGTGTTGTTGCTTGCACAGGATGTTGTGCGTATCCAGGTATTCTGTGAGCTGGTCCGAGACGATGCGTTCTAGTGCCTTGGAGAGTGGGGGTAGTAGGGAGATAGGTCTGTAGTTATCGTGAGCAGTTTTATCACCACTTTTATGGATTGGGGTGACAGTGGCAGATATACATCTGTCCGGGAACTGGCTAAGGCTGAGGGAGAGGTTGAAAATTCTGGTCAGAGGACTAAGCACTTCATCAAGTGTGAGAGACAGGATTTTGAGATAGAGGGACCAGAACCCTTTCTTCTGTGAATGGGCTGGTATCAACCCCCGTATCCAGAGTGTTTCTACTGTTTGGTTTAGGTACCTTCCCCTCTTCATTTGTGAATACTGAGCAAAAATATTTGTATAGTATCTCTGCCTTTTCACAGTCACCCTCTGCCCACCCCCTTCCCTTTATTAAGCCTTACTATCCCTCCCTTGGTCTTCCTTCGCTCCTTGATGTACCTATAAACGGTTTTATCCCCCTTCTTAACTGAGTTGGCTATCTTTTCCTTGGGCCAAAGCATACATTACATGAAAGAGTATTACAAGGTATACATTACATGAAAGAGTATTACAAGGCATACATTACATGAAAGAGTATTACAATAGGGACAAATAACACAAACAGACAACAAATAAATATCAAGGAAGTACTCAATGTAACATCAGTCATATACAAGGCAGCATAAACAGCTCAGAGTGCTACTATATTATACAAAGATGAAGCATTAGATAGCTTTGGTGAATCTTGAGATGAGTATTGGGTCAGAAGCTTGGGGGGAGATGGCAAGAAAGTTTAACTGGAATAATACCATGTCCTAGCCATAAGAAACGGCCAAGTTAAGGGGATGTGAAGAATTCCCAGAGGACAGGGGCAGGTAATAGTGTGAGGGAGATACACCCCCAACCCCCCCTTCTCCAGCTTCATCGCATGCCCTCTGGTTCTGGTGCTCTTCCTCATTGGAAAGAGATTCCTGTCCTGCACCCTGTTCAACCTCATGAGGTACTTGTAGATCTATGTGATGTTCCCTCTTGATTTCCTGGCTACCAAGAGTGTAGATCTCCATGTCTCCTAATAGGGCCCTTTGTGCAACTCCTGCACCATATTAATTCCCTTATGATTTAAAATACCCCATTCAGTTTAACAAGTTAAATGTTTAGAAAACTCTAATGTATAATTTGGGCCATTAATTATGTACCAATTAATAGGAATTTCATGGCATGCTTCATTGACCTTTAATGGGTATGTTAAGTGGCATTTTAATGGTCTGTTCACACAGTAGTGGAAGTAGGTGTGATCTGTGGAGCAGTACTCTGTAAAGTTCTACCTGGATTTATTTCTACTTTTCCTGGTAACATACATCAGCCTTGTGATCTCACTGTGATGTCACAACCTCTGTTTTTCCACATAATATGCATCAGCCCTGTGACCTCACTGACATCACAACCAAGAAGGGCCATATGACCTCACTGTGACATCACAACCAAGAAGAGCCAATTGCATGCTGCTAAATTGGATCACTTGTGATGTCACTGAGGCCACAATGCTGCTGAGCATACCCAATAATATCAGGTAAGGACCCAGTATCTTTTGTGGCACTTGTTCACTGGCGCTTTTGGGGGGGGGGGGTAACTGGCGCAGCAACTCCAGGAGCAGTCCTCTTGCTTAGCAGCCACTCATAGTGTTTCTTCTGAATACAATCACTGCTAACACTCATGCCCCATACCAAGCTTCTGCGTGTCCAGTATAGATTTGGAATTGACTAGCAATGTTTACTGCAGAAAGATATTGCTGTTGTTAGTTCACAGGACAGCAATTGGGGAACTTGCAAGTCCTAGTTGGACTGTAGTATGGGGGGGTTCAACCCCAAAAGATGGCACTCTGCTGTTTCCCCCGGCCCCATATCTCAGTATTGTGATGCCCCACCCCCACTGAATGCTGTTGTTGGGCTTTATAAGTTTCCTTGTTTTGATGCTGTCCTTGGGATCACTACCTGTTCTACTTTCATGGGGAAACTAGCTCCTTTTTTCCTTTTTATGCCATCCTCTGGTCACTGCCTAACTGACTTCCAAGGGGAAACTAGAAACATAGAAATTGTCAGCAGGTAAGAACTGCTAGGTCCATCCAGTGGGCCCATAGGCTCTATATATTGTATGTGGCCACTGACCCTATGTGATCAATGTCTTGTCATCACTCCCTCCCTCCCTCCCTCCCCTCTCAGGCTTCCCTTGTGCTTCCCTTTTGCCTCTCCCAAGCAAGCTTAAACTCTTCCACTGCACTCGCCTCCACTACCTCCTGTGGCAGACTATTCCAAGTGTAGACTGCCCTTTCAGTGTAGAAACATTTCCTCATGGACCCCCCACTACAAATGGGGGTTCCTGAAAACCTTCCTTGAGTGTGCCTAAATGCCCTCTGCCAGGCTGGTGTCCTGTGTTTTAGCTGTTTTAAAAAGAAATTGCATGACAGTGCCTAATTGCCTCTGCACCTGTCTCTTTAAGAACTGCCTATTTTGCAGTGTATAAATTATTCTGGGTGGCGGCCGAGTGTGTCTAGGCATGAGTCCCGCCTGGGCTGCAATGCCTTTGCTCCATTATGCGATCGCTAATTGCGCAGAGGGAGCCCTATTGAGAGCTATGACTGTTTGCTGAGTATTTTCTGTAGTAGTGATAATATTGTAGTTTGTTTAAATTGCTTTCCTTTGCAGCATGGACTTTCTGTATTGCACAACCATTTTGGTTTTGGACTGCCAGTCCGCACCAATCGATACCTTTGGGGACTCTAAAATAGAGCCTGTCCCCAGGGGTTTTGTGGGAGCAAATTTCTGTAGGAATTGTAGTTTTTGCATTTTGGCGCCAAAACAGACCTGGAGGGGAGGAGCCCTTGCTTTGACAGACAGATGGATCAACCAACCAGAACCTTTTGGACCGAAGGAAAATTCCCAAGCTGCCTGTTGCAGTCAGTCAGTCAGTCTGGAGTTAGAGTTTGAAGAATAAACAGCTTGAGTGATTCGAGCAGCAACCCCTGTGTAGTTCACACGGGAGATTGGTGGAAAGGCTGAGTTTGGCCTATCTGCCTGTAGTCCCTCAAGAGGGAATCCTTTGAAAGGCTTAGCAATCAGACTGTATCCGAATTGAAGTGTGACAAAGCCACTGAAGAGTGACCAGATTTGAACCTGAAGAAGACCGAAGATTTGCTGTACGCGATCGGCCTGTCAGGACATCCATTTACCACAGAATTCCCGGTTTTGCTCAGAGACACTGATATTGCGGCCGGACTGCCTTCTGCATTGTAGTATGGTGATTCCTTTACTATAAATGTGCTGTGTGCTGTTAGTGGGTCGCGATTTGGTTCCCCACTGTGTAAATGTGCCACGCTTGCTGGAAGCTGCATCCAGCACTACCGGACTCAAAATCTGAACTGTTCCACCCGGCCTGGGCCTTGCCACCTGGCCCAGTCAGCTACCTCAGGCACAGAAGCCATCATCGACGAGAGACTCGCCTGGGATCAGCCCCCTGCTCAACCATCTCGAACAGGAACAACATCTCGGTAATTTGTGTGGGCCCTGCTTCTTCTCACAAACCAGTCATAAATCTGCATTTTCCATTTCGTCTAGCCTGTGTCTCATATTGGGTAGCATGAGTAACAATCAGGGTAGCTCCCTGCAACAACAGCTAAATCTCAAGTGTTGTCATCTGATTGCACTGTTGTTTTTCCTTTCACGAACTGAGCCTTCAGGCTCCGGATTACAAATTGTGTGTAGTTGTGCATGCCTTTTCTTTTCATCACAGGGACCCAACTAGCTGAGATGCCGGCCTACCCCGGGCAACATTCCAGGCTAGCCCACCTTACTTCCAACTGGGTACCCAGAGCGTGTGACTGTGCAGGTACTAAAGTGCATGCATAATTGCCTGACAAGATCAGTTTTAGAATCAATCAACCTGATTACATCCCTTCCTTGTTGAATTCCCCTGAATAAATCAGATCTAACTCTTATTGCATATAATCTGACTGTGGTTACAGTTTGTACCAAAAGCACTGTACTATTGTTATTTACTGTGCCTAACCTTGTTTTACAGGGGGTCTCCAGGGTCGAACTAGTGGAACCAGCCCTGGTGGTAAGTGCAAACAGTGTGGAGGATTGTATGCTGACGAGGGGCTAATGTGGAAGTGTTTGTTCCATATTGTCTAGGCTAACGAGTACATATTAAGGTCCCTTAGTCTCTCCTCGTATGCTATGTGGTGCAAGCCCTGCACCATCTTTGTTGCCCTCCTCTGGATAGTCTCCACCTTATCTATATGTCCTTGTGTAGGTGAGGTCTCCAGAACTGCATGCAGTACTCCAGGTGAGGGCTTACCAATGTTTTATACAATGTCATCACCACTTCCCGCCTCCTGCTAGTGATACCCCTGCCTGTGCACCCCAACATGCCACTGGTCCTCCCTGTCACCTTTGTACACTGCTTTGACAGCTTAAGGTCAACAGAGATGATCACCCCTAGGTCCCTTTCCTTTTTGGTGACAGCCAGACCCCTCCCACCAACCTGTAACTCTCCCCAGGGTTCCCTCTACACAGGTGCATTACTTTGCACTTCTTTGCACTGAACCTCAGTTGCCACATCTCCGACCATCTTTCAAGCTTCTCCAGGTCCCTCTTCATTTTCTGCACCCCTTCTGGAGTATCCACCCTGTTGCAGATCTTGTTGTCATCTGCAAACAGGTAGACCTTTCCTTCTAGCCCCTCTGCAATGTCACTAATAAAGACACTGAATAAGACTGGTCCTAGTACTGATCCCTGAGGTACCACAATGGTCACCTCTTTTCCCCAGATTGTACCCCATTTACCACCACACTCTGTCTCCTGTCTGTTAACCAGTTCCTAACCAAGTTAACCACCTTGTCTTCCATGCCCAGACTACCCATCTTGTTAATCGGCCTTCTACGAAGGACGTGTCGAAGACTTTGCTGAAATCTAGGTAGGCGATGTCTACCACCCCTCCCTGATTAAGTTCCCTAGTGACTCAATCAAAAAAAGCTATTAGATTCGTTTGACATGACCTTCCTGCTGTGAATCCATGTTGCCTCAGATCCTGAGCACCACCGGATTCCATATGTGCCATTATCCTTTCTTTCAGCAGTGTCTGCACGATCTTTCCCACCACTGAGGTGAGGCTAACTGGCCTGTAGTTCACCGCCTCCTCCCTACTGCTGCTTTTGTGCCATGGGACTACATGTGCCCTCCTCCAGTCCTCTGGAACAGCACTTGTGTTGAGTGATTCTGAACAGGGCCGCCAGAGGTGCAGTTAGTTCCCTTCACAGCTCCTTTAATATCCTCAGGTGGATGTAGTCTGGCCCCATGGCCTTATCCACTTTCAGCTTTGTGAGTTTGTCCAGAACTCTATCCACTGTGAATGAACTGGTGTTCACCTCTCTTCCCCCCACCCCATTGCCTCTGCAACCCAACTGTGGTCCTTGATCCTCCCCCTTCTTAGTGAATACTGAGCAGAAGTATTTCTTCGGTATTTCTCCTTTGTCCAGATCCCCCTCCTTACACTCTCCCTTCTACCCTTTGAGTCTCACAATCCCCCCCACACCGGTTTTCTTCTTTCACTGATGTACCTATAAAATACTTTATCCCCTTTGCTTACAGAATCTGCTAAGCCCTCTTCTGTCTGCGCCTTCACCCTCTTAACAGCCTTCCCTGCTTCCATTAGACATTCAAGATACGTACCTCCCCATCCTCCTCCCTTTGACTCCCCTTATATTTCCTGAAACTTGGCCTTTTAGCCCTGACTTTGTCCTGCACTTCGTTGGAGAACCATAATGGCTTACTCCTTTTTCCCATTGGCCACTATCCTAATATATTGGTGTGTTATATCCACTATGGCTCCTTTCAGTTTCTCCCACTGTTTTTCCACGCACTCTACTACCTCTCCCTTCCCCAGGACTGCTTGTATACATCTACCCATTTCACTGAAATGCACCCTCTTGAAATCGAATACTCTTGCCCTTGTGTGGCTCAACTGAGTCCATGTCTCCATGCTGAACCACACCATGTGGTGGCCAATGGACCCCAGCTGCCCTTTCACCTGTATTCTTTGACTCTGTTCCCATTGGTCCATACCAGGTCTAGAATTGACTTGTCCCTGGTTGGCTCATTCACCAGCTGCCTGAGTCCAACCCGCTGCAGGGATTCCAGGATGGCTGTGCTTCTGGCTGAAGCAGCCACCTGGGTGGCCCAATCCACGTCCGGCATATTAAAATGCCCCAGTAGCAGGATTTTGCCTCTAGCTGCCATGTCGTTTATGTTCTCCACTAGTTCTCTGTCTACTTCCTTCCTCTGTCCCGGAGGTCTGTAGATCACCTCAGTGTGTTTTGCTGTTCCATTCTCTGGCTTTAGGATGACCCACATTACCTTGCCCCCATCCCCCCGTCTTCCCTGAACTTCTGTAGCCTTTATACCATCTCTGATGTACAGGGTTACTCCCCCACCCTTTTTACCCTCTCTGTCCCTCCTGAACAACGTATAGCCTGGTACATTGACTTCTCAGCCATGATTAGCAGAGTACCTTGTTTCTGTTACTGCTGCTATGCCAAGGTCTGCATCTGCCAACTAAGCCTCCAGGTCTGGAACCTTATTTCCTAGGCTACGGGCATTCATTGGCATGATCTTTCATGTTTTACATTCTGCCCACCCTCTGCTCTTGTTCTCCCTCTCCAGAATCTCCTCCTCCCTCCGGTTTCCTTTCCTATGTGGTCCTGCCCCTGCCATATCATTTGTTATACATTCTTCACCTTCCTGCCCCTCCCTGCCTGCTTTAACTGTACACATAGTCAACTTATGTTCCTGCATGTTCCCATGAGGGGTGTTCCTAAGTCTCCTGGCTCTCCCCACTTGGCAAGTTTAAATGCTCCCTTCTGAAGCATTTAAACTTCTCACAAAGGACCAAGGTCCCCTTCTCGGACAGATGCAGGCCATCCTCCTTATATAAGCCTGCATCTGCCCAGGTCAAGCCCCAGTCCCCTATGAAGCCAGAACTATCCCTTCCACGCCAATCCTTCAACCAGGAGTTGAAGGTATGGATGTGGAGTGCCCTAGCTTCCCCTGTGCCCTGGACAGGTAGCACCTCCGAGAATGAAACGGAATGTGCTATCTGTTTCAGGTTTCCCCCAGCTTCCTGAAATCATTCTGGACTCTAACTCTACCCTTCTCCTGGCCAGGTCATTGGTCCTGTGGTGGACAATGACATCCAGCTGCTCCCTCCTAGCTACTGCCGTAGCGATCCTATGGATCTGTTTCCCATCCCTCCATGCAGCGCTTCCTGGGAGGCACTTGACCTCCCTGTCTTCCCCCTGCTAGGTGACCCTAACTCCACTCCCTGGACAATAGTCCACCACTAGGAGAAGCTACCCCCTCCACCGGAGTTCCTTTCTTCCCTTCCCTGGGACCCCATCCAGGAGGACCATCCCATCCTCCCTGGTCCCAGCCTTGGGTTCCTGAGTGGGGCTTTTCCCACAGACATTGTATAACTAGTCTCTTTTTTTCTTTTTTATGCTATCCTCTGATCACTGTCTGTCTGGCTTCCAATGTAAAGTGATAGGTAAGTCCCCTCTCTCTAGGTTTTGAGTGCCTACCCTCACTTAGCCCTCTGCTATATGGCATTCCTCCAGCACAGTATCTCTCCCGCACTCCATAGTTTACTTCTATGCTGCCAACGACTGCTACTTAATTTCCTGCTGCTCTGGTTTCCTACTATGCCACTATTGGTGGCTCCTTTATCGTCTGATTGGGTTTCCACGTATGCTATCATTGGTGACTCCTTCATTGCTTATCGGTAACTTGCTTTTACACCATGGAGGAGGACAACAGGAAGCCAGCAGTCTGGGGGAAAGAAGCCCTTGTTGGAGCCACCAGATGCCAGGGATACTCCATTTTAAAGTAATGGGCCTATAGCCCAGCGCCTACACTAGCTTACTGAACCACTGGCTAAATCATATTTAAATAAGACCACCCCACAGCACTTGCTTCATTTCTTTGTCTCTTTTTCTTCGTTTTTTTACCTCTAGATTTTTTTTTCATTTTTTTTTTCATTCTCTCCCTCACTTTAGACTTAAACACTTCTCTAAATAAACTTTTACTTAATTTCTGGGCTCACACTTTAACTCTTGTTCCTCCCAATGTGTACCTCCCCATACTGTTTGACCACATCACTGTTATTTTACAGGTACAACTGGACACCATCCCGAGACCCCATCCCAGGCTTCAAAGGACCCAGGTAAGAGATCCCCTGTTTATCATCTATACTAAATGAGTGAGCTGTAACAGTGCAGTGACTGTAAAAGAGGATGTTTATGGTTGCACAACTTTTGAAGAACAGACAGATGGTATAAAATAGTAACAGAAAAGTATAGCATAACCAAAATATATTTTTTACTAGTACAGTAACTACTGTAAATACAGTTTTTTTTTTTTAAGATACAAAACAAGTTGCTTTTCATGTGGTGTTTACCATCTGGTATACCTGAAATGCATCCGAAGTAACCGGGATTAATATGATAATTAGCTGAGTACTGTTACACAAAGAAAGGGGAACTTGCACATAAGAAGGTACAGCTAGATTTGTTTTTAAATCAAAAAGAACCCTTAATGGATTGTTGATGCCTTACATTAGGCAGCACATGCAGCAAAATATGTAAATGAGGATGTTATGTTACCGGATGTCTTTTTAGAAAGATTCTATTTGCATTGTAAACAGAATGTTTCTAAAAAGACACCCAAATCAAAACCATACTCATTTACATATCTCCTTGCATGTGCTTTAGGCGGTTCAGTTTATTACCAGTATTTATGTGTTTTTGAAGGCTAATTTGCATTCTTCGTGCAATTTTTGAAGGGCATTTGAGAACAAACCGAGATGTTTTTCCCTGGATAAAAACTGGTGTTCCAAGTAAAACAGAAGGCAATGTGAAGTACTTCAGAAACTGAAGAAAACTTGAATACGAAGGCATTCATTTTAGGTGGAAAAGAAGAGTGTTTATGGTACAATTGAAGGATTTATTCAGAACAGTTTTTTTGCCACTCTTTTTTCCTTCATTTTGAAGGCTAATTAGCATTTTTCGTGCACTTTCTGAAAGGCATTTGAGAACAAATTGAGACTTTTTTACTGGATAAAAACTGGTGTTTGAGGTACAATTGAATTCAGTTTGAAGTACTTCAAATAATGTACCAGTTTAAAAAAAATGATGACTACTTGAATTGAATTTGAAGGCCTTTGTTTTCTGTGTGGGTGTATACCCTCGAGGAAAGGAGAGAGGGGGGACATGATAGAAACTTTCAAGTACCTCAAAGGAATCAACAATGTCCAGGAGGGTAGCATTTTTCAGAAAAAAGAGAAGTGCAAGAATATGGGGGCACAATTTGAAGGGGGGGGCAGCTCAAGGGCAATGTGAGGAAGTATTTTTTTCATGGAAAGTGTGGTGGACGCATGGAACAGCCTTCCTGAAGAGGTTGTAGGGTCAAAAACAGTGGAGGAATTCAATAATGCATGGGAGAGACATAAGGCACTTCTAGTGGGGGGGCAGGATATGAAGAAGCCGTCTGTTGGAAAACTAGGATCTGCAGCTTACCCAATAGGTAGGGACATACCTCTCAACCTCCTGCCTCACAAAACAGGGACAAAGGACCAAAATCAGGGACACATCTTCAAAATTAGAGATATCCACCCAGAAAGCTGGTAGAATATGGGGCTTATGCAGGATACATTTTCTAAAGAAGAACAAGTCTGTAACTTTAATGCTTGATATTATTTTGTGCTTACAATTTCCACTGTTTAGCCACGGAAACACACATTTTAGGTGGGACAGAGTAACATTTTGAAGCAAAATCAGGGACAGTTGAGAGGTATGGGTAGGGAAATGGTGGGACACACGGTCCTTATCTGCCCATTAAAGGTGTAGTCCACTCAAAACTTGAAAAAATATACGTTGTGCAAAGTGTTTTAATTTGTGTGTGACGTTCTAGTGTTTCCTTCCCTCTTACTGGTATTAGGAGTTTTTCCTAAATTAGCCTGCTAGCTTTATGACCCCTGGGGATCTTCATCCCTGACAGCTTAATTGTATTTCTTGTTCCCAGAGTGCATCTTGTCTCATGTGACTGTGATGTAAGAGAGACCCAATATTCGGCACACACATGCCAAACAAAGTAAATATCTTGGAAGCTTTACAAGCTGCACAAAAAAAAAAAAATTACCAGCAGTGAAGTTTTTCAGGACAGTAAGACCTTTAGGATGAGGGTGGTCACCAAGCTGAATTCTACAGATTTTAAAATATAGCCATCTTTACTGTTGTGAACTGATTGTAAAGCAATGCTTTCTGTTGGATTTATGGTCTCTGCTACATCATCGGCACATGAAACATGGTGCCTTGTAGGACAAAGGAATACAATTAAGCTGTTTCATATGGAGATTTCCAGGGGTCCTAAAACTACCCTAAAGCTAGCAGGCTAATTTAGGAAAAAGTCTTATTAGCAGACAGAGGGAAAGACAAACAACAGCTTAACATACAAATCAAAACACTCTGCACAACATATGTTTTTGCAAGTTTTGGGTGGACTTTTCCTTCAAAGTGTATGTTTCCAAGATGGTGAGCTGCTTTAAAGGGGGATGGGACAGCGTGAGGGCGAGGCCGCAGCTGCAATGTAAGGGTGCTAGCTGCACATTCCAGCAGAACTGATAAGACCATGAGACTCCTGGCAGATTTGTATGTTGGTTCTTTGCCAACATACCTGCCTTGCCCCTGATGTTAGACGCGTCGCAGTCACTTATAATAATCGCACACAGGCCAGTAGGTGACAGCCCTCCCAGACAACATGCCATGTTTACACACACCCCGACTCGGTAGAGTAACCCTGTGAGCCTCGAGTCGCGCCCTCCCGCGGTCCATTTATGTATCTCTACAGGCACAGCCAATCCGAGTCCACCTCCCTGGTACCTGTCGCTGTCAATCACCGGACCGGAAACCAATCTCGGCGGCGCTGCGGCCGGGCGAGGGGCGGGGCCGCGGGCGACGCTCAACGACCCGCCCTCCGGTTCAGGTGTGGGGCGAGGCTGGCCTGTGCCCAGCAGCGCGAGTCAGTCGGGGGGGGGCATCACGTGGGAAGGAGTAGCCGAAGGTAGGATTACCTGAGCTGCGGGACGCCACGCCCCTGGAGCCGCGGGACAGGATCCCTGGGAGTCATGGCCGAGGACAGCGAGAGCGCGCGCTGCTGCCAGCGCATTTCGTACATGTTCCTAAAGGTCACGCTCGTCTTCTACTGCACCATCTTCTGGGTGAGTCCAGCGCGCCGTGCCGTGCCCTGCTGGGGCAGATGTGCTCTCCTGGCCCATTCTGGGGAGGGGAGCTTATCTCATGTTGCTGTGCTGGGCGGGGGTCTTGCATCCATTATTTCCAGCTGTGCGCTACCAGGCTGTTTCGTGCTGTCGAGACATGCCAGTGCTGCTGCTCTGCTGTTCGTGTCACTGGCGCCTCTGTTGACAAACAGGGCAAGAGTAGTGCCCCCAGACCTGGGAGCGTACAACACCGAGTAAAGTGTAGTTGCAGACGGTTACAGGTGTACGTTTGGACATGTAATAATCTTCATTTAAAAAATATAAATACGCATATAGGTATGTGGTTGGTGCATTTGAAAAGTACAGGCGATCCGGTCCGAGCCGCGACATGAAGGGGAATCCCACAGAGCAGCATTCTTTAAAGTCTGACCGCCAGCTCTGCAGGCATACTGAACTCTTAACAAAGGCAACAATGCAGCTTTGCCTGGGAGGGGAAATTATCGTGTCTGCTTTATTCTGGAAAGGATTTCGAATGTCCAGTTTCATTGTCTTGTATACGATCTTTCGCTTCTAGCGGCCTGTCCACTTTAGGTCATCCGATATGATTACCCCCAGGCAGGGGTGCAACCACGGCTAAAATGGTGGAGGTGGGGGCAAGGCTCTACCAAGCCATTTGTGCCAATGCCACTGGCAGTGGAGCACGTAGATTGACAAAAGACTTCATTATTTTTGTAATTAATTTGTTTCAAGTCAGAACAGAATGAGAAAAGTCTTGAGTCACAAAGTTGTCTATTAAAAAAATATATAATTTAAAATAATAGGAAAAAATATATAACATCACCTTTCTCTTTCTCCGTTATCAGAAAGCTTAATTGTTCAGATAAAATACATTAAAATAAATACAGCAAATTGCAGTAGAAAAGTATTGATAACATTTATTTGGTTTTTGTTTATTGGGAAAGGAAGACAAGATATTTCTGCCTGTTTTCAACCTTTTCCCAGGGGAGGGGGATACAGATGAATGCCAACTGACGCTGAACCACTGTTAGTGGTATTTCTTCTTTTTTTTTTTTAGTGAATGGGGAAATTTGGCCAAACCCTACTCTCTCTTTTCTTTTGTTTATATACATGTTTTCTTTTGGTCTTGCCTCCTCCCCAGACTCTGGCATACACATGCATCTCGTGCATGGAGGCACACACACACACACACACACCGTCAGGATCCGGTGGCCCCTTCACCCCTCCCTGACTTCTGTTGTCGCCCGTGCTGCCTCCGTGCCCACCGGACCTCCACCCGGTGGGAGCGGGACTACGGACAGGTGGGCATCCACCACTTGGAGGGGAGAGCCATGGCTCAATTTATTTATTTAAAAGTTTCACCAGGAAGGCGTGCTGAGCAGAGTACTGCTTAATTCCAGATGCGTCATGTGGGATGGGGGTAAGGGAGAAAATGCATGTATAAATACAGAGTGCAAAGAACATACAAGCAAGTGTACAATCTTATAGAACAGTGCAGTACAAGAACATTTGGTCGCTTCAGCCATCCCTCTCTCCCTGAGCCGGCACTCCGGCGACCTGAGGTTGTTCCTGAACCCGGGTCGCCAGCATAGTGCGAGGTAAGGTGCCAGCAGCTCAGCCCTCTATGCTGCTGGGCTGGCACTGCTACCCTCTTTTTTTTTTTTTTCTTTCAAGAAATGTTGGGATCTTTCACGTCCACCTGAACTACCACTAGAACACGCAGATGGGACCTCAGTTTAATGTCTCATCCAAAAGACAGCACCTCAGGAGTGCACCCCTCCCCCCAATGCTGCACTACAGCGTCAGTATTGGGATTTTAACTCAAGTGCCTGGTGTGGGGATAGAACCCACAGCGTTCTGATCGTCCAGCCTGAGGCAAGTGTGCAGCCTGCTAAACCACCGACATTGATAGTTTAAGGAAAATAAACTGGTTTAAACAAAACATCCCAATCGATAACTTCAGATATAGTTTTGTTATTAAATGTTGAACATTTCATGTGTTTACCCCACATACACATAGTTCATATGGAAATGTGTCAGCTTGTGCTGAGAGATGCCCAAATACTGGTAGGGCACAGTACTAATGGTTCTGGGATTTGTAAACTCCAAGGCACTTTCAGGTCACCCGGGCATTTATTTGCTAGATGCTCTTCTCACTTAGCAGTACAGAACCTATAACTGTATGTTGAATTAAAATGAATTTAAGCCACAGATGTTTATGATACCTATAGTTTAAAGAAGGTGTCTGTTATTGAACTGTCTGACTTCTTGATTTGGGTTGAACTGTGCAATTTGCCTTGACTGTTCCTGAACTAAGCTTAGCAGATCATAAGGCAATGTATTAATAAAACTACGAAAAGGTTATCAGAAACGGATTATACTGAATCCCAGATTATCTATCCATAATCTAATCTTATTAAATTTACGTATTGCTCATTTTGAATACAACTAAACATATTTTATGAGATTCATTAGTCCAACAAACTGAGTATTTAAGTTTACAGTCAATTATGAGTGATCAAGTTTCCATGCAAACTGTAACTGGTAAAGAAAGTGGAGCGTGCATATGTTCTCACAGCATGAACCAGCAGCACGTATAACATTAAGTCTTTTTATGTATTACTCACTCCTATAATTGAACGCCAAGGAGCCAAAAATGGACTTTTTTTTTATTTAGTTGTTTAACCAGGTATAGCACACTAAGCTGAAAGCTTTTTTACAGGAGCGACCTAGGAGCACAAGGAGGTTAAGTGACTTGCTCAGGGTCACACAGTATGCAAGTAGAAGCTGTGGTGTTCAAACCCAGGTCTGGTCTGCTGGATGTCACCAAATTTGCAGCTCAGAGCCTTAGACTACTGCGCTATACTGCCTGCCTGTTGACTTCATTCATAGATATATAAAAAACACAAGAAAACTAAATTAAAAACTGCGAGCAGTAGACCTAATTTATGTAATCTGATTGTTAGGAGCAAACTTACACATTGTGGGGTGGGTGGGTGGGTGGGTCAGCTGTGTCAGAGAACTCCTCCAAAGGTACTCTTTCTCATTTGGGTGGCTGGTGATGTGATGGATCAATGACAGAGAGATTCAGCTCCCTAAGTGTCTGATGGGTTAATAGACAGGAGGTGGGTCGATTTGAGAGTCAAGGACCTGGCAGAAACTTGCTTCGGCTTTGATTTACATACAGAAGGGGACCCCCTCGCTCCCAGTTCTGCAGACACAGTCATGTAATTCACATATTCCCAACAAAGACCACAGCTGTGCTTTACTGGCCTTAAGAACTTTGATAGACATGGGCAAGCTCAGACACTAGCTGTTGTTTGGGGGGCTGACAGCTCCAGTGTTTCATGGCCATTTACTGTGTGGGGTGCTTATTCTCCTGTTTTTATTTATTTTTATTTTTTTGAGAAAAGAAAACTGTATCTGTTTCACTTTTGATTTAATTACAACTGCCAGAATATTGCAGGGGATACGAATGGCCACTTAAAAAATTGAGGGGTGTGTGTCCCCCTCATCCCCCTCATGGATGCACCCATGTCCCCAGGTCTCTTTCCTGCTTGGTGGTTGTTAGTACCACTCCACTCATTTTGTACTGTGTTTCTGTGCCCTAAGTGCATTTTTTTGCACCTTTTCTCATTGAAATCCAGCTGCCATACCCTTAACTACTTCTCTGGTGTTCCCAGGTTTCTGCTCATCCTTTTCACCTCCGCCCCTGGAGTGTCCACCTTTTTGCAGATTTTGATGTCATCCACAAAGAGGCAACCCTTCCCATCCAGTTTCTCTGCAATGTCACTTATAAAGATATTAAAGAGGACCGTCCCAGCTCTGATCCTTGAGGCGCCCCACTGGTCGCCCTCTTTTTCTTGGAGTGAACCCTGTTTAGCACCACCCTCCTGTCGACTATCCCCTAACTAAGTTTTTATCTGATTTACCACCTTTGGACCCACTCCTGAGCTACCCACTAGTCTTCTGTATGGAATGGTGTTGAACGGCTTACCGACATCTAGGTAGATCCCGTCCACTGCTCCACCCTGATCTAGTTCATTGGTCACCCCGTCACAGAAATCTGTCAGATCCATTTGACATAACCCCCCCACACACACACAATGAAGCCATGCTGCCTCAGGTCATGTAACTCACTGGATTCAAGATATTCCACAGTCCTTTACTTTGGCAGTGAGTCCATTAACTTTCCCATGACTGATGTCAGGCTGACTCCTATAATTGCCAGCTTCCTCCCTGCTACCATGTTTGCGTAGTGGGACTACATCCACCCTCCTCCCGTCCTCTGGAACCACTCCTGTTTCCTGTGAGCTGTTAAATAAAACTGTCAGAGGTGCAGCCAGCAGTTCCCTGAACTTCGTCAATACCCTTAGATGCACCTCATCTGGCCCCATTGCTTTGTCCACCTTCAGATGAGCATGTCCCTTTGGGACTCTTGCCTCCAAAAAAGGATTAATGTCCACCTCCCTCCCTCCAAAGCTTTTGTTACTTTGTTGTGTCCCCTTCCTTTCTCCTTCCTCTGTGAACACTGAACTAAAGTATTTGTTCAGGATGTCTGCCTTTCCCTGACCCCCACCCTCTGCACAGTCCCCCTTTTCCTTTGTAACCTTATCACTCCCTCTCCTGGTCTTCCTCTTTTTACTTATAAACCTAGAAAATGTCCTTTTTGGTTAGCTCCTGGGCAATTCTCTCTTCAGTTTGTGCCTTTGCACTGCTTTCCCTGCTTCCCTCTGTTTCCCCTGATACACCTCCCTATCCTTCTTCCTCTGCATCTCTTTGTACCTTCTAAATGCTACCCTTTTAGGCTTTAGCTTTTCCGCCACCTCGTTCAAGAATGATTGCGGTCTCTTTTTTTTTTTCTCTTGGTTTTGTGCATTTGCTTTACACAAAGGTTTGTTGGTTTCACTATGCCCCCATTTAACTTCACACACTGTTCCTCCAGCCCCCACCCCGTCATCCTCCTCTGCCTGATCTTCTCAGAGGTATTCATACCTCATTACAAAATCTGCCGTCCTAAAGTCCAGGCCCCTCACCCTTGTGCGGTAGGATTCCACAACTGTCCTTATCAGGGCTCTTGGTAAGATTTTTTGTTTGGGGGTCTTGGACTTTCTGAAAAAAAAGGGGTGGTCCTCTGCTAAAACCTGGGAGCCCCCGTAAAATTATTTTTGGTCCCTATTGAATTGAATGTGAACCACACCACCGTACTTGCATATTTTGCGATGTAAGAGTCTGGAGAGTATAGGGGCATGCGCCATTGGTTTCTATGGGGCCATTTTCTTGAATACCATTTTTAATGTTTTAGTGGGCCAGTTGAAACAAATTAAGGCCAGTGGTCAGCTAACAAGGCCACTGCTTAACCTAATTTGTTTAAATTGGTCCTCTAAATTCATTAAAAATTGTAATTAAAAAAAAAATGCCCCATAGAAACCAAAGAACCGTGCCCCATTCTCGTCAGACTCTTACATCACAAAACGTGTGAGTATGAGGGCGTGGCTCAGTATACAGAAGTGTATGCATTCCTGAGGTCTTGTATGTCTGTATCTCGGGAACTTTCTGAAATAAAAAATCTGAGCGTCACAAAGCACAAAATGTGTGTAAAGCTCAAGGGCACCCACGTCCCTGAGAGCCCTGCTCATATTGAGCCACAGTGTACGATGATCACTGGTCCCCAGGTGGCCTCCCACATTAACATCTACAACACGTCCCTGTTAGTAGCATCCGGTCCAGTATTGCCCCATCAGGAGCGGGTTCACTGGGAAATGCCCCCTGCAGGGAGTCTAGGATGTCTGTGCTTCTAGCTGAAGCCACAGCTGTGTGGCTCTAATCTACAAATGGCTGACTGAAGTCCCCGTTCAGCAGCACCTCCCCCTTTTCTGCCATCTTGCTGGCGGCTTTCACCAGTACTTCATCTAACTCTTCTCCCTGTGCTGGAGGTCTGTAGCCCATGCTAGTGCTAATAGTGGCACCGTTCCCCCATCTCCAGGGTGACCCATAGTACCTTTGCCTCCTTCAGTATTCCCTGTTATCTCCACAGGCTTTTTTGCATTCCTTCACATAAAGCACCACTCCCCTTCATTTCCTTCCCACCCTGTGTCTCCTGAACAGAGTATACCCTGGTATGGCTATGCCTTGGTCATGGCTGTTGGATTGAAAGGGGTGTTAACTAAACATTGAAAATGGGGCAGCTGTGCTGCCTTGGTGCATGGCATCCACCACTCTGTGCCCACATCATCAGACCTGATGTACGCCACTGGCTTCACCAACCATCACCACCCACTCAAGCATTTGTATTCCTAGCCATGCCCTGCAGTGGAGGTTGAGGATTTATCCTCACTTTTATAGCCCCCGGCCCCCCCTTACTAGTATGTGCACGCTGACGTATCCTGTGTATTGTGCAGTGTATGTGCACACCCATGCTGCCAAGTGCACCACCACCATGTCGCCATGAGGAGCTGCCCCTCATGGCCTTTGTTCCAGCTGGGTATGGGAATGAAATCAGGTGACCAGCTTCTTCCACTGCTCGACCCCATAATGTCATCTTTGATATACATGTATACGATGTAGCAGATGGTATTTTTATCCTAACCCAACTTACTGAGAAAGAGAAAAAAAAAACACAGAAAATTACTTGTTTTATTCAGAGGCCTGAATATTCAAAGGAGTTACGGCGGCACAACCCTGCATTGCACCCTGGTGGGGATATTGGAAATGCTGCCTGGTGCAGCGCAAATCCCGATGCACCGGGGCGCAGTGTAATCATATGTGGTGCAGATGCAGGGGTCAGTCTAGTTTATGCATATCCTGTATTCAGCGTGAGGATGTGCGGTACATATGCTAGGCGCAACCCTGCATTGCACCATATGGGGGGGCTCAAAGTTGAGCTCGTGAAAAGTGGGAACAAGTCCTGGCCACCCACAGGTGGGCTGCTGTATTGCATGGCGCAACACAGCAGTTGCAAGCCGTGGCCAACCACCCACCCAGAACACTGTCAAGAAGCACCCACATATCCCTGGCAGTCTAGTGGGACCCCCCTACCGTTACCCCGATCATGGTAGATGTATGATAATACGGTTCCTGGTAGTCTAGTGGCTCCCACCCCGTAGCCACGATGCGTGGTAAATGTAATATAAAGTAAAACATTCCTGGTAGTCTAGTGGCCCCCCACTCCCGATTCATAATCGCTGAAGCGTAATTCTGTGGTGATCCAGGCGCAGCACCATCCCTCCCACCCACACAGGACCTCTTGCCCACCCCTCCCCCTCCATCACCGTGGCGGCTGCAGCCCACCTGCATACTGCCTGGCGCCCGGCTGAATGACAGGTACAGTATGGGCTGTAAGTCCATTGGTCACACTGAGGACCAATGGGCTTGTCTCTATCAGTCAACAGAGTAACCAAGTGGATGTGGTGGGTTGCTCACCCACCGCTGATGACTGGAAGTAGGGGCTGGCAAGTGGTCCTGTGGGTGGGGGTGCCACTGGATCACCAGGGAGTTGTGTTTCGGCGATATACCAGCGATCGGGGAATCGGGCGGGAGGGGGGTCCACTAGACTACCAGGGAATGACATATTGCACACATACCGGCCATCGGGGAATCGGACGGGAGAGGGTCCACTAGGCTGCCAGGGAATTATGTTTTATACATTACTCGGGAATTGGGCGGGGGGCCACTAGGCTACTGGGGAGATGTATGTGCTACGGCGCTGTACTGCGATCACGTCTACAGGGCGGGGGATGCCCTGGGACTCCCACTGTGCACACGTCATGCTATGCAGGATGCCAGACGCAAGTTGCCAGGCTGCCTGCGCAAGGCATGCAAATGAGGCCATAATGACATGCAAATGGCGCCATTTGCACCGTGCATATATTATGGCCTCATTTGCATGCCCTCTGCAGAATATCGCGGGTGCTGTGCCTAGCGTAGTTGCACTTGTGCTGGCGCATCCCCATGCTCCCTATCTGTGGCAGTGCCACTGCGCCATGCACAGTCTGTGCCATATTCAGTAGTGCTGCGCCATGGTGCATCACCGTTGAATATCACCTGGTCCTGGCCCCAGCACATCCCAGTTGTGCTGCGCCAAGGTTTGCACCACTGCCCAGTGCAGTCTGAATGAAATAGCCAATTGTCTATTCAACAGTTTGAATACCCGAGACCACATATGCTGTCACAGTTGGTGGCGGCGGTTTAGGGTGTAACAGGCCCCCCTGTTCTACCACCAGAAACTGCTGTACACAAGGTGGGTTCACTAAGTTGCCGGGGGATACATAGACACTGTCGGCAGATGAGGGTCTATGGCCCACCCAGTCTGCCCATTTGAGCATGTGAGTTCACTTTATGTTTTCCTAGAAGTCTGTTGCCCCTTACCCCTGACCTCCAGAATTCCCTTATGTCTATCCCATGCATTCTTAAATTCCATGGAGTTTTCTCAGGCAGTCCTATTGCATCCCAAATGATGGTAACCGGATGGAAAAACCTTTTGCAAAACTAAAGGGTTTATTATCATTCATTTATAGAAACAGGACTAGTTTTTAGTTTTTCCATATGAAAACAGCTAGTCAACTCACTATTTGTATCGCACATTGATTACGGGGACTGTACGTGTGTGTGTGTGTGTGTGTGTGTGTGTGTGTGTGTGTGTGTGTGTGTATATAAATACTGTAAGTATGTATATGTGTGTGTGTGTGTATGTATGTATGTGCATATATATATATATATATACACACACACACACACCACAATCCTGAGGGGTGCTTGATTCACTGTATCATAGCGCCCTTAGGTTTGTTACTGGGCTTCCGTGGAGGACACACCACTGCAGTTTACATGCAGCTGTGAGGTGGCAGTCCTTGTCTGTCAGAAGAGAGATTCATTTTTTTTTTTTTTGTTTTGTTTATAGATTTGGTTTGAAATCATACCCTACATACCTGCTGGAACTTGTACACCCAAAATGCATTAGTACTGTGCATTGAGATCAAATGATTTGGCACAGGTTTCTCTACCCAGATGTAAAAATGAATAATGGTAACGTAACTTTAGCAAGCACTGTCACATGAGCTTGGGTTTTTATACAAAAAAAACTTTTATTTGTGTCCTTTGCAAGTTTTAAAAATCAAATAAGGAGTTTTTTAATATGCAGATGCGATTGTTACGGATAATTAATTGAAACCTTGCCTACCTGTCTTGTTGATTATTTTATGTGTATTTGTACGTCTTATATGTTTTGTCATCTATTTATGGACGGAGTTGAAAATGAGAGTTCACTCTTTGTTGCGTTTCAGTAAATTTGGATTTGAATGTTAGTTGCCGTAAATGGGGTTTCCAGCTGCAAACATTGTAACTGTGCCCGCCACAGAAGACTGTACATGATATAACCCCAGTCCCATGGTGTTATGCTGTGCACGGTGCTCCATTGTAATGGTGCTACGGTCATTGTCTCCCAACCCATCCTGCCAAGCTGTACCTTTTTAGGTCCACTGCTAGGCTGATGAAAAGCCTGGTCCACCATCGATCCCTGGTGGTCCAGTGGGTGGCCCCTCCCAATTCCTAGTCCATTTATTGTCCCTTGCACCCAGTAGATACCCCCCAGGTTAGTTCCTCCATGCCGTCTGATTGATCTGTCACCAGTGCTCTCTGTTATCCATCCACTTTGGTGTGAGACAAAATTGGGAGATAGTCGAGGATGGTAGATAAGCACCGTCTAGTAAAAAATGTTTGCTGTTCCTAATTTGCATGGCGAGTATATTTATTTTTAAAATCACATAATGAAATGGATAATCTCACCGCTATTCTTTCACTGCACCATACCATAGGCTATGGTACTGTTTAGTTTTCTGTGGCTGCAGTGATTTTGTTTATTAGAAGGTAAATGTTCAAGTATATTTGCCGTGTTTATCAGCTCGTCTCCAAGAATCTTACTAACATACTAGTATACTAAAATGCCAGCAGAATAGGCCTAACGGTCTTTCGTGTCTGCTTGTTTGGTCAGCCCCTACCCTGGAAGCTGACCTTGCTGCCCCCCTCTCCCTCTCTGGCTTCTCCCTTCCCAGTTCCAGATATTCTTGCTGCACTGGTTTTTGCTTTCAGAACCCTTCCCCTGTATCCGTCCCACCCCCTCTTGAACCCCTCCACCAGCTCCCTGGGCAGCGCATTCCATGGCTCCACCACCCTCTCAGTGAGTAGCACCTCCTCCTTTCTCCCTGAATCTCCTCCCTCAAGCTTGTCTAGTTGCCCTCCTCCTTCCTTCCTAGCACCCTGACTGCTCCTCCCTATTTACCCCTTCATGTACCTGAAGACCTCTTCATGTCCCCGGTCCCTTCTCTCTTCCAAGTGTGTACATATTTAGCTCTTTGAGCCTCTCCCCATAGGTCCTATCCCCCAAGTCCCAAATCATTTTGGTTGCCCTCCTCTGGATCCTCTCCAAGAGTTCAATGTCCCTCTTTAAATCTGGCCTCCAAAACTGCACGCAGTACTCATGGTGTGGCCTCACCAAGCAGTTATACAGTGGGAGTATCACTTCCCTCGTTCTGGAGGTAGCCCCTTAGCGATATATCCCAGCATCCTGTTGGCCTTGGCCGCTGCCCTCCTACAAGTCTCCAAGTTGTTCATCTTGACAACCACCACCACCCCCAGGTCCCTCTCAGCCATCGAGACTTGAAGCATCCCCCCCCGTGTGTACACTTGGCCCAGGTTTCTGGCTCCCAGGTGCAGTACCTTGCATTTCCCTGCATTGAACCTCAGCTTCCACTTTCTAGACCATCTTTCCAGAGCCTCCAGGTCCCCCTGTAGGGCCACCCTTCCCTCCTCCCCATCCACCACCACCCCCAGTTTTGAG
The DNA here is from genome assembly GCA_016271365.2 of Neoceratodus forsteri. Taxonomy (NCBI): domain Eukaryota; kingdom Metazoa; phylum Chordata; order Ceratodontiformes; family Ceratodontidae; genus Neoceratodus; species Neoceratodus forsteri. The sequence goes on along the minus strand of CM028135.1, from coordinate 1,101,302,929 downwards.
TCATCCGCAAAGAGATTCATCTCTCTCCTGATACACTTCCTTATGTCAGACATAGGCGTTGAACGGGAGGGGCCCAAGGACCGATCCCTGAGGGACTCCACTAATGACCCTCCTTGGGGATAGAAACATAGAATTTGACGGCAGATAAGGACCGCTTGGCCCACCCAGTCTGCCCATTTCCCTACCTACTGGATAAGCTGCAGATCCTAGTTAACCAGCAGCCTACTTCTTCTTACCACCACCCCCCAGAATTGCCTTATGACTGTCCCATGCATGCTTGAATTCCACCACTGATTTTGACTCCACAACCTCCTCCGGAAGGCCATTCCATGCATCCACAACCCTCTCTGTGAAAAAATACTTCCTTAAATTACCTCTGAGCCCCCCCCATCTTCAAATTGTGCCCTCTTGTTCTTGCACACCTCTTTTTTTGAAAGATGCTACCCTCTTGGACTTTGTTGATTCCTTGAGGTACTTGAAAGTTTCTATCATGCCCCCTCTCCCTCCTTTCCTCGAGGCTATACATATTAAGCTCCTTAAGTTTCTCTTCATATGTCTTCAGTGCAGACCCTGCACCATTTTAGTTGTCCTCCTCTGGACAGCTTCCATCCTGTCTGTGTCTTTTGAGATTGGGTCTCCAGAACTGCACACAGTACTCCAGATGGGGTCTCACCAGCTGTCTGTACAGAAGGATAATAACTTCCTGTTTTCTACTGGTGATGCCTTTCCCTATGCATCCCAGTAACCCCAACCCTCCTTGCTGCCCTCTCACATTGCTTGCCCACCTTTAGGTCATCTGATATGACTACCCCAGGTCCCTTTCCATTTTGTTGTTGTTAGTATCTCACCCCCATTGTGTACTCTTCCCTGGGTTTTGTTTCCCAGGTGCATTACCTTGCACTTCTTAGCATTGAATCTAAGCTGCCATAATTTGACCATTCCTCTAACCTTGCCAAGTCCTTCTCATCCTTTCCACCCACCCTGTGCATCAACTCTGTTGCAGATCTTGGTGTCATCTGCAAAGAGACATACTTTCCTTCCAGTCCCTCTGCAATGTAAACTATAAAGACATTGAAGAGGACAGACTAATACTGAACCTCGTTTCACTAGTAACCCCCTTTCTTCAGAGTGGACTCCATTTACTATTACTCTCTGTGTCTATTCTCCAGCCAATTCTTTACCCAGGCTGTCATCTTGGGACCCACTCCCAGGCTGGCTAACTTGTATATTAATCTTTTGTGTGGGACTGTGTCAAATGCCTTGCTAAAGTCTAGGTAGGCCATGTCCACAGCCCCTCCCTGATCTACTACTTTGGTCACCCAGTCAAAGAAATCTATCAGATTTGTCTGGCATGACCTTCCCTGTGAATCCATGCTGCCTTGGGTCCTGTGCCCCTCTGGCCTCTAGATACTCAACAATTCTTTCCTTCAGAAGTGATTCCATCATTTTCCCTATCACTGAGGTTAAACTAACAGGTCTGTAGTTTCCTGCTTCTGCCTTGCTCCACTTTTGTGAAGGGAATCACATCTGCCCTCCTCCAGTCCTCGGGTACCACCCCATCCTCCCATGATTTGTTAAAAGGGTAGTCAGTGGTGTCACTAGTTCTACCCTTAGCTCTTTAGAATTCTGGGATGAATCCCATCAGGCCCCATTGCTTTGTCCACCTTCAGTTTTAGAGTTCTTTCAGAACCCTTTCTTCTGTAAATGGGCTGGTATCAACTTCTGTATCCAGAGTGTTACTACTGTTTGTTTATGTACCTCCTCCTCTTCATTTGTAAATACTGAGCAAAAATATTTGTTTAGTATCTCTGCCTTTTCACAGTCTCCTCTGCCCACCCTCCCTCCCCTTTATTAGCCTCAATATCCCTCCCTTGGTCTTCCTTTGCTCCCTTATGTGCCTATAAAAGGTTTTATCCCTTCTTAACTGAGTTGGCTATCTTTTCCTCGGTTTGGGCGTTTGCTGTTCTGACTGCCTTCCCAGCCTCCTTTGCTTTAACTGATACAGTTCTCTGTCCTGCTCCTTCTAGATTCCTTGTACTTCCTGAATGCTTTCTTTCTCTTGAACCTTCACTGCCACTTCCTTTGAGAACCATAGTGGTTTCTTACATCGTCTTGTTTTGTTTATTTGCTTCACAAAGGCTCGTTACCTCTGTGATGGCAGTTTTTATTATTCCCCATTGTTCTTCCACCCCTCCTTCCTGCCCATTTGCTAGTGCATTCCTTAGGCACTCACCCATTTTGGCAAAGTCAGCCCTCCTAAGTCCAGTACTTTTGTCTTTGTATGGCTTGACTCTATTGCTGTGTTTATTGTGAGACTGTCCCGCCAACCACGACACTCTGGGTCCGGTTCTGGAGCCAGTTTCCTTTCCATCTGATCATCTGGTTCCCCACCCCCATTTCTCCCAGATTATCCAGCAGGCCCCCGTGAGGAACAGAGTCAAACGCCTTGCTGAAGTCAAGAAAGAGGACGTCCACTGGTCTACCCAGGTCCAAGGCACTCGTCACTCAGTCATAGAACTCCACAAAGTTTGTCTGACACGATTTCCCTGGGATGAATCCATGCTGTCTGTCATCTGGGAACCCCAACTTTTCCAGGTCCCCCCCCCCAGTCTCTCCTTGACAATACCCTGCATCATCTTGCCCACCACCGATGTCAGGCTGACGGGCCTGTAGTTCCCTGCCACGTCCCTTGATCCCCCCCCTTGCGGATAGGCACTATATATGCCACCTTCTAGTCCTGGGGCACCCACCCTGTCCTTAGAGAGAGGTTGAAGAGCTCCGCCAGGGGTTTCACCAGGACATCTGCCAGTTCCTTCAGCACTCTGGGATGTAATTTATCTGGCCCCGGCACTTTCTCTGTCTTAAGGGACCTGAGGGCTTCCCTCACTCTCTCTGCTGTGATTTCCACCTCTGCTGCCTTGTCCCCCTGCTTTGCCTCCCCCCCCCACACCTGCCAGTATCTTAGCAGAGTTTTTATTGTAGTCATTGCATAGGAACATCCAGGTGATGAATTATCAAGTGAGGGATCACTGTCAGCATGCTCTCGCAGAATCAGATTTTGTTTTCTTTTCTTATAGAGCTGTTTGTCCTTTCTGACCACCACCTTATGCCTGCTTCATGCATCCTGCCAGTACCCCCATTCTCATCCTCCACTCTCACCATCATGCTGGAGGGGGACTGACATGGGGTAGGACCCCAGGGCACCGGCACAGTAATTCACAGTGGTCATTGCACATACCTCTTTCTTGGTTTTCCTTCCATTTCCCCCTTGGGATGAGCCATTTGCAGTGACGCTTGTGCACATGCTGATACACGTGCATGTTACAGGCGCCTGCGTCAGTGCCCCAAAATAGCTTCCACCTGTCATACCATCCAGCATCTGCTGGGTAATAGTAGTGCAGCAGGGTCACAATATCTCCTCTACCTGAAAGAGGAGAGTGGTCAGTAGGACACTCAGTCCTCCTTTCACCGCCCCCCCAACCCCGAGCGACCCTGGTCCAGTCCTAAACCTGAGTCATCAGTGTAGCAGTGCTGTGGGGTCATGCACTGCACTCTGCCAGAAGGAGGAGAGCAGTCAGTAGGACACTTAGTCCTCCTTTCACCGCCCCCACCCCACTCCCGAGCGACCCTGGTCCGTTCCTGAACTTGGGACACAGGTTTGGTGGCAAGTGAGGTGCCCAGCACCTCAGCCCACCAGGGCACCAGGCTGGCACAGAAGCACATTTAACTAAGTTTATATTCAGCAGGGACATCACTATTCTCAGATAGTTAAATAAAAATCAATTTGGAATAAAAGCATTTGTACGAGGAATCAGCCTACCACACCACTCACGAAAAGACTTTGTAGGTAGTTCTTCATTTAGGTGAATGGGGTAATTCACACCTTTGCTCCAACCTGTTGTTTCGGTCTCTGTGGCAACAAGTTTTCTGACAGACTGCCTCAATGTAAGATGTTAAGTGTTTAAGGATTAGTGTGCTGTTTAGTCAGGTAATCAATCAAAATCTTTATTTTACCAGGCATACAACATTGAGCAACGCTCATTTTCAAGATGGACCTGGACAGAACATACAGTCATAAATTACACTGGACAAAGGGCAAGGGATAAAATAGTATAGAATTATATATAGCGACTAAGTGATACAATCCGGGGGACTAGACAAGCTGTTTACAGTGTATAAACATTTCATTGGTCAATGCTAGACTAGATGATACAATCAGAAAGACTAGACATAATATTTACATTGTATAGACATTTCTGAGGTCTATGTGCTGGTTGAGATGACTGTACTCAAGTATAAGTATATAAGCCTAAAGCTAACAGAGGAGGGAAGATGGTACAACACCAGATGTTAGGATGGTGACCGGTGGGGGAAAATATGGCAGGAAAAAGGGTATGGAGAGGAAATGCCAGTAAGTGAGGAGGTATGGTATGGAGAGGAAGTGCCAGTAAGTGAGGAGGTATGGTATGGAGAGAAGTGCCAGTAAGTGAGGAGGTATGATATGGAGAGGAAGTGCCAGTAAGTGAGGAGGTATAGAAGCTTAGAAAGTACTGGGGCATTAGAGCAGTTTTTAGAGCATGAACTAGGAAGGGGTAACTGAGGGGAGAGGAAGTTGAGAATCCTAGAGTACTGGTTCAGAGGAGCAGAGTTTTGAAGCATATACTTGAAGGTCTATATTGTATCCCCTCTCTGTCTCGCCTGGTCGGTAGTGAGTACATGTTCAGTTTCTTGAGTCTGAGTAATCATGGCTAGCTTGTGTTGCACTGTCTCCAGCCTTCCCCGTCCTTCCTTAGGTGAGGACTTCATAACTGAGCACACTATTCCAGATGCAGCCTCATCAGTGACTTCTACAGAGGTAGTAGTACCCCCTTTTTCCCGCTGTCCGTACTTCTTCCGATACACCCCAGCATTCTATTAGCCTTGTTACACTAGCTCAGTTGTTTGAGGGAGCCGCTAATGATGAATGCCAGGGGCCTTTCCTCTGCCGGAGTGCTTAGTATAACCCCTCCCATCCAGTGCTCTTCTCTGTACCCCCATAGGTGCATAACTTTGCATTTTTTTGGTGCTGAATTTCAACTGCCAAACCTTAGACCACTTCTCTAGTCTTTGTATATGCTTCTGTATCTCCCTGATCCCTTCGTTGCTATCTATCTTACCACAGAGCTTCGTATTTTCGTGTCTATGCTAATCTGAAACAGCTCCTAGAGTGCTGACCTCCTGCCCCTCATGCTATGCTACCTTTACCCAATACCCTATGTCAGGCTCATCCACGGTCACCAAGAATCATCAGATCAGTAAAGGACTCACTAGGCCCCCTCCCTTCCTTTTCTCTTCCACTCTCTTTGATCCTCCCCCCACCCACTCCACCGACTCCCCCCTGTTCCCCCTTCCCCCTTTCAGCTTCTTATGCCCTGTCCACACTACACCACTTACAGTCTGTAACGGTTCCAAACCGTTACAGACCGGAACCCTTACAGTGTGTCCACACTGCCGGCAAACAGTTTTGATAACGGTTTGGAACCGTTGCAGCCTGTCCACCTGTAATGTTACAGCTGCACCCTATCCCACAATGCAGTTCGTGCTGCACTGGGGGAATACTGGAGGTTCACGCTCACGCGTCCACACTGTGGCTGGTAACGTTACAGGGGCACAACCGTTGTTCAGACCACCTCATAAGTGGTTTCAACAATGGTTACGAAAACGCCTTCTGTAACGTTACAGATGTAAACGCAAACTGTTGTGGTAACGGTTTGAGTCCTCTGTAACGTTACAGAGGCTTAGGCCCTGTCCACACTACACCACTTACAGTCTGTAACGGTTCCAAACTGCTACAGACCGAACTGTTACAGTGTGTCCACACTGCCGGCAAACAGTCTCGATAACGGTTTGGAACCGTTACAGCCCGTCCACATTTGTGGGTGCTCTGTAATGTTACAGCTGCACCCTATCCCACAATGCAGTTCGTGCTGCACTGGGGGAATACTGGAGCTACACGCTCACCCGTCCACACTGCAGGCTGTAACGTTACAGATCTGTAAACGTTACCATAACTGTTGTAGAAACCACATACAAACAGATTTCTATAACGGTTTTGAAAGCGCCTTCTGTAACGTTACAGATGTAAACGCAAACCGTTACGGTAACGGTTTGAGCCCTCTGTAACGTTACAGAGGCATAGTGTGGACAGGGCCATAGTGTGGACAGGGCCTTAGTTGCAGTCACCCTCCAGAATTGAACTCTCAGGTTCATGGTTGACTCTGCGTTCCCACTGCCCCTGCCTTAAAGTCGGTCCAGCTTTCACTGCTCTGACCACTCTGACCATTCGGTCTCTGTGACAAGGCTAACCATTTGGCTGCCACTTGTTTCCCTTATTCTTCCTGTTATTATGCCTATGCAATTTTTTGCTGACCGTCGGTTATAGCCTGCTCTATTGTAACTTACTGAGCTTTGGTATAAGGGAAGAACGAGTGTCTTGTACCAAGCGTGATACACCTTACATGTTTTGTTTGTATGTAATGTCTGTAATGTGTCTTTGAAGTGGAACTTTTGTAAAAGAGCTTTGCTCAAAGGTATTTATCTGAACAATACAATACAAGAGAGGCACAATTTGCCCTGGATGCCCTCTTCAGTGTCGTCAATGAGCATATTGAAGAGGACAGGACCCAGGACGGATCCCTGCAGCACCTCACTTGTGACCTCCCTGTCTTCTGGCTGGACCCCGTTTACCACCACCCTCTGCTGTCTCTCCTTCAACCAGTTTACTACCCATCTAACTGTGTCCCTAGCTCTGCCCAACTTCTTCAGCAATCTTCTGTGCGGCACTGTCAGAACCTTGCTGACATTAAAGTAAGGAAAATCCACAGTGTGGCCCTTTTCTGTTATCTTTGATACCCAGTCAAAGAAATCTACCATCCTATCATATTTGGCGAATTTAGATATAAATATCTCCGGTGGGTCTGAAGACACCTACAGGTAAGTTCAGAACCTTTTTTGAAAGAGCTTTTCATGGGCTTTTTTGTTGTTAAAGAGTTTCTGCAAACTTAAATCCGTTAAAGAGAGTCTCCTCAGCCTTTCATTCTGTTTCCCTGTGTAGTCTGTAGGCATCGTCAAAGCGTGTGGGAATAAACTTTAGACAAGGCACATTTACAGGTTTAAAGAGCTCTCTTCATGATGGTCCAAAAGTTACAGCTTGTAGCCATTATATGCAGTACTAGACCTGAAAGGGTGTGTGCATTTGTTATTTTTGGCCAAGGTTTACTGTGCCTTCCATAATTTGGATTTGGATTTGTTTTTGAGCCCTGCTGCACCTGCCTTTGCTGTTCAGTGGCTGGCTCCTGATGACATCACTATATGGGGTAGAGAAATGACTCGCACTGTGCAGTACTGTGCAGTTGCAACAGTGTTGCAAGGGAAAACTAGCAGTACTTAGTGTACATATTGTATTCCCCCTTCCCCAAGGTACCCTGTTAGCAATGCATCATGCCAAAATCCAAATGCCTTGTCAGTATTTACTTAGTGTGTGTGTGTGTGTGTGTGTGTGTGTGTGTGTGTGTGTGTGTGTGTGAAATTGACTCTGCCCTATAATGATGTCAGCAGTACAACCCTGGGCCCACGGCAACACCAGGCTTGCTATAGAAGCTCTGGTACATCCTACAGTTTTTAGCAGCTCAGAATACAAAAACTAACTGCAGCGGACAGTAATGAAATACAGTTCCAGAGTCGATGCAAGAGGGGGTAATTTATGCATGAAAGCCAAAAGGAATGGAAAGGTGCTCTTTAAAACACACCGCGGTGTGATATTTATTTTTCAAAAGTTCAAAAATAATAAATGAAAACAAATAAATTGCAAAGAAAACCACTACTTATTACAGGTAGTTCTCACATAATACAGTCCTGGTTCTTAGAGCTCCCAAGACCCTTCTCACCTGCATTCAACAGCTTGTCTGCGCAAACAGTAGAACCTCTCTCCTTCTCTCTGAGGGTGGGTCCCACTGGACTGACTGAAGTGAACACAGTAAGGATTAAGCCACGAGAAAGGATGGGTCTACTGTGGAATTAATCCATGGTTGGGGGGTTGGACCCGCGAGGCTGAGCGGGAGGTGGGTCCAACAACCATCCTTCGTGTATCCACTTGTAACATGGCAAGGAGTATAGCAGCTTAATTTGCATTATTGCTACATGAAATTAATATGATTTTTTAACTGGAATGGAAGGATGATGTTCCTATGTCTTACTAGTCTCTGCATGATGTTGTATTCAGTTTCTAACGTGTGCGTGCACGTTGCACATTTAACATCTATTCAGATACTGATGTTGTTTTCCTCAAATATAGATGAAGTGGCTACACTATCCAGCACAACTATATATTATGCTAAGTGTTCTTACTTTTTTGCCTATTGCTTCTCTTTCCGCGTGTGAGCTCCGTTGCAAACTGTTTCTGTTGCTCTCTGCTGTTGCACTGTGGGTATCTGTGCTCATTTGAATATCGAGATACAGACCATGCCACCCATTCGGGTACACGCAGCTTTTTTCTGCAGTTTGCTGTTTTTCACCATGGCAAGGTCATGCCCCTGTGCTTTTTCCTATTCATCGACTGTCGCAAGTAAAGCTACGCAAACAGTTGCATGCTGCTGAATACTCTCCCTCATACAACGGAATGACACTCTCATTCTTTAAATTGTGCTACTTGTGTTATGTTACACTGACTTTACCACTCTCCAGGTCTATTGGGTACGTTACTGGCTCACTCTTTGCGAACAAACTACATTTGCACAACAAGGATCTTCACTATTAAGTCGACGCTACCATTGTCTTCGGCTCCCTCCTGTCTGACATTGTGTGCCGCGAGCAGGATCTCACTGGTCTGCACCAACGCTGTTCGGCTCCTCCAGCATTGTAACCGTGGTCTAATTATTTTTGCACGCACCCGCTGCCTACCATGATCTACTATGGTATTAAACCATGGTTTGTGCTGTACCACATGGTGTCTTTGCACCTATCTCAGTGCTTCATTTTCCTTCTGTTTTTTTATGCCATGTTACAAGAGGTTTTATATCTTTTGGTGGGGTCTCCTGACTGAGCCCTTTCTATTTACATATCTGGACAAGTTTCAAAACCAAAGGGGGGGGGTTTGTTTCAGGGGACTTCCTGGTTCAGTTAAATGTACAGAGTATATCTCCACAGATATTGACTCTATAGCTCTAATCCGCAGACAAAGCACTTTTATACATAGAACCTTATGCAGTAACAGGTTTATAGTGTGAATTTATGAAAATACCTTATGGATTTCTTATAACTGTACTAATCGTGAAATTATTTTATATGGCTTCTGAATCATTTTCATTTAAAAAGGTGCTATTAACCCTTTTTATTCCTATTTAAAAGAGCCGTCATGCTTTTTGTACACAAAATGCACTTACGCACTTTACACAACACCTCTCTGGGTGTTTGGCATCATTCCAGGGACTGGATGGATGGAAATGGGAAAAAGAATGAAAAGAGAGAACTAGTAAGAAGTTTAGTATGGACAGGAAAGCGCTACGCTAGGTGTCCAGCCTGAGGTAGAAGGGGGAAAAAGAAGAAAGGCAAAGAGAAAAGTGTTAACTGTTGTGCAGCAGAAGTTTTAGTAGCTAGGAAATGAGATAGAAAAGTGGTCCATCAGTCACGGCTGAGGGTGTAGCCTAACTCCGCCACAGGCATACACAATGATTGTCTCTGTTGCAGCCTCCTAATTTTATCAGGATTTAAATGTAAATGAAGGTAGTTTAAAGAGCAGCTGACACGTGTGTCTTATCTGCTGCAAATGACAGTGCTGTTGTGTAATGCCTCAGCTAGCAGAAATACAACATTGTTTTTTCAGAAAAGTGAATATTTTTCACATTTTAATCATTTTTGTTGCCTCATTGTGAGCATACCTCAGATGTGCTCCAGCTGAGATAGCGGTACTGCATATGATGTTTAGTGAGGGACATCCTCAGAGCAGCTGCAGTACAACAGTGTGTAAAATGTGGTTCTCTCTGAAAACTTATTCTGTATGCATATGCCAATCACCACATAATATTATGCTGGTTCAACTTTAGGCAGAAATGCATGGTGCCGAAAGCCCTCTCACAGTTTGCAAAGGGTGCCAACAGAAGACAGAGACACGTGTTTTGTGTTTCACCACAACATAACCCAGATAGACCATCTTAAGGTAGCTGGTTCACTCCACTGGGGTGTCAAACAGATGAGGCATACTGATGAGTTCTGGTAGGACGAAACACGTGTCTGTCTTCTGTTGGCACCCTTTGCAAACTGTGAGAGGCCATTCGGCACTATGTATTTCTTCTTAAAATTGAACCAGCATAATAATCTGTGGTGATTTGCATATGCATCCCATGATGCTTTGAATTGTAGGAGCATGATTTGTGTTCTTTGAAGCATTGGCTGCCAAATGCCCTTTGGGCTAACCATTGCCTCAGTGCTTGCACACAGAGGTTCTTTGTCTTTTTTTTGTTCTTAAAATTGTTGCATTGCCTATGTATTTAATACTGTTCCATGTTGTATATTCTCTTAATAATCTTGGGTTTCTTAAATATTCTATGCATTATATCCAAAACATCTTGTTCAAACAATGCAAACCATACTACCTACATTCTCTTAGTGCAAGCCCACTGAACACTGCATACGTTACATATTCATTCTTTATACAGTTATATACAGTATTTTTGTTATCTTACTTATTTCTTTAAACAGTATTGTTTTTGTCTGTCTTTCACTTAATTAAAACTTAATTTACCTTAGAAATATTTTTTACTATAACTTAAAGTTATTTAATCAACAAAGCTTAATCCCAGATAGTTGTTTAAACCTGAATCTTCATTTAAGCCTTTTGGGTTTAAAGTCTGTAGTTCATGTATCCAGAAGGCTTCTTTTTGAAGTAAGAGGCCCTTAAGGTTCCCTCCTCTTACAGGGTCTGGACTTTTTCTTTGCCAGCATGTGTTAGAGAGGCTGCCGACTCATGTTGTGCTTCTTGATAATGTTTCGCCATAGCATACTTGCTGTTATTCGCCCTCATGGCCGTCTTATGTTCTCCTCTTCTTACTTTTAATGTCCTTTTTTGTTTGTCCTGTGTAGTCCCATCCACAAGGGCAAGTCAGCATGTAAATTATGCCCTCACTGAAGCAGTTGATAAAACCTTTTATTCTGTATTCTTTTCCTGATCTTGAATGTTTAAATGTTTTGGTGTTCCTGGTACTTCCACACTGCGCACAGTTACCACACTTATAATTCCCTTCAGGGGCAGGGGCAGTCAGCATCCATTCTGGTCCGATACTTTTTTTTTTTTTTCTATAAACAGGGTTTCCACTACCATATATTGTAAATTACAGTTCCTTTTATAGGCAAATATTAGTCTTTTGTCTACTATCCCTTTTAAGTTTGAATCCCTGTCAAGCACATGCTAGTTTTTTTTTTGTTTTTTTTTTACTATACTTTTAATATTTCTATATGCCCCATTGTATTCTGTACAGAAATGGATTCTTCCCTCTTCTTGCTCCCTCTCTTTTATTTCTAATATTTCCCTGGATTTAGGCGATTGAGCCACAAAAAATAAAACAGAGAAAATAACTGTGTGGCTCCAACGAGGGAAAGGACTGGTATAGTAAAAACTGACTTCTTTGAAAGATTTAAAATCTGGTTAATTTCTGGGAAAATAAAGGACAATTTAGGAGGTCCAATTAATATACTTAAAAGAATTAAATGTTTGGAAAAAATAAAAATGTTTTTGCACTATTAAAAAGGGTTTGAAGATGTTTTTCCCTTAGTAGTAAGCACGGTGTGCAGCTGCACATACTAACCTACGAGGCCAGTGACTGAAGCATTGACTGGTGGATGCTGCATCTTCCTCCCTCGTACTAACATACGAACATACGAAATTTGCCAGCAGATAAAGGCCTAGAGGTCTATCAAGTCTGCTCGAATGTGCAGCTAGCACCCCTTATTCTGCAGCTGCCCCTCCCTTCCACCCTTCCCCTTCATTAACCCTCCCCCTTGTCCTGTCCCATCCTCGTTTGAAGCAGTCCACTGTTCTACTGCATACCACTTCTGCAGGTAACGCATTCCACCCAGCCACCACCCTCTCTGTAAAAAAGTGTCTCCTCATCTCCCTCCTGAACCTTCCTCGCTCCAGTCTCATATCATGGCCCCTGGTGCCCTCCCTCCCTTACTTTGAACAGCCCTCTGTACCTGTCTTGTTTATTCCTTTCATGTATTTAAAGGTTTCAATCATGTCCCCCTGTCTCTCCTCTCCTCCAGTGAGTACATGTTCAACTCCTTCAACCTCCTCTCATATGATAAGTCCCCAGACCCTTGATCATCTTTGTCGCCTCCTGCACTCCCTCCAGTAACTTAATGTCCTTTTCAGATCGGACTCGAGAACTGCATGCAGTACTCAGGTGTGGTCTAACTAATGACCTATACAGTGGCAGAATCACCTCCTCCCTCCTTGAGGATATACCCTTGCAATACAACCCAGCATTTTGTTGGCCTTTGCAGCTGCCTTCCTACACTGTGCCGAGTTGTTCATTGACCCTGTGATGAGCACACCCAGATCCTTCTCCTCCTCTGTCTGGGCTAGCTGCACTCCCCCTAGCTGGTAAGTCCTCCTTGGGTTCTTCATCCCAAAATGCATCACCTTGCACTTTTTGGCATTAAAGCCCAGTTGCCAGGTGTCTGACCAGGTTTCAAGCTTTGCCAGATCATCCTGCAACCGTAGTCCACTGACTTGAGCAGGATGTACTTGTGTGTTAGTAAGTATCCTCCGTCTAGTGTTTAGTATGTGAGACCGTATTTTAAAATCGGCATTTAATGTGCTAGTAAGTCTCTAATTCTGGATGAGGGTTTATTACCAGATTTAAATAAAAAGAGGATCAGACCTTTTGTGAAAAACGTGGGAATTTGTTTATTATGGAGAAAATACATAAACACTTGTTCTAAACAGGCAAATTCATCAGGAAAAGCTTTATATACGTGATATGAGAGGCCATGTATCCTTGGTGATGAGCCTAGTTTTAATGTTTTGATTGTAAAGGCCGTTTCCTGTTTTGTAATAGGCTGCATGAGTTCTTGAGTTGCATGTAGATCATTAGTCCGGGGAGTAAAGCAGCAGTGCAATGTTAAAAAAAAAAAAAATAATAATAATAATTGTGCTTTTCAACAGTTTATTCCCTGTGCTCTGCTGATCATATCCCTGGTACTCTTTCCCACCGGCATTGTACTATCACCCCGTAATGTGCGCCGTTTTCCTTTGTTTTTGTTTACATTTCTGCCACTTGCTGAGCTGGAACCCCCTCTTCTGCAGACTGCACATAATGTATGACTGGCAGTACTACACAAGGACATCGGGAATGTTCAGCACAGGGTCCCGCTGCAGTAACCAAAAGTACTACACAAGGACATCGGGAGTGTTCAGCACAGGGTCCCACTGCAGTAACCAAAAGTACTGCACCGGACATCGGGAATGTTCAGCAAAGGGTCCCACTGCAGTAACCAAAAGTACTACACTGGACATTGGGAGTGTTCAGCACAGGGTCCCACTGCAGTAACCAGAAGTACTACATCGGACATCAGGAGTGTTCAGCACAGGGTCCCACTGCAGTAACCAGAAGTACTACACCGGACATCGGGAGTGTTCAGCACAGGGTCCCACTGCAGTAACCAGAAGTACTACACCGGACAGCGGGAGTGTTTAGCACAGGGTGTCACTGCGGTAACCAGAAGTACTACACCGGACATCGGGAATGTTCAGCACAGGGTCCCACTGCAGTAACTAGAAGTACTACACCGGACATCGGGAATGTTCAGCACAGGGTCCCACTGCAGTAACCAGAAGTACTACACTGGACATCGGGAGTGTTCAGCACAGGGTCCCACTGCAGTAACCAAAAGACACGATGTGACCTGAAGGGGGAGGGCGGCTGAAAATTAGGCAGCTAGCCACCATATTTAATTTAATAACAATTGAAATAAATGTTAAATATCTAAAAAATTAAAGATCACTAGAAAAAAATATTTACAGTTATATAAACCTCATCTGTGGTTGCATGCTTACAGCCCCCAAAAAAGAATTTTGATAATCACTTCCTGATTGTGTTGCACTGCTGCTTTAAGGGTGATAAAAATAAGGCTCTTTAAAAGCTGGGGGATTTGTTTTCTGAAAGCATTTTAATTATCTAGTCACAATACTCTGTATTAATTGAGAGCAGGAAACAATATTTCCACGTTTGTCTTGTAATGCTGAGAAAGTAGTAGTGTCCTTCCTAGTTTTACAGGCCTCCGAAGGATCTCCCTATGGCAAGGATAGCATTAAAAAAAAAAAAAAAAATTGCGGCTGGCCCGGTGGCGCTGAAGGTTGAGGCGCTGGACACCACGCCGGCGACCTGGGTTTGGGAACGAGTCCAGGTTGCTTGGGGTCAGCAGGGGTGGGAGAGGATTGAGCGTCCGGAGGACAGCTGTCCTCTCCTGGGAGGGACAGGGGTCTCTAGTTAGTGCTCAGCTGCCCTCTGGCAGAGGCCGGAGATGCAGCAAGCGCTGATGATATAGAGAAGGGGTTGGGGAGTGGCAGACGTCGGTTCCATTCCTTGACGTCGGGGTGCTAGCCACTCCCCAGGAAACGGGAAAATGGCCTCAGCTCCGGCGGAGATGGAGCACTGGAGCTTGCCCTCGATCTGCGGCCGCCTGCCTGGCACCCTCCCAACTGACGCTACTGACTGCTCGGGGTTAGGGCCCACCTCAACACCGCCTGGGGGGTAAACCGAGGCTACATGGGCGACGGAGGACTGTCCAGGTAGGGTGGACCGCAGAGGGATGACTCCTTGGTGCTCCCGAGGAGACCAGAGCTGAGGGGAGGAGAGGAGGAATAAATACGAAAACATTTTTTTTACTTTTTAACAGTTTATTCCTTGTGTTCTGCAGTGAAGGGTAGGAGAAAGTAGGCTGTTGGTTAACTAGAATCTGCAGATTAACCAATACATAAGGAATGGACAGACTAGGTGGGCCAAGCGGTCCTTATCTGCCGTCAAAGTTTATGTTTCTATAAGGTTTTTGCATGGTGTGCTCCTTCCAGACGAAGGAGCACACTTTGTTAGAATCTGGACCCAAAATATGAGCTCTTGTCAATCACCTCTGTGCTCCTACTTATTTATTTTTATTTTAAATACTAATTTAGCAATAAAAGTATTGCAGTATATATAGAATTATTTTTTTTCACATTTATTTTAACCCCCCCAAATAAGTGACGCATGGCTATATACTAACAACCGTTTTATTTTACATAATTTTTTACCTACCTAAAACTCAGGTAGTCAGATTTCT
Source organism: Neoceratodus forsteri (assembly GCA_016271365.2). Classification (NCBI taxonomy): domain Eukaryota; kingdom Metazoa; phylum Chordata; order Ceratodontiformes; family Ceratodontidae; genus Neoceratodus; species Neoceratodus forsteri. The sequence continues at coordinate 1,101,287,578 of CM028135.1, read as the reverse complement.
GGTCCCACTAGTCTGTGCTGCTCAGCCAAGGCAAGCCCGAGCCACTGCCAGATGACTGGGACTGCTTTGATTGTCTGAGTCTCAGATAGGTAAAAAGCCCACCACCAGAAGGCCAGGCCTGGGGCCCGCCCAGAGCTGCTGGTCTCCAAGACAGAGCTACATACTAAAATGCCAGCAGAGTAGGCCAAACGGTCTTTCGCGTCTGCTCATTTGGTCAGCCCCCACCCTGGGAGCTGACCTTGCTGCCCCCCTCGCCTTCTCTGGCTTCTCCCTTCCCAGTTCCGGAAATTCTCGCTGCATTGGATTTTGCTTCCAGAACCTTTCCCCTGTACCTGTCCCACCCCCTCTTGAACCCCTCCAATGTCTCTGCCTACCAGCCCCCTAGGCAGTGCATTCCATGGCTTCACCTCCCTCTCAGTGAAGTAGCATACTGTTGTCACATAACATTTTTTACCCCAAAAACAAATGCTGCTGACCCAGTGGCGCTGAGGGTTGAGGCGTGGGATGCCACACCTCGCGCCATGCCGGTGACCCAAGCTTGGGAACGGTCCCAGGTCATCAGGGGTCGGCAGAGGCAGGAAAGGAATGAGCATCTGGAGGACTGCTTTCCTTTCCTGGGGCAGGGTGGTTTCACTTGCTGCAGTGTGAGCGGCTCCTGGTGGTAGCTGGAAGGCACCTCAACTTGCGGCACGCTTACGGGGTGGAGCAGTGGTGGTCGCCTTACGCATGGGCGCGGAAGAGTGCCCGCTGTATGCAGGGCGTCATTACATGTCCGTGCTCCTGGGGCAACTACTGTACAAAAAAGCCCCCACCTTGCCAGTAGGCGAAGGCGGGATTAGTAGTCAGTCCCAAGTCCAGTGCTGGGCTCTTCCGGCCCCTGCTTCCCTCCTCCTCCTACTCCTGGTTGCTCCACTAGATTATAGATAGAGCGCTGGAGGAGTTGGCGGCCCTGCTCTGAGGGCGTTCAGAGCCGGGGGGTCGTGTGGCTGTGCAGGGACAGAGTGGAGAACAGCCAGCTGGTGGGCAGAGGGTCAGATGCTTCAGGTGGACAGGAGAGCCATTCCGAGTATCCATGCCAGAGAGAGTCCGGTAAGAAGCGAGTGATAAAGAAAGTTGACCAAAAAAAAAAAAAAAACAACAAATGCTGTAGGAATGCATAACACACAATTAACAGATATTTTTTTCACCTACTTAACTATGAGTGAGTGACCACCAGCACCAGCCGAAATTGACAGCAGACCTCTGCCTCCCGCCCTGCTTTTAATTCTGCATGCTGTGCTGTGCCTCTAGCCAGGTGAAGAGTAGTGGTAGATGGGCTGGATGCCAGTGTCGGGACTCTGGAAGAATTTATTGAACTTCTGTGATACACTCACTCCTCAGATGACGTTCTCTGGTAAAAACTGAACAGAAAGCTCAAGTGCCCGCCCTGGGCCCTCTCACATCTGTGCGAGACAGACTGTGCGACACTGACGCTGGGTCAGTTAATACCAGTGGTCACAGAAAAATGCCTGAAGGTGATCAGTGAACATGTGACAATTCCACGAGGCTAGACTGACTCTTTACTTAATGTTTTTTTAAGTCTGTGACTGAAGGTTTCAGTTCGACTGTTTCTTCACTAGCTTTCTTGCATGCAGGTTTAGTCACATGTACTGCCTACTGTGAGCCTGGGAGGGAGCATCAAGCGTGCGACTGACGCACACCACACAGTTTCACTAGCAGCAGCATGTCAGCATGCATGTGGTGCATGTCATAAGTGGATGACTAGTGTCTTTACATGCAGCGCATGCCCCCCCACCGCAGTAAGTACAGTCTGATTGCCGGCGAGCGAATGGTTGCGGTGGGTGGGCCGCAGGCAGGGTGAGGACTGATGTTTTGACACTCAGCCAGTAGTGCCACTTGTCTCCTCATCCTTGAGGGGGTCAGACTAGCTGGTAGGGGGAAAGGGGGACATCCACTTGCACAGTAGACAGACAGTTTCAAGACATTCACACGGCAACACTGCACACACAGTGATGTCAGGAATGGCTTAAGAGGACCAGCATGGGGGGATGCGCGGTGAGCAGCATGGGGGGGGATCGCAGTGAGCAGCATGGGGAGGGGATCGCAGTGAGCAGCATGGGGGTCGCAGTGAGCAGCATGGGAGGGTCGCAGTGAGCAGCATGGGATGCGCACTGGAGCAGCATGGGGGATGATGTGAGCAGCATGGAGAGGATCGCAGTGAGCAGCATGGGGGGTGCAGTGAGCAGCATGGTGGAGGGGATCGAGTGAGCAGCATGGGGGTGCAGTGAGCAGCATGGGGAGGGGATCGCAGTGAGCAGCATGGTGGAGGGATCGCAGTGAGCAGCATGGGGAGGGGATCGCAGTGAGCAGCATGGGAGGGGGGATCGCAGTGAGCAGCATGGGGGTGCAGTGAGCAGCATGGTGGAGGATCGCAGTGAGCAGCATGGGGGTGCGCGGTGAGCAGCATGGTGAAGGATCGCAGTGAGCAGCATGGGGGAGTCGCAGTGAGCAGCATGGGGGAGGGGATCGCAGTGAGCAGCATGGTGGAGGGATCGCAGTGAGCAGCATGGAAGTCCGCAGTGGTATGGGGATGCGGTGAGCAGCATGGGGAGGGATGGCAGTGAGCAGCATGGTGGAGGGATGTGGTGAGCAGCATGGTGGAGGGGAGTGAGTGAGCAGCATGGGGAGGGGATCGCAGTGAGCAGCATGGGGGTTGCAGTGAGCAGCATGGTGGAGGGGATACGCGGTGAGCAGCATGGGGGGTCGCGGTGAGCAGCATGGTGGAGGGGATCACAGTGGCAGCATGGGAGGATCGCAGTGAGCAGCATGGGGAGGGATGCAGTGAGCAGCATGGGGGGTCGCAGTGAGCAGCATGGTGGAGGGGATCGCAGTGAGCAGCATGGAGGGCGCAGTGAGCAGCATGGTGAAGGGAGTCGCAGTGAGCAGCATGGGGGAGGGATCTCAGTGAGCAGCATGGTGGAGGGATATGCAGTGAGCAGCATGGAAGTGCATGATGAGCGGTATGGTGGAGGGATCGCAGTGAGCAGCATGGAAGTCGCAGTGAGCAGCATGGGAGGGGGATCGCAGTGAGCAGCATGGTGGAGGATCGCAGTGAGCAGCATGGGGAGGGGATCGCAGTGAGCAGCATGGGGAGGGATCGCAGTGAGCAGCATGGGGGTCGCAGTGAGCAGCATGGTGGAGGGATTGCAGTGAGCAGCATGGGGGTCGCAGTGAGCAGCATGGGGAGGGATCGCAGTGAGCAGCATGGGGAGGATCGCAGTGAGCAGCATGGGGGTCGCAGTGAGCAGCATGGTGGAGGGATCGCAGTGAGCAGCATGGGGAGGGGGATCGCAGTGAGCAGCATGGGGAGGGGATCGGAGTGAGCAGCATGGGGAGGTCGCAGTGAGCAGCATGGTGGAGGGATCGCAGTGAGCAGCATGGGGAGGGGATCGCAGTGAGCAGCATGGGGGTCGCAGTGAGCAGCATGGTGGAGGGGATCGCAGTGAGCAGCATGGGGTCGCAGTGAGCAGTATGGTGGAGGGGATTGCAGTGAGCAGCATGGGAGGGGATCGCAGTGAGCAGCATGGGGAGTCGCAGTGAGCAGCATGGTGGAGGATCGCAGTGAGCAGCATGGAGGTCGCAGTGAGCAGCATGGGGAGAGGGTGCAGTGAGCAGCATGGTGGGCAGGACTGAAAGTTAGTGATCGCTGGAGTGGTCACATCACCCCCCGCAGGCAATCAAGTCACTAGCACAGCAGCACACAGCTGCTACAAATAAGGAAATAAATATTTGATTGTCACAGACTCTGGGGACCCCCCCCCCCCAGCTCAGGGCCCTGGGCAACTGCCAAGTTTGCTGTATTGTTAATATAGCCCTCCCCTGGCATCCTATGGATCCCTGGTAGTCAGTGTGCCCCTCCCCAATCAAATTTGATTCTCATAGGAGTGAACTCTAAGAGAATGTCTGTCCATAGAGCCATAATATAGGCAAGCACTATCACCAAAAGGTGAGAAGTTACTGATCGTTAGCATACCGGGGGTGTGTGTATATGTGTTGGCGGTGGGTGGGAAAGTTATAAAAAACCAAAAAGAAACAGAATTTGTCATCTTCGCCCATACAGTCAGACCAGAGGAGATATCCCCTGCCTAATCTGTGTCTGCAGACCCAAACTGGTTTGCGACGACCTTTCCTCCTCCCTACCTATGTTCTAATGTACCCCTATGTTTATCCCATGTGTGCCTGAAGATCCCCACCATTTACAGCCACACCACTACCGCTGGCAATAGTCTCTTCCAGGTATTAACCACCCTTTCAGTTAAGAAGTATATCTTCACCTCTCAAACACCCCTCCAGCTTCATCAGGTGACCTTGATCCTGGGACCTGGTGGTGTTATTTTTCATTTGAGAGGAGCTCCCCTTGTGCATCTTGTTAAACCCTGTGAGATACTTGTAGGCCTCTGTCATGTCCCCTATCTTTCTCCTGTCATCCAGTGTGTACATTTCCAGCCTAATAATTCCCAGTCCTCCCTCCCACACAGAGCCCCCTCCTCCCCCATAACAGCCATCCCACCAACAGAGTCAGACCCATCCCACACAGCCCCCTCCTCCCCAATAATAGCCCTCACTCCCACACACAGTTCCCTCCCCCCAATAATACACTGCCCTACCAAGGAGGAAACCTCTGGATGCAAGCTCACGCTCCACTGAAAAGCGAAACGGTAACTGATAATCCCTCTAGACAGAAGTTCAATATCCTGTTTGACCTTTTCCAGCACTGACAGTAACTGTTGCTCAAGCATAGTCAGTTCTTTGGCCACAGTTGTTGCCAGTGTTGGAAAAGGAGACTCACATTATATGCACCCCTGAGTGAAGAACAAACTGGTTCTCACACCTGGGGAGTGTACCATCGTGCTTCATGATGGCACTTCGTCTGTGGGAACCAGCCTATTCTTCACACACAGGGGTGCATTATTCTCTGTGTAGTCTACACTACTAGTTCAACAGGTTCTTACTTCTGGGTCTGTGGTAGTATGTTTGGATGGAGGGGAGGAACAAGGTGATAATGGCAAGTGAATGAGTAGGCAGAGTAAAACTGTCTTAATCCCTCAGCTGTCTGACTTAGTCTTTACTAACAAGCAACATTTTCCCTTATTTCACTGTCTTAATGCAACCCTACCCACTCTCCTCTTCCCCCTCCAATCGCCAGGTGCACATAATGCAAAATGAATTCCCCTGTGGTCCTCCCCAGTCACCTGTGCAAATGCTTTAGAATTGAGTCCTTGGTGGTCTAGTGGCAGGCCCCCCTCCCAGTATGCTTCAACCCATCCCACCCTGCTGAATTCCACCTCCCTGCCTACACTCCGCCCTCCTCGTCACGGTCAGCTGGTGTGCCTCTCATTTTGATATGGTGACTGGCACAGCCCTTCTCTCATCTCCATATGAGCTTTCAGTGAATGCATACAGTCGGCTCATACGGTGGCCAGCCATGGAGGTAAAAGTAGGGCTGTGCCAGTCACTGTATCGAGATGAGAGGAGCACCAGCTGACCATGGGGGGGGGGGGTCAGGCAAGTGGAATGTCAGCGGGGTGGCACGGGTGGAAGCATGTTGATTTGGGGGGGAGCCATCACTGGATCACCAGGGACTCGTATTTTTAAAACATTTGCACATGTGATTAGGGGGACCACTACAGCAGGAGCACGGCGACAGGCACAAGTTAATAATTACCATCTTGGAGCCCAACTCAGCCTTTTTGTTTTTTTTTATATTTTTTAGTTTTTGTTCTGTTAACCACAGGCCACTTGGGACTTGACCTGCAGGATTTGCACAGACAGTTGGGGGAACCACTGTGTCAGACCGCCGGGCAGCTGCAGTACGTAATCATTAGTAACCCAGCTCACCTAATCTTGCCTCCAGACCAACAGGGACTCTGTCTTTCAAGATTTACACAAGCGATGGGGGAGGGAGAAGTGGTGACTCAGCTGCTATGCCACGAGGACATGGGAAGACAGCTACAGTAATGAATTACACAGAATGCTTGGGAACCAATCAACCCCCCCCCCCCAAAAAAAAACAGGCCTGCACTCTGAGTTTCTCAGGCTGTCTCGCCTCCTAACTATTCCTCCTTGCATTGTCTTCTCTGTCTGTCACTCCCATCTCTACTGAAAGCACTCACCATCTTACCTCAGAGACAGGAGTTTCTAGCCAATAAAGGGGTGAGCACTATAGAAACCAGTAACTGACCACCCCACGGCACAATGATTAACTAGTAATACAGCCAGTTGTTTTAAAACTCCCGCCTCAAATAAAAGGGAAACGTCTTTCCCCCTCTGTGCTCCGACTATACAGCAGGAGCACAAGTGGACTGGATAAGAGTATTGAATAAGTGCTTCTGCTGACTCTGAGTGTGCTCTGAGAATGGAGAACAGCCTTAATGCTATCCCTGCCCCATGGGGATTTTTGAGTGCCATACGTAAGTTCAGCTTTAATGGTGTTGGGCCTGTCATACTGGTGTTTCTTCATTTTTGTTTTAAGGCAGTTTATTTGGTGTGAGTACTCTGATCTAGAGAAAGCTGTAGTCATAATGTGCTGTAATTGTGACAGAAGTTTTAAATAGTGGAAAAAAGTGCCCTCTTGCAGTTGTCTTGCCCTAATGCTGGAACCAGTGCACAAGGTTGTTTTTGGTGTCCTCCCACCATTTGCCAGTGTCTTCGTACAAGTCGAAGACAGAGACCCTGGCACTCAGCAAACTTCTAATGCTGTTTTGTACATGCTGTTCTAATAATACAGATGTGTTCAGTCTCTACCTATTACATTTTACGTATGCAGTTGAGGCAGTCAGGACTGATAGTTTCAGGAACATGTGGTCAGAAAATTCCACGGGCACAATTTCAATTGATATTTTTTGGGTGGGCTTTAGAAACGAAAAAATAGTCAATCATAGAGGTAAATGTTCTCTCTGATATGAAAAGGGATGTCCAGTTCTCTGGACATTTATGCATTTTCTGCAAAGCCCAGGAGTCGCAATATATTTTCCTATTATTTTTTTTTTTTTTTTTACAAGCTGCAGTTGAAGTTACCACCAAAATGAGCCGTTTTTGTAGTTATTAAAAATGGTTGACTGTCTTAAGTGAGTTTAACCCATTCTGCTTTGAACTGGGGTGAATACACATCAGTAGACCTACATTGCTGTGATAGCCAACACCCATCAAGAATTAAAACCCATCCGGGGACCAGATCTATAAGTTTGGACAGTCGAAATGTACCCTCTTTGAAAAGAATGCCCACCCCATCCACTCTTTCTAAACCAAAGGACCAGTAAGATGATCCCCAGTATTATTCCATTTTGTAAAGCTGTGTTTGAGTGGCCGACCACATCCAAGATTCCTGTATAGAACAAGCATCAAAATCACGATCATATATAAACTGAAAAAACGATTCTCGTTTAACATGGTTCAGTAGACTACAGGCATTTATGGAATCAAGGCATGACAAAAAATTAAAGTTTGGTATCATTTTTTTTTTCCTCTTTTTCATCTTTCCATTAAATTTGTTTTCCTCTGGTTTTGATTTTTTCTAAGGAAACAAGCATTGTCAGACTGTCTTCCATTTCAGTTATCTCCCCAGCTAGTACTTGACAATGCCGAAAAGATGCTGTCCATGTATAATTCTGGCAGTTCTGAGGTTATTAGAATTTTCCTTGAATAGTGCCCTGGGGGTGCCACCATGACTGTAGGGCACATAGCTGGCACCACCTTGGGTGTGTCTACCATATTCGAGTCAGAGAAAAACAAATGGGTTAACAGGGCACTTGTACAGGAGGTGCAGTGTCGGCTTCCATTGTTTTACAGTCACTGGCTTTTTGGGGTGGTGGTTGGGGTGTTATATCTGGAGTATCTTTACTATCCTGCACATCCTGGGATTCCGATATGAGTGGAGGCATTTCCTCCTCTGTAGGTTCGGTACGTTTTGTACTTCTTTTTGTGCTTTCCTAATGAGGTCATCAGGGTCGATGTATATTTGTTTTGTTTCTGGATGCCCATGGACATTCTTGGAAAAGGTGCCCTTTATCTTCACACAGATTACATTTTGTGTGGTTGGCACATTGTGAGCTAATGTGTCCCACTTCTCCACAAATTTTGGCGCTGCCAGCTCTGCAGCCACTGATTGGATGGTTGCTCCAGCTGCTTCTCCCCGATTGGATACTCCTCGCCAGGGACACCGCTTGAGCTGCCCAGCTGGGTCTCGGCTGCCGGTGCTTCACTTTTTAATTTTACTCTGCTAAATTTTGAATGTTGCTGCCTTTTCTCTCTGTCTCTCTCCTTAACTCCTTGTGCTACTTAGCTCAGTATTTTTCTGTCCTGCTATTTGTGATTTGTTATCCCAGCGCACGTATATTGTTATTGTTTAATTTTCTGCTAGATTTAATGTATTCTGTGCTGTAATGTACTGCTGCTAAAAGTCTACTACTGTTGCTCATACGCTCTACTTGCCTTACCCCTGTAACTTTCTCCCCCCAGCTAATCCCCCCCCCGCTGTCTTGCTCTTTGCAAGCAGGCGCCTCATCGCCCTGCACCCTGCTGTTTTTCCACTAATCCCCCTGTCTCTTTGAGCTCAGCACTGACCTGCCCTGCTCCCTGCTCTCTGCTGTGCACAGTAGCCTGTCCCATCCCCCAATTAAAATTCTCCCCTGCCGCTTTAGGCCTCCTGCAGTCTTCTGTCCTCTGCCATCTCCTTCCTGCCCCCCCATACTGTTTCTCTCTACTTAATCCCTACTCTCCCTCCCTCCTTATGCAGATTCCTAAGCCCTCTGATTGGACACTCCTACAATGCGGTGCGGAGCTTGATCATCACGGCTGCCCGCTACCACTGAGACTCCAGCTGGCTCCCAGCAAACTGGTACAGACCTCTGCATTACAGAATTTAGGTTTTCGAGCTGCTAGCTCCGCTGCCACTAATTGGATGGTTACTCCAACAGCTTCTCCCTGATTGGATGCTCCTCACCAGGGACAATACCTGAGCACCCCAGTTGGGTCTAGGCTGCTGGTGCTTATCTTTTTAATTTTACTCTGCAAAATTTTGGCCCACCCGTGCTCCCCCTTCCCTGGCACACTTTAAATCCACTACCTGCACTTTTTGCTGCACCCTGCAGCACATCTTGGCCAATCGCTGCACCTACCCATCTCACTAGCTTGTCCTACTACTTGCCACAGTCCCCCTTCCCCCACAGTGGCTGTCTCTCTAGTCAAATTAAGCTAATCCTCTAAACTGCATAGCTCCTATCCCTCCTACGGAGCACTATCTACAGTTCTTTTGTTTTCAGTCTTGCATTCCCCTGTTGCAGTGCCTCTGACCCACAAATAACGTACCCCCCATCTCTCAAAATATCCTGTGTCTCTCATTTGGGGACTCCTTTTGACATGTCTCTTACCCCCACTAAGTTCCTCCCCACCCTTTTCCTTACACTCTGCCTTATCTTCTTCACCTTCACTTCGTTTCCGTCCCCAATCCTACCTGACCCCCACACCCCTACCATGCTCCACTGACTCCCACTATTCTGAGGCTTCACCATCATCAGCTGCCCCTAGTTGGTCACGCTACTCTATCCACCCTAGTGCTTCACTTTTACCCCTACCAACCTACTGTACCCTATTGTGCATACTAAAATTCCAACCTCCTCCCCCCTGCACCCCATGTCTATTTCCCATCCCAGTCACTCACTACCCTGGTATAAATGCGCTCAAGTACATTTCATGATCATTGCCTTACTGCTGCTATCCTCTGGTGACATAAACCTGAACCCTGGGCCATGTCCCCTAGGCACCTTAGGAGCTGGATCAGCTACTGCTGCACCACCCCAGGCAGCCCGCTCACCCTCCCCTGTGGCCTAAAAATCATTAACTTAAACATATGCAGCCTCCTTCCCAAGCTTGATCTAGTCCAACCGCTTGCCATCTCCATTGCTCCTGATGTGATTATTCTCTCCGGTGAAAAAAAATATATGTGACCCCTTCCTCTCCATCCCTGGCTTCACTGTAACCAGGCAGGACCGAGCCAGTAGGGGTGGAGGAGTGGCAATATGTTTCAACTGCATTGCAATTCACTACCATACTTTCTGTTTTAGTCCCAAAAGCCTACGAGGCCCTCACTCTTAAATTAGCTCTTCCTTTATCTATTCTCATATATAATGTTGGTGTTTACTGTTGTCCGGGTCTTCTTCCCTCTGTTACCACTGAATGTATCAACACCATAGTCTCCCTCACCACCTCAAGTAAAGTTTATATAATGGGCAGTTTCAACCTAAATTGGTTATCCCCCTTTCTAAGCAAAATATGTAACGATATTACCTCACTAAACTTGTTGCAACTTATCGCCGAACCTACTCGCTTGAACCACGAATCTGACAGCCACTCCCTAATTGACTGTGCTCTTACGTCCCATCCACATAGGGTTATTAAATCTGGCACACTCCCAAACGCCTTAAGCGATCACCATGCAGCCGTCCTGGTACGCAGAATCCACAGGGCAAAAGCCCCCCACAAAACCCTGGTCACTCATTCATAGAAATCCCTGACCCTCGCACCGCTCCTACAAGACCTGGCTCATACTGACTGGGATCCTATCACCTCTTCCACTTCCACTGATGAAGCCTCCAGCAACTTTCAAGATAAATTCCTGGAAGTCTGGAACAACACGCCTGCTGCAACGCTCAAGATTAAGGGAAATCATCTACTGTGGATCACCTTGGAAATCCTGGCATGTGAAAGAGCTAGAGACCAAGCTTGGAAAATACATAGTCTCCAAGCTCCCTGAAGATTATGACACGTACCACTTTCTGCGAAACCAGTGCACAAAAGCTAACAGTCTAGCCAAAGCTGATTTACTTATCCACTTTTTAGGCCAACATTACTAATCCTTCCAAATTCTGGAAGGTTGTTCACTCCCTTTTCACCCCCCTCCAAACCATCCACGCCTCTCCTGAAAGTCAACAACACTGTCATCACAGATCACCTCGTATTTGCTACCAGATTTAATTCCTGCTACACCTCCTGTGCATCTACTCTCCTATCCTCTTTACCAACTCCACCTATAATGGACCTCCTCCCCTCTTCACAACTACCCTCACCACCCTCCTCCTCCTTGTTCTCTGAAACTAACCCCTGACACACTAGCGGCCTTGTATGCTCTCAGCCCCTCCAAAGGCAGCTCACCTGACAGTCTGTACCCCAAACTGCTTTACTTTACTGCTCCTGCTGTCGCTTTTCCTCTAGCTGAACATCTTAACTTTTCCTTCACAACTGCCACCATTCCTTCTGTTTGGAAGCATGCCATTGTTCTTTCCCTACCTAAGGGCGGTGACCCTACTGCCCCTGTGAACTATCGTCTTAGTTGTATTCTCCCCACACTGGCTAAACTTCAAGAACACCTGGTTCTTTCACAACTTTCGACCTATCTCTCCAGTACTGACTTTTTCACTCCGTTCCAGTTTGGGTTCCAGAAACTACCACCTCCTTGATAAGGCTTGTTGACTCTTATCCTCACGTGGATGGATAGTGGCCAAATTGCGTCGGCCATTTTCATCGACCTACAGTAGCTAAGGCATTTGACACCGTTTCCCGTATTCTGCTTGTAAAGATACTCTCCAAGGCTGACCTATCTGACTCTGCCACTGATTGGATCAGAGCCTACTTGGTAGGCAGGACCCAGTCTGTCAGAGTTGGTGACTCCATATCCCCTTCCCTCTCCGTTGACACAGCGTCCCACAGGGGTCTGTGCTGCGCCCTGTCCTCTTCTCCATATTTCTAAATAGTCTCCCTTCTGCCTGCTCATCCACCTCAGTCCGTATGTACATGGATGACATGGTCCTCTTCACCTCAGGCCAGACCCCTGATGATGTGGCTAACAAACTTACAGCATGACTTCAGCCAAGTTCAGCACTGGTGTAACTTCCATCAGCTGTCCCTAAATATCAAGAAAACTTTCTCAATGACCTTTGGCGCAAGACAGAGACTCTCTAGGCCCCTCTCACTTTTCCGCCTTCCACACCCTTGGTGGGACAATTCTTGAGGACACCTCCTCCTTTAGGTACCTTGGGGTGTGGCTTGACCAACACCTGAGCTTCTCTGGCCATGTTGAAGCCATCCTGAAAAAGCTGTGCCCCAAGGTTGGCGCACTATACAGGATCTGTAGCTGCCTCCCGCTACCGGCAAGGCACAAACTGGTCCAGAAGATGATTTTACCTATTTTAGACTACTGCGATGTAGTCTACAGTGCTGCTCCCAAGTCTTCCCTGACCAGACTGGACACTCTTTTTAACTCCTTCTGTCGTTTCTCCTCTCACTCATCACTGTAGTCTCTACCACTCCCTCACTTTTTCATCCTTTTGAAAACCGCTGCCTCCTTCATTGCCTGAAATTCACGTAAGAATTTTAGTTTGGCACAGAGACAGCGCTAGATAGGGCAAAAAGGGAAAAAGTTGCAGCTTGCCCAGAAATGACCCACTTTCCACAGGACAGTGGGTCCAAAGTGGTGCACTTGTCTCTAACAATAGCTTATAGATGGAAAACTAAACAATAGAAAAGTATTTTCACTCAACAAATTTAAGCTTCTGTACTAGTGAAATTTCTACTTACGATTAGGTTTGGACCCAGTTGTTTCTCATTTTGACCCACATTTTTTACACCTATGGGTCTAATTTGACCCATGTTTTAAAACCGCTAGCGCTGTCACTGGTTTGGCATGCGCCCTCCTGTCTCGCTTCCTTGCTATCTTCCCTCCCCATGCCTGCCCACTCCCTTAGATCCTGTGACTCCCGTTTTAATGGTTATCCTTCGTGGGTTGACTACAGTTGACCAGACTGCTTTCTCCCATCGCCTCCCTAAATTATGGAATACACTTCTGCACCAGATCTACCACTCATCATCTTCCCATTTGATCTCCTCGGCGCTTCACTACTTCCTCAATATAAATTGTACCTGTAATTAAGCTGTTGACACCTCTAAATCTACGCTGCCTACTGGCTTTCAATTCCCTGCCCTTAGGCCTGTCGTCCTCTCCTTTAGATAGCTGAATTTTATACTGAAATACCTCACCTTGGGTACTGCTTGCTGTCACAAACCCACTCAGCAGGTCAGGCCCTCTATTCCCAAAGTGCCAACCTCGGAGCGCAGTCTTGTGAACAATGTAACAGATAAAGTAACCCTCTTGTCTGTTTTGTGAGTTCGGATCAACCTTTGGTCTAAGTTGTGGAGGGATTCAAACTGTTAACCTCTTGTTAGCATACCCAATGCACTGGCTCAGATATATCTGTCATCATGGGGGCCAGATATCTTTGCCTACGGGCACCTAACCAGGTATACAGAGATAAACTCTTTAAAACTTTAATAAAGACCTGAGGTTTAAAACGCTTCTGTTTCCAGTCTGGTATCACCATTCAAGCTTATGCCTATTGTTTGCTATAACCATGTACTTTTCTTACAAATAAAAAAAAAAGTCAAAGACAGACCAAGTAAGTTCTAAAAAGAGTTTTATTTTAATAGATAAGAACATGTAAAACATAACAATACCGAACTGTTATATCACAAGACGTACAAATCTATTCAAAGAACAAGGTTTTAAAACAGTGCAATTCCTACTACAGTACTTAGTCTCCAGGGCTAGAAATAATTTTTTTGAGATGCCTGTCCGAGGGACAGGTGGAATGTAAATGTTGCCTGTCCGGACAAAGTTTTACCTGTCCACATTTTTGTGAGGTGAATTTTAAACTTAAAACATAAAATGCACTGTAAAGTGGAAATAGAGAAAACTGTTGCTTTTTGGGGGGTTATTTTTCAAGGTAAAACACTGATTGTGTCTAGTCTATTTCTGAATCAGAACTTGAATTTTGTCTGCAGCCATATGGTCTCACATGAGGTCTTCTCTTTTGTTTTCCAGATTTGAACCATAGTGTTATGGCATCCTGCAGGTCAAATGTAGCAATGCTAGCATCTGACAGCTTGACACGCATTAGTTCAGATGTAGTCATAGGAGACAGACAGGACTGCCAGTCAGACTTCACTCTGCCCATCAAGCTGAATCCTCTCAACTACTGCAGTTTGGGTTGGGATCAGTAGAGCTATTGTGACTAAGACCAGAATATCAGGGAATCGCTGTTCATGTGCATCATTATGGAGAATTTTTTGCCAGAAATCCAAATAGTGAAATTTCGGAGACAGCTCATTCAGTGATTTTTTTTCATAAGTGGTTTCAGCTCTAACCATTGCGCTTCAATCAAGTTTACATTATTATTGTGTTTCTTCAATAGGTCACTGTAGTGCTCTGTGAGGGTTCTGACTTCCTCATTGCCATAAAGGGCTAGTTGGTCACTATGTGGTAACTGTAATGGGTTAAATATACTGAATGACCGTGGGACTTTGTCTGTTTAAATTGGAAAATCGTGAGTTAATACTTTCAATTGTTGATGAAAGAAGGCTTGTAACATCACGAACACTGCCTGTTTGGTTCTATCTATAGAATATCCCTTTCTAAGTTAAGGAAGATATCAGATCCACGGAACTGAACCTGAGTAGTGGCTGAGCCTGTCGCAGTCGACTTGTGCTAGTGTCACTGTCAGCTGTGTCAGAGTCAGGGAGCAACAGCAATTGTTACAGATTTTGTCAAGTTTATCCTATGCAGGGTAGTTCTCTAGCCAGAGCACTGTGCTTCAACCTTGCTGACTATTGTTTCTACTGTTGAGCTGTCTCTGTAGAGTTAGACTAAAGGCCATCATGACAGAAAGGTATTCAGCCAGAAACTGAGAAAGAGGACAAATCTCACAGTACTTATTGTTTTGAACAACCCACTGGCCTGATCTTTTGTTTGCCCTGGCGTGGAAGCAATGTGCTGTAAATGTACAACTAAGGCCTTGTAGCTGGACAGAATAACAGACAGAGCCTTTTTCTGTGTGCAGCCCACCAGGTCCCTGGCACGTTAACTGGTTTGTGAATGGTGTACCTTTATTACTGGCTAGCTTTTGAGACTGGCCCAGTTTTTGGGAGACTTATGGTATATTTTATAGATACCCATTAAGACTTCATCTGTTGTTTTCATGTATGGAATAGATGTTGCTGATTGCTTTATAGCTAGCTCCAACTTGTGAGCACTTCACTGAATCCCTAACAAATGAGGTACGTCTTTCAAAATCCTGCCAAACACCCCAGTCACTTTACCCAACATGACGGGTGCCCCATCAGATCCAAAAGCAACAATTTTTTCTTTCCAGTCTTTCCAGTCCAAGGTGAATTCTAAGGCATCACCTATTGAGTTATAAATGCTTTCACCATTTGGAATACAGACTGGCTGAAGGGAAACAAATTTGTTAACTGGACGGAAATTTTCCATTGTCCTAATATAGACTGCCTCCTCTTCTATTACTGAGGCATCAGTGCTCGAGTCACATAGGACAGAGATGAAAGTGTTACTGTTAACCAGTTTTGCATCTTTTATCCTTATTGATTCTGAAATAAAATGTGTGAACGCTGTTGCCTGTTTGTCACTTCTATAACTGACTCCGACATTTGCACCATTTACATGTTGTAATTCTAAGATGCCAGGGAAATCTGTGAATGGGCGTTCTGAATTAATCAAATAAAGAGTTGTTCTAAACAAATGTTCCACTTGTGTGGCCTCATTTTTTTCCATTTGTATTATTCCTCGTTCTATTGCTAAGTTGGAAGGGTCTGTGTTAGACACAGTATTTTTTTCATTGGCTAATTTATGAGGTTTGGAGAATTCATGAGCTCGTACATTTTCAAGTCTTATGCTCTTACAGCCACTCATGAAAGTGTTTGTCTCCCTTAAGTATTTTTTGCAGTATGAGCAGGTCATGCCCACATCAGGCTCATATAGTAGCCACTCCCTATTTTTCTTCCAGGTCTCCTGGAACCCCTTTTCTTTTTTGCCCGGGACTCCCACCACTTTCAACAGTAGTCACAGTTGCTGGCATATCAGCACTGGCACTACAAGTTGTCACATCTGTACAATGGTGGGGTGAGTAGTTGGTGCTACTGAGTCTATCAGTAATGGAGAAGCAGTACACATAGAAGAACCCAAGCTTTCTCCTCCCTCTTTGCTTGAAACTGAAGGCGTTCCTGTAATTTTTTTAAAGCCAAACTCTAACAAAGACATTTTTTTCCCTTTTGGTTTACTTAGCTAGTACAAATTTAAAGTACAGTAAGCACTCTGGAAGACAGTGGACACTACAGTGAAGTGTTGATCAGAGATATTAGAAGACGTGAACAGTCTGTTTAGTTTTCTTTCCCTCCCTGTAAAACCCCGGACAAAGGAGTTTAATATTTATATTTTCCTCCAGCTCAGATTTCACAGCTAAAACCTGAGGGGTATCCTGCTGTCAACCTGTTTTGTAATTTAATCCTCCTCCCTTTGACAGTGCCTTCTTGTCACAGTCACTAATTTTACTTTTATTCAGTTAGTCCAGTGGCAGAGCACAACAGCAGGCTGACAGGGGCTAGTTTAGTTAGTAGGACTACTAGTAGTACAGTAAGTCCCCAGTATCCATCTTCAAGGTTCAAGCTCTGGAGGGCTTTACACAGGCTGAGTGAACAATAAACTTTAATAGAGCCTTGCCTTCACCTCTCTGCACACTCAAGATATATTTTTTTGTTCAGAGTCAGAGATGATGAGACTTCCAGATCACAAGGTCTCTTTTGGCTTTGAGAGAGTTTTATTCAGGTGTACAGGTACAGTGCCTGACTGCTTTGAGACTTAAACTAAAGAATCCCCCTTGTTCACCTCCCCTCTCCTCCTCTAAGTACCAGCAGGGCTTTGATTCACACAAACTGAGCCCCAAAATGAGAGAGCCCTGAGAAGGGCTGTTGAGAATTTGCAGAGGTCTTTTTTTTTCCAATCGCCGCGCTGTCCTACACGCACCTCTCCTATGGCCAGACTAGTGAGAGTGAGGAGTCAGGTCAGTCAGTCTTTCCCGCCGCTGAGAGGTCAGGTGACACCTGGAGCTGCAGTCACTTGACCCTCAGTGCCAGCGGGAAGACTGAATGGGCGGGCGGAGCTATGCGTCGACGTCATCCGGGGAAACCTCCCGTCTGCCACTGGGTCCTAGTGCCCAGCACAACACTGTCTCCCTCGCTGCGTCTCTCTCGCTGCTCGCTGACAAAACCGCCTGTTAAAAAAACAGCTGTCCCAACTAGAAACCGGCTGTCCGGGACGGGCGGACAGCCGGTTATTTCAAGCCCTGTTAGTCTCTAAATACTTGCTTAAAAGTGCTCCCAAGATGTTTCATGGTCAGAGTCTAGGTAAAAATGTGTCTCTGTGAAGTAAAACAGACTAAATTAAAAGCTGGCTTTTACCCCACATCTTTTCAGGAGGTCACCTAGCTCCTCCCTGTCAGGATATATGAAAACATATATCTTATACAAAAGTATTACATTCTGCAACTTCAGCATAATTCATGTCCTTCAAATGGCACTTCTTTTGATCTCATAATCAGCTTCCCCCTTCCAGGACAGGAAAGCATCTTTATGATTTTGCACTTCTATGTAATAACCTGGGTTTTCCTTCCAACGTCATAAAATGGATATGATATAGCAACTACGGTTGTAATTAAGTCAGACAGACAGGATCCTTAATTAAGGCCTTACATGTAACACATGGCGTCTAAAAACTGTGTGTTTGTGAACTCACATTTTTCTCCTGGCTTGTATCATGTTTCAGCTGAAATCTGGGGTGGGGGTGAGTGAGGTCACTCCTAGAGCATCAGATTTTCAACAGAGACAGTAATACATTTTATATTAAAAAGAAATTATACAGCATTCAGAACTGGCTGTCTACGTCACACTTGCAAGGAATTTGCACTTTCTTTTTCCTTGACTCTCTTGATTGCTGAACCTAATACTGGCATATAATGTTATATGGGTTTATCTTCTTAGTATTCTGTAATTGTTCCTGATGCTGATTAACTGACTGTAATGTATGTTGTAGTTAATGTACTGTTTTGTGATTATTTGTCCCCCCCCGCACCGTGAGATAAGCAACCTGGTGCTCAGTGTGCCTTTCCTGTTGAAACATTTCAGTAAATAAACCACAGTGTGGCATTTATTTATTTATTTATCGCTGATATAGGAGAGGTGGGTCCTTGCCCCACACTTGTAGCAGGCTCTCGGCTGCCTGGCTTAGAAACACACACCACGATCCTGCCCCAGAAAGAAACAATTTGGAACATGGCGGATACCCTCTGTTTGTCTCAGTTTGATTTTATACTTCCATACTCCCATCCAGAATTGCTCTGAATCCAGTATTGCTTTGGTGGCACTAAAGACTTCCCACTTTTTCTGAAGCCAATGGGTAATGTCTTCCACATGAACTCCTTAGTTTCGAAACATTATGGTTATATATTTTATCAGTGGTTTGGTTAAGGGTATTGCCAGGAAGGGTGACCAAAGAGGTGAGAATTTCACTTGATTATATTGTGACCAGAACGTCTTGAATGCTTTGGGGATCTGAAACTGATGTCATAATTATCTTCCCCAAAATGTTTATGAAGGCAAAACATCTCCAGGAATAAAGAAGAGAGAATCTTTTAGTAGTTGTTTTCCCACATACTGCCTCTCTGGTCTAATTTCTAGCCCTTCTTATACCTTAACCTCACTGCGTCTCTGCATGGGGCAGCTTCAGTTTTATCAAGAAATCTGAACATTTTGGTGGTTGTCCAGTGTGGCTGAACTTATTCTGATTTTCCTGGGTCTGGTCCTGGTTTGCACTATTACTGTATTTGCCCAGTGTATCTTTTTCTGCCTGGTGGTCTGCTGTTCCCTCGGTACTTTGAGATTTCTGTGTGTGGGGGGGGGGGGGGCTCTGTTTGACACCCCAGCTGGTATAGGCAAATCTTTGTTTTGTTTTTTGCTGAAGCTTGTTGTCGAGTGTCTTTGTTGGACGGAATAGTATCTGGAGCTTGTTGTGGTGGCTGCCATTCAGGGCTGGCTTGTGAGTTAGAGACAGGATCCCAGTCGGTATGCGGGATCCATTTCCCTTCTTTGTTTAATTTACATCTGGCACTTGTAATTGCTGCCTCTGGTGACCATATAGACTCCGTCCCTGACTATTGTTTTGCTGGAATTGAAAAGGCAGTTTTAATAGAGCTGCAGCTGACGCCAGCTGCTGTGTCACAGGGTAAGCAGGCGGAGAACCTGCGTTGTCATCAGTAAGATCGTCCTTGGCCTTTTGTACGTCACTTTGTATGTTTCTTTGTGATCTCATAACCATATCTCTTTTATGTCGTAGTTCTTCCTTCTTTTTCCGTTGGGTAGATTCATCCTCAGCAAGAAGTTTTCACAGTTGTAATTTTTTTTTTCCAATTAATTTGTCAATATGTCCTCGTTTGTCTCCATTCTAGAATCTGTCGTACTGTTGCTTTTTATAATGCCTATGCCCTCTGTTCCGTTTCCTTGTTTTACAGATGCGATGTCAGAAGATTGCTCTTTGTACTGGTTTGGGGTTGTAAAGGAGGTAAGCAGAAAACATTGCTAATTGCAGTTTTACAATTTGTATCCGGGAAACTAAGCTGAGGTGCAACACAGATAGCAGCCGCTTTAGTTGTTTTTTCTTTAGCAGTTTTATTTGCCGAAACTGTGAAAACAGCAGCTGCAGCTTAATCAAATGCATTGGTTTGAAAAATTATGTTACCTTGTCCTGGATGGAGGGCTTAGGTGCTGCAGTTGGTGATACTGGCTTACTAGAATCAGCGCTTCGATCCCGGAGAGGGCCTGGTATACAGGCTACTGATTTCTGAGTTCGGGTTCTGTTCTGAGGCATCTGTGAGTCCTTGCCTCCAGTTTTGAAAATATTGTCCTTCCTTGTACAGTAGAGCATGTCGATCCATGGTATCCTTGGACATAGAAAGGCAGGAATCTATTTGTGGATTTATAGGATTTTGTTGTGTTGCTTCTGGAATCTGAGGTTCCTTGTTAGTGGAAACAATATTATCTGTTTTTTTCCATATTGGGGCATTCAACCTTGGTACTCCCAAGGGAACAAATGAGGGGAGTAAAAGAGCATTTTACTACAATTTTTGACTGAAATACTCCCACTTTATGATTTTAGGAAGTTTTTTTCCCACCCTGCAAATCTGCAATATGTGGTACACATGTACAAAGTTGGCAGTACCATGAGATGCTAGCAGCCATGGCACTACACAGGAACCCGTAGGGGTGGGGACAGGAGTTGCTTACTGCTGGTTAGAAGGATTATTGCAACATGACGGTGTTAAAAAATAAGGTCATAGTATGACTGTACAGCAGGATTAGACAGTGACTGCAGGCGTCCAGTGAGATTGAGACTTGGTTTAGATTTGTGGAGTACAAGATGGGTCCATGGATGACAGTACTACCATTTAGATGAAAATACTACCAGGTGTAAGAAGGTAGTAGTAAATACTTCTGAGTTCTAAAAAATTATCTGGACCACTGAGCACTCCCATCTGCATTGAAGAATTCTTTAGCCTCAGGTGGAATCGGAACAGGGGATGAGGCCCGCTCCCCCATTTCCCGCATGTCCTTGTCTCTGGATCCTCACCCAGAGTGGCCATCTCCCATACGGCCAGAGGATACCCTACAGGTGAGTAGGGGAATTTCCCAGGTGTCCTGGCCAAATTTCCTCCGTTCACTAAAATATCACCAACAGCTTAATCTGGTTCAATGTCAGTTGGCATTCATCTGTATCCCCCTCCCCGGGATGAGGCTGAAAATAGGCAGAATTGTCTAGTCCTCCTTTCCCAGTCAATAAACACTAAATAATCAGACATGCCCTTATATACTACTGCTTCAGTGTTCACATTCTCATTCATACCATCCTGCACAGTTCCCATGTCAGAAAGCATAACTTCTGGTGCCGGCCTGGTGGCACTGAGGGTTGAGGCACTGGATGCCACACCTTGTGCCACACTGGCGACCCAGGTTTGGGAACGAGCTCAGACTGTCAGGGGTTAGCAGGGGTGAGAGAGGATCGAGCTTCCGGAGGACTACTGTCCTCTCTCGGGGGGAGGGAAGACCGGTCATCCAGCTCGTTGATTGTTCTCTGGCAGTGGCCGGAGGGCAGTATGGATCTGGAGACACGTACCAATGTCTTCATGTTGGTATGGGTGGAGGATGGGAGAAAAGTGAAAATGGAGCCTGGCAGGTTCTGTGATGGCTCCTATGTCTGCAGGGGGTCGGGCCTGCCATCTGGATTGGGTCTCGGGGTCCTCTCTGGGCCCCACCACGAGATGGGGGGGCAAACCATGGAGGATCCTCTGGCTTGGCGGTAAAGGGACACAGGAAATGCTGGAGAGTGAGTCTCAGTGTTAGGAAGGGGCCACAGCCGCTTGCCTGGGCTCCTAGATCGGAAAACAGAATATGGGGTAGGTGGAGAAAGCATAACTTCTGGAACTGTGTCCTCTTCAATGTCTGTTATAAAGCGCATGATAACACTGAATGAGTGCAGACACACCTGCCAGTGACGCTTAGTCCTGCTCTAACTGGAGAATGACAGCAGACTCGGCTTACATGTTCATACATAACTTTAATGTGCCTTAATGCCTTTAATGTGCCTTGTACATATGTATATTGTTATATATTAGCACTTATGTCATTGTATTACTGTTTATGTTACCCCTGTCATTGTATTACTGTTTATGCTACTCTTGTCAATGTAATAACACTTGCACTTCTTGACCACTCAGGTCCATCTTGTAAATGGGCTATGCTCAGTGATGTTCGCCTGATTAAATAAAGATTTTGATTGATTGATTGATTGATTGATAACTTCTGGAACGGTGTCCTCTTCAATATCATTAGATATAAACACATGTGATAACACTGAACGAGTGCAAGCACACCTGCCAGTGACGCTTGGTCCTGCTCTAACTGGAGAATGACAGCAGACTCAGCTTGCATGGTCATACATAACGCCATCAGTATGTAGAGTATATAATCAGCAGCATTATTTAGTACAACTTCACCAGTTACAAGAACACCAGTTAATTGTCAATCATGCAGTTCATTAATACGCCCATCATTGCAGTTCATTAACACGCTCTGTGCAGATAAAATGTGTGTGACTAGTGATACGTTAATAAACAGCTTGATTCCTCCCCAAAAGCAACACAAACAGGCAGTAGAAATGAAAAATACTGCCAATAATGAATGCTTAACTGTAGAAAAGTTCAGTGTCAGAAATTGGGGACCTTATTCAAATGAAGACTGACACCAGTCTTCTGAAAATGAGTGTTACGTGCTTATTCTTTAAGACCCTAAAGCTTTTGTCACTTTAATGCTTGTTTAATCTGTGTGCGCTGAGTTCTGAAAACTTGAAATGTAGAGAATTTTGACCTTACAAGAAGTGTATAAATAAAAGAATTAGAATTTTCAGAAGATTGTTGTCTGTCTTCATTTGAATGTGCCTTCCTCACCCCTGTTTTCTGACACTGAACTTATCGAGCATCTGGGGTGACGGCTACAAAAGGACCTTTTTACATTTCTCGTTTTACTACTGAGCAGTGCTCAGGACCTTGTTTGTAACTGTATAAAAGAACTGCCTGCATTTCACTGTTTAATCACTGACACTTATGGACAATATATGGTACATGCCACGTTGGAGATATTTTGTTTATAATATCTGCAGACTTGAGCAGTGCTTTTCACGCTTATGATAGTGTAGGATGCCTCAAGGAGACCAGCGCCTGAGAACGTTCCTCACAGCACATCATCACGAACATGCTGCAGTAACTGCATCGGTTTCGTGAACGCGGGCGCTATAGAATGGGAGGAAAATAACAATAACAGTTTTTATTCAGGTAAATTTTAAATTAATGTGGGAAAGGTTTCCTGTTGCCATACACCAGTGTATAAACGCTAGATACACAAACATGACAGCAGCTCTTTTAAGTCTGGCGTGAAAAGCTACTTGACTCCATCGCAAAGGTCATGATCTGACTCATATAAGACATCCTGGAGTTTAAGTGGTGTTTTGATGCCAACGCCTGCAATAGTTACACTGTATCAGTCAGGGATGTTGCTGTCTTCTGTAGTCCCTTCTTCTCCCCTCATGGTGGCCATAAAACTTTTCAACGTATAGTAAGTGCCCTGCTGTTTTCTGTAGTTTAAACTGTACCTGAGAAAAAAATGCTTTTGGAGAATACAGGGGCTTCACAAGAGATAACAGAATGGCGACTGTGGTTGCACTCCAATGTATATGCCCAAATTATGGTTTAAATGACTATACTATTTGTTTCGAGAGTACCACCATCCCAGTTGCACACTTTTTGGTGTTTGGAAACCCCGAGATACTTCTTGTCAGTGATGCTTTCAGCTGTTGCACCACACAGGGTGAATGTGTGACCCAGATTCATAGCCCCTCATTGTAGTACCACGCACTTCCCCTTGTTAAATGTAAGCCACCATTTCTTGGCTCACACCCCCTAATGTGTGCAGATTGACCTGCAGTGCATCCCCCATCCTTCTTTCAGGGAGCTGCTGTAAAGATTGTTGTCTGGGAATACCGACGTGGGCGAAATAGTAAGAATCTGACCCAAAGAGTCGGGTACCCACGGTGTCCAGACCTTAACCCGTGGGCCCAGTATAGGGCGTATGTTGGAATAAAGGAACATTGTAAAAAAGAAAACTATAGGGTGTAACATCTTCAGACCTCCATGCTTCCTGTCCCGGAACAAGAAGCATCGTTTAATAGGGTTACGCCTACTGCCCCAAATGCAGGAGAAGAAACAGCCATACACTCTGGTTTCTAAAAGTGGGGGAAGACGACAAAAAAATACTTAAAAAAAAAAATTGGGAGTAAAAAGGTTTTAACCAGATAAACTTGTTTCAGTTTAGATAAACGCCATTTATTCCATGTATTGACATTATTCTGTGCTAGTTGTAATTTATTAGTCCAGTTTATTGAGGCTAAATCTCCTGCCCCAAATTGTAGGCCCCAAATTGTACAGGTATCCTTAACAACAGTAATCTCAATTATCTGCGTGTCTGCAACATCCTCCTGTCGTAATGGCACACAATTACATTTCGAATAATTTATTTGCGACCCTGTGTGCCTCAGGAAACCAGTTAACAGTCCCTCTAATTCTTGGGCAGAGGCCCTATCGCTAACTATAAAACACAAATCATCGGCCTAGGCAATGCACTTAATCTTAGCATCTGTACTAGAAAAGGAAACCCCTCGAATATTCGCAGTGTCATAACCCCGACGTATCAACGGATCCAATGTAAATAAATACAGAAGAGGGCTTAAGGGACACCCCTGTCGCACCCCTTGTCTAATTCTACAGGTTTGTCCCAACCAGTCATTGCAATAGGATTGTGCAGCAGCAGTGGCATAGCATGTTTGTACCCAGCCCCCAAAGGTTCTGTGTATGACATAACTGCTCAAACAGTCCCAAAGATATTGATGGTGAACCTTATCAAAGCCCTTAGCCTGGTCCATACTAAAAATCATGCCGTGAGCTCCTCAAAGCCCCCCATTGGAAAGTTTCCCTTGATAAAATAAGGCTATCTGTTATCCTCCTATTTGGAATAACTTTACTGAATTCAGATTTTAAACTTTTAACTAAACTATTGCATAATCGACTAGTGCTTTATTCAGATTTTCTGATCCATCCTGCACAGGACTGTGCAGGACGGATCAGAAAATCTGAATAAAGCACTAGTCGATTATGCAATAGTTTAGTTAAAAGTTTAAAATCTGAATTCAGTACAGTTATAGGCCGACAGTTCATCAGAAGATCTCTTCTCTCCTTTTTTGAACATAAGAAGAACCAATCCTTCTGTCATATTGTGTGGTAAAACCCCGGAGTCCAAAATCTCTGCAAGACTGCCGTAAACTCTGGTAACAATATTTTAAAAATAACCCTATAAAGATCATAGGGAATGCCATCTTTTCCGGGACCCTTACCATCTGTAGCCTGTGAAAGGCCAACAGAAACCTCCCGGGGAGTGAGTGGGGTTATCATCAGTCTTGTTTGAGTCTCAGATAGTTGTGGCAATGAGATATCTGACAACCATGTCGTATATGTGCCTGGTGGGATGACCAAAGGGTTAAATAAGTGAGAGATATGTCTGTTTATTTCCTGCATAATCTCGGATTTAGATGTGCAGAGCTTCCCCAGTGGGTCACTCGGATGGTCCATATATTTCTGCTGCCGTTGTTGTGCACAGAAGTGAAATGGGTTCATAAAAGCTTTGGTCTCTTGCGTCCCAAACCTGCGTTCCTGATCTACGGATTTCATCTGATCATATTGCACTGCATTGAGATGTTTCCTCACTAATTGTAACTCGGGAAGAACAGAACGATGCCCTTCAGCTGCTAGGGAAAGTAGTTCTTGAAATTTAGCTCTATATACCTGATAGGAAGTCTTTTTATTCAGCCCATTAATCCGCCCTGTAGTTTGAAAATATGTTTTGGTAATCCGGGCTTCTAAAAAGGAAAGCAACCCAGTCTCACAAGTTGGGAGAGAAAGGAGGTCCATATTTAGCCTCCGATAACCTGGACCATGATGCATGACTTCATGATTAGACACTGTTAATTCAATAATAGTGTGATCGAGGGTGTTACTGGGACCGTTTTTGCTTTTATTACCCCCAAGGAGTCAGATAAGAACCAAAAATCTATCCTTGTGGCCAGAGTGCCACGAAAAAAGGTTTTCTGGGGTGCCCCCGATAATGCTAAAACGTCTACAAGGCCAGTTTGAACTAAAAGATCATTTAAGCAATTAGCATTACAGAATACCTACCTCATTCTGCTCCCTCTGTCTGTTAAGTATCTACTACAGTTAAAATCCCCCCCTAGAAACATATGTTTTGCTGTAAACAGATATGGCTGACTCGCCCGAAATATGTCAACCCTGGAAGATTTTAACTGCGGTGCATACACATTAATTAGACGACACTGGAGACCACATAAGATCTTATCTAATAACACCTTCCCTGGAATTATTTCTCTAAGTTGAAGTAAACGGGCTGATGGGTTATTTATTCCGATTCCAACCCCACAACACAGATCCTCACCTATGGACCAATACATTATTTCCCATTTCCAGTTACTGGATGCTCGATCCACCTCTGCCTTAATGTGGAGACGTGTGTCCTGTAAAAAAACCTCTTGTTCTCCTTTATCAAATAAGGAAAAGATTAATGCCCTCTTTCTATCGGATTGTATACTGTTAGTATTAAGTGAAGCAGCAGTAATAGTATAAATCCCGGTCATAAACAGGAAGAAAAAACAAATAAGGAAGAAAACCTGAGAAATCCAAAATATCAACACATAACCTATACCAAAATAATTATTTCTTTTTTGTCCACTTTCAAGAACCCAAATGGTTTTTTTTTTTTTTTTTTTTTACCAGTTCCAGGTGGCTCAAACTGATCCACATTGGGATGACTGAACAGATGTGGAGTCCGATTCAGTGCCTTCATCTTCCTGTAGCACTGTATATGTGTTACTTAAGGGAAGCCCCTGCTCCACCGTAGGTTTTATTGAAGACCTGGATCGGAGACTTTGGCGTCTGCTTGACACCACTTGGAACACCACCTCCGGAGTGCATGGGGGGGCATAGAGACAGATATGGGGGGGGGACCCCATCCGTGGATACTGTTTGTATAGTTATATCAACCTTCTGGGCTGCCACTTCGACCCCCTCAATAGCCTGCTCTGTGTCTCTTACAGGGGGATCTCCCTGTGGTGGTAGGATTTGGGACTGTTCTCGCTGGAAAAGGGGGGGGTGCCGGCTTCTGGCATTGTGCCGCATGGACTGCTGAATTTATGAAAAAATCCTGAATACAAAAATCTCCATTAGATTTGTTTTGAGCAGTCCATGGACAGTCAGTATAGGCATGCAAGTCCTCACACGGGGAACATTTGGTAGGGTGATGACAATCCGACATCAAATGCCCCAATTCTCCACATTGGACACATTTCACCGTGTCACATGTTCTACTCAGGTGCCTGCCCGAACCACATTTGTAACAGTGGCAGGGCTGACCTGGGTAAAAGATGAACCCCTTATCATGGCCTAAATAAAAGCAGCTGGGTAGGTGCTGTAGCCCCTTGTCAGTCTGGGTTAAATTAACTTTATACCTCCACCCTCTATTCCAGAAGCCTTCCGTATCCAGAATGGGTTCTGGGTTACCCTGCAGCTTGCATCGGCGCTCCAACCAATATGAAATATCCTCAACATTGACCCCTTCATTACGAAAGAGGACGGTGATAACCTTAAAGGATTGCTTGGTCAGAAGTATAGCCTGGAAATGTGCCCAAGCCAGATAAGTTTTTAAAATGGCATATTTCATCCAGTAAATCAGGGGTTGAAAAACTAATGTGAAATGTGTTGTCCCCAGGAGAATTTATTAAAGCATATACCTCACTGGCTGAAAAACTCAACATTTGTTTGAATAACACTTTACCAACATAGAATCCATCTGGCATGGTATCATTAGGCCCCAAAAACCGCAACCGGACTGCATTTTGTCGTTTAGCAAGAGACACAGGCTTTCTGTAAAGGCTTGCGTAAGTAGGAGCCAGTTCTTGTAGAGCAGGAGGTTCCGGGTTTACAGCAGATCTCAGTCTGGGTTGCAGATAAAGCTGGGCTCTGAGGGTCTGTTACATCAGGAGTGCTTGGAAAGGCCTTTTGAGACCCTCCATCACAGGGTGAATAAAAAATGTCATAATTTCGTAATGGATCTCCATCCAAGACGGGGTTCTGTGCTCTATGTTGAGAAAGTGTTATCGTGTCACTGGCTTGCACCCCCATAGTCTCAGGGCTCATTCCAGTCTGCATGGAGGCAGGCGGGAGAAGGCCATTATCCAACAAGGGAGGCCCTTCTCCTGCTTCAGGTCTACCCTCCCCAGATACCCCTGGGATCGGTATTTTAGGATCAGCAATCCACTGACCTGACTCCATTTGTACCCAGCCCGCTCTTTCCAGGGCTTGTTTTGGAGACCATTGTGCCTGTGCTTCATTCTCTCACAAATGGAGAGGGGTCTGGGGTGGGGATTTGCCTGACTTGGGTTCAGACATTTTAGAACAAATAAAAATGTTCACACCACTACCTGGAGTAGCAGAGGGAGATTCCACATCAGGGCATTTCCGTTTCCGAAGCTCTTCTGCCATTAAAAGCTGGGGTATCCGAAAATCTGCTGCTGCGGCAGCCAAAATACAGCGTTTCTCGTGTAAAAGTGAACCGATATCATCCACATCCTGCTGTGGGGTGCTCCGAGTCTCCACGCAAGGAGTGCCGGCATTCTGAGAGTTTCCACTGGCATCAACTTGGTCAAGGCTCACAAGGCCTTCTGTTGGCATACTGCTGCCAGCATGAACCACACTGTCTAGTGCCATTTCTCATAGCGAGGGTGTAGATATGATCTGCTGGCCACTGCTAAGGTGCATCCCAGCCGTACAATCTCCTTCACTAGAGCAGCACTGAAGTGGGCGACCGTTTGACCTCCTCCACTGTATTCCTCCATCTGGGACTCCCATCTTCCGACTCCACAGCACCACCTGCCGAAAAGAGTAGGGGAATTTCCCTGGTGTCCTGGTCAATTTCCCTCATTCACTAAAAATACCATCAATAGCTTAATCTGGTTCAAGGTTCAATCTCAGTTGCTTACCATCTGTATCCCCCCCTCGGTCGCCCCTGAAAAAGGGACTTCTAGGCCCAGTGGGCTTACTGGGTTAACAAAATCGAAATAAAATAAATAGAAACATGACGTCAGAAAAGGACCGCCTGGCCCACCAAGTCTGCCAACAACCTACTTCTCTCTGTGGCATCCTCTTCCCCTCGCCCCCTTCCACTCCCGATACCAGACCCATGTGGTCATCCCATGCTCCCTTAAAGCCCCTTACGGTGACCTCCCCTATCACCTCTTTCGGGAGCTCATTCCATTTTTCCACCACCCTTTCAGTGAAAAGGTTCTTCCAGATGGTTCCCCTAAACCTGCCAGCCTCTATCTGTAGCATATGCCCCCTGGTCCTCTTGTGCCCCTTTAGTTTAAAAAGTCCCTCTTCTGGTTCTTTGTTTATCTCCTTAATACATTTAAAGGTCTCAATCACATCCCCCTATCCTTTCTGTACTCCAGGGAGTACATTCCCAGTTTGCTCAGTCTATCTTCGTATGTCAGTTGACTAAGCCCAGCTACCATCTTAGTCAGTCTTCTCTGCACCCTCTCCAGCCTTTGCCCATTTCTTTTCAGGAACGGTCTCCAGAACTGCACACCATATTCCAAATGCGGTCTGACCAACTGTTGATATGAGGGGATAATAGCCTGTCTTCCTGCTAGTGAATCCCCTCCCAGCGCAGACCAACGCCCTGCTAGCCCTGGCTACTGCCTTCCCTCATTGTTTAGCTATCCTTGGGTCCCTAGAAACAATAATTCCCAGGTCCCTCTCCTCCTCAGTCTCTTCCAGTGCCAGACCCCCCAGAAAGTCTCATTCGGGTTTCTCCTCCCTAAGTGCATGATTTTGCACATCATTGTATTCTGTTCATATTGGTACATTTCTAAAGCAGAACAGGAATTTCTATCCAGATAACACTGGCATGGTACCTGCCAGATGTTATCATTCCATCTCCATAGCAGCATGGGCCTGTTACATCCTCATGCAAGATAAAATATAGGTGAACTCAGGAAATGTACCCCAAGCTGTTAAACTCGGAAAGTGTGATAGTTACACTTGGCCAGTATATATCAAGTACACAGGCATTCAGGACACACAGGTCCCTTTGTCAGGAGCCGGTAGAGAGAGAGTTGGAAATATTCATACAGAAATTATAAACTGTATCCTTTAGTAGCGTGACTTAACACTAGGTATGAGCTCTGGCAGTGTGTGAGCAATTAATGTCTGTGTAATGTACCTATAACCCCCCCCCCTTCCCAAAACGGTTGAGACTTACCTGGACTCCTTGCTGTCTCAGGAAGAACTGCCTACCATCTGTAGTTTTCCACTCTGGCCCCCAAGGATTGCAGCATTGAGGGGGACCAGAGGAGGAGGAGGAGGTCTTCTCGTCCATTGAGCTTCTTCCTGCTTGGCATTCACTGCACAGTAATGTGCGCACGTTCAAGCTGCCACCTGTTCAAACATGCAAGCTGTCTGTTAGCACATTTTTCTTGGCGCTCGGCGTGCCTGCCCAGACAGGACAGCTTCCTCCAGTGTACCCCGGCCGCCGTGGGACACCAGGCATGCATTGGGGGGGGGGGGCACAGAGACACTAGGAGGAGGAAAGGAAAAAGACCATGATTTTGACGCTTGAGCACCTTTAAAAACAGTGTGCTTATCAGCTGCTGTCAGCAGAGACATTGCTTTGCATGGGGGGAGTGTAAAATGGAGGAGCTCCTGACAGCGGAAGGAAAGACCCAATCAACCCAGCGCCACCACTGGCTAAATAGGCACAGGTGTGCCTACAGCAATTGGGGGGGGGGGGGCAGCCACCGTAAAAGCTGCGCAGCAGCCCTATAAAAATAACTTAAACTGGAAGCAACAGTTTCTTCAAGATGAACAGCCACCATCTTGCCGACCCCTGACCTCTGCCACAGCCAGTCGAAAGTTAGGGATCTCAGCAGGGGGCACAACAGTCTGCTGGGAGAATGATTGTGTTGTATGCTTGGTGCCCTTTCTACCAACCAGTAGGGTGTTGTGAACATTTGAATACTAATTAGGTGGATTGACAGCCCCCTACACCAGTCACAATCTGCCTTTACCTGAGAAAATGTTGAGGGCAGTTCCAGATGGAGAGTTGGCAGGTAAGTCCTCCGGCGGGGGGGAGGAGAGAGAGAGAGAGAGCTAGGTACTGTTAGCCAGAGTCATCCCAGGAGAGGGAGAGGAGGAGGCTTAGTGTGCTACCAGCCAGTTATCCAGGGAAGCCTGCCTGGGCTTCCATAGCCAACCATCAGGAGTGACTCCAAGCATTCTGCAACCAGTGTATAAGAGACTGAACTGTGTGTTTGCTGAAAGTGTCAGGATGACATTTTCTTGAGAAACTGTGACCTGCCTTGAGAGGAAAGGAAGCAACCGCATCAACATCAGCCAGCCTGTAGGTATCGGAGTCCGAGTGAGAAGGCCTGCATCGAGATAAGAAACCTGCTTTGGTCCAGCAGACAGTCTGGGAGACAACCGGTTGGAGCTGATGCTCCACACCAGGGTTATGAAACCTGGATGTGGGTGTGAGGCATGTGGACCCTGCTCCTCGAACTGGTCTGTGTTGTGGGGAGGAAGAGCCCAAGAGGTCCAGAAGGTTACAGACGCAGAGAGCATGAGCTACATCCAGAAGCACTTGAGACCTGACCTATCTTCAAGCTGCTTCCCTCAACTACAACAATTGAACCACTGACCTGAGAGAAGTGGCATCTGCAGAGGAAGAGGAGGAGGAGTCCAGCTGACAAGGAAGTTGGTACAACAGAACCATGAGAACTCGGGGTGGCCCGTCGGCACAGCGGTTGAATTTCCGCTTGCGACATCAGCGACCTGGGTTTGGGAATGGACTCGGGTCATCGGAGGGCCGGCCAGGGGATAAGAATGGAGCGTCCACGGACAGCTCGTCTTCTCCAGGGGGAGGGTGGGGATGCGAGCCGGGCACGTGCTGACCCCTAGCAGAGGCCGGGAGCACAGCAGGATGTCAGGGCTCTAATTGCTGGGGGAGTGACCGACGTCGGCATTCGCCTTGACATCAAGTGTCACGTCACTCTCCAAGGAGAAAAAGCATGAAACAGCTCCCTGGCTAAGCGGGATGACGGTCTCTGGCCCTGCTGCCACCAGGCTTCATGACCGACCTGCCTCGTCGACACCTGGAGCAGACTGCCACAGTGTGCTGGACGGCCCACGGTGCCTTCCTCTCGGAGGAGAGGCCCCGGCAAGGATACGCCGGGCTACCTCCAGGGGGTCGCAGTGTGAGGTAAGGGTCAGCGTTGGAGATGGCGGGCAGACGGAAGGACCAAGGAGGCCTGAAGGAGGGACTGGCCAGGGGGTGCAGGAGGAGCAAAAAAACAAACTATGAGAACTCTTAGGGCTTGATCTGCAACTGTGGAAGTTTGTACAAAGTTGCCACCAAATCTACAGATTTGGACAGTGGGCCAGGAGTTACACATACCTCATTTGAAGGTTCTGCCTTTTAAGCAGTTGCGTGGCCTGTGGGATTTTGGGTTCAGCAGCCAACCAGCTGCAACCTCACCGGGCCTGAAATCTTGCTATGACTAGGTACCCAGTGAAGCACAGACTGCTCCATTTAAGGACTAAGGGTTAAAACTGGTACCAGTGAGTGGTGACCCCAGTACAGGTGGTTGGTAATTCAGAAGATTTTACAGGTTACTTGCCGCTGCATTGTCTTGCCCAGTGGTGGTGGTGGTAGTGGGTGGGGCACACCAGTGGTGGTGGTGGGTGGGGCGCACCAGTGGTGGTGGTGGGTGGGGCGCACCAGTGGTGGTGGTGGGTGAGGCGCACCAGTGGTGGTGGAGGGTGAGGCGCACCAGTGGTGGTGGAGGGTGAGGCGCACCAGTGGTGGTGGAGGGTGAGGCGCACCAGTGGTGGTGGAGGGTGAGGCGCACCAGTGGTGGTGGTGGGTGAGGCGCACCAGTGGTGGTGGTGGGTGGGGCGTACCAGTGGTGGTGGTGGGTGAGGCGCACCAGTGGTGGTGGTGGGTGAGGCGCACCAGTGGTGGTGGTGGTGGTGGGTGGGGCGCACCAGTGGTGGTGGTGGGTGGGGCGCACCAGTGGTGGTAGTGGTAGTGGGTGGGGCACACCAGTGGTGGTAGTGGTAGTGGGTGGGGCACACCTGTGGTGGTAGTGGGTGGGGCGCACCAGTGGTGGTTGTGGGTGGGGCACACCAGTGGTGGTGGTGGTGGTAGTGGGTGGGGCGCACCAGTGGTGGTGGTGGGTGGGGCACACCAGTGGTGGTGGTGGTGGTAGTGGGTGGGCGCACCAGTGGTGGTGGTGGGTGGGGCACACCATTTTGTTCTGAAGTGTTTACTGGCTGAGCCTAGTCAGATACTTAATTTCGGCCCTGCCACATCCAGTTCTCAAGTTTGGTTTAAAAACAGTTTTGCTTTGCATTCCCCATCCCTTGTGAATATCCCCAGTACATCCTCCCATCCCTTGTGAATATCCTCAAATAAATATTTTGTTGATATTTTACTTTTTTTTTCTCATGAGCATATTATTAGTGTAAGCCACCAATTGCATGTTGAATTTAAGGTTGCACTGTGATTTTGCATGTGTAGGGGGACACTGTGGAAAGGTGGGTAGGTACTGCATCCCAGGAGGTTGTACCACTCTTGACACCAGGCCCACTTAAATTTTACTCTGGGTGGAGGCACCGTGCTGAACTTAAAAGATCTGAAAATGAACCACCAAATCAGGAAACTCCGAACTCAGGCCCCTCAACCTTGTTGTGCCCACAAGGCAGGGGTAATAACTGCAACATCCACTGTGGCCCAGTTACATACCTGTTGTCTTGTCTTGTTTGCAAATTATTCCTAAAACAGAGAAAGGCTTTTTTTATTTTTTTTGTTAAGTTGTTTTACCAGGAGTAACACACTAAGCTGGAAGCTTGTTTACAGGTGTGACCTGGGAACACAGGGAAGTTAAGTGACTTGCTCAAGGTCACACAGTATGCAAGTGGGGGCCGTAGGATTCAAACCCAGGTCTCCAGATTTGCAGCTTAGAGCCTTAAACCACTGTGCTATACTGCCTCCCATTTCTTTTGCTATTTACATTTGGGCTCCGCCACTGTTGTTGACTTGGCAGGGAGTTGGCGGTAACCGTTGATGCGTTTTGACTCCACAAGGAACAAAGACTCTTGTAGTGACTTGATATTTGCTTTTCTGGGTGAATGCGATACAGTATTTCCTTTGATATGTCCTCTGTGCCAGCTGTGTGTTTAATGCTGTGGAGTGCATGACATTTTGCTGTCTGTAGGCAGGTTGTCTGACACACATAGGGGATCACAGTGTATAGCCAGCTAGAGGCGCTTCTTGGTGCACTTTGTGAAAAGGTCATGAATTAAAAAGTAAGAATTTGTGTGGCCCACTGGGAAACTCTTCTCACACAGTAGAACTAGATGATTACAGGATTGGCAGTAAACTGTAATAAACCAAACTTCAGCTGTGTGCACACTCCAGAAGTGGAGTGTGATCGGTGTGACTGTGCTCTACTGCCAGTCTGCACCTGTCTGTTTATGGAGACAGTGCTGTGCACCACTTTTGAAGAGAAACGGGAGCCTCTTTCCTCACCAGTTTCATACTGTTGTCCATATTACTTGTCCTCTAGACTATTTTTATGCCTGCTTCTTCCAAGCTGGGAGTCATTATGAATGGAATTCTGATGCCTTGTGGTGCTAATGTCTGCTTAGGCTGTGGTGTATGCAGTGGCACAGTTTACATTACAGCTGAAAAGACCCCACCAGTTCAGCACCTCAGTAGGTGTGTTTACACTCCACAAGTGGTGTGTAGCCAGTGTCCTTCCTCTGCTCTGCTGCCAGTGTGCACCTGGTCATTTATGGAGACTGGTGTACACCACTTCTGAAGAGAAACAGGAGCCTCCTACCACCCCAGTTTCAAACTTGTTTTCCCTGCTTGTGTTCTCCAGGGTGAGTTTGCACTTGTATCCTCTATATTGGGATTCATCCTGAAAGGAATCCTGGTGCATTAATTTCCCCCTCAGGATGGGTGCAGGGGCAGTTAGCAGTACCGTCAAAATGACTCTCACCAGTTCAGCTCCCCGAACAAGAAGAGGACCAGAGGAGCCAATTCGAGATGATACCAGGGGTAGTTTATACTCACAGGAGTTATAAATATACACTGGTGCAGATCTCCAGACCACCCACAACCAGCGTATATAGACTGACTGTAAATGGAGCTAGTGTGTGCCTCTAAAGAATAAATACAGCTCTCAGACACACTCTCTCCTGTCTTTCCTCTCTCCCCCCACAATAGAAACATAGACAGTGACAGCGGAAAAAGACCAATGGTCCATCCAGTCTCCCTGTGGTAGTCTATTAACCCCATACCCTACTAACCCTGAGACCTGTTGTCAATCTGGGGTCCAAGCTCTCCTTACCCCCCCACCCCCCTCTCAGTTGCTGTCATCTCTAGCAACCACTATATCTTTCACTCTTTCCCAGGTGTGTTTGAAAACATTAATGGTTTTAGCACCCACCACATTGGCTGGTAAACTGTTCCATAATTCAACAACCCTTTCTGTCAGTTTCCACTCATGGGGTGGAAAGAATGAAAAGGGACTTGGCAAGGTTGGAGGTGTGGTCAAATACGTGGCAGCTCAGATTCAATGCAAAGAAGTGCAAGGTAATGCATCTGGGAAACAAAAACCCAGGGAAGAGTACACAATGGGGGGTGAGTTAATAACAACAACAAAAATCGAAAGAGACCTAGGAGTAATTATATCAGATGACCTAAAGGTGGGCAAGCAATATGAGAAGGCAGTAGGGAGGGCTGGGGAGATACTGGGATGCTTAGGGAGAGGCATCAACAGTAGAAAACAGGAAGTTGTTATCCCTCTCTGCAGACATTGAGACCCGATCTGGAGTACTGCATGCAATTCTGGAGACCCCATCTCCGCAAAGACATAGACAGAGTGGAGGCTGTTCAGAGGAGGGCAACCAAAATGGTGCAAGAGCTGCACCAGAAGACATGCGAGGAGAGACTAAAGCAGCTTAATATGTATACCCTTGAGGAAAGGAGGGAGAGGGGGGACACGATAGAAACTTTCAAGTATCTCAAGGGAATTAACAAGGTACAAGAGGGTAGTATCTTTCAGAAAAAGAAATGTGCCAGAACAAGGGGGCACAATTTGAAGATGGAGGGGGCACGGCTCAGAGGTAATGTTAGAAAGTATTTTTTTCACAGAAAGAGTTATGGATGCATGGAACAGCCTTCCTGAGGAGGTTTTGGAGTCAGGAACAGTGGGAGAATTCAAGAGTGCATGGGACAGGCATAAGGCAATTCTGGGGCAGGAGGAAGTAAGCTGTTGATTAACTAGAATCTGCATCTTATCCATCAGGTAGGGAAATGGGCAGACTGGGTGGGCCACGCGGTCCTTATCTTATGTCAAATTCTATGTTTCTCTGCCCTTGAACTGTTACTCATGCTAAATAATTCCAAACAACCCACCTTGTTCATTCCTTTCAGGAACTTGAAGGTCTCTATCATATCTCCCCTTTCTCCCTTCTGGTCTGTAGTAAGTGCATGTTCAGTACCTTGAGATGTTCTTTGTAAGACCTGCCCTGCTGGCTGTGAATCATCTTTATCACCCTTCACTGCAGGTGAGACTTCACCAAATATCTATAAAGGGGTACAATTACCTCTTCTGTCAGTACCCCTTCTGATCCACACCAGCATCCTGCTAGCCTTATTGTAGGTCTTGTTGCACTGACTCAGTTGTTTGAAGATGTCGCTGATTGATAACTTCTAGGTCCCATTCTTCAGCCATAGTGCTGAGTCTTACCCACTCACCAAGTACTCTGTCTTGGGTTTCTTGTTCCATAATTGTATCACCTGGCACTTTTTTGGCATAGAATTTAAACTGCCACACCTTAGACCACGTTTCTAGCCTTTGAAGGTCACTCTGCATCTCCCTGATTCCCTTGTCACTATCCACCCTCCCACAGAGCGTAGTGTCATCTAGGAAGAGGCACAGCCTGCCCCGGATTCCCTCTCCAGTGTCACTGATGAACATATTGAAGAGGACCGGGCCCAGGACAGATCCCTGTGGTACCCCACTTGCGACTTCCCTATCTACTGGTTTAACCCCATTTACCACAAACCTCTGCTGCCTCCCCCTTAGCCAGTTACCTACCCATCGTACCATGTCCCTAGCTGTGCCCAAATCCTCCCATCTTCTTCTGCAGGCATCTGTGAGGCACTGAGTTAAAAGCCTTGCTGAAGTCAAAGTAGAGTAAATTCACAGCATGACTCCTATCCAGTGCTCTTGTTTACCAATCAAAGAAGACTGTCAGGTTAGTTTGACAAGACCTCCCTGCCATGAATCCATGCTGTTTACTATCCTGGAGACCATTGCTCTCCAGGTAATCCACGGGGTCCTCTTTGACCAGTGATTCCATCAGCTTCCCTACAACTGAAGTAAGACTGACAGGTCTTTAGTTCCCTGCCTGTTCCTTGTTCCCCCCCACCCTCTTATGGATTGGAACAATGTCCGCCACCCTTCAGTTGTTTGGTACTTCCCTGCCCCATATGTAATGAGCTATAGAATAGCCTTACCAGGGGTTCAGCTAGTTCCACTGCTGATTCCCTGAGCACCCTCGGGTGCATTCCATCTGGTCTCAGGGCCTTATCTATGTTTAGGACAGCTAGCCCTTTCTGAACCCTTTCACTTGTAAATGCTGGCTGCCTCATCTCTGGGACCCCCCCTTTGTGGCTGCTTTGATGCCACTCTGTTGCAAGATCCCATAGTCCTTTCTAGTGAAGACAGAAAAAAGTAATGATTAAGGATGGTAGCCTTTTACCCATCCTCCTCTATCATCCTACCCATCTCAGATAGCCCAACGATTCCCCTTCCTTTCTTCCTAATATTCCAGAAGAAATATTTTTCTCTACCCTTGACCCCACCCTACAGTAGGCAGCTCTGTGTCTACCTTTGCCTCCCTAACCACTCCTTCTGCCCCCTTATGCATTAGTAAATATTCTCCCCATTCTTTCTTCCCTTGCTTTTCTTTGTATCTGTAGAAGACCTTTGTAATGGTCTCAGCTTGTTCCATTTTAGTTATCATTCTCAAAAATAATTTTGATGCCTCGAGAGTGGCTCCCTACATTGCCCTCCATCTCTCTACCACTCCTCTTATGTTGTCAACCCCCTAATTTGTCTCTGACCAACTCCCTCAACCTGTTGAGGTCCACTCTTTTGAAATCAAGAACCTCAGCTCTAGATTGGGGTTTTCTGCTCTCAAGGGCCACTTTGAACCAAATGGAGTTGTAGTCATTTTTCCCTAGTGGCTCCCCAATACCAGATCAAGAATGGCCTCCTGCTTGGTACATAGATACATAGACAGTGTTGGCAGATAAGGGCCTATGGCCCACCTAGTCTGCCCATTTGAGCTTGTAAGTTCAGTTTGTTTTCCTAGAAGTCTATTTCCCCTTACCCCTGACCTCTAGAATTCCTTTATGTCTACCCCATGCATTCTTAAATCCCGTGATTGTTTCAGCCTCCACCACTTCCTCTGGCAGGGTGTTCCACTTGTCCACCACCCGTTCTGTGAAGAATTCTTTCTCATGTTTCCTCTGAATCGCCCTCCTCCAACTTCATCCCATGCCTCTAGTCCTGAAACATCTTTTTCGCTTAAAAATAGTGTTTTCCTGCACCCTGTTCCTCCCTGTAAGATACTTGTATGTCTCTATCATATCCCCTCTCTCCCTCCTCTCCTCCAGGGAGTACATGTTCAGTTCCTTCAACCTGTCTTCATAGGACTTGTGATGCAACCCATGCACCATCTTTGTTGCCCTCCTCTGAACCTTCTCTACCCTGTCTATGTCCTTACGTAGGTATGGTCTCCAGAACTGTACACTGTACTCCAGGTGGGGCCTCACTAGTGTCTTGTATAGCGGAATTATGACCTCCTTTTCCTGCTGGTGATGCCCTGCCTATACATCCCAGCATCCTATTTGCTTTACCTGATGCCTTGTCACACTGTTTCCTCATTCTGAGGTCATCAGAGATGACAACCCCAAGATCCCTTTCCTGCTTGGTGCATGCTATATCCTCACCCCCAACTGATATATTGTGCCAGGGTTTTTGTGCCCCATATGCATTATCTTGCACTTCTTTGCATTGAATTTCAACTGCCAAACCCTTGACCGTTCTTCAAGTTTCTGCAGGTCCCTTCTCATTCTGTCTACACCCTCTGGTGTGTCTACTCTGTTACAGAGCTTTGTGTCATCAGCGAACAGTGAAATTCTGCCCTCTAGATCCTGTGCAATGTCACTGATGAAGATGTTGAATAGGACCGGTCCCAGCACTGACCCCTGTGGTACCCCACTGGTCACTCTTCCCTCTGTGGAGTGACAGACATTTACCACCACCCTCTGTGTCCTGCAACCCAGCCAGTTACCTACCCACCACACTACTGTCCTGCCCACACCCATATTCCCCAGTTTGTGTAATAGTCTTCTATGTGGCACAGTGTCAAAGGCCTTGCTGAAGTCCAGATAGGCCATGTCCACTGCCCTCCCCTGATCCACCTCCCTAGTCACCCAGTGGGTTCCTTAACTAACTGTACCAGTAGACAGTCCTGGAATATGTCCAGCAAGGCTAAACTTCTAGCGCTCCTGGCCACTAGAACATTCCAGTCAACGTCTGGCAGGGTCAGATCCCCCACTACCACTACTTTCCCCTTCGCCATTTCCCTTTCTAGTTCTTCCCTGAGCTCTCTGTCCCTCTCTACCCCTTCCCCTGGTGGCGGGCAGATCACCCCCCCCAAACGTAGTTTCTTGCCTGAGTCCACCATGAGTTGCACCCACAGCAACTCAGTCTCCCCCTTATGCACCTATGTTCCACAAACTCTATGCCATCAGAGATATAAAGGGTCATGCCCTCTCTACCTTTTCCTCTATCCCGCCTGAACATTGTTTACCCAGGTACTGTCAGGTCCCAGTAAGTATTTTCGGAGACCCAGGTTTCTGTGATGGATGTATTGGGGATATTCACCCTTTTCTTCCCTCGTCCTCTTAGCTTGTTTTTTTTTTTTTTTTTTTGTGGTGGTTTCATACTTTGTGTTCCCTGTGATGTAGATGGCCAGTTCTGAGTGCTGTATAATTTTTTTTTTTTTTTTTTTTAATATAAAAATGGGTTATGGACTGCCTGTTCTGAGAGATGCTGAAACAGCATGTGGTACTAACACATCAAACCACCCCAGGGATAAGTTCAAAGGACAGGTCATAGCTAAACTGCAGATATCGGGGTTACAATTATCTTGTCAATTTACTTTGATCCCCGGAAATAAAATTAACCATTCATGACGTCCTCAGGGAAATCCTTTGATCTGCACTAGATGTCCTGAGAAAAGGGACACTGGCCAGTGTTATGAATAACCTCCCAGGAAGCCAGCTCATTTCATCAAAGAGACCTTTGATGTGTAGATACCAAGGCCCAGATGGAATTAAGGAGTCAAATACACTTTTGCTTTGAAAATACAGTGACTTATATCAAAGAGACTTTTGATGTCTAGGGGAAAGCAGATCACAGACTGGTTTCGACTAGTTACATAAAGAGGAGATATATTATGCCATCTCTTATTTTTTTTTAAATAACTTAGTAGGCCAACATGTGTTATAAAAAAAAAAAATAGATTTTGTTTCATCAAGGCAGAGTTTGGTGACCTCAGAGAGAAGGCCGGCTCAGGACTGTTTTCTAAACCTGCGGAGCAAACCTTGACACACACACACATACACACACATACACACTTACTTTCATATTTCTGACTGAGAGAAGAGGAACATCAGAACACTGAAAGATTTAAAAAGTAAGGACCCTTAGACAAGATTAGTCTGAGTGTTGTTATTTGTAGGAATCTGCACTTTTAACCTGTTTGTTTTAAGGCTGTATGTGTTGGGATATTTTGTCCTGCAATATTTTCTGTTTTCCTATATTAAAGTAAAGGTATATATTTTAAAATGAAAACTGCCTGGTTTGCCATGAAATTTCTTTTTATATAAGTGGCGCTTTAAAGGTTATAGTTAACACTGTGTATGAGCTTATTGTTATACCAAACTGGGAAACGGATAGAGTTCTCTAAGGTCTTGCATAGAGTTCTAAGGGTTCAGTTTGTAGACCTGGTTAGGTGCCCGTAGGCAAAGATATCTGCCCCCCCAAAGACAGAATTATCTGAGCCTGATAATTGGATACGCTAACAAGAGGTTATCAGTTTGAATCCCTCCAGAACTTGAGACTAAGGTGACTCGAACCCACAAAACAGACAAGAGGGTTACCTTGTACTGTTAATTGTCCACAAATCCTATGCTCAGAAGTTGGTACTTTGGGAGTAGAGGGCTGACGGGCTGAGTGAATTTGTGACATTCCCCTCTTCTAGTGTCCCTTCTCCTAGCCCTCTTTGATCACTGTTGCTACCTGCTGTGTTGCTACAAGCACCCACATATTAGGGAGTACTAGCAAGGTTCCCCTTCCTCCCACCTATTACTGTGGTTCACCTAGTCTCCCCCCAGATTACTTAACTGTCTGATATAGACATCAAACTTCTGCCCCTGCGTACTGGCCCCCTCTCTTTTTGGGTGGAGTCTGTCACTCTGGAAGAGCCTCCCGTCTCGGAAGTCTCTTCACTCCCCCACAGAATGGTACCCCGTCTCCTTCACTATCCCTTAAGACACCCATTAAACTGCTGTATCTCCTCACTCCTTGTTCTACTCTCCTTCCCATCCCTGCCCCACACAGGTGGGATCTTGGAAAAGGCCAGGGAGGCTGAATGTGCAGACGTCTGTCCCTCAGTCTGTGGAAGTTCCTTTTCACCATCTCCACCAACTGTTTGCCAGAACATTGGTACCCAGGTGTACCAACCCCTCTCCTGCTGCCTGCCTACATCCCTCCATCCTGTCTAAATTTCGTTTGGCTGATGCACCGGGAAGGCACCTGACCATCGCTCTCCACACCCCAATCATGGAGTCCCTGACCATCGCTCGCCACACTCCTAATCGTGGAATCCCTGACCATCGCTCTCCACACCCCAATCATGGAGTCCCTGACCATCGCTCTCCACACTCCTAATCGTGGAATCTCTGACCACTAAGACTCTTCTGGTAGATTTGCTCCTTTTTCATCCCCTTGGGTGCCATCACATTGTCCTGCCCTTTTCCACCGACTGACTCAGAGTCCCCCGAGTCCGGTACCTGCGCCTCCTCAGGGTGCAAAGCAGTTTGCCGTTTTGATGGGCTGGGCAGTCTCCCTCTGGCTTACCCTCACTTTCCCCCTCCCCACTACTCTTCATCTCCCAGGACTAGAGGTCCTCAGCAGGAGTTGGGGTTGTAGGGTCTGGGCTCCAGCTGAGCTGATGATGCACCTGAGATATTTCTTCTGTTGCTGCCACAACTGACGGTCTCCCCTCTGTACCACATCCCTATACTGAATCTAAAAATAAGGCTGTACCTGTCTGCTTTAGGATATGTAACCCTCAGTTACGCAGTTTACAACCCAAGAGAGTCAACCTAAACTATTTAAGAAAGCAGCAACTTAAGCACATCTGCACAAAACGGATGACTTAATGCAGTCGACAGTTGGCATGTTACAGTCTAGGCAGTTAGTGCGCAACAGTTGGCAGAGAATGAGTAGATCAGGGTGACCCAGGTAAGGTGTTAATAAGGTGACTGAATCAAACGGTAAAAAAAAAATACACCGTAGCTGTTGGCACTGAGGCTACTAGATATGCAGACACCTACAACACCAGTTGGCAGTTAAAAATAAAAATAAACGCAGAGGTTGGACAATTTAGTAGGGATGCAGGCTACACCCAGGTAGGGTCTGACACTTGATAAACAATTTAGTAGGGATGCAGGCTACCCCCAGGTAGGGTCTGACACTTGATAAACAATTTAGTAGGGATGCAGGCTACACCCAGGTAGGGTCTGACACTTGATAAACAATTTGGGTGGAGTGTGGGCTACAGCCAGATAGGGTGGGAGATGAAAATGCACAAATGGGGAGGGGGAACTAGGGCTATGCTAGGTTGATAGGATGGCAGTGAGCACAGCAGGAGGTAGCAGTATGAAACTTAAGAGAAATATACAGTAAGTTGTGGCAGCTAAGCCCTGATTAATACTGTAGCAGTAATAGCTTAGGCCTCGTCCAGACCAGAGGACTTAAAATGGAAAGTCTATTAAACCGTTTTAGGTCCATTGAACATGGATCGCACCAGCACTACGAGGAGGTTTAAATACGGATTCAGAACCTATGTTAAAGCCTTGATAGGACCTAGGCTTTAGCACGTTTTTTGAACTGGATACCATAAAGAACTCTGTTACCTGTAAGTCTGGAAACACAGGCATGGTTCCATCTGTGCTTTAGCCCCCAGAAAGCGTGTTCGGCAAACCCCACTGAGCACGATGGGAGCAGCAAGTGTGGACCCTGCAACGCAGATGTTTTCTCCATACTAAAACACTGCTGAACTCAGTTCAGACACAATGGCAAGGTAAGTGATGAAATGTTTTATAAAACGTTACAACTTACCGTGTTGTAGTATGGGCAGGGCCTTAGTGGATTACTGATCAAGGTAATTAGCAGAATTAACAGTGAAATGTACAATAGTCACTACAGGCACAGTAGGGTGTACTAATATGCCGCAGATTCAGGTAATAGACATTAGGAGCCAAGCAGACTAGAAAAACATTTGTCTACCTCGTAGCAGGAACACACAGTTCAGGTTACAGCAGAGCAGGGTAGAAGTTGGACAGAGTCCTGTGGCATCCCAGAGTTTCCCTTTGTAGACTCCCACTCCTGCTTTGTCAGTCATGCTGAGACCGCTCACATGGGACTGCTTGAGAGGCGGGCCTTAAGAAAAAGTGGGGTTTGGCCAAGCTGTGGGGTTACAACTCTCCTCATCTGAGCGCTCTGTGCTTTGATTGGAGAATGCAGTACTGGGCAAGTAGGAGTCCCTTCTACTTGTAATAAAGACTTGGAGTGAAGGAGGCTGTTTGGGGAACGTGTATAACTCACGCTCACTACCTTCCTCACAAGATGGTGATCCTCTTTGGCCCTGTCCACACTGCAGCCCGAAAACCCTTCTGTAACGTTACCGAGGTTGTAAACTGCATCGGTAACGGTGTACGTTTACACTGGTAACGTTACAGGAGGCGTTTTGTAACCATTGTGGAAACCACATATGGGAGTGGTTTCTGGCAGTTATGAATCTGGTCCGCCCTGGTACCATTACTGGCGGTGAGTGTGGACTGCCGTAGCGGTCCTACAGGGCACAAAAGCACAGCGAGCTGTTGTGGGATCGGGCGCCGCTGTAATGGTCGCCCGGATCCTGATGTGTGGACCAGCGGTGCCGGTCCCGTAACTGACACCACCGAGGTGTGGACGCACTGCACCGCTCCGCGGCCATAACGGATTGCATCCGTTACGAGGCGCAAGCGGTGTAGTGTGGACGGGGCCTTTGTGTCCTGAGCTGGCTGGCGACTGAGGGACACAGGACTGGCTGAGTCATGGGGTTACAACCTTCACCATTGGAGCACTGTGACTGAAGAATGCAGTCATGTCTTTTGTACCCAGTTCTATTGTGCATTACGCATCCCTTTATTCCTTCTCTTTCCCCTCCACCAGACACTTGCGTCTACGTTCGTTCTTTGCACATAGCTTAGTTTAAGATTGCTGTTTTGTTGCATAACATAGACTTACTTTGCTGAAATGTATAAAATAATAAGTACATGCTACGCCTAGTACAGTACCGCTTAACCTTTCATCTCCCAAATGTGTAACATGACGTGACATATTGGCAAAAAGTGTGGCGTGGTGTCAAACATGACACTGGAAGCTTGGAACACAGTGGAAATAACAGCACTAATGTTTATATTGATAACTAGTCATCAGAGATTAGTATGAATTGTGACTTTAAAGTCACAGTGGCCAGTGGGGGAATATCATCATCTCCATGTTAGATAGAGGCTTTCTTTCTTTTTTGGTTTTGTACATATTGTTTCCCACAGAACACTGGTAGGGTCCTTCCACCCCTGCCAATCCAGTCCGATCCTGCTTACTGATAACCAACCACTCACCTGGCAAGGCCTTCAGGGCCCACCCATGACAATTCTGTGGTGTCTCCCTGTCTTGCCCCTCCCCCCCCACCTGGGCTGGGCCCACCTTCAGCCACTTTGTTGTTACTACGCTGCTGTCTATCTGGCCACCTGCAGTGGAGGTAAAGACCTGGAGGATCCCATGGTCATTGGT
This sequence comes from Neoceratodus forsteri, assembly GCA_016271365.2. NCBI lineage: Eukaryota > Metazoa > Chordata > Ceratodontiformes > Ceratodontidae > Neoceratodus > Neoceratodus forsteri. The sequence goes on along the minus strand of CM028135.1, from coordinate 1,101,242,628 downwards.
GGTGGTGTAGGTCCTGTGCTTAGCATGGTGGTTGGTGGGCAGGGTTTTAATCTGCTCTTAGCCAGTCCTGAGCTTTTATTATTGTTTTATTTTTTTTTTTGTAAATATGTTTTTATTGAACTTTTCCATGGTACAGCTTGGAACATCAACATTCCCTTCTCTTACATAGCTGATACACAGGGTAGAACACACTAGGACAGTGAATTCTTAACATAGCTTTATATGTAAACTATTTCTTCCCTTAGGTCCAGGGTGGGGAGAAATGTATATACTCAACATATATTATTACATTTGGGAACCAGCTTTGATACTCTCTAACTGGAGAAGCATGTAATATAGTTTTCCTTCTATGGTTCGAGATTAGTGCAGGGTTATCTTGGGGGTCCGGCATCGGGTAAGGGGCGAGTTATTCAGAACAATAGAAAAACATTTACAAAATGACATACTGTTCCCGACCTTCTCCTAGTCTTACAGCTTCACTATGGAACAAGCGTGTGGTCTCTGCTTATGGTATATATTAGCCATCGGTTCCAGCAATTTAGAACATATTTCAGCCCGGTCATTTAGAGAGTGGGTAAGTTTCTCCACTTGGTATATTTGATTAATCAGTGTCCTCCAGGTACTGTCCAGAGGTGTGGTGTCAGCCACAATTTAGTGACTGCTTTTTTAGCTGCTGTAATTCGAGTGCCCAATAAATATCAAGAAGTGGGATCTCTGTGGGCTCTGGGATCCTGTAATAATAAATTGTTATGGCGTGAGCTGAAGGGACTCATCAGATATCTCCAGGGGTTCCCCCTGAAGGGAATCAAAAGAGAGGCATAGTTTTGTACAAACATTATGTTTTATTTGTTTATTCGGAATTATAAACCTTTGAGTCAGGGACTCATTTCCAAAGGCTCCACGTCGAATTACATACAGATTCACAGGCTTAAAATACAGGGTGCAGTAATACATATTAGACAGAGTACATGGGTATCGGCAAGAAACAGGAGCGTGATGGTGTAAGGATACAGTCTTAGCAGGTGGCAGTACAAAACAAATACAGAAAAACATGGGCGTCTTACAGACCTTAGTCATACAGCAGTTACAGTAATAGTGAGGAGGTCCTATACAGGGTAGCAGCTAACTTCGGTTCAGAGACAAGTTCAGAATTAAGGCAGTGCAGCCTGGAGGAGGCTGCTGTTATCCGGGGTCAAGATAAGGACCTGAGAGGGAGAGAAGGCCCGGAGTGTTAGGGCAGTACCCGTTACGTGCACATGCAGCTGTGGGTGGAGAGGAGGTGGCTCTTTAGAGTTGCCTTAAAGAGACCTATTTTTGAGAGTTGGGTAGTCGAGGGGGGAGGACATGTACCAGTGAGGTGCCCTGTAGTGGAAGGATCTCTAGGTAAGTGAGATCCGCGCCCTCGGGATTTTGAAAGTAGTCCTGTGTGTGCTGTGAGTAGAGGCAGCGGGAGATGCCAGGTGAAGGAAGGAGGAGACTCCTGGTGGGGAGAGGCCTAAAAATATTTTTTTTGCCAGGAGGCAGGTCTGGTAGTGAGTCCTTTCATCAAGATTGAGTATGTTGGCTAGGGAGTATAGGGTGCACGTGTGGGTCTGTCTGTCTGCACCAGTGAGGAGCCTGCAGGCTTTGTTTAGGGCCACTAGGATTCTGCTAAGGGTGATCGTATCAGCTGCAGCATAGACTGGGAGGCCATAATCTATCAGCGATAGAATAGAGGAGGTAACAGCCAATCTGAGGGCCTCAGGGGGAAAACGGTCCTTATGATGGCATAGGAGGCCTGTACGCTTGTTAGTTGCTGAGGTGAGGAGGTTGATATGGGAGTGAAAAGTGAGGGCGGAGTCAAAAGTGATGCCCAGGTATTTGTAGCTGTTAACTTGCTCAAGGGGGAGAAGTGAGCTGGATCATATATGGAGGGGTGCATTCTTAGTCTTATTTTGATGGTTAGCAAATAATATTGCTTTAGTTTTTTTAATGTAAATGACTAGTCTGCGGTCGCTAAACCAGTTTTCAGTTTGGCCAAACGAGTGCTGCAGGGTGGTCTCAATAGAGGAGGGGTCATGGTGTGAGGAGAGGAGAACAGCATCATCTGCACAAAGAAGGACTTTGTGGGGACAGTAGATTGGTAGTGCATTAATGTAGAGACTAAAGAGAAGGCCCAGGATGAAGCCCTGTGGAACCCTGGAGCAGATTGGGCAGATGCTGGAGAGGGTGTGGTTTATTTTGGCGCACTGAGACCTTGCAGAGAGATAGCTAGTGAACTATTCCAGTGGGCCTTGGGAGAGACCTAGTTGTTGAAGGGTGTCAAATAGGAGTGGGTGACAGACCGTATCAAAGGCCTTGGAGAGGTCAATATAGACAGTCCCCGCAAGGTGGCCTTTGTCGAGTGTTTCGTGGAGGAAGTTTGAGAACTCAGCCAGAGCAAACCGTGTTGCTCTTTGCATAGTAGGTTGTGGGAGGTAAGATATTCCGAAATTGGGTCTGCTACCATTTTTTCCAGGGCGTTAGAAAGAGGGGGAAGAATAGAGATTGGTCGATAGTTGCCAGAAGAGGAGGTGTCACCACCTTTGAGGATAGGGGTGATTACAGCCTTTTTCCAGGCAAGGGGGAACTGGCCCAGGCAAAGGGAGCAGTTTAATAAATTGGTCAGGGGGTTTAGCATTACATCAAGGACCTGTCGAAGGATCCTGGGGTCCAGAGGATCTGAGGAGGGGCTGGTGCCCTTGAGGACCTTTGTTAGGTAGTGCCTGGCTTTATTTGGCGAGACGGTCCTCAGGTGGAAAGGACAGGGAAGGTGTTGTGGTGGGGGGGAGGTAAGGTCGAAGAAGTTATCAGGGAGAACTGTGCTGAGGTCTGAGAATGCGGTGTTAAGGCAGTCAGCAATGTTGGCGGGGTCTGTGATAGCGGTCCCATCGAGGTTGAGTAGGGACGGGGGAGGGGAGTGGGACTTTCCATTTAAATCCTTAATGTTGTCCCAGAAATTCTGGGCAGACCCCCAGTAGGAGGCAAGTGAGGATCTGTAGTATCCCGCTTTTGCCTTAACGAATTGCCCATTGTACATTTGTTGCACTCAGCACTGTAGGCCTGCCTTTCGCCAGGCTTGCCGGAGGAGATGGCTCTGTGCCAGAGATTGTCTCTGTGCCGGAGCTGTAGCAGCAGCGAAGCTGTGATCCATGGGGTGCCTTGTCTATTAGTGCAGATCTTGGTTAGTGGAGTGAAGATGTCGCACGCCTTAATGAAGGAGTGGGTGAAGTATTCGAGGGCTTCATCTATACTGTGGGCCTGGTTGACAGGAAACCAGTCCCACAGGGTGAGGTGCTGCTTAAGTTTGTCGAGGCTCCCAGGGCGGATTAGTCGGCGGGAGACCAAGTTGGGCACTGGTTTTGGTAGCTGACAGGACCAGGAGAATGTTATGGGTGAGTGGTCGCTCAGGGAATTGGGGTGAACAGTGATATCTACTACCCTGTGTGGGCGGTTGGTAAGGATGACGTTTAGTAACGTGTGGGAGCCGTTGGAGGGGTTCTGGCGAGTTGGTTGCGTTACAAGCTGAGTTAGGTCCAGGGCTGCAAAAGCGTCCTTGATATGGGTTGATAAGCTGGCCAGCCAGCTGGTGTTGAGGTCACCCACTAGTATTTGATCGACCTTGTGAGGGAGGCTGGAGAGGTAGTCAGTGAGGGATGCAGTTGCTTGGGGTTGTTTACGAGGGGGAACATAGGCTACTGAGATAATCAGAGGGGCCCTGGAGGGGTCTGGGGTAATCTTGAGAGAGGGCCTGGGTACCATGGTCGAGCTTTGGGATTGGTAGAGCATGGATTGAGTCACGGATGAAGATTGCGCGACCACCCCCGTGCTTACCAACTTTATCTTCCCTAAACAGTGAGTAGCCAGGGAGAGAGACAGCAGAGTCAGATGTGGCCTTATTGAGCGAGGTTTCCACAAACAGACAGTATGTCTGGCTGGTGCTGCACAATCCAGCACTGGAGGGCTGCACTTTTTTTTAGGAGGCTACAGATGTTCATAGAGGCTGTGCACAACCCTGATGTGGGAGGGGTTTGGCGGGGGGGGAAGGAGAATGGCCTGGGTTGGGATGGATGTTCCCGGATAGTAGCAGAAGCAGGGAGATAAGTCTGAGGAGAGAGGAGGTACAACGCTTGCGTGAGCTGTGCCGGACATGAGCTGACCTGATAAGAAGCGAACAAGGGATGGGTAAAGCACGAAAGGTGGGGATAGCATGGTAAAACATGGGAAGAGAGTGGTAGTGGGAGACCAGATGAAGATGGAGATGGGCAGGACGGGGTGGGAGTGGAGGGATGGTGGTGGTGGTCAGGGTAGGAGGTGGAGGGGCGATGGGAGGGGTGGTGGGCACTTCCAGAATGTTAGTAAGTGATGTTGGTGATGGGTATTGGAGGGGAATTATGATTGCTAGGACAAGTAAAGGAACTAATAAATATGGTCTGTGGGGGGGGGTCTCATGGTAAGCATTGGTTGGTTAGAGTGCAGTGGCAGTGGGTATAAGGTTAGCAAAAAGACAACCTGTATTAGGGTGGCCTTGGTAGTGCAAGTGGTAGGGCTGCGATGCTTATGGTGCAGGGTTCGAAACCCAGGGCTGGAGTGCTTCTAATGCTAGGTCCCGAGGCCAGGTGTGCACCAGAGTGGGCCGGAAAGACAGCTGTGTCTAATGCAGAAACAGGGGATGTAGCAGTGACTCCTAGTGGCCACTAGAGGAAGGGTCCAGGGTGGTGGTGGTAGCGAGTGGAGCGGAGGAGAAGTTGAGTTGAGAGAAATCAGGACGGGGATAAGGGAGTTAGAGGAGCCAGGGGGGTAAATATAAGGTGGAGAGATTGGAGGGATCAGAGAAGGTAAGGTCAAGGATAGTGGGTCTGTTAGGAGTAGAAGAGTAGAGCAGAGGTGTAGAGGTGAAACAGGGCAGGAAGTGGGGAAAAAGTGTGTACTCCCTCTGCAGGTCGCTTGCTATAAGCTGCAGCTGGCAAAGTGGGGACTTAGTTTCCAGCACAGGAGGAAGTCATGTGATGAGAGAGGCCTTAAATGAAGAGTCACCCCTGGGTGGGAGGGTGGCTGGGGCGGGTGGGGCAGTCGATGCACAGCGTCAACGGGCCAACACCCCTGCACAAGCTGGCTGTGCTAGGAGGCAGGCGGTAATTACTTCTTACCGCCCCTCGGTCCACTGCTGTCCCTTGTGTGTGTTCCCTGGTTGCTGGTGTGAGTTATGTGCTAGTGTGTTGCATTTTGTTCACCACAGTGTCTCCAGCAAGACGTGGAGTGTGTCGGGAGATTATGTGTGGTAATCACTGGTGCACTAAAGAATGTAATAAGTTGCTTCCAAGCGTACTCTCACCATTGGTGCGAGATGGAAACTGCTGATGCTTGCTGCTCAAGGTCAGTGTTCTGTATTGATTCGAGAGACCATCTCGGATTGTCATTTTTGTGCTGTTTCTATCAAGGAATGCCCTTGGGTGATCTTAAGGGAATGATATAATTGTGATATCATGTGTGGTTGTGTCCCTGTTTGTATAACTGAGAGAAAATAGGAGATGAGTATCTGAAGATTGGCTGGGGTTTGGGCTCCCACTGTGAGTGTGTTGGTGTAGTGCCTTATCTGTAAATACTGATAGAAGTCGGACTGTTGTAGTTGGTATTAACATAGAAACATAGAATTTGACGGCAGATAAGGACCGCTTGGCCCACCCAGTCTGCCCATTTCCCTACCTACTGGATAAGCTGCAGATCCTAGTTAACCAGCAGCCTACTTCTTCCTACCCCCAACCCCCAGAATTGCCTTATGACTGTCCCATGCATGCTTGAATTCCACCACTGATTTTGACTCCACAACCTCCTCCGGAAGGCCGTTCCATGCATCCACAACCCTCTCTGTGAAAAATACTTCCCAAATTACCTCTGAGCGCCTCCGCTCTATCTTCAGATTGTGCCCTCTTGTTCTTGCACACCTCTTTTTGAAAGATGCTACCCTCTTGGACTTTGTTGATTCCCTTGAGGTACTTGAAAGTTTCTATCATGTCTCCTCTCCTCCTTTCCTCGAGGCTATACATATTAAGCTCCTTAAGTCTCTCTTCATATGTCTTCCGGTGCAGACCCTGAACCATTTTAGTTGCCCTCCTCTGGACAGCTTCCATCCTGTCTATGTCTTTGTGGAGATTGGGTCTCCAGAACTGCACACAGTACTCCAGATGGGGTCTCACCAGCTGTCTATACAGAGGGATAATAACTTCCTGTTTTCTACTGGTGATGCCTCTTCCTATGCATCCCAGTATCCCCCCAGCCCTCCTTGCTGCCCTCTCGCATTGCTTGCCCACCTTTAGGTCATCTGATATGACTACCCCAGGTCCCTTTCCATTTTGTTGATGTTAGTATCTCACCCCCATTGTGTACTCTTCCGTGGGTTTTTGTTTCCCAGGTGCATTACCTTGCACTTCTTAGCATTGAATCTAAGCTGCCATACATTTGACCATTCTCTAACCTTGCCAAGTCCCTTCTCATCCTTCCACCCCACCTTGTGCATCAACTCTGTTGCAGATCTTAGTGTCATCTGCAAAGAGACATACTTTTCTTCCAGTCCTCTGCAATGTCACTTATAAAGACATTGAAGAGGACCGGTCCTAATACTGAACTCCAAGGTACCCCACTAGTAACCCTCCTTTCTTCTGAGTGGACTCTATTTACTATTACTCTCTGTGTCCTATTCTCCAGCCAATTCTTTACCCAGGCTGTCATCTTGGGACCTACTCCCAGGCTGGCTAACTTGCATATTAATCTTTTGTGTGGGACTGTGTCAAATGCCTTGCTGAAGTCTAGGTAGGCCATGTCCACAGCCCCTCTCTGATCTACTGCTTTGGTCACCCAGTCAAAGAAATCTATCAGATTCGTCTGGCATGACCTTCCCGCTGTGAATCCATGCTGCCTAGGGTCCTGTGCCCTTCTGGCCTCTAGATACTCAACAATTCTTTCCTTTAGAAGTGATTCCATCATTTTCCCTATCACTGAGGTTAAACTAACAGGTCTATAGTTTCCTGCTACTGCCTTGCTCCCACTTTTGTGAAGGGGAATCACATCTGCCCTCCTCCAGTCCTCGGGTACCAGCCCATCCTCCCATGATTTGTTAAAAAGGGTAGTCAGTGGTGTCACTAGTTCTACCCTTAGTTCTTTTAGAATTCTGGGATGAATCCCATCAGGCCCCATTGCTTTGTCCACCTTCAGTTTTAAGAGTTCTTTCAGAACCCTTTCTTTTGTAAATGGGCGGTATCAACTTCTGTATCCAGAGTGTTACTACTGTTTATTTTTATGTACCTCCCCTCTTCCTTTGTAAATACTGAGCAAAATATTTGTTTAGTATCTCTGCCTTTTCACAGTCTCCTCTGCCCACCCTCCCTCTCCTTTATTAAGCCTCACTATCCCTCCCTTGGTCTTCCTTCGCTCCCTGATGTACCTATAAAAGGTTTTATCCCCCTTCTTAACTGAGTTGGCTATCTTTTCCTCGGTTTGGGCCTTTGCTGTTCCGACTGCCTTCCCAGCCTCCTTTTGCTTTAACTGATACAGTTCTCTGTCCTGCTCCTTCTGCGATTCCTTGTACTTCCTGAATGCTTTCTTTTTCTCTTGAACCTTCACTGCCACTTCCTTTGAGAACCATAGTGGTTTCTTACATCATGCACAGTGTAGAAAAGCCGGCACCGGTATAAATACAGACCGCTCCAAATGAGGTTCGAATCAGACACAGGGAAGCACAAACTCTGGGTGCTAAAAGTGCTTCATTTTATTCAAAAAACACCCTGCTTCCACATCCAGCTAAAAAGACCACCATCTTCCCAACGCGTTTCACGCCCCCTGGCGCTTAATCATGAGAATACCATCACCATACAATGCTATGCTTATATTTAAACATCTTAAAGTGACAATAACAAAATAAATAAATTTTCAGATTATACAATTAAATACCATAAAAACATGATCTACACACTTAAAAAATGTGCTTTACAACAACAAATATTACACATTACATTCCGCCACTATATTTTAAAGTCCAGCTCAATTTCTCAGGGATCCATTTTCCATGCAAGTGGCAAACATAATCTACACACTTAAAAAATGTGTTTTACAGCAACAAATATTACACATTGCATTCTGCCACTATATTTTAATATCCACCTCGATTTCTCAGGGATCCATTTTCCATGCAAGTGGCAAAGAATGAAATCTAAAAAATAGATTGAACGGATGCAAATTACTTATTGACAAAGAAACTTTTATACAACTAATACAGTATTATACTACTTTTTAGAAAAGGTTTATATCAATTCTTTCGTTCAGTCCTAGCATTTCTGACCCCCATAGCAAAAATCCAATACTGCTCTCTTTAACAAAATATCATTATAATCTCCACCTCTAGGGCTTCTTATGGGTTTTCAACCCCAACAAATGACCATATATGTTCACTAGCATTATTTAATTTAACCATATGAATTGCTAATGCATTTTTACTATCACCATTCTTAATCGCCCTTAAATGCTCACCCACCCTCTCCTTGAACTTCCTCTTCAAAAAAGAGAGCAGTATTGGATTTTTGCTATGGGGGGGTCAGAAATGCCAGGACTGAACGAAAGAATTGATATAAAACCTTTTCTAAAAAAGTAGTATAATACTGTATTAGTTGTATAAAAGTTTCTTTGTCAATAAGTAATTTGCATCCGTTCAATCTATTTTTTAGATTTCATTCTTTGCCACTTGCATGGAAAATGGATCCCTGAGAAATCGAGGTGGATATTAAAATATAGTGGCAGAACGCAATGTGTAATATTTGTTGCTGTAAAACACATTTTTTAAGTGTGTAGATTATGTTTGCCACTTGCATGGAAAATGGATCCCTGAGAAATTGAGGTGGACTTTAAAATATAGTGGCAGAATGTAATGTGTAATATTTGTTGTTGTAAAGCACATTTTTTAAGTGTGTAGATCATGTTTTTATGGTATTTAATTGTATAATCTGAAAATGTATTTATTTTGTTATTGTCACTTTAAGATGTTTAAATATAAGCATAGCATTGTATGGTGATGGTATTCTCATGATTAAGCGCCAGGGGGCGTGAAACGCGTTGGGAAGATGGTGGTCTTTTTAGCTGGATGTGGAAGCAGGGTGTTTTTTGAATAAAATGAAGCACTTTTAGCACCCAGAGTTTGTGCTTCCCTGTGTCTGATTCGACCCTCATTTGGAGCGGTCTGTATTTATACCGGTGCCGGCATATTTCTACTTGGTCAGCCTGAGCACTGTTCCCAGGTGCAGACTTGTGGTATTTTTGTTTAAATAGTTTCTTACATCATCTTGTTTTGTTTATTTGCTTTACACAAAGGCTCGTTACCTCTGTGATGGCAGTTTTTATTATTCCCCATTGTTCTTCCACCCCTCCTTCCTGCCCATTTGCTAGTGCATTCCTTAGGTACTCACCCATTTTGACAAAGTCAGCCCTCCTAAGGTCCAGTACTTTTGCCTTTATATGGCTTGACCCTATTGCTGTGTTTATTGTGAACTCTGTAGTTCTGTCAGGGTGGTCATTGGGTTCTTGGTCACTTCTCTGACCAAGGTCCTTCTTGGCCGGTTGCTCAGTTTGGGAGGACGGCCTGCTCTAAGTTATTCTGTTCGTAATTTGGTAAAGGAAAGTAATAAAGCCCTGTTGAAAAATTATAATAAGTATCATAAGCAAAGTTTCTCCCATATTTTAAACTTGTGGTCTTGTAGTGGGTTAAAAGTCTCTGTTTTTGCTGTATTCAGATGATTTCCTGGTAAACTGGTAAAGTATTTTAAAGGTTTCTGGTACTGACCATTGGGTTTGAGAGGTGTAGGAGAATATCGTCAGCATACAGTGCTATCCGATGCTGTTCCTCGCCCAATAAGATGCCGTTGATATCTGTTGATTCCCAGATTGCTTGTGCCAAGGGTTCTGTGTATACATTGCAAAGAGTAAAGGGCAACCCTTGGCTCATTCCTCTTTGAAGAGGGAAAATTAAGGAGTGTTAACATACTGTAACGCCAGCAGAATAGGCCTAACGATCTTCTGAGTCCTTCGATTTTCACATCCGCACTGAAGGCCGTTGGTGTCCCCCGGGTTATACTGTCCCCAGTCCCAGATGTTTTGCCTATATTGTGCCTGGTTAGATTTACCCTCCCCTGTACCTGTCCCATCCCCTCTGAAACCTGTCCACAGTCTCCGCCTCTACCAGCTCCCTGGGCAGCGCATTCCATGGCTCCACCACCCTTTCAGTGAAATAACACCTCCTCCTCTCCCCTATGAGCCTGCCCCCTCCCAGTTTACACCTGTGACCTCTTGTTGCCCCCCCCATCCTTCCTTTGGAGCACCCTGACTGGGCCTCCCTTATTGATCCCTTTCATGTACTTAAAGACCTCTATCATGTCCCTCCCCCATCCCTCCTCTCCTCCAGGGTGTACATGTTGAGCTTCTTGAGCCTCGCCTCATAGGTCCTCTTCCCCTAGGCCCCAGATCATTTTGGTTGCCCTCCTTTGGACCCTCTCTAGGAGTGTACTGTTTTTCTTTAAATGTGGTCTCCAAAATTGCACACAATACTCGAGGTGTGGCCTAACCAAGCAGTTGTACAGGGGAAGGATCGCTCCCACCTTTCTGGAGGTAATCTCCTTGGCGATGCATCCCAGCATCCTATTTGCCTTTGCCACTGCTCTCCTACAGGTCTCTGAGTTGTTCATTTTGACATCTACCGCTGCCACCAGGTCCCTCTCACCCTCCATGACTTGAATCGTGTCTCCTCCCAGGGTATACCCTGGATTTCTGACTCCCAGGTGCAGAACCTTGCATTTCCCTGCATTGAATTTTAGTTTCCATTTTCCAGACCACCTTTCCAGAGCCTCCAGGTCCTCTTGCAAGGCCACCTTCCCCACCTCCACTATTGCACCCAGCTTTGTGTCGTCTGCAAAGAGACTCATTTCACTCCTGATCCCCTTCCTGATGTCTGAGACATAGGTGTTGAACAGGAGTGGCCCCAGCACTGACCCCTGGGGCACCTCACTAATAACCCATCTTGGGGATGAGGCTAGCCCTCCAGCCACCACCTTCTGAGTACGCTCAGAGAGCCAATTTCCTATCCATCTTAACAACGGTCTCCCTACCACCATGTCCTTCACCTTAGCCAGCAGGCCACTGTGGGGTACTGAATCAAACGCCTTGCTGACGTCCGGTGTGCTGAAGTGAAGTGTTATTTGTTTATTGTAATGCAGGTTTGCGGGGATTGTTATATCTTTTGTAGCTGAGAGATAAAAGAAAGGGTGAATCCTAAGCAATCTAGTACTTCGTACAGAAAGGCCAGGACACACGGTCGAAAGCTTTCTCTGCATCTAGGCTTAACAGCACTGCTGGGGATGGAGATTGTTGCATCTGATGTATTAAGTATGAAGTACGCCTAATATTATCTGTTGTGGTGTGTTCTCAGATGATTCCAGTCTGATATTATATATTTTTTTTTTTTTTTTTACTTGAGGTCTTGGATTACACCAGTGAGCAGATGCCCATTTATAGGTTCCATGTCAGTTACAATACAGATGACGGGATCTTTATGAATTATGGAGGGTTAAAGTTGATCTACCCAGTGGGCAAGGATTGACATGAATTGTTTGTAGTCTGTGTTGAGTGCTGAGATGCCTCGGTATGATGGGCAGTGAAGTGAGTTCTTGCCGGGTTTCGGAACTACTGATATGGTGGCATATTCCCAAGTGGGTGGGAGGGGTCACTTGTGTGAACTTCATTGACTGTGTTCAGTAGAATCGGTTGTATGTGTTCATTAGTAACGCTATAAAATTCATCTCTGTACTCATCTGGGCTGGGGGCCTTCATCATCACCAGGGTGTGTTAGTCCTGAGCTTTTGACCATCTTTAGTCCCCTCCCCAGGCGTGTCTTGTCATTGGGTGGCGCTGCTGCACTCCAGATGACAAGATGCCGCTCCAAGCTCCCTCACTGACGCTTTCCTCTGCACCACTAGCTGTTATCACCCAGGTGCACCAGAGCAGCGAGCCCCCACACAGAGGAGTGAGAGTATCCATTGGGACGCTGTATCCTCCCCTCTCCCCCACTGGCTGTCTGGCACTGGCTCGCTCCAGAACCCATGTCACTGGTGTCACAATCGGTAGTGCTACCACTGTGCCAGCAGGCCAGCCCGACAGAGGGTTTCTGGGAGGTAAAATGAGTGACCTACCTTGTAATGTGTGACAGTTGAGAGGAATGTGAGGTACGCTTGTTTTTGGTTTACACTGATATTTTGTTCCATTTATGCAAAGCATAACAAGTAAAGAATTATCCAGCAGGGAACGTGAGCACAAGTGCGGGTGTAGTGGCCTATAACATCCTACCCCAAGAACAGAGGTGCGTCTCATGGAGAAAGCATTTATATTACTGGTATTCAAAGTTAACATTATAATTTGGGTGCAATAACGAGCTATGAAGTCATAAGCCGTTCTTACACAGTTGCACCACTTGTATCTGATCTCCTGTGTGGTGCTGCTTTCATCTCTGGAACTGATGCATGGTTGCATTTACACGACACCTCTCTCTCCCTATGCAAGTCGCACTGAAGAGGGGCAGTGAGTCTGGGGCAGGCAGCTGTTTGTTGACTTGCAGATGTCATTCCCTTGCATTGCCATGCCTACAGGAAGTGCTAGCAGTGGCAAGTTGCAGTGGTATAGTGGTTTACAGAGATGGCAGGGGCTGGACAGAGGGAGCCAGCATAATCATCAAATCAATCTTTATTTATATGAGGCACCTTTCTTAAACCAAGGCGCCTGTACAATATAAAATAGAACAATAAATAATTAAAACTACATTAAAATTAAACTAAACAACAATATTCAAAAATCATTATAAGCTTTACTAAAAAGACAGGTTTTTAAAGCTCCTTTAAAACTTTGGATAGTTGGGCAGTCTCGCACCTGACGAGGTAGAGAATTCCACAGGATTGGGGCCATGAAACTAAAAAATCTGGCCCCTGAAGTTTTTAAACGAACCCTGGGAATCTCTAGCAATCCCTCGTCGGTGGATCTGAGAGAGCGGGTGGGGGTAGTTTAGGGACAAAGGAGATCTTTCAGGTAAGCATGTCTCTGATCGTGTAGGGCCTTATAGGTCCAGCAGATAGCAGAAGGTGATTACATCATGAAACTGGCAGCCAGTGCAGATCTGCGAACAGGGTTACATAGCTGGACCTAGAAGAACCAGTCAACAGCCTGGCTGCCGTGATTCTGCACTAGCTGCACGCTGCCAAGTAATCTCAACCCCAGTAGCCCAAGGTAAAGGGCATTGCAGTAGTCAAGGCGGGAGGTAAAGAAAGCGTGGACCAAAGTAGGGAGATCGTCTGGAGGAACCAGGTGCTTCACCCGGGCGATGTTCCTCAGATGGTAAAAAGAGGTATTGACAACTGCTGACACCTGGGATTTAAATGTCAAACAGTCATTAAACACAACGCCCAGGTTCCACACCCAGTCTGAGGTAGTCAGCTAGACACCCCCAAGCCATAAACCTGAGGGCGATCCAGCCAACAAACCCACCTCCCAGCTACCCTGGTCCACAACCAACACCTCAGTTTTATCCGGGTTCAACTGCAGCCAACTCGCATTCATCCAGTCCTGGGTTTCGGCAAGACAGTTGTTAAAGACTGAAAAGGCAGCATCTTGCCCGGGCACAAAGGACATGTACAGCTGAGTATCATCTGCATAGCAGTGAAAACCCAGACCATACTGCCTACACTGCATACACTGATTGGAGGTGGTGGTAGGGTGTCGGGGGTATGTGAAAGCATGTGGGGGGCCGGTCTGGTCAGAGATTGAGTGTGTTACTTAACAGCTTAATCTGGTTCAAGGTCAGTTGGCATCCATCTGTATCCCCCTCCCCCGGGTCGTGCCTGAAAATAGGCAGGATTTGTCTAGTGCACTTACCCGGTGAACAAAAACTAAAAAAAAAAAAAAAAAAAATGCCTGCTAGTGGCGGACTGCGTTCCTATAATGGAACACAGTGCAGGTCCCATAAGATCTGGCCAGCAAACAAACACGAACATGCAGTACACAGGTTAAATTTCTATTTCAGAACTGCGCATTGAGAGAAACTAGCTCGCTGCGTCGATGTGAGTGGTGCTGCCAGTCCACGTGGCAGGTTACACTGATCGCACTGGGGGGCATTCCCGACTCCGGTGAGGCTGTGGGTGCAGAGTAAGGAGTGATTTACCACGATCGGATAAGTATCCACACTGCCATAACCCTAGTGCTCAGGTTGCTGCAGTGCAGATGTGGCTGCGTAGAGAGGCCTATAGAATCATAGAAATGGAAAGCAAGAAAAGGCCCACTGGCCGATCCAGTGTGTGTGCCCTGCCCTACCTATAGTATGTTATGAATACCCTCGTGGTACCCGACAGTCTCTCCCCCCCCCCCCACGTCACCCTGTCCCTACTATCTTAACCATCCCCATATGTGTGTCCAACCCTTGCGTGAATATCTCCACCGATGAGTGTTGACCACCCAGTCCAATAGTCTGTTCCTTTATCTACCCTCCTCTGTAAAGAAATATTTTCTGGCATCCTTCCTGAATGTCTGTCCTACCAGCTTTTTTGAGCCTCCACCTCATGCCTAGAGATGTTGTGAAGTTTTAATTCGTCAGCAAAGTTGGTGGGAATTTTGTAAATTCACATTTCACAAAGCTTCACATATTTACCAGTGGGTGCTCCAACTTGGATGGTCATGTTTTTTATATTTAAAAAAAAAATGGCCCAGTGCATAAAATCCCTCCTCTGACCAACTGTGCTGTAATCTCCAATCCCCCCACCTCTCAGATACTCTCTTATAATAAATCTCTCTCCCATGCCCCCCTGCTAGCATCCTTTCCCTGCCCTGGTGAATTTATATATGAGAAGTATAGTTTTACCTCTCCACCCACATGCCAAAACACACTCCCTTTGCCTCCCCCACGTGACCAAACCCCAGTGGCTCAGATCAGAACACCACCCCAACCCCCCCCCCAAGGCTCCTACCATCATCTTTCCCCCACCTGCACCCAAAAAAAATCCATTGTCATACAACCTGTAAACTAAGAAAACTTCCCCCTGGTGCAGAGCATCCTCTCTGTTCAGTGGCTGTACTGGTAATGGCATGAATGCAGACAGTGTCTTTGCTCCGAGTAAAACCTTTCAACCAGTCATGTTTCCTAGGAGCATAGACATCAACATCACTCCAAATGCAGCCGCAGCAGGGATCTGTACAGGGTCAGGATCAACTCTTTCCTTTCTTCTGTTGCTGAGCCCCCTGCCTCTACTCCCTAGTATCCTGTTTGCCTTTTCCATAGCTTTGTTGCACTGCTCTGACAGCTTTACATTGTCTGTTGTTAAGATCACGGGATTCCTCCCCTGATTTTTCTGACACTACATCACCCATTCTGCATCCCATTTTGGGGTTCCTAACTCCTTTTTGCATAACTTGTCACTTGTTTGCACTTTATTATTGTAGCCACGCCCTTGCCCATTTCTCCTGTTTCTTCAGTGTCCTGACCCCCTCATCACTGTCCACTGTACCACAGATTTTTGTGTCCTCTGCAAGATTGGTGCATTCTATCTCCTAAGCTGATATCCGGGCTTCCTTACACATGGGCTGTACCACCACCTCCTGATGCTGATTGGAAGGCTGGAATTAGACCTCTGCCGCAGGGCACATCTGGCCCTCCGTTTCCTGCTTCTCTCAGTTTATTTCCTGCCTTCAGTAGAGCAGGTACTCTGTAAGCTGAGCTCTGTCATCACGTGGCAGAGCTGAAGACAGCAGACTGAGTTATTTTATACCTATTATCTGGATTTTCTGGACAGCAAAACTGTTTTGTAGCACTCCTTGGTGGATTCCAGACTCAGCTTTCCCAAGCTGCACAGACTGGCCTCACTGCATTGCAGCGTTTTTTCCCGCAGTTTGAGACTGCAAGAGGGGGAACCCTTCAGACATGAATCCCCTCTTCCAGTGCCATGGACTAGCGTGTGGGGGAAGAAACAGCTGCACTATGTGCTCAGAGGAGCTATCCCCTCACCGATGACCGCTCCGTGGGTATTCTGTCAGTGGCTGGAATCTGATCGCACAGCCGCTTGTCGACGGTGGGCCCCCAATCCCATCACAGCCACACATTGACATTCAGTTTTTCTCATCGATAAGCGCTGTGGGGCCGAAGGAGTGCTAATCCGGACCATCGCGTCCACCTCGGGATTGCAGCCCCCCCCCCCAGCAGCACTTAAAGGCAGATAAACAGGGGGAGTTGAAAGAAAGTATTAAAGAAGTTATAGAATCTGGAGGAAATCATTTTCGTATAAGGAAAAGCATTGCAACAGTGCAGTATTTTGCTCTTAAAAGGCCAGCTCCAGCAACTCATTACAGAATTGGCCTGGGGGGGGTTACTCAGAATAAGAGAGGAAAAGAGCATTTTTGGGTCATGGCCTTGGACAGACCTACCAGGGGAGAAAATGCCGGCACTGCAAGTCCCTGCTTCTAATCACCTTCACTGACTAGGTTTGCACAACATGTGAAAAGGCAGCGTCTGTGACGGGGGAGGACTCTGCGAATGCAACACCTCCCTTGGTTCAGATTGATAGCCAAGACAGGTCTGAACAAGTGGCAACCTCCAGGTCCGAGAGAGCAATGGCCACCACGGAAACCCAGCCGGCCGCAGCCCCCTCTCTGGCTCCAGACCTTATAGACAAGTTAAACAGGGCCTTTGCGCTAGACCCCACCTGCTTCAACTGACAACCTCCAGGGTCACCAGATGTCAGACCTCACCGGAAGGCAGAAAAAAAAAAAGGCTCCCCTCCCCATCCTCATCCGACAAGGTGCAGTTGTCCTCGCATCGCTATGATAAAAAGAAGAAACCTCTATACAGGAACAGATCATCAGAGGAGGAAGTTCACCATTCTTCATGCCACAGGAGGAAGAAAAGATCTCGTTCCCAAAGTAGATCTAGGGACACTCACAGGGTAAAGTGCCGCAAGGAGCATTCCCCAGACTCCTCAGGCTCCAGCTTATCTCCTGAAGAGGGAGAGATAGTGGGCTCATCATCAGACTCAGACGACCTAAGAGACCCGGTAGACAGAAAAATGGATGCCTCATTCAAAAAGGCCTTTCGAGCTTCGGCAACATCTCTCAAGGTGGCAGCCACAAATCTTTTGTTCGTTCAGAGCTGCCCTGTCCTGGGCCTCGGATTTAGCCTTTCAATTTGCCGAGGACCCAGAGAAGAACTCTCTGATTATTGATCAGCTGCAGTTAATGGGGTTAGCTTTCGCTTATGCAGCAGATGTGTCTGAGGAGGCAGTCAGGTGTGCTGCACGGACCATGTTCTATCAAACCTCGGCTCGCTGCAACTTCTGTCTTGGGACCTGGCAAGCAGACGCCTCTTCGAAGATCCATTTGGTGAACACACCCTATGAAGGTAGTCTCCTGTTTGGTTCAGCCCTGAAAGAATCTGGGGAAACGACTAAGGTGCGCATGCCCCAGTCCAGGGGCAGGGTGAAATCATGGTCCTCAGGCTCCAGATGTAATTTTCATGACAGAGGTTACAACAAGGGTCAAAACTCCTAACTTTTCAGGAGAAAGAACATGGTTTTCCTCATGTAACCAGTGTGGAGGGGTTGTAGGATGACAGGTGGACCAGACACCAAACTTCAGGTTCAACACACAATCTCTGTGTGATGTTTATTCAAAATACAGGAAATACACTTATACAATGCTATATTTCTCCTTCAATACATCAGTTTGCAGCAACAGACTATGTATGTCTTTTCTCTGCAGTTATCCAGCACCTACTGACAGTGCGCTGATCTAACTTACCAGTTGAGATGCAACCTCCACCCCTGTGCGGGTCCCGTTTGCTTGGGTAGTGGGGCCCCCCCAAAAAAAAACTATAGACAAAGAACCTCAATGCTGAGTCACTGAAAGAAAGGTTACCCCAAAGGGCACTGGGAACAAATCAAGTTTCAAAGAAATACAACATCATACATACTTCCATAACGCAAAGCATCATGGGATATATGCAAATCACCATGACATTTTAGACTGGTTCAGTTTACAGCAATTTACATGCATTTTAAACAGCACAACTAATTTAATTTCTGTACTAGTCACCTAGTACTTTTTACCATTATCAAGAACACCTTGTGCCATAGTATTTTCAATATTTACAGGTTTCATAAATGTAAGGTATATACATCAGGGTATTTTATGTCATAGTGCTATTACATACTAAATCCAACAGCGGTAAACACAACCTGATTTAAATACGCTTGGAGGTCATTACAATTATCTCCCTGTACGAGGACCTGAGAGGGAAAAGGAAAATTAATGAGGACACCATAGCATAGTCAAGAAAGGGGAGGGGGTGCCCATAGGTGGCCAACCTTATGGACTAGAAATTGTAAAGGACAGAATAGACTAGACTAAGGAATAGAAGAATTGTTGTAACAGATTTATGAAAAGGTCAGTCCTGACGAGTAGCAGGAACTCCCTGTCACAACTAGCGTAACTTCAAAGGGGTGAATCTGGTGGTGGGGGCACCAGAGACACCAGAAACAGCAACAAAAAGTCACAATGAAGCCATCCGGGCCCATCCTCGAGTAGGGGACAGACTTTCAAATTTCCTCGAGGAATGGGTCCAAACTATGTCAGACAGATGGATACTAGATATTATCAGCAAGGGTTACCTGAAAGAATTTGATTCCTAGCCCCCACTGTCACATGTGGTGCCCTCCCCAATCTCGAATAACCCATCCAAAAGACAGGCGACATTACAGGCCATCACAGACCTTCTGCAAGTGGAAGCTATCGAGCAAGTTCCCCCCGCAGACTTTGATCGAGGGGGGGTCTACTCCCTATTCTTCATTGTACTCCAATGCACAGAGGGATTCAGGCCAGTCCTAGACCTCAAATTCCTGAATTGCTTTGTGCGCAGCAGACCCTTAAAGATGGAAACCTTGTCATCAATCATCAGGGAGTTGCAACAAGGAGACTTTCTAGTATCCATCGACCTGCAAGATGCCTACCTGTATATTCCCATTCAGGAGCTACACAGGCAATATCTTGCGTTCAAGGTGGGGAAGCAACACTTCCAATTCAAAACTCTTCCATTCGGCCTTTCATCAGCTCCAAGCACATTCTTAAAGGTGCTGGTAGTGATCATAGCACACTTTTTCAGAACCAAGGGATACAACTTTTCCCTTACCTGGACGATATCCTCATCAAGGCCCTGCAGCTCGACCAAGCAGTACAGGCAGTGGCAGAAGTAGTCCGGTGCCTCTCGGCACACAGATTTGTCATCAACTGGAAGAAGAGTTCCCTAACTCCAAGCCAGAACTTGAACCACCCGGGGGCAGAATTCAGGACACAGGCCATCAAGGTCTTTTCTCCCGGAAATGAAAATCAGGGACCTGCTGAAGCTGCTCAAGAAATTTCATAAAGCCTTTCAGCTGCCTGCCCAGTCCTTCATGCAACTAACTGGGACTCCAGTGTCACTGGCGGATTCGATCCCTTGGGCTCTAGTACACATGCGGCCCATTCAAGCCCATCTGCTCAGGCTGTGGTCACAGTCCTGACCCAGCCAGCACCAGTTCATCCCAATTTCTCAACAGATAAAAGCCTCCCTCCAGTGGTGGACTAGGAGGACAAATGTCATGAGGGGTCGCAAGTTGGGCCATCCACACCAAATCAGAATCACTACCGATGCAAGCCTCGGGCTGGGGGCCCACCTGCATCAGCTGTCAGCACAGGGCAAGTGGTCACTGGTAGAATCAAGGTACAGCATAAACGTCCTCGAGATGAGGGCAGTATGCCTAGCTCTGATACTTAGATCAGCAAGTCCGCAATCGGGAGGTGTTGATTCTAACAGACAGACGAACAATGATGGCTTACATCAACCATCAGGGAGGCACAAGAAGCTCAAAAATGCTTCGGGAGTCGCATCTTCTCTTTCAATGGGCAGAGCAACACCTAGCACGTATAAGGGCAGTGTACATCCCAGGACAGGAAAATGTCACAGCAGACTGGCTAAGTTGCCAATATGTCCTGCCAGGGGAATGGGAGCTGAAGGACAGTGCCTTCCACTTCTGACAGAACAGTGGGGCAATCCCCAGATAGATCTGTTCGCCTGCCGCTGAAACTCCAAGACAAAGCAGTTCTGCTCCCTGGCCGGGGACGAGCTAGCAGTGGCTCAGGATGCCTTTTCCCTAGACTGGGGTCAGTTCAGCCTCCTGGAAGCTTTTCCTCCGATACCACTGCTATCCAGAATCCTGCACAGAGTGGCCCAGGACAGAGCAGAAATCATCCTAGTCTGTCCCCGGGCCTCGTTGTCCATGGTTCCCACTTCGCATTCTTCTGTCAAAGCAACCACCTATAACCTTCCAGATCAGCCCGGACCTTCTCCATCTGGGTTCGGTTCTGCACCCCAGTTTGAACAACCTGTCCCCCTCGGCCTGGAGATTGAGCAGGAAACTTTCAAAAAGCTAGGCTACACAGCTCCCGTCATCCAAATAATGGTGAACTTGCGCCGCCCCTCCTTGTGTAAAGTCTGGTATTGAATCTGAAGAAAATTCCTGTTCTGGCTTCCATCCAGATGCATACAGGACTATCCAATATCCTGTACTATTGCAGTTTCTTCAAGAGGGGTTTGGCAAAGGACTGCAACCAGCCACCTTATGGGTTCTGGTCTCCGCTCTGGGGGCACTTTTGTTAGTAGGCTCAGGAGAAGCATTGGGCTCTCATTCCCACGTCAGGAGGTTTTTAAGGGCAGCAACATTAAAACGCCCTCCAATCAAGACAACGGTGCCCCCTTGGAGACTTAGCCTGATGCTCAAGGCTTGACCAAAGCCCCTTGAGCCTCTTAACTCATTGCCTCCGAAGGAGAGCTCTGAAGTTGTAGCACTTGTCTCCTGTATACAGTTAACAGTGAATCCTGGGCCTTTCTAAGCAAAATCAAACCATAATCAGCATGCCACAAACAAATACTAATAGCACAACAACCGTAAGTGCTAGACACAAAGTACGAGTGGCAAACTTCAGCATAAAATTACCTTTCCAATGGTGGTATGCAAGTAAGAATAAGTAATTTAGTTTTTTTTCTATGCTGGTCGAAACAGCAAAAAAAAAAAAAATTTTCACTAAAGAATGCACCATAAGCCTTTTTTTAGTTGGGGAAATATGTAACCTATCAACTCCAAATTAAGCGTCCAGACACTAGATGTAGTTTTAATAATTTGTAAAAAAAAAAATACAACAGCTATTTCTGTAGTATAAAATATAGTTTTCCCCATTTTAGTCAAGGTGCTTTGGTGAGGTTTGAGGCATGAATCTGAACCATACACACCATACCATAAACAATGTGTGTAACTCCTAAAGTATACATGATACATGCCAGATAGTGGCAAAGTTGTTCATCACAAAACTGCCTTTCCAGCGGTGCTAAGCAATCAATTGTGCTCAGTTCAGTTTTTATTGTATACTGGCTGAGATAAGATACCCAGAATGTGTGTTTTATTCAAAGTGCTGAGGTGGTTCTTGATGGACAAAATGTCAGCCATACATACCATGATGCCGAGTCGTTGAAGGTGGGGGGAAGGGCCCAACCCCAACAAAACCATTTTGTGTGCTGATGCCAAGTCTTGGAGGGTTGGGGGGTGGGGTCAACCAGATGGCAGGTACTGCTGTTTGTTGGATGGTGCTGGGCCTTGCATCACCGGCCACCATTCTACAAACTGCATTGCCTGTTGTCCGGTGGATCCCCACCACCCTCTGAGATTCATCACCATTTCACAAAATGCAGTGCCATTTGACAGGGCCCTGCCTGCCACCGTCAAGCACATGACACAGTGCCATCACACCAAAAACATTTCCTGGTATCCAGGGCTGCCACCCTGCCCTCACCTTTCAACAGCCACCACTATCAAAAGCATTTCCTGGTGCCCAGTGACTCTCCACACTCTTCGTCAGCTGGCAGCATAACACAAAATATATTCCCTGGTGTCTCAGAGGGTGGGGTGCGGGCAACAGACAACAGGGAATACTGTTTCTGGGATGCCGCCGGGTATTGGAGGGTAGTGGTGAGTCCTCAGACACCAGGGAATGCTTTTTTCCTTGGTGGTGGTGGGTCTTGGAGAGTTGGGGTGAGTCGCTGGACAAAGCTGAATGTTTTTTGTTTGATGGTGTCAGATCTCTGAGGGGGATCCGGCACCATCAAACAAATACCATTCCCTGTTGTCTGTGGGCTCACCCCCACCCTCCGAGACCCAGCAGCATCAAAGAAAAAGCATTCTCTGGCATCTGGGGACTCACCACCACCTTCCAGCACCCGGCACCATCCCATAAACAGTCATGACACAAAACATATCTGTTGGCCCCCAACACACACACTGAGACATGGTACCATGGTGTCTAGTGGTCTCCCCCCCCCCCCCACTCTGAGACCCAGCACCAGAACAGAAACCTGCATCCTGCATTCTGTGTAGTCCATTGCCCCCCTAGTCCTTTGCACTCAACCTACCAGCCATTTGTCCCCTCCCCACCACCACCACACCATCACATTGACTGGTGATCATTTTAAAAAAATCGCATAAAAACTCACTGGGAATCAGTTATGAACAGAACAACTGTAAGTCTCCATTATGAAGTAATGGAACAGAGTCTTGGGGTCAGAATGGAACACTGGACCACGTGGTTTGGATTGCTGGACCGACTCAGTGCTGTGGCACATAATTGGGAAACAGTGAATTTACACGTGTACTGACCTACTGGTCTTTCATTCCACTACAGGCATTTCAGACGACATGTTGGTCTCGGCTATCTTTATATTGTCACGACCGTTCCCGACCCGAAAAGAAACACCAAGCAATGCCGCACAACTTCAGGATACAAAAACCCATCCCAAGAAAAAAAGAATTTACACATGTACTGACAAACCTTGGCATGCTGGTCTTTCATTCCACTGCAGGCATTTCAGATGGCATGTGGGTTTCGGCAGGAGGTTATCTTTGTGTTGCTACGCCATGCTCCCAATTCAGAAATAAACACCCAGCAATGCTGCACAGCTTCATGATACAAAGACCCATCCCAAGAACAAATGATGAAAGATATTACATAAAACCCACCCCAAAAAGTGTCACAATAAAACATGGAAAAGAGAAGAACACTAATAACTTGGAGAGCTGCCACATTCATGGAGAAGCACTGCTTCTGGTTTCAGGAACTTCTCCCGACACGGCTTGAAAAGAGGAGAACAAGAATCGGAAGGAATGTTACTAAATGAAAATAAATAAAGCAAATTCGAACTAAGCATACCTCAAATAAAGCACAGTAAAGTGTGTGTGGGGGGGCTTTGTAGCGGAGGGCAAATGCTGGTATCCAGGCTCTGGCACGGCTCACCTAAGCAGCTCGAATGGGGCACGCTGAGCTCTGAATACAATTTAAAACCTTTTTTTTCTACGGGACCCATACCCTTTACAACCAGTCGCAGCAAGCTTAGACTGTGTAGTACCCATATGATTCATTTAGTAAGCCTGACGCAGATTGGATGGCAAGTAATTTTTAACTCATATTGATAATGACTCCAGACATGCTGAGGGCAAACAGGAACTATGCAGCTACTGACTCAGTTCGTTCTTAGAGACACAGGGTCTGAGTGTACTGCCATCTACAGATGTTTCTCAGATGCAGTGAGGGGAGACATCTCACATGCACCTTACAGAGAAGGTAGTTTTTCTCTTAGCTATTACCTCAGCAAGGAGAATCCGTGAACTGGGTGCACTGTCCACCAAAGAGCCATACACTGTTTTTCATCAGGACTCTGTGGTGCTTTGTACAGATCCGGGGTTTTTACCCAAAGTTATGTCTCCCTTGCATTGCAACCAAGAGTTAATTCTTCCTTCCTTCTGCCCACACCCCAGAAATGAAAAGGAAAGGGAATTTCATATGCTAGACTCGAGAAGAGTGATAAAAATGTACATTAAAGGGGCACTGTCAGCTTTACCCCTCGATTTTACACCTGCTTGCATCAGTGCTTTTCAGTTTACCAATCTATGCCTTACTCCCCCAAATAAACTTCCCATGTATGCCAGAACAGTGATGGCTTACTGTATTTTTAAATTTTTACAAGTTTCAACATTCCAACATCCCAGCTAAAACTACTTAGTGCCCCGGAAGCAGTGGTATGCTGAGAGCGCACCTGTGACACAGAGCAGTGGCACGAACACACATTTTTTTTACATGCCCACTCTAAATAGCTCCCTGCAGCATATTTTTCAACATCCTGAATTTAAGTTGGCATGTTTTAAGTAAAACAGTGCAGTGGTTCAGTAAATACATTTAAACACTGGCGAAAATCCGATGCCTCTGCGTGAATGTGGGCCAGTCTTGCATACACAGGATGGCGCTGTTCCACCACGCTGTTGGTCATGCGGATTTCCAAAATTCTGAGTGGTCCATATTTACGCAGGCACGGGATTTCGCGCCTCTCCTTGTGTTTTCCCAAGTTAACTTCTCTTCAGCAAGATGTTTTTGAGGCCCCAGTATCAGAGATGGAAATCAAGCAGGCAATCAGACGGGCTCGGACCCTCAAGTCTCTGGGTCCTGATGGTTTCCCTCAGGAATGGTATAAAGCCTTCCTCCCCTTACTTCTTGATTTGACGGGACAGACATTTAATGAAGTACAGTTGGGGAAATCCCCCTCCAGTTTCATGGGCATACGCGGTGATTTCAACAATCCCTAAACTGGGTAGAGACCCCAGGTACCCTGAGTCATATAGGCCCATTTCTATTTTAAATTGCGACTATAAAATATATATGTCAGTATGGGCCCGGAGACTTGAGGATGTGCTACCTGATTTGATCCATCAGGACCAAACTGGCTTCTTAAAGAACAGACAAACATCAGATAATACACTTAGAATTATACATCTTATGTCTTATATCTCCAGGTCCTCGCTCCCTGTTGTGGTGGCTAGTCTAGATGCTTACAAGGCATTTGATCGGGTGCTTTGGAGCTATTTCTGGCAGGTATTGGGAGCATTTGGATTTCCAGAGGAATTTGTTAAATGACTTAGTGACCTCTATGCTGACCCTAAGGCCTATATCAGGGTTAATGGCTCTCTCTCTCTGTCCTCCCCAATCGATTTGAAACGGGGGACTAGACAGGGCTGTCCCTTGTCCCCATTGGTATTCGCCCTTTATATAGAGCCTTTGGCAATAAGAACCTCCAGAGAAATACACAGGGTTGTAGTGGGAGGAGACTCCTACTGTATGTCACTTTATGCAAATGATGTGCTATTGACCGTGACAAACCCTGAGATATCATTACAAGGAGCTTGGCAAACTTTGGAAAATTTTGCTCAGTTATCTGGCTGTGTTGTTAATTCCTTGAAGGCTGAGGTTTTGGCCTTGAATTTTACTCCCTCTCCCAATTTAAACAAAGCCTACCCCTTAAATGGCGAACCATGAAATTAAAATATCTTGGTATCAATCTTCCATTACATGTTTCTAACGTTGCTTTGGTAAACTGCTAGCCCATGACACAGGTTCTAGAGGCAGATATCCATAAATGGTCTTTGATGAAGCGCCTCTTCTATTTATTTATTTATTTTATTTTTAGTTGTTTAACCAGGTATAGCACACTAAGCTGGAAGCTTTTTTACAGGAGCAACCTAGGAGCACAAGGAGGTTAAGTGACTTGCTCAGGGTCACACAGTATGCAAGTGGAAGCTGTGGGATTCAAACCCAGGTCTAGTCTGCTGGATGTCACCAGATTTGCAGCTCAGAGCCTTAGACCACTGCGCTATACCGCCTCCGGATTTGAGAATTGCTACTATACAATCTAATGTTCTGCCTCGATTGTTATATTTATTTCAAAGAATTCCTCTTCTTCCCTCTAAGGTGAACTTTGACACATGGAATAAGCTTTTATCTAGATTTGTATGGGATGGGCATAGTCCACGTGCTCGTTGGTCCTTGCCACAGTGGTCTGTACTGAGTTACATTTTGGTAATCTGCGGGTGCACGGAGACTTTGAGTTTGAAAGCACCAAGAAAAAGCCAGTAAGCAACATAACAGATGAAACGGTACCATACATGTTCTGTAACTCAGCATGGGTTGAAAAGCACGGATGGGCACCACAACAGGTGGAACAGCACCCAACATGTTCTGTAACTCGCCACGGCCCGAAAAGTACTGATTGGCACTGTAACAGATCAAACAGCGCGCAACATGTTCTGTAACTCACCACGGCCCGAAAAGCACTGATGCGCACAGTTACAGATGGAACAGCACGCGACGTGTTCTGTAACTCGCCGCAGCCCAGAAAGCACTGATGGACAAACAGATGGAACAGCATCCAACATGTTCTGTAACTCAAAATACATAACCAAAAAGTCGAGCATTCACCAACCTCAATTGAACAAGGGCACAGGTCTCTTGAAAAAAAGAGTTCACATTTTATTACATTTTATAAATATGTGGCATAAAAAAGGCCTGATGCATTACAGACAATACCATCCTTTCTCAAAGGGTAATATGTGTAAGTATAGCAGCAGTTTATATAGTGCATTAAAAAACACGGCACACTCCAAAGCAGCATGCTAATTGGTTAAAGTGAGTGGTGCATAATTAATGGTATCAACTAAAGCAAAACACCTGTGACAGTGTGTTTAAAAACAATGAGAACCCCAGATAAATACACCTCCTTAGGTATATATAAGCAAAACAAGGGAAGGGAGTTAAGAGGGAAGGAGGTAGCAAGATAGAGATGGAGAAGTACACATAGTAATAGGGAGGGACATACAGTATATAAACAAAGGAGAAATTCAAGCTTAAAAGAATAAATGTCACTGGGGGTAGGGGGTGGCGAAGGTGGGGTGGGGGTGGCGGTGGCCCGGTGGCTCTGAGGGTTGATGCGCTGGACGCTACACCTCATGCCATGCCAGCGACCTAGGTTCGGGAACGGACTCAGGTCGCCAGGGGGAGGAGTAGGATCAAGCATCTGGAGGACTGCTCTCCTCTCCTCTCCTGGGGTGGGTGGGTTCTGTTCCACGCAGCATCAGCGACCCCTGGGACCCTGGGGAGTGCTGCAGTCTGTGTGGGCATGTAGAAAGGGTTTGGGTAGCAGCGGGCGTCTCTCACTGAGGTGCAGGAGCATTCCTGGCATGACCAGGGCGCCATTGCACATCTGTGCCCTGGCAGCACAAGAAGCGGAAAAAACCCTGCTCCCTGGATATGCGACAGCGTCCTCCGATGCCCCTCCACCACACTCCCAATGTCGGGGTCCCTCCACTGGCTCTCCTGATCCCCTCGTTTGCCTGACTTCGGCGACTTGAAGTTGTCATTAGGCCAGGTAGGTGGGGGAGTGTCTCTCTGATTTCCCAGTGGAGGAATCCTCGGGCGAGAGGCAGCACGGTTGGTGGTGTGTGGGGATCGCCCAAGAGAGTTCTGGTGGTAGCGGGGCGAGAAAGAGTTGACAGAAGAAAGGGGGGGAGGGACGGGACTTAAATGTAGTGCCTACACAATCAGATGAAGACAACATTCTCGATACAAAACAATATTATACAAATGTAAATACAAACAGAGGGCGTCACTAAAAATGCAGATGGATATACAGAGCATAAGTTATTTCTTTTTCTTCTTTAGGAATGGCTTTAATTCAAACCCATAATTTAGCCCTAGTTCTCTATCTGCGTTCACGTAAATAATTCAAAATGCTTCATGCGTCAGTAACAAATCATTAAAATTACCGCCCCTTGGTTTGGGGAAGACCTTGTCAAGCCCCATAAAGCTAAAAGTCTGGTCAGTGGGGTTGTTGGTGCCTAGAACATGTGCTGCAGTGACATAAGTGGGGTCACTCCATTTAATAGCGCTAACAAGCTCCCCAGCCTGATCTTTCAAACTTCTTTTAGTTTTTCCTGCGTGTATTTCCCCACAGCTACATGTAGCTAGGTAAGTCAGTCCCCTAGTGTCACAAGGTATAAGTTGTGATAGTAATAGAGAAGGGACATATATAAACAAAGGCGAAATTCAAGCTTTACATATGTCCCTTCCCTATTACTATGTGTACTTCTCTGCCTCTATCCCCTCTCCCCCTCCCTTCCCTTGTTTTGCTTATATACACCTAAGGAGGTGTATTTATCTGGGGTTCTCATTGTTTTTAACACACTGTCACAGGTGTTTTGCTTTAGTTGATACCATTAATTATGCACCACGCACTTTAACCAATTAGCATGCTGCTTTGGAGTGTCGTGTTTTGAATGCACTATATTAAAGTGCTGCTACTATTCCACATATTAGCCTTTGAGAAAGGATGGTATTGTCTGTCTGTAACGCATCAGGCGTTTTTTATGCCACATATTTATAAAATGTAATAAAATGTGAACTTTTTTTTCAAGAGACCTGTGCCCTTGTTCATTTGAGGTTGGTGAGTGCTTGACTTTTTGGTTTTGTATTTTGAAGTTTTACAGTCTGGCAGCACCACTTTCCTAGTGCAAGCTCCTCTCTGTTTGAAGTGAAATCTTATGTAACTCATCACGGCCCGAAAATCACTGAGGGGCGCTGTAACAGATGAAATGGCATCCAACATGTTCTGTAACTCACCACGGCCCGACAAACACTGATGAGTACTAGAACAGATGAAACGTCACCAAACCTGTTCTGTAACTCGCCGTGGCTCAAAAAGCATGATTAAGCACCGTTACAGATTAAATGGCTCTTGGCTGCACTGGTCTTTCAAAAATACTTGAACCAAACTCTTACTCCATCTGATGGCTCCTCACTGAGTGAGCAGTCATCCTCCTGCCACTGCTGCCAACTCCAACTTCCGAACCCAGTGGCCAGCGTCTTTGACTAAGATCTGAAAGGTGACTGGCGCACACATTGTAGTTGTTCTCATAGGTCTCATTTTTATAAGAAAAATGTCAAAAACAAACTGAAGTCGCTATGCTTGATTTATATCTATATAGAAACATAGACTTTGATGGCAGATAAGGACTGCTTGGCCCACCTAGTCTGCCCATTTCCCTACCTAGAGGATAAGCTGCAGATCCTATTTAACCAACCGCCTTTTTCTTCCTACCCCCCCCACAAGAATTGCCTTATGTCTGTCCCATGCATTCTTGAATTCTCCCACAGTTTTAGACCCCACAACCTCCTCAGGAAGGCTGTTCCATGCATCCACCACCCTCTCTGTGAAAAAATACTTCCTCACATTGCCCCATAGCCATCTCTCCTCTATCTTCAAATTGTGTTCCCTTGTTCTTGCACGTCTCTTTTTCTGAAGATGCTACCCTCTTGGACTTTGTTGATTCCACTGAGGTACTTAAATCTTTCTATCATGTCCCCCCTCTCCCTCCTTTCCTCAAAGGTATACATATTAAGCTCCTTTAGTCTCTCCTCGTATGGCTTCTCATGCAGACCCTGCACCATTTTAGTTGCCCTCCTCTGAACTGCCTCCATCCTGTCTATGTCCTTGCAGAGATGGGGTCTCCAGAAATGGACGCAGTACTCCAGATGGGGTTTCACCAACTGTCTGTACAGGGGGATAACAATCTTTTGTGTGGGACTGTGTCAGATGCCTTGCTAAAGTCTAGGTAGGCCATGTCCGCAGCCCCTCCCTGGTCTACTACTATAGGAAAAAAGTATACTTGAAACAGCTAAGTAGGTGTTCTGCTTAATAAATGCAGTATCAAGAAACGTAAATAAAAACCTTGAACTCCAGGAATGGCATAGCACAAAAAATGTACTTGGATTCTGTATTTACATGTGAGACTAAACATGCTTGGACGTGTTTTGACTTATCCAGTCTCACCCAGCATGTCTGTGCACAGGATCGGAGCAGGCAGACCTCTCACATCTCAACTCTGCTATCCTGTAGTTACTATGTTGTTTTCTTTGTCTGAACCCCTCCCAGAAGAGGTGCTGTCATAATTGCTATGTAATTAAAGGAGAAAATCCACTTTTCCAGAGAGTAGATGCATCTGTGTCAGCGGGCAGCATATCTATTTTTTTTTTTTTTTGTGGGGTGGGGTGGAGACCACCTAGGGCAAAACATACATCGTGTGCAGCTGCCTGTGATTTGGGGACACAGCTACTCATGTCGTGCGAAAGCTTGGTGGTGACTGTATCGGGTCCAAAATAAAACTTGGCCTAATGGCTTTGCAGCTTTATAAACTCCGAGTCTTAATTTCCTGTCCAATTAAGGCGCGATGAGCTGTGTCAGTAGCATTTCTGAGCCGATTGCAGCATCCAGCAGTGTCAAACCACAGAACTGGAGGATGTCGGTGGGGTTAGATTCTTCAGTGGTGTACTTAACTCCTTGAAGGTGGAACGCTAGTGAAATAAGTGGGAGTCTGAACTTCATTTGTTTCAGATGGCATACCATCGAGCCTTTAGATTGTATTATATTAAAGTGGCATTATTTGTCAGTTGGCAAAAAAGGTAATCATATTGTTTTTAGCTATAATGTAATTCTGACTTCCTTCACCATCAGCGCATGTTTTTATTCCCTCACTTACTTTAAGCCCACTTTTAAGTGCTAGTTTTGTAAGTAATGACTAAGTCCATAAATATAGCATTTATAGTTTTTACAAATCTCTTCCACGAAGGTTACTTTTTGTCTGTACAAATGAGATTCATAGTGGGGGTATATTAGGGTGAGCTTGTGCACATTTCTGATGGTAAACTGCAGAGAACCATGGCAAGATGCTTTATTTTATCATGGTGGATGTTGGAAGAGAACAGAGACCTTAAAAAATAAATAAATAAATAAAATAAAAAAAACAAACACTTCAGAACTGCATATCTCAGTTTAGGAATGAAACAAAATGAAATTAAAAAAATACATTTTTTAACCCAAAAATACATTGTACCTTAACAAAAAACAAACAAAAAACTATGTGATGAATTTTTTTTGTGAACAAATACTGCTACTTTGATTAAAACAATATAGCTTGTAAAAGCCCAGTAATAAATGGTTTACTAAGTCCAAGCCATAGTTTTCAAACAATAATTGTGTTTGATTAAACAGTGTTTGGGGTGTTGGGGAGGAACTTGATAGTTCAATGGTTTTCTTTCCCCTCAAAATGTGTGTTTGTGTGTGTGCGCATGCGTGCACATGTAGTGTGTGTATGTGTGTGTGCATTTATATGCAGACTTGATAGACCGTGAGGCCTGTTTCTGCTGGGAAGTTTTGTATGTATATTCGTGTGTGTATATGTGTGTGTGTGTCTGTGTGTCTGTGTGTGTGTGTATGTGCAAACTGTATGTATGGATGTATGTGTGTGGATTGTGTACTGTATGTATGTTCGTACATGTCAACTGTATGTGTGCTGTATTATGTATGTGTGTAGTCCTTGTGTGCGCATGTGTGCTGTAAGTAGGTGTGTAGTGTGTGCGAATGCACACATGCACTGTATGTGTGTGTGTGGACTGTGTGTTTGTACATGTGTGCTGTATGTATGTATGTAGTATGTATGTGAACATGTGTACTATGTGTAGGTGCGCCGTATGGATATTTGTATACTGTGTGTGTGTGAACTTTTCATGTGTACTGTATGTGTAATGTGTGTGCGTTGTATGTGTTTGTAGACTCTGTGTGTATGCACATGCGCATGTGTAAGTGTACAGTGTGTGCTGTATGTGTACTCTGTGTAGGTATATGTGTGTAGCGTGTGTATTCGCATATGTACTGTATGTAGGTGTACATCTGTAGTGCATGTGTGCTGTATGTAGGTATATGTGTGTAGTGATTGTATACGTAGGTGTATTGTATGTACTTGTGTTGTGTGTCTGCGCGCACATGTATACTGCATTTGTGTCTCTGTGTGTGCGTGCATGTGTGTGTGTGTGTGTGTGTGTGTGTGCACAAATGTGTACTCTGTGTAGTTTGTGTGTGTGTATATGTGAGCATGTGTACTTTATGTAGATGTACGTGTGTATGCACACGTGTACTGTATGTAGGTGTATGTGTAGCGTGTGCATGCATGTGTACTGTATTTATTTATTGCAATCTAGGATTAGAGACTACCTTTGAGCACAGTGTAGCTCATTTACAAAGGTTCCATGTCAGTATTGGGGGGGAGTTTACAAGACAAAGGATAAAGCACAATATCATGTACAGATAATATCAAATACAGAGAACAGCAGTAACAGCACAATACATAGTAAAAATAGGTGATTGCAATTAGATACATAGTTGGCATTCTGGGGACACTAGGCGAAACATGGGCGGTTAATCCCATTTGGAAATAGTAAGGGAAGGAAGAGTTAGGAGATGAAGAGTAGCAGCAGGACAGTGAACAGGGGTGCGGGGGGGATGCAGCCGGACGGCATTGTCAAGCATATTGAGTGAGGCAGGAAGGGATAGACGGGTGAGGGGGCAGACACAGGAGGAGAGGGTGACAGGAGGGAAGGGATGGTGAGGTGTGGGGGGAGGGAGGGAAGATGGGAGGAGGGAGGAAGAAAGGTGCAGAAAACAGTCAGGGGCATAGTGGGTGAGTTAGTGGGGCAGAGTGGAAGGGTGAGGACATGAAAGGTAGTGGGAGAAGGTGGGAGAGGTGACTGAGCAGGGGAGGAAAGATGCAGCCAGGGGCCTTGTCGAGGAGGCTGGAGAATGCAGGGTGCCAGATGAGGTGCAAGTCGCACGATTTAATTAAAGCAGGTACACTCACTTTCCTTTGAGATGTGCAGATGCAGGAGACGCTTGAACTGGGTAAGTTGAGGTATGCTAGTCAGTTCACAGCTCAGGCCATTCATCCAGTTAGGAGCTCTGTAGAGGAAGAATCGCTGGCATTGGGTGGCCCGAACCCTAGGAACGTGAAAGAGTTCAGAGACAGAGGACTGGGTGTGACGCGACATTTGAGATTTTGATAGAAGATTGACGATGCCCATTGGCAGAACTCCAAGCAACACTTGCTTGGCAAGTATACACGAGTGGTACTTGATGTGGTCTTGCAGTGTGAGTCACCCGGTTAGGGCGAATAGATCACAAGTGTGGGTGAGGTGGCCGGCACCAGTGATAAGTCTACTGGCTTTGTTTAGGGCAGCATTTAGTCTTTTTTAGAGATGTGGTTGGGGCAGCTCCATATATGACCAAGCCATAGTCAGTAACGGATAGTACCGAGCTGAGGACTCCAAGTTTAAGTGCTTCTGGGGTCAGACTTCTTCTGTGTCTGTAGAGCAGTCCTAGTTTAGCATTTACATTTTTAACAATATTATCAATGTGTGGCTCGTAGGTAAGGTGGCAGTCCAGGGTTACTCCAAGGTATTTGAAATGCTGGATTTGTTCAAGGGGCTTCTTGGTTATTTATTCATTTTTTTTTTTTTTATATTCTTTATTTATCAAGTCTGTATTACAGCTGTCATACACTTATTCCGTATTATCATCTCATATAATATACATTTGCAGTGGAGACATGTTTATACATAAGTGAGGAGTTATATAGAATTCTAAATATTTAGACAACAATTTCACCTTTTCAGGGGATAAAAGCATCATCTAGCGGGGAGATATAACACACCCAAGGCCTCCAGTACAATTCAAATTGAGAAGTGCGGTCTGTCCTGCTTGCTATTAACCTTTCCAGATAATAAATCTCAGACATTATGGAATGCCGGTGTGTCAAGGTAGGAATAGTGGGTGTCCGCCAAAGGCGGGTTATCACCTTTTTTGCTGCAGCTAAATATAGATACAGTAAACTCTTTTTCGGGGGAACAAAACCATCCTCCCCAATATATAAAAGAATCATTTGATTTGTTAAGACAAAAGGCAGGGTCAATTAAAAGTTGAAGGCTCCTAGAGATGTCAGCCCAGTAGTGGGAAACCTTTGGGCATAAACAGAATGTATAAGAGATATTAGCCCTCTTTTGTCCACCCTTTCTCCAGCACCCCCAAAACTTTCTGAAAGAAATTTGGTCAGTTTATCTGGAGAAATAAAAAATTGCATACAACATGTCCAAATATATTCACACAAGTAAGGGGCTTGTGAGACCTTCATGGAGAAGTTAATTGGTTCTGTCCATTTATTCAAAAGAAATCATAGTGTTTCATTCTTTGTTCCATCTGACCAAGACATTTCTAGTGGTCTCCTTCCAGTGATCCCTGAGGGATTGGTACAGAAGGCCAATTAGATGTGTGTGCCACTTTCCCTCAGTTGCCTCAATAATCAATGTCATAAAATCTGGAAGCGGGGAGGGTAAAGCTGCTCGATATGGGCCCTGACTCTGCAAGAACGAGAGAGTCTGTAGATATCTAAAATGGTGTGTGAAAGGAAGTCCAAATCTCGCCTGTAATGTGGCAAAGGGAATTACTCCATGTGAATCTAAAAATTGGTATATCATAGATAAGCCCATTCTGTGCCATTCCTCATATGTGTGATCTAACCAAGGTGCAGTAAATTGGTTTTCCTTAGCTACCAGTCGAAAGAAATAACCTCCGCTATCCTCTGGTCAGCCCTCACCTCGTACCATACCCTTAAAGTATTACGTGTTCCCCAAGAAAAATCCTTGAAACGTGGTGTAAAATCCAATGAGGCAAATAAAATTGGGAGAATATCGTATAAATCATTCAAAGTAAATTCTATAAACTTCCATGGGGGTGTAATATGTCGATTAAGCCAAACCAGAACAACCATGCATGTCACTGCCCTATGATATTCTTTTAGGTTTGGGAGGTTTAAACTACCCTTAGCAATAGGTAATTGCGATAATGACCATCTGATCCTCGGGTGTTTGCCCACCCACAGAAACCTAGAGGGTATTCTGTCCCATGAACAGAAATAAAACTTAGAGGGTATCAAGGGTAAAGTTTGAAAAAAATATAAAATCTTAGGGAACACTGTCATACGAATAGCTTGTATGCATTGATAAAATGATAAAGACAGGTGAGCCCATTTTCCAATTAACTGTTCTATATTTAACATTAAAGGCTCTAAATTTAAGAGCTCCAGAAGGTCCAGATCCTTAGGAATAGAGACCCCCAAATATTTAAGTTTATTATTTCTCCATCTAGCCGGAAGCTGTGTTCTTAATCTTTGAGATGGAACAAAGTTGAGGGCCATAATCTCTGTTTTTTGAATATTGATTTTGTATCCGGCTATATCCGAAAATCGCTCAACTACCTGTAAGGTGGCCGGAACTGAGACCTCAGGTTCCAACAGGGTCAACAGTACATCGTCTGCGTACAATGAGAGAACAAATTCTCTCCCTCCCAGAGGTATCCCTTGAATGTTAATATTTTGTCTTATTGCTTTGGCCAGTGGCTCGATATATAAGGCAAACAGGAGTGGCGATAGTGGGCAACCCTGCTTCGTCCCCCTCCCCAGTGGGATTCTGGCCGAGAGCTGTCCATTCACCTTAATTTGGGCCTTTGGGGTGGCATAAATTCTCTGCAATAAAGAGACAAACTCCTCGGGGAAAACCAAACCTAGTGAGGGCCTTCCAAAGAAAGCACCAACTGACCTGATCGAATGCCTTTTCGGCACCCAAACCAATAAAAACACTCGGAATTTGTCTCTGATTAACATGGACAAGTAAATGAATGGTTTTGAGGGTATTATCCGGAGTCTGTCATGACTGGACAAACCCCGACTGGTCTGAATTTACCAAATCAGGGATCATATATTCAATCGTATGTGCCCATATAGCCATAAACAACTTATAATCTACATTTAATATGGATATTGGCCTGTAAGATGTTACCAATTCAGATGGCTTGCCTGGCTTCAATATAGGAGAGATATTTGTATAGTCCCATGAGGGTGGTGGGGTATCTCCCTCCTGTATCTCGTGAAATGTCTTAACTAGCACTGGAGCCAGTTGTTTATAAAAAGTTTTATACCACTCGGCAGGCATCCCATCCGGTCCCGGGGTTTTTAATGTTTTGCTATCTGAGACCACTCTTTTATGTTCCTCTAATCTAATTGGGGCCTTCAAACTTTCTGTCATTTCTACAGTCAAGTGGGGAAGGGTAAAAGATTGGAAACAATCCTCCACTTTAAAAAGGTCTGGGGTTACCGAGGCAGTATATAGCTGGGAGTAATATTTCTTAAAGCATTCCATTATTTGTTCTGTACGAGTGATTCGATATCTGGACATTGGATCTATTAAGTGAGAGATGTGTGTGGAACCTCTGCCCTCTCAGTCTGCCAGCCAGGCGTCGAGCCCCTTTTGGACCTCCCTCATACCCGTAAGATTTTAAATAAAATAAGTCTTGTTGAGTTTTCTCATCTATAAGTTTCTGAAGACTAGCCTTGATTTGGTTTATCTGTAGCCTAGTCTCCTCACTTACTGGGGTGCGAGTCTGTAGTTCTCCCAGTTCACTGTGGAGTTTAGTATATTGGTGTTCCCATTTTTTTCCCGTGCTGCAGCATATGCTATAATCTCCCCCGTACCACCGCCTTGACCGTATCCCATAAAATGGATGCAGAAACCTGTGACCCAGAATTCTCAGTGACCACCTGGGCAATTTTAGCACTAAAGCTATCTCGAAAGACCTTGTCTTTTAGGAATGAAGTATTCAGGCGCCACCCCGTGGTTGATCTAGGTATTTTAAGATCTAATTTTAAGAATAAAGGAAAGGGGAATGGTCTGAAAGAAATCTAGGGCCAATAGTCAGGTCATGTAAATAATCTGTATGTTCCTTTGAAATAAAAAAATAGTCCAGTCTAGAATGAGTGTTATGTCGGGGGGAATAAAATGTATAGCCCCTTGAGGAGGAAAAAAAAATCTCCAAACATCTGTCAAACCCAAGGTCTTCAGGTTAGCACAACAACATTTCAGTGCAGTTGAGGTTCTCTGTCTGTGTGTAGAGGATGAATCCAACTGCAGATTCAGGGTGAGGTTAAGGTCGCTGCCCATTATCAAACAGCCCTGGAGATTATCTATTAATTTCCCAAAAAATCCCTTCAGAGCTGCCACAGGCATCACTGGGGGGAAATACACATTTACCAAAGTAATCAATTTCCCAGTAATGTACCCATTAAAATGATTTACCGTCCTTGAGGGTCAATAAATTGAGAGGACAAATGAAAAGGAGAGGTCCAGGGACTCATCACCGCCACTCCACGGCACTTCCCCTTAGGGAAAGACGAGGCAAAGATCTGGAAGCGGCCCCCCCCCCCCATGATAATGTGGAATGTTCATTTTCTGTCAAATGAGTGTCCTGTAGATAAACAAGATCATTCTGATGTTTTGTTAAGTTTTGAAAGAGTCTAGCTCTTTTAATCGGATTATTTAATCCATTTATATTAAGAGACAATGCCCTAATTATTTGGGACATCGTTTTAGATTATTTAGAAGGTAAAGACCTCACCAATACATCCCATCCTATCAAAATGACCCTATTAGATATTAAACTCCCTAATTTATGATAGATTAACACCAAGTTCAATAATTCTCCCCAATTATAATTTCTGTTATCAAGTAAATCTCCAAAATGCCCATTTCTCCAACTGTAAACGTATTCTAACATTTCTCTAGTGTTACTATTAAGTGTACGTTCCTGCTGTAGCTGAACTGCATATTGGAGGAACTGTTCAACCATTTTCTTAAAATTATATAAACTAAATTCAGTAGTTAAATCAAACTGTGTTAACTGTACTTTGGGGAATAAACACCCCCTGAACATCATAACTATTTACATCAGCTGTGACTTCCAAGGTAGGGGAGAGTGTTGTCCAACTCCCTAGTCGTGCCTCCCGAGGAACAGGAGGAAATACGAGTGCTATGAGCTCTCGGGCCTCCAGAGGGTACAAGTTCCCTCTATTACGAAAACAAAAAACAAACAAAATACAGGCAGTAGTTCAAAAATCCACCCAAAAAATCCTTCTGTCCTTCAAAATCAAATATAAGCCTGCAAACCTGATGGCGTTAGCAGGTCCCCATCCGCTATCATTGTAATGTAAATTATTTTAAACATTAGGTTATTCCATTATTATGAATTTACTTCCAACAGTTTAAACCTTAAGGCCCCCTCTCTCCACTCCTGCACTCTTCTTAATGCACAAAGTAAGGAAGAATTATACATAGATATTCCCCCTCCCTCCCAATCCTCTAGTACTTATCAAGCTAAAAAAAAAAAATCAGTCTAAACCACAGGCCTGAATGTCCAAAGGAACGCCTCAGTAGCAGGAGGATAGAGGGAGCTCAGTTGCTAAGCCTCCAAAAAGAGTCAATTCTCTAAGTGGCTCAATCCTTCTGGTTTTGGTCAGGTTCTGCCACATGCAGATCGGCGGAACATCGCAAGACGGCTTTTCAGATTTTCAGGTGTCAAATCTCCACTGTCAGCTGCTTCCACGCTCCATGACAGTTTGCCACCTAGATATCTTCGGGGATAGCGGAGGATTCCTCTCGGCCCTCTTCTTGATCTGGATGCCCAGCTTAAGCAGCTCCTCCCTGACCTCCTCAGCCGAATAAAATTCCCTTCTGCCAGATGGAAGCTGCACCAGCAAACGAGCCGGGTAAGGGGTAGTGAATTTAATCTTGGCCTCTTTCAATGCTGGGAGTATGTCTGCATAAGCCCTTCTGTTCTGCATGGTTTTGGGTACATAGTCATTATCTAAATATATACGTGTTTGGCCATAAAAGATCTTTACTTTACGCCATGCTGTAGTCGGAACTTTTTCCTTCACAGTATAACTGAGAAACCGGAGTATGATGGATCGTGGTCTGGCCTTCGGGTTAGTGGGACGTGGGCCCAGCGCCCTATGCACTCACTCCAGCTCCAACGGCATGTCTTGGGGCAGCTCCAAGGCCGTTTTCAGGACCGTGATTATAAAGTCTATAAGGTCATGGCCCTCCTCCGATCCCTCAGGAATACAGTAGACCCTTAAGTTCTTACAACGGGCCCTATTTTCGGCATCCTCTTGTCTCGATTGGAGTAAAGTGTACTGATTCTGCAACTTCTGGACAGAATCCTCTAGGTCATCTATTCTGTTTTTGGCCACTGTTAGCTGCCTTTCCGTGGTATCAGTGCGTTGTTCAAGATTGGCCACATCTCTTCGCAGTTCACTATACATTTCTTTAATTTCAGCCCTGAAGGAAAGTAGCTCTTTGTATATTGTGTCAAGCTTCACCCGTTTGTTTGTTTTTTATTTTATTACAGGATCGGGTGACTGTGTCGGACGGTTCCGTCGTTGAGAACGAAAGCTCAGAGTCTGAGGGCTTCTGGGCCGACATCTCGGTCGTCGTAGAGGTGCTCCTAATTACTGCTGTTTGAAATTGAACAATGTTAAATCGTCTAGATATTATTTCCTGCAGTTCTTGACAGATTTTCAGTAACCTCCGACACAAAACTCTGTAGGTGCAGGTAAGATAGCTGAGAGGGGCTGCGGAGCTCGTTGTTAAACCGCCATCTTGGCTGCAGGCTCAACCGGAAGTCTCTCCTTGGTTATTTTTAACTGTCAGGGCATGAGACCTGTGTTTATGGTGGGAGGATGAGAACAGCATACATTTTTATTTATTTTTTTGTAGTTTAGAACTAGCTTGAGGGATTGGAGCCATTTTTCAACTTCAAGGAATCCATGCTGTAGGTTGTCTTCAAGCATGGTGGGATACGGGTGACCTGAAAAGATGACAGTGTCATCTGCATATAGGAGGGTCCTTAACTGACAGGCATTTGGTAGGTTGTTTAGGAAGATACTAAACAGAAGGGGTCGCAGGATGGACCCTTGGGGTACGTGTGATCTGATAGAGCGCAGTTCCAAGATGGTATTTGAAATCTTCACCCTCTGTGACCTGTCGGTAAGGTAGCTGCTGAACCATTGTAGTGCTCTAGGTGAGAGACCAATCTTTGCCAGTTGGTCAAGGAGGAGTTTATGATTCACTGTGTCAAAGGCCTTTGTAAGGTCTATGAAAACTGCTTCTACCAGACTGCTATTGTCGATGGATTGTTGGATGAAGCAAGTGAATTCTAGCAGAGCTGTAGTCGTGCTATGCTTTTTCCTAAAGCCGTGCTGCTGTGTGCATTGCAGGGAGTACTTATCAAGATAGTCCACAAGCTGGTTGGTTACTATGTGTTCCAGAACCTTTGACAGTGGAGGTAGGATGGATATTGGTCTGTAGTTGCTAGGTTTCGTGCGATCACCTGATTTGTGCACTGGCATGATCAGTGCGGATTTCCAGACTTCTGGGAACTGGGACAGAGTGAGGGATAGGTTGAGTATTTTGGTTATAGGCAGGAGAACCTCTTCTAAGGCAAGTGTGATAAGTTTGAGGTCCAGCAAGTTCCCACTTTGTCTGGTTTTCCCCAGTACTTTAGATAGCAGTTTCCTGAGCTGGGTGGCAGAGACCTGTTTGAAGGAGAACGGAGGGTGGTCAGGCTTCTCTGCATCCAAACACAAGGCAGCCGATGAAGGAGCATCTTCAAAGAAGTTTTTTGGGAGGACCTGAAGGCAGTATTAAAAGTATTTGCAATAGAGAGAGGGTCAGTAATGGGATTGCCTTCAAGATTTAACATAGTCGGAGAGACCTGCTGTTCTTTGCCCCTGATATCTTTTATGTTCGCCCAGAATTTCCTGTTGTCACCCCAGGAGTTTGACAAGCTCTTAATGGTGGTTTTGTTTTGCATGACGAATCGCCCTTGTACAGGCATTTCTATCCGCTTTGTACACCTGAGAGTCATGCTGCCTCCCTGTTGACTTGGCAGTGAGCCAGAGCTGGTCACGTTGTTTCATTTTGGTAACGAGTTCTGGTGAGATCCAGGAGTTAATAGTTCCACGGACCCTCATCTTTCTAAATGGTGCATGCGTGTTGCAGGCCGTATTAAAAACCTTGATGAAGTGATCAAGAGCAACATTGATGTCACTGACAGAGTCCAGGAGGGATCAGTCCTGGGATTGGAGTTGGTGCTTTAGTAGATCCAGATGCCCACGTTTTAACATTCGGTTGTAGATGGTTAGGGATGGTGGGGGTAAGTGGAATTTATTTGACCAGCTACATGCGATAGGGGAGTGCTCACTGATGGAGTCAGGGTGAACTCTCACATTAGAGATGCGATTTGGGTGACTTGATATGATCCAGTCAGTGGTGGTGCTAGCACCTGTTTTATGGTTTATCCTGGTGGGTGCGCTGATGAGTTGAGTGAGGTGTAGGGATGCATGTGTACTGTATGTCTACAGGTGGGGTTTAAACTTGTGAAGGGGGAAGGATCAAAAAAGGGGTAAGAAAAGACAAGAGGGGTGTTCCCTCTGTAAGTTGGCCTGCTAGCTAGCAGGCCACCAACTTGTTCATGCTTCAAACTCTGACACACACTGACTAATGAGTCACACTACAGCTCTGATAGCCAGGGGGTCTATGCTGCTGCGAGAGTTCCATATGCAAATCAGCTCCCCCTGGTCAGCCAAGATTAAGCACAGAATGCTGAATTGCACACTACAAGGATTTTATCTTTTTTTGTTTGCTACCCGTACCTACCTACACTACACTGAAGAGGTTCTAGTAACCCCAGGGGAACCCGGGTGTTACACTGGTAAGAGTGGTGCAGCCGTGTACCAAAAGACCAATAAAGGTGGAACAGTGACAGAATGGGTACTAGGATTGGAAACGCAGCTTCTGTAGAAAATATGGGCTTGCAGGTTCAAGGCAGTTCTCCTTTAAGTTGATGTATACCGTATGTGAGAGAAATGGGAAGGAAGGAGTTAATGACTTGAATTTTTGGCTGGTAATTTTTTTTTTTAGCAGTCTGGGGGGAAAAAAAACAACGCACTGGGATTCCACTGCCCAGCAGCATGGAGATGAGGTGTCATCCAGGTTGTGAATCTTAGAATGACCAAGAGGGAGGAGTGCGCCTACACACATACACAGAGTTAAAGGGGTTGGACCACTCAGATATAAGCTGGATGGGAAATTGATTTAATTGGATATCTGTAAGGCTGTTTAAACTGATAGGAACAATTAAATACATGGTAAATGCTTGGTGCATTCAAAGGAGGACAACATAGAAACATAGACTTTGACGGCAGATAAGGACCGCTTGGCCCATCTAGTCTGCCCATTTCCCTACCTACAGGATAGGCCGTAGATCCTAGTTAACCAACAGCCTATTTCTTCCTACCCCCCACAAGAATTGCCTTATGTCTGCCCCATGCATTCTTGAATTCTCACACAGTTTTAGACCCCCTCCTCAGGAAGGCTGTTCCATGCATCCACTACCCTCTCTGTGAAATAATACTTTCACATTGCCCTGAACCGCCTCCTTCTATCTTTAAATTGTGTCCCCTTGTTCTTGCAAGTCTCTTTTTCTGAAAGATGCTACCCTCTTGGACTTTGTTGATTCCACTGAGGTACTTAAAAGTTTCTACCATGTCCCCCCTCTCCCTTCTTTCCTCAAGGGTATACATATTAAGCTCATTTAGTCTCTCCTCATACGGCTTCTCTTGCAGACCCTGCACCATTTTAGTTGCCCTCCTCTGGACTGCCTCTATCCTGTCTATGTCCTTACGGAGATGGGGTCTCCAGAACTGGACACAGTACTCCAGATGGGGTCTCACCAACTGTCTGTACAGAGGGATAACAACTTCCTGTTTTCTGCTGCTGTTGCCTCTCCCATACATCCCAGTATACCCCCAGCCCTCCTACTGCCTTCTCACATTGCTTGCTAACCTTAAGGTCATCTGATATGATTACCCCAGGTCCCTTCCTTTTTCTTGTTGTTACTACCTCCCACCCATTGTGTATTCTTCCCTGGGTTCTTGTTTCCCAGGTGCATTATTTTGCACTTCTTTGCATTGAATCCAGCTGCCATACTTGACCATTCCTCCAACCTTGCCAAGTCCCTTTTCATCCTTTCCACGCCCTTGTGTATCAACCCTGTTGCAGATCTTTGTGTCATCTGCAAAAAGGCATAGTTTTCCTTCCAGTCCCTCTGCAATGTCACTGATGAAGACATTAAAAAGGACTGGACCCAATACTGAACCCTGCGGTACCCCACTAGTAACCGCCCTTTCTTCAGAGTGGACTCCATTTACAATTACCTTCTGTGTCCTGTTGTGCAGCTAATGTTTTACCCAGGCTACCACCCTGGGACCCACTCCCAGGCTGGTTAATTTGACTATTAATCTTTTGTGTAGGACTGTGTCAAATGCCTTGCTAAAGTCTAGGTAGGCCATGTCCACAGCCCCTCCCTGGTCTACTACTTTGGTCACCCAGTCAAAGAAATCTATTAGATTCGTCTGACATGACCTTCCGCTGTGAATCCATGCTGCCTTGGGTCTTGGCTCCACTGACCTCTAGGTACTCAACTATTCTTTCCTTCAGAAGTGACTCCATCACTTTCCCTACCACAGAGGTCAGACTGACAGGTCTGTAGTTTCCTGCCTCTGTCTTGCTTCCCACTTTTGTGAAGGGAATCACATCCGCCTTCCTCCAGTCCTCTGGTACCACACCATCCTCCCATGATTTATTAAAAAGAGTAGCCAGTGGTTTCACTAGTTCCTCCCTTAATTCTTTTAGA
Source organism: Neoceratodus forsteri (assembly GCA_016271365.2). Classification (NCBI taxonomy): domain Eukaryota; kingdom Metazoa; phylum Chordata; order Ceratodontiformes; family Ceratodontidae; genus Neoceratodus; species Neoceratodus forsteri. The sequence continues at coordinate 1,101,199,127 of CM028135.1, read as the reverse complement.
ATTCTGGGGTGAATTCCATCAGGACCCATTGCTTTGTGCACCTTCAGCTTTAGGAGTTCTTGCAGAACCCTTTCTTCTGTGAAAGGACTGGGATCGACCCCCCCTATCAAGAGTGCTTCTGTTAATTGGATTAGGCACTTCCCCCTCCTCTTTTGTGAATACTGAGCAGAAATATTCGTTCAGTATCCCTGCTTTTTCACTGTCCCCCTCTGCCCACCCACCGTTCATTCTATTCAGCCTCACTATCCCTCCCTTTGTCTTTCTACACTCGCTGATGTACCTATAAAAGGTTTTATCCCTTTCTTAACTGAGTTGGCTATCTTTTCTCAGTTTGGGCCTTTGTTCTGACTTCCTCCCTGCTTCCTTCTGCCTTAACTGGTACAGCTCTCTGTCCTGCTCCTTCTGTGTTTCCTTATACTCCGAATGCCATCTTTTTCTTCCTGACTTTCACAGCCACCTCTTTGAGAACCATAGTGGCTTTTTCTTCGTTTGATTTGTTTATTTGCTTCACACAAGGCTTGTTGCCTCTGTGATGGCAGTTTGATGATTCTCCATTGTTGCTCCACCTCCTTCTAGCCTGTTTGCTAGTGCTTGAGGCACTCTCCCATCTTGCCAAAGTCAGCTGTCCTAAAGTCCAGTACCCTCACTTTTGTATGGCTTGACTCTGTAGCTGAGTTTAATGTGAACCACACTGTTTGATGGTCACTTGTCCCCAGATGGCAACCCACTTCTAGATCTGAATCCTCTCACTGCCCCCATTTGAGATGCGGGGTCTAAGATTGCTCCCTCCATGAGTGGGTTCTGAAACTAGCTGTCTAATGCCTGCCACCTGTAGGGCATCAAGAATGGCCCTGCTCTTGGATGTGGCTGCAGCAAATGTGCTCCAGTTAACATCTGGCATATTCAGGTCTCCCATCAATAGTATCTCCCCTTTCTCTGCCATTCTAAGAATGCCTTCTATCATATCCTTGTCCATTCCCTCCCCCTGACATGGGGGTCTGTACACAACCCCCTGTGCGGATTGTGGTGCCCTTTCCAGTCTCCAAGGTGACCCACAGTGCCTCCTCTCCTCCCTGTTTACTCTTTTGCTCAGTTGCTTTTATCCCTTCCTTTACATAGAGAGCTACTCCTCCCCCTCTTCTCCCCTGCCTGTCTCTCCTGTAGGTTATGTACCCTGGTAAGTTAACATCCCAGTCATGGTTCTCTGTGTACCATGTTTCTGTGACTGCTACGATATCCAGGCATCCCTCTTCCATCAAGGCCACCAGCTCAGGGAGCTTGTTGCCCAGACTACGGGCATTGGTACTCATTACCCTCCATTTCCTGATGGCCTTACTCCTTTTTGCCCCATCCCTGTCCTTCTTGCCTTTGTCACTTTCTCCATTTACCCCTGCCCTTCTCCCTATAGACACCTCTATGTTGGTGTTTGCCTTTTACTACGTGATTGACTGGGGGGCTGGGATTTTCTCCTTTCAGTGCCTCCCCCTTGGCTAGTTTTAAAGCTTGCCAATGAAGCATTTAAACTCTATCACCTAGATCCTGTTCCTCCCAGACAGATGCAGCCCATCATGCCAGTATAGGCTTGCATCACCCAGGTGGACCCCAGTCCCCAATGAAGCCAAATCCTGAGCTCCACACCAGTTTTCAACCACTGATTGAATCCCATGGTGTTAGAACACCTAACCTCTCCTATGCCATAGATGGGCAGCACCTCCCGAGAAGGTTACCGTGCGTGCTATGACTAAGGCCCCTCCCAATTCCACAAACTCTTCCTGCACTTCTCTAATCCTTTCTTAGCCAGGTCATTTGTCCCTAGGTGGACAATGACATCCAGCTCCCTCCCTGTGCAGCTGCTCCGCAATCCCTGGATTCGCTCCCTGTCCCTCCAAGCCATGGCACCAGGCAGGCACCTACCTCCCTCCCTTCCTCCCCAGGTCTACCTTCCAACAATGGAGTCCCCACCAGGGTTGTTTCCTTCCCTGCAGGGTCCCCTGCCACCCTCCTGTGGGTCTCCTTTGGAGGTTCCAGCATCCTCCTTGGTCTCCACTGTGGGTGCCTCCATAGAGAACCACACTTTGCCAGAATGGCATAGGGTGTGGAGAGAGGTACAGCTGGAGGGATCGCCTCTGTTCCACCACCCTCACCCTCCCTGGGCCCACTGTGGTCCAACCGCCCCTCTTTCTTGGCAACCTCTGAGGCAACGGCAGTGGCACTGGTGGTCTCTGGATGGAAGAGGAGGTCCCACAAATCCTGGTCAACTCAGCCTGGAGATGAGCAACCTCCTCCCTCAGCCCAGAGAGGTGCCTGCAGATGGGACAACACCACATCCTCCAGAACGTCTCCCGGAAGATTGCTGCTCCACAGCCACTGCACTGCACCACTCCAGTCATGTCTTATTTCTGGCACCTTAACTGTTTTCAATCCTTACTCTTTCCTCTGTTTTTTTTTTCTCTCTCTCCTTACTTTCTGCCTGTGTGCCCTTTAAGCTCCTGATTGTCCTGTTCTGAGACAAGAATATCCTATATTTCTCAGTGGACCACTTACTTGCTCAGAGGCAGACCTCCAGCAGCTAGAGGGGGCCAGAGAGCTACTCCTGCCCTTCTAGGATGGTGGGTCTTTGGTGGTTCTGTGATTACTCACTTCCTGCTCCCAAACAGGAAGTTCCTGTTGTCAGTCAAATCCTGTGCCTATAAAATTGAACTAGCTTTGGGTGGGACGGAAGGAGGGCTATATAGTCCCAGCAGAGAAGTCCAGTCACACAGCAGTCCTTTCTCCTGGTGTCTTCTGCCAAGATATTAGCAGAATCTTTCTAAGGCAGTCTTTAAATGTAGCTTCCTTCTAGCTAAGCCACTCCCCCTACTTACTAGATCTTTCTACCAGTAATTTAAACCTCACAGCAGTTAAGTCCTTTCAATCACCTGATATTTACACCTATAACTGTTCAGATACCCATTCAGTTCAGTTAACCCAGACAGACACACACACACTTTTTTTTGTTTTGTATGTTAGTTTTTTTTACCCTAAATTAAAGGTCCAAGTACAAAAGTTCTTCTACTTTAGTCCCAGCAGAGAAGTCCAGTCACACAGCAGTCCTTTCTCCTGGTGTCTTCTGCCAAGAATTACATACTCAAAAGGAGACTATGAAAAGGGCAGAAAGACAGTTACAGGGAAAGTTCTGCTGGGGATTATATTCGAGAGGTTAAGCTGTGAGCCTGCTCCTCCAGCTACATAGGTCCATGGGAGCTAAGTAGATAAGCATAGGAATTCAGTTCTTGACAAGCGTAGCACAGGGGTAAGAAGAATAGCACATCTTAGTTAATAGCCTTTTTCCTTTTGTCATCTGTTATTTAAAAACATTTGTTTACTTTTCCTGTAACTTTTATTTACTTGTGTTTAAATATATATATTCTGTAATGCAACTTTGACTTTCGTTAAGTAAAGAGCTATTTATTTACTCAACAGTTATGGCTGTGATTTAAATTATTTCTAAGGTATTTTATAGTTTCCACTGGCTGAGGCAAACTCTGTTTAACATCCGCCACCCTGTGGAGGGGTTATGGGATAACAGATGGACCAGATGCCGAACTTCAAGTTCAACACACAATCTCTCTGTGATGTTTATTCAAAATGCAGGAGATATGAACACACGAAATTTGCCAGTAGATAAAGGCCTAGAGGTCTATCAAGTCAAGTCGAATGTGCAGCTAGCACCCCTTATTCTGCAGCTGGCCCTCCCTTCCACCCTTCCCCTCCATTGACCCTCCTACTTGTCCTGTCCCATCCTCTTTTGAAGCAGTCCACTGTTCTACTGCATACCACTTCTGCAGGTAACACATTCCACCCAGCTACCACCCTCTCTGTGTAAAAAAAAAAAAAAAAAGTATCTCCTCATCTCCCTCCTGAACCTTCCTCCTTCCAGTCTCATCATATGGCCTTTGGTGTCCCTCCCCTTCCTTACTTTGAACAGCCCCTCTGTACCTGTCTTGTTTATTCCTTTCATGTACTTAAAGGTTTCAGTCATGTCCCTCCGTCCCTCCTCTCCTCCAGCGAGTATATGTTCAACTCCCTCAGCCTCTTCCCGTATGTTAAGTCCCCCAGCCCCTTGATCATCTTTGTCGCCCAGCGCTGCACCCCCTCCAGTAACTTAATGTCCCTCTTCAGATATGGGCGCCAGTACTTCATGCAGTACTCCAGGTGTGGTCTAACTAATGACCTATACAGTGGCAGAATCACCTCTTCTTTCCTCAAGGATATACCCCTTGCAGTGCAACCCAGCATTTTGTTGGCCTTTGTAGCTGCCTTCCAACATTGTGCTAAGTTGTTCATTGACCCTGTATTGAGCACCCCCAGATCTTTCTCCTCGTCTGTCTTGGCTAGCTGCACTCCCTCCAGCTGGTAACTCCTTCTTGGGTTCTTCACTCTAAAATGTAGCATCTTGCACTTTTTGGCATTAAATCCCAGTTACCAGGTTTCAAGCTTTGCCAGATCATCCTGCAACCCCTGCCATCCCCCTAGGCCATCCACCACCACTCCCATCTTGGTATCATCAGCAAACAGACTGATCTTGCTCTTGATGTCCAATGATGTGTCTGCAATGAATATCCCAAACAACACTGGTCCCAACACCGAGCCCTGTGGAACACCGCTCGTCACTACCCTTGCGTGTGGGAGCTCCCCACCCACCATCACCCTCTGTTGCCTTCCCTGAAGCCAGTTCCCTGCCCATCTCACCAGCTTTGCACCCGGCCCTGTGCCTTCTAACTTGCTTCCTAGCCTCCCATGTGGCACAGAATCGAATGCCTTACTGAAGTCCAGATACAGGCCATCCACTGCATGGCCCCTGTCCATTTGCCTAGTTACTCAATCATAGAACTCCACCAGGTTGGTTTGGCAGGATCTGCCACATATGAAGCCATGCTGTCTGCTGTCCTGTAGTCCTTTGGCCTCTATGAGGGCCACCAGCCTCTCCTTCAGGATAGTCTCCATCAGCTTACCCACGATGGATGTGAGGCTCACCGGTCTGTAGTTCCCTGGTTCATCCTTGGGGACACTCTTGTGGAAGGTCACCACATGAGCCATCCTCCAATCCTGAGGTACACACCCTGAGTGTAGTTAGGCATTAAATAGGTCCGTCAAGGGTCCCACAAGGACCTCTGCCAGCTCCTTCAGTACCCTGGGGTGGATGCCATCTGGGCCTGGTGCCTTATCCATCCTCAGTGCCTTCAAACCCTTCCGAACTCTGTCCTCCATGATTTCCCCGTCTGTCACCCCCTCACCCCTGTTCTTCCATTCCTCCCCACTTAGGTATCACCCCACTCTTCTCCTTAGTAAATACCGAGCAGAAGTAATTATTTAGCCCTTCTGCCTTATTGCATCCTGCTTCCACCCAACCCCCTCCTTCCTAATCCTTACTATGTGGTCCTTACAGCTCCTTTTCTCCTTGGTGTAACTAAAGAAGTCCTTCTCTCCCTTCTTAATGCCTTGTGCCAGCCTGAGCTCCGTAGATGCTTTTGCTCCCCTTACTGCCCTTGTCACCTCCTTCGATTCCGTGAGGTACTCCTCTCTCTCCTCCCCCCTCCCTGTTTTTTTGCACCTCCTAAAGGCAACTCTTTTCTTCCTTACCTTTTCCATGACCTCCTTGCTCAACCAGCTCATCTTCTTAGCCCTAGCCTTCTTGCTCTGGGCCTTGCAGCAGGTTTTGGTTGCCTCCACTATCCCCAGCTTTATGAGCTCCCACCTCTGGTAAGTGCCCATACAAGGTTGAATTCTAGCCAGGTACCCTTTTACCACTTCCCCCTTCCTCCCAAAGTTGGCCCTCCTGAAGTCCAGCACTCTTGTGCCAGATTCCACTCCTTCCTTGCCCATATCCAGTGTGAACCATACAGAGTGGTGTTCACTCCCTGACAGCTGTTCTTCCACAGTAAGTTCTCTCACAAACTCCCCATTTGCTAGCACAAGGTCATAGGTATTCCCTAACCTGGTTGGTTCACTGACCATTTGCTGCAGGAAGCTGTACTGGAAGGCATCCAGCAGTACCTGCTCCTTTCTGTTCCTGGTTGTTGGAGTACTCCAGTCCACTCCTGGCAAGTTGAAGTCCCCCACAATCACCACACTACCCTTCTCACAGGTCCTCCTGATCTGTCCTGCTAGTTCCCTGTCTAACTCCTCTGTCTGAGAGGGCGGCCTGTACACCACTTTTATTCTGAGAATCCTGTTCTTGGAATCCTGGATTTGTATCCAAAATGACTCCATACTACCCTTCTCCTCTTCATCCCTTACACACTTCAGTCCGTCCTTCACATATAGTGCCACCCCCATCCTTTTCTAATCACTCTATCCCTACGAAATAACCTGTATCCAGGTACAGACAGGTCCCAGTCATTGTATTGGGTGGCCCATGTTTCTGTGATGATTGCAATGTCCACCTCTCCCTCTGCTATGAGCACCTGTAATGCTGCAGTTTTCCTCCCAAGGCTCCTAGCATTAAGGGTAACCACCTTCCACCCTCCCCCCCCATCCTGCCCTCCTTTACTAGCATCACCAATAGTACTTGCCATTTGTCCTTTGTCACTGTTATGGGGGGGCTAAGCTCATATGGTTTCCCAGCCTGTGGTCTCTGCATGACTCTTGCCCACTTGCCACCCCCCACTCCTAGTTTAAATTCCCAACTTCCTCTATGTACTCCTCCATCCTCTGTTTCAACACTTTCTTTCTTTCCCTCCTCACTCAAGTGTAGTCTGTCCTTGGCATAGAGACTACTGTCCTCCCAGGTCCCTCCCCACTCCCACCCCCAACAGCCCATACCCTTTAGCATGACACCAGGCTCTTAGCCATCTATTAAATTCCTCTATTCTCAGCTTTCTTGTTGTGCTTGCCTTGGGCACTGGAAGTATCTCTGAAAAAGTTACTGATCTTCCTGCCACCTCACGTAATTGTCCTAGTTCTTCAAACCTCCTCTGGACTATATCTGCTGTCTTGTCAGCCAGGTCGTTCGTCTCAAGATGTATAATTAAATGAGGCTTGTCCCTACACCTTCTAGCATATTTTGGAACAGATTGTCCCACCCTTTCCGCTGTCATTCCTGGCATGGCCTCCACCCAAATGTGACTGTGCCTCTCCCCCTTGCTACTCCACCTGACTCCTCTTAGTATTGAGTTCCCCAACACTAAGATTCCACCCCTTTTACTCCCTGCTTGCTTCCATTCATCTCCATTTCTCATTCCCGTTTCCTCTTCTTCCTCCTGCACATTATTTACCCCTTTTGCTCCTGTTGCAGTTCTCCCAGCAGAACTTCCCCACTCCAGTTTGGTCCAGGCATTTATCAGTTACTCTTCCAATTGCATCACCTCCCTCCTCCTCCTTCCCCTCTAGCAGTGCAAAATTATTTTCTGAAGACCCTTCACAAATGCCCGCTTCCTCTCTCTTCATAGTAACCTGTTCCCTCCTTTCCATTCCATGACTGTTGCCCCTTCTTCTCCTCCCCTCACAAGTCCCTGTCTCCTCCTTCCGTCTGTCTTTTGTCTCCTGACCTGGTTTCCCCGGCAATCGTTCTTCCTGGCCTGGGCCCCGTTGTCTGTGCTCCCCTTCTTCCGACCCTCTCCTCACCAATGTTTGCTCAAATTGCCCTCCCTTATCTCCCCTCCTTCCTATCTCCAGTATTGGGCTAAACCCACCTCCAGTCTGCCTTGCCTGTCTTAGTTCCTCCTGCAGACCCTCAGTCTCCTTTCTAAGTCTCTCTGTGTGGTTGCACACTAAACATCCACCCACTCTCCAGGCAATTTTTAGAAAGACTGGTGCCCCACAGTTGTTGCAGCCTACCACCCTACCTGAATTTCCCTTACCCCCTTTGTCGTACATGTCTAGATAGATTGAGCAGCTGCCTTTTACATTCCTGTCCTTCCTGTCCACACCCAAAAAGAAACTTTAAGTAACTATTGCACAACCTTCTTCAAACTCATACTCCTCCTTTCCATAGCAATGCAAACAAGTAACAATGAAAGCTCCTTGTTTTGCAGTTACTTCCCCTTCCACTGAGATAGCAGTCACCACTTCACTCCCTGCTGTTCCTTTCCTGGATGTCTGCTTCTGCTATGACAGGTACATGTCCTTTGCCCTTTTGGGGAAGTGATGTCAAAACCCCTGTTTTAAAGGAAATCATGGACCTGGAGTGGGTGGGACCAGCCCGTGCCTTCTAGAAACAATCAGGTAGCTGAGGCTCCTGGTCAGAACATTCACACCCTTCCCCCGCTATGCACTAAACTTTGCAGCTAGTGAAGCCAGCAAAAAGCAATCACAATTCCACTCAAAGCACAAAAAATAGGTTTGCTACCAAAAGAAACAGGTCTCCAAACGGCCTCACCAGCAACACATCAAAATAGGCGTGAAATTAGAAAATATAGGTCTCCCAATTCAAAGAAACAGTCCCAATAAAATCACACCAAATAAGTTTTAAATCAGAAGAAATAGGTCTGCTGCACAGTGAAACATCAAACAAATTAGCTGACTTATAGCCACCAGAATACGTTTCAGAATTCCAACAGTCCCAAAACAATGCCCTGCTAGCCCCTTAGAAGTAGTAAGAAAGGAAAGAATAATCTTCTACCAAGCAACATCCACAAATAACAATGTAAAAAGCAGTAAGAAGAAGCTACTGTACTGGAACTGATCTGATTCCTTCCCCTTCTGGTTACTCCTTTCTGCAACGGCATATCCCTTCTTCACTACATCAGTTTGTAGCAATAGACCATGCAAGTCTTTCCTCTACACTTAGCCAGCACCTACTGACTCACTGATCTCTGATCTGACTCATTTGTTGAGATTTAGCCTCCACTATGCTGGCTTTGTTTGCTTGGGTGGTAGGGGCTCAAATAGAAAAAACAAACAAAACAAGCTAAAGACAAAGAACCTCTGTGCAGAAGCACTGAAACAAGGGTTACCCCAAAAGGCATTGACAATAAGCCAAGTTTCAAAGAAACACAACATCACACATACTTCCATAATGCAAAGCATCATGGGATAGATGTAAAGCACCATGAAATTTCAGACTTGTTCAGTTTACATCAATTTACATGCATTTTAAATAGCACAACTAACTTAATTTTTATCATACAGTCCCCTAGTTACTTTTCACCTTTATTAAATTCACCTAGTGACCTGGTATTTTCAACATTTACAGGTTTTATACACATAAAGTATATACATTAAAGTATTTTATAACATAGTGCTATTACATACCAAATCGAACAACAATAAACATAGCCTGTTGTTTTACATAAGCTCGGAGGTCACCACAATAACCTCCCTGTACGAGGAACTGAGAGGGAAAAGGAAAATTAAAGAGGATACTATAGCATAGTCAAGAAAGGGAAGGGGTGCCCATAGGTGGTCAACCTTATAGACTAAAAATTGTAAAGAATAGATTAGGCTAAGAAATAGAAGAACTGTTGCAACAGATTTAAGAAAAGGTCGGTCCTCAAGAGTGCCAGGATCTCCCTGTCACCTATCCCCCACCTTAAGAGGGAAGCAGTTATTGCAGACTGCTTACCACCTTCCTGTCCCAGGAAGGGCTGGAGCTTCCACCCATCCATCTTCAGAAGCTCTGTCTCGGGGTCCCTATTAACATTCCATCATAAACATATAGTGGATATCATAATTCTTTACCCTGAGGCATTAACACATTGCTCATCGGAGACCAACGCTACCTTCCCAGCTCTTTTTAAGGAAAGCCCATCATATTTTATTGACCGAAAAGCTGGACGGCTGTAAAGTCCACTACCATAGAAAAATTTTCTCTGGGGTGAGTAATTACCTGCTCCAACCCCTCCAGACATGTCCGTTTTAAGCAGAGGCCCAGTCCTAGGTTCAACCCCTGTATATAAACCTACTATGTCTCTTGATTCATTAATTTCACTTGCTACTGATAAAGACTCCTGAGGGTAGACACTTTTGGTGTTACCCAACACAGGTTCCTATCCTTTTCCACCCACCTTCTCCTATGTAGGTTTTTCTGAAGAAAAAATAAATAAAATAAAATAAAATACAATGCACCACTGCCTCGATTTTAACATATTGTAACATTTTGGCAATATTAGCATCTTTAGCTTGTAGTATACCCCAGTCAATACGATTAATAGATTTAGCTGCATCAGTTCAAGGAAAAGTTCCTTCTGCCTCATAGGCTTCTTCATGCTTGCTTGGAGTCTTCAACCCCAGCACAGTATCACTAGGCACAGTCTTGCCTGTCTCTCATTCAAGTTCCATACTTGCATCTCCGACCTCCAACAGAAGACATCCTGGGAAGTCCTCCACAAACTAAGCCCATGAAAAATCCTCCTCCAACTCTTTATCCAGACTCTCCAGCAGGAACCTCTCGAGCACCTGGCACCAGTGTTCCGCCTCTCCGTGTAGTCGGTCTGCCTCCAGTCATTGCCCACTCGTCCAGTGGATCATCCTCATCAGGGTCTCCACCTCCTGGATGTTGTCTCTTGGATCTCCAGTCTGCCTTGACCTGCAACTCTTTGTCATCTTCAGGCTTGGCCTTCCTCTGAGCTCCCATGTCCAGTACAGGCAGCAGCTTCTCTCCATATGTCAGCCATGCTTCTGGTCAGAACTCCATGGACTTTCTTCTCCAGGTTCTCCTTTGGCAACTCCTTCTGCATCGGTCCACCAGGGATATCTGGGCGATAGCCACTAGAAAACATCCCTCTTCGGCCAGTCCAGACGCTTCCAGCAAGTTATCCCACTTCTCACACCAAGTCTGTGTAGGGGTTGTGGGCTAACAGATGGACTAGACACCAAACTTCAAGTTCAGCTTACAATCTCTGTGTGATGTTTATTCAGAATGCAGGAGGTAACCTTCAGCAATGGCATATCCGTTCTTCAGTACATCAGTTTGTAGCAACAGACAATGCAAGTCTTTCCTCTACACTTAGCCAGCACCTGCTGACTCACTGATCTCTGATCTAGCTTACCTGTTGAGATTTAGCCTCCCCTGTGGCAGGCCTGGTTTGCTGTATGGTGGGGGCCCAAATAAACAAAAAACCAAAACAAGCTAAAGACAAAGAATTCTAGTGCAGAAGCACTGAAACAAGGGTTACCCCAAAGGACATGGACAATAAGTCAAGTTTCAAAGAAACACAACATCACACATACTTCCATAATATAAAGCATCATGGGATATATGCAGATCACCATGACATTTCAGACTTGTTCAGTTTACAGCAATTTACATGCATTTTAAATAGCACATCTAACTTAATTTTTATCATACAATCCCCTAGTAACTTTTTACCTTTATCAAAAACAACTAGCGTCCTGGTATTTTCAACATTTACAGGTTCTATACACAGAAAGGTATATACATTAAAGTATTTTATGACATAGTGCTATTATATACTAAATCCAGCAACAGTAAACACAGCCTGTTGTTTTACATAAGCGTGGAGGTCACCATGACAACACCCCTGTACGAGGACCTGAGAGGGAAAAGGAAAATTAAAGCGGACACTATAGCATAGTCAAGAAAGGGAAGAGGGTGCCCATAGGTAGCCAACCTTATGGGCTAGAAATTGTAAAGGATAAATTAGGCTAGGAAATAGAACTTTTGCTGCTGATTTAAAGAGCAGGTACCTACTGTCGGGCACCCAGCTCCTCTCAAACATATGTAATAGCAGATCTGCTCTACTGTTGAATGGCATTAAAATTTCTGTTTGCTTCCATCGGGGCAAAAAGTTATAGCACCCCAAATTTGCACCCCCCCTAAAAACAAAGCCTTGTCTGACACGCCTCCTTTTATGATGTCAGAAAATGAAGGCTGCTTGTGTGTGCTCCATAGATCTATATTGGTGCCATTTGTCAATGATGTTTAGTACTATTTAGAGTTGCCACTTGGAACAATGAAAGTGATCGCTCCAGTAAATGGGGACTGTTATTCCAGCGGCTGCTTTGATTTGTCTACATGGCAACTCTAAATAGTACTAAATGCCTTAGACATATCGAATACATACAGGTTACTGACATGCACCCTCCGTATTCATTTTCTGACATCACAAAAGGAGGCGTGTCAGACAAAGTTTTGTTTTTATGGGGGTGCAAATTTGGGGTGCTATAACTTTCTAACCAGAGGGAAGCGCGTAGCATTTTTAATGCCTCTCAACAGTAGAGTAGATCTGCTGTTATATATGTTTGAGGGGAGCTGGGTGCCTGACAGTAGCTGCCTGCTCTTTAAGAAAAGGTCGGTCCTCAAGAGTGGGAGGATCTCCCAGTCACACACCTGAGAGACACACTACCAGGCTTCGATCTGTACAATTGCATGTTGTCCTCCCTGTTCTGTGCAAGTGGGAAGGTAGATGCTGGAGGACCCAGCTGGTGGCAGTGTATACCCAAAGACAGACACCTCCCTAAAAGCTTTTACAGCCCAAAGAGAGAGGTCAGTTGTCACACTGTATATTTAAAGCAGTGTAACCGCCTCAGCCAGTCAGAGCGCTGTTTTACTGTACCTCTTATCGTAAAGTTGGCTCCTCACGCTGCTCTGATAAGCTGATTCCCACCGTGCTGATGGTATCTTCTCACAGTCAGAAACACTGCAGCTAGAAGTCTGAAAGGGAAATCGGCACGGGTTCAACTTTCCACTTCCTAAAGTAACTGTAAGCAAAAGAAAAATCACATAAACTTTTTAACCTCTTAACCCACTCTGCGTAGCCCGCTGCCATTCCCCGCCATGTAAGCGGTGTCAGCAGGTCCTGCACTTTGTGGGTCTGAACCTGCCATTTACTGATGTAAGTGGGGGTGGGGGGTAAAACCGAAAATAAATAAATTCAATTCTTACCTTATTAACAATCTCCAACTCGTTTTTCTGTAGGGTATGTTACAGTGCTTCATATATATTAATGTGTATAATGTACTATGTTTCTTAAATGATAAGACCGTTACTTGTGCTTTTCTAGGCTGACAGAATTGCTCTACTTTGCTTTCTTCTCGCCCAAAACACCATGAGATGAAGTTCTCGTGCATGAATCACAACATACTGTACGTATTAATATATGCTGTGACTCACCCTCACTGAACAGACAGGTCGGTTATGTTTAGAAAAGCATTTCAAGCAGCCACACCTGTTAGTTACCATGTTGGTGTTTTTTCCAGCAATAATATTTTTCTGGCAAAAAAACATCAATATACCCATCTTTTCCCGTGTTTCTTTCATTCCTAAATGAAGATGTGGAATTTTGAAGTTGTTGAAATTTCCCACTCCTGTGCCATTCCTGCGATGAAAACAAGTGGTAACACCAGCTTAATGCATCCACAGTATGAATCTAGTTTGTATATTCAACTGGTAACCTTAGCAGAAAGGATTTTTACAAACTGTGAGTGGCGGCCATCTTTAATCACTTGTGTTAATAATGACAGAATTAGTTGTAGAAGTTGTTTTAATAATATCGAAGAAAATTAAAAATACACTGATGAATCGAAGGATGTCAGAAATACATTTTTGCTAACAAAAAAAACCTATGTGATGAAATGTTTTGCTAACTAACGAATACTGCTGGCTGCTTTAACAAACAGGGCCAGGCAGCCGACAGAAGGAGAAAAAGGAGGAGAAACTAAATGAAAAATAAACAAACAAAAAAAACTAATACAGTAATTAAAAAAAGTCCAGTGGATACAGTGTTGCAGAATTATAAAATCCTACTGAGTGTATCGGGCATTAGAGAATTAACTTTTTTGAGTCTCGGTATTTTGCCGACAGCCACGTTTTCACACTTGTGATCCCTACTGATTTCCAGAATTTTCCTGCCGAATCTTTCTGTCCGTTGGAATGACATTTTATCCTGGCTAAAGCATTAGTTTGTAAAGGAACACTGTGGAGGTTCTGGGTAACTTCACTGCTGTCACCTGATAAGGAAGAACATGGTATGCGTGTCAGTACTTCCCCCACCCAAGTGCTCAGGCTTTGTTTATCATACTAGTGTCAGGATATCTGTACTGCATGGGATATATATACAGATATTCTGCAACATTTGTAATTGGGGGCTTTTGTGCTGGTATGCAGCAGGCTGCCTCAATGTATGTGCAGAGTCTGTAAACAAGGTGTGCCAGAAACAGGATGGATAGTGTCCAGTGCTACGTGCATGCTCCTTCAGGGCCATCTTTAAAAAGCACTGTAGATGGTATATTTTCGTATATTTTAGAGGTCTAACTATGTCACCAGACCTTCCTTTCAAAGAATCTTATTTTGAGGGTTGAGGCATTGGACGCCACACCTCGCTCCACACCGGCGACCCGGGTTCGGGAACAAGCCCAGGCCATCGAGGGTCAGCAGGGGAGGGAGAAGATTGAGCGTTCGGAGGACAGCTGTCTTCTCCTGGGAGGAAGGGGGGTTCCTGTTCGGCACTTGACCGGCCTCTAGCGGAAGCCTGAGGTTTGGCAAGCATAGAGCTGACGCTCAGAAGGGGGGGGGGGAGTGGTGACGTCAGGCAGTGATGCCTTGACGTTGGGCATGCTCCACTGTCCGCAAGAAAAGGGAAAACACTTCTCCGGGTAGATGGGAGTCCCGAGGCAGACTCCTGATTGCTTCCGCCTGCCTGGTCCTGGGGTCTCCCGGCGAAAGTTGATTGTCGGTGTGTTCCGCCCCACCTCGTCCCCGTCCGGAGGTATTATCTATGGCTCCATGGGGGATGGACTGCAGGATCAGGTAGGTGGAGAAGTGGGGGCAAGTCCTTCATTGGGGCTTCCGAAGAAGCGGTGCTCGGAGAGCGTTGGAGGGATAAACTGCAATTTCAAAAAAAAAAGAATCTTATTTATAAAGTGTTAACCTTCAGTTAAAGCCCCTTCACTTTCAACACCTTTTGACTTTCAGCTTTTGTTCTTACAATAAAAAAAAAGGTTACTGTCTGTCTTGCTGAAACATAAAAGAAAATTGCCACATCGAACAAGAAGATCTGTCTGCGCAGCTTTGCATTACTTTCAGACTGCCGGCAAACTAACCTCTCTGTAGCTTGCCAAGTGCTACTAAAAGAGGTGCTGATACTGTATGTCGATGGTGATCATGTCAATCAGAAATTCAGTCCAGGATTGGCTGTGCATCTTCATCACCGCTGCCTAGATGCCAGCCCAGTTTGCCTTGTCTGATCACAAATACCTTGAGAAAAATATTTTTTTAATTTAATTAAGCAGAAGAGGTGTATTGTGCCACAAAATGCCAGTGTCAGGCATGCCATCAGTCCCAGTGTCTGCTCTGTAACAGAGATCGTATGGTTGTGAACGACTGCGAAGAGTCCCAAAATGCACTGTAGGCACAGTGCTGCTGATGTTCCTGTCCCTGACCTAGAAGTGAGCTGCTCTGTTAGCTTCTCTTTGCAGTCACTGATATCGTAGAAAGTGCAGTAGCCTGACACCCCATATTAATGGCTGGGGAACACTGGACAGCAGATGTTGTAAGGGGAGGAGGACGTAGCCAAGGATGGCCACCTCCTGCACACCTATGAAGCTGCTGCTAGAGACATAGAATTTGTCGACAGATGAGGACCACTTGGCCTGCTCAGTCTGCCCATTTCTCCCTACCCACACTGTTAACCACGGACTACTTGATCTACCGCTCTATCTCCCAACTCCCTTTCTTTCCACTATGATTTCCTTGTGCCTACCGCATGCATTCTTGAACCCCACCTCTGCCCCCAAACTACCTCTGCTGGAATGCTGTTATTGAATCCACCACTTTCTGTGAAGTATTTCCTCGCATCTCTCCTGAATCTACCCCCCTCCAGCTTCAACATGTCCTCTTATTCCTGAGCACCTTTTCTTCTGAAAAATAACTTCCCTCCTGAACATTATTTATCCCTGTAAGGTACTTTAACGTCTTTATGATATGCCCCTTCTCCCTCCTCTGTTCCAGGGTGTACATATTGAGGTCCTTTTAGTTTCTCCTCATAGCGCTTTTGATGCAAACCCTGCACCATTTCAGTTGTCCTCCTGTGGACTGCCGCCACTCTTATCTCCTTCTGGAGATGTGGTCTCCAGAACTGGACACAGTACTCTAGGTGGTGGTCTTACTAGTGATCTGTACAGAGGCAATAGCACTTCCTGCTTTCTGCTGCTGATACCCCTTCTGTTCTTTATTTACCCCCGTGAGGTGTTTAAAGATCTGTATCATACCCCCCTTTCTCCCTTCCAGCGTGTATATGTTTAGGTCCTTAAGTCACTCCTCATAGTAAGTACATTTTTAATTTTATGGCACCCCAGTCTTACAAAAGGAATAGACATGGCAGGTGCAAAACAAGAAAATACAGATCATTAAACAAATACAAATGGTAATAAAAATCATTATAAATAAAAAATAACACTAAAATCAGCTACAGTTGATCCGAAAAAGCTTGTCTAGAAAGATCACCTTTCAGTTTCCTCTTAAAAATCTCTACTGGAGCCTCCCCCGGGGTCTGGGGAAGAGAGTTCCAGAGGACTGGGCCAGCCACCTTGAATGGCACGGTCACCAGAGGTTTTCAGCCTGGCCCTCAGAACTGCTAGGAGGCCCTCGGTGGAGAAGCAGAGGGAGCACACTGGAAGGGCAGGGGTCAGGAGGTCACTCTGGTAGCCAGGGCCCAAGCTGTTTAGGGCCTTGTTGGTGAGCAAGCCCTCCTGAAGGATGATCCTCCATCTGACAGGCAGCTAGTGCAGATATTGCAGGACCCCGGGTCACATGACAGGACCAAGGTATGCCCATCAGCAACCTGGCCACGGTTCTGCACCAGCTATAGCCAACGGAGGTTCCCTCCACTGATCCCCAAAGTATAGAGCATTACAGTGGTCTAGGATATAACAAAGGCATGTGCCAGTGCGAGCAGGTCATCAGGTGGAATTAGGGATTTAATCCGGGCGACATTCCTTAAGTGGTAAAAGTCACTCTGGACGACAGATGACACCTGCACATCAGGCATCAGGCCATTGTGAAGGATGATGCCCAGATTTCTCACCTTAGTGGACGCCATCAACGGAGTAGACCCAAGTAACAACCCGGTTACCACCTCAGTGGCATCCACATCATACCTGCGACCAGGCTTGATCACTAGTACCTCCATCTTGCCAGGGTTTACTCTCAACCAGTTAGAGGACATCCAGTCTTGAATTTCGGACAGTTCGTTGTTTAGCACTTCCATGGCTTTGTTTGTCCTGGAGGCAAAGAACATATACAGATGGGTATCTTCTGCATAACAGTGAAAACCCAGACTGTAACATCTAATGAGCTCTCCCAGGGGCAGCATGTACACCGAGAACAACATCGGTGAAAAGATCGAACCTTGAGGAACTCCACATGACAGGGTCTTTGGGCAGGAGGAGAAATTCCCCAACGCTACCCGTTGCATCCTGCCCGAAAGATAGGACTCAAACTAGCTGATGATA
The DNA here is from genome assembly GCA_016271365.2 of Neoceratodus forsteri. Lineage (NCBI taxonomy): Eukaryota > Metazoa > Chordata > Ceratodontiformes > Ceratodontidae > Neoceratodus > Neoceratodus forsteri. The sequence continues at coordinate 1,101,181,736 of CM028135.1, read as the reverse complement.
GTGCTGGCAAGTCCACAATACTCTCTGAGGTGATCCAGAAGCACAGTGTGGTCCACGGTGTCAGATGCTGAGGAGAGATCTAGGAGAACAAGAACTGACTGGACTCCTCGATCCCTCGCCCTAAGGAGGTCATTTTGCACCCTAACGAACGCCTTCTCAGTGCTGTGCCTAACCTTAAATCCAGACTGGAATAGCTCGTAGATGTCAAAGACCGCGAGATGTGCCTTGCGCTGCAGAGCCACCGCTTTCTCAACAACTTTGCCCAGAAATGGGAGGTTGGAGATATGTCAGTAATTTGCCAAGACGTCGGGGTCAAGCAACGGTTTCTTCAGAAGGGGCTTCACCAGCATCTCTGTCAAGGCATCAGGAAAGAACCCCTCTTGAGAGTGAGCATAGGACTATCTTGACGAACACTGGACCAATGGCCTTGGCGCATCCCACTAGAAGATGAGTCAGGCCAGGGTCCAGTTCATAGAAGGTGGGCTGCAGCTTTGAGATTACCTCAGTGACCTCACCCACTCCACTAGCTTAAACTCCCTCCCCCCACCGACAATATGAGTGCCTCTGTTTACACGAGGCCCACAACTTCAGGGCTGATCTTGTCCCACTGGGGAGATCCCAAACTGAATAAAGGACACTGTCTAAGAAAAACTAAGCAAACCCTTTATACAGTGCGACTGAAAATGTTCTTTTCAGCTGTAGACAGGCAGGGTGGAGTAGTCTGTCCACAGTCTGAAAGAGCTGAGTTGCTCTGTTCTTTCAAGCGGCAATCTCCCTGGACAGGAACTCTGCCTTCTTACAGTCAGTTTCCCTTTGATGGTCACCATAGTGAACCTTCAAAGCCAGTTTGTCCTCCTTGAACTGGGTCCTCTGCCAGCAGTGCTTCAACTTCCAACCCTTGGTCTTCATCTCATCAAACCACGGGGTCTCAAGCGAGAAGACCTGGATCATACACGGATCGGTGCGATGGCATCCAGCACCTTGGTGACAGCCCTATTATAGGTCGTCGCCTACTTTGCTTGTGCCAACTGCGCATGCAGTAATTGCACCAGAAAAGTCTGCCACGATCAAAAGTCCCTTTGGGGACAGTCCCCTTAATGGGTGATGGCAGACCATCTCAACAGGGGAGGTACTATCTGGGAGGGGGCTCAAATAAGAACTCCACCTTGCAGTGATTAGACCAAATGAACCAAATCAATCCTGAAGCCCCAGTGAGTATACCGAGTCCAAGGTGTGGCTGTGGTGGTGAGTCACAGAAGCAACCACTTGTGCTAGGCCCAGTGATGTCATTAACTGGAGGAGCTCATGTCCAGCATGCAAGGATTTGTTGTTGACCCAAGCATTGAAGTCACCCAGAATCAACCATCTGGGTGATGTCGATGATGAAGTCCTCTGCCTCCTGCAGGAAATCTCACCCACATCCAGTGGGACAATAAACAAGGAGAAATCCTGCAACCTACACCTGGACCCCCACGCACAGCCACACATTCAGACGACGAGGTAGAACCCACTGGGTGCATGGAGAAGTTCAAGCTGGATCTAAAACAGATGGCCAAACCACCATCCTTGCATTCCCTCCTTGGGCAGTGCACTACAGAGTACCTGACGGGAACTGAAGCCTCCAGACTTGGACCTTCGTCGTTCCCTCAGCTAGGTCTCCGTAATGTAAGCTAGATCGACTACAAAAATCAAATCTGCCATAATTGCAGTCTTATTACTCATTGATCTGGCATTCCACAGCACTGCCCGAAGGGGCCAGTGGGGACTGCAGGCCCACTGGCTACCTGCCCACTCGGTTCAGTGGAAACCCTGGGAAGGGGCACTAAACACGTCTGGCCTCTCTCCAGCCCATGTTTTTTCCCAGGGCACCTCCTGCTCCTGACCACCCCAATGCTGCTCACCCCTGCTGTCTACCCACAGCACTCCACCACCAGCCCACTCGTCCCTGTACTGATGCCCGCCTCACAGCAGCGCCCCACCACCAGCCCACTCGTCCCTGTACTGATGCCCGCCTCACAACAGCGCCCCACCACCAGCCCACTCGTCCCTGTACTGATGCCCGCCTCACAGCAGCGCCCCACCACCAGCCCACTGGTCCCCGTACGGATGCCCGCTTCACAGCAGCGGCCCACCACCAGCCCGCTCGTCCCCGTACTGATGTTCCTCCTCACAACAGCGCCCCACCACCAGCCCGCCTGGTCCCCTGCATGATGCCCACCTCAGCAGCGCCACCACCAGCCCACCTGCCCGGTACTGATGGCCGCCTCACGACAGCACCCACCACCAGCCCGCTTGTCCCTGTACTGATGGCCGCCACAGCAGCACCCCACCACCAGCCCGCTGTCCCGATTGATGAAGGGCCCACACGACGGCGCCCCACCACCAGCCCGCTCGTCCCTGTACTGATGCCCACCTCAAGGCGCCCACCACCAGCCACTGTCTCAGATTGATGGCCGCCCACGACAGCGCCCCACCATCAGCCCACTCATCCTCTCGCATTGATGCGCCTCACAGCAGCGCCCCACCACCAGCCCTCTGGTCCCCGTATGGATGCCCGCCTCACGACAGCGCCCCACCACCAGCCCGCTCGTCGCCGTACTGATGGCCATCTCACGACAACGCCCCACCACCAGCCCACTGGTCCCCGTACTGATGCCTGCCTCACAACAGCGCCCCACCACCAGCCCGCTCGTCCCTGTACTGATGCCCGCCTCAGAACAGCGCCCCACCACCAGCCCACTGGTCCCCGTACTGATGCCTGCCTCACAACAGCGCCCCACCACCAGCCCGCTCGTCCCCGTACTGATGCCTGCCTCAGAACAGCGCCCACCACCAGCCCACTCGCCCCTGTACTGATGCCCACCTCAAGGCAGCGCCCCACCACCAGCCCACTCGTCCCCGTACTGATGGCCGCCTCACGACAGCGCCCCACCATCAGCCCACTCGTCCCCGTACTGATGCGCGCCTCACAGCAGCGCCCCACCACCAGCCCTCTGGTCCCCGTATGGATGCCCGCCTCACGACAGCGCCCCACCACCAGCCCGCTCATCGCCGTACTGATGGCCGCCTCATGACAGCGCCCCACCACCAGCCCGCTCGGCCCCGTACTGATGCCCACCTCACAGCAGCGCCCCACCACCGGCCTGCTCGTCCCCGTACTGATGGCCGCCTCACGACAGCGCCCCACCACCAGCCCACTCGTCTCCGTACTGATGCCCGCCTCACAGCAGCGCCCCACCACCAGCCCACTGGTCCCCGTACTGATGTCTGCCTCACAACAGCGCCCCACCACCAGCCCGCTCGTCCCCGTACTGATGCCCGCCTCAGAACAGCACCCCACCACCAGTCTGCTCATCCCCGTACTGATGCCCTCCTCACAGCAGCGCCCCACCACCAGCCCACTCGTCCTCGCATTGATGCCCACCTCACAGCAGCGCCCACCACCAGCCCGCTGTCCCGTACTGATGCCCGCCACAGCAGCGCCCAACACAGCCCGCTTGCCCGCTGCATGATGCCCGCCTCACAACAGCGCCCCACCACCAGCCTGCTCGTCCCCATACTGATGGCCGCCTCACAACAGCGCCTCACCACCAGCGCACTCGTCCCTGTACTGATACCCACCTCACAACAGCGCCCCACCACCAGCCCGCTCGTCCCTGTACTGATACCCACCTCACAACAGCGCCCCACCACCAGCCTGCTCGTCCCCATACTGATGGCCGCCTCACAGCAGCGCCCCACCACCAGCCCGCTCGTCCCCGTACTGATGCCCTCCTCACAACAGCGCCTCACCACCAGCGCACTCGTCCCCGTACCGATACCCACCTCACAACAGCGCCCCACCACCAGCCGCTTGCCCTGTACTGATGCCCGCCCACAGCAGCGCCCACCACCAGCCCACTGGTCCTGTATGGATGCCTGCCTCACGACAGCGCCCACCACCAGCCCGCCGTCCTCGCATTGATGCCCACCTCACAGCAGCGCCTCCACCGCTGGCCCGCCTGCCCCATACTGATGGCCGCCACGACAGCGCCTCACCACCAGCCCGCTGTCCTCGCACTGATGCCCACCTCACAGCAGCGCCCCACCACCGCCCGCTCATCCCCTGCATTGATGGCCACCTCACGACAACGCCCCACCACCAGCCCACTGCTCCGTACTGATGGCCGCCCACAGCAGCGCCCACCACCAGCCCACCTGCCCGTACCTGATGCCGCCTCACAGCAGCGCCCCACCACCAGCCCACTAGTCCCCGTACTGATGCCTGCCTCACAACAGCGCCCCACCACCAGCCCGCTCGTCCCCGTACTGATGCCCGCCTCACGACAGCGCCCCACCACCAGCCCGCTCGTCCCCGTACTGATGCCCGCCTCAGAACAGCGCCCCACCACCAGCCCGCTCGTCCTCGTGCTGATGGCCACCTCGACAGCGCCCCACCACCAGCCCACTTTGCTCCCAGATTGATGCCCCCTCACGACAGCGCCCACCACCAGCCCGCTCTGTCCCTGCACTGATGCCCGCCTCACGACAGCGCCCCACCACCAGCCCGCTCGTCCCTGTACTGATGCCCACCTCACGACAGCGCCCACCACCAGCCCGCTCGTCTCGTCATTACGATGCCCGCCTCCGACAGCGCCCACCACCAGCCCGCTGTCCCGTGCATTGATGGCCGCCACGACAGCGCCCCACCACCAGCCCGCTGTCCCTGTACTGATGCCCACCTCAAGGCAGCGCCCACCACCAGCTCACTCCTCCTGTACTGATACCTCCTCACAACAGCGCCCACCACCAGCCAGCTCGTCTGCACTGATCGCGCCTCACAGCAGCGCCCCACCACCAGCCCACTGGTCCCGTATGGATGCCCGCCTCACGACAGCGCCCACCACCCCATACTCGTCTCGGCATTGATGCCCGCCTCTCAGCAGCGCCCCACCACCAGCCCACTGGTCCCCGTACTGATGCCTGCCTCACAACAGCGCCCCACCACCAGCCCGCTCGTCCCCATACTGTTGCCCGCCTCAGAACAGCGCCCCACCACCAGTCTGCTCGTCCCCGTACTGATGCCCTCCTCAAAGCAGCGCCCCACCACCAGCCCACTCGTCCCTGTACTGATGCCCGCCTCACAGCAGCGCCCCACCACCAGCCCGCTCGGCCCCGTACTGATGCCCGCCTCACAGCAGCGCCCCACCACCAGCCCACTCGTTCCCGTACTGATGCCCTCCTCACAACAGCGCCTCACCACCAGCGCACTCGTCCCTGTACTGATACCCACCTCACAACAGCGCCCCACCACCAGCCCGCTCGTCCCTGTACTGATGCCCGCCTCACAGCAGCGCCCCACCACCAGCCCACTGGTCCCCGTATGGATGCCTGCCTCACGACAGCGCCCCACCACCAGCCCGCTCGTCGCTGTACTGATGGCCGCCTCACGACAGCGCCCCACCACCAGCCCGCTCGTCCCCGTACTGATGCCCGCCTCACAGCAGCGCCCCACCACCGGCCCGCTCGTCCCCGTACTGATGGTCGCCTCACGACAGCGCCCCACCACCAGCCCGCTCGACCCCATACTGATGCCCGCCTCAGAACAGCGCCCCACCACCAGCCCACTGGTCCCCGTACTGATGCCCGCCTCACGACAGCGCCCCACCACCAGCCCGCTCGTCCCCATACTGATGCCCACCTCAGAACAGTGCCCCACCACCAGCCCGCTCGTCCCCGTACTGATGGCCGCCTCACGACTGCGCCCCACCACCAGTCCGCTCGTCCCCGTACTGATGGCCACCTCACGACAGCGCCCCACCGCCAGCCAGCTCGTCCCCATACTGATGGCCGCCTCACGACAGCACCCCACCACCAGCCTGCTCGTCCCTGTACTGATGCCCACCTCACAGCAGCGCCCCACCGCCGGCCCGCTCGTCCCCGTACTGATGGCCGCCTCACGACAGCGCCCCACCACCAGCCCGCCGTCCCTGTACTGATGCCCACCTCACAGCAGCGCCCCACCACCCGCCCGCTGTCTCGTGCACTGATGGCCGCCTCACAACAGCGCCCCACCACCAGCCCACTTCGCTCTCGCATTGATGCCCGCCTCAAGCAGCGCCCCCACCACCAGCCCACTAGTCCCTGGTGATTGATGCTCTGCCCTCACAACAGCGCCCCACCACCAGCCCGCGCGTCTCGTGATTGATGCCCGCTCACGACTAGCCCCACCACCAGCCCGCTTCCCGTATTGATGCCCGCCTCAGAACAGCGCCCCACCACCAGCCCGCGTCTCTGCATTGATGCCCGCCTCGACAGCGCTCACCACCAGCCCGCTTCTCCCCATAGTGATGCCTGCCTCAGAACAGCGCCCCACCACCAGCCTGCTCGTCCCCGTACTGATGGCCGCCTCACGACAGCGCCCCACCACCAGCCAGCTCGTCCCCGTACTGATGGCCGCCTCATGACAGCGCCCCACCAACAGCCCGCTCGTCCCCGTACTGATGGCCCCCTCACGACAGCGCCCCACCGCCAGCCAGCTCATCCCCATACTGATGCCCACTTCACAACAGCACTCCACCACTAGCCCGCTCGTCCCCGTACTGATGCCCGCCTCACGACAGCGCCCCACCACCAGCCCACTTCTCCCCGTACTGATGCCCACCTCACGACAGCACTCCACCACCAGCCCGCTCGTCCCCGTACCGATGCCCACCTCACGACAGCGCCGCACCACCAGCTCACTCATCCCCGTACTGATGCCTGCCTCACGACAGCACCCCACCACCAGCCCGCTCGTCTTCGTACTGATGCCCGCCTCACGACAGTGCCCCACCACCAGCCCGCTCGTCCCCGTACTGATGGCCGCCTCACGACAGCGCCCCACCACCAGCCTGCTCGTCCCTGTACTGATGCTCACCTCAAGGCACCGCCCCACCACCAGCCCACTCGTCCCTGTACTGATACCCTCCTCACAACAGCGCCCCACCACCAGCCCACTCGTCCCCGTACTGATGCCCACCTCAAGGCAGCGCCCCACCACCAGCCCACTGTCCCCCGTACTGATGCCCACCTCACCACAGCGTCTTACCACCACAGCTGGAAGAGTGGGGTCGGCAAAGGGACGAAGGTCATGCAGCAGAGTTGCTGTGTAGGTAATTCAGTGAAGTCTGGAGCCCAACACATCCTGCAGCTGTTCACTAAAATCTCCCACCTTAACCTGTTGGTCAATACCACGATTCTCAAAACAATCTAAATAAACCTACTGTACGTCCCTCTTCATACATTCATTACTCAGTCATTTAAACACAGAAATTTCTGTAACCACATTCACGCAGACACTCAGACACTGTCTGTAATTTCCCACAATCCCAAAACAAATCCCCCACCAACCCAAATGTAATTAACTTACAATTTAAAATCATAAAAAATGGAGAATCCTAAAATTTTAAATTTGGAGGATAAGTCCAGCGTAATCGCTAGTCAGGTGCTTTAATAAATTTCCAGAGTTCTCAGAGACTATAGTTCACATACTGTGCCCTCACAGAATGGAACCAAACCAGAAGATGAGTGGCCTGGTACAGTACACAACGTGCACACACATGTACACCTCCATTCAGTACACATGCGGATACACATGTACACCTACATACAGTACACATGTGGACACACGTATACCTACATACATACACATGCACGTGCGCACATTTACCTGTGGACACGCGTACGCTTGCATACAGTACACATGCGGATACACATGTACACCTACATACAGTACACATACGGACACACAGAGTACACATGCGTGTGCACACATGTATACCTACATGTAGTACACGTGCGTGCACGCACGTACACCTACAATATAGTACACATGCACACATACGCAGATACACACAAGTACACCTGCATACATACACATGCACGTGTGCACATTTACCTGCGGACACGCATACGCTTGCATACAGTACACATGCGGATACACATGTACACCTATATACAGTGCACAGGCACATACACTCGTACACTTGATACAGTACACATGCAGACACATACACCTGCTTACAGTATACATGCACTTACACACACACACGTAAATCTGTATGCAGTACATGTGCACACGTACACATACACCTGCATACAGTACACATGTGCGCCCACACACCTACACCTACATGCAGTACACATGTATGCACACATACAGTACACGTGTGTACTAAGATGTAAACCTGCATGCAGTGCACATGCGTGTGCACTTACATGTAAACCTGCATACAGTCGACGTGCACACACACATGTACTTACACACACATAAACCTGCATGCAGTACACATGCGTGCGTGCACACATACACGTACACTTACATACAGTACACATGCACGTGTACACACACACAAACCTGCATGCAATCACATGCGCACGGTACACGCATTAATGGACCTGCATACAGTACACATGCGTGCCCACACAGTTACACCCCACGTCATTGCACACATGTGCGCCCACACAAGTACACCTACATACAGTACACACGTGCATGCACATACAGAACACATGCGTGTGTACTTACACGTAAACTTGCATGCAGTACACATGTGCATGTGCACTAACACATGTACACCTGCATACAGTACATGTGCACGCATGCACACACGTGCACACCTCTATACAGTACACATGCATACAGTACCCGTGCACACACATTTACACCTGCTTACAGTACCCATGCACGCGGTGCACACACGAACTCTGCATACAGTGTGTGTGTATATGTGTTTGTGTGCATGTATATATGTGTGTGTGTGTGTGTATATATATATATATATATATATATATATACATATATACACACATATATATATATATATATATATATATATATATATATGATACACACACATACATATATATATATATATATATATATATATATATATATATATATATATATATATATATATATATATATTTATGCACACACATCCCTGCATACAGTACACATGAGCACACACACATGTAAGTAGTAAGGGCTCTGTCTATGTCAGTCTGGAGATGTGATCTCCAGAACTGGACTCAGTATTCAACATGGGGTCTTACCAGCAATTTATACAGAGGCAACACCACCTGCCGCTTCCTAATAGTGAATGGTGATACCCCTCTCTGTGCAACCCTTCATCCCATTCACCCTCCTGACTGCCTTGTCGCATTGCCTGGCCTCCATGAGGTCATCTGATATGAGTACTCTCAGGTCTTTTTTCCACTTGGTGGTTGTCAGTACCATTCCTTTTCGTATTTAAACCCAGCTGTCATATCCTTTCACTCCTAGTTTTGTTAGGTCTCTGCTCATCCTTTCCACAGCCACCCACCCCCGGAGTGTCAACTCTACTGCAAAATAGGGTGTCATCTGCAAAGAGGCAGACCTTCTCTTCCAGCTCCTCTGCAGTGTTACTTATAAAGACATTAAAGAGGACCGTCCCAGCACTGATCCTTGAGGCACCCCCGCTGGTCAGCCTCCCTTCCTTGGATTGAACTCCGTTTACCATCCCCTCTGTCGCCTATACTTGAACCAATTTTTTATCCAGTTTACCACCCTTGGACCGACTCCTAAGCTATGCAGCTTGCTTATTAGTCTCCGATCACCAACTGGTTAGGCTGCACCTGGAGTATGGGGTCCAGTTTTGGAGGCCATAGCTCAGGGAAGACATGGACAGGTTGCAACGAGTACAAAGGAGAGTGACAAAGATGGTCAGGGGATTTGATGACTTGCCATATGAAGAGAGACTGGGCCAGCTAGGAATCAATCAATCAATATCTTTATTTATCCAGGCGGGCACCATTGAGCAAGCTCATTTACAAGGTGGACCTGCGGTCCTATAGTAATAATACAGAAAGACAAGTTACAATAGTACAAGCAGTAAAAATAGCTGCTATTATAGTAAAAATGCACATTTACAGGTAATATATATTGAACATAGAACTACAAGGAGTTGTGGATAATGAACTTGTGCTGGATCCAAGCCCAAAAACTGTGCATTTTGTAGTGGGAAATGTTAGGGAGAGGGTAGGCATATCAGATAGAAGATAGCAAGCGCATAATGTAGGGAGAGGTGGGGAATAGGGGCGCAAGCAAAGAGGACCCAATTGTTAGAGCAGAGTGAGGGATTGGGAGGGCGGAGGACCATACGAAAGGCAACAAAGCGATTTTTGCCCCAAAACGCGGCGATATATGGAGGAGAAAAGCTGCTGTTGTACTAAGTGCAAGAGGAGGAATATAGTAGCAGGGGCATAACTGGGAGGGTCCTGGAGGTTTTGGCAGAGGGAGGTGTTGGATGGACGAGGGACTGAATATTTGTTTGGGGTGAAAAATTATAATTATCCCCAAGTGTGGTAGCATGTGCTAGAATCAGGATGCAGCTGTTCAGAGTGTCAAAGAATAAGATATGGGAGTTCGGCAATAAATCCTGTGGATCTGTTGGTGGGCATGCTAGAGGCAGAGGCACACATTTCAGCTGGGGGGCTGCCGTTTGAGGGAGGGAGGTTAGATAATATCTAGTAAAGCAGTTGCAAATTTCCGTAATGCCACTATGGTAAAGCCTTTTGAACAAAAGGGTACTTACTGGGGTTTTCAGCTTAAGTATTTTTTGGGTTTTATTCCATATTGATGGGAGTGAGAATCCAAAGGGGGCTCTCCCGACTCATGTGAGTGCCCTGGGTATATTTAGCAGGAATTGTGAGCAGCTTCTAAGGGAATAATTCTTGGGCACAATCGGAGACAGACAGTCGACGATGTATTGAGGGAGTTTGCCACTGAGGGCTATAAGTGTCCAGAGTGCTGCATTAAAGTTGCGCCTGTAGTGAAGTGAGGTCCAGCCCGTGGTGGCATATGGTGCACAATGATGGGTAGAGAAAAGGAGGTCCGTGATGAAGCGTATAGCTCTGTGGTAGAGCGTATCCAATTTTCCAAGATAGGAAGCCACACAGCTACTGTATATGAAGTCTGCGTAGTCAATGAAGGACAGGAACGTGGCTTGGACTAGTCGTTTCTTTGCGTCTGCTGTAAGAAGTCTTCTTATCCTGTAAAAAAGGCCAAGTCTTTGCCTTAATTTTTTCAGCAAGTCTTCCAGGTGGTCAGTGAAGGAGAGTTCACAGTCGATCCAGACCCCAAGGTATCTGAATTTCGGAATGTACTCTAAGTACTCTCCCAGCATCGTGGTTATTGGGGGGACGGAGTCAGTAGCGCTTGTGTAGTTGTGGGGGAAAATAACATGGCTTTAGCTTTCTTAACGTTTAATAGAAGTTTTTTATTGATTAGTTGGAGTTGCAGGAGGTTGAAATCTTTTTGTAGGTCAGTACAAGCTTCTTTTGGTGTGGGTCGACTCAGGTACAGCACTGTGTCATCCGTGAATAAGTGAATACTTGCATCCTTGATTTCCTCATCAGTGTTGTAGACATACACTGCAAAAAGGAGGGGACCTAATATGAATCCCTGAGGGGCACCTCTTTGTAAGAGTTTTAGGGCAGATAGTTCACCATACGCTTTCACTAGCTGGTATCTGTCTGTCAGATATTCAGAGAACCAGTTTAGAGAAGTAGCATCCAGTCCTAGTGTTTTTAGCGAGTCGAGGAGCAGGTCATGGTTGACTGTGTCGTATGCTTTGCTGAGGTCAAGAAACACAGCACATACTGACTTTTTATGCTCCAACTCCAGTTGCCAGTCATTGGTTACTTTAGCTAATGCCGAGACTGTACTGTGGTTGGCTCTGAATCCGGATTGAAGGGGGTTTAGTAATTTTCTCTGTCGATGAAGGATCTTAGTTGGCCATTTACTATTTTTTCCAGTAGCTTCGAGAGTGTGGGTAGGAGAGAAATTGGCCTATAGTTATTAAGGTCGTAAGGGTCTCCAGATTTAAATAGCGGGATAGCGTGTACAATCTTCCGTATTTGAGGGAGGGTACCCTGTGTTAGGGACAGGTTGAGTAAATGAGTAATAGGCACTGCCAATACGTGGCATGCTATCTTTAGGAAATATGGTTCAAGTGCATCTGCGCTGGCACTTTTCTTAGTATCCAGGTGGAGAATCAAGTCTTCCACTTCCTGAAGGGAAACCGATGAGAATGAGAAATGTTGACTAACGGAGCCAACATTTGGTGGGGTCATGCCAAGTTGGGTGCGCAGGTTACATGCAGGCGAGTTATCGAAGGCTAAGCCTGCTGTGGTGAAGTGCGTGTTGAATGCCTGCAGTATCTCTTTTTTGTCATTGATTACTGTATTGTCAGAGGTAATTTTTGTAGGGAACATATTTTGTGACGTGGCTCCCGCCAGTTCTTTGATTGTGGCCCAGTATTTGGAGGGACAATTGGCTGCAGTATCTAGTTCTGCTTGGTAATAGCAGACTTTAGCTTCCCTAATCAGTTTGGTACAGCGATTTCTGGCTGTTCTAAGGAGGCACCAGTCTTCCTCTTTTGGGGATTTGCGGGCAGTTTTCCAGAGTTTATCCCTGGACAGTAGTGCAGCCTTGAGATCTTGAGTGAACCAACAGCATTTCCTAGCCTTTATGTGTATTTTTGACATAGGTGCATGTAGATTCATGGCGTAGGTAATGATTTCACGTAGTAGAGAATATGCAGTTTCCACTGTTTTAGCAAGGTAAAAACTCTGCAACAAGGAGGATTTTTTTAGGTCAAGTAGGTATACTTTTGGGTCGAATGACTTGGTTGACCTTTTGGTGGAGAATTTGGCCGTAGTTGGCACTTTGTTGGCTGCCCAAACTCCAGCTAAGAGGCAATGGTCACTAATATCCGCGTCAAAGGTTCCAACGTAGGAGAAGGAATGGGGTTTATTCACAAGCAGGACATCCAGAAAGGTACTTTTGGCTGTATTCTTTTTGTTGATACGGGTGGGCTCTTTGTTGAATAGGGCGAAACCAAGGGAGTCGCAGAAAGATTTTAGCGGGTGACCGGCTTCCGACATCCAATCATACTTTAGATCCCCGAGGATAATTGTTTCCAGGGGGCTAGTGTCCAAGATAGTTGTAAGATAGGACAAGAGCTGAGTACCGGCAGATGGTGGTCTATAGCATCCTATGACTCAGAGTGCTAACGATGGGGATAGGTCGATTTTTATGTCCAGGCACTCAGATCCTGCTACCAGTGAATTAGAATTAAGTGTTGATGCCACAAATCTGTCTTTGATGTAAATGGCGACCCCACCTCCTCTGGATTGCCTATCGCATCTAAAGATCTGGTAGTTAGGTATATTAATCATGCTATTTGGCGTAGAGGGCCGTAGCCAGGATTCTGAGATAACAAGCACATCTGGCATTGTATGGGCGGTCCAAGCCTGGATAAGGGTGAATTTTCAGCAGGCTGCACACGTTAATGTGCATAAAACTAATACCTTTAAGAGATAGTGACTCAGAAGGGGAGGTAAGTTTATTTATGGGCCCTGGATTAAGCTCGACATTGCCAGAGCAGAGTAAGAGGAGGAGTAGCAATTTTTTCAGGGATTCAAGTGAAAGGCAATGAGTTCAAGGCTTTTTCCGGCTTGGCATGGAGGAGGAACCGGGGTGCCAAGCTTTGTTTTTTAATTTATGCAAGCCTAAGGACACTGAGGCTAATACTCTGGCTGTGTAGCGCCAGTGGGAGTAACTCTTCAATTAGTGAGATAAGGAAGGAGGTGTAGACAAACCTGCAATACGTTCTTCGAGGAAGGTAGTCCACCTGGATCAGTTGGCAAGGAGCCTTGGCATAACATGTGATGTGTAGAGTCAGATTAGGCGAGCAGTCTTCAGGATGAGGATGTGGTGTACCCCCCAGTCTCAAATTTTTGGGATAATAAGCCGGTAAGGGGTATGATACACAGTGCAGTCAGGAGGAGGAATTGCCACGAGGCTGCCATAATTGCAGTTGTTGGGTAAATGAGGGAATTTTGATAACAAGGGTAGCTTGCCGGCTGCGGGTTGCAGGATTCCCCTGGCGGGGAACCTTGGCAGTAACAAATTGTTTTAGTAAGAAAGAGAAGGCAGGAGATTCGTCAGGGATGGGAGTGGGCGGTGCTAACGGGTCTATATAATAGCACACAGGAGGGGGGATGAGCGGGTGGGCGAAAAATTGCAGCTTTGCCGTACCTCTCAAGCGGTGGAATCCGATGAGGAGGCCTCGGGCGGCGGCTTCAGAAGCGCCGATCGCCCGGTGTCCGCTGTCCACGCGGAGGGCATCTGAGCTGGGATCCCTAGCAGGTTCTCGGCTAGAGAAAGGAGAGAGGGGCACGAATTAATAGTGGGGCAACATAAAGACTAGCAGTCTGAGCGAAAACAGCTCAATTAGCAACTGAAAAGCCAGCGATTTCCTTGGCACCTTGCAGTCTGGAGAGAGCTACAAAGTCACAAAGGGGCTGTAACACTTGGTTGCTGGGAATATTTTTAGACAATAAATACGTTTTTTTGGCAAATCAGTCACAGTTCAGTAATTTGTAGTACAATTTTCAAGTAAAACAGTGCCTTAACAAGACGGGATATGCTAGTCAGCAATAAGCAGACCTAAAGTACCAAAATGGTATGCCTCAGCAAGACGGAATGAGATAAAGCTGCTAGAAGGCTTGGTTGCAAAAAGAGGGGATGGGAGGAATTGCAGTTGTTGACAGTAAGTAACCAATGAATTGAAACATCAGATAGGAGTGGGCGGAGACTGTGTGGGCATGTACTCACTGGAGCAGAGGAGGGAGAGGGGCATCATGATTGAGACATTTAAATACCTCAGGAGCCCAAACAAGGTGCCTGTGGAGAACCTGTTCCGGCCAAGAGTGAGGGGACACGAATTACAACTAGAGGGGGGGAGACTCTAGAGGTAACCATAGGAAGTACTTCCTCACTAAGAGAGTGGTGGGAAACTGGAATGGGCTGCCCAGGAAGGTGGTGGGAGAGAGGACAGTACTGGGTTCAAGAGGGCATGGGATAAATACAGAAGTATGCTGAACTGGGGGGGGTCTATAGTTAAGACCTAAGTGGGCACTTAGGCAACTGGGCAGACTGGGTGGGCCTGATGGTCCTTTTCTGCCATCATATTCCTATGTTCCTGTGTGGAACAGTGTTGATAGTCTTACTGAAATCTAGGTGGGCCATGTCCACCACTCCACCCTGATCTAAATCCTTTGTCACCCAGTCAAAGAAATCTATCGGATTCGTTTGACGTCCCCCAGTCCATGCTGCCTTGGGTCTTATAAGCTTGGAATGCTACTCTTTGCAAAAATAAAAATAAACCTTTGTAAGATACATAGTTAACAGAGTTGGGAAAGCAGCCCTGTCATGGTGCCATGGTTCTTGATGTAGGCTAAACTTTTATATGGGGCAATTTTTTTAAATAGTGATAATCCCTTTTAGATCATTTTTGGGGCCCTGAGTATATATATTGAGTAGTAATGAAGCTGGGGGGACTGAGGAGAATGTCAGGAAGTTTTTCTTATGGAGAGGGTGGTGGAGCTTGGAACAGACTCCTGGTGGAGATGGTGGAAGTTAAAATGATCAGACTTCAAGAATGAGTGGCATAGGAATTAAGGAATCCTAGCACCAAGGCAAAAGTGGGGAATATCTGAGGACTTATAGGAGGCTAAGGAGGGGCTATAGACAGGATTGAAAGGGTGGACTAGGTGGGCCAAGTGGGCCTCATCTGCCGACAGCTTCTGTGTTATAACTTCCTGGATTCAAGATATTCCACAGTCCTTCCCTACAGCAGTGGTTCCATTAACTTCCCCAACACCGATGTCTGGCTAACCAGCCTATAACTGCCAGCCTCCTCCCTGCTACCACTTTTTTGTAGTGGGACTACATCCGTCCTCCTCCAGTCCTCCAGAAGAAAGAAAAGAAAAAGTAATGCAAGAACTAAAAGCAGCATCCTGAAGTCAGTAACTAGATCTTATAGAAACATAGAAGTTGACAGCAGATAAGGACTGCAAGGCCCATCCAGTCTGCCCATTTCTTTTTTTACCTTACAAATGTACCATCGGCCTTTGCTCTGTCAATGGCCTATCTATTCATACTCATCTGTATTGCTCCCTTATGCCTGTCCC
This sequence comes from Neoceratodus forsteri, assembly GCA_016271365.2. Classification (NCBI taxonomy): domain Eukaryota; kingdom Metazoa; phylum Chordata; order Ceratodontiformes; family Ceratodontidae; genus Neoceratodus; species Neoceratodus forsteri. The sequence continues at coordinate 1,101,165,695 of CM028135.1, read as the reverse complement.
ATGCCTGTTTGAAGCCCTGCACTGTATTCATAGCCACCACTTCCTGAGGTAGGCTGTTCCAGGCATCCACCACCCTTTCTGTGAAAAAGAACTTCCTCACATTACCCCTTAATCGGCCTCCCTCTAATCTCATGCTGTGTCCTCTTGTCCTGCTATTGATCTTATATTGAAACATGTTAGACTCTTTCACCTTGTTAATGCCCTTAAGGTGTTTGAATGTTTCGATCATATCACCTCTCTCCCTCCTTTGCTCTAGTGTATACATATTGAGCTCCATTAATCTGTCCTCATATGTTTTCTGATGCAGTCCCTGCACCATTTTGGTTGCCCTTCTCTGGACTGCCTCAGTTTGGTTAATGTCCTTGTGAAGGTGTGGCCTCCAGTACTGCACGCTGTACTCCAGATGGGGCCTAACCAGTGTCTTGTAAAGAGGGATTATTACCTCCCTCTTCCGACTTGTGATACCCCTACTAATACACCCTAACATCCCCCTAGCCTTACCTACTGCTTTAGTGGTGTGCTTGGATGAGTTTAGGTCATCGGTGATGATGATACCCAAGTCTCTTTCTTCCCTTGTGACTGCCAGCAACTCCCCTCCCAGCCTGTAGGTGGCTTCAGGGTTTCTCCTCCCTATGTGCATGATCTTGCACTTCTGTGCATTAAACCCCAGTTGCCACTCTTTCGACCATTTTGCTAGTTTATCCAGATCTCTTCTCATTCTGCCCACCCCATCTGGATCATCTACTCTGTTGCAGATCTTGGTGTCATCTGCAAACAGACACACCTTACCCTTCAGTCCATCTGCAATGTCACTGATGAAGATATTGAAGAGGACTGGCCCCAGGACTGATCCCTGAGGTACCCCACTTGTGACCTGCATCTCTTCTGACTGTATTCCGTTTATCACCACTCTCTGTTTTCTACCCGACAACCAGTTTGACACCCAGTTGACCAACTTCTGACCCCCCCAGCTTATTAATCAATCTTCTGTGTGGAGCAGTATCTAAAGCTTTGCTGAAGTCAAGGTAGGCGACATCAACTGCTCCCCCTTGGTCACCACTCTAGTTACCCAGTCAAAGAAATCTATGAGATTAGTTTGACAGGACCTTCCTTTTGTAAACCCATGCTGTCTTAGATCCTGTGCTCCTATGGATTCCAGGTGGTGTATTATCCTTTCCTTAAGGAATGCCTCCATAATCTTGCCCACTACTGAGGTAAGACTGACTGGTCTGTAGTTCCCTGCTTTCTTCCTGCTACCATACTTGTGGAGTGGGATCACATGTGCCCTTCTCCAGTCTTCTGGAACGTCTCCTGTGCTCAGAGACTCACTAAACAGTTCTGATAATGGCTCTGCTAGTTCCACCCTTGGCTCCTTTAGTAACCTGGGATGTATGCCATCAGGTCCCATTGCCTTGTCCACCCTGAGCTTATAGAGCTCTTTTAGGACCCTTTCTTTTGTGAAGGGAGTAGTGCTCACCTCCCTCCCCCCCGTGTCCATGGTGCTGAGCTGTAGGCCCTGCCCTGCCTTCTCTTCAGTAAATACTGAGCAGAAGTATCTATTTAGGATAGATGCTTTTACATGGTCCTCCTCCTCACACGCCCCCTTATCTCATTTTATCTTAGCAATACTCCCTGTGGACTTTCTGCTTTCACTAATGTATGTATAGAAAGTCTTGTCACCTTCTTTTACTGTCTGTGTTAGTGTTTCCTCGGTTTGGGCCTTTGCTTGCCTTACTGCCTTCCCTGCTTCCCTTAGGGAAGTTTGATATGCCTCCCTACCTTCATCCCGCTGCGTTCCCTTGTATTTCCTGAAGGCCAGCCTTTTGGCTCCGGCCTTTTCTGCCACTGTTTTTGAGGACCAAAGTGGTTTCCTTCTTCTTTTGCACTTCCATTTCTCTCTAACACAATGGGATGTTGCTTCAAGTATTGCATCCTTAATGCTTGCCCACTTTGCATGTACTCCCTCACCTCTATTCCTTTTTGCCAGAGCTAGCGTAACTCTGTTGGCCATCTTATCAAAGTCAGCTCCTCTGAAGTCCCACATTTTTGCCTTGGAATGGGATGATTTAGTTGTAGTGGCCAAACTGAACCATACCATGTGATGGTCACTGGGCCCAAGTGACCTTCTACCTGGAGATCTGTGATCCTTTCCCTGTTAGTCAGTACTAGATCTAGAATAGCCTTGTCTCTTGTGGGTTGTTGTACCAGTTGTTTGAGGCCCTCCCCCTGCAGGGAATCCACCATGTGTCTAGTTCTGGCAGATGTTCCTGCTGGTATTGACCAGTCTGTATCTGGCATGTTGAAGTCTCCCATTATCAGAACCTCCCCTTTAGCTGTCATGTTTTGTATATCTTCTAACAGTAACATGTCTGTGTCCTCCCCCTGGTCTAGGGGCCTGTAGACAACGCCAGTTCTTATGGCTGTCCCATTTCTTGTTTCCAGGGTGACCCACAGTTCTTCTGGCTCCTTGTGTGTATTCTGAATTTCTGTAGCTTTGATATTTTCATTGACATACAGGGCCACTCCACCCCCCTTTTTGCACCTCAGTCTCTTCTGAACAGTACATAGCCAGGTATTTTATTTTGTATTTATTGAAATATTTCAGCAGGAAAGGCACACTGAGCAAAAAGATGCTCGTCTTACGGTGCGACTGGGGGGGGGGTTACAGAGGAAAGCAACTGTATACATTAGTACAGGCAACAAAATTACACAAGTGAATTTACATGACGGTACAATAGGTATGATACCCTGGAAACAAGAAGTAGGAGCAAACATAGGTAACGTTGCCACAAGGAGTATCCATATTGACGTCCACATTTACATGGAGAGAATGTACGAGGATTATAATGACAGAGGGTGTAAAATATGACTCCATACATGTCAGCTACTAGCTACGGTAGCGTGGTAGACAGAGTCAAGGTTGAAGTGCAGTAGGGGGTAAGTGCAGAGGTTGGGAATATATGCCAGCGTTGTAGCCGTAGCTAAGGCTGCTGGTCAGGCCGCATAGGATCAAGGATAGGGCAGTGGGGGGAGGGAGGGAGAAGGGAAGGCAGTGGGGGGGTCAGTGACACTGGCAGTTCATGGCGAAGTAGCTTGTCAGGGCAGAGGAGATGGAATACCTAGAGGAGGAGTGCCAGATTTGTGCCGGTAGGATATCTCCGTCCATTGAGCCACATCATGGAACTGTAGGCCAACAGCATCAGGTCCACCTGGAAATGTTTTGTAGGTTGGGGCCGCCAGATAACCAAAGATGAGCTATTCCCCCACCTAATCTGAGTACTTGCACAACAGGTGAGGGTGCAGAGGCCACTCGTGGTGACCATGACTGATTTGGACTAGCATACTTCAAGCCCAGAGATCTGTGTGAACCTGTTGAGGGGCATGAGAGGTGGCAGCAAGGTAGCTGGGTTAGAAATGGTGAGGAGGGGCATGAGAGGTGGCAGCAAGGTAGCTGGGTTAGAAATGGTGAGGAAGGGCATAAAAGGTGGCAGCAAGGTAGCTGGGTTAGAAATGGTGAGGAGGGGCATGAGAGGTGGCAGCAAGGTAGCTGGGTTAGAAATGGTGAGGAAGGGCATAAAAGGTGGCAGCATGGTAGCTGGGTTAGAAATGGTGAGGAGGGGCATGAGAGGTGGCAGCAAGGTAGCTGGGTTAGAAGTGGTGAAAAGTGGTTGGCCCAGTGGTGTGGAAGGCTGAGGCTCTGGACACCTGACATTTAACCACACCAGTGACCCAGGTTCAGGGACAGACCAGGATCGCTCAGAGGCTGGCCAGGGGAAGGAGGATTTAGCATTCCAAGGACAGCTCTCCTCCCTCTGAGAGGGGGAACACTGAGTCGTGCTGCTTGCCTGCCACCCAGCGAAGGCAAAGCAGTAGTGCAGCGGGACCAGCAGATGTGAGCAGTAGGCATGATGACACGTCCCACACGTGCATCATTATGCATGCATGCATGCAGCTGCGTTATACGCAGATCCGGGAGAACAAAAATGGACAGAAACCACCCTGGCTTGCTCAGGAACCTCCACAGGCCTCTATATGGCAGGCCACCTGACAATATACAACTCTGGGTATGTGGTGGTTAACCACTAAGTCCAGGAGATGGGTCGATTGGTGGGGCTGGCTGGATGCCACAGAGACCAGGGATGACCAGGCAAGAAACAGGAATAATAGTTAACAAACAAAATGGTGGGAAGTAGGTAGTCAGAATATAGGTTGACCAGGTATGGTTGTCCACTTACCTTGGTACCCTGGACTTCCATAGAGTCCAGCAGGACCCGAGTGAAGGGCTCTAAGACCAGATGAAAAGGTAGTGGAGGCTTGCCTGGTGCCCCTGTGGAGGGTGCTGAAAGGATTCTATTTGTAATGAGAGAGGCAGAGGGAGAAGCATAAAGGGTGCTATATAATCTCAGAACATGGACCCAAAACTGAAACTCCAACTTGAAAAAAGTCACACAGGGCTGGTAGTGATGGAATTATTTGTTTGTGTTCCCCTTCCCTTTCTCCTCAGTACATCTCCTGTCGCCCCCATCCCTTTTGTTCCCAGTTGTCTTAGTTTATCTATCTTAAATGCAGTTGAAAAGGGGAGGTCTCTGGTTAGTGACAGTTCGAAGCAGGACAGCTGCACTCATCATCTGCACTAAACATTGATCCAATTAACTTGAAATGGTTCTCGTCTTGTCATCACGATGTCATTGTAACCCACCTATGTTAGGTGTGCATTTTTCAGTATTCTTTAGCCTTTGATAAAGGAATGATATTTCCAAAACGCATCAGGCAGGCATCGTATGTATACTGGTGTCTTATTTTTATGTGATTGTCTTAATGAACGACAACTAAGCCTGTTCTGTTTGGAGCCTGAATCCTTTTCTCTATGAGGTGGTGAGTGCCTGACTTCTGCTGTTTCACCCAAAACTGAAACTAGACTGAATTTGATTTTTGAACACGATCTGGAAATTTGTCACCAGGGCATCCATCGGGGAACTGGCCATATTCACATTACGGAGGAGATTCAGGAGAGTATGAATGTTGCCTGTTCTAGAGCTGCCTTTAACAAATCCTACCTGTGCAGGATGACTTAATGACATAGGTCTCAGCAGGGCAGAAAGCACTTTTGCTAGGATTTTAATATCAGAGAAGATGAGGGAGATTGGGTGGTAATTGGCAAAGTCCAAAGAGTTCTTGTCCTCCTTGGATATAAGGGTGATAATAGCCTCATTAAGTGAGGGGGTAGCCACTGGTTAGTCCTAGCCTCATTGAACAAATCCAGCAGAGAAGGACTACTTGATCTGGGATAGCCTGAAATAAGACTTCAGTGACCCAGTCTTTCCCTGGAGCTTTCCCAGCAGCCAGGGTGAATAGAGCTACCCAGATCTTACCCAAAAGTGAGTGAGGCATACAGGAGGCCCTTATGCTGAGAGAACAGTTGGAGGAAGGCAGTGAGGCCTCCAGACTCCTGTGGTGAAGGGGGCACCACAGGGAGATGTGAGATGTGACGCCCCTCATCATACTTCTACATAACTTGATTAATCCTCACCCTAGTGAATACCACCATGCAGACGCAGCTTTTAGGAGTTATCTGAGAGTCCCCTTGCTACTTAAGGAGGTGATAGGCAAGAATCATCCTGTATTGGTCACCTTCTCACAGAATTTGTGTGCTTTGAGTGGAACAAGTGTCAGTCCACTTTCTGCTGTCGGCGGAGATTAAGTTTATATTTTAACCCCATGATACTTGCCCGCAGCAGCTCATGGTTGACAGGATTTTATTTGTACTGACTTTCCACTTGGGACAACATGGATTCTAGCTGAACCCATGAACTTTCCCTTGGTTTTCTATGGGTGGAAGCAAAAGTGATGATGCTTTGAAGGCTTCTCGCACCATGGTGTGAGACAGCTGGAGTGATATTAGTGGGGGGAAAAGTGGGCATTTTCAGTCTGGAGCCAGGAGTTAAAGTCTGGGGCATTTAATAACAATGGATTGCATCTACAGTAAGCTGAGCCAAGGGTGCCACTGTGAGTAGCGAAAACAGTGGTCTGAGAAAATGAGGTTGGCAATATAAGGGTCAAGAACCCCCAAGGGGCCTGGGCATCCACTTAACTAAATCAGTCTATAGTCAGTGCAGCTATAATAGTTGTGGATGAGGAGTAGAAAGTATATTCCTGTCCAGTGTGATTATCCTACTGCCAGACATCTTGTAGGCCCCATTGAGACGTGAGGTTAACCAGGCTGGTTCTGGCCCTTTGAGACCATCCAGATAACCATTGGATCAGTCGGAGAAGTGCTTCAGGACTATGTTGAAGTCCCCCGCTAGGAGGAAGGAAGTTGAGGCATCCCCTTTAAGGACAAGAATGGCCAGACCCTGTGTGGGAAAGAAATTGGGGTCATCAGAATTAGCAGCATAAGCAGTCCCCATCATAACTTAACCCCCAGCATAACAAAACAACAAAAAACGAAAAACCAAAATCAAAACAAAATAAGAGCCTGGTGCAGTGGGCCCTTTCTTCCAACAGTTGCCCTCACCATTCTGGGTTGAGCAGGTGCGGCAGAAAGTCTTGCTGGTACAGAGCTGGTCTCTTCCCACAGATGGACTCTAGATCCACAAGGAATTCTGTCCCCAAAGGCACGCTAAAGATCCACAAGGAATTCTGTCCCCCTGATTTTCATGGTCCTCTGCACAGTCCCATAGTTAATAATGCCGCAGCTCATCCAGATGACTGGTGCTGTCAGAAGAGTTTTTGTCTATGATGTGAAGTTCAGCAGAATGTAACCCAGTCGGCGAGGGAGCAGTTGCCATCCCGCGTCGAGATGAGTAACAGTTTAATTTCAGCAGTGTGCACTACTGAAGTCTCCGTTAATTTTGCATTGTAGTCTGGGAACGGTATTTGACTCTCAGTGGCAGATGTCATCATTAGGCTTAATGGCTTAACTTCTCTGGATAGGCCAGGGACTGATGGTGGCATAAAATGAGACCAGGAGCCTGAGGGATGAAAAAATAAAGTATAGATGCATTAGTATGAACTGTACTGATGCGAGCTATATGGGATTTACTTCTGCAGAACTGTACTGATGCAACCTATACGAGATTTACTCCTGCAAAACTGTACTGATGTGAGCTATATGGGATTTACTCCTGCAGAACTGTAATGATGCGAGCTACTTGAGTAGTACACAAGCAGTATACAAAGTTGACCAGGAAGTTGGTGGATCTTGGAGTTGGGAGAAGATGACCAGATGGGTGGAAAACTGGCTGAGGGACAGAACCCAGAGGGTGGGGGAGAGTTATCTGGCACCAGAGATGTAACCAGTGGGGTCCCACAGGGTCCGTGTGTGGGGCCAGTGTTGTCCAGTGTCTTCATCAATGACATTGGGGATGGCATTAAAGGCAAAATGTGCCTATTCACTGATGACACCAAACTCTGTGGGAGAGTGGACACAGCTGAAGGGATACGGGACCTACAGGAAGATCTGGAAAAGCTGGGGAGGTGTTCCAGGATCTGGCAGCTTGGCATTAATGCCAAGAAATGCAAAGTTACGCATACTGGAGCCAGGAATCCCAGGACAAAGTATTACCTGGGTGGAGTCCGAGTAGCTGCATTAGAGGAGAAGGACCTGGGGAGTGATGATCACTAGTGACCTGAAGCACTCCACGCAGTGCAAGAAAGCAGCAGAAAAGGCAAACGAGATGCTGGGATGTATAGCTAGGTGGGATCAGTAGTAGGAGAGAAGAGGTTATACTGCCATTGTACAGGTCACTGGTAAGGCCGCATCTAGAGTATGGAGTTCAGTACTGGTGCCCACACCTCAAAAAGGACATTAACCTGCTGGAGAAGGTCCAGAGGAGGGTTACAAAGATGACAGCCGGTTAGCAGGGCAAGGCATATGAGGAGAGGTTTAGGGCACTGAACATATACTCCCTGGAAGACAGGAGACAGAGAGTGGACATGACTGGGACATTCAAGTACTTGAAAGGGATAAATAATGTTGATAAGGAAAGTTTCTTTAAGCTGAGTGGCAACCATATCACGAGGGGGCACAGTCTTAAACTGGAGGGTGGGAGGTTTAGGAGGGATGTCAGGAAGCACTTCTTCACAGAAAGGGTGGTGGACACTAGGAATATGCTGCCGGAAGAGGTCATCTCGTTGAAGACAGTGAGCAACTTTGAGAGGCTGGGATAGGCATAGGGGGGAGATAAGAATCATGGGTAGGGAGGATGGGAGGAGTGGGGAAGGAGGGCAGGGACATTAGCTCAAGCTGTGGACCCTGCAATACGAGCAAACTTGATAAACCAAATGCCTTCTTCTGCTGGCTTGTTCGTATGAGATTTACTCCTGCAGAACTCTAATGATGCGAGCTACATGAGATTTACTCCTGCAGAACTGTACTGATGAGAGCTACATGAGATTTACTCCTGCAGAACTGTAATGATGCGAGCTATATGAGATTTAATCCTGCAGAACTGTACTGATGCGAGCTACATGAGATTTACTCCTGCAGAACTGTACTGATGGGAGTTATATGAGATTTACTCTTGCAGAACTGTACTGATGCAAGCTATACGAGATTTACTCCTGCAGAACTGTACTGATGCAAGCTATACGCGATTTACTCCTGCAGAACTGTACTGATGGGAGTTATATGAGATTTACTCTTGCAGATTTACTCCTGCAGAACTGTACTGATGCAAGCTATACGAGATTTACTCCTGCAGAACTGTACTGATGCGAGCTATACGTGATTTACTCCTGCAGAACTGTACTGATGGGAGTTATATGAGATGTACTCTTGCAGATTTACTCCTGCAGAACTGTACTGATGCAAGCTATACGAGATTTACTCCTGCAGAACTGTACTGATGCGAGTTATATGAGATTTACTCCTGCAGAACTGTACTGATGTGAGCTATACGAGATTTACTCCTGCAGAACTGTACTAATGCAAGCTATACGATATTTACTTCTCCAGAACTGTAATTTTATTTTTTATTTATTTGCTTTTGGTAACCTGGTAGATGTGCTTGGCAAAGCCTGCCTATTTTCAGGCATGACCCGGGAGAGAACATGACAAAGTACAGGGTTCTGGTAGACCATAAGAGGAACAGCTTCAAAAGAACATAAACAGTAAGTGTATACATCGAAGTCTCTGGGACATTCACTCAGGTAACAGCCGTAGTCAAAGAAGCAGTGATTTACAGGTAGGGGATACAGCAACTGAACAATGGTTTGAATAGGTGGTATACAATGAAATATTAGGTGCTTAGAACACAACAGCACTGCTACTTGACAGGAAATTAGTCTTGGCTACTAATAATACTAAGTTACATAAATGCTAAGAGGAAAGTTAGATTCACAGCAGGGTTTTAAATAATTGATTAGCAGTTTTTTTCTTGAGATGATACTAGCTGTACAGAAAGTATTTATATAGATTTTCTAGAAGTGCTGTGTTCGTTAAATACAGTAAAGCAACAGCTATGCATTTTCACAAAGATTTAGCACTTTTATGAGCAAAACGCTAATCAATTTTTAGAGTTAAATAAAACCCTGTGCAGGTATTAGAATGAGGGGGGAGTAGGTAGATAAGAGAGAGGAAGCAAGTTCTAGGGGGCCTACTTGAAGTTCAAAGAGGCTACTGACAGTTACATGTAATGATAGCTATATGAGATTTACTCCTACAGAACTATGCTGATGTGAACTGTACGAGATTTACTGCTGCAGAACTGTACTGATACAACCTATACAAGATTTACTCCTGTAGAACTATACTGATGGGAGCTATACGGGATTTACTGCTGCAGAACTATACTGATGCAAGCTAAATGAGATTTACTGCTGCAGAACTGTACTGATGCAAGCTATATGAGATTTACTCCTGCAGAACTGTACTGATGAGAGCTACATGAGATTTACTCCTGCAGAACTGTACTGATGCGAGCTGTACGAGATTTACTTCTGCAGCACTGTAATGATGTGAGCTCTATGAGGTTTACTTCTGCAGAACTGTACTGATGCGAGCTAAACGAGGTTTACTCCTGCAGAACTGCACTGATGCGAGCTAAACGAGGTTTACTCCTGCAGAACTGTACTGATGCAAGCTATACGAGATTTACTCCTGCAGAACTGTACTGATGCAAGCTATATGAGATTTACTTCTACAGAACTGTGCTGATGCGAGCTATATGAGATTTACTCCTGCAGAACTGTACTGATGCGAGCTATACGAGATTTACTTCTACAGAACTGTATTGATGCGAGCTGTATGAGATTTACTCCTGCAGAATTGTACTGATGCAGGCTATACGAGATTTTCTCCTGTAGAACTATTGATGCAGGCTATACGAGATCTACTCCTACAGAACTGTACTAATGTGAGCTTTACGTGAGTTATTCCTACAGAACTGCAGTAATGCAAGCTATATAAAATGTATTCCTGCAGAGCTGTACTGATGCGAGCTGTAAGAGATTTACTTCTGCAGAACTGTACTGAAGTGTATTAATGTGAGCTTTCTGCAGAACTGTATTGAAGCGAACTCTACATGATTTACTCCTGCGAAGGCAAGGCAAGTTTTATTTTTCGAGGAGCTCAATCCCAGAGACTCTAGGCACCGTACACATAAAGGCAAGCTGTTTATTAAAATAAGACAGATACATACATAGAAACACTAATAAATTAAATGGGCTATATGAAACAGAATTTAAAATAAAAGCAGTCCCTAACAAGGACTATTCTAGAGATATATGCCAGCAGACAGTGTCTGGGAAGGGCTGACTGAACATGAGGGTCTTGAGACAAACCTTGAACACTTCAGCTGAAGGGGGCCTCCCTTACAGATGGAGGAAGCGAATTCCACAGGATGTGGCCGGCAACACTAAGTGCTCTGTTGCCGGCAGTTTTTAGCCTTGTCCTGGGAATCGCAAGGAGGCCCCCTAGAGGAAGGACAGAGTTAGTGGACCCAGGTAGCGGGTGTTAGAAGGTCAGACAAGTATCCAGGCCCAGCCCATGTAGAGCCTTAAAGGTTAGCAAGCCCACCTTAAACAGGATCCTCCACCTGACCGGCAGCTAGTGCAGTTCATGCAGCACCGGGGTGATGTGGCAGTACTTAGACTGCCCAGTCAGCAACCTGGCAGCTGCATTCTGCACTAGCTGCAGTTGGTGGAGGGTACCTCCCGAGACCCGAGGTAGAGCGCAGTACAATAATCTAACTTGGATGTTACAAAGGCTTGTACCAAGGTGGGGAGTTCCATGGGTGGAACGACGGGCTTGATCCTGGCAAAATTCCGAAGATGGTAGAAGCTGGTCTGGACAACAGAGGACACCTGAGCTTCAAATGTCAATCCACTGTCAAAGGTCACACCAAGATCACGCACCCTAGAAGAGGCTTTCAGTAGCATAGATTCCAGGAACAACCCTGTTGCTGTGCCAGAGGCCGTCCTATCATGCCCTCTGTTTGACTCCACCACCAGTACCTCTGTCTTATTGGGGTTCAGTCACAACCAGCTGGAGGCCATCCAGCCATTGATCTTGGAAAGGCAGCTGTTCAGCACTTCCACCGCATTGGATGTCCCTGGAGCAAAGGAAAGATACAGTTCTAGGGACGTGGATATGTTGTTCAATCCACACTGTCTGGCAGGTTCCTTACCGCTTTAATTCTTGCTGGAAGGTCTTCAAGCTGGCTCCTCCAACCCACCGAGGTGGTAAAACCCTCAGCTCCACCCCATGATGCCAGATCTTCCTTACCGCTTGGAAGCTCAGGTTCCCTCCTTAGCGCTCTGTGTTTTAGGCCTGGATCCAAACTCTTTGGGTTTTCCGGAAATTATTTTAAAGTTTACTAGACTACAGTCTTCATCTTTCCTCGCGGCTGCGGTGGACAAATCCACTCCTGGCTTCCTTCAATGCCCTTGCGGGCAGAAGATGTCCCGGACTGATCTGCACTCCACGTGCGTTTAGTGCCTGTGTCTTGCCCCCGATCCGCAGGCCTGCGATCTGTGCAAGTCCTTCTCGGCTTCGGTTTTAGAGGACCGCGCTGCCAGACTGCAACTTGGATGCCCCGGAAAATGGTACCCGCCGGTGAAGTCAAAGGAGGCCCATTGGGTGGTGTCTGCGGCTGCAGGCTCCGTGGAACAGCTGGAGCAGTTGATTGCCCTCGAGGAGGAGGAGGGCCGCTTCTTCTTCCTCCTCCTCGGCTGCGGCGTTTATCCCGCTCTCCTTGGGCTCCTCCTACACTACTTATTTTAAGGAGCTTTGCCAGTCCCTCTCCACCAAGGGAGAAGGGCCATTGGGACATTCCAGTAGGTCCAGCAAAAAAGAACCAAAAGGTAAGTCCCACCATCTACATTCGTGGGAGCGGGAGAGATCCCCTTCACCGGACCGTCGGCTCTCGACTTCGGTCAAGGTTGTGGCTAAGGCTGCTGGTTTCACGGTGTCCCCATCAGGTCAGCCAGCCGAAACATCCGTCGACGCAGTCGAGATTTTGCTTGACCTGTTGGTTTGTCGACTGGAGAAGCAGACAACCCTTCTTCACCGATTCCCCCGGTGGTAGCCGAGGACTTGTCCATGCCTCCTGTGTCAAAGTCCACGGTAAAGGACCCTGAACCAGGGGATGAGCGGGTTTCCCCAACCCCTCTTTGACCCACCCTCGGTGACCCCGAAGGTCTTGGTCCTCTTCCAGGTCGAGTAGGACCCGCTGACATCGGCAGTCTTGGTCTTGGCACCACGGAAAGCGGCATTGCCGCTCATCCTCTTCGTAGGATAGGCTCCGACGTAAGTTACGCCAGCGCTATGAGGACATGATGTGGCAGCAACTTTTGTTGACCGGTAACAAGCCGACTCCGTCGCCTTCTCTGGCAGTTAAGTGGCTGTCACCGGAGTGACCGAAGCAATCCCTCGTAGTTATCGAGGAGCCGACCCCGGCACCGGTTGTTCGGCCGAAACCGGCTGCTCCGCCTATTGTGGTGGAACCACCACCTCCTTAACCGAAGATTGGGGCCCCGACCGAGGATTCTCGGTCGGGTCAGGGCTTGCCCCACAGGTTGTCAGTCACCCTCACTCCCGATCGACCTCGGCAGGTGGAGGGTGGCTGAGGCACTCGGCAGCTGTTTGCGGACTCCTCAGAGTCTGACAACGACTCCTCCCTGTACTCCAGGCCCATTGACCTGGAATCTGCAGGGGGTCAGTCGGTGGAGGAGAGCCCATCCTCGTTCCTGGGTATAATTCAGCTCATCTCAGAGTCCACTGGGATGCAGCTCGAACCCATTCAGAAACGGGCCAGGTATCCCCTCATGGAGATACTGGACCGAGGAGATTCCCCTACGGAGGCCTTCCCTGTGACCGAAGCCATTGTTGGCCTGGCCCTGGAGTTGTGGCAGCGGCCTGCATCTTGTCCCGTGCCTTCGGCCAGGATGGCTTGCAAGTACGCGGTCCCCACCGGTTCACTCATCGGTTTCTCGGAGCACTCCTCTGCGGAGGGGCTAGTTATCGACAGTGTTTTCCAGCGTTCTGGAAACACAAGGGACGTGGACAAACTGCTCGATAAAGAATCCAAAAAACTGGATTACTTGGGGCAAAAGGTTTACGCTGCTTCCTCCCTAGGCCTTCGACAGGCTAGCTCAGCTGTACTGATGGCACATTTTTCACACGCCCTTATGGGTTCCCTGGATGAGGTGATTCCTCATCTCCCGGCTAACCTTCAGATGACAGTCGAGCAGGTGCGGGATCAGGGAAGGGCGGTGGCTAAACAACGGCTCCAAACTTCTTTGGACACCGGTGACTCTTGTGTCCAGTCAGTAGCGGTCGCAGTAGCCATGCGCCGCAGAGCTTGGCTGCAAATCTCCACCTTCACAGCAGACACCCAGCACAAGCTGGCAGACGTTCCCTTCCTGGGCACCGACTTGTTCGTGCCAGGGGTGGAAGGTCATCTCCAGAGGATCGAGAAGTCCAATGCCACCTTGGACTTGGTCACGTCTGCCCAGAAGGACAAAGGCCACCAGCAGCAGTGTAAGCCCTTTCGCCCTTCCACTTCTGCAGCACGTCCGGCCCAGCAACATCAGCAACAGGGCCAGCAGGCTCACACTTGGCGCCCTAAGGCCAAGTCTGCTGCTTCCTCCAGTAGGAAGCCTGGAGGGAAGGGTCCAGGAGGCCCCTCGGCCAGCCCTTCCTCCAAGCCTGCCCAGTGATGGGTTGAGAGGTGTCACCCCCAGCCTCGTCACTCCTCCCTGGTCCCCCCCCCCGCCCGTGGGGGGACGGCTCCGCCACTTCCTTTCTGCCTTGTCTGCTATCACCACGGACTGCTGGGTGCTAGAAGTGGTTGGCAGGGTTCTGCCTCGAGTTCGAGCAGTTCCCTCCCTATTGGGCAACGGGTTCCTCAGCGCCTCTGTCGACTTGTCGAGCTGAAATTGCCCTGCTTCTGCAGAAGGAGGTAATCAGCGAGGTGGCAGACCCTCCTCCCTTACCTGGACGACTGGCTGATTGCAGCCCCCTCCAGGTTGGAGGTGGAGCGGTCCAGGGATCTGGCCCTCCAGGTCTGCTCTCAGATTGGCCTTCTCATCAGCGAGGCCAAATCGGAACTCGTGCCATCGCAGGTGATTCAGTTAATTGGGGCAGAGCTCGACTCTCTTCGAGACAGAGCTCGGCTCCCGGCGGACAGGGCCAAGGTCCTTCCTCCTTTGCCCAGTCATTTCTGGTTGGGCAATTGCACCCTGCCTGGGATTTCCTGTGCCTTCTGGGCCTCATGGCTGCCTGCACCAGCGTGGTCTGTTGGGCCTGCTGGCATGTGCGCCCCCTGCAATGGGGGCTGGCCGGCCAGTGGTCACAGTGCTCCGGTCCTCTGGACCAGCCTGTGACAGTGACCCAGGAGATGTGGGACAGCCTGCAGTGGTGACTTGTCCCAGCTCATCTGCTGGAGGGTATCCCGTTTGTCCACCCCGAGCAGACGGTCACGCTAATGACCGATGCCTCACTAATGGGTTGGGGTGCCCATCTGGGGGATCTCTGGGCCCACGGCCTAAGGTCCCTGATCTCAGCAGACAAGGGGAAGGCTCTCCATCCGGACCTTCAATCCCTGCACCTAATGGCCTGGTTCCTGAGTGGCTAGATTTCTAGGCCTTGGGTCTTTCCGACGAGGTCCTCAATGTTTTTGAGGCGTCCCGTAAGGAGTTAACCAGAAACCAGAAAATGCTGTGCCTTCAAATGGAAGAGATTCTCCATTTGGTGTCAGGACAAGGGGTTGGACCCCTCTTCCTGTCCCTTGGCTAGTATTTTGGACTATCTAGGGCTTCGGGCGCCGGCCGGCAAGCAGTCTGTGGCGCAGGAGAAGGTGGTCGGATGCTTTTTCAAAGACCTTGATCACATATCCCCTCCAGTGTGAGAACCTCTGCCTCTGTGGGATCTACTGCTGGTATTGGCTAAGCTCATGGGCAAGCCATTCGAACCGATGCACAGGTGCGATATCTCCCACCTGTCGTGGAAGACCACCTTCTTGGAGGCTATAATGTCAGCCAGAAGGATGGGAGAGCTCCAGGCACTTTCCATCGAGTCTCCTTATCTGGTCTTCCACAGTGACAAGGTTGTCCTTCACCCCCACCCAAAATTCCTTCTGAAGGTGGTGTCGGAGTTTCACCTGAATCAGGCGTTGACTCTGCCGGTGTTCTACCCCAATCACACCTCGGAGGCCGAATATAGGCTCCATACTTTGGACCCTAGAAGAGTGCTCGCTTATTATAAGGAGCGGATGGCTGAAGTTCGGGGAGAGATTTGCCAGCTGTTTGTCACCTACGCTGAAGCCACACCTGGCAGACCTGCAGCCAAGCGGACGATAAGCAGGTGGGTCACCTCCTGCATCGATCTCTGCTATAGGTTGGTGGGCATGGAGCCTCCCAAAGGGATAAGAGCTCATTCTATCCGCCATACCGCTGCTTTGGTGGCTGCTTCTAGGGACGTCCCTGTCCAGAAAATCTGCAGGGCTGCTACCTGGAAGTCAGCACACACCTTTATTTCCCATTACCACATTGACCTAGAGTCACGCCAGGATGCTGGTTTTGGGACCTCAGTTCTCCAGTCCTTATTTCCCAAGTAGGGTGTGTGCGCTTTGCCTTCCTCCTCCCGGAGAACTGCTAGGAGTCTGCTAGACAGTGTGGATTGAACAACATATCCACGTCCCTAGAAATATAGGTTACTCATCTGTAACAGGAATTCTAGGAGTGGTATATGTTGTTCATCCATACGACCCACCCGACCTCCCGGCTTCAGTGCGCAACCTGGCTTCCAGCGGGCTAGATCTGACATCATGGGGTGGAGCCGAGGGTTTTACCACCTGGGTGGGTGGGAGGAGCCAGCTTGTAGACCTTCTGGCAAGAATTAAAATGGCAAGGAACCTGCCAGACAGTGTGGATGAAAAACATATACCACTCCTAGAACTCCTGTTAAAGGTGAGTAACCTGTATTTGGGTGTCATCGGCATAGCAGTGAAAACCCAAACTGCATTTCTTAATGAGCTCTCCCAGGGGCAGCTTGTACATGGAAAACAACATTGGTGACAGGACCAAACCCTGAGGTACTCCATACGACAGGAGGCTAGAGGAGGAGGAGAAGTTCCTCATCACTACCCTTTGCCTCCTATTCGTGGGATAGGACTGAAACCAGCTGATGAGTGCCGGCAAGTCCACAAAATTCCCTCAGGCAGTCGAGCAACATGCAATGATCTACCATGTCAAATGCTTAAGCGAGGTCGAGGAGAACGAGAATCATCCCCTCTCCTCAATCTCGAGCCTTGAGGAGGTCATTATGCAACCGAACTAATGCAGTTTCCATGCTGTGCCTCGCCCGAAACCCGAACTGGAGGGGCTCGAAAAGGTCAGAGGCCACGAGGTGTTCCTCAGACTGCTGCGCCACAACCTTCTCAACAACCTTCCCTATAAAAAGGGAGGCTGGAGATTGGATGGTAATTCAACTTGATGTCGGGGTCTAGCAATGGTTTCTTCAGAAGAGGCCTAACCAGTGCCTCCTTCAAGGCATCTGGGAAGACCCCCCTCTGAGACAGAGCACCGGACAATCGAGGCTAACACCGGTCCAATGGTATCGACACATCCCACCAAGAAACGTGTTGGCAGCGGGTCCAGTTCACAAAATATGTGCTTTAGCCCGAGGGCAACCTCAGTGACCTCAGCCACCTCCACTGGTTTAAACTCCCTCAACTAGGCGGAGTGCTCTTCGAACTCCGAAGGCAGCCACTGTCATCCACAATGTGGCACACTGGCAGAACGCCCTGCCTGGATGGTGGGCATCCTGTGTGAGACGAAATGAGCAAACTCCATCTAAAGTGTTGTAAAATGCTGTTTTGGCTGTAGACAGGCTGGGTTTAACAGCCTGTCCATAGTCCAAAAGAGCACTGTTGGTCGACTCTTCTGGGCAGCAATCTCCCTGGACAGGAACTCTGCCTTCTTACAGGTGATTGCCCCCGATACTCAACATAATGAGAGCTCAAGGCCAGTCTATCCACTTCCAGCCTCGACTTCCACCAGCAGCGCTCTAACTTCCAACTCAAAATCTTCATAGCCTTGAGCTACCCATCAAACCGTGGGGACCTGAAGTGAGAGGATTTGGGTCGTACACAGATCAGTGTGAGAGAGTCGAGCACATCCGACATCGACCTATTATAGGTGGTGACAGTCTCGCCTGTACCCCCAACACATGTATTACTCACACTAGATAGATCAGCTACCACCTGAAATCCCTCTGGGGCCAAACCCCTCAAAGAGCAGTAGCTACCATTTTAGCAGGGAGGTCTCTTGGGGGCTGAACGAGAACTCCACTGTGCAATGATCGGAACCAGCTACCCGATCAGTCTTGAGATTACTAATCTCAAGCCCAAGGAGAAGACCAGATCCAACATGTGGCCACCCTGGTGGGTCATGGAAGAAATTTCTTGTGACAGGCTCAGAGATTACATCATCTGGGGGAGGTTGTAACCTAGCCTAGAAAACTTGTCATTGGCCCAAACATTGAAATCCAGAAGAACTAAGCATTTGGGGGACTCCCAATGTCTCACCAATGACAAAGTCGGCTACCTCCTGCAGGAATTCACCCGCTGCCGAGAGAGCAAATCAGGAGAATCCTGCAGCCTGCCCCAGATCCTATACAACCACACATTCAAAGGAACTTGGCCTTCCCACTTGGTACACAGTGAAGCCAAGTTCGGATCTAAAACAGATGGCCACTCCCCTGCCCCTGCATTCCACTCTGGGGCAGTGCACCACCGAGTACCCAGGGGGGACAGCAGCCTCTAAAACCAGGCCAGCATCCTCACCCACCCAGGTCTGAGTAATGCATGCCAGATTGACCGAGAATACCAAGTCCGCTATAATTGCGGTCTTGTACCTGATCGATCTGGCATTGCAAATTACTGTGCCCAGGGGATTTGTTGATAGTGTAGCCCTTCTGGGTACTATTCCACTCGGTCTGGTGGAAACCCTGGGGACGGGAATGAAACATGTCTGGCCTCTCTCTAGGACAGTTTGACACCCAGGGCACCTTCTGCACCCGATTAACCTCAATCTTAGCTTCACCCGGAGTGCCTAGGACGCCCCGCCAAGGTCAATCAATGTGAGACCTCTTAATTCTGGCCTCCCTACAGTGATGAGCTGTAGTGGTGGAGAGTGGGAGGTCGGTAAGGGGTGGCAGATTGAAAAGCTGGGATGCCTTATACATAATCCTGGCCTGCCTCAGAACCCCCCGATTTCCCCAGACACATACTGTCCTAAGCGGAAAGCCTTTAAGCAACTAATAGCTACCAGACACACAGATGAGAGCAAAAATAACAGAGAAGTCGCACTTTCCAGCTTCCCCGGAGAGCAGCCTGCAGGACTTAGAAATTAAAATATTGCCCTACAAGACCGGGCTAAATAGGGCCGGCCCAGTGGCGCTGAGGGCTGAGGCGCTAGTCGTCTTACCTCGCATCATGCCGGCGACCCGTGTTTGGGAATGAGCACGGTGCCACCAGGGGTTGGCAGGGGTGGAAAGGGATTGAGCATCGGGGGACTGCTCTCCCTCTCTGGGGAGGGGGGATTTCAGTGGTCAGTGCACTTCTGACCCCTGGCAGTGGCTTAGGGCTAGAGCACTGACACTGCAAGAAGGAATAGAGTGGGGCAGGCACCGGGAGGAGTGTGTACGGATACATGTGCACCCCCTTCACTGGCATCATTGCACACCCCACTCTCGAAGAAGAAACAGGAAAAAGGTCCAGATCGCAATGTATGAACAGCCACTCTCTGCAGGCCCTGACTCAAATGTCACTTCCTTGACAATCTGGATCCTATTTGAGGTGAGTAGAGTTGGGGGCTTCTCACTGCCCTGCCACGGAGGGGAAATCATGGGGGATGTCTGGGACAGTGGCCTGATCTCATGTGGGGGGCTGGGAAGATGGCTGAGAAGATAGCCCAACTGGTGCGGACCAGGGAGAAAGATACACACACAAAAAAAGTGCTAAATGTCTCATAGTTTGGATAAACAGTCAGCATGTGAAAAATCAGTTCCAGAATAACCACAAGGCCAAGGACCCTCTCACTGCCCCTAGTCTCTGCTGGGCAAGGTGGCTAAGGAACTGAGCAAAGTACAATGTATCTGTAGAGTTTTATATATAGTTCCTCCAGTAGTCTCCAGCCGATTAAACACCAGGTGGATAGAGAGAAACATCTGGAGATAGAACTCGTCACAGACCAAGTTTTCCCCAACCACACTTCAGGTCCTGAAGTCCTGGGGAAAGCAACTGCAGACGACGCCCTCTATGTGTTCGCGTTCCCCTGGGAGGAAAGTCTGACCAAAATAGATGCCAGTCGCACCTTCAGACCCTTCGTGTGGCGACGTAAGAGGCACCTCCAGCTGTTCCTGAAGCCTCTATCCTCCGGTCCCTCAGACTCCAACGTCGATGGTTGTAAGCACGGTCCTGGGATCACACTCCACCCCAATGGCAGCTGACCCCGGCCCCCAGAAAAAGTGGGCACCTTCTGAAACGGGTCAGGTACCGGGACCAGTACCACTCCATCGCCGATTGTTTGCAGATGGAAAAGGCACGGTTTACAGGCAAAGTCCAGGCAATGGCAGATTTGTTGCACCTCAGGAGACACACAGGTAGGAAAAGTCAAAGACCTGCAGGCCAATTCTACTTTCTTTTTTTTTTTTTTAATGACATTATTTTTGCCACCACTTCCGCGGACCTGGCAGGGGCTATGACCCCCCCCGAGGGGTGTGTCCTCTGGCCCATCAGGGCCATCATGGGTCCTGCCGGGTCCTAGTATTCTCCTCTGTTTTCTCTCCTGCCCCCACACCCGTGCAATGGGCGCAGCAGCTGTCTCCATCTCCACAGAGGCAGTCAAGCACCCTGAGCGTGGGACGAGCCCCTCTTGTTGTGCTGACACACACACAGCACAAACCCCCCTTCCCGAGGGAGGAGAGCAGTCCTCCGGGTGCTCAGTCCTTAACTTCCGTGGCTGAGTCCTGAACGACCAGAGTCCGTTCCCGAGCCCGGGTCGCTGGTGTGGCATCCAGCGCCTCAACCCTCAGCACCACCAGGCCGGTCAGGACAATTCTACCCTAAAAATAAGAAGGCTAACTCCTACGTCTTTCCCACTTCCCTGCTGTGCCTATAAAAAACCCTGACTAAACACTTTCACACTGAAGAGACTGCCCTCACAATTTGGGTGCTTGAGTTGAGACTATCGACCGTGGCACACACACATCAAATATTGCTCTTCTAGAGTAAATGTTAAAATGAGTAAAACGTAGGAGACTTCCGGTGCCGGCACAGCTTCGATAAGCAGCTAAACTGACCGCTCCGAGCTGATCTGCGAATAAATCCTCCTTCAATACAGCAAAACTACTCTAACTACTCAATAATGTTGTCTGGAGGATTACAGAGGGATAGAGGG
The DNA here is from genome assembly GCA_016271365.2 of Neoceratodus forsteri. Classification (NCBI taxonomy): domain Eukaryota; kingdom Metazoa; phylum Chordata; order Ceratodontiformes; family Ceratodontidae; genus Neoceratodus; species Neoceratodus forsteri. The sequence goes on along the minus strand of CM028135.1, from coordinate 1,101,144,791 downwards.
TCCAGAAATTGTGCCTCTCAAGCGGGGGGATAAAGAAAGCCATGGTTCCAGACAAAATTCCCCAACGAGTGGTCCGGGTACCTTGCTACATAACAGCGTGGCCCCAGCCTACGACACTGATGAAGAAACAGAACAACTTTCCAAGTCTTGTTTTGAGTCCTTGATGCGAGAGCTAAAAGACATGAGAGCTAAGAACAAAACAGAATTTAAACAACTAAACCAGAAACTCTCCCTGGTTGAAGGCCATATACAGGAGGTGGAGGACCGAATTGCCACCACAGAGGATGGCCTACAACACCTGGGCTGCATGGTATCTGCTCTCTGCCTACATGCCATAACTACTGAGAAAAAATATCTTGATATAGAGGGCAGATAACAACGCGATAACCTACGTTTATACGGGCTGAGAGAGGGGGCGGAGGAGGATGAGATTGCAGATTTTCTAATAGACATGCTGAGAGGCATCCTAAGCTTGCCACAGAGCTACAAACTAAAGATAGAAAGAGTGCACCACGCCCTCATCACCAAACCAAAAGATTAATTGTCCAGGCCTCGCTCTGTTATAATAAAATGTCATAGTTTCAAGACTGAGGAAGATATCCTTACAAGAGCTTGGCTGCAGTGAGAAGTTAAATACCTGGACTCTCGGCTTTTCTTCGATCACGACTACCCCCCTCCAATATCCAGAAGCAGCGCCAAGAGTACATTCCTCTCATTAAGACCCTCTGAGCTCAATACCTCCACATTAAAACACCCTATCTAGCAAGGCTTTGCGCCTTTTGGAAGGAAGGTACAGAGATTTACAACACTCCACAAGTGGTGCGAGAAGCCGCATTCAAAAGAGGCCTGGAAACTCCGGATCTCTCACCTGCAGTGGGCCAGAAACGCAGAGATCAAGACCAGGAATGGCAGCTGATCCAAGTTAAAAGAAACAGGCTCTCTACTTTCTCCACGAGTTCGGACACTATCAGACACTTTTGGGACTTACTTAAGAAGCTCCCTGGAGTCTCTGATCAGGATTTACTTCAAATGGAAGGCTGACTGTCTTTTGCTCTGTGTCTCCCCCATAAGCAGTTCACAGTGAGTACCTGAGGCAGCGATCTGAGGGAGTTCTTCCTCCTTTCCTAGACTCGCTGTGTGGAGCCAAGATAGCATGAAGGTGAGCACTGGGTTTATTTATTTTGCTTTTGGTAACCGGGTAAGTGCACTAGGCAAACAATGCCTATTTTCAGGCACGACCCGGGAGCACACCTCTCTTGTGTCCCTGATTTTGCCTCAAAATTTTACTCTGTCCCTCCTAAAATGTGTGTTTTTGTGGCTAAACAGTGGGGACTGTAAGCACAAAACAATGTCAAACATTAAAGTTACAGACTTGTTGTTCTTTAGAAAATGCATTTTGCACTAAGCCCCATATTTTACCAGCTTTCTGGGTGGATATCTCGAATTTTGAAGATGTGTACCTGATTTTGGTCCTTTGTCCCTCATTTTTTTTAAGCCTTGTCCCTGATTTATGAGGCAAGAGGTTGAGAGGTATGCCCGGGAGAAGACAGTTTACAGACAAACAATATACATGTGACACAGCACATGAAAGCAGTACAAATCAGAGTAAAAACAATGTTTTGATAGTAGATACAAGCGCATTGACAAAATGAGTGATGAAAGTAAAAGTGCTGTGAAATTAAGTTACAGATTGGAATGGGTAACACAGGAGAATAGTTCAAAAGGAGAAAAGGTAGTGAGGAACAGTACAATAAGTGCCAAGACTGTGGAGAGGGAGGGAGAGAAAATAGGGAGAGAGGGAGGGGGTAAGAGAGTGTTGTATAGTAGAGGGTCAGTGTCTGTGATTGGCTGGAAATTATCAGCCCACTTTCCCACCTGCAGCTTATACGCTCCTGCCAGTCGGGGATCAGCAGCTCCTCCCCTTCTCTAAAAATAAATAAATAAATCAAACCTGGATTACCACTTCCTGATGCTTCTCACTGTTGCTTCCCTCCTCTCATCCCAGTCTCTTCCTCCATCTAGCCTACTGCATAATAGGACATACTACTGGTTTACTGATCCCGGTCGCTCCACTTACCCACCAGACCTTAATATCCCCCCATTACAACTCCACCACAGCCACCTACATCACCACCACGATCCGGTGGAGAACTATTATACCCATTGCTGGTGCTGCTCTACATTCCTTACCTCCCCTGGTCAGCACCCCCTCACCCCTGTCAATCACCTCCCCTTCAGTCCCTATCCCTCCATATCCCCTGCTCTGCTAGCTCACCACATACGCGCTCTTCCTATACCGGTCACCCCTGAAAAAAATGTTTGGTGTTTGTTATCCTCTCACCCCAAACTGAGATTGCTGAGGCTAATATTGCTTCAGCATGCGCTCTTTCTTTCTCCTCCTCCTATCAGGTAACGTGCACCCCAACCCGGGGCCGTCGGGACCTCGTCCCACCCTGGTTACAAGACCTGGGAGCCTTCTGCTGGCCTCCATCAACATCCACAGTGTCCAGAGGAATTTTACTCCCCTTCAGGGCTGGGTCGCACAACACTCTCCGGACATCGTAGCCGTATCAGAGACCTGGCTATCCAGTAACATCCCTGATGGATCTATCGCCTTAAGTGACTTCACCATTTTTCGTGCTGACAGATTAAGCAAGCGTGGAGGTGGATATGCTGTCTATGTAAGAAACTCACTGCATGCCACCACGGTCTCCCTCCCTAGCACTATGCCTGGTACCCAAGTTCTAACCATCAAACTAAGACTGGGTAATACTGGAAAGGCACTATATATCATGGCTGTCTACATCTCTACAGGTAACCAAAAACCTGCCTTTGAATCATTTCTGTCTCACTTCGTTCAACTCCCCACCAAGAGTGAAATCATTATTCTGGGAGATTTCAATGTCAGCTGGCTAACCACTGCGTCCTCCCTCTACGAAGAATCCATCCTAGCTCATGATCTTACCCAAGTAGTCTGTTCACCAACCAGAGTAGATCCCAAATCTGGTACCTCCACTCTTATAGACCTCATCTTCTCAAACCGCCCAAACAACCTCACCAAGGTCCAAGTGCTCCCAGACCTGCTAAGTGACCACTCCCCAGTTATTTGCTGGTGGTCAAATAAACAGCCCCCTATCATGCCTACAGTTCATGCCCATAGGCACCTCAAAAAAGGATCCCTTCCCCATCTCAAATCATACCTCGCTTCCTGTGACTGGAACCCTCTCCACATAGCTCCGTCTGTGGATGCTGCCCTCACTTATTTTATCACTACCTTTAACTCGGCCTGCGACATCTTCTCCCCCATTACCAAGCATATTGCTAAACAATGGGACACGCCCTGGATCTCCCAATCATTGCTAGGTCAAATGCACATCAGAGACAACCTTTGGCACTGGACTCGCAACTCCCCCTTGACAGACAGCTTTACAGAGAGGCCAGGAACAAATGTACCTGGGCTATACGACAAGCTAAAGCCAATTACTATAGACAAACCCTAACCACCTGCTGGGGCTCCAGGAAAAAATTTTGGGACAGTATAAAAGAACTCTGCCGGGAAACTGTATTCCCTACACCAGACCAGCTGCAAATTGATGGGGTCATCTCCCAGGATCCTGCAGCCATCTCCAACGCTCTGTCTGGCATTCTCAGACCTCAGTAACATCCCCCCCCCATAACTTATTCAGCCAGTGTCCAGGTCCCACTACTAACAAACCAGTCACCACTGACCATCCCCCTTTCCAGCTGCGGGTCCTCACTTGCAGTGATGCAAAACGCTATCTTACCATATTCTTGATGAATGCCCGCCATAGCAGTGACTCGCTGGACCTCAAACTCCTCAGGCTGACCCTGGATGTGACCTTACCCCAGCTCACCAAAATATTTAACCTCTCCTTATGTCTCAACCAATTCCCCTCGCCCTGGAAAAAAGAAGTTATAACCCCTATTCTAAAGAGTGGTGATCGCACCTTCATTAACAATTATCAGCCCATCTCGATCCTACCTCCTCTCTCCAAGGCCCTCGAAAAAATCGTATCGGACCAACTCGCAGAATACCTGAACAAGCCTAACCTACTCAGCCGTGAACAACAGGGCTTCCGGAGGGGTCACAGTACTACCACTGCCCTCGTCGAATACACATCATACATACATGAGGCACTAGAACAAGGCTCCCTTGTTGGGGCTATCTATGTTGATTTAACAAAAGCGTTTGGATACTGTCAACCACTTGCTGCTCCTCCACCCCCTTAGTGCCCTGAACTTCTCTCCGGAAGCCACCGCCTGGTTTGAAGACTTATCTATCCGACCGCACTCAACAGGTCAAAATAGATACCACACTCTCCTGCTGTAGACCAGTCCTTGCTGGGGTCCCACAGGGATCCATTCTTGGTCCACTACTCCTCACCCTCTTCCTAAACTCTCTTCCTCAATCCTGCAATGGTAAACTACTGCTCTATGCAGATGACGCTGTGGTATTCTGGAAACACCCCATCCTAACTCCCTCCAAACCGCCCTGCAGGCATTTTGTGGGGAACTTGAAGCCTGTTCCTCTGAGCATCGCCTATTGCTCAACTACCACAAGACAAAGTCTATGATCTTTGCTTACTGTCAGAGTCCTATCTGTAACACCCAGCTAATAATCATGAACTCACTAGGCACCAGACTTGAACAGGTCTCCTCGTTTAAGTACCTTGACATTAACCTTGACACTTCACTCACCTACCACATGCATATCCAACACGTCTCATCCTCCGTTAACACCAGGCTTGGGATCCTATTCCGTCATAAGCACTGCTTACCCCCCCCCCAGCCCTCCGCCTAGCAGTGTCTTCCTCAATCCTTTCCTTGATGGATTACGGCATAGTGATTTATGGGACTGCAGACCAAACAGCCTTACGACTCATCAGCTTAGCTCTCAATAAAGCCTGCATCATGATCACTGGATGTGAACGTTTTACTCACACTTGTGAGCTGTATAACCTAACGAGCTGGCTAAACTTCGAAGGCAGGCTCAAGTATCACACTTGCCTACTTGCAAAAAAGATACTCCAGAAACAAGCCACCCAAGGCCTCCACAACCTCATCCAAATAGTCCCTAACAGAAGAGCCCCCAGGCTTTCCCCCAGTAACACCCTCCTGGTCCCTCACTGTAGGACCTCCCTCGGTCAACGATCCTTCTGGTATCAGGCTCCCCTGTGGTTTAACAACCTTCCACCCTCCATCTCCATGGCACCCAGACTGGCCTCAGAGCCCTCCTCCTTGCCTCCGCAGCATGTGACTGCACATAATACTCCATCTTCCTACTTTCAGCTCTATAGGTTGCATAGCTTAATCCCTAGGAGGAATATTTTCATAACTTGTTAGTTCACCCACTAGGATACACACTGGGAAGGGGATCCATATCTGTATCTTGTAGCTGGTTTATCTCCATCATTACTCCCATCACGCTGTGTATATATTATGATTCAGGGTCCACTTAAGACCCTTCAGAAACTGTAACCTACCATATGTAATGACATGGGGTCTACTGTTAATGACTGTTACAGCTGTAACCTACCGTATATATTCCCTGTACTGTATTACCTATGTAAGTATCCTGTTGTTTGTATATATTCCCTGTACTGTATTACCTGTGTAAGTACCCGGTTGTTCTTTGTATATATCCCCTGTACTGTATTACCTGTGTAAGTACCCTGTTGTTCTTTGTATATATTCCCTGTACTGTATTACCTGTGTAGGTACCCTGTTGTTGTTTGTATATATTCCCTGCACTGTATTACCTATATAGGTACCCTGTTGTTGTTTGTATATATTCCCTGCGCTGTATTACCTATGTAGGTACCCTGTTGTTGTTTGTATATATTCCCTGCACTGTATTACTTATGTAAGTACCCTGTTGTTGTTTGTATGTATTACCTATGTAAGTATCCTGTTATTGTTTGTATATATTCCCTGCACTGTATTACCTATGTAAGTACCCTGTTGTTGTTTGTATGTATTCCCTGCACTGTATTACCTATGTAAGTACCCTGTTGTTGTTTGTATATATCCTCTGTACTGTATTACCTATGTAAGTACCCTGTTGTTGTTTGTATATATTCCCTGCACTGTATTACCTATGTAAGTACCCTGTTGTTGTTTGTATATATTCCCTGCACTGTATTACCTATGTAAGTACCCTGTTGTTGTTTGTATATATTCCCTGCACTGTATTACCTATGTAGGTACCCTGTTGTTGTTTGTATATATTCCCTGCACTGTATTACTTATGTAAGTACCCTGTTGTTGTTTGTATGTATTACCTATGTAAGTATCCTGTTATTGTTTGTATATATTCCCTGCACTGTATTACCTATGTAAGTACCCTGTTGTTGTTTGTATGTATTCCCTGCACTGTATTACCTATGTAAGTACCCTGTTGTTGTTTGTATATATCCTCTGTACTGTATTACCTATGTAAGTACCCTGTTGTTGTTTGTATATATTCCCTGCACTGTATTACCTATGTAAGTACCCTGTTGTTGTTTGTATATATTCCTGCACTGTATTACCTATGTAAGTACCCTGTTGTTGTTTGTATATATTCCCTGCACTGTATTACCTATGTAAGTACCCTGTTGTTGTTTGTATATATTACCTATGTAAGTACCCTGTTGTTGTTTGTATATATTCCCTGCACTGTATTACCTATGTAAGTACTAGGGTTGCCACCTTTGGATGAGGGAAAAACCGGATCCTTAGCTCCGCCCCAGCCCCAACCCTTTTCATGACTCATCATGCATTGCTCCTGCTAGAAAGCCAATGGTTATATCAATAAAATACAACACTTAAAGCAGTTCAACAAAAATCTTAAGATACTGTACTGTACCTGTTAAAGTTACTTTCCTAGGTTCTTCCTAGTGATTTACTTATTGTATGTATTGATTGATTTATTAACATTAGTTTACCAGATAAATATACAGAGATAAAATAAATCTCATTTACAGATATGATATGGGGGAGACAAGGGAAATACTTTAAATAGCATACAACAGTATACTTGGTATATAATAATACATAATAAAGCAATTGTTTTCTAAAATGTGTACTATATATTTTTCTGGCTCCATTTCCTTTTCATGTCCACAGTAATATTTCAAAGTCAAAGAAGTGGCCACATTTTTTTCTTGAGGAAAAACACAATTTAAAACATTTAAAATGCCTAAATTCTGTTAGAGATGAAAATGTTTACCAGCAAATGAAAGTGGAAGACAACTGCCTGTATTGGTGTTATAAAAGGCAAGGACAGCTTTGCTGCTATGCCACTTTAAGACGCAGTGGAAAAGATTAGGTTAAGTAAGTGCTAATGGTGTTAATGGCCATACTTTACACCTCCCAGTTGACTGCTTTCACAAACAAAAGGCTATACTGACAACAGAACTTGTTTATAACCTGGACATGCAGTTAAAACAGTGAATGAGATGACAAGTATGTGAGCACTCAAAATGGCTCAAAAACCTGACCAGCACAGGGCAAAACCGGATTACCTGATAAGGACCCTAAAAACCTGACCACCAGGTAAAAAACCTGACAGGTGGCAACCCTAAGTACCCTGTTGTTGTTTGTATATATTCCCTGCACTGTATTACCTATGTAAGTACCCTGTTGTTGTTTATATATATTCCCTGCACTGTATTACCTATGTAAGTACCCTGTTGTTGTTTGTATATATTCCCTGTACTGTATTACCTATGTAAGTATCCTGTTGTTGTTTGTATATGTGTATCTGACGTGGAGCCTTTGCAAATGAGTCTCTGACTCAAAGGATTGTAATTCCGATTTCTCTCAAATAAATAAAGTCTTGGCACAGTCATGTTGGGCTTTTACTATTTAAACTGGTACCGGGACGATCATACATCCCCAATCTCCAGAACAGTTTCATTCTGAGCCCAACTCGCTCAGCGACTGTAATCCTTCATTTGTACTTTGCTAGTGTATTGCCACGAGGGTTCCTGTGGAGGGGGTTAGACTGAGATGTTGTGTAATGCGAATTCTTTCTCCCTTCTTTGGCTCTGTTAGATACCTCCCCCACTCCCTGCCTACTACTAATGATTACCCTCTGATTTATACATTGAGCTGTTTTTTTGATGCAGGTCAGGCTTAAATGGCATTTTGTTCATAAGCCACTATGTTGCATGGGTCCAGCACTACTCCAACCCAGGAAGAGATCCTCCCGACCAGGAGGAGTGTTACCTTCTTCTACCTGCCAGAACCAACGCCAGGGTGGGTGCAGAGGTCACTTCCTATAGTAGACCACCTACCTTGGAAGCGTGTTCAGTTTTTAAAGTTTGGTGCCCGGTTGGCGCCTTCTGTTTCTTGTTCTCTATTGTCAGCTTATAACAATGGTTTATCTTTTTGTTAGGTTGAGTCGTTTTACCTAAGTTGTTGCAGTGAAATTACCAAGTTCTACTTAAATTCTGGGATACCTAAATGTATAACACCACAGGGCTTTCCAGCTGTGCTATGCATATTATTGTTGAAATGAGTTCCACATTCTGCGCTTATAATGTCCACGGTCTATCCAACCCTGTTAAGTGCTCGAAGTCTTCCATTAAAACGGGCTGGGGCAGATATCATAATGCTCCAAGAAACACACCTCTCAAGCCCTGAACACCGAAAATTCAAGCACTTAGGCTTTAATCATGTGATTGTCTCCTCCTATAAAGGAGGCTGTAGAAGAGGTACTGTTATTCTAGCCCCATCGAGGGTCCCTTTTCAGGTTGCTAGCCAAATAATTGGTAAAGAGGGACGATACGTCCTGGTGAAGGGGAAATTGAATGGGAAATCTGTCACCATTGCCTCTGTCTGTTTTCCGCCTAACACAGAATTTCCCACTTATAGGTCCTTTCTCTTACTACTGACTCAGTGGGCAGAGGGGCCAATTGTTTGTGGAGGGGACTTCAACCTGAATATCAGCCACACACATGAGTATAAATCCCCACATCACACCATAAATAATGAGTATAAATCCCCAGATCATACCAGAAATAATGAGTATAAATCCCCACACTGTACCATAAATAATGAGTATAAATCCCCACACCATACCATAAATGAGTATAAATCCCCACACCATACCATAAATAATGAATATAAATCCACACATCATACCATAAATAATGAGTATAAATCCCATCATACCATAAATAATGAGTATAAATCCCATCATACCATAAATAATGAGTATAAATCCCATCATACCATAAATAATGAGTATAAATCCCCACACCATACCATAAATAATGAGTATAAATCCCTACACCGTACCATAAATAATGAGTATGAATCCCCCCACCATACCATAAATAATGAGTATAAATCCCCACATCATACCATAAATAAAAAAAACAGAGACCTGACCAATCACTTAAAGACTTGGGTCTCACTGACACATGGAGGCATCTCAGTGGTTCGAACACGCGCCACACTTTTTTCCCTCAAGCTCACCAGAGCTACTCAACGATTGGCTACCTCCTGTTGTCACAGGAGCATATACAAATATCTCCGAGGTCCTGGGTAGGAGACTTTGTACTCTGTGATCATGCCCCACTGTTCCTTAGATTTAGAAATGATTACTTTCAAAAAAACAGTGTGAAGATTAAATATATCCCTTCTCTGGGAAAAGGAGACAGTACAAGAAATTAAAGACGCAGTTAAACAAGCCATCCTTGATAATGACCAACCAGACATAGATATCTCCACACTGTGGGATACAATTAAAGCTGTCTGCAGGGGTAAATTCATTGCAATAGCTGCAAAAAAGGAGAAAATGAAAGAGCTGAAAAGAAATCCCCTGATAAAAGATTTGGAGGAACAGCATACTATAACGATCACTGCTGAGACAACCAAAAAGCTTAAAATCTTGAAGCAGGACCTTAATTCCCTTCTAGATTACTATGTGGAACAAAAAGTTGTTATTCCTCAGGCAAAGATACTATGAAGGGAGCCTCCTCTCTTTGAAATTATTAGCAAGCCGCCTATGGATACAGCAGGCTAAAGCTATGATATCTGCCCTAAGACCCTCCCCCAAAGCACCTCTCCAGTACTCTGTATCTGACCTGTTTGTTCAGTATTATTCTAAACTATATACTGCTCCCCTGCAGCATCCCAGCCCAGATCCGATCCGTTCCCAAATCCTTGAACCTCCCCAGACTTTCTAAAACCCGCGCAGAAACATTACTAGCCCCAGTTATAGCCCAGGAGACAGAGACAGAAATAGGCAAACTTCAGACGAACAAATGCCCTGGAATTGATGGCCTCCAAGGGGAATTCTACAAAACTTTCCAACAGGATATCCCCCCTCCCCCTTCTACACAGGCTGTTCTTCAATATAGCCCTTCCCAAAACCCCTATCCCCCATCTTGGCAGTATGCAATAATATCAGTAATCCCTAAACCTGGTAAGGACCCCTCCCTGCCTGGTTCTTACCGCCCCGTATTCATTCTCAATACAGATTACAAAATGATGGCCGTCAGCTAATAGACTTAATCACTTAGCCCCCTCCCTGATTCACCAAGACCAGTGTGGGTTTATTCACGGGCGTCAGGCACAGGACGACATAAGGAGAAGTATTTATCTGCTTGAGCATATCCAAAAACAACAAAAAAAACCTTCCTTCTCCTTAGCCTTGATGCCGAAAAGGAATTTGACATGGTTTCATGGCCCTTTTTACAGGAAGTACTTTCAGCCTTTCAATTCCCAACCGTGTTTATTAATCTTATTTTCAAATTCTACCACAGCTCCCAACCATATATACGATCAAATGGCCATTTGTCCCAAAAATGTTCACTCCACAGAGGAATCAGGCAGGGATGCCCCATCTCCCCCTTGCTGTTCGCCTTTTATGTAGAACCCCTCGCTCATCTCATTAGACGGGACCCTGACCACCTTGGAATAAAACTGGCCCACACAGAACATAAATTAGCCCTGTTCACAGATGACGTCTCAGTATACCTTGCTCATCCAGACATCACCCTCCCCCACCTGTTCCAAAACCGCCAGCCTTTTTCCACTTTGGCAGGATATTCCCTAAACACTAACAACTGGGCTTTTAGCCCTAAACTATCTCCCCTCCATGCAAATTAGAGAACAGTTTCAGTTTGAGTGGGACACCCCAGCAGTTAAGTATTTAGATATTCAGATCCCAGTGGACCTCAGCTCCCTCTACAGACTGAACTATAATACATTTCTAAAAAGTCTTAAAACAGATATTAGGAGATGGACTGCATTACCTCTGTCTTTCTATGCCAGGAACCAAGCACTCAAAATGAATGCCCTACCTCGGCTGTGTTACCTCTTTCAGCGTGTGCCATGTACAGTCCCCGCACAGCAACTTAATAGATGGCAATGCACCTTCCTTGACTTTCTGTGGCAAGGTCGGAAGCCTAGGCTCAAATACCACCTTTTAATGCTACACAAGAGCCAAGGGGGACTAGCGTTTCCTAACGTACATTATTACTGGAATGTCTCACAATGAGATTGGCCCTACTCTGGGGGAAATACTTTCGATACAGCACATTGGAAGCAAATAAATGTCAATAGGACCCTGATAGCCAACCCAGCAGCAACCCTATTTACCCCTTTCAGACAGAGACAGCTCCAAGAACAGCTACCAGAATGCACTAGTTCAGTCCTTGAAGGCTGGAGGAGAGGTTACCCTCAAAAGAGATTCTCCTTCCATGCTTGGAAATGCGCCTGGTACATCACCAACCCAGCCTTTTCTCCAGCACGAGAATACACATGGTACAGATCCCAGGCCTCTCGAGGCTTTGTGGCACCTTGGCAGATGTTACGCCAAACAGTACTCTCTTTTTCAGAGGCACAAACAAAATTTCGTTGGGACCAGAAATATTTAAAGTATTATTTGCAGATTAGAGACTTCATAAATTCTCAACTTAGACTGCAATCAAGCAGTTCCCTAACAGTGGAAGATAATAATCCCTTTATCCACATATGGACATCTACAAAAAGTGATCGTGCAATCTCAGAGTTATATAAATTTCAGGTTTCCAAACAAGCACATGTAGCAGGCCTCCTAAAGTATAGGTGGGAATGAGATTTAGATTGCCCACTACTGCAGTTGGTTTGGCCCAGAATTTGGCATTCCACATGGTCCACCACGTTACCCCCAGGTTGAAGGGAATATGTATGGAAGACCCGTACAAGATACTTCCTTGTCCCTCAATTCTTAGCCAAATGCAACCCGGCTCCCTTATGAGATGCTGGAGGCAGTGTGGCAATGTAGAGGTGTCCCATGTCCACATCTTTCTTTACTGCCCACAAATTGCCCCCTTTTGGCATTCCATTTCGCATCAGATTGAGACTTTATTTAATATTCTCGACCCTTTAACTCCTGAAAACCTTTTACTGGGTATACCCCCTAAAACTCTTAAAGACAATGACTCCATTTATCTCTGGTCCATACTTCTGGCTGCAGCCTACAAAGCCATAACTAAGTGGTGGCTGTTCCCAGATCCTCCCACAATGACAGAGTGGCAAAATATTATAAATTTCATACAGGATTTTGAGCAATTAACCCAAAACCTACAAAATAGATCGGAAACATATCAAAACCGATGGACCAGGTGGGAATTGAACAAGTAACCTCGATCAGTCCTAGATGGAGTACAACAATCTTGTGACTCACCTTCTTGCCTAAGTTGGGACCATGTGGAGGGCAGATCTGGGCCCATCAATGAGGACTGACTGCACACTTTAACTATCTTGATACTTCTTAGTTAAATGAAATGAACTGACTCATTTTACCCCCTCTGTTGGATGTATTCTGATGTATAAATGAAAGCAGCTGACAAGTTTAGTTATTTGTTCTTTAGTTTAATTTGTATTAACAGCGGTATTTTTTTGACTCAAGACACAGTTGTATTAACAAGCAGGTGTCTCAGATAATCGACTCTGTGGACTCGGGGTGCCTTTGTTGCTCCTCAGCTCTTGGATATTTTAAGGACCCTGGCTTATTAAGAACAGTTTTGTCAAAGTAACACTGTCATGGATATATTATTATAATCAACTGTGTATTTATTTGGTTTTCACAACTCTTAAGATGAACAATAAAGAAGAAAAAAAAATGAGTAAAATGTAGGGAAGCAGGAGGAGACTATTGGCACAAACACTGCTCTCAGTCAGAGAGCAAACAGATGGCAGCCCAGCCTGTACTGATGTAAGCTATACATGATTTACTCCTGCAGAACTGTACTGATGTGAGCTATTCTAGGTTTACTACTGCAAGTAGTGCATAGAAGGTAGAAGGGCAAGGATGTTAAAGAGGACTGGTTCATGGCAACGCTGTTAAGCAGGCATCTTGCTTGGCAGCCTCCGTATATCACCATTTTGAATTTATCTTCACGCACGAGGCAGATTGGCTACCGAGACAAAGGCCCCACAACATGTTTGCATTGAAGCAGTTCTGTTGTGCTCGCACTGCTCCAGTTTTATAATGCTAGAGCCCTGTTGCCTGTTGTTCAAGACCCTGTTTGGATTTTTCAGTGCCCTTTTTAAACTATATATGGAACGTAGAGGCTCCTGTGAGCTCTCATAATTCTGTGATATTACTCGTATTAATGTTAGACCTCAGTAGCTGTAACAGCTGGTTGTAGTAACATCAACTTCTAATATTTTATGGTAATCCTATCAGGAGAAGTTTAGCTGTGGGAGCTACTTCTACAGAATATTGTGATTATAAATTATTTTGTGATTACCCCTCTTTACCTAGAGACATAGACTTTGATGGCAGATAAGGACCGCTTGGCCCACATAGTCTGCCCATTTCCCTACCTACTGGATAAGCTGCAGATCCTAGTTAACCAACAGCCTTTTTCTTTCTACCTCCTCACAAGAATTGCCTTATGTCTGTCCCATGCATTCTTGAATTCTCCCACAGTTTTAGACCCCACAGCCACCTCAAGAAGGCAGTTCCATGTGTCCACCACCCTCTCTGTGAAAAAATACTTCCTCACATTGCCCCTGAGCCGTCCTCCCTCGGTCTTCAGTTTGTATCCCCTTGTTCTTGCACATCTCTTTTTCTGAAAGATGCTACCCTCTTGGACTCTGTTGATTTCACTGAGGTACTTAAAAGTTTCAATCATGTCCCCCCTCTCCCTCCTTTCCTCAAGGGTATACATATCAAGCTCCATTAGTCTCTTCTCGTATGGCTTCTCTTGCAGACCCTGCACCATTTTAGTTGCCCTCCTCTGGACTGTCTCCATCCCGTCTATGTCCTTTCGGAGATGGGGTCTCCAGAACTGGGTGCAGTACTCCAGATGGGGTCTCACCAACTGTCTGTACAGAGGGATAACAACTTCCTGTTTTCTGCTGGTGATGCCTCTCCCTATGCATCCCAGTATCCCCCCAGCCCTCCCTACTGCCTACTCATATTGCTTGCTAACTTTAAGGTCATCTGATATGATTACCCACAGGTAACTTTCCATTTTTATTGTTGTTACTACCCCACCCACCCCATTGTGTACTCTTCCCCTGGGTTTTTGTTTCCCAAGTACATTATTTTGCACTTCTTTGCATTGAATCCAAGCTACCGTACTTCTGACCATTCCTACAACCTTGCCAAGTTCCTTCTTATCCTTTCCATCCCCCCTTGTGCATCAAGCCTGTTGCAGATCTTTGTGTCATCTGCAAAGAGGCATACTTTACTTCCAGTCCCTCTGCATTGTCACTTATAAAGACATTAAAAAGGACTGGACCCAGTACTGAACCCTGCAGTACCCCACTAGTAACCCCCCTTTCTTCAGAGTGGACTCAGTTTACTATTACCTTCTGTGTCCTGTGTCCAGCCAATGTTTTACCCAGGCTATTACCCTTGGACCCACTCCCAGGCTGAATAATTTGTTTATTAATCTTTTGTGTGGGACTGTGTCAAGTGCCTTGCTAAAGTCTAGGTAGGCCATGTCCACAGCCCCTCCCTGGTCTACTGCTTTGGTCACCCAGTCAAAGAAATCAATTAGATTCGTCTGACATAACCTTCCCGCTGTGAATCCATGCTGCCTTGGGTCCTGTGCCCCACTGGCCTCTAGGTACTTAACAACTCTTTCCTTCAGAAGTGATTCCATAATTTTCCCTACCACTGAGGTCAAACTGATAGGTCTGTAGTTTCCTGCCTCTGTCTTGCTCCCACTTTTTTGGAGGGGAATCACATCTGCCCTCCTCCAGTCCTCAGGTACCACACCATCCTCCCATGATTTGTTAAAAGGGTAGTCAGTGGTGTCACTAGTCTCCCCTTAGTTCATTTAGAATTCTGGGATGAATCTGTCAGGCCCCATTGCTTTGTCCACCTTCAGTTTAGGAGTTCTTTCAGAACCCTTTCTTCTGTGAATGGAATGGTGTCGACCCCCTATCCAGAGTGTTTCTATTGATTGAATTCGGTGCCTCCCCCTCCTCTTATTTTGTGAATACTGAGCAGAAGTATTCGTTCAGTATCCCTGCTTTTTCACTGTCCCGCTCTGCACACCCACCGTCCATTCTGTTCAGCCTCACTATCCCGCCCTTTGTCATTCTAGGCTCCCTTGATGTAAACTATTTCAGGAGGAGACTCAGTGCCCCCTTTTACCAAATGTGTGTATGTACTTCCTATACTGTCCAATCTTAATGCCTGTCTTATGGAACTGTTGCATTGTTCAGATGCAAAACCTATAAATAAAAATACAGAAAATGAAAAAAGGGCTTCATATAGCCACCACTGGCTGATCTACGTTTGGGTCAGACTGTGTCTTCCTTCAAAAAGGGATATCATAGCCATCTCTTTAAGTCTTCTGTATGTTTCTGTGCCTAGCTTACTAGTTTGATTTGATTGTGTTTTTTGTCAAGTATAGGTTTTGTTTTCTGTCTTTACTGCAGTGGTCTGCTTTGTAGTGTATTGATCGTTAAGCCATTTTTGAGAGGCTTCTGGCTCACTGTTTTGCTAACATCTCCGGTGTCATGAAATCTTTTACATATTCTGCTCATCTATGTTTATTTTATTTATTTATTTATTTGTAACTGGGATTGAAGACCTTTGAGCTGACAGCTCATTTACAAAGGTTCTGTATCATACAAAAATTACAGGCAAGTGAATAAAAACAAGTCAAACAAGATTAAACATTTTGTACATAGCTATACAAACAAGGAACAAATGCAGAAATGAAATGTAGCAAAATAATAGGTAATGGTGAATATTAGGATATAATTGAGAAGAAAGGAAATTAATAAACAAAGAATGTAAAAGGCAGTAATAGTGCAGTATGTATTTATTTATTTATTTAAGAGTTTCACTAGGAAGACATACTGAGCGGAGTACCGCTCGATTCCAGATGCGTCCTGGGGGAAGGGGGAAAAAGGTCAGGACAAGTACAACATTTTATCACAACAACTCACAGTGCAGATACAGCATCATAACAGGAATGAAACAGTACAATAACAAAGCAAGTAACTTGGATGCCGAAAGGCAGCGGCTAACAGAGTGTGAGTTAGTATCAAGTCCAGTGGACCAACAATCCAACTAGGCAATTAGTGTGAGATAAAGTAACACTAGAGGACACATAGGTTTTGGCGGGCACAATGGCCAGGATACACCAGGCACTAGACTAGGGTTGGGGACTTGGCAAGTAGAGGTGAGCCAAGGAGTGGTAAAGGTTAGGGGTGCAAGTTAGGATATCAAGCATTACGGTGGCGCAGACTGCATGAACAGGAGGGGGGGGAAATGACTTGAGGAGATTGTTTAGCCACTGAGAGTTATCTGTGTGCCTAATGTCAGCCGGCAAGGAGTTCCAAAGTTTAGGCAAGCGGTAGCTGAAAGACGCTTGCCCTTTGACTGTGGGCATATGTGGGACATACAGAGACCGGGAGTCAGTGTTCCTGAGAGAGTACACAGAGGGGGGTTGAACTGCCAGGGCAGACTCAAGGTGGGGGGGAGGGACCGTGTCCAGAATTTTGCTGTGGTCCTCGCACAGTGGCTAAGTCTCCGATCATGTAGTGAGGGGAGGTCTAGCAGCTTGTAGAGATCGCAGTTGTGCACTGAGGGAGGGCAGTCTAGGGCAAAATGGCAGAAGGAGTGGAAAAGGGGGTAGAGTCTTGCGAGGGTGGACTTTGGGGTGGCACTGTAAACTATGTCGCCATAGTCAATTATAGGGAGAATCATTTGCTGTAGGATTGAGCTGCGAGTTGCTAGAGGTAAGCAACCCTTGTTACAATACACAGCGCCCAGCTTAGGGTGTAGTTTCTTGTGGATTGAGTCGATATGATCAGAGAAGTCGAAGTGCTGATCGAGCCAGACCCCAAGGTACCGGAAGGAGGTGCTGGCCTCCAGTGGAGTCCCATCGATAGTGTGATAAGTGGGGGTTGTGGGGAGCCGGGAGATCCGCTATCTAGTACCGAAGGTAAGGGAGATAGTTTTCTTCGGATTTAGAAAGAGCTGGTTAGAACGAAACCAGCGCTGGACAGCGTTGAAGTCTTCCTGAAGTCTGGAGGTCGCTTCAGTGGGGGAGGGACCAGATGCATACAGTGCCATGTCGTTGGCATACATATGAATGGATGTATGTAGACATATGGAGGGCAGGTCATTCAAGAAGATGAACAGGATCGGGCCAAGTACCGAACCTTGGAGGAACCCCCGTGGTCACAGGGAGGGTGGCTGAAGTATGATGACCAATTCTCACAGATTGGGATCTGCCTACAAGGTAGGATTTAAACCAGTTGGTGCAAGTACCCGAGAGACCCGCCTTTGTGAGTTTGGATAGTAGAAGGGCGTGAGAGACTGTGTCGAAAACTTTGGCAAGGTTGACAAAGATAGCTGAGGTGATGTGCCCATGATTCATGCCCGTGAGGACGGTGTCGGTGAACCTGAGGAGGGAGGTGATGGTGGAATTCGTCTTCCTGAATCCTGATTGGTAGGGTGTGAAGAAGGAAGAGGCATCGAGAAAGGATGAGAGCTGGTCGAGCACCAGACACTCTTGAATTTTGGCCAGGATTGGGAGTAGGGAAATGGGGCACTAGTTACTCTGTGCAGAGGGGTCACCCCCTTTTGGGAGTGGGATAACAGTGGCACTTTTCCTGTCGGAGGGGACTGAGGCAAGCGAGAAGGAGAGATTGAAGAGGGCAGTCAGTGGGGAGGCGATGGCGGGGGCAGAAAGGTATAGCATTTTGGAGTCCAGACCCGAGGGACATTTACCTTTATTTATTTATTTATTTATTGAGGCGTATCGGAGACATACCTTTGAGTCAGACTCCTTTACGAAGGTTCCACGTCAGTTGGGTAAAGAAGCAACACGACAAATAGTTCAACATATACAAAGGTAACAATGCGAGCAGAGGTAACAACAGTGGCAAGTACTTCAGTCAGTACAGTATCAGACACGGTTACAGGTGGTCGAAGCATTGCGCTAGTAATACAGTGGTACATAGAGTTACATATTGCAGTTAATACAGTAGAAGCCGCTTAAGTGGGACGGCCTGGTGGATAGTGAATCGTCCCACGTAAGCGATTGTCTCTGCAAAACGAAGTTGCTATTTTGCATCATTCTGTGAACACAGATTAAGGCAACTGACGTTATCCACTGCATTATCAACTGCAGTTTCATGTTTGGTTAAGGGAAAATGTGGAGCTTCATTTTGTTTTGCTTTTGTGTACATTTTGTTGATGGTTTTTTTGGTGCTTTTGTGATTGTGTATACAGTACATTTTTTTTTTTTTTTTTCAGATGCTGGTGCTTATTTTTATGTTTGCTTGCACGCATGTGCAAGAAACATAGTGCCATCATCCGAGTTTTCCAGAGGTGTGTCAGCCTCTTCCAGTTCAGTCAGTGTGTTTGCAGGCGCGGTCGTAGTGCGCCAATCACTGCTCCAGCTGTCTATAACAGTTGAAAATGCAGTGGCATACAGTTGAAGGAGAGCTCCGCACAGTGAGCAGAGCTCCCCCTCAACTTCTTGCACGCATATTGCGTTGACATGCTTCCTCCGCACATACTATGTATAGCCAGCGGGGTGCCCAGTCCCCGTCGGCTCAACCCCAAAACAGCCTTACAGCTGCCATGCTGGGGCACCCCAGCGTGGCACAAGCCCGGATATGGCCGGCGCAGTGCCAGTCCGTTGGCTGGCCCCAAACAGCCTTTCCAGCTGCCGCTGGAGCCCAACCCAGCGTGGCAAGCGTCCGTGTCGTCTTAGTAATAAAAAACAAAAAACTGTAAATTAAAAAGCGGTTCCTCGCGGTCTCCCTACCCCACCCGCACCCACCACTGAAGCACCTGCCTCCCACCCCTCACCCCATACTTACCTCCGAGTCCGGTAGCGATGATCTTGGTGGACCGATAACATGTCTGCAGTCTTCAAAGCCGACCGTGAACTGAGGAAATGCCAGTAAGCTGTATAATGTAATAGATAGGGTTTTTTCAACTTTGCTGCATATCTAGGGCATTTTTTGGAATTTTTGCACTAAATTTTCAACTTGGGGTTTTTGGGACCCCTTCTCATGAATGCTGTCACTGTCATGGCATTACTTGGGCCCGAAGGTCGATTTCGCAGCCACTGCAGGGAATCACCTTTCCCGAACGATTAGCAACGACACTGCCGGTGTTCATGGTGGGCTCTCAAAAGCCTATTTTGAAATTTGGTGGAAAAATTCCAAAAATGACTGTTTTCTGTGTGCGTTGCGCAGTTCCTCCTACTATCTAAGTTGTGAATTTTCAATATTTTCACTCAGATTGGGAGCAGTATAGCACAGTGGTTTAAGGCTCTGAGCTGCAAATCTAGTGACATCCAGCAGACCAGACCTGGGTTTGAATCCCACAACTTCCACTTGCATACTGTGTGACCCTGAGCAAGTCACTTAACTTCCCTGTGCTCCCAGGTCGCTCCTGTAAAAAAGCTTTCAGATTAGTGTGCTACTCCTGGTTAAACAACTAAAAAAAAAAAAAGATTTTCAACATTGCCATTTTACTACACCTTCTTATGAGCAGTACAGCAGTCATTTTTCACATCTCACCCAAAATGTTTCCGCCCATGTAGCGCACAGTGGCGCAGTCGGTGTCTGAAATCAATGTCGGGACACATTAAGAAAATCACAGTGACATTGTTCATGAGCAGAGGTCTTAAAATGGCTCTGTTGAAGTTCAGTGAAAAAATTCCTAAAATGACTGTTTTATGGCGTGCATTGCAGAGTTCCTACGCCTTCGTAAGTTATAAAATTTTCCGATATTTTACTCCAGATTTTCAGTATTGCCATTTTACCACACCTCCTTATGAACAGTACAGTTGTTATTTTCACATCTAGCCCTAGCGTGTTTCTGCCCATGTAGCGCACAATGGCGCAGTCAGTGTGCAAAATCAATGTATGGGACACGTTAAGAAAATCACAGTGACACTGGTCATGAGCAGAGGTGTTAAAATGGCTATGTTGAAAATTTGGTGAAACAATTTCCCAAAATGACTGTTTTAGGAGCGGACGTTGCACAGTTCCTACGCACGCTGGCAAGTTTGCCAATTTGTAATATTTGCACACCAGATTTTCAACAGTGCCATTATACCGCACTTCCTTATGAGCAGTACAGCTACCATTTTTCATATGACGCCCAAAATGTGTTTCCACAGATGTAGCGCACAGTGGTACAGTCGGTGTGCGAAAACAGTGTTTGGGACAGATTAAGAAAATCACAGTGACACTGGTCATGAGCAGAGGTCTTAAAATGGCTATGTTGAAAATTTGGTGACAAAAGTCCATAAAATGACTGTGTTACAAGTGAGCATTGCGCAGTTTCCACGCACCCTCATAAGTTCATGAATTTGTAATATTTTCAGTCCAGATTTTCACCAGTGGCATTTTCTACACCTCCCTATGAACAGTACAGCTGTCATTTTCCACAACATGGCCAAAATGTGTTTTCACACTTTCAGCACAGAAATGCATGGTCGCTGTGGGAAATCATTGTTCGGGACAGATAAAGAAAATCACATTGACACTGTTCATGATCGGAGGTCCCAAAATGCCTGCGTTAACAATCTGCTGTAAAAAAATCCCAAAACTAGTTACATTACGGGTGTGCGTTGCACAGTTTCTATGCACGCTCATGACTTCACCAGTTTTTTAAGATTTTCACAGCAGATTTTCAACATTGCCATTTTTTACACCTCCCCATGAACAGTACCGCTGTCATTTTTCACATCCTGTTCGGAATGTGTTTTTGCACCTGTGGTGCCAAATGCCATAGTCGCTGTGCAAAAGCAGTTTTCGGCTAACAAACTGATATTGCCACAGTTCATGAGGTGGGGGTCACAAAAAAACCATGTTGAAAATTTGGAGTGAAAATACCAACGAATGCCTGAGGCGTTAGGGTTTCCGACCATATCGCCCCACCCTGTAGAGAATGACAGGCATCAGGGATGTGACTTGGGATTCTTACCTGTAACGCTCATACCATTCCACACCCTGCAGCCAGTGAGAGGCATCGAGGTGTGCCTTGGATCTTGACCCCAAAGTTCACCCCATTCTACCGCACCATCTCACCGTATTTCCTAATGGAATGGGGTGCACATAAGGGCCAAAGACCCCAAGGAGCACCGTGACACTTGTCAGTGTCTGCAGGGTAGGGTGTGGTGAAATGGCGTGGTCGTTATGCCTAACGACCCAAAGGCACACCCCAGTGCCTGTCACTCTCTGCAGGGTGGTGGTGGGGTTGGCTTCAGTTTAGTACTTCACTGCCATTCCTATTACGCAGCTCTGTAACTTCTGCACTACCAATGCCAGCAAGCAAACATTCGGCATTGACAAATGCTTGTTTAAAGTGTTTCCTTTCATCTCACGGAGAAGTGTACACTACAGGTGTATCAGGGTTGTCATCCATTTCATCCATTGGGAGAGCAGCATTCTCTGTTATGTATGACAATTGTGATTCATGCTCAGATGTTGGTATGTGTAATTGAGGTGCAGCTACATTAGCTGTTAAAGTAGACCTAGAGGATGTTGCACCACCTGATGGCAGGAAGAAATCTGTAATCATCCATTGTCGTCCCTCAGTCACTGCTTGATGCTGCATTGCATATTCAGAAGCAAACAGCTGCTGCCAGGTGTCGTTCTGACCTTGTAGCTGACACCAGCGCATAGCGGCTTGCAACCCGTTTATGGCACCCTGGGTTGAGATGGACTCGTCTTGGGATTCATCGTCTGTTTTCTCGTTGTCATCTGTGTCTTCTTTTAACAGAGATCGTAAGAGCTCCTCATCTGTTGCCTCACCGACAGTTGGCTCCTGGCAGTCCATGTCCTGACTTTTAGGGATTTTAAAATCTGCTGCAACAGATGACAAGGAGTCCTCGGTTGGGACATCCTGAGCTTCTCACCTTACAAAGACAGCAACAACTGAAGAATACAGCGTCAAAACACATTTCTGTTTTAACAGCTGCTAAAAGCTGCAAAAAAACAATCCGTAAGTGCCAGACAGCAGATTGTAAAGGTCAGATTAATTAGGACACAACAGCACAAAGCTGCCATCAGGCATCTCTCTAAAGTGGCTTTAGCAATTAGGACAGTGACAGCTAAGAGATTGGCTGCATAGTGGGGAAACGATGGATCCAAATTGGTGACTCTGTGGGCGTCTCGCTTAAGCAGTCGTCCCACTTAAGCGCGTCCTGTTTAAATGGCTTGTACTGTAATACAATGGTACATAGAGTTACCAGAATAGAAGCAGAGAAGCAGAGTAGGAGCTAACAAAAACGTACACTGCAGGACGGTGGTGTAGCCATGCCCTGGTGGTTATTTTCATTTTCAGGCAGGACCATAGGAGTCCATTGTCATATACTGTATATACGCATGCTCTAGGGCGGCAGTACTAGGGAGGTAAATATTCTGATGAGATACAGGAGTGCCTGAGAAAATCAGGGACAGTCACAGACTGAATCTTGGGTGAGTAGGTCTCGGAGGTGGGATTTGAACAGGCCAAGTTTAGGTTCTGTGAAGAGGGAATTCGAGAGGGAGTTCAGCCAGCTAGGAGCCAGGTACTTAAAAGTTCTTTGGCCCAAGGAGGTTTTGCGGTGGGATATCCAGAAGTGGGTAGTTGCAGTTTGCCGTGTGTGGCAGCTGGACAAGGGTGCTTGGAGTAGAGGGGTGAGAGCAGGAGGGAGTAGTCCAGCAGTTATTTTTTTAGTGAAGAGGCAGGTCTGATATTTTAGCCTGTCATCAAAGTTTAGCCAGTTGGCAGAGGTGTAAAGAGTGCAGGTATGTGTGAGCCTTTCGCACCCAGCGGCTAGCCTACAGGCCTTATTTAGGGCTATCCTAATTTTGTTGAGGTGCGTGTTGTCAGCTGCTCCATATACCATGATACCGTAGCCTATGAGGGATAGTATAGAAGCCGATACAGCTAGATGTAGGGCTTCAGGGGAGAGACAGTGTTTGTACCGGTGTAGCAGACCAATACGGACATTGACAGCGGAGCACAGATTTTGGATATTGTCATGGTAAGTGAGCCTTGAGTTCAGGGTGATACCCAGGTATTTGAATTAGGTGACCTGCTCAAGGGGGTTGTTTTGTGAGTTTAGAATGAGCAGGGGTAGCCTATCATTTTTGTTCTGGGCATGTGCAAACACCACTGATTTTGTTTTTTTGTAGTTGAGAACTAATCTATGCCAAACAAACCAGGATTCAGCATCTGATAAAGATTCCTGGAGGGCATTTCGGAGAGTGGTGTGGTCAGTGTGAGAGCTGTAGAGGACAGCGTCATCTGCGTAAAGAAGTAGCTTTCCGAGAACATTGCTTGGGAAGGGAGTTGAGGAAATGGGAAAATAGTAGGGGGGCCCAGGATGGAGCCCTGAGGGACCACTGAGCTGACTTGTAAAGGTGTAGGTAGTGTTTGTGCAATTCTTACTGTCTGGGTTCTTTTGGATAGATAGCTAGCAAACCGGCCAGTGGTCTCAAGTGACAGGCCTGGCTG
This sequence comes from Neoceratodus forsteri, assembly GCA_016271365.2. Lineage (NCBI taxonomy): Eukaryota > Metazoa > Chordata > Ceratodontiformes > Ceratodontidae > Neoceratodus > Neoceratodus forsteri. The sequence goes on along the minus strand of CM028135.1, from coordinate 1,101,120,838 downwards.
TGAGAGGGAGTCCAAAAGAAGCGTGTGGTGCACCGTATCAAAGAAAACCGCGCCAGCAGTGTGGCCTAGGTCAAGTGATTTGTGGAGAGTGTTAGTGAACTCCAGTAGGGCTGTGGTAGTGCTGTGGTTATATCGGAAGCCATGCTACTCGGGACGTGGTAGGCTATATTTGGACAGGTAGTCGGTTAGCTGGGTGGCTACAATTTTCTCCAGGGTTTGGAGGGGGGAGGCAGGATTGAGATGGGATGGTAGTTCTCTGGCTGGGTGTGGTTTCCACTTTAAAGGATGGGTGTGATGAGGGCAGATTTCCACCTGGAGGTAAACTGGCCCAGCGATAGTGAGCAGTTCAGGAGCATGGTGAGTGGGAGGAGGACTTCATTAAAGGTGTGCCTAAGTAGCTTGAGATCGAGTGTGTCGCTACTAAAGCGTGATTTGTTGAGTGCTTTGAGAAGAAAAGGGGTGGCTTCACACTGCGAGACAGTTTTGAAACGGAACATGGGGGCAGTGTGGGAGACAGAGGGCACAGGTGGGGTGGGTGAGAAGAAATTGGGGGGGACACACTACTGAGGTCAGAGAAGGAGACATTAAATGTGTTAGCAATCACGGCGGGGTCTGTAGTGATAGATCCACTGGCCCAGAGTTGGGATGGGGGTGCACTAGAAGCTTTGTCACTGAGCTCCTTGAAGGAGTCCCAGAACTTGCATCCAGAACCCCAGGAGGCAGTAAGCGAGGCTTGGTAGAATTCCGCTTTGGCCTTGCGGATATTTTATGTGCATTTATTCCGTGCCTTCTGGTGGCGCTGCCTATCAGTGGGCTGCCCAGTTTCCAGGGCAGTGTGCCACAGGTTGTGACGGTCCTGCATTTGGTCAAGAAGGGCTTGCGACATCCATGGTGTATCTACCCCCCTTTAATGGCCTGTAACTTGTGTGTTGGCATAGGATCTGAGCAGGTTGAAGGTAGTAACAGGGTGTTCAAGGGCAGAATCCATGCAGCTATTGGTAGAGGTAGGGGACCAGTCAGTAGTTACAAGACATTGCTTAAGGGACCGGAGCTTGCCTGGTTTAAGGCGGCGTTGGAGGATTGTTTTGGGAGGCTTTTTTTATGCAGAACAAGACCAGTGGCAAAGCACCAGGGAGTGATCACTCGGGGCATTTGGAACCACCTGGACTTGAGCGGCTTTGTGGGGTGCATTCGTTAACACCAAATCAAGAAGGGTGGCGGTGCCTGTCCTCGGGTTGACTCTAGTGGCAGTGGACACTAGTTGGGATAGGTTCTGTGAGGCAGCTGCGTCCCTGAGAGGTGCAGATGTGTCCGCTAGCCAGTTTATATTAAAGTTCCCTAGTGCAGTAATTTCGGCCTTGTCAGGGAATGACTGGAGGTGGGCAAGGACAGAGTGGAAAGCACTCTTCTGATGTCGGGGAGGAATATATATGGAAGAGAGGAACAAAGGTGCCCTGTTCAGTGCAAGTGTGATTTTCACTGAGTGCTTGGGCTCCATGTTCAAGGGTTAGGAGGGAGGAGGCATTGCAGTGAGTCCATAGCTACCTTAGGGAAGGGTTGAGCAGGTCCTGGGTTGGAGTGGGCGTCTCCTGAGAGTAGGAGGAGGATGCGTATGGCTGCCAGTCGTAGTCGTTTATGTGCAAGTTTAGAGGCCAGCAGGGAGGGAGGGGCAGCGTGTGGTGGTGACTATGGGTAGCTGCCGAAGGAAGGGAGCAGCAAGGCAGAGTAGTGTCTGGTGCGAACTATGGTGATGCCAGCAGGGAGGGTGGGGGCAAGGCTGTGTGGCCGAGTGGGTGAGGTGCTGCCATAGTGGAGGAGAGTGAGGTTATTAAGATAGGCCCTTGGGGTGGCAGTTCCGGCTCATTATGCCAAAGCATGTGCGGTACGTGACCTAGCAGGATTAGGGAGGTAAAGAGTCAAAGTGTAAGCCGGGGACAGGGGAGGCACCAGCGAGAGAAATCATGATGAGCACTTTTTTGGGGGCACAAGAAAGAGGTTAAGGTTCTAACAGACCACAATAACTTGGCCAGATCTGTTGGCTTAATGGTAGGGCTCCGGGCTTTGGTGCCGAGGGCCCAGGGTTTGAGGTTTCACAGGGGACAGTAGAACAAAACTGGGAAAAGGTGTTGAATGTCAGAGTCTAGGTGTGATGTTTTATTATTTGGGGGGTGGGCAAGAAGGAGGTCAAGGGTGCTAACAGAACACAAGAAATTGGCCAGACATGTTGGCTTTGTGGTAGGGCTCCGGGCTCTGGTGCCAAGGGTCCAGGGTTTGAGGCTTCTCTGGGGTCAGTAAGACAAGCCTGGGTCCAGGTGTTGGATATAAAAGTCTAGGTGTGGGAAAGCAGGAGGAGTGGAGTCTTGGAGGGTGAGACAGAGAGGTTAGAGGAGGGAGAAAACAGGAGGAAAGGCAGGGCTCAGTAGAAACTCCTAGTGGTCAAGGAATATAACTTGTAAAGGGGACAGTGGACACTTAGAAATTAGAGGGTGTGATCATGTGATATGTCACGTGATCACTCAACAGCAGTAAAGGTAGAGCCAAGCTTGGGTGGGAGGGTGGCTGGGGCACCAGGAATATCCAGTCTGGTGTTAAGAGCCTGCAGGGCTTTTAGCACTTCTGTGAGGGAGTGACCATGTGGAAGAAGCCAGGGATGTGAGAGAGTGGGAGTGGGTGGGATAGCGTGAGTTTGGAGGAGAGTGGATAGGAGAGGGCCGCGCGGCTGGTGAAGAAGGTGTGTTAAGCAGGCCACTTCACCTGGATCAGTGATGGTGGAGCCATCAATGTTGTGAGGCTAAGAGTTGGGGTGGGTGGGGGGTGAGAAGCGTTGATTGATTTCCAGAATTTCGTAGGGTGATTTAGGTTACAGTGGAAAGAGGCCTTGAAATAGATGGCTTTGGTCTGCCGTAGGAGCCTAGTGCAGGAGTTTCGGAGTCCACGGTAGAGCGGGAGTGCTTCCAGGGTGTTTGATGCCTCATAGGCTTTCCATGCTTGGTCCGTGGCTTGTAGCTGATCGATTATAATGGCAGTGACCCGGGGCAGTATCATAGTCCTGTGTAAATGCTTTTCTTTTGTATGTGCCTCTTGTTATGGACTCTGACTCCTTGTAACCTCTTGGGGTATGCCTGAAACTAGTTATTTGTCTAATGCACCTACCTGGATAACAAAAAACTGCATCATTAAAAGTTGTTATCCAGCTCTGTTTTGGGTGGTTGTACAGTGTATGTCATCTCCCTAAGGAATATCCGGTCTAGTGTTAAGTTGGACGTGGAGTCAGGTAGGTGATGGGCAGACTGGATAGACCTATGGGTCTTAATCTGCAGACACATTCTATGTGAAGGGATGGACGTGACCAAACCCCTGGGGACCAGTGACCACAAGGCGGCAGTTTTTGATGTCAAGACCAGATTGGAACAGGGCCACATAAAAACTAAGGTCCTGGATTTTCGAGGGGCTGACTTTGCAAGGATGAGGACGCACATGAGGGAAGCCCTGACAGATTAGGGGATGCAAGGGGTGGAAGAGAAATGGAATGAGATCAAGGAAGCTATTGAAAGGGCAACCGAAATAGGAATCAAGAAGGTTAGCAAAAGTAGAAAAAGCAGGAGACCTATACGGTTCACTGGGGAGGTAGCGGAAGGGGTGAGGGCCAGAAAGAAGGAGTTCTTGGTCTACAAGAAAATGCAGAGCGTGAGGGACAGGGAATGATATTTGGAATTGCAGAGGGAGACGGGGAAGGCTGTTTGAAGGGCTAAAGCGCAGAGTTAAATATTGCTAGTAAAATCGGGAGGGGACAAGGTGTTCATTAGATAAGGGGAACGAAGGAAAAATAAGGCAGGTATAGCCAGATTAAGGGGGAAGGGGCTTGGGTAGAGGAGGATGGCCTTAAGGCGAATATACTGAACAGGTATTTTGTGGGGGGTGGGGGTAGTAGATGCCTCCCTTCATGCAGACAGGATCTTTATGAAATTTGGTGGTTTTCATGTTGTTAATGCCATGGGATCCAGATGGGATGCATCCCAAGATTCTGAAAGAGCTAAGGTTGGAATTAGCGGAACCACTGGCAGAACTGTTCACCCCATTGCTGTAAACGGGAGAGATCCCGGAGGACTGGAAGAGGGCAGCCGTGGTACTGCTTTATAAGGGGGTGACAGGGAGGAGGAGGAGGCGGGAAATTATAGACCTGTGAGCCTGATGTCAGTGGTGGGGAAGATCATGAAGTCACTCCTAAAAGAAAGACTGGTGGACTACCTGGAAGGGAAACATAGAAACATAGAATTTGATGGCAGATAAGGACCGCTTGGCCCACCCAGTCTGCCCATTTCCCTACCTACTGGATAAGCTGCAGATCCTAGTTAACCAGCAGCCTACTTCTTCCTACCCCCACCCCACAGAATTGCCTTATGACTGTCCCATGCATGCTTGAATTTAGTTGTTTAACCAGGTATAGCACACTAAGCTGGAAGCTTTTTTACAGGAGCGACCTGGAAGCACAAGGAGGTTAAGTGACTTGCTCAGGGTCACACAGTATGCAAGTGGAAGCTGTGGGATTCAAACCCAGGTCTGGTCTGCTGGATGTCACCAGATTTGCAGCTCAGAGCCTTAGACCACTGAGCTACACTGCCACCACTGTTTTTGAGGGGTTGGTTGATCACAGACAGCACGAGTTTGTTAGGATGAGATTCTGTCAGATGAACATAATCGTCTTTTTCGACTGGTCAACTAGAGTGATGGACCGGGATGGGCAGTGGATGTGGCCTGTCTGGACTTTAGAAAGGCTTTCGACACTGTCCCCCAGAAAAGATTATTAAACAAGAAGGAGGGTCTGGGAATGGGTCCGGCCATAATAAAGTGGGTGGGAAACTGGCTCTCGGGTAGAATCCATAGAGTGAAGATAAACAGGATGCTCTCTGAGGAGGGGAAGGTCACGAGTGGGGTGCCTTAAGGGTCTGTACTGGGCCCAGCCTTTTTCAACATTTTCACTGGGGACATTGCATTAGCTCTAAAGGGGAAGGGTATGTTTGTTCGCCAGTGATACCAAATTATGTAATAGACTGGACACCGGGGGGGCGGGGGTTGACAGAATGAAAGAGGACCTTGTTAGGCTAGGGAGGTGGTCCAAGGTCTGGAAGCTAGGTTTCAGTGCAGGGATATGCAAAATTATGCATGTGGGGCATGAAAAATTGAGAGCGAAGTATATCATTAACTGGGAGGAAACAGCAGTGGTAGAACAACAGAGGGACTTGGGTATCATCATCTCATCTGACCTGAAGGTGGCAAATCAGTTCTAGGCTGCGATGGGGAGGGCAAACAGAATGCTGGGATGTACAAGTCGAGCCATTGCTAGTAGAAGGAGGGAAGTCTTCATGCCCCTGGTCAGACCTCATGTGAAGTTCTGTGTTCAGTTCTGGAGACAGCATCTGCAATATTGAGAGTGTGGAGGCAGTCCAGAGGGGGAGTACTCGGATGGTTCTGGGGATGCAGGGGAAGGCGCACATGGAAAGGTGGTAGGAAATGGACAAATACTCCCTGGAGGATAGGAGAGACGGGCAGGATATGACTGAGGCATTCAAATATCTGAAAGGTATTAACAGGATACAAAGGGGGAGCCCATTCCAAATTAAAGGGTGTTCCGCCAGTAAGGGCCCCAGTATGAAGCTGGACTTTTTAAGGAGAACACGAAGATGTACTTTTTCACGGAGAGGGTGGTGGATGCTTGGAATGACCTGCTGGAGGAAGAGGCAGAGACAGAAATGATATCTGGTTTCAAGCATGCATGGGATAGGCACATGGGAATCCTGGGGCGTAAGGAGGAAAGGGTAAGATCAGGGGAGGGGGGAGCTCAGTAGCGAGGGTAACACTGGGCAGACTAGGTGGGCCATGTAGGTACTTGCCTACTGACAATATGTATATATGTTAAGGTTTTCTGTTTTATTATTTCTCTTTTTTCCAGTTGCTGGGAGCTTTTGTCCTTGCTGTTGGCATTTATGCTGAAATTGAAAGGCAGAAGTACAAGACTCTTGACGTTCACTTCTTGGCCCCGGCGATCATCTTGATATTGCTGGGGATTGTGATGTTTGTTGTTTCCTTCGTCGGCGTTTTGGCCTCTCTCAGGGATAACTTGTGCCTTCTTCAAGCAGTAAGTATATTGTACGAACTCTCACTGTTGTTGTCTCAGTAATGAGTCAGACCCGTAAATCAGAAATTCAACAGAGCATCTTGTTCATAGGAGAGATTCAGTTCTGATATTAAGGAAACATAGTAATGTAAGTTTGGAAGGGACTCTGGGTCAGTAAGGTTCCCCCCCCCCCCAAACACACACGCACTCTACTATGTACTATGAAGGGTTCCATGCGATTCCCCTGGTAAACAGACATTTGTCCTGGCTTAACTTTAAAGTTTGTACTTTCTTTCTTTCTGTCCGTTTACACTGGGAGGCTGTTCAGCAGGTTCACAACCCTCTTGGTAAAGAAGTCATTTCAAACATTACTCCTGAATTTCCCACTACTGAGCTTCAGAGTGTATCCTTGCTTCCTGCTAGACTTCACCATCTCAAACATCTCTGTCTGATCTTTTCGTTATTGTTGATTATGCACAAGACTGAAATCATGATCTTCCAGGGTATCTGTCATCAGGATACACTGTAGGAACCTTCACCGTCAGTGATGGGCAACCCACACTGAAGATTTTCAGCTGTGCAACTGGGGCTGCCCCACACCATCGACGTCACAAACCCTATATAAGCACAGGTGGCCCCATTTCCTCCTCTGTTCTTTTCCGCCATTGACTGGCTTGCATGAGTCGCTGTGGAAGCTTCGTTGCATTGTTTGCGCCTTTTTTTGTCCTACAGCCTTTTTCTCAATTCCTCGCCCAAAGCTCAAAAAGAGATTTTTTTTCTTTTTCTGTCAAGAGTTGATCCTTCCTGTACTCTTTTCCATCACTGCCGCTGTGAAAAGAAGATTGCGTCTACAGAGGACATTCTGTTTGTATCTGCTGTCTTGGGCCTGACCACAACGTCTCTGACTGTGAGGTCAGCCAGAAGTTTAATCATACAACCCTCAGGCGACACAAGAAGACTCTCACAAAATTCCTGATGGAACAGCAGGTATCCAGTTTTGGGAAGGGGTCCACGGGGGCCCTGGCCTCTCAGTTGCTGACTGGATCTTCAAGCTCCGAAGCCTCTAAGGCCTGAGACAGGTCCTCAGGGAAGAGTCACAAAAAAAAGACAAAGAATGGGTCCGTTAGAATTATAGAAATTGTTGGCAGATAAAGACCACTAGGTCCATTCAGTCTGCCTGTAGTTCCTGTACATTGTATGTGGCCACTGACCCTATGTGATCAATGGCTTTTCATCACACTCACACATACCCAGCTTTGATCTCCTTCCCTGTTGGCCTCTCCTTCAGGGGGATCTTCATCAACTGTGGCTGCTCCAACAAAGAGGCCAGCTGCCCAGGTCTCTGTGCTACTAGACCCATGTTGACAGTTCCTCCACCTGACACACGGAGTGCCTGGCTGTTGAACTCTGGGTTATTGGCCCCTCTGCTGTCGACGACAAGTTCACAATCAACGAACACCATGTTGAGGCCTGCCCCATCTCCCTCCAGGGCTACAGGCTCTTCTGGTTCCCAGGACACAGCTGAAGGATCATTGGCTCCTGTGCCATCAAATCCCCCTCTGTCAACACCCACAGTGGACCTGAATGAAGTACTGATTAAATTAACTAATGTACTAGTTCAGCAGCTGGGCACCTTGAATAGGCCCCCTTCACTGACACCATCAGCAGCAGCTTTGTCGTCGACGCCTGTTTTTTGACCTCGGGAGATCCCCTGTGTGCCGATGCCTGTGAATCCAGCACCCGACCCAGATGAGGAGGTAGACGTTGAAGAGGAGTATCACCTCGAACTCATTCTCCCTGATGATGTGGAGGATGAAGAGGAAGAGATCCTGATGTCGGACAAGTCCACAGCCTCATCGGTCGGTGAGGACTCTGTGAAACACACTCCAAGGTCTCCTCCAGAGGATGTCACATTCTTCAATGTGACGAAGCAGTTGTCCTCCACCATGGGTTTCTAGACTGAGGACGAGGATGTCACGAGGAAAGACTTGGTGGGTTTCTTGGAGATCCCTGAATTTCCCCCTAAGATCATTCCTCCAGTGCTTCCAGCGTTGAATAATGCAACATCAGCAGCCTGTCACAGACTATGGTGCCAGCCATGCCACACAGGGTGGACAAAACTTTATAACGCCCCCTCAGGGTCTCACTTATTTTGCTACCCAGGCTGAAATGGATTCAGTTGTCATCAAGGCAACCCATGACAGATCTGAGGTTCCCAAACACCTTAGTTCCCTGCCCCGATAAGGAATCCTGCAGGACTGACCTCTGGGTGAAAAGGGTTTATGCCTCCTCTACCTTAGGTTTGAGGATTGCAAATTATCTGTCTCACATGGTTAAATACCCAAATGCCAACTGGAGAAAAGGACGAAGCTGTGTCGCAGGCCCTCCCTGATAGTTCTCAGAAGCAGGAATTGCTTCAGTGTTTGCAGGCTGCTGAGGATGTTAGCAAACACTTCCTCAGGGCATTTTATGACATGGCTGATACCGTTGCCAGAGCAGCTACCATTGTCGTATGCCTTCATTGGCACTCCTGACTTACAGTTTTGGGTTTTGCAGCTGATACACAGAACAAGGTGCTTAATGCCCTTTTCAGTAGCACCAAGCTGTTCTGTCCTGATGTTCAGGACCTCATAAATGATCTGCAGGCCTCGGGCATGGCTGTTAAATCGGTCCATTCCCTCTACCACAGTCAGCCAAGGGGCAGAGGGCACAATACTTTTCGTAAACAAACCAGTAGGCTTGAATCAGCTCCCCATACCCAGAGAAAATGTAGAGCCCAAGCTCCCTTGACCACCCCTCCAATGCTGGAGTGGTGGCCAAGCGACCCAGACATGATGGGCCAGCTTCTGTGGGTGGCTCCCCCTCAGCTTGAGCCCCAGGAGATGGTGGTTGGAGGTCAGTTCTCCTTCCATGTGAAACAGTGGAGGACCATAACTTCAGATGCACAGATTCTGCAGATCATAGAAAATGGTCACACCCTGGAGCTTATCCAGCAGCTTCCAGACACCCCTCCTCCACCCTCCAGCTACCCCCAGCACACTTGCCTGTTCTGCGGGAGGAGCTAGATTTTTATTCCAGGTTTTTCCTGGTCACCAAAAAGACCAGAGAGGCCCATCTTGGATCTAAAAGAACGTAATCTCTTTGTCCAGTACAAAATGTTCTGGATGATAACATTGCCAGGCCTAATGCCCCTCCTCAAGACCGGGGACTGGCTCTGTTCATTGGACATGCAGGATGCTTGCCTGCACATCTCGGTCTTTCTTCCTCACAGGAGGTTTTTCAGTTTTGCCTTTCAGGGTGAGCATTATCAGTTCAAAGTGCTGCCCTTTGACTTATCCTCTGTGCTGCAAGTCTTTACCAAGTGCTAGGCAGTGGTTGCAGCAGCCCTCAGAAGAGAGGGACTGTGTGTCTTCCCTTACCTGGATGATTGGCTTCTGAAGGCCCCATCCAGGGAACAGCTTTTGCTGACTCTGGAACGCACTCTCCAATTCTTCCACTCCCTGGACATTACTGTCAACCTGCCCAAGTCGGTTCTAATACCATCCCAAAGACTGCAGTACATAGAGGTGGTTCTGGATTCCGTGCAGGGGGAGGCCTTCCTGTCCCAAAACAGGGTGGAGTGCCTCATCGTCCAAGTTCAGGAGGTCACTCAGAGTTGGTACATCCCCGCTAAGGTGCACCTTAGATTATTGGGCCTAATGGCAGTGGCTATTCTCACCATTCCACTAGCCAGGCGTCATATGTATACCCTGCAGTGGACCCTCAGGGTACAATGGGACCAGCGCACAGACAAGTTGGACCAACCAGTCCTGGTCTCTTCTCTAGTATGCAAGGTGCTGCAGTGGTGGATGGACCCCTTGAATCTACTTCAAGGTCTTCCCTTCCAGAGTTCTTCCCCTGGGCTGGGGAACACACCTGGGTCCCTTCCAAACCCAGGGCTCCTGGTCCCAGTGGGAAGCTGCCCTGCATATCAGTGTCTTGGAGATGAGAGAAGTGCTGTATGACATGCAGGCTTTTCAGAAGCATCTTGCTCCTGGCCAACTACTGGTGTAGTCTGACAATTTGAGTGTAGTATACTACATCAACAAACAGGGCAGGATTCACTCTTACCCCTTTTGTTGGGAGGCCATGAGAGTGTGGTACTTGGTGCCAGAGCACAGTCTGACACTCTCTGCAGTCCACATGCCAGGCATCTTAAACACCCTGACGGACAGTCTCAGCAGGACTTAGTCCAGCATACACAAATGGAAACATCTCTTATCCATTGCAGAAGACTTGTTCGACAGATGGGGTTGTCCGAAGTTGGATGTTTTTGCATCCCCACTCAATGCAAAACTGACCAATTTCTGCTTGCCAGATCCAGGGCCTGGAGCTTTCTGGTGAGACGCTTTGTCTGTCTCTTGGAGCGGGAGGTTTCTGTACACATGCCCTCCATTTCCTCTGATTAAGAGGGTGCTAATCAAGTTGTAGTTGGAGGGGGCCAGATGATTCTGGTGGTTCCTTTCTGGCCTTGCCAGATATGGTTCTCTCTACTTCAGTAGCTGGGAGAGGAACCTCCGATCCCTCTTTCTCTTTGCAAGAATCTGCTGATCCAGGATCCAGGGGACCCTGGTTCACCCAATCCTCAGGTCCCTTCATCTGCACCCCTGGCTCCTCAAAAAATAGCCATCGCCAGGTTTGGGGTGTCTAACAGGGTAGCGGACATCCTGATAGCCACCCAAAAACCTTCCACTCGCGCCACATATGCCATGAAGTGCAAGTGGTTTGCCATCTGGGTTGCCAAAGACGTGGATCATGTTTTTACCATTAATTATGCACCCATAGGGATCGGTCCTTGGGCCCCTCCTGTTCAACGCCTACGTCTCTGACATAAGGACGGGTATCAGGAGTGAGATGAGTCTCTTTGTGGATGACTCAAAACTTGGGCAGTGGTGGATGGGGAGGAGGGGAGGGTGGCCCTACAGGGGGACCTGGAGGCTCTGGAAAGGTGGTCTAGTAAGTGGAAGCTGAGGTTCAATGCAGGGAAGTGCAAGGTACTGCACCTTGGAACCAGAAACCTGGGGCAAGTGTACACCCTGGGGGGGGGGAATGCTACAAGTCTCGATGGCTGAGAGGGACCTGGGGGTGGTGGTGGATGTCAAGATGAACAATTTGGAGACTTGTAGGAGGGCAGCGGCCAAGGCCAACAGGATGCTTGGATGCATCGCTAGGGGGATCACCTCCAGAAGGAGGGAAGTGATACTCCCTCTGTATAACTGCTTGGTGAGGCCACACCTCAAGTATTGCGTGCAGTTTGGGAGGCCACACTTAAAGAGGGGCATTGAACTCCTGGAGAGGGTCCAGAGGAGGGCAGCCACAATGATTTGGGGCTTGGGGGACAGGACCTATGAGGAGAGGCTCGAAGAGCTAAATATGTACACATTGGAAAAGAGAGAAGGGACTGGGGGGACATGATAGAGGTCTTCAGGTACATGTAGGGGTAAATGGAGGAGCAGTCGGGGTGCTTTGAAGGAAGAAGGGGGCAACTAGAGGCATGGGTGGAAGCTGGAGGGAAGATTCGGGGAGAAAGGAGGAGGTGCTACTTCACTGAGAGGGTGGTGGAGCCATGGAATGCGCTGCCCAGGGGGCTGGTGGAGGCAGAGATGGTGGAGGGGTTCAAGAGGGGGTGGGACAGGTACAGGGGAAGGGTTCTGGAAGCAAAATCCAGTGCAGCGAGAATATCCGGGACTGGGAAGGGAGAAGCCAGAGAGGGAGAGGAGGGCAGCAAGGTCAGCTCCCAGGGTGGGGGCTGACCAAACGAGCAGACACGAAAGACCGTTAGGCCTATTCTCCTGGCAATTTAGTATGTTAGTAAGACTGAGATCACGTTTTTACCATTAATTATGCACAAGACTGAGATCATGTTTTTGTCATTGATTATGCACGACAGTGAGATCATGTTTTACCATTGGATTATGCACAAAACTGAGATAATGTTTTTACCATTGATTATGTACAAGATTGAGATCATGTTTTTACAACTGATGATGCACAAGACAGAGATCATGTTTCTTCCATTGATTATGCACAAGACAGAGATCACGTTTTTACCATTGATTATGCACAAGACAGAAGTCATGTTTTACCGTAGATTATGTATAAGACTGAGATCTGTTTTTGCCATTGATTATGCACAAGACTGAGATCATGTTTTTAAACTGATGATGCAGAAGAACAGAGATCATGTTTCTTCCATTGATTATGCACAAGACTGAGGTCATGTTTTTACCACTGAGTATGCCCAAGACAGAGGTCATGTTGTTACTATTGGATTATGCACAAGAGTGAGATTATGTTTTTACCATTGATTATGCACAAGTCTGCAATCATGTTAATACTTTGGTTATAGGGCAACAGAAAGCAGAGGCCCATAGATGCTGCCCCCCCACTGCTCAGTGGAAGTCACTCAAGTTACCTTCTTGTATGAAGGTGCCCAGCCCTTGTTTGAATGTTGGCATGTTTGATACAGTCACCGAGTAACCCAGGAGCTGATTCCAGAGTCTAATAGCTCTAGGGAGGAATGCATTTTTCCTAAATTCTGATTTAGGCATTGATTCAACTAGTTGACGCTTATGTCCTCTGAGGTCGTATTTGATGTCCTTGTAGACCAGATCCAGACCCTCAAATAAAGATGCTGCAAGAACGTATACAGGAGTACCATGTCCCCCCTAGTTCTCATTGGGCTAAAATCCCACAGTCCCTGGTGATTGAAGTTCTGTGCATATGTTAGGTCCTTACAGTGCGGGGGCGTACTATGGCACGTGCCCGCACTAGCACATTATGATGTTAGAATAGGGAACAGTATGTGGGCGTATCTACAAACCGGGAAGTGGATGGGATTGATGGCTTAGCTCCTCTGAGCCAAAAATGTGATCCCTCCACTCCCAAAAATGGCACCATAACAAAGTGTTTTTTTTTTTTTCAAGCGGCGAACTCTGAGGCGGGTAAGCGTCCTTTGGGGCTGAGAGCACCAGTGTCATGAAAGGTGCTCTTTAAGGGCCTCCAGTTTCTCCTCATACCTTTGTCTCCCATACCCCTGAACATTTTGGGGGCCCTGCGTTGCACCTGTAGCCCAGAACTGCATGCAGTACTCTGTGGGTTCTGATCATTGCATTATCAAGTGGTAGGATTTACTTCCCTTGCTCCTCTGGTCCAAACACTGCACACCATGCTTCATCCCCTTGTCTGTTGTAGTTCCCAGGTCTCTTTCTTCCTCTATTACTGCAAGCGGAGCCCTACACAGTGTGTAGGTCCTACCTCCGTTCCCCAAGTATAGCCCTTGCATTTGGCTACTAATGCTGAGTCTCTCAACCACCCAGCTTGTTCCAGTCATCTTGAAGTCCATTCCCATGCTCAAGGGCATCCCCCATCCCCCAGCATAGTGTCCGCAGCCTTCTGGAGACTCCAGTTTCCAAATTGTTGATGAAAATGTTAAACATCGGTGGCTCTGGCACCAGTCTTTCAGGGACACTGCTAAGTACCCCTCTCCACTCAGAGTGGTGCCCATCCATCAAACCCCTCTGCTTCCTTCTCCAAACCTGTTTGCAGTTCACCTTATGTACACCTGTTGTTGTTTTTTTTTTTTTTCTTCAGGAAGCTTGTAACAGGCCACAGTGCTAAAGGCTGTTCTTATGTTAAGGTAGTGGTCCTGCTGTGTCCATCTCCCTGGTCACCCTCTTGAAAAATGTGATCAGGTTGGATAAGCATGACCTGTCCTTCATAAAGCTATGTTGAGAGGTGGCAAGAACCTTAGCCTCAACTGAATGCTCACTTGTGCAACCGTAGATATGACTTTCAGGACCTTGCCAAGCACTGATGTGAGGTTGACTGGCCCATTTGTTACCCGGGTCCCACCTTGCCCAGCACTGATGTCAGCCAGACTGACTTGTTGTCAGGTCTGACCTCGCGCAGCACTGATGTCAGGCTGCCTGGCCTGATGTTAACTGGGTCCCACCTTGCCCAGCACTGTCAGCTTGAGTGGCCTGTTATTATCTGGGTCCATCTTGCCCAGCACTGACGACGGCTTGGGTGGCCTGTTGATACCTGGGTCCCGACTTGCCCAGCACTGACGTCGAGCTGAGTGGCCTAATGTTACTCGTGTTCCACCTTGCCCAGCACTGATGACAGTCAGACTGACTTGTTGTTACATGGGTCTGACCTTGTGCAGCACTGATGTCAGGCTGACTGTCCTGTTGTTACCCATGTCCCACCTTGCCCAGCACTGATGTCAAGCTGACTGCCCTGTCATTATCTGGGTCCCACCTTGCCCAGCACTGATGTCAGGCTGACTGCCCTGTTGTTACCTGGGTTCCACCTTGCCCAACACTTATATCAGGCTGATTGGCCTGTTGTTACCCGGGTCTGACCTTGTCCAGCACTGATGTCAGGCTAACTGCCCTGTTGTTACCCGGGTCCCACCTTGCCCAGCACTGATGTCAGGCTGACTACCCTGTTGTTACCCGGGTCCCACCTTGCCCAGTACTGATGTCAGGCTAACTGCCGTGTTGTTACCCGGGTCCCACCTTGCCCAGCACTGATGTCAGGCTGACTGCCCTGTTGTTACCTGGGTCCCACCTTGCCCAGGACTGACATCAGGCTGACTGGCCTGTTACGCGGGTCCCATGTCGCCCAGCACTGACATCAGTTTGAGTGGCCTGATGTTACTCATGTCCCGCCTTGCCCAGCGCTGATTTCAGGCAGACTGGCCTGTTGTTACACGGGCCCCTCCTTGCGCAGCACTGAAGTCAGGCTGACTGGCCTGATATTACATGGGTCTGACCTTGCCCAGCACTGATGTCAGGCTGACTGGTCTGTTGTTACCCGGGTCCCACCTTTCCCCATTACTGAAGACGGGGACCATGCTGGCTACATTTCAGGTCAACACCAGACACGTCCAGGCAAACTCATGAAAAAATTAGCAAGCAGTCTATTTAGTTTTTTAGCTTCAGTATGATCTTGGGGTGCATCTCTTCAGCCCCTTGGGATTTATCAAGTTTGCTGTTATCAATGTAGTTTGCTACCAGGTTGGGTTTGATGTCTGCAGGCTGAATTGAAACAACTGCAAAGTAGTCCCTCTGAACTGTAGCGTTTCCTGACATTAGTACCAGAGAGCGTCCCCGATATCCGACCAAAGCAGTTTTTCTGCTCCAGAATTATCATGAGGCTAGGGAACCCTGGTATCGCCAAAGTTTATATCACGTGAAATTCCTAAACTTCCTTGAGCACAAATGTCTTCTTGGGCCGCAGTAACAGGGCTTGCATTTCACTGACCAGCCTGACTGAAGTGATTGCCACCAGGGAAGCCACTTTCTGTCACAAGTAACCAGTCAAGAGAATGCCAGAAACTTGAAGGACTTGTCAATACATAGTCTTACCAGAAGTGCCTCACTGAAACCTATGGGCGCCTAACAGCAGCTTCAAAACATTACTGCATACTAGCGTGCTTGCACACAAGTGATTCAGTTCCAATCACAGATCTCACAAGATTTGTCTGTGGCAGGAAACCGTCTCTGTAATTCTGGGAGCCCATCCTCGCCAGCATCGCCACACAAATGTCCCCGTTCCCTGCACACTTACCCCTCCAGTTAAAATGTGGCACTGGCAATTCACCAGTTCCCTGTGCAGCACTGGGAGCCCATCATTGGTGCCATCAGAGTTCCCCCACCTGACTACGGCGCATCTCCAGGAGCCCATCCCCATTGCCAGTGAAGTTCACCACGTCCAACCAATCAGTGCAGCACTGGGAGCCCATCCCTAATAATGCCTCCAAAGCCCCCACCCATCCACCTCCGTCCAATCAGTGCAGCACTAGGAACCCATCCCTAATAATGCCTCCAAAGCCCCCACCCATCCACCTCCGACCAATCAGTGCAGCACTGGGAACCCATCCCTAATAATGCCGCCAAAGCCCCCACCCATCCACCTCTGACCAATCAGTGCAGCACTGGGAACCCATCCCTAATAATGCCGCCAAAGCCCCCACCCATCCACCTCCGACCAATCAGTGCAACACTGGGAGCCCATCCCTGGAAATACCCCCAAAGCCCCCAAAAAAAAAATTAATGCGCCACTGGGAGCCTGTCCCTGGTAACATGCCCAAAGTCACCCCCTCACTTTTGACCAATTAATACCAGCACTGGGAGCCCATCCCTGGTAATGCCTCCAGCACCCCCCCCAATCTCCTGACCTATTAATGTGGCACTGGGAGCCTATCCATGGTGACACCCCCGAAGCCCTTCCTCCACACCTGACCAGTTAATTTAGCACTGGGAACTCATCCCTGCTAATGCCCACCAAGCCCCCCCCGGGCCAATTAATGCAGCACTGGAAGCTCATCCCAGGTAATGCCCCCAAAACCCCCATCACTCCTGACCAATTAATGCAGCAGTAGCAACTTATCTTTGGTGACGTTCCCCAAAGCTTCCCATACTCTTCTGACCAATTAATGTAGCACTGGGAGCCTATTCTAGGTAACGCCCCCAAAGCCCCCCTAACTCATGAGCAGTTATTGCAGTACTGGGAGCCCATCCCCAATAATGCCACCACCACTCCTCAAATTCCTGACCAGTTAATGCAGCACTGGGAGCCCATCCCCAGTAATGCACCCCCCAACTCCTGACCAGTTAATGCATCACTAGGAGCCCATCTCTGATAATGCACCCCCCAACTCCTGACCAGTTAATGCAGCACTGGGAGCCGTCCCAGTAATGCACCCCCAACTCCTGACCAGTTAATGCAGCACTGGCCCGTCCCCAGTAATGTGCACTCAACTCCTGTCCAGTTAATGCAGCACTGGAGCCCATCCCCAGTAATGCACCCCAACCCTGACCAGTTAATGCAGCACTGGGAGCCCATTCCTGGTAATGCCCCAGACCCCCCACCCTGATCAGTTAGTGCAGCAAAGGGAGTTGACCCTGTCCTCAAAGCCTCCTCCCCCACACTCCTGACCAATTAATGCAGCACTGGGATCTCCATGGTGACATCCCAAAGTACCCTTCCCGACCAGTTGATGCAGCACTGGGGCCCATTCCCAGTGATGCCCCAAAACTCCCCACCTGACACATTAATACGCATTAAGGCCCCACGTGCTTGCACCGCCCCCCACTCCTGACAATTAATGGAGCACTGGGATATCCATAGTGAATCTCCAAAGCACCCCACCTGATCAGTTCATGCAGCACTGAGAGACCATCCTGGTGATGCTTCAAGCCACCACCCTTCCCAACCCCCGACCAATTAATGCAGCACTGGGAGCCCATCCCCAGTAATGCACCCCAACTCCTGACCAGTTAATGCAGCACTGGGAGCCCATCCCCAGTAATGCACCCCCCAACTCCTGACCAGTTAATGCAGCACTGGGAGCCCATCCCCAGTAATGCACCCCCCAACTCCTGACCAGTTAATGCAGCACTGGGAGCCCCAAGCTCGTCCCCAGTAATGCACCTGCCCACCCAGCTCCTGACCAGTTAATGCAGCACTGGGAGCCCATCCCCAGTAATGCACCCCCCCAACTCCTGACCAGTTAATGCAGCACTGGGAGCCCATCCCTGTAATGCACCCCCCAACTCCTGACCAGTTAATGCAGCACTGGGAGCCCATCCCAGTAATGCACCCCAACTCCTGACCAGTTAATGCAGCACTGGGGCCGTCCCCAGTAATGCAGCCCCCCAACTCCTGACCAGTTAATGCAGCACTGGAAGCTCCGTCCCCAGTAATGCACCCCCCAACTCCTGACCAGTTAGTGCAGCACTGGGAGCCCGTCCCCAGTAATGCACCCCCAACTCCTGACCAGTTAATGCAGCACTGGGAGCCGTCCCATGTAAATGCACCCCCAACTCCTGACCAGTTAATGCAGCACTGAGCCCGCCTCAGTAATGCACCCCCAACTCCTGACCAGTTAATGCGCTGGGAGCCCACCCCCAGTAATGCACCCCCCAACTCCTGACCAGTTAATGCAGCACTGGGAGCCTGTCCCCACTAATGCACCCCCCAACTCCTGACCAGTTAATGCATCACTGGGAGCCTGTCTCTTTTAGTGCACCCGCCCCACTCCTGACTACTTAATGCATCACTGGGCGCCCATCTCTGGTAATGCATCCGCCCCACTCCTGACCACTAATGCATCACTGGGAGCCTATCTCTGGTAATGCACCCGCCCCACTCCTGACCACTTAATGCATCACTGGGAGCCCATCTCTGGTAGTGCACCCCCCCCACTCCTGACCAGTTAATGCAGCACTGGGAGCCCATCCCCAGTAATGCACCCCCCACTCCTGACCAATTAATGGAGCACTGGGATATCCATAGTGAATCTCCAAAGCACCCCACCTGATCAGTTCATGCAGCACTGAGAGACCATCCCTGCTGATGCTTCTGAAGCCACCACCCTTCCCAACCCCCCGACCAATTAATGCAGCACTGGGAGCCCATCCCCAGTAATGCACCCCAACTCCTGACCAGTTAATGCAGCACTGGAGCCCATCCCCAGAAAATGCACCCCAACTCCTGACCAGTTAATGCAGCACTGGGAGCCCATCCCTAGTAATGCACCCCCAACTCCTGACCAGTTAATGCAGCACTGGGAGCCCATCCCCAGTAATGCACCCCCCAACTCCTGACCAGTTAATGCAGCACTGGGAGCCCATCCCCAGTAATGCACCCCCAACTCCTGACCAGTTAATGCAGCACTGGGAGCCCATCCCTGGTAATGCACCCCCAACTCCTGACCAGTTAATGCAGCACTGGAGCCCATCCCCAGTAATGCACCCCTACTCCTGACAAGTTAATGCAGCACTGGAGCCCAACCCCTGTAATACACCCCAACTCCTGACCAGTTAATGCATCACTGGGAGCCCATCTCTGCTGATATTGAAGCCACCACCCTTCCCAACCCCCAGACCAATTAATGCAGCAGTGAGCCCATCCCCAGTAGCACCCCCAACTCCTGACCAGTTAATGCAGCACTGGGGCCCATCCTAGTAATGCACCCCAACTCCTGACCAGTTAACGCAGCACTGAGCCCATCCCAGTAATGCACCCCCCAACTGCTGACCAGTTAATGCAGCACTGGGAGCCCATCCCCAGTAATGCACCCCCAACTCCTGACCAGTTAATGCAGCACTGGGAGCCCATCCCTGGTAATGCACCCCCCAACTCCTGACCAGTTAATGCAGCACTGGGAGCCCGTCCCCAGTAATGCACCTGCCCCCCACTCCTGACCAGTTAATGCATCCCCAGACCCCCCCCCGCACTCCTGACCAATACATACATCACTGGAATTCACACCCCATAACACCCTGAAAGACCCCCAACTCCTGTCACATTAATGCATCACTGGGAGCCCATCCCCAGTAATGCATCCCCCACCCCTGACCAGTTAATGCATCACTGGAGCCCATCTCTGTAATGCACCTCCCACTCCTGACCAGTTAATGCAGCACTGGGAGCCCATCTCTGGTAGTGCACCCCCCACTCCTGACCTGATAATGCATCACTGGCAGCCCATCTCTGGTAATGCATCCGCCTCCCTGACCACTTAATGCATCACTGGGAGCCCATCTCTGGTAGTACCCCCACTCCTGACCAGTTAATGCAGCACTGGGAGCCCATCTCTGGTAATGCACCCCCCTACTTCTGACCAGTCAATGCTCCTCGAGCCCATCCCTAGTAATGTCGCCAGACCACCACCCCTACTGATCCGTTAATGCATCACTGGGAGCCCATCTGCAGTAATGCACCCCTACTCCTGACCAGTTAATGCATCACTGGGAGCCTGTCCCTGGTAATGCACCCTCCTACTCCTAACCAATTGATGGATGACTGGGAGCCCATCCCCAGTAATGTCCCCAGACCCCCCCCCAACCACTCCTGACCAAATAATGCATCACTGGGAGCCCATCCCTGGCAATGCACCTGCCCCACTCCTGACCAGTTAATGCAGCACTGGGAGCCCATCCCCAGTAATGCACCCCCCAACTGCTGACCAGTTAATGCAGCACTGGGAGCCCATCCCAGTAATGCACCCCCAACTGCTGACCAGTTAATGCAGCACTGGGGCCCATCCCAGTAATGCACCTGCCCCCCAACTCCTGACCAGTTAATGCAGCACTGGGAGCCCATCCCCAGTAATGCACCCCCAACTCCTGACCAGTTAATGCAGCACTGGAGCCCATCCCCAGTAATGCACCCCCCAACTCCTGACCAGTTAATGCAGCACTGGGAGCCGATCCCAGTAATGCACCCCCAACTCCTGACCAGTTAATGCAGCACTGGGAGCCCATCCCCAGTAATGCACCCCCCACTCCTGACCAATTAATGTAGCACTGGGAGCCCAACCCCAGTAATGCACCTGCCCCCCAACTCCTGACCAGTTAATGCAGCACTGGGAGCCCATCCCCGGTAATGCACCCCTCCCCAACTGCTGACCAGTTAAGGCAGCACTGGGAGCCCAACCCCAGTAATGCACCCCCAACTCCTGACCAGTTAATGCAGCACTGGGAGCCTGTCCCCAGTAATGCACCCCCCAACTCCTGACCAGTTAATGCAGCACTGGGAGCCCATCCCCAGTAATGCACCCCCCAACTCCTGACCAGTTAATGCAGCACTGGGAGCCCATCCCCAGTAATGCAGCCCCCAACTGCCTGACCAGTTAATGCAGCACTGGGAGCCCATCCCCAGTAATGCACCCCCCAACTCCTGACCAGTTAATGCAGCACTGGGAGCCCATCCCCAGTAATGCACCTGCCCACCCAGCTCCTGACCAGTTAATGCAGCACTGGGAGCCCATCCCCAGTAATGCACCCCCCAACTCCTGACCAGTTAATGCATCACTGGGAGCCTGTCTCTTTTAGTGCACCCGCCCCACTCCTGACCACTTAATGCATCACTGGGAGCCCATCTCTGGTAATGCACCCGCCCCACTCCTGACCACTTAATGCATCACTGGGAGCCCATCTCTGGTAGTGCACCCCCACTCCTGACCACTTAATGCATCACTGGGAGCCCATCTCTGGTAGTGCACCCCCCACTCCTGACCAATTAATGGAGCACTGCTATATCCATAGTGAATCTCCAAAGCACCCCACCTGATCAGTTCATGCAGCACTGAGAGACTATCCCTGCTGATGCTTCTGAAGCCACCACCCTTCCCAACCCCCCCCCCGACCAATTAATGCAGCACTGGGGGCCCATCCCAATGTGCACCCCAACTCCTGACCAGTTAATGCAGCACTGAACCCATCCCCAGTATATGCACCCCAACTCCTGACCAGTTAATGCAGCACTGGGAGCCCACCCAGTAATGCACCCCCAACTTCTGACCAGTTAATGCAGCAGTGGGGCCCATCCCTGGTAATACACCCCCTCCCAACTCCTGACCAGTTAATGCAGCACTGGGACCCATCCCCAGTAATGCACCCCCTACTCCTGACAAGTTAATGCAGCACTGGGGCCCAACCCCTGTAATGCACCCCCAACTCCTGACCAGTTAATGCATCACTGGAGCCCATCTCTCTGATACTTCTGAAGCCACCACCTTCCCAACCCCAGACCAATTAATGCAGCAGTGGGAGCCCATCCCCAGTAATGCACCCCAACTCCTGACCAGTTAATGCAGCACTGGGGCCCATCCCTATAATGCACCCCAACTCCTGACCAGTTAATACAGCACACAGGAGCCCATCCCAGTAATGCACCCCCAACTGCTGACCAGTTAATGCAGCACTGGGAGCCCATCCTCAGTAATGCACCCCAACTCCTGACCAGTTAACGCTAGCACTGGAGCCCATCCCAGTAATGCACCCCCAACTCTGACCAGTTAATGCAGCACTGGAACCTGTCCCCAGTAATGCACCTGCCCCCACTCCTGACCAGTTAATGCAGCACTGGGAGTCCATCCCCAGTAATGCACCCCCAACTCCTGACCAGTTAATGCATCCCCAGACCCCCGCACTCCTGACCAATACATACATCACTGGGAATTCACTCCCATAACACCCTGAAAGACTCCCCAACCCCTGTCACATTAATGCATCACTGGGAGCCCATCCCCAGTAATGCATCCGCCCCACTCCTGACCAGTTAATGCATCACTGGGAGCCCATCTCTGGTAATGCATGCCCCCACTCCTGACCAGTTAATGCATCACTGGGAGCCCATCTCTGGTAATGCACCTCCCCACTCCTGACCAGTTAATGCATCACTGGCAGCCCATCTCTGGTAGTGCACCCCCCCCACTCCTGACCAGCTAATGCAGCACTGGGAGCCCATCTCTGGTAGTGCACCCCCCACTCCTGACCTGTTAATGCATCACTGGCAGCCCATCTCTGTAATGCATCCGCCCCATTCCTGACCATTAATGCATCACTGGGAGCCCATCTCTGGTAGCACCTCCACTCCTGACCAGTTAATGCAGCACTGGGAGCCCATCTCTGGTAATGCACCCCCCTACTTCCTGACAAGTTAATGCTTCACTCGGAGCCCATCCCTATTAATGTCGCCAGACCACCACCCCCTACTGATCCGTTAATGCATCACTGGGAGCCCATCTGCAGTAATGCACCCCCTACTCCTGACCAGTTAATGCATCACTGGGAGCCTGTCCCTGGTAATGCACCCTCCTACTCCTAACCAATTGATGGATGACTGGGAGCCCATCCCCAGTAATGTCCCCAGACCCCCAACCTCTCCTGACCAAATAATGCATCACTGGGAGCCCATCCCTGGCAATGCACCTGCCCCACTCCTGACCAGTTAATGCAGCACTGGGAGCCCATCCCCAGTAATGCACCCCCCAACTGCTGACCAGTTAATGCAGCACTGGGAGCCCATCCCCAGTAATGCACCTGCCCCCCAACTCCTGACCAGTTAATGCAGCACTGGGAGCCCATCCCCAGTAATGCACCCCCCAACTCCTGACCAGTTAATGCAGCACTGGAAGCCCATCCCCAGTAATGCACCCCCCAACTCCTGACCAGTTAATGCAGCACTGGGAGCCTGTCCCCAGTAATGCACCCCCAACTCCTGACCAGTTAATGCAGCACTGGGAGCCCATCTCTCAGTAATGCACCCCACTCCTGACCAGTTAATGCAGCACTGGGAGCCCATCCCCAGTAATGCACCCCCCACTCCTGACCAGTTAATGCAGCACTGGGAGCCCATCTCCAGTAATGCACCCCACTCCTGACCAGTTAATGCAGCACTGGGCCCATCCCATGTAATGCACCCCACCCCTCCTGACCAGTTAATGCAGCACTGGAGCCTGTCCTCAGTAATGCACCCCCCAACTCCTGACCAGTTAATGCAGCACTGGGAGCCCATCCCCAGTAATGCACCTGCCCACCCAACTCCTGACCAGTTAATGCAGCACTGGAGCCCATCCCCAGTAATGCACCCCAACTCCTGACCAGTTAATGCAGCACTGGGAGCCCATCCCCAGTAATGCACCTGCCCACCCAGCTCCTGACCAGTTAATGCAGCACTGGGAGCCCATCCCCAGTAATGCACCCCCCAACTCCTGACCAGTTAATGCATCACTAGGAGCCCATCTCCGGTAATACACCCCCACCAAACGCCTGACCAGTAATGCAGCACTGGGAGCCCATCCCTGGTGATGCTTCTGAAGCCACCACCCTTCCCAACCCCTGACCAATTAATGTAGCACTGGGACCCCATCTCAAGTAATGCACCCCCCCAGCTCCTGACCAGTTAATGCAGAACTGGGAGTCCATCCCCAGACCCACCCCCCGCACTCCTGACCAATACATAGATCACTGGGAGTTCACCCCCGTAACACCCTGAAAGCCTCCCCAACTCCTGTCACATTAATGCATCACTGGGAGCCCATCCTCAGTAATGCATCCGCCCCACTCCTGACCAGTTAATGCATCACTGGGAGCCCATCTCTTTTAGTGCACCCGCCCCACTCCTGACTACTTAATGCATCACTGGGCGCCCATCTCTGGTAATGCATCCGCCCCACTCCTGACCACTAATGCATCACTGGGAGCCCATCTCTGGTAATGCACCCGCCCCACTCCTGACCACTTAATGCATCACTGGGAGCCCATCTCTGGTAATGCACCCCCCCTACTCCTGACAAGTTAATGCATCACTCGGAGCCCATCCCCATTAATGTCGCCAGACCACCACCCCCTACTGATCCGTTAATGCATCACTGGGAGCCCATCTGCAGTAATGCACCCCTACTCCTGACCAGTTAATGCATCACTGGGAGCCTGTCCCTGGTAATGCACCCCCCTACTCCTAACCAATTGATGGATGACTGGGAGCCCATCCCCAGTAATGTCCCCAGACCCCCCCCCCAACCACTCCTGACCAAATAATGCATCACTGGGAGCCCATCCCTGGCAATGCACCTGCCCCACTCCTGACCAGTTAATGCATCACTGGGAGCCCATCTCTGGTAATGCACCCCCACTCCTGACCAGTTAATCGTCACTGGGAGTCCATCCTGGCAATGCACCCACCCCACTCCTGACCACTTAATGCATCACTGCGAGCCCATCTCTGGTAATGCACCCCCCAACTCCTGACCAGTTAATGCATCACTAGGAGCCCATCTCTGGTAATACACCGCCACCAAATGCCTGACCAGTAATGCAGCACTGGGAGCCCATCCGTGGTGATGCTTCTGAAGCCACCACCCTTCCCAACCCCTGACCAATTAATGTAACACTGGGACCCCATCCCAAGTAATGCACCCCCCAACTCCTGACCAGTTCATGCATCACTGGGAGCCCAACCCCAGTAATGCACCCCCCCACTCCTGACCAGTTAATGCATCACTGGGAGCCCATCTCTGGTAATGCACTTCCCCACTCCTGACCTGTTAATGCATCACTGGCAGCCCATCTCTGGTAATGCACCCGCCCCACTCCTGACCACTTAATGCATCACTGGGCACCCATCTCTGGTAATGCATCCGCCCCACTCCTGACCACTTAATGCATCACTGGGAGCCCATCTCTGGTAATGCACCCCCCCCCCACTCCTGACCAGTTAATGCATCACTCGGAGCCCATCCCCATTAATGTCGGCAGACCACCACCCCCTACTGATCCGTTAATGCATCACTGGGAGCCCATCTGCAGTAATGCACCCCCACTCCTGACCAGTTAATGCATCACTGGGAGCCTGTCCCTGGTAATGCATCCCCCACTCTAACCAATTGATGGATGACTGAGGCCCATCCCCAGTAATGTCCCCAGACCCCCCAACCACTCCTGACCAAATAATGCATCACTGGGAGTCCATCCCTGGCAATGCACCCGCCCCACTCCTGACCAGTTAATGCATCACTGGGAGCCCATCTCTGGTAATGCATCCCCCCCGAACTTCCGACCAGTTAATGCATCACTGGGAGCCCATCTCTGGTAATGCACCTGCCCCAATCCTGACCAGTTAATGCAGCACTGGGAGCCCATCCCTGGTAATAGCCCCCCAACTCCTGACCATTTAGTGCAGCACCGGGGAGCCCATCCCTGGTAATAACCCCCCCAACTTCCGACCAGTTAATGCAGCACTGGGAGCCCATCTTTGGTAATGTCACCAGATCCCGCACTCCTGACCAGTACATGCAGCACTGGGAGTTCACCACCTGTAACACCCTGAAAGCCTCTCCAGCCGCTAACAGATTCATGCATCACTGGGAGCCCATCCCTGGTAATGTCCCCAGATCCCCCCCTCCTGCGCTCCTGACCATAAATGCAGTACTGGGAGTTCAACCCCTGTAATGCCCTGAAAGCCTCCCTAGCTCCTGACGCATCATGTTATGTTAATACGTTTGCTGTATATGTACTGCACTTGCTGACCATGTTCTTTTACTATGATTTGTACTGTTGCTGTAATTATCTTTCTGTGAGTGTGCACTGTTTTTTATTTTATTTTAGTTTAGTCTTTGGTAACTGGGTAAGGCCCACTAGGCACAAGTGCCTGTTTTCAGGGGCAACCTAGGAGCACTGGGCGGTTAAGTGACTTGCTCAGAGTCACACAGTATGCAAGTGGAGGCTGTGAGAATCGAACTCAGGTCTGGTCTGCTGGATGTATCAAGCTCGTTCACAACTCGTTCCTCTAACCTCTAGGCTATACTGCCAGCCCAAAACATTGGAACTATCCCCTTGTGGAATTGTTGTAATTGTTCTGTACTATACTTCCTTTGTTGCTGTCCTGGGTTGCCCCTGAAAAATGGACTGCTGTTGTGTCAGTGGACTTACCTGGTTACCAAAATTCAAATGAATAAAAATAACATTAATGCAACACTGAGAGACTAACCCCAGTAATGCACCCCCCCTCTCCTGACCAGTTAATGCAGCACTGGGAGCCCATCCCCAGTAATGCACCTGCCCCCCACTCCTGACCAGTTACTGCAGCACTGAGAGACTAACCCTAGTAATCGCCCCCACTCCTGACCAGTTAATGCATCACTGAGAGACTAACCCCAGTAATGTCGCCCCCACTCCTGACCAGTTAATGCAGCACTGGGAGCCCATCTGTGGTAATGTCCTCAGACCCCCCCGCATTCCTGACCAGTACATGCAGCACTGGGAGTTCACCACCTGTAACACCCTGAAAGTCTCCCCAACTCCTAACACATTAATGCATCACTGGGAGCCCATCCCCAGTAATGCATCCGCCCCACTCCTGACCAGTTAATGCATCACTGGGAGCCCATCTCTGGTAATGCACGCCGCCACTCCTGACCAGTTAATGCAGCACTGGGAGCCCATCCCCAGTAATGCACCCGCCCCCCACCCCACTCCTGACCAGTTAATGCAGCACTTGGGGTCTGTCCCCAGTAACATTCCTGAGGCCCTCCCCCCACATTCCTAACAAGTTAATGCAGCACTGGAAGCCTATCCCTGCTGATGCCCAGAAAACCTCCCCCACTTCTGACCCACCGGCACGGGTCATAATGTCACAGAGAAAACCGTGCGGCACTAAATGCTGCAACCAAAGCAGCGTATGCTGAAATAAGTTTGATGAAAACACTGACCTTACAACTAAAGCGCACCCCATTGATTACAATGGGACTTTGCCTTTTTTTACGACCATGTACTGTATACGCTCATTGACAGTTCAGTTGGTGGCTGGCCGTGGTGGTGTGAGGAGGGCTGTGCCAGTTGCAGGCTCTGGTCGAGTTGGGGGCTGGTGGTGGTCACTGCCTAATGGGGTGGGGGCCACTTGACTACCAGGGACGGGGACATAATTGTTGTTATTCGGATCAGGGCAGGGGCGGGGGACACAGTTGACAACCAGGACGGGGACATGTGTTTTATTATACGGATCGGGGCTGGGGAGAGTGGGAACCACTAGACTACTAGGGAAATGGGGATCATGGTTTTCCTTTTATATATCAGTGATCGGGGCTGGGAGGGACCACTAGACTACCAGGGATATGGGGACCGGGGAAATTGGAGAATGTTTTACTCATATACAGATTGGGGCACGGGAGGGGGGAAACACTAGGCTTACGGGGAGTCTGGGGGGTTACTTTTGTAACAACCCTCGCAGCCAGGGAGGGACCATTGTACCGCCAGGGTTCCCTGCACTGAACAGTGGGCAGCCGGGTCAGCGCACTAGTAAGGGCATGGTTTCAGAAGCGTAATTCTGTGCCATTGCTGGGGGCGAATTGGCAACTGCAAACTGGCTTCAGCTGTGTGCATCCGGCTGTTGGGTGTGTGCCACACATCTGTGCCCTTTGAATATGGGCATGCCCAAACAGCAGGCACATTTCCAGGTCTGGGTGGTACATCCTGGGATTCGCCACCCAAATCTTTTGAAAATGGGGCCCTTAGGGATTGGATAGCTATTTGTTTATGAGCAACTTACTTTTTTATTTCTGTTACAGAATGAGGTTCATGTATGATAGTTTGTAGCTGGAAATGTAGATGTTCTGTCTGTGTTTCATGTATTGTTTGTTCTGTTTTTGTGTTGTACATCCAAGGGAGCCTTGTCAGGTTAGTACTATGATTTGGTTGACGTAAGGGCTTTATTTACTGTATTTTTTGAGCATTGTAATAAACGGTTATTTTTTTTTAAATTGGGGGGCTCTGGGGGATGGCCATAGGCATTGAATCCCAGTGCTGCATTAATTGGTCAGGAGTGGGGGGCTTTGGGGGCATTACCAGGGAAGGGCTCCTAGAGCTGCATGAGTTGTTCAGGAGTAGGAGGGGTGGGGGCATTACCAGGGATGGGCTCCCGGTGCATAATTGATTATCAGGATGGGGGGCTTTGGGGTTGTTAATCTAGGAAGGGCTCCTGTGCTGCTTCTTTAATTGATCAGGCTTGGGGAGGGCTTTAGACTGTTACTGTGGATGGGCTTCTAGTGCTGCATTAATTGGTCAGAAGTTGGGAGACTTTGGGAGGGGGGGTACTGGGGATGTGCTCCCAGTGCCACATTAATTGGTCAGGAAGTGGTGGCGATTGGAATGCCTGGCTCAGGACAGAGAGAGGGCCACCAAAGAATTCTTGTCATGTAACAAGGTGATAGTGAGACTGGATATCTGGGAGTGCTTGAAATGAAATGGGGTGAAGGAGTGAGTACGAGTGGAAACCAGGGAGGACTTGGCATGGGATGGAGTGAGAGAGCAGATAGCCACTTGACTGAGTGCTTGGCACAGAATGGGTGAGGAGGGGTGCCAGAGGACATAAAGTACTACTTGACGTGGGACAGGTTGAAGGAAGGAGGTGCCTCTTGGCATCAGGGAATAATTGATGGGGGACAGGAGAGGCAGGGGTGCCACTGGATACCACGGAATGTTTAGCACAGCATGACACAAGACAGGGGAAGGAGGCTTGGCATCGAATACCGGGGTATTAGGCACAGCATGGCAGGGAAGAGAGGGTTGGCATTGGACACCAAGGAGTATTTGGCACAGCATGACATGGGACAGGAGAGGCAGGGGTGCCACTGGATACCAGGAATATGTAGCACAGCATGACACAGGACAGGGGAGGGAGGGTTGGCATTGAACACCAGGGAATGTTTGGCACAGTGTGGCACTGGACAGGGAAAGGAGGGTTGACATTGGACACCAGGCAGTGTTTGGCACAGCATGACACAAAGAGGGAGGGTTGGCATTGGATTCCAGATTTGTTTGGCGCAGCGTGGCAATGGACGAGGGAAAGTTGGCATTGGACACAAGGGAGTGTTTGTCACAGCATGGCACAGGACAGGGAAGGAGGGATTGCATTTGGCACTGTGGAGTGCTTGTCACAGCATGGCAAAGGACAGGGGAGGGAGGGTTGGCATTGGATACGAGCGAGTGTTTGGCACAGCATGACACAGGACACGGGAGGCAGGCTGCCATTGTATACCAGAAGTATTTGGCACAATGTGACACAGGATAGGGGTGGTAGGGTTGGCATTGGACACCGAGAAGTGTTTGGCACAGCATGGCAGGGGAGGAAGGATTGGCGTCGGACACCAGGCAGTTTTTGGCACAGCATGACAGGGGATGGAGGTTTGGCATTTAACACGAGGAAGTGTTTGGCACAACATGGCTCAGGACAGGTGAGGGAGGGTTGGCATTGAACATCAGGGATCGTTTGGCACAGCATAATGGGGAAGGGAGGGTGGACACTGGGCACCAGGGAGTGTGTGGCACAGCATGGCAGGGGAGGGTTGACATTGGGCACCGGGGTGTTTGGCACAGCATGGGGAGGGAGGGTTGGCATTGGGCATCAGGGAGTGTGTGGCACAGCATGGCAGGGGAGGGAGGGTTGGCATTGGACAGCTGGGGTATTTGGCATAGGATAGGTTTAGGGTACCTCTGGACACCAGAGAACAATTGGTGTGGGATGCACCCATCCGCAGGTGCTTCATGTGACCAGTTATTAGCGGCACCAGTAATCATTTATGTTTGCTTTTATTTCCTTGGTTTTTGCTGACTGTCACAATAAACTCCATATATATATATATTTTTTAGCAGATAGAATTTTTAAAGGCCTTTGAATAAGATATTGCTGTTTTAGAGTCAATAAGCGGGTCCTGGGCTGCATTGTGAATATAAATACATAATTGTCTCCAGGTAGTAGATTTGAAACTAATGTACTTACAAACTCCTTTTTCTCTTTTAGTTTCTTTATATCCTTGGCATTTGTCTCATTCTGGAACTGACAGGTGGAATTGTGGGATTGGCCTTCCGAAACAAGGTGAGAATTTGTGACTTTTTTTTAGCATCGAAGTTTGGAGCCTCTTGTCATGACCTGAACTATTTTCATTCAAAATGTACGGTGTAGGTAGAAAGCATGCTGTGCATGTCTGGGTGGCAATGCAACTGCCTTTCCATGTATTAGAGCAGCATGCCAGTCAGTAGCTCTGGCGCTGGCCATGGCTTGCCTTTCTGAAAACATTCCCCTTCTGCCGTCAGAAAGACTGTCAGGTTTGACAGTTGAAATTACGAGAATGTACTCCTCATGTCTGCTACTATCAGTTGCCTAAACTGATATTGTGGCAACTGTTATGGTACATAAGAGCCACAGTGCCTGGTTTCCAACTAAACAAGCTCGTAAGGTCTTGTTTTCCTGTGAGACTACAACTTTCTAGCCTCCAGTTGAGCGTTAATGTAACAGTGGGAGTTTGACACAGCCTTTTAGGGCAGATACCTGCTTTTCCAGTCCCACTAACAAAACTTCAGTCTTACTGTGATTGAGAACTAGCCAGCTGGAGGTCATTCAAGTCCTGAACTCCTCCAGGCATCGTTGAGGATAGACAGGAAGTGCTCACCTGGACTCTGATTGGGGGTGAATGAAAGTTACCAGTGGGGAACATCCACATACCAGTGAGACCCCACACTGTACTTTCTAAAGTTATCCACCAGTAGTCCCAAATAAACCGTGAGAAGCACACGGGAGAGGGCAGAGCCTTGAGTTACTCTACAGTCTGGCCACTAGACCAAAATTTACAGACCTGACAGTCAACTGCTTACAGTCTTGGAGGAATGATCAGAACCATGACAACGCAGTCCTGCATATCCCCACATACTCCTGAAGTCTGTCCACCAGAACCCTGTGATGCACTGTATCAGAGGCCAACGAGAGATTGAGCAGAACCACCATGGATACTTTTCCACAATGCCTCACCTGCAGGAGATGATCTTTCATCCCGATCAGAGCTGCCTCTGTGCTGTGGTGCTGGCTGAAACCTAACTAGCAAATCTTGAAGAGGTCAAAACCCTCCAGGTGATTTCCTAACTGCACTGCCACTACCTTCTCAATCTTTGCCATAAAATGCAGGTTGGAGATGGACTAATAATTGGCTGGATTGTGAGGATCGCGAGATTGCTTTTTGAGGAGGGCTTTAAGGATGGCCTTCTTCAAAATTCTCTGTATCTGTCCCTTAACAGTCTTGCATTAGAGCCAAACATAGTACCGCTACGGCATTAGATGTCACAAATAATTTGCTGACTTCACTTGACCAGAAACTGTTCTGCGACACCATTTTTCCTACAACCCAGTAAAGCTTTTGACACAGTTGACTATGACGTGTTACTGCATAACCACTTGAGGATTGGTATCGTTCCTCTGGCTCTCGGCTGGTTCACAGATATCTCACCGGTCATCAGCAGCTGCTGGAAATCGAAGGTCTTCGTGCTGTCACTTATACAGAGATGCTTCATAGCGCTCTGCATTAGTACCCCCTACTTTTCATGGTTTACATAAATGGTCTTGGTGCAGATGAAGAGGGAGCCAAGTTGCATTTTTATGCTGGTAATAGTGACAGTTATTTGTTCCTGAATGATGGTATTCTTAGCTATTCCCGTACAAGTTCCAGAGTATTATCTAAAGTTAAAACCCTTTTAATTCATTATGCAGATTTAGTACCAGTCTTGCATTTCACACTTGCCATTGCATTCCTCACAGAACTGCTGGCCTTTTTTTCAATGACCAGGTTAAACTTAAAATCAATATCGATTTTTCACACATTAAAACTGAGTAACCTCACCATAGGCATTATTTCACTACTTCCCTTGAACAAAGTAAACAGACCCGCTAGGTCCCAAGATTCTACCCCGTTTCACCTTTGATTTGATTGGATTATGTTGGCCCTTGTTTATACAACAAATTTGCACTGTTGATGACCAACAACCAGTCCATCAGGGTCTTTAAATCATCAATGCCTTCATTACCATCCAGTCAATCACACTGTATGTTATTCATTGCATATTTACTTTAATATATTGTTTGTACAATTATTTTAATGTTTATTTGTGTTTACTGTATTTGATATTTGTTGAATATTATTTTTTCCTTTTCTATGTCTCACTTGTATGTTTTTAAATGCTGGTCACATTTGAAAAAGGGCATTCTCCCTCATATGTCTACCAGGATAATCAAGAAACGAAATACTGTATATGGCAAGACCCTCTATCAGTATTGTGGGAGATGAATTACAAGCTGCCTTTGATACAGTGCAGTTCAGTCTGCTGCAGTCAAAACTGTTGCTGAGTGCTGCAAAAACTGGTCATGTTCTTCACTCCAGATGGCAAATTTCCAGCGAACACCCCCTTCCCTGGACTTTACCATCTCTATACCATCTCTACTTTATTATACATTAGAACTGGTGACTATATAAGTAGCTGGGCCTGTGGATTGCCATAGTAGTAGATTCATTTCTTAGGTGCTCTCCCCTGGGGTTTCAGGGTGCTGCACAAAACATATAAGATAGAAATAGAAACACAGAAGTTGTCGGCAAATAAGGACTACCTGGCCCACCTAGTCCGCCCTGCTGATCCTGTCTATAGCACCTCCGCAGCCCCCTTTAAGTCTTAGGATTTCCCCACCTTTGCCTTTGTGCTAGGATTCCCTTATGCCTATCCCATGCATTCTTGAAGCCCGTGCTCATTTTAGCTTCCACCACTTCCTCCAGGAGTCTGTTCCAAGTTCCTGCCACCCTCTCCATGAAGAAAAACTTCCTGATGTTTCCCCTCAGTCCCCCCCAGCTTCACTGCATGATCCCTAGTTCCTCTGCAGCTCCTTCTCTAGAAAATACTCCCTTCTTGTACCTTATTCATTTGTGTGAGATATTTGTATGTCATTATCATGTCTCCCCGCTCTCTCCTCCAGAAAGCACATGTTTAATTCTGTGAGTCTGTCCTCATAGGGCTTCATGCTCAGGCCCTGCACCGTCTTGGTTACCCTCTTTTGAACCATTTTGATCTTGTCTCTGTCCTTTTGAAGGTAGGGCCTCCAGAACTGTACACAGTGTTTGAGGTGAGGTCTCACCAACAACCTGTATTAGGGGTATTATGACCTCTCCTTCAGCTGGTGATCTCTCTACCTGTGCACCCCAGCATCATCCTGCTAACTTTCCCCACCGCCTTGTCACACTGCTTAGCCACATTCAGGTCATCAGAAATAATTATCCCCAGGTCTCGTTCCTGTTTTTTGCCTCTCAGTACCCTCCCCAACCCCACTCCAGACTGAACTTTGCCGTGAGGTTCCTGTAACCCAGGGGCATGATTTTACACTTCTTTGCATTAAAACCCAGTTGCTAGACCCTTGACCACTCTTCCAGTTTGCTAAGATCTTCCCTCATTTGCTCCCCTCCCCTGGGGTGTCCACCCTGTTGCAGATTTTGGTAAAAATCTGCAAACAGACGCACCTTCTCTGCCAGCCCTTCTGTGATATCACTGATAAATATATTGGAAGAGCATTGACCCCTGTGTCACCTTGCTAGTCGGTTTACCTTCCCTCGAATGCACACCATTTACCACCATCGTCTGACTTACCATCTGTGTGAGACCGTGTAGAAGGCTTTGTTGAAGTCCAGGTAAGCCACATCTACCACCCCCCCCCCCCCGGATCCACTACCCTGGTCACCAGATCAAAGAACTCAACCAGGTTAGTCTGGCAGGATCTCTCCCTGTAAACCTGTGCTGTCTTGGATCCTGCAGCCCGTTGGCCTCCAGATACTCCGCTAACCTTTCCTTCAGCAATGACTTCATAACCTTGCCCACTACTGAGGTCAGGATGATGGGTCTGTAGTTTTCTGCCTCCTCTCCGCTTCCACGGCAGGACGCGTGCCCTGCGGACGTCTGAGGGCCAGCAGCTGTGGTGGTGGTAGGGGGTCAGTGCCGCCAGCCCTCCATTGGCTTCATCAGAAAATTTGGGTTCTGAGTGGAAAGATTTTCAGTGGCAACATACAGTGTGCTGAGCAAAGTCATGCTGCACAAGATGCAGAAATTCTTTTTTTATAACAGGTCTTCCGTAATGAAATAACTGTTGGAAGTTTGAAAGTCCCTTTAATGCTTTGTTGAACTTATTTATTATTTATTAGTATTTCGGAACTACCTTTGAGCAAGAGGCTTCCTTAGCTAAGTGAACATTTTCTATATTTTTTTAGTTTTTAAATATTTTTTGTGTACAGCTTGTGGACCGAGAAGGAGGATATTGTTGCCTACAGTAAGGTGTGGGATGTGTGTATTTCAGGTTAGTTGGGAACAGTGTACTCAGCATGTTTGTTCTGTGGTGAATCATATCTTGTGTAGGTTTCATTTTGTACAGCAGACAGGCAGTTTGAGATTTTTGTGGGGTTGTCCTTGTCACCAGGATTAGCTGGCTTGTCGCTGGGTAGTGGCACGTTGTTTATGTGGGACTGTGACTTTGTTTGTCACTGTTTCATGGGATTTCTGGGCTAATGATTTAAAGCAGCAGTGCAATGAACCTTATTGTTAGTTTATGCTAGTATTTTGAAACAAGATTTTTTAATACATTTACTGAATATTTTATTTATTTATTTGTTTATTGTAAAGTCAGAATTACAACCTTTGAGCTAAAAGCTCATTTACAAAGGATCCTCGTCAAACAGAGGGTGGGGGACATCACGTACATGGGCAGTAGAGAAAAACAAAAGCAACAAGAAGGCATTGTCAGTTACACATCATTAAAAAGGCTAAACAGCATTACAAATAGAAGGATGGGGAGAGACGGAATGCATTGCAAAAGCACTTAATTACATAATACAGAGGAAAATAGTCCCATAACAGATTAGGTGAAGAAAGTGCAGATTCCAACTATGTACAAAGTATGAGAATTCCCAGAATGCAGCTGTAGAGCTTAGATAGGTTCCCAGAGGGAACAATTAAGTTGACCACTGAAAAGGACAGTCATTAAGGAAGAGCAGGCTACAGACTAGATGGGTGAGGGGGAGAGCACAGTGGTGGGTGATAGCTTAAGGGTCAGGGGGGCTAAGCGGGTGTGGAGGTGAGGGGTATGGAGGGTCAGGAGGGCTAAGTGGGTGAGGGGCAGGGGGAATGGGGGACCAAGGGGTGGGTAGGTGGGGATTAGTCGGAGATTCTTAGGAGCCACTGGTCGCCACAGCCAGGCAATGTTGTGTCATGGGCCACCGGCAGGGCTAGAAATGGCTGGGGTGTGCTTTACAACAACAGATTTAGGCACTCTTAGTAATTATTTTACTTGATTTTATCAAGTTGAGAAATCTCACGATCTGCACAGACCCTTGCCAGGATTGCTATCTTGATTCAGAGTGCATTATGGGTTTTTCTCTGATTTAAAAAAAAAAAATGCACCTGTTTTCCAAGACTGCTTTGCAGTGTGGGCTGTGCATGTTCATGTTACTGTTTGTAAACAAGCAGAACTGAGAAGTTTTAAGGCAGAAGAGTTCTGGTTCAAGATGTTCTTCCTTGTCTGAGCAAGTTATTAGGATCCTGTTGTTAAAAAATGAAAGTGATTTTTGTTTAAATTATTTACATGTGGTTGTCTATCTTTTCTTATTATTTATGTTTGTGAAGGTGATATTGCATGCGTCTAGTAACTTGTGAGAAATGTCAGGTCGCCCATCAGCCCTCCACCACATACACACATACCCCCTTCCCCACTCTACAGTTGAGGTCCATGTCCATTTTTGTTAGTTAGTTCACTAACATGGCATAGAAACATAGACTTTGATGGCAGATAAGGACCGCTTGGCCCATCTAGTCTGCCCATTTCCCTACCTACAGGATAGGCCACAGATCCTAGTTAACCAACAGCCTATTTCTTCCTACCCCCCCACAAGAATTGCCTTATGTCTGTCCCATGCATTCTTGAATTCTCCCACAGTTTTAGACCCTAACCTCCTCAGGAAGGCTGTTCCATGCATCCACTACCCTCTCTGTGAAATAATACTTCCTCACATTGCTCTGAACTGCCCCTCTATCTTTAAATTGTGTCCCTTGTTCTTGCACATCTCTTTTCTGAAAGATGCTACCCTCTTGGACTTTGTTGATTCCACTGGAGGTACTTAAAGTTTCTATCATGCCCCCTCTGCCTTCTTTCCTCAAGGGTATACACATTAAGCTCCTTTAGTCTGTCCTCATCGCTTCCTTCCAGACCCTGCACCATTTAGTTGCCCTCCTCTGGACTGCCTCTATGCTGTCTATGTCCTTGCGGAGATGGGGTCTCCAGAACTGGACACAGTACTGCAGATGGGGTCTCACCAACTGTCTGTACAGAGGGATAACAACTTCCTGTTTTCTGCTGCTGATGCCTCTCCCTATGCATCCCAGTATACCCCCAGCCCTCCCTACTGCCTTCTGACATTGCTTGCTAACCTTAAGGTCACCTGATATGATTACCCCCAGGTCCCTTTCCTTTTTTGTTGTTGTTACTACCTCCCCCCCATGGCAGATGGACGTCCTACTGTGTAGCAATCGAGGTGGATGAGAAATATCAGATCATACTTCGAGAGGGTTCCTGCAGTAGGTCATCACTTGTAGGACTAGCGCCATCTGGCATTTGGACCGCACGGCAAACTTTTCCAGCAATGCCTGGCAGGGGACCGCTCACCCGACGTCACGTGACCGATGTTAGCGTGACCCTATATAGTGCGCGGTCCCAACGCCCGCCCTCCAGTTCTTTCCCGCCATCACCTAGTGTATGTTACCTCGCGGTAAACTTCCACCGCGATCGCCTTCAGTTCACACTTTTTTCAGTCTTTTCCAAGTTTCTCGGTTTATTCTCCATTTCTGTGTCTTCTCCACCTCAGAAGAAGAAGAAGTGTGAGGTTTGCGGAACCCGCATACCTCATAAGGACCGTCACCACAAGTGTGTCATCTGCTTAGGCCCGGACCATCCCACCACGACTTGCCCAGACTGCCAGCCCTTCAACCAGGCCACCCGCAAACGGAGGCAGCAGGCTCTGGAGGCTCACCTTCTGAAGTCGTGACTGGCCTCGCTCGAAAAACAAATGGAGCGACTCCGTGGTTTGGCTTCTTCTTCTCCTGACAAGAAGAAACATAAAAAAGAGATGCATTGGGAGCGGGAGCACCCAGAAGACGGTTCCTGGGCCAAAGCCAGCAGGCCTTCCACAAGCAAGGACTCTCCCCTGCCACCTCTGGTGAAGGTTCTTCAGGCTGCGTCCGGGGATTCTGGCAGACCGTCCAAGATTCTGCTCCCTATCTCCCTGGGTAAGTTGCCCGTCGGCTTCTCTGGTGGGCGCCCCGCTTCTGCCGTTAAGTTGGTCCCCACCTCCTCCAGAGACTGCCTGGCTGCCAATAAGATGACTCCCCGCTCCTCGGGGACTCTCCTGGCCTCAGCCGATAAGTTGGCTGGGGGTTCTGCCCCATCCCGCCTGGCTTCATTGTCTGATAAGACGGCCACCTCTGGCATCCGCCCAGACGTGGCTCACCCACCAGAGACTTTGGTCGTTATACCTGATGCCCGGTCGAGCCCAGGGAAAACTCCTACTCTTCCCCCTTCTCCCTCTCCTGTGGCCCAGGCTTTGCTTCTGGCTACCCCAGGGAGGAGAAGAGAGCGCCAGTCTCCTGGACGTGGAGCACACGTCGGGTTCAGACCCCTCAGTCACCCGTTGGGGTCTCTTGGAAGGAGGTCCCTCTGCCACCGTCG
Organism: Neoceratodus forsteri; assembly: GCA_016271365.2. Lineage (NCBI taxonomy): Eukaryota > Metazoa > Chordata > Ceratodontiformes > Ceratodontidae > Neoceratodus > Neoceratodus forsteri. The sequence continues at coordinate 1,101,082,818 of CM028135.1, read as the reverse complement.
GGTCCAACAGCATAGGCCCCTCCAGTCCCTGCCAAGAATTCCATCCCAGTTGCGGCTCAAGTTCTGATGCCAGATTCGGCACCTCCGTTGGAGCCGGCAGGGCATGTCCCTACGCTGGACCCTCTGACATCTGTCTTTTTGCCTTTGACAGAACCTTCACGTCTGCACCCGCCACCGGCCTCTACTGCAGACCAGGTGCCTACGTCAGAACCCCTGCGTCTGATTCTGATGCCAGCCTACCTGACACAGAACCACCTTCCGACGCCGGGCCCGGTGGTGCTGGTTCCGACATCCATGGTCCTGACGTCTACTATTCCGACACTTGCCCCGCCTTTGGTTTACACTACGGTGGGTCCTTCGTGAACTCCCCAGACGATGGCCTCTTTGATGTTGGGACATTTTTCTAGACCCCTCTCTGTCCCGCATTACCCCTCTGGATACTCTGTGGACCACCCCCCCGGCGGGTCTATCACCGGATTGACACTCTGTGGGGCATTGCTACCTGGGATATCCCCCCATATCTGAGATATCCTTTTTTCGGGATACTGTGGGTACCATTACCCACCTACCCATGCTGTCCCTACTCCTCCCCCGACTTCCCAGCCGGACTTCAGGACTCTTATTTAGTCCTGGTGGAAGGAGGCGTGAACAGAATTGGTCACGGACCTGGAGAGTCGACTCCTAGTACCTCGTTTTTCTTCCAAGTCCCCGTCCCCTGTGAGCTTAGTCCCATCCACAGTTCATGTGTTGGGGACCAAACCCCAGGGATATTACCCTTCCAGACTTTGGCACACCAGATGACAATCTGGATTCAGAGGAGGACTCTTCAGAGGAGTTGTCAGACCAGGAATCTCTGGTACCTAAAGAGAAGGCATTGCCGAAATCCTCTCCTGAGGATCTTTCCTTTTCAGACCTATTGAGGCCCATACAGGAATTCTGTAAATGGAAGTCCGAGGAACAGGATCCCATGCGGCAGAGGCTCGCCGAGCACCTTGACCTTGAGTCTCTTTCACTGATTTCTGTTCCTCCATGGATCGGACATTACGAAGACCTCACCACTACAATCTGACAACTGCCTCATTCGATCCCGGCCATGCCAGAAAGGGTGGATAGGATTTACCGGGCGCCTGTGGGTGCTCCTTTCCTGAGTACGCATCCAAAGGCAGACTCCGTTGTTATCTCTGCAGCTCATGATTGCTCTACGGCCCGTAAGCACATGAGCACTTCTCCTCCAGACAAAGATCCAGGCAGATTGACAGTACAGAAAAAAGGTCTACTCTTTGGCTACATGTGCAGTGCCTTTCCTCGATTATGTAGCCCACATGGTGTCTCACCAGAAAGCCACCTTAGCCAAGCTCGAGGACCGTATCCAGTCCATGGAGCCTTTAGACCTCAAGGATGAGATCGCCAAGAACATTCGACTGTCCAAGATTTCATGCAGGCATGCTTTTCGGGCCTTTTACGACTCTGTCGATACAGTGACCTGTACCTCAGTGACCGCCATCTCTCTTCAGTGGCACGCTTGACTTCGCATCTCTGGTCTCGCCAATGAGGTCCAGACAGTGATCCACGATGCCCCCTTCAGGGGCTCGGTGCTTTTCGGTGGTGACATCAAGGATATTATTACGGACCTTCAGGACTGCGGTCAGGCCCTTAGGTCCATAAGGTCCATGTATTGTTCGGGCGCACAGGGACAGCAGCTCTTTCAAAAACTAACCTAGAGGCAGCGTAAACAAGCCCAAAACCACTGGCAGGGCAAACATAAGGCCACGGGATCCTTCTCTTCCCCTCCTGCCTCCAAAAATCAGAGACGCTCAGGGGACCCACCCTTGCCCGTCCAGCCACCTCCTGACTCCCTTGGCCCACCCCCTCAGCCCCAGTGCGAGGAGCCGGTGGGGGGGGGGTTTGCCCATCACACGCAGGAGTGGCGATCACCACCTCCGACACTTGGGTCCTGCAACAAGTGTCCCAAGGACACACCCTGGAGTTTCTAGAATCCCCTCCGAAGTCTCCACCACAATGGTTGGCCTACTCTCCAAATCAGACCATTCCCGTAAGGGAGGAAATACAGGTTCTGTTGTTAAAAGAAGCAATAGAAATGGTCCCTCTGCGTTACAGAGGGTGGAGATTTTACTCCCACTTTTTTTGGTTCCAAAAAAGACGGGGACGACCTGTGACCCATACTGACCTCAGCAGACTCAGTCTTTTCGAGTACAAGAGAAATGCAGAATGTTGACCTTCCAGAGCCTCCTGCCCCTTGTTCAGAAGACTCACTGGTTATGTAACCTAGGTATACAGGATGCCTACCTGCGTATTCCGATTTTTCCCAGTCACCGCCGCTTCTGAGTTTTGCTTTCCAGGGGGAGCACTTCCAGTTTCAGGCCCTCCCCTTTGACCTATCCTTGGCACCCCAGGTTTTTACCAAGTGCCTAGCAGTGATGGCTGTGGCCCTGAGATGCCAGGACATTATGGTCTTCCCATACCTGGATGTCTGGCTGATTTCAACCCCGTCCAGGGACTCTCTTTCGGAGGACATTTTAGTTACTCTGGATCTGTTTTCCAAGCTAGGGATTATGGTCCGTGTCCCCAAGTCCTCTCTGAACCCTTCTCAGAGATTGCAGTTCATTGGGGCTGTATTGGATACAATCCAGTGCAGAGCCCCAGCCTGGGAACTTCTTCACCTGCTGGGTTGATGGCGGCCTCCATCTCCACGGTTCTCCTTGCAAGGCTTCACATGAGGGTGGCACAGTGGTCCTTCTGGGTCCAATGGGATCAGCTTCTAGATGATCTGGACCATGCGGTCCTGATTTCTTACATTCTTCGGGGAGACTTACAATGGTGGAGGGATCCTTCGAACCTGACTTTGGGTTTCCCGTTTTGGGGCCCAGCTCCCCTTGACACGTTAGCCACAGATGCTTCCAGTCTGGGTTGGGGAGCACCAAGCTTAGGGACTCTGGTCCCACTTGGAGATGTCTTTGCACATCAATATTCTGGAGATGAGTGGTCCTGTACACTCCTCAAGCATTTCAGTCTGTTCTCCCTAGGGGATTACTGCTAGTCCAGACAGACATTTCGGTAGTCTGGTATATCAGCAAGCAGGGAGGCACTCGATTGAACCCCACTGTGCAGGGTGGTGATCAGTGTGTGGAACTGGGCAGTCCAGCACAATCTGTCTCTTACAGCAGTGCATATTCCAGGAGTGCAGAATGTCCTGGCAGACAGCCTTTGCAGATCTTACACCCTTGTTCATGCAAGGGAATTAAATCAGGAAGTGGCAGATTCTCTGTCTCAAAGATGGGGTGACCAGAACTCAACCTTTTCGCTACACCACTCAACGCAAAACTTTACAGGTTTTACTTGCTCGTTTCTGGGTATGGTGCATTCTGGCACGACGCATTGTCTGTCTCTTGGACAGGGAGATTTTTATATGCCTTCCCCCTATTTCTCATTCTGCAGAGAGTTCTCATCAGACTCCAGGCTGAGAGAGCTCAGATGATTCTCTTAACCCCTCTCTGACAGAGACAAATTTGGTTTCCACTGCTGCAGCAGTTATTGAGGGAACTCCCAGTTCCACTTCCATTGATGCACAACCTTCTCACTCAGAACCAGGGCCGGCTTGTGCATCCAGGGCTCAGGACCCTGCATCTGCATGTGTGGCCCCTGCAGACATAGTGAAGTCTCGCTTTGGGGTTTCCACTAGAGTAGCCCAGGCGCTGATGGAGGCTAGGAAGCCCTCCACCAGATCCACCTGCGCCATGAAGTGAAAGCATTTCTCTCTTTGGGTGGCTTCCAAGAGTTGGGACCCTTTCACTTATTCAGCCCCACATATCATGGAATACCTGCTTCAACTTTCAGATTCTGGTTTATCCTACTCCTCTCTGAGTGCATTTGTCTGCCATTTTGGCATATCACATGCTAGTGGATGGTAAGCCCGTGGCCCAGTTGGAGATTTCCAGTACTTTTCTGAAAGGGATTCTCTATCTGAAACCCCCCATCTGCAGCCCAACTTCACCTTGGGATTTGAATTTTGTGTTGGAGAAGCTTACTCTCCCTCCTTTTGAACCAGCTATGAGCTGTGACTTGTGCTATCTGTGTTGGAAAGCGCTGTTTCTAGGGACGTGGATGTGTTGTTCAATCCACACTTACTGGCAGGTTCCTTGCCGCTTTAATTGTTGCCGGAAGGTCTTCAAGCTGGCTCCTCCCACCCACCTGGGTGGTAAAACTCTCGGCTCCGCCTCATGATGCCAGATCTTCCTTACCGCTTGGAAGCTCTGGGTCCCTCCTTAACGTTCTGCGTTTTAGACTGGATTCTAACTCTTCGGTTCGTCCGAAACTGGTTTTGAAGTTTTCTAAACTTCAGTCTTTATCTTCCCTTGCGGCTGCGATGGACAAATCTATTCCCGGCTTTTGGAGGTGCCCTTGTGGGCAGAAAATGTCCAGGACGGATCCGCACTCCACGTGCGTCTACTGCCTAGGCCTAGAGCACGACCCGCAGGCCTGCGAGTTGTGCCGTGCTTTCTTGGACAACGTTCTGGATGATCGCGATGCCCGATTGCAGCTCGGGTGCCCCGAGAAGCGTTTTCCACCAGTAAAATCAAAATAGGCTCGTTGGGCGGTGTCCGCGGCGGCTGGCTTAGCTGAGCAGCTCGAGCAGATGATCACCCTCGAGGATGAGGCGGCCCAGACTGCATCTTCCTCCTCCTCGGCCACGGCATTTATCCCACTCTCTCTTGAGTTCCTCGTTCACGGCTTCGTTCAAGGAGCTTTGTCAGTCCCTTTCCACGAAGGGAGAGGGGCCATCGGGACATTCTTCTCGGCCCAAGAAGGAGGAGTCGAAGGGTAAATCCCACCGTCGGCGTTCGTGGGAGCAGGAGAGGTCTCCTTCCCCGGACAGCCGACCGTTGACTTTGGTCGAAGTTGTGGCTCAGGCCGCTGGCTTCACGGTGTCCCCATCAGGCCAGCCTGCTGAGACTCCCGTCGACGCAGTCGAGATTTTTATCGATCCGTCGGACGGGCTGTCGACAGGTGAAGCCGACAACCCACCTTCACCGGTTCCCCCAGTGGAGACCGAGGATCTGCCTGCGCCTTCGGGGCCGCAGTCCCCGGTTAAAGTGCCCGAGCCGAGGGAAGAGCAGGTGTCCCCTGCCCCTTCCCAGACCCGCCCTTGGTCCCCCAGAGGGTCTTGGTCTCGGACCTCTTCTCGGTCTAGCCGTTCCCGCCGACATCGGCGGTCTCGGTACCGAAGTAAGCAGCGACACCATTCCTCCTCGTCCTTTTCCTCGGATGAGGGGAGGCTTCAGCGTAAATTACGTCGGCACTACGAGGAGCTTGTGTGGCAGCAGTTACTGTTGTCTGTGTCTAAACTGACTCCGGTTCAGACCCCGGCCATCAAGTGGCTGTCGCCCAAGTGACCGAAGCAACCGCTCGCCCCAGTCGAGTTGCCCATTCCAGGGCTGGTTGCTTGGCCAAAACCGGCTGCTCCACCGATTTTGGTGGAACCTCCGCCTCCACAACCGAAGTCTGGGGCACCTACCAAGGATTCTCGGTCGGGTCATGGCCTGCCCCACAGGTTGTCGGTCACCCTCACTCCCGACCGTCCTCGGCAGGTGGAGGGTGGCTCAGGCCCGAGGCAGCTTTTCGCAGACTCTTCGGAATCCGACGATGACTCCTCCCTGTTCTCCAGGCAGGTCGACCTGGAGTCCTCCGGGGGCCAGTCATTGTGCGATAGACCATCGTCCTTCTTGGGTCTGCTTTGACTCATCTCGGAGTCCACCGGGATGCAGCTCGAGCCTGTGTCAAAACGGGCCAAGTATCCCCTAACAGAGATTCTGGACCGAGGGGATTCCCCCACGGAGGCCTTTCCGGTGGCTGAGGCCATTGTCAGCCCAGCCTTGGAGCTCTGGCAGCGGCCTGTTTCCTGTGCTGCGCCCTCGGCTAGGATGGCCAGGAAGTATGCGGTCCCTACCGGCTCTTTGGCCGGTTTCTCGGAGCACCCCTCTGCCAAGCGGTTAGTCACAGACAGCGTCTTCCGGCGTTCCAGTAACGCTCAGGACGTGGATAAGCCCCCCGACAAAGAGTCCAAAAAGCTGGACTTTGCCGGGCGCAAGGTGTACGCTGCTTCCTCCCTCGGCCTTCGTCAGGCCAGCTCGGCCGTGCTGATGGCACACTTCTCCCATGCCCTCTTGGACTCCCTGGATGAGGTTGTCCCTCATCTCACGACTGACCTGCAGACCACAGTCCGTCAGGTGCGGGACCAGGGTAGGGCGGTAGTGAAGCAACAGCTTCAGACTGCCCTGGATATAGGTGATTCCTGTGCCAGGTCAGTAGCAGCCACGGTGGCCGTGCGCCACAGGGCGTGGCTGAGGATATCCACCTTCACGGTGGATACCCAGCACAAGTTGGCAGACATCCCCTTCTTGGGGACTGACCTCTTCAGCCCTGGAGTGGAGGGACACCTCCAGCGGATCGAAAAGTCCAATGCCACTCTGGACTTGGTCACCTCTGCACAGAGGGACAAAGGCCGCCGTCAGCAACAGCATAAGTCCTTTTGTCCTTCGGCCCCTGCAGCTCAACCGGCCCAACAGCACCAGTCAGAGTTTCACCTTAACCAGGTGTTGACTCTGCCGGTGTTCTACCCCAATCACACCTCGGAGGACGAATATAGGCTTCATACTTTAGACCCTAGAAGAGCGCTTGCTTACTACAAGGAGCGGACAGCTGAAGTTCGGGGAGAGGTTCGCCAGCTGTTTGTCACCTACGCTGAAGCCGCACCTGGCAGACCTGCAGCCAAGCGGACGATAAACAGGTGGGTCACTATAGGTCTGCTATAGGTTGGCGGGCATAGAGTCTCCCAGAGCGATAAGAGCTCATTCTACCCGCCATACCGCTGCATCGGTAGCTGCTTCCAGGGATGTCCCTATCCAGGATATCTGCAGGGCTGCTACCTGGAAGTCGGCACATACCTTTTTTACTCACTACCACATCAACCTTGAGTCACACCGGGATGCTGGTTTTGGGACCTCGGTTCTCCAGTTCTTATTTCCCAAGTAAGTATCGGGGGTGTGCGCCCTCCCTCCTCCCGGAGAACTGCTAGGAGTCTGCCAATAAGTGTGGATGAACAACATATCCATGCCCCTAGAAATACAGGTTACTCACCTGTAACAGGAGTTCTAGAAATGGTATATGTTGTTCATCCCTATTCATCCGACCTCCCGGCTTCAGCACTTTAACCTGGCTTCCAGCAGGCTAGATTTGGCGTCATGGGGGCGGGCGAGGTTTACCACCGGGTGGGTGGGAGGAGCCAGCTTGAAGACCTTCCGGCAACAATTAAAGCGCAAGGAGGCTGCTAATAAGTGTGGATGAACAACATATTCCATTCCTAGAACTCCTGTTACAGGTGAGTAACCTGTATTTTTAGTTGCTGTCACTTCTGCTCATAGAATTTCCAAGCTTTAGGCCCTGGTGTCTAAGGAGCCCTGTTTGTTTTTTCATAGGGTCTGGGCGGTCCTCAGAACAAATCCTAAGTTTTTACCCAAGGTGGTGTCAGAGTACACTCAGAATCAAGCAGTAGAACTACCGGTATACTATCCGACTCCGGAGAACCGAGGTGTGAGGTACTTTTGCATATCCTGGATGTGCGCCATATCCTAACGTGCTATACCCATCAGACTAAGGAGTTCCATAAGGATGACCAGCTCTTCGTGTCCTTTGCCCCCAAATCTCTGGGGAGAGCTGTTTCCAAACAGTCTAAGTGGTTAGCTAACTGCATCCGCTTCTGTTATCAGAAGCACAACAGTCCTCTGCCGGGGGTTGTTAGAGGTCATTCCACTAGAGGCATGGCAGCTTCTGAAGCCCTTCTTAAGAACGTCTCTGCAGTGGAGATCTGTGCAGCAGCAGCTTGGAGTTCAGTCCACACCTTTACCAAGCATTACAGTTTGGACATAGCTTCTAGGCGGAGGGCCAGGTTTTGCCTCACCGTGCTGCAGGGCCTTCTGTCCTAGGCTGGTCCCATTCTGCTTTTTCTGTTGCTCCTCCTCCTTTGTTTCTCTTGGTCTCTGCCATGAAGGACTGCTTGGGATTCAGTCCTACAAGGGATGACCTGCTGCAGGAACCCTCTCGAAGTAAGTAGTCATGTTTTTCCCTCCGTCCTTCCCCCTATTTTCTTTTGGGACTCAAGAATCTGTTTCCTTCTCCTGTTTTTCCTTCGGGGACTCTGGAGGAGAACTAGAGGGAGGCCGTGGGTACTGCCCACTATGTAGGGTCACGCAGACGTCGGTCACGTGATGTCAGGTGGGCGGTCCCCCACCAGGTATTGCTGGAAAAGTTTACTGTGCGGTCCAAATGGCAGATGGCGCTAGTCCTGCAAGTGATGACCTACTGCAGGAACCTCTCTTGAAGATCAACTGTTATGGTAAGTTCTTACGTAACTGTACTTTTTGTAAACCAGAGGGTCTTGGTAGGCAAGCAGCAGAAAGATAGCAGATAGCGGTTTATGGCTTTCAGCTGCTTGTTTGGCTTGCTGTTTTTTTAATTTGTTTCTTCTGATTGTGTATTTTCCAGTGAGGAGGAGTTTGATGAACAAAACAGTAATTTTATTCAAGTAACCCAAAGAAAACAGTAACACAAACAGTAATCCAGCATACACGCCGCAGGGCAGTCAGCAACTGATTAAAAAAAATATATATTTACACCAAGTCTCCTGATCATGTCTGTGTTCTGCTCAGCAGTGCTCTCCAGTGATGATGTTCTCTGGTCTGTAAGGGGAGATTAACACCATGCTCTTTCCTTGGGTTAATTGGTGAAAACATATTGTTATCCATATCAAAGCAGTGGGGTGTTGGTGGTTCAGGCTTGCAAGTGGATGGGCTGGACAAACTGAAATTAGAGAAATAAGAATGTAAACAAGCATTTGTCAATGCCGAATTTTCGTCATGTGCACTGGTGTCATTTGAGGGGGGTGTTACGAGCCTGCACTGGCAGATTTCAACACGGGTTCATAACTTTGTTGTTTTTCAATATTTTTACACCACATTTCAACATAGCCGTCTTTTTAACCCACCTCATGAAGAAAGGAAGAGTTCAGTTTTAATTCCTGTCTGAAAGGTGATTTCATACAGTGGCTGTGAAATCACCTTTCATAGTGAGAAAAAAAAAAAAAACTTCTTGGCTAGGATCTGAAAAATGCCGGCTGTCACATTCATGAGGTGCTATGTTGAAAATTTGGGTTAAAATTTTGAAAATTACCAAAGGTACGAGCCTGCGTTTGCTAATTTAGGTGCAGGCTTGTAACTTTTTGTTTGTTAATATTTTCACACCAAAGTTTCAGTGTAGCATTCTGATGACCCCATCTTATGAACAAAGGTGGAGAAAATGTTCAACTCCTGCCACAGAAGGTCATTTTGTGCAGTGACTGTGAAATATTCTTTCAGGATGCAAAAACATATTTTTGCCAGGATCTGTAAAATGACACTGGTCATGTTCATGAGGTACTGAGAAGAAATGGCTATATTGAAAATATATGGTCAAAATATTGAAAATTGTCAAAGTTATGAGCATGTGATTGCAAATTTTAGTGAAGGCTCATAACTTCTTTGTTCTTTAATATGCTTGCACCAAAGTTTCAGCATAACCTTCTTAAGACCCCACCTCATGAACAGTGGTGAAGAAACTTTTGTACTGTTGCCCGGAAGGAGATTTTGTGCAGTGACCGCAAAATCACCTTTCCGAACAGATTTACCTAACATCAGTTGCATTGTTCATGAGGTGGAGTCCCCAAAAATGTATGTTGAAAATTTGGGGTGAAAATATTTAAAAATGGCTAAGTTATGCCACTAAGTTGAAAATCCCACTGAAATACATTGATGCTGAAACCTTGCTTGAATTATGTTTTGACATTTGAATACAGTAACTTGAGTAATAAGAAAGCTAACTTGAAAATGTAGGTGCATCACTGGCCCGGTGACGCTTAGGGTCAAGGCGCTGGCTACCACGCCTTGCTACATGCTGGTGACCCATGTTCAGAATGAGCACGGGCCACTGGGGGTCGGCAGTGGAGGAGAAGGATCGAGTGCCCCAGGGACAGCTCTTTTTCTCCGGGGAGAGGGGCGTCCAGTTGTCAGTGCATGCCTGGCCCCTAGCGGTGGCTGGGGGCTGGCACACAGATGTGATGGACATCGGGTCAGAGGTAGGGCAGATGCTGCTCCCCCACACACACACACACACACAAACACACACCGGCAACATATTGTGATCCATGATTTGTATTCTGGAAATGAAAAGGTGCACCACCACCTAATTCACAGAACACAAAGCAAATAAAGATGACCATAGCAATATGGTGTGTGTGTGTGTGTGTGTGTGTGTGTGTGTGTTTTAAATATGCAGACCTTCTGCAGTCTCACCTTATAGTAGAGTTTACCAGTGCAGTTAAGTGATTGCTGATGTATACTGAACTGTCTGCTGCATCGTACATTGAGCTGTATGTGGGGTACCTACTGCTGGCGGTATAAAGTGGGTGATGGCACACTGCAGTCAGTAAGAATTGATACAGGGCTAGCCGGTCACCGTGCAGTGCCACCGAAGCACTGTTGGGTTACAGTGCACAGTGCAGGGCAGCAGTGTGAGAGCCCAGCAGCAAAGGGCCACTGGCACCATCCAGATACCGACTCTACTCGCTGTGTGGGGGAGTTGGTCATGCAGGGTGGGCTGGTTGGAAATCTGTGGAGTGGTGCTGGAGTCAGTCTTTCACCATCTGAATCCCTCGGAGGCATCTGCACAGCACATGGGAATGGAGCAGGGTGCTGGTTTGAGGCCAGTACTCCCAGCAAACAATGCACATGGGAGGAGTGTGGGGGTTACCTGAGCATCCTCTCCCCATCACACACCTCTCTGCTGAAAGCACTGCTGCTGGATTTGGCTGAATCAGTATTCACTGCGCCTGTAGCGTCAGGCAGGCAGCCTTGATATACACTCCAAGGACTCATGGATATTCATAAGTGTCCCCAGCCTGATATAGCAAAACCCTACTGCTACCTGCTACCATCTGGGCATGGGGTCCTGCATAACACAGAACGGAAGGAAGCATTAGTTCTGCTGGTAGAAATGACAGTATGACCTGGATTCCAGAGTCCAGGCCACTGTCACGTTTGTTAAATGAAATATCTTATATACTGTAGCTGGCATGATTGTCAGCCCTCATCATTTTCACTTTTAATTTGTTTTATTTTAATTTTATATAGTGCCCACAGGAAGAGGACTTTAATATGGCAACAGTGCTTTAAATTAACCCTTCCCAGAGCCTCTCACTTGCAGGCCCCCCCCCTTTTTTTTCTTTTTACCAGAAACATTGTACTCAGATACAGGTTCAACATCTACCCCCAAGGCACTGGACCCATTTCTCTCCCCAAGTCAGACACCCAGATTCACCCCCCAGGCACAATTTACAAGCAGCGAACCCCCATAAAACAGGCACAGACCCCCCCCCAAAAATAACTGGACGCTGGTTCAACACCTAAACATCACACATATTTTCACCCTCCTTGCCTCCAGCATGGGCCACGTGGTCACCTCCTCCCAACCTGACTGTTTGTATACCCCGGCCCACACTTATGCCCTCCCAAGCCAAACACACTTATTACCACCAGTACAGGAGTACAGAAACACCGGCTACAAACACAGTAAAATACCCTTCAGAAATATTTACAAGTTCCATCATTTTACCAGTCTTCCTTTGTGAACTGGTACAAGAACAGTTGCTCTTCCGACCATCGCATGCTGCCTCCATTCATTTTCCTAACAACTTTAGCTCTTTTCAGGAGCCTGGTGACAGACAGTATCTTTGCTGCAGTGGAAAACTGGTTCATTCATCATAAGCTTGTCCTCAATCATAAAAAAACCAAAACAAAGTAATGCTCTTTAACAGCTGTCAAAACAGGCATAGATCTCACCCCCTAGCTATCTCTACCAGCAATGGCAACACCCTTGAGCAAGTGCAGTCGTTCACATACCTAGGGTTATCCCTGGACTCAAATCTCTCCTATGGGGCACACATAGACAATGTTGCCAAATCAGCAAATATGTGCCTAGTCCTACTTTACTGACACAGACAACACCTTACTGCAGAAGCACTGAAGATTGCCATCCAAAGCTCGGTGGTCTCCATCATTGGTTATGGTCTTATAATCTATGGCTCTGCCTCTGCCACTGCCCTGAGACGAATTTCAACATCACTTAACAAGGCCTGCAGGCTTATCTCTGGTGCTTATCGTCTCATTCATACATGTGACCTGTATGCCCGATCTGGCTGGCTTCAACTTTCAAATTGCATAAAATACCAAGCCTACATTATGGCAATGAAAGTAACCATGGGCCTCGCTCCGACGCGAGTCTAAGCACTGCTTAGTTCTAGACTAAAGCCACGTAACACCAGGAGCTCTGAATACCTGCTCCTTCAAGTTCCCCGTTGTTGCACCTCTCAGAGCTAAAGATCCTTTGCCTTCAGAGCACCTAGCCGGTTAAATGCGCTCAATCCTGACATCTCCTCCACTACCACCCTTGGCTCATTCAAACATAAACTCCACCTCCACCTTACTAACTCTAGCTCCTGTGAATGCTACCTGTAATCTTCTCAGCCCTCTCGTTTTTTGTTCCCTCCAACCATCACCTACCACATCTCCACCCCCTCCTTTTCCTCTGTTACTTTTTATTTCCCAGTCCTTTCACAGAAGAAAGGGTTCCGCAAGAACTCTTAAAACTGAAGGTGGACAAAGCAATGGAGCCTGATGGAATTCACCCCAGAATTCTAAAAGAATTAAGGGAGGAACTAGTGAAACCACTGGCTACTCTTTTTAATAAATCATGGGAGGATGGGGTGGTACCCGAGGACTGAAGGAAGGCGGATGTGATTCCCCTTCACAAAAGTGGGACCAAGACAGGGGCAGGAAACTACAGACCTGTCAGTCTCACCTCTGTGGTAGGGAAAGTGATGGAGTCACGTCTGAAGGAAAGAATAGTTGAGTACCTAGAGGCCAGTGGGTTACAGGACCCAAGGCAGCATGGGCTCACAGCGGGAAGGTCATGTCAGACGAATCTAATAGATTTCTTTGACTGGGTGGCCAAAGTAGTAGACCAGGGAGGGGCTGTGGACATGGCCTACCTAGACTTTTAAGGCATTTGACACAGTCCCACACAAAACATTAATAGTCAAATTAACCAGCCTGGGAATGGGTCCCAGGGTGGTAGCCTAAGGTAAAACATTGGCTGAACAACAGGACACAGAAGGTAATTGTAAATGGAGTCCACTCTGAAGAAAGAGGGGTTACTAATTGATGGGTACCGCATGGGGTTCAGTATTGGGTCCAGTCCTTTTAATGTCTTTATAAGTGACATTGCAGAGGACTGGTAGGAAAAGTATGCCTCTTTGCAGATGGCACAAAGATCTGCAACAGGGTTGATACACAAGGAGGCGTGGAAAGGATGAGAAGGGACTTGGCAAGGTTGGAGGAATGGTCAGAAGTATGGCAGCTAGGATTCAATGCAAAGAAGTGCAAAATAATGCATCTGGGAAGCAAGAACCCAGGGGAAGAATACACAATGGGTGGGGAGGTAGTAACAACAACAAAAAAGGAAACGACCTGGGGGTAATCATATCAGATGACCTTAAGGTTAGCAAGGAATGTGAGAAGGCAGTAGGAGGGCTGGGGGTATACTGGGATGTATAGGGAGAGGCATCAGCAGCAGAAAACAGGAAGTTGTTATCCCTCTGTACAGACAGTTGGTGAGACCCCATCTGAGTACTGTGTCCAGTTCTGGAGACCCCATCTCCGCAAGGACATAGACAGGATAGAGGCAGTCAGAGGAGGGCAACTAAAATGGTGCAGGGTCTGCAAGAGAAGCCGTATGAGGAGAGACTAAAGGAGCTTAACATGTATACCCTTGAGGAAAGAAGAGAGGGAACATGATAGAAACTTTTAAGTACCTCAGGGGACTCAACAAAGTCCAAGAGGTAGCATCTTTCAGAAAAGAGGCGTGCAGAACAAAGCGATACAATTTAAAGATGGGGGCTGCTCAGGGGCAATGTGAGGAAGTATTATTTCATAGCGAGGGTAATGGATGCATGGAACAGCCTTCCTGAGGAGGTTGTGGGGTCTAAAACTGTGGGAGAATTCAAGGATGCTTGGGACAGACATAAGGGAATTCTTGTGGGGGGTAGGAAGAAATAGGCTGTTGGTTAACTAGGATCTGCGGCCTATCCTGTAGGTAGGGAAATGGGCAGACTAGATGGGCCAAGCGGTCCTTATCTGCCGTCAAAGTCTATGTTTCTATGTTTCTTTCTTTTCACCACTCCTGACTCTCCCCCCTTCACCCCTCGCCTCTTCTGAGCCCTCAATGATCTTTCCCTTTTTGTTGACTAGTTTCAGCCTGCTCCCACTTGATGACCATGCCCTTTGGCTGCAATTCATGCCCTCTCCAACTTCGCTCCTCACGTTTATCTTCATCTTCCACCCTCCCTACTACTTATCCCTCTGTTACCCTGTGTTCCCATGTATACATTCTACTTATTCTAGCTACTGTATTGATCTACCATTGTAACCTAATATGCTGACCTATTTATTGTTCTGTTCCTATTTCTGTAACTTGTATTTGTTTTCTGACGCAGAACCTTTGTAAAAGAGCCTGGCTCAAAGGTTCTTGTAATCCTAGTTGTAATAAAAAAAAATAAAATAAAAAGCATCCTGGGAATAGGTCCATTTACAAAACTAAGCTCCAAACTCCTTAGTGACTGATTGAATTGGTTGTGTTTGTAACAGGACAGCGCTTTCTGAAACTGTTCAACCTGTAACTAAGCTATCTGAGTTACCTGTTTACTTTTAAACAGAGGAATTTAATTACTAGAAGAAGAGACTGAAGTAGTTTATCTGCAGGACTCCGTGCATTTCACAATTGGCTGTACAAAACCTGCCTTTTTTAGATGTTTTCTTTTGCAAGTGTGAAGCAACTTTTGCTAACTTCTGATTTGGCACCTAGGTGTGGACAAAAAAATTATAAACTTTTCTTAGAACTGTAGGGTATTCTAGAAGTCTCCTTTGGCTATCTTTAGTAACGCTTTTCAGCTGCATAGCCATGTCTGGTAGGCGTCCTTTGCAGGCACCATGCTCCCTTAAAAGCACAAATAAACGGTATCCTACTGTAGCTCCTGCGTAAGGTGGTGTTTATGTCAGAGCTGCAGTATGAGAGTTTCTTTCATACATTCATGGGGCATGTTGGTTTGCACCAGACACCAGCCTGAAGATGTGGCTGTGCAGCTGAAATGTTTTTTTCTTTTTCAATCGTTTAACCAGGAGTGGCACACTAAGCTGAATGCTTGTTTATGGGTGCGACCTGGGAACACAGGGAAGTTTTTTTTTTTGGTTTTTACCAATTATTTTACCAGGTGAGAGACACTAAGCTGAAAGCTTGTTTGCAGGTGCAACCTGGGAGCACAAGGAAGTTAAGTGACTTGCTCGGGATCACAGTATGCAAGTGGGGGCTGTGGGATTCAAACCCAGGTCTCCAGATTTGCAGCTCAGAGCCTTAAACCACTGCGCCTTACTGCCTCCCATGTGGTGGCGTGAGCAAGAAAGATGTGTATGAGTTAGACAAAACTCATTTGTAAAACTTTATGTGGGAGCTGTAGTGTGACACTTTGGTTTAATTCTCATCCATCTGACTGATTTTCCTCCTCCTCCTCACTCACTCACTCGCTGGATCCCCTCCTCTCAAATCCCCCCAACCCCACTCCCCCACCACACCACACACAAAGACACCTCTTCCAGTCAGAAGACTAAAAATAAATAGAAAATGAATGCAAAAAGACTCTTCTAAGAAATAATGGACCTGAGTCTGTAGAGAATGTGGGGCATGCTTCCTTGCAACAGATGCCGGCCTCAGGAAGTGGCTGTGCAGGTCAAAAGAGATGTTAGAGTGAGCTAGGAAAGATGCAATAGATTTTTTTTTTTCGAACTCTATTTTTTCCTCACCCCATCCTTATACCCCACTGAACTCTCTCCAGCGATCTTCCATTCAATGGACGCTACCTCCCTGTGTGACCCGACTCATTTCCACTCCCAGGCACCGGGCATCCCCGGGTCTACCCTCCGAAGAAGGGCTGCCCCCACCCATGGCACTCTTTCTCATAGTATTGAGCTCTGGGCCGAGAAGGAGGGGCGAGGAGAGAGCCGCGTCCGACTTCTGGGAGTGTGGTCCTTGGATGGAGGCACTTTCGCCTATCGGAAGGAAGAGGGGAAGGTATTTTACTAGTAAGTCCCCTGTGGAGCCCGGCTGTCAAGGCAGCGTGCTGCTGCGACTCCACTCCCAGGCATACACCACGATGCTACTTTGGGCTACCTCCAGCCACCGCCAGAGGTCGCTCCTTGGCGTTAACATCCCGTCCCTCCCGGGAAGGCAAGCAGTCCTTCAGACACTCAGTCTCTTCCCTCCCCTGCCGACCCCACGCCCGGACCCGTTCCCGGACCCAGGTCGCGGCGTGGTGCGAGGTATGGTGTCCATCGCCTCAACCCTTAGCGCCACCGGGCCGGCTAGAAAGATGTAATAGATGTCAGACAAAACTTTATGAGCTACCTGTTTTCTTTATTCTCAGCCATCCGATGCTTGTCCTTACTCACACTTCCTCCTCCTCCTCCTCCTCTCAAGCAAGCCAGAACCCCTTCCCCCAGTGGGAGGACCACAGAAATAAACTTTAAAGAAATAGTGATTGCCAGTCAGAACATGAAACTGCAAGAAACGGACAGTCTTAAACCCCTTCCCAATAAACTCTGATATTACTCTGCTACTGCTTCAAGCCGGTGACTTCTCAGCCAGCCTTGCAAAAGCACTGTTTTTCTAGCTCCACCTTCTCCTGCGCTGTGAGTCATTGCAGCTGCTTTTAATTGCTTTCCTGACCCACCAAGCCATTTATTTACTCATTGTACACTTTGTTGGTGATGAGGACCCAATGTGAAAAAGACAAAGACCATGCTCTTCGCCCAACGACAGAATAAGGCCCAGAATGCACAGCTAACAATCCTCTCCCACTCTCTCCTTCCTCTAGAACAGGTCCATACATATAAATACGTGGGTCTTACATTTGATTCCAGCCTCTCCTTCCATTCACACATTGACACTCTATCATCAGCTATAAATGTCCGTATAGGCCTATTGTATCGACACAAGGATTGCCTTCCTCCGGAAGCCCTTAATCTGACTGTCACCTCCTCAGTCCTCTCTCTAGTTGATTATGGGCCCACTATCGACTCGGCTGACCACACAGCCCTTAACAAATTCCACCTGGCCATAAACAAAGC
Source organism: Neoceratodus forsteri (assembly GCA_016271365.2). Taxonomy (NCBI): domain Eukaryota; kingdom Metazoa; phylum Chordata; order Ceratodontiformes; family Ceratodontidae; genus Neoceratodus; species Neoceratodus forsteri. The sequence continues at coordinate 1,101,065,479 of CM028135.1, read as the reverse complement.
GTGCAGACTCCTCTCTGGGGCAGACAAGCGTACCCATACTTGTACCTTATATGCCTTGACAAATCTCCTCACCCTGGATGAAAGGCTATTTTATCAAACACGTCTCCTCACAAAGAAAATACACCTGGGGCTTACCCCCTTGGAGGTTTCTGTCTCTCTCCTATCCTCCCACACCTCGGTGAACACCCACACTGCCAACCGACAGGTGTGGTCCATCCCGAGGGTTAGCACCTCCTTAGCCCAGATGTCATTCCCACACAGGGCCCTAGTCTGGTACAACGAACTCCCCTCCGACGTCTCCTCCATCTCCAAGTTAGGACCTTTCAAGTCAGCCCTCAAAGAGCACATTCTCGCTTCAAGGCACTGCCAATGTACCAGCTAGTGCCGGGTCATCTATCTTATCATCTTACGGGACCACCACACCACTGAGCTCCTACCGATAGGGCTACCAAACATTACCTATTAATAATGCTTCCTTTGTTGCTGATCGTGGCCATATTTTTTCATCATGTCCTTTATTTTTTTTTAAACTTTCTTTATTTAAAGTAGTTTGTTTGGACACAACGCACATACACAATACCCTGCACAGTTACAGTTATACAGATTAACTCTTTCCCGATGTTTTCACAGGCATTTCAAATTAATTTGATTCAACAATAGGAGAAGTATACAGTAGATTATACAGGGGGTAACCTAAGATATTCAATGTTTCTTAGTGAATTGCAATCTGTAAGAGCCATCTAAGTTGATTTCCAGCATGTACCTTTTAAAGATGCCCCTTTCAATATAAGGGGGTGAGGAAGGGCAGGAAAGGAAAAGAGAAAATAAACAAAAAACATTGCTTTATTTATGGGTTGTGGGACTCTACCAAGTATGGTACGCACTTCTCGTTGGTTCCCTAGTAAAGATTTCACTCGACCTTAAGGCACGAAGTCCGGCCTCGCCCCTGCCATGTGTCCTGTCCTTTATTAATGCCATTTTGGTGCTCTATCCAGCAAGAAATTTCAGATCGTATGGGAGAATCAATTTAACTCGCAGCAGAAACTGTGTTGCTCTCTATTTATCCCAGACATAACCCACAGTGGCACCGAACTCTACTACCTATATTTATACTAGCAGCCAAAAAGGCAATAACTAGACGTTAGCATTCCTTAGTTATTCCAACGGTCCATGATTGGAGAAGATTGGTAGCAGACATTTATTACATGGAATCCCTAACTGCTGAAATCCACAACAGACAAGCACAATTTGACCTATAGTGGAGGCCCTGGATAATATACTTCTCCAGGTGTGACCCTGATTTTGTCCCTTAAGCTTATTCATGTGTTGAGGGGTAGACCAGAGGGATGGAAAGATTTGGGGTTCCAATGAACATGGGGAGTGTGGGCCAAACTTTCCTTTATTGATCAGTGGCCGAGGGAAGACATTAACTTGACAAGCTAGGGAAGCACTAAGTGATTACAATTAACTTTCGGGCATATACTATTTGTTAAGACATCATTGGTGTTAAATGTATATTGATGTATTCTGTTCTTTGACTTGTACTGGAAAAACATGGATAGTCTTTGGTAGACACATGTTGGTACTGTGCCTATATCAATTATTATGTCACCTCAACTTAGTAAAAAGACGATTAAAAAAAAAAAAGCCTCCTTAGGTGGCACATTGGATGTGTGCTTGCTTTGCAAGTAAAGGGTCAGAAGTTCAATTCTAGGTGATGGAATGTATTTGCCTTGAAGACCGGGTTTGCTGGTAAAAGCACCTAGCTTCACCTGAGCTATTTTAAGGGAGGCAGGGAGGTCAGTAAGGGAAGCCAAAGCTCAGACAGAAGAACACATTGCAAAATCAGTGGGTAGAGGGGACAAAACATTTTACAGGTACATAAGTGAAAAAAGAAAGACAAAGGGAGGGATAGTGAGACTGAAGGGGGAGGATGGGAGCCGCGTGGAGGATGACAACAGTAAAGCTGACATATTGAACAGGTATTTCTGCTCAGTCTTTACTGAGGAAGAGGAGGGTAATGGGTCTGAAGAGAGGTACAAGGGTGAAAATGGTATGAATGGACACAAGTCCCTTTACACAGAAAGGGTCCTGAAGGTACTGAAAGTAATAAGAGTTGATAAAGCAATGGGGCCAGACGGGGTGCACCCCAGGGTCCTTAAAGAACTAAGAGAGGTGGTGGCTGAACCTCTGGCCATCCTGTTTAGCCGATCACTGGAAACAGGGGAGGTACCCAAAGACTGGAGGACAGCAGATGTAGTCCCCTTGTACAAAAGTGGGAACAAAGAGGAAGCAGGGAACTACCGACCAGTCAGCCTCACCTCGGTAGTGGGGAAGATCATGGAAGCACTACTGAAGGAGAGATTGGTGGAACATCTGGTTATCAATGGACTACAGGACCAAAGGCAGCATGGTTTCACCAAGGGGAGGTCATGTCAGACCAACCTCGTTGAATTTTTGACTGGGTGACTGAGGAGGTGGATCAGGGAGGGCAGTGGACATGGCCTATCTGGACTTCAGCAAGGCCTTTGACACTGTGCCACATAGAAGACTATTACACAAACTGGGGAATATGGGTGTGGGCAGGACAGTAGTGTGGTGGGTAGGTAACTGGCTGGGTGGCAGGACACAGAGGGTGGTGGTAAATGGCTGTCACTCCACAGAGGGAAAAGTGACCAGTGGGGTACCACAGGGATCAGTGCTGGGACCGGTCCTATTCAACATCTTCATCAGTGACATTGCACAGGACCTAGAAGGCAGAATTTCACTGTTTGCTGATGACGCAAAGCTCTGTAACAGAGTAGACACACCAGAGGGGTGTAGACAGAATGAGAAGCGACCTGCAGAAACTTGAAGAATGGTCAAGGGTTTGGCAGTTGAAATTCAATGCAAAGAAGTGCAAGATAATGCATATGGGGCACAAAATCCCTGGCACAATATATCAGTTGGAGGGGTGAGGATATAGCATGCACCAAGCAGGAAAGGGATCTTGGGGTTGTCATCTCTGATGACCTCAAGGTAGAGAAACAGTGTGACAAGGCAGCAGGTAAAGCAAATAGGATGCTGGGATGTATAGGCAGGGGCATCACCAGCAGGAAAAAGGAGGTCATAATTCCGCTATACAAGACACTAGTGAGGCCCCACCTGGAGTACAGTGTACAGTTCTGGAGACCATACCTACGTAAGGACATAGACAGGGTAGAGAAGGTTCAGAGGAGGGCAACAAAGATGGTGCATGGATTGCATCACAAGTCCTGTGAAGACAGGTTGAAGGAACTGAACATGTACTCCCTGGAGGAGAGGAGGGAGAGAGGATATGATAGAGACATACAAGTATCTTACAGGGAGGAACAGGGTGCAGGAAAACACTATTTTAAGCGAAAAAGATGTTTCAGGACTAGAGGCATGGGATGAAGTTGGAGGAGGGGACGATTCAGAGGAAACATGAGAAAGAATTTCTTCACAGAACGGTGGTGGACAAGTGGAACACCCTGCCAGAGGAAGTGGTGGGGGCTGAAACAATCACGGGATTTAAGAATGCATGGGATAGACATAAAGGAATTCTGGAGGTCAGGGGTTAGGGGCAACAGACTTCTAGGAAAACAAACTGAACTTACAAGCTCAAATGGGCAGACTGGGTGGGCCATAGGCCCTTATCTGCCGACACTGTCTATGTATCTATGTATCCTTTGGCTGCACTCCTAAGATATCTAATTCTCTACTTAGCTGTAAGTATCAAACCTGTTACTCCCCACCCCCACCCCTATCAGCAAACTTATTGTTCTCTTGAAAACTGTAAAATACAGCTCTTGGTAACACATTCAATGCAATGTATAGCTGATGTTGATTCTGCAATATTGTATAACTGAAAAAACTGTAACCTTTAGCTGCCATTCTGTGTCTACGTGTATTAAGTGTTTGTATTTGTTTTTTCTGACGTGGAGCCTTTGTAAATGAGTCCCTGACTCAAAGGTTGTGATCCTAAAGTCTGTTAAATACATAAATAAATGACCCTGTCTCTCTCCAAGTCCAAACACTGCTGTCTTTAAAGGCCCCCATTGCACTGGTTAAATTCTGTTCTCTTTCCACTACCACTCTCAAATTACATGTGCACGAAAAAGATTCTAAAGGCTGACCTCAGTGAAACGCACAACACCTCTCAGCTGATGACAGCAACCAGACATAATCTACAGATCAAAGGACAGAGCCATACCACTAGTGGTTCAGCTCTGTCCTTTGAAATCCTAGCCCACTCCGCCGCAGAACCAGAAAGTGTGTCATCAGCAACCTGCCTCCTGATTTGCCTGCACCAGTCCTGCCCTTGAACAGACATCTCTATTGGGTACCCCCCACCCCCTGTATTGCAACTCTCATAGCAATATGTTTGTCTGCTTTTACACGATGAACATAAAAGTGCATCTTGCTTTGGGAGAGTCTCCTTTACACACCCCAGAATAACATCAGCTAACATCACCGGAGAGTGCTGCTGAATACTGCAGCAGAACACAGAAGTGATCAGGAGACTTTTTTTTTTTTTTAATCAAAATTAGTAACTGCCATGTGGCATGTAGGCTGGATTATTGTTCGAGTTACTAGGTTCTTTGAGTTACTTGAATAAAATTAATGTTTTTTTGACAAACAGTAACTTGGTAGATTTTTTTTTTTTTGCAGATAGGTGTTAAATTACATTATATTAGCTTTCTGTTTATTTTCGCTATTGACAATCACTAATATAGCGAAAATAAAATGAGCGCGAATGTAACCTACCATACAGTATTTTCCTGCAGAAAGCACGAATTAAAACAGACAGAAAAAAAAAATTCGAACCCTGTTTGTTTGGGGCCACTAGGCACTGTGTTTTTTGCCAGCGTGATCCTGTCTCTGATTTGCTTAGATTTTTTTTACAGAAATGTTCTCCCCTCCTGTTGTTGTTGGGTTTAAAAGATACAGAGAGTGTTCCTCATGTATAGTGGGTTTGTGGAGAATGGGCTAGAGGTAAGAGGTGGTCTTGTCTCAGGGATACTTTTATAGAGGCATACAGCGTGGTTCAGGATCACAGTTGTGGGGAAAAAAGAGAAAGCAAGCCAGCCAGCAAGAGTAAATTTTAGCAGGTCGTTTTTTTCTACTTCGGTACTGGCTTTTTCCTTTTACCAGAGAGATAGGAGGGTTGCTGGGAATCACTCTATGCGGACCTGTGTTTGGGACGGTGGCTGAAAATGTTTTAAGTCATGATTTTGTTTGGCAAGATTACATGTTTTGTTTTAGATCGGAAGGCAGCGTGGTTAGAAGTGCACTGTGTTAATAGACTGATGAAGAAGCTGACAGATCAGCTACCACCTGGTACTCTGGGAACTAGCACTTACAAGAAACCAACAGCATTGTGGGAATACAGGCAGGAAGACCAAACATGGCAGCACGCAAATTCATTCACACAAATTAATATATAAAATTATTTAAACTAAGCATAACAAAAAAAAAAAAAAAACATTGTATTCTAAAACTGGAATGAATGCCACATCACACAGTGAGGCAAAACATAGAGGATAATGCATGGTCATCTATCGCTAAACGGTTTAACTGTCGAGAGGTTGCCATGGCGACCATGTAAACTGCTTACGTCGCCATGGCAACCGTGAGACGTTACACAAGCCAATTAACGATAGGGAGCCATACATGATATTTTATAGTGTATGGTCCTAATAAAGTGGCAGAAAAAATGAAGGTTCCTTACTTTTGGCACCTCCCTGGATGTTCTGGGTCAGTTTCTCGCCACTGCGCCAGTTTTGGGAAGGCTGTCGGTGTGCAAGATAAATAGTACATGCATGTACAGATGGGCTCCATTTGTAATCCCATCGCTATGACGTACTCAGAAGTTTATAATCCCTTACGTCATAGCGATGGGATTATCAAGAAATTATTTTGCCGCTTTTTAGCAGTAATAAGGACTCGCCATACATTATATGTACATTTTTTTTTGTCTCTTCGTTGCACTACTGCTTTAAAAGGCATTTGTTAAACATGTTGTATTTTTTTTTTAGCTAGAATCAGGTGGCTGCTAAGAAACAGCTTCCTTGGCAAAGTGTTCTAGTTTTGATAGAACATCGGAAGTAGTAGCCTACTGAGTTCTAGATTATTATGATTGTTGTTACGTTTTGATGGTAAAGTGAAATAGAAATGTATGTATTTTTGAATTTTATAGTTATTTTATAGTTATCTATAACTGGAGGCTAGGAGAAGCTGGGCTGGGAGGATGTGGGGGAATAGGTACCTGTATGGGAAGCAGAGAAGTGGTAAACTAATAACTGTGGGGTAGCACTCTTTCTGGGGGTGATGTCCTGTGTGTAAGAGCCTGGAGCGGCTAAGGGCTGAAATAGGGCTGCTCAGATGGGAGCTGGGGAGGATGGTGTGGGAAGTCAGAGTAGCATAGCAGTGGAGAGAAAGACAGAGGGGTGATGCCCAGGGGAGTGACTGCATCAGGCAGGAGATGGGAGTGGGGAGAAGCACCCAATATACAGGAGTATCTCTTCCTCAGAGGTATATGAAGCCCAGGGTGGAGGAATGGCAAGTGGTAACGGGAAGAGTTGGGAATATGAGAGTAGCATCAGGGATGGGAAATTCTAAAAGGGTGCCTTTACTAAATAGATTTGCACCACTGTCTGGAAGGAGGTAGGAGGCAGCAGGAGGGGAGTTATGAGGTCAGGTTGAGCCAGGGTTGAGACTAGGAGTACAGGGGAGGGGGGAGCAAACTAATCAGGGTTGGCAGGGAAGAGGAGGCAGTTAAAATGGAGTGGAGGACAGGGGGAGGGAGAGAAAAAGAAAGGAAGAAGGGAGGGAAAACTGAAAGTAGACACAGATATTCCGAAGGGGAGCGACAGATTGGGAGATGGAAAAACAGTTAAGGGGATAAATTGTGGATGTAGAGATTAGTTCACCAGGGTGCAGGGGGAGCAGTTAGGTGGGGAAGCAGCTAGTACCGAAGGTAAGAAAGGTAGGATGGGGAACACAGCTGCAGGGAATGGAAGGGAGGCAATCATATGGGACTCCATAATTAGGGGTATTCACTAGGGAAGGAAAGGGGGCCCAAATGCAAGCAGGAGGGTGGTATGTATGCCAGAGATGACGTTGGGGAAGGTGGGCCCAAGAATAAGAGAAATAGCAATGGAGGTTGGAGGAAAACCTAATTTAGTGATACATTTGGGAACCAACGACCTAGCTGGGGAGGAGGTTGAGGTAGTGCAAAGTAGATTCAGGGAGTTAGGGAAGATCTGTAGGGAGGAAGGAAGTTCGCTGGCCTCCTCAGAGATGATATCAGTATCAAGGGCCAGCACAGTCAGGAAAAGAAGAACAGAGGATTTTAATGACTGGCTGAAGAAATGGTGCAGGGAAGAGATGTTCCTTTGCACTGGGGACAGGGAGGAGACCTGGTCAAACAAAGCACTCTTTTCACCAGACAGGCTGCACCTCAGTAGGAAGGGTTTGTGGGTACTCTGGGACAAACTGGGGGAATACATAACAATTTAAACTACTGAAGGGGGGGGCAGTGTGTGGAGAACTAAGTGCTGACCATAAAGATTGCCTATCTCGGCTGCATCACCAGTGTCGTCTCAAGCAGGTGGACTAGCGAGACAACGTTGTGGTTCGAATGGGGTTGGGTGGATGGAGGCACCCGGGAAGGAAAGGCAGGAGACGGTCTCTATAAGTTTGATGCCCAGCGGGCTTTATTCATAGCACAGGGAAAGGCAGACACAGTCACAAAGGAAGAGGGGGACCAAACCATACAGGAGCAGTGAACAATGTTCTCTACTGTCACTAAGAGGTGCACCTCGGCCTAAGGCCACTGTCCATTACACTCTATGCTAAGCTTTCTCTAAACTGTCTAATGAACAGATTCAAACATCTGTTACTCTATAATGAGGTGAGACAATCACTACAGTGAACGATGGATACCAGTGCAGACCCCGAAGGGTCGAGTGGCGTAACCACCTCTAAGAGTCCATGATGTTGAGAGAAGTCCAAACTTTTCCTGCTGTCTTCATGCACACAGCTGAAGATTGGAGTAGCAGTGGGGTAAAGGGGAGAATGGGGGTTCCTGCTTGGCGCTAAGCTACACCAGTGTGAAAACCTAGGAGAGGTCGGAAGGGATATGAGAGATTTTTAAACAGACCCTGATTCTTCAGCCAACCCACTCTCCAAGGTTGCCGGAATACTCTAGCACAGGAGAACTGAAATCTGCTGAACTCTTCCCTGGCACAAACCCTCGACCAGGGCTGCCAAGGATGAAGGAACAAAGACATGCCGTCAAATCCACTTGCAGGGATTGCCAAGGATGAAGATACGTTGAAGCTTCTTTGATGAAGGATCCACAGGAGGACCACCAAGATGAAGCTGAATCTCAGAAGACAGCACGGTGCAAGCAGGGCGAAACAAGCAGGAAGAGTAGGATGCAGGGCGACGATCAGAGCCATGTACTGTCCAGAACCAGAAAAACAACAAACCAGCTGATGCGGACACACACTGGCCACGTTGGACTTGACTTTCAGCGAACGGCTGGGAGTAACGGATGAGGCTTCTTTCAGGACATTCCACTTCCAGGCTGACTGAACCACATGGAAACCAGGAGCCGGCATCCACGAATCACGCCAGGGTACGTCGACTTCGACCAATGGCGGACGACAGGGAAGGGTGTTACTGCGAAGTTCTTTGCAGGATGAAGACTGCTTTGGTGAAGAATCGGCTGTAAACAACCCCACCAGGGGTGTTGCAGCAGAAGACTGAGTCCATACACTTTGCACTAAGAACACTGGTAATTCCACTTTGCACTACACCACGGTGTTTAGTGGTTGCCGGGGCAATTGTTCATGGCAGGGGCAGTTTGCCAGGAGCAGGGGCAAATCATCAAAGTCTAAGGCAGCTGTTTATTGCAGTGGACAGTTTGCCTGGAGCATGGGCAAATTGCCGGAATCTGGAGCAGTTGTTCATTGCAGGGGCAGTTTGCCTGGAGTAGGGGCAAATTGCTGGAATCCAGGGCCATTTTTCATTGCAGGGGCAATTTGCCAGGAGCAGGGGCAAATCACCAAAGTCTGAGGCAGTTGTTAGTTGCAGGGGGCAATTTGCCTGGAGCAGGGGCAGATTGTTGGAATCCAGGGCAGTTGTTCATTGCAGGGGCAATTTGCCTGGAGCAGGGGCAAATTGCTGGAATCCAGGGCAGTTGTTCGTTGCAGGGGCAATTTGTAAGGAACAGGGGCAAATCACCAAAGCCTGAGGCAGTTGTTCATTGCAGGGGGCAGTTTGCCTGGAGCAGGGGGAAATTGCTGGAATCCAGGGCAATTGTTTGTACCAGGGGCAATTAACTACAATCCTAGTATAATACAGTCTTGGTACTTTGCAATCAACATAAGCAATACACAGTTTCATCAGCTGACAGTCATTAGATGGCAGTTGTGTACTAAGCACCCCCAATTTCTGACCCTCCACACTTGTGGGTCCCTTTTGCAGCAGAATCTGGCTACCCCCTGTGGAAACATTTGGGTGAACACCCTTTCCACTCTGGGTTTTCCCCTTTGCCCTCGTAATGGCTGGGCCCCTTTTAAATCTCTCAACACCGTGAGTTATCTGATGGGTCCCATTAGGTACCTAGGGCCTTTGCTACCCTTCAATCCTTTAGTGATTCTACCGCTGCCCCTTTAACTGTAGGCCTATCTGCTGGGCCCCTTCAAACCCTGAGAGGCTGGGCCCCTTCGAACCTTCTGTGGGCCTGCGATGCCCCTGTATCTCTCTGAGGCTTCCTTCACCCCTTAAATCCCTCGGGCTGGACGGTGACCTTTCAGTTCTATAGGCTTACTCAAGGCCTTGCTGTCAGTCATCCAGGCCTTGCCCCACCTTAAATCTGCCCTCCTTATGAATATTAATAAAACTACTATGAGCCTCTGTCTGGCCTCTCCACTGGGCGACACTAGCCCCAACCAGTATTTCAGTATCTCAGAGCCCTTCTGACCTGCCCCCTTCCATGGCGCTCAACCATTTTTACAGCACCCAGTGTGCATTAAACAATTTCTTTTTTTTTTAAATAGACTTTAGGCGGTCATCACCTTGGCACTGGTGCTGCTGCCGACTCACCGTCCCAGTCCGGGGTGAATGAAGCTGCTGTGAGAGGCAGGAGGTGCTGCAGGCAGGAGGGCTTCAGGCAGGGAGGCAGACAACTGGGGACCTTGTGTGTCCTTCCAACGGCCAACGGCTTTCGTTGCAATGCGGCGAGAAGGGAGGAAAATAAAACGGGGCGCGCTCAACGCCAGGCACCAGGGCAACAGAATCACCAGGACACTACCAACCTCTTCACTGACTGGAGGAGAGGCACCAGAGGAGTTGTCGGGACCACTTCCATAGGCCAGGTAAGTTGAGTCCCCTATGCACTCCTGTGCTCCCTTCCACTCCACAGCCATCCCGAAACTGCACGGAAAAACGACTGCTTCTTCTTTCAAAAGTGCCCAAGGTTCCAATTCCAGAACCCCGTGCCTTCTAACTGACTGAGGCACCACACGTGGGTGCCCATTGTTCCTGCTGCATGCTCCCGGGGGGGGGGGTGATTTGAACAGAGCAGCAGCAGTGGAGAAAAAGAACCCCTTTTATTATTATTATACTAGTGCCCTGCCTGGCGATTGTGGGCAGAGGGAACACACAACCAATGAGGCCCCAAGCCCATGGGTTTCTCCACCTGTCCACTGACATCCCAGACAGGAGAGAGGACCCTGGGGCACTTCTCCAACCCCCACACAGACCTTTTTTTTTTCCCCCCTGTGGTGCCCCTCCCATACTTTGGGGCATTACACATGGGTGTACAGGCCCACAGACTCTGAGAGGAGGAGGTCAGTGAACACCCCCCCCCCACAGTGATGGAAGAGGTCTGGAGGGAGGAGGTGGAAGGGGCAAGAACACAGTTAGCAAAGGGTGGAGGGAGTGAGGAACACATAACAAGGGTACGTGGAGGGGTGCACACAGAGGGGATAAATGTGAATAGAACAATAGAGGGGACAAGAAAGAAGATCAGATTTTAGGTGGAGGGTGGTGCCTCTGAATGCGTGTGGTCTTGGAAACAAGATGGACAACCTGCAGACACTATTAGCAGACAGGAGGGTGGACACAGCTGCAGTAAGCGAGCTCTGAGCAACATCACACCATGACTGGGACCTTGTGATCCCTGAATATAAACTATACAGGAGGTACAGAGTAGTCGGGAAGGGAGGAGGGGTGGCAGTTTATATCAAGGAAGGAATAACTTCCACTGGAGAGGAGTCAGAGGAAGGGGAGGTGGAGGCATTATGAGTTCAGTTAAGGTTCAGTAGAGGGAGAAAGGTGAGATTGGGGGTGGTTTACAGACCACCAGGTCAGGATGAGGAGAGGGACAGGGAACTGATCTCCCAAATATTGGAAGCTGAGGGGAAAGGAGAGTTGGTAATTGTGGGGGACTTCAACCTGCCCAAGGTGGACTGGAGCATACCATCCACGACATGTGCTAGGAGTCAGGTGGTCCTGGAAGGACGGCAGAGTGGGTTCCTGACTCAGGGCGTCACTGAACCAACAAGAGCTGAGGTAATTCTTGATCTGGTGCTACAAATGGGGAGCATGTACAGGAAATAATGGTCAGGGAGCCACTGGGTGGAAGTGACCACTGTACAGTGTGGCTTCAGTTGGATATGGGCAGGAAAAGCATCCTGACTAAGACCAAAATCTTGGATTCAGAAGGGCGGACTTCAGGAAAATGGTGAAGTGTTAAGGAGCCACCTGGCGGGCATCAGAGCAGATATGGGGGTGGATCAAAGGTGGTCCATCATTAAAGAAGGAATACTGGTTGCCACAGGTGAGTGTGTTGGGCTCAGGGGGAAGAACACAAGGGTCAAAGCGCCCAGCTGGTTCAGTTCTGGGGTTTATCTATTTATTGAAATGTTTCACCAGGAAAGGTACACTGAGCAACAAGATGCTGGTCTCACGGTGCGACCTGGGAGGGGGGTTACAGATGGAGAGCAGTTGTACACATTGATACATCTAATAGGGTTACATTGCACAAGGAATTACAACGACATAGAGTAAATTAGATTACATACATAAGGTTATCTTCAACAAAATGGTTCAACATGGATTAGGTTAACACAATACTGTGTTTGACAGCCATAGTACTCTATGGAGAACACATTAGACAGAGAGAACAAGGCAAGAAGTGCAATAAAGGGCAAGTGCGGAAGTTGATGGTATATGCCGGCATTCATAGCAGTAGCTAACGCCACTGGTCAGGCCACATGGGACTGGTGAGGGGTAGGAGGAGGTAACTCAGTGGGAAAGGACTCTGGGATAGTGGAGGGAAGGGGAATTGGGCAAGGGGTGGTGTAGGGGTAAAAGAGTTAGATACATGAGCAATTTACCGCATAAAAGTTAGACAGGGCAGAGGATGGAGAATGCCTAGAGGAGGAGTGATGGATTTGGACCGGTAGGTCGTTCCAGAGTTTAGGGAGGTGGTAGGAGAAGGTGGCTTGGCCCGCTGAGGTCCGTCGGTGAGGGATTAACAACAGCCGGGTGTTGGTTGACCTAAGGGCATGAGTGGAGGTTGGTGGAGATGATAGAGAGGAGGTAAAGTAATGTGGAAGGGACCCGAGCCAGAAGTTTGAAGAAAATTTAGCACTATGGAGTAGGCGCCGGCTGTCAAGGAAGGGGAAGCCAGTGAATGGTAAAGCTCGCAGTGATGGGTGCGAGGGGGGGCATCAAGGACAAAGCGACAGAAAGCATTGAAGAAGGGATCCTGTCTGGATAGGGTAGACTTGGGAGCAGCACTGTAGACTACATCAAAGTAGTAGAAGGCAGGTTAGATAATTTTCTGCACAATTTCGCGTGTCACAGGTAGTGGGAGGCTACTGCGATTCCTGTAAAGAGCACCAAGCTTGGGGTGCAGTTTTTTCAGGATAGCGTCCACATGGGCAGAGAAGGATAGATGTTGGTCAAGCCAGACCACTAAGTACCTAAAAGTAGTTGCGTCCTCAATGACTGTCCCATCAAGGGTATGGTAGTTTGGGAAGGTGGTGAGCCTTGATAGTCTGTGCCTGGTGCCGAAGGTCATGGAGACTGTCTTTTTGGCATTGAAAGAGAATTGTTAGGAACTAAACAAGAGCTGAACTTTATCAAAGTCAGCCTGAAGGCTGGTAGCAACCTCCTCAGAGGTCCGGCCAGAGGTAAATAGAACTGTGTCATCTGCATACATGTGACTGGAGGAAGATGAACAGATTTGTGGCAGGTCACTGAAAAGGATGGAAAAAAGGATAGGGCTGAGCACTGATCCCTGAGGTACACCAGTATCTATAGGGAGCAGAGGGGAGGTGAAATCAGCAATTCTTACAGATTGAGTTCTGCCTAACAGGTAGGCTCTGAACCAGTTAGTGGCAGACTCTGATAGACCAGCTGCAGAGAGGCCGGTTATCAACAGAGGATGGGAGATGATGTCAAATGCTTTGGCTAAGTCAAAAGTGATGGCTGAGGTGATTAGACCTTTTTCCATCCCATAGAGGATGGTGTCAGAGAATCTTAATAGGGAAGTGGTGGTTGAGTGGTTCTTCCTAAATCCAGACTAGTAGGGAGTGAAGAAGTTGGATTCAGAAAGGAAGTTGGAAAGTTGAGAGAGCACAAGGTGCTCCTGGAGTCTCGTGAGAGCAGGGAGGAGAGAGATAGGGCGGTAATTGTGCTGGTAGTTCGTGTTACCCTCTTTTGGCAGGGGTAGGACAGTGGCATGTTTCCAAACTGTAGGAACAGTTGCAGAGGCAAACGATAGGTTTAGAAGGTCAGCTAGTGGAGATGCAATGGCAGGAGCAGATAGGTAGAGGAGTTTGGTGTCCAGCCCATCGGGGGATTTACCCTTGGATGGGTTAAGGGGTAAGTAAGGCATCTAGAGCCTCAGTAGGAGAAATGTTTCTAAAGTAGAAGGTGGCTGGTCTGAGGAGTTAAGTAGATTCAACATGGTGGATCAACAGTTGGTAGGGAGGCAAGGAGAGAGGTAGCACATGTGGTGAAGTGGGAATTGAACTCTGAGGCAACTGTGAGTGGGTCAGAGAGAGGGGTACCATTTGAGACCAGTAGGGGGGTGGGATGTGATGATGGGGGGGGGGAGAGAAAAGGGAGTGAATAACTTTCCAGAATTTGGATGACCTACCTAGATTGGCATTGAAGATGGAGTTAAAGTACTCAACTTTGACTAGTCGGGTTGCCTTAGTGCACTTGTTATAGAGCATGCGGTAGGTATTGTTATCACTTGGGAGGAGCGAGGATTTGTACATTTTTCATGCCTTGTCCTGGGCATTTTTGCACGCTGTTAGTTTGGGGGTAAATCTAGGGTAGGGGGGGTTCCCCCTGTCCCTGATGCATCTCAGAGGGGCATGTTTTTCCCAGATGTTAAGGAATGTGTTTCAGAAATGTGTAAGAGAACCATCAGTATTATATTTGATAAGGCTATGGTCCCAGTTGGCATGAGCTAGTTCTTCCAGTAAGGGGGCAATATTTAGTGATTTATAGGAGCGTTGTACCAGAAATTTGGGAGGGTTTTTAAGACAATGGATTTTACGGACTAGGTAGGTAATGTGATGGTCGCTTATAGGTCGGGTAGTAGCCTGGCTTTGATGACTCTGTTATGGTGGGAAGTGAGTGCCCAGTCAATAAGGGAGTGATTGCCAATCTTGTGGTTAGTATGTGTTGGCTCCGAGATGACCTGGGTAAGATTTAAGGCTGTTATCTCTGAACGAGCTTTGTTTAAAGAGGGAGAAGGCCAGTTATGATTAAAATCCCCCATAATATAGAGTTTACCAGAAGTAAGGGAAATGCCCAGGCAGTAAGGGAAAAGAGGTTATCCTATAGAAAATTCAGGAAGACCAAGAGAGAGGTGGATAGGGAAAATACCTAAGGTTGGCTAGTGAGGCAAGTAAGGAAGTATGGTGAGCAAAGGCACAGAAGGAGCTGCAGATAGCTGAGGGAATTAAAAAGGGTGAGAAGGCTTTCTTTCACTATACAAGTGAGAAAAGGGACAAGAAGGAAGGGATTGTTAGGCTTAAGAAAGGGGTGGAGTGGGGTGGAGGATAATGGAAAAGCAGAGATACTAAATGAATACTTCTGTCTTCACTAGGGAGAAGGATGGACCAGTGCCTTCAGGAAGGAAAGGGGGGGGGGATACAGATGCAGTGATAGAGGAGGATAGAGTGAGGGAGGGAGGGGCTGCTGGCATTGAAGGTGGATAAATCACCAGGCCCGGACAGAGTACATCCAAGGGTACTAAAGGAACTGGCTGAAGAGCTGGCAGGACCACAGGCAGACCTATTTAATAGTGCACTAGAGTCAGGCATGGTACCTTAGGACTGGAGAATAGCACATGTAGTGCCTCTCCACAAAAGCAGTCCCAAGGATGATCCAGGGAATTACATACCAGTCAATCTGAATTCAATTGTGGGCAAGCTCATGGAGACCATACTAAGGAAAGGTTGGTAGAATATCTAGAGGAGCATGATCTCCAGGATGCGAGGCAGCATGAGTTTATTTGGGGGGGGGGGGTCGTGTCAAACAAATCTGACTGACGTTTTTGACTGTGTCACTAAGACAGTAGACAGGGGCCAAGTGGTAGACATCCTCTATCTTGATTTCAGCAAGGCCTTTGACTCTGTGCCCCGCAAAAGGTTGATCAGGAAGTTGGTGGATCTCGGGGTTAGGGAAAAGATGGCCAGATGGGTGGAAAACTGGCTATGGGACAGACCCCACAGGGTAGTGGTGAGGTGAGAGTTATCTGGCACCAGAGATGTAACCAGTGGGGTCCCACAGGGCTCTGTGCTGGGGCCAGTGTTTTTTGATGTCTTCATCAATGACATTGGGGATGGCATTAAAGGCAAAATGTGCATATTCACGGTTGCCACCAAGTTCTTTGGGAGAGTGGACACAGCTGAAGGGATACGGGACCTACAGGAAAATCTGGAAAAGCTGGGAAGGTGGTCCAGGATCTGGCAGCTTGGCTTCAATGTCAAGAAATGCAAAGTTATGCATATTGGAGCCAAGAATCCCAGGACAGAGTACTGCCTGGGTGGAGTTCTAGTATCTGCATCAGAGGAGGAGGAGAAGGACCTGGGAGTGATGATCACTGGTGACCTGAAACACTCCATGCAGTGCAAGAAAGCAGCAGCAAAGGCAAACAAGATGCTGGGATGCATAGCTAGGGGGATCAGTAGTAGGAGAGGGGAGGTTATACTGCCCTTGTACAGGTCACTGGTAAGGCCGCATCTAGAGTATGGAGTTCGGTATTGGTGCCCACACCTCAGAAAGGACATTAACCTGCTGGAGAAGGTCCAGAGGAGGGCTGCAAAGATGATAGCGAGTCAGCAGGGTAAAGTATACGAGGAGAGGTTGAGGGCACTGAACATTTACTCCCAGGAAGACGAGAGAGAGAGAGAGAGAGAGAGAGAGAAAAGGGACATGATTGGGACCTTCAGGTACTTGAAAGGGATAAATAAGGTTGATAAGGAGAGTCCCTTTAAGCTGAGTGGCAACCATAACACGAGGGGGCACAGTCTTAAACTGGAATTAGGAGAGAGGTCAGGAAGCATTTCTTCACAGAGAGGGTGGTGGACACTTGGAATGCGCTGCCGGAAGAGATTATCTCATTGAAGACAGTGAGCAGCTTTCAGAGAGGCTGGGACAGGCATGGGGGAAGGTAAGGATCATGGGTAGGGAGGATGGGAGGAGTCGGGAGGGAGAGCCGGGACAGTAGCTCAAGCTGTGAAACATAGAAACATAGGCTTTGATGGCAGATAAGGACTGCTTGGCCCACCTAGTCTGCCCATTTCCCTACTTACAGGGTAAGCTTCAGATCCTAGTTAACCAACAGCCTATTTCTTCCTACCCTGCAATAAGAGCAGACTTGATAGACCAAATGGCCTTCTGCTGGCTTCTTCGTATGTTCATATGTTCATTTACAAAGGTTCCACGTCATTACAAAACATTATGAGCATAGATAGAACAAAAGATAAATATGTACCAAACAATACACTGCATTACAGTGGGTATATACATGAGCAGGTAGTTAAATAAATGACAAAAATTAAACGGAGTGAGTACAATATATGAACATAGCAAGACATGTTTTAATAACAGATCTTTTTTCAAGGTACGATAACAGGAGAGAATAGCTAGGGGGATGAGAGAGGGAGAGAAGAGTGAAATGGAGCTTGGAAACTAAGAATGGATTCTTATGTTTTAATAAGGTTTAGAGGCTCGGAGCCTGATTTTTGAAGGCATAAATTTTCTGTTGACATGAGTTGATTTTGAAATTGGTCTGCGTCAGCCATAATGACGCCTGGGTAGCAGTTTCTTCGGTCCTCCACCCCTCCCCCAACCGCCTTCTGCTGAGTACAGATGTCAGTCAGTCACCTGCTAGTGAGTCTGTTTTGCTGCTGGGGGGGGGGGGGAGGCACGCTGCTATCAGAGGGTGTTTCATAGGCTCTCATGGTGCCACTGTTGGTCTGAGAGCTTTGCGCTGGGCTGCAGTCTGCCTGTCCCCTCCCTCCTGCACGCATGTGTCTTTCACATTTCATCACATGCTGATGTAAACCATGCCTGATTGTTGCACTAGAAACATGGGTTTGAAAATCAAGGCTGCTTCATTCACATAGGAGATAGGTATAGTGGGGCTCTGTGTACACAGTTGCATATCAGAGGTGTGCTTGGGTCCAGGGCTTTAAATATCGGACCCCCTCTGTACATTTACTTGGGTGTCACATTTCAGGCTGCATGCTAACCTATCCTTGAGACAGCAGAAATATGAATGTGCCAACAATGGATGAGACATGAATGTATGTGTGTGTGTGTTTTTTCCCCTCTCTGGTTCTTATCATTAGTAAGATAATGGCAAGTGGAGTAACGTCTTGGAAACTTAACAGAAGGGAGATGGGTTTATTTGTGCAGACCACCAGCCATGTCTGTTTATATAATATTTGGATATACATTCTTTAAATATGGAACTTGTCTGGAACAGTTTCTTTTGTTATTTTCAACAAAAACATTTTTGGGGGGCAGGAGGCGCAATCCTCTGAAACATAGAAACAGAGAATTTGATGGCAGATAAGGACCGCTTGGCCCACCTAGTCTCTGTGCAGTGCTATAGCATGGCAAAAAAAAAAAAAATGGGTAGACTGGGTGGGCTCCAGCGGCTCTTATCTGCTATCACATTCTACGTTTCTGTGTATCCAAATATTTTTCACAGCTCAGGCCCCTTGGGTGGGATAAGCTTCTTTAGGCCAAGATAATGTGTAACGAACGTGGGGCTTATTCTTCATGACAGTTTGCACTTTGTAGGCTTGCTGCATGTTTAGCTGATGGAATAGTATTTAACAATCCAAACTATACCCCCTATGTAATGTACAGTGGAAGAATTGTGTACCCACCATTCGCCAGTTTTTTTTAGTACATAAACATAAACGTTGTTCTCCTGTTAATATGTAACTGGTTTGTAAATTGGGAAAGAATGGCATGATCCGCGACTCAGAATTTCCTTCGAGCACATTTTGAGAACATGCACTTTTATCTGTCCTCCCCAAGAAATAAAGGATTTGAAATGGTGAACTGACCAATCAAAGCTCTGCTCCTAGGTGCTGCCAGGGCATCATGTGGGGCAGTTTGTGCTCCAGTCCCAGCCTCACTGTTCTTCTTCCTCTAACCGATGACCTTAACTTCGAGAGGGCTCTTACAGTCGGTAATTACAGATAGGAATGAAGCTGGCAGGCGTCGGGACCCCACGGAAAAATTTCTAGCTAGCTGTCTCTGGCGGGGGACCACCCCCATGTCAGGTGACCGATGTCAGTATAAAGGGGCGGTCCCCCATGCCACCTTCCAGTTCTTCCTCCTTTATTTCATGTAGCCATGTTAAGTTCACTGTTTTCGTAGTCAATCTGTCGGGTAGTTTTATCAGCTTTTCTCAAACTTTTTCTTTTAAAATTCATCAGCCTTTACTACAGCTGCCGCGCGTCATCCCCGACTTCAAGCACAAAAACAAGTGCGATTCCTGTGGCGCCCAGCTCCCACACGAGGACGGACACTCCCAGTGCCTAGGCCTCGACCACCCTCTGGAGAAGTGCCAGCTCTACCAACAGTTCAGTGCGGCCATCTGAAAACAGAGGCAGCAGTCCCTGGAGGCCCACGTTCTCAAACTCAAGATGACCTCCATGGAAAGGAGTTGAAAAAACTCATGTGGGCCTCAACTTCTCCAGAGAGCTACAGAATTTACAAAAAGAAGGTCCTGTCAAACTAATCTCATAGATTTCTTTGACTGGGTAACCAGAGTGGTGGACCAAGGGGGGGCAGTTGATGTCGTCTACCTTGACTTCAGCAAAGCTTTCGACGCTGTTCCACATAGAAGATTGATAAATAAGCTGGGTAGGCTCAGGGTGGGTCATAAGTTGGTCAACTGGGTGGCAAACTGGTTGATGGGCAGGAAACAGAGAGTGGTGCTAAATGATATACAGCCAGAAGAGATGCAAGTCACAAGTGGGGTACCTCAGAGATCAGTCCTTGGGCCAGTCCTCTTCAATATCTTCATTAGTGACATTGCAGATGGACTAGAGGGTAAGGCTTGTCTGTTTGCAGAGGACACCAAGATCTGCAACAGAGCAGATGATACAGATGGGGTGGGCAGAATGAGAAGAGATCTGGATAAACTAGCAAAATGGCCAGAAGGGTGGCAACTGGGATTTAATGCAAAGAAGTGCAAGATCATGCACATAGGGAAGAGAAACCCTGAAGCCACCTATAGGCTGGGAGGGGTGTTGCTGGCATTCACAAAGGAAGAAAGGGACTTGGGCATCATCATCACCGATGAACTGAAATCATCCAAGCAGACCTCTAAGGCAGTAGGTAAGGCTAGGGGGATGTTAGGGTGTATTAGTAGCGGTATCACAAGTCGTAAGAGGGAGGTAATAATCCCTCTTTACAAGACACTGGTTAGGCCCCATCTGGAGTACTGCATGCAGTACTGGAGGCCACACCTTCACAATGACATTAACCAAATTGAGGCAGTCCAGAAGGGCAACCAAAATGGTGCAGGGACTGCATCAGAAGACATATGAGGACAGATTAACGGAGCTCAATATGTATACCATTAGCAAAGGAGAGAGAGAGTGATATGATTGAGACATTCAAACACCTTAAGGGCATTAACAAGGTGAGAGTCTAACATGTTTAAATATAACAAAAATAGCAGGACAAGAGGACACAGCTTGAGATTCGAGGGAGGCCGATTAAGGGGGAATGTGAGGAAATTCTTTTTCACAGAAAGGGTGGTGGATGCATGGAATGGCCTACCTCAGGAAGTGGTGGATATGAATACAGTGCAGGGTGTCAAACAGTCATGGGATAGGCATAAGGGGAGCAATACAGATGAGTATGAATACATAGGCCACTGACAGAGCAAAGGCCGATGGCACATTTATAAGGTAGAAAAAAAATTGGCAGACTGGATGGGCCTTGCAGTCCTTATCTGCCGTCAACTTCTATGTTTCTATGTAGGGCCACCGCAAGAAGAAGCACCGGGACTGGGACTCCTTTTCTACAGTCGTAGTGACCTTGGCTGGGGTTGCAGTGCTGCAGGTAATGTCTCCTGCGGGAGACAGTTCCACGATGGCCGTCATGGAGACTTCCAAGGTGGCGTCGACCCTCCCATTGGGCTCATGCTCGGGCCCCTCAGGAGCCTCTGGGTCAAAGGAGGCAGCTGTTCTCAGTAAGGCCACCGCCGTGCGGCTTTCTGGTCCGAGCAGCCCCGGTAAGCTGGACATCGGCTCCTCCGATGCCCGCCTGGGCAAGGCTGATAAGACGCTCTACCCTTCGGGCAGAACGCGGCCTCCAAAGCGCCCACCAAGGCCGCACATCCATCGCGTCCTTCATCGAGCGCTGGGTCCGATAAGTCAGATGTCAGCTCCTCTGACACCCGGATCCCACCGGTCAGCCGGACGTCAGCTCCTCCAACATCCGCTCAGCGCTGGAGCCGACGCCGGACCCATCAGGCCTCTCCATCATCCCGAGCTCACCGCAACACTCGTTGCATTCCGAGGCCCCAGCATCTCCTTTACTGTTCCCCGGGAATGGTAACCCTTCTTCCCCGGGCGACACGGAGGATATTGTTATGTTGTCGTCGGGTCTCCCTCCCACTGGGTTGAATGACCCAACGTTGGATCCTCGGACGCCGACCTATCCGCCCGGCAATACCCCTTGCCGGACACCACTCCTACACTGGGCCTGCTGGGTCTCCCATTCCGGAAATGCCCGCTGGGCCGTTTCCAGGACCCTCTGCTCCTTCAGAGCCCCTGGTACCTAGGCATCCAACGCCGTCCTACCCAGGCCCGCAGTATCCGGTACCCCAGTACCCGACGCCGGCCTACCCGATGCTGCAGTACACAGAGCCCCAGTACCCGATGCCTGGCTTTCCACCATCGGAATACGGATACCGGCCATACGGATACCCCAGTATCCATACCCCCTCCTCCTCCTCCACCACCCCCCTCAGCTGCCGGTGGGTTTGAAGGAGACTTTGGCCTCCTGGTGGGCTGAGGCCAAGGCTCAGCTCACCAGGGAGGAAGAGAACCATCTTCCGACGGTGGTGCCAGTTCCGGACCCCCTACGTCGGAGGCGAGAGACTCCCTCCCCCCTCTGGATACCAGAGGCGAGCCCTCCGGTTCCAGGGCAGGGCAGGATACGCTTCCCTGAGGACTTCCTAAGGGGTCCATTCCTCCCCCACACTGGGAGGAGGAGTCCTCTTCTTCATCCTCCTCAGAGACCTCAGAAGACTCCAACGGTCATTCTGATTTGGATGACGAGCCACACCCTCCAGACAAGCCCAGGCCAAGGACTCCTCCAGAGTCTTCTCCAGAGGATCCTTCTTTTATGGAGTTGCTGCATAAAATCCAGGCTGTTCATCATTGGCAATCCTTGGAGCCGGACCCACAGCGTAAGAAACTCGCAACGCACCTGGGTCTGCCCGAGACCGCTCCTACTCTGGTTCCAACCTGGATTGAGCCTCATGCCGACCTTGTGTCCACCATTTGGAAGCAACCATCAGCATTAGCCCCCCTTCCTAGGAAGTCGGATAGACTTAACCAGGCTCCGGAGGGTGTTGACTCTTTGAATTCACACCCCAGAGCTGATTCGGTCGTGATTAGTGCCACTCATGGCTGGACGGCTAACCCCAAGCACTTGAGTTCGTCACCGCCCAACAAGAAATCCCACCTTCTGGACCAGTACGGGAAGAAGGTCTATGCTTCTTCCACTCTGGGAATCAGGGCCCTGAATTACGTTGCTTACATGGGGGATTACCAAAAGGGAATCCTTAGCGAGGTGTACACTAAGTTGGACTCTCTTCCTGAGTCTCAGACAAAGCAGGAAGTGGCTGACCTAGTCTGGTCTGCACGTTCGGCCAGTTGGCACATGCTTCGTGCCATGTATGATGCAGTGGACGCTGATGATTGGAGCTTGACTTTCGCCATAGGGTTGCGGCATCATGCCTGGCTCCGGGTGTCAGGTTTGGTCTCAGAGGTGCAGTCTGCTATCCAGGCTGCGCCCTTCAGGGGTTCAGTGCTATTCAGTGGCGATGTCAAGGACATCACCAATCTGCAGGAGAAGGGTACTGCACTTAAGTCTGTTGACTCCTTGTACAGGCCCCCTCAAGCTCAGTGTCGTCCCTTTTGCAGACGTTCTCGGGCCAAGGTAAAACCTCAGGAAAAGCGGGCCAACAGACGTCGGGCCCCTCCGGCTGCCAAGCCCCCCGCCGCCAAAAAAAGCGGTGGGAGCTTCAGCTGTGATGCTGCCTCACACCTCCTGACTCCTCCCCTCTCCCACAGCCTCTGGGCCTCCCAGAGGAACCGGGAGATTTTACTTCCATGTACTGGGTTGGGAGAGGATCACTTCAGACACTTGGGTGCTCCAGCTGATTGCAGAAGGACACTCAATAGAGTTTCTTCAGAAACCTCTCCCCCGGTTGTCTTACTCCCCAGAACATCATCTTCTGGTCCGGGAAGAAATATCCTCTCTCTTCTGAAGGAGGCGATAGCCCGTCCCACCCCATCTTCGGGGGATAGGTTACTGTTCCCATTTTTTTCTGGTCCCGAAGAAGTCGGGAGACATGAGGCCGATTCTCGACCTCAGTTCCCTGAACTTGTTTGTGGAGTACAAAAGGTTCAGAATGCTCTCTCTGCAGGGTCTTCTGCCCCTCCTTCGGCCGGGACAGTGGCTGTGCACTCTGGACATGCAGGATGCTTACCTGCATATTCCTATTCGCCCTTCCCATTGCAAATACCTACATTTTTCATTCCAGGGGGACCACTACCAGTTCGAGGCCCTCCCATTTGGTCTTTCCTCAACACCTTGAGTGTTCACCAAATGCCTTAGGTGGTAGCGGCTCACTCCAAGTGCACCTGGCAATTCAGTTTTTCTCATTCCGGGATGACTGGCTTCTGGCGGCCCCATCCAGGGGGGAGCTGCTGTGCTTCCTTTCTCTTACCCTGCAGGTTTTCACCAGCCTGGGTAGTACCATCAACCAGGCCAAGTCCCATCTGTTCCTGTCCCAGAGGCTCCAATTTATCGGGGCGATCCTGGACACGACCTCTGGCATGGCATTCCTGCCACTGGACAAGGCTGCCACACTCCAGGCTCAGGTCAGCCTGTTATCCAGCCACAGGCGTGTCAGCGCCAGGTCAGTCCTTTGCCTCCTCGGGCTCATGGCGGCTGCTACTCAAGACAGTCCCTCGCGCTCGGCTCCATATGAGAATCTCTCAGTGGACCCTTCAGTCTCAGTGGGATCAGTTGGTGGACAACCTAGATCAACAAGTTCTAGCCTCCAACCATATGGTTTGGGACTTGCAATGGTAGATGGTTCAGGAGAACCTTTGCTGGGGGGGTTCCCTTGTGCCTTTCTGCCCCCTCCCTCCCAGATGCTGACAACAGACGCCTCGGGCGAGGGTTGGGGAGCCCATTTGGGGTCTCACAGGACTCGGGGCTCCTGGTCCTGGCTCGAACAGACTCCTCACATCAATGTACTCAAGCTTCAGGCCATGCTGTACGCTCTTCAGGCTCGGCATCTATATCTGCTCCCCGGGCATCTGGCTGTCCAGATGGACGGACAACATGTGTGTAGTCTGGTACATCAATAAACAGGAAAGTACTCGTTCCTTCCCTCTCTGCAGGGAGGCGATGCAGGTTTGGGATTGGGCAGTGCAGCACAACCTTCACCTCACAGCAGTTCACATCCCGGGGGTCGAGAACACGTTGGCAGACCACCTCAGTTGGCCATCTGCTCACACCTATGAGTGGGAACTGGATCAGGGGGTGGCAGACGATATCATCCTACGCTGGGGAAAGCCACAGGTAGACCTGTTTGCGTCTCCTCACAACGCAAAACTTCCAGCCTTCTGCTCAGCCTTCTGCTCGCTCGCTCTAGGGTGCGGCAATTTTTGAGAGATGCTCCGTCTCCAGACTGGAGGGGCAGATTTGTCTATGCCTCCCCCCCCCCCCCGATTCCATTGATTCCGAGAGTTTTAGAGAAACTCAGCTCAGAAGGAGCTTGCATGATGCTAATCGCTCCTTTCTGACCCAGGCAAGTTTGGTTCTCTCTTCTGCAACAGTATTCAGAGGAACCTCCTCTTCCTCTTCCTCTGTCCCAGCTTTTGCTGACCCAGGATCAGGGGACCATGGGCCATCCAGGCCTCAAGTCCCTTCAGCTGCACACGTGGCTCCTGCAGACGTAGCTCAAGCCTGATTCGGGGTTTCCCCGCTGGTGGCTGAGATTCTGGTGGAGGCCAGAAAACCCTCCACTAGATCTGCCTATGCCATTAAGTGGAAACGGTTCTCTGTTTGGTCCGCTTCCAAAGATTTCAAGCCTTTCTCTTGCTCTGTTGGGCGGCTTCTGGATTACTTGAGCCATCTCTTTGATCGGGGTCTCAGTCATTCCTCTCTGAAGGTTCACATGGCGGCCATCTCCACTTACCATGTTCCTTTTGGGGACAGATCCTTTGCGCAGTTGGAAGTCTCTAAGACTTTTCTGAGAGGGGTTCTCCACTTGAGACCTCCTATTCATGTTCCTGCCCCTTCCTGGGATTTGAATTTTATTCTTGAGAAGCTTACTGTTCCTCAGTTTGAGCCGGCAGCCTCAGCAGACCTAAAGTTCCTTTCATGGAAGACACTCTTCCTAGTGGGCATTACTTCTGCTCAAAGGATTTCCGGGCTCCAGGCCCTCGTGTGTAAAATCCCATATTTGATTTTCCACAAGGAACGTGTGGCTCTGTGTACCAACCCTAAGTTTCTCCCTAAGGTGGTAGCAGAATCTACACTGAATCAATCCATTGAGTTGCCTGCTTTCTTTACACAGCACTCCAGTCAAGGGGAATACCTCTTGCATACTTTGAATGTTCACTGAATTCTGAGATACTACACCACCAGGATAAAGGATCTCAGAAAGACTGATCAACTGTTTGTCTCTTTTGCTCGTAAAAGAGAAGGCAGTGCCATTTCTGAGCAATGCCTATCTAAATGGTTGGCTTATTGTATCACTTTCTGTTACGACAAGTACAACAAGACCCTGCCAGGTCAAGTTAGAGGCCACTCCACCAGAGGGGTCGCTGCCTCTGTTGCTTGTTTCAAGAATGTATCAGTGGTAGACATCTGTGCAGCCGCAACTTGGATTTCTGTCCATACCTTTATGAGACATTACAGTTTGGACATTGTCTCTCGCCATAGAGCTGGCTTCAGGTTGGCTGTTCTGCAGGGTCTTCTTTCCTAAGACCTTTACAGCCTGAGGGTCTACATTTGGGTAGTTTCCTCCTCCCGTTTGCTTCTTCTTGTTCCAGACTGCTTGGGACTCAGTCCTTTCTGTAATTACCTACCGCATGAGCCCTCTCGAAGTAAGATAGTACAGTTATGTAAGAACTTACTGTAACAGTAGATCTTCAAGAGAGGCTCTTGCAGTAGGTAATGACTTCCCGCCCTCCACCCCCCCCTAAGCTTTTTCAGCTCGTTTTCCAGGGAGAAAATATCCGCTTCTCTCTGTCTTGCCTTTTGGCCTTTGGCAGGGAAAGAACTGGAAGGAGGGCATGGGGACCTCCTTTATACTGGCGTCACCTGACGTCAATCACCTGACGTGGGGGTGGTCCCCCGCTAGAGACTGCTAGCTATAAATTTTTCCGTGGGGTCCTGATGCCTGGCGGCTTCAGTCCTATCTGTAATTACCTACTGCAAGAGCCCCTCTCGAAGATCTACTGTTACGGTAAGTTCTTACATAAGTGTACTTTATTTATCATTTGTTCTCATCAGACAGTATTGATAATTCTGCATCGTGCTTCGTTTATTCTTTGTAGGTGCCAGCAAGCGTAAAACTTGTACGGGCCTGTTGTGGTTATGGTTATGTGTGTTGGTTTCTGTATTTAGTTAGCTTTTAGGTTATATTCAAGTCTGAGTGATTTGGCTGCATGATGTCAGTGATGGGGCTTTCAGGGCTTGGAGCAGGGTTTTAGACCATGGAACGGTTGTAGACCCAGGAACGAAGTACATGAAAAACGTAACTGCTCCACTCTTTCAAGATTAATCAATTACAAGAGACAGTGGAGGTTCATCAGTGACAGATGATGAGACCTTTTATTTTTTTATTTTATTTACACAAAAGATAATGCTAACTCCAGAGGCCCTAGTGCCTGAACTGATCAGGTTAGAAGTTCAGACTTTGTGTATTGCGTTGGGTGTGCATGTTTATTCTATTAGATGCATATATGTGTCTGTATTGTGCAGTTTCTACATGTACAGTGTTAGGCAGATGCAGTATATGTGTCTTGTTCTATACAAACCCTGGCCCACCACTCAGTACTGTTGGTACTTTGATTTATCCTGTTTTTGCAGCACTGTCCCATCCCCCACCCAGACAGTTGGGGTTCAGATGGTGGCATTCTTCCTTCACTTCCCCTTCCCCTCACATCTTGCTCCAGTACATACACAGATGTGCTCAGTGTGTTGCCAGCCCCCAGGGTGAGATTCCATCTTTCTCCCTATACACAGATGTGCTAAGTCTGTTGCCAGCCCTCAGGGTGAGATTCCTGTTTTCTCCTCATACATTGATGTGCTTTGTCTGTTGCCTGCCCCCAGGATGGGATTCTTACTATCTCCTCATATACCAATGTGCTTGGTCTGTTGACAGCTCCCATGGTGGGATTCCTGCTTTCTCCCCGTACACTGATGTGCTTAGGCTGTTGTCTGCCTCCAGGGTGGGTTTCCTGCCATCTCTCCATACACTGATGTGCTCAGTCTGTTTTCAGCCCCCGGGGTGGGATTCCTGCTGTCTCCCCATATGCTAATGTGCTTAATCTGTTTTCAGCCCCCAGGGTGGGATTCCTGCTGTCTCCCCATACACTGATGTGCGCAGTCTGTTGATAGCCTCCAGGGTGGGATTCCTGTATTCTCTCCATACACACTGATGTACTCAGCCTGTTGCCAGCCCCCATGGAGGGATTCCTGCTGTCTCCCCATTCACTGATGTGCCTAGTCTGACGGCCCCCATGGTGGGATTCCTGATTTCTCCCCATACAGTGATGTGCTTGGTCCATTGCTAGGCCCCAGCGTGGGATTCTGGGTGTTGCTTCAGGTTTCTGTCCATATGCTGCTGTACTCAGTCTATTGCCATCCCCCAGCATGCGATTTCAGGGTTTGCTGCAGCTCTTTTCCAATACACCGACATGGTGTGTCCGTTGTCTGACCCCAGTGGAGGATTTGTGACATCTCTCTCTCTCTCTCTCCACACCCCCTTGTGTTCTCTCTGCTGTTTGCCGCAGGTGTGGATTCTGGGTCTTGCTCCTGGCTCTCCCCATACACCAATATGCTTGGTCCATTGCCAGCCCCCGATGTTGTATTTTAGGGCTTTCTTCTGATTTGTCTTTGTATACCAATATAATTGGTCCATTGTTGGCCCCAGTGTAGGGTTTTAGGGCTTGCTCCTGGTTTGTCCCCATACACAGATATGCTTGGTCTGTTGTCCACCTCCTGCATGGGATTCCTCTTTTCTCCCCATTCTCCAGTGTCTTCACTCCATTGCCAACCCCCACCATGGGATCTGAGGGCTTGCTTCGGCTTTCCTTTCCAAAGAGTCCCTCACATTTTTCACTGTACAGTAATTATCCAATACATTTTGAATGTTATCTAGTCAGCATCTTTAGTCTCATATGGAAAATAATTCTGTATGCCAGTGTTTATTTGCATGAGGAAGTTTGTTATCTCATGCTGCATGTCCTGCTTATTTTAATATTCTGGTTTTCTAATGTTCTTGCTACGTTAACTGTCTCTGGTCTCATGCAGAGATGGTACAAGCATATGAAATTGCCGGTAGAAATGAAATATTTTGGTCCATCAAGTCTGCTCGATTATGCAGCTATCAGATTAATTTACTGGAGCTACCCCCTTCCTTTTCCGCATGGAGTCTTCCTCCTTCCCCCTCTCATCCCCCCCTACCCATTTTCACTCCTTTTGTGACTCTCCTTTCACTCTGTCCCAACCCTGTTTAAAGCTGTCTACTGTTTCCGATTATACCAACTCCTCCCGCAGTTTGTTCCACTTGGATACCACTCTTTTGTGAAAAGTGCCTTCTCATTTCCTTTTGAATCCCCACCACCCACTAATTTTAGACTTTGCCCCCGTGGACCTATTCCCCTGCCATTGAAACTGCCGTCCATTCTAACCTCGGTCATACCTTTTAAGTACTTGAAGGTTTCGGTCATGCCCCCCCTTTTCTGTCCTCCAGGGAATACATATTGAGCTCCCGCAGCCTCTCTTCATAGGGCTTGTACCACAGGCTCGGGATCATCTTAGTTGCCCTACGCTGCACCCCTTCCAGTAATTTGATGTTCTGTTTCAGATATGGGCACCAGAACTGCACACAGTACTCCAAGTATGGTCTCACCAAGGACCTGTGCAATGGCAGAATGACGTCCCCTTTCCTGGAGGTGATTCCGCTGGGGATGCATCCCAGCATCCTGCTGGCTTTGGCTGCTGCCTTACGGCAATGTGCAGAGTGCCTCGGGTCCCTTGTGGTGATTACCCCTTAGGCCCATTTCCTCCTCAGAACTGGATACCTGTACCCCTCCCAACCAGTAACTGGCCCCTGTGTTCTTTATTTTTTAAGTTCCTTTTTATTATGAGAGACACAATAGTGCACTACATACAAGTACAGGAAAATGATTAGAAATACAATGCAGGAAAATACAGATGCACAGGCACCATTTGGAAGGGGTGATGCTAATCCTGGCGGACAGTTACACTGAACTTAAGGACATTTTGAAAGAAGGACAATAAAAGAAAACCTGTATCAATACCCACAGATGGTCATCGTCTGCTGCCCCGATTATTGTACTTTTGGTTGTCAGTAAAAGCCTTCCCCATGCCATAAGAAAGGTCTCATTGCTTGCCATTCTTTCCATTCCCTCAGGCCTCTCATTCCCACCTAAGAGACAAATTCAGGGTCGTCTTGTGCCATGTAAAAGACGCACGTTTGCCATTTTTCTCTAAAAGAAGTATGCTTATTATGTAAGCCAGCTGTGAGGCCTTCTAGCTTATATATATATATATATATCTAGGACAATTTGTCGCCATTCAGAGACTGTGGGGATAATAGTGAACATCCACCTCCCTGTTGTGGCCTTTTTTGCTGCTAAAAGGTGCAAAAGTAACATGGTAGGATGCCACGAAGGTCTGTGCGGGGGACAAATTGATAACATTACCATCTCCGCCGTGAGGGCCACCCGCTCCCTCAAACAGTCCCGCAACTCCTCTAACTGGCCCCTGTGTTCTTAGCTCCCAGGTGCATGACCTTGCACTTCTCCTAAATCATTTAGTACAAGGTTAAAATTAACCTCTCGAGTAGTGTGTAATTGTTAGTTGATGTCGTCTGCTTACTATTTTATGTAGTAACATCTGTCTAAGTAATGAAATCTGTACTTTAAATCTGTTTGTGCATTTGTATTAATGTTACTTTGTTTGCACACTTGCATCAATGATATCATGTGTCAGAGGCATTAAATAATTTTGTCTACTTGTACTATGTGTAGTGTACGCTGTCGTATTTCATTCTAATTTTTGTATGAATTTTACACGTTATTCATTTTATGTATCCTTTGTGCTCTTTGTAACATCTAACAGGACTTGTCTTGTAAACAGGGCTTAGATCCCTAATGACTACCTACCTACCTACCTTCTTGGTGTTGAACTCCAGCTGCCAGATACCCGACCACTTCTTGAGCTTAGCCAGGTGCTACCTGAGCTCCTGTCTCCCTTCCTCTGTGTCCTTTCTCCCACACAGAGCGTAGTGTCATCTGCGAATAGGCAGATATTATCTTTGATCCCATCCACTATGTCACCAATACAGATATTAAAACAGTACTGGTCCAAGCACTGATCCCTGGTACGTTTATTGGGTTAAAGTACAATTAAAAACAAAGAAACAGAAGCTGTTGGCAGAAAAGAGCCTCTTGGCCCACCTAGTCTGCCCTAAAGTCCCTACCTGCTGTGCTGCTGTGGACCCTATTTGATCTCCAGCCTTACTCGCCCCCTGGCTCTGTTACTAACACCCCCCTGTGTCTGTCCCATGCATGTTGAAATCCTGCTACCATTTCCTTATCCAGCACCTCTGCTGGGAGGCTGTTCCAGACATCCATCACCCTTTCCATGAAGAAGTGTTTCCTCATTCCCCCTTTAAGTCTCCCCCCTTCCAGCTTCATATCCTAGAAAGAAAAGAATAGCTGTCCCTCACCCCCTAGATGCTGAAGGTCTGTCTCTGAGCAAGTAAAAGATAGCCAACTGTGTTAAGAATGGGGATTAAACCTTTTATAAGTACATTAGGGAGCAAAGAAAGACAAAGGGAGGGATACTGAGGCTTAATAAAGGGGAGGGAATGTGGGCAGAGGGTGACAGTGAAAAAGCAGGGATACTGAATGAATACTTTTGGTCAGTATTCACAAAAGAAGAGGAGGGGGAGGTACCTGAACCAAACAGTAGAAACACTCTGGATGGGAGGAGGAGGTCGATACCAGTCAATTCACAGAAGAAAGGGTTCTGAAAGAACTCTTAAAACTGAAGGTGGACAAAGCCATGGGGCCTGACGGGATTCACCCCAGAATTCTAAAAGAACTAAGGGTAGAACTAGTGACACCACTGACTACCCTCTTTAACAAATCACGGGAGGATGGGATGGTACCTGAGGACTGGAGGAGGGCAGACTTCATTCCACGTCACAAAAGTGGGAGCAAGGCGGAGGCAGGAAACTATAGATCTGTTAGTTTGACCTCAGGGATAGGTAAAATGATGGAATCCCTTCTGAAGGAAAGAATTGTTGAGTACCTAGAGGCCAGCAGTGCACAGGACCCAAGACAGCATGGATTCACAGCGGGAAGATCATGTTGGAAGAATCTAACAGATTTCTTTGACTGGGTGACTAAAGTAGTAGACCAGGGAGGGGCTGTGGACATGGCCTACCTGGACTTTAGCAAGACATTTGACACAGTCCCACACAAAAGATTAATAAATAGGTTAGCCAGCCTTGGAGTGGGTCCCACGGTGGTAGTCTGGGTAAAAAATAGACTGGACAACAGGATGCAGAGGGCTATAGTAAACAGAGTCCACTCTGAAGAAAGGGGGTTACTAGCAGGGTTCAGTACTGGGACCGGTCGTGTTTAATGTCATTATAAGTGACATTGCAGAGGGACTGGAAGGAAAAGTATATCTCTTTGCAGATGACACAAAGATCTGCAACAAGGTTGATTCACAAGGTGGGGTGGAAAGGATGAGAAGGGACTTGGCACGGTTGGAGGAATGGTCAAATGTATAGCAGCTTAGATTCAACGCAAAGAAGTACAAAGTAATGCACCTGGGAAACAAAAACCCAGGGGAACAGCACACAATGAGGGGTGAGATACTAACAACAGAAATGGAAAGGGACCTGGGGGTAGTTATATCAGTCGACCTAAAGGTGGGCAGGCAATGTGGGAAGGCACTAAGGAGGGCTGGGGGATACTGGGATGCACAGGGAGAGGCATCAATAGTAGAAAACAGGAAGTTGTTATCCCTCTGTACAGACAGTTGATGAGACCCCATCTGGAGTACTGCGTGCAGTTCTGGAGACCCCATCTCTGCAAGGACATAGACAGGATGGAGGCTGTCCAGAGGAGGGTAACTAAAATGGTGTAGGGGCTACACCAGAAGACATACGAGGAGAGACTAAAGGAACTTAATATGTATACCCTCGAGGAAAGGGGGGGCATGATAGAAACTTCCAAGTACCTCAAGGGAATTAACAAAGTCCAAGAGGGTAGCATGTTTCAGAAAAAGAGATGTGCAAGAACAAGGGGGCACAATTTAAAGATAGAAGAGGGATGGCTCAGAGGTAATGTGAGGAAGTATTTCTTCACAGAGAGGGTTGTGGATACCCGGAACAGCCTTCCTGAGGAGGTCGTGGAGTCAAAAACAGTGGGAGAATCCTAGAATGCATGGGACGGACATAAGGCAGTTCTAGTGGAGGGGTGGTAGGAGGAAGTAGGCTGTTGGTTAACTGGGATATGCAGTTTATGCATTAGGAAGGAAATGGGCAGACTAAGTGGGCCCAGCGGTCCTTATCTGCCGTCAGAGTCTACGTTTCTATCATGCTCCCTTGTCCTGCAGCATCTCGTTATGTGCAAAATGCCTCCTCCTGTACCTTATTAACACCTCTGAGGTATTTGGACGTTTCTATCATGTCTCTCCTTTCCCTCCTTACCTCTAGAGAGTACATATGTAATTTCTTGAGTCCTTCTCATAGGGCTTATGATGTAGGCCATGCACCATTTTGGTTGCCCTTCTCCGTACCGCCTCCACCCGATCCGTGTCTTTTCGGAGATGGGGTTTCCAGTACTGGACACAGTACTCCAGGTGGGGCCCTCACCATCAATCTGTACAGGGGTAAAGCTACCTCCCTCTTTCTGCTGGTGATACCCCTCCTTATGCACCCCAGCATTCTACTAGCCTTTCCTACTACCTTATCACACTGCTTTGCTACTGTACCTCTGGGTCATCTGATATAATGACCCCCAGGTCCCTTTCCTCTTTTGTGGTTGTTACCACCCCCCCAAATGATACGTTGCCTTTGGATTTCTATGTCCGATGTGCATAATTCAGCACTTTTTGGTGTCGAAGCCTAGTTGCCAGATGCTTGACCGATCTTCCAGCTTTTTCAGATCTTCCTTCATTTTTCCACACCTCCTGGTGTGTACACTCTGTTGCAGATTTTTGTGTCATCCGCGAACAGGCATACTTTCCCTTCCAGGCCCTCTGCAGTGTTGCTAATAAAGACATTGTAGAGGGTCAGTCCGAGTTCTTACCCCTGTGGCACCCCGCTGGTCAATGCGTCTTCTTCCGAGTGAACCCCATTTACCACCACCCTCTGAGTCTTGGAGGACCCTACTAGTTAAGCGACTGCTGTCATTTTCTCTTAAGATGGTTTACAATGGCAAAAAATCTATTTTAAAAATAGCCCCATATACTTAAATGGTGCTCACCCCCGTGCTCTCTCTGGTCAAACCTCACAATTTTAGAGAGTGCGGGGACGGAGCAGGGGCACAGAAGGGGCACCAGGAAGCTGGAAGGGACTGGTTGGCTGAGGCTTCGGCGCCAGTTACGATCCCTTCCAAAACAACAAGTAAGCTGTTTTTTTATTCAGTTTTTGGCGCCTGTCAGCTCATGCAGCTATAAGGTGTCGGGCTATGAAGCCCAATATCTTATAGCTTTAGGTCATAAAATCACTTCAATGATGGTTAGTTTTGTTTTAGGACCAGAATTAGCTCAGTTTAATGCTGTTTTAGGCTTTTTGAAAGCTGGCTACATTATATAAGAACAATGAGTGTCAGTTCCCACTTTTTAGGCTCTATTCTGTGTTTTATTTATATTATGAAATACTTTATGGGCAGAATATTCATATCTCTCTCTCTCTCTCTCTATATATATATATATATATATATATATATCTTTTATAGGTTACATAAAGGCCTATTTCCTGATGAAACCTGGCCATCAGGTGAAACGTTGAATTTAAGGCCGTTTGAGAAAATAAAAAAGATTTGATGGAAAGCAACATAAATTAGCATCTGTTCATTATTTGAGGTGTGCGCCCTGTCCAAAGAATGATACCAAACTGTTAGTTTAGGACACCCCTAGCCCAGTCCAGCAATTAACCCATGAAAACAAATTACCAGCTTGTAACTGGACAAAACCAGTCTGTAGTTCAGTCGCCATCTTCAGACTCCTCTTCCTACTGCCTGCCTTGAGAGACATCAGTACAAAACTTTGGCTGAAATCTTCTCCATGTTCTTTTTCCTTTTTTTGCTTTACCATGGTCGTTAAATTGGAAAATTTCCCCGCTGTACGTTTATCTGGAACCTCACGGATACTAACAGAGAATTAGCCGCCAAAAGCCTCCAGAGCTGTTGCTACAACAGAGGGTTGCACAGTTTGTGGTGGCTCTGGGTGACAGACAAGCAGTCTAGAAATATATTTGTCTTGGCCCTCTAATTGTAGCCCAATTAAGGATAAAGTCCTCACTCTCTGGGCCCATCAAGTAAGAGCATGGTGTGGCTAGCCTCCCAGTTAACTTGTGCCTTCCAGAAATTTACTTGATAGGCCTGCTTTAGGTTCCAGCCTTGTGTATCTGGC
This sequence comes from Neoceratodus forsteri, assembly GCA_016271365.2. NCBI lineage: Eukaryota > Metazoa > Chordata > Ceratodontiformes > Ceratodontidae > Neoceratodus > Neoceratodus forsteri. The sequence goes on along the minus strand of CM028135.1, from coordinate 1,101,030,733 downwards.
ATTGCTGTCCGGGACCACTGCAGCAGTGGTTTCAGCCTCGTGTCCATGGCATTGCTGTCCGGGACCACTGCAGCAGTGGTTCCAGCCTCGTGTCCCTGGCATTGCTGTCCGGAACCACTGCAGCAGTGGTTCCAGCCTCGTGTCCCCTGGCATTGCTGTCCAGAACCACTGCAGCAGTGGTTCCAGCCTCTTGTCCCCTGGCATTGCTGTCCGGGACCACTGCAGCAGTGCTTCCAGCCTCGTGTCCCCTGGCATTGCTGTCTGGGACCACTGCAGCAGTGCTTCCAGCCTCATGTCCCCTGGCATTGCTGTCCGGGACCACTGCAGCAGTGGTTCCAGCTTTGTGTCCCCTGGCATTGTTGTCTGGAATCACAGCTGCAGGAATACAAGTAGGTGTTCCCTCTCGGTTCTTTCTTGGGAGCCCTACAGTCTGGCAGTTCACGGCCCTGTTGGCATGCTCTAGAATCTGAAGGCAGACACGCAGATTATTTGTTTTTGAAGTCATGTTGGCAAAAGCTGCCTGGGTTCTTCATGATCTCTCATTGGCTTCCATGGCTGTTTTCACAGACCCTTCTATTTTTGTGTCCTGGGCACTCGAGCGATCTAGCATTGTTTTGATCTTTTTGTCTATCTCTTGGGGTGCCTTAAGCACTGTATCGTAAGGCAGGGGCTCACCCACTCCACATGGTTCTGCGATGGTTGCCGTTTCTATTGTGTCTTGCTGGGCCTGCTGCTATTGTTGGGAGGATTGTCATTCAGATTGTCCTGTTTGATTTTTTTTGGCTGACCCCCATACCAGGTATCAGGCTGTTCAGAGTGAGGAGACCCGTCAAACTCTGGCAGTAAAATTAGGATTTAATTGCCTCAAACAGATATTTCTGTCAGTTTTTGAGGAATTGAATGCAGTGTTGATCTGAGATGCATCTCGTCATGAGTCTGGCTCCCTACCTCCCCCAGGAAGAAGTACTTCACAGAACGAATAAAGAACATGTGAAACAGACTCCCAGAGCAGGTGGTATTAGCTGATATTGGACCTGTTTTTAAACTCAGATTTGATAGGCATTCTGAAGAGAATGGACTGACGGGGAATTCCCACAGAGCTGGTGAGGAACAGAACTTAACAGACCAATGGTGGTCTTTCCTGTGTTCCTATTTCATGTGTAATCTTCATGAAAGGAAAGGAATTTGGTCTTGTATAGTGTCTTTCATACCAACCGTATCCCAGTTTGCTTGACAGTTCAGTAGAGATGGGAGAGTGACTGGTGTATTCACCCTCATCAGGAATCCGTTTCTATACTTCCCTGTTGCCAGCCAGCAAGTGTCTGGTTTTGTACGATGCCAGCTTTAGGCATCATGACAACTCTGTTCAGATCGCTACCTGTCAGGTGTATTCTGGGACATCCTAAAGGGAGTGCACTGGTACATTGTGGGTCTTGTCTCCTCTTAGGCTATGCGTGAAAATATGTGAAGTGGACAATGTTGCCACCATTCTCAATGGACAGAGAGGTTCACAGACGATGAAGGCATATTACAGAGAGATTGCAGAGAGTTTAGGCAAAAGGAGGTCTTTGGCTTCGGGGGTAAGCATCCTTATTAAGAGGTCCTATTATAGAATTTTGTAAGCGGGTGCGGTAGGACCTGCTGAGAATATTTATTTACAATTTTGCTCTGCTGGTGGTCCCATGAGATATGCCATCTTATTTCCCTGTGGGTCCTGAGGACAACAGGTGCACATTCAACCAGTCCATTACTGTAGTCCTATACAGAAATGCCCAAGAATAACCTAACATACTGATACAGAAAGAATGCATTGTTGGTTCAGTTTCACTTGCAAGGAGAAACATTCTGTGGTGGCCTGCTGGCACAGTTTTGGGGTTATCATTCGTGATACAGGTGACCCAGATTCCAGAATGAGCTGCAGTCGTTGGGGGGGGGGGGTCAGGAATGGAAGGACTGAGCATCCCAGAGGAGGCTACTCTATCTCCAGGGAGGGAGAGTTCTGTCATCTGCCACCCAGGTGACCACATGTAGCAGTGTTACTGTTGGGCTGGTGGGAGGATAGGAGGTTGCTGACACCCTAAGGGATTGGGGAATAAATGGCTTAGTGCCCTCTGTATATTTGGGTCTTGCCCTGCCAACTCAGTATGACCTCCTGATGATACCTGGTCTCGGGGGTATATCCCCTCCACCTCATCCCTGCCCAGGGATTAAACCATGGCTCTGTGGAAAGAGGTAAGTGGCAAGATGAAAAGTCCCATGGAAGCTCCAGAGGGAGCGGGGCACTGATAACGGGGGCATAACCATAAATAGAGAATAAAAGGGGGCATTCAGATGCAAAAAACCTACTGTGTGCATTCTGTTGTCATTCAGATTACAGTGGAAACTGTGACTGTTCTTTGTGAAACAATAAATATAATAGTATTTCCTATACCATGGCGGGAGTTAACTGGCCATACAAAGAGATGTTTATCTTCCCTGCTCTTAGGAAAGGAAGGAATCATAATTTGGCACTGAGGAAGCAAGCAGCCAGTCCCTTCCACTTTCCAGTGTGCTGCCCAACCACCGCGCTCCAACACATTGTTTTGCCTGAGCAGGAAGAACACGGGTGCGCACTCCATTTAAGAGAATGGGGCCATTTATAATGACATAGTTGTATGTTTGACTACACGTTGGTAAAAATCAGAGCCTCCAGCCCATGTTAGTAAAGTGATGGTTTTGATATATGCCGATAAACAGTAACATATAAAAATATGTAATTAAAATTGGTCCCACTTAACATCAGTGGAGTGCACCCCCATGCTCTCCCTGTTCACATGTCACAGCAGTGCATCCGAGTACGGAAAATGGAAGGGATTGGCTGTCCACCTCCTGGGCCAGATGATGATCCCTTGCTTCCCAAAGGGAATGAAGAGAAGAGTTTCTTTATGTGGGCCTCTTAACTGCCACCAAAAGAACGGAGCTATTATTATATTTATTTGGGACTTCCGAGGATACTCAGTGATTCCCTGGGAAGCAGAAATTTGTCCAGGCTTACCTTGAAGGCCTCTACTCTGTTGGTATCCACTGGTAAATGGGATTGTGGTATCACCACCGTCTATAAGAAGATGTGCCTCCTAACATTTTCCAAACTTCTTGGCAGCAGATACATTGCTTGAGATTGATTTGACATTTTCCCTGTAACACCAGGGTGATTTTCCTTCTTTTCCTGTAGATTACATTATTTCCTATGGAAGTGGACTTTCTGTGTGTTCCTGTAGAACCACTGCAAGTCTATGAGAATAAGTTCCCTGTAGATGGCTCCAGATCCCTGTAAAATACAGGAATCCCTGTAGATCTGAGAGTCCTGCAGATACTGAAGATGTAGCATGTGTTTATTTTATTTTATCAGTGTGACAACACTCACTTGAGATTTAAAACAAAAGTAAAAACGGCTCCTGTATAAGAGTTTTGTTGCTATAAAAGTATTCATGTAAAAATATGAGCAAGTGATATTTTCTTCACCCCGTTATCATATTTGGCACATTCAGTACATTGTGGTCGATATGATGATGAGTTCAAAGGTTACAAGAAAATACAAACTGAATTGTAATGCTCACCGACCGTGAGACAGTGAAAAAGACAGACTCGCTATGGTGATTACAGGCAGTGGTGGAACTTGTGCCATGACTGTGCATGTAGCGTGCTCAAGAGTTCCAGTAGTGTAAGCAAACTCTAGCCAGAGCGGATAGGGCTGTGAAGAGCTACCAAATGGCCAAAGTTATTTTTTTGTTGGTGCCATATAGTGCCGTTTAGTCATAATCATCAGAAACAGGTATGCTGCTAATTCAGTCCTCTTGAATTTATTTAGTCAGAGTATATGCTGCTGTGTGTGTGTGTGTGTGTGTGTGTGTGGCGCGCGCGCACACGCCCTTAGGAATGTGATAACTCACGGACTGCATCTGCACTGTCTGCAGTCTGACACTGCAGTCTGACTTTCAGAGGTTCAGTAAATTCCAGACAACATATAGTAAGTTAACTCCTAGGTTGCTGAAAGAAATAGAATAACTCTATTAGATTGAGCTGGACAGATGATAGAAACAGCAGTTTAAAAAGGTTTTTTTTGTTAATATCCTGAGAAGTTCTGAGGTAAAATACAGTATAATCTCCCCTCCCTTCAGATGCCTTTAACATACAGCAGCAAATAGCAGAAATAAGAGGGGGGTGCACTATTTTGCAACTGTGGAGGAATACTTCCAAATGTCCAAAAAGGGAGTTCCATGATCAGCCGTTTTAGAGCTACAATCTTATCCCAATAGTGCTGTAGGCTCCGCCCACAGCCCTAAAAATGGAAGTCTGTAGGAAGAGCCGTGCATAGAACTATCCAAATTGGATTTTGTGCAGCTGTTCAAAGGTGTGTGTTGAAGTGGGTAGCGTATGTGTGGGGTGCATGTCAGCATGTTGTGTGGGCGTGTGTACATGTGTATGTTTTGTGTGGGGGTATGATGACACTCATGTTTAAACTCCCATCATTAATGCAGGCTCATACTCTATCCTTTTTTCTAGACAGTGGACTTCATAAATAAAAACATTCAGAAGGGCATTCTTAATTACTACGATGATCTCGATTTCAAGAACATAATGGATTTTGTTCAAAAGGAGGTTTGTTTTCTTTTCCTATTCTTCACTTTGTTCAGTATAAAGTTCATTGCATACTGAGACATTATTTGTGACATAAAGGGAACTCTTTGTATGATGTTGATGACTCATGTTATAAACGCTCTCATTGTATGACACCAAACAGATTTTGCATGTTATTCAGACACCAGTTAATCATTAATGACCACCTAGTCTAGTAGCTAGAGCAGAGGTGTGGGAACCAGGGAGCCCAGGTTCAAATCCCACCAGAGCCACTTACTCGCTGTGTAACCCTGAGCAAGTCACGTAATCTCCAAAATGTTTCAGTCACCCCAGCTTAAAAAATGTGTAAAAGCAGGATCTGAAACTCTGATATACAAGTGTCTTCCAACATGTATGTATTAAATATGAAAATACAAATAAAAATCTCTGTGGCAAAAAAAGCATAAAAGGAGGGCCTGTACAAACAGAATATGTTGGCAGAAACGGGCCCAGTGGCCCATCCACCCTGCACACCCTGCCTGCTTCTCCTAAGTTGGTCCTAGTGAAAGCAAGTTGCTGTATCTCAAATAGGCTATCCAGAGTCAGTAAAATATGAAAAAGAAAAGACCAAACTGGTCTGTAATTCAGCAGTATTGAGCAGTGATGGCTGTGGCTGTGGTGGGGATATGTTTATTCCTGAGTATGACAGTGTGGTTTATTGCTGTTTACAAGCTTAAGCTTTTGAAAACATAAACTGCTTTATTTATTTATTGGGAGTAGCTTTAAGTAAATGTCCGACCTAACTGAAAGCAGCTACCACTCCCATATTGTGGTAGCTGCGCTCATCGACAATTAAGCAAGAAAGCAGCAGCAAAGGCAAACAAGATGCTGGGATGCATATCTGGGGGGATGAGTAGTAGGAGAGGGGAGGTTATACTGCCCTTGTACAGGTCACTGGTAAGGCCACATCTAGAGTACGGAGTTCAGTACTGGTGCCCACACCTCAAAAAGGACATTAACCTGCTGGAGAAGGTACAGAAGAGGGCTACAAAAGATGATAGCCGGTCAGCAGGGCAAGGCATACGAGGAGAGGTTGAGTGCACTGAACATGTACTCCCTTGAAGAGAGGAGAGAGAGTGAGCGAGAGAGAGAACATGACTGGGACCTTCAGGTACTTGAAAGGGATAAATAAGGTTGATAAGGTGAGTCTCTTTAAGCTGAGTGGCAACCATAACATGAGGGGGCACAGTCATAAGCTGGAGGGTGGGAGGTTTAGGAGGGAGGTCAGGAAGCACTTTTTCACAAAGAGGGTGGTGGACACTTGGAATGTGCTGCCAGAAGAGGTAATCTCGCTGAAGACAGTGGGCAGCTGTAAGAGAGGCTGGGACAGGTATAGGGGGAGGGTAAGGGTCATGGGTAGGGAGGATGGGAGGAGTGGGGAGAGGGGGGCAGGGACAGTAGCTCAAGTTGTGGACCCTGCAGCACGAGCAGACTTGATCTACCAAATGGCCTTCTTCTGCTGGCTTCTTCATATGTTCGTATTCTAGGCATGTTTTAATGAATAATTGTATCCCATACCTTTTAAATATTGCTACGTAACTTTGGACTTTGTGGGTTTGCCCGATCACTTGAGGCGGTCTGTCCACCACCACGCGCCCCGCTAAAAGCACATAATGGCGTGCCCCATTGAAGTGAATGGGCTTTTTCCTGTCGTCTTATGTCTCGATAGCCATAAGTTGGACAGAAAAGGACATCGCTTGACTAATAAAGACCATGTTAGTTGAACGGTGTCCTTCTTTACTGTCCAGCTGGCCATCCTGAGACATAAGAACGACAGGAAAAAGAAGCCCCATTCACTCCAGTGGGGTACGGGGGTATGGCGGTGGGACTGGCTTGGAGCGCTCTGAAGTGATCATTAAAACATGCCTAGAATGACTGTCGCTGAGGGCAGCTGCCACAATATGCGAGTAGCTCCCTCATATCGGAAATTTCCTTTAATTATTGCCTTCTCATTCTGTAAAAGCTCATTAGGTGAGCAGGGTCTACGTAGAAAATAATGTATGGGCAGCCATACACAATGAGGCTGTGTTTCCATCGAGTGGTTGAGAGGGCAGCATACGATCCTCGAGAGCGACGCTAGAAAGGTCTATGTTGTCATCTCAGCACCAAGATGGAAACACTTGCCGAGTTCTGCATGGTTACATATTTTATATAGCATACGTTTTGTTTTTTGTTACAGAGGAGTCACAGAAGCGTCTCTGCAAAGTTAACAAAATAAAACTGTTCCATGGCGGAATTAGATTTACAGACTTTTCAAGTTAAAGGTACAACTTTGGGCGACCTGGCACCGGGCGATCGCCTTGACACGCTATGCGACCTGGATCTGCCCCAAGCTTGGGACAGCAGGAGTGGAGGCTGACAGGGAGGGTATAGGACTAATGCTGGCACTCTCCTCCGGGGGATGTGGGTCTGCAACGCACGATGTGGCATGGCAGTAAATGCGCCCGTCCATGTGTCATGCGGAAGGGACACTAGGTGCAGCCACTGGGGTGGGGATGGGGGGCAGGGACCAGAAATTGGAAAATTCCCCAATCGACCAGATGACGGGCGTTGGGTCCCCTGTCACCGCTATAGCCTGAGATCGCCCTGAGCCGACCCCACAGGCCCCCGGGATACATCAGTGTGCCTATGGGCACTTCTCCCCCGGAGAGGGGGGATCACCAAGATGGGGTGGCGGGGGGCATGTGCGGCCTGAAGGAGTGGCTGGTTGGGGGGTTGGGGAGGAGCAAAACAAAAGATACAACTTTGGGCACTGGGTTGTTAGTAAGCAGCTGAATGTGGGGAGAATAGAAACATAGAATTTGACGGCAGATAAGGACCGCTTGGCCCACCTAGTCTGCCCATTTCCCTACCTAACAGATAAGCTGCAGATCCTAGTTAACCAACAGCTTACTTCCTCTTACCCGCCCCTAGGACTGCCTTATGCCTGTCCCATACATTCTTGAAGTCCCCCGCTGTTCTTGACTCCACGACCTTCTCAGGGAGGCTGTTCCATGCAATCCACAACCTCTGTGGAAAAAATATTCTCACATTACCCCTGAGCGTACCCTCTATCTTCAAATTGTGCCCTTGTTCTTGCACATCTCTTTTCTGGAAGATGCTACCTCTTGGACTTTGTTAATTCCTTGAGGTACTTGAAAGTTTCTGTCATGTCCCCTCTGTCCCTTCTTTCCTCAAGAGTATACATATTCAGCTCCTTTAGTCTTTCTTCGGATGTCTTCTGGTGCAGACCCTGCACCATTTTGGTTGCCCTCCTCTGGACAGCCTCCACTTTGTCTGTCTTTGCGGAGATGAGGTCTCCAGAACTGCACACAGTACTCCAGATGGGGTCTCACCAACTGTCTGTACAGAGGGATAACAACTTCCTGTTTTCTACTATTGTTGTCTCTTCCTATGCATCCCAGTATCCCCCCAGCCTTCCTTACTGCCTTCTCACATTGCTTGCCCACCTTTAGGTCATCTGATATAATTACCCCCAGGTCCCTTCCTATATTTACTGTTGTCAGTATCTCACCCCCCATTGTGTACGCTTCCCCTGGGTTTTTGTTTCCCATGTGCATTACCTTGCATTTCTTTGCATTGAATCTGAGCTGCCATACATTTGACCATTCCTCCAACCTTGCCAAGTCCATTCTTATCCTTTCCACTCCATCTTGTGTATCAACCCTGTTGCAGATCTTTGTGTCATCTGCAAAGAGACATACTTTTCCTTCCAGTTCCTCTGCAATGTCACTTATAAAGACATTAAAAAGGACCGGTCCCAGTACTGAACCTCATGTGTACCCCGCTAGTAACCCTCCTTTCTTCACTGTGTGCTCCATTTACTACTACCCTTTGTGTCCTGTTGTCTAGCCAATTTTTTATCCAGGCTACCACCTTGGGACCCATTCCAAGGCTGGCTATCTTTGTGTATTAATCTTTTGTGTGGGACTGTATCAAATGCCTTGCTAAAATCTAGGTAGGCCATGTCTACAGCCCCTCCCTGGTCTACTACTTTGGTCACCCAGTCAAAGAAATCTATTAGATTCGTCTGACATGACCTTCCTATCGTGAATCCATGCTGCCTTGGGTCCTGTGCCCCACTGGCCTCTAGGTACTCAACAATTCTTTTCTTCAGAAGTGATTCATAGATTCCATCATTTTCCCTACCACTGAGGACAACTAACTGGTCTGTAGTTTCCTGCCTCTGTCCTGCTCCCACTTTTGTGAAGAAGAATCACATCTGCCCTCCTCCAGTCCTCGGGTACCACCCCATCCTCCCATGATTTGTTAAAGAGAGTAGTCAGTGATGTTGTTAGTTCTACCCTTAGTTCCTTTAGAATTATTGGGTGAATCCCATCTGGCCCCATTGCTTTGTCCACCTTCAATTTTATTAGTTCTTTCAGAACCCTTTCTTCTGTAAATGGACTGGTATCGACCCCCATCTTCAGAGTGTTTCTCTTGTTTGGTTTAGGCACCTCCCCCTCCTCTTCCTTTGCGAATACTGAGCAGAAATATTCGTTCAGTATCCCTTCTTTTTCACTGTCACCCTCTACCCACATTCCCTCCCTTTATTAGCTTCAGTATCCCCTCCTTTGGTCTTTCTTGCTCCCTAATGTACCTATAAAGGTCTTATCCCACTTCTTAACAGAATTGGCTATCCTTTCTCGATTTGGGCCTTTGCTATTCTGACTGCCTTCCCAGCCTCATTCTGCTTTAACTGATAAAGTTCTCTGTCCTGCTCCTTCTGTGTTTCCTTATATTTCCTGAATGCTGTCCTTTTCTCCTTAACCTTCCCTGCCACCCTTTGTGAACCATAGCGTTTTTTCCTTCGTTGTGTTTTATTGATTTGCTTTACACAAAGGCTTGTTGCCTCTGTGATGGCTGTTTGATCACTCCCCATTGTTCCTCCACCCCTCCTTCTTGCCTGTTTGCTAGTGCTTTTCTGAGGCACTCTCATTTTTCCCAAAGTCAGCCCTCCTAAAGTCTAGTACTCTTGCTTTTGTATGGCTTGATTGTATGACTGTGTTTATCGTGAACCACACTGTTTGGTGGTCGCTTGTTCCCAGATGGCTACCCACTTCTAAATCTGAGATTCTTTCTCCATCCCCAGTTGAAAGTACCAGGTCTAAGATTGCTCCTTCCCGAGTGGGTTCCGATACTAGCTGTCTGAGGCATGCCCCCTGTAGGGCATCAAGAATGACCCTGCTCTTGGATGTGCTTGCAGCAAAGGTGCTCCAGTTAACATCTGGCATATTCAGGTCCCCCATCAACAATATCTCCCCTTTTTCTGCCATTCTAAGAAAGCCTTCTATCATTTCCTTGTCCATTCCCTTCCCCTGAGATGGGGGTGTGTATACAAGCCCCATGCGGATTGTGGTGCCATTTCCTGTCTCCAGGGTGACCCAAAGTGCCTCATCTGTTCCCTGTTTACTCTTTAGTTCTGTTGCTTTGATCCCTTCCTTTACAAAGAGAGCTACTCCTCCTCCTCTTTTACCCTCCCTGTCCTTCCTGTAGATTGTGTATCCTGGTATGTTGACATCCCAGTCATGGTTCTCTGTGTACCATGTTTCTGTGACTGCCACAATATCCAGGCAACCCTCTTCCATCAAGGCTACTAGTTCAGGGGGCTTGTTACACAGACTATGGGCATTGGTACTCATCACCCTCCACTTTTTGATAGCCTTACCCCTTTTAGCCCCATTTCTGTCCTTACTGCCTTTGCCTTTTTACATTTAAATCTGTTCTGCTCTCTAATAACTTCTGTACCTTGGTGTTTACCTCATTAATCACCCATGTTTTGTGGGGAGGCTCTGATTTCCTCTTCTTTCAGTGCCTCCCCTTGGCTAGTTTAAATGCTTGCCAATGAAGCATTTAAACCTCTCACCTAGGATCCTGGTTCCCCCCCAACCCGGACAGATGCAGACCATCGCACCAGTATAGGTCTGCATCCTTCCAGGTGGCTCCCCAGTCCCCAATGAAGCCAAAACCCTGAGCTCCACACCAGTTTTTCAATCACTCATTGAACTCCCTGGTGAGAAGTACCCTAGCATCTCCCTTGCCATAGACAGGCAGCACCTCCGAGAAGGTTACCGTATGCGCTACTTGTCTAAGACCCCTTCCCAACTCTACAAACTCCTCTTGCACTGCTCTGATCCCATTCCTAGCCAGGTCATTTGTCCCTAGGTGGACAATGACATCCAGCTCCCTCCCTCGTGCAACTCCTGCCATGATCCTGAGGATTCGCTTCCTGTCCCTCCAAGCCGTGGCGCCAGGAAGGCACCTTACCTCCCTCTCCCCTTCCTCCCCCATTTCTACCCCCTAATGATTGAGTCCCCCACCAGGAATTGTTTCCTTCCCCTGTGGGGTCCCATGCCACCCTCCTTTGGGTCTCCTTTGTGAAGGTTCCCAGCATCCTCCTTGGTCTCCACTGCAGGTGCCTCCATAGAGGAACCACTATCCACCAGAAGAGTGAATGAATTGTGAGAGGTACAGCTGGAGGGATGCAACTCTGTTCCACCACCCTCTCCTCCTTGAGCCCACCCTGGTCCAGCCTCCTCTTTCTTGGCAACCTCTGAGGTAGTGGCATTGGCCCTGGTGGTCCCTGGGTGGGGAGGAGGTTTCATAAATCCTAGCCAGGTCAGCCTGGAGATGGGCAACCTCCTCTCTCAGACCAGAGAGGTGCCTGCAAATAGGGCAGCATCGCAGCCTCCAGAATGTCTCCTGGAACACTGCCGCCCCACAACCATTGCACTGCACCACTCCTATCATGTCTTATTTTGTGTCCCCTCTACTGTTTCTCTGGATGCTTACTCTCTCCTCTCCTTACAACTCTCACCCTTCCTGTTCTGGGACAGCAACTTCCTATCTTCTTCAGTAGCCTCCTTCTTCCTTGCTCAGACCACCAGCAGCTGGGGGGGGGGAGTGAGCTACTTTTTCTACTTTAGGGTTGACAAAACCAATGTTTCTCTATGATCCTTTCCTCCCTACTGCCAAACAGGAAGTTCCTGTTGACAGTCAAATCCAGTGGCTATAAAAGTAAAACTGGCTTTGGGTGGGATGGAGGGTAATTAGTAAGAAAAAAGGCTAGCAACAGGAAGTTGTAATTTGACTCTACCTGCTTTTATAGTGTCTAAACCACAACTTGGTAAGCTCTCTTTCCTCCCACTGGTTTAGCAAAGTCAGCTGATACAGTACCCTTCACTGCACAGAATACACACTGACCTTCTTTCTTTTTTTCTTTTTTTTAACCCTAAATAAGTCCCCTTCTACTTCTAATAAAGTTATCTGTCTACTTAATCTTAACAGACACTGACTCCTGCTGAGATACACATTTTAAATTAAGAAAAAAATGTAGCTTCTTTTAGTTAGCTGCTTTCTGCTCTACAAGCAAGGCTAGCAACAGCCTAGAGTGAGGAATTTAAAATTTTTTGACCATTGAACTGCGCTGAACAACTGTTCAGAATACGCACAGTAATACCTTGGAATGCGCACAACAGTTTAGAATGTGCACAACAAGGATTGTGAGCAGGCTGATTTTTTTTTTTATATAGAACAAAGACTAACCATATACTATTATGTGGTTATGGTGGGAACAATCACGTAGCAACTCTACATTCTGATTGGCTAAGCAAGTCCTCTTGTGACAATATACTGGGCAATGGCCCCTTTGGGTGTTGTTATTGTTCTCAAAGTAGTCAGATCTGCGAGAGAATTTTTCATCAGGCCATGCTGCCCCACCCTCTCTCCCCCTCAGGACTTGCGACAAGGGATACCTGTGCTGCTGTCTCGATTGCCTTTTTTTTTTTTTTTTGCCAGCACTCTGTCTCACTTGATTAGTGGAGTGCTAGAGTCTCTCCTGGTTCCCTAGATGGAAGTCCTCCGAGCATGATCTCCAACAAGAAACCGAGGAGAAGAGGGGCTGCCAACATCTCTGTGCTCGCTGACGTCTGACAGTCCCTGGCTGAGATGTTTTCGTGTGATCCTAGTGCTGACACTGTTATAGTTCCAAAGGTGTGGCCTGATGAAAGAGATTATTTTGAAGATCTGCTGTTATGATAAGGTCTTAATGCAACTGTTCTAGCTTGTACTGCTCTGTCCAGAAAATGCAACTGGTCTTCTTGCTGCTATATAAATGATAGGATTTCCCCATATGGCTTGGTAAGTGCTGTATTTCAAAGAGGATTTCTTACGGTGTAATAGCTTGATTACCTGACAGTGGCTGTTAGCCATCAGGGTGTATGTGGCAGGGTTAATTAAGACCCTTTCCCATTTGATATGCAGGGAGAGTTAAATGCAAGGATCTGATCTGTCCTCTCCTTTTTTGTCTCTTGTCTGTTTGGTTGCGCAACCAAATGTTCTCGTGAGACCTAGGAACTGATCACTCTGACGGTCTCGCAATTCTCCGCCTCTCACTATCTCTCTGCCTTCACTTGGTGTTTCTGTCTTTTCTTTCCCCTTTCATATCTGCGGTTATAAAATATGTGAATCTTTGTGTGAAACTGTAAGTGACACAGCAGTTGTACAATTAACTTTTTTCCGTGGGTGAAGGCTGGAGAGAGAAAAAGGTAGAGGGGAATTTTTATTTGCAGAAAAGTACTGTGTCTGCAGTGAAACATAAAAGATGACAGCAGAAGGGGACATAAGGTCCATCGAGTCAGCCCAAGGAAGGTATCTCGGGAACTATTGTGCACCGGTGTTCTGTCCTCCTAGACACAGAGCCTTGTCCTTGCCAGTGTCATGTGTTAGTTCCCAATCCTTGTCCCAACCATGCTTAAAGCTTGATACTGACTTTGCAGCCACCACCTCGGGAGGTAATCTATTAAAAGGTTCCACCATACCCTCTCTGAGAAGTAGTACTTTTTGATGTCCCTCTTGAACACTCCACCCTTCAGTTTCCTCTTGTAGTAGAATTGCGAGGCTACAATAACGGATGGATCAACGAGGAGCTTCTTGCCCTTATGAAGGAGAGAGAGAACCTCTGGGCAAAGGCCAGGTCCTCCAGAAATAAAAATGACCTTCAGGCTTACAGGTCATCCAGAAACAGATGTACATATCTCACCAGGCAAGCAAAGGCAAACTACCACAAGAACCAGCTGCAAAACAGCTGGGGGGACGATAAGAAGTTTTGGGCGAATATACAGTAAGTAACCTCCTTGGGAAGGAAGAGAAAAAAACTCCCCCAACTGCTTAACTAAACGGACTGTCCATAACAGACCCGCAGACTATAGCTGAGTCATTTAACACTTCTTTCACAGACCTAAGCTCCGTCCTACCATGCGACTATCTGAAGCGAGAGAGCGATCAACTCAGTAACAAACCAACAAAGTATAACCACCCTAACTTCTGCTTCAGATGGGTGTCCACCAAGGTTTCAAGGTCCTACGTAATGAAAGCCTTGGGCAAGACTAGGATGGGAAGCGATGGGGTCGATATGAAGCTGGTAGCACTTGCCCTTGATGAACTGTTTAACAAATCTCTCACACTTGCCAAATTTCCTACGGTTTGGAAACAAGTTCTGGTAACCCCCATTTATAAGAGTGGGGATAGGTCCAACATTGCTAACTATAGGCCCATATCAATCCTCTCCCCTCTATCCAAAGCACTGGAAAGGATTGTGGTGGACCAAATAACCAATTACCTACATAAGTACCAGCTGCAATGTCCCCAGCAACATGGCTTCCGAAAGAATCACAGCACCGCCACCGCTCTGGCTGATTACACCAACCTTGTGCACCAAGCCCTTGATGAAGGCAAATTAACTGGGTCAGTCTTTATCGACCTGACAAAAGCCTTTGACACAGTCAGTCACCCCCTCCTCCTGGCTCAACTAAAAATCCTGGGAATGGCCTCAAACGCAGTAGACTGGTTCAAAGACTACCTGTTCCAAAGATCAAAAAAAGTCAAAATTGGCAAAGTCGTATCAGGATCCAAAGAGGTGTTAATGGGCATTCCCCAAGGGTCAGTTCTGGGACCCTTCCTATTTAGCTTGTTTTTGAACAGTCTTTCCAAGACTCGTAGCAGCAAACTCATCCTGTATGCAGATGATGCTGTTCTCCTCAGCAATAGCCCCCGCATTGAACATCTAGAACAGGAACTCCAGACCTCCTTCCGTAAGACTGAGGATTGGTTCAGTGCACATAGGCTACTTATCATTTATAAGAAAATAAAAACCTTGCTCCAATCCAGCACACAACTAAAGAGAAGATTCCCTGTCCTGTCCATCAAAAACAAAGCCAAGGTCACGCTTGAACAAGTTCACTCATTTAAGTATCTTTTGGGGGTCATTGATGATACCCTATCTTATGTTCCAGCATATTGATATAGTGGTCAAGGCTGTAAACTCCAAGCTCGGAGTCATATAGACACCGGAAAAACCTCACTCCAAATGCCCTCCATCTCTGTCACTAGCTCGATTTTATCCATCATAGACTATGGGTCAGTGGCTTATGGATAAGCTACAAATACTGCTGTGCAGTGGGTGGTGACTGCACTAAACAAGGCGTGTAGACTAGCCATTGGTGCAGACCGTCTTACCCACACCTGCTCTCTGTACACTCAGGCTAACTGGCTGTCTCTGGTGCACAGAATAAAATAACAAACCTGCCTACTCGGCAAGAAGGCGCTCCTGAGTATAGCTCCCCCCTGCATCTTGGATCTCTTCAGCCAAGCCATCTCAAAGTACGGGACCAGGAGTAAGGTGTTGGGCGCGCTTGCTGTTGTTTTCCGCAGAACCGCACTTGGTCAACGAACCTTTGCATATAGAACCCCTCTTTGACTCAGTGAGTACCTGGAAGTCTCACAAAGAACTACAAGCTTATTAGCCTTTAAGACTGAACTTAAAAAACACCTCCTCTCCAGGAACACCTGTGACTGTCCTAGGGGCACCTAAGTTTGCTCCACGAACCCTCCTCATAGCTGTTCTGCACTTGCCTATATCATTCACTCCTCAATGTCGCCTTCTCCCCCTCAGTTCCCCCACCTCCTTCTCTGTCTGTGCCAACCTCACCCCATATCTTCCTGACCCCCTCCTCTCCCTCCCTTCCTCCCTAATCACCCATCACCATGGCCCCCCTTTTTTTTGTTGCCACTGACTCTCCCGTTTTCTCCAGCCTTACATTGTTTCATCCCCCCCACTTTCTGCTTGACAAAGTCTTCTTCTTGACTGCGAACCTTTCTCTGCCCTCTCCTCCCACCTGCTCCTGGTTCCCCTTGACCCCGTTGGACTCCTTACTGCCAGTGATCAATGTCTCCGTAGCTACCTGCCTATGTTAATTGTTATTGCTGTATTGCATTAACTTGTTTTTTACCTTTGCTGTATATCATGTGTTTTCAGTTATTGTTTTTTTCTGACGTGGAACCTTTGTAAAAGAGCTTCTGCTCAAAGGTTGTTTCCGAATAATTAATAAATATCACACCCATGCACAAATTCTTTCCTGCATTGGTGGCTAAGTGGACCCAGATTGACTCCAAGCCCCCCCCCCCCCCAAGCCTTGGTGCTTTCACCTCCGTTGCTTCAATGCCCTCCTCACATGGAGGGCAACCCACCCCTGCCACTCCCCACCTCTCTGTCCCTTCTAAACAATGTGTAGCCTGGGATGGCCAGGTCCCATTCGTTGTTGTCCGTGGGCCAGCTTTCAGTAATAGCTACCAGATCAACCTTTGTGTCTGCCACTAGAGCCTGCCTGGAGGTCACTGATCTTGTTGCCCAGGCTCCGAGCATTGAGGCAGACTCCTCGCCATGAGCTAACATCATGATTCTTGTTGGGCGATTTTGTTTCCCTTTTTCCTGCTGATGATCCCTTGTGTCGTTTTTTGATGCTGGCCCTTTGTTGTATGCTTTATTTGTCCTAATGTGATTGGTGTACTTGTGTTTGCTCTCCGTTTTCCTGTTGGGGGAAGGGAGGGTTTGGCAAGGCACACTACCTGTTTCCATGCCTTAGTCTCCCCTCTGATTAGTTTAAATGGGCCAAGTATAGTTCCATCTTCTGAGCCTGTGCTCTTGTTCCCTCTTGTGTGAGGTGAAGTCCGTCCCCCAGGATCCTATAAAATGCAAGCCTCTTCTCTGGCACCAGCTCTTCAACCAGTTGTTGAATTTGTCTATTTCCCCAAGTCTGATTCTTTCCATGCTGCCATCTTTACCCCATACAGGCAAGACTTCTGAGAAGGCTGCTATGGTTGCAGTTGTTGAAAGCCTATCTCCCAGCTTCTCGGTGCTCCGTTTTGCATCCTTAACCGTATGGTCATTAAGATCATTTGTTCCAAGTGATCCCTAAAAGAAGAGTCCTGCTCCCTTTTTACCTTGAATCATTTTCCTGAGTCTGACAGGGAGCAGCTGTTCGAGAGATGGCTTCTCCTTGCAATTTGAGCAGCTTTGTGTGAACAGCTGATACTCTGTGTCATAGACATGTTGGCTGCCGAGATATCTTGTCAGAAAGTGCAGCCGCACCACTGTCCAGCGTGTGAAGCCCAAGTCAAAACACTGTAACTTACATCACTGTTATTCAGGCAACATCTCGGCATTGTTTTTTTGTTTTTTTTTCCTTCGCTCCCAGCTCTGATGAAACTGCTTCTCATATAGTTTAGTAACAGATCGAGACACTGAGAAACATCCAACCAGCACACAAGGCTCGTTTGGTTCATTTATTGGCACAGGATACAAAGCCAGAGTTCTGCACACCCCATTTCAAAAACTACCTGCTCTTTAAAAATATCCATTGTGATAACAGGAACAGCAATATTTTTTGATATGTTACATAGATACATAGACAGTGTCGGCAGATAAGGGCCTATGGCCCACCCAGTCTGCCCATTTGAGCTTGTAAGTTCAGTTTATGTTTTCCTAGAAGTCTGTTGCCCCTTACCCCTGACCTCCAGAATTCCTTTATGTTGCTGTTACTGATGTCACTAGCAAAGGTACCTTTTTTATCTTGTCATTTTGACCCCCACTCCTTTTGTAGGCACCATCTAGGGTGTGCAGAGACCTGGTTTCAAGGTCCACGTCAGGGGATACAGGAGAGTGATCTCAGCTGCTCACTGAGAGGATCTTTGCATTTTTATGGCTGTGACCACTCTGGGTGGGGTTAACCAGTAGTCAGTTTTGGGAAGGATGGTTTGTGGCAAAGAGGCATGAACGAGAAAAAAAAAAACTCTCCTCTGGATGCAGAAGCTATTGTCCCTCAGAAATCTGTGGCGTCCAACTTTGAAAGCCTGAACAGTACCAGATTCTACAACCTCACTGGGTAGGCTGGAGTATTGTGTCACGTTCTGGAGGCTGCAACTCAGAAAGGACATAGACAGGGTGGAGGCAGTCCAGAGGAGGGCAGCTAAAATGGGGCAAGGGTTGCACCAAAAACCCTGCAAGGAAAGACTGAGGCATTTCAAAATGTACATCCTGAAAGAGAGGAGCGTGAGAAGGGCCATGATACAGCACTACAAGTACCTCATGGGTTAACAGGATGCAGGAGGGAAGGCTCTTTCAAATGAGGAAGAGCACCCGAACCAGAGGGCATGTGATGAACTGGGGCGGGGGGGTATTTAAGAGGGATATGAGGAAGTACTATTTCACTGAAAGAGTGTTAGATGCCTAGAACAGGCTGCCAGTGGAAGTGGTGGAGGCAAAAACAGTAAGGGGCTTCAAGCATGCG
The DNA here is from genome assembly GCA_016271365.2 of Neoceratodus forsteri. Classification (NCBI taxonomy): domain Eukaryota; kingdom Metazoa; phylum Chordata; order Ceratodontiformes; family Ceratodontidae; genus Neoceratodus; species Neoceratodus forsteri. The sequence goes on along the minus strand of CM028135.1, from coordinate 1,101,012,452 downwards.
TGGGATAGACATAGGGGAGTATTAGTAAAGAGGCAGGGAGGGTTAGCGGAGATCAGTCAGTCTGTGGAGACAGACTTGGAAGGGACTTTTAGGGGGGACAGCGTGGGACAAGTGGTCATTTCTCTGCCAATAGATTCTGTTTCAGTGCTTCTGTTCCACTTGGTAACCACCTTCTGTGTGAAGTAATGTTTCCCCATATCCTCCCCCTCTACACACACAGTGTGAGGGCATGCTGTCCAGTTCTGCTTGCAGTCACCAGCTGAGACACGCGTGCATACCCTACCCTGTCTAGTCCCTGTATACTCAGGAAAACATGATCAGGTCCCCTCTTAGCTATTCTCTTTTCTAGGCTGAATAATTTGAGTATTCCCATTCTTTACTCACAGCCCTTGCCTCATAACCCACAGATCCACTTGGTGGCACTGTGCCGGAAGCTCTGGTACTCTTGGACACAGTACTGCAGGTGTCATTTAAGAAAGGTCTTGTGAGGGCCGAGCCGCCAGTGCAGTGGTTGGATTTCCGCTTCTGATGTTGGCAACCCAGGTTTGGGAACGGACCTGGGAAGCTATAGGGCCGGCCGGGTAGAAGGGTAGAGGTCCCGCAGGGCTGCTCTCCTTCTCCAGGGGGAGGGTTGCGTGCATATCCGGTGCTTGGAGACTCCTGGCGGAGTCTGGGAGTAACACCAGCTGCCGATGCCTAGTTCCAGAGGGGCGGGGTGGACGCTGGCGTCATTGCATGTCCCCACCCCTGAGCAAGCCCACAAAATAGCTCGCAAGCCACCATGGATGACGCGCGCCTGGCACCGGAGCCTCAATAGTCACAGCCTCAATAGTCAGCCTCTTCCCGACCTAATCCAAGTGCCGATGTGCCTTCCAGCCCTGAACCCCGCCCTGGAGGGGGGGGAGCCAGGAAGGCCTCGCCTTTCCTGTCGGAGATGGACTGGATCCGGGCATCAGCCCCACATCAAGGGTATCTGTTGGGGGAGGACTGTGGCAGGGCACGAGTGTGCAGGACTAGCCGATGGTTAGGTGGCCCATGAAGAAAAAAGAGGGTTGGGGTGGCCTTTAACCTGCTTCTTACCCTCTCACCCTATGTATCCCTGCTTTACATCTGATCTTTTCACACACTGCCTGTCTGGCTTCAGCTTACTGTCTGCAGTTACCCCAAGCCCCTTTTCGCGTAGCCTGCCTGGCTTTAGCTTACTGTCCACAATTACCCTGGGCTATTGTTCACACAGCCTGTCTGGCTTCAACTTGAAGACTCGTGAGAGTCTAGGCGTTAGTGAATTGTTATATGCAGAAGTTCCTGTTTGCATACCGATTGGAAAAATATATATAAAAAAGGCTTAAAATGCAATAAATTGCAGTTTACTGCACTTGGTGATGTTCTTTGTGGACTATGCCTTTTTGTATTTGAACAGCTAACATTCAGTGCAGGCTTTTGTTGCACACTTTATTCTTCGTTGACAGTCTGTTTATGTGGAGGTTAGCCATGTCTCCTTAACTGCTGCACGGCTGTGTTATTTCCATTTGACTTCGCGATGTTCTTTTTTTGATTTGGCTTCTTTTCACACAGCCTCCCTGGCTTCAACTTACTGTCCACAATTACACCGAGTTCCTGTTCGCACAGCCTGCCTGGCTACACCTTACTGTCCCCAGTCACCCTGAGCTTCTTTTCACTAAGCCTGCCTGGCTACACCTTGCTGTCCACAATTACCCTGGGTTTCTTTTCCCACAGCCTGCCTGGCTTCAGCTTACTGACCCAGTTATCCCAAACTCCTTTTCACTCAGCCTGCCTTGCCTCAGATTACTGTCCACAATTACCCAAAGCTCCTTTTCAGACAGCCTTCCTGACTTTAGCTTAGTGTCCACAGTTACAGCGAGTTAATTTTCACACAGCCAGTCTGACTTTCACTTACTGTCTCCAGTTCCCCGAGCTCCTTTTCACATAGCCTGCCTGGCTTCAGTCTGCTGTCCACAGTTACCCCGAGCTCCTGTTCACACAGCCCACCTGACTTCAGCTTACTGTCCACAGTTCCCCTAACCTCATTTTCACACAGCCTGCCTGGCTTCAGGTTACTGCCACAGTTAGCCCACAGCCTGCCTGGCTTCAACTTACTGTCCCTATTTATCCCAAGCTCCTGTTCACATATAGCCTGACTGGCTTCGGCTTACTGTCCCCAGTTACCCCAAGCTCCTGTTCACACAGCCTGCCTGGCTTCAGCTTACTGTCCCCAGTTACCCCAAGCTCCTTTTCACACTGCCTGCCTAGCTCCAGCTTACTGTCCCCAGTTACCCCAAGCTCCTGTTCACATATAGCCTGCCTGGCTTCAGCTTACTGTCCCCGGTTACCCCAAGCTCCTTTTCACACTGCCTGCCTGGCTCCAGCTTACTGTCCCCAGTCACCCCAAGCTCCTGTTCACGTAGCCTGCCTGTCTTCAGCTTACTGTCCCCAGTTACCCCAAGCTCCTGTTCACACAGCCTGCCTGGCTTCAGGTTACTGTCCCCAGTTAACTTGAGCTCCTGTACACACAGCCTGCCTGGCTTCAGCTTACTGTCTCAAGTTACCCCAAGCTCCTTTTCACACTGCCTGCCTGGCTTCAGCTTACTGTCCCCAGTTACCCCAAGCTTCTGTTTACACAGCCTGCCTGGCTTCAGCTCACTGTCCCCAGTTACCCCAACCTCCTTTTTACACTGCCTGCCTGGCTCCATATTACTGTCTCCAGTTACCCCAAGCTCATGTTCACAAACAGCCTGCCTGTCTTCAGCATACTGTCCCCAGTTACCCTACGCTCCTGTTCACTCAGCCTGCCTGGCCTCAGCTTACAGTCCATAATTACCTGGATCTCCTTTTCGCACTGCCTGCCTGGCTTCTGCTTACAGTCCACAATTACCTGGATCTTCTTTTCACACTGCCTGCCTGGCTTCTGCTTACAGTCCACAATTATCTGGATCTCGTTTTCACACTGCCTGCCTGGCTCCAGCTTACTGTCCCCAGTTACCCCACGCTCCTGTTCACTCAGCCTGCCTGGCTTCTGCTTACAGTCCACAATTACCTGGATCTCCTTTTCGCACTGCCTGCCTGGCTTCTGCTTACAGTCCACAATTACCTGGATCTTCTTTTCACACTGCCTGCCTGGCTTCTGCTTACAGTCCACAATTATCTGGATCTCGTTTTCACACTGCCTGCTTGGCTCCAGCTTACTGTCCCCAGTTACCCCACGCTCCTGTTCACTCAGCCTGCCTGGCTTCTGCTTACAGTACACAATTACCTGGATCTTCTTTTCACATTGCCTGCCTGGCTTCTGCTTACAGTCCACAATTACCTGGATCTGCTGTTCATGCAGCCTGCCTGGCTTCAGCTTACTGTCCACAATTACCTGAATCTCCTTTTCACACCACCTGCCTGGCTGCAGCTTACTGTCCACAAATACTTTGATCTGCTTTTCACATAGCCTGCCTTACTCCAGCTTACTGTCCCCAGTTTCCCGCCTCATTGCTCCTTTTCCTCTGTTAGGTTATCCACTGTTGCCCCAACAGTGTGTACATGTGTCGTACATTCCTCGCTGCAAGATGCAGTGCCATGCATATCATTGCATTAAATCTGATCCCCCATTTAACAGCCCACACCCTTAATGTGTGCTCTCCCCGCCATAGTATATCCCACTCCTCTTACCAATTTAGTGCCATACTGCAGATTTGTGTATTTACAACTTTTGGCCAGGAAATGCACAGTGAGCTGACTCTTGTTTCCAGGTGTGCCCCAGGAGCGCATGGAGGGTAAGTGACAATGCTGAGCTTCACACAGCATGCAAGTGGTAGCTATGAGATTCAAACCCAGGCCTGCTGGGCCTCCAGATTCACAGCTCCACACTATAACATGTTGGCTTTAGTGCCTCTTGTATGTCAGCCCTAAAAATAAAAGTTATGAAATTGAAGTTCCAATTCAGCTACTACGTTATTTGAACAGAAGACTGTGTATACACATACAAAAAAACAAACCGAGTGAAATGCACCGCATACTGTAGTGTGTCCTAGATTAATGCAGACTAGCCTGAAGGAGCTGCTGTGGCTTCCAGTGGCACTCCACGGTGCCAGACACCTCACAAACTTTTTTCAAAAGTTAAGACAGCAAAACAGACACGTTCTGCCCTGCTAGCAAATAATGGTGTTGTGTGAACATTCAAGTATTCTGCCTTCTAATGGAATTTGTTTCCTTTTGTAGTTTAAGTGTTGTGGCGCTGAGGGTTATGAAGACTGGGAAAAAAACCTGTACCACAATTGTTCTTCAAGAGGACCGCTAGCCTGTGGAGCACCTTATACATGTTGTATATACAGTAAGGTATAGTATATCATTGTTTATGTCAAGATTATTGTATGTCGATAGCAGTAAGTGACATCTGGTGTTGCGTAGAGCTTCAGCCGGTGTGGGTGACCATACTTTGGCTGGCTCTGTCCAGAGAGTCGCCACTGAGTGGTGGGGCCCAGAAAGTGGGAAAATAGCACCCGAGCTGGCCTGACCAAATGACAGCTGCCATGTCCCCCCGAACTGGCCTGACCAGATGGCAGCTGCCATGTCCCCCCCCGAGCTGGCCTGACCAGATGGCAGCTGCCATGTCCCCCTGAGCTGGCCTGACCAGATGACAGCTGCCATGTCCCCCCGAGCTGGCCTGACCAGATGGCAGCTGCCATGTCCCCCCGAGCTGGCTTGACCAGATGGCAGCTGCCATGTCCCCCCCGAACTGGCCTGACCAGATGACAGCTGCCATGTCCCCCCGAACTGGCCTGACCAGATGACAGCTGCCATGTCCCCCCGAACTGGTCTGACCAGATGGCAGCTGCCATGTCCCCCCGAACTGGCCTGACCAGATGACAGCTGCCATGTCCCCCCAAACTGGTCTGACCAGATGGCAGCTGCCATGTCCCCCCGAGCTGGCCTGACCAGATGGCAGCTGCCATGTCCCCCCGAGCTGGCTTGACCAGATGGCAGCTGCCATGTCCCCGAGCTGGCCTGACCAGATGACAGCCATGTCCCCGAGCTGGCCTGACCAGATGACAGCTGCCATGTCCCCCCCGAACTGGCCAGACCAGATGACAGCTGCCATGTCCCCCCGAGCTGGCCTGACCAGATGACAGCTGCCATGTCCCCCCGAGCTGGCCTGACCAGATGACAGCTGCCATGTTCCCCCCCATGCCAACAGTCCCTCAAGTGCAACATCACTGCTTCCCCAGCCCTGCAAGCCTTGGAGGACCCCCCTCTCTGGGACCTGTCACTCCCTTCACTATGGTCATTGGGGGCCCCCTGCCAGGGATAAGCTGGACCCTCAGAGGATGAGGGGATAGCCTGGTGAGCCAGATAGTAGTGATTGGCAGTCGAGAGTGAGACTGACCGAATGAATGAATGGGACACTGTGAAGACCTGGAAGAATGGCAGGTCAGGGGGAGTGGGGAAGGGGAAGGGTAAAAAAAAAATTTTATTTTTAAAATATTCCTGCTTCTGTATATTTTCAAGCCAAAGGCAAATGTGAATGCTATATGTGTTCCATAAAGGGACGTTCAGCTGTAGTTCAGGAAGCTGGTACATGGGGATTGACACTTTTTTTTTTTTGATAAATCCTGATGTAATTTTTAGCCAATCAAGACTGTTTATTTGTAAATATTCCAGGTACTTTTTATGTTGTCTTGCACACGGTGCAGATAATATTGTGGTTGCTTCAGTGGAGAAGTGGGTTTTGGAGGTGCGGTTCTGTTGTAGCCTATGGCGCCACTGCTTTTTGAGGCTAGGCTCTGTGGCGCCAATGGCATAGCATGCTGTCTATGACAGCAGTTAAGAAATGTTTCCACCACCTTGAGAGAAATAAGCCGCATCAGTCAGGGAGTGCCACAGAGTGGTCCCTGATTGCAGCAGCCAATCACTGCTTGCCTAGTCTGGTCAAGCAACATGGTGGCGGCTTCCCCGTCAGCTTCTCACAGTCCCCACAGAAGCTGAGGGTCAGCCGCTGCCTTTTACAGTCCTTCTGAAAGCCGAGGGTGGGTGCCCAATCCCCCTGTCGACTGGGGTGCCCAATTTCCGTCGGCATGATGTCCCCCCCCCCCATTTCTTGTGTACGAAAGGGTGCCCAGTCCCCTTGGCTCATGCGACCCCCACTCACCGACAGGTGCCCAATCCTCCTGTCGGCATGCCCCTCTAGGTGGTTTCCAGCGGGGTGCCCAGTCCCGTTGGCATAATGTACCCCATGTCTTGTGTGACAAGGGGTGCCCAGTCCCCTCAGCTCATGGGACCCCCCCAACTCTGAAAGCCGGTGGGTGCCCAATCCCCCTGTCGAAGGTGGTGCCCAATTTCGTCGGCATGTCCCCCATTTCTGTGTGCCGAAGGGTGCCCAGTCCCCTTGGCTCATGCGCCCCCACTCACCGACAGGGGTGCCCAATCCTCCTGTCGGCATGCCCCTCCCTAAGGTAGTTTGCCAGCGGAGGTGCCCAGTCCCCGTTGGCATAATCTACCCCATGTCTTGTGTGACAAGGGGTGCCCAGTCCCCTCAGCTCATGGGACCCCCCACTCTGTATGGCCGTCAGGGTGCCCAATCCTGTCGGCCACAGCCCCCCTAAAATATTTCAGGTGGCACACTGGGAACCCACCTCAGTGTGCCAAATGCCCTCGTAAAAAAAAAAAAAAAAGTCCGCGATGTTTTGTTTTTTAACCTGTAAAACAGAAAATGGTCCCTCGTTGAGTCTGGCGGCCCAACCTGCGCCCCCCCCTCTGCGCACCCTGCCTCCCCACTCCCCCTCACCCCATACTTGCCTCTGGAGCCCAGCGCGACGATCTTCGGTGGACCGGGAACACGTCTGTACTCTTCAAAGCTGACCGCAAACTGAAGAAATGCTGGTAAGCTGTATAGTGGCATAAATGGGTTTTTTTTTTTTTTTTCAACTTATGTGGATATCTCGGCCATTTTGTTTTACTTTTTGCCCCAAATTTTCAGCATGGGGTTTCTGGGACCCCTCCTCATGAATTCAGTCACTGTCATGGCGTTATTCGGTCCCGAAGGTGATTTTGTGGTCACTGTGGGAATCACCTTTGGGACACAAATATGAAATAATGTTATATTCATGAGATGGCCTCAAAAGCCTATGTTGCAAATTAGTGAAAAATTCAAACAATGACTGAGTTACTGCATGCGTATGCAGTTTCACGCATCAGCATCGCCAATTTGTAATATTTTCACTCCAGATTTTCAACATTGGCATTTTTCCACACCTCCTTATGAACAGTGCAGCTGTCCTTTTTCACATCCTGGCCGAAATGCGTTTTCGCACTACCGACGCAGAATAACGCACTCGCTGTGGGAAATCAGTGTTCAGGACAGCTTACGAAAATCACAGCAACACTGTTCATGAGCAGAGGTCCTAAAATGCCTATGTTGAAAACTTGGTGACAAAAGTCCATAAAATGACTATGTTACAAGCGTGCGTTGCGCAGTTTCCACATGTGCTCATAACTTCGACAATTTGTAATATTTTCACTCAACATTTTCAACATTGTCAATTTTGCACACATCCTTATGAATAGTACCGCTGTCGTTTTTCAGATTGATGCTCGAAAGGTGTTTTCGCACAAGTGGTGCACTATGGCGCAGTCACTGTGGGAAATCAACGATCAGGACAGATGAAGAAAATTATAGTGACAGTGGTCATGAGCAGAGGTCCCAAAATGCCTGTGTTGAAAATTTGGTGAAATAATTCCACTAAATGACTCTGTTCCGAGTGTGCATTGCACAGTTTCTATGTATGCTCGTAAATTCACGCATTTTTAATATTTTCACTCAAGATTTTCAACACTGCCATCTCTTCACACCCACCTATGAATGGTACAGCTGTAATTTTTCACATCCTGCCCGAATGGTGTTTTCCCACATCTGGCACAGAATGGCATGGTCTCTGTGAGAAATCAACGTTCAGGACAGATTAACAAAATCACAGTGCCACTATTTATGAGCAGAGGTCCAAAACAATTTCATTAGGTGGGGGTCACAAAAATGCCGTGTTGCAAATCTGTAGTGCAAATACCAACAAACGGCCGAGGCGTTAGGGTTTCTAACCATAACGTCCCGTCCTGTACAGACTGACAGGTGTCAGGGGTGTATCTTATCATTGCCGGCTGTCATGCTCACGTCATACCATCCCCCCCACCCTCAAGCCACTGACAGGCATTGAGGTGTGCCTTGGACTCTTCAGCCCCACTGTTCATCCCGTTCGCCTATGCTGCACTCATTTCAGCGTATGTAGTTATGAAATGGGGTGACTGTGAAGGCGAACACCCCAAGGCACACCTCAGCACTTGTCGGTGTCTGCAGAATAGGGTGAGGTAAAAAGCCACGACCGTTATGGCCGAGTGGGGCGAGCGTGGGCCGAGGACCCCAAGGCACAACGTGACATTTGTCTCACTGCGGGGTAGGGTGAGCTGAAATGCCATGAACATTACGACCGATGCCCAAAGGCACACCTCAGTGCCTGTCAGTCTCTGTAGGGTGATGTGGGGTTTAGCGTCACTTTCATACTTCACTGCCATTCCTGTTATGCATCTGTTCAGCTCCTGCGCTACCAATGCCAATGTCAGCAAGACAACATTCGGCATTCACAAATGCTTGTTTTTAACTTGGTAGTGAGGGTTTTAGCTGCCCTGAAGGTGCGCTTTTCCCTTTCTGTGCTGCCACCCCCGGCCTGTTCACTCTCAGAGCAGGTCTGCTCTTGGCATAACGGTCCAAGAATTTGACAGCCTCTTGCACTGTTCTGGGATCTCGGTCCTCCAGCCAGGTTTTCAGCTCTGTTGAGCATGCCCCAAAAAAACTGCTCTAACAATATAGCATTTTCAATTTTATCTACAGAGTTTGCTTCAGTTTCTTCCCACCAACGTTTTAAACATTGATGTTGTTTCGTGGCTAGCTGCTTGTAGCTCATGTCAGGGCTTCTTCTGAGCTTACAGAATTTAGCTCTGTTTGCTTCTGCAGTTAAATCGTACTTTTTTTAAGAGTGCAGCTTTAAGTTTGCTGTAATCATTACTGTCCTCATTGTCCATTTGACCCAATGCATCCCAAGCTTTCCCGGCAAGTAGCGGGGATAGCTGGAAGCTCCAGAACCCTCTATGAATTTCTGCCTGAATGCAGACTTTTTCAAAGGAATTTAAAAAGGTGTCCATATTCTTCCCCTTTTTAAATTCAGCTATCAATCTAGAATTTAATTTGTAACCCAGTCCTGTAGTTCGAGTTAAACCCAAGCCACTTACCTGCTCTGGTGCTGGTGGTTTGAGTTGTAGCTTCTCCAGTTCATGTTGCCTCTGGCGCTCACGCTCTTCTTGGTCAGCCTCTTGCTATGCTCACTCCCTCTTCTCATCTGTGGCTTGCTGTCTTGCTCACTTTTCTCCTCTGAGGCTCGTGTCTCTTGCTCCACTTCTCGACGTTCTTGCTCAGCCTCTCTCTGGAACTCCAGCTCCATTCTGCGCAGCTCAGTCTGCAGCCCGATTGCTTCTGGCTCCAGAATGCTGGTGACCTTCCCCTGCTGCTGTGGCCCTTGGCTTGCACTGGCCCTGCTGTCCTCCTCATCGGATCTGGACACTGCACTGGCCGCTGGCCCCTCCACGCCCAAGGTTTGATCCTTTGCAGTCGTGGACTGTGACGTAACACTCTGCACATCAGCAGCCATCAGAGCATCCACGAGGTTCTGCTCGGTGGCTCTTCCCTCGTGCAGGACTCCTCTCTCTTTGCACAGCTGCTTCAGGTAGTCTGCAGTGTGCTCACTGTACCTGGAAGCCATCTTTTTCCCTGACGACGGCTACTCTGATTTGCACTTTGAAAAAAAAAAATAAAACGGGTAGGAACTTTGACTGTAAGCAAATTGATATAGTTTTGTTTCTTTAAAAAAAATCACTGCCTTCTTTTGCAAGTGAGCTGCACAGTATTAAGCTGACACACTGAACCGTTAAAGCTTGTGTTACCAATATTTTATCGCACCGCTGTCAACCAAATCTGTCACAAATGCACTCAGCAGGTCAGGCCCTCTGCTCCCACAGTGCCAACCTCAGAGCACAATAGTGTGAATAGGTAACAGCTTTTGGGTCCGAATCAGCTTTAGTCTCAAGTTCTGGGGGGATTCAAACTGTGAACCTTATGCTAGCATACCCAAATGTACAGACTGAGATGATATTCTCTTCGGGGGGATGCAATGTATCTTCCGCCTAAAGGCACCTAACTAGGTATCCAAAATGATCCCTTAAAACTCTGTAAAGAGATCTTAGGTATATTCTTACCTGTTACCAAGCTTAGTAACACCATCAAGCCCTTGAACAGTTGTCAGATTAAAGATACAGGCACTCCACATGCAAAAAGAAAAACTGGGAAGACGAGGCAGTATCTTGGAAAAAAAATTGTATTTTACTAAAAATTGTAGAATAAGTAATATTAAACAGAGCACGATAGATCATACAGCTTACAATTTTATAAAACAAAAAGGAAGTTTCAGAACAACACTCCTACCACAAAAGACGTAATTGCTTTCTATTACCTTTCTAAGTGCATTTTAAGTTAGGTCAGAGAAGTTTGTTTCTTCAGAGCCCCAAAAAAGATATGTCCATCATTTCAGATACACTGATACATTTTCAACTCTGTTTCCACACCCACTTGATAAGTCATCTAGCTCCTCCTTTTAGAATATAAAATTACAAACATGATTTCCTACCAGGAGGTATGTTAAATAATGTGACATCAGAAGAAAAAAGACATTTCCTGTCTATAACTCCTTAATTAACCATTTTACCTTTGAACTTAGCAATACCAGCATTTGTCATTTAGGTGTTAAACTTGATAGGAACAGTCAAATTACCCTTTCTTTCCTGACGTCATAAACTTTAAATTTTGTTTCCACTTCAAAAGCCTGAGCATGTCATAAAAGGTAATAAAATGCCCACTGGAAGGAAGGTAGTAAATTAACAGGTTCCCCTGGTCAGTTTTAATTACATCTTGTTGTTTCAGCTGCTGACACCTTGTAATTCAAAAGCCAGATCTCTCACAGACTGACATTTCGTACACTGACCATTTATTTATAATACCAATATCCTACAATAATCATAAGCAGCTGGCCAAGCGTCACACTAAGGACCTTAGGAAAATGCACCGTTAGTTTCCTTTGCTCCAAAGCAGGAGGGATACGCTGTTTCCAAACAGTGTCTCTCTAAATGGTTGGCCAATAGTATTATTACCTTTTGTTACAACAGAGCCTTTCCAGGCCGGGTGAAGGGTCATTCTAATAGGGGCACGGTGGCTTCGGCCGCATGCTTCAAAGGCGTCTCAGCTGCAGAGATTTGCGCTGCTGCTACTTGGACTTCTATCCATGCCTTTACCAAGCACTATAACTTGGATGTTGCCTCATGCCGCAGAGAGGGGTTTGGCCTGGCTGGCGGTCTTGCAGGGCATCTTGTCATAAAACATTTCCTGCCAGGCCTTTAGTAGACAGTTTTTTTGTTATGTCCTCCTCCCTGGCTTCTTTGTTCAGAACTACTTGGGTCTCAGTCCTGTCAGTTAGTACCTACTGCAAGAGCCCTCATGAAGTAAGATAGTACAGTTACGTAAGAACTTACCGCAACAGTAGGTCTTCGAAAGAGGCTGTTGCAGTAGGTATTGCTTTCCCTCCCTCCTTCCCCCTGAGTTTTTTCTCTCCTGTTTTAGGGGCTTTTTCTCTTTCTCCTGTCATGCCTCAAGGGCCTCCAGTGAGAAACTGGAGGCGGGCGTGGGACCGCCTTTATCTAACTCATGCTGATGTCAGTCAGCTGAATGGGGGCGGTCCCCGCCAGGGACTGCTAGCTAGAAGATTTTCCGTGGGGTCCTGATGCCTGCCGGCTTAGTCCTATCAGTTAGTACCTACTGCAAGAGCCTCGCTCGAAGATCTACTGTTATGGTAAGTTCATGTGCAACTGTGCTTTCCAGTGGGACCAATGCACGGATGACCTGGACCCAGCTGGTCATGGTCTCTGACTCCGTCTGAGTTCTGTCCTGATGGAAAGAGTTGGCCAACCTCTTTCGGGGGGGAGGGGGTCCATTTGCTATCCCAACCTCTTGCCAGATTCTGACATTTGGATCTCACCTGGGGAGCCCACTTGGGTGCTCGCCAGACTCGGGGCATTTGGACGGACATGGAACAAGGTCTCCACATCAATGTCCTGGAGATGCTGGCCATCGTGTATGCTCTTCAGGCCTTCCAGACTCATCTCCCGGGTCTGCTCTTAGTGGAGACAGACAACATGTGTGGTTTCTTACATAAACAAGCAGGAGGGAACGCATTCTTACCCCCGAGCAGGGAGGCGATTAGGGTTTGGTACTGAGCCATCGATCACGGTCTGGAGCTCGCCACCATCCATATTTCAGGCATCCAAAAAGGCCTGGTGGACAGCTTAAGCTGCTCCCGCTCCAGGACTCACAAGTGGGAACTTCTGACCCCAATAATCTTTGACAGGTGGGGGCGTCCAGAGCGGGACCTTTTGCGTTCCCACTCGACACAAAACTGACTTTTCTAATCGCTCAGTCTCGGGCCGGGAATTTTCTGGTGAGATGCATTGTCCCTCTCCTGGAAGGGTAGGTTTCTCTATGCCTTCCCTTCCTTCCCACTCCTTTAGCGGGTACTGCTCAAGCTTCAGATGGAGGGGTCAGAGATGATTCTCCTAGCTCCCTTCTGGCCTTGTCATATCTGGTTCCCCGTGCTGCAACAGCTGGTGGTGGAACCTCCAGTACCCTGGTCTATCCAGCTCTCAAATCTCTTCATCTCCATACGTGGCTCCTGAGGACGTAGCCATTGCCTGGTTTGGAGTCTCCCTTAGGGTTGCTGACGTACTGGTGGCTGCCCATAAGTCCTCCACCAGGGCGACCTATGCTATGAAGTGGAAGCATTTTTCCTTTTGGGCTGCTTCACGCCAGTTGGATCCTTTCAACTGCCCAGTGGATCAGGTGTTGGAGTATTTTTCTCTTCCTCTCTGATTCCAGATTGAGGTACTCCTCCATTAAAGCACATCTTTCTGCCATCTGTGCATACCATGTACCTGTCGAGGGCAGAGCTGTGGCCCAGTTCAGTGTGTCTCGCACTTTTCTGTGAGGCATTCTGCATCTCATACCTACCATTTGGGCCCCTGTCCTTCCTTGGGACCTTAATTTTGTGTTGGAGAAACTCATGTTGCCTCCTTTTGAACTGTCCGCGAGTTGTGAGCTGTGCTATCTGTCATGGAAAGCGCTCTTTTTAGTTGCTGTTACTTCTGCTCGAGGGATTTCCAAGCTTCAGATTCTCATGTGTAAGGAGTCTTATTTGTTTTTTCACAAAGATAGTTTGTCTTTGTATACTAATCCTAAGTTTCTTCCTAAGGTGGTGTCAGATTTTACTTTGAATCAATCCATCCACCTTCCTGTTTATTTTCCAGAGTACTCTAATAAGGAGGGCTTTGCTCCATACTTTGAATATGCATTGAATCTTGTGTTACTGTACACAACCGGACTAAGACTCTGAGTAAGTCTGATCAGTTGTTTATTTTGTTTGCCCCTAAGAGAGTGGACGCTACAGTGTCCATCTAAGTGGTTAGCAAATTGCGTTGTTTAGTGCTACCAAAAGTACAACAAGGAACTTCTGGGAGTTGTTAAGGGCCATTCTACCAGGGTTATGGCTGCTTCCACAGCTTGTTTCATGAATGTGTCTGCTGCCGACATCTATGCACCCGCTACTTGGAGCTCTGTCCATACCTTCACCAAACACTACAGCCTGGACATTGCCTCTAGGCGTAGGACCAATAGCCTGGACGTTCTCCAGGGCCATCTCTCTTGTGCATCTGGCTGCTGTTATCCCTCCTGCCACTGCTGTGTCCTTTGGTTACTAAAATTTCATGGGACTCAGTCCTGCCAGTGATTGCCTACTGCAAGAGCTCCCACTCAGTAAGATAGTACAGTTATGTAAGAACTTGCCATAACAGTAGATCTTCTATAGGAACTCTTGCAGCAGGCTGTAATCGCCCGCTGTCTGTCTGCCTTTCTCCTTTCCCAGGTGAGTGAGTCTTCGGCTCTTTTTTTTTCCCTTGTTTTGGCTCTCGGGGAAACTTCCTCGGTTTCTTCTTCCACTGCCCGTTACAGGTCTCTAACAGGAGAACTGAGGAGGGTGTGGGGGACCGACCACCTTTATAGGATAGGCAGATGTCAGCAGAGTGATGTCGGTGGTGGGCAGTCCCCTGTGGTACCCTGACAGCTAGAAAGGTTTCCATGTGGCCCTGGTTCCTGGTGGATTAATCCTACCAGTGATTGCCTGCTGCAAGAGCTCCTCTTGAAGATCTTTTGTTACAGTAAGCACTTGCGTAACTGTACTCTTCCACAGCACCCTCGAATGAACCCCATCAGGCCCCATAGCCTTGTCCACCCTAAGAATTTCAAGTGCTTTCCAGGCTGTCCCCACCAAAAATGGACTACTGTATTTCCTTTCCCTCAAAGCTTGTGGTGCCTTTGTGTGGCCCCTCCCCTTTCTTCTGCTGTGAAAACTGAGCAGAAGTATTGGTTTAAGATGTTTGCCTTTGCAAGATCCTCTTCTGTACTGACCCCCACCCACCACTTGAACCGTACAATCCCTATTCCCTCCCTTTGTCTTCCCTTTTAATTTCGCTAACATACCTGGACTTCAGCAAAGCTTTTGACTGTTCCACACAGGAGACTAGTCAAAAAACTGGAGAACATGGGAATCGGGCCTGAGGTAACAAACTGGGTCAGGAACTGGTTACATGGGAGAACTTGGAGTATTAGTGAATGTCACTTTATCAGAAGAGGGGAGGGTGACTAGCGGGGTCCAGTAAGGGCTTGGTTCTGGGGTCGATCCTCTTCAGCATATTCATCAGCGATATTGCCGATGAACTGAAGGGAAACGTGTGCCTGTTTGCAGATGACACCAAAATCGGCAACAGGGTGGACACACCTGAGGGATAACATAGCTTAGAAGCTGATCTCCAAAAACTGGAGAGGTGGCCCAAATCCTGGCAGCTGAATTTCAGTGTCAAAAAATGGAAGGTCATGCACCTGGGAAAACGCAACCTATGGAAAATGTACTCAGTGGGAGGAGAGCAGCTGGTGGCTACCAGGCAGGAGCGTGACCTCGGAGTGAGCATATCAGATAACCTCAAGGTCAGTAAACAATGAGAAAAGGCAGCACTAAAAGCTAGTGGCATCCTGGGATGCATAGGGAGGGGCATCACAAGCAGAAGGCATGAGGTAATCATGCCTCTGTATCAGTCCCTGGTAAGGCCTCACCTGGAGTACTGTGTCCAATTCTGGAGACCACACCTCAGGAAGGACGTACATAGGTTGGATACCATTCAAAGAACCAACAAAGATGGTGCAGGGTTTGCATCTAAAACTGTACAAGGCAAGACTAGATGACCTCAAATTATACTCCCTAGAGCAACGCAAGGATCGTGGGGACATGATTGAGACATTTAAATACCTAACAGGTAACAACAGGGTACATGTGCAGAATCTCTGCAACAGGACTAGAGGGCATGACCTTCGACTTAAGGGAGGAAAGTTCAGGAGCAATACGAGGAAATTCTTCTTCACTGACTGCGTTGTGGAACCATGGAATAGCCTGCCGGAGGGGGTGGGGGGAGCCAAGACAGTGGGTGAGTTCAAGCGGGCATGGGACAGACAATGTGGGATACTCAAACAGGTAGCTAAGTAAGGGGGAGGGGGAGGGGGAAAAAAGGGCAGACTTGATGGATCACATGGTCCCCATCTGCCAACAACGTCTGTGTTTCTATACCTACAAAATGTCTTGTCTCCTTTTGATGTTCCCCGAGCTATTATTTCCTTAGCCGGTGCTTTTGCTCTCCTCACCTCTCTCTGTTTCTCCTGAAACATTTCCCTGTCTTCTTCTTTTGGGCCACCGTGTGCCTTCTGAATGCAGCTGTTTTAGCCTTGACCTTTACTGCTGCCTCTCTTGAAAACCACAGTGATCTATCTCCTCATTCTTTTACTTACCTGCTTAACACAGAGGTTTGTCGTCTTCACAGTGCCCTCTTTCAGTCTGGCCCATTTCTCTTCTGCCTTACCCAGGTCCTCGCCACCTGTCATTTTTTTCATAAGGCATTCACTCATCTTAGTAAAATCAGCCCTTCTGAAGTCCGGGACCTTTGCTTTGTATGGTTGGTTTCTGAAGTTGTTCTTGTGTTGAGTCACACAGTACAATGGTCAGTGGTCCCAATTCGGTTTCCCACCCTGATATTTGCAGTACTGTCCCTGTTAGTAAGCACCAGGTCAAGTACTGCCCCTGGAATTCCGTCGCTTTTATGCTGTCCTTCACATAAAGCAACACTCTTCCTTCTTTGTTTCTTATCTTGCGGCTTCTGAATAGTCTGTACTCTGGTATAGCCATGTCCCAGTCATGGTTGTCCATGCACCATGATTCAGTGATGGCCACAGTATCCAGGTCAGCCTCTGCCACGATAGTCTCTAGGTCTGGGATCTTATTTCAATATTAGTAATAATAACAATAATACTAATACTAAGCAGCACAGTTTTTTTTTATTATTATTTAGTTGTTTAACCAGGTATAGCACACTAAGCTGAAAATCTTTTTACAGGAGCGACCTGGGAGCTCAAGGAGGTTAAGTGACTTGCTCAGGGTCACACAGTATGCATGTGGAAGCTGTGGGATTCAAACCCAGGTCTGGTCTGCTGGATGTCACGAGATTTGCAGCTCAGAGCCTTAGACCACTGCGCTATACTGACAGTAATACCAAGCAGCACTACTACCAAGTGTCAGTGGCTCAGTAGGTAGCACGCTCGCCTCTGAGGCCAGGAGATCAGAGGGCTGTGGGTTCAGTTCCCACATCTGGCACTTGGGTTAATATCCCAGTACTGACACTGTAGTGCAGCATGAGAGGGTGCTGCAATTTGAGGTGCCGCTCGGATGAGACGTTAAACCGAGGTCCCATCTGCCTGGATTGGTGGTAGTTCAGGTGGATGTTAAAGATCCCTTAGCATATGAAAGAGTGGAAATTTCCCGTGTCCTGGCCATTTCCTCATCCACTAAAACACCACCAACAGCTTAATCTGGTTCAAGGTCAATTGGCATTCATCTGTATCCCCTCCCGGTCGTGCCTGAAAATAGGCAGGATTTGTCTAGTGCACTTAACCCGGTCAACAAAAGCCAAAATAAAAATAAATAAATAAAATACCAGGCAGCGCAGTAATACCAAGCAGTAGTAGTGTATAATGTATGGGTAGCCCTTATTACCCACCAAAAATAAGCTGTTTACAACCTTGTAAGCCAACTGTTAGGATGTCAGACCCTTATAAGCCCTTCTCATCTATGTCATACCAGTGGGTTTACAAAACAGAATGCCAGTGTTATTCAGTATCCTACACACCCAGAATGTGATTGTTAGTCTCTGTACAATATTCAAATAACATTCCAGGTGTCACAGTTTACTGTTACTGAGTCTAGCGATCGCTGTATCTGATGGAGATTTTAACTCTGGTGCTATTTCGGCCCGCTGTTGTTCAGTCCGTGTATCTTAATAAATTGTTTTCCTACACAATCATGTGGCCATAGTGCAGATTCATTAATAAGGTAAGGCTAAATTACTTGTGTTCGGAGGGGGGTGGGTAACTTCTCATGCTGAGTCCCATACACTATAAATGACAATGCCTGATGTACGGGTGATAACCATGGTGTAATCCCCTCTCATGGTTGTTTGGGCAACGGTAAATGTCTCGAGCTGTGCTCTCGAGGTTTACTGATACCCTAGCAACTACTCGAGGTGATTACACCGTGGTTATCACCTGTACATCAGACTTTATCCTCGATGTGTCTTCTTCCCTTTGTACTTTGTTTTTTGTAACTGAGATCTGTAAACCTGCATGTAGATCTGAGTTACAAAAAATAAAGATAAAAAGAAGTTAAAAAAAAAAAAAAAATTACTGTGAACTGCTTTACCAAGGGCATGAATATCCAGAACATGTTTTCTGTTTTCTTAAACTTTAAAATTTCTGCCCTTTTTTAAGTGTGTTTACCCATTTTATAAGTGCCATAATGCACTCCAGGGCATGCATTATGTTGGGAATAATGCACTTCCTGGGTTGTTGGAGGACTCAAGCTTTGGCCTTGTGCCTCGCAGCGCACCCAGTACACCCGTGATGTGCCATGGGTTATTACTTATGTCCTAGCTTGCGATTCCCTGTTACATTTTTGGAGGTACCTTATGAATCATTCATAATCCACTTATGACCCTTAGGACAGTGACTGCAATCCTTTGGGATGACACTTGCCTCTGGCTTACAAGAGCCAGTTCACTCGGGCTAGTTTTCATTGGGCATGCAATATAATTTTTTTATTCCATTTGCTGCCAGCACACTGCCTTGACATCCCTTTTATTCCCAATAAATTATTTAAACCAGTTATTTTAAAAGATTCTGAGTTAAAACATGTTTCACCCCATTATTTAAAGTTAAGCAGTGTGTTATGTTGTGTCATACTAACAGTCCCAAAGCGTAATGAATCGCGGGCGTTTGACAAGCTTGAAACCTAACACTCGGCTTGTTACAGCACTAGAGAGAATGCAGACCTGTTTTTCAGTCCCTTATTCCATTTGTGGTAATGGAAACCTGTAGTTAATACAGTATGTGACTGCTCAGGGAGCGTGACTGCTGCCTCCACTGTCGGGTTTTAATACACAGCCTTGCTATGGTTTATTGCGGTTGAGATGCGGACAGTAATATGTCAAGTAATGGACAAAATAAGTCTCACAGTATGTGGGCCGCTGAGTGCTTCTTATTTTTTTTTAAACCCTTGTTTTTCTGCAGCTAGAAACTTCATGAAAGGTTTTTCAGCTTTTTAGGACAGTAATGATGACATCGGAGACTGCTGCTGACCACCGAAAAACAAAATCTGCATTTTATTAAGCAGCTGTCATATCCATGTGGTACATAATTCCATTTTGGCAGCCTCATTCCAGAACTGCACCCCCTAATTTCCTTGATATGGTGATTACATCTTAGCTATACTATGTTAAAGGGACAAGATCTACCCGCGTGAGAGGTCATTGCTAACCAAATAAATCTGAAACCTTAGAGTCTTGTGTGGTTTGTTGTCTTAAACAGACAGTTTCTATGCAGGGATTTACAGGAAATTAGTAAACTTTTTTTGGTGGGCTGCCTTCCTAGTTGATTGGTGGCAGTGGTATCATGACTCCAGTGACCCTCTAAACTATAAAAATTTATATATGCTGCAAAAGATGTTTCCTTTCATAGCAACAGAGCATGCCCCTGTGCTCTACAAACTCCAGAGTCACAGAAGGTCGGAGCACAGGGGTGGAGCTGAACTCTCATTTTTAGTCCCTTCCCCTCACAAAATGTGATACACTAAAATTTAAAAGAGCAGAAGTTTAACTCCGATGGAGGTCAGCTACCAGTAGGGGGCTTCGGGGAAAACACCAAAATCAGGGCTCTCTAACAGTTCGTTTGTCTCTCAGTCTGTTTAATTGGGGCATGGGTTATTTATGGAAGGGATATGCAGTGGAGGCCAGTGTGATGCATTATTTATCCTCACAGGAGCAGTTTGACCTCGGGTAACCTCACAAGCGGCATAAGCTTAAGTACATTTTCTGGGTTTCCTTTATGACAAGCCGGTATCTTTGCCTGGTTAATGCTGGCTCACTAGGGCTGTAACTACGGATTTGCTGTGAGGACACATTTATTATTCTTTTATTTATTTAAAATTTTGACAACCAGGAAAGACATCATGAGCAGAAGCTCGTTTCCAGATGCGACCCGGGGGCAGGGTTACAAAACAGAGGATAAACCAATGTAAGTTACGTGGTAGTACAGTGTACTGTAAGCAGTCAGAAACAAATGACAAAACACATGTAATACATGAAACCGCGCGTATTAACAAATATATACAGTATAATACGTAGGAATACGAAATCACACATGCCCCCACAATGCAAAGCATCATAGGCTGCATGTGCAAATCACCACAGAATATTATGCTAGTTCAACTTTAAGCAGAAATGCATGGTGCTGAAAGGCCTCTCGCGCAGTTTGCAAAGGGTGCCAACAGAAGACATACACACTTGTTTCGTCCTACCAGGACTCATCAATATGCCTCGTCTGTTTGACACCCCAGTGGAATGAACCAGCTACCCTAAGATGGTCTATCTGGGTTATGTTGTGGTGAACCCAATTAAAACAAAAAACAATTTAAATGACAGAGACCCTCTGTGCGCAAGCACTGAGGCAATGGTTACCCCAAAGGGAAATTGGCCGGGAAGCCAAGTTTTAAAGAAATACAAAATCACACATGCCCCCACAATGCAATGCAATAGTATATGTATTCACATAGGGTGTTTTTTTTGAACCAGCAGTTTACAGTAGGAGATCAGCTATAATGGGAACAGATGGGAGCCTGCTAACATCTAGACAGAGACAAATGGCAACAGGGTTCACAAGCGGCTATGGGGAAAAGGAGATGTGGCTGTGAAAGTGAAATGCGGTCAGTCCTTGACACTGCACATGCCTTGATTTGTTTTTGATGAGCGATGTTTTAATTTGTTGGTGTTGAGTGCCCGTTTGTGATGAGAGGTGGTAGCGGCAGTTGTGGAGAGTGGCCGTTACAGAACACAGAGTGTGAATATGACTTCTGGTTGTGGCGGTTCGGGATTTTTTCCCCCTTGTAGCTTTTTACCCTTCTAGTAGCTGACCGCTCTGACCCTGCCTCCCCCAAACTGGCTCCCACCTCCCCTGTACTTACTTTCCACAGGTTCCCCATGGTCCCCCGTGGGCGGGGCTGGGGAGAGGCATTCCTCCTCCCCACCAGTGAACACATCTAGATTGCGCCCAAGTGTCTAGGTGGTGTGGGTCTGGAAAGGTGTGTGGTGCGCCAGCCACCCTTGGGTCCTGCTTTGTTTATTCTGTTCCCCTGCAAGGCGAGGCGACACAGGTCGCGCATACGCGTTGAGGCACATGTACAACCCTGAACCTGCAGCTCTCCCCCCAGCCCTGTGACGCAGGTAAGTCTACGCGCGGGCATTCGGCACTTCTACCTGGTGGCAGCCAAGAGCTGAGTCAGCAGGCCTCCCCAGTCTGGGAGAGGATAGCTGCCTGGTGGCTACTGCATCCACTTCTGGCCCACCCCCACCTCCGACAACCCCTAGCAATCCAAGCTCATTCCCAAACTTGGGTCATCTGCTTGGCCTCAGCAGCACCTTAGCGCCATGGGGCCGGACAGGATGTTTTGCAGCAGTTTGTGTCCGAGAGAGTGATCTGCACGGGTATAGAGGTAAGAGTTTAAAAGGTTGGGCAATGGTGGGAGAATCGAGCGTGGTGGCAAGTGAACAGAGGCATTCTTACGCCAGTGGCAAACCGTGAAAGCATTGTGTAAGTGCTGGAAGAAGTGTCTGTGGGTGCTGGGGGCGGGGGATGACCTAGCAACGATTGAGATAAATGCTACTGTTTAGAGAAATGCATTTATTTCACTGGTCTCTGTTTTCCAGTGAGATATTTTATCTAAACCAACTGGACAGTTACTGTGACTTTTATTGCTGTAAGAGTGCATTTTCAAGTTCTTTGGGTGAGAGACTGCGACGTGAAGCTGAGCTGTTCAGGCAAACAAAGGACTTGAAAAGAACAGTTACATAAGAAGTTACCATAACCACACCTCACGCCACACCGACAACCCAGGTTCAAGAATGTACTTGGTTAGGTCGGGGGTCGGCAAGGGGAGGAAAGCTAGAGCATCCGGAGGACTGCTCTCCTCCCTTGGGGTAGGGGTGGGGATTTGCGCTGTGCACTGCTGGCCAACACGTAGCAGTGGCTGGGGGGTTGGCACAGGTGCACAGCCATGTAAAAAAGGGGTTGGACCATGTCCAGGGTGATTGGCTGCCTCCACGAAGGTGGAGACAGCCTCCCCGCCCATTGTATGGATGTGGGTGCAGGAGAAAGCAAGGTGGAAATTCCGGGACTCGACAGGACCCATGATGGCCTGATCGCCCCGGTGTGGTCCATCCCCCCCGGAACCAGATTTGATAGACTAGGGAGGGGGTACACCAGCACTCCTCGTCCTGGCCCTGCCACAGAGGGGGAATCCACGGGGGAACTCCAGAGGGATGGACATGCTGGGGGATCTTGGCCGGATGATTCACCCGTCTGAGAGAGGAGTCCTAGCCCCTGTCAGATCTGCAGCGGAGAGGTAAAAATTGTATATGGAAAAAAGTTACCGTAACAGTAGCTCTTCAAGAGAATCTCCTTTATTAGACCACGCCTTTGGAGCTATAGCCATCAGCCATATGACAACTTCTGCTAGCCGAGAGCCACCCACAGTGACATGCCACGTTTACTTGTACATAAGCGTTGGGCAACCCCCTCACTCCTGAGTTCCCTGCCAGAGATGAGCCTCGGAGGACCTCCAACCGTGGGGAACCAGAAGATGGTACCAGCAACAGGCATACAAGGAGAGGCATGGGTCTGGATACAGGATGCATGGAGTAGATTTTAGGCATAGTATTTGATGTAACCCTCACTGAAGCAAAAGGGGAAGGAGAGAGAGGGTACGGCATGGCTTAGTGGAGGAGGTGCTCTGTGAGATCTGCTGTTATGGTAAGTCCTTACGTAACTGTTTTATCTTCTTCGAGAATATCTCATCAATAAGGCCACACCTTTGGAACAATCCCCAAGCAGTCCCAAGTAAAAAAAAAAAAACTCGCAGGATGGAACAGTCTGATTATAGAATCAGGACAGAAAGCCTTGAAGTGCAGCAAGTCCAAAGCCAGCACATCTGAGACACTCTGTCCAGACTGTAATATTTAGTGAGACTGGACAGTGCTCCAGGTAGCTGCAGCACAGACGTCAGCAGCAGGAACATTTTTGAAACCGGCAGCAGAAGTGGCCATACCCCTTTTGGAGTGATCCCAGACAAGACCAGGAAGTTCTTTACCATACTTCCTGTAACAGAACATAACACAGTGTGCCAGCCATTTGTATAAGCACTGTTTAGACAAAGGGGCGTCCTCTTTCCCAGGGATGAACGAAACCAAAAGCTGAGAGGACTTTCTGCAGTCCTCGGTGAGAGTAGTATAGTATTGTAGTATTCTGTGTACATCCAAAACATGGAGCAGCGCCTCACCCTGGTTGGCATGCTTAGGGTAATGAACAGGAAGGTGTATTTTTTGATTCAGTGTAAATGGAGGTACCATCTTCAGTAGAAACTTAGGATTTGTGTATAACGAGACTCTGTCTTTGTGAAAAATCAAAGACGGAAGCTCCGCATTGGCACCTGAGGCTTGGAAATCCTTTGACAGGAAACGTAGGCTACAACTCACGGCCATCTCCAAAGGAGCCGGTGTCAGTTTCTCCAGCACAAAATTTAAATCCCAAGGCAGGACTGGATTATGGACGAGGTTTTATATGAAGAATACCTCTCAGAAACTTACGGGGCATCTCTAACTGGGCAGCCGAACGACCATCCATCAGCAGAGGCATGGAAAGCTGATGTAGAGCCAGATACACTTTAAGTGAGGAATCCTGCTGGCCAGAGTCAGACAAGGACAGCAAGTATTCCAACACAGCATTTACAGGATATATAAAAGGGTCCAAATTCCAGGAAGCAGTCCACAAAGTGAAATGTTTCCATTTCAAAGAATAAATATGTCGGAACTTCCGGTTCAGCCTTCACCTCATGTCCTCATATCTGCTCCATACCCCTCTTACATTAATCTTCAGCAGTCGTCCTGATTGACAGCTACAATCTTAACAATTCACTAACTAAAAAGAATCTTGCTGTTATGCCGTCCAAATATAGGCAAAAATACACTCTGTTGGAGTTTCTAAAACCTACAAACTCAGTTTTTAGTTTTTGTTGACCGGGTAATTGCACTAGACAATTTCTTGCTTATTTTCAGGCACGACCTGGGGGAAGGGGATACAGATGAATGCCAACTGACCTTGAACCAGATTAAGCTGTAGGTGGTATTTTAGTGAATGACGAGGAAGGCACCAAACCTTTTACAGTTACTTCCAAATGCCTATTTCATGAACTGGGCAAATTGAACAATACCATGTCAAAATTAGAAAAGGCGGTCACAGACACTACTCATGGGGCTGCAGGTGATTGTGCAAGGGATGTAGAATCTGGCCTAACTGACGCAGCTGAAACGGTGGATAAACAAAATAAAGCTATCGGATATTTGCTCAAAAGAGAAAGGGAGCTTACTGAAAAACTAGACGATCAAGAGCTCCAATCCTGACAGGACAACCTCTGGCTGTATGGCCTGCCAGAGGACACAGAAACTGGGATGGAGGAGTCCTTTCTTGAATCTTTCCTGAAAGAAATCCTGCATCTTCCAGCTGCAGATCCCCTTAACCTAGTGCAGGCACGTAGAGCTCTTGGCAGGAAACCCACTGACCCCAAATCAAATCCCCGATCTATTGTGATGAAATTTCCAGAGTCTAGGGACGTGGATATGATGTTCATCCACAGTCTGGCATTGTCCTTTTCCCTTTAAATCTTGCCAGAAGTCTTCAAGCTGCCTCCTCCCACCCACCCAGGTGGTATAACCCTCTGCTCTGCCCCGTGATGCCAGATCTTCCTCTCCGCTAGAAAAAACAGGTTCCCTCCTTATCACTTCCATGTTGAGTAGGCCCTGGTGCTCAAATCTTCGGATTTACTTCCAGAACTTAAACTCGTCAGAGTTTCGTCTTCAGCTCAATCTTCGATCGCGACTGCAATGGAGGACCAGTCATCGCCCGGCTTTCGCCGGTGCCCATGTGGCAGAAGATGTCACGTACCGACCCACACACCATGTGCATTTACTGCCTGGGCCACAAACATGATCCCCAGGCTTGCAATATCTGCCGGTCGTTTCACACGTCAATCATCAAAGACCGCCTGAAGTTGGTCCGCCCAGAAAAATGACATTCACCAGTCAAATCCAAGGATGCCTGTTGGGTGGTCTCCGTGGCTGCAGGGTCTGCCGAGCAGCTGGAGCAGCTTAAGGCCTTCGAGGAGGAAGTGACTCAGGCTGCCGCGCAGTCCTCCTCTGCTTCGGCTTTTGTTCCGCTCAAGTTGGGCTCCACTTATTCAGGCTCCTTCAAGGAGCTGTGCCGTTCTCTCCCAACCAAGGGAGAGGGCCTTTTGGGTTCATGTGATCACATAAGAAGGAGTCAAGGAGAGAAAAGAAGACTCACCATCGACGTTCATGGGACCGGGAACATTCTCTGTCTCAGAAATTGACCACGGTCGAAACAGCGGCCTTGGCTGCTGGCTTCACTGTGTCCCCATCAGGCCAGTCGGTTGAGACACCAACCGACGATGCGGACGAGATTTTTTTCGACCCAGTTGGCCGAGATTTGTCTTGACCTGGTCGACTGGTTGTCCGAAGAGGCCGACAACTCCTTGTTCAGGACTCCCGTCCTGCCAATGACCACCAAAAAGTTATCTCAACCTGCTGAGCTGGACCCTCTTGTCACCAACCTAGATCTGGAGGAGCCACGGCACTCCCCGGCTCCTTCCAGAAGCCAAGGTTGAGGTCTAGGTCTTCCTCATCCTCTGGGCCAAGCAGGTCCCACCAGTGGTCTTGCTTTCGGCACCATGGGAAGCAGCACAGCGGCTACTCGGTTTCATCTTCCTCAGGTGAGGAGAGGCTTCTACACAAATTGCATCGACACTATGAAGACCTGATGTGGCATCAGTTGGTGTTGTCTGGTCTGAAGCCGATGCTAGCTCCCACACTGGCCATCAGTTGGCTATCGCTCTACAGGCCAACAACAGTGCCCCTGGCGGGGCCGGTTGACACTGTTTCTCCATGGTACAGACCGCCTTGGTTTGGCTGAAGTGCACCTCTCCACCGATCATGGTGGAGCCACCGCCCCAACAGCCACCCACCGGAGCTCTGACCAAGGAGTCTCGGCTGGCTCAGTGACTTCCCCATTGGCTGTTGGTCACTGTTACACCTGACCGCCCGCGGCGGGTCCAAACTGACTCGGGTGGTAGGCCGCTCTATGCAGACTCATCGGAGTCCGAGGATTCCTCACTGCACTCTCGTCTGATTGGAGTCGGTGGGGGACCTTTCAACGGAGGAAGGACCCTTGCCCTTAATGGGTATTCTCCGTTTCATCTCCGAGTCCACAGGGATGAAATTGGAGCCCATCCAGAAGTGGGCTCTTTCCCCTCACAGAGATTCTGGATAAAGGGGACTCTCCGACGGAGGCTTTCCCTGTGGCCATGGCCATTGTCGGGCCTGCCCTGGAGCTCTGGCAGTGCCCCGCCTCCTGCCCTGCACCCTCGGCCCGTATGGCCTGCAAATATGTGGGCCCCCCTGTACCCTCTTGGGGTTCACGGGGCACCCTTCGGCTGAAAGATTGGTGGTTGACTCTGTTTTGGTGCACAGGCAATTTGGGGATGTCAACAAACCACCAGATAAGAAGTCCAAGATATTGGACCACTCGGCTGAAAAGGTCTGTGCTGCCTCCTAGCTCAGCCTCCTCCAGGCGAGCTTGGCCACAGTGATGGCACACTTCTCCCATGCCCTTGTGGACACTCTGAATGAGGTGATCCCTCATATTCCTGCAGACCTCCAGACTATGGTCAAGCAGGTCCGGGGACCAGTGCAAGCTGTGGCCAAACAGCAACTTCAGACTTCTCTGAATATCGGGGATTCCTCTGCCCACTTGGTGGCAGCCGCAGTTGCCATGTGCTGTAGGGCTTGGCTGTGGATCTTGACCTTTTCTTTATTTATTTATTTAAGAGTTTTACCAGGAAAGCATACTGAGTGGGGTACCGTTGGATTCCAGATGCATCCTTTATGGCAGACACTCTGCACAAGCTGGCAGACATCCCATTTCTGGGCACTGACCTGTTTGGACTCGGTATGGAGGGCCACCTCCAGCGTATTGAGAAGTCCAATGCTACCTTGGACTCCGTGACATCTGCCCAGAAAAGGATCCCAAGGGCTCCAGGTAACAGCAGCAGCATAAGCCCTTTCGGCCCTCCACTCCTGCAGCGAAACCAGCCCAGCATCAGTCTGGCTAGCAGGCTCAGTCTTGGTGACCAAGGCCCAAGTCTGTGGCCTCAGTGGTCCGAAAGCCCGGAGGGAGGGACCCTATGGCTGCTCAGCCGGATCCTCCTCCAAGTCTGCTCAGTCATGTGATTGGGGGGGGTGCCACTCTCATGCCTATCACTCCTCCCTTGGGTCCTCCTGTGGCTGTCTGGCTCCACCACTTTCTTTCCACCTGGTCAGCTGTCACCATGGACAGGTGGGTTCTGGAAGCGGCTGGTCAGGCTCTGCCTCTAGAGTTCGAGCAGTACCCTCCCAGCCAAGTCAAGCTCCACGGGAGGACTTGGTATCCGCAGACACTCATTTGGCTCTTTGAGATGACATAGCCCAACTTCTACGCAAGGAGGTCATGATCAGAGTTGCGGATCCTCCGGAACACTCAGAGTTTGTCTCCAGGTACTTCCTGGTGCCAAAGTGGATGGGGAGCTGGCGCTTTATTCTAGATCTGTACGATCTGAACAAATTCCTCAGGTCCCACACCTTCAGGATGGTAACCCTGTCCCAGATCATATCATCTCTGGAGCAAGACATTTGGTTTTGCTCTCTGGATCTTGAGGACGTGTTCTTTCACATCCCGATCCATCTGTTCCACCGAAGGTTCCTCCGCTTCCGAGCCGAGGGAACCCTCTACGAGTTCCAGGTCATGCCTTTCAACCTCTCCTCAACCCCCAGGGTCTTCACCAAATGCATAGCAGTAGTGGCAGCCTACCTGAGGCACTGAGGGGTCTGGGTGTATCCCTACCTGGATGACTGGCTGATAGCAGATCCCTCCAAGCAGGAGATGGAACAGTCCAGGGACCTGGCCCTCCAGACCTGCATTGACCTTGGCCTCCTGGTCAGTGAGGCCAAGTCGGAACTCGTGCCGTCGCAGGTGATCAGCTTCATCGGGGCAGAGCTCGACTCTTGCCGAGCCAGAGCCCAGCTCCCAGCGGACAGGGCGGAAGTTCTCTCCTCTTTGCCCAGTCATTTCTGGTTGGGCACTTGCGCCCTGCCCAGAACTTCCTGTGCCTTCTGGGTTACATGACAGCCTGCACAGCATGATCCGATGAGCCCACTGGCATATGCGCACCCTGCAATGGGAGCTGGCCAGCCAATGGTCTCCGCACAAATGTTACTTCGACCAGCTGGTCACTGTGACCCAGAGGATATGGGTTGCCCTCCAGTGGTGGTTAGTCCCAGAGCATCTGCAGGAAGGGATCCCATTTGTCCGGCCCAAGCCGACAGTCATCCTGATGACCGACTCCTCTCTTACGAGCTGAGGCGCTCATCTGGAGGAACACCGAGTCCATGGACTCTGGACCCCCAAGGAGTCCCGATGCCACATCAACTTGCTGAAGCTCCGAGCAGTCCGGCTGGCACTGACTGCCTTCGCTCCATTTGTTCAGGGTCAGGAGGTCCAAGTCCAGACGGACAACGCAACTACCATGTACTACCTCAAAAAGCAAGGCGTAACGCTTTTCCTGCCCCTTTGCAATGAAGCCCTCTGGATTTGGACTCTCATGTGCAGCCTGGAGGCAGATCTCCTAGCCATCCATGTGGCAGGAGCCTCCAGTCAGCTGGCGGATGCCCTCTGCTGGGTGGGTGAGGCATGTCACGAGTCACTCAATCCGGAGGTAGTTCACAGTTTGTTCTCCCAGTGGGGCACCCCTCAGGTGGACCTGTTTGCGTCTAGGGAGAATGCAAAGCTGAGGCTGTATTGTGCTTGCTCCCCTCAGCAGGGAATGCTGCAGGGGGATGCCTTCTTGAGGCCCTGGACCCCAGGCCTCTTCTGTGCCTTCGCTCCACTTCCCTTGATCCACAAGGTGCTTCTCAAGGTCAGGAGGGACAAGACACAGGTGATCCTGGTGGCTCCGGACTGCCCTTCCAGTTTTGGTACCACGATCTTCTCAGCCTCAGCAACAGGCTCCTGAGGCATCTTACCGTATGCCCGGACCTGCTCTCAATCAGTCAGGGGAAGGTACTCCACCTGGACCTTCAGTCCCTGCACCTGACAGCCTGGTTCCTGAGCAGCTAGAATTCCAGGCTTTTGGTCTCTCCGAAGATGTCGTCACTGTCATGGAGGCATGTAGAAAGGAATCAACCAGAAAATGTTATGCCTTCAAATGGAAGAGATTCTCTATTTGATGTCGGGGCAAGGGGTTGGACCCTTTGACCTGTCCTGTGGCTAGCATTTTGGACTACCTGTGGTCTCTCTCCCAAGGGGGACTTCGATCGATGACCCTTCAGGTGCACCTGGCAACCATCTCTGCTTACTGGTTGCAGACCGGTCAGCAGTCGGTGGCACAGGAGAAGGTGGTCTGGTGCTTTTTCAAAGGCCTAGATCATATTTCCCCTCCAGTGCATGAACCACCACCACCGTGGGACTTGTTGCTGGTTTTGGCAAAGCTCATGGGCAAGCCATTTGAACCGATTTACAGGTGTGACATGTCTCACTTGTCGTGGAAGACTGCCTTCCTGGTGGCTATCACATCAGCCAGAAGGATCAGTGAGCTCCAGGCACTCTCGTGGAGTCTCCTTACCAGATCTTCCACAGGGACAAGGTTGTCCTGCGCCCTAATCCGAAGTTCCTCTTGAAGGTTGTGTCGGAGTTTCATCTGAACCAGGTGATGACTCTTCCAGTTTTCTTCCCGAATCACACCTCAGGGGCTGAACACAGGCTCCATACTCTGGACCTGAGCTGAGTGCTCGCTTACTACAGAGAGCACATGGCTTGGGTTCGGGGAGAAGTTCACCAGCTGTTTGTCACCTACGCTGAAGCCGCGCCTGGCAGACCTGCGGCCAAGCGGACAATTGGCAGGTGGATCACTTCCTGCATTGATTTTTGCTGTAGGTTGGCAGGTAGGTAGCCTCCCATAGGGCTTAGGGTTCATTCCACCTCCCATACCGCTGTGTCTGTGGCTGCTTCTAGGGATGTCTCTATCCAGGAAATCTGCAGGGCTGCTACCTGGAAGTCAGCACACACCTTCATTTCCCATTACCACATTGACCTTGAGTCACGCTGGGATACTGGTTTTGGGGCCTCAGTTCTCCAATCCTTATTTCCTAGGTAGGGGTGTGTGCCTTGGCTTCCTCCTCGCAGAGAATTGCTAGGAGTCTGCCAGACAGTGTGGGTAGAACATCATATCCACATCCCTAGAAACACAGGTTAATCACCTGTAACAGTAGTTCTAGGAATGGTATATGATATTCATCCACACAGACCCATCTGACCTCCCCTGGTTCAGGCGCACAACACTGCTTCCAGCGTGCTAAGATCTGGCGTCATGGGGCAGAGCCGAGAGTAATACCACCCAGGTGGATGGGAGGAGCTACCTTGAACACTTCTGGCAAGACTTAAAGGAGAAAGGACAATGCCAGACAGTGTGGTTGAACATCATATACCACTCCTAGAACTACTGTTACAGGTGAGTAACCTATGTTTACTGCACTAAAACCAGTCTCCTGCAGAAAGCGTGGTCTCAAGAAAGAAATTGTGTTCAGGGACAAACGTCTCTATTTCGATCATGACAGCATGCCTCTGACATGACAAAAAAGATGCATGTTGCTGGTGAGCAAGAAATTCCTCCGCTCCAAAAATGGTAAGATGTACCTACTGGCACCAGCCAAACTAAAAATCTTTATGTCTCAAGGTTCACTGTTCTACTTGAAGGGCACGAAGCCTGCACTGCAAAAGCTCGGGGTCCCTGTCAACCTGTATGCCCGTCTTGAGGATCCCCTGCTGGAACCACTTAGCAGCTCTACTCCCTGGACCAAGGCCTCCAGATCCAAGAAGAAGAATTGCCCCTCTTAGCAGAACACATCACCAACTGCAGCAGAGAACAATCCTTGATCCAGCACTTCTGCCTCTTGAGAGCTAGACCACTTGTGGTTTGAACTTACCTGACTACTTTGTTTCCAGCGGCCCGCAGCACTCGTTTGGGGAAGCCTTGCAGTTCCTGTGAAGCACCGGTGCCATCTTTGCCGCTTGGAATTTCTCTGTGCAGACTTTCAGACTTATATTTTAATGGGAAGCAAGGTGTTGTGGTTGGAATTGATGCTGTAACTCCATATTGGTTGTAGTGATGTTAGCTGGGGACAGTTGTAAGTTTGAAGGCGCAGCAGAGGGTGGTACGGCACAGGTGGCGGGAGTCGAGCCCAGAACAGCAGTAAGGCCTTGAGGTCACGTGGTTTGCCCTTCCTCCCCTCCAGTTACTTCCAGAATAGTTTGGCCCCACCATTGTTCCATATTCGGGGTTTCTTAAAGGCAGTTTGCTTGCTGATCGCTGGCGGGAGGGAGAGCGAACTGCTGTGCTGATCCTGAAGTCTTCGTTTACAAATTGGGACAGCTTTAAAGGGCTGGTGATCTTTGGGGGACCTGCTCTCGGGGATTTTATGGAGTAGACTGGCAGATTGGATCTCCTGCAGAACATGACTCAAGGTAGGTCGATTGGGGACCCCCCTCATGATAAATAGCTGACCTACCCAAGCTGTCCTGGCACTCAGATGAGTTTCAGTGGGCTAATCTAACAGGTCTGGGTATTCCCCAGATGCTGAGGATCTGCTCACGGGATCGGTGCCCCAGGCCCAAAGCTGGCCCGAACCCATGGCATCGTCACCATTACATGGGGGGGGGGCAGGTAATTCGCGAATTGTCTATACGAACGATCCTCTAACTTGGGATGCAGCACAATACAGAGTTACCTTCATGAGGACAGATGTCACTGGTAGCTCAAAATTGCATGTCTTGTGCATGGATCATGGACCTCCCCAGCCTTCCAAATAATATCAAATGGGGGGGTAGGCACAGAGCAGCAGGAAGTTGTTGTTTCTTACACGGTATATATTACAGGTTTTTTTTTCTAGTCTGTTTTGCACTGTTCACTGAGAATTGTAAGCATGGTTCACTCAGAACACAAAGATGGCTGTGGGTACCATAATAACTTGCAATGTGAGAGGCCTTCACAGCCCCATTAAATGCACTAAGGTACTTAATGAGCTGAAAAAACAAACAGAAGTTGTCTTGCTGCAGGAGAACCACTTGTCACCAGTGGAGAGCAAGAAGCTGAAAAGGTCTTGGGTAGGGCAGGTATGTCATGCCACATACCACAACCACCCGTATAGGAGGTGGGGGTTGCCACTCAGCAGCATTAGCCATAAACACTGCTCGCTGGCAGTAACCAAAATTCATTCAGACCCCATGGGCAGATACCTGCTTCTTAGAGGGACCTATAGATTGATCCCCTGTTCCCTCCTGAATATCTGCGCCCCTAATCAGGAGTCAGAAAATGCCAGATGTTTAAAACAGGTTATGTTGAAATGTGCCTCTCCCCTGTGTTAAACCCTGGTTTGGACAGATCAGGAGCCCGGCCCGAGCTGAGTGGCCCAACTGTGAAGTACCTGATTGGTCTGACCAAGAAGCTGGGTCTAGTCAAGGCATGGAGATTCTTCAGTCTGAGGGTTAGAGATTACAGCTGTTGTTCCACACCCCTCCGGACCTGCTCTAGGCTTGACCTATTGTTCATCTCTGCAGAGTGGAGCCACACCCTAGACATGCCCCGACTACTCCCCCAAAAAATATATGACCATGCCATGGTTCGCATGGAGCTTTCCCTCTCTCCCATCATTAAGAACTCCACCTGGAGACATAATGTCTCACTTTTAAACCGAGAGGAGTGTAAGTTTCTTGTGAAAGAGTGCCTCAGAGAATACACTTCCACAAATCCTCCCCAAGACTCCTCCACAGCCACATGGTGGGACAGGTTTAAGGCTGTGGTGATAGGCAGGACAATAAGCCTGAAAAAAAGGCTAGACTAAAAAAACAATCGGACCTTGAGGCACAACTGTTTAATCTAGAGGCCGAGCACAAGATTGTGTGGGACAGTGGGGTGAGGAAGAAATCAATGACTGCAGAGCTAGGTTAAATAAGCACTTCTTAGATTTCTATAAGAAACTTTGCTGTCAGGATCCAGTTGATAATTACTCAGAGAAATTGCATGCATTTTTCCACAAGGTGAAATCAACCAAACTAACACTACTACAAATGGAGACAATGGATGCCCCTATCACACAGGATGAGATGGCAATTGCCCTAGTAAGGCTTAAGGGAGGGAAAGCGCTTGGCCCAGACGGGCTAGCAGCGGAATTCTATAAAACATTTGGAGAGGATCTCGCTCCTCACCTAAGGAGGGTATTCCAGGCTGTGCAGGAGGGAGAGGGGGCATCTCCTACTTGGCAGTACGCCCAAATATCTATCATTCCCAAGGGAAGTAAAGACCCCACCCTGTGTGGTTCATATCGGCCCATCTCCCTATTAGACGTGGATCAAAAGATTTTTACTTCTATTTTGGCATGGAGGCTCCAGGGCTGCATGGGGACTCTAGTCCATCCAGATCAAACAGGCTTTATCAATGGAAGATTAATACATGATATCAGACGCCTTCTGAACTTGATTTCATGGCAACAGAAGACTAGAGAGTCGGCGCTGGCCATGTTTATGCATTCGACTGGATTGACTGGAAGTTTCTGCGCAGGACCCTGGAGGAGATGAGGCTGAGACCGAAGTTTCATGACTACATTGATGCACTGTATGCGTCGCCTCGACTACCATTCGGGTGAGTGGCGTCATAACTCCAAGGTTCCACTTACATCGTGGAACATGACAGGGCTACCCCCCCCTCCCCCCGCACTTTGCTCTGTGCATTGAACCTCTGGTGACAGCAGTCAGGAGCAATGACAACATTGTAGGCATTACAGTGGGGGGTATGGAATGCATAAAGTATCACTTTATGCTGATAACGATGACTCCCTTTTCCTCACCTCAGACTTTAGTACCTGCCTTGCTGTAAAAGTTAGATAGCTACGGACAAGTCTTGGGCTGCAAGATTAATATTGAAAAATCAGTAGGTGTTAAACTAAGAGGGGGTCCTCCCCAGAGAACTCTTAACAAATTTCCCCTTTAAATGGGCTACAAAGAACATGGTACGATGCCTAGGAGTTAAAATAACTCCACACATTGCCTCACTAAATTTTTTAAGGTTAACTACAAATTGTGGGCGGAGGTCAAGGTGGATCTGGCCAGGTGAGAGGTCCTTCCGCTCTCCCTGGGAGGCAGAATAGCCACCTTTAAAATGAATATTTTACCACGTTTTTTGTTCCTGTTTCAGGCCTTGCCTGTTAATATTCCAAAATTGTACTCAAAGCAAATAAAACTATCATGGGGTTTGTCTGGAAAAATAGTCGATACAGGCCTATCAACATGGTGGTTTCTCTTCCCGTGGAGAAAGGGGGCATAGCCATGCACGATATAAATTATACTATTGTGTGACACAACTAGCCTCAATTGTCACTTGGATCAAACAAAGTAGGGAGCCCGGGTGGAGAGCGATAGAGGCTCCTCAACTTAAAAGTGTCCCTCTGTTTGCTCTTCCTCAAGCCCCCTCTTATGCCCGAGGTCTGTAGGGGGATTGTGAACCTGTGGAGCAAGACACTCGTTGAAAATGCTTGTTAAAGCCTGTAAACTCACACAGACACCAAATGAGGTAGGCCCCTGCACCACCACAGTTGGATATCCAGAGTTTAATTTTCCTCAAACCGACCCAGCTTTTTCTCGATGGAACAGACTCTCAATGGCCAGATAATGCTCCTTGATTCACAAAAAAGTGTTTTATTATTTAGGGATTTACAGTCTAAATATGGCCTCCCCTGTACTGATTTCCATCAATATCTTCAGTTCAGACACTACCTGCAGGTGAACTGCCTGGTTCCAAAAGTGGATAGAGACCTGACCTCTCTAGAGAATTTCCTATATTGAGCTCAGAGGTGAAAAGGGTTCAATATCTGATGCTTACAAAGCCCTTTTGGGTGCAGATTTTCAGGTAGTGGATAACGTTAAGGTCAAATGGGAGAGGGAAGCAGGAATCTCTATCCCAGAGGAGGACTGGAAAAAGGCCTGGGAGTGTGGAAGTGGGGCTGGAGAGTGATGTACTCACCTGGTTGGAGTTTTTCCCATACCCCATGGTCATCAGGCACTTTGTGGCTGGAGGCTTAGCCCTGTGTAGGAGGGGTTGCAGTCAGTCCAGGTCCCATTATCGCATATTTTGGGCATGCCCAGTGCTTGATGGCTTTTGATCTAAAGTACATGAAGAACTCTCCCACCTGTGGGGAGGGGCTTCATCCCAATGGACTTTATTTATTTTCAGGTTTAGAGGTCCCAGGGTTTGGCAACCCACAGCAACAAAGGCTCTTAAGGACATTATCCTGGCAGCCCAGAAGGAAATCACTGTGAATTGGTTCCGGTCTACTCCACCCTCTTATGACTCCTGAGTCCACAGGATGGACAGCATAATGCAGATGGAGGAGCTAACCACTAAACTCTGATTAAAGGTCAACATGCAGAATGAACTCCGGTCCAAGTGGAATGCAAGACGCATCCTTGGATGAGGGAGAGGGCTGGGGAAAGTTATGAGGGGGAGAAGGGGTTGATGACTACCTTACAGCCACTTCATCTTTTGGGCTAATACCCGAGCCACACACCTCCATGTAGTAAGGAACTTCACTCTTAAGCAGTACAAATGTGGTTTTAACTGAAGAGTGCCGAGTTATGTTTTCTGGTTTCAATTCTTATCTTTTTTTCTAGCCACAGTTGGCCTGTTAATCCGGTTTACTGTTATTAATGTTGGTGCAAGCGGAGATACAGATGGGTCAGCAGCATATGTTGATGCTATCCAATTTTCTGTATGAATTCCAGAACCCACAGACGTGTCCCATTTTGTTGACAAAGTCATATGAGCAGTGCTAGTTGCTGTAAACCTCATGGACTCGTGTTATTATATACCAGCATGAAGCTGCACATCTCTGTATTTCTGTGTAATCAATCCACAATAAAACTTGAGTTAAAAAAAATAAGTATGCCTGGTAAAAGGCTTCTTAACTGCAGTCAAGATGACAGCAACCTTAGGGGATACCCGAA
Organism: Neoceratodus forsteri; assembly: GCA_016271365.2. NCBI lineage: Eukaryota > Metazoa > Chordata > Ceratodontiformes > Ceratodontidae > Neoceratodus > Neoceratodus forsteri. The sequence continues at coordinate 1,100,976,400 of CM028135.1, read as the reverse complement.
AACGTGCAGTGGCTATGTCTTCAGGAGCCATGCATGCAGATGTAGGGACTTCAGGTTCAGATGGACCAGGAACCTTGTCATGTGACAACAGGCCCTGACACAGAGGTAGAGGGACAGGAGTCTCCACTGCCATCTGTTGAAGAAGTGGAAACAGTGTCTGACGAGGCCATAATGGAGCGGTGAGGATGAGAGCCTTAAGACGGAGAAAGCACCGGGGCCAGATAAATTACATCCCAGAGTGCTGAAGGAACTGGCGGATGTCCTGGTGAAACCCCTGGCGGAGCTTTTCAGCATCTCTCTGAGGACAGGGTGGGTGTCCCAGGACTGGAAGGTGGTGCATACAGTGCCTATCCACAAGGGGAGATCAAGGGAGGTGGCAGGGAACTACAGGTCTGTCAGCCTGACATCGGTGGTGGGCAAGGTGATGGAGGGCATTGTCAAGGAGAGGCTGGGGGGGGGGACCTGGGAAAGTCCTGGTGCCTGGATGATAGACAGCATGGATTCGTCCCGGGGAAATCGTGTCAGATAAACCTTGTGGAGTTCTGTGACTGGGTGACGAGAGATTTGGACCTGGGTAGACCGGTGGACGTCCTCCATCTTGACTTCAGCAAGGCATTTGACTCTGTTCCTCATGTGGGCCTGTTGGATAAGCTGGGAGAAATGGGGTTGGGAAACCAGATGATCAGATGGATAGGCAGTTGGCTGCAGGACCGGACCCAGAGGGTTGTGGTTGGCGGGATAGTCTCATCCCCAAGGAGGGTCATTAGTGGGGTCCCTCAGGGATCAGTCCTTGGGCCCCTCCTGTTCAATGCCTACATCTCTGACATAAGGAAGGGTATCAGGAGTGAGATGAGTCTCTTTGTGGATGACTCAAAACTGGGGGAGGGGGTAGATGGGGAGGAGAGGAGGGTGGACCTACAGGGGGACATGGAGGCTCTGGAATGGTGGTCTCGAAAGTGGAAGCTGAAGTGTAATGCAGGGAAATGCAAGGTACTACATCTGGGAGCCAGAAACCCGGGCCAAGAGTACACCCTTGGAGGGGGAAATGCTACAAGTCTCAATGGCTGAGAGGAACCTGGGGGTGGTGGTGAATGTCAAGATGAACAACTTTGAGACTTGTAGGAGGGCAGCGGCCAAGGCCAGCAGGATGCTGGGATGCATCGCTAGGGGGATCACCTCCAGAAGGAGGGAAGTGATACTCCCCCTGTATAACTGTTTGGTGAGGCCACACCTCGAGTACTGCATGCAGTTTTGGAGGCCACAATTTTTTAATTTTTTTTAACTTTCATCTTTATTTAGATTTTATAACATATTTACAGACATGTCATCCAGACCAAAGATGGTAATTTCATGCAGATATACATTTGCAGTTTCAGTGTGAGTATAATAATTCATGGCAATATACAACAGAAGGATCGAAAGTCCAGACTGAGCACAGATCCTAGGTGAGGGAGATTCTTAGCCAGATAGTCTTGGCTTACTAATAAAAAAAAAGGCGATATTTTAGGTCTCCCGTATCTTGAATGTCTTCAGATTCCTCCAAAGACACGGAGGCCAGAGCCACCTTCTGGAGAAGGTTCTAGGTGTCCAGTTCTGTCTGACTCAGGTATGTATCCAAAACAGTAATCTTCATTACCTGTGTGTCGGGGATCCACTGGGGGTGCTCTCCCCAGTGACAGACCATAGGCCCCCTTGTCAATGAAGCAGTCACTCTCGAGACCTTAATAACTGCTAGGAGGGTGGGGGGGAGGGCCCCTCCCCCACCGTCCATCCCTCCCACCCTCAGGGTAAAATGTAGGTCTTTTAACATGTAGTATATTTGCCACCTAGCCCATCTGGCTGCAAATTTCCCTTCTTGATTATTTAAGCTGTGTGTTATTTTCTCCATAGTGTAGATTTGTCTAGTAATGTTCCACCAGTCTTGTATCGTAGGCGTTTTAGGTGTCAACCACTGCTTCGTGATGGACTTTTTTACTGCCAAAAGGAGAATGAGTAGCAAATATCTAGTTATTGGCCAGCGTAAGTTTTGGGGGGAAAACGGAGAATAGAAACATCCCCACTGTCAGCCGGAAATGAGGTGTCAAATATCTCCTGAAGGTGGGATTGCAGGAGCGTAAAATAAGGTTTCAGGGATGGACAGTCCCACATTATGTGGGTGTGGTCTGCCCTCATGTTGCCACAAAGGCGCCAGCACGTGGCCCGGAGTTGTGGCCCATAGTGACTCGTAATTGCCGGGGTTCTGAAGTATTGAATTAGGCATTTACACACGAACTCTCTCCAGATGTGTGAGCTGGACAGTCTAGCTGAGTATCTCTAGGCCCCTTGCCAGTCCTCGGGAGTTATTGGATAGCCAGATTCTTGACTCCATTGCTCCCGGATGCCATCTGTGCATGTAAGGTTCTGCGCCCTCAAGGCTTGATAGTACAACAAGATCAGGTTGTTCTGCTTTGAAGTTTTATTAAGAACAATTTGGCTCTGTATTAATGGTGGGAGCTGCTCATGGTCCCAAATTATTCGGGGTAGGCAGTCTATGTAGTGTCTGAGCTGCAGGTACCGGTAAAAGTCTCCCTTTGGTAGGTTATATTTCTTTTGAATTTCTGTGTAAGCCCACATTGTGCCCTGGTTCACTATCTGCCCCAAATATCTCAGTCCCCTTTTCTCCCATTGCCGAAAGCTGCCATCAAGGTTGTTTGGGGGGAAGTTACTCAGGCTGGAGATTGGGCAAATCAGTGGTAAAAATGAGGTCAGTCGATGGTTCCACTTAATGGTCCTCCAACCTCTAATTGAGGCCATGAGACATGGGTTTTCATGTTTAAATTGGGCCCCATTCTCCCTATATTGGTACAGGGCTCTGTGGAACGTATAATCTTCCATCAACGCTCGTTCCATGTCCAACCAGTGTGGGTTGTTTGTTTCGGTCTGTCTGGACATCAGGTGCATCACATTTACCGCCTGCTGGTAAAGTCTCAGGTCTGGGAGGCCCATGCCTCCCTCATCCCGCGGGAGAGTGAGAATTTTTAAACGTACCCGAGGTCTGTTATTTGCCCAGTCAAAATCAGAAATATGGCGGTTTATTTCTTTGAAAGTTTTTAAAGGGAGGTGGATGGGAATATTCTGGAACAGGTATAATGCTCTCGGGAGGGAGACCATCCTCATTAGGTCAATCGTTCGAGCCAGCCCCAGAGGGAGAGTCGCCCACGAGAACAAATCCGCTTTAAGTTGCATTACAAAGGGAGCATAGTTATATTTATACAACTCTAGGGGAGATTTAGGGATATGTATTCCTAAATATTTTAGTTTTTCTAGGTCCCACCTTCCCGGGACAGCCGCCTGGACTTTTTTGGTAGGAAAGTAGTGAAAGGCGAGCATCTCTGTTTTAGTAAGGTTTAACTTGTATCCCGACACCAAACCAAAGGATTCTAGTATTAGCTTAACTGCAGGAAGAGATTGTTCAGGATTTCGTAGGTATAGCAAAATGTCATCCGCGTAGGGAGCTATCCGGTGCTCGGTTTCTCCCAGTTCCACTCCCTCTGTATCTTGCACTTCCCTAATCCTCTGGGCCAAAGGCTCAATAAAGGCCGTGAACAGGAGGGGAGAGAAGGGGCACCCCTGCCTCGTCTCCCTGTATAGGGGAAAGTAAGCTGAATGGTGTCCATTCACCTTCACGCATGCCTGTGGAGAGGCGTAAATATTTTGTAAGACGTCTATTAGGGCAGGAGGGAAGCCAAACTTGCGTAATGTTGCATATAGAAAAGGCCATGCCACTCTGTTGAACGCCTTTTCGGCATCCAGGCTGACTAGTATGGATGGAGCCCCACCGGTGTGCATATGATGTAGCATGTGTAGAGTCTGCCTAATGCTGTCTGTAGTAGTGCGGGCTCGAACAAATCCAGTCTGATCCTTGTGAATTAACAGAGGGAGTACCTGATCCACCCGGTGTGTTAAAATTGCCATGAATAGTTAATAGTCTTGATTAAGTACCGATATAGGCCTGTAAGAGGCACAAAGTTGTGGGTTCTTATTTGGTTTAGGAATAACAGAGATCATAGCATATGACCAGGACGGAGGGGGGGGTCTCCCTCCATAACCTTGTTAAAAACGTCAGGGAGGCTAGGAAGAATCTGGGCCTTTACCACCTTGTAAAACTCTGCCCCATATCCGTCTGGTCCAGGTGACTTCTGTGATTTGGCATTCTTGATGGCAGCCAGCAATTCCAACTCTGTTATTGGGGAGGTTAGGGTCTGGTTTTGGTCCTCTGTCAGCCGCGGTAGGGTGTTCGTAGGAATTCCGCTATTTGGTGTGGAGACGCTGTATTTTCTGGGGTGTATAGGGACCTGTAATACGTGGTGAAGGCTTCCGCAATTTCATGTGTCTCAGTGAGGCATCGACCTCCCTTAGGGTGGTACACCGATGTGATCGTAGACGCTTTTTTTTGCTTTCGGATTTGGTATGCCAACAGCCAAGTAGCCCTCGGCCCAACTTCATAATACTTCTGACGCAGGAAGGTCAGGGCCATCTCAGTTTGCTGTTGTATTAATCGGTCCAGTTCAAATCTGGTTTGCTGCAACTGGGGGAGCACCATTGCATCCCCTTGTTTGTATGCCATTTGTAAAAAATGAGGGATATCTTCCAGCTTAAGTTTTTGCGCTTTACACTGTCTTTCTCATTCTGCTGTGTATTTTATTATACGTCCCCTGAGTACAGTCTTAATCGTATCCCAATACATGGCAGGTGTAGAGTCCATGACCGGGTTATCCACTTTTATCTCCTGGATCTTCTCTATAAGAAAATCACGGAACTTTTTAGAACGCAGATAGCACGGGTTAAGCCTCCATAGTGTCCGCTTGGGTTGGAGCTCAAAGTCCCACATGGATGTCTGAGGGGCATGGTCTGAGACCGCAGTGTCTCCAATTTGAATATCGTGCAGCATCCCCAGGTTCTCCACTTGCGTGTACACCTGATCAATGCGAGAGTAGGTTTGGTGGACCGGTGAATAGTAGGTATAATTCCTCGAGTGGGGATGGAGTTTTCTCCAGGCATCACACCACCCTGCTTCGTTTGCAAATCTTTTGAAAAATCTTTGGGTTACCGACTGTTTAGGGGGTTTAGTATTCGTAGAATCTAGGTTAGGGTCCATAACAAGGTTAAGGTCGCCTGCCATCATGAGTACCCCCTTTGTTTTTTGTATAATTTTATCTAATAAAGGTTTATGGTGAGCCACCAGGGTTCCCGGAGGGAAATATACATTAACCAGTGTTACTGGTTTGTCGTGTAGTGTACCTTGCACCAAAATCATGCACCCCTCTGGATCAGCCCAGGTATACTCGGCCCTAAACGGAGTGCCTGGGGAGATCACTATGGCTACTCCCCTACGTCTTCCGACTTTGGCAGAAGAGTGAAAAACCTGCCCCCCTGCTTAATTTGGCCAATTTTGTATGCTCGGCCGCACTCATGTGTGTCTCCTGCAGGTATGTTAGGTCGACTTTGGAACGCCTAATAAAGGCTAGGGTCCTTGACCTCTTAATAGGCGACGCAAGGCCATTTATATTTAAAAAGAGTAATTTCACCTTAGCTGTATCCATATTTTGTTCCCATTTTCCTCTCTAGTTTATACCTCCCTCGCCCTTGCGGGTCCCTAGGTCTGCAACCCCTGGAGAGCACCCCCACTAAGCACATTTGCTCGGATCTGGCGACTAACACATCACAACCTACAATACACAACAGTGCAAAACTAATACAGAATACATTAAAACATATTACACAACATCTAAACATCACAACATTCATAACTTTCAAACTGGTACTTCCACGAGTCAGGAGATCCTGACCCTATGGTAAGGAGAACCTTACCAGTTGCCCAGAATCACTGGACTTTAGCACAAAGTGCAACTTGGGAAAGGGTAAATAGGGTAGGTGATGATTATATGCTGCACCTGTGGTCCCCTAAGATCCCGGCTATAACTTGTAAGGGAACATACCGGTCTGAGGAGACTCTCTCCCACCTCGGGTCTCAAAAACCAAGGGGGGTGGCATAGCTAAGGCCCAGCCGAGGAGAGAAAAGGCGAGCACATGGCTAAACCTCCGCTCCTGTACACCTGAGTCGAGGCTGGGTGCGGTGAGTCATTTATGTGTTCGGCCCATCATACCCAGAATAGGGAGACAGATGGGCCTGCCCCCGCATCCAACTGTGCACATTTTCGGTACTGTAATCCATATGGGGCACCAGCCCCGCACCTCCCTCCTGGAATCGGCCATGTTACTTCCTGTTATGTTGGGGGTCATCAGCCCAGAGGCACCAGCCGGTGCAAGCTGCCGACACAGCTCCATCTTATTCATCTTCAGGAGGGGTCCCCGGAAAGCCTGGAGGGATTAGCAGCAGCATAGGAGAGACAACCCTCCGAGCCAGCTCCATGACGCCCCCAAATTCCAGGCCCGCCCCACCCCACCCCAGCAGACCAGCTCACCCCCCAGACTCCCTGCCTCCCAGACAAGAGGGGCAACTGGGCCCATACATCATCCTCACCGCAAAAGTCCTGAGTCCACGAGGTCATGCCGTCCCGACAGGGCCCCTTCCCATTCACTGCCCTCACATTTTAGCATCTCCTCCCCCCGCTCTGCAGGGTGCAGCCCCCATCCTCCATAGCCGGAGCCAAGGGGACCCACAGTAACCACAGGCGAGAACCCCCTATCTCCCCTGTCCCCAGGCGCCCGCCCCTGGCCGGAAGGCAGATGGGGGAAGGAGAGGCGACCCCAGACCCTCCCCCGCAGCATCATGCATGTTTATCATTCTCTCAGCCTCCATCCTCGCCTCGCAGATTGTCAGCATTCCTGTTCTTATGCCTCATATTTATTTGTCAGTGCTTAGCGGCTAGATCATGTTCATGTCCACATGGGTCTGTAGATCACAGTCTTATTGCTTGCTGCTATATTTCACCCCAGGTTCAACCCCATTTTCAGCACTTTTCATCCCTCCCCTCCACCCCTCATCCTCCACCCCAACTTCCCCTTAATTGTGAACAGGGTTCAATTAGCTAGGTGTCTGTGGGCTCCTCGTGAATCGACTTAGATAAGATTGATCCGCATGATCCGATTAACCTTCACTCCCCTGTGCCCCGTCTTCCCCACTGACTCCTTCCTCCACCCTCCGTTCTGCTTCCCCTCCTACCTAATCCTCCCGGTCAGGATCAAAGTATACTTCCCCCACACCTCATGCAACCATACTGCTTGGTTAGGGAGCTCAGTGCCATTGCCCGTTCACCTCTTACCTCTCTCCCCACCATCAGATCTCCCAATCTTCCCTCCCCAGCAGAGGCATTCTCCCTCCCATGATACCTCTTCTGTCTGCCCCCGGTCCTCCCTCCCCTCCCTGTCCCCAGCCCCCCGTGGTGGTTCCTCCAGCTCCCCTGACATCAAAGGCCTCTTCCCGCTGTCAAAAACAAGACACCACCATCAGTCGAAGCCTCCCCGCCGCTCCCCCCCACTGTAGTTTGTGTGCTTTTGCCATTGCCGCCTCTAGGCCAACCCTCCTCTGTCTCCTGCATAAGGGAATACGGTGTTACTTGCGGCCTCCTCATGTCTCTGCGATGGTCTTCGGTGTCCGCTGTTCCTCCTCATTAGTCTGTGATGCTCTTAACGCTCCAACAATCCGTTGTATAGCCTCCGCTCCCTGCTTGCGCCTTGCGTCTCTCTGTCCATTATTCCACACCTTTTGAGCAAGTTTGGATGCTACAGAGGGCTGTCGGTGGACCTTGATCTGGGGGACATCTATATTTCTCCGTTTCAGCTCGACCACCGCCTTTTCCGCTGACTTCATGGTACATGTTCCATCCAGAAACAGGATCACCATCTTCGCGGGGTAGGGTGTGCGGAATCTGATCCCCGCCACCTTCAGTGCTTTCATCACCGCAGAGCAGGCGCGCCTTCGCGCCATGATCTCGGGGGGCATAATCGTTGTCGAAGTATAGATGCTGGGATCCTAATAGAACTCTTCCCTGCCTCCAGGCCGCTCTCAGGACTGTTTCTTTATCTTGAAACCGTAAGAATTTCGCCAGGACGGTACGAGGGCGAGAGCCCGGAGGGAGCCTAGGCCCCAGTGCACGATGCGCCCTCTCTAACTCCAGAGAAATATCCTCAGGTAAGGGAAGTAGCTCTTTCAGAAGTTTTTGGAGGTAATTAATCATGTCTGTCCCTTCGGAGCCCTCCGGAAACCCCGAGACCCTTATATTATTTCTCCAGCTGCAACTCTTCGCATCTTCAGCCCGAGCTCTCAGGGCCTTGACTTCCCCATGGAGCTGTGCTATGGCTCGCTCCGCGTCATCTAGCCTTCCCTCCGTCCCTGCAATGCAGGCCTCGCTGGTTTCCTGACGTTGCTCAAGTTTCCCTCTGTCGGTGCGGAGAGCAGTCGCCATCTATTTCATTTCTCTGCAGAAGTCTCTTATTTCTGCCAACATCTGGGACATTTGTTTTTGTAGAACAATGTGGGATGCCTGCTCGGACACTGCGCCGCCCCGGAGCGAGGACAGCGAGGCCCTCGAGTCTTCGCTCTCCGACCCTTCGTCCTGAGATTTCTCCTCGCTGAGATGTGCCAGGATCGAGAATTTGTTATCCTCTCTCTTCTTCAGCATTTTTGGGATACCCTCCTGGTTCAGCAGTAAACAGATGGCAATGGATAAGGTGTATTAGGAGGGTTAATATAGGATCGTTGGAGGAGCCACTAGATCTAGGCTGCCATTCTCTCTACGACGTCACCGGAAGTCCAAGGCCACACTTAAAGAGGGACATTGAACTCCTGGAGAGGGTCCAGAGGAGGGCAACCAAAATGATCTGGGGCTTGGGGGACAGGACCTATGGGGAGAGGCTCGAAGAGTTACATATGTACACATTGGAAGAGAAGGGACCGGGGGGACATGATAGAGGTCTTCAAGTACATGAAAGGGTTAAATAGGGGAGGAGCAGTCAAGGTGCTCCGAAGGAAGGAGGGGGGGCAACTAGAGGGCATGGGTGGAAACTGAAGGAGAGGAGATTCAAGAGAGAAAGGAGGAGGTGCTAATTCACTGAGAGGGTGGCGGAGCCATGGAATGCGCTGCCCAGGTGGCTGGTGGAGGCAGAGATGGTGGAGAGGTTCAAGAGAGGGTGGGACAGGTACAGTGGAAGGGTTCTGGATGCAAAGTCTTGTGCAGTGGGAATATCTGGGACTGGGAAGGGAGAAGCCAGAGAGGGCGAGGGGGGCAGCAAGGTCAGCTCCCAGGGTGGGGGCTGACCAAACGAGCAGACACGAAAGACCGTTAGGCCTATATTGCTGGCATTTTAGTATGTTAGATGTGGCTCTAAAAGGGGCCTTCAAAAGTGTCTACTGCACATCATTGGCACAGCAAGAAACTCCGTGAGAATGAGAGTGGCACTTTCTACTGGCAGCTTGAGCAGAACCCTCTGAATTAGGGGAATTGCATAGAGAAAATTCCCTTTCTAACCGAGGGACAACGCATCTTGCCAAGAAACTCTAGGCCCTGGAGCGAGCAGGCAGAAATGTGTCAGCTTTGGATTGTGGGGGGATTCAAAAAGGTCCGACTCTGGATGACCCCATCTCAGGAAGAGATCATTTACCAAAGTGGTCAGCAACTCCCATTCATGAATCATGGCTTGGGACCTGCTTAGCCTGTCTGCTAAGACATTTTAGAGACCTGGGAGATGCACAGCTGATAGTTGAAGGCTGTGGGACAGAGCCTAGTACTATACTCTCATTGCTTCCCTGCATAAGAGATAGGCGTTAGTGCCCCTGTGTTTGTTGATGTAATGTATTATTTTGATGTCCATCTGGATTAACAAAGGACTGGGGCAAAGATGATTCTGAAATGCTTGAAGGCTGTATGGGACAGCCCTCCTTTCTGGGATATTTATATACAGCCCGGCCTTCACATTGGTCCATAACCCTTGCATCTGGTAAGGGTGCAGATGGGCACCCCAGCTGGAGCCCGAGGCATCCGTGGTGTGGATCTGTATAGGATCTGGTACAGGGAATAAAATGCCCTTCAGTAGGTTGTCACAGTCCATCCTCCATAGTAATGCACCTCGAAGCAGAGATGTGACTAGAACCATTTGGTCCGGCTCATCCGTCAAGTGATCCCACTGGACCCTGAGTGTCCACTGAAGGATTCTCACATGAAGGAATGCCAATGGCGCACTCACTATGGCCACAGCCATGAGACCTATGAGACCTAACGTAGTTCTTGCAGGGACAGTGGTTCCTGTATACCAATTATGCATGAACAGTCAGATTGTCTGCCCTGTCCGATGGCAGGAGAGCACATCCCTTCTCTGTGTCCAAGACCGCCCCTGTGTACTGCAGTCTTTGGCAGGGAGTCGAAACAGACTTTGGCACATTCACTGTGATCCTCAAGTCGACAAACAGCTGGTATGTGTGAGACAGAGTATGTTGCAGAGCTTCCCCGGAACTGGCCTTCAGAAGCCAGTTGTCCAGATTGGGGAACACATATAGGCCATCACTGCGAAGGGGTGCTGCCATTACTGCCAAGCATTTGGTAAAGACCAATGGTGCAGAAGACAAGCCAGAGGGCAGTACTCTGAACTGGTAGTGTTCTCCTTCCAGCATAAAGCGGAGGTATTGTCTGTGGGATTTTCTGATCTTGACATGAAGGTATGTATCCAGAGAACAAATTCAGTCCCCTGTTTGCAGAAGGGGAATCTGAGCTTGCAGATCCTTTGTCCATTATGGGACTAGGAAATATCTGGAATAGAACCTTTTTTCTTCTCATAAGGAAGAACTGGTTCTATAGCACATTTTTGGAATAATGACTTAACTTCTTCCTTCAGAAGGGACAAATGGTCAGGAGGATAAAAAGGAGGTGGCAGAGGATGATCTGGAGGGAATTTTAACCACTCCAGAGCATGCCGCCTTGCAGTTATCTACAGAACCCACTCCTCCATAGTGATCTCTCATCATTGTTGCAGATGCAGAGAGATCCTGCCCCCCCAACCATCCCTGAAGATAATAGTGAAGGGGGTGGAGACGGAAAAGAGGCAGAACCAGTGGCAGCAGGGTCACTGGAACCGATTGCTTTGGGTACTTTTGTATGGGCACTAGAGGTGAGGGGACCCGGCAGTGCCACTTCCTTTACCATGGCCTTGCTGAAGGTAGGCACAGGTACCTCGGGCAGCAGGCAGATGAAAGGATCCACCCCCTTGCCCTCTAACAGGAGTGGGGTACAGGGTCTTTGCAGACCTTTAGAGTCATTTTTGAGGTCTAAAGCCCATGTAGGGCCTCTTCAACATCAGAGCCAAACAGTTTCGTCCCTCTAAGAGGGGCCTTCAAAACTGTCTCCTGCACATCGCTGGTAAAGTCAGTAGCAACTCTAAGCCAAGAATACCTCCTCATGCAAATGCAAGAAGCAGCAGCCCTGGCAGAAGCATCAGAGACATTATAAGCTGAGTGTGGCAAATGTTTGCCAACCTCCACACCAGAAGATAATGTTGTAAGTAAATCATTCTTTGCAGAGCCATCAGGCAAAGCCCGAGCTGCAGTACAAGCAGTTTCCCACAGGCTGTCCTGATATCTGATCATGTGGGCCCGGTAGTTTGCAATTCTAAGGCCCAGTACATCCAGCCTCCAAGATTCTTTATCTGGAGGCAAACTTCCTATGTGTTTAGGTGCCCTAGATCCATTGTGAGCAGCCCTGATGACTACAGAGTCAGTTTCTGGCTGGTAGCATTATAAGACTTAGCAGATGTAGCAGGATACTACTTATCAGCCGTTCTAGGAACTACAGGCAGTGAGTTTGATCTATACCATGCAGCAAAGGTGTAGCGTCCTCTAATGCAGGATATAGAGGTGCAGTTATAATAGAGGGAAAGCAGGGTACCTTCAAAAATTCCATTAAATTTATTTGTATGGAATTTGCATCTTTCACAGCAACACCCATGGCAGACTGCATTTGCTGCATCATGGCTTGGAAAGTTGGATCCTCTGGAGATCTCTGGGTATAAACCAATGAGTCCTCACTGCAGGATGAGAGGGTGGAACTAGAGTGAGGTACTAGATATTCTTCTCTCTCATATTTGTCCTCTAAATCCATGAGGTCAGGATTATATTCCACTTTGCCGTTGACTTCCCTGTGGATGATGGGAGCCGCAAAATGTATTGGCGATACTGGTGGCGGCTGAGAGGAAGGAATCTTTGGTGTGCTAATGGAATCCGTCGACAAGGACTGAGCATCAGGAGGCCCTGTCAGTGGAATAATTGCCTGTATTGATAGTCCAGGCAGAATGCGTCTTACCATTTCTGAGAAAAACACCAGCACAGCCTGAGAGTCAGTGGCACCTTTAAAGAGGCTGGGGCTACTTGTGTTGATGGGCCTTGACCCAATGGCATCCTGCCGTCCATAGTAATTATGGCAGTGCCTGAGCCAAGCCCAACCTTGGTGTCTCATCGATAGTCAAAGGGGAGCTGTAGTCAAGGCTGCTGGAGCTGGTGATGATGCAGATTTACAGTATCTTAATGGCAACCGGGACCTCGCCAGTGAAGCATTTTTTTTTTGGCCCTCTACATTTGTGTTTGTGGCTGTTGTTCCGTATCCTGATCCTTTGATGTCAGCGGCTGCTTCTCTGCCAGTGATGAGGGAGAACCAGACTTTGGGCCCTGTTCCTTCTCCATGGCTTTCAATTTTTTAAGAAGGAAGTTTTCTAGAGCTTTCTTGAGGCATTGCCTTGTAGCCCGGTTGAAGCTTTGGCAAATCTTGCAAGTTCTAACAGGAGTGAACTTTCAATTCTATGACATTTGACCTTGGAATAGCTTTCTTTTGATGGAACTTTTGCTGTCTTTATATGGTTATGTTGTTTTTTGAATGGAGGTCCTTAACAACTTCTCATCTTTTATATATATATATATATATATATATATATATATATATATATATATATATATATATATGATCTGGGTTTTGAGAAAGCATGTTCTTCCAAAACAACTGCCAGTGTTTTCTGACGAAGGATTCTGTGTAATCCGACAACTAAAAGCACCTGTGTTCTTTTGTAACAACTCTGTTGTTCCAATAAAAGGTATTAAACCATCTGTTTGTGCAAGTCCTAACATTGTGAGACAAGCCCAGACTGTGCACACAAACAGCATGTGTGTCTGCATGAATTTATCTCTTCACTTACAGTACCAAAATAAAGGCTGTTTTGAGTTTGGCAGCATGCAGAGACGATAAATAAACTGTTAGTAAAATAAATGAATAAACAGCAATGGCTAGGTGTGACAGGATTGAACAAGACCCTGTCCCAGTTGTGATGGAGAGTTTGAATGCAGGGATCTGTTCTGTTCTTTCCTGTCTTTTGTCTGTCTGATTGCGCAACCAGATTTTCCCGTGAGACCTAGGACTTGATCACCCCGAAAGTCTCACAATTCTTTGCCTCTCACTGTCTCTCAGTCTTCCCTTGCTGTTTCTGTCTTTTCCTCCCTTGCATATCTGCAGGTATAAAAATATGTGTGAATCTTTTTGTTGAATTGTAACTGATACTGGGATCCCTTTGTTTAGAAATTATGTAGTGTTACTGTTGAAATGTATAAAATTATAGTTTGAGATGATTGCAGAAAGCTATTGGGAACTCAAGGGATTAACCTGAGAGCAGTTTTTAAGCCCTTTTTCAGAAGCTGTGGAGAAGGGGCCTCAGTTCTGGGACATTGTGTTCTTGCTGCACCTTCATGAAATTGACAAGAACATTTTGGAGAGAGAAAAAAACAGGATGCTGGTTAAGAAGGGGGGTTGCAAAGACTTATGAGAGGGAGCTATAATGTTTTGAGAGGCACTCAGAGATTGAAGGAAAACTCAGATGGATCTTCTCTCTTTATTCTGCCTTTGTAAATAGTTATACTGAACAAGTTTATTTTTTTTATGTTACTGCTAGTACTAATAAACACTTTTTGCAAATTCTACAACTGCACCTGGTTTTTTCCTATGCTTCCTGACCTGTTCCTTGATGACAGATGGTGTCAGCCTAAGTGGGATTTACACCGTGCATACTCTAAGCCAGGAGTTTTGTGTGTGAGTACTGGACCTAGTACCAGGGAATCATAGAGAAAAAGGCATGGATTCTCCAGCAGCAAGTCCAGGAGTGGTTACCAGGAGAATGGCAGCCAAACTAGCAGTGACCGAAGTCCAAGTTGAGATTATACAGTCAGCACAAGTTATGGAAAAAGAACAGGCAGTAACAGAACCTGAAAGCCTGATGGACTTTTTCAAATGGTGGGCTATACAACAAAAAGAGACTGAGAAGCAGAGAGAAAAAGAGAGTCAACGTTTAGAAGCATAGAGGAGAGAAGAGATGCAGCAACAGGAGCAGCAGAGGAGAGAAGAGATGCAGCAGAGGAGAGAAGAGTTGCAAAGACAGGAGAAGCAGATGAGAGAAGAGATGCAGTGACAGGAGCAGCGATGGCTGGATGCCTTGCAAGCTATCAAAGGTGGAGGATCTGACACAGATCCAGACAAGCAACAAAACACAAGCAACTTAAAAGCCATTGAACTTACAAAGTTGTGTCCCTCAGATGATATTGTGGTATACCTGACAAATTTTGAGAGTTGTCACAGCCTGCCAATGGCCAAAGCAGCAATGGACAATCAGACTGGTACCCTACGTGACAGGGAAAGCCCAACTTGCCAACAGCAGTATGGACACTGCACAGTCAGAAAACTATAACCTGGTGAAAAACAAAATCCTGAAAAGGTATGACATCTCAGGAGAGACCTACAGGCAGAGATTTTGATCTCTGAAGCACAACTCAGTCGACAAGCCTTGAGAAGCCTTTACCCGACTCAGAGAACCCCTGATAAAATGGCTCCAACCAGAAAGCAAAACAGTCCCACAGATCATCGACGCATTTGCAGTGAAGCAATTCATCAACATCCTGCCTACAGATGTGCAGCTTTGGGTGAAAGAACATCAACCAGACAGTGAGGAAAAGGCTGTTTCTTTGGCTGAGGACTACCAAATGGCCAGACAGACATCACAGCAGCGAGGTAGAAGCCAAGCACCGGTAAGACACTCTTTTTCCCATTTAAACTCCAGGTCTGATAAGAACTCCGGTGGGGATAACAAATCTACGTCCAAAGATGTTATTTGCTATAACTGTAATAAGCCAGATCATATTGCAAGAAATTGCCATAAGAAGAGTGACACTGGAGCAGATTTGTCCTTGGCAAATTGGGGCATGTACTTAACAGATGTGAAGGTGGGGGATAAGACTGTAAAGAGACTCATTGATTCAGGAAGCAGACAGACCCTAGTGCATGTTAAAGTGCTGGGAAAACACTGTGCAAAAGGACCAGGTACTGGTGTCATCTGCATCCACGGGGACACTCAATACTGTCCCACCACCCAAGTAAGTTTGACCATTAAGGGTGTGTCGCACCAAATGAAAGTGGGGGTAGTACCTAAGTTACCTGTACTCGTGATTATTGGAAATGACTGTCCAGGATTTACTGAGTTAATCTCAGAGGAACTGAGCCCTGCAGTTTCAGCAGCAGTGGTAACAAGAGCTCACGTAAAGAAAGTCTCAAACAGTGGGGACACTTCCTTTCAGTGTCTTTGATTCGGACTTGTTTGAGAACAGCTCCAAGATCCGGAAGTCCAGGAAAGGAAGAAGATATCTGAAACAAAAGTGGCAACAAAAGACTAATGGACATAAAAGGTTAAAATATGAAAATGCTGAAGCTAAACTGATAATTGATTGTGATTTTGTTTCGGAGCAAGCTAACGGTGTTTCTCTCCAGGGTTATTTTAAGCAACTGGGGGTGAAACCAAAACAGGGTGAACCAATGTTTAAAAAATGTAATGGGTTACTGTACAGAGTTTGGGTTAAACCTCAGAAACAGGAACAGACAGAACAATTGGTTATGCCACAGACGTATAGAACAGAGTTGTTACAGATAGCACATGATAGTCCTATGGCTGGTCACTCAGGGAGGGATCACACCCTTGCCAGATTGCTGTATGGATTTTACTGGCCTGAATTCATGAAGATGTTGCTACCTATTGTAATTCCTGTACTGAGTGTCAGAAAGTAGCCCCAGTCACTAGAAAAGACAAGGTGCCCCTGGTGCCCCTACCCTTGATGGATGTGCCTTTTGAGAGAATTGCAATGGATGTGGTTGATCCTTTAGACAAAAGTAAAAAGGGTAGTAGATTTATCCTGGTAGTATGCGACTATGCTACTCGATGCCCAGAAGCTGTTCCAATGCGTACTGTCACAGCTTCAAAAGTGGCAGCAGAACTTGCAGAAATTTTCAGCAGCATGGGCATACCTAAAGAAATTATTACTGATCAGGGTAGTAATTTTGGTGCTGCATTACTTAAGGAGCTGTACAGACTACTAGGTATCACTGTCATATGAACCTCCCCCTATCACCCTTAGACAGACGGCCTTGTTGAGCATTTTAACCAAACCCTAAAATGCATGTTAAAAAGGTTTACCTTTTTTTGCTTACAGAGAAGTGCCATAGGCATCAACAGGGTTTTCACCATTTGAAATGCTGTATGGTAGGCTGCCAAGAGGGCCACTGGATGTGATAAAAGAAACGTGGGAAGATAATCCCACTCAGAAACAATCTATAACATCTTATACAGTGCCTTCAGAAAGTATTTACCCCCCCTTGGATTTTGTCACATTTTGTTGTGTTACTACCAGAATTTTTAATGCATTGAAATGATTTTTCCCCCCTTGATTCACACAGCATACTCAACAATTTAAAGGGGCCAAAATATTTTTATTGTGTAACAAAAATTTATGAAACATTAAAAACTGAAATATCTTGTTAACTTAAGTATTCACCCCCCTGAGTCAATACTTTGTAGAAGCACCTTTGGCAACAATTACAGCTTTGAGTCTTCTTGGGTATGTCTGTATCAGCTTTGCACATCTGGATTTGGGGATTTTCGCCCATTCTTCCTTGCAGATTTGCCCAAGCTCTGTCAAGTTGGATGGGGAGCGTCGGTGAACCACAATCTTTAAGGCTTTCCACAGATTCTCAGTGGGATTCAAGTCTGGGCTTTGGCTGGGCCACTCAAGGACATTCACCTTCTTGTTCTGAAGCCACTCTAGTGTTGCTTTGGCTGTATGCTTGGGGTCGTTGTCCTGTTGGAACGTAAATCTTCGCCCCAGTCCAAGGTCTATTGCAGACTGATGCAGGTTCTCCTCAAGGGTGTGCCTGTATTTGGCTCCATTCATTGTTCCCTCTATCCTGACAAGTGCCCCAGTCCCTGCCGCTGAAATGCATCCCCATAACATGATGCTGCCACCACCATGCTTCATGGTAGGGATGGTGTTACACGGGTGATGAGCTGTGTTCGGTTTGCGCCAGGCATAGCGCTTTGCATTCAGGCCAGAGAGTTCAATTTTTGTTTCATCAGACCAGAGAATCTTTTGCCACATGGTCTCAGAGTCTGCCACGTGCCTTCTTGCAAACTCCAGGCATGCTATTATGTGGCCTTCTCAGGAGTGGCTTCCGCTTCTAGCCACTCTCCCATAGAGGCTACATCTGTGAAGTGCTGCAGAGATTGTTGTCCTCTGGACAGGTTCTCCCATCTCAGCCATGGAACTCTGTAGTTCTGTCAGGGTGGTCATTGGGTTCTTGGTCACTTCCCTGACCAAGGTCCTTCTTGCCCGGTTGCTCAGTTTGGGAGGACGGCCTGCTCTAGGAAGAGTCTGGGTGGTTCCGTAATCTTTCCATTTCCTAATGATGGACTTGACTGTGCTCCTGGGAACTTTCAACACCCTAGAAATGTTTTTATACTCCTCCCCAGATCTGTGCCTCCTCACAATTCTATCACGGAGTTCTACGGACAGCTCCTTGGTCTTCATGGTAGAGTTTCTGCTCTGACATGCACTGTCAACAGTGGGACCTTATATAGACAGGTGTATTTCCTCTGAAATCATGTCAACCATTTGAACTGACCACAGGTGGACTCCATTCAAGTTTTAGAGTGATCTCACAAGGAAGTTGGATGCACCTGAGCTCAATTTGGAGTGTCATAGCAAAGGCGGTGAATACTTATCAAATCAAGACATTTCAGGTTTTTATTTTAAATTACATGTACAAAAAATTCCAGAAGTTTCATTCCACTTTGACATTCTAGAGTAATTTGTGTAGATACGTGACAAAAAAATCCCATATAAATGTATTTTAATTTGAGTTTGCAACATCACAAAATGTGACAAAATCCAAGGGGGGTGAATACTTTCTGAAGGTACTGTATGTGTGCCCTAAGAAAGAAGCTGGTAAAATATGTTGAAATTGCCCACAGTAATCAGGAAGAGGCCCAAAACCAACAGAAGGTATATTATTACATACCATGGGGTAAAAGAAAAAGTTTTTGAGCCAGGTGAAAAGGTTTTGCTACTGTTGCCCACAACAGAAAATAAAATGTTAATGAAGTGGCAAGGGCCTTATAAGGTGCTTAAATGTATTGGCACCGTTAACTTCGAGATTGAGACCCCAGACAGGAAAAATCCTACTAAGATATACCATGCTAACCTCCTCAAGAAATGGGTTGAAAAAATGCCAAAAGCTGCTTTGCTAGTTTTACCAGAAACAGATAAAGAAGATATTGATGTAGCCTGTGATGGACTGGCTCAAACTGCAACTGCTGATGCTGTAACGGTGAATGTTTCCTTAACTTCAGAGCAAACTGCAGAAATTCGTAATGTGCAGAAGACATTTAACAGTACTTTTACCACAGTACCAGGCCAAGCAAAAGGGGTTGAGCACATAATAGTGACAAGGAATGCTCGCCCTATTAGGCAAAATACATACAGGTTAACAGAGCAGTTAAGAGCTGACGTGATTAAGGAAATACAAAACAATGAAAGAATCGGGCATCATAGAAGAGTTGAGGAGTGCTTGGTCATCTCCAATGGTAATTGTAAACAAAAAAAGAAGAGGGTTTTAGAATATGCCTTGATTTTAGGAAACTTAATCAAGTGTCAGGATTTTACAGTTATCCTATGCCCAGAATAGATGATTTGGTGGACAGACTGGGGAGTGCAAAGTATATCAGTACACTGAATCTCACCAAGGGTTACTGGCAAATCCCTTTAGCTAAAGAATCCAGAGACAAAACTGCATTTGCCACTCGTGTTGCATTCCGTCAGTTCACCAACATGCCATTTGGTTTACATGGTGTACCAGTTACATTCTAGCAGTACATGGATGTAATTTTATCACCTCACACTGGTAATTGTGCTGTGTACCTGGATGATGTCACAGTGTACAGTCTAGACTGGAAAAGTCACCTGGAACACCTATGAGCAGTTATCCAAGCTATCAGAAAGGCAGGTCTGACTATTAATCCTACCAAATGTGCATTGGGCATGCAGGAAACCAGATATTTGGGCTATGTGTTGGGAAATGTTAAGCCAGAAATTTCTAAAATAGAAGCTGTAGCTAACAGCCCTGTCCGTAAAACAAACATGTCAGATCATTTTTAGGGCTGGCTGGTTATTATCGGAGATTTGTTCCCTACTTAGCTGACTTAGCTACTCCCCTCACTGAACTCACAAAAAAAAAAAGTACCCAAATAATGTGAAATGGACCCCAGAGTGTGATGAAGCTTTTCAAGCCATTAAGACTGCATTATGTTCAGCCCCTGTTTTAAGAAGCCCAGATTTTGAGAAAACATTTTTGTTACAAACAGGTGCATCAGAGGTAGGCCTAGGTGCAGTCCTGAGTCAAAATGTAGATGGGACGGGACATCCTTTTCTGTACATAAGTAGGAAGTTGCATGATGGGGAGAAAGGGTACTCCACCATTGAAAAGGAATGTTTAGCAGCAAAGTGGGCCATGGAGTCCCTTAAGTTGTACTTGCTAGGAACCGACTTTGTACTTAGATCACAATCCTCTCTGTTGGCTTTAAACAAGTGAAAGATAAAAATTCCAGAATCACAAGGTGGTACCTGGCACTGAAGCCATTTAAATTCAAGTGATACACAAATCTGGTAAAGAGACTAGCAATGCTGATTTTCTATCAAGATATGGCTCAGGAATTAAGGATTCTGAAGGCTGAAAAACAAATGTATGAGTTTAAACTTTACTGTTTGCTGTACTGTTATAGAAAAAAGGACACTGAGCATGTGCTTAATTTCTGACAGTTAGAAGCTAATATCAATTGAGAATTAATAGAAAGTTTTGGAAACCTGTTTGCTAAAACAGGTTCCCTCTTAAGGAGGGTTTGTATGTGACAGGGTTGAACAAGACCATGTCCCAGTTGTAATGGAGAGTTTGACTGCAGGGATCTGTTCTGTCCTTTCCTGTTTTTTGTCTGTCTGGTTGCGCAACCAAATTTTCCCGTGAGACCTAGGACTTGATCACCCTGACAGTCTTGCAATTCTTTGCCTCTGAATGTTTCCCCTTGCTGTTTCTGTCTTTTCCTCCCTTGCATATCTGCAGGTATAAAAGTATGTGTGAATCATTTTATGGAAATGCAACTGATATTGGGGTCCCTTTGTTTAGAAATTGTATAGTGTTACTGTTGAAATGTATATAATTATAGTTTGAGATGACTGCAAAAAGCTATTGGGAACTCAAGGGGTTAACGTGAGAGCAGTTTTTAAGCCCTTTTTCAGAAGCTGTGGAGAAGGGGCCTTAGTTCTGGGACATTGTGTTCTTGCTGCACCTGCATGAAATTAACAAGAACATTTTAGGGAAAAAAACGATGCTTGTTAAGGAGGGGGGTTGCAAAGACATAAGAGAGAGAGCTGCAGTGTTTTGAGAGACTTAGAGATTAAAGGAAAACTCAGATAGAGCTCTGTTTATTCTGCCTTTGTAAATAGTTATACTGACAAGTTTATTTTTTTATGTTACTGCTAGTACTAATAAACACTTTTTGCGAATTCTACAACTGCTCCTGTTTTTTTCCTATGCTTCCTGACCTGTGCCACGATGACACTAGATTGATGGCATTTCCTTCAGCAGGTCCGACTAGGATGATCGCTGGAAAAGAACTGTGTAGTGATGGAGCCGCCCCACACTTACATACACATAGACGTGGCTCGTCAGGCGTAGTACCACAGGACTGGAGAACAGCACATGTAGTGCCCCTCCACAAAAGTGGTCCCAAGGATAACTCTGGGGGAGGGGGAATTACAGACCAGTCAAGTCTGACCTCCATTGTGGGCAAGCTCATGGAGACCATACTAAAGGAAAGGTTGGTGGAATATCTAGAGCATGGTCTCCAGGATGCAAGGCAGCATGGGTTCATTTATTTATTTATTTATTTTTGTTAACTGGGTGAGGTGCACTAGCCATATGAATAACTATTTTCAAGCATGACCCAGGAGGTTACAAAGTAGTGGTAAACAGAATACAATACAAGAGCAGTACAGTGCAGAATACATTGCAAGATAAGTACGATACAGAACAGAGACAAAGCTCAGCAATCAGAGAAATGCAAAATACAGCAGGTGAAATAAAGTAATAAGAGTACAACATGGCAGCACACATGAGTATCATATTATATGAGATAAGTGCAGTCATAACATTCAAGAAATCATCCCAGAGATTACTAGCGCTAGGCAGTTAGAGCACCAGCTACATGGAGGGAAGGACACGTATCAGACAGGGAATGCAGAGGAAGAGTGAATGGGTAGGTGAAGTCAAGGAGAGAAGAGAGAGGGGTGAAGTGAATATAGAGAGGAGTCAATCAGCAGGAGTGCGCAGGTAGCTGAGAGACGGCCAGACAGGATATTCAGGGGGGATTAAAGCATGTACATTGAGCACTAATGGTGAGAAGAGAATGATGTTGCTTTTTAACTATGGCGTGAGTAGGTGAAAGCCTACTGGGGGGATATCTTGTCAGATGAATCTGATTGACTTTCTTGACTGTGTCACTAAGACAGTAGAAAGGGGCCATGCGATAGACATTCTCTATCTTGATTTCAGCAAGGCCTTTGACTCTGTGCCCCATAAAAGGTTGATCAGGAAGTTGGTGGATCTCGGGGTTTTGGAAAAAATGGGCAGATGGAAAACTGGCTGAGGGACAGAACCCAGAGGGTGGTTGTGGGGGGAAGAGTTATCTGGCACCAGAGAGGTCACCAGTAGGGTCTCGCAGGGCTTGGTGCTGGGACCGGTGTTGTTCAGTGTCTTCATCAGTGACATTGGGGATGGCTTTAAGGGCAAAATGTGCCTATTCACGGATGACACCAAGCTCTGCAGGCAAGTAGGCACAGCTTAAGGGATACAGCACCTACAGGATGATCTGGAAAAGCTGGGGAGGTTGTCCAGGATGTGACAGCTTGGCTTCAATGGCAAGAAATGCAAAGTTATGCATATTGGAGCCAAGAATCCCAGGACAGAGTACTACCTGGGTGGAGTCCGAATATCTGCATCAGAGGAGGAGAAGGACCTAGGAGTGATGATCACTAGTGACCTGAAACACTCCACACAGTGCAAGAAAGCAGCAGAAAAGGCAAACGAGATGCTGGGATGCATAGCTAGGGGGATCAGTAGAGGAGAGAGAAGGCTATACTGCCCTTGTACAGGTCCCCAGTAAGGCCTCGTCTAGAGTATGGAGTCAGTACTGGTGCCCACACCTCAAAAAGGACATTAACCTGCTGGAGAAGGTCCAGAGGAGGGCTACAAAGATGATAGTGGGTCAGCAGGGTAAGGCATATGAGGAGCGGTTGAGGGCACTGAACATGTACTCCCTGGAAGACGAGAGAGAGGATATGATTAGGACCTTCCTTGAAAGGGATAAATAAGGTGGATAAGGAGAGTCTTTAAGTTGAGTGGGAACCATAACACAAGGGGGCACAGTCTTAAGATGGAGGGGGGGAAGTTTAGGAGGGAGGTCAGGATGCAGTTTTTCACAGAAAAGGGTGGTGGACACTTGGAATGCGCTGCCGGAAGAGGTGATCTTGTTGAAGACAGTGGGCAGCTTTAAGAGAGGATGGGATAGGCATAGGGGGGAGATAAGGATAAGGATCATGGGTAGGGAGGATGGGAGGAGTGGGGAGAAAGGGCAGGAACAGTAGCTTAAGCAGTGGACCCTGCAATACAAGCAGACTAGATAGATCAAATGGCCTTCTTCTGCTGGCTTCTTCGTATGTCATTGTGGGCAGCCCTTTGGCTAACAAAGTGCTGATGGCTATAGTTCTAAATGTGTGGCCTAATGGAGGCAATATACTTGACTATCTTACAACCGTGAGAGACACAGGAACTGTGTATATAGACATATTATAAAATCATAGTAAAAACCTTTGTTGAAAAAAATGGAATTTGAATTTAAAATCAGAATGTTTTACTTTGCAGACTATTAGAGAATCCCTTTTGGAAGTGTATTATGCCAATTGAACATATAACTTCAGAATTTTAGAGAGTGTGTGTGTGTGTGTGTGTGTGTGTGTGTGTGTGTGTGTGTGCGAGAGACACCCACATATGGTTAGAAGGGTACCTGGAATGTTCAGAAATAAACAATCCTGGTTGGCTAAGAATGATGTCATGATTTATAAAACCTGAACATACGACCAAACAATGAAAATCTCGACCTTCAATTACATTTAGACATGTTTTAAGAGTCTTCCTTATCTCTTTGTTTCAGGGTCAAGTAATCAACACTTTGTGTGGTTATAAAACACTTGATAAAGTGGTAAGTGTAAACTTCTTCCCTTAGCATAGCTTGCCAAATCGCAGGCCTTCTATACACTGCAGTATTTCAGGAGAAATATTTTGACATTCTGCCTTCATACTGGTGTGTGCTCCGAGCAGATACTAAAACATTCAGCACTTTGTGTTTGGAAATTCCACTGCATGCCAACAGAGATAAATTATTTTTAATTCTAGTTAATTTTTCATGAAACATACCCAGAGTTAAAAAAAATTGTACAGGATTACCAAAGCAGAATATGCCAGTAATGATTTCCCCTGAAACAAAATTACTGTGAATCAGGAGAAAAGACTGTAGACTTCTAGCTTATAGATTAAAACAAAAAGAAAATCGGACTGCGGCTATAGAGGCAGTGTTATGCAACACCAGATAGATGAGGAGTGAGAATACTGTTGTAACAGATTTTTTTATCCAGTTCCTCTGTTGATCTGGCTTACACCATGGAGACCTGGCTGAGTGACGATGCAGGCTGCATTCTCTGTTGTCCACTGCCTGAGGAAGGATTGAATGGGGGGCATCTGCTTTAGATCTGAACTGAGTTTGGTTGTGCACCCAGTGGGAGATACCTCATCATCTGAAGGTGCATGGGGTTCCAGGTGCAGGTTGTAGGATACTTCTCATGTACTGTCCTCTAGGGCATGGGGGGTTGGGGTTATTTCCTTCAGGAAATCATATACCTCATTTTAGGCAGGGTTTTGGAGTCACCCAGATGGTTAATTCTGGGTGACTTCAAAGCCTGGACCGACGACAGACTCTCATATTTTGGTCAAGATTTCCTCTGGGTGTTGGAATCCGTGGGCATCACACAAGTAGTTTCTTCTGCGACTCACCAATGTGGTTACATAGAAACATAGATGTTGTTGGCAGATAAGGGCCTCTTGGCCCACCTAGTCTGCCCTATTTTCCCCCTTACATACATTGCCACCGTAGACCCTACTCAGTCTCAGATTTGCACCCCCCCCTCACCTTACCTCTAAGATCCCCTTGTATCTATCCCATGTGTTCTTGAATCCTGTAACCATTTTAGCCCCCACCACCTCCGCTGAGAGAGTGTTCCAAGCATCCACAACCCTTTCCGTGAAGAAGTATTTCCTCACAGCCTCCCCCCCGTTTCATAGTGTGACCCCTTGTCCTTGAGCATCTTTTTCTCTGAAAATGCTCCCTTCCTGTACCTTGTTTATACCTGCGAGGTATTTGAATGTATCCCCCTTTCCCTCCTTTCTTCTAGGGAATACATATTTAATTCCTTACGCCTTTCTTTGTAGGGCTTCTGATGCAGGCCTTTCACCATTTTGGTTGCCCTCCTTTGTACCGCCTCTTCCCTGTCTGTGTCCTTTCGGAGGTGGGGCCTTCAGAACTGGACACAGTTCTGGAGGTGTGGTCTCACTAGTGATCTATAACGGGGTATTAATACCTCCCTGTTTCTGCTGGTGATACCCCTGCCTATGCATCCAAGCATCCTGCTAGCCTTCCCCCACTGTCTTGTCACACTGTTTATTTTATTTGAAATTTGGAGAACACCTTTCACCACACGTGCTCTTTTTCAAAGGTTCCATGTCAGTAACAAACAGTTATACCCAACTTTGATATGCAGGAGCCGTATCAGTAGCAAATAGATCATTTAGAATAGGTACGGTATATACTACAAGATTTCACCAGCTCAGGGAGAGCCAGGTCAAGTGCAGACATTAGAGTTGCAAAAAAGGTATAGCAGCGTAGAGTTTAGTCAGATGACAGCCAAGCCACAACATTATACAGAGAGATATTTGATCATATAAAACGACAGGCAGATTTCAAAGCGAGTTCCTTTCTTAGGGAATTCTTAAAAGGTGTGATTTTGGGGTGGTCCACTAGGGATTCAGGGAGATCATTAAACCACTGTGTGGCTTGGGTAGCAAATGTACATTTAGCTACCTTTAGGTCATCAGAAATGATTACCTCTAGGTCCCTTTCCTGTTTTGTGACTGCTAGTATTTCTCCTCCCAGCTGATACATTGCCCCCGGGTTTCTGTGCCCCAGGTGAATGACCTTGCACTTTTTGTGTTGAAGCCCAGCTGCCAAACCAGATCTTCTCTCATTCTTTCCACCCCCGGTGTGTCTACTCTCTTACAGATTTTTGTGTCATTCACAAATAGGCATATCTTCCCTTCCAGTCCTTCTGCAATAGAAACATAGAATTTGATGGCAGATAAGGACCGCTTGGCCCACCTAGTCTGCCCATTTCCCTACCTAACAGATAAGCTGCAGATCCTAGTTAACCAACAGCCTACTTCCTCCTACCCCCCACTAGAATTGCCTTATGTCTGTCCCATGCAATCTTGAATTCCCCCACTGTTTTTGACTCCACGACCTCCTCAGGAAGGCTGTTCCATGCATCCACAACCCTCTCTGTGAAGAAATATTTCCTCACATTACCTCTGAGCCGTCCCCCCTCTATCTTCAAATTGTGCCCCCTTGTTCTTGCACATCTCTTTTTCTGAAAGATGCTACCCTCTTGGACTTTGTTGATTCCCTTGAGGTATTTGAAAGTTTCTGTCATGTCCTCTCTCTCCCTCCTTTCCTCGAGGCTATACATATTAAGCTCCTTTAGTCTTTCTTCATATGTCTTCTGGTGCAGACTCTGCACCATTTTGGTTGCCCTCCTCTGTACAGCCTCCACCCTGTCTGTCTTTGTGGAGATGGGGTCTCCAGAACTGCACACAGTACTCCAGATGGGGTCTCACCAACTGTCTGTACAGCAGGACAACAACTTCCTGTTTTCTACTGGTGATGCCTCTCCTTATGCATCCCAGTATCCCCCCAGCCCTCCTTACTGCCTTCTCACATTGCTGGCCCACCTTTAGGTCGTCTGATATGTCTACTCTGAGGTCTCTTTCCATTTTTGTTGTTGTCAGTATCTCACCCCCATCGTGTACTCTTCCCCTGGGTTTTTGTTTTCCAGGTGCATTACTTTGCACTTCTTTGCATTGACAGTCTCTGCAAAATACACAGTCTTCAGGTCAGAGCTTTCACTTGCGGGACAGCGCTACGAGCTGCAGGCTTGTAACACAGAGGAAGGCTTAATTTTGTTTCTTTTTCTTTATTTTAGCAAGTTTAACAGGCTTCCACACAAAAGACACTAAATCTCACACTAAATTGGAGAGAGGGGAGCAAGGGAACATAAAGGCAGCTCCCCCCCTCTCATACCAGGAGTTTTTGCACAAAGATTTACATAGAAAGAGCTCTGTTTTACTTTATTACAGTAGTCCCGAGATCGAGAACAGGTTTAGCTATTTCATCTATTTTTGGACAGTACAGCCTCAGCCCCCACATGTACAAGCAAACACTATAGCAATATCTGGGGAAGCTGTTTTAGTAGAAAAAAGCCGCATATTTCATTACGGCAGCTACACGGCACTGTGATCCTGCGCACGATCTTGCAGGAGACGCAGTAGCGCTAGACAAAGCAAAACCCGGGATTTTACAGCTAAGCAGAGTCCGCAGCTCTGCTGTAATGTATTTATCTGTCCTTTTACAACAAATGCTGGCATAACAGCCAGGCTGAAGTAGGCAAACCAGGCAATAGCTAGCTGTGCTTTCCCAAGGCAGGGAGCAGAGAGAGCGAGAGAAAAGGAAAAAGAGGAAAGAAAAGCAACGTAGTTGACCAACCTACAAGATAGGAGAGGATAGGATAGAAAAAAGGGTGCTGTTGCGCAACAGACTTTAAGCAGGAAAAGATGACCATGCAGGGTCTCTTTCTCAGACTTCTCTCCCAGGCGGGGGGGGGGGGGCACAGCACTACCACAGGCATATAGGATGGTGGGGTATATAGGCAGGGGGATCAGCAGCAGAAGGAAGGAAGGGGTCCTGCCCCTGTACACATCCCTGCTGCAGCCATATTTAAAATAATGCATGCATTTCCGGAATCCTGTCCTGAAAAAGGACAGGTTGAGGTGGTGCAGAGGAAGCCAGCAAAACTATTTGGAGGCAGCAAGAGGAATTCCACATGGGGAGGCTTGAGCACCTCAGCATTTATACACTGGAAGCTAGGAGGGAGAGGGAGGACTTGACTGAAATGTTCAAGTTTCTTTACAGTAAAAACAAGGCGGGCACTGGGGAACTGTTCACAGGGACCAGAAACATGAGCATAAGGGGGGACGCAAGAAGCTGCTGGGTGGAAGATTCAGGAAGGACATCAAAACGCACTTCTTTACGGAGATGGTTGTGGATAAGTGGAACGGAATGGTGGAGGGGGTGGTCCGTACCAAATCGGCAGAGGGACTCAAGCAAGGGTGGGACACACATATGGTGTTGGCGAGGATAACATGCGGTGCAGCCGTGAATTACCACTAGGGCATTTCAATCACACTATCACAGGGATGGTGGACTGCCATCAGTTTCTGTGTTTCCATAGAGTCACAGCTGTCCCTCACACCTACCCCCTTCTGTAGTTCTGGTAAAATACTGCTGTAAACCTGCTGGTTGCTGAACATGTGTATCTGTACCCATCAGTGGGGTTTACCTTTACTTCCCAGCTCCCCAAATGGCCTGGTCAGGTATCCCATTGTTGTCAGACTTGTAGAACTTCAAGTTCTAGGGACATGGATATGTTGTTCATCCACACTTATTGGCAGGTTCCTTGCCGCTTTAAATCTTGCCGGAAGGTCTTCAGGCTGGCTCCTCCCACCCACCCGGGTGGTAAAACTCTCGGCTCCGCCTCATGACGCCAGATCTTCCTTACTGCTTGGAAGCTGTTCCCTCCTTAACGCGCTGCGTTTAAGACTGGTTCCTAATTCTTGAAGTTAAATCAAAAGTTTTTGCTAAAAGACTTGGTCTTCTTCTCCTCGTGACTGCGATGGACAAATCGACTCGGTTTCGGAGGTGCCCTTGCGGGCAGAAGATGTCTAGAGGACGGATCCGCACTCCACGCGTGCCTCCTGGGCCTTGAACACGACCCGCAGGCTCTGACTTGTGCTCTTCTTTTCGGCCTACGCCTTGAAGACCATGCTGCCCGATTACAACTGGGGCGCCCGAAAAAGAATTCCACGGGAAATCTAAAGAGCCCGATTGGTGTGTCCGGCGGCGCTTTCGTGAGATCAGCTAGAGCAGATGATCGCCGAAGAGGGCGGCGGCGGGCCGCTTCTACCTCGGCTGCAGCATTTGTCCCGTCTCTCTCGGTGCCTCGTACCGGCTTCTTTTAGGAGCTTTGTCTGACCCTTCGACCAAGGGTGAGGGTCCAACTTCTCCGGACCTTTTTCCAGGTCCAAAAGAGCAAAAAGTAAGTCTCTCCGCTCGCCTTGGGAGCGGGAAAGATCCCCTCCTAATCGACTTGGTCAACCCCTCAACTCTTCGCCACTGGCTTCACGGTGTCCCGTCATGCCAGTTGACCGAGACTCCGTCGACGCCGCGGTCGAGATTTTTCTCGACCCGTTAGGACGGGTTGTCGGCTGAGAAGCTGGAAATCCCCTCTCCCCGGTTCCCCCGGTGGGAAGTTGAGGATCCCGTCGGCTCGTCTGTGCCTCCGGTTCCGGAGCCTTCGGTGGGATCGTCCGGGCCGAGGGGAGTGCCGATTTCCGACACTTCTCCTCGCCTTCCTCGGCCTAGTCGAGACTCTCGGTCTCGGTCTCTGACATCCTCGCGTCCAACCGATCCCGCCGCCATAGGCGGCTCCCGCATCAGGGAGCGGCACCGCCGCTTCTCCTCTTCCTCGGATCTAGGGGAGGCTTCGCGCAAGTTGCGCCGGAGGTACGTAGAACTATGTGGCAATAGCTCTTTTTGACCGGAATAAGCCGACCCAGTCGCCTTCCCCGCTACATTATGGCTGTCACCGAACAGGTAAACAACCCCTCGCTGTAGTCGAGGAGTCTGTTCTCAGGCCAGTTGTTCAGCCAATTCCAGCTGCCCCACCGATTTTGGTGGAACCTCCGCCTCCACAGCCATTAGTTGGGGCTCCGACCAAAAATTCTCAGTCAACTTTGGGTTTGCCCCATAGGCTGTCTGTCACCCTCACTCCCGATAAACCTCGGCAGGTGGAGGGTGGCTCAGGCCCGAGGCAGCTCTTTGAGGACTCTTCTGAGTCCGATGATGGTTCCTCCCTCTTCTCCAAGCGCATGGACTTGGAGTCCTCGGGAGGGCAGTCAATGGACGATAGCCCTTCGTCCTTCTTAGGGTTGCTTCAACTCATCTCGGAGTCCACCGGGATGAAGCTCGAACCCGTTTCTAAACGGGCCAGGTATCCCCTCACGGAGATTCTGGACCGCGGGGATTCTCCTACAGAGGCCTTTCTGGTAGCCGGAGCCATAGTGGGTCCGGCCTTGGAACTTTGGCAGCGTCCTGCTTCCTGCCCTGCGCCTTCGGCCAGGTTGGCCAGGAAGTATGCGGTCCCTACCGGTTCCCTGTCCGGTTTTTCGGGACACCCCTCGGCCGAGGGGTTGGTTACCGACAGCGTTTTCCGGCGTGCCGGGAACGCCAGGGATGTGGACAAACCTCCCGACAAGGAATCCAAGAAATTGGATTATGCCGGGCGAAAAGTCTATGCTGCGTCCTCTCTCGGCCTTCGTCAGGCCAGTTCGGCCGTCCTCATGGCACATTTTTCTCACGCCCTGTTGGGCTCCCTGGATGAGGTTGTCCCTCATCTTCCCGCAGATCTGCAGACTACGGTCAGGCAGGTGCGGGACCAGGGCAGGGCAGTGGCCAAACAGCAGCTCCAGACTGCGTTAGACATCGGGGACTCATGTGCCAGGTCTGTGGCAGCCGCAGTGGCCATGCGTCGTCGGGCTTGGCTGAAGATATCCACCTTTACCTCGGATACCCAGCACAAGTTGGCGGATGTTCCCTTTTTGGGGACTGACCTCTTCGGCCCTGGGGTGGAAGGTCACCTGCAGAGGATCGAGAAGTCCAGTGCTACCTTGGACTCGGTCTCTTCCGCTCAGAAGGACAAAGGCCGCAAGCCACAGCCTAAGCCCTTTCGTCCTTCTGCGCCCGAGCCGCGCCCGGCCCAGCAACGTCAGGGCCAGCAGGCTCGACCTTGGTATCCCAAACCCAAGCCGTCGGCTTCCTCCAACAGGAAGCAGGGAGGTAAAGGCCCAGGAGGTCCCTCGGCCGGTCCCTCCTCCAAGCCTGCCCAGTGACGGGCTGAGGGGTGTCGCCCCCATCCCTGTCACCTCACCCCTGGTTCCCCCCGTGGGGGGACGGCTCAGACACTTCCTTTCCGCCTGGTCCGCTGTTACCACGGACAGGTGGGTACTGGAGGTGGTGGGAAAAGGCCTACCTCTGGAATTCGAGCAGGCCCCGCCCTTCAGAGCCGTCGCACCTCGGGGGGCCTCGGGGTCCGCAGCCTCACTGGCGGCTCGCCGAGCCGACATCGCTCTCCTCCTCCAAAAGGAGGTGATCACGGAGGTGGAGGACCCCCCTTCAGACCCGGGGTTCGTGTCCAGGTATTTCCTGGTTCTGAAACGGACGGGGGGCTGGCGCCCCATTCTCGACCTACACGACCTGAACAAGTTCCTAAGGTCTCGAACCTTCAGGATGGTTACTCTGGGGCAGATAATACCATCTCTGGAACACGGAGTGTGGTTCTGCTCTCTGGACCTACAGGACCGCGTTCTTTCCGTCCCTATCCGTCCGTCACGCCGGAGATTCCTCTGCTTTGGTGGAGGATCCCTCTTTGAGTTCGAGCCATGCCCTTGACATCTCCAGCTCAGGGTCTTCACCAAATGCATGGCAGTGGTGACAGCATTCCTCTGCGGCGCGGGGGTCCGGGTGTACCCTTACCTGGGCGATTGGCTGATAGCAGCCTCCTCCAGGCGGGAGGTGGGCGGTCCAGAGATCCTGGCCCTCCAGGTTTGCTCTCAAGTTGGCCTTCTCATCAGCGAGGCCAAGTCGGAACTCGAGCCGAGCAGGTGATCCTGTTCATCGGGCAGAGCTGACTCTCTTCGAGCCAGAGCACGGCTCCCGGCGGACAGGGCCGAGGTTCTTACCTCCTTTGCCCAATCATTTCTGGTTGGGCAATCGCGCCCTGCCTGGGACTTCCTGCGCCTTCTGGGTCTCATGGCGGCCTGTACCAGCGTGGTCCGTTGGGCCCGCTGGCACATGCGCCTCCTTCAGTGGGGACTGGCCAGCCAGTGGTCACAACGCTGCGATCCTTTGGAAATGCTACGCCTTCAAATGGAAGAGATTCTCCATTTGGTGTCAGGGCAAGGGCTTGGACCCTTACTCCTGTTCTGTGGCAAGCATTTTGGACTATTTATGGTCCCTTTCTAGTCAAGGGCTTAGGTCGATGACCCTAAAGGTGCACCTGGCAGCCATCTCTGCTTAGCGGGCACGGACCGGGGAGCAGTCGGTGGCGCAGGAAAAGGTGGTCGGGCACTTTTTCAAAGGCCTTGATCACATTTCCCCTCAGTGCGAGAACCTCCACCTCCGTGGGATTTACTGCTGGTACTGGCAAAGCTCATGGGCAAGCCATTCGAACCAATGCACAGGTGTGATCTCTCTCACCTGTCGTGGAAGACCGCCTTCTTGGTGGCTATCACGTCAGCCAGAAGGATGGGAGAGCTCCAGGCGCTTTGCATCGAGTCTCCTTACCTGGTCTTCCACAGGGACAAGGTTGTCCTGCGCCCCCACCCGAAATTCCTTCCGAAGGTGGTGTCGGAGTTTCACCTTAACCAGGTGCTGACTCTGCCGGTGTTCTACCCCAATCACACCTCGGAGGCCAAATATAGGCTCCATACTCTGGACCCTAGAAGCTCGCTTATTATAAGGGCGCCTGGCTGAAATTGGGAGAGTTTGCCAGCTGTTTGTCACCCTACGCTGAAGCCGCACCTGGCAGACCTGCAGCCAAGCGGACAATAGGCAGGTGGGTCACCTCCTGCATAGATCGCTGCTATAAGTTGGCGGGCATGGAGCCTCCCAGAGGGATAAGAGCTCATTCTGCCTGTCATACTGCTGCATCGGTGGCTGCTTCCAGGGACGTCCCTATCTAGGAAATCTGCAGGGCTGCTACCTGGAAGTCAGCACACACCTTTATTACCCACTACCACATCAACCTTGAGTCACGCCGGGATGCTGGTTTTGGGGCCTCGGTTCTCCAGTCTTTATTTCCCAAGTAAGTATCGGGGGTGTGCGCCTTGCCTCCCTCCTCCCGGAGAACTGCTAGGAGTCTGCCAATAAGTGTGGATGAACAACATATCCATGTCCCTAGAAATACAGGTTACTCACCTGTAACAGGAGTTCTAGAATGGTATATGTTGTTCATCCTGACTCTCCATTACTCGGCCGGCCTTTACAACCTGAGCTTCCAAGTAGGCCAGATCTGGCATCATGGGGCGGAGCCGAGAGTTTTACCACCCGGGTGGGTGGGAGGAGCCAGCTTGAAGACCTTCCGGCAAGATTTAAAGCGGCAAGGAACCTGCCAATAAGTGTGGATGAACAACATATACCATTCCTAGAACTCCTGTTACAGGTGAGTAACCTGTATTTCTTCTCCAGTGGGAAACTGAGGTGGTATGGGACTGCCCACATTAAATAGGCACTAAAAATGTAAGTCATCGTGCGGGCCCCAGCAAGGCATACGTTTCAGTGTGATCATGATGCCAACGACTTACAGGTCAGTATATGTGACTCTGTGTAGGAGAGTCTCCCAGAGATCTGCAGTTGCTGGTAAGTAAGTGAACTTCTCACTACTGGTTTCCTTTACAGTCACACTGCCCGTCAGCCCTCAGTGGTGGGAGGGATCTGTTGACTTTCCATGCGGTTCTGTCAACAGATCCAAAGCTTGGAAGGGCAGAGCACAAGAAGAACGGGAAGAGGTCAAACTGTAGCCTGTTTACTGTTCAGGATTTCAAACGTGCATCACAAAATGCTTTTCAGGGCAAAATACTTTTGTGATAATGTGTGCAAAACTGCAGATTGCCTTGCCATTTACTAAAGACTGCAGGTACTTCATATCATACTGAATGCTGCAGCTGCAGGTACTTTACATGGTACCAAATGCTCCGCTGCAGGTACCTCTCATTAAACTGAATGCTGTGGCTGAAGGTACTTCACCTGATACTAAATGCTGTGGCTGTGGATACCTCACGTGATACTGAATGCTGCTGCTGCAGGTACTTCACATGATACTGAATGCTGTGACTGCAGGTATCTCACGTACTGAATGCTGCTGCTGCAGGTACTTCACATGATACTGAATGCTGCGACTGCAGGTACTTCATATCATACTGAATGCTGCAGCTGCAGGTACTTTACATGGTACCAAATGCTCCGCTGCAGGTACCGCTCATTAAACTGAATGCTGTGGCTGAAGGTACTTCACCTGATACTAAATGCTGTGGCTGTGGATACCTCACATGATACTGAATGCTGCTGCTGCTGCAGGTACTTCACATGATACTGAATGCTGCTGCTTCAGGTACTTAACATGATACTGTATGCTGCGACTGCAGGTACTTAACATGATACTGTATGCTGCTGCTTCAGGTACTTCACATGATACTGTATGCTGCGACTGCAGGTATCTCACGTACTGAATGCTGCGGCTGCACGTACCTCACGTGATACTGAATGCTGCAACTGAAGGTACTTCACATGATACTGAATGCTGCAGCTGCAGGTACCTCACATGATACTGAATGCTGCGACTGCCAGTACCTCAGAAGAATCTGAATGCTGTAGCTACAGGTACTTCACGTGATACTGAATGCTGTGGCTGAAGTTACCGCACATGGTACTGAATGCTGTGGCAGCCGGTACCTCACATACTGAATGCTGTGGCTGCAGGTACTTCACGTGGCACTGTATGTTGCGGCTGCAGGTACCTCGTGGTACTGTATGCTGTGGCTACAGGTAGCTCACATGATACTGAATGCTGCGGCAGTAGGTACCTCACATGATGCTGAGTGCTGCTGCAGGTACCTTACATGATACTGAATGTTGTGACTGCAGGTACCTCACGTGATACTGAATATTGTGGCTGCAGGTACCTCACATGATTCTGAATGAGGCTGCAGGTACCTTACATGATACTGAAAGTTGTGGCTGCAGGTACTTCACATGATACTAAACGTTGTGGCTGCAAGTACTTCACGTGACATTGAGTGCTGCAGCTGCAGGTACTTCGTACGTTACTGAAGCTGCTGCTGCAGGCACTCCAGCTGATACTGAATGCTGTGGCACCTTGTAGAAGGCGCAGCCCTCGAGATCCAAAGAGCGGAGGGGTTCCGAGACGCCGGCGGGTCGGCGGCACCTGTGCAGCCGACCAAGGGTTCCAGGAGGCCGGGAGAAGCAGGCAGAAGAAGGCGAGCCCTCGAGATCCAAGAGCGGAGGCTCCGAGACGCCGGGCGGGTCGGGCGGCACCTGTGCAGCCGACCAAGGGTTCCAGGAGGCCGGAGAAGCAGGCAGAAGAAGGTGCAGCCCTCGAGATCCAAAGAGCGGAGGGGCTCCGAGACGCCAGCGGGTCGGCGGCACCTGTGCAGCCGACCAAGGGTTCCAGGAGGCCGGGAGAAGCAGGCAGAAGAAGGCGCAGCCCTCGAGATCCAAAGAGCGGAGGGGCTCCGGGTCGGCGGCACCTGTGCAGCCGACCAAGGGTTCCAGGAGGCGGGGAGAAGCAGGCAGAAGAAGGCGCAGCCCTCGAGATCCAAAGAGCGGAGGGGCTCCAAGACGTCGGCGGCACCTGTGCAGCCGACCAAGGGTTCCAGGAGGCCGGGAGAAGAAGGCGCAGCCCTCAAGATCCAAAGAGCGGAGGGGCTCCGAGACGCCGGCGGGTTGGCGGCACCTGTGCAGCCGACCAAGGGTTCCTGGAGGCCGGGAGAAGCAGGCAGAAGAAGGCGCAGTACTCGAGATCCAAAGAGCGGAGGGGCTCGAGACGCCGCGGTCGGCAGCACCTGTGCAGCCGACCAAGGGTTCCAGGAGGCCAGGAGAAGCAGGCAGAAGAAGGCGAGCCCTCGAGATCCAAAGAGCGGAGGGGCTCGAGACGCCGCGGGTCGGGCGGCACCTGTGCAGCCGACCAAGGGTTCCAGGAGGCCGGAGAAGCAGGCAGAAGAAGCGAGCCCTCGAGATCCAAAGAGCGGAGGGGCTCGAGACGCCGGGCGGGTCGGGCGGCACCTGTGCAGCCGACCAAGGGTTCCAGGAGGCCGGGAGAAGCAGGCAGAAGAAGGCGCAGCCCTCGAGATCCAAAGAGCGGAGGGGCTCCGAGACGCCGGCGGCACCTGTGCAGCCGACCAAGGGTTCCAGGAGGCCGGGAGAAGAAGGCGAGCCTCGAGATCCAAAGAGCGGAGGGGCTCCGAGACGCCGGCGGGTTGGCGGCACCTGTGCAGCCGACCAAGGGTTCCAGGAGGCCGGGAGAAGCAGGCAGAAGAAGGCGCAGCCCTCGAGATCCAAAGAGCGGAGGGGCTCCGAGACGCCGGCGGGTCGGCAGCACCTGTGCAGCCGACCAAGGGTTCCAGGAGGCCGGGAGAAGCAGGCAGAAGAAGGCGCAGCCCTCGAGATCCAAAGAGCGGAGGGGCTCCGAGACGCCGGCGGGTCGGCGGCACCTGTGCAGCCGACCAAGGGTTCCAGGGAGGCCGGGAGAAGCAGGCAGAAGAAGGCGCAGCCCTCGAGATCCAAAGAGCGGAGGGGCTCCGAGACGCCAGCGGGTCGGCGGCACCTGTGCAGCCGACCAAGGGTTCCAGGAGGCCGGGAGAAGCAGGCAGAAGGTACGGGCAAAGCCGCAAACCAATCGGAAAGCGACCGCAGACTGTGCCTTGCTTCCAATTGGTGCGCCTTCCCCATAGACTTAAACTGGGGTTTGCTGCACTATTCTGGCTGGGATTTCTGCTTTTCTGTAATTTATTTTGAATTTCTCATAAAAAGTGCTGTTTTCTCTTACTTTGTGCCTGGTTTATGGGCTGTTTTTCCCTATGTTAAAATTAAGTGTTACAGTCTTTTGAATTGTTGTGTGGGCTAGACGCTTAGGCGCCTAACCCCCATACCCTCCCAGTCTATTGTTGTGCAGATCTCAAGTTTTAGCACCTTGTTGCAGATTACTGCAATAAAGGTACTTTACTGACTGCCTTCTCCTCTGTCCCCCACCTTGTAGAAGGCGCAGCCCTCGAGATCCAAAAAGCGGAGGGGCTCCGAGACGCCGGCGGGTCGGCGGCACCTGTGCAGCCGACCAAGGGTTCCAGGAGGCCAGGAGAAGCAGGCAGAAGGTACGGGCAAAGCCGCAAACCAATCGGAAAGCGACCGCAGACTGTGCCTTGCTTCCGATTGGTGCGCCTTCCCCATAGACTTAAACTGGGGTTTGCTGCACTATTCTGGCTAGGATTTCTGCTTTTCTGTAATTTATTTTGAATTTCTCATAAAAAGTGCTGTTTTCTCTTACTTTGTGCCTGGTTTATGGGCTGTTTTTCCCTATGTTAAAATTAAGTGTTACAGTCTTTTGAATTGTTGTGTGGGCTAGACGCTTAGGCGCCTAACCCCCCCATACCCTCCCAGTCTATTGTTGTGCAGATCTCAAGTTTTAGCACCTTGTTGCAGATTACTGCAATAAAGGTACTTTACTGACTGCCTTCTCCTCTGTCCCCCACCTTGTAGAAGGCACAGCCCTCGAGATCCAAAGAGCGGAGGGGCTCCGAGACGCCGGGGGGTCGGCACCTGTGCAGCCGACCAAGGGTTCCAGGAGGCCGGGAGAAGCAGGCAGAAGGTACGGGCAAAGCCGCAAACCAATCGGAAAGCGACCGCAGACTGTGCCTTGCTTCCGATTGGTGCGCCTTCCCCATAGACTTAAACTGGGGTTTGCTGCACTATTCTGGCTGGGATTTCTGCTTTTCTGTAATTTATTTTGAATTTCTCATAAAAAGTGCTGTTTTCTCTTACTTTGTGCCTGGTTTATGGGCTGTTTTTCCCTATGTTAAAATTAAGTGTTACAGTCTTTTGAATTGTTGTGTGGGCTAGACGCTTAGGCGCCTAACCCCCCATACCCTCCCAGTCTATTGTTGTGCAGATCTCAAGTTTTAGCACCTTGTTGCAGATTACTGCAATAAAGGTACTTTACTGACTGCCTTCTCCTCTGTCCCCCACCTTGTAGAAGGCGCAGCCCTCGAGATCCAAAGAGCGGAGGGGCTCCGAGACGCCAGCTGGTCGGCGGCACCTGTGCAGCCGACCAAGGGTTCCAGGAGGCCGGGAGAAGCAGGCAGATGGTACGGGCAAAGCCGCAAAATTTTTGCCCGACCCCCTCTTGGTTGATTCATTTTATACACTTTCTCCCGCCATTTCTTAACCCACACCCACATCCCTTCCCTTCCTCCCTTAACCCATACCTAACCTCCACAATTGTACTTTGCTCCCTTTTGCTCCTGAGCCTTGTATCTCACCTAATCCCTTATGATATCAATGCTATACCCAGTGTCAAGATAAATAACTCAGTTAATACGACCTGCCCATTTCTACCATCCACAAGGGCCAACCACGGATTCCTTGTTCACCTGAACCACGTTTGCAATGCAACCTCTGGGATATCCACAAGGCCACCCTAACAATTCAGCACAGCCCTGGCACCCTACTTGTATCATGGCTTTTATTAACCCACTATGCCTGTCCATTAAAATATTATGCTATGAAAAATTTTGCATCCATATATCAGGACCATCACTCAGCTCACAGCAGGCACCCAGGATTAGGAGGAAGCGCCTGACCACTCACTATCCTTGTCCCTTGGTGCCCTCCTCAAATTAATCTTCTACCTTCTGATCTGTTTTGGTACCATTGAAATAAATCCTGGCCCCATTGAAAGTATTTTTTCCCCGCTGATTTATCCTCTATAAATGGCCTAAGCTTCCTACATATCAATGCCTGCAGCCTTTAAAAATTCTCCTAATACAGGCCTGGTGGCACATACCTGCCTGACTTTCTGGTCATCTCTGAATCTTGGCTCAGACCATCGACCAAAGACAGTGTTGTAAACCTTACCAACTATCAGCTCTTCAGAGCAGATCGCTCTTCCAGGGGGGGGTGGCATATACATTAAGGACACCATCTCTGCTACCTGCCTCATCATCACATCCGAACCAAAGGAATTTGAATGTTTATCAATCAAAATATCCCTTCCAAACTTGTCTCCATTTAAATTGATTGGCTGCTATAGGCCCCTCAGCAGGCCTCAAATTACTATCTCACCTGGGGTCAATAACCAATCTAGGCCCTGAAGATACCATCATCCTTGGTGATTTGAATTTAAACTGGCTATCTAATGCATCTGCTCCATTGGTAACCTTTGTGACACCTATGGCTTTACACAGCTAATAAAGACCCAACCAGGGTTAACCTAAAAAATTCTAGCAACAGCTCACTCCTGGATATTATGTTGGTAAATAAGCCTCACTTATATACTCATGCAGGAGTACTACCGAATAATGTCAGTGACCATTGTCCCATAGCTGGCATAAGATCTTCACCCAAACCATCCAACCCTGCTGAATTTGTCCCCAAAAGGTCAAAAAAGAAGTTCAACATACCAGGTTACCTCCATGACCTGAGTAACACAATATATTGGCAAGATTTCTACCTTACAACCTCAGTGGAAATAGCTCTCCAGATCTTAAAGGACATTATCACTAATGCTCTAAATATTCATGCACCATTCACCAGTATCAGAACTAAAGCAAGGTCCTGCCCTGGTTCACCACTGATCTTAAAACAGCCTTGCTAGCCAGAGACAAACTGTGGAAAAAGGCAAGAAAACTAAGGACTCCATAGACTGGCTAAATTTCAGAAAAGCAAGAAATTCATGTACAACACAAATAAGATCTGCCAAAGCGCCTATTATAGAGCTGAATTGGATGCCTCCTATAATAACCCAACCAGGCTCTGGGGAACTATAAAGGGTATCTTGGGCCAAAACTCTACTCCTGCCTTAACCTGCAAACTGCTACTAAATAACACAGAAATTACGGATAAACAAGAAATTCTAAATACCTTCAATGACCACTTCACCACAGCTGGACTAGCATTTGACTCTTCACCTGCAAATCTCCTGAGATCTTCCTTGAATCTTCAATCCACCGTGGGCCAAAGGCTACATCAACCTTCTCC
Organism: Neoceratodus forsteri; assembly: GCA_016271365.2. Lineage (NCBI taxonomy): Eukaryota > Metazoa > Chordata > Ceratodontiformes > Ceratodontidae > Neoceratodus > Neoceratodus forsteri. The sequence goes on along the minus strand of CM028135.1, from coordinate 1,100,936,689 downwards.
TTCAACCCAATATCATTGAAAGAAGTGGAAGATCTCTCTCCAATTTGGATACTTCAAAAGTGCAGGTACAGACTCCTGGACCCCTACTTCCTCAAAATTGCATCTCAAGTCTTATCTGCCCCTCACTCATCTCTTCAATCTTTCCTCACCACTGGATCCATTCCTCCATTTGGAAAACAGCTCAAGTAGTTCCTTTACTCAAATCTGGTGATCCCATGGATCTCAATAATTACAGGCCCATTTCCATCCTATCAGTTCTGTCCAAGATGTCAAAAAGTTAGTAAACTCACAATTAAGGGTCTACCTGGATAACAATAACCTCCAAACACAGCACAATCAGGATTTAGATCAGGCACAGCACCATTTCAGCCTAGCCAAAGTAACCAATGACTGGCAGACTGCTATGGATAAGAAGAATAGTACCTGTGCTGTGTTCCTGGATTTGAGCAAAGCATTTGACACAGTGGATCATGAATCACTGATCACCCCTTGGTTCAATAGGGTTGGATTCCCCTTCACTCAATTGGTTCAAGTGCTATCTATCAGACAGATCACAACTGGTAAAAATGGAAACTACCTATCCACTTTAAAATCACTGCTAAGAGTGTACGCATAGGCTCTATTCTTGGCCCCATCCTCTTTGCCATCTATATTAATAATATTGATGCTAACCTCACTCAATCAAACATCCATCTGTTTGCTGATGATACTGTGCTATATGTTAGCAATCCTTCATTGTCTAAAGCCTGTGAGCTGCTACAATCTGAATTCTCCATCCTACAACACAACTTACTGGATAAAAAACTACTTCTAAATGCCAAAAAAACAAAAGCTATGCTCTTTTCCTCACAAAGTTGCTCTGCCACTACCCCATCATCTACCACCCTACAGCTAACCACCTTACTTGGAGAGAAGCTGGAATACGTTGATAACTTCAAATATCTTGGTGTCTGGATTGATAACAAACTTGACTTTTCTGTCCATATTGAGGAGCTACTAAAGAAACTGAGACAAAGGCTTGGTTTATTTTTAGAATAAAGCACTACCTCAACAGAGACTCCAAAAAGATTAATCCAGGCTTCATTCCTATCCCTCATTGACTATGCTGACTTTCTGTATGGACACTGTTACTCCCCTCTTAAATAAACTGGACACCCTATACCACAGGTCCATCAGATTCATTACTGACCTTCCCTTCAGCACCCACCATTGTTCCCTTTATAAGGCAGTTAACTGGTATCATTACAACACAGAAGAAATAGGAATGCTGCAATTTGATATTCAAAGCCTTATCAGGCAAGCTACCTACCTACATCTCGGACTGTTTTACTCAAATCACTTCTAGGCCATACAACCTAAGGATCAGCAAAATTATCATTCTTAAGGTCCCCAATGCCTGCACCCAGCTTGGGAGGGCTGCAATCAGCTACTCACTAGCAATTGTTTGGAACTCGCTCCAAAAAACCATGAAGCTAAATAACCTCCCACCCTTAATATCCTTCAAAAGATTATTCACCACCCTATTCCCAGAACTCTGCAACTGCTTCCACAAGGCCTAATTCACGGCCCTACCCACTTCTTTCTGCTCGTGTTTCTATATGCTGAAAAACACCGTTCCCAGTCCCAAGATTCACCCTCAATATGCCTGCTAGGTCCTATAATCTACATATTAACTCTGATGTGCCAACTGCCTACTGTCTCCCAGATTAAAAGTGTTAATGCCTTGTACATATGTATATTGTTATATACTAGCACTTATGTCATTGTATTACTGTTTTTTGTTACCCCTGTCATTGTATTACTGTTTATGATACCCTTGTCAATGTAATAACACTTGCACTTCTTGACCACTCAGGTCCATCTTGTAAATGAGCTATGCTCAATGATGTTCGCCTGATTAAATAAAGATTTTGATTAAATAAAGATTTTGAGTGCTACTGCTGCAGGTACCTCACATGATACTGAATGATGCGGCTGTGGGTACCTCACATGATACTGAATGATGCAGCTACAGGTACTTCACATGATACTGAATGATGCGGCTGTGGGTACCTCACGTGATACTGAATGATGCAGCTACAGGTGCCTCACGTGATACTGAATGATGCGGCTGTGGGTACCTCACGTGATACTGAATGATGCAGCTGCGGGTACCTCACGTGATACTGAATGATGCGGCTGCAGGTACCTCACGTGATACTGAATGATGCGGCTGCGGGTACCTCACGTGATACTGAATGATGCGGCTGCAGGTACCTCACGTGATACTGAATGATGCGGCTGCGGGTACTTCACGTGTTACTGAATGATGCGGCTGCAGGTACCTCACGTGATACTGAATGATGCGGCTGTGGGTACCTCATGATACTGAATGTTGCAGCTGCAGGTACCTCACGTGATACTGAATGATGCGGCTGCGGGTACCTCACATGATACTGAATGATGCGGCTGCAGGTACTTCACGTGATACTGAATGATGCGGCTGCGGGTACCTCACATGATACTGAATGATGCGGCTGTGGGTACCTCACATGATACCGAATGATGCAGCTGCAGGTACCTCACATGATACTGAATGATGCTGCTGCAGGTACCTCACATGATACTGAATGATGCGGCTGTGGGTACCTCACATGATACTGAATGATGCGGCTGTGGGTACCTCACTTGATACTGAATGATGCAGCTGCAGGTACTTCACGTGTTACTGAATGATGCAGCTGCAGGTACTTCACGTGTTACTGAATGATGCGGCTGCGGGTACCTCACATGATACTGAATGATGCTGCTGCAGGTACCTCACATGATACTGAATGTTGCAGCTGCAGGTACTTCACATGATACTAAATGTTGTGGCTGCAAGTACTTCATGTGACACTGAATGCTGCAGCTGTAGGTACTTCATACGTTACTGAAGCTGCTGCTGTAGGCACTCCAGCTGATTCTGTATGCTGTAGCTGCAGGTACCTCACATGATACTGAATGATGCTGCTGCAGGTACTTCACATGATACTGAATGATGCGGCTGTGGGTACCTCGCATGATACTGAATGATGCGGCTGTGGGTACCTCACATGATACTGAGTGCTGCTGCTGCTGCAGGTACTCTGACGATGCTGCTTATAAATTTCAAGAAGATACTTTGAATATGCGGCTGCAGGCACCTCACATGATACTGAATGATGCGGCTGTGGATACCTCACATGATACTGAATGATGCTGCTGCAGGTACTTCACGTGATACTGAATGATGCGGCTGTGGGTACCTCACATGATACTGAATGATGCAGCTGCAGGTACTTCACATGATACTGAATGATGCGGCTGCAGATACCTCACGTGATACTGAATGATGCGGCTGCGGGTACCTCACATGATACTGAATGATGCGGCTGTGGGTACCTCACGTGATACTGAATGATGCAGCTGCAGGTACTTCACGTGATACTGAATTATGCGGCTGCGGGTACCTTACATGATACTGAATGATGCTGCTGCAGGTACCTCACATGATACTGAATGTTGCAGCTGCAGGTACTTCACATGATACTGAATGTTGTGGCTACAAGTACTTCATGTGACACTGAATGCTGCAGCTGCAGGTACTTCATACGTTACTGAAGCTGCTGCTGCAGGCACTCCAGCTGATTCTGAATGCTGTGGCTGCAGGTACCTCACATGATACTGAATGATGCTGCTGCAGGTACCTCACATGATACTGAATGATGTGGCTATGGTTACCTCACATGATACTGAGTGCTGCTGCTGCAGGTACTTCACATGATACTGAATGATGTGGCTGCAGGTACCTCACATGATACTGAATGATGTGGCTGCAGGTACCTCACATGATACTCAATGATGCTGCTGCAGGTACCTCACATGATACGTAATGATGCGGCTGTGGGTAGCTCACATGATACTGAATGATGCTGCTGCAGGTACTTCACGTGATACGGAATGATGCGGCTGTGGGTACCTCACATGATACTGAATGATGCAGCTGCAGGTACCTCACATGATACTGAATGATGCGGCTGCAGGTACCTCACGTGATACTGAATGATGTGGCTGCGGGTACCTCACATGATACTGAATGCTGCAGCTGCAGGCAGTTTACATGATACTGTATGCTGCTACTGCAGGTACCTTACATGATACTGAATGCTCCTGCAGGTACTTCACATGGTACTGAATGCTGCAGCTGCAGGTACTTTACATGATACTATATGCTGTGGCTGCAGGTACTGCAGATGGCACTGAATGCTGCGCCTGCGGGTACAGTCGTGGCCAAAAATATTGGCGCCCTTGCACTTTTTCAAATAAGTCACAATTTCCTCTAAACATAAGTTGAAATTAACAACAGTACAGTATTTGGTCTCCACAATTCTTTATTTCTTTGTTAATATTACAGAACCTTTGTTTTTGATTCAGAATTTAATATATCCTTTTAAATCAGAAAATGGAAAGAAATGGCACTGACAAAATTACTGACACCCTAGACTTAATATTTGGTAGCACAGCCTTTGGTCAAAATAACTGCAATCAGCCGCTTCCTATAGCCATGGATGAGCTTCCTGCACCTCTCTACTGGCAGTTTGGCCCACTCTTCTTGTGCAAACTGCTCCAGTTCTCCCAGATTTGAAGGGTACCTTCTCCCAGCTGCTGTTTTCAGATCTCTCCACAGGTTTTCAATGGGATTTAGATCTGGACTCATTGCTGGCCACTTCAGAACAGTCCAGCGTCTTGTCTTGAACCATTCCTGGGTGCTTTTTGAAGTGTGTTTGGGGCATTGTCCTGCTGGAAGACCCATGACCTTCGACGGAGACCCAGCTTTCTGACACTGGGTTCAACATTGCGCTCCAAAATGGCCTGGTAATCTCCAGATTTCATGATGCCATGCACACATTCAAGGCACCCAGTGCCAGAGGCAGCATAGCAACCCCAAAACATCACTGAACCTCCTCCATGTTTGACTGTAGGGAAGGTGTTCTTTTCTTTGAAGGCTTCATTTTGTTTTCTGTAAACATAGAGATGATGTGCTTTACCAAAAAGCTCTAATTTGATCTCATCTGTCCACAGGACATTCTACCAGAAGGATTTTGGCTTGTTCAGGTGTGTTTTGGCAAACCCCAGTCGGGCTTTCTTATGTCTCTCTCACTCAGCAGTGGGGTCCTCCTGGGCCTCCTACCATATAACCCCCTTTCATTGAGTTGGCGACGGATGGTGCGAGTTGAAACTGTCGTACCTTGTGTCTGAAGGTCAGCTTGAATCTGTTTGGCAGTTGATCGAGGTGCTTTCCCCATCATTCAAAATCCTGCGCTGCAATCTTGATCAAGTTTTCTCTTGCGGCCACATCCAGGAGGTTGGCTACAGTGCCATGGCCTTAAACATCCTGATAACATTACGCACGGTGGAAACAGGAACATCAAGGTCTCTGAAGATTGATTTGTAGCCTTGAGATTGTCCATGCTTGGCTACAATCTTCTGTCTGACCTCCTCAGACAATTCTCTGGCTGTCTTTCTTTTCTCCATGCTCATTGCGGTACACACAGTGACACAAAACAGGAGAATGAGTCCTTTTCTCTATTCAAACTGGTTGAATGAGTGATTTTATATTGCAGGCACCTGCAACGCACCACAGGTGAGTTCAGTTCCAAAGTGAAGGAGAATCACCTGCTTGAAATCTAATTATTTCTAACTACTTCTAAAAGGTGCCAATAATTTTGTCCGGGCCATTTAAGGATTTCTGTGTGGAATAAGCTAAGACTTAGTCAATTTTTCTGCTTTTTGTGTTTTATTCCACTGCAAACCAATGAAATACATATGTGTATACCAAAATATTTTTTAATTTCAACAGTTTTCTAGAAGGAATGGTGCATTATTAGAAAAAACTGCAAGGGCGCCAATATTTTTTGCCACGACTGTACCTTACATGATACTGTATATTGCAGCTGCCTGTAATTCACATGATACTGATTGTTGCAGCTGCAGGTACCTCACATGGTACTGAATGTTGTGGCTGCAGGTACGTCACGTGGTAATGAATGCTGTAGCTGCAGGTACCTCACATGATATTAAATGCTGCTGCAGGTACTTCACATGATACTGAATGCTGCTGCAGGTACTTCACATGGTACGGAATGCTGTGGCTGCAGGTACTTTACATGATACTGTATGCTGCAGCTGCAGGTACCTCACATGATACTGAATGCTGTGACTGCAGGTACCTCACGTGATACTGAATGTTGTGGCTGCAGGTACCTCACATGATACTATATTCTGTGGCTGCAAGTACTTCATGTGATACTGAATACTACAGCTGTAAGTACTTCATACGTTACTGAAGCTGCTGCTGCAGGCACTCCTCCTGATACTGAGTGCTGTGGCTGCAGGTATTTCATGTGATCCTGAATGATGCTGCTGCAGGTACCTCACATGATACTGAATGCTGCTGCTGCAGGTACTGAATGCTGTGGCTCAGGTACTTCACATGATACTGAATGCTGTGGCTGTAGCTACTTCACGTGATACTGAATGCTGCGACTGCTGCTATTTCACGTGATACTGAATGCTGCTTCTGCAGGTACTTCACATGATACAGAATGCTGCGGTTGCAGGTACTTCACTGGATACCGAGTGCTGCAGCTACAGGTACTTCACAGGATACTGAATGCTGCAGCTGTAAGTACTTCACATGATACTGAAAGCTGCGGCTGCAGGTACTATGGGCCACCTCTCTTGCCTGCCAGCCAGCAGTCCTGCCCAGGTCCTGGACTAGCCCCTGACTGGGTGCTCTGCCAAGCACCCCGGCTGTGGCTAAAAAGCCAGCTGGCCGCGCCACCTCTCCAGCCAGAAATCCTGCCCAGGTCCTGGACTCACCCTTTCACTGGGTGCTCTGCCGATCACCGTGGCTGCGGCTGAAAAGTCGGCCGGCTGCGCCACCTCTCCTGTCCGCCAACCAGCAATCCTGCCCAGGTCCTGGACTTACCCCTGACCAGGCACTCCGCCGATCACCGTCGCTGCGGCCGAAAAGCCAGCGGGCCACGCCACCTCTCCTGCCCACAAGCCAGTAATCCTGCCCAGGTACGGTCCTCAGACAGCTCTGGGATTGCAAGCTGGAATGCTGATTGGTCTCTGCCTTATACTCTCTGCACACTATTAGCAGCCACATTTGTGACTTTGATTCTGATTGGACACTATTTTTCTTCAGCTTGGTACTGCTTTTTTGGCTCGCTTCTGGGCCACCCACTGCTGAACTTATTTTTTTCTTGTCACAACTCTGCTTGAATTATGGGGATTGCCCTTAATTAAATGCCTTTTGGGTCTGTGGGGATTAAGAGTATTTGAGAATCTGCCCTATTATATGGACTTGAACTGAGACTGTAGAGAATGGTGTTAAGGGCCACGGTTTGAATGTAATTTATTTAAAACTGCGAACTGCTGTTCACAGTTGCTGGAATCTTTTCCTCCCTCTCTGCCTGCCTAAGTTTTATTTTATTTTGTCCTTTTTTTTTCTCTCCACCTTTGCTTTGTCCTTCTGCCCCCCCCCCTCGCCTTTCCTCTTGCATCTTTTGTCCCTGGGCTGAAGTTTGTTTGGCATCAGGCTTAATGACCCCCAGACAGTTCCTCTACCTTCCCCCACGCACCTTACTTAACTGTACTTGTCTTTTGTCTTCTAGCTCCGCCACCCCCACCCCGATTTAGCTTGATTGCTCTTTTTTGTTGTGCCCTATATCCTAACCCCAACGTTCCTTTCTAGTTCCCTCTAAGTCCTGGACTCGCCCCTGACAGGGCACACCACTGATCACCGCATCTGCGGCTGAAAAGCCGGCCAGTCGTGCCACCTTTCCTGCCCACCAGCCAGCAATCCTGCCCAGGTATGTCCCTCAGACAGCTCCGGGATTGCAAGCCAGAATGCTGAGTGGTCTCTGCCTTCCACTGTCGGCACACTGTTGGCAGCTGCATTTGGGGCTTTGATTCTGATTGGACACTCTCATCTTCAGCTCGGTACCGTGTTTTCAGCTTGCTTCTGGGCCGACCACTGCTGAACCTTTTTTTTTTTTTTTTTTAACTTGCCACAACTCTGCTTGAAGTTTCTCCTGCCAGTCCCAACACTCTTAAATACTCTTGGTTTCCCTCCCACCTGCAGTACCTACTCCTCATTGGCTGATTCCTGTGGCAGCAAGCCTTAAAGGGAATATCCGAAGTTGTAACCTGTTCCCAGGCTGCAAAGGGAATACTCGCTACTAAATAATTTGAGTGCCCCTAAGCTTCCAAAATGTGTAGTCTATGATGTTAAATATTAGTTGTCTGATTGGTCTGTTTCTCATTGCCCTTAATCCTTGCATCGAGCATACAGATAGAGGGGGGACGGCTCAGGGGCAGTGTGAGGAAGTATTTTTTCACAGAGAGGGTGGTGGACACATGGAACAGCCTTCCTGGGGAGGTTGTGGGGGTCTAAAACTGGAGGAGACACTATGGGGATTATTTTTGGTTTGTTAGGTCGGTTCATACTTATGCCCAAGTTAGTGTTAGCGGTCTATTCAATGCATGAACCTGCTAATTTCAGTTTTGTATGCCTGGATAGGATTATAGAGGGTAGTTATAACAGGGTACATATGGGGTCTCTACCATTCAGGAGCAATGAGGCTTTTCAGTCGATATCGAAGTTGGGTAGAAGGTTTTTTGTAAATAGTTATAAGGGGGTAGGGATTATGGGGGGTATTAGATAACCTTGGTGTTCTGCTTCTTTTCACCTTTAATGATGGGGTTTCCCCACACTTTGCAATTGTTTTAATGGACGGATTTATGTGCAGGGTTTTTTTTGTTTTTTTTTTGGGTCTCGCGGGAACACCAATCTTAGTTTTCATGGAGCATTGGTTGTGGGGGGGATTATTGGCGCACTTTCTCATTACAATGGACTGGCTATGCATGGGGCGCTATAGACTTCAATGGCTAATGGACTGAAAAAATTTATAACTTGAAATGTAAGAGGGGCTCGTGATCTTAATAAAAGAATCCAGGTTCTAAAACACTTATCATTGCTGCATGCCCATATCCCCTTTATCCAAGAAACCCATCTTCTCTCCAGGGAAACGATGGGCTTGCGTAGACTGGAGATTGGGCAAGTTTTCGCTTTGGGTATTTCATCCGCCAGTGGTGGCACTGCCATCCTAATTCACAAGTCGATCGCCTTTCAACCCAAAATAATAATTGCTGATCCACAAGGGAGATATGTGTTAGTTCAAGGATTATTGGATTGCACTGAGTTAGTCCTTGGGAGTGTGTATGGGCCTTTGGGGGGAAATTCTGAATTTTTTCAGGATTTACTGAACGAATTACAAAAGTTTTCTGCACTTCCCTTAATCCTTGGGGGGGGGGGGGATTGGAACTTACCACCCACGCAGGACTTAGATCTAATTCCTTGCCCAGGTCCCCCTCCAATGTCCAGAGGGCAGTTGCTGAATTTCTTGATTCCGCCGGATTGTGCGACCCTTGGTGACTGCAAAATCCCAAGACCCGCGCCTTCTCATTTCACTCTATGGTGCAATCCACCTGGTCCCAGCTGGACTATATTTTACTCATCCATTCTCTTATACACGGTCTTAATGACTCTGCCATAGAACCAATTGTTATATCGGACCACGCTGTGGCCTGGGTCACTGTCATGCTAAATCAGAACCTCCAAAGGGACTCAGTATGGCGTTTTAAATATGCAGCTCTTAAAGGAAGACTATGTTATTACTAGGATCTCTGACTTGATTCAATTCTTTATTGTAAATAATCAGGGTTCTGTCACAAGAACAGATTGTGAATGGTGTGCCTTGAAATGCTTTCTACGAGGTGAGTTTATTAGGCTCTCCTCTAGCCGTAAACGGAAGAGGGAGGCTACCATCATCTCACTCCTGGATCAGATCCGTACACTCAAGCAATCTCTCACCTCTTCTTCCTCTCCCGATTTGTTAAAATCATTACTGAAGTTAAGGAATCAGTATTCTCGTTTAGTACAGGAAAAAGCAGAATTTCTCATACTAAGAACTAAGGCAAAATATATAGAGCAAGGTGAGAAGGCGCGTCATCTCCTAGCCTTGCGCCTGAGGAAATTAGAGGCGTCAAGATTCATTTCCTCTATTAATGATCCTGACGGAATTACCAAAACACATCCAAGAGACATAACTTCTGTTTTTAGACAGTTCTATTCCTCTCTTTATAGTCAGCGTCCTGCATCCCCGTCACAAGCTGAATTATTAGAATATCTGTCCGCCTCATCTTTACCTACTCTCTCTCTCACGCAGCAATCCCTTTTATCTGCTCCTATATCCCTCCAAGAAGTGCTGTCGGCTATTCATAATTTCGCGTTGGTCAAGGCTCCCGGTCCAGATGGTTTCCCTTCGAACTACTATAAAGTTTTCGCCAAAGATCTTGCTCCCTACCTGTTGCGTCTATCAATATATGCTGTCCGGGCAAACTCAAGATCCATCCCTGTTGGAAGCCTCTATTATCCTTCTCCTTAAACCAGACAAGCCACCCCAGTCTCCAGCGAGCTACCGTCCTATCTCTCTGTTAAATTGTGATAATAAAATTTTAGCCAAGATACTCGCTAGTAGAATCGAACAAGTCTGGACTCAGCTTCTCAGCCCGGAACAAACTGGATTTGTGTCAGGTAGAACCCCTGCTGATCACCTTCATAAATTGTCGTATCTGGTTCAGGTGGCCAAAACCTCCTCTACCCCCATGGCCTTGATATCCCTTGATGCAGAAAAAGCATTTGACAGGGTGGACTGGAATTTCTTGTGGGCTACGCTACAGACAATGGGCTTTCCTAATAATTTTATTAAATGGATCCAGGCTTTATATTCCTCCCCTCAGGCTAGAATACACTGCAATGTTGTACTCTCTGAGGCTTTCCCTCTCTTTTCGGGTATGCGGCAAGGTCGTCCGCTTTCTCCTTTTCTCTTTAACATATATCTCGAACCCCTGATTAGGTGGCTGAAATCTTCCCCTTTAATTACTGGTATTCCAATAGGCAATAGGGTCCCTTTACTCTCAGTTTATGCAGACGACATATTGCTTCATCTCTCAGATCCAGTCTCTTCTTTAACAGAAGCATTGCATGTTATTGATACTTTTGGGAAATTCTCGAACTACAAACTCAGTATTAGCAAAACCGAAATCTTCCCCCTTAATTGTCTAACATATAGCTCAGCTTTCAGTGAGTTTGGTATGAAATGGACCCCCAGGTCCATTAAGTATTTGGGTATTTCATATTACCTCGGACTTATCTCTACTCCGCAGACTTAATCTAGAGGATTTGTGGTTTGATATTCAGCAGGACTTATTAAGATGGAAAAAGTTTCCTCTCTCGTCATGGGGCAGAATTAACACCGTCAAAATGAACGTCCTACCCAGACTGTTTTACCCACTAAACATGTTGGGTGTTTGGTTATCTTTGTCTTTTTTTCAGCATATCCATTCTGATGTTAACTCCTTTATCTGGCAGGACAAAGATAGTAGAAGATCCTATCTTAAGCTCTCCTTACCTAAAGAGTTGGGAGGCTTGTGTCTCCCTAACTTTTTGTTTTATTATTGGGCTTGTCATCTCTATAAGTGTGGGAAGTGGTTTTCTTTATCGGAACTCCTTACTCATCATGAGTATGACCCAATCTGGTTGCATATTGAGTCGGATATTCTTACTGCACATAACATGGCTCCTTCCTCACTCTTTTATACACCCTTTAAAAATTTACCAAATCTCTGCAGTCTTTCCCGATTGGTATTTCATTAAGAGTTCTTTCTCAAATGTTCAGTTTTTATAAGGTAGTCCCGAGCTCTGATTTTTCTCAGCCAATCTATGCCAACTTGAATCTCAAAATAGGCGGTGTTCCTATATCTCGGTGTTGGTTATCACTCCCTCCCGAGCTCACTGTGGCTGACTTTTACTCACAGGATTCTATTTTGTCTACTGAGGAGATTCTTACCAAATCTGACCTAACGTCACGGGCTGCCTTTCAAATTTTCCAGCATAAGCGTTTACTAGCCAAGGTGTTTGGGAAAGAATTCAACCCCTCCCATGTTGGAGCCTTTCTCCAGCAAATCAAGACTCTCGCTTGCAAATCTCACGGCATTGCTACCATATATAAATTGGTTCTCACATACCCACAACCTCCCTCGATTGCCGGATCTCAGATCTGGCAAGCGCTTTTCCCTGACGAAGTTATTAACTGGCACTCAGTATGGACAGGCCTATACACATACCTCACCCAAGACCGATATAGGCTTACGCAATACTGTATCTTGAACAACATGTATTATACTCCTATCAAATTGGTTCAAATGAAGAGGCTTCCCTCCAGCACGTCTTCTAGGTGTAACAAGGAGGAAGGCTCGCTCCTTCATATATTGTGGTTGTGTGAAAAAATATCTCCTTTGTGGAAACAAATTGAATTTGATCTAGACCCACTGCTGGGACTGCAGGGCCTCTTCTTCCCCATCATATGTATTCTGGAAGATTATTCCGGAATTCTTGTGAAGGAGAGAAGATTTCATATGGCTCTAATCTCAATGGCGGTCAAAAAGCTAGTACTTAGACACTAGATGGATCAAGTCTCCATTTCTTATATGGAATGGTTGCATGAAATATCATTTGCACTCCGTGTTGAATATTTAATTGCGAGTGTACACCATCGCCATTTATCTTTTAATAAAAAATTGGGGAAATTATATGCTCTGTATTTGTCTTGATAGGATGTCTTGGTGAGTTCACAAGCCTCCCCTCCTTCTAAATTTTATTTAACTGTTATCATTTTGGTCCTCTTTTTAGTTCTGTTGGGTTAAGCTATAGGAAGGTGCACCCTGGGGTGGGGGAGGGAGGGGTAGCTTTTTGATTTCGTTTTTTCAAGGTAGTGTTGTTATTATTTTCTCCGAAAGTTCCTCTCTCCCTGTTATCAATCTGCTTACAGCCTTTTATGCAGTATGTGCTGATATTAATGTATCTTATGCTTGTATGATTTTGTGTTGGGTTATACTTAATAAAGTATGTCAAATAAAAAAAAAATTAAAACTGGAGGAGAACTCAAGAATGCATCGGACAGACATAAGGCAATTCTTGTGGAGGTGTAGGGAAATGGGCAGACTAGGTGGGCCAAGCAATCCTTATCTGCCGTCAAAGTCTGTGTTTCTATGTTTATACCAATAGCTACTCCTAGAAACGCTGATCCATATGAACCTTGTCCACTCCCTATTGAACTGGTCACATATTCTCTAATATTGCTTTAGTTGCACATACTCACATTCAATGTGGCATGTTTCTTCCTGACTTTAGGTATTACACCTATCCTACAATTTTTCCTCCTCTTGAGAACTACATTTCCTTTTTGGCCGGGGTGTTATTTTATGCATCCTTGGGCACCCTTTACCTTCATTCAATGACTACTGCTTTTCCTTTGTCCCACTGCCACAAAAGGGGTCAAACTGGGCTCCTTAAACTGCTATTAAATACCCTCAAAAAACTTCTGTTACTGCTATTTCTTTGCTCTAGTAATGTTGAGCTAAATCCTGGTCCCATCTCCGTGCCATCTGAGTTGGCACAATTAAAGGGAATGAGCCTACTTCAATTAAATGCTAGTAGTTTGTTAAGGAAGTTTGAATCCATACAGAGGTGGATCTGCCACACTACGCCAGACATTCTGGTGGCTACCGAAACGTAGCTTAGACTCTCTACCCCGGACATTCCGTCTTACAGTGTCTTTAGAATTGATGGACAGACTAGAGGGGGAGGGGTCGTGATCTATATTTGTGACAAATATTCTGCCTCTGTAGTTGACTCTACCACTACACCTAAGGAGTTCCAGTGTCTAACAATAAAAGTAGCTGTTACAGGCCTCCTTCCGCGGGGCTTAAGGTGATACAACATCTGTGAAATGTTATGGAAAAGCTATCCTCGGAGATCTTTGTCCTGGGAGACTTCAATCTTGATAACTTTTCCCCAAGCTCCACACCTCTAAAAGACTTCTGTGTCACTTTTGGTCTTACTCAAATTATTACAGAAACTACCCATTCAAACACTAAAAACCCTTTCCATAGTACCTTACTAGATCTAATTTTAGTAAATAAACCTCACCTCATCACTCATTCCAGTGTTTTCCTCAGTGACCTAAGTGACCACTGTCCCATAGCGTGTGTGAGGGCCATCCCTAAACCAGCTTCCACCTCTAGATATACTTATAAAAGAAGTTGCCGTAACTTCGACCATTATGCCTTCCTTACTGACCTCCAGAATTCCCATTGGCAAGACTTTTATTTGGCGACCACTGTGACTGAGGCTTATGGGCAGTTTCAGGATATAGTCCCTGGAGCCATAAATTGACATGCAACCTTGGTTAAAATATGCATCAGGAAAACGTCTTGCCCATGGTTTACTGCTAACCTAAATTCTGCGTTGAACTGTAGAAATGCCGTATGGAAAAAAAACACGGAAAACCAAATTCCTGGCCAACTAGACTGGCTTTAGAGTAGCAAGAAACCAATGCACTAAATTTATTTGAGCCGAAAAAGCTAGATACTTTAGAGATGAACTAACATCCTCCTCTAACTGAGCAGCTAAATTCTGGAAAACCTTAAAGGACATTGAGTGTCACAGTCCGGCTAACTCCCTTCCTGCAAAAATCTTCACTGGTGGTTCTCTCACTACCAACAAGCAAACAATTTTAGACCTTCTTAATAGCCACTGTGCCACTGCTGGGTTAGCATTTGACTTTTCCCCTGCTAACAAACTTCATGTGCAGCTCGCTGCCCAGGGTCAGCCTTGTTTTACCCTAGCTTCTCCTTCCCATGATGCTCTCTTTTCTTTCTGCACTGTCTCAATAAAACAAGTAGGGGACTTTCTCCTGGGACTCGACACCAGGAAGAGCACAGGTGCTGACTTTATTGACCCTTACTATCTAAGAATAGGCTATCATGTTTTGCTGCCCCATTACACACCTTTTCAGTATGTCCCTCACGCAGGGTGCTCTCCCACCAGTCTGGAAAACTGCCCACTTTATCCCTTTGTTCAAGTCTGGTGATCCGAGTGATTTAAACAACTACAGACCCATATCCCTTCTTCCCATCCTATCCAAATTACTTGAGGAAATTGCCAATTCCCAACTTAGAAAGCATTTGGAACCATTCAACCTTCTGAACCCCAGTGCTGTCCGGATTCAGAGTGTGTCATAGTATGGTTTCTGCACTTGCTGAGGTTTCTGATGTAATAGTATTAATAAATGGAGTCCACTCTGAAGAAAGGGGGGTTACTAGTGGGGTACCGCAGGGTTCAGTACTGGATACGGTCCTTTTTAATGTTTTATAGGTGACATTGCAGAGGGACTGAAAGGAAAAGTATGCCTCTTTGCAGACGACACAAAGATCTGCAACAGGGTTGATACATAAGGGTGGGTGGAAAGGATGAGAAGGGACTTGGCAAAGTTGGAGGAATGATCAGAAGTATGGCAGCTTGGATTCGATGCAAAGCAGTGCAAAGTAATGCACCTGGGAAACAAAAACCCTGGGGAAGAGTACACAATGGGAGGGGTAGTAACAACATCAGAAATGGAAAGGGGCCGGGGTAATCATATCAGATGACCTAAAGGTTAGCAAGCAATGTGAGAAGGCAGTAGGGATGGCTGGGGGGATACTAGGATGTATAAGGAGAGGCATCACCAGTAGAAAACATAAAGTTGATATCCCTGTGTACAGACAGTGAGACCCAATCCGGAGTACTGCATCCAGTTCTGAAGACCCATCTCTGCATGGACATAAACAGGATGGGGACAGTCCAGAGGAGGGCAACTAAAATGGTGCAGGGTCTGCAACAGAAGTCATATGAGGAGAGACTAAAGGAGCTTAATATGTATAACCTTGAGGAAAGGAGGGAGAGGGGGGACATGATAGAAACTTTTAAGTACCTCAAGGGAATCAACAAAGTCCAAGAAGGTAGCATCTTTCAGAAAAAGACATATGCAAGAACAAGGGGACACAATTTGAAGACGGAAGGGGGACAGCTCAGGGATAATGTGAGGAAGTGTTTTTTCACAGAGAGGGTGGCAGACACATGGAACGGCCTTCTAGAGGTGGTTGTGGGATCAAAAACAGTGGGGGAATTCAAGAATGCATGGGACAGACATAAGGCAGTTCTTGTGGGGGTGGGTAGGAAGAAATAGGCCATTGGTTAATTACTGTAGGATCTGCAGCTTATCCAGTGGGTAGGGAAATGGGCAGACTAGGTAGGCCAAGCGGTCCTTATCTGCTGTCGAAGTCTATTTTTCTAATGATTGGTTAAAGTCACTAGATGGATGGCAAAAACTATGTTTATGCCTTATTTCTTGATCTTAGCAAGGCCTTTGACACGGTGGACCATGACCTGCTTCTGCTTTCGCTGCAAAACATTGACCTGGATTCCCATGCACTGATCTGGTTCTCTAGTTATCTTACTGGCCGTCAACAGCAGATTAAAGCAGATGGGGACCTCTTTCCATTGAAACCTCTGACAAGAGGTGTACCCCAAGGGTCCATTATAGGCCCATTATTATTTGCAATTTACATCAATAACATCAATTCCGGTATTAAATCAGCTAACATCCACCTTTTCGCAGGTGTCACGGTTCTCTATGGTGACAGACCCACTCCGGAGCTTGCCTGCAAAGACTTACAACTGGATTTTGACCACCTGCAGAAAAATCTCCTTCATCTAAAACTCTTGCTAAATGCCAAAAAAACTAAGGCAGTGCTTCTTTCATCTCCAACTAGAACATCCAACCACTGCCCGGCACCTCAAATTACCACCTTTATTGGGGGGAAACTCAGGGGTTTGTAGCCAGATTTAAATATCTGGGCTTCTGGATTGACCATAAGCTGTCCTTCGTTGACCATCTTGAGGAACTAGTGAAAAAACTAAAGCAAAGGCTTGGTCTGTTTTTTTCTTGTCGTCGAGTCACAGGTCAGGAAGCATAGGAAAACCAGGAGCAGTTGTAGAATTCACCAAACATTTTTATTAACACTAGCAGTAACATAAAAAAATAAACTTGTTCAGTATAACTATTTACAAAGGCAAACTAAAATAGAGAATGTTCATCAGAGTTTTCCTTCAATCTCTGTGTCCCTTTTCTCCTTCAAGCAATTGCAGCTCAGCTCTCTTATATACCCTTCGAACCCCCATTCTTAACAAGCATTCTGTTTCTTGTATGTTTCAGGCAGGTGCTGGCAGAACACAGTGTTCCTGAGCTGAGGCCCTTTTTACAGCTCTTCAAAAGGCTTAAAACTTGCACTCAAATAACCTCTTGAGTTTCTAATAGCTTTTGCAATAATCTCAAACTATAATTATATACATTTCAAAATAGCGTTATATAATTTCTAAACAAAGGGATCCCAATATCACTTATGTAACTCCCCACCCAAGTGTGCGCTGCTGTCTTGACAGCACTACCTGGTGGGCTGGGTTCGGGAGAAATATGTCACTCGGCACATTGGCTAGGTTTGGCTACTCTGCACAGGGGCACCCAAGTAACTCCAGACAAAGGAAGCAATAACTGTAATGTCCAGTACCAGAAGTGGGATTCTAAAGTGTGGCTTTTATTCACATCCAACAGAATAAACAAAGCATAGATGGACCCCACGGGCTACACTCCTAGTAATGCAGATTTATGGAGATTAGAACACATCCTCATTCACTTTAGCCCTCAGACTCTGAAACACACTGGGCACACAGCCCAAACTTGTACTCTGATCTGGGTTTTCCTGGCTCGGCTCCCTTGCCAGCCACTTGGACACTTTCCATATAGCATGGAAACATTTACTGGTGGCTCCCTAAACCACCTATGAGCACTTCTGCTCCATCAGGGAATCTTCCTCATTAATCCCACATCTGGGTACTTTCCTCAGGCACTGGCCAAGTTGACAGAAGCTTCTTTAGATGCTCAACAGCAATCCCTATAGAGGTGAATTTGGTTACTACTGATGGGGGGTTTCCCACCTCTCGCTCCCATAATTCATACCCGGCCATTTCTCTGGACTGTAACACCTCATCCTTTAAAACACTTTGCTGTGTAGATTCTTTGTAAATGTATTACATTCAAGCTACTGTCTTTACATCCCATTTGTGCTGAACTTGAACATACTTAATAAATGGCTGTGTCCATTACTCTAGACCCCCTACAGAGTTAAGCAGTCCAATCCCCACATCTTCCAAACTGTACTTGGCTGTCTTTTCCTGACCCCACAGTAACGGTCACTTTAGTTTCATTTTGTTTCAGGTGAAAACACATGGCCCTTTAGCAGAGTGAACTCACCCCTTGGTTGCAGGTGCCCCACAGGTGTTTTCTCCTCAAAGAAATCTCTTCCAGAACTTCTGGTGCCTCAGCACAAACTTAACTCAGGCAGCTTCTTTTCCCTAGCTGGACCAGGGGGGTTGCCTCTGGAAGCAGGCTGATTTCTTCCCCTCGCCCCCACAGGGATGGGGCCCTGAACCACTGAAAGCAGTCTCCACCACTTTAATGTGTTCTTCTTGTGTTCCTCTTCAGGTGAGAACACACACCTATAAAAAAAAAAAAAAATAGCTCTTTGACATAGCTTAGAGCTCTGAGGGCCTGCCTACAGCAGAGCACCTGTACTACAGACTGCACAGACTCTACTGACTGTACAGACTAACTTCAAATTCCCCAATGTTCTACTCTAACCTCCAACTGCAGCATTCCATTGTGGCTTATGCAGCTGCGACAGTTCTAAAATGATGTCATCCCTCAGTCTCAGTTGAGACTAAGAACAGAGTGAGACAGCGTGAAATCATTTAACTGGAGTTTCACAAGCTGCCTTCCCTGCCTACCACTAGGTCTTACTGGGATTCTAGTAACCCCGGGTAGCAGGAGGGTTACACTCATCCTGGGCTAGGAAAATGACTGTCCGCAGTCATTAGTTACCCAACCTAGGCCATCCTACCCTATGTGCTACCTACGGAGAGGGGTGATCAGGCCCCCTCCTACCATGTGCTAGGCACAGGCAGGCAACACTAAGGGCCCAGAGGCCATCAGCTGATGCACCAGCCTCTACTCTATCCGCTGACTATGGGTACCCAGTGGCTCTGGAGGAACTGTCCAGAGCATAGCCCTGTTAGATCAGTACTGCGGCCCCTACGGCCGTTCAGGACCACAGCCTGTCTATCCCCCTAGCCCTCTAGGGAAAACCTGTCTGCCTCTAACTTAAAATTCCCAAAACAAAACAAACAGGGGACCTCCCGACCCTGGACACTATGCAGCCACACACCAGGAGCTAATACCATACACCATGCATTACACTCCCCCACAACCATACCTGTGGAAGAAAAAAGTTACACACAGTAACAACAACAACAACAGTACTTTAAACACTACACTCTAAAGTACTACTGACGAACTCCGATGAGTCCCTCCTCCTCCTCTTGTCTTCTCTCCTATCTTCTTCAGGAACACCTGCAAGAAAAAGAAAGACAACACACACTCCTAATCTGCATACACAGTCTGTCTAAACCCCTACCATTTAAACACTGGAGAATCCCAAAAAGATTTTTTTTTAGAAAAGTAGAGAAAACAATATAAACATTAGAAAACAGTAGAAAACAATTACGTATTTACAGTACACCATATTTGGGGGATGGAATGCCCTAAAAGTCCCATCTAGTGACCACAGTGCAAGGCAAGTCCATTAAAGAGTCTCTCCTGGGCCGGAGCCCGGTGAAGCACAGTTCTAGCAAGCCAAAGTCCCGAAGGGGAGAGTCTTTTGAGGACAGTTCAGACCACTGGAGTCTGCTAGTGTAGGGTGTGTACTGCAATGTCATAAGAATAGAAAAGTCTGGACTTACCAGTCCCTTGTAGAACAACACGATACCACACCTGGTCATCGGCCGAAGACTCTCCCTGGCAGCATTTTTCCAACACAGCTGGGCGGACATCTTCTGGGAAATGACAGGACAGCACATCTGGAAACTGCTGGGCTGATGTAATCTCTGGAGATGGAACCTTGGAACAGGAACAAAAAGGAAGACAGCTGCTCTGAAGTCATCCGATACCCAGGCGATGAATCAGGATACAGCTGGGTTGGTGTCCTGTCTGGATCTGAAGTCATCTGGTGGGCCAGTCGCTGGATTCTGGAAATCCAGTACACTGTAGAACTGATGAATGTGGGGCACCTGAGTCCTGGATGTCCAGACTGGCGGAACAACATAGGTACGGCAACAGCTGGAGTGGCAGCACTGGCTAACACTGCTCTGCTTTCCATCTGGTAGGCATGGGCACATTCACAGGGAGGTCTTTGCATTGTGGCCAATAGCACAACGGATCAGGTGCTGGAATTATCACCCCGTCTGGGCACTCGTAATTCACAGTGTGAAAGGTTTCATGTTCCTCTCCATCCACAGTTCGAACAGTGTCCATAAACAGTGTCCTGCCTCTTTTCCATTGGCTGTATTTTTCTTGGAACATTCTGTTACTTATACAAGAAGCAAAAACTGGATTGCTTCGGTCTGCCTCTTCCACTCCTTGATTATGCTGACTTTCTCTATGGGCAAGGCCCCTGTACTGCTCTAGCTAAGCTCGACACTCTCTACCACCGAGCACTAAGATTTATTACCGGAGCCCCATACGCCACCCATCACTCTTCCCTATATTCCGAACTAGGATGGCTGTCTCTTAAACTAAGATGACAGAACAATGCAGTCACCTGGACGTACCGAACAATTATTAACAAGCTACCCCAGTATATTTCTGATTGCCTGTACTGCGAGGAACTACCCCCTTAGGAGCTTCTCTTAGTGTATATCACCCTAGTCATCATCAGAGTTAGAACATGCCTTGGTGAGGTCATGCCCTACCTGTCCTCTGGAACTACATCCAAAAGACCTTGAAAATAGCAATCCCTGTTAAACTGGTCACTTTTAAAGCTTTGTTTGCTCGTTCCTTCAGTGAGTCTTGCAAATGCTCTGTGATGACCTACCGTCCCACATTCTGGTTCCTGACTCCCTCTTTCCTATGAGCAGAAACGTCTATCCTGCCACATCTTTACTCTTAGCAATAAGTTATACGAACATACAAATTTGCCAGCAGATAAAGGCCTTCTAGTCTATCGAGTCTGCTCAGGTGTGTGGCTAGCAACCCTTATACTGCAGCTGCTGCTCCCTTCCCTCCCTCTTACCCTATCCCATTCGAAGCAGTCCACTGTTCTGTAGGATACCACTTCCACAGGCAACGCATTCCACCCAGACACCACTCTGTCTGTGAAAAACTGTCTTCTCATTGCCCTCCTGAACCTTACCCCCTTCCAATCTGAGATTGTGACCTCGAGTGTCCCTACCCTCCCTTAACTTGAATAGTCCCTCTGTGCCTGTCTTGTTTATTCCCTTCATGTACTTGAATGTTTCAGTCATATTCCCTGACTCGTCTCTCCTCCAGTGAGTACATGTTCAACTCCCTCGGCCTGCTCATGTAGGGTATGTTCCCTGGTCCCTGGATCATCTTTGTTGCCCTGTGCTGCACCCCCTCCAGTAACTTAATGTCCCTCTTCAGGTATGGGTGCCAGTACTGCACGCAGTACTCCAGGTGTGGCATAACTAGTGACCTATACAATGGCAGGATCACCTCCCCTCTCCTTGAAGATGTACCTCAGGCAGTACAACCCAGCATTTTGTTGGCCTTTGCAGCTGCCTTCCTGCCTTGTGCTGAGTTGTTCATTGAGCCCATTATAATCACCCCCAGATCCTTCTCCTCTTCTGTCATGGCTAGTTGAACCCCTTCCCCAGCTGGTGGTTCCTTGGGTTTCTTGCCCTGAAATGTAGCACCTTGCACTTTTTGGCATTGAACCCCAACTGCCAGGTGTCCGACCAGGTCTCCAGTTTTGGCGGATCATCCTGCAACCCATGCCACCCTCCAAGGTCATCCACTACTGCTCCCATATTGGTGTCATCTGCAAACAAACTGATCTTGCTCTTGATACCTATTGAGGTGTCTGATATGAACAACCCAAACAACACCGGTCCCAGCAGTGAGCCCTGCGGTACTCCGCTTGTCACTGCCCTCGGAGATGAAGGCTTCCTTCCCACCACCACCCTGTCCTGCCTTCCCTGTAACCAGTTTACTACACATCCCACCATTTTCACCTCTGCACCTATACCTGCCAGCTTACTACCCAGCCTCCCATGCGGCACAGAGTCTAATGCCTTACTGAAGTCCAGAAACAGGACATCCACTGCATGGCCCTTGTCCAACTGTCTAGTTACCCAATCATAGTAATCCACCAGGTTGGTCTGACAGGATCTGCCTGTGACAAACCCATGCTGCCTAATGTCCTGCAGCCCATTGGTCTCCAGAAGGGACACCAGCCTCTCACTCAGGATTGTCTCCATCAGTTTTCCCACGATGGATGTGAGTCTTACTGGCCTGTAGTTTCCCGGTTCATCTTTGGGACCACTCTTATGTAGGGGTACCATGTAAACCATCCTCCAGTCCTGAGGTACATTTTCTGTGACCAGGGAGGCATTGAACAGGTCTGCCAAAGGCCCCGCCAGGATTTCTGCCAGCTCTCTCAGTACCCTGGGGTGAATGCCTTCTACCCCTGGCACCTTGTCCACCCTCAGTGCTCTCAGGCCCTTCAGTACCCTTCCCTCTGTGATTCCCCCATCTGTCACCTCTTCCCCCCCCCAGGCCTGACCTCCCCACCCCTCCTTTCTCCTTAGTAAGCACCAAGCAGAAGTATTCATTAAGCATTTCTGCCTGCTCTGCCCCTATTTCCACCCACCCCATCCCACTTAATCCTTATTGTTTTGTCTCTACAACTCCTTCTCTCCCTGATGTACCTGAAGAATTCCTTCTCTTCCCTTGTTGCTGCCTTGCACCAGCCTGAGCTCCTCAGACACCTTGGCTGCCCTTACTGCCTTTGTCGCCTCCTTCGATTCCTTCAGGTAATCCTCTCTGTCCTCCCCCTTCCTGTTTTTTTGAACCTCCTAAAGGTGGCTCTTTTATTTCTTACTTTCTCCATGACCCCCCCTGCTCAACCAGCTGGGTTTCTTGGCCCTAGCTCTCTTACTCTGGATCCTGATGCAGGTTTTGGTTGCCTCCTCAGTCCCCAGTTTTATGACCTCTCTCCTCTGATTAGTGTCCTTATTAGTTTGGATTCTGGCTAGATACCCTTTAAGTACCTCCCCCATCCTCCTGAAGTTGGCCTTCCTGAAATCCAGCATTCTTGTACCTGTTTCTGCTCCCTCCTTTCCTATTTTCAACGTGAACCACATTGAGTGGTGGTTGCTCCCTGCCAGCAGTTCTTCCATCCCCAGCTCCCTCTCAAACTTCCCATTTGCCAGCACGAGGTCTAGGGTGTTCCCTAACCTGATTGGCTCGCTGACCATTTGCATTAGGAAGCTATCCTGGAACGTGTCCAGAAGTATCTGTTCCCTTCTATTCGTGGCGGCTTGGGTACTCCAGTCCACTCCCGGCAGGTTGAAGTCCCCCACAATCACTCTATCCTGTACTTTTATGTATATTTATTTATTTAGTTTTTGTTGACCGGGTAAGTGCACTAGACAAATCCTGCCTATTTTCAGGCACGACCCGGGAGAGGGGGATACAGATGAATGCCAACTGACCTTGAACCAGATTAAACTGTTGGTGGTATTTTCAGTGAATGAGGGAAATTTGGCCAGGACACCGGGGAAATTCCCCTGCTCTTTTCGATAAGTGCCATGGAATCTTTAACATCCACCTGAACTACCACCAATCCAGGCAGATGGGACCTCGGTTTAACATCTCATCCGAAAGACGGCACCTCAGAAGTGCGGCACCTCTCTCATGCTGCACTACAGTGTCAGTACTGGGATATTAACCCAAGTGCCAGATGTGGGAACTGAACCCACAGCCCTCTGATCTCCCAGCCTCAGAGGCGAGTGTGCTACCTGCTGAGCCACTGACATGTATATATTGTATGTATTTTGTACATTGTGCATTATATATTGTATGCTGCATATATTATGTTCTACATTCTGCTAATACCCAACTGGGCCTACTGTTCCGGCATAGGAAACACCTAACCTCTGATGCATTGTCAGTTGCCGTCCTAAGCTCTGTCGTTAGCATTATTGACTATGGTCTTATTATTTATGGCTCTGCCACTGCCACCTCTCTCAAATGTGTAAGTATCTCCCTAAATAAAGCCTGTCCACTCATCACAGGATCGCACCGTCTCACACATGTGACCTCTACTCCCGGACTGGGTGGCTGCAACTTGACAGTCGAATAAAATACCAAACCTGCATCACTGCCAAGAAAATAATGATGGGGCTTGCTTCTCCTGGAGTTTGTGCTCTTCTCACATCCAGATCCAGCTACTCTTATACAAGGAGGTCCAAGCCTCACTTCCTACAAATCCCTCGGTGTCGTACTACCCAAGGACAAAGATCATTTGTCTACAGGGCTCCCAACTGGCTAAATTCCCTTAGTAGTGACATCTCTGCCGCACCAATGCTTGGTGTGATCAAGTCCAGACTTCGACTTTCCCTGCTTGCTTCCAGCTCCTGTGACTGCTCGCCCAAGTAGTCCCCCGTCTTCCTGCCTTTGCCCCCTCATCAAGCACTTTCAAAAAAATGCTGCTCCCTAACCTGGCATTTACACCTGTCTGTCCATGACAAGGCCCACGGCTGCCTGTCTTCTTCCTCCTACCGCTTTCTCCTCTCCTTCCATTTAAACTCTGTGATCTCCCTCCCTCCCCCCACCCTCACACCATTCTTACCTCTGTCCCTATTTCCCTGCATCCTTGACCCTCTTGTGCTCCTTGTAGCTGCATTCGCATGTTCGTCAAATGTTAATGATCATTTACTGTCTCATACTGGATACTGTACTCTCTGACGTGGAACCTTTGTAAAAGAGCCTTGGCTCAAAGGTATTGTGTAATCCTAGACTTAAATAAATAACTAAATTAAACATTGCTACATTCTTACGTAACTTTCAGTATACCCTGTACTACTTTCTGTATTCCTTGTCATTTTCTTGTTAACCATTGTGCACATACTCTGGTACATCTTGTAAATGAGTTTTACCCAATGGTGTTTCGCCTGGTAAAATAAAGATTGATTGATTATAAAAAGAAAACTTGACATGATACTGAATTCTGTGGCTGCAGGTACTCCATGTGATACTGAATGCTGCAGCTGTAAGTACTTCATGTGATACTGAATGCTGGGGTTGCAAGTACTTCGCAGGATACTGAATGCTGTGTTTAAGTACTTCACATGATACTGAATTCTGTGGCTGCAGATACTTCATGTGATGCTGAATGCTGCAGCTGTAAGTACTTCACGTGATACTGAATGCTGCGGCTGTAAGTACTTCACATGATCCTGAACGCTGTGGCTGCAGGTACTTCACGTGATACTGAGTGCTGCAGCTGTAACTACTTCACAGGATACTGAATGCTGTGTGTGTAAGTACTTCACATGATACTGCATTCTGTGGCTGCAGGTACTTCATGTGATACTGAATGCTGCTGCTGCAAGTACTGTACTTCATGTGATACTGAATGCTGCAGTTGCAAGTACTTCACAGGGTACTGAATTCTGTGGCTGCAGGTACTTCATGTGATGCTGAATGCTGCAGCTGTAAGTACTTCACGTAATACTGAATGCTGCTTCTGCAAGTACTTTGTGTGATACTGAATGCTGCTGCTGCAAGTACTTCACAGGATACTGAATGTTGTGTTTAAGTACTTCACATGATACTGAATTCTGCAGCTGCAGGTACTTCATGTGATACTGAATGCTGCAGCTGTATGTACTTCACGTGATGCTAAATGCTGCGGCCGCAGGTTCTTCACGTGATACTGAATGTTGTCTCTAGCTGTATAGCAGGAGTTTCACACAGTGGAACAATAGGCTGTTTTCTTCTATCCGTTCCTCTATTGTTAAACTGTTTTTTGTTTTGCTTTTTCTCACAGCGCTATTCTCTTGACAACATTATTTATACAAGAGGGTGCACGGATGCAGTCTTTCTCTGGTTTTTAGATCACTACACCATCATGGCTGGATTGTTACTTGGCATTCTTCTACCACAGGTAAGGCAGGCTGTCCAAGGCTCTTTAGCTGTCCTGGGCCTGGTTTTCTCTTTGCATTCCTTAATTATTTCCTACATGCTGTAACGGTGTCTGTTTTGGTTAATTATTTTCTAAATCATGAATGCAGCAAAATCTGGAAGATGGGATTCATCCACATCCACAAGCTGACGGAGAACATTACATTTTTTTATCAATTCATGACTAGGAGAGCCACACTGAGCCAAGGCTCGTTTCCAAGTGCAACCCAGGGGAAGGGGATACAAGTTGGGAAAGAAAGTTTTAAGGTTATCAAGATTTCTCAACAGCAGCATGACTGCAGAACTTTTGTTTCCTAGCTTCTTGAGTTACTTAGTTATTTACTGATTTATGTATACATTTATGTAGCTACAGTGTATATAGGGGATATTCCATGGGTCTCTGGTGCGTAAGCTTTTTATTTCCATCTGGAATGTTATCAGTGCCCTTTTGGCGTGAGCAGCAAGGTCAAGGGGCATTTTTGCCTACATGTCGGAGTAAAGTGCAAGGTTTACACGCTGGCAGTAATGATCTATATTGTTCGGTATAATAACCATTACAGTGATTACAAAAATACATAGCAAGATCATTTGACGATGAATAAACCTCTGACAATGTTGATCACTGGTAAGCTACATATAGCAATCTGTGCTTTTATCAAGTACAGCCTTAGAAAGACCATCAATGATAACTATTGTTGCACAATTATATAAATATTAAAAGAGCTGCAAGTCTGTGGGTGCTGGTGGTTGTGAGGGCAAGAACACCCTCCCCCGAGCTTCGCTAGGACCCGCAGCAAGCAGCAGAAACAGCAAGGCTTCCCTCATGGGTGCTGGTGGTCGTGAGGGCAAGAACACCCTCCCCCGAGCTTCACTAGAACCCGCAGCAAACAGAAACAGCGAGGCTCCCCTCGTGGGTGCTGGTGGTCGTGAGGGCAAGAACACCCTCCCCTGAGCTTTACTAGGACCCACAGCAAGCAGCAGAAACTGCGAGGCTCCCCTCATGGGTGCTGGTGGTCGTGAGGGCAAGAACACCCTCCCCTGAGCTTTACCTGGGACCTACAGCAAGCAGCAGAAACTGCGAGGCTCCCCTCATGGGTGCTGGTGGTCGTGAGGGCAAGAACACCCTCCCCCGAGCTTCACTAGAACCCGCAGCAAACAGAAACAGCGAGGCGCCCCTCATGGGTGCTGGTGGTCGTGAGGGCAAGAACACCCTCCCCCAAGCTTCACTAGGACCCGCAGCAAGCAGGTAACGTGTGGACGAACAGCAGCTAAACAGCACTGCAGTGCCGGGTGCTTTCTAAACTCACACTAGCAGCAAAAGATTTCTCGGACTTGAATTTTTCCAATTACTGCCCCCACAT
Source organism: Neoceratodus forsteri (assembly GCA_016271365.2). NCBI lineage: Eukaryota > Metazoa > Chordata > Ceratodontiformes > Ceratodontidae > Neoceratodus > Neoceratodus forsteri. Next base: position 1,100,909,217 of record CM028135.1, on the reverse strand, counting down.
ATGTGGAGATAGTTTTTTTGCCTAAATTCTTAAGTGTTCTCAATGGTTCTGGCTATAGTTTCTCTCTGTACTTTAAGAGCTTACTCAGTGCCGCATGTTAAAAGTCCTTAGCTGTTTTGCTATCTCGACCTATCAGTGCAAGGATGTGTAGTGAAACCTCTCTGTCCATTAACAAGTAAATCTGGCTCCAGTTTAAAAGCTTATACATTGCAGTCTTTACCGCCCACCATAGACACTGCGCCTTTATTAACAAAACTGCTAATCCTGCCTCTAAACAGCCTGTATGCACAAACTAGAAACCCTCTGTGCCTTAGAGGATAATCTTGGCGCCAAAAAAAAAAAAATTCCCTGCTTAAATTACCTGTAGCACTGCGCCTTTATTTTTAGTACAACCTGCAAACTTCCCCATCTGAAATGAACTTCTTGCAGCATAATCACTACGCCTTATTTTTAGTAGGAACTGTTTGATTCCAGTTGTTAGTAAGTGAGTAGCCTGTATATGTAAATTAATGCCTGCTGTAAGCTACAAACACTGCTAAACTTCTTTGTCGACATTTTCATTGTCTCTCACGCAGGTTGAGTAGTCTCATTCAGATAGCCCTTGCCCCCTGCATTCCTGTAGTAAACTCCACCCCCCTTCTCCCCCTTCTCTGTGGAAGCTCACCTGATATTTACTTCTGCTTTTCCTCTCTCCAGCAGAAATATTGAAGCTCCCCTCATGGGTGCTGGTGGTTGTGAGGGCAGGAGCACCATCTCCCGAGCTTCGCTAGGACTCGCAGCAAGCAGGTAATGTGTGGATGAACAGCGGCTAAACAGCACTGCAGTGCCGAGTGCTTTCTAAACCTCGCAGTAGCAAGCCCGCACGCCCCACCACCATCCTTGGTCGACTTCACGTTATATAGTCTCTAGAGACCTCTGGTGATTGGTGATGCATTTAAACCAATCAGGCAATTTCTCCATTGGCAGGTTATCAGGACCTGCCACTGAAACTCTATCTCAGCTGATTTTTTTTTCTCTCGGCTCCTAATTACAGCACGGATGTATTCGATTGTGTGACACAAAAACTTCCCTTACACCTCATTTAATCCAGTCTCACCTCCCTCACTCTGCAACCTCCCCCCACACACACACAATCAGCATCGGAAAATCTTACTCTACCCATTTTCTGAGTACAAAGAAACATTAGGTTAACTACTAAATCCCTCCCAAATATGTCTAGTAATAGTGCCATATTGCCCTCTTTTGTCCACATAGCGACTCCATGGCTTACTCTCCTCGTCTTAACCCCCTCTCTCAGCCCACTACCCTCCTGCCTTCCCCATACTCATCCTAGCACTACCCCTCTCCCTGCCCCAAAATCGCCTCCTATGATACGCAGCCCTGTAAAAACTCCCTCATCAGTTACCATGTCCTTTTTTTTTTTTTTTTTTTATTTGGTTGTTTAACCAGGTATAGCACACTAAGCTGAAAGCTTTTTTACAGGAGCGACCTGGGAGCACAAGATGTCCTATCTCCCCTATCCTCCTCTTGTGCCAAGTCACCTCCCCCCTGAAACCATGAGTACCCCATTACTTTATGGGCAAGAAATACTGCGCTTCACATGCTCCCATATATCCAATAAACTGCACCATCATGCAGTCTCATCACGGCACACTCACAAAAAGATCCAAAAAATTTCCCTAACCAGGACAACAGTCATCCTCCTGCTACTTGTGGGCAACATTCACTCAAATCCTGGCCCCACTGACCATACCCCACGACAGTCAACGAAACGCAAAGGACTGCAACTGGCTGCCATTAAAATTTGTAGTCTCCAAAAGAAACTTGCCTGTCTTCAAGCCTGGGTCTGCCTCCACTGCCCTGATGTACTAGCCGTTACTGAAACATGGCTGTCTTCAAGCCTGGGTCTGCCTCCACTGCCCTGATGTACTAGCCGTTACTGAAACATGGCTGTCTTCAAGCCTGGGTCTGCCTCCACTGCCCTGATGTACTAGCCGTTACTGAAACATGGCTGTCTTCAAGCCTGGGTCTGCCTCCACTGCCCTGATGTACTAGCCATTACTGAAACATGGCTGTCTTCAAGCCTGGGTCTGCCTCCACTGCCCTGATGTACTAGCCGTTACTGAAACATGGCTGTCTTCAAGCCTGGGTCTGCCTCCACTGCCCTGATGTACTAGCCGTTACTGAAACATGGCTGTGTCGCAGCATACCCCTGGCTCGGCTGTATGCATACCGGGATACACATCGTTCAGGTCAGATAGGCTGAATAGGCGGGGTGGGGGTAGTGCACTGTATCTTCGAGAACACCTGCAAGGAATAAACACTGCTACCATAAGCCCTACAGAAGGCATACAGTCCCACACCGTCAGGGTTGAAATTGATAGCTCTGGTAAATCTCTTTATATAATGTTGGTATACATACCCCCTCGAAACCAAAGGGATGCCTTCACATCCATCCTAAACATAATCGACCAGCTCCCTAAAAACTCGGAAGTCATAGCCCTAGGTGATTTTAACACAAATTGGCTTGCTTCCCAGACATCCTCCCTCAGGGATGCAGCTGCTGCCCAAAATCTGTCCCAAATGGTCCTTATCTCCCCCCCCTCCAACTAGAGTAAACAAAAACATGGGCCACAGCTCCCTCCTTGATCTCATACTCACAAATCATCCTGAGCACATACTGGATGTCCAGGTCCTATCGGACTCTATCAGTGATCACTCCCCTGTAACTTGTCTCTGGACAAATAATGGAAACCACCCACCTAGGATCTCCATGTATTGCCAACTCAAAAGGGCCTTAAACCATCTCGAAACCTACTCTGTAGCTTGACTGGTCCCCACTTAGTCACCAGGCGTCCAGTTGATGCGCCCTGTCCTTCTTCACTATCGTTCCTTCCAATCTGCCTGTGGCGTCTTCGCCCCCCATGTCAAACGAATTGAAAAATCAAAATCCTCCCCCTGGGTAAATCGGTCCTTGCTCGATCAAATGAAGGCGCGTGATGACCTGTGCCACCGAATCCTTCAGTCAGGTCGACCCGCTGACCGACAGCTATACCGCACTGCCCAAAACACATGCACCTGGGCAATCCGGCAGGCAAAGGCTGCATACTGTCAAACAAAACTCACTGCCACTTGGGGATATGGAAAGAGGTTCTGGGAAAATATAAAGGAACTTAGTGGAAAGTCTCCCTGCCCTCCCCTCTACCATGCTTATCCTTGACGGTATCCCCAACCAAGACCCCTGCAAAATAGCTGATGCTTTCAATATATCTTTCTCAGACCTAAGCACTATTCTCCCTCCTGATTTCTTCAGTATAGATGCAGGACAATTCCCGACACCCCCCTGTGCTCCACCCTTTCGTCTCAAAACTATCTCCACTAGTGATGCCCGCTCATATATTTGCAGGTTCCTAGGGAAGACTAGGCATAGTGGGGACTCACTAGAAGCAAGACTGTTATCCTTAACCCTTGATGCTGTCCTGATACCCCTCACTAAAATACTCAACATGTCCCTGTGCCTAGGGCAGTTCCCATCTTTGTGGAAAAGGGCGATGATTATGCCAGTTCATAAAAATGGTGCCCGTACCTTAAGTAGTAACTACAGGCCCATTTCCATACTCCCTCCCCTCTCAAAAGCGCTAGAGAAAATAGAGGCTGATCAACTTACTGACTATCTAGATTTGCACCACCTAATATGCCAGCAACAACATGGTTTCAGGAAAGGTCACAGCACCACCACTGCCCTACTAGAATTCACCTCTTTTATACATGACGCCCTTGACCATGGAGACCTGGCTGGATCAGTCTATATTGATCTCTCCAAGGCATTTGATACTGTCAATCACACCATGCTCATAAACTCCCTCCTCTCTGTTAGCGTATCCAAAGAAGCTGCTGCCTGGTTCTCCAACTATCTCTCTGGCAGCACTCAACAAGTGAAGATAAAAAGCACCCTCTCCACTAACCTTCCCGTCCGGTCGGGTGTCCCCCAAGGGTTCATCCTTGGTCTGCTCCTTTTCTCACTATACTTGAACTCCTTACCTCTGGCCTCCTCAGGGCGTTTCTTCCTTTATGCAGACGATGCTGTGATTTTCAGTCAGCACCCTGACCCCACACAGCTCCAAAAATCCTTGCAGGGCTCCTTCACACAAATTGAAGCCTGGTTTTCCTCACACAAGCTTGTACTCTACACAAAAAAAGATGAAAGTCATGCTATTCGCCCACCCACAATATAAACACAGCATGACAAAATTATCTATACATAACGTGATGGGCACCATGCTGGAACCTGTTTCCAATTTTAAATATCTAGGGGTTATCCTAGACTCCGCCCTTACCTATCGTGAGCATATTGCATCGACTTGCACTGAAATAAGTAGGAGAATCGGTCTCCTCTATAGGCTTAGACCTTGTCTACCTCCTGAGGCTCTATGGTTAGGTATCTCTAGCTCCATCCTTTCCCTGGTAGACTACGGCATAGTCATCTGTGGCGCCGCCTCTGGCACGCACTGGGCAGCATTAAATGCTTCTAAACGGTTTGCAGGTGATTGGCCACAGGCTGTGACTTCCACTTTTACGTATACCGACTCCACCCACGGTCATCATGGCTAAACTTCCAGGGCGACTTGTTTACCAGACCTGCTTACTAGCCAAAAAAATCCAGTTGGGCCTAGCCCCGCCGGCTGTCTCCAGTTCCTCCAAAAGAGCCTGCCGGCTCGCACCACTAGACACTCTGACACCGCTACATTCCATGTCCCCTTTGTGAAGACCACTGCTGGCCAAAGGTCCTTCTGCTACAGGGCCCCACTCTGGATGAACTCAGTCCCTGACTCTCTCTTATCAATCCCCAGGCTAGGGCCTTTTAAACTTGAGTTACTGAACCATATTATGTCCAACTCCCACTGCGACTACAGATGAAACTTTGCTAAAAAAAAAAAAAATTTTTACTGCAGTATTTGCTCCTGTATATGCATCATGATTTCACATCACTGATGTTCCAACGTGTGTGTTATGTACTCTCTTCACCTCTGTAGTTAGTGTCATTTTCTGTATTAGAGCAGTAGTCTGTATTATGTGTTCTGTGTTATACTGTGTACTGATGTATATTTATGTAAGACATGGAGGCTTTGCAAATGAGTCTCTGACTCAAAAGAGTTCTAATTCCTAGACCATCAATAAATAACCCATTTGAGTGTATAGAGCTGTGATGTATTAGAACATGCTATCCCCAACTAGCATGTAAACCAGATTACAACCTGGTAATCACCATTCCTAATGAGTGAAAGCCAGCAAGGGCATAAAATGCTATTCCATCAGTTAAAAACCAGCATACAGTAGACAGCAGAGACCCATGCAGTATCCTGTTTATAACACTGGCTACAATCCTTATTTCATACCTGCAAGGATGTAACCCTGTAGGGAGATGAAAAATGTATAATTCACACAGATATCTAATTACGTGTTTTATTGAGTTCATATATATACCCCCCATGGTATAAATATATTTATTTGAAAACAGGTAATAGGAAAAAGCACAGGGAGCCAATACTTATTTCCAGGTGTGTCATGGGGGAGGGATGAACAGTAGTGATACAGATATATTAACAAATAAATGGTGCAATCTTCCAGCCCACCAATGCAGCAGTAGCACCACTGCTTGTGATGATGATGCAGGTTGGAAGCGAGCCTCAGTGTTGGAGGGCCAGCTGGGAGGAGAAGGATCGAGTGTCCCACGCACTGCTTTCCTCCTCCAAGCGGCGGGGAAGCTCCCGGCACTTGCCCAGCCCCTGGTGAAGGCCAGTGGTCCGACAGTCGGCACAAGCAGTTGCTGGAAGCAGAGCAGTCATCCGCGTACATGCCCCTAACGTCATTGCACATCCAAAAGAAAAACAGAAAAATTCAGGCCACGCAGGGTGCCTCTGGCCTTGCACCGCAGCTCTAGCACCACTGACCCGTGGCATCCCCAGAGCCGTATCCCATCATCCAACAGGAGTAAGGGCTCCCTCTCGAAGGCCCCTCTTTGGGGGGGGCAATCCAGGGAGCAAGTCCAGGTGGGGTAAGGCCCAGGGTGGTGGATGATGGGGCTTGGCATGGGATAGGGCCGATGGGGGCCGGTCCTGGAGAGATAAAGTGCAGCAAATTAAACAAAAATGGTACAAGTTGCATAATTAAAGGAGAAGACATAATTAGCTACCAGAACCTGACAGCACATGTGCCATACTGCAAGTGTTAACATAACACACCATCAGGAACTAGTAATAACAGAACAAAGGTGTATACAAGGTCCAATCTGTCCTTACATGTTTGGACTTTTCAACATTATACTCATTGGCAGTGAGAGTGCCTAAAAATAACTGCAATTTTTTTTTTTGGATCCTGTTTCATCATATAAAGAACAGTGGATGCAGTGAGAGGGCCTCCCTGTCCCTATATATTTGGATTCTTTAATAATCTGTTCATAGTTTACTTACGGTTGTGTAGCCAATAGGTTCTGGTTTATGTTTTGGGGCGGGTTTTTAGCTTAAGGGTAATTGTGGGTATTTTATTTTAGATTTGCTTGCAGTTAGTTTGTCTCCCACTTTTGTTATGTGTTATTTAGTTAACCCGGTCATGCATTATTCGTCTTCCGACCTCCACGCCCTCCACCCTTTTTGCCCTCCTCCCCTCCCAATTTCCACCTACCAGAGCTGTCGGGCGCTTGGTATTGCCGATGGGAGGGGGGGGGTCTTGAGGAGTCGGATGTGGTAGGGCGAATGAACGGACCTCTGCATAGGGGTGGTTAGCCCAGAAGATGCCCTGGGGCAAAATGGAGCCTGGAACGTGGTTTTCCATGTCTAGTCCCCATACCCAAGGGCTCCTCCTATTTGAATGGGCAAGTAGTCGGGACAGCCGGATCCCTGTCCAACTCAGGCGGTGTTGTGCAATGCCAGATCTGTTAAAACAAATCAGCTATTATTTCTGATTTTGTTTGAGACAGCGAATCTGGCTTGCATCACTGAACCTAGCTGGATGGAAATGCCGCCCTATTTTAGAGCAACTGTTCCAGCTGGGTACTCGGCGATTCACCGCCCGAGATTGGATTGGGGAGTAGCGGTCTGTTTCAAGACCAGCTTGGGGCTCACGGGTGTACCAGTTGAGGAAGCTGAATCCTTTGAGCGTACCGTCATGGCTGGTGTGGGTTGCAGGATAGCCCTCGTCTAACATCCACCAGGAGACGAGAGATGATTCCTGCAGGAAGTGACAGACTTCGTCGCCGATATGGCGTTGGAGTCGCCCAGACTGATGGTTCTGGACGACTTCAATGCCTGGGTCGACGACAGACTTTCTGCCTTTGGTCAGCACTTCCTCCAGTTGATGACGTCACTGGGCCTTACACGGATTGTTTCCTCGGCCACGCATAATCACGGTCACTCCTTGGATTTATTTTTTCTCCTGGGGATTGAGGCCTCTGATTTGGTGGTGGAACCTGTCAGTTGGTCCGATCACTACACCGTGAGCTTCAATTTTTGTGCCCCCCTTCGTAGATCTGCCCCTATGGAGATGGTTCGATACCACCCTTTACGGGATGTGTGCCCTGAAGACCTGATGGCGGTGTTGAACCTCTCAGAGTTTCCGACTGCCAGCTTGGGTCCAGAGGCTATGGTCTTGGCTTATAACCAGGCCATTTCCTTGGCCCTGGACTCAGTTGCTCCCGTCTGTGTTTGGCCCCTCTCTCTTCACCCTCAGGCCCCATGGTTTGATGGGTCCTTGAGGGAGTTGTGACGTGTGGGACGACGGTTAGAGCGTCGTTGGAGGAAATCTGCTCTGGATGCCGACCGCCTTAGTTTGGATGAGCATTATCGGCTCTACCAATCTGAGATCTCCCATAAGAAGGCAGAATTCCTGTCCAGGGAGATCTCTGTTGCTCAGAATCGACCGGCTCAGCTCTTCAGAACTGTGGACAGGCTGTGCAACCCAGCCTGTCTCCAGCTCCGTCGAGCCTTTTCACAAAAGGAGTGTGATGAGATCGCTCAATTCTTTGCGAATAAGGTTGCCAACAACATCCGATCCGAGATCTACCCAACACACTCTAAGGGGGAAGCTTTTGGTCGGCGTTTGGTCACGGAATCCTCTGTCTCCTGGTGTTCCTTTGACCTGCCGACGTTCAGTGATATTATGCGGATCATCCAGGGGATGTGCCCTACGTGCTGTAGTTTAGATCCGGGCCCTACCTCCCTAATCTTGGGTTGTGTTGAGATCGTCGGCCCATTTCTGGTCCAAATAATCTGGTGCTCCCTAGAATTGGGTGAGTTTCCTAGCTCCCTAAAGGAAGCTATGGTGACTTCCCTTTTGAAGAAGGCTTCTTTGGACCCAGATGTTTCCAACTTCAGACCGATCTCTAACCTTCCCTTTATTGGGAAGGTTATTGAGAAAAGTAGCAAACCAGCTGGAGGACCATTTGACATCCATAATATCTATGAACCTCTCAGTCTAGTTTTCGTAAGAGGCATAGTACCGAGACTGCTCTGGTTCGAGTGCTCAATGATCTCTTGATGGCGGGAGATCAGAGGAACCACTCTATCTTGGTCCTCCTTGATCTCTCTTCAGCCTTTGACACTGTAGACCATGGGGTTTTGCTCGAACGTCTGGAGTCCATCTGTGGACTGTCTTGTACAGTGCTCAAATGGTTTTCATCTTTTCTATCTGGGAGAACGCAGAGAGTTGTGTCGGGGATTTTTTCCTCTGACCCTTTCCCTCTGCAATGTGGTGTCCCCAGGCTACGGTGCTTTCCCCATGTTGTTTGCAGTGTATATGCCCCTTGGAGACATTGTAGAAGGTATGGGCTGAGGTTTCACTGCTATGCTGATGATACCCAGCTCTACCTGTCTTTTCCCCGACCAGGTTAGTGCCTCTCGGTATTTAATAGCTGCCTCACTGAAATCAAGACTGGATGAATGTGAGCTGTTAAAGTTGAACGCCGGTAAGACTGAGGTTATGGTCATAGACCCGGGTCGTGGGACAGGGGGGTTGGGGTCTGGTCAGCCCTCTGGCGTATTGCTGGGGAGGGATCTGATCCTTACCTCTGAACGGGTGCGTAACCTGGGAGTGGTACTTGACGGACTGACTCTTCATCATCAGGTGTCAGCAGTCGTTAAGTCCGCATTCTACCATCTCAGGAACATTGCCAGGGTGAAACACCTTGTTCCGTCCAGCGATTTACCCGTGTTGGTCCATGCTTTCGTGACATCTCGCCTGGACTATTGCAACTCCCTTTACTTGGGGCTTCCTGGGGTTGATATCCGCCGCTTGCAGCTAGTGCAGAACGCTGCTGCAAGGTTAATGACAGGGGTGTCTAGAAGGACACATATTACCCCTGTGCTGCGCGATCTGCACTGGCTGCCTATACAGTGGCGAATCACCTTTAAAGTAGGTCTTTTGACCTTCAAAGCCCTGCACGGACTCGGCTCTGACTACTTGAAAGAGCTTCTGATTCCTTACCGCCCTGTGTGACAGCTCTGTTCAGCTGACAAGGGGTTGCTAGAGGTTCCGAGGGTTATATTGAAGTCTTCTGGGGCTAGGGCCTTTGGGTTCGCGGACCCAACCCTCTGGAACTCTCTGCCTCACCGGCTCAGAGAATGCACGACCGTGGAAGCCTTTAAGCGGGATTTTAAGACATTTTTGTGGAGCAAGGCCTTCGTGGATTGATGCTGTTATGAATTGTTGATTTTACATGCATATTTTGATTTTATGATTTATCTGTACAGTGCCTTGGTGCTTGAAAGGCGCTAAATAAATAAAGTTTTATTATTTATTTTTTCTATTATTTTATTATTAATCTTGTGATTCCCTGACAAGGTAATAGAGCCCCCGCCAACATGTGATGTGATTAGCTGTTTCAGGCAGTCACACATTATGCATGTAGTGTTACTGGGCACCTGGGGATGTGTGGGGGTTGAGAGTAGGTCTGCCTTTTGGTCCTAGGAGAGAGATTGAGGTGGAGAACACTTGCTGTTATTTGTGGACGTGTTGGGTGTGTCGGTGGGGTGGAGAGGGCATGGGGTCCTGAGAGGGGTTGGGGTTAAATTATTTAAAATTTGGCTTCAGAAGTGCACAGAGGGCATGGGATACTGAGATGCTCGGGATTAAATAATTTAAAATTTCACTTCAGGAATACATAGAGGGCATGGGGTGCTGGGGGTGAGAGGTTAGGGGTTAATTTATATAGAGCTGAGGGGTACACTGAGCGCATGGGGTGTGAAGTTAGGAGTTATATAGAGCTGAGAGGTACAGTGAGGGCATGGGGTGTGAGTTTAGGAATTCATTTATCATGTTGTGCTGAGGGGTATGGTGAGGACTTACAGTGTAAGGTTAGGGCTTGTATTGAGCCAAGTCATATGGTGAGGGTATGTGGTGTATGGTTAATGGTTATCATACAGAGCTGAGGGGTATGGCGAGGACATGAGGTGTGAAGTTAGGGGTTCATTTATCATGCAGTGGTGAGGGGTATGATGAGGACTTGCAGTGTAAGGTTAGGACTTGTATTGAGCTGTGTCATATGGTGAGGGTACAGGGTGCATGGATAATGGTTATCATACAGAGCTGAGGGGTATGGTAAGGGCATGGGGTGTGAGGTCAGGGCTTATCAGAGAAAGCTGAGGGGTATGGCAGGGACATGGGGTGTGAGGTTAGGGGTCAGCTTATCATGTAGAGCCAAGGGATACAGTGATGACATGGGGTGTGAGTTTAGGGATTAATTTATCATGTACTGCTGAGGGGTACGGTGAGGGCATGAGTGCGAGGTTGGGGTTATGTAGATCTGTTGTGTACAGTGAGGACATCGGATGTGAGTTTAGGGGTTAATTTATCATGTAGTGCTGAGGGGTACGGTGATGGCATGAGTGTGAGGTTGGGGTTATGTAGAACTGTTGTGTACAGTGAGGACATCGGGTGTGAGGTTAGAGCTTATCATATAGAGCTTAGGGGTATGGCAAGGGTACAGGATGTGGGGTTGGGGTTGTCCTGTAGAGCTAAGAGGTGTGGTGAGGACATGGGGTGTGAGTTCAGGGCTTATATAGAGCTGAGGGGTATGGTGAGGACATGGGATGCGAGGTTAGGGGTTCTATAGAACTGAGGGGTATGGGGTGAGGAGTTGGGGGTTGTCATAGAGCAGAGAGGTATGGTGAGGACATGGGTGCAAGGTTAGGAGTTATCATGTAGAGCCGAGGGGTACAGTGAGGGCATGGGGTGTGAGTTTAGGGATTAATTTATCATGTACTGCTGAGGGGTACGGTGAGGGCATGAGTGCGAGGTTGGGGTTATGTAGATCTGTTGTGTACAGTGAGGCATGGGTGTGAGTAGGGTTAATTTATCATGGTGCTGGGAGTGCGGTGATGGCATGAGTGCGAGGTTGGGGTTATGTAGATCTGTTGTGTACAGTGAGGACATCTGGTGTGAGGTTAGAGCTTATATAGAGCTTAGGGGTATGGCGAGAATACAGGATATGGGGTTGGGGTTGTCATATAGAGCTGATAGGTGTGGTGAGGACATGGGGTGTGAGTTCAGGGCTTATATAGAGCTGAGGGGTATGGTGAGGACATGGGATGTTAGGTTAGGGGTTCTATAGAACTGAGGGATATGGTGAGGGTATGGGGTGAGGAGTTAGGGGTTGTCATAGAGCAGAGAGGTATGGTGAGGACATGGGTGCAAGGTTAGGAGTTATGTAGAGCTGAGGGGTGCAACGAGGGTATGGGGTGCGTGGCTTGAGTTGTCATAGAAATGAGGGTACGGTGAAGGTGTGGTTAGGAGTTAATCTGTCATGTAGTGTTGAGTGATACAGTGAGGACATGGGGTGTAAGGTTAGGGGTTATCTTGGTGAGATAAGGGGTACAGTGAGGGCTTGGTGTGTGAGGTTACGGGGTGCAATAGAGATGAGGGGTACGGTGAGCACATGGGGTGCAGGGTTGTGTCATATAGAGCTGAGGGGTATGGTGAGTGCATGGGGTACATGGTTTGGGATTAACATATGTAGAGCTGAGAAGTTCAGTGAGGGCATGGGGTGCAGGGTTAAGAGTTAATTGATCATGTAGAGTTGAGGGGTATAGTGAGGGATTTGGGTGCAGGACTAGGGGTTAATTTATTATGTAGACTTAAGGGGTACAGTGAGGGATTTGGATGCAGGACTGGGGAAAATTTATCATGTAGGGTTGAGGGGTACAGTAAGGGATTTGGGTGCAGAACTACGGGTTAATTTATCATGTAGGGTCAAGGGGTACAGTGAGAACATGGGTGTCGGGTTATGGGTCATACTGTAGAGCTGCAGGTGCGGGTTTAATTTATCATGTAGAGATGGGGTACAGTAAGCATGGGGTGTGGGATTAATTTATCGTGTAGAGATGGGGGTACAGTGAGAGCATATGGTGTGGGTTTAATTTATCATGTAGAGATGGGGTACTGTGAGACCATGGGGTGCGGGTTTAATTTATCATGTAGAGATGGGGTACAGTGAGAGCATGGGGTGCGGGTTTAATTTATCATGTAGAGATGGGGTACAGTGAGAGCATGGGGTGCGGGTTTAATTTATCATGTAGAGATGGGGTACAGTGAGGGCATGGTGTGTGTGTTCAATTTATCATGTAGAGTTGAGGGGTAGAGTGAGGGATTTGGGTGCAGGACTGGGGTTAATTTATCATGTAGGGTTGAGGGGTACAGTAAGGGATTTGGGTGCAGAACCAAGGGTTAATTTATCATGTAGGGTCAAGGGGTGCAGTGAGAACATGGGTGTCGGGTTATGGGTCATACCGTAGAGCTGCGGGTGTGGGTTTTATGTAGAGATGGAGTACAGTGAGAGCATGTGGTGTGGGTTTAATTTATCATGTAGAGATGGGGTACAGTGAGAGCATGGGGTGCGGGTTTAATTTATCATGGAGAGATGGAGGTACAGTGAGAGCATGGGTGTGGGTTTAATTTATCATGTAGAGATGGGGTACAGTGAGAGCATGGGGTGTGGGTTTAATTTATCATGTAGAGATGGGGTACAGTGAGAGCATGGGGTGCGAGTTTAATTTATCATGTAGAGATGGGGTACAGTGAGAGCATGGGGTGTGGGTTTAATTTATCATGTAGAGATGGGGTACAGTGAGAGCATGGGGTGCGGGTTTAATTTATCATGGAGAGATGGGGTACAGTGAGAGCATGGGTGTGGGTTTAATTTATCATGTAGAGATGGGGTAGTGAGAGCATGGGGTGCGGGTTTAATTTATCATGTAGAGATGGAGGTACAGTGAGAGCATGGGGTGCGGGTTTAATTTATCATGTAGAGATGGGGTACAGTGAGAGCATGGGGTCTGGGTTTAATTTATCATGTAGAGATGGGGTACAGTGAGAGCATGGGTGCGGGTTTAATTTATCATGTAGAGATGGGGTACAGTGAGAGCATGGGGTGCGGGTTTAATTTATCATGTAGAGATGGGGTACAGTGAGAGCATGGGGTGGGGTTTAATTTATCATGAGAGATGGGGTACAGTGAGAGCATGGGGTGCGGGGTTTAATTTATCATGTAGAGATGGGGTACAGTGAGAGCATGGGGTGCGGGTTTAATTTATCATGTAGAGATGGGGTACAGTGAGAGCATGAGGTGCGGGTTTAATTTATCATGTAGAGATGGGGTACAGTGAGAGCATGGGGTGCGGGTTTAATTTATCATGTAGAGATGGGGTACAGTGAGAGCATGGGGTGCGGGTTTAATTTATCATGTAGAGATGGGGTACAGTGAGAGCATGGGGTGCGGGTTTAATTTATCATGTAGAGATGGGGTACAGTGAGAGCATGGGGTGCGGGTTTAATTTATCATGTAGAGATGGGGTACAGTGAGAGCATGGGTGCGGGTTTAATTTATCATGTAGAGATGGGGTACAGTGAGAGCATGGGGTGCAGGTTTAATTTATCATGGAGAGATGGGGTACAGTGAGAGCATGGGGTGCGGGTTTAATTTATCATGGAGAGATGGGGTACAGTGAGAGCATGGGGTGCGGGTTTAATTTATCATGTAGAGATGGGGTACAGTGAGAGCATGGGAGTGCGGGTTTAATTTATCATGTAGAGATGGGGTACAGTGAGAGCATGGGGTCGGTTTAATTTATCATGTAGAGATGGGGTACAGTGAGAGCATGGGGTGCGGGTTTAATTTATCATGAGAGATGGGGTACAGTGAGAGCATGGGGTGCGGTTTAATTTATCATGTAGAGATGGGGTACAGTGAGAACATGGGGTGCGGGTTTAATTTATCATGTAGAGATGGGGTACAGTGAGAGCATGGGGTGCGGGTTTAATTTATCATGTAGAGATGGGGTACAGTGAGAGCATGGGGTGCGGGTTTAATTTATCATGTAGAGATGGGGTACAGTGAGAGCATGGGGTGCGGGTTTAATTTATCATGTAGAGATGGGGTACAGTGAGAGCATGGGGTGCGGGTTTAATTTATCATGTGAGATGGGGTACAGTGAGAGCATGGGGTTTGGGTTTAATTTATCATGTAGAGATGGGGTACAGTGAGAGCATGGGTGTGGGTTTAATTTATCATGTAGAGATGGGGTACAGTGAGAGCATGGGGTGCAGGGTTTAATTTATCATGTAGAGATGGGGTACAGTGAGAGCATGGGGTGTGGGTTTAATTTATCATGTAGAGATGGGGTACAGTGAGAGCATGGGGTGGGTTTAATTTATCATGTAGAGATGGGGTACAGTGAGAGCATGGGGTGCGGGTTTAATTTATCATGTAGAGATGGGGTACAGTGAGAGCATGGGGTCGGGTTTAATTTATCATGGAGAGATGGGGTACAGTGAGAGCATGGGGTGGGTTTAATTTATCATGTAGAGATGGGGTACAGTGAGAGCATGAGTGCGGGTTTAATTTATCATGTAGAGATGGGGTACAGTGAGAGCATGGGGTGGGGTTTAATTTATCATGTAGAGATGGGGTACAGTGAGAGCATGGGGTGCGGGTTTAATTTATCATGTAGAGATGGGGTACAGTGAGAGCATGAATGCGGGTTTAATTTATCATGGAGAGATGGGGTACAGTGAGAGCATGGGGTGTGGGTTTAATTTATCATGTAGAGATGGGGTACAGTGAGAGCATGAGGTATGGGTTTAATGTATCATGTAGAGATGGGGTACAGTGAGAGCATGAGGTATGGGTTTAATGTATCATGTAGAGATGGGGTACAGTGAGAGCATGAGGTATGGGTTTAATTTATCATGTAGAGATGGGGTACAGTGAGAGCATGGGGTGCGGGTTTAATTTATCATGTAGAGATGGGGTACAGTGAGAGCATGGGGTGCGGGTTTAATTTATCATGTAGAGATGGGGTACAGTGAGAGCATGGGGTGCGGGTTTAATTTATCATGTAGAGATGGGGTACAGTGAGAGCATGGGGTGCGGGTTTAATTTATCATGTAGAGATGGGGTACAGTGAGAGCATGGGGTGCGGGTTTAATTTATCATGTAGAGATGGGGTACAGTGAGAGCATGGGGTGCGGGTTTAATTTATCATGTAGAGATGGGGTACAGTGAGAGCATGGGGTGCGGGTTTAATTTATCATGTAGAGATGGGGTACAGTGAGAGCATGGGGTGCGGGTTTAATTTATCATGGAGAGATGGGGTACAGTGAGAGCATGGGGTGCGGGTTTAATTTATCATGTAGAGATGGGGTACAGTGAGAGCATGAGGTGCGGGTTTAATTTATCATGTAGAGATGGGGTACAGTGAGAGCATGGAGTGTGGGTTTAATTTATCATGTAGAGATGGGGTACCAGTGAGAGCATGGGTGTGGGTTTAATTTATCATGTAGAGATGGGGTACAGTGAGAGCATGGGGTGCGGGTTTAATTTATCATGTAGAGATGGGGTACAGTGAGAGCATGGGGTGTGGGTTTAATTTATCATGTGAGATGGGGTACAGTGAGAGCATGGGGTGTGGGTTTAATTTATCATGTAGAGATGGGGTACAGTGAGAGCATGGGGTGTGGGTTTAATTTATCATGGAGAGATGGGGTACAGTGAGAGCATGGGGTGTGGGTTTAATTTATCATGGAGAGATGGGGTACAGTGAGAGCATGGGGTGCGGGTTTAATTTATCATGTAGAGATGGGGTCAGTGAGAGCATGGGGTGGGGTTTAATTTATCATGGAGAGATGGGTACAGGGAGAGCATGGGGTGCGGGTTTAATTTATCATGGAGAGATGGGGTACAGTGAGAGCATGGTGCGGGTTTAATTTATCATGGGAGATGGGGTACAGTGAGAGCAGGGGTGCGGTTTAATTTATCATGGAGAGATGGGGTACAGTGAGAGCATGGGGTGCGGGTTTAATTTATCATGGAGAGATGGGGTACAGTGAGAGCATGGGGTGCGGTTTAATTTATCATGGAGAGATGGGGTACAGTGAGAGCATGGGGTGCGGGTTTAATTTATCATGTAGAGATGGGGTACAGTGAGAGCATGGGGTGCGGTTTAATTTATCATGGAGAGATGGGGTACAGTGAGAGCATGGGTGGGTTTAATTTATCATGGAGATGGGTACGTGAGGCAGTGGGGTAGCAGTGAGAGCATGGGGTGCGGGTTTAATTTATCATGTAGAGATGGGGTACAGTGAGAGCATGGGGTGCGGGTTTAATTTATCATGTAGAGATGGGGTACAGTGAGAGCATGGGGTGCGGTTTAATTTATCATGGAGAGATGGGGTACAGTGAGCATGGGGTGCGGGTTTAATTTATCATGGAGAGATGGGGTACAGTGAGAGCATGGGGTGGGTTTAATTTATCATGTGAGATGGGGTACAGTGAGAGCATGGGGTGCGGGTTTAATTTATCATGAGAGATGGGGTACAGTGAGAGCATGGGGTGCGGGTTTAATTTATCATGTAGAGATGGGGTACAGTGAGAGCATGGGGTGCGGGTTTAATTTATCATGTAGAGATGGGGTACAGTGAGAGCATGGGGTGCGGGTTTAATTTATCATGAGAGATGGGGTACAGTGAGAGCATGGTGTGGGTTTAATTTATCATGGAGAGATGGGGTACAGTGAGAGCATGGGGTGCGGGTTTAATTTATCATGGAGAGATGGGGTACAGTGAGAGCATGGGGTGCGGGTTTAATTTATCATGTAGAGATGGGGTACAGTGAGAGCATGGGGTGCGGGTTTAATTTATCATGTAGAGATGGGGTACAGTGAGACATGGGGTGCGGGTTTAATTTATCATGTAGAGATGGGGTACAGTGAGAGCATGGGGTGCGGGTTTAATTTATCATGTAAGATGGGTACAGTGAGAGCATGGGGTGCGGTTTAATTTATCATGTAGAGATGGAGTACAGTGAGAGCATGGGGTGCGGGTTTAATTTATCATGGAGATGGAGTACAGTGAGAGCATGGATGGGGTTTAATTTATCATGTAGAGATGGGGTACAGTGAGAGCATGGGGTGCGGGTTTAATTTATCATGTAGAGATGGGGTACAGTGAGAGCATGGGGTGCGGGTTTAATTTATCATGTAGAGATGGGGTACAGTGAGAGCATGGGGTGGGGTTTAATTTATCATGTAGAGATGGGGTACAGTGAGAGCATGGGGTGGGTTTAATTTATCATGGAGAGATGGGGTACAGTGAGAGCATGAGTGCGGGTTTAATTTATCATGGAGATGGGGTACAGTGAGAGCATGGGGTGCGGGTTTAATTTATCATGTGAGATGGGGTACAGTGAGAGCATGGGGTGCGGGTTTAATTTATCATGTAGAGATGGGGTACAGTGAGAGCATGGGGTGCGGGTTTAATTTATCATGAGAGATGGGGTACAGTGAGAGCATGGGGTGCGGGTTTAATTTATCATGTAGAGATGGACAGTGAGAGCATGGGGTGTGGGTTTAATTTATCATGTAGAGATGGGGTACAGTGAGCATGGGGTGCGGGTTTAATTTATCATGTAGAGATGGGGTACAGTGAGAGCATGGGGTGCGGGTTTAATTTATCATGTGAGATGGGGACAGAGCATGGGTGGGGTTTAATTTATCATGTAGAGATGGGGACAGTGAGAGCATGGGGTGCGGGTTTAATTTATCATGGTGAGATGGGGTACAGTGAGAGCATGGGGTGCGGTTTAATTTATCATGGAGAGATGGGGTACAGTGAGAGCATGGGGTCAGGGTTTAATTTATCATGTAGAGATGGGGTACAGTGAGAGCATGGGGTGTGGGTTTAATTTATCATGGAGAGATGGGGTACAGTGAGAGCATGGGGTGCGGGTTTAATTTATCATGTAGAGATGGGGTACAGTGAGAGCATGGGGTGCAGTTTAATTTATCATGTAGAGATGGGGTACAGAGAGCATGGGGTGGGTTTAATTTATCATGAGAGATGGGTACAGTGAGAGCATGGGGTGCGGGTTTAATTTATCATGTAGAGATGGGGTACAGTGAGAGCATGGGGTGCGGGTTTAATTTATCATGTAGAGATGGGGTACAGTGAGGAGCATGGGGTGCGGTTTAATTTATCATGAGAGATGGGGTACAGTGAGAGCATGGGGCTGGGTTTAATTTATCGTGAGAGATGGGGTACAGTGAGAGCATGGGGTGCGGGTTTAATTTATCATGGAGAGATGGGGTACAGTGAGAGCATGGGGTGCGGGTTTAATTTATCATGGAGAGATGGGGTACAGTGAGAGCATGGGGTGCGGGTTTAATTTATCATGTAGAGATGGGGTACAGTGAGAGCATGGGGTGCGGGTTTAATTTATCATGGAGAGATGGGGTACAGTGAGAGCATGGGGTGCGGTTTAATTTATCATGTAGAGATGGGGTACAGTGAGAGCATGGGGTGCGGGTTTAATTTATCATGTAGAGATGGGGTACAGTGAGACAGGGGTGGGTTAATTTATCATGGAGAGTGGGACAGTGAGACATGGGGTGGGTTTAATTTATCATGTGAGAGATGGGGTACAGTGAGAGCATGGGTGGGGTTTAATTTATCGGAGATGGGGTCAGTGAGATGGGTTTAATTTATCATGGAGAGATGGGGTACAGTGAGAGCATGGGGTGCGGGTTTAATTTATCATGTAGAGATGGGGTACAGTGAGAGCATGGGGTGTGGGTTTAATTTATCATGAGAGATGGAGTACAGTAGAGCATGGGTGCGGGTTTAATTTATCATGTAGAGATGGGGTACAGTGAGAGCATGGGGTGCGGTTTAATTTATCATGTAGAGATGGTACAGTGAGAGCATGGGGTGGGGTTTAATTTATCATGGTAGAGATGGGAGTACAGTGAGAGCATGGGGTGCGGTTTAATTTATCATGTAGAGATGGGGTACAGTGAGAGCATGGGGTGCGGTTTAATTTATCATGGAGAGATGGGGTACAGTGAGGCATGGGGTGCGGGTTTAATTTATCATGTAGAGATGGGGTACAGTGAGAGCATGGGGTGCGGTTTAATTTATCATGTGAGATGGGGTCAGTGAGAGCATGGGGTGCGGGTTTAATTTATCATGTAGAGAGGGTACAGTGAGAGCATGGGGTGCGGGTTTAATTTATCATGTAGAGATGGGGTACAGTGAGAGCATGGGTGTGGGTTTAATTTATCATGGAGAGATGGGGTACAGTGAGAGCATGAGGTGTGGGTTTAATTTATCATGTGAGAGATGGGGTACAGTGAGAGCATGGGGTGTGGGTTTAATTTATCATGTAGAGATGGGGTACAGTGAGAGCATGGGGTGCGGGTTTAATTTATCATGTAGAGATGGAGTACAGTGAGAGCATGGGGTGCGGGTTTAATTTATCATGTAGAGATGGAGTACAGTGAGAGCATGGGGTGCGGGTTTAATTTATCATGTAGAGATGGGGTACAGTGAGAGCATGGGGTGCGGGTTTAATTTATCATGTAGAGATGGGTACAGTGAGAGCATGGGGAGGGGTTTAATTTATCATGAAGATGGGGTACAGTGAGGCATGGGTGCGGGTTTAATTTATCATGTGAGATGGGGTACAGTGAGAGCATGGGGTGTGGGTTTAATTTATCATGTAGAGATGGGGTACAGTGAGCATGGGGTGGGTTTAATTTATCATGTAGAGATGGGGTACAGTGAGAGCATGGGGTGTGGGTTTAATTTATCATGTAGAGATGGGGTACAGTGAGAGCATGGGGTGCGGGTTTAATTTATCATGGAGAGATGGGGTACAGTGAGAGCATGGGTGTGGGTTTAATTTATCATGGAGAGATGGGTACAGTGAGAGCATGGTCGAGTATATCGAGAGATGGGGTACAGTGAGAGCATGTGCGGGTTTAATTTATCATGAGAGATGGGGTACAGTGAGAGCATGGGGTGCGGGTTTAATTTATCATGGAGAGATGGGGTACAGTGAGATGAGTGCGGTTTAATTTATCATGGAGAGATGGGGTACAGTGAGAGCATGGGTGCGGGTTTAATTTATCATGGAGAGATGGGGGTACAGTGAGAGCATGGAGTGCGGGTTTAATTTATCATGTAGAGATGGGGTACAGTGAGAGCATGGGGTGCGGGTTTAATTTATCATGAGATGGGTACAGTGAGAGCATGAGGTGCGGGTTTAATTTATCATGTAGAGATGGGGTACAGTGAGAGCATGGGGTGCGGGTTTAATTTATCATGTAGAGATGGGGTACAGTGAGAGCATGGGGTGCGGTTTAATTTATCATGTAGAGATGGGGTACAGTGAGAGCATGGGGTGCGGGTTTAATTTATCATGGAGAGATGGGGTACAGTGAGAGCATGGGGTGCGGGTTTAATTTATCATGGAGAGATGGGGTACAGTGAGAGCATGGGGTGCGGGTTTAATTTATCATGTAGAGATGGGGTACAGTGAGACATGGGGGGTTTAATTTATCATGTAGAGATGGGGTACAGTGAGAACATGGGGTGCGGGTTTAATTTATCATGTAGAGATGGTACAGTGAGAGCATGGGGTGCGGGTTTAATTTATCATGTAGAGATGGGGTACAGTGAGAGCATGGGGTGCGGGTTTAATTTATCATGTAGAGATGGAGTACAGTGAGAGCATGGGGTGCGGGTTTAATTTATCATGTAGAGATGGGGTACAGTGAGAGCATGGGGTGCGGGTTTAATTTATCATGTAGAGATGGGTCAGTGAGAGCATGGGGTGCGGGTTTAATTTATCATGGAGAGATGGGTACAGTGAGAGCATGGGGTGCGGGTTTAATTTATCATGTAGAGATGGGGTACAGTGAGAGCATGGGGTGCGGTTTAATTTATCATGGAGAGATGGGGTACAGTGAGGCATGTAGTGCGGGTTTAATTTATCATGTAGAGATGGGGTACAGTGAGAACATGGGGTGTGGGTTTAATTTATCATGTAGAGATGGGGTACAGTGAGAGCATGGGGTGCGGGTTTAATTTATCATGTAGAGATGGGGTACAGTGAGAGCATGGGGTGCGGGTTTAATTTATCATGTAGAGATGGGGTACAGTGAGAGCATGGGGTGCGGGTTTAATTTATCATGTAGAGATGGGGTACAGTGAGAGCATGGGGTGCGGGTTTAATTTATCATGTAGAGATGGTACAGTGAGAGCATGGGGTGCGGGTTTAATTTATCATGTAGAGATGGGGTACAGTGAGAGCATGGGGTGCGGGTTTAATTTATCATGTAGAGATGGGGTACAGTGAGAGCATGGGGTGGGGTTTAATTTATCATGTAGAGATGGAGGTACAGTGAGAGCATGAGGTGCTGGGTTTAATTTATCATGTAGAGATGGGGTACAGTGAGAGCATGGGGTCGGGGTTTAATTTATCATGTAGAGATGGGTATAGTGAGAGCATGGGGTGCGGGTTTAATTTATCATGTAGAGATGGGTACAGTGAGAGCATGAGTGCGGGTTTAATTTATCATGTAGAGATGGGGTACAGTGAGAGCATGGGGTGGGTTTAATTTATCATGGTAGAGATGGGGTACAGTGAGAGCATGGGGTGCGGTTTAATTTATCATGTAGAGATGGGGTACAGTGAGAGCATGGGGTGCGGGTTTAATTTATCATGTAGAGATGGGGTACAGTGAGAGCATGGGGTGCGGGTTTAATTTATCATGTAGAGATGGGTACAGTGAGAGCATGGGGTGTGGGTTTAATTTATCATGTAGAGATGGGGTACAGTGAGAGCATGGGGTGCGGGTTTAATTTATCATGTAGAGATGGGGTACAGTGAGAGCATGGGGTGCGGGTTTAATTTATCATGTAGAGATGGGGTACAGTGAGAGCATGGGGTGCGGGTTTAATTTATCATGTAGAGATGGGGTACAGTGAGAGCATGGGGTGCGGGTTTAATTTATCATGTAGAGATGGGGTACAGTGAGAGCATGGGGTGCGGGTTTAATTTATCATGTAGAGATGGGGTACAGTGAGAGCATGGGGTGCGGGTTTAATTTATCATGTAGAGATGGGGTACAGTGAGAGCATGGGGTGCGGGTTTAATTTATCATGTAGAGATGGGGTACAGTGAGAGCATGAGTGGGTTTAATTTATCATGAGAGATGGGGTACAGTGAGAGCATGGGGTGCGGTTTAATTTATCATGTAGAGATGGGGTACAGTGAGAGCATGGGGTGCGGGTTTAATTTATCATGTAGAGATGGGGTACAGTGAGAGCATGGGGTGCGGGTTTAATTTATCATGTAGAGATGGGGTACAGTGAGAGCATGGGGTGCGGGTTTAATTTATCATGTAGAGATGGGGTACAGTGAGAGCATGGGTGGGGTTTAATTTATCATGTGAGATGGGGTACAGTGAGAGCATGGGGTGCGGGTTTAATTTATCATGGAGAGATGGGTACAGTGAGAGCATGGGGTGGGGTTTAATTTATCATGTAGAGATGGGTACAGTGAGAAGCATGGGGTGTGGGTTTAATTTATCATGTAGAGATGGGGTACAAGTGAGACATGGGGTGCGGGTTTAATTTATCATGTAGAGATGGGGTACAGTGAGAGCATGGGGTGCGGGTTTAATTTATCATGGGAGATGGGGTACAGTGAGAGCATGGGGTGCGGGTTTAATTTATCATGTAGAGATGGGGTACAGTGAGAGCATGGGGTGCGGGTTTAATTTATCATGTAGAGATGGGGGTACAGTGAGAGCATGAGGTGGGTTTAATTTATCATGGAGAGATGGGGTACAGTGAGAGCATGGGGTGCGGGTTTAATTTATCATGGAGAGATGGGGTACAGTGAGAGCATGGGGTGCTGGTTTAATTTATCATGTAGAGATGGGGTACAGTGAGAGCATGGGGTGCGGGTTTAATTTATCATGTAGAGATGGTACAGTGAGAGCATGGGGTGCGGGTTTAATTTATCATGTAGAGATGGAGTACAGTGAGAGCATGGGGTGCGGGTTTAATTTATCATGTAGAGATGGAGTACAGTGAGAGCATGGGGTGGGTTTAATTTATCATGTAGAGATGGGGTACAGTGAGAGCATGGGGTGCGGTTTAATTTATCATGTAGAGATGGGGTACAGTGAGAGCATGGGGTGCGGGTTTAATTTATCATGGAGAGATGGGGTACAGTGAGAGCATGGGGTGCGGGTTTAATTTATCATGGAGAGATGGGGTACAGTGAGCATGGGGTGCGGGTTTAATTTATCATGTAGAGATGGGGTACAGTGAGAGCATGGGGTGCGGGTTTAATTTATCATGTAGAGATGGGGTACAGTGAGAGCATGGGGTGCGGGTTTAATTTATCATGTAGAGATGGGGTACAGTGAGAGCATGGGGTGCGGGTTTAATTTATCATGTAGAGATGGGGTACAGTGAGAGCATGGGGTGCGGGTTTAATTTATCATGGAGAGATGGGGTACAGTGAGAGCATGGGGTGCGGGTTTAATTTATCATGGAGAGATGGGGTACAGTGAGAGCATGGGGTGGGTTTAATTTATCATGGAGAGATGGGGTACAGTGAGAGCATGGGGTGCGGGTTTAATTTATCATGGAGAGATGGGGTACAGTGAGAGCATGGGGTGGGGTTTAATTTATCATGAGAGATGGGGTACAGTGAGAGCATGGGGTGCGGGTTTAATTTATCATGTAGAGATGGGGTACAGTGAGAGCATGGGGTGCGGGTTTAATTTATCATGTAGAGATGGGGTACAGTGAGAGCATGGGGTGCGGGTTTAATTTATCATGGAGAGATGGGGTACAGTGAGAACATGGGGTGCGGGTTTAATTTATCATGGAGAGATGGGGTACAGTGAGAACATGGGGTGTGAGTTTAATTTATCATGTAGAGATGGGGTACAGTGAGAACATGGGGTGTGGGTTTAATTTTATCATGGTAGAGATGGGTACAGTGAGAGCATGGGGTGCGGGTTTAATTTATCATGTAGAGATGGGGTACAGTGAGAGCATGGGGTGCGGGTTTAATTTATCATGTAGAGATGGGGTACAGTGAGAGCATGGGTGCGGGTTTAATTTATCATGTAGAGATGGGGTACAGTGAGAGCATGGGGTGGGGTTTAATTTTCATCATGGAGAGATGGGGTACAGTGAGAGCATGGGGTGTGGGTTTAATTTATCATGGAGAGATGGGGTACAGTGAGAGCATGGGGTGTGGGTTTAATTTATCATGTAGAGATGGGGTACAGTGAGAGCATGGGGTGTGGGTTTAATTTATCATGTAGAGATGGGGTACAGTGAGAGCATGGGGTGTGAGTTTAATTTATCATGGAGAGATGGGGTACAGTGAGAGCATGGGGTGTGGGTTTAATTTATCATGTAGAGATGGGGTACAGTGAGAGCATGGGGTGTGGGTTTAATTTATCATGTAGAGATGGGGTACAGTGAGAGCATGGGGTGCGGGTTTAATTTATCATGTAGAGATGGGGTACAGTGAGAGCATGGGGTGCGGGGTTTAATTTATCATGTAGAGATGGGGTACAGTGAGAGCATGGGGTGCGGGTTTAATTTATCATGTAGAGATGGAGGTACAGTGAGAGCATGAGGTGCGGGTTTAATTTATCATGTAGCTGCCTTGGGTCCTGTGCCCCCTGGCCTCTAGATACTCAACAGTTCTTTCTTTCAGAGGTGATTCCATCATTTTCCCTACCACTGAGGTCAAACTGACAGGTCTGTAGTTTCCTGCTTCTGCCTTGCTCCCACTTTTTGTGAAGAGAATCATCTGCCCTCCTCCAGTCCTTGGGTACCACCCCATCCTCCCATGATTTGTTAAAAGGGTAGTCAGTGGTGTCACTACTCTCCCTTAGTTCATTTAGAATTCTGGGATGAATCTTGTCAGGCCCCATTGCTTTGTCCACCTTCGGTTTTAGGAGTTCTTTCAGAACCCTTTCTTCTGTGAATGGACTGGTATCGACCCCCATCAGAGTGCTTCTATTGATTGGATTAGGTACCTTCCCTCCTCTTCGTTTGTGAATACTGAGCAGAAGTATTCAGTATCCCTGCTTTTTTACTGTCCCTCTCTGCCCACCCACCATCCCCTTTATTAAGCCTCACTATCCCTCGCTTGGTCTTTCTTCATTCTCTAATGTACCTATAAAAGGTTTTATCACCCTTCTTAACCGAGTAGGCTGTCTTTTTCTCTGTTTGGGCCTTTGCTATTCTGATAGCCTTCCCCGCTTCCTTCTGCTTTAACTGGTACAGTTCTCAGTCCTGCTCCTTCTGTGTTTCCTTATATTTCCTGAATGATAGCTTTTTCTCACTAATCTTCCCCACCACATCTTTTGAGAACCATAGTGTTTTTTTCTTTCATTTTGATTTGTTTATCTGCTTCACACAAAAAGCTTGTTGCCTCTGTGATGGCAGTTTTGATGTTTCTCCATTGTTCCTCCATCCCTCCTCCTTGCCTGTTTGCTAGTGCTTTTCAGAGGCACTCTACCATTTTGACAAAGTCAGCCCTCCTAGAGTCCCGTACCCTCACTTTTGTATGGCTTGACTCTGCGGCTGTGTTTATCGTAAACCACACTGTTTGTTGGTCACTTGTTCCCAGATGGCTACCCACTTCTAGATCTGAGATCCTCTCTCCATCCCATTTGAGAGTACCAGGTCTAAGACTGCCCTCCAGTGAGTTCGAACACTAGCTGTCTGTGGCATGCCCCCTGTAGGGCATCGAGAGTGACCCTGCTCTTGGATGTGGCTGCAGCAAAGGTGCTCCAGTTAACATCTGGCATATTCAGGTCACCCATCAACAATATCTCCTCTTTTTCTGCCATCCTAAGGATGCCTTCTATTATATCCTTGTCCATTTCCTCCCACTAAGACAGGGGTCTGTATACAGCCCTCATGTGGATTGTGGTGCCATTTCCGGTCTCCAGGGTGACCCACAGTGCCTCATCTCCTCCCTGTTTACCCTTTATTTCTGTTGCTTTGATCCCTTCCCTTACATGGAGAGCTACTCCTCCTCCTTTTCTTCTACCCTCCCTGTTCCTCCTGTAGATTGTGTACTCTGGTATGTTGACATCCCAGTCATGGTTCTCTGTCTACCATGTTTCTGTGACTGCCGTGATATCCAGGTGTCCCTCTTCCATCAAGGCCACCAGTTCAGGGAGCTTGTTACCTAGACTACGGACATTGGTACTCATTGCCCTTCATTTTTTGATGGCCTTACCCCTTTTTGCCCCATCCTGTCCTTACAGCCTTTGCCTTTTTCTCCATTTACCATTGCCCTTCTCCCTATCGACTTCTCTATCTTAGTGTTTACCTCACTAACTACCCTGATTTTCTGGGGGGGGGGGAGCTAGGATTTCCCTGCTCCTTTTCAATGCCACCCCCCTTGGCTAGTTTAAATGCTTGCCAATGAAGCATTTAAACCTGTCACTCAGGATCCTGGTTTCCCTCCTGGACAGATGCAGACCATCATGCCAGTGTAGGTCTACATTCCTCCAGGTGGCCCCCTAGTCCCCCATGAAGCCAAAACCCCAGGCCAAGTGTACACCCTGGGGGGGGATACTACAAGTCTCAATGGCTGAGAGGGACCTGGGGGTGGTGGTGGATGTCAAGATGAACAACTCTGAGACTTGTAGGAGGGCAGCAGCCAAGGCCAACAGGATGCTGGGATGCATCGCTAGGGGGATCACCTCCAGAAGGAGGGAAGTGATACTCCCTCTGTATAACTGCTTGGTGAGGCCGCACCTTGAGTACTACGATGCAGTTTGGAGGCCACACTTAAAGAGGGACATTAACCTCCTGGAGAGGGTCCAGAGGAGGGCAACCAAAATGATTTGGGGCTTGGGGACAGGACCTATGAGGAGAGGCTCAAAGCTAAATATGTACACATTGGAAGAGAAGGGACCGGGGGACATGATAGAGGTCTTCAGGTACATGAAGAGGGTAAATAGGGAGGAACAGTCAGGTGCCTGAAGGAAGGAGGAAGGGGCCACTAGAGGGCATGGGTGGAAGCTGGAGGGGGGAAGATTCAGGGGAGAAAGGAGGAGGTGCTACTTCACTGAAAGGGTGGTGGAGCTATGGAATGCACTACCTAGGGGGCTGGTGGAGGCAGAGACAGTGGAGGGGTTCAAGAGGGGGTGGGACAGGTACAGGGAAGGGTTCAGGAAGCAAAAATCCAATGCAGCAAGAATATCCGGAACTGGGAAGGAGAAGCCAGAGAAAGGCGAGGGGGACAGCAAGGTCAGCAACCAGGGTGGGGGCTGACCAAACGAGCAGACACGAAAGACCGTTAGGCCTATTCTGCTAGCATTTTAGTATGCTAGCTCTGCACCAGTTTTTCAACCATTGATTGAATCCCATGGTGCGAAGCACCCTAGCCTCACCCATGCCATAAACAGGCAGCACCTCCAAGAAGGTTACCATATGTGCTACTTGTCTGAGGCCCCTCTCCAACTCCACAAACTCCTCCTGCATTGCTCTGATCCCTTTGCCAGCCAGATCATTTGTCCCTAGGAGGACAATGACATCCATCTCCCTCCCTGTGCAGCTTTTCCCACGATCCTGAGGATTCACTCCCTGTCCCTCCAAGCCATGGTGCCAGGCAGGCACCTCACCGCCCTCACCCCTCCTAACAATGGAGTCCCCTACCAGGAATTGTTTCCTTCCCCTGTGGGGTCCCATGCCACCCTCCTGTGGGTCTCCTTTGTGGAGGTTCCCAGCATCCTCCTTGGTCTCCACTGTGGGTGCCTCCATAGAGGAACCACAATCTGCAGAACAGCATACAAATTGTGGAGAGGTACAGCTGGAGGGATGTGCCTCTGTTCCACCACCCTCACCCTCCCTGAGCCCACTGTGGTCCAACCACTCCTCTTTCTTGGCAACCTCTGAGCAACCTCTAATTTGCATTTATTGTTACTGTTATCACGTCAGAAGTGGGAGGTTTTGTCAGATGAATCTGCTCGCCTTCTTTGAGACCGTTATGAGGGAGGTTTCCAGAAAAAGCCCTGTTGACATGATACATCTGAATTTTACAAGGCTTTTGACAGAGTACCACATCACAAACACATCAGAAAGTTACGCCAACTAGGGATTAAGTATATTGCTTGGTGAAATGGAATGGAAGTTGGCCGTAGAGGAGAAAGCACAGGGTATGTGTGAATGGGGCAAGGTGAGAATTGGCAACATTGACTAGTGGAGTATTGCACAGGTCTATTTTGGGACCTGTACCTTTCAAGATGGAGATTAGCAAGCTGGTATTGAAAGCTGGGTCTCCATGTTTGTGATGGTACTATAGGAGAGAGTGTAGTCACAACAGAGGAAAATGCTGTTATCTTGCAGAGGGATTTTTATAGGTTGCAGATAGATGCTCGGGGCATGACTTTTAATAAGAAACAGTGCAAACGTCTTCATACAGGCTATGGAAATAGTAAATGACCAATTTAACTGGAAGAACATGTCTTGGAAGTAGCAGATGAGGAGAGGGATCGGGGGGTAATCATCACCAGTGATTTAAAAAGTTTGAAAGAATGAACACTGGTTTGTAAAACTGCTAACATGATGCTAGGAACCATTAGTAGTTTTTTTTTTTTTCAACTCTGTTTAATCTCTGTCCCTACCAGAACTCTCTTCGGAGGGTCTCTTGGTGCCCGCCATTATCCCGCCTGCCTGAAGCTCTCTCTCGCTTCCCTTGGGCCCAGCTCTCCATCCATTACCTGGCCTCCCAGCCCCCCGGCTCTGAGTCCCCTGAGGTGGGACTGCCAGGTTAACTCCTCCTGGTTCTCTATTTAGAATCTAGGTGAGCGACCAGGCAGGGAGGGGAGGAGAGCAGAGGAATAGAGAGGAGAAGCTCGGCATTGGGCGTGGTTGGCCAGCCCCACTGGACCGTCCTTCGCCTGTCAAGAGGCAGAGGGTTTTTTTTTGTGTTTTTTTTCTCCCCGCCTTTCCACCCTCCCACGGAGCTTGGATGTGCAGTGATGGCCAGCATCCACCGAGCTCCACCCCCAGTACCATGTGGTGGTGACGCAGGTTCCTGTCCACCGCCAGATGACGCTCAGGAAGCGGCGCTGTGCCTTACATCCTCCCAGTAAGGAGAGCCGTCTGCTGGATGCTCGACCCTGCTGACCCCGACAGCCCAGGCTCGTTCCCGAATCGGGTTGCCAGCGTGGCCGAGATGAGGCATCTAGCACCTTCGCCTCAGTGCCACCGAGCCAGCTGAACCATTAGTTGCTTTGTCAGCAGATCCAGACAGGGTGATTATACCTCTATCATACTTGCTTCAGGCCTCACTTGGAGTAGTGTGTGCAGGTGTGGTCGCAACCATGAAGGCAGAATGTGGCAACAACTGGAGGATGAATGGCATCCAGGCCTCCCAATACCACCCTTTACATTGATCCAGTTAGTCACCATTTCAGTCAGTACTAGGCGCCCTGCTCTACAGGGGTGCGCATCGTTCTTCTTTGACCTTTTGTGGCTGATGTTGATGTGTGGAAATCGAGTAATCGATCTACAGTTACTGCCTCAAGGGTAAGTGCAGAGGCGGATAGAGCTAGATCTGCTGGAGGTGCTGTGGAAGCCTTCTCATTCCTACGTTTTAGCACCATCAAGCGGATTATTCCAGATGGCACTAATCTGGTGTACATGTTCATGTGCTTCTCATTATAAGTCTGGCAGATGGTACCCCACCCTCAAACCAAGCAGCTTGAAGTGCCATATAAGCCCCGCTCTCAAACCAAGAAGCCTGAAGTGCCATATAAGTCCCGCCCTCAAACCAAGCAGCCTGAAGTACCATATAAGCCCCGCCCTCAAACCAAGCAGCCTGAAGTACCTTATAAGCCCCACCCTCAAATGGAGCAGCCAGAGTCCCACCCTCAAATGGAGAAGCATGAAGTGCCATATAAGCCCCACCCTTATACCAGCAGCCTGAAGTGCCATATAAGCTCCGCCCCCAAACCAAGCCTGAAGTGCCATATAAGCCCCACCCTCAAACCAAGCAGCCTGAAGTGCCATATAAGCCCCACCCTTAAACCAAGCAGCCTGAAGTGCCATATAAGCCCCGCCCCAAACCAAGAAGCCTGAAGTGCCATATAAGGCCCACCCTCAAACCAAGCAGCCTGAAGTGCCATATAAGCCCTGCCCTCAAACCCAGCAGCCTGAAGTAACTAGCCCCCTCAAATGGAGCAGCCCGTAGTACCATATAAGCCGCAGCCTCACAGCAGTCAGTCCCATCCTCAAACCAAGCAGCCAGAAGTGCCATATAAGCCCCACCCTCAAACAAAGCAGCCCGCAGTGCCATATAAGCCCCACCCTCAAACAAAGCAGCCCAAAGTGCCATATAAAGCCCCACCCTCAAACGGAGTAGCCTAAAGTGCCATATAAGCCCCACCCTCAAACGGAGTAGCCTAAAGTGCCATATAGCCCCACCCTCAAATGAGCAGCCTAAAGTGTCATAAAGGGATTCACGTGTTCAGCATGGTCACTCTGGGACAAATCATCCCATCCCTGGAATAGAGGGATTTCTTTTCCATTCTAGACCATTTACACTTCCTGGTCCTTGCTAGCATGGGCCTCAAGGGGCAAATCCTCCTGTCTCTGGGAAAAAATGGATCCATTTTGCCCTCTGGACCTCAGTAATGTATATTTTTACATCCTGGTCCTATCCAGGAAGGGTCCTGTACCAATTCTGAGTGATGCTGTTCAGACTCTCCTCTGCACCCCTAATCTTCAGCAAGTATTTTCCATGGAGGCAGCCTACCTTCGTCTGCAGGAGAGCAGCACTTTCCCTAATGAGATGATTGACTGTTCTACAACTAGTCACTGTCAAAGGCCCAGGATGCTGTCTGCATGACTTTGGAGACCTTCGCCAACTTCAGGTTCATCTGAACTTGGGGAAGTTGTAGCCCCACCCAGACTTTGTGTCTGGAGTTCATAAAAGTGGAGCTCAACTCCAGAGAGGCCAGATCCTGGCTGTGTCTGCTGAGAGCTCAAGAATCTGATGGAGTGTGTCCACAATTTTTGTAGCATGGGACAGTCACCTAGCCAGAGACCTGTTGTAGCTTCTGGCCATGACAGCAACTATTACCTTTGTACTGTCTTGGATGTGTATGCGAATACTGTGCCACCAGTGGGAATTGAAGGTGCAGTGGTTGCAGTGGACAATAGTTTTTTCTGAGTCGGTGATAGCAGTCCTAATCATGGTGAACACAGTCTCCTGGAGGTTGGACACAGGCCATCTGCAAGAAGCAGTCCATTTGTCCAACCTCCTCTGGTGCTGGTTCTGACCTGCAGTGCCTCCCTTCTGGGTTGGGAGCTCACTCTGCAGATCTGCAGGTAGACATGCGGTGAGCTCCATATAATCAGTGGCTACTCATCAGTTTTTTTATCAACTGAGGGTCATTCCTTTGACACAAGTGCTCACAGTTGTGGCCAGTGAGTCAGTCTTCATCAACAAAGATAACACAGCCGCCATGTTCTACATGAAACAGTAGGGGGAATCCTGGTCTTCCAGGCTGCTTACTAGATCCTACGGGATGATCCTGTCACAGACCTGGCATCCTGATGGTGCAGTTTTTGAGGCGCAAGAGTTTGCATCCCTCAGCTGCTACGCAGTTTTGTGCAGGAACCTTCTTGTATGTTTTTTCTGTGATGGACCTTTCATGTTTCAAGTGGAAGAGACTTTTGCTCTGTCAGGAGCATGGTCTGCCACTAAGGTATTGTTCAGTCACCTTGATCTGCAACTTTTTATGGTCATTGGCATCAACTGTATTCTGGTTCATCTCTCTGAAGGTGCACCAAGCAGCTATCTTGATCTACTGAAATAGTGGGGTATCACACTGTGGCGTCAGATCAAGATGTTCACCTTCTTCCTTTGGCTGCCCTATAGTTTCCCTCTCCATAAACCTCTTCCTCTGTGGGACCTAAACCTTGTTCTTGCCAAGCTCATTGGGAAGACTTATGAGACACTGGCAGCTTTTGACCTGGGTTTCTTGTCTTGGAAAGGGTTTTCCTGCCAGCCCTTATTTCAGCTCAGCAGGCCAGTGAGCTGCAGGCATGCAAGTTTGACCCTGCGTATCTGGTCTTTCACAAAAGAGGTCCATCTTATGCATTAAGCAGAAGTTTCTGCCCAAGTTTGTTCTGGAGTTCCACATTAAACCATCCTTGGAGGTGCCAGTATATGACTTCATGAAGCCCTGGTTCTGATAGGCTGTGTACACTGGCTGTCAGGTTTACACTTCTGTTCTACTTTCAGAGGACAGAAGCCTTCCAAACTACCAGACAGCTGCATCCTCCCTTTCATGACATGCATTCTGCTGTTTACACTCATTAAGTATCCCCTGCAGTTATTCAGAATCATTTAAAGGGAAATTGTCGCTTGCAGGGGCTCACCAGTAGACGCAAGAGTTTCTCTTCGAAAGAAAGTTTGAAAGCTCCTTTATATGTTAGTATCGGCTTAATTTAAAGCTCGAGTGTGGATGTTATTGGTGTATGAAAGCACGCCAGCACTTGTGCTTCCATGCATTTGCATAGAAGCGCATGGTGCGGCACCACACTAGTACACTTAATGGCATTGCTCCATCATCCTCTACACTTCCGGGTAGTGGACTTTTAGAAATTAAAATGCATTACTTTGCGCCGCATAAAAAAGGAGCTTTTTTCAAAAAAGCTTAACCGGAAGGTAATGTTTGCAGAGGCAGGAGCCTCTGCAAATTACAGTTTCCCTTTAAACCAGCACACAGCTACTTCCCCTGCCGGGGTATCCCAATCAGTAAGATTTTCTGGGCCACTACCTGGTCATCTTCGCACACTTTCAGGATCTATTTCAG
The DNA here is from genome assembly GCA_016271365.2 of Neoceratodus forsteri. NCBI lineage: Eukaryota > Metazoa > Chordata > Ceratodontiformes > Ceratodontidae > Neoceratodus > Neoceratodus forsteri. The sequence continues at coordinate 1,100,876,005 of CM028135.1, read as the reverse complement.
TCTGCACAGACTTATGTCGTCCTTCTTGAATTCTTTCTTTGACTACTGTAAGTTGAAATCTTAAAGTAGCCACGACTAACTTGTAACTGTAGTATTGCTTCCACAATCACACAGCGTGCTCGAGTTCCCTTAGATACTTGCTATCAGATTTTGTGCAGCTCGTCCTGCGGTTTGATTGCTGATCAGGAGCATGGAGGGAGTAAGGACATGAGAAAAGAGGTGACATACCCTAGCCAGTGAGGGCTTCACAGAGCTTTGTGTATGGCCACCAGAACTGTCCAAATGTGACTACAGAAAGAATACCTTCAGGAAGACAATAGTTACAAGGGAATAGTGGAGTCTGATAGTGTTTTTACTGTATTGTTACTATTTGGTAGTGACTAGTTGCAGAGACTTCCCCAAAGTAAATCACTTATGGAGTACGATGAAACCATAAGAGTCTACAGTGAAAGGTCTAGTCTAGCAAAAGCCTCCTCCACCTTATACAGATCAGCTGGGTGATTAGGTCTTGCAGCTTTTCATATCTGGCTTAATGGTAATATATTCAGTATGGCCTGTAAGTGATCATTGTGTTAAATATATTTATTAAGCTATCTTATTGTTTTTTAGTTGGCAATAGCGAAGAACAATATTATTAAACTCCAAGAAGAAAATCATCAGTTAAGAAATGAAAATCTGCTCATTCTAATGAAGACCCAGAACCACCTTGAGGTAGGTAGAATGGGAATATTTTCAATAATAAATAGGCATGCCTCTGCTCTCTGTCTGCTCGTGAAGTCAGGCCGCCTGGGAAACCTCTGCACAGTGTACTTTGTGGGCAAGATTGTGTCATGGGAGTTTGGGTGGTCATACAGGGGGTTGAAATAAAGTTGTGTGACCAGTATCCCATGATCAGGATTATTCAGTCACCCACAACTTTTTTGTTTTACTTTTTGTTTTTCATATTTGGTGGCCAGGGTACATACCACCATCACTTCTCCTGATCTTGTAATTTGAAGGTTTGAATTTTGGCCTGAACACCAGATTAATTTATTTTGGAATGTGCAGTAGGTTTTGTGGATTATTTTTTTTTTTTTCTTTGTTGCCATTTTTTTGGTTTGTTTTTGTTTTAGGTTAGCAATTGGCAGACAGACTGAAGCAGTCAGTGGAGGGGGTGGGGTTCAGTAGTTTGACACCGGGGTTGGTCATCCGACGTCGGAATGGGTGGGTTGGCAGCACCAGAGTTGGGTTGCCAGTGACCATTGTATTTTACTTACTTGTGTCAGACATCGGGGTTGGGCTCCAGATGTTGGAATGAGGGTGGGGGGCTGGCAGTACTTGGGTAGGGCCCAGGTGTCAGAATGGGGGTTAGGAGATTATAACTACTATAAGTATAGTACATTAGGGTTGAGTTGGAGATAAGTCAAAACCCCTGTTCTAGGGATGTAGATATGATGTTCTTAACCACACTTCTTGTCATGTCCTTTCCATTTAAGAATCTTGCCAGAAGGTCTAAAAGCTGGCTTCTCCCACTCACCCGGGTGGTATATCCCTCAGCTACACCCCTTGATGCCAGATCTTCCTTTCCGCTGGAAGATTTAGGTTTTCTCCTTATCGCTCCCGCTTTGAGTAGGCCCTGTCATTTAAATCTTCTCATTACTTTCCAAAATTCAGTCTCATAAGAGCTTTCCACATCATTTTATGATTGCGACTGCAATGGAGGACTAGTCCTTGTCCAGGTTCCGCCGGTACCCCTGTGGGTAGAAGATTTATTTATTTATTTATTTTGCTTTTGGTAACCGGGTAAGTGCACTAGGCAGACAATGCCTATTTTCAGGCACGACCCGGGAGAAAACAGTTTACAGACAAAGAATTTACATGTGACGCAGCACATGAAGGCAGTACAAATCAGGGTAGGAAACAATGTATAGGTCTTAGATATAAACATATTGACATAATGAATAATGAAAGGTGGAAGTACTGTGAAAATCAAATTATAGACAGTAGGGAGTAACATAAGAAAGTTCAGAAGTAGATATGTAGTGAGATACAGTACAATAAGTGCTAAGACAGTGGAGAGGGAGAGTAAAGTAGGGAGAGAGGAAAGGGATGGCGTAAGAGAGTAGGCAAGCTTGGATTAGGAGAGGAGGGAAATATAAGATGTCTCGCACCGATCCGCACGCCACTTGCGTCTGTTGCCTGGGCCATGATCACAGTAACCAGGGCTGCGACTTTTGTCACTCATTCCAGCCAAAGGTGTTGGACGATCGCCTTGTACGCTTACAGTTCGGCCGACTGGAAAATGGAACCTGCTGGTCAAATCTAAAGAGGCCTGTTGGGCGGTCTCTGTGGCTGCAGGGTCCGCTGAACAACTTGAGCAAATGAAGGCCTTTGAGGAGGAGGCGGCTCGGGCTGCTGATCAGTCCTCTTCAGCATCGGTCTTTGTGTCACTCAAACGGGGCTCTGCATTTACAGGCTTCTTCAAGGAGTTGTGCCAGTCTCTCCTGACAAAGGGAGAGGACCCGTCTGCTTTACACAGCTCCCATTCCCATAAAAAAGGAATCCAAGGAGTCGAAAGAGAAGGAAAAGTTGCATTGGGGTTGTTCTTGGGATTGAGAGAGGTCTCGTTCTCAGGAATCTCCAGTTGCAACTTTGGTCGAAATTGCGGCCTAGGCCACTGGCTTCACAATGCCCCCATCTGGCCAGCCAGCTCAGACGTGGGACGACAACCTGGTCGAAATTGTTATCGACCCTGTTGACCCATTGTCACTGGATGAGGCCAACAATTCCTTGTTCAGGACTCTGGTCCTGACTGGACCTGCTGAGGAGGAAACCCTGCTTGCTGGGAATCTCCTCAAGGTCCCTGGCCCTGACCTGGAGGAGCCGCGGGTTTCCCTGGCTCCTTCTGAGCGCCCCATCGATCAGGGTCTAGGTCTCTGTTATCCTTGACTGACAGGTTGAGGATAACTCATAAACGCCATTCTGGACGTTCCAAGAAGCTGCGTCACTACTATTCATCCTCATCCTCCTCGGAAGAAGAGAGACTTTGGTGCAAGTTGCGTTGACGCTACGAGGATCTCAAGTGGCAACAGTTGGTTTTCGCCGGTCCGAGGTCGACCCAGGCTTCCACACTAGCCATCCCATGACTGTCACCCTCTAGGCCGATGCTGACTCCACCGGAGCCAGCCAACATAGTCCCTCCGCCCGTGGAGCTGGTGAAGGCCCTCCCGGCTCGGCTGAAACCGGCCTCTCTGCTGATTGTGGTGGAGCTCTTACCTACACTGCCTCATTCAGGGGCTCCTGTCAAGGAGTCTTAGCCTGCTAAGTGCCTCCCGCATAGGCTGTTGGTCACCCTCACTCATGCATATCTGTGGCAGGTCAAAAGTGACTAAGGTGGTCGGCCGATCTATCCGGACTCCTTGGAGTCCGAGAACTCCTTCTTGCACTCTCATCAGTTTGACCAAGCTTTGATGGGGAGTCTCTCGATGGAGGAAGGTCCCATGTCCTTCATGGGCATTCTCCATCTTGTCTCCGAATCCACGGGGATGAAACTGGAGCCTGTTTAGAAATGGGCTCAATTTACCCTAACAGACATTCTGACAGAAGGGGATTCTCCAATAGAGGCCTTTCCAGTACCCGAAACCATTGTTCGCCTAGCTCTGGAGCTTTGGCAGCACCCTGCCTTCTGTCCCGCACCATTGGCCCGGATGGCCCACAAGTATGCAGTTTCCATTGGCACTCTTTCTGGGTTATAGAGCACCCCTCAGCTGAGAGATTGGTGACCGAATCTGTGTTTTGGCACTCGGACAGTTCAGAGGACACTGATAGACCTTTCGACAAAGAGTCCAAAAACTGAACCACTCTGCGAGAAAAGTGTCTGCTGCCTCTTCGCTGGTCTTTGTCACGTGAGCTTGGCTGTCATCATGGCACACTTCTCCCATGCCCTCCTGGGCTCTCTAGATGAGGTGCATCCTCATCTCCCTGTGGACCTTTAGACTGTAGTCAAGCAGGTCAGGGATCAGAGTCAGGCTATGGTAAAACAGCAACTCCAGATGGCTCTGGACATTGGGGATTCCTGTGCTGTTCAGTGGTGGCCGCAGTCGCCTTGCGATGCAGGGCTTGGCTGAGGGTCTCGACCTTTACGGTGGACACTCAGCACAAACTGGTGGACATTCCCTTCCTGTGCACTGACTTGTTCGATCCAGGAGTTGATGGTCACCTCCCGCGCATTGAGAAGTCCAGTGCCACCTTGGACTTTGTTGCCTCCACCCAAAAGGAATCTCAGAGTTCCAAGAAGCAGAAGTGTAAGCCCTTTCTGCCTTCTGCCCCTGCGGCCAAGCAGCCCCAGTACTGATTGGGGCAGCAGGCTCAATTTTTGTGCCCTCGGCCCAAGTCTGGGGCTTCGGAGGTCCATAAGCCCAGAGGGAAGGATTCTGGCAGTCCCAGGGCCAGATCCTCCTTCTACAAGCCTGCTCAGTGACGGGATGGGGGAGACCACCCCAATGCCCGTCACGCCTACTCTGGGTCCTCCCGTTGGTGGGTCCGGTTGTGCCACTTCTTTTCCCGCCTGTTCTGCTGTCACAATGGACAAGTGGGTATAGTAAGTGGTCAGCCAGGGTCTACCTATGGAATTCGAGCCGTACCCATCAAGCTGATCCCCACGGGAGAGAAGGTATCCGTGGACACTCAGTTGGCTCTCCGAGACATCAACCAACTCCTTCACAAGGAGGTAGTGGTCAGCATTGCAGATCCCCCTGTTAACCCAGGATTTGTTTCGAGGTACTTCCTGGTCCCGAAATGGACGGGGGGGGGGGGCTGGAGCCCCTGCCATAGTGTGTGGGGAATATACTTCAGACAAGGCAAATTTATAGGTTTAAAACACACCGTGGTGTGATATTTAATTTTCAAAAGTTAGAAAACTAATAAATGAAAACAAAAAAAAGTTGCAAAGAAAATCACTGCCTAACATCAGTAGTTTCTCGCATAATACAGTCTTGGATCTTAGAGCTCCTAAGACCCTTCTCATCTGTATTCAACAGCTAGTCTACACAAACAGTAGAACCTTTCTCAGGGCTGAGCCCCCCTGGGCTGAACTGAAGTGAACTTAGTGAAGAGGTTTTATATCTTTTGGTGGAGTCACCTGGCTGAGCCCTTTCTGCTTAGCTGTCTGAACATGTTGTTTCAAAAACAAGTTTTTTTTGTTTCAGGGGACTTTGTGGTTCAGTTAAAGGTATACAGTGTATATATCCACAGATATTGACTCACTATATCTTTGATCCACAGTGACTAAGCACTTTCGGAAAGCACACCACACACTCCTGTTCAGCCTCATACACACAACTCTACACAGTAACAGGTTCATAGTGAAAATTTATGAAAATACCTTAAGGATTTTTTATAACTGTAGTAATCATGAAATTATTGTTTTATATAGCTTCTGAATCCTTTTTATTTAAAGGGCTTAATCAGCAGTATTTACTCCTGTTTAAAATAGCCTTCATGCTTTTTGTACACAAAATGCACTTAAGCACTTTACACAACACCTCTCCGGGTGTTTGGCATCATTCCATGGACTGAATGGATGGAAATGGAAAAAGAATGAAAAGAGAGAACTAGTGGGAAGTTTAGTAGGGATAGTAAAGAGCTACGCTAGGTGTCCAACCTAGGGTGGGGCGGAAAGGAAGAAAAGCAAAGAGAAAAGCGTTAACTGTTGCGCAATGGAAGTTTTGGTAGCTAGGAAATAAGGAGATAGAAAAGTGGTCCATCAGTCACAGCTGAGGGTGTAGCCTATCTCTGCCACACACCCCATTCTAGATCTGCATGACCTGAGCAAGTTTCTCGGGTCTCGCACTTTCAGGATGGTAACTCTGTCTCAGATCATACCATCTCTTGAGCAGAACATGTGGTCTTGCTCTCTGGATCTGCAGGATGCGTTCTTCCATGTCCCAATCTGTCCATCACACCAAAGGTTCCTCCGCTTCTGGGCAGAGGGAACCCTCTACGAGTTCCAAACCATGCCATTCGACCTGTCATCGGCCCCCAGGGTCTTCACCAAATGCATTGCAGTGGTGGCGGCCCATCTTCAGCGTCGAGGGGTCAGGGTGTACCCCATCTGGATAATTGGCTCATGGCGGGTCCCTCCAGACAGGAGGTGGAGAGGTCCAGGGATCTGGCCCTCCAGACGGGCATTGACCTTGGCCTCCTAGTCAGTGAGGCCAAGTTGGAACTCATGCCTTTGCAGGTGATTTGCTTAATTGGGGCAGAGCTTGACTGTTGCCCAGTCAGAGCCAGGCTCCGACGGATAGGGCGGAGGTTCTCTCCTCCTTTGCCCAATCATTTCTGGTTGGGCGCCGACAGTCATCTTGACAACCGCCTCTTTCACGGGCTGGGGGGCTTACATGGGGGACCACAGAGTCCATGGGCTCTGGACCCCCGAGGAATCCCAATGCCACATCAACCTTCTGGAGCTCTGAGAAGTGCAGCTGGCGCTGACCGCATTCGCTCCATTCCTTTGGGGTCAAGTGGTTCAGATCCAGATGGGCAACACCAGAACCATGTACTGTCTCAACAAACAGGGCAGCATGCACTCCGGCCTCTGTGTGGGAAGCTGTCCACATCTGGACCTCGTGAGTTGACTGGAGGTGGATCTCTAGCCATTCATGTGGCAAGAGCCTTGAATCAGCTGGCAGACGCCCTCAGCCATCTGGTTGAGGCTTCCCCTGAGTGGTGTCTCTCCATCTAGAGGTAGTACACAGCCTGTTCTCCCAGTCGGGCACCCCTCAGGTGGATCTGTTCACCTCCAGGGAGAGTGCAAAGCTGAGACTGTTTTGTGCCCACCCACCTCAGCAGGGCTTGCTGCAGGGGATGCCTTCTCGAGGCCATGGACCCCAGACCTCTGTTATGCCTTCAGTCCACTTTCCTTGATCCACAAGGTGCTCCTCAAGGTGAGGAGGGACAAGGCACAGGTGATCCTGGTAACTCAGGACTGGCTCCGCCAGTTTTGGTACCCCGATCTCCTCAGCCTCAGCATCAGGCTCCTGAAGCATCTCCCAGTACGCCCGGACCTGCTGTCAGTCAATCAGGAGAAGGTCCTCCATCTGGACCTTCAGTCCCTGCACCTGACAGCCTGGTTCCTGAGCTGTTAGAGTTCCAGGCTTTGGGTCTCTCCGAAGATGTCTTCACTGTAGTTGAGGCATCTAGGAAGGAATCGATCAGGAAGTGCTATGCCTTCAAGTGGAAGAAATTCTCCATTTGGTGTCGGGGTAAGGGCCTGGACCCTTTTTCCTGTCCGGTGGCTAGCATTCTCGACTACCTTTGGTCTCTCTCCTAAGGGGGTCTTCAGTTTGACCCTTAAGGTGCACCTGGCTGCCATCTCTGCTTACCAGGCATGGACCGGTCAGCAGACGATAGCACAGGAGAAGGTGGTCTGGCATTTCTTCAAAGGCCTTGACAATATTCCTCCTCCAGTGCGTGAACAACCACCACCACCTTGGGATCTACTGCTGGTACTGGCAAAACTCACAAAGCTCATAGGCAAGCCATTTGAACTGATGCACAGGAGTCAGATGTCACACCTGCGTGGAAGACCGCCTTCCTGGTGGCTATCACGTCAGCCAGAAGAATTGTGGCACTCCAGGCGCTCTCTGTTGAGTCTCCTTATATGGTCTTCCACAGGGACAAGATTGTCCTGTGCCCCAACCCGAAGTTCCATTCTGAAGGTCATATCTGAGTTTCACCTGAACCAGGTGATGACTCTTCCAATGTATTACTCCAATCACACCTCGGAGGCTGAATACTGGCTTCATACTTTGGACATGAGACAAGCGCTCTCGTATTTATAAAGAGCGCACGGCTGTATTTCGGGAAGAGGTTCACCAGCTGTCGTCTACGCTGAAGCCACACCTGGCAGACCTGCAGCCAAGTGGACGATTGGCAGATGGATTACATCATGCATTGATCTCTGCTATAGGTTTGTGGATAGAGAGTCTCCCATAGGGCTAAGAGCTCATTCCACCTGCAATACCTCTGCGTTGGTGGCTGCTTCTAGGGACGTCCCTATCCAGGAAATCTTCAGGGCTGCTACCTGGAGGTCAGCAAACACCTACATTTCCCATTACCACATTAACCTAGAGTCACGCCGGGATGCTGGCTTTGGGGTCTCAGTTCTCCAATCTCTGTTCCCTAAGTAGGGGGTATGCTCCTTGCTTCCCTTCTCCCGGAGAACTGCTAGGAGTGTGCCAAGAAGTGTGGATAAGAACAACATATCCACATCCCTAGAAACACTAGTTACTCACCTATAACAGTAGATTTTCCACGGAATGGTATCTTGCAGTAAGTCATTAACTTCTGGGAGTTCCCGGAAGGTGGCGCTCTAGCATGGCAGACTCTTCTAGCAGTCTCCACACCAAGGACCACCCACACGACCTCACTTCCTGGGCTGTGCCTATAAAAGTGGGTGGTCCCAGGTGGTCTCCGTTCATTTTTCTGCCGGCTTCAGCTCTGACAGCAGCTTACTGTTCTGCCAGCAGTCTACGACGTGGATTGAACCCGTAGTTTGGGGTGCCTGGGCTTCATACACGGCACCATATTCCTGTGCTTGACCAAGAGCTTACAATGGATGTTTTCCTGTTACAGATTCAGGGTACTTGATCGAAGGGCTCTGAAACTTCAGAGTCCTCTTCAAGAAGCAAAATAGGAGAGGAAATACCTTTACCTAAAGTCTTGCCTGACTGCCCTTCAACGGTCATATCTCCTAAACATGTATCATCAAGAAAACATTTCTCATCGATGGGCCATATCCCCGCATCGATGGCAGGCACTTTTTCGTCAAAAGAATGTAGAAGTTCCGCTTCACATAGAAAGGAACGTTTATCGTCGATGGGACGTCATTTCTCAGCTCCCCTGTTGATGAAACAACATGCACCGCCGAAACAGAGGTCTTGTTGCATTCATTGTATCTGGGGTACACTTCATCGCATTAGAGGACTCCACAAGATATCCTCATCAATGAAAACACCTTCTCCATCGATGGAGCACACTCTACTTGCTTCATCATCGACAGGGCATGCTCCTAAACCTCCATCATCAATGAGAAGTCTGCCACCATCAGCGGAGCATGCATTTGCCTTCTCATCGCTCACAACACACTTTCCATCGTCGACAGAGCATGTACCTATTGTTCCATCGTCGATTTAAGAGCATCCACCGCCGACAGAGTATGCTTTTGCCTTCTTATCGATGATGCACTTTCCATCGTCGACGGAGCATGTCCCTAATGTTCCGTCATCGACGAAGAACATCCCACTGTCGACGGAGCATGCACCGACTCCTCCATCTTCGACTAGGTGTATTCCACCATCGACAGAGCCTGCATTCACTTATCCATCATCAGTAAGACACATTACAACATCGACAGGGCATGCTTTTATTCCTCTTCCGTCGACGGGACTGATCCCACCGTCGACGGAGCAGCCCCTGCATCATAGAACAGCACCTTTACCAGCATATAATACATTTATAAGATCCTTATAAAAATTTAACCAAGAAATACCATAAACATTTTCATAAAATGGCATCAAAAGATACTTATGGGGCTGCATCAGCACAAAATAAAGGATCATATACTATGGAACCCAGAGGCAAACCAGCCTCATTTGCACTCATGCATGGTGCTCAGACACCAGTCCGTGATGAAAAAAAACTTCAAAGACGTACTGGATCACATTATCGGGAGGCACAAATTGATCCCCTAGCTTCAAGCACACAGGGCTCAGAACCCGCTTACATGGCAATTCCATCCTCACAAGTGCCAAACATAGAAGAAATCATAAATGAAGTGTTGAATTCTATGGGTTTTGACTATACACCCACTCCAGTAAAAAAAAAAAACAAAAAAAACTCAATCACAGACTGTGTCTCCGCCTCCATCAAAACAGGCACACACAGAGCCAGAACGCTCACCATTTCTTCTTCCTCATAAATATTCTGAGGAATATTTGTTAGATTCTTATATAATTTCAGAACATTCCAAAGACAGAAATGATGATGGTTCCCCTACTACAAGAGGGTATGAGTCCCCATATTCTGTACCATCATACAGGAACGAAGAAATATTACAACTACTGAAGGTCATTTCCGCACCGGATGATCCCTTATTCCCAGAAATTATGTTACAAATACAAAAAACAATGGTGTTTACCACAACAGAACAAGATAAATTAAGTAAAGATATGGCTGAATATCTTGACATCCCGGAAGAACCTATCCGGGCAGTCCCTCCTTTTATACCAATGTTCAGAAATGCGATTACTGAAGCATGGAGTCAACCCATAGCGCACAGGAGCTACCTAAGAAAGTGCATAGACTTTATCAGGCTCCCTTGATTATCAGTATTTAACAAATATTCCCACTGCGGACTCTGTGGTTATTGTAGCCACTCACAACTGCACTGGCAAACCTAAACATAAAAATACAGTACCTCCCAAAAAAGACTCTAAATGTTTTGATTATATGGGGAAGAAAGTGTTTGCTCTCACACATTAAATATTAGAGTGAAATACAGCGCGGTGGGCACCTCTGCTGGGACATTATAAGTAAACTACCTACATCCCTGAAAGGAGCAACTCACATCAATAATAAACACTTACTTCCTCTCTTGACATTTACTAAGATCAGGATATGACATTGTCAACGCTTCAGCTAGAGCCTTTGCAGTCGGTATTCTTATATGCCATCAGGCATGGCTCCAACTCTCGGCTAGCACCTGATATTCAGCAAAAAGTGGCTAATGCCCCTTTTCTGGCGACCATCTCTTTGGCCCAGGGGCACAGACAATACTGGACAACCTACAAGCCTCAGTCAGACAACTAAAACAGTACAATATATGTACCACAAACCACACCTCAGTATAATTCTTCATACAAAACTGAAATCACTATAACCAAAGAGATAATGTTAGAAGCAAAGCATGAATGACAAGGAACACATCTAAACTGACCGTGGCACTCTTCAGGATGGCGGGTGCCTCTTCCTCTCATTAAAAACTTCAGACTATGCCCCAGTCTCCTCTTCTAGGCCTCGGGGACCTTTTTTCTGGGGCTTCGATTAGAAATTATACTGAGGTCTTTCCCCATGAGGCTTTATACATCTAGCCACTTTTTGAGGTATCACTGTTACAGGCCGTTACGGTCATCCCATCAGGATGCCTCTAGGCCATTTGCGCACCAAACCCTTGCGTCCCTCCCACGAATAGAGCCTTCTACTACTTACATGCTGAGAAACAATCGATATATCCTGGTAATATTATAATGTGGATCATAATATTCTTACCAAATTGCCGCTGCTACATGCAGTCTTCACCTGGCCATAGATAAAGGCCACAGAAACAATGATGAGTACATATATATTATAAACATACTACCATTTCAGGTTTACACGTAACAAGGCTGCAGACCCTGACATACTTGGGACCCTCTTGCAAATGAGATTACTAAGACACGATGGAACTGATAACATCACTCTGTTGCATTCCATGTCTTTACCCTAAAACGAGTATAATATTAACTGCAGCAATACTACTAACCCTAAGAGCCAGAAGATTCCAGTATGAAATACATTGTTTCATTTCACATCATTGTTTGCTACTTATGGAGCCTATTTATGCCAAAATGGATACATTTTCTAATGACTTGATAGACATGGCAAAAAAACTGTATTAACTTACTACATTGTAGCACTACAAAATAGTAACATTGTATTATTTGAGTTACTGTTCAAAACTCAGAACCCAATAGTCTTTGACACATACTGTCTCTGCCAGTGCATGCCACTGAGACCTAACAATCACTCCATTATATGGCTGAATTCTCACAGCATTTTGATATCCCATACCCTGATCGGGTCTACATCTGCTTAACTCATCTGACGATGACCAATAATAGCCAGTCTGGCTTGGCTTTCAGCCATAACCCTATAACGAATACTATAATGGAGTGTTCACTGATGGAATACAAAATTATCTTCATATGCTGATATACTGCTCTCAGCACCTATTGGTCCTAGGACCACACTATATGTACGGCAGAATGTCATATCTGGCCACCCCACTGCCACATAACTGCTTGGGAATCTCCCAGAAGTAATGACTTACTGCAAGAGACCATTCCATGGAAGATGGATCAGTTACGCAAAGACTTTTGACGTAACAGTAGATCTAGGAATGTCTCTTGCAGTAAGTAGCTTCCCTCCCTCTGTCCCCCTGCCATTCTGTAACAGGGAGAATGATGTAGGGTCAGGAGGCTTTGGTACCTCTGTTCGCCTTGGTCCCTCGCTTTCATGAGCTGAAACCGGCGTGGAACAGAGACTACCAGGGACCACCCACTTTTATAGGCACAGCCCAGGAAGTGAGGTCATATGGGTGGTCCCTAGTGTGGAGACTGCTGGAAGAGACTGCCGTGCTAGAGCGCCACCTGTCGGGAACTCCCAGAAGTAATGACTTACTGCAAGAGACATTCCTAGAAGAGCTACTGTTACGACAAAAGTCTTTGCGTAACTGATCTTTCTAGGAGTGGTATATGTTCATCCACACTGACCCACCCGACCTCCCTGGCTTTGTACATCCTCTGCTTCCAGCAGGCAAGATCTGGCGTCGGGGCAGAGCTGAGGATATACCACCGGTTGGTGGTAGGAGCCAACTTTTGACCTTCCGGCAAGATTCTTGAGGAAAAGGACATGAAGAGTGTGGATGAACAACATATACCATTCTTAGAACTACTGTTACAGGTGAGTAACCTGTGTTTCTAGGGACATGGATATGTTGTTCATCCACACTCATTGCGCGTATCCTTGCGCTTTAAATCTTGCGGAAGGTCTTCGCTGCTCCTCCCACCCACCGGGTGGTATAACTCGGCTCGCCATGGCCTTAGTCTTCACTACCGCTTAGGCTCAGTTCCCTCCTAAGCTTGTACGTTTGAGACTGGTTCCTATTTCTCCGTTTGCGGTTTAAAATAAATTTTCGAAAAAGACTTTAGTCTTCTATCCCTCATGGGCTGCGGTGGACAACCACCTCGGAGCTGGAGATGCCCATGCGGGCAGAAGATGTCTCGGACGGATCCACACTCACGGTGTCTACTGCTTAGGCCTTGAGCACGACCCGCAGGCTTATGACCTGTGCTCATCTTTCTCGCTCACGTCCTCGAAGACCGTGCTGCCTGATTGCAACTGGGCCGTCCCGGAAGCGTTTCCCTTCGGTGAAGTCCAAGGAAGCCCGGTTGGCGGTGTCCGGCGGCGGGCTCGGCGGATCAGCTCGAGCGGATGGTCGCCCTCGAAGAGGAGGCGGCGCGGGCAGATTCCTCGGCCGCGGCATTTATCCCGCTCTCTCTGGGCTCTTCTTACACGGCTTCCTTTAAGGAGCTTTGTCTGTCCCTCTCCACTAAAGGAGAAGGGCCTACGTCTGGACCTTATTCTCGGTCCAAAAAGAGGGACAAGGGTAAGTCCTCCGTCGACGCTCTTGGGAGCGGAAAGGTCCTCCCGGCTGTTGACCAGTCGGCTTGATCGCATCGCCTTGATGCCACTGGCCTCACGGTGTCCCTGCCAGGCCAGTTGACCGAGACTCCACCGATGAAGTCGAGATTTTCTCGGCCCATTGGACGGCTGTCGCCTCAGCAGCCGAGATTTCTCTCCGTGTTCCCCGGAGGAGTTGGAGGTCCTGGCTCGCCTGTGCCCGTTCCGGAGCCCTCGGATGGACCATCCGAGCTAAGGGAGTGCGGTCCGCCGACACCTCCCCGCACCGACCTCGGAAATTCTGGGACTCTCGGTGTCGGACCTCTTCGCGGTCCAGCCGATCCCACCGCCATGAAGCGGTCTCGTGTCTCGGCACCGCTGTGGTGCCGGGCGTTGCCGCCCTCCTCCTCGGATGAGGGGAGGTCATGTGAATTACGCCGACGGTACGAGGACCTTATGTTGCAACAGCCCTCCTGGCCGGAGTAAGCCGACCCTGCCGCCTTCCCCGCCATTAAGTGGCTGTCACCGAGCGGCCGACACAACCCTCGACTTATCCGAGGAGCTCATACCCAGGCCGGTTGTTCGGCTAAACCAGCTGCTCCACGATTCTCGTGGAACCTCCGCCCACAGCCACCATCTGGGTCTCACCAAGGATTCTCGGTCGGCTAAGGTCTACCCCATCGGTTGTCAGTTACCCTCACTCCCGACCGACCTCGGCAGGTGAAGGGTGGCTCAGGCCAGAGGCAGCTCTTCGAGGACTCTTCGAGTCCGAAGATGATTCCTCCTTTTCTCCAAGCGACTGGACTTGGGTCTTCAGGAGGGTCAATGGGCGATAGCCTGTCGTCCTTCCTAGGACTGCTTCTGCTCATCTCAGAGTCCACGGGATGGAGCTCGAACCCGTTTCCAAGCGGGCCAGGTATCCCTCACGGAGATTCTGGACCGAGGATTCTCCGACGAGGCTTTCGGTGGCCGAGGCCATAGTGGGTCCGCACTGGAGCTGCGCGCCCTGCTTCCTGCCCTGCGCCTGCCAGGATGGCCAGGAAGTATCGCGGTCCCACGGTTCCTTGTCGGTTTTCGGAACACCCCTCTGCTGAGGGGTTGGTTACCGACAGCGTTTCGGCGCCCGGCAGCGCCAGGGATGTGGACAAACCTCCTGACAAGGAGTCCAAGAATTGGACTATGTCGGGCGAAAAGTCTACGCTGGCCTCTCTCTCGGCCTTTGTCAGGCCAGTTCGGCCCGCCTCATGGCACATTTTTTCATGCCCTGTTGGGCTCCGTGGATGAGGTCATCCTCATCTTCCCGCTGATCTGCAGACTACGGTTAAGCAGGTGCGGGACCAGGGCAGGGCAGTGGCCAAACAGCAGCTCCAGACTGCTTTGGATATAGGGACTCATGTGCCAGATCGGTGGCGGCCGCAGTGGCTGTCGTCGGTGAACTTGGCTGAGGATATCCACCTTTACTTGGATACCCAGCACAAGTTGGCGGATGTTCCCTTTTGAGGACTGACCCTTCGGCCCCTGGGGTGGAAGGTCACCTGCAGAGGATCGAGAAGTCCAATGCTACCTTGGACTCGGTCTCTTCCGCTCAGAAGGACAAAGGCCGCAAGCCACAGCCCAAGCCCTTGTCGCCCTCTGTCCCCCGCCTTGGCCCAGCAACGTCAGGGCCAGCAGGCTCGGCCTTGGCATCCCAAACCCAACCGCCGGCTTCCTCTAACAGGAGGCAGGAGGAAAGGCCCAGGAGGTCCCTCGGCGGTCCCTCCTCCAAGCCTGCCCAGTGGACGGGCTGAGGTGTCGCCCCATTCCGCACCCACCCCTGTCCCCGTGGGAGGACGGCTCCGCACTTCCGTTCCGCCTGGTCCGCTGTTACCACGGACAGGTGGGTCTTGGAGGTGGTGGGAAGAGCCTGCTCTGGGAATTGAGCAGGCACCACCCTTCAGGCGCGCCGCCCTCGGGGCTTGGATCCCCAGCCTCACTGGCGGCTCGTCGAGCCGACATCGCCTCCTCCTCCAGAAGGAGGTGATAAGAGAGGTGGTGGACCCTCCTTCAGACCCAGGGTTTGTGTCCAGGTACTTCCTGGTTCGAGGCGGATGGGGCTGGCGCCCATTCTCGACCTACCGACCTAAACAAGTTCCTAAGGTCTCGAACCTTCAGGATGGTCACTCTGGCTCAGATAATACCATCCTTGGAGCGGCGTGTGGTTCTGCTCTCTGGACTTGCAGGATCGTTTTTTCACGTCCTATCCGTCCGTCTCACCAGAGATTCCTTAAGCTTCAGCGGAAGGATCCCTCTTCGAGTTCCAAGCCATGCCCTTCGGCTTGTCTCCAGCTCCCAGGGTCTTCACCAAATGCATGGCAGTGGTGACAGCATTTCCTGCGGGCCGAGGGGTCCGGTGTACCCTTCGTGGACGACTGGCTGATAGCAGCTCCCTCCAGGAAGGAGGCTGAGGTCAGAGATCTGGCCCTCCAGGTCTGCTCTCAACTGGGCCTCCTTATCAACGAGGCCAAGTCGGAACTCGAGAGAAGCAGGTGATTCTATTCATCGGGTGCAGCTCGACTCTCTTGAGCCAGCGCGGCTCCGGCGGACAGGGCAGAGGTTCTTTCCTCCTTTGCCCGATCATTTCGGGTTGGGCAGTCGCCCTGCCGGGACTTCCTGCGCCTCCTGGGTCTCATGGCGGCCTGCACCAGCGTGGTCCGTTGGGCCCGCTGGAACATGCGTCCCCTTCAGTGGGGACTGGCCAGCCAGTGGTCACAACGCTGCGATCCTTTGGACCAGCTTGTGTCGGTGACACAGGGGATGTGGAACGCTCTCCAGTGGTGGACCGTTCCAGATCATTTGCAGGAGGGCATCCCGTTCGTCCGCCCCGAGCCGACGGTCTCTCTATCGACCGATGCTCTCTGATGGGTTGGGGTGCCCATCTCTGAGAACCACCGGGCTCATGGCCTCGACCCCGCGGAGTCGATGCCACATCAACCTGCTGGAGCTCGGCGGTCCGCCTAGCTCTCACGCCTTTGCTCCGTTCCTCCGGGGTCAAGTGGTCCGAGTCCAGACAGACAATACCACGACCATGTACTATCTAAACCGCCAGGGCGGGACGCGCTCCATGCTTCTATGCAAGGAAGCTCTCCGCATTTGGTCACTCGTGCGCACCCTGGGCGGATCTCCTAGCCATTCACGTGGCAGGGCCTCCAACACCCTGGCCGATGCCTGAGCGGATAGGGGCTGCATCCCACGAGTGGTCTCTCCTGCGGAGGTAGTACAGCATCTGTTCTCCCATTGGGGCACACCTCAGGTGGACCTGTTTGCCTCCAGGGAGAAGCAGGCTGAGTCTGTTCCATGCCCGCCCCCCTCAGCAGGGCTCGCTGCAGGGGGATGCCTTCTCGAGGCAGTGGACCCCGGGCCTCTTTTACGCCTTTCCCCCATTTCCCTTGATCCACAAGGTGCTTCTCAAGGCGAGGAGGGACAAGGCGCAGGTGATTCTGATAGCCCCAGACTGGCCTCGCCAGTTCTGGTACCCAGATCTCCTCCGTCTCAGCTCCAGGACTCCGCGGCAGCTTCCAGCTCGCCCGGACCTGCTCTCAGTCAATCAGGGGAAGGTGTTCCATCCGGACCTTCAATCCCTGCACCTGACGGCCTGGTTCCTGAGCGGCTAGAGTTCCAGGCCTTGGGTCTTTCCGACGAGGTCCTCAATGTAGTTGAGGCGTCCTGTAGAGTCGACCAGAAAATGTTATGCCTTCAAATGGAAAAGGTTTTCCATTTGGTGTCAGGGCAAGGGCTTGGACCCTTCCTCCTGTTCCTTGGCAAGCATCTTGGACTATTTATGGTCCCTTTCTAGTCAAGGGCTTAGGTCGACGACCCTAGGGTGCACCTGGCAGCCATCTCTGCTTACCGGCGCGGGCCGGGAAGCAGTCGATGTGAGGAGAAGGTGGTCTGGCGCTTTTCAAGGCCTTGATCACATTCCCCTCCAGTCTGGAACCCCCACCTCCATGGGATCTACTGCTGGTACTGGCAAAGCTCATGGGCAAGCCATTCGAACCTATGCACGGTGTTCTCTCTCACCTGTCGTGGAAGACCGCCTTCTTGGTGGCTATCACGTCAGCCAGAAGGATGGGAGAGCTCCAGGCGCTTTCCATCGAGTCTCCTTACCTGGTCTTCCACAGGGACAAGGTTGTCCTGCGCCCCCAACCGAAATTCCTTCCGAAGGTGGTGTCGGAGTTTCACCTTAACCAGGTGTTGACTCTGCCGGTGTTCTACCCCAATCACACCTCGGAGGCCGAATATAGGCTCCATACTCTGGACCCTAGAAGGGCGCTCGCTTATTATAAGGAGCGCACGGCTGAAATTCGGGGAGAGGTTCGCCAGCTGTTTGTCACCTACGCTGAAGCCGCATCTGGCAGACCTGCAGCCAAGCGGACGATAAGCAGGTGGGTAACCTCCTGCATAGATCTCTGCTGTAAGTTGGCGGGCATGGAGCCTCCCAGAGGGATAAGAGCTCATTCTACCCGCCATACTGCTGCAACGGTGGCTGCTTCCAGGGACGTCCCTATCCAGGAAGTCTGCAGGGCTGCTACCTGGAAGTCAGCAAACACCTTCATTACCCATTACCACATCGACCTTGAGTCACGCCGGGATGCTGGTTTTGGGGCCTCGGTTCTCCAGTCTCTCTTTCCCAAGTAAGTATTGGGGTGTGTCTTTGCCTCCTCCTCCCGGAGAACTGCTAGGAGTCTGCCAATGAGTGTGGATGAACAACATATCCATGTCCCTAGAAATACAGGTTACTCACCTGTAACAGGGAGTTCTAGGAATGGTATGTGTTCATCCCCCCTACATTTCACCAAACCTCCCAGCTTGACTAGCACAACCCTGAGCTTCCAGCGGGCCAGATCTGGCGTCATGGGGCGGAGCCGAGAGTTATACCACCCGGGTGGGTGGGAGGAGCAAGCTTGAAGACCTTCCGGCAAGATTTAAAGCGGCAAGGATACCTGCCAATGAGTGTGGATGAACAACATATACCATTCCTAGAACTCCTGTTACAGGTGAGTAACCTGTATTTTCTGACTGTTTTATAATGCCACCATCTTAGGAACTAGGGTTTTGAAAACTGGCAGGCACCCCTCAGTCCTGCATGCCAGATTTCACAATAACGGGTCCAATAGTTTCCACACTGAAATGCATTAATTATGTAAAATACTTCCAGATTAAGACACCTTTTTCGCACTCAGATGAAAAAAGATTTAAAATCTGAGACTTTTAGGTTTTTAAGATATTGGCCTCAAACAGGGCAGTTCATTTGTCTCCGATGAAAATGCTAATATAAAAGTTCAAGTGTTTTTAACAACTGGAGCCATGTGTAAATAAAAAGCTCCCTTTGTGATTAACTTCTGAGTCTGTTCTAGATTCCTCCCAGTCATGAGGACTTGATCTAAATTTTATAAAATAATTTAAAATGATCCATTTTCATTCTTTAATGTTACATTTTCTGTTGAATATATCACTTTCTGTGTTATGAAATGTATGAAAATCAATAGAGTATAATAAAAATGGAAGAGCACGTGACACAATGCTGACGTTGCTCAGATATTGAAACCCTCTAAGCAAGCACTGCTGTGTCATTTACTTTGCGTGACAAGACAGTCCTGATGTTTTTCGGATGAGACGTTAAACCGAGGTCCCATCTGCCTGGATTGGTGGTAGTTCAGGTGGATGTTAAAGATCCCATAGCACTTATCGAAAAGAGTAGGGGAAATTTTTATTGCAAAATTCAAAAGCCAACTTGAGTGTACATACAAGCAGTACAAGAATATAAACCACAGTGAATGACCAAAAAACATGCACTCCACCACCAGAAAATCAGCAAAACCCAGAAATCCATACAGGTTCCCACAATTCTGAAATATAAAAAGATACAAATTAAGAATAGCCTTCATTATAGAAAACAGTATCAGCCTACCCAAGTAATACCTTTCCAAAAATGATCACAGATAGCTTTATCCATAGTTGTTTTTTCAAACGTATACACCTTCTCTACTTCTGTCTGTACTTTAAATAGAATATCTTATAATAAAACTTCTTCATTCTGTAAGGCATGTTGGCAACGTGCTTGCCAAATTACCCATTTCAAACATTCCAATATCCCAAAGATAGTACTCTTATTCCAGATAGACCATTGTTCAGTTAATTGTCCTTGTATCAACACTTCATAGGTCATTTTGGAATAAGGTGATGCATCCCAAAAGGACGCCAAAGCAGTCCACAAGCCCTGTATTGTAGTGCATTCAAAATATAAATGCTGCATGGTTTCCAGCCTATCAGCACAGCCTATTTCTGAACATTTTCTTTCTTCCAGACATTTATGTTTATGGTTACCCTTTACATTCAGTTTACCATGCCCACACAACCATACCGCATCCTGCATTTTTCTAGGAATTCTAGGCTCATTAATGCATTCTAAAAGCTGATTACAACTAATTCCATCATCAAGAGAAAAAAAACTGAGTTTCAAAATAGCATTTTTCTACCAAAAAATTCTAAAATTGTTTTTTTGATTTGTTTAACAAACAAAGTAATTCAATCTTCCAGGTCCTGATATATCTTAAAGCAATTTGTATATATGTAGGTAACAATTTTATCCGATGGGTTTTTTCCCTACTCCAAGTTGAACAAATCTGTGCTCCATTCTTGCATTAAATCTGTTCTCACGGCTTTGGTGTCTAATATCAGTGGTTTTATATTAGTGTAAAAAAATTAGAAAAAAGAATACTAGTGGTTGTAATGATCTAAACCCCGCCTTTTCTTGAGCGATAAGTATGAGCCCTTTTCACTGTATTGCGCATTACCCCATAATAAAGAAAAAACAAACTTTGTATCTTAGTTTGCATCCCATAAGGCAGTGGATAAATATGAGAACATCTAAGAAGAGCGGTGCAATAAATGTCTTCAAGAAAAACGCTTTTTTTATGGTCATTTTGCAAGATTTCCAAGCTTGAACTTTCTTAAAAGCTAAATCATAAGCAGTGTCCCAGTTCATCTGTTCGGTATCATAGTTGCCAAACCATAATCCCCAAATCTTTGTCACTTGTAGCCATAGGTATTGGAAAGTCAAATTCCAAAGGTATATCACCTACAGGCTTTATTGAGCTTTTGTTCAGATTCGGTCTTATCCCAGTGCAGCAATGCTGATCATCAAATATTTGCAGTGCACTTTTACCATCCTCCACTGTGGCTACTGTGAAAATACAATCATCTGCATACGCTGTTACTTGTTTATATGTCTTACCGGAACCACTAACCATTGGAGCTATTTCTTTAGTTTTCTCAATCAGTCGTAAAATTAGATCTAGCTCAAAAATATACAGTAAAGGGCTTAAAGGACAACCCTGTCTGACACCCTTATTGACAAAAACTGGTATACCTAAATGTCCATTAACCAGAGGCTGTACCTGAGCTGACCCATAAAGAAGCTGAATAAGGTCCACTAGTTGTGATGGTATGCTATATGCCCTTAGAACAGACCATAAATATGCATGATTAATTACGTCAAAGGCCTTTTCTGATCAATTGTTAACAAATATCCTTTAACCTTAGAAGTAGTTTGTTCTACTATTTCACCAACATATTGCAAATTTTGGTATATAGTACGTCCAGGAATTGCACAGGTTTGTGTTGGAAGAATGACATGTTGTGCTATCTTAGTCAGTCTTGACATCAAAATCTTGGTCAAAATTTTATAATCAGAGTTGAGCAGAGTTAAAGGTCTCCAATTTTTGATGTTTTGCTCATCCCCATTTTTATATAAAAAAATCATAACACCTTCAGTCATACTATAACTAAGTCTCTTTTCTTTTTGTATATATTCATATACTTTTTGTAATATTGGTGTTAGCTTATCAATAAAAATGTTATAAAATTTGTTTGGGATGCCATCTAGGCCTGGAGCAGTAGCAGTGGACAGTCCATGGATTGCCAACTGAATCTCTTCACTGGATATAGGTTGTAGTAAGGATTTTTTTATCTTTGACTGGTATGTCAGGAACATCAGTATCCCGTAACTTAAATGGCTGTTGTTGCTGATCATTAATCACTGAGAATGTGTTATGAACAAATTTCTGTATTTCATGTTGAATACCATACTGTTCATCCACTACTTCTCCATTTTCATCTATTAGGGTCGTAATTAATTTATGTTTTTTCCTAGTTCTATCATTATCATATGGATTTACCTCCTCACTGCGACCTTTAGTTAAAAACTTTTGGTGGAAACCTATTTTTAAATTCCGTGTTTTTTTTTATATAATCTGTGATGTCATCTTTTAGTTTTTCTAGGAGGATTATTTTACTTTTTGTCATACCAGTAGGTTGTGTCCTTATTTTTAAATAGTTTGCCCTTAAGCTTAAATGTGAAACGTAGCTGTGTTGTGCCTCCTTACTAGTTAATGCTATCATTGATTCCTTAATGTCTCTTTTGGTGTCTTCTCACCAGTCAATTGGACTGTCATATAAAAAATCAAGGCTTAAACGCAATGTAAGTCAGTCTTGTATCTTAGTTTTATATGACACATCTTGAAGTTTAGAGGTGTTCATCTTCCAATAACCTTTGCCTACAGTTATTTTGTGTGATGAGCCTATAGTCAATTGTAAAGCAAGATGATCTGATGTTTCTAAAGGAATAACTTTAACATCCTTACATGACACTCTCTCAGTTGCAAACCAAAAATCAATTATTGTACTAAGAAGGCCCTTGTAAAATGTATGACATGAATCTAATTTTAATATTTCATGAACGTCTTTTAAAGAATGTTCATGAAGTATAGTTAATAAAGCATTAGTATCGCAATAAAGTTTGTTAGTTTTACGGCCCCAATCCTTAGGACTAAGCCCACAATTAAAATCCCCACCCCACAAAATCAATTTCAATGCATGTAGAAATGGCTCTGTTAGTTTAAACAATTCCGCTCTAAGGGCTTTGGTTTGTGGCGCATAAATATTGATGCATCTGTACAGAATTGCATTAATCTGTACATCAATTAACAATGCATGTCCGGGAAAAATATCTAATACTTTATAAAT
The DNA here is from genome assembly GCA_016271365.2 of Neoceratodus forsteri. Classification (NCBI taxonomy): domain Eukaryota; kingdom Metazoa; phylum Chordata; order Ceratodontiformes; family Ceratodontidae; genus Neoceratodus; species Neoceratodus forsteri. The sequence goes on along the minus strand of CM028135.1, from coordinate 1,100,853,463 downwards.
TTTAATAGCCACATTTTGAAATGGAATACCTGTTCCTGAACACATCAGATCCTCTATAGACCATAATGATGGACCCCACCTCCAATCTTTTGGCCTGTTTCATCTCAGAAAGGTCATGCAATCTAGTGTCCTGTTAAAAAAAAAAAAATTGTTACCTCCCTCCCTCAGACTACTAAATGTAACTTGCCTTCGTCTTGTGATTTAATGCTATTCACATTTGATGTAGTAAAATTAACCTATCCATCAAGTGTATTTTAGGAAGGGAGACCCTACTAAGTGCACAAGAAAGCATCACTTATGTTTTTTTCTGTTTTGCACCTTCTTTAACTGTGACATCACATGCTACTTCAGTTTGGGAAGATACTCAATCAATCAATCAAAATCTTTATTTAATCAGGCGAACATCATTGAGCATAGCTCATTTACAAGATGGACCTGAATGGACCTGATACTATGGAAGAGACATCTGAATCCTTATGTTCCATATCATCCAAATCCCTCAGAATGTCATAAGAATTCTGTGTCAAAAAATGGGTCCTGTTTCCAACTGTTTCGTCTGGGATCTAGATCTTGTGACTCTTACAAAGGGGTCTGTGTTGTCGGAGGATGCATCTGATTTGCACAAGCATTGTCATCATTTTGTTCATTTAATGAAATGATGCTAGTAATGTTTTCTTCAGTTGGTTTGTTGTATGGTAGGGCTTTCCAGATCCAGGGTTTTGGATGTGGGGCTGTGCTGCACAACCGGTGCAGGTGCTAAGTCTAAATCCTGATTATCAGAAAGGGCACCTTGGAGGTCGTCTGAAGCAGCTAGCTGTGCAACTTTAACCTCCTTCTGTTTCAGTAGTTTAGCATCTTCTCTAGTAAAAATCACTGGAGGAACTGTAGGGACCAGGATTTCCTGTAACCGTGCTTTTTCTTTGTGTGCATTAGCCACATACACATCCTGCTCAATTCTGACATTTTGGTCAATACTGTTATGTGAGGCCCATACACAGTTGCGAAATGTGTGGCCCACTTCATCACATAAGTTGCATTTTGGTGGCTGACGACAGTGGGCTCCACCGTGCCATAATTCCCCACTTAGCCCACAACGCTGCTTATGATAAGCATTGCTAACATGTCCCCACATTTATAGCATGCCCAAGGTTGCCCTTTATAGGAAAGAACTCCTCTATCTCTACCCAAGAAAAAACAGTTGGCAAATGCTTATGGACTCCATTTTCTTGGTGCAACATTATTTTATACTTCCATCCTCCAGTCCATAAATGTTCTTCATCAAGAATAGGCTCTGGGTAACCCTTTACCGTACAGCGTTGCTTAAGCCAGTATGTGATGTCTGCTACCTTTACTCCTTAATTTCAAAACAGGACAGTTATTACTTTAAAACTGGGTTTTGTCATGGGTATAGCTAGAAAAGGTTTCCATAAGGGAGTGGATTTTAAAAGCTGATATTGTTTCCAGAATCTGTCCAATCCAGCTGGGTGCTTAAAGCTGATATCAATTATAGTGTCTCCTGGCATATGAAATAAGGCATAAATCTCATATGCAAAGAATTTCATGCTGTTCTTCAGGAGCTGGGCCTACAAATATTCTGTCTGGTATATCATTCATATCTCCCAAATCTGAGTCCAGCAGCATTTCGCCTTACAGCAGGCTCAGAAAGATTCCTAGAGTTTTCAGGAAATAAGTGCTGAGTGACATTAGAATGCCATACATTCATACCAACCTCAGAATTAAGCTGAGGTACTGAAGAATTGTTTGTTGGATTAGACTCAATTAAAGATGGAGGGGAGGGATCCTCTGAAATAGAGGCCTGTGTATCAGTATCCCCTTCCAGCTGCTTTATATCAGCCAGAATATCAGAAGATACATTTTGTTCCCGTGTATTAATCTCTGTAGTTACTGTAGCCTGCCCTGGAGTGATATTATCTGTCCCTTGTAGGATATTATCCTGTTTATTGTCGGAAATCTCCTGTGAAGGAATACTGATTTCCATTATACCAGGTATATTGGCGTCCCATCCATTTTTTCCAGAAGTCTGTACCCATCCAGCTTCTTTAAGAGCTTTGTTTACCCAGTCTGAGTCAGAACCATCAGACTTGGCTGCAAGCACATCATCTCTCGTTCCAGCATGTACACCGTAGCTTTTTTTTACCTTTCTCTTTTTTACTCACTTTTGCACGAGTTGATACGTGGCCTGGTTCCTCTGAGGCCGTTCCAATAGTAAAAGTTATCTGTTGTGAGGGAAATGACATTGCTCCTACGGCAGTGTTAGAGGAGCTTGAATCGTTTACTATAGCTTGCTCAGCTTGCTGTACTGTAGCAACATCACTTTCCTCATTAAAGATTTCTACTTCCCTGGTAATTCAAAAGGGTATTACCTGGGAAGTTGAAGAATTAGCGCTTCTTCCGATTGTCAGCAACCGTAGGCATAACACTTGTAGGCCGGGTTTCTGGAATCTGGTGCTGTTTCTGTTTAGCATCACATTGCACCCGGACCTCTGGGTCCTTCATATACTGTAGCTCCCTTTTCTGCAACTCCTGCTACAAATGGTTCTGCTTTTCGGGGTAAATTAATTCTTCCGTTAGCATCTGCTTACGGATATCCTCAGCCAAAAGATTGACCATAATAGGCTCCAAGGCAGGTTGCACGCTTACTATTTGATCAGTATCTGACGGTAAGACTTCTTTCAGTGATCCAACGTCCGATTTATTAGTCTCAAGAGGCAAGGGACTGAGGAGGAGACCAACCCTCGGCCCTGCACACATCCATCCGCCTCCTCCGACAGCGGAGACTGGCCATCTCAGCACCAGTCGCAGTGCCCTCTCGCAAAGAGCAGGAATTTCCAGGTGTCCTGGCCAAATTTCCCTCATTCACTAAAAAATACCACCAACAGCTTAATCTGGTTCAAGGTCATTTGGTGTTCATCTGTATCCCCCTTCCCTGGGTCATGCCTGAAAATAGGCAGGATTTGTCTAGTGCACTTACCCGGTCAACAAAAACTAAATAAATAAAATATTAGTGTAACGCCAGCGCAAGTTATTATACGGGAGCAGAAGTCCTAGTATGTCAGAGCTGAGTTAGTGTTTGTCGAAGTCATTATTTTTGACAGCTTATAACATGTCTGTTTTAGGATGTAGGGTTTTGAAAAGTGACTTCCACTTTCTCTGTCTTAGAGTCTAAGGGCATGACAATTCTGAAAAGAATTGGTTCATTAGTTTCATAAGTTCCAGATTACACAATTTATGTAAAATCCCTCAATTTTAAGACTTTTTTTGCACTTGAAAAGAATACACCCATTAAAACGTGAATCTTTAAGCTGGCCTGGTGGCATGGATGACTGAGGCATTGAACGCCTTAACTCCTGCCATGCCGGTGTCCTGTGTTTAGGAGCGCACACGGGTTGCCGGTGGTCGATGGGGTGGGAGAAGATCAACCATCACCAGGACAGCTCTCTTCTCTCGGGAGGGTGGCCAAGCCATCTCGACCATTGACTGCCACCACATGGTGGTCCGGTTGTACTGCAGGAGTGAGAGACTCAAAGTTAGGACCTGCGGTGATGCAGGATAAGTGTACCTCCGCGCCACGTGCACTGGCACTATAGCTTGGAGGGGGGAAGGACAAGAAAAGGTGGGGAGGAGAGCCTGGGCTTAGTGAAGCCTCCCCAAGCTCCAGTGGTCCACCTGTCGCTTGGTCTGGCCGAGGTGGGGGATCCATGGGGGTACATGTTTCCTGGTGTGGAGGAGGTAAGGGATGACCACTGGAGACAGGGAGAGTGCTGATAGCTGCGCAGGTCTGCCATGGAGGATAAAAAAAACATGAATCTGTCAGGTTTGTTAGATATTGGCCTAGAACATGGCATTTTGCTTGTTTCACAATAAAATTAAAAAAAAAAAAAAAAAAAGCCAAAAGAAAATGTTAAGTGTTCAAACTGCCAGAGCTATGCATGTGCATACCCTGCCCACCAAAAGCTGAAAACACAACTTTTCCCCATTTATGACTGACTTTTCAAAGTCATTACAAACACCCACCCTCCCCCCCGAGTCACGCTTGCTCACCATTGGAAACATATCCTGTACAAGCATTTTTGTTCTCCGCTCATTCATGATTGATTAAAATTGCCTTTTCTGTTTACAACACTAGGTGCCCAATTCCTGTGTCCTATACCCCCAGACCTCTTCCTGACTCCGGGTGCCCAGTTTCTGTGTCCTGTACCCCAGACCGCTTCCCAACACCAGGTGCTCAGTTCTGTGTCCTATACCCCCAGAGCCATACCCGACATCAGGTACCCAATTCCTGTGTCCTATACCCCCAGATGCCTACCTGGCACCAGGTACCCAGTTCCTATATCCTATCCCCCCCAGACCCCATCCCGACACCAGGTGCCCAATTCCTGTGTCCTTTACCCCCAGACCTAATCCCAACACCAGGTGCCCAGTTCCTGTGTGCTAGACCCCCAGACCCCTTCTTGACATCGGGTACCCAATTCCTGTGTCCTATACCTCCAGACCCCTTCCAAACACCAGGTACCCAGTTCCTATGTCCAATACCCCCAGACCCCTTCCCAACACCGGGTGCTCAATTCCTGTGCCCTGTACCCCCAGACCCTTTCCTGACACTGGGTGCCCAGTTCCTATGTCCTATACCTCCAGACCTCTTCCCGACACCAAGTGCCAGTTCCTATGTCCTATACCCCCAGACCCCTTCCTGACACTGGGTGCCCAGTTCTGTGTCCTATATCCCCAGATCCCATCCTGATACCAGGTGCCAATTCCTGTGTCCTATACCCCCAGACCCCTTTCCGACACCAGGTACCCAGTTCCAGGTGCCCAGTTCCTGTGTCTTATACTCCCAGATCTCTCTCCAACACCATGTGCCCAATTCTTGTGTCCTATACCCCCAACCCTTTCTGACATTGGGTGCCCCGTTCCTGTGTCTTCTACCCCAGACCCTTTCTGACACCAGGTGCCCAATTCCTGTGTCGTATACCCCCAGACCCCTTTCCGACAATGGGTGCCTAACCCTGTTGTCAGGTGTCTTTTTTTTATTTATTTAAAAAAAAATTTACATTTTGTGGCCACCAGGTACCCAATCCCAGTGGCTCATTTTGAGTGCCTCTCCCCCCAAGTTTAAAATATACACTCACCGACTGGGTCCTGTGTCACCCCCCCATCACTCTGGTAAATACAGTTTGTGTAGTCCCACAGTGGGTGACCAGCACAGCCCTCCTCCACCTATGCCGTCACTGTATTGATCTCTGACGCCAATAGTTGATCACAAATCTGTATAAAAAGAATTCACCACTCACCTTTGCATCCACCCCCCCACACACACAACAGAGGAATCCAGACACCCTCCCTTTCTTGGTGCTATCACCATTGCAAACCTGTAACAAAAAAGCAATCCTATAGCACCCATGCAACCCTCCTCTTCCTCCCACACTCATGTTCAAACTCCTCCCTTCACCAGCCCCCTAATACCCTCGAATGGCATTCTCCCTGTGGCCACGCCAGAGCACACATTTTGAAGGATCTCATGAGGAGTGACCAGCATAGCCTTTCCTCTGTCTCAGCTGGTCACCAGCTTCTGCGCAGTATCATGCTGCAGATCACCAGTCTCAAAGGAAAAAATACTCGGAAAAACTCAACTGTACATTCACAGGGTCGTAACTATTTCAGCAAAAAAAAAAAAAGCTTGAATTTATTGTCCCCGGAAACGTACTTCATTTTCATGTCACCTAAAACTGTTTAGGCAGAGCCTGTTTTGAAAGGATTTAGTGTCAAGGATACAACCAGTAGCATCAGACACAGTACATAACGTGTAACAGAGATTAGAGGAGTACAAAGTCAGGATGACAAACAGCAGTCTGAGCACATCTTAGCTCAATTTTGAGCTGGTGCACTGTCAAAACATACGATTACACAATTTACCATGGGGTGCTGTAACAAGGGACATGCTTGAGGTGTGGGAGAATCCTGTTAGTTAAAGCACTTACAAGACTTGCAGGCGAGGGTAGGGAGAGTAGCTTAGTCTTAGAGATCGGCCGAGGGAAAGGTTTTCAGGGTGACGGGGTAAGTCATTCCACTGTTTGGGGAAGAAACTGGATTGGCCTAGGGTAGTTTTCCTTTTAGGAAGCAGAAGGGAGCATTGTTCACCTGCTCGGGTTGAGTAGTTATTGTCTATGACGGTGAAAAAGGACTTAAGACCAGGGGACGGAAGACTGTGCAGGGCCTTGTGGTCAAGGACAGGTGTGTGGAAGGCCAGCCGATTGTCGGTCAAGCCAGTTCAGTGGCCTATAAAGGATACAGGTATGCGTGTCAGGCTTAAGGCCCAGGGCAAACCAGCACGCCCTATGGAGGAGGGCTCCTGACTCTGGCTAGGACATTGTCATAGGCTGAGCCATAAGCAGTAATCCCATAGTCAGTAAGGCTAGTTATTAGGGACTGCACTAGCTGCTCTCTTATTTCAGGGATGAAGTTGTGTCTGTGCCTGCACAGCAGACCAAATCTGTGCTTAGCTGTTTTTACTGATAGATCAGCATGTGAATTGTATGTCATCTCGCTGTCAAGTGTCACGGCCAGGTACTTGAACAATGTTGGTGACTATGTGTGGCTGAATAAACGCAAAAAATGGCATGGAAGAGAGGGGGCAAGATAAAAGGACAGAGGGTGGTGTTTGGGCAGACTGGATGGGCCAGTGGGTCCTTTTCTGCTGGCAGATTTCTATGTTTCTGTGTTACTTTTTCAAGCTGAGAGGCCGAATGTGTGACAATGGTGAGGACAGGTAGCTTGCTACGTTTGTTCCTGGTACAGAAGAGCATACAAGTGGTTCGGTTATCTGCTTATTCATTACAAGGGAATTGGCAGTGAACCAGCTCTGTATTGCATTTAAGTCTGCTTGCAGCTTATGTTGAAGGGACAGGGCTTGAAATATAGCCTTTCCGTAGTTCCGTGGAAATGTGGTCAGGCTGCAGGAAATGTAAATCTGAGATCAGCATTTCCTTCTGGAAAAGCTATTGCTGCTGTTATCTGTGAGTCCTGTTTTCTGATGTGGGGTGGAGCACGCAAGCATAACTCCTCATTCTGCCGTTGCGCTGTTGTCTCTGGTCGTGTGGGGAGGGTGGAACACTCCATCATATCCACTCAGTGCAGGTTGTCGGGGCTTTGGGCTGATTTACAGGTGCTAGTTGCAGTCATGCGCTCCTTGGACTGTTGTGGGGTCCTTGCCATAACGTGACCCATGCGACTCAGTACAGCCGCACTGTCATTGGCTGATCAGGATCTCTTCTGGCTGGGCTGAACACGAGTTGCCACATTTATCAGTTGGATTCAAGAAAGGTAAGGAGCTGTCTGTCAACCAGTTAAATGAGTAGTCTTGGTGTTGGGGGGGCACAAGAAACTTTAAAAGAAAAGTGATTTTTTTGGGGGACGATCTAACAGTGAAGTCAGTTGTAGCTGCACTGAGAAAACCGCCTTTTCTGTTTTTTTTTTTTTTTTTTTTTTTTTTTCCACAAGACGGGGGAAGGACTCCATCGAACACTTTGGGGTCGGGACAAATAAATGGGAAGCTATAAAACTGAGTGGTTGGGATAAAATCCATCCTCTGTATTTTTCGTACTTGCTGTGAATGCAGTCAGACAGGAGTTGCTGCACTATGAAATCCTAATTTTTTTTGTTTTGTAAGTGGGAATGATCCATGGAGTAGTCTGGGGGCCGAGGAGGGGACAAACCAAGCAGCAGTTAGCCTTGTATGCCTGTACAGGCAGGCTTTTTGCTTTAAAACAAAACTGACTCGTGGAAAAAAAAAATCACTAAGACAGTTCACGAATCAGGAAAGAGCTGCTGCACAGAGAATAGAACCACAGAAGTGCCCTTATTGTAATTGATTTCTGAAGACGGTCTGTGGTGAAATCTAACTCTCTGTGGTGCAGTCTGGTGGATTTAAAAAACTAAACTAAATCCTGAATACAGAGAGCACATTGCCCTACGGTAAGACAAAGTCCTGTGGGGAAATCTCTGTCTGAACTGCAGCGTGTGGATTTAAAAAGGCATTCCTCTGAGGGAGACTGAAGGGAGGTGCGCATTGGTTCCTGGACCACTCTGCTGTTCTTTTGCTATTTTTGAATATATTCTGTTTTTTCTATGGAAATGTACCACTTCCTCTGAAATGTGTGCTGCCCCACTCACATTTCTGGTGGAAATGTACCCTTGAGGCCCTAGTGAACAAGACTGCATCATCCGGATAGAACAAAATGTGGGTAGATTTACAGGCAGCTGGAATATCATTTATAAAAGGTTGAAGAGTAGGGGTCCCAGAATTGACCCCTGAGGGATGCCAGTAGAGACAGATGAGTCTTGGGAGAGGACACCCTGACACATTACAGCCTGGGTTCTTCCAAATGAGCAGTTTTGGAACCATGCAGCAGCGTCACTGGAAAGTCCCAGGCGTGAGAGCTCGCTGCATATGAGAGTGTGGTTCATAAGGTCGAATGCCTTTGTTAGGTGAGTGAAGGTTGTTGGACCAGCCATCTCCCCACCGTCCAAGGCACTGTGGATTGAGTCTGTGTAGTTGAGTAGGTCAGTCATAGTGCTGTGATGTTTTCTAAAACCATGCTGCTCCCTAGTCACTAGCTCATAATCAGGGAGGCAGTATAGTGCAGTGGTTTAAGGCTCTGAGCTGCAAATCTGGTGACATCCAGCAGACCAGATCTGGGTTTGAATCCCACAGCTTCCACTTACATACTGTGTGACCCTGAGCAAGTCACTTAACTTCCCTGTGCTCCCAGGTCGTGCCTGTAAAAAGCTTTCAGCTAGTGTGCTACTCCTGGTTAAACAACTTTTTATATAAAAAAGTGATAAGAGAGTTGGTCGTTAGCTATTAGCTCAATGGTCGTGGAGATAGGATCAATATAGGACAATAGTTGTTTGTTAGGCAAGGGGTCACACAGGCTTTTTCCAGATATCCGGTACTGTGCAGTTGCCTGGGACAGATTGAAATTTCCTGTATAGGGAAGGTGACTTCCTTAGTACTAACTTTAGCAGCTTTAGGTCAATGCTGTCAGGGCCCAGTCTTGTTTTATTTTTGTTCTTTTAAATACCTATAAACGTCGGACCAAGTTAGCCTTTTTAAAGTAGAAGGGTTGTCTGTTAGGGGAGCTGGCGTATCTTCAGGCAAATCATGCTGTCTCCCAGGACAGGTATATGAGCTGAGAGGTCACTGAAGGCATTATTGAAAGTGTTTGTAATATTTTGGGGCCAATTCATATCTACACTTAAGTGTAGGTGGTGGTAGTGGTGGGGGGTTGTAAAGTCCCATCCCTCAAATTTGGTAAAAAAAAGTTGTGGGTGATTAATAATAATACAAAAAAATGTAAGCCTTAAAAATGCATGAGTTGTGCCTGTACAGGGAAATTGTTTTCTGTCCCCCATAACTTTAACATTGTATAACATTTTAAGCCCATATTTGGGGATAGTCTTCTCAACACCACCCCTTACAACCAAACAAGTGGTCACCTTCAGACCTACCCTACAGGTCTTTCACTTCATGTATGGCCTGCAGGACTCTGTGTGAAGCATCATACACATCCTGTGCTGCCCAGTGGGTTTGCTGCTTCGTAGGCCTGCAGGACCATGCAGAAGTATCCTACATATCCAGCACTGTGTCCAGTGGGTCTGTTGCTTCATGTAGGGCCTACAAGATCCTGCATGAAGCATTCTATATGTCCAACACTGTGCCTGATGGGTCTTTTGCATCATGTAGGGACCTGATGGTTATTTCATTTCATGTAGGGCCTGCAGAACCCTATGTGAAGCATCCTACACATCCAGCGCCATTCATAGTAGGTCTGCTGCTTCATGTGTGGCCTGCAGGACCCAACATAAAGTGTCCTACACATCTAGTGCCATGCCAGATGGGTCTGCTGCTTCATATATGGCCTGTAGGACCCTGTGTGAAGCACCCTACACATCCAGCACCATCTCTGATCAGTCAGCTGCTTCATGTTGGGCCTGCAGGACCCTGCTTGAAGCATCCTACATGTCCAACGTCATGCTTGATAGGTCTACTGTTTCATGTACTACATTCCACTCTCCACCAACTTGGCTGCTCCACAGAGACCTTGCAGTGGTTCAAGAGTTATCTTTCTGGCTGATCCCAGTCAGTGTGTATTGGTTCTGCCATCTCCTCTGACCTTCCTGTCTCTATGGGTGTCCTGCAGGGCTCTGTCCTTGGCCCACTATTATTCTCTACCTTTATAAACTCCTTCTTCTCTGACTGCCTCTCCTGTGATGCCCTCCTGTACGCGGATGATCTTGTCCTCTTCTACAGTGATAAGTCCCTGACAAACATATCTTCTACTCTGTCCATCGGTTATGGTGTGGCCTATAACTGGTTCCGGTCACATAGGCTACTGGTCAATGAAAAAAAAACTAAGGCAATGCTTCTGGGTTCCAAACCATGCCTGGTCAGCACCGCCAAGGCCAGTACCTCCCTCTCGGTCCTTACACCCAATGGCTCCGCACTGCAGAATGTTCCTAATTTTAAATACTTGGGCGTAACTCTCAATCCCTCCCTCTCCTATACTGATCACATCAACTACATTGTATGTCGGGTAAACCAAAAGCTCGGGGCTGGATATAGGTTAAAACAATTCCTGACTAGTGAGGCCCGCTTAGCTATTACCCTAGGAAACCTGCTCCCTGTCATCGCCTACTGCTCCCCCATATATTCCTATGTGTCGCCTACCCTGCGCTCATGTCCAAACTCTGTATACAACAGTGTATATTGTTGTGCACTCCTGGCACGCTACTCCACTCACTACCGTGACCTCTACCAGGCGCTAGGGTGGCTCCTACTTTCTGGTCGTTGTAACTGTGCACTAGGTTGTATCCTTGACAACACTCTTAGAAACGGCAGTGCATCACCTTACGCAGCCGTCCTGAAGGCTGGAGCTACTCCCAGATGCTTACGATGTCCTTGGTCCCCCCGCCCAAATGAAAGTCTCCACTGGAATGGGTGGCAGAGCACTGTCTGTGGCCGCTCCTCTCTCTGGAACAGGATCCCTGCTTCACTCTGGTCCGCTGATACCCACAGCTTTTTCAGACACCAGCTCAAAGCCTGGTTACTGAAAGAGGCTAAATGCCTGTGCTCTGCAGGGTAATCTCCAACAATGTGGTACCTTTTGCCCATCTTAACTGCTAACTCTGCTCTTATAACTTGCATTGCCTCATTTAGCACGTATGCTTTGCTCTCTGTACCTGTTATTTCTGGTTGTTTGTCATGTTAGTTCCCTGGCTGTGAATTACTATGGCATGGTCCCATGTACTTTTTGCTCAGTGTGTTCTGTTATTTCCCCACATGTTTTGTCACCCTCCAACTCACTGTGAACTGTAGTGTTTTTTTTTTCTTTTTGATTTCCTCCAACATATTATAAACACTACTGTATTTATTGTGTTGCTGTATTCGATTATCTATATGTAACTTGGTTTATCATATTTGTAGCCCAGGTTGTGCCAGAAAATGGTCTCTCGGATCAGTGTACTTACCTGGTAATTAAAGACATAAATAAATAAATAAATAAATATTGGGCATGCAGGACCCAGGATGAAGCACCTTGTACATCTGGTTTGCTGTGACGGATGGGTCTGCTGCTTTATGTAGGCGTGTAGGACCCTGCGTTAAGCATCCTACACATCCAGCGCCATGCTCTGTGGGTCTGCTTTCATGAAGGGCCTGCAGGACTCAGCGTGAATCATCCAGCACAGCCAGCGCTGTGCCCGATGGGTCTGCTGCTTCATGAAGGGCATACAGGACCCTACAGTGAAGCATCTACACATCCAGCACTGTGCCTAGTGGGTCTTTTGCTACATGTAGGGCATCAGAATCCTCCATGAAGCAGCTTACACCTCAGCACAATGCCCAATGGGTGTGCTGCTTCATTTAGGGCCTGAAGGACCCAGTATGAAGCATCCTTCACATCTAGCTCTGTGTCCAGTGGGTCTGCTGCTTCATGTAGGGTCAGCAAGTCCCTGCGTGAAGCATTCTACACATCAGTGCCATGCCCCATGGGTCTTGTTGCTTCATGTAGGACCTGCAGGATTCTGTGAAGCATCATACATGTCCAGCGCCATTCCTTATGGGTCTTTTGCTTCACGTGGGCCTGCAGTACCTTGCGTGCAGCATCCTGCGATCAGTGCCATTCCCAATGGGTCTGCTACTTTTATGTAGGGGCTGGGATCTGACATATCATACACCAGGAGAAAGGACTGCTGTGTGACTGAACTTCTCTGCTGGGACTAAAGTAGAAGAAGTTTTGTATTTGACTTTTAATTTAGGGTAAAAACTAACATACAAAAAAAAGTGTGTTTGGGTTAACTGAACTGAATGGGTATCTGAAGAGTTATCTAGGTGTAACTCTCAGGTGACTGAAAGGACTTAACTGCTGTGAGGTTTAAATTACTTGTAGAAAGATCTGGTAAGTGAGAGTGGCTTAGCTAGAAGGAAACTACACATTTTAAAGACTGCCTTAGAAGTTTCTGCTAATAGCTTGGCAGAAGACACCAGGAGAAAGGACTGCTGTGTGACTGAACTTCTCTGCTGGGACTATATTGCGCTCCTTCCCTCCCCTACACCCAAAGCTAGTTCTATTTTTATAGGCACAGAATTCGACTGACAACAGGAACTTCCTGTTTAGGGGCAGGAAGTGAGTGATCACAGAACCACCAAGGACCCACCATCCTAGAAGGGCAAGAGTAGCTCTCCGGCCTTCTCTAGCTGCTGGAGGTCTGCCTCTGAGCAAGTAAGTGGTCTACTGTGAAATATAGGATATTCTTGTCTCAGAACAGGACAATCAGGAGCTTAAAGGGCACACAGGCAGAAAGTAAGGAGAGAGAGAAAAAAAACAGAGGAAAGAGTAAGGATTGCAAACAGTTAAGGGGCCAGAAATAAGACATGATTGGAGTGGTGCAGTGCAGTGGCTGTGGAGCAGTAGTCTTCTGGGAGATGTTCTGGAGGATGCGGTGTTGTCCCATCTGCAGGCACCTCTCTGGGCTGAGGAGGAGGTCGCTCATCTCCAGGCTGAGTTGGCCAGGATTTGTGGGACCTCCTCTTCCATCCAGGGACCACCAGTGCCACTGCCGTTGCCTCAGAGGTTGCCAAGAAAGAGGAGCAGTTGGACCACAGTGGGCTCAGGGGGGGTGAGGGTGGTGGAACAGAGGTGCATCCCTCCCATTGTACCTCTCCACAATTCCTATGCCATTCTGGCAAAGTGTGGTTCCTCTATGGAGGCACCCACAGTGGAGACCAAGGAGGATGCTGGGAACCTCCACAAAGGAGACCCACAGGAGGGTGGCAGGGGACCCTGCAGGGGAAGGAAACAACTCCTGGTGGGGGACTCCATTGTTAGGAAGGTAGAACTGGGGGAGGAAGGGGAGAGGGAGGTAAGGTGCCTGCCTGGCGCCATGGCTTACAGGGACAGGAAGTGAATCCTCAGAATTGCTGGAGCAGCTGCACAGGGGAGGGAGCTGGATGTCATTGTCCACCTAGGGACAAATGACCTGGCTAAGAAAGGGATTAGAGAAGTGCAGGAAGAGTTTGTGGAATTGGGGAGGGGCCTTAGTCAAGTAGCACACACGGTAACCTTCTCGGAGGTGCTACCCATCTATGGCATAGGAGAGGCTAGGGTGTTCCGCACCATGGGATTCAATCAGTGGTTGAAAAACTGGTGTGGAGCTCAGGGATTGGCTTCATTGGGGACTGGGGGTCCACCTGGAGTGATGCAAGCCTATACTGGCATGATGGGCTGCATCTGTCCGGGAGGGGAACCAGGATCCTAGGTGATAGGTTTAAATTCTTCATTGGCAAGCTTTTAAACTAGCCAAGGGGAGAGGCACTGGAAAGGAGCAGGAAAATCCTAGCCCCCAAATAATCACGGTGGTAAGTGCAGCAAACACCAACATAGAGGTGTCGATAGGGAGAAGGGCAGGGGTAAATAAAGAAAGTGACAAAGGCAAGAAGGACAGGGATGGGGCAAAAGGGAGTAAGGCCATCAGGAAATGGAGGGTAATGAGTACCAATGCCCGTAGTCTGGGCAACAAGCTCCTGAGCTGATGACCTTAATGGAAGAGGATGCCTGGATATCGTAGCAGTCCCAGAAACATGGTACACAGAGAACCATGACTGGGATGTTAACATACCAGGGTACATAACCTACAGGAGAGACAGGCAGGGGAGAAGAGGGGAGGAGTAGCTCTCTATGTAAGGAAGGATAAAAGCAACTGAACAAAAGAGTAAACAGGGAGGAGGAGGCACTGTGGGTCACCTTGGAGACTGGAAAGGGCACCACAATCCGCACAGGGGTTGTGTACAGACCCCCATGTCAGGGGGAAGGAATGGACAAGGATATGATGGAAGGCATTCTTAGAATGGCAGAGAAAGGGGAGATACTGTTGATGGGAGACCTGACTATGCCAGATGTTAACTGGAGCACATTTGTTGCAGCGACATCCAAGAGCAGGGCCATTCTTGATGCCCTACAGGCATTAGACAGCTAGTTTCAGAACCCACTCATGAGGGAGCAATCTTAGACCTCGTACTCTCAAGCGGGGGCAGTGAGAGGATCTCAGATCTAGAAGTGGGTTGCCATCTGGGGACAAGTGACCATCAAACAGTGTGGTTCACGTTAAACTCAGCAACAGAGTCAAGCCATACAAAAGTGAGGGTACTGGACTTTAGGAGGGCTGACTTTGGCAAGATGGGAGAGTGCCTCAGAAAAGCACTAGCAAACAGGCTAGAAGGAGGTGTGGAGCAGCAATGGGGAATTATCAAAACTGCCATCACAGAGGCAACAAGCCTTTGTGTGAAGCAAATGAACAAATCAAAGCGAAAAGAAAAAGCCACTATGGTTCTCAAAAGGGTGGCTGTGAAAGTCAGGAAGAAAGAATAGCATTCGGAAGTATAAGGAAACACAGAAGGAGCAGGACAGAGCTGTACCAGTTAAGGCAGAAGGAAGCAGGGAGGAAGTCAGAATAGCAAAGGCCCAAACTGCGGAAAAGATAGCCAACTCAGTTAAGAAGGATAAACCTTTATAGGTACATCAGCAGCGAGAAAGACAAAGGGAGGGATAGTGAGGCTGAATAGAATGAACAGTGGGTGGGCAGAGGGGACAGTGAAAAAGCAGGAATACTGAGCGAATATTTCTGCTCAGTATTCACAAAGAGGAGGGGAAGTGCCTAATCAAATTAACAGAAGCACTCTTGATAGGGGTTGATCCCAGTCCTTTCACAGAAGAAAGGGTTCTACAAGAACTCCTAAAACTGAAGGTGGACAAAGCAATGGGTCCTGATGGAATTCACCCCAGAATTCTAAAAGAATTAAGGGAGGAACTAGTGAAACCACTGGCTACTCTTTTTAATAAATCATGGGAGGATGGTGTGGTACCCGAAGACTGGAGGAAGGCGGATGTGATTCCCCTTCACAAAAGTGAGTCCAAGACAAAGGCAGGAAACTACAGACCTGTCAGTCTGACCTCTGTGATAGGGAAAGTGATGGAGTCACTTCTGAAGGAAAGAATAGTCGAGTACCTAGAGGCAAGTGGAGCACAGGACCCAAGGCAGCATGGGTTCACAGCTGGAAGGTCATGTCAGACGAATCTAATAGATTTCTTTGACTGGGTGACCAAAGTAGTAGACCAGGGAAGGGCTGTGGACATGGCCTACCTAGACTTTAGCAAGGCATTTGACACAGTCCCACACAAAAGATTAATAGTCAAATTAACCAGCCTGGGGTGGGACCCCAGGGTGGTAGCCTGGTAAAACCAGCTGGACAACAGGACACAGAAGGTAATTGTAAATGGAGTCCATTCTGAAGAAGGGGGTTACTAGTGGGTACCATGAGGTTCAGTATTGGTCCAGTCCTTTTAATGTCTTCATCAGTGACATTGTAGAGGACTGGAAGGAAAGTATACCTTTTGCAGATAACACAAAATCTGCAACAGGGTTGATACACAAGGAGGCGTGGAAAGGATGAAAAGGGACTTGGCAAGGTTGGAGGAATGGTCAAGTATGGCAGCTAGGATTCAATGCAAAAGTGCAAAATAATGCACCTGGGAAACAAGAACCCACAGGAAGAATACACAATGGGTGGGGAGGTAGTAACAACAACAAAAAAGGAAAGGGACCTGGGGATAATCATATCAGATGACCTTAAGGTTAGCAAGCAATGTGAGAAGGCAGTAGGGAGGGCTGGGGGTATACTGGGATGTATAGGGAGAGGCATCAGCAGCAGAAAACAGGAAGTTGTTATCCCTCTGTACAGACAGTTGGTGAGACCCCATCTGGAGTACTGTGTCCAGTTCTGGAGACCCCATCTTCGCAAGGACATAGACAGGATAGAGGCAGTCCAGAGGAGGGCAACTAAAATGGTGCAGAGTCTGCAAGAGAGTCAGATGAGGAGAGACTAAAGGAGCTTAATGTGTATACCCTTGAGGAAAGAAGGAGAGGGGGACATGATAGAAACTTTTAAGTACCTCAGTGGAATCAACAAAGTCCAAGAGGGTAGCATTTTTCAGAAAAAGAGACTTGCAAGAACAAGGGACACAATTTAAAGATAGGAGGGCAGTTCAGGGCAATGTGAGGAAGTATTATTTCACAGAGAGGTAGTGGATGCATGGAACAGCCTTCCTGAGGAGGTATGGGGTCTAAAACTGTGGGAGAATTCAAGAATGCATGGGACACATAAGGCAATTCTGTGGAGTAGGAAGAAATAGGCTGTTGGTTAACTAGGATCTAAGCCCATCCTGTAGGTAGGGAAATGGGCAGACTAGATGGGCCTAGCGGTCCTTATCTGCCGTCAAAGTCTATGTTTCTATGACATGAAGCATCCTACGCATCCAGCACTGTGCTCGATGGGTCTGCTGCTTCCTGCAGGACCCTACTTGAAACATCCTATATGTCCAGCACTTTGCTGGAGGAGTTTACTGCTTCATGTAGGGCCTGGAGGTCCCTGCATGAAGCATCCTACACATCCAGTGCTGTGCCACAGGGGTCTGCTGCTTCATGTAGAGGTTGCAGGACCCTACATGAAGCACCCTACATGTCCAGCTCCATGCCCAGTGGGTCTTTTGCTTTATGTAGGGCCTGCAGAACCCTATTTTAAGCATCCTATATGTCCAAAGCTGTGCCTGATGGATCTGCTACTTCATGTAGCGCCTGCAGGACCCTGCATGAAGCATCCGACATGTCCTGCACTGTGTCAGATGGGTCTTCCACTTCATATTGGGCTCACAGGACCCTGCATCAAGCATCCTACTTGTCCAGTGCCATGCCTGCTAGGTCTGCTGCTTCATGTAGGGCTTGCAGAACCCTGTGTGAAACATCCTACACGTCCAGCACCATGCCTAGTGGGTCTGCTGCTTTATGTAGGGTCTGAAGAACACTGCGTGAAGCATCCCTACATGTCCAGTGATGTGCCAGATGATTCTGTTTTTGACTTGGGTCCTGCAGGACCCTATGGAAGCATCTTACACATCCAGCCCGTGTCTGGGGCTTCTGCTTCACGTGGGGTCTATAGGACCCTGTGCGAAACATCCTGTGCCATGCCCAATATGTCTGCTACTTCAAGCAGGGCCAGCAGGACCCTGCATGAAGCATCCTACATATCCAGTGCCATGCCTGATGGGTCTGCCGCCTCACGTAGGGCCTGCAGGACCCTGTGTGGAACACCCTACACATGTAGCGCTGTGCCTGATGGGTCTTTCACTTCATGTAGGGTCCACAGGAACCTGCATGAAGCAGGACTCTGCAGGAAGCAAGCTACAAGTCTGGCATCTTGCCCGATGGGTCTGAGTGAAGCAAACTACAAGTATGGTGCCGTATCCATTGGGTCTGTTGCTTTCCATAGGTCCTGCAGGGCCCTGCATGACACAAGGTGCAGGTCTGGTACTATACCTGATGGGTGTGTTTCTTTGCCATAGGTCCTGTGGGGCCCTCTGTGACACAAGCTACAGGTCCAGTACTGTATCTGATGGATCTGTTGCAAGCATAGGTCCTGCTGGGCCTTGTGTGATGCAAGCTAAAGGTCCAGTACTGTCCCTGCAGGGTCTGCTGCTTTGCGTTGGTCCAACTGGGCCCTGCCCTGCATGATGCAAGCTACAGGTCCAGTAATTTACCTGATGAGTCTGTTGTTTCGCGTAGGTCCTGTGGGCTGTACATACTACAGACTACAGGTCCGGTACTGCAGTTGATGGGTCTGTTGCTTCGGATAGGGTCTGTGGGGCCCCTGCATGACACAGGCTACCGATCTGGTACTGTATCTGATGGGTCTGCTGCTTTGCATAGATACTGCTGGGTCCTGTGTAATACAAGCTACAGGTCCCATACTGTACCTGATGGGTCTGTTGCTTCAAGTAGGTCTTGCGGGGCCTTGTGTGACACAGGCTATAGGTCCAGCACTGCACTTGATGGGTCTGTTGGTTCACATAGGTTCAGTGGGCCCTGTGTGTCACAGGCTGCAAATCTGATACTGTACCTGATGGGTCTGTTGCTTCAAGTAGGTCTCCAGGGGCTTTGCATGACCAAGCTACAGGTCTGGTACAGTACCTGATGGGTCTGTTGCTTCAAGTAGGTCATGCAGGGCCTTGCATGACACAAGCTATAGGTCCAGCACTGCACTTGATGGGTCTGTTGGTTCAGATAGGTCCTGTGGGCCCTGCATGTCTGAGCTACAGGTCGGTACTGTGCCTGATGGGTCTGCTGCTTCACATAGGTCATGCTGGGCCCTGTGTGACACAAGCTACAGGTCACTTACTGTATCTGATGGGTCTGTTGCTTAGTATAGATCCTGCGGATCCCTGTGTGACACAAGCTACTGGTCCAGAACTGTACCTGATGGGTCTGCTGCTTTGCATAGGACCTGTGGGGCCCTGCTTGACGCAAGCTACAGGTCCGGTACTGTGCCTGATAGGTCTGCTGCTTTGTGTAGGTCCTGCGGAACCCTGTGTGACACAAGCTACAGGTGACATACTGTACCTGATGGGTCTGCTGCTTCGCATAGGACCTGTGGGGCCCTGCATGACACAAGCTACAGGTCTGGTACTGTACCTGATAGGTCTGCTGCTTTGTGTAGGTCCTGCGGAACCCTGTGTGACACAAGCTACAGGTCCAGAACTGTACCTGATGGGTCTGCTGCTTTGCATAGGACCTGTGGGACTCTGTGTGACACAAGCTACAGGTCTGGTACTGTACCTGATCGGTCTGCTGTTTTGCATCGGTGCTACGGAACTCTCTGTGGCACAAGCTACAGGTCTGGTACCGTACCTGATGGGTCTGCTGCTTTGCATAGGTTTGCGTAACCCTGTGTGACACAAGCTACAGGTCCGGTACTGTATTTAATGGGTCTGCTGCTTCGCATAGGTCCTGCTGGGCCCTGCCTGACACGAGCTACAGGCACAGTACTGTATGTGATGGGTCTGTTGCTTCACATGGGTCCTGCATTATACAAACTACAGGTCTGGTGCTTTACCTCGTGGGTCTGCTGTGTTGCTTAGGACCTCTGGAGCCCTCTGGACACAGTCTACAGGTCTGGTACTGTACCTGATGGGTCTGTTGCTTTGCATAGGACTCTCGTGAACCCTGTGTGACACAGGCTACAGGTCCAGTACTGTACTTAATGGGTCTGCTGCTTTGCATAGGTCCTGCAGAACCCTGTGTGACACAAGCTACAGGTCCAGTACTGTACCTGATGGGTCTGTTGTTAGCATGGGTCCTGTGGGGCCCTGCATTACATAAGCTAAAGGTCTGGTACTGTACCATATGGGTCTGCTGCTGTAGGACCTGTGTAACCCTGTGTGACACAAGCTGCAGGTCCGGTACTGTACTTAATGGGTCTGCTGCTTGCATAGGTCCTGTGGTTCCCTGTGTAATGCAGGCTACAGGTCAGTGCACTGGCCTCATGGGTCTGCTTGCTTCCCATAGGTCATAAAGGCCCTGTATCACATAAGCTGAAAGTCTGGTACTGTACCTGATAAGTCTTTAACTTCAAGATAGGTCCTGCAGGGCCCTGCATGACACAGGCTACAGGTCCAGTATTATACCTGATGGGTCTGTTGCTTTACATAAGTCCTACAGGGCCCAGGGTGACACAAGCTATGAGTCTGGTACTGTGCCTGATGGGTGTGCTGCTTCGCACAGGGCCTGCAGGGCCCCTGTGTGACACAGACTACAGATCCAGTATTATATCAGATGGATCTGTTGCTTTACACAGGGCCTGCAGGGCCCCTGTGTGACACAGACTACAGATCCAGTATTATATCAGATGGATCTGTTGCTTTACACAGGTCTTGCTGGGCTCTTCGTAACACAAGCTATGGGTCTGGTACTGACCAGATGGGTCTGTTGCTTTGCATAGGTCCTGCTAGGCCCAGGGTGACACAAGCTGCAGGTTCAGTGCTGCACCTGGGGTTCTGCTGCTTTGCATAGGTCCTGCAGGGCCCTACATGACACAAGCTACATGTCCAGTACTGTACCTGATGGGTCTGCTGCTTCACATCGGTCCTTCAAGGATCTGTGTGACAAAATCTACAAGTCTGGTACTGTACCTGATGGGTCTGCTGCTTCGCATGGGTCCTGCAGGGATCTGCATGACAAAATCTACAGGTCTGGTACTGTACCTAATGGGTCTGCTGCCAGGCCATGCTGAATGCAAGCTACAGGTCTGGTGTCATACCCCAGAGGGCTGCTCCTTCAGGTCGTCCCACAGGGCCCTGCATGAAGAAAGCTATAGGTGCCAGTTATATTTTCTATTTTTTTTTTTAAAGATTAAGGAAATAAATTTCAGAAACCTGTGTTAATGCATCTTTTAGAATTATAGTGCACATAGTGCCGGGGCAATTAGGCCATGGCCCTACCACTTTCATAAGTGGCCCTGTCACTTTTGCTATCATGGTAATATATTTAATAAGGAAAATTTACCCATTCGTCCTTGGCCTACCACTTTTCAAACCATTCTAGCACCACGACCAGTACACAAAGTAGGAAATCAGACATTAGGAGGAAAAGTCACGGAGCCTTGGAGACCCTGTGATGTGCTGCTCCTTGGAGTTTGAATGATCACATGGACGCAGTGTTGACGCTGTCCTCTAAATTGTTCACAGCTGGATTTATTATTAAAGTGATGGGAGGTAGAATTGGAGCGGGGCTGGGCACTGGCTGATGGATTTCTTGAATTTGTGGTGGGTGGGTAAGAGGCATACCGCAGCTGGATTAACTGGACAAACGTTTGGGGTGGGGTCAGGTGCTGGTGGCATTGATGGGATCCCAAGCACCCGTCAGTCTAAAGGCAATGGGGAAGGGGCTGGTTTCATGACTCAAAGTGCATGAAAACAGAGACCCCTTCACAAAAGTGACATACATTAGTTTTGCAAAAATCTGGTTATCCTTAAAACGCTGAAAAAATCAGACATGAAAACAGTACATTATTTGTGAGATATTTTAAAAACTACACATTTGCCAGTAGAATCACCTATCAAAGAATTACTCTTAGGCCAAACTCTGATGAACTTGGAAGTTTCTGGTTTCAGCCCACAGCCATTTTTGTGCTTTTGGTGAGCAAAAAAAAAAGTCTTAATTTCAACATTGTTATGGGTATGCAGCTTTCTAGAACTGCTGAACTGACCATTTCCACATTTACAGGATCCAGAGATCCTGGCACCAACTTGGTGCTGCCAGATTTCAGGCTGTTCCATTGAGAGATGACTGCATTATTAAGGCGCAAAAATTAGGGTTTAACATTAAACTGCCTACTCAACCCTAGCATATGTTGTATAATATAGCTGTGTACTTTTTGGCTTATAGACAGATTCAGGTGCTCCTCTGGTGCAAAATGCCTGTACAAACAGGATCCCTTCCCCTTTGTCACAAGCGAGTACGTCATTTCTGTCAAAGACCTATAATTTTAGTAAGGCCAGTAGTGGCAGATGAATGTCTTTGCATCCTAAAGTGTGGTATAGCAAGAGTCTTTCATCTCCGCTATAATGTAACTATCCGGGTAATATACAGCACGTCATGTCCAGCTTTCAGAATGTGGATCGATCAGAGGTGAGACACTCTGTATAGGACATATGTGTTTTGTTTATTTTTCTGATCCCTGCATAAAATTATTTGAAACACCTAAAATTAGTAGCTTCTAACTAACGGAGGGAGTTTCTGATGGGTCACAGCATCAGTATTACGCCCAATTCTTGAAACTGGAATGTGATGTTCTCATGTTTATGCCTAGTTGAACAAAGTAGATGTGAATGCTGAACTAGAAACCTACAAGCAGTCGCGCGACAAGGACTGGATAAATGTACAGCAAAATATGGCAGCTTCAGGAGGAAGCTCAGTTCGACAGGTCAGTGTGACATGAAATGCTGTGAGTTCTCTGTGTGACACAAAATGCCATGGGCCCATGGGTCATAACCGTGGAGGCTGAGGTTTATAAATCACATGTCGAAAGAAGTGTCCTACGCATCAGTAAATAAACACACATACAGCTCTCATATTAGTCATAACCCTGAGGAAAAAATATACTTCAGCAAGGAAACAGACCTGTGTTGCAGCCTGGTTGGTACTCATCATAAAGCAATGGGGCCAGATGGGGTGCACCCCAGGGTCCTTAAAGAACTGAGAGAGGTGGTGGCTGAACATCTGGCTATCCTGTTTAGCCAATCACTGGAAACAGGGGAGGTACCCAAAGACTGGAGGACAGCAGATGTAGTCCCCTTATACAAAAGTGGGAACAGAGAGGAAACGGGGAACTATAGACCAGTCAGCCTCACCTCGGTAGTGGGGAAGATCATGAAAAACTACTGAAGGAGAGATTGGTGGAACATCTGGTTGTCAATGGACTACAGGACCCAAGGCAGCATGGTTTCACCAGGGGAGGTCATGTCAGACCAACCGTTGAATTTTTGACTGGGTGACTAGGAGGTGGATCAGGAGGGCAGGACATGGCCTATCTGGACTTCAGCAAGGCCTTTGACACTGTGCCATATAGAAGACTATTACACAAACTGGGGAATATGGGTGTGGGAAGGACAGTAGTATGGTGGGTAGGTAACTAGCTGGGCAGCAGGACACAGAGGGTGGTGGTAAATGGCTGTCACTCCACAGAGGGAAGAGTGACCAGTGGGGTACCCCAGGGGTCAGTGCTGGGACCGGTCCTATTCAACATCTTCATCAGTGACATTGCAGAGGACTAGAAGGCAGAATTTCACGGTTTGCTGATGACACAAAGCTCTGTAACAGAGTAGACACACCAGAGGGTGAAGACAGAATGAGAAGGGACCTGCAGAAACTTGAAGAACGGTCAGGGGTTTGGCAGTTGAAATTCAATGCAAAGAAGTGCAAGGTAATGCATATGGGGCACAAAAATCCTGGCACAATATATCAGTTGGGGGTGAGGATATAGCATGCACCAAGCAGGAAAGGGATCTTGGGTTATCATCTCTGATGACCTCCAAGGTAGGGAAACAGTGTGACAAGGCAGCAGGTAAAGCAAATGGGATGCTGGGATGTATGAGGCAGGGGCATCACCAGCAGAAAAGGAGGTCATAATTCCGCTATACAAGACACTAGTGAGGCCCCACCTGAGTACAGTGTACAGTTCTGGAGACCTTACCTACGTAAGGATATAGACAGGTAGAGAAGGTCTCAGGAGGGCAACAAAGATGGTACATGGATTGCATCAAGTCCTATGAGGACAGGTTGAAGGAACTGAATATGTACTCCCTGGAGGAGAGGAGGAGAGAGGGGATATGATAGAGACATACAAGTATCTTACAGGGAGGAACAGGGTGCAGGAATCCACTATTTTAAGTGGAAAAGATGTTCCAGGACTAGAGGCATGGGATGAAGTTGGAGGGAGAGTATTCAGAGGAAACGTGAGGAAGAATTTCTTCACAGAACGGGTGGTGGACAAGTGGAACACCCTGCCAGAGGAAGTGGTGGGGGCTGAAACAATCACGGATTTAAGAATGCATGGCATAGACATAAAGGAATTCTGGAGGTCAGGGGTAAGGGACAACAGACTCTAGGAAAACATAAACTGAACTTACCAGCTCATATGGGCAGACTGGTGGGCCATAGGCCTTATCTGCCCACTGTCTATGTATCTGTGTGTATCAGTGCATTATAGACCTTATGCTAACCTAGGACAAGGGAGTCCGGCCAGCCAAATGCTGAGAAGGAGTTGGTTCATGCTGAGCCGAGGACATGGAGTCAGCTGCCAAATGATGATAGGGGGTTTGGATTATTGTAAACCCAGGACAGGTCAGCCAGCCAAATGGTGATGAGGGTTTCAGTCACAGTGAACCCAGGACACAAATTCAGCCATCCAGATGTTGACAAGGATTTGGGTTATGGTGAGCCTGGGACACAGATTTGGCCAGCCAAACATTGACAAGTGTTTGGGTTATGGTGAGCCCAGGACATGGATTTGGCCCGCCAGATGTTGACAAGTGATTAGATTATGCTGAGCCCAGGACACAGATTCGGCCAGCCAAATGTTGACAAGGGTTTGGGTTATGGTGAGCCCACGACACGGTCCGGCCAGCCAAATATTGACAAGCGTTTGGGTTATGCTGAGCCCAGAACGCAGTCCAGCCTTCCAGATATTGACATGGGTTTGGGTTATGGTGAGCCTGGGACACGGATTTGGCCACCCAAATGTTGACAAGGGTTTGGGTTACGGTGAACCCTGGACTTAGTCACCAAGCCAAATGATAAGGATTTGGGTCATGGTGACTTCAGAATAGGTCAGTTGGGATTATGATGAGCCTAGGACAGGTCAGCCTACCAGATGAAGACAAGGATTTGGTTTATGGTGAGCCCAGGACATGGAGTCTGCCTGCAAAATGATGGCAGTGGTTTGGGTCTTGGTGAGCCCAGGACATAAAGTCAGCCGCCATATGATGAAAATGATATGGTTCATGGTAAGCCCAGGACACAGAGCCAGCCGCTAAATAACAAGAGTGTGGGTCTTAGGAAGCACATCAAAAACTATGAAGGCTCAACTCCCATTATATTCTGCTTCCTAGGAGTGGCCGACTTCTGACAGCAAGAAGCCGGCCACTCCCAGGAAGCGGAGTGTAGAAACTTTGTAAGCAAGCCTTTGTCTACAGGCTGAGTTATGACTGCATCGGATATCTGGGAGGGCATGTAAGCCATGGCAACAACCAAGTTTAATCCAGACGTTATCTTTCTAGAGAAGCCACAACAAGCTTAACCTTGGGTGCTTTAACACTGTTTCTGATGATTTGGTCTTGTGCCATGAAAAGTGATTTTCACGCTGTGGTATGGTTTGGTGTGAACAAAATTCACTGTTAAATGGAGGTTTCATGGATCTACTATGAAATCCCAAAACTCACTTTCTTGACGTACAATAGCCCAACACCATTTGCGGACAATAGAAATTTGCCACGAGGACTTAGAGAGGACTCTTGTAGTAGGTAATCACCATTAGGACTAGCTGCCGTCAGCACTAGAACCACATGGAAAACTTTAGCTGGCAGTGTCTGGCCGGGGGCCACCCACCTGGCATCACGTAACCATCATTGTGACACTATATAGTGGGCAGTCCCCATGCCCACCCTCCAGCTCTATCCCACCATCGACCTGCACACGCCTGACCTCGCTGGAGAACGCTGCTTTAGTTGACTGCCATTTTCAGATGAGTATTATTCCAATTTTATTTCTTTTACAATTTGGAGTAATTGTATTACCTTTGTTGTGCATGTGTTCTCCGATGCCTTCCAAGTCGCATAAGAACAAGTGCGATTCCTGCGGAACTCCATTCCCTCACAAGGACAGCCATTCCCTCTGTCTCTTCTGCCTGGACCCAGAGCACAAGATCGAGGACTGTGAGGCCTATCAGAAATTTAACCAGGCCACATGGGAATGCTGCCAACAGACCCTGGAAGCCCACGTTCTTACATTAAAAATGGCTTTCATGGAGAAGGAGCTGTAAAAACTACAGGGATTGTCCTCCTCACCGGGGGGGGGGGTTCTTCTGACCCACACAAGAAAAAGAACAAGGAGAAGCACCGGGACCAGCATCAGTCTCCTTCCCACCCATGGCTCACTTTGGTGGCCGCAGGCGACGAGCAGCCTCCTGCGGGTGCGGGTACTGCTCCACTGGTAAATCCTGTCCCTCCTAGTGAGGAGCACCCTCCGCCATCCTTCCACCTGAGCTGGTCACAGTTCAGGTGGGCACCTCCGATCCTTCGGAGAGCTCTGCCACCTTTAGGCCCCTCAAAACCTTGGGGTCTGAGTCAGGTGGCATGGCTGATAAGTCGTTCATCAGCTCCTCTGACAAATGCCTGGCCCTGGCTGATCTGTCGGACGCCAGCTCCTCTGACGTCCGCATAGCCGATGGGCTTTTGTTGGGCCCCAATAACAGATCTGACAGTGATTCTCAGGATCAGTGCATGCTGCCACTTCGGCTGCAGCCCACCCCAGAGGGTTCGCCCTGTGGGGTACCTCCTTCATCGCCTCCACCAGTGGTACCCCCTAGCTCCCCTGCACACTTGGAGCTGGAGGAGGAGGAGTGTCCTCCCAACACTCCCCTGTTGATGGAGACGGAATGCCTGATGCTGGACCTCCCACGGGAGTTGATGTCTTAAGAACCGCACACTCCTCCATCTGGGCCGCCTCCGCTGCCCCAGACTCCGATGGGACTCTCGGCCCCTTCGGGGCCAGCGCCAGAACCTCCTACATGTGTTCTGATGCTGGACCTGGTGTTGCCAGGCCCTTGCTATCCTCCATCAGGTCCCTCAGCCTCTCCTTCAGGGCCCGTGCCTGGCTTCCTGCCGTCGGGACCCCTGACAGGGCCATTGGTCCCTCCGTCGGGTCCCACATCGGGCTATCCGCCATCAGGGCCTCCCGCAGGTCCTTTGGCCCCTCCATCAGGCCCCTCACCATGGTACCCATGCCAGGCTTCCCTGTGCCGCACTACCCTTCACTAGGGTACTTGCCGCCTGGGTTTCACATGCCGGGACACCGGTATATTCTCCCTATGGAACATCAGGCTATGTTTACCCGATGATGGGCTACCTACCGTCAGGTTACCCTTTACAGGCTTACCCGTGGGTCTTTCAGCCCCTGCCTCCTCCTTCACCGCCTCAGCCTCAGGTGGACTTTAGGGAGGCTCTCCAGTCTTGGTGGTCTACCACTAAGACTCAGCTGATCTCAGAACTGGACCGACGACAACCGGCAGTGGCCTCTGTGCTGGCCCACCAAGACCCTACTCTGAGATCTCTCTCCAGTTGAGTCTTACCCCTCCACCTCACGCACTACGGTGGTGGTGGCCGCAGAGAGGGATCAGCCGGTCACCCACTGGATGCGAGTCCATCATCGGGCTCTAACTCAGACTCCAACTTCTCTGCCTCTGGTTTTGAGACACCCATTATGGAGGAACCAAAGCCCAAAGAATCGCCGCAGTCTCCGCTGGAGGACCCCTCCTTTACCGAGATCCTTCTACAGATTCAGGTGACGAACGGCTGGAAGACGTAGGATCCAGATCCCCAACTCAAGAGGTTGGTGGAACACTTGGACATGCCTGAGCTGTCCCCTCTGCTCATTCTTCCTTGGATTGAACTGCTTGAGGACCTGACTTCCACTGTCTGAGAGCATCTCTCTTCGGTGGCCGCAGTCGCCGAAAAAGCAGATAGACTGTATCGGGCACCTGAGGGCAAGGACCACCTCTATTCTCACCCTAAAGTGGACTTGGGTGGTCATTAATGCAGCCCATGATAGGACAGCAAAGCCTAAACACATGAGCACTTCGCCTTCAGATGAGGAGTTGCAACAAATAGACCAGTTTGGACACAAGGTGTACTCCTCCTCCACCTTGGCCCTAAGAGCACTGAATTATTTGGCACACATGGTAGTCTTCCAGAAATCCATGTTAGGCCAGTTAAAATCGGAATTTCCGAGGCTAAAACCCAAAATCGCTCAGACAGTCAGGACCACAGAAATTTCCTGCCGTCACTCTTTGAGAACGACCTATGATGCAGTCGATGCCTCTGCCAGAAGTGCCGCCATGGCCATTAGCATGTGCTGGTACTCCTGGCTGCAGGTATCTGGTCCAGCCACTGACATGCAAGCAGCCATACAAGATCGTCCCTTCAGAGAACCTGTCCTTTTTGGTGGCAACATTAAGGACATAATCACTGACCTTTAGGACAGCGGTAAAGCACTGTGCTCGGTGCAGACTATGTACCACTCAAACACTAAGCCTAAGCAGTCCTTTTGTCGCCAACAACGGCGCCAGAACAGGCAGCAGAATACCTGACATCAGAACAAACGGGCCCAGTCGACGGGACCCACCCCTCCAGCCAGCTCCCCCACACACCCTCCGCCTCCTGACTTGTGGCAGAGCTCCCAGCCTCTGCCACGGGCTCAAGAGGAACCAGTAGGGGGCAGATTCGCCAACCACCTGGCTGGGTGGGAGGCAATAACAACAGACTCAAGGGTTGTTCAGCTGATTGCTCAAGGTCATACCATCAAATTCATAGTGCCCTCCAAGAAATCCTCCAGGTCTCTCACTACCCAAAAGGCCACATCCTACTTGTCAGGGAAGAGATTCAGGCTCTACTGACATAGTCAGCCATAGAGCCCATTCCTCTGGGCCACAAAGGGATAGGGTTTTACTCCCACTTCTTCCTGGGCCCCAAAAAGACAAGGACCTTTGTCCAATCCTGGACCTGAGCACATTAAACCTATATGTGGAATACAAAAGGTTTTGCATGTTGACCCTGCCGGGTCTGCAGCAGAGCCATTGGCTTTGTGCGCTGGATATGCAGAATGCTGATCTGCATATACCCCCCCCCCCCGCCGCTTCCTGCGTTTTGCTTTCCAGGAGGAGCACTTTCAGTTCAAGGCACTCCCCTTTGGCCTTTCTTCAGCACCCAGGGTTTTCACCAAGTGCCTAGCGGTAGTGGCAGCGGCTTTACGCCACAAGGGATTTACATCTTTCCCTACCTCGACGACTGGCTTCTGTCAGCCTGTTCGAGGGAGGGACTGGTGGCAGCGCTACATACCACCTTGAACCTGTTCAGCATGGTTGGAATCATGGTCAGTTTACCCAAATCCAACCTTGGTCTTTCCCACTGCCTCCAGTTCATCGCGGCGGTGTTGGATATGGCTCCGGGTCAGGCTTTCCTCCCCTTGGACCGGGTGGAAACCTTGCGTCAGCAGGCTATTCAGGTGGCAACCAGCCAATGAACCTCAGACCGCTCAATCCTGCTCCTTCTAGGGCTGATGGCAGCAGCTATCCCCACTGTACCCCCTGGCCAGGCTCCACATGCGTATCACACAGTGGACCCTCAGAGTACAGTGGGACCAGAAGACCAACAACCTTGATCACAGGATTCTAGGTTCTAGTCCCATGCATCGGGATCTCCTTTGGTGGCAGGAAATATACAGTTTCACCAAAGAGGTTCCTTTTCAGACGCCGCCAACGACTCAGATCCTGACCACGGATGGGTTGGGGTGCTCATCTAGGTGATCACCAGACACAGGGATTCTGGTCACTGCAAGAGCTGTCTCTTCACATCAATGCACAAGAGATGTGGGCTGTACTTTATGCTCTGCAAGTCTTCCAGCCTCTTCTCCTCACAAGAACTCTCTAGTACAGACTGACAACATATCGTGGTCTGGTACCTGAACAGTCAGAGAGGCACACTGTCGTATCCACTGTGCCGGGAAGCGATGCATGTGTGGCAGTGGTGGTACAGCACAGCCTACAGTTCACGGCAGTGCATGTCTCAGGGTTCAAAATATCCTAGTGGACACTTCAGCTGGGTGCACGAGGGAACTGGAGACAATCAGTAGATCTACTTTTGATCGGCAGGGACGCCTAGATCTCGATCTATTCGCCTCCCATCCAATACAAAACTTCCCAGTTTCTGCTTGCTCGCTCACAGCTGTGATGCTTTCTGGCGTGATGCACTGTCTCGCTGCTGGACAGGGAGGTTCTTGTATACCTTCCCTCCCTTTCCACTGTTGCAGAGGGTTCTGCTGAAGCTGCAACAAAAAGGGGCCAGAATGATCCTTATAGCCTCTTATTGGTCATGTCAAGTGTGGTTCTCTCTGCTCCAGCAGTTAAGAATGGACCCTCTAGTTCTCCTCCCTCTCTTCCAGAACCTGCTAACTCAGGACCAGGGCAAACTGGTCCATCCAGTCCTCAGGCCTTCACACGTGGCACCTACTGACATAGCAGTGGCACACTTTGTGGTCTCTTCTAGAGTGGCCCAAGTCCTAGTGGAGGCCAGAAAGCCATCCACGAGGACTACGTACGCCATGAAATGGAAGAGGTTTTCCTTTTGGGCATCAGCTAAGGGGTTGGACCCCTTTTTGCCCGGTATCTCAGGTCATGGAATTTCTGCTGTATCTCTCTGACCTAGGCCTTAGTTACTCTACCCTAAAGGTTCACTTGTCTGCCATTTCTGCCTCCAGTACTCTGGTGGATGACAAAACCTTGGCTCAGTTGGAGGTGTCCAAAATCTTTCTGAATGGGATTCTCCATCTGAAACCCCGATCAGGAACCCAGTTCCTCCATGGGATTTGAATTTTATCCTGAAAGCTCACTTTGCTCTCCTTTGAACCAACTGGCGTAGCTGTGACCTGCGCTACCTTTCTTGAAAAGATCTCTTGTTGGCTGCAGTTACTTCTGCTTTAAGGATTTCCGAGCTTCAGGTCCTGATGTGTAAGGAGCCTTATTTGATTTTCCACAGAGACCGGGTGGCTCTGCGTACAAATCCTACGTATCTACCAAAAGTGGTTTCTGAGTTTACTTTGAATCAGACCATACACTTGCCAGTGTACTACCCTGAGCATTCTAATCAGGAGGAGGCCATTCTGCACACGCTCGATGTGCACAGAATTTTGCATTGCTACGTGAACCAGACAAAGTCGGTCTGCAGAACAGATCAGCTTTTCGTTTCCTTTGCACCCAAAAGAGAGGGTGTGGCAGTTTCCAAACAATGTTTGTCTAAATGGTTAGCAAACTGCATTTTCTTTTGTTATTAGAAGTATGACAGACCCCTTTTGGGGGAAGTTAAGGGACATGCAGCCAGAGGCATGGCTACATTTGTTGCTTTTTTCAGGACCGTTTCTGCTGTTTACATTTGCGTGGCAGCCACTTGGAGCTCTGTCCACACCTTCACCAAACATTACACTCTGGACATTGCCTCTAGGCACAGGATGGGTTTTGGATTAGCTGTCCTTCGGGGCCTCCTGTCTTAATTCTATACCTACAGCAGACTTTTCCTGCCTCCTGTGCTTCAGCCTTTGTCTGAATTACACTGCTTGGGACTCAGTCCTAATGGTGATTACCTACTGCAGAGCCCTCTTGAAGTAAGATAGTACAGTTACGTAAGAACTTACTGTAACAGTAGATCTTCGAGAGAGGCTCTTGCAGTAGGTACTGCTTTCCCTCCCACCCTCTCTCTGATTCTGTAGCCTTTTTCTCTCTTTAGCTTTTTCTTTGGCTGCTGGATCCCACTCCTTTCTCCTGTCGCACCTTCTTAGGTCTCCGGCGGGAGAACTGGAGGGCAGGTGTGGGGACTGCCCACTATATAGTATCACGCTGACGTCTGTCACGCGACGCTGGGTGGGCGGTCCCCCACCAAACACTGCTAGCTAAAGTTTTCCATGTGGTCCTAGTGCCTGACGGCTCTAGTCCTAATGGTGATTACCTACTGCAAGAGACTGTCTCAAAGATCTACTGTTACGGAAAGTTCTTGTGTAACTATACTTTTTGGGGGACTTTGCCCCCACACCTCCCATACTTGATATTATCACATTCGCCGCAGGTACATTTCTACTGTCTGACAAGTATGTGTCTGGCAAACGGTGTCAGGCTACTGTACGCTGGGAAAGTGAGTGTTGGGATTTCATAGGACTCCTGGTTTCATTGCTCACGTGGACTGTAACAGAGTGTGATTTACATGTACTGTTTTATTTTGATTGTTCATGTTTTGGCAGTGTAAAACCACTGTGCTGGAAAAAGTGGCTTCATGCCACAAAATGTTGCTGCTCGTTTGTGGAAGAAATAAAAATAATCCTTTGAATATACTGAGAGTTGAGCCTTCATAGTTTTTGATGCTGATGGGACTACTCCATAGTTTCATAGTTAGGGTGCAAGTCCAGTGAGCGTTATCCCTTCAGAGGTCTTGCCACCAATTCATTGATGGGGTATATATTTCATATATCCCATATGTGTGTCTAGGTTATCTTTAAATGTTTTCCTATCACAACTCTCTCTAATGTTCCTTGGCGACTTATTCCATTTAGCTATTACTCCCTCTGTATAAGATGTGCTTCTCTTTACTGTGTTATTGGTTTCTTCTTGTAATTTCTGTTTATGCGATCTTGTTCCAGTTATTCCAACATTACTCCTGAATCCAAGGGTCTCTTTCATATATGGATGTTTGAAAGCCTTAAATACTAAACCTCCTATATTGAGTAGAAAATATATTTAATTTACTTAAGCCTGTCTTTATAGCTCGTGGTTCTTAGTTGTTCTTATTTGTCATTTTCCTTGTATCTTTTCATATAATTTTGACTCGTCCTCTTTGGTTGGTGCACAATACTCAGATGGTGTCTCACCAGTGCAGTGTAGAGTGGAACTATGACTCTCATCCCTGCTGTTTATGTTTCCCAGTATACAACCCATTATTCTTTGGTACCTTTTAACTGTTACAAATACATGTTTATCAAATGTTAAATCATCTGATATTAGATTCCCAGATCTTTCTTCTTTTATTGTTTTTAGTATAGTGTTATTACTGTAATTGTGTAAGTATGCATTGTTCCCCCCCCCCCCATATACATTACCTTGCATTTTTCCAGGTTGAAATGCCTCTCATTTTCATTTGCCCATATTGCTAATTTATTTAGATTGTCTTGTATTTATCGGGCATCTTCAGTGTTTTGTATCAGACCACCTGTTTTACAATCATCGGCGTACTTACCAACCCATACGCTGTTTGTGTTTGGTAATGTGGAAATCATTATGTTAAATAATGTTGGTTCCCAATACAGATCCCTGTGGGACACCACTTGTGACTTCTCCCCAGTGTGATGAGTAACCCTTTATAGTTGCACATTGTATTCTGTGTCCCAGCCAAGAAGCAATCCGGCTCATTATGTTATTATTATTCAGCCCAATTATCGTAAGTTGTTTCAGTAGGACAGTATGGGAAACTTTATCGAAAGCTTTTGAGTAATCTAGGAAGATAATATCCACAGGTATGTTTTTATCTAGGGCTGCACTAGGTGGCTCAAAGAAACTAATTGTGTTTGAGAGGCATGATCTTCCAGGTATAAAACCATGCTGGGTAGGATCTGTGTCCCCTGTATTTTGCAAATGAGTAATTATATGTTTTTGAATAAACGTTTCCATAATTTTACCTACTACTGATGTGAGGCTTATGGGTCTATAATTTCCCAGTTCTGCTCTATTACCACCTTTGAAAATTGGTCTGACTGTTACCATTCTCCATTCCTTTAATGTGTTTCCCTCATGAATAGATGTATTATATAGGTGAGTTAATGGTCCAGCCAATTAGTGTATTAATTTTTTTAGAAAAACCGGTGTAACACCATCTGGCCCTGGTGAACTATTTGTTTTGAGGCTATTTATACTATTAATTTATGTCTGTGACTTGAAACTTAGGGTGTGTGCTATCCATTTGATTTGGCTGTATGTGTGATTGTTTTTCGGGATTATGTACACTTAAAAATATCTATTAAGTTCAGTTAGCTATTTCTTTTCTTCAGTTATTACTTATCCACTATGTTTAAAGGTCCAACTGTTGGCTGTTTCTTCAGGATCCTATATAGTTGTATAATTTCTTTTGTTATCTTTGACTTTACTTGCCAAATTCAATTCTATTGATTGTTTTGCCTTTTTTATGGTGTTCTTAATATTTTTTGCAATTTGTTTAAATCTCTGCCAATTTTGTGACAGTAGATTCTTTTTGTAGGGCCTATAATGCTTTTTCTTCTTCTTTAATAGTTTACTTATTTTATGTAACCACCAAGGGGGTACTCTTCTCAAATGGATGTACTTGTGTTTAGTTGGCACTCATGTCTTGATACAGTAATTAATGTGTTTATTAATATCATTCCATATTTCTGTGAGATTTTTTAGTTCTTCCTTCCACTTCGTTATTTAAATAATTTTGCATACTTTTATAATCTTCTTTATTATAATTTAGTATTGTAGTCTTACCTTTTTGTTATACTATGGTCTTATTTATACTCCAAATAGACAGTGTTATGATCCAGCGTCTCCCAGTGGTGGTAGGATTTTATATTGTCAATCTGATCTTTATTGTTGTGAACACCACATCTAATATATTATTTGTATGTATCCACTACTTTGACTACTTCTAAAACTATACCATTACTGTCTATTTCCAAGCTATTTGGAACTCTCCTGGGTCGGGCCTGCAAAATAGTCATTAAGCCCCTAATTTTGTACCAATTTGACTGTTGTTAACACTCATCTGTGATACTGTATTACCTATGTTCTACCTGCTTGTATGTACCCATTATCTTGACTGCTTCTAATAATGTACTGTTACTGTTAGTTCCTGAAGTTTGTTTTGTACGCCCCGGTCGTTCTGAAAATAGTCATTGTTATATTAGCGACCTCACCGGCAAACAAAAACTAAATAAATAAATAAAATATATTATTTCTCTTGTCGGGATTTGATCAGTTGTTCTAGATTCTGTAATACTGTGATGTCAATGAACTGTTTTTCTGTACTATTAGATGATCCCTTACCATTACTCCAGTCAATGTTAGGGAAATTAAAGTCCCCCATAACTATCACTTCACCTTGCATGTTTATGTTCATTATTTCAGAAAACAGGTTGTTATTCTGTGCATGGTCCTACTTGGGTGCTCTATATATTAAACCTATGTTAAGGTTTCTTTGTACTGTCTTTATTTGTGCCCATACTGTTTCATCACTAGGATTATTTTGAATCAATTCTAGTGCTGTAAGATATATATGGCAACACTTCCGCCCTTTTTTTGATTTCTATTTTTGTAAATCTTGAGATAACCTGGCATTTCCGTATCCCATTCTCCATCTGTGAACCATGTTTCAGTTACTCCACACATCTGAATTTCTTTTGCAGTCGATTTATGGTGAAGCTCATTTATTTTGTTCTTTAAACATCTGGCATTTACTAGTAGAATTCTGATTTTCTAGAAGTTCATACATTTCTGATGAGACATTCTGGAATTTTGTCGTTGGTTTCTATATCGTTAATTCTCGTGCTAGTGGGAGATGCCATAGTGGCCGTTTGTTTTAAGCCCTTCCCCCAACTTATTGGTTTAAATGTGTATTGATGGTTGTTGTTATGTGTTCACCAAGTAGCTTTTTGCCTCTTTGACTGAGATGTAGTCCATCCCTACTGTAGAGTTCAGACATATCTTCAAATTCTTCCCAGTGTGTTATAACCTCTATATTTTGTTTAAAACACCATGCACGCAGCCAATTATTTACTGCCTTTTGTTTTTTTATATTGTGTCTCCATGAAGGACTCATCCAAATTACTAGTTTTCTGAACCCTTTCAGGGCAGTGGGCATCCTGGAACATCTTTTGTTTTTTGTCATGGTGAACCCAGGACACGGAGTCAGCAGCCAAAATATTGATGGCGTTTGGGTCATGGTGTGCCCAGATGAGGAATGGAATTTGAAAACAAGAAACCTCCATGCAAAGCACTGAAGCAGTAGTCGCTAAAAATGTATTAGTAGTCAACACCAGTGTTAGAAACCCAATTAAACATACCCCAGTGCAGGGCACCATGGGTAATATATGCAAATCACTGAAAATCTTGGACTGCTAGTGCCTTAAAATACCACTATTTGTTAGTAACCATACAGTTTTCTTTCCTGCAATAATGTTTGTCAAAGATATCAAGATATACATTTTCTTTTTGTTTTCTTTCATTCCTGAACCAAGATACAGAATTTTGAAGTTTTTTAAAAGTTCTCACTCCAGTGCCATGCTCACCATGACAAAATTAAATATCTCAGTACAGCGTTTGCTGTTTACCATTGGAAACATATGGCAGCATCATCCTAATACGTGCATAGTATGAATCTAGCATGTACACTCAACAGATAATCTTAGCGGAAGAAATTTTTAAAAATTGTGAGTGGTGGCCATCTTTAATAACGTGAGTCATTAATTATAACAGCTGTAAAAACTATTTTAACATCTGTGAAAACTACAAATACACTGAGCATGAATCTTAAGATGTCAGAAATACAGTTTTGCTTAAAAAACTATATAGTGAATTTTTTGCGAACTTAACAAATACTGCTGCTAAAGGCAGCCTCAGTTCCTTCATGGTGACTGGCATGTGGTATATGACATTTGTTAAGAAATGCCATGAGAAAATGAAAACTCTCTTGTGCTGCACTTGGAGCAGGGTTTAGGATCAGAAAGGATGTAATAGGTAACATATGTTTTTGTTCCTCTCATCGATCCCAGGATGCTGAACATGAGTTACTTATGCAGGTTAGCATGAAACAGGAGATGGAGCTGGCAATGAAACTATTGGAAAAGACATCCATGAGAAACAAGACACCCTTATTGGTCTTCGACGCCAACTGGACGAGGTTAAAGTCATTAATATAGAGATGTATCAGAAACTGCAGGTGAGAAATATGATTGATCCTTACCTTGAGAAATGATTGTGTAAGTGTAGTTAAGATCTGGCTTGTGCAGTATACATGTGTTCAAGGTTTCGTTCTGCTATCATCCCCATCTGAGGGGAAAACTGTCTAGCATACTGTTCATTGAATTGCGCCCTAGATTGAATGCATTGATTCCAAATGTAACATTTCTGCTTATGTAAATTAATGCTTAATGTAGCACTGCATTAGTTGTCTAAGGTTTTCCCACATAAATGTAAAATGTGATTATTTCAAATGAAGTAGAACTAATGAATAATATGCTATTATAGTAATGAGTTGATGTTTTGTATTAAATGCTTTAATAAATTAATCGCATAAAAGAAAAACAACAGTAATGCATATTTTAAAAATAATGGCAACCATAGAGCTTTTTCCCTTGGGTATTTTGTTTAATCAGGGATCCGAAGATGGCTTAAAGCAAAAGAATGACATGATTAGTCAGCTAGAAGAGAAGACCAATCAGATCACTGCTATGATGAATCAGCTGGAACAAAGGTAGTGTGTCATTTGTTTGGTTGGCAAGTATTGCATACTCTTTATTTTCCATCAGCAGTTACAATAATGCCTAGTACTTGTGAGATTCAGGCCCTTGTGACTGGTCCATCCCAGACTGGCGTCGTTCACGCCCTTGTGACTTATCCGTCCTGGACTGGTGGCTTCACGTCCTTGTGACTGGTCCGTTCTGGACTGATAAGCTTCAGGCCCTTGAGACTGATCCGTCCCGGACTGGTGACCTTCACGCCCTTGGGACCAGTCTGTCCTGGACTGTTGAACTTGAAGCACTTGTGACTGGTCCTTCTTTGATTGCTGAGCTTCACGCCCTTGTGACTGGTCCATCCCGGACTGGTGACTTTCATGCCCTTGTGACTGGTCCATCCCGGACTGGTAACCTTCATGCCCTTGTGACTGGTCCATCCCAGACTGGGAGCTTCACACCCTTGTGACTCATTGTCCTGGACTGATGAGCTTCATGCCCTTGTGACTGATTTGTCCCGGACTGGTGAGCTTCACACCCTTGTGACTGGCCTGTCCCGGACCGGTGAACTTCACGCCCTGATCCATCCTGAACTGGTGAGCGTTAAGCCCTCATCTGTCCTGGACTGGTGAGCTTCACACCCTTGTGACTGATCTGTCCCGGACTGGTGAGCTTCACACCCTTGTGACTGGCCTGTCCCGGACCGGTGAGCTTCACACCCTGATCCATCCTGGACTGGTGAGCGTCAAGCCCTAATCTGTCCCGACTGGTGAGCTTCAAGCCCTGATCTGTCCTACACTATTTTACATAGAGATTGGAATGGACAGGATCAGTTACCCCCAGACTCTTTTCTAGAGTAGTGACAGAGTTCCACTTTAACCAGTCATTTGTCCTGTTTCCCTTATCCTTACACAGGTACGGGGTTAAGAGATCCTTTAAATTTTACCTAGACAGGGACAGGGTAGATAAGGCCTCTCCCTCTGTTTTCTACCACCTTGGCTCTAACTTGCTTGGCCAACCAGTGCTGAAACACAGAGGGTCCCATGTGTTGTTGAACTCTGTCACCTCTATCATTCGTCATCAAGCGCTGCAGTTAGGGAATCAGTTAATAGCCCATTCCATGCGGGCAGTGACCACGTTGGTCTCTAACTTCTGATTTGTTCCGTGAGTGAGATCTGTAGGGCAGACGCTGGAATTTTGTTCACATTATTACAGAATTCTTCTGCCTTTATTGCATTTCTCCGACCTTCTCGCTTCAGGTTGGTCTGCACAAATAGTCTCCTGCCCTTGCAGTGCCCTTCACTATGACCCATCCCCTAAGCTTTTATCTGATTGAGAATTAACAAAAGTTGGGGAGCACTCAGAGGAGAGCTCCTCCAGAAGCTAGGAATGATGCACCTTATCTTCTTCTGATCTTTGAGAGGATCGCACCCTTCTTCGCTTTACTAGCCTTCCCACTGCTTGTGAACACTGTGTGCTCCTGAATTCTGATGCTATCTGTTCATAATTAGTCTTTGTGAGTTTAACGGTTATAGCAGAGAAAAGAACAACAGCTGTCAGGCTATTCCCTAATAAATATAATCCTGGTACACGTGGCACAGTAAAACCGTAGATGGGCCAGGCCAACCAAAATTTCTTTGTTCCTATGGGGTCCTAGTCCCTCTTGGCACTGAGCAGGTGGGATTCCATGAACAGGTTGTCTCAAGTGAGAAATTGCAAGGATAAGCCATTTATTCAGCTGGTTCCTTTTAAGTGGATAAACACTTCAATAACTTTTGATTTGCCTTTAATATAAAAATTTTAAAATTATTCCTTCTGCACAGTTTTTTTGTTTTTACTCAAGCAGTACTTGTGGTTTTTTAGGGGGCAGGGCCCTGATAAAGCCTCATTTTTTATTCCATGTTGGTATTCTTATATATTACCATCCTTTCTGTGGCACATGCATTTATTTTAGTTTTTATATAAGCAATCAAAATGTACTATCAAAGATTGTTAAAGCATGGGGTTAACCGTGGCATCTAGCAGAGTGTTGGGAAGATAGAGCCAAGGGTTTTGAACATATGATGTCGATGTTTCTCTGAGTTATATACACTTCTTGCTGATTTTGCATTTGCAAGTATAAATATTGTTGACGGGTAAACACTGTCTGTGAATATTTAGAGATTACGTATTTTGCGTTTTTTCTGCACGATAACTCTGTGTTAGTGGCTGAATAGGTAGTATGGTCTCCTTAGGCACTAGAAGACTGGGAAGTCATGGGTTATAGTCTTACACCTGATACTTTGCGTGACGTCCAGAACTGACAACTAGTGCTGCATTAGATGTTAAACCGAGGTCACTTCTGCCCATCCCTGGTCACTGTCTAGGTGGATCTCATTACACGTATGGAAGAAGAGTAGGGGAGTTTACTTGATGTCATGGCCAACACTTCCCCTGTCAATGAAACAGATCCCTTGTAATTCCTCCCTCGCACAACACACACCTGAAACAAGCTGTTTCCAGCCCAGTGTGCCTTGCTGGTCAAAATTACAAAATAAACAAAGAAATAAATTCCAGATAATTTAGTTACTAACTAGGTGAGAGCTGGGATTCATCTGTTCTGGCACTCTGCTGTGGGAAGGGTCTTCAAAACTTCAAAACTGCTTAAGCAATACTCTGCAAACATTTATATTGCAATCTCTAAACCCCGAATCCAAAAACCAAGCTGCTGACAGTATCCCACAACAGTGGTCGGTAGGAATATTGACTCCCCAACCCCCAACGTACTGCAGTGGCTGAATTCATGGTTCCGCCTGTCAGTGTTCTTGTCTGATTTTGGAATGCTGGACAGTCACTTGTTAGTAGCAGTAGTAAAATGTTTTAGTCATAAAATTATGAACAAGAATTTACTTGATTGAGCCAAGGCCCATTTACAACGAGGTCCCACCACATGTTTATCAGTGAAAAAACATTTTAAGTTTTCTGTCCTCCTGCAAGTACTGTAGAGTAGATATAAATACACTGGCTTTCTTTTGGTATGTACTGGATAAGTACATTATAGCTGCAGAGTGTAATAGGTACAGCACTTTTAACACAGGCATATTTTCTAGCAATTAAATGAATAAGAGAAGAATAAGACAGATATTTTCTGAGTTGTGTGGTTTCTATAAACACACATACGATCAGTATGAAACCCAGGACAAAGCATCCTGGTATGTAAATCAGTGTGTCTGTATAGTGGGGAGTTAAACTGATTAGAAAGTTCTTCAGCTTGTACTACATTCTGTTTGACATGTCACTACTCTGGCTTCACTACAACCATCTCACACACACACACTAAACGTAATAATAATCTTTAAAATCAGCACAAAAGATTAGGCATGATAGCAATAGGGGAAAACTGTTGCTTGCCGCCTAAAAAAAAAAAAAAACTGATTGTGAAGTGGCTAACAGTAAGCAAGCTGCACTATATATTGGCCGAGAAGAAACTTTTAATAGAACTCTAGTCTATTTCAAAATGCAGAACAATTATATAGCAGTCCTCACGGTGGCAGTATTCACTATATATGTGTCCCTTTGTTTCAAGTGGTAGGGTAAAAACAATCTAATTTGCATTTTTTTTTAAATAAGCCCATTTTACTCCGGACTCCTCCTCTACACTGACTGATCATGGCTTATTCCACATATTGCAACAACGAAACCAAGCTTTTTTGGGCTCCTGTTATGTTTGTGCAACACAAGACTTGCATGTGGATGAGTAATGAATAAGTATGTATGTGGAGGTTAAGAACTTATAAATTAAGAAAATGCACCTCCAAAACTGTGTTTCTTATAGACCTCAGTTGTAGCTTTCTTAAAAATAAATCCAGACGTTCCTGTTTACTGTGATTGGTAAATTGTGACAACAGAACAAATGATTAGGCAGCTTTTTCGCATTCTGTGAAATGGCAGCTGTATATTTTTTTACAATTAAAATGTACAGATCTGGAGTCGGGGAGACGTGAGAAATAACAAGTATATTGTTAATTTCTAGGGATGTGGATATGATGTACTATCCGCACTTCCTGCAGTGTTCCTTCCCCTTTAAGACTTGCTGAAACATCCTTAAGCTGGCTCTTCCCACCTACCCGGGTGGTAACTCCCTTGGCACTGCCCTGTGACCTCAGATCTTCCTTTCTACTGGAAGAAGGTTCCCTCCTTATCGCAGTCTGTGCTGAGTAGGCCCTTTGCTTCAAACTTTGCAAACCATTGTGAATCTACTTCATCTTCAGGTGATTTTCAAATTCTCATCATGGACGACTCAGAGTCAGCGCCTGGTTTTAAAAATGTGAGTGCTGGCAGAAGATGTCCTGGATGGACCTGCACATCTCGTATGTCTACTGCCTAGGCCACAAACACTATCCCCAAGTGTGTGGCCTGTGTTGCACCTTGCATCCCAGTACTTAGAAGACTGGCATGCTCGGCTACTTTTAGGGCGTCCAGATGAACGGGATGTTGTGTTTGGTCGAACGATACCCATCAAGCAGTCTCCACTGAACAGCTTGTGGCTTTTGAAGAGGTGGTGGCTTAGGCCACGGAACCTGCCTCTTCGGCATCAGCCTTTATGCCCCATTCTTTGGCGCCACCTTCACAGGGGCATTTAGAGATTTGTGCCAGTCCCTTCCCACCTTTGGGCAGGTCCTGTAAGGGCACAGAATCTTCCAAGACTTCAAGAAAAAGACTAAAAGAAGTGTCACTGCTGATTGTGGGATCGCGAATGTTCTCAGGCCTCAGATTCCCGCATTTCTGTGGAGGTTTTGACTACAGTTGATCCTTCGGCCCAGGCCGCTGGCTCCATGGTCTCCCTGTCAGGCCAGTCGTTCAAGATGCCCATCGAGCAACCTGTCGAGATATTTATCGAGGTGGTGGATGCATTGTCACCAGATGAGGCTGATACCTCCCTAGGACTCTGGTTCTGCCTGCACTTCTCAGGGTGGGTCAGACCAGCCAGCTGATCTGGTCTCTAACCCTCAAGATCCGATTACCCAGGAGGATCCTCTGCTTTAGTTAGTTCCCTCCAAGTCTCACCATAGGCGTCACCGAGGGTCGAGGTCAAGGTCTTGATCCTGAAGTCCGGAGTCGAGCAGCCCACGCCAACACTGGCGCTCCCTCTCAACATTCGGACAAGCGGTACCACCCCCTCATCGTTCTTCTCAGGGAGTGGCCGTGACTTCTCAACTTGGATATGCTCATGGATACAGAGCATATGTAATTACCTGCCTATGTTTTGGAGGTAATTTGAGAACATTGTGGGCTAAAATATTAAAAATCTATTGCAACAGTCTCCTGCTCTTCTAATCTCTTCCTTTTACTATCGCTTCCTTCTCTGTCATTCCCCTACTCAAGCTTGGCCAGCTTTGAGCAGTCTTTCGTCCCTTTCCTTATTTCCAGCTCGTTTCTCTAAATAATAATAACCCCAATGTTTAGAATGTTCTGTGCTTGCAGGCCACAAGCTGTTTGATTAATTACCTGCGAGATATGTACGTTCGACTTCAATGCGATGGAGTGCTGACGTCAAAGCCGAAAAAGAGTTTGTTATGGCATTTTCATTATCTGGTGAATTGTGAACAAATTAACTGCCTTTGTGCTAGTTTTATGATGAGAGGCTTAGAATTATGGTACATATCAGAATTGTATCCAAGAATCATTTAAAAAGTGGCATTTGTTTGCTTAAATAAAAGGTTAAACTAGTACTTTTAAAAGGGAGAAGGCAATGCATGCCACTGGTAAAAGGAGAGAGATAAACTGTTTAACTTAAAAGGACTAAAGTCTCCTAATGTGATGCAGAAATGCCTTAGACTTACAACTCTCTGGTAAAGTGCTTCCAGCTCCTCTCAGTCCAATCTCTTTATAG
Organism: Neoceratodus forsteri; assembly: GCA_016271365.2. Classification (NCBI taxonomy): domain Eukaryota; kingdom Metazoa; phylum Chordata; order Ceratodontiformes; family Ceratodontidae; genus Neoceratodus; species Neoceratodus forsteri. The sequence continues at coordinate 1,100,810,355 of CM028135.1, read as the reverse complement.
GACTGAGCGGCCCTGGTTGACCCACTTTTATGATGCAAGTTGGGGGAGGAGCTAAGTCAGTCATGTGCTCCTCCACTGGTATAAAAGGAGGTAAATGTGGAGTGTTGAGTCAGTGTGTGGTAGGAAGGCAAACCTACCAGATGCCTAGCCAGATTCTAGGTGCCTTTTTGGCAGGAATTTTCTTTCTTGTTAAAGATATGATTTCCTGTGCCTTATGTTTTTTTTTTTTTGAAAGTTGTGTACAAGTTCTGCTTTAAGTCCATTTTATTTTTTTCTGCTTCTAATAAATTTTGAAATATCGGATCCTGACTGCTCTCTGGACTTTATTGGACACCCCACGTGCACATTTGGTGTCAGAAGTGGGATATCACAAGGGAAGGAGAGCCACCTTTCTTGTGGATATTGTCCAGAGTCATTATGGAGGAGCAGAAGAAGAAGATGGAGAAAGTGGAAATGTCTGCACCAGAAGGTACATGGACCAGAACCATGGTGGACAAATTTCAACTACCCCTAGCAGCTGGATTGGGTGATGTCAGAAGGAAAGAGACTGAGAGAAAGAGACCAGAGGCAGCGGAAGAAGCTATTAGGGGCGAAGATGTCAAAGAGAAGGAAGAGGAACCCCCTTCCGAAGTACATGATTTGCTGAGATGGTTATGTGTGAGACAGCTCGAGCTGGAGAAGCAGAGAGAGAGAGATTGTCGACAAAATGAGAGAGACCATCTACAAAATGAGAAAGACCGTCTACAAAATGAGACCAGGTGGGTGGAGACTCTTAAGGCTATTCAGGCTATTGGAACTACTAGACCTATTCTACCTAGTGGGGGCCCAAAGGACATTAAAATTTCCAGACTACTGGACAGTGATGATACTGAAGCATACATTACAACATTTGAAAGAGTGGCAACAGCTTGTGGGTGGCCTAGGGATCAGTGGGTTATTCGTTTTAGCCCCATATCTCACAGGCAAGGCTCAGCTAGCTTATAGTCACGTAGAACCTGGAAATGTTACCAACTATGATCATGTTAAACAAGCAATATTAAAAGGTATGACATCAGTGCAGAGACTTATCGTCAAAGGTTTGAGCATTCAGATATCATAGTGTTGGAGTCCCCACAAGAAGCTTGTGCTCGATTGCAAGACTTGTGCACAAATGGCTACAACCTGCAACTCGTACCATACATCAAGTGGTTGAGTCAGTTGTGTTAGAACAATTTGTAAAAATACTACCTTATGAGGTTCAAATGTGGGTAAGAGAACATCGACCTGACACAGTAGAAAAGCTGTCAGTTTAGCTGAAGATTATATTACAGCTCACCCCCATCGTCAGAAAGGGTCTCATGGAACAAATACTTCCCAAGTATTGATAAAACATCCACCCACTAGTCCTTCTACTAAGATGAAAGAGGAAAGAAAAAGTATGAGAACATTTAACCCTGATATTATTTGCCACGAGTGTCAGACCAAGGGACACATCGCTAGATTCTGCCCCAAGAAAAAATCTGATCCTTCTCATCTGGCCTTAGCAAACTGGGGGCAATATACTGTGTCTGTCAATGTTGGAGGACAGGATGTGATGGCATTGATTGATTCAGGAAGTAAGCAAACCCTGGTACGTGCTGATTTACTCAGTGGTGCTCTTACAAAAAAACACTCAGAGAAAACTGGGGTGACTTGTGTTCATGGGGACACTCATTTTATCCTGTACAGAAAGCTACTATTACTGCATCAGGCATGGCACATCATCTGAAGATGGCGTGGTTCCTAGACTACCTGTACCTGTGATATTGGGACATGACTTTCCTGTATTTAACAATTTATTGACTGCTTCTTCTTCTATATCTGCTGTGACTACACGATCTCAAGCATCGACTGGATTCTCACCATTTGAACTATTATATGGTAGGAATCCCAGAGGTCTTCTAGATGTAGTTAAGGAACAGTGGGAGGATATTACCACCTGGAAAAATCCCACTACCCTTGATTATGTTACACAGCTACGTAAAAAAATAGCTAAGTATACTCAGGTTGCGCAAGAACAGAATCAAATCAAGCAAGACTATCAGAAAGAAAGATATGACATAGGGGTGGGTGAAAAACACTTTAGCTCTGGGGATCGTGTCTTATTGTTGCTTCCATCCACTGAAAACAAGTTAACTATGAAATGGCAAGGGCCTTATGTGATACAGAAACAAATTAGCCCCACTACGTATTTGGTGGAAGTACCAAACAGAAAACAAAAACTAAAAGTGTATCATGCCTATTTATTGAAAAGATGGCATGATAGGCCTACTGAAGTCATGTATGTATGTTCCAACCCATTGGACAATGAGATGGAGCTGGCATATGATAGACTGGAAGGAGAACAATTGTCTAAAGATTTGACAATAAATCCTTTTTACTAGACAGTCAAAAACAAGAACTAGCCCACGTTCTAAGTCAGTTTCATGATACTTTTACAACAGTCCCAGGGAAAACTACGGAAATATGTCATCAGAGCCATACATTTCAAAACACACCCATTAGAGTAAAGCCCTATCGGATTCCTGAGAAATTAAAACAAGAAGTCATCATAGAGATAGAAAAGATGAAAGAAATGGGTATTATAGAAGAAGCTAATAGCGAATGGACGTTTCCTATGGTCCTTGTCCCTAAAAAAGAGGGAGGGATAAGAATTTGTCTAGACTTCCGAAAACTCAACGCAATATCAAAGTTTGATGGATATCCAATGCCCCATATAGATGACATCATTGATCAACTTGGGCAAGCGAGATATGTTAGTATACTTGATTTAACTAAAGGATACTGGCAAATTCCGCTTGAGAAAGCATCAAAAGAGAAAACTGCTTTTTGCACTCCTTTGGGGTCTTTTCAGTTCACAGTGATGCCATTTGGACTTCACGGAGCCCCAGCTAGTTTTCAAAGGTTGATGGATAAACTCCTGAGACCTCACGTTGGATATAGCGCAGCTTATTTAGATGACGTAATCATTTATAGTCCAACATGGGAAGACCATGTTAAACACCTTACTGCTGTTTTAAGGACTATAAAACAAGCTGGTCTCACCATCAACCCCAACAAATGTTCCTTTGCTATGGAGAAGCCCGGTATTTGGGATTTATAATTGTAATGGGTAGGTAAAACCAGAGGTAGGGAAAGGTGGACGCCTAGCCAAGAGTCCTCGTCCCCTCACAAAAAACATGTGCATTCATTTTTAGGCCAAGCAGGCTACTATAGACATTTTGTGCCTCAATTTGCTACTTTAGCTAGCCCTCTAATTGAATTGACCAAAAAGAACAAACCCTCAAAAGTACTCTGGAATTCAGAATGTGAAGAATCATTTCTTGCCATAAAAGCAATACTTTGTTCCTCCCCGGTGTTAAAAAGTCCTGATTTTGATAAACCATTTTTGTTGCAGACGGATGCTTCTAATGTTGGTTTGGGGGCTGTGTTACTCAAATCCATCATGGAAGAACATCCTGTACTGTATATCAGCCATGAAATTACATGTCAGGAAACCAAGTACTCCACAATAGAGAAGGAGTGTTTAGCACTCAAATGGGCCATAGAATCCCTACGATATTATTTATGGGGAACTCAATTTACGGTATGGGCAGATCATAATCCATTACGATGGGTACATAACGTGAAAGATAGTAATCCAAGGGTTATGAGATGGTATCTAGCATTGCAACCATATAAATTCACTGTCAATCATAGAGCTGGAACTGCTAATAGTAATGCTGACTTTATGTCCCGATTTGGGTCAGACATAATGCTAGAACCAAATGTAGACCTCTGGGAATGAATATATTTGTATTTTGAAAATGCATTGTATTTAAGTAAAGAGAATATTAAAGGGCCCCGGGGTGGAGCTTTGGGAGTGGGTGGGCTAAAGCTCCATCTCTTTTTGTATTACAAAAGAGATCTACATGCTATTTCAAGTAGTGAAAACTACTAGTTTTCATCTTGAGTGGGGAGGACTGTGGTAGGGTCAGTGACCCCCCGAACTTGAATATGCTCTCATGGATACAGAGCATATGTAATTACCTGCCTATGTTTTGGAGGTAATTTGAGAACATTGTGGGCTAAAATATTAAAAATCTGTTGCAACAGTCTCCTGCTCTTCTAATCTCTTCCTTTTACTATCGCTCCTTCTCTGTCATTCCCCTACTCAAGCTTGGCCAGCTTTGAGCAGTCTTTCTGTCCCTTTCTTATTTCCAGCTCGCTTTCTCTAAATAATAATAGCCCCAATGTTTAGAATGTTCTGTGCTTGCAGCACAAGCTGTTTGATTAATTTTCCAGACGAATAAAGCAGATGTCACTTTGTAAGATCGTATAACGGGCGAAGACGTCGAAAAAAGAGTTTGTTATGGCATTTTCATTATCTGGTGAATTGTGAACAAATTAACTGCCTTTGTGCTAGTTTTAGGATGAGAAGCTTAGAATTATGGTACATATCAGAATTGTATCCAAGAATCATTTAAAAAGTGGCGTTTATTTGTTTGCTTAAATAAAAAGGTTAAACTAGTACTTTTAAAAGGGAGAAGGCAATGCATGCCACTGTTAAAAGGAGAGAGATAAAACTGTTTAACTTAAAAGGACTAAAGTCTCCTAATGTGATGCAGAAATGCCTTAGACTTACAACTCTCTGGTAAAGTGCTTCCAGCTTCTCTCAGTCCAATCTCTTTATAGGACTGAGCGGCCCTGGTTGACCCACTTTTATGATGCAAGTTGGGGGAGGAGCTAAGTCAGTCATGTGCTCCTCCACTGGTATAAAAGGAGGTGAATGTGGAGTGTTGAGTCAGTGTGTGGTAGGAAGGCAAACCTACCAGATGCCTAGCCAGATTCTAGGTGCCTTTTTGGCAGAATTTTCTTTCTTATTAAAGATATGATTTTCTGTGCCTATGTTTTTTTTTTAAAGTTATGTACAAGTTCTGCTTTAAGTCCATTTTATTTTTTCTGCTTCTAATAAATTTTGAAATATCGGATCCTGACTGCTCTCTGGACTTTGACACCCCCATGCACATTCCTCCTCCTCATAATGCCACAAATGCACTGGCGCTCACGAAAGCTCCTGTGGCATTAGCTCATGCTGGCCGGGGTTGCTGGTTCCGCCCCCACCCTGGCTCTTTCATGGCTCCTGCCACCAGGTCAGCTGGTTCCAGCTTGGCCTATTCCAGCCTCCTCTTGTTCATCCAGGTAAAGCCGCTTGCTCAGGCGCCCGGATGCCTCGTGATCACCCAGAAATACTTATTGGCTGTCAGTCACTGAGACTCCTGACAGACACCTTAGGGTCAGTGGGGACTTGGTGGTCAACCGCTTTTTGATGAATCCTCAGAATCTGAGGGCTCCTCCTTGCATTCCCATCCATTGGACGCTGAATCTGAGGAGGATTTGTCCACAGAGCAGGGTCCCACCTCTTTCAGGTGCTTGCTCCATCTCATCTCGGAATCTACAGGACTCCAGATGGAGCCCGTCCAAAAATGGGTCAAGTACCCTTTGACCGAGATTCTTGAGCGAGGTGACTGGGTGGCCTTTCCAGTCGCCGAGGCCATTCTTGGCCCTCTTTGGAGGTTTGGCAGTACCCTGCTTCTTGCCCTGCACCACTGGCATGGATGTCCCACAAGTATGTGGTCCCTACTGGTTCTTGTTGGGTTTCACTGAAAATCCCTCAGCCAAGGGTCTGGTGGCCGACTTGGTCCTCTTGTGTACCAGCAGCGTCTGGGACATGGATAAACCTCGGACAAGGAATCCAAGAAATTTGATCATATGGCTAAAAGGTCTATGTAGCCTCTTCTCTGGCCTTCAGGAGGCAAGAAGGCAAAGCAACTATCACCACTGCCAGCATAGCAAATCAGAGACCCCCGACAAAGGTGCCTCCTTTTAGTGCTGCAGCCTCACCCTGTCCCAGCTATCACCGCTGCCAGCACAGCAAGATCAGAGACCCCTGACACGACTGCTCTCCTTCCAGTGCTGCAGCAGTTAAACCAGCTCATGCTGCCAGCCTCACCCTGTCCAACTATCACTACTGCCAGCATAGCAAGATCAGAGACCCCTGACAAGGGTGCTGTCCTTCCAGTGCTGCAGCAATTTCACCAGCTTACTGCTGCCAGCCTCACCCTGTCCAACTATCACTGCTGCCAGCATAGCAAGATCAGAGACCTCCTGACAAGGGTGCTCTCCTTCCAGTGCTGCAGCAATTTCACCAGCTTACTGCTGCCAGCCTCACCCTGTCCTAACTATCACCGCTGCCAGCAGAGCAAGATCAGAGACCCCCTGACAAGGGTGCTCTCCTTCCAGTGCTGCAGCAATTTCACTAGCTTGCTGCTGCCAGTCTCTCTCTGTCCAACTATCACCGCTGCCAGCATAGCAAGATCAGAGACCCCCTGACACGGCTGCTTTCCTTCCAGTGCTGTAGCAGTTTAACCAGCTTACTGCTGCCAGCCTCACCCTGTCCCAACTATCACCGCTGCCAGCATAGCAAGATCAGAGACCCCCTGACAAGGGTGCTCTCCTTCCAGTGTTGCAGCAATTTCACCAGCTTGTTGCTGCCAGCCTCACCCTGTCCAACTATCACCGCTGCCAGCATAGCAAGATCAGAGACCCCCTGACAAGGGTGCTCTCCTTCCAGTGTTGCAGCAATTTCACCAGCTTGTTGCTGCCAGCCTCACCCTGTCCAACTATCACTGCTGCCAGCATAGCGAGATCAGAGACCGCCTGACAAGGGTGCTCCTTCCAGTGTTGCAGCATTTCACCAGCTTGTTGCTGCCAGCCTCACCCTGTCCCAGCTATCACCACTGCCTGCATAGCAAGATCAGAGACCCCTGACACGGCTGCTTTCCTTCCAGTGCTGCAGCAGTTTAACCAGCTTACTGCTGCCAGCCTCACCCTGTCCAACTATCACTGCTGCCAGTATAGCAAGATCAGAGGCCCCTGACAAGGGTGGCTGTTCCAGTGCTGCAGCAATTTCACCAGCTTGTTGCTGCCAGCCTCACCCTGTCCAACTATCACTGCTGCCAGCATAGCAAGATCAGAGACCCCTGACAAGGGTGCTTTCCTTCCAGTGTTGCAGCAGTTTCACCAGCTTGCTGCTGCCAGCCTCACCCTGTCCAACTATCACCTGCCAGCATAGCAAGATCAGAGACCCCCTGACAAGTGGCTGCTTTCCAGTGCTGCAGCAATTTCACCAGCTTGTTGCTGCCAGCCTCACCCTGTCCAACTATCACTGCTGCCAGCATAGCAAGATCAGAGACCCTGACAAGGGTGCTCTCCTTCCAGTGCTGCAGCAGTTTCACCAGCTTACTGCTGCCAGCCTCACCCTGTCCAACTATCACTGCTGCCAGCATAGCAAGATCAGAGACCCCTGACAAGGGTGCCTCTCCAGTGCTGCAGCAATTTCACCAGCTTACTGCTGCCAGCCTCACCCTGTCCAACTATCACTGCTGCCAGCATAGCAAGATCAGAGACCCTGACAAGGGTGCTCTTCCAGTGCTGCAGCAATTTCACCAGCTTACTGCTGCCAGCCTCACCCTGTCCAACTCTCACTGCTGCCAGCATAGCAAGATCAGAGACCCTGACAAGGGTGCTCTCCTTCCAGTGCTGCAGCATTTCACCAGCTTACTGCTGCCAGCCTCACCCTGTCCAACTATCACTGCTGCCAGCATAGCAAGATCAGAGACCTCCTGACAAGGGTGCTCTCCTTCCAGTGCTGCAGCAATTTCACCAGCCTGTTGCTGCCAGCCTCACCCTGTCCAACTATCACCGATGCCAGCATAGCAAGATCAGAGACCCCTGACAAGGGTGCTCTCCTTCCAGTGCTGCAGCAGTTTCACCAGCTTACTGCTGCCAGCCTCACCCTGTCCAACTATCACCCCTGCCAGCATAGCAAGATCAGAGACCCTGACAAGGGTGCTCTCCTCTGCTGCAGCAGTTTCACCAGCCTGTTGCTGCCAGCCTCACCCTGTCCAACTATCACCGATGCCAGCATAGCAAGATCAGAGACCCCTGACAAGGGTGCTCTCTTCCAGTGCTGCAGCAGTTTCACCAGCTTACTGCTGCCAGCCTCACCCTGTCCAACTATCACCCCTGCCAGCATAGCAAGATCAGAGACCCCCTGACAAGGGTGCTCTCCTTCCAGTGCTGCAGCAGTTTCACCAGCTTACTGCTGCCAGCCTCACCCTGTCCAACTATCACCCCTGCCAGCATAGCAAGATCAGAGACCCCCTGACAAGGGTGCTCTCCTTCCAGTGCTGCAGCAGTTTCACCAGCTTACTGCTGCCAGCCTCACCCTGTCTAGCTCCCACCACTGCCAGCATAGCAAGATCAGAGACCCCCTGACAAGGGTGCTCTCCTTCCAGTGCTGCAGCAATTTCACCAGCTTACTGCTGCCAGTCTTACCCTGTCCAGCTATTACCGCTGCCTGCATAACAAGATTAGAGACCCCCTGACAAGGGTGCTCTCCTTCCAGTGCTGCAGCAGTTTCACTAGCTTGCTGGTCCCAGCCTCACCCTGTCCATCTATCACTGCTGCCAGCATAGCAAGGTACGGTCTCCTACGCGTGTCTGAGATTTGAGTTGGTCTCCTACACGCATCTGAGATTTGAGTTGGGCACTTCTAAGCTCCACCCCCCCCCCCATTAGCAAGTTATATTGCACTGTCACTAGAGGGACACAATCTTTATCTAAAGGGGTTTCTGCCTGTTCATATAGACACCTTCTTAAACTACGGCTACACACTCCATCTGACCAGCCCCCTTCACGCTCCCTGCTTACAAATTCCTCCTGTTCGTAAATCAGTTGTTCACCAATTTCTCTGCCTTCATGAACAATGCATCCCCTACTCTCCTCTCTCCCCCCCCCTTGTTCTGCTCACATCCCTCTGCTTATCATCTCCACTTGCTCACGACTCATCTATTCCTAATAATTCTCCCAACCCCATCAGTTACCACCTCCAATCCCCTACCCACATCCATGCTATCAGTCCCCCCCCCCCATTTGAAATATGATCTCACTCTATCACTGTTTCTCATTTCTTTTATTTATTTATTTATTGCAATCCTTTCACCAGGAAAGGCACACTGAGCAACAAGATGCTCATCTCCCGGTGCGACCTTGGGGGGGGGGGGTATACATGGATATGATAACACGCAGGTTATCAAGTGAACAGTTAACAGAAGCAAATAAAAAGCAGCATAAGGATACACAATTGCATGAATATACAAGCAGCGCACATTGAATGCTTAGGATATTATAGTATCAAATAACAATTTTTGTGACAAGAAGCAGCAGACAAGGTAAATTAGCACAGTAGTAACAGCTGTAAACAACAGTGGACGTATATCACAGTTATACAGTTATACACAGTACATAAGTGGTAAATTGCGGATATAAGTGCAAGGTTAGGGTTATATGCCAGTTTCTGTAGCAAGGCTAGGGCCGCTGGTCAGGCATTGGGGAGGGATAGTGGGGCATGGCAGGTTCGGGGACAGGAGCAATTTGTAGTAAGGAAGTTGCTAGGGCGGTAGACAGAGAGTAGGAAGAGGAGGGTGCAGAATTTGCAGTGGGGCGTTCCAGAGCTTGGGTGGCGTGTGAGAGGCAGCTTGACCGGCAGAGGTCTTCCGCCTAGGGACTGAAAGTTGGTGGAGTCACTGGATCTAAGATGATGGGAGAGTGGGGCATCTGTGAGCACAGTGGCATGGTAGGAGGGGATGGACCCGAGCCATAGGTTGGAGACAAATTCAGCACAGTGAGAGATGCGGCGGTTTTCGAGGGATGGTAGTGCCAAGGCTTGGTAGAGGTCGCAGTGGTGGGTGAGAGGAGAGGCATCGAGAGCAAAGCGGCAGAAGGCATTATAAGGACGTTATAAATAAGCGGCATCATGCAGCTTTGATAATGGTGTCCACTTTCACTGCGGTTCTCCACCTTCTTCCTCACTCATCCACTCCCTTCTCCTCACATCTCCCAACCTCCTTTCCAGCCCCTTCAAAATCCCCTAAGCTCCACTTTCTCATACTCGCCCTCCTCTTGCTCTCCACAGGATATCCACCCCTACCCAGGCCCCTGTGCCCCTAGCTGTCTGGTGCTTCCTGCTCTACTACCTCCCCCCCCCGACTCTCTTCTCTCAGCCCTCCCAAACGGCTTAAAGATCGTACATCTAAAAACCCGCAGCTTGTTGCAAAAAATAGACCAGATTCAGGCCATGGTGTGCACTCTAAAACCAGACATTCTAATCCCCTCAGAAACTTGGCTAAAGAGCACTTTCCCTGACCACTCGGTCTTCATTCCTGGCTACTCAATGCTAAGTCAGGATCGTGCTGGCAGGGGTGGTGGTGTGACCATTTATGTCCTAGCCTTCATCCAGTATTCCATCATCTACTCATCCTTGTATCCTGAGACCCATGATGCCCTAGCAATCCATGTGACACTCCCAGTCTTCATAGCTGGCATTTACTGCCCCCCAAATGTCCATCCTTTAGTTGCGCTAGACCTCATAACCTCAGTCACTTCCCTTGCTCGCTCTTGGAATTGTTCATCCTAGGCGACTTCAATATAAATTGGTTGTCACCTAAAACTACCAAAACTAAAAATGAAATTGGAGCCCTAAACCTCTCCCAACTGATATCCGAACCCACCCGCCCAAGCCACAAGACACAACAACACTCCCTACTGAACTGGGCCTTACCTCCACACCCTACCGTGTCCTCACCTCTGGCGTTCTCCCTGATGCTCTCAGTGACCATAACCCAATATTCATAGTCAGGAAAGTCCACAGAACTAAGTCACCACACAAACCATCAACTACTCTTTCAAGTATCTTGACCTTGAACCTCTCTTGAGTAACCTTGCCATTTCTGACTGGTCCCCCGACCTCCTTCCCCATTGTTGATAAGGCCCTTGCCTCACGTCAGAAATCTTTCTTGTAAACTGAATGCCTTTGCCCCACTAAAACAAACCAGAGTCCGAGGTAACCACTTACCTTTGATAACCCCTGAACTTCTGGCCTGTCTCAGGGCTAGAGATTGAGCCTGGAAGCATCATAAAGCTACCCAGCATTCTAGTGACCTCTCGAACTACCGATGCTCCAAAATGCTTGCACCAGGGCTGCAAGGTTAGCAGAGTCTGAATATTTCAAATATGCCTTCATCACCAACATAAATTCCCTTCAAAGTTCTAGAAGATGGTCTGTGCCCTGTTTACCCTGTCATCTTGCCCACCCGGTACTTAAAGTAAATAGCTCACTAGTGTCTGACCCACCCGCTGTAGCTGTGAAATTTAACTCTACTATACTTCCTGCCCACTAAACTACTGAAATCCTGCCCTCCTACCCATCACCCTTCCCACCCTCTACTGGTGTGCCCTTCCACCACCATCCCACCTCCCTTCTCTTTCACTACTGTAACCCCAAATGATGCCCTAAGTGCCCTCCTCACTATCAGCCTCTAAAGGTGCCTCCCTGATGGCCTCGACCCAAAACTCCTCTCCCTCAGCCATTGCCTACCCCGTCTCATTAATCCTAAATCTTTCATTCTGTACTGCCTCGGTCCCTCTTTATGGACACATGCAGTGGTCCTCCCTTTACCCAAAGGGTGACCCTTCATCCCCTGACAACTATCGCCCCATTTCTCTCCTCCCTACCCTTGCCAAGCTTCAAGAACACATTGTCCTCTCCCAACTCACCTCTTTTATATCTGACACCTCTGTTTTCACCCCTTTCCAGCCTGGTTTCAGGAAAAACCACTCAACCACCACCTCTCTCCTATGGCTCACAGACTCCATCCTAACCGGGATGGACAATGGCCAAATTACCTCTGCCATTTTTTTACGACCTGGCCAAGGTCTTCGACACTGTCTCTCTCACTCCCTTCTCCTTGACTCACTCCCAGCAGCTAGCCTATTTCCTCTGCCACAGACTGGTTCAAGGCCTACCTTATTGGCAGAACCAAGTCAGTTAAGATCTTGGATGCCACTTCACCACCCCTCCCGATTAGCACTGGCATCCCCCAGGGCAATATATTATGGCCCCTCCCATTCTCCATCTTCTTAAACAACCTTCCCTCTGTTCGCTCCCCCTTCACCATTATACATATGTATGCTGATGCTACAGTCCTGTATGCATCTGATTCCTGTCCTGCTGAGGTTACAACCAGCTTACAGCAAGACTTTGACAAGGTTCAGCTCTGGTTTGCTAACCATTAACTTTTCCTCAACGTCAAGAAGACTGTCTCCATGACCTTTGGCACAAGGCAGAGACTCTAGGCTTCCCTCCCTCCCCACTTTCCACACCCTTGATGGGACTTTACTTGAGGACACATCCCCCTTCAGGTACTTAGGTGTTTGGTTGGACCAACACCTAAACTTCTCTGGACATATTGACGCCACCCAGAAAAAACTGCACCCCAAGCTTAGTGCCCTGTTCAGGAACCGTAGTTGCATCCCTCTTATGGCTAGGTGTGAACTTGTTCAGAAGATGACACTGCCCATTTTCAACTACTGTGACATAGTCTGTGGTGCTGCCCCTAAGGCCTTCCTGGCCAGACTGGACACCCTCTTCAATTCCTTCTGCTGCTTTGCCCTGGATGCCCCCCTTACACCCACCACTGTGATCTTTATCATGCCCTATCCTTCCCTCTCTCACAAATAGGCAACTCTCCCACTATGCTACATTCACCTTCAAGCACTGGTTGGGTGAGCTCCCTTCCTACCTCACATCCTCCTTTATAACAACCCCCTCCCCATCCTCCCATTCCCTTAGATCAACAGAGTCCCTCACCCTGATAGTCCTCCGCAGATCCATCCTAATTGGCCAGTCTGCTTACTCTCACTGCCTCCCAGAAAGCTGGAATTCACTTCCCCCTCAAATCTGGCACTCATCCTCCGCCTACTCCTTCAGCTCTGCCCTCAATAATTACCTTGCGCCTAGCTGCTCCTGCCATGTCCCTCCCTAATTCCCTGCTCTAAACTGTGGATAAACCCTACCCCTCACCATCACCTTCATTTTACTCTGTGCATCCCCACCCCTCAAATTTCTAGCTGTCCTCCCCTTCCCCCAAATTGCTTCCCCTTACTGGCCTCTCTTGATCTCTCACAGAATGTAAGGGGCACCAGATGCTTTCCATGGGTCCCTCTCCTACCTCCCCCCAGGGGCTTGTATCCCTCATCTACTCCCTTCCCCCTACATCCCTCCCTCTCCTTTTTCCCTTTTCTTTCACGTAAGCACTTGGTTTATTTATTATTGTTCACTTTTTCTAAATATTATGTACTGTTTTAACATTGTTTGTAACACCTACATAACAATTGTATGTTAATGTTGATCTTGTAACTTGAACACGACTCTTTCCTCCCCGTTCCCCCTCTCACCACCGCCCTTTTCTTTCGCATAAGCACTTGTTTACTTATTAGACGGCACTTATTATTGTCCACTCTTTCTACCTATTATGCGCAACACTGTTGTACCACTGCTTGTAGCACCAGCCTTAGAACTATATGTTAATGTTGATCTTGTAACTTTCAGTCCTGTTGTACCCCTTCCCCAGGTCGCACCGGGAGACGAGTGACTTGTTGCTCAGTGTGCCTTCCTGGTGAAACATTTCAATGAATAAAATAAGTAAAGTTCAGCCCTTTTGATGGCCCACTTCGCTGATGCCATCTTAGGCACTCTTGATGAGGTGCTTCCCCAGCTTCTGGCTGACTTACAGACCGCGGTCAAGCAAGTCTGGGATTGGAGCTGAGCAGTGGCCAGACAGCAGCTCCAGATGGCCATGGATATTGGCTATTCTTACAGAAGCTTGACGGCATAAAAATACCATACCGGTCCATCTAGTCTCCCTCCCCACACCTCCCCTCCTGCCAGCCCCTGCCCTCCCCACGATACTTAGTCCCATATGCTTGTCCCATGCCCTATTGAATTCTTTCACCGATTTAGCCCCCACCACTCCATCTGGTAGTCTGCTCTAGGGCTCCGTCACCCTCTCCATGAAGAAGTGCCCTGTTACATTGCCCCTGTATCTTTTTCCTTGTAGTCTGAGACTGTGCCCTCTAGTTCTAGTGCTCAGTCCGTTGCCACTGCAGTGGCCATGCACCACAGGGCTTGGCTACGGATCTCCACCTTTCCGACGGATAGCCAACACAAGTTGGCGGATGTTCTCTTCTTGGGCACAGACCTGTTTGGGCTGAGGGTGGAAGGACACCTCACTAGGCTTAAGAAGTCCAGTGCTACCCTCGACTCTGTCACCTCCACCCAGAGGGAACCAAAGGACTCCAAGATTCTGAGAAAGAAGCCCTTTTGGGCCCTCTCTGCTCCTGTGGCCAAGCCGTCCCAGCCCCCAGCTGGGCAGTAAGCATAGACTTGGCATCCTCGACCAAAGTCAGTTGCTTCAGTCCGAAAACCAGGTGGTTGAGGTCCCGCTGCTTCCTCAGCTAGTCCCTCCTCTAAACCTGCCCAGTGATGGGATGGGGTGCCTCCCCCATGCTCATCTGTCTCCCCTGGGTCCTCCCATGGGGGAAGGGGTAAGTTCTGCCACTTCCTTTCCGCCTGGTCTGCTGTCACCATGGACAGGTTAATTCTTGAAGTGGTAAACTAGGGTCTGCCTCTAGAATTCGAGGCTTGCCCACCTTGTTGAGCCCATGCCCCATGGGAGGAAATGGTGTCCGTAGGCATGCTGTCAGCCCTTCAAAAGGACGTTGCCCAGCTCCTCCAGAAGGAGGTAGTGGCTCAAATCCCGGACCCTCCAGTAAGCCCAGGTGTGTCTCTAGGTACTTCCTGGTCTCGTGCTCAGCTTGGATGCTGATCTCCTGGCCATCCATGTGGCCGGTGTCTCCAGCCAGCTGCCGGACACCCTCAGCCATGTGGGGGAGGCATCTCACAAGTGGCTACTCCATCAGTAGGTAGTACTCCGCTTGTTCTCCCAATGGGGTACCCCTCTGGTTGATCTGTTTACCTCCAGGAGAATGCAAAACTGAGCCTGTATTGTGCCTGCCTTCTTCAGCAGGGAACGCTGCAGGGGGATGAATTCTCGAGGCCCTGCACCCCTGGCCTCCTCTATGCCTTCCCTCCATTTTCTTTGATCCATAAAGTGCTGATCAAAGCCATGAGTGGCAAGGCACGGATGATCCTGGTGGCTTCGGACTGGCGCCACCAGCTCTGGTATCCCAAGCTCCTCAGCCTCAGCAGCAGGCTCCTGTGGCGTCTTCCTCTCCGCCCGGATCTGCTGCCTTGCAATTAGGGGAAGGTGCTCCTTCCAGACAGTCAGTCCCTGCACCTGACAACCTGGTTCCTGAGTGGCTAGAGTTCCAGGCTTTGGGTCTCTCCAGTGATGTCTTCACTGTGGCTGAGGCTTCTTGGAAGGAGTCGACCCGAAAATGCTACGCCTTCAAATGGAAGAGGTTCTCCAGTTGATGCCAGGGCAAGAAGCTGGACCCCTTATCTTACCCAGTGGCTAGCATTCTCAAATATCTTTGGTCTTGCTCTCAGTCGGGCCTTTGGTCGACAACCCGTAATGTGCACCTAGCAGCCATCTCTGCATACTGGGCGTGGGCTGGTATTCAATCGGTGGTGCAGGAGAAGGTGGTCTGGCACTTTTTCAAATGCCTTGACTACATTTCCCCTCTGGTGTGTGAACAACCACCACCTTGGGACTTGTTGTCAGTGTTGGCAAAGCTCATGGGCAAGCCATTCGGACCGATGCACAGGTGTGAGATGTCACACCTGTCGTGGAAGACCACCTTCTTGGTGGCTATCACATCAGCCAGAAGGATCAAGTGAGCTCCAGGTGCTCTTGGTAGAGTCTCCTTATTTAGTCTTCCACAGGAACAAGGTTGTCCTTTGCCCCATCCTGAAGTTCCTCCCAAAGGCTGTGTCTGATTTTCACCTTAACCAGGTGATCAGTCTTGCAGTGTATTACACCAACCACACTTCTGAGGCTGAGCACAGGCTCCATACTCTAGACCTGCGGCGAGCACTTGCCTGCCATAACCCGGCGACCCGGCGGTCACGAGGGCTCAGCCAGTAGCCCTCCCAGCAAAAGGACAAGGACACCTCGTGGACTCGGGACTCAGCGGTTGCGAGGGCTCAGCCAGTAGCCCTCCCCCAGCAAAGGACAAAGACTCGGGACTTGGTCTTGCAGGTAATCCCCTGCACTAGCAGCTTAGCCGAGGTCTTCTTGGCGCCTAATTTGAATCGGCTGGAGCCACACCCGACGGCGCAAGAGCTGGAAGGACCGGGAACTCTCGGCTGGTGCCCCCACATGCTGCGCTCCAACGGACCTGGCGGTCGTGAGGGCTCAGCCAGTAGCCCTCCCAGCAAAGGACAAGGACACCTGTGGACTCGGGACTCGGCGGTCGCGAGGGCTCAGCCAGTAGCCCTCCCCCAGCAAAGGACAAAGACTGGGACTTGGTCTTGCAGGTAATCCCCTGCACTAACAGCTTGCAGGTCTTCTTGGCACCTAATTTGAATCGGCTGGAGCTACCCCCGGCAGGCGCCAAGAGCTCTAGCCCGCCCGGGCAGCTATGCGTCGGCTCCCCCACCCGCCCACCACCACCCTTGGTTGGCTGTCTGTTTTATAGGCTGCAGGGAGCCACGTGGTGTCGATAATAACCTATCAGCCCATTTTTCCATCTGCAGGTTATCTTCTCTCACCACTAGTGGCTGCTCTATCTAGCCTAGCTCATTTCTCCCATTTGTAACTCACCTGCTTACATAGCAGAGCAGCTTATTACCCACCCCCTCGATTCACCTACCTCCTTGTGCCACGCACCTGAAAGGTTGGCACCCATAGAGAGAGGCCGACCTCTCCATAATTAGAAAAAAAAAAAAGTCCTCTCCATAATTGGACAATAATCCCCTTAGACTAAACCTCAAACTCCCCCAGCCTGAAAAGCGGCTGTCCCTTCCTCAAGCTTAGGCAGCCCCTAATCGCTAGCCAGTCTCTCTGTCATTTCTCCCTCTATCCTGTCCTACTCGCTCTCTTCCTCAGCCCTTCATTTCTTTCCTCTGTGCTCACTGGACCCTCCGGGGACATGGCCTCTCCACCCTGCCCCTTCCTCCCCTCTCAATGCCTCCCCGGCTCTCCTTAAAAGGGCTTAAAATTGCTCACCTGAACGCATGTAGCCTCCTTAACCTAACTGAGCTCGCTGTGTGGGTTGCCCATCACAAGCCTGACATCCTGGGACTCTGAGACCTGGCTTAAGCCCCACATACCTGATGCCCAGTGCACCCTCCTGGGCTACAGCCTCATCAGGCAAGACAGACCTGCATACGAAGAGAGGTGGCGGGTGATTCTTTATTACAAGGCGCACCTTAACTTGTCCCCATTGACCACTCATCTTCCATCCCTCCTGCATGCGAGTTTCTGCATGCTCTCCTCCTCTTGGTCACACAAAGAAAATTCACCTAGTGTGCACCTACATTCCCCAAGGATGGTCTGACTGGTCTCTCCTCCCTGATTAGCTGCATCGGCCTACAGTGGGTCCCAATGAAACCCTTCCTAATAGGTGACTTCAACTTGAATTGGTTGGGCACCAACCGCCACTATCTGAGCCTCTGCTCTCTGGGCTTGCACTCACCCAAGTTATAACCAAACCGACCAGGCTTGCTGTGTGGGAACTCAGGATCCCTTATTGACTGGATTCTGTCCAACCGCCTGCCAATATCGTCCTCTGGCACCCTCCCGGATGCCATCTCTGACCACTCCCAACCTACTGTGTCTGGGGCATCTCTAAGCCAAAAGTCCCTAGCAAATTGATTGAACTGAGAGACTACTCCAAATTTAATACCCATGACTTTCTGTCCGACCTCCATGCTATTGACTGGACAGAGGTCACTACCGCCAACGACCCCTCGCGGGCCTTGGATCTATTCCTCGCAAAGCTTATCCCCCTTCAGAACAAACATGCCCCCATCACTAGGAGAAGGGTTCGGGGCACCGTCGCTAAATGGGGGCCTATTCTCCCTCTTGAAGGCCAGGGACAAGTGTTGGATGACCTACAAGGCCTCCCAAAATAATCACGATCTGATGATATACAGGCACCTCAGAAACTCCTGCAAAAGAGCCATCCGCTCTGCAAAAAGCGAGTTCTGTAAAGCAGCCTTACTCTCCTCCAGCAGCAACCCGAGGAGTTTCTGGCAAAACATTAAAAACACTATTGGGGTCTGCTAAGGCACAGGTCTCTGACCTACTAGTTAGTGGAGTCAGCTGCAATAACCGCACACCATTGCAAACACCTTCAACTCCTGTTTTCAGAACTGCCCTCCTCCCAGTCCTCCTGTCTCACCCCTGGTCCCCCGGTCTCCTCCTCGGCCCCTCTTCCAACTGAGACATGTCTCTCCTAAGGAGACCCAGATGCTTCTTTGGGCCTCTCCCCACACTGGGGCGGGGCACATTTGCCTCGAACCAAAACTACTCAGACTAGGGGCCCACCTCCTTGCCAGGCCCGTCTGCACTTATTCAATACCTCTATACACATGGGGATCATTCCCGACCTGTGGAAAGTGGCCAAGGTTGTTCTGTCTTCAAACAAGGAAACCCCAACGATCCTGGCAACTCACCGTCCCATTGCCATTCTGTCCGCCACAAGTAAACTCCTCGAGAAAGCCATTG
This sequence comes from Neoceratodus forsteri, assembly GCA_016271365.2. Classification (NCBI taxonomy): domain Eukaryota; kingdom Metazoa; phylum Chordata; order Ceratodontiformes; family Ceratodontidae; genus Neoceratodus; species Neoceratodus forsteri. The sequence goes on along the minus strand of CM028135.1, from coordinate 1,100,791,763 downwards.
CCTCCCAGCTCTCCCAGTACATCCAGGACTACAACATCCTCTCTCCTGCCCAGCATGGCTACAGGAAAGGGCATAGCACGTCCACCGCCCTCGCTGTAGTCACTTCTATGATCAGGGCAAGTGCTGACCAAGGCAGCCTCACTGGAGCCATTTTTGTGGACCTCTCAAAAGCATTTGACAGGGTTGATCACACCCTCCTTGGCTCCAAACTCCTATCCCTTGGGTTCTCCCCCTCCGCCCACGCCTGGTTCCTTAACTACCTCTCCAACCGTCAGCAATTCACCTACTTCAATCGGACATCCTCCAACCTCGCACCCATCCGCTGTGGGGTCCCTCAAGGATCCGTCCTCGGTCCAACCCTATTCTCGCTAGTTATCAACGACCTTCCCTCCGTCACTGCCCATGGCCACACCACCTTGTATGCTGACGATCTCGTCCTCCTGGCCAGCTCCTGGGACATCTCCATAATAAACTCACATCTTAACCATGACTTTGAATGCATCCAAACTTGGCTGGCTGGCTGACCACAGGCTCACCCTCAATCTCAACAAAACTAAATCCATGCTGTTCGGGTCCTTAAGCAAAATAAAATCCTGCCCTGCCCCCCTGCTGATCCATGGGGTCGACGGCTCGCCCCTTGAGACGGTAACCTCTGCTAAGTACCTGGGTGTCACCTTAGATCCTCAGTTGGACCTCACCTCTCACATTCGCAATGTTTGCAAAGTCACTAATTCCAAGCGGCCAGCCCTACCGGCGCTAATAACTGCCTTACCCCTGCCGCCCGTTTGGCCATAGCTAGGGGGGTCCTCCTTCCATCTCTCTGTTACGGACTAGTAACTTTTGCACCTGTTCCCAAATCCAGCCTCACAAAATGGGACACGGCCTACAACAATGTCTGCCGCTTCGCGCTTTCTGCCCCTCCCCTCACTCATCGTTGTGACCTATACAGTCGCCTGGAGTGGCTTCCCCCTGAGCAGCATCGCTCCTTCGTTCTAGGTAATTTCATCAACAACATCATCCGTTCTAGCACCCCCCCAGCTCTGACCCTTCCCCTCAAACCTGGTGTCATCTCCTGCCTCCTGCGATCTACTTCAACTCAAGAGCACCTGGTTCCTAGAACACGCATCTCTTGCGGAGACCGAGCCTTCCACACCTATGCCCCCAAATTCTGGAACTCGCTACCTGAGCTCACTCCGTCCTCCTCCTCCCACCCAAGCTTTAAAGCCTCCCTTTGGAACTTCCTGAAACCTCCCTCCCCCTGCTCCTGCTCAACGTAGACCTTCTCCCTTCCCTTGCCAACCTGACTGGATGGCCCCGTGCATATCGAGATTTATCTAGCCTGTCTCATCCGACTCTAAATGCACTATGCCAACCTTGTCCTTGAGTCAGCCTGAACTGCCTGTAAATTTAGTCATGTTTCTTGTCTCCTTAGTCGATATGTATGAATTCGTGCCAACTTTGCCCTCGAGCTAGCCCTGTAACTGCCTGTGTATTTCTTTTACACTCTTCTGTTCCCAACTGCTCAATGTATCCCTCCTTGCTTTAGAACCAGCACTGAATTGCCTGTTATCTTTCTCTGTATTCCTTATGCTCCCTCTGTTGTTTATGTGCGAAGTAATTACTTGTAACTACCTTCCTATGTATTTCTAATGCTTTCTCAATTGTTGCTGTATGAAGTTTTACCTGTAACTCTCCCGGGTCGCACCTGAAAATAGGCACATGGCTGTCTAGTGTGCCCACCTGGTTAACAAAAGCAAATAAATAAATAAATAAGGAGTGCACAGCTGGAGTTCTGGGAGAGGTTCGCCAGCTATTTTGTCACCTATGCTGAAGCCACACCCGGCAGACCGGCAGCTAAGTGGACGACTGGCAGGTAGATTGTATCCTGCATCGACGACTGCTGTAGGTTGGAGGGTAGGGAGTTTCCCGTAGAGGTAAGGGCTTATTCCACCCATCATACCGCTGCATCGATGGTTACTTCCAGGGACGTCCCTATCCAGGAACTCTGCAGGGCTGCTACCAGGAAGTCTGCACACACCTCCATTTCTCATTACCACATTAACCTTGATTCATGCCAGAATGCTGGTTTTAGGGCCTCAGTTATCCAATCTCTGTTCTCAAAGTACGGGGTGTGGGCCTTGCCCTCCTCCTGGAACTGCTAGGAATCTGCCAGAAGTGTGGATAGTATATCATATCCTCGTCCCTAGAAAAACAGGTTACTCACCTGTAACAATAGTTCTAGGAATTGTATATGATGTTCATCCACACTGACCCAGTACCTCCCCTGGCAAGTAGCACACCAGTCTTGCTTCCAGCGGGTAAGATTTGACATCACGGGGTGGTGCTGAGGGAGTTGCCACCCAGGTGGGTGGGAGGAACCAGCATGAAGGCATTCTGACAAGTCTTAAAGGAAAGGAACACTGCCAGAAGTGTGGATGTACATCACATATCACTCCTAGAACTGCTGTTACAGGTGAGTAACCTGTTTTTGTGTTGGGGTAACTAGCATATAAGGACATGTATAATAAGGACATGCATAATATGAGAGGGTGTATAATAAGGTCATGCATAATGTGAGCAGCTGTGTAATAAGGACATGCATAACATGAGAGGGTGTATAATAAGGTCATGCATAATGTGAGCGGCTGTGTAATAAGGACATGCTTAATGTGAATATTTGTGTAATGAGGACATGCGTAATGTGAATATTTGTATAATGAGGACATGCATAATGTGGGAAGCTGTGTAATAAGGGCATGCATAATGTGAGAGGGTGTGTAATAAGCCACAGCACCGACAAAATGAGTCGGCACTAAGATAAAGCAACTTAAAGAAGCTGCAAAGGAATGAAATGTCAATAGAAATGTTTTTCTTGCATTGTAATTGGGATTGTTCATTGTCTAATGTTGAATTTATACTCTCCTGGGTCGCACTGAAAATAGGCATTTAATTGTCTAGTGCACCTTCCCAGTGAACAAAAAAACAAACAAATCTGAATCTCACACACACACACGCAAACACTGGCACCCTGATAAAAATAACTAAGCACACACCTAGGACCACCAGCCTTGAGGAAGCGTAAAAGGCAAAACATTGGCGGATTTGGTGGTTACAATGTGTGTGCATGGATTTATACATATATATTTTTATTTTATTTTTTAAGAGCATCACGTTTGTGGAGCTGAGCTGCTTATTTCTCACCCTCGCATTATAAACATGTTCCCATGGCTCTGTTTGTTTTTGTCCACACATTTCCTCTTTTTGTCTAAATGTCATTGTTTTCAAACTTAGTCAACAGATGATACGTAGCAACGTAAGCTTTGCCAATGGAGCGAGTCCCTGCGATTGACATCCTCTTTCCTTTTTTTCCCCTTTTGTTCTTTTTACTTTTCGTTAACCCATTTTTTTTCCATTACTGCTGCCTTTCCACCATTGTCCCTACTGCCTGGCTACAGTGACAAAGATTTATTAAGTCAGACGAAGACTCTTGTAATGTCTTTTGTGAAATGTGCCACTGGTGATTCCGAACATCAGTACAACCTCGTCAAAGACATCTCGTTTTAAACGGGATGGTCTCTATGCGGAATCTGTTTAAAATTATCTAGTAAAGCATACATTAAGTTGATATTTGGTAGACTGTGTTTAAATAACAAAAGTGCTATTACTTTATAAATATGTAAAAGGAGTAAAAATGATAGATATTTACAATTTTTTGTAGAAATGCAAGCTGTCTCAACATTTTTTCTCTGTATATATGTCCTAGTTACAAGATTAAAATATCAGATTCCAGATTATAAAGTTACATTAAACGAATCATTGGGAATAAGAAGACAGCATTTCTGCCCAATGAGATTTTGTTCTTTGTTTATATAACTGTATATTCCATTGATAATGTTTGAAAAAATAAAAATAAATGCTAAAAACTCTTTTCTGATGTTCACTTGTGGCATTTAAAGGAGGCGAGAGGGCAGTCTCCCAGCTGTGGTGGCATTGTGGGAATCTTTGTCTTTTGTTACATTATTTACTTTCCCCTATAGTTTGTTTTTATTTAGAGATGTCTGTTTTCCTGTTTTCTTTTGTCTGTCCTTCCACCCCTTACGGCCCCTGTTCTAGCCTCAGTTTTACCCAGAGTTGATTTGAATTACACCAGATTGCAGTGCACGGAGAAGGCCCACCTGGCAGCTGAGAGTGGGGCGAGGAAGTTCAAGGAAGACTTTGAAAGCAAATCCGAGAGCCTGCAGAGGGAGATCTCTCAGAAGGAGAACCAGTTGTAAGTACATTAATCGGACCTGCTGTAATATGAAACCGTGCAGTCTCCTACGAAATGAACAGGGAACAGTAGGATGGTCTAGAGATCAGTGGAACGATTATTCTACTACTTTCTCCTTAACATTTGTTTTGTTTTCATATAATAGCAAATACAACAATCCCAGCTTCAATAATAATCCAGACATGTTAACAGTATACTAAGAGAGTTCAGTATAATTCAACACAGGCAGTTATGCACCTCACTAAAATATATCCCTAAAACAGTCAAACCAGTGTAACAAGGCCTACAGTAAGACACCCAGGGTCCCTAAAACAGTCAAACCAGTGTAACAAGGCCCACAGTAAGACAGCCAGGGTCCCTAAACAGTCAAACCAGTGTAACAAGGCCCACAGTAAGGCAGCCAGGGTCCCTGAAACAGTCAAACCAGTGTAACAAGGCCTACAGTAAGGCAGCCAGGGTCCCTGAAACAGTCAAACCAGTGTAATAAGGCCCACAGTAAGGCAGCCAGGGTCCCTAAAACACTCAAACCAGTATGACAAGGCCTACAGTAAGGCAGCCAGGGTCCCTGAAATAGTCAAACCAGTGTAACAAGGCCTACAGTAAGACAGCCAGGGTCCCTAAAACAGTCAAACCAGTGTAACAAGGCCTACAGTAAGGCAGCCAGGGTCCCTAAAACAGTCAAACCAGTACGACAAGGCCTACAGTAAGGCAGCCAGGATCCCTAAAACAGTCAAACCAGTGTAACAAGGCCTACAGTAAGGCAGCCAGGGTCCCTAAAACAGTCAAACCAGTACGACAAGGCCTACAGTAAGGCAGCCAGGGTCCCTGAAACAGTCAAACCAGTGTAACAAGGCCTACAGTAAGGCAGCCAGGGTCCCTAAAACAGTCAAACCAGTGTAACAAGGCCTACAGTAAGGCAGCCAGGGTCCCTAAAACAGTCAAACCAGTGTAACAAGGCCTACAGTAAGGCAGCCAGGGTCCCTAAAACAGTCAAACCAGTACAACAAGGCCTACAGTAAGGCAGCCAGGGTCCCTAAAACAGTCAAACCAGTACGACAAGGCCTACAGTAAGGCAGCCAGGGTCCCTAAACAGTCAAACCAGTGTAACAGGGCCTACAGTAAGGCAGCCAGGGTCCCTAAAACAGTCAAACCAGTGTAACAGGGCTCACAGTAAGGCAGCCAGGGTCCCTAAAACAGTCAAACCAGTACGACAAGGCCTACAGTAAGGCAGCCAGGGTCCCTGAAACAATCAAACCAGTGTAACAAGGCCTACAGTAAGGCAGCCAGGGTCCCTAAAACAGTCAAACCAGTGTAACAGGGCCTACAGTAAGACAGCCAGGGTCCCTAAAACAGTCAAACCAGTGTAACAAGGCCTACAGTAAGGCAGCCAGGGTCCCTAAAACAGTCAAACCAGTACGACAAGGCCTACAGTAAGGCAGCCAGGGTCCCTAAACAGTCAAACCAGTGTAACAAGGCCTACAGTAAGGCAGCCAGGGTCCCTGAAACAGTCAAACCAGTACGACAAGGCCTACAGTAAGGCAGCCAGGGTCCCTAAAACAGTCAAACCAGTGTAACAGGGCCTACAGTAAGGCAGCCAGGGTCCCTAAAACAGTCAAACCAGTGTAACAAGGCCTACAGTAAGGCAGCCAGGGTCCCTAAACAGTCAAACCAGTACGACAAGGCCTACAGTAAGGCAGCCAGGGTCCCTAAAACAGTCAAACCAGTACGACAAGGCCTACAGTAAGGCAGCCAGGGTCCCTAAACAGTCAAACCAGTGTAACAAGGCCTACAGTAAGGCAGCCAGGGTCCCTGAAACAGTCAAACCAGTACGACAAGGCCTACAGTAAGGCAGCCAGGGTCCCTAAAACAGTCAAACCAGTGTAACAGGGCCTACAGTAAGGCAGCCAGGGTCCCTAAAACAGTCAAACCAGTGTAACAAGGCCTACAGTAAGGCAGCCAGGGTCCCTAAACAGTCAAACCAGTACGACAAGGCCTACAGTAAGGCAGCCAGGGTCCCTAAAACAGTCAAACCAGTACGACAAGGCCTACAGTAAGGCAGCCAGGGTCCCTAAAACAGTCAAACCAGTGTAACGAGGCCTACAGTAAGGCAGCCAGGATGCTGGGGTATATAGGAAGGGGGTATTGACAGCACAAGGAAGCAGGTATTACTGCATGTCTATAGATAATCAGTGAGGCCCCACCTGGAGTACTGTGCCTAGTTCTGGAGTTCTCACTTCTGGAAAGATGGGACAGGCTTGAGACAGTACAATGTAGAGTGATCAGACTGATTCCGGTGCCAGCAGGGCAGATCTTACAAGAACTGGCTCAAGGCACTGAACATGTACTTGCATATATATATTGTTGTATATATATATATATTTTTTAATTTATTTAGATCTCTGATTACAAATACCTTTGAGCTTAGAGCTCTTTTACAAAGGTTCCACATCAGCAACATAATACAACAGATTAACAGAACAAAAGTATGGCAAAACAGTATACATAGAGAAAGTAGATCAGCAGGTTTACAGACTAAACGGGGCCTGGTAAAATAATTGTAAATAAGAAAAGAAAGCAATAGTTGACATTCACAGTGAATTAAAGAATAGAAACGAGTAGCACTAAGCAGTTTCATGCACAGGAATGCATACAGTAAACTGAAAATCAGCCAAAACAAGCTTTGTCAGTTACTGGTAAAATCATAAGGTAAGTTGAAATCAGCCAACAGGCCTTTTCAAGACAGACGGGGTGGGGTGGGATTAGGTAGAGGATGAAAGGTGAAGGGTGTAGGGTAGTGGGGGATGTCTGAGATGATGCTAAGGAAATTTTACAGTAATCAAGAGCTAGGGTTTTGGATTGCCAAAGAGGGTTTAGCGGAAACAGTCACAGGAACGAGTGGCAGAGAGTGGTCACTGTAGCTTGGATTTGAAAGGGCCCAGTTTGGATTCAGAGATGATGTCACAGTTGAGGGCATTCATCCAAAGAGGGGAACTGTAGGCGAACGATCTTTGTCCCTGGGAGGTACGGCAGCGAGGGACTAGAAAGAGCTGGTATTCAGAGCCATGGGTATGGTGGGTATTAAGAGAGGGGCTGAGACAACCTTGGATTCCAGGTGGTAGGAGGCCTAGGGTTATTTTCTTGGCTATCAGCCAAGTTTGATATTTGATGCGAGCTTTAGGCTGGAGCCAACCAGTTTGGGCATAGAGGTCGCAAGAGTGGGTGAGACGGTGGGCTCCTGAGATGAGGCGACACACCTTGTTTTGTGCAGGGAAAATACGCCGGAGGGCAGTTTCAGTGGCAGATCCATAAATTATCAGTCCATAGTCAATAATGGAGGTAACACAGCTCTGTACTGCCAACTTGAAGGCTTCTGGTGTAAGGGAATTCCTGTGTCTGTAGAGGAGGCCGATGTTGGACAAAAGGGGCCTTGATGAACTTTATTTTCCCAGTAGAAAAAAGGAAATTTTTTTCAAAACTTATTCTGCTGCCTCCTCCTGTTTACTTAAAAAGTTATTTTTCAGTAGAAGTTGCTGTTTCTTTGAAAACTGTTTTACAAAGTGCTCTGTGTAAACAGTACCTGGCATGCAGTTACCCGGCTGGCTCCCGAATGTGGGTCACCCATGTGGTAACACTAGTGGCCCATGACGTAAATTTTGACTCAGTTTCATGCATGTAAACAGGGACTGGAGAGTGCATACCAAAGAGAAAGGCCCACTTTTTTTTTTGTTTTGTGGTCAGGGAAAGCACACAAAGCTGAGGCTTTATTCTCGGTGTGTCCTGGGAGCACTGGGAGGCTGTGATTTGCTCACAGTCACACAGTATGCAAGTGGTGGCTGTGGGATTTAAACCCAGTTCTCCAGGTACTGCCTCCCCTGCCTGCTTATGCCTCTGTATCTTAACTAAGACTTTGAGGATGAGCACTAGCAGCATGGTCTAGTTGTGGTTAGAGAACCGTTTTGGCAACCAAGAGATCACGGGTTTAAACCTCATGCATTACTAGCATTGTGATCTAGTAGAGGTTAGAGAACCAGTTTGGGAACCAGGAGATCACGAGTTTAAACCCCACACAGCACTGGTAGCGTGGTCTCGTAGTGGTTAGAGAAACAGTTTGGGAACCTGAAAATCACGGGTTTCAACCCCATGCTGTACTAGCAGCATGGTCTAGTAGTGGTTAGAGAACCGGTTTGGGAACCAGGAGATCATGGGTTTAAACCCCACGCAGGACTAGCAGTGTGGTCTAGTAGTGGTTAGAGAACCGGTTTGGGAACCAGGAAGTCATGGGTTTAAAACTTGCGCAGTACTAGCAGCGTGGTCCGTAGTGGTTAGTGAACCAATTCTGGAACCAGGAGATCGTGGGTTTCAACCCCACGTGGTACTAGGTGTGTGGTCTAGTAGTGGTTAGAGAGCCAGTTTGGAAACTGGGAGATCACGGGTTTAAACCCCACGCAGTACTGGCAATGAGGTCTCATAATGGTTGGAGAACTGGTTTTAGAACTAGGAGATGGGTTAAACCCTTTTAGAGCCTAAACGCACTGTTTGATTTTTTTTTGGGGGACAGGCTGACCAAGTTTATCAGAACAGTAGTTGTCATTTGAACGGGATTTACATTTGTTCCAGTTTATATGGAGGGCAGTCAACTACAGCCATGTGTTGGAAAACCTCGGTGTAGTGCAGTCAGTGTGTCTGAAAAGCTCCAGGCCAGGAAATCTAGTGTTAGTGTAGTCACTTAATCCGGGAAAATAGACATTTAGTGTGGTCACTGTCTCTGAAAAACACCAGGCCAGGATACCTGGGCATTTAGTATACGTCGCGATAGCAACAGTGTTGGAGATTTCTTACTCCATGCATCTGTTACAGGTCCTTCATCCTTTTCTTCTTCTAAACTGCCTGCCTGGCATGTTACATCCAAGTATACTAAATGGCATAGTTCCATGGGCCTGGGTTCAATTCCAGGTTAGGTCACCTTATTTCTTCCTCACTTCAGGTTGTGATTGGCTTGTTAATCAGTGGCCAGTGCTTCACTAAACATCTAATCATCACCTCATCATTTCCTCAGAAGCAGCCTGTCATTTCAGGACTCTGGTTTTGTGAAATTAAATTGATGAGTACAGACCTGTTTCAAGCAATTCCTTAATATCCGTACACAACAGTTTCATTAGCTCAGTGCTATGTTAAGGCAGTTCCAGCATATCCGTACATAGCTGTTTCATTAGTTCAGCACTGTGTTAAAGGGACACATTCACGTATAGTGGCAGACATAGTTTGAAAGCCCATGAAACGTTCTTTTAATGGAGGTATTGGGCATACCTGTAGCTGGAAGTAGTCCAGAGATGTAGATAACTGAGTCTGTGCAATGTAAATACTATATTAGAGTCATTCTTAGAAATTTGTGATTCATAGATTCATAGAAGTATGACGGCAGAAAAAGACTGACTAGGCCCACCAAGTCTGCTCATTTGTCCAACTATCTGCTTGGTCCTCCGCCCCCCAAACTTAACACTCCCCTGTGGCTGTCCCATGCCCTTTTGAATCCCTCCACTGTTTCTTCTCCAATGACCGCCTCTGGGAGTTTGTTCCACTTTTCCACCACTCTCTTTGTGAAATAGTATTTCCTAATGTTACCCCTGAACTGCCCCCCCCCTCCTGCAGGCCATGCCCCCTCGTCCTCTGATTACCCTTCATATGGAAGATGTTTTCCACTGGCACCCTGTTTATACCCTTAAGGTGCTTGAAGGTCTCAGTCATGTCCCCCCTCTCCTTCCTCTGTTCCAGGGAGTACATGTTCAGATCTCTCAACCTTTCTTCATAGGATAGGCAGCTTAACCCTTTTACCATCTTTGTCGCTCTCCTCTGAACCCGCTCCAGCCTCCCCACATCCTTTTTGAGGTATGGCCTCCAGAGTTGGACTCCGTACTCCAAATGAGGTCTAACTAGATGGGTGTACAAGGGTACTATGACCTCCTTATTTCTACTTGTGATCCCCCTTCCGATGCATCCCAGCATTCCACTCCCCCTAGCCACTGCCGTCCCGCACTGCCTTTCCACCTTCAGGTCCCCCGATATAGTGATGCCTAGGTCCCTTTCTTGTTCTGTTACCTCCAGATCCCTGCCCCCCATACAATACCCTGCACTCTGATTTCTGTAGCCAAGATGCATGATTCTGCACTTTTCTGTATTGAATGCAGGCTGCCACCTCTTTGGCCATGCCTCAAGCCTCCACAAATCTCTCTGCATTTTTTTTTTAACCCTTCCTGCGTGTCCACCATGCTGTAGATTTTTATATCGTCCGCAAACAGACTCACACCTCCCTCAGGGCGCTCCACTATGTCCCCTACAAATATATTGAATAGTAGGGGCCCCAGCACTGATCCCTGAGGGACCCCCGCTTGTGACCTTGCCCTCTTCGGATGCCACCCTATTTATCATGACCCTCTGCCTCCTGTCCCCCAGCCACCCATTTAACTACCCTCTGCCCCAGCCTCAGGCCTGACATTTTACACAGCAGCCTCTTGTGGGGCACAGAGTCAAACACCTTTCTGAAATCCAAATAAGCTACATCTGCCGCTCTCCCCTGATCTAGTTCCTTGGTGACCCCATCAAAAAACTATCAAATTTGTTTTGACAGGATCTGCCCCTGGTAAAACCATGTTGCCTTGGATTCATCAGGCCACTTTTCTCCAGGTAGCTGGTGATCCTGCCTTTTATTAGTTTCTCCATGAGCTTGCCTACCATTGATGTCAAGCTCACGGGCCTGTAACTTCCCACTTCCTCCCTCCCTCCCTCCTCCCTTATGCAGCAGGACCACATTTGCCTGCCTCCAGTCCACTGGCACCACCCCAGTCTCCAGGGACTGAATAAAGTGCAGTCAATGGTACTGCCAATGTCTCCTTTAGTTCCCTTAACACCCTTGGGTGCACCCCATCCGGCCCCATCGCCTTGTCCACCTTCATGCAGTCTAGTTCCCCCAAAACTTTCTCCACGAGAAAAGGCCTCATCTCCACTTCCCCCTCCCCTGCCATTTCTTTTCCTGCTCTGCTGCCTTCATCTTCTTCCTCCCTATTGAACACTGAGCAAAAATAGTTTATCAGGTCTGCTTTCTCTCTGTCCCCTTTAAGCATCTCCCCCTCATTTGCTTTTAACTGAAGAATCCCCTGCCTAGTCTTCTTTTCACTTACATACTGAAAGAAAGTCTTAACCGCCTTTTTGACTCCTCTAGCTATTCGCTCTTCTGTCTGTGCCTTTGCCCTCCTTACCTCTACCCCGGCTTCTCTCTAGCTCACCTGGTATTTTCCCCAATCCACTTCCGCTTGTGTTTTCTTGAACTTCCTAAAGGCTTTCCTTTTTGTCCTTCCCTTATTTGCTACTTTCCTAGTATACCACAGAAGTTTCCTCCTCCTCTTATTTTTACTTGCTGTCTTGGCACAGATGTCAGTAGCCTCTAGAATAGCTTCTTTTATCCCCCCCACATTGTCTCCACCTCTGTCAGATCCTCCGACCCTTCCAAAGCCCCCTCCACTATTTCCCCCATTTTCCTGAAGTTTGCCCTCTTGAAATCCAGCACCTTCAACCTAGACCAGTGACCCTCTGCAGTGTTCCTTATTCTAAACCTGACCGTGTTGCGGTCACTCGTACCAAGATGTTCCCCACTGATGCATCTCCTACCCTATCGCCGTTTGTCAGGACTAGATCAAGAGTAGCTCCTGCCTGGTTGGCTTCCTGACCAGTTGATTTAGGGCGCCAATCGCTGGGGGTCCAATATTTCCCTGCTGCTGGTTGGAAGCAGCCGAGAAAGTGCTCAGTCTATGTCCGGTGGTTCAGGTCCCCATCAGCACCCCCGCTGCCATTCTCACGAACTCATCAGCCATGCTTCTATCCACCGATTCCTGCTGTGCCGGGGCCTGTAAACCACCCCCATACACACTGTCTCCCTCTTCCCCACCGACAACAAGACCCAGAGTCCTTCGGCCTCTCCCCACTTACCCTGCAATTCTGATGCCCTGATACTCTCCTTTACAGAGTGCAACCCCCGCCCCTCTTTTCCACCCTGTCCCTCCTGAACAATTTGTACCCTGGTATCTCCATTTCCCATCCCTGTTCCTGGTGACACCATGTTTCGTTACCCCACAATGTCAAGGCCCTTCTCCACCATTTTGTTATTAGATCTGGGATCTTTCTGCCAAGACTTCTGACATTTGCACATATGACCCTCCACCCCACCCTTTCCTTCTGTCCTATATATTTTGCCCCTTACCCTCCGGCTGTGTGGGTAGGGCTTGCCCCGCCTCTTGTCACATCAACATTGCTTACCCTGCCCCCCTCCCGGTTTAGTTTAAATGGCAGCATCTGTCGACATAATCATCCAGTGTGCATTTGAGCACTGCTTTCTCCTCCTCCCCATTTAGGTGCAGCCTATCCGGGGCATAGAGGCTCTTGTCACTCCATGTTGAACCCCAATCTTCAATCACACCAACCCCCTTCTGGGCACACCAACCTGCAAGCCAGTTATTGAACTCCTCAATACTTTGCCTCACCTCCGTGCTGGCCCTTGGTACTGGCAGCACCTCAGAGAAAGACAGGGATTTAAAGTCCAAGCTGCTGCAGAACCTAGCCAGTGCAATAAACCTTGCCTGCACCTCCATCACACTGCTCCCTGCAAGGTCATTTGTGCCTAGATGGAAGATCAGATGAGTTTTCTCATCTATTTCCCTCCCCCTCGAGGGGATCCAATGCATAACTTTGGCCGCCTTCATACCTGGAAGGCACTCCACCCATATTTTCTCCCCTCTCTCTCCCCTTCTCCCCCATGTAATACCTTTTATAAGAGTCCCCCACTATTAAGACTCTATCCCCTTTTTCTTCCTGGGTGCCCCTCACTGCTGCTGTTCTCCTCTTTCCCAGTTTTTCCCCATCCTTTCCCTTGCTGTAACCCTATGAATTGCCAGCTGGTGAGCAGTAGGTTATGTGATTTTTGGCCCAGGCACCTGGAGGATAAAGACATCAAAGAGTAACAGGCCGGAGAACTTTCCTTGCAGGCAAAAGGTATTTTATTAAGAGCGATGCAGCGTTCTGCGCAATCTGGTTACATGTTCTCATTACATGTTCTCCTAAAGCTTTAGGCAGTGGGGTATATATACAGTGTGCAAAACAACTTTAGGAAGTTATATGATATTTGTCAGTCTCTGATTGGCTATGTTGGTGTGACCTAATGTCCATATGTTGTGACACTGGTGATTATGGTTTTGCTTGGTCATTGCCTTTATAACAGTTTATCCCCATTTGGTCATACTGCTTCCCCTAGCTTAAAAATGTAATGTTTCTGACGAAGGACTGGTGGGTCCGAAAGCTAGAGCACTTTGTTCTTGTTGTTACATTTATGTTGGTCCATTAAAAGGTATCCAATCATTTGCTTCTGGATTTGCAATTAAGCTGACAATTTTAACTGTCACCACAAGATGGCGACATTGCTCCATTAGGATTATACTGAGACCAAACCAGTATGACTAACGAGCAAAAGTAATCCAGCATGTATCCTAGTACATTTAATAACACTTTGTAATTAAAACGGAATTTACTAGCATGTAGAAACAGGTAATCACAAGCAGACACTACTGCTAGGTCTTTTTTTATGCTTGCCCCTTATTGATTGCATAGCACGAAATATGTTTAGGTCGGACATTTAGTATTATTTGTAGCTCCCCACAACTAATAGAAAACGGAATGACCATTATACATACATGGATTATGCAATTTGAAAGTTTACTTTGTATTTTTAGAAAGTCTTCTGATCTAGATGCCGTCATAACTCCTTATGACCCACTTGGGACGGACTGACTTTGTTTTGGCCGATTTTAGGGTCACATAATCTGTGTGCTGTCACAGCTCCCTGTGGTTTACATATCTCCGAATGACCTTTTTTGTAACTTTAAAAGAGCACAGGCATTATTAGGTTACCCTAACAGTGTGTGTGTGTTTATGTGTATATAATATAAATAAATACCAGAATCTACATGCTGTAAACCCAAAGGGTTAATATTTAATAAAGTACAGCTACTGAGGGGCTGTTTCCACATAATGACTAAGTCTTGGATACATGTTGTTCTTAATTTCGGCCTGTTTGCCGTAGAACAGCATAGTTTGACATATCTCAGTATTTTCCCATAGCTGAGGCATGTGCTGATTGTGCAGTGTGACGTGTACTCTCATGCGCTGCGTTTATGATTAAGGAAGCAACAGTTTGTTCTCTCTTTAAGCTATGTAACAACCTTGAGATTAGAAATGGCTAATTGTACATGGTGTGTCCATCCATCCATCCACTATTATGCTTGCACAAGGACTTGTTTTAGTCGCATACAACAGTACCAGTAAAACAAAACAAGATAGTGATAACACATTTGTGCATAACACGTACATCATAAGCATAGCAGTAATTAAAACATAGTTAATATAATGTTACACTTGCTATCTTCCTCCCCTGAAACTACCTGAGCCCCCCTCCTCCCCCTGCTTGCTTCCTTGGGCCCCTTTCTGGTTCCCTGGTTCCTTTGTGCAGTCCTTTTCCACTTCTGAATCTTTTCGATTTTCCCTGTGCCCATCCTGCTCATCTTCCTGACCCAAATCCTGGTTTTCTGGCTCTTCTATGGTGCTACCCGCCCTTGTGCAGTTAGGCACTGCTTGATCGTCACTGACATCACAAGATCTAAGAATGGCTCTGTTGTAGTATTTATATTGCACGGACTCGGTCATCTATATCTCTGGACTGCTTCCAGCTACAGGTATGCCCAATACCTCAATTAAAAGAACGTTTCATGGGCTTTCAAACGGCGTCTGCCACTGTACATGAATGTGTCCCTTTAAGGCAGTTACAGCATATACGTACACACTTGTTTCATCAGCTCTACGCTACATTACGGCAGTTCCAGCATATCGATACACACCTGCTTAGTTAGGGCAGTTTCAGCATATCTGTACACACCTGTTTCATCAGTTCAGCACTACGTTAATACAGTTACAGCATATACATATACACATACACCTGATAGGTAACACGTATAGGACTGACACCACCTGGTGGCAGATCTCAGAATTCTTTTCTCCAGCAGTACCGACGTGGGACTGCCCAGCCGACATCGGCTCCACCACCGTCACCCAGTATAACGGCAGGAGGCGGTCCCCATGTGCTCCAGTTCTTCTGCTGCGGCAACGCGTTAGTCAGCTCTCGGCTCTGTAGCCAGTTCTTCAGCTTAAAACTGTTACTTCTTTGTCTGGCTTCAGCGATTCTTTGATGTATGTCCTCTTCACCGACCACACACCATAATAAGTGCTCTTGTGGGAAGCAGATCCCTTCCAAGGATGGACATTCAGCCTACCTCTTTGCCTGGGCCCAGACCATGACACCAGCGCCTGTACTCATTGCCAGGCCTTCAACATCCAGACCAGGATTCAGAGACAGAAGTCTCTCCAGGCTTACCTAGCCCAGCAACGTTTGGCCCAAATGCAGCAGAAGTCGTGCTCCGAGAGGGAATCTCGTTCCCCCTCTCCACCCAAGAAACATAGAAAGGAGAAGCGCCACCACGGGGACCGGGACCGCTCTCCCTCCAGACCCAGGTCTTCCAGCTCTCAGTCCGCTGGTCGCTCAGGCTCCTCCGGTCATGAGGCCCAGCTTACCTCCCTTAAGCCTCCCGCCTTAGCTTCTCGCGTCAAAGGGACTTCTCTTCAGCCTATCAAGATCAGGCCTCCAGACTACGGTTCCGCAGCAGCTAAAGGGCCCTCGGACACCAGTTCTGTGGTGGCAGAAAGGCCCTCCGACGCTGGCTCCGCAGTGGCTAAGGGAAAGTCTTCCTCCCAATCAGCCTCGGTCGATCCCCAAGAGTCCAAGCAGACAGTGGGGCACTCTTCTTCCAGGGCTTCATCCCTGCTGCCGAAGCATAAGTCCAATCAGCATCCATCCACAGATTCTGACCGCCTCTCGGACAAAGCCCCACAAGTCTTTGGATAGGCCGGCAAAAGCCTTTTGGCGCTACGACTGTCCCCACCCTTCTCCTATCAAGGGACCTCCATTGGACGAGGCTTCTGGCCTGACGCCAGAGAAGTGTCTTTCTGTTCCTCCTCCGGTGCCAGATAAGCCGCCCACCATACCACGGCCGTTGTCGGTCCCCCGACGTCTCTCCTAGGGACCATACTCCGGTCCATCCAGTGCCGGAAACCGATGACGGTACCACAGAGGTACCACCGACGTCGCCGATAAGACCAACATCGGATCCAACTAATGCCGGTTCAGGAGAAGGCTGACCGATGTCTCCTCCAAAACCTGAGTCATCAAGGCTGGACATGTCTCAGGTTAAAGAACTTTTCACCTATTGGTGGGAGACTGTTAAGCAGGATTTGGTGTCTCCTTCTGCTCTTACGCCTCCTTCTGTCACCCCTGATCAGATGTTCAGGTCACCCCTGTTCCTTCTGGGAATGAGGAGGATAAAACCCCCACTAGCCCCAGGAAGCACAAAACTAAGCGCAGGAAGACCAGATTTCCTTCCTCCTCCTCCTCCTGCTCTCCTTCACCTAGAAGACCCAGACATAGGAAAAGGAGATGACATTCCTCCTCCTCTTCTCCTCCAGAGGCCTGTGGAGAATCAGAGCCTTCCTACTTGGATTCTGACCCTGGTTCACTTCCTGGAAACACAGAGGACCAGCCAAAATCTCCACCCGATTACTCCAGCTTTATGGAGGTCATGAGGTCTGGAGAACATGGGATGGGATATAGAGGCCCTGGACCCCGGACGCTTGCATCTGGCAAAGTATTTGCACCAGAAGGACCCCAAGCCGGTGGTTATCCCTCCATTAGTGGATACCTTCCAAGACGTCACCCTTGCCACTTGGAAGTATCCACACGCTTCCTCGCGGTGTCCAAAAAGGCAAGTCATTTGTACCGGGCCCCCCAAGGATCACTCTTACTTAGCCGAACATCCCACAGCTAATTCCATGGTTATATCGGCTGCACACAATCGTTTGCAGAGGCCGAAGCATCTAAGTACCCAGCTGCCAGACAGGGAGTCTAATCAGCTGGATTCTTTAGGGCATAGGGTGTACTTGTCTGCCACCTGCAGCATACGTAGCCTCGAGTTTTTGGCGCACATGGTCCAGTTCCAGAACGCCCTTTGGGACCAAGGACTGGACATCTTGCAAGGCATGGCTGACTGCACTCAAAAGGCAGAGCTTGCAAAGCTTTTGCAGATGGGCTCAGATATGGGTACTCATGTCCTCCGAGCAGCGCATGACTCTGCAGACACCTCAGCGAGGGCAGCTGCAACCGGAATTTGTCTTCGGTGCCATTCCTGGCTTCGGGTCTCAGGGTTCGACCCAGAGATTCAAACTTCCCTTCTGGACGCCCCTTTCAGAAGCTCTGTGCTCTTCGGTGAAGACACAGAGAAGGTCATTGTTAAACTGCAGGACTCCGGAAGGGCCGTCCGTTCCATGCAGTCTATGTACTGCCTAAAATGGGAGCGTTTTCGCCGGCCCCCCATTTTCATGGTAGAGGGACATCAGCCTCAGCAGCCCCGTATTCAGTCTCGCATGCAGCAGGGAGGCTTTGATCAAAGAGGTGGGTCCAGAGGTGCTGTCTCGCCCTCCTCTAGTCAGGCTAGACCTTCTGCTGCCGCCCTCCCTCCCCCTCCTTCAACCTGACTATCTGAGTGACCCCCTCTCCCTAACCTGTCCTCAGGAGAGCCGGTGGGAGGTCATTTTTCTCTTTATGCCCAGGCCTGGAGAGAAGTGACCTCCGACCAGTGGGTTCTCGACCTCGTGGAGTTCGGGCACTCCATAGAGTTCGAGTCTTTACCCCCGGACAGACCACCGCCCCCATCTCACTACCCAAGAGACCACACGGCTCCTGTCAGACAGGAGAGCCAGTCTCTCCTGGCCAAGGACACCATACAATGTGTCCCGGAGGCAGAGGTAGACTCTGGTTTTTACTCCCGTGTCTTCCTGGTTCGCAAGAAGTTGGGGGACCTGAGGCCCATCCCGGATCTCAGCGACCTCAACTGGTGGGTCTCCTATCTGAGATTCCGCATGGTATCGCTTCTGAATCTCCTCCCTTTCCCTTCCTTGTCCATGGGGATTGGATGGTGTCCATGACATGCAGGATGCATATCTGCACATTCCCAACTGCCAACATCATTGGAGATTCCTGAGATTCAGGTTTGAAGGTTGGTCCTACCAGTTCAAGGTCCTTCCTTTCGGCCTTTCCTCTGCCCCCAGGGTCTTCACAAAATGCCTTGTCGTCATCACAGCGGCACTGTGCAGAAACGGACATTTCCTGTTCCCCTATCTAGACAATTGGCTTCTGCTGGCCTCGTCCAGGTCTCATCTCTGGGAGACCATCCTGGACACACTCTTCCTCTGTCGGCGCCTGGGGATCGCAGTGAACCCAGAAAAGTCACAGTTCCTTCGATCCCAGTGTCTACAATTTATAGGAGCCCTACTGGATACCTCCTTGGGGAAGGCCTTCCTACCTTCTGACAGAGCAGAGTGCCTCAGGGCACTAGCAATCCAAACTTGTTCAGCATCTGTCATCCCCGCCAGATCCATCCTTTGGCTTCTGGGACACATGGCGGCCACCATAGTTTCGGTCCCCTTCGCCAGGCTACGCATGTGTACCATTCAGTGGATGCTTCGCGTCCAGTGAGACCAAACGAGGGGTGATTTGGGTTTGCCCATCCGAATCACAGAACCAATTAATCGGGAACTCTGCTGGTTGGGGTCCCCTCAGAATCTCTGCAGAGGCCTCCCCTTCCAGCCAGGTACACCTACCCAGACTCTCACTACAGATGCATCTGGGACAGGTTGGGGGGCTCATCTGGGGAGTCACAGGGCTCAAGGACTGTGGTCTCTGTTAGAGGAGAACCTGCATATCAATGTGCTCGAGCTAAGAGGTGTCCTGTACTCTCTACAGGCACTGACTCCATTCCTACTGCCTGGTCACCTTCGTGTTCAGATGGACAACACCTCTGTGGTGTTCTACATCAACAAGCAGGGAGCTACACACTCTTAACCCCTTTGTCGGGAAGCCATGAGAGTGTGGGACTGGGTGATGGCGCATCAGCTCAGTCTATCGTCAGTCCACGTTCCAGGTTCTCTGAACATGGCTGCAGACACTCTCAGCCGGGCCAAACCATTAACTCACGAGTGGTCCCTGTTACAGTCGGTAGCAGACATCCTGTTCGCCAGATGGGGATGCCAGAGTTGGACCTTTTTGCATCTCAGTGCAACACAGAACTGCCCAATTTCTGCTCGCTTGGTCCCGAGCCTGGAGCTTTGTGGTAAGATGCATTGTTCCTATCCTGGAAAGGGAGGTTCCTTTATGCATTTCCTCCATTCCCCCTCTTGCAGCGGATTTTACTCAGAGCCTAATCAGAGAGGGTGATCATGATCCTGATGGCCCCTTTGTGGCTCAGACAGATTTGGGTCCCACTGCTCAGGCGTCTGACAGTGGAGCCTCCGTAGCCCCGTCCACTTTCGGGTCAGCTACTCTCACAGCAACAGGGAGCTTTGATCCATCCCAACTTACTCTCACTCCACCTGCATGCTTGGCTCCTCAGGACCTAGCGAAGCTCAGATTTGGAGTATCGGACGAAGTAGCTCAAATCTTGGTTGAGGCACGGAAGCCCACTACCAGGGCCACTTATGCCATGAAATGGAAACGCTTTTGTCTATGGGCCACAGCCAGGAGTTTGGACTCTCTGGTCTGTCCGGTCAAGTCTATCTTACAATACCTGTTATCCCTTTGAGAGTCAGGTCTCAGTTACTCCTCCATAAAAGTACACCTGGCCGCTGTTTCTGTCCATCATCACTGTGTCCATGACAGAACAGTGGCTCAATTGGAGGTAGTTAAAACCTTCCTTAAGGGGATCCTTCATCTCCGTCCCCCTGTTCGGGATCCTGTTCCTCCTTGGGATTTACTGTTTGTTCTGGAAGGCTTACACTCCCCATTTGAACCGCCTTGAGTTGTGTGAACTTCATTACCTCTCCTGGAAGATATTGCTTTTGTTAGCAGACATCTCGCTACGCATTTCTGAGCTTCGTGTTTTGATGTGTAGAGAACCTTTCCTGATTTTGCATAAGGATAGGGTGGATTTCCGCACCAATCCAAAATTCCTTAGTAAGGTAGTCTCGGAGCTTACTCTTAATCAGTCGGTTCAGCTTCCGGTTTATTACCTGGCACACTCCAACAGGGGTGAGGCGCTTCTGCACACCTTAGATGTGCATAGAGCTTTGAGCTGTTACCTGTCCAGAACTAAGGAAGCCAGGCAGTCTGATCAGCTTTTTGTGTCCTTTGCGGACAGGTCCTTAGGATGCCCGGTTACCAAACAAATGCTTTCGTGTTGGTTGGTCAACTGCATATCCTTCTGTTATGAGAAGGGTGAGAAAACCCTTCCGGGTGCGGTTAGCGTGCATTCTACCAGAGCGGTTGCTACTTCTTTTGCAACACTCAAGAGAGTGTCGGCGACTGACATTTGTGCTGCCGCCACTTGACACTCTGTTCACACGTTCATCAGGCACTACAGCCTGGATATAGTTTCCAGGCATCGAGCAGGTGTTGGCCTTGCGGTTCTCCAGGGCCTTATCTCATGAGAGGTCTCTCTCCCAATGTGTGTCTGCCTCTCCTTTCCCCCTCCCAAGGGTTGTCTTAAGCTTTATACTGCTTGGGGAGCGTGTCTGTATGTTTACTTCCCCTTCCCAAGGGTTGACTTTAGTTTTATACTGCTTGGGAATGAGTCCTTTATGTGTTACCTGCTGCAAGAGCTTCCTCTCAGTAAGATAGGTACAGTTACGTAAGAACTTACCGTAACAGTAGATCTTCGAGAGAAGCTCTTGCAGCAGGTATGATTTTCCCTCCCTTCCTCCTTCCCCAGGAGTAAGTCTCTGCTCTGATCCAACTTTCATTCTTTTAGTTACAGGCTTTGTGTTTCCCCTTGTTTGTTTTGTGGAGTTGTTTGATACACAGCTAATTGTTTTTGGCCTGTCATTGGCATACAAGAACTGGAGCACGTGGGGACCACCTCCTGCCTTTATACTGGGTGATGTAGGGGTGGAGCTGACGTCGGGTGGGCGGTCCCACGTTGGTACTGCTGGAGAAGAGAATTGCCGAGATCTGCCACCAGGTGGTGTGAGTCCTATATGTGTTACCTGCTGCAAGAGCTTCTCTCCAAGATCTACTGTTACGATAAGTTCTTACGTAACTGTACTTTTCATCAACTCAGCGCTACGTTAAGGCAGTTCCAGCATATCCATACACACCTGCTTCATCAACTCTGCACTACGTTAGGGAAGTTCCAGCATAATCTTACACACCCGTCTCATCAACTCAGCGCTATATTAGGGCAGTGCCAGCATACACCTGCTTCATCAACTTAGCGCTATGTTAGGGCAGTTCCAGCATAACCGTACACACCTGTTTCATCAGCTCAGCGCTACATTAAGGCAGTTCTAGCATATCCATACACACCTTTTTCATCAACTTAGTGCTACATTGGGGCAGATCTTACTTTGAGGGGGCTCTTGCGGCAGGGGACTACGGTAGCACTAAGCTGTCAGGCGCTAAGACCACATGGAAAACTTCTAGCCAATAGTCTACAGCGGGGGACTGCCCCTGATGTTGGCATGCCGACGTCCGCCTGTGGTATGAAAGGGGTGGTCCCCCAGCCCAACCTCAGTTCTTTTCCCGCCATCGACACGTGCTTATCGGACCTTCATGGATGCCTGCTTTAGTGACCACCATTTTGCTCATGCTTTACCCGTGATTTTCTTTCTTTTCGTTATAAAATGCATTGTTTTTCAGTGTTTCTTTACTCTTGTGCATGTCTTCTTCTCCAGCTTAATCTTCTTTCCATATTGCTTTTTTCGTGTTTTTTTTTTTCTGTTTTCTCCCCGTACACCCCCCTCACGTGAACATACCTGTGTGAATGCAAGCGCACATCATATCTCCATGCCTCTGTGTCTCACAGCCTCCGGTGCTGCCCTCCGGCCTTCACAGAAGGGGAGAGCAGTCCATCGGACGTTCGATCCTCTCCCTCCCATGCCACCACCAGCATCCCGAGGTCGCTCCCAACCCCGGGTCACCGGCATGGCATAAGGTGTGGGGTCCAGCACCTCAAACCTCAGTGCCACCGGGCCGGTGATCCAACTTAGTTTTCCGACCAGCACATGAAGTGTGCTTACAGCAAACAGCTTCATTCCAAGGACGGCCACTCTTCTTGCTTGCTCTGCTTAGGCCCTGACCATGATACCGAGGCCTGCCAGCACTGCTAGGACTTCACAACCAGGCCACATGGAGACGTCATCTGAAGTCCCTCCAGGGCTTCTTGCTGCAGCAGAAGTTAGCCGCGATGGAGAAGGAGCTTTAGGGCAAAAATTCCTCCTCTTCCCTGGCCTCAAGGGCAGCGACTTCTTCCCCTGCCCAGAAGGAGAACAAGTTCACTGAGAAGCACAATCACTGGGACAAACCAAGGGACTGTCCCCAGTCAGCTTTCCGCTCTCGGTCACCGCATCGGTCGGTGGCCACCTCTCCCGCGAGAGGTCGGGCCCTTCTCCTTCGGCAACCCTTACCCCTTCGGGGCTGCCAGTTTCTCAGCCGCCAGCCCTTATTTCAGTCTTGTGCGGTGGCTCCAGGGGGCATCGGGCTTCATCCCCTGCCTCCCAGCCCCTGTGATGCTTTGGCCCTTACTTCCAGTGGGCCCTCAGCCAGGTCGCGTTCTCCTCACATGCAATGACTCTGCCTCTGTCGGGAGCTAGCTCCCCTGTACAGATGCCTGCTTCCCCTTCGGGGCTGGTGGCACCTGTCTCGCCAGACCGGCATCAGCCTTCACCTGTCCAGCCAATGCCTGCTTTACCAGTATCAGCCCCGACAAAGCCCCAGCCATTGACGCCTCAGCCAACTCCAGCAGGCCTTTCAGGCAATCCCCAGCCAACGCCTGAGGAACCGCTGTCCAGATTCCTGACACCTCAGGGACCGATGCTAGGGAACCCCACGCGTCATTGGCCGATGCCTGGTTACCCAGCACCTCGTGGACCAACCCCAGGGTACTTGAGGCTCCAGGGACCAATGCCAGGTTACTTGACGCCTGGGTACCCAGTGCCGCCTCCTCAGTATCCTTACCCACCTTATAATCCACCTCCTCCAGTGGACTGTAATGCACTTTGCTCAGCCTGGTGGGCCTTTATGAAAAATAAAGATACCTCCAGGAGACCCCCCCAACTCCATCTCCTCAGGACCCTCCTCCTCAGGACTTTGTCTGTGCAGGTCCTAGCCACCCCTGATCTCTAGGACCCTCTCCTGGTCGTATGGATCAAGCGCAAGGAGGAATGTCACCCTCCAACCAGTCCCAGAAAGTGACCCATCTGGCAGGGATTCCTCTTCTGAGGACTCTGAAGATATTAGGGGGCCGTCTGACGAGCCTGAAACCCCCAAAGAAACTCCTAGGTCCCCCCCTGACGATCCTACCTTTTAGGATGTCATGAGGCATATTCATTCCCTCATGGGGTGGGAGACTGAAGAACTAGACCCCGAACACTGCCGTCTGGCAGTCTGTCTTCGTAGAAATTAGACTCTCCCATTAGTGGTGCCACCCCTTATCAAGTCAAACGAGGATGTCACCAAGGCCACCTGGACCCACTCCTCCTCCACTCCGGCCTTGGCTAAGAAGGCTGACCGCCTTTATCTTGCTCCTATCGGCAAACCCTGCTTGGGAGAGCAACCGAAGGTGGACTCAGTGGTCATGAATGTAACATATGACTGCACCAAGAAACCTAGGCACCTCAGCACTCACCCTTCTGATAAGGAATTTCACCAAGTCGACCAATTAGGCAAGCAGGCCTATGCTGTGGCCACTCTTGCTATTCGGACTCAGAATTACCTGGCTCATATGGTGCAGTATCAAAACACCTTATGGAACAAGGCCTTAGACCTCGTTCAGGCCCTTCCCGAGGACCCCACAAAGACCCAGCTTGTCCAGCTCCTACAGTCGGGCTCAGACATGGGCAACCGTGTTCTTAGAGCTGCTTATGACATGGTGGATGCAGGCAGATGAGTAGCAGCGACAGGAGTCTGCATCTGCCGTCACTCCTGGCTCAGGGTATCGGGTTTTGCACCCGATGTGCAGGCGAAAATTCTGGTTGCTCCCTTTCGGGGCTCTGTCCTTTTTGGGGGGGATGCCCATGACATTATTTCTCACCTTCAAGAATCTGGCAAAGCCTTGAGATCAGTACAGTCCATGTACCGTTCTCAACCCAGGTCCAACCAACGGCAGTCCTTTCACCGGACTCCTAGGACTCCTAGGCTGCAGTCCAAGGTCCAGCAGCCCAGAGGTGACTTCAAGCACAAGGCTTCCACCCAGTGGGCTGGAGCTTCCGCCCCTAGGGCCTCCAGAGCATCCCCAGCCACTCTGCCCACCCCTGATATTACCGCCTTGCCTGCCCCCTCCCCTGGCAGAGGCCTTGGGGGAGGTGGTGGCAGGTTGCTTTTCCCTGTACCTTGACAGGTGACACACTGTAGCTTCAGACCAATGGGAACTTCAGATTGTGGAAAGTAGGCACACCCTGGAATTTCTAGAGGTCCCTCCAGACAGCACTCCCTTGCATTCCCATTACTGTCAGGCCCATGTCACTCTCATCAAGGATGAGATTCCAGCGCTACTGCACAAAAAGGCCATAGAGCCCATCCCCCCGGCACAAAGACGGAAGAGGTTCTACTCTTATTTCTTTCTAGTCCCCAAGAAGACAGTGGACTTGAGACCTATTCTCGATCTCAGCTGCCTGAACCTTTACATAGAATACAAACATTTCAGTATGGTCACACTCCAAGGGTTACTGCCCCTCCTTCACCAGGGGGACTGGCTCTGTTCACTGGACATGCAGGATACATGTCTCCATATCCTGGTTTTCCCGCCCCACCATCGGTTCCTCCGCTTTTGTTTTCAGGGGGGACCATTTCCAGTTTTGGGCCCTTCCCTTTGGCCTTTCCTCAGTTCCCTAAGTTTTTACCAAGTGGTGACTGGGGCCCCTGAGGAGACAAGGACATTCTGTCTTCCTTTACTTGGATGATTGACTGTTGACAGCCCCCTCCAGGACTCAGTTGATTCAGATCCTGGATACCACCTTTCGGTTGTTCTAGACTCTGAGGGTTACTCTAAACCTTCCCAAGTCTTGTCTCCAGGAGAACCAGCACCTACAGCACATAGGAGCGGTCCTAGATTCATCGCAGGGCAAAGCCTTCCTGCTACAGACAGAGCAGAACATTAGATGGCACAGGTCCAGCTGTTTTCCTCCTCCCATCAGGTTCCAGCCAGGTCTTTCCTGCGGCTCCTAGGACACATGGCGGCGGCTATAGCCTCGGTTCCTCTAGCCTGCCTGCACATGAGAGTGCCACAGTGGACTCTTTGAGTCCAGTGGGACCAGCATACAGATGACCTAGATCAAACAATTGATCAGACTTTCTGACAGCGAGTGCGGTCCAGATAGTACCTGAGCACCCAGTGGACATCCAGAGTATGAAGTAAGGCCTCCCCTTGATTAGAATATTTAGGAGAATAAATAGGCAGGTGGGTGGATTGATTCACCGTAAATTCAGACACCACCTTAGGCAGAAACGTAGGACTGATTCACAAAGACATTCTGTCTGTGAAAAACTAAATAAGGCTCTTTACACATCAGAGCCTGTAGCTCAGCAATCCTCCAAGCAGAAGTACTGGCAACTAAAAATAATGATTTCCATGAAAGAAAGCGTAGCTTGCAGCTTGCGACTGGTTCAAAAGGAGGTAAAGTAAGTTTTTCCAAAATAAATAATAGGTCCCATGGCAGAACAGGGTCCCTAATGGGAGGTTTCAGATGTAACATACCCTGCAAGAAAGTGCAGGACAGATCCAGCTGGGCAACAGCTTTGCACTCAATAGGGGCATGGTATGCAGAGATGGTGGAAAGGTGCACCTTACGCGAGGAGTAACCCAGACCTGAGTCCAAGAGGGAAAGGAGGTACTCAAGAATGAAACTCACCAGACAGGTGAAGGATCCAAGTGCCGAGCAGTGGCCCAAATGGAAAAGCGCTTCCACTTCAAGGCATAAGTGGCTCTGGTGGAAGGCTACCTGGCAGCCACTAAGACATCTGCCACCCGGGAGGAAACTTTGAAGCGGGCAACAGCCAAGTCTGTAGGAACCACACATGAAGATGCCGCGACTTGAGGTCTGGATGGACCAGAGTGCCCTGCTCCTGGGAGAGCAAGTCGGAGCACAAGGGCAAGAAGAGTGGAGACTCCACTGCAAGTTGTTGCAGTAGTGAACTGATGTGGCCAGTAGGGAGTTATGAGGATCATCTCCGTCCCCTCTGACTGTAGCTTGAGGAGAACCCTCTGCAGAAGTGGGCAGGGAGGGAAGGTGTACAGAAACCTCCCTGTCCAAGAGAGGGACAATGCGCCGTGCCAGAAAACACCAGGCCCTGAATCGAGTGAGCAGAAATCGGGTAGTTTTGTGTTGAGTGGGGATGCAAAAAGGTCCAGCTCTGGACTGCCCCACTTGCTGAAAAGGTCCCCAACCATGGAGGACAGAAGCTCCCATTTATGAGCCTTCGACCTGGACCTGCTTAGGCTGTCGGCCAGGAGGTTTTGGACAACTGGAATGTGAAGTTTCAGGTAGTGCCGTATGGTCCAGCACCAGACTCTCATGGTCCCTCTGCAAAGAGGGTAAGAATGAGTCCCTCCTTGCTTGTTGATATAGTAGACTACAGACATGTTGTCTGTCTGTATCAAGAGAGGGCCTGGAGGAAGGCGAGTCTGGAAGGCCTGCATAGCATAAATGACTGCCCACATCTCCAGAACACTGATGTGGTGATGTTGTTCACACTCCAACCAAATCCCAGAGTCTGATGACAGGCCAAACGGACAGCCCAGGCCCGAGGCATCCAGCGTAAGAAGATGTTGCGGGGATTCTGCCTTGAAAGGAACCCCCATGAGGAGACTGGAGGGGGTTCTTCCACCATTCCAGGGTCTGCCTCTCTGGACTGGAGACCAGAACTGGCTGTTTTGTTTGCCCTAGAAGAGGTGTGACTCCTGTTTCCAAACAGTGTTTGTCTAAGTGGATTGTATTGTTTACTGCTATCGCAAGTACGACAAGCCTTTACCGGGACGGGTTAAAGGCCATTCTACCAGAGGCATGGCTGCCTCAGTTGCCCTTTTCAGGAATATGTCCACTGCAGACATTTATGCAGCCGCCACTTGGAGTTCTGTCCATACTTTTGTCAGGCATTACAGTTTGGACATTGCCTCTAAGCGTAGGGCCAGCTTTGGACTTGCAGTCCTTCAGGGCCTTCTTTCCTAAATACCCAGTGTGTGTTTTCTTCCTCCTCCCTGCTGACCAGGTCAGTTCCAATACTGCTTGGGACTCGGTCCTACCGATGTTGCCTGCTGCAAGAGCCCCTTCGAAGTAAGATGGTACGTTACATAAGAACTTAACCATAACAGTAGATCTTTGAGAGGAGCTCTTGAAGCAGGTGCTGCTTTCCCTCCCTCCTACTCCGATTGCTGCTTTTTCTTCTCGGCTAATACGCTTTCCTCATCTCGGTTCTCCTTTCTCTGGACATGCTGGGGGACCGCCCGTTTTATACCATAGGCAGATGTCAGCATGCTGACATCGTGGGCAGTTCCCCGCTGTAGACTGCTAGCTAGAAGTTTTCCATGTGGTCCTAGCACCTGACGGCTTAGTCCTACTGGTGTTGCCTTCTGCAAGAACTCCTCTCGAAGATCTACTGTTACTGTAAGTTCTCGGGTAACTAAACTTTCCAGCATAACCATACACACCTGTTTCATTAACTCAGTGCTACGTTACGGCAGTTCTAGCATAACCGTACACACCTGTTTCATCAACTCAGTGCAACGATAAGGAAGTTCCAGCATATCTGTATACACCTCTTTCATCAGCTCAGTGCTACATCAAGACAGTTTCAGTATATCCGTACACACCTGTTTCATCAGCTCAGTGCTACGTTAAGATGGTTCCAGTATATCCATACACAGCTGTTTCATCAGCTCAGTGCTATGTTAAGGCAGTTCCAGCATAACTGTACACACCTGTTTTATTAGCTCAGTGCTGTGCTTAGGCAGTTCCTGCATATTCATACAAACCGGTTTCATCAGCCCAGCACTATGTTAGAGCAGTTCCAGCATATCCATTCACACCTGTTTCATCAACTCAGTGCTTCGTTAAGGCAGTTCAAGCATATCCATACACATCTGTTTCATTAATTCAGCGCTATATTAAGGCGGTTTCAGCTTATCTGTATACACCTGTTTCATCAGCTCAGCACTATGTTAAGGCAGTTCCAGCATATCCATACACACCTCTTTCAACAGCTCAGCACTACGTTAGGCAGTTCCAGCGAATCCGTACACACCTGTTTCAACAACTCAGCACTACGTTGAGGCAGTTCCAGCATATCCATACACACCTGTTTCATCAATTAAGTGCTAACTAAGGCAGTTGCAGCATATCTGTACACACCAGTTTCATCAGCTCAGCACTATGTTTGGGCAGGTACAGCATATCCGTACATACCTGTTTCATCAACTCAGAGTTACATTAAGGCAGTTACAGCATATCTGTCCTCGCCTGTTCCAACTGCCCAGCATTACATTAAGGCATTTTCAACATAATTGTACACACTTGTAGTTTTTTTATTTTTGAATTGAATGATCTTGAATGCAGAGTTGGGTCTCTGAATTTGTGGGACCAAAGAAGCCTGAAATGTGTTTGACAGCTTCAGCATCAACATGAAAGGCTTAATGACCTCAACTTTATTTATGTATCTATGATCTTTCACCAAGAGGGCAATGTTCATCTTTAATTTTATCTTGGATTTCTTAGGCTGCAACTAGAAACTGATTTAAAAATCGAAAAGGAATGGAGATGCGCGTTACAGAACAATCTACAAAAGGAGGCAGAGACGATTTCTCAACTCCGAGCAGAGCTTGCACAAGTAAACCAGTTAAAAAAGGTAAATACTTTGAGATAACTAATCTGTGTCCTTGCATGCCTTGTTCCTGATCAGTTTTTGTTTCATATTTCTGCTTTGGCAAGTAAATGATTCTTCTGTGAGCCTGGATGCAGCTCACTGTACACACTTTGGCAGTTTCTTGGAACAGGCTGATCTGTTGGATGTCTTCAAGCTGAGCTCCTCCCACCACTTAGGTGGTATATCCCCTGGTTCCACCCCATGATGTCAGATCTTTCTTTCCACTGGAAGGGACAGGTCTCCTCCTTCGCAGCTCTGCAGCGTTTGAGGGAATCCATATTCAGGCACTTTTTCAAGATGAATTCTTTGACTGAATTAAGTAATTTCTTCGATATCCTTGTCTCTGTCTTCTCAATAACAGTTGATGGTGGAGGATTGGAACTGACCTGGATTCAAATTTTGTGTGCCATGCCAGCAGAAAATGTTGATCTTTGACTCCCAGGTCTCGTGTCTGTATTGCTTAAGCATGCAGCAGGATGAGGAAGGTTGCGGCCTTTGCCAGACGATTCTTCTAAATTTGATCGAGGACTGGAAGGCAAGGTCCTTGGAGCAGGACGAACCTAAGGACTGCAAGAAGACCTCCACGACTGGTGGTTTGGCTTTGCAGCTTGCAGCCCTTGAGGAGGAAGTGGCTGCAGCCACGGTGAGTTCCAGGTCGGTCTTTGTGCTGCTGCCAGTTGGGGCCAGATTGGAGGGTATTCTTCTGAAGATTTTTGGGAAATGTGTCAGATCCTCAAGACCTTCAGGGAGAACTCATCCCAGCAGTGGAAGAAACACAAATGCTGCTTGCACAGGTCATGGGATTGGGGGTGAACACCTTCCTCCTGGTCCCTTGACTCCCCACACCGCTCGATTCTTGTTGAGCTCCCGACAAGGGGCAGAGCAAGAGCTCTTCAGTATCCCTTCAGGCTTGTTGCCCTTGACACAGGCTGTCGAGGTAATCTTCAAGCCTTTTGACTGGTTGTTGGAGAAGCTCAACAAAAAGTCAATCTCTCAGACTCTGGTGCTCCCAGTCCTTACTCAAGAGGATGTGGCCCAGTCAGTGTCCCCAGCTTGGTCACCGTGGGACCAATCTCAGACAGTCTTAATGCCTCTGAAACCTCTGTTCTTACATGTAGTGAGGCATGTGGTCTGCAATGACTCTCTGCAGGACCTATCTCTCTGTTGGCTCCCAGGTCGACAGTCCAGATTGAGGTGCTTGATCTCACTCAACTGGGAGGTGCCACCATAAACCCTTCTTGAGGGAGAGGAGGCACTGGTGCAAGATGCATCAGTGTTTTGAGGAGCTCCTCTGGCAGCAGTTGACTGTTGTGGGGTGGGGTAGGGTTCTACCTGCTGGACCGTTGATCTCTTGGCATCCACCAGTGGTGCCCATGCCAGTCCACTCCACGCAGATGTCATCCAGCATCTGGTTCTCCACCACTAAGTGTGGAGCCCCCACCACTGCAGTTTGTGGTGGGTACCCCTATAAAGGACTCCCATGCTGCTGCCCGCTTGCCTGGTCGGTTATTAGTGGAGATCACCCAGTCAGAAGACAGCAGGGTAGTTCATGATGGTAAATGGTCAAGGGCTATTTTGGAGGAGTCCTTGGATGACTCCGATGGGTCATCAGTGCTTTCTTTGTGGACTTACATGTTTGACTGCAGCATGGTTGAGGACTTGACTACGACCTTGGCTGTTGTCATTTGGGGCTTTACTGTGCTTCTTGTCAAGTCCATGCATGTGCTCACTGACATCTTGGACAAGGAAGAATCTTCAGGGGTTGCCTTTCCCGTGGCTGGGGCTATTTTGGGACCAGTCTTGGGGCTTTGGCAGTGTCCAGCTTCCTGCCCGGCACCCTCCACCCATGTGGTCTGCAAGTATGTGAACCTTACCTGGTCCCTTTTGGGGTTCTCTATTCACCCTTCGGCCAAAGGGCTGGTTTTGGACTAGAGGACATGGACAAGCCTCTGGACCAAGAGTCAAAAAGATTGACCATGTAGGAGTAAAAAGCATATGCTGCTGCATCCTTGCATCTCTGTCAGACAAGCTACGCTGTGGTGATAGCCAGCTTTGGCCACCTCCTATTGGGAGAAGTGGATGATGTCCTCACTCACCTTCCTGCTGATTGTCAGCTACCAGAGAAGTTGGTCAGAGATAAGGGTCAGTCGCTGGCTAAGCATCCGCTGCAGACAGCTCTGTATATGGGTGACTCCTGTGCCCGTGCCATGGCAGCATTCATCACGATGTGTCACAGGGCCAACCTGTGGCTTTCCACCTTCTTCTCACCAGATAACCAACAGAAGTGGGCTGATGTCCCTTTCCTGGGCACCAGCTTTTTTGGCCCTGGGGTGGAGGGGCATCTCACTGGGATTGGTAAGTTCCGTACCGCTCTTGATTCTGTGACATCATCCCAGAAGGATCTGAAAGCACAGAAACCTAAGAAAAAGACCTTCCAGTACAGATCCTTTCAGCCACAGTCATCTCAGCAGCAGCTTCAGTAGGGACAGTATCAGCACTTGCGCCTTAAGTCTAGGTTCAGTGGCCAATGGCCGAAAAGAGGTGTGGGCAGGGGTAAGTGGTACCTCTCTGGCCCCAGTAGCTAGTGCCCCCTCCAAAGCTGCCCAGTGACTGGCCAGGGGGTGTCATCCTCCCGCCTGTCCAGTCCCTGACGCAGCTCCTAATGGGGGTCAGATGCGCCACTTCGGGCCACAAAAGTCTGCAGTTATTTCAGACTTGTGGGTATTAGAAGTGGTAGGGAGAGGGTTGCCTCTGGATTTTGAGGCTCTCCGTCCTTACTGACTCCATGCTTCTCGGGAGTCCAGGGTGTCACAGGACACGCTGTCCACCCTAAGGGAGGTCATAGCTCAGCTCCTTGCCAGAGGAGCCATAGCCCATGTCCCACACACCTTGGCAAGCCAGGGGTACATCTTCAGGTACTTTCTGGTCCTGAAACGGATGGAGAGTGGCATGCCATACTGGATCTGCATAGTCTGAATCAGTTCATGTGGAAACTCAAGTTCCAGATACTCGCTTTGAACCAGAGTATACCATCCGTTGAGCAGGGCATGTGGTTCTGATCCCTGGATCTCCAGGACGCGGTCTTCTACATCCTAGTCTTTCTGTCCCACTGGTGGTACCTTCGGTTCTGCACAGAGGGAGTTCAGTACCAGTTCTGGGTCATGCCCTTAGGTCTCTTTGTCTGTGTCTAGGTCTTCACCAAATGTATGTCAGTGGTGGCAGCTTTCCTGAGGTGCAAGGGTGTCCAGGTGCATCCCTACCTGGATGATTGGCTGATAGCCAGGTCATCCAAGGAGGCCGCCAAGTAGTCCAGAGATCTGACCTTCCAGACCTGCAGAAATTTGGGCCTCTTGGGCAGCCTGGACAATTTCAAACTGGTCCCCTCGCAGGTGATCAAGTTTGTCGGGGCAGAACTAGAATCCCTGCACAGCAAGCTCCATCTCCCCACAGACTAGGCTCAGGATCTTATCTCCTCTGCCTTATAATTTCAGGTTGAGCTCTCGCGCCCTGCCCAGGATTACATGAGACTGCTGTTGTACATGGCATCCTCCATCAGCGTGGTTAACTGGACCCACTGGCAAATGCACCATCTGCAGTGGGAGCTGGTCCACCAATCATCCCAGCGCCTAGGTCACCTGGACCAGCCAGTTGTTGTGACCCAGCTGATTTGGTGGCTTGACCCACAACATCTGGGGAAAGGAATCCTATTTGTTTGCACAGAACAGACCGTCATGCTCATGATAGATGCATCTCTGGTGGGGTGAGAAGCATACTAGGAGACCACACGGCCCACAGGTTTAGATCACCCTGGGAGTTCCATCACCACATCAACCTGCTAGAGCTCCGTGGAGTATGTCTGGCTTTGACAGAATTCACTCCTCTAGTCAGGGGTCAGGTCATACAGGTCCAGACAGACAACACTACAACCATGTTGTATCTGAACAGGCAGGTCGGAAGTCATGTCTTTCCCCTGTGTCGGGAAACTCCCCTCACCTGGGCAAATAGTGCACAGCCTGGGTGCAGATCTCCTTGCGATCCATGTTGTGGGAGTTCACAGTCAACTGCCAGATGCCCTCGACCGGGTGGGACAGACGTGGCATGCGTGGTTCCTGCATCAGGAGGTGGTGAACCACCTGTTCTTCCTGTAGGACACACCTGTGATGAATCTGTTTACCTTCTGGGAGAACACCAAACTGAGACTGTTTTGTACCCGCCCCCACAATCTGTGACACTGTTTGGGGATGTTGTCATGAGGCCCCAGATCACAGGCCTCGTGCATGCCTTCCCTCTCATCCCCTTGATCCACAAAGTAGTGTGTGGAGGGGTTGTGGGATAACAGATGGACCAGTCACAGAACTTCATGTTCAACACACAATCTCTGTGTGATATTTATTTAAAAACACAGGGGATAACCTTAAGCAATGGGTTATCCCTTATTCAGTACATCAGTTTGCAGCAACAGACTATGCATGTCCTTCCTCTGCTCTGTCAGCATCTACTGACCCACTGATCTATCCCTGCTGTGGAAATGAACTATCCCTTATGTTGGTCGTGTGTGTGTGGGTGATGAGGAGACCCCAAAAAAAACAAGTTAGACAAATAATCTCAGTGCAGAAGCACTAAAGCAAGGGTTACCCCAAAGGGCATTGTCAATAAAGCCAAGTTTCAAAGAAATAGAAAATCGCACATACCCCATAATGCAAAGCATCTTGGGATGTATATGCAATTCACCATGAAATTGTAGGCTGCTTCAGCTTACAGCAGGAATGGATGTGCCAAAGGGCCTCTCAAACAATCTGTAATTTATATGCATTTAAATAATACAATGGGTGTTTTCTGTTATCTCTACCCCGGTAACTTAATTTTTATAATACAGTCCTCTAGTAACATTTTACCTTTATGAAAAACACCTAGTGCCGTGGTATCTTCAACATTGACAGGTTTTTATACACATAAGGCTTATACATCAAGGTATTTTATGACAGTGCTATTGCATACTAAATCCAACAGTGAGGAATGCAGCCTGTTTTATATCAGCTTGTAGGTCACCACAGTAACCTCCCTATACGAGGACCTGAGAGGGAAAAGGAAAATTAAAGAGGACACTATAGTATAGTCAAGAAAGGGGAGGGGGCGTCTATAGGTGACAAACCTTATGGACTAGAAATGGTAAAGGATAGATTAGGCTAAGAGACAGAAGAACTGCTGCAACAGATTTAAGAAAGGGTCGGTCCTGAAGAGTGGCCGAATCTCCCTGTCACATAATGATCAAGGCCCAGAGGGACAAGGCGCGTACCTGGATCTCCTCAGTCTCAGCAGCAGGTCTCCATGGCAGTTGCTTCTTCACTGACCAGACAACAGGGGAAGGCCACCTGCATCTGGACCTTCTGTTCCTACACCTCTTGGCATGGTTCCGAAGCAGCTAGTGTTCCAAGTCTTGGGTCTCTTGGAAGATGTGCTGTACTTTATGGAGGCTTCCCGAAAGGAGTCAACTTGAGAATGTTACTATGCATGTAAATGGAAGAGGTTCTTGATATGGTGATCACCGTATGATGTGGTTCAGTATAAGGAATACTTCGGAATTGAACCACACAAGGGGCGAAGGTTCTGGACTTAAGGATGACA
Source organism: Neoceratodus forsteri (assembly GCA_016271365.2). Taxonomy (NCBI): domain Eukaryota; kingdom Metazoa; phylum Chordata; order Ceratodontiformes; family Ceratodontidae; genus Neoceratodus; species Neoceratodus forsteri. The sequence continues at coordinate 1,100,756,823 of CM028135.1, read as the reverse complement.
GATTTTCAAAAAGATAGATAAATGCCTCAGGGATGACTTGGCAGGAAGGATGACCTGGGTGGGGAGAAGGAACAGTGGGTGGAGCTAAAAAGCAATAAACCACTATATCAAGCAGGTGAGCAAACGCAAGAGGAAAAAGAGACTGCTGTGGTTCTCGAAAGAGGTGGCAGAAATAGTAAAGGCTAAATGAGTAGCATTCAGAAGGTATAAAGACGCAGAGGGAGGAGGATAGGGTGGTGTATCGGGGAAGCAGGGAGAGCAGTAAGGAGCGCAGAGGCACAAAGTGAAGAGAGAACAGCCTAGGTGGTGATGAAGTGGGACAGGACATTGTTACAGCTGCATAGCAGAGCTATGCTGACGTACTGCTATGACACGGTATAGAGAGGGGACTGTAGAAGCACGTGACCGGATACCTAGACTGTGTCCTTCCACAGTGGAGTTGAAGCACATGCAGTCCTCTCCATTGACTACAGTGCCCCCCCCCCCCCGGCCAAGTGCAGTGTTTAACTGCTCTGCGCTCACTTCCAGTTTACTTCCGGGTTTGGTGCTGGTGCCACCCCCACCCTCCAATCGCTGTCTTTGTTATATGTGTAATGTTTCCCTGGTATCTAGTGATACCTCCCCACCCTCCGATCACCATCCCTGTACTTATGTATGTTTCTGTGGTGTCTAGTGGCACTCTCTGATCTTCATCCCCCTATATATCTAATGTATCCCTGGTGTCTAGTTGCACCCTCTACTGTCTGTCCCCCTATGTATCTAATGTATCCCTGGTGTCTAGTGGCAGCCTCTACTGTCTGTCCCCCTATGTATCTAATGTATCCCTGGTATCTAGTGGCAACCTCCACTGTCTGTCCCCCTATGTATCTAATGTTTCCGTGGTGTCTAGTGGCACCCTTCACCCTCTGTCCGCCTATGTATCTAATGTTTCCCTGGTGTCTAGTGACCACCCCCCACCCTGTGATCACCACCCCCCTATAAATATAATGTTTTCCTGGTGTCTAGTGGCACCCCCTGCTCTCAGATTGCTGCCCCAGTATTTCTGTGTTTTCCTGGTGTCTAGTGGCACTCCCCCTAATCGTCGTCCCTGTATTTCTTTAATGTTTCCCCGGTGTCTAGTGGCACCTCCTGCCCTCCGATCTTGGTCTCCCTATATATCTAATGTTTCCCTGGTGTCTAGTGGCACCCCCACCCTCCGATCGCTGTCCTCTTATTAATTTTAAAAATGTGAGCTGTAATAAAAAAAAATCCCTTTAAACCTGTAAAAAAGAAAACTGTCTCTCTGATCTGAGCCCTTCCACCCTGACCTCCCACTCAGCCGTCACCCCCCACCACCAACACCCTCCTCACACCCTCACTTACCTGAGCATGTCCCTGGGCGAAGATCCACTCTTCAGTCCAAGACATGACTTGCTGCTGGATTTGGCGACTGCAATATTAGAAACCAAGGTAAGTGTGGTTCAGTTCTTTTCAATGGGAGTTTTTAACTTTGAGGCATAACTTTGTCAGTTTTGCATATTTCTACCCCAGATTTTCAGCATGGCCTTTTTGGGACCGCACTTTATGTCCAGTGGTGGTTGAATTGTGCAAATCAGGCCCGAAAGGCAATTTCACGGTCACTTGGTGAAATCACTTTTCAGGCAGTTGTTGACAGTTTTCACCACCATTGTTAATGAGGTGGGGTCATAAGAAGGCTGTGTTGAAAATCTGGGGTCAAAATATGCAAACATGACAAAGTTATGAGTGTACATTGACATTTTTCTAGGCTTACACAAAACTTTGGTAAGTGTAAGTATTTTGACCCCATATTTTCAGCATACTATTTTTTCACACTTCCTCATGAACGCAACGACTGTCATTTTTCAAGTACTGGCCAAAATGTGTTATCACACCTGTGGTGTGGAATGATGGTTCAGTGGCACAGAACTGCATTTTGGTGGGGATTTGAAAATGTTCACCTATGGGGTTTATGAGGTGGCGTAATAAAAAGGCTATGCTAAAAATCTGGTGGACAAATATGGTAAAATGTCCAGGTTATGACTGAACATAGAAATTTTTCCACACCACCTCATAATCATGACAGGTGTCATTTTTTAAATCCTGGACAAGACGTCTTTTTGCACTTGTGGTGCAAAATGACATTTAGGCCAATATACTATAAATGCTTCACGTCATGTTTACAAGAGCAGACATAAAATGACTGTCTTGAAAATTTGGGAACAAAATTAAAAAAAAAAAAAAAAGAAAATCTGTGTCAAACGTGAATATGTGAGAGTGAATTTGTAAAGAGTGAATGTGCCAGGCCCTGCACTTCTGTAGGCAGACAGTCTTTCCATAGTGCACAGCACAAAGGGCCCTGCACATTTGCTCTTATTCATGCATCAGTAGAATCCTCAGCTTTCCTTGGGTCTGGAGCAGCCTCTCACTTTTTATGCCTGCATCCGTACCATCAGTTTGCAGCTGTATTGGCTCTGACCAGAATTTGTTTTAGTATGTAAGTGGAAAACCAGGGGCAAGACCATAAGATTAAAAAGAGAAAGGGGAGAGGGGGGACAGTGCAGAGGAGGAACCAGAAAGAGGCAGACATCCTGAACAAATATTTTTGTTCAGTGTTCACAGAGGAAGGGGAAAGGGAGGGGCCACAAAAAAGTAACAGGAGCATAGGAGGGAGGGAGATGGACACTAGTTCATTTACATAGGAGAGAGTCCTGAAGGGACTTGCTGACCTGTAAGTGGACAAAACAACGGGACCAGATGGGGTGCATACAAGGGCATTGAGGGAGCTCAGGGAGGTACTGGCTGTACCTCAGGCATGCCTGATAAACAGCTAATTGGAAACAGGTGTGGTTCCAGAGGACTGGAAGAGGGCAGATGTAGTCCCACTTCACAGAAGTGGTGGCAAGAAGGAGGCTGGCAGTTGTAGTCTAGTCAGCCTTACATCGGTGATGGTTAATAGAGTCACTGCTGAAGGAAAGGGTTGTGGAATATCTTGAATCCAACAGGTTACAAGACCCAAGGCACCATGGATTCATGGGAGTGGGGCCATGGAAAATTATTCTGATTTCTTTGACTGGATGACCAAGGAATTAGATCAGGGTAGAACGGTGGATATGGCTTGCCTAGATTTCAGTAAAGCCTTTGACACTGTTCCACTTAGGAGGCTAGTAAGCAAGCTGGGTAGCTCAGGAGTGGGTCTAAAGGTGGTAAACTGGGTAAGAAATTGGTTAGAGGATAGGTGGCAGAGAGTGGTGGTAAATAGAGATCTTACTTCGGGTGGATTCCTTCAGTAGGTCATAACATGTAGAACTAGCGCCATCTGACATCTGGACCGCACGGCAGACTTTTCCAGCAATACCTGATGGGGGACTGCCCACCCGACGTCACGTGACTGATGTCAGCATGACCCTATATAGTGGGCGGTCCCCATGCCTGCCCTCCAGTTGTTTCCTGCCATCGCCTCGTGTCATTACCTCGTAGTAGACTTACATAACGGTCGCCGTTAAAGAGTATTTGTCGGTAGTTAGTACTACCTTTTTTCTCTGTTTTCGGTGTCTTTCAATTCTGTGTCTTCTCCCCAGAAGAAAATGTGTCAAACCTGTAGCACCCAGATTCCCCACCAGGACAGCCACCTCAAGAGTGTCATCTGTCTAGGCCCGGACCATCCAACCGCAACTTGCCCAGAATGCCAGCCCTTCAACCAGGCCCACCCGCAAGAGGAGGTAGCAGGCTCTGGAGGCCCATCTACTTAAGTCCCGGTTGGCGTCACTCGAAAAGCAAATGGAGCACATCAGGGAATCTTCTTCTTCTTCTTCTCTTCCTTCTCCATTGAAGCACGAAAAAGAGAAGCACAAGTAGCGGGAGCGCTCTCGGAGAGTTATTGGGCCGAGTCCAGCAGGCCCTCCACCAGTAAGGCATCTCCCCCGCCACCTCCAGCTAAGGCCCAGGCCGGGACTGGGGATTCTGGTAGAAACATGAAGGTTCAACCCTCCACCTTAACAGGTAAGTCAGCCACTGGCTCCTCCGACAGCCACACCGTTTCTGCTGTTAAGTTGGTCCCCGGCTCCTCTAGGGACTGCTCGGCCGCCAATAAGTCGGCTCCCCATTCAGCGGGGACCTGCCTGGCCACAGTCGATAAGTTGGCAGGGCGATCTTCCCCCTCCCACCCAGCTCTACCATCTGGTAAGACAACCGGCGACCGTGCAGACGCGGCTCTCCCATCGGGGACCTCCATCAGCCCCCCACCCCCCCGATGTCAGGACAAGCCTGGGGGAGACTGCCCTTATGCCCCACTGGTAGCCCTCCCTTCAGCGGCAGCTACTACAGGTGAAGACTGCACAGGTCCCCTGGATGTGGAACACACCTCAGGATTGAACCCCCGCTCACCCTCCGGGGTCTCAGGGATGGAGGTCCCTCCTCAGCCGTCTGGCTCTGCACCAGAGGCGTCTCCGGCTTTGATCCCTACGTTGAACACTCTTCCTCCGTCAGAGTCGGCGAAACCTTTCCTCACGCTGGACCCTCCAACATCTGTCTCCATGCCAGAACCTTCTCGTCTGCCTCTGCCGCCAGCTCCCTCCACAGACCAGATTCCTTCGTCAGTACCCCTTTCCCAGGTTCCGGCGCCAGTTCCGACAACTGTGGCCCCAGCGACAGCTGCCCCTATGCCGGACCTGCCGCCTATATACACCACAGCAGGCCCTATGTGGGTTCCCCCATCATCAGGTCCCCTGACGGAACTTTACTGTAGACCCCAGTCCATTCCACATTACTCCTTGGGGTATCCTATGGACCACCCCCTGGCAGGTCCTCCTCCTGATTGGAGCAGTGCGGGACACTACTTCCTGGGCTACTCTCTGTACTGGGATATTCATATTCGGGATATCATGGGTACCACTACCATCCACCCCATGCAATCCGCCTCCTCCTCCTCCTCCCTCTCCCCCACCTCCACTTCCTTCTCCCCTGTGACCCAACCGGTCTTCAAGACCCTTATCCAGTCTTGGTGGAAGGAGGCGCGATAAGAGTTGGTCACGGACCCTGAGAGCAGACTCCCAGTCCCTCACTCTCCTCTCATGTCCTTATCCCTGTTGAGCTCGCTACCATACACAGTTCACATCACGGGGACTACCCCTCAGGAAATTATTTTTCCGGATCTTGGTTCTGGAGACAATCTGGACTCTGGGGGGATGACTCATCGGAGAAGCCATCGGATGTAAAGCCCCAGGTTCCTAAGGGTAAGGATTCTCCCAAGTCTCCCCCAGAGGATCCTTCCTTTTCAGACCTGTTGAGGTCCATTCAACAGCACAATAATTGGGAGTCTGAGGAGCAGGATCCCATGTGGCAGAGACTCGCCCAGCACCTTGAGTTGGAGTCTCTGTCCCCGGTTCCTGTTCCTCCGTGGATTGGGCCTCACGAAGACCTCACCATGATGGTCTGGCAGCTGCCCCATTCAATCCTCGCTGTCCCCAAGCAGGCGGACAGGACCTACTGGACACCCAAGGATGCCCCCTTTCTCAGTGTGCACCCGAAGGCTGACTCTGTAGTAATCTCTGCTGCTCATGACCACTCTTCAGTTCCCAAGCACATGAGCACTTTTCCGGATAAGGAGTCAAGTCAGATGGACCAGTATGGAAAGAAAGTTTATTCCTCTGCTACGTGTGCATTACAGTCCCTTAATTAAGTAGCCCACATGGTGTTGCACCAAAAAGCCACCCTGGCCAGGCTCGAGGCCCGAGTCCAATCCATGGACCCTTCGCACCTCAAGGAGGAGCTCACCAAGGACATCCCCCTGTCCAAAATTTCTTGCAGGCATGCGTTGCCAGCCATATGACTTCGCTCAACTTGTGGCCCGCACCTTTGGCGAGCACTCATCTCCTTCGGGCGGCATGTGGCGGCATTGCATCCTCTGGCCTCGCAAAGAGGTCCCGACAGCGATCCATGGTGCCCTTCAGGGTCTGCAAGCTTTTGGTGGCAACACCAGAAGACATTATTATGGACCTTCAGGACCACGGGCCAAGCCCTGAAGTCCGTAAGACCATATAACGATCAGGCACCCAACAGCAGCAGCCCTTTCGGGAAAGGATCTGGAGGCAGAGAAAGCAAGCCCAGTCCCGGCGTCAAGACAAGCGTAAGACCACGGGTGCTCTCACCCCGCCTGCCTCCAGGAACCAGAGACGTTCATGGGGACCTCCCCCTGCCCATCCTGCCACCTCTTGACTCCCCCACCCCCTCCTTAGCCCCAGTGCGAGGAGCCGGTGGGGGGAAGGTTTGCCCACTACGCGCATGTGTGGCAGAGCATCACTTCCAGCACGTGGGTCCTGCAGCTAGTGTCCTGCTGCTTGCCCTATCTCCCTACCCTGCCTTTCTCGTCCTTTGTCCTAAAACTCCTAGTATCTTCATGCACATCTGTGCATTTTGTTCTCTGGTCCTGTATTGGCCCCTAGTAGTCTATGAAGCTTGTTTGTCGTATGTTAACGTGAAATACCACGCGCAATTTAACATGTAGCCAGTGATTGTTGTTTATACCATTGCCAATACTGGAAAAACATGGAACTACTGCTCTTTTGTACTACTTGATATTGTTGTTTGTACTCCAGCTAATATGGTACATATTGTTCCTTTACCTCCTGTTGAGGTGGGCTTATCCTGTATTGTACTGCTGATGACTCATGTTATTGCCATCTTGTGGCCCGGTTTGTGACTGAAAACGGTCCTTCGGATCAGCTCACTTACCCGGTTACCAAAGACATAAACAAATAAACAAATGTGGGATACAAGAATGGCCTGAATCAAAATATGCCATTTATACAACCTCTGTCTTACTTCCAAATAAACATTTTTCTGGAGGTTAGATATGTCACAATGACTATCTTTAACCTAAGGACCAATCAGAGTGCAGCTTTCACAGTGCTGATGACATCACAGTTGCCTTGTCCTGCTCTGAAGCTAGCTGCTGAATTCAAAGAGCAACAATGAACTCTACACAAATAGTTGATTAAAATGGTGTAACTTATAAACTGATGTTGTATAAATCAAATACACAATGGCCTTACTCAAAATCTACAAGTTCTCCCCATTTGTGAGGGAGCAGGACTGTCATGGCTCACTTGTGGCTCTGCCACTTGTGAGTTACTGTCCTGCCTCCTCATTCATGAGGATAAATTGCATATTTTGAGTAAGGCCATTGTGCATCTTCTTATTTATACAACACCAGTAATGATCAATTCTCCCTGATAAATTTATCTCACTGTCTTACCTCCAGATAAACCTTTTTCTGGAGGTTAGGTATGTCATAATGACTATCCTTAACCTAAGGACCAATCAGAATGCATCTTCAAATATGCTAACATACTCCTCCTATTTACTGTTGCCCACGCTTCGTATCTCTCCCCTTGATACACCCCCACACCACTCCCCTCTCCTCCTCGTCTACCTATCTCCCCACATGAACAGTCATCCACCCCTACTCTCCATGTGCTTCCTTCCTCACTTCTCCCGCCCACACTGCTCCCCCCTTACCACCTAAACCCCCCCAAGTTCATGCCCATGCTTCTCCTCCACTTCACACCCTGTCTCTCACGCCTTGAGCTGACAAAGCCTTCTCTGGCCGCCTCCTTTTCACCTAGCAAGTTCTGTTCATGTCATCCTTGGTGTACTCTGCACTTACCCTGTTAAGGCCCTCTGGGTCAACCTGCATCTGTTGTATAAACAGCTCTCATTATGTAGGCACTGATTCCATATTTGTCTATGCTGTGTTCCTGGGTGCCCAGGTCTAAGTACTGGCCGCTGAAACCTTGCATTAAAGTGGACCTTACTTTATTTAGCAATGTATTTAACCATGCAATGTACCTTTCTATGCAAGCTATGTAACATATGTTAAGTTATGTTTCTGTCTGTTCGTCTTATGTTATCTGTACGAGGAACCTTTGTAAATCCCAAACTGAAATAAATAAACAAAACCATATCTTATGAGTGGCAGAGCCATGCGTGAGCCTTTAAAGTTTGGCCCCTCACAAGTGAAAATAATTTATTTTCAGTCAAGCTACTGTATATTCGATCTACACAACATTATCAGTTATAACATTTTAAATCCGCTTTTTGTATGAAGATTTTACTGATCTTCTGTTATTTGAACTGCTGGCTTCAGTGCAGCGTAGGCCTGTTGTACTGTCGTCAGCATTGCAGTAGCTGCTCTCTGATTGGTTCTGTTCAAAGGTCAAGGAAAGTGACTGTGACTTATCTAAACTCTAGATAAATGTTTATCTGGAAGTTGGATAGCATGATAAACACATTTATACGGTGTAGGTGAGGTGAAAGTACTAGATTTTAAAAAGGTGGACTTCAACCAAATGAGGACCAACATAAAGGACCTAATTGATCTACAAGTGGATGAGGTCAGTGTCATGTGGGGGAAACTCAGGAAAGCAATCCAGAGGGTCACTGACCAATGCACCAGAAGGGTTAACAAAGCGAAAATGAAACGAAACCCCTTATGGTTTTCAAAGGAAGTGGCTAAAATAGTGAAAGAAAATCAGAAGGCGTTCAAGCTATACCAGGGAACAAACAAGGAAGAAGACCGGGTGTCATACAAGGAGAAAATGAAAGAAGCCAGCAAAAAAATAAGGCAGGCAAAATCGCAGACAGAAGCAAGTATAGCAGAGAGGGCAAAGAGAGGAGACAAATCCTTCTTTAGATACATCCAGGAAAGAAGGAAGGCAAAAGGGGGGGTATAGCCAAGATTACAACTCAGGAAGGGAAAACAACAGAAGATGACACAGAAAATGCAGAAATCCTGAACCAATACTTCTGCTCGGTATTTACTGAGGAGGACCCAGGGAATGCCCCAGAAATGGCAAAATGCAACACCCCTGGACAGAGGGGTTGATACTATCCCCTTCACAGAGACCGAAGTACTGGAGGCACTAAATAAACTGCAAGTTGACCAGGCCATGGGGCCAGATGAAATGCATCCCAGGATCTTAAAAGAACTGAGAGTTGAGTTGGCTGCCCCACTGGCTAAACTATTCACCAAATCCCTAAAGAGTGGGGAGGTACCTGAAGATTAGAAAAGGACAATCGTGGTCCCGCTCCACCGGGCAACAGGGAAGACTCTGGAAGTTACAGGCCCGTAAGCCTCACAACCACAGTGGGGAAATTAATAGAGACACTACTGAAACCGAGAATCATGGCATTCCTGGAGGCTAGTGGCCATCAGGACCCCCCAAGCAACATGGTTTCACAGCGGGTAGGTATTGCCAGACAAACCTGATTGGGTTTTCTGACTGTGTTACAAAGGTTATAGATGACGGCAGGGTGGTAGATGTGGTCTACTTGGACTTTAGCAAGGCCTTCAACTCGGTTCCACACAGAAGGCTGGTAAAGAAGCTAAGCCTTACAGGAGTTGTATCAGAAGTAGTTAGATGGGTTAAAAACTGGTTACAGGGCAGAACCCAGAAAGTGCAGGTAAATGCAGCACTGTCATCAGAAGGTAGAGTAACCAGCAGTGTGCCCCAGTGTTCAGTACTGGGACCCCTGCTCTTTAATATTTTCATATCGGACATAGCTAACGGACTACAGGGAAAGGTGTGTCTGTTCGCAGATGACACCAAAATATACAACAGGGTCGACACCCAGCAGGGAGTGGACAAGATGGCAGCTGACCTAAAGAAACTGGAAGAATGGTCTGCTGCATGGCAGTAGAGATTCAAAGCCAAAAAGTGCAAAATCATGCACACAGGAAAAAGAAATCCAAATAAAGCATATTACCTTGGAAGGGAAAGACTAGCTGCCTCCACCCAAGAGCGCAATTTGGGAATCATTATCTCAGACAACCTTGAAGGTAGGTAAACAGTGTGAGAAGGCAGCATTAAAGGTCAGTGGTATGCTGGGATGCATTGGGAGGGGAATCACAAGCAGGAAGAGGGAAGTGATCCTGCCACTGTACAGATCACTGGTTAGGCCTCACCTGGAGTATAGCATCCAGTTCTGGAGACCCCACCTCAAAAAGGACATTGACTGAGTGGAGACGGTGCAGAGAAGGGCAACAACAATTATTCAGGGACTGCATGAGATGTCCTATGGGGATAATCTGAAAGAACTGAACATGTATTCCCTGTAACAGAGAAGAAAGAGGGGTGACATGATCAAAACATTCAAGTACATAAAAGGCATAAACCAGGTGCAAACAGACAGTCTCTTCCAATTTAAGAAGGGCTGCAGAACCAGGGGACATAATCTATCCACCAACAGCAGGAAGTTTTTCTTCACAGAAAGAGCGGTGGATGCCTGGAACAGCCTGTCTACAGAGGAGGTGGGGGCAAGCACAGTGGTAGGTTTCAAGAATGCTTGGGACAGATACAAGGGAGCCCTCAAACCCAAGGGTAGTTAGAAGGCTAGGCTAAAAGACAGTGGACAGGCTAGATGGACCTGGTGGTCTCCGTCTGCCGTCAGTTTCTATGTTTCTAGTGAAACTTACCGATAAATGATTTATTTCTATGTCCTGAATACCTGAAAGGATGATAAATCATCTCTATCATTCTAGTGTAAACAGTAAGCCACAACGAGGTGTGGGTTGTCTCATAAACGCACGGCCCAAGGTGTGCAATGAGGCACGAGGTGCTTGCACAGAGTGGCTGTAGCACCTGGTGATTGTGTTTATCAGACAATAACCCCCACCCTTGAGTAGCTTATTGCTCTTATAAAATAGGTCCTGTAAGTTAATATTTGAAGAAATAAACGGAACAAAAAAGTTGAAAAACTTTTTTGTTAGTTTTTAATGTAACAATAATACAATACACCCATTACTGTAACACTAATAAATTTACAGTAAAAGTGCTTGGTGGCCAGTAGAGAGCGCCAGTGCTTTGGTTTTCATTTTGTATGCTGCTGGCAAAATTAGATTAGCACCCTGCCACTCTCTCTCTCTCACACACACACACACACACACACACACACACACACACACACACACACACTGTATTTCCACATGTGCTTTCATTTGCTACTCCTCCTCCACCACCACCACTGAAGTCAGTTGTGTAGTTAATTTAAAAAAAAATTAAAAGTAATTATTAGCTCAAGTGAATTAGGAGATTTTGGATATTTCAGCAAGTGTCTTCTGGTTTGACAGTAGGAATGCTGTGATAGATTGGGGGCATTTGTGTGTTTAGTACTCTTCCCCTTGTCCCACCACTGACATTGTAGCATGCTGTAGGCTTTTTTTTTTTTTTTTTTTGTTAAAAAGAAAAAAAAGACAGTAGCAACAAACTTTGTGAACCTAGAGTTTTTGGCTGCATTGAGTGAGCGACTCCCAGGTTCAGCAGTGGGAGCAATTCTGAATAGATCGAGGCGCTCTCATCTGACTGTGTGTGCTTTAAGAAAAAGAAAAAAAAAACACACGAATGATTTAGAACCGGGTTCCTGGATTTTGTTGAGTGAGAGGAGGCAATAGTCAGTGTCAGTGGCTCAGTAGGTAACACACTTGCTTCTGAGGCCGGGAGATCAGAGGGCTGTGGGTTCAGTTCCCACATCTGGCAGTTGGGTTAATATCCCAGTATTGACACTGTAGTGCAGCATGAGAGGGGTGCTGCACTTCTGAGGTGCCGTCTTTTGGATGAGACGTTAAACCGAGGTCCCATCTGCCTGGATTGGTTTTAGTTCAGGTGGATGTTAAAGATCCCATGGCACTTATCGAAAAGAGTAGGGGAATTTTTATTAGAGTAACAAAATCAAAACATTACAAAACAGAGTTGCCTCACAGAAAAGTACAAATCATAACTAAAGCAAACAAGTACTACATTTATACATACTCAAACAGGCTGTCAAATACAGAAGTAGAAAACAAATCACAATCCCAGGACAGAAATGAGTCTCCACCACTAAAAGAGTAGGGAATTTTATATCAGAAAAAAAAGCATGAAACTTTCAAACAAATTCAATAACATACTGTTGAGCGAAATACTAACATATCAGAAAGTCTACCCAAGCCATAAAGTATCATACGAAAAGTACAGACACAACAAATAAACCAGCAAACCAATACACTCCTCCCCCCTTTTTGCTGATAAACTTTAAGTAACCCCTTCAAAAAGTATTAATGGCAATGCCCTCCACCAGAATGTGACTAAAGCTGCAGGCAATGATTTCTGCTCAGATCCATAGACGAGAGCAATTTCTTTCCTAATACGACATTTTAACTCATGTAATGTAGTATGTTTTTGCTGACGGACAAACATACATCTATTCTGCCATATACACCATTTGAAAATAGCAAAGAGAACCAGGATAAAAAGATTTTCCAAGCAGGCCCAAAATTCCCATAAACCAAGTCTGAATATGTTATATCAGCAAGCATTGGTACAGACCACTCGTGCCAGCTGAGCCCATAGTGGTGTTATAAAAGGACAATCAAAAAACAGATGTGACATAGTTTCTACTTGACAAACACAAGTCTCCCTAACACAATACTGCTCCTCCATCTGTTTATGTGCCTGATTCCCTTTAACATTTAATTTATTATGATAACACAGCCATAAGGTATCCCACATTATTTCTGGGATCCACCCATCCAGTAATTGTTTAAGTAAACATTGGCTGTCACAAGGCAAATCAAAACAGGGTGATACCAAATAAATCCTGTTCAAAATAGAAGAGTATAAAATTTTCCTATTTTGCAATTCCATCACCTGACAGGACGCCTGCCATTGTTTTATTTTTTTGAAAAGCTCAATTAGATACCCCGAGGTCCCTGGTAGAATCTTAGTAAAAGGTTTCCACCTTGATGCTTGCCATTTATCTACAAAGTATTGTGATCTAGCTTTGAAACTCTGCACCCAAAAATCTGAATAATTCACTAAACAAGGGTAAGCATTAGAATGAACAAAAATAGTAAAGAAAAATAACACCGGATTCACCATACTTAGACCTCCTTGTTTTATAGGCCAATATGTAATGACTCGTTTTACAGGGTTCAGCCTGCTGCCCCATAAGAGTTGAAAAAATAAATTATACAAACGGGCCTCTAGATGCATAGGAAGGGGAAAAATATAACTTACTAATAAAAAAATGGGAAGAATAAAAGTTTTTAACATATGAATCCGCTTTTTGCGTGACATAGGAAGGGATTTCCATCTTAAGATTTTCTCTTCTGCGACAGAAATAGAAGAGAGCCAATTACTTTCTGCCGCAAAAGGTATTCCAAAAGTCAGGCCCCAAATCTGTATCTTCTCATACTGGGTAGTGATTCCCCCAATGTCAGTAGAAACATCCTGTAAAGGAATATGTACAGTAGTACCAACACTTTTTTGTGTATTCAAGGCAGATCCAGAGATCAAGGAAAATGACCGCACAATATCAATAGCCCGTCCACCTGACACCTGATCTGCTATTAAAACACACATATCATCCGCATAAGCCAAAGCACTAGGAAAAAACAAGCCTTCTTTGTCAGTAATATGTCTAATAGAAGTGGCAGTATTCAGTCTCCAGAGGAGAGGGTCTATAGAGAAAACATACAAAAGGGGGCTTAAGAGACAACCCTGACGCACCCCTCTTTTTATCTGAATATAGGAGCTCTTCACCCCATTAATGAACGGAGTCATGGAGGCATACCGGTACAGATTCCTAATCCAGAAGACAAACTCTGTTGGCACCCCATATCTCTCCAGAACTGCAAACAAATAGTTATGCGGAATTCGGTCAAATGCCTTTGACTGGTCCAAACTAATTACATATCCTTGTGAACTAGCCCCATCAAAAACTTCCGTAAAATTTTTAAATTAGAAATCATAGATCGATCAGGAATAGCACACGTTTGGGTATGAAAATTACTTTCTTTGCAATAGTAGAAAGTTGAACTGAAATAAGTTTAATAGTATTTTCCAGTCAGAATTGAGAAGACTAATAGGACGCCAGTTGTCCAAATATCCCTTATTATTTTTTGTTTAAATAGAAAAATTAAGTTACTATCAGCTAATGCAGCAGGAATCGGCAAAGTGCCCTGGACAATTACGTTAAAGACAACTGTTAAGTATGGTAACAAGATAGCTTTAGCTTTTTTATAGAACTCATTTGGAATTCCGTCAGGACCAGGGGTCACAGTATTTTTCAAATGGCCAATAACTGAATCAACCTCAGCACTGGTGATAGGCCGATGTAAATCATCAACACTGTCAGGTGATAAAGCAGGAATATTCAAGGAATCAAAAAAAAATTCCAAGCTTGTGGCTCATATTCCTGTCTGTATAAACATTGGGTATGGTGGGACACTTCTTGTATAATATCTTGGTTATCGGAAATCCGGGAACCAGTATAGGAAATTAAAGAGGGCATATATTTAGACTGAACCTGCTGGTTACTACTGTCAAATGGATTAACCACTTTGGCCGCCCCTTTCCTTCCATATTTTTGTTCCAGAAAAAGAGAAGTGGCTCTATCATACTGATATGTACACAATTCCGCTTTCAATTGGCGAATCTGAGCAGAATAATCCACCGAAATTCAGTTTGCCAGGACAGTAATTTTTGCAACTGCCACCAGCAATTAAGATATTTAAGGTACCTATTAGAAGAATAGGTTTTGGAAAGCTTTTGGCAGAATTTTCTAATTTCCAATTTAGTATCCTGCCACCAGAAGGCCGGATTATCATATATGTCAAAAACTGAAATTTTGTCTTGAAGAAGTCTGTACAGGTCTTGCCAACCATGATCCTCCTCTAGAACAGAGATGTTCATTTTCCAAAAAATTATGGGAGACCGTTTATTCTGAGGACGACCTAAAGCTAACACCAACAAACAATGGTCAGAGTACTCACAAGGGAGAACAGAATACTGTACACCCGGCAACCAGCTAGAAATAAAAAAATAGTCAATTCTCATGGTAAGTCTGCCCCGATGAAATGTGTGTGCAGGAGGTTGTGGGCCAAAAGAAGCCCCATCAGAAATATTAGCTGTAACATATAAGGAGTTCAGATAATTGGAATCAGAATACAATTTCTGCGTTACCCCAGTTTTATCCGAAAGAGCCAAAATACAGTTAAAGTCCCCCCCCCCACCCCCAAAAATGATTGATTTCGTTGAATGAAGAAAAGGCTGAATAGTTTTAAAGGTAGCTATTCTCTGTGTTTTAATTTGGGGGCTATAAACATTAATCAGCCTCCACTCATGTTGTTGAATAAGTACGTCCAAAATAAGAACCCGCCCCTGGATAAGGTCAAGAAGTCTAAGGACCTGTACTTCTAAATTATTAATAAGAATCCCCACTCCGGCACACACTTCTTCCGACAAAGACCAAAAAGATACGCCACCTCCAATCACAAGATGCCTGACTACTCTCCAAAGGGGTGAAGCTTGAGTATCTTGTCAAAAATAATATGAAGGGATACAGAGGCAAGGAAAGAAAAATAGCCCGTCTCCTTTTAGGATTTTTGAGGCTGTTGGCATTTAAGCTGCCAAATGTCACAACATCCTCATTTAGATCAACACAAATTTCAGGACATTTTCTTCCTCTCTCTTTTCCCGGTGATTTCATTTTACACCTCTTTTTTCTAATGGCCTTAGTATCTCCAGAAAGTTGCTCAGTGTCTGTCAATATATCTATCTGAGAAGAGGCCACAGAGGAAGCATCAGACTCCTCCTCAGTCTCAGTGGCCTGTCTGCGTTTTTGCAACACAGCAAATCTATTTTGTGAAACAAAATCAGAGGACTGAGGATCAGAGGAAGGAGGAATTCCTTTACCAGTGGAGCTTCTCGTTTGTCTCCGGGTACCCACCGGCACCCAGTCAGGATCCCCAGGAGGGGGCATAACCTGTTTCAGATCACAAACAGTGGAAGAAGTACTAGGTATGACCGACTGCAACTCAGGGACAGCAGAGGTCGTCAGCTCAGATAGGGTCATTATACTGGACTCAGCTGGAGCAGCACCAGACAAAGATGGAGCCTCACCTGAGGTCTCTTGAGACAAAGCAGGGGTTAAAGGAGGCAAAGTAGGACGTAAAGAGGGAGGGGAATGCTCAGGAACAAAAGGCCGAAATTGAGGCCTAGCCTGCGCAGTCCGTTGGGCTTTAGAAACAGTCTCAGCCTGACTTTCTTTTGGCGGCATGCCAGGGTTATTATGGGAGGTCCAAGGACACTCTTTATATGAATGGGAGGCTTCTTCACAAAGATTACAATATATTGGGTGAGGTCAATTAATACTAACATGTCCTGAGCCTAGACAAGAGGAGCATTTCAGCTTATCACAGGCATTACTAATATGTGTGTGGGCCCCACACCGAAAACATGACTTAGGCTGTTCAGGATAAAACACAAATCCCCTATCCCTACCCAAATAAAAACAACTGGGTAAATGTTGAAGCACCCCATTCACTACTGGTAATTTCACCTGTAATTTCCATCCTCCTGTCCAGAAGAGCTCTGAGTCAATAATAGGATCAGGCAAGCCTAACACCGTACATTTAGAAGACAACCATCTCACAGTATCGATTGCCACTCCTTCATTTTTAAATAAAACTGTAATGTTTTTTATGGTAGGCCTGGTAAGGGGAACAGCAAAAAAAGGTGACCATAAAGGAGTATGCCTTACCGCCTGATACCTATGCCAAAACATGTCTAAACCCGCTGATGTTTTAAAACTTATATCAAAATAGCTATCCCCTGAGGTATGAATAAGAGCATAAATTTCAGAAGGTGCAAACTGTAAACTGTCTTTGATTAAGGTTTTCCCAACATATAACAGGTCAGGAAAGACTTCCAGCCCACCCTTGTATCTAAGCCGTACAGCATTTCGCCATTTGTCTTGTTCAGGAGGAGAATGAAAAAGTCCAGCAAATGACTTAGATTTCTGTTGACCAGCAGGTTGTTCAGGAGTTCGAAGAGCAGGGGCTTGAGGACCTGTAGAAGAAGGAATATTAGCCCAATGAAAAAAAATGCCAGAGGAAGGTCTAGGGGCACCACAGTTCACAGAGCCAAGAGCTGTACCTTCTCCTGCCCCAGTCTGAGTCTCAGGGAGATCATCCAACTGCAATAAATCAGATGAGTTTATTTGTGTCGGTGAGGAAAAGGGCCCGTCATGTAAAGGAACCCCCACCAGAGCAGTAGTCAGTTCTGTAGGAAGTAACCCCTCCAGGTCCTGTGTTCGTCTCCCTCCAACCTGCCATTCAGGGTTCTGGGTAAGTTGCAAACTGGAGGGCAGCTCAAGGGATCTGAATATCTAACAAATCACCCTGAGGTGCAGGGTAGCCCTATAGGAGGCCCATGAACCATCCAGGGAGATTTTCCATCCGCTTCCTCGCAGCGCTTCTGCGATGGTTAACCCTGTAGGCAGCTAGTTTCCCCACTGTGCGATCCCGGTGAAATAACAGTAGGTGCCAGCGGTAAGTCAGGCACTGTCACCTCCCGCTGTCTAGACTCCATTTGAGCAGCATCAGCTATAATAGACACAGAAGTAGTCAAAACAGTACCTGGCAAAGTGGAAGCAGGCAAGCAGGCAGACGCGGAGCTCGCAAACAGTTGAGCCGGTAAACACGGACCCTGTTCCCAGTCTTTACTCCACAAGTGTGCATCGTCCATTAACGGAGGTCCAAACAAAACCTCCGAACCAACATTGAGGGAGCACACATGAGACTCTAGGCACTCGCTTTCCAGTGAAACACAGCTGCCAGTCTCGAAAGCACCCTGAACTGCCGCCTCTGAAAGACCTCAGGAGCTGCTAACAGCTGATTCTGCAGACAGACTTTTCTCTCGCAGCTGGGCCTTGACAGGCAACGTCACTCCTCCACTGACAGGATTCCCAGCCGCCGGAGTTAGCGATGTTTTCAAAGAATCACCAGTAGGTTTCACAAACAGATTTACCAGCACGCCAGGTACAACATCAGGGTTACATTCCATATTACCAGAAACGGCAAACTATTCATGATCTTCGTCGCAGCTTGAGGAACAGATTCATGACCCGAAACCGAGCTTCCATTCTCCAAGTTGGTCTCCAGCTGAGAGGAGACGGGGAAGGAGACCAACCCCCTACCTCCGGCGCATCCGCACTCTCCAGCACCGGACTCCAAGTGGCCATCGCAGAGAAACAGCCCAGCCCCCTACCGAAAGAGTAGGGGTATGTTTATTAAAAGCAAAATCAAATATACAATAATCAAGGAAAAAAAATTACATAGATGCATACATCATAAAAACTGAAAACATAAGCAGGTCTGAAAAAAAACTAAATACAATAGAGGTGAATCAAAAAAAGTCCCAATATCGTTCCATATATTCCTCTTCAATATTTTCCTTTCTCCTTCTTTCAAGCGTTCCAGATACAGTAGAATCCTTTTGAATAAGTCTTCAAAGTGAAACGTCGCTGCTGAAACAAAAACCACATCTGACCTGCCATACCCAATATAGAATCACAACTGCTATAATATTCAAGGTACTGGAATTACATCTGGACCAGGATTCTGGAAATAAACCAAGAATAAGGCTCTTTGATCCCGTGACACCAGACCTTATCCCAGAAATGGCGTTTCCATAAAAACCAAAATGCAAAATAAAGGGCAAGAAAATATAAATGAGTCATTGTTTCGTGAGTTCCACACATGATTCCGGAACAATTTCTATCCACTAGCTGTTTATGTTTTGGTTCCTCAGTACATTGATTTTACCATGTGCACTTAACCATGTAATATCCACATTGATACTGGGATACGGGGATCCATAAAGCGTTTACCAATCTGTAGTTGCTCTACAGGTGTAAGCTGGAAATATATTCACATTAAAATGAGTTCTATCTCTAAATACAGTTGTTTCGAGACAATTTTTAATCATAAAGGTTTAAATGTTCCATATTTTTAGCATATCAAATACCATTCCCCAGTCTATCGACAGGACATATTTCCTTTTATTTTTGTGTAAAATTTCCACTGTTCCATTCAGGAAAAATATCTTTAATAGACATATATCTAAAGGAAGCCAAGTTTGAATAGAGTCTTGGACCAATGGTTTTAAGTTGGTTGTGAAAAAATTGTATAAAAAAAATACAACGGATGAATCATAGAGACCCTCCTTTTCGATAGGGTTGTAATAGAACATTCCGTTGAATAGGATTAAGCGAGCTTCCCAGAAGCATGAAAAAAGAGAGCCAAAAGAGGTACAAAATGACATTTAGGTATTGGAAAAATATGCGCTATATGCAAAATAGGGGTAATAAACAAGTTTTAATCAAAAATACGTTTTTTTCCCAAAGACCATCTATGCCATTTACTAACTTTTCTCTACCGTATTCAGAGCAATTTCCAATTATATTTAGCTGCATCTGGAACTCCAAAATACACTCCTAATAACTTATGGGGAATCTACTACCTTGATTCCTTGAATAGAAACCACCGTATCAGTAGAAAGGGTTAGGTCAAAACACACACTTTTCTGCAAATTCAAACTGGACCCAATAACTGATAAAAACTGGTAATACATCAGTTAACAAATGACCTTCTGCAATGTTAGGTACTAAAACACAAAGATCATCTGCATAACAAATTATTTTAGAATGAATGCCTGAAAGACCTGAAAATCTTGGAGATTGATGAAGTAGTCGAATAATAGGGTCCAAGCTATCACAAATAATAAAGGACTCAGAGGGCATCCTTGCACTCCTCTCATATATAACATGGGGTCCTAGTCTCCCATTAATATCTCGACTTAACATAGGCCAAGAATAACATAAAACAATCCAATTTATAAAAATTAGCGGAAAACCAAAACATTTAAGGGTTAACCAAATAAATTCCTGAAAATGCTATCAAAAGCTTTTGACAGATCAAAATTAAATAAATATCCTTTCAAGGAACCATGACAACCCTGAGAAAATAGTTCTCTGATCAGTATTAGGCATCATGAATGGATCTACCAGAGATTGAACAATACTGAAATGGGAAAGCAGAGAAGGCAAATATTTAGAAATCCTATTCCTAACAACTTGGCGAAATTTTGTAGTCTGTATTTAACAATGTAATAGGCCTCAATTCCTCAAATCCTGTCTATCTCCTTTTATATAAAAAGCATTAAACCTTCGACATCTGATCTGTCAGTCGATCCTCCTGTAAAAACCATTAAAGACAGCTACCAACTGACATGGTATGAGTCTCCATAAAACTTATAAATCTCTGCTGACAAACCATCAGAACCAGGGGCTACTTTATCCAAGACCTAAAATAACATCTTTCACTTCTTCACAAGAGAAAGGCTTTATAAGTCCTTCTTGTTGTGATGTTGTTAATGTAGGCATATTTAATATTTGTAATATCATTGTCATATCTGTGGTAACAACCTCTGGGGTGTCAAATGTACGCTGTATAAATTTTGTGACATATGCCATAAGTTCTTCTTGCCCTTTGACAACTTGGCCTTGTTCATCCAATAATTGATGTATTTGTTTACCACCAGCTTTCCCAGCATCGACCCCAAGGGGGTTAAATTGACTCTGAGTTCCAGTCGTTTTGAATTTTTGTTCGAAAAGTATGGATTTTTGCCTATCATACTGCACTTTAGCCAATGCGGTTTTGACTTCTTGTATACGGGCAGAATGATCCAAACCATATAAATGAGAGTCAGTAAATAATGTCAGTAATTCCTCGTAGGCGTTTGGAGGTATGATGTCTTTCATCAGCTAAGGACGGGCATATGATTTAAAATATGAGATCACATATAATTTAGTATCAGTCCACCAATCAATAATGGAATCATAGATAGAAATTACTGTAGTATCGGTCCGTGATTAACTCCGTAAGACCTTGAATAAAAACAGGAAGTAACAATAAAGATGAGTTAACTCTCCACACCCAGGGCCCTGTGATAACGCATCTTCCAATTGGATTGTATTCCTATCAAAAGATGGTCAGAAGTTGCCATAGGTATTGTAAAACCTTTGACTATGCCAGTGGTTTGCGAAACTAACCAATAATCAATCCGTGAGTGCAAGGTCCCTTTCCTAAAGGTAGGCCTCGGGACTGGTAAGACATCCACTAATTTTAATTCTGTAATAAGATTATGTAAAGCATGGGTGTCACAATAAGTTTTCCTACTGGAAGGGATTTCTAAACTAGTATTAAAATCTCCACCCCATAGAATTATACGATTTGTGCACAGAAAAGGTTTAATTTGGCAAAAGCTGAATCTTAACTGCTTTCTGCTGTGGTGCATAAATATTTATGAGCCTATAAGGAAACCCCTGCCATATAAGATCTAGTAAAAAACTCTGCCCGGTACTAAATCCACACTCTTTTGTAAAATGAAGTTAGAAGTAGTAAAACAAAACCAACACCAGAACAGAGGTCTTGTCCTAATGACCAATATGCGGTCCTAAACCCCATTCCTGAAGCTATTGTGATGTCTTCTGTGGTATACAACGAATATCTTGTAAAAAATAAACATCATAGGCCAGACTACGTAGTGCGAAAAAGTTGCCATTAGTTTATAGTTGGAGCGAATACTGTTTACATTCAAACTTGCAACGGTATATGGCTGACATGAAAAACAAGAAAAAGGAAGAAAGCTCTGTAGAAATAACCCTCTCATTTCTTTTTTCTCACTCTAGCAGACTTCTTTTCAAATAGCCCCAGAACTTTCAGTCAAAGGTAATGATGCGGAGGCCGACATGGAAAGAATAGGAAGAGATAAATTCTCAACGTCTCCATCTTCTTCCTCCATGGCCTCACCCCAACTTTGTAGGGGTTCATACGGGTTAGATAGTGGGATGGATACAGCGTCTACCTGTTTGGCAGAGCGAAGTCTCCGAGCCACTGGTGGGGGAGAAGTTTCTCCATGCTCTTCATCATCTTTTGGAGTACTAGAAACACCCGCTAATTCTTCTACAGAGGATTGGTCTATAATTCCCGAAATATCAGTGGGGTCATGGGAAATAAGGGATGCAGAGGGTTCAGGAAGGTTAGGAGATTCAGAAGTTGCAGGAGGTTCAGGCAAAACAGGGGCATTTACAATGGAGGTAGTGAAAGAAGGAATTTTCCATTAGTTGTAACAGGTGGAAGTAAATCCTGGGGGGTCCTATAACAGAGGATTTAGCAATATAAGCATCATGTTCTGCATAGCCTGCAGTGTTATGTGCCGCCCATGGGCAGGCTGAAAATACATGTGAAGTATCACTGCATAAATTACAAGTGGGAGGAACTGTACAAGCCAACACAGTATGACCTATCATACCGCATGAAGTACATTTCAGTTTATCACAATCAGAGCTCAGATGGGACAATGAGCCACATCTATAGCATGATCTCGGTTGCCCTGGGTAAAACAATATACCACGGTCTCGACCTAGAAAAAAACAATTAGGCAGATGCTGAATACCAAACTCATTAATTTTAAGTTGCACAGTAAATTTCACCCTCCGTCCAAAACCATTTACATCAATTAAAAGCATGTGTGTGCCAGTAACTGTGCAACGCTGTTCCAACCAATACAATATATCTAAAACATTTACTCCTTCATTCCTAAAAGGACAGTAATGACTTTTATGTAGGCCTAGTAATGGGAATAATCACAAAATGCTTCCAGACAGGGTCTGCAGAGCACTATAGTAAGCAGACCAGAATTTATCTAGCAATGCAGCAGTACGGAAAGAAACATCAAAATTAGAGTCTCCTGAAGAGTGTATTAGAGCATACACATCTGAGGTTTAATCTTTAAAGATTGTATTATTAAAGTCTTTCCTACAAAGTCCGGTCTGGAGGAAGGTCCATATCCCCTTGTAATGTATACGGGCTACAAATCTTTT
Source organism: Neoceratodus forsteri (assembly GCA_016271365.2). NCBI lineage: Eukaryota > Metazoa > Chordata > Ceratodontiformes > Ceratodontidae > Neoceratodus > Neoceratodus forsteri. Next base: position 1,100,734,062 of record CM028135.1, on the reverse strand, counting down.
CCTCAGTGGGACCTCTGACTGTTTAAAGAGAAGCGTAGCTGGCTGGTTTACTAGAGGCTTAACAGCAGAAGGAGCAACAACTGAGTTCTGCAAAGCAGTAACAACGTTCATGTCTGCTTGAAAGTACTGACCTTCCGACTGTGGTGGTAGCTCAATGTTCTGTTTCAGCGATGAAGCGATATCCATGTCTGCAGGGTTTGAAATGTAGAATTTGATTCCTCCGTCGGTTTGGCAAATCTCCATGCTGAGAATCAGGAACTAACAGCGGAAGTGATGCAGCAGTTTGGTCCGTCACTGAAAAGTGTTCTCCTGCTGCACTCACTGCATCCAAACGGTCCATCTGGTTCACCAATCCATTCCCAGGCAAGGGAAAATTAGGATCTGGTATCCATGCAGTCGGAGTCCTAATCCAGCCTGCTTTCTCTAGCGCTTGCTCAGGGGACCATGTGGAAAGATGAGCCGAAAAAGGAAATAGGTCTTCTACCGGTGTACTGGTCGTCGCATCTGTTTCCATAGGGGCTGTAATTGCATGAACGCTGCTCCTTTTTACTGTACTCTTAGAAGCTGTTTGACCATTCTCTGGTCGTTTCCTTTTTTTCTCCTCTTCTGGTATAAGAATTTGGTCACCATCTGGTTCTTCCTGGGCGTCGGTGTTCTCCACTGAAGACATCTCCTTCACAGGTATGTCATTTTCAGTACATTCTGAAACGCTAGCGACTGGTAGGGATATCTCTGCAATCTTGCTCTGGTCCTGCAGTCCAGCACTCCACACCTCCGTCCTCTCCAACGGCTGAGACATACTGAGGTGGAGTCAGATGCCTCATGGGAAGGGTCCCCCACCCATCAGAGTAGGGGAATTTCCCGTTACTGGCCAAATTTCCTCATTCAGTAAAACCACCAACAGCTTAATCTGGTTCAAGGTCAGTTGCTATTCATCTGTATCCCCTCCCCGGTCATGCCTGAAAATAGGCAGGATTTGTCTAGTGCACTTACCTGGTCAACAAAAACTAAATAAATAAATAGCAGCAGCAGGGCGAAGCTGGTATTCAGGGTATTCACGGGAGAGACATAAGTATGCTTGCAGCTTGTACGAGTCCAGGAAATCGGGGCCATGGATTATAGGCCTGCAAAAACAAAATTACAATAAACTGTTTTAGAAGGTTAGTTATTTATGCAGAATTTTTTGTTTTCTGTGGGTTGTGTTCCTTAGTTGTGGGGTAGGGAAAGGTATTAAGTATGGTAAGTGAAAATGTTAGCTTGAATTACGGGAACAAATCATTGTATTACATGGTGTTTGCATAACTAACATGGCGGCCTGAAAGTTGTTTAAAAGTTTCTGGCAGGCATGGATACACGGCATGTGCTGCATCCTTGTTTGCCAGTAAAGTGCGAAACTCAGGGTTGTCACTTTATGAATGCACACTTGGGGGTGGTTCTTGTCTAATCAGGATACAGCGTTTCCCTATCCATTTTATAACACCATTTATCATCGCTTGAGGTTGGTCATGAAGAAGCTCTTAACCAATGGGAGTGCAGCTTGAACACTGCCTGGTGACATCACACTGACCTCTGCTGCACTCAGAATAGAGCACCTGTGAGAGGGCAGGACTTTTGTAACTCACTCGTGGCTCTGTTGCTCATAAACTATGGCCCTGCCCCCTCACTCATGGTGATAAACGGCATATTCTGAGTCTGACTATTGTGTATCCCATATTTATCAGGGAAACTATCACCACTGGTGTTGTGTGTATACATAAATAAACTTTGTGAGCAGTAAGTTAAAAACCATAATAGCACATTTCCAAACGTGGGCCTTGAGTTTTGTGTGGTATCAGCCCTAATCTGAATAGTTTTTGCAGTTTATATGGATATAAAGATATAACTGTAGAGGATACATACAGTGGAGTCTGCAAGAAACAAGGCAGTTTCAATGGCAGTTAATCCCTTTTGTCACGGAGGAAAGTGTGCTTTGAATCCTGGCTGTCGCAAGTGTATTAATTAAGCAATAAGGCATGACGAGGGGTTATGTTAATGGTCTGTTAACCACCTTCTAGGGGTGTTCTGTGGCACGAGGTGTAGCTGAGTGCCACATGCCCCTAGAGGGTGATTAACTGACCATTAACATAATCCCTGGGAGTGCTTTATTGCTATTATACTAAAACGTTTTTAAACAGTGTTAAGCCTTGTTCAACATATGGCTAAGCTCTGCATGTATGTTAATAAAAGATTAACATAAGGCTGTTAGAATGTTTGCAGCCAATCAGAAAGCTCCATTTCTCAGACCTTTTTTATAAAACATTTTATTCATATGTATCTAAACTTAAAAAGCATGTAATTTCTTCTGAAATTTTATAGTTTTTGTAATATATCTATTTCATGTTCTTTATGTTTCTCTGACCACAGGCATCCTTGAAAATGGGCAGTATTGTCCAAATACCTAGTTTAAAGAACATGAAATGAAAATGAAATGTATGTGAGTGAGTGAGTGAGTGAGTGAGTGAGTGTGTGTGTGTGTGTGTGTGTGTGTAGATGTAGATGTAGATGTAGATATCTATTGTAAGCAATAACCTGCAACAGGGCGTGAGTTTCTAGAGAATTAATGCACGTCCTGGGTGAATTGGAAGGTGTGAGGCAAATAGCCAAGTGACTTTCAGTGCACCCAGAAAGTGCATTAGTTCTCAAGAAACCGTGGATCACCGTGCTTATGAAATTATTTTTTTTTTTTTATTGAAAAAGGTTTATGCTCCTTTAGTTAGGTTGTTGCTAGGTAGAACAGGTGACTTTAGTAACAAAGACCACGTGCCTTTGAATGAACCCAGGAACTGCATTCATTTTTAAGAAACTTCTGTGCTGTATCGTGGGTTTTTGTGATTAAAAAAGTGGAGAAACATCTATTTTAGTGGAAAAGGGTTTTATTTTCATTTAGTTAGGTTGTTGCAAGGTAGATTAGGGCAGGTTAATTACAAACTTTGCAGTTTCTAGGAAAATAACGTCAGGCGGTGTGTTTAACTAATGAAGTTGTTTGATTTTGTCAGTTTTTATATACCCAGTTTTATAAATATACAGTGTGTGTGTGTGTGTTTCTAATTGATATCGTTTCTCCTTTTTAGGTATTCCTTAGTCTGCAGGACGAAAACATGCAACTCAAGGGACTCTGTGATGATCAGGAACAAGCCCTCCAGGAATTAGGCTGCAAACTTAGCGAGTAAAGTTTTTTTCTCAAGTATGCTTTTCTGTGAAAAATGGAGTTGTGAATTGCATTTTACTTACCACCATAAGTTGTTAACAAGGTACAGTCAAGAAAAAATGACTCATCGTAGTAATGATGTTTCTTCTTGAGGGCATATTTCTGAATCATAAAATTCCATCATCTCAGCCCTGAAGTGTTTCCCCAAATAGAACTTTAGAATATTAAAGTATGACTACTGCAGTGTGGTCACACTCCAACTGCCACCCCCACCCAGGCAGATTTATAGCTGAAGAGCAGTGACTGCTTAACTAAGCTTATGCTGTGTATTAAGAATCTGCAAAGGAATTGAGTCACTTGAGCTAACGTCTTGCACTTTTGTTCTGTATGAGCTGCGTCTAGCTTGCACTAGCCCTGTGTTAACTTGCCCCTCCCAACCAATTTTTTGTTCACTTGTTCCCCATCTTTTATCCTCTCCTTCACCCAGCTGATGTCCCCTGTCTACCCCTCGACCCTCCTTGATGACCCCCCACTGGAGCTCATTCATTCAATAATTGCTAAATCATCTGTCTCTTAATTGTGACCCAGCCCTGCAAGGAGTTGGCTGTACGGCTACATTAAATTTCTGTACTATGATTCTCAGGTATGTCAATTGTAATTATATTTATATTCCACAGGTATGCTATATTTTATTGTATGTCATGTTACAAATGTAATTGAATGTTTATTTTCTCAGTTATGTTAAATGTTAAACAGTATGTTTAATTCAGCAACCAGATGAACCCCTCCCCCTGGTCGCGCCGGAGGACGAGCAACTTGTTGTTCAGTGTCCTTCCTGGTGAAACATTTCAGTAAATAAATAAAAACTATACATGTGATTAGAAATTAACAGTCGCCAAATAGAAAACTTGTAAAAACTGCAAAGTTTGAAAGACAGTGAGATTAATGAAGTTTCAAATGGTCCAGGAAAAACTGAATCATTTGGATATATGCCGTATATATTTAACTAACGTACCCTTTTTATTTGAATCCTAGAAGTGGAGGTGGGGAGGGCTTGTGTGACTCGCACGTACACCCTCTAGAAGGAAACTATACTCATCATAGTATCTGCTTTTCTCCTAAAGGATTTCAACAGTCAAACTTGTGCATCGTCTCCGTGAGGAAACTTAGAGGTCCCCATATTCAGAGATGGCCAGTAGCGCTGCACAGCCTGTAGCGCTATGCCAAAATGGTGCACAGCCGGCTCTGAGCTATATTCAGCCATTTAGCGTGCACAAAAGGAGCGCGTTAGCTGAATATCGGCCTGAGCCAGGGCAGTGCTATGTGGATATGGCCTGTGCTGACATGGCCCAAGACAGCATATGGCCCACGGGAGATTGCGTGCCCAGAGATCACGCCAGGGGTCCTGGGGGCCATATTCAGCCCGAGCATGCAGAAGAGCCTATTGGGCTAAAGGGCCGTTTGCATGCCCGTTATGGGCTCATTTGCATACGCGCACAACCCATGGGGCCCATGCTTAGTGGAGCCGAAGATGGTCACTCTTAGTCTAGTTGAGCACCCAATCACCCCAGTCATAATTGTATTACTAATTCCCTCATAGTCTAGTGGTTCCCCCCCGACGATCACTCCTGTACATAATTGTATTACTAATTCCCTCATAGTCTAATGGTTTCTCCCCCGATCACTCCTGTGCATGTGTACTACTAATTCCCTCATAGTCTAATGGTTTCTCCCCGCCCCATCACTCCTGTACGTGATTGTACTACTAATTCCCTGGTAGTCTAGTGGACCACCCTCCCACAGAGCACCCAGAGTCCCATGTATATCTGAGATCCCTCGTGGAGTCAATCCCCCCAAGCCTGAATGACCCCAGTCACAGTGATATGATCCTCTACTCTGCCCACCCCTTACCTCTCGCTCAGTCAGCACCGCCTGACACTTGTCTTACCTCCTCTGCCGTCTGACAGTTACAGAGCATGATCACGAGTAGTACAGTACTCATACTAGCACTCTGTGACTGTCAGATGGTGGATGTCAGAGGAGGAAAGCAGAGGACTGTGCCGGCTGCCAATCTGATATGGATATTTGGGAGAATTTTAACCAAGGTGAGGGAAGGAGGCAGGCAGGGGATCCTCACCGGGTCGGGGGGGGTGCCACTCTACTGGGAGGGTGGTTGTTGGCGCTTGGTGGAGGGGGTGCTAGCCACCAGGTATCTTAGATATACGTGGAGCCCAGGGCGATTGGAGGGGTGCACTAGACTACCAGGGAATTGGCAATATAGTTAAAGCAGGGGTAATTGGGAGGACCACTAGACACAGGGGTGAGCAGCTGCAGTACAGCTGCCCTGCCTTCTAACATAGAAAAATAGAATTTGATGGCATATAAGGACCGCTTGGCCCATCTAGTCTGCCCATGTCCCTAGCTGATGGATAAGCTGCAGATTCTAGTTAATTAACAGCTTACTTCCTCCTACCCTCCACTAGAATTGCCTTATGCCTGTCCCATGGATTCTTGAATTCTCCCAGTGTTCCTGACTCCACAACTTCCTCAGGAAGGCTTTCCATGCATCCACAACCCTCTCTGTGGAAAAAAATACTTTCTAACATTACCTCTGAGCTGTCCACCCTCTATCTTCAAATTGTGCCCCTTGTTCTCGCACATCTCTTCTTCTGAAAGATGCTACCCTCTTGTACCTTGTTAATTCCCTTGAGATACTTGAACGTTTCTATCATGTCCCCCCTCTCCCTTCTTTCCTCAAGGGTATACATATTAAGCTGCTTTAGTCTCTGCTCGTATGTCTTCTGTTGCAGACCCTGCAACATTTTGGTTGCCCTCCTCTGAACAGCCTCCACTCTGTCTATGGCTTTGTGGAGATGGGGTCTCCAGAATTGCACGCAGTACTCCAGATGAGGTCTCACTAACTGTCTGTACAGAGGGATAACAACTTCCTGTTTTCTACTGTTGATGCCTCTCCTATGCATCCCCATTTAGGGGTGGGCGGTAGCTTTAGAGCTGCATTAAGACAAGTTTACAGTCGAGTAAACAGCGCGGTGCTGTGGGCTATTTAGCACCACCAAGACCTTTTGAATATATCGCTGTGCCATTACGCAGAAAGGATCCCTTATTTGCATAGGCGCAGTGGTATTGTTAGCGCGATCATGCTGCTGGGTTAGGGCGGGAATTTGCAAGCCTATGAATATGGCCCTGCCCAGCGTGCCAGTGATACTCCAGGTTAGCGGCAGCAGCACTTACTCGGTTAGTGCTGCGTTAACCCTTTGAATATGAGGCTAATCTTTTAAAAGATGCTTTCTCTCATTGTGCTGGTCTTGAGCCTCCCAGTATTCCAGCTGTAGATCTTTGAGCTGAAGAGGCCAGGAACAGTCTTGCTATCAGAGCAGGTAGGCAGCTGACTGAGGCAGCGGGAACATTTCTAGCTAGGGGGTAAGTAGACAGATACTATACTAGAAGTGACGCCAAATGGAGTTAGCACTAGGATAGTGGTGCATCTTGCTAACTAAATCACATATCACCACAAAAAGTAGAGCACACACCAACCTCTCAAAATAACGAGGGCACGGGCCCTTCAGAAAATAAAAAAGACTTTTATTAAGTTATAAAAATGCCCCTCAGCCTGACACGTTTCAGATTTTATCTTCTATCAAAGGATAAAGGATGTTAATCCAAAAGCGTCAGGCTGAGAGGTGTTTTTATAACTTAATAAAAGTATTTTCGTTTTCTGAAGGACCTGTGCCCTCGTTATTTTGAGAGGTTGGTGTGTGCTCTATTTTTTTGTGGTGATATGGGACTGTATTAGAAGTGTAGGGTCTGCAAGGTAAATTGGGACCTTCAGTCAGAGTATCAAAAACACAGTAGTTTTCAGTATGCTAGTCTGAGCTGGAGGAAGGGAGCTGATACTATCCTTGCAATTAGCTGGGTCAGGATAGCTGTGAATTTGGGAGTGTGGCTCAGGCAGAAGAGAAGCAGTTGTCTGCATTTAGACTTCCCTAGCCTTCTTACAAGAGTAGTACGAAAGGACTCTCTCCTAATGTGTCTAGCACGTTCGTGTCCAGTGAGTGAGTGGAACAGGTACTTGGCATCTTAGACCCTGGCAGGCATCTGCACAAGGAAGCAGGAAAGCAGGGGACTCTGCTGGTTGACTATAGTAAGGGTCCTGGTCACTCCTGTTGTAACACTCACTGCAGGGAAGGGTGGAGAGCAAACGGTAGGCCTTAACATGGAATAGGTGCGTCACCCTGTCCAGGGTAAGCATATAAAAGGATTTGAGGATAGACTAGGGAAAAACTAGTAACACCCTATCTCGGATAGGAGTATAAAAGGATTTAAGAAGGGAACAGGGACAACTAATAACATCCTATCTAGGGTCAGGTAGCAAAGGGTTAGATGAAAGTAAAGGTACTGTTGCATGAGTAGGAGAAGGCAGAGGAAGGTTGTGGTAAAGGCAGGAGGAAACAGTTGATACAAGTGGAAACTACTTTTGAGGGGTTGGGAGGTATCACCCTATCTAGGGTAAGGGTACAAAAGTATTTTTAGGTAAAATATGGAGTGTAGGAATTGAGAATGCTGGGAGTGGTGCAGTACAGTGGTTGTGGGGTGACAGTTTTCAGAGAAACCTGGAGACTGGTTCTATCCCATCTGCACACCTCTCTGGGCTGAGGGAGGAGGCTGCCAGACTCCAGGCTGAGTTGACTAGGAATCCGGGAACCTCTCCCCCCCCCACCCAAAACTCAGGGGCCACCAAGTGTGTCATCATTACCCCAGAGGATGCCAGGGAGGAGGAATGACTGGACTGTATATTGAGTACCAGAAGGGTGGAAGTGGTGGGTCAGAGTTTCATTTCTCAGTTGGTACAGCTATGTAATTCTTTCACCATCTGGCGGGATGGGACTACCAGGAGAAGGCACCCATGGTAGTGGCCAGAGAGGCTGTGGGGTTCCTCTGTAGTGGTGACCCCAAGGAGGGTGGTAGAGGGCTCCAGCAGAAGAGGAAACAACTTCTGGTGAGGGATTGATTGTGTGTGTGGGGGGCTGATTTGGGAATAAGGGAGGGAGAGAGGGAGGTGAGGTGCCTACGTGGCACCATGGCCCAAATGGATGGAAAGTGGATCCAAAGGATAGGGAGGGAGGGAAAGCTGGATGTCATTGTCCACCTGGGGACTAATGACCTGGCTAGGGATGGGACTGGGATAGCGCAGGAGGACTTTAGGGAGCTGGGGAGGGTCTTGGACAGGCAGCACGTACAGTGGTTTTAGCTGAGATGCTGCCTGTCAACAGCAGGGGTGAGGATAGTGTTCTCCACACCAGGAGCTTCAGCTCATGGTTGAAGGAATGGTGCAGAGAAGAGGAATTGGGCTTCACTGGGAACCAACCTGGAGGAATAAAGGCCTGTACAGGGGTGATGGCCTCTATCCGTCTGGGAGAGTGGGAAGGGAACAGCAGTCCTCATTGGATGGTTTAAATGTTACTTTGATGACCATTTAAACTAACCGGGAGGGGGGAGGGCAAATGGAATCAGGGGGGCATAAACTACCAGTAGAAGAAATGAAAGGGGATGGGAATGCAAGTAGTAAAAGGAGAAAAGGATAGGAGGGAGGGAAAAAAGTAAATAAGGGGTGTAGAAGGCAGAGTGCTAGAAAGCCATTTGTGAAAATGCAAAAGTCTAGGAAATAAAATTCCAGACCTAGAAGCTGTTGTGGCAGAGGCAGACCTGGATATTTTGGCCATTCCAGAGTCATGGTGCACCGGAAACCATGACTGAGACATGGCCATATCAGGGTATACTCAGTTCAGGAAAGTCAGGGTGGGAAGAAAGAGAGGAGGGTGGTACTATATGTAAGGGAAGGCATAAAAGCAACAGAGATACAGAGAATCCCAGGTGGAGTGGAGGCACTGTGGGTCACCCTGGAGATGGGAAATGAAGCCACTATTCACACAGGCATAATCTACAGACCTCCAGCACGGGGAGGATTTATATAATGTATTGGTGGAAGCCATTAGTAAAATGACAAAAAAGGGGGAGGTGCTGCTGGTGGGGGACTTCAGTCTGCCGGATGTAGATTGGAGCCTCCCAGTTGCAGCTTCAGCTTCAGCTAGAAGCAGGGATATCCTGGACTTCCTGCGGGAGGAGGGGGACGCATTCCTCTGGCAACTAGTCAGGAGTCCACCCATAACGGGGCAATACTGGACCTGGTGCTCATTAATGGAGACACTGTTGCAGACGTCAAGGTGGGATGCTGCCTGGGGACCAGTGTTCACCGTAAGTATGGTTAAACATAAGGATGTCGGAGGAATCTAGCTACACAAGGATGAGGATCCTGGACTTCAGGAGGACAGATTTTAAAAAGATGGATGAATGTTTTAGGAACAGCTTAGCAGGAGGAGCTGACCTGAGGTGGGGGGAGCAGTGGGCGAAGCTAACAGAGGGCATAGTGAAGGCAATAAACCTCAGTGCAGAGTAAATAAACAAAAGCAAGAGGAAAAGAGAGTTCTCAGAAGAAATGACTGACAAGGTAAAGGCTAACAGGGTTGCGTTTAGAAGGTATGAAGAGGGAACAGGATAGGGAGGCATATTGGGGAACAGAGGAAGCAGGGAAATCAGTAAGGAGCTTTTTTTTTTTTTTTCTCCAAATTGTTTTACCAGGAGTAACACACTAAGCTGAAAGCTTGTTTACAGGTGTGACCTGGGAGCACAGGGAAGTTAAGTGACTCGCTCAAGGTCACACAGTAGGCAAGTTGGGGCTGTGGAATTCAAACCCAGGTCTCCAGATCTGCAGCTCAGAGCCTTAAACCACTGCACTATACTGCCTTGAAGGCACAGACTAAGAAGAGAATAATAGCCCAGGGGTAATGAAAGGGGCAAGACATTTTTTTAGGTATACAAGTGAAAAGAGGAAGACCAGGAGAAGGACTGTAAGAATAAGAAGGGAAGGTGGGAATGTGCAGAGGAAGACTAGGAAAAAGCAGATATCCTGAACAGATGCTGCTGTTTAACGCTCACAGAGAAAGGAGCAGGGAGAGGCCACACAAAAGCAACAGAAGTAGACTTGCAGTGAAAGTAATTTCACGGTGATTGAGTGGTGGCTGACAATTTGCGTGCGAAATGTTTTGAAAAATTTCGCCCGCAATTCTGCCAGCTCAACAGTCCACCACCAATAACGAAATTTCACAAAATGCGCAAATTACGCAAAATATTTCGCTGGACGAAATATTCCAATTTGGCACAACACTAAACAGAAGCATAGAGGGAGAGAGTTGGACACTAGTCCTTTTTCAAGGGAGAGAGTCCTGAAGTGACTCGCAAATCACAAAGTGGACAAAGCAGTAGGGCCAGATGGGGTGCATCCAGGAGTATTGCGGGAGCTCAGGGTGGCACTAGCTGCACCTCTGTCAGTCCTGTTTAATAGCTCACTGGAAACAGGAGTGGTTTCAGAGGACTGGAGGAGGTCGAATGTAGTCCCACTACACAGAAGTAGTAGCGTGGAGGTGGTCAGTCAGCCTGACATCTGTGGTGTGTCACTGCTAAAGGAAAGGATTGTAGAGTATCTTGAATCCAGCAGCATGAATTCACGGGGAAGGTGGGGGGTCATGTGTCACAAATCTGATAGATTTCTTTGACTGCGACCAGGGAATTAGATCAGGTGGAGCAGTGGACGGCCAACCTAGATTTCAGTAAGGCTTTCGACACTGTTCCGAATAGGAGACTCGTAAGGAAGGGCTGACTAGCTTAATTAAAGGTGGGTCCAAAGGTGGCAAATTGGGTAAGAAATTGATTAAAGGATAGGCGTCACACGATGATGGTAAAAGGAGAAGGGATGGTGACCACTGGGGTGCCTTGGGTACTAGGATCATTTTGGTTTTTTATTGCTCCCTTTCTCAGCTCGGCTGGCCCCCATCTGCAGTGTCCTCCCCAGTCCTGTCATCCACCGTCTCTGGGACCTACATACCCTTGCCTGGTACAGTGTCACACACGTTGCCCCTGTGGCAGAGCTCCATGAAGTTCTGCAAGCTCGGGAAAGTTTAGCCTGGATGCGTTCAGCAGGAAGCCCAGTAGGTGGTGTAGAGCCTGCGGGAGGATGCGCGCATCCTGTTGTCTCAGCCGACATTCTTTTCTGGTGTTCTGTCTGCATCCCCCAGCATGCTTCAGGGGTGTGGGATGCAGTGACGTGAGCATGCATGTATGCTCACTCTGCAACCACGAAGCGCCCGCCCACCCTTCGGGGCTCCGCTTGCACTGCCACCTGTGGTCCCCCAGATGGCGGCAGCGCAGCAGAGCGCACATCCCTCCCCAGAGGAGGAGAGAACTTCCTCTGGGGTGCTCAGTCTCCCCAGTTGGCCTCCTACAACCTGAGATTGCTTCCTTTCCGGTTGGCCAGCGTAGTGAGCAGTAGCACTACTGCTACACTTGCAGGACGGTGGGACCGGTCCTCATTAATGCCTTTATGAGTGACATTGCAGATGGGCTGGAAGGGGAGGTCTGCCTGTTTGTAGATGACACCAAAATCTTCAATAGGGTAGACACTCCGGGGGAGGGGTGAAAGGATGAGCAGAGACCTGAGAAAACTAGAGGAGTGATCTAGGAGCAGCTGGGTTTCAATGTGAAAGTGCAAAATAATGCACTTAGGGCACAGAAACCCAGAGGCAGAGTACAAAATGGGAGAAGAGGTAATGATGACCACCACACAGGAAAGAGAGGTGGGGTAGTCATATCTGACCTGAAGGTGGCCAGGTAGTGCGACAAAGCAGAAGGGAGGGCCAGTGGAATGCTGGGGTGCAAAGGGAGGTATCGCCAACAGAATGAGGGAAGTGGTTTTGCCTCTGTATAAATCTCTGGTGAGACCTCACCCTGGAGTATTGTATCCAGTTCTGCAGCCACATCTCTGAAAGGGCAGAAACAGTGGTGGGGTTCAGGAATGCATGGGACAGGCATAAGGGAACGTTAGTGGAAAGTCATGGAGCGGGGAAGAGAGAGCCAGATTTCAAGTAAGATCTGTGGTGACACTGTAAGAATGGAAAAAATGGGCAGACTGGTTGGGCCAAGCAGTTCTTATCTGCCTGCAAATTCTGTGAGGCTCGAGACCTAATTTGAGAAAAGATAAAAGTGAAATATAAAAATTTTAAATTCAGATTTTAAAAATGGCTTTAATGAGACAGATGAAGCAACGGCAGTCACTTAAAGTTCAAGCCATAACAATACCTGATTCTGAAGAACCTGCAGTGCTTACCTTCCTTAAAAGGAGAGGCAGGGCAGGGTTAGTTTGGCTGTTTATTTATTTTATTCTTTGGTGTTTGATTACCGGGTAGGTGCATTAGACAATAATATGCCTATTTTCAAGCACGACTCTGGAGAATACAGTTACAGACAGTCGTGGAACACAGTACAGTAAAACAGAACAATAAACAATGTAAAGGGTAACTAGTTACAATACACAAACAGTTGAAAAAATGCAAACAGAGTGAGAAAAATTGTAGCAAAGAGAAATCAGTACATTAGCAACAAGTCAATGGATGGAGCTGACTTAACTAAACAATGTAGAAACAGATGGAGCAAAGCCAGCCTGTCGGGTGCAGCAGTTGAATTTCCGCTTACGCCAGCGACCTGGGTTCGGAATGGATCTGGGTCATCGGAGGGAGTGGCCAGGGAGAAGGATTGAGTGTCCCCAGGGCTGCTGTCCTTCCGGGGAGGTGTGGGTGTCACGGCACTTGGCGACCCCTGATGGAGGCGGGGTCACCACAACAGTCGGCGATAGCAAGGAACCTAGGGGGCGGACGGACGCCATGCACTGCACGCCCCGCCAATGGGGGACAACCAGCCTGCCCACTGCCTCCATGATGCCCGCCTTGGCTGCGATCGGCTCCCAGGCGACTCCCGCCCTATCCCATTGACCATGGCACCCTTCAAGGGGAGGTCGGGTGCCACGGCCCCGCCCTGTGGGGTAAGCCAGGGGTCCCGGGAGGACGGCCGATACAGGGAAGCTGCAGCAAGAAGGGGTTCGTGACCAGGCAGATAACTGGCAGTGAGGAGGGGCGTAAAAAGATAAAACAAAAAAACATGTAGCATCTTTCACAAGTGCATCAAATTAAGCAGTTGTAAACTACATGAGTAACCTCTGCTTCGGATACTAGATTTAGAACAGCCGTGTCAAACTTGTGCTGACTCAAGCAGTCCCCAGAGTTGGAGGGCCTTCGGAGTAGATACATATAGATACTAGACATCAATGGTAGATAAGGGCCTATGGCCCACCCAGTCTGCCCATTTGAGCTTGTAAGTTCCCTTAATGTTTTTCTAGAATTCTGTTGCCCCTTACCCCTGACCTCCAGAATTCCCTTATGTGTATCCCATGCATTCTTAAATCCTGTGATTGTTTCAGCCCCACCACTTCCTCTAGCAGGGTGTTTCACTTGTCCACCACCCTTTCTGTGAAGAAATTCTTCTTCACGTTTCCTAGGAATTGCCCTCTCTCTCCAACTTCATCCCATGCCCTCTAGTCCTGGAACATCTTTTTCACTGGAAAGTAATGTATTCCTGCACTCTGTTACTCCCTGTAAGGTACTTGTATGTTTCAATCATATCCCCTCTCTCCCTCTTCTCCTCCAGGGAGTACATGTTCAAGTCCTTCAATCCTGTCCTCATAGGACTTGTGATGTAATCCATGTACCATCTTTGTTGCCCTCCTCTGAACCTTCTCTACCCTGTCTATGTCCTTGCGTAGGTAAGGTCTCCAGAACTGTACACTGTACTCCAGGTGGGGCCTCACTAGTGTCTTGTATAGTGGAATTATGACCTCCCTTTTTCCTGCTGGTGATGACCCTGCCTATGCATCCCAGAATCCTATTTTCTTTACCTGCTGCCTTGTCGCACTGTTTCCCTGCCTTGAAATCATCAGAGATAATAACTCCAAGGTCCCTTTCCTGCTTGGTGCATGCTATATCCTCACCCCCAGCTGATATATTGTTCCAGGGTTTTTGTGTCCCATATGCATTATCTTGCACTTCCTTGTGTTAAATTTCAACTGCCAAACCACTGACCATTCTTCAAGGTTCTGCAGGTCCCTCCTCATTCTGTCTATACCCTCTGGTGTGTCCACTCTGTTACAGAGCTTCATGTCATTAGTGAACAGGGAAATTCTGCCTTCTAGGTCCTGTGCAATATCACTGATGGAGGCGTTGAATACGACCGGTCCCAGCACTGATCCCTGTGGTACCCCACTGGTCACTCTTCCCTCTGTGGAGTGACAGCCATTTACCACCCTCTTTGTCCTGCCACCCAGCCAATTACCCACCCACCGCACTACTGTCCTGCCCACACCCATATTCCCCAGTTTGTTTAATAGCCTTCTGTGTGGCACAGTGTTAAAGGCCCCCTTTCTGTCTATCCACCCCTTGGTTGCTTATCTCCATCTTTTGCACACTGCTTTGTAGAGATACCTCCCACGGCCAGCTGTGAGTGGGTGGTCAATTAGGTACCCTCCTTGCTGGCCTGCCCCCACTTGGCTAGTTTAAATGCTTGTCTATGTAGCATTTAAACTTATCATTGAGGGGACTTCCGGTTCCAGCATGCCTCGGTGAGCAGCTTGTCTCGGTTAGCTCCTGCCTTCAATACACTATTAAACGAGCAATCTTTTAAAAATAACCCAAAAATACCGAAGAAAACCAGCTTGACATTGCTCCGGAATATAACTAAGTGATGGCTAAAGCATCGCGGAACTGATTCCTCCCGATTGCGGAGAGTAATGAAGTTGAAGATCTACACTCCGATGATGGAGAGGCCCAGAGATCACGCCAGGGGTCCTGAGGGCCATATTCAGCCCGAGCATGCAGAAGAGCCTATTGGGCTAAAGGGCCGTTTGCATGCCCGTTATGGGCTCATTTGCATACGCGCACAGCCCATGGGGCCCATGCTTAGTGGAGCCGAAGATGGTCACTCTTAGTCTAGTTGAGCACCCAATCACCCCAGTCAAAACTGTATTACTAATTCCCTCATAGTCTAATGGTTTCTTCTCCCCCCCGATCACTCCTGTACAAAATCGTATTACTAATTCCCTCATAGTCTAATGGTTTCTTCTCCCCATCACTCCTGTACATAATTATATTACTAATTCCCTCATAGTCTAATGGTTTCTCCCCCCACCGATCACTCCTGTACATAATCGTATTACTAATTCCCTCATAGTCTAGTGGTTTCTCCCCACCCCCGATCACTCCTGTACATAATTGTATTACTAATTCCTCGTAGTCTAATGGTTTCTCCCCCCGATCACTCCTGTACATAATCGTGATACTAATTCCCTCATAGTCTAGTGGTTTCTCCCCCCCGATCACTCCTGTACATAATTGTATTACTAATTCCCTCATAGTCTAGTGGTTTCTCCCCCCGATCACTCCTGTACATAATTGTATTACTAATTCCCTCATAGTCTAGTGGTTTCTCCCCACCCTGATCACTCCTGTACACGATGTATTACTAATTCCCTCATAGTCTAGTGGTTTCTTCCCCGATCACTCCTGTACATAATCGTATTACTAATTCCCTCATAGTCTAGTGGTTTCTCTCCCCCCGATCACTCCTGTACATAATTGTATTACTAATTCCCTCATAGTCTAGTGGTTTCTCTCCCCCCGATCACTCCTGTACATAATCGTATTACTAATTCCCTCATAGTCTAGTGGTTTCTCCCCATCACTCCTGTACATCATATCACTCCTGTACATAATGTTACTAATTCCTCATAGTCTAGTGGTTTCTCTCCCCCGATCACTCCTGTACATAATTGTTTACTAATTCCCTCATAGTCTAGTGGTTTCTCCCGATCACTCCTGTACATAATCGTATTACTAACTCCCTCATATTCTAGTGGTTTCTCCCCATCACTCCTGTACATAATCGTGTTACTAATTCCCTCATAGTCTAGTGGTTCTCTCTCCCCCGATCACTCCTGTACATAATTGTACTACTAATTCCCTCATAGTCTAGTGGTTTCTCTCACCCCGATCACTCCTGTACATAATTCTATTACTAATTCCTCATAGTCTAGTGGTTTCTTTCCCCGATCACTCCTGTACAGAATCATATACTAATTCCTCATAGTCTAGTGGTCTCCCCACATCACTCCTGTACATAATCGATTACTAATTCCTCATATTCTAGTGGTTTCTCCCCATCACTCCTGTACATAATTGTATTACTAATTCCCTCATAGTCTAGTGGTTTCTCCCCATCACACCTGTACATGATTGTATTACTAATTCCCTCATAGTCTAGTGGTTTCTCCCCCCGATCACTCCTGTACGATTGTATTACTAATTCCTATAGTCTAGTGGTTTCTCTCCCCCGATCACTCCTGTACATAATGTATTACTAATTCCTCATAGTCTAGTGGTTTCTCTCCCCGATCACTCCTGTACATAATTGTATTACTAATTCCTCATAGTCTAGTGGTTTCTCTCCCCCCGATCACTCCTGTACATAATCGTGTTACTAATTCCCTCATAGTCTAGTGGTTTCTTCCCCACCTCGATCACTCCTGTACATAATCGTGTTACTAATTCCCTCATAGTCTAGTGGTTTCTCTCCCCGATCACTCCTGTACATAATCGTGATACTAATTCCCTCATAGTCTAGTGGTTCTCTCCCCCGATCACTCCTGTACATAATCGTATTACTAACTCCTCATATTCTAGTGGTTTCTCCCCCATCACTCCTGTACATAATCGTGTTACTAATTCCCTCATAGTCTAGTGGTTTCTCCCCCGGATCACACCTGTACATAATTGTACTACTAATTCCCTCATAGTCTAGTGGATTCTCTCCCCGGTCCTCCTGTACATAATTGTTACAATTCCCTCATAGTCTAGTGTTTTCTTCCCCATCACTCCTGTACGTAATTGTATTACTAATTCCCTCATAGTCTAGTGGTTTCTCTCCCCATCACTCCTGTACATAATTGTATTACTAATTCCCTGATAGTCTAGTGGTTTCTCCCCCCATCTCTCCTGTACATAATTGTATTACTAATTCCCTCAGTCTAATGGTTTCTTTTCCCCCCGATCACTCCTGTACATAATGATTACTAATTCCCCATAGTCTAGTGGTTTCTCCCCCATCACTCCTGTACATAATCGTATTACTAACTCCTCATAGTCTAGTGGTTTCTCCCCCATCACTCCTGTACATAATCATATTACTAATTCCTCATAGTCTAGTGGTTTCTCTCCCCGATCACTCCTGTACATAATTGTACTACTAATTCCTCATAGTCTAGTGGATCTCTCCCCGATCACTCCTGTACATAATTGTATTACTAATTCCCTCATAGTCTAGTGGTTTCTCCCCATCACTCCTGTACATAATTATATTACTAATTCCCTCATAGTCTAGTGGTTTCTCTCCCGATCACTCCTGTACATAATCGTATTACTAATTCCCTCATAGTCTAGTGGTTTCTCCCCGATCACTCCTGTACATAATCGTATTACTAATTCCCTCATAGTCTAGTGGTTTCTCTCCCCACGATCACTCCTGTACATAATCGTATTACTATTCCCTCATAGTCTAGTGTTTCTCTCCCCGATCACTCCCTGTACATAATTGTATTACTAATTCCTTCATAGTCTAGTGGTTTCTCCCCGATCACTCCTGTACATAATCATATTACTAATTCCTCATAGTCTAGTGGTTTCTCCCCGATCACTCCTGTACATAATCGTGTTACTAATTCCCTCATAGTCTAGTGGTTTCTCCCCCGATCACTCCTGTACATAATCGTATTACTAATTCCCTCATAGTCTAGTGGTTTCTCTCCCCGATCACTCCTGTACATAATTGTATTACTAATTCCCTCATAGTCTAGTGGTTTCTCCCCGATCACTCCTGTACATAATTGTATTACTAATTCCCTCATAGTCTAGTGGTTTCTCCCGATCACTCCTGTACATAATTGTATTACTAATTCCTCATAGTCTAGTGGTTTCTCTCCCCGATCACTCCTGTACATAATTGTATTACTAATTCCCTCATAGTCTAGTGGTTTCTTCCCATCACTCCTGTACATAATCGTATTACTAATTCCCTCACAGTCTAGTGGTTTCTCCCCATCACTCCTGTACATAATCGTATTACTAATTCCCTCATAGTCTAGTGGTTTCTCCCCGATCACTCCTGTACATAATTGTATTACTAATTCCCTCATAGTCTAGTGGTTTCTCCCCGATCACTCCTGTACATGATTGTATTACTAATTCCCATAGTCTAGTGGTTTCTCCCGATCACTCCTGTACATAATCGTATTACTAATTCCCCATAGTCTAGTGGTTTCTCCCCGATCACTCCTGTACATAATCGACATTAATTCCCTCATATTCTAGTGGTTTCTCCCCCATCACTCCTGTACATAATCGTGTTACTAATTCCCTCATAGTCTAGTGGTTTCTCTCCCCGATCACTCCTGTACATAATTGTACTACTAATTCCCTCATAGTCTAGTGGATTCTCTCCCCACCGATCACTCCTGTACATAATTCTATTACTAATTCCCTCATAGTCTAGTGGTTTCTCTCCCGATCACTCATGTACAGAATCGTATTACTAATTCCCCATAGTCTAGTGGTCCCCCATCACTCCTGTACATAATCGTATTACTAATTCCTCATAGTCGTAGTGGTTTCTCCCCCGATCAGTCCTGTACATAATCGTATTACTAATTCCCCATAGTCTAGTGGTTTCTCCCATCACACCTGTACATGATTGTATTACTAATTCCTCATAGTCTAGTGGTTTCTCCCCACCCCATCCTCCTGTACACGATTGTATTACTAATTCCCTATAGTCTAGTGGTCCCCGATCACTCCTGTACATAATCGTATTACTAATTCCCTCATAGTCTAGTGGTTTTCTCCCGATCACTCCTGTACATAATTGTATTACTAATTCCTCATAGTCTAGTGGTTTCTCCCCATCACTCCTGTACATAATCGTGTTACTAATTCCTCATAGTCTAGTGGTTTCTCCCCGATCACTCCTGTACATAATCGTATTACTAATTCCCTCATAGTCTAGTGGTTTCTCTCCCGATCACTCCTGTACATAATCATTACTAATTCCCTCATAGTCTAGTGGTTTCTCCCGATCACTCCTGTACATAATTGTATTACTAATTCCCTCATAGTCTAGTGGTTTCTCTCCCCATCACTCCTGTACATAATGTATTACTAATTCCCTCATAGTCTAGTGGTTTCTTCCCACCCGATCACTCCTGTACATAATCGTATTACTAATTCCCTCATAGTCTAGTGGTTTCTCCCTCGACTCCTGTACATAATCGTTTACTAATTCCTCATAGTCTAGTGGTTCTCCCATCACTCCTGTACATAATCGTGTTACTAACTCCCTCATATTCTAGTGGTTTCTCCCCATCACTCCTGTACATAATCGGTTACTAATTCCCTCATAGTCTAGTGGTTTTCCGATCACTCCTGTACATAATTGTATTACTAATTCCCTCATAGTCTAGTGGTTTCTCTCCCCGATCACTCCTGTACATAATTGTATTACTAATTCCCTCATAGTCTAGTTGTCCCCCGGTCACTCCTGTACATAATTGTATTACTAATTCCCTCATAGTCTAGTGTTTCTCTCCCCGATCACTCCTGTACATATTGTATTACTAATTCCTCATAGTCTAGTGGTTTCTCCGATCACTCCTGTACATAATTGATTACTAATTCCCTCATAGTCTAGTGGTTTCTCCATCACTCCTGTACATAATTGTATTACTAATTCCCTCAGTCTAGTGGTTTCTCTCCCCGATCACTCCTGTACATAATCGTATACTAATTCCCTCATAGTCTAGTGGTTTCTCCCGATCACTCCTGTACATAATCGTATTAGTAATTCCTCATAGTCTAGTGGTTTCTCCCCCATCACTCCTGTACATAATCATATTACTAATTCCCTCATAGTCTAGTGGTTTCTCCCCGATCACTCCTGTACATAATTGTACTACTAATTCCCTCATAGTCTAGTGGTTTCTCCCGATCACTCCTGTACATAATTGTATTACTAATTCCTCATAGTCTAGTGGTTTCTCCCCGATCACTCCTGTACATAATTATATTACTAATTCCCTCATAGTCTAGTGGTTTCTCTCCCCATCACTCCTGTACATAATCGTATTACTAATTCCCTCATAGTCTAGTGGTTTCTCCCGATCACTCCTGTACATAATCGTATTACTAATTCCCCATAGTCTAGTGGTTTCCCCCATCACTCCTGTACATAATCGTATTACTGATTCCCTCATAGTCTAGTGATTTCTCCCCGATCACTCCTGTACATAATTGTATTACTAATTCCTTCATAGTCTAGTGATTTCTCTCCCGATCACTCCTGTACATAATCTGACATTGATTCCTCATAGTCTAGTGGTTTCTCCCCGGATCACTCCTGTACATAATCGTGTTACTAATTCCCATAGTCTAGTGGTTTCTCTTCCCTCCCGATCACTCCTGTACATAATTGTACTACTAATTCCCTCATAGTCTAGTGGATTCTCCCTCCCCGATCACTCCTGTACATAATTGTATTACTAATTCCTCATAGTTCATGTGGTTTCTCCCCGATTACTCCTGTACATAATTGTATTACTAATTCCTCATAGTCTAGTGGTTTTTCCCCGATCACTCCTGTACATAATTGTATTACTAATTCTCATAGTCTAGTGGTTTCTCCCGATCCTCCTGTACATAATTGTATTACTAATTCCTCATAGTCTAGTGGTTTCTTCCCCCGATCACTCCTGTACATAATCGTATTACTAATTCCCTCATAGTCTAGTGGTTTCTCCTCCACCCCATCACTCCTGTACATATATCTAGTGGTTTCTCCCCATCACTCCTGTACATTTATTACTAATTCATAGTCTAGTGGTTTCTCTCCCGATCACTCCTGTACATGATTGTATTACTAATTCCCCATAGTCTAGTGGTTTCTCCCCGATCACTCCTGTACATAATTGTATTACTAATTCCCTCATAGTCTAGTGGTTTCTCCCCGATCACTCCTGTACATAATTATTACTAATTCCCTCATAGTCTAGTGGTTTCTCTCCCCGATCACTCCTGTACATAATTGTGTTACTAATTCCCTCATAGTCTAGTGGTTTCTCTCCCGATCACTCCTGTACATAATCTGTATACTAATTCCCTCATAGTCTAGTGGTTTCTCCCCGATCACTCCTGTACATGATTGTATTACTAATTCCCTCGTAGTCTAATGGTTTCTCCCCCCACGATCACTCCTGTACATAATCGTATTACTAATTCCCTCATAGTCAGTGGACCACCCTCCCACAGAGCACCCAGGTCCCATGTATATCTGAGATCCCTCGTGGACTAATGCCCCCCAGGCATGAATGACCCCCTGGTCTTGGTGATATGTCCTACTTGCCCACCCCTTCCTCGCTCGGTCAGCACTTTCGCCTGACCAATTTGTATGAGATCAGCGGCCGGCACAGCTCTTTGCTTACCTCCTCTGCCATCTGACAGTCACAGAGCATGATCACGAGTAGTACAGTACTCATACTAGCACTCTGTGTCTGTCAGATGCTGGCTGTCGGAGGAGGAAAGCAGAGGACTGTGCCGGCTGCCAATCTGATATGGCTATTTGGGAGAGTGTTAACCAGGGTGAGGGAAGGAGGCGAGCAGGGGATCCTTACCGGGTGGGGGGGTGCTACTCTACTTGGAGGGTGGTTGTTGGCGCTTGGTGGAGGGGGTGCTAGCCACCAGGTATCTTAGATATACGTGGGGCCCAGGGCGATTGGAGCGGTGCACTAGACTACCAGGGAATTGGCAATACAGTTAAAGCAGGGGTAATTGGGAGGACCACTAGACACAGGGGTGAGCAGCTGCAGTACAGCTGCCCTGCCTTCTAACATAGAAAAATAGAATTTGATGGCATATAAGGACTGCTTGGCCCATCTAGTCTGCCCATTTCCCTAGCTGATGGATAAGCTGCAGATTCTAGTTAATTAACAGCTTACTTCCTCCTACCCCCCACTAGAATTGCCTTATGCCTGTCCCATGCATTCTTGAATTCTCCCACTGTTCCTGACTCCACAACTTCCTCAGGAAGGCTTTCCATGCATCCACAACCCTCTCTGTGGAAAAAAATACTTTCTAACATTACCTCTGAGCCGTCCACTCTCTATCTTCAAATTGTGCCCCCTTGTTCTTGCACATCTCTTCTTCTGAAAGATGCTACCCTCTTGTACCTTGTTAATTCCCTTGAGATACTTGAACGTTTCTATCATGTCCCCCCTCTCCCTTCTTTCCTCAAGGGTATACATATTAAGCTGCTTTAGTCTCTGCTCGTATGTCTTCTGGTGCAGACCCTGCACCATTTTGGTTGCCATCCTCTGAACAGCCTCCACCCTGTCTATGGCTTTGCGGAGATGGGGTCTCCAGAGTTGCACGCAGTACTCCAGATGAGGTCTCACTAACTGTCTGTACAGAGGGATAACAACTTCCTGTTTTCTACTGTTGATGCCTCTCCCTATGCATCCCCATTTAGGGGGTGGGCGTGTAGCTTTAGAGCTGCATTAAGACAAGTTTTACAGTCGCAGTAAACAGCGCTGTGCTGTGGGCTGTTTAGCACCACCAAGACCTTTTGAATAAATCGCTGTGCCATTACGCAGAAAGGATCCCTTATTTGCATAGGTGCAGTGGTATTGTTAGCGCGATCGTGCTGCTGGGTTAGGACGGGAATCTGCAAGCCTCTGAATATGGCCCTGCCCAGAGTGCCGGTGCTACTCCAGGTTAGCGGCAGCAGCACTTACTCGGTTAGTGCTGGGTTAACCCTTTGAATATGAGGCCGAATCTTTTTCAAGATGCTTTCTCTCATTGTGCTGGTCTTGAGCCTCCAGCTGTAGATCTTTGAGCTGAAGAGGCCAGGAACAGTCTTGCTATCAGAGCAGGTAGGCAGCTGACTGAGGCAACGGAACATTTCTAGCTAGGGGGAAGTAGACAGATACTATACTAGAAGTGACGCCAAATGGAGTTAGCACTAGGATAGTGGTGCATCTTGCTAACTAAATCACATATCACCACAAAAAGTAGAGCACACACCAACCTCTCAAAATAACGAGGGCACAGGCGCTTCAGAAAATAAAAAACACTTTTATTAAGTTATAAAAATGCCCCTCAGCTGACACGTTTCAGATTTTATCTTCTATCAAAGGATAAAGGATGTTATCCAAAAGCGCAGGCTGAGAGGTGTTTTATAACTTAACAAAAGTATTTTCGCTTTCTGGAAGGACCTGAGCTCTGCTATTTTGAGAGGTTGGTGTGCTCTATTTTTGTGGTGATATGGGACTGTATTAGAAGTGTAGGGTCTGCAAGGTAAATTGGGACCTTCAGTCAGAGTATCAAAAACACAGTAGTTTTCAGTATGCTAGTCTGAGCTGGAGGAAGGGAGCTGATACTATCCTTGCAATTAGCTGGGTCAGGATAGCTGTGAATTTGGGAGTGTGGCTCAGGCAGAAGAGAAGCAGTTGTCTGCATTTAGACTTCCCTAGCCTTCTTACAAGAGTAGTACGAAAGGACTCTCTCCTAATGTGTCTAGCACGTTCGTGTCCAGTGAGTGAGTGGAACAGGTACTTGGCATCTTAGACCCTGGCAGGCATCTGCACAAGGAAGCAGGAAAGCAGGGGACTCTGCTGGTTGACTATAGTAAGGGTCCTGGTCACTCCTGTTGTAACACTCACTGCAGGGAAGGGTGGAGAGCAAACGGTAGGCCTTAACATGGAATAGGTGCGTCACCCTGTCCAGGGTAAGCATATAAAGGGATTTGAGGATAGACTAGGGAAAAACTAGTAACACCCTATCTCGGATAGGAGTATAAAAGGATTTAAGAAGGGAACAGGGACAACTAATAGCTTCCTATCTAGGGTCAGGTAGCAAAGGGTTAGATGAAAGTAAAGGTACTGTTGCATGAGTAGGAGAAGGCAGAGGAAGGTTGTGGTAAAGGCAGGAGGAAACAGTTGATACAAGTGGAAACTACTTTTTGAGGGGTTGGGAGGTATCACCCTATCTAGGGTAAGGGTACAAAAGTATTTTCAGGTAAAATATGGAGTGTAGGAATTGAGAATGCTGGGAGTGGTGCAGTACAGTGGTTGTGGGGTGACAGTTTTCAGAGAAACCTGGAGACTGGTTCTATCCCATCTGCACACCTCTCTGGGCTGAGGGAGGAGGTTGCCAGACTCCAGGCTGAGTTGACTAGAAATCCGGGAACCTCTCCCCCCCCCCCCAACTCAGGGGCCACCAAGTCTGTCATCATTACCCCAGAGGATGCCAGGGAGGAGGAATGACTGGACTGTATATTGAGCACCAGAAGGGTGGAAGTGGTGGGTCAGAGATTCATTCCTCAGTTGGTACAGCTATGCAATTCTTTCACCATCTGGCGGGATGGGACTACCAGGAGAAGGCACCCATGGTAGTGGCCAGAGAGGCTGTGGGGTCCTCTGTAGTGGTGACCCCAAGGAGGGTGGTAGAGGGCTCCAGCAGAAGAGGAAACAACTTGTGAGGGATTGATTGTGTGTGGGGGCTGATTTGGGAATAAGGAGAGAGGGAGGTGAGGTGCCTCACGAGCACCATGGCCCAAATGGATGGAAAGTGGATCCAAAGGATCGGCAGGGTGGGCGGGAGGAGGGATAGCTGGATGTCATTGTCCACCTGGGGACTAATGACCTGGCTAGGGATGGGACTGGGATAGCGCAGGAGGACTTTAGGGAGCTGGGGAGGGTCTTGGACAGGCAGCACGTACAGTGGTTTTAGCTGAGATGCTGCCTGTCAACAGCAGGGGTGAGGATAGTGTTCTCCACACCAGGAGCTTCAGCTCATGGTTGAAGGAATGAAGGAATTGGGCTTCACTAGGAACCAACCTGGAGGAATAAAGGCCTGTACAGGGGTGATGGCCTGCATCTGTCTGGGAGGGAGGGAGGAGGGAGCAGCAGTCCTCATTGGATGGTTTAAATGTTACTTTGATGACCATTTAAACTAACCGGGGCAAATGGAATCAGGGGCATAAACTACCAGTAGAAGAAATGAAAGGGATGGGAATGCAAGTAGTAAAGGAGAAAAGGATAGGAGGGAGGGAAAAAAGTAAATAAGGGGTGTAGAAGGCAGAGTGCTAGAAAGCCATTTGTGAAAATGCAAAAGTCTAGGAAATAAAATTCCAGACCTAGAAGCCGTCATGGCAGAGGCAGACCTGGATATTTTGGCCATTCCAGAGTCATGGTGCACCGGAAACCATGACTGAGACATGGCCATATCAGGGTATACTCAGTTCAGGAAAGTCAGGGTGGGAAGAAAGGGAGGAGGGTGGTACTATATGTAAGGGAAGGCATAAAAGCAACAGAGATACAGGGAATGCCAGGTGGAGGCACTGTGGGTCACCCTGGAGATGGGAAATGAAGCCACTATTCACACAGGCATAATCTACAGACCTCCAACACGGGGAGGATTTGTATAAGGTATTGGTGGAAGCCATTAGTAAAATGACAAAAAAGGGGGAGGTGCTGCTGGTGGGGGACTTCAGTCTGCCGGATGTAGATTGGAGCCTCCCAGTTGCAGCTTCAGCTTCAGCTAGAAGCAGGGACATCCTGGACTTCCTGCGGGGGAGGGAAGGGGAGCGCATTCCTCTGGCAACTAGTCAGGGAGTCCACCCGTAACGGGGCAATACTGGACCTGGTGCTCATTAATGGAGACACTGTTGCAGACGTCAAGGTGGGATGCTGCCTGGGGACCAGTGTTCACCGTACAGTATGGTTAAACATAAGGATGTCTGAGGAATCTAGCTACAAGGATGAGGATCCTGGACTCAGGAGGACAGATTTTAAAAGATGGATGAATGTTTTAGGAACAACTTAGCAGGGGAGCTGACCTGAGGTGGGGGAGCAGTGGCTGCTAACAGAGAGCATAGTGAAGGCAGTAAACCTCAGTGCAAAGTAAATAAAAGCAAGAGGAAAAGAGAGTTCTCAGAAGAAATGACTGACAAGGTAAAGGCTAACAGGGTTGCATTTAGAAGGTATGAAGAGATGCAGAGGAACAGGATTGGGAGGTATATCGGGAACAGAGGAAGCAGGAAAGCAGTAAGGAGCTTGAAGGTACAGACTGAGAAGAGAATAGCACAGGGTAAAGGGCAAGACATTTTTTAGGTATACAAGTGAAAAGAGGAAGACCAGGAGAAGGACTGTAAGAATAAGAAGGGAAGGTGGGACTGTGCAGAGGAAGACTAGGAAAAGGCAGATATCCTGAACAGATGCTGCTGTTTAACGTTCACAGAGAAAGGAGCAGGGGAGAGGCCACACAAAAGCAACAGAAGTAGACTTGCAGTGAAAGTAAATTTCACCGGTGAAATTGCGGTGTAAACGGCAATTTTGCCGTGCGAAATGTTTGAAAAAATTTAAGCCGCAATTCTATAGCTCAACAGTCCACCACCAATAACGAAATTTCACAAAATGCAATACTGCAAAAATATTTCGCTGGACGAAATATTCCAATTTGGCACAACACTAAACAGAAGCATAGAGGGAGAGAGTTGGACACTCAGTCCTTTTTCAAGGGGGGAGAGTCCTAATGACTCGCAAATCACAAAGTGGACAAAGCAGTAGGCCAGATGGGGTGCATCCAGGAGTATATGGGAGCTCAGGGTGGCACTAGCTGCACCTCTGTCAGTCCTGTTTAATAGCTCACTGGAAACAGGAGTGGTTTCAGAGGACTGGAGGAGGTCGAATGTAGTCCCACCACACAGAAGTGGTAGCGTGGAGGAGGCCAGTCAGCCTGACATCTGTGGTGTGTCACTGCTAAAGGAAAGGATTGTGGAGTGTCTTGAATCCAGCAGCATGAATTCACGGGGGGGGGGGGGTCATGTGTCACAAATCTGATAGATTTCTTTGACTGCGTGACCAGGGAATTAGATCAGGGTGGAGCAGTGGACGTGGCCAACCTAGATTTCAGTAAGGCTTTCGACACTGTTCCGAATAGGAGACTCGTAAGGAAGGGCTGACTAGCTTAATTAAAGGTGGGTCCAAAGGTGGTTAATTGGGTAAGAAATTGGTTAAATGATAGGTGTCACACGATGATGGTAAAAAGGAGAAGGGACGGTGACCACCAGGGTGCCTTGGGTACTAGGACCATTTTGTTTTTTTATTGCTCCCTTTCTCAGCTCGGCTGGCCCCCATCTGCAGTGTCCTCCCCAGTCCTGTCATCCACCGTCTCTGGGACCTACATACCCTTGCCTGGTACAGTGCCGCACACGTTGCCCCCCTGTGGCAGAGCTCCATGAAGTTCTGCAAGCTTCGGGGAAAGTTTAGCCTGGATGCGTTCAGCAGGGAAGCCCAGTAGGTGGTGTAGAGCCTGCGGGAGGACGCCGCATCCTGTTGTCTCAGCCGACATTCTTTTCTGCTGTTCTGTCTGCATCCCCCAGCATGCTTCAGGGGTGTGGGATGCAGTGACGTGAGCATGCATGTATGCTCATACTGCAACCAGGAAGCACCCACCACCCTTCGGGCTCCACTTGCACTGCCACCTGTGGTCCCCCAGATGCATGCAGCGCAGAGCCAAGACATCCTCCCCAGAGGAGGAGAACTTCCTCTGGGGTGCTCAGTCTCCCCAGTTGGCCTCCCACAACCTGGAGATTGCTTCCTTTCCGTTGGCCAGCGTGAGTGAGTAGCACTACTGCTACACTTGCAGGGACGGTGGGACCGGTCCTCATTAATGCCTTTATGAGTGACATTGCAGATGGGCTGGAAGGGAGGTCTGCCTGTTTGTAGATGACACCAAAATCTTCAATAGGGTAGACACCCGGGGAGGGGGGAAAGGATGAGCAGAGACCTGAGAAAACTAGAGGAGTGATCTAGGAGCAGCTGGGTTTCAATGTGAAAAGTGCAAAATAATGCACTTAGGGCACAGAAACCCAGAGGCAGAGTACAAATGGGAGAAGAGGTAATGATGACCACCACACAGGAAGAGAGTGGGGTAGTCATATCTGACCTGAAGGTGGCCAGGTAGTGCGACAAAGCAGAAGGGAGGGCCAGTGGAATGCTGG
Source organism: Neoceratodus forsteri (assembly GCA_016271365.2). Taxonomy (NCBI): domain Eukaryota; kingdom Metazoa; phylum Chordata; order Ceratodontiformes; family Ceratodontidae; genus Neoceratodus; species Neoceratodus forsteri. The sequence continues at coordinate 1,100,705,762 of CM028135.1, read as the reverse complement.
GGTGCAAAGGGAGGGGTATCGCCAACAGAATGAGGGAAGTGGTTTTGCCTCTGTATAAATCTCTGGTGAGACCTCACCCTGGAGTATTGTATCCAGTTCTGGAGCCACATCTCTGAAAGGACAGAAACAGTGGTGGGGTTCAGGAATGTATGGGACAGGCATAAGGGAACGTTAGTGGAAAATCATGGAGCATGGTGGAGAGAGTCAGAGATCAAGTAAGGTCTGTGGTGACACTGTAAGAATGGAAAAAATGGGCAGACTCGTTGGGCCAAGCAGTCCTTATCTGCCTGCAAATTCTGTGAGACTCGAGACCTAATTTGAGAAAAGATAAAAGTGAAAAATAAAAATTTTAATTCAGATTTAAAAAGGGCTTTAATGAGACAGATGAAGCAACAGCAGTCACTTAAAGTTCAAGCTGTAACAATAACTGATTCTGAAGAACCTGCAGTGCTTACCTTCCTTAAAAGGAGAGGCAGGGCAGGGTTAGTTTGGCTGTTTATTTATTTTATTATTTGGTTTTGATTACCGGTAGGTGCATTAGACAATAATATGCCTATTTTCAAGCACCGACTCTGGAGAATACAGTTACAAACAGTCGTGGAACACAGTACAGTAAAACAGAACAATAAACAATGTAAAGGGTAACTAGTTACAATACGCAAACAGTTGAAAAAATGCAAACGGAGTGAGAAAAATTGTAGCAAAGAGAAATCAGTACATTAGCAACAAATCAATGGCTAGAGCTGCTTAACTAAACAATTTAGAAACAGATGGAGCAAAGCCGGCCTGTCGGGCGCAGCAATTGAATTTCCGCTTGCAACGCCAGCGACCCGGGTTCGGGAATGGATCTGGGTCATCGGAGGGTCGGCCAGGGGAGAAGGATTGAGTGTCCCCAGGGCTGCTGTCCTTCTCCGGGGGGAGGGTGGGTGTCATCGCGACTTGGCGACCCCTGATGGAGGCGGGGTCACCACAACAGTCGGCGATAGCAAGGAACCTAGGGGCGGGACGGACGCCGCCATGCACTGCACGCCCCGCCAATGGGGGACAACCAGCCTGCCCACTGCCTCCATGATGCCCGCCCTGGCTGCGATCGGCTCCCCAGGCGACTCCCCGCCCTATCCCATTGACCATGGCACCTCTGCTGGGAGTAGTCGGTGCCACGGCCCTCAGCTCTGTGGGGTAAGCCAGGCTCCCGAGGACGGCCGATACAGGGAAGCTGCAGCAAGAAGGGGTTCGCGGGACCAGGCAGATAACTGGCAGTGAGGAGGGGCTAAAAAGATAAAACAAAAAAACATGTAGCATCTTTCACAAGTGCATCAAATTAAGCAGTTGTAAACTACATGAGTAACCTCTGCTTCGGAATACTAGATTTAGAACAGCCGTGTCAAACTTGTGCTGACTCCAAGCAGTCCCCAGAGTTGGAGGGCCTTAGGAGTAGATACATAGATACACAGACACTGTCGGCAGATAAGGGCCTATGGCCCACCCAGTCTGCCCATTTGAGCTTGTAAGTTCCCTTTTGTTTTTCTAGAATTCTGTTGCCCCTTACCCCTGACCTCCAGAATTCCCTTATGTCTATCCCATGCATTCTTAAATCTTGTGATTGTTTCAGCCCCACCACTTCCTCTAGCAGGGTGTTTCACTTGTCCACCACCCTTTCTGTGAAGAAATTCTCATCGCTTTCCTATGAATTGCCCTCCTCCAACTTCATTCCATGCCTCTAGTCGTGAAACATCTTTTTCACTGGAAAATAATGTATTCCTGCACCCTGTTCCTCCCTGTAAGGTACTTGTAATGCTCAATCATATCCTCTCTCTCCCACTCTTCTCCTCCAGGGAGTACATGTTCAGTTCATTCAACCTGTCCTCATACGATCGTGATGCAATCCATGTACCATGTTTGTTGCCCTCCTCTGAACCTTCTCTACCCTGTCTATGTCCTTACATAGGTAAGGTCTCCCAGAACCAAACTACCAGGTGGGGCCTCACTAGTATCTTGTATAGTGGAATTATGACCTCCCTTTTCCTGCTGGTGATGACCCTGCCTATGCATCCCAGAATCCTATTTTCTTTACCTGCTGCCTTGTCGCACCGTTTCCCTGCCTTGAAGTCATCAGAGATAATAACCCCAAGGTCCCTTTCCTGCTTGGTGCATGCTATATCCTCACCCCCAACTGATATGATGTTCCAGGGTTTTTGTGTCCCATATGCATCATTTTGCACTTCTTTGTGTTAAATTTCAACTGCCAAACCACTGACCATTCTTCAAGCTTCTGCAGGTCCCTCCTCATTCTGTCTATACCCTCTGGTGTGTCCACTGTGTTACAGAGCTTCATGTCATCAGCGAACAGGGAAATTCTGCCTTCTAGGTCCTGCGCAATATCACTGATGAAGACGTTGAATACGACCGGTCCCAGCACTGATCCCTGTGGTACCCCACTGGTCACTCTTCCCTCTGTGCAGTGACAGCCATTTACCACCACCCTCTTTGTCCTGCCACCCAGTCAATTACCTACCCACCGTGACTACTGTTCTGCCCACACCCATATTCCCCAGTTTGTTTAATAGCCTTCTGTGTGGCACAGTGTTAAAGGCATTGCTGAAGGCCAGATAGGCCATGTCCACTGCCCTCCCAATCCACCTCCCTAGTCACCCAGTCCAAAAGTTCAATGAGGTTAGTCTGGCATGACCCCCGTGAAACCATGCTGCCTTGGGTCCTGTAGTCTGCTGGCAACCAGATGTTCCATCAATCTCCCTCAGTAGTGCTTCCATGATCTTCCCACTACCGAGGTGTGGCTGACTGGTCTGTGTTCCCTCTCTTCTTTGTTCCCACTTTTGTATAAGGGGACTACATCTGCTGTCCTCCAGTCTTTGAGTACCTCCCCTGTTTCCAGTGATTGGCTAAACAGGATTGCCAGAGGTTCAGCCACCACCTCTCTTAGTTCCTTTAGGACCCTGGGATGCACCCTATTGGGCCCAACTGCTTTATTGACTCTTGTTCCTTCCAGTTCCTTTAGGACTCTTTCCTATGTAAAGGGACTTGTGTCCATTTCTACGCTGTTCTCACCCCTTGTACTCCCTTCAGGCCCATTACCCTCCTCTTCCTCAGTAGACTGAGCAGAAATATCTGATCTTACTTTGAGAGGGTTCCTGCAGTAGGTCTTCACATATAGGGCTGTGCCCTGGTGTGTCAGGACTGCACGGCAAACTTCTAGCTAGCAATTTATAGCGGGGGACCGGACCCGATGTCACATGACGGGACATCAGTGTGACTGTATATAGGAGGCATTCCCCACGCCCACCCTCCAGTTCTTTCCTGCCATCGATCTGAATTTGTTGGACCTTGTGGTGAACAACTTCAGTCATCCGCCATTTTTTCTGTATTGGTAGCAAGTTTTTCCATATCCTTTTTTCCTAATCTTGTTGTATGTCTTCTCATAGACTGAAGAAAAAGTGTTCGAAGTGTGGCGCTCAGATCCCACACGGGGACGATCACTCCCGTTGCGTCCTCTGCCTGGGCCCCAAACACCAGGTGGCGGAATGTGAAATCTGCCAGTCGTTTAACCAGGCCACGTGCACCCATAGCCGGAAGGCCCTTAGTGCTCATCTTCTAAAACAACGCCTTGCATCGATGGAAAAAGAGCTCTAGGAGCTGAGGGAACGCTCTTCTTCACCTATTCTGGAGAAAAAGGAGGAGAAGCGCCGGGCGGGATCATTCTCCAGCCACACAACATTGCCAGACAGCTGACCTTACAATGGGTGGGGCCTCACATCAGTGAGTACTCCACCTTTTAGGTCTCCATTAACCCCAGCATATGCTCAGGCCTTCTCCGCCCTTGGTCAGTGGGCAGTCAAGGGTCTCCTCTCTAGAGGATCTTCCTTCGGAGCCTGTAGTAGCTCGGCCGATAAGTCTCCCTCTAGCTCTGCTGCTGGGTGCTCAGCCTCGGTTGACCAGCCAGACTCCAGCCTCTCCCGGTTGTTGACAGTCCGACCACAACTTGCAAGTCAGGCGTTATTTCTTCCACCTGCCAGGTTGATGTCAATGTTGATTTGCCGGCTCGCCTGGCGTCCAGCTCGGCGGTTGCTCTCCCGTCAGATACTCTTGTGGTTCCTGATGTTGTGTAGAGCGTGCTTCCAGGCTCCCCTTGATCCTGCGAGGGTTCTCCCTCCCAGGCCTCACTGACCCAGCTCGACGTCTTGTTTTCCCTGGAACCCTGGGACTCGAGTGTAGCTGTCTAGGAGACCTTTCTTGCATCGGGCCTACCTGCTGAGACTTCTGCCTCCCTGGCAAACCTGTCGACGGAGGATTTCTGTTCCCTTAACCCACTCGCCTATCTCAGATCTGACGTGGGGCGCCTTCAGACCCCCAATGCCGGGCCAGTCCCCGGTTCACATTCCCACAGATTTGGACATGGGACTTTTCACTCTGAGACCGGAGCACCTTCTTGGCCCATCAGGGTTCCCTGTACCAACCCCAGGCCTGCCGATGGACCCTCATGTCCCCAGTGGTCCTCGGCACTGCCCCTCCTGAGGCCATCCGCCTCTCCTCGTTGGGCCCCTTGGGCAACTATCCGCACCTGCCGCCTTAGTTCTCTACTCGACACTGGGTGGGCGTCACCGGATTGCCCATCACAGGTGCCGACGCCAGGGTACCAGACGCCGGGCTGCTGGCTACGTACCCAGGGATACCACCTGTACTATTACTGGTATCAGACACCTGGCTAACCCCTTATTCCACAGGGTACCCAGGCTACCAGCCTCCACCACCTCCTCCACCTCCCCGCCCCAGCCAAAACACCAAAGGACTATCCTGGCTTGGTGGAAGGCGAAGTCCCAACTTTGCAGGAGCTGGGACAACCCCAGCTGATCATGGCTGCCACCCTGACCCACAGGGCACTAACAAAGAGCCGATCCCCTATAGACCAGATGTCTGATAGGGATTCGGGCAGGTGTCCGACAGGGGTTCCATCTGGAGCAAGGGTCACAGCAGACTGGAGTCTTCCGACTCAGATTCAGACTCCAACTCTGTGGGCCATTCAGAGCCTCATTTCCCTATAGAGCTCCAGCCCAAGGAGTCTCCAAAGTCTCCACCGGAGGATCCGTCCTTTGCGGAACTCCTCCGGTTGATACAGCAGGCCTGTGGCAGGGCATTCCAGGAGGTGGACCCCAAGAGGAAGAGGCTGGCAGAACATCTGGATCTCACTAATGCGGACCTCCTCCCTATTCCTCCATGGACGGGCCGCATGAGAACTTCACCTCAACCGTATGCCGACAACAGTTCTCCATTCCTGCAGTTTCCAAGAAAGCCGACAGGACCTATCACCCCCTGGAAAGGGCTTGTCATATGACTACCCAACCCAAGGCCGACTCTATTGTTATTACAGTGGTCCATGATAGGTCAGTTCAGCCGAAACACCTGAGTGCCTCCGCACCGGACAAGGAATCCAAACAAATGGACCAATATGGCCTCAAGGTCTATGCCTCTTCTACCTGCACCATTCGCTCTCTGAATTATGTGGCCCACATGGTGTCCTTCCAGAAGTCTGCTTTATCCGACTTGGAGAAGGAATTCCAAGCCATACCAGATGAGGACCTCGGGAATTGGCTTCTAGAGAGGGTGAGACTTAATAAGTCTTCCTGCCACCATGCTTTATGGGCCACTTATGACTCTGTCGATTCTGTGGCCTGTTGCACTGCTGCAGGAGTTTGCTTGAGGTGCCTGGCTTGGCTGTGTCTTCCGGAACTGGTGCAAGACATCCAAAGCACCCTGCTGGACGCCTCCTTCAGGGGTTCCGTCCTTTTTGGGGGCGATGCTAAAGACATAATAACGGAGCTACAAGAGAACGGGAGATCCCTTAACGATGTCCGCTCCATGTACCACTCAGGACAAAAACCCAAGCAGACTTTTCGCCGCCCCAGGTAGAGGTGGAATAGGCAGAACCAGGGCAGACGACAAGGCAAGCATTACACCACCGGTTCTGGTACCCAGACTTCTCAGGCAAAATCCCAAAAGGCCGCCAGCTGTGGCAAAGCTGCCCTCCCTCTGCATCCTGACCTCGAGGGATCCCATCCACCTCCTCTCGTATTTCTAGAGGAACCAGTAGGGGAAGGTTTGCCTCGACCGAAGGGTGGAAGGCGATAACCGCAGATGCTTTGGTACTACAGCTTATTCCAAGAGGGCATTCCATCAAGTTCCTGGACAGACCCCCGGCAATCCGTCCGAAGGTCTCACTACCCACAATATGTAAGCTTTATTCAGCAGAAAATCCAAGCTCTGTTGACAAAGTCTGCCATAGAGCTGGTTCTGCCAGGGCAGATAGGAAGGGATATGACTTCCACTTCTTCTAGTGCCCAAAAAGGTGAGAGATCTGAGACCCATTCTAGATCTCAGTCTGCTCAACCTCTTCGTGGAATACAAGAGGTTCCACATGCTAACCCTCCAGGGACTCTTACCCTGCTCCAACAGAATCAATAGCTGTGCTCCCTGGACATGCAGGATGCTTTCTGCACATTCCAATCCTCCGGCCCACCACCATTTCCTGAGATTCTCCTTTCAGGAGAACCATTATCAGTTCAAGGCCCTCTCTTTTGGCTCTTGGCACCTCTGGTTTTACCAAGTGCCTGGTGGTGGTGGCTATGGCCGTGTGCCGCAAGGGATTTATTTGTTCCCTTACCTGGATGACTGGCTGTTGTCAGCATTGTCTCAGGACAGTCTGATAGAATCTCTTTCCACCACCCTGAACCTCTTCTCCAGACTTAGCATCACTGTGAACTATCCCAAGTCTCAGCTCTCACCCTCCCAACATCTTCAGTTCATTGGAGCAGTGCTGGATATGGTCCAGGGCAGGGCCTTTTACCTATGGACAGGGCAAAAACCCTGATTCAGCAAGCTGCGTTGGTGTCCTCTTCCCATCGGATCACAGCGCGCTCTATCCTCCACCTTTTGGGGCTCATGGCGGCTGCCATCCCCACAGTCCCTTTGGCCAGACTGTATATGAGGGTGACCCAGTGGTCACGTCATAAAGTTGGCTGAGCGCGGGGCGGTGCGAGGGCGGAGTTACACACCGGGAAGTGCCTGTGTCCCTGACACAGCAATTTTATGAGCGATTTTACTACTTAACCTTTGGATATTTTTATGGTCAATTTGGATCAGAAGCAGTTCATGGAGGGAAGGCACCAAACTGTGTGGTGCACATCTACCTCCAGTTACCGTGGTGAGTCTCTTTAAAGATGCTGTTTTTTAGCTCACGGATTTTAAATGTGATTGTCCAGAACTAATGCAGTCTCTGCGTAGTCAGCAGACTGGGAAATGTTCCCACACCAGTTTGAGAATCTTTTTCATTTGGAATTAAACAAAGGGTTATGTAGATTTGCTGGCTTCGAGGAAAAATCATTAGCCTCTTGTGGCCTGAGATCAGGGTTCTATTTGCGGAAGTCTTTTGATGTAGGCGCAAATCCCAACTCTCGCTAGGAAAAAAAAAGAGAACTGGTTGCCTCCATCCAGCTCTGAATCAGGCCTGTGTTGCATATACAGACGGCACAGTTAGTGCAACCGGGGAGGCTAATTGTGCATTGGTGCTGGAATTCCATGGAAGACGTGCCCACACTGCACCTGGCCTGTGGCTTCTATTTTTAGTTCCAGTAACATTTTTCCTATTCATTTCACTGTTAAAGCAGCAATTCTGTTACAGTGCTGAACATTTTCCAGCTTTTTTTATTCCAATGTAGATCCCTGTCTCTACGTACTGTAGTGACGAGTAATGTACGGCACAATGCCTGTAATCCTCTCAGTTGATATCTACCCCATCCCATGCAAACAGTTGGCCGTTTTGGCAATCCAGATTATCTAGAATGATTGTTTGACGATCCTACAGTACCTAGACCTATCACAAACATGGCAAAAGCATACCATTGTATTACGTAAAGACAGTCCCAGATGAAGAGTACATATATCCTTCTGTAAATTTGCCCAAGTTGCAGTTTCTGTATTTGGCACTAAGAAGTATATGTCTGTTCATGTTTTTGTAAAATGAATATAACATAAAGACAATCCCAAAGTACAGCATATTACATAATTAAAATACGGTTTACTGAAGCTGGTTCAACTAGCTACTGGACCGTATACCGTTGCTACAACAACGGTAAGACAGCGATGACCAGTACAGCGACAGAATCAGCTGTTAGCTGTGCTGGTCCGCTGTCTTACTAGCACTGCCGTCTCTAGGGAGTTTGCCCCTCCTGAAATAACTCCGACTGGAGATGGTAATCCACCCCCCGCAAAAAACACTTGTGTTCGTGGATCGCACAGTGCCGATTGTCGACATTGTGCTGTCACAGTAGTGGCAGTTGACTGGATTCCTGTCGATGCGGCATGGTGGAACCCCACTGTACTAGCCTCGGTATCGATGGCTAATGTGTTAGGAATGTACATTTTCTGGTTTCTTTGCTACAAATGCATGGCATTCTAACTATAAATGTATTGCTTTGTCTAGATCGAAGCTTAAAATTGAAAATATAAAGGAAGCAAACAAAGTCTTACAGGTCTGTGTGCTGTCATTTCTTCCTACTGGGAGGGTCATGCATCTTCAGTAAATATACAGTACGCAGCATGTGATGGGTGTACTGATGGCAGCTTTGCTGTTTTTTTCTTTATGTAACATATAGGGACAAGTCTGGCTGAAAGACAGAGATGCATCATGCTGTAAACTTTGTGAAAAGGAATTCTCAATTGCCAGACGAAAGGTAAGGCCTGGCTGTTGTGAGCCATGTCCAGATGCATACAGAACCGCCAATGTGGTGTTCATGTCTAGAACTCACCAGTCAAAATGGCAACGTCCGTCATTATGGGGAGGTAACCATAAAACCAAAAACTGCTTTCACAGCTAGTTAATAGTTAACCAGGGGGGTGTAAAACTGGTTGATGTGCTGCATTTATACACATACAGTATATCATAATTACAAAAAACTGTGTTAATGCAGACATTGGGGTTGAAGAACGCAAAGCTCACAAAACAGGAATATGAACAACATTAGGGTTTTGGGTCTCAGCAGTATTGGTGAATCAGTGGCAGGGTCTTCCTTGGGGTTGTCAACCCTAATGCCCACCCCCTCCCTCTCCAGCCTTGTAGCCTCCTGTCCAAAGCACAAAGTACAGCTCCAGGCCAGAGCCTCATAGTGATACACACTTCAGAGGTGGAGAAGTATGTTTCGCCACGTTGCCAACAGAATCTGTCATAGCATTCTTCACGTCTGACCTTGTTTGCACAGGAGAGGGGGTAGTCATTAGGGTTGACAACCCCAAGGAAGACCCCACCACTGATTCGCCAATACTCTGGGGACCCAAAACCCTAATGTTTTTCATTTCCCTACTTGGTGCACTTTGCATTCTTGAACCCTAATGTCTATATGAGCATGGGGTGCGGGTTTAATTTATCATGAGAGATGGGGTACAGTGAGAGCATGGGGTGCGGGTTTAATTTATCATGTAGAGATGGGGTACAGTGAGAGCATGGGTGCGGGTTTAATTTATCATGTAGAGATGGGGTACAGTGAGAGCATGGGGTGCGGGTTTAATTTATCATGTAGAGATGGGGTACAGTGAGAGCATGGGGTGCGGGTTTAATTTATCATGTAGAGATGGGGTACAGTGAGAGCATGGGGTGCGGGTTTAATTTATCATGTAGAGATGGGGTACAGTGAGAGCATGGGGTGCGGGTTTAATTTATCATGTAGAGATGGGGTACAGTGAGAGCATGGGGTGTGGGTTTAATTTATCATGTAGAGATGGGGTACAGTGAGAGCATGGGGTGCGGGTTTAATTTATCATGTAGAGATGGGGTACAGTGAGAGCATGGGGTGCGGGTTTAATTTATCATGTAGAGATGGGGTACAGTGAGAGCATGGGGTGCGGGTTTAATTTATCATGTAGAGATGGGGTACAGTGAGAGCATGGGGTGGGGTTTAATTTATCATGTAGAGATGGGGTACAGTGAGAGCATGGGTGCGGGTTTAATTTATCATGTAGAGATGGGGTACAGTGAGAGCATGGGGTGCGGGTTTAATTTATCATGTAGAGATGGGGTACAGTGAGAGCATGGGGTGCGGGTTTAATTTATCATGTAGAGATGGGGTACAGTGAGAGCATGGGGTGCGGGTTTAATTTATCATGTAGAGATGGGGTACAGTGAGAGCATGGGGTGGGGTTTAATTTATCATGTAGAGATGGGGTACAGTGAGAGCATGGGGTGCGGGTTTAATTTATCATGTAGAGATGGGGTACAGTGAGAGCATGGGGTGCGGGTTTAATTTATCATGTGAGATGGGGTACAGTGAGAGCATGGGGTGCGGGTTTAATTTATCATAGAGAGATGGGGTACAGTGAGAGCATGGGGGTGCGGGTTTAATTTATCATGTAGAGATGGGGTACAGTGAGAGCATGGGGTGCGGGTTTAATTTATCATGTAGAGATGGGGTACAGTGAGAGCATGGGGTGCGGGTTTAATTTATCATGTAGAGATGGGGTACAGTGAGAGCATGGGGTGCGGTTTAATTTATCATGTAGAGATGGGGTACAGTGGAGAGCATGGGGTGCGGGTTTAATTTATCATGTAGAGATGGGGTACAGTGAGAGCATGGGGTGCGGGTTTAATTTATCATGTAGAGATGGGTACAGTGAGAGCATGGGGTGCGGGTTTAATTTATCATGTAGAGATGGGTACAGTGAGAGCATGGGGTGCGGGTTTAATTTATCATGTAGAGATGGGAGTACAGTGAGAGCATGGGTGCGGGTTTAATTTATCATGTAGAGATGGGGTACAGTGAGAGCATGGGGTGCGGGTTTAATTTATCATGTAGAGATGGGGTACAGTGAGAGCATGGGGTGTGGGTTTAATTTATCATGTAGAGATGGGGTACAGTGAGAGCATGGGTGTGGGTTTAATTTATCATGTGAGATGGGGTACAGTGAGAGCATGGTGTGCGGTTTAATTTATCATGTAGAGATGGGGTACAGTGAGAGCATGGGGTGCTGGGTTTAATTTATCATGTAGAGATGGGGTACAGTGAGAGCATGAGGTGCGGGTTTAATTTATCATGTAGAGATGGGGTACAGTGAGAGCATGGGGTGCGGGTTTAATTTATCATGTAGAGATGGGGTACAGTGAGAGCATGGGGTGGGGTTTAATTTATCATGTAGAGATGGGGTACAGTGAGAGCATGGGGTGCGGTTTAATTATCATGTAGAGATGGAGGTACAGTGAGAGCATGGGGTGCGGGTTTAATTTATCATGTAGAGATGGGGTACAGTGAGAGCATGGGGTGCGGGTTTAATTTATCATGAGATGGGTACAGTGAGAGGTGTGCGGTTTAATTTATCATGTAGAGATGGGGTACAGTGAGAGCATGGGGTGCGGGTTTAATTTATCATGTAGAGATGGGGTACAGTGAGAGCATGGGGTGCGGGTTTAATTTATCATGTAGAGATGGGGTACAGTGAGAGCATGGGGTGCGGGTTTAATTTATCATGGTAGAGATGGGGTACAGTGAGAGCATGGGGTGTGGGTTTAATTTATCATGTAGAGATGGGGTACAGTGAGAGCATGGGTGTGGGTTTAATTTATCATGTAGAGATGGGGTACAGTGAGAGCATGGGGTGTGGGTTTAATTTATCATGGAGAGATGGGGTACAGTGAGAGCATGGGGTGTGGGTTTAATTTATCATGGAGAGATGGGGTACAGTGAGAGCACAGGGTGTGGGTTTAATTTATCATGGAGAGATGGGGTACAGTGAGAGCACGGGGTGTGGGTTTAATTTATCATGTAGAGATGGGGTACAGTGAGAGCATGGGGTGTGGGTTTAATTTATCTGAGATGGGGTACAGTGAGAGCATGGGGTGCGGGTTTAATTTATCATGGAGAGATGGGGCTGCAGTGAGAGCACGGGGTGCGGGTTTAATTTATCATGGAGAGATGGGGTACAGTGAGAGCATGGGGTGCGGGTTTAATTTATCATGAGAGATGGGGTACAGTGAGAGCATGGGGTGCGGGTTTAATTTATCATGGAGAGATGGGGTACAGTGAGAGCATGGGTGCGGTTTAATTTATCATGTAGAGATGGGGTACAGTGAGAGCATGGGGTGCGGGTTTAATTTATCATGTAGAGATGGGGTACAGTGAGAGCATGGGGTGCGGGTTTAATTTATCATGTAGAGATGGGGTACAGTGAGAGCATGGGGTGCGGGTTTAATTTATCATGGAGAGATGGGGTACAGTGAGAGCATGGGGTGCGGGTTTAATTTATCATGAGAGATGGGGTACAGTGAGGCATGGGGTGCGGGTTTAATTTATCATGTAGAGATGGGGTACAGTGAGAGCATGGGGTGCGGGTTTAATTTATCATGGAGAGATGGGGTACAGGAGAGCATGGGGTGCGGGTTTAATTTATCTGGAGAGATGGGGTACAGTGAGAGCATGGGGTGCGGGTTTAATTTATCATGGAGAGATGGGGTACAGTGAGAGCATGGGGTGCGGGTTTAATTTATCATGGAGAGATGGGGTACAGTGAGAGCATGGGGTGGGTTTAATTTATCATGGAGAGATGGGGTACAGTGAGAGCATGGGGTGCGGTTTAATTTATCATGTAGAGATGGGGTACAGTGAGAGCATGGGGTGCGGGTTTAATTTATCATGTAGAGATGGAAGTAGGAGAGCATGGGGTGCGGGTTTAATTTATCATGTAGAGATGGGGTACAGTGAGAGCATGGGGTGCGGGTTTAATTTATCATGTAGAGATGGGGTACAGTGAGAGCATGGGGTGCGGGTTTAATTTATCATGTAGAGATGGGGTACAGTGAGAGCATGGGGTGCGGGTTTAATTTATCATGTAGAGATGGGGTACAGTGAGAGCATGGTGCGGGTTTAATTTATCATGTAGAGATGGGGTACAGTGAGAGCATGGGGTGCGGTTTAATTTATCATGTAGAGATGGGGTACAGTGAGAGCATGGGGTGCGGGTTTAATTTATCATGTAGAGATGGGTACAGTGAGAGCATGGGGTGCGGGTTTAATTTATCATGTAGAGATGGGGTACAGTGAGAGCATGGGGTGCGGGTTTAATTTATCATGGAGAGATGGGGTACAGTGAGAGCATGGGGTGCGGGTTTAATTTATCATGTAGAGATGGGGTACAGTGAGAGCATGGGGTGCGGTTTAATTTATCGTGAGAGATGGGGTACAGTGAGAGCATGGGGTGCGGGTTTAATTTATCATGTAGAGATGGGGTACAGTGAGAGCATGGGGTGGGTTTAATTTATCATGTAGAGATGGGGTACAGTGAGAGCATGGGGTGCGGGTTTAATTTATCATGTAGAGATGGGGTACAGTGAGAGCATGGGGTGCGGGTTTAATTTATCATGGAGAGATGGGGTACAGTGAGAAGCATGGGGTGGGTTTAATTTATCAGTGGAGAGATGGTACAGTGAGAGCATGGGGTGCGGGTTTAATTTATCATGGAGAGATGGGGTACAGTGAGAGCATGGGGTGTGGGTTTAATTTATCATGGAGAGATGGGGTACAGTGAGAGCATGGGGTGCGGGTTTAATTTATCATGTAGAGATGGGGTACAGTGAGAGCATGGGGTGCGGGTTTAATTTATCATGTAGAGATGGGGTACAGTGAGAGCATGGGGTGTGGGTTTAATTTATCATGTAGAGATGGGGTACAGTGAGAGCATGGGGTGCGGGTTTAATTTATCATGTAGAGATGGGGTACAGTGAGAGCATGGGGTGTGGGTTTAATTTATCATGTAGAGATGGGGTACAGTGAGAGCATGGGGTGCGGGTTTAATTTATCATGTAGAGATGGGGTACAGTGAGAGCATGGGGTGCGGGTTTAATTTATCATGGAGAGATGGGGTACAGTGAGAGCATGGGGTGCGGGTTTAATTTATCATGGAGAGATGGTAAGTGAGAGCATGGGCGCGGGTTTAATTTATCATGTAGAGATGGGGTACAGTGAGAGCATGGGGTGTGGGTTTAATTTATCATGGAGAGATGGGGTACAGTGAGAGCATGGGGTGCGGGTTTAATTTATCATGTAGAGATGGGGTACAGTGAGAGCATGGGGTGCGGGTTTAATTTATCATGTAGAGATGGGGTACAGTGAGAGCATGGGGTGCGGGTTTAATTTATCATGTAGAGATGGGGTACAGTGAGAGCATGGGTGCGGGTTTAATTTATCATGTAGAGATGGGGTACAGTGAGAGCATGGGGTGGGTTTAATTTATCATGTAGAGATGGGGTACAGTGAGAGCATGGGGTGCGGGTTTAATTTATCATGCGAGATGGGGTACAGTGAGAGCATGGGGGTGGGTTTAATTTATCATGTGAGAGATGGGGTACAGTGAGAGCATGGGGTGCGGGTTTAATTTATCATGAGAGATGGGGTACAGTGAGAGCATGGGGTGCGGGTTTAATTTATCATGAGATGGGGTACAGTGAGAGCATGGGGGTGGGTTTAATTTATCATGGAGAGATGGGGTACAGTGAGAGCATGGGGTGCGGGTTTAATTTATCATGTGAGAGATGGGGTACAGTGAACATGGGGTGCGGGTTTAATTTATCATGTAGAGATGGGGTACAGTGAGAGCATGGGGTGCGGGTTTAATTTATCGTGTAGAGATGGGGGTACAGTGAGAGCATGGGGTGCGGGTTTAATTTATCGTGTAGAGATGGGGTACAGTGAGAGCATGGGGTGCGGGTTTAATTTATCGTGTAGAGATGGGGTACAGTGAGAGCATGGGGTGCGGGTTTAATTTATCGTGTAGAGATGGGGTACAGTGAGAGCATGGGGTGTGGGTTTAATTTATCATGTAGAGATGGGGTACAGTGAGAGCATGGGGTGCGGGTTTAATTTATCATGTAGAGATGGGGTACAGTGAGAGCATGGGGTGCGGGTTTAATTTATCATGTAGAGATGGGGTACAGTGAGAGCATGGGGTGCGGGTTTAATTTATCATGTAGAGATGGAGTACAGTGAGAGCATGGGGTGCGGGTTTAATTTATCATGTAGAGATGGAGGTAGTGTGAGAGCATGGGGTGGGGTTTAATTTATCATGTAGAGATGGAGTACAGTGAGAGCATGGGGTGCGGGTTTAATTTATCATGTAGAGATGGGGTACAGTGAGAGCATGGGTGCGGGTTTAATTTATCATGTAGAGATGGGGTACAGTGAGAGCATGGGGTGCGGGTTTAATTTATCATGTAGAGATGGGGTACAGTGAGAGCATGGGGTGCGGGTTTAATTTATCATGTAGAGATGGGGTACAGTGAGAGCATGGGGTGCGGGTTTAATTTATCATGAGAGATGGGGTACAGTGAGAGCATGGGGTGCGGGTTTAATTTATCATGTAGAGATGGGGTAAGTGAGAGCATGGGGTGCGGGTTTAATTTATCATGTAGAGATGGGGTACAGTGAGAGCATGGGGTGCTGGGTTTAATTTATCATGTAGAGATGGAGTACAGTGAGAGCATGGGGTGCGGGTTTAATTTATCATGTAGAGATGGAGTACAGTGAGAGCATGGGGTGCGGGTTTAATTTATCATGTAGAGATGGAGTACAGTGAGAGCATGGGGTGCGGGTTTAATTTATCATGTAGAGATGGAGTACGTGAGAGCATGGGGTGCGGGTTTAATTTATCATGTAGAGATGGAGTACAGTGAGAGCATGGGGTGCGGGTTTAATTTATCATGTAGAGATGGGGTACAGTGAGAGCATGGGGTGCGGGTTTAATTTATCAAGTAGAGATGGGGTACAGTGAGAGCATGAGGTGCGGGTTTAATTTATCATGTAGAGATGGGGTACAGTGAGAGCATGGGGTGTGGGTTTAATTTATCATGTAGAGATGGGGTACAGTGAGAGCATGGGGTGCGGGTTTAATTTATCATGTAGAGATGGGTACAGTGAGAGCATGGGGTGGGTTTAATTTATCATGAGAGATGGGGTACAGTGAAGCATGGGGTGCGGGTTTAATTTATCATGGAGAGATGGGGTACAGTGAGAGCATGGGGTGCGGGTTTAATTTATCATGTAGAGATGGGGTACAGTGAGAGCATGGGGTGGTTAATTTATCGGTGAGATGGGGTACAGTGAGAGCATGGGGTGCGGGTTTAATTTATCGTGAGAGATGGGGTACAGTGAGAGCATGGGGTGGGGTTTAATTTATCATGTAGAGATGGGGTACAGTGAGAGCATGGGGTGCGGTTTAATTTATCATGTAGAGATGGGGTACAGTGAGAGCATGGGGTGCGGTTTAATTTATCGTGTAGAGATGGGGTCAGTGAGAGCATGGGGTGCGGGTTTAATTTATCATGTAGAGATGGGGTACAGTGAGAGCATGGGGTGCGGGTTTAATTTATCATGTAGAGATGGGGTACAGTGAGACATGGGGTGCGGGTTTAATTTATCATGTAGAGATGGGGTACAGTGAGAGCATGGGGTGCGGGTTTAATTTATCATGTAGAGATGGGGTACAGTGAGAGCATGGGGTGCGGGTTTAATTTATCATGGAGAGATGGGGTACAGTGAGAGCATAGGGGTGCGGGTTTAATTTATCATGGAGAGATGGGGTACAGTGAGAGCATGAGGTGTGGTTTAATTTATCATGTAGAGATGGGGTACAGTGAGAGCATGGGGTGCGGGTTTAATTTATCATGGAGAGATGGGGTACAGTGAGAACATGGGGTGCGGGTTTAATTTATCATGTAGAGATGGGGTACAGTGAGAACATGGGGTGTGAGTTTAATTTATCATGTAGAGATGGTACAGTGAGAGCATGGGGTGTGGGTTTAATTTATCATGTAGAGATGGGGTACAGTGAGAGCATGGGGTGCGGGTTTAATTTATCATGGAGAGATGGGGTACAGTGAGAGCATGGGGTGCGGGTTTAATTTATCATGTAGAGATGGGAGTACAGTGAGAGCATGGGGTGCGGGTTTAATTTATCATGTAGAGATGGAGTACAGTGAGAGCATGGGGTGCGGGTTTAATTTATCATGTAGAGATGGGGTACAGTGAGAGCATGGGGTGCGGGTTTAATTTATCATGTAGAGATGGGGTACAGTGAGAGCATGGGGTGCGGGTTTAATTTATCATGTAGAGATGGGGTACAGTGAGAGCATGGAGTGCGGTTTAATTTATCATGTAGAGATGGGGTACAGGAGAGCATGGGGTGCGGGTTTAATTTATCATGTAGAGATGGGGTACAGTGAGAGCATGGGGTGCGGGTTTAATTTATCATGTAGAGATGGGGTACAGTGAGAGCATGGGGTGCGGGTTTAATTTATCATGTAGAGATGGGGTACAGTGAGAGCATGGGGTGCGGGTTTAATTTATCATGTAGAGATGGGGTACAGTGAGAGCATGGGGTGCGAGTTTAATTTATCATGTGAGATGGGGTACAGTGAGAGCATGGGTGCAGGTTTAATTTATCATGTAGAGATGGGGTACAGTGAGAGCATGGGGTGCGGGTTTAATTTATCATGGAGAGATGGGGTACAGTGAGAGCATGGGGTGCGGGTTTAATTTATCATGTAGAGATGGGGTACAGTGAGAGCATGGGTGCGGGTTTAATTTATCATGTAGAGATGGGGTACAGTGAGAGCATGGGGTGCGGGTTTAATTTATCATGTAGAGATGGGGTACAGTGAGAGCATGGGGTGCGGGTTTAATTTATCATGTAGAGATGGGGTACAGTGAGAGCATGGGATGGGTTTAATTTATCATGTAGAGATGGGGTACAGTGAGAGCATGGGGTGCGGTTTAATTTATCATGTAGAGATGGGGTACAGTGAGAGCATGGGGTGCGGGTTTAATTTATCATGTAGAGATGGGTACAGTGAGAGCATGGGGTGTGGGTTTAATTTATCATGTAGAGATGGGGTACAGTGAGAGCATGGGTGTGGGTTTAATTTATCATGTAGAGATGGGGTACAGTGAGAGCATGGGGTGCTGGTTTAATTTATCATGTAGAGATGGGGTACAGTGAGAGCATGGGGTGCGGGTTTAATTTATCATGGAGAGATGGGGTACAGTGAGAGCATGGGGTGCGGGTTTAATTTATCATGTAGAGATGGGGTACAGTGAGAGCATGGGGTGCGGGTTTAATTTATCATGGAGAGATGGGGTACAGTGAGAGCATGGGGTGCGGGTTTAATTTATCATGGAGAGATGGGGTACAGTGAGAGCATGGGGTGCGGGTTTAATTTATCATGTAGAGATGGGGTACAGTGAGAGCATGGGGTGCGGGTTTAATTTATCATGTAGAGATGGGGTACAGTGAGAGCATGGGTGCGGGTTTAATTTATCATGGAGAGATGGGGTACAGTGAGAGCATGGGGTGCGGGTTTAATTTATCATGGAGAGATGGGGTACAGTGAGAGCATGGGGTGAGGTTTAATTTATCATGGAGAGATGGGGTACAGTGAGAGCATGGGAGTGCGGGTTTAATTTATCATGTAGAGATGGGGTACAGTGAGAGCATGGGGTGCGGTTTAATTTATCATGGAGAGATGGGGTACAGTGAGAGCATGGGGTGCGGGTTTAATTTATCATGTAGAGATGGGGACAGTGAGAGCATGGGGTGGGGTTTAATTTATCATGGAGAGATGGGGTACAGTGAGAGCATGGGGTGCGGGTTTAATTTATCATGGAGAGATGGGGTACAGTGAGAGCATGGGGTGCGGGTTTAATTTATCATGGAGAGATGGGGTACAGTGAGAGCATGGGGTGGGGTTTAATTTATCATGTAGAGATGGGGTAAGTGAGACATGGGGTGCGGGTTTAATTTATCATGTAGAGATGGGGTACAGTGAGAGCATGGGGTGCGGGTTTAATTTATCATGTAGAGATGGGGTACAGTGAGAGCATGGGGTGTGGGTTTAATTTATCATGTAGAGATGGGGTACAGTGAGAGCATGGGGTGCGGTTTAATTTATCATGTAGAGATGGGGTACAGTGAGACATGGGGTGCGGGTTTAATTTATCATGTAGAGATGGGGTACAGTGAGAGCATGGGTGCGTTTAATTTATCATGGAGAGATGGGGTACAGTGAGAGCATGGGGTGCGGGTTTAATTTATCATGGAGAGATGGGGTACAGTGAGAGCATGGGTGTGGGTTTAATTTATCATGGAGAGATGGGGTACAGTGAGAGCATGGGGTGCGGGTTTAATTTATCATGTAGAGATGGGGTACAGTGAGAGCATGGGGTGCGGGTTTAATTTATCATGTGAGAGATGGGGTACAGTGAGAGCATGGGGTGCGGGTTTAATTTATCATGTGGAGATGGGGTACAGTGAGAGCATGGGGTGCGGGTTTAATTTATCATGTAGAGATGGGGTACAGTGAGAGCATGGGGTGCGGGTTTAATTTATCATGTAGAGATGGGGTACAGTGAGAGCATGGGGTGCGGGTTTAATTTATCATGTAGAGATGGGGTACAGTGAGAGCATGGGGTGCGGGTTTAATTTATCATGTGAGATGGGGTACAGTGAGAGCATGGGGGGGTTTAATTTATCATGTAGAGATGGGGTACAGTGAGAGCATGGGGTGCGGGTTTAATTTATCATGTAGAGATGGGGTACAGTGAGAGCATGGGGTGCGGTTTAATTTATCATGTAGAGATGGGGTACAGTGAGAGCATGGGGTGCGGGTTTAATTTATCATGTAGAGATGGGGTACAGTGAGAGCATGGGGTGCGGGTTTAATTTATCATGGAGAGATGGGGTACAGTGAGAGCATGGGGTGCGGGTTTAATTTATCATGGAGAGATGGGGTACAGTGAGAGCATGGGGTGCGGGTTTAATTTATCATGGAGAGATGGGGTACAGTGAGAGCATGGGGTGCGGGTTTAATTTATCATGGAGAGATGGGGTACAGTGAGAGCATGGGGTGCGGGTTTAATTTATCATGGAGAGATGGGGTACAGTGAGAGCATGGGGTGCGGGTTTAATTTATCATGGAGAGATGGGGTACAGTGAGAGCATGGGGTGCGGGTTTAATTTATCATGTAGAGATGGGGTACAGTGAGAGCATGGGGTGCGGGTTTAATTTATCATGTAGAGATGGGGTACAGTGAGAGATGGGTGCAGGTTTAATTTATCATGGAGAGATGGGGTACAGTGAGAGCATGGGGTGGGGTTTAATTTATCGTGGAGAGATGGGGTACAGTGAGAGCATGGGGTGTGGGTTTAATTTATCATGTAGAGATGGGGTACAGTGAGAGCATGGGGTGCGGGTTTAATTTATCATGTAGAGATGGGGTACAGTGAGAGCAGAGGTTATGGGTGTTGAGTTTAATTTATCATGGTGGGTTAATTATCATGGAGATGGGGTACAGTGAGGCATGGGGTGTGGGTTTAATTTATCATGGAGAGATGGGGTACAGTGAGAGCATGGGTGGGTTTAATTTATCATGTAGAGATGGGGTACAGTGAGAGCATGGGGTGTGGGTTTAATTTATCATGTAGAGATGGGGTACAGTGAGAACATGGGGTGTGAGTTTAATTTATCATGTAGAGATGGGGTACAGTGAGAGCATGGGGTGCGGGTTTAATTTATCATGTAGAGATGGGGTACAGTGAGAGCATGGGGTGCGGGTTTAATTTATCATGTAGAGATGGGGTACAGTGAGCATGGGGTGTGGGTTTAATTTATCATGTAGAGATGGGGTACAGTGAGAGCATGGGGTGCGGGTTTAATTTATCATGTAGAGATGGGGGTACAGTGAGAGCGTGAGATGCAGGTTTAATTTATCATGTAGAGATTAGGCTACAGTGAGATCATGGGGTACGGGTTTAATTTATCATGTAGCAGTGGGGTACAGTGAGAGCATGGGGTGTGGGTTTAATTGGTCATGTAGAAATGGGGTACAGTGAGAGCATGGTGTGTGGTTTTAATTGATCATGTGGAGATGGGAGTACAGGGAGAGCATGGGGTGTGGGTGCTGATCGGAGACCACTGGGCTGGTACCGATGACGCGGTCCCCTCCACAAGCAACCTGCCTGCCTAGGACAGGCGAAGGCGCCTACTGCCCACGCTCCTCCTTGGTTCATAAGGCTGATCGGAGCCCACTGGACTAGTACCGCTGATGCGGTCCC
The DNA here is from genome assembly GCA_016271365.2 of Neoceratodus forsteri. NCBI lineage: Eukaryota > Metazoa > Chordata > Ceratodontiformes > Ceratodontidae > Neoceratodus > Neoceratodus forsteri. The sequence goes on along the minus strand of CM028135.1, from coordinate 1,100,684,612 downwards.
CTCCGCAAACAACCCGCCTGCCTAGGACAGGCCGAGAAGGCGCCAGCTGCCCACGCTCCTCCTTGGCTCATAAGGTAACTTCTGGTCCTGGACAAGGGAAAGAGGATTTTTGAGCCTTCCTCCCAGTGGGAACTGAAAGGTTCCAGACGGCCCAGAGTGCTGACTTTGGTTCCCTGCCCAACGCTGAAGCCAGTGCTGAAATCATTGGACTGGGGCATAAGACTGCTGAGAAACACTAACCTTTGACATTTCTTCCCTTTAGCATCTGTGTAGAGAAGTCCTCATATTTTTGCTTGCCAATTCACTCACTTGCTCTCTTCTGTGAGCAGCTCAGTGCACAGCAGCATTTGTGTAACCTGCACTGGCCTGTCAGTGATTTGTTGATATTTTTTTTTTGTCTACTTTTCCATTTGCAAATTATACTGTAAACCCACTAGAGAACAATAACACATGTAGGTTGCAATCCTCTACCCACCGGTCGCCCCTAACACTTCTAGTCCTGGGTCATTCATACCTAAAGTAAATAATCAACGTCCTGACATTCAGTGGTGTGATCCTCCATTTATTAAATACGCTTCGCCCCACCTCTTCTCGTCTTCTACGCCCTCTGGTGCCCCTCCCACTTTAATTTTAACTATCTGCTGTCTTTTACACATTAATCTCCCTGCAGAGGTCTATCCGCTATCTCTTTAGTCTATTCTGGGTGTTCGTCAGTTTCAGCACAACCACAGGTTATAGTATCTGTTACTAGGTTTGGGACATTCAGCGCCCTATTCTGTGGCATATAGGAAGACCTTACCATGGGAGGGAACAGCTGGCTACTCTGTACGTCCCTTGTCTTGCTAGCACCCTGCTCTCTCTATCAGACCTCACATTCCTCCCAGGGTGGGGATGAGGTTTGCACCCCTCCCTGTAATGTGCTCAGCAACTCCTTTCATGAATTTCTACATGATTACTGGATCATACAGCTGTATTTGCCTGGAAGTAGGACATCTCCCGAATTGCCATTGCAGGGTATTCCTCCCTCCCATGTCGATACTTTCTTCTCCTGGCATGTTTCTGTCGGGATTCTAGTGGCTGCAACCCTAGGTCAGTATAGCACTAGGCGTGGAGATAACTATGTTCAACTTTACCGCCCTCCCAGATGCTCAAAGAACAAAGACTACAAATTCACTTTTGCTGCCTTAAAAAGGATTTTGCTGTTATTGTTATTGTGCTCAGGCAATATCGAGCTTAACCCGGGGCCTCTAGATACCCTTGCTTCTCCCTCCGACCTTGCTGGAATTAAAGGAATGTCATTCCTGCATGTCAGTGTCTGCAGCCTTTTGAAAAGGACAGTGTGATGGGGGTAACAGTGGGGGAGCACCTGGGTAACAGTGACCACCAGTCATTGTGGTTTGAAATCACAGAAAGAGCAGAACCAAACCACACAAAAACACGTATCCTGGATTTTAGGGGGGCAGATTTTGGGAAAATGGGGAGATGCTTGAAAGAGGCATTAAGGGGAATGGGACAGGAATCAGGGATTGAGGAACAGTGGCAGTATTTAAAATGGGGATTATAAGAACAACAGAATTATGCATTAAGCAGGTTAGCAAGAGGAAAAGAAAGAGGAGACCATTATGGTTTTCCAAAGAGGTAGCAAAGAAAGTGAAAGCCAAAAGACTGCATTCAGGCAATACAAAAGACACAGGCAGAAGGGGATAGGAGAAGTACCAGGAGAAACAAAGGGAGGCAGGGAAGTCAGTAAGGGAAGCCAAAGCTCAGACAGAAGAACACATTGCAAAATCAGTGGTTAAAGGGGACAAAACCTTTACTGGTACATAAGTGAAAAAAGAAGGACAAAGGGAGGATAGTTAGACTGAAGGGGGAGGATGGGAGCCTGGAGGATGACAACAGTAAAGCTGACATATTGAACAGGTATTTCTGCTCAGTCTTTACTAAGGAAGAGGGGGTAATGGGTCTGAAGGGAGTACAAGGGTAGAATGGTGCAGAAATGGACACAAGTCCCTATACGAGAAAGGGTCCTGAAGGAACTGGAAGTAATAAGAGTTGACAAGCAATGGGACCAGATGGGAGTTGCACCCAGGGTCCTTAAAGAACTAAGAGAGTGGTGGCTGGAACCTCTGGCTATCCTGTTCAGCCAATCACTGGAAACAGGGAGGTACCCAAAGACTGGAGGACAGCAGATGTAGTCCCTTTATACAAAAGTGGGAACAAGAGGAAGCAGGAACTACAGACCAGTCAGCCTCACACCTGGTAGTGGGAAAGATCATGGAAGCACTACTGAAGGAGAGATTGGTGGAACATCTGGTTGTCAATGGACTACAGGACCCAAGGCAGCATGGTTTCACCAGGGGAGGTCATGTCAGACCAACCTCATTGAATTTTTGACTGGGTGACTAGGAGGTGGATCAGGGAGGGCAGTGGACATGGCCTATCTGGACTTCAGCAAGGCCTTTGACACTGTGCCACATAGAAGACTATTACACAAACTGGGGAATATGGGTGTGGGCAGGACAGTAGTGTGGTGGGTAGGTAACTGGCTGGGTGGCAGGACACAGAGGGTGGTGGTAAATGGCTGTCACTCCACAGAGGGAAGAGTGACCAGTGGGGTACCACAGGGATCAGTGCTGGGACCGGTCCTATTCAACATCTTCATCAGTGACATTGCACAGGATATAGAAGGCAGAATTTCACTGTTCGCTGATGACACAAAGCTTCTAAAGAGTAGACACACCAGAGGGTGTAGACAGAATGAGAAGGACCTGCAGAACTTGAAGAATGGTCAAGGGGTTTGGCAGTTGAAATTCAATGCAAAGAAGTGCAAGATAATGCATATGGGGCACAAACCCTGGCACAATATATCAGTTACTGGGGTGAGGATATAGCATGCACCAAGCAGGAAAGGATCTTGGGGTTGTCATCCTGGTGATCTCAAGGTAGGGAAACAGTGTGACAAAGGCATCAGGTAAAGCAAATAGGATGCTGGGATGTATAGGCAGGGCATCACCAGCAGGAAAAGGGAGGTCATTATTCAGCTATACAAGACACTAGTGAGGCCCCACCTGGAGTACAGTGTACAGTTCTGGAGACCATACCTACGTAAGACATAGACAGGGTAGAGAAGGTGCAGAGGAGGCAACAAAGATGGTGCATGGGTTGCATCACAAATCCTATGAAGACAGGTTGAAGGAACTGAACATGTACTCCTGGAGGAGAGGAGGAGAGGGGATATGATAGAGACATACAAGTATCTTACAGGAGGAACAGGGTGCAGGAAAACACTATTTTTAAGCGAAAAGATGTTTCAGGACTAGAGGCATGGGATGAAGTTGGAGGGAGGACGATTCAGAGGAAACATGAGAAAGAATTTCTTCACAGACGGGTGGTGGACAAGTGGAACACCCTGCCAGAGGAAGTGGTGGGGGCTGAAACAATCACGGGATTTAAGAATGCATGGGATAGACATAAAGGAATTCTAGAGGTCAGGGGTAAGGGGAAATAGACTTCTAGGAAAACAAACTGAACTTACAAGCTCAAATGGGCAGACTAGGTGGGCCATAGGCCCTTATCTGCTGACACTGTCTATGTATCTATGTATCACCATGATCCAGGCTTGGGTTAGCCACACCCTACCTGATGTTCTGGTGATCACTGAGACCTGGCTTAGACCAGCCACTCCTGCCAGGGAAATCAACATCCCAGGTTATTTGCTCTTCCAAGCTGATAGGCAATCGAGAGGCGGAGGGGTGGCAATTTATGTCAGGGACAAATTCTCTGTATCATGTCTAGAATCCTCCTCCTCCTCCTCCTCCCCTAATGAATTAGAATGCTTGTCCCTAAAGGTTGAACTATCACCTTTTTGCGCACTGTGTGTAATAGGCTGTTACAGGCCCCCTGTCTGCAGGGTCACATCACTTGTCACATCTAAGCTCTGCCCTGGGGCTTAGTACGCTGGAAACTATTATTCTTGGTGATCTGAACTATGGCTGGTTATCAAAAGCCTCGGCTTCCTTGAAATCCTTTTGTGACACCTTGGGGCTGGTGCAACTCTTTGGTGAACCCACTCGCCCAAATAAAAAGAACCCTAGTAACAGCACCCTTTTAGATGTAATTGTGGTTAACAAACTATACCTGTTCTCCCATGTCGGAACATTTTTCTCTGATATCAGCGATCACTGTTTCATCGCCAGCATCAGATCTGTGCATAATCCAGTTTGTAGCAAAGCTCTCTATCAAGAGGTGTAAACGCAACTTTGACTTGTTTGCCTGCCTTGACGAATTGAAACATTCCCTGCGATGGCAGGATTTCTACTTAGCCAAAACGGTTAATGAGGCATATACTATCTTTCACGAAATACTAACTGTGGCCTTAAACAGGCATGCCACCATGGTAAAGGTACATGTAAGGAGCAACACTTGCCGCTGGTTTTCACCAGAACTCAAAGCTTCCATGCTAGATAGGGATACGCTTTGGAAAAAAGCACGTAGAAACAAGAATGACTTGGATTGGTGTCGGTTTAGGAGGGCACGCAATGAGTGCACCAAGTTGGTCAGAGCAGCCAAGGCCGCTTTCTGTCGTACTGAGCTAGACTCTGCCTCAAGGAATCCTTCAAAATTTTGGAAAATAATAAAGGACATGTCTGGTCATTCACCTGGAAATTCCCTCCCATCAAAAATTATATCTGGTAGTAACACCATTTCAGACCGATCGGAGATACTGGAAGCCCTCAATAATCATTTCGCAACCTCTGGGCTAGCATTTGACACATCCCCTGCTAATGCCATCCCCACTCAGCAGGGATTATTGTTTCACAGGTCTCCTGCTACCAAAGAGACCTTCTCCTTCCTGCCTGCCTCTCTAAAAGAGGTTGAAGATCTATTGCTGCAGTTGGATATCAAGAAGGGTGCAGGTTCGGACTCTATAGAGCCTTACTTTCTGAAATGTGCATACCATGTATTGGCAGTGCCAATCATGCACCTCTTCAACTTGTCACTATCCCAGGGGAGCCTCCCCTCGCAATGGAAAGTAGCCCATGTCATCCCTCTGCTCAACTCAGGTGACCCTTGCGACCTTAATAATTATAGACCGATCTCCCTCCTCCCGATTCTGTCTGAATTATTGGAAAAGATAGTGAGTGGTCAGCTAAGGGCGTACCTTGAATCCAAGAGTCTGTTAAACCCAGTACAGTCTGGATTCAGAGCAAAGTATAGCACTATAACTGCCCTAGCAAAAGTGACTAATGATTTGCTCCTTGACCTTGACAATAGGAATTTTGTCTGTGCCATTTTTTTGGATCTAAGTAAGGCCTTTGACACAGTCGACCATAGCCTGTTTCTTTCCTCACTATGTAACCTAGGTCTGGATCCTAACTCTGTGTGCTGGTTTGCTGACTACCTCGCAGATCGGAAACAGCAGGTTAAAGCTGAAAGTGATCTTTCGCTACTTAAACCCCTACAGAGAGGTGTGCCTCAGGGGTCTATCCTTGGTCCCCTGTTGTTTGCGGTTTACATTAACAACATTGATGACAACATCAATAAGGCCAATACCCACTTGTTCACTGATGACACAGTACTTTGAGTCGTCCTATGCCGGAGGCAGCCTGTGAAAACCTCCAAGCCGAATTTAACCTATTGCAATACCAGCTCATAAGCAAAAAGCTTCTGCTTAATGCGAAAAAAAACAAAAGCGATGCTCTTTTCCCCTTCCTCCTATGCGGCGAACCCCGCTTGCTTTGGGGCTATCCCTCAGATTCCCACAGTACTTGGAGAAAATCTAGAGTATGTGCCAAAATTCAAATATCTGGGTGTATGGCTCGACCACAAACTCTCCTTCTCTGAACATCTCGAAGAACTACAGAAGAAACTAAGACAAAGACTAGGACTATTCCAGAATTAACCACTTCCTTACTAGGGATGCCAAGCAGCGGTTGGTTCAAGCCATGTTCTTTTCATTAATAGATTACGCAGACCTTCTCTATAGCCATTGTACTGCCTCTGCTCTGGCTAAGTTGGGCACCCTATACCACAGAGCAATCAGGTTCATAACGGGCCTTCCACTTTCCACACACCATTGCTCCTTGTACACTGCGGTGGGCTGGACTTCTCTTCATTATAGGAGAAATAGAAATGCCGCTCTATGGGCTTTCAGAGCAGTTACCAACAAGCTCCCTATACTTCTCTGATTGTATTCCTGAGTGTGATAGGTGCCTATGCTCTAAGAAGCTATTCCCTGATTGCCTTGCAATTACCTAAGGTCAAATCTCATTTCGGCAGAGCTGCCATAAGTTTCTCGTTGCCTTCCTTGTGGAAAAATATGCAAAAAACTTGAAGCTGAGCTGTCGTTGGCCTGAATATTTTCAAGTCGCTCTATGACCTCTCCGTGAAGGAATCCTGCAAATGTTTCTCACATCGCTAGCTCACCTATTTTCCAGTTTCCCTCCTGCCTCTGCCCCTGCCTCTCTCTCTCTCTCTCCCTACCAAAATACTGGCTTCTCTGCCTCTCTTTAGCCATGGCCAAGTTCCACCCCCTTCCCTGATGTATGCCAGTTAACTATTCCAACCCCATCATTTCTTCCTAAGCTGGTATCCTCTTCTTGCCTTTCTCTCTCCTTTTAAGTGAACATTCTGGCTGTACCCAGCTATGAGCCTATCTGTTGTAAAGGCCCTCTCACTCAAATGTTGATGTACATATGTATATTTTCCTTCTTTGTATAATATTGCATTATGCTTTACCATGTTACTGTACTATGATTTTTGTATGACCAGGTCCATCTTGCAAATGAGCCCTGCTCAATGGTGCCCGCCTGGATAAATAAAGATTTTGATTGATTGATTGAGTGGGTTTAATTTATCATGTTGAGATGGTACAGTGAGAGCATGGGGTGTGGGTTTAATTTATCATGTGGAGATTAGAGTACAGTGAGAGCATGGGGTGCGAGTTTAATTTATCATGTAGAGATGGGGCTACAGTAAGAGCATGGGGTGCGGGTTAAATTTATCATGTAGAGATTAGGGTACAGTGAGAGCATGGGGGGCAGGTTTAATTGATCATGTAGAGATGGGGTAGAGTGTGAGTATGGGGTACGGGTTTAATTTATCATGGAGAGATGGGATAGAGTGTCAGCATGGGGTGCGGGTTTAATTTATCATGTAGAGATGGGGCTACAGTGAGAGCATGGGGTGTGGGTTTAATTTATCATGTAGAGATGGGGCTACAGTGAGAGCATGGGGTGTGGGTTTAATTTGTCATGTAGAGATGAGGGTACAGTGAGAGCATTTAATTTATTGTGTAGAGATGGGGTACAGTGTGAACATGGGGTTCGGGTTTAGTTTATTATGTGGAGATGGGGTAGAGTGTGAATATGGGGTGCAGGTTTAATTTATCATGTAGAGATGGGGTACAGTGAGAGCATGGGGTGTGGGTTTAATTTATCATATAGAGATGGGGTACAGTGAGAGCATGGGGTGTGGGTTTAATTTATCATGTAGAGATGGGGTACAGTGAGAGCATGGGGTGCGGGTTTAATTTATCATGTAGAGATGGGGTACAGTGAGAGCATGGGGTGCGGGTTTAATTTATCATGTAGAGATGGGGTACAGTGAGGGCATGGGGTGCGGGACTAATTTATCATGTAGAGATGGGATAGTCAGAGCATGGGGTGTGGGTTTAATTTATCATGTAGAGATGGGATACAGTGAGAGCATTGGGTTCAGGCTTAAGTTATATAGAGATGGGGTACAGTGAGAGCATGGGGTATGGGTTTAATTATCATGTAGAGATGGGGTACAGTGAGAGCATGGGGTGCGGGTTTAATTTATCATGTAGAGATGGGGTACAGTGAGAGCATGGGAGTGCGGGTTTAATTTATCATGTAGAGATGGGTACAGTGAGAGCATGGGGTGCGGGTTTAATTTATCATGTAGAGATGGGGTACAGTGAGAGCATGGGGTGTTGGTTTAATTTATCATGTAGAGATGGGGTACAGTGAGAGCATGGGGTGCGGGTTTAATTTATCATGTAGAGATGGGGTACAGTGAGAGCATGGGGTGCGGGTTTAATTTATCATGTAGAGATGGGGTACAGTGAGAGCATGGGGTGCGGTTTAATTTATCATGTAGAGATGGGGTACAGTGAGAGCATGGGGTGAGGTTTAATTTATCATGTAGAGATGGGGTACAGTGAGAGCATGGGGTGCGGGTTTAATTTATCATGTAGAGATGGGGTACAGTGAGAGCATGGGGTGCGGGTTTAATTTATCATGTAGAGATGGAGTACAGTGAGAGCATGGGGTGGGGTTTAATTTATCATGTAGAGATGGATGGTAGAGATGGCAGTGAGAGCATGGGTGTGGGTTTAATTTATCATGTAGAGATGGGGTACAGTGAGAGCATGGGTGTGTGGGTTTAATTTATCATGTAGAGATGGGGTACAGTGAGAGCATGGGGTGTGGTTTAATTTATCATGTAGAGATGGGGTACAGTGAGAGCATGGGTGTGGGTTTAATTTATCATGTAGAGATGGGGTACAGTGAGAGCATGGGGTGGGTTTAATTTATCATGGAGATGGGGTACAGTGAGAGCATGGGGTGCGGTTTAATTTATCATGGAGAGATGGGGTACAGTGGAGACATGGGGTGTGGGTTTAATTTATATAGTGATGGGGTACAGTGAGAACATGGGGGTGTGGGTTTAATTTATGTAGAGATGGGGGTACAGTGAGAACATGGGGTGCGGGTTTAATTTAGCATGTAGAGATGGGTGTACAGTGAGAACATGGGGTGCAGGTTTAATTTATGTAGAGATGGGTACAGTGAGAGCATGGGGTGCAGGTTTAATTTATCATGTAGAGCTGAGGGATACAATGGGGACATGGCGTGCAGGGATATGAGTTGCCATGTAAAGCTGAGAGGTACAGTGAGGACATGCGGTACAGGGTCAGGGCTTACTTTATCATGTAGAGCTGAGGGGTACACTGAGGACATAGGATGCAGGCATAGGAGTTATGTGGAGATGAGGGTTATGGTGAGGGCATGAGGTGCGGAGTTGGGGATTAATTTATGTATACTTGAGGGATACAGTGAGGGAATGGGGTACAGGGATAGGGGTTATGTAGTGCTGAGGGGTACAGTGAGAATATGGTGCGAGGTTAGTCGTTATGTAGATCTGACGTACAGTGAGGACATGGGGTGCAGGCTTAAGGAATAATTTATTATGTAAAGCTGAGGGTTACTGTGAGTGTATGGGTTGTGGGTTTAGAAGTTGTCATGTAGAGCTGATGGGTACAGTGAGAGCAAGGATTGTGAAGTTATGGGCTGATTTATAATGTACAGTTGAGGAATACGCTGAGGGCATGGGGTGTTGGTTAGGGGTTATCATATAGAGCTGAGGGCATGGGGTGTGGGGTTGGGGATTCACTTATTGTAGAGCTGAGGCGTACAGTGAGGGCATGGGATGTGGGGTTAGGGGTTAATTTGTGTAGAGCTGAGGAGTGTGATGAAGGCATGGGATGTGGGGTTAGGGGTTCATTTCTCATGTAGAGCTGAGAGGTATGGTGAGGTTATGGTATGCAAGGTTAGTGATTATGAGGGGTCCGGTGAGGGCATGGGTTGCAGGGTTAGGGGTTAATTTATCATGTAGAGCTGAGGGGTACAGTGAGGGTGTGGAATGTGAGGTTAGAAGTTAATTTATGTAGAGCTGGGGTACAGTGAGGGCATTGTATGGGGCTAGGGGTTAATTTATGATGTTGAGCTGAGGGTTACAGTGAGGGCATGGATGTGGGGTTAGGGATTAATTTATATAGAGCTGAGAGGTACAATGAGGGTGTGGGGTGCCGGATTAGGCGTGATCATGTAGAACCAAGGGGTACATTGAGGGCATGGGATGTGGGGTTAGAGGTTAATTTATCATGTAGAGCTGAGGGGTACAGTGAGAGTATGGGATGTGGGGTTAGAGGTTAATATATGTAGCGCTGAGGGATTCAGTGAGGACATGGTGTGAGGCTAGGGGTTAATTTATGATGTTGAGCTGAAGGGTATAGTGAGGGCATGGGATGTGGGGTTAGGGGTTAATTTATCATGTAGAGCTGAGGGGTACAGTGAGGGTATGGAGTGCAAGGTTAGGGGTTAATTTATCATGTAGCGCTGAGGTTAGAGTGAGGGAATGGAATGTGAGGTTAGGGGTTAATTTATCAAGTAGAGCTGAGGGGTATGGTGAAGGCATGGGGTGCGGGGTTAGTGGTTATGTGGGTATGGTTTGGGCATAGGGTGCAGGATTAGGGGTTATCTTATAGAGCTGAGGGGTACAGTGAGGGCAAGGATTGTGAGGTTGGGTTAATTTATGTAGAGCTGAGAGGTATGGTGGGATGGGATGTGGGGTTAGGGGTTAATTTATCATGTAGAGCTGAGGGTTATAGTGAGGGTGTGGGGTTAGGGGTTATCGGCAGCTGTGTGGTACAGTGAGGGCATGGTGTGTGGGGTAGGGGTTAATCATGTAGAGCTGAGAGGTACGGTGAGGACATGGGATGTGGGGTTAGGGGTTAATTTGTCATGTAGAGTTGAGGGGTATGGTGAGGGGATGGAGTGCGAGGTTAGGAGTTAGTTTATCATGTAGAGCTGAGGGGTAAGGAGAGGGCATGGGGTTCCAGATTAGGGGTTATGAGGTGTATGGTGAGGGCATGGGATGTGGGCTCAGGGGTTAATTCATCATGTAGAGCTGAGGGGGTTACAATGAAGGCATGGGATGTGGGATTAGGGTTAATTTATCATGTAGAGCTGAGGGGTTTGGTGATGGAATGGGATGTTGGGCTAGGTGTTAATTTATGTATAGCTGAGGGTTACAATGAGGCGTGGAGTGCGAGGTTAGGGGTTAATTTATAATGTAGAGCTGAGGGGTACAGTGAGGGTATGGAGTGCAAGGTTAGAGGTTAATGTATCATGTAGAGCTGAGAGGTACGGTGAGGGCATGGGATGTGGGGTTAGGGGGTTAATTTATATATGATCTGAAGAGAGAATAATTTGAGGGCATGGGGTGTGGGGTTAGGGTTAATTTATATGGATCTGAGGGGTACAGTGAGGGCATGGGTGCGGGGTTAGGGGTTATCATGTAGAGCTGAAAGGTACAGTGAGGGCATGGGATGTGGGGTTAGGAGTTGATTTATCATGTGGAGCCGAGGGGTACAGTGAGGACATGGGATGTGGGGTTAGGAGTTGATTTATCATGTAGAGCCGAGGGGTACAGTGAGGACATGGGATGTGGGGTTAGGAGTTGGTGTATCATGTAGTGCCAAAGGGTACGGTGAGGACATGGGGTGTGGGCTTAGGGGTTAATTTTTCATGTAGAGCTGAAGTGGGTACAGTGAGGGCATGGGATGTAGGGCTAGGGATTAATTTATCTTATAGAGCCGCGGGGTACAGTAAGGAAATGGGATGTAGGGCTAGGGATTAATTTATCATGTAGAGCCGAGGAGTATGGTGAGGACATGGGGTGCAGGGTTGGGGGTTATTACGAAGAGCTGATGGGTATACTGAGGACATGGGGCATAGGGCTAGTGATTAATTTATCTTATAGAGCCAAGGGGTACAGTGAAGTCTTGGGATGTGGGACTAGGGGTTAATTTGTCATGTAAAACCGAGTGGTATGGTGAGGTGCATGGGGTGCGGGGTTAGTGGTAATTTATCATGTAGAGCTGAGGGGTATACTGAGGACATGGGGTGGAGAGGTAGGAGTTTTGTGGAGATGAGGGGTGTACAGTGATGACATGGGGTTCATTTGTCATGTAAAACTGAGTGGTATTGTGAGGGCATGGTGTTTGAGATTAGTGGTTGTCATAGAGATGAGGGGTACAGTGAGGACATGACGTGCAGGGCTGTGGGTTAATATATCATGTAAACTTGAGGGGTGAAGTGAGGATATGGGGTGCAGGGTTGGCGGTTTTCATGTAGAGCTGGTACAGTGATGACACGGGATGCATGGCTAGGAGTTATGAGGGGTTCGGTGAGGGCATGAGGTACAGGGTTAGGGGTTATCATGTAAAGCTGAGGGGTACAGTGAGGGTGTGGAGAGTGGGGTTAACGATTAATTGATCATGTAGAGTTGAGGGGTATGGTGAGGGCATAGAGTGCAGGGTTAGAGGTTATGAGGAGCATGGTGAGGGCATGGGGTGCAGGGTTAGGAGTTATGTAAAGCTGAGGGGTACAGTGAGGGTCTGGAGTGCAAGGTTAGGAGTTAATTTATTATGTAGGGCTGAGGGGTACAGTGAGGGTGTGGAGTGTGAGGTTAGGGGTTAATTTGACATGTAGAGCTGAAGGGTACAGTGAGGGTATGGAGTGCAAGGTTAGGGGTTAATTTATCATGTAGAGTTGAGGGGTATGTTGAGGGCATGCGGTGCAAGGTTAGCGGTTATATGGATCGGAGGGGTGCGTTAGGGCATGCAGAGCGTGGTTTGGGATTAATGTATTATGTAGAGCTGAAGGGTACAGTGAGGGCATAGGGTATGAGGTTGGAGTTTTCATGTAGAGCTGGTACAGTGATGACATGAGGTGCAGGGCTGGGGTTAATTTGTTATCTAACACAGAGTTATGGTGAGGGGCATGGGGTGCAGTGTTAGGGATTAATTTATCATGTAGAGCTGAGGGGTACATTGAGGGCATAGGGTGTGAGGTTAGGGGTTATGTATAGTTGAAGGGTACACTGAGGGCATGGAATGAAGCGATAGGAGTTATATGGAGATGAGGGATACAGTGAAGGCACAGGGTGCAGGGCTAATGATATGGGCTGCAGGGATAGCAGTTATGTGGAGATGAGGGGTACAGTGAGGGCATGGGGTGCAGAGCTTTGGGTTAATTTAACATGTAAATGTGAGGGGTACAGTGAGGGTATGGAGTGCTATTGTGTTGGGTGTTCTACTATGCTGGGTCAGAGTTGTCGTAAGGTCTGATTGTTTATTTGCTGGTTGAGTTGTCCTCCCAGCCCAGCTTTGACATGCGCTACAGACGGTTGAATCTCCGACTGCTGCAGCCCAGCTCTGACATGCATTGCAGACGGTTGAGTCTCCGACTGCTGCAGCCCAGCTCTGACATGCGCTGCAGACTGTTGAGTCTCCGACTGCCGCAGCCCAGCTCTGACATGCGCTGCAGACCTATGGAGTCTCCGACTGCTGCAGCCCAGCTTTGACATCAGCTGCAGGAATTGTTGGATTTTTTGGTTTCCACAAATGTTAACTTTTGGATCAAATGGATAAGCGAGATACTGTCTACTATTGTGCAGTAAACACCAAGTAAAACATTTGTTTGTTTGTTTTTCTTTGCAAACAAAGTGCAAATTGGGAGCAGCCTCACACTTGGGTGTGGGGCTCTTAGTCCTATTACCTATTAATTTTTTAGTTAAGTCTGTGCCGATGTGCACTATGTCTGTGTGTCCTGCTAAAGACTGTCTGACACCTTGCCAGTTCTAACACTCTCTCTGTTTCCCGTGCAGTCTGGATTTCGGAAACACCACTCGACCATATCTTCTCTTTTGCGTGTCACAGATTCAGTACTCTCCGCAATGGATAAGAGACAGATTACAACCGCTATCTTCATCAACCTGGCTAAAGCTTTTGATTCCGTCTCCCACCCCCTCTTACTACAAACTCGCAGTTCTGTCGGTCTCGCAGCTCCTATGGTAAACTGTTCCGCCTCCTGTCTCCATGATGGGGTACAATCGGTTCAAATAGGTGATGTTCTCACCCCCGCCCCATTCCCTGTGCTCCATGGCATCCCTCAAGGTTCCATCCTGGCCCCATCCTTTTCTCTCTATTTATTAATAACCTCCCTTCAGTCTGTAGATCTGCTGAAATACACATGTATGCCGACGATACTATTCTTATCCTCACTTGGCTGTCTATCAACAGTGTGCAGGCCACCCTCCAGGATGATTTCAGTAGGGTTCAGTCCTGTTTCATGGCAAATCAGCTCAAACTAAATGTAAAAACAAACAGTGGCCATGACTTTCGGCACCAGGCAAAAACTGACCACCTTTGGCTTCAGCACCCTCCTTCTCAACTTTGGTTGGTTCTTGCCTCGAAAACATCTCGGCCTTCAAATATTTAGGGGTTTGACTAGATTCCCACTTGTATTTCTCCACCCACGTTGATGCAGTCTATGCCAAGCTTCACCCTAAACTTTGTGCCCTCTACTGGCACAAAAACTGCCTCCTCCTCCTCCCCCCACGCGTCGTGAGCTAGTCACCAAAATGATTCTTCTCACATTTGACTATGCCGATGTGGTGTATGGCACAGCTTCCCGGGCCTCGTTAGGAGAACGTGATACTCTGTTAAACTCCTGCCACTTCACCACAGCTTCCTCTCCTCTTACCTACCACTGTATTCCTTACTCTGCCCTAACACTTGCTCCTCTCTCAAACAGGAGACTGGTTCACTGTGTTTCTCTCACTGCTGAATTCTGGTTTGGCACCCTCCCCTTGTATATCTCTTCCTGTCTCTTCCAGGCGGCCACCTCAACCTACTCCCTTCGCCACAGAGACCCTCAATCCTTCTCTCTCTCCCTCACCCCACTCTGTTTCTGGGCAATCTGCTTTCACCTTTGATTTCCCTTCTCTCTGGAATAAACTCCCCTTAGACCTTCGTCTATCCTCCTCCTTCCTCTCTTTCAAGAGGCTCCTCAGACTCCTTCCATTCCAGGCTTGCCCCCAGTGTCCCCTTTCCACACCATCCTAATGCTCTGTTTCTCCTGTTGTCACCCCGTCGGGCTGAGCTATATGTCTCACTCCGTTGGGCTGTTTCTTCCATCTCTCACTTCCTGCTGTTCTTTTTGCCTACCTCTCTTCCCTTATGGCTCAGCCAACCCCTTGCCCTCGCCAACAGACCATTTCCACCCTTCCACAATCTCTGGGTCACCCAAACTTTACAAATTTACCCAAGTTACAGCCTGCTGTTGTGCTCAGTTTCAACCTCACGACTTCAATCTCTCATCCTTCCCTGTGTCATCTGTCATATCTTATAGTTGCTACCACATTCTTGCTCTGACATGTGCTGTTCACCAATTTTGCCTTTTGTATTAATTGCCCCTATAATCAGACCTATATTCTGTACTATTTTTTTGTATGCCTGTTCAATATCTGTACTTTGCATTTTGTATTGTTTTGCATCCCGTTGTAAGTTCTGTACCACCTGTACCCGGGTTGCACCTGGAAACGAGCTTTGGCTTAGTGTGCTTTTCCCGGTTACCAAATTTTAAAGAAAAACACACATCGGAGCAGAGCAGACCTCACCTCCCCCATTCACTGTGTTCCTTTACAAATTAGTGTACTGCCACATGTGGCTTTTGTCCTGTTCTCACACTGCATGTTTGTTCTGTCTTGCAGTTCTTTGGTGTGATAATATGCTGGCTGTACATAGGTCGAGTCGAGGACTTCATTAGTGAATACAACACCACAAACGATGGCCTGCTAGAAGGATCGCCTGGAACGTCGGACGTTGAATTCTATGGGGGAGGCTGTTGTAGGTGTCCCACCTGATGGGACTGCAGCTGTGCAGTCATTCTGTTGACCCAGGTTCCTTGTAAAAAAAATTATGTATTTTTACACCCAGTTTGTACAAAACAAACACTGCTGTGCAAAACACTAAATCCTTCCTGAAGGATGGCATTGTGTGGTGCTTAAAAATTATCTTACTGTGCCTGTAATATTACTGAAACTGAAGGGTTTTTTTTTAACAAAATGAATTTAATGAAAAAGTCTTTGCTTTGATAAAGTACCTAAGCAGCTTTTGTATTGTTCCCCCAGTCGAGGTTTTTTTTTATGTAGTCTGGTAATGACATAGCAAGGTGACAATAGGGATAGGCTAGCTCCCAATTCATATTAACAGTAATCAACCTTGTATTGTCTTTCTAAGGTAAAGTACAGAAACAGTGAACTTCAGATAACTATATTGAAGAGTAAACTAACTGACTTAAAGAGGACTGTCCGTGTACTAAACGTCCACACAGACATGTGGTGCTGTCCCCTAAGCACTTGGTGCTTCATTTGGTTTCATTTCATTTTTATTTTATACTGAAAGGTCTGTGGGCTCAAAACCCATTTTTACAGATATCCAGTGTTTACAAAATAAAAAAACACATGATATAGGTATGACAACACATAAATACAAAACACACGATATAGGTATGACAACACATAAATACAAAACACACAATATAGGTATAACAACACTTAAAAACAAAACATTACTTCGATGATTTAAAACACTTACAAGCAGAGTTTTTCAACAGAATACCCCGAGTGATGTTTTGAAGGTGCACATCTTCGGGCAGCCAACAAGAATACTAGCCAGTTTACTATAAAGTTCACTGGAGAAAACGTTAAGGAGTTTTGAGCAAATTTAGTATAATGATGATAAGGTACCATAAAATGATGTTTACACTGCGTTCTTGTATATACAGATGAATTGTTTTTAACAAATAAACTAATTATACTGTTTGGTAGGAGACCCAGTTGGATTTTATGTAAAAATAATAAAGCTCTTAAATCGTTCAACTAAAGGCAAACAGTTGAAAGACTTATATGAGATAATGATGGGTGGATCTAGAATGACCTGTACCAAAACGAAGAATACTATGGTGTGTGGACCTTAGTTTAACCAAAATTTTTCCTGAAGAAAATGACTATACTACCAAACCATAATCTAATACTGTTAGTAGTATACTCTGTGTAACCATGTGTCTTGTTTCATTTGTGAAATTACTTTGTATTCTATATAAGAAGCAGAGTCTCTTACGCAATTTGTTAATGAAATCCGTGATATGTTGCTCATATGTTAAGTGTGAATCAAGGATCACGCCAATATACTTAAAAGCAGATTGGTTGATCCTGCCATCCATAATATTACATGCATGGAGCGGTTGAACAGCCCCCTTAGCAGGGAAAACAGCATTCGTCAAAATCTAAAAAGCCTTCTTCAACAGAGCCTCATGGCAAATATTCTGAGTCTCCCTCCGAGTCCCCTGTGCCATCCTGTCAGTTGCCTTAGCAGCCTGTGGTTCCTCTGCCACCTCCTTAGCCTAAGCAGGGAGTACGAGCAGTATAATTCACACCTCCTGGATATAGGAGAAAGTGATGAGGTGGAGCAGTCTGCTTATGGGGCTGACTCTAGTTCCCGTCTCCTGTGGTGAAGATACTGTGGTCCATACTCCCAGGTCTCCTGAGGAGGCCTCATTTCAGGCTCCACTGTGCCTCATGCAGGCCATGCTGGGCTGTGCTGCAGAGAAAGAGGACTCTACTAATAGGAATCTTTGTACGTCTCCTCCCATGGCTGCTGTGCACAAAGTATATTGCAGACTGTCCCTCACATTGCAGTCAAGCAATATCCAGGACATTCTATCAAGGTTTTCTGTGCCACCCAGCCTGAAACTGACTTGGTGGTCATTATAGCAGCTCATGACTGGTCTAGGGCTCTCCGTCATGAGCTCCGACGCCTCTGATACTTATGCTCATGCTGGTGCATCTGGTTGTCTGCCTTCACCGATATGAATGGTAAAGTATTGCTGGATCTTTCTTCGAGGGGGCTCTTGCAACAGGCAACACTGGACTAAGCCACCAGGCACTAGAACCACACGGAAAACTTCTAGCTAGCAAGCTACAGTGGCGCACCGCCCCTGACTTCGGCATGCCGACGTCCGTCCTATGGTGTAAAAGGGGCGGTCTTCCAGACCTACCTCAGTTCTTTTCCCACTGTTGACCCGCACATGTCGGACGTGAGCGGATACCTGCCTCAGTTGACTGCCATTTAATTTTTGATTTACCCACAATTTCTTTACCCTTATCAGTGGATTTAACATCAAATGTTGGTGTTTTTCTTCAGATAGTTTGTCTTCTTCTCCAGCTTAATCTTCCAACCAGCCTACGAAGTGTGCCTGTGGCAAGCAGATCCCTGCTAAAGATGGTCAGACTTCCTATCTGCACTGCCTAGGCCCCAGTCATGACACCTTGACCTGCATGCACTGCCAGGATTTCAACCAGGCCACATGGAGACGCCAATTGAAGATCCTTCAAAGCCATGTACTCCAGCAGAAATTAGCTGCAGTGGAGAAGGAGCTTCAGGCAAAAAGTTATTCCACCTCCCTGGTCTCCAAGGCTTCATCGTCGTCTTCTTCCCAGAAATAGTCGAGCGGGAAGCACAAGCGCTGGAACCATTCTCGGTTGGCCTCCCACTCTCTGCACAAACCAGTTTCCGCTTCGGGGTCTTCCTCCTGCCTGAGGTTGGCCCCTCCAGACTCTGCAGCCCTCACTCCCTCCAGGTTGTCAGTGGCTCCACCACCCGCCCTTATTTCTGCTATAGGCGGCGGCTCCTCAGGGCAGCGGGATTCTTCCCCTGCCTCCTAGCTCCTGATGATCAGGCCCTTGATCCCAGTGGGTCCTCAGCCAGGCGGCTCGACCGGGGTTGACTCCTCCAGAAGTGGTACTCTGCCCATTGCCTCCCCCCCCCTTCGGTCAAGGAATTGCCTTCATCAGTTCCAGACTCTGCCACCGGCGCCAGTCCTTCCAGGCATCTTCAGGAGCAAGCACTCGCCTCCTCAATTCAGGTGACAC
Source organism: Neoceratodus forsteri (assembly GCA_016271365.2). Taxonomy (NCBI): domain Eukaryota; kingdom Metazoa; phylum Chordata; order Ceratodontiformes; family Ceratodontidae; genus Neoceratodus; species Neoceratodus forsteri. The sequence goes on along the minus strand of CM028135.1, from coordinate 1,100,666,024 downwards.
CTCTGGCCATGTCTCAGGGGAACTCCACCCACCCATTGCAGGCACGAGCTTCCCCTTTGAATCTTCTGTTGTCTCTGTCTTTGAACCGGTGCCAGCATTCACCTTGTAGGTTGGCACCAGCTCCACCGAAGCCTACACAGACTCCTCATCTGTTGTCACCTTCACCATAGCCTGCGCCTCAGCTGTTGCCTGCTGCCCTCCCGCCCCCGGATCCGCAGCTGATGCCTTTTTTTGTTTTTTTTATTTTATTTTAGTTTGTGGTAAGCAGGTAAGGGCCACTAGGCACAAGTGCCTGTTTTCAGGGGTGATCTGGGAGCACTGGGGAGGTTAAGTGACTTGACTAGAGTCACACAGTGTGCAAGTGGAGGTTGTGGGAATCAAACCCAGGTCTGCTGGATGTTCCAAGCTCATTACTCTAACCACTAGCCTATGCTGCCTGCCAGACCGATGCCAGGGTACCAGATGCCAGCCTCCCCACTGACGTACCAGTACCTTCCACATCTTTTCCCATATCCACCATACAATCCCAAGCCCACTAACTCACATACTTCGAGAACCTCTGGGAATGGTACGAATGTCCCCTTCCCATGCTTGGAGGACCGTTACCCACCGACGCTGCTCCCTGAGACTGACCCTTCATGGGATGACTCCTCTTCCTCTTCAGAGTCCTCAGAAAACTCCAGGGACTTCTCTGACACTAAAGAGCCCCCCAAGTCCCCCTCCTGTAAAATCCCTCCTTTATGGATGTAATGCGCCACATCCTGTTCCTCATGGGGTGGGATACAGAGGGATTGGACCCAGTGCACTGCTGCCTTGCCATTCACCACTTGCACCAGTTAGACACCCTCCCTTTGGTTGTCCCTCCCCTGATAGAGTATGTAACCAACACGACTTGGAATCGCCCTTCATCCACTCCGGCCTTGGCTAGAAAGGCAGATCACCTTTACCACATGCCAGTGAGCAACCCACGGTAGATTTGGTCATGAATGCTGCTCATAATCGTATGAAGAAGCCTCAGCATTTGAGCACCCACCCACCGGACAAGGAATCCCGCCGATTAGACCAGCTGGGCAAGCTGGTTTACTCCTCTACCACCTTGGCCATCCGGGCCCAGAATTATCTGGCTCACATGGTGCAGTACCAGAATGCCATTTGGGACCAGGCGAGGAATTTGGTGGCAGCCCTCCCTGATGACTCCACCAGAACCCAGTTAATCCATCTTCTCAAGTCTGGATCTGACGTAGGCAATCATGTCCTCAGAGCAGCCTACAATACAGTGGATGCTGCGGTTCATGGGGCAGCAGGAGTCTGTATTCACCACCATTCCTGGCTGCAGGTGTCTGGGTTTGTGACTAATATTCAGGCCAGAATTCTGGTCTTGTTTGGGGAAGATGCTCAGGATACCATCTCCTGCTTCGAAGAACTTGGAAAGACTCTGAGGTCAGTACACTCCATGTACTGTTCCCAGCCATGATCCTCTCAGCATCAACCCTTTTGTCTGCCTCCTGCCAGCTTGCCAAGGCCCAGCAATCGAAAGGCCCTTTCCATTGCAAGGCAACCACCCAGCCTTCTGGAGCAGCTGCCCCCTGGGCCCCCAGAGCACCCTTGATCACCCTGCCCTCCCCCCGGCTCCACTGCCTGACTCCTTGCTCAATCCCCCTCCAGTGGAGACTTTGGGGAAGGCAATCGGGGGTTGGGTCTCCCTTTACCTAGATGGGTGGAGCACTGTAACCTCAGACCAATGGGTGCTTCAGATTATCGAGCAGGGTCATACCCTCAAATTTCTAGAATCCCCACCCCCACCCAAAAAGGTCTCTCTTGCACTCTTATTACCCACAGGCCCACATCTCCCTAATCCGGGCCGAGATTCAGGCTACCCTGTGCAAAAAGGCCATGGAACTTGTACCCGTAGGTCAAAGGGGCAATGGATTCTACTCCCACTTCTTCCTAGTCCCCAAGAAAACGGGATCTTTATGCAATCCTGGATCTGAGCCACTTGAACCTCTTCATAGAGTTCAAACACTTCAGGATGGTGACTCTTCAGGTACTGTTGCCCCAATTCACCAGGGGGATTGGCTCTGTTCCCTGGATATGCAGGATGCCTGTCTCCATATCCTAGTTTTCCTGGCCCACCACCACTTACTTTGTTTCTGTTTCCAGAGGGACAACTACCAGTTTCAGGCCCTCCCATTTGGCCTTTCCTCAGCACCTCTGGTCTTTACCAAGTGCCTAGAGGTGGTGGCAGCAGCTCCATGGAGGCAGGGATTTTATGTGTTCCCCTACCTGGATGATTGGTACTGACAGCCCCCTCTAGGGATCATTTACTGCAGACCCTGGAAGGCAGCTTTCTGCTCTTCCAGCTCTTGGTCATAACTATCAACCTGCCAAGGTCTTGCCTGACCCCACACCAATGCCTCCTATGTATAGGAGCAGTCTTGGACTCATCCTGGGGACAAGCTTTCCTGCCGGAGGACAGGACAGAATGTTTGAGAGCACAAGCCTGGTTGGTGTCTTCCAGTAGCCAAATCCCAGACAGAGCTTTTTATGCATCTGTTGGGGCATATGGCAGCGACCATCACCATGGTTCCCCTGGCCCACCTGCATATGAGGGTTCCCCAGTGGACTCTTCAAGCCCAGTGGAACAACGCACCGATGATTTAGAGTAGCTGGTGCTGGTGTCCGACCAAGTGAGATGAACCTTAGAGTGGTGGCAGAACCTAGTCAGCCTGCTGATTGGGGTTCCTTTCCGCTCGGTGTCCCCTCAGCAAATCCTGACCATGGATGCTTCGGGGTTTGGCTGGGGAGCCCATCTGGGAGGGACCATTAAACTCAGGGGGTTTGGTCTGAGTTGGAACAGCATCTCCACATCAACATGCTGGAGATACGGGCAGTTCTTTATGCTCTGCAGGCCTTCCAGATCCTCATTTTTCCAGGCCTGCTGTTGGTACAGATGGACAACATGTCTGTAGTCCTTTACATCAACAAGCAAAGAAGCCCTCGCTCTTACCCTGTTTGTCAGGAGGCCATGAGGGTCTGGTATTGGGCCAAAGAACATGACCTGGAGCTCTCAGCCATTCATGTTCCAGAAGTTCAGAACGCCCTGTTCGACAGTCTCAGCCAGTCCAGGTCGGGAGCACATGAGTGGGAACTCTTGTCCTCAGTGTTTGAAGATTTCCACAACACGTGGGGACACCCAGAGTTGGACCTTTTTGCGCCCGACTTGATGCAAAACTTGACGCTTTTCTGCTTGCTTGATCCAGGGCCTGGAGTTTTCTGGCATGATGCATTGTCCTTCTCCGGAAAGAGAGGTTCCTGTATGCCTTCCCGCTCCTGCAGAAGGTTCTTCTAAAACTCCAGTTGGAGGAGGCAGAGATGATTCTCATAGCCCCCTATTGGCCATGCCAGATTTGGTTCTCCCTACTTCAGCAGTTCGTGGTGAAACCTCCAGTCCCCTTGCCCCCATGTACCGGCTTGCTTACCCAGGATCAGGGCACTCTGGTCCATCCAGATCTCAAGTCTCTGCATCACCAGGCATGGCTCCTGCAGACTTCGCTATCACCCACTCTGGTGTGTTTTCCAGGGTCGCCAGTGTCCTGGTGGCTGCCAGGAAGCCTTCCACGAGAACCACTTATGCCGTGAAGTGGAAGCGTTTCTCCCTGTGGGCTACAGCTCACCACTTGGATCCCTTCACTGCCCAGTGAACCTGATTTTGGAGTACCTCCTCTCCCTTTCAGACTCCAGTCTGGGGTGCTCTTCGTTAATAGGGCATCTTTCCACCATCTCCGTGTACCATGCACCTATAGAGGGTAAAGCTCTTTCCCAACTGTACCTCTCCACACACATTCTTGCAGGGCATTCTTCATTTGAAATCTCCCATTCGGAACCTTGTCCCACCTTGGGACCTTCTTTTCATTTTGGAAAGCTCACTTTGCCTCCTTTTGAGCCAGCTGCGAGTTGCGAGCTACGCTTTCTTTCACGGAAAGTGTTATTTTTAGTTGCTATTACTTCTGCTTAGAGGATTTCCGAGATTCAGGCTCTGATGTGTAAAGAGCCTTACTTGGTTTTTCACAAACACAGGGTGTCTTTGCATACCAGTCCTAAGTTCTTGCCTAAGGTGGTGTCTGAGTTTACACTGAATCATTCCATCCACCTTCCAGTTTTATTTCCCTGAGCATTCCAATCAGGGGCAGGCCTTGTTGCATACTCTGGATATTCACAGGGTGCCATGCTGTTACACTAACTGCACCCAGCATGTTCGTAAGATGGATCAGTTGTTTGTTTCATTTGCCCCTAAGAGGGAAGTGGCACCTATGTCGAAATAGTGTTTGTCTAAATTGTTGGCAAATTGCATTGTGTACTGTTACAGTAAGTACAACAGGCCTTTTGCCAGAAGTATGGCAGCCTCTAATGCCTGCTTCAGAAATGTGGCCACTGTGGATATTTGTGCAGGCGCCACTTGGAGTTCGGTTCACACCTTTGTCAGGCACTACAGTTTGGATATTTTCTCCAGACGCAGAACCAGTTTCAGGCTTGCACTCCTTCAGGGACGTCTGTCATGACCTACCTCCTGTCGTACAGTTTTGCCTCCTCCCAGCTGACTTGCGGTCAGTTCCAGTACTGCTGCAGACTCAGTCCTACCAGTGTTGCCTGCTGCAAGAGTGTCTTCGAAGTAAGATAGTACAGTAAGAACTTACTATAACAGTAGATCTTTGAGAAGAGCTCTTGCAGCAGGTGCTGCTTCCCTCCCTCCTTCCCCCTGATTGCTTCTTCTCCTTTGCAGCTATGCTGCCTTTCCTCAGCTTTGAGGAACTGCCTTGGTTCTCCATTTGCTTGCTTTTCGTGCTGGGGTCTCCGGCGAGAGAACTGAGGTAGGTCTGGGGGACCGCCCCTTTTATACTATAGGATGCACGTCAGCGTGCCGACATTGGGGGCGGTCCCCCACTGTAGACTGCTAGCTATACGTTTTCCGTAGGGTCCTAGTGCCTGGTGTCTTTGTTCTACTGGTGTTGCCTGCAGCAAGAGCTCCTCTCGAAGATATACTGCTACGGTAAGTTCTTACGCAACTGTATTTTTTGCCACCAGTGTTCAAAAATTCCAGTCCTTAACCCCCACCCCTTTTATGGCCAGAAATTTATCTGGCCATGAGGTGGAGCTCACTCAGAAGAAGTGAGTCTTTAAAAATGACTCTTCTCTCACTGAAGTCTCTTACTTCCTAACCCACTCATGGGCATGGTGATGGACAGTTGTTCAACCAGCTGTGTATCCTGGTCAAAAAATACAAACTGGACCTGACACTATGCCAGTGCCTTCAGTTCATAGGTGCTGTCCTTCCTTCCTTCCAGAATCCCATTTAGATGCTCTGATTGCTCAAGTAACTTTAATTGTCTCCTTTGCCTAGGTCCCTATGAGATCGATGCTTTAGTCCCTGGGTCTCATCGCTGCAACAACTTGGCTGTTCCCAGAGGCTGCTTCCACATATGCATTCCCCAGTGGCTGACCTGTGGCCTGCTTCCACATGTGCATTCCCCAGTGGCTGTTCCTGTGGCCTTCCTCCACATGTGCATTCCCCAGTGGCTGTTCCCGTGGCCTTCTTCCACATGTGCATTCCCCAGTGGCTGTTCCCATGGCCAGCTTCCACATGTGCATTCCCCAGTGGCTGGTCCCATGGCCTTCTTCCACATGTGCATTCCCCAGTGGCTGTTCCTGTGGCCTGTTTCCACATGTGCATTCCCCAGTGGCTGTTTCCGTGGCCTGTTTCCACATGTGCATTCCCCAGTGGCTGTTCCTGTGGCCTGCTTCCACATGTGCATTCCTCCAGTGGCTGTTCACATGGCCTGCTTCCACATGTGCATTCCTCCAGTGGCTGTTCACATGGCCTGCTTTCACATGTGCATTCCCCAGTGGCTGTTCCTGTGGCCTGCTTCCACATGTGCTTTCCACAGTGGCTGTTCACATGGCCTGTTTCCACATGTGCATTCCCCAGTGGATACTTCATGCTGAGTATGCCCAGACTACCCAGTTCTGGTCACAGACTCCTTATACAGAGATCTGTGCTGGTGGTAAGACCACTTCCATCTGCTTCAATGGACCCCAGTTCTCCCTATGTCCTCCTGGGAGGTCCTCGCCACAGATACCTGTGGGACAGGATGGGGGGGCCCATTGGTGTTCCCCAAAAGCCCAGTGTATGTGGTCACTTTCAGATGGGTCTCTCCACAAGGGCTGATGTTCTTGGCCTACAGGCTTTTCACATTCAGGGTTATCCTTTGATGTACTTTTTTTGGATTTCCAAATCAAATATCTGTTGTTGTGCTTGGGACGTTTTACCACTATATACTATATCATGTATTTACTGGCTTCACATGTAATGTGGTTTGAAGCAGTGAAAAATTTAATAAAACTTTTTAACTACAAAAAAAGAAAAATGGCCAAGCCATGAATGGTCGAATCAACCTGTTGCTATAGTCTGTCAGAGCTCTCTAAATGTATATCTGTATAGGATACAGTGGCAACTATATGTAATTAGAATGCTCTCTGATCAGCAGAACTCTACCAAAAATATAGGGAAGAAAGTAACTGCACAAATCTGGAAACGGATTTAACAACACCGTTGTATATTACAAAAACTGTGCCTGCTTTGGAGAACCTAGTGTAAGCTCTACTTTCAGCACTTTGCCATTTTTGAATAATCTTTTACAACAATATTGATGTTTTTACCATGTTGACTTCTTTATCTGTCAAACTGATGTTTACCTTCCTTGCAGGGTTCTCTGTCACAAAGTATTAGCTCTCCGAATTTCAGACTGCTAGCCTTTCACACAGCTGAGATACGAGTAGTCACAAACTGGGACTTTCTGTACAGACTGACCTGTAACAACGCTAACGCACATCTGTAGTATTTTGATAAAACCTTATTTTGTAATTTATTTTTTCAAGGTAAATGGTGTACAGGAAATAAAGTTGTGCTGGGAGAATAACCATATGTATTGCCTGACCATTTGCACTCATTGTATAGGAACATGAATCTGCTTCGTTCAGTGCAGCTGCATTTCCCTCGGAGGGCAGCAAGCCAGGGAAATGAGATCCACCATGGTCAAAGAGGAACAGAAGTAACAATGCAGGAACTAGGGGAGAATCAGACCACAGCCATGCATCAATTCCATATGCAAGTTCGACATTCTGAAATTTTATAGTGATACCCTTTTTGGAAACAATGTATGTATCTGTACTCTGGGTCTTTGAGCAGAAGTAGGCCAGGAACCCCTGGAAACTGCTCCTCGCTACTCAGTGGTAGAAAACTCACTTTAGTGCCCTACAAAATCATTTTATCTATTGTTTATGTAGCCTAGAGGTTGGAGGAACGAGGTGTGAACGAGCTTGGTACATCCAGTAGATCAGGCCTGAGTTTGATTCTCACAACCTCCACTTGCATACTGTGTGACTCTGAGCAAGTCACTTAACCACCCAGTGCTCCCAGGTCACCCCGGAAAACAGGCACTTGTGCCTAGTGGGCCTTACCCAGTTACCAAAGACTAAAATAAAAAAATCATTTTTGTCTTTGCCTTGTTCCAAAGATCCAGAGCCGTAATTCCTATGCTGTGTACTACGTAACTCAGTAGGCTGTTTCATAACCCTGTTACCCTCCAAGTAAAAAAGTATTCTCTTTGGTTCATTTTGAAATTAGCTGTTTTTTTTTATTTGCCTATTTTATTTATTTGTGTTTTCAGAAAAGACCTTTGAGCATGGTGCTGTTTTTCAAAGGTTCCACATCAGCAAGTTACAGTACAGAAACATATACAAAAAACTGACAGTTACAGTAGGACAGCATGGAATTTTCAGGTGCTGCTGGCACAAGCTTTGTACATCATGCAAGGTTGACAGTTCAATAAAAACAAGTACGGTTAACAATGTTCTTAAACCTAGATTGGTATTTTGCATTAGGCTCATCCTTCAAGACTGATGGACACCAAGAACTTGAGCATGAGCTGCCCAAAGGAGTAGGAAAGGAGAAAGGAGGAGTCCAGGCTAAGGACAGATGGGAGGGATGCAGGAGGCAGTGAGAGGGGAAGAGTGGGAAAGAGATGAGGGTACATGTCCTTCGGGGAGCAGCGGGAGACAAGAGGGGAGAAGATCCAGATATATGCCACATAAGTGGGGGGCCCAGATAGTAGGAGGAGCTGCAATAGGCCACCAGTAGGCTTATGCAGAGACACAGGGGAGTGGTGGCCTAATTTGCCTGCATATGGTATAATCCACTTCTACAAAACACAAGTTTAAAGCTCTGCTCAGTTTACCGTCTCTGGAAATCTTATACATGAAGGGAAGATCACCTCATATTAGTCATTCTTCCTTACCCAGAAAATTTAAGACACTCAGTCTTTCCTCGTAAGGTAACTTCTCTGATACCCAAGCCATTTTGGTTACCCTCATCTGTTGGTCCAGTTGCATTTTTGTCAAATAAAGGGAAGAACTTGAACTGTCTGTTAGAAACATAGAATTTGTCGGCAGAAATTACTGTTACGTCAGTCGTAATTTTGTATTCTATACCTATTGTGCACCCCTTTTTCTGCAGATGTGGCTCAGAAGGGGTCTTTGATCTGAACCACTTTCCTGGTAAATCAAATAACTAAATAAATGAGAAGGAAGGAAGGACCGTTTGGCCCACCCAGTCTGCCCAGTTGATCCCTGCATAGTCTTCCTCCACAGACCCTAACTGGTCTCTGGCACCCCTCCCTACCTGTTCACCCCTGTGAGGTACTTGCAGGTCTCTTATGTCCTTTCTCCTCCCTTTCAGGGAGTACATGTTGAGATCTCTTAGTCTCTTCTTGTATGACTTTTGGTGCAACCTCTGCAACATTTTAGCTGCTATTCTCTGGACTTCCTCCACTGTATCTATGTCCATTCTGAGGTGAGGCCTCCAGAGCTAGGCACATTGCTCCAGGTGAGGTCTCACCAGTAAGCAATATGGTGGCCTCTCTCGGTGCATCCCAGCATCGTACTGGCACTACCCACTACTTTTTCATACTGTCCTACTTCTTTGAAGTCATCAGATATGATAACCCCAATGTCCGTTTCCTGCTAAGTGACTGACAGTACTTTTCCCCCCATCCTGTACTCAGTTTCTGGGTTCCTATGTCCTAGGTGCGTATTTTAGCACTTTATGGCATTGAACTCCAACTGCCATGTTCTTTACCACTACCTGAGTTTCCCAAGATCCCTATGCAGTCTTTCCAACCCCTCCTGATTCTGCACCGTTACGGATTTTGATATCGTTATCATGACTTATAAGGGAACATTTATGAACCGTGTCCACCATAGTTTTAAAATCCTAGTAAAGATTATTGAGATCTTGGCTGGCAGTATAGCTTAGAGGGTAGAGTAACAAGATATAAATAAGCTTGGTACATCAAACAGATCTGGGTTTCATTCCCACAACCTCCACTTGCATATTATGTGACTCTGAGTAAGACTTAACCACCCCAGTGCTCCTGGGTCACCCCCTGAAAACAGGCACTTATGCCTAGTGGGCCTTACCTGGTTACCAAAAGAATAAAAAAACAAAATGAGGTATTGGGCTCCTCTGTATCTAGCAGCAGTGCAGTGATATCAATGACTTTGTCTGCCCCGTATTAATACTACACTGCCACCATGTTTTAGACAGTGATGTCACTGACGATCAAGTTGTGCTTGACTTATATTTGGTTAGTCTATGCTTGGCTGAGTAGTGAGGAATGATATACTGTACATACGCTCCTCGCGCAGTTGGGGGGGAACAGGAAGGGGTGGGTGGGGGAGAATAAGCCACTGCGGCACTAGGCCAGGAGGGGTAAGGTAGTAACAACTATGGGTACACTTGATTGGCCCTCTGTCTCCTTCTGCCATCAGATTCTAGGCTTCTGTCCTGTCCCCATCTCAGTAGCAAACAATGGGGCAAGGGGAGTGTATGGTACATCATGTCCCTGCAGAAGACGGTGGGGCAAGGGGCATATATACGGGTACATCATCTAAATTCAGCACGAGGTGTATATATCGGTACATCGCGCCACTGCAGAAAAACAGTGGGCAAGGGGCATATACGGTATATCATGCCACCACAGAAAACAGTGGGGCAAGGGCATATATATGGTATATCATGCCCTGCAGAAGACAGTGGGGCAAGGGGCATATATACAATACATCATAACCCCACAGGAAACAGTGGGGCACAAGGCATATATACAGTACATCATGCCACAGCAGAAAACAGTGGGGCAAGGGACATATATACAGTATATCATGCCCCGCAGAAAACAGTGGGGCAAGGGGCACATATATGGTACATCATGCCCATAAAAACAACAAAGTGCCCCCCGGGAGACCGATTGTAAGCAGTAGTGGGTCTATTATGGAACCTTTCTCCAGATATGTAGATTTTTTTCTTGAGACCTTTTGTCCCATTGTGTAAATAATACATCAAGGACAGTCGCATGATATTGAATACAGTTGATGCAAAGGAAGTTACAATACTAGTTACAATGGACATTGAGAACTTGTACAATAATATCCCACACGAAGAAGGTTTGGAAATAATAAAAAGCACACTGGCTAAAAGAGAAGAATATGTTTATCCCCCTTCAGAATTAACATTTGAAATGGCAAGATTTATACTAGAATCTAACTATTTCTTGTTTGATGGGATGTTTTTTAAACAGATACATGGGACAGCAATGGGGACAACATTTGCCCTCTCCTTAGCGAAATTATGTGTAAACAACTGGGAAGAGAAATATATTTGGGATAAAGATATTAACAAATGGCTCAATAAAATTACTCTATGGGTTCACTTTATTGATGATGTATTGTTATTATGGAAAGGAACAGAAAACGAAATGGCAGAATTCTTTATGCACCTTAATAACAGCAATGAGAATTTGCGTTTCACAAAAGAACGGAATTCAGAGAAAGTATATTATCTTGACTTATCAATTTATAAGAAAAATTGAAACTGGAAACAACATTGTTTAAAAAAACAACAGCTAGGAACACATTATTACACTGAGATAGCAACCATCCATATCCTCTTAAAAGAAACATTCCCTATGGCCAGTTGTTAAGAGTGAAGCGTAACTGTTCAGAAGTAAAAGAGGCAAAAAAAGAAATGGCAAATATGTGTGGTAGATTTTTAAGGAGGGGTTATGATGCTGGCATATTAATAAAAGCAGTGGAAAGAACAAAAATGAAGTCAAGAGAGTCGTTATTGGTGCATCATAGTAGAAAAGAAGAAAATTATGTATTAATACACGGCACAGAATATAATGTGGCATCCTGCAAAGTTGAACAGGTTATAAGGTCAAATTGGGAAATATTGACAGTGGAACCATGCTTAAAAGAACTGGTGAATGCCAAGAATTACTAGAAGAAAATGAAAAAGCTTGCGAGATATATTAATGAAAAGTTTTTTTGAGAGATGGAGAGAGGACAGATTAACATGGTTACCAAAAGTGCCTAATGGAAATTACAGGTGCGGGAACTGTCCGCACTGTAATAATACTTACAATACAAAGGAATTCAAACATCCCCGATCTGGAAAAAAATAAAAGATCAATGGGTTTATAAACTGTAAAACGCAAGGAGTTATTTATATGCTGAACTGCCCATGCGGTTTGGCATATATTGGGCAAACAAAAAGAGAATTTAAATTATGAATTGGAGAACATAAGACAGCAGTTAGGGTCAAGAATGCAACTTGCACCATGGCAAGACACTATGATGAAGTAGGCCTTGATTCTCCTGCCTCACTAAAATTTATCGGATTGGAACGTGTGGTATTACCACCACGGGGTGGGGACTTGAAACAAATGTTAAGACATGGAGAAAGATTTTGGATTCATGAATTGGATACGATGGTCCCAAAGGGTTTGAATGAAGATCATGGACGTCACACCTTTATAGGTGTTTAGATATGCCACAGTAACTGATATAAGTGGGCTACTGTTAGTAAATAATCTCATAATTACGGCTACCATTTTTGATTAGGTCTATAATAGTTAAAGGTCTCCTATGTAGTGCAAGAATCAAGTAATTGGAAAGAGTAAGAAAATTACCAAGAAAAATCATGGTTAAATGAAATTGATATGCTCAGCAGTGGTGGGAGCTGAACATAGCAACCATGCATAATAAGTATGTGCAGATGTACAAAGATTGTTGCAATAAGGAGACTGTTCTGTTTGCTCTGAGAAGTTTATTATGTGTGATGATTATAGAAGCTCTGAATGAATTGGGAGAATATTTTCTCATCCACAAGACTTAAACAGAGATTTGAGAACATTAAATATTCAACGTGCTGCTTAAGTACACTGGAGTAAGTGGAATTGGAGCAGAATAAGTCTCAGAATTGGTATCAGTGAGACTAAAAAGAAATCCATGTTTAAATTATGTTAAATATCTTCTGATTCTTGCACTTCATATGAGTTTGGAAGATAGAGCTCCACCTTTAGGAGCTCATGTTCAAAATTTTAAAAGAATGAGATTAGTAGCATGCAGTGCAAAAGCAAAACCAGAAATGCATTGTGGCTGTTTTTTAAATCACTTCACTTAGGTCACATTTTTAACTCACTTTTTTATGATTTAGCACTATATATATGTTTGAGTATGTGTTTGGTATAAATCTGGTATAATAGCAGTAGAAAGTGTACTGTTACCACGGTGACCAATGGTATAAAGGAATTAACATTTGATCTCTGGAATTAGCTCTGATGAAGACGTCGTACATCGGAAACGTCAGCTCGTAATCCGTGGTTTGACCATGTAGATGCACGTCCAGGATGCAAGTAACATGAAGGCAGTAATGGCGACTAGGAAGTTCAGAGTTTGTTAGCGTCCTTTCTCGCAAACTGTTTGGTAAGTGGTTCAGTCCCACGGTCTAAGGATATAGGCAGTTGAGCCAGATGAGACACATACGGACTTATGGAGCTTTTGAATGAGTAAAGTAAAGTCAAGAAATGTATTTTCGATTTATTTTTGCGCTTGCCGAACAATCTATGTTTGCATTATCAAGACACAAATGGGTGATGTTATAATGTGTTCCTGTTACAGTGTGTTTTTGACAGCAAGTAAAAATCGCTATATGGTCACAAAAAGCTGTAGTGCTGGTTTTTGAGTGCACTTTGAGTTATGTAGAAGTTTTGGCTATACATGTTTTTTCTTACGATTTTTTCCCTGGAAGGAGCACCAACACACTCAACTCTGTAAGGAATTACCAAATAATTGGTGTTACAAAGTAGAATATTAGAAGCCCACAAAATGTTTCCTTTTTATGGGCATATACTGTACATCATGCCCCCGAAGAAAACAGTGGGGCAAGGGGCATATACTGTACATCACGCCCTGCAGAAAACAATGGGGCAAGGGGGCATATACTGTACATCACGCTCTGCAAAAAAAAACAATGGGGCAAGGGGCATATATGGTACATCATGCACCTGCAGAAAACAGGGCAAGTGGCATATATACGGTACATCATGCCCCCACAGAAAACAGTGGGGCAAGGGGCATATACTGTACATCACGCCCCGCAGAAAACAGTGGGGCAAGGGGCATATACGGTATCACGCCCCCACAGAAAACAATGGGGCAAGGGGCATATGTGCATCACCCCCCACAGAAAACAATGGGGTAAGGCATATACGGTACATCACGCCCGCAGGAAAACAATAGGCGAGGGCATATAGTACATCACGCCCCGCAGAAAACAATGGGCAAGGCATATACAGTACATCACACCCCTACAGAAACAATGGGGCAAGGGGCATACACGGTACATCACGCCCCTCAGAAAACAGTGGGGCAAGGGCATGGCATATACGGTACATCACGCCCCCGTAGAAAACAATGGGGCAAGGTGTATATACGGTACATCATGCACCTGCAGAAAACAGGGCAAGTGGCATATATACGGCACATCATGTCCCTGCAGAAAAAGGGGGAGGGCCGGGGGCATATAAAGGGTACATCATGCCCTGCAGAAAACAGTGAGGCAAGAAGCATATTTCACGGTACATCATGTCCCTGCAGAAAACAGGGCAAGTGGCATATATACGGTACATCATGCCCCTGTAGAACAAGGGGGAGAGCAGGGGGCATATAAAGGGTACATCATGCCCCTGCAGAAAACAGTGGGGCAAGAGGCATATACGGTACATCATGCCCCTGCAGAAAAAGGGGGAGGGCAGGGGCATATATAGGGTACATCATGCCCCTGCAGAAAACAGTGAGGCAAAAGGCATATTTACGGTACATCATGTCCCTGCAGAAAACAGGGCAAGTGGCATATATACGGTACATCATGCCCCCGTAGAACAAGGGGGAGAGCAGGGGGCATATAAAGGGTACATCATGCCCCTGCAGAAAACAGTGGGGCAAGAGGCATATATACGGTACATCATGCCCCTGCAGAAAAAGGGGGAGGGCAGGGGGCATATATAGGGTACATCATGCCCCTGCAGAAAACAGTGGGGCAAGGCATATACAGTGCACATCATGCCCCCGCAGAAAAAAGGGCAAGGGGCATATATGTTACATCATGCTCCCTCAGAAAACAGTGGGACAAGGTGCATATATGGTACGTCACATGCAGACTTTGTTACTGGAGTAGCAATCACTAGTGACATGAAGCCATCCAGACAGTGCAAAAAAGCAGTAGCAAAGGCCAACAAGATCCTGGGATGCATTGCGAGGGGATTCAGTAGCAGACAGTGAGTATTCTGCCACTGTATAGGAGGAGAGAAGGCATATACCCCATATGATAGAGACCTTCAAGTACCTAAGGAGTATAAACAAGATAGCATTGGAGAACGTAAGAAAAAATGCCTCCACTGGAGGACACAGCCTAAAGCTAGTTGTAGGAAAATATAGGAGGGATGTGAGGAAACACTTCTTCACAAAAAGGGCGGTGATGCCTTGGAACATACTGTCTGAGGCAGTCGTGACATTCAAGACAGTGAGACCTTTCAAAAGAGCTTGGAACAAACACAGAGGGAAGATGTGGGGACAAGGAAGGGGAGGGAGGGGTGGGACACAAACATCGGTGATGGGATAAAATACAAGATCCTGACACAAATCGGGCAGACACGACAGGACTGGAGGTCTCCTTCTGCCGGCTACTAATGTTCTTATCACAACGACCTTAAATGGAAAGAAACTAAATCTGGTTTTATATTGCTCTTTTTTTTTTTACAAACTATTACCCAAAGTGATTGAAAATCTAACTATTTTCATTTTTTTTTTGTCATTATGGGTGGTCCAAAACTTGTGGCCTCCAGCTGGTACATATGAACATCAGTGGCCTGCGCTCAAAGAACTGGAAAATTGGGTTGACATTTATAAAATGGGTAGTAAAAACAGCTCCTATTGGTTGTATTCCTCTGCGTGGCCATTGATTGTGATTGGTTGGGCATCCATGGCACTCCAGACATTACCTCATGGGTTTTAGCCCACCTGATAGGCTAGTGATGCACATGACCCTAGATCAAATTTCTAGTATATCCAGGTCCCAGAAACCCCTGCTCTCCAGTTTCGAATCGTGCATCTGATCAGGCAACAAGCACACCAGGAATCCCTGTCTGCTCCATACAAAGGTAGGCCTTGAACTTGTAAGAAGATATTTAATCTGAGGCTTACTAGAGAAAAGAAATGCAAGTGATGTGTTTTTTTGTTCTTATTGTACAGCCCAATATGGGGCTATATAGAGAAAAAAATGTGAAGAAGGGATTTGGTATAATAGCAACTATCTAGTCTGCATGTCTCTGTTTTGGTTGTTTTTTAAACTCTGCAGAATCAGAGGCAAGAGTTAGCCTGGAAGGCTTATTGCAGCTTATACCATTTGCTCAGTGCCCTAAGCTTCGTTTTTGTGTTGCAATGCTTAGTTAGATGTCTAAGAATATCGCAAACACCACGATAGCGCGTTGTTGTAGAGATAGAGTGTTTCATCCACAATTTAAAGGTTGTCTTCACCCACTAAGGGGTGTATCTCTGGTTAATTTCCTTTTTGGCCACTTGGTTTAGTGAGGAGAATGTCCGTGGTTTGGCCTTCGGGCCTGCAGCAGCCGCTCGGGCCTCTCGCCCCCCACGTGGTCTCCAGTTCCTTTCCCGGCCCTTACCCCTACCGCGACTCGCCTGCTGGTGTTTTGTTTCTGCCTCTGCTCATCCTGGAGGCTCCTCCTGTCTCCCTCCCTCCCTCCTCCTGAACTCCGCGGACCGCTGGGGCTTGTGTTCCCAGCACGATCTGCCACTACATGACCACGCGCCTGGCCTACCGTCTCCACGTGGCTTCCTGCTCCTCCCCCGGGCCTCCTGCGGTAGACCATGCCGCCTTCTTCCTAGGCAGTCACTCCTGAGGACTCCTGCCAGGGAGAAGAGGAAAGCGGGGGTCTAGCGTCTTGGGAACTGTGAGAGAGCGCCTGCGGAGAGTGTTCTTTCCACGGGGGCCCTGAGTCTGCAGCCAGCGTTCCTCTCTCTCCCGGGGGGGGGAGGCTCTTCAGTAGCCAGTCGGCTTCCTTAGGGGGAACTGCTTCGTCTAGGGCTTGGTTCGGCTCCAAGGACACCCTTAGCAAGGCAGCCCACGTGCCTCCCCTCTCTTGCAGCCTGGATTCGGGGGACGACCCAGGCCTCGCAGCCCTTCATCTCTATTTCTCTCTCTCTCTCTCTCTCTCTCTCCCCCCATCTAGAACCCAGCCAAATGGAGAGTTGCAGCTGTGGCAGTTTGTGACCGCACCTGGGGTCCCTCCCACCATGACCCCGTTCTGGCTCACCAAGGCACACAGGTGCCAGTCTCTTCCTTCTCCTGGGTCCCTCCCACAGCAACCTGGGCGTTAGGAGATGGCGCTCCCTGGACCACCTAAGCTGCTACGCCATGGGTCCCTCCCCACAGCGACCCATGGGCGCCTGTTTTGTGCAGCAGAACCACCTGGTAGAGTCGGCCATCCCATCCCACGTCTGCGGGGTCCCTTCCACAGTGCCACCCACACTCTGGCTAGCCTCCCAAGGAATTTATACAGATGCCAGGCAATTGCCTGCCGTTCTGTGCTGAATCACAGGGGACAAAAAGGACCCCCCTGCAGGGCATTACACAGCTCTAATCTAAGGCTTTTCTTCTCTCTCACCAGATGGTTAAGCCAAGAAAGTATTTCCTGCAGCTACCCTCCACCCCCCAAACCCGGACCCCTCTAAGCCGCCTGTCTACTCGACGACAATGATTCGTCCATGGAACAAACGCCCCCCATGGGACCCAGCAACCCGGGGCCCAGCAGCCCCACATGGATGGACCCTGGCTTCCTCCTGATCCAGAATCAGTAGGCCGCAGTCGTCATGATGGAAAGCCAGCAGAACATTATGCTGAAAATAATGTAAAAGCTCGAATCCCTCACCCAACACAGTCATTCCAGTGATCCCGGAACCAGGCAAGGCAGTGGGGCAACCGGAGGAGCTTCCGGACCACGAGGACTCCTTACTGGACAATCCTTGTGAGGACGCCGAGGAGGACAAGGACATCCCAGAGGAGGAGGAGGATGGGGTAGAATCAGACGAAGATGAAGCGGAACTCCCGACCACGCCGTCTCTCACTTCAAAGTTGTGTTCCTTTGACACAGTTCCAGGGCTCATGAAGATTATCAAAACCACTATGGGGTTCGACATCGAAGAGAGTAAGCCCAAGTCGAAATTTGACCCCATGATACAACTGAAGGTGTTGAACCCAGAGACTTTTCCAGTATGCCCAGCTATTGAGGATGTCTTCAATAAAGAATGGCGATCCACGGAACCAGGCAGAATGCCTAACAAGAAGAACCTGGACAGAATGTATCCGGTTCAAGAGGAAAAATCTGGTGCCTGGTGTAAAGCCCCCACCATCGATCCTCAGATAGCGGCCCTCAGCAAGAGGACAGTGCTACCCTGCGGAACAATAGCCCTCAAAGATCCTACGGACAAGAAAGTGGAGGACATGCTAAAGAAGGCATTCGAAATTGAGGGCACCGCAGCAAAAGCGGCCACTACTGCCATCTACACAGCCCAAGCACAGATATGTTGGCTCGAAGAACTTCGGGAATAAGCCAACCCGAAATCCAGGGAGGCAGAACTCTTAGAATGCACCTTAGATGCTGCAAAGTACCTTGCCGATGTGGCGGTAGACACCCTGCGCCTACACGCCAGGACCACAGCTATCACCAATCGTGCCCGGAGAGCATTATGGCTAAAATTGTGGGACACTGACAATGAATCTAAGACTTTATTGCAGAATTTGCCTGGGGGGGGGGAGTATGTGTTTGAGAAGGGGCTACAGGATTACCTAAAACAAAAGGAGGAGGATAGAGACCTCCTTAAGAGTAAAGCTAGATACAACGACCTTCCCTCATTGAGGCAGAGATTTCGGAGTGGAAATAGGCTATACCAACCCCGCAGGGACTCGGCACAGCACAATGGCTCCTTTCGAGGCAGAGGGGCATCCCACAGCCCCCATAACCCCTACCCACAGGCGTATCATCCATCCTCCTTCAGAGCCCGCAGTCAAAAACTCGGGGGACGAGGTAGAAGTTACAGGGGGAAGCAACAGTGACTACGCTACTCCAACCATTCGCAGTCAGGGACCCTACCCACCAGTAGGGCAAAGACTCTCGTTATTCTCACACCTTTGGTTCAACACAACCTCGGACAGGTGGGTCCGGGAAGTGGTCACACGGGGGTACTCCATAGAGCTGTCCCACCCCCAAATCCCCCACAGATTTGTATCCTCCCCAATAGCCAAAAGAAAGGTCACCCCTCACCAGGTCCAACGCATCTTGGAACTAGTCCGGAACAGGGCCATCCAGCCCGTTCCCCGGCATGAACAAAACCTAGGGGTCTACTCAGTATTCTTCCTCGTACCCAAGAAGTCAGGAGAACTCAGACCTATTCTAGACCTAAAACATCTCAACCAGTATGTGGTGTGCCATAGTTTCAAAATGGAGACAATACGGTCAACTCTACGCAGTCTCTGGGTAGGCGACTACCTGACGTCCATAGATCTAAAGGATGCTTATCTTCACATCCCTATCATTCAAAAAAACAGGCAGTTCCTCCGTTTCCACATCCTGGGCCACCATTTTCAGTACCAGGCCTTACCATTCGGCCTCACATCAGCCCCAAGAGTGTTCACCAAGGTCTCCATAGTCCTGGTGGCCAGACTCAGAGAGCAGGGACTGGATATCATACCATACTTGGACAACTGGCTCATTCAAGCACGTTCCAAGGAACAGGCCCTACAGGACACAGCGACCGCCTTACAGGCGCTCGAGCATGGTTGGGTGGTCAGTCGGGAAAAGAGCCATCTTATTCCCGCACAGCAGATCGAGCATCTGGGAGCGCTGATCAATTCGGCCCACGGATGGGCAAAACCGTCCCCCTCGAGGGTCATCAACCTGATGACCCTGGCCCGTCAAATGAAGGGCCACCACCAGACGACCATGGGTCGCATAGCCCAGTTGTTAGGATGCATGGCATCGTGCATAGATCTCGTACCCTGGGCCAGGTGGCATATGCGCCCGCTCCAGATATACGTCCTCACTCGGGGAGCACCGAACGAACACAACGTGCAAGTCACTGTCCCGCTACCACCGTCAGTGAGACGCTCACCAGCATGGTGGACAATGGAGTTGAACCTCACCAGGGGAGTTCCCCTGGAGGCCTCCTACACGGCCACAATAGAAACGGATGCGAGCCTGTCCGGTTGGGGGGCATGCCTGGGAGATGCAACGGCCCAGGGTCTATGGTTGCCAGTGGAATCCAAGCTGTCCATCAGCATCCTGGAGATGAGGGCAGTATACCATGCGCTCAAGGCTTTCAAACCCCTCGTACGCGGCCAGTCGGTCCTGATACGTTCCGACAATCGGGTCACAGTGGCTTACATCGGAAAGCAGGGTGGTACCAGGAGCAGAGCCATGCTGAGGGAGACAACATCAGTCCTCAATTGGGCTCAATCCAACCTTAGCCATCTAGGCGCAGTACACCTTGCAGGAAAACTCAACGTGCACGCGGATTGGCTCAGCAGACAACAGGTGCACCCAGGAGAATGGCGGTTGCACCCCGATCTGTTTCAGATGATCCAAAGTGCATGGGGACCCGTAACCATAGATCTCATGGCAACACGGGAGAACTCACAAGTCAAGGATTATTACTCGCGTTTCAGGGAGAGTCACTCCCAGGGAACCGACGCCCTATCCCAACCTTGGGGTCAGGATCATGCATATGTGTTCCCACCTGTCCCCCTAATTCCCCAGGTACTAGCCAAAATACGGGCATCGCGTCACACCATCATTCTAGTGGCCCCGTACTGGCCACGAAGGACTTGGTTCGCATCCGTTCACGAGATGTCCCTAGCCAGCCTCAGACTTCCTCACCGAGCAGGCATGCTCTCCCAGGGCACAGTAGTCCACCCGGCCCCGCGGACACTGAAGCTCACGGCCTGGCTCCTGAGAGGAGGAGACTAATGGAGGCAGGCTACCATGACTCCATTGTTAGTACCATATTACAGTCCAGACGGACCTCCACCACCTCCACCTACGGTAGACAATGGTCTATATTCTCGAGGTGGTGTCAAGAAAGAGGTAAGGTACCTGAGTAGACGGACATGGCTACCATCTTGCTATTCCTACAGCAGGGGGTGGACAAGGGCCTAGCCCACTCTTCCCTCAGGGTACAACTTTCAGCTATAGGGGCAGCTACGGGGCCCATTGGGGGGGTACAGTCCAGGAGCTCATCCTGATGCCCTGCGCTTCCTGAAAGCGGTGGAGATACTCCGACCAAAGACGTGACCAACTATCGCACCTTGGGATCTCCCGCTGGTACTCGACTCCCTCAGCTCGGCGCCCTACAAGCCGCTCCAGGAGGCGGACCTATTCTGGGTTGGCCTCAAGACATGTTTCCTAGTGGCCATCTGCTCGGCCAGACGGATCGGAAAGTTGGGGGCTCTATCGTGCACGGAACCATACACTGTTTTCACCCCTCAAGGAGTCCATCTTCGAACGGTACCAGCCTTCCAGCCCAAGGTGTCCACTGCATTCCACAGGGAACAGCCCATTGAGCTACCCACCTTCCCTGCGGACACACAGCAGGGCACTCGGTCGGTCCCACATCACCTGGATGTTGGATCCATCCTCTCCGTCTACATAGCCAGAACGCAGCTCCTCCATAAGACGGAAAGATTAGTCGTTGCAAAGGGCCAAAGGCAAGGCAGGGCAGCCTCCAAGTCCACGATCGCCGGTTGGCTAAGGAGAACCGTTCAGAACGCTTACCTAGCAAAGCAAATGATACCCCCTCAGGGTATCAAGGCCCATTCCACCAGGGCAGTCGCCACATCCTGGACAGAAAGGGCCAACATGTCCTCCAAAGACATATGCAGGGCAGCTACTTGGAGTTCCCTGCACACGTTCGCTAGACACTACAGACTCGAACACCTGCATGCCAACCAGCCCACTTTCGACATACAGATCCTCCTAGCAGCAACTTGTTCCCCTCACTCATAGACCACTCTGCTCCCTCCCTTGGGCACTACACTGCTTCTTATCTACCTATGAGGTAATGTCTGGAGTGCCATGGATGCCCAACCAATCACAATAGGTGTTTACTCACCTGGTAAAGGTGATTGTGTTGGTTGGCATCCATGGCACTCCAAGGCCCTCCCTTCAGAGTGCTCAGAGTGACCGGGACTGAAAGTTCTTGAACCATTGCCAGATTTAGGAGGGGGGGGGACTGCTGCAGTGAGAGTCTACAGTTGGAGTGAGAGTCTACAGTCGGTCCCTACGGGATCGAGATTAGATTGTAAATAATAGGTATAATAAATTCGGCCTACTGGCCTCTGAGACTACGTCGTAGCTAGCATCTTTCTTTCATGCCATCATTTTTTGGTCTTCCTTGCATTGTTTTTTTCTCTAGCATTTTTACTAACCTTGATTTCAGCTATGGAAGATTCAAACTGAAGAGCAGGGGTTTCTGGGACCTGGATATACTAGAAATTTGATCTAGGGTCATGTGCATCACTAGCCTATCAGGTGGGCTAAAACCCATGAGGTAATGTCTGGAGTGCCATGGATGCCAACCAACACAATCACCTTTGCCAGGTGAGTAAACACCCATTAATCCCCAATACACACACAGTTGCTGTGATGGGGCAGCCAGCAGTATCAGTGGGCATAACGGTGTTTGTTACATTCCTGTCATCCCAAAACCCTTTGTACTTCCTCATAAGGTTGGGCTTCTTGGCTACAACATGTTTAGGAAGGATAGAGTGGTAAGGGAAGGGGTGTACTCATTTACACAAAATCTTCACTAAATGCTACCCTAGTAAACCTTCTGACCTTAGATGGGTCTGACTGTGAGGCCATCATGGTAAAAATTTGGGGGAAAAAAGCCCCTCTTTGTTAGCTGTATCTATAACCCTCCCCTGACAGCCTCCTCTGCTGTTGATGCTGCTAAACCTTTACATGTGACTCTTTAGGGGAATATATTCTGCTGCAAGATTTTATTATCAGCTGGTCTCCCAGTATGGGTTTTGGGCCTAAGTCAGCTGTACTTGGAGCCCAACTGATCCAAGTTATGATCAAACCCACTAGACTTAACAGTAAGTCTGGTAACTACACTGCTGGGCTGGGCCCTTGCCTTTAATCCGCTAAGAATCATAGCTGCCAGGATCTTTGCTGATTACCTTAGCGACCCTTCTCCTATTTTCTGCATATGGAAGAACAGTGCCCCGAAACCCCTCCAGGCTATTTGTGGCTCGTGATTATTCTAAATTTGACCCTGCCTCCTTTTTGGCCTCCTTGTCTGCCATTAACTGTGCCACAATAAAACACCTGGCTAATATTCAATCTGCTCTTGACTATATAAATAATGTCCTGTCGGCTTCAAATCTTCATGCCCCCTTAACACAGATCAGGGTCAAAGGCCAGCACTCCAAATGATTTAGCTCTGAACTAAGAAAATGTTTAAAACTTGGGGATAAGGTGTGGGAGCTCAGATCCACTAGCCTCATGACGGATTGACTCATCGTTATCCTCTCCTTCCCCCAGGTGGTTTCCACTGTCTACCCCTCTACCCTCCTTGATGTCCCCTCACTACACCTCATTCTATCATTCAATAATTGCTAAATTATCTGCCTCAACTGTGATCCATTCCTGTAAGGACTTGGCTCCAAGGTTACATTAAATTTCTTTACTATGTTCCTCAGATATACCACTTGTATTTAAAGGCATATTCCACAGGTACGATGTATTTAACTGTATGTTATGTCACAAATGCGACTGTATGATTATAATAATTTTAACTATGTCTTGTTACAAATGTAATTGAATGTTTAATTTCTCGGATATGTTAAATGGTAAACTGTATGTCTAATTCTTTATCCAATTCTCGGTCACACCGGGAGACAAGCAAGTTCAGTGTGCCTTCCTGGTGAAACATTTTAATAAATAAATAAGTACTGTACAGGGAGCTCAGGAATACTTGCAAGAAAGAGCTAAAAAGTATCAAGAGAACCCATCTCTCCCAACCCTAAAACTTTCTGGGCACAAGTCAACCCCTACTGGAAGGCCACTCCAAATCCACCAAACATGATATCGTAGTGGATGATCAGTCTGTCAGCAACCCCTTGACTACACCAGTGCTGTTAATGATTTTTTTCACAAACCTAGATAGATTCAGACCTCCCTCTGACAGTCCCACCTCTCTCCACCCCATCCCTCTTGCACCAGTGATAACTTCCCCTGAGTTCCACTTTTGGTTGGTTACTCGGAAGGAGGGTCTAGCTCTCTTAAAGAGGCTGAAAGTGGAAGGATCGGCAGGTTTTGCTAAACTTGAGCCTACAGTTTAGAAAAGTTCTGCCTGTCATTGCCTCTCCAGTTGCCATTCTCATCAATCACTATGAGAAGGACATATCCCAGATTGCTGGAACACTGCCGAAGTTGTGCCAGAGCATAAAGATGGCTGGATAGAACCTATTGAGGACTACCGTCCCATTTCTTTCCTCTGCTCCCTTGCCAAAAGTCAGGAACATCTGGTCTATAACCAGGTCCTCGACTTCTTGGAACAGAGGCACCTGCTGACTGATATGCAACATGGCTTCAGGCAGCATCATGCAACTGACTCTGCCCTTGTCAAACTGACCATGGATATCCTGGGTGCCATGGGTAAAGGGCTGCTTACTGGTGCAGTTGTCATTGACCTTACTACAGCTTTTGTTCTAGGAACGTGGCTATGATGTTCTATCCACACTTTCTGGCAGTTGCCTTTCCCTTTAAGACTTGCTGGAAATGTCTTCAAGCTGGCTCCTCCCACCCCCCCCTGGGTGGTAACTCCCTTGGCTCTGCCCCATGACACCAGATCTTCCTTTCTGCTGGAAGAAGCCAGTTTCCTCTTTAACACTCCCGCGTTGAGTAGGCCCTGGTGCTCAAATCTTTGGATTTACTTCCAAAACTTAAACTAAAACTCATTTGAGTTTTGTCTTCAGCTCGATCTTCAATTGCGACTGCAATGGAGGATAAATCCTCACCCGGATTTGACCGGTACCCATGTGGGCTGAAGATGTCAGGTACCGACTCCCACACCTCATGCGTCTGCTGTCTAGGCCAAGATCATGATCCACAGGCCTGCGACACTTGTCGATCGTTTCCTCCGACGGTCCTCAAGGACTGCCCTGTCCCCCTGATGTTGGGTGGCCCGGAGAAATGTTATCCGCAAGTCAAATCCAAAGATGCTCATTGGGTGGTCTCCGCAGCAGCATAGTTCACTGAGCAGTTGAAGCAACTCAAGGCCTTCAAGGAAGAGGCGACTCAGGCCGCTGCACAGTCCTCTTCTGCTTAGTCTTTCGCTCCGCTCCAGTTGGGTTCCACTTATTCGGCCTCTTTCAGGGAGTTGTACCAGTCCCTCCTGACCAAAGGGCAGGGCCTTTCCGGATCACACAAGTTCCCGCTCACGCAATAGGAAGTCCAAGAAGGATAAAGAGAAGACTCATTGTTGATAATCCTGGGACCGGCAGCATTCTTGCTCTCAGGAATCTCCAGTTTTGACTGCGGTTATGGCCGCTGGCTTCATAGAAACCCTGTCAGGCCAGTCAGCTGAGGTGCCAGCCGACGATGCAGCTGAGATTTTTCTCGACCCTGTTGACCGGTTGTCATCTGAAAAGGGGACGGCAACTCTCTTTTTAGGACCCCAGTCCTGCCGGTGTCCACTGAATGGGTGGCCCAATCAGCTGAGCCGGCCCCTCTGTCAACGACCTAGACCAGGAGGTGCCGTGGCTCTCCCTGGCTCCCTCTGAGGCTCCCCCATCGGCATCACTGATGGCCGAGGTCAAGGCCTCAGTCATCTACATCCTCTGTGTCGAGCAGATCCTGCTGATATCAGCAGTCTCACTCTTGGCACCATGGAAAGCAGCACCGCTGCTATTCATCCTCGTCCTCATCCTCCTCTGGTGAGGAGAGGCTTCGGTGCAAGTTGCTTCAGTGCTATCAAGACCTTATGTGGCAACATTTCTGACTGGGGTGACGCTGGCTACCACTCTGGCCATTACCTGGCTGTCGCCCAAAAAGCCGATGCCCCTAGTGGGGCCGGTTGACACCGTTCCTCCCCCAGTGGAGCTGGTCCAGACCATTTTGGCTCGACTGAAGCTGGCTTCACCGATCATGGTGGAGCCACCACCCAAGCAGCCACCGACCAGGGCTCCATCCAAGGAGTCTCGGCAGGCTAAGGGGCTTCTCCATCAGCTGTCAGTCACTCTGACACCTGACCCCCTGTAGCAGGTTGAGAGTGATTTGGGTGGTCGCCTGCTTTATGTGGACTCCTTGGAGTCCGAAGATTCCTCTTTGCACTCCTGTCTACTGGGTATGGAGTCAATGGGGGATTTTTCGATCGAGGAAGGCCCCACTTCTTTCATGGGCATTCTCTGCCTCTTCTCCGGGTATGAAACTGGAGCCCATTCAAAAGTGGGCCTGTTATCCCCTTACAGAAATTCTGGATAAAGGGGATTCTCCAACGGAGACTTTCCCATTGGCCAAGGCCATTGTTGGCCCTGTTCAAGAGCTCTGGCAGCGCCCTGCCTCTTGTCCAGTGCCCTCGGACCGGATGGCCCACAAATATGCGGTGCCCATCGGTACCCTTTCGATGTTCACAGAGCATCCCGTGGCTGACTCCATGTTTTGGCGCTCAGGCAGTACCGGGGATGTTGACAGACTGCCGGACAGAGTCCAAGAAATTGGACCATTCGGCTAGGAAGATCTATGCTGTCTCTTCACTAGGCCTCTGCCAGGCGAGCTTGGCCATCTTGATGGCACACTTATCCCATGCCCTGTTAGGCTCCCTGGATGAGGTGACTTCTCACCTTCCTGCAGACCTTCAGACTATGGTCAAACAGGTCTGCGACCAGGGTCTGGTTGTGGTGAAACAGCAACTCCAGACAGATCTGGATGTTGGAGATTCCTGTGCCCACTCAATGGCAGATGTGGTTTCCATGCACCGTAGGGCTTGGCTGCATATCTTGACTTTCACAGCAGACACCCAAAACAAGCTGGCTGATGTACTATTTTTAGACACCAACCTATTTGGGCTTGGTGTGGCGGATCACCTCCAGTGCATTGAAAAGTCCAATGCCACCCTGGACTAGGTGACATCATCCCAGAAGGACCCCAAGGGCTCCAAGTAGCAGAAGTGTAAGCCCTTTCGGTCCTCTACCCTGTGACAAAACCAGTCTGGCATCAGTCTGGTCAGCAGGCTCAGTCCTGGTGACCTCGGGCCAAGTCCGTGGCCTCGGTGGTCTGAAAGTCCAGAGTGAAGGGACCCGGTGGCACCTCTGCCAGTTCCTCCTCCAAGCCTGCTCAGTGACGGGATGAGGGATGCCCTCTCATGCCCATCACACCTCCCCTGGTGGTCTGGCTCCTCTACTTCCTTTCCACTTGGTCTGCTGTTACCACGGACAGGTGGATTCTGGAAGTGGTCAGCCAGGGTCTGCCTCTGGAGTTCGAGCAGTATCCTCCCAACTGAGCCCATGCCCCATGCGAGGACTTGGTGTCCACTGACACCAGGTCGGCTCTTCGAGATGACATAGCCCAGCTCCTCTGCAAGGAGGTTGTGGTCAGGGTCGCAGCTCCTCCGGAACATCCAGGGTTTGTCTCCAGATACTTCCTGGTATCAAAGTGGATGGGGGGGGCTGGCACCCCATTCTAGATCTGCATGACCTGAACAAATTCCTCAGGTCTCGCTCTTTCAGGATGGTCACTGTGTCTTAGATCATACCATTTATTTGAGTTTTGGTAACCAGGTAAGGCCACTGAGACAAAAAGAGTCCCATTTTCAGGGTTGACCCGGGTTTGCAACAAGCAAACCGAGACACGACAAAAATATATATAGGCAAAAGGATAACAATGAATAAAATATACAATGTGGGTTAAATATAGCAAATGTACAAGTCAATAAAGGATGAAGCAATTCAAAGTAATATACACTTCAGCATAATAAAAACATGAGTTCCAGGAAAATGTACAACCATGGCTGCAGGCCGCAGAGCCTCGAAAAAGCAAGATAGAGTAGGGGTAGGGGGTATCTGGGGCCAGGAGCACATAAAGGAAGGTAAAGGGGTGAGGGCATTCGGGAAGGTGGGAAGAAAAAGGTACGTTAATGAAGCAGGAACAAGTAGAGGCAAAGAGGGAGGCGAGCAGATGGGTTTGGAACTTGGGGAGAGTGCAACAGGGCAGTACAGAGGGGGGAAGGGGATTCCAGTCAGATATGACAGCATAGGAGAAGGAACATTGTGCAGAAGACCGATGTAGAGAAGGTTTTACGAGGAGGGAGAGGGAGGCAGATCTAAGGGCACTAGGTGCTTGTGTAAGGCATACAGTCTCACTACGGCAAGGAGGTGTGAACTTGTGGACCATTCTGTGTATTAAACTTAGTATAATAAACCTTCATTTAGATTCATAGGGTAACCAACCCAATGCGGAGAGAACATCATAGTGGTGGCGACGAGCATCAACCCCCATCAACCGAGCACCGAAAGTACTGCAAATTACTTTTGTAAACCGGGGCGAAATCCAGCATGTGCAAGCAAGCACCAGATCTTCATGCGCTTTTGGCATGGGTGGGATTCTGCCCCGGTTCTAAAAGTAATTGCATCTTTCGATGCTTCATTATCGTATACACCACGAACAGTTCATAATACCACAATGTAGAGGCGCAACTGGATTTTTCACTTTGCATGCCAAAAAACGCACTTCGGGATCGCGCTCATGGCAGACGCGCGGTCTCACCCAAGATATGCTTCCGGTTGGTGGGTGAGTTAACGTCGGACCGAGTGACCAACTAATAATTCAAATATTAACAAAACTGGCACAATGGATTAAGTTTCAGATGTACAGGGGCATACTAGAGTCATTCCTTAATAGGTGTGTGCCATGAGGCACACTGCTCACATGTGACTAAAAACGGAGGGGCAAAGCTGACAGTGCCCCTTTAACCTCCTGACCTGTAATGTATATTACCTCTGCTTGCTTCTATGTTAACCTCCTGACCTTGTATTGTATCTTACCACTGTTTTGCTTGCACCCATTGCTGACGTGGAACCTTTGTAAAAAGAACCTTTGGTTCAAAGGTATTTGTAATCCTAGTAATAAAAAAAAATAAATACTTGTGGAGATCAGTAAAGAAATCATTAAAGCCAGAGGCAATAGATGTGGGGTCAGATAGTAGAGTACCCTGGGCATTGACAGAGCTGGGGACTTCAGTGACCTTTTCTTTAATCAAATAATTAATCTGTTTCCAAAACTCCTTGTGGTTACAGAGATGTTTGGTCTGCAGGGTTTGAAGTGGAGACTTTTGGCTTTGTGAAGTGAGTTTTTGCAATTGTTTCTTAGTTGTCTATAGTTATTCCAGTCAGATGGGAGCCCACTTAGTTTATAGTTCTGCCAAGCCCTGTCATGACTGGGCATGAGCAGTCTAATTTCCTTGGAGAGCCAAGGAGCCTTTGCCCCCTTAGATCTGCATTTTTTAAAGTGGCATGGAGGTCAGTAATTCCAGTGAAGGCAGATACAAAGAAGTACAAGGCTTGATTTTATGTCGGGGAGGGACTTTAAAAGGGCCCCAGTCAAAATTGTGGATGGAGGTATTAACGCTATCTGCATCAAACCTCAACATGTCACGGACCAGAGAGATTTTAGGAGGAGGGTTAGGGCAATTATTTTGCCATATACAGAACATGGGGTAGTGGTCACTTAAGCAATCAGATAAGATTCCCACCCCTTTGATCTTAAGGAGCAATTTGTGACGATCCAGTCAAGCAGTGAATGTTTGCCGGATTTGCTATTAATATGTGTGGGTTACTGAATACGTTGTTCCATGTTGGCATCTACAAGAGTTGATCTCACGTTATTTGCATCAGAGTGGAGCCAGTCAACAATAAAGTCACCACAAAGAATAAGGTTGTGGTGGGAGAGACTGGAGAGAGAGGTTAGGAAGGTAGGGAGGCCTTGAGAGGCAGTGTTGGGTGGCAGGTAGGCACACCCGATGATAATCTTTTTCACATTGCCAAGCGTTAGGGAGAGGAATAGGGATTCTACAGAAGGTAGATCAATGTCTGGTTCAAGCAGCACAGAAATATCCAAGTGAGATCTGGTGTAAATAAGAACACCACCACCCCTCTTGCCTTCCCTATCCTTTCTGAAACAGTTATATCCTGGTAGGGATACCTCATGTTGCTTAACAGCAGGCTTTAGCCAAGATTCGGTGATGCATATAATAACAGAAACATGCAGCAAGGACCAAGCTTCGAATTCAGCCATTTTAGGACGGAGGCTGCGAATATTCATGTGTGCAGTTTTTAGGCCTTTGGTGGGAGGCAGGGTAGTAGTGAGGGGGGAGAAGGAGGGGGTACATTGAGGTGGCCCAGGGTTGAGTTTGATGTCTCTGGCCTGTGCCAGAAGGAGCAGAACAAATAGGTGGGTTAGTAACGAGGTACATGGTGTTAGGATTGAAAAGGAAGCCTTAAGTGAAGGAACACACAACTGTTTACGGAGCCAGCAGCTAAGGAATGCAGACTCAGACTTCAGAATACAGGGAATATATAAGAGCACACATGCTGAGTCTGGCCAAATAAGACAAGGGGAGAGAGGGGCACTGTCCGAGCAGGGGGAATGTAGGAACCCAGCAATGAATTGGTCAGCACAGCACCAGAGAAGGGGGCATACTAACAGAACAAGACTCTCTTGATCAGAACGTGGTTTTGCTCCCTGGATCTGCAGGACATGTTCTTTCATGTCCTGAACCGTCTGTGCCACCAAAGGTTTCTTCGCTTCCGAGCTGAGGGAACCCTCTGTGAATTCCAGGCCATGCCATTCGGCCTCTCCTCAGCCCCCAAGGTCTTCACCAAATGCACAGCAGTGGTGGCAGCTTACCTGAGGTGCTGAGGGGTCTGGGTGTATCCCTACCTGGACGACTGGCTGATAGCTGGTCCCTCCAGACAAGAGGTGGAGCAGTCAAGGAACCTGGCCTTCCAGACCTGCATTGATCTTGGCCTCCTGGTCAACAAGGTTAAGTCTGAACTCGTGCTGTCACAGGTGATCAGCTTCATCGGAGCAGAACTTGACTCTTGCTGAGCCAGAGCCCAGTTCCCGGCAGATGGGGGGAGGTTCTCTCCTTCTTTGCCCAATCATTTGTGGTTGGGCACTTGCGCCCTGCCAGGGACTTTCTGTGCCTTCTGGGTTACATGGCCTGCATCAACATGGTCAGATGGGCCCATTGGTATATGCGCTCCCTGCAGTGGGAGCTGGCCAGCCAGTGGTCTCAGTGCAAAGGTCACTTTGACCAGCTGGTCATGGTGACCCAGAAGATGTGGGACACCCTCCAGTGGTGGCTCATCGCAGCACATCTGCAGGAAGGGATCCCGTTTATCCGCCACGAGCCGATGGTCATCCTGATGACCGCCTCTCTCGCAGGTTGGGGTGCCCACCTGGGGGATCACAGAGCCCACGGGCAATGGTCCCCCCAGAGTCCCAATACCGCATCAGCCTGCTGGAGCTCCAAGCAGTTTAGCTGCTGCTGACTGCATTCGCTCCATTTGTCCAAGGTCAAGTGGTCCAAGTCCACACGGACAAAACCATGACTATGTACTACCTCAACAGGCAGGGTGGGACACACTCCTTGCCTCTGTGCAAGGAAAATCTCCGCATCTGGACCCTCATGCACAGCCTAGAGACAGATCTCCTAGCCATCCATATGGCAGGAGCCTCAAACCAGCTGGCGGATGCCCTCAGCTGGGTGGGTGAGGCATCTCACAAGTGGTCCCTCCATCCGGAGGTAGTTCACAATCTGTTCTTCCAGTGGGGCACCCCTCAGGTGGACCTGTTCACCTCCAGGGAGACTGCAAAGCTGAG
Organism: Neoceratodus forsteri; assembly: GCA_016271365.2. Lineage (NCBI taxonomy): Eukaryota > Metazoa > Chordata > Ceratodontiformes > Ceratodontidae > Neoceratodus > Neoceratodus forsteri. The sequence continues at coordinate 1,100,634,615 of CM028135.1, read as the reverse complement.
GCTGCTTTGTGGTTTCCTCCTTCAGCAGGGCTTGCTGCAGGGGGATGCCTTTTCAAGGTCATGGAGCCCAGGCCTCTTCTTTGCCTTCCCTCCACTTCCCTTGATCCACAAAGTGCTACTCAAGGTCAGAAGGGACAAGGCACGGGTGATCCTGGTGGCTCCGGACTGGCCCTGCCAGTTTTGGTACCCTGATCTCCTTAGCCTCAGCAATAGGCTCCCGATGCATCTTCACACATGCCCTGACCTGGTCTTCATCAGTCAGGGGAAGGTACTCCACCCGGACCTTCAATCCCTGCACCTGACAGCCTGGTTCCTGAGTGGTTAGAGTTCCAGGCTTTGGGTCTCTCCGAAGATGTCCTCACTGTTGTTAATGCATGTACAAAGGAATTGACCAGAAAATGCCATGCCTTTAAATGTGAGAGATTCTCCATTTGGTGTCAGGGCAAGGGGTTGGACCCTTCGCACTTTCCAGTGGCTAGCATTTTGGACTATCTGTGGTCTGTCTCCCAAGGGGGACTTTGGTCGATGACCCTTAAGGTCAATCAAAGTCTTTATTTACTAACCAGGCGATCACCGTTGAGCAAGGTAATTTTCGAGGTGGACCTAGGTTTGTTAACAAGGGACAATATACATGGGATGCAACACACAAGAAAATAGTAATAATACAAATAAAGTGAGATACAATAATACAGTATATACAAAGTATCAGCAGGTAGCATTGACAGTAGTATATGTTTGGAACAGAAGATGCAGCTAGTTTTGGGTAGGACACAATTTTTCATAAAAGTAAAGAAATATACATATCAGGTGCACGAACACAAATAAAACCTAATATAAAAAGATATATATAGTGATACGGTATGGAGAATTTAGAGCTGGAACCAGGGCCAAAGGAGTGTGGAAGGGACAGATATGGGGGTAGAAAAGGGGAGAGGGAAGAGTCAATTATAGATGTGATCAGTCTTTTAACAGTAGTAATTAGAGAGTGCTTGGACTTATAGGAGTCACTATTTAGGGCAGACAGGCACAGGACTCCTTGCTATGATGTAGATATAGAGATTTAAAAGCTGCTAGGCTGATGGGGTGAGTTCATTTCAAAGTATTTTGCAGCTTGTTCCACAGTTGAGGGAGCACAAAGCTGATGGCTGCTCTGCCAATGTTAGATTTTGCTTTGTAAACATAAAGGTAGATATATGAGGTGCTTCTCACGGCACACTTCCCCAAAGTGCACAAAGGTAAACAGACAGAGATGTACTGGGGAAGTTTATTTGAGATAGCTTTGTATATCCAAACCGCAGTATTTTTTTGCCGTCTGTAAGCAAGGGATGACCATCCCACTGCCATGTATGGAAGACCCGTGATAAATCTTATGGCTTTGTGATAAAGCGTATCGAGTTTGGCTAGGGTACCTGCAGGTCCCTGACTATATAGAAAGGCTGCGTAATCCAATAGGGAAAGAAAGGTAGTTTGAACCACTTTCAGTTTAGCATCTCTTGTGAGGAGATTATTAATCCTAAAGAACAGACCAAGTCTTTGTCTAAGTTTCTTTGCCAATTCTTCTAAGTGATCTGTGAAAGTAAGTTTATGATCTAACCAGACCCCCAAGTACTTGAACTTTGGTACATAGTCCAACTGCTCACCTAGAAAGGTAGTGCTCTGCGGGAGTGTCCCAGCAATTGCAGGATTTATTGCATTTTGAAGGGGCGAGAGGAACATTGCTTTTTTTTTTTGCATTTAAGAGTAGTTTCTGGTTTATAAGCTGATGTTGCAACATATTAAATTCATTTTGCAGGGCTTTACAGGCTGCTTCAGGTGTGGGGCTACTAGCATAGAGTACCATATCATCCGCGAATAGGTGTATTTGTGCTTTTTTGATGGGGGCATCTACGTTGTTAATATAAATGGTGAAGAGCAAGGGACCAAGAATGGAACCTTGCGGTATGCCCCTCAATAGGGGGTTTTAGTGGAGAAACTCCCCCTTCTGCCTTTACTTGTTGAAGTCATCCTGAGAGGTAGTTGGAGAACCATATAAGGGATAGGGAATCCAAACCAATGTTCCAGAGGGACGACAGAAGCAGTCTGTGATCAACGGTATCGAATGCCTTGCTTTGGTTCACGAAAACTGCACAAAGTTTTTTTTTGTCTAATTCAAGCTGCCAGCCATTTGTCACCTTGGCTAGAGCAGAGATTGTACTGTGCTGTGCTCCTGTGCTCTGAAACCACAATTTTTCTGAATCCAGATACTTCCGAAGCTGGGGGCAAGTGGCACCTTATCTGTCTCTTGGGGGGGGGGGGTGGATCAGGCTTCTTGCACCGGAGAGGTGCTATGGCTGGATCGTAACTGCTGCCATTGGGGGCAAGGTGCACCTGACAGCCATCTTTGCTTACCAGGCGCGGGCTGGTCAGCAGTCGGTGGCACAGGAGAAGGTGGTCTGGCACTTTTTCAAAGGGTTAGATCGCATTTCCCCTTCGGTGCATGAACACCACTACCATGGGACTTGTCGCTGGTTTTAGCAAAGCTTATGGGCAAGCCATTCGAACGGATGCACAGATGTGACATGTCTCACCTGTTGTGAAAGACCACCTTCCTAGTGGCTATCATGTCAGCCAGAAGAATAAGTGAGCTCCAGGTGCTTTCAGTGGAGTCTCCTTACCTGGTCTTCCGCAGGGACAAGGTTCTCCTGTGCCCCAGCCCGAAGTTCCTCCCAAAGGTTATCTCAGAGTATCCACTGAATCAGGTGATGACTCTGCCGGTGTTCTTCCTGAATCACACCTCGGAAGCCAAACACAGGCTCCATACTTTGGACCTGAGGCAAGCACTCACTTATTATAAAGAGCACATATTTGGAGTTCAGGGAGAGGTTTGACAGCTTTTTGTCACCTACACTGAAGCCGCACCTGGCAGACCTGCAGCCAAGTGGACCACATCCTGCATTGATCTCTACTATAGGTTGGCAGTTAGGGAGCCTCCCAGAGGGCTAAGAGTTCATTCCACCCGCCATACTGCTGCAACAGTGGCTGCTTCTAGGGACCTCCCTATCCAGGAAATCTGCAGGGTTGCTGCCTGGAAGTCAGCAAACACCTTCATTTCCCATTACCACATTGACCTCGGGTCATGCCAGGATGCTGGTTTTGGAGCTTCAGTTCTCCAATCTGTTTCCAAAGTAGGGGGTGTGCGCATTGTCTCCCCCCTCCCAGAGAACTGCTGGGAGTCTGCCAGAAAGTGTGGTTAAAACATCATATCCACATCCCAAGAAACACAGGTTACTCACCTGTAACAGTAGATCGTACTTTGAGGGGAAGCTCTTGCAGCAGGTAATACCAATAGGACTAAGGCCACCAGGTGTTAGGACCTCACGGAAACATCTTCTAGCTAGCAGTCAGTGGCAGGGGACCGCCCCAGACGTCAGCTCTGCCTGCCGTCAGACGTAGTATAAAAGGGCTGGTCCCCCGGCACCATCCCAGTTCTTTTCCCGTCGTAGACCCACTTACCTCGGCTCCACGGATGCCCAGTTTTTCATGGTTGACTGTGCTTTTTTCCTCATCTAAAACATTCCTTTTCAGTCTTCATCGATTATTCGATGAATTTGCTTGTCTTCGGCTCCTTCCACTCAGCACAAGTCAAAGTGTCAGTGCGGGAAGCACATCCCGGCCCAGGACAACCACGCGACCTGCTTGATCTGCTTAAGCCCAGACCACCGGCCCAATGATTGCCCGCACTGCCAGAAGTTCAGTAACAAAGCCCACATCAGAAGAGCCAACACCCTGAAAGCCTATCTTCTAGAGAAGTAGGTGGCAGCCATGCAGAATTCTCCATTGGGACGTAGTTCTTCGTCCCCCCCCAGAGAGTCTCCCCCCACAGAGAAGTCATTGGGAGGGAAACATCACCATCACCGGGAGAAAGACAGGGCCAGGTCGGAGTCCCACCATAAGTCCCCCCACAAGGCTTCTACTTCCTCGGCCTCTGGCGGGAGGTCAGGGTCAGTCCCACCAGCCGCCTCTGGGGCTGTTCCCAAGAAAACATCCTCCTCCTCCCATAAGAGCAAGGAGTCTTCTTCCTCTAGGCATTCATCTGCCCAGCTCCCCTTGGCTCACCGACCCCACAAACCTTCTCATGGGTCAACCCAAGAGGGAAAGGCGTCTTCCTCAGGCAGGTCTTCAGAAGCAGGCCATAAGTCTAGTGGTTCGTCCAATAAGCACAAACCCTCGGATGACTCCACCAGACACCAGAAGGCCATCCAGCATCGGACGCCTCCACCCCCTGAGAAGGGGAAACCTTCTGGGGGCAACAGGCAACCCCTAAGCTGGGCTAGCTCGCCCTCTGACAAAGACCAGGTGCCCCTGGCCGATAAGAGGCCCGTCAGCCCCCAAGGATCAGGCATCTACCCCTGTTCCTGGGGATCAGTTGCCAGGTGACTAGCAGGCAAAGCCAGATGCTGGGTCAGATGACCGGTCTCCCGCTGATACTGAACCAGACCTGCAGCCCGATACGGTGATCAAGGAGTCTCCTGACTGGACGCCCACCCTAGAAGGCCCTAAAGGCCCAGCACATGAGCCATCACACCAGACACCTGCTCCCTGGTCGTCGTCCTAGCAGATGTTGGGACGTTGTTCACCTCCTGGTGGAACACTGTAAAAGGGGATTTGCTTTACAGGCCTCTGGAGCCCCCCCCGAAGGAAACCCCTGCAGCACCTCCTCCGCCCTCTGGCGGTCGGGCGCCCGATGAGGGCTCTCATCTGCCGCCTGGTCCCATGAGTAGGAAAAGATGGCCATCGTCAGTGCCTTCCTCCAACGGTCATCTGCCGTCATCCTCAGGTGAGAACGCAGGGGACTCCTCCTCTGATTATTCTTCCAGGGATGATCCCCTCCCCCAGTCCAAGAGACTTGCCTAGGTCCTCCCCAGACGACCCCTCGTTCCCTGATATTATGAGGCACATACATACAAACCCTCTACCAGTGGGACACGGAGAAGCTTGATCCAGAAAGGAGCTGCCTGGCAAATATTTTGAGATCCAAGGACACCTAAACCCTTGGTCATCCCACTGTTGGTAGAGCCATTCCAGGATGTTACCAGGCTGACCTGGCAGCACCTCTCCACCACTTCTGCAGTGCCAAGGAAGGCAGACAGGCTGTACAGAACCCCTAACGGTGAGACATTTTTAGGAGAGAATCCCAAAGCAGACTCCATGGTACTTACAGCAGCCTAAACAAATGAGTGTCCAGCCCCTGGACCCTGAGTCCAAAAAGCTGGACCATATGGGAAGAAAAGTATACACGTTGGCTACTGAGGCTATCTGATCCCTAAATTTCCTAGCCCACACGGTGACTTACCAGAAGTCCCTCTGGGAGAAGACCATGGACCTGGTAAAAGTTCAACCAGATTCCAACAGCAAAAATGAGCTCATGGCATATATCCAGTTGGGCATAGACATAGATAAGCACGTGCTCAGGTGCCCCTACGATTCAGCGGACATGGCAGCCAGGGCTGCAGCCTCAGGCATATGTATGAGGAGGTGTGCCTGGCTCAGAGTATCGGGATTCTGCCAAGACCTGAGGAGGCATGCCTGGCTCAGAGTATCGGGGTTCTGCCAAGACCTGAGGAGGCATGCCTGGCTCAGAGTATCGGGGTTCTGCCAAGACCTGAGGAGGCATGCCTGGCTCAGAGTATCAGGGTTCTGCCAAGACCTGAGGAGGCATGCCTGGCTCAGAGTATCGGGGTTCTGCCAAGACCTGCAGGACACCATCCTGGATGCCCTTTCCAGGGCTCTGTCCTTTTTGGGCAAGAGATGGAGAAAGTCATCCTCGGGCTTCAGGATTCTGGCAAGGCGGTTGCCGATGTGCACAGAATATACAAGTCAGAACCGCCCACCTCCTATCGTCCATTTCACTGAAACCAAAGACAGGGAAAAGGCAACCCCAAAACAAAGGAGCCTTTAAGAGACGCAGCCACCCTGTCCCTTCAGGCGCCCAGGGCCCCAAACACCCCAAGGCACCCCGAACTCCCCTGCCCAACCCCCCAAACACAGCATGACTCCCTGCCGTCCCTTCTCCACCGTCAGATGCCATTGTGGGTTTTGGCAGGAGGGAGATTCTCCCTCTACCTGTCAGGGTGGTCCAGTATCACCTAGGACCAATGGGTCCTTCAGACGATGGGGAGGGGCTGCTCCCTAGAGTTTCTGAGCTGCTCTCCAGACAACCCTCCTATTCCTTCCCATTGCTTGCACAGCCATGCCCTTCTTCTAAGAGCAGAGATACAGGCCGTCAAGCAGAAGACCATCCAAGTGGCTCCACCTACCCTGAGGGCAAAGGCTTCTATTCACATTTCTTTCTGATTCCCAAGAAAATGGGAGACCTCCATCCTATCCTGGATCTCAGTCAACTAGACAAATATATCCAGTACAGGAGATTCAGAATGGTGACCCTAGCAAACCTGTTGCCCGTGGTCCACTGAGGAGTCTGGCTGTGCTCCCTAGATATGCAGGATTCATACATGCACATCAAGGTCCTGCCCTTGCATAGGAAGTTTTTGCGCTTCTTTTTCAAGGTCAGCACTATCAGTTCAGGGTACTTCCATTCAGCCTCTCCTCAGCGCCAAGAGTCTTCACCAAGTGCCTGGCGGTGGTAGCAGTGGCCTTGAGAAGGAAAGGCCACTTTGTCTACCCCTACCTGGACGACTGGCTTATTTTTGCTCAGTCAGAAGACCAGCTGAACAGTGCCTTGCAAGAAACAATATTGATGTTCCTGTCCCTGGGCATCATTCTGAATTCATCCAAATCACACCCTTGGCCCTCCCAAAGGCTTCAGTATATTGAGGCGGTCCTAGACACCATTCAAGGCATGGCCTTTCTGCCAGCAGACAGAGCAGAATGGCTGAGAGGAGTTGCCCGACAAGTGCAGACCTCAGACCGAGTTGCAGCGAGGGTAATCCTGCAACTCCTAGGGCATATGGTAGCCACTACAGCCACGGTCCCTTTGGCATGGCTGAACATGAGGACACTACAGTGGCACCTCAGGGCTCAGTGGGACCAGGGCATAGACGAGCTGGACCAGCCTATTCGGATTTCAGAGGCGGTCTTTCGTTCTCTAAATTGGTGGCTAAATCCAGTCAACCTCAAGGTAAGTGTTTCATTTCAGAGGCCGAGCCCGATGCAGATTCTCACTACAGACGCCTCGGGTCTAGGCTGGGGAGCCCATCTGGATGCACATCGCACAAAAGGCTCTTGGAATGCAGTAGAGCGGTCTTTCCACATCAGTATTTTGGAAGTGAGATCCGTACTGTATACCCTTTGGGCTTTTCAAGATCAGCTGTACCGGGGCCCACTCCTAGTCCAGTCAGACAATATCCTGGTAGTATTCCATCTAAACAAGCAAGGGGGCACTCATTCATATCCCCTATGCAGAGAGGCCATGAGAGTGTGGTACTAGGCAGAAGAACACAGTCTGGACATGAGAGTGAGTCACCTCCCAGGTGTCCAGATTGTTCTTGCCGACAGTCTAAGTTGCTGAATATGAGGACACTACAGTGGCACCTCAGGGCTCAGTGGGACCAGGGCATCTCTGAATCATGAGTGGGAACTGCACCAGGAGGTGGCAGAAGACCTCTTCGAAAAATGGGGTCGACCAGAGCTGGACCTCTTTGTGTCCTTGTGTAACGCCAAACTGCTAAATTTCTGCTCGCTAGATTTAGGGCCTAGTGTTTTCTGACTAGACGCATTGTTCCTCTCCTGAACAGGGAGGTGTCTATATGCCATTTTTCCTCCCTTCCCTCTCCTTCAGAGAGTCCTGCTCAAGTTGCAGACAGAGGAAGCCAGAATGATTCTGGTAGCTCCTTTCTGGCCTCGTCAGATCTGGCACCAGCTGCTGCAGCAGCTGACCATGGAACCTCCCATTCAGTTGCCCCTCTCCTCTCACTTGTTCTCCCAAGAACAAGGGATGCTAGTCCACCCAGCTTTGCAGCCCCTGCATTTGCATACCTGGCTCCTGCAGTCCTAGCAGAGGAAAGATTGGGAGTGTCATGTAAAGTGGCAGAGGTCCTAGTAGCAGTGTGAAAACCCTCCACCAGGGCAACCTACACCAAGAAGTGGAAGCGTTTTTGCTTATGGGTGATACCTCGTTCCTTGGATCCATTGGACTATCCAGTAAAATCTGTGCTGGAGTATCTTCTCCATCTTTTCGACTTGGGCCTCAGCTACTCGTCCATTAAGGTGCATCTCTGCACTCTGTCAGCCTACCATGCACTGATAAATAGGAGGACTCTGGCACAGCTTGATGTGTGCAAAACCTTCTTGAGGGGAATCTTGCACATCAGACCCCCCATGGAGGGATCATGTCCCTCCATGGGATCTTCTTTTTGTTTTAGAGAAGCTTGCCCTACCTCCCTTTGAGCCAGCCGCAACATGCGAGCTTCGCTTTCTCTCTTGGAAAGCATTATTTTTAGTTGCTATTACTTCTGCTCAGAGAGTTTCTGAGTCACAGGCTCTGATGTGTAAAGAGCCTTACCGTATTTTCCATAGGGACAGGATGGCACTGTGTACTAACCCTAAGTTTCTTCCGAAGGTGGTGTCTGAACTCACCTTGAATCAGGACGTCTTGCTTCCAGTTTATTTTCCAGAGCATTCTAGTAAAGGAGAGGCTCTGTTGCATACTCCGGATGTACACAGGATTCTCAGGTATTATGGCGACAGAACTAGTTCCATTAGGCAGACGGACCAGCTGATCATTTCCTTTGCCTACAGGAAGACAGGGGCTCCTGTCACCAAGCAAACACTGACCAGGTGGTTAGTGCATTGCCTTACCTTTTGCTATCAGTACCACAACAAGCCCTCACCGGGATCGGTTAAGGGCCATTCTACCAGAGGTGTTGCAACCTCCTTTGCCTCTGTCAAGAAGAACAGGTTACTCATCTGTAACAGTAGTTCTAAGAGTGGTATATGTTCATCCACACTTATTGGCATGTCCCGTTCCCCTTTAAATCTTGCCAGAAGTCTTCAAGCTGGCTCCTCCCACCCACCCGGGTGGTATATACCTCGGCTTCACCCCGTGACATAGCCCACTGGAAGCCAGGTTGTGTGCATCCGCAGCCGGGGAGGTCAGATGGGTCTGTGTGGAAGAACAACATATACCACTCCTAGAACTAATGTTACAGGTGAGTAACCTGTTGTTCTAGGAGTGTGGATATGTAGTTCTTCCACACTTATTGGCAGACTCCTAGCAGTTCTCTGGGAGGAGGGTGGCAAGGTGCACACCCCCTACTTAGGGAACAGAGATTGGAGAACTGAGGTCCCAAAACCAGCATCGTGGTGTGACTCAAGGTCGATGTGATAGCGGGTGATGAAGGTGTTTGCTGACTTCCAGGTAGCAGCACGACAGATTTCCTGGATAGGGATGTCCCTGGAACCAGCCACCGATGCAGCAGTATGGTGGGTAGAATGAACTGTTATCCCTCTGGGAGGCTCCTTGCCCACCATCTCATAGCACAGACCTATGCATGATGTAATCCATCTTGCAATAGTCCATTTGGCTGCAGGTATGTCAGAAGCGGCTTCAGCATAGGTGACAAATAGCTGGTGAACCTCTCCACGAATTTCCGTCATACTCTTCTTGTAATAGGAGAGAGCGTGTCTCAGGCCCAAAGTATGGAGCCTGTACTCAGCCCCTGAGGTGTAATTAGGGTAGTATACCAGCAGAGTCGACACCTGGTTAAGGTGAAACTCTGACACCACCTTCGGAAGGAATTTCGGGTGGGGGCAAAGGACAACTTTATCTCTGTGGAAGACCAGATAAGGGGAGTCCACCAAAAAGTGCCTGGAGCTCCCTTGTCCTTCTGGAAGATGTGATAGCCACCAGGAAGGCCGTTTTCCATGACAAGTGTGACAGCTCACACTTGTGCATTGGTTCGAATGGCTTGCCCATGAGCTTTGCCAATACTAGCAGTAGATCCCACGGAGGTGGAGGTTCACGCACTGGGGGGGATATGTGATCCAGGCTTTTGAAAAAGTGCTTGACTACTGTCTCCTGCACCAATGTCAACTGACTGGCCCACACCCGGTAAGCAAAAATGGCTGCCAGGTGCACCCTAAGGGTCGATGAACGTAGACCCCCTTTGGAGAGAGACCAAAGGTAGTCGAGAATGTTAGCCACAGAACAGGATAAGGGGTCCAGACCCTTACCCTGACACCAAATGGAAAACCTTTTCCATTTGAAGGCATAACATTTCCTGGTCAATTCCTTTCTAGATGCCTCCACCACGGTGTAGACCTCTTCAGAAAGACCCAAAGCCTGCAACTCTAGCCGCTCAGGTACCAGGCTGTGAGGTGCAGGGATTAATGGTCCAGATGGAAGACCTTCCCCTGGTTCAGAGATATCAGGTCCGGGCGTGTACAAAGCCACTCTGGGGGCCTGCAGCTGAGGCTGAGGAGATCTGGATGGGTAGGTAACTGGCTGGGTGGCAGGACACAGAGGGTGGTGGTAAATGGCTGTCACTCCACAGAGGGAAGAGTGACCAGTGGGGTACCACAGGGATCAGTGCTGGGACCGGTCCTATTCAACATCTGCATCAGTGACATGGCGCAGGACCTAGAAGGCAGAATTTCACTGTTCGCTGATGACACAAAGCTCTGTAACAGAGTAGACACACCAGACGGTGTAGAAAGAATGAGAAGGGACCTGCAGAAACTTGAAGAATGGTCAGGGGTTTGGCAGTTGAAATTCAATGCAAAGAAGTGCAAGATAATGCATATGGGGCACAAAAACCCTGGCACAATATATCAGTTGGGGGTGAGGATATAGCATGCACCAAGCAGGAAAGGGATCTTGGGGTTATCATCTCTGATGACCTCAAGGCAGGAAACAGTGTGACAAGGCAGCAGGTAAAGCAAATAGGATGCTGGGATGTATAGGCAGGGCATCACCAGCAGGAAAAGGAGGTCATAATTCCGCTATACAAGACACTAGTGAGGCCCCACCTGGAGTACAGTGTCGGTTCTGGAGACCATACCTACGTAAGGACATAGACAGGGTAGAGAAGGTTCAGAGGAGGGCAACAAAGATGGTGCATGGATTGCATCACAAGTCCTATGAAGACAGGTTGAAGGAACTGAACATGTACTCCCTGAAGGAGAGAAGGAGAGGGGATATGATAGAGACATACAAGTATCTTAGAGGAGGAACAGGGTGCAGGAAAACACTATTTTTAAGCGAAAAAGATGTTCCAGGACTAGAGGGCATGGGATGAAGTTGGAGGAGGGACGATTCAGAGGAAACATAAGAAAGAATTTCTTCACAGAACGGGTGGTGGACAAGTGGAACACCCTGCCAGAGGAAGTGGTGGGGGCTGAAACAATCACGGGATTTAAGAATGCATGGGATAGACATAAAGGAATTCTGGAGGTCAGGGGTAAGGGGCAACAGACTTCTAGGAAAACAAACTGAACTTACAAGCTCAAATGGGCAGACTGGGTGGGCCATAGGCCCTTATCTGCCGACACTGTCTATGTATCTATGTATCTATGGATACCAGAACTGGTGCGGCTATTCTGGGGCTTCCAGAATCACCTTCGCCTTGTCCCTCCTCACCTTTAGTAACACCTTGTGGATCAAGGGAAATGGAGGGAAGGCATAGAGGAAGCCTGGGGTCCACGGCCTCAAGAAGGCATCCCCCTGCAGCAAGCCCTGCTGAGGGGGGGGCATGATACAGCCTCAGCTTGGTGTTTTCCCTGGAGGCAAACAGGTCCACCATTGGTTTTCCCCAATGGGAGAACAGGCTGTAAGCTACCTCTGGATGGAGAGACCACTTGTGGGATGTCTGGCCTAAGCGACTGAGAGCATCCGCCAGCTGGTTCGATGCTCCTGCTACATGGATGGCTAGGAGATCCATCTCCAACCAGCTCACAAGGGTCCAGATGCAGAGTGCCTCCTTCCATAGCAGATGGAGTGCATGCCGCCCCGTTTGTTGAGGTAGTACATGGTCATGGTATTGTCCGTCTGGACTTGAACCACTTGACCCCGGAACTGAGGAGCGAAAGCTGACAGTGCCAGTCTGACTACTCTGAGCTCCAACAGGTTGATGTGGCATTGGGACTCCTCAGGGGTCCAGAGCCCATGGGCCCTTTAATCCCCCATGTGGGCTCCCCAGCCCATGAGAGAGGCATCGGTCGTGAGGACGACCATCAGCTCGGGGCAGACAAACGGGATCTCTTCCTGCAACCAATCTGGGGTGGTCCACCATTTGAGAGCGTCCCACATCTTCTGGGTTACAGTGACCAGCTGGTCAAAATGACCATGACGCTGAGTCCACTGGGCGGCCAGCTCCCATTGGAGGGGGTGCATGTGCAACCAGGCCTAGCAGACCACTGAGGTGCATGCTGCCATGTAACCCAGAAGGCACAGAAAGTTCCAGGCAGGGCACAAGTACCCAACCAGAAATGATTGGGCAAAGGAGGAGAGAACCTCCGCCCTGTCCACTTGGAGCCGGGCTCTGGCTTGACAAGAGTTGAGCTCTGCCCCAATGAAGCCCATCACCTGAGAAGGCATGAGTTCTGACTTGGCCTCATTGATCAGGAGGCTGAGCTAAGAGCAGGTTTGGAGGGCCAGATTCCTGGACCTCTCCACCTCCTGTTGGGTGGAACCTGCAAGGTGCCAGTCATCGAGGTAGGGGTAAATTCTGACCCCCTGACACCGGAGATGGCCCGCCACCACTGCAATGCATTTGGTGAAGACCAGGCGGGCTGATGACAGGCCGAACGGCATGGCTCGAAACTCGTACAGGGTCCCTTCGACCATGAAGTGGAGGAACCGCTGATGGGACAGATGGATTGGGATGTGAAAGAATGCATCCTGCAGATCCAGTGAACAGAACCACATGTTTCGCTCCAAGGATGGTATGATCTGGGACAGAGTGACCATCCGAAAGGTGCGTGACCTGAGATATTGATTCAGGTTGTGGAGATCTAGAATAGGGCACCATCCCCCCATCCACTTGGTCACCAGGAAGTACCTGGAGACAAAGCCTTGGTCTGCAGATGGATCTGCCACGAGAGCTACTGCCTCCTTGAGGAGGAGCTGAGCGATGTCGTCTCAAAGAGCCGACTGGGTGCATGCCGAAATCTGTTCTTCCTGAGGGGCGTGGGCTTGGCTGGGAGGGTACTGCTCAAATTCTAGAGGCAGTCTCTGACCAACCATTTCAAGAACCCACCTGTCCGTAGTGATAGCGAACCAGGCGGAAGTGGTGGAGCTGACCCCCCACGGGAAGACCCAGAGCTGGTGTGATGGGAATAGGGGTGGCAACCCCCACCCTGACACCGAGCAGGCTTGGAGGAGGAGGAAGCTCCAGAACCTGAGCCTCGGCCTCCTCTGCGGACCTGTTGGGGTTCAGGCTTGGGCCAAGGGCACCAAGCTTGAGCCTGCTGCTGATGCTGTTGTCCTCCCTGGTAGGAGGACTGCTAAACCGCAGGGGAACAGTGCTGAAAAGGCTTCTTCTTTTTGTTCTGCTGGTTATTGCCTGAAGAACTCTTAGCAGAAGTGGTGTCCAAGGTGGAATTGGACTGCTCTATGTGCTGTAGGTGACCAGCCACTCCTGGGCTGAACAAGTCGGTTCTAAGGAAAGGCACATCAACTAACTTGTGCTGAGTATCCGCCGGGAAGGAGGAGAGCCTCAGCCAAGCCCTGCGGTGAGAGGCAACTGCGGCAGCCATCGAGCGGGCACAAGAGTCCCCAATGTCCAGGGCCATCTGGAGCTTCTGTTTGGCGACAACACGGCCCTGATCTTGGACCTTCTTAACCATTGTCTGTATGTCTACAGGGAGATGTGGGAGGACTTCATCCAGTGACCCGAGAAGGGCATGGGAGACGTGTGCCATGATGATGGCCGAACTTGCATGACGAAGGCCCAAGGAAGACGCCGCATAGATCTTCTTCCCTGAGTGGTCCAAATACTTGGACTCCTTTTCGGAAGGTCAGTCAGTGTTGGCAGAACTGCCAGTATGCCTGAACACAGAGGCGGTCACCAGGCTCTTGGCCGAAGGGTGCTCTGTGAGCCCTGCAAGGGACCCCATGGGAACCGCATACTTGCGGGCCATGTGGGCAGATGGTGCTGGACATGAGGCAGGATGCTGCCACACTTTAAGTGCCGGACCAACAATGGCCTCGGCCACCAGAAAGGCCTCTGTCGGGGTATCCCCTCTCTTGAGGATGTCCGTGAGAGGATACTCCACATTTTTCTGGATGGATTCCAGGGGCACTGCTGTGGAATCAGAGATGAGACGAAGGATCCCTTGGAAGGAGGAAAGACGTTCCTAAATCCCTGTGCCAACAGAGGACTTATCCCCAGGACGAGAGTGGAGCCCGGTGACATCCGAGTCCGAAGAGTTGGGGTACAGCAATCACCCTTGACCCACCGAGGGCGGTCTGGGGTGACCATGACCGACAGACATCAGGGAAGCCCAGTATCTGGTCGGTCCTCTTTAGAAGGAGACCCTCCCACAGACTGCTTAGGCAGCAGCTCCACCACTATTGGTGGAGAGACAGGTATAGGCCGAACTGGAGGATGTGCCGGCCCCGAGGGTGGAGGAACCAAAGGCTTCAGTTCCGAGGGGGTTGGCTTCGGCCTAGGAGGCCTCCCTTGGTCCCAAGAGTGTCTTCGCCGAGACTAAGATGTACTCAGTTCCTTATCTCTTTTACGAGATCAGAAGGAGTGTGAGCCCGAGGGCACCTCTCCCAGGGTGGAGAGAGACTGGCACAACTCCTTGAAGGAACCTGAGAAGGTGGAGCCCAGGTTGAGTGGAATGAAAAAGCTTCGCTTGTCTGAAGCGCAGGTGGCTTCTTCAAATGCCTTCATGCGTTCCAGCTGCTCAGTGGAACTCGCGGCCACGGAAACCGCCCACCTAGCCTCCTTGGACTTCACTGGAGGATTCCTTTTCTCCAGTCTTCCCAATTTTAAATATGCCAGGTGGTCGTCCAGAACATTGGAATGGAAGGCCAAGCAAATGCTGCAGGATAAGGTGTCATGGCCGACACCTAGGCAGTAGATGCACGTGAGATGGGGATCGGTGCACGACATTTTCTGGCCGCAAGAACACCGGCAAAATCCTGGAGAAGATTTCTCTTCCATGATCGAGGACGCTAAAGCGCGATCGCTAACTCGGATGAGTTTTCATTTCAGTAAAACCGAAGTATTGAAAGCCAGGGCCTATAAAATGCATGAGCACGAGGAAGGCAACCTGTATCTTCCAGCAGAAAGGAAGATCTGGTGTCACGGGGCGGATATGAGGTATATACCACCCGGGTGGATGGGAGGAGCCAGCTTGAAGACTTCCAGCAAGATTTAAAGGGGAAGAGACATGCCAATAAGTGTGGATGAACAACATATCCACGATCCTAGAATGTGTCTTCGGCAGACCTTTGCGCTGCCGCTACTTGGAGCTCGATCCATGCCTTCATCAGACACTACAGTCTGGACATTGCCTATAGGAGGAGAGCAGGCTTTGGACTAGCAGTCCTTCAGGGTCTCCTCTCTTAAGCTTCATCTTATCAGTTATCAGTTATGTCCTCCTCCCCTCTGACCTGGGTCTCTCTTTGGGTACTGCTTGGGACTCAGTCCTATTGGTATTACCTGCGGCAAGAGCTCCCCCTCAAAGTAAGATAGGACAGTTACATAAGAACTTACCGTAACAGTAGATCTTCAAGAGGAGCTCTTGCAGCAGGTGGCTTTCCTGCCCTCCAACCCCCAGGAATAAATTTTTTTTTTTTTCTGTTTGAGTATGGGAGACCCTCCTCAGTTCTCTATTCTGTTTGTCAGCCGGGTCTCCAAAGGGAGAATTGAGATGGTGCCAGGGGACCACCCCTTTTATACTGCATCTGACGTCTGACAGAGACGATGTCAGAGGCGGTCCCGCACCACAGACTGCTAGGTAGAAGATTTTTCCATGGGGTCCTATGCCTGGTGGCCTTAGTCCTATTGGTATTACCTGCTGCACGAGGTCCTCTCGAAGATCTGCTGTTACGGTAAGTTCTTATGTAACTGTACTCTCTAGGAGTGGTATATGATGTTCAACTATTTTACTGTAAGGACTATTAAGGTTTGGAATAGACTTCCCAGAGAAGCAACTGAGGCAACCAGTTTCTTGGAATTTAAAAATACTGGGATGCATAGGGAGAGGCATCACCAGTAGAAAACAGGAAGTTATTATCCCTCTGTACAGACAGCTGGTGAGACCCCATCTGGAGTACTGCGTGCAGTTCTGGAGACCCAATCTCCGCAAAGATATAGACAGGATGGAGGCTGTCCAGAGGAGGGCAACTAAAATGGTGCAGGGTTTGCACCGGCAGACATCTGAAGAGAGACTTAGGAGCTTAATATGTATAGCCTCGAGGAAAGGAGGAGAGGGGGACATGATAGAAACTTTCCAAGTACCTCAAGGGAATCAACAAAGTCCAAGAGGTAGCATCTTTCAAAAAAGTGTGCAAGAACAAGGGGGCACAATTTGAAGATAGAGGGTGGCTCAGAGTAATTTAAGGAGTAATTTTTCACAGAGAGGTTGTGGATGCATGGAACAGCCTTCGGAGGAAGGTTGTGGAGTCAAAAACGGTGGAATTCAAGCATGCATGGGACAGTCATAAGGCAATTCTAGGGGGTTGGGGGAGGAAGAAGTAGGCTGCTGGTTAACTAGGATCTGCAGCTTATCCATTAGGTAGGGAAATGGGCAGACTGGGTGGGCCAAGCGGTCCTTATCTGCCGCCAAATTCTATGTTTCTTGGATAGTTTTTTTACTCAAATCATTGATCGGTATAAGCATAACCCACATGTGTGGGGGACAATCCAGATGGGCTAAACTGCCCCCTTTTGTCCTTTTACCCTAGTAGTAATCCATACAGACCCACCTGACCTCCCCAGCTTTGGCGCACACACACAGTGCTTTCAGCGGGCAAGATCTGGCATCATGGGGTGGAGCCGGGGGAGTTACCACCTGGGTGGGTGGGAGAAGCCAACTTAAAGACGTTTCCGGCAAGTCTTAAAGGGAAAAGCAACTGCCAGGAAGTGTGGATGAACATCATATACCCCTCCTAGAACTACTGTTACAGGTGAATAACCTGTGTATTTGGTTAATTGTAGCCTTCTTATATCAAAACTAAAGCAATTTGGTCTTGATGCAGTCTCCCTCAACTGGTTCTCCCACTATCTCACTGGTAGGTCTCAACTGGTCAGGTGGAAGGGCATTCTCTCCCAGACTAAACATATCCTGGATGGTATCCCACTGGATTCTATTTTTGGGTCGCAAGCTATTTTCGTTATTCGTTAATAATATGCCAGGGAACTTTGGAGGAGGAGAATGTTCTGCATTGTGCAGACGATGCTGTGCTCTATAGGAAATCTAGGGACACCAGCTGCCTTAATGCTCACAGCTGACCTCCTTCAACTAGAAAAGTGGTTTAAGCCCGATAAACTGATCCTTAGCACCAAGAAAACCAAGGCAATGTTGTTTGACCCTAGGAACTTGGGCCTGTCTAGGTAACACCTGTTTGCTCTCACTTCTTCTCCTGAAACACCCAAAGAGGTAGTTGAGTGCATCAAATACCTAGGGGTGCACTTGGACCAGGAACGTTCCTATTGAACTCACATTGACCATATAACACTTACCCTCTACAAACAAATGTGCTAACTCAACCGCTTTGGCAATCTTATTACAAAAGAATCATGTCTCATAATTGTTTACCAGTACTCTACTACCCCTCCTGCAATACAGCATCCCTGATTTGCAGTCCCTTAGGTGATCCCAGCTCAGTAAGCTCAAAATATTATGCAAGAAAATTGGGTGCTTTGCCGCAGGTGCTTCACCTAGACAGCACCATAGCAGTGTACTGCGTTCACTGAACTAGCCTTCACTTCAGGGTTAGCTTCAGTACCCTCTCGTCTATCTCGCCTTTAAACTTGTTGTGGGTTCTTCCCTCCCCCTAGCCTGCATTACACACTAAACTATCAAGCCACTAAGGAGGGTCCAGCAGTCCACCAGCAAGCTTCTGTTGGACATACCTAAACTTAAATCCTCTGTGGGAAAGAGGTCTTTTGCCACTTCAGCAGTGACTATCTGGAACTCTCTGCCTTCTGCCCTCCAAGACTGCCCTACCTTTGTTTTTTTAAACAAGGGCTTAAAGTTGTACTACTTGAATGGAGCCTCTGTACTGTACCTGTAACAGGTAACATCTTTTGATGCTCCACTACCTGGGATCTTTTGGATCAGTTGTACTATTTGGTTAGCTTTTCTCCTCCCTATATTGTGTAGTTCCAAGATTGTTATTAACTCTGTGTCATTTCATGTATGCCATGTTTCAACCATCTTTTATGCACCCCTTAAGAACTGGCTCCTGAAACACTCCTCTCAACTCTGGCTGTGCACCCTCCCTCTCTCACTGTCTGGTGATATTGGGTTTAACCCAGGGCCCCACTCTTCGGGGACATCTGTTTTTCCCTCCCAGTGGTCCTCCTGTAAGGGTATTGAAATCGCACACATGAATATTAGAAGCAAAATGACAAATTTTGCAGAACTTGAAGGCATGGAAGTCACAATACTTGCCCGACTTAGGGGTCTCAGAGACTTGGCTGAAACCTAGCATTCCTGACAGTGTGTGTGTGTGCGCACGCACGCTATTGAAGGCTACAAACTATTTAGGAGTGACTGTCTCACATTGAAGAGTGGTGGTGGGGTCATATTCTACATTAAAGAGTACTTCAATGTATCTGTCCTATCAATGAGTACAAAGTGTCTGTGAATCCATCCACATTGCCCTAATCATAGGACAATCCAAAAAACTGAATATCCTTTGTATCTATAACCTGCCTAAGAGAGGCATAAATGGCCTCTCACGTGTCATTAATTATCTGGCCTGTCAAAAACAGGAAAAATGAAGCTCTCTTTATGGGTGAGCTAAATCTTGACTGGCTCGGAAAAAGTTCGGGGCAGTACTGTGCTGAACTTGGGAGGCTCCACTTAGCCCAATTGATCACTAGCCCGCAAGGATATCTATGAGTAGCAATCTCCAGTCCCAGCTTGACTGGATCATTACAAATAGACCTGACTGGACCTCTTCTATCGGTGCCTTATCTTAGTCAATCAGCAACCATATGCTGGTCTACTGTGTCTGGAATGCCCATGCACCAAAGCGTCCTCCAAAGGAAATACAGTTCAAGTACTTCTCTAAATTGAACATAGGGGCATTATTTTCTGACCTATGCAAAACTGGGCACCCCTGTATCAAACCTCAGATATGGAATCGGTGGTCAACATTTTTTTAAGTACTCTCTTGGACCTGGAGGAAAAGCATCTTGCACTTAAGCATAGAGTTAGAGGCTTAGTAACCTGGTGGTTGAGCAGTGATCTTCTCACCACCGTCCAGTGAAGGATAAATCCTGGATCAAGGCAAAACAATCCAAGTCTCCTGCTGACTGGGATGAAAATAGATGGCTTAGGAACCAGTTTAAAAAAAAATCCATTCATTCTGCTAAGAGCAGCTACTGTAAACAGCTTCTTAAGTTGTCAGTGAGGGACTCCAGTGGCTTCTGGAGTTGCATTAAATCCATCATGGGGCAGGGTACAAGCACTCCCATAATGGAGATGTCTTTAGATGGAATAAACTGCAACAACATCTCAACTATTGCAAATGCCCTAAACAAATGGTTCTCGGATCTCTCTGGGTACACTAATCTACCTACCCCTGTCACCACTCAAACACCTGCAACTAATAGCTCAGCCAACACTCCATTTAAACTTATGCCAGTCACCACATCGGAGGTGCAGTGCCTCCTAAAGACCATACCTGCATATGGGTCAGCTGGAGCTGATGGGTTACTTCCCAGATTCCTAAAAAACAACGCTCCTCTAATAAAAGCTCCCGTTATAAGGCTGTTCAACTTATCAATATTCACTTGCCGTGTTCCTTCTACATGGAGGATAACTCTGGTAGTTCCCATCCACAAAAGGGATACTAAGAATATGGACAATTACTGCCCCATAGCTATACTATCAGTGTTAAACAAATTACTGAAAAAATAGTGGCCATCCAAGTAGTAGACCCCCTTCAACAACACAACCTGCTTTCCCCAGCACACCATGGTTTCAGAGTTGGGGTACTTACTGCACATCCGACGCCATCATTCAGTTAACTAATGACATCAGGTCATCCTTGAACCAAGGCATGCCCATGGGGCTGTCTTCATTGACCTGTCGAATGCGTTTAACCTCGTGGACCACTCCTGTCTTCCAAACTGTCCACTCTGGGCTTGACCCCTGACACCACTGCCTGGTTCTCTAGCTACCTCTCTGGGAGGCAGCAGTTTGTACAGATAGACAGTGCCCACACTGTAATTTGTGTTCCACAGGGATCCATCCTGGGTCTCATCAAGTTCCCTCTGTTTACAAAGCATCTGCCCTTGATGAATGGTACAAGCTGTATGCTATTATATACCAATGCCATTGTGCTCCATTCCAGCTCTGCTGACATGTCCACTATTAACTATAATCTGAACACTGACTTTGATATCCTCCAATGTTGACTGAAGCAAAACACACTCATCTTAAAAACCAAAAAGACAGTCTCCATGCTCTTTAGTTCAAAACCTAGGATCAGAACCTGCTCCACACAACTAACCATCAATTGCCAGGATGGCTCACCCTTAAATGGGGTAGTATCCTTCAAATATCTAGGAGTCACCCTTGACCCTGCCTTGGATCTCACCTTACATTTGTCAAATGTCACCAAAACAGTCAATTCAAAACTTGGGCTCACCAACAAACTCAGACAAAATCTCACCACAGCTGCCAGAATGGCAGTTGCTGAGGGAGTCCTCTGACTGAGCCTTGCTCACAGGCTAGTCGCTTGTCAGAAGACCAACAAAGGATTAATGAACAAGTGGAGCATCTGTTACAATAATATATGTTGTTTTGCTTTATCCATGCCCAAGATTATGCACCGCTGCTCACTCTACTCCAGTCTTGGATGGCTCTCCCCCTCATCATTTCAGAGGTACACCACATGCTGCCTCATTTTTAAGTTCTCAAACTCTGGTGTACCAGCAACTTTGGCCAGCATGTTCAAACCGGCTACTTTTGCCTACCCCGAGATCAAACAAGTCCCTCTTGGCTGTAACCAAATGTGCATCAAAAATCAGAGAAAGTGCTTTCTCAATGTTTGCTCCCAAACTTTGGAACTCTCTCCCTCTTGAGCTAAGATTCTCTCTGTCGCATACGGTTTTCAAGAAGGAACTCCATATGTTCCTTATCTGCAACGATAAACGCTCATGCTGCTAATTCTGCCCTGCCCCTACGAGACTCGCTCGTACCTTCCTCCACGTAACAAAGAGATAAAAACTAGCACTACTGCTATGCACTTTATTGCAACTGTCTACCTACTCTGGGCTGGTTGTATCCATCATAGTTGTCATTCTTGTCCTGCTAGTTTCTTCTGGGCTCTGACTGCAATATCTTGTTTTGACCCTAATAAGTGTCTGTACTGCTGTACCACAGTTAAATGCTATGTTCCGTATGTATAGCTATAGCACTGCTGTAAGAAGAAGAATCAGCATTTATATAGCGCTTTTCATACATCCAAAGCGCTATACAAGCAATGCTAGACTGGTAGTGAAGTGACTGAATGTGTGGTGGCAGCCATATCGCACATCATCACCCACACACAGCCTGGATAATTGCATGAACCGGTTTATGGGAAGGGGAATGTTGGCCAGGACACCGGGAAGGTTCCTTACTCTTTGCAAAGAGTGCCCTGGGTTCTTTTACTTCCACCTGGACACCCACCAGGACAACACCAGGAAGGGCAGAAGGGACCTCGGTTTAACGTCTCATCCGAAGGACGGCACACCCCAGCAGTACAGCACCCCCCAATACTGCACTCGGATGCCAGCGATTTTTAGGTGCAAGTCTAATCCCGGTGTGGGACGAGAACCCACGACCTTCTGGTCCAGAGACGGATGTGCTACCAACTGAGCCACGCTGACACCTGTAACATAGTTAAATGCTCTGTCTTGTAACATATTTTGAGGTCATGTATCTCAATAGCAACCTTATTTGCTCTGCTCTGAAATGAATTGCCACCATGGGCCAGATATTCAAAAGAGTTGAGCCATGCGCAATAGGGTTGCACCTGCGCAAGTCCGAAATGCGCCATTCTGCGATATTCAGCAGGAGGCAGTTGCGCCCACCAAATCATGCTGAGCAATAGCACAATGCTAATGAAGGCATGCGGAACCGAAGGGCGAGGAACCATGCATAAACTGCACAGCCCGATATTTAGCCGAGCCGTGCAGAGTTATGCAGGCGCAACACCCTACCTGCGCCTGCACAACTTTAAGCCAAAAAAATAAAAGGATCAAGTCGAGGGCCACCCACAGGTGAGCTGCCGCATTGCAGGGTGCAACACAGCAGCTGCCACCTCTGGGTGGCCCTCCACTCGTTTCCGGTGGTGCCCCCATGCCCCGATCGCGAGCTGAAGTGTCCCCCCCATTTGCCCGATCACTGGTATGACGTTATTCCCCTCCCCATTAGTCCGATCGCGGGCAGGCGTTATTTCCACCCCAAGCAGCCCGCTGGTGGGCATCAGACATCCCTCCCCAAAGTCCAATATCCCTGGTGGACGTGAAGCCCGATCGTGGGCATAGCGTCAAACCCACCCCAAAGTCCAATATCCCTGGTGATCTGGTGGCCCCCACCCACCCCACGGAGCCCCCACCCCGTCCCCCGTCAGCGGCGGGCAGCAGCACCCACCCGCCTGCCGCCCTGCTGCCGCCAACTGACAGCTCGGTGGGGCTGCCGCCCACTGGTTCAGAACAAGAGCCAGTAGGCAGCCACTCACTCTAAGGCAGTCCAGATATGTGAATAGATTCATTCACGTATCTGGACTACCCTCTCTGATATGGGCGCACGCCGGCTGCTCTCAAGTTCAGTGAACATCTGGCTGCTGGACTGTCAGTCAGTGGGCAACAGGTGGGTGGAGTGATGCGCCCGCCCGGCTGGCGGGGGCGGGGTGGTGGGGCTCCGTGGAGTGGAGTGCGGTGGGGGGCCACTAGATCACCAGGGATATTGGACTTTGAAGTGGGTTTGACATTATGCCCTTGATCGAACCCGCGATCCACTGGACCACCAGGGATATTGGACTTTGGGGAGGAGATGTCTGATGCCCACGATCGGGCTGCTCGGGAGGGGTGGAAATAACGTTCTGCCCGAGTGGACTAATGGGGAATAGCGTCATGCCCATGATCGGGCTAATGGGAGGGGGGGGAATAACATCATGCCCATGATCAGGCTAATGGGGAGAACACTCGGTTATGCCCACTATCGGGCTGCAGGGGACGTCGCTCTCCGACGGCTGCTGCCTGGCAGGGCGCCAGGTGCAAGTCGTCGAGGTGCGGCACACCCACATGCAAATGGCATGCAAATGGGGCCGTAATTAGATGCAGATGGCCCCCCCCGTGCCTTGCATAAATTATGGCCCCATTTGCATGTCACCTTTTGAATATCGCAGGTTTGCACATGGCGCAATGGAACTTGCACCACCGCATCTGAATGCCCCACTCTGACCACTTGCGGTGGCACAAGTTCCACTGCGCCATGCACAGTGGCTGTGGCCAGGGGGCAATATTCAAAGAAGTTGCTCAATAGCACAACTCCGTTGAATATCGCCCTGGCTGCACCCCTTCGCAACTTTTTTGAGCAGCACACGGGCTTGCGCCACAGAATGGTGCAGTTTGAATATCTGGCCCCATGTCTGTAACCCTCCCAGGTCGTGCCTGAAAATAGGCAATTTTATTGTCTAGCGCACCTACCCGGTAAACAAAAACTAAATATTAATGAGATCTTTACAAATCTCCAAAATCCAAACTTTCATCCTCCCATAATATGGAATACCAGGGTAGACTGCCTGGCGTATGCAGACGACCTGGTATTGATTCACTTCTACTTTGGGACTCCAGAGAAAGCTAGAACACCTTTTTAGGCTATGTACAGAGCACAAATTAAAACTTAATATGTCTAAAACTAAGGTACTGATCTTTGGAATCCTTAGTAAAAAGGTTCGGCCTCTCTTGATTAACAAACATAGAAACATAGAATTTGATGGCAGATAAGGACCACTTGGCCCACCCAGTCTGCCCATTTCCCTACCTAATGGATAAGCTGCAGATCCTAGTTAACCAGCAGCCTTCTTCCTCCTACTCCCGTTCCCTAGAATTGCCTTACAGTATGTCTGTCCCATGCATTCTTGAATTCCTCCACTGTTTTTGACTCCACAGCCTCCTCAGGAAGGCCGTTCCATGCATCCACAACCCTCTCCATGAAAAAATACTTCCTCACATTACCTCTGAGTCATCCCCTCTCTATCTTCAAATTGTGCCCCCTTGTTCTTACACATCTCTTTTTCTGAAAGATGCTACCCTCTTGGACTTTGTTGATTCCCTTGAGGTACTTAAAAGTTTCTATCATGTCCCCCCTCTCCCTCCTTACCTCGAGGGTATACATGTTAAGCTCCTTTAGTCTCTCTTCATATGTCTTCTAGTGCAGACCCTACACCATTTTAGTTGCCCTCCTCTGGATAGCCTCCATCCTGCCTATGTCCATGTGGAGTTGAAGTCTCCAGAACCGCATGCAGTACTCCAGATAGGGTCTCACCAGCTGTCTGTACAGAGGGATAACTACTTCCTGTTTTCTACTGGTGATGCCTCTCCCTATGCATCCCAGTATCCCCCAGCCCTCCTTACTGCCTTCTCACATTACTTGCCCACCTTTAGGTCATCTGATATGACTACTCCCAGGTCCCTCTCCATTTTTGTTGTTGCTAGTATCTCACCCTCATTGTGTACTCTTCCCCTGGGTTTTTGTTTCCCAGGTGCATTACTTTGCACTTCTTTGCATTGAATCTAAGCTGCCATACATTTGACCATTCCTCCAACCTTGCCAAGTCTCCTCTTATCCTTTCCACCCCACCTTGTGTGTCAACCCTGTTGCAGATCTTTGTGACATCTGAAAAGAGACATACTTTTCCTTCCAGTCCCTCTGCAATGTCACTTATAAAGACATTGAAGAGGACCGGTCCTAATACTGAACCCTGCGGTAGCCCGCTAGTAACCTCCCTTTCTTCAGAGTGGACTCCATTTACTATTACCCTCTGTGTCCTATTGTCCAGCCAATTCTTTACCATGGCTACCATCTTGGAACCCACTCCAAGGCTGGCTAACTTGTATACTAATCTTTTGTGTGGGATTGTGTCAAATGCCTTGCTAAAGTCTAGGTAGGCCATGTCCACAGCCCCTCCCTGATCTACTACTTTGGTCACCCAGTCAAATAAATCTGTTAGACTCATCTGGCATGACCTTCCCACTGTGAATCCATGCTGTCTTGGGTTCTGTGCCCCACTGGCCTCTAGGTACTCAACAGTTTTTCCTTGAGAAGTGATTCCATCATTTTCCCTATCACTGAGGTCAAACTAACAGGTCCGTAGTTTCCTGCCTCTGCCCTGCTGCTCCCACTTTTGTGAAGTGGAATAACATCTGCCCTCCCCCAGTCCTCCAGTTCCACCCCATCCTTCCATGATTTGTTAAAGAGGGTAGTCAGTGGTGTCACTAGTTCTACCCTTAGTTCTTATAGAATTCTGGGATGAATCCCATCAGGCCCCATTGCTTTGTCCACCTTCAGTTTTAAGAGTTCTTTCAGAACTCTTTCTTCTGTGAATGGACTAGTATCGACCCCCGCCCATCTGGAGTGTTTCTATTGTTTGGTTTAGGTACCCCCTTCATTTGTGAATACTGAGCAAAAATATTTGTTTAGTATATCTGCCTTTTCACAGTCACCCTCTGCCCACCTCCCCTCACCTTTATTAAGCCTCACTATCCCTCCCTTGATATTCCTTCACTCCCTGATGTACCTATAAAAGGTTGTATCCCCCTTCATAACAGAGTCGACTATCTTTTCCTCGGTTTGGGCCTTTGCTGTTCTGACTGTCTTCCCTGCTTCCTTCTGCTTTAACTAATACAGTTCTCTGTCCTGCTCCTTCTGTGATTCCTTGTACTTCCTGAATGCTGTCTTTTCCTCCCTAACCTTCCCTGCCACCTCCTTTGAGAATCATAGTGTTTTTTTACATTGTTTTGTTTTATTTGCTTCACACAGAGGCTTTTTGCCTCTGTCATGGCAGTTTTGATTATTCCCCATTGTTCTTCCACCCCTCCTTCCTGCCTGTTTGCTAGTGCATTTCTTTGGCAGTCACTCATTCTGGCAAAGTCAGCCCTCCTAAAGTCCAGGACCGTTGCCTTTGTATGGCTTGACTGTAACAAAGAAAAGGTAGAACAGGTTACATATTATGATTATTTGGGGGGTTAGGTTTTCAGAGACTCTCAGCTGGAGAAATCCTATAAATGTTACATGTAACAAAACAAAGATGTCCTTTAATGCATTTAGAATATTTAATACAAAAATGGGACGTACCTCTGTCAAAGGCATCTTACAGGTACTGGAGGCAAAAATTAAATCTAGCTTACTATATGCTGTAGAAAAATGGGGTCTCTCAGATTCACACAAATTGGAAATTATATTGAATAAAATAGATACATTCTCATGGTCCCACAGTCGGTTCCAGCAGCTATTTTAAATTTAGAAATGGGACAATATTTACTGCTTACATTAATTGTTGAAAGACAAATACTTGCAGTTTTAAAACAATTTTTCTTAAATGAAGAGAGATTACCCAGACAGTGCCTGGAGGAAGACATTATTCTTCCTTGGGCTCTGCTTCACCTACAATTAAAATAATTAAACAATTCCTCTTCCCTTATGACTTAGGACATACCCTGTGGGACATCTTTCGGCGCCCCGGGAGGAAATTGTATCTTTGGTTGAAGATAGACTTTGGGATATAGATAAGGCAAACATATTTGAGAAACTTAGGAACTTCAAATTATTCAGATGGTATAAACAAATTAAATTAGCACATGGGTTGGAATCATATTTATTAAAACTCTCAGATCCCAGGGAAAGGAGGTTACTCACAAAATTCAGATTAGAAATATATAAAGCAGTAGTTGGCGCGGTGGCACAGAGGGCTGAGGCGTTGGACGTCTCACCTCGAGGCACACCAGCGACCTGGGTTCAGGAGCGAGCCTGGGGTGTCGGAGGTCAGCATGGGGGGGTGGGCTGAGCTGGATGGAGCAGCTGTCAAGGCAGCGTTCCTCTCCAGGGAGGTGGGGAGGCATCCTTCACTCACGGCTACCCCCTGGTGGAGGCCGAGGGGTTGCACAAGCAATTGGGCTGGGGTTAGGCCAAATGGGGTGGGCAGGAGGAGGGCCGTTGCCGGGGCTGTAAGGCGCATGCATGCCTCCAGACACATGCGTCCTTCTCCTGGGGCTCTCAGGTAACTGGGGAGAAAAATGGAAAAAGACAACCAACGGCAGGATGGCAACCAGCTCTTCACAGGCACCACTCCCGAACCGGGTGTAAGGTAAGCCTTGGTAATTCTGGGGGACGGAGCTGGGGGAGTCGGTCAGATGGGGGCCACATGGTGCAAGGAGAAACAGGGAAGTGATAAAAAAGAAATATATAATGCAAACTGTGTCCACTTTAGGCAGAAGAGACAAAACAACTCCCCATTCTGTAAATATGATAGATCATTTTGATTTGCCCCTCTACAGACATCAACATGCTAAATGGTTGAGTGACATCATGGCTGGGCTCGACCTCCCTCTGGACATAATGTTAATATATTTATATATATTTATTTTATATTACATAGATATATTTTTTTGAATTCAAATGATACTTATGTCTTAGAGAAAGTTGCATCTTCTTACAAACAGCCCACTTAAATGTGAAAAACTATGTAAGTGCTGCATTATTTTATAGTATTGTACTAATTGTTCAAATGCCATGTTTATAGTTTTATAAGTGTTATCTGAACTGAATTTATATACATGCTTCTATTTTATATTGTAATGGCCTTGTGCTGATCAGTAAAACATTTCTGAACTTGAACAAAACCTAAATAAATCACACCTAATGTATTGGGACCTTGTTATGTGTGTGTTTAGTTATTTAAACATTTAGTAGCAGGAAAGGCCGCTGAGCGAGGCTCGATTCCAGGTGTGACCAAGGGGGTGGGGGGGCAGTGGAAATACAAACAATAAATGTAGAGGATTAGTTGACAGAACAATAGCAGCTAATTACAATCAATATAATACAGCAGTGAGAGCAAAATAAACATGACATGACAAATATCTAGAGGTGAACAATACAACAGTAAGTGCTCTACATAATGAATCTTTAATAAGTGCTAGGGAGGGCTGTAGGAAGGTAAAGTCAGTAGAGGTAGTGGGTTTAGCTCAGTTGTGTGGCACGGCATAAGGGTGGAGGAAGGAGACGTAGCTATTACTTGCAGTTAGAGTGAGAGGGTGAGTTTCTGATAGTAGGGGTACATTTGTTCCACAAGTAGGGAAGCCGGTAGGAGAAAGCAGCTTTGCCCGCTGCGGAAGAGGGTCAGGGCAGGGTGAAGGATCTTTCATTTCTGTGCCTGAGTTCATAGAGGGATAGGGAGTCTGAGAATAGACAGTCCTCAAGATATGAGGGGAGCAAGTTAAACCAGTACTTAGATATAAGGTTGGGGGGGGTGTATATAGTGCCTGTGAGATAAGGGGCTTAGTCCGAGGAGAAAGTAAAGATTGCAGTGGTGGGTGTGTAGGGGAGAGTTTGTAGCGAAGCGTTAAAATGAGTTTAGAAGGGTATCCAGCCTGGCAAGGGAGGTTACAGGGGCAGAGCTGTAAACCATGTCCACATCATCTAGTATGGGGAGGATCATTTTAGAGACATTTTCACATCTGGCAGGTAATGGGAGAGAGTCCCTGTTCCGGTATAGCATGCCGAGTTTGGGGCGCAGCTTGGAGATGATAGATTCAATGTGAGCTGAAAAAAGACAGATGGGGTTCCAGCCAAACACTCGGGTACTTGTATCTGGTGACTTGGTCAAGTGGGGAGTCATTGAGAGAGGTGATGGGGGGAGGGGTTAGTACAGCTAAGTTTCTGGGCAGAGCAGAAAAAACATGGAAACAGTTTTGGTGGTGTTTAGTTTCAGTTGGTTTTGGCTGAACCAGCGCTGAATGTTGTCAAAGTCGCTTTGTAGGGTAGCTTGTAATTCAAAGGATGGTATCGTCTGCATACATGTGTGTTGATGAACTGGTGCAGTAGGAGGGAAGGTCATTAATGAAGAGGATGGGACTGAGAACAGATCCTTGAGGGATGCCTACCAGAATAGGGAGGAGGGGATGTGGTATCTGCGATTCTAACAGATTGAAATCTGGTGGACAGATAAGACTGAAACCATCTTACAATGATAGGGCAAGTCCAGCTGCCTCAAGCTTTTGCAGGAGAAGAGGGTGGGATACGGAGTCAAATGCCTTGGCTAAATCAATAAATACTGCTGCTGTAAGGAAGCCTTGGTCAGAGGCAGTTTGGATATGGTTGATGGCAAGCAGGAGGGAGGAAATTGTGGAATAGTGTTTCCTGAAGCCAGACTGATAGGGTGAAAGGATGTCGTTTGTTGCAAGGTAGTCAGCTAGTCAGGTGTGGGCCAAGGATTCTTGTAATTTGGCTAAGTCTGGGAGGGGCAAAATGGGCCTATAATTGTCTGGCAAGGAGGGGTCACCGCCTTTGTGAAGGGGAATTATGCAGGCCAATTTCCAAGTTAGCTGGACTGTTCCTGTAGAAAATGAAAGGTTAAGGAGATGTGTAAGGGACTTGGCAATCACAGGAGCTGAGAACTGCCGGAGCTTGGGGTGAATCTCATCCAGGCTGGTCTTTGCAGGGTTAAGCGAGTGTAGAGCTTTGTGAACCTAGTGTTCAGTAGGAGGGGTGAACTTGAAGTCATTGCTAAGGGGAGGTGGTGGGACTGGGGAGGGGGGGAGCCATGTGGTATGGCACAGGAAGTGAAAAACTGGTAAAGGATTTCAGAGGTGCAAGTCGGATCAGTGACTGGTTGGCCATTAAGTCTGAAGGTGAGGGTGCAGGGCTGGGTTGGTGGGTCAAGGGGTGTGTGCACAACTTTCCAGAATTGAGGGGGCTTAACATGTGAGAATTGTGACCTAAAGTAGTCTGCCTTTGCTTTTCTTATGGTCTTGGTGCAGGTATTATGGAGGGTGTTAAAAGCTTGCCTGCTCTGAGGGTTGGGGTTGGATTTAAAATATGACCAAGCCTTGTCTCTTGCATTTGGTGATGATGGGCACAGTGATCCAGGGGTGGTGCTGCTTCTTGACTCTGGACTTTTTCAGAGGGGCATGGACATCCCAGATATTTGTAAAGGTGTGTAGGAATCTAAAGAGAGCCATGTCAATATCAGGGGCTGAGTAGACAGGTTGCCAATTGGCTTGGTATAGACTGGTTAGGAGGGTGTTGGTGTCCAACGTGTTTGGAGGGCGAGTGTTGATGTACTTGGGGGCAGATTTGGCCAGTTGTGTTTTCCTGATGCAGTAATACAGTGGTCGCTTAGTGCATTACAGAGGACACCAGAGGAGGTTATTCTGTGAGGGTGGGAGGTAAGGATCCAGTCTAATAAAGAATGGTTTTGGGAATGGGGTTTGTAGTGGGTGGGTTCATTGATCAATTGAGTGAGATTAAGGGCCTCAATTTTGGAGGTGTGAGCTTTTGAGGAGGGGGCTAGCCAGTCCAAGTTGAAATTGTCTACAAGGACCAGTTCCCCTCTGGATGCTAGGTTGGGCAGGGTGGTGATGAGGGAAAGCACACCTAGGAAAAGTGGGAATGAGGCAGAAAGGAAGAGTTGAACCATTAGGAGTTCATGGGAGCTGAGGCGAGCTTCTTGGTGAGTAACTGAGCTCACAAGTGGCTGTTTTGTGTAGATAGTAACACCACCAGCTCTTTTACCATGGTCCTGCCTGTGTAGAGTGTAGTTTGGGAGAGTGAGGGAGGAGTCTCGGGTTTTAGCAGAGAACCAGGTTTCTGTTGGGCATAGTATACCCGGAGCTTGCTCAGCTATCCAGCAAGTTAGTAGGTCAGTCTTGGGCAGGAGACTTCTGATGTTGATATGGGTGACTGATAGGCCTTTGTGTGAGCCGAGAGGAGTGGGTACAGCTGTGGGACCAGGGTTGCATTCGACGTCCCCCAAGAGGAGGAGGAGGGTGAGGAGAAGGAATGAATAGGCTGCAGCGTGCCTATATCTCAAAGTGCGAAACTCAATGTTGGGAGCAGGTCTGGCAGCCCTGATTAGGGAAGCAAAGGTTACCATCTGCAGTGATAAGATGCTGGGAGAGAAATGGGGGGAAGGGGGACAGACAGGTATATGATGCGGAGAGGGGGAGGAGGAAGTAGCAAGTCTCGAGGGGAAGGTGCAGGGTATTATGAGGTAGGCAGTTGTAGAGACAGTGGAGCTAGGGTGAGTGCAGGAAGGGAAGGAGAGAGTGGGGAGGAAAATGAGGAGGAGAGGGTATGGGTGTACATAGGTCTGGGAAGTGAGGTTATGGGTTGGGAGAGAGGGGTTACTGGGGTTTTATCCCAGAGATTTCAAGTGGGCTTGCAGAGAATTAGGGTAGGGAGATCAAGATCACTATATATATATATATATATGTATATATATATATATATTTGCTTGCAAAAAACAACAGGGGAGCTAGGGAGAGGGGGAGAAAGAGCTGTGAACAGATTCTGAAGTTTAGGGGGTTAAGTGGCCGGTGTCAGCCTCCACGCTTCTATCCTGCAACAGGGCAGAAGGTATAACAGATGCAGAAGTATAAAGGACAGACTAGCGTAACAGTAAGGCAGAAGTGTAGAAGGTTAGGGGTTCAAAGCTGCCTTGAATCAGGTGGAAAACAAGGAAAGAAAGAAGGAAACAGGAGGATAACACTAGGGGCAGAGGAACAAAGTAGGGTAGTTGGAGAGATAAAACAGCTAGGGAATTAGGTAGCAATTAGTACTCACTAGTGACTCCTAGTGGCCAATGAGGATAACTTGCTAAAGGGAATATGGGCACTAAGAAAACTCAAGACAGGTCACATGACAGTGTCACATGACCACTAGCCCCAATAAATGTAGGGACGGCCCAGGGTAGGTGGGGCTAACACAGTTCACACTGCAAGCTCCCCCAAGGAGAGTTTTTTTTTTCAGGCAAATACCTACTGTTCAGAGCTCTGCTGCTGCATAATCGAGTGTGACGCCTGGTTAAAGGGAAGGTGCATGCATGTATGTATGTATGTATCATGTCGGACTTGTTCTGACAATGTATCTGACTCTGCAATTCTGCCTCTGTTACTCTGTAATTAATTCTAGGTCACCCCTGAAAAAGGGACAGCTATGTCTCAGTGGGTCTACCCATTTAACAAAATTAATAAATTATCATTTTTTTATACTTGTAAGCTAATGAGTACCCCTGCCCATTTTAATTCGAGACAAGATCATAACTACAAATACAATACAAAGTAAACAATGAAGAATAGATACATTATACGTTACTGAAAACGTGTACAAATACTCAGTTGGAGAAGCCATTGTTTTCACCGGACTTTAAACAAGATCAAGGTGGGACAGCTAACAAGTTCTTTTATGAACAGATTATAAAATTGGGGGGCCCTGTACAAAAGTTATCTTTTGAGTGGAAGATTTTTTTTTAATGGAATATTATAAAGCCTTGTATTCCAGAATCTTATCCCATGGCAGTTCTATGAAGACTGAAAACATTTCTGCGACACTATACCAAGATGTAGTTTACATTGGCCTTCAAGAGGGAGAAACCAACATTTGATTACAAAAAGTAATGATGTGTGGATCTAGGAAGCTTAGTTATAAACCTAAAAATGCTATTGTATAAAACCCAAAGTTTAGATATAGTGCCATTGGCTGCTTCATAAATTGGCAGCCCGTAGTTGAGAACTGAAAGTAAAAGGCTGGGAGTTAGCAATTTACAAGACTCTGGAATAAGAAAATACTTAACCATAAACAACAGATCTGCTATCAAGAACTACTCCCAAATACTTGAAATTATCAAGATGTTTAATGACATGGCTGTTGAAGCTAAAATGTGTTTGGTTTTGTATTCAATCTCAACTTGGCCACCCATAGTCTTGTAGGGTGAAGCTTATTTTGGACAGTAATCTTGGACTCAAACTATGATATACCCCCAATCCTAAAATAAGAGTGTGAAGACTTATAGTATACTGCTACATTGAATGTATCATCTGTACCTGTATGTGATCTCTTGCACGAGATAATTATATAATATTGTTTTAATGTAAACGCAATAAAATATAATTTCAAAAAAAGATGTTTAATGACATCATCATTTAAATCCACAATCTGAGTTTCTTTCCATCTTTGAATCAGAAAGTGCCATCAGTTTGTTTTTTAGAATTCGAAACCATCTTATGTGTCTGAAGTCAATGCTAAAACACATTAAAATAATTTTAGATCTTGTTAACTGTTACTCTTGCATTTAAATTGGAGCAAAAGACAAGGATAACAGGAGGGGTCCCAGGACTGAACCCTGGGGAACCCCACATTTAATGGAAAGAGAATTGGATTGAAAGCCATGTATTGACACTTTTTGTAACATGTCTGTGGAGCAGCACAGGAGCAGATTGGCAGAAAGCCGTCACCTGACCATGGATTAATTTTTAAGTAATCCATGGTTGGTGATCGTGATGGCAGTACCATTTTCAACCGCAGCACCACAGTGAGAGAGAGAGCAGCCAAGTGTACAGCAGCAGGGGTATGAGCCTGAGTACCAGAAAGACCGTGACCTGTGGAGACTGACAGGACAATATACTGTCAATTTTGCGATCTGTAGCATGCTGTCCATTGGTGAGTGTGTCAACCATCAGTATGGCAAATGCAGTGCCTGGAACCACCTTTCTCCCGGTAAGCGGGTGAAAGATGACAGCAGCACTGCCATGCAAGCAGAGACTGCACTATGCACCTGGCACATACCACTGACTGCAACCAAATTAGACAACCTGGAGTGCAGAAAAATAAACCAAACACCCCCAGAAATATGATGTGGGCACTGAATGTCTTCACAGACTGGCTACAGTCCACAGGGCAAGATGTGGATTTGCGGACCATCCCAACTGCCAACCTAGCCCACATGCTGCAGCAGTTCTACAGGTCAGTGCAAACCACAGATGGGAAACATTATAGTGCAAGCTCCTTCATCAGACTTCGTGCTGGTCTGAATAGGCACCTCAATAGTGCTGAACTAAACTGCAACATGAATATTGCCACGGACCCAGCTTTCAGAGTCACAAATAACGTTTTTGTAGCAGTTGTGAAGGAGTATTGGCGAGGAGGGCAGGACGTGGCAGCACATCACCCCTGCATCACGGATGCCTATCTTTGGTGAATTAGAACATACAGTATGCTAAGCTAAGCCCACAGTCTGCTTACAGCTTAGTTTGCAGACTGTGGTTTGAACTGCAGCTCAGCCTCGCACGCTGTGGACGAGGAGGGCTGAGTAAACTAAACCAGCAGTCATTCAAACTGGATACTGACAACCAGGGCAAGGAATACATTTGCCTAGCTTTTAATGAGTCCACAAAAAATCACATCCAGCTGAACGAGGCTAACAAAGGTGCACTCAGGGGCATCGCATTTGCCCAGTCCCAGAATCCACATTGCCCAGTAGCACTCTTCAAAAGCTATAGATCACGCTGTCCACCATATGCTCCTGTATTTTATCTGCACCCCAAAAGGATACCACAGTTCATCCTTGACAAACAGCAGTTGTGGTATGGCAACCAGCCGATAGGCTTCATGTCAATTACCTCGACGACATGATGACCCAGATATCCACCGATGTGGGTCTCAGCCAGTGGTACATTAATCATTGCATCCACAACATGGCAGTGCATCTGCTGTCTGAGGCCGGTCTTGCATCCCGTAAGATAATGTCGGTCATGGGCCATAGGTGTGAGACCAGCCTGAAACTTTACTGGTCGCCAACCACAAGAGACTGGGAAAAGTGGTGAGGTATTCTGTCCAGTAGGAGCACACCTGAAGCAACAGTGAGCAGAGTTCCCCCCGAAGAAAAACCCTCAGTAGACAACGCTGCACCAACACAACACCCTCTGGCAGTACAGAAGTCCTCTAGCCAGCACCCGGACACATTATAACACTCGGAGCAGGATGCAGTGAACCAGTAACCCACAGCAGCAGCAGCTCCAGTCCCTTCCACCTCCACCACTTCAACATTCACAGCCTAGTTTCAACTATTACTTGAGTGACCAGCAGAGGCCTCCCCTGTAACCCCCCACATCCCAGAGAGCGAGATGTCAGCCTGGTCACACACAGAGTTGATGTGGCATTCCATTTGCTCCGTGTTCTGCACAGATAAGTTCTCTGTAGTTCAATGTATCTTCAGAACAGATCAGTTCTCCCTAGTTCAATGCTGCTGTTAAATGATACTGTGGTTAATGTTGCAAGTTACATGTCGAAGAAGCAAAATATTTCATCCCCAGTTCACACTGTGTCTGCGAGCTGCACCCTGTGGCACTGACTGTATCCTGGAAGAGACTTTTGTTAATGTATCCCTAGTGAAAATATGCCATGGTTAATATTACAAAGTTAAATGTTGAAAAAGTGAAATATTGTCTGCAAGCCGCACCCTGTGGTGCTGTCGCACTAACTGTATCTCGGGACAGAGTTTTGTTTACTCCTTGCAGCGCTTTTTGGACACTCACCTCCTCACTTTGTCCTGCTGCTTCTGTGCAAGTGGAGGTAGCGTTTGTAGAGACACGGTCCACCGTGTGTCTGCCAGCCTGTCCCCGAGAAGTTGTCATCCCCAGTTTAAAACCTGTGTTTTGCAAGCCACACCGTGTGGCACTGATGATATTTTTTTAATTTATTTATGACTTTGTTAACCCGGCAGGTGCACTGATCCCAGGGACCATTTTCAGGCACGACCTGGGCCACGTAAGGTGGCACAGAGTAGAAACATCAGAATAACAAAGAACTAACAAGAGCAGGTAATACATAGTAAAAGGTTATGGTTGTTACATTTGGTAATACATGGTGGCAGCAGTTGAGGGTCAACAAATAAAGCAAAGTAAGGCTCATGGTGCTACGGTTTCAGTAAATAAGAGAACCTATGTGGCCCTACCCCTGCAACCTATGGGGGTAGTCCTTAAAGCAGTGGCAGGTGGATGCCAACAGGAGTCAGTCTTTGAGGCGAATCTTGAGCTGGCGGTGAGTGTTTATGGTGTGCAGTTCAGTGGGCAGCTTGTTCCATAGTGTGGGGGCTACTACAGACAGGGCTCTAGTGCCCATATTCGTGGCTAGCCTAGGGATTTTCGGGGTGGGGATACTGGAGGAGCGTAGGAAGCGGTGTGAGGTTTGGACGGTGAAAAGGGGAGCAAGAAGGGATTTCTGGTCAATACGGATGGCAGAATCAATAAAACTGTACAGTGCAAGGTCAAAGTGGGCTTATAGTGAGAGCCACCCCAGTGTAGTGTAGAGTATACAGTGATGTGTGGAGAAAGGGGCCAGCAGGGAAAAGTGGCAGGCACTGTTGTATGCTACTGATAGTTTTGCCATGGTGGATGCAAATCCTGGAGTAGATGGGAGAGCAGTAGTCCAGGATAGGTAGCAGGTTTCCCTGGATG
The DNA here is from genome assembly GCA_016271365.2 of Neoceratodus forsteri. Lineage (NCBI taxonomy): Eukaryota > Metazoa > Chordata > Ceratodontiformes > Ceratodontidae > Neoceratodus > Neoceratodus forsteri. The sequence goes on along the minus strand of CM028135.1, from coordinate 1,100,597,986 downwards.
ATGGCATGGCGGGCCTCAGGGGTGTAGGCAGCCCCTAGTTTTGGGTGAAATCTTAGAACCAGGGAGTTTATGTGCTCTGTAAAAGAAAGGGAAGGGTCAAGCATAACTCCTAGATATTTTAAATGTTTGATGTCCTCTAGGGCATGGCCATCAGGGGACGTGATGATTAGGGGTGGGTTAGATTTGCATTTCATTAGGAAGGGCTTAGGTCTGAACAACATTTTTTTTTTTTAGCATTGACCAGAAGGAGGTTGTCAGAGAACTAGTTGTGGGCTGCGGTGCAGTTTTGTGAGAGGGCTGCAGAGATGAGGGTAGGAGACTTTCTGCTGGAGAAGAGCACAACGTCATTGGCGTAAAGGATTGAGTGACAGTTGAGACTATCCACTGGAAGGGAGTTAATCAATAAGGAGAAATGGAGGGGTTCCAGGATAGAGCCTAGGGGGACCCCAGTAGAGACAGGTAGGGTGGGCAAGTGGGCCGTGCCAATGCACACAAACTGGGAGCGCCCTGTAAGGTAGTTTCTGAACCAGGTGGTGACCTCTGGAGAGCAGCCAAGGTGATGCAATTTGGAGAGGTGGAGCAAGTGATTGGACCAGGTTGAAGGCTTTGGAGAGGTCAATGAAGACTGTGCCAGTTGCATTTCCACGGTCCATGTTTGTGAGGATGTGGTCAGTTAGGAGTGAAAGGGCAGTGGTGGTGGAGTGATTCTTGTGGAAGCCATGTTGTTGGCTACATAGTAGGTCATATTTACCTATGTAGTCAGCAAGTTGGTGGTGGACGGCTTTTTCCAGTAGTTTGCTTAGGCGAGGAAGGATGGAGATCAGGTGATAGTTGTCTGTGGATTGTGGGTCCCTGGCTTTATGAATGGGAATGACCTTTGCGGTTTTCCATGTATTGGGCATGGAGGAAGTAGTCAGGGCAAGGTTGAAAATGAGCGTTAGGGGGGTGACAATGGCTGGGGAGATAAGTCTAAGGAAGACGGGATAATCCGTCTGCTCCAGGGGAGCCATGGTTTGGGAGGCTCTGTAGGAGTTTAGCTATGTCAGCTAAGCAGGGAGAAGGGGTACCGGAAGTGGAAATCACAGCTGAGAGAGTGAGGGAAGCCCTCAGCTCCCTTAAGATGGAGAAAGCACCGGGGCCGGATAAATTACATCCCAGAGTGCTGAAGGAACTTGCAGATACCCTGGCAAAACCCCTGGCAGAGCTTTTCACCATCTCTCTGAGGACAGGGTGGGTGCCCCAAGACTGGAAGGTGGCGCATATAGTGCCTATCCACAAGGGGGGATCAAGGGAGGTGGCAGGGAACTACAGGCCTGTCAGCCTGACCTCAGTGGTGGGCAAGGTGATGGAGGGCATTGTCAAGGAGAGGCTAGGGGGGGACCTGGATAAGTCAGGGTGCCTGGACGATAGACAGCATGGATTCATCCCGGGGAAATCGTGTCAGACAAATCTGGTGGAGTTCTATGACTGGGTGACAAGTGCCTTGGACCTGGGTAGACCAGTGGATGTCCTCTTTCTGGACTTCAGCAAGGCATTTGACTCTGTTCCTCACGTGGGCCTGTTGGATAAGCTGGGAGAAATGGGGGTGGGGAACCAGATGATCAGATGGATAGGCAATTGGCTCCAGGACCGGACCCAGAGGGTCGTAGTTGGTGGGATAGTCTCATCCCCAAGGAGGGTCATTAGTGGGGTCCCACAGGATCATTCCTGGGCCCTTATGTTCACAGCCTACGTATCTGACATAAGGACAGGAATCAGGAGTGAGATGAGTCTCTTTGCAGATTACTGAAACTGGGGGCGGTGGTGGATGGGGAGGAGGAGGGTGGCCTGCAGGGGACCTGGAGGCTCTGGAAAGATGGTCTAGAAAGTGGAAGCTGAGATTCAATGCAGGAAATGCAAGGTACTCCACCTGGGGCAGAGACAGGTCAAGTGTACACCCTGGGGGAATGCTACAAGTCTCGATGGCTGACAGGGACCTGGGGGTGGTGGTGGATGTCAAGATGAACAACTCGGAGACTTGTGGGAGGGCAGCAGCCAAGGCCAACAGGATGCTGGGATGCATCAGCTGGGGGATCACCTCCAGAAGGAGGGAAGTGATACTCCTCTGTATAACTGCTTGGTGAGGCCACACCTTGAGTACCTGCGTGCAGTTTTGGAAGCCACACTTAAGCGGGACATTAACCTCCTGGAGAGGGTCAGAGGAGGGCAACCAAAATAATTTGGAGCTTGGGGTCAGGACCTATGAGGAGAGGCTCGAAAGAGCTAAATAAGTACACATTGGAAGAGAGAGAAGGACCGGGGGACATGATAGAGGTCTTAGGTACATGAAGAGGGTAAATAGGGAGGAACAGTCGGGGTGCTTCAAAGGAAGGAGGAAGGGGCCACTAGAGGGCATGGCTGGAAGCTGGAGGGGGGAAGATTCAGGGGAGAAAGGAGGAGGTGCTACTTCACTGAGAGGGTGGTGGAGCCATGGAATGCACTGCCTAGGGGGCTGGTGGAGGCAGAGACAGTGGAGGGGGTTCAAGAGGGGGTGGGACAGGTACAGGGGAAGGGATCTGGAAGCAAAATCCAATGCAGCAAGAATATCCGGAACTGGGAAGGGAGAAGCCAGAGAAGGCGAGGGGGACAGCAAGGTCAGCACCCAGGTTGGGGACTGACCAAACGAGTAGACACGAAAGACCGTTAGGCCTATTCTGCTGGCATTTTAGTATGTTAGTATGTTAGTATGTCAGTGTGTGAGAGTATTTTGAAGAAAAAGAGGGGAGGTGGAGGTTGAAAGGTAGGCCCAGAGGGTGATGTCATAGGGGCATACAGGGGGACAGGTTTTTTTGCAGGTCATTTGGGAGTTTGCTCAGGTACATAGTGAGGTTGAAGAATTTGTCATTGAGGGCCTTGGCCACTTCTTGGGGATCGGTAATGAGGCCAGCAGTAGTGTGTAGCTGTGGGACAGGCTTACTGGAGGGGGGTTTAGTAGCGAGCCAATGGATGCCCAGAATTGTTTAGAGTTTAAAGTTAGTTTGCTGGAGATTGCGAAACTGCGTCTGTTTGAGAGCTTTGGCCAGGTGTTTGCAAAGGTTCCTCCGATGCCCATAATCATCCCATAGAGTAGGGGATGGGGATGCTTTATAGGTTGACCAGGCATGGTCCCTGTCTTTCATGAGGGTAAGGTTGGCTTTCATGACCCATCGCAAGTAGCCACCCCTCACCCTTCTGGTGGTGACTGGAAAATGCATGTCCTGTTGAGTCAGGAGAGCTTGAGTGAGCATGGATGCTGCCTGGGTCGCATTTGATTCTGAGAAAACGGCAGACCATTCCAGTGTCTGTGCCTCAGAGAGAAGGACAGGGGTGTTTGGGCTTCCGAAATTATGGAAAGACGTATTTGGGTGGGGGCTGTTTAAGTTTGGATGACCAGAGAAGGTACGTAGGGGAGTGATTGCTAATGGAATCGGCCATGGTACCAGCGTGCAGGACACAGTCCTCCTGGTTAGTTACAGTCTAATCCAGGAGTGTCTGTATGCCCTTGCAAGGGTTCTGCCTTGTGAGAAGGTTAATAGACATCAAAAGACTGTCCCACCACACACTTGTTTAATCATCCCAGTGCATCTCGATCATTGTATATCTCGTTGCGTAAGTGTCGGTACCCTGTATAGAGACAGTAATCAATCGCTACTGTTGTACATTCAGTGTGCTTACTTTCTTGTCCTGTGTATTATGTTTAGAGGAGTTTTATTTATTAAGTTATCAGATACACCTTTGAGTCAAGACTCTTTTACAAAGGTTCCCTGTTGATAAACAAAACAACAAAGAGAGAATACACAGATTGAAAACAAAATCAATTGACACTTATACGCAGCCAGTAGGCTTTGTCAGTTAGAGAGCTTAGCAAAGAAGAAGGCCACTTACAGGAGCAATGTACAATAGAATTTCTGGGTGGTAACAGTCTGAACGGGGATGGCTAGGCCAGGAGGGAAGAGGTGAGAGAAACTGGAGGGGGGGGGCCTAAGCAATTGAGCAGGGTGAGGGGTGAGTGGAGGAGTGGGGAAGAGTTAGGGGGAACGCAGGAGGGTGTAGGGAAGCTGCCAGCTAGGAATAGCAGTCACATGAGGCACATGCGATGAGGTGTTGATGGAGTCTGAGCTTAAAGGTACCCAGCGTTGTTTTTCAGGATGAGGTCTGGAATTTGAAAGAGCATTCTCCTTGGGCAGTCCTGCAACGTGGAATGGTGAAGGTAAGGTTATTTGAGCTCCTGGTTTGTCACGGACCGCTATGAGGAGCCAGCAGGGCCTGAGCTCCTGGGGGTAGGAGTTTCAAGGTTAGCTTTTTTAGCTAGGATGCAGGTTTGATATTTAATTCTGCCAGATAATTGGAGCCAGTTTGATTGTTCTTAGCTATCACAGGTGTGAGCAAGGCGGCTGGATGATGTCAGGAGGCGACATGCTTTGTTTAGTGCTGTGGTGATACGTCTGAGGGCAGTGTCAGTGGCAGATCCATAGATCACAATCTCATAATCTATAATTGAGATTACGGAGCTCTGTATGGCAGTACTTAGGGCTTCATCTGTGAGGCAGTGCCTATGTCTATAGAGCAAGCCTATGCGGGTATTCACTGTTTTTGCTATGTAGTCGATGTGTTCTGAGTAGCCAAGCACTGAGTCAAGGATCACCCCCAGGTATTTAAATAGGTTAACTTGTTCGAGGGTTACCCCTTCACTGTTTGAGATAGGGAGAGCACTGTTTTTATATTTGCTGTGGGTACCACGAAACAGCATTGATTTAGTTTTTTTGTAGTTAAGAATGAGTCTATTGGATTTAAACCATGACTCTACATCAGAGAAACGTTCTTGTAGCTGTGTCTGAAGAAAGGAAGGATCTGAGTGAGAGGTAAAGAAGACTGCGTCGTCAGCATAGAGTGGGATTTTATCAGGACAGGATGTGGGTAGACTGTTTAGAAAAATACTTAAAAGCATGGGACGTAAGATGGAACCTTGAGGGACACCTGAGCGGACCAATAGAGGGGTTGAGAGGGATTCACCAATTTTAACCTGTTGGGTTCGATCACTGAGGTAACTTTGAAACCATCGAGTGGTATTAGGTGAGAGTCCTATAAGAGATAGTTGTTGAAGCAGTAGTGAATGCTTAATGGTATCAAACGCCTTAGTCAGGTTGATGAAGGTGGTGCCGACAAGATGCCCTTGGTCCAAGGCGTTGTGGATATAGGAGGTAAATTCTAGGAGAGCCGTGGTTGTGCTGTGCCCCTTGCGAAAGTTGTGTTCTCTACAAAGCAGGCTGTGTCTTGTAAGGTATTCCACCAATTGGTTGGCAACTATTCTCTCGAGCACTTTTGGGGGGGAGGGGAGAGAATGGATATTGGCCTATAATTGCTAGTAACAGTTTTATCACCACTTTTGTAGATAGGTGTCACCACAGTGGATTTCCATTTTTCATGGAACTGTGAGAGCATAAGGGCCCTGTTAAGGATTTTGGTGGGGGGGGGGCCAGACTTTATCTAAGGTAAGAGCGAGGAGTTTCAGATCGAGGGAGTCACTACTTGATCTAGACTTCCCTAGTACTTTAAGGAGGTGCTTTTTTGTTAGGTCCTTTGAGATAGCTTTAAAATAGAACTGTGGGGAGTCCCTCCAAATTGTTGGTTTTGTCAGTGTTGATGGTGTCTCCTGGAGGATTGAAGAAGGTTGGTGGTAGAACAGAGCTAAGGTCAGTAAACGCTTCATTAAACGCATCAGCCATGGTGACTTGATCTGTGATGCTGCCATTTAGGTTAACCATAGTGGGTGGAATTTGAGATTTTTTTTCCTGTTAGTTTGGTTAGGTTGGCCCAGAATTTATTTCCATCTTTCCAAGAATTGGCTAGAGCACTCTTGTAAAAGCGGGTCTTTTCATTGTGAATTGCTCTAGTGCAGGCATTTCTCACAGCTTTAAAAGCTTCAGTATCCACCTGGTTGCCTGTCATCTTAGCATGATGCTAGAGGAGATCCCGGGACCTCATTTGCTCAAGGAGATCATGGTTGATCTATGGGTTGTTAACATCCTTGGTCTTACGTTTCACGAAAGGTGCATGTGCATCACAGGCAGTGTTAAAGCAAGGGATAAAGTAGTCAAGAGTGATGTCCACGTCCAGTGCTTTGTCTATTGGCGGCCAGTCATGTTCCCTTAGGAGAGGTTTTAGGGGCCAGAGGCAACCTGGCAATAATTTTCTGCTGTTGATGGTTTTAGGAGGAGGCTTGATGCATTTGTTGGACCATGAGCATAGGACTGGTGAATGGTCACATACAGTCGGGGAGAACTACTGTGTTAGTGATGTGTTCAGGCCAGTTTGTAAGCACCCAGTCCAGAAGTGTTGAGGTACCTATTTTGTAGTTTACCTGGGTGGGTGTTGTAACCATTTGGGAGAAGTTGGAAGCTGTCAGGGCATCTCTATACATATGCGCTCTTGTGGAGGACCAGTTAAAGTTAAAATCCCCTAGGATTGTTTCAGAGGTCTGGTCAAAAAAGTGAATGAAGTCCAATACGGAGTTCAGTCCTTGGCTGGTGAGTTTGGGGGGTATGTAGACTGATGCCACTGTCAGGATTTTGTGGTGGGCCCCCAGGAGTAAAAGCTGTTATTCCGTTGTGTCCTGTCTCTGTATGATTTGTTCTATATGTAATCACATGACAGTTGAACAAAGTCAGCTGAACAGTGTAATAGTCTTACAGCTGGTGCTTGCCTTCTTACAAGCACATTAACCTACTTGACAGCATGGGTCTACTTGAGAATTAATCCTCACTTGGATGGTTGGAGGCATTCAGCCTGTGGCCCCATGCACCAACACCCCCAGGTGTGGATTAATTCTTAAGTAGACCCATGCTATCTCATGGGTTAATACGTACATGACATCTCCCTGACAGATAATTAGAAAACCAGCATGAAACATTTTGTGAGAAATTAGTATTCAGCAAAAATGTAACCAATAAATCATGATCAACTAGGTCAAAAGCCTTGATAAGGTCCACAAAAACTGCAATCAATCAATCAAAATCTTTATTTAACCAGGTGGACACCACTGAGCAAGCTCCTTTTCAAGGTGGACCTAGGAGGGCACAAATACAAAATAACAGGGAAGTACACAAAAATTGAATACACAGACTTGCTCAACTACAACATGGATAATAAATTGTAAGCAAATGCAGGATAAGTAACACAACAGTTTACAGATAATAAACTGAGCTAGTAACACTAATACAGATAAGGTCTGCAGCTGTGAGAAGATGGGGTGACAAGGGCCATGACGACTTGACTGGGACCCCGGAGCACCGAGATGAATCGACTGAGCCCTGTAACACCATGATAATTCGATTGGGCCCTTAGGCAGAAGTAGGGGGATGGAACAGGGAAGAGGAGTAGGGAAGAAGTGGCGTGCGTAAAAGTCAGAGGCGTAAGGAGAGGGAATGTGAACCAGGAGTGCAGAAATGAAGAACCAGATGAGGGGAACTAGATGAGGGGGGCAGGGTGAAGGGGAGAGTGGGTATAATATAAGGAATGGAACGGTGGATAAAAGATGAGGAGAGAAGAAAGGATGGAGGGGAAGGGAAAGGACCAAGTAGAGGCTGAGTTCAGGGTCAACAGATCAGGGGTGAAGAGAGAGAAGGGGAAGAAGGAGGGAAGGGGAAGGAGGGAGATGACCATGCAGAAACTGGGATCAGAGTCCAGGAACCGGCCAAGACGAAAGTGATCCGGGGACACCCTAAGAGGGGAGTCATTTGATCAAGAGTAGCAAGCACAGGATTCTGTATTGTGCTGTGAATAAAGTGTTTTAAAGGTTGTGGTGCTGACTTTATGTTTTAATTTAAGGGTTTTTTGCAGGTTGTTCCATAGTTTGGGAAGCGCATGGCTGATGGAAGCCCAGCCAAAGTGGGATCTAGCCTTTGTTACCTTTAAGGTAATATAGGAGGCACTTCTCAGGGCATATCTACTTAGCGTGCAAAGTGGTAAACAGGCAGAGATGTAGTCAGGTAGTTTGTTGACAGTAGCTTTGTATGTCCAGATAGCGGCATTTCTGTGACATCTGAGGGTAAGAGAAGACCAGCCTACAGTGGAATACAACAAACAGTGGTGGGTGGAGTAAGGAAGATCTGATACAAACCTTAGGGCTCTATGATAGAGCGTATCGAGCTTAGAGAGTGCGCTGACTGGGCCTTGGCTATAGAGAAAATCCGCATAGTCTAGCAGAGGTAGGAAGGTAGTTTGGACTAGTCTCGTCTTTGCATCAGAGGGGAGAAGATTTCTTATCCTAGAGAGAAGGCCAAGCCTTTGACGAAGCTTCTTTGTCAGTTCTTTTATGTGTACTATGAAGGAGAGTCTGTAGTCGAGCCATACATCCAGGTATTTGAATTGATTTACATACTCCAACCACTCACCCAGGGCAGTGGATATCAAGGGGAGAGTCCCAGCCAAGGCTGGATTAGGTAGGTTGGGATAGGGTGAGAAGAACATAGCTTTAGTTTTCTTAGCATTCAAAAACAATTTTTGGTTTAAGAGCCAGTGCTGCAGCAAATTAAAATCGTTCTGGAAGGCTGTACGTGCCACGTCAGGAGAGGGACCACTAGCGTAAAGCACAGTGTCATCCGTGAAGAGATGTATTTGGGCTTTCTTTATGGAGGCATCTATCCTGTTTATGTAGATAGTGAACAGCAGTCAGCCCAGGATGAAACCTTGTGGTACACCCCACAGGAGAGGTTTTAGAGGTGAAACTTCACCTTTAGCTTTTACCTGCTGATAACGACCTGAGAGGAAGTTCTTGAACCAAGTTGTAGATAAAGAATCCAACCCAATATGCCGCAGGTCCGTGAGGAGCAGTTCATGATCAACAGTGTCAAAGGCCTTGCTTAGGTCCAGGAACACTGCACAGACAAAGTTCTTGCTGCCCAACTCACATTGCCAGTCATTTGTAACCTTAGCCAAGGCCGGGATTGTGCTATGTTTCGCCCTAAAGCCTGACTGTAGTGGATTGAGCAAATTTGCCGATTCCAGGTAGTTTCTAAGCTGGGTGTTCACGATTTTTTCCAGTAACTTAGTGTTGGTAGGATGGAGATTGGCCTATAATTGTTCGGGTCACTGGAATCTCCTGATTTAAACAGGGGGATAACATATGCTGTTTTCCAGGTGGAGGGAAGGTCACCCTGTGAGAAGGATAAGTTGAACAAGTGTGTGATAGGCACTGCGAGGACATGATAGCCTAACCTTAGGAGGTAAGGCTCGATGTGGTCAGCTGCAGCACTTTTCCTGACATCCAACTGGAGCAGGAGGCCCTCGATTTCCTTCAGGGTTGTGGGTTGAAATGCGAAGGACACATTTGGAAAGGAGATACCTTGGTTATTTAATCCCAACTGTGATCGGAGCGTACTGGCTGGGGAAGTATCGAAGGCGAGCCCTGCAGTGGCAAAGTGATTGTTGAAGGCATCAAGAATTAATGGTTTGTCAGTGAGTATATTGGAACCAGTCGATATTTTTGACGGCAATGTGGCACCAGAGGGATGGCCTTCAATGTCTTCAATTAATTTCCAGAATTTTGAGGGGCAATTAGCTGATAGATCGAATTGAGTGTGGTAAAACTTAACCTTTGCTTCTCTAACCATTTTGGTGCAGAAGTTCCTCGCCTTCCTGAAGAGGTTCCAGTCGTTCAAAAGTTTGGATTTACGAGCTTTTTTCCACAGCAAATCTCTGTTGCGCATAGCTTCCTTCAGCTCGGTGGTGAACCACCGGCAGGGCTTGTTCCTAGCACGAGTTTTCACAAGGGGTGCATGCCTGTTAATAGCACCTAGTAGAATGCCTTGGAAAATGTCGTAGGCAGTGAACACTGAATTTGCTAAGTAAAAGTCAGACCAGTACACAGAATGAGATAACTCTGTGACAAATGCACAGGGATCAAAATACCGGAGGCATCTTTTGAAGGAGAATTTCAATGCACCTGGGGGAGTATGATTGGACCTCACACAGGCGACGAAACAGTGGTCACTAAAGTCTGAGAAGAAGACATCAGCATGGGTGAATAAGTAAGGTGTGCTGACAAGGATAATATCCAACAAGAAACTGTTAGAAGGGTTTGATTTATTAGGGCGCGTGGGTTCTCTGATGAGTTGTGTCAGCCCAAGAGAATTGCAGAGCGTTTTAAGGGGAGAGGATGCACTGGATAACCAGTTTAGATTAAGGTCCCCTAGTAATATAACCTCAGATGACCTGTGCCCCAGGATGAGACTTAAATGATCTAGAAGCTACAGCCCAGTGGATGGAGGCCTATAAAAGCCTGATACACAAAGTGATAATCCAGATGAACTCTCGACCTGCAGAGTAAGACTTTAAAATTCATGAGGGACCGAGGTTGAGTCGATGAGGGAGACCTCAGATTTGTCTCTGACATAAATACCCACCCCACCACCTCTGGATTGCCTGTCAGCTCGAAATAGAGAGTAAGAGGGGAGATTTATTTCATTATTGCTGGTCGCCGGGCGGAGCCAGGACTCGATCACAACCAAAATGTCAGGGGCAATGTGGCATATCTAAGCCTGGATAGAGGTTATCTTTTTTAACAAGCTGCCTGTATTCACATGCATAAAGCTTAACCCTTTAATGCTAGGTAAGTCTGTCGGAGAGCCAATTGATACAGGTGGCCACAGGTTCAACTCAACATTACCTGAGCAGAGTAATAGGAGGAGCAGGAGTTCCTGCATGATCCTATGAGTAGTTTTAAAAGTTTGATGCATTCCCGCTTACGAGGAACTTGGGCATGGCATGGTGGGACCCTAGGGCTAATACTTGCCTGGTATAGGGTTACATATAATAGTACCTTGCCAGCGGAGTACGGAGTAAGGTGGGCAGGGTGGGGAAATGAGTGAGTGAAGAATGGGTACTCAGCTCAGCAAGAGTACTTCTATAATGTGTTGAGTGTGTATCCAAGCTCAGGGGGATGGAACTAAGGGCGCCTATGAGGTAATCGATAAGTCCCAGGATGTCTACAGTATCCAAATTATAGGTGTATTCCCCTGGCTTGGAGGGACACGGCTTAGTTGTAGAGTTTGATAATAATGAGGGAAATAGTATCACAGGAAGGCAGAATAGAACCCACATCCCCCATGTTAATAAGACAGAATCCATGATGCAGAGTTATAAGGGGCAAGAATCCGCAAAACAAAAAACGAGACAGATTTGATAGCCTAGGAGTAGGTAAGGGTAAGAGTATTTTTCTGGGATCTAGACGAGTTTTTCCAGGAATTTAGTCAAGGTGCTAAAGTATCCAGTGTATAATAAGAAAAGTGTCCAGGGTAAAGTAGGTAAAATTTGCAAGAGATTTGGTTAAGGGGTGCCAATAAGAGGGGGCATATAGGAAAATGAAGTGGGTGGGAGATAAGCCAATGAGAAGCGGGATAGCTAGGTGGGCACCTCCTATCAATGGCACTGTCCTCAGTTGAACCTTACCAAGGCTGTCTCCGTATTATGTGCAGCACGAAAGCCATATTAAGCAATTGTCAGCAGGGTTATATTAACTTAAAAATGTAAAGTGACTTGGCCATAAACTATCCTCATCAATTTTTTTTTTTTGGGGGGGGGGCAGTACAGATATTGGACAAAAGTTAGAGACCGCCTCCTTATTGCCAGATTTATGGATGAGTTTAATTACAGCAGTTTTCCATTTGTCAGGAAATGCACCATGATACAGTGAATAATTAAAATGAAAGCTGTTGGCCTAGTTAATTGAGGAATCAACAGTTTAAAGATTCTATAGTCCAGATCATCACAACAATGGACGGGTGGGGATTCTGCTTCATTACATAATCAAAAACCATTTTGGGAGAAACACTACCACAATTCATCTCTACCACATCCTTTAATTTGCGGGGGGGGGGGTTCCAAAGTAATTATTAAAAATCTCAGCAGTCTTCTCTGGGTCAGTAACTAAACCTGACTCACCTTGAATAGCACACAAGTCGGTATGGCCTTCTCTTCCCAACAAATTATTCAAAGTTCTCCATGTATTTCTGGGATTATTTAGATCATTGAACTGCCTAGATCTAAAATAACTTGATTTTTGTAGCCCTCACTGCAGACTTATGTTTTTAAGCTGACGAAATTCTTGAACAAACAGGAATCACAAGGAGTTCTGTACTTTTTCCATTTTTTATCTCTCAGTTTCATCAGTTTTAATAGGCTCTGGTAACCCACTTATTTTAATGGGCTCTTATTCTGTTTCTTTCTGAGATGATTCTGTTACACATTTCATTAAACAGCTAAACCTATCTAAGGCAATGTTAATGTCAGAGATTGTTTCTAAAAAAACACCAACGTCAAATGCCCTTCTCAATAGATCAGTGTTTGTAGACTTAAGATTCCCAGCATCAATATATACAGTACAGGGGAAATATTACTCTTTTGGGGCATCCATTCACAGTAAATGGGACAGTGATCACTAAGTGGCTCAGGTTGGACACAAGTAGAGACCACCTTAATAGGATGGGTGACCACTATCCAATCTGATGTAGTTCCTGTGCCAGTCTTACACTGAGTTACATTCAGAATCAACTGCTGCACTCCAAGCTCTAGGATGAATTAAGCTGTTCCTCCAGTAACATCTGTAGTAAGCTGTAGCAATAATTTTGCACTTGTTTTTATTATTTTTATTTATTTTATTTAATGAAATTTCGGATAACACCTTTGAGAACAAGCTCATTTCATAGGTTCCACGTCAGACGAACAATACATATTGGAAAAGTATGAGATGGAGAATAAACAAAACAAGGAATTATACAAGACATTACAAGAGTGTATAACTAGAGAGGTTCCAATACATGTGGCACTGTACAATGTATGTCATGGTGCATATCTGAGTAAAACCTGGAATTCAGAGGGTCATATTAGAGGGGGTGGGGTCTTATGAAACGACCCTCTACAGGAAAATGAGAACAGACTCCGCCTAATATCTAATAATCAACAAGGCAAGGGATGGCATCAGCCCAGGGGCCTCGTCAGAGGTGAGAAGGTATGGGACAAAGCATTTTAAAGTGAGCAAGGGAGCTCAGAAGATATAATGGGGGGGGGATCAGGAAAGCCATAGAGGGGTGAGGGGAAAGAGTGGAAGGGATCAAGAGGAAATGTAAAAGGAGAATGATTAGCAACTTAGAACAGTTATTTACATGCTGAGAACAGTTATGCATAAGGTCAGGATAGCATAAGGTTAGAATAAGTGCTGGACACAAGAAGGAAGGTTATTGGCAGCAGTCACAACTGGCATCAGCAACTAGCTGCTGCTTAAGTTTAGCCTTGAAGGAGCCTAAGGTGGATGCTGAAGTGATGTCATGGTGCAGTGAGTTCATCCATAGCTGGGCACGGTAGGCAAAGGACCTTTGTCCCAGAGAAGTGAGACAGCGGGGTATATTAAAAATCTGGTTAGTAGAGCTTCTGGTGCAATGATGGTTGATAGTGGGGGTAATAAGCTTTTGCACTCCTGGGGGCATTTTGCCTAAGCTTACTTTTTTGAACAGTAAACATGTTTGGTACGAGTCTACCTTTGAATTGGAGCCAGTTAGCCTGAGCGTACATGTCGCAGGTATAGGACAGATGGGCTGAGCCGGTAAGGAGCCGGCATGCTTTGTTGAGTGCAACTATAATGCGGCGAACAGTTGTTTCAGTAGCTGATCCATAGATTGGTAAGCTGTAATCAATAAGCGAGACAAGAAAGCTTTGAATGGCCAGGTTAAGAGCCTCTGGGGTCAAATATTGCTTATGCTTATAAAGTAGCCCAATGCAGGTGTTAACAGCCATTGCAGTGTTGTCAATGTGATAGGCATAGGTCATTATACTGTCAATAGTAATCCCCAGATATTTAAAGAGCTGAACTAGCTCCAGGGGAGAGCCCTCTTCGTTGGTGATAGAAAGAGGGTACGTTCTGTGCCTATTCTGGGAGCTGGAGAACAGCATAGTTTTAGTCTTGTTGTAATTCACAACTAACTTGTGCTTATGGAACCATTTTTCTACAACTATGAAATTACTCTGTAGCCTGGATTCAAGAACCATAGGGTCTGGGTCGCTGGTAAACAGGACAGCATTGTCAGCTTATAAAAGGATGTGACCCTGACAGGGGTAAGGAAGGTTGTATCTACGCTGACGTCAGTTAGTATCTAGTCCACTGAAGAGACAAAGTGGGCTTCCTGAAAAAAAAAAGATAATCAGAAGACAGACCAGCAGTATCCAATGGTACTTTGTCCTGTAAATGACAGCCCCCCTCCCCAATCAGTTAGTGGGAGAACTTCAAAGCAGAGAAGTTTCTTTCATGTCAGGAAACTGTCTAGGGCACTCAGATGATCCCCTGCTGAGCAGATAGCAAGTAAAACAATGAAAGGTGTCCTTGAAAACACAAACCCCAGGTATCTAGTTCCTTTAGAGGGATCCTCCTGAGAGATCCAAGCACTGGTCCTGGAACTGAGGTCACCAAGCAGAGGTGGGGGGGTTGGAGCCAGGCTTGCAAGCAGGCTAAAAGGAGAATATTCCTGTTTATTTATGAACTGGATATTTCTAACATTTTTTTTCAAACATCAGTTACTGCAAGTATGTCAATAAGAAATCACTCTTTTGTATGGCTGTGGGCGGAGCCTACAGCCATTTTGTTATCTGTAGCTTGAAAATGGAGTTTCGTGGAACTCATTTTTTGGACATTTCAATGTATTCTTCCACATCTACAAATCACTATAACTAGAATAAATAATCCCTTATTTCTGTTTACAATGTTGGAGACATAACTCCAAGCTGCTTATCTGATGGCCATTAGGAAACTGAAACAGCTTGTTAAATATCGGTTGCCTATTAAACTGGAAATGTGTTTACCCCATTGAAATGCAACAGCTTGCACATTTAAATGATTAGCATTTAAACATTTTTTACTACTAATTCAGTTGGGGATGAATATCTTTCAAGAAAGATTCATACCTCATAAATGTTACCCTTTCCCAGCAAATTTTGTAAAGATGTATACTGTGTTTAACCTCTCAAGACCTATCTGATAAAATGTCAGGTCTTCAGTGAACTACCCATACTAAATACATTTATTTTTGACAGAAAAGGGCTGTGGCCTGCTTCCCAAACATAACAGATAAGAGCTACTGAGATCTCTTTTAGGAAGAGTAGTGTGTGTGGGGGGAGGGGGGAGAAACAGTCAAACCTAGGCAGGAATACCTCAACTAATCAATTAAATCAATCAAATCTTTATCCAGGCGAACATCGTTGAGCAGAACTCATTTGCAAGATGGACCTGGCTAGGTCAATTACACATACAAGTACACATACACATACCATGCCATATATATACAGAAGTATACAAGGTAATACCAGGAAAAACATCAGCATTTATTTATTTTTATTTATTTATTTAAATCTCGGATTACAAATACCTTTGAGCTAGGGGCAGCTCATTTACAAAGGTTCCACGTCAAAGGAAAGGGTTACAATAAGGTTGGGAGTTATAGACAACATTCATGGTATCAACGGAGGTACAGACAACATTCATGGAATCATCAGAGCACAGCAAGTCAGCTGGTAACTAAGTGGGAACAGTGCTACACACTCAAGATTACAAGCAAGCATAGAAAACCATAAGGTACATTTGAAGCAACATTGCTAATCAGTGGTGGGGAAGGGGAGAGTAAGGAAGGGGTAAGGTAAGCATTCCAGGTAACAATATAAAATAGTATATTTCATTTACAATTTGCAATAACATATATACATAAGAGAAAACTGAAGAATCGTTGGTTTAGGTAGGCAACACAGTAAAGCAGTAGGAAGTGGAATAGCTGCTATTGTGTAAGCGAGGATATTTTGATTATAGAGATTGTGGAGGGAAAACTAGGAAGTGATAGCAGGGGGGTGGGAAGGGGGGACTACTAAGAGGAGAGAGAAAGGACTAATATAAAAGGGTGTGTGTGTGGGTGGGGGTAAGGAGAGACTCGGGGTGATTTAGTTGGAAAGATAAGAGGGACAAAGAACAAGGGTGGTGAGGACAGAATACCAACTATCAGAATCAAGAATGACCAGCCTGGAATACGAGGGGCAGATGAGAGAGCATATAGGTAACTCCCATGAAGAGTGATAGGCAGAGAGTAGGCCTGGTATCAGTAGATAGCCAGGCAGTGAGAAGGCCTAGTTATTAATAGAGGGCCAGGCAAGGAGGTGGTGCAGAGGATGTATGTTCAGACTAGTGATGTGGGAAGCACTTGCATTGTTCCTTGAATAGACGTGTGTACAGTGACTTAAAGGAAGTAATGGTGATAGGTATACTTAGCATTACTCTTTTCTGTAATTTGTTCCACAAGCAAGGCAGTACAAAACTAATGGCGCTTCTTCCAAAGTGAGAATTAACTTTGGGTACTTTCAACAATATAGAGGAGAAGCTTCTCAGGGCATACTTGCTTATAGTGCTTAGCGGGAGGCAGTCTGCAACATATTGAGGAAGATGATTGGATATGGCTCTGTACGTCCATAGAGCAGCATTCCTGTCCCTCCTAAACTGCAGCAAAGTCCATCCTACTGCTGCATACAGGGAGCAGTGATGCTTGTTAAAGGGAAGTCCTGTAATGAATCTCAGGGCTCTATGGTAAAGTATGTCTAGTTTTGCAAGGTAGGATATAGGGCAATGGCTGTACAGGAAGTCCGCTTAGTCGATCACCAAAAGAAATGTTACTTGGACCAACTTCAGTTTGGCATCACTTGTGAGAAAGTGGCCGATTCTAAAGTAAAGACCAAGCCTCTGACGCAATTTTTTTAGTAACTCCTCCATGTGATCTGTGAAGGAGAACCTGTTGTCAAGCTAGACTCCCAAATACTTTTGCAACAAATTCTAAATTTTCTCCTAGAATTGTATTTATCTGTGGAAGGGATCCTGAGGTGGCTGGGTGTACTGCATATATGAAGAGAGAGAAAAGCATCACCTTAGATTTCTTTGCATTAAGCAGGAGCTTTTTGTTTAGGAGCCGAGTTTGGAGCTGGTCGAATTTGGTTTGAAGGTCACTACACACAGCTTCTGGGGATGGGCGACGGGTAAATCACTGTATCATCTGTGAATAGGTGGACAGAGAAGTATGGGGCCAAGGTACACCTCTTAGCAAAGGTTTAAGAGGTGATAGTTCGCCTTCAGCCTTGACCTGCTGGAAATGGCTAGAAAGGTAGTTGGCGAACCACCGAAGGGATAGTGGTTCCAGTCCTATGGATTTCAGGGCTGTGAATAGTAGACAATGATCGACCATGTTGAATGCCTTACTTAGGTCCAAAAACACAGGACATACAAAGTTCTTGTTGTCCAGGTCTCTCTGCCAGTCATTGGTCACTTTTGCCAAGGCTGTAATAGTGCTATGCTGGGCTCTGAAACTGGATTGTGCAGGATTAAGATTCATGGTTTCAGGTGAGATCTCAGTTGTAAACTTACAATTTTTTCCAACATTTTTGACAGTGCAGGAAGAAGGGAGATTGGCGTATAGTTGTTTAGGTCGCAATGGTCCCCTGATTTAAGTAGAGGAATAATGAGCTGTTTTCCAGATAGAGGGAATGGTTCTTGGGACAACAAGAGGTTGAATAAGTGAGTTATGGGTACTGCTAGAACGTGGTAAGCAATCTTTAGGAAGTAAGGGTCAAGATAATCCACCCCCGCACTTTTCTTTGCGTCCAGCTGGCATAGCATATCTTCAACCTGTTTCAGGGAGGCAGGCTGCAGGGAGAATAGAGGGTTTGCCACAGGAGTTTCAATAGATTGAGTACTGAGCTGGGAGCGTAACAAGCATGCCGGGCAGTTGTCAAATGCTAATCCTGCTGTCGTAAAATGATTGTTGAACGAGTCTAAGACCTCCACTCTGTCGTTGATAATATTGTTGCCAGAAATTATCTTAGCTGGGAGTGAGTTTCCAGGAGTGTGACCAGATAGGTCTTTGATGGTGTTCCAGAATTTAGCAGGGTTCTTAGTAGACGAGTCCAATTTAGTACAATAATAGGTAACTTTTGCCTCCCTAATTTTCTTGGTACATATGTTCCTAGCCCTTTTAAACAGACACCAAATTGATGGTGTGTTAGTACATCGTGCTCTTTTTCCACAGCTTCTCCCTCTATAACAGTGCAGCTTTGAGATCTGAGGTGAACCAACGACAAGCTACATTTCTTACATGCACTTTAAGTAGTGAGGCATATTTATTTAGTGCCCCTATGATTATTTCGTTGAGGATATCATATGCTAGTTGAACTGTATTCACTAGGTAACAATCTTGCCAGCGGGTTGAATACTTTAGCTCGTCAAGATAGGCAGAGGGGTCAAATTTACGCCTTGATCTTTTGAGTAAAAACTTTGACGGGGATGGGGGTTTGTTGGTAGAACTTACACTAGCAATGAAACAATATTCAATGACATCACTGAAAAAAGCACCAGCATGAGAGAACAGGTGAGGCTTGCTCACCATAATAACATCCAACAATGTACTCTTGCTAGGGTTCTTTTTGTTGAGGCGCATTGGTTCGTTGATAAGTTGCGTTAGTCCATGATTGTCACAAAATGATGTGAGAGGTGAAGAGGCCTTAGAAAGCCAGTCCATGTTGAGATCCCTTAGTATAATAGCTTCTATGGACTCTTTTCCTAGGATATCGCCTAGATGCGTCAAAAGTTGAAGACCAGCAGACTGAGGTCTATAACATCCTATCACACACAAGGATGTGGTTTGCGAGATTGCCACCTTAAGGGACAGGCATTCAAATTCATTTACCACAGTTGCTGAGTCAATGCAGGTTACCGTAATCTTGTCCTTAACGTAGACAGCCACTCTTCCACCTCTAGACTGCCTACCAGCTCTAAATAGCATGTAGTTTGGTATACTGATTTCCCTGGCAGTAGTGGCAGGTTTAAGCCAGGTTTCAGAGACCACCAGGACATCCAGCGAGGTATGGTTTACCCATGCCTGGATCATAGCAATCTTTTTTAATAGGCTGCACACGTTGATGTGGAGGACGCTCATGCCTTTCAGCTTGGCTAGGTCTGATGGCAGTGTGATATCTTCTGGGGGTCCAGGATTCAGCTCTACATTCCCTGAGTGCAATAGTAACAGAAGCAGGAGCTTTCTTAATGCACCAAGGGATAATTTGTGGATTCTTGTTTTAGCACGTCTTCATAAGTTCTCAGCTGGGGTCAAGGTGTTCCCAGCTTTACAAATTTGCCACCCTAGTGTAGCAAAGACTAGCACCTTGACTGAAAAGAGTAGAATGGGTTCAGTATAAAAGGAAGCTGGTTTTGTATGCCTCTTGGTTGGCTCAGCTCGGGTCCCACTATTATAAGTTTGCCAAGTGCAAGGTTGTAGCTGGGGGAAGTTATGCAAACATACGTGGTCATAGGAGTCTAAATTGGGCCCACAGCAGGGCAGAGTTATGTTACAGTCACCCCACGAGTCAGCTTGAGGTGACATAATAATCACCCAAATCCAGATAAAAAGGGACAGAAGGAGTAGCCACAGTCTTGCTCCCATGGTGGTTCCTGGGGACAGGGTCTGATTGCTAGATTGTCAAATAAGGAGGTATTACTGGTTGCACCAGAAAGTAAGATTAGGATAAAGGAAAGTATATTTACATCTGGAGAACCTCTAAAAAAAGCAGGGTAAACAGGCAGTAAGGGTAGGATAAAGTTAAAGGAAAGTATTTTTACACCTGGAGAACCACTAAAAAAGCAGGGTAAGTACAGAGGCAGTGGGACTCCCTGCTGGTACTGTTATTTTTTATAGAACAGTATAGGTATACAGTGGCTGGAACTGCTGACAACCCATGATACAGAAGCAAATGATTTGATACATTTTATTGGACCAACATAGATGTGACATAAAGAACTTATACCATTTATAAAATTCCTGATCAAACAATTGCAAACAGAAGGCTGTTTTTTGTCATTTTATAATATGATATACTGAGTGTGTATTGACTGAGTTGTTGGATCAGGGCCTTGATAAAATAATAACATTTACTTAACTCATTCAAGATTCCATCAGGTGGACAGAAAAAAGTCTATGAGAATTTGAAAACTAACAACTACAAGATGCAAAAATAGCATTTGTGTGTGTGTATATATGTATATATATATATATATATATATATATATATATATATAGAGAGAGAGAGAGAGAATAATAGATAGGGAAGTGTGTATTACAAGGTTATAATACCGCTGAGAGGTTCTGGGGACATGGGAACCTCAAAAGTGAAGCTCGAGAGGTTCCTATGTCCCCAGAACCTCGAGATGGTATTGTAGCCTTGAAATACACACTTCCCTATTTATTATTTTTTTTAATATATGGATCTGAGAAGTTTTACTATTCTGTGACAATGTGGTGCTAAGGAGACAGGTTGCTGTAGTGTGAGTTCATGTATCTTTAAATGGAGGTGCTTGGTGGGCATTGCCATGGATGCCAGAACGTATAGACGCCTCTGAAATATACAGCATGTGTTTCTATTAGAAACATAGAAACATAGAATGTGACGGCAGATAAGGACCGCTTGGCCCACCCAGTCTGCCCATTTCCCTACCTACTGGATAAGCTGCAGATCCTAGTTAACCAGCAGCCTACTTCTTCCTACCCCCACCCCCCAGAATTGCCTTATGACTATCCCATGCATGCTTGAATTCCACCACTGATTTTGACTCCACAACCTCCTCTGGAAGGCCATTCCATGCATCCACAACCCTCTCTGTGAAAAAATACTTCCTTAAATTACCTCTGAGCCGCCCCTCTATCTTCAAATTGTGCCCTCTTGTTCTTGCACACCTCTTTTTTTGAAAGATGCTACCCTCTTGGACTTTGTTGATTCCCTTGAGGTACTTGAAAGTTTCTATCATGTCCCCCCTCTCCCTCCTTTCCTCGAGGCTAAACATATTAAGCTCCTTAAGTCTCTCTTCATATGTCCTCCAGTGCAGACCCTGCACCATTTTAGTTGCCCTCCTCTGGACAGCTTCCATCCTGTCTATGTCTTTGCGGAGATTGGGTCTCCAGAACTGCACACAGTACTCCAGATGGGGTCTCACCAGCTGTCTGTACAGAGGGATAATAACTTCCTGTTTTCTACTGGTGATGCCTCTCCCTATGCATCCCAGTATCCCCAACCCTCCTTGCTGCCTTCTCACATTGCTTGCCCACCTTTAGGTCATCTGATATGACTACCCCCAGGTCCCTTTCCATTTTTGTTGTTGTTAGTATCTCACCTCCCATTGTGTACTCTTCCCCTGGGTTTTTGTTTCCCAGGTGCATTACCTTGCACTTCTTAGCATTGAATCTAAGCTGCCATACATTTGACCATTCCTCTAACCTTGCCAAGTCCCTTCTCATCCTTTCCACCCCACCCTGTGCATCAACTCTGTTGCAGATCTTAGTGTCATCTGCAAAGAGACATACTTTCCTTCCAGTCCTTCTGCAATGTCACTATAAAGACATTGAAGAGGACTAGTCCTATACTGAACCCTGCGGTACCCCGCTAGTAACCCTCCTTTCTTCTGAGTGGACTCCATTTACTATTACTCTCTGTGTCCTATTCTCCAGCCAATTCTTTACCCAGGCTGTCATCTTGGGACCCACTCCCAGGCTGGCTAACTTATATATTAATCTTTTGTGTGGGACTGTGTCAAATGCCTTGCTAAAGTCTAGGTAGGCCATGTCCACAGCCCCTCCCTGATCTACTACTTTGGTCACCCAGTCAAAGAAATCTATCAGATTCATCTGGCATGACCTTCCCGCTGTGAATCCATGCTGCCTAGGGTCCTGTGCCCTTCTGGCCTCCAGATACGCGACAATTCTTTCCTTTAGAAGTGATTCCATCATTTTCCCTATCACTGAGGTTAAACTAACAGGTCTATAGTTTCCTGCTTCTGCCTTGCTCCCACTTTTGTGAAGGGGAATCACATCTGCCCTCCTCCAGTCCTCGGGTACCACCCCATCCTCCCATGATTTGTTAAAGAGGGTAGTCAGTGGTGTCACTAGTTCTACCCTTAGTTCTTTTAGAATTCTGGGATGAATCCCATCAGGCCCCATTGCTTTGTCCACCTTCAGTTTTAAGAGTTCTTTCAGAACCCTTTCTTCTGTAAATGGGCTGGTATCAACTTCTGTATCCAGAGTGTTACTACTGTTTGTTTTATGTACCTCCCCCTCTTCCTTTGTAAATACTGAGCAAAAATATTTGTTTAGTATCTCTGCCTTTTCACATTCTCCCTCTGCCCACCCTCCCTCCCCTTTATTAAGCCTCACTATCCCTCCCTTGGTCTTCCTTTGCTCCCTGATGTACCTATAAAAGGTTTTATTCCCCTTCTTAACTGAGTTGGCTATCTTTTCCTCAGTTTGGGCCTTTGCTGTTCTGACTGCCTTCCCAGCCTCCTTTTGCTTTAACTGATACAGTTCTCTGTCCTGCTCCTGCTGCGATTCCTTGTACTTCCTGAATGCTTTCTTTTTCTCTTGAACCTTCACTGCCACTTCCTTTGAGAACCATAGTGGTTTCTTACATCGTCTTGTTTTGTTTATTTGCTTCACACAAAGGCTCGTTACCTCTGTGATGGCAGTTTTTATTATTCCCCATTGTTCTTCCACCCCTCCTTCCCGCCCATTTGCTAGTGCATTCCTTAGGCACTCACCCATTTTGGCAAAGTCAGCCCTCCTAAAGTCCAGTACTTTTGTCTTTGTGTAAGGCTTGACTCTATTGCTGTGTTTATTGTGAACCATACTGTTAGATGGTCGCTAGTTCCCAGATGGCTACCACTTCTACATCTGTGATCCTCTCTCCATCTCCATTTGAGAGTATCAAGTCTAATATTGCTCCCTCTCAGTGGGCTCCAGTACTAGTTGTCTAAGGCATGCCCCTGTAGGGCATCTAGAATAACTGCACTCTTGAGTGGCAGCTGCAACTGCGCCCAGTTAACATCTGGCATATTCAGATCACCCATCAGCAATATCTCCTTTTCTGCCATTCTAAGTATACTTTCTATCATTTCCTTGTCCACTTCCTCCCCTGAGAAGAGGGGTCTATACAACCCTGTGCGGATTGTGGTGCCATTGCCTGTCTCCAAATTTACCCACAGTGCTTCTTCTCCTCCCTGTTTACCCTTTTGTTCTGTTGCTTTTATTCCTTCCCTTATGTAAGAACTACTCCTCCCCTCTTTACCCTCCCTGTCCCTCCTGTAGATAGTGTATCCTGGTATGTTTACGTCCCAGTCATGGTTTTGTGTGTACCATGTTTCTGTGACTGCCACGATATCCAGATGTTCCTCCTCCATCAAGGCCACTAATTCAGGAAGCTTGTTACCTAGATCACAGGCATTGGTACTCATTGCTCCCCATTTTTGATGGCCTTACCTTCTGTTGCAGCATCCTCCACTGACCGTTCTACCTTGGTCTTTTCTCATTTAATACCCTGTTTTGTAAGGAGAGGCTGGGATTTTCTGCTGCTTGTCAGTGCCTCCCCATTGACTAGTTTAAAAGCTTGCCAATGAAGCATTTAAACCGATTGCTCAAAAGACTTGTTACCTTCCTGGACAGATGCAGACCATCCTGCCAGTATAGGCTGGTGTCCCTCCAGGTGGAACCCCAGTCCCCAATGAAGCCAAACCCCTGTGCTCCGCACCATTTTTTCAACCATTCATTAAACTGCATGGTGCCAATTATCCTCGCCTCCCCCATGCCTTTGACAGGCAGCACCTCTGAGAAGGATACTGTGTTTGCTACTTGTCTTAGGCCCCTCCCCAACTCTGCAATGTCCTCCTGCACTGCTCTAACCTCATGATGAGCCAAGTCATTTGTCCCTAGGTGGACAATTACGTCCAGCTCAGAATCCCTTGCAACTGTTGTTGTGATCCTGAGGATGCGCTTCCTGTCCCTCCAAGCCATGGCACCAGGCAGGCACCTTACTTCAGATTTCCCAGCTCCTCCCAGTTCTATCCCCCTAATAATTGAGTCCCCCACCAGGAGCTGCTTCCTTTCCTTGTGTCCTCTGCCTCCTTCCTGTGGGCCTCCCTTGTGACAGTTGTCCTCAGCCTCCTTAGTCTCCTCTGCGGGTGTATCTATAGGGGAGCTATGCTCCCCAGAATGGCGTATGGATTGTGGTGTGTAACATCTGACTGGGTGTGCCTATTGGTTCTGCTTTACTGTCTTGAAAAATTTTATGGGAAAATAGCAAGCGTCTTTATGTGAGTGGTCTGTGCGAGTGAGCGGTCCAGTCAGAAGCGCGTAGGAAGCATGGAGGAGAGAAGATGGAGGTTAGCTGCTTCCGTTTCATAGTATGTGGCCACATGTTCAGTGTTTTGTGTTTTGGATGAGCGGGGAGTCAGTTTTTACAGTCTGCAAAAGTTAAACTAAAAGCCGGCTCCTGCTCTGCACGAGGGATTCTTGCGCCTGCGCTTTGGTGTTTTCATGATAATACTATCGTTCAGGTACCGAACGATGGTATTACCACATCTGAATGATAGGATTATCACTCATTCACTGTGCTGTTATCACTGTGGGAGCAACTGTATTACCGAGAATTTTTAGTATGCTTTAGAATAGTATTAATTTCACAATCCATATATTAAATATATATACACACATGGAAATGTCTCTATTTGCAATAAATTTGTTTACAGGCTAAATTACTAGTATCTTTTGAAATATTGCCTGACTTGTGATTACTAATTGTGAGTATAGTTCATGAAATAATAAGCCTGATATTTGTTATTGTATATAGTCCCCCCATTGTGCCTTATGCATAGTATATAAATCTAAATCTTACAAGGCCATCGTGACATATATTAGTAATACTAAGCAGCAAACCAGAGCTCTTTTCCTAATAAAAGACTGCTGATATAATAAAGAACAGAGTCATAAATGAAGAACCAGTGGCTTATGGAAAAATGTACAGGGATTTGATTCTGCCTTTATGGGGAAAACACAGGGAAAATGATGGTTTCTTACAGAATAATGTTTATTTGGATCTGGGAGCACTGAATATTTCTTATCCTATATTTTGTATCCTGGATAGGGCAGGGGAGATGCTACATCTCACTGTCACAGAGATGTTCATTTACACATTTTTGCACTGCATTTACTCAGGCTGTCCCAGATTAGATGCAATATCTTGTTTTCAGTGGGGTCATGATTTTACCATTTTTATAATGTATTCAGGCTACCTGGTCCAGGGCCCTCGTATTCAAAGGAGATACACAGCACATCCTGGTGGAAAAGGGAGATGTGCCGCACAACTCCAACAGTGCGCAACAGCGTGATATTCAAACGTGCGGGATGCGCCAGCCGCAAGGGAATTAGCCAGAGCATACACAAATGGTATGTTGTTCAAGTCGAGGGGGCAGTTCCATGCACATGCCATGCTGCAGCATATTCAGTGGGAATGTGCCCCTCACAGTCCAGAGCACCGTGGCCCGCAGTTAACAATAATAATAAAACTTTATTTGTAGGGCGCCTTTCCAAAACCAAGGCAACAAGCAGGTTTAAAAACAAACAACATTTGTACAAATTGCAGCAAATTAATTAATGCACAAACATCCAAAAACATAAAAATTAAAGCAGCGCAACACAGCCAGCCACCCACAGGCAGGCTGCAGATGTACACCCAGGTGCACTGCAGCCTGGCAGCTCTGGTAGACTAGAGGTAGCCCCCTTTCCATCTCCAATCTAGCCAACCCCATCCCTGAAGAGCTCTATAGTGTAGAGCCTCCCCCAGACCCACCTGCACCAGTGGAAACCATGGTCCATATCCATAGTTTAGAGGACTCCCATCCACCATCCCTGTACACCGACAGCCTCACTCCCCCATTCCCAAATTGTAGCAAAGACTGGCACCACCCTCCACACCCTGCCATGGCCAGCCATTGACTGCACTGAACCTGGGCTGGGGACCTGCACTCTGGAATGACCAACTGTCTGTACCATGCATTGAGGCGCCATGCAAGCTGCGGATCCACTAGTGCATGCAGCTGTGTGTATGTCCCTAGCAAATTGAAGAGGGAATTTACACACCTCCAATGCGTGATTTGTCAATGCTGTATCTTCCTACTGTCATACACCGCTGCAAGTCCACACACTCCCGTTCAGCTGTGTAACATGCCACCCTCCAGACTTCTGAAGTATCCTGGGTGCCATGGGGTGTGGTGTCCTGCAATGCCATTTGCAGTGTACGCTTCAGGCTATAGACAGTTCATCCTCAGTTCCCCAATTATACAAACAAATGGAAGACTGGCTATAACATGCCTGTTTTGGGACCTGTTTGAGTGGGTACAGCATCGGCCGTCACCCACACTGAGCAGTGCAATGGCACCGGGATGATGGATCCGCATGCGCGTGCCTGAGGAGTATGACCACTGGGTGTTATCACCCACACACAGCTCATGCCTATGTATAACACATTCCAGCATCCTACTGTGAGTGCTCTGCCACCCGCCGATAGACTGGTACGATCCCATTACAGAGCCAGTTATCACAATGGGATGGGCTCAGGGGGCAGTCTGTGCACCACTGAGGAGAAGCAGAGGCCACTACATTATGGACATGGACTGTGGGTGTATTCAGGTGCAATTAGGGATGGCATTGGCATCCCTACAATATGGAACCGATAGACCCTGGACTCTGGTACAATTGGGGCTGGTGGAATGGGTGGGGGGTGCCACTATACCACCAGAGACTTCAGGGCCTGTCCCACATGGGAGTGATCAGGTCAGGGCTTGGGGGCGAGGGCTGCTCCAGTGCATTCATCCCCATGCCAACATGTAAATGGGCAGGTAATGAGCACACATAAGGCCCTTTGCACCCTGCATGCTTAATTAGTTCATTTGCATTCCTGGGCTGAATGTTGCCCATAGGGACTGCAGTGCATGCCGGTATGTGCCACGCATTCCCCCTGGAAGGTAATCAGTTGGGGTCACCCTGGTTGCAACTGACTTGTTGGCCGCCTGCACTGCGACTCCTGTCCAGAGTCACATTTTCAACAGGAACGATGAAGCCCGCCAAGATGAAGCGCAGTGTCACAGGTTTACTGCATGACAAAAGGGATTAACTCCCTTTGAAACTGCATTGTTTGCTGCAGTAACTCTACTGCAGAATTCTACAATGCTGCACTTCATCCTGGTGGGTTTCACTGTATGCACACCCCGTACCAGTGGCACATTCTCTTTAAATGTTATATTAGTGCCGACCAGCGCACCCTCTTTGTGCAATGCATCTTTCTGCTCGTGCATCGATCTAGCACTTAATATATCCCCCAGATGTAAAATATTTTTTTTTAGTGAGAGAGGCATCACCAGTAGAAAACAGGAAGTTGTTATCCCTCTGTACAGACAGTTGATGAGACCCCATCTGGAGTTCTACGTCCAGTTCTGGAGACCCCATCTCCATAAGGATATAGACAGGATGGAGGCTGTCCAGAGGAGGGCAACTAAAATGGTGCAGGGTCTGCACCAGAAGACATACAAAGAGAGATTAAAGAAGCTTAATATGTATACACTCGAGGAGAAGAGGGACATGATAGAAACTTTCAAGTATACCAAGGGGATCAACAGAGTCCAAGATGGTAGCATCTTTCAGAAAAAGAGATGTGCAAGAACGAGGGGGCACAATTTTAAGATAGAGGGGGGACGGCTCAGAGGTAATGTGAGGAAGCATTTTTTCACAGAGAGGGTTGTGGATGCATGGAACAGCCTTCCTGAGGAGGTAGTGGAGTCAAAAACAGTGGGGGAATTCAAGAATGCATGGGACAGATATAAGACAATTCTAGTGGGGGGTTGGAGGAAGTAGGCTGTTGGTTAACTAGGATCTGCAGCCTATGCATTAGGTAGGGAAATGGGCAGACTAGGTTGGC
Source organism: Neoceratodus forsteri (assembly GCA_016271365.2). Taxonomy (NCBI): domain Eukaryota; kingdom Metazoa; phylum Chordata; order Ceratodontiformes; family Ceratodontidae; genus Neoceratodus; species Neoceratodus forsteri. The sequence continues at coordinate 1,100,570,116 of CM028135.1, read as the reverse complement.
CAAGCAGTCCTTATCTGCCGTCAAATTCTATGTTTCTATGTTTAGTGCATTCTGAATTTACACAATGTTGCATAATATTGTGTAGATGTACAGCCCCACTGAAAATAAGATGCCATTTCTTCTGTGAACTATCCATGCTAAATATATAGCAATCAGCAGGCATATTCTAGGAAAACACATTGTAAAAGGAAGACCACATTGAAACTGCCTCTCCACAGATCTACATTTTGCAAATTCATTAGAAATAATGGATAAAAGCATCCTAAAAGCTCTCCACAGTCCTATCAGCTCTGACTAGATTTTGTTTCTTTTGTAGCAACACATATATAGATTCTGAAGCTCTGACATACGCTTGTAAAGTTTCAAGCAAGTCTCCATTTATTTGCAGATGAGGCACCTGTAGTACAACCCCTCCCATTCTTTGGTGTCACCGGAGCAGCAGCCAAGAAGATAGCATAAAGTTTTCAATGCTTCTTAGATATATTTTAAGTTGGCAGTGGCTCAAGACAGTCCTGTCATGCCACTCAATCAGTGTATAGTGCTAGTAGCCTTTATTTGTGCATAGCAAATAATACTAATTATTTCATTCACATTCACAAGCAAAATCTATTTCTTTGTGCTGCTCATTTCTCACTGTAAGACAGTTGTAACATGTTGGGACAAGTAGACTGAATGCTTCCTTTACACAGGTGACACACATCCTCCTTTCAACAGCTGGAAAAATGGAGAGCTAGACCACTTAGTTTAAAAAGTGTATTTTTTAGATTTGAAATGCTCATTAAACCACGACTGCTAACTGGAAATACCAAGACAGAGAATGAATATGACATGGGAGGAGTGAGGTAAGCAAATACAAATTACTGCAAACATGACACTTCTCTTTTATCTGAAATGTGAGAACTGCAAGTCAGTCTGTGGTGGGAGTTCTTACATGCACCATCTAAGAGATGTTGAAGTCTGCCTCGGCTTATTAAGGGAGCATGTGTGGTAAGAATTGTTCTACTCTGCTAGAGTTAAGAAGCTATAGGGAGGTTTTTCTATTTGCTTCTTCTGCTGTGTACAAACCTTTTCTTTCTTTAACTTTTTTTTTAACTTTTGAGAGGGTTGTGGATGCATGGAACGGCCTTCCAGAAGAGGTTGTGGAGTCAAAAACAGTGGTGGAATTCAAGCATGCATGGGACAGTCATAAGGCAATTCTGGGGGGGGGGGTAGGAAGAAGTAGGCTGCTGGTTAACTAGGATCTGCAGCTTATCCATTAGGTAGGGAAATGGGCAGACTGGGTGGGCCAAGCGGTCCTTATCTGCCATCAAAATCTATGTTTCTATGTAACCCTGTAATTCCCATAGCCTTGTGTATGTATGCTACCCTGCAGAATGTGTAAATCTTGTGAAGTAGTGCCTCTGTGACTGAATCATTGGGGGGAGATAGTTAACTGTTGCTACTGACAAATCCAATATTTGCCTTCAAAGAAGTGAAGTCTTTTCTCAGAAGTGAGTGACACAGGAAGGCTGTTTGCCCTTAGCCAAAGGAGCACTGCACTGTGTGGGCAGTGGCTCTGGTGGGATTCAGACCACGAAAGTCCCCATATAAGACATTCACTTCCAAGTAGTGGCAGTTGCTGAGGTACCCTTACAAGTGTTGAGAAATGAAAAACTTGAGAACCTGTTACAGATTAAGGATTGAGTCCAGGGTAAGGACAGTTTGTGACAAATTGGTCACAGCTGTGAGATTTGAAAAGGACTTTCAATGATAAAGTTTACTATCCAGTCACACACAAGGGAACATAGTGTACACTACTACTGTTATTTTTGTTTTAAGCAAGAGTAGTTAGAGAGAACACATTATGTCTGGACCATATGAAACGTGCACTTTGAGTTGTGGGGAAAAGAGAGGGGTATGTTATTAGGAAAGCCCATCAAGGGCAGAACTCATAAACATCCCGGAGGAAAGTGACCAGGGAAGCAGCGTAAAAGTGGTCACAACTAGCTGAAGTTGTGAGACAGAGGCTGGAGAGCATGAAAGTGAGACAGAACTGGGGCAGCTATGCAGGTACAGAGGGTGGAACTAGGGCAGCTGTGCAGGTACTGAGGGTAGAACTGGGGCAACTATGCAGGTACTGAGGGTGGAACTGGGACAGCTATGCAGGTACTGAGGGTGGAACTGGGACAGCTATGCAGGTACAGAGGGTGGAACTAGGGCAGCTGTGCAGGTACTGAGGGTAGAACTGGGGCAGCAATGCAGGTACTGAGGGTGGAACTGGGGCAGCTATGCAGGTACTGAGGGTGGAACTGGGACAGCTATGCAGGTACAGAGGGTGGAACTAGGGCAGCTGTGCAGGTACTGAGGGTAGAACTGGGGCAGCTATGCAGGTACAGAGGGTGGTACTGGGGCAGCTGTGCAGGTACTGAGGGTAGAACTGGAGCAGCTATGCAGGTACTGAGGGTGGAACTGGGGCAGCTGTGCAGGTACAGAGGGTGGAACTGGAGCAGCTGTGCAGGTACTGAGGGTGGAACTGGGACAGCTATGCAGGTACAGAGGGTGGTACTGGGGCAGCTGTGCAGGTACAGAGGGTGGAACTGGAGCAGCTGTGCAGGTACTGAGGGTGGAACTGGACAGCTATGCAGGTACAGAGGGTGGTACTGGGGCAGCTGTGCAGCTACTGAGGGTAGAACTGGGACAGCTGTGCAGGTACTGAGGGTGGAACTGGGACAGCTGTGCAGGTACAGAGGGTGGTACTGGGGCAGCTGTGCAGGTACTGAGGGTAGAACTGGGGCAGCTATGCAGGTACTGAGGGTAGAACTGGGGCAGCTGTGCAGGTACAGAGGGTGGAACTGGAGCAGCTGTGCAGATACTGAGGGTGGAACTGGGGCAGCTATGCAGGTACAGAGGGTGGAACTGGGGCAGCTATGCAGGTACTGAGGGTGGAACTGGAGCAGCTATGCAGGTACAGAGGGTGGAACTGGGGCAGCTATGCAGGTACTGAGGGTGGAACTGGAGCAGCTATGCAGGTACTGAGGGTGGAACTGGGACAGCTATGCAGGTACAGAGGGTGGAACTGGGACAGCTATGCAGGTACTGAGGGTGGAACTGGGGCAGCTATGCAGGTACTGAGGGTGGAACTGGGGCAGCTATGCAGGTACTGAGGGTGGAACTGGGACAGCTGTGCAGGTACAGAGGGTGGAACTAGGGCAGCTGTGCAGGTACTGAGGGTAGAACTGGGGCAGCTATGCAGGTACAGAGGGTGGTACTGGGGCAGCTGTGCAGGTACTGAGGGTAGAACCGGAGCAGCTATGCAGGTACAGAGGGTGGAACCGGGGTAGCTGTGCAGGTACTGAGGGTGGAACCGGGACAGCTATGCAGGTACAGAGGGTGGTACTGGGGCAGCTGTGCAGGTACTGAGGGTGGAACTGGGGCAGCTATGCAGGTACTGAGGGTGGAACTGGGGCAGCTATGCAGGTACTGAGGGTGGAACTGGAGCAGCTATGCAGGTACTGAGGGTGGAACTGGGGCAGCTATGCAGGTACTGAGGGTGGAACTGGGGCAGCTATGCAGGTACTGAGGGTGGAACTGGGACAGCTATGCAGGTACAGAGGGTGGAACTGGGACAGCTATGCAGGTACAGAGGGTGGAACTGGGGCAGCTATGCAGGTACTGAGGGTGGAACTGGGGCAGCTATGCAGGTACTGAGGGTGGAACTGGAGCAGCTATGCAGGTACTGAGGGTGGAACTGGAGCAGCTATGCAGGTACAGAGGGTGGAACTGGGGCAGCTATGCAGGTACAGAGGTGGAACTGGGGCAGCTATGCAGGTACAGAGGGTGGAACTGGAGCATGTCTTGGTTAAGGCAGAGCTAGAGAAGATGCAGCTGGAAGCAGAGGAGTGAATCAATGCGTGCTAGCACACGATCCAACTGAAAGACCATGAGCACGGGAAAGAGATGGAGATTCTGCGCCAGAGGATGCACCACCAGCTATGACTAAATGGCATGAGGGGTTTGACCCAGGAAGCCAAAATGAATTCTAAAATGTTTCCCAGATATCAGGAAGGAGATGATTTTTCTTATGTATTTATTGAAATGTTTCACCAGGAAGGCATGCTGAGCGACAGGTTGCTCGTCTCATGGTGCGATCTGGGGGGGGGGAAGGGAACATGAGGATAGAATACATAGATTTTGAGCACTAACAAAGATCTACATATGATTACATTCACATAACAGTAAGTAAACTGTAATAACGCAATGAAATAGCAGGGTGCTAACAGTTTTGAACTAGATAGGTAACGATAACAGTTTAGAACTTGGTAAATACAATAGCACAAAAATGACATTTAATGGTAAACTCTAAGTGACACATAAATGAGTAGCTTGATTATGATTGAATGGAGTTCAAGTTGATCTAGGGGAAGCTAGTATGGACTAACACAGAGGCCCAGATATTCAAAAGGGTTGTGCATGGCGCAACCTACTGATGCGCCCCGGCACGATATTCAAAAGGGAAAAGTGCGTGGCACAAATCCTAATGCGCTGAAACGCATCAGTAATGTATGCAGGCGCAGGTGGGGGGGGGGGCGCGCCCATGCATACCCTGCACAGCCCGATATTCAGCCCGGGATGTGCAGAGCCATGCATGCGCAACCCCTACCTGCGCCAGCACAAAGTTGATCCAAAAAAAAAAGGAACAACTGATGGCCACCCACAGGTGAGCTGCCGCATTGCAGGGCGCAACACGGCAGCTGCCATCTGTGGGTGGCCACCCGAGCTCCGCTGCACCTGGCGGTGTTTCATGCCCGATCGCGGGCATTTGTAAAAAAGATTCATGTCCAATATCCCTGGTGGTTCAGTGGACGCTGTCACATGGATCGCAGGCATTTGTAATTAAAATGGAAATAATACCAATATCCTGGTGGTCAGTGGAGCGCTGCCGCCCGATCGGCATTGTAATAAAGATATTCGTCCAATATCCCTGGTGGTCAGTGGACACTATCTGCCTAACGAGGCATTTGTAATTAAAATAGACATATGTCCTATATCCTGGTGGGCTGGGTACCCTCCCACCTGCCCACTGAGCCCCACCGCCCGCCTCCCCGTCAGCCAGCGGGCAGCCGCACCCTGCCTGCCTGCCGTGCGCCGACTGACACCATCGGTGGGTGTATGCCCATTGGTTCTGATGTGAGCCAATGGGTGTGCAGTCCCGTACCATCTACATTCAGATATGTGAATCACATATCTGGAATGTGTAGTACAGTATGGTTGCATGCCCATTGGCTCACACTGTGAACCAATGGGCGTACAGCCCTACCGACGGTGTCAGTCGGTGGGCGGTGGGGGCGGCAGGCAGGTGGGGTGCTGCCGCCCACCTGTTGACCAGGAGGGAGCGGGGTGGTGGGGCTCAATGGGCAAGTGGGGAGGGGGGTACCCTAGGCCACCAGGGATATAGGACATATTTCTATTTTTAATTACAAATGCCCGTGATCGAGCAGGCAGTGGTCCACTGGACCACCAGGGATATTGGACGGAATATCTTTTTATTACTAATGCCCGCGATCGGGCAGGCAGCAGTCCACTGGACCACCAGGGATAATGGACATAGTTCTATTTATTTATACAAGTGCCCGCGATCGGGCTGTGGAGCACATTGCCGGCTGCAGGGGGCGTTGGTCCCTGACGGCTGCTGCCTGGCAGGGTGCCAGGTGCAAGTGGTTGGGGATCAGCACACTTGCATGGAAATAGGGCCATAATGACATGCAAATGGCCCCATTTGCGCCTTGCCTACATTATTGCCCCATTTGCATGTCAAGCTTTGAATATCACAGTTGCTGTGCATAGCGCAATGGAACTTGCGCTAGTGCATCCCCATGCTCCACTCTGGCCACTTGTGCTGGTGCAGTGCCACTGCGCCATGCACACTGCAGGTGGCCAGGGTGTGATATTCAACGCCGCAGAGCCATGGCGCAGCTCCGTTGAATATCGCCCAGTCCACACGCCTGCACAGCCAAGTTGAGCTGCGCCCAAGCTTGCTCCACAGCCTGGCGAGTTTGAATATCTGGGCCAGACAGTACAAGTTAGCTAAGGTAAGAAAGAAGTGCAAATTTGTCTAGAAGTACAATAGATTAGGGTTAGCCAGAGCTAAGGCTAAGAAATGGGGGAGGAAAGGCATTTAAGATTTATGTCTTGCAGGATTTATTTTTATGATCTTTTGGGAGAATCTGTGGAAAATATGAATTGGGAGGGCTTCTTGGGCAACTTACCTTTTGCTACTGCTTACAGGTAAGGCATGAGAAGCTTTTGTAAGAATGGAAAATAAGGACTGCATGGATCATGATAAAGTGAAAAATGCCTTGCTAAAGCATTTCTAATTAACTGCCAAGGCCTATAGGCAAAGATTCAGTGGGTTAAGAAAGACGCCGAACAGGAAGCAGACACTGCTCAGAATTTGATGGAGAGAGGGTCTAGCCTTTTGTATAAGTATATATCTGAATGAGATATTGATATTACCACCTTGGCTAAAGTAGCTTGGGTGCAGGATCTTAAATATCTCTGATCAATGTTGGGAAACCATGTGGAAGAACGCACACGAGTACAGCATGGAGGTTGATGGGAGGTTGACTCAGTTCAAGGTACTTCACAGGTATTATTTTTCCTCCACTAAGATTCAGGGGTGTAGCCAGGAATTTTAAACTTGTACTCAAAACTGATACACTGTTGCCTCCCCTTTATGTAAACATAAACCAAAATATGCTCTGCAATGCCACACCAATAGCTCCCCCCACCCCACCCCCGTTTGCCATGTCTGAGTTCAAGTAATTCGTTTCTTCCTGTAATCCTCCTTCGTTTTTCTGCCTGCCCGGCAAGGTGCTCGTTTGTGTATTTGGCTGGTGGCATCAGCGCCCCATCGTGATCAATAAAGGCAAAAGGGCCCAGCACGGCACAGACACAATGTGACTCACAATGTCCTTGCTTTCCTCTTTTTGTTGCCCCTGCCTGATCTTTTTTTACTGTACTCTGCTGAGTACTGTGCGTATGCCTGCCAACACCCCTGCTAAGATTGAATAAAATATTCACATCTCATCATCAGGGCTGTTGAAAATGAGCTCCTCCGGCATCCTTGGAACATATGTTCTGGCACTGTCCAAGAAAACTCTCAAAATGGAGTAAATTACATTTACTCTGTCAGAGGATTATGAAGGTACAGATTCCCTTCTCCCCTCACATTTTCATACTTGGTGATACCACACTGTTGCCTTTTTTTACCCACACCCTCTCAACTATGGGTACTGAATCTGGCTTTGGCCTACAAAAAGTTACTGCTACAGAACTGGAAATTCCATAAGGTCCCCGTCACGAGAGTGTTACTGGATTCTGTGGGGAACACAGCCAATAATGACCATCTTAACTACTTAGTTTTGAATAGATTACACAACTCAATGAAATCTGGAAACCCTTTTTTGAATTCACAAATGTATACATTGTATTCTTGCTAATGATTCTGGTGAAACGTATAAGTGTACTGTAGCATGCTCCTGCATCACTGTGGTGTTTTATAGGCTTTAAAAAGTTAGAAGTTAGTACTTTTAGACATTGTATGCATGTTTTTATCTTTTTGGAAAACCATACAACTTTTTTTTTTATTTAGTTGTTTAACCAGGTATAGCACACTAAGCTGAAAGCTTTTTTAAAGGAGCGACCTGGGAGCATAAGGAGGTTAAATGACTTGCTCAGGGTCACACAGTATGCAAGTGGAAGCTGTGGGATTCAAACCCAGGTCTGGTCTGCTGGATTTCACCAGATTTGCAGCTCAGAGCCTTAGACCACTGCACTATACTGCCTCAACTTTAAATTGACACTGCTCAGACTTGCATACCTGTTGATTCTAAATGTATACTGCTGTGCTACCTGATTCACTGGACAGTCAAGCACTATACTGTATATACATATGTAATGTTCTCTCTTCACTGGAATAAAGCAGAGTTTAAAAAAAAAAAATGGGAGATAGCTGCACATACATTTCAGCTTAGCTAAGCAATTTGTTAGAATGCTGGGCAGAGGGTGCAAATGTGTCCTCTGTAGAGGAAATAAATTTAGTTATGGAACAGTTCCTAAAAAACAATACCCGAGGGACTGAGAATATGGTTGCTGGTTAGAACTGCAAGCACCGTGAGGCAGCTGACAGGGCTGATCTCTGCACCCACCATTCTTCCCTCTATTCCTCCCTTTCCATCTCCCCGCACCCTTACATCACCAGGCCCACTGCTCCACCTTCATTGCCAAATACTGGTTTGGTTCCCTTCCCTACTAGCTGTCTTCTCTCCCCTCCCCACTTCCTCCCCTCTTACTCACTATGCTCAAGGAACACCCGCGCCTTCTCTATTCCTCACCCCTCCTCACGCACTGATCAAGCTGCTTTTTCCTACCGGCTCCCCTCTCCTCTTCCTCTAGCCCCCTCCCTACTATCACTAAAACACCTACTAAGGCTCACTCCCACTCCATGTACCTATCACCCCCAATTCCTCTGTTCCTTTCTCTCCACTGCTTCCAGTCTCCCATCTTGGTGCATACTCCTATTTCCTGACTTCCCTATACTTCTGGCTCTCTGTCCACTCCCACAGGAGGGCTCATCAAACCCATTATTCATCTACTAGATCTTGTATTGCCTAGCCCATGTACAACGCGAGCAACCTGCGTATATTCGCAGTTTTAAATTACCAGCTGAGCTTTTGCGCTTGCATTTGCTGCTGTTGCACTTCTTATGTTTGTAACTGCCTGCTTGCCTACTCCCCCTCCCCCCCAGGCTGCTCCTGGAAGTGGGCCTCAGCTCAGTGTACCCTTCCTGGTTACCAAATTTAAATGAACATGATTGAGCAAACTGTACTCTAATTGCAAAAGGTAGTAGGGGAGGGACATCAAGTGTTTTTTGGGAACTTCAGGGCGCAACTTAAAGGAAGCCAGCCTGTACCTGACCCTAAAGAGAAGCCAGTAATTTCAGAGGTAAAGAGTCAGGAGAATGCAGGTGTTATATCTACCAGAAACTATGGCTTTTGTCATATGATTGTAACACAGTGGGGATAGTGCAGCTGGAGGGAGCAGCTTGGAGAGCTTACAGCAGATAGCGGCTTGTACAGTGCCCTCTAACTCCATTGCACATATGCACCCAGTGGTGGTGAATGGATTGGTAACCCAGGGATTGAGACACTGGCGCCTCCATTTCTATGGTGAAGCAGGATTTGATTCATGAAGAACAAATGCTGCCTGACAGTTTTCTCGGATTAAAGGGGTGACAGGTCTGGCAGTGCCTGTGCCAATGGCGCACATCTTCCTTAGCTGGAAAGGTGGTCAGCGCATACGGGAGGTGGGTGCTGTACCACACATGCCCACAGATGTGATTACAGGGAATGACTTTGCTAGCAGGGCCAATGTTGTGTCTGTCCGTCACTACCCTTAGCAAGGGGAGAGAAAATGTTCCTGAGGAAGCAGAGGAGCAGTGCAAGAGGAAGCCACCCCCTACCCGAATAGCAGACGTTGCAGCTGACCCCCTACCCGAATAGCAGACGTTGCAGCTGACCCCCTACCCGAATAGCAGACGTTGCAGCTGAAGGACATGCTGGGAGCAGCAGCTGCAAGCCACAGATACAGACGAGAGTCCAGCAGTGGACAGCTCTCCAACAGGAGTGTGTGTTTTGGGGAAGGTCAGGCAAGTAAAGCTGGGCAGGAGCTCGGCAAGCTGATCCATTCCCTCCTGAGATTAAGGGAGCTAGACACCAGTGTGGAAGGCGACTCTCCAAATTCTTAAAAAAAATTGGAGGTGTACTGGAAGAATGGGCTCCTGTACCATTAGTGGGTTCCTAATGGAACCCTGGAGGAAGGGGTATTCCGGCAGACAGCGGTACCTAGGGAACATAGGAAGCAGCTTCTGGCCTTAGCCCACAACATGCCATTTTCAGGACAACCAGTGTTCAGCTGTGCAAAAAGGTGGCTAACAATTTTTACTGGCCCAATGTTTTTAAAGATGTGGCAAACTACTGTTGGACTTGTCTGGGTATCATGTAATGTGGGGGTCAGTTTGAGTGTCTCAGTTTGACCACAGGTAGGAATAGCGTGTGTTAAACTATAGCGAGGATTAGTATATAGCGAGTGTAGCAGTGAGCTACACCAACTGCAGCAGCCTATGGGGCTATGTTCAGTCACGCACTTCCCAGCTGGCTGGTTGCTGTGGTGGCTTCAGTTACTGCCTCTGTAGCGGGTGGACCCGGGTTTTGGTCTGACTGTGGTGAATATTTTTTTTGGGGGGGGGGGACGCTAAGTACATATTTTTTAAGTAACTACTGTTCCACTATCCTCCCGCCCACAGGTTGTTTCCCCGAGTAGCCCCTCCCGAGTTTTCTCCTTTCCGTGTCACCCCCCCCCCCGGAGATGATTAATTTTGGGGAGTGCGTGGGGTGAAGCACCCCCACATAAAGTTAATTTATATTGCCCCTGCAGAGAAAGTAAGTGACTGTTGTTGTTTATGGTGGTCGCTGTAATTGAGAGCACCTTTTTCACTTTTGGCGATGTTGGGTTCGCTGTTGTTGGTGCTCTTTTTGAATCACATTTATTGCATAACACCAATTGTCCGCAGTGCCAGAGGGTGGGAAAGATTGGGGACAAGGCTAAGGTGGCTTCGATTTCCCCATCTACTATTGAAAATCCATTTAGGTGAGTTGCCATGGATATTGTGGGGGCACTTAGCACCCCAAGTCATTCCGTAAAGCAGTACAGCTTTTATTTACATTTACTACACTTTCTCCCCTGAACTCTGACTGGCCCCCAGCCCCTTCACCCCCAAGGACTAACCATGCTCTTTGTGCCCCCATGGATAACCCCATCCCCCTGAGAAGGGCTGTCCAGGGACCACCCCTTACCTGCAGACTTACAGTGTTGGTGGGGGAGCGGGAGCCTTGGTCGGCAGTGTGGAACCTACAGCAAGGTGGCAGACGGCATCCTGCTTGGTCAGGGATTTTCTCTTTTTTTGTGTTGCACCCCCCGGAGATGGTGCTTCTGACGCCAAGACGTCAGAGCAATGACGCTTCCCTCCCCATGCTCTGGCTGCAGCCTGTCCTGCCAGCTGTGGTCACTCAGGTGGCACTAATGTCACAGGGACCTGGATCCCTCCCTGAGGCGAGCACCCATAGGAAGCTCAACCATCCTCCCCTGGCTGATCCTCATGCGACCCAGGCTCGTTCCCGAACTCGGGTCATTAGCGTCACAAGTTATAGCACTATTGCCGTGTCATTGTACTGATCCACAAGTTCATCTTGGTTGTAGACTATGCTACAAGGTACCCAGAGGCAGTGCCCTTGTCCTCCATCAAGGCCGAGAAAGTGGCTGATGTGTTTTTTTCCCCAGGAGATTCTGTCAGACCATGGCACCAATTTCATGTCTGATTTGATGACTAGTCTAAGAGAAGTGTGAAGTGAGGCATCTAAGGGCCTCCCCATATCATCGGTCTGGTTAACAGATTTAATGCGTCTCTTAAGGCTACGTTGAGAGCATTTGCTGACCAGCATGCGACAAGCAATTATCTCATTTCTCATTTGCATACAGGGAAGTCCCACAGGTTTCTCAACCTGCAAACCCCTGTTTGGTTATAGCATGAAGGACCCCACTCATTTAATAAGTGATGAGTGAGTGGGTGAGCTTCTGTTGTGCAGTATGTCCTGAATTTCAGGTCTAGGCTCAAGGAGCTCATGGGGTTCACCTAGAAACACCTCGCCTCTGTGCAACAGAGACTGAATATATAGTATGACTGTGGGGCCAGAGCCAGGAGTACAAAGTCGGGCAATGGGTGATGGTGCTCATCCCCGTCCAGTGGATGAAACTACAGGCAACTTGGGAGAGTCTGTACTCAGTTGTCAGGAGGGTGAATGATGTTGACTATATGATGACACAGACTGATAGGAGACACAGGCATCAAATCTGCAACATGAACATGTTGAAGCCCTACCAAGATTGAGATGAGACAGTCCTGGCTCTGTGCAGCTACCTTGGGGAGTAGGAGACTGGTGCAGACCTAGCAGATTGTAGATCTCTTGGGAGAATTTGAAGGAGTATCCTCAGTGCATGCTGTTACCCTGTCAGAGACACTGACACTGCCTCAAGCTACTGAAACATGTAGGGTGCTGCAAACATTCAAGGTGATGTTCATGGGGAAGCCAGGGTATACCACGACAGCAGAGCACCATGTGGATACAGGGTCCTAGACCCCCTACTGAGTCTCTGAAGATATAAAACATGCCTTAGAGGGGGAGATAAAGGAGATGCTTGATCTCTAGGTGATCCAGGAGTCCAGTAGTCCTGGGCCTCCCTAGTGGTACTGATTCCCCCCCCCCCCCCAAAAAAAAAAAGATAGGACCACGAGGTTCTACTCTAATTACCACAGGCTCAGTAGCTATACAGAGTTAGACGCATACCCAGGACAGATGAGGTTTGGAGGGGGGGGGCACAATGTTCCTGACCAACACAGACCTGACAAAGGGCTATTGGCAGGTACCCCAATACCTGAAAGCAAGAGAGAATTCTGCCTTTGTCAACCTATTTGGGTTATTCAAGTACAGAGTAATGTCATTTGGGATGAAAAATGCACCAGCCACCTTTCCTGGAAATGTCACCAAACAAAGGTGACGAGGGTGAGTAAAGCCAAGGTTGCAAGTAGGCTTAAGTCTGATTGTGAGAAAGAGCAGCTGCATACCTACCTTAATAGATGATCTTCCAGAGAATCACTTTCATCAGATCATACCTATGAAACTAAGACGCTAGGCACTAGGACCACACGGAAACTCTGAAAGCAGCCTGTAGCCACCCGTGATGACATCAGACAGCAGCTGCTATATAAACGTGGGTAGCCCCTCCTCTCATCAGTTCCCCACTGCAGATCATGCACAGAGGACCTCTCTGTGGGGAATCGGGGGTGAACCCAGTACTCTGTGAACTCTGATGAGGCTGAGGGTGAAGGGTAGACTAGAACAGTGACAGGAGCAATCCAGATTAGAGTAGGCCCATAAAGGGGAAAGGAGGATGGGATGGAATGGCTTTATGAAAGAGATTATCTTGAAGATCTACCGTTATGGTAGGTAGATAACTGTTCTTCTTCGAAGATATCTCTTTCATCAGACTACACCCATGAAACGAGTAGTGAACAGTCTGGGTAGCTGGAGCCTACAGACCTAAGAGAATAGGCCTTGGAGCACAGCTAGGCCAAAGCCAGCTCTTCTGTGAGAGACAATGTCCAGACTATAGTGTTCAGTGACAGTATGAATAGTACTCCAGTGGCAGATGCCCAGATTTCTGCAGCACATTTTTAATGCAAGCAACAGAGGTAGCCATGCTTCTTGTGGAATGACCATGAACCACCCCAGCAAGTTCCTTACCACACTTCCTGTAACAAAAAGTAATACAGTAAGCTAGCCACTTGGAGAGGCACTGTTTGGAAATAGAGGTGCCCTCTTTCTCAGGGGTGAATGAAACAAAAACCTGCGAGAACTTTTCTGCACTCCTTCGTGTGGTGTATATAGTACCCGAGTATTCTATGTACAGTACATCTGGAGTATGGAGCAATGCTTCCCCTGGACTGGCATGCGAAGGATCATAAACTGGCAAGTGGATGGTTCAAGTTAAAGTAAACTCAGACACCAACTTTGGTAGAAAGTTAGGACTGGTATGTAAAGACACACACATATTTCAAAAACAGATCAACGCAAGTGGCTTGCATCAAGAGTTTGACACAAGTGATGACTTGCACCACAACTTGCGCCAAATGTGATTTTACAATGCAGCCTGCATCAGATCTAGACACTACTGCACCAAAGTCCCCTTGTGCCAGGGTTGCATCAAAAAAAAAACAGTTTGCCAGGTCACAAGGGGGCTTGTGCCACCACAGGGCTGCAACTTCCCCCTTTCTGGGATTTTGCAATCCCCGCCATGGACGCAGCACAGGGCACCACTTAGACCAGCCAGGAGGTGGTCTAAGTGGCTTGCACCAGTGGGATGGGGTATTACAGGGGCAGCAGGTGTGCACCAGGGGGAAAAAAGAGGTGGCAGTGGGAGTGTCAGGGTACGGCTGTGCATCAGCCACAGTGATGCTGCACTTGGGGGGGGGGGGGATGTGTTTCCAGTGTGCAGCAATATGTACAATAAACATAACTTCCCTTGTGGTCTAGTGCCCCCCACCAATTATACTGATTTAAACCCACTGGTGGTCTAGCACCCCCACCCTGATCCCCTTCAAGTAAAATGATACAACTTCCCTAGTAGTCTAGCGGACCCCGATCCCCCAATAACAATGTGATAAATGTCCATGGTGGTCTAGTGTCCTCTCCCTCATCAGGTAGTGTCGACCACCCCACTCCCCCCATCCTGAATTGGACCTGATGACCTTCTCACCACCACGGTTGGTCGCCAACAGAGTTCTCAATGAGCGCATAATGTATACAGTACATGCTGACTGACAGCTGCTGTCATTCAATGAGCGTGTACTGTAAACAGTACACACTCACCGAGTTCTCAGTCAGCCACCAACTGTGGTGGTGAGAAGAGGGCTGTGCTGGTCATCAGCTCCAATTCAGGATAGGGGAGTGGGGCACACTACCTGATGGGGGAGGATGGGGACACTAGACCACCAGAGACAGTTATCACATTGTTATTGGGGAGATCAGGGATTGGGGTCCACTAGACTACCAGGGACATTTTATCATTTTACTTGGGGAAGATGAGGGTCTGGGAGTTAGATCACCAGGAAGGTTAAATTGGTATACTGGGGTGCAGGGTATTGGGAGTCTGCTAAACTACCAGGGAGGTTAAATCGGTATACTTGGGGGATCGGGGTGCTGCTAGACTACCAGGGAAGTTATGTTTATTGTACATATTGCTGCACACTGGAAACGCACCCCACCTGGTGCAGCCTCACTGCATCTGATGCACAGCTGTCCCCCGACACCCTCACTGCCACCTTCTGTGCCCCTCATGCCCCTGGCACCCTCATGGCATGCTGTTCCCCTCTCACCATCCTGGCCCCTCTGGTGTTGTGCCAGCGGGAGGGGAAGGGCAGATCTCTGCATCAAAGTCTGCAGATACGGCAACTGTTTGGTGCTGCTAGAGACTTGCAGCAAACCCAGGGAGTTTGGTGCTGGGACCCTACACAGAAACATAGAATTTGACGGCAGATAAGGACCGCTTGGCCCACTCAGTCTGCCCATTTCCCTACCTAATGGATAAGCTGCAGATCCTAGTTAACCAGCAGCCTACTTCTTCCTACCCCCACCCCCTAGAATTGCCTTATGACTGTCCCATGCATGCTTGAATTCCACTGCTTTTGACTCCACAACCTTCTCCGAAGGCCGCTCCATGCATCCACAACCTCTCTGTGAAAATATACTTCCTTAAATTACCTCTGAGCTGCCCCCCATCTTCAAATTGTGCCCCTTGTTCTTGCACACCTCTTTTTTGAAAGATGCTACCCTCTTGGACTTTGTTGATTCCCTGAGGTACTTGAAAGTTTTATCATGTCCCCCTCCCTCCTTTCTCTCGAGGCTATCATATTAAGCTCCTTAAGTCTCTCTTCTTATGTCTTCCGTGCAGACCCTGCACCATTTTAGTTGCCCTCCTCTGGGCAGCTTCCATCCTGTCTATGTCTTTATGGAGATTGGGTCTCCAGAACTGCACACAGTACTCCAGATGGGGTCTGACCAGCTGTCTGTACAAAGGGATAACTTCCTGTTTTCTATTGGTGATGCCTCTCCCTATGCATCCCAGTATCCCCCCAGCCCTCCTTACTGCTTTCTCACATTGCTTGCTCACCTTTAGGTTATCTGATATGACTGCCCCCAGGTCCCTTTCCATTTTTGTTGTTAGTATCTCACCCCTCATTGTGTACTTTTCCCCTGGGTTTTTGTTTCCCAGGTGCATTACCTTGCACTTCTTAGCATTGAATCTAGGCTGCCATTTGACCATTTCTCCTCTAACCTTGCCAAGTCCCTTTCATCCTTTCCACCACCTGTGCATCAACTCTGTTGCAGATCTTTGTGTCATCTGCAAAGAGACATACTTTTCTCTTCCAGTCCCTCTGCAATGTCGCTTATAAAGACACTGAAGAGGACCGGTCGAATACTGAACCCTCATGGTACCCCACTAGTAACCCCTTTCTTCAGAGTGGACCTTATTTACAGTTACTCTCTGTGTCCTATTCTCTAGCCAATTCTTTACCCAGGCTGTCATCTTGGGACCCACTCCCAGGCTGGCTAACTTATATATTAATCTTTTGTGTGGGACTGTGTCAAATGCCTTGCTAAAGTCTAGGTAGGCCATGTCCACAGCCCCTCCCTGATCTACTACTTTGGTCACCCAGTCAAAGAAATCTATCAGATTTGTCTGGCATGACATTCCCGCTGTGAATCCATGCTGCCTTGGGACCTGTGCCCGTCTGGCCTCTAGATACTCAACAATTCTTTCCTTCAGAAGTGATTCCATCATTTTCCCTACCACTGAGGTTAAACTAACAGGTCTGTAGTTTCCTGCTTCTGCCTTGCTCCCACTTTTGTGAAGGGGAATCACATCTGCCCTCCTCCAGTCCTTGGGTACCACCCCATCCTCCCATGATTTGTTAAAGAGGGTAGTCACCCTGCTTTTCACAAAATCGAGCACATGGTCCCTGGCACACCCAGGGTTTGCTGCAACCCTTACAGTGGTGCAACTTGCATTGCTCTAAGGGCTTGTTTAAAAATTGGGCCCCTTGTCTTTGTGGAAAATCAAATGAGGCTCACACATTAGAGCCTGCAACTCTGAAATCCTTCAAGCAGAAGTGACTGCAACTAAAAACAACACTTTCCAAGACAGTGTAAGCCACAACTCATGGCTGGCTCAAAAGGAGCCAAAGTCAGCTTTTCTAACACAAAATTCAAGTCCCAAGCCAGGACTGGATTGCAGCTAGGAGGCTTCAGATGTAGAATGCCTCTCAAAAACGTACGTGCCCCCTCCAACTGGGCAACCTTATAACCCTCTATAGGCACATGGAAAGCTGATATGGTAGCCAGGTGCACTTTGATAGAGGAGTACTGCAGACCTGAATCTGATAAGGCAGCAGATGCTCTAGAACCTGACTGGCTGAACAGGTGACGGATCCAGGTGGTGGGAAGCTGCCCATAAGGCAAACCACTTCTACTTCATAGAATAAATGGACCTGGTAGAAGACTTTCTAGCAGTTACTAGAACATCAGCCACTTTTTGTGAAACCCCAAAACGATTAATGGCTCTGTCTTCAGGGGCTATGCATACATATGTAAAGATCTGAGGTCCAGATGGACCAGGTCCCCTGTTCCTGTGACCGTAGACCCTTGAACAGGGGCGTAGGCACTGCAGGTTAGTAAACGGAACCAAATCTGCTGAGGCTATGAGGAGCAATAAGTATCAGTTGCCCCTCCATTTGGAACTCAAGTAGCACTCTTCGAATTAGAGAAAACGGAGGTAAGGCATACAGAAAATACAGGTTACTCACCTGTAACAGGAGTTCTAGGAATGGTATATGTTGTTCATCCACACTCATTGGCAGTATCCTTGCCGCTTTAAATCTTGCCGGAAGGTCTTCAAGCTTGCTCCTCCCACCCACCCGGGTGGTATAACTCTCGGCTCCGGCCCATGACGCCAGATCTGGCCCGCTGGAAGCTCAGGTTGTGCGTCGAAGCCGGGAGGTCGGGTGGGTCGTGTGGATGAACAACATATACCATTCCTAGAACCCTGTTACAGGTGAGTAACCTGTATTTCTAGGGACATGGATATGTTGTTCATCCACACTCATTGGCAGACTCTAGCAGTCTCGGGAGGAGGGAGGCAAGACGCACACCTCTACATACTTCACTTGGGAAAGAAAGACTGAGAACCGAGGCCCCAAAACCAGCATCCCGGGCGTGACTCAAGGCCATGTGGTAATGGGTAATGAAGGTGTTTGCTGACTTCCAGGTAGCAGCCCTGCAGATTTCCTGGATAGGGACGTCCCTGGAAGCAGCCACCGTTGCAGCAGTATGGCGGGTAGAATGAGCTCTTATCCCTCTGGGAGGCTCCATGCCCGCCAACTTATAGCAGAGATCTATGCAGGAGGTTACCCACCTGCTTATCGTCCGCTTGGCTGCAGGTCTGCCAGATGCGGCTTCAGCGTAGGTGACAAACAGCTGGCGAACCTCTCCCCGAATTTCGCCCGTGCGCTCCTTATAATAAACGAGCGCCCTTCTAGGGTCCAGAGTATGGAGCCTATATTCGGCCTCCGAGGTGTGATTGGGGTAGAACACCGGCAGAGTCAACACCTGGTTAAGGTGAAACTCCGACACCACCTTCGGAAGGAATTTCGGGTGGGGGCGCAGGACAACCTTGTCCCTGTGGAAGACCAGGTAAGGAGACTCGATGGAAAGCGCCTGGAGCTCTCCCATCCTTCTGGCTGACGTGATAGCCACCAAGAAGGCGGTCTTCCACACAGGTGAGAGAGAGCACACCTGTGCATAGGTTCGAATGGCTTGCCCATGAGCTTTGCCAGTACCAGCAGTAGATCCCACGGAGGTGGGGTTCCGCGACTGGAGGAAATGTGATCAAGGCCTTTGAAAAAGCGCCAGACCACCTTCTCCTGCGCCACCGACTGCTTCCCGGCCCGCGCCCGGTAAGCAGAGATGGCTGCCAGGTGCACCCTTAGGGTCGTCGACCTAAGCCCTTGACTAGAAAGGGACCATAAATAGTCCAAGATGCTTGCCAAGGAACAGGAGGAAGGGTCCAAGCCCTTGTCTGACACCAAATGGAAAACCTTTCCATTTGAAGGCATAACATTTTCTGGTCGACTTACGGGACGCCTCAACTACATTGAGGACCTCGCCGGAAAGACCCAAGGCCTGGAACTCTAGCCGCTCAGGAACCAGGCGCCAGGTGCAGGGATTGAAGGTCCGGATGGAACACCTTCCCTGATTGACTGAGAGCAGGTCCGGCGAGCTGGAAGCTGCCCGGAGTCCTGGAGCTGAGACTGAGGAGATCTGGGTACCAGAACTGGCGAGGCCAGTCTGGGGCTATCAGAATCACCTGCGCCTTGTCCCTCCTCGCCTTGAGAAGCACCTTGTGGATCAAGGGAAATGGGGGAAAGGCGTAAAAGAGGCCCGGGGTCCATTGCCTCGAGAAGGCATCCCCCTGCAGCGAGCCCTGCTGAGGGGGGCGGGCATGGAACAGACTCAGCTTCAAGCTTCCATGGAGGCAAACAGGTCCACCTGAGGTGTGCCCCAAAGGGAGAACAGATGCTGTACTACCTCCGCAGGAGAGACCACTCGTGGGATGCAGCCCCTATCCGGCTCAGGGCATCGGCCAGGGTGTTGGAGGCTCCTGCCACGTGAATGGCTAGGAGATCCGCCTCCAGGCTGCGCACGAGTGACCAAATGCGGAGAGCTTCCTTGCATAGAAGCATGGAGCGCGTCCCGCCCTGGCGGTTTAGATAGTACATGGTCGTGGTATTGTCCGTCTGGACTCGGACCACTTGACCCCGGAGGAACGGAGCAAAGGCGGTGAGAGCTAGGCGGACCGCTCGGAGCTCCAGCAGGTTGATGTGGCATCGGGACTCCCGCGGGGACCAGAGGCCATGAGCCCGGTGTTCCCCCAGATGGGCACCCCAACCCATCAGAGAGGCATCGGTCGACAGAGACCGTCGGCTCGGGCGGATTAACGGATGCCTCCTCGCAAATGATCTGGAACGGTCCACCACTGGAGAGTGCCCACATCCCCTGTGTCACCGACACAAGCTGGTCCAAGGGATCGCAGCGCCAGACCACTGGCTGGCCAGTCCCCACTGAAGGGGACGCATGTTCCAGCGGGCCCAACGGACCACGCTGGTACAGGCCGCCATGAGACCCAGGAGGCGTGAGGAAGTCCCGGGTAGGGGCGAATTGCCCAACCAGAAATGATCGGGCAAAGGAGGAAAGAACCTCGCCCTGTCCGCCGAGCCGCGCTCTGGCTCAAGAGAGTCGAGCTGCGCCCGATGAATAGAATCACCTGCTTCGCCTCGAGTTCCGACTTGGCCTCGTTGATAAGGAGGCCCAGTTGAGAGCAGACCTGGAGGGCCAGATCTCTGGACCACTCCGCCTCCTTCCTGGAGGGAGCTGCTATCAGCCAGTCGTCCAGGTAAGGGTACACCCGACCCTCGGCGCCGCAGGAATGCTGTCACCACTGCCATGCATTTGGTGAAGACCCTGGGAGCTGGAGACAAGCCGAAGGGCATGGCTTGAATCAAGAGAGATCCTTCCGCCGAAGCGGAGGAATCTCTGGTGAGACGGACGGATAGGGACGGAAAAACGCAGTCCCTGCAAGTCCAGAGAGCAGAACCACACGCTGCTCCAAGGGATGGTATTATCTGAGCCAGAGTGACCATCCTGAAGGTTCGAGACCTTAGGAACTTGTTTAGGTCGTGTAGGTCGAGAATGGGGCGCCAGCCCCCCGTCCGTTTCGGAACCAGGAAGTACCTGGACACAAACCCTGGGTCTGAAGGAGGGTCCACCACCTCTCTTACCACCTCCTTCTGGAGGAGGAGAGCGATGTCGGCTCGACGAGCCGCCAGTGAGGCTGGGGATCCCGAAGACCCCCGAGGGGCGACGGCTCTGAAGGGTGGTGCCTGCTCGAATTCCAGAGGCAGGCCTCTTCCCACCACCTCCAAGACCCACCTGTCCGTGGTAACAGCGGACCAGGTGGAACGGAAGTGCCGGAGCCGTCCCCCCACGGGGGGACCCAGGGGTAAGGTGACGGGGATGGGGGCGACACCCCTCAGCCCGTCACTGGGCAGGCTTGGAGGAGGGACCGGCCGAGGGACCTCCTGGGCCCTTTCCTCCCTGCCTCCTGTTAGAGGAAGCCGGCGGCTTGGGTTTGGGATGCCAAGGCCGAGCCTGCTGGCCCTGACGTTGCTGGGCCGGGCGCGCCGGGGGCACAGAAGGACGAAAGGGCTTAGGCTGTGGTTTGTGGCCTTGTCCTTCTGAGCGGAAGAGACCGAGTCCAAGGTGGCATTGGACTCTCGATCCTCTGCAGGTGACCTTCCACCCCAGGGTCAAGAGGTCAGTCCCCAAAAGGGAACATCCGCCAACTGTGCTGGGTATCCGGTCAAGGTGGATATCCTCAGCCAAGCTCACGACGATAGCCACTGGCCGCCACCGATCTGGCACATGAGTCCCCATATCCAAAGCAGTCTGGAGCTGCTGTTTGGCCACTGCCCTGCCTGGTCCCGCACCTGCTTAACCGTAGTCTGCAGATCGGCGGGAAGATGAGGGATGACCTCATCCAGGGAGCCCAACAGGGCATGAGAAAAATGTGCCATGAGGACGGCCGAACTGGCCTGACGAAGGCCGAGAGAGGACGAGCGTGACTTTTCGCCCGACGAGTCCATTCTTGACTCCTTGTCAGGAGGTTTGTCCACATCCCTGGCGCTAGCCGGGCGCTACCGGAAAACGCTGTCGGTAACCAACCCCCAGCAGAGGGGTGTTCCAAACCGGACAAGGAACCGTAGGGACCGCGATACTTCCTGGCCATCCTGGCCGGCGCAGGGCAGGAAGCAGGGCGCTGCCAAAGTTCCAGTGCCGACCCACTATGGCCTCGGCCACCGGAAAGGCCTCCGTCGAGAATCCCTCGGTCCAGAATCTCCGTGAGGGATACCTGGCCTGTTGAACGGTACAGCTCCATCCCGTAGACTCGAGATGAGTCAAGCAGTCCTAGGAAGGACGCACGGCTATCGCCATTGACTGACCTCCTGAAGACTCCAAGTCCAGTCGCTGGAGAAGAAGGAGGAATCATCTTCGGACTCGGAAGAGTCCTCGAAGAGCTGCCTCTGGCCTGAGCCACCTTCACCTGCCGAGGTCGGTCGGGAGTGAGGTAACTGACAGCCGATGGGGTAAACCCTTAGCCGACCGAGAATCCTTGGTCGGAGCCCCAATTGGTGGCTGTGGAGGCGGAGGTTCCACCGGAATCGGTGGAGCAGCTGGTTTTGGGCGAACAACCGGCCTGGGTATAGGCTCCTCGGACAAGTCGAGGGGTTGTGTCGGCCGTTCCGGTGACAGCCACTTAATGGCCGGGGAAGGCGCCGGAGTCGGCTTATTCCCGGCCAGGAGGAGCTGTTGCAACATAAGGTCCTCGTACCGTCGACGTAATTTACGCCGAAGCCTCCCCTCATCCGAGGAGGAGGACGAGGACGAGCGGCGACGCCGCTTACCGCGGTGCCGAGACCGAGACCGCCTATGACGGTGGGAACGGCTGGACCGCCAAGAGGTCCCGAGACCGAGACCGAGTCCCGGAATTTCCGGGTCGGTGCGGGAGGTGTCGGCCGGAACCGCACTCCTTCCGCTCGGAAGGTCCATCCGCGAGGTCTCGAACCGGAGGCACAGACGAGCCCACGGATCCTCAACTCCTCCCGGGGAACCGGGAGGGGAATCTCGCTGCTAAAGGCGACAGCCCGTCCAATGGGTCGAGAAAAATCTCGACTTCATCAGTGGGAGTCTCGGTCAACTGACCTGACGGGGACACCGTGAGGCCAGTGGCCGAAGCCGAGCGGTCGACCGAAGCCGACGGACGACGGCCGGAGAGAGGGACCTTCCGCCTCCCAAGAGCGCCGACGGGAGGGATTCTACCCTTGTCCCTCTTTTGACCGAGAATAAGGTCCAGCAGACGCAGGCCCTTCTCCTTTAGTGGAGAGGGACAGACAAAGCTCCTTAAAAGAAGCCGTGTAGGAAGAACCCAGAGAGGCGGGATAAATGCGCGGCCGAGGAAAGATCTGACGCGCGCCGCTGCCTCCCTCTTCGAGGACGACCATCCGTCCGAGCTGATCCGCCGAGCCTGCCCGCGGACACCGCCAACCGGCCTCCTTGGACTTCACCGAGGGAACGCTTCGACGGCCCAGTTGCAATCGGGCAGCACGGTTTTCGAGGACGAGGGCGAAAGATGAGCACAGGTCGCAAGCCGCGGGTCGTGCTCAAGGCCTAAGCAGTAGACACACGTGGAGTGTGGATCCGTCTGAGACATCTTCTGCCCGCATGGGCATCTCCGAACTGAGTCGATTTGTCCATCGCAGCCGCGAGGGGATCGAAGACCAAGTCTTTTGCAAATTTTATTTTTAAATCCGCAAACGGAGAAATAGGAACCAGTCGCAAACGCAGAGCGTTAAGGAGGGAACCTGAGCTTCCAAGCGGTAAGGAAGATCTAGCGTCATGGGGCGGAGCCGAGAGTTATACCACCCGGGTGGGTGGGAGGAGCAAGCTTGAAGACCTTCCGGCAAGATTTAAAGCGGCAAGGATACTGCCAATGAGTGTGGATGAACAACATATCCATGTCCCTAGAACCTCCCTTTCCAAGAGAGGGACATGTCTTGCCAGAAAACTCCAGGCACCAGAGTAAGCGAGCAGAAAACTGGCAGTTTTGCATTGTGTGGGGATGCAAAAAGTTCCAACTCTGGATGACCCTATCTGTCGAACAGGTCTTCCACAACTGAAGTCAGCAGTTCCCACTCATACATCCTGAAGTGGGATCTGCTTAGCCTGTCTGCTGAGATGTTCTGAATGCCTGGAACATGTACTGTTGAGGGTTCTAGACCACGTTCCAGAGCCCAGTACCAAATCCTCACTGCTTCCTGCACAGGGGATAAGAATGAGTCCCCCCTTTCTTGCTGATGTAGTGCATCACACTGACATTGTCCATCTGCACCAGCAGAGGGCTTGGGGACAGATGGTTTTTGAAGGCCTGGTGTCCATACAGGACCGCATGCATTTCTAGAACATCAATATGCAAGGTGCTCTCCACAAGGGACCATGTACATTGTGTCTGATGGGAGCCCAGATGGGCACCCCAACCCATTCCCGAGGCATCATTGTAAGAATCTGGAGAGAGAGAGAGGAGGGGGATCAAGAAGGGAACCCCCTTTAATAGGTTGTTGGGTTCCATCCACCACTTGAGCACTTTGCGAACAGGTAACATGACTAGAACCATTTGTTCTAGATCTGTAAGCTGGTCCATTGGACTGTCAGGGTCCACTGGGGAATTCGCACATGCAGCCTGGCCAAGGGGACCATCACTATGGCAGCTACCATGGAGACCCAACAGGCATAGGAATGTCCTGACTGAGACATACCTGCTGTCATCCACTAGCTGTGCTTGAGCAACCAGGCACTGGGCCCTATCCAGAGGCAAAAAGGCTGAGTCCTGGGCCATGTCCAATACTGCTCCCTATATACTGCTGTTGTTGGCAAGGGTCAACACTGATTTTGTTATGTTGATGGTCACTCCCAGAATGAATGGCTGTCTAGTTCAAGCAAAAGTCTGCATGAGCTGTTTCATGGAGGGGGCTATCAACAGCCAGTCATCCAAGTAAGGGAAAAAAAAAACAAGAGGCCATCCCTGAGAAGGGGTGCTGCCACTACTGCCAAGCATTTGGTAAAGACCTGAGGTGCCGAAGACAAGCCAAAAAGCAACACTTAATGTTCTACTTAAAACAGGAACCTTAGGTATTTTCTGTGAGGCTTCCGCATTCTGATATAGAGGTAAACATCCTTTATATCTGGGTAACAAATCCAGCCGAAGGAGGCCTTGCAAGGTGACCATCCTGAACGTCTTGTACTCTGTGAAAAAGTTCAGCTCCCCAAGATCCAGGATAGGCTGCAAGTCGCCTGTCCACTTTGGTACCAGGAAGTAGAGTAAAATCCTGTGTACCTTTGTTCTAGAGGCACTGGTTCTATAGCCTTCTTTTGTAACAAAGTCTGAATTTCCTCCAGAAGCAGAGGTAGGTGTTCTGCAGGATAATGGATCACTAGTAGAGGATGATCTGGAGGCATTTCTAGAAGTTCCAGAGCATGACCCTGTTCTATGATTTCCAAAACCCATGTCGACACCTCCTTCCACCAACTCAAGTGGAGGGAGATGTGACCCCCTAAAACCACCCCTAGAGGTAATGGTGGTTGAGAGGTAAACAAGGAGCCAGGCTGAGCTGATGGGCAGGCTCTCCCTGCTCCACCACCTTCAGGGTCTTTTGAATGGACACCTCTGGTTGTACTGGGGGCTAGCAAGGCTCCTGCTCCCTTGCCCCTGTCCAGCTGTCTCGTTGATGTTACTGTCTGACACCAGCTGGATGAAAAGGACTCCCATTTCTTACTCTAGGCTGGGTATGGTAGAGGGAATGCACAGACTTTAAGATTCTGCCAGAGGCCTGAAGAGTGCATAAGATATCGTAGACCTCACCATCAAACAATTTATGTCCTCAAAAAGGGGAAGTGAAAATGGACTGTTGCACATCATCAACAAAGCCTGCCACCCCAAGCCAAGAATGCCTCCTGAGACAGATGCCACAGCTCTGGCACAGGCATCTGAGACATCACAGGCTGTGCAGAGCAAATGCTTGATCACATCTGCCCCAGCAGAAAGGGCTGTAAGAACCTAATATTTTGGAGTACCCTCTGATAAGGCTTGTGCAGCTGCCTTGGCCTTCCTCCAGAGGGTGTTCTGGTTCTTCATTATGTGGGCCTGATAGTTAGCAATGCAAAGGCCCAATGATGCTGAGGCAAAAGTCCCGTCTCCCAGAACATCCAACCTCCTGGACTCTATCAAGAGGGAGGGAACACAGATACTTAGATGCCCATGTTCTGTCATGGGCAGCATTAATGACTACTGAGTCTGCCTCAAGCTGGGTAGCAAAACATTTTCCCCAGAGGGGGCCATTTACATTTTGTCTGCTTTCCTTGGTACAGCTGGGATATTGTTGGGTCTGTACCAGGCAGCAAAGATGGCATCCTCTAAGACAGGGAAAGAGGTGGCAACACAACTGCAGGCGATTCTGGGAACTCCAGAAACTCTGAGGTTTTTCTTGGTTGTGTCCTGTTCCTCCAGGTCAAACCAATGGCAGTTTGTAGCTGCTGCATCATGGTGAGGAAAGTGGGATCCTCCGGTGGGAACCTTGGTGTGTTTATCAACGAGTCCTCGCTACAGGTGGGCACAGTGGAGCCGGTGCCTCAGTCATATGGACTTCCAGCATAACCCTCAGCCTCCTCCTCTTCATCCTGCATTATCAGGCCAGGATTATATTTGTACTCATTAAGCAGGTCAATGGGGAGAAGGGAGTGGGCTGGTGATGTCAGTGGTACTCTAGGAGGTGGTTGGGGCAAGGGTGCACCACACGAGAGGGGTTTAGTAGGCCCAGTCGATGAACCCTCTAGAACTGGAAGGTCAGGTAGCAGGTGTCGAATCATATCCATGTGGTCGATACAGAAGTCCCCATCGACAGCAAAGTACCAGCTGTACTAGGCCTGGTAGTGCCAGTGCCAAGCCCCAATCTTGGTTTCGACAACTGGGGAGGCACTGGCATCGTTGCTTGAGTGAACAAAGCAGCAGAAGAGGTCATACCTGCTGTACGGAGGGGCAACCTGGAACTCACTGGGGAGGTTCTTTCCTTTTCCTTGTCCCAGTGCTTGTGTTTATGACTCACTGAAGCTTGTCCCAAGATTCTGAATACCTGGACTTGGAAGATGGGGCTGGTGATACAGTGGTGCCCTTCCGCTGAGCTCCTTTTTCCTTGTTAGCCACCTTTTGCTTAAGGGGGAATTTTTCTAGGGTCCCCTTGCAATGTCACTTGGTCATGCGACTCAATGCTCTACAGATTCCGCTGGCTTTCATGTCGTGGTCCAGACTTAGGCAGCAGACACATATGTCATGGGAGTTGCCGGTGTAGATCTTCTCACCACAGGCACAATACAGGAACGATTTTGACAGTTCCTTCGAAGACAAACATTTAATTGAAAATCATTCTAAAAGTGATTACTTTTTTGAAAAAGAAATAAAATTGTGACTATTGCAGTGTTTCCTTTAGTGGCCCGATGAGTAGAGGGGCTGGCCACGTTTATGCTGCAGCCAATGTTGGACATCATTTTGGGTGGCCCTGGCTGACTGCAAACTTTTTGTGTGGTCCTAGTGCTTGATGTCTTATAATTACATAGGTGTGACCTGATGAAAATGATATCCTCGAGGATCAGTCAGTCAGTCTGTGCTGAGACTTTGTACATACACCATTTAAGAGCTACAGTCTGCCATGGCTCACTAAGGTATCCTGTGTAGTAAGAATCTTTCTAGTCTGCTACAGTTGAGAAGCTACTGTATACGGAAGTTTCTCTATTTGCTTCTTCTGCTGTGCGCAAACTGTTTCTTTCTAATTTCTGTAGTACCCCTATAATTCCCATAGTCAGGTGTACACGTGCTATCCTGTAGAATGTGCAAGTATGGTGAAGTAGGAAATAGAAACATAGAATTTGACTGCAGATAAGGACCGCTTGGCCCACCCAGTCTGCCCATTTCCCTACCTAATTAATAAGCTGCAGATCCTAGTTAATCAGCAGCCTACTTCTTCCTACCCCCAACCCCTAGAATTGCCTTATGACTGTCCCATGCATGCTTGAATTCCACCACTGTTTCGACTCCACAACCTCCTCCAGAAGGCCATTCCATGCATCCACAACCTCTCTGTGAAAAATACTTCCTTAAATTACCTCTGAGGCCGCCCCCCATCTTCTAATTGTGCCCCTTGTTCTTGCACACCTCTATTTTGAAAGATGCTACCCTCTTGGACTTTGTTGATTCCCTTGAGGTACTTGAAAGTTTCTATCATGTCCCCTCTCTCCTCCTTTCCTCGAGGCTATACATATTAAGCTCCTTCGCCTCTCTTCATATGTCTTCCGTGCAGACCCTGCACCATTTTAGTTGTCCTCCTCTGGACAGCTTCCATCCTGTCTATGTCTTTGCGGAGATCGGTCTCCAGAACTGCATGCAGTATCTAGATGGGGTCTGACCAGCTGTCTGTACAGAGGGATAATAACTTCTGTTTTCTACTGGTGATGCCTCCCTATGCATCCCAGTATCCCCCAGCCCTCCTTGCTGCCCTCTCACATTGCTTGCCCTCCTTAGGTCATCTGATATGACTACCCCCAGGTCCCTTTCCATTTTTGTTGTTAGTATCTCACCCCCCATTGTGTACTCTTCCCCTGGGTTTTTGTTTCCCAGGTGCATTACCTTGCACTTCTTAGCACTGAATCTAAGCTGCCATACATTTGACCATTCCTCTAACCTTGCCAAGTCCCTTCTCATCCTTTCCACCCCACCTTGTGCATCAACTCTGTTGCAGATCTTTGTGTCATCTGCAAAGAGACATACTTTTCCTTCTAGTCCCTCTGCAATGTCGCCTATAAAGACATTGAAGAGGACCAGTCCTAATACTGAACCCTGCGGTACCCCACTAGTAACCCCCCTTTCTTCAGAGTGGACTCTATTTACTATTACTCTCTGTGTCCTATTCTCCAGCCAATCCTTTACCCAGGCTGTCATCATGGGACCCACTCCTAGGCTGGCTAACTTGTATATTAATCTTTGTGTGGACTGTGTCAAATGCCTTGCTACTTCTAGGTAGGCCATGTCCACAGCCCCTCCTGATCTACTACTTTGGTCACCCAAAGAAATCTATCAGATTTGTCTGGCATGACCTTCCGCTGTGAATCCATGCTGCCTTGGGTCCTGCCCTCTGGCCTCTAGATACTTGACAATTCTTTCCTTCAGAAGTGATTCCATCATTTTCCCTACCACTGAGGTTAAACTAACAGGTCTGTAGTTTCCTGCTTCTGCCTTGCTCCCGCTTTTGTGAAGGGGAATCACATCTGCCCTCCTCCAGTCCTCGGGTACCACCCCAACCTCCCATGATTTGTTAAAGAGGGTAGTCAGTGGTGTCACTAGTTCTACCCTTAGTTCTTTTAGAATTCTGTGATGAATCCCATCAGGCCCTATTGCTTTGTCTACCTTCAGTTTTAAGAGTTCTTTCAGAACCCTTTCTTCTGTAAATGGGCTGGTATCAACTTCTGTATCCAGAGTGTTTCTACTGTTTGTTTTAGGTACCTCCCCCGCTTCCTTTGTAAATACTGAGCAAAAATATTTGTTTAGTATCTCTGCCTTTTCACAGTCACCCTCTGCCCACCCTCCCTCCCCTTTATTAAGCCTCACTATCCCTCCCTTGGTCTTCCTTCACTCCCTGATGTTCCTATAAAAGGTTTTATCCCCCTTCTTAACTGAGTTGGCTATCTTTTCCTCGGTTTGGGTCTTTGCTGTTCTGACTGCCTTCCCAGCTTCCTTTTGCTTTAACTGATACAGTTCTCTGTCCTGCTCCTTCTGTGATTCCTTGTACTTCCTGAATGCTTTCTTTTTCTCTTGAACCTTCACTGCCACTTCCTTTGAGAACCATAGTGGTTTCTTACATCGTTTAGTTTTATTTGCTTCACACAAAGGCTTGTTACCTCTGTGATGGCAGTTTTTATTATTCCCCATTGTTCTTCCACCCCTCCTTCCTGCCCATTTGCTAGTGCATTCCTTAGGCACTCACCCATTTTGGCAAAGTCAGCCCTCCTAAAGTCCAGTACTTTTGCCTTTGTATGGCTTGACTCTATTGCTGTGTTTATTGTGAACCATACTGTTCGATGGTCGCTAGTTCCCAGATGGCTACCCACTTCTACATCTGTGATCCCTCTTCATCTCCGCTTGAGAGAACCAGGTCTAAGATTGCTCCTCTCGAGTGGGCTCCAATACTAGTTGTCTAAGGCATGCCCCTGTAGGGCATCTAGAATAACCCCACTCTTCAAGTGGCTGCTGCAACTGCACTCCAGTTAACATCTGGCATATTCAGATCACCCATCAGCAATATCTCCCCTTTTTCTGCCATTCTAAGTATACTTTCTATCATTTCCTTGTCCATTTCTCCCTCTGAGAAGGGGTTCTGATACAACCCTGTGTGGATTGTGGTGCCATTGCTGGTCTCCAAATTTACCCACAGTGCTTCTTCTCCTCCGCTTACCCTTTTGTTCTGTTGCTTTGATTCCTTCCCTTATCTAAGAGCTACTCCTCCTCCTCTTTTACCCTCCCTGTCCCTCCTGTAGATAGTGTATCCTGGTATGTTTACGTCCCAGTCATGGTTTTTTTGTGTACCATGCTTCTGTGACTGCCACGATATCCAGATGTTCCTCCTCCATCAAGGCCACTAATTCAGGAAGCTTGTTACTCAGACTACGGGCATTGGTAGTCATTGCTCTCCGTTTTTTGATGGCTTTACCTTCTGTTGCAACATCCCCCACTGACCTTTCTACCTCAGTCTTTTTCTCATTTAGTACCCTGTTTTGTAGGGACAGGCTGGGATTTTCCAGCTGCTTATCAGTGCCTCCCCCCTTGACTAGTTTAAAAGCTTGCTAATGAAGCATTTAAATAGATTGCTCAAAAGACTTGTTCCCTTCCTGGACAGATGCAGACCATCCTGCCAGTATAGGCTGGTGTCCCTCCAGGTGGAACCCCAGTCCCCAATGAAGCCAAACCCCTGTGTTCCACACCATTTTTTCAACCATTCATTAAACTGCATGGTGCAAAGTACCCTCGCCTCACTCATGCCATTGACAGGCAGCACCTCTGAGAAGGATACTGTGTGTGCTACTGGTCTTAGGCCCCTCCCCAATTCTACAAAGTCCTTCTGCACTGCTCTAATCTCATGATGAGCCAAGTCATTTGTCCCTAGGTGGACAATGACGTCCAGTTCAGACTCCCGTGCAGCTGTTGTTGTGATCCTGAGGATGCGCTTCCTGTCCCTCCAAGCCATGGCACCAGGCAGGCACCTTACTTCAGTTT
This sequence comes from Neoceratodus forsteri, assembly GCA_016271365.2. Classification (NCBI taxonomy): domain Eukaryota; kingdom Metazoa; phylum Chordata; order Ceratodontiformes; family Ceratodontidae; genus Neoceratodus; species Neoceratodus forsteri. The sequence goes on along the minus strand of CM028135.1, from coordinate 1,100,539,423 downwards.
TCCCTGCTCCCCCCAGTTCTATCCCCCTAATAATTGAGTCCCCCACCAGGAGCTGCTTCCTTTCCTTGTGGTGTCCTCTGCCTCCTTCCTGTGGGCATCCCTTGTGACAGTTGTCCTCAGCCTCCTTAGTCTCCTCTGCGGGTGCATCCATAGGGGAGCTATGCTCCCCCAGAATGGTGTATGGATTGTGGAGTGGAACAACTGACTGGGTGTGCCTCTGTTCCACCATCCTTACCCTCCCTGAGCCCACTGTGGTCCAACTGCTGTGCTTTCTTCGCAACCTCTGAGGTAGTGGTGGTGGCTCTGGTGCTCTCTGGCTGGGGGAGGTTCCCTTCCTACCGTCCAGTGTGGCTTGGGGAAAGGTTCCCTTACTACTGTCCAGTGTGGCCTGAAGACAGGCAACTTCCTCCCACAGGGCAGAGAGTTGTCTGCAAATAGGGCAGCATCTCAGCCTCCAGAAAGACTCCCGGAAGACTGCTGCCCCACAGCCATTACATTGCACTACTCCCCACATGTTTATCTACTTTTTTTGTGTGTGTGTGTGATTGGTTTGTTATATAGAAAAATATATATTATACAATGTGTATGCTTATATTAGTGCAGTGTGCTAGAGAGGATATTACAGTGATATGCACCCTGCACTCTTGAGGAATGAGTCAGAACCCCAGGTATAAAGGAACTATTTCAGGGGTGGGTGGGGTGAGGTGGGAAGGCGGTTGGGCCTAAACTGTGCCCTCACAAAACAATCAGCTAAAAGCTCTGACCCACCGCTGAGATGAGTGCCTTCCTGTCAGCAAGATACCCTACACAACAATTTGACAGAGAAAATACCCTGCTAATCAAACGGAGAAAAAAACAGACATCCAAGTCAGACACAGGTAAACCTCCCCAGCCCCAAAACAGCCTGGTGGTTTGTGCTCTGAAAGCAGTCAGCCCCAAAATAAGTCAGCTGTGCTTTAAACTCTTCCTGCACTGAAAATCTTAAGAATTGTAACAAAAGTAAAGCTAGAGCCACCTCCCTCTGTTGCTTGAAAGACTGTCTTTTCCTGATAATTCTAAGTTCCTTATTTCACCTTTCAGTTAGAAGTAGCCTCCACCTGCAGAATATCTGCTACAAACCAAAGACAATTGTAAGGTTCACCTCCCTCTGTTGTGAGCACAACTCGCTTTCTTGCAAATCCTATGTTCAGTATTGCAGCTTCCAGCCAGAGGTAGTTTCACTTGAAGAATATCAGCTGTACCTTTAAATACCATACTTCATTTGACCGACTGAAAGTTTTGGGGGAATACATCTGTTGGTATTGACAAATCCACAATCCATCTTTGAAGAGAAAAGAAGGCTATAGTTAGCATATTCTAAGAAGTAACGTATTTTCTCAGGAGTGAGTGATGGGGAAGGCTGTTTGCACCTAGCCAAAGGAGCACTTTACTGTGTAGGCAATGGCTCTGGTGGGATCTGGACTATTAAAGTCCCCAGGTAAAAGAATCACTTCTGAGTGGTGGCAGTTACTGAGGTACCCTTACAGGTGTTGAGAAATTTGGCAACCTGTTGCAGACAGAGTCCAGGTTGTGACATAATCTGAACATTCCACTACTCAACCTTAATACAATTAAAAAAAAAAAAATGAATCTAGCTTTATATTCCACTGTCTCTGCATAGTTTCCCCAGTGTTGTAGTCATCACAGAAACAATGCAAAGCTTGCTCTGTTTGGTAAGGAAATCACTGTACAGTGCAGCCATTTTTAACACAACTGCTGTAAAGGTTTAAATCTGTTCCATTTAGTATTTCATAGCCGCTCTTTTCAGTTTTGCCTTTGTATTTACCATTTGTTGCAACATTCATTCAGAGATGCTTTTAATGAGATACTGAATAAGGATAATCAAATTAACATCAGAAAACACAGTTAGTAAAAGATATTAAGTGCTTTATTATAATCCACTTCTGCTTGCCATTTCAGTTGTTGAATTAGTGTATATTACGTGTTTTGCTATCAGAAGCAGAAATCAAAATAAACAAGAATTCCAAAGTTAAAATGTTCTTTGTCCCGCAGCCACTTTTAATCCATATACTCACAAGGATTACCAAATCTGGGGTCCGAGTTTCGAAAGCCCCTTAGGCCGATGCAAGGTGTGCTGAACCCCAGCATGCAGCAAAATTGGGTGCACCAGATTTTGGAAGATTACAGGTCTTGGCGCCAAAGTCTCTGATGCTGACACAAGCGGTCCTGTGTGCCAAACTGATGGTGCACAGGAGGGAATGATGGAAGCTGCGGCACACCCGACTGGCAGTGCACACAGTGGAACCTGTACCCATGGAGGAAATCAAAACTATGACGCATAGGGTACGAGATGGAGCCCTTCTGTACACCGCACCAGATGGCCTAGAACAGCAGATGAAAGGCACAGTTGAGGGTATGTAGATGTCCTGTGCAGCAGTGCACAGCGTGTGTAAGGGCACCGTCAGACATCCTAGACCAGGCAGTGCACCACACAATCCAGCACATGGTGCTGGCAGTGGTGGATGGTGTGGTCGACATTGCTACAATGTGAGGAGAGGTGGCATGGCTTGCAGGAGTCCCAGCACCGTACATGAATTGGAAAGATAGCGGACGAGCCAGGCAGTACCAGCAAGGGATAAGGTACCAGCTGCACAGCTCCCCGACCCACCCCAGGCTTCTGCCATACCTGCCTGTGGGCCATGTGTGCGCGCACATACCTCTCCGCCTGCTGTGTGCATGGTATGGGTCACAGACTGTACCAACACCCATCACACAGAATGCAGTGCCGTTGTGAGAGGACTTAAGGTGATGGGGGCAGGCATCAGAGGACACATCTGCCAGTCTCTGTTCACCATGATGACCACTACACAATGTGCCATCCGGTACATTTCAGAACGCCAATGTCCTGAGTGGAGTGCGGCTGCCCTTTCCTGCCTGGCATGCCCACCCTGGGCTGTGGCATTGGCGCAACAGGCTGTTAGGCCAGCTCTGGCTGGTCCAACTCTTGTGGACCTTGCAACCTTCTGGGGGGCCAGCCCCATCATGGTGCAAGATCCTTTTGCCACGGTACAGCCGTGTGTCCGCCTGAAGCACAGCACAAGCCCGGCTGGCACATGTGGTCTTCCAACTAGCGCAGGCTGTGATAGAAAATCAGGAATGAGGCGAGGTGCAGCACAGTGAGCCCTTTGCGTCAAATCTCTAAACTTTGCTTCATTCCTGAGGCTTTGAAAATCGGGACCCTGGAAAGTAAACCACAAATGATATTCTCTTGTGCATCTCTGCACACTTCAGTCAGCAGTAAAAGCAGCACTATATGCAAAAGGGTTCAAATGTTGTCTCCGCTACCACCTGTTACACTTCCCTTCAAATATAGATGCTGGGTTTTTTAATATTCTGAAAATTAAAAAAATAAGTAAGGCAGCAAGGTGGTAGGATGATGGTGCTCTCTGCTGCCATGAGGTACATTTGGGAAAATTCCAAAAGAAGATAGGGTGTGACTCAGACAGGCTGTTCCCCAAACCATTGGCCCAGAATCTATTTATAGCCAGCCCTGATCTGTGGGTCCATGCACAGAGAGCCCTAATTCGGGTGCCTGTGGACCAACAGCTCCAATCTGGGGTCCATGCACTGAGAGTCTTGATCCGGGGTCTGTGCACAGAGAGTATACTTCAACAGAGGCTGCACTTACCTCCCTGTAGTGTTGATCTACTATTCCAAAAGTCCATGCCACCATGAATAGCCAACCACTTTGGTACAATATGAAGATAAAACCGATTTTAAAAATGCTTTCTTGTTCAGTGGCATTTCAATCCAGGTCTCTTGGCTTATCGTCTTAAATTCTAACCACTAGGCTACAGCGGCTGCTGCTTGGCAAGTTTGTGGGGGATATGGATGCTTAAGACACATGTTTATCGCAAGCAATGACCCCAGATTAGTGCATTCAGTACACTGACCCTGGTTCAGCATTCAGGGAAAAAATACACATCTTCAACCTGCTGAAGAACTTGGATGCCATGGCAACTACTGTAGGTGACACCACCACTGTACACACCCAGTACTACTCATCCCTGGGATGGCACCGGCCTCAACAGACAAGGGAAGGGCCGCTCACCTGCTGTCTTAACCATAGGGATCCCACTGTACAAGAGGCAAATGGCAGAGGGACCCCATGGCACACGAGAGGCAGAGGGACCCCACGGCACACGAGTGGCAGAGGGACCCCATGGCACACGAGAGGCAGAGGGACCCCATGGCACACGAGAGGCAGAGGGACCCCATGGCACAAGAGTTTCAGAGGGACCCCATGGCACAAGAGATGCAGATGGCAGAAGAATCCGATGGCACAAGAAAGGCAGATGGCAGGTAAGATATTCTCCTTTAAGGTTTCCAGAGCTTAATGCTAAAAATTGTACTAGGAACTAGAAACGAAGCTCCCCCCCTCCGATGCCGGAGGGAAAAGTACTTTCCTAACATAAAAGCAAAATAAAAGGGAAACAAACACCTCTCCATCCAGTAATGTGAACAGTTCAGCAGCATCACTGCATCTCTATCATCACATAGAATGCACTTTGAAAAGGTTTGGACTGTTAGTTCACATCATAAGTTTTAGAAAAAAGCACCTGAACGGTACTCTTTGACTAAGATATCTTTAGCAAGCAACCTGTTTAGTACAAAACTGATACACATATTTAAAATAATTACCCTAGACATGGCATGTGCTTACAGAAACAGCTGAAACACCATGATTAATCTCACCAGATATTTAGCTGACAGTGGATTCAGCACAAGCTTTGGCACTGAAACTGTATTTACAGTACACACACACTGCACAAATCGAAACACTAGTCTTCATATTTGGGCACCACAAGTCCTGCCTCCTAAACTGGATTGGGTGTGTTAAGAAAAAACACTTGAGGCAAGTTATCAGTAAAGGATGCATTAGCTATGCACCTGCTGAATGTAACTTCTCATGTTAAAACTGAAAGAAATATCCCCCCTCACACACAACATTTCTGTGTTAAGACAGGGCTAGAATTCAACTGAATCTCAATGATCTGCTCCACTTTTGCCAGTAGAGCCGAGAAAGTGCAATCTGCATAAACTGTCATCAGTTGGTTTCCAAGCATCTCCAGGACATGACAGGCAAACAGAACAACCGATCACATGATGGCATTCTATATTTTGTAGAAACGTTTTCAGGTTGTGTTTGAAGAGCACCGCTGCAGCAGCACGGCATGGCAGGTATCGCATACTCGCACCGGCTTTGGCGACGATGGCAGTGGAAGTTCATTGTCAGAACAGGCATTGCAGAAAATCTCACCACAATTTCGGCAGTGATGCTGTATGCAAACAGAAAAAGGAGATCAGAATTTTTTTTCAGGGTTCATCTGAAAACAATCACTATGGCTACCAAACACAAGGGTATCCAAGGCAACGAAAAGGGTGTCTGTACCAAGTGGCATACTTCTTGCCTCTAAAGCAGCAGTGCAATCGAAAATCCCCCCACCCAAAAAAAAGCTAGTTTAAGCTACAATAAACAAATATTAGCATGCCTGTGAAATCTTCCTTTCTAAGTACTTCCTGCACTGTACACCAGGAGTTTTTATTTTTGCAATGCTAATCCTTGTGTAACCCCCCCATTCCCTGGGGTTACTAGAATCCCATTAGTGTCAGTGTTGGGCAGGGAAGGCAGCTGGTAAATATCTAGTTAAATGGATTATCACCTATTCCCACTCCATTTACTTGGTCTCAGCTGAGAGCAGAGAGGTGATGTCCTTTAGAACTCTCGCAGCAGCATAAGCCACACAGCTTGTTGTGAGTGTGGGGAATTTAGAATTCTGAAGTCAGTTCGTAGAAGCAGCTCAGACAGTGAGCAGGGAGGAGTGCCAGTTCTCTCACCCCAGTCTGAGGACATCTTTTGCCTGACTTCTGGAGACGGTTTCCGCCACTTCACGATTACCTAATGCCCTCGTCCCCTTGTAGGATGAGGGGGACTGCAGAGGATCTGAGGGGCAATCCCCTGATCCAATCTAGAACATTTTTGAAGCTGCCTTTGGTATACAGACTGAGTAGATTCTGTCTGAGAGTTACCTGGGATATGTACCTGCCTTGTTTTTCTGTGGGGTGACACTGTGATAAAGGGACCCATTTCTGTGAGACTGTTCTCAAGAAGCTTGTTTTAAAGTTTGCTGACAACAGTGGATGTCCCAGGTGTGACCAGGCACTTTGTTCAGAACTTTAATTTGACACCCCTTGTGGTGTTTTCTAATGCTAAAATGTGCTACACATTTAAAGGAAGCATGATTTCTACTGTTCATTATCTGTTGAGGTGCAACTCTGAAAGGATGGCTGGGTATGGACAAGGAAGCAAAAGGTGGGCGACCTCCCCCATCTGGAGTGACCATTTCAGCACTTCGGGTTCTGAAAGGGCGCCTGTTCTTTCACTGCATGTGGCCAACGCCTGAAGATAAATTGCTGCTTGGCAAGTTTGTGGGGGATATGGATGCTTAAGACACATGTTTGTCGCAAGCAATGACCCCAGATTAGAGCATTCAGTATGTGGGGTTTTGCTGGTTTTAAGCCCTATTGTGCTCTGTCGTGGCCAGTGTGCCACATTTCCTTCTGTAAATCATATGTCATATGGGAACTGTTCTAAGTCATGCCCTAGTGCCACTTCCAGGAGAATTTTGTGCTTTTTTCATTGTGGCTAGTACCACAATTCCAGATGTCTACTCCTATGCAATATGGGAAGTAGTGAATTTCTGTCAGAGTACAGAGGATGTGTTTTCTGCATTTGCCTTGTGCTTCAAAGTGTAAACCCTTGGGGGTCCATCTTTGCTTTTGTGTTCCAACTGTGTTTCGGAATAAAGCCACACTCTAGAATCCCAACCTGGTATGGACAATCTAGTTACTGCTTCCTGTGTGGATTTACTGGGTACCCCTGTCAGAAGTAGCAAATCTAACACAACCCTCAGCAAAGTTTCTCTCCTCAGGACCTGGGTTTTGGTAAAGGTCTGTTTGTGTCTCACATACACTTTGTGTTTCTCTGTGCAACTGCTTTGTACCCCCCACCCCTCTCTCGTTTTCCCTAGACAGAAAAAGTATGGGAGGTGTGCTTACTAGTTAAACAAGTAGCTGGTGGGGGGTTACACTTGCAAGGTCTACAATTATATTTCTAAGCCAAATGTGTCCATCTTTTTTGTTGGGACAAAACTAAATAAAAACACTTTCAAAATACTCAAATTTTGCTGGAAATATAACATTTTACCACTAAATAAAACTGGAAAATGCCTGGGATATTTTTTTTAGTTAAAAATGTAGGGTCAAATTTCTGCCCAATTTTGTTGCACTGCTGCTTTTATACAGACTCCCTAAATGCCTGTTTAAAGAGCTAGTGTACTGCCCAAAACTAATATCAGTTTTTAAAAAAGTGTCAACCATTACCTTTTATAGCTGATATACTTTTAATTTTCCCTTTAATTAGAAGACTGTTTGTCTGATGTCAGTAGGTGTAATTTGTGGAACAGCACTCTGCCTGGCAGCTGACATATCTATCTCTATGCCCCCCCCCCACACACACACTACATCATCAGTACTATGACCTCAGTGACTGACATCACAGCTGCTTAGGAACAGCCACTCAGTAGCTGCAGGTCAGTCACCTGTGATGTCACCATCAGTGAGATCACAATGTTGATGATATGATGTGTGTGTGTGTGTGTGTGTGTGTGTGTGTGTGTGTGAGGGGGGTTACTAGAGACAGATACATTGGGTGCCATGGTGAAGAGCTAATTCACACACATCCAACACAATATTATCATGCAAAAAAACTTTCTAATGAGCAAAATGAAACAGAAAATATTTCAGAAATAAAAATTACAACTGACTACTTCTTAGAATGTGTATAATTTTCCTGCCTGTTTTGGTTCTACTAGAGCTTTAATGTGGTAATTTCACAGAGCAACTTTAATGCAAGATTAGTATTCACCCAGGTTTTTTACGCTATTTCCATCTTCTGTTTACACCAACAGATTAGTTATGGAATTATTTGCTATTTCAGTAGGAATCAGGACAGTCTGAGAAAGCTTAAGATTCTGTGACTTTTTTTTATTCAGTATGTTTCCCCCCTTCGATCACCTGGCCTCCACTTACCCAGCACCATCACCCACCTTCTCTGGAATTTACCTCCTCTGCTAAATGCATCCTGGCTCAACAAGACGGGACCATATGGAGGGGGCTGTACCCCAGGAGACTCAGTAGGTGCACTGAAGAACACCTCAGTCAGCGGTGTGGTTAGGGGCAGAGGTCAGACACTCTTAGTTTAAGTCTGAAACGCAGACGACTTTAAGATTGAATGTAAATGCTCTTAACATAATAGTTTTTACATTTTAGTAGACACCAGGTGGTCCTACTGCAGTGGTGAGTGAGGGTCTCTGGGGGTGCACAAGGGTCCCTCTGCTGCCACCCACCAAAACTGTCACACAAAAGGGTGCAACTGTCTGCAGAGGGTAGATTTCCCTCTGTGAGTGCAGTGCAGCACCATATTAAGCAAACTGTATATCTAGAGGTTAGTGGGGGTGCTACCGCAGAAGTCCTCCCACATCACCATACCTCCATGCCTGTTTGTGGCTGGGTGCAGTCTGAATTTTTATGACCCACAGCATTTGCCCCAGGTGGCCCACTGGCCCAGAATCCATTTCTGTGGCTTGCTTCCTTTTGTGTCCAGTGGCTCCCTGCTCCCTAGCCCTGAACCCCAGCAGTCCGATATCCTTCCCTGGCTGGAACAGACGTTCCAGCTCTCAAAGATGAGACTCCTCAAGAACTGCTGTTAGCAGTTCTTCACAGCTCGGGATCGTTGTGCCTTGCAACTTGGGCTGAGTGTGCTGGAGGCCTCTGTGCATACCAACACCCTCATTACAAAGGGCTCCCCTGACCCGAGTGTTAACACTAGCAAAACCTTGTCACCATTATGTATAACAAAGGAGTGCAACTTAGAAATTAGTTGCAAAGTGATCCTTGCAACCACTTTGTGGCACCTGAGACTGTGTGAGGGGTCCTTGCAACCACTTTTGAGGACCTAATTGCAGCTCTGTATGGGGTCCTTGGAACCACTCTGTGGCACCTAACTGCAGCTCTGTATGGGGGCCTTGCAACCACTCTGTGGCACCTAACTGCAGTTCTGTATGGGGTTCTTGCAATCAATTTGTGGCACATAATTCTGACTGTGTATGGGTTCCCTGTGACCACTCAGACATATATTTATGACTGTGTATGGGGTTCTTGCAACCACTCTGTCACACCCAGTTGGGACTGTGCATGGAGCCCATGTGACCACTTTTTGGACAGTAATTCTAACTATTTCAGTGGGTCCTTGTAACCACTTTGCGGCACATAATTACTGCTGTTTTAATGGGTCCTTGCCATGCCTCTGTGTCATGTAATTGCAACGGTGTATGGAGTCCTTCTGATCCCTTTGTGACCACACTGTGCAATGTAACTGCTTGTGACTGTGTATGGGGCCCTTATAGCCACTCTGTGTCTCATAACTGCAACTGTGTAACAGGTCCTTTCAACCACTTTGTGGCATACAGCTGTGACTCTGTATGAGGCCCTTGCAACCTCTTTGTGGCACATAACTGCGACTGCGTATGGGTCCTTGCGCCTACTTTGTGGCATAAAATTACGACCATTTTAATGGGTTCTTGTGACCACTTTATGACACGCAATTATGATTATGTATGGGTCCCTTGTGGCCACTTCATGGCATGCAATTACGATTCTGTATGGGTCCTTGCAACTCTTTTGTGGCATGTAATTATGACCATTTCTGGGACTCTTGTGGCTGCTTTGTGGCACATAACTGCCACCATGTATGGGGTCCTCACGACCACTTTGTGACACATTGTTGTCACTGTATGAAGTCCTCCTGACCCCACTGTGGCACCATACAGCAACTGAGACTGTGTATGAGGTCCTGGTGACTCCTTTTTGGCACATATTTGTGAGTATGTATGGGGTCCTGCAACCACTTTTTGGCATGTAATTGCAACTGTGTAATGGGTCCTCATGACCACTTTGTGGTACATAACTGGGACTGTGTATGGGGTCCTTGTGACCACTCTGTGGTACATAACTGGGACTGTGTATGGGGTCCTTGTGACCACTCTGTGGTACATAACTGGGACTGTGTATGGGGTCCTTGTGACCACTCTGTGGTACATAATTGTAACTATGTACAAGTCCTCTCAACCCCTTTGTGGAACTGTCCCTCTTAACTGCCAGCAGTTGATTGTATATGGACAAAATTTTTCTTTTGTGTTTTACCTGTACATCGTAACATTTTTCTCTGCCCTGAAATTTCCCATGGTTGTTGTGGACGACGAGATACACCTTTGATGATCACACTTTCATTGTGGATTTGGCACCATGGTGAAGACTGCGGGTAATTTTGGGGTGCAGAGCAGACCCCATGAATATCTGGGGGAGGTTTATGTGTTACTATTGTAGTACTCACTGACACCTTTTCTTGCTATATTATATCTTGTCCATTAACTCCAATTATTAACAGACCTACGGCTTGTTAAAGCTGCAATGTTATGCTATGGGAATTTTCATTTTTTAATTGCAATGTTTTTATATCCATTTGCAGATGGTATTTCGTAGGGACGTGGTCTTGTAGTACTCATTGGCACCTTTCCTTTGATACAAAGATAGTCCCTTAACTCCAAAAAGTGACGGAGTTACAGTTTGTTAAAACTGTAATGTTATCCTATGGGAATTTTATTTTTGTGTGTTTTTTACAGGACCCCTACATTTTGTGGTGGGTGTTATGTGTTAACATTGTAGTACTCATTGAGACCTTTACTGATACATAGATGTCCCTTAACTCCAAAGAGTAACAGAGTCATGGCTTGTTAAAGTTGCAATCTTATCCTAAGGGAATTTTAATTTTAATTTTTTTTTTATACAACCCCCGAATGTTTTGGAGGTATTATGTATTAGTGTTCTAATACTCATTGAGACCTTTCCTTTGATATATAAAAATGTCCTTTAACTCCAAATACTGACAGAATCATGGCTCATTAAATTTCAAATGTACAAAAACAACACCAAGTCCAAATTCTTGTTTCGTATGAACCAATCTTGTTTTGTGAAATTGTGTCATTCTCACGAAACAGGACTGGTTGATAAACGAGAAAGTGAAAAAAAAAAAAAAAAACTAAGTCAAAACTGTTTCGTATGAACCAATCTTGTTTCGTGAGATTGTGCCATTCTCAAGAAACAGGACTGGTTCATACAACACAAGTAAAAAAAAAAAAGTACAAATTCTTGTTTCATATAAACCTAAGATAGGGCCATATGAAAAGTACAGTTACGTACTTACCGTAACAGTAGATCTTCCAGAGGATTTCTTGTAGCAGGTCATACTCTTGGGATATACTGCCAGAGGGCACTCCACGTACAGTAGCTTTTGCGAGCAGTGTGTCTGGGGGCCGCCCATGACGATGTCAGCATAGCGACGGGTATAAATATGTGGGCAGCCCAGAGGACTCTTTAGTTCCCCACCAGTGACCAGGTCATGACTCTGCACTCTGAGGGGGATCGAGGAGAGCATGTAGAGGACTCGCCCTGTGAAAGTGAAGGATGTTCACTCTACTACAGGAGGAGGGGGATGGCGGGAGGGATGCAGGACCTGCTGCAAGAGATCCTCTCGAAGATCTACTGTTATGGTAAGTACATAACTGTACTATCTTCATAGAGGGTATCTCTTGCAGCAGGTCATACTCTTGAGATGATTCCCAAGCAGTTGTTGGCCGATGTGGATGGAATGAGTGGATTGTTATGATAGAAGTCCTTGTAGGACAGCTCTATAAAAGCTGGCTCTCCTTTTGGAGGCTGTGTCTAGGCTATAGCGTTCCATGAACGTGTGTACTGTCGACCATGCAGTGGCGTCACAGATTTCTGAAATGGGGATGCCTCTGAAGCAAGCTGTGGAGGTTGCCAAGGCTCTGGTGGAATGTGCTTTCACATTCCCTGACAGAGGCTTGTTGTATTTATAATGTATGGTGGACCACTGTTATGGGCCAAAATCTATCTTTTCTCAAGGTTGTTGTACCATCAATGTTACGTCACTTTGTTGTTAACCCATCGGTGGCAGGTCACACTGATGGTATAACAAGGTGGATCGTTCTGCGCATGCGTGCTTCATGATGCAATGGCCAGCGGTGAGAACTTGACGGCGGTGTCGGCAAAAAATTAAAAGTAAGGCACCAGCTTCTTTTTTTTCACACTCTGTGATTATACACTATAAAAGATAATGTATGGTCATACATCGGTAACCAGTCTATATAACAGTTTTGAGGTTGCCATGGAGACTTAAACCTCTCGAGCTTTGTGCTTGAGGTTTACATGATTGCCATGGCAACCTCTTGCTGGTTAACAAACCAGTTACCAATGTATGCCCACACATTATCCTCTATGTTGTAGTAGTGCATGATGCAGTTGGCCAGCCATTTCGACAAGGTTCATTTAGAGGCCAGTAGACCCTCTTTTCCTGAGGCAAAAGAAACAAACAGCTGCTTTGTTTTCTGACAGTTTTTTGTTCAATATGTATAATATCTGAAATTTCTATGTACATCCAAGGTGTGGAGCAACGCTTCCCATGGGTTGGCATGCTCTTCATACAACACAGGAATATTAATAGAGTGGTTCAGGGTAAACTCTGAAACCACCTTTGGTAGAAATTTAGGGTTTGTTCTTAGTGAGACCCTATCCTTATGGAAAATTAAATAAGTCTCATTGCACATAAGAGCCTGTAACTTGGAAATTCTTCAAGCGGAAGTAACTGCAACTAAAAACACTTTTCATGACAGAAAGCATAGCTCACAATTCGCAGCTGGCTTAAAAGGGGATAGGGTCAACTTTTCTAACATGAAGTTTGAGATCACAAAGAGGGACTGGGTTAGGTACTGGAGGCTTCAAGTGCAATAAGCCTCGAAGAAACATTTTCGAGATATCAAGCTGAGCAACCAGCCGTTCGCCGACTGGTTCATGGAAAGCTGATATGGCCACTAAATGAACCTTGATGGAGGAATATCCTAGACCTTTTTCTGCTAGGTCACACAGGTAATCTAGAACCTGTGTTACCTCACAGGAATAGGGGGTTATACCCTTTTCTGCTGCCCAGAAAGCAAACCTTTTCCATTTTGAGGTGTAAGTTTTCCTTGTAGATGGTTTTCTGGCGGTAAGTAGGACTCTTGCGATGGATGGCGTAACCTTGTGTTTGGCCATCACTACACGTCTTCAGGAGCCAGGCATGAAGGTGAAGGGACTTGAGGTTCGGATGCAGGAGTGTCCTGTTGTATCAGGAGGTCCGGCAAATGAGTAGGGGAACTGGTTCTGCAACCAATAGCTGCTGGAGGAAAGGAAACCAGATTTGACAGGGCTGGTAAGGGGCGATCAGAATCATATTTGCTCCCTCCAACTGCAATTTTATTAGAATACTCTCTGTATGGGAGGAAAGGAAGGAAAGGCACAGACAAAGCACCCTTTCCAGGAGAGGGACAAGGAGTAGCCTTCCTGGTCCGGGCGGATTGAGCAAAACTCAGGGAGCTTGGCATTGTCACGTGTTACAAAGAGGTCGATCTTTGGCATGCCCCTGAGATGGAATATGTGTTGAACAATGTGGAGGCTAGCTCCCATTCATTGGATTGTGAATGGCAGCTGATATGATCTGCTACGGTGTTGTGTGCTCCTGGAACATAGACCGCCACAAGATGTAGGTGGAATGAAAGTGCTCTCCACCTACACCCTTAGGGTCTCTCTGCATAGGGATTGTGATTTGGTGCCTCCCTGCTTGTTTACGTAGTAAGCCACCAAAGTGCTGTTCGACTATGAGTAGGGGCCCTGCTGTAAGGAAAGGGTGGAATGCCTCCAGAGCACTGTAGACTGCCCTAATCTCCAGTATGTTGATATGGAGTGTGGTCTTGGGGGGCATCTAGTGACCTTGGGTCTGGTGATCACCAAGATGGGCCCCCCAGTCCGATTTTGAGGCGTCTGTGGTCAGAACCTACTTCAGTGGTGTGGAAGGGAAGGCCCACAAGTAAGTTAAGTGGGTTGAGCCACCATGTTAGAGCTTTCCACAAGGATGGGGTTATGCAGACAGTGGCCTCTATATCATCCATATTTTAGTTCCACTGAGCTCTCAGTGTCCACTGAACCAGTCTCATATGCAGCCAGGTGTATGGGACTGTGGTGATGGTTGCCGCCATATGATCTAACATCCGTAGGTACTGTCTGGCAGTGACATGAGTGCCGAGTAAACACTAGTACTCCTGAACTGTCAATGTTTGTGCCCTGTCCTCGGGTAGAAATGCCCTGCCCAAGGCAGTGTCCAGGACAGCTCCTATGTATTGCAGGTGCTGAGAGGGCATCATATGTGACTTGGCTTGGTTGACAGTTATACCAAGTTGAGAGAAGAGGTGCAAGGTGTGATGTAAGGACTGCAGTAGACGGTCCCTGGACGAGGCCTTGAGGAGCCAATCGTCCAGGAAGGAGAAGACATAGTGACCCCTGCGGTAGAGAGCCGCTGCTACAATGATCAGGCATTTGGTGAATACTTGTGGTACGCATGAGAGGCTGAATGGTAGAACCCTTTGCCTACTGAGTCTGGGGGAATGGGTTGCACCACCTTTTTTTGAAGGAGGAGAGTTCATCCTGGAGGACAGGCAGGTGTTCCGGCAAATATTGGGTTGAATTTGGAGGGCATGCTATGAGTTCCAGCATGTGACCCATATTTATAATCTGGAGCAAACAGTCATCAGTCATGACAGTCTTCCATGCCTCCAGATATAAAGAAAAGCGTCCTCCCACTGCCTCAGTGATAGGATGGGACAGCGGGAGACCATCAAAGGAGTCAGACTGGGGGGGGGGCTGAGGGAGTGCTGGGGGCAGCAACTCTGTTGGACTTGGTGGTGGCGGAGGAAGCTGGCATAGGTGGGGTGGATTTTCTCCTGGTTGTATTACGGCATGCAGGGTCCTTCTGGAGGCTCGTAATTCACTTAATATATCTTGAGTGTCTCTGCTGAAAAGCTTTTGCCCTTGGAAAGGAGCATTCAACAGAGACTGCTGGATGTCTGCCATGAAGCCAGACACCCTGAGCCATGCGTGTCTCCTACAAGAGATGCCAGTGGCAGAGAAGCGGGCTGAAGCATCTATGGCATAATATGCCGCTCTTAGAAGATGTCTACTCATACTAGACCCAGCTTGGAGGGTAGCCATGAGCTCATCCTTATCCGGGCACTGTGGCAGTTTACCTGCTGTTTCCAAGGCAGAGGTCCAAAGTGTATTCTGGTATTAAACATATTCAACATATACTCCGCATAATTCAAAATATGCAAGACTAACGTGGAAGATGCATAGACCCTTTTCCCCATGAGTTCCATCTTCCTTGATTCTTTACTTGGAGGAAGAGAACTAAGATACTAGGAACTAACTACTCAACTGAGTTGCTCCCTCTGCACCTAAGGGTTAGATACCAGGCTTGCTTGATTGAAAAAAAAAAAAAGCCATCCTAGGTCTAGCACCTGATTCTACTTCAGTTTTATTCCAACACAACTTAACCACTAAAATGACTAGAAGGTCAGCTAAGGGTGTACTCCATGTCCCCTTCAAACGAACCTCCTTTGCCCAACGATCACTTGTTAATCATGGGCAGCAGTGGATAAATGATCTCTCCTCTTACAGCATGGAAAAATTGGCCCCTTCAAAAGAGACCTCCGAATCCACCTGGCCCAAGCTAACCATTGTGACTGCTCTTCCTAAAAGCAGGCAATGCTTTCCCCTCTCTGGTGGTACTACCCCTCCCTCTAATCTCTTTCTACCTCCTTTCCTTTAAAACCCCTTCCTCGACAAAGCCCTCTCTGGCTGCTACCACCCCACTACCTCGCACTCAGTAACCAAACTGTTCGACAAAACGTATTGCTGTATAAACGAATTATCATGAAATGATGTGCTCATCTATTTACACTTCTGTACTTTACCAAACCTTTGATCTTTTCAATGACGATGTATGAGCCACATGTCATATTTTTCTCTATATGTATTGTATTATTGTGTTTTGCATCTGTTGACTTGAAAACAGCCATGATGGCTCAAAGGTATTAATCAGAATCTGAAATAAATAAAATAAAAAATAAATAAAAAGATGCTTTGGTCTTTTAGTTCAGTCATTGGCTGCATTGATTACTACAGAATCTGCTTGACGAGCAGAGGCAAAGTAAGGGTGGTCCGGAGGAGGTTGATACAGCCTATCAGTTTTCAATCAATCAATCAATCAAAATCTTTATTTATCCAGGCGAACATCGTTGAGCAGTGTTATTTGCAAGATGGACCTGGTTAGATCAGAGACAGTTACATAATGCATAGTGCAAGGTAAAGAACAAATACAATGTACATAATAGATTAGGTTATACAAGTCAATAAAAGATACCAACATGTAAGACATGTGAAAGGTCATGATACATTAACATAATTTCATATATTTGCAATTTTTTTTACATATATATGTGTGTGTGTGTATATAAATATATATATATATATATATATATATATATATGGTCATAGATGGAATTTTGCAATATGGGCATGGAGGGAATGTAGGTGGCAACTAACATCCATAATTGTGTAGAGGAATTTGTCAGAAGGGAAAGGAAGTAGTCAATGAATGATCTGGGTAGGAGGTGGGTTGTAGGGCTTCAGCGGGGGGGGAAGCAGGAGGCAGGAAGGGAGGATGAGAAAGACAGTGATGGAGTGAAGAGATGTAGGAAAAAAGATGGATAAAACCAAGGTATTATTGTGGGTAAACTAGGATAATAGGGAATGATTGCAGAACATGTGGAGTTAGAGGAAGGGACTTGGATACGAAAGATAGAGGGGAATGATTCGCCCTAGTGCTGTCGAAAACAGTTGCACTGCTCCTTAATCAACTTTGGCTAAAGGGTTTTTAAGGACGTAATGGATACAGGTATACTCAGTTTTAGTATTTTCTGCAGTTTGTTCTATAGGTAGGGCAACACGAAACTAATAGCTGTCCTTCCAAAGCAGGAACTGACTTTGGGCACTTTGAGCAGAATGGAAGAGTAGCGTCTCAGGGCATATTTACTTATAGTGATTTGTGTGAAGCAGTCCGAGACATGTTGTGGTAATTGCTTGGATATAGCTCTGACTATCCATAATGCCGCATTTCTATCCCTTCTGAAGTGAAGTCCATCCAACTGCTGCATACAGAGAGCAGTGATGGGTGTCATAAGGTAGTCCTGTGATAAACCTCAGTGCCCTGTGATAGAGTGTATCCAATTTACCCAAACAGGAGGCAGGGAAACGACTGTATAAGAAGTCAGCATAGTCGATTACTGATTAAATGTGGCCTGGACAAGCCTTAACTTAGCGTTGCTTGTGAGAAAGCGTTTGATTCTGAAGTACAGACCCAGTCTCTGATGGAGTTTTTTTAGTAGTTCTTCCATATGTTCAATGAAGGAAAGCCTATTGTCGAGCCAGACTCCCAGGTACTTGAATTTTGATACAAATTCAAGGTGTTCACCGAGGATAGTGGATATATGTGGGAGCGTGCTTGATCCTGTATATCCCGCAGGCGTGTAAGGAAAGAAAAACATTGCTTTTGTTTTCTTTGCATTGAGCAGCAGTTTTTTGCTCAGAAGTTGATGTTGGAGTAGACTGAAGTCAGTTTTTAAGTTTTTGCAGGCAACCCTGGTGAAGGGTGACTGGCATAGAGTACCGTATCATTGGCAAATAGGTGTACGGTGGCCTTGGTGATGTTATAATCAATTTTGTTGATATAGATGGCGAATAGAATAGGACCAAGGATAGATCCCTGGGTATACCTCTTTGCAGTGGTTTAAGAGGACAGATCGCCTTCAGCCTTAACCTGCTGGAGTCGTCCAGTAAGGTAGTTGTTGAACCATCGCAAGAAGAGTGAGTCCAGCCCTCTAGATTTCAGGGATATGAGAAGCAGATCATGGTCAACTGTGTCGAATGCCTTACTAAGATCCAGGAACACAGCACAGATACAATTTCTGTTATCCAATTCTGATTGCCAATCATTGGTTACTTTTGCTAGGGCCGTAATGGTGCTATGTTTGGCTCTGAATCCAGATTGCACAGGGTTTAGGATATTAGTTGATTCTAGGCAGGCTCTCAGTTGTGTACTTACAATTTTTTCCCAGCAGTTTAGATAGTACAAGGAGGATAGAGATTGGTCTGTAGTTGTTGAGGTCACAAGGATCTCCTGATTTAAATAGCGGAATGACCTGTGCAGTTTTCCAGACTGAAGGGATTGTCCCGAGTAGTAACGAGAAGTTAAATAAATGTGTTATTGGTACTGCTAACACATGAACGGCAACCTTCAGAAAGTAGGGGTCAAGGGAGTCCACCCCAGCACTTTTCTTGGTGTCTGGATGGCAAAGCAAGTCTTCCACTTGTTTCAGTATAGATGGTTGTAATGAGAAAACTGAGTCTGTCACCGGGGTTTCGGAGAGTTGTATGCCTAGCTGGGATCGCATTAAATTTGCAGGAGAGTTGTCAAATGCCAGCCCTGCGTTCATGAAGTGATTGTTGAATGGTTCTAGGATTTCCAGCCTGTCGTTGATAATGGTTGTCCTGGACGATATCTTGGCTGGGAGCGAATTACTTGGTGTGTGTCCGGATACGTCCTTGATGGTATTCCAGAATTTAGTCAGGTTATGGAAAGAGGAATCCAACTCAGTACGATAGAAAGTAGCTTTTGCGTCTCTGATCTTTCTGGTACATAAGTTCCTAGCCTTTTTGAACTGATCCCAATCTGACTGAGTCTTAGTTTTTCGTGCTTTTTTCCATAGTTTTGTCTCTCTCTAGGAGTGCAGTTTTAAGGCCTGGAGTGAACCAACGTCAAGATTTGTTTCTTATTCGCACTTTAGATAAAGGTGAGTTTTTGTTTAGGGCTCCTATGACTATATCATTGAGAACATCATAGGCTGCGTCCACCAATTTTGCCAGGTAGAATTCTTGCCAGCATGTCAAGTACTTAATATCTTCCAAATATGAATGCATGTCGAAATTTTGCTTTGATCTTCTGAGAACTTAAAGGGTGAGATGGGTTTGTTGGTTGTTTTTAAGCTGGCAATGAAGCAGTGGTCGCTAATATCATTGAAGAAAACTCCAGCATGGGAGAATAGATGAGGCTTGCTTACCAGGATAATGTCCAGGAGTGTACTATTACTTGGGGTCTTATTGTTAATTCTGGTCGGGTCATTGATGAGCTCTGTTAAGCCATGGGTGTCACAGAATGATAAGAGTGGAGTAGCAGCCTTGGAGAGCCAATTTAGATTAATGTCTCCTAAAATAATAGTTTCTAGGGGTCCCTTTTCAATTATATCACCTAGATGTGACAGCAATTTTAGGCCGGCAGTAGGAGGTCTATAGCAGCCTATTACCTGCAATGATGTGGTATGTGAAATTACCACTTTAAGGGATAGGCATTCGAACTCGTGTGCCAGAGATATTGAAGTAACACACGTTGCCGCTTGGTTGTCCTTCACGTATATAGCTATCCCCCCCTCTAGACTGTTGCTTAGCTCTGAATAGCTGGTAGTTGGGTAAATTGATATCTCTCTCTGCCGTGATAGGCCTAAGTCAGGTCTCGGAGACCACCAAGATATCTGGTACGGTATAGTTTACCCATGCTTGGATCATAGTGATCTTTTTAAGTAGGCTACACACATTAATGTGGAGGAAGCTTTATCCTTTGAGTTTGACGAGGTCGGACGGTGCTGCAATAGCCTCTGGGGGCCCTGGATTAAGGTCCACATTGCCAGAGCATAGTAGTAGCAGTAGCAGAAGCTTCATGATTGCAGCAAGGGATAGTCCATAGATTCTTGCTTTTGCCCGCTTTCTTGGGCTCTCAGTTGGTATTCTGTCATGTCTAGGTGAGAAGCTTTGTCCTCCTAGGATAGCAGAGACTAGGACTCTGATTAATACCTTTCTTAGAGTCTGGAGGAATGGTGTGAGGCCTGTGCCAAGCAGCTGTAATGGCTTCATTATAGGCCTGTATAATAAAAGGTACCACAGTGGCTGGTGCCTCTGGGAGGTCAAGGTAGTCAGCCAAATTTCTCCACTGTTGATCCCGTTCCATAGTAGTGACGTCCATGACTTGCTGGAGCTGTGCCATGACTTCCATGAAGGTAAGATCGTATGGAGGGGCTCGAGGAGTGTAAATGGTGGGATCCTCGAGATGGTGGAGGTGCTGGAGGGAGTATGTACTCCATCATCATCATCTTATTTCTCATCCTCATCCTCCAGGTAATCCAGGTCCTCTTCCTCATCCTCAAGAGGGGGAGCATGAATAGAAAGGGAACCGCAACATGGGCACTTCGCTAGTACCATGGATGAAGCAGGCTGAGGAGAAAGTGCTGGCTGCTGAAGCGACTGCACCACCTCCAAAACTGTTTTGACAATGGAGGGTATGTAAATAGATGATGCAGTTGATGGAGGGGGAGGACTTGTGGCTGTTGCCAGGCAGAAAGGCCACAAAACTAACTGAGGAAACTGGCTTAGGCTGAGGGTACAGTGTTGGAAGGTTTGCCAAGCCCAAAGATGTCCAAGTTGTTGACAGAAGGAGTGTCAACTGAGCCTGCATCGACGTGGCATGACAGGTTGGTAGCCTCGCTGGAGGCGGCACTGACGGAAGAGCTGTCGATGGGAGATCCGTTCCTATGCTGGAGACCCTGGGTGTAGCAAAGGCCATGTCAATTTTTAATATTTGGACAGGCGGCGGCACCAAAGGCATTGACGGAGAAGGTGTGGACGTCGACAGGAGGTGCAAAGGCAGCTCAAGGGCTGATAAAGCCATTGACAGAGACCGGATGGAAAGGACACAGAGTGCTCGCCGATGGCTGTCCTTGAGGTTGGGTTTTGCTGGCTGCCATCCTTGCACCAATGCAGTTAGAACCCTGTACATTTTCTCTGAGTGGGAGAGGCTGCCGTCGTCGACAGAGGGCTGGCAGCCGAAATCGTCAACGAATGTGGAGACCTGCTTCTGTCTCCAGCAGCCTTCTCCTTGTCTCTATGCCTATGTTCACCTGAACAGCACTTATCCTTCACCTTCGGTGGCTGGGAACTCATTGACGATGATGGCAAAGAGAAGGAGGTCCTGGCTCTGAGGTCCTTTTCTAAGAGACCGACTTTCTGCTCCATGATGTAATTTTCCAACTCTTTCAGTCATCGTCGAGTGGCCTTATTAAAATCCTGGTGTCCAAAAAGTGAAGGCATGGTGGCCCCCTGGCACTGAGCATAGGGGGTGCTTGTCATAGTGGTAATCTTCTGGCCACAGCAACCGTAAAGTTAAAGAAGAAAGGAAAGAAACTCTTGCGTTTGGTTCAAACTACGGTGTTAAGCACTGCTGCGACAAACTGACACGGCAGGACCGAACTGGTCGACAGTGGGAAAAGAACTGAGGAGTCCTCAGGGCCACCCACGTATTTATACTCATCGCTATGCTGATGTCGTCGAGGGCCGCCCCTAGACACGCTGCTTGCGAAAGTTACAGTGCACAGAGCGCTGTCCAGCAGTATATCCAAAGAGCATGGCTGTCTGTCACACTTGACTCTGTCAAGAGTGTGATGACTCTAGGAAGTTGACATAACAGCCATAACGGAAACGTGGGGCAAACCAGTACTAGGATCAGGAACTCCCAATTCCTGGGTACAAATTATATAGAAGAGCTAGGGAAGAGGGCAGGGGAGGGGGTGACTTTCTACATTAGGGAAGAAATAATGAGTAACAGAGAAGAAGATGGGGAAGGGAGAACAGAAACCTTATGGGTCAACATCCAAAATGGGAAGGGGAGGAAGACGAGATTGGGAGTGTTGTACTGGCCTCCATCTCAGTCAGAGAAAGTTGATAGGGAATTAGTGATAAGTATCACTGAGCACTGCCAAAGGGGTAATACGGTGGTGGTAGGAGATTTCTACCTACCAGGGGTAGAGTGGAGCACTATGACCTCCGCTAGTGCCACGGAGTAGGCCATTCCGGATAGGTTCCAGGATGCATACCTCATACAGACAGCACATCAACCGACCGGGAGCGGGGGGGACACCACCCTGGATTTGATATTATCTGAGGGAGAGCAGGTGCAGGATGTTAGAGTGGAGAACCCCTAGGCAGGGGAGCGACCACAACACAGTTTGGTTCTCCCTAGACATGGGTATGCTGGACACTTGCAGTAAAACCAGGGTGACAGACGTCAGGAGGGCAGATTTTGGAAAGATGGCAACCACAGTGAGTGAACATGGAGCAACCATTAGACAGGAGATGGATACAAATCAAAAGTGGGACATTGTAAAGAAGGGTCTGACTGAGGCAACAAACCTGTGCACAGGGTGTGCAAGAAAGAATAAGAGGTCCAGGAAACTTAGTTGGTGGACAAGGGAGGTTCAGGAGAGTGTAAAGGAAAAAAAGACAGCCTTCAGGAAATTGAAGAGAACAGGGAGGATCACACAAAGAGATCAAGGGATGTAACCAGAGTTGTGAGGGAAGCCAAGGCCTTGAAAGAGAGGAAACTAGCACAGGGGATTCAGAAAAGAGAGAAAGACTTCTTTAGATAAATTAGGGGAAAAAGGAAAACCAGGGAACAGATAGCCAAAATTATAAAGGATAATGGGTGGGCAGTGCAGGGGGCAGAACAAGCAGAGGTACTTAATGAATATTTCTGCTCAGTCTTTACAAAAGAAGAAGATGGGCCCATACCAACAGGGAGGAGGGAGGGGTGGGTGGTGGGAGGGGTAACGTTAACAGACTGTGATATCCTGGTGGAGAAGGTACTGTCTAGCCTTAATTCCTTACAGACTGATAAGGCACCCGGGCTGGATGGGGATACATCCACAAGTGCTAAAAGAGTTGGCAGAGGTGCTGGCGGCACCCTTGGCGGATGTGTTTAATACCTCCCTGCACACTGGTTGTGTGCCACTGGCGTGGAGGACAGCACATGTGGTACCCATCCATAAGAGTGGCCCAAGGGACGGCCCAGGGAACTACAGGCAGTTAGCCTCACATCCATGGTGTCTAAACTAATGGAGTCCATCATGAAGGAGAGGCTGGTGGCACTCGTGCAGGAGAACGGTCTGCAAGATGAATATCTGCATAGATTCGTCCAGGGGAGGTCATGTCAAACAAATCTGGTGGATGACTTCAATTGGGTCACTAGGACTCTGGATGGGGTGGGGGGGGAAGGCAGCTGATGTCCTATACTTGGACTTCAGCAAAGTTTTGATTCAGTACCGCATAGAAGGCTAGGGGGCAAATTGAGGACTCTGGGTGTAGGAGGAAAAACTGGCCACATGGATAGAAAGCTGGCTAAGCAACAGACAGCAGAAGGTGTTGGTGGTGGAGCTTTCAAAGCCCCGAGCAGTTATCAGCAGGGTCCCAGAGGGATCCATTCTGGGGCCTGTGCGCTTTACCGTCTTCACTGCTGACATAACAAGGGGAGTTGAAAGTAAAATGAGTTTATTCACCGGTGACACCAACATTGGTGCAACAGTGGATGAAGGGGAGGAGGGAAGGGTTCTGCAAAGGGATTTGGATACACTAGGGGAATGGTCAAAGACTAGGCAAATTAGGATCTGATATCAAGAAGTACAAGGTGATGCACTTGGTCAAGGAACCCTAGGTACAGCTACCATACTTGGGGGCTAAAGATCTCGAAAGAGGAAAAGGATCTGGGAGTGATAGTAACAGGGAGGTTAAACCACTCAGAGCAGTGCAGAAGGGCGGCGGCCAAGGCCAACCAGATGTTGGGGTGTACAGCCAGAGGGATCACCCCCAGATGTGCAGAAGTTATCCTGCCATTGTATAGATCACTGGTAAGGCCACACCTGGTGTACTGCGTTCAGTTCTAGCACCCCTACTTAAAGAAAGACATCAACCTCCTGGAAAGGGTCCAGGGAAGGGTGACCAAAATGATAAGTGGGATGGGAGGGAGATCCTACAAGGACAGGTTGGGGTTGGGAGAGCTCAACATGTACTCCCTGGAGGACAGAAGGGACAAGGGAGACATGATAGAGACCTTTAAATATTTAAAAGGCATAAACAGGGGAGATACAGACCACATTGTGTATTGTATTGTTGTTGTATTGTGGTAACCTTTTGTCTTGATTGTGGCATTGTTTTATGCCGAGTTCTCTTTTGAAATTTGATACTTGGAACTTTCCTGAAAATGAGCTTTGCTCAAGTGAATGTATCCAATTACTCATATTTGAATAAAAAATGATTTACTACTACTACTACTACTACATGTTCAGACTAAAAAGGGAGGGGGTCACTAGGGGATACAACATGAAGCTGGAGGGGGACAGATTCAAGATGGAACTAAGGAGAAACTATTTCACGGAGAGGATGGTGGCGGAGTGGAATAGGCTAACAGAAGAGCTGATCTCACAAAAGACAGGGGACGCCTTCAAAAGAGGATGGGATAGAGTCAGGGGTAAAATGAGTGCAAGAGGAGACCCGTCAAGAAGAGGAAGTGGGGAGTAAGCTGTGGTATACACCACAAACTGAACAATCACACAGACATGATCGACTGACAAGCCCTTTATATGCTGGCTTCTTTCGTATGTTCATGTGATCTGCTGCAAGAGATACCCTTGAAGATCAAGGAAATTGTCTCACGATACAAGATTTTTAAAATGTTTAAAAAAAACATTTCTGGGTCCTTTTTCTAAAAACTGCAAAATCCAACCAATGGGGTCCCATTTAGCGAGATCTATATGTTGGTGTCTGCATGATATGACTTTTATGGGTTTTCAAAAAAAAAAAAATTTTTTAAATGGAAACAAGATGGCTGCCACACGAAACAAGAATGTTTTCTCACAAAACAACATCCTCCCCACAATATGAAACACAATCCTTGTTTTGTATGGCCAAATTCTTGTTTTGTAAGACATAGCTATCCAAAAGACCCTACTGAGCATGCTCAGAACCAACATTTCAAATCCTTATAACTCTGGAACGGATTAATACTTTCTCACCAAACCAATGAAAGGCACCATTCTGGGGTAAGCCCTTCCTACCCTGAAAATGTCAGACCAAAATTCCAAGTTGTCTGGGTGCTAGGCAATGACAAAAATAAATAAACCGCAACCCCCAAATCCCCGATGAGAAATCAGGCCATCTCATATTCTGTCATGACACCTGTAGACTTATTACATGAACAGTGGCATTACAGTACAGGTTTGATCTTCCAAGTCATAGATAGTCACAACTAGCATGCTGAACCAAAGAAAGCAGCAACACATTGTAGTAATCCATAAAGGACGAACCATGAAAAAGACAAACCGAATAGCCCACACTCATCGGACAAACCAGTCAGTGTCATGGCGGCTCTGCATCTCGCTTATGTATCGATGAACTCAATCATCATCATCAGAGCTTGGAAGATCAAACCTGTACTGTGTTGCCACTGTTCATGCAGTAAGCCTATAGGCGTCATTGTGGGTGAGCTTTAGCCTTTTGAGTGGTTGTAATTGTTTGCTAGGCTGTTCACTTAAAGCAGTAGTACTACATAACCAGGAAGTGGTATGTCTGAAAACATATTTATCTAGTTTAGCATTTGTTTAATTATGGCTATTATATGTTAATGTTTTTAAAATTTTTATTAGTATGTATATGTTTTATGTAAAGCACCTTGCTTTTGAAAGGCGCTATAGAAATAAAGTTGACTTGACTTGACAAGTGATTAGTTTCCAGTTTTGTAGCGCCACAGTAAATATGGCGGTGGCTATCTAGTACTGCTGCTTTCAGCATGGCGGGTGGCAGAAATGTAAACAAAAACAAAGGACAACTGAGCACATTACGGGGCGACAGTACAATGCAGGCGGGAAAGAGTACCAGGGAAATGCTCAACAGAGCACAGGGAATACATTGTTGCAAAAGCGCAGATTTTTTTTTTTTTTTTTTATCTTGCACTGTTGCTTTAATAAAATTTTGACTGTATTAAGACGGTGCTTTTCTCGCTTCAGTGCTGACCCATTCTCTATCTTCACTGAGTGGAGTTGTTTCTATTCACTCATTTTTCATTGGAAAGTTGCAGCCTAAAAACTCATAATAACATCATTCTGATGTCAGGAAATCATAATACCATTGATCTAATGTCAGATTAATACTGTTACGATCTAGAATGCTGCTATGCTCCTTTCGCTACTTCAAACTGCTACGTTAAACTGTGACAGAAGCCGAAGAGAGAGTTATCATGGTGGGCGTCTTTTCAAAAAGAAACTGATGCTGTGAGATGACAGTTTGTGTCTGGGCTGTGCCTGATGTCGGTGAAGTGAGCGGGCCGTGACCTGTGAATAAAAATGATGTTGGTCTGGAGGTTGGGCTTGTATTGGGGAAGGGAAGTGAGTAAAGAGATTGCCAGTGAGTAAAATGCAATCGCCTAGTAGTTTGGCTCGTGACGGGCGGGAGGTGGGGGGTGAGTGAAGCGATCGCATCTCATTTAAATTTTATTGCTGGGGGGTGATTTCAGATTAAACAAACAGGGAGCCATGTATTACAGACAACAACAGATGCCTATCTGTTACACAGCAGGTTACTCCATCTCGGTATTCCAGTGACATAATAGACCTCTCGAGCTTCGCTGTTGAGGTTTATGTTGTCATTGGAATCCCTCAATGGAGTTACAGCTCCGTAAATACAGGTTACTCACCTGTAAAAGGAGTTCTAGGAATGGTATATGTTGTTCATCCACACTGTCTGGCAGGTATCCTTGCCGCTTTAAATCTTGCCGGAAGGTCTTCAAGCTGGCTCCTCCCACCCACCCGGGTGGTAAAACTCTCGGCTCCGCCGCTGACGCCAGATCTGGCCGCTGGAAAGCTCCAGGTTGTGCGTCGGGCCGGGAGGTCGGTGGGTAGGATGAACAAATATACCATTCCTCGAACTCCTGTTACAGGTGAGTAACCTGTATTTCTAGGGACATGGATATGTTGTTCATCCACACTGTCTGGCGGACTCCTAGCAGTTCTCCGGGAGGAGGGAGGCAAGGCGCACACCCCCTACTTAGGGAATAGAGACTGGAGAACCGAGGCCCCAAAAACAGCATCCCGGCGTGACTCAAGGTCGATGTGGTAATGGGTGATGAAGGTGTGTGCTGACTTCCAGGTAGCAGCCCTGCAGATTTCCTGGATAGGGACGTCCCTGGAAGCAGCCACCGATGCAGCAGTATGGCGGGTAGAATGAGCTCTTATCCCTCTGGGAGGCTCCATGCCCGCCAACCTATAGCAGAGATCTATGCAGGAGGTGACCCACCTGCCTATCGTCTGCTTGGTTGCAGGTCTGCCAGGCGGCTTCAGCGTGCGTGACAAACAGCTGGCTAACCTCTCCCCGAATGTCAGCCGTGGCGCCCTTATAGTGAGCGAGCGCCCTTCTAGGGTCCAGAGTATGGAGCCTATATTTGGCCTCCGAGGTGTGATTGGGGTAGAACACCGGCAGAGTCAACACCTGGTTAAGGTGAAACTCCGACACCACCTTCGGAAGGAATTTCGGGTGGGGGCGCAGGACAACCTTGTCCCTGTGGGAAGACCAGGTAAGGAGACTCGATGCAGAGCGCCTGGAGCTCTCCCATCCTTCTGGCTGGACGGATAGCCACCAAGAAGGCGGTCTCCACGACAGGTGAGAGAGTTCACCTGTGCATTGGTCTCGAATGGCTTGCCCATGAGCTTTGCCAAGTACCAGCAGTAGATCCCACGGAGGTGGAGGTTCTCACACCGGAGGGGAAATGTGATCAAGGCCTTTGAGAAAGCGCCAGACCACCTTCTCCTGCGCCACCGACTGCTTCCCGGCCCGCGCCCGGTAAGCAGAGATGGCTGCCAGGTGCACCTTAAGGGTCGTCGACCTAAGCCCTTGCTGAGAAAGGGACCAAAGGTAGTCCAATATGCTCGCCAAGGAACAGGAGGAAGGGTCAAGGCCCTTGCCCTGGCACCAAATGGAAAATCTCTTCCATTTGAAGGCGTAGCATTTTCTGGTCGACTCCTTACGGGACGCCTCAACTACGTTTAGGACCTCTTTGGAAAGACCCAAGGCCTGGAACTCTAGCCGCTCAGGAACCCGGCCGTCAGGTGCAGGGATTGAAGGTCCGGATGGAACACCTTCCCCTGACTGACTGAGAGCAGGTCCGGTGAGCTGGAAGCTGCCTCGGGAGCCTGGAGCTGAGGCTGAGGAGATCTGGGTACCAGTACTGGCGGGCCAGTCTGGGGCTATCAGAATCACCCTGCGCTTTGTCCCTCCTTCTTGAGAAGCACCTTGTGCATCAAGGGGAACGGGGAAAGGCGGAAGAGGCCCGGGTCCACGCCTCGGGAAGGCATCCCCTGCAGCGAGCCCTGCTGAGGGGGCGGGATGGAACAGCCTCAGCTTCGCATTCTCCCTGGAGGCAAACAGGTCCACCTGAGGTGTGCCCCAATGGGAGAATAGATCTCGTACTACCTCCGGCAGGAGAGAC
The DNA here is from genome assembly GCA_016271365.2 of Neoceratodus forsteri. Lineage (NCBI taxonomy): Eukaryota > Metazoa > Chordata > Ceratodontiformes > Ceratodontidae > Neoceratodus > Neoceratodus forsteri. Next base: position 1,100,510,886 of record CM028135.1, on the reverse strand, counting down.
CACTCATGGGACGCAGCCCCTATCCGGCTTAGGGCATCGGCCAGGATGTTGAGAGGCTCCTGCCACATGAATGGCTAGGAGATCTGCCTCCAGGCTGCACACGAGTGACCAGATGCGGAGAGCTTCCTTACATAGAAGCATGGAGCGCGTCCCGCCCTGGCGGTTTAGATAGTACATGGTCGTGGTATTGTCCGTCTGGACCCGGACCACTTGACCCTGAAGAAACGGAGCAAAGGCGGTGAGAGCTAGGTGGACCGCTCGGAGCTCCAGCAGGTTGATGTGGCATTGGGACTCCCGAGGGGACCAGAGGCCGTGCGCTCGGTGTTCCCCCAGATGGGCACCCCAACCCATCAGAGAGGCATCGGTCGATAAACTGTCGGCTCGGGGCGGACAAATGGGATGCCCTCCTGCAGATGAACTGGAACGGTCCGCCACTGGAGAGCGTTCCACATCCCCTTGGTCACCGTCATTAGCTGGTCCAATGGATCGCAGCGTTGGGACCATTGGCTGGCCAGCCCCCACTGAAGGGGGTGCATGTTCCAGCGGGCCCAATGGATCATGCTGGTACAGGCCGCCATGAGACCCAGGAGGCGCAGGAAGTCCCAGGCAGGGCGCGATTGCCCAACCAGAAATGATTGGGCAAGGAGGAAAGAACCGCCCTGTCCGCTGGGGAGCCGTGTTCTGGTCAAGAGAGTCCGAGCTCTGCCCTGATGAAAAGAATCACCCTTGCTTGAGTTCCGACTTGGCCTCGCTTGGAGGTGAGATCGACTTGAGCAAATCTGGAGGGCCAGATCTCTGGACCGCTCCACCTCCTGTCTGGAGGTGGCTGCTAGTAGCCAATTGTCCAGGTAAGGGTAAACCCGGACCCCTCAGTGCCGCAGGAATGCTGTCACCACTGCCATGCATTTGGTGAAGACCCTGGGAGCTGGAGATAAGCCGAAGGGCATGGCTTGGAACTCGAAAAGGGATCCCTCCGCTCAAAAGCGAAGGAACCTCTGATGTGACGGACGGATAGGGACGTGAAAGAACGCGTCCTGCAGGTCCAGAGAGCAGAACCACATGCCGTGTTCCAAGGATGGTATTATCTGAGCCAGAGTGACCATCCTGAAGGTTCGAGACCTTAGGAACTTGTTTAGGTCGTGTAGGTCGAGAATGGGGCGCCAGCCCCCCGTCCGTTTCGGAACCAGGAAGTACCTGGACACGAACCCCGGGTCTGAGGGAGGGTCTGCCACCTCTCTGATCACCTCCTTCTCGCAGAGGAGAACGATGTCGGCTCACCGGCTTCGGACCCCGAGGCCCCCCGAGGTGCGACGGCTCTGAAGGGTGGGGCCTGCTCGAACTCCAGAGGCAGGCCCTTTCCCACCACCTCCAACACCCACCGGTCTGTGGTGATAACGGACCAGGCGGAAAGAAAGTGGTGAAGCCGCCCCCTCATGGGGGGACCTGGGGTGAGGCGATGGGGTTGGGGCCACCCCTCAACCCATCACTGGGCAGGCTTGGAGGAAGGACCGGCCCAGGGACCTCCAGGGCCTTTACCTCCCTACTTCCTGGAGGAGGAAGCCGAGGGCTTGGGTTTGGGATGCCAAGCTCGTGCCTGCTGGCCCTGATGTTGCTGGGCCGGACGCGTGCGGGAAGAGGATGAAAAAGGCTTAGCTGTAGTCTGCGGCCTTGTCCTTCTGTGCGGATGAGACAGAATCCAAGGTAGCATTGGACTCTCGATCCTCTGCAGGTGACCTTCCACCCCAGGGTCAAGAGGTCGGTCCCAGGAAGGGACATCCGCCAACTTGTGCTGGGTATCCGAGTGAAGGTGGATATCCTCAGCCATGCCCGATGGCGATAGCCACTCGCGGCTGCTACTGACCTGGCACATGAGTCTCCAATGTCCAGAGCAGTCTGAAGCTGCTGTTTGGCCACTGCTCTCGCCCCGCACCTGCTCAACCGTGGTCTGCAGGTCCGCGGAAGATGAGGAACTACCGTCCAGGAGCCCAACAGGGCATGAGAGAAATGTGCCATGAGTATGGCCGAACTGGCCTGACGAAGGGGTCGAGGAGAACGCAGCATAGACTTTGCGCCGGCATAGTCCAATTTCTGGACTCTTGTCGGAGGTTTGTCCACGCCCTAGCGTTCCCGGCGCGCCGGAAAATGCTGTCGGTAACTAGCCCCTCGGCTGAGGGGTGTTCCGAAAAACCGGACAAGGAACTGGTAGGGACCGCATACTTCCTGGCCATCCTGGCCGAGGGCACAGGACAGGAAGCAGGGCGCTGCCAGAGCTCCAAGGCCGGGCCCACTATGGCCTCGGCCACCGGAAAGGCCTCCGTAGGGGAATCCCCACGGTCCAGTATCTCCGTGAGGGGATATCTGGCCCGCTTAGACACAGGTTCGAGCTTCATCCTGGTGGACTCCGAGATGAGCCGAAGCAATCCCAGATAGGACGAAGGGCTATCGTCCATCGACTGACCTCCAGAGGACTCCAAGTCTACTCGCCTGAGAAAGGGAGGAATCGCCGGACTTGGAAGAGTCCGCAAAGAGCTGCCTCGGCCTGAGCCACCTCCACCTGCCGAGGTCGATCGGGAGTGAGGGTAACAGACAGCCTATGGGGCAGTCCCTGAGCCGACCGAGAATTCTTGGTCGAGCCCCAAATAACAGCTGTGGAGGCGGAGGTTCCACGGAATCAGTGGAGCAGCTGGTTTTGGCCGAACAACCGCCTGGGAACAGGCTCTCGGTAAGTCGAGGTTGTTTGACGGCTCGATGACAGCCACTTAATGGCCGGGGAAGGCGGCAGCGTCCGCTTGTTCGGTCAGAAGGAGCTATTGCCATGAGGTCTCGTAGATCGCCGACGTAACTTACGCCGAAGCTTCCCTCATCCGAGGGACGAGCGGCGGCGCCGCTATCATGTGCCGAGACCGCCTGCGATGGCGGGATCAGCTGGACCGTGAAGAAGTCCGAGACCGAGAACCTCGGCTTTTTCCGAGGACGGTGCGGGGAACTGCCTCCCTCGCCCGGAGGGTTCACCAGGGCTCGAACCGAGGCACTGGCAAGCCCACGGGATCCTCAACTCCCACCGGGGAACCGGGAGAGGATTCTCGTCACTGGCTAAACTCGTCCAACGGGTCGAGAAAATCTCCACTGTGTCGACGGAGTCTCGGCCAACTGACCTGACGGGACACCGTGAGACCAGTGGTCAAGTCGATGGCCGACAACTCGGGAGAGGGACCTTCCCGCTCCCAAGAGCATCGACGGGATGGACTTACCCTTGTCTTTCTTTTGGACCGAGAAGAAGGTCCAGTAGATGCTGGTCCCTCTCCCTAGTGGAGAGGGACAGACAAAGCTCCTTAAAGAAGCTGTATAAGAGGAACCCAGGGAGAGCGGGATAAATGCCGCGGTCGAGGAAGATGCGGCCCGCGCCACCTCCTCTTCGAGGGCGATCATCTGCTCTAGCTGATCTGCCGAGCCCGCCACGCTGAAACCGCCGACCGGGCCTCTTTTGACTTCACCAGAGGAAAACGCTCGACGCCTAGTTGTAAACGGGCAGCACGGTCTTCGAGGACGTAGGCTGAGAAGGAAGAGCACAGGTCGCAAGCCTGCGGGTCGTGCTCAAGGCCTAAACAGTAGACATACGTGGAGTGCGGATCTGTCCGAGACATCTTCTGCCCGCAAGAGCATCTCCGAAAACCGGGAGTCGATTCGTCCATCGCAGCCGCGAGGGAAAGAAGACCGAAGTCTAGAAATGAAAAAACCTTTAAATTCGCAAAACCGAAGAATTAAGAAATAGTCTTATACGCAGAGCATTAAGGAGGGAACCTGAGCTTCCAAGCGGTAAGGAAGATCTGGCATCATGGGGCGGAGCCGAGAGTTTTACCACCTGGGTGGATGGGAGGAGCCAGCTTGAAGACCTTCTGGCAAGATTTAAAGCGGCAAGGATACCTGCCAGACAGTGTGGCTGAACAACATATCCATGTCCCTAGAACAGATAGCCATCAGTCATTCTGTTTTTATTATTTAATTTATTTATTTTTTTGGGTAACCGGGTGAGCAAACTGATCCAAAGGACCATTTTCAGTTGCGACCTGGGCCGTACAGTGGCACAGACAATAGGTACAAGTTTTAATATAGTAGGTACGTATAATTCAGTGAGTACAGTGGTATCAGAAACAGTGAAAACATCATATCTTAAAATAGGGGTTAAGGACATAAAAAAACAAGTTCATGACAAGTAAAGGAACGTTTCTCTGCTTGCAGAGAGCTAGGACATTCACTTACAGGCAAATCAAGACATTATTCAGCCAGTCCAAGGTTTACAATAAAATGCATAAGGGATTACACTAAAGCATTAGTTCTCACATTTTGTGATCGTGAGCCTTCCCCAAGCCATGAAAAAGATTTCAAGCCTCCCTCAAATTTGGAAAAAAATCTTGGCCCTCCCCACAGAAAAAAATAAATCCTACTTTGCCCAGTACGCCAGTAATAAAGTGAAACTAATAAAGTTGACTGAGTATATTCTCTTTTTATTCAACTTATTGCTCTCTACCCCTGACCCGGCACCCCAGGTTATACTTGTCACTCCACTTTTCTGACTCTTAGGCCCTTGTTACTCTGTTTTCTCTCTGTCTGGAACAACTAACCTAGCCACTTCATCTCTCCCCCTCTTACCCTGCAGTTAGGTAAGTTCCTGTACCCTTACCTCAGGTCACACCTGAAAAAATGCATCGGGATCACTGTGCCTTTCCCAGTCACTAATTTACATATAAATACCTACTATAAAAACGAGCCTTGACTCAGCATGCTTCCCCCAGGCATTAATTTACATAAAAATACATACCTATAAACAAGCTTTGGCTCAATGGGGACTTCCTGGTCACATATTTGTGCATAAGTAAAGAATCTCACCTGTAAATTATCCATATTTAATTTGTTTAATCCTTTCACACAAAACAGCCAAAACTTAAAATTTAAATACTGTACATTCTCAGACTTGACTAGGCCTCCGCTGGAACAAGCTGGGGCCTCCCTTGGGAGGCTGGCCTCACCATTTGAGAACCACTACACTAAAGCAATCAACATTTTCCCAATGGAGTCAAAAACGCGTCAACTGTTTACGTAGTAGCCAGTACTTGGGAAGTAAGGCAAATGGTACACTGGGCCCCAAGGTGGATTTCTGGTGAGAGTGATTCCAAGGGAGCAGCCACAGGTGGCCTGAGACATGAGCCAATCTCCTAGCTTTGATTTGAAGGACTGATGAGAGGGTAACATATGGATAGCAGGTAGTATTCTGTTCCAGAGGTAGGGACAGAGACAGAGAAAGCCTCGCTCTCCATGACAGCAGATACATGGGGAACTACCGAGGAGGGCGGGGGAAATGGAAGAGACCCTGAGTTACAACCAAGTCAGTGAGAAGGGAGGAGTACGGGGACTTATGCGAGTTCCTGAGAAAGGTGTCGACTAGACAGACCATGGCATATTCAAAACGGTCCTGCAGAGAGAGCCAGCCTAAGGACCGATACAGAGAGCAGTGATGAGTGAAGGAGGGGCCCTGCAGAGAGAGCCAGCATAAGGACTGCCATAGAGCAGTGATGAGTGTAGGAGGGGCCCTGCAGAAGGAGCCAGCATAAGGACTGCTATAGAGCAGTGATGAGTGTAGGAGGGGCCCTGCAGAGCGAGCCAGCCTAAGGACTGCTACAGAGAGCAGTGATGAGTGGAGGAGGGGACCTGCAGAGAGAGCCAACCTAAGGACTGCTACAGAGAGCAGTGATGAGTGGAGGAGGGGACCTGCAGAGAGAGCCAGCCTAAGGACTGCTACAGAGAGCAGTGATGAGTGGAATAGGGGCCCTGCAGAGAGAGCCAGCCTAAGGACTGCTACAGAGAGCAGCGATGGGTGGAGGAGGGGACCTGCAGAGAGAGCCAGCCTAAGGACTGCTACAGAGAGCAGTGATGAGTGGAATAGGGGCCTGCAGAGAGAGCTAGCTCAAGGACTGCTACAGAGAGCAGTGATGAGTGGAGGAGGGGCCTGCAGAGCGAGCCAGCTCAAGGACTGCTACAGAGAGCAGTGATGAGTGGAGGAGGGACCTGCAGAGGAGCCAACCTAGGGACTGATACAGAGAGCAGTGATGAGTGGAGGAGGGACCTGCAAGAGAGCTAACCAAGGACTGCTACAGAGAGCAGTGATGAGTGGAGGAGGGGACCTGCAGAGAGCTAGCCTAAGGACTGCTACAGAGAGCAGTGATGAGTGGAATAGGGGCCCTGCAGAGAGAGCCAGCCTAAGGACTGCTACAGAGAGCAGCGATGGGTGGAGGAGGGGACCTGCAGAGAGAGCCAGCCTAAGGACTGCTACAGAGAGCAGTGATGAGTGGAATAGGGGCCCTGCAGAGAGAGCCAGCCTAAGGACTGCTACAGAGAGCAGTGATGAGTGGAGGAGGGGCCCTGCAGAGAGAGCCAGCCTAAGGACTGCTACAGAGAGCAGTGATGAGTGGAGGAGGGGACCTGCAGAGAGAGCCAACCTAAGGACTGCTACAGAGAGCAGTGATGAGTAGAGGAGGGGACCTGCAGAGAGAGACCACCTAAAGACTGCTACAGAGAGCAGTGATGAGTGGAGGAGGGGACCTGCAGAGAGAGCCAACCTAAGGACTGCTACAGAGAGCAGTGATGAGTGGAGGAGGGGACCTGCAGAGAGAGCCAGCCTAAGGACTGCTACAGAGAGCAGTGATGAGTGGAATAGGGGCCCTGCAGAGAGAGCCAGCCTAAGGACTGCTACAGAGAGCAGTGATGAGTGGAGGAGGGGACCTGCAGAGACAGCCAGCCTAAGGACTGCTACAGAGAGCAGTGATGAGTGGAGGAGGGGCCCTGCAGAGAGAGCCAGCCTAAGGACTACTACAGAGAGCAGTGATGAGTGGAGGAGGGGCCCTGCAGAGAGAGCCAGCCTAAGGACTGCTACAGAGAGCAGTGATGAGTGGAGGAAGGGCCATGCAGAGGGAGCCAGCCTAAGGACCGATACAGAGAGCAGTGATGAGTGAAGGAGGGGCCCTGCAGAGAGAGCCAGCATAAGGACTGCCATAGAGCAGTGATGAGTGTAGGAGGGGCCCTGCAGAAGGAGCCAGCATAAGGACTGCTATAGAGCAGTGATGAGTGTAGGAGGGGCCCTGCAGAGCGAGCTAGCCTAAGGACTGCTACAGAGAGCAGTGATGAGTGGAGGAGGGACCTGCAGAGGAGCCAACCTAAGGACTGATACAGAGGCAGTGATGAGTGGAGGAGGGACCTGCAGAGAGCCAACCTAAGGACTGCTACAGAGAGCAGTGATGAGTGGAGGAGGGGACCTGCAGAGAGAGCCAGCCTAAGGACTGCTACAGAGAGCAGTGATGAGTGGAATAGGGGCCCTGCAGAGAGAGCCAGCCTAAGGACTGCTACAGAGAGCAGCGATGGGTGGAGGAGGGGACCTGCAGAGAGAGCCAGCCTAAGGACTGCTACAGAGAGCAGTGATGAGTGGAATAGGGGCCCTGCAGAGACAGCCAGCCTAAGGACTGCTACAGAGAGCAGTGATGAGTGGAGGAGGGGCCCTGCAGAGCGAGCCAGCCTAAGGACTGCTACAGAGAGCAGTGATGAGTGGAGGAGGGGACCTGCAGAGGGAGCCAACCTAAGGACTGATACAGAGAGCAGTGATGAGTGGAGGAGGGGACCTGCAGAGAGAGCCAACCTAAGGACTGCTACAGAGAGCAGTGATGAGTGGAGGAGGGGACCTGCAGAGAGAGCCAGCCTAAGGACTGCTACAGAGAGCAGTGATGAGTGGAATAGGGGCCCTGCAGAGAGAGCTAGCCTAAGGACTGCTACAGAGAGCAGTGATGAGGGAGGAGGGCCCTGCAGAGAGAGCCAGCCTAAGGACTGCTACAGAGAGCAGTGATGAGTGGAGGAGGGGACCTGCAGAGAGAGCCAACCTAAGGACTGCTACAGAGAGCAGTGATGAGTAGAGGAGGGGACCTGCAGAGAGACAACCTAAGGACTGCTACAGAGAGCAGTGATGAGTGGAGGAGGGGACCTGCAGAGAGAGCCAACCTAAGGACTGCTACAGAGAGCAGTGATGAGTGGAGGAGGGGACCTGCAGAGAGAGCCAGCCTAAGGACTGCTACAGAGAGCAGTGATGAGTGGAATAGGGGCCCTGCAGAGAGAGCCAGCCTAAGGACTGCTACAGAGAGCAGCGATGAGTGGAGGAGGGGACCTGCAGAGACAGCCAGCCTAAGGACTGCTACAGAGAGCAGTGATGAGTGGAGGAGGGGCCCTGCAGAGAGAGCCAGCCTAAGGACTACTACAGAGAGCAGTGATGAGTGGAGGAGGGGCCCTGCAGAGAGAGCCAGCCTAAGGACTGCTACAGAGAGCAGTGATGAGTGGAGAAAGGGCCATGCAGAGGGAGCCAACCTAAGGATTGATAACAGAGAGCAGTGACGAGTGGAGGAGGGGACCTGCAGAGAGAGCCAGCCTAAGGACTGCTACAGAGAGCAGTGATGAGTGGAGGGGGGCCCTGCAGAGAGAGCCAACCTAAGGACTGCTACAGAGAGCAGTGATGAGTGGAGGAGGGGACCTGCAGAGACAGACAGCCTAAGGACTGATATAGAGAGCAGTGATGAGTGGAGGAGGGGCCCTGCAGAGAGAGCCAGCCTAAGGACTGCTACAGAGAGCAGTGATGAGTGGAGGAGGGGCCCTGCAGAGAGAGCCAGCCTAAGGACTGCTACAGAGAGCAGTGATGAGTGGAGGAGGGGCCCTGCAGAGAGAGCCAGCCTAAGGACTGCTACAGAGAGCAGTGATGAGTGGAGGAGGGGACCTGCACAGGGAGCCAACCCAAGGACTGCTACAGAGAGCAGTGATGAGTGGAGGAAGGGACCTGCAGAGACAGAGCCAGCCTAAGGACTGCTACAGAGAGCAGTGATGAGTGGAGGAAGGGACCTGCAGAGGGAGCCAGCCTAAGGACGGACACAGAGAGCAGTGATGAGTGGAGGAGGGGACCTGCACGGGGAGCCAGCCTAAGAACAGATACAGAGAGCAGTGATGAGTGGAGAGGGGCCCTGCAGAAACAGCCAGCCTAAGGACTGATATACAGAGCAGTGATAAGAGGAGGAAGGGGCCTGCAGAGACAACCAGCCTAAGGACTGCTATAGAGAGCAACGATGAGTGGAGGAGGGGACTTGCAGAGGGAGCCAACCTAAGGACTGATACAGAGAGCAGTGATGAGTGGAGGAGGGGACCTGCACAGAGAGCCAGCCTAAGGACTGCTACAGAGAGCAGTGATGAGTGGAGGAAGGGACCTGAGGGGCAAAGTGACAGAGTTATATGTGATATTTAGACGAGAAAGAAGTGGAGGACGACATGGAGAACACTGGGGAGCAGTAGTAAAGTAGGGGCAGTACATTTCCCCGGGCATATGCAAGACAAGCCTCTAGGGTCAGGAGGTGGTTAACACCGTAGGCTACCTGCAGCTTCTGGTGGACTCTCTTCATAGTGTTAGAAATCTGGTCATTGTAGGTAAAGGAGGGATCAAGAGTCACTCCAAGGTATTTGAAGGAGGATACAGTGTCAAGAGGAGGGCCTGCAGGGGTGACTATGTATAACAAGGTTTTTGATTTGGTAGCCTTTGCAAGGTATGGCTTTAAGCCAAAGAGCGTGGCCTTCATTTTTTTTCTCATTTACAAGAAGTTTTCTGGAGAGGAACCAATGCTGAGATGATCCACAGTTTGTGGTGAGTGCAGAATATATAGATTCGAGGGACTTGGCGCTAAGGTAGATGACGAGGTCATCGGTGTAGAGGAGCGCATTGCATTTATGCTTTCTGTGGGAAGATCATTTATGAACACTGAGAATAACAGAGGCCCCAGTATTGAGCCCTGGGGGACACCAGTATGGACGGGTAATGCAACAGAGGTATCTCTGCCCATCAGAACAGACTGGGATCTGTTAGCGAGGTACCAAGTGGTGGCATTTGGGGGAGCAGCCTAGGTTTAGCAGGATGAACTGGAGACGGTGGTGGTCAACAAGGTGAAAGGTGTTTATAGGATTTTTTTTAGTGTCTAGATAAATTATTTATCTGTTAAACAGTGTTCCAAATATGGGATACACAATGGCCAGACTCAGAATATGCCATTTATCATCATGAGTGAGGGGGCAGGACAGGAGCATAGCTCACGAGTGGCAGAGCCACGAGTGAGTTAATGAAAGACCTGCCCCCTCGCAAGTGACAATAAATGCCATATTCTGAGTGAGGCCACTGTGTGTCCAATTTACACAATGTATTAAATCAGTTCTTTTAATTAAGAATAAATTGTTTCTGTTTGATTTCACTGCTCTGTTTTGAGTGCAGCAAAGGTCACTATGATGTCATCAGGTATTTATTTATTTTATTTTTTATTTTAGTCTTTGGTAACCGGGTAAGGCCCACTAGGCATAAGTGCCTGTTTTCAGGAGCGACCTGGGAGCACTGGGCGGTTAAGTGACTTGCTCAGAGTCACATAGTATGCAAGTGGAGGTTGTGAGAATCAAACTCAGCTCTGGTCTGCTGGATGTACCAAGCTCATTCACACCTCGTTCCTCTAATCTCTAGGCTATACTGCCAGCCAGGTATTGTTCAAGCTGCACTCCCATTGGTTAAGGGCTCTTCTGTGACAAACCTCAAGCGATGGTAAATGGTGATGAGCCAATCAGAGTGATAATAAACGATTCATCATCATTTTAGGTCTGCATACCTTAGAAAGAAATCATTTATCAGTAAGGTTTCAGTCTCACCTACACTGTATAAATGTGGACAAATCACTGATCTGAATTTATCTTACACTTGTGGTTGTACTCAGTGGGAGCACTAAACATATTCAAATGCAAATAACTTTAAAACAAAAAATTATAGCATGATACTGTTCGTGTGAAAGTTGTTCAGCACAACTATATCTACAAAATGAGTGGTGTTTCATTTACAGATACCTTTTGATAGTTTTTTTTTTTTTTTTAAAAAATCGGCAAAAAAACTGCAGAAAATTAAATTTTGTTCCACTTTTTTCGATGAACAAGTACCCACAAAAAAAAAAAAAAAAGGAAAAACAAAAGATTTGTACTTCAAACCTTTTCATTATGTACATGCCATTATGTAAAGCTTGCACTTCTCAAGTTTTGGGGTGATGTGATTTGTTTAACCACGGTAAAAATATCTCATGAGTGCTAAGTGTTTTTTTTCTAAAAAAACGCAAAGTTTAAACAGTACATTTGAATAAGAAACAACCTGTTGTATAAATCGCACATCACATGTGCGAAACCCCTGACTTGAGGAGTTTCCCAGGGTTTGATCCTGTTGCCTATGTTGTTTGCGGTGTACATGTTTCCCCTGGGTGAGATTATTAGATGCTACAGTCAGGGCGTTCACTGCTATGCAGATGGTACCCAGCTTTATACGTCTGTTGCCCCTGGGACGAGTGACGCTGTGGAGGTTCTAAATAAATGACTAGCTGAGGATCCAAGATTGAATGTCCTCTAACTGGCAAAGACTCAATCCCGACAAGACGGAGATACTAGTGACTGAGCCTGGTTGCCAGCATGGTGTGAAAACTGACAGACTGGGTACGGGATTGATTTTAGGCTCTGCCCAGTTGGTAGCTCCCATTAAGGTGAAAAATCTGGATGTCATCCTTGACGATGGATTGACACTCAAGGCTCAGGTGTCATCTGTTGTCTGGAATGGTTTTTACCACTTAAGGAATGTCACCTGGATCAAAGCCTTAATTCCGCCTGGTGACCTGCCCTCACTGGTGCATGCCTTTGTTACATCGAGGCTAGACTACATGACTCTGGTCCTGCGTGATCTGCACTGGTTGCCGGTGAGGTGGAGGATTACCTTCAAGGTTGAGCTTGCTCACCTATAAGGCCCTATATGGTTTGGGCCCAGGTTACCTGAATGCCCACCCCCCCACCAATATTCCTGTCTGCCCTGTATGTTCCTCCCTGAGAGCCTCCTGGTAGTTCCCAGGGCCAGGCTGAAAACCTTGGGAGACCACGCATTTGAGGTGATCGTCCCAGCCCTGTGGAACTCGCTGCCAAGATCCCTGAGGGAGGCTCCATCAGTGGAGGCTTTTAACCAGGATCTGAAGGCTCATTTATTTAGACAGATGCTTCTGGTAGCTAGTGGTAGATTATTTTACTGACACTGTTATTTTATTGTTTATTTATTGAATCTGTGGACTGTCATGACCTAATGCGAATTGCCGATATTGTTAATATTTTATATGTTTTGTGTCCCTTTTGTAAAGCATCCAAAGTCCCCGGGACTGGGTGCTAAATAAATAAACAGTTACTTCCTTACATAGGCTAAGTGGAGATATATGAAAATTACGTACTCACTGTAATTCTTGAACTTCCAGAATATTGTCACCATTCATCACTAGTGGGTCGTAGGCCGGAGGCACTAGGACCAAAGCAGGAGCATATGCCTTTTAGAGTTTTGAAGGAAGGGAGCCAACGCCGGGGACGGTGCCACTCATGAGGCAGGTGTATGATGTGGCACTCGTGGACTAACCTAAGCCAGCTCCCCCTCCTCCTCAGTTCTGTTCGCCTAGGAGAGGAAGAAACAGTAAGAAGACAGAAGTGTTGGGGCAAGGGAGCCCAAGGGATAGGGAAAAGGACAGCGGATATAAAATGAACAAATTAATAAAAAAATGACCAGAGTGGAGAAGGAGAGAAACTCTGGCCATAGGGACTTCAGACTGGCCAAGGATGACCAGGATAACTGGACAGCTGAGAGAGACAGCGAGAGAAAGAGAGGTGAGCAGCCTCAAATTTATTCACATAAATGTCAAATTAAGGAGTCATAATAAGCAACTGGCCATCCCAAAAACAAATATGTGGAAAAGGGATAACTATTTTACTAGTAGGGCCACTAGGTCATGGAATAACTTGCCTCAGAACGTTGTTGAAGCAGCACATTTTTCTCTGATTAAAGAACGATCTTATGATCACCTTTGTTGGACCAACGGTCAAACATAATATACCCAACTCTGTGGTGGGAGACACTCTCGATGGGCTCTAGCCTTCTTGTGTCTAATATACCTAGGAACCTAGTAGTAAGAAGAGAGAAAGAGAGGGGACCCCAAATTCTCGGTCACAAGATGAAGTGTGTCAGAAGAGCTGGCTTGAGTCTGTAACTCATATTATATTACACTGTGTTCATTATGGTGCCTATGCATATATGTTTCTGCAGTTGTAATCACTTACTATGTCTTGTCCTACTTTCTGTGACATGGAACCTTTGAAAAACAGCACACTGCTCAAAGGTTATTTCAGAAGAATGAAATACAACAACAAATAAAATGTGATGTGATGTCATCATATGCGAATTATAGAGGGGCTTCAGGATAAACAAGACTGTATATCTGAATGAAAATTTACCAAAAACAACGAATTCTGCAGCACTGTATGAATTTGCAAGTAGATTAAAAAATGCCGTACTTTGGACATTCAGAGCTCTTACCAACAAGCTGCCCAAATACATTTCAGATCTCCTCACCTTTGCCAAAGGCCAGTACTTGCTCAGAAGGTATTCCCTTCTCCTGCTTGAAATACCCAGAATCAGAACACGTCATGGTGAAGTTGCTATCAGCCATCTTCTCCGCACTTTGTGGAACAACGTACAAAGTGCACTGAAAGTGCACTGAAACTCACAAAATTAACAGGTCTTTGCCTTTACATTGGTATAGCTTGTCCGCCTTGCGTGTCAGGGTGGCCAAGGAGGACGATTGCTTCCAAATCCTCATGAGGCCCGATCCAGGGGGAATGAACGTAGGGGAGGCTTCAGCTAAATCCAGGTGCTTCACTAGCGTCTGACATTGGACATCTTGCTCCATCGTCTTCCACTTCTACGCCGCCTAGATCGTCTTTAAAACTTCAAGAAACGAAGGATCCTCTGGAGGAGACTTGGGGGAGTCCTTCTATTTAGGAGCCTCTGGTGTGTGAGGGTCCTCTCCAGAGCCTGAAGGATAAAAATCCCCTTCAGAGTCTGAGGACTCCTACGAACTGGAGGAGTCCAGAGGAAAGAGGGGCAGATCTGCTGGTCTAGAAGCATCCAGGGGGCAAGTATATTCCCTGGGGCATGTGCCTGCAGACAGTCCTGGCCCAGGTTCACGCACCGGTGTAGGCAGCTCCATTGGCGTACGTCCAGAACCCAGCATAGGGACCAGCGCCGGCCGACGTTTGACCAACTCTGTTGTGAGCTGGGACTTGGCCTCGGCCCACCAGGTGGAAAAGAGAGATCTCGGGTCCACCGGGGGGATAACCCAGGTAACCAAAGAATGGGTAACCGAAGCTCAACAACGGGTAGGCCGGGGTAAGCCATCACCGGGAACTGGGGCATTGGGTATTGCAGTGCCGGGTAGCCTGGCGTTGGCAAGTGCAGTGTTGGGTAGGCTAGCGTCAGGTGGCCTGCCGGTCCGGCCGGGAGCCCAGTTGGAGGAGCAGACATGTCAAGCGTCAGCCCAGAGGGCAGAGGAGGTGGAAAAGATGGCCCGGGAAAAATCAGCCCCGGTAGGCCCAGGCGGTGGGCCCGAAGGCTGGCCGCCAGAATAGGGCATTCCGGAGGGCAACGGCAGAGCAACCAGCATCGGGTCAGGCGTCAGAGGGGCCAGAGTCAGAGGGGGAACCTCCAATGTCAGAGGCATCCCTGGGTCCTTGACCCCCGCAGAGGAATGAGGAGCTGACTCCAAAGATGGAGGGGCCTCCAACAGCAGCTGGTCTGGCATCAGCTGCAGCGATTCTCGGACATCGGGTGTAGCGTCAGGACCAGACACAGGATCGCAGGCTGGGTGCTCGTCAGTAAGACCGATGGGCGGCTTAACAGCCTTGTCTGGGCGGGAAACTGCGGAGCCGGAACCTGACTTACCAGACCCATCTGCACTGCTCGGCTGTGGATCAAGAACCTGAATGGGGGTGGAAGCCTATTTTGCCCTGGAAGCTCCCATCAGGCTCAATTGCGAGCCCGAAAGAGGAAGCCTCCGACGCTCACCTGGACACCACCAAGGTGGCCATTGGAGAATGGTCCCCCGGAGGGGAAGATACCTGGAGAGCTGCGACTCCGGACAGAGTCGGCGGGGCTGTGGAGGAAGAGTCCCGGTCCCTGTGCTTCTCCTTGTCCCGCTTCTTCTTGTGGTGCCCCTCAGGAGAGTCTGACACCTGCCTAAGCTTCTTCAATTCTTTCTCCATGGAAGTCACCTTCTTCTTGAGGATGTGGGCTTCCAGGGCCTACTGCCTCCTCTTACGGGTAGCTGAACTGAATTTTCAGCAGTGGTCACACTCTTCCATGCGGTGATCCGGGCATAGACAAAAAAGGCACAGGGAATGACTGTCTTTATTCGGAGCTGGGATCCGCATGAGTCGCACTTGTTTTTATGCGATTTGGAGGACATCAGGAACAACATGCACAGCTGTGGAACTATACAACAGAGAAAAAACATGTAAAGTTTTGAAAATTAGCAAAACGAGCAACTACTCATCCAAAATGGCGATGTAGCAGCTGATGTTTCATGGTGACTGGTTCAGAAGGCAATGCAGGAAAGAACTTCGAGGGTAGGCCGGGGACCGCCCCTTTTATTCTGACGCATGCTGATGTTGGTCAGCTGACATCGGGGGCCGTCCCCACCAGAGACTGCTAGCTAGAAGACTTTTCCATGTGGTCCTGGCACCTGCTGGTTTAGTCCTACTGGTTAGTACCCACTGCAAGAGCCCTCTCGAAGTAAGATCTACAGGCCAGTCAGCCTCACCTCAGTGGTGGGAAAGATCATGGAGACACCACTGAAAGAAAAGGTAGTGGCACATATGGAATCCAGCAGTGCTCAGGATCTGAGGCAACATGGATTCACAGCAGGAAGGTCATGTCAAACTAATCTAATAGATTTTTTGATTGGGTGACTAGGGAAATAATTCAGGGAGTGGCAGTAGACGTCGCCTACCTAGATTTAAGCAAAACCTTCGACACAGTCCTACATAGAAGGCTGATTTTTTTTTTTTTTTTATTCTATTTCCCTCCGGTTGCAGCCCGCGGGGGCATCTCTCTGGCATCCTGCCTGATCCTGCCCACCTGAGGTCCCCCTGAACCTGTGCCTCCTCTCTCCACCCCTCCCACAGCTAGCACCCCTGGCTTAACCCCTCCAGGGTGGGGCCACCCCTCCTCATTGGGCACTCTTGCACACAAAGACTCCGGCTGTGGGAGTGGGCCCTGGGAGGCCAGGCAGGATGTATCCGGTGGTGGGCATGGGGGTCAGGTGCTATCGCCTTCCCCGCGGAGCTGGGTTTTTCCATTTTCTTGGTGCCCCTCCCCCTGTGTGGTGCACCCATGATGTTCTGGTGCAAGGCAACCCTGCCAGCATCATGCACGCTGCATGATGTGCAGTCGACGTGCTGCAGTGCCCCCGATCTCCACCAGGAGCCGCTGGCGTACAAAGTTATCCCTCACCCTTCCCTGGGTGAGGAGAGCTGCCCGCAGACGCTCAATCCTCGCCCCATCCCTGCCGACCCCCGGCACCCGAGCTCACGCCCAAACTTGGGTCGCCGGTGTGGTGCGAGGTGTGGCATCCAGTGCCTCAACCCTCAGTGCCACTGGGCCGGCCCTACAGAAGGCTGAGTAACAAGATGGGTAGTCTGGGCATGGGAGACAAGGAGATGAACTGGGTTAGGAACTGGTTAACAGACAAGAGACAGAGGGTGGTGCTAAATGGGGTGCAATCTGGGGAGAGCAGGTGATCAAGTGGGGGTACCACAGGGATCAGTACTAGGACCAGTCCTGTTCAATGTCTTCATTAGTGACATTGCACAGGGGCTGGAAGGAAAGGTCTGCCTGTTTGCAGAAGACACCAAGATCTGCAATAGGGTGGATACTCCAGAAGGGGTGCAGAAAATGAAGAGGTACATGGAGAAGCTTGAAAGATGGTCAGAGATGTAGCAACTAAGGTTCAATGCAAAGAAGTGCAAAATAATGCACCTCAGTAGAGGGAACCCTGGGGAGAGCTAAAGGCTTGGGGGGGAGCTGACTGTCACCAAAGTGGAAAGAGACCTAGGGGTTATCATCTCTGGTGACCTTAAGGTATCAAAGCAGTGCACAAAGGCGGCAGGGAGGGCCAATGGCATGCTGGGGTGCATAGGCAGGGGTATCACTAGCAAGAGGTGGTGATGCCATTGCATAAAACATTGGTACCGAGTCATCTGGAGTACTGTGTGCAGTTCTGGAGGCTACACCTGCGCAAGCACATAGATAAGGTGGAGACTATCCAGAGAAAAGTAGGGTGACAAAGATAGTGCAGGGCTTGAACCACAAAACATATTAGGAGAGACTAAGGGACCTCAATATGTACTCACTGGAGGAGAGGAGCGAGTTGGGGGGGGACATGACTGAAACTTTCAAGTACCTCAAGGGTATACACAAGGTGCAGGTGGGGAACATTTTCCAATGTAGAAAAAAAGTACTAGAACAAGGGGGCACAATATGAAATTGGAAGGGGGTAGATTAAGAGGTAATGTGAGGACGTTTTTCTATACAGAGAGGGTAGTCGACACTTGGAACAGACTGCCACCGGAGGTAATGGGGGCAAGCACAGTGGAGGGGTTTAAGCATGCCTAGGACAAGCACAAGGGAAGCTTGAGAGGTGAGGGAGGAATGAAAAGTCATTGATCACATAGGGTCAGTGGCCACGTACAATGTATAGGGCCTATGGGCAGACTGGATGGGCCTAGCGGTCCTTATCTGCCGACAATTTCTCTGTTTCTATGTTCATTTTTCAGGATAGAGGTAAAAAGTTCGACAAAGGATTTGATCTTGCGAAAAAGGATTCATTCTTGGGAGACCTATTCCTTTTTCGTGCGAGAAAAATCCTTTTTCGTGAGCCGCCATCTTATTTTTTTCTCCCACAAAAGTAAAATGCATGGAAATATATCTAAAATTTGTAATTTTACAAATCAAACACCAGAACCTAGCTAAATAGGCCCAGTTTAGTTAGATTCTGGCATTTGTTTTTCGTAATTAGTGCCAGAAATACTTTTTCTGGGCACCCAAAGTTGTTTTCCCCTAGTTTTCTTCACCAACATATATCTTGGTGGTCAGTTCCTCAGAGGCATCCAACATGCGTAAAACTAGAGCAGCCTCCCGTCCGTCTGTAGAATTTTTTGTACCTAAGAAGGCACAATGGGAGGAGCAGCCTCCACAGAGCGGTGGGGCCTCGCGCTCTAGTGATTTGCTATTGGAGGAAGCCTCCCTCAGTGCCATCCATGCCACTTTAAGCCAGCTGGTAGAGACTGTTCAGGATCTAGACAAAAAACTTGACACTATTACACCGAGGGTGACCGCGGCTAAAACCAGGATGGACCATTCTGAGATCACGGTCTGGCTTTCAGAGGCCTCAGTGCTCAAGTCGGTTGATTCCATGGCAAAACTCATTAAGGAGAATGCTCTACTATGGCAGCGCTTGGAAACGGTGGAAAACCAAGCTAGAGAAAGAAATATTCGGTTATTGGGGCTGGCTGAGGAAACTGAAGGAGATGATTGCTTGGCCTTTGTACAAACTTTCTTACCTTCCTTGTTGGGGCTTAAGGATGCCGATACTCCACTGTCGGTTGAAAAGGCATATCGGTGACCTCTCGACGAGCTATAGTGGATGTTACCATTCCCAGAACACTCATGATTCTATTTACTGGTGTGTGAGATTGGGATTGAGTGCTGGCAATTGCTAGGAGAATTAGGAACCTGAAATATGGAGACAATAATCTTGTGCTTTTACCACATCTCTCCTACAGCACCAGACACAGAAGGAAGGCCTTTGATGGAATAAGGGGCCGGCTGCATCCACTTAAAGTGCAGCACCAGCTATTAATACCCACTAAACTCTGGATGGTGTGGAATGAGTACCAGTACCTATTTAGTGATACCAAAGTGGCTGATAAACTAGTGAACCACATCGACCAGGAGATAACCGAGGGGGAGGAAGTAACACATTCTTCTGATGAGGATTGAAGAGTTTATGCAAGTACTGATTTTTTATGTTAAGGATGTCGGGAGGTAGCCCCTGCTGAACTGTTTGTTCTAGTTGTTGCTGTAAGTTTTTACTGCCTATTTTTGTGGTGATTTTGAAAATTTTCTTCTATTAATTGCAGTAAAATAGCTGGGGGGCGGGGGGGGGGCTTGCCTACCTATGCTATGTAGAGTTACTAACTCACTCTCCTCACTGCCTAGATTTAATCAAGAAATCCAAAACTAGCTGTTGTGAAGCAAGCGAGCAGGCTGGTGCTGTATGAAAGGTTGCTACACCTGCAATTAAATTAAAACCACACACACAGCACTCAAGCACCGACTGCAGTTACACTTTGTCAATTACAGCAAATGCATTTATTAGACCAGGACTCTCAGGCCCAGACCCCAGCACTTCGGCACAAGCCTTCGTCAGGGGGTGTGGCTACAAGCTGGCCATGTTTTGGAAGACTTTCTGAGGACTAGATATTCATAAGAAGGGACAATATTTCCTTTATGTTAAGTTGTTTTATTTACACTATACTGCGGGAAAAGTTTTTGAGGTGTAATCTCTTGGGCTGGGAAATTTCCCTTTTTCTTGTTCACTATGTTTTGTGCGTTGGGAGACTCTTTTTTGACATTAATGTGATTTTGGTAATAGGGGAAAATGTTTACTCTTCCTTTTGTTGGGTCCACTTTGTCCTTCCTTAAGAAAATCTGACTTTATTATGCTTGACATACCAAGGACACGGACTTCAATGGTAAACGTGCTATTGCATATGCCCTTCCGTCCATTTGGAACCAATTACAAACCGTACTGAAACTAACTAGCACAGTTTCAATAAACTTCTACAAATCGCTAAGTTCAGCCAAAATAAAAGACACCTGTAACTGTCATTAAGTCTCTTCCTTCCCCATGTGTGCCATATTTATCCACTGGTAAGGTATAATTGATTTGTCATATTAACTGCTTTCCCTTCCCCTTCTACTCCTGGCTTTATCTTTGCTTACGCGCCACTGCTACTCTATCAAATCTCTCCTCCCTCCCATATCAGTTGTAGACTGTTGTTTGTCCTAGCTGCCAAAATACTGTATATTTGATTTGATTTGATTAAATCAAATCACACCAGTCATCATGTTTCATTTATCAGTATCGACCTATAAGTCGCTTCCCTGTCTCATATCAATGTTTACCACCTACGGTCACCCTGTGTGGTACCCTTGTATGTATATCCAGCCTGTATCATGTAACGTGTATTTCATGTATATACTGTTATTACCTATCTGTGTTTGTACTTTAAGTGTTTATGTCACAGGACCTCCTTGTGAATGAGCTTGCTCAATGGAGTTTTCCTGCAATAAACTTGAACTTGAACTTCCTAGGCAGCATGCGTTTGGGGCACATACTATTATATAACTTATAGGTACCCCCCCCCCCAATGATGTACCTAAAGAGAGGGTGTCTTGCATGGCTCCTTACATTAGTAACAGGCTATATGAAGTTATGAATTATTGTTATCCCTCTGTGCTTTTATGTATTGTTTTTTTGCTTGCAAAATGCATAAAAAAAAAAGAAAGAAAGGGGCGAGTGTTAGGCTTGAGAAGCTCAAGGCACACCCTACACCTTGCTCTCCCATGCCTGGTTTGGGAGGGTGGGGTGTTAGAGAAACTCTAATGCCTCATTTCCCAACTTTTGTCGCTTTGGCCCCTAACTGGAGCATTAACAAAATTGTTTGAAAGATTATATATATGTATGTGTGTGTGTGTATATATATATATACACATACTACACACACACACACACACACACACACACACACACATACATATATATATATATATATATATATATATATATATACAGCCGCTCACCTGCACTGGGCAGTGTTGTTCATGGTCCCGTTATTACCCATGGTCCTTCTCCTCCTCAGTGATCCCCAGCTTAACCCCCCCCCCAGTCAGTATTCTTTCCTTGGGCTCTTCGCCCTGAAGTGCATAACCTTACACTTCTTTGCACTAAACCCCAGCTGCCACCTCTCTGACCACTTCTCTAGCTTGCTTAGGTCCCCCTGCAGCTGCTTCCATCCCTCCTCTCCATCCACAACTGCTCCAATGTTGGTGTCGTCAGTGAAAAGACTTACCTTGCTCACCACCCCGTGCGCAATGTCTGATATGAAGAGCCCAAACAATACCGCCCTAACACAGAGCCTGTAGCACCCATAAACTTGACCTTGCAATTGAGCTCCCTCTCACCACCACCCGTTGCAGCCTCCCACTCAGCCAGCTTGTAATCCAGTTCCTGTAAAGAAGAAAACTGTTCCCCCGATGTCTTTTTCTTTACCCTGAAAAAAAGAAAACAGTTCCCCTCCCCATCAGTGCCCTCCCACTGAGCACACCACACACACACACACACACACACACACACACACACACCCACACCCTGTACTTACCTATGGAGGTCATCTTCTGTGGACTGGGACATGTCTGCACTCTTCAAAGTCAAACCACAAACTGAAGAATCGAGGTAAGTGCCGTTATATTACTTTAATTGCGTTTTCAGCGTATGTTGACATCTTAGCCGTTTTCAATATTTTTTCACAAATTTTTAACATGGAAGCTTCTTGGATCCCCACCTCATGAACACCGTCACTGTCGTTTCATTAATAGTACCCATGTTGATTTTGTGGTCGATGTGAAAAATCGCCTTTTGGGACCGATTAACGAAATAACAGTGCCAGTGTTCATTAGGTAAGGTCCCAAAAGCACATGTTGAAAATCTGGTGCAAAAATACAAAAAAAAAAACCACACCTGAGTTATACAAAGTTGCTGAAATATTTCTACGCACGCTCATAACTTCGGCAATTTTTAATATTTTCACTCCAAATTTTCAACATTTCCATTTTTTCACACCAGCTCATGAACAGTACAGCTGTCATTCTTCACATCCTGCCCAAAATGTGTTTTTGCACCTGTGGCGTAGCCGCTGTGTGAAATCACCTTTCGGGACCAATGAACGAAATGACAGTGGCAGTGTTCATGAGGTGGGGTCCAAAAAAGGCCCTGTTGAAAGTCTGGTGAAAAAACTCCTAACAATGGCTGAGTTATGTGCAGTCATTGAAAATGTTCTACTCATGCACGACTTTGGTCATTTTCAATATTTTTGGTCCAGATTTTCAATACAGCCATTTTATCACACCACCTCATGAACAATACAGCTGTCATTTTTTCACATCCTGCCCGAAACGTGTTTTTGCACCCGTGGCACAGACATATGTTTTTCCATGGATTTGAAAGTTTTCATCTATGGGGTTCATGAGGTGGAATGATAAGAAGACTATGTTTAAAATTTATTTGGGGTCCAGATATGAAAAAATGGCAAAGTTATGCCCATCTGTTGCAATTTTGGTACGCATACTCATAACTGTGAAAATCTTAAATATTTTGACCCCAGATTTTCCATAAAGCCTTCTTATTACCCGAGCTTATGTATGTCACAGCTGTAATTTTTCAAATCCTGTCCAAAATGGTGTTCTAGTTGCGCAGAATTGTGTTTTGGTGCGGATTTGAACATTTTGTCTACTGGTAACATGTGATGGGGTAATAAGATGGCTATGCTGATAATTTGGTCATGCATCTATGGAGGGATGGGTGCACAGGGTCCAAAGGACTCTGTGCTGGCACACCAAAGTAAGGAACATGACAGAGCATTGGAACGCAGGGCATGAATGTCCCTGCGCTCCTACTGTGACATAAGGACAGTTATGGAGGGAGGTATAAGGATAGAAAAAAATTATCTGAAAAAGTAAGGAAATTCATTGCAAAAAACTTTGTTAATGCACCATTAGGGTTAAAGTGTCAAAAGTAGGGACATATGACCTTAGGGTTCCCAAGCTAAGACCCCACTCCCGCTGTACATGCAGGAACAGGCATGAGGGAAACTTAAGGTTCCCAGCCCTTACACCCCACCCCCTCAGCTTCCAACCTTAATACACCACCATCACCCTGTATGCAGAACAGGTGTGATGGGTGTGCCTTGATGTTTTGAACCCTAATGCTCACCCCATTCTCTTTTTCTGTACCCATTTTACCTTACTTAGTTTGGAATGGGGTGAGCATTAGGGTTCGAAATGCCAAGGCGCACCTGTCACACCTGTTGTTTCTGCACGTAGGGTGGGGGGTGAGGTATTAAGGTTGGAAACTGAGGGAAGGAGTGGGGTATAGCAGTTGGGAATTATATTTATTACACACAAGACCCTTTAGGCTGGGCCAATTTTCAAAGGGTCTAGAGTCATACAAAGCAGTGAAAAAACAGAAATCTATTACATATTTATAAGAGAACTGAGCAAGTTAAGTGTAATCCAGTACAATAGAAGAAAAATTATTACACTGACATGAGCCGAGTGGAGTTGTATTCACCAATTTAAGTTAACAATAAGAGGCAGGATAAAAAACAGAGTAAAATACGAGAGAAAAAAGTTTAGGAGAAAGTGGGCTCAGGGAACATGGATAGTTAGGGAGGGTGAGGGCAAGCCAGCAGTAGCACAAACATGGGTAAGGGAGGGCAAGGGAGGCCAGGAGGTGTGATTTAAAGTTGGCTAGCGAGTTTGAGATTTTAAGGAATGGAGTAAGGGAGTTCCATAGTTTTGGGAAACTGAAGGAGAAACAGGCCTGCTCGTGGGAGGTTTGTTTCTACATGGGAGCACCAATGCGTTATGTTGAACACCTCTAGTGGGATGCCAGGAGTCAACAGGTCACAGAAGGGATGCGATCCCAGGGAATAACAAGCCAAGCAAGGCTTTTTTCCCTGTGACTAGTGTATTATATTGAAGTCAGGGGTCAAGGTTCAGTCAGCCTTTTATACAAAGTGCACTGGTGGGAGTCCCACTGTAGATTTAAGACATAGCGGCAGGCCCTGTTCATAAGGCTTCTGACACTGACACGAACTCTGTCACAGGTGGCACCACAGACCACCAGGCTATAATCAATGAAACTTAGGATGTTGCTTTACTTCAGGGAGGAAGGTATTCATGTGCTTTTTTTTTTTTTTTTATTTTGTGTTTTGGTTTTTTTTTGGTCACCAAGGGGTGCTAAGAGAAAAAGGGGGCACAGTCTCCCAAAAGAGAGAACTTGCATTCCCCCTAAAACGAACACGGACCAGAAGGAGGTGGACTGAGTCCATGCTGCCAACCCTTGAAGCCTGGAATACCAAACTCTCAACAGACATTTCCTATGAGAAGTGGCTGGTGGTCATTATACCATTAATGAAAATATCCCAAGCTCCCTGTTGGTGGGAGTTTGTATGGAAATGCCGCATTAGGTTTTTTAGAACACGGGACAAATTAATCAAATGTTTACCACCAAGCTATGGTGCTTGTTGGTGTCATCGTGGGGAGTCTTGTGCTAACTCGGAACATATTTTCTGGCAGTGTCCAGTGCTCGATTCCTTCTGGAGAGAGAGAGAGACTGGAACCAGTTTGACACATCTGGTGGGATTGGATTTTGCTTTATCATCACACTTGGTTCTACTTTATATAGCTCAGGATGGCACAACTCCCTCCTCCTGAAGCATGCTGTAATTGTACATAGCTGCCTCAAAGAAAGCCATTACCAGATTATGGCATTCCTCAGACTGCCCCTACACTCGCTCAATGGCATAATATAATGAAAGAAATGTATTATTTAGAGCGCATAATAGCATATCATTCAGGAAGGGTCCACCATTTTGAATTAAAGTGGAGACCTTGGGTTTTCTATCTGGCACCGGAAGATGACACATTTGTCTCAAAGATTTTATAGGGGAAAGTATTAAGTACCCATCCACTCACTAAGAGTACTGTTCAGCCGATACTGTGGGTTAATTCTTGGAAAATAATTGTATATATGTATGATACCTGCTCTGGCTTTGGTTGTCTTTGGATTTGCATTCACTGTATTGGAAAATCTCTGTGTATATAAATAAACAGTTTAAAAACAAGGACCAAACGGAGAGTCTGAGAAAAATGCACATTTTTGGGGGGAGGGCCACAAAAGGCACATAAGGGGAACAAGCCCCTGCAGGAGTTTGTCTCTTGATGCCTACCCCACCCCCTTTTGTTGTTATATATAGGGGGAAGGCAGAAGGAAAGGGAGGAGAAACTGCCCAGAAGCCTGGCCATCACAGGAGAACGTGGCCGGGTTGCAGTGATGAATGGTGAAGGTATTCTGGAAGAACAACAATTACGGTGAGTACATAATGTTCATTTATCCAACGCTTGTGAGTATATTTAAAGGCACATATCAGTGGTATTTTTGCTCCCTCTGGACCTGGAGTGAGAAT
This sequence comes from Neoceratodus forsteri, assembly GCA_016271365.2. Taxonomy (NCBI): domain Eukaryota; kingdom Metazoa; phylum Chordata; order Ceratodontiformes; family Ceratodontidae; genus Neoceratodus; species Neoceratodus forsteri. The sequence goes on along the minus strand of CM028135.1, from coordinate 1,100,485,575 downwards.
ATCAAAATGTTCTCACTGTAGGTCCCCAGAAGCAAAAATATCCTCACTCTAGGTCCTGATGGGTTGGAGCCAGCAACACAAGCATCACAGTTATAATTTGTAACAGAAATTTTCACTCGAGTGCTGGCTCCAACCACTAGTTTTATTTTGCGCCAGGCTCACTCACATTCTCATTTCCTAATCCCTACACATGTATCTTATTAAATTAAAACAAAAATATCCCAAACAAAAGTCTTTCTAATAAAATAAAGCAGCAGTGAACCTTTCCTGTCATGCCCAGCTGAAAAGTACCTCCTATTGCTGAAACAGCATATCGACCTCCCACTGGATACCAGACTCCCTCTCTGACCACCACTTTCCTGATACCACTGACGACATTCAGCATCTTCAGAACAGCTACCCCTTCAGGTCTTACAATGGCCACTCATTCTCTGGAGCTGCAGCATTCTCGAACTCCCAAACTCACTGACTCACACAGACACGTCATCTCCCTCATGTGTCCCATGTCACTTGGCCATCCAAATGTGCCACTATAAAATGAACAAAAACATTAAAAAAAAAACAAAAAAAAACACACATCGCTCTAAATATTTGAATGAAAAAACTTACACAGAAAACAAGCATCGGATAAACTGAATATGCCATGGCCCCATGAGAAATACTGCTAATATTTCTCACTTGTGCTGTTTGACTGTATGACATTATGGGTGGCTCTGTCATAAGGTCAAACAGCATTTGAGAAATATTGCTGATATTTTTCACATGCGGCCATGGCATATCCCTTACATCTTCCAAGAATCAATCTTCACCAGTCATAACTGGTGGGTCAGAGTACCAAGCTACCACCAGATGTGGTGCTGGCAAACCCTGAGGGAAATGGTTGTTCCCTCGGCCTCCTGTGGGGGAAACAGAGAGGCAGGGGCCCTTTACAGGCCTGGCAAAGCCAGAGACTGGTCAGGATCAGGCGGAGGCCCATGTGGCCTGGAAGCAGGAATGCGCTGCCCCGCAAGCTTATGCCTGGCCCAGCGGGAGAATAAATGGGCCCCCTAATACTGTGAGACAATTACCCTATGCCAGGTCAAGGGTGACATCCGTGATAGGTGAAGCCATGCCATCCGCCTAATGCAGACCACAATTCTTACCAGTCTGGAGGCTACCTCTTTGGCATTGTAGGATACCCTAGCATGGTGTCTTGCCAGCTCCAGACCCTGGGCAGAAAGGCGAATGGCCTCCCTGGTTGCCTCATAATCTGGCACAGACACTAGGAGCTGACCCAGCGTCACCCACAGGTGCCTGCCACAGGACGCTTGGTGTGCCTGATGTGCGGCAATGCACAACTTCATGCGTACCAACTGAATCTAAGTCTGGGGGGCACAGCGTTGTGGGCGGTGATGCCCAGAGTGAGTATCCAGGAGCAGGACCCCAGAAGTTGGGTGAGGCATGGCTCCTGGAGATCCCCAGGGTGCACAATAGTTGCTCTGACAGTCCCTTAGGGCTGGAGAGGGGGCAGAGGGATGGAACTAGTCATTCTGTGATGCCTCTGTGAATGGCTGAGACCACGGATGACTGTGGAGTCATAACTGTACTACCCAGGGAAGGACAGCATCAGACAGGCAGGACTGCAGCCTGAAAAATTGAGTAAATGCAGCTCCTCATCATCTCCAACTGGAAGAGCTGATAACATGTGAGATTAGCATCGGAGAAGAGGTAGACCAAGATAGCCTGTTCCTCAGAGGAGGAAGGCAGAGAAGACGAGGAGCTGGACTTTGGGGGGGGGTGGCAGGCTGGGGTTTCAGGCCAATAGATGGCCTGGTTCTTTGCCCTCAGGTATGTAGGAAAGTCACTCGCTGATGCCCCAAACTATTCTCAGGTCAGTGGTCCTGCAGGACCAGAAATGTGTGTGTGTGTGGTCATGCAGGACAAGGCCAGGTCCTCTGCCAGAGCTGTGAGAGTGTACGGGTGACCTGCCCCAAAGGGAGGGTTGTGAAATGCACAATCACAGAGGGGTGATCCAAGTGGTGCCCTTGGGGGAACCCCTAGGTGGGGAGGTCAGAGCCATACAGATCCCACAGGGCATCCACCTATCCCCACCTGCCGCAGGCTCAGACAGTTACAGAGGAGTGAAGGGACCTGAATCAGCACAATCGCTCCAGCCAGAGCCCCAGCAACTCTAAGCATGGGCCACGGCACCAAAAGGGATCTCCCAACCCCCGCTGCACCAGAGAGACTCTGCCCCTTGGACTAGGTGGCAGCAGGAGGGGACCCGGCTGTGTGGAAGGCACCACTCTGCTCACCAGAACCAGCCTCAGTGCCAGGAGCCGAAGCGGCACTAGACCGCAGTCCCAAGAGACCTGCTGGCGCAGGCCCAGCATATAGTTGCGACACTGCCACCTGGGGCATCCGGACCCCCGAGGGGTTAATGGACTGACAGGCATGCACAACTGGCCCCTGGGAAGGAGGGGAGGCTATCTGACAGACCCCTCTCCTAAGCCTCCCATCTCAGTGAGACGAGGACTAGCGGAAGCCTGGTCTCCCTCTGTACATATAGTACCAGGGAGAGGCTTGGGGAAGAGCCCAGGGACCTCACCTTGGAACCCTGAGTGCAATGCCAGCCTCCAAAGGTAGGGGGATTCCATCCCCACCTCAACGTGCAGAGTTCGAAAGTGCAGAGGTCCATGGAGAAGCAGGTGTTGCGGCGATCCATGTTATGGTCCAATCCCAGGCAGGTCCAACATCGGCCATGGCAATCCTGAATGGACATATTTCTCCCACAGGGGTACAGATGTATTTGGGGGGGGGTCTCCATTCTCTTTCTAATCTTCTTCCACTTTTTAGGACCCTGACTGGAAATGACCAAACTTTCTCACGGAAAATAATAAAAACGAATGAAAAAAGAACCCGGCGCCGGACTAGAGAGATAGAAACGTGGCGATGGGGCTTTGAATAACTTTTGGCATCAAGTTGCAGCGACAAACAGAACTGCTTCACAATTAAAAATGGTGGAACGTTCCCACGGAGTACCTTCCTCGACAGCAGGAAGAAAAGAACTGAGGAGGACTGGGAGCCGCCGTTGGTTACTGGCCAGTCCACGGGCGCCACATCACACGTCTGCCTTGTGGGCAGTGCTGTCCTCGACATCAGCTCCCTTCCTTCAAAACTCTTAAAGGCGTTCGCTCCCACGGGGTCCTAGTGCCTCCGGACTAAGACCCACCAGTAATGAATGGTGAAGAATGATTCTTGGAAGATCTTATTTAACGAAACTCATTAGGATAAGGATAACAAAGACCTCTAGTGTAGATAAATATGATAGCTTCACTACATCTATGTGATATTCTCTCTCTCTCTCTCTATATATATATATATATATATATATATGTATATATATAGTATATATATTTTAAAGGCGCAGTCGCACCTGTGTATTAGGGTTGAGTAAGCACTTTAACGTTAAACCCCACTTTGTGCACCTTAATAACTTTGCATACTTTCAACTGATTTAGTTGAAATGTGGAATGCCAAGTGATGTTGCTAGGATCTCTGGATCCTGAAAATCGGTTCACCAGCAGCAAAGTTACAGAGGGATAAAAAACTTCAAGATTACACAAATGAAGACCCTTGTTGCTCACCTAAGAACTAAAACTAGGATATTTAAAACCTGACGCATGCAGGTTTAATAGAGTTTGGCCCAAGGTACGTGCTTTTGTCTTTTTTATCTCCTAAACTAAATTAGTTTTTAAAGAGGACCTTCACCAGTCCTTTTGACTTTCATGCATAAATTACCCCTTGCATTGATTCTGGAATTGCATTTCATTAATGTCCGCTGCAGTTAGTTTTTGCATTCTGAGCTGCTAAAAACTGGAGGGCATACCAGAGCTTCTATAGCAAGCCTGGTGTTGCTGTGGGCCCAGGGTTGTACTGCTGACATCACTGTAGGGTAGCGCCAATTTCACACACACACACAAAAAAAAACACATATTGACAAAGGCATTTGGATTTTGGCATAATGCATTGCTAACAGGGTGTCTTAGGGAAGAGGAAACAGCATGTACACCGAGTACTGGTTGGGTTTCCTTGCAACATTGTTGCAACTGCATGGTACTGCAGTGTGAGTCACTTTTCTACCCTATAGTGATGTCATCAGGGGCTAGCAGCCCAGCAGCGCAACAGCAAAGGCAAGTGCAGCAGGGCTCAAAAACAAATCCAAATTATGGAAGGCAGAGTAAACCTTGGCCAAAAATAACAAATGCACGCACCTTTTCAGGTCTAGTACTGCATACAACGACTATAAGCTGTACCTTTTTGGACCATCATGAAAGTTCCTCTTTAAAGTATTTAACAAAAACTGATTCCATATCCAAGCATGCGCTGTTAGAAAAATCAGCGCTCTGAGGATAACTGAATTTTTACGACCACATTGTTTAAAGGGACACTGTCAACCTCCTTAGCCATTGGAGTGTCCCTAGTTTACAAAACACATTTTAGGACGGTTAATGTTCTGTAGAGATTGCTGATGTAGCTAGTTGTTTGAGTCTGGTTCTTTTTTTCTTTTAAACAATGAAAAATAGATTGCCTACCATATTGGTGTTACCACACAAAAATATGTTTGTTTACATTCCTTGATCAAGTCCCACTCATTGTTGCTGGACCTAGGAACACCCCCAACATGGTCTAGCCGTTCATTATGTAGTGCAAGTAGAGGAGACTATTGCATCAGGAGTGGCTGCGCTGTTTAGGGGTGCTTCTGTTGTTCAGGAAGTATGTGATAAAAATAGATCCAGGATTCAAAACAAAGTTGTTTATTACTATACAAAAGCATGCATTTTACTCCTACTAAGCAAAAAGGCAGATACAAAAAACAGCAACATCAATGGATTTTAGAGTAGGTAAGCATTCATAAAATGTGGGGTTTTAACTAGAAATAATATGATGCAAAAAGGGTTGACAGTGTCCCTTTAATGTAGTCATTTTACGAGAATGTGTTCGTGTATCAGGTGGCAGGGCTGTTTGTATGTATTATGTTATGCTGTGTTCATTCAGCTGGGATGGAGCTGTGTGTCAGTAAGTAGCCCCACCCCTGCTGAATGTGCTGAGCATGTGTTTTTGTTTTAGTTTCCCCAGCCCTCCGCCATTAGTCACATAAGAAGCCTCCTTGATTTAAACTGATCATCAGGGTGTCCAATCCCCTGTACCAGCTAAATGTGTTTCGTTTATAAATGTACCCACAAAGGGAGTGCCCACTCCCAGTGCACGTTCATCTCTCCCTCTCCATTTTGGTTTCCAACACCCGTACCCTCGTCATGTCAATTTGCAGACACTGGGATGCCCAGTCCTTAGTATCGGCATAGTCAAATCCCTACCATACCAGTCTGGGACACTGGGGTGTCCACTCCTGGTGCCCCCAAGTATTAAGCCGACACTGGGGTGCCTAATCCCCCGTGTTGGAGGTACCCGAAATAAAGAAAATGGTCCCTTGTTGTCTTTGCCACTGTCCCGACCCCCTACTCAGCATCCACCACCTCACACACACCACTTGCCCTTTACTTACCTACTACAAGTCCATCGCCACAATCCTCTCTGGACCAGAGGCATGCCTTCACTCCAGTCAACACTGGATGGGGAATGGAGCAAATTAGGTAAGTGCAGTTTAATGTATTTCAACGCGTTTTGAACTTTTACTCATAATGTGGTCAATTAAGCAATAAGGCGCGACAGGGTATGTGTTATTGTGTAATAATGTCACTCCTGGGGTGGGTGGAAGCACAGTGCTTCCACCCACCCCAGGAGTGACATTATTACACAATAACATACATCCCTGGAGTGCCTTATTGCTATTATACATTGGCTCATTTGTTAAGAAAAATAAAAAGGGAAAAGAACAGGTTACTCACCTGTAACAGTAGTTCTAGGAGTGGTATATGTTGTTCATCCATACTTCTTGGCATGTCCCCTTCCACTTTAAATCTTGCCGGAAGTCTTCAAACTGGCTCCTCCCACCCACCGGGTGGTATATACCTCGGCTCCGCCCCATGACGCCAGATCTTAGCCCACTGGAAGCAAGGTTGTGCACCCGGAGCCGTGGAGGTCAGGTGGGGGTGTGTGTGGATGAACAACATATACCACTCTTAGAACTACTGTTACAGGTGAGCAACCTGTTCTTCTAGGAGCGTGGATATATTGTTCATCCACACTTCTTGGCAGACTCCAAGCAGTTCTCCGGGAGGAGGGAGGCAAGGCGCACACCCCCTACTTAGAAAATAGAGATTGGAAAACTGAGGCCCCAAAACCAGCATCCCGGCGTGACTCAAGGTCGATGTGGTAGTGGGTAATGAAGGTGTTTGCGAACTTCCAGGAAGCAGCCCGACAGATTTCCTGGATAGGGATGTCCCTGGAAGCAGCTACCGATGCAGCAGTATGGTGGGTAGAATGAGCTCTTATCCTTCTGGGTGGCTCCTTGCCCGCCAACTCATAACACAGATGGTCCATCTGGCTGCAGGTCTGCCAGAAATGGCTTCAGCGTAGATGACAAACAGCCAGCGAACCTCTCCATGAATTTCCGCCGTTCTTTCCTTATAATAGGAGAGAACACGTCTCAGGTCCAAAGTGTGGAGCCTGTACCTGGCGTCCAAGGTGCAGTTAGGGTAGTACACCAGCAGAGTCAACACCTGGTTAAGGTGAAACTCTGACACCACCTTCGGAAGGAATTTCGGGTGGGGCGCAGGACAACTTTGTCCCTGTGAAACACCAGATAAGGGGAGTCCACCGGAAGCGCCTGGAGCTCCCATGTCCTTCTGGCTGACATGATAGCCACTAAGATGGCCGTCTTCCACGACAAGTGTGAAAGCTCATACTTGTGCATGGGTTCGAATGGCTTGCCCATGAGCTTTGCCAAAACCAGCAACAGATCCGACGGAGGTGGAGGTTCATGCACCGGAGGGGATATGTGATCCAGGCCTTTGAAGAAGCGCCCGACCACTGTCTCCTGCGCCAATGTCGGCTGACCGGCCCGTGCCCAGTAAGCAGAAATGGCTGCCAGATGCACCCTAAGGGTTGATGACCGAAGACCCCCTTTGGAGAGAGATCAAAGGTAGTCGAGAATGTCAGCCACAGAACAGGATAAGGGGTTCAGACTCTTACCCTGACACCAAATGAAAAATCTCTTCCATTTGAAGGCGTAACATTTCCTGGTCGATTCCTTTTTAGATGCCTCCACCACGGTGTAGACATCTTCGGAAATACCCAAAGCCTGGAACTCTAGCCGCTCAGGTACCAGGCTGTGAGGTGCAGGGATTGAAGGTCCGGATAGAAGACCTTCCCCTGGTTCAGAGATATCAGGTCCGGGCGTGTGCAAAGCCACTCCGGGGGCCTGCAGCTGAGGCTGAGGAGATCTGGATACCAGAACTGGCGTAGCCAATCTGGGGCTACCAGGATCACCTTCGCCTTGTCCCTCCTCACATTGAGTAACACCTTGTGGATCAAGGGAAATGGAGGGAAGGCATAGAGGAGGCCTGGGGTCCACGGCCTCGAGAAGGCATCCCCCTGCAGTGAACCCTGCTGAGGGGGGTGGGCATGAAACAGCCTCAGCTTGGTGTTTTCCCTGGAGTCAAACAGGTCCACCATCGGTTTGCTCCAATGGGAGAACAGGCTGTAAGCTACCTTTGGATGGAGAGACCACTCGTGGGATGTCTGGCCTAGGCGGCTGAGAGCATTTGCCAGCTGGTTCGAGGCTCCTGCCACATGGATGGCTAAGAGATCCACCTCCAACCGGCTTACGAGGGTCCAGATGCAGAGCGCCTCCTTGCACAGCAGATGGGAGTGCATGCCGCCCTGTTTGTTGAGGTAGTACATGGTCGTGGTATTGTCCATCTGGACTTGAACCACTTGACCCTGGAACTCAGGAGCGAAAGCTGACAGTGCCAGTCTGACTGCTCTGAGCTCCAACAGGTTGATGTCGCACTGGGACTCCTTGGGGTCCAGAACCTGTGGGCCCTGTCGTCCCCCATGTGGGCTCCCCAGCCATGAGAGAGGCATCAGTCATAAGGACGACCGTCGACTCGGGACGGACAAATGGGATCCCTTACCGCAACCGGTCTGGGACAGTCCACCATTGGAGAGTGTCCCACATCTTCTGGGTCACAGTGATCAGCTGGTCGTAGTGACCATATCGCCGAGTCCACTGGGCGGCCAGCTCCCACTGGAGGGGGCGCATGCGCCACCGGGCCCAATGGACCACCGAGGTGCACACCATGTAACCCAGACGGCGTAGAAAGTCCCGGGCAGGGCACAAGTGCCCAACCAGAAATGATCGGGCAAAGGAGGAGAGAACCTCCGCCCTGTCCACCGGAAGCCGAGCTCTGGCTTGACAAGAATCGAGCTCTGCCCCGATGAAGCCCATCACCTGAGAGGGCACGAGTTCCGACTTGGCCTTGTTGATCAGGAGGCTGAGTTGGGAGCAGGTTCGAAGGGCCAGATCCCTGGACCTCTCCACCTCCTGTAAGGAGGAACCTGCCAAGAGCCAGTCATCGAGATGAGTAGATTTTGACACCTCGACACCGAAGGTGGGCCGCCACCACTGCAATGCATTTGGTGAACACCAGCGGGGCCGATGACAGGCCAAATGGCATGGCTTGGAACTCGTACAGGGTCCCCTCGACCCCGAAGTGGAGGAAACGCTGATGGGACTGATGGATTGGGACGTGAAAGAACGCGTCTTGTAGATCCAGTGAACAGAACCACATGTTTCGCTCCAGGGATGGTATGATCTGGTTCAGAGTGACCATCGGAACGGTGCGGGACCTGAGATAATGATTCAGGTCGTAGAGATCTAGGACGGGGTGCCAACCCCCCATCTGCTTGGGCACCAGGAAGTACCTGGAAACAAAGCCTGGGTACGTCAGAGGATCCGGCACTGGAGCTACTGCCTCCTTGTGGAGGAGCTGGGCTATGTCATCTCGAAGAGCCGACTGAGTGCAAGTGGAAATCCGTTCCTCGCAAGGGGCGCAGGCTCAACTGGGAGGGTACTGCTCGAATTCCAGAGGCAGTCCCTGACCGATCACTTCGAGAACCCACCTGTCCGAGGTGATAGCGGACCAGGCAGAAAGGAAGTGGCGGAACCGGAACCCCACGAGAGGACCCCGAGCTGGCTTGACGGGTGTAGGGGTGGCAACCCCCAACCCATCACTGAGCAGGCTTGGAGGAAGAGGAGGAGGAGGAGGCTCTAGGACCTGCGCCTTGGCCTCCTTTACAGGGCTGTTGAGGGCCCTGCTTGGGCTGCAGGTGCCAAGCTTGAGCCTGCCGCTGCTGTTGTTGCTGACCTCCTTGATAGGAGGGTTGCCTGACCGCAGGGGAAGAGTGCCGAAAAGGCTTCTTCTTTCTCTTCTGCTGGTTCTTGCCCGAAGAACCCTTGGCAGAAGTAGCATCCAAGGTGGCACTGGACTGCTCTATATGCTGAAGGTGACCGGCCACTCCTGGACCGAACAAGTTGGTCCCAAGGAAGGGCACATCAGCAAGCTTATGCTGAATATCTGTCGGGAAGGTAGAAAGCTTCAGCCAAGCCCTGTGGCGACAGGCCACTGCAACTGCCAACGAGCAGGCACAAGAATCCCCTATATCCAAGGCTGTCTGGAGCTGCTGTTTGGCGACAGCATGACCTTGGTCACGGACCTGCTTGATGGTAGTCTGCATGTCCGATGCGAGATGAGGGAGGACCTCGTCCAATGACTTTAAGAGGGCATGGGAGAAGTGTGCCATAATCACAGCCAAGCTGGCCTGACGAAGGCCCAGAGAAGAGGCAGCACAGACCTTGAGGGCAGAGTGGTCCATATTTTTGTACTCCATGTCCGGGGGTCGGTCAGTATTGGCCGAACTACCCATACGCCTGAACACTAAGGCAGTCACCAGGCTCTCGGCCGAAGGGTGTTCAGTGAAGCCCGCAAGGGACCCTATGGGCACCACGTACTTGCAGGCCATGCGGGCAGATGGTGCTAAGCAGGAAGCAGGGTGCTGCCAAAGTTCAAGGGCCAGGCCAACGATGGCCTCGACCACTGGAAAGGCCTCCGTCAGGGTATCCCCTCTTTTGAGAATATCAGTAAGAGGGTACTCCGCCTTTTTTCTGGATGGGCTCCAGGGGCATTCCGTTGGAATCAGAGATAAGGCGGAGAATGCCCTGGAAGGAGGAAGGGCTTTCCTCCAACCCTGTCCCCGGGATGCGAGTGCAAGCTGGTGATGTCAGAGTCTGAGGAGTCATGGTAGAGCTGTCTACCGCCTAAGTCACCCTCGACGAGCCGAGGGCGGTCCGGGGTGACTGTTATTGACAGACGTCGGGGAAGCCCGGCATCTTGTCGGTCCTCTTTTTGAAGGCGCTCCTCCCTCAGGTTGTTTAGGTGGTGGTTCCACCAGGATCGGTGGAGAGACCGGTACAGGCCGAGCGGGAAGACGGATCAGCCCCGTGGGTGGAGGAACCAGTGACTTCGGTTCTGGAGGGGTCGGTGTTGTCCTAGGAGGCGGAAGCCAAGTTATGGTCAGGGTGGGTGGCAGAGCTGGCTTCTGTCCGGTCAAAATCTGCTGTTGCCACACGAGGTCTTCATAGTGCCGACAGAGTTTCCGCCAGAGCCTCTCCTCGTCCAAGGAGGATGACGACCTGTGGCGACGCCTCTTTTTAGAGTGCTTGTGGCTCTTTCTCGGCCGTTTGGCCGAGGACTTCTGGACCTCGACTGAGATCGGGGAGGCAGACTCGGTCGATCAGGAGACACCGGGGTCGGTGAAAACCGAGGGTCCGGAACCGGGTCCTTGATGGGGACACCAGCAAGCTCAGTCTCCTCAGAGAATAAAAGGACTGGAGTCCTTTCCAATGAATCGTCGGCCATGGCCGGTGACAAAGAGTCTATCGGGTCGAGGATAATTTCGACCTCGTCGGCCACTTCCTCAGCCCACTGGCCAGACGGAAGATCCATAAAGCCGGTGGCCGAGGATGCGATCTTGACCGAAGTCGAGACCGCGTGCTCCTGGGACATGGACTGCTCTTGGTCCCAAGAACGTCCTCGTCCTTCTCTCTCTTCCAAGAGCGGGAGGAGTCGAGCCCGAGGGCGCCTCACCCAGAGTAGGGAGAGACTGGCACAACTCCTTGAAGGAGCCCGTAAAGATGGAGCCAAGGTTCAGAGGAACAAAGAAGCTTCGATTGGCCGAAGCTCGAGCTGCTTCCTCCTCAAATGCTTTAATTTGTTCCAGCTGCTCAGCAGATCCCGCGGCCGCGGAAACTGCCCACCTCGCCTCCTTCGATTTCACCGGCGGTTTCCTTTTCTCCGGTCTCCCCAGCTTCAAACACACCTTGCGGTAGTCCAGGATATTGGGATGGAAGGCCAGGCAAAAAGCACATGATGAGGTGTCATGTCCGACACCCAGGCAGTAAACGCATGTTAGGTGGGGGTCGGTGTGCGACATCATCTGGCCTCAGGGGCACCGGCGAAATCCGGGGGAAGATTTTCCTCTATGTCAGATGCGGTGAAAGTGCAATCGCTAACTCGAATGAGTTTGAGAATAATTTACGGTTAAAACAACAAGTAGAATCCAGGGCCTATGATATGCTTTGAGAGCACGAGGGAACCTGCATCTTCCAGTGGAAAGGAAGCTCTTGCGTCATAGGGTGGAGCCGAGGTATACACCACCAGGGTGGGTGGGAGGAGCCAGCTTGAAGACTTCGGAAAGATATAAAGTGGAAGGAGACATGCCAAGAAGTGTGGATGAACAACATATCCACGCTCCTATAAAAAATGTTTTGTTGCTTTTTGTGGGGAGATTTTTGGTGTGTGGAGGAACATGTTTAAAAAAAAAAAAAAAAAAAAAAGTCCACTATATTTTTCTACCAGTAGGGGAAGCTGCTCTCTAAATTGTGTTGCCTTTTTAGCTCCTTAAGGTGTATCTGTTGGTGCAGTGACCTTTGACATTAATCGTCACCCCCTTCCCCTGTGGGCTCATCCGTTATAGTGGCCTGCATTTTAACTATTTTTTTTGTTTACACTGTTGTTTATGTGGTCAGCGAGCTGCTTGCCAGCTGTACAGCATGCACGATTTGGGAGTCTGAGAGGAGGTGGGAAGGTGTATGGTGTCGTGGGAGGGCTTGATTTCTTATTTTGCTGCTAAGTACAGGAGCAGCCGGGGAGTGATGGAGGATGCATGCCAGTCCTGAGAAAATGGATTCAATGTGTATGCCACCTTTTGTTCCTCGTACCGACATGGCATCAGCGAACCACAAGACTGGTAGTTATGGTCTGCATTGTTCACTGAAGCCACTGAATTCAGGGAAGAAAACGGACTGTCTTAAGAATGAAGTTGATTTTTATGCTGTAAACCGATTTTCTTTTTTGTGCTTTTGCCTGAGATGGATTACTGGGAGAACAGCAAATGAGTTCTGTAGTTGGCAGCGCCGTTGTGTTGCAGTTGGGGAGTGGAGGATGTCTGGGTGCGGTCTTTACAATTACCAGAAACTGATTGCTGTGGCAGTTGTTTTTAAATGTCACAGAAAACAAAAAGAACGTTTTCTGCACTTTGTTTGTGGAAGGTCAACTCCTAATGGTTTGGTGACTCATTCTGAAGTGGTGCAAATGGCAGCTGGTGAATTTTCCTGGCAAGCAGGGGAATGTAAAGCCATGTCGACTTCGGGATAGTTACGCAAGTACAGATATGTTTCTCTGTAGTGTGGCTGTTGTTGTGCCTGCCCTACATACAGTGATGTTATTGTTCAATAACGTCACTGTCTCTGGGGTCTTTGGCCAATCAGGTTTCTAGAAATTTTCTTTCCATTGTATAATTTTTCATATTTTACTTTCAATTTTTCAACATGGCCTTTTTGGAACCCCACCTCATGAACAAGGTAGGTGAAATTTTTCAAATCTGGCCTGAAAGGAGGGGATTTCACAGTCACAGTGCTAAAGTACCTCTTGGGTGGGATTTGAAAATGTTTACCTACTGAGTTCATGAGGTGGGTTCATAAGAAGGCTATGTTGGAAATTTGGGATAAAAATGTTGAATGACAACAAAGTTATGAACTTAAGTTGAAAGTTTTCAATGCTTGTTCATGAGTTTGGTAATTTTCAATATTTTGACCCCAAATTTTCAGCAGAGTTGTTTTTTCACACACCTCATAAAAGCGACAGCTGTCGTTTTTCAAATCTTAAACAACATGTGTTTCTGAATGACATTCAGTCGAGATTAGAAAATTTGTAATTTTTCTAGGTCGCACATAACTTTAGTAATTTTCAATATTCTGACCCATTTCTTTTTTAATTTATAATACTTTTTTCACCCCTATGCATCCTGACTGGCCCCCTCAAGTCCTGCTGCCTTCCCAGCCCCACAGCCCACCATCCCTGGGACTTACCTGCACTTTGCTGTTCCCCTTGGATAATCCCCAATGAGAAGGGTTGCTGGACGGTCAGGTCCTTACCCCCCCGAGCAGAGATGAAGTTTCAGTTGACAAAGTAGAGCACCCAGTCAGCGGTACAGGGCCTGCAACGGGCGGTGGACAGCACCCTGCTCTGCCACACAGTTTCTCCTTTTTTTGATCCCGCCCTACGAACCTTGGGAAGGCCTTGGCCGACACAAGCATTGTGCCGCAGACATCCCCCCTCCTTAGATCACTGGCTCCAGCTGCATCACCACCTGTGGTCTCCCAGGGGGCGTATGCCGGCCTCTCAGTTAGCTCTATAATCAAAGATACAAAAGCTAAATAAGACTCACAAATTCTCTATGGCAGTGAAATATGGGAGATGAGTAATAAGGAATATCTGATGGGACCAATTTCAAAGCTGCTTCGCAATGTTTGTGGAGTCCTGCCCTCGTGTCCCCTTATCTATCTCCGTGCGGAGCTAGGTATATCAAATATTAATGCTGCTATAGATATGAAGAGGATTAACTACTGGATTTCTCTGACGAGGATGGAACAGACTAGATTACCAAAAAACGTTTGCTTGAGAAACCAAAAATGGGTCAAGGACAAACTTATAGAGAATCACAGAACTCTGCCAGCAGAAAAGGACCCAGTGGCCCATCCAGCCGAATTAGAATAATTGGTTAAAAAAAAAAAACAGGTTACTCACCTTGTAACAGTAGTTCTAGGAGCAGTATACGTTGTTCATCCACACTAGTTGGCATATCCTTTCCCTTTAAGAATCTTGCCTGAAGGTCTTTAAGCGGCTCCTCCCTCCACCCACCGGGTGGTATACCCTCGGCTCCACCCCTTGATGTCCGATCTTGCCTGCTGGAAGTTTAGGTTGTGCGTCGAAGCCGGGGAGGTCGGGTGGATTCATGTGGATGAACAACATATATCACTCCTAGAAAGTACAGTTACGTAAAATCTTACCATAACAGTAGATCTTCGAGGAATGTCTCTTGCAATAGGTAATTACTTATGGGAGTTTCCAGCAGAGAGCACTGTGACACAGCAGCTCTTCTAGAAGTTTTGTACCAGGGACCGCCCACACATGACATCATTTTCCTGCTTCCTATACAAGTGTGCGTGGTCCCTGGTATCCTCAGTTTCCCCACCAGATTCAGCTCGAAAAAGCGAGGACCAAGGGAAAGCCGAGGTACCAAGGAGTCCCAACCCTAAGTCACTGGACCAGAATTTACTCTGTTAGAGAAGGAGGGGAACAGAGGGCGGGATCATACGTACTGCAAGGGACATTTCTCAAAGATCTACTGTTACGGTAAGACTTTACGTAACTGCACTATCTTCCACGGAATGGTCTCTTGCAGTAGGTAATTACTTCTGGGAGAATCCCCAGCAGTTATCTCCAAATAGGAGGACAATTATTATAGGAGACCTTGTAGGACTGCTCGGACAAATGCCGTCCTACCGCGTGAAGCAATATCCGGATTGCAGTGCTTTGTGAATGTATGGATTGTGGACCAGGTAGCTGCACTGCAGATATCTAAAATGGAGGCTCCTTTAAAGCAAGCCACAGTAGTGGCCATAGCTTTAGTGGAATGGGCTTGGAAAGGTCCTGGTAAAGGTTCGTTGTATTTCGTATAACAAAATGTAATACAATGCGCCACCCAGTTAGAAAGGGTTCTTTTAGTAACTGGGAGCCCTTCTTGGCCCGAGGCAAAGGTGATGAATAATTGAGACGTTTTCCTAATCGACTGGGTATGATTAGTGTAATAGCGTAATATATGATGGACATCTAAGGTATGCAATAGCTGTTCACCGTGGCTGGAGTATGCAGGGTAGTAAACCGGAAGCTCCAAGGACTGATTTACAGTATGTTTGGAGACTACTTTAGGAAGGAAGGATGGGTTGGTACAAAGGACCGCCCTGTCCTTGTGAAAAATCAAGTTAGGTTCCATACACGAGGGCATGCAGCTTGGAAATACGGTGAGCTGAAGAAATGGGCACTAGAAACAATGTTTTCCAAGAAAGAAACCGATCACCAGTGGTCGCTAGCTCGAAAAGTTTGAGGGTCAGTTTTTCTATAATGAAATTGAGATCCCACGGAGGGGTTGGTCTTCTAATATTTATTTATTTAGCTTTTGTTTACCAGGTAAGCATACTAGACAGTCAGGTGCGACCTAGGAGAACTACGTGGTACAGGCAATAACAATACAGAGTCATGGCATGGCAATCAACAAGGGATAGCCAGGTACAAGTTATAACAATACAGAGGCAATACGAGGCTTAATATACATCATTTCTCTTAAAAACATTTTAGCTAAATGATGTTGGTACAGAAGCCTGCCATCCAAAGGTTCATGAAATGCTGAGATGGCAGCCAGGTGGACTTTGATGGAGAAGTAACTTAAGCCCGACTCTGACAATGGGTCCAGGTAGTCTAAAACCTTCATCAGTGGACAGGAGTAAGGGTCCGGTGAGCGAGAGGAAGATCATATGGAAAAGTGTTTCCATTTGGAAGTATATGTTTCTCTGGTTGCTGGCTCACAAGAAGCCAAGAGAATGCTGGCAACAGGAGAGGACACTTGGAGTCTATTTATGAATGCGTCCTCAGGAGCCAAGCATGAAGATGAAGGGTCTTCAGGCTGGGGTGCAGGAGGGATCCGTGACACTGAATCAGGAAGTCCAGTTTGACTGGCAACTGAATGGGTTCCCTTACTGACGGTTGTTGGAGTAGAAGGAACCACGGCTGAAGAGGCCACACTGGTACTATGAGAATCATGGCGGCCGGCTCCATTTGAAGTTTCAATAGAGTCCATTGCAAGAGAAGGACGGGGGGGGGGGGGCGGAGGCATATAAGTAGAGTCCTGTCCAAGGTCAGGACAGGGCATCGATAGATCATCCCCTGTTGCTCAGGATAATGGAGAAGTAACTGGGGAGCTGGTGATTGACTGGGGAGGCAAACAGATCCATCTGTGGAGTTCCCCATAGGTTGAAGATTTCTTGGAGTACTCCTTTGTGAAGTGTTCATTCATAAGCAGATGATTGGCAACTTAGCCAGTCTGCAAACTGATTGCACTGTCCCGGCAGGTGGACGGCCATTAGCGTTAATTGTTGTCTGATGGCTTCCTGCCAGACTGCAAGGGTCTCCATGCAGAGGGTGCACGATCTCATGCCCCCTTGCTTGTTGAGGTAAAACACCACTGCAGTGTTGTCTGATTGAATCAGCAATGGTCCTGGCTTGAGGTAGGGCTGGAATGCCTGAAGGGCTAGAAGGACCACTTTCATCCGAGGAGATTGATATGAGAGTGATGGGAAGAGGCAGTCCACCAGCCTTGAGTCTGATAAGGACTTAAGTGTGCGCCCCATCCATCCAGGAAAGCATCCGTGGTTAACGTCTGCATGGGAAGGAGGGAGCGGAAAGGCATTCCTTGACACAAAATGGTTTTGAATGTCCACCACATCAGGGATGACTTCAGAGAAGGAGTGACCCTGATTTTGTCGTCGAACTGTCCAGTTTTTTGAGACCATTGGTTCTGGAGGGTCCACTGGACAGGTCTCATGGGAAGGCGGGTGAATGCCACCATCGAGATGGCAGCGGACATGTGACCCAGAAGGCTCACCATTTGTCTGGCCGTGACTATTTTCTGAGTCTGTATTCGTGAAACCAGAGATAGAGGAGCGTCCTGACGAGCAGGCGGAAGATGAGCTCTGGCTGTGACTGTGTCTAGAACAGCGCCGATGTATTGGAGAGACTGTTTTGGGTGTGGACTGGACTTTGGCCAGTTGACTGTTATCCCTAGGTCGTTGAACATGCTCAGAGTACCAGCTACGGAGGCAAGCGGAGCTTCTCCAGATTCTGCTTTGATTAGCCAATCATCTAGGTATGGGAAGACGAAGTGCCCTTTTTTCCATATGGCTGCTTCCACCACCGCTAGACATTCGGTGAACTCTTTTGGGGCCAATGAGAGGCCGAAAGAGAGTACTTGAAACTGACAGTTTTGACCCAGAAGGTGGAAGCGCAGAAATTTGTGATGGGTAGGATGAATGGGGATATGCAAGTAGGCATCCTTCATATCCAGGGCACACAGCCAGCCTCCTTGTTTTAGGATAGGCATGATTAGAGTTATCATGCGAAAATGTTTGTACTAAATGTATCAATTTAGGTGTCTCAGGTCTAGTACTGGTCTGAGATCTCCAGTTCGCTTGGGTACCAGAAAAAAGTGGGAGTAAAATCCCATTTGATGTTCTGGAAGGGGCACTGGTAAGACAGCCTGTTTGGCTAGAAGTGCCTTCAATTCTTCTTGATGGATAGGGACATGATCTGGAAGATAATGGACTATCCGAGGGGGGGGAAGGGGGGGTGGAGAGAAATTCCAGAGTGTGTCCCCTTTGGATGATCTGAAGTACCCATTTGTCCGAAGTGATCTTTTTCCAGGCCTCCAGATGGAGTGCAAAACTACCCCCTACAGTCACTGAGGCCTGGTCGAGGAGGCGAGGGGAAAGCCCTTATAGGTCACTGGGTACTGGTTGCCCGGCCCTCGAGGATGGGCATGGGAGCCACAGGTGGCAGAGGCATTGCCTCTTGCTGCTTGGGCATGACCTCAAACGCCACCTCGGTTAGAGGCCTTATATTTTCCACTTTTTTTGGGAACAGATTAGGAATATTGCATACGACAGATGAGCTGCGGAGTATGGTTCATGTCATGTACCGTACAAAGGGTTCTGCCTGATGCTTGTAGGTCATCCAACAACGTTTGAGTACCTGGCCCGAACAGTTTGGATCCGTTAAAGGGTGCATTAGCTACTTTATGTTGTATATCAGGAGCAAAACCTGAAACACGAAGCCAAACATGGCGACGCAGAGAGACTCCAGTAGCTGAGAGTCAGGCTAAGGCATCTATGGCATCATATCCTGACCTGAGCAGGTGACAGGAGACAGAACTGCTAGTGGACACTATGGCCAATAACTTGTCCTTTTCCTAGGAAGGAGGACGTTTATTGAGATTGTCTATGGCCGAAGTCCCAAGGGCACACTGGTATTTAACCATATATAGTTCAAAATTCAAATATTCATGGTACCTGAGTCAAAAACATTTTTCCCCAGGTAGCCAATTCTTCGGGATTCTTTATCAGGTGATAAGGAACTCATGTTCCTACTTTGGTCCACGCCTTCGTTACCTCCCGCCTTGACTACTGCGCCCTTTATCTTGGGCTACCGGGGTTGATATATTCGTCATTGCAGCTAGTGCAGAATGCGGGCAGCCAGGCTATTGACTGGTCTTCTAGGGCCAGTCAGATAACGCCTGTGCTCCGTGGACTGCATTGGCTGCCAGTATGCTGGCGAATCACCTTCAAGGTTGGTTTGCTGACCTATAAGGCCCTACACGATCAGGGACCTGGTTACCTGAAAGATCTCCTTTGTCCCTACTGTCTCCCCCGCTCTCTCCGATCCACTGATGAGGGATTGCTGGAGATTCCCAGGGTTCGTTTAAAGACATCTGGGGCCAGATTTTTAGTTTTATGGCCCCAACCCTGTGGAATTCTCTACCTCGTCAGGTGCGAGATTGCCCGACTGCCCAAAGCTTTAAGGGGGCATTAAAAACATTTCTTTTTAGCCTTGCATATAATGATTTTTAATGTTGCTGCCTTGGATTCATTTTAACATTGTTTTAATTATTTATTGATTTTTATTATGTTATGTACAGGTGCCTTGGTTTTGGAAAGGTGCCTTTTACAAATAAAGTTTGATTTGATTTGATGTGTTTGAGTTTTTTAGTACGATCATGAGCGGCGGTAATGACCACTGAATCCGCTTCTGGGATAGTGGGCAGAAAGGGATAATCAAGAGGAGCCTGATATACGTGATCTGCTTTTCTGGGAACAGCTATAATAGCTGACAGCTGATGCCAGGCATCCAGCATGGCATTTTGGTAGGTTGGAATCAGTGGGGGCACCACTAAGGCCGGCTCCTCTGGTAACGAAAGATATTCTGCCATATCCTTACGTTGTTTGTCATGTTCTGTGGTAGAGAATCCCATGACCTTTTGTATTTGAACCTTGATCTCACTAAAGGTTGGGTCATCAGGAGGAGAGGTGGCGACTGGCATAGGCAGGTCCTCGTCCAGGGAAGAGATTTCCAAGTAGGGGGACTCTGGGTTCGGGAAATCCAGATCTTGGAACTCTTCACCATCAGTATCACCGGGGAGATTCACCGGTAGTTCAGGTTCATCTGACAGTCTTCCATATTAGGAGGAAGAGACCAGGGTGGCAGTGGATCACCATCTCCGTGAAATCTTTTAGGCGGAGGTGAGCGAGACCAGAAAGGATTCTCTAGCTCTCCTGGGGTGGAGGGCTGGGTATAACGCATGGTATAAAAGACCTGCTTCACTATCTTGGTAATGTCTCGCTCTTGGGAAAGGGTGGGGGAGTGAGCAGTGGAGGTTGACAGACAATGCCGGTGATGGAGGGTATGGGACGGGCAGTGTGAGCAGGTCTCACCCCTGGGAAGAATAAACCAGGGTCCTGGTCTCTGTCCGTTTGCCCACTGTAAGATGCCATCTGTGAGGGTGGAGGGGCATTTTGTAAAGCAAAAGCCATTGGTTTCCCTTTGGGACACAGGATCTCGTCGATGAGCCCGTGGAAGCATGCTCACTAAATATGTCAGATGCCGTCGATGGGATAGGAGCCCCCATCGACGGAGCAGCCATGTATTTGACTGAATTTAAGACGCTAGATAGCGTCATCGATGAGAGGGTATAAGCCCCCATCGATGGAGCAGGCAGAGCCCGCACAGCATTTAAAGCGCTGGAAAGCACCGTTGACAAAAGGGTACGAGCCCCCATCGATGAGGAAGCTGGAGGAAGACACTCCGTCGACGGAGGAGCCACATAAATAGTGGCCGTAGACGGGCGACGTGACCTGGAGTGAGAGGAGGGTTTTTCCCCCTCTTTACCCTGCCGAGAACGAGAACCAAAGCTGAGGGAGCCCTTGGTACGAGTCCCCTGGTTTTCCAACAGACATTTTCTGCTCTGTAAGTAAATGTTCAATTTCGAGCAACCATCGTCGACGGGTTGCTCTATTAAACTCATGACAGGAGTTGCAGGAATTGGTGTCGAGTGTGGGTCCCAGACACCTTACACAAAATTTGTGATTGTCAAAGTGATAAATCTTCCTGCCACAGCGGCAGGAATGAAATACAGCTCGTCTGCTTGAAGAATCTTTAGACATTCATTCTTAGAATCCAATTCTCGTTGATGACTGCTACACAGAAGTTGAACTAGCTGCTGTATGAGCCGAAGACGGTGGAAATGAACTAAGGATAACAGGGACTGCCCACACTTATATAGGAAGCAGGAAGATGATATCATACGTGGGTGGTCCCTGGTACAAAACTGCTAGAAGAGCTGCTGTGTCACAATGCCCTCTGCTGGAAACTCCCAGAAGTAATTACCTACTGCAAGAGACCATTCCGTGGAAGATCTACTGTTACAGGTGAGTAACCTGTTTTTCTAGGATCGTGGATATGTTGTTCTAGCCACACTAGTTGGCAGGCTCCTAGCAGTTCTCCAGCAGGAGGGAGGCAAGGCGCACACCCCCACAATACTTACCTGGGGAACAGAGATTGGAGAACTGAGGCCCCAAAACCAGCATCCCGGTGTGACTCTAGGTTGATGTGGTAGTGGGTAATGAAGGCGTTTGCTGACTTCCAGGTAGCAGCCCTGCAGATTTCCTGGATAGGGATATCCCTGGAAGCAGCCACCGATGCAGCAGTATGGCGAGCGGAGTGAGCTCTTATCCCTATGGGAGGCTCCTTGCCCGCCAATCAGTAGCAGAGATCAATGCGGGATGTAATCCATCTGCCAATCATCCGCTTCGCTGCAGGTCTGCCAGGTGCAGCTTCAGCGTAGGTGATAAACAGCTGGTGAACCTCTCCCTGAACTTCAGCTATTCGCTCCTTATAATAAGAGAGCACTCATCTCAGGTCCAAAGTATGAAGCCTGTACTCGGCCTCCGAGGCATAAGTGGGGTAGTATACTGGCAGAGTCAACACCTGGCTAAGGTGACACTTCGACATCACCTTCAGAAGGAACTTTGGGTTGGGACACAGTACAACCTTGTCCCTGTGGAAGACCATATAGGGAGACTCAACAGAAAGCGCCTGTAGTTCCCCAGTCCTTCTGGCTGACATGATAGCCACCAAGAAGGAGTTCTTCCACGACAAATGTGACATCTCATGCTTGTGCCTCGGTTCAAATGGCTTGCCCATGAGTTTTGCCAGTACCAGCAGTAGATCCTACGGTGGTGGTGGTTCACGCACCGGAGAGGAAATATGGTCAAGGCCTTTGAAGAAACGCCAGACCACCTTCTCCTGTGCCACTGTCTGCTGACTGGCCTGCACCCGGTAAGCAGAGATGGCTGCCAGGTGCACCTTAAGGGTCGTAGACCGAAGACCCCCTTTGGACAGAGACCAAAGGTAGTCGAGGATACTAGCCACCAGGCAGGACAAAGGGTCTAAGCTCTTGCCCCGACACCAAATGGAAAACCTTTTCCATTTGAAGGCGTAGCACCTCCTGGTCAGCTCCTTTCTGGATGCTTCCACGACTGTGAGTACATCCTCAGAGAGGCCCAAAGCCCGGAACTCCAGCCACTCAGGAACAGGGATTGAAGGTCCAGATGGAATACCTTCCCCTGATTGACTGATATCAGATCCGGGCGTATTGGAAGATACCGCGGGATCCTGTTGCTGAGGCTGAGGAGATCTGGATACCAGAAATGACTAGGTCAGTCTGGGGCTACCAGGATCACCTGTGCCTTGTTCCTCCTGACCTTGAGGATCACCTTGTGAACCAAGGGAAGCACAGGAAAGGCACAGAAGAGGCCTGGGGTCCATGGCCTCAAGAAGGCATCCCCTGCAGCGAGCCCTGCTGGCCGGGGTGGGCATGAAACAGCCTCAGCTTCGTATTCTCCCTGGAGGTGAACAGATCCATCTGAGGTTTGCCCCAGTGGGAGAACAAGTTGCGTACTACCTCTGGATGGAGAGACCACTCGTGGGACATCTTGCCCACACAGCTGACAGCATCCGCCAGTTGGTTTGAGGCTCCTGCCACACGGATGGCTAGATCTGCCTCCAGTCGGCTTATGAGGGTCCAGATGTGGAGCGCTTCCCTGTAGAGAGGCTGGGAGTGCATGCCGCCCTGGTTGTTGAGATAACACATGGTCATGGTATTGTCCATTTGGACTTACACCACTTGACCCCGAAGGAGCAGAGCAAATGCTGACAGTGCCAGTCGGACTGCTCTGAGCTCCAGCAGATTGATATGACACCGGGATTCCCGAGGGGTAAAGGGCCTGTGGGTTCTGTGATTCCCCATGTGGGCACCCCAGCCCATGAGAGAGGCATCGGTTGTAAGAATGACCGACAGCTTGGGACGAACAAACTGGAACCCTTCCTGCAAATGTGCTAGGACGGTCCACCACTGGAGAGCTTCACACATCTTCTGGGTCACTGTGACCAGCTGATCGAAATGACCATGTTGATGGGTCCACTAGTTGGCCAGCTCCCACTGAAGGGGGCACGTATGCCACCAAGCCCAACAGACCATGGCAGTGCAGGCCGCCATGTACCCCAGAAAGTGCAGAAAGTCCCGGGTAGGGCACAAGTGTCCAACCAGAAATCACTGGACAAAGGAGGAGAGAACCTCTGCCCTGTCCATCGGGAGCCGGGCTCTGCCCCAATGAAGCAGATCACCTGCGAAGTTACGAGTTCTGACTTGGTCTCATTGACCAGGAGACCAAGATCGATGCAGGTCTGGAGGGCCAGATCCCTGGACCTCTCCACCTCCTGTCTGGAGTAACCCGCTATAAGCCAGTCGTCGACATAGGGATACACCCTGACCCCTCAATGCCGAAGATGGGCTGCCACCACTGCAATGCATTTGGTGAAGACCCGGGGGGCTGATAACAGGCCAAATGGCATGGTTTGGAATTTGAGAAGGGCTCCCTCTGCCCGAAAAATGGAGGAACCTTCAGTGAGACGGATGGATCGGGATGTGAAAGAACGTATCCTGGAGATCCAGGGAGCAAAACCACATGTTCTGCTCGAGGGATGGTATACTCTGGGATAGAGTTACCATCCTGAATGTCCGGGACCTGAGAAACTGATTCAGGTCGTGCACCAGCCCCCAATCCGTTTTGGGACCAGGAAATACCTGGAAATGAACCCTGGGTTGACCGGGGGGGGGGGGTCTGCAATTCTGGCCACCAACTCCTTGCAGAGGAATAGGGCAATGTCGTCTCGGTAAGCCAACTGAGTGTGCACGGACATCATTTCCTTCCATGGGGCGCAGGCTTGGCTTGGTAGGTACTGCTCGAATTCCAGAGGCAGTCCCTGGCTGACCACTTCTAGAACCCACCTATCTGTGGTAACAGCGGACCAGGCGGAAAGGAAGTGGCAGAGCCGGCCCACCACGGTAGGACCCAGAGCTGGTGTGGCAGGTATGGGGGGTTGCCACCCCCATCCCATCACTAAGCAGGCTTGGATGAACAGGGTCCAGTTTGGGGACCACCTGAACCCCGACCTCTGGGTTTACGGGCCACTAGTGGCCTGGACTTGGGCCGAGGGTGCCAAGGTTGTGCCTGCTGTTGCTGCCCAGATTGGAAATGGGGCTGCTTGGCCGAAGGCGTAGAATACCAAAAGGGCTTCTTCTTCTTCTGCTTTTTGGAACCCTGGGATTCCTTCTGTGCAGAGGTCAGAGTCCAAGGTGGCACTGGACTTCTCGATGTGCTGGAGGTGACCGTCCACACCTGGGCCAAAGAGATCGGGACCCAGGAAAGGGACATCTGTCAGTATGTGTTGGGTGTCCGCCGTGAAGGTGGAGACCTTCAACCAAGCCTTGTGGTGCATGGAAACCGTGGCCGCCACCGAGCGGGTGCAAGAGTCCCCGAGGTCCAAGGCCATCTGGAGTTGCTGCTTTGCAACAGCCTGACCCTGGTCACGGACCTGCTTGACCGTGGTCTGGAGGTCTGTGGGGAGGTGAGGTAGAACCTCATCAAGAGAGCCCAAGAGGCATGAGAGAAGTTCGCCATGATGACAGCTGAGCTTGCCTGATGAAGGCCCAACGAAGAGGTGGCACAGACTTTCCAGGCAGAATGGTCCAGTTTTTTGGACTCTTTGTCCAGGGGTCTGTCGGTGTCTCCTGAGTGACCCAAGCGCCTGAACACAGATTCGGTCACCAAACCCTTGGCCGAGGGATGCTCTGTGAATCCCGAAAGGGACCCAATAGGTGCAGCGTACTTACACGCCATTCGGGCTGAGAGCGCAGAGCAAGAAGCAGGGTGATGCCACAGCTCCAAAGCCGGACCGACAATGGCCCTGGCCACTGGGAAGGCCTCAGTCAGCGAATTCCCTCATTTGAGAATGTCAGTGAGAGGATATTCGGCCCGTTTCTGAACGGGTTCTAGGGGCATCCCCGTGGATTCGGAGATGAGACAGAGGATACCCCAGGGTTTTATTTAACTCTAAAAATTGATTAGCGTTTTGCTCATAAAAGTTCTAAAACATTGTGAAAATGCATAGCACTTGCCTCACTGTATTTAACAAACATAACACTTCCAGAAAACCTATATAAATGCTTTCTGTACAGTTAGTATTGCCCCAAGAAAAAAACTGCTAATCAATTATTTAAATCCCTGTACCCATAAAGGAAGAAGGACCTTCCTCTGTCGAGAGACTCCCAACCTATTCCTTGTCCAGAGGACGAGAATGTAAGTCGCAGTCCTTGGACTCCGAAGAGTCCAGATAGATCGGCCGGCTACCACGGTCCCCTTCCACCCGCCTGGGATGGTCGTGAGTAAGGGTGACGGAAAGCCTACGCGGAAGGCCCGGAACAGGCCGACACTCCTTAGAAGCAGCCCCCAAAGGAGTCTGTTTAGGTTACAGCTCCACCAGGATCGGTGGAGAGGCTGGTTTCAGCTGAGCTGTAATGGTCTTGACCGGCTCCGCAGGCGGAGGAACAATGCAGACCGGCTCCCGAGGTGGTGGCGTCAGCCTAGAGGGCCACAGCCAAGTAATAGCTGGGGTAGAAGCTGGAACCAACTTCTGACCAGACATAATCAGCTGCTGTTACATTAAATTCTCATAGCGGAGTTTCTGTTGAAGCCTCTCTTCATCCAAGGAGGACGAGAAGAGTGGCGGTTGTGCCACTTCTTGGAGCGCTTATACGCCTTCTTCAGCCTGTCAAAAGAGTCACAGACCTCAACCTGGACTATAGGGGGAGACCGAAGGTATAGTTCAGAAGAAACTGGGGAGAACCACGGCTCTTCCTGGTTAAGGACCGAGACAAGGTGGTTCCCAGCAGGCTGGGTCTCCTCCTCGGTGGGATCTGGCAGGACCGGGGTCCTGAATAAGGAGTTGTTAGCCTCATCAAGCTACAATGGGTCAATGGGGTCGAGAATAATCTCGACCGGATGGTCGTCCGGCATCTTAGCTGGCTGGCCTGACGGGGGTACTGTGAAGCCATCGGCCAAGGCTGCAACCTCGACTGAAGTCGAGACAGCAGATCCCTGGGACCAAGATCTTGCACGATCCCAAGAACGTTGTTGGTGAGAGGAAGATTCCCTAGGCTCCTTGTCCTTTTTACGGGACCGAGATGCGTGCACACCCGAGGGTCCCTCTCCCTTGGTAGGGAGGGACTGGCACAACTCCCGGAAGGCGCCTGAGAAGGTGAAGCCCAAATTGAGCGGGACAAAAATGGACCTGGAAGAGGACCGTTCTGCGGCCTGAGCTGCCTCCTCTTTGAAGGCCTTCATGTGTTCGAGCTGCTCAGCGGACCCCGCAGCCCTGGAGAATGCCCAGTGGGCTTCCTAGGATTTGACTGGTGGATTCCATAACTCCGGTCTGCCCAGTTGCAGTCGTCTAAGACGTTTCAATCAAAAGCGCAACACATTTCACAGGCCTGGATGTCATGGGCGTACAGGCGAGCCTGCCTTATGAGGCAAGTGGGTTGGTGCGAGACATCTTTTGACCGCATGTGTAGCAGCAGAAACCGCGTGAGCACTTATCCTCCATTGCGGTCGAGATCGCAAAAGCGATTAAGAGAATTCTAACGAAGATTAAGTAAATCCGTAGATTGAGCGCCAGGGCCTACAATAACGTGCAAGCGTAAGGAGGGAACCTGAATCTTCCTGCGGAAAGGAGGATCTGGCATCAAGGGGCAGAGCCGAGGCATATACCACCCGGGTGGGTGGGAGGAGCCAGCTTAGAGACCTTCCGGCAAGATTCTTAAAGGGAAAGGATATGCCAACTAGTGTGGACAGAGCAACATATCCACGATCCTAGAAATATAAATACCTTGTTGGTAAAATACAAGCTGAATTGCTTGAATAAATACCATCAAAACTGTATAACTATTAGTTCTCAATATAAGAAATATGCAAAGAAAAGGGTGATCACAAAATGGAATAAGTTGGATTTAGAAAGGATTGCGCAGACCAAATATTCTTAATGGTTCATAAATAAGATGCCTAAGTTTAAATATAAATCCTATTTAGACGTATTAGAGGATCCTTCTCTGCACAAGCTGTACATGAGAGCAAAACTGGAATTATTGAATAGTAATATACTGAGAGCTAGATATAGCAAACGTAATAGAACCAAACTTGTCTTTGTCAACAGGCGGGAATTGAAGATTTGTCACATATGTTGTGGAAATGTACTTGGTACAGTAGTCAAAAAACACAGGTTACTCACCTGTAACAGGAGTTCTAGGAATGGTATATGTTGTTCATCCACACTCATTGGCAGTATCCTTGCCGCTTTAAATCTTGCCGGAAGGTCTTCAAGCTTGCTCCTCCCACCCACCCGGGTGGTATAACTCTCGGCTCCCGCCCATGACGCCAGATCTGGCCCGCTGAAGCTCAGGTTGTGCGTCGGGCTGGAGTCTGGTAGGTCGTGGGATGAACAATATATACCATTCCTAGAACTCCTGTTACAGGTGAGTAACCTGTATTTCTAGGGACATGGATATGTTGTTCATCCACACTCATTGGCAGACTCTAGCAGTTCTCCGGGAGGAGGAGGCAAGACGCACACCCATATACTTACTTGGGAAAGAGAGACTGAGAACCGAGGCCCCAAAACCAGCATCCCGTGTGACTCAAGGTCGATGTGGTAGTGGGTAATGAAGGTGTTTGCTGACTTCCAGGTAGCAGCCCTGCAGATTTCCTGGATAGGGACGTCCCTGGAAGCAGCCACCGTTGCAGCAGTATGGCGGGTAGAATGAGCTCTTATCCCTCTGGGAGGCTCCATGCCCGCTAACTTATAGCAGAGATCTATGCAGGAGGTTACCCACCTGCTTATCGTCCGCTTGGCTGCAGGTCTGCCAGATTGCGGCTTCAGCGTGGGTGACAAACAGCTGGCGAACCTCTCCCGAATTTCAGCCGTGCGCCCTTATATAATGGCGGCGCCTTCTAGGGTCCAGAGTATGGAGCCTATCTGCCTCCGAGGTGTGATTGGGGTAGAACACCGGCAGAGTCAACACCTGGTTAAGGTGAAACTCCGACACCACCTTCGGAAGAAATTTCGTGGGCGCGAGGACAACCTGTCCCTGTGGAAGACCAGGTAAGGAGACTCGATGGAAAGCGCCTGAGCTCTCCCATCCTTCTGGCTGACGGATAGCCACCAAGAAGGCGGTCTTCCACGACAGGTGAGAGAGAGCACACCTGTGCATAGGTTCAATGGCTTGCCCATGAGCTTTGCCAGTACCAGCAGTAGATCCACGGAGGTGGGGGTTCCCGCACTGGAGGAAATGTGATCAAGGCCTTGAAAAAAGCGTAGACCACCTTCTCCTGTCCACGACTGCTTCCCTGCCCGCCTCGTAAGCAGAGATGGCTGCCAGGTGCAACCTTAGGGTCGCGACCTAAGCCCTTGACTAGAAAGGGACCATAAATAGTCCAAGATGCTTGCCAAGGAACAGGAGGAAGGGTCCAAGCCCTTGTCCTGACACCAAATGGAAAACCTTTTCCATTTGAAGGCATAGCATTTTCTGGTCGACTCTTACGGGACGCCTCAACTACATTGAGGACCTCGTCGAAAGACCCAAGGCCTGGAACTCTAGCCGCCAGGAACCAGGCCGTCAGGTGCAGGGATTGAAGGTCCGGATGGAACACCTTCCCCTGATTGACTGAGAGCAGGTCCGGGCGAGCTGGAAGCTGCCGCGGAGTCCTGGAGCTGAGACTGAGGAGATCTGGGTACCAGAACTGGCGAGGCCAGTCTGGGGCTATCAGAATCACCTGCGCCTTGTCCCTCCTCGCCTTGAGAAGCACCTTGTGGATCAAGGGAAATGGGGGAAAGGCGTAAAAGAGGCCCGGGGTCCATTGCCTCGAGAAGGCATCCCCCTGCAGCGAGCCCTGCTGAGGGGGGCGGGCATGGAACAGACTCAGCTTCGCGTTCTCCATGGAGGCAAACAGGTCCACCTGAGGTGTGCCCCAAAGGGAGAACAGATGCTGTACTACCTCCGGCAGGAGAGACCACTCGTGGGATGCAGCCCCTATCCGGCTCAGGGCATGGCCAGGGTGTTGGAGGCTCCTGCCACGTGAATGGCTAGGAGATCCGCCTCCAGGCTGCGCACGAGTGACCAAACGCGGAGAGCTTCCTTGCACAGAAGCATGGCGCGCCCCGCCTGGCGGTTTAGATAGTACATGGTCGTGGTATTGTCCGCCTGGACTCGGACCACTTGACCCCGGAGGAACGGAGCAAAGGCGGTGAGAGCTAGGCGGACCGCCGGAGCTCCAGCAGGTTGATGTGGCATCGGGACTCCGCGGGACCAGAGGCCATGAGCCCGTGTTCCCCAGATGGGCACCCCAACCCATCAGAGAGGCATCGGTCGAAGAGAGACCGTCGGCTCGGGCGGACAAACGGATGCCCTCCTGCAAATGATCTGGAACGTCCACCACTGGAGAGCGTTCCACATCCCTATGTCACCGGCAAAGCTGGTCCAAGGGATCGCAGCGTGGCAGACCACTGGCTGGCCAGTCCCCACTGAAGGGACGCATGTTCCAGCGGGCCCAACGGACCACGCTGGTGCAGGCCGCCATGAGACCCAGGAGGCGCAGGAAGTCCCGGCAGAGGCGCAATTGCCCAACCAGAAATGATCGGGCAAAGGAGGAAAGAACCTCGGCCCTGTCCGCGGAGCCGCTCTGGCTCAAGAGAGTCGAGCTGCGCCCGATGAATAGAATCACCTGCTTGGCTCCGAGTCCGACTTGGCCTCGCTGATAAGGAGGCCCAGTTGAGAGCAGACCTGGAGGCCAGATCTCTGGACCACTCCGCCTCCTTCCTGGAGGAGCTGCTATCAGCCAGTCGTCCAGGTAAGGGTACACCCGACCCTCGGCGCCAAGAGGAATGCTGTCACCACTGCCATGCATTTGGTGAAGACCCTGGAGCTGGAGACAAGTCAAGGGCATGGCTTGAACTCGAAGAGAGATCCTTCCTCCGGAAGCGAAGGAATCTCTGGTGAGACGGACGGATAGGGACGTGAAAAAACGCGTCCTGCAAGTCCAGAGAGCAGAACCACACGCCGCGTTCCAAGGATGGTATTATCTGAGCCAGAGTGACCATCCTGAAG
This sequence comes from Neoceratodus forsteri, assembly GCA_016271365.2. Lineage (NCBI taxonomy): Eukaryota > Metazoa > Chordata > Ceratodontiformes > Ceratodontidae > Neoceratodus > Neoceratodus forsteri. Next base: position 1,100,455,572 of record CM028135.1, on the reverse strand, counting down.
GTTCGAGACCTTAGGAACTTGTTTAGGTCGTGTAGGTCGAGAATGGGGCGCCAGCCCCCCGTCCGTTTCGGAACCAGGAAGTACCTGGACACAAACCCTGGGTCTGAAGGAGGGTCCACCACCTCTCTTACCACCTCCTTCTGGAGGAGGAGAGCGATGTCGGCTCGACGAGCCGCCAGTGAGGCTGGGGATCCCGATGCCCCGAGGCGACGCCTGAAGGGTGGTGCCTGCTCGAATTCCAGAGGCAGGCCTCTTCCCACCACCTCCAAGACCCACCTGTCCGTGGTAACAGCGGACCAGGCGGAACGGAAGTGCCGGAGCCGTCCCCCCACGGGGGGACCCAGGGGTAAGGTGACGGGGATGGGGGCGACACCCCTCAGCCCGTCACTGGGCAGGCTTGGAGGAGGGACCGGCCGAGGGACCTCCTGGGCCCTTTCCCTGCCTCCTGTTAGAGGAAGCCGTGCTTGGGTTTGGGATGCCAAGGCCGAGCCTGCTGGCCCTGACGTTCTGGGCCGGGCGCCAAAGGCCAGGAAGCGACCTAAAGGGCTTAGGCTGTGGTTCTGCGGCCTTTGTCCTTCTGAGCGGAAGAGACCGAGTCCAAGGTGGCATTGGACTTCTCGATCCTCTGCAGGTGACCTTCCACCCCAGGGTCGAAGAGGTCAGTCCCAAAAGGGAACATCCGCCAACTTGTGCTGGGTATCCGGTAAAGGTGGATATCCTCAGCCAAGCCCGCTGACGATAGCCACTGCGGCCGCCACCGATCTGGCACATGAGTCCCTATATCCAAAGCAGTCTGGAGCTGCTGTTTGGCCACTGCCCTGCCCTGGTCCCGCACCTGCTTAACCGTAGTCTGCAGATCGGCGGGAAGATGAGGGATGACCTCATCCAGGGAGCCCAACAGGGCATGAGAAAAATGTGCCATGAGGACGCCGAACTGGCCTGGGAGGCGAGAGGAGGGCATGGCGTAGACACTTCGCCGACATAGTCAATTCTTGGACTCCTTGTCAGGAGGTTTGTCCACATCCTTGGCGCTGCCGGTCGCCGAAACGCTGTCGGTAACCAACCCCTCAGCAGAGGGTGTTCAAAACCGGACAAGGAACGGTGGGACCGCGATACTTCCTGGCCATCCTGGCCGAGGCGCAGGGCAGGAAGCAGGGCGCCGCAAAGTTCCAGTGCCGACCCACTATGGCCTCGCCACCGGAAAGGCCTCCGCCGGAGAATCCTCGTCCAGAATCTCCTGAGGGGATACCTGGCCCGCTTGGAACGGGTTCGAGCTCCATCCCGGTAGACTCGAGATGAGCGAAGCAGTCCTAGGAAGGATGACGGCTATCGTCCATTGACTGACCTCCTGAAGACTCCAAGTCCAGTCGCTTGGAGAAGAAGGAGGAATCATCTTCGGACTCGGAAGAGTCCTCAAGAGCTGCCTTTGGCCTGAGCCACCCTTCACCTGCCGAGGTCGGTCGGGAGTGAGGGTAACTGACAGCCGATGGGTAAACCCTTAGCGACCGAGAATCTGGTCGGAGCCCCAATTGTGGCTGTGGAGGCGGAGGTTCACCGAATCGGTAGCGCTGGTTTTAACACAACAACCGCCTGGTATAGCCGACAAGTCGAGGGGTTGTGTCGGCTGCCCGTGACAGTTACTTAATGGCCGGAAGGCGCCGGAGTCGGCTTATTCCCCGCCAGGAGGAGCTGTTGCAACATAAGGTCTCGCATCTGCCGACGCACTTACGCCGGCCTCCCTCATCCGAGGAGGAGGACGGGACGAGCGGCGACGCCGCCATCATGGTGCCGAGACCGAGACCGCCATGACGGTGGGAACGGCTGGACCGCCGAAGAGGTCCGAGACGAGACTGAGAGTCCCGGAATTTCCGGGTCGGTGCGGGAGGTGTCGGCCGGAACCGCACTCCTTCGCTCGGAAGGTCCATCCGAGGGCTCCGGAACCGAGGCACAGGCGAGCCCACGGGATCTCTCAACCTCCCGGGAACCGGGAGAGGGGAATCTCGGCTGCTAAGGCGACAGCCCGTCAATGGGTCGAGAAAAATCTCGACTTCATCAGTCAGGAGTCTCGGTCAACTGACCTGGCGGGGACACCGTGAGGCCAGTGGCGAGCAGCTGACAGTCGGCAACCGGACGGTCGACGGCCCGAGAGAGGACCTTCCGCTCCCCAAGAGCGCCGACGGAGGGACTTATCCCTTGTCCCTCTTTTGGACCGAGAATAAGGTCCAGCAGACGCAGGCCCTTCTCCTTTAGTGGAGAGGGACAGACAAAGCTCCTTAAAGAAGCCGTGTAGGAAGAACCCAGAGGCGGGATAAATGCGCGGCGAGGAAGACTCTGACCCGCACTTCTCCTCTTCGGCGACCATCCGCTCGAGCTGATCCGCCGAGCCCGCCGCCCATGACACGCCAACGGGCCTCCTTGGACTTCACCGGAGGGAAACGCTTCTCGGGACGGCCCAGTTGCAATCGGGCAGCACGGTCTTCGAGGACGTAGGCCGAGAAAGATGAGCACAGGTCGCAAGCCTGCGGGTCGTGCTCAAGGCCTAAGCAGTAGACACACGTGGAGTGTGGATCCGTCTCGAGACATCTTCGTCCGCATGGGCATCTCCAAATCCGGAGTCGACGGTCCATCGCAGTCATGAGGATAGAAGACTGAAGTCTTTTGCAAAATTGTATTTTAAACCGCAAACGGAGAAATAGGAACTAGCCGTGAAACGCAGAGCTGCTATGAGGGAACCTGAGCTTCCAAGCGGTAAGGAAGATCTGGCGTCATGGGGCGGAGCCGAGAGTTATACCACCCGGGTGGGTGGGAGGAGCAAGCTTGAAGACCTTCCGGCAAGATTTAAAGCGGCAAGGATACTGCCAATGAGTGTGGATGAACAACATATCCATGTCCCTAGAAAAAATATTGGCTAAGCTGTTTTATTGATAAAAGTGATCAGTGCGATAAAAAGGAATTCACTTTAATTCCTCTGACTACAGAAGATGAGTGGATTATTAAGAGGATGGCTATGTATTTTTTAATTATAACAAAAGTTAGAAAGAGAAAGATAGCTCAATCCATTGTCCAGGGCTAAAAACAGCTCTCTAATTTCAATAAACGTCCTGATGTCTACATCTTAAATATGCCCATGCAAGCTAAATATCATCTTTTTATGAATTAGTATTGTACTGGAGAATAATTATATGAATACTGAAAGCCATTATATTGATCGTAATTTATTGTAATTCTTTTTTGTCTGCTTCTTTGCTGATTTTATGTTTTTGTAATGGCTTGTGTAGCTCAACAAATAAAATGTTATTACTACTACTACACCCAGGGGGTGGTGCTGTGGCAGAGTCCAAATTCCCTCCCACCCCCGAGGAAGCGAGCAACCACGGGACACTCAATCAGCCTTCCCCGGCTGGCTCTCTGATGACCCTGGCTCTTTCACAAACCCGGGTCACTGGTGTCGCAAGTGGTAGCGTTACTGCTATGTTGGCAGGCCAGCTGCATCCCAAATGTTCAACACCGTGATTTTTTTTCACACCACTTCATGAACCTGACAACTGTCATTTTTCAAATCCTGGTCAAAATGCGACTGTGCATTTGCACTTATGATGTGAAATTAAATTTCGGCCAGTATATTATAAATGACACCTGTCACGTTCATAAAAAGATTATGTTGAAATTTGGGGTTGAAAATGTCGCAAAAAAAAAATTAAGTAAAGACTGCAGGTGTGGACACTGGTCCAGTGGGAACCATGTTGTCTGCTTGTGCCAGTGATCTAAGTTTTGATGCAAGCTCAGTGAGCCGGTTGAATGGGATGAGGCAAGGGGGGAGGGCACTGCAGTGTGCGGCACCGACCCCAGCTTGGGAAGGGACACAGCAGTGTTCTGGTGCACACACAACACCGTGTAGTTGGGCCAAGGAGCCTTCCCTCACAAGGGGGTCAAACATGCGCGTCGAGGCCTGATGGGCCTGTGCAACAAGTCGGGACCATCTCCATTACTCCAGTTATTTCATTTCGCGCATGTCCCAAAGGGCCCTGCACAAATGAGGATACAATTCCACTATCAGAAAAAGAAGGGAAATTCTTTGCAAAAAATCTACGTCAATATAGACATTAGGGTTCAAGAATGCAAAGTGCACCAAGTAGGGAAATGAAAAACATTAGGGTTTTGGGTCCCCAGAGTATTGGCGAATCAGTGGTGGGGTCTTCCTTGGGGTTGTCAACCCTAATGACTACCCCCTCTCCTGTGCAAACAAGGTCAGACGTGAAGAATGCTATGACAGATTCTGTTGGCAACGTGGCGAAACATACTTCTCCACCTCTGAAGTGTGTATCACTATGAGGCTCTGGCCTGGAGCTGTACTTTGTGCTTTGGACAGGAGGCTACAAGGCTGGAGAGGGAGGGGGTGGGCATTAGGGTTGACAACCCCAAGGAAGACCCTGCCACTGATTCACCAATACTGCTGAGACCCAAAACCCTAATGTTGTTCATATTCCTGTTTTGTGAGCTTTGCATTCTTCAACCCCAATGTCTGCATTAACACAGTTTTTTGTAATTATGATATACTGTATGTGTATAAATGCAGCACATCAACCAGTTTTACACCCCTGGTTAACTATTAACTAGCTGTGAAAGCAGTTTTTGGTTTTATGGTTACCTCCCCATAATGACGGACGTTGCCATTTTGACTGGTGAGTTCTAGACATGAACACCACATTGGCGGTTCTGTATGCATCTGGACATGGCTCACAACAGCCAGGCCTTACCTTTCGTCTGGCAATTGAGAATTCCTTTTCACAAAGTTTACAGCATGATGCATCTCTGTCTTTCAGCCAGACTTGTCCCTATATGTTACATAAAGAAAAAAAACAGCAAAAAGCTGCCATCAGTACACCCATCACATGCTGCGTACTGTATATTTACTGAAGATGCATGACCCTCCCAGTAGGAAGAAATGACAGCACACAGACCTGTAAGACTTTGTTTGCTTCCTTTATATTTTCAATTTTAAGCTTCGATCTAGACAAAGCAATACATTTATAGTTAGAATGCCATGCATTTGTAGCAAAGAAACCAGAAAATGTACATTCCTAACACATTAGCCATCGATACCCGAGGCTAGTACAGTGGGGTTCCACCATGCCGCATCGACAGGAATCCAGTCAACTGCCACTACTGTGACAGCACAATGTCGACAGTCGGCACTGTGCCGTCCACGAACACAAGTGTTTTTTTGCGGGGGGGGGGTGGATTACCATCTCCAAGTCGGAGTTATTTCAGGGAAGGGGCAAACTCCCTAGAGACGGCAGTGCTAGTAAGACAGCGGACCAGCACAGCTAACAGCTGATTCTGTCGCTGTACTGGTCATCGCTGTCTTACCGTTGTTGTAGCAACAGTATCACGGTCCAGTAGCTAGTTGAACCAGCTTCAGTAAACCGTATTTTAATTATGTAATATGCTGTACTTTGGGATTGTCTTTATAGTTATATTCATTTTACAAAAACATGAACAGACATATACTTCTTAGTGCCAAATACAGAAACTGCAACTTGGGCAAATTTACAGAAGGATATATGTACTCTTCATCTGGGACTGTCTTTCGTAATACAATGGTATGCTTTTGCCATGTTTGTGATAGGTCTAGGTACTGTAGGATCGTCAAACAATCATTCTAGATAATCTGGATTGCCAAAGCGGCCAACTGTTTGCATGGGATGGGGTAGATATCAACTGAGAGGATTACAGGCATTGTGCGTACATTACTAATCACTACAGTGCGTAGAGACAGGGATCTACATTGGAATAAAAAAAGCTGGAAAATGTTCAGCACTGTAACAGAATTGCTGCTTTAACAGTGAAATGAATAGGAAAAATGTTACTGGAACTAAAAATAGAAGCCACAGGCCAGGTGCAGTGTGGGCACGTCTTCCATGGAATTCCAGCACCAATGCACAATTAGCCTCCCCGGTTGCACTAACTGTGCCGTCTGTATATGCAACACAGGCCTGATTCAGAGCTGGATGGAGGCAACCAGTTCTCTTTTTTTTTTTTTTCCTAGCGAGAGTTGGGATTTGCGCCTACATCAAAAGACTTCACAAATAGAACCCTGATCTCAGGCCACAAGAGGCTAATGATTTTTCCTCAAGCCAGCAAATCTACATAACCCTTTGTTTAATTCCAAATGAAAAAGATTCTCAAACTGGTGTGGGAACATTTCCCAGTCTGCTGACTCATCAGAGACTGCATTAGTTCTGGACAATCACATTTAAAATCCGTGAGCTAAAAACAGCATCTTTAAAGAGACTCACCACGGTAACTGGAGGTAGATGTGCACCACACAGTTTGGTGCCTTCCCTCCATGAACTGCTTCTGATCCAAATTGACCATAAAAATATCCAAAGGTTAAGTAGTAAATCGCTCATAAAATTGCTGTGTCAGGGACACAGGCACTTCCAGTGTGTAACTCTCGCACCTTGCAGCGCTCAGCCAACTTTATGACGTGACCACTGGGTCACCCTCATATACAGTCTGGCCAAAGGGACTGTGGGGATGGCAGCCGCCATGAGCCCCAAAAGGTGGAGGATAGAGCGCGCTGTGATCCGATGGGAAGAGGACACCAACGCAGCTTGCTGAATCAGGGTTTTTGCCCTGTCCATAGGTAAAAAGGCCCTGCCCTGGACCATATCCAGCACTGCTCCAATGAACTGAAGATGTTGGGAGGGTGAGAGCTGAGACTTGGGATAGTTCACAGTGATGCTAAGTCTGGAGAAGAGGTTCAGGGTGGTGGAAAGAGATTCTATCAGACTGTCCTGAGACAGTGCTGACAACAGCCAGTCATCCAGGTAAGGGAACAAATAAATCCCCTTGCGGCACACGGCCATAGCCACCACCACCAGGCACTTGGTAAAAACCAGAGGTGCCGAAGAGCGGCCCAAAGAGAGGGCCTTGAACTGATAATGGTTCTCCTGAAAGGAGAATCTCAGGAAATGGTGGTGGGCCCGGAGGATTGGAATGTGCAGGAAAGCATCCTGCATGTCCAGGGAGCACAGCTATTGATTCTGTTGGAGCAGGGGTAAGAGTCCCTGGAGGGTTAGCATGTGGAACCTCTTGTATTCCACGAAGAGGTTGAGCAGACTGAGATCTAGAATGGGTCTCAGATCTCTCACCTTTTTGGGCACTAGAAGAAGTGGAAGTCATATCCCCTTCCTATCTGCCCTGGCAGAACCCGCTCTATGGCAGACTTTATCAACAGAGCTTGGATTTTCTGCTGAATAAGGCTTACATGGCCCAACGGGTAGTGAGACCTTCCCGGCGGATTGCCCGGGGGTCTGTCCAGGAACTTGATGGAATGCCCTCTTGGAATAAGCTGTAGTACCAAAGCATCTGCGGTTATCGCCTTCCACCCTTCGAGGTCGAGGGCAAACCTTCCCCCTACTGGTTCCTCTAGAAATACGAGAGGAGGTGGATGGGATCCCCTCGAGTCAGGATGCAGAGGGGAGGGCCGCTTTGCCACCGCTGGCGGCCTTTTGGGATTTTGCCTGAGAAGTCTGGGTACCAGAACCGGTGGTGTAATGCTTGCCTTGTCGTCTGCCCTGGTTCTGCCTATTCCACCTCTACCTGGGGCGACGAAAAGTCTGCTTGGGTTTTTGTCCTGAGTGGTACATGGAGCGGACATCGTTAAGGGATCTCCCGTTCTCTTGTAGCTCCGTTATTATGTCTTTAGCATCGCCCCCAAAAAGGACGGAACCCCTGAAGGAGGCGTCCAGCAGGGTGCTTTGGATGTCTTGCACCAGTTCCGGAAGACACAGCCAAGCCAGGCACCTCAAGCAAACTCCTGCAGCAGTGCAACAGGCCACAGAATCGACAGAGTCATAAGTGGCCCATAAAGCATGGTGGCAGGAAGACTTATTAAGTCTCACCCTCTCTAGAAGCCAATTCCCGAGGTCCTCATCTGGTATGGCTTGGAATTCCTTCTCCAAGTCGGATAAAGCAGACTTCTGGAAGGACACCATGTGGGCCACATAATTCAGAGAGCGAATGGTGCAGGTAGAAGAGGCATAGACCTTGAGGCCATATTGGTCCATTTGTTTGGATTCCTTGTCCGGTGCGGAGGCACTCAGGTGTTTCGGCTGAACTGACCTATCATGGACCACTGTAATAACAATAGAGTCGGCCTTGGGTTGGGTAGTCATATGACAAGCCCTTTCCAGGGGGTGATAGGTCCTCGCTTTCTTGGAAACTGCAGGAATGGAGAACTGTTGTCGCATACGGTTGAGGTGGAAGTTCTCATGGCCCGTCCATGGAGGAATAGGGAGGAGGTCCGATTAGTGAGATCCAGATGTTCTGCCAGCCTCTTCCTCTTGGGGTCCACCTCCTGGAATGCCCTGCCACAGGCCTGCTGTATCAACCGGAGGAGTTCACAAGGGCGGATCCTCCGGTGGAGAACTGGAGACTCCTGGGCTGGAGCTCTATAGGAAATAGAGCTCTGAATGGCCCTAGAGTTGGAGTCTGAATCTGAGTCGGAAGACTCCAGTCTGCTGTGACCCTTGCTCCAGATGGAACCCCTGTCGGACACCTGCCCAATCCCTATCAGACATCTGGTCTATAGGGGATCGGCTCTTTGTTAGTGCCCTGTGGGTCAGGGTGGCAGCCATGATCAGCTGGGGTTGTCCCAGCTCCTGCAAAAGTTGGGACTTAGCGCCCTTCCACCAAGCCAGGATAGTCCTTTGGTGTTTTGGCTGGGGCGGGGGAGGTGGAGGGGAGGTGGTGGAGGCTGGTAGCCTGGGTACCCTGTGGAATAAGGGGGTTAGCCAGGTGTCTGATACCAGTAATAGTACAGGTGGTATCCCTGGGTACATGTAGCCATGGCCCGGCGTCTGGTACCCTGGCGTCGGCACCTGTGATGGGCAATCCGGTGACGGCCCACCCAGTGTCGATAGTAGGGGAACTAAGGCGGCAGGTAGCCGGGATAGTTGCCCAAGGGGCCCAACGGAGGAGAGGCGGATGGCCCAGGGAGTGGCCGTGCCGAGGGACCACTGGGGACATGAGGGTCCATCGGCAGGCCTGGGGTTGGTACAGGGAACCCTGATGGGCCAAGAAGGTGCTCCGGTCTCAGAGTGAAAAGTCCCATGTCCAAATCTGTGGGAATGTGAACCGGGGACTGGCCCGGCATTGGGGGTCTGAAGGCGCCCCACGTCAGATCTGAGATGGCGGGTGGGAGTGAGACAGAAATCCTCCGTCGACAGGTTTGCCAGGGAGGCAGAAGTCTCAGCAGGTAGGCCCGATGCAAGAAAGGTCTCCTAGACAGCTACACTCGAGTCCCAGGGTTCCAGGGAAAACAAGACGTCGAGCTGGGTCAGTGAGGCCTGGGAGGGAGAACCCTCGAAGGATCAAGGGGAGCCTGGAAGCACGCTCTACACAACATCAGGAACCACAAGAGTATCTGACGGGAGAGCAACCGCTGAGCGGACGTCAGGCGAGCCGGCAACCGACTTACTGACATCAACCTGGCAGGTGGAAGAAATAACGTCTGACTTGCAAGTTGTGGTCGGACTGTCAACAACCGGGAGGCTGGAGTCTGGCTGGTCAACCGAGGCTGAGCACCCAGCAGCAGAGCTAGAGGGAGACTTATCGGCCGAGCTTACTACAGGCTCCGAAGGAAGATCCTCTAGAGAGGAGACCCTTGACTGCCCACTGACCAAGGCGGGGGGGTGGGAGAAGGCGTCCGATATGCTGGGGCGAATGGAGACCTAAAAGGTGGAGTACTCACTGATGTGGAGGCCCCACCCATTGTAAGGTCAGCTGTCTGGCAATGTTGTGTGGCGGGAGAATGATCCCGCTCCCGGCGCTTCTCCTCCTTTTTCTCCAGAATAGGTGAAGAAGAGGGTTCCCTCAGCTCCTAGAGCTCTTTTTCCATCGATGCAAGGCGTTGTTTTAGAAGATGAGCACTAAGGGCCTTCCGGCTATGGGTGCACGTGGCCTGGTTAAACGACTGGCAGATTTCACATTCCGCCACCTGGTGTTTGGGGCCCAGGCAGAGGACGCAACGGGAGTGATCGTCCCCGTGTGGGATCTGAGCGCCACACTTCGAACACTTTTCTTCAGTCTATGAGAAGACATACAACAAGATTAGGAAAAAAGGATATGGAAAAACTTGCTACCAATACAGAAAAAATGGCGGATGACTGAAGTTGTTCACCACAAGGTCCAACAAATTCAGATCGATGGCAGGAAAGAACTGGAGGGTGGGCGTGGGGAATGCCTCCTATATACAGTCACACTGATGTCCCGTCATGTGACATCGGGTCCGGTCCCCCGCTATAAATTGCTAGCTAGAAGTTTGCCGTGCAGTCCTGACACCAGGGGGCACAGCCCTATATGTGAAGACCTACTGCAGGAACCCTCTCAAAGTAAGATCAGATATTTCTGCTCAGTCTACTGAGGAAGAGGAGGGTAATGGGCCTGAAGGGAGTACAAGGGGTGAGAACAGCGTAGAAATGGACACAAGTCCCTTTACATAGGAAAGAGTCCTAAAGGAACTGGAAGGAACAAGAGTCAATAAAGCAGTTGGGCCCAATAGGGTGCATCCCAGGGTCCTAAAGGAACTAAGAGAGGTGGTGGCTGAACCTCTGGCAATCCTGTTTAGCCAATCACTGGAAACAGGGGAGGTACTCAAAGACTGGAGGACAGCAGATGTAGTCCCCTTATACAAAAGTGGGAACAAAGAAGAAGCAGGGAACTACAGACCAGTCAGCCACACCTCGGTAGTGGGAAAGATCATGGAAGCACTACTGAGGGAGAGATTGGTGGAACATCTGGTTGCCAGCAGACTACAGGACCCAAGGCAGCATGGTTTCACGGGGGGGGGGGGTCATGCCAGACTAACCTCATTGAACTTTTGGACTGGGTGACTAGGGAGGTGGATTGGGAGGGCAGTGGACATGGCCTATCTGGCCTTCAGCAATGCCTTTAACACTGTGCCACACAGAAGGCTATTAAACAAACTGGGGAATATGGGTGTGGGCAGAACAGTAGTGCGGTGGGTAGGTAATTGACTGGGTGGCAGGACAAAGAGGGTGGTGGTAAATGGCTGTCACTGCACAGAGGGAAGAGTGACCAGTGGGGTACCACAGGGATCAGTGCTGGGACCGGTCGTATTCAACGTCTTCATCAGTGATATTGCGCAGGACCTAGAAGGCAGAATTTCCCTGTTCGCTGATGACATGAAGCTCTGTAACACAGTGGACACACCAGAGGGTATAGACAGAATGAGGAGGGACCTGCAGAAGCTTGAAGAATGGTCAGTGGTTTGGCAGTTGAAATTTAACACAAAGAAGTGCAAAATGATGCATATGGGACACAAAAACCCTGGAACATCATATCAGTTGGGGGTGAGGATATAGCATGCACCAAGCAGGAAAGGGACCTTGGGGTTATTATCTCTGATGACTTCAAGGCAGGGAAACGGTGCGACAAGGCAGCAGGTAAAGAAAATAGGATTCTGGGATGCATAGGCAGGGTCATCACCAGCAGGAAAAGGGAGGTCATAATTCCACTATACAAGATACTAGTGAGGCCCCACCTGGAGTACAGTTTACAGTTCTGGAGACCTTACCTATGTAAGGACATAGACAGGGTAGAGAAGGTTCAGAGGAGGGCAACAAACATGGTACATGGATTGCATCACAAGTCGTATGAGGACAGGTTGAATGAACTGAACATGTACTCCCTGGAGGAGAAGAGTGGGAGAGAGAGGATATGATTGAGACGTACAAGTACCTTACAGGGAGGAACAGGGTGCAGGAATACATTATTTTCCAGTGAAAAAGATGTTTCACGACTAGAGGGCATGGAATGAAGTTGGAGGGAGGGCAATTCATAGGAAACGTGAGGAAGAATTTCTTCACAGAAAGGGTGGTGGACAAGTGAAACACCCTGCTAGAGGAAGTGGTGGGGCTGAAACAATCACAAGATTTAAGAATGCATGGGATAGACATAAGGGAATTCTGGAGGTCAGGGGTAAGGGGCAACAGAATTCTAGAAAAACAAAAAGGGAACTTACAAGCTCAAATGGGCAGACTGGGTGGGCCATAGGCCCTTATCTGCCGACAGTGTCTGTGTATCTATGTATCTACTCCGAAGGCCCTCCAACTCTGGGGACTGCTTGGAGTCAGCACAAGTTTGACACGGCTGTTCTAAATCTAGTATTCCGAAGCAGAGGTTACTCATGTAGTTTACAACTGCTTAATTTGATTCACTTGTGAAAGATGCTACATGTTTTTTTGTTTTATCTTTTTGAGCCCCTCCTCACTGCCAGTTATCTGCCTGGTCACGAACCCCTTCTTGCTGCAGCTTCCCTGTATCGGCCGTCCTCGGGAGCCTGGCTTACCCCACAGAGCTGAGGGCCGTGGCACCGACTACTCCCAGCAGAGGTGCCATGGTCAATGGGATAGGGGGAGTCGCCTGGGGAGCCGATCGCAGCCAAGGCGGGCATCATGGAGGCAGTGGGCAGGCTGGTTGTCCCCCATTAGCGGGGCCGGAACGTGGCACTACGCCAGCGTCCGTCCCGCCCCTAGGTCCCTGCTATCGCCGACTGTTGTGGTGACCTCTCGCCTCCATCATCAGGGGTCGCCAAGTCGCGATGACACCCACCCTCCCGGAGGACAGCAGCCCTGGGGACACTCAATCCTTCTCCCTGGCCATTCCCTCCGATGACCCAGATCATTCCGAACCGGGTCGCTGGCGTTGCAGGAAATTCAATTGCTGCGCCCGACAGGCCGGCTTTGCTCCATCTGTTTCTAAATTGTTTAGTTAAGCAGCTCTAGCCATTGATTTGTTGCTAATGTACTGATTTCTCTTTGCTACAATTTTTCTCACTCCGTTTGCATTTTTTCAACTGTTTGCGTATTGTAACTAGTTACCCTTTACATTGTTTATTGTTCTGTTTTACTGTACTGTGTTCCACGACTGTTTGTAACTGTATTCTCCAGAGTCGTGCTTGAAAATAGGCATATTATTGTCTAATGCACCTACCCGGTAATCAAAAACCAAATAATAAAATAAATAAACAGCCAAACTAACCCTGCCCTGCCTCTCCTTTTAAGGAAGGTAAGCACTGCAGGTTCTTCAGAATCAGTTATTGTTACAGCTTGAACTTTAAGTGACTGCTGTTGCTTCATCTGTCTCATTAAAGCCCTTTTAAATCTGAATTAAAATTTTATTTTTCACTTTTATCTTTTCTCAAATTAGGTCTCGAGTCTCACAGAATTTGCAGGCAGATAAGGACTGCTTGGCCCAACGAGTCTGCCCATTTTTCCATTCTTACAGTGTCACCACAGACCTTACTTGATCTCTGACTCTCTCCACCATGCTCCATGATTTTCCACTAACGTTCCCTTATGCCTGTCCCTACATTCCTGAACCCCACCACTGTTTCTGTCCTTTCAGAGATGTGGCTCCAGAACTGGATACAATACTCCAGGGTGAGGTCTCACCAGAGTTTATACAGAGGCAAAACCACTTCCCTCATTCTGTTGGCGATACCTCCCTTTGCACCCCAGCATTCCACTGGCCCTCCCTTCTGCTTTGTCGCACTACCTGGCCACCTTCAGGTCAGATATGACTACCCCCACTCTCTTTCCTGTGTGGTGGTCATCATTACCTCTTCTCCCATTTTGTACTCTGCCTCTGGGTTTCTGTGCCCTAAGTGCATTATTTTGCACTTTTTCACATTGAAACCCAGCTGCCATACCCTAGATCACTCCTCTAGTTTTCTCAGGTCTCTGCTCATCCTTTCACCCCCCCCTCCCCCCGGAGTGTCTACCCTATTGAAGATTTTGGTGTCATCTACAAACAGGCAGACCTCCCCTTCCAGCCCATCTGCAATGTCACTCATAAAGGCATTAATGAGGACCGGTCCCACCGTCCTGCAAGTGTAGCAGTAGTGCTACTGCTCACTCACGCTGGCCAACCGGAAGAGGAAGCAATCTCAGGTTGTGGGAGGCCAACTGGGGAGCAAACACCCCAGAGGAAGTTCTCCTCCTCTGGGGAGGATGTGCGCTCTGCTGCGCTGCCGCCATCTGGGGGACCACAGGTGGCAGTGCAAGTGGAGCCCCGAAGGGTGGGTGGGTGCTTCCTGGTTGCAGTATGAGCATACATGCATGCTCACGTCACTGCATCCCACACCCCTGAAGCATGCTGGGGGATGCAGACAGAACAGCAGAAAAGAATGTCGGCTGAGACAACAGGATGCGGCGTCCTCCCGGAGCTCTACACCACCTACTGGGCTTCCCTGCTGAGCGCATCCAGGCTAAACTTTCCAGAGCTTGCAGAACTTCATGGAGCTCTGCCACAGGGGGCAACGTGTCGTGACACTGTACCAGGCAAGGGTATGTAGGTCCCAGAGACGGTGGATGACAGGACTGGGAGGACACTGCAGATGGGGCCAGCCGAGCTGAGAAAGGAGCAATAAAAAACAAAATGGTCCTAGTACCCAAGGCACCCTGGTGGTCACCGTCCCTTCTCCTTTTTACCATCATCGTGTGACACCTATCATTTAACCAATTTCTTACCCAATTAACCACCTTTGGACCCACCTTTAATTAAGCTAGTCAGCCCTTCCTTACGAGTCTCCTATTCGGAACAGTGTCGAAAGCCTTACTGAAATCTAGGTTGGCCACGTCCACTGCTCCACCCTGATCTAATTCCCTGGTCACGCAGTCAAAGAAATCTATCAGATTTGTGACACATGACCCCGATAATTCATGCTGCTGGATTCAAGACACTCCACAATCCTTTCCTTTAGCAGTGACACACCACAGATGTCAGGCTGACTGGCCTCCTCCACGCTACCACTTCTGTGTAGTGGGACTACATTCGACCTCCTCCAGTCCTCTGAAACCACTCCTGTTTCCAGTGAGCTATTAAACAGGACTGACAGAGGTGCAGCTAGTGCCACCCTGAGCTCCCGCAATACTCCTGGATGCACCCCATCTGGCCCTACTGCTTTGTCCACTTTGTGATTTGCGAGTCACTTCAGGACTCTCCCTGGAAAAAGGACTAGTGTCCAACTCTCTCCCTCTATGCTTCTGTTTAGTGTTGTGCCAAATTGAATATTTCATGTCAACTAAATATTTTGCGCAATCTATGATTTTGTGAAATTTCGTTATTGGTGGTGGACTGTTGAGCTGGCAGAATTGCGGGCTTAAATTTTCAAAACATTTCGCACGCAAATTGTCAGCCACCACTCAACACCGTGAAATTTACTTTCACCGTAAGTCTACTTCTGTTGCTTTTGTGTGGCCTCTCCCCTGCTCCTTTCTCTGTGAACGTTAAACAGCAGCATCTGTTCAGGATATCTGCCTTTTCCTAGTCTTCCTCTGCACAGTCCCACCTTCCCTTCTTATTCTTACAGTCCTTCTCCTGGTCTTCCTCTTTTCACTTGTATACCTAAAAAATGTCTTGCCCCTTTCATTACCCCCTGTGCTATTATTCTCTTCTCAGTCTGTACCTTCAAGCTCCTTACTGCTTTCCCTGCTTCCTCTGTTCCCCGATATACCTCCCAATCCTGTTCCCTCTGCATCTCTTCATACCTTCTAAATGCAACCCTGTTAGCCTTTACCTTGTCAGTCATTTCTTCTGAGAACTCTCTTTTCCTCTTGCTTTTATTTACTTTGCACTGAGGTTTACTGCCTTCACTATGCTCTCTGTTAGCTTAGCCCACTGCTCCCCCCACCTCAGGTCAGCTCCCCCTGCTAAGTTGTTCCTAAAACATTCATCCATCTTTTTAAAATCTGTCCTCCTGAAGTCCAGGATCCTCATCCTTGTGTAGCTAGATTCCTCAGACATCCTTATGTTTAACCATACTGTACGGTGAACACTGGTCCCCAGGCAGCATCCCACCTTGACGTCTGCAACAGTGTCTCCATTAATGAGCACCAGGTCCAGTATTGCCCCGGTACGGGTGGACTCCCTGACTAGTTGCCAGAGGAATGCGCTCCCCTTCCCTCCCCCGCAGGAAGTCCAGGATGTCCCTGCTTCTAGCTGAAGCTGAAGCTGCAACTGGGAGGCTCAATCTACATCCGCAGACTGAAGTCCCCACCAGCAGCACCTCCCCTTTTTGTCATTTTACTAATGGCTTCCAATACCTTATACAAATCCTCCCGTGTTGGAGGTCTGTAGATTATGCCTGTGTGAATAGTGGCTTCATTTCCCATCTCCAGGGTGACCCACAGTGCCTCCACCTGGCATTCCCTGTATCTCTGTTGCTTTTATGCCTTCCCTTACATATAGTACCACCCTCCTCCCTTTCTTCCCACCTGACTTTCCTGAACTGAGTATACCCTGATATGGCCATGTCTCAGTCATGGTTTCCGTGCACCATGACTCTGGAATGGCCAAAATATCAGGTCTGCCTCTGCCATAATGACTTCTAGGTCTGGAATTTTATTTCCTAGACTTTGCATTTTCACAAATGGCTTTCTAGCACTCTGCCTTCTACACCCTTATTTACTTTTTCCCTCCTCCTATCCTTTTCTCCTTTACTACTTGCATTCCCATCCCTTTCATTTCTTCTACTGGTAGTTTATGCCCCTGATTCCATTTGCCCCCGTTAGTTTAAATGGTCATCAAAGTAACATTTAAACCATCCAATGAGGACTGCTGCCCCTCCCTCCCTCCCTCCCAGACAGATGCAGGCCATCACCCTGTACAGGCCTTTATTCCTCCAGGTTGGTTCCTAGTGAAGCCCAATTCCTTCATTCCTTCAACCATGAGCTGAAGCTCCTGGTGTGGAGAACACTATCCTCACCCTGCTGTTGACAGGCAGCATCTCAGCTAAAACCACTGTCATGCTGCCTGTCCAAGACCCTCCCCAGCTCCCTAAAGTCCTCCTCGCGCTATCCCAGTCCCATCCCTAGCCAGGTCATTAGTCCCCAGGTGGACAATGACATCCAGCTATCCCTCCTCCCGCCCACCCTGCCGATCCTTTGGATCCACTTTCCATCCATTTGGGCCATGGTGCTCGTGAGGCACCTCACCTCCCTCTCTCCCTTATTCCCAAATCAGCCCCCCACACACACAATCAATCCCTCACCAGAAGTTGTTTCCTCTTCTGCTGGAGCCCTCTACCACCCTCCTTGGGGTCACCACTACAGAGGACCCCCACAGCCTCTCTGGCCACTACCATGGGTGCCTTCTCCTGGTAGTCCCATCCCGCCAGATGGTGAAAGAATTGCATAGCTGTACCAACTGAGGAATGAATCTCTGACCCACCACTTCCACCCTTCTGGTGCTCAATATACAGTCCAGTCATTCCTCCTCCCTGGCATCCTCTGGGGTAATGATGACAGACTTGGTGGCCCTGAGTTGGGGAGAGGTTCCCGGATTTCTAGTCAACTCAGCCTGGAGTCTGGCAACCTCCCTCAGCCCAGAGAGGTGTGCAGATGGGATAGAACCAGTCTCCAGGTTTCTCTGAAAACTGTCACCCCACAACCACTGTACCCACCACTCCCAGCATTCTCAATTCCTAACTCCATATTTTACCTGAAAATACTTTTGTACCTTACCCTAGATAGGGTGATACCTCCCAACCCCTCAAAAGTAGTTTCCACTTGTATCAACTGTTTCCTCCTGCCTTTACCACAACCTTCCTCTGCCTTCTCCTACTCATGCAACAGTACCTTTACTTTCATCTAACCCTTGCTACCTGACCCTAGATAGGAAGCTATTAGTTGTCCCTGTTCCTTCTTAAATCCTTTTATACTCCTATCCGAGATAGGGTGTTACTAGTTTTTCCTAGTCTATCCTCAAATCCTTTATATGCTTACCCTGGACAGGGTGGCGCACCTATTCCATGTTAAGGCCTACCGTTTGCTCTCCACCCTTCCCTGCAGTGAGTGTTACAACAGGAGTGACCAGGACCCTTACTATAGTCAACCAGCAGAGTCCCCTGCTTTCCTGCTTCCTTGTGCAGATGCCTGCCAGGGTCTAAGATGCCAAGTACCTGTTCCACTCACTCACTGGACACGAACGTGCTAGACACATTAGGAGAGAGTCCTTTCGTACTACTCTTGTAAGAAGGCTAGGGAAGTCTAAATGCAGACAACTGCTTCTCTTCTGCCTGAGCCACACTCCCCAAATTCACAGCTATCCTGACCCAGCTAATTGCAAGGATAGTATCAGCTCCTTCCTCCAGCTCAGACTAGCATACTGAAAACTACTGTGTTTTGATACTCTGACTGAAGGTCCCAATTTACCTTACAGACCCTACACTTCTAATACAGTCCCATATCACCACAAAAATAGAGCACACCAACCTCTCAAAATAGCAGAGCTGGGTCCTTCCAGAAAGCGAAATACTTTTATTAAGTTATAAAACACCTCTCAGCCTGACTTTTGGATAACATCCTTTATCCTTTGATAGAAGATAAAATCTGAAACGTGTCAGCTGAGGGGCATTTTTATAACTTAATAAAAGTGTTTTTTATTTTCTGAAGCGTCTGTGCCCTCGTTATTTTGAGAGGTTGGTGTGTGCTCTACTTTTTGTGGTGATATGTGATTTAGTTAGCAAGATGCACCACTATCCTAGTGCTAACTCCATTTGGCGTCACTTCTAGTATAGTATCTGTCTACTTACCCCCTAGCTAGAAATGTTCCCGTTGCCTCAGTCAGCTGCCTACCTGCTCTGATAGCAAGACTGTTCCTGGCCTCTTCAGCTCAAAGATCTACAGCTGGAATACTGGGAGGCTCAAGACCAGCACAATGAGAGAAAGCATCTTTGAAAAAGATTCGGCCTCATATTCAAAGGGTTAACCCAGCACTAACCGAGTAAGTGCTGCTGCCGCTAACCTGGAGTAGCACCGGCACTCTGGGCAGGGCCATATTCAGAGGCTTGCAGATTCCCGTCCTAACCCAGCAGCACGATCGCGCTAACAATACCACTGCACCTATGCAAATAAGGGATCCTTTCTGCGTAATGGCACAGCGATTTATTCAAAAGGTCTTGGTGGTGCTAAACAGCCCACAGCACAGCGCTGTTTACTGCGACTGTAAAACTTGTCTTAATGCAGCTCTAAAGCTACACGCCCACCCCCTAAATGGGGATGCATAGGGAGAGGCATCAACAGTAGAAAACAGGAAGTTGTTATCCCTCTGTACAGACAGTTAGTGAGACCTCATCTGGAGTACTGCGTGCAATTCTGGAGACCCCATCTCCGCAAAGCCATAGACAGAGTGGAGGCTGTTCAGAGGATGGCAACCAAAATGGTGCAGGGTCTGCACCAGAAGACATACGAGCAGAGACTAAAGCAGCTTAATATGTATACCCTTGAGGAAAGAAGGAGAGGGGACATGATAGAAACGTTCAAGTATCTCAAGGGAATTAACAAGGTACAAGAGGTAGCATCTTTCAGAAGAAGAGATGTGCAAGAACAAGGGCACAATTTGAAGATAGAGTGGACGGCTCAGAGGTAATGTTAGAAAGTATTTTTTCCACAGAGAGGGTTGTGGATGCATGGAACAGCCTTCCTGAGGAAGTTGTGGAGTCAGGAACAGTGGGAGTTCAAGAATGCATGGGACAGGCATAAGGCAATTCTAGTGGGGGTAGGAGGAAGTAGGCTGTTAATTAACTAGAATCTGCAGCTTATCCATCAGCTAGGAAATGGGCAGACTAGATGGGCCAAACAGTCATATATGCCATCAAATTCTATTTTCTATGTTAGAAGGCAGGGCAGCTGTCTGCAGCTGCTCACCCCTATGTCTAGTGGTCCTCCCAATTACCCCTGCTTTAACTGTATTGCCAATTCCTGGTAGTCTAGTGCACCTCCAATCGCCCTGGGCCCCACTGATATCTAAGATACCTGGTGGCTAGCACCCTCCACCAAGCGCCAACAACCACCCTCCCAGTAGAGTGGCACCCCCGACCCGTAGGGATCCCTGCCTGCCTCCTTCCCTCACCTTGGTTAACACTCTCCCAAATAGCCATATCAGATTGGCAGCGGCGATCCTCTGCTTTCCTCCTCAGACAGCCAGCATCTGACAGACACAGAGTGCTAGTATGATGCTACTCGTGATCATGCTCTGTGACTGTCAGGATGGCAGAGAGGTAAGCAAAGAGCTGTGCCGGGCTGATTCATACAAATTGGTCAGGCGAAAGTGCTGACCGAGCGAGGAAGGGGTGGGCAAGTAGGGACATATCACCAAGACTAGGGGTCATTCATGCTTGGGGGGGATTAGTCCACGAGGATCTCAGATATACATGGGACCTGGGTGCTCTGTGGGAGGGTGGTCCACTAGACTATGAGGAATTAGTAATACGATTATGTACAGGAGTGATCGGTGGGGGAGAAACCATTAGACTACGAGGGAATTAGTAATACAATCATGTACAGGAGTGATCGGGGAGAAACCACTAGACTATGAGGGAATTAGTAATACAATTATGTACAGGAGTGATCGGGAGAGAAACCACTAGACTATGAGGGAATTAGTACTACAATTATGTACAGGAGTGATGGAGAAACCACTAGAATATGGGGAGTTAGTGTACGATTATGTACAGGAGTGATCGGGAGAAACCACTAGACTATGAGGGAATTAGTAATCGATTATGTACAGGAGTGATCGGGGGAGAAACCACTAGACTATGAGGAATTAGTAATACAATTATGTACAGGAGTGATCGGGAGAAACCACTAGACTATGAGGGAATTAGTAATACAATTATGTACAGGAGTGATCGGGGGAGAAACCACTAGACTATGAGGAATTAGTAATACGATTATGTACAGGAGTGATGGGGAGAAACCACTAGACTGTGAGGGAATTAGTAATACGATTATGTACAGGAGTGATCGGGGGAAGAAACCACTAGACTATGAGGGAATTAGTAATACAATTATGTACAGGAGTGATCGGGGAGAGAAACCACTAGACTATGAGGGAATTAGTAATACAATTATGTACAGGAGTGATCGGGAGAAAACCACTAGACTATGAGGGAATTAGTAATACAATATGTACAGGAGTAATCGGGGAGAAACCACTAGACTATGAGGGAATTAGTAATACAATTATGTACAGGATTGATCGGGGAGGAGAGAACCACTAGACTATGAGGGAATTAGTAGTACAATTATGTACAGGAGTGATCGGGGGAAGAGAAACCACTAGACTATGAGGAATTAGTAACTACGATTATGTACAGGAGTGATCGGGGAGAAACCACTAGACTATGGGGAATCAATGTCAGATTATGTACAGGAGTGATCGGGGAGAAACCACTAGACTATGAAGGAATTAGTAATACAATTATGTACAGGGTGATGGGGAGAAACCACTAGACTATGAGGGAATTAGTAATACGATTATGTACAGGAGTGATCGGGAAGAAACCACTAGACTATGAGGGAATTAGTAATACGATTATGTACAGGAGTGATCGGGGAAACCACTAGACTATGGGGAATTAGTAATACGATTATGTACAGGAGTGATCGGGGAGAGAAACCACTAGACTATGAGGGAATTAGTAATATAATTATGTACAGGAGTGATCGGGGAGAAACCACTAGACTATGAGGGAATTAGTAATACAATTATGTACAGGAGTGATCGGGGAGAGAATCCACTAGACTATGAGGAATTAGTAGTACAATTATGTACAGGAGTGATCGGGAGAGAAACCACTAGACTATGAGGAATTAGTAATATGATTATGTACAGGAGTGATGGGGAGAAACCACTAGACTATGAGGAGTTACTAATACGATTATGTACAGGAGTGATGGGGGAGAAACCACTAGACTATGAGGGAATTAATGTACGATTATGTACAGGAGTGATCGGGGAGAGAAGAAACCATTAGACTGAGGGAATTAGTAATACAATTATGTACAGGAGAGATGGGGGAGAAACCACTAGACTATCAGGGAATTAGTAATACAATTATGTACAGGAGTGATCGGGGAGAAACCACTAGACTATGAGGGAATTAGTAATACGATTATGTACAGGAGTGATCGGGGAGAAACCACTAGACTATGAGGGAATTAGTAATACAATTATGTACAGGAGTGATCGGGAGAGAAACCACTAGACTATGAAATTAGTAATACAATTATGTACAGGAGTGATCGGGAGAGAGAAACCACTAGACTATGAGGGAATTAGTAATACAATTATGTACAGGAGTGATCGGAAAACCACTAGACTATGAGGGAATTAGTAACCGATTATGTACAGGAGTGATGGGGAGAAACCACTAGAATATGAGGGAGTTAGTAACACGATTATGTACAGGAGTGATGGGAGAACCACTAGACTATGAGGAATTAGTAAACGATTATGTACAGGAGTCGAGGGAGAAACCACTAGACTATGAGGGAATTAGTAATACGATTATGTACAGGAGTGATCGGGTGGGAAGAAACCACTAGACTATGAGGGAATTAGTAATACATTATGTACAGGAGTGATGGGGAGAGAAACCACTAGACTATGAGGGAATTAGTAATACAATTATGTACAGGAGTGATCGGGAGAAACCACTAGACTATGAGGGAATTAGTAATGATTATGTACAGGAGTGATCGGGAGAGAAACCACTAGACTATGAGGGAATTAGTAATACGATTATGTACAGGAGTGATCGGGGAGAAACCACTAGACTATGAGGAATTAGTAACACGATTATGTACAGGAGTGATGGGGAGAAACCACTAGACTATGAGGAATTAGTAATACAATTATGTACAGGAGTGATCGGGAGAAAACCACTAGACTATGAGGGAATTAGTAATACGATTATGTACAGGAGTGATCGGGGACCACTAGACTATAGGGAATTAGTAATACAATCGTGTACAGGAGGATGGGGTGGGGAGAAACCACTAGACTATGAGGAATTAGTAATACAATCATGTACAGGTGTGATGGGAGAAACCACTAGACTATGGGGAATTAGTAATACGATTATGTACAGGACTGATCGGGGGAGAAACCACTACGACTATGAGGAATTAGTAATACGATTATGTACAGGAGTGATGGGGGACCACTAGACTATGGGGAATTAGTAATACGATTCTGTACATGAGTGATCGGGAGAGAAACCACTAGACTATGAGGGAATTAGTAATAGAATTATGTACAGGAGTGATCGGTGGGGAGAGAATCCACTAGACTATGAGGGAATTAGTAGTACAATTATGTACAGGAGTGATCGGGGAGAGAAACCACTAGACTATGAGGGAATTAGTAACACGATTATGTACAGGAGTGATGGGGGAGAAACCACTAGAATATGAGGGAATTAATGTCGATTATGTACAGGAGTGATCGGGGAGAAACCACTAGACTATGGGGAATTAGTAATACGATTATGTACAGGAGTGATCGGGAGAAACCACTAGACTATGGGAATTAGTAATACAATCATGTACAGGAGTGATCGGGGAGAAACCACTAGACTATGAGGGAATTAGTAATACAATTATGTACAGGAGTGATCGGGGAGAAACCACTAGACTATGAGGGAATTAGTAATACGATTATGTACAGGAGTGATGGGGAGAAACCACTAGACTGTGAGGGAATTAGTAATACGATTATGTACAGGAGTGATGGGAAGAAACCACTAGACTATGAGGGAATTAGTAATACAATTATGTACAGGAGTGATCGGGGAGAGAAACCACTAGACTATGAGGAATTAGTAATACAATTATGTACAGGAGTGATCGGGAGAAACCACTAGACTATGAGGGAATTAGTAATACAATTATGTACAGGAGTGATCGGGGAGAAACCACTAGACTATGAGGGAATTAGTAATACAATTATGTACAGGAGTGATCGGGGAGAGAAACCACTAGACTATGAGGGAATTAGTAATACGATTATGTACAGGAGTGATCGGGGGAGAAACCACTAGACTATGAGGGAATTAGTAACACGATTATGTACAGGAGTGATCGGGGAGAAACCACTAGACTATGAGGAATTAGTAATATGATTATGTACAGGAGTGATCGGGGAGAAACCACTAGACTATGAAGGAATTAGTAATACAATTATGTACAGGGAGTGATCGGGGAGAGAAACACTAGACTATGAGGGAATAGTAATACGATTATGTACAGGAGTGATCGTGGGGAGAGAAACCACTAGACTATGAGGGAATTAGTAATACGATTATGTACAGGAGTGATCGGGGAGAAACCACTAGACTATGAGGGAATTAGTAATACGATTATGTACAGGAGTGATCGGGAGAGAAACCACTAGACTATGAGGGAATTAGTAATATAATTATGTACAGGAGTGATGGGGAGAAACCACTAGACTATGAGGGAATTAGTAATACAATTATGTACAGGAGTGATCGGGGAGAGATCCACTAGACTATGAGGAATTAGTAGTACAATTATGTACAGGAGTGATCGGGGAGAGAAACCACTAGACTATGAGGAATTAGTAATATGATTATGTACAGGAGTGATGGGGGAGAAACCACTAGACTATGAGGAGTTAGTAATACGATTATGTACAGGAGTGATGGGGGAGAAACCACTAGACTATGGGGAATTAGTAATCATTATGTACAGGAGTGATCGGGGGGAAAAGAAACCATTAGACTGAGGGAATTAGTAATACAATTATGTACAGGAGAGATGGGGGGAGAAACCACTAGACTATCAGGGAATTAGTAATACAATTATGTACAGGAGTGATGGGGAGAGAAACCACTAGACTATGAGGGAATTAGTAATACAATTACGTACAGGAGTGATGGGGAAGAAAACACTAGACTATGAGGGAATTGTAACAATTATGTACAGGAGGACCGGGGAGAGAATCCACTAGACTATGAGGGAATTAGTAGTACAATTATGTACAGGTGTGATCCGGGGGAGAAACCACTAGACTATGAGGGAATTAGTAACACGATTATGTACAGGAGTGATGGGGGAGAAACCACTAGAATATGAGGAGTTAGTAATACGATTATGTACAGGAGTGATCGGGGGGGGGAGAGAAACCACTAGACTATGAGGGAATTAGTAATACGATTATGTACAGGAGTGATCGGGGAGAGAAACCACTAGACTATGAGGGAATTAGTAACACGATTATGTACAGGAGTGATCGAGGTGGGGAAGAAACCACTAGACTATGAGGGAATTAGTAACACGATTATGTACAGGAGTGATCGGGGGGAGAGAAACCACTAGACTATGAGGGAATTAGTAATACAATTATGTACAGGAGTGATCGGGGGGAGAGAAACCACTAGACTATGAGGAATTAGTAATACATTATGTACAGGAGTGATCGGGGGAGAGAAACCACTAGACTATAGGAATTAGTAATACAATCGTACAGGAGTGATCGGGGGGAGAAACCACTAGACTATGAGGGAATTAGTAATACAATCATGTACAGGTGTGATGGGGAGAAACCACTAGACTATGAGGGAATTAGTAATACAATTATGTACAGGAGTGATGGGGAGAAACCACTAGAATATGAGGAATTAGTAATCGATTATGTACAGGAGTGATGTGGGGAGACCACTAGACTATGAGGAATTAGTATATGATTCTGTACAGGAGTGATCGGGGAAAGAAACCACTAGACTATGAGGAATTAGTAATAGAATTATGTACAGGAGTGATCGGGGTGAGAGAAACCACTAGACTATGAGGGAATTAGTAGTACAATTATGTACAGGAGTGATCGGGGGAGAGAGAACCACTAGACTATGAGGGAATTAGTAACACGATTATGTACAGGAGTGATGGGGAGAAACCACTAGAATATGAGGGAGTTAGTAATACGATTATGTACAGGAGTGATCGGGAGAAACCACTAGACTATGAGGGAATTAGTAAACAATTATGTACAGGAGTGATCGGGGGAGAGAAACCACTAGACTATGAGGAATTAGTAACATTATGTACAGGAGTGATATGATGTACAGGAGTGATGGGGAGAAACCACTAGACTATGAGGGAATTAGTAATACAATTATGTACAGGAGTGATCGGGGGAGAAACCACTAGACTATGAGGGAATTAGTAATACAATTATGTACAGGAGTGATCGGGGGGAGAGAAACCACTAGACTATGAGGGAATTAGTAATACGATTATGTACAGGAGTGATCGGGGAAGAAACCACTAGACTATGAGGGAATTAGTAATACATCGTGTACAGGAGTGATCGGGGGGGGAGAAACCACTAGACTATGAGGGAATTAGTAATACAATTATGTACAGGAGTGATCGGGGGGAGAGAAACCACTAGACTATGAGGGAATTAGTAATACAATTATGTACAGGAGTGATCGGGGGGAGAGAAACCACTAGACTATGAGGGAATTAGTAATACGATTATGTACAGGAGTGATCGGTGGGGGGAGAAACCATTAGACTACGAGGAATTAGTAATACAATTATGTACAGGAGTGATCGGGGGTGGGGAGAAACCACTAGACTATGAGGGAATTAGTAATACGATTATGTACAGGAGTGATCGGTGGGGGGAGAAACCATTAGACTACGAGGGAATTAGTAATATAATTATGTACAGGAGTGATGGGGGGGGGAGAAGAAACCATTAGACTATGAGGGAATTAGTAATACGATTTTGTACAGGAGTGATCGGGGGGGAGAAGAAACCATTAGACTATGAGGGAATTAGTAATACAGTTTTGACTGGGGTGATTGGGTGCTCAACTAGACTAAGAGTGACCATCTTCGGCTCCACTAAGCATGGGCCCCATGGGCTGTGCGCGTATGCAAATGAGCCCATAACGGGCATGCAAACGGCCCTTCAGCCCAATAGGCTCTTCTGCATGCTCGGGCTGAATATGGCCCTCAGGACCCCTGGCGTGATCTCTGGGCCTCTCCATCATCGGAGTGTAGATCTTCAACTTCATTACTCTCCGCAATCGGGAGGAATCAGTTCCGCGATGCTTTAGCCATCACTTAGTTATATTCCGGAGCAATGTCAAGCTGGTTTTCTTCGGTATTTTTGGGTTATTTTTAAAAGATTGCTCGTTTAATAGTGTATTGAAGGCAGGAGCTAACCGAGACAAGCTGCTCACCGAGGCATGCTGGAACCGGAAGTCCCCTCAATGATAAGTTTAAATGCTACATAGACAAGCATTTAAACTAGCCAAGTGGGGGCAGGCCAGCAAGGAGGGTACCTAATTGACCACCCACTCACAGCTGGCCGTGGGAGGTATCTCTACAAAGCAGTGTGCAAAAGATGGAGATAAGCAACCAAGGGGTGGATAGACAGAAAGGGGGCCTTTAACACTGTGCCACACAGAAGGCTATTAAACAAACTGGGGAATATGGGTGTGGGCAGGACAGTAGTGCGGTGGGTGGGTAATTGGCTGGGTGGCAGGACAAAGAGGGTGGTAAATGGCTGTCACTCCACAGAGGGAAGAGTGACCAGTGGGGTACCACAGGGATCAGTGCTGGGACCGGTCGTATTCAACGCCTCCATCAGTGATATTGCACAGGACCTAGAAGGCAGAATTTCCCTGTTCACTAATGACATGAAGCTCTGTAACAGAGTGGACACACCAGAGGGTATAGACAGAATGAGGAGGGACCTGCAGAACCTTGAAGAATGGTCAGTGGTTTGGCAGTTGAAATTTAACACAAGGAAGTGCAAGATAATGCATATGGGACACAAAAACCCTGGAACAATATATCAGCTGGGGGTGAGGATATAGCATGCACCAAGCAGGAAAGGGACCTTGGGGTTATTATCTCTGATGATTTCAAGGCAGGGAAACAGTGCGACAAGGCAGCAGGTAAAGAAAATAGGATTCTGGGATGCATAGGCAGGGTCATCACCAGCAGGAAAAGGGAGGTCATAATTCCACTATACAAGACACTAGTGAGGCCCCACCTGGAGTACAGTGTACAGTTCTGGAGACCTTACCTACGCAAGGACATAGACAGGGTAGAGAAGGTTCAGAGGAGGGCAACAAAGATGGTACATGGATTACATCACAAGTCCTATGAGGACAGGATTGAAGGACTTGAACATGTACTCCCTGGAGGAGAAGAGGGAGAGAGGGGATATGATTGAAACATACAAGTACCTTACAGGGAGTAACAGAGTGCAGGAATACATTACTTTCCAGTGAAAAAGATGTTCCAGGACTAGAGGGCATGGGATGAAGTTGGAGAGAGGGCAATTCCTAGGAAACGTGAAGAAGAATTTCTTCACAGAAAGGGTGGTGGACAAGTGAAACACCCTGCTAGAGGAAGTGGTGGGGCTGAAACAATCACAGGATTTAAGAATGCATGGGATACACATAAGGGAATTCTGGAGGTCAGGGGTAAGGGGCAACAGAATTCTAGAAAAACAAAGGGAACTTACAAGCTCAAATGGGCAGACTGGGTGGGCCATAGGCCCTTATCTACCATTGATGTCTAGTATCTATATGTATCTACTCCGAAGGCCCTCCAACTCTGGGGACTGCTTGAGTCAGCACAAGTTTGACACGGCTGTTCTAAATCTAGTATTCCGAAGCAGAGGTTACTCATGTAGTTTACAACTGCTTAATTTGATGCACTTGTGAAAGATGCTACATGTTTTTTTGTTTTATCTTTTTGAGCCCCTCCTCACTGCCAGTTATCTGCCTGGTCACGAACCCCTTCTTGCTGCAGCTTCCCTGTATCGGCCGTCCTCCCGGGAGCCCCTGGCTTACCCCACAGGGCGGGGCCGTGGCACCCGACCTCCCCTTGAAGGTGCCATGGTCAATGGGATAGGGCGGGAGTCGCCTGGGAGCCGATCGCAGCCAAGGCGGGCATCATGGAGGCAGTGGGCAGGCTGGTTGTCCCCCATTGGCGGGGCGTGCAGTGCATGGCGTCCGTCCGCCCCCTAGGTTCCTTGCTATCGCCGACTGTTGTGGTGACCCCGCCTCCATCAGGGGTCGCCAAGTGCCGTGACACCCACACCTCCCCGGAAGGACAGCAGCCCTGGGGACACTCAATCCTTCTCCCTGGCCACTCCCTCCGATGACCCAGATCCATTCCGAACCCAGGTCGCTGGCGTTGCAAGCGGAAATCCAACTGCTGCACCCGACGGGCTGGCTTTGCTCCATCTGTTTCTACATTGTTTAGTTAAGTAGCTCCATCCATTGACTTGTTGCTAATGTACTGATTTCTCTTTGCTACAATTTTTCTCACTCTGTTTGCATTTTTTCAACTGTTTGTGTATTGTAACTAGTTACCCTTTACATTGTTTATTGTTCTGTTTTACTGTACTGTGTTCCACGACTGTCTGTAACTGTATTCTCCAGAGTCGTGCTTGAAAATAGGCATATTATTGTCTAATGCACCTACCCGGTAATCAAACACCAAAGAATAAAATAAATAAACAGCCAAACTAACCCTGCCCTGCCTCTCCTTTTAAGGAAGGTAAGCACTGCAGGTTCTTCAGAATCAGGTATTGTTATGGCTTGAACTTTAAGTGACTGCCGTTGCTTCATCTGTCTCATTAAAGCCATTTTTAAAATCTGAATTTAAAATTTTTATATTTCACTTTTATCTTTTCTCAAATTAGGTCTCGAGCCTCACAGAATTTGCAGGCAGATAAGAACTGCTTGGCCCAACCAGTCTGCCCATTTTTTCCATTCTTACAGTGTCACCACAGATCTTACTTGAAATCTGGCTCTCTCTTCCCCGCTCCATGACTTTCCACTAACGTTCCCTTATGCCTGTCCCATGCATTCCTGAACCCCACCACTGTTTCTGCCCTTTCAGAGATGTGGCTGCAGAACTGGATACAATACTCCAGGGTGAGGTCTCACCAGAGATTTATACAGAGGCAAAACCACTTCCCTCATTCTGTTGGCGATACCCCTCCCTTTGCACCCCAGCATTCCACTGGCCCTCCCTTCTGCTTTGTCGCACTACCTGGCCACCTTCAGGTCAGATATGACTACCCCCACTCTCTTTCCTGTGTGGTGGTCATCATTACCTCTTCTCCCATTTTGTACTCTGCCTCTGGGTTTCTGTGCCCTAAGTGCATTATTTTGCACTTTCACATTGAAACCCAGCTGCTCCTAGATCACTCCTCTAGTTTTCTCAGGTCTCTGCTCATCCTTTCACCCCTCCCCCGAGTGTCTACCCTATTGAAGATTTTGGTGTCATCTACAAACAGGCAGACCTCCCCTTCCAGCCCATCTGCAATGTCACTCATAAAGGCATTAATGAGGACCGGTCCCACCGTCCTGCAAGTGTAGCAGTAGTGCTACTGCTCACTACGCTGGCCAACCGGAAAGGAAGCAATCTCAGGTTGTAGGAGGCCAACTGGGGGGGGGGGGAGACTGAGCACCCCAGAGGAAGTTCTCCTCCTCCTCTGGGGAGGGATGTGCGCTCTGCTGCGCTGCCGCCATCTGGGGGACCACAGGTGGCAGTGCAAGCGGAGCCCCGAAGGGTGGGCGGGCGCTTCTTGGTTGCAGAGTGAGCATACATGCATGCTCACGTCACTGCATCCCACACCCCTGAAGCATGCTGGGGGATGCAGACAGAACACCAGAAAAGAATGTCGGCTGAGACAACAGGATGCGCGCATCCTCCCGCAGGCTCTACACCACCTACTGGGCTTCTCTGCTGAACGCATCCAGGCTAAACTTTCCCGAGCTTGCAGAACTTCATGGAGCTCTGCCACAGGGGCAACATGTGGGGCACTGTACCAGGCAAGGGTATGTAGGTCCCAGAGACGGTGGATGACAGGACTGGGGAGGACACTGCAGATGGGGGCCAGCCGAGCTGAGAAAGGGAGCAATAAAAAACCAAAATGATCCTAGTACCCAAGGCACCCCAGTGGTCACCATCCCTTCTCCTTTTACCATCATCGTGTGACGCCTATCCTTTAATCAATTTCTTACCCAATTTGCCACCTTTGGACCCACCTTTAATTAAGCTAGTCAGCCCTTCCTTACGAGTCTCCTATTCGGAACAGTGTCGAAAGCCTTACTGAAATCTAGGTTGGCCACGTCCACTGCTCCACCCTGATCTAATTCCCTGGTCGCAGTCAAAGAAATCTATCAGATTTGTGACACATGACCCCCCACCTTCCCCGTGAATTCATGCTGCTGGATTCAAGATACTCTACAATCCTTTCCTTTAGCAGTGACACACCACAGATGTCAGGCTGACTGACCACCTCCACGCTACTACTTCTGTGTAGTGGGACTACATTCGACCTCCTCCAGTCCTCTGAAACCACTCCTGTTTCCAGTGAGCTATTAAACAGGACTGACAGAGGTGCAGCTAGTGCCACCCTGAGCTCCCGCAATACTCCTGGATGCACCCCATCTGGCCCTACTGCTTTGTCCACTTTGTGATTTGCGAGTCACTTCAGGACTCTCTCCCCTTGAAAAAGGACTAGTGTCCAACTCTCTCCCTCTATGCTTCTGTTTAGTGTTGTGCCAAATTGGAATATTTCGTCCAGCGAAATATTTTGCGTAATTTGCGCATTTTGTGAAATTTCGTTATTGGTGGTGGACTGTTGAGCTGGCAGAATTGCGGGCGAAATTTTTCAAAACATTTCGCACGCAAATTGTCAGCCACCACTCAATCACCGTGAAATTACTTTCACTGCAAGTCTACTTCTGTTGCTTTTGTGTGGCCTCTCCCCTGCTCCTTTCTCTGTGAACGTTAAACAGCAGCATCTGTTCAGGATATTTGCTTTTTCCTAGTCTTCCTCTGCACATTCCCACCTTCCCTTCTTATTCTTACAGTCCTTCTCCTGGTCTTCCTCTTTTCACTTGTATACCTAAAAAAATGTCTTGCCCCTTTCATTACCCCTGGGCTATTATTCTCTTCTTAGTCTGTGCCTTCAAGGCAGTATAGTGCAGTGGTTTAAGGCTCTGAGCTGCAGATCTGGAGACCTGGGTTTGAATTCCACAGCCCCAACTTGCCTACTGTGTGACCTTGAGCGAGTCACTTAACTTCCCTGTGCTCCCAGGTCACACCTGTAAACAAGCTTTCAGCTTAGTGTGTTACTCCTGGTAAAACAATTTGGAGAAAAAAAAAAAAAAAGAAGCTCCTTACTGATTTCCCTGCTTCCTCTGTTCCCCAATATGCCTCCCTATCCTGTTCCCTCTTCATACCTTCTAAACGCAACCCTGTTAGCCTTTACCTTGTCAGTCATTTCTTCTGAGAACTCTCTTTTCCTCTTGCTTTTGTTTATTTACTCTGCACTGAGGTTTATTGCCTTCACTATGCCCTCTGTTAGCTTCGCCCACTGCTCCCCCCACCTCAGGTCAGCTCCTCCTGCTAAGCTGTTCCTAAAACATTCATCCATCTTTTTAAAATCTGTCCTCCTGAAGTCCAGGATCCTCATCCTTGTGTAGCTAGATTCCTCCGACATCCTTATGTTTAACCATACTTACGGTGAACACTGGTCCCCAGGCAGCATCCCACCTTGACGTCTGCAACAGTGTCTCCATTAATGAGCACCAGGTCCAGTATTGCCCCGTTATGGGTGGACTCCCTGACTAGTTGCCAGAGGAATGCGCTCCCTCTCTCCCCCGCAGGAAGTCCAGGATATCCCTGCTTCTAGCTGAAGCTGAAGCTGCAACTGGGAGGCTCCAATCTACATCCGGCAGACTGAAGTCCCCCACCAGCAGCACCTCCCCCTTTTTTGTCATTTTACTAATGGCTTCCACCAATACATTATATAAATCCTCCCCGTGCTGGAGGTCTGTAGATTATGCCTGTGTGAATAGTGGCTTCATTTCCCATCTCCAGGGTGACCCACAGTGCCTCCACTCCACCTGGGATTCTCTGTATCTCTGTTGCTTTTATGCCTTCCCTTACATATAGTACCACCCTCCTCTCTTTCTTCCCACCCTGACTTTCCTGAACTGAGTATACCCTGATATGGCCATGTCTCAGTCATGGTTTCCGGTGCACCATGACTCTGGAATGGCCAAAATATCCAGGTCTGCCTCTGCCACAACAGCTTCTAGGTCTGGAATTTTATTTCCTAGACTTTTGCATTTTCACAAATGGCTTTCTAGCACTCTGCCTTCTACACCCCTTATTTACATTTTTCCCTTCCTCCTATCCTTTTCTCCTTTTACTACTTGCATTCCCATCCCCTTTCATTTCTTCTACTGGTAGTTTATGCCCCCCTGATTCCATTTGCCCTCCCCCCTCCCGGTTAGTTTAAAAGTCATCAAAGTAACATTTAAACCATCCAATGAGGACTGCTGTTCCCCTTCCACTCTCCCAGACGGATAGAGGCCATCACCCCTGTACAGGCCTTTATTCCTCCAGGTTGGTTCCCAGTGAAGCCCAATTCCTCTTCTCTGCACCATTCCTTCAACCATGAGCTGAAGCTCCTGGTGTGGAGAACACTATCCTCACCCCTGCTGTTGACAGGCAGCATCTCAGCTAAAACCACTGTACGTGCTGCCTGTCCAAGACCCTCCCCAGCTCCCTAAAGTCCTCCTGCGCTTCCCAGTCCCATCCCTAGCCAGGTCATTAGTCCCCAGGTGGACAATGACATCAGCTTCCTCCTCCCTATCCTTTGGATCCACTTTCCATCCATTTGGGCCATGGTGCCACGTAGGCACCTCACCTCCCTCTCTCCCTCCCTTATTCCCAAATCAGCCCCCCACACACACAATCAATCCCTCACCAGAAGTTGTTTCCTCTTCTGCTGGAGCCCTCTACCACCCTCCTTGGGGTCACCACTACAGAGGAACCCCACAGCCTCTCTGGCCACTACCATGGGTGCCTTCTCCTGGTAGTCCCATCCCGCCAGATGGTGAAAGAATTACATAGCTGTACCAACTGAGAAATGAAACTCTGACCCACCACTTCCACCCTTCTGGTACTCAATATACAGTCCAGTCATTCCTCCTCCCTGGCATCCTCTGGGGTAATGATGACACACTTGGTGGCCCCTGAGTTTTGGGTGGGGGGGGGAGAGGTTCCCGGATTTCTAGTCAACTCAGCCTGGAGTCTGGCAACCTCCTCCCTCAGCCCAGAGAGAGGTGTGCAGATGGGATAGAACCAGTCTCCAGGTTTCTCTGAAAACTGTCACCCCACAACCACTGTACTGCACCACTCCCAGCATTCTCAATTCCTACACTCCATATTTTACCTAAAAATACTTTTGTACCCTTACCCTAGATAGGGTGATACCTCCTAACCCCCTTCAAAAGTAGTTTCCACTTGTATGAACTGTTTCCTCCTGCCTTTACCACAACCTTCCTCTGCCTTCTCCTACTCATGCAACAGTACCTTTACTTTCATCTAACCCTTTGCTACCTGACCCTAGATAGGATGTTATTAGTTGTCCCTGTTCCCTTCTTAAATCCTTTTATACTCCTATCCGAGATAGGGTGTTACTAGTTTTTCCCTAGTCTATCCTCAAATCCTTTTATATGCTTACCCTGGACAGGGTGACGCACCTATTCCATGTTAAGGCCTACCGTTTGCTCTCCACCCTTCCCTGCAGTGAGTGTTACAACAGGAGTGACCAGGACCCTTACTATAGTCAACCAGCAGAGTCCCCTGCTTTCCTGCTTCCTTGTGCAGATGCCTGCCAGGGTCTAAGATGCCAAGTACCTGTTCCACTCACTCACTGGACACGAACGTGCTAGACACATTAGGAGAGAGTCCTTTCGTACTACTCTTGTAAGAAGGCTAGGGAAGTCTAAATGCAGACAACTGCTTCTCTTCTGCCTGAGCCACACTCCCCGAATTCACAGCTATCCTGACCCAGCTAATTGCAAGGATAGTATCAGCTCCCTTCCTCCAGCTCAGACTAGCATACTGAAAACTACTGTGTTTTTGATACTCTGACTGAAGGTCCCAATTTACCTTGCAGACCCTACACTTCTAATACAGTCCCATATCACCACAAAAAAATAGAGCACACACCAACCTCTCAAAATAACGAGGGCACAGGTCCTTCAGAAAACGAAAATACTTTTATTAAGTTATAAAAACACCACTCAGCCTGACGCATTTCGGTTAACATCCTTTATCCTTTGATAGAAGATAAAATCTGAAACGTGTCAGGCTGAGGGGCATTTTTATAACTTAATAAAAGTCTTTTTTATTTTCTGAAGGGCCTCTGCCCTCGTTATTTTGAGAGGTTGGTGTGTGCTCTACTTTTTGTGGTGATATGTGATTTAGTTAGCAAGATGCACCACTATCCTAGTGCTAACTCCATTTGGCGTCACTTCTAGTATAGTATCTGTCTACTTACCCCCTAGCTAGAAATGTTCCCGCTGCCTCAGTCAGCTGCCTACCTGCTCTGATAGCAAGACTGTTCCTGGCCTCTTCAGCTCAAAGATCTACAGCTGGAATACTGGGAGGCTCAAGACCAGCACAATGAGAGAAAGCGTCTTTTAAAAAGATTCAGCCTCATATTCAAAGGGTTAACGCAGCACTAACCGAGTAAGTGCTGCTGCCGCTAACCTGGAGTATCACTGGCACGCTGGGCAGGGCCATATTCATAGGCTTGCAAATTCCCGCCCTAACCCAGCAGCATGATCGCGCTAACAATACCACTGCGCCTATGCAAATAAGGGATCCTTTCTGCGTAATGGCACAGCGATATATTCAAAAGGTCTTGGTGGTGCTAAATAGCCCACAGCACCGCGCTGTTTACTGCGACTGTAAAACTTGTCTTAATGCAGCTCTAAAGCTACACGCCCACCCCCTAAATGGGGATGCATAGGGAGAGGCATCAACAGTAGAAAACAGGAAGTTGTTATCCCTCTGTACAGACAGTTAGTGAGACCTCATCTGGAGTACTGCGTGCAACTCTGGAGACCCCATCTCCGAAAAGCCATAGACAGGGTGGAGGCTGTTCAGAGGAGGGCAACCAAAATGGTTCAGGGTCTGCAACAGAAGACATACGAGCAGAGACTAAAGCAGCTTAATATGTATACCCTTGAGGAAAGAAGGGAGAGGGGGGACATGATAGAAACGTTCAAGTATCTCAAGGGAATTAACAAGGTACAAGAGGGTAGCATCTTTCAGAAGAAGAGATGTGCGAGAACAAGGGGCACAATTTGAAGATAGAGGGTGGACAGCTCAGAGGTAATGTTAGAAAGTATTTTTTTCCACAGAGAGGGTTGTGGATGCATGGAAAGCCTTCCTGAGGAAGTTGTGGAGTCAGGAACACTGGGAGAATTCAAGAATCCATGGGACAGGCATAAGGCAATTCTAGTGGAGGGTAGGAGGAAGTAAGCTGTTAATTAACTAGAATCTGCAGCTTATCCATCAGCTAGGGACATGGGCAGACTAGATGGGCCAAGCGGTCCTTATATGCCATCAAATTCTATTTTTCTATGTTAGAAGGCAGGGCAGCTGTACTGCAGCTGCTCACCCCTGTGTCTAGTGGTCCTCCCAATTACCCCTGCTTTAACTATATTGCCAATTCCCTGGTAGTCTAGTGCACCCCTCCAATCGCCCTGGGCTCCACGTATATCTAAGATACCTGGTGGCTAGCACCCCCTCCACCAAGCGCCAACAACCACCCTCCCAGTAGAGTGGCACCCCCCCCGACCCGGTAGGGATCCCCTGCCTGCCTCCTTCCCTCACCTTGGTTAAAATTCTCCCAAATATCCATATCAGATTGGCAGCCGGCACAGTCCTCTGCTTTCCTCCTCTGACAGCTACCATCTGACAGTCACAGAGTGCTAGTATGAGTACTGTACTACTCGTGATCATGCTCTGTAACTGTCAGGCGGCGAAGGAAGGTAAGACAAGTGTCAGGCGGTGCTGACTGAGCGAGAGGTAAGGGGTGGGCAGAGTAGAGGATCATATCACTGTGACTGGGGTCATTCAGGCTTGGGGGGATTGACTCCACGAGGGATCTCAGATATACATGGGACTCTGGGTGCTCTGTGGGAGGGTGGTCCACTAGACTACCAGGGAATTAGTAGTACAATCACGTACAGGAGTGATGGGGCGGGGAGAAACCATTAGACTATGAGGGAATTAGTAGTACACATGCACAGGAGTGATCGGGGGAGAAACCATTAGACTATGAGGGAATTAGTAATACAATTATGTACAGGAGTGATCGGCGGGGGGGAACCACTAGACTATGAGGGAATTAGTAATACAATTATGACTGGGGTGATTGGGTGCTCAACTAGACTAAGAGTGACCATCTTCGGCTCCACTAAGCATGGGCCCCATGGGTTGTGCGCGTATGCAAATGAGCCCATAACGGGCATGCAAACGGCCCTTTAGCCCAATAGGCTCTTCTGCATGCTCGGGCTGAATATGGCCCCCAGGACCCCTGGCGTGATCTCTGGGCACGCAATCTCCCGTGGGCCATATGCTGTCTTGGGCCATGTCAGCACAGGCCATATCCACATAGCACTGCCCTGGCTCAGGCCGATATTCAGCTAGAGCGCTCCTTTTGTGCACGCTAAATGGCTGAATATAGCTCAGAGCCGGCTGTGCACCATTTTGGCATAGCGCTACAGGCTGTGCAGCGCTACTGGCCATCTCTGAATATGGGGACCTCTAAGTTTCCTCACGGAGACGATGCACAAGTTTGACTGTTGAAATCCTTTAGGAGAAAAGCAGATACTATGATGAGTATAGTTTCCTTCTAGAGGGTGTACGTGCGAGTCACACAAGCCCTCCCCACCTCCACTTCTAGGATTCAAATAAAAAGGGTACGTTAGTTAAATATATACGGCATATATCCAAATGATTCAGTTTTTCCTGGACCATTTGAAACTTCATTAATCTCACTGTCTTTCAAACTTTGCAGTTTTTACAAGTTTTCTATTTGGCGACTGTTAATTTCTAATCACATGTATAGTTTTTATTTATTTACTGAAATGTTTCACCAGGAAGGCACACTGAACAACAAGTTGCTCGTCTCCCGGCGCGACCAGGGGGAAGGGTTCATCTGGTTGCTGAATTAAACATACTGTTTAACATTTAACATAACTGAGAAAATAAACATTCAATTACATTTGTAACATGACATACAATAAAATATAGCATACCTGTGGAATATAAATATAATTACAATTGACATACCTGAGAATCATAGTACAGAAATTTAATGTAGCCGTACAGCCAACTCCTTGCAGGGCTGGGTCACAATTAAGAGACAGATGATTTAGCAATTATTGAATGAATGAGCTCCAGTGGGGGGTCATCAAGGAGGGTCGAGGGGTAGACAGGGGACATCAGCTGGGTGAAGGAGAGGATAAAAGATGGGGAACAAGTGAACAAAAAATTGGTTGGGAGGGGCAAGTTAACACAGGGCTAGTGCAAGCTAGACGCAGCTCATACAGAACAAAAAGTGCAAGACGTTAGCTCAAGTGACTCAATTCCTTTTGCAGATTCTTAATACACAGCATAAGCTTAGTTAAGCAGTCACTGCTCTCTTCAGCTATAAATCTGCCTGGGTGGGGGTGGCAGTTGGAGTGTGACCACACTGCAGTAGTCATACTTTAATATTCTAAAGTTCTATTTGGGGAAACACTTCAGGGCTGAGATGATGGAATTTTATGATTCAGAAATATGCCCTCAAGAAGAAACATCATTACTACGATGAGTCATTTTTTCTTGACTGTACCTTGTTAACAACTTATGGTGGTAAGTAAAATGCAATTCACAACTCCATTTTTCACAGAAAAGCATACTTGAGAAAAAAACTTTACTCGCTAAGTTTGCAGCCTAATTCCTGGAGGGCTTGTTCCTGATCATCACAGAGTCCCTTGAGTTGCATGTTTTCGTCCTGCAGACTAAGGAATACCTAAAAAGGAGAAACGATATCAATTAGAAACACACACACACACACTGTATATTTATAAAACTGGGTATATAAAAACTGACAAAATCAAACAACTTCATTAGTTAAACACACCGCCTGACGTTATTTTCCTAGAAACTGCAAAGTTTGTAATTAACCTGCCCTAATCTACCTTGCAACAACCTAACTAAATGAAAATAAAACCCTTTTCCACTAAAATAGATGTTTCTCCACTTTTTTAATCACAAAAACCCACGATACAGCACAGAAGTTTCTTAAAAATGAATGCAGTTCCTGGGTTCATTCAAAGGCACGTGGTCTTTGTTACTAAAGTCACCTGTTCTACCTAGCAACAACCTAACTAAAGGAGCATAAACCTTTTTCAATAAAAAAAAAAAAAATAATTTCATAAGCACGGTGATCCACGGTTTCTTGAGAACTAATGCACTTTCTGGGTGCACTGAAAGTCACTTGGCTATTTGCCTCACACCTTCCAATTCACCCAGGACGTGCATTAATTCTCTAGAAACTCACGCCCTGTTGCAGGTTATTGCTTACAATAGATATCTACATCTACATCTACATCTACACACACACACACACACACACACACACTCACTCACTCACTCACTCACTCACTCACATACATTTCATTTTCATTTCATGTTCTTTAAACTAGGTATTTGGACAATACTGCCCATTTTCAAGGATGCCTGTGGTCAGAGAAACATAAAGAACATGAAATAGATATATTACAAAAACTATAAAATTTCAGAAGAAATTACATGCTTTTTAAGTTTAGATACATATGAATAAAATGTTTTATAAAAAAGGTCTGAGAAATGGAGCTTTCTGATTGGCTGCAAACATTCTAACAGCCTTATGTTAAT
This sequence comes from Neoceratodus forsteri, assembly GCA_016271365.2. Classification (NCBI taxonomy): domain Eukaryota; kingdom Metazoa; phylum Chordata; order Ceratodontiformes; family Ceratodontidae; genus Neoceratodus; species Neoceratodus forsteri. The sequence goes on along the minus strand of CM028135.1, from coordinate 1,100,415,901 downwards.
CTTTTATTAACATACATGCAGAGCTTAGCCATATGTTGAACAAGGCTTAACACTGTTTAAAAACGTTTTAGTATAATAGCAATAAAGCACTCCCAGGGATTATGTTAATGGTCAGTTAATCACCCTCTAGGGGCATGTGGCACTCAGCTACACCTCGTGCCACAGAACACCCCTAGAAGGTGGTTAACAGACCATTAACATAACCCTCCGTCATGCCTTATTGCTTAATTAATACACTTGCGACAGCCAGGATTCAAAGCACACTTTCCTCCGTGACAAAAGGGATTAACTGCCATTGAAACTGCCTTGTTTCTTGCAGACTCCACTGTATGTATCCTCTACAGTTATATCTTTATATCCATATAAACTGCAAAAACTATTCAGATTAGGGCTGATACCACACAAAACTCAAGGCCCACGTTTGGAAATGTGCTATTATGGTTTTTAACTTACTGCTCACAAAGTTTATTTATGTATACACACAACACCAGTGGTGATAGTTTCCCTGATAAATATGGGATACACAATAGTCAGACTCAGAATATGCCGTTTATCACCATGAGTGAGGGGGCAGGGCCATAGTTTATGAGCAACAGAGCCACGAGTGAGTTACAAAAGTCCTGCCCTCTCACAGGTGCTCTATTCTGAGTGCAGCAGAGGTCAGTGTGATGTCACCAGGCAGTGTTCAAGCTGCACTCCCATTGGTTAAGAGCTTCTTCATGACCAACCTCAAGCGATGATAAATGGTGTTATAAAATGGATAGGGAAACGCTGTATCCTGATTAGACAAGAACCACCCCCAAGTGTGCATTCATAAAGTGACAACCCTGAGTTTCGCACTTTACTGGCAAACAAGGATGCAGCACATGCCGTGTATCCATGCCTGCCAGAAACTTTTAAACAACTTTCAGGCCGCCATGTTAGTTATGCAAACACCATGTAATACAATGATTTGTTCCCGTAATTCAAGCTAACATTTTCACTTACCATACTTAATACCTTTCCCTACCCCACAACTAAGGAACACAACCCACAGAAAACAAAAAATTCTGCATAAATAACTAACCTTCTAAAACAGTTTATTGTAATTTTGTTTTTGCAGGCCTATAATCCATGGCCCCGATTTCCTGGACTCGTACAAGCTGCAAGCATACTTATGTCTCTCCCGTGAATACCCTGAATACCAGCTTCGCCCTGCTGCTGCTATTTATTTATTTAGTTTTTGTTGACCAGGTAAGTGCACTAGACAAATCCTGCCTATTTTCAGGCATGACCCGGGGGAGGGGGATACAGATGAATAGCAACTGACCTTGAACCAGATTAAGCTGTTGGTGGTTTTTTTACTGAATGAGGGAAATTTGGCCAGTACACCGGGGAAATTCCCTACTCTGATGGGTGGGGGACCCTTCCCATGAGGCATCTGACTCCACCTCAGTATGTCTCAGCCGTTGGAGAGGACGGAGGTGTGGAGTGCTGGACTGCAGGACCAGAGCAAGATTGCAGAGATATCCCTACCAGTCGCTAGCGTTTCAGAATGTACTGAAAATGACATACCTGTGAAGGAGATGTCTTCAGTGGAGAACACCGACGCCCAGGAAGAACCAGATGGTGACCAAATTCTTATACCAGAAGAGGAGAAAAAAAGGAAACGACCAGAGAATGGTCAAACAGCTTCTAAGAGTACAGTAAAAAGGAGCAGCGTTCATGCAATTACAGCCCCTATGGAAACAGATGCGACGACCAGTACACCGGTAGAGGACCTATTTCCTTTTTCGGCTCATCTTTCCACATGGTCCCCTGAGCAAGCGCTAGAGAAAGCAGGCTGGATTAGGACTCCGACTGCATGGATACCAGATCCTAATTTTCCCTTGCCTGGGAATGGATTGGTGAACCAGATGGACCGTTTGGATGCAGTGAGTGCAGCAGGAGAACACTTTTCAGTGACGGACCAAACTGCTGCATCACTTCCGCTGTTAGTTCCTGATTCTCAGCATGGAGATTTGCCAAACCGACGGAGGAATCAAATTCTACATTTCAAACCCTGCAGACATGGATATCGCTTCATCGCTGAAACAGAACATTGAGCTACCACCACAGTCGGAAGGTCAGTACTTTCAAGCAGACATGAACGTTGTTACTGCTTTGCAGAACTCAGTTGTTGCTCCTTCTGCTGTTAAGCCTCTAGTAAACCAGCCAGCTACGCTTCTCTTTAAACAGTCAGAGGTCCCACTGAGGAAAAGATTTGTAGCCCGTATACATTACAAGGGGATATGGACCTTCCTCCAGACCGGACTTTGTAGGAAAGACTTTAATAATACAATCTTTAAAGATTAAACCTCAGATGTGTATGCTCTAATACACTCTTCAGGAGACTCTAATTTTGATGTTTCTTTCCGTACTGCTGCATTGCTAGATAAATTCTGGTCTGCTTACTATAGTGCTCTGCAGACCCTGTCTGGAAGCATTTTGTGATTATTCCCATTACTAGGCCTACATAAAAGTCATTACTGTCCTTTTAGGAATGAAGGAGTAAATGTTTTAGATATATTGTATTGGTTGGAACAGCGTTGCACAGTTACTGGCACACACATGCTTTTAATTGATGTAAATGGTTTTGGACGGAGGGTGAAATTTACTGTGCAACTTAAAATTAATGAGTTTGGTATTCAGCATCTGCCTAATTGTTTTTTTCTAGGTCGAGACCGTGGTATATTGTTTTACCCAGGGCAACCGAGATCATGCTATAGATGTGGCTCATTGTCCCATCTGAGCTCTGATTGTGATAAACTGAAATGTACTTCATGCGGTATGATAGGTCATACTGTGTTGGCTTGTACAGTTCCTCCCACTTGTAATTTATGCAGTGATACTTCACATGTATTTTCAGCCTGCCCATGGGCGGCACATAACACTGCAGGCTATGCAGAACATGATGCTTATATTGCTAAATCCTCTGTTATAGGACCCCCCAGGATTTACTTCCACCTGTTACAACTAATGGAAAATTCCTTCTTTCACTACCTCCATTGTAAATGCCCCTGTTTTGCCTGAACCTCCTGCAACTTCTGAATCTCCTAACCTTCCTGAACCCTCTGCATCCCTTATTTCCCATGACCCCACTGATATTTCGGGAATTATAGACCAATCCTCTGTAGAAGAATTAGCGGGTGTTTCTAGTACTCCAAAAGATGATGAAGAGCATGGAGAAACTTCTCCCCCACCAGTGGCTCGGAGACTTCGCTCTGCCAAACAGGTAGACGCTGTATCCATCCCACTATCTAACCCGTATGAACCCCTACAAAGTTGGGGTGAGGCCATGGAGGAAGAAGATGGAGACGTTGAGAATTTATCTCTTCCTATTCTTTCCATGTCGGCCTCCGCATCATTACCTTTGACTGAAAGTTCTGGGGCTATTTGAAAAGAAGTCTGCTAGAGTGAGAAAAAAGAAATGAGAGGGTTATTTCTACAGAGCTTTCTTCCTTTTTCTTGTTTTTCATGTCAGCCATATACCGTTGCAAGTTTGAATGTAAACAGTATTCGCTCCAACTATAAACTAATGGCAACTTTTTCGCACTACGTAGTCTGGCCTATGATGTTTATTTTTTACAAGATATTCGTTGTATACCACAGAAGACATCACAATAGCTTCAGGAATGGGGTTTAGGACCGCATATTGGTCATTAGGACAAGACCTCTGTTCTGGTGTTGGTTTTGTTTTACTACTTCTAACTTCATTTTACAAAAGAGTGTGGATTTAGTACCGGGCAGAGTTTTTTTACTAGATCTTATATGGCAGGGGTTTCCTTATAGGCTCATAAATATTTATGCACCACAGCAGAAAGCAGTTAAGATTCAGCTTTTGCGCCAAATTAAACCTTTTCTGTGCACAAATCGTATAATTCTATGGGGTGGAGATTTTAATACTAGTTTAGAAACCCCTTCCAGTAGGAAAACTTATTGTGACACCCATGCTTTACATAATCTTATTACAGAATTAAAATTAGTGGATGTCTTACCAGTCCCGAGGCCTACCTTTAGGAAAGGGACCTTGCACTCACGGATTGATTATTGGTTAGTTTCGCAAACCACTGGCATAGTCAAAGGTTTTACAATACCTATGGCAACTTCTGACCATCTTTTGATAGGAATACAATCCAATTGGAAGATGCGTTATCACAGGGCCCTGGGTGTGGAGAGTTAACTCATCTTTATTGTTACTTCCTGTTTTTATTCAAGGTCTTACGGAGTTAATCACGGACCGATACTACAGTAATTTCTATCTATGATTCCATTATTGATTGGTGGACTGATACTAAATTATATGTGATCTCATATTTTAAATCATATGCCCGTCCTTAGCTGATGAAAGACATCATACCTCCAAACGCCTACGAGGAATTACTGACATTATTTACTGACTCTCATTTATATGGTTTGGATCATTCTGCCCGTATACAAGAAGTCAAAACCGCATTGGCTAAAGTGCAGTATGATAGGCAAAAATCCATACTTTTCGAACAAAAATTCAAAACGACTGGAACTCAGAGTCAATTTAACCCCCTTGGGGTCGATGCTGGGAAAGCTGGTGGTAAACAAATACATCAATTATTGGATGAACAAGGCCAAGTTGTCAAAGGGCAAGAAGAACTTATGGCATATGTCACAAAATTTATACAGCGTACATTTGACACCCCAGAGGTTGTTACCACAGATATGACAATGATATTACAAATATTAAATATGCCTACATTAACAACATCACAACAAGAAGGACTTATAAAGCCTTTCTCTTGTGAAGAAGTGAAAGATGTTATTTTAGGTCTTGGATAAAGTAGCCCCTGGTTCTGATGGTTTGTCAGCAGAGATTTATAAGTTTTATGGAGACTCATACCATGTCAGTTGGTAGCTGTCTTTAATGGTTTTTACAGGAGGATCGACTGACAGATCAGATGTCGAAGGTTTAATGCTTTTTATATAAAAGGAGATAGACAGGATTTGAGGAATTGAGGCCTATTACATTGTTAAATACAGACTACAAAATTTCGCCAAGTTGTTAGGAATAGGATTTCTAAATATTTGCCTTCTCTGCTTTCCCATTTCAGTATTGTTCAATCTCTGGTAGATCCATTCATGATGCCTAATACTGATCAGAGAACTATTTTCTCAGGGTTGTCATGGTTCCTTGAAAGGATATTTATTTAATTTTGATCTGTCAAAAGCTTTTGATAGCATTTTCAGGAATTTATTTGGTTAACCCTTAAATGTTTTGGTTTTCCGCTAATTTTTATAAATTGGATTGTTTTATGTTATTCTTGGCCTATGTTAAGTCGAGATATTAATGGGAGACTAGGACCCCATGTTATATATGAGAGGAGTGCAAGGATGCCCTCTGAGTCCTTTATTATTTGTGATAGCTTGGACCCTATTATTCGACTACTTCATCAATCTCCAAGATTTTCAGGTCTTTCAGGCATTCATTCTAAAATAATTTGTTATGCAGATGATCTTTGTGTTTTAGTACCTAACATTGCAGAAGGTCATTTGTTAACTGATGTATTACCAGTTTTTATCAGTTATTGGGTCCAGTTTGAATTTGCAGAAAAGTGTGTGTTTTGACCTAACCCTTTCTACTGATACGGTGGTTTCTATTCAAGGAATCAAGGTAGTAGATTCCCCATAAGTTATTAGGAGTGTATTTTGGAGTTCCAGATGCAGCTAAATATAATTGGAAATTGCTCTGAATACGGTAGAGAAAAGTTAGTAAATGGCATAGATGGTCTTTGGGAAAAAAACGTATTTTTGATTAAAACTTGTTTATTACCCCTATTTTGCATATAGCGCATATTTTTCCAATACCTAAATGTCATTTTGTACCTCTTTTGGCTCTCTTTTTTCATGCTTCTGGGAAGCTCGCTTAATCCTATTCAACGGAATGTTCTATTACAACCCTATCGAAAAGGAGGGTCTCTATGATTCATCCGTTGTATTTTTTTTATACAATTTTTTCACAACCAACTTAAAACCATTGGTCCAAGACTCTATTCAAACTTGGCTTCCTTTAGATATATGTCTATTAAAGATATTTTTCCTGAATGGAACAGTGGAAATTTTACACAAAAATAAAAGGAAATATGTCCTGTCGATAGACTGGGGAATGGTATTTGATATGCTAAAAATATGGAACATTTAAACCTTTATGATTAAAAATTGTCTCGAAACAACTGTATTTAGAGATAGAACTCATTTTAATGTGAATATATTTCCAGCTTACACCTGTAGAGCAACTACAGATTGGTAAACGCTTTATGGATCCCCGTATCCCAGTATCAATGTGGATATTACATGGTTAAGTGCACATGGTAAAATCAATGTACTGAGGAACCAAAACATAAACAGCTAGTGGATAGAAATTGTTCCGGAATCATGTGTGGAACTCACGAAACAATGACTCATTTATATTTTCTTGCCCTTTATTTTGCATTTTGGTTTTTATGGAAACGCCATTTCTGGGATAAGGTCTGGTGTCACGGGATCAAAGAGCCTTATTCTTGGTTTATTTCCAGAATCCTGGTCCAGATGTAATTCCAGTACCTTGAATATTATAGCAGTTGTGATTCTATATTGGGTATGGCAGGTCAGATGTGGTTTTTGTTTCAGCAGCGACGTTTCACTTTGAAGACTTATTCAAAAGGATTCTACTGTATCTGGAACGCTTGAAAGAAGGAGAAAGGAAAATATTGAAGAGGAATATATGGAACGATATTGGGACTTTTGATTCACCTCTATTGTATTTAGTTTTTTTTCAGACCTGCTTATGTTTTCAGTTTTTATGATGTATGCATCTATGTAATTTTTTTTCCTTGATTATTGTATATTTGATTTTGCTTTTAATAAACATACCCCTACTCTTTCGGTAGGGGGCTGGGCTGTTTCTCTGCGATGGCCACTTGGAGTCCGGTGCTGGAGAGTGCGGATGCGCCGGAGGTAGGGGGTTGGTCTCCTTCCCCGTCTCCTCTCAGCTGGAGACCAACTTGGAGAATGGAAGCTCGGTTTCGGGTCATGAATCTGTTCCTCAAGCTGCGACGAAGATCATGAATAGTTTGCCGTTTCTGGTAATATGGAATGTAACCCTGATGTTGTACCTGGCGTGCTGGTAAATCTGTTTGTGAAACCTACTGGTGATTCTTTGAAAACATCGCTAACTCCGGCGGCTGGGAATCCTGTCAGTGGAGGAGTGACGTTGCCTGTCAAGGCCCAGCTGCGAGAGAAAAGTCTGTCTGCAGAATCAGCTGTTAGCAGCTCCTGAGGTCTTTCAGAGGCGGCAGTTCAGGGTGCTTTCGAGACTGGCAGCTGTGTTTCACTGGAAAGCGAGTGCCTAGAGTCTCATGTGTGCTCCCCCAATGTTGGTTCGGAGGTTTTGTTTGGACCTCCGTTAATGGACGATGCACACTTGTGGAGTAAAGACTGGGAACAGGGTCCGTGTTTACCGGCTCAACTGTTTGCGAGCTCCGCGTCTGCCTGCTTGCCTGCTTCCACTTTGCCAGGTACTGTTTTGACTACTTCTGTGTCTATTATAGCTGATGCTGCTCAAATGGAGTCTAGACAGCGGGAGGTGACAGTGCCTGACTTACCGCTGGCACCTACTGTTATTTCACCGGGATCGCACAGTGGGGAAACTAGCTGCCTACAGGGTTAACCATCGCAGAAGCGCTGCGAGGAAGCGGATGGAAAATCTCCCTGGATGGTTCATGGGCCTCCTATAGGGCTACCCTGCACCTCAGGGTGATTTGTTAGATATTCAGATCCCTTGAGCTGCCCTCCAGTTTGCAACCTACCCAGAACCCTGAATGGCAGGTTGGAGGGAGACGAACACAGGACCTGGAGGGGTTACTTCCTACAGAACTGACTACTGCTCTGGTGGGGGTTCCTTTACATGACGGGCCCTTTTCCTCACCGACACAAATAAACTCATCTGATTTATTGCAGTTGGATGATCTCCCTGAGACTCAGACTGGGGCAGGAGAAGGTACAGCTCTTGGCTCTGTGAACTGTGGTGCCCCTAGACCTTCCTCTGGCATTTTTTTTCATTGGGCTAATATTCCTTCTTCTACAGGTCCTCAAGCCCCTGCTCTTCGAACTCCTGAACAACCTGCTGGTCAACAGAAATCTAAGTCATTTGCTGGACTTTTTCATTCTCCTCCTGAACAAGACAAATGGCGAAATGCTGTACGGCTTAGATACAAGGGTGGGCTGGAAGTCTTTCCTGACCTGTTATATGTTGGGAAAACCTTAATCAAAGACAGTTTACAGTTTGCACCTTCTGAAATTTATGCTCTTATTCATACCTCAGGGGATAGCTATTTTGATATAAGTTTTAAAACATCAGCGGGTTTAGACATGTTTTGGCATAGGTATCAGGCGGTAAGGCATACTCCTTTATGGTCACCTTTTTTTGCTGTTCCCCTTACCAGGCCTACCATAAAAAACATTACAGTTTTATTTAAAAATGAAGGAGTGGCAATCGATACTGTGAGATGGTTGTCTTCTAAATGTACGGTGTTAGGCTTGCCTGATCCTATTATTGACTCAGAGCTCTTCTGGACAGGAGGATGGAAATTACAGGTGAAATTACCAGTAGTGAATGGGGTGCTTCAACATTTACCCAGTTGTTTTTATTTGGGTAGGGATAGGGGATTTGTGTTTTATCCTGAACAGCCTAAGTCATGTTTTCGGTGTGGGGCCCACACACATATTAGTAATGCCTGTGATAAGCTGAAATGCTCCTCTTGTCTAGGCTCAGGACATGTTAGTATTAATTGACCTCACCCAATATATTGTAATCTTTGTGAAGAAGCCTCCCATTCATATAAAGAGTGTCCTTGGACCTCCCATAATAACCCTGGCATGCCGCCAAAAGAAAGTCAGGCTGAGACTGTTTCTAAAGCCCAACGGACTGCGCAGGCTAGGCCTCAATTTCGGCCTTTTGTTCCTGAGCATTCCCCTTCCTCTTTACGTCCTACTTGCCTCCTTTAACCCCTGCTTTGTCTCAAGAGACCTCAGGTGAGGCTCCATCTTTGTCTGGTGCTGCTCCAGCTGAGTCCAGTATAATGACCCTATCTGAGCTGACGACCTCTGCTGTCCCTGAGTTGCAGTCGGTCATACCTAGTACTTCTTCCACTGTTTGTGATCTGAAACAGGTTATGCCCCCTCCTGGGGATCCTGACTGGGTGCCGGTGGGTACCCGGAGACAAACGAGAAGCTCCACTGGTAAAGGAATTCCTCCTTCCTCTGATCCTCAGTCCTCTGATTTTGTTTCACAAAATAGATTTGCTGTGTTGCAAAAACGCAGACAGGCCACTGAGACTGAGGAGGAGTCTGATGCTTCCTCTGTGGCCTCTTCTCAGATAGATATATTGACAGACACTGAGCAACTTTCTGGAGATACTAAGGCCATTAGAAAAAAGAGGTGTAAAATGAAATCACCGGGAAAAGAGAGAGGAAGAAAAATGTCCTGAAATTTGTGTTGATCTAAATGAGGGATGTTGTGACATTTGGCAGCTTAAATGCCAACAGCCTCAAAAATCCTAAAAGGAGACGGGCTATTTTTCTTTCCTTGCCTCTGTATCCCTTCATATTATTTTTGACAAGATACTCAAGCTTCACCCCTTTGGAGAGTAGTCAGGCATCTTGTGATTGGAGGTGGCGTATCTTTTGGTCTTTGTCGGAAGAAGTGTGTGCGGAGTGGGGATTCTTATTAATAATTTAGAAGTACAGGTCCTTAGACTCTTTGACCTTATCCAGGGCGGGTTCTTATTTTGGACGCACTTATTCAACAACATGAGTGGAGGCTGATTAATGTTTATAGCCCCAAATTAAAACACAGAGAATAGCTACCTTTAAAACTATTCAGCCTTTTCTTCATTCAACGAAATCAATCATTTTTGGGGGGGGGGACTTTAACTGTATTTTGGCTCTTTCGGATAAAACTGGGGTAACGCAGAAATTGTATTCTGATTCCAATTATCTGAACTCCTTATATGTTACAGCTAATATTTCTGATGGGGCTTCTTTTGGCCCACAACCTCCTGCACACACATTTCATCGGGGCAGACTTACCATGAGAATTGACTATTTTTTTATTTCTAGCTGGTTGCCGGGTGTACAGTATTCTGTTCTCCCTTGTGAGTACTCTGACCATTGTTTGTTGGTGTTAGCTTTAGGTCGTCCTCAGAATAAACCGGTCTCCCATAATTTTTGGAAAATGAACATCTCTGTTCTAGAGGAGGATCATGGTTGGCAAGACCTGTACAGACTTCTTCAAGACAAAATTTCAGTTTTTGACATATATGATAATCCGGCCTTCTGGTGGCAGGATACTAAATTGGAAATTAGAAAATTCTGCCAAAAGCTTTCCAAAACCTATTCTTCTAATAGGTACCTTAAATATCTTAATTGCTGGTGGCAGTTGCAAAAATTACTGTCCTGGCAAACTGAATTTCGGTTGGATTATTCTGCTCAGATTCGCCAATTGAAAGCGGAATTGTGTACATATCAGTATGATAGAGCCACTTCTCTTTTTCTGGAACAAAAATATGGAAGGAAAGGGGCCGCCAAAGTGGTTAATCCATTTGACAGTAGTAACCAGCAGGTTCAGTCTAAATATATGCCCTCTTTAATTTCCTATACTGGTTCCCGGATTTCCGATAACCAAGATATTATACAAGAAGTGTCCCACCATACCCAATGTTTATACAGACAGGAATATGAGCCACAAGCTTGGAATTTTTTTTTGATTCCTTGAATATTCCTGCTTTATCACCTGACAGTGTTGATGATTTACATCGGCCTATCACCAGTGCTGAGGTTGATTCAGTTATTGGCCATTTGAAAAATACTGTGACCCCTGGTCCTGACGGAATTCCAAATGAGTTCTATAAAAAAGCTAAAGCTATCTTGTTACCATACTTAACAGTTGTCTTTAACGTAATTGTCCAGGGCACTTTGCCGATTCCTGCTGCATTAGCTGATAGTAACTTAATTTTTCTATTTAAACAAAAAAATAATAAGGGATATTTGGACAACTGGCGTCCTATTAGTCTTCTCAATTCTGACTGGAAAATACTATGTAAACTTATTTCAGTTCAACTTTCTACTATTGCAAAGAAAGTAATTTTTCATACCCAAACGTGTGCTATTCCTGATCGATCTATGATTTCTAATTTAAAAATTTTACGGGAAGTTTTTGATGGGGCTAGTTCACAAGGATATGTAATTAGTTTGGACCAGTCAAAGGCATTTGACCGAATTCCGCATAACTATTTGTTTGCAGTTCTGGAGAGATATGGGGTGCCAACAGAGTTTGTCTTCTGGATTAGGAATCTGTACCGGTATGCCTCCATGACTCCGTTCATTAATGGGGTGAAGAGCTCCTATATTCAGATAAAAAGAGGGGTGCGTCAGGGTTGTCTCTTAAGCCCCCTTTTGTATGTTTTCTCTATAGACCCTCTCCTCTGGAGACTGAATACTGCCACTTCTATTAGACATATTACTGACAAAGAAGGCTTGTTTTTTCCTAGTGCTTTGGCTTATGCGGATGATATGTGTGTTTTAATAGCAGATCAGGTGTCAGGTGGACGGGCTATTGATATTGTGCGGTCATTTTCCTTGATCTCTGGATCTGCCTTGAATACACAAAAAAGTGTTGGTACTACTGTACATATTCCTTTACAGGATGTTTCTACTGACATTGGGGGAATCACTACCCAGTATGAGAAGATACAGATTTGGGGCCTGACTTTTGGAATACCTTTTGCGGCAGAAAGTAATTGGCTCTCTTCTATTTCTGTCGCAGAAGAGAAAATCTTAAGATGGAAATCCCTTCCTATGTCACGCAAAAAGCGGATTCATATGTTAAAAACTTTTATTCTTCCCATTTTTTTATTAGTAAGTTATATTTTTCCCCTTCCTATGCATCTAGAGGCCCGTTTGTATAATTTATTTTTTCAACTCTTATGGGGCAGCAGGCTGAACCCTGTAAAACGAGTCATTACATATTGGCCTATAAAACAAGGAGGTCTAAGTATGGTGAATCCGGTGTTATTTTTCTTTACTATTTTTGTTCATTCTAATGCTTACCCTTGTTTAGTGAATTATTCAGATTTTTGGGTGCAGAGTTTCAAAGCTAGATCACAATACTTTGTAGATAAATGGCAAGCATCAAGGTGGAAACCTTTTACTAAGATTCTACCAGGGACCTCGGGGTATCTAATTGAGCTTTTCAAAAAAATAAAACAATGGCAGGCGTCCTGTCAGGTGATGGAATTGCAAAATAGGAAAATTTTATACTCTTCTATTTTGAACAGGATTTATTTGGTATCACCCTGTTTTGATTTGCCTTGTGACAGCCAATGTTTACTTAAACAATTACTGGATGGGTGGATCCCAGAAATAATGTGGGATACCTTATGGCTGTGTTATCATAATAAATTAAATGTTAAAGGGAATCAGGCACATAAACAGATGGAGGAGCAGTATTGTGTTAGGGAGACTTGTGTTTGTCAAGTAGAAACTATGTCACATCTGTTTTTTGATTGTCCTTTTATAACACCACTATGGGCTCAGCTGGCACGAGTGGTCTGTACCAATGCTTGCTGATATAACATATTCAGACTTGGTTTATGGGAATTTTGGGCCTGCTTGGAAAATCTTTTTATCCTGGTTCTCTTTGCTATTTTCAAATGGTGTATATGGCAGAATAGATGTATGTTTGTCCGTCAGCAAAAACATACTACATTACATGAGTTAAAATGTCGTATTAGGAAAGAAATTGCTCTCGTCTATGGATCTGAGCAGAAATCATTGCCTGCAGCTTTAGTCACATTCTGGTGGAGGGCATTGCCATTAATACTTTTTGAAGGGGTTACTTAAAGTTTATCAGCAAAAAGGGGGGAGGAGTGTATTGGTTTGCTGGTTTATTTGTTGTGTCTGTACTTTTCGTATGATACTTTATGGCTTGGGTAGACTTTCTGATATGTTAGTATTTCGCTCAACAGTATGTTATTGAATTTGTTTGAAAGTTTCATGCTTTTTTCTGATATAAAATTCCCTACTCTTTTAGTGGTGGAGACTCATTTCTGTCCTGGGATTGTGATTTGTTTTCTACTTCTGTATTTGACAGCCTGTTTGAGTATGTATAAATGTAGTACTTGTTTGCTTTAGTTATGATTTGTACTTTCTGTGAGGCAACTCTGTTTTGTAATGTTTTGATTTTGTTACTCTAATAAAAATTCCCCTACTCTTTTCGATAAGTGCCATGGGATCTTTAACATCCACCTGAACTAAAACCAATCCAGGCAGATGGGACCTCGGTTTAACGTCTCATCCAAAAGACGGCACCTCAGAAGTGCAGCACCCCTCTCATGCTGCACTACAGTGTCAATACTGGGATATTAACCCAACTGCCAGATGTGGGAACTGAACCCACAGCCCTCTGATCTCCCGGCCTCAGAAGCAAGTGTGTTACCTACTGAGCCACTGACACTGACTATTGCCTCCTCTCACTCAACAAAATCCAGGAACCCGGTTCTAAATCATTCGTGTGTTTTTTTTTTCTTTTTCTTAAAGCACACACAGTCAGATGAGAGCGCCTCGATCTATTCAGAATTGCTCCCACTGCTGAACCTGGGAGTCGCTCACTCAATGCAGCCAAAAACTCTAGGTTCACAAAGTTTGTTGCTACTGTCTTTTTTTTCTTTTAAAAAAAAAAAAAAAAAAGCCTACAGCATGCTACAATGTCAGTGGTGGGACAAGGGGAAGAGTACTAAACACACAAATGCCCCCAATCTATCACAGCATTCCTACTGTCAAACCAGAAGACACTTGCTGAAATATCCAAAATCTCCTAATTCACTTGAGCTAATAATTACTTTTTATTTTTTTTTAAATTAACTACACAACTGACTTCAGTGGTGGTGGTGGAGGGAAGGAGTAGCAAAATGAAAGCACATGTGGAAATACAGTGTGTGTGTGTGTGTGTGTGTGTGTGTGTGTGTGTGTGTGTGTGTGTGTGTGTGGAGAGAGAGAGAGTGGCAGGTGCTAATCTAATTTTGCCAGCAGCATACAAAATGAAAACCAAAGCACTGGCGCTCTCTACTGGCCACCAAGCACTTTTACTGTAAATTTATTAGTGTTACAGTAATGGGTGTATTGTATTATTGTTACATTAAAAACTAACAAAAAAGTTTTTCAACTTTTTTGTTCCGTTTATTTCTTCAAATATTAACTTACAGGACCTATTTTATAAGAGCAATAAGCTACTCAAGGGTGGGGGTTATTGTCTGATAAACACAATCACCAGGTGCTACAGCCACTCTGTGCAAGCACCTCGTGCCTCATTGCACACCTTGGGCCGTGCGTTTATGAGACAACCCACACCTCGTTGTGGCTTACTGTTTACACTAGAATGATAGAGATGATTTATCATCCTTTCAGGTATTCAGGACATAGAAATAAATCATTTATCGGTAAGTTTCACTAGAAACATAGAAACTGACGGCAGACGGAGACCACCAGGTCCATCTAGCCTGTCCACTGTCTTTTAGCCTAGCCTTCTAACTACCCTTGGGTTTGAGGGCTCCCTTGTATCTGTCCCAAGCATTCTTGAAACCTACCACTGTGCTTGCCCCCACCTCCTCTGTAGACAGGCTGTTCCAGGCATCCACCGCTCTTTCTGTGAAGAAAAACTTCCTGCTGTTGGTGGATAGATTATGTCCCCTGGTTCTGCAGCCCTTCTTAAATTGGAAGAGACTGTCTGTTTGCACCTGGTTTATGCCTTTTATGTACTTGAATGTTTTGATCATGTCACCCCTCTTTCTTCTCTGTTACAGGGAATACATGTTCAGTTCTTTCAGATTATCCCCATAGGACATCTCATGCAGTCCCTGAATAATTGTTGTTGCCCTTCTCTGCACCGTCTCCACTCAGTCAATGTCCTTTTTGAGGTGGGGTCTCCAGAACTGGATGCTATACTCCAGGTGAGGCCTAACCAGTGATCTGTACAGTGGCAGGATCACTTCCCTCTTCCTGCTTGTGATTCCCCTCCCAATGCATCCCAGCATACCACTGACCTTTAATGCTGCCTTCTCACACTGTTTACCTACCTTCAAGGTTGTCTGAGATAATGATTCCCAAATTGCGCTCTTGGGTGGAGGCAGCTAGTCTTTCCCCTTCAAGGTAATATGCTTTATTTGGATTTCTTTTTCCTGTGTGCATGATTTTGCACTTTTTGGCTTTGAATCTCTACTGCCATGCAGCAGACCATTCTTCCAGTTTCTTTAGGTCAGCTGCCATCTTGTCCACTCCCTGCTGGGTGTCGACCCTGTTGTATATTTTGGTGTCATCTGCGAACAGACACACCTTTCCCTGTAGTCCGTTAGCTATGTCCGATATGAAAATATTAAAGAGCAGGGGTCCCAGTACTGAACACTGGGGCACACTGCTGGTTACTCTACCTTCTGATGACAGTGCTGCATTTACCTGCACTTTCTGGGTTCTGCCCTGTAACCAGTTTTTAACCCATCTAACTACTTCTGATACAACTCCTGTATGGCATAGCTTCTTTACCAGCCTTCTGTGTGGAACCGAGTTGAAGGCCTTGCTAAAGTCCAAGTAGACCACATCTACCACCCTGCCGTCATCTATAACCTTTGTAACACAGTCAGAAAACCCAATCAGGTTTGTCTGGCAATACCTACCCGCTGTGAAACCATGTTGCTTGGGGGGTCCTGATGGCCACTAGCCTCCAGGAATGCCATGATTCTCGGTTTCAGTAGTGTCTCTATTAATTTCCCCACTGTGGTTGTGAGGCTTACGGGCCTGTAACTTCCAGAGTCTTCCCTGTTGCCCGGTGGAGCGGGACCACGATTGTCCTTTTCTAATCTTCAGGTACCTCCCCACTCTTTAGGGATTTGGTGAATAGTTTAGCCAGTGGGGCAGCCAACTCAACTCTCAGTTCTTTTAAGATCCTGGGATGCATTTCATCTGGCCCCATGGCCTGGTCAACTTGCAGTTTATTTAGTGCCTCCAGTACTTCGGTCTCTGTGAAGGGGATAGTATCAACCCCTCTGTCCAGGGGTGTTGCATTTTGCCATTTCTGGGGCATTCCCTGGGTCCTCCTCAGTAAATACCGAGCAGAAGTATTGGTTCAGGATTTCTGCATTTTCTGTGTCATCTTCTGTTGTTTTCCCTTCCTGAGTTGTAATCTTGGCTATACCCCCCCTTTTGCCTTCCTTCTTTCCTGGATGTATCTAAAGAAGGATTTGTCTCCTCTCTTTGCCCTCTCTGCTATACTTGCTTCTGTCTGCGATTTTGCCTGCCTTATTTTTTTGCTGGCTTCTTTCATTTTCTCCTTGTATGACACCCGGTCTTCTTCCTTGTTTGTTCCCTGGTATAGCTTGAACGCCTTCTGATTTTCTTTCACTATTTTAGCCACTTCCTTTGAAAACCATAAGGGGTTTCGTTTCATTTTCGCTTTGTTAACCCTTCTGGTGCATTGGTCAGTGACCCTCTGGATTGCTTTCCTGAGTTTCCCCCACATGACACTGACCTCATCCACTTGTAGATCAATTAGGTCCTTTATGTTGGTCCTCATTTGGTTGAAGTCCACCTTTTTAAAATCTAGTACTTTCACCTCACCTACACCGTATAAATGTGTTTATCATGCTATCCAACTTCCAGATAAACATTTATCTAGAGTTTAGATAAGTCACAGTCACTTTCCTTGACCTTTGAACAGAACCAATCAGAGAGCAGCTACTGCAATGCTGACGACAGTACAACAGGCCTACGCTGCACTGAAGCCAGCAGTTCAAATAACAGAAGATCAGTAAAATCTTCATACAAAAAGCTGATTTAAAATGTTATAACTGATAATGTTGTGTAGATCGAATATACAGTAGCTTGACTGAAAATAAATTATTTTCACTTGTGAGGGGCCAAAACTTTAAAGGCTCACGCATGGCTCTGCCACTCATAAGATATGGTTTTGTTTATTTATTTCAGTTTGGGATTTACAAAGGTTCCTCGTACAGATAACATAAGACGAACAGACAGAAACATAACTTAACATATGTTACATAGCTTGCATAGAAAGGTACATTGCATGGTTAAATACATTGCTAAATAAAGTAAGGTCCACTTTAATGCAAGGTTTCAGCGGCCAGTACTTAGACCTGGGCACCCAGGAACACAGCATAGACAAATATGGAATCAGTGCCTACATAATGAGAGCTGTTTATACAACAGATGCAGGTTGACCCAGAGGGCCTTAACAGGGTAAGTGCAGAGTACACCAAGGATGACATGAACAGAACTTGCTAGGTGAAAAGGAGGCGGCCAGAGAAGGCTTTGTCAGCTCAAGGCGTGAGAGACAGGGTGTGAAGTGGAGGAGAAGCATGGGCATGAACTTGGGGGGGTTTAGGTGGTAAGGGGGGAGCAGTGTGGGCGGGAGAAGTGAGGAAGGAAGCACATGGAGAGTAGGGGTGGATGACTGTTCATGTGGGGAGATAGGTAGACGAGGAGGAGAGGGAGTGGTGTGGGGGTGTATCAAGGGGAGAGATACGAAGCGTGGGCAACAGTAAATAGGAGGAGTATGTTAGCATATTTGAAGATGCATTCTGATTGGTCCTTAGGTTAAGGATAGTCATTATGACATACCTAACCTCCAGAAAAAGGTTTATCTGGAGGTAAGACAGTGAGATAAATTTATCAGGGAGAATTGATCATTACTGGTGTTGTATAAATAAGAAGATGCACA
The DNA here is from genome assembly GCA_016271365.2 of Neoceratodus forsteri. NCBI lineage: Eukaryota > Metazoa > Chordata > Ceratodontiformes > Ceratodontidae > Neoceratodus > Neoceratodus forsteri. Next base: position 1,100,398,089 of record CM028135.1, on the reverse strand, counting down.
ATGGCCTTACTCAAAATATGCAATTTATCCTCATGAATGAGGAGGCAGGACAGTAACTCACAAGTGGCAGAGCCACAAGTGAGCCATGACAGTCCTGCTCCCTCACAAATGGGGAGAACTTGTAGATTTTGAGTAAGGCCATTGTGTATTTGATTTATACAACATCAGTTTATAAGTTACACCATTTTAATCAACTATTTGTGTAGAGTTCATTGTTGCTCTTTGAATTCAGCAGCTAGCTTCAGAGCAGGACAAGGCAACTGTGATGTCATCAGCACTGTGAAAGCTGCACTCTGATTGGTCCTTAGGTTAAAGATAGTCATTGTGACATATCTAACCTCCAGAAAAATGTTTATTTGGAAGTAAGACAGAGGTTGTATAAATGGCATATTTTGATTCAGGCCATTCTTGTATCCCACATTTGTTTATTTGTTTATGTCTTTGGTAACCGGGTAAGTGAGCTGATCCGAAGGACCGTCTTCAGTCACAAACCGGGCCACAAGATGGCAATAACATGAGTCATCAGCAGTACAATACAGGATAAGCCCACCTCAACAGGAGGTAAAGGAACAATATGTACCATATTAGCTGGAGTACAAACAACAATATCAAGTAGTACAAAAGAGCAGTAGTTCCATGTTTTTCCAGTATTGGCAATGGTATAAACAACAATCACTGGCTACATGTTAAATTGCGCGTGGTATTTCACGTTAACATACGACAAACAAGCTTCATAGACTACTAGGGGCCAATACAGGACCAGAGAACAAAATGCACAGATGTGCATGAAGATACTAGGGAGTTTTAGGACAAAGGACGAGAAAGGCAGGGGTAGGGAGATAGGGCAAGCAGCAGGACACTAGCTGCAGGACCCACGTGCTGGAAGTGATGCTCTGCCACACATGCGCGTAGTGGGCAAACCTTCCCCCCAACGGCTCCTCGCACTGGGGCTAAGGAGGGGGTGGGGGAGTCAAGAGGTGGCAGGATGGGCAGGGGGAGGTCCCCATGAACGTCTCTGGTTCCTGGAGGCAGGCGGGGTGAGAGCACCCGTGGTCTTACGCTTGTCTTGACGCCGTGACTGGGCTTGCTTTCTCTGCCTCCAGATCCTTTCCCGAAAGGGCTGCTGCTGTTGGGTGCCTGATCGTTATATGGTCTTACGGACTTCAGGGCTTGGCCCGTGGTCCTGAAGGTCCATAATAATGTCTTCTGGTGTTGCCACCAAAAGCTTGCAGACCCTGAAGGGCACCATGGATCGCTGTCGGGACCTCTTTGCGAGGCCAGAGGATGCAATGCCGCCACATGCCGCCCGAAGGAGATGAGTGCTCGCCAAAGGTGCGGGCCACAAGTTGAGCGAAGTCATAAGTGGCTGGCAACGCATGCCTGCAAGAAATTTTGGACAGGGGGATGTCCTTGGTGAGCTCCTCCTTGAGGTGCGAAGGGTCCATGGATTGGACACGGGCCTCGAGCCTGGCCAGGGTGGCTTTTTGGTGCAACACCATGTGGGCTACTTAATTAAGGGACTGTAATGCACACGTAGCAGAGGAATAAACTTTCTTTCCATACTGGTCCATCTGACTTGACTCCTTATCCGGAAAAGTGCTCATGTGCTTGGGAACTGAAGAGTGGTCATGAGCAGCAGAGATTACTACAGAGTCAGCCTTCGGGTGCACACTGAGAAAGGGGGCATCCTTGGGTGTCCAGTAGGTCCTGTCCGCCTGCTTGGGGACAGCGAGGATTGAATGGGGCAGCTGCCAGACCATCATGGTGAGGTCTTCGTGAGGCCCAATCCACGGAGGAACAGGAACCGGGGACAGAGACTCCAACTCAAGGTGCTGGGCGAGTCTCTGCCACATGGGATCCTGCTCCTCAGACTCCCAATTATTGTGCTGTTGAATGGACCTCAACAGGTCTGAAAAGGAAGGATCCTCTGGGGGAGACTTGGGAGAATCCTTACCCTTAGGAACCTGGGGCTTTACATCCGATGGCTTCTCCGATGAGTCATCCCCCCAGAGTCCAGATTGTCTCCAGAACCAAGATCCGGAAAAATAATTTCCTGAGGGGTAGTCCCCGTGATGTGAACTGTGTATGGTAGCGAGCTCAACAGGGATAAGGACATGAGAGGAGAGTGAGGGACTGGGAGTCTGCTCTCAGGGTCCGTGACCAACTCTTATCGCGCCTCCTTCCACCAAGACTGGATAAGGGTCTTGAAGACCGGTTGGGTCACAGGGGAGAAGGAAGTGGAGGTGGGGGAGAGGGAGGAGGAGGAGGAGGCGGATTGCATGGGGTGGATGGTAGTGGTACCCATGATATCCCGAATATGAATATCCCAGTACAGAGAGTAGCCCAGGAAGTAGTGTCCCGCACTGCTCCAATCAGGAGGAGGACCTGCCAGGGGGTGGTCCATAGGATACCCCAAGGAGTAATGTGGAATGGACTGGGGTCTACAGTAAAGTTCCGTCAGGGGACCTGATGATGGGGGAACCCACATAGGGCCTGCTGTGGTGTATATAGGCGGCAGGTCCGGCATAGGGGCAGCTGTCGCTGGGGCCACAGTTGTCGGAACTGGCGCCGGAACCTGGGAAAGGGGTACTGACGAAGGAATCTGGTCTGTGGAGGGAGCTGGCGGCAGAGGCAGACGAGAAGGTTCTGGCATGGAGACAGATGTTGGAGGGTCCAGCGTGAGGAAAGGTTTTGCCGACTCTGACGGAGGAAGAGTGTTCAACGTAGGGATCAAAGCCGGAGACGCCTCTGGTGCAGAGCCAGACGGCTGAGGAGGGACCTCCATCCCTGAGACCCCGGAGGGTGAGCGGGGGTTCAATCCTGAGGTGTGTTCCACATCCAGGGGACCTGTGCAGTCTTCACCTGTAGTAGCTGCCGCTGAAGGGAGGGCTACCAGTGGGGCATAAGGGCAGTCTCCCCCAGGCTTGTCCTGACATCGGGGGGGTGGGGGGCTGATGGAGGTCCCCGATGGGAGAGCCGCGTCTGCACGGTCGCCGGTTGTCTTACCAGATGGTAGAGCTGGGTGGGAGGGGGAAGATCGCCCTGCCAACTTATCGACTGTGGCCAGGCAGGTCCCCGCTGAATGGGGAGCCGACTTATTGGCGGCCGAGCAGTCCCTAGAGGAGCCGGGGACCAACTTAACAGCAGAAACGGTGTGGCTGTCGGAGGAGCCAGTGGCTGACTTACCTGTTAAGGTGGAGGGTTGAACCTTCATGTTTCTACCAGAATCCCCAGTCCCGGCCTGGGCCTTAGCTGGAGGTGGCGGGGGAGATGCCTTACTGGTGGAGGGCCTGCTGGACTCGGCCCAATAACTCTCCGAGAGCGCTCCCGCTACTTGTGCTTCTCTTTTTCGTGCTTCAATGGAGAAGGAAGAGAAGAAGAAGAAGAAGATTCCCTGATGTGCTCCATTTGCTTTTCGAGTGACGCCAACCGGGACTTAAGTAGATGGGCCTCCAGAGCCTGCTACCTCCTCTTGCGGGTGGGCCTGGTTGAAGGGCTGGCATTCTGGGCAAGTTGCGGTTGGATGGTCCGGGCCTAGACAGATGACACTCTTGAGGTGGCTGTCCTGGTGGGGAATCTGGGTGCTACAGGTTTGACACATTTTCTTCTGGGGAGAAGACACAGAATTGAAAGACACCGAAAACAGAGAAAAAAGGTAGTACTAACTACCGACAAATACTCTTTAACGGCGACCGTTATGTAAGTCTACTACGAGGTAATGACACGAGGCGATGGCAGGAAACAACTGGAGGGCAGGCATGGGGACCGCCCACTATATAGGGTCATGCTGACATCAGTCACGTGACGTCGGGTGGGCAGTCCCCCATCAGGTATTGCTGGAAAAGTCTGCCGTGCGGTCCAGATGTCAGATGGCGCTAGTTCTACATGTTATGACCTACTGAAGGAATCCACTCGAAGTAAGATCTCTATTTACCACCACTCTCTGCCACCTATCCTCTAACCAATTTCTTACCCAGTTTACCACCTTTAGACCCACTCCTGAGCTACCCAGCTTGCTTACTAGCCTCCTAAGTGGAACAGTGTCAAAGGCTTTACTGAAATCTAGGCAAGCCATATCCACCGTTCTACCCTGATCTAATTCCTTGGTCATCCAGTCAAAGAAATCAGAATAATTTTCCATGGCCCCACTCCCATGAATCCATGGTGCCTTGGGTCTTGTAACCTGTTGGATTCAAGATATTCCACAACCCTTTCCTTCAGCAGTGACTCTATTAACCATCACCGATGTAAGGCTGACTAGACTACAACTGCCAGCCTCCTTCTTGCCACCACTTCTGTGAAGTGGGACTACATCTGCCCTCTTCCAGTCCTCTGGAACCACACCTGTTTCCAATTAGCTGTTTATCAGGCATGCCTGAGGTACAGCCAGTACCTCCCTGAGCTCCCTCAATGCCCTTGTATGCACCCCATCTGGTCCCGTTGTTTTGTCCACTTACAGGTCAGCAAGTCCCTTCAGGACTCTCTCCTATGTAAATGAACTAGTGTCCATCTCCCTCCCTCCTATGCTCCTGTTACTTTTTTGTGGCCCCTCCCTTTCCCCTTCCTCTGTGAACACTGAACAAAAATATTTGTTCAGGATGTCTGCCTCTTTCTGGTTCCTCCTCTGCACTGTCCCCCCTCTCCCCTTTCTCTTTTTAATCTTATGGTCTTGCCCCTGGTTTTCCACTTACATACTAAAACAAATTCTGGTCAGAGCCAATACAGCTGCAAACTGATGGTACGGATGCAGGCATAAAAAGTGAGAGGCTGCTCCAGACCCAAGGAAAGCTGAGGATTCTACTGATGCATGAATAAGAGCAAATGTGCAGGGCCCTTTGTGCTGTGCACTATGGAAAGACTGTCTGCCTACAGAAGTGCAGGGCCTGGCACATTCACTCTTTACAAATTCACTCTCACATATTCACGTTTGACACAGATTTTCTTTTTTTTTTTTTTTTTAATTTTGTTCCCAAATTTTCAAGACAGTCATTTTATGTCTGCTCTTGTAAACATGACGTGAAGCATTTATAGTATATTGGCCTAAATGTCATTTTGCACCACAAGTGCAAAAAGACGTCTTGTCCAGGATTTAAAAAATGACACCTGTCATGATTATGAGGTGGTGTGGAAAAATTTCTATGTTCAGTCATAACCTGGACATTTTACCATATTTGTCCACCAGATTTTTAGCATAGCCTTTTTATTACGCCACCTCATAAACCCCATAGGTGAACATTTTCAAATCCCCACCAAAATGCAGTTCTGTGCCACTGAACCATCATTCCACACCACAGGTGTGATAACACATTTTGGCCAGTACTTGAAAAATGACAGTCGTTGCGTTCATGAGGAAGTGTGAAAAAATAGTATGCTGAAAATATGGGGTCAAAATACTTACACTTACCAAAGTTTTGTGTAAGCCTAGAAAAATGTCAATGTACACTCATAACTTTGTCATGTTTGCATATTTTGACCCCAGATTTTCAACACAGCCTTCTTATGACCCCACCTCATTAACAATGGTGGTGAAAACTGTCAACAACTGCCTGAAAAGTGATTTCACCAAGTGACCGTGAAATTGCCTTTCGGGCCTGATTTGCACAATTCAACCACCACTGGACATAAAGTGCGGTCCCAAAAAGGCCATGCTGAAAATCTGGGGTAGAAATATGCAAAACTGACAAAGTTATGCCTCAAAGTTAAAAACTCCCATTGAAAAGAACTGAACCACACTTACCTTGGTTTCTAATATTGCAGTCGCCAAATCCAGCAGCAAGATATGTCTTGGACTGAAGAGTGGATCTTCGCCCAGGGACATGCTCAGGTAAGTGAGGGTGTGAGGAGGGTGTTGGTGGTGGGGGGTGACGGCTGAGTGGGAGGTCAGGGTGGAAGGGCTCAGATCAGAGAGACAGTTTTCTTTTTTACAGGTTTAAAGGGATTTTTTTTTATTACAGCTCACATTTTTAAAATTAATAAGAGGACAGCGATCGGAGGGTGGGGGTGCCACTAGACACCAGGGAAACATTAGATATATAGGGAGACCAAGATCGGAGGGCAGGAGGTGCCACTAGACACCGGGGAAACATTAAAGAAATACAGGGACGACGATTAGGGGGAGTGCCACTAGACACCAGGAAAACACAGAAATACTGGGGCAGCAATCTGAGAGCAGGGGGTGCCACTAGACACCAGGAAAACATTATATTTATAGGGGGGTGGTGATCACAGGGTGGGGGGTGGTCACTAGACACCAGGGAAACATTAGATACATAGGCGGACAGAGGGTGAAGGGTGCCACTAGACACCACGGAAACATTAGATACATAGGGGGACAGACAGTGGAGGTTGCCACTAGATACCAGGGATACATTAGATACATAGGGGGACAGACAGTAGAGGCTGCCACTAGACACCAGGGATACATTAGATACATAGGGGGACAGACAGTAGAGGGTGCAACTAGACACCAGGGATACATTAGATATATAGGGGGATGAAGATCAGAGAGTGCCACTAGACACCACAGAAACATACATAAGTACAGGGATGGTGATCGGAGGGTGGGGAGGTATCACTAGATACCAGGGAAACATTACACATATAACAAAGACAGCGATTGGAGGGTGGGGGTGGCACCCAGCACCAAACCCGGAAGTAAACTGGAAGTGAGCGAGAGCAGTTAAACACTGCACTTGGCCGGAGGCACTGTAGTCAATGGAGAGGACTGCATGTGCTTCAACTCCACTGTGGAAGGACACAGTCTAGGTATCCGGTCACGTGCTTCTACAGTCCCCTCTCTATACCGTGTCATAGCAGTACGTCAGCATAGCTCTGCTATGCAGCTGTAACAATGTCCTGTCCCACTTCATCACCACCTAGGCTGTTCTCTCTTCACTTTGTGCCTCTGCGCTCCTTACTGCTCTCCCTGCTTCCCCGATACACCACCCTATCCTCCTCCCTCTGCGTCTTTATACCTTCTGAATGCTACTCATTTAGCCTTTACTATTTCTGCCACCTCTTTCGAGAACCACAGCAGTCTCTTTTTCCTCTTGCGTTTGCTCACCTGCTTGATATAGTGGTTTATTGCTTTTTAGCTCCACCCACTGTTCCTTCTCCCCACCCAGGTCATCCTTCCTGCCAAGTCATCCCTGAGGCATTTATCTATCTTTTTGAAAATCTGTCATCCTTAAGTCCAGAACCTTCGCCCCTTGTGTGGTTCAATTCCGAAGTATTCCTTATACTGAACCACATCATACGGTGATCACCATATCAAGAACCTCTTCCATTTACATGCATAGTAACATTCGTAAGTTGACTCCTTTCGGGAAGCCTCCATAAAGTACAGCACATCTTCCAAGAGACCCAAGACTTGGAACACTAGCTGCTTCGGAACCATGCCAAGAGGTGTAGGAACAGAAGGTCCAGATGCAGGTGGCCTTCCCCTGTTGTCTGGTCAGTGAAGAAGCAACTGCCATGGAGACCTGCTGCTGAGACTGAGGAGATCCAGGTACGCGCCTTGTCCCTCTGGGCCTTGATCATTATGTGACAGGGAGATTCGGCCACTCTTCAGGACCGACCCTTTCTTAAATCTGTTGCAGCAGTTCTTCTGTCTCTTAGCCTAATCTATCCTTTACCATTTCTAGTCCATAAGGTTTGTCACCTATAGACGCCCCCTTCCCTTTCTTGACTATACTATAGTGTCCTCTTTAATTTTCCTTTTCCCTCTCAGGTCCTCGTATAGGGAGGTTACTGTGGTGACCTACAAGCTGATATAAAACAGGCTGCATTCCTCACTGTTGGATTTAGTATGCAATAGCACTGTCATAAAATACCTTGATGTATAAGCCTTATGTGTATAAAAACCTGTCAATGTTGAAGATACCACGGCACTAGGTGTTTTTCATAAAGGTAAAATGTTACTAGAGGACTGTATTATAAAAATTAAGTTACCGGGGTAGAGATAACAGAAAACACCCATTGTATTATTTAAATGCATATAAATTACAGATTGTTTGAGAGGCCCTTTGGCACATCCATTCCTGCTGTAAGCTGAAGCAGCCTACAATTTCATGGTGAATTGCATATACATCCCAAGATGCTTTGCATTATGGGGTATGTGCGATTTTCTATTTCTTTGAAACTTGGCTTTATTGACAATGCCCTTTGGGGTAACCCTTGCTTTAGTGCTTCTGCACTGAGATTATTTGTCTAACTTGTTTTTTTTGGGGTCTCCTCATCACCCACACACACACGACCAACATAAGGGATAGTTCATTTCCACAGCAGGGATAGATCAGTGGGTCAGTAGATGCTGACAGAGCAGAGGAAGGACATGCATAGTCTGTTGCTGCAAACTGATGTACTGAATAAGGGATAACCCATTGCTTAAGGTTATCCCCTGTGTTTTTAAATAAATATCACACAGAGATTGTGTGTTGAACATGAAGTTCTGTGACTGGTCCATCTGTTATCCCACAACCCCTCCACACACTACTTTGTGGATCAAGGGGATGAGAGGGAAGGCATGCACGAGGCCTGTGATCTGGGGCCTCATGACAACATCCCCAAACAGTGTCACAGATTGTGGGGGCGGGTACAAAACAGTCTCAGTTTGGTGTTCTCCCAGAAGGTAAACAGATTCATCACAGGTGTGTCCTACAGGAAGAACAGGTGGTTCACCACCTCCTGATGCAGGAACCACGCATGCCACGTCTGTCCCACCCGGTCGAGGGCATCTGGCAGTTGACTGTGAACTCCCACAACATGGATCGCAAGGAGATCTGCACCCAGGCTGTGCACTATTTGCCCAGGTGAGGGGAGTTTCCCGACACAGGGGAAAGACATGACTTCCGACCTGCCTGTTCAGATACAACATGGTTGTAGTGTTGTCTGTCTGGACCTGTATGACCTGACCCCTGACTAGAGGAGTGAATTCTGTCAAAGCCAGACATACTCCACGGAGCTCTAGCAGGTTGATGTGGTGATGGAACTCCCAGGGTGATCTAAACCTGTGGGCCGTGTGGTCTCCTAGTATGCTTCTCACCCCACCAGAGATGCATCTATCATGAGCATGACGGTCTGTTCTGTGCAAACAAATAGGATTCCTTTCCCCAGATGTTGTGGGTCAAGCCACCAAATCAGCTGGGTCACAACAACTGGCTGGTCCAGGTGACCTAGGCGCTGGGATGATTGGTGGACCAGCTCCCACTGCAGATGGTGCATTTGCCAGTGGGTCCAGTTAACCACGCTGATGGAGGATGCCATGTACAACAGCAGTCTCATGTAATCCTGGGCAGGGCGCGAGAGCTCAACCTGAAATTATAAGGCAGAGGAGATAAGATCCTGAGCCTAGTCTGTGGGGAGATGGAGCTTGCTGTGCAGGGATTCTAGTTCTGCCCCGACAAACTTGATCACCTGCGAGGGGACCAGTTTGAAATTGTCCAGGCTGCCCAAGAGGCCCAAATTTCTGCAGGTCTGGAAGGTCAGATCTCTGGACTACTTGGCGGCCTCCTTGGATGACCTGGCTATCAGCCAATCATCCAGGTAGGGATGCACCTGGACACCCTTGCACCTCAGGAAAGCTGCCACCACTGACATACATTTGGTGAAGACCTAGACACAGACAAAGAGACCTAAGGGCATGACCCAGAACTGGTACTGAACTCCCTCTGTGCAGAACCGAAGGTACCACCAGTGGGACAGAAAGACTAGGATGTAGAAGACCGCGTCCTGGAGATCCAGGGATCAGAACCACATGCCCTGCTCAACGGATGGTATACTCTGGTTCAAAGCGAGTATCTGGAACTTGAGTTTCCACATGAACTGATTCAGACTATGCAGATCCAGTATGGCATGCCACTCTCCATCCGTTTCAGGACCAGAAAGTACCTGAAGATGTACCCCTGGCTTGCCAAGGTGTGTGGGACATGGGCTATGGCTCCTCTGGCAAGGAGCTGAGCTATGACCTCCCTTAGGGTGGACAGCGTGTCCTGTGACACCCTGGACTCCCGAGAAGCATGGAGTCAGTAAGGACGGAGAGCCTCAAAATCCAGAGGCAACCCTCTCCCTACCACTTCTAATACCCACAAGTCTGAAATAACTGCAGACTTTTGTGGCCACAAGTGGCGCATCTGACCCCCATTAGGAGCTGCGTCAGGGACTGGACAGGCGGGAGGATGACACCCCCTGGCCAGTCACTGGGCAGCTTTGGAGGGGGCACTAGCTACTGGGGCCAGAGAGGTACCACTTACCCCTGCCCACACCTCTTTTCGGCCATTGGCCACTGAACCTAGACTTAAGGCGCAAGTGCTGATACTGTCCCTACTGAAGCTGCTGCTGAGATGACTGTGGCTGAAAGGATCTGTACTGGAAGGTCTTTTTCTTAGGTTTCTGTGCTTTCAGATCCTTCTGGGATGATGTCACAGAATCAAGAGCGGTACGGAACTTACCAATCCCAGTGAGATGCCCCTCCACCCCAGGGCCAAAAAAGCTGGTGCCCAGGAAAGGGACATCAGCCCACTTCTGTTGGTTATCTGGTGAGAAGAAGGTGGAAAGCCACAGGTTGGCCCTGTGACACATCGTGATGAATGCTGCCATGGCACGGGCACAGGAGTCACCCATATACAGAGCTGTCTGCAGCGGATGCTTAGCCAGCGACTGACCCTTATCTCTGACCAACTTCTCTGGTAGCTGACAATCAGCAGGAAGGTGAGTGAGGACATCATCCACTTCTCCCAATAGGAGGTGGCCAAAGCTGGCTATCACCACAGCGTAGCTTGTCTGACAGAGATGCAAGGATGCAGCAGCATATGCTTTTTACTCCTACATGGTCAATCTTTTTGACTCTTGGTCCAGAGGCTTGTCCATGTCCTCTAGTCCAAAACCAGCCCTTTGGCCGAAGGGTGAATAGAGAACCCCAAAAGGGACCAGGTAAGGTTCACATACTTGCAGACCACATGGGTGGAGGGTGCCGGGCAGGAAGCTGGACACTGCCAAAGCCCCAAGACTGGTCCCAAAATAGCCCCAGCCACGGGAAAGGCAACCCCTGAAGATTCTTCCTTGTCCAAGATGTCAGTGAGCACATGCATGGACTTGACAAGAAGCACAGTAAAGCCCCAAATGACAACAGCCAAGGTCGTAGTCAAGTCCTCAACCATGCTGCAGTCAAACATGTAAGTCCACAAAGAAAGCACTGATGACCCATCGGAGTCATCCAAGGACTCCTCCAAAATAGCCCTTGACCATTTACCATCATGAACTACCCTGCTGTCTTCTGACTGGGTGATCTCCACTAATAACCGACCAGGCAAGCGGGCAGCAGCATGGGAGTCCTTTATAGGGGTACCCACCACAAACTGCAGTGGTGGGGGCTCCACACTTAGTGGTGGAGAACCAGATGCTGGATGACATCTGCGTGGAGTGGACTGGCATGGGCACCACTGGTGGATGCCAAGAGATCAACGGTCCAGCAGGTAGAACCCTACCCCACCCCACAACAGTCAACTGCTGCCAGAGGAGCTCCTCAAAACACTGATGCATCTTGCACCAGTGCCTCCTCTCCCTCAAGAAGGGTTTATGGTGGCACCTCCCAGTTGAGTGAGATCAAGCACCTCAATCTGGACTGTCGACCTGGGAGCCAACAGAGAGATAGGTCCTGCAGAGAGTCATTGCAGACCACATGCCTCACTACATGTAAGAACAGAGGTTTCAGAGGCATTAAGACTGTCTGAGATTGGTCCCACGGTGACCAAGCTGGGGACACTGACTGGGCCACATCCTCTTGAGTAAGGACTGGGAGCACCAGAGTCTGAGAGATTGACTTTTTGTTGAGCTTCTCCAACAACCAGTCAAAAGGCTTGAAGATTACCTCGACAGCCTGTGTCAAGGGCAACAAGCCTGAAGGGATACTGAAGAGCTCTTGCTCTGCCCCTTGTCGGGAGCTCAACAAGAATCGAGCGGTGTGGGGAGTCAAGGGACCAGGAGGAAGGTGTTCACCCCCAATCCCATGACCTGTGCAAGCAGCATTTGTGTTTCTTCCACTGCTGGGATGAGTTCTCCCTGAAGGTCTTGAGGATCTGACACATTTCCCAAAAATCTTCAGAAGAATACCCTCCAATCTGGCCCCAACTGGCAGCAGCACAAAGACCGACCTGGAACTCACCGTGGCTGCAGCCACTTCCTCCTCAAGGGCTGCAAGCTGCAAAGCCAAACCACCAGTCGTGGAGGTCTTCTTGCAGTCCTTAGGTTCGTCCTGCTCCAAGGACCTTGCCTTCCAGTCCTCGATCAAATTTAGAAGAATCGTCTGGCAAAGGCCGCAACCTTCCTCATCCTGCTGCATGCTTAAGCAATACAGACACGAGACCTGGGAGTCAAAGATCAACATTTTCTGCTGGCATGGCACACAAAATTTGAATCCAGGTCAGTTCCAATCCTCCACCATCAACTGTTATTGAGAAGACAGAGACAAGGATATCGAAGAAATTACTTAATTCAGTCAAAGAATTCATCTTGAAAAAGTGCCTGAATATGGATTCCCTCAAACGCTGCAGAGCTGCGAAGGAGGAGACCTGTCCCTTCCAGTGGAAAGAAAGATCTGACATCATGGGGTGGAACCAGGGGATATACCACCTAAGTGGTGGGAGGAGCTCAGCTTGAAGACATCCAACAGATCAGCCTGTTCCAAGAAACTGCCAAAGTGTGTACAGTGAGCTGCATCCAGGCTCACAGAAGAATCATTTACTTGCCAAAGCAGAAATATGAAACAAAAACTGATCAGGAACAAGGCATGCAAGGACACAGATTAGTTATCGTAAAGTATTTACCTTTTTTAACTGGTTTACTTGTGCAAGCTCTGCTCGGAGTTGAGAAATCGTCTCTGCCTCCTTTTGTAGATTGTTCTGTAACGCGCATCTCCATTCCTTTTCGATTTTTAAATCAGTTTCTAGTTGCAGCCTAAGAAATCCAAGATAAAATTAAAGATGAACATTGCCCTCTTGGTGAAAGATCATAGATACATAAATAAAGTTGAGGTCATTAAGCCTTTCATGTTGATGCTGAAGCTGTCAAACACATTTCAGGCTTCTTTGGTCCCACAAATTCAGAGACCCAACTCTGCATTCAAGATCATTCAATTCAAAAATAAAAAAACTACAAGTGTGTACAATTATGTTGAAAATGCCTTAATGTAATGCTGGGCAGTTGGAACAGGCGAGGACAGATATGCTGTAACTGCCTTAATGTAACTCTGAGTTGATGAAACAGGTATGTACGGATATGCTGTACCTGCCCAAACATAGTGCTGAGCTGATGAAACTGGTGTGTACAGATATGCTGCAACTGCCTTAGTTAGCACTTAATTGATGAAACAGGTGTGTATGGATATGCTGGAACTGCCTCAACGTAGTGCTGAGTTGTTGAAACAGGTGTGTACGGATTCGCTGGAACTGCCTAACGTAGTGCTGAGCTGTTGAAAGAGGTGTATGGATATGCTGGAACTGCCTTAACATAGTGCTGAGCTGATGAAACAGGTGTATACAGATAAGCTGAAACCGCCTTAATATAGCGCTGAATTAATGAAACAGATGTGTATGGATATGCTTGAACTGCCTTAACGAAGCACTGAGTTGATGAAACAGGTGTGAATGGATATGCTGGAACTGCTCTAACATAGTGCTGGGCTGATGAAACCGGTTTGTATGAATATGCAGGAACTGCCTAAGCACAGCACTGAGCTAATAAAACAGGTGTGTACAGTTATGCTGGAACTGCCTTAACATAGCACTGAGCTGATGAAACAGCTGTGTATGGATATACTGGAACCATCTTAACGTAGCACTGAGCTGATGAAACAGGTGTGTACGGATATACTGAAACTGTCTTGATGTAGCACTGAGCTGATGAAAGAGGTGTATACAGATATGCTGGAACTTCCTTATCGTTGCACTGAGTTGATGAAACAGGTGTGTACGGTTATGCTAGAACTGCCGTAACGTAGCACTGAGTTAATGAAACAGGTGTGTATGGTTATGCTGGAAAGTTTAGTTACCCGAGAACTTACAGTAACAGTAGATCTTCGAGAGGAGTTCTTGCAGAAGGCAACACCAGTAGGACTAAGCCGTCAGGTGCTAGGACCACATGGAAAACTTCTAGCTAGCAGTCTACAGCGGGGGAATGCCCACGATGTCAGCATGCTGACATCTGCCTATGGTATAAAACGGGCGGTCCCCCAGCATGTCCAGAGAAAGGAGAACCGAGATGAGGAAAGCGTATTAGCCGAGAAGAAAAAGCAGCAATCGGAGTAGGAGGGAGGGAAAGCAGCACCTGCTTCAAGAGCTCCTCTCAAAGATCTACTGTTATGGTTAAGTTCTTATGTAACGTACCATCTTACTTCGAAGGGGCTCTTGCAGCAGGCAACATCGGTAGGACCGAGTCCCAAGCAGTATTGGAACTGACCTGGTCAGCAGGGAGGAGGAAGAAAACACACACTGGGTATTTAGGAAAGAAGGCCCTGAAGGACTGCAAGTCCAAAGCTGGCCCTACGCTTAGAGGCAATGTCCAAACTGTAATGCCTGACAAAAGTATGGACAGAACTCCAAGTGGCGGCTGCATAAATGTCTGCAGTGGACATATTCCTGAAAAGGGCAACTGAGGCAGCCATGCCTCTGGTAGAATGGCCTTTAACCCGTCCCGGTAAAGGCTTGTCGTACTTGCGATAGCAGTAAACAATACAATCCACTTAGACAAACACTGTTTGGAAACAGGAGTCACACCTCTTCTAGGGCAAACAAAACAGCCAGTTCTGGTCTCCAGTCCAGAGAGGCAGACCCTGGAATGGTGGAAGAACCCCCTCCAGTCTCCTCATGGGGGTTCCTTTCAAGGCAGAATCCCCGCAACATCTTCTTACGCTGGATGCCTCGGGCCTGGGCTGTCCGTTTGGCCTGTCATCAGACTCTGGGATTTGGTTGGAGTGTGAACAACATCACCACATCAGTGTTCTGGAGATGTGGGCAGTCATTTATGCTATGCAGGCCTTCCAGACTCGCCTTCCTCCAGGCCCTCTCTTGATACAGACAGACAACATGTCTGTAGTCTACTATATCAACAAGCAAGGAGGGACTCATTCTTACCCTCTTTGCAGAGGGACCATGAGAGTCTGGTGCTGGACCATACGGCACTACCTGAAACTTCACATTCCAGTTGTCCAAAACCTCCTGGCCGACAGCCTAAGCAGGTCCAGGTCGAAGGCTCATAAATGGGAGCTTCTGTCCTCCATGGTTGGGGACCTTTTCAGCAAGTGGGGCAGTCCAGAGCTGGACCTTTTTGCATCCCCACTCAACACAAAACTACCCGATTTCTGCTCACTCGATTCAGGGCCTGGTGTTTTCTGGCACGGCGCATTGTCCCTCTCTTGGACAGGGAGGTTTCTGTACACCTTCCCTCCCTGCCCACTTCTGCAGAGGGTTCTCCTCAAGCTACAGTCAGAGGGGACGGAGATGATCCTCATAACTCCCTACTGGCCACATCAGTTCACTACTGCAACAACTTGCAGTGGAGTCTCCACTCTTCTTGCCCTTGTGCTCCGACTTGCTCTCCCAGGAGCAGGGCACTCTGGTCCATCCAGACCTCAAGTCGCCGGATCTTCATGTGTGGTTCCTACAGACTTGGCTGTTGCCCGCTTCAAAGTTTCCTCCCGGGTGGCAGATGTCTTAGTGGCTGCCAGGTAGCCTTCCACCAGAGCCACTTATGCCTTGAAGTGGAAGCGCTTTTCCATTTGGGCCACTGCTCGGCACTTGGATCCTTCACCTGTCTGGTGAGTTTCATTCTTGAGTACCTCCTTCCTCTTGGACTCAGGTCTGGGTTACTCCTCGCGTAAGGTGCACCTTTCCACCATCTCTGCATACCATGCCCCTATTGAGTGCAAAGCTGTTGCCCAGCTGGATCTGTCCTGCACTTTCTTGCAGGGTATGTTACATCTGAAACCTCCCATTAGGGACCCTGTTCTGCCATGGGACCTATTATTTATTTTGGAAAAACTTACTTTACCTCCTTTTGAACCAGTCGCAAGCTGCAAGCTACGCTTTCTTTCATGGAAATCATTATTTTTAGTTGCCAGTACTTCTGCTTGGAGGATTGCTGAGCTACAGGCTCTGATGTGTAAAGAGCCTTATTTAGTTTTTCACAGACAGAATGTCTTTGTGAATCAGTCCTACGTTTCTGCCTAAGGTGGTGTCTGAATTTACGGTGAATCAATCCACCCACCTGCCTATTTATTCTCCTAAATATTCTAATCAAGGGGAGGCCTTACTTCATACTCTGGATGTCCACTGGGTGCTCAGGTACTATCTGGACCGCACTCGCTGTCAGAAAGTCTGATCAATTGTTTGATCTAGGTCATCTGTATGCTGGTCCCACTGGACTCAAAGAGTCCACTGTGGCACTCTCATGTGCAGGCAGGCTAGAGGAACCGAGGCTATAGCCGCCGCCATGTGTCCTAGGAGCCGCAGGAAAGACCTGGCTGGAACCTGATGGGAGGAGGAAAACAGCTGGACCTGTGCCATCTAATGTTCTGCTCTGTCTGTAGCAGGAAGGCTTTGCCCTGCGATGAATCTAGGACCGCTCCTATGTGCTGTAGGTGCTGGTTCTCCTGGAGACAAGACTTGGGAAGGTTTAGAGTAACCCTCAGAGTCTAGAACAACCGAAAGGTGGTATCCAGGATCTGAATCAACTGAGTCCTGGAGGGGGCTGTCAACAGTCAATCATCCAAGTAAAGGAAGACAGAATGTCCTTGTCTCCTCAGGGGCCCCAGTCACCACTTGGTAAAAACTTAGGGAACTGAGGAAAGGCCAAAGGGAAGGGCCCAAAACTGGAAATGGTCCCCCCTGAAAACAAAAGCGGAGGAACCGATGGTGGGGCCGGAAAACCAGGATATGGAGACATGTATCCTGCATGTCCAGTGAACAGAGCCAGTCCCCCTGGTGAAGGAGGGGCAGTAACCCTTGGAGTGTGACCATACTGAAATGTTTGTATTCTATGTAAAGGTTCAGGCAGCTGAGATCGAGAATAGGTCTCAAGTCCACTGTCTTCTTGGGGACTAGAAAGAAATAAGAGTAGAACCTCTTCCGTCTTTGTGCCGGGGGGATGGGCTCTATGGCCTTTTTGTGCAGTAGCGCTGGAATCTCATCCTTGATGAGAGTGACATGGGCCTGACAGTAATGGGAATGCAAGGGAGTGCTGTCTGGAGGGACCTCTAGAAATTCCAGGGTGTGCCTACTTTCCACAATCTGAAGTTCCCATTGGTCTGAAGCTACAGTGTGTCACCTGTCAAGGTACAGGGAAAAGCAACCTGCCACCACCTCCCCCAAGGCCTCTGCCAGGGGAGGGGGCAGGCAAGGCGGTAATATCAGGGGTGGGCAGAGTGGCTGGGGATGCTCTGGAGGCCCTAGGGGCGGAAGCTCCAGCCCACTGGGTGGAAGCCTTGTGCTTGAAGTCACCTCTGGGCTGCTGGACCTTGGACTGCAGCCTAGGAGTCCTAGGAGTCCGGTGAAAGGACTGCCGTTGGTTGGACCTGGGTTGAGAACGGTACATGGACTGTACTGATCTCAAGGCTTTGCCAGATTCTTGAAGGTGAGAAATAATGTCATGGGCATCCCCCCCAAAAAGGACAGAGCCCCGAAAGGGAGCAACCAGAATTTTCGCCTGCACATCGGGTGCAAAACCCGATACCCTGAGCCAGGAGTGACGGCAGATGCAGACTCCTGTCGCTGCTACTCATCTGCCTGCATCCACCATGTCATAAGCAGCTCTAAGAACACGGTTGCCCATGTCTGAGCCCGACTGTAGGAGCTGGACAAGCTGGGTCTTTGTGGGGTCCTCGGGAAGGGCCTGAACGAGGTCTAAGGCCTTGTTCCATAAGGTGTTTTGATACTGCACCATATGAGCCAGGTAATTCTGAGTCCGAATAGCAAGAGTGGCCACAGCATAGGCCTGCTTGCCTAATTGGTCGACTTGGTGAAATTCCTTATCAGAAGGGTGAGTGCTGAGGTGCCTAGGTTTCTTGGTGCAGTCATATGTTACATTCATGACCACTGAGTCCACCTTCGGTTGCTCTCCCAAGCAGGGTTTGCCGATAGGAGCAAGATAAAGGCGGTCAGCCTTCTTAGCCAAGGCCGGAGTGGAGGAGGAATGGGTCCAGGTGGCCTTGGTGACATCCTCGTTTGACTTGATAAGGGGTGGCACCACTAATGGGAGAGTCTAATTTCTACGAAGACAGACTGCCAGACGGCAGTGTTCGGGGTCTAGTTCTTCAGTCTCCCACCCCATGAGGGAATGAATATGCCTCATGACATCCTAAAAGGTAGGATCGTCAGGGGGGGACCTAGGAGTTTCTTTGGGGGTTTCAGGCTCGTCAGACGGCCCCCTAATATCTTCAGAGTCCTCAGAAGAGGAATCCCTGCCAGATGGGTCACTTTCTGGGACTGGTTGGAGGGTGACATTCCTCCTTGCGCTTGATCCATACGACCAGGAGAGGGTCCTAGAGATCAGGGGTGGCTAGGACCTGCACAGACAAAGTCCTGAGGAGGAGGGTCCTGAGGAGATGGAGTTGGGGGTCTCCTGGAGGTATCTTTATTTTTCATAAAGGCCCACCAGGCTGAGCAAAGTGCATTACAGTCCACTGGAGGAGGTGGATTATAAGGTGGGTAAGGATACTGAGGAGGCGGCACTGGGTACCCAGGCGTCAAGTAACCTGGCATTGGTCCCTGGAGCCTCAAGTACCCTGGGGTTGGTCCACGAGGTGCTGGGTAACCAGGCATCGGCCAATGACGCGTGGGGTTCCCTAGCATCGGTCCCTGAGGTGTCAGGAATCTGGACAGCGGTTCCTCAGGCGTTGGCTGGGGATTGCCTGAAAGGCCTGCTGGAGTTGGCTGAGGCGTCAATGGCTGGGGCTTTGTCGGGGCTGATACTGGTAAAGCAGGCATTGGCTGGACAGGTGAAGGCTGATGCCGGTCTGGCGAGACAGGTGCCACCAGCCCCGAAGGGGAAGCAGGCATCTGTACAGGGGAGCTAGCTCCCGACAGAGGCAGAGTCATTGCATGTGAGGAGAACGCGACCTGGCTGAGGGCCCACTGGAAGTAAGGGCCAAAGCATCACAGGGGCTGGGAGGCAGGGGATGAAGCCCGATGCCCCCTGGAGCCACCGCACAAGACTGAAATAAGGGCTGGCGGCTGAGAAACTGGCAGCCCCGAAGGGGTAAGGGTTGCCGAAAGAGAAGGGCCCGACCTCTCGCTGGAGAGGTGGCCACCGACCGATGCGGTGACCGAGAGCGGAAAGCTGACTGGGGACAGTCCCTTGGTTTGTCCCAGTGATTGTGCTTCTCAGTGAACTTGTTCTCCTTCTGGGCAGGGGAAGAAGTCGCTGCCCTTGAGGCCAGGGAAGAGGAGGAATTTTTGCCCTAAAGCTCCTTCTCCATCGCGGCTAACTTCTGCTGCAGCAAGAAGCCCTGGAGGGACTTCAGATGACGTCTCCATGTGGCCTGGTTGTGAAGTCCTAGCAGTGCTGGCAGGCCTCGGTATCATGGTCAGGGCCTAAGCAGAGCAAGCAAGAAGAGTGGCCGTCCTTGGAATGAAGCTGTTTGCTGTAAGCACACTTCATGTGCTGGTCGGAAAACTAAGTTGGATCACCGGCCCGGTGGCACTGAGGTTTGAGGTGCTGGACCCCACACCTTATGCCATGCCGGTGACCCGGGGTTGGGAGCGACCTCGGGATGCTGGTGGTGGCATGGGAGGGAGAGGATCGAGAGTCCGATGGACTGCTCTCCCCTTCTGTGAAGGCCGGAGGGCAGCACCGGAGGCTGTGAGACACAGAGGCATGGAGATATGATGTGCGCTTGCATTCACACAGGTATGTTCACGTGAGGGGGGTGTACGGGGAGAAAACAGAAAAAAAAAAACACGAAAAAAGCAATATGGAAAGAAGATTAAGCTGGAGAAGAAGACATGCACAAGAGTAAAGAAACACTGAAAAACAATGCATTTTATAACGAAAAAGAAAGAAAATCACGGGTAAAGCATGAGCAAAATGGTGGTCGACTAAAGCAGGCATCCATGAAGGTCCGATAAGCACGTGTCGATGGCGGGAAAAGAACTGAGGTTGGGCTGGGGGACCACCCCTTTCATACCACAGGCGGACGTCGGCATGCCAACATCAGGGGCAGTCCCCCGCTGTAGACTATTGGCTAGAAGTTTTCCATGTGGTCTTAGCGCCTGACAGCTTAGTGCTACCGTAGTCGCCTGCCGCAAGAGCCCCCTCAAAGTAAGATCTGCCCCAATGTAGCACTAAGTTGATGAAAAAGGTGTGTATGGATATGCTAGAACTGCCTTAATGTAGCGCTGAGCTGATGAAACAGGTGTGTACGGTTATGCTGGAACTGCCCTAACATAGCGCTAAGTTGATGAAGCAGGTGTATGCTGGCACTGCCCTAATATAGCGCGAGTTGATGAGACGGGTGTGTAAGATTATGCTGGAACTTCCCTAACGTAGTGCAGAGTTGATGAAGCAGGTGTGTATGGATATGCTGGAACTGCCTTAACGTAGCGCTGAGTTGATGAAAAGTACAGTTACGTAAGAACTTATCGTAACAGTAGATCTTGGAGAGAAGCTCTTGCAGCAGGTAACACATATAGGACTCACACCACCTGGTGGCAGATCTCGGCAATTCTCTTCTCCAGCAGTACCAACGTGGGACCGCCCACCCGACGTCAGCTCCACCCCCTACATCACCCAGTATAAAGGCAGGAGGTGGTCCCCACGTGCTCCAGTTCTTGTATGCCAATGACAGGCCAAAAACAATTAGCTGTGTATCAAACAACTCCACAAAACAAACAAGGGGGAAACACAAAGCCTGTAACTAAAAGAATGAAAGTTGGATCAGAGCAGAGACTTACTCCTGGGGAAGGAGGAAGGGAGGGAAAATCATACCTGCTGCAAGAGCTTCTCTCGAAGATCTACTGTTACGGTAAGTTCTTACGTAACTGTACTATCTTACTTCGAGAGGAAGCTCTTGCAGCAGGTAACACATAAAGGACTCATTCCCAAGCAGTATAAAACTAAAGTCAACCCTTGGGAAGGGGAAGTAAACATACAGACACGCTCCCCAAGCAGTATAAAGCTTAAGACAACCCTTGGGAGGGGGAAAGGAGAGGCAGACACACATTGGGAGAGAGACCTCTCATGAGATAAGGCCCTGGAGAACTGCAAGGCCAACACCTGCTCGATGCCTGGAAACTATATCCAGGCTGTAGTGCCTGATGAACGTGTGAACAGAGTGTCAAGTGGCGGCAGCACAAATGTCAGTCGCCGACACTCTCTTGAGTGTTGCAAAAGAAGTAGCAACCGCTCTGGTAGAATGCACGCTAACCGCACCCGGAAGGGTTTTCTCACCCTTCTCATAACAGAAGGATATGCAGTTGACCAACCAACACGAAAGCATTTGTTTGGTAACCGGGCATCCTAAGGACCTGTCCGCAAAGGACACAAAAAGCTGATCAGACTGCCTGGCTTCCTTAGTTCTGGACAGGTAACAGCTCAAAGCTCTATGCACATCTAAGGTGTGCAGAAGCGCCTCAACCCTGTTGGAGTGTGCCAGGTAATAAACCGGAAGCTGAACCGACTGATTAAGAGTAAGCTCCGAGACTACCTTACTAAGGAATTTTGGATTGGTGCGGAAATCCACCCTATCCTTATGCAAAATCAGGAAAGGTTCTCTACACATCAAAACACGAAGCTCAGAAATGCGTAGCGAGATGTCTGCTAACAAAAGCAATATCTTCCAGGAGAGGTAATGAAGTTCACACAACTCAAGGCGGTTCAAATGGGGAGTGTAAGCCTTCCAGAACAAACAGTAAATCCCAAGGAGGAACAGGATCCCGAACAGGGGGACGGAGATGAAGGATCCCCTTAAGGAAGGTTTTAACTACCTCCAATTGAGCCACTGTTCTGTCATGGACACAGTGATGATGGACAGAAACAGCGGCCAGGTGTACTTTTATGGAGGAGTAACTGAGACCTGACTCTCAAAGGGATAACAGGTATTGTAAGATAGACTTGACCGGACAGACCAGAGAGTCCAAACTCCTGGCTGTGGCCCATAGACAAAAGCGTTTCCATTTCATGGCATAAGTGGCCCTGGTAGTGGGCTTCCGTGCCTCAACCAAGATTTGAGCTACTTCGTCCGATACTCCAAATCTGAGCTTCGCTAGGTCCTGAGGAGCCAAGCATGCAGGTGGAGTGAGAGTAAGTTGGGATGGATCAAAGCTCCCTGTTGCTGTGAGAGTAGCTGACCCGAAAGTGGACGGGGCATCGGAGGCTCCACTGTCAGACGCCTGAGCAGTGGGACCCAAATCTGTCTGAGCCACAAAGGGGCCATCAGGATCATGATCACCCTCTCTGATTAGGCTCTGAGTAAAATCCGCTGCAAGAGGGGGAATGGAGGAAATGCATAAAGGAACCTCCCTTTCCAGGATAGGAACAATGCATCTTACCACAAAGCTCCAGGCTCGGGACCAAGCGAGCAGAAATTGGGCAGTTCTGTGTTGCACTGAGATGCAAAAAGGTCCAACTCTGGCATCCCCATCTGGCGAACAGGATGTCTGCTACCGACTGTAACAGGGACCACTCGTGAGTTAATGGTTTGGCCCGGCTGAGAGTGTCTGCAGCCATGTTCAGAGAACCTGGAACGTGGACTGACGATAGACTGAGCTGATGCGCCATCACCCAGTCCCACACTCTCATGGCTTCCCGACAAAGGGGGTATGAGTGTGTAGCTCCCTGCTTGTTGATGTAGAACACCACAGAGGTGTTGTCCATCTGAACACGAAGGTGACCAGGCAGTAGGAATGGAGTCAGTGCCTGTAGAGAGTACAGGACACCTCTTAGCTCGAGCACATTGATATGCAGGTTCTCCTCTAACAGAGACCACAGTCCTTGAGCCCTGTGACTCCCCAGATGAGCCCCCCAACCTGTCCCAGATGCATCTGTAGTGAGAGTCTGGGTAGGTGTACCTGGCTGGAAGGGGAGGCCTCTGCAGAGATTCTGAGGGGACCCCAACCAGCAGAGTTCCCGATTAATTGGTTCTGTGATTCGGATGGGCAAACCCAAATCACCCCTCGTTTGGTCTCACTGGACGCGAAGCATCCACTGAATGGTACACATGCGTAGCCTGGCGAAGGGGACCGAAACTATGGTGGCCGCCATGTGTCCCAGAAGCCAAAGGATGGATCTGGCCGGGATGACAGATGCTGAACAAGTTTGGATTGCTAGTGCCCTGAGGCACTCTGCTCTGTCAGAAGGTAGGAAGGCCTTCCCCAAGGAGGTATCCAGTAGGGCTCCTATAAATTGTAGACACTGGGATCGAAGGAACTGTGACTTTTCTGGGTTCACTGCGATCCCCAGGCGCCGACAGAGGAAGAGTGTGTCCAGGATGGTCTCCCAGAGATGAGACCTGGACGAGGCCAGCAGAAGCCAATTGTCTAGATAGGGGAACAGGAAATGTCCGTTTCTGCACAGTGCCGCTGTGATGACGACAAGGCATTTTGTGAAGACCCTGGGGGCAGAGGAAAGGCCGAAAGGAAGGACCTTGAACTGGTAGGACCAACCTTCAAACCTGAATCTCAGGAATCTCCAATGATGTTGGCAGTTGGGAATGTGCAGATATGCATCCTGCATGTCATGGACACCATCCAATCCCCATGGACAAGGAAGGGAAAGGGAGGAGATTCAGAAGCGATACCATGCGGAATCTCAGATAGGAGACCCACCAGTTGAGGTCGCTGAGATCCGGGGATGGGCCTCAGGTCCCCCAACTTCTTGCGAACCAGGAAGACACGGGAGTAAAAACCAGAGTCTACCTCTGCCTCCGGGACACATTGTATGGTGTCCTTGGCCAGGAGAGACTGGCTCTCCTGTCTGACAGGAGCCGTGTGGTCTCTTGGGTAGTGAGATGGGGGCGGTGGTCTGTCCGGGGGTAAAGACTCGAACTCTATGGAGTGCCCGAACTCCACGAGGTCGAGAACCCACTGGTCGGAGGTCACTTCTCTCCAGGCCTGGGCATAAAGAGAAAAATGACCTCCCACCGGCTCTCCTGAGGACAGGTTAGGGAGAGGGGGTCACTCAGATAGTCAGGTTGAAGGAGGGGGAGGGAGGGCGGCAGCAGAAGGTCTAGCCTGACTAGAGGAGGGCGAGACAGCACCTCTGGACCCACCTCTTTGATCAAAGCCTCCCTGCTGCATGCGAGACTGAATACGGGGCTGCTGAGGCTGATGTCCCCCTCTACCATGAAAATGGGGGGCCGGCGAAAACGCTCCCATTTTAGGCAGTACATAGACTGCATGGAACGGACGGCCCTTCCGGAGTCCTGCAGTTTAACAATGACCTTCTCTGTGTCTTCACCGAAGAGCACAGAGCTTCTGAAAGGGGCGTCCAGAAGGGAAGTTTGAATCTCTGGGTCGAACCCTGAGACCCGAAGCCAGGAATGGCACCGAAGACAAATTCCGGTTGCAGCTGCCCTCGCTGAGGTGTCTGCAGAGTCATGCGCTGCTCGGAGGACATGAGTACCCATATCTGAGCCCATCTGCAAAAGCTTTGCAAGCTCTGCCTTTTGAGTGCAGTCAGCCATGCCTTGCAAGATGTCCAGTCCTTGGTCCCAAAGGGCGTTCTGGAACTGGACCATGTGCGCCAAAAACTCGAGGCTACGTATGCTGCAGGTGGCAGACAAGTACACCCTATGCCCTAAAGAATCCAGCTGATTAGACTCCCTGTCTGGCAGCTGGGTACTTAGATGCTTCGGCCTCTGCAAACGATTGTGTGCAGCCGATATAACCATGGAATTAGCTGTGGGATGTTCGGCTAAGTAAGAGTGATCCTTGGGGGGCCCGGTACAAATGACTTGCCTTTTTGGACACCGCGAGGAAGCGTGTGGATACTTCCAAGTGGCAAGGGTGACGTCTTGGAAGGTATCCACTAATGGAGGGATAACCACCGGCTTGGGGTCCTTCTGGTGCAAATACTTTGCCAGATGCAAGCGTTCCGGGTCCAGGGCCTCTATATCCCATCCCATGTTCTCCAGACCTCATGACCTCCATAAAGCTGGAGTAATCGGGTGGAGATTTTGGCTGGTCCTCTGTGTTTCCAGGAAGTGAACCAGGGTCAGAATCCAAGTAGGAAGGCTCTGATTCTCCACAGGCCTCTGGAGGAGAAGAGGAGGAGGAATGTCATCTCCTTTTCCTATGTCTGGGTCTTCTAGGTGAAGGAGAGCAGGAGGAGGAGGAGGAAGGAAATCTGGTCTTCCTGCGCTTAGTTTTGTGCTTCCTGGGGCTAGTGGGGGTTTTATCCTCCTCATTCCCAGAAGGAACAGGGGTGACCTGAACATCTGATCAGGGGTGACAGAAGGAGGCGTAAGAGCAGAAGGAGACACCAAATCCTGCTTAACAGTCTCCCACCAATAGGTGAAAAGTTCTTTAACCTGAGACATGTCCAGCCTTGATGACTCAGGTTTTGGAGGAGACATCGGTCAGCCTTCTCCTGAACCGGCATTAGTTGGATCCGATGTTGGTCTTATCGGCGACGTCGGTGGTACCTCTGTGGTACCGTCATCGGTTTCCGGCACTGGATGGACCGGAGTATGGTCCCTAGGAGAGACGTCGGGGGACCGACAACGGCCGTGGTATGGTGGGCGGCTTATCTGGCACCGGAGGAGGAACAGAAAGACACTTCTCTGGCGTCAGGCCAGAAGCCTCGTCCAATGGACGGCCCTTGATAGGAGAAGGGTGGGGACAGTCGTAGCGCCAAAAGGCTTTTGCCGGCCTATCCAAAGACTTGTGGGGCTTTGTCCGAGAGGCGGTCAGAATCTGTGGATGGATGCTGATTGGACTTATGCTTCGGCAGCAGGGATGAAGCCCTGGAAGAAGAGTGCCCCACTGTCTGCTTGGACTCTTGGGGATCGACCGAGGCTGATTGGGAGGAAGACTTTCCCTTAGCCACTGCGGAGCCAGCGTCGGAGGGCCTTTCTGCCACCACAGAACTGGTGTCCGAGGGCCCTTTAGCTGCTGCGGAACCGTAGTCTGGAGGCCTGATCTTGATAGGCTGAAGAGAAGTCCCTTTGACGCGAGAAGCTAAGGCGGGAGGCTTAAGGGAGGTAAGCTGGGCCTCATGACCGGAGGAGCCTGAGCGACCAGCGGACTGAGAGCTGGAAGACCTGGGTCTGGAGGGAGAGCGGTCCCGGTCCCCGTGGTGGCGCTTCTCCTTTCTATGTTTCTTGGGTGGAGAGGGGGAACGAGATTCCCTCTCGGAGCACGACTTCTGCTGCATTTGGGCCAAACGTTGCTGGGCTAGGTAAGCCTGGAGAGACTTCTGTCTCTGAATCCTGGTCTGGATGTTGAAGGCCTGGCAATGAGTACAGGCGCTGGTGTCATGGTCTGGGCCCAGGCAAAGAGGTAGGCTGAATGTCCATCCTTGGAAGGGATCTGCTTCCCACAAGAGCACTTATTATGGTGTGTGGTCGGTGAAGAGGACATACATCAAAGAATCGCTGAAGCCAGACAAAGAAGTAACAGTTTTAAGCTGAAGAACTGGCTACAGAGCCGAGAGCTGACTAACGCGTTGCCGCAGCAGAAGAACTGGAGCACATGGGGACCGCCTCCTGCCGTTATACTGGGTGACGGTGG
Organism: Neoceratodus forsteri; assembly: GCA_016271365.2. Lineage (NCBI taxonomy): Eukaryota > Metazoa > Chordata > Ceratodontiformes > Ceratodontidae > Neoceratodus > Neoceratodus forsteri. The sequence goes on along the minus strand of CM028135.1, from coordinate 1,100,371,375 downwards.
TGGAGCCGATGTCGGCTGGGCAGTCCCACGTCGGTACTGCTGGAGAAAAGAATTGCTGAGATCTGCCACCAGGTGGTGTCAGTCCTATACGTGTTACCTATCAGGTGTATGTGTATATGTATATGCTGTAACTGTATTAACGTAGTGCTGAACTGATGAAACAGGTGTGTACAGATATGCTGAAACTGCCCTAACTAAGCAGGTGTGTATCGATATGCTGGAACTGCCGTAATGTAGCGTAGAGCTGATGAAACAAGTGTGTACGTATATGCTGTAACTGCCTTAAAGGGACACATTCATGTACAGTGGCAGACGCCGTTTGAAAGCCCATGAAACGTTCTTTTAATTGAGGTATTGGGCATACCTGTAGCTGGAAGCAGTCCAGAGATATAGATGACCGAGTCCGTGCAATATAAATACTACAACAGAGCCATTCTTAGATCTTGTGATGTCAGTGACGATCAAGCAGTGCCTAACTGCACAAGGGCGGGTAGCACCATAGAAGAGCCAGAAAACCAGGATTTGGGTCAGGAAGATGAGCAGGATGGGCACAGGGAAAATCGAAAAGATTCAGAAGTGGAAAAGGACTGCACAAAGGAACCAGGGAACCAGAAAGGGGCCCAAGGAAGCAAGCAGGGGGAGGAGGGGGGCTCAGGTAGTTTCAGGGGAGGAAGATAGCAAGTGTAACATTATATTAACTATGTTTTAATTACTGCTATGCTTATGATGTACGTGTTATGCACAAATGTGTTATCACTATCTTGTTTTGTTTTACTGGTACTGTTGTATGCGACTAAAACAAGTCCTTGTGCAAGCATAATAGTGGATGGATGGATGGACACACCATGTACAATTAGCCATTTCTAATCTCAAGGTTGTTACATAGCTTAAAGAGAGAACAAACTGTTGCTTCCTTAATCATAAACGCAGCGCATGAGAGTACACGTCACACTGCACAATCAGCACATGCCTCAGCTATGGGAAAATACTGAGATATGTCAAACTATGCTGTTCTACGGCAAACAGGCCGAAATTAAGAACAACATGTATCCAAGACTTAGTCATTATGTGGAAACAGCCCCTCAGTAGCTGTACTTTATTAAATATTAACCCTTTGGGTTTACAGCATGTAGATTCTGGTATTTATTTATATTATATACACATAAACACACACACACTGTTAGGGTAACCTAATAATGCCTGTGCTCTTTTAAAGTTACAAAAAAGGTCATTCGGAGATATGTAAACCACAGGGAGCTGTGACAGCACACAGATTATGTGACCCTAAAATCGGCCAAAACAAAGTCAGTCCGTCCCAAGTGGGTCATAAGGAGTTATGACGGCATCTAGATCAGAAGACTTTCTAAAAATACAAAGTAAACTTTCAAATTGCATAATCCATGTATGTATAATGGTCATTCCGTTTTCTATTAGTTGTGGGGAGCTACAAATAATACTAAATGTCCGACCTAAACATATTTCGTGCTATGCAATCAATAAGGGGCAAGCATAAAAAAAGACCTAGCAGTAGTGTCTGCTTGTGATTACCTGTTTCTACATGCTAGTAAATTCCGTTTTAATTACAAAGTGTTATTAAATGTACTAGGATACATGCTGGATTACTTTTGCTCGTTAGTCATACTGGTTTGGTCTCAGTATAATCCTAATGGAGCAATGTCGCCATCTTGTGGTGACAGTTAAAATTGTCAGCTTAATTGCAAATCCAGAAGCAAATGATTGGATACCTTTTAATGGACCAACATAAATGTAACAACAAGAACAAAGTGCTCTAGCTTTCGGACCCACCAGTCCTTCGTCAGAAACATTACATTTTTAAGCTAGGGGAAGCAGTATGACCAAATGGGGATAAACTGTTATAAAGGCAATGACCAAGCAAAACCATAATCACCAGTGTCACAACATATGGACATTAGGTCACACCAACATAGCCAATCAGAGACTGACAAATATCATATAACTTCCTAAAGTTGTTTTGCACACTGTATATATACCCCACTGCCTAAAGCTTTAGGAGAACATGTAATGAGAACATGTAACCAGATTGCGCAGAACGCTGCATCGCTCTTAATAAAATACCTTTTGCCTGCAAGGAAAGTTCTCCGGCCTGTTACTCTTTGATGTCTTTATCCTCCAGGTGCCTGGGCCAAAAATCACATAACCTACTGCTCACCAGCTGGCAATTCATAGGGTTACAGCAAGGGAAAGGATGGGGAAAAACTGGGAAAGAGGAGAACAGCAGCAGTGAGGGGCACCCAGGAAGAAAAAGGGGATAGAGTCTTAATAGTGGGGGACTCTTATAAAAGGTATTACATGGGGGAGAAGGGGAGAGAGAGGGGAGAAAATATGGGTGGAGTGCCTTCCAGGTATGAAGGCGGCCAAAGTTATGCATTGGATCCCCTCGAGGGGGAGGGAAATAGATGAGAAAACTCATCTGATCTTCCATCTAGGCACAAATGACCTTGCAGGGAGCAGTGTGATGGAGGTGCAGGCAAGGTTTATTGCACTGGCTAGGTTCTGCAGCAGCTTGGACTTTAAATCCCTGTCTTTCTCTGAGGTGCTGCCAGTACCAAGGGCCAGCACGGAGGTGAGGCAAAGTATTGAGGAGTTCAATAACTGGCTTGCAGGTTGGTGTGCCCAGAAGGGGGTTGGTGTGATTGAAGATTGGGGTTCAACATGGAGTGACAAGAGCCTCTATGCCCCGGATAGGCTGCACCTAAATGGGGAGGAGGAGAAAGCAGTGCTCAAATGCACACTGGATGATTATGTCGACAGATGCTGCCATTTAAACTAAACCGGGAGGGGCAGGGTAAGCAATGTTGATGTGACAAGAGGCGGGGCAAGCCCTACCCACACAGCCGGAGGGTAAGGGGCAAAATATATAGGACAGAAGGAAAGGGTGGGGTGGAGGGTCATATGTGCAAATGTCAGAAGTCTTGGCAGAAAGATCCCAGATCTAATAACAAAAATGGTGGAGAAGGGCCTTGACATTGTGGGGGTAACGGAAACATGGTGTCACCAGGAACAGGGATGGGAAATGGAGATACCAGGGTACAAATTGTTCAGGAGGGACAGGGTGGAAAAGAGGGGCGGGGGGTTGCACTCTCTGTAAAGGAGAGTATCAGGGCATCAGAATTGCAGTGTAAGTGGGGAGAGGCCGAAGGACTCTGGGTCTTGTTGTCGGTGGGGAAGAGGGAGACAGTGTGTATGGGGGTGATTTACAGGCCCCCGGCACAGCAGGAATCGGTGGATAGAAGCATGGCTGATGAGTTCGTGAGAATGGCAGCGGGGGTGCTGATGGGGACCTGAACCACCGGACATAGACTGAGCACTTTCTCGGCTGCTTCCAACCAGCAGCAGGGAAATATTGGACCCCCAGCGATTGGCGCTCCTAAATCAACTGGTCAGGAAGCCAACCAGGCAGGAGCTACTCTTGATCTAGTCCTGACAAACGGCGATAGGGTAGGAGATGCATCAGTGGGGAACATCTTGGTACGAGTGACCGCAACACGGTCAGGTTTAGAATAAGGAACACTGCAGAGGGTCACTGGTCTAGGTTGAAGGTGCTGGATTTCAAGAGGGCAAACTTCAGGAAAATGGGGGAAATAGTGGAGGGGGCTTTGGAAGGGTCGGAGGATCTGACAGAGGTGGAGACAATGTGGGGGGGATAAAAGAAGCTATTCTAGAGGCTACTGACATCTGTGCCAAGACAGCAAGTAAAAATAAGAGGAGGAGGAAACTTCTGTGGTATACTAGGAAAGTAGCAAATAAGGGAAGGACAAAAAGGAAAGCCTTTAGGAAGTTCAAGAAAACACAAGCGGAAGTGGATTGGGGAAAATACCAGGTGAGCTAGAGAGAAGCCGGGGTAGAGGTAAGGAGGGCAAAGGCACAGACAGAAGAGCGAATAGCTAGAGGAGTCAAAAAGGCGGTTAAGACTTTCTTTCAGTATGTAAGTGAAAAGAAGACTAGGCAGGGGATTCTTCAGTTAAAAGCAAATGAGGGGGAGATGCTTAAAGGGGACAGAGAGAAAGCAGACCTGATAAACTATTTTTGCTCAGTGTTCAATAGGGAGGAAGAAGATGAAGGCAGCAGAGCAGGAAAAGAAATGGCAGGGGAGGGGGAAGTGGAGATGAGGCCTTTTCTCGTGGAGAAAGTTTTGGGGGAACTAGACTGCATGAAGGTGGACAAGGCGATGGGGCCGGATGGGGTGCACCCAAGGGTGTTAAGGGAACTAAAGGAGACATTGGCAGTACCATTGACTGCACTTTATTCAGTCCCTGGAGACTGGGGTGGTGCCAGTGGACTGGAGGCAGGCAAATGTGGTCCTGCTGCATAAGGGAGGAGGGAGGGAGGGAGGAAGTGGGAAGTTACAGGCCCGTGAGCTTGACATCAATGGTAGGCAAGCTCATGGAGAAACTAATAAAAGGCAGGATCACCAGCTACCTGGAGAAAAGTGGCCTGATGAATCCAAGGCAACATGGTTTTACCAGGGGCAGATCCTGTCAAAACAAATTTGATAGTTTTTTGATGGGGTCACCAAGGAACTAGATCAGGGGAGAGCGGCAGATGTAGCTTATTTGGATTTCAGAAAGGTGTTTGACTCTGTGCCCCACAAGAGGCTGCTGTGTAAAATGTCAGGCCTGAGGCTGGGGCAGAGGGTAGTTAAATGGGTGGCTGGGGGACAGGAGGCAGAGGGTCATGATAAATAGGGTGGCATCCGAAGAGGGCAAGGTCACAAGCGGGGGTCCCTCAGGGATCAGTGCTGGGGCCCCTACTATTCAATATATTTGTAGGGGACATAGTGGAGCGCCCTGAGGGAGGTGTGAGTCTGTTTGCGGACGATATAAAAATCTACAGCATGGTGGACACGCAGGAAGGGGTATAAAAAAAATGCAGAGAGATTTGTGGAGGCTTGAGGCATGGCCAAAGAGGTGGCAGCCTGCATTCAATACAGAAAAGTGCAGAATCATGCATCTTGGCTACAGAAATCAGAGTGCAGGGTATTGTATGGGGGGCAGGGATCTGGAGGTAACAGAACAAGAAAGGGACCTAGGCATCACTATATCGGGGGACCTGAAGGTGGAAAGGCAGTGCGGGACGGCAGTGGCTAGGGGGAGTGGAATGCTGGGATGCATCGGAAGGGGGATCACAAGTAGAAATAAGGAGGTCATAGTACCCTTGTACACCCATCTAGTTAGACCTCATTTGGAGTACGGAGTCCAATTCTGGAGGCCATACCTCAAAAAGGATGTGGGGAGGCTGGAGCGGGTTCAGAGGAGAGCGACAAAGATGGTAAAAGGGTTAAGCTGCCTATCCTATGAAGAAAGGTTGAGAGATCTGAACATGTACTCCCTGGAACAGAGGAAGGAGAGGGGGGACATGACTGAGACCTTCAAGCACCTTAAGGGTATAAACAGGGTGCCAGTGGAAAACATCTTCCATATGAAGGGTAATCAGAGGACGAGGGGGCATGGCCTGCAGGAGGGGGGGGGCAGTTCAGGGGTAACATTAGGAAATACTATTTCACAAAGAGAGTGGTGGAAAAGTGGAACAAACTCCCAGAGGCGGTCATTGGAGAAGAAACAGTGGAGGGATTCAAAAGGGCATGGGACAGCCACAGGGGAGTGTTAAGTTTGGGGGGCGAAGGACCAAGCAGATAGTTGGACAAATGAGCAGACTTGGTGGGCCTAGTCAGTCTTTTTCTGCCGTCATACTTCTATGAATCTATGAATCACAAATTTCTAAGAATGACTCTAATATAGTATTTACATTGCACAGACTCAGTTATCTACATCTCTGGACTACTTCCAGCTACAGGTATGCCCAATACCTCCATTAAAAGAACGTTTCATGGGCTTTCAAACTATGTCTGCCACTATACGTGAATGTGTCCCTTTAACACAGTGCTGAACTAATGAAACAGCTATGTACGGATATGCTGGAACTGCCTTAACATAGCACTGAGCTAATGAAACTGTTGTGTACGGATATTAAGGAATTGCTTGAAACAGGTCTGTACTCATCAATTTAATTTCACAAAACCAGAGTCCTGAAATGACAGGCTGCTTCTGAGGAAATGATGAGGTGATGATTAGATGTTTAGTGAAGCACTGGCCACTGATTAACAAGCCAATCACAACCTGAAGTGAGGAAGAAATAAGGTGACCTAACCTGGAATTGAACCCAGGCCCATGGAACTATGCCATTTAGTATACTTGGATGTAACATGCCAGGCAGGCAGTTTAGAAGAAGAAAAGGATGAAGGACCTGTAACAGATGCATGGAGTAAGAAATCTCCAACACTGTTGCTATCGCGACGTATACTAAATGCCCAGGTATCCTGGCCTGGTGTTTTTCAGAGACAGTGACCACACTAAATGTCTATTTTCCCGGATTAAGTGACTACACTAACACTAGATTTCCTGGCCTGGAGCTTTTCAGACACACTGACTGCACTACACCGAGGTTTTCCAACACATGGCTGTAGTTGACTGCCCTCCATATAAACTGGAACAAATGTAAATCCCGTTCAAATGACAACTACTGTTCTGATAAACTTGGTCAGCCTGTCCCCCAAAAAAAAATCAAACAGTGCGTTTAGGCTCTAAAAGGGTTTAACCCATCTCCTAGTTCTAAAACCAGTTCTCCAACCATTATGAGACCTCATTGCCAGTACTGCGTGGGGTTTAAACCGTGATCTCCCAGTTTCCAAACTGGCTCTCTAACCACTACTAGACCACACACCTAGTACCACGTGGGGTTGAAACCCACGATCTCCTGGTTCCAGAATTGGTTCACTAACCACTACGGACCACGCTGCTAGTACTGCGCAAGTTTTAAACCCATGACTTCCTGGTTCCCAAACCGGTTCTCTAACCACTACTAGACCACACTGCTAGTCCTGCGTGGGGTTTAAACCCATGATCTCCTGGTTCCCAAACCGGTTCTCTAACCACTACTAGACCATGCTGCTAGTACAGCATGGGGTTGAAACCCGTGATTTTCAGGTTCCCAAACTGTTTCTCTAACCACTACGAGACCACGCTACCAGTGCTGTGTGGGGTTTAAACTCGTGATCTCCTGGTTCCCAAACTGGTTCTCTAACCTCTACTAGATCACAATGCTAGTAATGCATGAGGTTTAAACCCGTGATCTCTTGGTTGCCAAAACGGTTCTCTAACCACAACTAGACCATGCTGCTAGTGCTCATCCTCAAAGTCTTAGTTAAGATACAGAGGCATAAGCAGGCAGGGGAGGCAGTACCTGGAGAACTGGGTTTAAATCCCACAGCCACCACTTGCATACTGTGTGACTGTGAGCAAATCACAGCCTCCCAGTGCTCCCAGGACACACCGAGAATAAAGCCTCAGCTTTGTGTGCTTTCCCTGACCACAAAACAAAAAAAAAAGTGGGCCTTTCTCTTTGGTATGCACTCTCCAGTCCCTGTTTACATGCATGAAACTGAGTCAAAATTTACGTCATGGGCCACTAGTGTTACCACATGGGTGACCCACATTCGGGAGCCAGCCGGGTAACTGCATGCCAGGTACTGTTTACACAGAGCACTTTGTAAAACAGTTTTCAAAGAAACAGCAACTTCTACTGAAAAATAACTTTTTAAGTAAACAGGAGGAGGCAGCAGAATAAGTTTTGAAAAAAATTTCCTTTTTTCTACTGGGAAAATAAAGTTCATCAAGGCCCCTTTTGTCCAACATCGGCCTCCTCTACAGACACAGGAATTCCCTTACACCAGAAGCCTTCAAGTTGGCAGTACAGAGCTGTGTTACCTCCATTATTGACTATGGACTGATAATTTATGGATCTGCCACTGAAACTGCCCTCCGGCGTATTTTCCCTGCACAAAACAAGGTGTGTCGCCTCATCTCAGGAGCCCACCGTCTCACCCACTCTTGCGACCTCTATGCCCAAACTGGTTGGCTCCAGCTTCAAGCTCGCATCAAATATCAAACTTGGCTGATAGCCAAGAAAATAACCCTAGGCCTCCTACCACCTGGAATCCAAGGTTGTCTCAGCCCCTCTCTTAATACCCACCATACCCATGGCTCTGAATACCAGCTCTTTCTAGTCCCTCGCTGCCGTACCTCCCAGGGACAAAGATCGTTCGCCTACAGTTCCCCTCTTTGGATGAATGCCCTCAACTGTGACATCATCTCTGAATCCAAACTGGGCCCTTTCAAATCCAAGCTACAGTGACCACTCTCTGCCACTCGTTCCTGTGACTGTTTCCGCTAAACCCTCTTTGGCAATCCAAAACCCTAGCTCTTGATTACTGTAAAATTTCCTTAGCATCATCTCAGACATCCCCCCCCCCCACTACCCTACACCCTTCACCTTTCATCCTCTACCTAATCCCACCCCACCCCGTCTGTCTTGAAAAGGCCTGTTGGCTGATTTCAACTTACCTTATGATTTTACCAGTAACTGACAAAGCTTGTTTTGGCTGATTTTCAGTTTACTGTATGCATTCCTGTGCATGAAACTGCTTAGTGCTACTCGTTTCTATTCTTTAATTCACTGTGAATGTCAACTATTGCTTTCTTTTCTTATTTACAATTATTTTACCACGGCCCGTTTAGTCTGTAAACCTGCTGATCTACTTTCTCTATGTATACTGTTTGCCATACTTTTGTTCTGTTAATCTGTTGTATTATGTTGCTGATGTGGAACCTTTGTAAAAGAGCTCTAAGCTCAAAGGTATTTGTAATCAGAGATCTAAATAAATTAAAAAATATATATATATATACACACAATATATATATGCAAGTACATGTTCAGTGCCTTGAGCCAGTTCTTGTAAGATCTGCCCTGCTGGCACCGGAATCAGTCTGATCACTCTACATTGTACTGTCTCAAGCCTGTCCCATCTTTCCAGAAGTGAGAACTCCAGAACTAGGCACAGTACTCCAGGTGGGGCCTCACTGATTATCTATAGACATGCAGTAATACCTGCTTCCTTGTGCTGTCAATACCCCCTTCCTATATACCCCAGCATCCTGGCTGCCTTACTGTAGGCCTCGTTACACTGGTTTGACTGTTTTAGGGACCCTGGCTGCCTTACTGTAGGCCTTGTCGTACTGGTTTGACTGTTTTAGGGACCCTGGCTGCCTACTGTAGGCCTTGTCGTACTGGTTTGACTGTTTAGGACCCTGGCTGCCTTACTGTAGGCCTTGTTACACTGGTTTGACTGTTTTAGGGACCCTGGCTGCCTTACTGTAGGCCCTGTTACACTGGTTTGACTGTTTTAGGGACCCTGGCTGCCTTACTGTAGGCCTTGTCGTACTGGTTTGACTGTTTCAGGGACCCTGGCTGCCTTACTGTAGGCCTTGTTACACTGGTTTGACTGTTTAGGGACCCTGGCTGCCTTACTGTAGGCCTTGTCGTACTGGTTTGACTGTTTTAGGGACCCTGGCTGCCTTACTGTAGGCCTTGTCGTACTGGTTTGACTGTTTAGGGACCCTGGCTGCCTTACTGTAGGCCTTGTTACACTGGTTTGACTGTTTTAGGGACCCTGGCTGCCTTACTGTAGGCCCTGTTACACTGGTTTGACTGTTTTAGGGACCCTGGCTGCCTTACTGTAGGCCTTGTCGTACTGGTTTGACTGTTTCAGGGACCCTGGCTGCCTTACTGTAGGCCTTGTTACACTGGTTTGACTGTTTAGGGACCCTGGCTGCCTTACTGTAGGCCTTGTCGTACTGGTTTGACTGTTTTAGGGACCCTGGCTGCCTTACTGTAGGCCTTGTTACACTGGTTTGACTGTTTTAGGGACCCTGGCTGTCTTACTGTAGGCCCTGTTACACTGGTTTGACTGTTTTAGGGACCCTGGCTGCCTTACTGTAGGCCTTGTTACACTGGTTTGATTGTTTCAGGGACCCTGGCTGCCTTACTGTAGGCCTTGTCGTACTGGTTTGACTGTTTTAGGGACCCTGGCTGCCTTACTGTGAGCCCTGTTACACTGGTTTGACTGTTTTAGGGACCCTGGCTGCCTTACTGTAGGCCCTGTTACACTGGTTTGACTGTTTAGGGACCCTGGCTGCCTTACTGTAGGCCTTGTCGTACTGGTTTGACTGTTTTAGGGACCCTGGCTGCCTTACTGTAGGCCTTGTTGTACTGGTTTGACTGTTTTAGGGACCCTGGCTGCCTTACTGTAGGCCTTGTTACACTGGTTTGACTGTTTTAGGGACCCTGGCTGCCTTACTGTAGGCCTTGTTACACTGGTTTGACTGTTTTAGGGACCCTGGCTGCCTTACTGTAGGCCTTGTTACACTGGTTTGACTGTTTCAGGGACCCTGGCTGCCTTACTGTAGGCCTTGTCGCACTGGTTTGACTGTTTTAGGGACCCTGGCTGCCTTACTGTAGGCCTTGTTACACTGGTTTGACTGTTTTAGGGATCCTGGCTGCCTTACTGTAGGCCTTGTCGTACTGGTTTGACTGTTTTAGGGACCCTGGCTGCCTTACTGTAGGCCTTGTTACACTGGTTTGACTGTTTTAGGGACCCTGGCTGTCTTACTGTAGGCCTTGTTACACTGGTTTGACTATTTCAGGGACCCTGGCTGCCTTACTGTAGGCCTTGTCATACTGGTTTGAGTGTTTTAGGGACCCTGGCTGCCTTACTGTGGGCCTTATTACACTGGTTTGACTGTTTCAGGGACCCTGGCTGCCTTACTGTAGGCCTTGTTACACTGGTTTGACTGTTTCAGGGACCCTGGCTGCCTTACTGTGGGCCTTGTTACACTGGTTTGACTGTTTAGGGACCCTGGCTGTCTTACTGTGGGCCTTGTTACACTGGTTTGACTGTTTTAGGGACCCTGGGTGTCTTACTGTAGGCCTTGTTACACTGGTTTGACTGTTTTAGGGATATATTTTAGTGAGGTGCATAACTGCCTGTGTTGAATTATACTGAACTCTCTTAGTATACTGTTAACATGTCTGGATTATTATTGAAGCTGGGATTGTTGTATTTGCTATTATATGAAAACAAAACAAATGTTAAGGAGAAAGTAGTAGAATAATCGTTCCACTGATCTCTAGACCATCCTACTGTTCCCTGTTCATTTCGTAGGAGACTGCACGGTTTCATATTACAGCAGGTCCGATTAATGTACTTACAACTGGTTCTCCTTCTGAGAGATCTCCCTCTGCAGGCTCTCGGATTTGCTTTCAAAGTCTTCCTTGAACTTCCTCGCCCCACTCTCAGCTGCCAGGTGGGCCTTCTCCGTGCACTGCAATCTGGTGTAATTCAAATCAACTCTGGGTAAAACTGAGGCTAGAACAGGGGCCGTAAGGGGTGGAAGGACAGACAAAAGAAAACAGGAAAACAGACATCTCTAAATAAAAACAAACTATAGGGGAAAGTAAATAATGTAACAAAAGACAAAGATTCCCACAATGCCACCACAGCTGGGAGACTGCCCTCTCGCCTCCTTTAAATGCCACAAGTGAACATCAGAAAAGAGTTTTTAGCATTTATTTTTATTTTTTCAAACATTATCAATGGAATATACAGTTATATAAACAAAGAACAAAATCTCATTGGGCAGAAATGCTGTCTTCTTATTCCCAATGATTCGTTTAATGTAACTTTATAATCTGGAATCTGATATTTTAATCTTGTAACTAGGACATATATACAGAGAAAAAATGTTGAGACAGCTTGCATTTCTACAAAAAATTGTAAATATCTATCATTTTTACTCCTTTTACATATTTATAAAGTAATAGCACTTTTGTTATTTAAACACAGTCTACCAAATATCAACTTAATGTATGCTTTACTAGATAATTTTAAACAGATTCCGCATAGAGACCATCCCGTTTAAAACGAGATGTCTTTGACGAGGTTGTACTGATGTTCGGAATCACCAGTGGCACATTTCACAAAAGACATTGCAAGAGTCTTCGTCTGACTTAATAAATCTTTGTCACTGTAGCCAGGCAGTAGGGACAATGGTGGAAAGGCGGCAGTAATGGAAAAAAAATGGGTTAACGAAAAGTAAAAAGAACAAAGGGAAAAAAGGAAAGAGGATGTCAATCGCAGGGACTCGCTCCATTGGCAAAGCTTACGTTGCTACGTATCATCTGTTGACTAAGTTTGAAAACAATGACATTTAGACAAAAAGAGGAAATGTGTGGACAAAAACAAACAGAGCCATGGGAACATGTTTATAGTGAGAGGGTGAGAAATAAGCAGCTCAGCTCCACAAACGTGATGCTCTTAAAAAATAAAATAAAAATATATATGTATAAATCCATGCACACACATTGTAACCACCAAATCCGCCAATGTTTTGCCTTTTACGCTTCCTCAAGGCTGGTGGTCCTAGGTGTGTGCTTAGTTATTTTTATCAGGGTGCCAGTGTCTGCGTGTGTGTGTGTGAGATTCAGATTTGTTTGTTTTTTTGTTCACTGGGAAGGTGCACTAGACAATTAAATGCCTATTTTCAGTACGACCCAGGAGAGTATAAATTCAACATTAGACAATGAACAATCCCAATTACAATGCAAGAAAAACATTTCTATTGACATTTCATTCCTTTGCAGCTTCTTTAAGTTGCTTTATCTTAGTGCCGACTCATTTTGTCGGTGCTGTGGCTTATTACACACCCTCTCACATTATGCATGCCCTTATTACACAGCTTCCCACATTATGCATGTCCTCATTATACAAATATTCACATTACGCATGTCCTCATTACACAAATATTCACATTAAGCATGTCCTTATTACACAGCCGCTCACATTATGCATGACCTTATTATACACCCTCTCATGTTATGCATGTCCTTATTACACAGCTGCTCACATTATGCATGACCTTATTATACACCCTCTCATATTATGCATGTCCTTATTATACATGTCCTTATATGCTAGTTACCCCAACACAAAAACAGGTTACTCACCTGTAACAGCAGTTCTAGGAGTGATATGTGATGTACATCCACACTTCTGGCAGTGTTCCTTTCCTTTAAGACTTGTCAGAATGCCTTCATGCTGGTTCCTCCCACCCACCTGGGTGGCAACTCCCTCAGCACCACCCCGTGATGTCAAATCTTACCCGCTGGAAGCAAGACTGGTGTGCTACTTGCCAGGGGAGGTGGGGAGGGTCAGTGTGGATGAACATCATATACAATTCCTAGAACTATTGTTACAGGTGAGTAACCTGTTTTTCTAGGGACGAGGATATGATATACTATCCACACTTCTGGCAGATTCCTAGCAGTTCCAGGAGGAGGGGGGCAAGGCCCACACCCCGTACTTTGAGAACAGAGATTGGATAACTGAGGCCCTCAAACCAGCATTCTGGCATGAATCAAGGTTAATGTGGTAATGAGAAATGGAGGTGTGTGCAGACTTCCTGGTAGCAGCCCTGCAGAGTTCCTGGATAGGGACGTCCCTGGAAGTAACCATCGATGCAGCGGTATGATGGGTGGAATAAGCCCTTACCTCTACGGGAAACTCCCTACCCTCCAACCTACAGCAGTCGTCGATGCAGGATACAATCTACCTGCCAGTCGTCCACTTAGCTGCCGGTCTGCCGGGTGTGGCTTCAGCATAGGTGACAAAATAGCTGGCGAACCTCTCCCAGAACTCCAGCTGTGCACTCCTTATTTATTTATTTATTTGCTTTTGTTAACCAGGTGGGCACACTAGACAGCCATGTGCCTATTTTCAGGTGCGACCCGGGAGAGTTACAGGTAAAACTTCATACAGCAACAATTGAGAAAGCATTAGAAATACATAGGAAGGTAGTTACAAGCAATTACTCAGCACATAAACAACAGAGGGAGCATAAGGAATACAGAGAAAGATAACAGGCAATTCAGTGCTGGTTCTAAAGCAAGGAGGGATACATTGAGCAGTTGGGAACAGAAGAGTGTAAAAGAAATACACAGGCAGTTACAGGGCTAGCTCGAGGGCAAAGTTGGCACGAATTCATACATATCGACTAAGGAGACAAGAAACATGACTAAATTTACAGGCAGTTCAGGCTGACTCAAGGACAAGGTTGGCATAGTGCATTTAGAGTCGGATGAGACAGGCTAGATAAATTTCGGTGATGCACGGGGGCCATCCAGTCAGGTTGGCAAGGGGAAGGGGAGAAGGTCTACGTTGAGCAGGAGCAGGGTGAGGGAGGTTTCAGGAAGTTCCAAAGGGAGGCTTTAAAGCTTGGGTGGGAGGAGGAGGACCGAGTGAGCTCAGGTAGCGAGTTCCAGAATTTGGGGGCATAGGTGTGGAAGGCTCGGTCTCCGCAAGAGATGCGTGTTCTAGGAACCAGGTGCTCTTGAGTTGAAGTAGATCGCAGGAGGCAGGAGATGACACCAGGTTTGAGGGGAAGGGTCAGAGCTGGGGGTGCTAGGAACGGATGATGTTGTTGATGAAATTACCTAGAACGAAGGAGCGATGCTGCTCAGGGGGAAGCCACTCCAGGCGACTGTATAGGTCACAACGATGAGTGAGGGGAGGGGCAGAAAGCGCGAAGCGGCAGACATTGTTGTAGGCCGTGTCCCATTTTGTGAGGCTGGATTTGGGAACAGGTGCAAAAGTTACTAGTCCGTAACAGAGAGATGGAAGGAGGACCCCCCTAGCTATGGCCAAACGGGCGGCAGGGGTAAGGCAGTTATTAGCGCCGGTAGGGCTGGCCGCTTGGAATTAGTGACTTTGCAAACATTGCGAATGTGAGAGGTGAGGTCCAACTGAGGATCTAAGGTGACACCCAGGTACTTAGCAGAGGTTACCGTCTCAAGGGGCGAGCCGTCGACCCCATGGATCAGCAGGGGGGCAGGGCAGGATTTTATTTTGCTTAAGGACCCGAACAGCATGGATTTAGTTTTGTTGAGATTGAGGGTGAGCCTGTGGTCAGCCAGCCAGCCAAGTTTGGATGCATTCAAAGTCATGGTTAAGATGTGAGTTTATTATGGAGATGTCCCAGGAGCTGGCCAGGAGGACGAGATCGTCAGCATACAAGGTGGTGTGGCCATGGGCAGTGACGGAGGGAAGGTCGTTGATAAATAGCGAGAATAGGGTTGGACCGAGGACGGATCCTTGAGGGACCCCACAGCGGATGGGTGCGAGGTTGGAGGATGTCCGATTGAAGTAGGTGAATTGCTGACGGTTGGAGAGGTAGTTAAGGAACCAGGCGTGGGCGGAGGGGGAGAACCCAAGGGATAGGAGTTTGGAGCCAAGGAGGGTGTGATCAACCCTGTCAAATGCTTTTGAGAGGTCCACAAAAATGGCTCCAGTGAGGCTGCCTTGGTCAGCACTTGCCCTGATCATAGAAGTGACTACAGCGAGGGCGGTGGACGTGCTATGCCCTTTCCTAGCCATGCTGGGCAGGAGAGAGGATGTTGTAGTCCTGGATGTACTGGGAGAGCTGGGAGGCAATGGCTTTCTCGAGGAGTTTACTTGTGGCGGACAGAATGGCAATGGGACGGTGAGTTGCCAGGATCGTTGGGGTTTCCTTGTTTGAAGACAGAACAACCTTGGCCACTTTCCACAGGTCGGGAATGATCCCCATGTGTATAGAGGTATTGAATAAGTGCAGACGGGCCTGGCAAGGAGGTGGGCCCCTAGTCTGAGTAGTTTTGGTTCGAGGCAAATGTGCCCCGCCCCAGTGTGGGGAGAGGCCCAAAGAAGCATCTGGGTCTCCTTAGGAGAGACATGTCTCAGTTGGAAGAGGGGCCGAGGAGGAGACCGGGGGACCAGGGGTGAGACAGGAGGACTGGGAGGAGGGCAGTTCTGAAAACAGGAGTTGAAGGTGTTTGCAATGGTGTGCGGTTATTGCAGCTGACTCCACTAACTAGTAGGTCAGAGACCTGTGCCTTAGCAGACCCCAATAGTGTTTTTAATGTTTTGCCAGAAACTCCTCGGGTTGCTGCTGGAGGAGAGTAAGGCTGCTTTACAGAACTCGCTTTTGCAGAGCGGATGGCTCTTTGCAGGAGTTTCTGAGGTGCCTGTATATCATCAGATCGTGATTATTTTGGGAGGCCTTGTAGGTCATCCAACACTTGTCCCTGGCCTTCAAGAGGGAGAATAGGCCCCCATTTAGCGACGGTGCCCCGAACCCTTCTCCTAGTGATGGGGGCATGTTTGTTCTGAAGGGGGATAAGCTTTGCGAGGAATAGATCCAAGGCCCGCGAGGGGTCGTTGGAGGTAGTGACCTCTGTCCAGTCAATAGCATGGAGGTCGGACAGAAAGTCATGGGTATTAAATTTGGAGTAGTCTCTCAGTTCAATCAATTTGCTAGGGACTTTTGGCTTAGAGATGCCCCAGACACAGTAGGTTGGGAGTGGTCAGAGATGGCATCCGGGAGGGTGCCAGAGGACGATATTGGCAGGCGGTTGGACAGAATCCAGTCAATAAGGGATCCTGAGTTCCCACACAGCAAGCCTGGTCGGTTTGGTTATAACTTGGGTGAGTGCAAGCCCAGAGAGCAGAGGCTCAGATAGTGGCGGTTGGTGCCCAACCAATTCAAGTTGAAGTCACCTATTAGGAAGGGTTTCATTGGGACCCACTGTAGGCCGATGCAGCTAATCAGGGAGGAGAGACCAGTCAGACCATCCTTGGGGAATGTAGGTGCACACTAGGTGAATTTTCTTTGTGTGACCAAGAGGAGGAGAGCATGCAGAAACTCGCATGCAGGAGGGATGGAAGATGAGTGGTCAATGGGGACAAGTTAAGGTGCGCCTTGTAATAAAGAATCACCCGCCACCTCTCTTCGTATGCAGGTCTGTCTTGCCTGATGAGGCTGTAGCCCAGGAGGGTGCACTGGGCATCAGGTATGTGGGGCTTAAGCCAGGTCTCAGAGTCCCAGGATGTCAGGCTTGTGATGGGCAACCCACACAGCGAGCTCAGTTAGGTTAAGGAGGCTACATGCGTTCAGGTGAGCAATTTTAAGCCCTTTTAAGGAGAGCCGGGGAGGCATTGAGAGGGGAGGAAGGGGCAGGGTGGAGAGGCCATGTCCCCGGAGGGTCCAGTGAGCACAGAGGAAAGAAATGAAGGGCTGAGGAAGAGAGCGAGTAGGACAGGATAGAGGGAGAAATGACAGAGAGACTGGCTAGCGATTAGGGGCTGCCTAAGCTTGAGGAAGGGACAGCCGCTTTTCAGGCTGGGGGAGTTTGAGGTTTAGTCTAAGGGGATTATTGTCCAATTATGGAGAGGACTTTTTTTTTTTTCTAATTATGGAGAGGTCGGCCTCTCTCTATGGGTGCCAACCTTTCAGGTGCGTGGCACAAGGAGGTAGGTGAATCGAGGGGGTGGGTAATAAGCTGCTCTGCTATGTAAGCAGGTGAGTTACAAATGGGAGAAATGAGCTAGGCTAGATAGAGCAGCCACTAGTGGTGAGAGAAGATAACCTGCAGATGGAAAAATGGGCTGATAGGTTATTATCGACACCACGTGGCTCCCTGCAGCCTATAAAACAGACAGCCAACCAAGGGTGGTGGTGGGCGGGTGGGGGAGCCGACGCATAGCTGCCCGGGCGGGCTAGAGCTCTTGGCGCCTGCCGGGGGTAGCTCCAGCCGATTCAAATTAGGTGCCAAGAAGACCTGCAAGCTGTTAGTGCAGGGGATTACCTGCAAGACCAAGTCCCGAGTCTTTGTCCTTTGCTGGGGGAGGGCTACTGGCTGAGCCCTCGCGACCGCCGGAGTCCCGAGTCCACGAGGTGTCCTTTGTCCTTTGCTGGGGGAGGGCTACTGGCTGAGCCCTCACGACCGCCAGGTCCGTTGGAGCGCAGCATGTGGGGGCACCAGCCGAGAGTTCCCGGTCCTTCCAGCTCTTGCGCCGTCGGGTGTGGCTCCAGCCGATTCAAATTAGGCGCCAAGAAGACCTCGCTAAGCTGCTAGTGCAGGGATTACCTGCAAGACCAAGTCCCAGTCTTTGTCCTTGCTGGGGAGGGCTACTGGCTGAGCCTCGCAACCGCTGAGTCCCGAGTCCACGAGGTGTCCTTGTCCTTTTGCTGGGAGGGCTACTGGCTGAGCCCTCGTGACCGCCGGGTCGCCGGGTTATGGCAGGCAAGTGCTCGCCGCAGGTCTAGAGTATGGAGCCTGTGCTCAGCCTCAGAAGTGTGGTTGGTGTAATACACTGCAAGACTGATCACCTGGTTAAGGTGAAAATCAGACACAGCCTTTGGGAGGAACTTCAGGATGGGGCAAAGGACAACCTTGTTCCTGTGGAAGACTAAATAAGGAGACTCTACCAAGAGCACCTGGAGCTCACTTGATCCTTCTGGCTGATGTGATAGCCACCAAGAAGGTGGTCTTCCACGACAGGTGTGACATCTCACACCTGTGCATCGGTCCGAATGGCTTGCCCATGAGCTTTGCCAACACTGACAACAAGTCCCAAGGTGGTGGTTGTTCACACACCAGAGGGGAAATGTAGTCAAGGCATTTGAAAAAGTGCCAGACCACCTTCTCCTGCACCACCGATTGAATACCAGCCCACGCCCAGTATGCAGAGATGGCTGCTAGGTGCACATTACGGGTTGTCGACCAAAGGCCCGACTGAGAGCAAGACCAAAGATATTTGAGAATGCTAGCCACTGGGTAAGATAAGGGGTCCAGCTTCTTGCCCTGGCATCAACTGGAGAACCTCTTCCATTTGAAGGCGTAGCATTTTCGGGTCGACTCCTTCCAAGAAGCCTCAGCCACAGTGAAGACATCACTGGAGAGACCCAAAGCCTGGAACTCTAGCCACTCAGGAACCAGGTTGTCAGGTGCAGGGACTGACTGTCTGGAAGGAGCACCTTCCCCTAATTGCAAGGCAGCAGATCCGGGCGGAGAGGAAGACGCCACAGGAGCCTGCTGCTGAGGCTGAGGAGCTTGGGATACCAGAGCTGGTGGCGCCAGTCCGAAGCCACCAGGATCATCCGTGCCTTGCCACTCATGGCTTTGATCAGCACTTTATGGATCAAAGAAAATGGAGGGAAGGCATGAGGAGGCCAGGGGTGCAGGGCCTCGAGAATCTATCCCCCTGCAGCGTTCCCTGCTGAAGAAGGCAGGCACAATACAGGCTCAGTTTTGCATTCTCCCTGGAGGTAAACAGATCAACCAGAGGGGTACCCCATTGGGAGAACAAGCGGAGTACTACCTACTGATGGAGTAGCCACTTGTGAGATGCCTCCCCCACATGGCTGAGGGTGTCCGGCAGCTGGCTGGAGACACCGGCCACATGGATGGCCAGGAGATCAGCATCCAAGCTGAGCACGAGACCAGGAAGTACCTAGAGACACACCTGGGCTTACTGGAGGGTCCGGGATTTGAGCCACTACCTCCTTCTGGAGGAGCTGGGCAACGTCCTTTTGAAGGGCTGACAGCATGCCTCCGGACACCATTTCCTCCCATGGGGCATGGGCTCAACAAGGTGGGCAAGCCTCGAATTCTAGAGGCAGACCCTAGTTTACCACTTCAAGAATTAACCTGTCCATGGTGACAGCAGACCAGGCGGAAAGGAAGTGGCAGAACTTACCCCCTTCCCCATGGGAGGACCCAGGGGAGACAGATGAGCATGGGGGAGGCACCCCATCCCATCACTGGGCAGGTTTAGAGGAGGGACTAGCTGAGGAAGCAGCGGGACCTCAACCACCTGGTTTTCGGACTGAAGCAACTGACTTTGGTCGAGGATGCCAAGTCTATGCTTACTGCCCAGCTGGGGGCTGGGACGGCTTGGCCACAGGAGCAGAGAGGGCCCAAAAGGGCTTCTTTCTCAGAATCTTGGAGTCCTTTGGTTCCCTCTGGGTGGAGGTGACAGAGTCGAGGGTAGCACTGGACTTCTTAAGCCTAGTGAGGTGTCCTTCCACCCTCAGCCCAAACAGGTCTGTGCCCAAGAAGAGAACATCCGCCAACTTGTGTTGGGTATCCGCGGAAAGGTGGAGATCCGTAGCCAAGCCCTGTGGTGCATGGCCACTGCAGTGGCAACGGACTGAGCACTAGAACTAGAGGGCACAGTCTCAGACTACAAGGAAAAAGATACAGGGGCAATGTAACAGGGCACTTCTTCATGGAGAGGGTGACGGAGCCCTAGAGCAGACTACCAGATGGAGTGGTGGGGCTAAATCGGTGAAAGAATTCAATAGGGCATGGGACAAGCATATGGGACTAAGTATCGTGGGGAGGGCAGGGGCTGGCAGGAGGGGAGGTGTGGGGAGGGAGACTAGATGGACCGGTATGGTATTTTATGCCGTCAAGCTTCTGTAAGAATAGCCAATATCCATGGCCATCTGGAGCTGCTGTCTGGCCACTGCTCAGCTCCAATCCCAGACTTGCTTGACCGCGGTCTGTAAGTCAGCCAGAAGCTGGGGAAGCACCTCATCAAGAGTGCCTAAGATGGCATCAGCGAAGTGGGCCATCAAAAGGGCTGAACTTTACTTATTTTATTCATTGAAATGTTTCACCAGGAAGGCACACTGAGCAACAAGTCACTCGTCTCCCGGTGCGACCTGGGGAAGGGGTACAACAGGACTGAAAGTTACAAGATCAACATTAACATATAGTTCTAAGGCTGGTGCTACAAGCAGTGGTACAACAGTGTTGCGCATAATAGGTAGAAAGAGTGGACAATAATAAGTGCCGACTAATAAGTAAACAAGTGCTTATGCGAAAGAAAAGGGCAGTGGTGAGAGGGGGAACGGGGAGGAAAGAGTCGTGTTCAAGTTACAAGATCAACATTAACATACAATTGTTATGTGTAGGTGTTAGCAAACAATGTTAAAACAGTGAATAATATTTAGAAAAAGTGAACAATAATAAATAAACCAAGTGCTTACGTGAAAGAAAAGGGAAAAAGGAGAGGGAGGGATGTAGGGGGAAGGGAGTAGATGAGGGATACAAGCCCCTGGGGGGAGGTAGGAGAGGGACCCATGGAAAGCATCTGGTGCCCCTTACATTCTGTGAGAGATCAAGAGAGGCCAGTAAGGGGAAGCAATTTGGGGGAAGGGGAGGACAGCTAGAAATTTGAGGGGTGGGGATGCACAGAGTAAAATGAAGGTGATGGTGAGGGGTAGGGTTTATCCACAGTTTAGAGCAGGGAATTAGGGAGGGACATGGCAGGAGCAGCTAGGCGCAAGGTAATTATTGAGGGCAGAGCTGAAGGAGTAGGCGGAGGATGAGTGCCAGATTTGAGGGGGAAGTGAATTCCAGCTTTCTGGGAGGCAGTGAGAGTAAGCAGACTGGCCAATTAGGATGGATCTGCGGAGGACTATCAGGGTGAGGGACTCTGTTGATCTAAGGGAATGGGAGGATGGGGAGGGGGTTGTTATAAAGGAGGATGTGAGGTAGGAAGGGAGCTCACCCAACCAGTGCTTGAAGGTGAATGTAGCATAGTGGGAGAGTTGCCTATTTGTGAGAGAGGGGAAGGATAGGGCATGATAAAGATCACAGTGGTGGGTGTGAGGGGGGCATCCAGGGCAAAGCAGCAGAAGGAATTGAAGAGGGTGTCCAGTCTGGCCAGGAAGGCCTTAGGGGCAGCACCACAGACTATGTCACAGTAGTTGAAAATGGGCAGTGTCATCTTCTGAACAAGTTCACACCTAGCTACAAGAGGATGCAACCACGGTTCCTGAACAGGGCACCAAGCTTGGGGTGCAGTTTTTCTGGGTGGCGCAATATGTCCAGAGAGTTTAGGTGTTGGTCCAACCAAACACCTAAGTACCTGAAGGGATGTGTCCTCAAGTAAAGTCCCATCAAGGGTGTGGAAAGTGGGGAGGGAGGGAAGCCTAGAGTCTCTGCCTTGTGCCAAAGGTCATGGAGACAGTCTTCTTGACGTTGAGGAAAAGTTAATGGTTAGCAAACCAGAGCTGAACCTTGTCAAAGTCTTGCTGTAAGCTGGTTGTAACCTCAGCAGGACAGGAATCAGATGCATACAGGACTGTAGCATCAGCATACATATGTATAATGGTGAAGGGGAGCGAACAGAGGGAAGGTTGTTTAAGAAGATGGAGAATGGGAGGGGCCATAATATATTGCCCTGGGGGATGCCAGTGCTAATCGGGAGGGGTGGTGAAGTGGCATCCAAGATCTTAACTGACTTGGTTCTGCCAATAAGGTAGGCCTTGAACCAGTCTGTGGCAGAGGGAAATAGGCTAGCTGCTGGGAGTGAGTCAAGGAGAAGGGAGTGAGAGAGACAGTGTCGAAGACCTTGGCCAGGTCGTAAAAAAATGGCAGAGGTAATTTGGCCATTGTCCATCCCGGTTAGGATGGAGTCTGTGAGCCATAGGAGAGAGGTGGTGGTTGAGTGGTTTTTCCTGAAACCAGGCTGGAAAGGGGTGAAAACAGAGGTGTCAGATATAAAAGAGGTGAGTTGGGAGAGGACAATGTGTTCTTGAAGCTTGGCAAGGGTAGGGAGGAGAGAAATGGGGCGATAGTTGTCAGGGGATGAAGGGTCACTCCCTTTGGGTAAAGGGAGGACCACTGCATGTGTCCATAAAGAGGGGACCGAGGCAGTACAGAATGAAAGATTTAGGATTAATGAGACGGGGTAGGCAATGGCCGGAGAGGGAGAGGAGTTTTGGGTCGAGGCCATCAGGGGAGGCACCTTTAGAGGGGCTGATAGTGAGGAGGGCACTTAGGGCATCATTTGGGGTTACAGTAGTGAAAGAGAAGGGGAGGTGGGATGGTGGTGGAAGGGGCACACCAGTAGAGGGTGGGAAGGGTGATGGGTAGGAGGGCAGGGATTTCAGTAGTTTAGTGGCGCAGGAAGTATAGTAGGAGTTAAATTTCACAGCTACAGCGGGTGGGTCAGACACTAGTGAGCTATTTACTTTAAGTACCGGGGGTGGGCAAGATGACAGGGTAAACAGGGCACAGACCATCTTCTAGAACTTTGAAGGGGAATTTATGTTGGTGATGAAGGCATATTTGAAATATTCAGACTCTGCTAACCTTGCAGCCCTGGTGCAAGCATTTTGGAGCATGCGGTAGTTCGAGAGGTCACTAGAATGCTGGGTAGCTTTATGATGCTTCCAGGCTCAATCTCTAGCCCTGAGACAGGCCAGAAGTTCAGGGGTTATCAAAGGTAAGTGGTTACCTCGGACTCTGGTTTGTTTTAGTGGGGCAAAGGCATTCCAGTTTACAAGAAAGATTTCTCTGACGTAGGCAAGGGCCTTATCAACAATGGGGAAGGAGGTCGGGGGGGGGGACCAGTCAGAAATGGCAAGGTTACTCAAGAGAGGTTCAAGGTCAAGATACTTGAAAGAGCGTAGTTGTATGGTTTTGTGTGGTGACTTAGTTCTGTGGACTTTCCTGACTATGAATATTGGGTTATGGTCACTGAGAGCATCAGGGAGAACGCCAGAGGTGAGGACACGGTAGGGTGTAGGAGGTAAGGGCCCAGTTCAGTAGGGAGTGTTGTTGTGTCTTGTGGCTTGGGCGGGTGGGTTCGGATATCAGTTGGGAGAGGTTTAGGGCTCCAATTTCATTTTTAGTTTTGGTAGTTTTAGGTGACAACCAATTTATATTGAAGTCGCCTAGGATGAACAATTCCCAAGAGCGAGCAAGGGAAGTGACTGAGGTTATGAGGTCTAGCGCAACTAAAGGATGGACATTTGGGGGGCAGTAAATGCCAGCTATGAAGACTGGGAGTGTCACATGGATTGCTAGGGCATCATGGGTCTCAGGATACAAGGATGAGTAGATGATGGAATACTGGATGAAGGCTAGGACATAAATGGCCACACCACCACCCCTGCCAGCACGATCCTGACTTAGCATTGAGTAGCCAGGAATGAAGACCGAGTGGTCAGGGAAAGTGCTCTTTAGCCAAGTTTCTGAGGGGATTAGAATGTCTGGTTTTAGAGTGCACACATGGCCTGAATCTGGTCTATTTTTGCAACAAGCTGCGGGTTTTTAGATGTACGATCTTTAAGCCGTTTGGGAGGGCTGAGAGAAGAGAGTCGGGGGGGGGAGGTAGTAGAGCAGGAAGCACCAGACGAGCTAGGGGCAATAGGGCCTGGGTAGGGGTGGATATCCCTGGTGGAGAGCAAGAGGAGGGCGAGTATGAGAAAGTGGAGCTTAGGGGATTTTGAAGGGGCTGGAAAGGAGGTTGGGAGATGTGAGGAGAAGGGAGTGGATGAGTGAGGAAGAAGGTGGAGAACCGCAGTGAAAGTGGACACCATTATCAAAGCTGCATGATGCCGCTTATTTATAACGTCCTTATAATGCCTTCTGCCGCTTTGCTCTCGATGCCTCCTCCTCTCACCCACCACTGCGACCTCTACCAAGCCTTGGCACTACCATCCCTCGAAAACCGCCGCATCTCTCACTGTGCTGAATTTGTCTCCAACCTATGGCTCGGGTCCATCCCCTCCTACCATGCCACTGTGCTCACAGATGCCCCACTCCCCCTCCCATCATCTTAGATCCAGTGACTCCCACCAACTTTCAGTCCCTAGGCGGAAGACCTCTGCCGGTCAAGCTGCCTTCTCACACCGGCTACCCAAGCTCTGGAACGCCCTTCCACTGCAAATTCTGCACTCCTCCTCTTCCTACTCTCTGTCTACCGCCCTAGCAAACTTCCTTACTACAAATTGCTCCTGTCCCCGAACCTGCCATGCCCCACTATCCCCTCCCCAATGCCTGACCAGCGGCCCTAGCCTTGCTACAGAAGCTGGCATATAACCCCAACCTTGCACTTATATCCTGGGCCTATTTTACCCTATGTACTGTGTATAACTGTATAACTGTGATATACGTCCACTGTTGTTTACAGCTGTTACTACTGTGCTAATTTACCTTGTCTGCTGCTTCTTGTCACAAAAATTGTTATTTGATACTATAATATCCTAAGCATTCAATGTGCGCTGCTTGTATATTCATGCAATTGTGTATCCTTATGCTGCTTTTTATTTGCTTCTGTTAACTGTTCACTTGATAACCTGCGTGTTATCATATCCATGTACCCCAAAGGTCGCACGAGAGATGAGCATCTTGTTGCTCAGTGTGCCTTCCTGGTGAAAGGATTGCAATAAATAAATAAATAAAAGAAATGAGAAACAGTGATAGAGTGAGATCATATTCAAATGGGGGACTGATAGCATGGATGTGGGTAGGGATTGAGGTGGTAACTGATGGGGTTGGGAGAATTATTAGGAATAGATGAGTCGTGAGCAAGTGGAGATGATAAGCAGAGGATGTGAGCAGAACAAGGGAGAGAGGAGGTAGAGGGATGCATTGTTCATGAAGGCAGAGAAATTGGTGAACAACTGATTTACTGAACAGGAGGAATTTGTAAGCAGGAGGTGGAAGGGCTGGTCAGATGGAGTGTGTAGTCGTAGTTTAGAAGGTGTCTATATGAACAGGCAGAAACCCCTTTAGATAAAGATTGTGTCCTCTAGTGACAGTGCAATATAACTTGCTAATGGGGGTGGAGCTTAAGTGCCCAACTCAAATCTCAGATGAGTGTAGAGACCAACTCAAATCTCAGGCAGCGTGAGAGACCCGATACCTTGCTATGCTGGCAGCAGTGATAGATGGACAGGGTGAGGCTGGGACCAGCAAGCTAGTGAAACTGCTGCAGCACTGGAAGGAGAGCACCCTTGTCAGGGGGTCTCTAATCTTGTTATGCAGGCAGCGGTAATAGCTGGACAGGGTAAGACTGGCAGCAGTAAGCTGGTGAAATTGCTGCAGCACTGGAAGGAGAGCACCCTTGTCAGGGGGTCTCTGATCTTGCTATGCTGGCAGTGGTGGGAGCTAGACAGGGTGAGGCTGGCAGCAGTAAGCTGGTGAAACTGCTGCAGCACTGGAAGGAGAGCACCCTTGTCAGGGGTCTCTGATCTTGCTATGCTGGCAGGGTGATAGTTGGACAGGGTGAGGCTGGCAGCAGTAGCTGGTGAAACTGCTGCAGCACTGGAAGGAAACACCCTTGTCAGGGGTCTCTGATCTTGCTATGCTGGCAGGGGTGATAGTTGGACAGGGTGAGGCTGGCAGCAGTAAGCTGGTGAAACTGCTGCAGCACTGGAAGGAGAGCACCCTTGTCAGGGGGTCTCTGATCTTGCTATGCTGGCATCGGTGATAGTTGGACAGGGTGAGGCTGGCAGCAACAGGCTGGTGAAACTGCTGCAGCACTGGAGGGAGAGCACCCTTGTCAGGGGGTCTCTGATCTTGCTATGCTGGCAGGGGTGATAGTTGGACAGGGTGAGGCTGGCAGCAGTAAGCTGGTGAAACTGCTGCAGCACTGGAAGGAGAGCACCCTTGTCAGGGGGTCTCTGATCTTGCTATGCTGGCATCGGTGATAGTTGGACAGGGTGAGGCTGGCAGCAACAGGCTGGTGAAATTGCTGCAGCACTGGAAGGAGAGCACCCTTGTCAGGAGGTCTCTGATCTTGCTATGCTGGCAGCAGTGATAGTTGGACAGGGTG
Source organism: Neoceratodus forsteri (assembly GCA_016271365.2). NCBI lineage: Eukaryota > Metazoa > Chordata > Ceratodontiformes > Ceratodontidae > Neoceratodus > Neoceratodus forsteri. Next base: position 1,100,344,989 of record CM028135.1, on the reverse strand, counting down.
AGGCTGGCAGCAGTAAGCTGGTGAAATTGCTGCAGCACTGGAAGGAGAGCACCCTTGTCAGGGGGTCTCTGATCTTGCTATGCTGGCAGCAGTGATAGTTGGACAGGGTGAGGCTGGCAGCAGTAAGCTGGTGAAATTGCTGCAGCACTGGAACAGCGCACCCTTGTCAGGGGGCCTCTGATCTTGCTATACTGGCAGCAGTGATAGTTGGACAGGGTGAGGCTGGCAGCAGTAAGCTGGTTAAACTGCTGCAGCACTGGAAGGAAAGCAGCCGTGTCAGGGGGTCTCTGATCTTGCTATGCAGGCAGTGGTGATAGCTGGGACAGGGTGAGGCTGGCAGCAACAAGCTGGTGAAACTGCTGCAACACTGGAAGGAGAGCACCCTTGTCAGGGGGTCTCTGATCTTGCTATGCTGGCAGCAGTGATAGTTGGACAGGGTGAGGCTGGCAGCAACAAGCTGGTGAAATTGCTGCAGCACTGGAACAGCGCACCCTTGTCAGGGGGCCTCTGATCTTGCTATACTGGCAGCAGTGATAGTTGGACAGGGTGAGGCTGGCAGCAGTAAGCTGGTTAAACTGCTGCAGCACTGGAAGGAAAGCAGCCGTGTCAGGGGGTCTCTGATCTTGCTATGCAGGCAGTGGTGATAGCTGGGACAGGGTGAGGCTGGCAGCAACAAGCTGGTGAAATTGCTGCAACACTGGAAGGAGAGCACCCTTGTCAGGCGGTCTCTGATCTCGCTATGCTGGCAGCAGTGATAGTTGGACAGGGTGAGGCTGGCAGCAACAAGCTGGTGAAATTGCTGCAACACTGGAAGGAGAGCACCCTTGTCAGGGGGTCTCTGATCTTGCTATGCTGGCAGCGGTGATAGTTGGACAGGGTGAGGCTGGCAGCAACAAGCTGGTGAAATTGCTGCAACACTGGAAGGAGAGCACCCTTGTCAGGGGTCTCTGATCTTGCTATGCTGGCAGCGGTGATAGTTGGGACAGGGTGAGGCTGGCAGCAGTAAGCTGGTTAAACTGCTACAGCACTGGAAGGAAAGCAGCCGTGTCCGGGGTCTCTGATCTTGCTATGCTGGCAGCGGTGATAGTTGGACAGAGAGACTGGCAGCAGCAAGCTAGTGAAATTGCTGCAGCACTGGAAGGAGAGCACCCTTGTCAGGGGTCTCTGATCTTGCTCTGCTGGCAGCGGTGATAGTTAGGACAGGGTGAGGCTGGCAGCAGTAAGCTGGTGAAATTGCTGCAGCACTGGAAGGAGAGCACCCTTGTCAGGAGGTCTCTGATCTTGCTATGCTGGCAGCAGTGATAGTTGGACAGGGTGAGGCTGGCAGCAGTAAGCTGGTGAAATTGCTGCAGCACTGGAAGGACAGCACCCTTGTCAGGGGGTCTCTGATCTTGCTATGCTGGCAGTAGTGATAGTTGGACAGGGTGAGGCTGGCAGCAGTAAGCTGGTTTAACTGCTGCAGCACTGGAAGGAGAGCAGTCGTGTCAGGAGGTCTCTGATCTTGCTGTGCTGGCAGCGGTGATAGCTGGGACAGGGTGAGGCTGCAGCACTAAAAGGAGGGCACCTTTGTCGGGGGTCTCTGATTTGCTATGCTGGCAGTGGTGATAGTTGCTTTGCCTTTACTTGCCTCCTGAAGGCCGAGAGAAGAGGCTACATAGACCTTTTTAGCCATATGATCAAATTTCTTGGATTCCTTGTCCGGAGGCTTATCCATGTCCCAGACGTTGCTGGTACACAAGAGGACCAAGTCGGCCACCAGACCCTTGGCTGAGGGATTTTCAGTGAAACCCAACAAGAACCAGTAGGGACCACATACTTGTGGGACATCCATGCCAGTGGTGCAGGGCAAGAAGCAGGGTACTGCCAAACCTCCAGAGCGGGGCCAAGAATGGCCTCGGCGACTGGGAAGGCCACCCCAGGGGAGTCACCTCACTCAAGAATCTCGGTCAAAGGGTACTTGACCCATTTTTGGACGGGCTCCATCTGGAGTCCTGTAGATTCCGAGATGAGATGGAGCAAGCACCTGAAAGAGGTGGGACCCTGCTCTGTGGACAAATCCTCCTCAGATTCAGCGTCCAATGGATGGGAATGCAAGGAGAGCCCTCAGATTCTGAGGATTCATCAAAAGCGGTTGACCACCAAGTCCCCACTGACCCTAAGGTGTCTGTCAGGAGTCTCAGTGACTGACAGCCAATAAGTATTTCTGGGTGATCACGAGGCATCCGGGCGCCTGAGCAAGCGGCTTTACCTGGATGAACAAGAGGAGGCTGGAATAGGCCAAGCTGGAACCAGCTGACCTGGTGGCAGGAGCCATGAAAGAGCCAGGGTGGGGGCCGGAACCAGCTTAACCCCGGCCAGCATGAGCTAATGCCACAGGAGCTTTCGTAGCGCCAGTGCATTTTGTGGCATTATGAGGAGGAGGAATGTGCACGTGGGGGTGTCAAAGTCCAGAGAGCAGTCAGGATCCGATATTTCAAAATTTATTAGAAGCAGAAAAAAATAAAATGGACTTAAAGCAGAACTTGTACATAACTTTAAAAAAAAAAACATAGGCACAGGAAATCATATCTTTAACAAGAAAGAAAATTCCTGCCAAAAAGGCACCTAGAATCTGGCTAGGCATCTGGTAGGTTTGCCTTCCTACCACACACTGACTCAACACTCCACATTCACCTCCTTTATACCAGTGGAGGAGCACATGACTGACTTAGCTCCTCCCCCAACTTGCATCATAAAGTGGGTCAACAGGCCGCTCAGTCCTATAAAGAGATTGGACTGAGAGAAGCTGGAAGCACTTTACCAGAGAGTTGTAAGTCTAAGGCATTTCTGCATCACATTAGGAGACTTTAGTCCTTTTAAGTTAAACAGTTTTATCTCTCTCCTTTTAACAGTGGCATGCATTGCCTTCTCCCTTTTAAAAGTACTAGTTTAACCTTTTTATTTAAGCAAACAAATAAACGCCACTTTTTAAATGATTCTTGGATACAATTCTGATATGTACCATAATTCTAAGCTTCTCATCCTAAAACTAGCACAAAGGCAGTTAATTTGTTCACAATTCACCAGATAATGAAAATGCCATAACAAACTCTTTTTGACGTCTTCGCCCGTTATACGATCTTACAAAGTGACATCTGCTTTATTCGTCTGGAAAATTAATCAAACAGCTTGTGCTGCAAGCACAGAACATTCTAAACATTGGGGCTATTATTATTTAGAGAAAACGAGCTGGAAATAAGGAAAGGGACAGAAAGACTGCTCAAAGCTGGCCAAGCTTGAGTAGGGAATGACAGAGAAGGAGCGATAGTAAAAGGAAGAGATTAGAAGAGCAGGAGACTGTTGCAACAGATTTTTAATATTTTAGCCCACAATGTTCTCAAATTACCTCCAAAACATAGGCAGGTAATTACATATGCTCTGTATCCATGAGAGCATATCCAAGTTGGGGGGTCACTGACCCTACCACAGTCCTCCCCACTCAAGATGAAAACTAGTAGTTTTCACTACTTGAAATAGCATGTAGATCTCTTTTGTAATACAAAAAGAGATGGAGCTTTAGCCCACCCACTCCCAAAGCTCCACCTCGGGGCCCTTTAATATTCTCTTTTTACTTAAATACAATGCATTTTCAAAATACAAATATATTCATTCCCAGAGGTCTACATTTGGTTCTAGCATTATGTCTGCCCCAAATCGGGACATAAAGTCAGCATTACTATTAGCAGTTCCAGCTCTATGATTGACAGTGAATTTATATGGTTGCAATGCTAGATACCATCTCATAACCCTTGGATTACTATCTTTCACGTTATGTACCCATCGTAATGGATTATGATCTGCCCATACCGTAAATTGAGTTCCCCATAAATAATATCGTAGGGATTCTATGGCCCATTTGAGTGCTAAACACTCCTTCTCTATTGTGGAGTACTTGGTTTCCCTGACATGTAATTTACGGCTGATATACAGTACAGGATGTTCTTCTCCATGATGGATTTGAGTAACACAGCCCCCAAACCAACATTAGAAGCATCCGTCTGCAACAAAAATGGTTTATCAAAATCAGGACTTTTTAACACGGGGAGGAACAAAGTATTGCTTTTATGGCAAGAAATGATTCTTCACATTCTGAATTCCAGAGTACTTTTGAGGGTTTGTTCTTTTTGGTCAATTCAATTAGAGGGCTAGCTAAAGTAGCAAATTGAGGCACAAAATGTCTATAGTAGCCTGCTTGGCCTAAAAATGAATGCACATGTTTTTTGTGAGGGGACGAGGACTCTTGGCTACGGCGTCCACCTTCCCTACCTCTGGTTTTACCTACCCATTACCAATTATAAATCCCAAATACCGGGCTTCCTCCATAGCAAAGGAACATTTGTTGGGGTTGATGGTGAGACCAGCTTGTTTTATAGTCCTTAAAACAGCAGTAAGGTGTTTAACATGGTCTTCCCATGTTGGACTATAAATGATTACGTCATCTAAATAAGCTGCGCTATATCCAACGTGAGGTCTCAGGAGTTTATCCATCAACCTTTGAAAACTAGCTGGGGCTCGTGGAAGTCCAAATGGCATCACTGTGAACTGAAAAGACCCCAAAGGAGTGCAAAAAGCAGTTTTCTCTTTTGATGCTTTCTCAAGCGGAATTTGCCAGTATCCTTTAGTTAAATCAAGTATACTAACATATCTCGCTTGCCCAAGTTGATCAATGATGTCATCTATATGGGGCATTGGATATCCATCAAACTTTGATATCGCGTTGAGTTTTCGGAAGTCTAGACAAATTCTTATCCCTCCCTCTTTTTTAGGGACAAGGACCATAGGAAACGCCCATTCGCTATTAGCTTCTTCTATAATACCCATTTCTTTCATCTTTTCTATCTCTATGATGACTTCTTGTTTTAATTTCTCAGGAATCCGATAGGGCTTTACTCTAATGGGTGTGTTTTGAAATGTATGGATCTGATGACATATTTCCGTAGTTTTCCCTGGGACTGTTGTAAAAGTATCATGAAACTGACTTAGAACGTGGGCTAGTTCTTGTTTTGACTGTCTAGTAAAAGGATTTATTGTCAAATCTTTAGACAATTGTTCTCCTTCCAGTCTATCATATGCCAGCTCCATCTCATTGTCCAATGGGTTGGAACATACATACATGACTTCAGTAGGCCTATCATGCCATCTTTTCAATAAATAGGCATGATACACTTTTAGATTTTTGTTTTCTGTTTGGTACTTCCACCAAATACGTAGTGGGGCTAATTTGTTTCTGTATCACATAAGGCCCTTGCCATTTCATAGTTAACTTGTTTTCAGTGGATGGAAGCAACAATAAGACCACGATCCCCAGAGCTAAAGTGTTTTCACCCACCCCTATGTCATATCTTTCTTTCTGATAGTCTTGCTTGATTTGATTCTGTTCTTACGTCAACCTGAGTATACTTAGCTATTTTTACGTAGCTGTGTAACATAATCAAGGGTAGTGGGATTTTTCCAGGTGGTAATATCCTCCCACTGTTCCTTAACTACATCTAGAAGACCTCTGGGATTCCTACCATATAATAGTTCAAATGGTGAGAATCCAGTCGATGCTTGAGATCGTGTAGTCACAGCAGATATAGAAGAAGAAGCAGTCAATAAATTGTTAAATACAGGAAAGTCATGTCCCAATATCACAGGTACAGGTAGTCTAGGAACCACGCCTATCTTCAGATGATGTGCCATGCCTGATGCAGTAATAGTAGCTTTCTGTACAGGATAAAAAATGAGTGTCCCCATGAACACAAGTCACCCCAGTTTTCTCTGAGTGTTTCTTTGTAAGAGCACCACTGAGTAAATCAGCACGTACCAGGGTTTGCTTACTTCCTGAATCAATCAATGCCATCACATCCTGTCCTCCAACATTGACAGACACAGTATATTGCCCCCAGTTTGCTAAGGCCAGATGAGAAGGATCAGATTTTTTTCTTGGGGCAGAATCTAGCGATGTGTCCCTTGGTCTGACACTCGTGGCAAATAATATCAGGGTTAAATGTTCTCATACTTTTTCTTTCCTCTTTCATCTTAGTAGAAGGACTAGTGGGTGGATGTTTTATCAATACTTGGGAAGTATTTGTTCCATGAGACCCTTTCTGACGATGGGGTGAGCTGTAATATAATCTTCAGCTAAACTGACAGCTTTTTCTACTGTGTCAGGTCGATGTTCTCTTACCCACATTTGAACCTCATAAGGTAGTATTTTTACAAATTGTTCTAACACAACTGACTCAACCACTTGATGTATGGTACGAGTTGCAGGTTGTAGCCATTTGTGCACAAGTCTTGCAATCGAGCACAAGCTTCTTGTGGGGACTCAACACTATGATATCTGAATGCTCGAAACCTTTGACGATAAGTCTCTGCACTGATGTCATACCTTTTAATATTGCTTGTTTAACAGATCATAGTTGGTAACATTTCCAGGTTCTACTCATATAAGCTAGCTGAGCCTTGCCTGTGAGATATGGGGCTAAAACGAATAACCCACTGATCCCTAGGCCACCCACAAGCTGTTGCCACTCTTTCAAATGTTGTAATGTATGCTTCAGTATCATCACTGTCCAGTAGTCTGGAAATTTTAATGTCCTTTGGGCCCCACTAGGTAGAATAGGTCTAGTAGTTCCAATAGCCTGAATAGCCTTAGAGTCTCCACCCACCTGGTCTCATTTTGTAGACGGTCTTTCTCATTTGTAGATGGTCTCTCTCATTTTGTCGACAACTCTCTCTCTCTGCTTCTCCAGCTCGAGCTGTCTCACACATAACCATCTCAGCAAATCATGTACTTCGGAAGGGGGTTCCTCTTCCTTCTCTTTGACATCTTCACCCCTAATAGCTTCTTCCGCTGCCTCTGGTCTCTTTCTCTCAGTCTCTTTCCTTCTGACATCACCCAATCCAGCTGCTAGGGGTAGTTGAAATTTGTCCACCATGGTTCTGGTCCATGTACCTTCTGGTGCAGACATTTCCACTTTCTCCATCTTCTTCTTCTGCTCCTCCATAATGACTCTGGACAATATCCACAAGAAAGGTGGCTCTCCTTCCCTTGTGATATCCCACTCTGACACCAAATGTGCACGTGGGGTGTCCAATAAAGTCCAGAGAGCAGTCAGGATCCGATATTTCAAAATTTATTAGAAGCAGAAAAAAATAAAATGGACTTAAAGCAGAACTTGTACACAACTTTCAAAAAAAAAAACATAAGGCACAGGAAATCATATCTTTAACAAGAAAGAAAATTCCTGCCAAAAAGGCACCTAGAATCTGGCTAGGCATCTGGTAGGTTTGCCTTCCTACCACACACTGACTCAACACTCCACATTTACCTCCTTTTATACCAGTGGAGGAGCACATGACTGACTTAGCTCCTCCCCCAACTTGCATCATAAAAGTGGGTCAACCAGGGCCGCTCAGTCCTATAAAGAGATTGGACTGAGAGGAGCTGGAAGCACTTTACCAGAGAGTTGTAAGTCTAAGGCATTTCTGCATCACATTAGGAGACTTTAGTCCTTTTAAGTTAAACAGTTTTATCTCTCTCCTTTTACCAGTGGCATGCATTGCCTTCTCCCTTTTAAAAGTACTAGTTTAACCTTTTTATTTAAGCAAACAAATGCCACTTTTTAAATGATTCTTGGATACAATTCTGATATGTACCATAATTCTAAGCCTCTCATCATAAAACTAGCACAAAGGCAGTTAATTTGTTCACAATTCACCAGATAATGAAAATGCCATAACAAACTCTTTTTTCGGCGTCTTCACGCGTTATTGCATCGCACTAGTCGAACGTCGCACTATCTCGTCAGGAAAATTAATCAAACAGCTTGTGGCCTGCAAGCACAGAACATTCTAAACATTGGGGCTATTATTATTTAGAGAAAGCGAGCTGGAAATAAGGAAAGGGACAGAAAGACTGCTCAAAGCTGGCCAAGCTTGAGTAGGGAATGACAGAGAAGGAGCGATAGTAAAGGAAGAGATTAGAAGAGCAGGAGACTGTTGCAATAGATTTTTAATATTTTAGCCCACAATGTTCTCAAATTACCTCCAAAACATAGGCAGGTAATTACATATGCTCTGTATCCATGAGCATATCCAAGTTGAGAAGTCACGGCCACTCCCTGAGAAGAACAGATAGGGGGTGGTACCGCTTGTCCGAATGTTGAGAGGGAGCCAGTGTTGGCGTGGGCTGCTCGACTCCGGACTTCAGGATCAAGACCTTGACCTCGACCCTCGGTGGCGCCTATGGTGAGACTTGGAGGAACTAACTAAAGCAGAGATCCTCCTGGGTAATCGGATCTTGAGGGTTAGAGACCAGATCAGCTGGCTGGTCTGACCCACCCTGAGAAGTGCAGGCAGAACCAGAGTCCTAGGGAGGTATCAGCCTCATCTGGTGACAATGCATCCACCACCTCGATAAATATCTCGACAGGTTGCTCGATGGGCATCTTGAACGACTGGCCTGACAGGGAGACCATGGAGCCAGCGGCCTGGGCCGAAGGATCAACTGTAGTCAAAACCTCCACAGAAATGCGGGAATCTGAGGCCTGAGAACATTCGCGATCCCACAATCAGCAGTGACACTTCTTTTTAGTCTTTTTTCTTGAAGTCTTGGAAGATTCTGTGCCCTTACAGGGACCTGCCCAAAGGTGGGAAGGGACTGGCACAAATCTCTAAATGCCCCTGTGAAGGTGGCGCCAAAAGAATGGGGCATAAAGGCTGATGCCGAAGAGGCAGGTTCCGTGGCCTAAGCCACCACCTCTTCAAAAGCCACAAGCTGTTCAGTGGAGACTGCTTGATGGGTATCGTTCGACCAAACACAACATCCCGTTCATCTGGACGCCCTAAAAGTAGCGAGCATGCCAGTCTTCTAAGTACTGGGATTGAGGTGCAACACAACCACACACTTGGGGATAGTGTTTGTGGCCTAGGCAGTAGACATACGAGATGTGCAGGTCCATCCAGGACATCTTCTGCCAGCACTCACATTTTTAAAACCAGGCGCTGACTCTGAGTCGTCCATGATGAGAATTTGAAAATCACCTGAAGATGAAGTAGATTCACAATGGTTTGCAAAGTTTGAAGCAAAGGGCCTACTCAGCAGACTGCGATAAGGAGAACCTTCTTCCAGTAGAAAGGAAGATCTGAGGTCACAGGGCAGTGCCAAGGGAGTTACCACCCGGGTAGGTGGGAAGAGCCAGCTTAAGGATGTTTCAGCAAGTCTTAAAGGGGAAGGAACACTGCAGGAAGTGCGGATAGTACATCATATCCACATCCCTAGAAATTAACAATATACTTGTTATTTCTCACGTCTCCCCGACTCCAGATCTGTACATTTTAATTGTAAAAAAATATACAGCTGCCATTTCACAGAATGCTGAAAAGCTGCCTAATCATTTGTTCTGTTGTCACAATTTACCAATCACAGTAAACAGGAACGTCTGGATTTATTTTTAAGAAAGCTACAACTGAGGTCTATAAAAACACAGTTTTGAGGTGCATTTTCTTAATTTATAAGTTCTTAACCTCCACATACATACTTATTCATTACTCATCCACATGCAAGTCTTGTGTTGCACAAACATAACAGGAGCCCAAAAAAGCTTGGTTTCGTTGTTGCAATATGTGGAATAAGCCATGATCAGTCAGTGTAGAGGAGGAGTCCGGAGTAAAATTGGGCTTATTTAAAAAAAAAAAATGCAAATTGGGTGTTTTGCTTCCTACCACTTGAAACAAGGGACACATATATAGTGAATGCTGCCACCCGTAGGACTGCTATATTAATTGTTCTGCATTTTGAAATAGACTAGAGTTCTATTAAAAGTTTCTTCTCGTCCAATATATAGTGCAGCTTGCTTACTGTTAGCCACTTCACAATCAGTTTTTTTTTTTTTTAGGCGGCAAGCAACAGTTTTCCCCTATTGCTATCATGCCTAATCTTTTGTGCTGATTTTAAAGATTATTATTACGTTTAGTGTGTGTGTGTGAGATGGTTGTAGTGAAGCCAGAGTAGTGACATGTCAAACAGAATGTAGTACAAGCTGAAGAACTTTCTAATCAGTTTAACTCCCCCCACTATACAGACACACTGATTTACATACCCAGGATGCTTTGTCCTGGGTTTCATGCTTTGATCGTATGTGTGTTTATAGAAACCACACAACTCAGAAAATATCTGTCTTATTCTTCTCTTATTCATTTAATTGCTAGAGAAAATATGCCTGTGTTAAAAGTGCTGTACCCTATTACACTCTGCAGCTATAATGTACTTATCCAGTACATACCAAAAAGAGAAGCCAGTGTATTTATATCTACTCTACAGTACTTGCAGGAGGACAGAAAACTTAAAATGTTTTTTCACTGATAAACATGTGGTGGGACCTCGTTGTAAATGGGCCTTGGCTCAATCAAGTAAATTCTTGTTCATAATTTTATGACTAAAACATTTTACTGCTACTAACAAGTGACTGTCCAGCATTCAAAATCAGACAAGAACACTGACAGGCGGAACCATGAATTCAGCCACTGCAGTGCGTTGGGGGTTGGAGTCAATATTCCTACCGACCACTGTTGTGGGATACTGTCAGCAGCTTGGTTTTGGATTCGGGGTTTAGAGATTGCAATATAAATGTTTGCAGAGTATTGCTTAAGCAGTTTTGAAGTTTTGAAGACCCCTTCCCACAGCCGCAGAGTGCCAGAACAGATGAATCCCAGCTCTCACCTAGTTAGTAACTAAATTATCTGGAATTTATTTCTTTGTTTATTTTGTAATTTTTGACCAGCAAAGGCACACTGGGCTGGAAACAGCTTGTTTCCAGGTGTGTGTTTGTGCCGGGGAGGAGTTACAAGGGATCTGTTTCATTGACAGGGGAAGTGTTGGCCATGACATCAAGTAAACTCCCCTACTCTTCTTCCATACGTGTAATGAGATCCACCTAGACAGTGACCAGGGATGGGCAGAAGTGACCTCGGTTTAACATCTAATGCAGCACTAGTTGTCAGTTCTGGACGACACGCAAAGTATCAGGTGTAAGACTATAACCCATGACTTCCCAGTCTTCTAGTGCCTAAGGAGACCATACTACCTATTCAGCCACTAACACAGAGTTATCGTGCAGAAAAAGCATAAAATACGTAATCTCTAAATATTCACAGACAGTGTTTACCCGTCAACAATATTTATACTTGCAAATGCAAAATCAGCAAGAAGTGTATATAACTCAGAGAAACATCGACATCATATGTTCAAAACCCTTGGCTCTATCTTCCCCAACACTCTCGTTAGATGCTACGGTTAACCCCATGCTTTAACAATCTTTGATAGTACATTTTTGATTGCTTATATAAAAAAAACTAAAATAAATGCATGTGCCACAGAAAGGATGGTAATATATAAGAATACCAACATGGAATAAAAAAAATGAGGCTTTATCAGGGAGCCCCTGCCCCCCCTAAAAAAGCCACAAGTACTGCTTGAGAAGTAAAAAACAAAAAAAAACTGTGCAGAAGGAATAATTTTAAAATTTTTATATTAAAGGCAAATCAAAAAGTTATTGAAGTGTTTATCCACTTAAAAGGAACCAGCTGAATAAATGGCTTATCCTTGCAATTTCTCACTTGAGACAACCTGCTTCATGGAATCCCACCTGCTCAGTGCCAAGAGGGGACTAGGACCCCATAGGAACAAAGAAATTTTGGTTGGCCTGGCCCATCTACGGTTTTACTGTGCTACGTGTACCAGGATTATATTTAATAGGGGAATAGCCTGACAGCTGTTGTTCTTTTCTCTGCTATAACACGTTAAACTCACAAAGACTAATTATGAACAGATAGCATCAGAATTCAGGAGAGCCACAGTGTTCACAAGCAGTGGGAAGGCTAGTAAAGCGAAGAAGGGTGCGATCCTCTCAAAGATCAGGAAAGATAAGGTGCATCATTCCCCCTAGCTTCTCGGAGGAGCTCTCCTCTGTAGTGCTCCCCCCAACTTTTTGTTAATTCTCAATCAGATAAAAGCTTAGGGGATGGGTCATAGTGAAGGGCACTGCAAGGGCAGGAGACTATTTGTGCAGACCAACCTGAAACGAGAAGGTCGGAGAAATGCAATATTAAGGCAGAAGAATTCTGTAATAATGTGAACAAAATTCCAAGCGTCTGCCCTACAGATCTCACTCACGGGAACAAATCAGAAGCTAGAGACCAACGTGGTCACTGCCCGCATGGAATGGGCTATTAACTGATTCCCTAACTGCAGCGCTGATGACGAATGATAGGAGGTGACAGAGTTCAACAACCACATGGACCCTCTGTGTTTCAGCACTGGTTGGCCAAGCAAGTTAGAGCCAAAGGTGGTGGAAAACAGAGGGGAGGGCCTTATCTACCCTGTCCCTGTCTAGGTAAAATTTAAAGGATCTCTTAACCCCGTACCTGTGTAAGGATAAGGGAAACAGGACAAATGACTGGTTAAAGTGGAACTCTGTCACTACTCTAGAAAAGAGTCTGGGGGTAACTGATCCTGTCCATTCCAATCTCTATGTAAAATAGTGTAGGACAGATCAGGGCTTGAAGCTCACCAGTCCGGGACAGATTAGGGCTTGACGCTCACCAGTCCAGGATGGATCAGGGTGTGAAGCTCACCGGTCCGGGACAGGCCAGTCACAAGGGTGTGAAGCTCACCAGTCCGGGACAGATCAGTCACAAGGGTGTGAAGCTCACCAGTCCAGGACAGATGAGGGCTTAACGCTCACCAGTTCAGGATGGATCAGGGCGTGAAGTTCACCGGTCCGGGACAGGAGCCAGTCACTAAGGGTGTGTGAAGCTCACCGGTCGGGACAAATCAGTCACAAGGGCATGAAGCTCATCAGTCAGGACAATGAGTCACAAGGTGTGAAGCTCCCAGTCTGGGATGGACCAGTCACAAGGGCATGAAGGTTACCAGTCGGGATGGACCAGTCACAAGGGCATGAAAGTCACCAGTCCGGGATGGACCAGTCACAAGGGCGTGAAGCTCAGCAATCAAAGAAGGACCAGTCACAAGTGCTTCAAGTTCAACAGTCCAGGACAGACTGGTCCCAAGGGCGTGAAGGTCACCAGTCCGGGACGGATCAGTCACAAGGGCCTGAAGCTTATCAGTCCAGAACGGACCAGTCACAAGGACGTGAAGCCACCAGTCCAGGACGGATAAGTCACAAGGGCGTGAACGACGCCAGTCTGGGACGGACCAGCCAAGGGCCTCTGAATCTCACAAGTACTAGGCATTATTGTAACTGCTGATGGAAAATAAAGAGTATGCAATACTTGCCAACCAAACAAATGACACACTACCTTTGTTCCAGCTGATTCATCATAGCAGTGATCTGATTGGTCTTCTCTTCTAGCTGACTAATCATGTCATTCTTTTGCTTTAAGCCATCTTCGGATCCCTGATTAAACAAAATACCCAAGGGAAAAAGCTCTATGGTTGCCATTATTTTTAAAATATGCATTACTGTTGTTTTTCTTTTATGCGATTAATTTATTAAAGCATTTAATACAAAACATCAACTCATTACTATAATAGCATATTATTCATTAGTTCTACTTCATTTGAAATAATCACATTTTACATTTATGTGGGAAAACCTTAGACAACTAATGCAGTGCTACATTAAGCATTAATTTACATAAGCAGAAATGTTACATTTGGAATCAATGCATTCAATCTAGGAGCGCAATTCAATGAACAGTATGCTAGACAGTTTTTCCCCTCAGATGGGGATGATAGCAGAACGAAACCTTGAACACATGTATACTGCACAAGCCAGATCTTAACTACACTTACACAATCATTTCTCAAGGTAAGGATCAATCATATTTCTCACCTGCAGTTTCTGATACATCTCTATATTAATGACTTTAACCTCGTCCAGTTGACGTCGAAGACCAATAAGGGTGTCTTGTTTCTCATGGATGTCTTTTTCCAATAGTTTCATTGCCAGCTCCATCTCCTGTTTCATGCTAACCTGCATAAGTAACTCATGTTCAGCATCCTGGGGATCGATAGAGAGGAACAAAAAACATATGTTACCTATTACATCCTTTCTGATCCCTAAAACCCTGCTCCAAGTGCAGCACAAGAGAGGTTTTCATTTTCTCATGGCATTTCTTAACAAAATGTCATATACCACATGCCAGTCACCATGAAGGAACTGAGGCTGCCTTTAGCAGCAGTATTTGTTAAGTTCGCAAAAAAATTCACTATATAGTTTTTTTAAGCAAAACTGTATTTCTGACATCTTAAGATTCATGCTCAGTGTATTTGTAGTTTTCACAGATGTTAAAATAGTTTTTACAGCTGTTATAATTAATGACTCACGTTATTAAAGATGGCCACCACTCACAATTTTTAAAAATTTCTTCCGCTAAGATTATCTGTTGAGTGTACATAGCTAGATTCATACTATGCGATATTAGGATGATGCTGCCATATGTTTCAATGGTAAACAGCAAACGCTGTACTGAGATATTTAATTTTGTCATGGTGAGCATGGCACTGGAGTGAGAACTTTTAAAAAACTTCAAAATTCTGTATCTTGGTTCAGGAATGAAAGAAAACAAAAAGAAAATGTATATCTTGATATCTTTGACAAACATTATTGCAGGAAAGAAAAACTGTATGGTTACTAACAAATAGTGGTATTTTAAGGCACTAGCAGTCCAAGATTTTCAGTGATTTGCATATATTACCCATGGTGCCCTGCACTGGGGGTATGTTTAATTGGGTTTCTCTAACACTTGGTGTTATTACCAATACATTTTTAGCGCGACTACTGCTTCAGTGCTTTTGCATGGAGGTTCTTGTTTTTCAAATTCCATTCCTCATCTGGGCACACCATGACCCAAACGCTCATCAATATTTTGGCTGCTGACTCCGTGTCCTGGGTTCACCATGACAAAAAACCAAAGATGTTCCAGGATGCCCACTGCCCTGAAAGGTTCAGAAAACTAGTAATTTGGATGAGTCCTTCATGGAGACACAATATAAAAACAAAAGGCAGTAAATAATTGGCTGCGTGCATGGTGTTTTAAACAAAATATAGAGGTTATAACACACTGGGAAGAATTTGAAGATATGTCTGAACTCTACAGTAGGGATGGACTACATCTCAGTCAAAGAGGCAAAAGCTACTTGGTGAACACATAACAACAACCATCAATACACATTTAAACCAATAAGTTGGGGAAGGGCTTAAAACAAGCGCCACTATGGCATCTCCCACTAAGCACATTAACGATATAGAAACCAACGACAAAATTCCAGAATGTCTCATCAGAAATGTATGAACTTCTAGAAAATCAGAATTCTACTAGTAAATGCCAGATGTTTAAAGAACAAAATAAATGAGCTTCACCATAAATCCGACTGCAAAAGAATTCAGATTGTGTGGAGTAACTGAAACATGGTTCACAGATGGAGAATGGGATACGAAATGCCAGGTTATCTCAAGATTTACAAAATAGAAATCAAAAAAAGGCGTGAAGTGTTGCCATATATATCTTACAGCACTAGAATTGATTCAAAATAATCCTAGTGATGAAACAGTATGGGCACAAATAAAGACAGTACAAAGAAACCTTAACATAGGTTTAATATATAGAGCACCAAGTAGGACCATGCACAGAATAACAACCTGTTTTCTGAAATAATGAACATAAACATGCAAGGTGAAGTGATAGTTATGGGGGACTTTAATTTCCCTAACATTGACTGGAGTAATGGTAAGGGATCATCTAATAGTACAGAAAAACAGTTCATTGACATCACAGTATTACAGAATCTAGAACAACTGATCCAAATCCCGACAAGAGGAAATAATATATTTTATTTATTTATTTAGTTTTTGTTTGACGGGTAGGTGCGCTAGCCATAACAATGACTATTTTCAGAAACGACCCGGGAGCGTACAAAACAAACTTCAGGAACTAACAGTAACAGTACATTATTAGAAGCAGTCAAGATAATGGGTACATACAAGCAGGTAGAACATAGGTAATACAGTATCACAGATGAGTGTTAACAACACAGTCAAATTGCAATAAAATTAGGGCTTAATGACTATTTTGCAGGCCCGACCCAGGAGAGTTCCAAACAGCTTCTGGAAATAGACAGTAATGGTATAGTTTTAGAAGTAGTCAAAGTAGTGGATACATACAAATAATATATTAGATGTGGTGTTCACAAATAATAAAGATCGTATTGACAATATAAAAATCCTACCACCACTGGGAGACGCTGATCATAACACTGTCTATTTGGAGTATAAATAAGACCATAGTATAACAAAAGGTAAGACTACAATACTAAATTATAATAAAGAAGATTATAAAAGTATGCAAAATTATTTAAATAACGAAGTGGAAGGAAGAACTAAAAAAAATCTCACAGAAATATGGAATGATATTAATAAACACATTAATTACTGTATCAAGACATGAGTGCCAACTAAACACAAGTACATCCATTTGAGAAGAGTACCCCCTTGGTGGTTACATAAAATAAGTAAACTATTAAAGAAGAAGAAAAAGCATTATAGGCCCTACAAAAAGAATCTACTGTCACAAAATTGGCAGAGATTTAAACAAATTGCAAAAAATATTAAGAACACCATAAAAAAGGCAAAACAATCAATAGAATTGAATTTGGCAAGTAAAGTCAAAGATAACAAAAAGAAATTATACAACTATATAGGATCCCTGAAAGGGAAACAGCCAACAGTTGGACCTTTAAACATAGTGGATAAAGTAATAACTGAAGAAAAAGAAATGGCTAACTGAACTTAATAGATATTTTTTAAGTGTACATAATCCCGAAAAACAATCACACATACAGCCAAATCAAATGGATAGCACACACCCTAAGTTTCAAGTCACAGACATAAATTAATAGTATAAATAGCCTCAAAACAAATAGTTCACCAGGGCCAGATGGTGTTACACCCGGTTTTCTAAAAAAATTAATACACTAATTGGCTGGACCATTAACTCACCTATATAATACATCTATTCATGAGAAACACATTAAAGGAATGGAGAATGGTAACAGTCAGACCAATTTTCAAAGGTGGTAATAGAGCAGAACTGGGAAATTATAGACCCATAAGCCTCACATCAGTAGTAGGTAAAATTATGGAAGCGTTTATTCAAAAACATATAATTACTCATTTGCAAAATACAGGGGACACAGATCCTACCCAGCATGGTTTTATACCTGGAAGATCATGCCTCTCAAACACAATTAGTTTCTTTGAGCCACCTAGTGCAGCCCTAGATAAAACATACCTGTGGATATTATCTTCCTAGATTACTCAAAGCTTTCGATAAAGTTTCCCATACTGTCCTACTGAAACAACTTACGATAATTGGGCTGAATAATAATAACATAATGAGCCGGATTGCTTCTTGGCTGGGACACAGAATACAATGTGCAACTATAAAGGGTTACTCATCACACTGGGAGAAGTCACAAGTGGTGTCCCACAGGGATCTGTATTGGGAACCAACATTATTTAACATAATGATTTCACATTACCAAACACAAACAGCGTATGGGTTGGTAGAAATGCTCGATGATTGTAAAACAGGTGGTCTGATACAAAACACTGAAGATGCCCGATAAATACAAGACAATCTAAATAAATTAGCAATATGGGCAAATGAAAATGAGAGGCATTTCAACCTGGAAAAATGCAAGGTAATGTATATGGGGGGGGGGGGAACAATGCATACTTACACAATTACAGTAATAACACTATACTAAAAACAATAAAAGAAGAAAGATCTGGGAATCTAATATCAGATGATTTAACATTTGATAAACATGTATTTGTAACAGTTAAAAGGTACCAAAGAATAATGGGTTGTATACTGGGAAACATAAACAGCAGGGATGAGAGTCATAGTTCCACTCTACACTGCACTGGTGAGACACCATCTGGAGTATTGTGCACCAACCAAAAGAGACGAGTCAAAAATTATATGAAAAGATACAAAGGAAAATGACAAATAAGAACAACTAAGAACACGAGCTATAAAGACAGGCTTCGTAAATTAAATATATTTTCTACTCAATATAGGAGGTTTAGTATTTAAGGCTTTCAAACATCCATATATGAAAGAGACCCTTGGATTCAGGAGTAATGTTGGAATAACTGGAACAAGATCGCATAAACAGAAATTACAAGAAGAAACCAATAACACAGTAAAGAGAAGCACATCTTATACAGAGGGAGTAATAGCTAAATGGAATAAGTCGCTAAGGAACATTAGAGAGAGTTGTGATAGGAAAACATTTAAAGATAACCTAGACACACATATGGGATATATGAAATATATACCCCATCAATGAATTGGTGGCAAGACCTCTGAAGGGATAACGCTCACTGGACTTGCACCCTAACTATGAAACTATGGAGTAGTCCCATCAGCACATCAAAAACTATGAAGGCTCAACTCTCAGTATATTCAAAGGATTATTTTTATTTCTTCCACAAACGAGCAGCAACATTTTGTGGCATGAAGCCACTTTTTCCAGCACAGTGGTTTTACACTGCCAAAACATGAACAATCAAAATAAAACAGTACATATAAATCACACTCTGTACAGTCCACGTGAGCAATGAAACCAGGAGTCCTATGAAATCCCAACACTCACTTTCCCAGCGTGCAGTAGCCTGACACACGTTTGCCAGACACATACTTGTCAGACGGTAGAAATGTACCTGCGTGAATGTGATAATATCAAATATATAGGAGGTGTGAGGCAAAAGTCCCCAAAAGTATAGTTACACAAGAACTTTCCGTAACAGTAGATCTTTGAGACAGTCTCTTGCAGTAGGTAATCACCATTAGGACTAGAGCCGTCGGGCACTAGGACCACATGGAAAACTTGCTTCAGCAGTGTTTGGTGGGGGACCCAGCCCACCCAGCGTCGCCCGTGACAGGCGTCAGCGTGATACTATATAGTGGGCAGTCCCCACCTGCCCTCCAGTTCTCCCCCGGAGACCTAAGAAGGTGCGACAGGAGAAAGGAGTGGATCCAGCAGCCAAAGAAAAGCTAAAGAGAGAAAAGGCTACAGAATCAGAGAGAGGGTGGGAGGGAAAGTACCTACTGCAAGAGCTCTCTCGAAGATCTACTGTTACAGTAAGTTCTTACGTAACTGTACTATCTTACTTCAAGAGGGCTCTGCAGTAGGTAATCACCATTAGGACTGAGTCCCAAGCAGTGTAATTCAGACAAAGGCTGAAGCACAGGAGGCAGGAAAAGTCTGCTGTAGGTAGAATTAAGACAGGAGGCCCGAAGACAGCTAATCCAAAACCCATCCTGTGCCTAGAGGCAATGTCCAGAGTGTAATGTTTGGTGAAGGTGTGGACAGAGCTCCAAGTGGCTGCCACAAAATGTAAACAGCAGAAACGGTCCTGAAAAAGCAACAATGTAGCCATGCCTCTGGCTGCATGTCCCTTAACTTCCCCCAAAAGGGGTCTGTCATACTTCTAATAACAAAAGAAAATGCAGTTTGCTAACCATTTAGACAAACATTGTTTGGAAACTGCCACACCCTCTCTTTTGGGTGCAAAGGAAACGAAAAGCTGATCTGTTCTGCAGACCGACTTTGTCTGGTTCACGTAGCAATGCAAAATTCTGTGCACATCGAGCGTGTGCAGAATGGCCTCCTCCTGATTAGAATGCTCAGGGTAGTACACTGGCAAGTGTATGGTCTGATTCAAAGTAAACTCAGAAACCACTTTTGGTAGATACGTAGGATTTGTACGCAGAGCCACCCGGTCTCTGTGGAAAATCAAATAAGGCTCCTTACACATCAGGACCTGAAGCTCGGAAATCCTTAAAGCAGAAGTAACTGCAGCCAACAAGAGATCTTTTCAAGAAAGGTAGCGCAGGTCACAGCTCGCAGTTGGTTCAAAGGGAGGCAAAGTGAGCTTTTCAAGGATAAAATTCAAATCCCATGGAGGAACTGGGTTCCTGATCGGGGTTTCAGATGGAGAATCCCATTCAGAAAGATTTTGGACACCTCCAACTGAGCCAAGGTTTTGTCATCCACCAGAGTACTGGAGGCAGAAATGGCAGACAAGTGAACCTTTAGGGTAGAGTAACTAAGGCCTAGGTCAGAGAGATACAGCAGAAATTCCATGACCTGAGATGCGGGCAAGGGTCCACCCTTAGCTGATGCCAAAGGAAAACCTCTTCCATTTCATGGCGTCGTAGTCCCTCGTGGATGGCTTTCTGGCCTCCACTGGGACTTGGGCCACTCTAGAAGAGACCACAAAGTGTGCCACTGCTATGTCAGTAGGTGCCACGTGTGAAGGCCTGAGGACTGGATGGACCAGTTGCCCTGGTCCTGAGTTAGCAGGTTCTGGAAGAGAGGGAGGAGAACTAGAGGGTCCATTCTTAACTGCTGGAGCAGAGAGAACCACACTTGACATGACCAATAAGAGGCTATAAGGATCATTCTGGCCCCTTTTTGTTGCAGCTTCAGCAGAACCCTCTGCAACAGTGGAAAGGGAAGGAAGGTATACAAGAACCTCCCTGTCCAGCAGCGAGACAGTGCATCTCGCCAGAAAGCATCACAGCTGTGAACGAGCAAGCAGAAACTGGGAAGTTTTGTATTGGATGGGGAGGCGAATAGATCGAGATCTGGGCGTCCCTGCCGATCAAAGAAGTCGTCTACTGATTGTCTCAGTTCCCACTCGTGCACCCAGCTGAGAGTGTCCACTAGGATGTTTTGAACCCCTGAGACATGCACTGCCGTGAACTGTAGGCTGTGCTGTACCACCCACTGCCACACATGCATCGCTTCCCGGCACAGTGGATACGACAGTGTGCCTCTCTGACTGTTCAGGTACCAGACCACGCATATGTTGTCAGTCTGTACTAAGAGAGTTCTTGTGAGGAGAAGAGGCTGGAAGACTTGCAGAGCATAAAGTACAGCCCACATCTCTTGTGCATTGATGTGAAGAGACAGCTCTTGCAGTGACCAGAATCCCTGTGTCTGGTGATCACCTAGATGAGCACCCCAACCCATCCGTGGTCAGGATCTGAGTCGCTTGGCGGCGTCTGAAAAGGAACCTCTTTGGTGAAACTGTATATTTCCTGCCACCAAAGGAGATCCCGATGCATGGGACTAGAACCTAGAATCCTGTGATCAAGGTTGTTGGTCTTCTGGTCACTGTACTCTGAGGGTCCACTGTGGATACGCATGTGGAGCCTGGCCAGGGTACAGTGGGGATAGCTGCTGCCATCAGCCCTAGAAGGAGCAGGATTGAGCGGTCTGAGGTTCATTGGCTGGTTGCCACCTGAACAGCCTGCTGGACGAAGGTTTCCACCCGGTCCAAGGAGGAAAGCCTGGACCGAGCCATATCCAACACCGCCGATGAACTGGAGGCAGTGGGAAAGACCAAGGTTGGATTTGGGTAAACTGACCATGATTCCAACCATGCTGAACAGGTTCAAGGTGGTATGTAGCGCTGCCACCAGTCCTCCTCGAACAGGCTGACAGAAGCCAGTGGGCCGAGGTGAGGAAGATGTAAATCCCTTGTGGCGTGCGGCCGCTGCCACCACCGCTAGGCACTTGGTGAAAACCCTGGGTGCTGAAGAAGGCCAAAGGAGTGCCTTGAACTGAAAGTGCTCCTCCTGGAAAGCAAAACGCAGGAAGCGGCGGGGTATATGCAGATCAGCATTCTGCATATCCAGCGCACAAAGCCAATGGCTCTGCTGCAGACCCGGCAGGGTCAACATGCAAAACCTTTTGTATTCCACATATAGGTTTAATGTGCTCAGGTCCAGGATTGGACAAAGGTCCTTGTCTTTTGGGGCCCAGGAAGAGTGGGAGTAAAACCCTATCCTTTGTGGCCCAGAGGAATGGGCTCTATGGCTGACTATGTCAGTAGAGCCTGAATCTCTTCCCTGACAAGTAGGATGTGGCCTTTTGGGGTGAGAGACCTGGAGGATTTCTTGGAGGGCACTATGAATTTGATGGTATGACCTTGAGCAATCAGCTGAACAACCCTTGAGTCTGTTGTTGCCTCCCACCCAGCCAGGTGGTTGGCGAATCTGCCCCTACTGGTTCCTCTTGAGCCCGTGGCAGAGGCTGGGAGCTCTGCCACAAGTCAGGAGGCGGAGGGTGTGTGGGGGAGCTGGCTGGAGGGGTGGGTCCCGTCGACTGGGCCCGTTTGTTCTGATGTCAGGTATTCTGCTGCCTGTTCTGGCGCCGTTGTTGGCGACAAAGGACTACTTAAGCTTAGTGTTTGAGTGGTACATAGTCTGCACGAGCACAGTGCTTTACCGCTGTCCTAAAGGTCAGTGATTATGTCTCTTATGTTGCCACAAAAGGACAGGTTCTCTGAAGGGCGATCTTGTATGGCTGCTTGCATGTCAGTGGCTGGACCAGATACCTGCAGCCAGGAGTACCAGCACATGCTAATGGCCATGGCGGCACTTCTGGCAGAGGCATCGACTGCATCATAGGTCGTTCTCAAAGAGTGACGGCAGGAAATTTCTGTGGTCCTGACTGTCTGAGCGATTTTGGGTTTTAGCCTCGGAAATTCCGATTTTAACTGGCCTAACATGGATTTCTGGAAGACTACCATGTGTGCCAAATAATTCAGTGCTCTTAGGGCCAAGGTGGAGGAGGAGTACACCTTGTGTCCAAACTGGTCTATTTGTTGCAACTCCTCATCTGAAGCGAAGTGCTCATGTGTTTAGGCTTTGCTGTCCTATCATGGCTGCATTAATGACCACCCAAGTCCACTTTAGGGTGAGAATAGAGGTGGTCCTTGCCCTCAGGTGCCCGATACAGTCTATCTGCTTTTTCGGCGACTGCGGCCACCGAAGAGAGATGCTCTCAGACAGTGGAAGTCAGGTCCTCAAGCAGTTCAATCCAAGGAAGAATGAGCAGAGGGGACAGCTCAGGCATGTCCAAGTGTTCCACCAACCTCTTGAGTTGGGGATCTGGATCCTTCGTCTTCCAGCCGTTCGTCACCTGAATCTGTAGAAGGATCTCGGTAAAGGAGGGGTCCTCCAGCGGAGACTGCGGCGATTCTTTGGGCTTTGGTTCCTCCATAATGGGTGTCTCAAAACCAGAGGCAGAGAAGTTGGAGTCTGAGTTAGAGCCCGATGATGGACTCCGATCCAGTGGGTGACCGGCTGATCCTCTTCATGCCACCACCACCCCAGAAAGGTGAGGTGGGAGGCAAGACTCAACTGAGAGAGATCTCAGAGTAGGGTCTTGGTGGGCCAGCACAGAGGCCACTGCCGGTTGTCGTCGGTCCAGTTCTGAGATCAGCTGAGTCTTAGTGGTAGACCACCAAGACTGGAGAGCCTCCCTAAAGTCCACCTGAGGCTGAGGCGGTGAAGGAGGAGGCAGGGGCTGAAAGACCCACGGGTAAGCCTGTAAAGGGTAACCTGACGGTAGGTAGCCCATCATCGGGTAAACATAGCCTGATGTTCCATAGGGAGAATATACCGGTGTCCCGGCATGTGAAACCCAGGCGGCAAGTACCAGTGAAGGGTAGTGCGGCACAGGGAAGCCTGGCATGGGTACCATGGTGAGGGGCCTGATGGAGGGGCCAAAGGACCTGCGGGAGGCCCTGATGGCGGATAGCCCGATGTGGGACCCGACGGAGGGACCAATGGCCTCGCCAGGGGTCCCGGACGTGGCAGGAAGCCAGGCACGGGCCTCAGGAGGAGGCTGAGGGACCTGATGGAGGATAGCAAGGGCCTGGCAACACCAGGTCCAGCATCAGAACACATGTAGGAGGTTCTGGCTGGCCCCAAGGGGCCGAGAGTCCCATCGGAGTCTGGGGCAGCGGAGGGCGCTCCAGATGGAGGAGTGTGCGGTTCTTAAGACATCAACTCCCGTGGGAGGTCCAGCATCAGGCATTCCGTCTCCATCAACAGGGGAGTGTTGGGAGGACACTCCTCCTCCTCCAGCTCCAAGTGTGCAGGGGAGCTAGGGGGTACCACTGGTGGAGGCGATGAAGGAGGTACCCCACAGGGCGAACCCTCTGGGGTGGGCTGCAGCCGAAGTGGCAGCATGCACTGATCCTGAGAATCACTGTCAGATCTGTTATTGGGGCTCAACAAAGCCTATCGGCCATGCGGACGTCAGAGGAGCTGGCGTCCACAGATCAGCCAGGGCCAGGCATTTGTCAGAGGAGCTGATGAACGACTTGATCAGCCATGCCACCTGACTCAGACCCCAAGGTTTGAGGGGCCTAAAGGTGGCAGAGCTCTCAAGGATCGAGGGTGCCCACCTGAACTGTGACCAGCTCAGGTGGAAGGATGGCTAAGGTGCTCCTCACTAGGAGGACAGGATTTACCAGTGGAGCAGTACCGCACCCGCAGGAGCTGCTCGCCGCCTGCGGCCACCAAAGTGAGCCATGGGTGGGAAGGAGACTGATGCTGGTCCCGGTGCTTCTCCTTGTTCTTTTCTTGTGTGGGTCAGAAGAACCCCCGGTGAGGAGGACAATCCCTGTAGTTTTACAGCTCCTTCTCCATGAAAGCCATTTTTAATGTAGAAGTGGGCTTCCAGGGTCTGTTGGCAGCATTCCCATGTGGCCTGGTTAAATTTCTGATAGGCCTCACAGTCCTCGATCTTGTGCTCTGGGTCCAGGCAGAAGAGACAGAGGGAATGGCTGTCCTTGTGAGGGAATGGAGTTCCGCAGGAATCGCACTTGTTCTTATGCGACTTGGAAGGCATCGGAGAACACATGCACAACAAAGGTAATACAATTACTCCAAATTGTAAAAGAAATAAAAATTGGAATAATACTCATCTGAAAATGGCAGTCAACTAAAGCAGCGTTCTCCGCGAGGTCAGACGTGTGCAGGTCGATGGTGGGATAGAGCTGGAGGGTGGGCATGGGGACTGCCCACTATATAGTGTCACAATGATGGTTACGTGATGCCAGGTGGGTGGCCCCCCCGGCCAGACACTGCCAGCTAAAGTTTTCCATGTGGTTCTAGTGCCTGACGGCGCTAGTCCTAATGGTGATTACCTACTACAAGAGTCCTCTCTAAGTCCTCGGTGGGCAAATTTCTATTGTCCGGCAAATGGTGTTGGGCTATTGTACGTCAAGAAAGTGAGTTTTGGGATTTCATAGTAGATCCATGAAACCTCCATTTAACAGTGAATTTTGTTCACACCAAACCATACCACAGCGTGAAAAATCACTTTTCATGGCACAAGACCAAATCATCAGAAACAGTGTTAAAGCACCCAAGGTTAAGCTTGTTGTGGCTTCTCTAGAAAGATAACGTCTGGATTAAACTTGGTTGTTGCCATGGCTTACATGCCCTCCCAGATATCCGATGCAGTCATAACTCAGCCTGTAGACAAAGGCTTGCTTACAAAGTTTCTACACTCGCTTCCTGGGAGTGGCCGCTTCTTGCTGTCAGAAGTCGGGCCACCCTAGGAAGCAGAATATAATGGGAGTTGAGCCTTCATAGTTTTTGATGTGCTTCCTAAGACCCACACTCTTGTTATTTAGCGGCTGGCTCTGTGTCCTGGGCTTACCATGAACCATATCATTTTCATCATATGGCGGCTGACTTTATGTCCTGGGCTCACCAAGACCCAAACCACTGCCATCATTTTGCAGGCAGACTCCATGTCCTGGGCTCACCATAAACCAAATCCTTGTCTTCATCTGGTAGGCTGACCTGTCCTAGGCTCATCATAATCCCAACTGACCTATTCTGAAGTCACCATGACCCAAATCCTTATCATTTGGCTTGGTGACTAAGTCCAGGGTTCACCGTAACCCAAACCCTTGTCAACATTTGGGTGGCCAAATCCGTGTCCCAGGCTCACCATAACCCAAACCCATGTCAATATCTGGAAGGCTGGACTGCGTTCTGGGCTCAGCATAACCCAAACGCTTGTCAATGTTTGGCTGGCGGACCGTGTCGTGGGCTCACCATAACAAACCCCTTATCAACATTTGGCTGCTCGAATCTGTGTCCTGGGCTCAGCATAATCTAATCACTTGTCAACATCTGGCGGGCCAAATCCATGTCCTGGGCTCACCATAACCCAAACACTTGTCAATGTTTGGCTGGCCAAATCTGTGTCCCAGGCTCACCATAACCCAAATCCTTGTCAACATCTGGATGGCTGAATTTGTGTCCTGGGTTCACTGTGACTGAAACCCTCATCACCATTTGGCTGGCTGACCTGTCCTGGGTTTACAATAATCCAAACCCCCTATCATCATTTGGCAGCTGACTCCATGTCCTCGGCTCAGCATGAACCAACTCCTTCTCAGCATTTGGCTGGCGGACTCCTTGTCCTAGGTTAACGCAAAGGTCTATAATGCACTGATACACAGATACATAGACAGTGTCGGCAGATAGGGGCCTATGGCCCACCCAGTCTGCCCATATGAGCTGGTAAGTTCAGTTTATGTTTTCCTAGAAGTCTGTTGTCCCTTACCCCTGACCTCCAGAATTCCTTTATGTCTATGCCATGCATTCTTAAATCCCGTGATTGTTTCAGCCCCCACCACTTCCTCTGGCAGGGTGTTCCACTTGTCCACCACCTGCTCTGTGAAGAAATTCTTCCTCACGTTTCCTCTGAATCGCTCTCCTCCAACTTCATCCCATGCCTCTAGTCCTGGAACATCTTTTCCACTTAAAATAGTGGATTCCTGCACCCTGTTCCTCCCTGTAAGATACTTGTATGTCTCTATCATATCCCCTCTCTCCTCCTCTCCTCCAGGAGTACATATTCAGTTCCTTCAACCTGTCCTCATAGGACTTGTGATGCAATCCATGTACCATCTTTGTTGCCCTCCTGAACCTTCTCTACCCTGTCTATATCCTTACGTAGGTAAGGTCTCCAGAACTGTACACTGTACTCCAGGTGGGGCCTCACTAGTGTCTTGTATAGCGGAATTATGACCTCCTTTTCCTGCTGGTGATGCCCCTGCCTATACATCCCAGCATCCTATTTGCTTTACCTGCTGCCTTGTCACACTGTTTCCCTACCTTGGAGGTCATCAGAGATGATAACCCCAAGATCCCTTTCCTGCTTGGTGCATGCTATATCCTCACCCCCAACTGATATATTGTGCCAGGATTTTTGTGCCCCATATGCATTACCTTGCACTTCTTTGCATTGAATTTCAACTGCCAAACCCCTGACCGTTCTTCAAGTTTCTGCAGGTCCCTTCTCATTCTGTCTTCACCCTCTGGTGTGTCTACTCTGTTACAGAGCTTTGTGTCATCAGCAAACCGTGAAATTCTGCCTTCTAGTCCTCTGCAATGTCACTGATGAAGATGTTGAATAGGACGGTCCCAGCACTGACCCCTGGGTACCCCACTGGTCACTCTTCCTCTGTGAGTGACAGCCATTTACCACCACCCTCTGTGTCCTGCTGCCCAGCTAGTTACCTACCCACCATACTACTGTCCTTCCACACCCATATTCCCCAGTTTGTGTAATAGTCTTCTATATGGCACAGTGTCAAAGGCCTTGCTGAAGTCCAGATAGGCCATGTCCTGCCCTCCTGATCCACCTCCTAGTCACCCAGTCAAAAATTCAACGGTTGGTCTGACATGACCTCCCCTGGTGAAACCATGCTGCCTTGGTCCTGTAGTCCATTGACAACCAGATGTTCCACCAATCTCTCCTTCAGTAGTTTTCCATGATCTTCCCACTACCGAGGTGAGGCTGACTGGTCTATAGTTCCCGTTTCCTCTCTGTTCCCACTTTTGTATAAGGGGACTACATCTGCTGTCCTCCAGTCTTTGGGTACCTCCCTGTTTCCAGTGATTGGCTAAACAGGATAGCCAGATGTTCAGCCACCACCTCTCTCCAGTTCTTTAAGGACCCTGGGTGCACCCCATCTGGCCCCATTGCTTTATGATGAGTACCAACCAGGCTGCAACACAGGTCTGTTTCCTTGCTGAAGTATATTTTTTCCTCAGGGTTATGACTAATATGAGAGCTGTATGTGTGTTTATTTACTGATGCGTAGGACACTTCTTTCGACATGTGATTTATAAACCTCAGCCTCACGGTTATGACCCATGGGCCCATGGCATTTTGTGTCACACAGAGAACTCACAGCATTTCATGTCACACTGACCTGTCGTAACTGAGCTTCCTCCTGAAGCTGCCGGCGGGCTTCGTTGTACATTTCATCCAGTCCTTGTCGCGACTGCTTGTAGGTTTCTAGTTCAGCATTCACATCTACTTTGTTCAACTAGGCATAAACATGAGAACATCACATTCCAGTTTCAAGAATTGGGCGTAATACTGATGCTGTGACCCATCAGAAACTCCCTCCGTTAGTTAGAAGCCACTAATTTTAGGTGTTTCAAATAATTTTATGCAGGGATCGTAAAAAAACAAACAAAAAACACATATGTCCTATACAGAGTGTCTCACCTCTGATCGATCCACATTCTGAAAGCTGGACATGACGTGCTGTATATTACCCGGATAGTTACATTATAGCGGAGATGAAAGACTCTTGCTATACCACACTTTAGGATGCAAAGACATTCATCTGCCACTACTGGCCTTACTAAAATTATAGGTCTTTGACAGAAATGGCGTACCAAGCATGGACAAGGGAAGGGATCCTGTTTGTACAGGCATTTTGCACCAGAGGAGCACCTGAATCTGTCTATAAGCCAAAAAGTACACAGCTATATTATACAACATATGCTAGGGTTGAGTAGGCAGTTTAATGTTAAACCCTAATTTTTGCGCCTTAATAATGCAGTCATCTCTCAATGGAACAGCCTGAAATCTGGCATGCACCAAGTTGGTGCCAGGATCTCTGGATCCTGTAAATGTGGAAATGGTCAGTTCAGCAGTTCTAGAAAGCTGCATACCCATAACAATGTTGAAATTAAGACTTTTTTTTTTGCTCACCAAAAGCACAAAAATGGCTGTGGGCTGAAACCAGAAACTTCCAAGTTCATCAGAGTTTGGCCTAAGAGTAATTCTTTGATAGGTGATTCTACTGGCAAATGTGTAGTTTTTAAAATATCTCACAAATAATGTACTGTTTTCATGTCTGATTTTTTCAGCGTTTTAAGGATAACCAGATTTTTGCAAAACTAATGTATGTCACTTTTGTGAAGGGGTCTCTGTTTTCATGCACTTTTGAGTCATGAAACCAGCCCCTTCCCCACCGTCTTTAGACTGACGGTGCTTGGGATCCCATCAATGCCACCAGCACCTGACTCCCACCCCAAACGTTTGTCCAGTTAATCCAGCTGCCGGTATGCCTCTTACCCACCCACCACAAATTCAAGAAATCCATCAGCCAGTGCCCAGCCCCCCCCCCGCCAATTCTACCCTCCCCCACTCACCATCACTTTAATAAATCCAGCTGTGAACAATTTCGGGCAACGTCAACACTGCGTCATGTGATCATTCAAACTCCAAGGAGCAGCACATCACAGGGTCTCCAAGGCTCCGGTGACTTTTCCTCCTAATGTCTGATTTCCCTACTTTGTGCACTGTCAGTGGTGCCAGAATGGTTTGAAAAGTGGTAGGGCCAAGGACGTAATGGGTAAATTTTCCCTTATTAAATATATTACCATGATAGCAAAAAGTGACAGGGCCACTTATGAAAGTGGTAGGGCCATGGCCCTAGTGCCCCCCCCCCCCCGGCACCTATGTGCACTATAATTCTAAAAGATGCATTAACACAGGTTTCTGAAATTTATTTCCTTAATCTTTAAAAAAAAAAATAGAAAATATAACTGGCACCTATAGCTTTCTTCATGCAAGGACTGTGGGGCGACCTGAAGGAGCAGCCCTCTGAGGGTATGACACCAGACCTGTAGCTTGCATTCAGCATGGCCTGGCAGCAGACCCATTAGGTACAGTACCAGACCTGTAGATTTTGTCATGCAGATCCCTGCAGGACCCATGCCAAGCAGCAGACCCATCAGGTACAGTACCAGACTTGTAGATTTTGTCACACAGATCCTTGAAGGACCGATGTGAAGCAGCAGACCCATCAGGTACAGTACTGGACATGTAGCTTGTGTCATGTAGGGCCCTGCAGGACCTATGCAAAGCAGCAGAACCCCAGGTGCAGCACTGAACCTGCAGCTTGTGTCACCCTGGGCCTAGCAGGACCTATGCAAAGCAACAGACCCATCTGGTCAGTACCAGACCCATAGCTTGTGTTACGAAAGAGCCCAGAGACCTGTGTAAAGCAACAGATCCATCTGATAGATACTGGATCTGTAGTCTGTAATCACACAGGGGCCCTGAGGCCTATGTAAGTAAAGCAACAGATCCATCTGATATAATACTGGATCTGTAGTCTGTGTCACACAGGGGCCCTGCAGGCCCTGTGCTAAGCAGCACACCCATCAGGCACAGTACCAGACTCATAGCTTGTGTCACCCTGGGCCCTGTAGGACTTATGTAAAGCAACAGACCCATCAGGTATAATACTGGACCTGTAGCCTGTGTCATGCAGGGCCCTGCAGGACCTATGCGAAGTTAAAGACTTATCAGGTACAGTACCAGACTTTCAGCTTATGTGATGCAGGGCCCAGCATGACCTATGGGAAGCAGCAGACCCATGAGGCACAGTACCGGACCTGTAGCCTGCATTACACAGGGAACCACAGGACCTATGCAAAGCAGCAGACCCATTAAGTACAGTACCGGACCTGCAGCTTGTGTCACACAGGGTTACACAGGTCCTATGCAAAGCAGCAGACCCATATGGTACAGTACCAGACCTTTAGCTTATGTAATGCAGGGCCCCACAGGACCTATGCTAAGCAACAGACCCATCAGGTACAGTACTGGACCTGTAGCTTGTGTCACACAGGGTTCTGCAGGACCTATGCAAAGCAGCAGACCCATTAAGTACAGTACTGGACCTGTAGCCTGTGTCACACAGGGTTACGCAGGTCCTATGCAAAGCAGCAGACCCATCAGGTACAGTACCAGACCTGTAGACTGTGTCACAGAGGGCTCCAGAGGTCCTAAGCAACACAGCAGACCCACGAGGTAAAGCACCAGACCTGTAGTTTGTATAATGCAGGACCCATGTGAAGCAACAGACCCATCACATACAGTACTGTGCCTGTAGCTCGTGTCAGGCAGGGCCCAGCAGGACCTATGCGAAGCAGCAGACCCATTAAATACAGTACCGGACCTGTAGCTTGTGTCACACAGGGTTACGCAAACCTATGCAAAGCAGCAGACCCATCAGGTACGGTACCAGACCTGTAGCTTGTGCCACAGAGAGTTCCGTAGCACCGATGCAAAACAGCAGACCGATCAGGTACAGTACCAGACCTGTAGCTTGTGTCACACAGAGTCCCACAGGTCCTATGCAAAGCAGCAGACCCATCAGGTACAGTTCTGGACCTGTAGCTTGTGTCACACAGGGTTCCATGAGGACCTACACAAAGCAACAGACCTATCAGGTACAGTACCAGACCTGTAGCTTGTGTCATGCAGGGCCTCAGTCCGATGCGGGCAGCAGACCCATCAGGTACAGTATGTCACCTGTAGCTTGTGTTCACAGGGTTCCGTGCAGGACCTACACAGCAGCAGACCCATTAGGCACAGTACGGACCTGTAGCTTGCGTCAAGCAGGGCCCCACAGGTCCTATGCAAAGCAGCAGACCCATCAGGTACAGTTCTGGACCAGTAGCTTGTGTCACACAGGGATCCGCGGGATCTATACTAAGCAACAGACCCATCAGATACAGTAAGTGACCTGTAGCTTGTGTCACACAGGGCCCAGCATGACCTATGTGAAGCAGCAGACCCATCAGGCACAGTACCGACCTGTAGCCTGTGACATGCAGGGCCCACAGGACCTATCTGAACCAACAGACCCATCAAGTGCAGTGCTGGACCTATAGCTTGTGTCATGCAAGGCCCTGCATGACCTACTTGAAGCAACAGACCCATCAGGTACTGTACCAGACCTGTAGCTTGTGTCATGCAAGGCCCCGCAGGACCTACTTGAAGCAACAGACCCATCAGGTACAGTATCAGATTTGCAGCCTGTGACACACAGGGCCCACTGAACCTATGTGAACCAACAGACCCATCAAGTGCAGTGCTGGACCTATAGCCTGTGTCACACAAGGCCCCGCAAGACCTACTTGAAGCAACAGACCCATCAGGTACAGTATGGGACCTGTAGCTTGTATTACACAGGACCCAGCAGTATCTATGCAAGCAGCAGACCCATCAGATACAGTACCAGATCGGTAGCCTGTGTCATGCAGGGCCCCACAGACCCTATGCGGCAACAGACCCATCAACTGCAGTACGGACCTGTAGTCTGTAGTATGTACAGCCCACAGGACCTACGCGAAACAACAGACTCATCAGGTAAATTACTGGACCTGTAGCTTGCATCATGCAGGGCAGGGCCCAGTTGGACCAACGAAAAGCAGCAGACCCTGCAGGGACAGTACTGGACCTTTAGCTTGCATCACACAAGGCCCAGCAGGACCTATGCTTGCAACAGATCCATCAGATACAGTACTGGACCTGTAGCTTAGTGTCACAGAGGGCCCCACAGGACCTATGGCAAAGAACACACCCATCAGGTATAGTACCAGACCTGCACCTTGTGTCATGCAGGGCCTGGGACCATGGCCAACAGACCCAATGGATCGGCACCATACTTGTAGTTTGCTTCACTCAGACCCATCGGGCAAGATGTCAGACTTGTAGCTTGCTTCCCGTAGAAGTCCTGCTTCATGCAGGTTCCTGTGGACCCTACATGAAGTGAAAGACCCACTCAGGCACAGCGCCACATGTGTAGGGTGTTCCACACAGGGTCCTGCAGGCCCTACGTGAGGCGGCAGACCCATCAGGCATGGCACTGGATATGTAGGATGCTTCATGCAGGGTCCTGCTGGCCCTGCTTGAAGTAGCAGACATATTGGGCATGGCACAGGATGTTTCGCACAGGGTCCTATAGACCCCACGTGAAGCAGAAGCCCCAGACACGGGGCTGGATGTGTAAGATGCTTCACATAGGGTCCTGCAGGACCCAAGTCAAGAAACAGAATCATCTGGCACATCACTGGACATGTAGGATGCTTCACGCAGTGTTCTTCAGACCCTACATAAAGCAGCAGACCCACTAGGCATGGTGCTGGACGTGTAGGATGTTTCACACAGGGTTCTGCAAGCCCTACATGAAGCAGCAGACCTAGCAGGCATGGCACTGGACAAGTAGGATGCTTCATGCAGGGTCCTGTGAGCCCAATATGAAGTGGAAGACCCATCTGACACAGTGCAGGACATGTCGGATGCTTCATGCAGGGTCCTGCAGCGCCACATGAAGTAGCAGATCCATCAGGCACAGCTGGGACATATAGGATGCTGCTAAAATAGGGTCTGCAGGCCTACATAAAGCAAAGACCCACTGGGCATGGAGCTGGACATGTGAGGTGCTTCATGTAGGGTCCTGCAACCTCTCATGAAGCAGCAGACCCTGATGGCACAGCACTGGATGTAGGATGCTTCATGCTTAGGACCTCCAGGCCCTACATGAAGTAGTAACTCCTCCAGCAAAGTGCTGGACATATAGGATGTTTCAAGTAGGGTCCTGCAGGAAGCAGCAGACCCATCGAGCACAGTGCTGGATGCGTAGGATGCTTCATGTCATAGAAACATAGACTTTGACGGCAGATAAGGACCGCTAGGCCCATCTAGTCTGCCCATTTCCCTACCTACAGGATGGGCCGCAGATCCTAGTTAACCAACAGCCTATTTCTTCCTACCCCCCCACAAGAATTGCCTTATGTGTGTCCCATGCATTCTTGAATTCTCCCACAGTTTTAGACCCCACAACCTCCTCAGGAAGGCTGTTCCATGCATCCACTACCTCTCTGTGAAATAATACTTCCTCATTGCCCTGAACTGCCCTCCTATCTTTAAATTGTGTCCTTGTTCTTGCAAGTCTCTTTTTCTGAAAAATGCTACCCTCTTGGACTTTGTTGATTCCACTGAGGTACTTAAAGTTTCTATCATGTCCCCCTCTCCTTCTTTCCTCAAGGGTATACACTATTAAGCTCCTTTAGTCTCTCCTCATCTGACTTCTCTTGCAGACTCTGCACCATTTTAGTTGCCCTCCTCTGGACTGCCTCTATCCTGTCCATGTCCTTGCGAAGATGGGGTCTCCAGAACTGGACACAGTACTCCAGATGGGGTCTCACCAACTGTCTGTACAGAGGGATAACAACTTCCTGTTTTCTGTGCTGATGCCTCTCCTATACATCCCAGTATACCCCCAGCCCTCCCTACTGCCTTCTCACATTGCTTGCTAACCTTAAGGTCATCTGATATGATTATCCCCAGGTCCCTTTCCTTTTTTGTTGTTGTTACTACCTCCCCACCCATTGTGTATTCTTCCTGTGGGTTCTTGTTTCCCAGGTGCATTATTTTGCACTTCTTTGCATTGAATCCTAGCTGCCATACTTCTGACCATTCCTCCAACCTTGCCAAGTCCCTTTTCATCCTTTCCACCTCCTTGTGTATCAACCCTGTTGCAGATTTTTGTGTTATCTGCAAAAGGTATACTTTCTCCTTCCAGTCCCTACAATGTCACTGATGAAGACATTAAAAGGACTGGACCCAATACTGAACCTCGGTGTACCCACTAAGTAACCCCCTTTCTTCAGAATGGACTCCATTTACAATTACCTTCTGTGTCCTGTTGTCCAGCCAGGTTTTACCAGGCTACCACCCTGGGTCCCACTCCCAGGCTGGTTAATTTGACTATTAATCTTTTGTGTGGGACTGTGTCAAATGCCTTGTTAAAGTCTAGGTAGGCCATGTCCACAGCCCCTCCCTGGTCTACTACTTTGGTCACCCAGTCAAAGAAATCTATTAGATTCGTCTCACATGACCTTCCAGCTGTGAACCCATGCTGCCTTGGGTCCTGTGCTCCACTTGCCTCTAGGTACTCGACTATTCTTTCCTTCAGAAGTGACTCCACTCCTTCCCTATCACAGAGGTCAGACTGACAGGTCTGTAGTTTCCTGCCTTTGTCTTGGACTCACTTTTGTGAAGGGGAATCACATCCGCCTTCCTCCAGTCTTCGGGTACCACACCATCCTCCCATGATTTATTAAAAAGAGTAGCCAGTGGTTTCACTAGTTCCTCCCTTAATTCTTTTAGAATTCTGGGGTGAATTCCATCAGGACCCATTGCTTTGTCCACCTTCAGTTTTAGGAGTTCTTGTAGAACCCTTTCTTCTGTGAAAGGACTGGGATCGACCCCCCTATCAAGAGTGCTTCTGTTAATTTGATTAGGCACTTCCCCCTCCTCTTTTGTGAATACTGAGCAGAAATATTCGTTCAGTATCCCTGCTTTTTCACTGTCCCCCTCTGCCCACCCACTGTTCATTCTATTCAGCCTCACTATCCCTCCCTTTGTCTTTCTACGCTCGCTGATGTACCTATAAAAGGTTTTATCCCCCTTCTTAACTGAGTTGGCTATCTTTTCCGCAGTTTGGGCCTTTGCTATTCTGACTTCCCTCCCTGCTTCCTTCTGCCTTAACTGGTACAGCTCTCTGTCCTGCTCCTTCTGTGTTTCCTTATACTTCCGAATGCTATCTTTTTCTTCCTGACTTTCACAGCCACCCTTTTGAGAACCATAGTGGCTTTTTCTTTCGCTTTGATTTGTTCATTTGCTTCACACAAAGGCTTGTTGCCCTGTGATGGCAGTTTTGATAATTCCCATTGTTGCTCCACACCTCCTTCTAGCCTGTTTGCTAGTGCTTTTCTGAGGCACTCTCCCATCTTGCCAAAGTCAGCCCTCCTAAAGTCCAGTACCCTCACTTTTGTATGGCTTGACTCTGTTGCTGAGTTTAACGTGAACCACACTGTTTGATGGTCACTTGTCCCCAGATGGCAACCCACTTCTAGATCTGAGATCCTCTCACTGCCCCCGTTTGAGAGTACGAGGTCTAAGATTGCTCCCTCACGAGTGGGTTCCGAAACTAGCTGTCTAATGCCTGCCACCTGTAGGGCATCAAGAATGGCCCTGTTCTTGGATGTCGCTGCAGCAAATGTGCTCCAGTTAACATCTGGCATATTCAGGTCTCCATCAACAGTATCTCCCTTTCTCTGCCATTCTAAGAATGCCTTCCATCATATCCTTGTCCATTCCTTCCCCTGACATGGGGGTCTGTACACAACCCCTGTGCGGATTGTGGTGCCCTTCCAGTCTCCAAGGTGACCCACAGTGCCTCCTCCTCCCTGTTTACTCTTTTGTTCAGTTGCTTTTATCCTTCCTTACATAGAGAGCTACTCCTCCCCTCTTCTCCCTGCCTGTCTCTCCTGTAGGTTATGTACCCTGGTATGTTAACATCCCAGTCATGGTTCTCTGTGTACCATGTTTCTGGGACTGCTACGATATCCAGGCATCCCTCTTCCATTAAGGTCATCAGCTCAGGGAGCTTGTTGCCCAGACTACTGGCATTGGTACTCACTACCCTCCATTTCCTGATGGCCTTACTCCCTTTTGCCCCATCCCTGTCCTTCTTGCCTTTGTCACTTTCTTTATTTACCCCTGCCCTTCTCCCTATCGACACCTCTATGTTGGTGTTTGCCGCACTTACCACCGTGATTATTTGGGGGCTAGGATTTTCCTGCTCCTTTCCAGTGCCTCTCCCTTGGCTAGTTTAAAAGCTTGCCAATGAAGCATTTAAACCTATCACCTAGGATCCTGGTTCCCCTCCCGGACAGATGCAGCCCATCATGCCAGTATAGGCTTGCATCACTCCAGGTGGACCCCCAGTCCCCAATGAAGCCAAATCCCTGAGCTCCACACCAGTTTTTCAACCACTGATTGAATCCCATGGTGCGGAACACCCCAGCCTCTCCTATGCCATAGATGGGTAGCACCTCCGAGAAGGTTACCGTGCGTGCTACTTGACTAAGGCCCCTCCCCAATTCCACAAACTCTTCCTGCACTTCTCTAATCCCTTTCTTAGCCAGGTCATTTGTCCCTAGGTGGACAATGACATCCAGCTCCCTCCCCTGTGCAGCTGCTCCAGCAATTCTGAGGATTCACTTCCTGTCCCTGTAAGCCATGGCGCCAGGCAGGCACCTTACCTCCCTCTCCCCTTCCTCCCCCAGTTCTACCTTCCTAACAATGGAGTCCCCCACCAGGAGTTGTTTCCTTCCCCTGCAGGGTCCCCTGCCACCCTCCTGTGGGTCTCCTTTGTGGAGGTTCCCAGCATCCTCCTTGGTCTCCACTGTGGGTGCCTCCATAGAGGAACCACACTTTGCCAGAATGGCATAGGAATTGTGGAGAGGTACAATGGGAGGGATGCACCTCTGTTCCACCACCCTCACCCTCCCTGAGCCCACTCTGGTCCAACTGCTCCTCTTTCTTGGCAACCTCTGAGGCAACGGCAGTGGCACTGGTGGTCCCTTGGATGGAAGAGGAGGTCCCACAAATCCTGGCCAACTCAGCCTGGAGATGAGCGACCTCCTCCTCAGCCCAGAGAGGTGCCTGCAGATGGACAACACCGCATCCTCCAGAACATCTCCCAGAAGACTACTGCCCACAGCCACTGCACTGCACCACTCCAATCATGTCTTATTTCTGGCCCCTTAACTGTTTGCAATCCTTACTCTTTCCTCTGTTTTTTTTCTCTCTCTCCTTACTTTCTGCCTGTGTGCCCTTTAAGCTCCTGATTGTCCTGTTCTGAGACAAGAATATCCTATATTTCACAGTAGACCACTTACTTGCTCAGAGGCAGACCTCCAGCAGCTAGAGAAGGCCGGAGAGCTACTCTTGCCTTCTAGGATGGTGGGTCCTTGGTGGTTCTAGTAGATCACTCACTTCCTGCCCCTAAACAGGAAGTTCCTGTTGTCAGTCGAATTCTGTGCCTATAAAAATAGAACTAGCTTTGGGTGTAGGGGAAGGAAGGAGCGCAATATAGTCCCAGCAGAGAAGTTCAGTCACACAGCAGTCCTTTCTCCTGGTGTCTTCTGCCAAGCTATTAGCAGAAACTTTCTAAGGCAGTCTTTAAATGTAGTTTCCTTCTAGCTAAGCCACTTCCCCTACTTACCAGATCTTTCTACAAGTAATTTAAACCTCACAGCAGTTAAGTCCTTTCAGTCACCTGAGAGTTACACCTAGATAACTCTTCAGATACCCATTCAGTTCAGTTAACCCAAACACACACTTTTTTTTTTGTATGTTAGTTTTTTTACCCTAAATTAAAAGTCAAATACAAAACTTCTTCTACTTTAGTCCCAGCAGAGAAGTTCAGTCACACAGCAGTCCTTTCTCCTGGTGTATGATATGTCAGATCCTAAAGGCCCTACATAAAAGTAGCAGACCCATTGGGAATGGCACTGGACGTGTAGGATGCTGCACGCAAGGTACTGCAGGCCCTACGTGAAGCAAAAGACCCATAAGGAATGGCGCTGGACATGTATGATGCTTCACACAGAATCCTGCAGGTCCTACATGAAGCAACAGACCCATGGGGCATGGCACTGGATGTGTAGAATGCTTCACGCAGGGACTTGCTGACCCTACATGAAGCAGCAGACCCACTGGACACAGAGCTAGATGTGAAGGATGCTTCATACTGGGTCCTTCAGGCCCTAAATGAAGCAGCACACCCATTGGGCATTGTGCTGGAGGTGTAAGCTGCTTCATGCAGGATTCTGGATGCCCTACATGTAGCAAAAGACCCACTAGGCACAGTGCTGGATGTGTAGGATGCTTCACGTAGGGTCCTGTATGCCCTTCATGAAGCAGCAGACCCATCGGGCACAGCGCTGGCTGTGCTGGATGATTCACGCTGAGTCCTGCAGGCCCTTCATGAAGCAGACCCACAGAGCATGGCGCTGGATATGTAGGATGCTTAACGCAGGGTCCTACACGCCCTACATAAAGCAGCAGACCCATCCGTCATGGCACCAGATGTACAAGGTGCTTCATCCTGGGTCCTGCATGCCCAATATTTATTTATTTATTTATTTATGTCTTTAATTACCAGGTAAGTACACTGATCCGAGAGACCATTTTCTGGCACAACCTGGGCTACAAATATGGCACAACCAAGTTACATATAGATAATCGGGAATACAGCAACACAATAAATACAGTAGTGTTTATAATATGTTGGAGGAAATCAAAAAGAAAAAAAAAACACTACAGTTCACAGTGAGTTGGAGGGGTGACAAAACATGTGGGGGAAATAACAGAACACACTGAGCAAAAAGTACATGGGACCATGCCATAGTAATTCACAGCCAGGAGGTAACAGGCAATAAACAACCAGAAATAACAGGTACAGAGAGCAAGCATACGTGCTAAATGAGGCAATGCAAGTTATAAGAGCAGAGTTAGCAGTTAAGATGGGCAAAAAGGTACCACATTGTTGGAGATTACCCTGCAGAGCACAGGCATTTAGCCTCTTTCAGTAACCAGGCTTTGAGCTGGTGTCTGAAAAAGCTGTGGGTATCAGCGGACCAGAGTGAAGCAGGGATCCTGTTCCAGAGAGAGGAGCGCACAGACAGTGCTCTGCCACCCATTCCAGTGGAGACTTTCATTTGGGCGGGGGACCAAGGACATGCGTAAGCATCTGGGAGTAGCTCCAGCCTTCAGAGACGGCTGTAAGGTGATGCACTGCTGCTTCTAAGAGTGTTGTCAAGGATACAACCTAGTGCACAGTTACAACGACCAGAAAGTAGGAGCCACCCCTGGCGCCTGGTAGAGTCACGGTAGTAGTGGAGTAGCGTACCAGGAGTGCACAACAATATACACTGTTGTATACAGAGTTTGGACATGAGCGCAGGGTAGGCGACACATAGGAATATATGGGGGAGCAGTAGGCGATGACAGGGAGCAGGTTTCCTAGGGTAATAGCTAAGCGGGCCTCACTAGTCAGGAATTGTTTTAACCTATATCCAGCCCCGAGCTTTTGGTTTACCCGACATACAATGTAGTTGATGTGATCAGTATAGGAGAGGGAGGGATTGAGAGTTACGCCCAAGTATTTAAAATTAGGAACATTCTGCAGTGCGGAGCCATTGGGTGTAAGGACCGAGAGGGAGGTACTGGCCTTGCCGGTGCTGACCAGGCATGGTTTGGAACCCAGAAGCATTGGCTTTAGTTTTTTTTCATTGACCAGTAGCCTATGTGGACCGGAACCAGTTATAGGCCACACCATAACCGATGGACAGAGTAGAAGATATGTTTGTCAGGGACTTATCACTGTAGAAGAGGACAAGATCATCCGCAGCACAGGAGGGCATCACAGGAGAGGCAGTCAGAGAAGAAGGAGTTTATAAAGGTAGAGAATAATAGTGGGCCAAGGACAGAGCCCTGCAGGACACCCATAGAGACAGGAAGGTCAGAGGAGATGGCAGAACCAATACACACTGACTGGGATCAGCCAGAAAGATAACTCTTGAACCACTGCAAGGTCTCTGTGGAGCAGCCAAGTTGGTGGAGAGTGGAATGTAGTACATGAAACAGTAGACCTATCAAGCATGACGTTGGACATGTAGGATGCTTCAAGCAGGGTCCTGCAGGCCCAACATGAAGCAGCTGACTGATCAGAGATGGTGCTGGATGTGTAGGGTGCTTCACACAGGGTCCTACAGGCCATATATGAAGCAGCAGACCCATCTGGCATGGCACTAGATGTGTAGGACACTTTATGTTGGGTCCTGCAGGCCACACATGAAGCAGCAGACCTACTATGAATGGCGCTGGATGTGTAGGATGCTTCACATAGGGTTCTGCAGGCCCTACATGAAATGAAATAACCATCAGGTCCCTACATGATGCAAAAGACCCATCAGGCACAGTGTTGGACATATAGAATGCTTCATGCAGGATCTTGTAGGCCCTACATGAAGCAACAGACCCACTGGACACAGTGCTGGATATGTAGGATACTTCCTGCATGGTCCTGCAGGCCCTACACGAAGCAGCAAACCCACTGGGCACAGCACAGGATGTGTATGATGCTTCACACAGAGTCCTGCAGGCCATACATGAAGTGAAAGACCTGTAGGGTAGGTCTGAAGGTGACCACTTGTTTGGTTGTAAGGGGTGGTGTTGAGAAGACTATCCCCAAATATGGGCTTAAAATGTTATACAATGTTAAAGTTATGGGGGACAGAAAACAATTTCCCTGTACAGGCACAACTCATGCATTTTTAAGGCTTACATTTTTTATTATTATTAATCACCACAACTTTTTTACCAAATTTGAGGGATGGGACTTTACACCCCCCCACCACTACTACCACCACTACACTTAAGTGTAGATATGAATTGGCCCCAAAATATTACAAACACTTTCAATAATGCCTTCAGTGACCTCTCAGCTCATATACCTGTCCCTGGGAGACAGCATGACTTGCCTGAAGATACGCCAG
This sequence comes from Neoceratodus forsteri, assembly GCA_016271365.2. Taxonomy (NCBI): domain Eukaryota; kingdom Metazoa; phylum Chordata; order Ceratodontiformes; family Ceratodontidae; genus Neoceratodus; species Neoceratodus forsteri. The sequence goes on along the minus strand of CM028135.1, from coordinate 1,100,303,529 downwards.
CTCCCCCTAACAGACAACCCTTCTACTTTAAAAGGCTAACTTGGTCCGACGTTTATAGGTATTTAAAAAGAACAAAAATCGAAACAAGACTGGGCCCTGACAGCATTGACCTAAAGCTGCTAAAGTTAGTACTAAGGGAAGTCACCTTCCCTATACAGGAAATTTCCAATCTGTCCCAGGCAACTTGCACAGTACCGGATATCTGGAAAAAAGCCTGTGTGACCCCTTGCCTAACAAACAACTATTGTCCTATATTGATCCTATCTCCACGACCATTGAGCGAATAGCTAATGACCAACTCTCTTATCACTTTTTTTTATATAAAAGTTGTTTAACCAGGAGTAGCACACTAAGCTGAAAGCTTTTTTACAGGCACGACCTGGGAGCACAGGGAAGTTAAGTGACTTGCTCAGGGTCACACAGTATGTAAGTGGAAGCTGTGGGATTCAAACCCAGATCTGGTCTGCTGGATGTCACCAGATTTGCAGCTCAGAGCCTTAAACCACTGCACTATACTGCCTCCCTGATTATGAGCTAGTGACTAGGGAGCAGCATGGTTTTAGAAAACATCACAGCACTATGACTGACCTACTCAACTACACAGACTCAATCCACAGTGCCTTGGACGGTGGGGAGATGGCTGGTCCAACAACCTTCACTCACCTAACAAAGGCATTCGACCTTATGAACCACACTCTCATATGCAGCGAGCTCTCACGCCTGGGACTTTCCAGTGACGCTGCTGCATGGTTCCAAAACTGCTCATTTGGAAGAACCCAGGCTGTAATGTGTCAGGGTGTCCTCTCCCAAGACTCATCTGTCTCTACTGGCATCCCTCAGGGGTCAATTCTGGGACCCCTACTCTTCAGCCTTTTTATAAATGATATTCCAGCTGCCTGTAAATCTACCCACATTTTGTTCTATGCGGATGATGCAGTCTTGTTCACTAGGGCCTCAAGGGTACATTTCCACCAGAAATGTGAGTGGGGCAGCACACATTTCCAGAGGAAGTGGTACATTTCCACATAGAAAAAAACAGAATATATTCAAAAAATAGCAAAAAGAACAGCAGAGTGGTCCAGGAACCCAATGCGCACCTCCCCTTCAGTCTCCCTCAGAGGAATGCCTTTTAAATCCACACGCTGCAGTTCAGACAGAGATTTCCCCACAGGACTTTGTCTTACCGTAGGGCAATGTGCTCTCTGTATTCAGGATTTAGTTTAGTTTTTTAAATCCACCAGACTGCACCACAGAGTTAGATTTCACCACAGACCGTCTTCAGAAATCAAACAATAAGGGCACTTCTGTGGTTCTATTCTCTGTGCAGCAGCTCTTTCCTGATTCGTGAACTGTCTTAGTGATTTTTTTTTTCCACGAGTCAGTTTTGTTTTAAAGCAAAAAGCCTGCCTGTACAGGCATACAAGGCTAACTGCTGCTTGGTTTGTCCCCTCCTCGGCCCCCAGACTACTCCATGGATCATTCCCACTTACAAAACAAAAAAAATTAGGATTTCATAGTGCAGCAACTCCTGTCTGACTGCATTCACAGCAAGTACGAAAAATACAGAGGATGGATTTTATCCCAACCACTCAGTTTTATAGCTTCCCATTTATTTGTCCCGACCCCCAGAGTGTTCGATGGAGTCCTTCCGGCCTTGTGGAAAAAATAAAAAAAAAAAAAAAAAAAAGGCGTTTTCCAGTGCAGCTACAACTGACTTCACTGTTAGATCGTCCCCCAAAAAAATCACTTTTCTTTTAAAGTTTCTTGTGCCCCCAACACCAAGACTACTCATTTAACTGGTTGACAGACAGCTCCTTACCTTTCTTGAATCCAACTGATAAATGTGGCAACTCGTGTTCAGCCCAGCCAGAAGAGATCCTGATCAGCCAATGACAGTGCGGCTGTACTGAGTCGCATGGGTCACGTTATGGCAAAGGACCCACAACAGTCCAAGGAGCGCATGACTGCAACTAGCACCTGTAAATCAGCCCAAAGCCCCGACAACCTGCACTGAGTGGATATGATGGAGTGTTCCACCCTCCCCCCACGACCAGAGACAACAGCGCAACGGCAGAATGAGGAGTTATGCTTTGCTGCTCCACCCCACATCAGAAAACAGGACTCACAGATAACAGCAGCAATAGCTTTTCCAGAAGGAAATGCTGATCTCAGATTTACATTTCCTGCAGCCTGACCACATTTCCACGGAACTACGGAAAGGCTATATTTCAAGCCCTGTCCCTTCAACATAAGCTGCAAGCAGACTTAAATGCAATACAGAGCTGGTTCACTGCCAATTCCCTTGTAATGAATAAGCAGATAACCGAACCACTTGTATGCTCTTCTGTACCAGGAACAAACGTAGCAAGCTACCTGTCCTCACCATTGTCACACATTCGGCCTCTCAGCTTGAAAAAGTAACACAGAAACATAGAAATCTGCCAGCAGAAAAGGACCCACTGGCCCATCCAGTCTGCCCAAACACCACCCTCTGTCCTTTTATCTTGCCCCCTCTCTTCCATGCCATTTTTTGCGTTTATTCAGCCACACATAGTCACCAACATTGTTCAAGTACCTGGGCGTGACACTTGACAGCGAGATGACATACAATTCACATGCTGATCTATCAGTAAAAACAGCTAAGCACAGATTTGGTCTGCTGTGCAGGCACAGACACAACTTCATCCCTGAAATAAGAGAGCAGCTAGTGCAGTCCCTAATAACTAGCCTTACTGACTATGGGATTACTGCTTATGGCTCAGCCTATGACAATGTCCTAGCCAGAGTCAGGAGCCTCCTCCATAGGGCGTGCTGGTTTGCCCTGGGCCTTAAGCCTGACACGCATACCTGTATCCTTTATAGGCCACTGAACTGGCTTGACCGACAATCGGCTGGCCTTCCACACACCTGTCCTTGACCACAAGGCCCTGCACAGTCTTCCGTCCCCTGGTCTTAAGTCCTTTTTCACCGTCATAGACAATAACTACTCAACCCGAGCAGGTGAACAATGCTCCCTTCTGCTTCCTAAAAGGAAAACTACCCTAGGCCAATCCAGTTTCTTCCCCAAACAGTGGAATGACTTACCCGTCACCCTGAAAACCTTTCCCTCGGCCGATCTCTAAGACTAAGCTACTCTCCCTACCCTCGCCTGCAAGTCTTGTAAGTGCTTTAACTAACAGGATTCTCCCACACCCAAGCATGTCCTTGTTACAGCACCCTATGGTAAATTGTGTAATCGTATGTTTTGACAGTGCACCAGCCTCAAAATTGAGCTAAGATGTACTCAGACTGCTGTTTGTCATCCTGACTTTGTACTCCTCTAATCTCTGTTACACGTTATGTACTGTGTCTGATGCTACTGGTTATCCTTGACACTAAATCCTTTCAAAACAGGCTCTGCCTAAACAGTTTTAGGTGACATGAAAATGAATGCGTTTCCGGGACAATAAATTCAAGCTTTTTTTTTTGCTGAAATAGTTACGACCCTGTGAATGTACCAGTTGAGTTTTTCCGGTATTTTTCCTTTGAGACTGGTGATCTGCAGCATGATACTGCGAAGAAGCTGGTGACCAGCTGAGACAGAGGAAAGGCTATGCTGGTCACTCCTCATGAGATCCTTCAAAATGTGTGCTCTGGCGTGGCCACAGGGAGAATGCCATTCGAGGGTATTAGGGGGCTGGTGAAGGGAGGAGTTTGAACATGAGTGTGGGAGGAAGAGGAGGGTTGCATGGGTGCTATAGGATTGCTTTTTTTTGTTACAGGTTTGCAATGGTGACCAGCACCAAGAAAGGGAGGGTGTGCGGATTCCCTCTGTGTGTGTGTGGGGGGGTGGATGCCAAAGGGCAGGTGAGGGTGAATTCTTTTTATACAGATTTGTGATCAACTATTGGCGTCAGAGATCAATACAGTGACCGGCATAGGTGGAGGGAGGGCTGTGCTGGTCACCCACTGTGGGACTACACAAACTGTATTTACCAGAGTGATGGGGGGGTGACACAGGACCCAGTCGGTGAGTGTATATTTTAAACTTGGGGGGAGAGGCACTCAAAATGAGCCACTGGGATTGGGTACCTGGTGGCCACAAAATGTAAATTTTTTTTTAAATAAATAAAAAAAAGACACCTGACAACAGGGTTAGGCACCCATTGTCGGAAAGGGGTCTGGGGGTATACGACAGGAATTGGGCACCTGTGTCAGAAAGGGTCTGGGGGTAGAAGACACATGGAACCGGGCACCCAATGTCAGAAAGGGTTGGGGGTATAGGACACAAGAATTGGGCACATGGTGTTGAGAGAGATCTGGGAGTATAAGACACAGGAACTGGGCACCTGGAACTGGGTACCTGGTGTCGGGAAGGGGTCTGGGGGTATAGGACACAGGAATTGGCACCTGGTATCAGGATGGGATCTGGGGATATAGGACACAGAACTGGGCACCCAGTGTCAGGAAGGGGTCTGGGGGTATAGGACATAGGAACTGGCACTTGGTGTCGGGAAGAGGTCTGGAGGTATAGGACATAGGAACTGGGCACCAGTGTCAGGAAAGGGTCTGGGGGTACAGGGCACAGGAATTGAGCACCCGTGTTGGGAGGGGTCTGGGGGTATTGGACATAGGAACTGGGTACCTGGTGTTTGGAAGGGTCTGGAGGTATAGGACACAGGAATTGGGTACCGATGTCAAGAAGGGGTCTGGGGTCTAGCACACAGGAACTGGGCACCTGGTGTTGGGATTAGGTCTGGGGGTTAAGGACACAGGAATTGGGCACCTGGTGTCGGGATGGGGTCTGGGGGGGATAGGATATAGGAACTGGGTACCTGGTGCCAGGTAGGCATCTGGGGGTATAGGACACAGGAATTGGGTACCTGATGTCGGGTATGGCTCTGGGGGTATAGGACACAGAACTGAGCACCTGGTGTTGGGAAGCGGTCTGGGGTACAGGACACAGAAACTGGGCACCCGGAGTCAGGAAGAGGTCTGGGGGTATAGGACACAGGAATTGGGCACCTAGTGTTGTAAACAGAAAAGGCAATTTTTAATCAATCATGAATGAACGGGAGAACAAAAATGCTTGTACAGGATATGTTTCCAATGGTGAGCAAGCGTGACTGCGGGGGGGAGGGTGGGTGTTTGTAATGACTTTGAAAAGTCAGTCATAAATGGGGGAAAAGTTGTGTTTTTCAGCTTTTTGGTGGGCAGGGGGTATGCACATGCATAGCTCTGGCAGTTTTGAACACTTAACATTTTCTTTTGGCTTTTTTTTTTTTTTTTAATTTTATTGTGAAACAAGCAAAATGCCATGTTCTAGGCCAATATCTAACAAACCTGACAGATTCATGTTTTTTTTATCCTCCATGGCAGACCTGCGCAGCTATCAGCACTCTCCCTGTCTCCAGTGGTCATCCCTTACCTCCTCCACACCAGGAAACATGTACCCCCATGGATCCCCCACCTCGGCCAGACCCGAAGCGACAGGTGGACCACTGGAGCTTGGGGAGAGCTTCACTAAGCCCAGGCTCTCCTCCCCCCCCCCTTTTCTTGTCCTGCTCCCCCCCTCCAACGCTATAGTGCCAGTACTTGTGCGTGGAGGTACACTTGTCCTGCATCACCGCAGGTCCTAACTTTGAGTCTCTCACTCCTGCAGTACAACCGGACCACCATGTGGTGGCAGTCAATGGTCGAGATGGCTTGGCCACCCTCCCGAGAGAAGAGAGCTGTCCTGGTGATGGTTGATCTTCTCCCACCCCATCGACCACCGGCAACCCGTGTGCGCTCCTAAACACAGGACACCGGCATGGCAGGAGTTAAGGCGTTCAATGCCTCAGTCATCCATGCCACCAGGCCAGCTTAAAGATTCACGCTTTAATGGGTGTATTCTTTTCAAGTGCAAAAAGTCTTAAAATTGAGGGATTTTACATAAATTGTGTAATCTGGAACTTATGAAACTAATGAACCAATTCTTTTCAGAATTGTCATGCCTTAGACTCTAAGACAGAGAAAGTGGAAGTCACTTTTCAAAACCCTACATCCTAAAACAGACATGTTATAAGCTGTCAAAATAATGACTTGCACAAACACTAACTCAGCTCTGACATACTAGGACTTCTGCCCCGTATAATAACTTGGCTTGACAGTATAATTAATATTTTATTTATTTAGTTTTTGTTGACCGGTAAGTGCACTAGACAAATCCTGCCTATTTTCAGGCATGACCCAGGGGAGGGGGATACAGATGAACACCAAATGACCTTGAACCAGATTAAGCTGTTGGTGGTATTTTTTAGTGAATGAGGGAAATTTGGCCAGGACACCTGGGAAATTCCCCTGCTCTTTGCGAGAGGGCACTGCGACTGGTGCTGAGATGGCCAGTCTCCCGCTGTCGGAGGAGCGGATGGATGTGTGCAGGGCCGAGGAGTTGGTCTCCTCCTCAGTCCCCTTGCCTCTTGAGACTAATAAATCGGACGTTGGATCACTGAAAGAAGTCTTACCGTCAGATACTGATCAAATAGTAAGCGTGCAACCTGCCTTGGAGCCTATTATGGTCAATCTTTTGGTTGAGGATATCCGTAAGCAGATGCTAACGGAAGAATTAATTTTCAAAAGCAGAACCATTTGTAGCAGGAGTTGCAGAAAAGGGAGCTACAGTATATGAAGGACCCAGAGGTCCGGGTGCAATGTGATGCTAAACAGAAACAGCACCAGATTCCAGAAACCCGGCCTACAAGTGTTATGCCTACGGTTGCTGACAATCGGAAAGAAGACGCTAATTCTTCAACTTCCCAGGTAATACCCTTTTTTGAATTACCAGGGGAAGTAGAAATCTTTAATGAGGAAAGTGATGTTGCTACAGTACAGCAAGCTGAGCAAGCTATAGTAAACGATTCAAGCTCCTCTAACACTGCCGTAGGAGCAATGTCATTTCCCTCACAACAGATAACTTTTACTATTGGAACGGCCTCAGAGGAACCAGGCCACGTATCAACTCAGGCAAAAGTGAGTAAAAAAAGAGAAAGGTAAAAAGCTACGTGTGTACATGCTGGAACGAGAGATGATGTGCTTGCAGCCAAGTCTGATGGTTCTGACTCAGACTGGGTAAACAAAGCTCTTAAAGAAGCTGGATGGGTACAGACTTCTGGAAAATGGATGGGACGCCAATATATCTGGTATAATGGAAATCAGTATTCCTTCACAGGAGATTTCCGACAATAAACAGGATAATATCCTACAAGGGACAGATAATATCACCCAGGGCAGGCTACAGTAACTACAGAGATTAATACAGGAACAAAATGTATCTTCTGATATTCTGGCTGATATAAAGCAGCTGGAAGGGGATACTGATACACAGGCCCTATTTCAGAGGATCCCTCCTCCATCTTTAATTGAGTCTAATCCAACAAACAATTCTTCAGTACCTCAGCTTAATTCTGAGGTTGGTATGAATGTATGGCATTCTAATGTCACTCAGCACTTATTTCCTGAAAACTCTAGGAATCTTTCTGAGCCTGCTGTAAGGCGAAATGCTGCTGGACTCAGATTTCGGGGAGATATGAATGATATACCAGACAGAATATTTGTAGGCCAGGCACTCCTGAAGAACAGCATGAAATTCTTTGCATATGAGATTTATGCCTTATTTCATATGCCAGGAGACACTATAATTGATATCAGCTTTAAGCACCCAGCTGGATTGGACAGATTCTGGAAACAATATCAGCTTTTAAAATCCACTCCCTTATGGAAACCTTTTCTAGCTATACCCCTGACAAAACCCAGTTTTAAAGTAATAACTGTCCTGTTTTGAAATTAAGGAGTAAAGGTAGAGACATCACATACTGGCTTAAGAACGCTTGCACGGTAAAGGGTTACCCAGAGCCTATTCTTGATGAAGAACATTTATGGACTGGAGGATGGAAGTATAAATAATGTTGCACCAAGAAAATGGAGTCCATAAGCATTTGCCAACTGTTTTTCTTGGGTAGAGATAGAGGAGTTCTTTCCTATAAAGGGCAACCTTGGGCATGCTATAAATGTGGGGACATGTTAGCAATGCTTATCATAAGCAGCGTTGTGGGCTAAGTGGGGAATTATGGCACGGTGGAGCCCACTGTCGTCAGCCACCAAAATGCAACTTATGTGATGAAGTGGGCCACACATTTCGCAACTGTGTATGGGCCTCACATAACAGTATTGACCAAAATGTCCGAATTGAGCAGGATGTATGTATAATGCACACAAAGAAAAAGCACGGTTACAGGAAACCTGGTCCCTACAGTTCCTCCAGTGATTTTACTAGAGAAGATGCTAAACTACTGAAACAGAAGGAGGTTAAAGTTGCACAGCTAGCTGCTTCAGACGACCTCCAAGGTGCCCTTTCTGATAATCAGGATTTAGACTTAGCACCTGCACCGGTTGTGCAGCACAGCCCCACATCCAAAACCCTGGATCTGGAAAGCCCTACCATACAACAAACCAACTGAAGAAAACATTACTAGCATCATTTCATTAAATGAACAAAATGATGACAATGCTTGTGCAAATCAGATGCATCCTCCCGACAACACAGACCCCCTTTGTAAGAGTCACAAGATCTAGATCCCAGACGAAACAGTTGGAAACAGGACCCATTTTTTCGACACAGAATTCTTATGACATTCTGAGGGATTTGGATGATATGGAACATAAGGATTCAGATGTCTCTTCCATAGTATCAGGTCCATTCAGGTCCATCTTGTAAATGAGCTATGCTCAATGATGTTCGCCTGATTAAATAAAGATTTTGATTGATTGATTGAGTATCTTCCCAAACTGAAGTAGCATGTGATGTCACAGTTAAAGAAGGTGCAAAACAGAAAAAAACATAAGTGATGCTTTCTTGTGCACTTAGTAGGGTCTCCCCCCCTTCCTAAAATACACTTGATGGATAGGTTAATTTTTACTACATCAAATGTGAATAGCATTAAATCACAAGAACGAAGGCAAGTTACATTTAGTAGTCTGAGGGAGGGGGAGGTAACAATTTTTTTTTTTTTTTTTAACAGGACACTAGATTGCATGACCTTTCTGAGATGAAACAGGCCAAAAAGATTGGAGGTGGGGTCCATCATTATGGTCTATAGAGGATCTGATGTGTTCAGGAACAGGTATTCCATTTCAAAATGTGGCTATTAAAATTTATAAAGTATTAGATATTTTTCCCGGACATGCATTGTTAATTGATGTACAGATTAATGCAATTCTGTACAGATGCATCAATATTTATGCGCCACAAACCAAAGCCCTTAGAGCGGAATTGTTTAAACTAACAGAGCCATTTCTACATGCATTGAAATTGATTTTGTGGGGTGGGATTTTAATTGTGGGCTTAGTCCTAAGGATTGGGGCCGAAACTAACAAACTTTATTGCGATACTAATGTTTATTAACTATACTTCATGAACATTCTTTAAAAGACGCTCATGAAATATTAAAATTAGATTCATGTCATACATTTTACAAGGGCCTCTTAGTACAATAATTGATTTTGGTTTGCAACTGAGAGAGTGTCATGTAAGGATGTTAAAGTTATTCCTTTAGAAACATCAGATCATCTTGCTTTACAATTGACTATAGGCTCATCACACAAAATAACTGTAGGCAAAGGTTATTGAAGATGAACACCTCTAAACTTCAAGATGTGTCATATAAAACTAAGATACAAGACTGACTTACATTGCGTTTAAGCCTTGATTTTTTATATGACAGTCCAATTGACTGGTGAGAAGACACCAAAAGAGACATTAAGGAATCAATGATAGCATTAACTAGTAAGGAGGCACAACACAGCTACGTTTCACATTTAAGCTTAAGGGCAAACTATTTAAAAATAAGGACACAACCTACTGGTATGACAAAAGTAAAATAATCCTCCTAGAAAACTAAAAGATGACATCACAGATTATATAAAAAAAACACGGAATTTAAAATAGGTTTCACCAAAAGTTTTTAACTAAAGGTCGCAGTGAGGAGGTAAATCCATATGATAATGATAGAACTAGGAAAAACATAAATTAATTACGACCCTAATAGATGAAAATGGAGAAGTAGTGGATGAACAGTATGGTATTCAACATGAAATACAGAAATTTGTTCATAACACATTCTCAGTGATTAATGATCAGCAACAACAGCCATTTAAGTTACGGGATACTGATGTTCCTGACATACCAGTCAAAGATAAAAAAATCCTTACTACAACCTATATCCAGTGAAGAGATTCAGTTGGCAATCCATGGACTGTCCACTGCTACTGCTCCAGGCCTAGATGGCATCCCAAACAAATTTTATAACATTTTTATTGATAAGCTAACACCAATATTACAAAAGTATGAATATATACAAAAGAAAAGAGACTTAGTTATAGTATGACTGAAGGTGTTATGATTTTTTTTATATAAAAATGGGGATGAGCAAAACATCAAAAATTGGAGACCTTTAACTCTGCTCAACTCTGATTATAAAATTTTGACCAAGATTTTGATGTCAAGACTGACTAAGATAGCACAACATGTCATTCTTCCAACACAAACCTGTGCAATTCCTGGACGTACTATATACCAAAATTTGCAATATGTTGGTGAAATAGTAGAACAAGGCTTAACTTCTAAGGTTAAAGGATATTTGTTAACAATTGATCAAGAAAAGGCCTTTGACGTAATTAATCATGCATATTTATGGTCTGTTCTAAGGGCATATAGCATACCATCACAACTAGTGGACCTTATTCAGCTTCTTTATGGGTCAGCTCAGGTACAGCCTCTGGTTAATGGACATTTAGGTATACCAGTTTTTGTCAATAAGGGTGTCAGACAGGGTTGTCCTTTAAGCCCTTTACTGTATATTTTTGAGCTAGATCTAATTTTACGACTGATTGAGAAAACTAAAGAAATAGCTCCAATGGTTAGTGGTTCCGGTAAGACATATAAACAAGTAACAGCGTATGCAGATGATTGTATTTTCACAGTAGCCACAGTGGAGGATGGTAAAAGTGCACTGCAAATATTTGATGATCAGCATTGCTGCACTGGGATAAGACCGAATCTGAACAAAAGCTCAATAAAGCCTGTAGGTGATATACCTTTGGAATTTGACTTTCCAATACCTATGGCTACAGAAGTGACAAAGATTTGGGGATTATGGTTTGGCAACTATGATACCGAACAGATGAACTGGGACACTGCTTATGATTTAGCTTTTAAGAAAGTTCAAGCTTGGAAATCTTGCAAAATGACACGCAAAAAAACGTTTTTTTCTTCTGAAGACATTTATTGCACCGCTCTTCTTAGATGTGTCTCATATTTATCCACTGCCTTATGGGATGCAAACTAAGATACAAAGTTTGTTTTTTTCTTTATTATGGGGTAGTACGCTTAATACAGTGAAAAGGGCTCATACTTATCGCTCAAGAAAAGACGGGGGTTTAGATACGTTACAACCACTAGTATTCTTTTTTTCTAATTTTTTTTACACTAATATAAAACCACTGATATTAGACACCAAAGCCGTGAGAACAGATTTAATGCAAGAATGGAGCACAGATTTGTTCAGCTTGGGGTAGGGGAAAATGGCACCCATCGGATAAAATTGTTACCTACATATATACAAATTGCTTTAAGATATATCAGGACCTGGAAGATTGAATTACTTTGTTTGTTAAACAAATCAAAAAAACAATTTTAGAATTTTTTGGTAGAAAAATGCTATTTTGAAACTCAGTTTTTTCTCTTGATGATGGAATTAGTTGTAATCAGCTTAGAATGCATTAATGAGCCTAGAATTCCTAGAAAAATGCAGGATGCGGTATGGTTGTGTGGGCATGGTAAACTGAATGTAAAGGGTAACCATAAACATAAATGTCTGGAAGAAAGAAAATGTTCAGAAATAGGCTGTGCTGATAGGCTGGAAACCATGCAGCATTTATATTTTGAATGCACTACAATACAGGGCTTGTGGACTGCTTTGGCGTCCTTTTGGGATGCATCACCTTTTTCCAAAATGACCTATGAAGTGTTGATACAAGGACAATTAACTGAACAATGGTCTATCTGGAATAAGAGTACTATCTTTGGGATATTGGAATGTTTGAAATGGGTAATTTGGCTAAGATGCACAACATGCCTTACAGAATGAAGAAGTTTTATTATAAGATATTCTATTTAAAGTACAGACAGAAGTAGAGAAGGTGTATACGTTTGAAAACAACTATGGATAAAGCTATCTGTGATCATTTTGGAAAGGTATTACTTGGGTAGGCTGATACTGTTTTCTATAATGAAGGCTATTCTTAATTTGTATCTTTTATATTTCAGAATTGTGGGAACCTGTATGGATTTCTGGGTTTTGTGATTTTCTGGTGGTGGAGTGCATGTTTTTGGTCATTCACTGTGGTTTATATTCTTGTACTGCTTGTATGTACACTCAGTTGGCTTTTGAATTTTGCAATAAAATTTCCCCACTCTTTTCGATAAGTGCTATGGGATCTTTAACATCCACCTGAACTACCACCAATCCAGGCAGATGGGACCTCGGTTTAACGTCTCATCCGAAAAACATCAGGACTGTCTTGTCACGCAAAGTAAATGACACAGCAGTGCTTGCTTAGAGGGTTTCAATATCTGAGCAACGTCAGCATTGTGTCACGTGCTCTTCCATTTTTATTATACTCTATTGATTTTCATACATTTCATAACACAGAAAGTGATATATTCAACAGAAAAATGTAACATTAAAGAATGAAAATGGATCATTTTAAATTATTTTATAAAATTTAGATCAAGTCCTCATGACTGGGAGGAATCTAAGAACAGACTCAGAAGTTAATCACAAAGGGGGCGGCTTTTTTATTTACACATGGCTCCAGTTGTTAAAAAAACACTTGAACTTTTATATTAGCATTTTTCATCGGGAGACAAATGAACTGCCCTGTTTGAGGCCAATATCTTAAAAACCTAAAAGTCTCAGATTTTAAATCTTTTTTTTCATCTGAGTGCGAAAAAAGGTGTCTTAATCTGGAAGTATTTTACATAATTAATGCATTTCAGTGTGGAAACTATTGGACCCGTTATTGTGAAATCTGGCATGCAGGACTGAGGGGGTGCCTGCCAGTTTTCAAAACCCTAGTTCCTAAGATGGTGGCATTATAAAACAGTCAGAAAATACAGGTTACTCACCTGTAACAGGAGTTCTAGGAATGGTATATGTTGTTCATCCACACTCATTGGCAGGTATCCTTGCCGCTTTAAATCTTGCGGAAGGTCTTCAAGCTTGCTCCTCCCACCCACCGGGTGGTATAACTCGCTCCGCCCATGGCGCCAGATCTGGCCCTGGAAGCTCAGGGTTGTGCTAGTCAAGTTGGGAGGTTTGGTGAAATGTAGGGGGGATGAACACATACCATTCCTAGAACTCCCTGTTACAGGTGAGTAACCTGTATTTCTAGGGACATGGATATGTTGTTCATCCACACTCATTGGCAGACTCCTAGCAGTTCTCCGGGAGGAGGAGGCAAGACGCACACCCCAATACTTACTTGGGAAAGAGAGACTGAGAACCGAGGCCCCAAAACCAGCATCCCGCGTGACTCAGGTCGATGTGGTAATGGGTAATGAAGGTGTTTGCTGACTTCCAGGTAGCAGCCCTGCAGACTTCCTGGATAGGGACGTCCCTGAAGCAGCCACTGCTAGCAGCAGTATGGCGGGTGGAATGAGCTCTTATCCCTCTGGGAGGCTCCATGCCCGCCAACTTACAGCAGAGATCTATGCAGGAGGTTACCACCTGCTTATCGTCCGCTTGGCTGCAGGTCTGCCAGATGCGCTTAGCGTAGGTGACAAACAGCTGGCGAACCTCTCCCTGACTTCAGCATGCGCCCTATAATAAGCGGCCCTTCTAGGGTCCAGAGTATGGAGCCTATGGCTCCTAGGTGTGATTGGGGTAGAACACCGCAGAGTCAACACCTGGTTAAGGTGAAACTCGACACCACCTTCGAAGGAATTTCGGTGGGGCACAGGACAACCTTGTCCCTGTGGAAGACCAGGTAAGGAGACTCGATGGAAAGCGCCTGGAGCTCTCCCATCCTTCTGGCTGACGGATAGCCACCAAGAAGGCGGTCTTCCACGACAGGTGAGAGAGAGCACACCTGCATAGGTTCGAATGGCTTGCCCATGAGCTTTGCCAGTACCAGCAGTAGATCCCATGGAGGTGGGGGGTTCCCGTACTGAGGGAAATGTGATCAAGGCCTTGAAAAGCGCCAGACCACCTTCTCCTGCGCCACCGACTGCTTCCCGCCCGCGCCTGCGTAAGCAGAGATGGCTGCCAGGTGCACCCTTAGGTCGCCGACCCAAGCCCTTGACTAGAAAGGGACCATAAATAGTCCAAGATGCTTGCCAAGGAACAGGAGGAAGGGTCCAAGCCCTCTTCGACACCAAATGGAAAACCTTTTCCATTTGAAGGCATAGCATTTTCTGGTCGACTCTTACGGGACGCCTCAACTACATTGAGGACCTCGCCGAAAGACCCAAGGCCTGGAACTCTAGCCGCCAGGAACCAGGCCGTCAGGTGCAGGGATTGAAGGTCCGGATGGAACACCTTCCCTGATTGACTGAGAGCAGGTCCGGGGAGCTGGAAGCTGCCGCGAGTCCTGGAGCTGAGACGGAGGAGATCTGGGTACCAGAACTGGCGAGGCCAGTCTGGGGCTATCAGAATCACCTGCGCCTTGTCCCTCCTCGCCTTGAGAAGCACCTTGTGGATCAAGGGAAATGGGGGAAAGGCGTAAAAGAGGCCCGGGGTCCATTGCCTCGAGAAGGCATCCCCCTGCAGCGAGCCCTGCTGAGGGGGGCGGCATGGAACAGACTCAGCCTGCTCTCCTGGAGGCAAACAGGTCCACCTGAGGTGTGCCCCAATGGGAGAACAGATGCTGTACTACCTCCGCAGGAGAGACACTCGTGGGATGCAGCCCCTATCCGCTCAGGGCATCGGCCAGGGTGTTGGAGGCCCTGCCACGTGAATGGCTAGGAGATCCGCCCAGGGTGCGCACGAGTGACCAAATGCGGAGAGCTTCTTGCATAGAAGCATGGAGCGCCCCGCCCCTGGCGGTTTAGATAGTACATGGTCGTGGTATTGTCTGTCTGACTCGGACCACTTGACCGGAGGAACGGAGCAAAGGCGTGAGAGCTAGGCGGACCGCCGAGCTCCAGCAGGTTGATGTGGCATCGACTCCGCTGGGACCAGAGGCCATGAGCTCGGTGTTCCCCAGATGGGCACCCCAACCCATCAGAGAGGCATCGGTCGAAGAGAGACCGCCGGCTCGGGCGGACGAACGGGATGCCTCCTGCAAATGATCTGGAACGGTCCACCACTGGAGAGCTGCTCCACATCCCTGTGTCACCGACACAAGCTGGTCCAAAGGATCGCAGGCCAGACCACTGGCTGGCCAGTCCCCACTGAAGGGGACGATGTTCCAGCGGGCCCAACGGACCACGCCTGGTGCAGGCCGCCATGAGACCCAGGAGGCGCAGGGAAGTCCCGGCAGGGCGACTTGCCCAACCCGAAATGATCGGGCAAAGGAGGAAAGAACCTCTGCCCTGTCCGCCGGAGCCGCGCCTGGCTCAAGAGAGTCGAGCTGCACCCGATGAATAGAATCACCTGCTTCGCTCAGTTCGACTTGGCCTCGCTGATAAGGAGGCCCAGTTGAGAGCAGACCTGGAGGGCCAGATCTCTGGACCACTCCGCCTCCTTCCTGGAGGGAGCTGCTATCAGCCAGTCGTCCGGTAGGGTACACCCGGACCCCTCGGCGCCAAGAGAATGCTGTCACCACTGCCATGCATTTGGTGAAGACCCTGGGAGCTGGAGACAAGCCGAAGGGCATGGTTGGAACTCGAAGAGGGATCCTTCCGCTGAAGCGAAGGAATCTCTGGTGAGACGGACGGATAGGACGGAAAAAACGATCCTGCAAGTCCAGAGAGCAGAACCACTACCTGCTCCAAGGATGGTATTATCTGAGCCAGAGTGACCATCCTGAAGGTTCGAGACCTTAGGAACTTGTTTAGGTCGTAGGTCGAGAATGGGGCGCCAGCCCCCATCCGCTTGAACCAGGAAGTACCTGGACACAAACCCTGGGTCTGAAGGAGGGTCCACCACCTCTCTTATCACCTCCTTCTGGAGGAGAGAGCGATGTCGGCCTCGACGAGCCGCCAGTGAGGCTGGGGATCCGGCTCGAGGGCGACGGCTGGAAGGGTGGTGCCTGCTCAATTCCAGAGGCAGGCTCTTCCCACCACCTCTCCAAGACCCACCTGTCCGTGGTAACAGCGGACCAGGCGGAACGGAAGTGCCGGAGCCGCCTTCCACGGGGACCCAGGGTAAGGACGGAATGGGGCGACACCCTCAGCCCGTCACTGGGCAGGCTTGGAGGAGGGACCGCCGAGGGACCTCCTGGGCCTTCTCCCCGCCTCCTGTTAGAGGAAGCCGGCGGCTTGGGTTTGGGATGCCAAGGCCGAGCCTGCTGGCCCTGACGTTGCTGGGCCGGGCGCGCCGGGGCACAGAAGGACGAAAGGGTTTAGGCTGTGGCTTGTGGCCTTTGTCCTTCTGAGCGGAAGAGACCGAGTCCAAGGTAGCATTGGACTTCTCGATCCTCTGCAGGTGACCTTCCACCCCAGGGCCGAAGAGGTCAGTCCCCAAAAAGGGAACATCCGCCAACTTGTGCTGGGTATCCGGTAAAGGTGGATATCCTCAGCCAAGCCCGCCGACGAAGCCACTGCGGCCGCCACCGATCTGGCACATGAGTCCCTATATCCAAAGCAGTCTGGAGCTGCTGTTTGGCCACTGCCCTGCCCTGGTCCCGCACCTGCTTAACCGTAGTCTGCAGATCAGCGGGAAGATGAGGATGACTCATCCAGGGAGCCCAACAGGGCATGAGAAAATGTGCCATGAGGAGGCCGAACTGGCCTGACGAAGGCCGAGAGAGGACGCAGCTGTGACTTTTCGCCCGACATAGTCCAATTCTTGGACTCCTGTCAGGAGGTTTGTCCACATCCCTGGCGCTGCCGGGCGCGCGAAAACGCTGTCGGTAACCAACCCCTCAGCAGAGGGGTGTTCAAAACCGACAAGGAACCGGTAGGGACCGATACTTCCTGGCCATCCTGGCCGAAGGCGCAGGGCAGGAAGCAGGGCGCTGCCAAGCTCCAGTGCCGACCCACTATGGCCTCGCCACCGAAAGGCTCCTCGGAGAATCCTCGTCCAGAATCTCCGTGAGGGGATACCTGGCCCGCTTGGAAACGGGTTCGAGCTCCATCCCGTGGACTCTGAGATGAGCCGAGCAGTCCTAGGAAGGACGACGGGCTATCGCCCATTGACTGACTCTCCTGAAGACCCAAGTCCAGTCGCTGGAGAAAGGAGGAATCATCTTCGGACTCGGAAGAGTCCTCGAAGAGCTGCCTCTGGCCTGAGCCACCCTTCACCTGCCGAGGTCGGTCGGGAGTGAGGGTAACTGACAGCCGATGGGGTAGACCTCAGCCGACCGAGAATCCTTGGTCGGAGCCCCAATTGGTGGCTTGGAGGCGGAGGTTCCACCGGAATCGTGGAGCAGCTGGTTTTCGCCGAACAACCGCCTGGGTATAGGCCTCGGATAAGTCGAGGGTTGTGTCGGCCGCCCGTGACAGTTACTTAATGGCCGGGGAAGGCGACGGGGTCGGCTTATCTCCCGGCCAGGAGGAGCTGTTGCAACATAAGGTCCTCGTACCGTCGACGTAATTTACGCCGAAGCCTCCCCTCATCCGAGGAGGAGGACGAGCGGCGACGCCGCTTACCGCGGTGCCGAGACCGAGACCGCCTATGACGGTGGGATCGGCTGGACCGCGAAGAGGTCCGAGACCGAGAGTCCCGGAATTTCCGAGGTCGGTGCGGGGAGGTGTCGGCCGGAACCGGCACTCCCTTCGGCTCGGATGGTCCATCCGAGGGCTCCGGAACCGGAGGCACAGGCGAGCCCACGGGATCTCAACTCCTCCCGGGGAACCGGGAGAGGGAATCTGCTAAAGGCGACAGCCTGCTCAATGGGCCGAGAAAATCTCGACTTCATCGGTGGGAGTCTCGGCCAACTGGCCTGACGGGACACCGTGAGGCCAGTGGTCAAGCCGAGCGGTCGATCGAGCCGACGGTCGACAGCCCGGGAGAGGGACCTTCCCGCTCCAAGAGCGCCGACGGAGGGACTTACCCTTGTCCCTCAGAATAGGTCCTCAGACGAGGCCCTTCTCCTTAGTGGAGAGGGACAGACAAAGCTCTTAAAGGAAGCCGTAAGAAGAGCCCAGAAAGAGCGGGATAAATGCCGCGCCGAGGAAGATACGCCCGCCGCCTCCTCTTCGAGGGCGCACTCATCCGCCGAGCTGATCCGCCGAAGCCCGCCAGCGGGACACCGCCAACCGGGCTTCTGGACTTCACCGAGGGAACGCCGGGACGGCCCAGTTGCACCGGGCAGCACGGTCTCGCGGGACGAGGCCAGAAAGATGAGCACAGGTCGCAAGCCTGCGGGTCGTGCTCAAGGCCTAAGCAGTAGACACACGGGAGTGTGGATCCGTCCGAGACATCTTTCTCCCGCATGGGCATCTCCAAACCGGGAGTCGATGGTCATCGCAGTCAGAGGGATAGAAGACTGAAGTCTTTTCGCAAAATTTATTTTTAACCGCAAACGGAGAAATAGGAACCAGTCTCAAACGCAGAGCAGCATAGGAACTGAGCCTAAGCGGTAGTGAAGACTAAGGCCATGACGGATGAGTTATACCACCCGGTGGGTGGGAGGAGCAAGCTTGAAGACCTTCCGGCAAGATTTAAAGCGGCAAGGATACCTGCCAATGAGTGTGGATGAACAACATATCCATGTCCCTAGAAACACAGGTTACTCACCTGTAACAGTAGTTCTAAGAATGGTATATGTTGTTCATCCACACTTCTTGGCATGTCCTTTCCCTTCAAGAATCTTGCCGGAAGGTCTAAAAGCTGGCTCCTACCACCCAACCGGGTGGTATATCCCTCAGCTCTGCCCCGACGCCAGATCTTGCCTGCTGGAAGCAGAGGATGTACAAAGCCAGGGAGGTCGGGTGGGTCAGTGTGGATGAACATATACCACTCCTAGAAAGATCAGTTACGCAAAGACTTTTGTCGTAACAGTAGCTCTTCTAGGAATGTCTCTTGCAGTAAGTCATTACTTCTGGGAGTTCCCGACAGGTGGCGCCTAGCACGGCAGTCTCTTCCAGCAGTCTCACACTAGGGACCACCCATATGACCTCACTTCCTGGCGTGCCTATAAAAGTGGGTGGTCCCTGGTAGTCTCTGTTCCACGCCGGTTTCAGCTCATGAAAGCGAGGGACCAAGGCGAACAGAGGTACCAAAGCCTCCTGACCCTACATCATTCTCCCTGTTACAGAATGGCAGGGGGACAGAGGGAGGGAAGCTACTTACTGCAAGAGACATTCCTAGATCTACTGTTACGTCAAAAGTCTTTGCGTAACTGATCCATCTTCCATGGAATGGTCTCTTGCAGTAAGTCATTACTTCTGGGAGATTCCCAAGCAGTTATGTGGCAGTGGGGTGGCCAGATATGACATTCTGCTCGACATATAGTGTGGTCCTAGGACCAATAGGTGCTGAGAGCAGTATATCAGCATATGAAGATAATTTTGTATTCCATCAGTGAACACTCCATTATAGTATTCGTTATAGGGTTATGGCTGAAAGCCAAGCCAGACTGGCTATTATTGGTCATCGTCAGATGAGTTAAGCAGATGTAGACCCGATCAGGGTATGGGATATCAAAATGCTGTGAGAATTCAGCCATATAATGGAGTGATTGTTAGGTCTCAGTGGCATGCACTGGCAGAGACAGTATGTGTCAAAGACTATTGGGTTCTGAGTTTTGAACAGTAACTCAAATAATACAATGTTACTATTTTGTAGGCTACAATGTAGTAAGTTAATACAGTTTTTTTGCCATGTCTATCAAGTCATTAGAAAATGTATCCATTTTGGCATAAATAGGCTCCATAAGTAGCAAACAATGATGTGAAATGAAACAATGTATTTCATACTGGAATCTTCTGGCTCTTAGGGTTAGTAGTATTGCTGCAGTTAATATTATACTCGTTTTAGGGTAAAGACATGGAATGCAACAGAGTGATGTTATCAGTTCCATCGTGTCTTAGTAATCTCATTTGCAAGAGGGTCCCAAGTATGTCAGGGTCTGCAGCCTTGTTACGTGTAAACCTGAAATGGTAGTATGTTTATAATATATATGTACTCATCATTGTTTCTGTGGCCTTATCTATGGCCAGGTGAAGACTGCATGTAGCAGCGGCAATTTGGTAAGAATATTATGATCCACATTATAATATTACCAGGATATATCGATTGTTTCTCAGCATGTAAGTAGTAGAAGGCTCTATTCGTGGAGGGACGCAAGGGTTTGGTGCTAAATGGCCTAGGAGGCATCCTGATGGGATGACCAGAACGGCCTGTAACAGTGATACCTCAAAAAGTGGCTAGATGTATAAAGCCTCATGGGGAAAGACCTCAGTATAATTTCTAATCGAAGCCCCAGAAAAAAGGTCCCCGAGGCCTAGAAGAGGAGACTGGGGCATAGTCTGAAGTTTTTTAATGAGAGGAAGAGGCACCCGGCCATCCTGAAGGGCGGCCACGGGTCAGTTTAGATGTGTTCCTTGTCATTCATGCTTTGCTTCTAACATTATCTCTTTGGTTATAGTGATTTCCAGTTTTGTATGAAGAATTATACTGAGGGTGTGGTTTGTGGTACATATATTGTACTGTTTTTAGTTGTCTGACTGAGGCTTGTAGGTTGTCCAGTATTGTCTGTGCCCCTGGGCCAAAGAGATGGTCGCCAGAAAAAGGGGCATTAGCCACTTTTTGCTGAATATCAGGTGCTAGCCCCGAGAGTTGGAGCCATGCCTGATGGCATATAAGAATACCGACTGCAAAGGCTCTAGCTGAAGCGTTGACAATGTCATATCCTGATCTTAGTAAATGTCAAGAGAGGGAAGTAAGTGTGTTTATTATTGATGTGAGTTGCTCCTTTTCAGGGGATGTAGGTAGTTTACTTATAATGTCCCCAGCAGAGGTGCCCACCGTACGCTGGTATTTCACTCTAATATTTAATGTGTTGAGAGCAAACACTTTCTTCCCCATATAATCAAAACATTTAGAGTCTTTTTTGGGAGGTACTGTATTTTTATGTTTAGGTTTGCCAGTGCAGTTGTGAGTGGCTACAATAACCACAGAGTCCGCAGTGGGAATATTTGTTAAATACTGATAATCAAGGGGAGCCTGATAAAGTCTATGCACTTTTCTAGGTAGCTCCTGTGCCGCTATGGGTTGACTCCATGCTTCAGTAATCGCATTTCTGAACATTGGTATAAAAGGAGGGACTGCCCGGATAGGTTCTTCCGGGATGTCAAGATATTCAGCCATATCTTTACTTAATTTATCTTGTTCTGTTGTGGTAAACACCATTGTTTTTTGTATTTGTAACATAATTTCTGGGAATAAGGGATCATCCGGTGCGGAAATGACCTTCAGTAGTTGTAATATTTCTTCGCTCCTGTATGATGGTACAGAATATGGGACTCATATCTTTTGTAGTAGGGGAACCATCATCATTTCTGTCTTTGGAATGTTCTGAAATTATATAAGAATCTAACAAATATTCCTCAGAATATTTATGAGGAAGAAGAAATGGTGAGCGTTCTGGCTCTGTGTGTGCCTGTTTTGATGGAGGCGGAGACACAGTCTGTGATTGAGTTTTTTGTTTTTTTTTTACTGGAGTGGTGTATAGTCAAAACCCATAGAATTCAACACTTCATTTATGATTTCTTCTATGTTTGGCACTTGTGAGGATGGAATTGCCATGTAAGCGGTTCTGAGCCCTGTGTGCTTGAAGCTAGGGGATCAATTTGTGCCTCCGATAATGTGATCCAGTACGCCTTTGAAGTTTTTTTCATCACGGACTGGTGTCTGAGCACCATGCATGAGTGCAAATGAGGCTGGTTTGCCTCTGGGTTCCATAGTATATGATCCTTTATTTTGTGCTGATGCAGCCCATAAGTATCTTTTGATGCCATTTTATGAAAATGTTTATGGTATTTCTTGGTTAAAATTTTATAAGGATCTTATAAATGTATTATATGCTGGTAAAGGTGCTGTTCTATGATGAGGGCTCCGCCGACGGTGTGGGATCAGTCCCGGCCGACGGAAGAGAATAAAAGCATGCCCTGTCGATGTTGTAATGCGTCTTACTGATGATGGATAAGTGAATGCAGGCTCTGTCGATGGTGGAATACACCTAGTCGAAGATGGAGGAGTCGGTGCATGCTCCGTCGACAGTGGGATGTTCTTCGTCGATGACGGAACATTAGGGACATGCTCCGTCGACGATGGAAAGTGCATCATCGATAAGAAGGCAAAAGCATACTCTGTCGACGGTGGGATGCTCTTCGTCGACGATGGAACAATAGGTACATGCTCTGTCGACGATGGAAAGTGTGTTGTAGACGATGAGAAGGCAAATGCATGCTCCGTTGATGGTGGCAGACTTCTCATTGATGATGGAGGTTTAGGAGCATGCCCTGTCGATGATGAAGCAAGTAGAGTGTGCTCCATCGATGGAGAAGGTGTTTTCATTGATGAGGATATCTTGTGGAGTCCTCTCGTAGATGGGGGAGTGTACCCCAGATACAATGAATGCAACAAGACCTCTGTTGTCGACGGTGCATGTTGTTTCATCAACAGGGGAGCTGAGAAATGACGTCCCATCGACGATAAACGTTCCTTTCTATGTGAAGCGGAACTTCTACATTCTTTTGACGAAATAGTGCCTGCCATCGATGCGGGGATATGGCCCATCGATGAGAAATGTTTTCTTGATGATACATGTTTAGGAGATATGACCGCTGAAGGGCAGTCAGGCAAGACTTTAGGTAAAGGTATTTCCTCCTATTTTTGCTTCTTGAAGAGGACTCTGAAGTTTCAGAGCCCTTCATCAAGTACCCTGAATCTGTAACAGGAAAACATCCATTGTAAGCTCTTGGTCAAGCACAGGAATATGGTGCCGTGTATGAAGCCCAGGCACCCCAAACTACGGGTTCAATCCACGTCGTAGACTGCTGGCAGAACAGTAAGCTGCTGTCAGAGCTGAAGCCGGCAGAAAAATGAACGGAGACCACCTGGGACCACCCACTTTTATAGGCACAGCCCAGGAAGTGAGGTCGTGTGGGTGGTCCCTGGTGTGGAGACTGCTAGAAGAGTCTGCCATGCTAGAGCGCCACCTTCGGAACTCCCAAGTTAATGACTTACTGCAAGATACCATTCCGTGGAAAATCTACTGTTATAGGTGAGTAACTAGTGTTTCTAGGGATGTGGATATGTTGTTCTTATCCACACTTGGCACACCCTAGCAGTTCTCCGGGAGAAGGGAAGCAAGAGCATACCCCTACTTAGGGAACAGAGATTGGAGAACTGAGACCCAAAGCCAGCATCCCGCGTGACTCTAGGTTAATGTGGTAATGGGAATGTAGGTGTTTGCTGACCTCCAGGTAGCAGCCCTGAAGATTTCCTGGATAGGGACGCCCTAGAAGCAGCCACCAACGCAGAGGTATTGCAGGTGGAATGAGCTCTAGCCCTAGTGGGAGACTCTCTATCCACAAACCTATAGCAGAGATCAATGCATGATGTAATCCATCTGCCAATCGTCCACTTGGCTGGCAGGTCTGCCAGGTGTGGCTTCAAGGTGAGACGATAGCTGGTGAACCTCTTCCGAATACAGCCGCAGCGCCTTTATAAATACGAGAGCTTTGTCTCATGTCCAAAGTATGAAGCCAGTATTCAGCCTCCGAGGTGTGATTGGAGTAATACATTGAAGAGTCATCACCTGGTTCAGGTGAAACTCAGATATGACCTTCAGAATGGAACTGTTGGGGCACAGGACAATCTTGTCCCTGTGGAAGACCATATAGGAGACTCAACAGAGAGCGCCTGAGTGCCACAATTCTTCTGGCTGACGTGATAGCCACCAGGAAGGCGGTCTTCCACGCAGGTGTGACATCTGACTCCTGTGCATCAGTTCAAATGGCTTGCCTATGAGCTTTGTGAGTTTTGCCAGTACCAGCAGTAGATCCCAAGGTGGTGGTGGTTGTTCACGCACTGGAGGAGGAATATTGTCAAGGCCTTTGAAGAAATGCCAGACCACCTTCTCCTGTGCTATCGTCTGCTGACCGGTCCATGCCTGGTAAGCAGAGATGGCAGCCAGGTGCACCTTAAGGGTCAAACTGAAGACCCCCTTAGGAGAGAGACCAAAGGTAGTCGAGAATGCTAGCCACCGACAGGAAAAGGGTCCAGGCCCTCACCCGACACCAAATGGAGAATTTCTTCCACTTGAAGGCATAGCACTTCCTGATCGATTCCTTCCTAGATGCCTCAACTACAGTGAAGACATCTTCGGAGAGACCCAAAGCCTGGAACTCTAACAGCTCAGGAACCAGGCTGTCAGGTGCAGGGACTGAAGGTCCAGATGGAGGACCTTCTCCTGATTGACTGACAGCAGGTCCGGCGCATTGGGAGATGCTTCAGGAGCCTGATGCTGAGGCTGAGGAGATCGGGTACCAAAATCATGGAGCCAGTCCTGAGTTACCAGGATCACCTGTGCCTTGTCCCTCCTCACCTTGAGGAGCACCTTGTGGATCAAGGAAAGTGGACTGAAGGCATAACAGAGGTCTGGGGTCCATGGCCTCGAGAAGGCATCCCCCTGCAGCAAGCCCTGCTGAGGTGGGTGGGCACAAAACAGTCTCAGCTTTGCACTCTCCCTGGAGGTGAACAGATCCACCTGAGGGGTGCCCGACTGGGAGAACAGGCTGTGTACTACCTCTAGATGGAGAGACACCACTCAGGGGAAGCCTCAACCAGATGGCTGAGGGCGTCTGCCAGCTGATTCAAGGCTCTTGCCACATGAATGGCTAGGAGATCCACCTCCAGTCAACTCACGAGGGTCCAGATGTGGACAGCTTCCCTACACAGAGGCCGGGAGTGCATGCTGCCCTGTTTGTTGAGACAGTACATGGTTCTGGTGTTGCCCATCTGGATCTGAACCACTTGACCCCAAAGGAATGGAGCGAATGCGGTCAGCGCCAGCTGCACTTCTCAGAGCTCCAGAAGGTTGATGTGGCATTGGGATTCCTCGGGGGTCCAGAGCCCATGGACTCTGTGGTCCCCCATGTAAGCCCCAGCCCGTGAAAGAGGCGGTTGTCAAGATGACTGTCGGCGCCAACCAGAAATGATTGGGCAAGGAGGAGAGAACTCCGCCTCATCCGTCGGAGCCTGGCTCTGACTGGGCAACAGTCAAGCTCTGCCCCACTACAAATCACCTGCAAAGGCATGAGTTCCAACTTGGCCTCACTGACTAGGAGGCCAAGGTCAATGCCCGCCTGAGGCCAGATCCCTGGACCTCTCCACCTCCTGTCTGGAGGGACCCGCCATGAGCCAATTATCCAGATGGGGTACACCCTGACCTCGACGCTGAAGATGGGCCGCCACCACTGCAATGCATTTGGTGAAGACCCGAGATGAAGGACAGGTCGAATGGCATGGTTTGAACTCAGAGGGTTCCTCTGCCCAGAAGCGGAGGAACCTTGGTGTGATGGACAGATTGGGACATGGAAGAACGCATCCTGCAGATCCAGAGAGCAAGACCACATGTTCTGCTCAAGAGATGGTATGATCTGAGACAGAGTTACCATCCTGAAAGTGCGAGACCCAGAAACTTGCTCAGGTCATGCAGATCTAGAATGGGTGTGTGGCAGAGATAGGCTACACCTCAGCTGTGACTGATGGACCACTTTTCTATCTCCTTATTTCCTAGCTACCAAAACTTCCATTGCGCAACAGTTAACGCTTCTCTTTGCTTTTCTTCCTTTCCGCCCCACCCTAGGTTGACACCCAGCGTAGCTCTTTACTATCCCTACTAAACTTCCCACTAGTTCTCTCTTTTCATTCTTTTTCATTTCCATCCATTCAGTCCATGGAATGATGCCAAACACCCGGAGAGGTGTTGTGTAAATGCTTAAGCATTTTGTGTACAAAAGCATGAAGGCTATTTTAAACAGGAGTAAATACTGCTGATTAAGCCCTTTAAATAAAAAGGATTCAGAAGCTATATAAAACAATAATTTCATGATTACTACAGTTATAAAAATCCTTAAGGTATTTTCATAAATTTTCACTATGAACCTGTTACTGTGTAGAGTTGTGTGTATGAGGCTGAACAGGAGTGTGTGGTGTGCTTCCTAAGTGTTAGTCACTGTGGATCAAAGATATAGTGAGTCAATATCTGTGGATATATACACTGTATACCTTTAACTGAACCACAAAGTCCCCTGAAACAAAAAACTTGTTTTTGAAACAACATGTTCAGACAGCTACAGAAAGGGCTCAGCCAGGTGACTCCACCAAAAGATATAAAACCTCTTCACTAAGTTCACTTCAGTTCAGCCCAGGGGGCTCAGCCCTGAGAAAGGTTCTACTGTTTGTGTAGACTAGCTGTTGAATACAGATGAGAAGGGTCTTAGGAGCTCTAAGATCCAAGACTGTATTATGAGAAACTACTGATGTTAGGCAGTGATTTTCTTTGCAACTTTTTTGTTTTCATTTATTAGTTTTCAACTTTTGAAAATTAAATATCACACCACGGTGTGTTTTAAACCTATAAATTTGCCTTGTCTGAAGTATATTCCCACACACTATGGCAGGGCTCCAGCCCCCATCCATTTCGGGACCAGGAAGTACTTAAACAAATCCTGGGTTAACAGGGGATCTGCAATGTTGACCACTACCTCCTTGTGAAGGAGTTGGTTGATGTCTCGGAGAGCCAACTGAGTGTCCACGGATACCTTCTCTCCCGTGGGGATCAGCTTGATGGAGTGCGGCTCGAATTCCATAGGTAGACCCTGGCTGACCACTTACTATACCCACTTGTCCATTGTGACAGCAGAACAGGCGGAAAAGAAGTGGCACAACCGGACCCACCAACGGGAGGACCTAGAGAGGCGTGACGGGCATTGGGGTGGTCTCCCCATCCCGGCCACTGAGCAGGCTTTAGAAGGAGGATCTGGCCCTGGGACTGCCAGAATCCTTCCTCTGGGCTTATGGACCCGGGTCAGACTTGGGCCGAGGCACAAAATTGAGCCTGCTGCCCCAATCAGTACTGGGCTGCTTGGTCGCAGGGGCAGAAGGCAGAAAGGGCTTACACTTCTGCTTCTTGGAACTCTGAGATTCCTTTTGGGTGGAGGCAACAAAGTCCAAGGTGGCACTGGACTTCTCAATGCGCGGGAGGTGACCATCAACTCCTGGATCGAACAAGTCAGTGCACAGGAAGGGAATGTCCACCAGTTTGTGCTGAGTGTCCACCGTAAAGGTCGAGACCCTCAGCCAAGCCCTGCATCGCAAGGCGACTGCGGCCACCACTGAACAGCACAGGAATCCCCAATGTCCAGAGCCATCTGGAGTTGCTGTTTTACCATAGCCTGACTCTGATCCCTGACCTGCTTGACTACAGTCTAAAGGTCCACAGGGAGATGAGGATGCACCTCATCTAGAGAGCCCAGGAGGGCATGGGAGAAGTGTGCCATGATGACAGCCAAGCTCACGTGACAAAGACCGAGCGAAGAGGCAGCAGACACTTTTCTCGCAGAGTGGTTCAGTTTTTTGGACTCTTTGTCGAAAGGTCTATCAGTGTCCTCTGAACTGTCCGAGTGCCAAAACACAGATTCGGTCACCAATCTCTCAGCTGAGGGGTGCTCTGTGAACCCAGAAAGAGTGCCAATGGAAACTGCATACTTGTGGGCCATCCGGGCCAATGGTGCGGGACAGAAGGCAGGGTGCTGCCAAAGCTCCAGAGCTAGGCGAACAATGGTTTCGGGTACTGGAAAGGCCTCTATTGGAGAATCCCTTCTGTCAGAATGTCTGTTAGGTAAATTGAGCCCATTTCTAAACAGGCTCCAGTTTCATCCCCGTGATTCGAGACAAGATGGAGAATGCCCATGAAGAGATGGGACCTTCCTCCATCGGAGACTCCCATCAAAGCTTGGTCAAACTGATGAGAGTGCAAGAAGAGTTCTCGGACTCAAGGAGTCCGGATAGATCGGCCGACCACCTTAGTCACTTTTGACCTGCCACAGATATGCATGAGTGAGGGTGACCAACAGCCTATGCGGGAGGCACTTAGCAGGCTAAGACTCCTTGACAGGAGCCCCTGAATGAGGCAGTGTAGAGTGGCTCCACCACAATCAGCAGAGAGGCCGGTTTCGGCCGAGGAGGGATTTCACCAGCTCCAGGGCGGAGGGATTATGTTGGCTGGCTCTCGTGAGTCAGCATCGCCCAGAGGGTGACAGTCATGGATGGCTAGTGTAAGCCTGGTCGACTCGGACCGGCGAAACCAACTGTTGCCACTTGAGATCCTCGTAGCGCCAACGCAACTTGCACCAAAGTCTCTCTCTTCCGAGAGGATGAGGATGAATAGTAGTGACGCAGCTTCTTGGAACGTCCAGAATGGCGTGTTATGAGTTATCCTCAACCTGTCAGTCAAGGATAACAGAGACCTAGACCCTGATCGATGAGCCAGAAGGAGCCAGGAAACCCGCGGCTCCTCCAGGTCAGGGCCAGGGACCTTGAGGAGATTCCCAGCAAGCAGGGTTTCCTCCTCAGCAGGTCCAGTCAGGACCAGAGTCCTGAACAAGGAATTGTTGGCCTCATCCAGTGACAATGGGTCAACAGGGTCGATAACAATTTCGACCAGGTTGTCGTCCCACGTCTGAGCTGGCTGGCCAGATGGGGGCATTGTGAAGCCAGTGGCCTAGGCCGCAATTTCGACCAAAGTTGCAACTGGAGATTCCTGAGAACGAGACCTCTCTCAATCCCAAGAACAACCCCAATGCAACTTTTCCTTCTCTTTCGACTCCTTGGATTCCTTTTTTATGGGAATGGGAGCTGTGTAAAGCAGACGGGTCCTCTCCCTTTGTCAGGAGAGACTGGCACAACTCCTTGAAGAAGCCTGTAAATGCAGAGCCCCGTTTGAGTGACACAAAGACCGATGCTGAAGAGGACTGATCAGCAGCCCGAGCCGCCTCCTCCTCAAAGGCCTTCATTTGCTCAAGTTGTTCAGCGGACCCTGCAGCCACAGAGACCGCCCAACAGGCCTCTTTAGATTTGACCAGCAGGTTCCATTTTCCAGTCGGCCGAACTGTAAGCGTACAAGGCGATCGTCCAACACCTTTGGCTGGAATGAGTGACAAAAGTCGCAGCCCTGGTTACTGTGATCATGGCCCAGGCAACAGACGAAGTGGCGTATGGATCGGTGAGTAGACATCTTATATTTCCTCCTCTCCTAATCCAAGCTTGCCTACTCTTACGCCTCCCTTTCCTCTCTCCCTACTTTACTCTCCTCTCCACTGTCTTAGCACTTATTGTACTGTATCTCACTACATATCTACTTCTGAACTTTTATGTTACTCCTACTGTCTATAATTTGATTTTCACAGTACTTCCACCTTTCATTATTCATTATGTCAATATGTTTATATCTAAGACCTATACATTGTTTCCTACCCTGATTTGTACTGCCTTCATGTGCTGCGTCACATGTAAATTCTTTGTCTGTAAACTGTTTTCTCCCGGTCGTACTGAAAATAGGCATTGTCTGCCTAGTGCACTTACCCGTTACCAAAAAGCAAAATAAATAAATAAATAAATCTTCTACCCACAGGGTACCGCGGAACCTGGACAAGGACTAGTCCTCCATTGCAGTCGCAATCATAAAATGATGTGGAAAGCTCTTATGAGACTGAATTTTGGAAAGTAATGAGAAGATTTAAATGACAGGGCCTACTCAAAGCGGGAGCGATAAGGAGAAAACCTAAATCTTCCAGCGGAAAGGAAGATCTGGCATCAAGGGGTGTAGCTGAGGGATATACCACCCGGGTGAGTGGGAGAAGCCAGCTTTTAGACCTTCTGGCAAGATTCTTAAATGGAAAGGACATGACAAGAAGTGTGGTTAAGAACATCATATCTACATCCCTAGAACAGGGGTTTTGACTTATCTCCAACTCAACCCTAATGTACTATACTTATAGTAGTTATAATCTCCTAACCCCCATTCTGACACCTGGGCCCTACCCAAGTACTGCCAGCCCCCCACCCTCATTCCAACATCTGGAGCCCAACCCCGATGTCTGACACAAGTAAGTAAATACAATGGTCACTGGCTAACCCAACTCTGGTGCTGCTAACCCACCCATTCCGACGCTGGATGACCAACCGGTGTCAAACTACTGAACCCCACCCTCCACTGACTGCTTCAGTCTGTCTGCCAATTGCTAACCTAAAACAAAACAAACCAAAAATGGCAACAAAGAAAAAAAAAAATAATCCACAAAACCTACTGCACATTCCAAAATAAATTAATCTGGTGTTCAGGCCAAAATTCAAACCTTCAAATTACAAGATCAGGAGAAGTGATGGTGGTATG
The DNA here is from genome assembly GCA_016271365.2 of Neoceratodus forsteri. NCBI lineage: Eukaryota > Metazoa > Chordata > Ceratodontiformes > Ceratodontidae > Neoceratodus > Neoceratodus forsteri. The sequence goes on along the minus strand of CM028135.1, from coordinate 1,100,272,938 downwards.
TACCCTGCACCAAATATGAAAACAAAAGTAAAACAAAAGTTGTGGGTGACTGAATAATCCTGATCATGGGATACTGGTCACACAACTTTATTTCAACCCCTGTATGACCACCCAAACTCCCATGACACAATCTTGCCCACAAAGTACACTGTGCAGAGGTTTCCAGGCGGCCTGACTTACTACGAGCAGACAGAGAGCAGAGGCATGCCTATTTATTATTGAAAATATTCCCATTCTACCTACCTCAAGGTGGTTCTGGGTCTTCATTAGAATGAGCAGATTTTCATTTCTTAACTGATGATTTTCTTCTTGAGTTTAATAATATTGTTCTTCGCTATTGCCAACTAAAACAATAAGATAGCTTAATAAATATATTTAACACAATGATCACTTACAGGCCATACTGAATATATTACCATTAAGCCAGATATGAAAAGCTGCAAGACCTAATCACCCAGCTGATCTGTATAAGGTGGAGGAGGCTTTTGCTAGACTAGACCTTTCACTGTAGACTCTTATGGTTTCATCGTACTCCATAAGTGATTTACTTTGGGGAAGTCTCTGCAACTAGTCACTACCAAATAGTAACAATACAGTAAAAACACTATCAGACTCCACTATTCCCTTGTAACTATTGTCTTCCTGAAGGTATTCTTTCTGTAGTCACATTTGGACAGTTCTGGTGGCCATACACAAAGCTCTGTGAAGCCCTCACTGGCTAGGTATGTCACCTCTTTCTCATGTCCTTACTCCTCCATGCTCCTGATCAGCAATCAAACCGCAGGACGAGCTGCACAAAATCTGATAGCAAGTATCTAAGGGAACTTCGACACGCTGTGTGATTGTGGAAGCAATACTACAGTTACAAGTTAGTCGTGGCTACTTTAAGATTTCAACTTACAGTAGTCAAAGAAAGAATTCAAGAAGGACTGACATAAGTCTGTGCAGACTGAAATAGATCCTGAAAGTGATGCGAAGATGACCAGGTAGTGGCTGAAAATCTTACTGATTGGGATACGGCGAGAAGTAGCTGTGTGCTGGTTTAAGGGAAACTGTAATTTGCAGAGGCTCCTGCCTCTGCAAACAATCTATCGGTTAAGCTTTTTTGAAAAAAGCTCCTTTTTATCTTGTATAAAGTAATGCATTTAATTTCTAAAAGTCCACTACCGGAAGTGTAGATGATGGAGCAATGCCATTAAGTGTACTAGTGTGGTGCCGCACCATGCGCTTCTATGCAAATGCATGGAAGCACAGGGTGCAGCGTCGCACCATTACACTTAATGGCACTGCTCCAACATCCGCTACACTTCCGGGTAGCAGACTTTTAGAAATTAAAATGCATTACTTTGCGCCACATAAAAAAGGAGCTTTTTTCCAAAAAGCTTAACCGGAGGGTAACGTCTGCAGGGGTGAGAGCCCCTGCAAACGACAATTTCCCTTTAAATGATTCTGAATAGCTGCAGGGGGGATACTTAAGCCAGAGTGTAAACAGCAGAATGCATGTCATGAAAGGGAGGATGCAGCTGTCTGGTAGTTTGGAAGGCTTCTGTCCTCTGAAAGTAGAACAGAAGTGTAAACCTGACAGCCAGTGTACACAGCCTATCAGAACCAGGGCTTCATGAAGTCATATACTGGCACCTCCAAGGATGGTTTAATGTGGAACTCCAGAACAAACTTGGGCAGAAACTTCTGCTTAATGCATAAGATGGACCTCTTTTGTGAAAGACCAGATACGCAGGGTCAAACTTGCATGCCTGCAGCTCACTGGCCTGCTGAGCTGAAATAAGGGCTGGCAGGAAAACCCTTTCCAAGACAAGAAACCCAGGTCAAAAGCTGCCAGTGTCTCATAAGTCTTCCCAATGAGCTTGGCAAGAACAAGGTTTAGGTCCCACAGAGGAAGAGGTTTATGGAGAGGGGAAACTATGCGGGCAGCCAAAGGAAGAAGGTGAACATCTTGATCTGACGCCACAGTGTGATACCCCACTATTTCAGTAGATCAAGATAGCTGCTTGGTGCACCTTCAGAGAGATGAACCAGAATACAGTTGATGCCAATGACCATAAAAAGTTGCAGATCAAGGTGACTGAACAATACCTTAGTGGCAGACCATGCTCCTGACAGAGCAAAAGTCTCTTCCACTTGAAACATGAAAGGTCCATCACAGAAAAAACATACAAGAAGGTTCCTGCACAAAACTGCGTAGCAGCTGAGGGATGCAAACTCTTGCGCCTCAAAAACTGCACCATCAGGATGCCAGGTCTGTGACAGGATCATCCCGTAGGATCTAGTAAGCAGCCTGGAAGACCAGGATTCCCCCTACTGTTTCATGTAGAACATGGCGGCTGTGTTATCTTTGTTGATGAAGACTGACTCACTGGCCACAACTGTGAGCACTTGTGTCAAAGGAATGACCCTCAGTTGATAAAAAAACTGATGAGTAGCCACTGATTATATGGAGCTCACCGCATGTCTACCTGCAGATCTGCAGAGTGAGCTCCCAACCCAGAAGGGAGGCACTGCAGGTCAGAACCAGCACCAGAGGAGGTTGGACAAATGGACTGCTTCTTGCAGATGGCCTGTGTCCAACCTCCAGGAGACTGTGTTCACCATGATTAGGACTGCTATCACCGACTCAGAAAAACTATTGTCCACTGCAACCACTGCACCTTCAATTCCCACTGGTGGCACAGTATTCACACACATCCAAGACAGTACAAAGGTAATAGTTGCTGTCATGGCTAGAAGCTACAACAGGTCTCTGGCTAGGTGACTGTCCCATGCTACAAAAATTGTGGACACACTCCATCAGATTCTTGAGTCTCAGCAGACACAGCCAGGATCTGGCCTCTCTGGAGTTGAGCTCCACTTTTATGAACTCCAGACACAAAGTCTGGGTGGGGCTACAACTTCCCCAAGTTCAGATGAACCTGAAGTTGGCGAAGGTCTCCAAAGTCATGCAGACAGCATCCTGGGCCTTTGACAGTGACTAGTTGTAGAACAGTCAATCATCTCATTAGGGGAAAGTGCTGCTCTCCTGCAGACGAAGGTAGGCTGCCTCCATGGAAAAATACTTGCTGAAGATTAGGGGTGCAGAGGAGAGTCTGAACAGCATCACTCAGAATTGGTACAGGACCCTTCCTGGATAGGACCAGGATGTAAAAATATACATTACTGAGGTCCAGAGGGCAAAATGGATCCATTTTTTCCCAGAGACAGGAGGATTTGCCTTTGAGGCCCATGCTAGCAAGGACCAGGAAGTGTAAATGGTCTAGAATGGAAAAGAAATCCTCTATTCCAGGGATGGGATGATTTGTCCCAGAGTGACCATGCTGAACACGTGAATCCCTTTATGACACTTTAGGCTGCTCATTTGAGGGTGGGGCTATATGGCACTTTAGGCTACTCCGTTTGAGGTGGGGCTTATATGGCACTTTAGGCTACTCCGTTTGAGGGTGGGGCTTTATATGGCACTTTGGGCTGCTTTGTTTGAGGGTGGGGCTTATATGGCACTGCGGGCTGCTTTGTTTGAGGGTTGGGCTTATATGGCACTTCTGGCTGCTTGGTTTGAGGATGGGACTGACTGCTGTGAGGCTGCGGCTTATATGGTACTACGGGCTGCTCCATTTGAGGGCGGGGCTTATAAGTTACTTCAGGCTGCTGGGTTTGAGGGCAGGGCTTATATGGCACTTCAGGCTGCTTGGTTTGAGGGTGGGCCTTATATGGCACTTCAGGCTTCTTGGTTTGGGGGCGGGGCTTATATGGCACTTCAGGCTGCTTGGTTTAAGGGTGGGGCTTATATGGCACTTCAGGCTGCTTGGTTTGAGGGTGGGGCTTATATGGCACTTCAGGCTTCTTGGTTTGGGGCGGAGCTTATATGGCACTTCAGGCTGCTGGTATAAGGGTGGGGCTTATATGGCACTTCATGCTTCTCCATTTGAGGGTGGGACTCTGGCTGCTCCATTTGAGGGTGGGGCTTATAAGGTACTTCAGGCTGCTTGGTTTGAGGGCGGGGCTTATATGGTACTTCAGGCTGCTTGGTTTGAGGGCGGGACTTATATGGCACTTCAGGCTTCTTGGTTTGAGAGCGGGGCTTATATGGCACTTCAAGCTGCTTGGTTTGAGGGTGGGGTACCATCTGCCAGACTTATAATGAGAAGCACATGAACATGTACACCAGATTAGTGCCATCTGGAATAATCCGCTTGATGGTGCTAAAACGTAGGAATGAGAAGGCTTCCACAGCACCTCCAGCAGATCTAGCTCTATCCGCCTCTGCACTTACCCTTGAGGCAGTAACTGTAGATCGATTACTCGATTTCCACACATCAACATCAGCCACAAAAGGTCAAAGAAGAACGATGCGCACCCTGTAGAGCAGGGCGCCTAGTACTGACTGAAATGGTGACTAACTGGATCAATGTAAAGGGTGGTATTGGGAGGCCTGGATGCCATTCATCCTCTCCAGTTGTTGCCACATTCTGCCTTCATGGTTGCGACCACACCTGCACACACTACTCCAAGTGAGGCCTGAAGCAAGTATGATAGAGGTATAATCACCCTGTCTGGATCTGCTGACAAAGCAACTAATGGTTCAGCTGGCCCGGTGGCACTGAGGGCGAAGGTGCTAGATGCCTCATCTCGTGCCACGCTGGCAACCCGGATTCGGGAACGAGCCTGGGCTGTCGGGGGTCAGCAGGGGTCGAGCATCCAGCAGACGGCTCTCCCTTACTGGGGAGGATGTAAGGCACAGCGTCGCTCCTGAGCGTCATCTGGCGGTGGACAGGAACCTGCGTCACCACCACATGGTACTGGGGGTGGAGCTCGGTGGATGCTGGCCATCACTGCACATCCAAGCTCCGTGGGAGGGTGGAAAGGCGGGGAGAAAAAAAACACAAAAAAAAACCCTCTGCCTCTTGACAGGCGAAGGACGGTCCAGTGGGGCTGGCCAACCACGCCCAATGCCGAGCTTCTCTATTCCTCTGCTCCTCCCTCCTGCCTGGTCGCCACCCAGATTCTAAATAGAGAACCAGGAGGAGTTAACCTGGCAGTCCCACCTCAGGGGACTCAGAGCCGGGGCTGGGAGGCCAGGTAATGGATGGAGAGCTGGGCCCAAAGGAAGCGAGAGCTTCAGGCAGGCGGGATAATGGCGGGCACCAAGAGACCCTCCAAGAGAGTTCTGGTAGGGACAGAGATTAAATAGAGTTGAAAAAAAAAAAACTACTAATGGTTCCTAGCATCATGTTAGCAGTTTTACAAACCAGTGTTCATTCTTTCAAACTTTTAAATCACTGGTGATGATTACCCCCATCCTCTCCTCATCTGCTACTTCCAAGACATGTTCTTCCAGTTAAATTGGTCATTTACTATTTCCATAGCTCTGTAAGGAAGACGTTGCACTGTTTCTTATTAAAAGTCATGCCCCGAGCATCTATCTGCAACCTATAAAAATCCCTCTGCAAGATAACAGCATTTTCCTCTGTTGTGACTACACTCTCTCCATAGTACCATCACAAACATGGAGACCCAGCTTTCAATACCAGCTTGCTAATCTCCATCTTGAAAGGTACAGGTCCCAAAATAGACCTGTGCAATACTCCACTAGTCAATGTTGCCAATTCTCACCTTGCCCCATTCACACATACCCTGTGCTTTCTCTCTCGGACCAACTTCCATTCCATTTCACCAAGCAATATACTTAATCCCTAGTTGGCGAACTTTCTGATGTGTTTGTGATGTGGTACTCTGTCAAAAGCCTTGTAAAATTCAGATGTATCATGTCAACAGGCTTTTCTGAAACCTCCTCATAACGGTCTCAAAGAAGGCGAGCAGATTCATCTGACAAAACCTCCCACTTCTGACGTGATAACAGTAACAATAAATGCAAATTAGAGGTTGCTCAGAGGTTGCCAAGAAAGAGGAGTGGTTGGACCACAGTGGGCTCAGGGAGGGTGAGGGTGGTGGAACAGAGGCACATCCCTCCAGCTGTACCTCTCCACAATTTGTATGCTGTTCTGCAGATTGTGGTTCCTCTATGGAGGCACCCACAGTGGAGACCAAGGAGGATGCTGGGAACCTCCACAAAGGAGACCCACAGGAGGGTGGCATGGGACCCCACAGGGGAAGGAAACAATTCCTGGTAGGGGACTCCATTGTTAGGAGGGGTGAGGCGGTGAGGTGCCTGCCTGGCACCATGGCTTGGAGGGACAGGGAGTGAACTCTAGGATCGTGGGAAAAGCTGCACAGGGAGGGAGATGGATGTCATTGTCCTCCTAGGGACAAATGATCTGGCTGGCAAAGGATCAGAGCAATGCAGGAGGAGTTTGTGGAGTTGGAGAGGCCTCAGACAAGTAGCACATATGGTAACCTTCTTGGAGGTGCTGCCTGTTTATGGCATGGGTGAGGCTAGGGTGCTTCGCACCATGGGATTCAATCAATGGTTGAAAAACTGGTGCAGAGCTAGCATACTAAAATGCTAGCAGAATAGGCCTAACGGTCTTTCGTGTCTGCTCGTTTGGTCAGCCCCCACCCTGGTTGCTGACCTTGCTGTCCCCCTCGCCTTCTCTGGCTTCTCCCTTCCCAGTTCCGGATATTCTTGCTGCATTGGATTTTGCTTCCTGAACCCTTCCCCTGTACCTGTCCCACCCCCTCTTGAACCCCTCCACTGTCTCTGCCTCCACCAGCCCCCTAGGTAGTGCATTCCATAGCTCCACCACCCTTTCAGTGAAGTAGCACTCCTCCTTTCTCCCTGAATCTTCCCCTCCAGCTTCCACCCATGCCCTCTAGTGGCCCTTCCTCCTTCCTTCAAGCACTCCTGATCTCCCCTCCCATTACCCCTTCATGTACCTGAAGACCCCATATCATGTCCCCCGGTCCCTTCTCTTCCAATGTGTACATATTTAGCTTTTCGAGCTCTCCTCATAGGTCCTGTCCCCAAGCCCCAAATCATTTTGGTTGCCCTCCTCTGGACCCTCTCCAGGAGGTTAATGTCCCTCTTAAGTGTGGCCTCCAAAACTGCAATTTAGTACTCAAGGTGCGGCCTCACCAAGCAGTTATACAGAGGAGTATCACTCCTCCTTCTGGAGGTGATCCCCTAGCGATGCATCCCAGCATCCTGTTGGCCTTGGCTGCTGCCCTCCTACAAGTCTCAGAGTTGTTCATCTTGACATCCACCACCACCCCAGGTCCCTCTCAGCCATTTGAGACTTGTAGTATCCCTCCCCAGGGTGTACACTTGGCCTGGGGTTTTGGCTTCATGGGGGACTAGGGGGCCACCTGGAGGAATGTAGACCTACACTGGCATGATGGTCTGCATCTGTCCAGGAGGGAAACCAGGATCCTGAGTGACAGGTTTAAATGCTTCATTGGCAAGCATTTAAACTAGCCAAGGGGGGTGGCATTGAAAAGGAGCAGGGAAATCCTAGCTCCCCCCCCCCCAGAAAATCAGGGTAGTTAGTGAGGTAAACACTAAGATAGAGAAGTCGATAGGGAGAAGGGCAATGGTAAATGGAGAAAAAGGCAAAGGCTGTAAGGACAGGATGGGGCAAAAAGGGGTAAGGCCATCAAAAAATGAAGGGCAATGAGTACCAATGTCCGTAGTCTAGGTAACAAGCTCCCTGAACTGGTGGCCTTGATGGAAGAGGGACACCTGGATATCACGGCAGTCACAGAAACATGGTAGACAGAGAACCATGACTGGGATGTCAACATACCAGAGTACACAATCTACAGGAGGAACAGGGAGGGTAGAAGAAAAGGAGGAGGAGTAGCTCTCCATGTAAGGGAAGGGATCAAAGCAACAGAAATAAAGGGTAAACAGGAGGAGATGAGGCACTGTGGGTCACCCTGGAGACCGAAATGGCACCACAATCCACATGAGGGCTGTATACAGACCCCTGTCTTAGTGGGAGGAAATGGACAAGGATATAATAGAAGGCATCCTTAGGATGGCAGAAAAAGAGGAGATATTGTTGATGGGTGACCTGAATATGCCAGATGTTAACTGGAGCACCTTTGCTGCAGCCACATCCAAGAGCAGGGTCACTCTCGATGCCCTACAGGGGGCATGCCACAGACAGCTAGTGTTCGAACTCACTCGGGAGGGAGCAGTCTTAGACCTGGTACTCTCAAATGGGGATGGAGAGAGGATCTCAGATCTAGAAGTGGGTAGCCATCTGGGAACAAGTGACCAACAAACAGTGTGGTTTACGATAAACACAGCCGCAGAGTCAAGCCATACAAAAGTGAGGGTACGGGACTCTAGGAGGGCTGACTTTGTCAAAATGGTAGAGTGCCTCTGAAAAGCACTAGCAAACAGGCAAGGAGGAGGGATGGAGGAACAATGGAGAAACATCAAAACTGCCATCACAGAGGCAACAAGCTTTTTGTGTGAAGCAGATAAACAAATCAAAATGAAAGAAAAACACTATGGTTCTCAAAAGATGTGGTGGGAAGATTAGTGAGAAAAGCTATCATTCAGGAAATATAAGGAAACACAGAAGGAGCAGGACTGAGAACTGTACCAGTTAAAGCAGAAGGAAGCGGGTATCAGAATAGCAAAAGGCCCAAACAGAGAAAAGACAGCCTACTCGGTTAAGAAGGGTGATAAAACCTTTATAGGTACATTAGAGAATGAAGAAAGACCAAGCGAGGGATAGTGAGGCTTAATAAAGGGATGGTGGGTGGGCAGAGAGGGACAGTAAAAAGCAGGGATACTGAATACTTCTGCTCAGTATTCACAAACGAAGAGGAGGGAAGGTACCTAATCCAATCAATAGAAGCACTCTGGATGGGGGGGGGGGTCGATACCAGTCCATTCACAGAAGAAAGGGTTCTGAAAGAACTCCTAAAACCGAAGGTGGACAAAGCAATGGGGCCTGACAAGATTCATCCCAGAATTCTAAATGAACTAAGGGGAGAGTAGTGACACCACTGACTACCCTTTTTAACAAATCATGGGAGGATGGGGTGGTACCCAAGGACTGGAGGAGGGCAGATGCGATTCCCCTTCACAAAAGTGGGAGCAAGGCAGAAGCAGGAAACTACAGACCTGTCAGTTTGACCTCAGTGGTAGGGAAAATGATGGAATCACCTCTGAAAGAAAGAACTGTTGAGTATCTAGAGGCCAGCGGGGCACAGGACCCAAGGCAGAATGGATTCACAGTGGGAAGGTCATGTCAGATGAATCTAATAGATTTCTTTGACTGGGTGATCAAAGTAGTAGACCAGGGAGGGGGTGTGGACAGGGCCTACCTAGACTTTAGCAAGGCATCTGACACAGTCCCACACAAAAGATTAATAAACACATTAGCCAGCCTGGGAGTGGGTCCCAGGGTGGTAGCCTGGGTTAAAAACTGGCTGGTCAACAAAACACAGAGGGTAATAGTAAATGGAGTCCATTCTACAGAAAGGGGGGTTACTAGCAGGGTACTGCATGGTTCAGTGCTGGGTCCGGTCCTTTTTAATGTCTTTATAAGCGACATTACAGAGGGACTGGAAGGAAAAGTATGCCTCTTTGCAGATGACACAAAGATCTGCAACAGGGTTGATACACAAGGGGGGGAGTCGAAAGGATGAGAAGGGACTTGACAAGGTTGGAGGAATGGTCAGAAGTATGGCAGCTTAGATTCAATGCAAAGAATTGAAAACTAATGCACCTGGGAAACAAAAACCCAGGGGAAGAGTACGCAATGGGGGGAGGTAGTAACAACAACAAAAATGGAGAGGGACTGGGGGTAATCATATCAGATGATCTTAAGGTTAGCAAACAATGTGAGAAGGCAGTAGGGAGGGCTGGGGGATACTGGGATGTATAGGGAGAGGCATCACCAGCAGAAAACAGGAAGTTGTTATCCCTCTGTACAGACAGTTGGTGAGACTCCATCTGGAATACTGCATCCAGTTCTGGAGACCCCACCTCCGAAAGGACATAGACAGGATAGAGGCAGTCCATAGGAGGGCAACTAAAATGGTGCAGGGTCTGCAAGAGAAGCCATACGAGGACAGACTAAAGGAGCTTAATATGTATACCCTTGAGGAAAGAAGGGAGAGGGGGGACATGATTGAAACTTTTAAGTACCTCAAGTGGAATCAACAAAGTCCAAGAGGGTGGCATCTTTCAGAAAAAGAGATGTGCAAGAACAGGGGGACACAATCTGAAGATAGAGGGGGGACGGCTCAGGGGCAGTGTGAGGAAGTATTTTTTCACATAGAGGGTAGGGGACGCATGGAACTGCCTTCCTGAGGAGGTTATGGGGTCAAAAACTGTGGGAGAATTCAAGAATGCATGGAACAGACATAGGGAAATTCTTGTGGGGGGTAGGAAGAAACAGGCCGTTGGTTAACTAGGATCTGCAGCTTATCCAGTAGGTAGTGAAGTGGGCAGACTAGGTGGGCCAAGCGGTCCTTATCTGCCATCAAAGTCTATGTTTCTATGTTTATCCAGAACACTGTACAAGTTTCAAGGCACTCAAACTTTAGTTAAAAAACTATCATGAAACATTAAAGCTAGTCGGTAAGAACAGGTTACTCACCTGTAACAGTAGTTCTAGGAGTGGTATATGTTGTTCATCCACACTGTCTGGCATTGTCCCTTTCCCCTTTAAATCTTGCCGGAAGTCTTCAAGCTGGCTCCTCCCACCCACCCGGATGGTAAATACCTCGGCTCCGCCCCATGACGCCAGATCTAGCCCGCTGGAAGCCAGGTTGTGCGCCTAAAGCTGGGGAGGTCGGGTGGGTGCGTGTGGATGAACAACATATACCACTCCTAGAACTACTGTTACAGGTGAGTAACCTGTTCTTCTAGGAGCGTGGATATGTTGTTCATCCACACTGTCTGGCAGACTCCAAGCAGTTCTCCGGGAGGAGGAGGCAGCACCCTCTACTTAGGGAATAGAGATTGAGAACCGAGGCCCCAAAACCAGCATCCCGACGTGACTCTAGGTCAATGTGGTAATGGGTAATAAGGTGCTTGCTGACTTCCAGGAGCGGCCTGACAGATTTCCTGGATAGGGATGTCCCTGGAAGCAGCCACCGAAGCAGCAGTATGACGGGTAGAATGAGCCCTTAGCCCTTTGGGAGGCTCCTCACCCGCCAATCAGAAAGTACAGACCCATGCATGATGTGATCCATCTCGCAATAGTCCGCTTGGCTGCAGGTCTGCCAGAAGCGGCTTCAGCGTAGGTGACAAACAGCTGGCGAACCTCTCCCCGAATTTCCGCCGTCCTCTCCTTATAATAGGAGAGAGCACGTCTGAGGTCCAGAGTATGGAGCCTGTACTCGGCGTCCGAGGTGTAATTAGGGTAATATACTGGCAGGGTCAACACCTGGTTAAGGTGAAACTCTGACACCACCTTCGGAAGGAATTTCGGGTGGGGGCGAGGACAGCTTTGTCCCTGTGAAAGACCAGATAGGGGAGTCCACTGAAAGCGCCTGAGCTCCCCGTCCTTCGCTGGACGGATAGCCACCAAGAAGGCCGCCTTCCACGACAGGTGCGAAAGTGCAGACTTGTGCATGGGTTCAAATGGCTTGCCCATGAGCTTTGCCAAAACCAGCAAAAGATCCCACGGAGGTGGAGGTTCATGCACCAGAGGGATATGTGATCCAGGCCTTTGGAAAAGCGCCCGATCACCGCCTCCTGAGCCAACGTCGGCTGACCGCCCGCGCTCGGTAGGCAGAGATGGCTGAAGGCAGCACCCTAAGGGTCGATGACTGGAGACCCCTTGGAGAGAGACCAAAGGTAGTCTAGAATGTTAGCCACCGAGCAGGATAAGGGTCCAGACTTTACCTGACACCAAATGGAAAATCTCTTCCATTTGAAGGCATAACATTTCCTGGTCGATTTTTTCGAGATGCTCCACCACGGTGTAGACATCCTCAGAAAGACCCAAAGCCTGAACCTAGCCGCTCAGGAACCTGGCTGTGAGGTGCAGGGATTGAAGGTCCGGATGAAGGACCTTCCCTGGTTCAGAAAAATCAGGTCCGGGCGTGTACTGAGCCACTCCGGGTTCCTGCAGCTGAGGCTGAGGAGATCTGGATACCAGAACTGGCGTGGCCAATCTGGGGCTACCAGGATCACCTTCGCCTTGTCCTTCCTCACCTTGAGTAACACCTTGTGGATCAAGGGAAATGGAGGAAAGGCGTAAAAGAGGCCTGGGGTCCACGGCCTCGAGAAGGCATCCCCCTGCAGCGAGCCCTGCTGAGGGGTGGGCATGGAACAGCCTCAGCTTGGTGTTCTCCTGGAGGCAAACAGGTCCACCAACGGTTTGCCCCAACGAGAGAACAGGTAGTAAGCTACCTCTGGATGGAGAGACCACTCGTGGGATGTCTGGCCTAAGCGGCTGAGAGCATCCGCCAGTTGGTTCGCAACTCCTGCCACATGGACGGCTAGGAGATCCGCCTCCAGTCGGCTGACGAAGGTCCAGATCCGGAGCACCTCCTTGCATAGCAGACGGGAGTGCGTGCCACCCTGTTTGTTGAGGTAGTACATGGTCGTGGTATTGTCCGTCTGGACTTGAACCACTTGACCCCGGAGCTGAGGAGCGAAAGCTGACAGAGCCAGTCTGACTGCCCTGAGCTCCAACAGGTTGATGTGGCATCGGACCTCTGGGGTCCAGAGCCCATGAGCCTGTGGTCCCCATGTGGGCTCCCAGCCCATGAGAGAGGCATCGGTCGAAGGACGCACCGTCGGCTTGGGCGGACAAACGGGATCCCTTCCTGCAGATGACTCGGGACGGTCCACCATTGGAGAGCGTCCCACATCCTCTGGGTGACCATGACCAGCTGGTCGAAAAGACTCTGACGCTGAGACCACTGGGCGGCGAGCTCCCACTGGAGAGGCGAGTGCAGTCTGGCCCAGCGGACCACCGACGTGCACGCCGCCATGTAGCCCAGGAGGCGCAGGAAGTCCCGGGCAGGGCGTGAGTGCCCAACCAAAAATGATTGGGCAAAGGAGGAGAGAACCTCCGCCCTGTCCGCCGGGAGCCGAGCTCTGGCTTGACGAGAGTCGAGCTCTGCCCCGATGAAGCCCATCACCTGAGAAGGTACGAGTTCCGATTTGGCCTCGTTGATCAGAAGGCCCAAGTGTGAGCAGGTTCGGAGGGTCAGGTCCTGACCTCTCCACCTCCTGAAGGGAGGATCCCGCCAGGAGCCAATCATCCAGGTAGGGGTAAATACGAACCCCCTGACGCCGAAGATGGCTGCCACCACTGCAACGCATTTGGTGAAAACCCTTGGGGTCGATGACAGGCCGAACGGCATGGTTTGAACTCGCATAGGGTCCCTTCGACCCTGAAGCGGAGGAACCGCTGATGAGATGGACGGATAGGGACGTGGAAAAAAGCGTCCTGAAGATCCAGTGTGCAGAACCACATGTTTCGCTCCAGGGATGGTATGATCTGATTTAGAGTTACCATCTGAAAGGTGCGAGACCCGAGATACCGATTCAGGTAGTGCAGATCTAGAATGGGGCGCCAACCCCCCGTCCGTCTTGGCACTAGGAAATACCTGGAGACAAAGCCTGGGTCTGAAGGAGGATCCGTCACTCGGGCCACCACCTCTTTGAGGAGGAGTAGCGCAATGTCGTCTCGGAGGACAGACTGGGCGACTGAGATCCGCTCCTCTCGTGGGGCACGGGCTCGGCTGGGCGGGTACTGCTCGAATTCTAAGGGCAGACCCTGCCCGACCACTTCTAGGACCCATCTGTCCGTGGTGATACCGGACCAGGCGGAAACGAAGTGGCGGAGCCGGCCCCCCACGGGAGGACCCAGAGCTGAAGTGACGGGTACGGGGGAGGACACCCCCGGCCCGTCACTGGGCAGGCTTAGAGGAGGAGGAGGCACCTGGACCAGCACCTCGGCCTCCTTTGCGTGGCTGCTGGGGACCTTGCTTGGGCCTAGGGCGCCAAGCCTGAGCCTGCTGCTGTTGTTGACCCCCCTGGAAGGGTGGTTGCCTGACCGCAGGGGAAGACTGACGAAAAGGCTTCTTCCTGCGCTTCTGCTGGTTCTTACTTGAAGAACCCTTAGCAGATGTAGCATCTAAGGTGGCATTAGATTGCTCGATACGCTGCAGGTGACCTGCCACTCCTGGCCCGAAGAGGTCGGTGCCAAGGAAGAGCACATCAGCCAGCTTGTGCTGAGTATCCACGGGAAAGGAGGATAACCTCAGCCAAGCCCTGCGGCGAGTGGATATCGCTGCAGCTAGTGAACGGGCACAGGAATCACCCACGTCCAGAGCAGTCTGGAGTTGTTGTTTAGCAACAGCTCTGCCCTGGTCCCTGACCTGCTTGACCGTGGTCTGCATGTCAGCTGGGAGGTGGGGAAGAACTTCGTCCAGCGACCCCAAGAAGGCGTGGAGAAGTGTGCCATAATCACCGCTGAGCTTGCCTGACAAAGGCCCAAAGATGAAGCAGCATAGACCTTTCGGGCCGAGTGGTCCATGAGTTTGGACTCTTTGTCTGGAGGGCGGTCAGTGTCGGCTGAGCTGCCCATCCGCCTGAATACTAAGGAAGTCACAAGGCTTTCTGCCGAGGGGTGCTCAGTAAACCCTGCCAAAGACCCTGTGGGCACCGCGTACTTGCGTGCCATGCAGGCAGATGGAGCTGGCAGGAGGCTGGACACTGCCAGAGTTCCAAGGCCGACCCATAATGGCTTCGCGACTGGAAAAGCCTCCGTAGGGTATCCTCTTAAGGATATCCATAAGGATATTCCGCCTTTTTCTGGATAGGCTGTAGGGCCATCCCCGTCGATTCAGAAATGAGCCGGAGGATGCCCTGGAAGGAGGAGGGCCCTTCTTCCAAGCCTGACGCCGAAAGCTCATCGAGAGAGTGAAGGCCAGTGTTATCGGAATTGGAGGAGTCCCGATATAAAGGCTGCCCACCTAAGTCCCCTTCGATACGCCTAGGGCGATCAGGGGTGACCGTAATTGACAGTCTGTGGGGAAGACCCGAAGACTGTCGTGCCTCTTTGGAGGGAATCCCTCCGAGGGGCAACTTAGGTGGAGGTTCCACCAAAATAGGTGGGGAACCTGAAACCGGTTGCGGCGGAAGACGCACCGGAGCCCCCAAGAGACCGCACCAGAGCAATCGGTGTCTGAGGCGGTCAAGAGGCTGAGGCCAGAAATAGCCGGACTCCCCGAGGGGGCGGGTTTGACCTGCTAGGGAATTGCTGCCACATGAGATCCTTGCAGCGTCGACTTAATTTCTTCGCCGCTCTCCTCATCCGAGGAGGAAGAGGAACGGTGGCGGCGCCTTCTTAGGGAGTGCTTGTGTCCTTTTTAGGTCGATCGACTGAAAGAGGATTTACTCCTGATCGAGACCGACGGTGTCGGCTTTGTCGATCGGGAGAGACTGGGCTCGTGAAACCGAGGCTCCGTTCTTTTCTCGATTGGGGAGAACTGGGCGGGTCTCCTCTGCCGGGAAGGAGAATCGGCGCTCTTCCAAAGAATCATCGACAGGAGTCGTGATAACGGCTCGATCGGGTCCAGAATAATCTCGCCAGATCAGCCGACCTCGCTTCTACGCCCGGTACAGACGGGAGGTCTGAAACCCAGCGCCGAGGAGGCTACTCTCGACCGAAGTCGAAACTTCGGACCGCTCCTGAAAGCAGGAGCGTCTTCTTCGACTCGAAGAAGATTTAGGACCCGAGGGCACCTCACCCATGGTAGGGAGAGACTGGCACAAATCCCAAAAGGATCCTGAGAAGGAAGAGCCCAGGTTGAGCGGCACGAAGAAACCTCGGCTAGCCGAGGCTTGAGCGGCTTCTTCCTCGAAAGCCGCCACGCGCTCGAGCTGCTCGGCGGATCCCACAGCCACGGAAACCGCCCACCTGGCCTCCTTGGATTTTACTGGTGGGTTGCGGAGCTTCGGTCTACCCAGCTTCAGGTGCACCTGACGATCTTCCAGGACGTTGGGTTGGAAGGAAGCGCAAATGGAGCACTGCGAGGTATCGTGAATCGAACCAAGGCAGTAAACGCACGAGAGATGGGGATCAGTGCGCGACATTTTCTGTCTGCAAGGACACCGGCGAAACCCAGGGGATGACTTGTCATCCATGTCCGAATCAGAGTCGTAAACTCTAACGAGTTTCAGAGTAAGAAGACCGTCGAAATGAGTCCAGGGCCTCAACACTGCAGAAAGCACGAGGGAACCTGAATCTTCCAGCGGAAAGGAAGATCTGGCGTCATGGGGCGAAGCCGAGGTATTTACCACCCGGGTGGGTGGGAGGAGCCAGCTTGAAGACTTCCGGCAAGATTTAAAGGGGAAAGGGACAATGCCAGACAGTGTGGATGAACAACATATCCACGCTCCTAGAACTGTGAGTTTCCAGTTTGTATTTCTACTGCTCAAGATCAGCACAGGATTGAATTTCCAGAGGGAGTCTGTTCCAAAGGTGAGGACTGCAGACTGAAAAGGCCGTTACCAAAGGTCACTGTCCTTGAGACGAGGTCACTGAGAAAGTGTTGTGTCAAAAGACTGAAGATGGCGCGTGGGTAATGATCTTGCATTACTTCACTTAGGTATCTAGGAGCAAGTCTATTATGGCCTTTAAATACCAACAGAAGCATTTTATTTATAAAATAGATTCAGTACTGAACTGGAAGCCAATGAAGCAAAGCCAAAAACAGAGTAACATGTTCAGATTTCCTCAAACCAGTCAGCAAGTGTGCCTAAGGTGACAAGAAAACGGATATGCAGCCACTGCCCATATGGAATTCACAGCATGTGTGCCCCAGATTGGCAAAGGGAGCTCCACAACCTAGAAGGGAAGCAATGCAGGTCAGAACCAGCATCTAACTAGGCTGGACAAACAAACAGATTGCTTCTCACAGATGGCCAACGTCCAGCCTCCAGGAGGTTGTGTTCATCATGCTGAGGACTGCCATTGCTGACGGACAAAGGCGCTGTCCACTGCAACCACTGCGCCTTCAGCTCCCACTGGTGGTAGGGCATATACAGACACACCCACGGCACCACAAAGGTGACAGCCTTTGTCAGGGTCAGAAGCTGCAGGAAGTCGCTGACCCTGTAACTGTCCCCAGCAGCATTCTGTAGGAGTTTAAGACGCTGCATTAATTAGGCTGGGAGACCAACAAGGAGGAAGTTAAAACAGAGTAAATAGAAGACAGAAAACAAGGGTCACAGCAGTGTCATGACTGAAGCAGCGACGAATCTTAGCAATTACACATAAATGATAAAGGGCTGAACTGACAATACTGTTGATATGCGACTCCAGTTGTAGGTACTGATCAGAAGGAACTCCAAGATTACGTGCAACTGTGGTAGGATGAATAACTGCAGAACCGAAGTGTAAGCAAGCAAGCAAGCAATCTTTATTTTTATAGCACCTTTCAAAATCAAGGCACTGTACATAGTATAAAATTACAGTATAAAAACAGACAATATAATAATTATTTAAAATCAATCCATTAATTAATCAGGGAAAGCCAAAGAAAATAAATACGTTTTTAGCATAGAGTTGAAACTGCTGATTGTCAGGCATTCTCTTAACCGACGAGGTACAGAATTCCACAGGGTCGGTGCTGCAAATGAAAAGGCACGAGCTCCAGATGTTTTAAGATGAACCCTGGGAATCTCTAGCAATCCCTCGTCAGCAGATTGGAAAGGGTGATTGGGGGAGTAGGGAGTCAGGAGATCTTTAAAATAGTCAGGTCCCTGGTCATGTAGGGCTTTAAAGGTAAGCAAACCTACCTTATAGGTGATCCACCACTGAACTGGCAGTCAATGCAGTTCATGCAGCACTGGGGTAATGTGACTGGTTCTAGAGGTACCAGTCAACAGCCTGGCCGCAGCATTCTGCACTAGCTGCAGCCGGTGGATATCAACCCCAGACAGCCCTAGGTAGAGGGCATTGCAGTAGCCAAGACAGGTAGTAATGAAGGTGTGGACCAATGTTGGAAGATCGCCCGTGGGAATCAGGTGTTTCATCCGGGCAATATTCCTCAGATGGTAAAATGAGGATTTGACCACAGCTGACACCTGAGACTTCAGGGTCAAGCTGTCATCAAATATAACGCCCAGGTTACACACCCGATCTTGGGTAATGAGCTGAACACCATAAAGCCATAGACCCGATCTGTGCCCAGCACCAAAACCCAACCCCAGGCGGCCCGGATCCACAACCAACACCTCAGTCTTATCCGGATTCAGTCTCAACCAACTCGAGCTCATCCAGTCTTTGATCTCAGAGAGGCAGCTATTTAGCATAGAGATTACATAAACCTGTCCGGGCACAAAGGACATATACAGCTGAGTATCATCTGCATAGCAGTGAAAACTCAAGCCACATCGCCTGATGATATCTCCCAATGGCAGCATATACACTGCGAACAACATGGATGCCAGTGTGGAGCCCTGCGGCACCCCACAGGACAGAGGGAGGGCGTCTGAGAAATAAATTCTAGTGACCACCCTCTGAAACCTGCCTACAAGGAAAGATCAAAACCATTCGAGGACTGTACCCGACAGTCC
Source organism: Neoceratodus forsteri (assembly GCA_016271365.2). Classification (NCBI taxonomy): domain Eukaryota; kingdom Metazoa; phylum Chordata; order Ceratodontiformes; family Ceratodontidae; genus Neoceratodus; species Neoceratodus forsteri. The sequence goes on along the minus strand of CM028135.1, from coordinate 1,100,254,457 downwards.
ACAAAGGAACCGAAGGGTCTCCAAAAGCACCTCATGGTCCACCGTGTCAAAGGCTGCTGAGAGATCGAGAAGGACCAAGATGGTACGAGCCTTTCAATCTCTCGCCATTAGGAGGTCATTTAATACCAGAACAAGGGCAGTCTCCGTGCTATGTCTCTTCCTAAAACCAGACTGGAGGGCTTCACAGACATTGTGAGTTACCAGGTGATTGTCCAGTTGCAGCGCAACCACATTCTCAGTAACCTTCTCCACACAAGGAAGGTTAGAGACAGGTCAGTAGTTAGCTGGATCGACGGGATCCAAGGAGGGTTTTTAAGGCATGGTCGAATGACTGCCTCCTTTAAGGGGTCCAGAAAGATTCCCTTCTCCAAGGATGTCTATACAATTTCAGCTAGCATCGGGCAGATAACATCTACACATCCCACCAAAAGGGAGGTAGGGCCCTGATCCAAACTACAGCAGGTTGGGTGCAAAGTCTGGACAATCTTCACAATGTCCATGAATTCTAGTTGGCTGAAATCCATCCAGACAGACCGGGTGCTCGCTACCTCCCATCGACCTCCAAAACCCCTCATGGAGAGAGCCACGCCGATTCCGGACCTGATGGTGGCAACCTTATCTGCGAAAAACCAAGCTAGCTCGTCACACTTAATTTGTGAAAAAGCTCTTCTGGACTGGAGATAGACTGGATTGCACAATCTGTCACCAATTTGAAAGAATTGAGCCGGTCGGTTCTGCTGCAGCAGAAATTTCCCTGGACAGGAACTCAGCTTATGAGAGCAGACAGTACTGTGACCCAATGGGGTGGGGGGAGAGGAGGGAGAGCTGTGGCTCAATGGTGGGGATGCTCTCAAAGATCTACTGTTACAGTAGGTAACTGTTCTTTCAAGGATATCTCCCTGTATTGAGCCACATCATGGAACCATTCCCAAGCAGTAACAAGAACAGAGGGAGCGCAGCAGGAACTAATGATCTTCAGTAAGGAGGCCTTGCTGAACATTGAGGTTAAAGCTGACACATCTGCGAGAGATGATGTCCAGACTGTGGTGTTTAGTAAATGGATGAACAATACTCCAAGTGGCAGCAGCACATATGCCCGCAGCAGACACATTCTGAAAACAAGCCACTAGATTAGCCACCCTGCAGGTAAAATAGAGCACAGACCAGACCAGGAAGCAGTTTACTGTGCTTCTGGTAATAAAAATGTAATACAACTGGCCAACCATGTTTGGAAATTGGGGAGCCCACTATCCTGGGGCAAAAGCCACAAACAGTTGTGAGAATGTTCTACTATCCTTTGTACCAAGTACCAAAACAGCATCCTTCGGGCGTCCAGGATATATAAACGACATTCTCCACGATCTGTGAGAAGAGTAAAAATAGACAGAAGATCAATAATCTGATTGTGTTTTTCAGACACAACTTTCGGATGGAAGTGACAAGTAGTGTGTGATGCAACTCAATCCTTGTGAAAAATAATAAAAGGAGGGTCTGTAAACAAAGCCTGCAATTCTGAAAGGAGTCTAGCAGATGTCATAGCTACTGAGAACAGTGTCTTCCAAGAGAGGAAGTGCAGCTCACAAGTAGCAGCAGGGTTGAAGGGAGGTGCAGTCGGGGTCCTTAAGATCAAATTAAAGTCCCACACCAGAACTGTATCTGGGACCGGGTGTGCAACAGTAGAATACCTCTTAGGAATCTATTGGGAATGTTCATCTGGACCACCATTTTGCCCTCTGTGAGGGCATAAAAAGCAGACACTGCAGCCAGGTGGACCTTAATAAAAGAATACCCCAGTCCTGAGTCCTTAAGGAACAGCAGGTAGTCCAGCACTTTAGGAACCGGACATGTAAGAGGATCCAAGGCATACCTAGTACACCAAACCGTAAAACGTTTTCATTTTTATGAGTAGGTGTACTGCACAGATTGGTTTCTAGCTGCCAGCAGAACAGCAGCAACCGTACGGGAAACCCTGAAGCAGAAGAGGTCTATATCCTCAAGAGCCAGCTGTGGAGGTGCTGGGTTCAAAGGTCAGGGTGCAACAGCCCACCCTGCTTCTGTGTCAAAAGTCCCACCCACAGAGGGAGCGGGACTGGAGGTTCCATTGCAAGTTGCTGGAGATGCCGTTATTTAGGTGCCAATGAAGCATGTCACCGTGACTGGAACCAGCCTGGAAACATTTCTGGGTGGTGTTGATGCCAACAGCTTACACTTCCATGATGTAACTCAGTGGAGGGAGACAGCCTCGAAGAAGATGTGCAATTTCAGATTCTGCTTCCTTCAGCATTTGTTGGGATGATGGCTTTCTGGCCTTGGGAACTCTCACACAAAACCTTATTTAGTTGTTTACCGGCTCTGCCTATAATATAATGATGTCATCCCCGTAAACATAATTCCAGACGGTGTGTTCCTCGTGGTGAGAAGGTTAATAAAATCACTGCTGAAGGAAAGGACTGTGGAATTTCTTAAATCCCATCAGTTTCGAGACCCAAGGCAGCATAAATTCATGGGGGGTGGGTCATGTCAAACAAGTCTAATAAGATTTCTTTAGATTTCTTTGACTGGGTGACCAAGGAACTAGATCAGAGTGGAGCAATGGGTATCGCTTACCTAGATTTCAGTAACGCTTTCAATGCCGTTCCACACAGGAGACTAGTAAGCAAGCTAGGTAGCTTAGGAGTGGGCCAAAGACAGTAAACTGGGTAAGAAATTGGTCAGGGGATAGGCAGCAGAGGATGGTGGTAAACAGAGTTCACTCCAAGGAAGAGAGGGTGTCCAGCGGGGTGCCCCAGGGATCAGTCCTTTTTAATATCTTTATAAGTGATAATGTACAGCAGCTGGAAAGGAAGGTCTGCCTCATTGTGGAGGACACCAAAATTTGCATTAGGGTGGACACTCAGGGGTGGTGGTTGTGGAAAGGATAAGCAGTGACTGGAGAAAACTCGAGGAGTCGTCAAGCGTATAACGCAGTTGGGTTTCAGTGGGAAAAAGTGCAAAACGATGCACTTGGGCAACAGAAACCCAGGGTGGAGTACAAAATGGGTGGGGTGGTACTAACAATCACCAAGCAGGAAAGAGACCTGGGGGTAATCATATCTGATGACCTAAAGGTGGCCAGGCAGTGAGACAAAGCAGTAGAGAGGGCTAGTGGGATGCTGAGATGCACAGGGAAGGGTGTCACCAGCAGAAAGAGAGAATTGGTGATGCCTCTGTACAGCTCGCTTTTAAGACTCCACACAGACTCCTGTGTCCAGTTGTGGAAACCACATCTCTGCAGCAGACCACTGGGGGGCAATTAAAGTAGTGCAGGGTCAGCATCAGAAGCCCTATGAGGACAGACATGAGAACCTAAATATGTACACCCAGGAAGAAAGGAAGGGGAGGAAGGATAATAGAAACCTTTAAATACCTCATGGGGGTAAATAAGGTACAGGAGGGAAATATTTTTCAGTGAAAAAGGTACTCGAGGACAAGGAGACAGGATATGAAGCTGGAGGGGGGTAGATTCAGGGCAGATGCGAGGAAGTACTTCTTCACAGAAAGAGTGGTGGATTCCTGGAACAGTCTTTCAGCAGAGGGTGTTTTGGGCAAAAGCAGTGGGGGGTTTAAGAATGCATATGATAGACATAAGGAAATTTTATGGGGAAAAGGAGGGGTTGGGAAAAACTGGCCAGAGATCAAGTAAGGATCAGGGCTGATACCGTAGGCCAGAAAAATGGGCAGACTAGGTGGGCCAAGCAGTCCTTATCTGCCAGCAAATTCTGTGTTTCAGTGTTTCTCCCCGTGTAGCATCACCAGATCCACTGGACTTCAAGACCAAGGAAAACTATCAAGTTCAACTGCCATCTCGTGCAGACCCCTTACTACATCCCTTATTAACCCGGTCTGGACACTGGCGGTAACTCAGACAACCCCATGTCTTTTCTTACTCTTTCTCTAAACATTATCTGTAACATTTCTTTCTGTTACCGCCTTTCTCACTTGCTACAGTTAGTTCCACGTTAGCCTAGGTCTTGCTAGCTGAGCTCTTACATTTGTCCTGTAATGCACCTTATATTAGTTCATGTTCTAAATGGCCAACCATCAGGGACAGAAGACTCCCGTCACGGAACTGTTGGCCAGAGTATCCCAAACACAGTGAGCGTGACGCATGCTACGATCGATTGTGTGCTGCTATTAGAGATTCATGCGACAGATCCATAGAAATGGCCAGCAGTAACAGAAATAAGAAAGCAATCTGCTGCTCATGCAAAGCACACACAGTCCGTCTTTTTCTTCCCAGGCTCGGATTGCAAGGTCAAAATGGGTAGAATAATGTAATAGCTACAGTTTTAGAAGGAAGCATGCTAAAAAAATCACATACATAAACAGCATATTTAAACAAAAAACCTTTTTATATAAAAAGAGCAGTACCTCTTCAATTAGTTTTGTGTTCGACTTCTCCATGGAATCAACACGTGCTTGCAGGCTGCTGACAGTGGCACTATTAAAATAGCAAAACAAAACAGAACATACAAATGACTAATAAATTCACATTCAGTCAGGTTTGTTACAACTCAGTAGTAATAGATCTTCGAGAGAATTTTCTTAGAGCCCTTACGGATTGGATTGTGAGCCATCAGGGTAACCCCTAGGTGGCACTACTCCTAGAGTTACTACCTAGGATGTAGCTTGAGGGGCCAGGGTTCCCAAACCTTACTTTAAAACTGGTTCTTCCCATACTTCTACCTTTGTGCAGTGCCTCCACCCAGAGTTTACCTTTTAAGCGGGCGAGATGTTACCTGGTACAACCCCCTGGGATGTCATACCACCCACTCTGACCATCAGCCACCCCAACACATGACCCAATAACATTTCCCCACATTTCAGACATTTCATTAATTACAGACTCTCTCTAATAATATGTTCACGACAACACATTTGCAAAAACAATAACATCAATATTTATTTAGGGGGCATAGGAATTAGGAATGGGGAAACACCAGGAATAGAGGTTATGCAATGATTATTAATATTTACAAAATGTATATTTGATTGGATGGGTTGTTTGAAATTGGTGCTGGTGAAAACCCTCCGGCTGGGTAGTTACCTGTCATTAAATCAGCAAACAATTTACATTACACCAACAGATGACGTCCAGAGCCCTGGCCATCTAGCTGCCTTAAATCAGATGGAACACATTACTATTACTTACCCATCACTGGTACCAGTTTCCCAGACTCGGTATGAAACCCCACAATCTCATACACTCTACGCTGGGCACCCAGTTACCAAAGTCCCTCGTTGGTTGCAGGCCTGGTGGACGGTGCAGCTGTACGTTGGCCGGCTTGATTTAACGGAGAATTAGTATTTGATTTAAAAGCAAGTAAACATCTGAATGATTTCAGACCCTTTGGGGTGCGCAGGGGTTGCCCTGCATGTTGTAGTTAGAAACAAAACATTTGGTTGGATGTAATCGGTCGGTCACACCGGGTTTGGAAGTTAAACCTTTCTTTCTGACAGTTTAGCACATTTACATAATTTTAAACACTCAGCACATTTATAGGATTGGAAGCACTTTGCACACTTATAGAAGGGATAGCGCCTTCCACCAGCAGCCCGGAGGGCCACCCTGGTCAGATTACTTAGTGGAAAGCAGTCATTTCCAGGTTACTGAAATCTGATTTAAACTGTGGGGTCTCAGTCCGTTACTGGGCTTGTGGCTGTGGCTTGCAGCTCTACTGGACGTCTTGACCAGATAGCACAATACTGGACCTCCCAGGCAAAGTCCGGCTGAGCCCCTTACCGAGTGCTCCCCCTTCCAGTCCTGTAGGCTCCACAGCAGGCATCACATATCAGCACATTTCAACTCTGTTCAGGGCTCACATGGGTTCACTCAGATCAGTCACGTTCAGCAAAGGTTTCAAAATAAGATCCCACCCTTGCTAAGGTTAGGCGCAGCAGTTGCAGGGTGCAGACCCTAGAACGATATTACATATAACAGTCATTTGGGCAAGGCAGCCCCAATTCAGCAAATTTTCTTTCTTGCACCGGAAGGGGAAGAGTACTCACTCAGGCTCCTCATGGTAGATTCTCCGCTACGAAGGTTCCTGACTTCTTCAGTCCTCTCACAACTGAGGTTCAGTCAGCTCTCTCACAGATGGCTTGATGTGATCAGGTTGCAGGTGCATGTATTTCCCCAACGTGGAAGGGAGGGCTAGCCCCTGGGGAACATTCTGGCAACCCCCAGACTAGCAGGTACTACAAAAACTACATTAGTTTAACTGCTAAAGAAGGCAAACACCCCTCCTGGATGGAGAGGATCAACGGGAATACCAGGCTTGGATGCATGGCTGGGGGCCTGATCCCCCACCTCCGTGGGGGTTCCGGCTCGAATCTGGCCAAAATGCTGGAAAACACAGTCTCTTATAGGGCTCTCCTGAGGCTCCTGATTGGCTGAAGCTTTTGGGTGCATGGCCTCTGACTGGTTGGCAGGCCTATTAATCAAGAAAATGAATTATGCATGAACATCACTCGATGCCCAGTTGGTTTGCCATTTTGGCGCCTGAAAATAGGTCCCTAAAGTTCCACATGAGCACTTGGAACTTTCCCATGAGCTCTGACTAATGTCCCACAAATCCTGGCTTTCCAATTGGCTGTGTCTGCTCGTAATGGCTGTTTAAAACATGCAGTCCCTTGAGCAGATCAATACAGTCTCAAACAAGTCCTGGTGCAGCCAGAATAAACTGAATATTTGCCCAAATGATCCACAGTTCAGTAGCCCTGAATGTGAACTTGCTGTCGCTGCACTGATTTAGTAAATGGCTCAGTCCATTAGCGTGTCGCTGCTGCCAGTATTTTAGCTCCCTGACTTGCAGCAGGCAGGCTGTGCCATCAGAGTCCCAAACATTATACTGGTGCAGCCACGATTAAGGGCACTTTGCCTAAACACTTTCCCCCTGTTTAAGCAATTTTTCCCCAAACATATGTACAGCAGTTACAATAATTATTTTGAACATTTCTTTTTTTTTTTCCCAGTCAGCTGCAGCCAAGAACAAGCTTCGACAAGGGCAGAAACACCCTCACGAATATTCATAAGATCAGTGCTCTGGCTCATTTTCATGAGCCCTGATCCGAAACACTTTGTGGATCTCTTTTATTTTTCATAAAAGCGGACCCTCTTGGTCCAGTACGTGGTCACCAGGTCCCCCTGATCAGATGGGGACACCGGGACAGCTGAACGCTTCCTCCATTCGACCGCGAGGTGAGCGGTCACTAGATCAAAGGCCCCACCGGCGCCTACGCGATCCCTGCCGCACCGGAGTGCTTTGGAAGTGCAGACGATCATGGTCTGGATTTTGGAGCTTAGGGCTTGGATTTTACACTGGGGCTATTCTGGGGCACCAGAGCAAAAAATAACTTGGGCCAGAGAAAAAATATGCAGGCAAACAGGAGGTGCCTGAAGGAGAGCAAAAATGGGAGAATTGGCTGCTGGTAAGCCCCTGTTTTGGTAGGGGTGGGGTTACATCAGCATTCAGATCTCGTGAGAATCTTTTATTCAAGTACACAAGTAATCTTTTGTAAGGCCATACGTGCAAATGCTAGAAGTCTAGGAAATAAGATTCCGGACCTACAGACCATCATGGCAGAGGCTAATCTGGATATTTTAGCCATTGCCGATTCATGGTGCGCTGAAAACCTGGACTGGAACATGGCTTTACCAGGCTATACTCTGTTCAGGAAAAACAGGGTGGGAAGGAAGGGAAGGTGTGTGTTGCTTTATGTGTTTTTTTTTTTTTTTATTTACCATTTTTCCGGGAGCCTCAGTCTTGTCTCTGCCCTGGTCACAGCCCCCCAAAGCTCCCACTAAGTGCTGCTACTCCTGGTTACCCCAGGCTTACCCCCTCAGTTCCGGTGCCGAGGGACTAGTATCTGGTAGGGAGAGCGGCGGCAGTGGCTACTTGAAGCCCAGGGGAGGGCTTCTTATAGACAGAGGCTTCCCCCTCCATTTTCTAGTTTTTCCTCCAAGGTGGGGACGTGCAATGACGTCCAGTATCCGCCCTGCCTCCCTTAAGTGTGAGCACTGGTGCTGTGGGACCCCAGCCTCCGCTAGGTCATTCTCATACAGGACACTTCCGCCCTCCCAGAGAGAAGAGCTGTCCGTGAGCGCATCAATCCTCCCCAGGCCAGCCCTTTTGCTTTATGTGAGGGAAAGCATAAATGCAACAGAGACAGAGGGAATATGGGTTGGGGGCAGAAGTACTGTGGGGCGCCCTGAGGAAGGGCAACAGTACCAATATTTGCACTGGCATGATCTACAGCTCTCCAGCACAGGGAGAGGAGTTAGATCACACAGCCACAGGCAAGACGGCAGAAAAGGGGAAGGTGCTGCTGCTGGGTGGACTTCAACCTGCCAGATGTGGACTGCAGCTTCCCAGCTGCAGCTTCAGCTAGGAGCAAGGACATCCTGGACTTTCTGCATGGGGCAAACCTCAGGCAACTAGTCGTGTAGCCCACTTGTGATGGGGCAATACTGGATGTGATGCTCACTAACAGGACAGTGTAGCAGACATCAAGGTGAGAGGTCACTTGGGGACCAGTGATCACCAAAAACTGCAGCTCAACAAAAGGATGACTGTGGAACTGAACCACACAAGGGCAAGGGTCCTAGACTTCAGGAGAGCAGATTTCAAAAAGATGGGTGAATGCCTCAAGGATGATTTGGTTGGGGGGGGGGGAGGATAACCTGGGTAGGGTGGAGGAACAGTGAGCAAAGCTAAAGGAGGGCACAGTGAAGGCAACCAACCTCTGCACCAAGCAAGTTAGCAAAAGCAAGAGGGAAAAAAAAAAAGAGACCTCTAAGGTTCTCGAAAGAGGTGGCTGAAAAGGCAAAGCTAAGAAGGTTGCATTCAGCAGGTATAAGGAGATGATGAGGGAGGAGGATAGGGAGGAGAAACAGAGGGAAGCAGGGAAAGTAGTAAGAAGCGTGAAGGCAGAAACTAAGGAGAGAATATCCCAGGCAGTAACGAAAAGGGACAAGGCATTTTTCGGCACATGGACTAAATGTCGCTGTAAAATAAGTTGCAGACTTAACGTTGTGGTCCACACGTTGGCTGGTCAAAATGTAACAGGACATAATATTGAGGAGAAAAAGCCGCGGCTGTAACAAACCCTCCCTGCCTTGCTGTCCTCATATTTTACGGTGACATTCAGTCTGCATCCCATCTGCTGCCTGTGTACTGCACATAATAGGTTTAATTTTTTCTGGTATCCCGTAGAATTCCTACAAAATATACTGTGTTTAATACTGTCATTACTACTGTGGCCATTAGACCATCCTTCACGTAGCTATCATCATAATTTGGATATACTACAGCACATCTCCACGGCATTTTGACCGTGATATTTTCTCTGGCGGTATTATGTCCGTACACACATTTTTAAGTGTGTAAGTGAAAAGAGGACAACCAGGGTGGATTGTAAAGTTAAGAAGGGAAGGGGGGACTGTGCAGAGGGGGGCCAGGAAATGGCAGATATCCTAAATGTAACCCCTTTGTTACCCGGGGTTACTAGAATCCCAGTAAGACCTAGTGGTAGGCAGGGAAGGCAGCTTGTGAAACTCCAGTTAAATGGGTTTCACACTGTCTCACTCTGTCCTCAGTCACAGCTGAGACTTGAGAGATGACATCATAATAGAACTGTCGCAGCTGCATGAGCCACATTTGTAATCTTCAGCTCAGAGTAAGTTTAGAATCTTGGGATTTCAAAGTCAGTCTTCAGTTTGTCCTTAAGCAAACAAGAAGGACAACAGTAGTTGTCTGTTTACCCCCTTCCTCTGGGGGGGGTGAGGAAAGTTCTTTGTGTTCCAGGGCAATCCCCTCTCCACCTTGGAAAGAAAGCTGCCTGTTTAATTTAAGTTCAGTCTGTTCATGTATAACAGCAAAGGTTACAGTTTTACTCTGTGGGGCACCTGCAACGAATGGGTGGGTGTTTGGCCTCATTGGAAGGGGCAAACAACTTCTTTTCTTCAGTTGGATTTCAAGTATTGGGGACTGCTATTTGGGAGGACTATGTCAACTAGGACAAACAAATAGAGCAGTCATCTGTTTAAAGTGTTAAAGTTCATTGTAGAGGGGGTACTTCAGGTCATCCACCGTCAATCTATATTTTAAAGTCTAAAGTTCTGTGTGTTCAGAGAAATGGCCGGGTATGGGCTGTGGGAGCTGGAGGTGGGAAAACCCCCCATCTTTAGTAACCAGGTCCACCTCTACGGATTTCTTCTACTTGCCTCATGCGCTTGGCCAGTGATGGGGTGGGTACCCAGACGTGGGTCGCAACTTGGAAATCTCTCTACGAGTCGCAGACTCTTAAGTGGTGTGGGGAGCCACAGGATGGGAAAATTACTCCTTGTTGGATGAGAGTCTCCTTGTTGGATGGGAGTTTCGACTGGAAGTACGAAAACAAAATCTCTCTAGGAGTCGCAGACTTCAAGTGGTGTGGGAAGCCACAGTTTGGGAGCCTCCTTGTTTGATGGGATGTCTTTCCAAGTAGAGTTTGGGTTCATTCGCCAAGTGGACCGTCAGTCAAGTGGCCGGCAGGGGAGCCGGACCAGTCGGGCTGTGTATCCAATGCGCATGCAAAGTCCGGGCTGAGTGCCTGGTGGGTCCAAAGCAGACAACTGTTGTATTGTGTTCATTCCTCAAATGGACCGCTGTTTAATTCTAATCTGCATTACAATTCATGGCCTTTGGGGACCATACAGAGCTTTGTTTATGTTCAGTGAGTTAATAAATAAACCACACTGAAAAATCCAATTCTGGTTCTGGACATTACAGTTATTGCTTCCTGTAGTTGGATTTACTTGGGTGCCCCTGTGCAGAGTAGTCAAACCTAGGTCTCTTGTGCCAGGTAACCTCATCCTTCCCCGAACCCGTAGATACACATATGTATATCCATGTTACAAAAATGGACATATGGGTTACATGAACAAATACTTTTGTTCAGTATTCACAGAGGATGGAGAAGGGGAGGGGCCACAATAGAGTAACTGGAGCTTTGAGGGGAGGGAGGTGGACACTAGCCCTTTTTCGGAGGAAAGAGTTCTGAAACGACTTGCAAATCTTAAAGTGGACAAAGCAGTAGGACCAGACGGGGTGCATCCAAGGGACTGAGGGAGCTAAGGGAGGTACTGGCTGCACTCAAAGTGTCCTGTTTAACAACTCACTGGAAATAGGAGTGGTTCTGGAGGACTGGAGGAGGGAAGATGTAGTCCTACTTCACAAAAGTGGTTACAGGGAGGAGGCTGGCAACTACAGGCCAGTCAGCCTGACATCAGTGGTGGGAAGGTTAATGGAATCACTGCTAAAGTAAATGACTGTGGAATATCCTGAGTCCAGTGGGTTACATGACCCAAGCCAGCATGGATTAACTGGGAGGGGGGTCATGTCAAATGAATCTGGTAGACTTCTTTGACTGTGTGACCAGGGAATTAGATCAGAGTTTACTGGTGGACATGGCCTACCTAGATTACTGTAAGGCTTTTGGCACCATTCCATATAGCCACATCGGAAACTCGTAAGGAAGATGGGCAGCTTTAGGGTGGGTCCAAAGGTAGTCAACTGGGTACGAAATTGGTTAACGGAAACGGGACAGAGGGTGGTGGTAAACGGAGTTCACTCTGGAAAAGGGAAGGTGACCAGGTACTGGTGGAAGCTGTTGGCAAGATGGCAGAAAAGGGGGAGGTGCTGCTGGTGGGGGACTTCAGTCTGCCCAATGTAGATTGGAGCCTCCTAGCTGTGGCTTTAACTAGAAGCAGGGACTTCCTGGACTCCCTGCAGGGGGTGTTCCTCAAGCAACTAGTCAGAGAACCCTCTCATGGTGGGGCAATACTGGACCTGGCACTCACTAACCGGGACAGTGTTGCAGCCGTTAAGGTGGGTGGCCACCTAGGGACCAGTGATCACCGCACAGTGTGGGTCAACACAAGGATAGCTGCAGAATCGAACCACACAAGGGTGGGGACCTGGACTTCAGGAGGACAGATTTTATAAAAATAGGTGAATGCCTCAGGGATAACCTGGGTGGGGTGGAGGAACAGTAGACGAAGCTTAAAGGGGCTATAGTAAAGGCAACAAATCTTTGCTTCAAGCAAATGAGCAAAAGGATCAGACCTGGAAACGAGCCTCAGCTTAGTGTGCCTCTCCCAGTAAACAACTTTAAATAAATAAATAAAACAAAAGTAGGAGGAAAAGACGGCTATGGTTCTCGAATGAGGTAGCTGAAAAGGTAAAGGCTAAAAGGGTAGCATTCAGAAGGTATAAGGAGACGCAGAGGGAGGAGGATGGGGAGGCGCATCAGAGGAAACCGAGAGAAGCAGGGAAAGCAGGAAGGAGCATGAAGGTGCTAACTGAAGAGGGAATAGCTCATGCAGTAATGAAGAGACAAGACATTTCTTAGGTACAGAAGTGAAAAGAGGAAGAGCTGGGAAGAAGTTGTAAGGCTAAAAAGGGAAGGTGGGGACTATTAAGAGGGGGGACAGGAACAGGGCAGACATCCTGAACAAATACGTTTGCTCAGAGTTCACAGAGCAAAGAGAATGGGAGGGGCCACAGATAAGTAACAGAAGCACTGGAGGGAAGGAGGTGAACACTAGTCATTTTTCCGAATACAGAGTCCTGAAGGGACTCGCTAATCTAAAGGTGGGCAGAGCAATGGGACCTCCAGGGGTACTGAGGGAGCTCAAGGAGGTATTTGCTGCATCTCTGACAATCCTTTTCAACAGCTCTCTGGAAATCGGGTCGTTCCAGAGCGCACCAGGTCATAATGTCGTACGCATGTTAGCATACGGCATTATGGCGAGCCCCGGACCTGTACGCACTCAGAGTTGGACCCCCCCCGGAGTTGGAATCTCTAGCGGGGGGTCCGGGGGCGCAATGCGATTCTGCCACATGGTATTCTGCCGTGCGACATTATGACCCTGTGCCATTCCAGAGGACTGGAGGAGGGCAGATGCAGTTCCACTTTACAGAAGTGGTAGCAGGCAAGAGACTGTCAATTACAGGCCAGTCAGTCAGATATCTTTGATGCTGAAGATATGGACAGTGGAATATCTTGAATCCAGTGGGTTACAAGACCTGAGGCAGCATGTATTCCAAGGGGTGGAGTGGGGGTGGGCGGAGGACTTGAAAAACAAATCTGATAGATTGCTTTGACTGGGTGACCAAAGAATTATATCAGGGTGAAGCAGTAGACGTGGTCTACTTAGATTTCAGTAAGGCATTTGACACTGTTCCACATAAAAGACTAGTAAGCAAGCTGGGTAGCTTAGGAGTGGGACCAAAGGTAGTAAACTGGGTCAGAAATTGGTTAGGGGATAGGCAACAGAAGGTAGTGGTAAGCAGAGTTAACTCAAAGGAGGAGAGGGGAGGGTGAGCAGTGGGGTGCCTCAGGGATCAGTGCTGGAACTTGTCCTCTTTTATTGCAACACTACAGAGTAGCTGGAGGGAAAGGTTTGCTTCTTTACAGATGACACCAAAATCTGCAACAGAGTAAACACTGGGGAAAAGGAAAGGATGAACAGAGACCTGAGAAAACTCGAGGAGTGGCAAAGAGTATGTTAACTGGGTTTCAATGTGAAAAGTGCAAGATAATTCACTTGGTATAGTGGTAAAATTTTATTAATATTTCCTATGAACAGGAAACTCAACTGAACAAAGCTTATTTATAATGAGGTCCTTTCTACAATGGGTAATTACACAGGTTACATGGGTAGTTTCAAGCTATAGTAGACTTTTGTCCATAGTGCTTGCCAGGTTTTCCTTATATCACTGTAGTTTTGTTTTTACAATAATTGTCCAATCTTATTTTAAAAGTTTCCATTTTATCACTTGTCACCACTTCCACTGGCAGCTCATTCCATAAATTTACCACCCTCTGGCTAAACCAATGCTTCCTCTTCAGATTATTCCACCTCCTCATGCTAAGCTTCAGTGAGCGATCTCTTGGAATGTGCACATTATTGTTTTATACTAACCCCAATTCTTCCCATAAGGTGTTGTCATGTAGGGCCTTGCGCAGCATACACATCTCCCCTTACCCTTCTATACTGCAGTGTATACAATGCGAGAGATTTTAGCCTGTGCTCATATGCTGTATTCTGGAGCAATTTCACTGCTTTTCTTGTTCTTTTTTTAATTTTTTCTATTTTAATGATATCCTGTTTTCCATAAGGTGACCATTCCTGGGCACAGTACTCAAGGTGTGGCCTCACCAATGACTTATACAGTGGCATGATAACCTCGCTTTCTCTACTAGTAATGTGACTAAGAATGCAATTTAGTACCCGATTTGCTTTTTTAACTATCTTCTGACAGTGAACATCAATTTTCATATCTGCTGTTGTGGTGACTCCCAAGTCTCTCTCCTCTATTGAATCTTTAATTTTGAAGCCCCCTAAATTGTAATGGTGATGTTCATTTTTTATAACCCATATGTACTGCCATACATTTTCCTAAGTTTAACTCCAATTTGTTTATCGTAGTCCATTTGAATATGTAGTCCAACGTGCGTTACAAATTTTGTATGTCAGTAAAGCTGTCTACTACTGCCCCTATTCTGCAGTCGTCTAATTTGGATACCCATACATTAGGACAACTGGTTTGTAATGATGATATATTTATTGAAGAGTCAGGGGCCTAGTACGGAGCACTGGGGAACCACGCTGCCCACCTCCGCCCAATCTGACATCACGCCATTCACCGTCACCCTCTGTCTCCTACCCCCCAGCCACTCTTCAATCCACCTCACTATATATTATTTATTTTGAACTCTCTAAGTGTTCTTACTAATTCTCTATGGGGAAGTTTATCAAAGGCCTTAGAGAAGTCCAAACACACCACATCCACCGTACTCCCGCCATCCAGTGCCCTACTCACCCTCTCATAGAAAGTAGGCATATTTGTCCGACGAGATCTTGATTTGGTGAATCCGTGTTGTACTGAAGCTATAAGAATATGTTCCTCTAAATGTGACAGTATATTACTCTTCAAAATTCCTTACAGAACCTTCCCCACCACCGAAGTCAGACTCACAGGTCTAAAATTCTCCGGTCTTGACTTAGCTCCATTTTTGTACAATGGAATCACTGTTGCCTCTCTCCAACCCTGCGGCACCACTATGTTGTCCAGTGATTTTTGATAAGTATATGCTAGTGGGGGCGCTACGTCCATGGCCAGTTCCTTGAGAACCCTTGTGTGAATATTATCGGGGCCTGGTGATTTATTAATAATGTCTAGTTGCTGTAACCTTTCTTGGACTTTATCTGGACAGATTTTAATTTGCCCCAGAGTGGCTTCTAGAATTACTTTTGCCCTGACCTCATCACCTTTATTATATACGGAAATGAAATACTCGTTTTGTAGTCTGCGGTTTCCTTATTATTTGCCAACTCTCCATCCTTATTAGTAAATGGTCCAATTTTGTGTGGAACTTTTTTTTGCTGTTTATGTATGTATAAAAAGATTTATAATTATTTGTTACCTTAGATGCTAATGTCACCTCATAGTTTAATTCAGCCCTTTTAATTTTTTTTTTTTTTTATCTTAGCTACCATTTCCCTATAACATTTACTGGTTTCCTGGTTTGGATTATGCTTGAATTCCTTATATTTTTTGTTTTTTAGCGTTATTTTTTCAATGTTCCTGTTTAACCATCCTAGAATGATCTTTTTGTTACCAGTCCTTTTCTTCGTGGGTATGTGTAAAACTGTTACTTCTTGAATTTTATCTCACAATATGTGCCATGGTTCATTTACATTTTTATTTTGGAATTCTGGTTCCCATTTCCATTTTTTTAATGTCCTCTCTTATGGACTTAAAATCTGCCCGTCTGAAATTTAGCTTATCTGTAGAACTTATACTGGTTTCCTTATTTCCTGAATAGTAAAAAAGATTGTGTTATGGTCTCCACTGCCTAATGGAGCTCCCACTTCTATGTCCACAACACCACCACCCATGTTTGTCAGAATAATATCCAATGTATTGCTACCTCTAGTATGTTGTAACAGTTTCGGTTCTAGTCCCAGCTGGTCCTCAACTGCAGTAAATCTACTTGGGGCATAAAAACCCGGGGTGGAGTACAAAATGGGTGGAGTGTTACTGATGACCACTAAGCAGGAGAGAGACTTGGGGATAAATCATACCTGATGACCTAAAGGTGGCCAGGCAGTGTGGTAAGGCAGTCGGGAGGGCTAGTGGGATGCTGGAGTGCATAGGGAGGGGTATCACCAGCAGAAAGAGGGAAGCGGTGTTGCCTCTATATGGATCAATTGTAAGACTCCACCTAGAATATGGTGTTTAGTTCTGGAGGCCACATCTCTGGAAGGACATGGAGTGGAGGCAGTCCAAAGAAGGGCAACTAAAATGGTGCAGGATCTGCATTAAAAACCCTATGAGAAAAGACTAAAGGACCTCAATATGTACGCCCTGGAAGAGAGGAAGGAGAGGGGAGATATGATAGAGATATTTAAATATCTCACAGGGCTAAGCAAGGTACAAGAGGGAAGTATTTTTCAGGGGAAAAAAAAATGTGCTTAACAGCAAGAAGATATGCTATGAAGCTGGAGTGGGTAGATTCAGGAGAGATTCAGGAGGCAGTATAGTGCAGTGGTTTAAGGCTCCAAGCTGCAAACCTGGAGACCTGGGTTTGAATCCCACAGCCCCCATTTGCATACTGTGTGACCCTGAGCAGGTCACTTAACTTCCTTGTGCTCCCAGGTCACACCTGGAATCAAGATTTGACTTAGTGCCTCCCTGGTTAAACAATTTCCCATTTCCTTAGATGTGAGGAAATACTTCTTCACTGAAGGCTAGTGGAGTGCTGGGGTGCATCAGGAGGGGCATTACGAGCAGACAAAGGGAGGTGGTACTGTCACTATATAGGTCCCTAGTGAGACCCCAGCTGAAGTACTGTGTCCAGTTCTGGAGGCCACACCCTCAGAAAGGATATAGACAAGCTGGACACGGTGCAGAGGAGGGCTACAAAGATGATTCAGGGACTGCACCACAGACCATATTTTATTTTATTTTTATTTATTCAAACGTTTCACCAGGAAGGTATACTGAGCAGCACTACTCGTTTCCAGAAATGTGCTGGGGGAATGGGAAGTGGAGATACAAGTACAGCAGCGGAAAATACAACTGTTTTTACACAAGGTGGAATACAAAAAGGGCAATAATACAAGAAACACTTGGGTACAGTAAGGACAGGACACAAGTGACAAAAGTACAGGGGCAAAAAAACATACAAACAGAATTAAATATATGCAGTTACATACACAGCAGTGATAAGTGTTTGCAATAACTGAGTACAAGTGAGTAAAGAACACCATGACAGCGTACAGCCAGGAATCAGAACACAGTAGCATTTTCAGAAGAGCAAGGAGAACAGATATAGGGCGCGACTGGGGATAATGTCAAGTGCTGTGTTGGGCAGAGCTGCAACTAGGCAACTAAGGAACAGACCAAGGCTTTGAGTGGCACAGACCTTTGTCAGATTTGGTACGAACAGGAGAGGGCTGTAGACACATTCTACGTAGGGTCAAGGGTTTGGCATGAGCAGGAGTGGGTTGTATGCACATGCAGGAGGGAAGAGAGAGTTTTGGGAGAAGGTGCATGGTGGATATTGGAGGGGAGTGCGTTTCAAAGTTTACGACAGTGGTACTAGAAGGCGGACTGGCTAACAGTGGTGGCACGGTAGGGGATAGGAAATGAGCGAGAGTCAGTGTTCCGTAGGGAACAGGAGCTCTGAGATGAGGCAGATGTGATAGAGGAAATATTTGGAAGGGGGGGGGGGATTCCCAGACCAGAATTTAGCCATGAAAGCAGCAATGTGTGCCAGCCACCTGGACTCCAGTGAGGGGAGGGATGTGGCTGCATAAAGATCACAGTGGTGAGTGCGAGGGGTGTGCATATAGATACTGTCAGCAGATAAGGCCCATTAGGCCCATCCAGTCTGCCCGTTTATGCTGCCTGACGAAGTGGCCAGTGACCCTATATGGTCATTAGCTTTAGCTTTTTCTTCCTGTGTCTAATATTCCTTTATACCTGTCCCATGCATGTTTGAAGCCTGTCACCTTATATGAGAAGAGACAGAGCAAACTAAACTTGTACTCACTCCAGCAAAGGAGAGAGAGGGGGGTGATATGATAGAAACATTCGAGTACCTTAAGAGAATAAATAGGGTACAGGTGTAGGACCTCTTTCAGACCAGAACCAAGGGACATAGCATGAGGCGGCGGGGGGAGAGGAACTCAGGGGGGAATATCAGGAAGTTGTTGTTTTTTTTTTGTTTGTTTTTTTTTTCTTTTTTTTAACAGAAAAAGTGCTGGAACCCTGGAACAGTTTGCCCCATGACGTGGTGAAGGGTAAAACAGTTGGGGGATTCAAGTCTGTGTGGGACAGACACAAGGCAGTCATCAGGACAAAAGTCCTATAGAGGAGGGGGGGTAAGAAACCAGGCAGACTAGATAGATCGAGAGGTCCCCATCTGCCATCAAATTCTGCGTTTTACAAAAAGAATGGTGGGGTCCTGGAACAGTTTACCAGTGGAGACAGTGGGGGTGAAAACAGTGGTGGGGTTCAAGAATTGGGATGAGCATAAGGGAACCGTAGTAGAAAGGAAGGAGTGGAGGGAGAAAGATCCGGAGATCAAGCAGGGTCTGCCGTGATACTGTAGGTAGGGAAGAAATGGGCAGACTGGGTGGGACAAACAGTCCTTACCTGCCGGCAAATTCTATGTTTATATTAGGGGGGCCATTCACGTCGACGTGCCTATGTGCATGGCAGCAGAGCACAGTGTTGCCTATATAATGCGGACAGGCCCCCACCACTTCAGTTTCCTACAGCTGGTGATGAATGGAGTTCCTGCACGAAACAGCAAGAGTGAGGCTGTTTCCTCCCCTCCCCCCCAAAATCATGCACAGGGAGGTAGGAGGAGCGAAGCAAACACTGCCTAGGGTGGTGGAACCATGGAACAGCTTGCCGGCTGAGGTGATGGGAACTAAAACCTTGGAGGTCTTCAAATGAACTTGGTACTTGTAGAGATGAAACCACAGCAACAGGATGACTGATGGAGAAGGTTAGAACCGTGCATCGACACTAGGCTGTGGTGTTATACAGGGCCCAATGAGCAGACTTGATGGACCGTTGGTCTTTTCCTGACCCTGCTGTCCATTTCACATAGCTAGTGGCGGCACAGATATAAACAACAGACCTAAACACACAGTGCTTTTCCATGTAGCTGAAAGCAAAAGTCTGCCCCATCAGGGGATGGTGGGTAGGCAAAGGATCTATGAAGATCCTCTTGAACAGCTGTTACTAGCAAGTAACAAACCTATCTTCTTCAAGGCTATCACCACAGAGCCATGATACTCTGCACAATTACCAACCCCAACTAAGTGGCTGCAAAACAGCAGACCGATCCCGCAGGAAAGCAGGCTTTGTAAGACAGCCAAACCCAACCCTCCTTTGAGAGATCAGATGCAGGCAGTAATGTTTAGTAAAAGTATTGATCCTCTGCCAGGCAACAGCCCTGCAAATATCAGTGGCTGAAAATGAAACATACATTCTCAAAGTAATTCTTGACCTTCTAGGAATATCTTCATCACTGACTCACACCTGTGGGTCTAAGCCAGAACTTTTCAGGGGGCTGCTGCCGAGGTACGGAGCACACGAGATGCTCCGTGAGTGAGCACACGTGGCCAAGTCAGTATCAGCCCCCAACCACCTCAGTACCTTTTTATTTATTTATTTTTTACCGAGGAGGTGCAGCATAACCTAACAAATACCTATGCACGTAGTCTAAGCAGATAAGATAGCCCTCCTGGCCTGTGTTAGAAGGGCCACCAATCCAGCACCACAGTATCTTTGCAGCCCAACACAAAAAGGTGAAGACCAACACAACCATACTGCAATAAGTCCAGGAGATGGTGGGTGAGTGTGTGAATCAATGTGGAGATATTCCTAGATCATCAAGAATTAACATTAAGAACATCAATTTTCGCCACAGATTCCCACTACTGGGTCACAGTACCAAGCTCAGAAGAAGTCCCCCAGACTAGGGAGGCTGGAACTGAGGGCTCACACAGGACAGTAATCTATCTAGAATTGTCCTGCTAAGGATGGTGTGCTGTTTGACAAGGACATCTAAGGCATAGTGCTTAGTAAAGAATGCACTGTGCTCCAAGTTGCAGCCGTCCAATTTTTTTTTTTTTTAAATAGGCACAGACATGCATGTCGGCCAAGAATGTGGCAGCCACTCTGGTGGAGTAGGCATGACCCTTGCCCTGCAGATTAATAAGCACCATGGATGGCAGTGGCAAAGGCAATGCACAATCCAGGCAGAATGTACCCAGTTGTAACAGGCTATCCCTTCAGATTAGGATCAAAGGAGACAAAGAGCTGCATGGTGAAGTCCATAGTTCTAGTTAGATAAAATCTAAGGACCCTCTTAATGGTTATATAGTAGAGAAACCTTTCTCCCTCATTATGAAAGCTGGCAAAGGCAAGCAGGGCTAAGGCCATGTTAAGATGGAATTCCTACACTAATTTCAACAGGACCTTGGGGTGTGCACAGAGAAAGTACAGTTATGTAAGAACTTACCGTAACAGTAGATCTTTGAGAGAAGCTCTTGCAGCAGGTAACACAAGTAGGACTGATGCCACCTGGCGGCAGCTTCTGGCAATTCTTTTCTCCAGCAGTACAGATGTGGGAACACCACCCTCCGACGTCGGCTCCACGCCCGATGTCACCTTATCTAAAGGAGTAGTTCCCCAAGTGCTCTAGTTCTTGTACGCCCCCCCCCCCACGTCAGGCAGAGAGATGGTAACAGGCAATATTCAGAAGGATGATTCAAAAATTCTTCCTCACAAAGGAGGAAAGACCAGCCTAGAAAAGGCCTGATCCCTGGGGGAAGGAGGGCAGGAAATACACCTGCTGCAAGAGCTTCTCTCAAAGATCTATTGTTACGGTAAGTTCTTATGTAACTGTATTATCTTACTTCGAGAGGAAGCTCTTGCAGCAGGTAACACAATTAGGACTGATTTCCAAGCAGTATAAATTTAAAACAACCACTGGGAGGGGGAAGGGAATGTAAAGGAACAGCAGGAACAGAGAGGGTCCATCAGGAAACCAGGCCCTGCAAAACTACAAGGCCAAAACCTGCTCTGCGTCCGGAAATGATGTCGAGGCTGTAGTGCCCGACAAAGGTATGAACAGAACTCCAGGTAGCGGCAGCACACATGTATGCTGCAGGGACCCGCTTCATTGCCGTATAAGAAGCAGCGACACCCTGGCAGAGTGAGCTTTATCCGGTCCTGGGGTAGACCTGTTATGCTTCTGGTAACAAAAAGTAATGCAATGGACCAACCAGTGCAACTGCGTCCATTTGGTGACTGGGCTACCTAAGGACCTTTGGGCAAAGGATACAAAAAGTTGATCAGATTTCCTGTCCTGTTTGGTCCTGGCCAAATAACATCGGAAAGTCCTGTGGACATTCAAGAATGAAGCAGGACTTCCCCCATTAGAATGCTCCGTGTCATACTTCTCCTGACAAAACTTGCCAAGGCTGGCCTATCTGACTGGGCCACATCTTGGTTCCACTCCTACCTCACTGGTAGATCCCAAGCTGTCCGTATCAGATCGTCCATGTCGGATCCCCTCCCAATCACGTCTGGAGTGCCTCAAGGATCGGTCCTAGGCCCCCTCCTATTCTCAGTCTTTCTAAATGATCTGCCCTCTGCCTGCACACACTCCGTCATCCACATGTATGCAGACGACACGGTGCTATACGCATCTGGCCCCTCGCCCTCTGAAGTTGCGTCCAGACTTCAGCACGACTTCATCACGGTCCAGCACTGGCTCTGCTCAAATAACCTCCTCCTAAATGCTAACAAAACAGTCTCCTTAACCTTTGGGACGAGGCAGAAAATTTCTAGGCTCCCTTCATGATTAGTTTTTCACACCCTGGAAGAGTCCCCTCTGGAGTCCTGCACCACCTTCAGATACTTCAGTGTCTGGCTTGACCAGCACCTCAACTTTTCCGCACATATTGACTCCTTACTTAAGAAGCTGCACCCTAGGCTTGGTGCACTTTACCGGAATCGTGACAACATACCCCCTTCCAGCCAGGAAGGACATTGTAAATAAAATGATCCTCCCAGTCCTTGACTATGGGGACGTAGTCTATGGTGCCGGCCCTAAGACCACATTAGCTAGGCTGGACCCTCTCTTCCACTCTTGTCATTTCGCCCTGAACAGCCCCTACTCCACACACCACTGTGCCCTATATCAAGCAATGAACCTCACCTCACTTGACTATCGCAAGCTAACCCACTGCGCAAAAATTACAGCCAAGTATTGGACGCAGTGGCTCCCTTCCTACCTCTCCAACATCTTAAACCCTAGCACACAAGCGTACACACTTAGAAACTCCGACTCCAGGTCCCTAGCTGTCCCATACCAATCTACCTCCACAGGGCAATCAGGGTTCAGCTACCGCATTCCCTCGCTATGGAACTCCCTCCCAGCTAACATTCGTCGCTTCACCTCCCTTTCCCACCTAAACTCCATGCTCCAAGATCATTTCGTCCCTACCTGTGCTTGTGTCTAGGTGTCTACCAACTACTAGGCAACTCTCTGGGAATGTCGGCATTTAGCAAATTTGTAATTCATCAGTGTCTAACTATTGTCCTCTGACCTTACACTGTCTCTCATATGGCTCAAAATGTAATTTTGTTGTACACTTGCTGTATGTAACTGTGTTACCAACTGACACACTCAATCCTGTATGAACGTGGTTTCAGAACCAAATGTTAGTGATCTTCCACAATGTATTCACTTGTCTATCCTGACTTCAAGAGTTTATCTCATACCGTATGTACTGTGGATAAAATTGTCTCTCTCAAGCTACTACTGACTTGTAAATCAGAGCCAAATGTTAGTATTTCTCCCACTATGTATTTTCTTGTCTATACTGCGTAAAACTGTCTTCCTATGTTCTCCCCTTCCCCAGGACACATCTGTAATCAAGCAGTACTCTGCTCAGTATGCCTTCCTGGTAAAACGCTTAAATAAATAAATAATATACCGGAAGCTGTACAGATTGGTTGAAGGTGAGCTCTGAGACCACCTTCGGTAGAAACTTCAGGTTAGTGCGCAGATCAGCCCTATCCTTATGAAAAATTAGGTAGGGCTCCTTACACATGAGGGCCTGAAGTTCTGAAATGCGCCTTGCCGAAGTAATGGCTACCAAAAGCAGAGTTTTCCAAGATAGGAAATGAAGCTCGGCCCCCATAGCTGGTTTGAAGGGGGGGGATGCAGAAGCTTCTCCAGTACAAAAAGGAGATCCCAAGGGGCACAGGACCCAGACGGGAGGTCTAATATGCAGAATACCTCACAAGAAGGCTTTAGAGACCTCCATCTGGGCCACCGTCTTATCCAGCACTGATAAGTGATAAGCGGAGATGGCGGCCAGGCGTACCTTGCTGGAGGAGCAACTGAGACCCGACTCAGAAAGTGAGAGCAGCTATTCTAAAACAGAGTTAACCGCATAGACCAATGGGTCCACCCTCTTGGCTGTGGCCCAGAAACGTTTCCACTTCATGGCGTAAGTGGCCCAGGTGGCAGGCTTACACGCCTCGACCAAAACCTGCGTTATCTGATCAGACACACCAAATCTGGCTTTAGCTAGGTCATGAGGAGCCAGGCATGCAGGTGAAGTGAGTCCAGATTTGGATGGATCAGGGACCCCCTGTCCTGGGACAAAAGATGAGAGGAGAGTGGAAGAGGAAATGAAGGCTCTGCTGCTAAACGTTGAAGCAAAGGGAACCAAATCTGTAGAGGCCATAATGGTGCGATCAGAATGAGGGTGGCAGGTTCTGACTGCGCCTTGAGGAGAACCTTCTGCAGTAGCGGGAGGGAGGGGAAAGCATAAAGAAACCTCCCATTCCAGGAGAGGGACAACGCATCGTGCCAAAAAGCTCCAGGGCTCTGGATCTAGCGAGCAGAAACTGGGCAGTTTTGCACTGAATTGTGACACAAAGAACCAGCTCTGGCGTCCCCCACCGGCAGAAGATGTGATCTGCGACTTCTTGAAGCAGCTCCCATTCGTGAGCCTGTGACTTTGTCCTGCTGAGCACATCGGTTAACACATTTTATTCTCCTGGAATGTGTACTGCCGTAAAAAGTGAGCTGGTGCTCCAAAGCCCAATCCCACACCCACATGGCTTCCCGGCACAGGGGATACAAGTGAGTGCCACCCTGTTTGTTGATGTAGAACATCACCGAAGTGTTGTCCATCTGGGACCAACAGGTGGCCCGGCACTAGGACTGAGACTAGGGCTTGAAGAGCATAAAGGACCATTCTCAGCTCCAGAACATTGATATGCAGATCCTTCTCTACCACAGACCAGGAGCCCCGAGTGCGATGTGTCCCCAAGTGAGCACCCCATCCCAAGGACGAAACGTCAGTGGTCAGAATCTGGGATGGTGCCCTGTGTGGAAGGGGATACCCGCCAGCAAATATTGTGACAACATCCACCAGCGTAATTCTCAGTGGATTGGCTCAGAGATCTGGATCGAGGCATCCACGCTGTCTAGCGTTTGATCCCACTGAACTCTGAGCGACCACTGGATGTTTCTCATGTGTAGTCGCGCCAGAGGGACCGAAACTATGGTGGCTGCCATATGCCCTAACAGCCTGAGGAGGAGCCGTGCAGGGACTCTTGAGGCTGAAGAGATCTGGTATGCCAGGACCTGAATCTGGCCTGCTCTGTTGGAGGGAAGAAATACTTTTCCAAGAGTGGTATCCAGAAGAGCTCCAATGAACTGGAGGTTCTGGGATGGGAGAAGATGAGACTTGTCCCTGTTGACAGTGATTCCCAAGTGCTGAAACAGCGTAATGGAGTCCCTGATGGGTTCCAACAGGCGGGACCTGGAGGGAGCGAGGAGGAGCCAGTCGTCCAGATAAGGGAACACACAGTGGCCCCATCTCCGTAGTGCCGCGGCAACCACTGCCAGGCACTTGGTGAAGATTCTGGGGGCTGAAGAGAGACCAAAGGGAAGGACTCAGAACTGATAGTCCTTGTCTTCAAACCTGAACCTCAGAATATTTTGATGGCCCCTGAAGATACGGATATGTAAGTAGGCATCCTGCATGTCCAGGGACACCAGTAAGTCTCCTGCCAAGATGAGGGGCAGGAGAGAGGAGAGGAAGACCATCCTGAATCTCCGATAGGAGACCCATTGGTTCAGATCGCCGAGGTCCAGATTGGGTCTGAGGTTTCCCGACTTCTTTGGGACTAGGAAGAAGTGGGAGAAAAACCCTATCTCTCTCTCTCTCTTGTGCTCAGCCAGAGGTACTGGCTCGATGGCATTTTTGTCCAAAAGGATTAAAATCTACCTTCTGACCAGCACTCAGTGTTCCCTTGGATAACGGGATGGGGGCGGTGGTCTGTCCGACGGAGGAGAGTCTATCTCGATGGAGTGCCCGAACTCCACGAGCTAGAGGACCCACTGGTCGGAGGTCACTTGACCCCACGCATCTGCATAGAGGGAAAAGCGGTCTCCAACCAGCTCCCCCGATGGGCCGTCTAGGGGAGGAGGGTGGCCTGGATAGTCAGACGGTGGGAGGGGGAGGGAAGGCGGCAGTGGCTGCCTTGGCCTGTCTAGACAAGGAGGCAGAGGATCCTCTGGCTCTGCCCTTCGACTGAAGCTGCCTCGCTGCGAGTGGGGGTGGAAGTGAGGCTGCTGAGGCTGAGGTCCCCCATGGCCACAAAAATTAGGCTTATGAGAACACCCCTGTTTCGGGCGGTACATGGACTGCATGGCTCGGATGGCCTTACCGGAGCCCTGCAGCCTGGTGATGATCTTCTCCGTGTCCTCAACAAAGAGCACAGAGCCCTTTAAGGGAGCATCAAAAATGTTTGTCTGAACATCTGGATCAAACCCAGAAACCCAAAGCCAAGCATGGTGACGGAGGCAAATGCCAGTGGTGGCCACCCTGGAGAAGGTGTCCGCAGAGTTATAGGGTGACCACAGAACGTGGGTACCCATGTCTGAGCCGGTCTGAAGCAATTTAGCAAGCTCTGCCCGCTGAGGGCAATCAGGTATGCTTTGCACAATGTCCAATCCTTGTTCCCAAAGGGTGTTTTGGAATTGGACCATGTATGTCAAGAAGTTTAGACTCCTGATGCTGCAGGTGGCAGCAGAGTACACCTTGCGCCCCATGGAATCCAGCTACTTCGACTCCCTGTCAGGCGGCTGGGGGCTCAGCTGTTTGGGCCTCTGCGAATGATCGTGAGCTGCCACTATCACCATCGAGACCACTGCAGGTGGTTCGGCCAAGAAACGGTGGTCCTTAGGGGCCCGGTAGAGCCAATTAGCCTTCTTGGGCATGGCACAGGAGAAGTGAGGATGCTTCTACGTCGCGAACGTGACATCCTCAAGATGTCAACCATGTGAGGGATGTCCACCAGCTTTGGATCTTTTTCACAGAGGTATTTAGCCAATCGCAGGCGCTTGGGGTCCAAGGCCTCAGTGTCCCAACACATGTTGGCCTGGATGTGCCTCATCACCTCCATGAAGCTAAGGTTATCCGGAGGAGATTTTGGGTGTTGCTCCGTGCCCCCTAAATCTGTGTCAATGTCAGAAGTCCATACGGGAAGTGTCGGAGTCCACATACAAATCTGAGGCCGAAGAGGATGGGGACCTATGCAGTCTCCTCTCACACCTCATATCCGGAGACGGAGAGCGGGAGGAACTGCTGGACCTGCTCCTCCTGCGTCTCTTGTCCTTGTGCTTCTTAGGTGCTGGCTCCTTCCCTGCCTCTAGGTCGGAAGGCTCAGAGGCGTCCAGCACGTGCACCAGAGTGGGCGTGGGAGGAGGTGCCCCCGCTGGGAGATCACGTTTTACTGTGTTCCACCAGTGGGAGAAGAGCTCCTTCACCTGCAAAAGGTTCAATTTTGGAGCGCCTGGAGCAGGGGTCGGAGGAGCATCAGAGCCCGTACCGTCACCGGCTCAGTCGTCAGGTGGTACTGGCGTTGGATCAGAGTCCTAGTCACCGGAGTCAATAGGCACTAGCGTAGGCCTGATGGGTGGCATCGGAGGGGGTGTCTGCTCCCCCGTCGTCAGGCTCCGACGTCAGGTGGACCAGCGACCGTGGCGATGGGGTCCCAGAGCTGATGTCTGGAAGTGCCAGGGTGGCCGGTGTTGGGAGGACTTTGACCAGCGGCAGGATAGCTTTTGCCGGAGTAGTGGCCGTAGGGGCTGCAGGCGGACGATGGCCCAGCGTCCGCTTATCCTTGGAGCCAGACGGGCATCCCTCAGAGGCGGATGCCTTGGGACGGTCCAACTTGTGTTTCGAGGTTCTCTCGACCAAGCGTTGGTCAGCCGCCGAAGGCGGGTGCCGGTCGGAGTCCTTAGACTTCGGCGGCAAGGATGAGGCTCTGCCGCCAGAACACCCAGAGGTCTTACTCGATTCCCGGGAGTCAGCCTTGGAAGAGGAGGCCGAGCGGGAGGAGTTCTTACCTGCGCCCAGCAAGAGAGCCTTCTCAGCGGGTGGATGCACCTTCAGAGATTGGAGGGTGGTCCCTGAAGACTTGGCCGCGCAGAGGAAGCCCCGGACAGCTTAAGGGTAGTGAGGCGGGATTCATGCCCAGACGACCCGGACTTTGAGCCAGAGGACCTGGGCCTAGAGTGGGACCTCTCTTTCTCATGATGTTCCCGGCACTTGTGGTGCTTGCGGGTGGGAGTGTGATCTGAATCCTCCGAGGATGAAGCCTGTTCCATAGCAGCCAATTTGGACTCCGCTAAAAAGGTGGAGAGAGACTTCTGATGCCTGATACGTGTTCGTGAGTTGAAGGCCTGGCAATTAGGGCAGGCGTCGGTGTCATAGTCGGCCCCGAGACAGAAGAGGCATGTGGAATGCCCATCCTTCGAGGGTATCTGTCGCCCACAGGAGCACTGGTTGACGTGCCCCTTGGAGAAAGATGACAGATTCTGAACAGCGAAGAAATTCAGTGGAGAATGAAGGAGAGTGATCAGTACTGCGAGCAGTAACCAAAGGCGAAGTAACCCTGACCGTGCGGCGGGAAAGAACTGGAGCATGCGGGGAAACTCCTCCCTTATATAGGGTGACATCAGGGTGGAGCCGCATGTGGGGGGCGCTCCCCAGTCTGTACTGCTGGAGAAAGAATTGAAACTGCCAACAGGTGGCGCTAGTCCCAATTGTGTTACCTGCTGCAAGAGCCTCCTCTCGAAGTAAGATCTACCTGATCTTTGTGAAAAACAGTACACTGTGACCAAAGCATTGATTTCACATACTCTGCACGCAGCAGTGATATCTACCAGAAATGCCGCTTCCCAGTTAAAAACTTCAAGTCACAAGTCTTAAGAGGATCAAAGGGCTTGTGAGTGGGTATATCTAGCACAAGGTTGAATCCTAGGCAGCCACTTGCTTCCAATTGGGAGGCCTTGTGTAAAACGGCCTTTGAGGAACCTCTTGAACAGTGGCAGGTGTGCCATATGGAGGGTACTGATGGACTTGTGATATGCTGAAATAGCACACAGATGGACCTTTACTGTGTAATATAGTAAACCAGCATCAGAAAGGTCCAGTAGCTACCCCAGAACCTTGTCAGGCATTAAAAGGGGTCCATGCCAGTTTTGGAGTTCACCTAATGGACTAGACCTGAGGATGCTTTACCTGTCGGCTCCTGCGATTGCTGTTCTGCTATCTGCTCTACTGAACCCCTCCTTCGCCACTGCAACTATACCATCAACCTGGAAGCATGCTACTGTCCTTCCATTGCCCAAGGGTGGCGATCCTACCAGCCCTGTCAACTATCATCCCATCTCTCTCCTACCCACCCTTGCTAAGCTCCAAGAACATCTGATCCTGTGTTAGCTCTCTTCCTATCACTCCGATTCTAACTTTTTCACTCCTTTCCATTCTGGTTTCCAGAAGAATCATTCCACCGCCACCTCCCTGACTATCCTCTCAGAGATGGACAGTGGCCAAATCACATCGGTAATTTGTGCCGACCTTGCTAAGGCCTTCGACACCATCTCCCATTCCCTTCTCTTAAACTCTTTCTCCTCGGCTGGTTTAACTGACTCTGCCGTACACTGGTTCAGTGCCTACCTAGTAGGAAGAGCACAGTCAGTTGGACTAGCTGACTATCTCCCCCTCCTCTCACTATCAATACTGGCGTACCCCAGGGTTCAGTACTGGGCCCCATCCTGTTCTCCATATTTTTAAATGACCTGCCCCTTGTCTGCTCCTCCACCTCCATTCATATGTACGCTGATGATACGGTACTCTTTATCTCAGGCCACTCCTCCATGGATGTTGAATCCAGACTTCAGCACGACTTCAACTTAGTCCAGCTCTGGTTTTCCACCCACCAGCTCTCTTTCTTAACGCCAAAAAGACAGTCTCAATGACCTTCGGCACTAGGCAGAGACTCACTAGGCTCCCCACCCTGCCCTCCTTCCATACCCTTGATGGGACAGTTCGTGGACACTGCATCCTTTAGGTACTTGGGGGTTTGGCTTGACCAAAATCTCAACTTCTCTGGTCATGTGGACGCCATCTTGAAGAAGCTGCGCCCTAAGCTTAGTGCACTCTACAGGAACCGTTGCTGTCTCCCGCTACCAGCTAGGCATGAACTTGTCCAGAAGATGATCCTACCCATCTCTGACTACTGCAATGTAGTCTATAGTGCCGCTCCCAAGTCTTCCCTAACCAGACTGGATACTCTTTTTAACACCTTCTGTCACTTTGCTCGACGCCCCTCCCCACCCATCACTGCAATCTTTATCACTCTATTGCTTTCTCTTCATTAGAAAATCGCCGTCACCTTCACTGTGCTAAATTCATACCCAAATTTTAGTTTGGCACTCTACCATCATACCTTAATTTCTATTTATCCTCCCTTCCTCCCCCTTAGATCCTAGGATGTGCGCTTGCTGGAAGTCCCTCGCCAGTCTACTGTCTTTGGCCAGACGGCCTTCTCTTACCACTTCTCTATACTATGGAATGCACTTCCCCCTCAGATTCGTCATGCTTCCTCCTCCCTCTCCACTATCTTAGCCCTTCATAACCTCCAGTCGGTAAACTGTACCTGTAATGAATACTGCCCCCTTCCCTGTTCTTTGCCACTTATCTGCTCTTCCTAACGGATTCAAACCAGTCTCAATGTTCCTTAAATGTCTGCACTTCTTGGGGTTTGTGCATTTGAATTCAAGCCATATTATGTCGGCACTTATACTCTGAATACCTACTCTGATTGTATACCATTTACACGAGTATCACTTCAATTATGTACTGCTACTGTCATTTGTGTGCATGTATTTTAAGAAATCTCTGTACTCCTCTCCCCCAGGACACACTGTGACGTGAGCAACATGTTGTTTAGTGTGCCTTTCCTGGTGATACATTTTTAATAAATAAATAAAATAAGGAGCAGCACATGGAGAAGCTTTTCCATTTGGCGGTGTTATGTCTTCCTAGTGGAAGGCTTATGTAATCCCCCTACAAATTGGGGTTTACCAAGATGTCTTCCTGGGCTGCCTAATGCCCACTGTCAGGATGGTGTCCTGTAGTCCTGTATCTGCAGTAGCTATACGTGTCCGCATGACAGTGTTATAGAAAGCCTCCATGCCTGTCTCTTTAAGAGAGTCATTATGCTGTGTTAGAAATTAGTCTGGGCTGGGTCAGAGTAGTTTAGGGCTCATAACCATAGGCGGCGCTACACCAGGGCACGTGCCCTGGTCAAAAAATGATGTGCCCCAGTGGGTACCCTGGTGCTCAGAGTCCCTGCTGCAGTGCTGCATGTTGCAGCCTAAAACTTCGCTACTTGTTGCCAGCTGCCCCAGGGTCCCGAATCATTCATGTCCCAACTCCCGACACTGAGTGCCCTTCCACCCTCCACCACCCACACACCAACCACTGACTCCCATCCCATGGGCTACGTGGCACTTAAAGTCTATGATACAGTCCCTGGACATGTTTCTGTTAGTTTGTGGTTAGAGACAGACTTCTGCAGTTGTGACGCCAATGCACACTGTGTCTGACATCAATGCACCAATACAGTCAATCGGCTGAACTGATGCTCCACAGAGCCCCATCTGCATTTTGCCACCTCTGCCTCTAACCTGGTGGTTGGCCCCCTCAGGTCCATGCTGTTGCCTGCAGAATCCCCTCCTGCCCTCACGGTGCTCTTGGACACACTGCAGTAGTCAGCTGAGAGAGAGGAGTTAGCACCAGTCCATGATTGAAGCCACCACAGGACTGCAGAACGGTGCTATCGACGATTCCAGAGACTGCCGTAGTAAAACAAATCCAATGCTGCCTCACTGTCACCTACCTAAATCAGGAGCTGCCTGGCCAACTCCCATTCAAACCAGAACCGTACTGGCATTGCTTGCAGACAGCAGCATAGAAGACCCCTCCCCCAACTGAGCAGTACAGACAACCTTAAAAACGGATGTACTCTGTTGGCTTGTTTCATAAAAGACTAGAGCATGGTCTGGTCTGTAATGGGAGAGAGCAGCTAGCCACCTTGCCCAGCCAGTATCTGCAGCATAGAGATAGCCCCTCAAGTAACGGTCCAGCCAGCAGCAACAACAAATAAGAGAGAATCTGCCTGCAGAGCCAAAGACATGATCCTTACTGCTTGTGCCTTTCTGTTAAGGTAAGTAGCTGCTGAGTTTATTTGAAAATGTCTCGGTACTGTGGGGAGGGACTCGAGAGGAAGAGAGAGAATAAATCACCCACTTTCTCCTCATGGCCCTCATGATGGGTGGGCGATCCATGGGGGATCAGTTTGGAAGGAGGATACCAGCTGGAAAGGGGCAGCATGGGTGGCTCTGCTACTTCTGGCCTGGGGGGGGCCCTGCTTCTCCTGGCTGGTGGTGAAGGCCTTGCCTTTTCTGGCTCAGGGGGATGGCCCTGCTTCTCTTGCCTTGGTGGGGGGGGGATGGCCCTGCTTCTCCTGGCTCGGGGGCATGGCCCTGCTTCTCCTGGTTGGGGTGATGGCCCTGCTTCTCCTGGCTCTGGGGGATGGTCCTGCTTCTCCTGCCTTGGGGGAGATGGCCCTGCTTCTCCTGGCTCAGGGGAGGATGACCCTGCTTGTCTTGGTTTGGGGTGGCCCTACTTCTCCTAGCTGGTTGGGGGGGGTGGCCCTGCTTCTCCTAGCTCAGGGAGATGGCCCTGCTTCTCCTGGCTCGGGTGACCCTGCTTCTCCTGCCAGAAGAAGCGGGACCACCACCACCCCAAGCCAGGAGAAGCAAGGCCATTAACCATAAAAAATAAAATGTGAATGGCATTTTTATTTCAGAAACATAATATTCATCATTTGTTCAAATACCCCAAGAGGCAGGCGTGCATGAATATGAAAGCATGCTTTCCACTCAGGTTTCTATATGTGCCCTGGCTGCCAACTGTAGTGCCCACCCAGTGCCCTGGTAACCAACAGAAGCTGGAGTCACCACTGCTCGTGACCAGCCAGGCGAGTGGTATTTCTGTTACATTCTGCAGTTTCTATATGCACAGAGGCAGCTCTGTTAGGAACTGTGTTCATTTACTGTTTATATGCCTTATTAATAATACTACTACAATAGTTTGTCTAACCTGCCTTCCATTGCAGCATGAACTTTTTGCACAGAGACACCATTTTGGTTCTGGACTGCCAGAGTTGGACCATTCAGAACCTCGGGGGACCTAAAATGGAGACCGTCCCCAGAGGTCTTGTGGGATTGAATTTCTGTAGGAATTGTAGTTTTTAAGTTTGGCACCTAAATTAACCTGGAGGGGGAGCCCTTGCTGTGACAGACAGTTCCCTCAGCCAACCAAACCTCTTGGATCTCAGAGGAAATCCCCAGAACTGCCTGCAGCAGAGTCAGTTGTGAGCTGGAGTTTGGAGAGTGAACAGCTCGAGCCATCGAGCAGCTGCTCCTGCGTAGGAGCACAGGAGAGTCGGCAGGAAGGCTGAGCTGGCCTGCCTGTCACATCTTCCAGTGAGAAATCCTGTGAATGTGAAAGTTGTACTTAAATCTAATTCCTTTGTTTGAGATCTGAAGCCCGAAGAGAAAGAGACTGATCACTGCCTGAATTTGGGACCGAAGCAAATTGGCCTGCCAGGCACCGAAGTGAGTCACGGATTGAGAGGTCTGCGCAGAGCGTCTGCTACATAGCAATCAGACTTTACCCGAACTATAACTAAAAGTTGTGTTGCTTATAAACTTAAACTTGTGAAGGGGGGCGGGATGGGAGAAAAGGCTGTCAAGGGGGTGCCGATAAAGGAGGGACTCTGTCTCCACCCCCCTGGGGACCAGGAGGATTGCAGGAAAAGGCCGACTGGCAAAGTGCAGACCAGGGGAAAACAGAATCCCCATGGGAACACGAGCAGGGGAAATGGAACTATAGGGAAAGGGTTGAAGGTAGTCTGCTAAATGCCAGGAGCTTGGGCAATAAAATGCCTGGGCTCCAGGCGATGCTAACTGAGGGAGCAGGGATGTGGCAGCGTCACTGAGACTTGGGCCACTGCAGGACATGACTGGGACCTGAACCTGGAGGGTTACACTATGTTCAGGAAGGACAGGGGAGGAAGGGAGGAGGGGTAGCAATGATGCAAAAACTGCATTGGCATAGGGGAGTAGAGGAGGCGGAGGAACCGTGGAGGCTGATCTGGGTCACCTTGATAACAAGGGGGGCAAGAGAGTAAAAATAGGGAGTTGTATAGAACCCCTGCCCTGGAGGAGCAGAGGAGGACAGTCTGGTGGCAGATGTTGGGAGACACTGCAGACTGGGCAGAGGAGAGGTGGTGGTGTTGGGGGACTTAAACATGCCAGGAACAGACTGGGAGACTATGACATCCTCTGTGACCAGGGAACAGAGGTTGTTGGATGTCTTTCAAGACGCATTCCTAACTCAGCAGGTGAGGGAACCCACCAGGAGAGCTGGTACTGGATGTGGTCTGGCAGACAGTGACCAGATTGGGGGCCTTGGAGGTAAGGGACCCATTGGTGGGGAGGACCACACGGTCTGGTTCTTCTGCCTGGACCTAGAGAGGCAGAAGGCTGCACAAAGACGGAAGTAACCCACTTCAGGGGGCGGATTTTAAGGAAATGGGAAGGATCCTTAAGGAGCATTTGGATGGGATTGGGCAGACATGGATGCTGATAGTAGGTGGAAATCATCAGGAGAGGGTGCAGGATGCTACCAGCACCTGTGCAAGAGTAAGACAAAATGCGGTAGGGCCCAAAAACCCTGCTGGTGGACCAGGGAGGTCCAGGAGGTGGTGCAGGGAAAGAAGGCAGCCTATAAGCAATTCAAGTGCTCAAGGAGTGAAAGGGATCGAGGGGAGTA
Source organism: Neoceratodus forsteri (assembly GCA_016271365.2). Lineage (NCBI taxonomy): Eukaryota > Metazoa > Chordata > Ceratodontiformes > Ceratodontidae > Neoceratodus > Neoceratodus forsteri. The sequence goes on along the minus strand of CM028135.1, from coordinate 1,100,220,055 downwards.
CGAGCTGATGGCTAGAAGGGCCACTAGAGTGGTGAGGGCGGCTAAGGCAAGGAAGGAGCAGAACCTGGCCAGGGAAATTAGGAGAGGGAACAAGGGGATCTTTAGATACATTGGGGAAAAACGAAGGATGAAGGGGCAGATTAGCAGGATTAAATCAGGGGAGAGATGGGCACAAGACCCGGGGGAGCAGGCTGAGGTACTAAATGAGTACTTCACCTCAGTTTTCACCAAGGAAAATGGGGGTGCTGCATCATACATGGGATGAGACAGAGATACTGAGGAGGGGGACCCCACGATCGGGCGGGTCTGGGGAGAGGGAGGCATCACTGGCAGGTGGGGAGGGCTACAGGGAGAAGAGGCACCGAAGTGGAAATCACAGCAGAGAGAGAGAGGAAGCCTCAGCTCCCCTTTAAGACGGAGAAAGCACTGGGCCAGATAAATTACATCCCAGAGTGCTGAAGGAACTTTATGGATGTCCTGAAACCCTGGCGGAGCTTTTCACCATCTCTGAGGACAGGGTGGTGCCCCAAGACTGGAAGGTGGCGAGAGAAGCCCATCCACAAGGGGGATCAAGGGAGGTGGTAGGGAACTACAGGCCTGTCAGCCTGACATCGTGGTGGGCAAGGTGATGGAGGGCATTGTCAAGGAGAGGCTGGGGGACCTGGATAAGTCAGGTGCCTGGACGATAGACAGCATGGATTCATCCCGGGAAATCGTGTCAGACAAACCTGGTGGAGTTCTATGACTAGGTGACTAGTGCCTTGGACCTGGGTAGACCAGTGGACATCCTCTTTCTAGACTTCAGCAAGGCATTTGACTCTGTTCCTCACGTGGGCCTGTTGGATAAGCTGGGAGAAATGGGGTGGGAACCAGATGATCAGATGGATAGACAATTGGCTCCAGGACCGGACCCAGAGGGTCGTAGTTAGCAGGATAGTCTCATCCCCAAGGAGGGTCATTAGTGGAATCCACAGGGATCAGTCCCTGGGCCCCTTCTGTTCAACGCCACGTCTCTGACATAAGGACAGGAATCAGAGGAGATGAGTCTCTAAGTGGATGACCAAACTGGAAGCGTGGTGGATGGGAGGAGGGAGGGTGGCCCACAGGGGGACCTGGAGGCCTGGAAAGATGGTCAGAGAAAGTGGAAGCTGAGGTTCAATGCAGGGAAATGAGGTACTCCACCTGGGGCCAGAGACCCAGGCCAAGTGTACACCCTGGGGGAATGCCAAAGTCTCGATGGCTGAGAGGGACCTGGGGTGGTGGTGGATGTCAAGATGAACAACTCTGAGACTTGTAGGAGGGCAGTAGCCAAGGCCAACAGGATGCTGGGATGCATCGCTAGGGGGAACACCTCCAGAAGGAGGGAAGTGATACTCCCTCTGTATAACTGCTTGGTGAGGCCGCACCTTGAGTACTGCGTGCAGTTTTGGAGGCCACACTTAAAGAGGGACATTAACCTCCTGGAGAGGGTCCAGAGGAGGGCAACCAAAATGATTTGGGGCTTGGGGGACAGGACCTATGAGGAGAGGCTCGAAGAGCTAAATATGTACACACTGGAAGAGAGAAGGGACCGGGGGGACATGATAGAGGTCTTCAGGTACATGAAGAGGGTAAATAGGGGAGGAACAGTCAGGGTGCTTAGAAGGAAGGAGGAGGGGCCACTAGAGGGCATGGGTGGAAGCTGGAGGGGGGAAGATTCAGGGGAGAAAGGAGGAGGTGCTACTTCACTGAGAGGGTGGTGGAGCCATGGAATGCACTGCCTAGGGGCTGGTGGAGGCAGAGACAGTGGAGGGGTTCAAGAGGGGGTGGGACAGGTACAGGGGAAGGGTTCTGGAAGCAAAATCCAATGCAGCAAGAATATCCGGAACTGGGAAGGGAGAAGCCAGAGAAGGCGAGGGGGACAGCAAGGTCAGCACCCAGGGTGGGGGCTGACCAAACGAGCAGACACGAAAGACCGTTAGGCCTATTCTGCTGGCATTTTAGTATGTTATAAAAGTATGCTGAGTGGGTCGTGTTTTTGTTCCCCACCTTCACGTGTGTTATGCTTGCTGGAAGCTGCTCTAGCACTCACACAGACTAAATCTGAACTGCCTGCTCTGGTCTGGTCTGGGCCCTGCCATCTTAGCCTAGACTGCCACTCCCATTGCAGAGACATTTTCCGACAGAAAACCTGCTCAGGGATTCGGCTCCCTGCTCAACGCCACTGAACAGGCAGCAACCACTTCAGTGAGTTGTGTGGGCCCTGCTTCCCCGGCAAACCAGAACACCATCTAGAGGTTTTCATTGCATCAGTCCTGCCTCCTGGTCTGGGTAGCGTGAGTACCAAACAGGGTAGCTCCCTGCAACAAAGCTGCAATCATTGTGTGTCACCGGATATATTTGTTTGGGTTCATTACAACAAACTGAGACATCCGGCTCTGGATTACAAGTTCTGGGTTGATGTGTATGCTAATTGTTTTCTTTCCTAAGGGCCCCAACAACAGCTGCAACGCCGGCGTACCGCGGGCATCGCTTCAGGCTAGCCTGCTTAACAACTGGGTACCCAGGGTTGTGTAACTGTATACAAGGGACTCACTGTGCATGTGTGTTCAGCCTGAATTAATCAGATCTGTCAATCATCAGCTAGATTCATGCCCCACCCCTGTTCACTTCCCCCTGAATAAATCAGATTCTGTTCTTTTTGCATTTAACCTGAATAGTGTGTACCTTTTTGGTGAGGTATTGTACTGCCACTGAACTGTTGCATTACAGGTCTTACTTTACAGGGGGTCTCCAGGGCAGCTGCAGAGGATCCAGCCCTGGTGGTAAGTGCAAGGGGTGTGAGCAAGTCATTACTGCCATACGGTACATGTGAATGTTTTGTTGCTATACTGATTAGGCCACAAGAGGGGTTGGTGGGGGATTATAGCATCCCGGAGGGCTATACCAACAACAGTTACGCTACCCCAGAACCATTCTTCCGGGTGGAGGCACTCGTTCAATGAGCTCAGGCCCCTCAACCTGCGCCTAGGCACGCAAGCGGGGTGGTAGCCCTTAGGATAGCACCACCTAGGGGTTACACTTACGTGCAGCGAAAAGTATCTTAGCGACCCTCTGAGATACCTTGTACCTGTTCACTTTTAAATTTTGTACTGAAGTGAACTGTGCACTGCCGCACCTTGACAGATAATGGAGCTCTCCCTACGTCCGCCATACTTCCAGGTTGCGGATCTTTACAAGTTAAAATAATGTATCTTGTGACACGAGAAAAAAGCTGCAACATACATTAAAAGCTTAACCGAAGGGTAAGCTTTGCTGAGGCGGCAGCATGTAATAATGACAGCCTTCCTTTAATTTTTCATGAGCCAGGCCTGAAGGTGATGGGAGCACAGGCTGGGCTGGACCAGGCGACCATGTGTCACTAAGTCCGTCCTAAGTGGTAGAGTCCTTGGTTTGATGACTATAGTCTGCTCAACACAGGAAATGATCTTGGTCAAGGCCAACAGGGGGCCACTGGTATCAACCTGCCCCCTGCGGCTCCAACCGAACAGTACTCTCCAATGAGAGGAACTGGAAGGAATGCACAGAGTGCAGATTTTGCCTTTGCAGTGAATACATCCTGACAAAAAATGTCATGTCCTGATTTCTAGAGCAGAATCAAGACAGTCTGGCGGTGGGGGGGACACAAACAGGTCCACATCTGAAGTACCCCCTCGCCGAATAAGCTGGTCTACCACAGTGTTCAGAACTCCTAGCAGATAGATTGCTTACAGCAGGATCCTCTGCTCCGGGCACTATTCTCACACCGTCACTGCCTCCTTGCAGAGATGGTGAAAGTGCGCTTCTCCCGGTTTGCTGATGCAGAACATGACACACTTGTTGTCTGTCTGGAGGAGGAGGAGTGTTGTGAGACTGACTCAGTCCACTAGGGCTCTCCGGTCATAGAAAACAGCTTGCATCTCCAGCCCACTGATCTTGAGGAGTGTTTCTGATGGGTCCCAGACACCTTGTGTTTGGAGGCCCTGACAGTGGGCCCCCCACCCCAACATGGAAGCATCCGTGGCGAGCATCACCCGAGACTCTGGTTGGGAGAAGGTGAACCCCGGAGGAGGTTGTTCCCAACTGACCACCATGTGAGAAACAAAACAAAGGGCTTGGTTGTCTGAATAGGAAAAGTTTGGGGGGGGGGTGATGCATGTGACCACTGTGCACGGAGCATTCACTGGACTGTTCTCATGTGCAGACGTGCCAGGGGCACTGTGACTACTGAGGAAGCTATCAGACCCAGTATGCATTGCATGGACTGGGCTCACACAGTTTAGCACTCCATGATGTCACATGCCATGTGCAGAATTGTTGTGAGGGTTGTATCTTAGACTTTGAGGTTCAGCAAGATCCCCATCTAAGCCAGGAACTGAGATGCAGTGGCTGCTGCCTGTTCCACCTCCTGTCTGGACAAGCTTGGAGTTAGCCAACCATCCAAGCATGGAAGACGGAGTCCTAACTTCCTCGGGTGTGCAGCGGGTACTGCAAGCACTTTACAAGACTCATGGTGCTGAGGAAAACTCTAATGGCAGGGCTAGGAATGCCGCCGGATGTAGACACCTGCGGTGGCAAAGTGAAATGCAGAACTGAAGGCGTCCAGAGAGGCTTTTAGATGGTGACTGTTGGAATAAACACCTTGCTTGACAATCACTAGAACATCTTATTTAGCCTCTGAATATGGCAGACACTCCACCAGACACTTCAGCTTGCTCCAAAGGGTATACTCATACTAGAGAAATGCCTTTGGAGTTAGTGATCCTAGTGCCCAAGATGACTGTGGCGCAGGCTCGTTTGCCCATAGTGTCAGTCTTGCACAACTTCCTATTAATGGGGTGCACAGCAACCTCCTTGGGGACAATGACCTCGTCATTCTCAACGAGAATAATAGCAGCATCAGCTATGCGCTGAGTGACATACACTGGCTTATTTGAGTTCAGTATATATCTTCTTTCGGCCTGCTTTGAGACAGTCACCATCGAAACAGGCCTTTTACCAACTGCATCAGACAAGGTCTCCAGTTCAGGAGGAAAGGAGGAACCAAACAGACGGGCATATTAGGCACATTTGAGAACCCCATTTGGAGGCATTTAGCCTGGTCACTGGCTGCTGGTTTAAAATTCAATTCTGAGTGCACAATTCTGAGCCGAGCCTGGAAAGGGATCCTCCTGAGGCACAGGCAAAAGAATTAGGTCTCTAGGCTGTAGAAGGAGTCATCATCACCACCTGCTGAGATAATGAGGTTGGGGTTTGACCCCCTCTACACCTCCCTCGGAAGGAGGGTAGAAGAGAGGGTGAGGTCATGGTTCGACAACCTGCGCACGGCTATGTTGCCACCGGTCCTGGCCCTGAAGGGCAAGGGACCTGGGGCAGATATATAACCAGCACCGTACACAGAACTGGGAAGCACAAGTGATGCCAGACCCGGTGGCACACCAAGCACCGGGCCAGGTCCTGAAGAGCACAAACCTGGCATTGAATGCAGTACCAGAGCGTTGATGACCCAGCCGGCACTGAAGCAACCATCAATGGCACCGTGGCCAGCCCCATCCCTAAGCAGGATGTGGGGGCGGCCAATGGAACAGACATTGGTGGCGCAGTCACTGGCAATGACTCTGAGGCTGTTGCCACAGGGCTAAACACTCTAAACTGGCCTGACAGCTCTGCCAGCCCACAAGGGCCAGGGACCGGCTCCACAGGCAGAGGCACACGGGTCCAACGCTGCACCCACTGCTCCACAAGAGCTGCCCAGTGGTGGAACTGGCCACTGGAATCCATATTTATGGATAGAGGGGGGGCTCCGGGCCAGAGATACCAACCTCCAGAAACAGAGGCCCTTGGTGACCAAGAAGTCGATGCGTGAAAGCCTCCATCTCTAGGAAACAGTATCCAGTGGGAGACCTTGCAGAGGGCAACCCTGACTGGGGCCGTTTCTTCCCCTTCCGACAGGAAGAAGAAGCTGAGGCTGAGCAGTGCCTGGACCCCAATGCAGAGTGTGCTTGGGATCAGGACTGCTCTTTTTGGGCTTACAGGAGGTCTGTCCTTCCTCCCAGGCATTGGACTGCCCATTATCAGAACCCTTCCCAGAAGGGGAAAGTGGACCAGACACAGCCCACTGCCACAGCAGTTTGCCTCTTCAAGACCCCTACCACCTACTTTGAGCGCTGATGCTCAGTAGGACTGAGAAGAAACTAATATAAGTTTGTGACAAAATACATTAAACTGACACAAAAATAGCAAACACTAGCTTTAAACACTAAAGCTGAGAGAACTGAATGTTTTTGTCATACAGATGTGAAGTTCTGACTCCCAGAGGATGAGCAACGGAACTCTGATGTGCACTTCATGGTGGGTGAAAAAAGGAACCGAGGCAGTTGGGTATGGTGCCAACATACCTAGGTGGCCGCATGCACTCACTCATGGAGCCGCACGTGTGCGCTGCTTGCCTTGGCACAATCCCTCTGAAAAGAAGTGGTGGCTCCCACTGGGTCCTAGTGCTCCCAGCTTAGGCCCACCAGTCTGAATCAACAGTGAAGATTGATTCCTGGAAGATTAGACCTTAAACAGGCCACCAAGGCACCATACCCCTTAGTGGCATGACCCGTAACGGTACCAGGTAGATCTTGCTCCACCTGCCTGTAGCAGAACAAGATACAGGAGGGAATCAATTTGGAGAGGCAGTGTCTGGAACCAGGCTTACTCCTGGTGACAGGGCCAAAGGAGACAAACAGCTGAGAGGACTAGACACACTCCTAGGTATGGTCCAGATAATATTGAAAAATTCTGTGGACATTCAAAAACTGCAACGGCACCTTACCCGGGAAGGGGAAGGGAGGGAAGAATACTGGCACATCAACAGACTAATTTAAAGGGGCACCGTCAGCTTTGCCCCTTCATTTTGTAACCAATGTGAAAAGTGTGCCTCCTGGCACACACCTAGCACACCTATACTGTAAAATCTCCCTATGCATGTAAAAATTAAGTTTCTGTATGTGAAACAGTAATTTTGCCCAAAATACACTATTATCCGGGACGGTCGGAATTCAGCCACGTCCAGGAAGCACATCCTGGTTAGGAACTTGGGTCAGCCCCGAGCGCAGTCATGAAGTACAAGTTTTCCTCATGACACCCGTTAAAAAATGTTATTATTGTCCCTGCTTCAACAAACAACTGCTACTGCTAACGTAAACATAAACCGAGCACTGTGAAGAGCACAATTTAAAATTTCCAAACGGAGCTAAAATCCCGGGCATGCGCACAAACGGCATGCTCCTGCACTGGATTTTTCTTTATACCTTTCCAGCGCATGCACGGGATTTTATCTCCGTTTGGAAATTTTAAATTGTGCTCTTATATATGAACTTTATAAAGCAAAATATATTTTTCATGATCAAAGAAGAACAGGCATAACAGATCCAAACTGTGGCTGCCAAATGGGAGCGGTGGATGACCTTAAACATGTAGTATTACACTGTCCACAATATGAAATAAAAAGGAGATGGTTGGCCTCAATATTGGCTACCCTTGGTCTCCCCTCTGACCAACTTATACTTTATCTGTTTAACAGTAATGTCCACAAATACTTGATAGATTACATAACCAAAATGGTGCAGGGGCTGCATCAAAAAACATATGATGATAGATTGACGGAGCTCAATATGTATACCCTAGAGCAAAGGAGGGAGAGAGGTGATACGATCAAAGCACTCAAACATCTTAAGGGCATTAAGAAGGTGAAAGAGTCTAACATGTTTCAATATAAGAAAAATAGCTGGACAAGAGGACACAGCATGAGATTAGAGGGAGGCCGATTAAGGGGTAATGTGAGGAAGTTCTTTTTCACAGAAAGGGTGGTAGATGCATGGAACGGCCTACCTCAGGAAGTGGTGGCTATGAATACAGTGCAGGGCTTCAAACAGGCAAGGGATAGGCATAAGAGAGCAATACAGATGAGTATGAATAGATAGACCATTGACAGAGCAAAGGACAATGGCACATTCATAAGGTAGAAAAAAAAATGGGCAGACTGGATGGGTCTTGAGGTCCTTATCTGCCGTCAACTTCTATGTTTCCATGCTTCTTAGATTCTTGAAGTCATTAAATTTGTAGATAGACTGGATGAGGATTCCCTACAAGTTACATGTCAAACATATGTGATAAAGGAATGTGATTTTATATTACACGTGCAATAATTTAAAAATTATGGATGTTTTATATAAAGTATGTGTAACATTTTATATCAATATATGTGAATGTAAAACTTTGTAATGACTTTTGTCGATCAAATAACATTTTACCTACCTACCTACATAGTCCTGAACCCTCTGCACAGGTCAAGTAAAGGAGCCCAAGGATGGGCGATAGCCTCCAAACCCTCTGCACAGGGCACGTGAAGGAGCCCAAGGATGGGAGATAGCCACAACCCCTTTGAACAGGGCATGTGAAGGAGCCCAAGGATGGGAGATGGCCCCAAACCCTCTGAACAGGGCACATGAAGGAGCCCAAGGATGGGAGATAGCCCCAACACCTCTGCACAGAGCACGTGAAGGAGCCAAAGGATGGGAGACGGCTCCAAACCCTCTGAACAGGACACGTGAAGGAGCCCAAGGATGCCACTTGGCACTACACAGTGAAACGCTTCCAATTCAGGGAGCAGGCTTGCCTGGTGAAGGCTTCCTAGTGGTGCACAGAATAGCCAAGACCTTGACTGATACTCCAAACTGAGAGACTTCTACATCCTCAGGAGTCAAGGCATGCAGCTGCAGGAACTGGAGGTCCGAAGCAGCAACACATCATTGTTCCGACACAGAAGGCCTGGATGCGGGCGGGCGACAGGGAAAATTAATCCTCTACTGCCAGCTCCCACAGTATTGGAGACAAGATCTGAATGGGCACAGGGCACCACCAGGATCATTCTGGCGAATTTCTGCCTTAGCTTGGTCAGGACCCTCCGAATCAGAGGCAGGCAAAGAAGGAAAAGCATAGAGGACTCTCCATTTCCAAAAGTGGGAAAACGCGTTTTCCAAAAATATTCCTCGCCCTGGAGTGAGCAAGCAAAAACATGGTAGTTCTGTTGTATGGGGATGCAAAAAGGTCCCACTGTGGCCTTCCCCACATGTTGAATAGCTGTTCGCTACAGCCCAACTCGGCTCCCACTTATGAGGCAGAACTACAGACCAGTGGGGGCTTTCTGGCAGGACATTCAGCGAGCCGGCAACATAGACAGCAATGAGTGAGACCTTCAGGGCTACTGCCCATTCCCACACCCTCACTGCTCTCAGCATAGAGGGTAGAAGTGTGTGCCTGGTTCCTTTGCCCTACCAGGGCAGTAATCTCTGCACTCAAGCCGCGCTCCTGCAGTCTTGACTCCAGCCACCCGCTCAGCCTGGAAGCCTATCCCCATGGTGAGACGTTGCAGTTCAGCAATGCACTGACCGCTCTCTCCCCCACACGCGTCTGCCGAATCCTAGGAGTGATTTGAACCACCCTGGTGGTCCAAACTTTCGGCTGCTGAAATCCAAGGCTCCTTTGCCCTACCAGGACAAGAATCTCTGCACTCAAGCCATGCTCCTGCAGTCTTGACTCCAGCCGCCTGCTTGGCCAGCCTGGAAGCCGACCCCCATGGGGAGACGTTGCAGTTCAGCAACACACTGACCGCTCCCCCCTCCCACAAGTGTCTGCCGAATCCTAGGAGTGATCTGAACCACTCTGGTGGTCCGAACGTTTGGCCACTGAAATCCAAGGTATGGACTTTGTGTCAGGAGCCCCGGAGCAAGCTGTGAGGGTAACAAAAGGCTTGAATTTGTGGCGCCTTTTCCCTGATTGGTTTCTGTCTAGGCCACACTAGGGAATGGCTGCAGCTTAAAGCAGCAGTACTACCAAATCAGGAAGTGATCTATCAAAATTCTGCTTTTTGGCTGTAAGCATGCAGCCAAAGTTCCAGTTTCCATACCTGTAAATATTTTTTTTTTTTTTTTTCAGTCATCTTTATTTTTTTAGATATTTGCAATTTATTTGAATTGTTGTTACGCTACAATAAATATGGTGGCTGACTAATTTTCAGCTGCACTTTTCCTTCAGGTCACATCATGTCTTTTGACTACAGCAGTGGGACTCTCTGCTGACCATTCCCGATGTCCCTGCAAGTCATACACATGTGCAGTTGGCAGCAGAGGTGGTTCCAGTGCAACATGCTTGGTGGCAGAAATGTAAAAAAAAAAAAACAGAGGATAACTGAGCAAATTACTCGTTGATAGTACAATGCCGGCTAGAAATAGTACCAGGTATATGATCAGCAGAGCACAGGGAATAAACTGTCAAAAAGGTGCCATTTTTTTTTCGTAGTACTGCCGCTTTAACATTTCCTTTTAGCTTAACCTGTTTTTCCTTTCTCCCCATTTAAACTTTTTTTCCTATCTACTACTGTGCTTTCCACTGTTTTATTTAGAGTAATTTGTGATTTTTAAAGCCATTTTACTGCCTTGCTACTATAGATAAGCTAGCCTGCTTCAGAGGAGATTTTTCAAATTAATTTGTAGCTTACAGTGCTTAGTCTGGTCTTAATTGTGCACATATTTTAAACTGCCTGTATGTTTCTCCTGCTTTGTATCCTGTTAAGCCCTACCCTGTTCTTTTGTTCTCCATTTAGCCCTCCCCTTGCTGTCTGTACTTAATCTTGTGCTCCCTTGTCCTACCAGGGCAGGGATCTCTGCACTCAAGCCACGCTCCTGCGGTCCTGACTCCAGCCACCCGCTCGCCCAGCCTGGAAGCCGAACCCTGTGGTGAGAAGTTGCGGTTCAGCAACATGCTAACTTCTCTCTCCCCCACAAGCGTCTGCTGAATCCTAGGAGTGATTCGAACCACCCTGGTCGTCCCAACATTTGGCCGCTGAAATCCAAGGTACGGACTTTGCGCCAGGAGCCCTGGAGCAAGCTGTTACCCCACCCTTGGTGGACTCTTTTTTTTTTTTTTTTTTTTTTTTTTATAGTTACACTTAGTCATGTGACTGTCTTTTCTCATCTGCTCCTTATATTGTCTGACCATTAGGGGGTTGTTGATCCTTGCTCTCTGTGATCGTATTTCTCTTATCCCTCTTCCTGTGTTTTCACCTTGTCCTCTCCTTTTACTACTTTCACTTCCAACTTTCTCCTCCCCGTATCATCTATCGTCTGCTTTGCAGAGCTCACCCTATAAATTCCTCTCCCATCTCACTCCTTTAAATATTACCTTCTCTTAAATCACACCCCTTCTGTGCCTTAGCACGGCTTTACTCTGTCTTTTTATGACGACTCCCAACCTCACAGTCCTACTGTCTGCCGCTCTTGTGCTTACTCTTCACTCCTGACTCTCTCTGGCTCCCTGCTCCCAATCTACTGCCCCCCTCTACTTCCTCCCTTTCACACTTTTCCTACTTTAACCTCCTTCTCACACCTCATATACATCCAGATCTAACACCCCTCCTACTTCCTAGGGTCTTTGTGTACCTTGCTGCATATGCCTATAAAAAAAGCTTAATATCCCATTTGCCATCCCGCTCTCCTCTTGCTCACCGTAAGCTGTGGTATCTTCAAGGATAAGAAAAATACAATCACAGAGAGCAAGGATCAATAACCCCTACATGGAACAGCCTTCCTGAGGAGGTTGTTGGGTCTAAAACAGTGGGGGAATTCAAACATGCATGGGACAGACACAAAGCAATTATAGTGGGGGGTTGCAGGAAGCAGGCTGTTGGTTAACTAGAATCTGCAGCTTATCCAGTAGGTAGGGAAATGGGCAGACTGGGTGGGCCAAGTGGTCCTTATCTGCCATCAAAGTCTATGTTTCTTCTCTTAGCTTTCATTCTGTCTGGTGACGTCAAACTCAACCTTAGACCAATAACGCATTACTCTTACTTGGTTCTATTCCTGAGCAATGTCAAAGGTCTCCATATTGCTCACCACAATATCAGAAGCCTTGTCCGTAACCTAGCCGAACTGGATGCCTGGGTTGGGCTCTATAAAACTGATATCCTTGGCATATCAGAAACATGTCTTAAACCAGCCATTCCAGACTCGCTCTGTTCCACCCCAACTATAACCTGCTACGATGCGATAGATCCTCCTCCAAGCAGGGGGTGGGGTGGGGTGGCCCTTTTCAATAAAGCTCATCTCAACCTCTCTGTTATCCCTACTCCTACTCCCTCCCTCCCTATGTGAATCCCTTCATGCTACCCTCACTTTAGGAGCAAAAAAACTTCACTGTTTACGCATACAACCCTCCCCACTGTGGCCCCTCAGGCCTCGAAGAGTTACTCGATCGAACCGCCCTGCTCACTGGTCATAATGAAGTTATCATACTTGGGGACTTCAATCTTAATTGGCTGGGTAAAACTCAGAACTCCCTTCCATCCTTGAGTCAAAGCCATAACTTACATCAACTGGTTACCGAACCCACTAGAGCTGCCTCCCAGGCTAACTCCAGCACTCTAAATCAACTGGATTTTAACAAATCAGACTGATCATATTCCTACTGCTGGCACTCTCACTGACTCCATCTCCAACCAGTCTCCCATATTCTGTATCTGGAGTCCCTCGTCAGTTCTCTCTTCCCCTCCTCGGTACATCACCTTCAGGAACTTCGCCAGTCTTGACCAGGGCAAGTTTCTTCTTGACATCTCTTTAATTGACTGGACTAGCCTTTATCTGACTCAGGATGCCCAGACTGCTCTTACTCTCTTCCTTACAGAATTTGGGGCCCTACAGGATATGCCGACCCCCTTAATTACTCATCATGTACGGAGTAAACACTCTAGGTGGCTGCATAAAGATCTACTTGCCTTACTCAGAGAAAGGGTCAAAAGCTGGAGGCGTTTCAAGTCCTCAGGACTTCCAGCTGATTACAATCTCTACAGGGCTCAGCGTAACAGTTGTAAAAAAACAAAAAAGAAATGCCAAAAGTTCCTACTGCAAAGATCTACTCATTGACTCTTCTGGGGACCCTAGGAAATTCCGGTCTCATGTAAAAGCCTTTCTTGGTGCTAAGCATACCAATACTTCTAATGACATGGTACTAAATAGGGTATATTGTAATGATCCTGCAACCATTGCAAGCTCTTTTAATCGTCATTTTGCTGATCAATCCAATTATACTTCTTCTTCCTCTGCAACACGACCTACAAATCATTGCTCTGCTCCTCGCACAAAGGTGGCTGCCCCTTCCTTTCATTTCAAAGCCATGTCTAGACTTGATGTTCTCAAACTACTAAACACAATCTCTGATCGTACCGTACCAGTATCGGCTTAGACTGCCTACAACCTAGGCTCCTAAAACTCGCTGCTCCCTTTACAGCCTCCCCTCTAGCCAGAATCTGTACCCAGTCCCTTTGCAATAGTAATGTACCTGACATCTGGAAAATTGCCCATGTTACCCAAGTCTTTAAAAAAGGTGATCCCAAAGATATTTCGAACTACCGGTCCATAGCTATTCTCTACATTCCAAGTAAAATCCTCGAGTTTCTCCTTAAATACAACCTCCTTTCTGATGGGTAACACTGCTTCCGTAAGGGGTACAGTACCTCTACTGCTCTACTTAAGTTTACTAGTGATACTCTCTCTGCCATGGATTCTGGCCTTCGGACTGGTGCAGTTTTTTATAAACCTGACAAAGGCTTTCGATCTTGCTGATCACCCTCTTCTCCTATCTACTCTCCAATCCATGGGTTTCTCTCTGTCCGTTGTTGCCTGGTTCAACAGCTACTTAGCAGATAGGGTTCAGGTTGTGTTTGGGGAGGGAGGGTAGGGTAGGTGTGGGCATTGTCATATGTGTCAAAGTTTTCGCAGTACATGACAGATGTCAGTTCATATGTACTTCTATTACCTAGCATTTTCCTGGCTTTAGTTTACTTATGTCAGTATATTGTTTGGTTGGTTGGATGGTTTATTCTTATAAAGCTCAATGAAGTATACTAAATTAAATGCCGGCCCGGTGGCGCTGACGGCTGAGGCGCTGGACGCTACACCTCGCGCCACGCCGGCGACACGTGTTCGGGAACGGACACGGGTTACCGGCGGGGCAGAGATGGATTGAGCGTCCGGAGGACTGCTCTCCATCTCCGGGGTGGGGGGAATCGGGCGGCTGGTGCTTGCCTGACCCCTAGCGGAGGCTGGGGATCGACAGCACGCAGCCGCAAGCCAAGGAGGCGGGGCGTGGCAGGCGGCTTGACTAGTGCGGCGCTGCGGGGCGTGCGCACTCAGTCACTGGCGTCATTGCGTACCATGGCGCCGGGGGAGGATAAACACGAAAATGGGTGCCCGGCAGCACAACGTCATTCCCGGCGCCATTCCTGGAGAGCGCCTCCCTGGCATGGATCCGTTGTGGTGGGTTGAGTCGCTCCCCACCACCCTGCCTGAAGGGTAAGTCATGGGGGTGCAGAAGGAGGGGTCTCATGTCCGAGGGATGGCGCGCCGGGGACACGGAGTGCGGGGGGGTTGTGAGCTGAGCGCCGAGAGAGAAAATAACACCTACAAAAAAAAAAAAAAAGGTTCAGGTCATAAAATTCAATTCTGCTCTGTCCAATCGCGACAACCATTAACACTGGAGTTCCCCAAGGTGCCACCCTTCGCTCCCTTCTTTTCTCATTGTTCATTAATAACATTACTAGGAACATTACTTCCTGCTCATCCCGCTTCTGCGCCGATGATCTTGTCTTGTACTCCAGCTCCAAAAATATCTCAGATGTTAACCTTCAACTCTCCTCTGACTTTTTGAACATCCAAACGTGGCTCCCTGGGCATAAGTTTGTTCTCAATGTTGGCAAAACCAAAGCTATGCTCTTTGGCTCTACCTCGAACCCTGGATCACACAAAGACAAACTCCAGGTATACTACTCTGATGGCTCCCTTATAGGTACCAAGACATCCTTCAAATACTTGGGCATTCTTCTTAAACAGTCCCTTGACTTTGACCTACATAGCCTAACCACCTGCCAAGTCCGTAAATGCCTAACTTAGGATTGCCTATAAAACCAGCTACATCCTAACTCCTCTTGCTAGAATGGCCACTGCCCGAAGCATCCTCCTTCCTGCTCTCTTCTACAGTGCTGCCACCTATGCTTCCATCCCAAAAACGACCCTTCACAAATAGGACACAACCTACAATATTTGTTGTTATGCCTCATCAGTCCCACGTCATAAGCATCACTGTCAGCTCTATGCTGATCTAAACTGTCTCGCCCCTTCTGCCATCAGACTCTTCTCCCGTAACTCCCTGGTGGACACTGTTATTATACCACAAACCCCTTCATCCCTCACCTTCATGTTGCTCCCACAGTCCTCCTCCTATGGCCTACACTCTGTTGACAAGCAACTACTATGCCTACTGAGAAGTAAAACCTCCAAGGGTACCTGTGCCTTCTCTCACTCTGCCCCAACACACTGGAACTCTCTTCCTCTAGCCAATGTCAGTCACCGACTCATGCCATCTTTAAAAATGAACTTCACAAGTTCCTATCCATCTCTGGTTCCTGCTCATGCTTTCACCCCCTTTAATGCACCTATGCCCAACTATGTTCCTTCTCCCTCTCTCTCGCAATTATGATGCACCCATCTCCACTCCACCCTTCTCCCATCAACCTCATTTGCCTGCCTCTGTTCCCCGCTGCCCATCCTTCCCTCTGATCTGCCTACATTTACGCTCCCTCCCTCCCACCCTAATCTTTCTGCACTTATCCTGCTTTTGTTTCTTTGTTGTGTTTTGATGTGTGAATCATTCTGTCCTCAGATACCCTGTTCCACCTGCCCCACGTCATTCCTATTGTCCTGATCTGCACTTACCCATTGTATCTGAACCTGTACAGTATTCTACTTTTTTCTCTCACTTACCTCAGCTGTTCACCAGTTATTACTACCTGCTTTTCTTGCATTCTTCAACCAGATCCACTCTGTATGTAATGCTTTGTTTGCTCCTGAGAAATGTTATTCTGTGGCTTTGTTTCTGAAATATACTGTTAATTATGTACCTGATTTATATAAATTCTGTTACTGCATTGTATCTGCCTACTTTGTAACCTCCCGGGTCATGCCTGAAAACGGTTTCTGCTATCTACTGTTAATTTGTACAGTATGTCTAATATCCTGTTACTATACTGTGTTTACCTACCTTGTAACCTCCCAGGTCGCGCGTGAAAATAGTCATTCTCATGGCTAGTGCGCCAGTCTGGTAAACAAAAACTAAATAAAAAATAAATATACACCACACTCCAATTGTCAGACTGTATCAGAAGAGACATCCCCTGAACCTAAGTGGACTGGGACCAGAGTCCATAAAGAACCCCCCACATTTCCAACATGTTTACATGAAGACCTTATTCCAGTGGAGACCAGAACCCCTTGGACTGCTGAGGTCCCAAGTGGATGCCCCAACCCAGGTGGAGGTGTCCAAGGTAAGAATCAGCTATGGCTGCGGTTGCAAAAAGGGAGAACAGTGTTTGCTGCCAATGTTCAAGTCGGCATATCGACGTAGCAGCCCCACCAAGCAAAAGCTTTCCACGAGGTTCCGACACCAGTGGCTCACTGTCCAAAGTATTATGGCTCTGTGCAGATACCTTTGTGAAATACAAAGAAAATTAACCTCAACTGAACCAAGCAATTTATCTGAGCGCACGATAATCGTTCCTTAATGAGCAACTTAGCACTTCCATAAGTATTTTCATTAACAATGTTTCACTGAACGCAAATATAGTGCCTTAATTACATCATAGTGCTTACCATGACAACAGACACCCAACAATTGTGAGGACAGTTGGGGACAATCAGTTCTTTTGAAAGACACCATAAAATAAGTTTTACATTATGTCCAAATTTAGTGGATTAATAACAGCAGAAAGTAAAAAAAAAAAAAAAAAGAGAAAACAGCAAAGTTAGAATATGGTCAACTTACCACAGGCCCATTTTGTCCACATTCAATTGCAGTATGGAGCTGATAGTGTCTTAAAACACAAAGTTTAATTTTGCTACTACCAAGTATTCCAGTCTCTCACTTCTTCTAAATTCTCTTTTCTTTATTCCTTCTGCTCCTTTCTCTCCTGGTCGAGCAGTTCAGCTGCCAGGTGTTCTACCTTGTACCACCTTATCCTTTCCCTCATTCCCTGTAAGGCATCACAACTTTACAGAGCCTTCCACACTGTTCTCCTGCAGCAAAACTACAATTTTTTTTGCAGTGATTTAATCTGCTCTGCACCAGTCTGAAAATATATTTTTGCACATATACTGTAAGTTGCTCTCTCCTGGCACCTTGTGAACGGTCTCGGTTTGCACATGTACTGTATCTATTTTTGCACACGTTAATTGTGCCAAAATGTTCAGATTGTTTTTGTGCTCCTGGTACACCTTCCCCAGTATAGATCTGGAAACGGGCAGTTTTCAGCTCAGCATATTTTACTATTATTGGTGAAAACAGTGAAATCAAAATAAATAAATAAATAAATAAATAAGGTGCACCTTTAGTCTCGGTTTCACGTTCTGGCAAGCATGTTCTCTCTTAATAAACTGTGTAAAGCCTAACGTAATTTGTGCTTTCTTAATATAACTAAAAAAACAAGCTTCTATGAACTGAGCACTGTAACAGTTTTAAGTGTAACGTAGTGTTATTAAATGACAGGACCAGAAGCCAAACTCTGATTGGCTAGCTTCCCTTCTAAGCACTTTGCAAACATTATATTAGCCTTAACAACTGCCACGTCATCTTTGTCACCTGTCAAGAAGTAGCAAAAACTGCTATTTCTAGATATTACCACAGGTGTTTGAAAGCACTCTGATTTACCTTGTGCCTCTCACTGCACCAAACAGGATATCAGAAAATAAAAATCCCACCTCATAAAAGCCAACTACCAAATTACAGCAATCCCATAGGACAAAAAAAGAAAAAAAATACTCCTTGTAAGGTTACTCCAAGCTATCAGCACCCCTGTGATACTTCAGCCCTGGCTGCATCAGCTAAAGCTGCTTTTACATTAGGCACTATTAAAATATTTATTTGAAATCAGAAATTTGGGGAAAAATGTATCCCTGCAAAAAAAAAATACTGGGGGTGGGGTGGCCATGTGCAAGCACACCCCACTTACGTCTTATCAGTGCATGCCTAGGTGTGATGGAATGTCACAACAGCATAGCACCCCCCCCCATGACTCATTATTTAAATTCAAAAGGTAACAAATATCTCAGCCATGTGGTGCTAACGGATCTCTAGGCATCTGGCCTGGAGGAAGGTTGAGGTGCAATGCTACCTTTGGAGAAGAACTGCTAGAAACACAAGGAAGAACAGGAAAAGGACAGGAACTTATCTTGTACATTTTCAACTTTTAAATAAAAAAAAAAAAAAAATTGATCTAGCATTCACAAAGCAGCACTGATGCCAGCAGCCAGGAGAAAGGAGGAGTCCCTCAGTCCAATAAGAGGTACGAACCACAACATATTTGTTGTTTTCTCTACATTCAGAAATGTACCCTAAGAGACAATGCCGAAGCCTGTCTTGTGCTGGTTTTACCCCCCAAGGACATGCAGATCTAAGAGGAATGAAGCAGGGTCCCATGAAAGGTTAGAAAAGCACAGGATGTCACACAGAAGAAAAGGAAAAGCACAGGATGTCACCAGGAAGGTTGTAGAAGCACAGGATGTCCCAAGGGTGAAAAGGAAAAACATAGGATGTCAGGAGGAAGAACACAAAAAGCACATATCATCAGGAAGAACAGCAAAAGCACAGAACGTAACAAGGATCAACATGAAAAGCGTAGGATGTCACTAGGAAGACTACCCGGAGCAGGAGATTAACATCATACTTTAACTGTCTGTTCAGTTCCTCAACGTAGTTTTTCTGGTCCAAAATTGCAGCAATCTGTTCATTTCTGAAACCAAACAAAATAGAACATACATCTGCTTAAATGTATTCTGTAGTACAGACAGTAAACATGATGAAAATGTAAACAGTCAATGCCACCTTTAATAAAACTTGTTTCACACCCTAAGATAACCCCTTGTTTGCCTTGATAGGGCACTTGGCTTAACCTTCAGCCAAGAACTCCCAAAACAGGGAGTTAAGAAATAAAGTATTTGTTGCATTTATAACCCCCCAAAACAGGTATTGAAGGGTTAAAGACACTTTAAACATGATGTAACTTTTACATACTACTTAAAATTGTTTGGGGAGACTACAACCTAAACTGAACTGCTAATTCTACAGAGACTTATTAGATGACGCGAGGTTAAAACAAGCAATAATGGAACCTACAAGAAAAAACATTAAAATGAAGAAACACAACTTGCTCTATTGGATTGTGGTACGTACCTCAGATAGAATTTTAAAAACAGGTTGTTTAACAGACTGAGTTAGTGACTATTCTACCACTTTGTGCAAATGATTTAATGGTGCTTTTCCTAAACCTCGTTTTATTGAAAAAACGTTCTTGACTGCTCTAGTCTTAATGTATCAGAATTTCTTGACGATTTATCTAACGTTGACTTGACCTATTTGGATGATACCTCTCATGTAAATTTTGCACTTGATTCCTTTTCTAGTGAATTTGTAAAATTTCATTAACATGCCCCACTAATTAAAAGACAATTTCAAGGGAACTGTTTTAAGTGGTTAACTGGGGAACTGTTCAAACAAATAAAAATAAGGGATAAGGCTTGGAACCAATTTAAATAAACAAACTTATAATTGGATTGGTTAAATTGTAGAACCCTTCGTAATTCATGTTAAAAATCTTTGAGGCAAAAATAAAAAAAAAAAAATTAGAGATGAACAGACTGCTAATCTTTCAGCTTCCCCAAAAACGTTTGGAATGGTATCAATAAATTACTTGGGTCAACCTCAAAAACTGCAATTTCAAAGATCGACGTTAATGACACAGAAGTGGACAACCAGAGAAATACCGCTGACCTCCTCAGTTCCCATTTTTGTAATGTTGAAAATGATCATCCACTAACTTGTTTAATTGATGCTCAAAATCTTCCAGATTTGTGTAGCTCAGTTTCTCATTTTCTAAACTGTTACCTTAAAAAAGGAACTAGTTTGCATCTTTATACATTACTGAGGAGTCTCAAAATAGATAAATCTGTAGATGCCAATGATCTTATTCCAAAATTTCTGAAATGAGCAGCTCCCAGTACTGTATAGCATTTTATTTATTTATTTTTTTAAATTATTTTCCCCTCCAGTCACCAGTCACCTAGGTATCTCTCCAGCTGGGGCACTCAGGTGTGTTGCCTCTACCCTTCGCCGTGCTCCTCACCTGGATGAGGAATCGGTGCTGGGTCCTCCCCCCTGCGGTCCAAACAGGGAGGCAGGACCACAGACAGTCATGCCGGGATCCGAGCCAGCATTGGACTTGTGGGCTCAGCCTACTCGCCTTGCCTTCACCTCCCAAGCGGGCGGGGTTTTCCTCCTTATTTTTTTCCCCCTCAGAGCTCAGTTGTGCAATGACGTCTAGGCACAGAGCGTCACCGCAGCTCGCCCCACTTGCGTGAGCGCCACTACATTGGCGCGACCCTCACTGCCGCCAGAGGCACCCTTTATGGCGTATCCCCCATAGCCCTCCCCGGGAAAAGAGAGCAGTCCTCCAGATGCTCGCTCTCTTCCTCCCCCCAATGGCCTGAGTCCGTCTCTGAACCCAGGTCACTGGTGTGGCGCGAGGTGTGGCGTCCAGTGTCTCAGCGCCACTGGGCCAGCTCCTGTATAGCATCTCTGTTCTTTTTTTCAAATTATTGTTTATCTCCCTTATGCCCTGCAGACTCCCGACCCTTCGGGAGCACGAAGGAGTCATCTTCCTGCCTCTCCTGCCCTACCCATATTCACCTCCCAGTCTCCATGTAGCTGTGGCTCCCCCCAAGTGGGGCCGAGGTGGGGTGGGCAAGTACCCCAATACTGTAAGTTTCATCAGACCGGAGGCAGTCAGGGGCACATAGGAGGTACGCTCCGGGCACTCCTTCCCGGCATCTGCAGGCATTTTTCCCCGTCATCTAGTGGAGGAGTGGCATGCACCGCTACACAAAGGCATTGCCAGCATCACCACTCCCCCTAACCCCATCAGTTCTGCGCTTGCTATGCCACCAGCTTCAACTAGAGGCCAGTCAAGCACCAAGCGCTGACCCCCCCCCTTCTGGGAGAGGAGAGCTGTCCTCTGGATGCTCAATCCTCTCCTGCCCCTGCATAGCAGCTGGCTGCCTTACCTCGTGCTACGCCAGCAACCCGTGTTCGTGAACAAGCATGGGCCACTGGGGTTGGCAGGGGTGGAGAAGGATTGGGTGTCCGAGGGACTGTTCTCCCTCTCCAGGAAGGGGGATTTCAGTGGTTGGTGCGCTTCTGACTCCTGGCGGTGGCTGGGGGGCAGAGCAACAATACTGCAAGAAGGAACTGAGTGGGGCAGGCGCCGGGAGGAGCACATGCGGATGTGTGCCGCCGCCTCCACTGGTGTCACTGCATGCCCCACTCTCACAGGAGAAACAGAAAAAAGGTCCCAGGTTGCGCCACATGAACAACCACCCTCCGCAGGCCCTGACTCGAATGGCGCTCCCCCGACAACTGGGATCCTATTCAAGGTGAGTAGAGTTGGGGGCTCCTCACCGCCCTGCCATGGTGGGGAAACTGTGGGGGATGTTATGGACAGCAACTTGATCTCGGGTGTGGGGCTGGGAGGATGGCTGAGAAGGCATGCTCACTGGTGGGGACCAGAGAGAAAAAGATGCACTAAAAAAAAAAAAAAAAAAAAAAATGAACATCTCTTCTGCGCCTAAGCAGGTTTCAGACCTCTGAAAAATGACCAGCATTGTTCCACTGCACAAAAAGGGTGATCCTTCAGTGGTTGATAACTACAGAACTATTTCGGTGTTATCAACTTTAGGAAAACTTCAAGAAAAAATAATTTCTGTACAACTGACTGAGTACTTGGTTTTAAAACTACACTATTTTGTGCAGTGAACAGCATGGGTTTAGGTGGGATAACGGATGGATATGGCCTTGGTCAGGTTCATGAACACGGTATTTGAGGTGCTGGATAACGGCCTCTTGACTGAAGCCATGTTTGTGGACCTGATGAATGTGTTTGATCTAGATGATCACAAATTACGGATTCAGAAATGATCAGATCTGGGTTTGCATGTCAGTTTACTAGCTTGGTTTGAGGACGATCTTTTTCAAGGAAAACATGTTAAGATTGGCAATACTTTCTCTAATGAGTTGAATGTTCCCTGTGGAGTTTCACGGGGTTCAATACTTGGACCTTTGTTATTTCATTTTTCATTAAAGATATTCCCAAAACTTGTATTTCATCAGATATTTTACTCTATGTGGACGATACTTATTTTTCCATCAAATTACATTTCTGCAATAAATAATGCGTTAAGTCAGGATTTTTTATAATTTGCAAAAGTGGTTAAATTCCAACAAACTGATCCTTAACACTAATGAAACACATGTTATGCTGATGGGATCTGTCCCTAAGCTCACAAAAGTGAAGAAGGAGTTCACTCTGAAGAAAGGGGGGTTATTAGCGGGGTACCGCAGGGTTCAGTACTGGGACAGGTCCTCTTTAATGTCTTTATAATTGACATTGCAGAGGGACTGGAAGGAAACATATGTCTCTTTGCAGACAACACAAAGATCTGCAACAGGCTCAATACACAAGATGGAGTGGAAAGGGCGCAAAGGGACTCGGCAAGGTTGGAGGAATGGTCAAATGTATGGCAGCTTAGATTTAATGCAAAGAAGTGCAAAGTAATGCACCTGGGAAACAAAAACCCAGGGGAAGTGTACACAATGGGGGGTGAGATACTAACAACAACAAAAATGGACAGGGACCTGGGGGTAGTCATATCAGATGACCTTAAGGTGGGCAAGCAATGTGAGAGGGCAGTAAGGAGGGCTGGGGTGATACTGGGATGCATAGGGAGAGGCATCAACAGTAGAAAACAGGAAGCTGTCATCCCTCTGTACAGACAGTTGGTCAGACCCCATCTGGAGTACTGCATGCAGTTCTGGAGACCCCATCTCCGCAAGGACATGGATAGAATGGAGGCTGTCAAGAGGAGGGTAACTAAAATGGTGCAGGGTCTGCACCAGAAGATATACGAAGAGAGATTAAAGGAGCTTACTATGCATACCCTTGAGGAGAGGAGGGAGAGGGGGGACATGACAAACTTTCAAGTACCTCAAGTGAATCAACAAAGTCAAAGAGGGTAGTATCTTTCAGAAAAAGAGATGTAGAAGAACAAGGGGGCATAATTTGAAGCTAGAGGGGGAACGGCTCAGAGGTAATGCAAGGAAGTATTTTTTCACGGAGAGGGTTGTGGATGCATGGAACAGCCTTCCTGAGGTGGTAGTGGAGTCAAAACAGTGGGGGAATTCAAGAATGCATGGGACAAACATAAGGCAATTCTAGTGGGGGGGTAGGAGGAAGTAGGCTGTTGGTTAACTAGGATCTGCAGCTTATCCATTAGGTAGGGAAATGGGCAGACTAGGTGAGCCAAGTGGTCCTTATCTGCCATCAAATTCTATGTTTCTATGTAAGGACTTTTTGCACAGAAACCATTCAAAGTACTACACTTAAGTCCACTGATTTATTTAAACATTTGGACCTGTATCTCAATTCTAATTTGTCATTTGAATCACATTTCTTTTTCTCTGCACCAGAAATTGGGTCAATTATACAAAATGCACAGGTTACTCACCTGTAACAGTAGTTCTAGGAGTGGTATATGTTGTTCATCCACACTATCTGGCAGGGTCCCTTCCCCTTTAAGAAGTGCCAGAAAGTTTTCAAGCTGGCTTCTCTCACCCATCCGGGTGGTATATCCCTCAGCTCCGCCCCATGAAACCATATCTTGCCCACTGGAAGCAGAGGTTATGGGCCTAAGCCAGGGGAGATCGTGTGGGTCCGTGTGGATGAACATATACCACTCCTAGAGCTACTGTTACAGGCGAGTAACCCGTGTTTCTAGGGAAGTAGATATGATGTTCTATCCACACTTTCTGGTAGACTCCTAGCAGTTCTCCAGGAGGAGGGAGACAGGCACACCCCCTACTTAGGGAACACAGATTGGAGAACTGAGGCCCTAAAAACAGCATCTCGGCATGACTCTAGGTCAATGTGATAATGGGAAATGAAGATGTGTGCCGACTTCCAGGTAGCAGCCCTGCAGATTTCCTGGATGGGGATGTTCCTAGAAGCATAGTAACATAGACTTTGATGGCAGATAAGAACTTCTTGGCCCACCTAGTCTGCCCATTTCCCTACATACTGGATAAGCTGCAGATCCTAGTTAACATACTAAAATGCCAGCAGAATAGGCCTAATGGTCTTTCGTGTCTGCTCGTTTGGTCAGCCCCCACCCTGGGTGCTGACCTTGCTGTCCCCCTCGCCTTCTCTGGCTTCTCCCTTCCCAGTTCCGGATATTCTTGCTGCATTGGATTTTGCTTCCTGAACCCTTCCCCTGTACCTGTTCCACCCCCTCTTGAACCCCTCCACTGTCTCTGCCTCCACCAGCCCCTAGGTAGTGCATTCCATGGCTCTACCACCCTCTCAGTGAAGTAGCACCTCCTCCTTTCTCCCTGAATCTTCCCCCTCCAGCTTCCACCCATGCCCTCTAGTGGCCCCTCCTCCTTCCTTCAAGCACCTCACTGTTCCTCCCTATTTACCCTCTTCATGTACCTGAAGACCTCTATCATGTCCCCCGGTCCCTTCTCTCTTCCAAAGTGTACATATTTAGCTCTTCGAGCCTCTCCTCATAGGTCCTGTCCCCCAAGCCCCAAATCATTTTGGTTGCCCTCCTCTGGACCCTCTCCAGGAGGTTAATGTCCCTCTTTAAGTGTGGCCTCCAAAACTGCACGCAGTACTCCAGGTGCAGCCTCACCAAGCAGTTATACAGAGGGAGTATCACTTTCCTTCTGGAGGTGATCCCCTAGCGATGCATCCCAGCATCCTGTTGGACTTGGCTGCTGCCTCCCACAAGTCTCAGAGTTGTTCATCTTGACATCCACCACCACCCCAGGTCCTCTCAGCCATTGAGACTTGTAGTATTCCCCAGGGTGTACACTTGGCCTGGGTTTCTGGCCCCAGGTGGAGTACCTTGCATTTCCTGCATTAAACCTCAGCTTCCACTTTCTAGACCATCTTTCCAGAGCCTCCAGGTCCCTGCAGGCCACCTCCCCTCCTCCCCATCCACCACCGCCCCAGTTTCGAGTCATCTGCAAAGAGACTCATCTCCTCCTGATTCCTGTCCTTATGTCAAATACGTAGGCTTTGAACAGAAGGGGCCCAAGGACTGATCCCTGTGGGACCCCACTAATGACCCTCCTTGGGGAAGAGACTATCCCACCAACTACGACCCTCTGGGTCCGGTCCTGGAGCCAATTTCCTATCCATCGGATCATCTGGTTTCCCACCCCCATTTCTCCTAGTTTATCCAACAGGCCCACGTGAGGAACAGAGTCAAATGCCTTGCTGAAGTCTAGAAAGAGGACATCCACTGGTCTACCCAGGTCCAAGGCACTTGTCACCCAGTCATAGAACTCCACCAGGTTTGTCTGACACGATTTCCCCGGGATGAATCCATGCTGTCTATCGTCCAGGCACCCTGACTTCATCTAGGTCCCCTAGCCTTTCCTTGACAATGCCTCCATCACCTTGCCCACCACTGATGTCAGGCTGACAGGCCTGTAGTTCCCTGCCACCTCCCTTGATCCCCCCTTGTGGATAGGCACTACATGCGCCACCTTCCAGTCTTGGGGCACCCACCCTGTCCTCAGAGAGATGGTGAAAAGCTCTGCCAGGGGTTTCGCCAGGACATCTGCAAGTTCCTTCAGCACTCTAGGATGTAATTTATCCGGCCCCGGTGCTTTCTCCGTCTTAAGGGAGCTGAGGGCTTCCCTCACTCTCTCTGCTGTGATTTCCACTTCCAGTACCTCTTCTCCCTGCTTAGCCCTCACCCCACCTGCCAGTGATGCCTCCCCCTCTCCCCAGACCTGCCGATTGGTAAGGGCCCCTCCTCATTTATCTCTGTCTCCTCCCATGTATGATGCAGCATCCCCACTTTCCCTGGTGAAAACTGAGGTGAAGTACTCATTTAGTACCTCAGCCTGCTCCTCTGGGTCTTGTGCCCATCTCTCCCTGATTTAATCCTGCTAATCTGCCCTTCACCCTTCGTCTTTCCCCAATGTATCTAAAGAACCCCTTTTTCCCTCTCCTAATTTCCCTGGCCAGGTTCTGCTCCTTCCTTGCCTTAGCCACCCTCACCACTCTAGTGGCCCTTCTAGCCATCAGCTCATACTCCCCTCGATCCCTTTCACTCCTTGAGCACTTGAATTGCTTATAGGCTGCTTTCTTTCCCCGCACCACCTCCTGGACCTCCCTGGTCCACCAACAGGGTTTTTGGGCATTACTGCATTTTCGTCTTACTCTTGCACAGGTGCTGGTAGCATCCTGCACCCCTCTCCTGATGATTTCCCACCTACTATCAGCGTCCATGTCTGACCCAATCCCATTCAAATGCTCCTTAAGGATCCTTCCCATTTCCTTAAAATCCACCCCGTGAAGTCGGTTACTTCCGCCTTTGTGCAGCCTTCTACCCCTCCTAGGTCCAGGCAGAACCAGACCGTGGCATGGTCACTCCCCGCCAATGGGTCCCTTACCTCCAGGCTCCCAATCTGGTCACTGTCTGCCAGGACCACATCCAGTACCCGTGCCTCCCTGGTCGGTTCCCTCACCTGCTGAGTTAGGAACGCGTCTTGAAAGACATCCAACAGCCTATTTCTTCCTACTCCCCACAAGAACTGCCTTATATCTGTCCCATGCATTCTTGAATTCTCCCACAGTTTTAGATCCCACAACCTCCTCAGGAAGGCTGTTCAATGCATCCATCACCCTCTCTGTGAAAACATACTTCCTCACATTACCCCTTAGCTGTCCCCCCATTATCTTCCAATTGTGTCCCCTTGTTCTTGCACATCTCTTTTTCTGAAAGATGCTACCCCTCTTGGACTTTGTTGATTCCACTGAGGTACTTAAATGTTTATATCATGTCCCCCCTCTCCCTCCTTTCCTCCAGGGTATACACATTAAGCTCCTTTAGTCTCTCCTCATATGGCTTCTCTTGAAGACCCTGCACCATTTTAGTTGCCCTCCTCTGGACTGCCTCCATCCTGTCTATGTCCTTGTAGAGATGGGCTCTCCAGAACTGGACGCAGTACTCCAGATGGGGTCTCAACAACTGTCTGTACAGAGGGATAACAACTTCCTGTTTTCTGCTGCTGATGCCTCTGCCTATACATCCCAGTATCCCCCCAGCCCTCCCTACTGTCTTCTCACATTGCTTGTCAACCTTAAGGTCATTTGATATGATTACCCCCAGGTCCCTTTCCATTTTTATTGTTGTTACTATCTACCCAAATGTGTATTCTTCCCCTGGGTTTTTGTTCCCAGGTGCATTATTTTTGCACTTCTTTGCATTGAATCCAAGCTGCCATACTTCTGACCATTCCTCCAACCTTGCCAAGTCCCTTCTCATCTTTTCCATGCCTCCTCGTGTATCAACCCTGTTGCAGATCTTTGTGTCATCTGCAAAGAGGCATACTTTTCTTTCCAGTCCCTCTGCAATGTCACTTATAAAGATTAAAAAGGACTGGACCCAGTACTGAACCCTGCGGTACCCCACTAGTAACTCCCCTTTCTTCAGAGTAGACTCCGTTTACTATTACCTTCTGTGTCCTGTCATCCAGCCAATGTTTTGCCCAGGCTACCACCCTGGGATCCACTCCCAGGCTGGCTAATTTGTTTATTAATCTTCTGTGTGGGACTGTGTCAAATGCCTTGCTAAAGTCTAGGTAGGCCATGTCCACAGCCCCTCCCTGGTCTTCTACTTCGGTCACCCAGTCAAAGAAATCGATTAGATTCATCTGACATGACCTTCCTACTGTGAACCCATGCTGCCTTGGGTCCTGTGCCCCACTGGCCTCTAGGTACTCAACAATTCTTTCCTTCAGAAGTGATGCTATCACTTTCTCTACCAAAGAGGTCAAACTGACAGGTCTGTAGTTTCCTGCCTCTGTCTTGCTTCCACTTTTGTGAAGGGGAATCACATCCACCCTCCTCCAGTCCTCAGGTACCACACCATCCTCCCATGATTTGTTAAAAAGGGTAGTCAGTGGTGTCACTAGTTCTCCCCTTAATTATTTTAGAATTCTGGGGTGAATCCCATCAATCCCCATTGTTTTGTCCACCTTCAGTTTTAGGAGTTCTTTCAGTACCCTTTCTTCTGTGAAAGGACTGGGATCGACCCCCTATCCAGAGTGCTTCTGTTAACTGGATTAGGTACCTCCCCCTCCTCCTCTTTTATGAATACTGAGCAGAAGTATTTGTTCAGTAACCCTGCTTTTTCACTGTCCATCTCTGCCCTCCCACTGTCCATTTTATTCAGCCTCACTATCCCTCCCTTTGTCATTCTACGCTCCCTAATGTACCTATAAAAGGTTTTAATCTCCTCCTTAACCGAGTTGGCTATCTTTTCCTCAGTTTGGGCCTTTGTTATTCTGACTGCCTTCCCTGCTTCCTTCTGCCTTAACTGGTACAGTTCTGTCCTGCTCCTTCTGTGTTTCCTCATATTTCCTAAATGCTATCTTTTTTCTCCCTAACTTCCCCGTCGCCTCTTTTGAAAACCATAGTGGCTTTTTCTTTCATTTTGATTTGTTTATTTGCTTCACACAAAGGCTTGTTGCCTCTGTAATGGCAGTTTTAATGTGTCCCCATTGTTGCGCCACCCCTCCTCCTTGCCTGTGTGCTAGTGCTTTTCTAAGGCACTCTCCCATCTTGTCAAAGTCAGCCCTCCTGAAGTCCAGTACCCTCACTTTTGTATGGCTTGACTCTGCAGCTGAGTTTATCATGAACCACACTGTTTGGTGGTCACTTGTTCCCAGATGGCTACCCACTTCTAGATCGGAGATCCTCTCACTGTCCCCAATTGAGAGTACAAAGTCTAAGACTGCTCCCTCCCGAGTGGGTTCCAACACTAGCTGTCTGAGATATGCCCCTTGTAGGGCTTCGAGAATGGCCCTGTTCTTGGATGTGGCTGCATCAAAAGTGCGCCAGTTAACATCTGGCATATTCAGGCAAGTAACCTGTGCTTTTAGGGAACGTGGATATGTTGTTCTAGCCACACTATCTGGCAGACTCGTAGCAGTTCTCAGGGAGGAGGGAGGCAAGGCGAGGCGGTATGATTGGTGGACTGAGCCCTTAGCCATCCTGGAGGCTCTCTACCCAGCAATCTATAGCAGAGATCAATGCAGGACATGATCCACCTGCCAATCATCTGCTTGGCTGCAGGTCTGCCAGGTGCAGTTTCAGTGTAGGTGACAAACAGCTGGTGAATCTCTCCCTGAACTCTAGCCATGCGCTCTTTGTAATAAGCGAGTGCTCACCTCAGGTCCAGAGTATGGAGGCTGTATTTGGCCTCCGAGGTGCGATTTGGGAAGAACACCGGAAGAGTCATCACCCGATTAAGATGAAACTCCGAAACAACCTCAGAGAGGAACTTCGGGCTCGGGTGCAGGACAACCTTGTCCCTGTGGAAGACCTGGTAAGGAGACTTCACTGAAAGCACCTGGAGCTCACTGATCCTTGTGGCTGACGTGATAGCCACCAAGAAGGCAGTCTTCTATGATAGATGAGACATCTCACATCTGTGCATCAGTTCGAATGGCTTTCCCATGAGCTGTGCCAAACCCAACAAGTCCCACGGTGGTGATGGTTCACGCACTGGAGGGCGAATGTGATCTAAGCCTTTGAAAAATCGCCAGACTACCTTCTCCTGCACCACCAACTGTTGACCAGCCCACAAGTGGTAAGCAGAGATGGCTGCCAAGTGCACCTTAAGACTCGCTGACCAAAGTCCCACTTTGGACAGGGGCCACAGGTAGTCCAAAATGCTGGCCATTGGACAGATTGAAGGGTCCAGCTCCTTGAACCGAAAACAAAAAAAACTGTGTCAGAGACAGGGGAGCAGTGTAGGTTGAGGGCAAGCAACCCTGTAGATTAGAAACCAAGAAATCTGCACAGCGGAATTAGTGAGGTAAAAAAATGGCAAACCCAACAGATGATGTGAAATAAATTTCTATTTATTTAAAGTAAACCTCACAATCATAAGGTAGAGGGTGTTACCATGACACACTGCCCCAGCGCTTCGCTCAGCAGAGGTTCCTCAGTGGGCGCCGCTGTGTGCATTATTACCCAACATTTCATTCAAACTAGTGTCATAACATTATACCCAGAAAACTTTGCAACAAATGACATCACAATAGTCCAAAATCTAAATAGTGTCAAATCACATTTTAAATGTAATAACATCACAATGGCACCCCATATATGACATTAAGTGAAGCCCATTGCCCTGATACCAAATGGAAAATCTTTTCCATTTGAAAGCATAGCATTTTCTGGTTGATTCCTCTCTAAATGCCTCCACCATGGTGAGGACAATTTCGCAGAGACTCAAAGCCTGGAACTCTAGCCACTTAGGAACAACGCTGTCAGGTGCAGGGACTGAAGGTCCGGATGGTGTACCTTCCCGTGACTGATGGAGAGCAAGTCTGGGCAGAGTGGTAGATGCCTTGGGAGCCTGTTGCTGAGGCTGAGGAGAGCAGGGTACCAAAACTGGCGTGATGTGTTCAGAGTCACCAGGATCACCCGTGCCTTGTCCCACCTGACCTTGAGCATCACCATGTGGATCAAGAGAAGTGGAGGGAAGGCACAGAAGAGGCCTGGGGTCCAAGGCCCTAAGAAGGCATCCCCTTGCAGCAAGCCCTGCTGAGGGGGGTGGGCACAGAACAGCCTCAGCTTTGCGTTCTCCCTGGAGGTGAACAGGCCCATTTGAGGGGTGCCCCACTGGGAGAACAGGCTGTGAACTACCTCCAGATGGAGAGACCACTCATGAGATGCCTCGCCTACCTGGCTGAGAGCATCCACCAGCCAACTGGAGGCTCCTGCCACATGGATGGCTAGGAGATCTGCCTCCAGGCTGTGCAAGAGGGTCCATAAGTGGAGAGCTCCCTTGCACAACAGCAAGGAGTGCATTCCGCCCTGTTTCTTGAGGCAGTACATGGTCGTGGTGTTGTCTGTCTGAACTTGGACCGCCTGACCCCGAATATGAGAAGCGAATGCAGTCAGCACCAGCCAACTACCCAGAGCTCCAGCAGGTTGATATGCCATCGGGAGTCCTCGGGGGTCCAGAGCTCGCTGACTCCGTATTCCCCAAGATGGGCACACCAGCTCATGAGAGAGGAGTCGGTCATCAGGATAACCATCTGCTCAGGCATACAAATGGGCTCCCTTCCTGCAGATGCTCTAGGATTAGCCACCACTGGAGGGCATCCCACATCTTCTGGGTCACAGTGATCAGTTGGTCGAAGTGACCTTTGCGCCAAGACCACTGGCTGGCCAGCTCCCATTGCAGACAGCACATATTCCAATGGACCCATCTGACCACGCTGGTGCAGACCGCCACGTAACCCAAAAGGCGCAGGAAGTCCCAGGCAGGATGCAATTGCCCAACCCAAAATGAGCGGGCAAAGGAGGAGAGAACCTCCGCCCTGTCTGCCAGGAGCCGAGCTCTGGCTCGACAAGAGTCAAGCTCTACCTCGATAAAGCTGATCACCTGCCAAGGTACAAGTTCCGACTTGGCCTCGTTGACCAGGGGGCCAAGGGAGGTGCAGGTCTGGAGGGCCAGCTCCCTGGACCACTCCACCTCCTGCCTGGAGGGACCTGCAATCAGCCAGTCATCCAGGTAGGGGTACACCTGGACCCCTTGGTGCCTCAGGTAAGTTGCCACCACTGCCATGCATTTGGTGAAGACCCTGGGGGCCTGGGAGAGGACGAATGGCATGGCCTGGAACTCGTAGAGGGTTCCCTTGGCTTGAAAGTGGAGGAACCTTCAGTGGGACGGATGGATCAGGATGTGAAAGAACGATCCTGAAGATCCAGGGAGCAAAACCACATGTTCTGCTCTAAAGATGGTATGATCTGAGACAGAGTTACCATCATGAAGGTTCATGACCTGAGGAACTTGTGCAGATCTAGAATGGGGTGCCAGCACCCACCCCCCGTCCATTTTGGCACCAGAAAGTACCTGGAGAATAACCCTGGGTGTTCCAGAAGATTCACTACTCTGATCACGACCTCCTTGTGGAGGAGCTGGGCTATGTCATCTCAAAAAGCCGACCGAGTGTCCAAGGATACCAAGTCCTCCTGTGGGGAGCGGGCTCAGCTAGGAGGGTACTGCTCGAATTCCAGAGGCAAATCCTGATCAACCACTTCTAGAACCCACCTGTCCGTGGTGACAGCGGACCAGGGGGAAAGGAAGTGGTGGAGCCGGTCCCCCGCAGAAGGACCCAGGGGAGGCGTGATGGGTACGAGGGTGGCAAACTGTCATCGAGGCACAGGTCAGGAAGCATAGGAAAACCAGGAGCAGTTGTAGAATTCACCAAAAATATTTATTTACACTAGCAGTAACAAAAAAAATTAAACGTGTTTAGTTTAGTTTATTGTTCTAGGAATTATTACCTTTGGGCCAATGGCTCTTTTACAAAGGTTCCACGTCATCAATGTACAAACAAACAAGACATGTTACATAGAATGGTCAGCAAATTATAAAGGTTTCAATAAGCCAGTATAATACAGTACATCACAGGAAAAAAAACAAGACATTGGAGGAATGGTCACTGTGGGAAGGGTAGGAGGAGATATGGAGAGGAGAGGAGAGAAGACAGAGTAGTTAGAGGTACTCAGATGCCTTTGTCAAGAAAGAAGCAGAGGAGAAGGATAAAAAACAGTAAACTTGTGCAGTATAACTATTTACAAAGGCCAAACAAACAAAGTCCATTTGAATTTTTCTTCAATCTCTGTGTCCATTCTTCTCTCAGCAAGCAGCTGCAGATCAGCTCTTTTAGAAGTCCTTCCAACCCCCATTCTTAACAAGCATCCTGTTTCTTGTATGTTTCAGGCAGGTGCTGGCAGAACATAGTGTTCCTGAGCTGAGGCCCCTTTTTCACAGCTCTTCTGCAAAAGGCTTAAAACTTGTACTCAGGTAACCTCTTGAGTTTCTAATAGCTTTTTGCAATAATCTCCAACTGTAATTCTATACATTTCAACAGTAACGCTATATACTTTCTAAACAAAGGGAACCCAATATCAGTGACATTTCCACATAATGATTTGCATATATTTTTATATCAGCAGATATGCAAGGAAGAAAAAAAAAAAAAAAACAGTCAGCAAGGGAAAACTGGGAGACAGTGAGAAGCAAAGAACTGCAAGACTGTCGGGGTGATCAATTCTGAGGTCTCTCAGGACAATTTGGTTGCACAACCAAACAGAAAAGAGACAGAAAAGAACAGAACAAATCCCTGCATTCAAACTCTCTATAACAACTGGGACAGGGTCCTATTTCACCATCACACATGCCCCATCCCATCAATGAGCAAGCTTGGAGGAGGAGGAGGGCCTAGCTTAGGCACCACCGGGCCCCTTCCCTCTGGGCCTACAAACCACAGAGGCCAATGACTTGGGCCGGGGTCACCAGGACTGAGCCTGCTGGCCAATTTGATGTTGGGCTGGTTTTACCACAGGAATGGAGGACTGAAAGGGCTTTTGCTTCTGTTGCCGGAGCCCTTGGGATCCTTCTGTGCAGAAATTAGAGTCCAAGGTGCACTGGACTTCTTGATCTGCTGGAGGTTACCCTCCACACTAGGCCCAAACAGGTCGGGGTCCAAGAAGGGAACATTCCCCAGCTTGTGCCAAGTGTCTGCCGTGAAGGTTAAGATCCACAGCCAAGCCCTATGGCACATGGCTACTGCAGTCGCCACTAAGCAGGCACAGGAATCTCCCAGATCCAGAGCCATTTGCAGCTGCTGCTTGGCCACAGCCCCACCCTGATCTCAGACCTGTTTGACCACGGTCTGGAGGTCCGCAGGCAAGTGAGGAATTATCTCATCTAAAGAACCCAAGAGGGCATGGGAGAAGTGTGCCACCAAGACGGCCGAGCTCACCTGACGGAGGCCGAGTGAGGAGGCAGCAAAGACTTTTTTAGCCGCATGGTCCAATTTCTTGGACTCCTTGTCCGGCAGCTTATCGACATCCTTGATATTGCCTGAGGTCCAAAACACAGAGTCTGCCACCAGTCCCTCGGCCAAGGGATGTTCTGTGAAATCTAAGAGGGTACCAGTGGGCAACACATACTTGTGGGCCATCTGGGAAGAGGGCACAGGGCAGGACGCGGGGCACTGCCAAAGCTCCAGGGCTGAGCCAACAATAGCCTCAGCCACTGGAAAAGCCTCCATCAAAGAGTCCCCTTCGTCCAGAATCTCTACAAGGGGATAGTGAGCCCACTTCTGAATGGACTCAATTTTCATCCCCATGGACTTGGAGATGAGGTGGTGAATGCCCAGGAAGGAGTGGCCCCTACTCCATCGATAGACCCCCATGGACTCCTCATTGACCGGACAGGTGTGCAGTGAGGAATCTCCAGCCTTGGAGGTGTCCTCATAAAGTGGTCAACCGCCCGGGTTCCCTTCAACCCTCCGTGGGTGGTCAGGTGTGACGGTAACCAACAGCCAATGGGGAAGCCCCATTGCTGGCCGTGACTCCTTGGTCAGAGCGCCAGTCAACGGCTGCTTGGGCAGCGGCTCCACCACAGTTGTGGCATGTGATGTAGCAGAGACCATACATTCAGCAGAAAGCACTGCTATACAATCAGTTCATGACAGTAGAAATGGCTATATTTTAAAATCTATACAGAATTCAGCTTAATTGACAACCCTCATCATAAAGGTCTTTCTGTCCTGATGAAATTTGCTCCTGGTCATTTTTTTTGCGGCTTGAAACTTGTAAAGTTTCCAAGATATTTAATTTGTTTGGCATGTGTGTGCAGAATCTTGGGTCTCTGCTACATCACTGTCACATGAGACAGTATGCATTGTGAGAACAAGGAATGCAATTAAGTTATCTCAGATGGAGATCCCCAGGGGTCATAAAACTACCGCAAAGCTAGCAGACTAATTTAGGAAAAACTTCTACTAGCAGACAGACAGAAGACCACACTAGGACTTCACACAAAGCAAAAACGCTCTGCACAGCATATGTTTTTGCAAATTTTGGGTGGACTACTCCTTTAAGGCAGGCAAGACAGTCCTTGAGTATCGTTACGCAAAAAGCCCAACATATATTGCATGCCTGGGTATCATGCTCGTGGCCCAGACAGTAAATGCATGTGGCATAGGGTTTGGTATGTGACATCTGCTTGCACGGGCACTGGCAAAATCCGGGAGCAGACTGGTCGTCCATCGCAGTCAGATAGCTCAAAGACAAAAACGAAACAACTGTAAAGTTTTTTGAAGCAATCCAAAAGGATCAGAAATCGTTATGGCCTAGAACGCGGAAATGCGAAGGAGGGAACATTCTTCTTTCAGCAGAAAGGAAGATCTGGCGTCATGGGGCAGAGCCGTGGGATGTACCACCTAAGTGGGTGGGAGGAGCCAGTTTGAAGACTTTCCAGCACTTCTTGAAGGGGAAAGAACCATGCCAGATAGTGTCGATAGAACAACGTATCCATGTCCCTAGAAAAATATTGAACATTGGAAGCTAGAAAGCAAATTACTACTCATCTTTTGCCAATCATGGATTATGACTCTTCAGTCACTGATGGCGCAACTAAAACTATTCTTGATAAAAAGAAGTCTCTTAATTGCAAAATCTGCTACTGCCAATGGAAACAGAGTTCACTACTGCATCAATCTGAAAACTCTTGATTGGCTTTCCCAAGACCTATGGGCAATCGCAATTCTTGTAAAAATTATGTTCAAGATTCAACATAAAAAGATGGTGCTATGCTTGGTAGATTTATTAAATTACTGCCTACAATTCCAGTTCTCATTTATCTGAAAATGATTTCTTACTCCTCATACGTAGACAAAAAATGGGCCAGTCTGCATTAAGTTATCGGGCATTCTCACTGTGGAACAGTCTACCCGTTTCTCTTTGCACAGTCACCTCAATTAGCTTGTCCCATAACCCACTGCATGAACATTTATATGGCTGAAATGTTTGTTCTTGCTTTTAACATATTTGTTAATAGTATACTATATTTTCTAACCCTGAATTGTCTTTGATATTATTTGTGTCTATGTGCAAGGAATCTCTGAACGTACTGTACCAATGGTACAGCAGGTTGTACCTGAAAAAGGTGCATTTGCACCAGTGTAATTTACCTGGTTAACTAATAAACTAAACTAAACACACTTCCAATGTGCATTAGGTAAGATGACTTATTAGGTACTGTGCGTTATCTTATTGGGTACCATGCAATAGGAAAGTTAACTTACTGGGATCCCATACATTACGTAGATTAACTTATGGGATCCTGTACATTAGGTACTATAAGTTAATTTAATCGAGTCCTGTGCATCAGGTAGGTTAACTTATTGGGTCCTCAGCATTAGGTACTGAAAGTTAACTTATCAGGCCCTTTGCATTAGGTAGGTTAACGTATTGGGTCCTGTGCATTACGTTAGTCAACTTATCGGGTCCCGTACATTAGTTAGATTAACTTATCGGGTCCCGTGCAATAGGAAAGTTAACTAATTGGGACCTGTGCATTAGGTAGGTTAGCGTATCAGGTCCTATGCATTATACATAGGTAGGTTAACTTGTAGGGTCCTGTGCATTACGTACTGTAAGATGACTTATCAAGTCCTGTGCCTTGGGTACGTTAACATTTCTGGTCCCATGCATTAGGCAGGTTAACAGTAGGACCAAATATTTTCCGTTTTTAATGGAAAACTTCTGTAAAAAACAGAATTCGTCATTTCAAGACAAGCACTTGGGGAGTCTTTTTTTTTTGTAAATGTCTTTATTGCATTTTTCAGGGATACAACTAGACATACAATAACAACACAAAACAATGCTGCTTACACAAAAGATATGAGGCTGTACCGACCTACGGAACAGAAGCTTTCCATAGTTCACAAATGCACCGGAGTAGTAAGATTCTTACAAAGTTTCAGTGTCAGATCAGGAGTCAATTTTTTTGTTATAAAAAACACTATTTGCACCATGTTATCATGCAAACAATACCCTGCACCACTCATTCTGAGCTAAATCTGTGTACAAAACATGTTGATTTGCCCTCAGTTGGGGAGGAATATAGGTTACTCACCTGTAATTGTAGTTCTAGCAGTGGAATTCAGTTCACATCCACACAAAGGCAGTTTTGCTGGAGACAATCGAGTCTTCAAGCTAGACTCCTCCCACCACCTGGGTGTATATTCTCTGGCTCCATCCTGTGATGTCAGATCTTTGCACGCTGCTCGAAGAGATTAGGGTGCGACTTTTCAAGGGAGGTCAGGCGGGTGATGTGGATGTGAACTGAATACCACTACTAGAACTACAGTTACAGATGAGTAGCCTATATATTTCTAGGAATGTGGATGCAGTTTATTATCCACACATAGGCACACTCCTAGTTGTCCTCTGGGAGGAGGGGGCAAGGCGTACACCCCTAGCTGGCAAACAGAGACTGAAAGACTAAGGCCCCAAAAGCAGCATCCTGACAACTCATTATGCCAATGCTGTAATGGGAGAAGATAATGCGCTTTACTCCAGGTTGCAGCCCTGCATCTCTCTGCAGTGGGGATGTCTCTGGAAGCTGCCACTGAGGTAGGGGTATATCTGGTGGAATGAACCCTAAGCCCACTGGGCAACTCCCTATCAGTCAACCTATAGCAGTGGTCGATGTAGGATGTGTTCCACCTGGCAATCATCCTATCAACTGCTGGTCTGCCAGGCATGGCTTCAGTGTAGGTGACAAACAGCTGGTGAGTCTCTCCACGAAGTCCCCCCATGTGCTCCTTATATTAGGATAGCACCCTCCGCAGGCCCAAATGTATGGAAACTGGGATCAGCATCTGAATTTTGCATTGGAGCAGAGGACCACCTTGTCTTACAGAAGACCAAATAGGAAGACCCTACCAAGAGTGGCTGGAGTCAACTAACATTTCTGGCTGATGTTCTGACCACTAGAAGGTGGTATTTCATGGCAAATGTGACATTCCACACGTGCGTAGGCTCAAATGGCTTGCCCATGAGCACTGCCAAAAGTAGGTTCCACAGAGGTAGTGGTTTGTGCACTGGAGGAGACAGGTGATTCAGGCCTTTGAAAAAGTGCCCGACCACTTTTTCCTGCGCAAGGTATGCACAGACAGCTGCCAGATGCACTGTTGGGGTCATGGCTGACAGTCCAGATTGTGAAAGGGACCACAGGTAGTCAAGAATGGTTATGACTGGGCAGGCAAGGAGGATCAAGCTCCTTCTCATGACACCGATTGAGAACCTCTTCCACTTAAACGCATAGCATCTGCAAGTCGACTCCTTTTCTTGATGTCACCGCCACATGGAGAACATCTTCTGAGAGCCCCCAAGGCCTGGAACTCTAGCTGCTCAGGAACCAGGCTGAGAGGTGTAGGGACTGAAGATCTGGGTGCAGGACTATCCTGTGTTGTTTGGTCAGCAGGTTGGGACAAAAATCGACAACCTCCACAGTGGTGGTCTGCTGAGAAGGAGGAGAATATTAGAACTGCCTAGGCTGTTCTGTTGCTATCAGAATCATCTGTGCCTTGTCCTTCCAGGTCTAGATCTCTGCCTTGTGAGCCAAGGGGAAGACAGGAAAGGCATGCAGAAGGCCCAAGGACCAGGGCCGCAATAGGCATCCCTCTTCAGTGTCCCAGACATAAGGGTGCAGGCGCAGAAAAGCCTCAGTTTTCCGTTTTCTCACGAGGCAAACGGACCCATCAGAAAGGTGCCCCATTGGAAGAAGAGGTGATCTACCACCTCCTGATTCAGGGACCACTCATGCAATGTCACTCCTAGCTGGCTGACAGCATCAGCTAGATGGTTGTGCTCTCTTGCGCCATGAATTTCCAGAAGATCCACTTGCAGACTGCACACGAGAGTCCAAGTATTGACAGCCCCCTGACACAAGGAAAAGGAGTACGTCCCACCCTGCCTGTTCAGGTAGAACATGGTGGTTGTGTTCTCCATATGAACCTGAATGACCTGACCCCTAATAAACAGTGAATGCCATCACAGTCAGATGAACAGCGCAGAGCTCCAGCAGGTTAATTTGGTATCAGGACTCCCAGGGTGACCAGAACCTGTGGGTCATGTGGTCTCCCAGGTGAGTTGCCCACAAAAGAAGCATCTGTTGTGAGCTTGACATTCGGGATGATGGGGTTCCTTCCTCCAGATGTTGTGGGCATAGCCAGTACTGGATGATATCCCACATCGTGTGGGTCACTAAGACTGGCTGGTCCAAGCGACCTAGGCATTGGGACCACTGCTGTCCCAGTTCCCACTGCAGAAGTCACATTTTCCAGAGTGCCCACCAGGCCACACTGGTGGAAACCTCCATAAGCCCAAGCAGCTGCAGGAAGTCCCAGTTCCTACTGCAGAAGTCACATTTTCCAGAGTTCCACCAGGCCACACTGGTGGAAACCTCCATAAGCCCCAGCAGCTGCAGGAAGTCCCAGGTTGGGTGCAAGCCCCCAACTAGAAATGATCAGGCAGAAGAGGTAAGATTCAATGCCCAGTCTGCCAGAAGGTGGGCCTTGGCCTGCAGGAAGTCAAGTTCTACCTTAATGAACTTGATCACCTGCGACAAGACCAGCTCAGATATAGCCAGGTTGAACAGAAGGTCAAAGTGTCAACATGTCTGGAGGACCAGATCCCTGGACTGTTCCAGAGCTTCCTTGGATGGCCTGGCTAGCAGTCGGTCATCAAGATAGGGATATACTGACTTCCAGTTTTGCCTTCCTGCATGGCAGTCTAGTCTCGTTAGATCTCCTACAGGTCTAACTATAATCTGGCAACATCCAACCTTTAATCCTGGTCACCAGCAGTAAAAAAAAGCACATCTCGAGGATCTAATGGCCAATACTCACTGCAGACTGAAAGAATTTGAGGCCGGAGCAGGAGAAAAAGAGCCTTTATATGATCAGACAGCTAAGGGCAACATGGATCACGAGGCCTATAGCCGACTCGCATCACCAGCCCACAACTCTACTGCTTAATCCAGCTTGGATGAAGAAAAAGATGTTAGTCACCTCCAGACAGTTATGCCGAGAATTAACTTGAAAGAGGACCAAGGGAAGCAACAAAAGCAAATCAGAGATCTCGAGCACCACGTTACAGAGATCTCGGACATGGTGGATCTCTACAATGGTGCTATATTACAACTCCATGACCAGGAGATCTGGTTGCAGCAGAAATCAGAGGACCTACGATCAATATTAGAATACCTGGCATTCCTCGGAGTCAGGAGAAATAAAGTTTATGACTAGCTTCATCAAAGAAATTCTAAATTTGGATCAGGAGTATGCACTAAACATTATCCGTGCACATCACTCCTTGGGACCTCGTCGACAGACCCCAAGGCACACACCAGATTGGTTATCATTGCCTTCCTGAATTGCAGGGTAAAGACAAAAATTTTGCAAAAGGCCTGGCAGAGAAAGGAAATTCTGTTCGGGGACACCCGCCTTTATTTCAAGCATGACTACGCACCAATCACAATGGACCACAGAAAGAAGCTCTTACCAGTCCTGAAGCTGCTCTGGGAGAAGGGGGTCAGAGATCATACTGACTACCCGGGCACTTTGTGGATCACCACTGACCCCGGGGTACATTTATTTCAGACCATCTCAGAGGCTAAGAAATTCCTACAGCAATGGAGCATTATAGTACTCGATCTCCTGGCTCCTGAAGTGATCAAAAACTGGACCACCGCCACTGGTACACGGTGAGGGGCACAAGGGAGGGTGTGCAGCAAGGTAAGAAATCCAACCAGCCCCAGCCACTGCCCCTAGATCTCTTAACCAGTACATCGCCCGCTTCAGATGAACAACAGGAGCCCCTACCACAACGGAGGTTACCTGGCAAGCGGAAGAACAAAGCAAAGGTAGCCAACAGTAAGAGTAATTCTTCCTCAGCCCCATCTGTATCAGCTTTATGAGCAGTCCACCAACAAGTGGTTATCCACTGCCATCCGAGAACCCCGCCGCAAAAATAACTGTATTGCCAGTGACTTGGATATATTCTCTGCTCCCTAACCGGACTTACATTGAGTCAGTTCATTTAAAACAAAATCAACATCTGAACACAATCCCTTAGTGACTGGAGTGCGCACTTCCGGTCAGCTAGTGGGTGCGAGCAGCAGAGACTTTTGCTGGACTGCATTTGGCACTCACTCGCTTTGTCTGGGACACTAATTTCACACCAGAAAGGAGACAGTTTTCCTGGTGCTGGGTTTGCAAGTATATAAAATTTCAAAGATCTGGAGTTTTGCCACAATGAGATATATTACTTAGGGAGCCAAGATCATCTTGTTTCAGGGTGGGGGTGATTATGATGGACACTGAATGGCTGGTGCTTGATCTTGGGGGTGTGTGGCCTCAGGGAGGCCTATTTTGTGTATGTT
Organism: Neoceratodus forsteri; assembly: GCA_016271365.2. NCBI lineage: Eukaryota > Metazoa > Chordata > Ceratodontiformes > Ceratodontidae > Neoceratodus > Neoceratodus forsteri. Next base: position 1,100,178,497 of record CM028135.1, on the reverse strand, counting down.
ACGAGTCCAGTAAAAGGCACAGGGGTAATGGGAACACATGGGCCCCTTTGTCCATACTCAGACCATAAAAAGATCTGATGGTCAGTCTTTATTTTATGAGAGATGCCTGCTGATTGGAATTCAGGTTGGTTGGGGGGGGGGGGCTTTTGGCTGTTCTAGTTTAGAATTGTACACTGCTCAAGATATGGAGGGAAGGGTTTCCAATGTGTTGGGGAAGGGAGGGGGTCTAAAAAGAATTGCTACACCCCATAACACACTTTCAACATGACAGAACTGTCAATAATAACCTATAATGTCAAAGGCCTTAATGCCCAGTGAAGAGGGCCAGGGTCCTTCGGGAAGTGGGAGAGCTGGGAGTCTCACTGGCTTATTTGCAGGAGATCCACCTCTTGGAGAGTGAGCACCAGTAACTAAGGAGGTCTTGAGGTGGGGGAAGTATATGCAGCCCATTGGCCGGAGCACCCATGCAGAAGGGGGGTTGCTATCTTCATTAGGAGGGATGTGCCCCTTAGGATCACCAGTGTGGACACTGATCAGCGTAGCTGGAATGTCTGATTACAGGCGATGCTTTGAAACCATGTGCATCCTGCCTAACATTTATGCTCCTAATGTGGAAAAGGAAAGTCAGACCTTCCTAAAGAGGGTGATCCTGCACACTATTCAGGACCCAGATGCTCTATATATAATTGGGGGCGATTTTAACATGATGATGTCCCCACATCGGGATGGGAGGGGTGCTCTCTCTCCGACAGGAGGTAGCAAGTCTGCCAGTTTCCTTAGCGACTGATGAGTAAGGTGGGCCCAGTGGATGTCTGGAAGTACTCCCACCCAACACAGAATGATTACACATTTTATTCCCTTAGACACAGCAGTTTTTCCAGAACAGACATGATTTTCCACCCTGAGGAGAAGGGAAACATGGTGAAAGATTGTCATATACTACATATGACATATTTAGATCATTCCCCGGTACTCTTACATCTGGTGACCTCACCCTCCCCATGCAACTCTATTTGATGATTAAATGTTGGTGTCTTCCATGACCAAGAATTCAAGCAGGATGTAAAGGATCAGATAGCAGAGTACTGGAGGCATGCCTCACCAGTGGAAGTCTCTCCCTCCTCTAACTGGGATGCCCTAAAGGCATTTCTTAGGGGGTCTATCATCTGCTTTAGTGCCAACAATCTGTCAAACCCTGTGTTACCCCTACTCATGCTGAATAACCCTCAGTGCCACTTTCCCTCAGGAATCTGTCTAGTCCTCTATTATCTCCTACTCATGCTGTGTAACCTTCACTGCCATCCTCCTTCAGGAATATGTCTAGTCCTGTTTTACCCCAACTCATGCTGTGTAACCCTCAATGCCATTCTCCCTCGAGAACCAAACCTGTGTAGTCCTGTGTAACTCCTACTCATGCTATATAATTCTCAATGCCATTCACACTCAGGAATCTGTCTACTCACGTGTTAGCCCTACTCAAGCTGTGCAACCCTCAATGCCATTCTTCCTCAGGAATCTGTCTAGTCCTGTGTTACCCTTTCTCATGCTGTGTAACCTTCAATGCCATTCTCCCTCAGGAATCTGTCTAATTCTGCGTTAGCCCTACTCATAATGTAAAACCCTCAATGTCATTCTCCCCAAGGGAATGCGTCTATTCCTGCGTTACCCCTACTCATGATCTGTAACCCTCAATGCCATTCATCCTCAGAAATCTGTCTAGTCCTGTGTTACCCCTACTCATGCTGTGTAACCCTCAATGCGATTCTTCCTCAGGAATCTGTCTAGTCCTCTGTTACCCCTACTCATGTTAAATAATCCCTTAATGCCATTCTCCCTCAGGTATCCGTCTACTCCTGTATTACCCCTGCTCATGCTATGTAACCCTCAATGCCATTCTCCCTCAGGAGCCCGTCTAGTCCCCGTTACACCCCTACTCATGCTATATAACCCTCAATGTTATTCTCCCTCAGGAACCTGTCTAGTCCTGTGTTACCTCTACTCATGTTGTGTAATCATTTATGCCATTCTCCTTCAGGTATCCGTCTAGTCCTATGTTACCCCTACTCATGCTATGTAACCCCTTAATGCCATCCTCCCTCAGGTATCTGTCTAGTCCTGTGCTGCCCCTACTCACGCTGTGTAACCCTCAATGCCATTCTTCCTCAGCAATCGGTCTAGTCCTGTGTTATCCCTACTTGTGCTGTGAAACCCTCAATGCCATTCTCCCTCAGGAATCTGTCTACTCCTGTGTTTCCCCTAAATCATGCTGTACAACCCTCTATGCCATTCTCCCTCAGGAATCTATCTAGTCCTGTGTTACCCCTACTCGTGCTGTATAACCCTCAATGCCATTCTGTCTCAGGAATCTGTCTAGTCCTGTGTTACCCCTACTCATTCTGTGTAACCCTCAATGTCATTCTCCCTCAAGAATATGTCTAGGCCTGTCTTACGACTACTCTTGCTGTGAATCCCTCAATGCCATTCTGCCTAAGGAGTCTGTCTAGTCCTGTGTTACCCCTATGCATGCTGTGTAACCCTCAATGCCATTCTTGCTGAGGAATTGGTCCAGTCCGTTGTTACCTCTGCTCATGCTGAGTAACTCAACGCCATTCTCCCTCAGGAATCTTTCTATCCCTGTGTTACCCCTAATCATGCTGTATAACCCCTCAATGCCATTCTTCCTCAGGATCCTGTCTAGTCCTGTGTTACCCCTATTCATGCTGTGTAACCCTCAATGTTATTCTCTCTCTCAGGATCCTGTCTAGTCCTGTGTTACCCCTATTCATGCTGTGCAATATAATCCTGCGTCACCCCTACTCATGCTGTGTAAGGCTCATTGCCATTCTCTCTCAGGAATCTGTCTAGTCCTGTGTTACCCCTACTCATACTTGTGACAGGGTAGAATGGGACCCTGTCCCATTTATTATGGAGAAAGTGTTTAAATGCAAGGATCTGTCCTGTCTTTTCCTGGTTGCACAACCCAATTCTCCTGTGAGATCTCGTACTTGATCACCCCGAACAGTCTCGCAATTCTTTGTCTCACATGGTCTCTCAGTTTCCCCTTTGCTGTCTGTCTTTTCTTCACTTGCATATCTACTGATACAAAAATATATGCAAATCAATATGTGGAAATGCAACTGATGTTGGGATCTCTTGTTTAGAAAATATATAGTGTTACTGTTGAAATGTATTTATTTATAATTTGAGATTACTGCAAAAAGCTGTTGTAAACTAGAGATTACTTTAGTGCACATCTTTGAGCCTTTGCAAGGCTTGGGGCTGCAGTACACTATGTTCCTGCTGCCTAATACAAGAACAGAACACTCTGCAAGAAACAGGATGCTTGAATTAAGAAGAGAGTTGAAATTAAAGAAATAAGCTGCAACTGCTGAGAGAGGAAAAAGGGACACAGAGACTAGAGGAAAACTGTTTTTTCTCCTCTGTACATAGTTATAAACAAGTTTTTATGTTACTGCCACTGCAAATAAATACTTCTGGTGAATTCTACAACTGCTCCTGGTTTTATCTATGCTTCCTGACCTGTGCCTCGACGACAATAGTGTATAACCCCTCTCGGTCTTTCTCCCTCAGGAGCCTGTCTAATCCTGCGTTACCCCTACTCATGATGTTTAACCCTCAAAGCCATTCTCCTTCAGAAATCTGTCTACCGTCAGGCATCTGTCTAGTCTCGTGTTACCCCTACTCATGCTGTGTAACCCCTCAATGCCATTCTCCTTCAGGAATCTGTCTAGTCCTGTGTTACCACTACTCATGATGTGTAAGCCTTAATGTCATTCTCCCTCAAGAATCTACCTAGTCTTGTGTTGCCCCTACTCATGCTGTGTAACCCCTCGATGCCATTCTCCTTCAGGAACCTGTCTAGTCCTGTCTTACAGCACAAAACACAAATATGCAACACCTGAACACAGAGCTGTAAAGAACTGCTCACTCTGTAGTCCCCAGTGGTTACTTCCCAGTGGGAAGGGGAAGGAGTGTGTGTGTGTGTAACTGGATATATGTGAGTGCTGGTAATGACTTCATGACAGTGTAGCCTGCAATAGCACAGAATTAGGTTCTGCTAGTTCACCGTTCGCACTGAGATGGGCAAAGAGAACAGAAGATTTTAGACTTCTGCGTGAGAAACGAGTCCTACACAACATGAATTCTGAACATAAAAAGAAACAACCTCAGGGTGCTGCCTACCCTGTTTTATGGCTGCGTAAGCGGAGCCTGCTTCAATTTTGCAACAGCTCAGAAAAATGAGCTACTGGATAAGGCCCTGGAACGCTTCCATTTTAGACTTTCGGAATGATCATTCCGAAAATATAAAACAGCCAGTACCAGTCCGCCACGGCCGCACTATTTCGTCGGTGCTCCAGCACTTCCACATTCAGCAACATACTGTGCATGCACACGTGTCGTGAGTGCGCAGTTTCGCCGGTGACACCATCTTGGGAATGGCATATGCCATTCAATAGAACTCTGCATGAGAGGCAGAGGTATCTCACTAGGGATAATGCAGAGTGTGTCTTTCGGGTTAGCCATGAAGGCTCATTTAACGGTAATTTTTGGTTTTGGGGGGAGGTGGATGTCCCGGCAAAGATGCAACTACTTGAATGTTATATTTACTTATTCCTTACTATGTTTTATCTTGTTTTGCACCATTATAATAAGTTTTTCAAGGAGCATGTTGTTCTAGGGCTTTTGGACTTCGGTACTAGAGAATGCTCCCTTTTTTTGTTGTTAACATTCTCTTGGGATCTTTATCATATTCACTGTTTTGAAATTTCTGAGAATTTTCAATAAAACATTTACATATAAAAAAAATAACTACTCATGAGCAACTACTACTGCACATGCGTAGTTCTGTCAGCGACACCATCTTGCATATGGCATTCACACGCATTCAGCGGCACTTGTTCACCATCGGTAGTGGTGCTCATACAAGCATGTTGCAGCCGTATCAGCTCTGGCTAGAGTTTGTTTCACTACGGGTGGCAGCCTTTACTTAGTAGCTACCTTAAAACTGCCTCGCCAAACATTTCCCAGATCGAATGAATGTCTTAATAACCTGGCAACATCGTAGACGGCACCCAGAACAAAAATAAACTGCTTAGCTAGCTATCTAGCTGTGTCAAGAGCTCTTTACCACCTCAAATAAAATGCAATCTGCTCCAATCCTCGTGCACGCGCTGCCTGCAGCAGCATCCCCCAGTGCAACATTCTTCCCAGAAATAAAAAGTGCAGCGAAGGCGAACCACCTACTGCTACATTCCTCATCAGCGCAGCATTTATATTCTGTGAATATCCTGCCGCTGCTGTTGTCACTGTAGTTATCAATCAACCTTCCCCTACCAGACGAAACTACAGCAAGGCAGATCAGACAGTCAGGCAAATCCGACAACCCTGACGCACATCACTCGCACAAACGGGAACCTTGACTAAAATGCAGAAAAGAGTACGTATGACCACAATAGGAGCTTACAAGCTATGCAAGTTGGTGCCTAAATATGCAGTTGCATAAAATATAAACACAATTTAGAGATCTTTTACAACTGAACTCATCTGAGTGACCCCCTAGTAGGAGTACTGAACATGCCTTGACAAGTGCTGGACCAAACAAATTCCATTTATCACTGTGCTGTTGGTTTTTAAAACACAGCTCTGATTGGCTGGCCCAGTGGCGCAGATGACTGAGGTGCTTTAGTGCCCCACCTCTCACCACGCCGTCGATCCGGGTTCGGGAACGAGCGCAGGTTGCTGGGGTTGGCCGGAGAGGGAGAGGATTCAGTTCCCACAGGGCTGTTCTCCTCTCTCAGGGAGGGGAACTGCATGCTCCGCCAAATGACTGCCACCAGGCAGAGGCCTAGGTGCAAGGCGGGTCGAGGAGGGCAGTAGCAGAGAGGTGCTGTGGGACTCTGCAGCGTGCACGTGCTTCCATAAGCGCACGTTGACGTGCGTGTCCCACCATGGGGAATGGCGCAAAAATGGTGGAAAAGTAACAGCGCGGTGTTCATGAAGCCTGCCCACCAGCTCTCACCTGCCATATTACCGGAGCCTGGACCAGAACTGGATTGTGCTTGGGGTACTCTGAACTCAGGTAAGATCCGGAGAGATGCTGGACAGTGTGGGATCGGCAGGGCAGAGCTGAATGAAGCCCAGCCTATCCTGGCCACAGAGTGAAAAACTCAATATGGAGAAGAAAAACAGGAAAACAAAACACAGCTCTGATGATTCACGACCATACTTTAGCATATCTGTGTATGGCATGTTGGTTAAATTGTTTGGGATGAAAAATATAGCAGATTTAAACACATTCTGGGAGCAGAAAACAAGCCACAACTCCCCTGTCAGAACAGTGAAGTAAGTACACTCTGCATTGTGACAATATTTACAAACAGTCTGCTCGACTTCCGGTGACGTCATGCCCGCTGAAGCAGCCTGAACTTTTAGCACCGTCTCCACCAAGGCTTAAAAACAGCTGAATTTAACCTAATTTGGGGCTAATCGATACTCAGCCATTGCAAAGATACCCCGACAAAAACCCAATGCTCTAAAATCACTATCAGATTCAGCTGATCACGACAGATTGTGCTTAGATAGAGACAGCTCACAGATCTCGGGCCGGAGCGATTCCTCAAAGGCCGACCACGCTGGAGCCCCAATATAGCCAGACAGATGGATGTTGTCCTCCAAGTATTACGGGATTTCAGGAAAGAGACCCGCTCCACCTTTACCGCTTTACGCACAGACCTGGGCAAAATGGAAAAACAGCTGGACGGCGTCGAGAAGCATGCCACGAGCATACATACCCACATAGACTGCACAGAACACACCATTATCCAGTTGCACCAGGCACTGCAGGGCTTCCAAGACAGAGCCGATGACGCAGAGGCACGGAGCCGGAGGAATAACCCGAGGGTCTCTGGCTTCCTGGAGGGATCAGAAGGCAATAATCCAATTCAACTTTTACAACTTTTCTTTAAATCTAAGCTGGACCTACCGGAGAGCTGCTCACTCAAGATGGACCAGGTCCATCGTACTCTGGGCCCCCAGACAACCAACCACCCACATGCTATACTGATCAGGTTCCTGAGATTTCAGGAGAAGGAAATGGTCCTGCACAAGTCCTGGCAGCAGGGAGAGCTAACTTACCAAGGGCATCGAATATATATGGACAATGATTATCCAACCGCTATAGCGGCAAAACACAGAGCCTACACCCCCATCCTTAGGAAGCTAAAGGAGGCAAAGATTAAGTTCAGAACCCCCTACCCTACGAAGCTCGTCGTTCAGCTTGCCAAAGGCCCAAAAACAATTGAAAGTGTGGAAGAAGCCACTCAGGAACTCTCTAAATTCGACATCGTAGTCACCCTAGGCCAGAGACCAACCAGCTCCTCCCTGGCCACCAAACTGGCACAGAAAGCCTGGAACAGAATCCCACAGAGAGAGCAATGTCATAGGGAGGGCGCCACAGCACTCTGGCAGATAGTGGAGGGACTGAGGAAGCAAGCTAAGGCCATGCCTGAGACTGCACCATCTAGCCAGGCAGTGAAGTGAAAGGAGTCATGGACTTACTAATTATCTCTTTTTCCCCTACAGGTAAGCCATCTCAGTTCCCCCCTCTAGGCTTAAATCTCCTTTGCGACTCCTGGGTTACCTGCCCCCCGGGTCCACACTTGTACTGTAGTGATAGACAAGAGGGGTCCCTTTTCCTCCTACGTGAGGGGACTAGGGGCCTTCTGTTTCCTCAAAAGGTTTAGTCTGGGTTAGTTCAGAGTGGCATAGGCCGCACGATCACCCAGCACTTCTATCTTTTTTGATACAGTGGTTTAGGTGTGTGACCCTTGCAGTGGTGGGGAAGACAAGGGTTGAGGGATGGTGACCAGGCGGGTTGCGTGGGAAGGGGAGAGCGAGCATGATAACTCTTCTGGCCTTCTCGTGGCCGTGGAAAAAAATGAGACTATGAGCCAGGTCAGACGCACCTTTTACCAGCAGTATCTGCTCCACATGTTGCTCCCATCTTCGTTCCTGATACGTCCTATTTATAGGCATTGGCTGGTTGCGGCCCCACCTGCTGGGGGACTATGGAGAGAAATTTACCCTCTGGAGTGAGGCGACAGCGTGTGGGATCGGGCTGTGGTGCCCCCAACCACGCCCAGGTTGCCTTTGAGGATGCTGGGTGGGGAGAGATGGGCTCCTTCTCTCTCACCCTGCGCCTCTGGATGGGGATCAGTTTCTCCCCCCCGTTAAGCCCACATAATGCTGTCCCAGGAGGGGGCGAGGGTTGGGCGTGCTCTGCTTTCCGGTTCAGCTTCCTCTTCTGTCCTGCTGGTTGGGCTGGGCCGAGCATAAGGGAATTAGCAGATTAACAAAATATAAATTGATTGGTCTGGCAAGTGATGTTACCCTTGCAGTCAATAAGTGATGCTGAAACTTTAGGTTCATAGTTCATACCAGCAGCCCTAGTGGAGTCAGGGCATGACTACCCCCCAGACGTTTTACGTCTGGTCAACCCTTTTGGCAGACTGAGCCAAACGTGGCACACTCTGAGGACTGGTTGCTGTTTAGCTACCAACTCCAATGAAGCCCTTCGTAGTTGAGCAGTGCCAGCCCAGTTGGCAGGATACTGCTTTAAGATGTTTTCCCACTTAATGTTAAAATCCTATTGTTTGATGTTTGAGGATTTTTTTCCTCACTTACACCCCATAGGCAGTCACCTCTTCGTTCGGCAGGCATGAGATTTGGTGGAGGTTTTGAATTAGGGTCTAGACACAAGACCCAGCAGCACTCCAAATGTTATCAGAGTTTTTAAATGGTTAACGCACCACTTCAGATTTTTTCTTTGAATGTGACTGGACTGGGCAGCCCTGTTAAAAGATCGAAAATGATCTAATTGTTTAAGAAAAGTCAGGCAGAGATTATATATGTACAGGAAACGCATATGACTGTTAATGAACATAGAAAGCTCACCAGAGGGGGATTCACCCTGGTGTTTTCCTCCTCCTTTGCTGGTTGAAAGGGTGGGGTCACCATATTGGATTCTGGTCACACCCCCTTTCAGGCCACTAAAGAATGGGCAGATCCAGAGGGTCACTTGGTTGTAGTCCAAGGGTTGCTACAAGATAAAGAGGTGACCCTGGCTAATGCCTACTTTCCCCCAGGGTCAAATACACCGACAATTCGATCCCTCTTAAGTAAAGCTGTACAACTGACTAAGGGTACCCTCATACTGGCGAGCGATTTTAATATCTCCCCCAGTCCTAATTTGGATTCCACTGGAGTGGCTAAGGGTAGGCAACCTGCCTTGCATAAATTCTTTAAGCGATTTATCCAGGAGGTGGTCTGGCTAGATGTGTGGCATACCCTCCACCCCAGGGGAAAGAAGATACTCACTTTATTTAGCTGTTCATGGCATGGACACCAGGATAGATCATTGCTACACACAAAAGGAATGTCTGGGTGTCCTTAAAGAGGCCACTATGGGTGATATCGCCCATTCTGACCATGCCCCTGTGACTACTATTTGGGAGCTGGGGATGGAGAGACGAAATAACTGTTGGAGATTTAATCCCATTCTTCTTAAAAGTGCACCCTTCCGAGAATTCCTGGATGATAAAATAAAGGAGATTCTGGACGACAACTCTGATCCAGAGACTGCCTCATCTATTAGGTGGGATACCCTAAAGGTGGTCCTTCGAGGCCACCTAAAACAACACACATCAGCCTTGGTGAAACAATGCAGGGAAAGACAATCCCATCTGGAGCAAACCCTCAACTTCCTCCAAATTGCACACCAACAGGGTGACCTGTCGTTCACAGCCCAACTTAAACAAACTAAACAGGAGCTGGACACACTGTGTGTGCAACGCACAGAGATTGCTCTCGCCTTTCTGAAATAGAGATATGGAGAGATTGGCCCTCGGGCCTCTTGCCTCCTAGCTTTCCACTTGCGCAAGCAACGGCGGCTATCAACCATAGCCGCCATTAGAGACCCTAACACTGGCACCTTACATACTAGATTGGGGCACATCACCCAGGCCTTCTGTGAATATTACAAGACCCTATATACTCCTGATCACCCCTCGGAACCTACCGCCATTAACGCCTTTCTCTCCCAAGGCTCAATAGGGATCCACAGACTAATCTGATTTTCCCTGTGCCGGCCCGGTGGCGCAGAGGGTTGAGGTGCTGGACGCCACACCTCACGTCACACCGGCGAACCGGGTTCAGGAACGGACCTGGGCGGCCGGAGTCAGCAGGGGGGGAAAGAGATTGAGCGTCCGAAGGACTGCTCTCTCTTCCCCAGGGAGGGCTGGGGTGGCGAACGCTCAACGAGCGATCTCTGGCGGAGGCTGGGGGTAGCTGAACAAGTGTCACGGTGTATGCCGGGGATGGAGCCATGGAATGCGTTGCCTTGGCAGCCGGGCTCCATAGGGGAGAAAAAAGGCAAACCCCCACCACTGATAGGCGAAGGGGCCTCCCCTCGCAGTCCACACTCCTGGAGTTGGGCTCAGTCCTCTCCACTTCCTCCCCCGCTCCAGCCCGGTGGCTAAACACTAATAGATAGAGCGCCCTGGGTGGGGGTGACCCTTCCCTGGAGGGCAGACCCGGGGATGCCCGGCACTGGAGAGGAGTGGAGGGGTCACCGAGCAACGCAAGGAGGTAGAGATTGCAACAGGGAGGTTGCTGGAGAGAGTTCAGTAGTGGTGGGTACAAAAATAGAGTTTGGAAAAAAAAAAAAAAAAATTCTGATCTCCCCTATATCCCTATATATTATGGGCAGACTGGGTGGGCCATAGGCCCTTATCTGCCGACACTGTCTATGTATCTATGTATCCCAAACGGAATTGATGGCCGCCATCTCCCAGTCCAAAACTATGAAGGTCCCTGGTCCAGACGGTTATGGTACAGAACTTTATAAGTGTACAGTGCTGCGGTTTAGTCCACTTCTCCTGCAGGTTTATAATGATGTCTTGCAGGGAGTCAGAGATCCCCCTCCTAGTTGGTCATATGCTGTAGTCTCCCTCATTCCCAAACCAGATAAGGATCCCCTACTATGTCATTCATACCGCCCAATCTCGGTCCTAAATGTAGACTATCAACTCCTTATGTCTATCCTGGACAACGTCCTTCCCTCCATAATTAACTTGGACCAGACAGGCTTTGTAAGCTCTAGATCTACAATGGATAATACAAGGAGGGCTCTCCACCTGGTCCAGGAGATGCAATCCCACAAGGCCCCTTCTTTCCTTCTCAGTTTAGATGCTGAAAAGGCATTTGACAAGGTCTCACTGCCCTTTCTATTTACAACTATGTTTAAAATGGGATTCCCTGCTCCCCTTATTTCCATGATCAAAGTACTTTATTCCTCTCCCCAAGCCTGTGTCAAGGTAACTGGTCATTACTCAACCTATTTCCCCCTATTTAGGGGAACTCAACAGGGCTGCCCTTTGTCCCCTGGTCTATCTGCCATTTTTATTGAACCACTGGCCCAGGCTATTAGACGTTCCCCTCAGATAAGCAGGATCCAGAATGGGGGTGGCGTGGGCGGGGGGATGGAACATCGCATAGCTTTGTACGCTGACGATGTCTTGCTTTTTCTTGCTAGTCCCTCTCAATCTGCCCCAAATGTTTTTAAAATTCTGGAAGACTTCGGTAGATGCTCAGGAAATAAACTTAATACTTCCAAAATGGAAGCCCTAACATTTTGTTTCATCCCTCCTCCAGCATTTAAGCAACTCTTCTCATTTCGAAGGGGACCTGGAAAAACTGAAGTACTTGGGCATTTATCTCTCACATCATGCAGGGAGAGCAGTGAGAAATAACTATGACCCGTTTTATGCCCAACTCCAGGCAGATTTGGCTAGTTGGCATGTCCTCCCGCTGAGTCTCCTTCACAGAGTGGAGGCCATTCGGATGATAACTCTACCCCAGGCTCTTTATCTCTTTCAAAATGTACCAATACATATTCCAGCTAAAACGTTTCAATTATGGAATAAGGCCATCCTTGGATTCATATGGGCTGGGAAGCGTCGTAGAATAACATCTTCTGTTCTCTTCCTCCCTGGAGGGCTGGGGGTCTGGCTCTCCCCAACCTTAAACTGTATAATTGGGCTTCATATCTTTCTTTTATCCTCATTCAATTTATGAGCGCCAGTCCCATCCTTTGGCGGGAAATTGAGGAGGGTCTCTTACTATTTAACTGTTTAGTTAAGGCAACCTTGCACCGTTCCCCTCCCTTCCCGGATCTGCTGGATCTGGGTCCATGGATTGTACACCAGAATAAAACCTGGAACATGATCCACGGGCACTTTTCTCTCTCCCCATACCTCCTATTTCTATGCCCTATAGCCCACCTGGAGGATTTCCTCCCAGCCCATATGGACCACACATTCAGCTCCTGGGACTGCTTTCAGCTCTCAACCCTCTCACAATTTTTAAATTGGAAGGATTTTGACTCCTTCCAAGAGCCAACTCAAACCTATGGTCTCGGACAACTAGACTTCTATAGGTACCTGCAACTGAGACATTTCTATTACTCTCTTCCAGCAGGGTTACGAAACCCTGAGGAGTTCCCTCCCCTAATATCCTTATTTCAGAAGTCCATCACCTCCACCGAGATGCCCCACATTGTCTCAGAACTGTACCAGGCCCTTGGAGATACTATGGGCACAACTACCGAGGGGATCTGTGAAAAATGGAACATAGAATTAGGCCTGGAGATCACCTCACAACAGTGGGACAAGGGCTGTCTTTTGTCCTAATAACTTGCCTACTCCCACTGCTGGAGAGTGTTCTTGTGGCAAATAATGTCCCAGTACCGTAGGAAGGGTGGGGCAGGTGGTGCTCCTGCCCCGGGCACATGCCTCCAAGGGGCGCACCTGGCTTAGTTTTCAAGTCAAGCTCTCATGCCTGATTCAGTGGCCCAGCTGTGCTGTAGCTTTAAATTTTAAGTTGTTTTAATTTTTTCCCCTGTAATTACCAATTACTGTTAGGAGGGGTGCCGGCGCATCCGCGGAAGGACCAGCAAGTGGGGGTCACATGGTCACGCCATCTGCACAGACAAAAAATCATGAGGTGGTGGTAACTGTCTGTGGGCAGGCCAGTGCCGCCCATACAGTATAAAAGGTATGGGTGGAGATGTGGTTGTGAAAGGCGAGGTTTAGTTGGAGAGAGACGAATTGAATAGAGAGAGCGAGTCTAGTAGAAAAATGGAAGAAAACGCAAAAGTGATAGAATATACACACAGAGTAGAGAGGACGGAGGATAGAGTGAGGAGTCTAGGAGAGAATGAGACTTGAGTAAGCACAAGCTAAAGCATTCTTCCGTTCATTCCTGAATCCAGACTGACTGTTATCTATAGTCTCTGACTGCCTGACTGGAGTGGACTACTACGACTACTGTGCCGATTGCTGAATGATAACTGACTGACTCAGACTAGTGAACATTTCCATGATCCACATGGGGGCAACTGAAAATCATTGGGCGGGCCTGGCTGGCAGGTTTAAATTAAATCTGTGGTGAATTTATGATCCATTCTGGTCTCTGTGTACTTACTGTGTGATGATATGACTCTCTCTGGCATCCCCTCACCCATCCATCCTTTGGCTTGCACCGAGACTGTCGGGCCGGGACCTCCACCAGTCTTCTCCACCGTGGCTCTGAGTCAGTTCTGTCTCCACAAGTTCATGCATGCTTCTCCAGCTCCACAATCCCACCCAGCCTCAGCTGTAAGAGAGAGGACTGTCTAGATCTTGTATCTGATGGACTGGAACTTGGCCTGCAGTGCTGGCAGGTCCGCCTGACTCAGCTGGCTCTGTTGCGTTTTCTCTGCTGGTGACAGTGACTAGGTCACTGCTCCCGCTCCAGGGCCAGGCTGCCAAACCACACTGCTTCCTAATAGTTCAGGCGGGCGGCCGATGCCCAGCGGCAACAGGCCGTCCCACTCACTCATCATATTCCTAACTGAACTTTTCACTACATTCTATTTTACTGATCAGTAAAATAAAATGCACTAGTGAAGCTGAGAAACTGATGACAAATACATCATTTGCCATCAGACATTATTTTATTTTTTATGAAATAGCTAACCAGTCAGCCAGATGGTTAATTTGTGTGCAGTGTGCAGCCACAGAAAATCCAGTTTGACTAGTGGTCTTTGATGATCATTCATGCAACCCTGCGGCTTCAGCTAAAATAAAAATCCCATTACCTAATTGATCCTTATCCAAGACTTTGCACAGAGTAACAGAATGTCAAAATCTTGAGGCAGGCGCAGTTGGCAGTGAATTTATGTGTACAGAGGCAAAGGGCCTGGCCTGGCACTGCCTGCTGAACTAATGGGACAATACAATCACACTAGTGAATCGGTTCCCAGCTGTACCTGTACTGTGCAGCAGTTTACACTGTGGGGGGATAAATAATAACAGCCAGTTGCATTTTCACAGGACTTTTGATTTAATTCCCATAACTGATCTCAGCTCTCCCCAACCAGAACACCATCACCAAGCACCCACATAACCCCCTGGCAGTCTAGTGGTACCACTTGCCCACCCATAGCCCCGATCGCAATATATGTTTAGCGTAGTCCTGGCAGTCTAGTGGTACCCCTCCCGTAAAGCCGTTTGCTGGTAAACCCTATAGAATAATATCCTGGTGGTCCAGTGGCACCACCCACCCACACAGGACCCTGCCCACCCAACTCCCCCCCCCCCCGATCAAGGGCAACAATCCCACCCACATATACCGCCCGGTTGCCCACTGAATGACAGCTTACAGAATTGCTGTAAGCCCACTGGTCCACAGTGTGGACCAGTGGGCTTGCAGTGCATACCGTAATAGTCACAAATATGTGAATGAATGATGTCATTCGGTTAGCAGCTGGGTGATATGCGGTGGGTTTGTTGCTGCCCGCCTCTGACGGGGGTTAGCTGGGTGGGCAGGGGTCCTGTGTGGGTGGGAGGGCAGGGGGTGCCAGTGGACCACCAGGAATACTTTTCATTTGTATTTATCAGCGCTCGCCGCTACAGGGAGGGGGGGGTAGGTACCACTAGACCCCCTCTGGCAGCACCACTTGCTGTGCAGGGCGCCATGCACATTTTGCTGGCCAGCTCTGCACAGCTCATGCAAATGGGGCCATAATGACATGCAAATGGCCCTATTTGCACCTTGCATACATTATGGCCCCATACTCACCACAAAGCATGTAAACCTCTCAGAGCGTCTTGGGGTCTTGTGACGCCGAGACCCCCAGCTCTTTTCGGGGCGAAATTAGTCTCTTGCCCAGGGCACCAAAATGCCTTCCTACGGCTCTGCCGAGAGGCACATTTTTCCACTGAAGCTCATGTTCGAAGTCACTTGTGCTGCTGCTTTAAATCTTTTTTTTTTTTTAATTTTGGTTCTGTAATTACAAATGACTGTCAGCAGGGGTGCATCTGCAGACCAAGGACCAGCAAGTGGGGGGAGGGTCACATGGTTGCACAGTCTACTGCAAAAAAATACTAATAATGTTGTGCAGTGCGGTGGTGATGCTGAGAAGGAGGAACTGTGAGCGGGCCAGCAGGCCACCCATTAGTATAAAAGGTACGGGCGGAGCATTTGGCACCGAGTGAGAGGTGGTTTGTGTTGGAGACAGGGAGAGTGTGGAGCAAGTTGTTGAGCGTACTAGCGTAGAGTAGTAGACAGTTACAGAAACTAAAAAAAGCAAGAGAGAGTCAGAGAAGAGAGATGAGTCATGAGAGACAGAGAAGACAGAAGAGATCCTTTTCTTTTTTTTTTTCCATCACTTGTGTAATGTAAGCATAAGCAGAATGTACACCGCACTAAGTACTCTGGGCTGGATATTCAAAAGGGTTGCACCATGCACAATAGGGTTGCGCCTCTGCAAGTCCGAAATTGTGCCATTCTGCCATGTTCAGCAGGAGGCAGTTGCGCCCCCCCAGGTCAAGCTGAGCAACAGCGCAATGTTAATGAAGGCATGCTGAACCGGAGGGGGAGGAACCATGCATAAACTGCACAGCCCGATATTCAGTGGGCTGTGCAGAGTTGTGCAGGTGCAATCCCCAACCTACACCTGCGCAACTTTGAGCAAAAAAAAAAAAAGGGAATAAGTTGAGGGCCACCCACAGGTGAGCTGCCGCATTGCAGGGCGCAACACAGCAGCTGCCACCTGTGGGTGGCCCTCATGTACTCCCTGTGCCCCTGCAGCCCAATCGCGACATATAGTAACCCCCACCTCCGACTGGCCCGACCACGGCATAAGTGAATAATCTCCCCACCCCGACTGGCCCGATCGCGAGGCATAAGTGAAAATAAACCCCACTAGCCCGATCACGGCAGCAAAGAGTCAACCCCCCAAGAACATCTCCTGGTGGTCCAGTGGACTGCGAAGCCCGATCGCGGGCAGCAAGAGTTCAAATCCCCCCCCCCAAGAACATCTCCCTGGTGGTCCAGTGGACGTGAACGATCGCGGGCAGCAAAGTTCAAACCCCCAGAACATCTCCCTGGTGGTCAGTGGACCGCCAAGCCCGATCGCGGGCAGCGAAGTTCAACCCCCGACCACCTACCTGGTGATCTGGTGGCCCCCACCCACCACCCAAAGCCCCACCCCCCCCTCGCCAGCCAGCGGCGACAGCATCCCACCCACCTGCCGCCTCTGCCGCCTGCCGATTGACTACTCGTAGGGCTGCACGTCCATTGGTTCAGAGCAAGAGCCAGTGGGCGTGCAGCCCATACCGCATAAGGCAGTCCAGATATGTGAATGATGTTCTTGGGGGTTTGAACTTTGCTGCCAGCGATTGGGCTTCGCAGTTCACTGGACCACCAGGGAGATGTTCTTGGGGTTGAACTCTTGCTGCCCGGCGATCGGGCTTCGTGGTCCACTGGACCACCAGCTAGATGTTCTTGGGGCGGTTGACTCTTTGCTGCCCGCGATCGGGCTACAGTGCGTGGGGTGGGGGTTTATTTTCACTTATGCCCGCGATCGGGCTGGTGGGGGTTTATTTTCACTTATGCCCGCAATCCGGCCAGTCGGGGGGTGGGGGGATTTAACTTATGCCCACGATAGGGCCAGTCGGAGGGTGGGCGGATTTTTTAACTTATGCCCACGATCGGGCTGCAGGGGGCATCCGTCCCTGACGGCTGCTGCCTGGCAGGGCGCCAGGCGCAAGTCCTTGGGGATCGGTGCACCTGCATGCTAATGGCATGCAAATGCCCCCCCTGCGCCTTGCACGAATTATGGCCCCATTTGCATGTCACCTTTTGAATATCGGAAATTTGGCATGGCGCAATGGTACTTGCGCCACCGCATCTTGAATGCTCCACTCCAACCACTTGCGGTGACGCAAGTTCCACTGCACCATGCACAGTGGCTGTGGCCGGGGGGGAGGTGATATTCAAAGGAGTTGCTCAATAGCGCAACTCCATTGAATATCGCCCCAGCCACACCCCAGCGCAACTATTTTGTGCAGCGCAAGGGCTTGCACCACAGAATAGTGCAGTTTGAATATCCAGCCCTCTGTCTCTTGTTGTCTATGTAGACAAGACTAGTAGTTGTCACTCATCAGTGACAGAGTGTCTGTAGTAAAAAGTGATGGCACTGCAGCCAAGCAGAAGAGTAGACCCGGCGAAGCGATGAATAATTCCAAATTAATTTCCAAATCAAATTGTGAGATGATGAGATGGGACTCATGTGGTAAGAGCGCAGTGGGGGGGGGGGGGCCGGATGGATCGACAGTCTTACCCAGGAAGTCAGAAGACAAATATCTGTTTTCCTTGCTGTCAAATTATTGGGCCTGGGCAGGCTGGTCTCTGAGTCGGCTCTACTGGCAGGTGGGCGGCGACTGTGTAGTTCACTTGAACTTTATGCACTGGATTTGGGACTGGGATGAGAGTGAAGATTTTGAAGCAGTTGCCTCAGCCTTGGCCTGACTGCCATGGCATGGGCCACAGCACACCACCCCTTCTGTCCACCACGTTGTTACATTTTCTTTTCTTTCCTCTTGATCCGTGTCCCTCCTGCACTCCCATTCCATTCCCTTTTGGGTTTTTTCCGTGTCCTCTTCTTCTGATTCTCCCTAACAGAGTCCTTGTTCCATTCTCACCCCACCACCCACACCGGTCTTGCTTAGAAAATGAGGCCTTGCCTGCCAGTGCCTTGCCTAGTTGTCTTGCATGCCATGTGAGGGGATCTGTACAGTTTAGATCATAACATATTAACAGTTACATGTATCTGGATTGGCTTGGGCTATGGAGGGGGACCGACGGGAATCAGGGGAATGAGGGGATTTGGAGTGGGGCTCCTTCTGGCTGCAGGGATGCTTACTGGAGCAGTTGGGCTGGCTCAGCTTTACTGGTGGGGGGGGTGCTGTGCAGGGGTTATTTACTGGGCAGAGGAGAGGGGCTGCACTGCCAAGGTATACTGAAAACTGTTATAGGCTAGGCAGAATGTTTTTTCCCTAATGACACCTCTCATTGCACCATGGGTCCCCTACACTGTCTCTCACCAGGGCTAACTAAATGGTCCCTTTGGGGGGGGTCCTCAAGCTCAAGCACCCTATTATGCCCTGTCAGGCTCTTTTTTTTTTTTTTTAAATAGTGCCCTGCCTAGACACTGCTTCTTGGGGACACTACTACATAATGTATTCCATCCCCATCCCACAGCAGGACCCCCCCACCAGACAAGCTACCCTGCAGCTGCCCCCCAACAAGTCGGGGAAGAGCCAGGAAGCAGAAAATCCACTGCAGAGAACTGCTGCTACAGTGCTGTCAGGGTTCCACAGTAAAACTTCTGGCAGAAAAGGAAAGCCTCCTTCCCTCCCTCCTTCCTCCTCCTCCCCTCCCTTCCTCCCATCTCCCCTCCCCTCCCTTCCCTCCTCCCTCCTCCCTCCTCCTTCCCTCCCTCCCCTCCCTTCCTCCTCCTCCCTTCCTCCCTCCTCCTCCTCCCCTCCTCCTTCCCCCTCCTCCCTCCTTCCCTCCCTCCCTCCTCCCTCCCCTCCCTCCCTCCTCCTCCCTCCCTTTATCTCTGTCCCCGACTCACTAGGTCTGCTTGGCTTGCATCCATGAACATGACAGTTTTATTAATAATTTATAACACTTCGTAGACTGAGTGTTGTCACCTAAATCATGGATGTCAGTTGGCCACTTCTGGATCTTTACAGCTGACAGTTTCTGCAGCGCTTATAAATTACATATAAAAATACCTGCCATGTTCATGATTGCCAACAGAGTATTTGAGTCTGAGCTGGGGAAAGAGAGAGGAAGAGAGTGGACCAGAGGAGCAGCGTTTTTTTTGTATGCCAGAAGTTATACTGTGGGACCCTGGACAGCACCATAGCAGCAGTTCTGTGATGTGAATCTTACACTCCTTGGCCCTCTCCCAACTGGGGTGGGGGTTACAGGCAGATGCAGGGGTGCTTTTTTATGGGGGAGGGTTCCTGCAGTGGGGGGGGGGGTTGGACACAGTCAGAGTACTGTTTGCCAGGGGGATTCCACTACAGAAAGAGTGGTCCTCTGCAGGGATGCTAGACTTGGGGCTGCATACCTCTCAAACTCTTGCCTCACGAATCAGGGACAAGACTTAAAATAATCAGGGACAAAGACCCAAAATCTTGGACACATGTTATAAATTGACACTATCCTCTCAGAAAGCTGATATAAAAAGGGGATTTGTGTTCATCTGCATTTTCTGAAGAATAAGTCTGTAACTTTAATATTTTGCATTATTTCATGATTTTAACCACCCTCCCCCATCCCACTGATCTCCAACATAAAAACACAACTTTTACGAGGGACAAATGCAAATTCTGATGCAAAATCAGGGACAGGTTAGAGGTATGTAGGGTTGGTCTAGTTGCAGGGATTGTTCAGGTGCATGGGCGCTGGTCATGGTGTAGGGTGGTGGTTCAGCTATAGGGAAGGTAGGTGGCTAAGGTGAGTGTGGTGTTGTGGAGGTGTTCAAGCCACATGTAGGATGGTTGGGGCGGAGTCTGGTTGTGGTCTAGAATGGTGGTCAAGCAGTATTGAGTGCTGGAGATAGTTTAGCTGAAGGGAAGATGGTCTAGGGTGGAGGCTTTTCCTTCTGTTAGGTGGTGGCAATTCCACTACAGGGGTAGTGGAGCCTGCCATTAGAGCTGAGAGAGTGGGCTCAGAGGGATACATCCCCCTATGTGAGGATGGGTGGTTGCAGGTGGGGCATCTCAGAGTTTTTTGTATCTAGCACTCGAGGACTGCATCTATGCCACTGAGGTGCCTGTATATGTCCCCATGAGCCACTCTTGATGGAACTGTTGGTCAAACAGTTGTCCACAACAATTGCAGCTGCACTGCACACACTGATGACAGCCAGCCACCCACACCTCAGATTCTATGGGAGCAAAGATTTCCCTGAAATCAGGGGTAGGGTTCATATAACAAAAGTATGTTTTTCCTTCAAGAAAAGCCCCAAAACTCACCACAGAGCATGTAAACAACCTAGAGCTTCTGAGGGCCTTGCAGCCCCCAGACCACCAGCTGTTTTCGGGGGGGGGGGGCGCAAAATTAGTCTCTTGCCCAGGGCACCAAAATGCCTTCCTACGGCTCTGTAATGACCACATACTTCTGAACTCCAGTCATAACGGACCATTTTTCAACAACAAGATCTGGGGCTTGCTGGTGCCAGTGTGGTGAGCTACTAGCACGCCATGCACACATATTCTGGTCTTGCCCAAGCATACAACTTTTTCTGACCTCAATACAGTCAGAGTTGAGTGACCTTCTTGGCCATCCACTCACCCTTACAGCTGACCTCTTCCCCTGAGGGCTGAGGGACTCCTATACATGTTACCTAGTGGGGACAGACCTATGGGCGGCTAAGACGGCCTTGACCAGACAGTGGCCCACTCCTCAGATCCCTACAATACTGGAATGGAGAGAGACAGTGACTCGTATCTATAAGTCAGAGAGGATTTCCTATCACTTGAATGATCGCTCGGAGTTATGTTCACTGAAATGACTAGATGGATCATATATATTATGGCTAAAGACCCAACTTTTATCCCTTGAGTCCACTTATTATATCTATGAACACTTGTGTTGTTAGCTGTGTTGCGACATCTGAGACTCACTAAACAGTCTGCAGAGGTCTGGAGAGAAAATTATCCTTGAAACCTTGTTTGAAGCCTAGAGCTGACCTGGCTTTTTTTTTTGTTCTCGGTATGCCTGCCTGAGAGACCTTATTTCTGGACTGGGACTTGGATCCTTATATACTCTATAAAATCTGTATAACTTAAACTGCTGATTTGATTTCCTGCATCCCTTAACCTATATTTAACAATGAATTTGTGACTGCCAATACCCTGCCTATGCAAAAAATTAATAAAAATATAATAACAAAAAAAAAAAAAAAAAAACCTGCTCAGGCTGCATGCTGACATGGATTCATTTTAGCACTGTGAGCAAAACATCTGCCTTGTGTTTCTGCTGCTTCTAATTGAGAGGAACTATCAAAACGACAACCCCTGTCCACAGCTCTATGGGGAGACTTGCGCAATGCATTTCACCAAAGGCAAATGACATGCGTCGGAGATGACTCACAAATCTTTAAAACCCAGGGATTGTGTTTTCATAACTGAGCACCACAGTACTGCCAAAGCCCACATCTTGTGGCAGCAGCAAAACATCTTTGTAAGGCTCACCATCGGAAGTCTAAAGATTTGACAGCTCACATCCTAACCATACGTGGAAACCCACTAAAAACCGACTTCTGAAATTAAATACTAGTTACTGTCAGTCTGGCACAACAAAATGGTTCGTTTTGAAAAGATAACTTGTGCGCTTCATATCTGCAGCAGCCTCACCCTGTACTATGTGCAGAGACAAATGGATCCGCGATAAGCAGAGCACAGAGCCCTGCAGGATGTCAGGGTGTCACTTCACGTTAGGTATGTTATGAAATTGTCAAGGCTCCCCTTTTTTGCATCATCAACAGCCTGTAAAGCAGCCCCCTGAGCAACAACTGCCACCCCATCCAGGTTTATTGTGTGGGAGTCCGATTCCTCCTATTCAACACCGGTATCAGCATATCCCCCAAATGACAGCAGCTGTGCAATCACGCAAACTCATACACACAAAAGCAAACCAGCACCACAAACGGCAACAGCCAGCCAGTGCTACATCATACCAGGCAGAAGCTAGTCCTCAATGGGGGCCAGTCAGTCAGTTACTCACCAGTGAGAGCTGCCTGCCTGTCCCCCAGGATCCAAGCACGTTAGCAGGGCTGCCTGCTGCCGAGTGTAGTGTTCCACGAGCGAGTCCCCGTCTCAGCAGCCAGGCAGGAGGAAAAGTTGCACAGTTGGAGTAGTAATCTTGGGCAGCAGTGATGAGATGTACCTGCTGATCCTGCCACGACAAAAATCAGTCCACTTTCTGTCTACCCTGATGCACAGCACATCACTCACACAAAATGGCACACAGCACATCACTCGCACAAAATGACGCACATCACTCACACAAAATGACACAAGGCACATCACTCACACAAAATGGCACATGGCACATCACTTGCACCAAATGACACACAGCACATCACTCACACAAAATGACGCACATCACTCACACAAAATGACACAGCATATCACTCGGAGAAAATGACGCACAGCACATCATTTGCACAAAATGACACACAGCACATCACTCGCACAAAATGACGTACAGCACTCACACAAAATGACACACAGCACGTCACTCATGCAAAA
This sequence comes from Neoceratodus forsteri, assembly GCA_016271365.2. NCBI lineage: Eukaryota > Metazoa > Chordata > Ceratodontiformes > Ceratodontidae > Neoceratodus > Neoceratodus forsteri. Next base: position 1,100,155,764 of record CM028135.1, on the reverse strand, counting down.
TGACACACAGCACATCACTTGCACAAAAAGTGTCCTTAAACTTGACTGAAAAGCAAAAAAAAAAGAAAGTACACATGACCACAATAGGAGCTTACAAGCTACGCTCGGTGCCTCAAAAGCTGGTTCAAAAGGAATAGGGTATAAGTGGACCCACTACTTTCAGTGAAATAGAGAGTCTCAAGCAAAAGTCAGGGGTCCTGGGAACCTATGTGACAGCCCCCAAACCGGAGAAGCCATACGTTACTCTGTGTAGTTCGGGCATGTGTCTGCTTTCTAATAGATGTTTTTCAGTTTTATGTCAGGGCTAAAAATATAAGCTTTTGGATAACACAGTAAATCTGTTCATCTTTCCGTAGGCAGCCCCCTTCGTAAAAATCTCTGTTTTTTTAACATTCATTCTGGAAGCAACTGTAAATACCCCAAATCCTTTCACACACATGCTTTGTTTCTGTTTTCAGACTTATAACAATGTATTTGGCTGGGGCTGCATAGTTTCCTCTTTACCTTTCTTCATCTCCACTTCTCTCATCTTCGCTCTTTAAGTAGAGGGAGAAATCAATTACTCCGACCTGTCAGGAGTGCAAATCAGAGAGTGAGCATAGGGAAAAAAAAAATTAAGAAGCTATTTTTCAGAAACATGAGCCAATACCTCAGGATTTAATTACTAGAAGGATTATAGTCAGTGCATGCTGAAAAAAAAACAAAAAAAAAAACAGTTAACCTAGAATTAACACTTCAGCCAGTTCCAGTATCTGAGAAAAAGATATCGGCACAACTGAAAAAGTCCAGAGAATAGCACCCAAGGTAGTTCAAGTAGGGCTGTGCGGAAGGCGGAATTACACCAATGCATTTCAAGCAGAACAGCAATTCCACTTCCTAAATGTCTGCTGGTATTTCCTTCTTAATTCTTCAGAACTCCAGAAAGCATTTCCATGTAAACCGTGGAACACAGGTTTATGTAATCTGTGGAATATTATTACGCAGTTGCAAAAAAAGAATTTGCGGTTTACAGAAACTGTAGAATATGATTCCGTGGATAACAGAAACTGAATCCATGGTTTACATAAACTGTGGAATAGGATTCTGTGGATAACAGGACATAAACCCACAGTTCATATAAACCGTGGAACAGGATTCTGTAGTTAACAGGAAATGATTGAATCCATGGTTTATGCAAACTGTGGAATAGGTTTCTGTGGATAACAGGAAACGAACCCACAGTTTACATAAAAACTGAGGAAGAGGATTCCATGGATAACAGGAAATGAACCCATGGTTTACATAAACTATGGAATAGGATTCAGTGGATAACAGAAATGAATCTGCAGTTTTTGTAAAATGTGCTATGGGATTCCGTGGATAACAAATATAACCCCATGGTTTACATAAACCATGGAATAATTCTGTGGCTAACAGAAAATGAATCCATGAATTACATAAACTGTGGAATAGGATTCCGTGAATAACAGGACATAAACCCACAAATTACAGACACCGTGGAATAGGATTCTGTGGAATACAGAAAATGAATCCACGGTTTACATAAACCATGGAATAGGATTCTGTGGATAACAGAAAATGAATCAATGGTTTATATAAACTATGGAATAGGATTTCGTGAATAACAAATGAATCTCCATTTTACATAAACCATAGAATGGGATTCCGTGGATAACAAGAAATGAACCCTTGGTTTACATAAACTGTGGAATAAAATTCTGTGGATAACAGAAAATGAATGTGCGGTTTATATAACGTAAAAGTACTTGAAAAGGATAATTAAGATTGATAAGGAGAGTCTCTTTAAGTTGAGTGGCAACCATATCACAAGGGGGTACAATCTTAAGCTGGAGGGTGAGAGGTTTAGGAGGGAGGTCAGGAAGCACTTCTTCACAGAGAGGGTGGTGGACACTTGGAATGTGCTGCTGCAAGTGGTCATCTCATTGAAGACAGTGGGCAGCTTTAAGAGAGGCTGGGACAGGCACAGGGGGAAAGTAAGGATCATGGGTAGGGAGGATGGGAGGAGTCGGGAGGGAGGGCAGGGACATTAAGCTCAAGCTGTGGACCCTACAATGTGAGTAGACTTGATAGACCAAATGGCCTTCTTCTGCTGGCTTCTTCGTATGTTCATATGTATGTTCATATAAACTGTGGAATAGGATTCTGTGGATAACAGAAAATGAATCTGTGGTTTACATAAACTGTGGAATAGGATTCCGTGGTTAACATTATATTTTTGAAATTTCAGAATTCTACTTCTGACAGAATTCCACGTAATTAGGTGGTATTTCCAAACTTATTTGGAATTCCAGTGGCTGGCAAATTTGAAAATTTCCATGAAGCTCTAGGTTGAGGGCTCAGGGCAGGAGGAATGTGGATGGAAATAGGGGCAGGACTAGGACTTTTCTCATGGCAAAAGGAGAAGACTCGGGGAGAAATTATCCCAGTACTGAGCTACCTGAAAGAGAGACATCATCATTTGATCAAGCAAAGCGCTTTTGAACATCCAAGGATGAGAGATGAAAGGGGGAAAACACAACGCAAGAAAGTATGGAGGTAAATTCTAGAGAAACATCAGAAAGAAACACTTCACGGAACAAGCGTGGAACAGGCTCCCAGAGTAGGGGGTATCAGTGGATACAGGAGCAACCTTCAAACTTGGGCTTGAGGGGTACTTAGTAAAAAAAAAAAAAGGAGGGGTGACAGTATTCCCACCAAGCTGGTGTGGGGCAAGAACTCAATGAGAAAATGGCCTTCTTGCTTCCCTAAACTTGTATGTTTGTATATAACCAGGAGGCCTTCTGCAGGAATGGAGACATAAGCATAGTTACACAATCACTGTGCTAACTATGCCAACTTCTGATTTCATATTTTTTCTCTTTATACATCATGCCTGAAGGCTTTGTGATGGAAACACCAACTCTGACTTTTTTTGTTTATGTTTTCAAAACACGTTTAAAATAACCTTTAAGTTCTCTTTGCAGCCCCCAACACGGATGCAGGTCCCACTCACAGCTAGTCTGTTCTGGGCGCTTCTGTACCATTAATCTGACATCTGAACACTACCGCAGCACTCCTATGATAGAACACTACTGCAGCACTCAGATGTCAAAATTATGCTACTGCAGTACACCGACATCAGAACTACACTACTGCAGCATGCCGACTTCAGAACAACACTACCGCAGCACTCCAACGTCCGAACAATGTTACCGCAGCACTCCAATGTCAGAGCAATGCTACTGCAGCATCCTGAAATCAGAACGATGGTACAGCAGTATCCGGACGTCAGAACAGTGGTACATCAGCATCCCGACATCAGAACAGTGGTACAACAGCGTCCCGACATCAGAACGATGGTACAACAGCGTCCCAACATCAGAACGGTGGTATAGCCGCATCCCAACATCAGAATGATGGTACGACCACATCCAGACATCAGAACGACCGTACAACATACAGACACCAGTACAAGGGTACAGTAGAATCCTGATACCAGAACAGTGGTACAACAACATCCTGACATCACATCGATGATGCACCCAGGCTATTGTGATGATAAACACCACATCTGCCCAATATACTTCCCAGCTGATCTCATTCTGCTCCCACCTGTACTACTGGAATGCTGCTAATTTTGTAATAACTACTGCCCCTACCCCTTTGCAGAGCAACAATGTGTTTTTTTTTTGTTTTTTTTTTATTGTTTCAGTTATTTCCTACTTGCCTCATACAGGTATTAGTCACTTCTGTTATCCCCCTCAATTATTTCTCATCTGGCATCTACCATCTTCCACCCTCACTACCTCTGCTAATGTCAACTTCATGCACACTGCTGTATCAAATCCGCACTGTGTTGTGATCTCCCAGGTTGTGCCTGAAAATAGGCAAATCATTTGTCTAGCACACCTACCTGATAAATAAAATCTAAGCAAAAAATACATAAAATCTCTCTCCATGAGCAAGGCCCTTCTGAAGACTAGGATTGCTGCTTTAGATTTCTAGTGGTGGGCCTCCAGGGTTCTGTAAAACCACATGGAACTGTGGTCACTGGACCAAAAAGGTTCCATCACCCCGACATCCCTGACATATGTCCACTGGAGAATACCAGATCCCAGACAGCTACTCTCTGGTAGGTTCCTTCATGTACTGCACAGAAAAACTTCCCTGTAGCACCTCTACAAATGCTGGACTCCCAGCATTCCTGGCAGCCGGCACCACCCAATCCACATCTGGTAGGTTACGATCTCCCATTAAAGGCAAATGTTAGGTACCTAGCCAAGGCTCTAAGCACCATACAGTCAGCAAATGTAATACAATTACATGCAAACAAGTATAAATATAGTATACATGCATGCCAAAACAAAGCTCAAAAAATTAAAAAAAGATAAAATTCCTAAAGCTTTAGGTCATCGTAAAAGCCCAATTTAAAAAGTATGTTTTGAGTACACTCCAGAAACGTCTCGGGGGCTCTCTAATCAGGTTAGAGGTGTGTTCCACACCACAGGAGTCACCACACAAAAAGCGCTCTTCCGAAGATTTAAGTCAGAAGCGTGAAACCGCAAGGAGACATGCCTCAGTGCAACATCACTTTTGCTGATGGCTTTCTGATTTTATAAAATGTTTTCGATCAAACATGCAATTTCACTGGTCAAAACTGGTTACATGAGCATGCATTAACTTCATATTACACCACAGTTCAAATTTTACTTTCAATTTTCATGTTTGTTTCACTTTTAGAACCATTTTATAAGCAGCACAACACACCACAAGGTGTGCGTAATGCCATAAATTACTGCACTTCTAGGTGCTTGAAGGCACTCGGCTACAACTTGTGCCTCACAACATATCTGGTGAATGTGGCAATTTAGCATTACCACACATCCTGTCATGTGTTACTACTTACTTGTCCTCCAGTGCCCTGTTCTGTAACAGCTGTTAGGGGGATCCTTGAGGGCGTTCAGAAAGGGCTAGAAGCCCTAAAAATAGATAAGGCCCCCTAAGGCCAGATGGGATGCGTCCAAGGGCGCTCAAGGAGTTGGCAGCAGCCCTAACGGAAATCCTGGTAGGGCTATTTAACAGCTCAATTCAGAAAAGGGTAATTCCAAAAGACTGGAGGGTAGCAGACATAGTCTCGCTCCATAAGGGGGGGGGGGGGGAGACAAGGAGCAACCGGATAACTACAGTACTGTCAGTCTGAAATCTAATAGACACTAGTCGAACATGAACTCATGAACTACCTCAGTAGCAATGGACTCCAGGATAGTAAACAGCACGGGTTGGTGACAAGGAGGTCTTGTCAGATCAGTCCGATAGTATTTTTTGACTGGGTAACAAGCGTTGTGGGCCGTACTTTGGATTTACTCTACTTCAGTTTCCGCAAGGTTTTTGACTTGATGCCTCAGAGGGTTGAAACACAGAAGCGGACAGCAGATAAGGACCACAAGGCCCATCCAGTCTGCCCATTTCTTTTTCTACCGTATTAAATGTGCCATCGGCCTTTGCTCTGTCAATGGCCTATCTATTCATACTCATCTGTATTGCTCCCTCATGCCTATCCCATGCCTGTTTGAAGCCCTGCACTATATTCATAACCACCACTTCCTGAGGTAGGCCATTCCATGCATCCACCACCCTTTCTGTGAAAAAGAACTTCCTCACATTACCCCTTAATCAGCCTCCCTCTAATCTCATCCTGTGTCCTCTTGTCCTGCTATTTTTCTTATATTGAAACATGTTAGACTCTTTCACCTTGTTAAATACCCTTAAGGTGACAATGTTTCGATCATATCACCCCTCGTCCTCCTTTGCTCTACGATATACACGTTGAGCTCTGTTAATCTGTCCTCATATGTTTTCTGAAGCAGTCCCTGCACCATTTTGGTTGCCCTTCTCTGGACTGCCTCAATTTGGTTAATGTCCTTGTGAAGGTGTGGCCTCCAGTACTGCACGCAGTACTCCAGATGGGGCCTAACCAGTGTCTTGTAAAGAGGGATTATTACCTCCTTCTTACAACTTGTGGTACCCCTACTAATACACCCTAACACCCCCCCTAGCCTTACCTACTGCTTTAGAGGTCTGCTTGGATGATTTCAGGTCATCAGTGATGATGATGCCCAACCCTCTTTCTTCCTTTGTGACTGCCAGCAACTCCCCTCCCAGCCTATAGGTGGCTTCAGGGTTTCTCTTCCCTATGTGCATGATCTTGCACTTCTTTGCGTTAAACCCCAGTTGCCACTCTTCCAACCATTTTACCAGTTTATCCAGATCTCTTCTCATCCTGCCCACCCCATCTGGATCATCTACTTGGTGTCATCTGCAAACAGACAAACCTTAGAAGAAGCTAGAGGATCTGGGTGCAGCGGAGGACACAGATGGGAGAGAAACGAGCTGGAAGGGAGACAGCAGAGGGTTGTGGCTCATGGTGGCAAATCAGAAGAAAGGGAGGACACCAGTGTGGTGCCGCAAGATCGCTGCTGCGTCCAGTCCTTTCAATATGTTCATCAGTAACATGGGAGAAGGAGTTCAAGGCAAGCTGAGTCTCTCTGCAGAGGAAATCAAGCTCTGCGGCAGGATAGACAGTGAGGAGGGTGTCAGGGAGACGCAGAGGCTTGCAAAAGCTAAAGAGGTGATCAAAATTTGACGGCTGAAATTCATTGCCAAAAAGTGCAAGATGATGCAGAGGGAACAAGAACCAGGGGACAGAGTACTGGATTTGGAGGGGAAAGCTGTGCATGGCCACTGAGGAAAGAGACCTTGGGGTCATCATCAGTGACTCCCTGAAACAATCAAAACCAGTGTAACACGACCTACAGCAAGGCAAACAGGATGCGGGGGTGTATAGGAAGGGTACTGACAGCAGAAGGTAGGAAGTATTACTACCTCTCTGTAGATCACTGGTGAGGCCCCACCTGGAGAACTGTGCCCAGTTCTGGAGTCCTCACCTAAGGAAAGATGAGGAGAGGCTGGAAACCGTAACAATCAGTGCTCTAGATGAGGTGAGTAATGGCCAGTTTTGCTCACCAGATTTTAAGAAATATTATTTAAAATTATTTTTGAAGTGTGTTGATACTCATCCCAAGCCTTGTAAGTGCTCCAAAGATACTTCAAAAGGCACTACTTTTCCAAATATAAAGCACTTCCACTCATCCAACTTATTTCAATCACCTAATGTCAAAAATGGTAAGCACATCACTTTTGGAGTGTCAGTGTTATCTGGAGCACGGAGTGCGATGCAGGGTGACCAAACTGATTCAGGAACAGCAGCGGCAGATCTTACCAGGACCATCTCTTGGCACTGAACATGTACTCACTGGAGCCCAAAAAAGTGACAGGAGATATGAAAAACACCTTCAACTTCCTGAAAGGGATTAACAAGGTAAACTGCAAGGAACTATTTAGCATAAGTAGCGGATCAAGAACACGGGGAAATGGACAGGGAGAGGTTCAAGAAGGAAGTGAGAAAGTTCTATTTTACAGAAAGAGTGGCGGAGCCGTGGAACACTGACTGCTGATGTGGTGTGCACCAAAACTATCAGTGGTTTCAAACACGGCTGGGACAGAGTGAGGGGCTTAGTGGTTGCTCAGGTGGTAAATTAATGATAGGGTGGGGAGCATGGGGTGGATAGTGTGGGTTAAAACCCTGTACGGACAACAGGTCCCAGGCTTGGTGGGGTTTCTTGGCAGACTGGATTGACCAAAAATATTTTTCTGCAGTCACTGTCTATATTTCTATGTTGCTGTGTCCTTGTCCTCATTTTGATTAGGCAGTAGCAGCAGTAGTAGTAAAAATCCTTATTTTTGTACAGGAAGATGGAAATGCAAACTTTATGACCGCAGTGCTGTTTTCAAGGTGGTCCTGTTTGCATAGCAATAATACACATTTGTTAAGAATTCACTAAAATACCACCAACAGCTTAATCTGATTCAAAGGTTAATTGGCATTCATCTGTATCCCCCTCCCCCGGGTCGTGCCTGAAAATAGGCAGGATTTGTCTAGTGCACTTACCCGGTCGACAAAAACTAAATAAATAAATAAAGCAAGAAAGAAAATGTTTGACAAACATTACATTTTAAAACAATAAATACAATCTGTTACACCTACAGACCCTGGACCTTTACATCATATTAAACTGGCATTATACAATTTAATAAATCATGATAAATTACAATTAAGTAGACTGGTTATAAACTCCAAAATTAGCCACCTCAATTTCCTAACTCGTATGTGCAGTTGTGAGTACTAGATTACAGAGGAGTGAGATCTAAAACAGAGGATGTTTATTTTGCCCTCGCTTATGTCTTAATACTGTAACATCCACATTCCAATTTCAGGTCCTTTTTAAGATTTGTAAGGAATATCTTAGTTGAGTTTCTTCATTCTTCTTCATCTCCTGTATTGTGCCAAAACTGAGCTATGTTATTCATGAATGTCATGTTTCCATATTTATTAATTTTTTGGGGTTATGAAATTATATTCAATTTTTTCTTAAATTGTATTTATTTTCTCATTTACCTAATTTTTCAATCGTATAGGTGGTCTCTATACTACTCCCACCCTAATTGTCCTGCATCCCACTGTTGCCAGTTGCACCCAGCCTGATTCCACTTCACTCTCTCACACACTGATCTACTCTTGATGACCTCTATGCATTCTCTAATGTACGAGTCCATCTCCCAACCCCCCAACCCTCCTGCTTATCCTGCCTGAAAATGGTGCAGCCCGGGACAGCAAGGTTCCAGTTGTTACTGGATGCACAGTTTTCAGTTACAGCAAGCCCTGCTTGGCCTCGGTTATTACTGCCTAAGGGCCCCCCATTTTGTTTCCCAGGCTTCAGACATTTAGGCAGCATGCTTTCTATGATCCCTGTTTGCCCACAATCTGCTGCCTTCCCCATGACCCCCTTTTTGATTTGGACTTCCAGCCTTGCCTCTGTCTTCTTGCTGATCTTGTTCCTCCCACGCCTTTCTCTGCCTGCCTGCCTACACAGTCCTTTTCGGCCACTGCCCTATAATTATCCTTCCCCCATGACATTCTTCCCCAACTACCTCACTCCCCCAAACAGATATTACATTTGTCAACTCCTTCTGGTTTTGTCCTGGTTTACTATCCGGGGCAGTGCCAATCACGCTTCCAGGTTACGAAGTGTTGCCCATAGCTCTCTGGGCCCTAGCCCCAACAACTAACTTACACTGTCATCTAGACAGGCACTGAACCTTTGCCGTAATGCTGAGGTCCCCTCTGCACTCGAGACACTCCATCCCTCCTGAAGAGCCTCCAGTCCTGCCAAAATGCACCCCAGTCCCCTATGTATGTGAATCCCTCCCACCTGTACCAGTCCTTCCACCACTAACCTCTCGTGTGGGCATAAGTACCTCCAAAAAGGTCACCAAAGCCACTTCCTCTATCAGAATTCTGCCCAATGTTGGAAAAAAGATAGCTTTCACCTCCTTTATTGTGTGGTTTGCCGCACCATTCGTCCCGAGGTGAACCTCAAAGCAACCAAAACATTTTTGGTTCAACCAAAAAAACAATACCATTATTGGTGGTGGTGGGGGTGGAAAGTGTGTCTATTCTAGTTACTGGTAATTTTTATCCAATAAACAGACACTTCATTTCGTGATGTGATCTGTAGGGTGGGTTGCAGGGACCTTTTTACTGACTGTAAACAAACTATTTAGGAGGCAGTATAGCATAGTGGTTAAGGGCACTGAGCTGCAAACCTGAAGACCTGGGTTTGAATCCCATCAGCCCCACTTGCATACTGTGTGACCCTCAGCAAGTCACTTAACTTCCATATGCTCCTAGGTTGCACCTGGAAACAAGGTCTAGCTTAGTGTGCCTTTCCTGGTTAAAAAGAAAAATTCCCTTTCCCCCTATTTGTTAGCCTAATAAAGAAATTACCCCAGCCCAAAAAAATACATATATTATTTTGTTTGTAATAACCAACTTCCTGCCAGGAGGGGGCAAGGGTTGGTTACTAGGATGCCAGGCCTAGAGCACAACGACTGGTAGTGTCTCTGACTAGAGAGTCCAGTGAGAGGAGCTTAGAATGCCAGAGTGGGCAAAGGGTGATAGTTGTGCCTTCAGGGTACCTTGCCTGAGGTTGCTTTCCAAATTGCTGAGGGGGCAAAGGCCTCACAAGGAGCAGCTGTCACTGGATTCAGCTTTTGAGACTAACATATCAATGCCCAGATCTTACTTCGAGATACAGCTCTTGCAGCAGGTTACACCATTAGGACTGAAGCCGGCAGGCGCCAGGACCCCTCGAAATGCTTCTAGCTAGCTATCTTCAGTGAGGACCGCCAATCAGTCCCGCCTCCGGCGTCAAGCGTGGTACAAAAATGGTCCCATGGAATCCCCAGTTCTTTCCGCCGTCGTGAAACTGCATGCCTTGACCCTCTCTGGATCATCTTGCGTGCCAGCGACGCGCGGGTATAGAAGTTTTCGTGGAAGATTTTCTGCAATCACCTAAGCTGACCTATCTGATGTCCTCACCGATCGCGCCGCCACTCTTCTAGGTGCCGTCTTCGGCAAGCAGATCCCGTTCAAAGACCCGCATTCTGCGTGTGTCGGTACCTGGGCCAGACCACGATACCAAGGCCTGCTCCCTGTGCCAGGGGTTCAATAGTGTACGAGGATCCGCGGCGAAGGCCCTCCAGGCGTGCCGCAGAAGAGCAACTTCTGGTGATGTGGGTCAAGGGGATTCGTCGCACTGTACGATGAGAAAAAGAAGAAACCGAGGGATCCTCCCCGGTCACCGGTTCGGGCCTCCGAGTCCCGGAGCTCCGGGTCTCGGTCGGACCGCTCTCCCTCCAGGGCCTCGTCTCTTCCCCCGGCTGCGGTGCCCGTCGCCAAGCCTGCTCAGGCCTCTTCCACCAGGCCGTCGTCATCTTCTGCCCAGAAGCCCGTGGCGAAGTCGGGGGGACGCCACCACCACCACAAGTCGGGCTCCCGCTCCTCGGCCCCCGACGCCCGGTCTTCCTCTCTCCCCCCCGGAAGACCTTGGAGCTGACTCTGTTGAGGAAGCCGGTGGATCCGGCGTTGGCCAGACTGTCGTCGGCCGTTCGCCACCGTTCCTCCGAGCCGACGTCAGCCAGCCGGCCATCGTCGGCCTCTTCAGCGCATCGGACGTCGGTGGGGGGGGCCGACGTCTGCGCAGCCTGAGCCGAGGGCTCCTGCACCTCCGACACCGGTCGGACAGAAGTCCCTCACAGAGGAGGATTCGGCCCAGCCCGATGACCAGGCGGGCATTCCCGGCCGCGAGGAGTCTCCCCGGGGTCCCTCGCCACCGCCCAAGGCCCCCGTGGAGCCGTCGCCGTACCCGCGTCCGCCCTCAACCTCGGGAGCCGACTGCCGGGCTGTCCTTGGCCGAGGTGAAGGACCTTTACCTACTGGTGGGATACCATCAGGAAGGACGTGGTACCCCAGTCCTTCCCCTCCACCTCCTCCTCCTTCTACTCCAGCCCGGCCCCACCTTCACCTGTGGGTTCAGCTGGCGTTCTGTCCCCAGGAGCCTGAGACTCCTCCAGGGGCCGACATTCTAAAGGAGACCTCCGTCCAGATCTCGTCTTCTGGATCACCCAGCCCTAAGAGGTCCAGGAGGCGGACGCCGGTCGCCGACGGAGGGCACGGGATCATCCTGTTCATCATCCAGGTCCCCATCTCCATCTCGCTTCCTCGCCGGACCCATGTGAGACTCCAGGTCTCCTCCGGACGATCCATCCTTCATGGATATAATGAGACATATCCAGGAGAACATGGGTTGGGATGCAGAGCAACTTGACCTGAAAGGTTACGCCTGGCAAAATACCTTGGCAGAAGACCCTAAGCCTGTGGTGGTGCCACCCTTGGTGGACACTGTGGGCGTCACCAAGGCTGGTGGGAAGCGTCCACATTCGCTTCCCGGCGGTGCCAAGAAGGCTGACGGTTGTACAGGGCCCCTAAGGGGACCAGTACCTGTCACAGCACCCTCTGGCTGACTCCTGGTGATCACAGCCTCACATGATCGGTCCCAGAGACCGCAACATTTGAGCACCTGCCACCGGACCCCGAGTCCAAACAGCTGGACTCTTTGGGAGGCGACTTACCTTCGCGACTTGCGCCCTCAGGTCCCTGAATTACCTTACCCACATGGTGCAGTTCCAGAACACCCTGTGGGAGCAGGGCCTACAGGCGGCCGAGAAGCTGCCGGAAGGTGAGCAGAAGGAGGAGATACTTCAGCTTCTCCGGACGGGTTCAGGCGGGGACCCAAGTCTTAAGAGCGTATATGATTCAGCGGACTCGTCAGCCAGGCGGCTGCTTCAGGTGTTTGCCTCGAAGACACTCTTGGCTCCGTGTCTCCGGTTTCACCCCAGACGTCCAGAAAAACATTATGGACGCTCCCTTTGAAGGTGAGGTACTGTTTGGTAATCCGTCGGAACGTATAATTACCAAACTCCAAGAGGCTGGAAAGGCGGTCCGGACAGTCCAGGCGATGTACCGCCGAGCTTGGCTTCTTCGTGAGGAGCCAAGGCCGTTTCCGTGGCGGACTCAGAGGCAGCAGCCCGTTCGCCACACAACACAGGGGCTCTGGCTTCAAGGACCCAGGAAGCAGCCCGCCAGCAGGGTCAACGCTCTTCAAGGCCACCCAGTCGGGCGGGTCCTTCAGCCGCCGCAGACATGATTCTTTCCGCCCCGCCTCAGGATCAACGGATGTTTCGGTCGGGGTCGACAAGTAACTTCCTGTCGGGATGGCAGGACAACCACCGACAGGTGGGTACTTCAGCTGGTCAGCAGAGGCCACTTTTTAGAGTTCGCAGAACAGCCACCCTCGAGGCCTCCTCTGCTCTCCCGGTACTCGGGTCAGCACCGCGACTTAATTTGGCAAGAGGTGATTGCACTCCTGGACAAGGGGGCGATTCAGCCTGTCCCAGGAAACCAGAGAGGACTAGGGTACTATTCTCACTTCTTCCTGGTTCCCAAAAAGACAGGGGACCTCCGTCCTATTCTGGACTTAAGCGACCTCAACTTGTCAGTCGCATACAAAAGGTTCCGCATGGTGACCCTTCCGGGTCTAATTCCCATGCTAAAACAAGGCACCTATTTAGCGTCCTTAGACATGCAGGATGCCACCTGCACATCCTCATAGCTCAAGCGCATCAGAGGTTCCCTGCTGAGTTCTTAGCCTACCATTTCCATTCTGAGCTCTTCCCTTCGCTGTCATCCGCTCAAGGGTTTCACCAAGTGCATGGCAGTCGTGGCAGCTGCTCTAAGGAGGAAGGGCCACTACGTGTTCCCGTACCTCGACGATTGGCTTCTCATGGCCGCCTCCAGAGAGGCGCTTCTGCAAGCGATCCAGGACACTCGGGTCCTATTCGGATCACTTGGGATTCTAATGAACCACGAGAAGTCGGTCTTGGTACTGTCGCAGATCCTGTAGTTCATAGGTGCAGTGCTGGACACGGTCCAGGGGAGGGCCTTCCTCCCAGTCGACAGGGCGGAATGCATCAGGTCCCTCATAGAGGACCTATCAGCGAATCAGACCGCTCCGGCCAGGTCGGTCCTTCGCTTGCTCGGTCACATGGCTGCGGCCATTCCCACGGTCCCCCTCGCGCGGCTCCACATGCAAATAACACAGTGGACGCCAAGGCGCAGTGGGACCACGAGGCAAGACCATCTGCAGCATCCAGTCAGAATCACGAGGCGAGTGGTTCAGGACTGGCAATGGTGGTTAGCCCTGGTCGCCCTCCAAGGGCGCCCCTTCGCAGCGCCTGCCCCGAGATAACCCTCACCACAGACGCTCCAGGTCTCGGGTGGGGAGCTCACCTGGATGGGGTGAGGTCTCAGGGTGTATGGAGTCCGCTGGAAGCTCATCTTCACATCAATGTTCTGGAGATGAGAGCGGTACTCTATGCTCTCCAGGCTTTCCAGTCCATGATCCCACCATGTACCATCCTGCTTCAGACGGACAACACGGCGGTGATGTACTACCTCAACAAGCAGGCGCCTCTTACCCCTTTGCAGGGAGGCCATGAGTGTGGGATTGGGTGTCGGACACGCGCAAGCTTAGTCTGCTACATGTTCCTGTGTGGACAACACTATCGGACGGTCTGAGTCGCTCCCAGGCCAGAGTCCACGAGTGGGAACTTCTTCAGTGGGTAGCAGAGGATCTGTTCCTTCGATGGGGAACTCCAGAGTTAGATTTATTCGCATCCCCATTCAACGCAAAACTGCCCAATTTTTGCTCGCTAGATCCAGGGCCTGGTGTTTTCTGGTGAGACGCGTTATCCCTCTCCTGGGAGAACAGATTCCTCTACGCTTTCCCTCCTTTCCCGTTGATCCAGAGAGTTCTGCTCAAACTGCGCAGGGAGCGTGCACGATTGATCCTGGTGGCCCCATTCTGGCCCAGACAAATCTGGTTCCCATTGCTGGCGCAGCTGTCCTGGGAACCTCCGCGCCCTCTACCGCGCAGTTCTCACCTTCTGTCTCAGGAGCAAGGTTCATTACTGCATCCGGATCTGCGGTCCTTGAACCTGCACACCTGGCTCCTAGAGACGTAGCCATCATGCGACACGGGGTCTCGCAGGAGGTTGTGGAGGTTCTCTCTGCAGCCAAGAAGCCGGCTACTCACGCTACTTACGCCATGAAATGGCGCCGGTTCTGTCTATGGTCATGCGCGTGACCTTTCTCATTTAGGTTGCCCTGTGGAGGCGGTCTTGGACTACCTCCTCTCCCTTTTTCATTCGGGGTTAGCCTACTCCTCTATTAAAGTACACCTTTGTGCTATTTGAGCCTATCACCAGCCGCCGTGGGGCCAGCGCATCATTGCTCAGCTGGACGCTTCTAGGGAGTTCCTGAGAGGGGTGCTACCCTAGGCCTCCTATTAAAGATCCGGTTCCTCCATGGGATCTCCTTTTGTTTTGGAGCAGCTCACGCTCCTCCTTTGAACCAGCCCGGCGGATTGCGAGCTATGTTTTCTGTCTTGGAAGACATTGTTTTTAGTTGCAGTTACTTCAGCCAGAAGGATTTCTGAGCTTCATGCCCTGATGTGTAAGGAGCCTTATTTGGTTTTTCACCGAGACAGAGTGTCTCTGAGAACGAATCCTAAGTTTTTGCCTAAGGTGGTCTCAGCTCTGACCTTGAATCAGGATATCGACCTTCCGGTCTACTTCCTGAACTACTCCAATAGAGGAGAGGCTTTGCTCCATACTCTAGATGTTCACCGCAGTCTGAGGTATTACCTCAACAGGACTAAGTCCTTTCGGGCTTCTGATCAACTTTTTGTGTCTTTCGCACAGAGAATGAGAGGTCGACCAGTGTCTAAGCAATCCTTATCCCGCTGGCTCGTGCAATGTATCTCTCATTGCTACCAATCCAAACAAAAGCCCCTCCCGGGTTCCATCCGGGGCCATTCCACTAGGGGCGTAGCCACTTCCTTTGCAGCTCTCAAGAATGTCTCAACCTCAGCTATTTGCGCTGTGGCTACTTGGAGCTCCGTGCATACCTTTATCAGGCATTACAGTCTGGATATCGCCTCTAGGCGAAGGGCTGGTTTCGGCCAGGCCGTGCTGCAGGGCCTCCTGTCCTGAACCAGGGTCAGGTTGGTCCTTCTCAGTTTCTTCCTCTTCCTCCTCCCGATGTGAATGGGACAAGCGTTATTGCTTGGGAATCAGTCCTAATGGTGTAACCTGCTGCAAGAGCTGTATCTCAAAGTAAGATAGTACAGTTACGTAAGAACTTACCGTAACAGTAGATCTTCGAGAACAGCTCTTGCAGCAGGTACCTTCCCGCCCACCGTGTCCCCCTTGGAGGAAGTCTTTCGCTCGCTGTTGCTCCTCTTTAAAAAAAAATGGATGAGAGGGTAAGGTGAATATTCAGCCAGCCAGTCTGAATGTCCAGAGAGCCGGAAGTTATTTCCTTCCGCATGGCTGGGCGAGTGCAGGAGTCGGATATTCACTTGTAAGGTGAATAGTTTTTTCTTTTTGTTCCTTTTTTGCCTTCTGACGGCGGATCCTCGGTCTCCCCCTCTATTGTCAACCTCTGGCCGGGAGTCTCCGGCGGGAGAACTGGGGATTCTGGCGGGACCGCCCCCTTTTGTACCACGCCTGACGTCGGAGGCGGTCCCCGATGAAGATAGCTAGCTAGAAGAATTTCCGAGGGGTCCTGGCGCCTGCCGGCTTCAGTCCTAATGGTGTAACCTGCTGCAAGAGCTGTTCTCGAAGATCTACTGTTACGGTAAGTTCTTACGTAACTGTACTTTCCTGGTTGCCTCAAGGGACTGACCCAGGCAGTAGTGGAGACTCCGAGGTTATGGAGTCTGAGGGCATTTTGTGTAGATCAATGTTAATTCTTAGAAATATGTACGGGAGACACTGGGAGGGTGTGGGTACCCTGAAGGGCTTCCCCACAAAGGAAGTCCCTGGCAGCCTTGTGGCACATGGAGGGTTCCAATGAAGATGGGGTGTTCACCTTTTCAGGGGGAGGTTGGTCCTGTGCCCGACAGATGCTGCCAGCTGAGCTGATGATGAAGAGAGACCTGATGAGAAAGACCGAGCTGAGGACTAAGGTACTGTAGAAAATATGCCAACACTATGCTCAGGGGATCTCAAGCCAGAGTGAAGACCAGAGATGCTGCCTATGGCAGAGAGGTTAGGTCGATTGTCAACCACTGTCAAAGTGCTGGCTGGAGTACGCACTGCCGCACTGTGCCCAGCACACTGTCCAGTGAATGGTGTTAGGTTGATGCAAGGTGCCAAGTACAGGGGTGGCTTCTAGGTTCCATCGGGGACTGGCCTAAGCAATGTTTTGGCTTTCACAGGCCCATGACACCGCCAAGATGTCATCAGCCAGAGAAGTCTGTGAGACAGGCCCTACAGCGGTGATGTGCCCTGCCACACTCACTGACCAGACACTACAGTATCACACAGGGCTTGTAAAAGGTGTAACCCTAAAGTGGACTGCAAGGTGGAGATTCTGGGAAATTCTGTGCAGAGCAGAACAGGATCTGAAACAAGTTATTTGAAAATGGTTGACTGGGAAAGATGCACTGAGTCATATCTCATTTTCAGGTATGATCCGAGGGAAGGGGAACAAGGAAGAACAGTAATACAGTAGTTGACATGGGAGCGACATGACTACACTCAGTCAAAATGAATAACCGAAGCCTGTTACTGGCAGCAGTAGTGCAACAACCCAAACAGCACAATACGGTGCAACAACAGAGGACAACACAAAAGAGTGGGCAGAAAACATTAAAAAAAATAAAACAATTCAAAACAGGTGAGAGAAATATGAAACTTACAAAGTGCCCCAGGCAATCCTGGGGAAGCACTGGGGGTGGCAAAAGCAGAGGAGAAGCTGGATCAGGTGGCCGAGGTGTGAGGACCAGAGCACGCAGAAGAGAAACAGGACCTCAGCAGGGGACTCGAGGGCAAAGTAAGAGGGGGCAAGCCTGAGGGAGGAGGGGAGAGAAAATCACCTCACCCACTGTTGCTACAGTGGAATCGAAGGGGTCGTGAGGCCCAAGAGTTATGAAAGGAGGGTGCAACCTATACAAAGGGACCCCAGAGTTTTATTTAACTCTAAATATTGATTAGCGTTTTGCTCATAAAAGTGCTCATAAAAGTGCTAAAACTTTGTGAACATGAATAGCTCTTGCCTCACCGTGTTTAACAAACACATCACTTCTAAAAAATCTATATAAATACTTTCTGTACAGTTAGTATCATCCCAAGAAAAAAACTGCTAATCAATTATTTAAAACCCTGGACCCTATGGGTTTTGACTTGAGTCCGGAGTCATGATCAAAGCAGTCTGTACAGTGCCAACCAGGAGGGCTTTCAGGGACTGAGGTTCCGATGTGAGTAACTGACTATATGTCAGCAAGGAGTGACACCTGCTGCCTGCCACATCCCTGCACTGCAATACCTTCTGTCAGGAAAGAGGTTCGAGCCAATCTCACCCCACAGCTGGGGGAAGAGGTACAGATGTGTGACTGATGCTCAGGCAACTCTCTAGCAAGTATACCACCTTACCCGTAGACAATGAAGGTCTCACTGGGCTATGCCTCACCCCTATGGACCCCAAAAGAGGCATATCATATGGTGCTTGCCTCAGCTGAGGGGCTGACAGAGGTGGCCGAGTGGGCTGCAAGTCCCATGTAAACCAAGGAGGGGTTGCATCTAGTTGGTATTTTTTAATTTTTTTTATTTTGTTTACAATTTTCCAGTTCCATCATTAAGCAATAAGGTACAACAGAGTGTGCATTGTGCTAGGATAATGGCATGCCTCGGATGGGCTGAAGCACTACACCAAAGGCACAGTGCCTCCACCACCCAAGAAGTGCCTTATCCCAGCTCAACGCACACCCTGGAGTGCCTTAATGCAAATTATGAAATGGGTCCATTCCCTGGGCCAGCCTGGTGGCGCAGAGAGCTGAGCTGCTGGCGCTTCACCTCAAGCTACGCCGGTGACCCGGGTTCGGGAACGGACTCAGGGCACTGGGGGAGGAGAGGATTGAGCATCGGGAGGACTGCTCTCCTCTCCTCCCCTGGGGTGGGTTAAGGTGATGCCTCGCTCTGTATCGGTCCCTGGTGGAGACCAGGAGCACTACAGATGCGGCGCGATGCCTGGGGAGCCAGGAAAAACACGAAAATGGCGTCCTGATCGACCAGATGATGGCCGCCCAGACCCCCGCCTACACGGAGCCCCCGGACAGCCAGGACAGACTTCAGCAGCACCCAGGACCAAGAAAGGTAAGCCGGAAGGCACTTCCCCCCTCCAGAAGTAGGGAACCCGCCCGACGAAGGGATAGATTAGGTTACCCTGGGCCAGGCTGCAATGTGAGGTCGGGAAGCTGGCGACGGGGTGTGTTCAAAGGGGAGGAGAGGGAGTTCCGATGCAGGGGAGAAAAACAGATAATACAAAAAAAGAAATGGGTCCATTCCCATAAGTAAATAAATTATTTGTAATTAGAAAAATATTTTTGTTTACTTTAATTGGTACACCAAAAAAAAAAGTGGAAAAAAAATAAAAAAGGAAAGTGCAGTTTACACAGTCTTGTGTGGCCATCTGGCCACTCGGGGATGCCAGCAAGCAGTGTAACCTATGAGTATATTTATTTAGTTTTTGTTTACCGGCTAAAGTGCACTAGCCATAACATGACTATTTTCAGGCACGACCCAGGAAAGTACAAAACAGTATAATATACAGAACATTTTATAAGTGCAGGAACATAATACATAGGGTAGGTCAAAAACAGCATCCACGATCAACACAGGCAATCAAAAAAAATAACACTACATGGGAAACAGTTTACAGAATTAACTTCATATAGAGTAGAACAGAACAGACTGCAAGTAGAAATAGCATAGAACAAGAAGTAGACTCAAAGATGCAGGAGTGTAAGGGGGGGGGTCAGTGTAGGAAGAAGCAGAGGAGGGCAAACAGCTTACCAGGATGAGAGGAAGTGCACCTTAACTTGAGGAAGAGAAGGGAAATGGGCCAAGGGGTAGCAGGACTAGGGTTATAGGGAGTAGGGGGAGGTATAGTAAGGTGTTTTTTGTGGTTAGGGAGTTTGAAGGTGGCACAAGTAGGAGTGAAAGGGCCTTTATGCGCGAGTGCCTGCTGCCGCTTTTATTTTTTTTGTTAATAGGAGAAAAATCAAGGAGCTCGGTAACGACCACTACAACTTCTGAGTCGCAGTCACCAATAGCAGCAGACATCAGATCGGGTGCCCGCAGTCACATGCATGACACAGGGATGCTGTTTTTTGTCACGGTGGGCAAAAGCAGCGCACTTCAGGAGACGACGGTTTAAATCATTTGCGCACAAATTTTAAAGTCATCTTTGAGTTCAGGAGGCTTTACTGTGACATTTGAGCACAAGCTTCAGATTTAAAACATTGTCAGCAGAGGACTGAAAATGGCAGCTTGAAAGAGCGTGAGCAACACTGAGCCATGGCTAGAAGTACTTTCCCTACAGCGGGAGTGAGTAAGCAATTATTTACTAGGGGAACGAGGTTGCTGATCTAATTTAAAAAGTGGGCAAGTTACATGGTGATCAACGGCAAGACAACAAGAGTTGTAATTTTGTTTTTTGATGCAATCAAGTTCAGTGTGGGAGCAAGCGGGTAGCCAGCAGTAACAGGGATGAGAAGTGATATCCCTGAGGATAGAGAGGGTAAACAGGAATCGGGATGGTTGGGACTTCTTCCCGTACCGTTGTGCTGGGATATCAGCACGGGATTCCGAGGACCTCAGCCAATCAAGTTACTACATTTTCTTGACCCAGTTTATAATTTGATACTTCACTCAGCATTACAGAGACAGCTGCCATTCCAGATCAAACTTTCACAAGAAGAAAACACACACCACAGCGGACACATGGAAGTAGTTAACTGAAGACACCTTTTGCACATTTTATTCCATTTACTGAATTGCTGTTACTTAACAGACAAGGTGCAAATAAATTAAAAGATTCCTGGTGCGTACTGTGTGTTTTCTTTTTCTGAAAGGCAATATTTATAGAGCACCTTCGCTGGCATAGGAACGTGAAGTCAGTAGGACGACTTACCTCCCTCGGAGGTGATTGGTACAGTCCGTATAATTTTCAGAGCTAGGGTTTATGAACGGAAGGAATCTTTTTTTTTGGCTCTGTGGAGCCAAGCCGTCAATCCCTTCCACTTCCTTGTCTTCAGCACCATCCCCGTGCTAGCATGTTTTGTGACGCAGTTATATGGAGAGCACTGGGACACGCTCCACAGACTACTATAAGGGCTGACATTTATGTGTTTTTTTAAATAGTTCAAGGTACTGATTCGGATAAATCAGGGCTACCGCTCAACTAACTAGAGCCTTGTTAGTTGAGTGGTGCCTTTGATTTATCAGAATCGGAACCCTGAACTAGTAAAAACACGCAACAGTCAGCCCCTATAGTAATCTATGGAGCGCGTCCCCACGCTCTCCATATAATACATCATAGTAAGTGCTAGCGTGGGGACGGCACTGAAGACAAGGAAGTGGAAGGGATCAGCAGCTCGGCTCCACAGAGACAAAATACAGTCCCTTCCCTAAACCCTGGCTCTAAAAATTAAACTGTTTGTACAATCAACTCTGGGGGAAGTAAGGAACACTGACAAGTTAAGGAGGGCTCTGGAAACAAATGCCAGGGAAGGTGCTCTTTAAAACCAAATTACTTCTTTCTTTCAGATTTCTGGTTAACGTTTAGTGACCTAGCGTGTTACCTGTAAATCGAGGTCTTCTCCCTTCACGCAGAGGTTTGCATCAATCACAGTCAGTCCGACTAACAGGCCAACAAGAACCGCTCCTTCTTCTTCCATCATTAGTGCGTGATACTCGTAAAACTCACTACGGGGAAAAGAATGCCATTAAATACACACACACACACACACACACACACACACACACACACACACACACACAGATGGCTGCATGGTACAGCAACTTTCCCCAGGCTGGCTCGTCAAGACATCCCAGTATCGGGACTCAAACCAGATCTCTGGCAGGGAAAGCAATACCCACTGGGGACCAGCCTAGGATGCAGCTTTTCTACCATCCCCACAATGAGACTATTAGCTGAAGGAAATGGGAAATATAAGTATCCAAAAAGGATTATATTTTTTCAAAAGAATCCTGGCCACGCTTGGCGACCCAGGTTTGAGGAGCGGACTCTGGCGCGTGGGCTGGCAGAGAGAAGGAGGATTGAGCATCTGGAGGACTGCTCTCTCTCCTGGGGAGTGGTGGGGGACTAGCTCCACTCTGTAGTGGCCCCGGTGGAGACCGGGGGTAACACAAGTAGCGGAAGCAGGAGGGACTAAATAAAGAAAGCTGGAAAATCGGCTCCGGCGTCGCCGGATGATGGCCCCCCGCTCTCCTTGTTCCCCGGAGCCTCCAAGAGCATCCTCTGCCACAGCGCATCCCGGACCCTAAGTAAAAATAGTGTGCTGGGGTTCCCTGCCACCGGTGCCTTCCCCTCGAGGAGGACCCGCCATCTGACGATGGGATCTCGCCATGACAGCCTCGGGATTGGCTACTATCTGTGAGGAGGTGCTCCAGAAGAGGACTGCCGGGGGGAACGGAGTGCTAGGAGGCCCGAAGGAGTTGCGGGCGTCGGGGTGTAGGAGGAGATAAAAAGAATAAACAACAAAAAAAAAAAAGAATCCTTAACATTTAATATAGAACAGGTAATTACGGAGCACTCCAAAAGTACACAGTTTGTGTATACACTTCCAAAGTCACAGACACTATGCACATATGGTCTAAGGGCTAAGGAGGCAGTGTGGTCTATTACAGCAATACCTTGGGATCCGGAAGATCATAGGTTCAAACCCTACTAGAACTAAATACTCACTGTGAGGCTTTGAGCAAGTCTCTTAACCTTCCAGTGCTCCAGTCCACCCAGCTACAGTAATGGGTAGGAAAAGAACCCCACTGGAAAGGAGATGCTCCAGTCCACCCAGGTACAGTAATGGGTAGAAACAGGATCCCACTAGAAACAAGATGCTCCAGTCCAGCCAGCTACAGTAATGGGTAGGAGCAGGACCCCACTGAAAACGAGATGTTCTAGTCCACCCAGCTACAGTAATGGATAGGAACAGGACCCCACTGGAAACGAGATGCTTGAGTCCACCCAGCTACAGTAATGGGCAGGAATGGGACCCCACTAGAAACAAGATGCTGGAGTCCACATAGCTACAGTAATGGGCAGAAACAGGACCCACTGGAAATGAGATGCTCCAGTCCACCCCACTACAGTAATGGGTAGGAACAGGAACCCATTGGAAACAAGATGCTCCAGTCCACCCAGCTACAGTAATGAGTAGGAACGGGGCCCCACTGGAAACAAGATGCTTGAGTCCACTCAGCTACAGTAATGGGTAGGAATGGCACCCCACTGCAAACTAAATGCTCCAGTCCACCCCGCTACAGTAATGGGTAGGAACAGGACCCCACTGGAAACTACATGTTCCAGTCCACCCAGCAACAGTAATGGGTAGAAGCGAGACCCCACTGGAAATGAGATGCTCCAGTCCACCCAGCTACAGTAATGGGTAGGAACAGGACCACACTGGAAACAAGATGTTACATCTCAGCAATCCTGTGTAAACACACAAAAAACAAAACCAAAAAGGTGCTTCCTATTAATTTCAGCTGCACAAAATACCACAGGATTTGGCTCAAAATGTACTTTTAATCTCAACAACAGGCATGGAGAGTGATTGAACAGTGCTGTGTTAACCAGCAAAAATCACAGAAGCAAGGAAAAAAAAAAAATCCACTTTTCTCAAAACAACTAGCCTTCAAGATGCCATTTGGCATGGATTCTGAAGTCCAAGTCAGGAATAGTAACACCAGGCCATGGGTGGTTAACACCAGGCCGTGGGTGGTAAAACCACTGCGGCTAAAAAAATGCTACTGGCTGTGGTGTAACACATCTGGAAACACACTGCGTCGACCCCCTTCAGAAGAGTATACGTCAGTAAGAGGGCACAGTATAGTTTTCACTGCAGTAACAGTATTTATATTGGTTCAAGAAGGAAAAATCAAATTGTTAATGTGAAAAAACAAATGTACAGTCAGCATGACTAGGTTTTATAAATTTACATTCAAGAGTCTGGGATGCCTGGGGAAACTCTGGAAGCAACACCCATTTCTTGTTGTAATTCTTATAGTTCCAGTCTATTACCAAGAACATTTACATGGAAACAGGATCCTTGTCCTTCGGATGCCATCTGCTCCTGCTGCTTGTCCACTTGTGATATCAAAATATCCCGCTTGCGATGTTACTCATTTCCACGGCAACCAACTGTGATTCATAAACAGACGGGTATGACTTCACAAGTAGGTAGTCAGCCAACGAGGTCCAAGGAAAGGATTCTATTTCCGAACAGTGATCCCTTTGTAACAAAAAAAAAAAAAAGAGGTGATGAAAAATACAGACACCATGTGAAATATAAACAGAACTGGGTGTAAATATGTTCAAGGTTTCCCAGAGATGTCACCAGCTCTTTAAAGATCAATTGCAATGGTGTTATTTTATTTACTTCACATAAGATTCTGTGACATCCTGTACCTAATAAAGACTTGTTTTTTTACATATATGTTCCAGTGGTGTGTTTTTCTTTCTTACTACATGTCGTATCGTCCTTTCTTGTTGTCAGTTGTCTCACTGGAAAAGCCACCCGCTTTCCCGAACGCAGCTGAGTGCTGTTAGCCATTGACATTATTCATGGAGTGACGTCAATGACTACCGTGCGAGTGACAGACTGTCAGAGCTGTTCAGAAGCCGGCTTGTGACTGTCACTCGTATCTACATTTCCGAAACGGAGCAGCACATTCTTGTTTTGTCACCTATGGCTTCAGAATAATTACAGTATTTACTGCCACTGAAATTCATAAAGTATTTAATATTTTGAAAACAGGTTTCTCTGCTCAGATCACTGTCAGTGCGAGACTTGGCGCATATTTATTTATCACAGGGAAAAGGAAAAGAGCGAAGCACATTAAAAATCCGACACCTAATAATTTTTAATTGTTATGTGCCGTCATAGAATTTAAATAAGACGCAGATCTGTATAAATCACTTTCCCTGCTCTGTTGTCTGCCAGCGCCATGGATACAAACTGAGGCAGACAGTTCAGTGCCGCGAGATGCACACATTTAAAAACTCAGAATCCAAACCACAGAACTCAACCAGTTTCTATTTAGTACCTGTATGTTGTGCTATCATGGTAAACGCGGCTGATTTTTTTTTTCCTCAAAATAGTTGTCTCCGATTGTTGCTGCTCACTACGTTGGGAACCATGTCATGGAGTGGTACTGCTGACTTGCAGACAGGTTTATTCAGGCAGAGTTTTACACTGCTGCTATTTTGTTTGTGTTCATACTGGCTGGCACATTGAGTTTCTGATCCTTTTTTTTTTTTTTTTTAATTATTAATTTTGGTGCTGCAACTCTTCCAGTTCGATTCCCGACCTCTGTACCATTGCTCTTACAGCTCAGCTGTACTTTTCTGATTCCGTCTGGCACCCAGGGGCATATTAATGGCGACTCTTTTTGTTGTATATTTCTTTGTTGAAATTGCTGCTTGATAAAACGAGGTATTCATTTTCTCTTGTTTTCACTGCTATGTCTATCTCAATAAGGATATTTATAGCTGCTAAGATTACTGATATTTTATTGGGTTACAGTTGGTGAGGCAGCGATGCGATTCCTTGAGGAAGGGATGCGGCAACTTTTCGAAATCCCTTTTGACTAATAGCAAAGATTCAGTTTTCTAGTGCCTGATGTTTTTGCAGTTTGACAACCGCTGCTCTGCCCACAGACCCAACAAACGACCGTATGACATGTAGTAACAATTACAAATTATTAGGTGTCTGATTAATAATGTGCTCCACTCTTTTCCTTTTCCCTGTGATAAATAAATATGCACCAAGTCTCGCACTGACAGTGATCTGAGCAGAGAAACCTGTTTTCAAAATATTAAATACTTTATGAATTTCAGTGGCAGTAAATACTGTAATTATTCTGAAGCCATAGGTGACAAAACAAGAAACGTGCTGCTCTGTTTAGGAAATGTAGATACGAGTGACAGTCACAAGCCGGCTTCTGAACAGCTCTGACAGTCTGTCACTCGCACAGCAGTCATTGACGTCACTCCATGAATGTCGTCAATGGCTAACAGCACTCAGCCGCGATCGGGAAAGCGGGTGGCTTTTCCAGTGAGACAACTGACAAGAAACGACCATACGACATGTAGTAAGAAAGAAAACCACACCACTGGAACATATATGTAAAAAAACAAATCTTTATTAGGTACAGGATGTCACAGAATTACTTATTTGCAGTAAATAAAATATCATTGTAACTGATCTTTAAAGAAAAATGTTCCCCAAAATAGCCCGTGCTCTAATACATGGGGGCTGGTCAAAATGTAAACTTTCTCAGATGTTTGGCAGGGTGCCACAGATTTTAAAAGTAATGCTCTCCGATACTGGTCAATCCACCAAATCTCTGCCCTGCCACAATATAATTACCAGCTGCTTGCACAGCATCCCAAATCCCCAACTACAGCTGAAGACGTGGCAGAAATGGAGCACGGGAGATTCAGTTGCCAGATGTTTTGAGTTCTGCTAAGTTTGGACTTGCTGGTTCCACGCTAGCCCACAGAAGCTATGCATTAGATGTGAGAAGCACAAATTCGGAAGGGGGGGCAGATTCTGCCAAAAGGGGCTTCGAGGTCGGCCCACTGACATAGCATGCTGTGCTGTCATATGGGAAACTGGGCTCTGCCCCTCTCCTGGGAGTGGGTGTAGCTCTCTGCAACACCCCTTCTGATCCAGAGGTGTCCTGGTGTGCCCCTGGAGCAAACGGAATGTGAGACAGGGGCATAAGGTAGCAAAAATGCAGAAAGGAGAGACTGCTCCCCCCCCCCCCAAAAAAAGGTGGATCCAAAATACAAACCTAAGAAAGTCCCTCCGTTAATAAGGCCGCGCGGGTAGTGGACAGTTTTCTGCATCATGACAACCTCATCACGCTCGGCCCGGCGCCCCAACGGTGTCCTGCAAGTGAAGGAGATTAAAAGAAGTCAAGGAACTGCCAGACGGCACGGTGGGGTGTGCCGGTGCACAGATTTCTTACTTCCTTATCACTGAGGCTCTGCTCAATCGGTGACACTGCCCAGTCCTCAGCATGCACTCTGACAGGACCCCAGTCCATTCACGTGAACGATGTCCCAACAGGGACCAACACCAGTTGTTTTAACTACACTGCAGGCCTCCGAAATGCCCTCATACATTTGGGAAAACTTTGAAACATTTAAGATTTAAGATAACATTTCCTTAATATTGATTTCTATAAATTGTACCACACTGCAGAGGGCAGCATTATGATCTCTGCCCGCTAGACTGCATCTGCTCTAGTGGCTTATCTACACTGATCATCAGAATCCTACGTCTGTACCATCATAATTACCCTCACAGCCACAGAGTGTGATGTCATCAGCACAGAACTGTGATGTCAGGTGTAGACAAACCAGGGCAGATTGGGCCGAGATCCTGTTTTCAGGTATATGACCTTAGTAATAAAGAAATAAAGGTGAATTACTGGAGGAAAAAAAAGTGAGATACAGACTAAATTGTATCTAAATATTTTGTTCTTTCAAAATCAATCCTAACAGCAACTCAGGCTCTTTCAAAAGTGACACGGTGCCCCACCCCGCCAATTTGGGTCATTTTAAATATATGGGGGACGGGATTACTAAGACCTCAAATGGAGGTTTGTCTTTTTTTTTTTTTTTTTTTAAAGTTATTTTGGCCTGCTAGCTCTAAAGTGCACTACTGGCATGGGCTGTCTGTGTTTTGGTGTTATCATACCAATAATGGCTCCCTCACACCAATAATAATGTTGCCCCCACACCAATAATAATGTTGCCCCGCTCCAATAATAATGTTCCCCGCTCCAATAATAATGTTGCCCCCACACCAATAACAATGCTGCCCCACTCAATAATAACTCTGCCCCACACCAGTATAGCGTTGCCCCCCACCAATAACAACGTTGCCCCACCAATAATAATATCCCCATACTAATAATGGTGCAACAGTTTCGCGCTGGTTTCAGCACTACACACATACATCAGGCTGAGGGCATCACGCACGACGTAGCCAACGAAGGGCACTGGTGACAAGCATAAAAGGGGTTCACTCTCTCTGCTCTGCCTGACCATGCTGACATGCCACATAGCACACTGTAGCAGTGCAGCTAGCGGACATTGTAAGTGCTTCTTAAAAATAAAATAAGTTACTGGACATAATGAGCTTTGAAACAAATAATGTCTGACCACACGAGCAGAGGTTCAGAAACAATTTCTCTGAACTTTCAATGGACAATTTAGGCCTACAGGACCAACAGTAAACAATAAGCTGCGTGGCCAGGTATAACCACTTTTTTCACTAGACTGTTAAAGGGTAAGGACTAGGTCCTGGTATAATTTTGGGCACTTGGTGAGAGTGTTGGTGGAGGGGAGTGCCTCACTTGGTAAAGAAAATAGTTGGCAGTGTTTGTAAATATCAGCATGGCTCAGTTGGTAGCATATCCGCCTCTGGACCAGAATGTCGTGGGTTCTCGTCCCACACCAGGATTGGACTCCTACCTAAAATGCTGGCACCTGAGTACAGTATTGGGGGGGTGCTGTACTGCTGGGGTGTGCCATCCTTCAGATGGGACGTTAAACCGAGGTCCCTTCTACCCATCTCTGGTGCTGCCCTGGTGGGTGTCCAGGTAGAAGTAAAAGAGCCCAAGGCACTCCTCGCAAAAGAGTAGGGGACATTTCCCGTGTCCTGGCCAATATTCCCCTTCCCATAAAACTGATTCATGCAATTGTCCCAAGGCTGTGTGTGGGTGTTGATGTGCGATAAAGCTGCCACTACACATTCAATCACTTCACTAATAGTCTAGCACTGCTTGTAAAACACTTTGGGATGCACTGTGTATGAAAAGCGCTACATAAATGCAGATTCCTCTTCATGTCTGGTACAGGCATTACAGGCATGCTGAAAGTCGAATTAACGTTCAAACACCTGCTGCAAACTGTAAGTACAGACCGCTGAAACGTTTTGTGCACTACTGTAGTTTTTTTTTTACATTTCTTTTTTTATGAAGTCAGTTAATTATAGTATTTTTCTATTAAGAATTTAGACACACTCCAGAATTACTACAGGCAAAATGCTGAGGGTGATATATTGCCTACATGAATTGCATGGAAAAAAATAATTTGCATACTTGAAGAAGAGACTGCATTGCAGTGATTACTTTTCGCCACCCACCCCCAACCACCATCACTGTTTTTGCCATTTATCAGGAGAGCCCACCGAGCTAAAATCTGGCTTTTCAAGGGCTCCTGAAAGAATGCTGCAGCCCAGTTCCATGCACCGTAGTGGATGCATCTATGACAGTAACGAGTGCAGTGCTAGTTAACCCATCACTGAAAATGTTCAAACGCATTCACATGAGAGAAGTACAGACACATTACTGCTAAGTGCCTTATTCATCTAGTTGTAGAAACATCCTCGATCA
Organism: Neoceratodus forsteri; assembly: GCA_016271365.2. Lineage (NCBI taxonomy): Eukaryota > Metazoa > Chordata > Ceratodontiformes > Ceratodontidae > Neoceratodus > Neoceratodus forsteri. The sequence continues at coordinate 1,100,126,688 of CM028135.1, read as the reverse complement.
TCTTCTTCAAACAAACAATCTATGAGGCACATGGTACCACAGCTCGCAAAGCGTTCTCTAATGTCACTTACTTAACACCAGGAAGGTCTCGCACACTAGCTGCTATCTCCGCAGCTTCTGGGCATAGCTTCTCTATTAGTTCCAATGGTCCCCAGAGGGATTTACTGTACCCCAAGAAGGATTTCTTCACTAGAAATAGAAAGATATTACATGACATTACTACTAAGGAACACTCTCAATGCAAGTACAATTTTCTGTGTAGCCTGTAACCATGGAAACCATCATTTGCTATGGGGAAAGGATGCCATGCCCCAGGGTAGGTCCCATCATTGAGATACTTATATTTTAAAGTTTATGTTTATTAGAGTTTCCCCAGTGACCCTCCCTCCTCCCTGCCTGTATTCTAATACACCCCATGTCAATCCCATGCATACTTGGAAGCACCCCACTGTTTTCCCCTCCACCACTTTTGCTGACAGTCTGTTCCAGACATCTACTACCCTTTCAGTGAAGAAATATTTCCTCTCCGAAACTCCCCCTTCAGCTTCAGCCATGCCCCCTGGTCCTGGTGCTCTTTCTCATTTGAAAGAGATTCCCCTCCTGCACCCGGCTCACTCCTGTGAGGTATTTGTAAGTCTCCATCATGTCACCCACTCACCATCCTCTCTTCCAGGGTGTAGATGTTGAGATCCCACAGCCTCTCCTCATAGGGCTTCTTGTGAAACCCTGCACCATTTTAGTTGCCCTCCACTAGACTGCCTCCACCCTGTCTAAGTCCTTTCTGAGGTGCAGTCTCCAAAACTGAACACAGTACTCCAGAAGGGGTGCCGCCAACGAGTGATATAGTGGCAACACCACCTCCCTCCTCCTGCTGGAGAAACCCCTTCCTATGCACCCCATTAGCCCTACCCACTGCTGTGTCACACTGCCCTGCCACTTTGAGGTCAGACAGGACATCCCCAAGGTCTCTTTCCTGCTTAGTGCCTGTCAGTACCTCCCCCCCTTTTCATCCTATACTCGGCACCTGGGTTCCTATACCCTAGGTGCAGGATTTTGTACTTGTTGGCATAGAACCCCAACTGCCATGCTCTTGACCGCTCCTCGAGTTTCCCCAAATCCCTGTGCATTCTCAGTACCCCCTCCCGAGCGTTCACCCTATTGCAGATTTTTTTTTTTAATTTAGTATTCTTTTTGGCCCCGTACACTTAACTGGCATCTACATCAGCCAGCCACTCTGTCCAGCCCCGTCACGCACCATCTCCGGGACTCACCTCACTCCAGTGTTCCTGCAAGGATAACCCTCCCCCACCTTGGGAAGGGCTGCCAGAGGTCGGGCCTATAACTGTTGGTGTCCAGAGTTTGAGCCCAGTTGGCAGTATAAGGCCTGTGACAGGTGGTGGTGGCACTGTTCGAGGTTAGGGAGGATTTTCACTTTTTCTGTCCCCAATCCATCAGACATCAAAAGGCCCATGTTCTGACATGAGCATGCTAACGTACTGTGTACAGAGAGTCGACATCTCCCTCCCAGAGTTCTGGCTCCAGCTGTACTGCCACCTGTGAACACCCAGGCGCAGTACCACAGCAGTGACCAGGTGCCCTCCCACCCCGAGGAGGAAAAGGCGGCAGCTCCTACTGCAGATTTTGGTATCATCTACAAAAAGGCCTACCTTCCTTTCCGGTTCCGCAGCAATATCACTTACGAAGTCACTGGAGAGGACCAGTCCCAGTACTAAGCCCTATAGCATTCTAATGGTCGCTCTCCTGTCATTAGTGTGAGTGCCATTTACCACGGTACCACCCTCGGTCTCCTATCTGTTAACCAGTTTCTAACCCAGTTCACCACTTTGGATCCCACCCCTTGGCTGCTCAATTTCTTTATCAGCCTCCCGTGTGGCACAGTGTTGAAGGTCTTGCTGAAGTCCGGACAGGCCAACTCCACTGCCCTCCTTTGATCTATTTCCCTGGTCACCCAGTCAAAGAAATCTATCAGATTAGTTTGGCATAACCCGCCCCCCTGCCCCGCCATGAATCCATGCTGCCTGTGGTCTTGCAGTCCACTGGATTCAAGATACTCTACCAACCTTTCCTTAACCAGAGTTTCCATTAACTTCCCCACCACTGACGTCACGTGAGACTGACTGACCTACAGTGGTCAGCCTCCTCCCTACTGCAGCTCTTATGTAGCGGGACCATGTCTGCTCTTTTCCAGTCCCCCAGAACCATGCTCATTTCCATTAAGCTGTTGAATAAGGCCATCAGTGGGGCAGCTGGCATCTCCCAGAGTTCCTTTAGAACCACTGGATGTATCCTGACTTGTCCCATAGCTTATGCTACCTTCAGAGCTACAAGTCCCTTCAGGACTCTTTCCTCCGAAAATGGACCTGGGTCCACCACCACCTCTCAGTTTCTGCTACCCCTGGTGGTCTGTCTCCCCTCCACCATGAAGAGTGAGCAGAAGTACCTGTTCAGGATGTCTGCTTTTTCTTGGTCCTCTTCTGCACAGTACCCCCCCCCCCATCCATCCCCTTGTAATCCTCTTCCACTTGTATATCTAAGGAAAGTCTCTAGTGACCCCATTGGGGACTCTTTCCTCTGCCTTTGTTCCCCTCACTGCCTTGCCTACTTCCCTCTCATCCTTATTCTGTGTTTCCTTACACCTCTTGAATGCCAAACCTTTTTCCTTCAGCACCTTTGCCACTTCCTTACAGAACCATAGTGACCACTTTTCATTCTGCTTTTACTCCCTTCCTTCATGCAGAATTTGTTTGCTTTAATTATGTACTCCATTATTTCTCCACACCGTGCGTCTACCTCTCCCTGGCAATTCCCACTATGAGGCCATTTCTGAGGCAGCCTCCCATTTCTTCAAAATCCCCCCTCCTAAAGTTCAGGACCCTCATCCTTGTGTGGTTTGCCTCTGTTCCCGTCTTCATGTTAAACCACACTGTATCAGGATCACTGGTAAATAGGGGACTGCCCATTGTGATGTCTGCAATGTTGTCCCTATCTGAAAGCAACAGGTCTAACACTGCTCTGTCTCTACTGGGTTCTTGGACTAGTTCCCTAAGAAAAGTCCCATGTAGTCAAGGATGACCCTACTCCTTGCCGAGCTGCACTCCCAAAATAAGACCCATGCAGTAGGGCTTCCTGAAGCAGTAGAGGATTGTCTATCACCTCCCAAACTGGTCTGTTTATAATGACAGGGGTATGAGTTAAGGAAAGAATTTTGCAAATTACAAGAACCAAAAGGGAGACGTATGTAGATGGGATCCTAGTTTGTTTCATTCCAGACAGATGCTTTGCAATGCAGCAGCACTGCAAGCACAGCAATAATATTCAATGAAACAATCACACAAATGGCTTATGTGCCTGTTTAAAGGGTGGCCCACGCTATACCAGTATTCAAACAGGGCTCCAGAGCTGAGTTTGGGAACTGAAAGACCACAGGAAGAACATCAATACCCCAGGAAGCTGCCCAACACACCATAACAAACAGAACTGTTGAGAATATACATCTCGGGCTGGCAGTATAGCCCAATGGTAAGAGTAATGAGCTGCAAACGAGTTTGATACATCCAGCAACACCTGGGTTTGATTCCTACAACCTCCACTTGCATACTGTGTGACTGAGTATGTCGCTGAGCCTCCCCAGTGCTCCTGGGTCCCCCCCTGAAAACAGGCACTTGTGCCTAGTGGGCCTTACCCAGTTACCGAAGAGCAAACAAGACCCACAGGCTCAGTATGGATTCTGTAAGGGGAAATCATGCCGGACAAGTCTCACTGCACTTTTAGTAATAACACCAAGACGCCTGATGAGAGGAAGCCTGTGGATGTCATGTAACTGGAATCCAGTAATGCCTATGACATGATGCCATACAAGACACATTCATAAAATGAACTCCTACGAGGAAAGGCTCAAGGGATTAAATATGTACCCTCTTGAGGAAAGGAGGGATATGATAGAAATGCTCAAGTACCTCAAAGGTGTCAATAAGGCAGATGAGGGTGGCATTTTACACAGAAAGATGCTCAAGGACAAGGGGGGCATGACATGAAGCTGGAAGGGGGGGGATCAGAGGGGATGTGAGGAAATACTTCTTCACGGAAAGGGTGGTGGACATCTGGAACAGCCTCCCAGCAGAGGTGGTGGGTACTAAAACAGTAGCAGGTTTCAAGCATGCATGGGATAGACACAAGGGGGACCTCTGTAAACAGGGCTGGGGGGGCGGAGATCAAGTAGGGTCTGCGGTAGCACAGTAGATACGGAATTTAGGGCAGACTAGGTGGGCCGACAACTTCTATGTTTCTGTGGAGTACACTTTAGCATTGGGCTTAAGGCCTGATGCCACCCCTTTAAGAGCTCTGAACAGATGTTGGTGTGTTACTACTGTTTTAGGAGGGGCTTGGGGGGAATCTCTGGAATTCTCAGTGGTCAAGCAGTCAGTGCGAGTCTGCTGTTCAGGCTAGACTCCTTTGGGTATGCTGTCTCTGTAGTCCGAGAATAAACTCCTTTACTTCTACGTTTATTTTATGCATCGATATGTTATTCCTACGGTCCAGAAGGTGTCCACCACAGAAGCAAGAGATGGGCTTGACAGATCTTGGAAGAAGGTAAGGGTCTGTTTTGGCAGACCAATACCAAAACACCACACATGGTGGAGAATGCAGCCCTTCTTCTGCCCAGACCCTATCTCGCTTGTCTATGCGGCTGGGAACCCCAATTCACTGTCCCAGTCTGCCTGCACAGCTTACATGTTGCTTGCACCACAGCCTTAGCTGCAGTAAAAAAAAAAAAATAATAATAATAATATGAGGTCTCTCCAGCTTGTGCAGCAGCCCTCCTCTAACTTTGTAGGCTGTGAAAGAAAAAAAAAAAATGTGTGCTGCATACTACAAGCATGCTATCTGAATGACCTGTAAATTACAATCATGCAAGACTGAGCACCGCTGTGGACTGCCTGTTCATTAACTCTTTAAACCAGAGACATATGGCTTTCTATTATTTTAACTCAAGGTGCCTTCCAGTACACAGACATTTGTTTTGCCAATTCTGTCTGAAGAAAGTATTCCAGGCTTCTGAACTTAGAAGAGAGCAATAAACTTCTCAACACAAATATTTTGGATAGCCTGGGAGTCACTCAGCCAAACCAAAGCCTGCCATTTATCTTTTGAACAGACTGCAGAATGGCCATCTTGCATTCTTTCTGCTGCCCTGACATAAGCCACTGCCTGCAACTACAAAACAGGAAGCAACCTTTACCCCCTGTTGGCAGCCATATTGGGAATGTCAAATTAGCCAGGAAGCCTATGCTACAGGTCCAGCAGCCATCTTTGTGAAGGGCACCAGCTTGTTCAAAATGACCTCACTCCATGCAAAGTAATGGCAGCCATGTTTTTGAGGGGCAACCCACTGAAATGAATGGACACTGCAATAAATAGCTGCATCTTGCAAAAGAAACTTTATTGAAATAACAGACAACGCAGAATAGAGTTGAAATTGTTTATTGAGACGTCATTTGATGGACTTTGCTTACAAATAATTGTACTTTGGTCTACAAAAACAATTTTCTCCATGGCATTCTATCTGCTCCACAATGTCCCATCTCCTGCATGAAGGCAACTCCTTCTCATAATTACAACCTTCGCTCGGGGACACAAAGCATACTTCCAACCACAATGTCTGACAATGACACCATTACACAAGCCGCAGCATCCGCAGTTCCACCCTCACCTACCTCGCTGGAGAGGAGCAACAACACAGAAACCATCCTGCAGGACATCCGAGCTTTCCTCTCACTCCAAGGGGCACCAGCTATGCAAGCCATTCAAGCAGACCTTGCCTACATTAGAACTATGTCACCCCAGTCCCCTGTCCATGCCAGCCTACAGCCAGTTGCCTTCTCAGCTTTGCCTCATGAAGACGCTGTCAACTGGCTCGAGCAATTCCAAGCCTGGATTGCTTTCAAAGGTTGGACTGATCCCTTGCGTATTTCCAATGCCTTGCACTTGCTTCTGAGAGGGACTGCCATTTCCTGGTTTAATGCACTTCCAGAACACGTCAAAGGAAATACTGCTACTCTGTATATGACTTTTAGAGACCATTTTTCCCATGCACATCCCCCATAGTTGCTGGAACAACAGCTGTGGGAACGCACAATGCAACCTTCTGAGTCCCCAGAAACCTTCATAGTCGACACTGAGTCACGCTGCAAGCATCTACAGAAAACAGAAAAAGATCAGATCACGGCTTTTGTTCGAGGCCTGCTTCCTCAACTTTGCACTTATGTCATTCAGCAGAAGCCAGCAACATGGATGGACACAATCCAAGCAGCACGACTTGCACAGGAGTCCATTTCACTGTTCCAGGCCACTAGTGCACCAACACTCGTCACAACTGGCTACACTCACATCATGTGTACAGCAGCAACAGGCCATGATAGACAAGCTCATCACGACTGTCAGTAGTTTACACCAGAGCTCCACTTCTCCTTTGACTACTTCTGTCGATGCTCCACAGCCACCTGCACCACCTCCGCCTTCACGAGAAACGGTGACCTGCCAGTGATGTGGATACAGAGGACACACTGCTGCCGTTTGCCGAAAGCTAAAGTACCATAATAACAGCCAAGACAACAGGAACTAAAGGCGCCTACCATAGACATAACAGAAACATATAAGTTGACGGCAGATAAGGACTCCAAGGCCCATCCAGTCTGCCCATTTCTTTTTCTACCTTATGAATGTGCCATAGGCCTTTGCTCTGTCAATGGCCTATCTATTCATACTCATCTGTATTGCTCCCTTATGCCTATCCCAAGCCTCTTGGAAGCCCTGCACTGTATTCATATCCACCACTTCCTGAGGTAGACCGTTCCATGCATCCACCACCCTTTCTGTGAAAAAGAACTTCCTCACATTACCCCTTAATTGGCCTCCCTCTAATCTCATGCTGTGTCCTCTTGTCCTGCTATTTTTCTTATATTGAAACATGTTAGACTCTTTCACCTTCTTAATGCCCTTAAGGTGTTTGAATGTTTTGATCACCTCTCTCCCTCCTTTGCTCTATGGTATACATATTGAGCTCTGTTAGTCTGTCCTCATATGTTTTCCGGTGCACTCCCTGCACCATTTTGGTTGCCCTTCTCTGGACCGATTCCATTTTGTTAATGTCCTTGTACAGGTGCGGTCTCCAGTACTGCACGCAGTACTCCAGATGGGGCCTAACCAGTGTCTTGTAAAGAGGGATTATTACCTTCCTTTTACGACTTGTAATACCTCTACTAATACACCCCACCATCCCTCTAGCCTTACCTACTGCTTTAGTGATCTGCTTGGGTGATTTCAGGTCATCTGTGATGATGATGCCAAAGTCTCCTTCTTCAATTGTGATTGCCAGCAACTCCCCTCCCAACCTATAGGTGACTTCAGGGTTTCTCTTCCCTATGTGCATGATCTTGCACTTCTTTGTGTCAAACCCCAGCTGCCACTCTTCTAACCATTTTGCCAGTTTATCCAGACCTCTTCTCATTCTGCCCAACCTATCTGGATCATCTACTCTGTTGCAGATCTTGGTGTCATCTGCAAACAGACAAACCTTACCCACCAGTCCACCTGCAATGTCACTGATGAAGATATTGAAGAGGACTGGCTCCAGGACTGATCCCTGAGGTACCCCACTTGTGACCTGCATGTCTCCTGACTGTATACCGTTTACCACCACTCTCTGTTTTCTGCCCGCCAACCAGTTTGCCACCCAGTTGACCAACTTCTGACCCACCCCGAGCCTACCTAGCTTATTAATCAATCTTCTATGAGCAACAGTATCGAAAGCTTTGCTGAAGTCAAGGCAGGTGACATCAACTGCACCCCCTTGGTCCACCACTCTGGTTACCCAGTCAAAGAAATCTATGAGACTAGTTTGACGGTACCTTCCTGTTGTAAACCAATGCCGTCTTGGATCCTGTACTCCTATGGATTCCAGGTGTTGTACTATCCTTTCCTTAAGGAGTGCCTCCATAATCTTGCCCACTACTGAGGTAAGACTGACTGGTCTGTAGTTCCCTGCCTCCTCCCTCCTACCACTCTTGTGGAGCAGGATCACATGAGCCCTTCTCCAGTCTTCTGGGACTTCTCCTGTACTCAAGAGACTCACTAAATAGTTCTGCTAATGGCTCTGCTAGTTACACCCTTAGCTCCTTTAGTACACTGGGATGTATGCCATCAGGTCCCATTGCCTTGTCCACCCTGAGCTTAGCGAGCTCTTGTGGGACCCTTTATTTTGTGAAGGGACTAGTGCACACCTCTCTCCCCCATGTCCAGGGTGCTGAGCTGTGGGCCCTGCCCTACCTTCTCCTCAGTAAATACTGAACAGAAGTATCTATTTAGGATAGACGCTTTTCCTTGGTCCTCCTCCACACACTCCCCCTTATCCCCTTTGATCTTAGCATAAGCAATACCCCTTCTGGACTTTCTCCTTTCACTAATGTATCTATAGAAAATCTTGTCACCTTCTTTTACTGTCCATGCTAGTGTTTCCTCAGTTTGGGCCTTTGCCTGCCGCACTGCCTTTCCTGCTTCCGTAAGGGAAGTTTGGTGTGCCTCCCTATCTTCATCCTGCTGCTTTCCCTTATATTTCCTGAAGGCCAGCCTTTTGGCTCTGAACTTTTCTGCTACAGTTTTTGAGAACCAAAGCGGTTTCCTCCTTCTTTTGCTCTTGCTTTTCTAACACAATGGGATGTTGCTTCAAGTATTGCATCCTTAATGCTTGCCCACTTTGCCTGCACCCCCTCACCTGCATTTCTTCGTGCCAGGGCTAGCTTAACTCTGTTGGCCATCTTATCAAAGTCAGCTCCACTGAAGTCCCATATTTTTGCCTTGGAATGGGATGATTTAGTTCTAGTGGCCAAATTGAACCATACCATGTGATGGTCACTATCCCCCAGGTGATCTTCTACCTGGAGTACCAAAGTGCAATCAGCACAATGATCACAACTACTTCCAGGATCAGGGAAACGAGAGCTCCCGAACACACTAGGGGCTCCTGTTGGACAGGGGAACACTTCAACTGACCGCCCCCTCTGACTTTTACAACTCAAGCAGACAGTATCCTTCAACTACCCACTCTTGCACCCTCCCACTTTCAGGGGCCAATGTCCCTGTCATTAGATCACCACTCTTATCCAACTATGTCCCCGTAACCATCAGAGATTGGTCCACGCATACCTTGGTCGACACTGGAGCCGAAATCTCAGTTATTAACACTAGTACTTTGACCAACGAAGCGGTTCGTCACTTACCCAACGTCTCTCCAGCTGACCTAAAGTACATTATTACAGCCAATGCCGCTAAGGTACCTATCACAGGCATGGTCCATCTCAAGCTACGCTTTGGCTCACAGTAAGCTACTGTCAAATTCTACCTAGTAGCTGAGCTACAGCCATTAGCGATTCTTGGTATGGATTTCCTTAAAGCTCACAAAGCCATCCTAGACTCTGCATCAAACAAACTGTCACTAGGCCCTCGGAGGCAACTCACAGCTACAGAGTCCATCACTGTACCTCTTAGGACTGAGATGGTTCTGACTGCCAAGATCCGAGGTGAACCTCTTCCACAAGGTGTGGTTGGCATTGTCACAGGCTTCCCTGCTCTGCATTCATCAGGTCTTCTCCCAGGGAACACCCTGTCTGCTGTGCATGGCGGAACAATCTTCCAGAAATGCTGCAACTTCACAGATGAGCCAGTAGTCATTTCCAAGGGTGCCACTATCGGAAAGTTTGTTTGCTTGTCTACAGGGGACCAGGGCCATCTTATGCAAGAACCTCAGCCTGGTTCTACCAGCTCTAGTCCAGTCAGTTCTATCACAACCACCCCAGCATCAGCAGCGTAACCCCTCACTTTGCGACTACCCTCATCTAAACTCCTGGCATCTCCAGCAGCGAGAGAACAGCTTTTAAAGTTCCTGGAGAGCTACCCAGATGTCTTTGTTGGTCCAGATAACAAGCTTGGATGTTGTAATATCCTACAACACACTACTGAGGTGCATCCCAGTCAGCAACCCATCAGTCAGCGAGCCTACAAGGTGGGACACAAACAGAAACAAGTCCTAGAAAACATGACCAAAGACATGCTTGACCAGGACATCACTGAAGAGTCTACGAGTCCCTGGGGTGCGTCATGCCTGCTAGCAGTAAAGAAGGACAAAGGGTGTCACATTGTGGTAGACTACAGAAAGCTCAATGCTTACACAGTGCAAGATGCTCATCCCTTACCCAAAACAGAGGACACCTTAGAGAGTCTTGGCGCGACCATCCCAGTATACTTCACCACTCTAGACCTACAGAGTGGGTTCTACCAAGTCTCCATTGATCCAGCCTCTCATCCATATACAGCCTGGCGCTGTCACTTGGGGCTCTTTCAATTTAAACAACTACCTATGGGACTTCAGAAAAGTCCCGCTACATTTCAGCGTATTATGGAAGCCGTACTACATGGGTTGTCTTGGAAATCTTGCTAAGTTTACCTAGACGATGTTACTGTTTTCAGCAGAACTTTTCCAGAACACCTCCAACACCTCAAGGAAGTGTCTGAACGTCTCCGACAAGCCAACCTCAAGCTTCACCCAGAGAAGTGCTGTTTTGCACAGAAACAAATTCATTATCATCTCTCCAGACCCAGACAAGCTCTCAGCAGTCAGAGACTATCCAGAACCTAACAATCTCGTGGACCCTAGGGCTTTCCTAGGCTTGTCTGGATAGTACAGAAAGTTCATTTGTAACTACACACAGATTGCAGCTCCATTTTACACTCTCGCCAAAAAGGGGTGTGAATATTCCTGGATTTCCAAGTGCCAATAGGTCTTTGAAACCTTAAAAGGCAAACTGATTTCCTCTCCAGTACTGGCCTACCCAAGGTTTGGCCAACCCTTCAAACTCTACTCAGTTGCTAGTTCCTTTGCAGTAGGTGCTGTGCTATGTCACGTACAAGATGGAACAGAACGGGTCATCTCCTATGCCAAACACTCCCTTTCCTCAGTTGAGCAAAACTATGGATCACAGAAAAAGAATATCTAGCCATGGTATTTGCCATAAAGAAATTTGACTGTTATCTTCGCTACTCCTCCTTTAAAGCTTTCGTTGATCACTCATCCCTCAGATGGTTGTTCGAAATGAAAGAGCCAGTAGGCAATTTCACCAGATGAATTGCCATGTTACAATGCTACAAACTTTGAAATTCAGTACAGACCAGGTCGAGTTCACTCCAATGCTGATAGTGTAAGCTGGAGACAGTATGGTATCCCTCCGCATCACCCTCAACAGACAAAGACTCCCACTTACAAGCTCTTGCCTTCTATGCTACAGATGTGCTTCCTGTGGGCACTCCTACGGCACCTCAAGTAGCCTTGCTGCTACCACCGGTGTCGTCAGAAAAGAACACAAATTCTCACCTCCGGCAAGCAGCTGAAGAGCTTCTCACCTCCTCTACTTCTGATCTCTCCCAGGCAACTGTTCAAAAGCAACAAAGAGCAGATCCTCAATTCACAAACATACTCTCTAGAGTCTGGAACTTTACCGCAACAGAAGCAACATCGCCAGGATGTACTTCTCCTTGCTTCACAATACTTCCTCAATGACGGAGAGCTTTTTCACATTTGGACCAAGGGAGGCAAGGGTCACAGAGACAGAACTCACGTACAGCTAGTTGTGCCGGCCTCTCTAGTTAATGAAGATTCCGGGAATCCACAGAACTCTCGAAAAGACAAGGCTTCACTTCTTCTGACCTCACATGAACAAGGACATTGTCTAAATTGTCAAATCCTGCCAGCCCTGCTCCCAAAGGAAGCCTCCTGCCAAACCAACAAAAGCACACATCATTCCAATGCCTGTAGCTACTAAACCCTTTCAAAGAGTTAGCACAGACATTCTGGGACCGTTACCTACATACTCTGACTCTGGCAACAAATACATTCTTGTTTTTGTGGACTACCTTACAAAGTATTTGGAACCAATTCCTCTAAAAGACATAAAAGCCGCTACAGTAGCAAGTACCTTCCTCAACACTTATCTGTCGTCACGGTACTCCCTTGTACCTGCATTCTGACAGAGGCACCAACTACCTTTTAACAATTGTTCGGGAAACGTGCAAACTTTTCAACATTAAGAAGACACACACGACAAGTTATCACCTGCGGTGCAATGGACAGAGTGAAAGAATGATGTCTACCATTCTAAACACACTCTCTAAGTACCTGGATGAAACTCACAACAATTGGGGCCGCTTTGTTCCATTTGTGAATTAGCCTACAACTCCAGCCCTTGTACTGACAGTACAGAGTGCACCCCCTTTTTCTTGGTCCATGGATGCCATCCAAGAACTCCTTTGGACAGGGATCTCTCGCTGCTAGAGGTTCCAAAGTCAGTTTCTTCATTCATAATTCCTGTACTGGAACAGTTTGAACTGGCTAGATGTATGGCAGTCACCACATTGGGACAGAGAAAATCTGCCATGCAGCGCATGTTAGCAGCCAAATCTCAAGAGCCTTCATTTTCTGTAGAAGATATTGCCTACCTGTATCGACCTGTCCTAGTTCCAGGCTCCACCAAGAAACTGCTCCACCCTTGGACTGGTTCTTTCTACATCGTGGAAAAGCTTACTCCAGTTCACATCCATTTGTGATGCAAATCTGATGGAATGCTCGTACATAACAAGGTCCACGTCAATCGCCTGAAACATGGGTACTTGAGTAACACCATGCCAGATTATCCCAGTCCTCCCAGTGATGAAGCTGCACTTGAGCCGGCTATCCTGTCTGCATCAGAAGTTCTTCCTGAACTTGCAACCAGTTACTTCTGTCCCTCACACTCCTGACAATCTCCAGCCAGATTCCGTTTTGCCTGGTCATCAGCCAGATGAACATCCTAGGACATCTCAACCTTCCTCCTCTTCTCAGGACTCTCTTGGGCACATTCCTGTGTACCAGATCAAAAAAGATTTTAAGAAAGAAATACATACTGTAACTGGATCCTGGACTTACACAGCCAAGTGGTGGGATTCTGACAGCTCACAGAACTCGTGGGTTGCTTATGATGACCTAACTCCAGCCCGTCAACTACTGGTTCAGGGAACACATGCCACTGTTCCCACTGACCGGAAAAGTCGACGACGGACTTGAACTTTTGTGTAACCAGACTCAGTAATTCTTCTAGTGGTATTTTCTCTTAATAGTTCCTGCAGAAAATGCTTTCTGGTACCTCATTCCAGTGCATCTGTTACTCATGGTACTGCATGCATGGTATTAACCTTTTTTCCTTGCAGGAACATCTCTTCAAATGCACAGTCCCATGTATATTGTATTACTCTGTCACTGTTTATTGCAATATTCATATCTTGTGTGCTGGGTATTTTCTAGCCAATACCCATTCCCCCTCTTCCCCACTTCTTTTCCCTCCTCCATACCTCTCAACCTCTTGCCTCATGAATCAGGGACAAGGCTTAAAAAAAAAAAATCAGGGACAAAGACCCCAAATCAAGGACACATCTTAAAAACTGGTACTATTCTCTCAGAAAGCTGACAAGAATAAAAGGGATTTGTCTTAAGATGCATTTTATGAAGAAGAACAAGCCTGTTACTTTAAAGTTTGACATTATTTTGTGCTTTTAATCCCCACTGTTCCGTCACAAAAACTCAAATTTTATGAGGGACAGAGGAAAATTTTGAGGCAAAATCAGGGACATCCCTGAAAATCAGGGACAGTTGAGAGGTATGCCCCCCTTCCCTGCACTGTGTAACTTGACACCCTAAACTAGCTTCAAGTTGCTATGGTGGTTCCCACTCCCCTAGTACGTCTCCACCTGGTCACCACTGTGGCAGTGATCCTCCCCCTCCCATCACAGAGGCCTACTGTTTAGTTCCCTGCTGTCATGCCCTGCTTAAATTTTTTTTTTAAAAACTTTTCTTGTATTCTATAATGTTTGCTTGTTCGTGTGGTGCTCACATTCACTGCCCCAGGGGTGGTGTAGAGTACACTTTAGCACTGGGCTTTAGGGCTGATGCTGCCCCTTTAAGAGCTCTGAACAGATGTTGGTGTTATTACTGTTTTAGGAGGGGCTTAGGGGGAATCTCTGGAATTCTCAGTGGTCAGGCAGCCGGTGCGAGTCTGCTGTCCAGGCTAGACTCTTTTGGGTATACTTTCTCTGTAGTCAGAGAATAAACTCCTTTACTTCTACATTTATTTTATGCATCGGTCTGTTATTCCTACGGTCCAGAAGGTGTCCACCACAGAAGCAAGAGATGGGCCTGGCAGATCTTGGAAGAAGGTAAGGGTCCATTGAGGCAGACCAATATCAAAACGCCACATTTCTATGAACAACTTGGGTATGACCAGTAGTGTGATGCAGGGCCTACACCAGAGGTCATACGAGGCGAGATTGGAGGAACTCTATGTGTATACCATGGAAGAGAGGAGAGAGGGGAGACATGATTGAGACCTTCAAGTACCTGAAGGGAATAAATAAGGTACAGGAGGGCAGTATCTTTCAGATGGAAAGATGATCTAGAACAAGGGGACGTGACATGAGACTGGAAGGGGGTAGACTAAGGGGCAACGTGAGAAAGTACTCACTCACGGAAAGGGTGGTGGAGCATGAAACAGTTTCCCAGCAGAGGGGTGGGGGCAAAGAAGGTGAGGGAATTCAAAACTGCATTTGACAGACATGTGGGAACCCTGGCAGTTCAAAAGAGTAGGTGATACCATAGATCAAGTAGGATCTGTGGCATATTTATTTTTTTGTAGGTAGGGGAAAGGGGCAGACTAGACAGGTCTGGCGGTCCTTATCTGTCAACAAATTCTCTGTTTCTAAGCAGTGGATTAGAAACATGTTGCAGGACAGGAAACAGGATTATTTAAATGGTAAGCTTGCTACTTGGAAACAAGTGACCAGTGGAGTCCCACAGAGGTTAACACTGGGAACAACAGTGTTCAGAGCTCACTTCCTTCAGCTCATTCAAAACACAAGCTGCAGCTTTCATCCAGAAGCTTAAACGCAACAGTACTACCGAATCGGGAAGTGATCTATCAAAATTCTGCTTTTTTTGACTGTAAGCATGCGGCAAAAGTTCCAGTTTCCATACTGTAAATATTTTTTTCCAGTCATCTTTAGGTTTTTTAGATATTTGCAATTTATTTGAATTATTGTGACGTTACAATCAATATGGCGGCTGACTAATTTTCAGCTGCGCTTTTCCTTCAGGTCGCATCACATCTTTTGACTACAGCAGAGGGAGCCTCTGCTGACCATTCCTGATGTCCCTGCAAGTCATACACATGTGCAGTTGGCAGCAGAGGGGGTTCCAGTGCAACATGCTTGGTGACAGAAACATAAAAGAAGCAGAGGATAACTGAGCAAATTACTCAGTGACAGTACATTGCTGGCGGGAAAGAGTACCAGGTATATGATTAGCAGGGCACAGGGAATAAACTGTCAAAAAAGCGCATTTTTTTTTCCGGAGTACTGGTGCTTTAAATGCAACTGCTCATAGTTTGAAACTGAACTGTGGTTATATTGTACAACAGCACTTGTTCATTCATTTTGTACTTTATCACAATGTTGTTACTTTGTTGCTATTGTTGTGCTTACTCGGACTTGAACACCTTTGAAAAAGGGCTCTTGAGCTCAAAGGTCTCCTGAACACAATATTTGATCTGGAGTTGGCCCAAGTAACTGTGTTACCAAGTTTGCTGAGGACACCAAAACAGGAAGGGCTGTTGCATCTCAGCAAGAGCCTAATGAAATGCAAAAGGGCCTGGGCATGCTCCCGAAGCGATCAAAAAAAACAGCAGACAAACTTCGACATGAACAAAAAAAATGCAGTGTGATGCATCTTGGCAAAGGGAATGTTAAAGCAACATCTCTGCCAGGCTCCACTATCAAACAATCGTACTGGCCAAGAAAGCACTCCTAGCCCTCACACCACCTGCCATTAGCTCCCTTATGAGGCCCGTCCACAACACCTACACTACAAAAAGCATGGGCCGGCAGGCCCTAGCAATCCCTCCGCAAAGAACGAGCCTGGATCAACGCTCCTTTACTAAACGGGCAGCCATGTGGCTAAATGAACTCCCTGCCAACATAACCACTCTACCCAAGATCTCACAATTCAAATGGACCCTCAGCGCCAATAGTGTCCAGAACTCAGCTTGCTGCTGCCCCGACCCAACCTGAACAGGGGTGGTATAAGTGTTTTCCTGATCATTCTTTATTTGCATGCTATTACCAGATCTTCCCAAAAATTAGTTTATTGATATATAGGTCGCACTGTTACCTACTTCAAATGGATTAATAATTACCAGGTCTTGTGGCCCCCACGGCAACAGTATTTATAAGTTTTCACAATAACCAGCTGGTTATAATGGCAAACACGCACTGGGTTTCCCTCGCTCCCTGCATGCACCAGCTGGCTGTCTTCCTGCTGAACATTGCACTCACCCCAACAGGCACTCACTCTTGGCGGTAAGTAAAGTACTTTTTAAAAATAAACAAAACTGACTGCAGCCCTGGATCCCCGTGGTTCTATTACAAGGTGCTGTACAAATAAAAAAGGAAAAAAAAGAAAAGTCACTTTGCCAGACGGGACCACGGCTGAACAGGAAAGCAGTTTTATTTTATGTAAGTGCTGTGGCGAAAAAACACAACCCAACAATTATACAAAATAAAGGCTGGGTAGGTGGGTGTAAAACTTGAATTTTTACACACCCCTCAGTGTGGGATGCCTGTCTAAACCCTTGAGCTTTGCTCTCAGGGTTTATGTGGCGTCCCACACCGCAGAGGTGTGTAAAATCCTTGTTATAACCCCCTGTCCTACCATTATTCTCTATTTTATATGTATTATAGTATACATACTAATCATAAATACCTTCTGTAATGACGAATAGCCCTGCAACGAGGCTCCACTTGAGCTGACAAATTATGAATTTTGTACTGAATCTGTAAACCCGTTTTATCTTTTATTGTTTCTCATATGATGTGGAACCTTTGCAAACAAACAATTTGTGCTCAAAGGTTGTCTCTGATTATTTTCAATAAACAAACAACCCAAACACCACGAGAGACTGCTGAAACTCGGCAGGAATAATACCTTGGGTAATGATCAGCAACATGTTTAAATGGAGGCAACAGTGGGATGCGGCAGCTAACACAAGACACAAAGTCCTTAAGAAAGTATTAATGAGCAGATCAAGAAATACTTAAATGCCCTTGTACAGACCGTTGATAATGCCCCTATACAGATCACTGTTCAGAACCCATCTTGAGTATAGTGCACAGTTCTGGTCCCCACATCTCAGTAAGGATAAACCAGACTGAAATGGTGCCAAGGAGAGCACCTCAGGTGGTTCAGGGCTTGTAAAATGCAGGCAATAAAGACTAACTGGCAGAACTGGGATGGTTCTCCATGGAAAAGACAAGACCCAGGTGTGACAGGATTACGGTTTTTAAATATCTAAAGGGATAACACCATCAGACCAAATGCAGCCCTTCTGGATGTACAAGGATGAGAGGACAATGGGGCACTCAGTCACTTAAAGGAAAAAAAAGTCAAGGGAGATGCCACTGGGAAGAATTACCTTACAGAATAAGTGGTGGAGACTTAAGAACATACAAATCTGCCAGCAGAAACAAACGACCTGTTCTATCAATGTCTGCCTGAGTGTGCTGCTAGACTTGGAACAGGCTTGTAGAGCAAGTATTCAAGCTTACACTAGATCACAGATAAACAAAATGGATAACACACAAATTTAAAAGTCAACTACGAACTTAGATTTGTTGCTGTATCTGCCTCTGAGCACATTTACAACTTGTGTTGCTTTTAACTTTGTGTATTGTCTTCTATTTTATGTGTGTGGTGTCAGTGTGGCTCAGTTGGTAGCACATCCGCCTCTGGACCAGAAGGTCGTGGGTTCTTGCCCCACACCGGGATGGACTTGCACCTAAAAATCGCTGGCATCCGAGTGCAGTATTGGGTGCTGTACTGCTGGGGTGTGCCATCCTTCGGATGAGACGTTAAACCGAGGTCCCTTCTGCCCATCCTGGTGTTGTCCAGGTGGAAGTAAAAGAACCCAGGGCACTCTTCGCAAAGAGTAGGGAACATTCCTGGTGTCCTGGCCAACATTCTCCTTCCCATAAACCAGTTCATGCAATTACCAGACCAGGCGGTGTGTGGGTGATTATGTGCGATATGGCCGTCACCACACATTCAGTCACTTCACTACTACTACACTGCTTGTGAAGTGCTTTGGGATACACTGTGTATGAAAAGCACTATATAAATGCTGATTCTTCTTCTTCTTCTGTATGTATAGATCATCAAATGATGATTAAAATTAATATGAAGGCCAGGGTTCTGTTTGCAAAGTACCATCAGTTTGATATACCAAACCTGATGGCAGTCACACATTACTGGCAACTGCTTTTATTTGCAGACCAGACACCAAGATCACTATCTCCACAGAATTAGAATTCCTTAACACGACTGCATCATTAATAGCTTAAACATTACTTTCTACCCTGGGCAATATCTAGATGTTTGTTTGTTTTTTTTTGTTTCGGGTTTTTTTTTTTTTTTTTAAACAAACTGAAATTTTGTTTTGTTGCACGAGTACATCTGTGTTTTCTGTTCAGCTGCCCCGTTTGGACATTGCTCACATGTCATGCTAATTTTCTGTGGGTGACTGCAAATCAGCTGAGTCCAGTCTGTAATCTGCATTTAAAATGCCTTTCTCCAGCCAAGGAAAGCTGGTTGCTTGGTTTAAAATTTGGGACAGTGACAACTATCAGCCACGGCCCCCTGATGAATTAGCAGAGGGCCTCAAGGCACCACAGCAGTTATCTATCTCTGATTGGATTTCCACTGAATACACAAAATAAAACATTTGAGCACTTTAACATTGCTTTTTTATGTGTACCGTTCTCTGTGATCCATTTTCTTAAAAACCCTGTCCAGTGCATCAGCACTTAATTGTGAGTGGGAACACTGGCCAGAGCCTCAGCATTTTTCTTCAAAAGGGAACCCTGGCCAGAGCATCAATGCTCTACTTTGAGAGGGAGCCCTGGGCAGAGCATCAGTGTTCTAATGCGAGAGGGAACCCTGGCCTGAGCATCAGCGTTCTACTGTGAGAGGGAACCCTGGCCAGAGCATCAGTGTTCTACCGTGAGAGGGAACCCTGGTCACGGTGTCAGTGTTCTACTGTGAGAGAGAACCCTGGCCAAAGCATCAACGTTCTAATGGTGCGGCAGTATAGCACAGTGGTCTAAGGTTCTGAGCTGCAAATCTGGTGATATCCAGCAGACCAAACCTGAGTTTGAATCCCACAGCTTCAACTTGCATACTGTGTGACCCTGAGCAAGTCACTTAACTTCCTTGTGCTCCCAGGTCGCTCCTGTAAAAAAGCTTTCAGCTTAGTGTGCCATTCCTGGTTAAACAACTAAAACTATGAGAGGGAGCCCTGGCCAGAGGGTCAGCATTCTACTGAAAAAGGGAACCCCGGCCAGAGGGTCAGCATTCGGCTGCAAGAGGGAACGCCGGCCAGAGGGTCAGCATTCGGCGGCGAGAGGGAACCCCGGCCAGAGGGTCAGCATTCGGCCGCGAGAGGGAACCCCGGCCAGAGGGTCAGCATTCGGCCGCGAGAGGGAACCCCGGCCAGAGGGTCAGCATTCGGCCGCGAGAGGGAACCCCGGCCAGAGGGTCAACGTTCTACTGTAAGAAGGAACCCCAGCCAGAGGGTCAGTGTTCTAATGTGAGAGAGAACCTCAGCCAGAGGGTCAGTGTTCTACTGGAAGAGGGAACCCCTGGCCAGAGGGTCGCTGTTCTTCTGCAAGACAGAACCCCAGAGGGTCAGCATTCTACTGCAGGAGGGAACCCTGGCCTGAGGGTCAGCATTCGGCCGCGAGAGGGAACCCCGGCCACAGGGTCAGCATTCGGCCGCGAGAGGGAACCCCGGCCAGAGGGTCAACGTTCTACTGTAAGAAGGAACCCCAGCCAGAGGGTCAGTGTTCTAATGTGAGAGAGAACCTCAGCCAGAGGGTCAGTGTTCTACTGGAAGAGGGAACCCCTGGCCAGAGGGTCGCTGTTCTTCTGCGAGACAGAACCCCAGAGGGTCAGCATTCTACTGCAGGAGGGAACCCTGGCCTGAGGGTCAGTATTCTACTGCAAGACGGAAACCTCAGTCAGAAGGTCAGCATTCTACTGTAAGAGGGAACACCAATCAGAGGGTTAGTATTGTGTTGCAGGAGGTAATCCCGGCCAGAGGATCACCATTCTACTGTGAGAGAGAACTCTGGACAGAGGGTCCATGTTCTACTGTAAGAGGGAACCCCAGCCAGAGAATCAGTATTCTACAGCGAGAGGAAACCCCAGCCAGAGGATCAGTGTTCTACTGTGACAGGGAACTCTGGCCAGAGGGTCAGTGTTCTACTGCAAGTAGAAACCCCAGCTGGAGGCACAGGTGGCGCAACCAGGGGGTCAAAAGGGGTCAGCAGACCCCTCACTTGCATAGCTGAAGGGTCAGACAATGAATTTTGACCCCCCACATTTCGATCAGTGGAGCAACTTTAAAATGAGGCTGGTGGAATTTCTCCAAGGCCAACAGGTAGGCTGCTTTAAAACCTTTTGCTACTCAACATACATTAAAAATCCAAGCAACCAAAATTACACTTTTTGGAAAATCTCTCTGGACTACTTTGTTTTACTGTAACTGCAGTGCACTGCAACTCTATAGTTATTTTGGGCTTCCTATCTCCTCTCGCACCTCTTCAAAACCTACAGCTTCTGACTCCGTTCTGTTCTGAATATCATGAATAACCCACATATTTCTGTTAATAAATCATGGATTATTCATCGAAATGCCTGGATTACTCAGAATTATAAAAAGCTAGGTAGGTTGACTAAAGTATAGTTAAGAAGGCCATTGTCTTCCCGGCACCCTGGACTAAGGTGTTCTATGCAATTCTGACCCCCCCCCCCTTTTGGCACACTCCTTCGCCACTGGCCAGAGGGTCAGTGTTCTACTGTGAGAGGGAACCCTGGACAGAACACCAGTGTTCTACTGTGAGAGGGAACCCTGGACAGAACACCAGTGTTCTACTGTGAGAGGGAACCCTGGACAGAACACCAGTGTTCTACTATGAGAGGGAACCCTGGACAGAACACCAGTGTTCTACTGTGAGAGGGAACCCTGGACAGAACACCAGTGTTCTACTGCATCAACTAACCTTGGACAGAGCATCAAGGCTCTACTGCGAGAGGGAACCCTGGCCACTGACTGGACAGGTCTGTACCACCTGGGCTACACTTTCACCAGTTGTTTCTGTTCTGGTCATGGGGTTTATGATTAGAAGACTGTTTCTAGCTGGCCCGTTGGCATAGAGGGCTGAGGCGCTAGCGCCTTAACTCGACCTATGCCGGCAACCCGGGTTCAGGAATGGAGGGGAAGAAGCAGGGGAAGGAGAGGATTGAGCGTCCGAAGGACTGCTCTCCTCTCCTGGGGTGGATAGTGGGTTGATGTCACGCTGTGGCAGCCCCTGGTGGAGACCGGCTGCACAACAGATGCACGTCGGGGATGCACCAGAAAAGTGGAAATACCGCCCCACTTTAAGCCGGATGATGGCTGCCCGGTTCTCTGGTGCCATTCATGTCCCTGCCGAGTCCTTCGTCCCAGCAGCACCCCGGGGCCAAGTGTAGTGCTGGCTTCCCCCATGGGCTGGCGCATTCCCCCTCAGAGGAGGGGGACCCATCCAGAAAAAGGTTACTCCGGGTTACCCTGGGGTTGGCTACCATATGGTACCAGAGGATCGGAGGGCAGATGGACCAGAGCAAGCACAGGCAAGCCTGAAGTAGAGGCTGGAGTGGAGCATGTAGGGACGAGGTAAAAAGATAATACAAAAAAAAAAAAAGACAACTGTTCCTACAATGACGAAGAATTTATTGTTGGCTATTGGTTCTGCTTTCTAGGCTGTTTCATTTCCTTCTTAAACTTACAGTTCCTCAACAAAGTAGTGTAACAGCTGCCCCCAAGCCAAACACACATTGGCTAAGCATTTCTGTACATAGCTACAAATAAACTTGCTCAAATAGCCAAATTACTGCAGCAGTTACACAGGCTGGAACAGAAATAAAAACAAGGAGGGGGGAAAGAGTTATTTAACAGAACTATAACAAAGTTGGCATATTATTCTATTTTGCCAAGAGTTTAGGCAGTTTAAATTAAGAGGCTCCTTAATAATCGGGTGTCTCATGGTTTGGCACAGCCTCAAAATTAGGCTCCTGACAAAGACAAATTCACACGGGCTGGCGGGGCATGTTTCATGAACACTGTGCATTACACCTGTTTATGCAGTGCGTGCTTCAGGAACAGGCACGTACACTGTGCATTACTCCCGTTTATGCAGCGCATGCTTCACGAACAGGCGTGCAACACTGCGTGTTGTTCTTGTTTATGTGATGCATGCTGTATGAATAGGTACGTACAAAGATTTCATTAACAGGCGTGTACACTGTGTGTTATTCCTGATTATGCGGTGCAGGTTTCATTAACAAGTGTGCACACTGTTTGCTATGCCCGTTTATGAGACACATGTTATGTAAACAGGCGTGTACACTGTGTGTTATTCCTGATTATGCGGTGCAGGTTTCTTTAACAAGTGTGCACACTGTTTGCTACGCCTGTTTATGCGATACATGCTAGGTGAACAGGCGTGTACACTGTGTGTTATTCCTGATTATGCGGTGCAGGTTTCATTAACAGGTGTGCACACTGTTAGCTATGCCTGTTTATGCGATACATGCTATGTGAACAGGCGTGTACACAGTGTGTTATTCCTGATAATGCAGTGCAGGTTTCATTAAAGGAGATCTACTGGCAAACATTAATGAACCACTGCAGCACAGAATGTGGCTTGAGCACCCCAATGCCCCCCTGTAGTCCCAATATATATTTTGTAATAAAAATACCTTACTACACGTAAAACTCTATTTTCCTGGTGGTGCAGCTGGCATTTTCTTAAAATAGGTACAGCCCCCCCCTTCCGGAGATCGCACTGCCAAATACACGTGATATGCCGACGCGGTTTTGCCCCTTCCAGTTTATTGCCCATTTGTAAGGAGATTTAAAAAATCTCCGCATTTTCCATGCTAACTGCTATTTTTACAAAGTTTGTTGGTAGATCTCCTTTAACAGGTGCTTTGTATTTTGTGTTATTTCTGTTTATGTGGTGCATGCTTTATGAACTGGTGAGTACATTTTGTGTTACTCCTATTTATACTATGCATGCTTTAACAACAAACGTGTACACTGTGTTATTCCTGTGTCTGCAGTAAAGTCTTTCTGGACAGACGTGTACATTGTATATTATTTCTGTTCATGGGGTGTATGTGGCAAAAAAGTTACATGCATCAGAGTCAGGTAGCTACACTGGTTAAAAGTGATACACACAAAAACAAAGATTTTTGCCGTCAGAAAGGACATTTAGGCCCAGTCAGTCTGCCCATTGTCCCTGCCAGTTCCATCACCACTGACCCTAGTTGGTCACAGGTACCATTCCCTCCCCGAACCTCTGCCCAATGTGCCCCGTGCATACCCCACGTATGCATGAACACCCCCAAATTCTCTGCCCCACTACCTCCTCTGGCAGGCTGCTCCAGTCATCCACCATCCTTTCTATGAAGAAGCATTTCTGCACAGCTCTCCTAAATGTCCCCCTCTTAGCTTCATTGCATGCCCCCTTGTTCCAGTGCCTTTTTTCCCTCTGACACATAACTTCCTGTTGCACTTTGGTCACTTCTGTGAGGTACTTGTAGGTTTAATCATGTCCCCTCTCTTCCAGGGAGTACATGTTGAGTTCCTGCAACCTTTCCTCATATATCGTCCCGTGCAACCCTCTCACCATTTTGGTTGCCCTCCTCTGTACTGCCTCTACCCTTTCAATATCTTTGCAGAAGTGCAGCCTCCAGATCTGGACACAGCACTCCAGGTGGGGCCTCACCAGTAAGCGATACAATGGCAGCACCACCTCCCTCCTCCTCCTAGAAATCCCTCTCCCAGTGCACCCCAGCATTCTGCTAGCCTTTCCCATGGCTTTGTCACACTGCCCAGCTACCTTGAGGTTATCAGACATGATGACCCCAGGTCTCTTTTTTGCTTTTTGACTGTAAGCTCTAGTCCCCCATCTTATACACACCCCCTGGGTCCTGCAGCCCTAAGAGCACAACACTGCACTTTTTGGTAATGAAACCCAGCTGCAACCCCCTAAACCATTCCTCTAGTTTCCTCAGACCCCTCTGCATTCCCTCCCCACCTTCAGGAGTGTCAACCCTGTTGCAAACTTTTGTATAATCTACGGTGAGACAAGCCTTCCCCTTGAGCTCCTCCCCAATGTCACTTATCACTTAAAAACAGTACCGATTCTGGAAAAAATAAAAAAAGAGGGCTTCATGTTTCTCTGCCCGAATTTATCACTGGGGCCCAGAAGGGCTTTAAGCTTCTCCCCAATCCCTGAAAAAGAGCTGCTGTAGTGTGTGTGTGTGTGTGTGTGTGTGTGTGTGTGTGTGTGTGTGTGTGTGTGTGTATACACATTAGCCCTTAAGCAGGCTTAATTGTGTCTGCCCAAATTATCACCAGGGCCCAGAAGGGCTTTAAACTTCTTCCAGAGCCCTAAAAAGGGTTCTCATATAAATTTTTGTGTTCCGACACAAGTTCGAGTGCCCCCTTCAAGGAGGTGCCCGTAAACAGATATTCCTTAAGAGGGAAACTAATGACGAGGTAAACTTGGGCGTACGGGCAGACTAGGTGGGCCCAGTGGGCCGTATCTGCTGTCAACTACTATGTTACTATGAGTATTTATAAAATAAGTTTTGAAATTATTTGATTTCTGTTGGAATTATGCCAGCTGGCATACCTGCATTTTGTTTTTTTTATCATTTTTAATAATCTTTCTTTTTAGATACGGTAACAAATACAGGAAAGCTCACTGGGGAAAACAGGTTTCTACAGTTCCTAGCCAAATTACTGATGTTATAGTGTGTTTCTCCGAGCAGTTCGATAGACAGACGGTTCAGCTTGCAGACTGGTGTTAGTCCCCATGGGCCCTAATAGAAACACAGAATCTGTCAGCAGATAAGGACTGCCTTGCTAACCCAGTCTGCCCATTTTCCCTGCCTACAGTGTCACCACAAATCCTACCTGATCGACAGCTACTCCCCTCCCCCACTTATTTATTTATTTTTTTTATTTTCTTTTATTCTTTGGTAACCAGATAAGGCTTACTAGGCACAGGTGCCGGTTTTCAGGGGCGACACGGGAGTGTTGGGGAGGTTAAGTGACTTGCTCAGAGTCACACAGTAATCAAGTAGAGGTTGTGGGAATCAAACCCAGGTCTTTCTGCTGGATGTACCAAGCTCATTCACAGCTCGTTACTCTAACCTGGGCTACACTGCCAGACCCACTTTCCTACCAAGACTCCTCTGTACCTGTCCCATGCAGTGGGAGTTAACTCCATTTTAGGAGTGTTTGACTTCCAAAAAAAGGGCAAAATCTTCCAAAATGAAGAGGAAGGAAGTCATTGACTTCCAGATGTTAAACCAAAAATTAGATGACTTCCAAAACTGCAGGCTTAGAAGTCAGAAATGATGGATTTTTCTAAAAGAAACTACTATTTACCACTGATATATTATATCAGCATCCATAAATTTGTCCTTCCTAGAATACTGACTTCCAAAAGGTGGAATCCTGGAAGTATTTTGACTTCCGAAAAATTAGAATGACTTCCAGATTTCAACTTCTGGAAGTTTTAGACTTCCACTGAAACTAATTTAACTGCCCCCCTCATCCCATGCATGCTTGAAGTGCACCACTATTTTCACCCCCCACTACCTGCTGGGAGACTGTTCGAGGCATCCACGTTTTCACTGACGTAGTACTGTACTTCCTCAAATCCCTCTTAAATTTCCCCCTTCCAGTTTCACGGCATGCTGAACTGTTCTCGTGTACCTTCTCTTCTGAAAAATGTCCCCCTCCTGTACCTTATTCACCCTCGTGAGGTATTTATAGGTCGAAACCATGTCCAATTCATGACGGAGCTTGATACATGC
Organism: Neoceratodus forsteri; assembly: GCA_016271365.2. Classification (NCBI taxonomy): domain Eukaryota; kingdom Metazoa; phylum Chordata; order Ceratodontiformes; family Ceratodontidae; genus Neoceratodus; species Neoceratodus forsteri. Next base: position 1,100,100,554 of record CM028135.1, on the reverse strand, counting down.
TGGAAAGGTTGCATGCCAAGCTGCACAAACGTATGCTGCATACCCAGCATGCAGACATGCAAGGCAGGGACGCCATTCCCCCTGGGCTGGCCCGATACATGGCTGCGTAGTTCTGTGCAAGGGGCATGGCCAGCTGAGGTCCAAACCTTGGCTGAACTGTGGACTTCAAACTGAAAGCCCCCTTCCCCGTAGATCTCCAGCTCTGCGGGAACAGGGAATGATGAGATGTGGCAGTCCGTGAAGTCCCCACTGCATACTACTTTGTCAGATTCATGAAAACTGTACCCTGCAGCTGTCTTCCTCTCCTCAGCCCTCTTTGGCATGGAGGTAGGCTGCGGTCCATGACTGTGTCCGGAGTGCACATGTTGTGGCAGCCCTCTGGCTGGTGCAATGAACACTCTCCCCCAAACACCAGCCTGGCAGAGCAAAAGTGGCATAAACAGCATTATGCATGTTGCACTCTTCTGGCCCAACGCTGGCATGCCCACTCCCTGCTCCGACCGCCCACGCAGTTGCGTAGGTAGAGGTGTAGACAGGCCCTGGCAGTGATATGCAGCACAAGCGGGTAGTTCATGCATCCGCAGGTGTCCCTTGGACCCCCAGGATTAGTGTATCTGGCCCTGCGCACCACATATGATGGCCTGTAGGGCTGCGTATTGTTGATTCATAGGGCCCCAATTGTTTTGCTGCATAAACTCTGTGAAAGGAGGGGAGCCAGGACACAAGCACCTCGGCGTTCTACTCAGATTCACTTGGAATCTGTGTCAGGCAGGAACTGCCTACTATGCAACCTGGCTCTCTCTCTCTTACTCCTAATGGCATATGGAAAAGTAAGGTGTTTATCAGTTAATGTGAGGCAGCATCAAAGAGAGAGAGAGAGAGAGAGTCTCTGTCAGAGAGTGTGCACAGCAGCACTAAAAAAATCATTAATTAAGCATGAGCCAATTATAGTCGGAGTAGAACACTGAAATAAGTCATGGAGATTAAAAATTAAGATAAAATAAGAATTTTTTTTCCCCAGCAAGAGGTACAACTACATACGGGTGTGAAGGAACAGATTCTCAGCTACCTCTCTGGGTGACAGCACGTTGCTACTGAGGTACAGAATAGATTTTAATTAAATATGGAATAATACATACGGCGGTGTGCAAAATGAGAATTTTACACACACCCAAGGTGTTGGATACTACATAAACCCGAAGAGTGAAGCTCAAGGGGTTTATTTAAGCATCCAACACCGAGGGTGTGTGAAAAAATTTGAGCTTTACACAAGTACCCCATGTTTTATTTTATAGAATTACTGGGGAGTGTTTTCTCACCTGCACCATTGTGTTAAAAAGAAGTCTGGCCAGTACATGGAGCTGCCCTTTAAAGCATTAAACCCATTTGTTGTTTAATCCCCCGAGTGTGACAGGTTGTGCTGTGTTGTAAAGAGTTACCCCCCTCCAACAGATACAGTTGACTGCAGTCCCCAAGGTGGATATCTGAGCATGGCAGTGGCATTCAGAGGGCAGGGTCCGTGCTGCAGCTGCAACTGATGCCCATCTGTAGTCCATGGTAATTTCATCCCAACTCCAGGAAGGACGGAGACCATAAATAGTAAATGTTTTATGGCAAGAGAAAATAGTATGATATTGATAAAAATCCTCCTTCGTTGCCGTGTGCCAGGTAGGCAGCAGTGAGTGCTGGGTATCTTCAGCAGCAGTTACTTCTGGGAACCTTCAGTGAAGAAAAGCAGTCCAAGAATGTGCACAACGAGGGAAATCCAGCACGTATTTGTCATTGTAACCAGCTGGTTATAATGGCAAATTATAACTGGGTTTCCCTGTGGGAGAAAAACACCCCATAGTTATCATATAAACTTTATAGTAAAAGTAGTTTGTGGCTGCAGACCTTCAACAGAGAGGCTTCAGTTTTCCATTTAAAAGGGGAGATTTTGTAGTCCGCTCTCCTTCTTACCAGTCCCATTGAGCAGGATCAACAAGATAAGTGGGGACTTGTGGCTGTGGGGTAGAATTCAGATGAAAAAGTGTTTTTTTAAGCTAAAAATGAAATGAAATGCTTGTTTGAGCAGGGCTATGTGGGATGGGAGGATGGGGGACGGCAGAAGTGGGAGGGTTGAGGGTAGGTGCAGAGCCGGACCAGCCGGCCTGGGTGGTGGGCCTAGCGGCTGCAGCTCTCCAACAGGGAGACCATAATTTCTATTTAATATCCATAATTCCAAGCGAAGCAACCCCAAAGCATGAGTGCCCAAAGCAGGAGTGTGACATCTACCTCGGTGGCATCTGGGGGCACAGTGCAAAGGGTAGGTAAAAGTAAGGGAGAGCAGGAACTACACTGTAGGGAGTTGGGACTGCAGATGATCCCTATCCAACATACTAGACGCCAGCAGAGTAGGCCTATTGGTCTATCAAGTCTGCTCGTGCTTCAGCACCCTGATTGGGTACAGTAGCCCTCTGTCTGTCTCTTTCCACTGTTACTCCATCCCCCAGTCCTGCCCCCCACCTCGGGCAAACCAGTCTCTGCTTCACCCCTTGCCTATACCAGTCCCACCCTCTCTTGAATCCCTCCACCGTAGCTGCCTGTACCAGCTCCCCGGGCAGCGCACTCCACGGTTCCAACACTCTCTCTCGGTGAAGTACCTCCTCCTCCTTTCCCCCCCAATCCTAGCACCCTCAATCTTCCAACTGTGTCCTCTGGTGATTCCACCCTCCTTCAGTTGAAAGATCCTATCTCGGCTTACCTTATTTACTCCTCTGAGGTACTTGAAGACCTCAGTCATGTCCCCCCGGTCCCTCCTCTCCTACAGCGAGAACAGGTTGCACTCCCCTAGTCGTTCCTTATATGTCATATCCCCCAGGCCCCAGATCATTCTGGGTTATCTAGGGTCACCTTGTCAATATGTAACAGATTAGGGGAGTGCTAGAAAGGGCAGACAACTACTATTTGGGACTAGCTCACAATGGGTATCACAGGCAAGGGGGCACAGCTGGTCCCTAACTAGGGTCAGCTTAAATTTGTATTGAGAATCAAGGAGGAGGCAGGGGGTAGGAGAATCGAGGGGATTTGGGGGCTTCTGTAGACATCCCCAACTCAATTATATACAGAGATACCTATTTGGAGGGTGAGTGGGCCAATGGCTGTGAGGATGTGAGAGAAAAGGAGCATGTACAGGCATCAAGATAGTGGGAAGAGGGTGGCGTGCTGCGATGGTTGGGGGTCTGGCAGTATTCCTGAGGATGATACAGTTAACAGTGGGTTGTCCATTGTGCAGGAGCCTGGAACAGCTAAGGGCAGAAGTAAAGCAGCTCCGATGAGAGCTGGAGAGGATGGAGTGGAGCATATGAGGAGCAGGGCAGGGAAAAGAGAGAGACAGACAGACAGATGGGGTCGGCCAGACCAATCTGTCCCAGCCTTCATAGTTGAAGGCCAAGGGCTTGCTGATTAAGTCTGATCTTTCTAACCCAAATCAAGGGATCAGATCTGGGCGAGATGAAGCAATGTGTAGAAACGAGGTGGTCCACCTGTTCATCCACACCGGTACTGTGTTTAGTAATTTGGCTGTCAGGCTTTCCATTTTGTATACGTCATAAACTGTGTTTTCCCAATTGGAAATGCTAGAGGTGTCCGACTTGAGCCACAGCCATGTGATTACTTTTTTGGCCACCCCCAGCAGTATATTAAGGAAAGAAATTGTGCAAGCACTTCGAATTTGTTTAGGATAATGTAGCAATAAAGGTCTCTCACAGATCAGGGTACCTAGGCTAGGAAATGACCCCTGTGATTGTTTACCTCCCTTTCCCAAGAGGGGGCTAGAACTGGGCAGACCCATAGGACATGTGAGTGCGTAGCCACTTCACACTCACAGCCCCGCCAACAGGACGAATCCCCCCTGGAAAAGTATTTAGTGGTAATCTGAGGGGTATAAAAGTATCGGGCTGCTATTTTCCCAGAGAATTCCTCTCCAGGTATACGGATTAGTATTTTGTATTGTCATCGCCAAATATGTAACCAATCATCCAGGCTGAGTTTACTCATCAGTTCGGCTTCCAAATTAGATTGGGTGATTTCCCGTCTTTAGTGGGGGCATTTTGCATCGCCTTATAAAATTTTGATATCAGGTGCTGTCGCACTGGGGTGTTTAGTAGTTTAGAGAAGAAAAGGCCTAATGGGGGTCCGGCTGATCTGAAAAGTCCATACCTGGGTTCCATGTTTAAAAAATGGCAGATCTGCAAGTAGCAGAAAAAACACATTGTGGCAGCGAGAACTCCATCTGTAATTGTGTAAAGGTTTTAAAAATACCTTGCTCATAAAATTGGTATGTGTGTACCAGCCCTTTTTCCTGCCATTTTCTAAAAGTTGGATCGGTAAGTGCTGGTGTAAATTTAGGATTTCTAGCAGGGATTTTCATCCAATTTGCTAGGTAAGTATTTTCCTAAAGAGTGAGGAATTTCACCCAACAATGGAGGATGGCTTTGATGAATATACAGCCTCTTGCCAATGGGGTAGGTACCCCATGCTGAAATATTAGGGTGTGATTCAACAGTGTTTCATACATGACCCTTTCTTTTTTTTTTTTGTTTTTTTTTGTTATTTTCTTTGTATGCCCCCTCTCTCACCACCACACTCCTGCTCCTTCTGGAGTCTCCATCGGCCTGATTCGTCCCCACTCCTACTAGCCGACGTCCAGTGCAGTCCACCCCCCACGGAGCATTGGTTCTACTCCCAGGCTGGTACGAGGTGGGCTTACACCCCGACGGTCTGTGTTTGCCGGGGATGCTGGTACTGGCGCCGGTAGGGGCATTGGGGATCGTGGCCAGGAGCTCCGCTCACCAGGAGTCTGGTGGGTATTTCCTGGTTTTTCTTCCCCCCAGGACGCCGTGACACTGGGAGCCTGGGGCGGAGCACGCCATGACGCGGCCTATCCGCGCCCCGGCAGACGCCCTTCCCTCCCTGCTATGTGCAGTCTTGCTGCACCTCCACCTGTGGTCACCCAGGTGGCGGTGTTGCAGTGGGACTTGTATCCCACTCCACCCCTGGAGAAGGAGAGCAGCTGCTACGCCAATCCTCCTCCCCAGCCGCCTTCCAGCTACCCGAGTCCGCCTCGAACCCGGTCGCCAGCGCCATGCCGGAAATCCAACTGCTGCTCCGGCGGTTGGCTAAATACATGACCCTTTCTAATGTTACCCAAATTAGAAATCGGGCCTGGAGAGAGTAGCCACTTTGATATATGCATTAGGGTAGTAGCTATGAGGCATCTGGAAATATTCGGTAGGGACAACCCTCCCTTTTCTTTAGGGAGTTGTAGCCGACATGTGGCAATGCAGGGTTTGCTCCCCTGCCACAGGAACATCCCGATAGCCCTGTCCTATCTTCTTAACTCTTGTTGAGAGGGAGGAAGCTGAATATTTTGCATTAAATATAATAGTTTAGGGAGGATATTCATTTGAATAGATTGCACCCTTGTTAGCATCGAGATTGGTAGTGGTGTCAATCTTTTAAGGTTGGTTTGTACCTGAAGGAACAATGGGTCGTAGTTTAAATTAAAGTAAACCAGAGGGGGATGCGGGGATTTTAATTCCTAAATAGGTTATACGAGGTCTGTGCCATTTAAGATTGTATCTGCCCAGCAGGGACTGGGAAGGGGTATATTGAAAGGCCAGAGCCTCAGATTTTTCTTGATTTGTTTTATAACCTGTCACCTGTTCTATGATAAGTAACATTTTGGACAAAGTAGCTAGCGATTCTTCTGGCCGGGTAATAAACAAAAGAAGGTCATCAGCGTAATACGCCAGTTTATGCTGCGTGCCATGGCTGGAATGGCAATGTAAGCCTTCTGTTTGCCTAAGGTACTGGGCTATGGGTTCTATGTATAACACAAAAAGATATGGGGACAGCCCTGGCCAGTGCCTCTGTAAAGCTGGAAGCATGATGAATGAGAACCATGACCTCTGACAACTACCTCCGGTGCAGTGTATATGCCCTGAATCGTATGCAAGAACTCCTGTGGAAGGCAAATTTGGACATGTAGAGTGTAGAAAGTCCCATGAGACCATGTCAAATGCCTTCTGGGCATTGAGACTCAGTAACACTCAGATGGTACAAGGATTGCATCACAAGTCCTATGAGGACAGGTTGAAGGAATTGAATATGTACTCCCTGGAGGAGAGGAGGGAAAGAGGGGATATGATAGAGACATACAAGTATCTTACAGGGAGGAACAGGGTGCAGGAATATACTATTTTTAAGCAAAAAAGATGTTCCAGGACTAGAGGGCATGGGATGAAACTGGAGGAAGGACGATTCAGAGGAAACGTGAGGAACAATTTCTTCACAGAACGGGTGGTGGACAAGTGGAACACCCTGCCAGAGGAAGTGGTGGGGGCTGAAACAATCATGGGATTTAAGAATGCATGGGATAGACATAAAGGAATTCTGGAGGTCAGGGGTAAGGGGCAACAGACTTCTAGGAAAACATAAACTGAACTTACAAGCTCAAATGGGTAGACTGGGTGGGCCGTAGGCCCCGATCTGCCGACTCTGTATATGTATCTATGCAATAGTTGGGGGGAGTTCATTATCTGTGCATGGTTCATGAGATACTGTATAAAGTTTGTTTAATGTTATCCATGGTTTGGCATGACTTAATGAATCCGGATTGGTCAGGATGTATTATAACCGGGATAACAACATCCCGGTCTATGAGCAATAATGCTCGTGTAGATCTTATAGTCTTGATTGAGTACAGATATGGAGCGACATATATCGCACAGCTGAGGGGGTTTCTGAGGCAGATATAGCTGCTTGCCTCCACGAGGTTGGGAATGTTGTAGTGTTGTGACTGGTTTGCAATTCATCTAGAAGAGGAGTTTTGATTAACTCCCATGTCCCCTTATAAAATTCGACCCCATAACCATCCAGGCCTGGGCTTTTCCCATTTTTAAAATTTTTAATAGTGGTATGCAGTTCCTGGAGCGAGACTGGGGAGATGAGCCTTTCCTGCTGGAGGGGGGAGAGTCGAAAGTTTTACTTGTGATAAGAATTCCGTTATTCAGTGGGGATCCATCGGTGTGGGACATGAATATAAGATTTGGCAGGATTCTCGAAATGTAGCTAGAATGAGTTGAGTAGTGTATTGGCCCGAACTTGGATCTTTTATTTTTGTGATCGTTAGCAGTTGGGTCCGACAGTGTAATCTATACACTAAAACCCTGGATGCCCTGGCACCGCCTTCGGAAACTTTTTGGTGCAGCCAAAGCAGAGCCTATTCTGCCCATGTGGTTAGAAGGCACTAAATTTCTAGCTGAGTTTGTGCTAGTTGGTCAGAGACGCTCAAGTCACCCCCCACATGTGCCTCCTGGACAGTTTTTTGTTTATCTCCCACTACACGCTCCAGAGTCCCCCATTCCCTCGAGCTGCCATGGTCTCGATTTACCTCCTACTCTCCTCACTCGAACCCGCCATCCTCACATCTGCAGCCAACCCCAGGGTAACCCGGCGTAACTCTTCGTCGGGTGGTCCCTCTCCTCCGAGGCGGAAAGCACCGGTGAGGGTGCCGGAGCACTCACTATTTGGCCTCAGGGTGCTGCTGAGGCGGACTTGGCTCCCTGGAGGACTTCAGTGGTGTCTGAGACCGGCAGCCGTCATCAGACGGATTCCTGGAGCTTTTTCTGGTTTTCTATGGTTCTCTACCACGTTGCTCCTGCAGTACCACCAGTTTCCACTGGAGGCCACTGCTGAGCAATACTACCCGGCAACCCACCCCAAGAGAGGACAGCAGTCCTTCAGATGATCAATCCTCTCCTTCCCCCTGCCGACCCACTGCGCCAGAGTCTGTTCCTGAACCCGGGTTGCTGGCACAGTGCAAGGTAAGGCGTCCAGCACCTCAACCCTCAGTGCCACTGGGCCGGCTCCCTGGACAGTTTTTAATTGGTCTTGGAATTCTCTCAGACAAGACTCGCTTGTCTTTTCTTATGGGAAGCGTAAGCAATAATATGGCCTCGTAAAACTGCTTTAAAGGTATCCCACAACAGTTGTGGGGAGGTTTGGGGGGGAATTCATTCTTTCTGAGGATTTTCGGGATTTTCTCTTTTAAAAGATCCAAGAACTCGGGTCCCGAAAGAGTGAGAGGTTAAACCGCCAGAGGGTGTTCTTTTTCTCCCGGGTGATTCCCAGCTTCAGTGTGATGGGGGCGTGGTCAGAGAGACATATGTTCATAATTTCTGCTTTATGGATCAGATCTTTATACTCCCCACTGATACACAGATAGTCTAGCCTGGAGTAATGTTTATGGGCAGGTGAGTAATATGTAAACTTCTTCTGGGAAGGGTGTAGCTGTCGCCACGTATCAAGCAAGCCAGTGTCCTTCAACAGATGCCTCAAGTGTCTCTCTCCAGCAGATTGTGCCAAGGGCCGGGCTGCAGAGGTATCTAGAGAGGGGTTCAGCTGGCAGATGTGGTCCCCTCCCACTATCAGGATGCCCCTCTGCCTGGTGAGGATAGCATCCATGAGGCATTGGACTGCAGATGCATCACTACTGGGGGGAATACAAGTACTGCACACAGCTAGGGTAAGGCCCTGGATTGTGCCAACTGCCAATGCCAGCCTGCCCTCTTTATCCAGGTATTGGTCATGGAGTTGAAAATGTGAAGATTTAGGTATCAGTACGACCGCCCCGCATCTCCTTCAGTTTTGATAAGTAGATTTCACTATGACGGAGAAGCCAAATTTAAGCAATTTTGTGTGTCCGGGTGACAACAGATAGGTTTTCTGTAGGAGCAAAATATCCGGTGTTATTTTTTTTTCAATGCTTGAACGGTTCTATACCCTTTTATGGGGCCGGGCAGCTTGTTCACATTATGGGAGACTATCTTGAAAGGATAGCCATTTTGTAATCATTTTAGAAGTCCACTGAACCTCAACACTCCATCTCGTAGGGATCAAAATATAACTCAAATGAAGCACCATGTAGTGGCTTAAGTTGAACTTCCCCATGTATCTGGATCCAAAGGTGGCACAGCCTCCTGCGTCTGATATAAATAACGTGGTATGTAGGTATCTACCTTGGCCTACGGGAGCCAACAAACCAAAAATTAAAGGTCAACTGGTGCCAACAGAAACAGTACAATAAACTGGGGTATGTATACTTGGAGACTTCCATCACCAGTCTCCCCATGGGGGTTGCTGGTAAGAGCAGAAAATCTATCTGCCCAGGAGCGAACTGCTCACTCATCCGAGAAGATGATCCCTTGGGAATATTCTTGCCACAAAATACTGGGAGGGTAAGGCATGTGGGGGAAAAGGGAGAGAAACATAAGAACCAACCAAAACAACTGGGCCTGGACGTAAGAGTATGGAGGGAATGGAGCATAAAGGTGCATGTCCCTCTGGCCCGATATCCTCTGCTCCCCACCCCTCTTCTGCATATGCAGAACAAACAGTAGCATAAGAAAGAGGTGGAGATAGAGTTCAAACAAAGCCCGATTCCCCCCCCCCCCATCATAAATGTCTGCCGAGGTCCAGCTAACTCTCATAATGTTCAATCAAGGAGGAACAGAAGTCTACTCATGATCCTGACAATCCATAGTCCATGAATAAGGTTAGACCATGAGCCAGTGTAAATAAGAAAAGTTTATTTGGAAGGTTGTAATTAGGAGGCAAAGTTTTGGTTCCCATGGCCTCAATCTGGCATCTAAATGTCCCTTTGTGAGAATACCATTTCTCAACTCCACCTCCCCCATAGCGAGAGAAAGGAGAAGGAGAAAAGTGAAACATTAAGGTAAAAATCATATTCCATGATCACTTCGGCACCTCTGGAGATGGTCAGGCAGCAGCTCCTCGTCAGCAGCCCAGCCCGATCCCCCCGGCCAAGAATGGAGGAGCCGCGACCAGGAGAGGAGACCATCAGGGAGACCCAAAACGGTCACTTACTAGTGGCATCACACCATACTCTGTTGTCCCCCGGCACAGCCCCCCACCCACAGCCCTCCGGGGCAGGCGAGAGACCGCCCAGCCAAGCAGCACAATCAAGATTTTTAATGTCCAGATTGGCTATAGTAAGCAAAGCTAAAAAAAAAAAAAATCACCATCAGATTATGCACTGCTGGGGACCTCCCACGGAGAGGGGACACAACCCGAGCCCACAAATTCTCGCAGGCCCAATTTGTGTACATTCCAGAGCAAGTTTCTGGAGTTCTTGATAGTACCTGGGATTGGGTTCCAGCCACTTGGGGCTGCAACGCAGAAAGCTTTCTATCAAACTTTTTTTTTTTTTTTTTTTTTTACTAATCCTGGGTATGTGGTATATATCCTTCATTCGAGACCTCAACTAGCAGACTAGGGTAATTCTAGGTCAGGTCACATAGATGGGCAGGATACAGCCCATGCACGCTTTTGAAGAGGGCAGCTGCCCATTTGTGTTTCATCTTCGTATCCAATAAAAGCAATCCGAGCTGCTTATCTAATGTGCAGTGATGGATGCGCTCACTGCATCCAAGCGTAAAGCTTCACATTAGAGTTGCTCAGATATCTTTCTTAAAAAAAAAAAATGGATACCTCGGATAATAGCAAAAATTTAGGATTTTCAATTTTCAGATAGGATTTTAGGAATCTTATGAGAAAAAAATCCACCACCCTGTTCAAGCCCCTGACCCCCCTCCCCAAAATTAGTAACCCCCTTCCCAATCCAAGCTATAAAAAACTCACACCCTCCTTCCTCCCATCCCGAGCACACCAACAGTGTTAACTGCAGATGTAGTCCTCTGGGCTGGCCCGCTGTGGCAGCGTTAGAGCCATCACTTGAGACACGGATAAGCTGGGTCAGCAACAAACCTGGGCTGTCAGAGGGCTGGTCGAGGGGAGAAGGACTGAGAACTCAGAGGACGCTCTCCTCCTCCGGGGAGAGAGGGCTGATGCTGCCGCTGCAAGACTGCCACATGGGTGACCACAGGTGGCAGTGCAGTCAGGCAGGCGCTGCAGGAGGTAGGTCATCTGGAGCTCGTGGGACAGCATGCTTGCGTGTGTTCGCATGACCTCCCTTGTGTGCCGACATCCTGTGGGTGGGGCATACAAACAAAACAGCTTTGAGCATCAGGATCCCGATGCATTCAGGCCCCGACTTTGGTCACTGCCCACTGTAAGGACACCCCAGGAACCTCAGCCCCCCTCCTATCAGCTCTGGAGGGGGTGGTGGGCTGGTTCAGGCTCAGCCAGTCCCTGCCATGAGGGGGTAAGCTCACAGGGTTGAAAGTCCCACACATAAGCAACAGAGATGTTACAGGATGAGGCTGGGTCAGACTTGGGGGGGGGGGGTGTCAAGACAGAGGTAAAAAAAAAAAAAAAAACACACTTGTATTCTGCTCCTTATGATAAAAGATAAGAATACATATTACTGGTAACCCCCAAATCACAGGCTGCCCCCCCAGCACAAGCCATGAAGTCCCTGAACCCCAATTAATGAACCCACCCATTCAACACACCCACTAGCCCCACCCTTGTTCCTCCCCCCACAGCACCCAAAGTACTGAAGCATCCAAGTCAGATCCTCGGATCATCAGGTCTCATGGCAGAGCGACTTGAGCTCGTCTTCATTCTGGTATGTACAAATGAAATGACGTCCTACTACAGTAGTAACACTTGACTGGCTGACAAGTCGGCCAATCTGGAGTTACTGTTATAGGAGGATATCATTTCACACATACCAGGATGAAGATTACCACAAGCCACTCCGTTGTGGGACCCGATGATCTGAGCACCCAGCTCTGAGGTTTCACTGGTTTGGGTGCTGTGGGGGAAGGAGAAAGTAGGGGATGGAGGATAGTGTGTGTGTGTGTGTGTGTGTGTGTGTGTGTGTGTGTGTGTGTGTGTGTGTGTGTTGGGTAGGGGTTCTTGAATCAGGGTTCTGGGACCTTGCAGCTTTTGTCAAGGTGGGGAGGCAACTTATCATTTAGCGGGGAGGTTGTTGTACTGAATAGGTATTCTTATCCTTACTTTTAAGGAGAGCAGTGCAACTATAATTAATGAACGCTATCAGTGGGGGAGGAGGTTGTAGGTTACAGCGTGGTTTGGGTGGGGTCCGGGGGCCGGGTTATTAATTGCAGGGTGGGGGAAATCGGTGTTAGAATATCAAGATAGTCAGATTTTAGTGCAACCAGGGGTTGGGTTAGGTGTTTGTTGTTATTTAGTGCCTGGTGCCTCCACTTCTGTAACCCCTTACCTGGTTAGCCTGGGTTCGGGAACAAAACATTCGCTCGGCATCAGGGCTAGGTTTGCACTTCTGGACAGGGGCACCCAAGTAATTCCGGACACAGGAAGCAAGAACTGAGAATGTCCAAACCAGGAGTGGGATTCTAAAGTGGGGCTTTTATTCACTTACACACAGGAATACAAAGCAAGATGGACCCCCACGGGGCTACACTCACTGGTTATGTAGAACTATAGAGGTCAGAACACATCATCTTCATCATCACCACAACTTTTACCCTCAGGTTCTGAACACACTGGGCTCTCAGCTTGAACCGTTACACTCTCTCTCTCTCTCTCTCTCTCTTGGATTCCCTAGCATGGCCCTCGGCCAGCTCTGGTACGCTTTTCCATATGGCATGGACATTTCTGTTGGTGGCTCCCTCTACCACCCATGAACACTTCCTAGCTCTAAGAGAAAAACACACATCCTTAACCCCACGTCTGGGTACTTTCTCCAGATACTGGCCAAGTGCCTGGGAGAAAGCTATAGGTGCCCAAAGTGAATCTGTAGATGTAAATCTGGTTACTCCAGATTGGGGGGGGGGGGTCTTCCACCTCTTGTCCCCAAATCCATACCCGGCCATTCATTTGGAGTCAACACCTTTCCTTTGAAACTCTCCATTTGTAGAATGCTATCTCGAAATGTACATCACATTTAACAATCTACTGTCTTTGGTAACTGGTGTCCTGACTTGCAGCATTCTCTAAGTGGCTATGTCCATCCCTGTGGACCCCAATGATTAGATGCATTTCAAGCCATACACATAACTTCAAAATACTGTACTTGGCTGTCCTTTCCTGACCCACAGTAGCAGATACTTTACACTACAGTCTGGGTGAAAACATAGGCTCTCTGGCAGAGCAGACTCACCATGGTTCGCAGGTGCCCCAGGGCTTCTCTCACAGGAAAAAAAAAAAACATACTTCTGGTGCCTCAGCACAAATCTTCTCATCAGGCAGCTTTTCTTCCTCCGGCAGGGCCAGGGGATTGCCCCTGAAGCGCTGGTCTGGTTCCCCCCTATCCCTCTCAGGGATGGGGCACTGGAACCCACTAGGGAACGGTCTCAACCACTTCAGCAAGTATTCTTCTGTGTCCTTCTCTAGGGAGAGAACACACACCCTCTTCTGTGGTAGCTCTGAACAGAGCTGGGGCTATGAGGGGCTGCAAACTGCAGCGCACCTCCTCCCTCCACTACAGACTGCTCAAGACTCTTCCTTTGAAAACCCCAACGTTCTAACCTAACTCCCAGCTGCAACATTCCACTGTGGCTCATGCTGCTGCGAGAATTCTATATGATGTCATCCCTCCAGCTCAGCTGAGACTGAGGACAGAGTGAGACAGTGTGAAACCCATTTAACTGGTGTTTCACAAGCTGCCTTTCCCTGCCTGCCACTAGATCTACAGTAAGTGGGATTCTAGTAACCTCGGGTGACACGGCGGTTATATTAGGATATCCAAATCCAATGACATCTAACACTGGGACTGGATGTCAGATTCTGATACGGATTATCCTACTATTCAAACTCCATTCAGATTCCGAGGTATTCGAGCACCCAGCTATACATGCTGTTTAAGTTGGTTGCAATTTTATGAAAGCAATGGGATTAGCTTTGCTGTGGCTCCATCTTGCTCGCATATTCAACGGGTGGTAGGAGTGTGTGCTCGAGGAATAACTGGTGGGTGTTATGGTTAAGGCAACTGCTCTTTCAATAAAGTAGCCCAGTTTTTGATGGGAGCACCTAACTGTCCTGCTGTTCATTATAGGAGAGCTGATTAAACCAGATGCCCAGGTACTTGAATGGTTGGGCATTTTCCAGAAGTGTGCCATTCAAGCTAGAGATGTACACTGTATTCAAGGGGTGCTGTTTACAACAGAAGTATATAACCTTGGTTTGGAGCGCTGTTGAATACAGACTGAAGACTGCTGCTGAGGTCACCGACGGACTGAACCTTGGTGTAGGTAAGTATATATCATAAGTACGTGGGTGTAGGAAAGCATGCTCGAAGTAAGCCACACCTTACAAGCTGCATGGGGGGGTGACATTCTGGGCCCTGACCACTGATTTCAGTCATTACTACTGTCAGATAGTGACCCCCTACTGGTGTTCTGATTGTTTTGCTCTATTTGAATTAAACAGAATGCTAACTGCATAAAACTAAGTAGTACGGGACCGTTCAAGGTGTCTCGGTAACAAATATGGGCATGTCTACAACAGAGGGCAGCAAAGAGGCAGAGAGTTCTGGCTTGCAAATTTCATTTGCCTAGCTACACCAATGCATCAGCATGTAGGGGTATGTGGGATTTATTTCCCCTGTGTGGCAGGTAATCATTAATCACAAATTATAACGAAAAGAATCACGTCGTAATAGCTTAATCTGAACATGAATTTCACTTGCATTTCTGTCTTGTAGAACAAAAATTGGGTTTGAACAGACCTGATGCAGTAGAGAGGATTTACAGTTGTATGGGGTAATGCAATGTTAATACCGCCATCTATTGACCAAATAATTTATTGTTGGCACCAAAACATTGGCATAATTCTTTTTTCTATTCTAAAAGTCAGCAATAACGAATAGTTATTTACTACCGTGACACATTTTCATTTATTTGATATTACAGTATGTAAATGATAATATTAAGAATTTGAAAGAAATGATACTGTCAAACTAAAAGTTACAAGTCGAGTTATATATTGCATCTTGAACCACTTGCCTTGAGAAAGCTGCTGTTTGATGGTGAAACGCTGGCAAACTAAGCAGACATAGCAACATGGAGTCTGTCAGCAGACAAAGTTCCACTGGCCAATTGTGTCTACTCATTCCTACCCACTGAATATTAAAATGAGTGGCCATTCAGAAAGTGAATAAAGTCAAGAAACAAACAAAAACACATTCTTGTGCCCGATTTATAATCTACTGGGTGAGTGGGCTGCTGAACACATTTTCTTTGTAGCTGCAAATGGGATCGTCCCGCACCACTCTCCTGGTGAGATAAATAAACCAAATAAACGAGTAGGCCTGTGAGGGTCAGCCACTGGCAGAGCAACATAAGACCCAACGCCTTGTTTTAGGGGATGGTCCCAGGTAACATTTATTGATTGACTGAAAACCTAATTTATCAGGTAAGCAGAGTCCAGCAGGGCTCGTTTCCAGTTGCAATCTGGGGACGAGGGACTGGGGACATCAGATGTAATAAATACAGATACATACTGCCTGCAATAAGTGTACCTGGGCAATCTGCAAGGCCAAGGCGGAGCACTACAGAACCGCCCTAGCCACCTCCTTTACAAGAAAGTTCTGGGATACCATCAAGGAGTTTAATGGTAAATCCCACTCCTCACCCCCCCACCACAACTTAGGCCCTGTATACACTACACCAGTAAAACAGTTCAGTAACATTACAGAGGACCTAAACCGTTACCATAATGGTTCGCGTTTACACTGGTAACGTTACAGAAGGTGTTTTCCGAACCGTTATAGAAACCTGCTGTTAGGCGATTTCAACAATGGTTCCTGTAACGGTTGCAGTTCTGTAACGCTACCAGTGCATGTCTAAACGCTCCACGTGTTGCCTCCAGTCCCCATCATACCTGCATGCATTGCAGCACTGGTGTAATGCATGCGGAGCGGGAGAGCTACCAGGGCGTACCAACGGCAATGTGAGGCACAAGCGTAGACTGCAATACTGGGCAGTCTCCATAGCAGGGTAACCCAACCTACAACGGTATGCCCACCCCTGGAGTTACCCATGTGTCCCCACTTGACCTACCAGGGGAGAGGTGGGGTACACTGATGGCAGTAGTGGAGGGGTTGCCATCAGCCATTCGGCAGCAGTACCTGACCGGCTGTCGTGCCCTACCCCTGTTGGACATGTTGCCATGTCACACACTCTCCCTCCCTCCCTCTCACAGCAGTACGTCCCTGTATCCACCATGCAGCCCCGCGCCTTCTCCCTGTCACCTCCTCACCATAGGTGTGTAACAGATCATTGCCATACTGTATGTTGCACATTATGGCTTGTACAGATGCATACTACTCCATATGTATTGCAGGTGGGTGCCTCTCATCAAAGCAGTCCTCACCAGGTGCACCATGGGATATGCTCTGCTTCGACGGGGTTGGGACCACACATACCATCACATACAATGTGGACAGGCTGTACCGTTTTCAATCCTTTATCAACCTGTTCACTGGTAGTGTGGACGCACTGTACCGTTTATGGTCTGTAACCGTTACAGATTTCAAGTGGTGTAGTGTGGACGGGGCCTTGGTGTCAACAGTACTACCACCACAGACACACTTCACATAGCTAACTGCCTCAACTCCACCTTCACAGACCTCAGCTCAGTCCTCCCTACCAACTTTTTTGATCCAATTCAGCCTACCCCACCGCCCGAGCTCCTCCACCCCAGTCAAACTCAGAGTCATTACCCCTACAGAAGTGAAAGCCTACCTGTCCAAAGCCCTCCAGAACTCCAATTACTGCAAAGATGCCTTCGGTATGCGTAACCTATACCTCACGCTAGACTCAGTTATCTCCCCACTCACGGACCTTCTAAATCTGTCCCTGCACCTGGGCCAGTTCCCAACCTCATGGAAAACGGCAGTGATAACAGCAATATTGAAATGTGGTGACAGCTCCCTCCCAAACAACTACCGGTCCATCTCGATTCTCCCCCCACTCTCTAAAACCCTTGAAAAGATCATGACCAGTCATCTCACTGACTACCACCTCGCACACAACCTCATAGGTAGGGAGCAGCATGGTTTCAGAGCTGGTCATAGCACTATGACTACCCTCACAGAATTCGCTCACTCCCTGCACTCCACGCTTGACAAGGGGCACCTTGCAGGGGAAGTGTTTATAGACCTCTCAAAGGCCTTCGACACGGTTTCTCACCCCCTCCTTCTACACACATTACAACAAATTGAGGTCTCTCATTGTCCACTCTCATGGTTCTCCAGCTATCTTTCATCTAGAACCCAATGTGTTAAAATTAATAATACCATATGTACTATGCTGCCTGTGTGCTCAGGAGTTCCCTAGGGATCTATCCTGGGTCCCCTGCTATTCAGCATCTACCTCAACACCCTGCCTAAATCGTGCCCCGGCAACCTTCTCTATGCCGCACATCCTGATCCTCACACACTCTCTCTCTCGCATACCTTACAAAACTCCTCTCAGACTGAGCACTGGTTTGCTGAACACAGATTGGTGGTCAACATTAAAAAAAAGTAAGACGATGCTCTATGCCCACCGGCAAAACAGATAAAAGGACTTCCCTCTGGAAATACTCTCAGCCTCTCTCATCCCACTGGAACAGGTCCAAAAATATAATTATCTAGATTACATTTGACTCTTCCCTCTCGTTCCACGAACATATAAAAATCCTCACCTCTGCCACCAACACCCGCATTGGTCTCCTGCACAGACATAAGGACTGCCTGCCTCCTGAAGCACTTCACCTAGCCATTACCTCCTCAGTCTTATCGCTGGTGGACTGTGGTCTCACAATCTGTGCTGCCGCCGACCCTACGGCACATCATCAAATACAAGTAGTCATCAACAAGGCCTGCCAGCTCCTCTCTGGTGCCGACAGAAATACACACACCTGCACCCTCTACGCGCTCACCAATATCCTCTCCCTTGAGGAAAAACCATTATACCAGACCTGTCTCTTCACCAAAAAAAAAAAAAATTAAATCCACTTGGATTTAACCCCAATAGGTGTCATGGCTTCTCTTCAGGCAGCCACCATCTCAGCATCCACACGGACTGCCCCAAAAACTATCTGGAGGGTGCCTAGGGTCAGGACCACCCTGGTCCAGTGATCCTTCCCCCTTAGAGCTCCATCCTGGTACAATGCCCTCCCACTGGCCATCACATCAGTCACCAATCTAGGTCCTTTTAAAGCTGCCTTAAGGGCCCATATCCTCTCCTCACGTCAATGCCAGTGTAACCGGTAACCTGTGGATCCTGCACCACGCCGCTAGGCCATGCACCCGCCCTTAGCCTGGCAGTGGAGAGCCCTCACTATTTCTAGCCTACAGGCTCCTCACCTCCCTCGGTTACCATACAGTTGCACTGGACTATGAATGCATTGTATTATGTATAAGACAAAAAAGGCCTCCCTGAGGCGGCTTACTAAAAGCTCATATCATGCATTGCTTTAGCTACCAATTGTATAGGTCTTAACTGCTCATTAGGTAAACATGTCAATAGCTCTGCCCTGTTTTAGCTACCAAATGTATAGGCATTAACCCGTGCTCATTGTATTTATACTTTGTATGATTGTTCACCCACATTTATTCTATGTACTGTATGAATGTCTATGTTTTATTCTAACGTCGAGCCTTTGGAAACGAGTCTATGACTCAAAGGGTTGTAATTCTGATTTTCTAAGTAAATACATAAAATAAATAAATGCACTTGCATTCACAAGTAAATTAAAGAGATAATATATTGTATATCGTTACACCACATGATATTTGATTTACATTTGTAATTAGTCTACAAACAATTCCCAGATGTTCCCAGAGATACAGGGCAGAGGAGCAGTTCATATGGTGACGTACACCGGCAGGCGATATTGGGATAACTGCTTACAGAAGGCCACCCAACACCAGTGAGAAACCTAGACACACCATTTGGGTGGGACCATGAACTCATTACGGGAAGTTGCAACACGACAGTGGGGCCCTGTAGTGTGCCTTGATCAAGGATTTAGCAGATTGGAAGTTGAAAAAGGTAGTTTGCCTATAGGGAAGGTTGTTTCGGGTATTAGGGAGTCTATACCAGACAGAGGCCTGCCTTAAGGTACACCTATAGCATGGGATTTGGAACCAGTGACCTTCCTCAGACCATTCTCTCTCACCATTATGAACATTAGCCATTTGAACAAGGCAGCTACAGTTACAGGTTGTTACAGTAAATGAATATAAATATCAAAATGCAACCAACACCCTGCCACTTACTTGACTGTCCTAACAACAAGTTTCTACCCCTTTTATACCTGGAGCACGGACTTGATAACAACAGGACATGTGTTGTTCTTTCAACAACAAAATGCCTGTGAAGCCAGCAACCCCGTAACAGCCTGCAATTTCTGGTACCTGTTAGCATCACTGGAATCCTCTTTTACTCTCAAATGGGGACGGAGAAAGAATCTCAGATTTGGAAGTGGGTAGCCATCTGGGAACAAGCGACCACCAAACAGTGTGGTTCATGATAAATACAGCCATACAATCAAGCCATACAAAAGCAAGGGTATTGGACTTTAGGAGGGCTCACTTTGGAAAACTTGAGAGAGTGCCTCAGAAAAGCACTAGCAAACAGGCAAGAAGGAGGAGTGGAGGAACAATGGAGAGTAATCAAAACAGCCATCACAGAGGCAACAAGCCTTTGTGTAAAGCAAATCAATAAAACACAACCAAGGAAAAACCCGCTATGGTTCTCAAAAGAGGTGGCAGGGAGGGTTAAGGAGAAAAGGACAGCATTCAGGAAATATAAGGAAACACAGAAGGAGCAGGACAGAGAACTTTATCAGTTAAAGCAGAAAGAGGCTAGGAAGGCAGTCAGAATAGCAAAGGCCCAAACCGAGGAAAGGATAGCCAACTCTGTTAAGAAAGGGGATAAGACCTTTTATAGGTATATTAGGGAGCGAAGAAAGACCAAAGGAGGGATACTGAGGCTTAATAAAGGGAGGAATGTGGGTGAGGGTGACAATGAAAAAGCAGGGATACTGAATGAATATTTCTGCTCAGTATTCTCAAAGGAAGAGGAGGAGGTACCTAAACCAAACAAGAGAAACACTCTGAAGACGGGATCGATACCAGTCCATTTACAGAAGAAAGGGTTCTGAAAGAACTAATAAAATTGAAGGTGGACAAAGCAATGGGGCCTGATGGGATTCACCCAAAAATTCTAAAAGAACTAAGGGTAGAACTAACGACATCACTGACTACTCTCTTTAACAAATCATGGGAAGGTGGGGTGGTACCCGAGGACTGGAGGAGGGCAGATGTGATTCCTCTTCACAAAAGTGGGAGCAGGACAGAGGCAGAAAACTACAGACCAGTTAGTTTGACCTCAGTGGTAGGTAAAATGATGGAATCACTTCTGAAGGAAAGAATTGTTGAGTACCTAGAGGCCGGTGGGGCACGGACCCTAAGCAGCATGGATTCACGATGGGAAGGTTGTGTCAGACGAATCTAATAGATTTCTTTGACTGGGTGACCAAAGTAGTAGACCAGGGAGGGGCTGTGGACATAGCCTACCTAGACTTTAGCTAGGCATCTGACACAGACCCGCACAAAAGATTAATACACAAGATAGCCACCCTGGAATGGGTCCCAAGGTGGTAGCCTGGATAAATAATTGGCTAGACAACAGGATGCAAAGGGTAGTAGTAAATGGAGTCCACATTGAAGAAAGGAGGGTTACTAGCGGGGTACCGCAGGGTTCTGTACTGGGACCGGTCCTTTTTAATGTCTTTATAAGTGACATTGCAGCGGAACTGGAAGGAAAGGTATGTCTCTTTGCAGATGACACAAAGAACTGCAACAGGGTTGATACACCAGATGGAGTGGAAAGGATGAGAAGGGACTTGGCAAGGTTGGAGGAATGGTCAAATGTATGGCAGCTCAGATTCAATGCAAAGAAGTGCAAGGTAACGCACCTGTGAAACAAAAACCCAGGGCAAGAGTACACAATGAGGGGTGAGATACTGACAACAGTAAAAATGTAAAGGGACCTGGGGGTAATTATATCAGATGACCCAAAGGTGGGCAAGCAATGTGAGAAGGCAGTAAGGAAGGCTGGGGGGATACTGGAAGCATAGGGAGAGGCATCAATCATAGAAAACAGGAAGTTGTTATCCCTCTGTACAGACAGTTGGTGAGACCCCATCTGGAGTACTGTGTACAGTTCTGGAGACCCATCTCATAAAGACATAGACAGAGTGGAGGCTGTCCAGGAGGAGAAGCAAAATGGTGCAGGGTCTGCACCAGAAGACATATGAAGAAAGACTAAAGGAGCTTAATATGTATACCCTTGAGGAAAGGAGAGAGAGGGACATGATAGAAACTTTCCAAGTACCTCAAGGGAATCAACAAATCCAAGAGGTGGCATCTTTCAGAAAAGAGATGTGCAAGAACAAGGGCACAATTTGAAGATGGAGGGGTGGCTCAGAGGTAATGTGAGAGTATTTTTTCACAGAGGGTTGTGGATGCATGGAACAGCCTCCCTGAGGTGGTCGTGGAGTCAAGAACAGTGGGGGAATTCAAGAATGCATGGGACAGACATAAGGCAGTCCTAGTGGGGGGGTAGGAGGAAGTAAGCTGTTGGTTAATTAGGATCTGCAGCTCATCTGTTAGGTAGGAAAATGGGCAGACTAGGTGGGCCAAGCGGTCCTTATCTGCCATCAAATTCTATGTTTCCCGAGTTTTTACAGTTTCATTATTATGAGAATTATTATTTTCCCACCCTCATGCTTGCCACTGCTCCCTCTACTCTTCAGTATGCATCCTTCCCCTACCCTCACATCACAAGTCCCACTAGGCCGCTTTCATCTCCAAATACTGATTTGGGTCCCTAGCCTCACGCCTCTCACCCATTCCCTCTGCTTCATACTCCATCCCCTCCAGGGATCATTGCACGTTCTGCTTTTACCACCCTCACTCTTCCTGCTTGGCAGTCAGTCTTCTCAAATCGCCTTCCGTCCCTCTGGAACCGGCTCCCCTCCTCCCCATATGTCTTCGGCACCAGCTAAAACTCCTCCCATCCCCTTCCTGCTCCTGTCAGGTCCCCAACCTCCCCTGCCCTCTTGGAACTCCTTAGATCCCCGCTGTCGGGCTTCCTCCTGGGGTCAGTAGTTGTCCCTACAGCCGCTGTACTGTAATGTTTCAGTCTGTTCTTTGTTGCTTTAATGTTGGCACTGGAGTTGCTCATAGCACCAACTTGTGTCCCCTTTTTTGTACTCTGCATTTGGGCCACGTTGAACTGTAACACTGTTCGCACTTTTATCATGTACCGTTTCTTTACCGCTGTGTATGCTTTCGACTGTACTCCCTCTCCCCTTCCCCCGGGTTGTACCTGGAAACTAGCCCTGGCTCAGTGTGCCTTCCCCAGTTACCAATTTTCAAATACATAAACGACTGGTCTAATTAATAATTCATAATATAAATCCATTTCCTGATGAATGACAAGCACAGTGATGAATGACAAGCACAGCTCATGGGATTACAACGCACATCAGAATACCAGTTTTCCAGCAAAACCACCAACTCAAAGGTAGTGTGCTCCAGTGGTTGGAGCAGCAGCTCTGGAACCTGGAGATTGCAGGTTCAAACCTCACTAGAACCAGATATTCACCAAGTGACCTTGGGCAAGTCACTTAACCCCTCAGTGCTCCAGCCCACCCCATTGTGGAAAAGGGCAGGACGACCCTACAGGAAACGGGATGTTGCATCTCAGCTGCTCTATCTTGGTTAAATAAATTACAAAAACAAAGCACCACTTCAAATCAATAATTACTAGTGAGTGTACAAATATATTAAAAATACTGGACTGTGTGGCAACATTTAACCTAGTTTGTTGGCCTCAATACTGATAAGTGACTTCAAACTTTCTTAGATGCTCAGAAAAACAAGCTACAGCATGCTTCCTCAACTGGACTCACTCAGACATTCAACTCTTCCTAACCATAAGAAAAATGAAAGTTAACACATTTTAGGGAAAAAAAAAAAATGAATCTATTTATAAAATCGGGATTATGACCTCACATCCCATTATTTTTAGCTGAACAAGCACCAGAACAGGCAGACGGGACCTCCATTTAATGTCTCATCTGAATGTACTGGCAGTAGGGCTTCAATCTCGGGGAAGGAGAGCAAAACCTGGCGGTAGCGCAGTTGGCAAACGTCAGACTTGGTGGCACTGCGAAACTGATCAGCCTGCAGAGAACGCCCTCAAAGAGAAACTATGGTGACAAATTTGTAATCAAACTTTAGCAAATTCCAAATTGTCTGGATTAAAATAGAGCTGACCGTCCTCCTACCTGCAAACTCTGATGCAAATGCAGAAATGCCCTACTCCCAAAAATGACAAACTTAATAAGCAGCACTTGCGCAAAAATGTCTTCAACGATTAGTAGTGATAATACTGTGTTCTATGTAAACGAAGACACAAATGGAAAACATATGAAAAAAAACCACGAGAATGACCCTCTACTGGTCACACATGTGCTTTATCAGTTTGAGATTTACCAAAAGTTTCCTTTTTTGTACAGTGAATGGAGTTCCTGATGAGGGTACATAGTTTGTGACTGGCAGGGGACAATCAGACATCGACGTACAACGTCCTTATTTACCTTTCAGGCCGTGCTTCAGGCAGTGCTCCAGAACAACAAAGAACTGCTGCAGAGGAGGGTAGTCCGAATCCAGGGTACGGCCAAAGCTCAGAGCAGACTCAATCAGCCCTTTGATACTCAGTTTTGCCATGTTCAGCAGATTTGCTCGTTCCACAGCCATAGGGTCCCTTATAACTAAAACAAAAAGAGAGACAGGGTTGTTATTTCTCGTCCGATCATTCCAGATTAATAAATGTACTGCATATTCTCAAGAGCAAGTCTCGGTTTTAATACTAAAAACAGGCCCCCAAAAACGGGGGCTCAGCTCATCTGTGAGGTCGACGCCTATCTGTGAGGTTGACAATGGTTGGTTTGCCATTTTGCAACTGTGTAACCTAATTTCAGGTCCAGTTCCAGCCAGAGACAGATCCACTGCCTGATGCTAGCCATGAAACAGATTTGTTTCTGTCCAATTTGGCCAGCAAAATAATGTGTGTAATTTTGCTAAGACTGACAAGGTAAAGGTGGGTCAGTTTACAGGTGCATATATAGGGTATTCACAAATAACTGATTGCAGTGATAGCCTTTTATCGGAGGAGCCCACGGAGGGTTAGTTGTGACCCCCTCCCAAAAAAAAAAAAAAAAAGCTGTTCTGACCTTCTGCCTCGGATTGGCTGAGCTGCACAGTGACAATTAACCTCATAGCATTCTGAAGCAATTGTGGGCATTCCAGCCCAGTCCACAGGTGCCCTTTGTGTGCAGTTTCAAACAGGGCCTAGTAAGGTAAATCATTCAAAAGGAATTTCTGTTTCAAGGCTAATGACTTGCGCAAGATCAGGCTGGGCCCCCTACTGCCACTTGGATGTAGGGCACCAAAACAATGGGTCAGACCATGGCCCCTAGTGGCCACTGGAATGGAAGATGTCTAATTCTAGGTCAAGCTGGGCTCCACTAGGTCACAGGCCGAGTCCTCAGTAACCACCAGGATGGAGGATGCGAAATCAGGCTGGGGCCCTTGGTGGCCATCAGGTCAGGCCAAGGCCACTAGCTGCTGCAGGGGATAGAAGGTATGCAACACCAGACCACGCCAGGGCCCCTAGAGGTTGCTGGGAGGGTGTTATGTTCTGGTCATACTGGGGCCCCAAGTGGCAAGTGAGAGACAGGGTGCCCAACATTAGGACAGGCCACGTCCCTAGCAACTGCTGGGAAGGAGGAGGTCAGGTCAGGCTGGGACCCCTAGCAGCCACTGGGACAGAAGGTACCCAACATTAGGTCAGGCAAGGGCCCTTATAAGCTGCTTGGAGAAAGGGTGCCTAACGCTTGGTCAGTTGGAGCGACCACACAGCAAGGAGTGGAATACCAGGTGGAGTAACCAGATGGCTGTAGCACAATGTCAGGAAGAGAAGAAGTGAAAGATCTGGCGCCAGTCACACTGGCACCAGGTACCGGGTCTCAGTGTAGCTGCTGGGAGATAATTTCTGAACAGTGAGCTTGAGTGGCGCAGACCTTTTGTTAGAGTTTCTTGAACTGTGTCCCACGAGGACTACTGGAGTAGTTGCTGGTGTGCAGGACTCTGGACTTGGTCTGACCCCCAGTACAGATTCAGTTATCCTTTCTATGGGTAAGTTTGGGGCAATTTCTTTTTTTGTTTTCTTCATATAGCTTTCTCTCCCCGGAGTCAGGAGGGCAGCTGCTCGGTCCCCTTCTCCACTTCCCACAATCGGCCATCACCTCCCTCGGTCCCGGGGCTCAAGTCTCCCCCCGCGCACAATCCAGAAGTGCCATGGGGATCACGTGTTGATGCAGGTGGAGGGAGAGTGGGCAGGGCTTCATTAGGCCCATCTGGCTCCATGTTCTTCCCCGTTCCGCTGGCTGCGGCGGCATACATGTGCATCAGCGTGGACGTGGACGAGTACTGCAGAACTGCAGCCCCACCTACTGAACTCGCTCAGAGCCTGCAATACTCCCTGGCCTCCACTTGGTGGCAACCCAAGGCTGAGACGGCTTGGCAACCACTTCCCAAGACAGAAGAGCAGTCCTTTGAGCGCTCAGTCCTCTCCCCCCCCCCCGATGAACCCCAGCAGCCCGAGGTTGTTCTTGAACCCGGGTCACCGGTGTAGTGGCAGTCGAGACACAAGCACTTCAGCCCTCCGCACCACTGGACCTTGGGGACATTTCTTGACTACTAAATCTGTAACTGCTCGTTCCATTGTCTTAGAGCTGGGTACTGCTGATCTGACTAGTTGTTTTGCCCATGGGATGCTCAGCACCCTACATGAGTGACCACAACCTTTTCTTCCCCATGTGAAGTCCTTTTTAATAAATGTGCATCTTCTTACTGTAATGTACGGGTTTTCAAGTACTTTTAATACTCTGCTCTGTAGTGAGTGTGGGGGACTTAACACCTGGTAAAACAGGAAACGCCAGAATCCAGAACAGGCACAAATGCAAATTCTGCTATTTTCTCATTCTTGTTGAATCGGACATTCAGAATTTTACTATGTCTTGGAAAGTTTTTATTTTATATATACATATACACACACACACACACACACACACACACACACACACACATATATATATGCATTTGTAAATATATATTAGGGTTGCACGGATATCAAGATTTGCCCAGATGTCGAATGCGGATAGCCAATGTGTACTATCTGACCAGATCGGGTTATGTCACTGGTCGGATGGCAGTATGAACAACACAATACAATACAATATAAACAATAAAAGGAACACTGTAGAGAACTATGTAGCGAGGTCAGCACCAGTGCAAATTTTTTTTTTTTTTTTTTATGGACTCCCGGTCTCTTACTTAAAAACCAACCATTTATTAATAACTTTGCACATCAAATTCACACATTGAATGAGTAAGCAAAGCAGTGTAATAAAGTCTCACCCACATGCAGAAAGCAAGGGCTGCAGCAGAGAGGCGTCTCCGTGTGATAGCCACTTCTGAAAAGCTGAGATTATGCACCTTAGTTGCTCCTTCAACAGTTACTGTATATCAGAAGCACCATTGAAAACAGCAAAAAAAAAAAAAAAAAAAAAAAACGCTACACTAGTCCCTTTTCTTGTACTTTGCCTTCACGCTCAGAGGTATGCACACAGGTGCAGTGTGTACTGGACCACTGCTCCTTTAACAAAAACAAAACAAAAACAAAAAAAAACACAACACTGCTATTCATATGCATAAATGCTTTTAATACCAGATCGCTTCAGTACCATACCAAGCCTCATTGCTTATATTCCTCTCCAATGTCATGCAGAACTTCTCCAACGAAACACAACTGCACCACCTCCATCCCCACTGACGGCCACTGATGTGACCCCAACACTAAACAGTGTTTGCATCTCTTTCATTCTGTGTGCAGCCACATAGTAAACCTCAGGTTTCTTTATGTTCCACTTTTATTTTTTTTTTTTGGCTTTTGCACTTGCTCCCACCAATGCCATACTAAAGAAAGAAGCAACAGTCCAGTACCCCAGTCCTGTGCCATATGATAATATAACAATGTACCAAATACGGCCCTCCTCTTCTGTGCCACAGGAGCAATATTTCATTGAAGTTAAACAAAATCTCCATTCTAAGACTCTGTCTCTTTCCAAATCCAAAACCAGCCACAACCAGACACATTTTAAACACTAGTATCCAGTCGGGCCGGATATGGTCATAAACCGCGATATCCAACCGGAAAAATAGAGAGGTTATAAAAATATATATATGTATATTATAATTACTGGGTTCTGTTTTTTTCAATGGAAAGAAACTGTGTGTTAAATACCGTAACACCTAAGTAGGTGTTAACAGCATTCACATGGCTTCTTCCAATCCTAAAGCGCTCAAAAGAGTCAGCGCGAGCCTATCCATAGAAAAGCTCTCACGACACAACACAGCTCGAGCCTCTCAATGTTAGTTTCTCCCTAAGTTACTCACCTCCTCAATCGCGTTTGCTCTGTATTAAATCTTCTACCTTTTCGATCCATTCCCTGACAAAAAAGAAATCCAAAGCTGCTCAGCCAGAGAGGTTTCCATACCTCATTACCCAGCCAACACGATGAAACAGCTTCCAGTAACATGCAGGCTATGTTTGGGATCGCCTACATTTTCCATACCTCAGTAACAGTTACTATCCACAAATCTAACCAACACCCACAGGAACAACGAATAATACAAGTTATCAAGGACTCAGACAACTCTCACTAAGATATTCTTAGAGTAAAGCCACCACACAGCACTTTACTGCCAAAATATAACATTTTCTGTAGAATTGTACATTGCTACGGTACACACTTTTACCACCATCCCCAAGTAATCTCCATTTCAAGCAGTCTCTTTTCTCTGCAGTTCAAAATGTTACAGCGCTTGAAACGAACGTTGCAACATGAGAAAACTGCCACAAACATCTGGTATTTCTTATTAAACGTTCTTCTTTCAGTAATTTAATTAGATAAATTTACATGCTGAACTTTCAGTTTACTGATTCAACTACCAAATAAACAACATCATCAATACAAAGTTAGACTACACTTTCTTCTTTCTGTCACAAATCTTAAAACAAAGAAAAAAACGGAACCCTTCAATTACCACAAAATATGGGGTGCAGTGTGTTACGAGAATTAATCACACACCTTCGTTGCTGGATGGCTATCATAAACCCCTCGGGCTTCGCCTTCGCGGGGTATGTGCCATCCAACAACTCGGTGATAAATTCTCGTAACACACTACTATACTTATCTATATTTTATATAAAACACACACACACACACACACACACGCATCCATATATAGATATAGATATATATATATATATATATATATATACACACACACACACACACACACACACATACACACACACACACATATATATGTTTGTACATACACATACATCACACACTATATTTAGAGGCAAAAAACTCCGTTTAATGCATTAGTTAGGGTTGT
Source organism: Neoceratodus forsteri (assembly GCA_016271365.2). NCBI lineage: Eukaryota > Metazoa > Chordata > Ceratodontiformes > Ceratodontidae > Neoceratodus > Neoceratodus forsteri. The sequence continues at coordinate 1,100,072,008 of CM028135.1, read as the reverse complement.
TCCACAGCGACAAAAGTGAGAGAATTAAGCTGTTGGGGTTGAAAACCCCCTTGACCTTCGCCCACCCCCAACTGGCATTGGGGTGCGCATTGGGATACGTCAGCCTAACTCTCACCCCATGACATGTGTAAAGCAGCAGAAGTATGGAGAATGGGGTGAGAGTTGGGACCCCGATCCCAATCGCCCTTAATCCGGATGGGGAAGGGTAGGCAAGTCAGGGATTTTCAACTAACTGCCCCTCAAAACCCTAACAACTCACGATGTGATTTACCTCTATTCCTTCTTTGAGAATGATAGCGAGAAATAGTGAATGTAATGCAGCGGCGGGTGGGCCAGCTCCGCCACATGATGTGTTGTGGCATACTAACAGGGACAACCCAGCGCCAAACAGAAATGCTAACAGTGGGCGCACATGGTAACACAAGCCACGAATGAGAACAGAAGATACTTGCACATGGTGGCGTGAAGGAGAATGGTCTGCCACATGATGTGTTGTCACATAGTAACATGGTGCCTGCGAGCAGAAATGTCAATGGGCATGGTGGCCTCAAAGTGAAACAGTAAGATAAACAGTACTGTAGACAGAAATGGCAAAAATAACAGAAGCATAGCGCAAATGAAAGCAGCAAAGGATACAGCACATGGTGGCGCGGGCGTCAATGGTAAGTGAAGCAGTGCGGATCCATAGCGGAAGGGAGCAACAGTAACAGTAATGTAGCGCACAGGCTAATTTTCCCCAAAACCTGCATTGAGAAGACAGTGAGTACAAATAATGTATGCAAAATAATGAGTATCGGCGAGGAAAATGAGATCTTGGAATACTAAATACATTATATCTCAGGAACAATGCTGACGTGAAAAAAAAAATGTAAAAGTCATATTATTTACAACTGTCACAGGCTAATTTGAATCTTAGCCCCATTAGGGGGTTAAAATTTTCGACGAAAAGTCATTATCTACACCGTTTCGAGATCTACGGGCCCTGGCGCGTGACGCTGTAATGTTATCCTATGGGAAAAAAAAGTTGGACGCCATAACTTTGCCTCCCTGTAATGTTTTCACCAAACTACTGAAAAGCACATCTGTGGGCTGTTGGCTGTCTTCCCTCAAATTTCAGGAAAAAGACCAAACCGTTATTTTGCAGCAGGGCTCCAAATGATTTCTGTTAAGTGTCGAGGCCGTAATGTTATCCTATGGAAAAACCGTCAATTTTGGAGTGCTGTAAACTTGCCGCCATGTGATATTTTTCACCAAACTACTGAAAGGCACATCTGTGTACTGTTGGCTGTCTTCCCTCAAATTTCAGGAAAAAAGACCAAACCGTTATTTTGCAGCAGGGTGCCAAAAGTTCCTGTAATGCTTGAGCGCGTAATGTTATCCTATAGGAAAAACTGTCAGCTTTGGAGTGCCATAACTTTGCCATGTGTAATATTTTTCAATACAGCACTGAAAGGCAGATCTGTGAGATGTGGCTCGTCCCTCAAATTTCAGCCCAAAACTCCCAACGGTTATTTTGCAGTGCAGTGCCAAAGAATTGCTGTCATTTTCCACAGACTAGAAAATTACTGTAGCAATTTGCAGCTTTACAAAAAGTTCGACCTTTTGTGAGCACAAAAAGTAATTTCATGATACTTTTCAGAAATTTGAAAAACATATTTCTGGGGTATTTTCTACAAAATAAAGACATGGCAAGCATCCTCAGGGCCGAATAGCTAAATACAAAAAGAATTCGTTGCTAGAGGGTCTCAAATTTAAATGCCAACCATTTTCTGATCACCAACTGAAAACAAAATGGCGGTTTCGCAGTAACAGGCCCATTGCGAAGTAAAAATGCATTTGCGACACTGTCAAACTTTTGTTAACTTTCCCATTGACTTATAATAGGAAACTGTTTTGAATAACTTTTGAACCGTTTAATATTTTTCACCAAATCTTGAAAGGCACATCGGGGACCCTGCCTGCGTTCCCTGAAGATTTCGGGCGGTCCGCATAAACCGTCGACCTGTCACAGCGCGACCATAGAATTCAGAAAAGCGTAAGCAGCGCCTACAGATCGCAGCAATAACTCGCATGACAGTATATCCGATCAGTACGAAACTTGGCAGATCCCAAGGCATATGGGTCTTGATCATACATGCCAAATTTCAGGCAAATCCATCAAACGGTTGCAAAGTTATTAAGGTGCAAAATTTTGGGTTTAACATGGAAATGGCTCCTCAACCCTAACTATGGTAGCACTACTGTGCCATAATATTATATTATATATATACACACACACACACACACACACACACACACGTACACACACACTATATATATATATACATACATATACACACACACACACACACACACACACACACACACACATATACACATACACACACACACACACACACACACACACACGTATATTCTTGGCAAAAAACTTTGTTAATGCATCAGTTAGGGTTCCACCAGCAAAGAAGGAAATGTGGTGTTAGGGTTTTCAATCCTAACGCCCATCCCCACCCCCACCCTCAATGCACCAACAGCAGTCGGGGTGTGCCTTGGGGTTGTCAGCCCAAATGCTCACCCTATTCCATGTGTAAGGAATCCGAGATAGAACAGCATAGGAGAATGGAGAGTTAGGGCTGACAACCCCAAGGCACCCCCCCCCCAACTCCCAACGGCTGTTAGGGTTGGAAACACTAACACCACATTTCCCTACTTTAGCTGGTGGAACTCTGATGCATTAAAGTTTTTTGCCAAGAATTTCTTTACTTTCTGACAAAGTATAATCGTAGTCTATTTGCTTGTGGGATTGCAGGGCCCTATCCCTCCAAACATGTGTATATGTATGTAGCTGTATAAGTGCAGGGCCCTCTGGGCCCTGTGCTTACGTAATGGGTGGTGGGGGTAGATCCGATGAGCAAATTCAAGAAGGCTTGGGTACAACTACATGGGGCTAAATAAAAGTAGAAATGACATGGAATGGAGGGGGGGTATTTGGGCAGACTGGCCAATGGGTCCTTTTCTGCCGGTAAATTTATATGTTTCTATATATAGTACAAAAATGATAAACTTTTTTCCATACCTATGTTATTACCCAACCTGATGTACCCTTTACAGCATATCTGAATCCCCAGCAAAACGTAATTCTGCGCAACACCAATGCCATTCCGCGCCACAGGTGCGAAAAACACATTTTGGGTAGGATTTGAAAAATGACAGCTGTGACATGCATTTGGTTGGGTAAGAACAAGTGTATATGGAAAATTTGGTGTCAAAATATTTCACATTTACAAAGTTACTAGCATGCGTAGCAAAACTGCAACAAATGGTCATAACTGAGCCATTTTTTTGAGATTTTGACCCCACATTTTCAACATGTCCTTTTGGAAACCCCTCCTCATGAACAATATGACTGTCATTACGGAAATCTGCCCAAAAGGTGAATTTGCCAAGTGACTGCGAAATCACCTTTTGAGCGGGAGTTGCATAAGGACATTCCTATTGTTCATGAGATGGGGTCCCCAAAAGGCCATGCTGAAAATTTGGGGTACAAATCTCAAAAAAGTGGCTGAGTTATGCATAAAAATTGAAACCCCCATTGAAATACACTCAACCACATTTATTTTAGTTTCTCATATTGTAGTTGCTGGTTCCAGCAGCAAGATGCATCTTCGATCAGAAGAGCGGATACTGAACCTGGGATCTCTTCAGGTGAGCAAGGGTGGGTGGGGTGTCAAGGGAGGTATGGGGAAGTGGGTACACAGTGGGAGGTAGGGTGGGGGTGTGTGGGTGTGATAGGCGATGGGACAGGTTTTTTTTTGGGGGGGGTTTGTTTGTTTTTTAACACAGTAAAAAAATTACAAAGACACTGAGGAGAGTTAAGATTTTGAACAAACTCCCCGTGGAAGTGGTTGTGAGTAGAACCATGGAAACCTTCAAGCATTCCCTAGACTCCTATCTGAGAAGTAATAACATTACTGGGTACCACTAGTGTTTGTGCGCGCTATAATGGACTTCGGTCTTTAAAAAGTTTTGAAAAAAACCTATGAAATCTATGAACGATTTTCTTATTTTCAGCAAGAATATAACATGTGAGGGTGGGGGGAAGCCACTAAACACCAAAAAATGGAAAAATGGACATTGGGGATCGGGGAGGGAGGGCCACTAGGAAAAAACATATTAGCAAGTGAACATCATCAGGGAAGAGGGGTGTATATATAGCGATTGGGGAGTGTGGCTGGGGGGGCACTCAAGCAGGGGCGTTCACCACCACAACTTACATTAAGGGCAACAACCCACTACTGTGCTGCAAACTGCATCTTCCGCAGATGGTACTGTGCAAACTAGCTCCAGAACTGAACACCAAAACAATATATTTTCAGCAAACCTCCAAAAGGCATGTATGAGGCGAGCCCTTTGCACCCTGAAAAGTTCAGCCCAAAATTCTGAACCCTTTCTGTCCTGTTCAATGACAAAAAGAAACAGCTATATAAAAAAGTGGTTTGTCGCAAACTGGGGGAAAAACATCCATGTTTCATGGTAAAACCAAACTTTTTTCCACAATTTGCAGCAAATGATGGTTGCTTCGCAACACAACGTGCTGTAATTTGCGGCAAAAATAATGCCTCGAATAAAAAAAAAATTCTGGGCATTGTGTTAAAAAAAACTGGACCCCAGAATCAGATTCCTTGGGCCTCGAGTAAGTAAACACAACTGTTGGTATTTACCAAGTGCCACTATTTTTTTTTTTTTTTAAATATTTAAGTTTGTTTGCCTCACTAACTGAAAATAAGATGGCGGCAACACGGAAAAAGATTACACATTTGCTGCAAAATAGACTGCATTTGCGAAAAAATAAATTGTTTTTTCGAGCGGGACGTCTAACTTTTCCCATGGGAAATAATGGGAAACTTTTAACATTTATCAACTTTTGAACAGATTAATATTTTTGCACCAAGCCTTCAAAAGGCAGATCTGTGACCCAAGACCTGTATACCCTAAAAATTTACGAACATACGAAATTTGCCAGCAGATAAAGGCCTAGAGGTCTATCAAGTCTGCTCGAATGTGCAGCTAGCACCCCTTATTCTGCAGCTGCCCCTCCCTTCCACCCTTCCCCTTCATGGACCCTACCCTTGGCCTGTTCCATCCCCTTTGAAGCAGTCCACTGTCTCACTGGATACCACTTCAGCAGGTAACGCATTCCACCCAGCCACCACCCTCTCTGTAAAAAGTGTCTCCTCATCTCCCTCCTGAACCTTCCTCCCTCCAGTCTCATATCACGCCCCTGGTGTCCCTCCCCTCCCTTACTTTGAACAGCCCCTCTGTACCTGTCTTGTTTATTCCTTTCATGCACTTAAAGGTTTCAATCATGTTCCCCCATCCTCCTCTCCTCCAGTGAGTACATGTTCAACTCCCTCAGCCTCCTCTCATATGATAAGTCCCCTAGCCCCTTGATTATCTTTGTCACCCTGCGCTGCACCCCCTCCAGTAACTTAATATCCCTCCTCAGATACGGGCGCCAGTACTGCATGCAGTACTCCAGGTGCAGTCTAACTAATGACCTATACAGTGGCAGAATCACCTCCTCCCTCCTCGAGGATATACCCCTTGCAATACAACCCAGCATTTTGTTGGCCTTTGCAGCTGCCTTCCGACATTGTGCAGAGTTGTTCATTGACCCTGTAATAAGCACACCCAGATCCTTCTCCTCCTCTGTCTGGGCTAGCTGCACTCCCCCTCCCAGCTGGTAACTCCTCCTTGGAGTCTTCATCCCAAAATGCAGCACCTTGCACTTTTTGGCATTAAACCCCAGTTGCCAGGTGTCTGACCAAGTTTCAAGCTTTGCCGGATCATCCTGCAACCCCTGCCATCCCCCTAGGTCATCCACCACCGCTCCTACCTTGGTATCATCAGCAAACAGACTGATCTTGCTCTTGATGTCCAATGATATGTCTGCAATGAATATCCCAAATAACACTGGTCCCAACACGAGCCCTGTGGAACACCGCGTCACTACCCTTGGGTGTGAGAGCTCCCACCCACCACCACCCTCTGTTGCCTTCCCTAAAGCCAGTTCCCTACCCATCTCACCAGCTTTGCACCTGCCCTGTCTACTAACTTACTTCCCAGCCTTCCATGCAGCACCGAGTCGAATGCCTTACTGAAGTTCAGATACAGGACATCCACTGCATGGCCCCTGTCCAGTTGCCTAGTTACCCAGTCATAGAACTCCACTAGGTTGGTTTGGCAGGATCTGCCACGTATGAAGCCATGCTGTTTGCTGTCCTGTAGTCCTTTGGCCTCTAGGAGGGCCAACAGTCTCCATTAACTTACCCACGATGGATGTGAGGCTCACTGGTCTGTAGTTTCGCGGTTCATCCTTGGGGCCACTTTTGTGGAGGGGCACCACATGAGCCATCCTCCAGTCCTGAGGTACACACCCCGAATGTAGTGAGGCATTAAATAGGTCTGCCAAAGGTCCTGCAAGGACCTCTGCCAGCTCCTTCAGTACCCTGGGGTGGATGCCATCTGGGCCTAGTGCCTTATCCACCGTCAGTGCCTTCAAACCCTCCCGAACTCTGCCCTCCATGATTTCCCCATCTGTCACCCCCTCCCCCCCGTTTCTGCCATTTCTCCCCCCTTGGGTGTCACCCCCCTCTTCTCTTTAGTAAATACTGAGCAGAAGTACTCATTTAGTGCTTCTGCCTTATCGCACCCTGCTTCCATCCAACCCCCCTCCTTCCTAATCCTTACTATGTGGTCCTTACAGCTCCTTTTCTCCCTGATGTACCTAAAGAAGTCCTTCTCCGCCTTCTTAATGCCTTGTGCCAGCCCGAGTTCCGCAGATACCTTGGCTCCCCTTACTGCCCTTGTCACCTCCTTCGATTCCGAATTTCAGACAACTCCACACAGTTTCTGAAAACTGGCGTGACAAAAGAATTTACACAAAAAATGGCAATTTTCATATTTGTAACACGCCATATCTCCACACCCGCACATCTGACCGAAACAAAACTTGCCACATCCAGAGACTGTTGGTTCCCTATGGAGCATGCAAAATCTCATGCAAATCGGTGGAACGGCTGCAAAGTCAAAGTGCAAAATTTTGAGTTTAACATAGACATGATCATTGAACCACAACTATGTAAATAATATATTTATAAAATGGGTGGGAAAAATTATGTCTGCTGATTGGTTGAAACACATCACATGACCATGCGTATATCAGAGCGCGACCACACACCTACACTTTCACCCCCCTTCAAAACAATTTTGCCATTTTATAAGATAGATAATCCACTCTAAGGTGTGTGGTTGTGCTCTGATATATGCACACCTTGGGTGGTTGAAGCACGAGGCCGGCAACAACACACACCAACGCGTGCGTATATCAGAGCACGACCGCACACCTCAGAGTGAGTTATCTATTACATATATATATACATACATACATACATACACACACACACACACACACACACACACACACACACACACACGTAATAGATAACCCACTCTGAGGTGTGCGGTGCGCTCTGATATCTTGCCTTGGTGTCACGTTATGCGGACGAGTGCATCAATAACCCAAGGCGTCATTATATCAGGCAAATGACACCACTATCAGAGTGGGTTGTCTTATAAAATGGCAAAATTGTTTTAGAGGGGGGTAAAAGTGCAGGTGTGCGGTCGCGTTCTGATATACGCACGGTCATGTAATGAGTTTTATACAATCAGAACACTGGATTAGGATCCCATTTTATAAATATATACACGTATGTGTATGTATGTGTGTGTATACACACACACACACACACACACACACACACACACACTCACTGATGCAGTAGCACCAGTAGAATTAAGTCTAAGCAATACGTTCTATGTGAAACGTCTAACTTTGCACCCGAATAGCTTTGGCAGTGTTTGACGAAATTAGTTGAAATTATGCATGCACTGTCTAGTAGATAAGGTCTAAATATGTGGAAAGTTTTGTGGTGGCAGCTTGTGCGGTTGCGGAGATCCACATGTAACTTTTCCTGTAGATGTCCAATTATTTTTCCTATATTTAACACGGGTTTTTGGTTTGCTGTAGTCTCACTTACAGCCTACACTGAATGGAATTTTCTCCAAAACTTTCAGGGTAAAAGCATGCTGTATCATGGTTGTGCCACAGTAGTATTTATTTATTTATTAATTTGTTCAGAAAAAAAGCCTTTGAGCACAGGTGCTATTTCACAAAAGTTCCACGTTAAGGACAAGATACACAGAGAAATTACCAGGATAATACAAAAACCAGCAGCTCCGGAGGAGTGTAGTCTGGTACAAGTAACAGCAGTTCCAGAGGAGTGTAGTCTGGTACAAGTAACAGCAGCTCCGGAGGAGTGTAGTCTGGTACAAGTATCAGCAAGTACATGTAACAGCAGCTCCGGAGGAGCGTAGTCTGGTACAAGTATCAGCAAGTACAAGTAACAGCAGCTCCGGAGGAGCGTAGTCTGGTACAGGTATCAGCAAGTACATGTAACAGCAGCTCTGGAGGAGTGTAGTCTGGTACAAGTAACAGCAAGTACAGTAACAGCAGCTCCAGAGGAGTGTAGTCTGGTACAAGTATCAAGTACAAGTAACAGCAGTTCCAGAGGAGTGTAGTCTGGTACAAGTAACAGCAAGTACAAGTAACAGCAGTTCCAGAGGAGCGTAGTCTGGTACAAGTAACAGCAAGTACAAGTAACAGCAGTTCCAGAGGAGCGTAGTCTGGTACAAGTAACAGCAGCTCCGGAGGGGTGTAGTCTGGTACAAGTAAAAGCAAGTACAAGTAACAGCAGCTCCGGAGGAGCGTAGTCTGGTACAAGTATCAGCAAGTACAAGTAACAGCAGCTCCGGAGGAGCGTAGTCTGGTACAAGTAACAGCAGTTCCGGAGGAGCGTAGTCTGGTACAAGTATCAGCAAGTATGAGTAACAGCAGCTCCAGAGGAGTGTAGTCTGGTACAAGTAACAGCAAGTACAAGTAACAGCAGTTCCAGAGGAGTGTAGTCTGGTACAAGTATCAGCAAGTACAGTAACAGCAGCTCCGGAGGAGTGTAGTCTGGTACAAGTATCAAGTACAAGTAACAGCAGCTCCGGAGGAGCGTAGTCTGGTACAAGTATCAGCAAGTACAGTAACAGCAGCTCCGGAGGAGTGTAGTCTGGTACAAGTATCAGCAAGTACAGTAACAGCAGCTCCGGAGGAGTGTAGTCTGGTACAAGTATCAGCAAGTACAAGTAACAGCAGCTCCGGAGAAGTGTAGTCTGGTACAAGTATCAGCAAGTACAAGTAACAGCAGTTCCAGTGGAGCGTAGTCTGGTACAGGTATCAGCAAGTACAAGTAACAGCAGCTCCGGAGGAGCGTAGTCTGGTACAAGTATCAGCAAGTACAGTAACAGCAGCTCCGGAGGAGTGTAGTCTGGTACAAGTATCAGCAAGTACAGTAACAGCAGCTCCGGAGGAGTGTAGTCTGGTACAAGTATCAGCAAGTACAAGTAACAGCAGCTCCGGAGAAGTGTAGTCTGGTACAAGTATCAGCAAGTACAAGTAACAGCAGTTCCAGAGGAGCGTAGTCTGGTACAGGTATCAGCAAGTACAAATAACAGCAGCTCCGGAGGAGCTTAGTCTCGTACAAGTATCAGCAAGTACAGTAACAGCAGCTCCAGAGGAGTGTAGTCTGGTACAAGTATCAGCAAGTACAAGTAACAGCAGCTCCAGAGGAGTGTAGTCTGGTACAAGTATCAGCAAGTACAGTAACAGCAGCTCCGGAGGAGCGTAGTCTGGTACAAGTATCAGCAAGTACAAGTAACAGCAGCTCCGGAGGAGCATAGTCTGGTACAAGTAACAGCAGCTCCGGAGGAGTGTAGTCTGGTACAAGTATCAGCAAGTACAAGTAACAGCAGCTCCGGAGGAGTGTAGTCTGGTACAAGTATCAGCAAGTACAAGTAACAGCAGCTCCGGAGGAGCGTAGTCTGGTACAAGTATCAGCAAGTACAAGTAACAGCAGTTCCAGAGGAGTGTAGTCTGGTACAAGTATCAGCAAGTACAAGTAACAGCAGCTCCGGAGGAGTGTAGTCTGGTACAAGTAACAGCAGCTCCGGAGGAGTGTAGTCTGGTACAAGTAACAGCAGCTCCGGAGGAGTGTAGTCTGGTACAAGTATCAAGTACAAGTAACAGCAGCTCCGGAGGAGTGTAGTCTGGTACAAGTATCAGCAAGTACAGTAACAGCAGCTCCGGAGGAGTGTAGTCTGGTACAAGTATCAGCAAGTACAAGTAACAGCAGCTCCGGAGGAGTGTAGTCTGGTACAAGTATCAGCAAGTACAAGTAACAGCAGCTCCAGAGGAGCGTAGTCTGGTACAGAGTATCAGCAAGTACAAGTAACAGCAGCTCCGGAGGAGCGTAGTCTGGTCCAAGTAACAGCAGCTCGGAGGTGTGGTCTGGTACAAGTATCAGCAAGTACAAGTAACAGCAGCTCGGGAGTGTAGTCTGGTACAAGTATCAGCAAGTACAAGTAACAGCAGCTCCGGAGGAGCGTAGTCTGGTACAAGTATCAGCAAGTACAGTAACAGCAGCTCCGGAGGAGTGTAGTCTGGTACAAGTATCAGCAAGTACAGTAACAGCAGCTCCGGAGGAGTGTAGTCTGGTACAAGTAATCAGCAAGTACAAGTAACAGCAGCTCCAAAGGGGTGTAGTCTGGTACAAGTATCAGCGAGTACAAGTAACAGCAGCTCCGGAGGAGCGTAGTCTGGTACAGGTATCAGCAAGTACAGTAACAGCAGCTCCGGAGGAGTGTAGTCTGGTACAAGTAACAGCAAGTACAAGTAACAGCAGCTCCGGAGGCGTAGTCTTGACAAGTATCAGCAAGTACAAGTAACAGCAGCTCAGAGGTGTAGTCTGGTACAAGTATCAGCAAGTACAAGTAACAGCAGCTCCGGAGGAGTGTAGTCTGGTACAAGTAACAGCAGCTCCGGAGGAGTGTAGTCTGGTACAAGTAACAGCAAGTACAGTAACAGCAGCTCCGGAGGAGTGTAGTCTGGTACAAGTAACAGCAAGTACAAGTAACAGCAGTTCCAGAGGACTGTAGTCTGGTACAAGTATCAGCAAGTACAGTAACAGCAGCTCCGGAGGAGTGTAGTCTGGTACAAGTATCAAGTACAAGTAACAGCAGCTCCGGAGGAGCGTAGTCCGGTACAAGTATCAGCAAGTACAGTAACAGCAGCTCCGGAAGAGTGTAGTCCGGTACAAGTATCAGCAAGTACAGTAACAGCAGCTCCGGAGGAGTGTAGTCTGGTACAAGTATCAGCAAGTACAAGTAACAGCAGCTCCGGAGGAGCGTAGTCTGGTACAGGTATCAGCAAGTACAGTAACAGCAGCTCCGGAGGAGTGTAGTCTGGTACAAGTAACAGCAAGTACAAGTAACAGCAGCTCCGGAGGAGTGCAGTCTGGTACAAGTAACAGCAAGTACAAGTAACAGCAGTTCCAGAGGAGTGTAGTCTGGTACAAGTATCAAGTACAAATAACAGCAGCTCCGGAGGAGCGTAGTCTGGTACAGGTATCAAGTACAAGTAACAGCAGCTCCGGAGGAGCGTAGTCTGGTACAAGTATCAACAAGTACAAGTAACAGCAGCTCCGGAGGAGCGTAGTCTGGTACAAGTATCAGTGAGTACAAGTAACAGCAGTTCCGGAGGAGCGTAGTCTGGTACAGGTATCAGCGAGTACAAGTAACAGCAGTTCCGGAGGAGCGTAGTCTGGTACAAGTAACAGCAGTTCCAAGGGGCGTGGTCAGCAGTGAGCAATGAACTTCAGGCTAGTACAGAGTACATCACCTTTTCAATGATGATAATATGCATGAATCAGTAACAGTTACATTTGGATCCAAGAGCGAGTTTATTTTACAACCCCTTTTTAAAAGAGGACTATTTTTGGGAGACTCACCAGGGATTCAGGAAATTCATTCAGCCACTGAGCTGCTTGGAGGGCAGAGGAACGTATGGCAAGGGTGCTTCCTTAGTACCTTTGGTAGGTTTTGTGAAAAAATATTAAATGGTTCTAGAGTTATAAAGATTTTAAATTTGTGGGGAGGTGCTGTTCTGAGCATGCTTAGTAGGGTTTTGGGGGTAATGTTCTGATACAACACAAAATATTCCATGATGGAATACCATTTTTGGTTTGTCACCACTTGCTTTTCACAGCACAAAATACATGTTTATGTACTTTTTGCCCTGATGAACACCCTCTCAATCCCCCCAGAACTAAAAAAAAAAAAAAAAAATATAAAATGGTGTGTTTTTTTTAATATCCAGAAATACCTTTTCTGGGCACCCCAAAATCCAGGGTGCCCAACTCAGCAAGAGGAGCCGTTCACTCACATTTCCTGTACGAGAACAGTGGGACTTTCATGAATTCTGAAGCCACAGATGGAGTCATCCTGCCAGCTTCAGTGATGCAGTGAGACGGCAATCCCCTGTTCTATCTCTATCTATCTAATGTAAAATATCTGAAGTGCAGATAGTCCTCCAATACAACGTTACAGTAAACCGTTGTAATGTGGAACACAATATATGCAAAAAAATACATAAACGCTAACACTGCCACGCTCTGGCTTAATATGGAGGTGGGGTTAACAAATATTTTGAAGGCTATAACTGATCGTTCTTATCAAAAATAACGCAACATCTTGTACTTACGGGGACACGTTGCACAACTAGCAAAAAAATAAATAAATCCACAGTACACTATGAATAACCAGGAAAAAAAAAAAAACCTGTTTCTGAGAAGTGAAAAATATAAAAATAACTACAAATGAGATTTTTTATGTATGATGTGTTCCACATTACAATGGCTTACTGTGTCATTCTACTGGAGGACAATCAGTACTTTCCCATCTGGGGCACACTAAGGAATATTACCCAAATGAGAGACAAAACCCCAAGTGGAAGGTCTGTTTTTCTCTGCTCCCCCCACCACAACCTCTCCACTTGGAGTATTTACACTCGCATTAAGATACGTGAAATACAGTGCTACCTCCTTCATCCACCACCCTCAACTGACGCCGGTGTGAGCTCAGACTCGTTTCCAGAATGTTATCTCCCCCTGTAACCGACACCCTCTATTATCTGCCAACTTTTTTAAATCTGCCACGGTTTAGGATGTACAAAGGTTGGCAAATAAAAGGACCACTGTACATTTTTAAACTAGCAGGGAGGCATTTTAGTAAAGGTACCTTTTGTGTGGAACCCACCAGGGCCACCAACAAATCGCTATTTTGTGTGATGATTATTATGTCTATGGATGAATTTAAAATATACATTTCCATCTCTTTCTACAATCTACATTGCCTTTTGTAATTAATCCACATAGAATCATAATGAAATTGTATTTTTCTATGTAACATAAGTGGACCAGGGTGTCCACTCCCGGTACTGCTTCTCTTGACACACACACACACACACACACACACACACACACCTTTTCTGGGTCACCCACCCCATTCCTCAATCCCCAGTGTCAGAATGTGAAATGAAAAAAAGAAAACCACCCCATTTATTTTTTTTTTTAGCCTGTAACAAAGAAAACAGTCTCTCACCAAGCTGACCCCACTCCACCACTACCTCTCACTCAGCACCCACCACCCACACACACCCTTAACTCAGCTAAACGTGCCCCATGACGTAGAACCACGCTCCCGAAGACATGTCTTGCTGCTGGAACTAGCAACTGCAATGTGAGAAAAATAAGGTAAATTTTGTTTAACGCATTTCAATGGGGTTTGAACTCTTTTTTCATAATGTTGTCATTTTTACATATTTCAACACCAAATTTTCAATAAGGCCTTTCTGGTACCCCTCCTCATCACAATGACTGTACAGCTCTGGCCCAAAAGGCGATTTTGCAGTCCCTTTGCAAAACCACCTTTGGGGTGGGATTTAAAAGTTTTCACCACCCTTGTTCATGAGGTGGTGTCATAAAGCGGCTGGATTTCATTGATGGTATTATGGGGAAAAAGTGTATTAGCATTATTATCAATATCCATATATTACAAAACAATACAGCCATTTTCTTCACATGACCTCATGAACACGACAGCTGTTGCTTTTCAAATCCTGGCCAAAATGTGGCGTGGAATTATGTTTCAGAAGGAATTTGAAAATTCTCACCGACCACGTTCATGGGGTGGGGTAATAAGAAGACCATGCTGAAAATTTGCTGTACAAATATCATCAAATGCCCAGGTCATGAGTGAATGTTGCAATATTTCAAAGTGCACTCATCTTCGCATATTTTCAATATCTGAACGCCAAACTATCAACGTACCCAATTTTCCACATCACCTCATAAAACGTGACAGGTATCATTTTTTTAAAATCCTGGATGAAAAGTGTTTTCACACCTATGGTACGAAATGACATTTCGGACTATACAATATAAATACCATGTTATATTTATAAGGGTAGTCATAAAATGACGAAAATTTTTGGTCAAAATAAAAAAAGTTATAATTATTAAGAAACTTTCTGTGTAGTGTCAGTCTTCACCCCAGTGGGTATGCTTTGTGATCCAACGCCGGTGAGCTTAGGCTGTCGTCAGGCTCAGTGACCCAGCTACATGGGGCAAGGGTGGGGGATGGCACTGTTATGGGACACCCCCGTCCCAGCCAGGGAATGAAAGTTTAAAACACAAACAGCAGCACTCATTTGGGTACAAAGAAACTTACTTAGCAAACACTGCAACAAGAAGTCTCTTTTACCCAAATGAGAGCTACTGTTTGTGTTTTAAATATTGAATTGGCTTTTGGCAAGCACCCACTCCGATATTCTGTGAGAACGTTGTCGTTTGTGCTCCAGGGAATGAAAGCTGCAGGGTTGCCTGCACAGGCCCAGGTACCATATAGTGAAGACAACTCTTCTCTTGGCATAGGGCCCGGCACCTCTGCACTCATGGCTGGCTAAGGGCCCTGTGGATTGGCTAACAGATGGACTCTGCACTGCGCATCTGTACCTGTGGCCACAGGGAAGCACAGAGACCAGTAGGCCATGGCTTGCACAGCCCACCAGACAGCACCACGAATTCTTTGCGTCCGTCGCTGCAGTTCCGTAGACAAACGGAGTCCACCCTTAACACAGGGCCTAAAGGGACCTGCGTGACTGAAAATATGATTCTACCATCTCAAAACAGAAAGGAAATTCTTTGCCAAAAAAAAAAAAACACAACGAAAGCTTCATTAATGCACCAGATAGGGTTCACATTAACACTGCAAAAGTAGGGAAATGGGCCAGCCCGCTGGCATTGGGAGCGCTACATCTTGTGACACCGACAGCTCGGGTTCAGGAGCGAATCCGGGCTGTCAGAGGGTCTGCCAGCAGGAGGAGGAGAAGGAATGAGCATCTGCAGGACTGCTCTCCGGGGGGAAAGGGGTGGGCAGAGTCCGCAACTCGCCTGGCCCCCAACGGAAGCTGGGGAAAGGCAGCTTGGTGCCAAGACGAGGATGTGACAGACATCAGTGCATGTCACATGGGAGCGTATGGTGTGCACCAGGACATCACGTCACGTCCCCGGGAGTGAAAACTGGAGAAAAAACACCAGTGGCAGGATGAGGAGCGCCAGCAGACCATCGCACTCGACCACCTGGGCACACTGCCAGAATCGGATACGTTCTGTGGTGGGGCTTGGAGGATGCTGCCGACCACGCCGGGTGGGGGGGGCAAGCCCTGGGGGAAGATGGCGGCAGGTAAGTCCTGTCAGACATCGGGGTGACTAGGCTGGGGTGCTCCTCAGAAGGAGGTCCAACCAGGTGAGGAGTGGGGGGGGGGAAGTGGCATTAGGGTTTCCAATCTTTACTCCCCACCCTGGAAGCAGCACAAGGTAAAAACATTAGGGTTTTGGGTCTCCAGAGTCTTGGCGAATCAGTGGTGGGGTATTCCTTCGGGCTGTCAACATAATGTCCACCCTGTTCCCTGAGCAAACAATGTCATATGTGATCTCTTTTCTTCACATAGGGCTCTGCGTGAAAAAAACCACAACAGACTGTCAGCAACATGTGGTGAGACATACTTTATCTCTGAGGAGAGATCATTATGACGCATTGGCTTGGAGCTCTACCCTGTGCTTCAAACAGGAGGCTACGGGCTGGAAAGGAGGGGTGTATATTAGGGTTAACAACCCAAATGAAGACCCCGCCACTGATTCGACAAGACTTCAGACACCCAAAAACGTAATTTATTTTTTCCTTTTGCTGCGTGGGAGTGGGGATTTAGGGTGAAACCCTAATGCCGCATTTCCCTCCTTTTGTAACATTAACTTGAACCCTAACAGGTGCATTAACAAAAAAAATGTCTTCAGGTGAAGCTACCTCTGGCTGCAAGCTGCAACACTGGACTTAATTTTCCTAGTCAAACTATCTCTTGTTGGGAACTGCAATACTGAATGTAGGATTTGCAAGAAAGCGAGTTGTGCTCACAACAGAGGGAGGGGAACCTTTCAATTTTCTTTGCTTTGTAGCAGATACTGCAGGTGGAGGCTGCTTCTAATTGAAAGGTGAAATAAGGAATTTACAATTATCAGGAAATGACAGTCTTGTTACAATTCTTAAGATTTTCAGTGCAGGAAAAGTTCAAAGCACATCTCACTTATTTTGGGGCTGACTGCTTTCAGAGCACAAACCACCAGGCTGTTTTGGAGCTGGGGAGGTTTACCTGTGTCTGACTTGCATGTCTGGATTTTTCTCTGTTTGATTAGCAGGGGGTTTTCTCTGTCAAATTGTTGTGTATAGTATCTTGCAGACAGGAAGGCACTCATCGCAGCGGTGGGTCAGAGCTCTTAGTTGATTGTTTTGTGAGGGTACAGTTTAGGCCTAACCCCTTCCCACCCCTCATGGAAATAGTTCCTTTATACCTGGGGTTCTGACATCATTTCCTCAAGAGTGCAAGGTGCATATCAATGTCATATCCTCTCTAGCACACAGCACTGAAAATATACGCATACACATTGTATAATATATATATATATATTTCTATACAACAAACCAATCACTCACACAAGCACACACAAAAAAAAAAGTACATAGTCATGTGGAGAGTAGTGCAATGTAATGGCTGTAGGGCAGCAGTCTTCCGGGAGTCTTTCTGGAGGCTGAGATGCTGCCCTATTTGCAGACAACTCTCTGCCCTGAGGGAGGAAGTTGCCCGTCTTCAGGCCACACTGGACAGCAGTAAGAAAACCTTCCCCCAGGCCAGACTGGATGGTAGGAAGGGAACCCCCCCCCATCCAGGGAGCACCAGAGCCACCACCACTACCTCAGAGGTTGCAAAGAAGAAAGCACAGCAGTTGGACCACTGTGGGCTCAGGGAGGGTGAGGAGGGTGGAACAGAGGCACACCCAGTCAGTTGTTCCACTCCACAATCCATACACCATTCTGGGGGAGCACAGCTCCCCTATGGATGCACCCACGGAGGAGATTAAGGAGGCTGAGGACACCTGTCACAAGGGAGGCCCACAGGAAGGAGGCAGAGGATGCCACAAGGAAAGGAAGCAGCTCCTGGTGGGGGACTCAATTATTAGGGGGATAGAACTGGGGGGAGCAGGGAAAACTGAAGTAAAGTGCCTGCCTGGTGCCATGGCTTGTAGGGACAGGAAGCGCATCCTCAGGATCACGAGAACAGCTGCACGGGAGTCTGAGCTGGATGTCATTGTCCACCTAGGGACAAATGACTTGGCTCAACATGAGCTTAGAGCAGTGCAGAAGGACTTTGTAGAACTGGGGAGAGGCCTAAGACAAGTAGCACACACAGTATCCTTCTCAGAGGTGCTGCCTGTAAATGGCATGAGTGAGGCAAGGGTACTTTGCACCATGCAGTTTAATGAGTGGTTGAAAAATGGTGTGGAGCACAGGGTTTGCTTCATTGGGGACTGGGGTTCCACCTGGAGGACACCAGCCTACACTGGCAGGATGGTCTGCATCTGTCCAGGAAGGGAACAAGTCTTTTGAGCAATCAGTTTAAATGCTTCATTGGCAAGCTTTTAAACTAGTCAAGGGGGGAGGCACTGATAAACAGCAGAAAAATCCCAGCCTCTCCCTACAAAACAGGGTACTAAATGGGAAAAAGACAGAAGTAGAAAGGTCAGTGGGGGATGCTGCAACAGAAGGTAAAGCCATCAAAAAATGGAGAGCAATGAGTACCAATGCCCGTAGTCTGAGTAACAAGCTTCCTGAATTAGTGGCATTGATGGAGGAGGAATATCTGGATATCGTGGCAGTCACAGAAACATGGTACACACAAAACCATGACTGGGATGTAAACATACCAGGATACACTATCTACAGGAGGGACAGGGAGGGTAAAAGAGGAGGAGGAGTAGCTCTTTACATAAGGGAAGGAATCAAAGCAACAGAACAAAAGGGTAAACAGGGAGGAGAAGAAGCACTGCGGGTAAATTTGGAGACCGGCAATGGCACCACAATCCGCACAGGGGTTGTATACAGACCCCCTTCTCAGGGGGAGGAAATGGACAAGGAAATGATAGAAAGTATACTTAGTATGGCAGAAAAAGGGGAGATATTGCTGATGGGTGATCTGAATATGCCAGATGTTAACTGGAGTGCAGTTGCAGCAGCCACTTCTAAGAGTGGGGTTATTCTAGATGCCCTACAGGGGGCATGCCTTAGACAACTAGTATTGGAGCCCACTCGAGAGGGAACAATCTTAGACCTGGTTCTCTCAAATGGAGATGAAGAGAGGATCACAGATGTAGAAGTGGGTAGCCATCTGGGAACTAGCGACCATCAAACAGTATGGTTCACTATAAACACAGCAATAGAGTCATGCCATACAAAGACAAAGGTACTGGATTTGAGGAGGGCTGACTTTGTCAAAATGGGTGAGTGCCTAAGGAATGCACTAGCAAATGGGCAGGAAGGAGGGGTGGAAGAACAATGGGGAATAATAAAAACTGCCATCACAGAAGTAACAAGCCTTTGTGTAAAGCAAATAAACAAAACGAAACGAGGTAAGAAACCACTATGATTCTCAAAGGAAGTGGCAGTGAAGGTTCAAGAGAAAAAGAAAGCATTCAGGAAGTACAAGGAATCACAGAAGGAACAGGACAGAGAACTGTATCAGTTAAAGCAAAAGGAAGCTGGGAAGGCAGTCAGAACAGCAAAGGCCCAAACCGAGGAAAAGATAGCCAACTCAGTTAAGAAGGGGGATAAAACCTTTTATAGGTACATCAGGGAGCGAAGTAAGACCAAGGGAGGGATAGTGAGGCTTAGTAAAGGGAGGAGGGTGGGCAGAGGTGACTGTGAAAAGGCAGAGATACTAAACAAATATTTTGCTCAGTATTTACAAAGGAAGATGGTAAGTACCTAAAACAAACAGTAGAAACACTCTGGATACAGAAGTTGATACAGCCCATTTACAGAAGAAAGGGTTCTGAAAGAACTCTTAAAACTGAAGGTGGACAAAGCAATGGGGCCTGATAGGTTCATCCCAAATTCTAAAAGAACTAAGGGTAGAACTAGTGACACCACTGACTACCCTCTTTAACAAATCATGGGAGGATGGGGTGGTACCCGAGGACTGGAGGAGGCAGATGTGATTCCCCTTCACAAAAGTGGGAGCAAGGCAGAAGCAGGAAACTACAGACCTGTTAGTTTAACCTCAGTGGTAGGGAAAATGATGGAATCACTTCTGAAGGAAAGAATTGTTGAGTATCTAGAGGCCAGAGGGGCACAGGACCCAAGGCAGCATGGATTCACAGCAGGAAGGTCATGCCAGACAAATCTGATAGATTTCTTTGACTGGGTGACCAAAGTAGTTGATCAGGAGGAGCTGTGGACATGGCCTACCTAGACTTTAGCAAGGCATTTGACACAGTCCTACACAAAAGATTAATATACAAGTTAGCCAGCCTGGGAGTGGGTCCCAAGATGACAGCCTGGGTAAAGAATTGGCTGGAGAATAGGACACAGAGAGTAATAGTAAATGGAGTCCTCTCAGAAAAAAGGGGGGTTAGTAGTGGGGTACCGCAGGGTTCAGTATTAGGACCGGTCCTCTTCAATGTCTTTATAAGCGACATTGCAGAGGGACTGGAAGGAAAAGTATGTCTCTTTGCAGATGACACAAAGATCTGCAACAGAGTTGATGCACAAGGTGGAGTGGAAAGGATGAGAAGGGACTTGGCAAGGTTAGAGGAATGGTCAAATGTATGGCAGCTTAGATTCAATGCTAAGAAGTGCAAGGTAATGCACCTGGGAAACAAAACCCAGGGGAAGAGTACACAATGGGGGGTGAGATACTAACAACAACAAAAATGGAAAGGGACCTGGGGGTAGTCATATCAGATGACCTAAAGGTGGGAAAGCAATGTGAGAGGGCAGCAAGGAGGGCTGGGGGATACCGGGATGCATAGGAAGAGGCATCACCAGTAGAAAACAGGAAGTTATTATCCCTCTGTACAGACAGCTAGTGAGACCCCATCTGGAGTACTGCGTGCAGTTCTGGAGACCCAATCTCCACAAAGACATAGACAGGATGGAAGCTGTCCAGAGGAGGGCAACTAAAATGGTGCAGGGTCTGCACCGGAAGACATATGAAGAGAGACTTAAGGAGCTTAATATGCATAGCCTCGAGGAAAGGAGGGAGAGGGGGGACATGATAGAAACTTTCAAGTACCTCAAGGGAATCAACAAAGTCCAAGAGGGTAGCATCTTTCAAAAAAAGAGGTGTGCAAGAACAAGGGGGCACAATTTGAAGATAGAAGGCGGCTCAGAGGTAATTTAAGGAAGTATTTTTTCACAGAGAGGGTTGTGGATGTATGGAATGGCCTTCCAGAGGAGGTTGTGGAGTCAAAAACAGTGGTGGAATTCAAGCATGCATGGGACAGTCATAAGGCAATCCTAGGGGGTTGGGGTAGGAAGAAGTAGGCTGCTGGTTAACTAGGACCTGCAGCTTATCCATCAGGTAGGGAAATGGGCAGACTGGGTGGGCCAAGCGGTCCTTATCTGCCGTCAAATTCTATGTTTCTATGTTTGCAAAGAATACATATCTCACTGTCTCACACACACACACACGTGTATATATATATATATATATATATACACATACATATATACACACACACACATATACATACACACACACACACACACACATACAGTAAAATCTTTAAATAGGTGAACCAGTAACATGTACAACAGAGAAAATACACAACCTAGCCTGGGTTTTAATGGTTCCAGGTTACACCTATGGTTGGGGGGGGGGGGTAGAGGCCCTGACTATGACACATACCTCTCAACCTTCTAACTCACAAATCAGGGACAAGGCCTTGACAATTGGGACACATGACGAAAATCAGACACACAATTTAACATTCGCTGAAGAGGCTATGCACAAATATGTTCAGTGTAAACAGCATTTTCTTTAACAGAATTAGACTCTAGCATTAACGGCAGGCAATGTTTTATTATAAACTCGTATTTCTCCCTTAAATGCTAGATTTAGGAGAGACAGAGGAAATAACTGAAGCAAAATTCAGGTGAAAGTCGATTGGTATATTCTCAGGCACAATTAGGGGCCGTCTGTGCCTGCTTACAAATTTAGAATGGAAAGGTGGGCAGGAAAAAAATAACTAAGAGGAGAAATAATAACAACAAAAATCAATCAATAAATAAATAAAATCCACTGTAGACTAATCGGTTCAACCCGTTTATACGGACTTGAAACTGCTCCGAAAATACAGAAAGCAACCTGCTGTGAAAACAAACGCAGCTGAGCCGGCCCAGCCCGATGGGAGAGGCTGTATCCCAACTTAATGACATAACAAATCAACAACATGCCAGGCAGGCGCAACACAGATTACAAAAAAAAGAAATAAAACACACAACAAACCAACAACAAAGGTGAGCTCCTGCAGATGAATCTATCCCGAAGTCCCAAATGCAGTCTCCAGCATGAAACAGCATTACGTCACCTTCCCGGAGACCCGCTACCCAGCGGGCGAACGCCCCCCACACCCGCCCCGAGCCACAATTCGGAACGCAACTCTGTTAACAAAACAGCTGCCCAAAGGCTACTTCGGTTGTGTTATTACAATGTGCAAGAGCTGCCCGTAATCACATACTGTCTAGTAATTAAACCAGCTGCCATTACTGTCCATTATATCAATCGCCTTCTATGCCTAGGGCTGCTACCCAGCTAGCTCTCAGCCTTCGATCTTGGCGCTAGGAGCCGGGGCACTAAAACTATTACCCCCGATTCCGATTCCTAGATCTGGGGAGGGTTTGCGGGCGCTGGCTGCGATCTGCCTGCTATGATACCTCTGGTCTCCATGGCGCTGTCCGACTCCGCTCCCTCGGAGATGCTGCTGCTCCTGGTGCCGCCGGTACTACTGCAGGGGCCGCTCGTACTGGTGCTGCTGGTTGGCGTGGCGGCTGCTGATGCTGCAGCGGTCCCTCTGGGCAGAGCCGGGATGCTGCCGCTCAGCGTCTCCGATGCCTTCCTGGCGAATGCAAACAGCGGCGCCTGCAGCCCCCACCTTCCATTGCTGCCCGCTGCCGCCACGGCCGCTCGCCCCCCTCCGCCCGCCGCTGCCTGCAGCCTCTCTCCACCGCCCCGCTCCTCCTGCAGCCGCAGCACCCCGAAGCTCTGCTCCCGCTCGCGGCCGCTCTCCGCCTCGGCCAGAGTCAATTCGTGCTCCCCGGGAGCCGCCGCCATGATGCGATCAGATGATTCCCGTCACTCATGGACTTTATATCCCGACGGCAGCAGGGAGACACGCGCTGCGGCTGGGAGAGAGGGCGGGCCGGGCACGGCTCAAGGGACACACCGGGACAGAGGGCGGGCCGGGCACGGCTCACGGAACACAGCGGGGCGGGGGAGAGAGGTCGGGCTCCGTGCGCACGGGGAAACAGCTGACGGGGCTGACACGGTACAGACCGGGGGGCGGCAGGTACCAGGCGGTCGACACGGATCACGGTGCGCGCGTTGCAAGGCCCGCCAACAGGGCCATACAAACTGCTATCCCACCCCGTTTCTTCCTGCCCGTCAGTGGGACCCCGGGGTGGTAGCGCTGATGTTGCCGGTGAGGAGGGACCTCGGGCCGGTGCAGTAGCACAGCGCAACCTGCCCTAGTCCAGGGCTTGTCTGTGCAGAGGGCAGGCCTCTACCGATCTCCATAGACTCTGTCTGGCTCCCGCAGTATCGACTTGCGGTTCCGGTGTGTAAGCGCAGAGCTGCTGTCAGCTGGAGGGAACTAGAACCGAACCCACGAATCTCTGCCGCAGCATCTGCCCGGGCCGGTACTTTCCCAGGGTGCAAGGGATACGAAAGTGAAACCATGCCGTACATTTTAGCACTCTCAGCTGTGGCTGGCAGTGTCTCCCCGCACCTCATGTTCTTTGATTTTTGGGTTTCACAGCTTACTTTTACTACTACTGCTGCTGCTTTAGTAAAAAGGGCAAAATCTTGGTCGGGTGTTACTGCTGACAGCTGCGACCCGTAAGACAGCTAAACCCACCCAGCTGACTGGGACACGGAGTCAGTAATGATCCATTGCCTGGACTAAGACCAGGTAATAGATCACCAAGGCATGTAAACATAATGAATAAGACAGGACAGGGTATGGCTTTCTTGTTTCTTTTCTGAACTACACACCTAGGTGTGTGGTGAGTCACGAGGATCTGCCTGGAAGAGTGGTTCAGGAAAAGAAAACACTTCCTGGGGTGTTCTTATTGCCCTTATAAAATAGTTTTCTAGTAAAACAAATTATAAACACTTTCAATGTTTACATTACCAGAAAGAGAGATTTTTGACTCTCCTGTTTGCCAACCTGCCCATTATACCCATTAGGGGTCACCCTTCTCCACTTGTCCCACATGAATTGCCCCTCATGGGGGGTCGGAGTTGTCCAGGACCCTCAGGAGCACAATCCAGTTGCTCTAGAGGAGACACCTAGTCAGTGGATCAGAATCTGCAACGGACTAGGTCACCATCCTACTCAGTCTGGGGGCTTCCACCATTTCCTCCACTGGGCCACCTGGCATGTGATGACATGCCGCGGGGGTGCAGACACACATTCACATATTGCCATCTGATGGATTCTCCCCAGGTTGCTACTCCCTAAGTGCTTCCAGCAGTTCTCTACCAGGCGGCAGACAAGTAACAGTGCAACCTGTACCCCATCCCTTAGAAACAAGAACAGTCCGAGAGACGCTTTATTCTCTCTCCGCTGGCTAACCTCGATGTGACTCGAGTCCACCTCTGAACCTGGGTCGCTGCCTTGGCAGGCAGTAGCTCTAACCCTGTGGTAGTTGGCTGTCAGAAAGAAAAAATGCATATAAAACTCTATGCATGAAGAGTAAGTATTGCAGTTGCTTTAGTTAGTGCTGTGTTACATGTTTGACACTAGCTTGTGCTGTCGGCAATGACAGTTTGTAATTTTCTGTTTCCTTTATTTTTATATTACAACATATAAAGGGTCTCAGAAATGTTGCACTCTTTGCCCATCAACATTCTGAGCCCGTCACATTAAGCAAACAATAATGCACAGCAGGGTGGGTTATGTTGGGCTAGACCCACCTGTCAGTAAGCATGGCGAGTCCCACCTGTCGGGAGGCGTGGCAAGTCTCACCTGTCATGAGGCGTGGCAAGTCCCACCTGTCGTGAGGCGTGGCGAGTCCCACCTGTCGGGAGGCGTGGTGAGTCCTGATGCTGCACATTGTCTTTATATTGTAGATCTCTAGGCATTCTGGCACATTCCACAACTCTGTCAACTTCTCTCGGGGAGTGTAGGGAAGCGGTCACTGTTGCAACAATGTGCAGCGACAGTGAATAAGGCAAATTGAATGCTGGGATGCAATAAAAGGGGCCTCATATGTCATGAGAGCGGTTCTGTCTCTTTATAGTGCACTGGTAAGGCCACACTTGCATTATTGTGTGATTGGATTCTGTCCCTTTATAGGGCACTGGTAAGGCTGCACGTAGATTATTGTGTAATGCAGTTCGTCCCCTTTATAGGGCACTGGTAATGCCACACTTGGATTATTGTGTGATGGAATTCTGTCATTTTATAGAGCACTGGTAAGGCTGCACTTGGAGTATTCTGTGATGGGATTCTGCCACTTTATAGGGCATCGGTAAGGCCGTCCTTGGGGTACTGTGGGATGGGACTCTGCTCCTTTATAGGCACCGGTGAGGCCATACATGGAGTACTATGTGATGGGATTCTGGCCTTATATAGGGTGTTAGTAAAGCTACACTTGGAGTATGGTTTGATGGGATTCTGTCTATTTATAGGGCACTGGCAAGGCTGCACTGGGAGTACAGTGCAATGGGATTCTGTCCCTTTTTAGGACACTAGTAAAGCTTCACTGGGAGTACTGTGTAATTGGGATTCTGTCCCTTTATAGACCACTGGTGAGACTGCACTTGGAGTACAGTGTGATGGGATTCTGTCCCTTCATAGGGCACTGGTAAGGCACTTGGAGTACTGCGTAGTGGGATAACAGGAAAAGAGCCGCTCAGCAGAGGGTGAGCGCAACGTGAAGCTAGGACCATGCAGACTTGGAAAATCACGTAACTCACAGCAAAATTGAGCAGTATACCTTACACAGGAACTCCTGTGTGAGGTACACTGCTCAAATTTTGCTGTTCTTAGTAAACTGCTGAACCTTTTTGCACTAATTGTTGTGTGGCCTGCAGTTATTTTGTATGCCTAGGATGAGTTTTGTGATTTTTTCAGGTCTGTACTGTGTGGTGAGATTCTGCCCCTTTGTAGGGCACTGGTAAGGCTGCACTTGGAGTATTCCGTGAAGGGATTCTGGCCTTGTATAGGGTGGTGGTAAGGCTGCACTGGGAGTACTGTGTGCTGGGATTCTGGCCCTGTATAAGGCATTGGTAAGGCTGTTAGTGGAGTACTGTGTGATGGATTTTTGTTCCTGTATAGGGCACTGGTAAGGCTGCACTGTAAGTACTGTCTGATGGGATTCTGTCTCTTTATAAGGCACTGGTAAGGCCATAATTGGAACACTGTGTGATGGAATTCTGTCCATTTTTAGGGCACTGATAAGGCTGTTCTTCGAGTATTGTGTGATGGTTTTTTGTCCCTGTATAGGGCACTGGTTAGGCTGCACTTGGAGTACGGGATTCTGTCTCTCTGTAGGGCACTAGTAAGGTTGTACATGGAGTACTGTGTGATGAGAGTCTGTCCCTTTTATAGGGCACTGGTAAGGCTGCACTTCGAATACTGTTTGATGGGATTCTGTCCCATTTGCTAAGGCTGCACTTGGAGTACTGTGTGATGATATTCTGTCCCTTTATAAGGCATTGGTAAGGCTGCCTTTGGAGTACTGTGTGATGGGATTCTGTACCTTTATAGGGCACTGGTAAGGCTGCACTTAGAGTACAGAATTCTGTCCCTTTATAGGGCACTGGTAAAGCTGTTCTTCAAGTACTGTGTGATGGGATTCTGTCCGTTTATAGGGCACTGGTAAGGCTGTTCTTCGAGTACTGTGTGATGGCATTCTGTCTCTATATACGGCACTGGTAAGGCTGTTCTTCGAGTACTGTGTGATGGCATTCTGTCTCTATATAGGGCACTGGTAAGGCTGTTCTTCGAGTACTGTGTGATGGCATTCTGTCTCTATATAGGGCACTGGTAAGGATGTTCTTGGAGTATTCTGTGACGGGATTCTGTCACTTTATAGGGCATTGGTAAGGCCATCTTGGGGTACTGTGTGATGGGACTCTGCTCCTTTCTAGGGCACTGTTGGAGGCCACACATGGAGTACTGTGTGATGGGATTCTGGCCTTATAAAGGGTGTTGGAAAGGCTGCACTGGGAGTACTGTGTGATGGGATTCTGTACCTTTATAGGGCACTGGCAAGGTTGCACTTGGAATACTGTGTGATGGGGTTCTGTACCTTTATAGGACATTGGTAAGGTTGCACTTGGAGTACTGTGTGATGGGATGCTGTCCCTAGGTAAGGCGTTGGTAAGGCTGTGCATGGAGTACTGTGTGATGGGATTCTGCTGGAATTCTATGGTGAGGATGCAGTGGGAGTACTGTGTGGTGGGATTCTGCCCCATTAGAAGGCACAGGTAAAAGGGAGTACTGTGTTATGGGCCTAGGTGCAGTTTTGAAATGGACTGTGTCAGCCCTAGTGTAACAGGGTTCAGTTTTCAAATGGAGTATGCCAGTCCCTATGTAACCGGGTGCAATTTTGAAAAGGACTGTTCTAGCCCTGATGTTCCTGGGTGCAGTTTTTAAATGAACGGAACTATCCCCATGTAACCAGGTTCAATTTTCTAATGGACTGTTCCTGCCCCAGTGTAACTAGGTGCAGTATTCCAGTGGGCTGTGCCAGTCCCAGTATTCCTGGTGTAGTTTTCAAAATGGACAATGCCAGCCCCAATGTGCCAGTGTGCAGTTTTTAAATGAACTGTGCCAGCCCCAATGTACTAGTGTGCAGTTTTTAAATGAACAGTGCCAGCCCCAGTGTGCAGTTTTTAAATGAACTGTGCCAGCCCCAGTGTACCAGTGTGCAGTTTTTAAATGAACTGTGCCAGCCCCAATGTACCAGTGTGCAGTTTTTAAATGAACTGTGCAAGCCCAAGTGTACCAGTGTGCAGTTTTTGAATGAACTGTGCCAGCCCCAGTGTACCAGTGTGCAGTTTTTAAATGAACTGTGCCAGCCCCAGTGTACCAGTGTGCAGTTTTTAAATGAACTGTGCCAGCCCCAGTGTACCAGTGTGCAGTTTTTAAATGAACTTTGCCAGCCCCAATGTACCAGTGTGCAGTTTTTAAATGAACTGTGCCAGCCCCAATGTACCAGTGTGCAGTTTTTAAATGAACTGTGCCAACCCCAATGTACCAGTGTGCAGTTTTTAAATGAACGGTACTAGCCCCAGTGTACAGTTTTTAAATGAACTGTGCCAGCCCCAGTGTACCAGTGTGCAGTTCTTAAATGAACTGTGCCAGCCCCAGTGTACCAGTGTGCAGTTTTTAAATGAACTGTGCCAGCCCCAATGTACCAGAGTGCAATTTTTAAATGAACTGTGTAAGGCCCATGTACCAGTGTGCAGTTTTTAAATGAACTGTGCCAGCCCCAGTGCGCCAGTGTGCAGTTTTTAAATGAACTGTGCCAGCCCCAATGTACCAGTGTGCAGTTTTTAAATGAACCGTGCCAGCCCCAGTGTACCAGTGTGCAGTTTTTAAATGAACCGTGCCAGCCCCAGTGTACCAGTGTGCAGTTTTTAAATGAACCGTGCCAGCCCCATTGTACCAGTGTGCAGTTTTTAATTGGGCTGTGCTAGCCCAAGTATACCAGTGTGCAATTTTTAAATGAACTGTGCCATCCCCAGTGTACCAGTGTGCAGTTTTTAAATGAACTGTACCAGCCCCAGTGTGCAGTTTTTAAATGAACTGTGCCAGCCCCATGTACCAGTGTGCAGTTTCTAAATGAACTGTGCCAGCCCCAATGTACCAGTGTGCAGTTTTTAAATGAACTGTGCCAGCCCCAGTGTACCAGTGTGCATTTTTTAAATGAACTGTGCTAGCCCCAGTGTACCAGTGTGCAGTTTTTAAATGAACTGTGTCAGCCCCAATGTGCCAGTGTGCAGTTTTTAAATGAACGGTACTAGCCCCAGTGTACAGTTTTTAAATGAACTGTGCCAGCCCCATGTACCAGTGTGCAGTTTTTAAATGAACTTTGCCAGCCCCAATGTACCAGTGTGCAGTTTTTAAATGAACTGTGCCACCCCCAATGTACCAGTGTGCAGTTTTTAAATGAACTGTGCCAGCCCCAGTGTACCAGTGTGCAGTTTTTAAATGAACTGTGCCAGCCCCAGTGTACCGTTGTGCAGTTTTTAAATGTACTGTGCCAGCCCCAGTGTACCAGTGTGCAGTTTTTAAATGAACTGTGCCAGCCCCAGTGTACCAGTGTGCAGTTTTTAAATGAACTTTGCCAGCCCCAGTGTACCAGAGTGCAGTTTTTAAATGAACTGTGCCAGCCCCATGTACCAGTGTGCAGTTTTTAAATGAACTGTGCCAGCCCCAGTGTACCAGTGTGCAGTTTTTAAATGAACTGTGCCAGCCCCAGTGTTCCAGTGTGCAGTTTTTAAATGAACGGTGCCAGCCCCAGTGTACCATTGTGTAGTTTTTAAAAGAACTGTGCTAGCCCCAGTGTACCAGTGTGCAGTTTTTAAATGAGCTGTGCCAGCCCCAGTGTACCAGTGTGCAGTTTTTAAATGAACTGTGCCAGCCACACTGACTTTAAAGTGTCTGTTGGAAGCTCAAACTTACTGAAAAGAACAAACTGCAACTCCGTTTAGGACCTGGAAACCTGATTAAGGCATAATACTGCAGAGCACTGGGTAAGAAGGGGAGATACAAAAAGTTTTATTATTATTTTTCCTTATTGGCATTAAGCAGAGAATTGCAGGATTCCTTTAAAAGGGTAGTAATTTTATAACCAGAGTGAGTGAGATACAACTGAATTTGCTTGAGTGTGGGGGTTGAGACCTAGCTTTTGGAAGGATATTTTTGTAACATTTTAAGTGTCCTGCTGGCTGAGGAGTGAGTTCATGTTTATCCCTGGACTCAGTAGAGTGGTTTGTGTTGGAGCCGTGGTCTAGTAAATTGTGCTGTTAGTTGTATTACTATGAAGGACAGTACTCACCAGGGTGGTGGAGCAGTTGTGTATTTGATTGTTTCTAACAGTCACCAGTGGCTGTGCACTACCCTCCACCCTTCCCCACCTCCACCCCCCCAGGCGTGGCATTTCCTTTATAGCCACAGTTCTGACATCACTTCCTCAGCAGGTCTTGGGGCAGAACTGTCATATTCCTAATAACCCTGCAACGTGCATAAAGAGTAGTTACACAAAACAATAATACATATATAATTGCATATTGTATATAATAAGGGAGCGGGACATGTGGGGAGTGGTGCAATGCACTGGCTGTGGGGCAGCAGTTTTCTGGGAAACATTCTGGAAACTGCGTTGCTGTCCTATTTGTAGGCAACTGTCAGCTGTGAGAGAGGAGGTTGCACCTCCAGGCTGAACTAGCAAGGACTAAGAAGGCCTCCCCCTCCCAAAGAGCACCACTGCCACAACCACTGAGTCAGAGGTTCGGGAGTATGAAGAGCAGTAAGACCACAGTGGGTTCTGGGAGGGTGCGGGTGGTGGACCAGAGGCGAAACCCCCCAGTTGTACCTCTACACAAATCGGATGCCATTCTGGCAGAGCAAGGTTCCTCTATGATGGCACCCTCAGTGGAGACCCAGAAGAATGCTGAGGACATCCACAAGGGAGACCCACAAAAGGGTGGCAAGGGACACCACAGGGGAAGGAAACAGCTACTGATAGGGGACTCAATTATTAGGGGGGTAGAACTGGGGAAGGGAGAGAAGGAAGTAAGCTGCCTGCCTGGTGCCATGGCTTGGAGGGACAGAAGCGAATCCTCACAGTTGTAGAAACAGCATCAGAGGAGAGAACTAGATATCATTGTCCACCTTAGGACAAATGACCTAGCTAGGCATGGGATCAGTGCAGTGCAGAATGAATTTGTGGAGTTGGGGAGGGCCTCAGGCGGGTAGCAAGCACAGTAACCTTCTCAGAGGTGCTACCAGTCCTTGGCAGGAGTGAGGCTGGGTACTGCACACCATGCAGTTTAATGAATGGTTGCAAAACTGGTGCAGAGCACAGGGCTTTAGCTTCATTGGGACTGGGGTCCACCTGGAGATAAAGGTCTATACTGGTATAGCGGTCTGCATTTGTCACAAAGGGACCAAGCTCTCAGGTGACAGGTTTAAATGCTTCCTTGGCAAGCTTTTAAACTAGATAAGGAGGTACTGATAAAAGGCAGGAAAAGTCAAGCCTCCCCCACAAAACATACGGGTAGTAGGGTAAACACTGAGGTACAGAGCTCAACACAGGGCAGGACGGGGTAAATGGTAAAATAGATAAGAGCAATAAGAGCAGGGATGGGGAAAAAGGATCAAGCCAACATTAAATGGAGGTAATGACTACTAATGCCCGTAGTCTGGAAACAAGCTTTCTGAGCTAGTAGCTTTGATGGAAGATGAACAATTGGATATTGTGGCAGTCACAGAAACAAGGTACACGAGAACCATGAATGGGATGTCAACATACCAGGGTACACAATCTACAGAAGGGACAGGGAAGGCAAAAGAGGAGGTGGAGTAGCTCTATACATAAGGAAGGGATCAAAGCTACAGAACTAAAAAGTAAAGGGGAGGACAAGAGGCACTCTGGGTTACCTTGGAGATGGGGAATGGCATCACAATCCGCACAGGGGTTGTATACAGACCCCCGTCTCAAGGGGAGGAAATGGACAAGAAAATGATAGAGGACATTCTCAAAATGGCTGAAAAAGGGGAGATACTGTTGATGGGGTACCTGAATATGCCAGATGTAAACTAGAGGACATGTACTGCAGCCACATCCAAGAGCAGGGTCATTCTCGATGCCCTGCAGGGGGCAGACCTTAGACAGCTAGTGCTGGAACCCACTCGGGAGGAGCAATACTAGACCTGGTACTCTCAAATGGAGAGAGGATCACAAATTTAGAAGTCAGTAGACATCTGGGAACAAGCGACCACTGCACAGTGTGCTTCACAATGAGCACAACCATGGAGATAAGCCATACAAAAACAAGGATACTGGACTTTAGAAGGGCTGACTTTGGCAAAATGGGTGAACACCTGAAGAATGCACTAGCAAATGGCCAAATAGGAGGGGTGGAAGAACAATGGAGAAAAATCAAAACTGCCATCATAGCGGCAACAAGTCTTTGTGTAAAACAAAGCGGAGTAAAAAACCACTATGGTTCTCAAAAGAGGTGGCAGGGAAGGTTAAGGAGAAAAAGGCTGCATTCAAAAAGTATAAGGAATCACAGAGGGAGCACGACAGGGAACTGTATCAATTAAAGCAGAAAGAATTAGGAAAGGCAGTCAGAATAGCAAAGGCACAAACCGAGGAAAAAATAGCCAACTTGGTCAAAAAGGGGGATAAAACCTTTTATAGGTACATTAGGGAGCATAGAAAGGTTAAGGGAGGATAGTGAAGATTAATAAAGGAGAGGAGGTGGGCAGAGGAGACAGTGAAAAGGCAGAGATACTGAATGAATACTTTGCTCAGTATTCACAAAAGAAGATGAGGAGCAGTTACCTAAACCAGACAATAGAAGCACTCTGGGTAGGGGGGTTGATACCGGTCCATTCACAGAAGAAAGAGTCCTGAAAGAACTCCTAAAACTCAAGGTGGACCAAGCAATGGGGCCTGACGGGATTCACCCCAGAATCCTAAAAGAACTAAGGGGACCTAGTGACACCACTGACCACACTTTTAACAAATCATGGCAGGATGGGGTGGTACCTGAGGACTGGAGGAGGCAGATGTGATTCACCTTTACAAAGTGGGAGCAAGGCAGAAGCAGGAAACTACAGACCTGTAAGTTTGACCTCAGTGGTAGGGAAAATGATGGAATCACTTCTGAAAGAAAAGAATTGTTGAGCACCTGGAGATAGCCGGGCTGGGACCCAAAGCAACATGGATTTACAGCAGGAAGGTCATGTCAGACTAATCTAATTGATTTCTTTGACTGGGTGACCAAAGTAATAGACCAGGGAGTGGCTGTGGATATGGCCTACCTAGACTTTAGCAAGGCATTTGACACAGTCCGCACAAAGATTAATAATCAAGTTAGCCAGCCTGGGAGTGGGTCCCAGGGTGGTAGCCTGGGTAGCGAACTGGCTGCACAACAGGACACAGAAGGTAATAGTGAATGGAACACATTCGAAGAAAGGGGTTACTAGTGGGTACCTCAGGGCTCAGTACTGGGTCCAGTCCTCTTTAACATCTTTACAAGTGACATTGCAGAGGGTCTGGAGGAAAGGTATGCCTCTTTGCAGATGACACAAAGATCTGTAACAGAGTTGATACACAAGAGGGGTAGAAAAGATGAGAAGGGACTTGTGAGGTTGGAGGAATGGTCAGACATATGGCAACTTAGATTCAATGCAAAGGTGCAAGTAATGCACCTGGGAAACAAAAACCCAGGAGAAGAGTACACAATAGCAGGGGAGGTACTAACAACAACAAAAATGGAAAGGGACCTGGGAGTAGTCATATCAGATGACCTAAAGGTGGGTAAGCAATGTGAAAAGTCAGTAAGGAGAGCCAGGGGGATACTGGGATGCATAGGAAGGGGCATCACAAGTAGAAAAAGGGAAGTGATTATCCCTCTATACAGACAGTTGGTGAGACCCCATCTGGAGTACTGTGTGCAGTTTTGGAGACCTCACCTACGCAAGGACATAGACAGGATGGAAGCAGTCCAGAGGAGGGCAACTAAAATAGGTGCAGGGTCTACATCAGAAACCATATGAAGAGAGAGACTGAGGAAGCTAATATGTATACCCTTGATGAAACGAGGACAGGAGGGACATGATAGAAACGTTCAAGTACCTCAAGGAATCAACAAAGTCCAGGAGGGTAGCATCTTCAGAAAAGAGATGTGTAAGAACAAGGGCACAGTTTAAAGATAGAGGACGGCTCAGAGGTAATGTGAGGAAATTCTTTTCCACGGAGAGAGTGGTGGATACATGGAACAGCCTTCCTGAGGAGGTCATTGGGTCTAAAACAGTGGGGAATTCAAACATGCATGGGACAGACACAAAGCAATTATAGTGGGGGTTGCAGGAAGCAGGCTGTTGGTTAACTAGAATCTGCAGCTTATCCAGTAGGTAGGGAAATGGGCAGACTGGGTGGGCCAAGTGGTCCTTTTCTGCCGTCAAAGTCTATGTTTCTATGTTAGCCCCAGTGTACCAGTGTGCAGTTTTTAATTGAGACTGTGCCAGCCCCAGTGTACCAGTGTGCAGTTTTTAAATGAACTGTGCCAGCCCCAGTGTACCAGTGTGCAGTTTTTAAATGAACTGTGCCAGCCCCAGTGTACCAGTGTGCAGTTTTTAAATGAACTGTGCCAGCCCCAGTGTGCAGTTTTTAAATGAACTGTGCCAGCCCCAGTGTACCAGTGTGCAGTTTTTAAATGAGCTGTGCCAGCCCCAGTGTACCAGTGTGCAGTTTTTAAATGGACTGTGCCAGCCCAGTGTACCAGTGTGCAGTTTTTAAATGGGCTGTGCCAGCCCCAGTGTACCAGTGTGCAGTTTTTAAATGAACTGTGCCAGCCCCAGTGTACCAGTGTGCAGTTTTTAAATGAACTGTGCCAGCCCCAGTGTACCAGTGTGCAGTTTTTAAATGAACTGTGCCAGCCCCATGTACCAGTGTGCAGTTTTTAAATGAACTGTGCCAGCCCCAATGTACCAGTGTGCAGTTTTTAAATGAACTGTGCCAGCCCCAGTGTACCAGTGTGCAGTTTTTAAATGAACTGTGCCAGCCCCAGTGTACCAGTGTGCAGTTTTTAAATGAACTGTGCTACCAATGTACCAGTGTGCAGTTTTTAAATGAACTGTGCAACCCCAATGTACCAGTGTGCAGTTTTAAATGAACTGTTGCCAGCCCCAGTGTACCAGTGTGCAGTTTTTAAATGAACTGTGCCAGCCCCAATGTACCAGTGTGCAGTTTTTGAATGAACTGTGCCAGCCCCAGTGTGCCAGTGTGCAGTTTTTAAATGAACTGTGCCAGCCCCAGTGCGCCAGTGTGCAGTTTTTAAATGAACTGTGCTAGCCCCAGTGTACCAGTGTGCAGTTTTTAAATGAACTGTGCCAGCCCCAGTGGACCATGTGCAGTTTTTAAATGAACTGTACCAGCCCCAATGTACCAGTGTGCAGTTTTAAATGAACTGTACCAGCCCAGTGTACCAGTGTGCAGTTTTTAATGAACTGTGCCAGCCCCAGTGTGCCAGTGTGCAGTTTTTAAATGAACTGTGCCAGCCCAGTGTACCAGTGTGCAGTTTTAAATGAACTGTGCCAGCCCTGACCAGTGTGCAGTTTTTAAATTAACTGTGCCAGCCCCTATGCACCAGTGTGCAATTTTTAAATGAACTGTGCCAGCCCCAATGTACCAGTGTGCAGTTTTTAAATGAACTGTGCCAGCCCCAATGTACCAGTGTGCAGTTTTTAAATGAACTGTGCCAGCCCCAATGTACCAGTGTGCAGTTTTAAATGAACTGTGCCAGCCCCATGTACCAGTGTGTGTTTTAAATGAACTGTGCCAGCCCCAATGTACCAGTGTGCAGTTTTTAAATGAACTGTGCCAGCCCCAGTGTACCAGTGTGCAGTTTTTAAATGAACTGTGCCAGCCCCAATGTACCAGTGTGCAGTTTTTAAATGAACTGTGCCAGCCCAGTGTACCAGTGTGCAGTTTTTAAATGAACTGTGCCAGCCCCAATGTACCAGTGTGCAGTTTTTAAATGAACTGTGCCAGCCCCAGTGTACCAGTGTGCAGTTTTTAAATGAACTGTGCCAGCCCCAGTGTACCAGTGTGCAGTTTTTAAATGAACTGTGCCAGCCCCAGTGTACCAGTGTGCAGTTTTTAAATGAACTGTGCCAGCCCCAGTGTACCAGTGTGCAGTTTTTAAATGAACTGTGCCAGCCCCAGTGTACCAGTTGCAGTTTTAAATGAACTGTGCCAGCCCCAGTGTACCAGTGTGCAGTTTTTAAATGAACTGTGCCAGCCCCAGTGTACCAGTGTGCAGTTTTTAAATGAACTGTGCCAGCCCCATGTACCAGTGTGCAGCTTTTAAAT
The DNA here is from genome assembly GCA_016271365.2 of Neoceratodus forsteri. Taxonomy (NCBI): domain Eukaryota; kingdom Metazoa; phylum Chordata; order Ceratodontiformes; family Ceratodontidae; genus Neoceratodus; species Neoceratodus forsteri. Next base: position 1,100,036,272 of record CM028135.1, on the reverse strand, counting down.
GGGCTGTGCCAGCCCCAGTGTACCAGTGTGCAGTTTTAAATGAACTGTGCCAGCCCCAGTGTACCAGTGTGCAGTTTTAAATGAACTGTGCCAGCCCCAATGTACCAGTGTGCAGTTTTTAAATGAACTGTGCCAGCCCCGTGTACCAGTGTGCAGCTTTTAAATGGGCTGTGCTAGCCCCAGTGTACCAGTGTGCAGTTTTTAAATGAACTGTGCCAGCCCCAGTGTACCAGTGTGCAGCTTTTAAATGGGCTGTGCTAGCCCTGATGTGCCTGAGTGCAGTTTTTAAATGGGCTACTCTGGCCCTGATGAAACCAGAAGTTGTTTTCTGATGGACTGTGCCAGCCCCGATACAACCAAGGGCAGTTTTCTAATGGACTGCACCAGCCTCGATGTAAGCAATATGTAGTTTTAACTGGACTGTGCCAGCCATGATGTAACTGTGCAATTTTCCAGTGGACAGTGCCAGCTGCAGTGTAGCAGTGTGCAGTTTTAAATGGACTGTGCCAGTCCTGATGCAATCGTGTGCAGTTTTTGAGTGAACTGTGGCAGGCTTGATATAACCATGTGTGAGTTTTCAAATAGACTGTGCCAGCCTTGCTGTAACCAGGTGCAATTTCAATTGGGGATGTGTTTGGTGGCGAGATATTTCCCTGTAACAGAAAGGTTTTATGCTGACTAGGTGGGATATAAGGCCTTTATCTGCTGACAGTATCTGTGTATCTTGTTTCCTTCCCATAGATTTTTCTGCCATGGGACTGGGATGGCTTATCAGCCCTGCCCCACCTTCACTGGCTACACATGCCTCCTCCGAGACCTTACCTTTCGGACGAGCACTACCACAGACTCCCCTCCATGGCAGGGTATGGGGAAGGAGGGCCGCCCTCCCCCTGAGCGACATATCCAGTTCGGACCGATGTTGTCCCGGATGACATCATGAGGTCATGAATGGGCTGGCAGGGCTTGATTAAAGCCTGATCTCCTTTTTTCCACTGTTCTTCTCATTCCCCACTTCGGCCTACGTAAATCGTATGTGTGGAAGCACGCATGCATCACCTGGCTACAGCACCTTCCTTCTATGCTGCCCTAACCTGTGCTTCCACCAGGTCTCTACCAGCTGGAAGTCAGAGGCCAGGCAAACAAACCCTCCCTCCATGAGGATGAGTGCAGTCCATCAGACGTTTGATCCTCTCCCCGCCCCCTCATGACTCGAGTCCACTTCTGAACTTGGGTTGCTGGCATGGAGCAAGGAGTGGCATCCAGCACCTCAACCCTCAGCACCATGGGGCATGCTATATCTCTGTTTCTGTGTGCTGCAGGAGATCAGCCTAGTGCAGACGGCCTGCTTCTGCCATGCCACGGTGTTCCATGTATATGCATCATTTCCAGGGTTCTGCAAACCAGCAGAGTACGGTGCTGGCATTAGAATGGCATTTGAGACACTGAACCTAGGCAGCAAATGGGAGAATTCCTTTGGAAAAAGGGCTGCAAACACCTTCCTGATGCATGTCCATGGTATATCGGGGGCCCTCTTAGTGAGCGCCAGAACTGCTGGAGTGCAGTACAGTGCAACAGCTTTGATCCTGTAAGGGCAGGCTGGAGAGTGGCAACTGTCTTGTGCAGCCACAGGTTCCTGCTTATAAGTATGGTGCAGCTGAGTCAATTAGATCATCCCCCAGAACTTCAGATGCATCCACATTTGGATGCATGAAGCCATAACTGAAAGGAGTTTTAAACATTAGATCTACTGCATCCACGTTGACATCAAGTGCAGCGAGCATCCAAATGCAGGCGCATTTTGTAGTAGTTATCGAGTGCAGCAGGTGCATCCGGACAGAGACATATATCATAGTAGGCATCGAGCACAGCAGGGGCATCCGGACGGAGACATATATCATAGTAGGCATCGAGCACAGCAGGGGTGTCTGGACAGAGACATATATCATAGTAGGCATGGAGCACACCAGGGGCATCCGGACAGAGACGTATCTCGTAGTAGGCATGGAGCACAGCAGGGGCATCCGGACGGAGACATATAGTAGGCATGGAGCACAGCAGGGGCATCCGGACAGAGACATATATCATAGTAGGCATGGAGCACAGCAGGGGCATCCGGACATAGACATATAGTAGGCATGGAGCACAGCAGGGGCATCTGGACAGAGACGTATATCATAGTACGCATGGAGCACAGCAGGGGCATCCGGACGGAGACATATAGTAGGCATGGAGCACAGCAGGGGCATCCGGACAGAGACATATATCATAGTAGGCATGGAGCACAGCAGGGGCATCCGGACAGAGACATATATCATAGTAGGCATGGAGCACAGCAGGGGCATCCAGACAGAGACATATATCATAGTAGGCATGGAGCACAGCAGGGCATCTGGACAGAGACGTATATCATAGTAGGCATGGAGCACAGCAGGGGCATCCGGACGGAGACATATAGTAGGCATGGAGCACAGCAGGGGCATCTGGACAGAGACGTATATCATAGTAGGCATGGAGCACAGCAGGGGCATCTGGACAGAGACGTATATCATAGTAGGCATGGAGCACAGCAGGGGCATCCGGACAGAGACATATATAATAGTAGGCATGGAGCACAGCAGGGGCATCCGGACAGAGACGTATATCATAGTAGGCATGGAGCACAGCAGGGGCGTCTGGACAGAGACATATATCATAGTAGGCATGGAGCACAGCAGGGGCATCTGGACAGAGACATATATCATAGTAGGCATGGAGCACAGCAGGGGCATCCGGACAGAGACATATATCATAGTAGGCATGGAGCACAGTAGGGGCATCCGGACAGAGACATATATCATAGTAGGCATGGAGCACAGCAGGGGCATCCGGACAGAGACATATATCATAGTAGGCATGGAGCACAGCAGGGGCATCCGGACAGAGACATATATCATAGTAGGCATGGAGCACAGCAGAGGCGTCTGGACGGAGACATATTTCATAGTAGGCATGGAGCACAGCAGGGGCATCTGGACAGACACATATATCATAGTAGGCATGGAGCACAGCAGGGGCATCCGGACAGACACATATATCATAGTAGGCATGGAGCACAGCAGGGCATCGGACAGACACATATATCATAGTAGGCATGGAGCACAGGGGGCATCCGGACAGACACATATATCATAGTAGGCATGGAGCACAGCAGGGCATCGGACGAGGAGACATATATCATAGTAGGCATGGAGCACAGCAGGCGTCTGGACGGAGACATATATCATAGTAGGCATGGAGCACAGCAGGGGCATCTGGACAGAGACATATATCATAGTAGGCATGGAGCACAGCAGGGGCATCTGGACAGAGTCATATGTCATAGGCATGGAGCACAGCAGGGGCATCTGGACAGAGACGTATATCATAGTAGCCATGGAGCACAGCAGAGGCATCTGGACAGAGACATATATCATAGTACGCATGGAGCACAGCAGGGGCATCTGGATGCAGATACATCTTGTAGTAGGCATCGAGCATAGCATGAGTGTCCAGACACAGGTACCAAATAAAAAAAATTCAATAAATAAATTGATACGTCTCATAGGAGGCATTGAGGGCAGCAGGGACCTCAGGACGTGGGCCCATCCCATAGTATTTAGTTATTTATTTATTGATTTATTGACGTTTTGGAATTACAGTCCTTTGAGTCAGAGACTCTTTTACAAAGGCTCCACATCAGACAGTGCAGTACAACAGTTCAAAGTCATTTACGGTAGAAAAACAGTACATCAGGAACAAACAGGAGCAGAATGAATACAAACAGTGCAATGCAATTTACAATAGAAAAAAATAATACATTGGAACAAACAGGAAACGGTATGCAACTTATTAAGTGGAGGGAAAAAAATAAATGAAGAATAATGGGTACATACGGGTCATAGTAACTTGAGAAAAATGAGGGAGGGGATATTTACACAGTAGGCAAGACAAGGAACATACAGTGCTGAGGGAGAAAGGCAGAGAGAGAGGGACATAGCGGGAGAGCCTATGGAACACAGAGCTGGGAAAAGACCAGGCAAAACAGAGCTTCAAGTAGAGCCAGCAGTCCAGTGGACTTTGTCAGGGAACCATAAGAGACTAAAAGAGCAGAAAAGGTATGGGGGAAATAGCTAGAGTCGGGGAAAGATCAAAGGAGACAGAAATGGAAGGAGAGAGTTAGGGAGAAAGGGGTAAGAGGGAGTGGGGGAGGAGGGAGACTGGGCAGTCATGTGATAGACCAGGGAGGTCAGAAGGGAGATAACAGAGCGCGAGAGGAGGGCAGTGAGGCATCAGCGCAGCAGGGGTGTCCAGATGGAGGCACATCTTGTATTAGGCATCAAGGGCAGCAGGGGTGTCTGGATGCAGGCTCATCTTATAGCGGGCACTGAGCGCAGCAGGGGCATCTGGACACAGGTACATCTCGTAGTAAGCATCAGGCGTAGCAGGGGTGTTCGGACACAGGCACATCCAGTAGTAGGCATTGAGCGCAGCAGGGGCATTCAGGCACAGGCACATCTCATAGTAGGCATCGAGCGCAGCAGGGGTGTTCAGACACAGGCACATCCAGTAGTAGGCATCGAGCGCAGCAGGGGTGTTCAGACACAGGCACATCCAGTAGTAGGCATCGAGCGCAGCAGGGGTGTTCAGACACAGGCACATCCAGTAGTAGGCATTGAGCGCAGCAGGGGCATTCAGACACAGGCACATCCAGTAGTAGGCATCGAGCGCAGCAGGGGCATTCAGACACAGGCACATCCAGTAGTAGGCATCGAGCGCAGCTGAGGTGTTCAGACACAGGCACATCTCGTAGTAGGCATCGAGCGCAGCAGGGTCATTTAGACACAGGCACATCTTGTAGGCATTGAGCACAGCAGGGGCATCCGGACAGAGACATATATAATAGTAGGCTTGGAGCACAGCAGGGGTATCCGGACAGAGACGTATATCATAGTAGGCATGGAGCACAGCAGGGGCATCCGGACAGACACATATATCATAGTAGGCATGGAGCACAGCAGGGGCATCCGGACAGAGACATATATCATAGTAGGCATGGAGCACAGCAGGGGCATCGGACAGAGACATATATCATAGTAGGCATGGAGCACAGCAGGGCATTCGGACAGAGACATATATCATAGTAGGCATGGAGCACAGCAGGGGCATTCGGAGAGACATATATCATAGTAGGCATGGAGCACAGCAGGGGCATCCGGACAGAGACATATATCATAGTAGGCATGGAGCACAGCAGGGGCATCCGGACAGAGACATATATCATAGTAGGCATGGAGCACAGCAGGGGCATCCGGACAGAGACATATATCATAGTAGGCATGGAGCACAGCAGGGGCATCCAGACAGACACATATATCATAGTAGGCATGGAGCACAGCAGGGGCATCCGGACAGAGACATATATCATAGTAGGCATGGAGCACAGCAGGGCATCCGGACAGACACATATATCATAGTAGGAGGAGCACAGCAGGGGGCATCCGGACAGACACATATATCATAGTAGGCATGGAGCACAGCAGGGCATCGGACGGAGACATATATCATAGTAGGCATGGAGCACAGCAGGCATCTGGACGAGACATATATCATAGTAGGCATGGAGCACAGCAGAGGCGTCTGGAGCGGAGACATATATCATAGTAGGCATGGAGCACAGCAGGGCATCTGGACAGAGACATATGTCATAGTAGGCAGGGAGCACAGCAGGGGCATCTGGACAGAGACATATGTCATAGTAGCCATGGAGCTAGCAGAGGCATCTGGACAGAGACATATATCATAGTACGCATGGAGCACAGCAGGGGCGTCTGGATGCAGATACATCTTGTAGTAGGCATCGAGCATAGCATGAGTGTCCAGACACAGGTACCAAATAAAAAAAATTCAATAAATAAATTGATACGTCTCATAGGAGGCATTGAGGGCAGCAGGGACCTCAGGACGCGGGCCCATCCCATAGTATTTAGTTATTTATTTATTGATTTATTGACATTTTGGAATTACAGTCCTTGAGTCAGAGACTCTTTTACAAAGGCTCATCAGACAGTGCAGTACAACAGTTCAAAGTCATTTACGGTAGAAAAACAGTACATCAGGAACAAACAGGAGCAGAATGAATACAAACAGTGCAATGCAATTTACAATAGAAAAAAATAATACATTGGAACAAACAGGAAACGGTATGCAACTTATTAAGTGGAGGGAAAAAAATAAATGAAGAATAATGGGTACATACGGGTCATAGTAACTTGAGAAAAATGAGGGAGGATATTTACACAGTAGGCAAGACAAGGAACATACAGTGCTGAGGGAGAAGGCAGAGAGAGGACATAGCGGGAGAGCCTATGGAACACAGAGCTGGGAAAAGACCAGGCAAAACAGAGCTTCAAGTAGAGCCAGCAGTCCAGTGGACTTTGTCAGAGAACCATAAGAGACAAAAAGAGCAGAAAGGTATGGAAATAGCTAGAGTCGGGAAAGATCAAAGGAGACAGAAATGGAAGGAGAGTAGGGAGAAAGGGGTAGAGGAGTGGGGAGGAGGAGACTGGGCAGTCATGTGATAGACCAGGGAGGTCAGAAGGGAGATAACAGAGCGCGAGAGGAGGGCAGTGAGGCGTCAGCGCAGCAGGGGTGTCCAGATGGAGGCACATCTTGTACTAGGCATCAAGGGCAGCAGGGCGTCTGGATGCAGGCTCATCTTATAGCGGGCACTGAGCGCAGCAGGGGCATCTGGACACAGGTACATCTCGTAGTAAGCATCAGGCGTAGCAGGGGTGTTCGGACACAGGCACATCCAGTAGTAGGCATTGAGCGCAGCAGGGGCATTCAGGCGAGCAGCACATCTCATAGTAGGCATCGAGCGCAGCAAGGGTGTTCAGACACAGGCACATCTCGTAGCAGGCATCGAGCGCAGCAGGGTCATTCAGACACAGGCACATCTCGTAGCAGGCATCGAGCGCAGCAGGGTCATTCAGACACAGGCACATCTCGTAGGCATCGAGTGCAGCAGGGTCATTCAGACACAGGCACATCTCGTAGGCATCGAGTGCAGCAGGGTCATTCAGGCACAGGCACATCCAGTAGTAGGCATCGAGTGCAGCAGGGGCATTCAGACACAGGCACATCTCGTAGTAGGCATCAAACACAGCAGGGGTGTTCAGACACAGGCACATCTCATAGGCATCGAGTGCAGCAGGGGCATTCAGGCACAGGCACATCTTGTAGGCATTGAGCACAGCAGGGGTGTTCAGACACAGGCACATCTCGTAGTGGGCATCGAGCGCAGCAGGTGCGTCAGGATGCAGGCTCATCTCACCGTAGCTCCTACAGCAGTCAGTTCACAAGCATGGGTCTCTGGAGTGCCAGTTGCAGCACTTTACGCTACAGGCCAAACATTTCCATCACTGGTTCCTCGTACTGGATTACGTTGTACCTCCAGAGTGCCATTCATCAAACGGTTTATAGAAAACATATTACACAGAGATGTGGAAACTGACAGAAGGAGGCTGATGGCCCATCAAGTCTGCCCATGGTTGTTACTACCTGACTCCCAGCCTAGTGCCACGGTGGGTTATTCACCCCCTGTCCCCCTTTTTGATTCCCCCCAGTTCCCCCAAGTGATATTATGAGTCCTGTGGCCTGATTTGTATTGAATGTTTGTTTCAGGTTATGTAAAGAGAACATGGAAGAATGTGAATAGAAGGGACCCTGAAAATGTAAATAGCACTCATGTTCTTCAGGAGACGAGTAAAAACATCTTTGAGTTCAGTTCCCTTTTTGAGTTTTACAATGTGCACTGATAATATAAGAAATAAGTTTGTTATAAAATTGACTCAAAAAAGAGTTTTATGCCATTTATTAGCAAAAGCCCCTTCACCATTACTTTTAGTAGAAAGACCTTGTCACAGGCTGGCATCTTGCCCCTTAAGCTCCTGCTTCAAATATTAGGGACGAGGCTTAAAGTAACTTGGGACAAATGACCAAAATCGGGGACAAAGCTTTAAAAATTCTAGTATCCGCTCTGGAATCTGTTAAAATGTGAGGCTTTATGGTAAGATTTCGGAGGCAGTATAGTGCAGTGGTCTAAGGCTCTGAGCTGCAAATCTGGTGACATCCAGCAGACCAGACCTGGGTTTGAATCCCACAGCTTCCACTTGCATACTGTATGACCTTGAGCAAGTCACTTAACCTCCTTGTGCTCCCAGGTTGCTCCTGTAAAAAAGCTTTCAGCTTAGTGTGCTATACCTGGTTAAATAAATAAAAAAGATCTTTTTGTGCAGGAGAACTAGGCTGGTATTGTTTTGTGTTTTAGATTCCTACTTTTCAGTGACAGAAATGATGCATTTAAAGAGAGTACATTTTTTAAGCAAAATCACGGCCATCCCCGAAAATCAAGGACATTTGAGAGGTTATGGTTTGCATGGCTTAATAATTAACAAAACTCTCGTCGGTGTGTTATGTAAAAGCATTGGAGAAAGGTTATTGCACATTTCTGTAACTGAAAATATTGATTGCAGGCCTGTTTTTGACTAATGGCCAATGAAAATTAATAGGTAACTTAGTTATCTGTAATTTGTACCTGGGTTGTGGGGGGGGGGTTAACTACATGTCAGACATATCCCCATTAAAACCACTGTCAAGAGGAGTCCCCCAAGGTTCTATTCTGGGTCCTGTCCTTTTTGCCAGCTATATAAATAATATTGATTCAACCCTCACCAAATCCTCTGTACACCTCTTTGCTGATGACACTGTTTTGTATGTCAGCAACCCTTCTTCTGCAGCTGCCCATGAAATCCTACAAACAGAATTCTCCTTGTTACAATATCAGCTACTTGAGAAAAAGCTTCTGTTAAATGCAAAGAAAACTAAAACAATGATGTTCATAAATCAAAGCTCCACCAGCACCTCCTCTTCAATCATTCTCCCCCAGCTATGCACTATACTTGGAGAAAACCTGGAGTATGTAGAAAAATTCAAATACCTAGGTGTGTGGATTGACAGCAGACTCGACTTCACTCATCATTTAGTAGAACTGCTAAAAAAGCTTCGCCAAAGGCTTGGCCTTTTCTATAGATTAAAACCCTTCCTGAACAGAGATTCAAAGATGAGGTTAGTCCAAGCCATTTTTCTCTCAGTTGTTGACTATGCAGACTTCCTTTATAGTCACTGCCCCATCTCCTACCTTCACAAGTTGGATACCTTATATCATAGAGCAATAAGATTCATTACAGATCTGCCATCTAATACCCATCATTGCTCACTTTATGCTGCAGTTGGATGGGTTTCCCTACAACTCAGAAGGAACAGAAATGCAGCTCTATGGATTTACAGAGCATTATCAAAAAAACTTCCAAACTATATTCTGGACTGCTTCACTCAGACCATTCCTAGCTCCTATGCCCTAAGAAGCAACAACATCATCCTGTTCAAATTGCCCAAATTCAGCACCTGGCTAGGGAGGACAACAATCAGCTATTCTCTAGCTATAGCATGGAACACCCTACAAAAATCACTAAAACTGTCCAATATTATTCCAGTTGCATCCTTTAAACAGCGTTGTACAGTTTTCTTCACAGAGAAATGCAGTTGCTATCGCTGGAGCTAGCTTTGTCATCTCACAATCTCCCTTCCAAAAATTCACCATATGTGGCATAATCTTTGTTCTTCAGTTCTCCCTCCCAGGCAGACACCCCATCTTATGGCACCAGTAATACCTTCCACCATCCTAGTATTACATTATGCTGTGTGTTTGCCATGGCCCCTCCACTGGGATATGTATACAGTGTATATACTGTAAATATTAGCTCAACTTTCCTATAACCCACTTTATCATGTGAATTTTACTGTACATCACTGTGTTTATAAATGTATTTTTCCCCTGTATGTATAACTTTTATATAAGTGTATGATGTATCTGTTGTGTATCAATTGTTGAACCTTGACCTTATCAGGTCCATCTTGTAAATGAGCCTTGCTCAATGATGCTCGCCTGAATAAATAAAGATTTGATGATGATGATGATGTAAAGTAACCGTGGGCTTTACAGAGGACTTACAACAGAAAAACACCAGCTGGGAAAGAGATTAATGGATTCCTAGTCAAATGCTTGATGAACTTTGCCCTGGACTGGCCAGGACCAGTGGGGCAATTTATACACACAAATATAGATCCTAAAGCAAATGGTTTGATACCTTTTATTGGACCAACATAGATGTTACAAAAAGAAAACGGTGTCTAAGCTTGCGGACCAACCAAGTCCTTCCTCGAAGACTCATACATACATAAAGCATTCATTAACACATTGTTTGACAAATGTCTCATCAAAATGCTGAACTTGTTTTTTGTGATATAAACCTAAATTGAGCCACTCTAATAAGCAAACTTTGCTGTTAATGCAGACACGTGTTTTGGGGATGAATGCGGGTCATGTGGTCATCAGATTATTTCCTTTTGCAAGCTCAGCAGCTGTTTCCCTGAGATTCTGTATTCAGCCATGAACCTGTCGGGTCTTAAATTTCTACACAACCCAGCCTGAACCGTAAAATCCGATAAGGTTTTTCGCTGCTTGACTATTGCCTGACTGCCCTTAAATGTCTTGCACCCAGCCAGCCTGGACCATGGAATCTGATAAGGAGCTCCACAGCAGCTGTATTGAGGCTGACATGATACAGCTGAGCTGAATGCAGCCTGGTTCCTGTCCTAAGGTACTTTAATCCAAGGTAATCCATGCCCTAAACCCCACAAATTCTGTTCACTTTTGCTAATGTTAGGCTTTAGACACTTCTCTCGCCATGGAGACTGATGTGCCTGCCGACCAACTTTCAGCTAAAAAGCACAAACCGTATGCATCTCACAGCAGCCCAGCTGAAGCTGCTCTCAAGATGGCTGACCCCTGCTATGAAATGGAGTTGGAGTTAGGACTTATTGTTCGGGAGTTTTTAGAAATTAAGGTCTTTATGGGCATCATCCGTGCTGAGTTGTCCAAAGTTGCAGAGACTCTGACTGCCATTAAGACCTCTGTGGATGCCTCAGGAGCTCGAGTAACACAAACAAAGACCAGAGTCAGCTGGAAGATGGCACCTATCTGGTGAAGCAGCACCTTGCCTTAGTGGAGAAGGAGGTTCAACCATTGTTGGATAAACTGGACAATCAGGAGGCTCACAACCGGAGAAATAATGTTTGGCTGTTTGGTCTCCCCAAGAAGGCAGAGGGTGCCAACATGATCAAATTTCTGTAAAGAGTACTGCCCATGCTTCTTAATTATTACTGGGGTAACCCCATTGCAATAGATTGAGCACATTGTGTCCCCTCAGGCCCACCACCAGCAGACCAGAATGCCTGCCCGAGGTGTGTCATTTTTCAGTTGCTTTGTTACCAGGACTAGGAACGGATTCACACACAGGCTTGGTTGATTAAGGACCTTGTGCGGCATTGCGCTAAGCTCTGTTTACAGACTGATTTTCTGAAAGTGGTCATTGATAAGTGCAAGTCCTTGGATCATGTTCAGAACTTGAGAGACAGAGGCTTGAGATGACCCCTTGGACCACCCGCTACCCTCTGGCTTACCATTGGAAAGAGGACAGAGAAATGTATTTGCCCAAAGGAAGCACAGCAGTATATCTTGGACAGTACAGGTCAGCCAGTGCCCGCTAGTCCTCCTGATGTGAATGCACCAGGACATGAAGCCACAGTGTAGCTCAGCTCAAGGGAAGCCAAAGCACTCTGCTGCTGCGCTGGAGACCCTTCCTCAGCGCCATTCTGCAGCACGTTGAGATGAAGACCCGATAAAGTTAGGAAGAGAGAGATTGCAGGTTGAAGTGGCTTCTTTTTCCACTTCTGTGGAACACTCAGAGGAGGCGCTTTTGCTGTTTTAGACTAGCCATGAATATTATTGTTATGTTGGCCGCTCAGCCCCTAGGAGGGTCTTTTCTTTTTGGTTTGTAAATTAGGGCCTTGTCAGTTTTCAAGTTGCGGCCCCTCCTGAGACTGAACAATTTCAGTTCTGTATCACCTTTCTTTCTTGGGATGTTTGAGGCCCTGGGGACTGGGTGTTTCATGTGCTGGGAGGGGTGTAAGTTGGGTGCTTACTACATTTCAGTATGGCTTCTGGTGTGGTCCGAGCAGTAAGCAGAGGGGGGAGGGACTCGGGGAGCCAGCAGAATGGTTTGATTTTTGCTGGATGTGGTTGTTATTGTGAGTTTCCTCAAGGACACACCCCTGTTAGTTTGTTCCCCTCCCAGGGCATTTGTACTTTGTTTGGGCGGCTGTTGCAGCATGGTTTCTGCCACCCCTGTATGCACTTGGTCCCCATTGTGACAGGGAGATCCTGCCATTCTTGAGGACCAACCTTTTCTTAAATCCATTGCAACAGTTCTTCTGTTTCTTAGCCTAATCTAGCCTTTACAATTTCTAGTCCATAAGGTTGGCCACCTATGGGCACCCCTCACCCCTTTCTTGACTATGCTATAGTGTTCTCTTTAATTTTCTTTTTCCCTCTCAGGTCCTTGTACAGGGAGGTTATTGCTGTGATGTCCGAGCTGATGTAAAACAAGCTGTGTTCCTCATCGTTGGATTTAGTATGTGATGGCACTATGTCATAAAATACATTGGTGTATATAACTTGTGTGTATGAAACCTGCAAATGTTGAGAATACCATGGCACTAGGTGTTTTTGATAAAGGTAAAAAGTACTAGGTGACTGTATATTATAGAAATTGTTAGTTGTGCCATTTAAAATGCATGTAAGTTGCTGTAAACTGCACCACTCTAAAATGTCATGGTGATTTGCATATATCTCATTATGCTTTGCATTGTGGCCATATGGGCGCAGCTCAACTTTGTTGTGCACGGGTGTGGCCAGGGCGATATTCAACAGAGCTGCGCTATGGCGCAACTGCTTTGAATATCGCACCCTGGCCACCCCCACTGTGCATGGGGCAGTGGCACTGCGCCAGCGCAAGTGGTCAGAGTAGAGCATGGAGATGCGGTGGCTTAAGTGCCATTGTGCCATGCACGGCACCTGTGATATTCAAAGGGGGACATGCAAATGGGGCCATAATTTATGCAAGGCACAGGGCAATTGCATCTGATTCGGCCCCTTTCCTCACAATGCTGGTCTGGGAGGCGCCGATCCCGATGACTTGCGCCTGGTGAGCAGCCCGTCGGGGACCGACGCCCTCTGCAGCCCGATCGCGGGAAGTCCTGTAAGTGAAAAACAAAGTCCAGTATCCCTGGTGGTCCAGTAGACTGCACGGAGCCCGATCGCAGGCAGCATTCATCCCCCACAAAGTCCAATATCCCTGGTGGTCCAGTGGACCCCGATGAGCCTGATCTCGGGCATCACTGTATTCCCCCCCAAGTCCAATATCCCTGGTGGTCCAGTGGACCACGCGAACCTGATCGCGGGCATCATTCATCACCCCCAAGTCCGATATCCCTGGTGATCTAGTGGACCCCACCCCACTCCCCCCCATCAACTGGCAGGCAGCGGCACACCCGCCTGCGCCCGTCGACTCAAGCTCGGTGGGAGCTGCCGCCCACGCGTTTGGGCGCGGGCCAATGGGCGTACGTATGCTCCGTGACTAGTCGGGTCGAATTTGGACCTGACTAGTATGGTATGGGCTGCGCCCGTGGCTCATGCTTGGGCTCATAATGTGCCACCAGCTGTCAGTCGGCAGGCGAGATGGTGCTGCCGCCCGCCTGATGGGGGAGTGAGGTGGTGAAACTCAGTGGGCGGGCGGGGTGGGGGTCACTAGATCACCAGGCATGTCGGACTTGGGGGTGATGAATGATGCCCGTGATCGGGCTCAAATGCGGTCCACTGGGCACCAGGATGTGGACTTGGGGGAGGAATACAGTGATGCCCGCGATCGGGCTCATCGTGGTCCACTGGGCCACCAGGGATATTGGACTTGGGGTGGGGGGAGATACAGTGATGCCCGCGATCGGGGCATGGGGGGGTGCAGCCAGGTGCGGCAGGAACCAGTGATGGCCACCCACAGGTGGCAGCTGCTGTGTTGCGCCCTGCAGTGCGGCAGTTCACCTGTGGGTGGCCTTCACTTGTTCCTTTTTTTTTTTGGCATAACTTTGTGCAGGCGCAGGTAGGGGTTGCGCATGCATAACTCTGCACTGCCCCAGCTGAATATCGGGCTGGCAGGTTATGCATGGGCACGTCCCCCCCATCTGTGCCTGCATACATTACTGATGCGCCCTGGCATATCGGGATTTGTGTGGCGCACTTTTCCCTTTTAAATATCGCACCGGGGCGCATTAGTGGGTTGTGCATGGCGCTACCCTTTTGAATATCTGGGCCTTTGTCTTTAGCTTGTTTTTTTTTTTTTTTGAGCCCACACCACCCAAGTAAACAAGGCATGCATAAGGGAGGCTAAATCTCAACAGATAAGTTAGATCGGAGATCAGTGAGTCAGTCGGTGCTGGCTAAATGCAGAGGCAGGACATACTTAGTCTGTTGCTGCAAACTGATGTATTGAAGAAGGGATATGCTACTGCTGAAGATCATCTCCTGTATTTTGAATAAGCATCACATAGAGATTGTGCTGAACCTGAAGTTTGGTGTGTGGTCCATCTGTTATCCTGCAACCCCTCCATAGACGGTCTCAGAGGTGGGATAACTTGCTGGAAGCATCTGGACTGGCCATAGAGGGATGTTTTCTGGTGGATATCACCCAGATATCCCAGGTGAACCAATGCACTAGTGGAGTTGCCAGAGGACAGCCCGGAGAAGAAAATCCGTGGAGTTCTGATCAGAACCATAGCCGACAGACTGGGAGAGAAGCTGCTGCCTGAATTGGACCTGGCAGCTCGGAGGAAGGCCAAGCCTGAAGATGAAGAGATGCAAGGGGATGTGGAAGAATCGAGGGAACTGCCTCCTCTTGAAGATGCTCCACCTGAGGACATAGGGGAGTTGTTGAAATGGCTCTGCATAAAACAGGTACAGATGGAAACAGAGACATTGAGCAGAGTGATAAAGACATTGAGCAGAGAAGTCAAGATACCAAATGGGCGGATACCATGAGGGTTTTGCATATCATCAATGCAAAGCAAACAGAAAGCGCCAGTAGCCCAAAAGACATTAAACTGTCTAAACGTTCGGACAGTGACAACATTGAGGCCTACCTCACAACGTTTGAAAGGATCGTTCGAACATGCGCATGGCCAAGGGAACAGTGGGTCGTTCGACTGGCACCACACCTGACAGGCAGTGCCCAGTTGGTTTATAGCCACATGGACTCCTGAGAGGCAGAGAACTATGACCTTATGAAGCAGAAGATCCTCAGGTGCTATAACATAAAGACTGAAACCTATCGCCAAAGGTTTAGGTTCCTTAAAATGCAGTCAATGGATACCCCCCGAGAGACTTATGCCCACCTCAAGGAGCTCTGCTACAAATGGTTACAACTGAAGAATAAGAGCAAGGACCAACTTCTGGAGGCAGTAATTATTGAACAGTTTTTTAAAGTTTTACCCCAGGATGTACAACTTTGGGTTCAGGAGCATAAGCCAGATTCTGTTAATAAAATCATCACATTGGTGGAAGACTTCCTGGCAACCTGACCATCCAGACTCGGAGGGTTCCAAGGAGCATCAGCAGCTGTGACCACCAGCAGTCTGGTAAGGAACCTTTTTACTTATAAGCTGTCAAATCCAGCCCCAGAGAAACAACCGGAGAGCGGGGGGGGCACATTCCTGTAGCTGAGATTGTATGTCATGGGTACCAAAAGAAGGGACATTATGTAAGAAACTGTCCTAATATAAAGAAAGAGACGGCTCATGTAGCCTTACTGAACTTGAGTCACTTTATGGCTACTGTGCAGATTGGATCACAGCAGATGATGGGACTGATTGATTCAGAGAGCCGCCAGACTTTTGTGCGAGCAGATATGGTGACTGGGAATAATAAAGGACCAAATACAGCAGTCATCTATGTGCATGGTGATACCCATCGCTACCCTACAGACACCATACAAGTGACTGTTCAAGAAAAGACACATGAGGTAGAAGTGGGGTTGGTACCTCGCCTACCCGTGCCAGTTATTATTGGGCATTACTACCCAAACTTTGCTTCATTTATACATTGTCATGCCACCCAGGACTCTGCTGTAGTTGCTGTAGCCACCAGAGCTCAAGTGAAGAAGGAACATTTACCATCTGTGTTCCCATTTGATGATGATGTTTTTGAGGATCCTAGCAAGGACTGTAAAACTAAGGTGGAGAAGAGGAAGCTAAGGAAGGACTGGATTGATACTCATGCTGGTGTATGGCCAGACTTGGGGCATACTTTTAAATATGATGTGCAGCATGAGCAAAATGCAGACCCTTCACTTAACCCTGTTTTCTCACAGGCGGGGAAGGGAGTGGAAAAAGGTGCCCCTCAGTTTGCTGTAAAACAGGGAATACTGTGTAGAGAATACACTTACCCCAGAACTGGACAGGTAGTAGACCAACTAATGGTTCCAGAAACATTCCGCTCCTAAATTATGTATCTGGTGCATGACATCCCTTTAGCAGACCACACAGGCAGAGATAGCACCCTGAATGGGATATTACCCAGGTTTTATTGGCCCTCTATCCCCCGAGAACATAGCTGAGTATTGTAAAGCATGTGCTGAGTGTCAGAAGGTAGCTCAGGCAGGAAAAAGGGATAGCGTACCACTACAACCCATCCCCATTGTGACTAACTCCTTTGACAGGATAGCCATGGATGTAGTGGGCCCCCTGGAAAAGAGCTCCAAGGGTAACAGGTTTGTACTGGTCATATGTGATTACACTACCCAGAAGCTATCCCCATGAGAACTGTCACCGCCCCAAGGGTAGCAGAGGAGCTAGCAAAGGTGTTTAGCTGTATGGGATTCCCCCAGGAAATACTGATCAGGGGAGTAATTTTAATGCACACCTGCTAAAAGAATTGTACGATCTGCTGGATGTGGTAGCAGTGCATACTTCCCAATACCACCCACAGACTGACGGCCTCATAGCGAGGTTTAATCAGGCATTAAAGAGAATGTGGAGGAAATATGAAAAAGGTAAATATTGGGATAGGTACCTCCCCTGTTTTCTTTTCACTTACAGAGAAATCCCTCAGGTGTCCACTGGTTTCTTGTCGTTTTCATTATTGTATGGGAGGAACCCAAGGGGGGCCACTGCATGTGGTTAAAGAACTCTGGGAAGAAGGGAAGGAGGTGGGACATCTTAAAGTCATAGAGTACATGACTCAGTTACTCAAACGCCTGGTGAGGAATATCAACCTGGCACACCAAAGCTTAAAACAGAAGCAAGACTTGAAGAAAGAAAGATACAACCAGAGTATGAGGACTAAAACATTTCAGTCAGGGGACAAAGTGTTGTTACTGCTTCCCTCCACAGGGAACAAACTACTCATGAAGTGGCAGGGCCCCTTCACCATTTTCAGGCAAACAGGAACATTGAACTAGGAGCTTAGCATGGCCGGAAAGAGACCTGCCCAGAACATTTACCACATGAACCTCTTTAGGAAATAGCATGTAAAGTCTAACCCTCCCTTTCTATCCACCCTGAAGTTAGGGAATCCGAGCTGAAGGTTGCCTATAAAAGACTAGAGCAGTCTGGACCGTTGCAGGAGAGTCATATAAACCCTCAGTTGGAGCCTCAGCAACAGTTCTGCAGGGGGTATTACAACAATTTGAGCCCATATTCACAAACATCCTGGGGAGGGCCAAAGGAACTGTGCACACCATAACTGCCATGCATACGCCAAAAGCCCTATAGACTGCCCATGAAGGTGAGGGATGAGGTGATTCAGAAAGTAAAAAAAAATGGAGCAGTTAGGCATAATTGTGCCCTCAAAGAGTGCATGGTTTTCACCCATGGTCATAGTGGACAAGAAAGAGGGTGAGACATAGAATTTAATGGCAGATAAGGACCACTTGGCCTACCTAGTCTGCCCATTACCCTACCTAGCTGATAAACTGCTGATCCTAGTTAATCAACAGCCTACTTCTTCCTGCCCCCCCCCCACTAAAATTGCCTTATGTCTGTCCTATGCATTGTTGAATTCCCCCACTGTTTTTTGACTCCACAACCTCCTCAGGAAGGCTGTTCCATGCATCTGCAACCCTCTCCATGAAGAAATACTTTCTCACATTACCTCTGAGCCGTCCCCCCTTTATCTTCAAAATGTGCCCCCTTGTTGTTGCACATCTCTTTTTCTGAAAGATGCTACCCTCTTGGACTTTGTAGATTCCCTTGAGGTACTTAAAAGTTTCTATCATGTTCCCCCTCACCCTCCTTTCCACGAGGCTATACATATTAAGCTTCTTTAGTCTTTCTTCATATGTCTTCTGGTGCAGACCCTGCATCATTTTGGTTGCCGTCGTCTGGACAGCCTCCACCCTGTCTATGTGTTTGCGGAGATGGGGTCTCCAGAACTGCACGCAGTACTCCAGATGTGGTCTCTCCAACTGTCTGTTCAGAGGGATAACAACTTCCTGTTTTCTACTGGTACTGCCTGTCCCTACGTATCCCAGTATCCCCCTAGCCCTCCTTACTGCCTTCTCACATTGCTTGCCCACCTTTAGGTCATTTGATATAACTACCCTCAGGTCCCTTTCCATTTTTTTTGTTGTCAGTATCTCACCCTCCATTGTGTACTCTTCCCCTGGGTTTTTGTTTCCCAGGTGCATTACTTTGCACTTCTTTGCATTGAATCTAAGCTGCCATACATTTGACTATTCCTCCAACCTTACCAAGGCCCTTCTCGTCCTTTCCTCCCCACCTTGTGTATCAACTCTTTGCAGATCTTTGTGTCGTCTGCAAAGAGACATACTCTTCATTCCAGGCCTTCTGCAATGTCACTTATAAAGACATTAAAAAGGACTGGCCCCAGTACTGGACCCTGCGGTACCCCAGTAGTAACCCCCCCTTTCTTCACTGTGGACTCAGTTTACTATTACCTTCTGTGTTCTGTTGTCCAGCCAATGTTTTACCCAGGCTACCACCCTGGGACCCACTCCCAGACGGGCTAATTTGTTCATTAATCTTTTGTGTGGGACTGTGTCAAATGCTTTATTAAAGTCTAGATAGGCCATGTCCATAGCCCCTTCCCGGTCTACTACTTTGGTCACCCAGTCATATAAATCAATTAGATTCATCTGACATGACCTTCCTGCTGTGAATCTGTGCTGCCCTGGGTCCTGTGCCCCACTGGCCTCTAGGTACTCGACAGTTCTGTCCTTCAGAAGTGATTCCATCATTCTCCCTACCGCTGAGGTCAAACTGACAGGTCTGTAGTTTCCTGCCTTGCTCCCACTTTTGTGAAGGGGAATCACATCTGCCCTCCTCCAGTCTTCTGGTACCACACCATCCTTCCATGATTTGTTAAAAAGGATAGTCAGTGGTGTTACTAGTTCTCCCCTTAGTTTTTTTTAGAATTCGGGGGGGAATCCCCTCAGGCCCCATTGCTTTATCCACCTTCAGTTTTAGGAGTTCTTTCAGAACCCTTTCTTCTGTGAAAGGACCAATATCAACCCCTCTATCCAGAGTGCTTCTATTGACTGGATTAGGTACCTCCCCTCCTCCTCCTTTGTGAATACTGAGCAGAAGTATTCATTCAGTATCCCTTCTTTTTCACTGTCCTTCTCTGCCCAACCACCCTCCTCTTTATTCAGCTTCAGTATCTCTGCCTTAGTCTTTCTTTGCTCCCTAATGTACCTACAAAAGGTTTTATCCCTCTTTTTAACCGAATTGGCTGTTTTTTCCTCGTTTAGGATTTGCTATTCTGACTGCCTTCTCCGCTTCCTTCTGCTTTAACTGGTACAGTTCTCTCATTCTTCTTCTGTGTTTCCTTATACTTCCAGAATGCTATCTTTTTCTCCCTAACTTTCTGTGCCACCTCTTTTGAGAACCATAGTGTTTTTTTCTTTTGTTTTGATTTGTTTATTTGCTTCACACAAAGGCTTGTTGCCTCTGTGATGGCAGTTCTGATGTTTCCTCATTGTTGCTGCACCCCACTTTCTTGCCTGTTTGTTAGTGCTTTTCTGAGTCACTCTCACATTTTGACAAAATCAGCCCTCCTGAAGTCCAGTACCTTCAGTTTTGTATAGCTTTACTCTACGGCTAAGTTTATCGTGAACCACACTGGTGGTCACTTGTTTCCAGATGGCTACCCACTTCTAGATCTGAGATCCTCTCTCCATCCCCATTTGAGAGTACCAGGTCTAAGATTGCTCCCTCCTGAGTGGGTTCTAAAACTAGCTGTCTGAGGCATGTCCCCTGTAGGGCATCGAGAATGGCCCTGCTCTTGGACATGGCTGCAGCAAAGGTGCTCCAGTTAACATCTGGCATATTCCAGTCCCCCATCAGCAATATCTCCCCTTTCTCTGCCATCCTAAGGATGCCTTCTATCATTTTCTTGTCCATTTCCTCCCCCCAAAATGGGGGCCTGTATACAACTCCTGTGCAGATTGTGGCACCATTTCCCATCTCCAGGGTGACCCACAGTGCCTCTTCTCCTCCCTGTTTACTCTTTTGTTCCATTGCTTTGATCCCTTCCCTTACATAGGGTGCTGCTCCTCCTCTTCTTCCCTTCCTGTCCTTCCTGTAGATTGTCTACCCTGGTATGTTGACATCCCAGTCATGGTTCTCTGTGTACCATGTTTCTGTGACTGCCACGATAGCCAGGCATCCCCCTTCCATCGAGGCCACCCGTTCCAGGAGCTTGTTACCTAGACTACAGGCATTGGTACTCATTACCCTCTATTTTTTGATGGCCTTGTTCCTTTTTGCCCCATCCCTGTCCTTACTTCCTTTGTCTTTTTCTCCATTTACCCCTGCCCTTTTCCTTATCGACTGCTTTGTCTTGGTGTTTACCTCACTAAGTACCCTGATTTTTTTAGAGGGGGCTAGGACTTCCCTTCTCCTTTTCAGTGCCTTCCCCCTTGGCTAGTTTAAATGCTTGCCAATGAAGCATTTAAACCTATCACCTAGGATCCTGGTTCCCCTCCTGGACAGATGCAGACCATCGCGCCAGTATAGGCCTGTATCCCTCCAGGTGGAGTCCTAGTCCCCAATGAAACTGAAACCCTGAGCTCTGCACCAGTTTTTCAACCATTGATTGAATCCCATGGTGTGGAGTAACCTAGCTTCACCCATACCATAGACAGGCAGCACCTCCGAGAAGGTTACCGTGCATGCTACTTGTCTAAGGCCTCTCCCCAACTCCACAAACTCCTCCTGCACTGCTCCACTCCCTTTCCCAACCAGGTCATTTATCTGTAGGTGGACAATGACATCCAGCTCTCTCCCCTGTGCAGCTGCTCCCGTGATCCTGAGGATTCGCTCCCTGTCCCTCCAAGCCATGGCGCCAGGCAGGCACCTTAACTCCCTCTCCCAGTCCTACCCTCCTAATAATGGAGTCAGCCACCAGGAGTTGTTTCCTTCCCATGCCACCCTCCTGTGGGTCTCCTTTGTGGAGGTTCCCAGCATCCCCCTTGATCTCCACTGTGGGTGCCTCCTTAGAGGAACTACACTCTGCCAGAATGGCATATGAATTGTGGAGAGGTACAACTGGAGGGATGCGCCTCTGTTCCACCACCCTCACCCTCCCTGAGCCCACTGTGGTCCAACCGCTCCTCTTTCTTGGCAACCTCTGAGGCAGCGGCAGTGGCCCTGGTAGTCCCTGGGTGGGAAAGGAGGTCCCCCGAATCCTGGCCAACTCAGCCTGGATGAACAACCTCCTTCCTCAACCCAGAGAGGTGCCTGCAGAGGAGACAGCACAGCATCCTCCAGAACATCTCCCGGAAGACTGCTGCTCCACAGCCACTGCACTGCACCACTCCCATCATGTCTTTATTTGTGGTCCCTTAACTGTTGTTTTGTATACTTACAAAACAACAGTATGGTTGGATACGTCTATGCCTAGATTTTAGAAAGCTTAACAACCTGTCACTATTCAATGGCTACCCAATGCCCCAAATAGATAACATCATTGACAGGCTAGGCAATGCACAGTATATCTCCACCCTGGACCTTACTAAGGGATATTGGCAAATCCCGTAGTCACCTGATTCACAAGATAAAACTGCATTTAGCACCCCAGTCAGTTTATACCAGTTTTCACAATGCCATTTGGACTTTATGGGGCCCCAGCCACTTTTCAGCATTGTATGGACCACATACTGACTACTGTGCGGCTTATTTGGAAAATGTGGTCATATTCAGTCCTGACTGGGAATTCCATGTTAGACACTTGTCCCAGCTATTGCAAACAATAAAGGAGTCAGGAGGGACCATTAACCCTGCTAAGTGTGCCCTAGCAAAGACTGAAACAAGATACCTAGGGTTCATTTTAGGAAATGGACAAGTGAAGCCCGAGGTAGAGAAGGTTACAGCAGTAGCAAACAGCCCAGTACCTACCACAAAAAAGCATGTGAGATCTTTCATAGACTTGGTAGGTTATTACCAGAGATGTATTCCTAATTTCTTGGTCATTGCTAGTCCTTTGACTGATCTCAATAAAAAGAGGTGCCTGAATAAGGTTCAGTGGACCCCTATTTGTGATGAGGCATTTAGGAATATCAAGGCCATTCTGTGTACAGCTTCTGTATTGAAAAGGCCTGACTTCAACCAAGTGTTTTATGTCCAAACCGATGTATTAGAGAATGGTTTGGGGGCAGTCTTATCTCAGAAAATAGATGGGGAAGAACATCCGATCATGTATATCAGCAGGAAGCTACATGAGAGGGAGAGAAGATATGCTACCATAGCGAAAGAATGCTCAGCTCTGAACTGGGCTATTGAGTCTCTGGAATATTACTTGTGGGTAGCAGAATTTAAGGTTGTAACTGATCACAACCCCTTCTGCTGGTTGCACCAAATGAGAGAAAAAAAATCCCTGTATAATGCGGTGGTACTCGACTCTTCAGCCTTTTCAATTTACTGTGTCCCACAAGGCAGGGAACAAAACATGTAAATGCTGATTTGATGTCTAGATATGGTGCAGGAATTGATATCAGTGAAATATGACATACTTTCCCTAAAATGAGGTAGTTCAGGGAAGGTACCGTTAGTCTCTGTTGAGAAATGTGTTAATACCTCAGGGCAAAGAATGATGATATCCGCTATGTTTATGATAAAATGTTTATCGTTAATAGGGACCCTGAGACAGAGCTTCTGAAGATGGTTGAGTGGAAGTACCATCCCTTCCTGGGACAGGAAGGTGGTAAGCAGTCAGAAATAATTACTTCCCCCTTAAGGTGGGGGATGTGTGACGTGGAGAGCCTGCCATTCTTAAGGATCAACTTTTTCTTAAATCTGTTGCAACAGTTCTTCTGTTTCTTAGCCTTATCTATCTGTTACAATTTCTAGTCCATAACATTGGCCACCTATGAGCACCCCCTTGTCTTTCTTGACTATGCTGTAGTGTCCTCTTTAATTTTCCTTTTCCCTCTCAGATCCTCGTACAGGGAGGTTATTGTTGTGACCTCCGAGCTGATGTAAAACAACAGGCTGTGTTCCTCATTGTTGGATTTAGTATGCAATGGCACTATGTCTTAAAATACATTGATGTATATACCTTATGTGTATGAAACCTGGAAATGTTGAAAATACCATGGCACTAGTGTTTTTGATAAAGGTAAAAAGTACTAGGTGACTGTATATTATAGAAATTAAGTTAGTTGTGCCATTTAAAATGCATGTAAATTGCTGTAAACTGAGCCAGTCTAAAATGACATGGTAATTTGCATATATCCCATGATGCTTTGCGTCATGGAAGTATGTGTGATGTTGTGTTTCTTTGAAACTTGGCTTATTGTCAGTGCCCTTTGGGGTAACCCTTGTTTCAGTGTTTCTGCACTGAGGTTCTTTGTCTTAATTTTTTTTTTTTATTTGAGCCCCCACCACCCAAGCAAACTAGGCCTGCATAGGGGAGGCTAAATCTCAACAGACAGCTCAGAGATCAGTAAGTCAGTAGGTTCTGGCTAAGTGCAGAAGCAGAACATGCTTAGTCTGTTGCTGCAAACTGATGCACTGAAGAAGGAATAAGCTATTGCTGAAGATTATCTCCTGCATTTTGAATAAACGTACAGAGATTGTGTGTTGAACCTGAAGTTGGGTGTCTGGTCCATCTGTTATCCCACAACCCCTCCACACCCATATGTAGTCATGGCTTCTGTGCAGGGATGATCCCCATCTTGTTCTGTTAGGCCAGTGTTTCCAGTCACTTAAGTGGACCTCCTTTCATTCATAAGGGGATACTTTGGCCATGTATGCTCTCGACTGTCCTTATGACCTGGGTGCAGAGTGAAGGAGCGGGGGGAGGATTTTATTGATTCCCGGCTCACACTGGATTTCTTTTTTGCTGCACCATTGGGTGGAAGGAGTTCTGTGGTTTGGAAATTGAAATTTATTAAGTTTTTCCAATATTGTAACAACAACTACACAACATACAAGCACACAAGGGGATTACATAAGAACAATTGGTACATTACCTAGTGCCAAGGTGAATAAATAATAGCAAAAACTCTGTGCCTTTTTCTAAAATAACTCCTTCACCTAAGTGGCAAATATCCCCATCAAGTACACATCCATGCTCAAAAAAAAGGAAAATCAAAAGTACAAATGGTCCTTAACAAAGCTTTCTCGAGGGGGGGATAGTTCATAGGGGAGAATGAACTGAGCTGAATTACTAGAGAGGTAGCCGGAGGGAAGGCAGGAGGGTCACCACTAGAGAAAGCAGAGCTCCACAGGCCCCTCACATAATACTATGTGACCATTACATGTCAGTAGAGGGGGAAGTAAAGCAACAGTAGGCAATGAAGGGGTGGTCCAACTCTTTATAAGGTTTGCCAGACAGCCCCACAAAAAGGTATAGATTTGCTATCCTGCATGGCAAGAATCTCTATGATTGTTTTGTCTTCTCTGGTGGCCTGGTAGTGGAAGAAGGGAAGCCATCTGCTAATAAATCTATCTTTTTGGAGTCTAAGCTTAGCAGTGAGCTTTTTCATCTCCTGAATGTGTAAACAAATCGTATACCAGGCCTCTATAGTGGGAGGAACTGGGGATAACCATTTTTGAGTGACAGCCTTGGTTGTATCCACTACCAAAATGTTGTAGACATATTTCTGGGCTTTAGTCATCAGGTTGGGGGGGGTAGCCCCAAAATCCAGTTTTGAAATTGAGTGTGGGGGGTTTGATTTTCAGCACCTTTGCTGCCTCGACTGAGACCCGGTCCCAGAAATCCCTCAGAATGGGACAGTCCCAAAAGATGTGTGTGTGAGTACCTACTTCTCCACAGTTCCTCCAGCACAAATCTGAGGGATGTACCCCATAGCACTTGGAGATCACAGAAGTGCAGGAAAACCTCACTGCTTTTTTCCAGCAGAATTCCTGCCAGGATGAGGAAGCTGCTGTGCTATGAACCCTCCCCACACTAAGGCCCCATCCCAGTCTGCAAGCCCGAGTCCCATCTCATTCTGCCATTTAAGTGTAATGGGTTCCAAGTGATCTGACTCTAAATCTTGCAGTGCTTTGCAGACCAGGGAAATTTTCTTCTGTGTCTATACCTGCTGTGCCAAGGAGGCTAGGAGCAACCTCACTGGGTTGTCCCCCAACCCCAACTGGGCCTTCCTGGATTCGTCCGTTAGGTAGTACCTAATTTGGAGATATCTAAAAAAATCTTGGGACTGAAGACCAAAGTTTCCACACAACTGAGCAAAGGGTTTAAATACATCTCCATAAAAAAATGTCCCAGTACACTGGGGACCCCCTCTGGCCCACCTTTGGAAGCCCATATCCAATTCATGGCACAAAATCCAAGCATGCCCTCAGAGGGGGGAGCGTACTGATACCTAAGGGCAACTTATACCTCAGACAGACATCCACCCATACCTACTTCATGACCATACCCAGGGATTACTTACACCTAGTCTACTAATTGTGTTGCCACCCATAAAGATAATATCACCTACTCTGGCCGGGCTGGAGGTGTCTTTCTCTATGGTTACCCAGGTAGAAGGTTCTCTGTCAATAAGGTGTGGGATGAAGTGTCGTAATTGGGATGCCCAGTAGTAAATTAAAAGATCCAGGAGTCCTAGCCCTCACTTATGTTTTGGGGATTTAAGAACCTTCCAATGGATTCTGGGCTTTTTGTCCACCCAGACACATCTGGAGAGAATGAGTTTTAAGGTTTTCCAGAAGGAAGGTGATGGTTGCAGGAGAACGGAAGCAAAAATAAACAGAAACCTGGGAAGGATGTTCATGCGGATTGTTTGTTTCCACATGTCCATTTAGAGTTAAGGGGAGTTCTTTCCATCTATTGCAATCCACTTGTACTTCCATTAGGAATTTATAATAATTTGCATGGTATAGTTTAGAGATGTCTTTGGGAATCTATACCCCTAGATACCTAAACCCGGAGGATACCCATTTCAAATTCCCTATACTAGCAGGGAGAGGGCCCACCTATGGTCCTATTGGAAGCACCTCTGTCTTGGCTTCATTTATTTTAAAGCCAGACACTAGGCTGAATTTTTGTATGAGTCGTATTATACTTGGTAAAGTCTGAACTGGCTCTGATACATACAGCAGGGTATCATCAGCATTTAACGACACCCTAATCTTTTTACCATTCACCCTGACGCCCTGAAAATCTGGAGATTGCCGTAGGAAGGCTGCCAGGGGTTCTAGTCTGAGAGCGAACAGTAGAGGGAAAAGCAGGCAGCCCTGTCGAGTACCCCCTCAGTGGGAAAGGTGGAAGACAGGGTGCTATTAACCTTCACTCTAACCTGTGGGGATCTATACATATTATGGATCCAGAGCCAGAATTTGTTCCCAAAGCCGAACTTTTGCAAGACCGCATCCAGGAATTGTCAGTCTAAGCAATCAAATGCTTTTTCTGCATCAATTAATACCATTGCTTGGAGAGTTTCCTAGGAAAAATATTTCACTGCAGCTAAAGTGTTTAGTACAAGGCGAATATTATCTTGTTTTTGCCTGTCTGGGATGAACCCCATTTAGTCCCGATGGATGAGATCAGGGATTATTTTTTGTAATCTTAAACCAATAACTTTTGCAAAAAGTTTTGCATCTTGATTTAATAAGGATAAGGGGCAGTAGCTGGCACAAATTGGGCTCCCACCATGGGAGTGGATACGGTGGACAGCTTCAAAAGAGCCTGGAATAGGTACTTGGGCCTAATGGGCAAGGGACAGGCCAATGGGGGGGAGGGTCTTCCGGGGTGGGAGGATTACAGGTAGACTGGATGGGCCATGGGGTCCTTTTCTGCTGACAGCTTCTATGATTCTGTGAAATTGTAGGGTCTTTACCTGGTTTGGGTGGGACTGTTATCAGGGCTGCATTCCAGGCATCTGGCAACTCACCATCCTCATACATCGCATTGCATACCTTAGTCAGCAGTGGGGACAATGCTTGCAAAAAATGTTTATAAAATTCTGCCACAAAGCCATCCAGGCCAGTCTTAAGGGACCTAATTATCAAAATTATTTTCCCTTCAGTGAATGGAGACCCCAGGCCTGCCCTTTGATTCTCTATCAGAGTTGGCAGATAGATATCCTTAAGGAAGGCTACTATCTGCTCCAAATGATTAGGGCCTCTCTCTCTCTGCTATACAGTTGGGAGTAGTATTTAAGGAATTCCTCCGCTATCTGTGAAGGGGAGGTTGAAGGACCATGTCTGTGCTGGGCCGAGACTATTTTAGTGATACATCTATTGGCCTCCCGCTTTCTTCGGTGAAGGGCCAACAGCCTACTGGCCCTATTTCCCTACTCATGGTAATATACAGTCACCTAGTAGCAAAGGGCACTGACCGTACTCTCCTTCAAGTCTGTGCACATTATGTTTGGAGCGAGTTTTCAAAACCTCTGGGGTGGACATGGGATCTTCCCTGTATTTATGGCTGCTGTGGCATAATCCTCAGTTGTGAGTAGGAGGGGCTCTGCTTGCATGAGGGGACTGGGGAAAAAGGGGGTTTAGAGCATCTTGGGTGATTTATTTTCTCCACCACCCAGTACCTTAAGACATTTTCTGACTCTTAAGCAGCAGTCCTCCTTGCCTACTTCTCATTAGTGGCGGTATCTGCAGCTTCTTTACATTCTCCACCCTTGTGGGCAGCCAGCTTCAATTACCAGCTAGAGGGAGATGGAAGGATATGATAGGACTCTCTGGGGGTGGCAAGTTTCAGGGGACTCACCGAAGATTGGTTGTATGTACTGGATAGGAGGCTGTTAGAGGAATATACTCCCTTTACTGTCCATTTGAAAACCAAATGGGAGAAGCTTTTGGGTCGCACACTCACTGATGTAGAGCGGGAGCATTCCTGGGTGAATATGTGTAGGGTACCTGTAGGGACATGGGAGGCAGATTAATACAACTTAAGATGTTGTACCTTTGGGGGGAAAACATTTTCAGGCAGCTATGTCAATTATGACAAAATTTAAGCAGCTCTCTGAGTTGACAGTCAAGTTGGCAAAATCAAAGACTGTGCCCCTCAATGCTGATTTTTTTAACAGTACAAAGCTAATCTCCCTGAGGTAGTGCTGAAAAGGGTTAACACGTCACTTACTTATCTGGACATTAAACTGACTCCTAATATAACCCAAGAATGTAAGATTTTAAAACCAATAATAAACAATTTATAGTCAGATTTGAAGAATTGGGAAAACATGTAATATATCCCTTTTGGGGAAAATATACATTCAGATTCATCTCCACCCCACAGTTACTATACTGTATGTAGTTACATTATTTCTAAAGCCAATAAAAAGAAACATAAAAAGTAGAAATGCAGAAGTACTGTTGCCCTTGTATCTATCATATGTGAGACCTATAATGGATTATGGTAGCCAGTTATGGAATCCTTACACCACTATGGAGGTAAATAAATTGGAAAGGACCCAAAGACAGTAACCAAATCAATAACCTCCTTAAAGGAACTTTATTATGATGATAGACTCACTAACCTGAGTCTGCACAGTTTAGAGCTAAGGAGGCACAGGGATGCTTTATTGTTATATTATGACTTCTTAAATGACCAGTGCCTGATGACAGATTTGAATGTTGAATATAAAGTTGATAATTATGAAGCTAGGGGTCATCCCTTACAAACCAAGGCTGATAGATTTCACACAAATAAATGAAAATATTTCTATACTGTAAGAGTGGCTAACCTCTGGAACAGATTACCATTGGACTTAATATCCGGTCCAAGCAAAGAAAGTTTAAAAGAAAACATTTAGATAAACAAATCTCTACAAGCGGAAATCTTGATTATTATATACTGCCCTAAAGGGAGCTAATTTATGGGTTTCAGCCTACTTTGCTCCTTCTGCAACTTAGTGAGCTATTGGAAAACCTACCCTTGAAAATAAATTGTGTGGTTAAACAGAATTCATAGAATACTGAGACTTTTCTTTAGGAACAGAAAACCTCAGTACTTGAGTAAAATGAGGGCTAACTAAAGAATGGGTGGATTTGGTCTGCCCAACTTGCCTTTTATTTTCAAGTATGTTAGTGAATGGTTCCAAGACCCAACATATAAACCTCTGCTGGTGGTGTATGAGTGGACGTTCTATACTCACGCTCCTTATTAGACTTACTTTTTATCCCACATAATCTTAATATAAGATCTCACCCCTGTTTGCCAGCTGCAACAGATACCTGTGAACAGATTAATAAACTCATGGGTTATAAAACTTTCTCTACATTATAACTTCTGCTTTGGTCAGACCCATAGGTTCAGTACAGTAAGTCTCTTCTCATAAATAGACTTTGAGAATGAAAGGAAATCAAACTTTTGAGAGACTAATTGTTCCGAGTACAGGGGATTTGAACTCCTTTAATTCCAGCAAAGAAAAAGTTTTCTTTGCTGTTATCTCAGTTTCATAATTATTTACAGCTAAAATGGGTTGTTTTATTATATTTATTGTTTTAATTCTGAGCAGCTTGAAGTGCCTGCCTGCCCCGCCTGTCTTGTGTTATTCGGCCTCCGCTCTCCATGCCTTCTTTTAGCCCCCCCCCCCGCTCATATCTACCATCAGTGTCTGGCACTAGGGATTGCTCAAGGGGAGGGGAACTGAGGGGGTTGGGGGTTGTGGACAGCGGATTGAGCGGTGCTTTCCCATAGGGGTGGTTAGGCCTAGAAGACACCCTGAGGCGAAATGGCTTCTGGAGCGTGGTAGTTCTGGTTCCCATACCCAAGGGCACCTCCAGTTTTGGAGGGCAAGTGGTTGGGACAACTCACCAACCTCGTCCAACTTGGGCGTTGTTGTGCAATGCCAGATCTGTCTGCAATAAGACTGGTCTTATTGCAGATTTTGTTGCAAGGGCAGATCTGGCTTGCATTACCGAGACCTGATCGGATGGGAATGCAGCCCCCTTTTTAGAGGCCGCTGTTCCCACCGGGTACTCGGTTATACACTGCCCGAGATTGGATCGTGAGGGTGGCGGTCTGTTTCAAGACCGAGTTGGGCCTAACTGGTGTACCAGTTGAGGAGGCCAGGTAATTTGAGTGTACTGTGGTAGCTGGTGTGGGGTGCAGGATTGCTCTCATTTATCATCCACCAGGTGATGAGAAGCTTATCCTGCAGGAAATAGCAGATTTTGCCGCCGACATGGCCTTGAAGTTGCCCAGATTGATGGTTCTGGGCGACTTCAGTGCTTGGGTCGACAACAAATCTTCACTTTTTGGTCAACATTTCCTCCAGGTGATGACATCTCTGGGCTTTACACAGGTTGTTTCTGCAGCTACACACAAATGAGGTCACTCTCTTGACCTGGTCTTCCTCCTGGGGATCAAGGCTTCTGACTGGTGGTAGAACCAGTCGGTTGGTCCGATCATTACTCAGTTGGGTTCAATTTTGAGGACCCCTGGGTAGGTCGGCCCCTGTGAAACTGGTCAGGTACCGCCCATTGCGGGACATTGTCCCTGAAGACCTGATGGTGGTTATTGACCTCTCGTTGTTTGATGAGTTTTGCACTGATCCTGAGCAGCTAGTAGTGGCCTATAATAGGGCCATATCAGCGGCACTTGATCAGAGTGCACCAGTCCATGTTCGCCCCTCCCACGTTATCCCATTGCCCCATGGTTTGATGGGGCTTTGAGAGGGCTCCGGAGGTTGGGGTGTAGGTTGGAGCGTCGTTGGAGGAAGACTGCCTCTGATGCCGACCATCTTATTTTGCTAGAGCATTATAAACTCTACCAAACAGCAATTTCCCATAAGAAGGCAGAATTCCTGTCCAGGGAAATTTCTGTCACGTGGAATCGACCGGCTCAGCTCTTCAGAACTGTTGACAGAATGTGCAACCCAGCCTGTCAGCAGATCCGTCGAGCTTTTACACAAACTGATTGCAAGGAGATCGCTCGATTCTTTGCGAATAAGGTTGAAGATATCAGGAGGCAGTGCTTCCAACCTCACTCCAGGGTTGTTGCAGTTGATCAGTGTCCTGTCGCAGAGCCCGGAATTTCCTGGAGTACCTTTGACCTGCCGGATTTCATAGACACTATGAGGATTGTCCATGAGATGCGTCCAACATGCTGTAGTTTGGATCCCGGCCCTACTTCCCTGATTATGGGTTGTAGTGAGATCATTGGCCTGGCCCTAGCTCGGATTATCCGGTGTTCTTTAGATATGGGAGTTTTCCCTAGCTCTCTGAAGGAAGGGGTGGTGACTCCCCTTCTGAAGAAAGCTTTTTTAGACCAGGATGACCTAGCAAGCTACAGACCAATCTCTAACCTCCCTTTTGTGGGGAAGGTTATTGAGAAAGTTGTGGCGGTCCAACTGGATAACCATTTGACCATCCATAGTTTATACGAACCTCTCCAGTCTGGTTTTCATAAGAGGCATAGTACTGAGACTGCTCTGGTTTGGGTGCTCAATGATCTCCTGATGGCAAGAGATCGGAGACACCGTTCTATTTTGGTTCTCCTTGATCTGTCATCAGCTTTTGATACTGTGGATCATGGAGTTTTGCTCGAACGCCTGAGGTCCATTTGAGGACTATCGAATACAGTCCTCAGATGGTTTTCATCTTTCCTCAAAGGGAGAACGCAGAGAGTGGTCTTGGGTTTGTATTCATCCGGGGCCTTCTCTCTGCCTTGTGGGGTACCTCAGGGCTCGGTGCTTTCCCCCATGTTATTTGCAGTATATATATGCTACCCCTCGGAGACATTGTAAGATGGTATGAGCGGAGGTTTCACTGCTATGGTGATGATACCCAGCTCTACCTGTCTTTTGCACCCAACCAGGTTAGTACTGTCTCGGTACTGAACAACTGCCTCGCTGATATCCAAGACAGGATGAACACCAGCAGTCTAAAGTTGAACCCGGGAAAGACTGAGGTTATGGTGGTGGACCCTGATCACAGGGTTGAGGGTTTGAGGACTGGGCTCTCCTCTGGATTAATCCTGGGGGTGGACCAGATCCTCACCTCTGAACAGGTGCGTAACCTGGGAGTGGAGCTTGACACTGGTCTGACCCTCCGTTATCAAGTGTCTGCTGTTGTCAAGACTGCATTTTTTCATCTTAGGAACATTGCCAGGATTAGGCACCTGGTTCCACACCTTTGTGACATCTCACATTGATTACTGTAACTCCCTTTACCTAGAACTTCCTGGGGTTGATATCCGCCGCTTGCAGCTAGTGCAGAATGCAGCAGCACGTTTGTTGACTGGGGCATCCAGAAGTTCTCATATTACCCCTGTGCTGTGCACTCTGCACTGGCTGCCAATACAGTGGCAGATCACCTTCAAAGTGGGTCTTTTGACCTGCAAAGCCCTACACGGTCTAGGTCCCGACTATTTGAAAGTGCTCCTGGTGCCCTACACCCCTCTGAGACAGCTCCGCTCAGCTGACAAGGGGTTGCTGGAGATTCCAAGGGTAAATTTGAAGTCTTCTGGAGCTCGTGCTTTTGGATTTGCTGCTCCTACCCTCTGGAATTCTCTGCCCCATCATCTCCGGGACAGCACGACAGTGGGGAGTTTCAAACAGGCACTAAAGACTTTTTTATGGGAGAAGGCATTTTATGCTTTGTTGTAATTGTATATTTTAGTTTTGTAATATTCGTTTAGAGTTGTTTTATTGTATGTATTGAATATGTCTGTGTCTTTCTTGATGTACAGCACCTTGAAAACTTTGAAAGGCGCTTAATCAAATAAATTTTATTATTATTTCATCCAGTGTTTAGCCAGGTACCTTCTCATCCTAGCTAGTGGCAGGAGGGGCGCAGAAAGGTTATGTAAGGTCATTATAGATACAAATCCTGATAATAAAACAAGCATAAGAGAAGTGAGAGAAGGCTCCAGGAGAGATTCAGTGATAAAACTGGAGTTCCCTATGTAGGAATGAGCAGAAAGCAAATGAAAATATATAGGTGGGATACATTTAACGCTGTGTACAACTGGCACTTAGAGCTGTGCAGAATTTTCTAAGTTTGTATCCAAATGATACCAAATTTGGCAGGTTTACATGTACTAATGGCTTTAATATGTGTACTGAATTTCAAAGTCCTAGACTTAGAGATCTGGATTGCAGAGGCCAAATATTTCATCAATATTTAACTTTCTGTTATTTCAGTTTAATTGTAAAATGTCTAATCTAAATTTCTCCACAGTTTCAGGATTTAGAGAAACGTGCAACATGAGCATTTGTACCAAGTTTTAACTCTCCAGCTTTCAAGGAGATTGTGGTATAGGTACCAAACATTTTGCCAAGATTTAGAATTTCATTATTTTAGTTTAACTTTGAAAGCATAAATCAAAATGCTATAA
The DNA here is from genome assembly GCA_016271365.2 of Neoceratodus forsteri. Lineage (NCBI taxonomy): Eukaryota > Metazoa > Chordata > Ceratodontiformes > Ceratodontidae > Neoceratodus > Neoceratodus forsteri. The sequence goes on along the minus strand of CM028135.1, from coordinate 1,100,002,461 downwards.
AACGTTGCAGGTATATGGGTTATTACTGCATTCATATATGTACCTAGTTTCAGATTTCTAACTCTAAAGATGTCTGAGGTATATGCAGATAAAAGTTTTCATGAAATGTCCCACAAACAATAAAATGACAGCTTTTGAGCACCTATAATTTTGAGATGATGTGTCCTAATGTCATGACATTTGGCACACCATTAGAACACAAACGAACAAGTAACCATACCATATTTCAGAGATCTAGCTCAATAGACGTCTACGTTATGACTAAATTGATGAATTTTGCCAGATTTTAAATTCAAGTTATTTTGGTCTAGTTTTCAAAGTATGTATCCAAATTATACTAATTTTGGCAGATATACATGTACTAATGACTTTCATGACTGTACCAAATTACAGAGCCCTAGACAGAAAAGGATATGAGTTATAGGTGGGCAAACATATAGTCAAAAAAATAATTTTCAGTTATTTCCATCTAATTTTAAAAATTTGTATCCAAATTTCTCCATATATAGATAGCACAAGTGAAATTAGTTAAAACCAAATCCAGACTGTGAATTACACAGTTATGCAATTATTTATATATTTATACTTAATTTTTAATGTTTCCATGCATGTATTTGTTGATTGTATTCTATGTACTAGATTTTGATATAATAAAAATGTTTATTGTTAAAAAATATCAAAATTTCTTCACAGTTTTTGGGATTTAGAAAAATGTGAAACATGGCTGTGTGCATCAAGTTGTAAGTCTCAAGCTTTCAATGGAGCTGTGCTATAGGGCTGTGTAGCCAAACATTTTTCTAAAATTTAGATGATAGTTATTTTAGTATAATTTTGAAAGTGTTCATTGAAATGTAAAATGTTGCAGGTATATGGGTTATTACTGCATTTATATACATACTTAGTTTCAGATTCCTAGCTCTAAAGATGCCTGAATTATATGCAGATAAAAATATTCATGAAATTTCCCATAAAAATAAAATGACGGAATTTGAACACATGTCATTTTGAGAAGATACTTCCTAATGTAATGGTATTTGGCACACTATTAGAGCATCTCTCGACAAGTAATCCTGCCAAATGTCAGGTTTCTGGCACAAGAGACAGCTGAGTTTCCAGGAAGGTAACATAACTCGTATGTTATGGTCCTGTCCCAAATTAACTCTTTTTTTTGGGGGGGGGATGTTTTATCCACCTGCTCCAAGGTGACCTCTTGTTCCAGCCCAAATACACCCAAACTAGTATTGCTAGGCATTTTTCCCCACTACTTGTGAACTTAACAATTCCCGTTAGGACTGGATCCACATGATAATTGAATCAAAGAGACTGGTCCTAATGAACTGGAGATCCACCAGACTTCTCACTCTGGATTCATGGATTGAATTTTTAAATACTTTGGCTGTAAATGATCGCCTCTCGCACTTTGCCTTGGGCAAAATGGAACAGTACAAGATGAAATGGAACAAATATGTATCGTCACATCTCTGTCAGATTGATACTTTGAATATTTAGATACCAAATCATTTGGAACATCCTAAGTAATAGGCTTTTGAACTTAGTTTTTTTAATTTAGATACAGTATATCCTTGCTTTATGTCTAAGATAGGTTTGTGGATGCTAAGTGTTTTTAGCAATAATAATTTTGTTTTTGTTTTTTGCAATATGAAATTTTTAGCTGAGTTATGGACAAATTAATAAAATTCAGAAATGTCATGGAATTTCACAGAATTCCTTGAATTCAGATTTTTCTCATTCTGCACACTCTACTGGTACTACACTATGGAAAAATTTGGGGGTGGATTGACAGAATGTTGAAGATGTGACCATGAGCAGGTGTCTTTACTCCATCTGGCCTCTAAATGCCACACCTTCAGGGAAGCCTCATGGAGAGTTGAGACACTAGGGATTACATCCTACCACAGTGATTTTTTTTACTTTATCTTGCTGAAAATAAAACAATCCAGCTAAATAAGTAATTTATGACTGAGGCTTCCTTGAATGTGTGGCATTCAGAGACTTTTGTTCACTGATTTGGGTTTGCAAACCCTTCCACACGTCCTGCAGTCAGCGTGAGCGTGAAATCCGTTTGTTGTTGTATTTACTCCATATAGGGCTGCCTAGTTATTCTAGATGTCTGGAAATCAGTCCATAATGTTTGCTTAAATGGGATTGGGCAAACTATTGCTTTGAACCTAGTGTAAAAATACTTAAGGACACTGCACGTTTGTATTGTTTCTATAGAAATAAACAGCTATCAGTTCTTCCAGCATCCTCAGACCTCAAAAGAATTCTGCTTACTAAATGGAAATAGCTGAATGCACCATGCTTAGAGGAATGTCTGAGGTACAATATGTAGGTAAACTGGCCATCAACGGATGGATGAGTCACATTGTAAATGATATATAGTATTTAAATCTATATGAGATCCATTTCTCAGATGTTTTTGTCAGTAATAGCTCTGACAGTCATCCATACCTACAGTATAACCCCAGATTCCCCAGTTTACTTCAGTGCATAAATCTAATGCTTGACAAATTACAGTGGGTAATATTTTGATTAGATGGTATATATGAACATGAATATATATGAAACTAATGCATGGTGTACTGTTTTGTGTTTTCTGTATTACTTAAAATTCAATAAACTCTTTAATGAAGAAAAATGCGATGAGAACCTCGTAATATAAGTTGGTATGGATGCCGCAGAATAAAACTGTAGTATTAAAAGGTTTATACAGGACAAGCTTATTGAGATTTAACAAAGAATAGGACTGCATTTACATACTTTGAAAGCACACACTACTTCACAAACATCTTTTAATCTTTGCTTAAATCCATTTAAGGAACTGAAGCTGTACATGGCAGAGGCTAAAATGTTTGGACTCCAAACATACTAATAGGGCCTCCAGAGACTCTGAGCATGAGATTTGGGCAGGAGGACCACAAAGCGGAGCAGTTCTGTCTGCCCAAACCTCTCGAGGGGTGTCTCTTATACCATGAGAGAGACCCCCTCGGAGGCCCTATTAACGTATGAAAAAAATCACTCTAGTTTAACTCAAGTGATTTACACTAAGTTTATAGTATTTTTATTTTGTGGTGTTGTCCTCCTCCCGGCAGCAAAGTTGAGCACTCCCTCCAAATGCTTTCATGAGAGAGCATACAGTACACACAGGAAAAGATGTAGTGTGGCTCTGCTTGCTGATTGGCTTAAATCACATTAATGATTTACAAAGTTTTTTTTATGAATCTACCAACTGCTTTGCCTGCTGCTGAGTAACCTGGTGCAGTGTGGTTCAAGCAGTAAGGTAGGTCCCTGTTTCTTTTTTTTTTTTTACATTTCAGTTTACCTCAGACGCAGAGCGCTTCATTGAACTGTTTTTGAAAGACTCCTTATTTGTTGTATGTTTTCTTCCCTGAGTGTACATCAAGGCGATTTGGGGTTCGTGATTATCAACCAGAACCATCAAAGCCCATCATTTGTTTGTGGACAGGTAGATTATTAACACTTTGAATGCTCATGATAAATAAATTTGAAGTATCTTTAAAGACAATTCATGAAATGTGAACATTTTTTTTTTTTTTTTTTGGAAGTTCATCATGTCCTGGATAACAATTTGTCTGTGAAACAAGTTCACGCTACAGACATGCAGAGCTGATTTAAGGTTCAGTTGGACACAGCACAGCAGGCAGGTTGTTGCTTTCCATCATTTACGTGAAAGGTATTTGGGCTCAAGCAATGATTCCATTGGACTTGCTCAACATGTACTGTCTAGCTTTGTAACTCTTATGTACATAGACTCCTACGCCACCAACGCTAATAAAGAAACTGGTGATGACACTTGAGTACAGGGAGCTCCAACCAAATAGACAAAGGTTCCTCAGAATCATGATGTCCGTCTTTGCCACATCCACTATTCCAACAGTTACAGCTGAGCTGTTCCATGCACAGAAGCAAACAATAAATTTGAGAATGGATCCAAGAGTCAACATAAGTGCAAAAAAGCCCAGGAATATTAAACTGTGCCAGCTGCCTGTGGAGAGGGCCTTGGGAGTGTCAGGATGAAGAATGCAGAGGAGGGCCAGTATCGGACCACTGTTGATAACGCAGGTGTAGTGCAAATCGATGGCAGACATGTTCTTTTCCTCTCCAATGATCTGGACTGATGTGAGGTAGAGACTTTCAAAGGCCAGACTGAATAGTCCGTAAACTAGTACAATCACGTCATCATGGAAATTTTGGATACCTGTAAGAGGAAAAATATGTAAAATTCACAAAGGATAAATTAATGATCTGTGTTCTCCCAGTCCCTTCAAGAGGAATTAATAAAAACAAGATGAGCAGTCAGTGTGCAGGAATACACATATAGTTAAAACAGCAAAGAATGTACATTAATGTCTACTCTGCAGTTTAAAGCATTTAAAGGAGCAGTTCATGATATGTACTACACTGCGAATGCCTTCTGCTCCAAAAAAGCCTCAGCTGTAGGTGAGGTGTCGGTGATCATGATCCAGTTTTTTTTATGCAGCTGCCCCTAATAGTTATGTGCAGAATTTTTACGGTGTGTGTTTTCCTAAAGATTTCCAGAGCTGCCAAAGCCTTAGGAAAAACTTCAAAAACATAACAGGTGCAATTCAGTTGGTATTTTATGTATCTTCTGTGGATTTCTGTGCCTCCCAACCCCATTATTAATTACTGAGGACATTTGCACAGGTCATTTATCTCTTGGAGTTCATAGTCCCGATATTTAGAAAGGCACAAAGTTTTGCACTGCACTTTGCAATCGCTCAGGAGTCTGAGGATGATATATTCACTCAGTGCACCAACGCTGTCTGACAGAATATGGGGCCATGTCTGCGCAGCGCTAAGTCAGGTAGTGCTGCTCAAACATGGGCCCCGAAGTGTGTGTCAAAATTGTATAGTGCCAGAGCAATATCAACAATTTTCAAAGGGGGCATGCAAGGCACTAAGGGGCCATATACATGCCCATTATGAGCTCATTTGCATGGGGAGAGCAGCAGATTAGTGTGCCTCTCTCCTCCTCAGAAGTACCCAGTCCCAAAACTTTGAAGATATTCCTGACGCCTAGTGCCCCCCCCCACCTACCTTATTAATTTAAGTTTCACCAGGAAAGACATACTGATCAAAAATGCTGAATTCCAGATGTGTCCTGGGGGAGAGGGGAGAGGAATACACAGTAAGTATGGCAACAAATGACAAAAACAGTGCGCAATGGATAATAGAATACAAACAGGATGACAAAAGGATGCCATACATTTCAATAACCAGCTAACAACAACAAGAAAAATACAAGGAGACTATAAAACAATCAGAGAATTGCAGGAGTAACATATGGTAAGTGCTAGCCTACAAGTGAGTGCAGACACAAATATGGCGAGGGAAGAAATGTAAGCACATCTACAGGAAGGGGAGAAAAGGTCTTGAGGATCCGAGGGGAGGCAGCATGTTGGGTGGGAGGGTGTTCCACATTTTTTGGGAACTGGTGTGAGAAAGATGTCTGGCGAACAGAGGTTGCCCTCGGGATGGTTAAGGTATGGTGGTCATGGTGTCATAGAAACATAGAATTTGATGGCAGATAAGGACCACTTGGCCCACCCAGTCTGCCCATTTCCCTACCTAATGGATAAGCTGCAGATCCTAGTTAACCAGCAGCCTACTTCTTCCTACCCCCAACCCCTAGAATTGCCTTATGACTGTTCCATGCATGCTTGAATTCCACCACTGTTTTTGACTCCACAACCTCCTCCGGAAGGCCATTCCATGCATCCACAACCCTGTCTGTGAAAAAATACTTCCTTAAGTTACCTCTGAGCCGCCCCCCTTCTATCTTCAAATAGTGTCTAAGTGCATGAGAAGAAAGTGGTTTGAGGGAAATAGAGGAAAAGAGATGGGGAGAATGAAACCAGAATTTGCCAAGAAAGTCAGCACAGTAGATATGGTACCTGTCTGCTAGGGAAGGAAGGGAGACAGACTGGTAAAGGGTACAGTGATGACAGTCAAGAGCAAAATGGCAGAAAGGGTGGAAAAGAGAGTCCAACCTGGTTAGGGAAGATTTCGGAGTAGCACTGTAGACTACATCGCCATAGTAAAAAATGAGTAGAATCATTTTCTGGGTCAGAGCATGGCGAGCCGACAGAGGAATACAACCACAATTTCTATATAGGGCACACAGTTTGGGGTGCAGTGTTTTGTGAATGGTGTCAATGTGCCCAGAAAAGGTAAGGTTCTGGTCAAGTCAGACCCCAAGGTACCTGAACGAAGCATTATCCTCAAGTAATGACCCATCTGGGGTGTGGAAAGAAGGGAGGGAGTTAAGCCAACAGAGTCTCTGCTTCATGCCAAAGGTCATGGAGACTGTCTTCTTGGCATTCAAAAATAACTGATATGAGTGAAACCAGATCTGAACTTTGTCAAAGAAAGTCATGCTGAAGTTTTCACGCTACATTAGAGGGGGCCGGGCCAGATGTATACAGGACAGTATCGTCCGCATACATGTGGATGAAGGTGAGAGGGCAGGCAGTGGGAAGGTCATTTTGGAAAATGAAGAACAGTAATGGGCCAACACAGAACCCTGAGGAACTCCAGTGTTGATGAGAAGGGGAAGGGATTTTGTATCACTAATCTGAACCAATTTGTGTACTTCCCACTAGGTAAGAGTGGAAAAAGTTGGTAACTGCATTTAAAAGCCCCATAGCAGTGAGTTTGGCAAGCAAAAGGGTGTGGGAGACCATATCAAATGCCTTAATTAAGTTGATAACAGCAGAGGTGATGAGGCCTGGTCCATACCAATGAGTATGGAATCGGGGAGCCTCAGGAGGGAGTGGTGTCTCCGGAAACCAGACATGAAGAAAGAGGAGGAATCAAGGTTGAAGGATAGTTGGGATAATACCAGGCATTCCTGTAGTCTGGCAAGAATGGGGAGCAGAGAGATAGGTAGTGTCCAAGGGAGGACAGATCACCTCCTTTGGTGAGGGGGATAACAGTGGCATGCTTCCAGTGAGATGGGAAAGATGCAAGAGTGAAAGATTTAGCAAAGGAACAAGGGGGGTAGCAATAGCAGGATCAGAAAGGTAAAGGATTCTGGAGTGGAGACCAGGGGGGCACTTGTCCTTAGTGGGGTTAAGGGCCAGAAGAGCATTTAGAACATTGGATGGGGATAGGGGAGAGAGAGAAGGATGAGGAGGAATCCAAAAGAGAGGGATCAAGGGAGAGAAGATAGGGAAAGGGGAGCGAAGTGAGGAGACGCAGGAGGTAAAGAATATGTTACACTGTTGGCCACAGGAGGGGGATCAGCTAGAGAGATATCACCCACTTCAAGAACAGGTGGGGGAATAGGAAGCAGGGGAGAACAAGAAGTGAACCACCTTCCAAAATTTGGATGGGTGGTTGACGTTAGATTTGAATGTGGCAGAGAAGTAATCAGCTTTGGGAAGTCAAATTACCCTGGTGCAAGCATTTCTAAAAGTGGATACTTTTGGAGGTCTATTGAGGAGCCAGTTAAACTGTGCAACTTCCATGCCTGATCCCTGGTACGTAAACCTGCCAACAGCTAAGCTGAGACTGAACAGAGATGCGAGTCATGCACACAGGTGCATCTTAGGGGGCATAGTGATCCCAGATAGCAAGTAGCTTGGAATTGAAATATTCCAGGGTGGAGTCAATCGCAGAAGCCAGAGAGAGGGAGGGACCAATCAGTATTAGATAGGTCATTTAGAACAGGCAAGATCCAGTGGTTTATACAAGTGGATCAGTAAGATTTTCAGTAGAGCTTTAGGGTGACATATTTTGTGCACAGTGTATACCAGGTGATGGTACCTACATATTGCCAGCCCATAAGAAACAAAAAGAACCTCCCTGGTGGCTGTTGTCCCCCCCATCCAATTGCCAGCCCGATTAAAAGTAAGTATCTCCCTTGTGACTAGCAGCTGCCCCTCCCTTCAATCGCTAGCCCATAATTGCAAAAAACAGCCCTCCCTGGTGTCTACTGGTCCCCCTACCCTCTGATTGCCAGCCCGAATATAAGTCAGTACCTCCCTGGTGCATAGTGGTCCCCCCCCGATATGATCACCAGCCCAATTAAAAGTACATTCCTCCTTAGTGGCTAGTGGACCCTCCTCCCTTTGATCACCAGCCTGACTACAAGTCATTTCTTCCCTGGTGCCTAGTGGTCTCCTTCCACAGAATCACCAGTACATACACAAAACACCACCACCATCCTAATGGTTAGTTTTTCCCTCTACCTTCTGATTGCAGGCTCATAAGCGAATCAACATCACCACCCTGGTGACTGCTGTTCCCCCTCCCCCCCCGATCACCAGCCCTGAAGCAAAACTACACCACCTCCCTGGTGGCTAGCATTCCTCCCTCTGATCACTAATCGGGATTGAGAACACCACCACACCCTTGCTGGCTAGCGGACCCCCATCCACAGCCATCTGACCCCACCCAACCTTAAGGATGCCCAGTGAAGCGGTCCCACCCCCCACAATGTCTCATCCCCAAACCCGCTACATTTACACATGTGCCCTGCTGCAAAATTAAGCTATCAAGTGGTGGCATAGGGGTTAGGTGAGTGACACTTTCACAACAGGCTCAGCCCTCCTGTATGATCACCACCCCCCCCAGCTGTGCATAACCACAGCCCCATCACAGTCCCTGGCATCTAGGGCCCCCCAACTGTGGCACCAACCACCTATCCCTCTGTCACCCTTACCTGGCATTCAGTGCTGCAGGACCCAATGGCCACTGGCACAGCCCTCCACTCACCACCTCAGCCAGTTGCCGTCTGAACAGGCAAGGAGTGCACAAGCTGTTTATAGATGGTGACCAGCCGAGGTGGTGGGTGGAGGGCTGTACCAGTCACCATCGGGTCCCATGACACGAAATGCCTGGTAAGGGGGATAGGGGGTGGGTGGGTGGTCAGTGCCATGGTTTACAGAGGGGCTGCTAGCCACCAGGTACTATGGTGGGGCTGCAGTTACGCACATCAGGGGGTGGTGGGTTGTACAGGAGGGTTGTGCTGGTTGTGTCACAAGCCTAACCCCGAGGTCACCATTTGACAGTTCCATTTTACATGCACGAAGGTACCGAGCCTAGGGATGAGTTATTGGGAGGGGTGTTGGGACCACTCTGCTAGGCGTCCTTATGGTTGGATGCGGTTGGAGTTCAGACAGCTGTGGAGGGGGAGGGAGGACCACTAGCCATGGGGAGGGGTTGTTCGCATTCCAGGCTGGTGATTAGAGGGGGGACACTAACCATCATGGCTGTGGGTTTGTCATCATTTCAGGCTGGCAATCAGAGGGTTGGGGTAACACTAGCCACCAGGGAGCTGGTGTAGATTTGCTTCGGGGCTGGTAATCCATGTGTGAGAGGGGGAACACTATCCACCATGGTGATGGTGTTAAGTTGCTTACGGGCTGGCGATCTGGAGGGGAGAGCACTAACCCCCAGGGCAGTGGTGTCGATTTGTGTATGGGATGGTGATTCAGGGGAGGGGGGACCACTAGGCACCAGGGAGGTATGTTTGCTCTGCTGGGCTGGCAGTCGGTGGGGGGGAGATTCACCAGACCACAGGGGGTGGGTGTGCTCCCCCACTGGCTGATGAACTCTTTGCATTACCTCCGGCAGCAGCTAGGGTTGCATGGAGTAAGAGGAGGTTTTGATTGGCGGTATTAGTGCAGCGCAAAAGGGCTGCATTAAACCCTTATGTGCAGCACAAATCTGCTGAATGTCGGCTTATGCGGATATTCCTGTCTCCATCCCCCTCATTTCCATATCTGCATACATTGTGGTTTATGCAAGCACTAACCCTGTTTGCCCATGCAACTGACTCTTTGAATGTTGGGCTCCAGTGCAAAGCCCAGTTTGCAAGGGCAAGCATCAATTAGTGCCTGCACAAACATTTGAATATTGGGCCCCATATGTGGCAGCAGATCATTCTCCACACTATCATACTCCTCTGCTGTGACATCATTGTCTGTTCCATGGGAATGATTGTGATGTCACAAGTAGAACGCTTTGATCTCTGATAGGAAATAAGCAACAGGAGCAGATGAACTCTCACAGGACAAAGATCCTGTTTTCACGCAAATTAGATTCACGATGAATGATGGAAAGGAGAAATGCAGAGCTACCATGAAATATAACCTGAATTGCATCTAAATATATTGAATTGCTAGCTACAACCTCCTCGCCGTGCTTAATAACAGTGCAGTGCTCTGTACCTCATTGCAGCAAAACAAATACAATGTACCAAAGGCAGCACACGTGCACTATCAAATGCTGGAAAAAGCTATTTATTTACCAAACGAAATTACAGCCAAACACTTACCCCAGCGCTTCACCTTCTAAAGATGAAGCTTCATCAGGGGGCCGGGATTGCTAGGCTGCTCTGGGTTTTATCTCAGTCATAGAGGGGGCGGTTCCTGGATGTCTGTTACAGCATAAGTAAGTATGTAACACAGGTAAATATTTTTTAAGGGATTCCCCCAAAAATGGGGAAATCATTTTTATTTTACATTAGAAAGATTACTCGGTATCTTTACCTCCCTGGTTGAGAAAGAAAAGGCAAGGCTCGGCATGCATTTATTTATTTATTTATTAGAATTTCGGATAAATGCCTTTGAGCCAATGGCTCTTTTACAAAGGTTCCACATCAGTATACAAAGTATAGAAGTACAGTTTGTGTGAGATTAGCAGGCAAGCAGTTTGAATACAAATTCAGTACACGGTATACATGGTCTAAAGCTACAGGTAATATACCATCAACCTGGCTCTTTGCACTGGGAGATGAATTAACTCAGGCAAGGGAATGTCACACCTGGACATGTCACTGTGCGAGTATAACTAGATACAAACTGGCTACAAAAATTCTGTGCCTTTGACAATGAGAATTAAAAAAATGAACAAGAGGCTATTTGTTCATAATGTGATGTACAAATTAATGTATTCATTTATTTCAAAGTGCAAGTTGCTAGTGCAGTGAAAAAGAGTTATAACACTTACAGACATGGTGCTTACACTCCGTCAGTGGGAATGCCACCATCACAACTTGAAAACCTCTTAACATTTTGCTTGGCCACCTGCCAAACTTCATCAGAAACAGTATGTCTATGTCTTATTACGCTCTTAAATTGTGATGTAATTAATGTCATACACACACACACACACACACACACACACACACACACACACACACCAGTGGTGGATCCAGGAATTTACAGAAGGGGCGCACTTGGCCTGGAAAACCAAACCTCTCTAGAGGGGTCCGGGGACATGCCCCCACAGAAATTTTGAAAATGTAATGTGTTGAAATGGTGTATTTCATGCCCAGTTTCAAGAGCAGAGATAATTACATATGAACAAATGACATTGCCAGCAGATAAAGGCCATTATGATCTACCCAGTCTGCTCGAGTGTGCAGCTCTGCTATGATATCTCAGTAGAGCTATTACCCCCTCAAACAAAAATCTCGGAGTCCCCCTTCCTTCAAACAGCAGCTGCAAACAGTAATGGCTGATTCTACTAATTCTGAGGGTGACATCACATCCAGGCACATCCCTCAGCTTCCCTCACATTCCTTCTGAGGCAACTAGTCACTGCACTGTGATGGAGAGAAACTCTTCAAATTCCGGCATGGCTTCCTTCCCTCATACTGTACCTTGCCTTTTCCCTCCACCCTCCCAATACCCACCCTCCTCCCCATAGAAAACAAAGTCAGACGTGTTCTTTTAGGTATATAAATGAAAAAGGGTAGTTTCTGTATTATGCAAATTGAGTTATCAGCCAGAACAGCGTACCTTTCCCCTTGCTCAGGCTTCTTGAAATCATTTTGAACCCACAGATGTATTTCATGCCAGACATATGTGATGTGGGCCAAAGCTGAGACAACTTCCATGAGGTAGTCACTGCTTAGTTAGGATTCTGAATGCTCACTGACAGGCAGACAGTCAAAACCCTGCATATCAGCTGAAAGTTAGAGAACAAGGTAGAATGTGCTGCCTTTTTAAGATTGTTTATATATCTTGTCCCCACAATAGAGTATCAAAACTGTTTTCTTTTCCGTGTAACCAGGTTCTCACTCCCTGTCTGTTTGAGCTCGGTCACTAAACAGTTGAAGTGAACAGAAGTCCAAAGTCCTGGGACACTCCAGGCTCACTTCCACCAGCAGTGCTGGGCTACTGAGTCATTGCACAAGCCCTTGACCTCTGTTTAGTTTACAGCTTGCTACTACTTGCCCCTCCAATCCTTAGTATAAGGAGAGGGTGTGTACACCAACTTAGTCTTGCTTGGACTGTGATCAAACACTCAACTCAGAGGAGTGCAGACACTGGAATGAGAAGGATGAACAGCAGAAAGAGGATTGGTAGCTTACCGCCTGGGGGGGGAGTTTTACTGGTTCAGAGTAGCAAAGAAGATAAGAAGCGGGAGAGCATGAAACCAGTGCGAGCAACCTGAGAACAGGAAGAGCAAAGGAGAGAAAGAGAACAGAGGGACTGCCAGAGATGAGAAAGTGGGAGTCTGGAGACCCTAAAATTTCAAGTGCAGTTGGAAGAAATGATAATCCCTCAAGGAATTCACTCAGAGTTCATGAGAACCTTCAAAGGTATGTCTGAACTCTAGAACCTCTCAAGAAAGGCTGCCCGAGCGGGCCCGATGGCACTGAGTGTTGATGCACAGGACGTTGTGATGTAGACAGCCAGTTCTGAGTGCTGTAATATATATTTTTTTAATATAAAATGTATTAATGTCTCTGCTGAAAATTCAAATGCTCTAGGAATGACCTCACTCATTCCCCCCATTCCAGCTGGCAGATGCAGGCCAAGAGAACTGCTGACAGTATGTATCACACACTCAGTTTTTAGAGACAATGCGTTACTGGAAGACTTTTATTAAGGATCCTGTTTCTCTGAGCTAATTACAGAGTTGTTAAGTTAATTGTGTTAAGAGAGAAATCATAAACTAGGTTTACGACGTTAAAATAAGGGAAGTTAGGATGTTACATAGAGGTGTAAGGTTGTAAATGACCCTATGAAGCCTGTGTGAAGAGGGTACAGCATAAGATCAAAATAAGTGTCATTGAAACTTGAGTTATGCTAAGGTTGCAGAATTAATACTTTGAAATTACATCCTGTGGTTGTATAAAAATATATATTTTTGTTAGATATTTGACCAGAGGAGGGGCTGGATGACTTCATCCAAAAGGGGTTGGCCAATACTGCTTGAAAAGATTTTTCTCTTTCACTATAGAGATGCATTTTGTATCTGACACTGACTAAGAAAACATTTGAGCACTGAAAAGAGGTATTTAGAAAGCTAGACAAATCTAAATATAGTTGTAGGAATTGCACTGTTTTAAATCTTGTTTTGTTTAAAGATCTGTATGTCTTGTGATATAAGAGTTCTGTATTGTATGTTTGACATATTATTATATATTTTAGTAAAAACTCTAATTTTAGAGAAAACCTGGTCTGTCTTTGAATAGCTTTCTTTTGCTAAGAAATATTTATGGTTCAGCAGACATATAGCTTGTGTGGTGGTATCAAACTGGAAAGAGAAGAGTTTTAAATCTGAGGTCTTTATAAATGTTTTAAAGGGTTCATCTCTGAATACCTGGTTAGGTGCCCCTAGACAAAGATATCTGGCCCCCCAAAGACAGATTTATCGGAGCCTGTGCATTGGGTATGCTAGCAAGAGGTTAACAGTTTGAATCCCTCCAGAACTGAGACCAAAGGTTGATCCGAACTCACAAAAACAGACAAGAGGGTTACGTTGTCTGTTACACTGTTCACAAGACTGCGCTCAGAGGTTGGCACTTTGGGAGTAGAGGGCCTGACCTGCTGAGTGAATTTGTGACAGACGCCACACCTCGCGCCACGACAGCAACCCGAATTCGGGAGCGAGCTCAGGCGCCAGGGGTCAGCAGGGGAGGGATCAGATTGAGCACCCAGCAGGCTGCTCTCCTTTCCTGGGAGGGAGGGCATTGGGATGCCCAGTGCTCTGGTGGCCCCTGGTGGAGATAGGGGTGCCACAGAAGCACAGGTGGCACGTTACAGCATGCCCGACGCTGGCAGGGTTGCCATGCGCCAAGCGTCGGGGGGTGCACACACAAGGGGGGGGACAGAAAAAGGAAATACCTGGCTCGAGGGATAGGCAACAGCACCTTTCCTCCATGCCCAGTGTCAGATCCGACTCGACCGAGCCTCATCACTCCTCCACCCGGGCCCCGCCCGCTGGCCAGAGTCTGCCTTACAAGGAGCCCAAGTAAGTAGTCGGGCTGCCCTCCCCAGGCGGGTTAAACCAGGGGTGCTGGCAGTGAGGGGGGAGAGAGAGAGGGCATAAGATTGAAGTGGACCTCAGGTGGGCAGGCACGAGGAGAGGATGTTTGAGAGAGTTCTCCCAAGCTGTGACTGGAGGGAAAAAGAGTTGACAAAAAAAAGAAAGAAAGGCTGCCTGATGGTATGTTGGAGTTGAGGGTAAGTTACAGGGAGCCTGGTGGGAGATACCCAGTTAAGTTTTGGTATCTCCAGGGAGAGAGAGAGATCCATCAGACCCCACCACACCAGAGCATGGGTGTCTGTATGCTGTAGCTATAGCATGCCTGCCTGTGGCTGTAGCAGATTACATAGGACAGTATGTATATTGTAAGAGGCATGGGTATGTGTTGAGGCCCCATATATCGAAAGACCCTGAGAACCTATATAATATGTACAGAGTGTATAGGAGGAATTTGTAGTTTGCATGAGGGTACCGGTAAGATGGAAGACCTAAGTTACCACCTCTGTGTCTTTATGTAGCGGAGATTAATTATGTCGAGGACTCACTTTAACTGGGGACCCTGTGGGGAAAAAAGCCCTGTGTGCTGTGTCCCTGTAAATATGTGTGTCTCACTGTGGACAGAGTTTATACATAAGTCAGGTGTGGCCAATAAATACGTTATGTGTAGACTCAATCTAAACAGTGAGGACAGTGGCCTTATTAACTGTGTGTTTTGCTAGAAACCACTGCCAGGGACCCCCTAGCTAGCCCCCCCGTCCATACATGAGAACATTGTTTGGTACCCAGTCTTGCTGGGTGGGATCCGTAGCAACCAATCTACAGGGAACAGCTACATCAGCAAACGATATCTACGGACAAATGATAACCAGCCAAGCCTTCCTAATCATGAATGCAGTAGTACAAGCTCTATGGAGTAAAGGCACGATTACATGATTTAAGGGGATATATATTTTTTTTTTGTTGACCGGGTAAGTACACTAGACAAATCCTGCCTATTTTCAGGCATGACCCGGGGGAGGGGGATACACATGAATGCCAACTGACCTTGAACCAGATTAAGCTGTTGGTGGCATTTTTAGAGAATGAGGGAAATTTGGCCAGGACACCGGGGAAATTCTCCTACTCTTTCGATAAGTGCCATGGGATCTTTAACATCCACCTGAACTACCACCAATCCAGGCAGATGGGACCTCGGTTTAACGTCTCATCCGAAAGACGGCACCTCAGAAGTGCAGCACCCCTCTCATGCTGCACTACAGTGTCATTACTGGGATATTAACCCAAGTGCCAGATGTGGGAACTGAACCCACAGCCCTCTGATCTCCCGGCCTCAGAGGCGAGTGTGCTACCTACTGAGCCACTGACATTGCTAAAGGCCCTGAAATGAAAACTCTACTAATCCACCTATTGGTAATCAGCTCAGAGTCGATAGTCAGCCCTCCTGAAAGGTCTATCCATTCTCTGTATTTTTAAAAACAGCATTAAGATGAAAACTGTAGTTATAGCCTTCCAGGGCCCTTCCTTCCCCCCACCCTTTTGCAAGCTCAAAGTTGGGGGCTAGAACTTGCATAGTCACACCATGAATCAGACATCATTGAACAGCTTGAGACTGAGAGAGAATCATTTGCCTCATACCTCTTCCATCCTAGATCATTAAGGTTGAGTCAATAACGAAAATTACCAAACGCTGTCTCAGGTTAGAAAAAAAATGCAGGTTGTAAACGTAAATTGTCCAGCAGCTACAGAACAGTTAGTAACACTTAGCATGCTTGTAAACTATTTTAATGGCCTTTTTAATCCTTGAGACCTTACTGTGCACTGAGAGCTTTTTTTATTGTCTTGTTGATCCAAGTGATTCATAATAGCACCACAGAGGTGTTTTGTTTCCTTTTCTACTGTCTGCGACACAGAGGTGCCAACTGCTCTGTCATTACTATGCTTGCATCCTCCTGCCTCTCTGTCTGCCCTACTGCCACCTCGTGCTGCCACTAGTATACGCTCACTGCCTGCCTCCACTTGCCCTCACTCCTGGGGAGTTAGGATCTCTTCCCATTACTGTCTCGGACTTGATTTGATGACCTTCCTCCCTCTGTCTCTTTCTCTCTCGCTCTCTGTTCACCGCGGTGCTTCAATAAAGAAAGGGGTGGCATTCAAACCTCCTGCCAACTAGATTCCTCCAAACAAAGTAGCCCATTGGCGGAGAGGCAGCTGCTGCCCCATCACAGTTAGCATAACAGCAGGGCATAAAGAAAACAGTCACAATGTACCGGCGGCAGCCAATTGGAATGCAAGCCTGGGCAGAGCTACAGGATGCCAGTATACATGAATATTCTTTCATAAACTGAGGCTCAAAATGCTGCTATGCTGCTGTAATCCACATCTTCAGTAGTAGCAGTTTGAGCCAAAGTCTGCGGCTCATCAAAGGGGGTGGCATGCGCCCTCGCGACAAAGCTTTAATCCCCCAGTGCAACAGTGGAAATACTTAAAAAGATAGGATCATGCATGTTATTGATAACCAGGCACATCACTTGGAGTTAAAAACAGTTTGCATTTGCATACTCTCTGTTCAGGATGATGTCACCAAAGATTGCAATGCACAGAGAACATAATATAAGGTTTTACGTATTATTTGTGGTTCCCTTGTTTGATAATGTGCAACATAATTACTCCACCCCCCCCCCATGTCATATTTCATGTTATACCTTTGGTTTGGGGTTTGATGTATTCCTACTTCTTTGTACTTAAAGAACCATCTTTTTATTTTTCAGAGACATTACCACATGCAATGGCTTTTCTGTCAGCCTAATACATGTCTCCAGACCCACCTCCCCCCCGGGGTGGTGTATCGATGACCCACCGCAGTTAAGGATATGGCGGGATGTGTAGCATCATGCCTGTAAGTGTTAAAACTCTTTTCACTGCACTAGCAACTTGCACTTTGAAATAAGTGGCTAAATCAATTTATATACCGCATTATGAACAAATAGCCTGTTTTGATTTAATTCCCGTTGTAACTGTCTCACTTCTCTAACCACTGAGCTACACGTTCACTTGAGCTCTACCTCATTCCCTTGTATGAATTAATTATGTTATAAGTGTGTTCTTGATCTACTGTTCATCCTGGTTTACTGGACTGTATGTATTCCTCTGGTGTTCTAACATGCTAACATACTAAAATGCCAGCAGAATAGGCCTAACAGTCTCTCGAGTCTGCTCGATTTTCAGCACCCACACTGAGGGCCGATTTTGGTGTCCCCTTCCCCTTGGGTTATACTGTCCCCAGTCCCAGATGTTCCACCTGTATTGGTTCTGGTCAGATTTACCCTTCCCCTGTACCTGTCCCATCCCCTCTTAAACCCGTCCACAGTCTCCACCTCTACCAGCTTGCTGGGCAGTGCATTCCATGGCTCCACCACCCTTTCAGTGAAATACCATCTCCTCCTCTCCCCTCTGAGCCTGCCCCTTCCAGCTTACACCCGTGATCTCCCGCTACTCCACCCTCCTTCCTTTGGAGCATCCTAACTGGGCCTCCCTTATTGATCCCTTTCATGTACTTAAAGACCTCTATCATGTCCCCCTGTCCCTCCTATCCTCCAGGGTGTACATGTCAGAGCTCCTTGAGCCTCTCCTCATAGGTCCTGTCTGCCAGGCCCCAGATCATTTTGGTTGCCCTCCCTTGGAACCTCTCTAGGAGTGTAATGTCCCTCTTTAAATGTGGTCTCCAAAACTGCACACAATACTCAAGGTGTGACCTAACCATGCAGTTGTACTGTGGAAGGATCACTTCCACCTTTCTGGAGGTAATCCCCCTTGCGATGCATCCCAGCATCCTATTTTCCCTTGCCTCTGCCCTCCTACAGGTCTCTGAGTTGTTCTGGGTCACCCATATAAACTGGCATGTTTTCCCAGTGAGCTGACTTGAAAAAGAAACTGAGAGAGAGAGAGAGAGAGAGAGAGTAAGAGTGATAGTGAGAGAGAGAGAGAGAAAGAGTGAGAGTGAGAGAGGGGGAGAGAGAGAGAGAGCAAGGTGCATATCACTGTCATGTCCTCTCTAGCACACTGCACTGACAATGTAAGCATACACATTATATAAATACATATATTTCTATATAACACTCCAATCACACACACACAAAAAAAAAAACTAAACAAGGTAGACAGTTATGTGGGGAGTAGTGCAATGTAATGGCTGTGGGGCAGCAGTCTTCCAGGAGTCTTTCTGGAGGCTGAGATGCTGCCCTGTTTGCAGACAACTATCTGCCCTGAGGGAAGAAGTTGCCCGTCTTCAGGCTGCACTGGACAGTAGCAAGGGAACCTCCCCCATCCAGGGAGCACCAGAGCCACCACCACCACTACCTCAGAGGTTGCGAAGAAAGCACAGCAGTTGGACCACAGTGGGCTCAGGGAGGGTAAGGGTGGTGGAACAGAGGCACACCCAGTCAGTTGTTCCACTCCACAATCCATACACCATTCTGGGGGAGCATAGTTCCCCTATGGATGCACCCGCAGAGGAGGCTAAGGAGGGTGCAGACAACTGTCACAAGGGAGGCCTCAGGAAGGAGGCAGAGGATAGCACAGGAAAAGGAAGCAGCTCCTGGTGGGGGACCCAGTTATTAGGGTGACAGAACTGGGAGGAGCAGGGAAAACTGAAGTAAGGTGCCTGCCTGGTGCCATGGCTTGGAGGGACAGGAAATGCATCCTTAGGAACACGAAAAACAGTTGCACGGGAGTCTGAGCTGGACGTCATTGTCCACCTAGGGACAAATGACTTGGCTCATCATGAGATTAGAGCAGTGCAGAAGGACTTTGTAGAGAGTTGGGGAGGGCTTGAGACAAGTAGCACACACAGTATCCTTCTCCAGAGGTGCTGCCTATCAGTGGCACGGGTGAGGCGAGGGTACTTCGCACCATGCAGTTTAACGAATGGTTGAAAAATGGTGTGGAGCACAGGGGTTTGGCTTCATTGGGGACTGGGGTTCCACCTGGAGGGACACCAGCCTATACTGGCAGGATGGTCTGCATCTGTCCAGGAAGGGAACAAGTCTTTTGGGCAATCGGTTTAAATGCTTCATTGGCAAGCATTTAAACTAGTCAAGGGGAGAGGCACTGATAAGCAGCAGGAAATCCCAGCCTCCCCCTACAAAACAGGGTACTAAATGAGAAAAAGACCAAGGTAGAAAGGTCAGTGGGGGATGCTGCTATAGACAGTAAAGCCATAAAAAAATGGAGAGCAATGAGTACCAATGCCCGTAGCCTGGGTAACAAGCTTCCTGAATTAGTGGCCTTGATGGAGGAGGAACATCTGGATATTGTGGCAGTCACAGAAACATGGTACACACAGAACCATGACTGGGACGTAAACATACCAGGATACACTATCTACAGGAGGGACAGGGAGGGTAAAAGAGGAGGAGGAGGTAGCTCTCTACATAAGAGAAGGAATCAAAGCAACAGAACAAAAGGGTAAACAGGGAGGAGAAGAAGCACTGTGGGTCAATTTGGAGACCGGCAATGGCACCACAATCCGCACAGGGGTTGTATACAGACCCCCTCTCAGGGGGAGGAAATGGACAAGGAAATGATAGAAAGTATACTTAGAATGGCAGATAAAGGGGAGATATTGCTGATGGATGATCTGAATATGCCAGACGTTAACTGGAGTGCAGTTGCAGCAGCCACTTCTAAGAGTGGAGTTATTCTAGATGCCCTACAGGGGGCATGCCTTAGACAACTAGTATTGGAATCCACTCGAGAGGGAGCAATCTTAGACCTGGTCCTCTCAAATGGAGATGGAGAGAGGATCACAGATGTAGAAGTGGGTAGCCATCTGGGAACTAGCGACCATCGAATAGTATGGTTCACAATAAACACAGCAATAGAGTCAAGCCATACAAAGGCAAAAGTACTGGACTTCAGGAGGGCTGACTTTGCCAAATGGGTGAGTGCCTAAGGAATGCACTAGCAAATGGGCAGGAAGGAAGGTGGAAGAACAATGGGAATAATAAAAACTGCCATCACAGAGGTAACAAGCCTTTGTGTGAAGCAAATAAACAAAACAAAACGATGTAAGAAACCACTATGGTTCTCAAAGGAGGTGGCAGTGAAGGTTCAAGAGTAAAAGAAAGCATTCAGAAAGTACAAGGAATCACAGAAGGAGCAGGACAGAGAATTGTATCAGTTAAAGCAAAAGGAAGCTGGGAAGGCAGTCAGAACAGCAAAGGCCCGAACTAAGGAAAAGATAGCCAACTCAGTTAAGAAGGGGGATAAAACCTTTTTTAGGTACATCAGGGAGCTAAGGAAGACTAAGGGAGGGATAGTGAGGCTTAATAAAGGGGGGGGTGGGCAGAGGGTAACTGTGAAAAGGCAGAAATATTAAACAAATATTTTTGCTCAGTATTTACAAATGAAGAGGGGGAAGTACCTAAAACAAACAATAGAAACAGTCTGGATAATGGAGAAAGGGTTCTGAAAGAACTCTTAAAACTGAAGGTGGACAAAGCAATGGGGCCTGATGGGATTCATCCCAGAATTCTAAAAGAACTAAGGGTAGAACTAGTGACACCACTGACTACCCTCTTTAACAAATCATGGGAGGATGGGGTGGTACCTGAGGACTGGAGGAGGGCAGATGTGATTCCCCTTCACAAAAGTGGGAGCAGGGCAGAAGTGGGAAACTACAGACCAGTTAGTTTAACCTCAGTGATAGGGAAAATGATGGAATCACTTCTGAAGGAAAGAATTATCAGTACCTAGAGGCCAGAGGGCACAGGACCCAAGGCAGCATGGATTCACAGCAGGAAGGTCATGCCAGACAAATCTAATAGATTTCTTTGACTGAGTGACCAAAGTAGTAGATCAGGAAGGGGCTGTGGACATGGCCTACCTAGACTTTAGCAAGGCATTTGACTCAGTCCCACACAAAAGATTAATATACAAGTTAGCCAGCCTGGGAGTGGGTCCCAAGATGATAGCCTGGGTAAAGAATTGGCTGGAGAATAGGACACAGAGGGTAATAGTAAATGGAGTCCACTCTGAAGAAAGGGGGGTTACTAGTGGGGTGCCGTGGGGTTCAGTATTAGGACCGGTTCTCTTCAATGTCTTTGTAAGCGACATTGCAGAGGGACTGGAAGGAAAAGTATGTCTCTTTGCAGATGACACAAAGATCTGCAACACAGTTGATGCACAAGGTGGGGTGGAAAGGATGAGAAGGGACTTGGCAAGGTTAGAGGAATGGTCAATGTATGGCAGCTTAGATTTAATGCTAGAAGTGCAAGGTAATGCACCTGGAAACAAAAACCAGGGAAGCGTACACAATGGGGGTGAGATACTAACAACAACAAAAATGGACAGGGACCTGGGGTAGTCATATCAGATGACTTAAAGGTGGGCAAGCAATGTGAGAGGGCAGTAAGGAGGGCTGGGGGGATACTGGGATGCATAGGGAGAGACATCACCAGTAGAAAACAGGAAGTTGTTATCCCTCTGTACAGACAGCTGGTGAGACCCCATCTGGAGTACTGTGTACAGTTCTGGAGACCCAATCTCTGCAAGGACATAGACAAGATGGAAGCTGTCCAGAGGAGGGCAACTAAAATGGTGCAGGATCTGCACCAGAAGACATATGAAGAGAGACTAAAGGAGCTTAATATGTATAGCCTCGAGGAAAGGAGGGAGAGGGGGGACATGATAGAAACGTTCAAGTACCTCAAGGGAATCAACAAAGTCCAAGAGGGTAGCATCTTTCAAAAAGAGGTGTGCAAGAACAAGGGGCACAATTTGAAGATAGAGGGGTGGCTCAGAGGTAATGTAAGGAAGTATTTTTTCACAGAGAGGTTGTGGATGCATGGAGCGGCCTTCCGGGAGAAGTTGTGGAGTCAAAAACAGTGGTTGAATTCAAGCATGCATGGGACAGCCATAAGGCAATTCTAGGGGTGGGGGTGAAAGAAGTAGGCTGCTGGTTAACTAGGACCTGCAGCTTATCCATTAGGTAGGGAAACGGGCAGACTGGGTGGGCCAAGCGGTCCTTATCTGCCGTCAAATTCTATGTTTCTATAGAGTGAGAGTGAGAGTGAGAGTGAGAGTGAGAGAGAGAGTGAGAGTGAGAGTGAGAGAGAGAGAGAAAGAGAGGTTCCCTGAAGGCTTGGCTGTTTCTTAACTGTTTTTGTTTCATTTTACCACTCTGTTATGAATGCTGCAGAGGCCACTATAATGTTATCAGGCATTGTGCAAACTGCTATCCTATTGGTTAAGGGATTGTGACCTATCTGAAATAAAGATATATACTGATGGTGGACCCAACATTGAGATAAATTATTTATCTTCATTTAGAATTTATCAGTGGCTAAAATAAATAATTTATCAGTAAGGGCTGACTCTCAACTACCCTATATGTAAGAAGTAACGCACAGCAGGATGTGCTTTTGTTGGGATATATAGGCACTCCTCCATTATGACGGCAGAGGCCACAGGCTGAGTGCTTTTCAGCACACAGTAGAGTAGTTCCTGTATGGTATATTCCAATGACTGCAGATGTTGGGAGTGTGTGTTATTACACTTATAAAAGGCCCACTCTCAAAGGTGTTAGAATAATATCTGTGGCAGCACTCGTTACCCATTTTATAAATACTCATAGTATTACTGGTGCAGAAGTGCTGTATGTTCGGGTTAAGTTAATGTTTCTGTCAAAACAGAGGTTTTGAAAGTTTTTATCTTTTATGGGCTGGCAGTATAGCCTAGAGGTTAGAGTAATGAGCTGTGAATGAGCTTGGTACACCCAGCAGACCACACCTGGGTTGATTCTCACAACCTCCACTTGCATACTGTGTGACTCTGAGCAAGTCACTTAACCGCCCAGTGCTCCCAGGTCACCCCTGAAAACAAGCACTTGTGCCTAGTGGGCCTTACCCGGTTACCAAAGACTAAAATAAAATAAATAAATAAAATAAATATCTTGGCAGTCTTAACCCCTAGAACTGTGACATTTGGTTTGCATCTTCGCCGTTCTAGGGGCTAATGTTTTGGCAAGTTTTGTGAAAACTGGTTTGCAGGTCAAAAGTTATTAATTAGTGGGATTATATCAAATACACCTGACTTTTGAATTTTTAGCTCATGATCAGCGAAATATCTACACCTCTTTAAATTATGAAACTTATATATTCATTAGAGTTTGTCTGATGGAAGTGCCTTTAAGGGATTTAAACATTAAATTTTTATGTTATTGTTTTTAATACTTGTCCCTCTTGTCTGCCCTGGGGTTACGACTACCTTTCCCCCGGTATTCAGCTGAGTCCCAGCATACCTGAGTCACCAGCCGCTCACTGCTGGGTCCCGGCATACTGGGATCCCGGCTTCATATTGCTCGATGCCAGGGACTTTTTCTGGTTTTTCTCTTTGTTTTTTTTTCTGGTCCCAAGCCCTAGAGGGCACTGGCACAAGGGACATTTGACCAGACTGATGATGTGCTGACGCATGTCCCTCTTCTCCCAGACTCTGAGAGCCATATGCCCCGCTGCCCATGCTTCCGCTGGTGGTAGGACATAGGGCACAAGTGCAGCCCAAAATGTCCCTCTCCCCTCCCCCCCGGAGGAGGAGAGTGTCCACTGAGATGCTCTATCCTCCTCCCCTGGGCTGACTCCTGACAG
This sequence comes from Neoceratodus forsteri, assembly GCA_016271365.2. NCBI lineage: Eukaryota > Metazoa > Chordata > Ceratodontiformes > Ceratodontidae > Neoceratodus > Neoceratodus forsteri. The sequence continues at coordinate 1,099,978,528 of CM028135.1, read as the reverse complement.
CCTGGCGTTATTCCCGAACCTGGGTCACTGGAACATTACATTTTTTCAAAGTTATTTATATTCAAAAGTTCATGCATGCATAGATAAAAAAAAATTTCAAAAAAACTGAGGGATACAAAGTCTTTTCCAAGTTAAAGTTGATCATGAACAATAACTTTCAAAGCTAAAGATGGGTAAAATACATAACTCTAACAGTTAACAGTTGTATGGTTCATCAGAAGACTGTCTAACGAGGTGTGTGAACAGACATTCAAAAAAAGTTTGTATTTAAATTACAAAAATCATTTTCACCATTGACTCCTAAAACCATCGAGACAGACTTTATCTAACTCAGCACTGCACATAATATAGCTCATGCACTTGGTAACATGTGACCAAATCAGAAAAAACGTCATTAAAAAAATTTTCTAAATTCAACACGAACTAAAAGTTTAAAGCATGAAAATGTTTTACGTCCAACATGTGCAAAAAAAAACATGAAAATCATTGCGAAAAATTTTCCAAGTCCAACAAATGTTTAAAGCACCAAAATCTTGAAAAAATGTACCGACTTTTAAATGAACAAAATGTTTAAAGCCCAGAAACATGCACAAAAAAAAGCATTACATTCATTTTGTACTACAACTGACTTCATGCATGAATGAAATAGTAAGTAATGATGTTTCATATCCTGCTTTGCACAGGGCAGCCCAGTACAAAGAACATTAGGACTTGTTTGACGGGATAATTTATCACCAGGGATAATTTATATTGGTTTATACAGCCTCTACTTTTGTATGGAACATAATTTAGAGATATTATATTCTACAAATTATGGTATATGTCATAATAAAAAAAAATGTTTTCAAAAAATAAAAAAAAAGGACTCATTTGAAGGGCTCTGCACACACTGCTTTCAGCGGGACCCAAAAATGAAGGGTTTATCTGAAGGGCTCTGCACATGCTGCTTCCAGCAAGGCCCAAAAAGCCCTGCCTGAGGTAAGTTAGGGCTCACCTGAAGGGCTCTGCACATGCTGCTTCCTGCAGGGCCCACAAATGAAGGGCTTATCTGAAGGGGTCTGCACATGCTGCTTCCAGTGAGGCCAAAAAAGCCCTGCCTGAAGCAAGTTAGGGTTCATCTGAAGGGCTCTGCACATGCTGCTTCCTGCGGGGCCTAAAACGCCCTGCCTAAAGCAAGTTAGGGCTCATCTGAAGGGCTCTCTACATGCTGCTTCCTCCAGGGCCCAAGACACCAAATGCAAAGTGAGTTAGGGCTCATCTGAAGGGCTCTGCACATGCTGCTTCCAGAGGGGCCCAATAATAAAGGGCCTTTCTGAAGGGCTCTGCACATGCTGCTTCCTGCTGGGCCCAAAAAGCCCTGCCTGAAGCAAGGTAGGGCTCATCTGAAGGGCTCTGCATATGCTGCTTCCTGAGGGGCCCATAACACCCAGTGCAAAGTGAGTTAAGGTTCATCTGAAGGGCTCTGCACATGCTGCTTCCAGTGGGGCCCAAAAATGAAGGGCTTCTCTGAAGGGCTGTGCACATGCTGCTTCTTGTGGGGTCCAAAACACCCAGTGCCAAGTGAGTGAGGGCTGATCTGAAGGGCTCTGCACATGCTACTTCCCGTGGGGCCCAAAAATGAAGGGCTTATCTGAAGTGCTCTCCACATGCTAATTCCTGTGGGGTCTAAAACACCCAGTGCAAACTGAGTTAGTGCTCATCTGAAGGGCACTGCACGTGCTGCTTCCAGCAGGGCCCAAAAAGCCCTGCCTGAAGCAAGTTAGGGCTCATCTGAAGGACTCTCTACATGCTGTTTCCTACGAGGTGCAAAACACTCAGTGCAAAATGAGTTAGGGCTCATCTGAAGGGCTATGCACATGCTGCTTCCAGCGGGGTCCAGAAATGAAGGGTTTATCTGAAGGGCTCTCCACATGCTGTTTCTTGTGGGGCCCAAAACACCCAGTGCGAAGTGAGTTAGAGCTCATCTAAAGCGCTCTGCACATGCTGTTTCATGTGGGGCCCAAAAAGCCCTGTTTGAAGCTCCAGGCACTTGGTTTGAATCCTAATACTGACACTGTAGTGCAGCATGAGGAGGTGCTGCACTCCTGAAGTGCCGTCTTTCAGATGAGACACTAAACCAAGGTCCCACCTGCCTGTTCTGGTGGTAGTTCAAGTGGATGTTAAAGATCCCATGGCAATTCTTGGCAAGAGTAGGGAAATTTCCCCCAGTACCCTGGCCAAATTTCTCCCATTCAATAAAATTTTTTTTTTTTTTTTTTATTTTATTTAAGTCTAGGATAACATAATACATTTGAGCCGATGCTCTTTTACAAAGGTTCCATGTCACAAGTACAGAATTATACAGTTTTTGAAATTACAGAGTTAGACCGTCATGACGCTAAGTGGTTATAACAACTTGGTTACAAGTACAAGTTACACAACATATTACAATAACAATAGGAGGTGTATTGAAACATAAGTGGAGGGAAAGAGGGAGAAAGGGCTGGTGCAGAGTATAGCAGCCTAGAGGGCTTTGTCAGGCCAGAGTATTTGAGTGTAAGGTTGAGCAAGGGTTAAAAACAGGCACTAAAGAAGCGCTAGGAGCGGGGCCAGCATGGGCAGCGGAGGGTAGGAGAGCTGCCAAAATGATGGGTGCTCAGCTAAAGCAATCACAGGTACTAGAAGCCACAAGGGATTTATGGAGCTTCTTTTTGAAGGCGCCCAGAGTTGGTGAGGCAGAGATGTCACTGACAAGGTTATTAAGCCAGCTGGGGGGCCCCGTATGAAAAGACCTTTGTCCTTGGGTAGTACGACAATGAGGGATTTGCAGTAGTTGTGGTTTTGAGCTCCTGGTGTTGCAGTTGTTTACTCTGGTCTTAAGGAGCAGACTCCTGGGGGCATTTCCCATCATTATTTTCTTGGCTGTGATGCAGGTTTGATACTGAAGTCGGATGTTTAGTTGAAGCCACCCAGTTAGAGAGTAGAGCTCGCAGGTATGGGTGAGACGGTGAGCAGATAACATGCTTTATTTAATTTTTTTTTTTTAATTTAGTTGTTTAACCAGGTATAGCACACTAAGCTGAAAGCTTTTTTACAGGAGCGACCTGGGAGCACAAGGAGGTTAAGTGACTTGCTCAGGGTCACACAGTATGCAAGTGGAAGCTTTGGGATTCAAACCCAGGTCTGGTCTGCTGGATGTCACCAGATTTGCAGCTCAGAGCCTTAGTCCACTGCGCTATACTGCCTCCTAAAACATAGAGTGTTTCAGCTATTTTTACTCTTTGGGACCGGTTGCTTAGATAGCTATCGAACCAGTCAACTGAATCAGATGAGAGCCCAGCATTCCGTAGTTGGACAAGCAGGAGATGGTGGTTGACGGTATCAAAGGCCTTATTTAGGTCGATGAACGCAGCCCCTGTTAGTTTACCATTGTCCAATGAGTGGTGAATGGCTCCGGTGAATTTGAGTAATGCTGTGGAAGTGCTGTGACCCTTTCTAAAGCCGTGTTGTTGCTTGCAGAGGATGTTGTGTATGTCCAGGAATTCTGTGAGCTGGTCAGCCACAATATGTTCCAGGGCTTTAGAGAGAGGAAGTAGGATGGAGATTGGGCGGAAATTTTCATGGGCAGTTTTGACACCACTTTTGTATATAGGGGTCACAGTGGCCAGTTTCCATTTGTCCGGGAACTGGCTGAGGCTGAGGAAGAGGCTGAAGATCTTAGTCAGTGGTCTGAGTACTTCTTCAAGGGTGAGCGATAGAAATTTGAGGTCAAGTGAGTCACTGCTGGATCTGGACTTGGTGATAGCTTTGGTAACATAGCTGCGGACCTGGTACATCTTGACCAATTTAAAGTAGAAAGGAGGGCGGCTAGTGGGGGCAGAGGAGATTGGGGGTATTGAAGTGTCCTCTTTGTTAAAAAAGAAAATCGGGGGGAAGTACAGAACTGAGGTCAGTGAAGGCAGCATTGAATGGGTCAGCAATGATTTTCGGGTCAAGTGTGGTAACCCCGTCTATGCAGAGCATGGATGGGGGGGGATTTAGACTGCTTCTCGGTGACTTCTTTAATGTTGTTCCAGAAATCTCTTCCGTTTCCCCAGGAACTTGTGAGAGCACTCTTGAAGTAGGCAGATTTCATTTGCCGGATGGCTTTGGTGCAGTCATTTCGAGAGCGTTTATAGTTAGAGGTGTCAATTTGCCTCCCAGAGTTTCTAGCTAGTTCCCAAAGTTGATCCCTTTCTTTTAGTTGCCTTAGGAGGTCTCCTGTGAGCCATGGGTTAGAGATGGCTTTTACTTTACGCTTTTTGAGAGGTGCGAATTTGTTGCAGGCTTTATTAAAGGTTTTGATAAAGTGGTCCAGGGCGGTGTTTACATCTGTTGCATTGAAAATTGGTGACCAATCCAGTTGAAGAAGGTGGGTTTTGAGATAATTTAGATGGCCACAGGGCAAGACTCTGCTGGTTATGGTTCTCGGGGGTGGCTTGCTGAATTTATTTGACCAGGTACAACTGACAGGAGAGTGGTCACTGATTACATCAGGGAGGATAGTGGTGTTGGAATTCCGGGTAGGGTGACTGGTAAGTATCCAATCCAGAAGGGTGCTGGTGCCCGTTTTATAGTTTTTCCTGGTTGGGGAGTCAACCATCTGGGTGAGATTTGCCACTGCTATAGAATCCCTGTAGGCCGCAACCTCTGCAGCGGCCAGTTTATATTAAAGTCCCCAATAAGGATAGACTCAGTGTCCAGTGGGAGAGACCTGACAAAGTCCAGGGCTGTGTTCAGGCCAGAGCCTTTTTCTTTTGGAGGAATGTAGATTGTGATAACTGTAAGGGCTTTGTTATGAGCACCAAGAAGGATTTTGATAGGAAGAATCTGTGCAGCACTGGTTTGAGGAGCAGTGCTAATGTGGTGACCCACGATGGTATCCTTTAGGTATACTGTGCAACCACCACCTCTTTCTGTCGTTCGGTCAAGCCGAAAAACATTGTGTCCAGGGAGGGTTATGGCATGGTCTGGGACAGAGGGAGAGAGCCAGGTTTCAACAATACCTAGGATGTCTGGACAGTGTTGGCTAGTGAAGGCCTGAAGGGCATCGATTTTGTGTAGGAGACTACAAATATTGAGTGACATGATAGAGAGGGCATCTGTGTGCTTTTTGAGGTTTGGTGCCTTAGTAGGTGTTGGGCCAGGATTAGGGTGAACGTTGACAGATAATAGCAAAAGAAGCACTAGCTTCATGGTACACAGGCATAGTTCCCTATTCATGTGCTTTCACCTTCGTGTCTGGCCAGCACGCTGCTCACTGATGTGAGTCATGGGGTGATAGCAAAGGCTAAGGGTAAGAGCAGTATGAGAGGAGAATGGGGGAAGCCAAAAACCATAGGTGGGAGAGGATGGCTCCATATGGGAAGTCTGATCCCAGTGCAGGAAACTAGGTTCTTGATGTAGGGTACCTAGATGTTTATACATAGGAGCAAGTAGGTCATTGTTTGGGAGGGAGGGGAAGCAGGTGCTGGGAGGGTGTAGTAGAGGAAGGAGGAGAATAAGGAAAAGGAGCAGGGAGTACAGAGTATGTGTATGGTGCATGATTAGCTATCCGAGAGGATGGCAATGGAGAGATAGCGCAGTGATAGGAAAGATGAAAAAGGAAGGGCAGGAGTGGTTAGTGTGTAGGAGAAAGAACGTGAGGTATACTGCAGAGGTGAACACTGAGATTCTGTGGGACTGAGATATCAGGACAGAGCGTGGGCTGGTAGTAGGGGAGGACGAAGAAGGGGGAGGGCCTGTTATAGACGCCCAATAGAAGATAAGTAGAGGGGAGGGGCAAGAAAGGGGGCATGGGAAAGGCCTATTTAATTAAGGTTGGAGGTGGGGGGGCGTAAAATTTCAGCCGCAACCACTATCAGTCTATGGGAGCAGCAGCCCCGGGTCGGAAGGCTTCAGCAGACCAATGCCTCCTCAGGAGAAATCAAAAGGGTCCAATCAGGGCGCACTGCAGTCGGCGGCAGCCAATGGTAGCAGCCCACAGCAACCCCGGTGTGTCCAAAGGTCTTACCCGGCATAGCTCGTTGTCAGAGTGGCCAGAAGGCATGCAGCAGGTCGGCTGGGAGTGCTGAGCCGCGGCCGGACCAGCGGAGGGCTTGTAGCCCGAGAGTTGTAGGGAAATCTGTAGGGGAGAGAGACAAATAGGGAGAAATTAGCAGTGGGAGGGCAGCAAGGACAAAAGGAGGTGACGTGGGAGCTAAATCGGGGGTTGGAGAGTTAGGCGCCGGAAGACGGCACACATAGAAAGAGGAGATGGCAGAGGGGGTTGGGGGGCATGCAGGGGCAGCTATTAAGTAATAACAAAGCCTTGACCTCGCGCCGCAGGGGGAGGTGAGAAATTAGCAGATAGACATGGGGAAAAACAAAATAGCAGCTTTACAGGGAGAAAAAGCAGTCTTTTGAGAGAGAAAGTAGAGAGGGAGATGAAAGTAGTGGGAGGGGACGGTTCAGACCCCGAGTAAAAAGAGGAGAGGGAAACAACAAAAGAGACAGCCTGGGGAATTTTAAACAGATTACAGGGGAGCTACAAATTTCGTTAAACTAACAGTACAGCAGAGAGCTGTGACAACTTTAAAGCAATACTGAGTAGAAAAAAAGAGCTACAACCAGATGACTTTACAACTGACAGTGCAAAAACAAGTCCTCGGAATCGACTTATTGTACCAGAAATAACAGTTGAACAGTAATTATTACAGGAAAGAAAAAAGGTCATGGCAGAGCAGCTCATGGCTGGCCGTAAAATTTCGGCCGCAACCACTATCAGTCTATGGGAGCAGCAGCCCCGGGTCGGAAGGCTTCAGCAGACCAATGTCTGCTCAGGAGAAATCAAAAGGGTCCAATCAGGGTGCACTGCAGTCGGCGGCAGCCAGTGGTAGCAGCCCACAGCAGCCCCGGTGTGTCCAAAGGTCTTACCCAGCTTTGCTCATTATCAGGGCGGCCAGTAGGCGTGCAGCAGGTCAGCCGGGAGTGTCGAGCCGTGGCCGGACCAGCGGAGGGCTCATAGCCTGAGAGTTGTAGGGAAATCCGGCTTTCCTCATTTGTCAGGGTGGCCAGGAGGCATGCAGCTGGTCGGCCGAGAGTGCCGAGCCGTGGCTGGACCAGCAGGGGGCTTGTAGCCCTAGAGTTGTAGGGGAATCCGGCTTTGCTTATTGTCAGGATGGCCAGGAGGTGTGCAGCAGGTCGGCCAGGAGTGCCGAGCCATGGCCGGACCAGCGGAGGGCTCGTAGCCTGAGAGTTGTACCACCAACAGCTTAAAATCTGGTTCAATTTCTGTTAGCATCCATCTATCCCCAGAAGGACAAGGCTGAAAATAGGCAAAAAATTGTCTAGTCCTCCTTCCCGGACAACAGAATCTAAATAAATTAAATAAAATAAGTTGGAGCTGATCTGAAGGGCTCTGCACATGCTGCTTCCTGTGTTATGGGCTAGAACTAGTCTAGTCACACCATAAATGAAACATAATTGAACAGCATGATATTGGGAGTAACATTCGCCTCATAACACTTAGGCATGAGGTCATAATGTTGCGGTTGAAACTGCACAAGGAAACATTGCGCACAGACCACAGCATGAGGCAACACAGCAGCAGTACATAATGCCAACTGCACAAAATCGCTGCACACCAGATTAATTTTTTAGTTTTTGTGAGGGGCTTTGCCCCCAAATCCCTCAACATCGGGGGGGCAAAGCCCCCACACATCTCAAAATAATTATAATCAACTCCAAGGAGGTGTGGACAGAGGGGCAGGTTAAAATTCACATTGCGGCACACTCGCGGCTGCACAGACGCGAGTTAAATAACATTTCCATCAAGCAGGGTTTTGAACCCTGGTCCCCGCCTCCACCTACTGCTGGGTCGAGTGCCTTGGCCACTCCATCATGGGAGCGGCTTGACCAAGCACTCAAACAGCAGTGCCCAAAACCCTTTTCCCCACTTCCGTCTTCCATTCCACAGCAACAGGGGTAATGATATTTTCATATCACTCTAATACCCCTGTCGCTGTACTTCCATACACGCTTAGGACAGTGCGGTTCTTCATGAGTGGTTTTGTCCACACTATAGTGACCCAGTACCACCTTTCACATCCTAGATCACTTAAGGTTGAGTCAATAATGAAAACTACCAAACGCTATCTCAGGTTAGAAAAAAAAATGCAGGTTGTAAATGTAAATTGTCCAGCAGATACAGAACTGTTAGTAACACTTAGCATGCTTGTAAACTATTTTAATGGCCTTTTTAATCCTTGAGACATTACTGTGCACTGAGAGCTTTTTTTATTGTCTTGTTGATCCAAGTGATTCATAACAGCACCAAAGAGGTGTTTTGTTTCCTTTTCTACTGTCTGCGCCACAGAGGTGCCAACTGCCCTGGCGTTGCTATGCTTGCATCCTCCTGCCTCTCTTTCTGCCCTACTGCCACCTCATGCTGCCACTGGTATACACTCGCTGCCTGCCTCCACTTGACCTCGCTCCCTTGGGAATTGGAATCTCTTCCCGTTACCATCTCGGACTTGATTTGATGACCTTCCTCCCTCTCTCCCTCTCACTCTCTGGTCGCCACGGTGCTTCAATTAAGAAAGGGGTGGCATTCAAACCTCCCACCAACTGACTTCCTCCAAACAAAGCAGCCCATTGGCGGAGAGGCAGCTGCAGCCCCATCACGGTTAGCATAACAGCAGGGCATAAAGAAAACAGTCACAATGTACCGGCGGCAGCCAATTGGGATGCAAGCCTGGGCAGAGCTCCAGGATGCCAGTATACATGAATATTCTTTCATAAACTGAGGCTCAAATGCCGCTGTGCTGCTGTAATCCACATCTTCAGTAGCACATCTTCAATAGTAGCAGCAGTTTGAGCCACAGTTTGTGGCGCATCAAAGGGGATGGTGTGCTCCGTCACGCCAAAGCCTGAATCCCCCACTGCTACAGTGGAAATATTTAAAAAGATGGCATCGTGCATATATTATTGATAACCAGGCACATCATTTGGAGTTAAAAACAGTTTGCATTTGCATACTGTCTGTTCAGGATGATGTCACCAAAGATTGTAATGCACAGAGAAGATAATATAAGGTTTCACGTATTATTTGTGGTTCCCTTGTTTGATAATATGACCCCCATTTCATATTATGTCTTTGGTTTGGGGATTGATGTATTCCTACTTCTTTGTACTTAAGAAACCATCTTTTTATTTTTCAGAGATGTTACTGCATTCAGTAACTTTCTCTCTTTATCGTCTCTCAGATCCACACCCCGCACGGTGTATTGGCGACCCGCAGTTAAAGATATGGTGGGATACCATGCCTGTAAGTGTTAAAACTCTTTTCACTGCACTTGCACTAGCAACTTGCACTTTGAAATAAGTGAATAAATCAATCTATATACTGCATTATGAACAAATAGTCTGTTGTGCATGTTTTGATTTAATTCCCGTTGTCACAGTCCCACTGCTCTAACCACGGAGCTACACATTCACCTGAGCTCTACTTCATTCCCTTGTATGAATTAATTGTGTTATAAGTGTGTTCTTGATCTACTGTTCATCCTGGTTTGCTGGATTGTATGTATTCCTCTGGTGTTCTGGGTCACCCATATAAACAGGCTTGTTTTCCCAGTAAGCTGACTTGAAAAAGAAAGTGAGAGAGAGAAAAAGAAGTTCCCCGAAAGCTTGGCTGTTTCTTAACTGTTTTTGTTTAATTTTACCACTCTGTTATGAATACTGCAGAGGCCACTATAATGTTATCAGGCATTGTGCAAGCTGCTGTCCTATTGGTTAAAGGATTGTGACCTATCTGAAGTAAAGATAAATACTGACGGTGGACCCAACATTGAGATAAATTATTTATCTTCATTTAGAATTTATCAGTGGCTAAAATAAATCATTCATCAGTAAGGGCTGACTCTCATCTACCCTATATGTAAGAAGTTGCAGATCTTGTAGAAACGGTGGATCTGGCTTGCATCACTGAGACCTGGATGGATGAGAACTCTGGCCCCATTTTGGAGGCTCTAACTCCAGCCAGGTACTGGGTGATTCACCGCCCGAGACTGGATCTCTGGGGGTGGGGGTTGCAGTCTGTTTCAAGGCCGAACTTAACCTCACGAGTGTACCGATTGAGGAAATTGAGTCATTCGAGTGTACCGTGGTAGCAGGTGTAGGCTGTAGGATCACCCTCATCTACCGTCTACCCGGAGATGAGATGCGATTTCTTCAGGAAGTGGCAGCCTTCGTCATCGACCTGGCATTTGAGTCACCCAGACTGATGGTTCTGGGTGACTTCAGTGCCTGGGTCGATGATGAACTCTCACAGTTTGGACAACACTTCCTCCAGTTGATGTCATCTCTGGGCCTTACACAGATAGTTACCACTGCTACCCATAAACATGGTCACTCCCTTGACTTAGTCTTTCTCCTGGGGATCAAGGCCTCTGATTTGGGGGTGAAACCAGTTGGTTGGTCCGATCACTACACTGTGAGGTTTAGTTTTAGTGCCCCCATAGGCCTACCCCTGTGGAGAAGATCAGGTATCGATTGCACTTTACGAGATATTAGCTCTGAAGGCCTGGCGGCGGTACTCGACCTATCGTCCCTTCCAGTGGCAAACAATGACACAGATGCCCTCGTGGTAACCTATAATACGTTTGTCTTGGCGGCTCTGGTTGTCATTGCTCCTGTCTGTGTTCTTCCTCTCTCCCTTTTCCCTCGGTCCCCATGGTTTGATGGGAACTTGAGGGAGATGCAGCGACTAGGTCAAAGGTTAGAGCGTTGCTGGCGGAGATCCTCCCTCGATGCCAACCGCCTTAGATTGATGGAGCATTATCAAGCCTATCAATCAGCAATCGCCCGTAAGAAGGCAGAGTTCCTGTCCAGGGAGATTGCGGCTGCTCAGAATTGACCAGCTCAGCTCTTTCGCGCTGTGGACAGGCTTTTCAACCCAGCCTGTCTACAAGTCCAAAAGGCCTTTTTGCAAATAGATTGTGATGAACTTGCTCAATTCTTTGCAACTAAGGTGGCCGACATTAGGGCAGCGTGCCAACCAGCACACTCTAAGGGTGAGGCTGCTGCTCCTCAGTTTCCTGGAGTGCCTTCAACCAACCAGAATTCATGGATATCATGTGGATTGTCCATGGTGCGTGCCCTATGTGCTGTAGTTTGGATCCAGGACCAACTTTCTGTATTTTGGGTTGTATTGATTGTATCAGTCCAGTCCTAGCATGGATAGTCTGGTGCTCCTTGGAAACAGGTGAGTTTCCGAGCTCCCCGAAGGATGCGGTGGTAACCTGAAAGCTTCTTTGGACCCTGACTGCCATGCAGACTACAGACCAATCTCTAAATTTCCCTTTTTAGGGAAAGTGATTGAGAAGGTAGTGGCCATGCAGCTGGAGAACCATTTGACCATCCATGATATCTATGAACCCCTCCAGTCCGGTTTTCGAAAGAAGCATAGTACTGAGACAATGCTGGTTCGGGTGCTCAATGATCTCCTGATAGCTAGGGACCCAGAAGAACTGTTCCTTTCTGGTCCTTCTAGATCTCTCATCAGCTTTTGACACTGTGGACCATGGGATTCTACTTGAGCATCTGAGGTTCATCTGTTGTCTATCGGATGTAGTCCTCAGGTAATTTACATCTTACCCTCACTGGAAGAATGCAGAGAGTGGTTTCCAGGATTTATTCCTCTGACCCAGTTTCTCTGTCTTGTGGGGTTCCTCAGGGCTCTGTGTTGTCCCCCATGTTGTTCGCAGTGTATATGCTGCCCCTCGGAGACATTGTAAGAAGGTATGGGCTGAGGTTTCACTGCTATGCTGATGATACCCAGCTCTACCTTTCTTTTCCCCCCACCAGGATGGAGCTCTCTCGGTCTTTAATAACTGCCTCAAAGAAATCCATTAGTGCATGGACTCAAGTTGGTTGAAGTTGAACTCGGAAAAGACAGAGGTGTTGGTAGTGGATCCGGTGCACCGGATAAGGGGGCCGGGGGCTGGTTCACCCTCTGGACTTTATCTCGGGGGTGTTTCACTCCTGACCTCGGAACAGGTGCATAACCTGGGGGTAATTTGTGATAAAGGACTGACTCTGCATTCGTAGGTGTCTGCTATCATCAAGTCCTCTTTTTACCATCTGAAGAATATCTCCAGGATTAGGCACCTTGTTCCATCCGGCAATCTTCCTATGCTGGTCCATGCCTTTGTGTCCTCATGTCTGGACTATAGCAATTCCCTTTATCTAGGGCTTCCTGGGGTTGAAATCTGCCACCTGCAGCTGGTGCAGAATGCAGTGGCCCGGCTTTTGACTGGTACATCATGGTCCAGCCATATTTCGCCAGTGCTGCGCGGACTGCACTGGCTGCCCGTGCAGTGGTGGATCACCTTTAAAGTCGGTCTTCTGACTTTTAAAGCCCTACATGGACTTGGCCCAGACTACCTGAAAGAGCTCCTGGTCCCTTATTGCCCTGGGCGATTGCTCCGCTCAGCTGGCGAGGGGTTGCTAGAGATCCCGAGGGTGTGCTTAAAATCTTCTGGGGCCCATACATTTATGCATGTGGCCCCTACCCTCTGGAATTATCTACCCCATCAGTTACGGGAGTGTGCGATCGTGGCGGGATTTAACAAGGCCCGGAAAACGTATCTATGGACTCTAGCATTCGGAGTATGATTTTATTTGTCTGTTTGTGCTAGCTGTTTTTAACTTTAAGATTTGAAATGTTTGGCCTGTTTTTAAATTTTGTACGGCACCTTGGTTTTTGAAAGGCGTCATAGAAATAACGTTTATTATTATTACTATTAAGTAACGCACAGCAGGATGTGTGTTTGTTCGGCTATATAGGCACTCCTCCATTATGACTGTAGGGGCTTCAGGCTGAGTGCTTCTCAGCGCACAGTACAGTAGTTCCATGGTATATTCCAATGACTGCAGATGCCTGGAGTGTGTGTTATTACACTTATAAAAGGCCCACTCTCATACTACTAAGGGTCATGCTACTAAGAGTCATAGATGTACAGAAGGCAATAGCCCATGTTAGTACATCTCCAGAGGCCTGGAAGTGTTAAACCCAATTTAAAAGATGTTTGTCAAGATTTATTTTGAAAGTTATTTGTGTCTAGCAGAGACTTAGGTAATGCATTCCATATTGGAATAATCCTCTGAGTGTAAAAATAACATCTAATGTCAGTCCTTGGGTATGTTAGTGATAGCTGATAATTGTGACTCCTAAGATTACATTCCCTGATGTTAAAGGACAGGCCAAGTAGTGCCATGAGTTCTGGATCTTTAGATATATTGTACATCAGTAAGAGGTCACCCTTTGTTCTTCTCAGTTGCAATGAGTATAGGCCCAGCTCTTGTAATCTTGCCTCATAGGCTTTGTCCTGCATTCCAGCAATCATCCTCATGACTGCGCTGAACTCCGTCCAAACTGTTAACATCCCTTCTCAGATAGGGACTCCAAAGTGGGGAACAATAATCCAGGTGGGGGCGTACATATGCTCTATACAGCGATAGAATACAACCCCTTTTCCGAGTAACAAGTGCTCTTTTAATGAAACCTATTAGCCTGTTAGCATGACTTCTAATGTGGTTACGATGAGTACTAGATGCGAGGTCTGATTTAATAACTTCCAGATCCTTTTCCTCAGTTATTGGTTGCAATGGGGTACCATTCAATTTAAATTGTATGTTTTGATTAGAATCCCCCAAGTGCATAATTACACATTTATTAACGTTATAATACATATCATTTTGTTTTGCCCATTCGTGTAGATTTTCCAGGTCTTCTTTTAGGTCTGCTATATCTTTTTCACATCCAACCTTAGCTAAAATTTTAGTGTCATCTGCGAATTTGATGGCTGTATTCTTCAGATTTGTTGTCATATCAGACACAAAAATAGAGAACAGCACAGGTCCCAAAATGGACCTCTGTGGAACCCCACTAGTGACAATGCCTGTGCTGGAGGAGTAGTCCCTTATGCACACTGCTTGTGTACAGTTATTAAGCCATTCTTTAATTCAGTTTATCAACCTGTAGTGTATTCCAAATGAGTGCATTTTTTAATTAGGGTTCTATGTGGCACTTTATCAAAAGCCTTACAAAGGTCCAAATATACCACATCCACTGGTGTCTTCTCATAAAGGAGTTTACTAACGTTCTCATAGAAAACTAGGTTACTGGTTAGACATGACCTTTTACTTTTAAAACTTGCTGATTGGGGTCTACTAAGTGTTTTTGGACTAGGTCATCATCAATTCTTTTTTTTAGAATGGCGTCAAAGATTTTACCCAAAATGCTGGTTAGGCTAATCGGTCTATAATTTGATATTTTGCTTTTATTTCTCTTTTTGAAAATCGGTGTTACCAGTGCAGTTTTGCAATTGTTAGGTATTATACCTGATGTTAATGACAAATTATATAATTTGTGTAGTGGTTCAATTAACCATGGTGCTATTTCTCTCAGTAGGCGTGGATGAAGTCTGTCTGGCCCGGGTGATTTGTTGATGTTAATTGCTGCCAATTTAATCTTAATTTTATCCCTACTGATTTCCGTGATATCATCCAATACATTGTTTGTATATTTAATGTCTTGTTTACTATCTACTGCAGCAGAGAAAATGGAACAAAAATATGTATTGAATTCTTCTGCCATTTTCTGAGGAGTTTCCACTGCATTATTGCCCACTGAAAGTGAACCGATCGTATTAGTGGTTTGCTTTTTATTGTTTATGTAAGAGTAAAAACTCTTGCCTCCATCTTTTATATGTGCTAATCTGAATTCTAATGTATTTGTTTTTATTGTAGTCATTTTTGCATTTAACCGAAGCACAATATGTATGCTCTTCTTCTTTTTTTAATAGATGTAATATATATAGGGTAGCCCAGATTGGTATTTTCCCCTTTTGTTGTAGCCGGTTTTGTCCAGCACATATTTTTTTTGTAATTCAATAATTTTAATTTTTATTGTGAGCCAAATTTCCTCAGGTGATGTAGACCCATTATCCCATTTCCATACTGTAAGATCTTTTTTTGAGTTCAATAAAATTTGCCTTACTGTAGTTTTTGAATGTTGTTCTGCCCAGGTTTCATTCAAATATAAGTTTAGTGTTAAAGGTTATCACGCAATGATCACTATTTTGAAGCGGGTCGTTAATTTTAATATTTTTTACATGATTTGGGATATCTGTTATTAATAAATTGAGAATATTGTCTTTTCTCCTGAGTGTATTTATGAGTTGAGTTAATCCATTAGATGCACATAACTCCAAGAATGAGTTTTCCATATTATTATTAGTAGTTCCCCTATTCCAGTTTATTCCTGGGAGATTAAAATCTCCTAACAATATGATGTCAGATCGATCAATTTTTTGTTTATGGCATCAACTATTGCCTGGTGTTCTTGTAAATTGATATCAGGTGGGCTGTAGCAAAGACCTACTAATAATTTTGTTTGTTTTTCTCATGATTTCTACCCATAACATTTCATTAGCTATTTCGTCCACTGAATCATTTATTGATTTATAATTAATATCATTTTTTATGTAGAATACTACCCCACCTCCCCTTCTGGTTGTTCTATTTTTTGAATGGCATTATAGCCCGGAGTGTCTATGTTCCAACCAGAGTTATCCCCCCACCAAGTTTCTGTAATTGCTGCTATATCAGTACCCTCCCTGTTTAATATTATACCTAATTCATCTATCTTAGTGGAATGTAGACTTCTTGAGTTAGTGAGCAGGAAGGTCAGACCATGCTTTTTAATTATTGCTTATTGGTTTTTTTTTTCATTTATAGTCGCTAGCTTATTTATAGAAGATTTTGTTATTGTTACATTATCCCTTTCCCCCTTAGGAATTAGTTTTTTGTGGCTGCGAGATCCTTTATTATATTGTAGAAGGAAAACCCTAGTAATCTTGTGCCCTTTTTATTTAAATGTAAACCATCGTAAGCATAGAGATCATTCCTGTGTTTAAATTTCTTCCAAGTCTTTATACGTTATTTGATTTGTAAGACACCATCTACGTAGCCAGTTGTTACAGGCTTTTATGTCTTTTTAATCTATAATAACTAGCTCTAGGTACAGGCAGGACTTCAGATATAATCTGTGTCACATTAAGGGTCTTTAGTGTTGTTATAGCTTCTTTCTTATCTTTTGTTATACATTCTAAGTCATGTTTTCCAAAGTCATTTGTACCGACATGGAGGATGGCTGTTTTGAAATATTCCTGGGAGCATACTGGTTATATCTTTGATAGTTGCCCCACTATAACTACAGCTTATAACATTTTCCTTGTTTGCTCTTGTAGTAAATCTATCCATAAACCTGGTGACGGAATCCCCTAAAATATATATTTGTTCGGGTAATACCTCTTGTGTGGCAATAGCTGACTCGTTACTGCGGATATCAATGAGTGTTTCTGGAGAAAAGCCAGTTGTACTATCCTCATTAGGGGGCAAGGTGGGGTCTAGTGTAATAATTGTTTCTACATATGATGACAATAAGGGCTGCAAAGGTGGCTCAGTGATGGTGGTTTCTACATTTGTGGAAAATAAGGGTTGCAAGGGTGGCTCAGTGGTGTCATTGGGTTTAGCAGGCAAGACTGCATGTTTTGAGGTCTCAGGTTATTCATCATCCAAAAACTAAATCAGTGGGTCAAAGCTGTTTGTTAGCGGTCAGATAAAACATTTTGCTTTCCTACCCTTCTTTTCCTTTGCAGGCCTAGTGCACTGGACCATATACCAATCATTATTCCCGTTTTTATCCGTGTCATCTAACCTTGTAAGTTTTTTAGTGGGGGTACATTTATTCAGCATTTGTGTTCCTGTATCATTATTTTCATCATAAATTTGAAGGGTTACATGTGGGGCCGGGGGGGGGGGACCCAGATTGTTTTCTAGGGTTATGCACTTCATCCTTATTTACTGACAAGGCTTGGTCACTCAGCTCTCTCTCGTTTATTCTAGAGGCCGTACTTTGCTGGTTACATTCCAGGGCCTGTAGTCTAGTGCCAAAGGTTGATATCTCTGTTAACATACCTGCGTTCTGTTTACATCTGAGACAAAGAAAGGGATCATCCAGTACTGGTATCTCTGAGAAGAGATACATTTTACACAATACACATTGTTTCCCTACTTTGCCACTAAATAATACATTGAAGTCCGTTGTATTATATTATGGTCTGTCTAGCCAAGTATGGTAGGCTTACCATATGGCGATTTCTTTCTATCTGTTTGTTCTGTCCCACTGTTTTTGTTTTTTAGATCTCTCTCACACACCTAGTGCAACATGCATAACACGCGCAGATGCACGTGTCTCTGCGTGCGTCTCCGCGCGCAGGAGCATGTGCCCTGCCCGAGCTCGGCCTGCTCACTGCAGGGCTTGGATTTAAGATGTCCTGTGACCCAGAAGTATCACTCAGGGTCATGGCTCCCTCGAGGCCGAAATAACGCCAAATAAAGCAATAACGTACCCCCAGTACTATACTAAGGCACTCATGCGTGCCTACAACTAACTTTGTATCCCAGAATAAAAGAAAGGTGCAAGTAGTGGTGTCCCTCGATACTATGCTAGGGATAGCAACAGTATCCAAGGGCAACACTCACTCTCTTCCTGTTTCCCAATTCAGGTAGCAGGGCTCCACTATTAATGTTTTGTTAAAATATACACAGGTTTGAGCCTTTCAACAGCTCATTTACAAGGCAATACAAACAGTTACATGGGGTGCTTCTTAGGCAATAATTATCTTGCCCACTGCAGGGCTTGGATTTAAGATGTCCCATGACCTAGAAGTATCACTAGGGGTCACAGCTCCCTCGCTGCCAAAACAACTCCAAAATAAAGCAATAACGAACCCCCAGCACTATACTAAGACACTCATGCATGCCTACAACTAACTTTGTATCCCAGAATAAAAGAAAGGTGTAAGTAGTGGTGTCTCTCGATACTGTGCAAGGGATAGCAACAGTATCCAAGGGCAACACTCACTCTCTTCCTGTTTCCCAATTCAGGTAGCAGGGCTCCACTATGAACGTTTTGTTAAAATATACACAGGTTTGAGCCTTTCAGCAGCTCATTTAAAAGGCAATACAAACAGTTACATGGGGTGCTTCTTAGGCAATCAATAATATCTGTGGCAGCACTCGTTACCATTTTATAAATACATATAGCATTACTGGTGCAGAAATACTGTATTTAAGTTAGTGCTTCTGTCAAAGCAGAGGTTTTGAAAGCTTTTATCTTGGCAGTCTTAACCCCTAGAACTGTGAAATTCAGTTTGCCCCTTCACTCTTCTAGGGGCTAATGTTTTGGCAAGTTTTGTGAAAACTGGTTTGCAGGTCAAAAGTTATTAATTAATGGGATTATATTAAATACACCAGATTTTTGAATTTTTAGCTAATGACCAGTGAAATATTTACACCAGTTTAAATTATGAAACTTACATATTCATTAGAATTTGTCTGATGGGAGTGCCTTCGAGGAATTTAAACATTAATTTTTTATTTTATTTTTTTAATACTTGGTCCTCTTGTCAGCCCAGGGGTTACCAGTGCCTTTCCACCAGTATTCAGCTGGGTCCCGGCATACCTGAGTCACCAGACGCTCACTGCTGGGTCCTAGTGTATCGCGACCCCGGCATCATATTGCTCAACACCAGAGACTTTTTCTGGGTTTTCTCTCTGTGTTTTTTTATGTCCCAACCCCTAGAGGGCACCGGCACAAAGGACATTCGGCTAGACTGACAACGTGCTGACACACGTCCCTGTCCTCCCTGACTCTAAGAGCTATTTGCCCGACCGCCCATGCTTCTGCAAATAGTAGGACATAGGGCATAAGTGCAGTCCAAAGTGTTCCTCCACCCCAGAGGAGGAGAGTGTCCATCGAGATGATCTATCCTCCTCCTCCCCCAGGCCAACTCATGATGGCCTGGAATCGTTCCCAAACCCAGCTCAAAACGCCCAGATTAAAGTAAGTTAGGGCTCATCTGAAGGGCTCTGCACATGTTGCTTCCTGTGGGGCTCAAAACACCCAGAGCAAAGCAAGTTAGGACTCATATGATGGGCTATGCAAATACTGCTTCCTGTAGGTCCTAAAACGTCCTGCCTGAAGCAAGTTAGGGCTCATCTGAAGGGCTCTGCACATGTTGCTTCCTGCAGGGCTCAAAACTCCCAAGGTGAAACAGGTTAGAACTCATCTGAAGGGATCTGCACATGCTGCTTCCTGGGGGGCCCAAAACGCCCATGGTGAAGCAAGTTAGGACTCATCTGAAGGGCTCTGCACATGCTGCTTCCTGGGAGGCCCAAAAAGCCCTGCCTGAAGCAAGGTAGGGCTCACCTGAAGGGCTCTCCACATGCTGCTTCCTGTAGTACTCAAAATGCCCAAGGCAAAGCAAGTTAGGACTCATCTGAAGGTCTCAGTACATGCTGCTTCCTGCAGGTCTTAAAAAGTCCTGCCTGAAGCAAGGTAGGGATCATCTGAAGGGCTCTGCACAAATGCTGCTTCCTGAGGGGCTCAAAAGGCCCAGGGTGAAGCAAGTTAGGGCTCATCTGAAGGGCTCTGCACATTCTGCTTCCTGAGGGGCCCAAAACACCCAGGGTAAAGCAAGTTAGGGCTCATCTGAAGGGCTCTGCACATGCTGATTCCTGCAGGGACCAAAATGCCCACTGCAAAGCAAGTTAGAGCTCATATGAAGGGCTATGCACATGCTGCTTCCTGCAGGGCCCAAAATGCCCTGTGCGTAGCAAGTTAGGGTTCATCTGAAGGGCTTTGCACATCCTGCGGGGCCCAAAACGCCCTGCCTGAAGTAAGTAAGTTAGGGCTCATCTGAAGGGCAGTGCACATAAGTGTTTCCTGCAGTGTCCCAAAAACCCTGTCTGAAGCAAGTTAGGGCTCTTCTGAAGGGATATGCAAATACTGCTTCCTGCAGGACCCAAAATGCCCAGTGCGAAGCAAGTTAGGGCTCATCTCAAGGGTTGTGCACAGGCTGCTTCCTTTGGTGTCCAAAGCACCCTGTATGAAGCACGTTAGGGCTCATCTCAAGGGCTGTGCACATGCTGCTTCCTGTGGAGCCCAAAATGCCCAGTGCAAAGTGAGCAGGGACTTGGCAAGGCTGCAGGAATGGTCAGAAGTAGGGCAGCTTGGATTCAATGCAAAGAAGTGCAAAATAATGCACCTGGGAAACGAAAACCCTGGGGAAGATTACACAATGGGAGGGGAGGTAGTAACAACGACAAAAATGGAAAGGGACCTGGGGGTAATCATATCAGATGACCTTAAGGTTAGCAAGCAATGTGAGAAGGCAGTAGGTAGGGCTGGGGGATACTGGGATGCATAGGGAGATGCATCACCAGCAGAAAACAGGAAGTTGTTATCCCTCTGTACAGACAATTGGTGAGACCCCATCTGGAGTGCTGCATCCAGTTCTGGAGACCCCATCTCTGCAAGGACATAGACAGGATAGAGGCAGTCCAGAGGAGGGCAACTAAAATGGTGCAGGGTCTGCAAAGAGAAGCCATATGAGGAGAAACTAAAGGATCTTAATATGTATACCCTTGAGGAAAGGAGGGAGATGGGGGACATGATAGAAACATTTAAGTACCTCAGTGGAATCAACAAAGTCCAAGAGGATAGCATCTTTCAGAAAAAGAGATGTGCAAGAACAAAGGGACAAGATTTGAAGATGGGGGGGCGGTTCAGGGGCAATGTGAGGAAGTATTTTTTCACAGAGAGGGTGGTGGACACATGGAACAGCCTTCCTGAGGAGGTTGTGGGGTCTAAAACTGTGGGAGAATTCAAGAATACATGGGACAGACATAAGGCAATTTTTGTGGGGGGGGGAGGAAGAAATAGGCTGTTGGTTAACTAGGATCTGCAGCTTATCCTGTAGGTTGGGAAATGGGCAAACTAGGTGGGCCAAGTGTTCCTTATCTGCCATCAAAGTCTATGTTTCTATGTCTATGAGTTAGAGCTCATCCGAAGGGCTCTGCACATGTTGCTTCCTGCGGGGCTCAAAACACCCAGGGCGAAGCAAGTTAGGGCTCATCAGAAGGGCTCTGCACATGCTGCTTCCTGTAAGGCCCAAAAAACCTAGTGTAAATTAAGGCTCATCTGAAGAGCTCTACACATGCTGCTTCCTGTAGGACCCATAATGCCCAGTACAAAGCAAGTTAGGGCTCATCAGAAGGGCTCTGCATATGCTGCGGGGCTCAAAACACCCTGCCTGAAGCAAGTTAGGTCTCATCTGAAGGGCACTGCATAGGCTGCTTCCTGTGGGGCTCCAAAAGCCCTGCCCAAAGCAAGTTAGGGCTCATCTGAAGGGCTCTGCACAGGCTGCTTCCTGGGGGCCCAAAAATGCCCTGTGCAAAGCAAGTTAGAGCTCACCTGAAGAGCGCAGAACAGGCTGCTTCTGGTGGGGCCCAAAATGCCCTCTGTGAAGCATGTTACGGCTCGTCTCAAGGACTGTGCACATCCTGCTTCCTGTGGGACCCAGAAATGTCCTGCCTGAAGCAAGTTAGAGCTCATCTCAAGGGCTCTGCCCAGGTTGCTTCCTGTGGGGCCCAAAACGCCCTGTGTGAAGCAAGTTATGGCTCATCTCAAGGGATGTGCACATCCTGCTTCCTGTGGGGCCCAAAACACCCAGTGCAAAGCAAGTTAGGGCTCATCTGAAGGGCTGTGTACATGTTGCTTCTTGCAGGGCCCAAAACACTTTGTGCAAAGCAAGTTAGGGCTCAGCTGTACAGATCACTGGTTAGGCCTCACCTGGAGTACAGCGTCCAGTTCTGGATGCCCCACCTCAAAAAAGGACATTGACTGAGTGGAGACAGTGCAGAGAAGGGCAACAAAAATGATTCAGGGACTGCAGGAGATGTCCTACGTGCATAGACCGAAAGAACTGAACATGTATTCCCTGGAACAGAGAAAAGAGAGGGGTGACATGATCGAAACATTCAAGTACATAAAAGGCATAAATCAGGTACAGATAGATGATCTCTTCCTGTTTAAGAAGGGCAGCAGAACCAGGGGACATGATCTAAAGCTGCAGGGAGGGCAGTTTTCCACCAACACCAGGACCATTTTCTTCACAGAAAGAGTGGTGCATGCCGGGAACAGTCTGTCTACAGAGGAGGTGGGGGTAAGCACAGTGGTAGGTTTCAAGAACACTTGAGACAGATACAAGGGAGCCCTCAAACCCAAGGGCAGTTAGAAGGCTAGGCTAAAAGACAATGGGCAGACTAGATGGACCTGGTGGTTTCCTTCTGCCGTCAACTTCTAGGTCTCTATCTGAAGGTCTGTGCACAGGCTGCTTCCTGTGGGGCCCAAAATACCCTGTATGAAGCCAGTTAGGGCTCATCTCAAGGGCTGTGCACATCCTGCTTCCCGCTTGACCCAGAAACACCCTGTGTGAAGCAAGTTAAGACTCATTTGACGGGCTCTCCACATGCTGCTTCCTGCGAGGCCCAAAACACCCAGTGCAAAGCAAGTTAGGGCTCATTTGAAGGACTGTGCACATCCTGCTTCCTGTGGGGCCCCAAAGTGCCCTGTACAAAGCAAGTTAGGGCTCATCTGAAGGGCTCTGCATATCCTGCTTCCTGTGCCCAAAAAGCCTAGTGTGAAGTGAGTTCAGACTCATCTCCCATTTTAAATTATTATTTTTATATTGTTCCAGAACACACAAGTTATGGTCTTGCCCCCTCACATTTGAAGATAAATTGCATATTTTGAGACAGGCTATTGCCTATCCTCTAGATATCTGGCATCTATTGTATATGACATATATATGACTACAAAGTCAATATAAAGAGTTGGCGGGGCACAGCCAGCAGTCATTAATGTAACCCCCAGGTTGTGCTATCCCAAGGGCTACTACCCCTGCCTGCTTGACTACTGACAGGTTGAGGGGCCAAGGTTCTATGGCGGGTGCCTACACCCAGAGGTCAGGGTTTGTAATGGTTGGTCTAGTTTGGTCATAGCCCTCTGGGACACTGAGACCCCCTTCTAATCCCTCTAATGGCCCACACGATGCACAGGAGTTACAGTACCAATACCCCACATGTACACACTGTTCATTCATAAGGTACCACTTACCCTCGAGACTGATTCGCAGGTTCATCTCTGAGAACCCCCTGAAAAATAAGGTTAAGCAGCATTCACAAACCAATACAGTGCTTGGCATGAAGGTACTGACACTTCAGACAGTTTAAAGTTTAACAACAGCAACAAATCTGATTTATTTAGGGAACAGTAACATGGAAGGGGGAAATCAGGTTAATTAGTGGCATTAAATCACAGTGCTGTGCACACATACAGGGTCTGAAAAGTCACACTCTGGGTACCCAGGTTGAGGGGGGGAGGCTAGCCAGGTCCGTTGCTCGGGGTTGGCCGGCAGGTGCAGACGAATAAGGCCCTGTAGAAGAAAATATATGCACAACACCCAATTGTAATCCAGAGCCTGATGGTTCAGTCCATGAAGCAAAGAAACAACAAGAATTTAGATGACACACTTGTGATTGAAAACAGGCTGCAGGGGAATACCCTGATTGGTACTCACAATACCCAAGCTGAGAACCGGATGGTGGATGTTCTTCTGGATAGTCAGAAACAGCAGGGCATGGAGACAAGGTCCTTGTGGCTGGACCCCACTGCAGTTTATAACAAACAGATTTTTTTTGAGACAAGCTGGGGTTTCCTTCGAGCTTCAACACACAGCACACAGCACAGGGGATTGGAAATAGCAATTCCCCACAAGCACTACGAACATTCATATGTAAAAGGAAAGTAGTATACCAGGCAGGCTGCTCCTCGATCCCGATCGCAATTTCTGCAAAATACCCGGGAGCACACATAGCAGCTTCAGTTCCTGACAGACCGAGCGCGATTCAGCAATTTCAACAGTCTTCTACAGGGTGAGCCTGGTTTCCACACTCCTAGTGTTTCTTTCTCCTCACAACTCGGATTCAGTCCAAATTGGCACTCACAAAGGCTGCAGACCGAAACTCATGGCGTCACATGCGCTTCCCGCGCGAAACTATTCGCTGCAGAAGCACACAGCTCCTTCTCTCTTCACTGCCACAATTGATCTGATCTTTCCAGTCACAGAGCAGGGCATTTCCTTTAGCTCCACACTATTCTGTTGGCTGATTCAGCTGTCACTCACAATAAGACTCCCTCCGTTGGTAGAAAAAGGCGCCAAGGTCAAAACTACATTTCCCAGAGTCACTGCCCATACAATCCCCTTGTGGCGGGCTCAAATTAAGAGTCCAAGTTCTGAGTCGTCCAAAGGCTCCATTTTAGGGCTCCCTTAACCCAATTGGCCCAGCACAGCAGTTTAGGTCCAAAATGGAGAGGTAACACACACAGAGTCCCAGCTGCAAGAAAGGCAGGTTAGACAAACTGCATTTTACTTAACACTCTAACTGGTTTCAGGCAAACAGTTACATCTTTCATTAGGCTCTCTCTGCGCTCTTAGCGACAGCGAAAGCAGGCGATTTCTCCGTGACTCGGGATTGAGCATTAAATACACAGTCCTCCCATATAAACTAATTAAGTCTGCAAGCAGACAGCTCTTAAAGAGACAGTACTCGGAGGCTCAAATAACACTCACTTGGAACCACATTTCAACAGCTAAGACGCCGAACACTGCCCAGACTTGGAGCATTCAGGCAAGCTCCTGGAAGAATTTTGGGAACCCCCATTTGCAGAGGGGTTACATTAAGGCAGAATGTGTTTCTCCCAAGCTCCTGCAGAGACTTCCAATATCAAGATTAGTCTACATCTAAACTTTACAGTTTACAGAATAAAATCTTACCAGTACATTCTAAAGGGATACAGGACACAGTGACCGAATTATTTTAAGGGTTCCTGAATGTTAAACCCTAAAAAAAGGCACAGGAGAGAGCTGAGGCAAGGAGAGATAGCAGGCTGCAACCTTGGGCAGCTCCAGAGCAGTACCAGTTACATAGAAACATAGAAGTTGACCGCAGATAAGGACCGCAAGGCCCATCCAGTCTACCCATTTCTTTTTCTACCTTACAAATGTGCCATTGGCCTTTGCTCTGTCAATGGCCTATCTATTCATATTCATCTGTATTGCTCCCTTAAGTCTATCCCATGACTGTTTGAAGCCCTGCACTGTATTCATATCCAGCACTTCCTAAGCTAGGCCGTTTCATGCATGCACCACTCTTTCTGTGAAAAAGAACTTCCTCACATTACCCCTTAATCGGCCTCCTTCTAATCTCATGCTGTGTCCTCTTGTCCTGCTATTTTCCTTTTATTGAAATATGTTAGACTCTTTCACCTTGTTAATGCCCTTAAGGTGTTTGACTGTTTCAATCATATCACCTCTCTCCCTCCTTTGCTCAAGGGTATACATATTGAGTTCAGTTAATCTGTCCTCATATGTTTTCTGATGCAGTCCCTGCACCATTTTGGTTGCCGTTCTCTGGACTGCCTCAATTTGGTTAATGTCCTTGTGAAGGTGTGGCCTCCAGTACTGCATGCAGTACTCCAGATGGGGCCTAACCAGTGTCTTGTATAGAGGGATTATTACCTCCCTCTTCTGACTTATGAAACCCCTACTAATACACCCCAACATCCCTCTAGCCTTACCTACTGCTTTAGTGGCCTGCTTGGATGATTTCAGGTCATCGGTGATGATGACGCCCAAATCTCTTTCTTCCCTTGTGACTGCCAGCAACTCCCCTCCCAGCCTATAGGTGGCTTCAGGGTTTCTCTTTCCTATGTGCATAATCTTGCAGTTCTTTGTGTTACTCCCCAGTTGCCACTCTTCCAACCATTTTACTAGTTTATCCAGATCTCTTCTCATTCTGCCCACCCCATCTGGATCATCTACTCTGTTGCAGATCTTGGTGTCATCTGCAAACAGACAAACCTTACCCTCCAGTCCATCTGCAATGTCACTGATGAAGATGTTGAAGTGGACTGGCCCCTGGACTGATCCCTGTGGTGCCCCACTTGTGACTTGCATCTCTTCTGACTGTATACCATTTACCACCACTCTCTGTTTTCTGCCCGTCAACCAGTTTGCCACCCAGCTGACCAATGTCTGACCCACCCTGAGCCTACCCAGCTTATTAATCAATCTTCTATGTGGAACAGTATCGAAAGCTTTGCTGAAGTCAAGATAGGCAACATCAACTGGTCCCCCTTGGTCCACCACTCTGGTTACCCAGTCAAAGAAATCTATGAGATTAGTTTGACAGGACCTTCTTTTTGTAAACCCATGCTGTATTGGATCCTGTGCTCCTATAGATTCCAGGTGTTGCACTATCCTTTCCTTAAGGAGTGTCTCTATAATCTTGCCCACTACTGAGGTAAGACTGACTGGTCTGTAGTTCCCTGCCTCCTCCCTGTTACCACTCTTGTGGAGTGGGATCGCATGAGCCCTTCTCCAGTCTTCTGGAACCTCTCCTGTGCTCAGCGACTCACTAAACAGTTCTGATAATGGCTCTGCTAGTTCCATCCTTAGCTCCTTTAGTACACTGGGATGTATGCCATCAGGTCCCATTGCCTTGTCCACCCTGAGCTTATCGAGCTCTTGTAGGACCCTTTCTTTTGTGAAGGGACTAGTGCACACCTCCCTTCCCCTCTGTGTCCATGGTGCTGAGCTGTGGGCCCTGCCCTACCTTCTCTTCAGTAAATACTGAGCAGAAGTATCTATTTAGGATAGATGCTTTTACATGGTCCTCCTCCTCACACGCCCCCTTATCCCCTTTGATCTTAGCAATACCCCCTCTGGACTTTCTCCTTTCACTAATGTATCTATAGAAAGTCTTGTTACCTTCTTTTACTGTTTGTGCTAGTGTTTCCTCAGTTTGGGCCTTTGCCTGCCTAACTGCCTTCCTTGCTTACCTTAGGGAAGTTTGATATGTCTCGCTATCTTCATCCTGCTGCGTTCCCTTATATTTCCTGAAGGCCAGCCTTTTGGCTCTGAGCTTTTCTGCTACTGTGTTTGAGAACCAAAGTGGTTTCCTTCTTCTTTTGTACTTCCTTTTCTCACTAACACAATGGGATGTTGCTTCAAGTATTGCATCTTTAATGCTTGCCCACTTTGCCTGTACCCCCTCACCTGTATTTCTTTTTGCCAGGGCTAGCTTAACTCTGTTGGCCATCTTATCAAAGTCAGCTCCTCTGAAGTCCCATATTTTTGCCTTGGAATGGGATGATTTTGGTCTAGTGGCCAAATTGAACAATACCATGTGATGGTCACTGGCACCCAGGTGACCTTCTACCTGGAGATCTGTGATCCTTTCCCTGTTAGTCAGTACTAGATCTAGGATAGCCCTGTCTCTTGTGGATTGTTGTACCAGTTGCTTGAGGCCCTCCCCCTGCAGGGAATCTACCATGTGTCTAGTTCTGGCAGATGTTCCTGCTGGTATTGACCAATCTGTATCTGGCATGTTGAAGTCTCCCATTATCAGAATCTCACCTTTAGCTGTCATGTTTTGTATATCTTCTAACAGTAACATGTCTATGTCCTCCCTCGGTCTGGAAGCCTGTACACTACCCCAGTTCGTATGGCTATCCCATTTCCTGTTTCCAGGGTGACCCACAGTTCTTCTGGCTCCTTATGTGTATTCTGAATTTCTGTAGCTTTGATATTTTCATTGACATAAAGGGCCACTCCACTCCCCCTTTTTGCACCTCGGTCTCTTCTGAACAGTACATAGCCAGGTACTGAAGTCTCCCAAGTGTGGTTACTGGTAAACCATGTCTCACTAATGGCTACTATGTCCAGTTTAGCCTCTGTCATTATTGCCTGCAGGTCTGGGATCTTGTTTCCCAGACTGTGAGCATTTGTGTACATGATTTTCCATTGGTCAGATTTTGGTGTGTTAGTTGTTGGGCGAGGTCGGCATTTCCCCTGTGTGTCGTATGGGGAGCCAGACCTTTTTCTTTACCTGGTGATGCAAATGAACTACAAACATGCTGAACTCCTGTTTGACCACTAGCCGAGGGGGGAGGGGTGTTCTTCCCATTCAACGTATGGGGTGCTGCACTCCTCTCCCCATTTGCAAATTTAAATATTCTGCAAAGATGTCAAACTTCTGCCCCAATGCACTGACTTCCTCCTTAGTCAGATGCAGTCCATTAAATTTAAAGAACTTTCGATCCCAAAACTGTTGCCAGTTTCCTACAAATTTGTGTCCTTTTTCCTGGCACCAGCCCTTGAGCCACATGTTTAGCTCCCCTATCTCCCCTATCTCCCCTTCTCTGACCTTCTGTCCATCTGTCTCCCTCTCCCAGACTGGCAGGATCTCAGAGAAGGAGATGCCGGATGAAATGGATGATAGTTTGTCACCCAGCCTGGTCAGGTGTTCCTTGGTCTCCATAACTGACCAGCTAGCGAGATCATTAGTCCCTATGTGTACCAGAATGTCAATGTTTTCTCCTGCTTCCTGAACAATTTTAGCAATGCGGTCAGTGTCTCTCTACACTGATGTACCTGGGAGACATCTGACCATTACCCCTGGCTGGAGATACTTATCAACTCCCCGAATCATGGAGTCTCCTATGATCAAAAGTTTTTTTGATTTCCCTTTAGCTTTTTTGTTTTGGTTCCTGTTTTGGGTGAGTTTTGTTGTGCTAGCTCCTGTGCTGCAGTGTCCTGCTCTGCAGTGTCCTTTTCCCCTTTGTTTGATTTCAGAGATAGAGGCAGATACCTATTTGTAGTTTTTATATGGTTTGTGGAGGTGATATGTTGGAGAGCACCGAGTGATGGGGCACCCGATTTGTCCCTCCTAACCACCTGCCAACCTCCTGGACCAACTACCCTCTGCGGTCAAGGTGCTTCTGTTGGATGTTGGGGAAATAGTGGGCAGTTCTTATAATACATTTCCTCTTGAATATGCAATTTGAGGTGCACAATCTCTGCCCATGCTGCCTGGAGCTGAGCCCTTAGATCTCCAATGGCCCAGCATGTAGGACAGTGTCTTAAATCCTGTAAAACTGCCCTTCTGAAAAGTGTTCCGCAGTACCTGCAGTTAATGATACCCATTCCAGATAAGTTACTGGGTTTATAACCTGGTCAGAGTAATAAGAAGGAAGAAAATGAAAAAAAGTTTGAGTTTGTGTTTTGTTTGTTTGTTTTTATATAACTTGTTATAACAAGTTAAAGTAATAGTGCCCCTGTAAATGAGGTCACTGTGTGTTGACAGCAAAAAATCTGAAATATCACTTAAAGAAGTGCTACATACTATTAAGCCCAGGATCTATGGGTTGCTACCTTCAGTCAAAAGACAGTGGACTTTCAGATTCACGTAGCCATGTGCAAGACACAGTCACCTGCTGCTTCGGCTGAAACCAAGGAGGTGGCAGGAGCAGCAACATACACAGCAGTGGCAACAACCAACCGGATTAAGGAGAACTAAGTGCTCTGAAATTATTTAAAGGCACTCAAAAACCTCACCCATTCCCCAAACTTGCAAGTACTCAGTCTCCATGGAACAATGGAAATGGCTAACCCATGTGCATTGCAGCAACTGGTTAAGAACGCTCTCCAGCTGAACTGGGGGCTAGTGGTTGGCAGAGCCTACAGGATCACCTTGCGTAGACAGCTGGAAAACATTAAGGTGCCATGGACTTTGCTAATTGTGCTGGTCAGGGTACAGGACCATAACAGAATGTTGGAGACAGCTGGTCAGAGGGTACTATCACCGTGGAGGATATCTCAATGGTGTTGCTGTACCCAGGCCTCAGTTATGTAACCTGGAGCTGCAGGAAAGTGTTTGATACTGTGAGAACTATGCTAAGAACATACAAGGTCACTCATGCCCTGCAGTATCCCACCAGACTTAAACCTGTGTACTCAGAGAAACTATATTTATTCAGTGATCCACAGGATGCTGGGAAACTGGCCTTCAAAAGGCAGAAGGACTTTGAGAGCTCTGAGACTCATCGTGATTTGGACTGTGACCCTTGATCACCAAACAGAACTGTGAGTGCATATGGGGTAGGGGCTATGACTGGGCGCAGGACTCAGTCAGATGCCATTTAAATTTTGGCAAGTCCTCAGTTTAACTCACTTGCACCTTTGTTAGTAAAGAAAGAGTCTCACATTACAGGGACGTATGATGGAAGAAAACAATATTTTCAGCTCAGAACTACGTGACGTTTGTGCACTCATGGTGGCAGTTTGTTGGGGAGACGTGCTTAGGTCACATCTAGGTGGTAGTAAGGGCCTTATGGAGATAAAATTATTGGGTGACATCCAGGCTGGAGGTGCAACACTAGGCGGGTATGTATTTTGACCAAGCGGTGGTCACATGGTTGGGGTGTACACCGGGGTGCAGGGCAGTCAGGATTGGTAGCCGGGGAGTGTGGCCCTGGGTGGGCATGTTCCTCTGTGAGGGCTCTGAATGTTTCCCAAAGCCTAGAGAGAGGGGTGAACTGTCCAATGGAAAGACACGGCCCCAGATGGGTTTGTCCAACCTGTGGGCCAAAGTTCCCCCCATAAGCGTGGCATGTGCAGCTACCCTATCCAAGATAATATATAAATTTGCTGCCCCGGGGTCCTTGTTTGATTTTGCTATGCTTGTATCTATCTATCTGTCTGTCTGTCTGTCTGTCTGTCTGTCTGTCTATCTATCTATCTATCTATCTATCTATCTATCCATCCATCCATCCATCCATTTATATACATTTATATATATTGATGATAATAGGTTAGTAAATATTGTTTTCATTGAACTAAGTAAAACTGCAGCCTTTTGTATCCAAAGGCTGGTGTTTGGTGCTTTATTTCTTGTATTAGGGGATCAGTTTGGGCAATGACACCCCCAGCCTCTCACCAGGGGTAACTTTGCACAGTTCCCTTACCAGTGGGATGTACTGCCAGGTGATCCAGTCAGGTGCTGAAGCACCAGAAGGGGCCATCACAGACCACTGCAGTGGGTGAGAGGCTGATGCACCTGTAAAGGGCTATGCCAGAAAGATGCTTGCTCTCTTTTGGAACAGCAGTGACCGAGGATTTGCTACTCACTCACCCTCTCATAATTTGTATGGCCGTCAGCTGGTAGATGTGGTTTCACCAAATTGTCGCAGCTGTTGGTGATGATACTCCTTAAAGAGGGATAAATTTATTGGAGACCCACCTAAAAAAAGAGGCCTTACAGAGGTCAAATTATGGTGACATATATATATAAAGAGTTGCATACATGTTTTGTATATTATCTATACTTTGTTCATATGTGTGCCAGATGTACATCATACATTTACCCACTCTTTCATAAAATGTATTTTTAAATATACCAAAAAGGGTCCAATTTTGAAATATTTAAAATGAAGGGGGGGTTTTGTTTGTTTGTTTGTTTTTTGCTCTTTCTACAGTGCTTCCCAGGGTTTTCCATCTGGAGCAACCTTCAGCTACTACCAGCACCATCATTCTGACATTCGGAGTTCCTCATCCTTACCCTTGTCCTGTGGGACCCCATATAACCCATGACCCACCCCTACATTGCCTCCTCCCCACAGGACAACATCCTGCCTTCTGTAGAATCATAGAATTTGTCAGCAGAAAAGACCCAGCTGGCCCACCCAGTCTGCCGAGACATTCCCTGACCACTCTGTCTCCACAGTTCTGCTGCACAGCCGTGAACCCTCACAAATCTAGTCACTCAAAATGAAGGTTCTCCCAGGGCCATGCTAGAGGCATGGAGGAAAAAGCCCAGTGTGGTTGTGGGAGGTAAGTGGAGCATTACCTTCCAATCTCTAACCTTCCATTTTTAGGAAAGGTTATTGAGAAAGTGGTAGTGCTTCAGTTGGAAGAGCACCTCATATCTCACGAGTTGTACGAACCCTTCCAGTCAGCTTTCCGTGCCAGACATAGCACCGAAACTGCACTTGTTCGGGTGCAGAATGACCTTCTCAGGGCTAGAGATCAGGAAGACAAGACAATTCTTGTTCTCCTCGATCTCTCCTCAGCATTTGACACTGTGGACCATTGTGTGCTGCTTGCTCGCCTGGGGGACCTATGTGGACTCACCGGTAATGTCATCAAATGATTTGAGTCCTTTCTTACTAACAGGAGGCAGCGGGTTATGATGGGAAATTTCTCATCTACACCCAGTCTGCTTCTTTGTGGAGTTCCTCAGGGGTCAGTATTGGCTCCAATGTTGTTCGCAGTGTATATGCTGCCTCCGGGTGGGATCATTAGGAAATATGGCTTGAGTTTTCATTGCTATGCCGATGATACTCAGCTATATTTTTCCTTTGCCCCAGGAACATCCAATGCAGTGGATGTGCTTAATATCTGTCTGACCGAGATTAACGACTGGATGGCCTCCAGCTGGTTGCGGCTGAACCCCAATAAGACAGAGGTACTAGTAGTGGAGTCAAACAGAGTTCGTGATAGGATGGCCTCTGACACAGAAACTGGGCTTGTCCTAGGGTCTGAGCCATTGAAGGCCTCCTCTTGGGTGTGAAATCTTGGCGTGATTCTGGACAGGGATTTAACCATGGAGGCTCACATATCCTCTGTGGTTCGTACCTGTTTTTACCATCTCAGAAACATTGCCAGAATTAAATCCCTTGTTCCGCCTCTGGACCTCCCTACTTTGATACATGCCTTAGTCACATCTAGGCTTGATTACTGTAACGCGCTCTATCTCGGCGTCACGGGAGGATCTCTCCACAGATTGCAGCTGGTGCAAAACGCAGCTGCCCGACTGTTGACCGGGCAGCAAAAGTTCTGTCATAGTACACCGGTTTTGCGTGAATTGCACTGGCTGCCAGTCGGGTGGAGAGTCCTCTTTAAGGTGGGTCTTCTCACCTATAAGGCCCTACATGGACGGGGCCCTGGCTACCTATTAGACCTTCTGTCACCTGCCTTTTCCTCGCGCCCTCTTCGTTCCTCCAGTGAATGCCTCCTGACCATTCCCAGAACTAGGCTGAAATCAGCCGGCGACAGAGCATTTAGTGCCGCAGCCCCTGTTCTGTGGAATTCCTTGCCAACTATGGTCAGAGAGGCTTCATCGGTGGATGTCTTTAAGGCCCAGTTAAAGGCCTTTCTTTTTTCTAAGGCATTTAATTTAATTTAATTTAATATAATTAAATGTTTAGATAAAGATTTATAGTTAAGATTTAGCTTTATAATGATTTGTATTTATGTGTAAATTTATATATTTATTACGTTAAAATGCCTGTTTTAATGTTTTGTACGGCGCCCAGAGCCTCCGGGATTGGGCGTCTCTTAAATAAATTTTGCCTTGCCTTGCCCATTACTTGCCCAGCCAGTGTGTTCCCCCCTCTTTCCTCTGACTGAGGAGAACCTGAGAACCTGAAGCACAAACATACGTGCTCTCCATTCCTTGATGCATGCGCACACTCTTGAAACTGCAGCATCACCCATGGGAACTAGTGCAGTGGGATGCATGGCCTTCCTTCCTTGGAGAAAGACAGCGTGTGATTGGATGCTCAGCCCTCCTCCCCCAACCACCACAATGACTCAAGCTTCCTCCCTTGTAGGTGGGGGGTGCGGTGTTGTTTGAACTGAGAGTGGTTAAGGGGAAGGTGCTCAGTTGGGGTTTTAGGGTTCCAGGCTGGGTTGTACTAGAATGTGTCATCCTGAGCAGACCCCAGTATTCAACTACTCTCCCCTTCCTGCTTTGAGAGCTGCATCCCTTCTGTGACCTCCCCCCTGCCTGCGATGATATATCATAGCTGCAGGGAGGTGGGGATTACTAGAAGGCAATATAGGAAGGTATGGGAGGGGGGCTGATGGGGGGCTGATCAGGACGGTGAGGACCAGGAGATGCCTTGGGGCTAAATGGGGATTTGGGATGGGTCAGAGGTGCTTAATCCCTATACCCTAGGCTTTTATTGGACTGAATAGACAGGTAGCTCATGGGCTGGTCGGTGCTACTTTTCCCCTTCGGGCAGTGCTGTGCAATGCCGGATTGATGAGGAATAACACTGCTATTATTGTGGACTTTATATCTCATTCCTCAGTTGATCTGGCTTGCTTCAAGAAGACCTGGCTGGGTGATGATGCTGATCCACTTTTGGAGGCGGGCATCCTCACCGATTTCTCCATGGTGCACTGCCGGAGGAAGGACTGCGGGGGGAGGGGAAGGGAGTAGATATCTGCTTTAGATCTGAACTGAACCTGGTAGTGCACTCTGTGGGGGACAACTCGTCATTTGAGTGCGTGGTCGTGCGTGAGGGTCCAAGTGCTGGGTGCAGTCCTCTTTGTGTACCAGCTTCTGGGGGATTTTCTGCAGGAAATCATGGAGTTCATTGCCAACAGGGTGTTGGAAAAACCAAGGTGAAGTATCCTGGGTGATTTCAGTGCCTGTGTCAATGATGAACTCTCACATTTTGGACAGGATTTCTTCCAGAATACGACAGCTCTGGACCTGGCACAAGCAGTTGCCACTGTGACTTATCAACACGGGCATGCCCTGGACTTGGTGTTCCACCTGGGGCTTGAGGTGAATAATCTCAGGATTGATCTGATTACTTGGTCAGATCACTGCACCATCAGGTTTGATTTCAGGGCACCCCACTGTAGTCCACACCCTGTGGAGATCATCAGATACTGCCCTTTGAGAGGGCTGGTGCCAGATAGAAACATAGAAACATAGAAGTTGACGGCAGATAAGGACCGCAAGGCCCATCCAATATGCCCATTTCTTTTTCTACCTTATAAATGTGCCATCGGCCTTTGCTCTGTCAATGGTCTATCTATTCATGCTCATCTGTATTGCTCCCTTATGCCTATCCCATGCCTGTTTGAAGCCCTGCACTGTATTCATATCCACCACTTCCTGAGATAGGCCGTTACATGCATCCACCACTCTTACTGTGAAAAAGAACTTCCTCACATTACCCCTTAATCGGCCTCCTTCTAATCTCATGCTGTGTCCTCTTGTCCTGCTATTTTTCATATATTGAAACATGTTATACTCTTTCACCTTGTTAATGCCCTTAAAGTGTTTAAATGTTTCGATCATATCACCTCTCTCCCTCCTTTGCTCTAGGGTATACATATTGAGCTCCGTTAATCTGTCCTCATATGTTTTCTGATGCAGTCCCTGCACCATTTGGTTGCCCTTCTCTGGACTGCCTCAGTTTAGTAATGTCCTTGTGAAGGTGTGGCCTCCAGTACTGCATGCAGTACTCCAGATGGGAGCCTAACCAGTGTCCTGTAAAGAGGTTATTTACCTCCCTCTTCGACTTGTGCTACCCTACTAATACACCTAACATCCCTTAGCCTTATCTACTGCTTTAGTGGTCTGCTTGGATGATTTCAGGTCATTGGTGATGATGATGCTCAAGTCTCTTTCTTCCCTTGTGACTGCAAGTAACTCCCCTCCCAGCCTATAGGTGGCTTCAGGGTTTCTCTTCCCTATGTGCATGATCTTGCACTTCTTTGCATTAAACCCCAGTTGCCACTCTTCTGACCATTTTGCTAGTTTATCCAGATCTCTTCTCATTCTGCCCACCACATCTGGATCATCTACTTTGTTGTAGCTCTTGGTGTCATCTGCAAACAGACAAACCTTACCCTCCAGTCCATCTGCAATGTCACTGATGAAGATATTGAAGAGGACTGGCCCCAGGACTGATCCCTGCAGTACCCCACTTGTGACTTGCTTCTCTTCTGACTGTATACCATTTACCACCACTCTCTGTTTTCTCCTTGTCAACCAGTTTACCACCCAGTTGACCAACGTCTGACCCACCCCGAGCCTACCCAGCTTATTAATCAATCTTCTGTGTGCAACAGTATCAAAAGCTTTGCTGAAGTCAAGATAGGCAACATCAACTGCTCCCCCTTGGTCCACCACTCTGGTTACCCAGTCAAAGAAATCTATGAGATTAGTTTGACAAGACCTTCCTTTTGTAAACCCATGCTGTCTTGGATCCTGTGCTCCTATGGATTCCAGGTGTTGCACTATCCTTTCCTTAAGGAGTGCCTCCATAATCTTGCCCACTACTGAGGTAAGACTGACTGGTCTGTAGTTCCCTGCCTCCTCCCTGCTACCACTCTTGTGGAGTGGGATCACATGAGCCCTTTTCCAGTATTCTGGGACCTCTCCTGTGCTCAGAGACTCACTAAACAGTTCTGAGAATGGCTGTGCTAGTTCCACCCTTAGCTCCTTTAGTACCCTGTGATGTATGACATCAAATCCCATTGCCTTGTCCACCATGAGCTTATCAAGCTCTTGTAGGACCCTTTCTTTTGTGAAGGACTAGAGCTCACCTCCCTCCCCCATGTGTCCATGGTGCTGAGCTGAGGGAGCTGCCCTACCTTCTCTTCAGTAAATACTGAGCAGAAGTATCTATTTAGGATAGATGCTTTTACATGCTCCTCCTCCTCCTCCTGACATGCCCCCTTATCTCCTTTGATCTTAGCAATACCCCCGCTGGACTTTCTCCTTTCATTAATGTATCTATAGAAAGTCTTGTCACCTTCTTTTACTGTTTGTGCTAGTGTTTCCTCAGTTTGGGCCTTTACTTCCCTTACTGCCTTCCCTGCTTCCCTTAGGGAAGTTTGGTATGCCTCCCTATCTTCATCCCACTGTGTTCCCCTATATTTTCTGAAGGCCAGATTTTTGGCTCTGACCTTTTCTGCTACTGTTTTTGAGAACTAAATTGGTTTCCTTCTTTTGCACTTCATTTTCTCTATAACACAATGAGATGCAGCTTAATCTGGTTCAAGGTCAGTTGGCATTCATCTGTATCCCCCTCCCCCCGGGTCGTGCCTGAAAATAGGCAGGATTTGTCTAGTGCACTTACCCGGTCAACAAAAACTAAATAAATAAAATAAAATAAAAAGATGTTGCTTCAAGTATTGCATCCTTAATGCTTGCCCACTTTGCCTGTACCCCCTCACCTGTATTTCTTTTTGCCAAGGCTAGCTTAACTCTGTTGGCCATCTTATCAAAGTCAGCTCCTCTGAAGTTCCATATTTTTGCCTTGGAATGGGAAGATTTAGTTGTAGTGGCCAAATTGAACCATACCATGTGATGCTCACTGGCCCCCAGGTAACCTTCTACCTGGAGATATGTAATCATTTCCCTGTTAGTCAGTACTAGATCTAGGATAGCCCTGTCTCTTGTGGGCTGTTGTACCAGTTGTTTGAGGCCCTCCCCCTGCAGGGACTCCACCATGTGTCTAATTCTGGCAGATGCCTTTGGCAGTACTGAACACCTTGGGTATGAAAGTGGCATGTGCTAGGGTTAAGAAGGAAGCAGTGATGACCTATAAGTAGGATTGTCAATGCGGCTTTTGACCTTGTAGCACCAGTCCGTGTATACCCGTAGGTTTTGTGCCTTGGCTCACTGTGGTTTGACAGCAAGCTGAGTGAGATGAAGGCATTGGGGCAGTGGTTGGAGTGGTGTTGGAGGAGATCCAGGGTCCAGAAGGACAAATTGGCTTTGAATATTCACTACGGTTACTATCAAAGTTCAATCTCCTGAAGGCAGAATTTATGTCCAAGGAGATTGCGGCCGAGAGGAACTGACCAGCTCAACTTTTCCAGGCGGTGGACAGGCTTTTGCATCTGGCCTGTCTGGAACTCATGAAGGCTGTTTCATCTGCTAAATGCAAGGAGTTTGCTCAGTTCTTCTAAGACAGAGTGTCCTCTGTTAGGGATGGGATCTCCCCCAACCAGGCAGTTAAGGCCCGGCAGTGTTGAGCTGGATCCATACCCAACATGGCTCTTAGTGAGCTGTGTGGGGCAGCTGGGCTCAGTGTTTGCTGAGGTTATTTGGTGTTCTTTGTCAGAGGAGATTTTCACTTCAGCACTGAAAAGTGCACTGATAAAACCCCTTCTGAAGAACCCAATGTTGGACCTGGATGTCCTGATGAACTATCAATCTGTCTCTAACCTACCTTTCTTAGGCAAGGTTACTGGGAAGGTGGTTGCATTGCAGCTAAAGACACACTCAGCAACCTACAATATCAATTAGCCTCTCTAGTCGGAGTTTGGGTCAATGTATAGCACTGAGACCATGCTGGCCAGTGTGCATAATGATCTGTTTGGGGCAAGGGATACAGGAGAGTGGTCAGTTCTTGTTCTCCTTGAACTCTCCTCAGCGTTTGAGACTGTTGACCATGTACTTCCATTGGATGGACTCAGGGATTATGTGGGACTCACTGGCAGAGTGATCAGCTGGTTTGAACCTACCTCAGGGGCAGGTCTCAGAGGGTAGAGATGGGAAGTTTTTCCTCTTGTCCAATGGACGTGTACTGTGGTGTACCCCTGGGGTCAGTGCTTTTGCCCATGTTGTTTTCAGTGCATATGCTAACGCCTGAGTAGGATCATCAGAGAGTCTGGAGTTGGGTTTCACTGCTGTGCAGATGATTCTCAGCTCTCTCTGTCCTTTGCACCCCAGGATTGTGGTGCAGTGCATATGCTGAATCAGTGTTTGATCAAGATCCAGGACTGGAGGCCATCATCAAACTGGCTGAGACTCAACACAGACAAAACTGAAGCACTAGTGATTGAGAGCAGCACAGAGTGACAGTGACTGGGAGGGAGATGAGGCTGTGTCTCGGTACCTCCTGGCTTGAGACTGCTGCGAAGGTGAACAATCTGGGTGTCATTCTGGACAAGGGGCTGATATTTGTGGCTCAGGTGTTGGCAGGCATCCAGAATTACTTTTGTCATC
This sequence comes from Neoceratodus forsteri, assembly GCA_016271365.2. Taxonomy (NCBI): domain Eukaryota; kingdom Metazoa; phylum Chordata; order Ceratodontiformes; family Ceratodontidae; genus Neoceratodus; species Neoceratodus forsteri. Next base: position 1,099,939,888 of record CM028135.1, on the reverse strand, counting down.
TGAGAAACATCAGCTAGATTCATTCCCTTTTTTAATTTATTTTTTTTACTTTCTATTTTTGACCCCCTTTTTTTGCCACTAGCTGCCTTCCTTCCACCTGCCTACGCCCTTATATCCACTGCAGGTGTCCTTCGGTGGTCCGACCTGCTACCAGCCTTTGCTTGACAACATTCCCCGGATACCCCAACCAAAACCCATGGCTTATCCCCTGAGGGTCAGACCCATTGGCTCCCCCAAGCCAGGAGGAGAAACTTCACTTGATGGTCGGGGTCCATGAGGAGGATCCGGAGAGGTGTGGGAGGAGTCAAAGTGACCCTACTGTGGCATGTGGGGTGGGGTGGATTCATCTGCTTGGTTGCACTGGAGGGCATTTTATCCCCTGTTATGCCCTTCCCTTATCCCACCCCAGGGTGTGGTGCTAAGAAATGATCCGGCAGTAGCCTATTAGGGCCATCAGAAGGATGGGTAAGCCCCTTCCTACCTTTAGAACTCCCCTCCTGGCCCCACTCTGGTTCACTAAAGGGCAGCTGTGCAACATAAGGAGGTGCCCTCCCTTCACCAAGGTAGGAGACATCCAAGGGACACCCAACCCTGCCTTACTGGTCGGCACAAGACATCCTGAACTTGGGGAGTGAATCCAGGTTGTCTGGATGGCAAGCAGTAACTCTACCAGTGCACTAGCTGGATTCATTCCCTTATCCCCTGAGGAACTGCCCTCTCTGGTACACACATTTCTCACCTCATGATTGGATTACTGGAATGCTGTTTACCTTGAAGTCAGTAGAGGTAGAGAGAAGGCAGAGAGAGAGGAAGAGAGAGTGACACTGGGAACAGAGTGCTGGAGCATGTGGTATAATGCTGGGAAGAGACAGGGACACTGGGAATAGAGTGCTGGAGGATGTGGTATAATAATGGAAAGAGACAGGGATACTGAGAATAGGCTGCAGCAGCATATGGTATAATGATGGGAAGAGACAGGGACACTGGGAATAGAGTGCTGGAGCATGTGGTATAATAATGGGATGAGACAGGGACACTGGGAATAGAGTGCTGGAGCATGTGGTATAATGATGGGAAGAGACAGGGGCACTGGTAATAGAGTGCTTCAGCATGTGGTACAATAACATGAAGTGACAGGGACACTGGGAATGAAGCACCGGAGCATGTGGTATAATAACAGCAAGAGACATGAACACTGGGAATAGAGTGCCAGAGCAGAGCACAATAATGTGAAGCGACAGGGACACTGGGAATAGAGTACCAGAGCGTGTGTTACAATACAGGGAAGAGACAGTGACACCTGGAATAGAGTGCTGGGGCATGTCGTATAATGATGGGAAGAGACAGGGACACCAGGAACAGTGTTGGAGCATGTGGTATAATAATAGGAAGGGACAGGGACACTGGGAATAGAGTGCCAAAGCATGTGGTATAATAATGGGAAGAGACAGAGACACTGGGAATCAAGTACCAGAGCATGTGGTATAATAACAGGAAGAGACATGAACACTGGGAATAAGATTGCCAGAGCATGTGTTATAGTAAAGGGCAGAGATAGGGACACTGGAATAGAATGCCAGAGCAGGGTGCAATAACGTGAAGTGACAGGGACACAGGGAATCAAGTACCGGAGCATGTGGTATAATAATTGGAAGAGACACGAACACTGGGAATAAGAGTGTCAGAGCATGTGTTATAGTACAGGGCAGAGATAGGGACACTGGGAAGAGAGTACCAGAGCGTGTATTATAAAAAAGGGAAGAGAAAGGGACACTGGTAATAAGAGTGCCAGAGGAAGGTACAATAACATGAAGTGACAGGGACTCTGAGAATCAAGTACCGGAGCATGTGGTATAATTACAGGAAGAGACATGAACACTGGGAATAGAGTGCCAGAGCATGTGTTATAATTAAGGGAAGAGACAGTGACACCTGGAATAGAGTGCTGGGGCATGTGGTATAATGATGGGAAGAAACAGGGACACTGGGAACAGAGTGCTGGAGCATGTGGTATAATAATGGGAAGAGACAGGGATACTGGGAATAGTCTGCTGGAGCATGTGGTATAATAATGGGAAGAGACAAGGACACTTGGAATAGGCTGCTGGAGCATGTGGTATAATAATGGGACAGGACTGGGTCACTGGGAATAGGGTGCTGGAGGATTTGGTATAATAATAGGAAGAGACAGGGACACTGGGAATAGGGTTCTGGAGGATGTGGCATAACAATGGGAAGAGACAGGAACACTGGAAAGAGAGTGCTGGAGTATGTGGTATAATAATGGGAAGAGACAGGGAATCTGGGAGTAGAGTGCTGAAGCATTGTGATACAATAACGTGAAGTGACAGCGACATTGGGAATCAAGTACCGGATCATGTGGTATAACAATAGGAAGAGACATGAGCACTGGGAATTGAGTGCTGGATCATGTGATATAATAAAGGAAAGAGACAGGGAGACTGGAATAGAGTGCCGGAGCATGTGGTATAATTATGGGAAGAGACGGGGACACTGGGAATAGAGTCCTCAAGCATGTGGTATAACGATAGAAAGAGATAGGGACACTGGGAACAGAGTGCTGGGGCATGTGGTATAATAATGGGAAGAGACAGGGACACTGGCACAGAGTGCTGGAGCATGTGGTATAATAATGGGAAGAGACAGGGACACTGGCACAGAGTGCTGGAGCATGTGGTATAATAATGGGAAGAGACAGGGACACTGGGAATAGAGTGCTGTAGCATGTGGTACAGTGATGGGAAGAGACAGGAACACTGGGAACAGAGTGCTGGAGCATGTGGTATAATAATGGGAAGAGACAGGGACACTGGGAATAGAGTGCTGGGGCATGTGGTATAATAATGGGAACAGACAGGGACACTGGTAATAGAGTGCCAGAGCAGGGTGCAATAACGTGAAGTGACAGGGACACTGGAAATCAAGTACTGGAGCATGTGGTATAATAACAGGAAGAGACATGAACACTGGGAATAAGAGTGACAGAGCATGTGTTATAATAAAGGGAAGAGACAGGGACACTGGCACAGAGTGCTGGAGTATGTGGTATAATAATTGGAAGAGGCAGGGATACTGGGAATAGACTTCTGGAGCGTGTGGTATAATAATGGCAAGAGACAGGGACACTTGGAATAGAGTGCTGGGACATGTGGTATAATGATATGAAGAGACAGGGACATCGGGAACAGAGTGCTGGAGCATGTGGTATAATAATGGAAAGAGACAGGGACATTAGGAATAGGCTGCTGGAGCATGTGGTATAATAATGGGAAGAGACAGGGACACTGGGAACAGAGTGCTGGACCATGTGGTATAATGATAGGAAGAGTCAGGGAGACTGGGAGCAGAGTGCTGGAGCATGTGGTATAATGATGAGACAGGACAGGGACACTGGGAATAGACTGCTGGAGGATGTGGTATAATAATGGGCAGAGACAGGGACACTGGGAATATAATGCTGGAGGATGTGGTATAATGATGGGAAGAGACAGGGACACTAGGAATGGAGTGCCGGATCATGTGGCAAAATAATGGAAAGAGTCAGGGAGACTGGGAATAAACTGCTGGTACATGTGGTATAATAACAGGAAGAGACAGGGACACTGTGAATTTAGTACCAGAACATGTAGTATAATAACCAGAAGAGACAGGGACACTGGGAATAGACTGCCAAGACATTGTATAATACAGTAATGGGAAGATGCAGGAACATTTGGAATAGAGTGCTTGATGATGTGGCATAATAATGGGAAGAGACAGGGACACTGGGAATAGCATGCTGGACCATGTGATATAATAATGGGAAGAGACAGGGACACTGGGAATAGGCTGTGGGAGTATGTGGTATAAAAATGGGAAGAGACAGGGACACTGGGAATAGGCTGCTGGAGCATGTGATATAATGATGGGAAGAGACAGGGACACTGGGAATGGAGTGCTGAAACATGTGGTACAATAATGGGAAGAGACAGGGACACAGGGAATAGACTGCCGAAGTATGTGGTATAATAAAAGGCAGAAACAGGGACACTGGGAATAGAGTGCTGGAGCATGTGGTTCAATAATGGGAACAGACAGGGACACTGTGAACAGAGTGCTGGAGCATGTGATATAATGATGGGAAGAGACAGGGACACTGGGAATGGAGTGCTGAAACATGTGGTACAATAATGGGAAGAGACAAGGACACAGGGACTAGACTGCCAAGGCATGTGGTATAATAAAGGGCAGAAACAGGGACACTGGGAATCGAGTGCTGGAGCATGTGGTATAATGATGGGAAGAGACAGGGACACTGGGAACAGAGTGCTGGAGCATGTGATATAATAATGGGAAGAGACAGGGACACTGGGAATAGAGTGCTGGAGCATGTGATATAATAATGGGAAGACACAGGGGCACTGGTAATAGAGTGCCAGAGCAGGGTACATAAACGTGAAGTGACAGGGACACCGGGAATCAAGTACTGGAGCATGTGGTATAATAACAGGAAGAGACATGAACATTGGAATAAGAGTGCCAGAACGTGTGTTATAATAAAGGGAAGAGACAGGGACACTAGGAATAGAGTGTTGGAGCATGTGGTACAATAACGTGAAGTGACAGGGACACTGGGAATCAAGTACCGGAGCATGTAGTATAATAAAGAAGGAGACAGGGGCACTGGAATAAAGTGCCAGAGCATGTGGTATAATGATGGGAAGAGACGGGGACACTGGGAATAGAGTGATGGAGCATGTGGTATAATAATGGGAAGAGACAGGGACACTGGTAATAGAGTGCTGGAGCATGTGGTATTATAATGGGAAGAGACAGGGACACTGGGAATAGACTGCAGCAGCATGTGGTATAATAATGGAAAGAGTCAGGGAGACTGGGAATAGACTGCTGGGGCATGTGGTATAATAACAGGAAGACACAGGGACACTTGGAATTTAGTACTGGAGCATGTAATATAACAACCGGAAGAGACAGGGACACTGGGAATAGACTGCCAAGACGTGGTACAATACAGTAATGGGAAGAGGCAGGAACCCTGGGAATAGAGTGCTGGAGCATGTGATATAACAATAGAAAGAGACAGGGACATTGGGAATAGAGTGCTGGACCATGTTGTATAAAAATGGGAAGAGACAGAGGCACTGGGAAAAGAGTGATGGACCATGTGGTATAATAATAGGAAGAGACAGGGACCCTGGGAATAGAGTGCTGGAGCAAGTGGGTACAATAATGGGAAGAGAGGTCGCCAGAGGGAATAGCCTGCCGAGGGATGTGGTATAATAAAGGGCTGAAACAGGGACACTGGGAATACAGTGCTGGAGCATGTGGTATAATAATGGGAAGAGACAGGGACACTGGGAATAGAGTGTTGGAGCATGTGGTACAATAACGTGAAGTGACAGGGACACTGGGAATGAAGTACCAGAGCATGTGGTATAATAACAGGAAGAGACATGAACACTGGGAATAAAGTGCCAGAGAGTGTGTTATAATAAAGGGAAGAGAAAGGGACACTGGAATAGACTGCTGCGGCATGTGGTATAATAATGGGAAGGGACAGGGACACTGGAAATTTAGTACCTGAGCAAGTAGTATAATAACAGGAAGAGACCGGGACACTGGGAATAGACTGCTGGGGCATGTGGTATAGTAATGGGAAGGGACAGGGACACTGGAAATTTAGTACCTGAGCAAGTAGTATAATAACAGGAAGAGACAGGGACACTGAGAATAGACTGCTGCGGCATGTGGTATAATAATACGAAGGGACAGGGACACCGAAATGTAGTACCTGAGCAAGTAGAATAATAACAGGAAGAGACAGGGACACTGGGAACAGAGTGTTGGAGCATGTGGTGTGATAATAGGAAGAGACCGGGACACTGGGAATAGACTGCTGCGGCATGTGGTATAATAATAGGAAGGCACAGGGACACTGGAAATTTAGTACCTGAGCAAGTAGTATAATAACAGGAAGAGACAGGGACACTGGAATAGACTGCCAAAATATGTTATAATACAGTAATGGGAACATGCAGGAACACTGGGAACAGATTGCTGGAGGATGTGGTATAATAATGGGAAGAGACAGGGACACTGGGAATAGACTGCTGTCGCATGTGGAATAAAGCATGAAGAGACAAGGACACTGGGAATAGACTGCTGGGGCATGTTGTACAATAAAGGGAAGAGACACGAACACTTGGAATACACTGCTAATCCATGTGGCATAATTATGGGAAGAGACACACAGACACTGGGAATAGAGTACCAGAGCATGTATTATAATAAAGGGAAGAGAAAGGGACACTGGTAATAAGAGTGCCAGAGCAGGGTACAATAAGGTGAAGTGACAGGGACACTGGGAATCAGGTACCGGATAATGTGGTATAATAACAGGAAGAGACATGAACACAGGGAATAGAGTGCCAGAGCGTGTGTTATAATAAAGGGAAGAGACAGTGACACCTGGAATAGAGTGCTGGGGCATGTGGTATAATGATGGGAAGAGACAGGGACACTGGGAATTGGCTGCGGGAGCATATGGTATAAAAATGGGAAGAGACAGGGACACTGGGAATAGTCTGCTGGAGCATGTGGTTTAATAATGGGATGAGACGGACACTGGGAATTGGCAGCGGGAGCATGTGGTATAAAAATGGGAAGAGACAGGGACACTGGGAGTAGGCTGCTGGAGCATGTGGTTTAATAATGGGAAGAGACAGGGACATTGGGAACAGAGTGCTGGAGTATGTGGTATAATGGGAAGAGGCAGGGACACTGGGAATAGAGTGCTGGAGCATGTGATATAATAATGGGAACAGACAGGGACACTCGTAATAGAGTGCCAGAGCAGGGTGCAATAACGTGAAGTGACAGGGACAATGGCAATCAAGTGCCAGAGCAAGTGGTATAATGACAGGAAGAGACATGAACACTGGGAATAAGAGTGACAGAGCTTGTGTTATAATAAAGGGAAGAGACAGGGACACTGGCACAGAGTGCTGGAGCATGTGGTATAATAATTGGAAGAGGCAGGGATACTGGGAATAGACTCCTGTACCGTGTGGTATAATAAAGGGAAGAGACAGGGACACTTGGAATAGAGTGCTGGGGCATGTGGTATAATGATATGAAGAGACAGGGACATCGGGAACAGAGTGCTGGAGCATGTGGTATAATAATGGGAAGAGACAGGGACACTGGGAATAAGCTGCTAGAGTATGTGGTATAATGATAGGAAGAGAGAGGGACACTGGGAACAGAGTGCTGGAGAATGTGGCATAATAATGGGACAGGAGAGGGACACTGGGAATAGACTGCTGGAGGATGTGGTATAATAACAGGAGGAGACATGAACACTGGGAATTGAGTGCTGGATCATGTGATATAATAAAGGAAAGAGACAGGGACACTGGGAACAGAGTGCTGGGGCATGTGGTATAATAATGGGAAGAGACAAGGACACTGGGAATAGAGTGCTAGGGCATGGGGTATAATAATAGGAAGAGACATGGACACTGGGGATAGAGTGCTGGAGCATGTGGTATAATGATAGGAAGACAGAGGGACACTGGGAACAGAGTGCTGGAGCTTGAGGTATAATAATGGGAAGACACAGGGACACAGGTAATGAGTGCTAGAGCAGGGTGCAATAACATGAGTGACAGGGACACTGGAAAATCAAGTACCAGAGCATGTGGTATAAACAGGAAGAGACATGAACACTGGGAATAGAGTGCCAGAGAGTGTGTTATAATAAAGGGAAGAGAGCGGGACACTGGAATAGAGTGCCGGAGCATGTGGTATAATAATGGGAAGAGACAAGGACACTGGTAATAGAGTGATAGAGCAGGGTGCAATAACATGAAGTGACAGGGACACTGGAAATCAAGTACCAGAACATGTGGTATAATAACAGGAAGAGACATGAACACTGGGAATTAGAGTGCCAGAGCATGTGTTATAGTAAAGCGCAGAGATAGGGACACTGGAATAAAGTGCCGGAGCATGTGGTATAATAACAGGAAGAGACATGAACACTGGGAATAAGAGTGCCAGAGCATGTGTTATAATAAAGGGAAGAGACAGGGACACTGGAATAGAGTGCCGGAGCATGTGGTATAATGATGGGACAAGACAGGGACACTAGGAATAGAGTGCTGGAGCATGTGGTATAATAGTTAGAAGAGGCAGGACACTGGCAAAATATTCCAGGAACATGTGGTATAATAATGGGAAGAAAAGGACACCTGGAATAGAGTGCTGGGGCATGTGGTATAATGATTGAAAGAGATAGGGGCATCGGGAACAGAGTGCTTGAGCATGTGGTATAATAATGGGAAGAGACAGGAACACTGGGAATAGGCTGCTGGAGCATGTGGTATAATGATAGGAAGACGGGGACACTGGGAACAGGGTGCTGGAGCATGTGGTATAATAATGGGACAGGACAGAGACACTGGGAATAGAGTGCTGGAGGATGTGGTATAATAATGGGAAGAGACAGGGTCACTGGGAATAGAGTGCTGGACCATGTGATATAATAATGGGAAGAGACAGGGACACTGGGAATAGGCTGTGGGAGCATGTGGTATAAAAATGGGAAGAGACAGGGACACTGGGAAAAGAGTGCTGGAGCATGTGGTTCAATAATGGGAACAGACAGGGACACTGTGAACAGAGTGCTGGAGCATGTGATATAATGATGGGAAGAGACAGGGACACTGGGAATGGAGTGCTGAAACATGTGGTACAATAATGGGAAGAGACAAGGACACAGGGACTAGACTGCCAAGGCATGTGGTATAATAAAGGGCAGAAACAGGGACACTGGGAATCGAGTGCTGGAGCATGTGGTATAATGATGGGAAGAGACAGGGACACTGGGAACAGAGTGCTGGAGCATGTGATATAATAATGGGAAGAGACAGGGACACTGGGAATAGAGTGCTGGAGCATGTGATATAATAATGGAAGACACAGGGCACTGGTAATAGAGTGCCAGAGCAGGGTACATAAACGTGAAGTGACAGGGACACGGGAATCAAGTACTGGAGCATGTGGTATAATAACAGGAAGAGACATGAACATTGGAATAAGAGTGCAAGACGTGTGTTATAATAAAGGGAAGAGACAGGGACACTAGGAATAGAGTGTTGGAGCATGTGGTACAATAGCATTGAAGTGACAGGGACACTGGGAATCAAGTACGGAGCATGTAGTATAATAAAAGAAGGAGACAGGGGCACTGGAATAAAGTGCCAGAGCATGTGGTATAATGATGGGAAGAGCGGGGACACTGGGAATAGAGTGATGGAGCATGTGGTATAATAATGGGAAGAGACAGGGACACTGGTAATAGAGTGCTGGAGCATGTGGTATTATAATGGGAAGAGACAGGGACACTGGGAATAGACTGCAGCAGCATGTGGTATAATAATGGAAAGAGTCAGGGAGACTGGGAATAGACTGCTGGGGCATGTGGTATAATAACAGGAAGACACAGGGACACTTGGAATTTAGTACTGGAGCATGTAATATAACAACCGGAAGAGACAGGGACACTGGGAATAGACTGCCAAGGCGTGGTACAATACAGTAATGGGAAGAGGCAGGAACCCTGGGAATGAGGTGCTGGAGCATGTGATATAACAATAGAAAGAGACAGGGACATTGGGAATAGAGTGCTGGACCATGTTGTATAAAATGGGAAGAGACAGAGGCACTGGGAAAAGAGTGATGGACCATGTGGTATAATAATAGGAAGAGACAGGGACCCTGGGAATAGAGTGCTGGAGCAAGTGGGTACAATAATGGGAAGAGAGGTCGCCAGAGGGAATAGCCTGCCGAGGGATGTGGTATAATAAAGGGCTGAAACAGGGACACTGGGAATACAGTGCTGGAGCATGTGGTATAATAATGGGAAGAGACAGGGACACTGGGAATAGAGTGTTGGAGCATGTGGTACAATAACGTGAAGTGACAGGGACACTGGGAATGAAGTACCAGAGCATGTGGTATAATAACAGGAAGAGACATGAACACTGGGAATAAAGTGCCAGAGAGTGTGTTATAATAAAGGGAAGAGAAAGGGACACTGGAATAGACTGCTGCGGCATGTGGTATAATAATGGGAAGGGACAGGGACACTGGAAATTTAGTACCTGAGCAAGTAGTATAATAACAGGAAGAGACCGGGACACTGGGAATAGACTGCTGGGGCATGTGGTATAGTAATGGGAAGGGACAGGGACACTGGAAATTTAGTACCTGAGCAAGTAGTATAATAACAGGAAGAGACAGGGACACTGAGAATAGACTGCTGCGGCATGTGGTATAATATCGAAGGGACAGGGACACCGGGAATGTAGTACCTGAGCAAGTAGAATAATAACAGGAAGAGACAGGGACACTGGGAACAGAGTGTTGGAGCATGTGGTGTGATAATAGGAAGAGACCGGGACACTGGGAATAGACTGCTGCGGCATGTGGTGTAATAATAGGAAGGCACAGGGACACTGGAAATTTAGTACCTGAGCAAGTAGTATAATAACAGGAAGAGACAGGGACACTGGGAATAGACTGCCAAAATATGTTATAATACAGTAATGGGAACATGCAGGAACACTGGGAACAGATTGCTGGAGGATGTGGTATAATAATGGGAAGAGACAGGGACACTGGGAATAGACTGCTGTCGCATGTGGAATAAGAACGTGAAGAGACAAGGACACTGGGAATAGACTGCTGGGGCATGTTGTACAATAAAGGGAAGAGACACGAACACTTGGAATACACTGCTAATCCATGTGGCATAATTATGGGAAGAGACACACAGACACTGGGAATAGAGTACCAGAGCATGTATTATAATAAAGGGAAGAGAAAGGGACACTGGTAATAAGAGTGCCAGAGCAGGGTACAATAAGGTGAAGTGACAGGGACACTGGGAATCAGGTACCGGATAATGTGGTATAATAACAGGAAGAGACATGAACACAGGGAATTGAGTGCCAGAGCGTGTGTTATAATAAAGGGAAGAGACAGTGACACCTGGAATAGAGTGCTGGGGCATGTGGTATAATGATGGGAAGAGACAGGGACACTGGGAATTGGCTGCGGGAGCATATGGTATAAAAATGGGAAGAGACAGGGACACTGGGAATAGTCTGCTGGAGCATGTGGTTTAATAATGGGATGAGACGGACACTGGGAATTGGCAGCGGGAGCATGTGGTATAAAAATGGGAAGAGACAGGGACACTGGGAGTAGGCTGCTGGAGCATGTGGTTTAATAATGGGAAGAGACAGGGACATTGGGAACAGAGTGCTGGAGTATGTGGTATAATGGGAAGAGGCAGGGACACTGGGAATAGAGTGCTGGAGCATGTGATATAATAATGGGAACAGACAGGGACACTCGTAATAGAGTGCCAGAGCAGGGTGCAATAACGTGAAGTGACAGGGACAATGGAAATCAAGTGCCAGAGCAAGTGGTATAATGACAGGAAGAGACATGAACACTGGGAATAAGAGTGACAGAGCTTGTGTTATAATAAAGGGAAGAGACAGGGACACTGGCACAGAGTGCTGGAGCATGTGGTATAATAATTGGAAGAGGCAGGGATACTGGGAATAGACTCCTGTACCGTGTGGTATAATAATGGGAAGAGACAGGGACACTTGGAATAGAGTGCTGGGGCATGTGGTATAATGATATGAAGAGACAGGGACATCGGGAACAGAGTGCTGGAGCATGTGGTATAATAATGGGAAGAGACAGGGACACTGGGAATAAGCTGCTAGAGTATGTGGTATAATGATAGGAAGAGAGAGGGACACTGGGAACAGAGTGCTGGAGAATGTGGCATAATAATGGGACAGGAGAGGGACACTGGGAATAGACTGCTGGAGGATGTGGTATAATAACAGGAGGAGACATGAACACTGGGAATTGAGTGCTGGATCATGTGATATAATAAAGGAAAGAGACAGGGACACTGGGAACAGAGTGCTGGGGCATGTGGTATAATAATGGGAAGAGACAAGGACACTGGGAATAGAGTGCTAGGGCATGGGGTATAATAATAGGAAGAGACATGGACACTGGGGATAGAGTGCTGGAGCATGTGGTATAATGATAGGAAGACAGAGGGACACTGGGAACAGAGTGCTGGAGCTTGAGGTATAATAATGGGAAGACACAGGGACACAGGTAATAGAGTGCTAGAGCAGGGTGCAATAACATGAAGTGACAGGGACACTGGAAATCAAGTACCAGAGCATGTGGTATAATAACAGGAAGAGACATGAACACTGGGAATAGAGTGCCAGAGAGTGTGTTATAATAAAGGGAAGAGAGCGGGACACTGGAATAGAGTGCCGGAGCATGTGGTATAATAATGGGAAGAGACAAGGACACTGGTAATAGAGTGATAGAGCAGGGTGCAATTACATGAAGTGACAGGGACACTGGAAATCAAGTACCAGAACATGTGGTATAATAACAGGAAGAGACATGAACACTGGGAATTAGAGTGCCAGAGCATGTGTTATAGTAAAGCGCAGAGATAGGGACACTGGAATAAAGTGCCGGAGCATGTGGTATAATAACAGGAAGAGACATGAACACTGGGAATAAGAGTGCCAGAGCATGTGTTATAATAAAGGGAAGAGACAGGGACACTGGAATAGAGTGCCGGAGCATGTGGTATAATGATGGGACAAGACAGGGACACTAGGAATAGAGTGCTGGAGCATGTGGTATAATAGTTAGAAGAGGCAGGGACACTGGCAAAATATTCCAGGAACATGTGGTATAATAATGGGAAGAGAAAGGGACACCTGGAATAGAGTGCTGGGGCATGTGGTATAATGATTGAAAGAGATAGGGGCATCGGGAACAGAGTGCTTGAGCATGTGGTATAATAATGGGAAGAGACAGGAACACTGGGAAAAGGCTGCTGGAGCATGTGGTATAATGATAGGAAGACGGGGACACTGGGAACAGGGTGCTGGAGCATGTGGTATAATAATGGGACAGGACAGAGACACTGGGAATAGAGTGCTGGAGGATGTGGTATAATAATGGGAAGAGACAGGGTCACTGGGAATAGAGTGCTGGACCATGTGATATAATAATGGGAAGAGACAGGGACACTGGGAATAGGCTGTGGGAGCATGTGGTATAAAAATGGGAAGAGACAGGGACACTGGGAAAAGAGTGCTGGAGCATGTGGTATAATAATGGGAAGACACAGGGACACTGGTAATAGAGTGCCAGAGCAGGGTGCAATAACGTGAAGTGACAGGGACACTGGAAATCAAGTACCAGAACAAGTGGTATAATGACAGGAAGGGACATGAACACTGGGAATAAGAGTGCCAGAGCATGTGTTATAATAAAGGGAAGAGACCGGAACACTGGAATAGAGTGCCGGAGCATGTGGTATAATGATGGGAAGAGACAGGGACACTAGGAATAGAGTGCTGGAGCATGTGGTATAATAATTGGAAGAGGCAGGGACACTGGGAATAGACTCCTGGAGCGTGTGGTATAATAATGGGAAGAGACAGGGACACCTGGAATAGAGTGCTGGGGCATGTGGTATAATGATGGGAAGAGACAGGGACATCGTGAACAGAGTGCTGGAGAATGTGGTATAATAATCGGAAGAGACAGGGACACTGGTAATAGAGTGCTGGAGTATGTGGCATAATAATGGGAAGAGACAAGGACACTGGTAATAGAGTGCTAGAGCAGGGTACAATAACTTGAAGTGACAGGGACACTGGAAATCAAGTACCAGAGCATGTGGTATAATAACAGGAAGAGACATGAACACTGTCAATAAGAGCGCCAGAGCATGTGTTATAATAATGGGAAGAGAAAGGGACACTGGAATAGAGTGCGGGAGCATGTGGTATAATGATGGGAAGAGACAGGGACACTAGGAATAGAGTGCTGGAGCATGTGGTATAATAATTGGAAGAGGCAGGGACACTGGGAATAGACTCCTGGAGCGTGTGGTATAATAATGGGTAGAGACAGGTACACCTAGAATAGAGTGCTTGGGCATGTGGTATAATGATGGGAAGAGACAGGGACATCGTGAACAGAGTGCTGGGCATGTGGTATAATGATGGGAAGAGACAGGGGCATCGGGAACAGAGTGCTGGAGAATGTGGTATAATAATCGGAAGAGACAGGGACACTGGGAATAGAGTACTGGACCATGTGGTATAAAAATTGGAAAAGAAAGGGACACTGGGAATAGAGTGCTGGACCATGTGGTATTATAATGGGAAGAGACAGGGACACTGGGAATAGGCTGCGGGAGCGTGTGGTATAAAAATGGGAAGAGACAGGGACAGTGGGAACAGAGTGCTGGTGCATGTGGTATAATAATAGGAAGAGACAGGGACACTGGGAATAGAGTGCTGGAGCATGTGGTATAATAATGGGAAGACACAGGGACACTGGTAACAGAGTGCCAGATCAGGGTGCAATAACGTGAAGTGACAGGGACACTGGAAATCAAGTACCAGAACATGTGGTATAATAACAGGAAGAGACACGAACACTGGGAATAAGAGTGCCAGGGCATGTGTTATAATAAAGGGAAGAGAAAGGGACACTGGAATAGAGTGCCGGAACATGTGGTATAATGATGGGAAGAGACAGGGACACTAGGAATAGAGTGCTGGAGCATGTGGTATAATAATTGGAAGAGGCAGGTACACTGGGAATAGACTCCTGGAGCGTGTGGTATAATAATGGGAAGACACAAGGACACCTGGAATAGAGTGCTTGTGCATGTGGTATAATGATGGGAAGAGACAGGGACATCGGGAACAGAGTGCTGGAGCATGTGGTATAATAATGAGAAGAGACAGGGATACTGGGAATAGGCTGCTGGAGAATGTGGTATAATAATGGGAAGAGACAGGGACACTTGGAATAGGCTGCTGGAGCATGTGGTATAATAATGGGAAGAGACAGGGACACTTGGAATAGGCTGCTGGAGAATGTGGTATAATGATAGAGAGAGAGGGACACGGGGAACAGAGTGCTGGAGCATGTGGTATAATAATGGGAAGAGACAAGGACACTGGTTATAGAGTGATAGAGCAGGGTGCAATAACGTGAAGTGACAGGGACACTGGAAATCAAGTACCAGAGCATGTGGTATAATAACAGGAAGAGACATGAACACTGGGAATAAGAGTGCCAGAGCATGTGTTATAATAAAGGGAAGAGAAAGGGACACTGGAATAGAGTGCCGGAACATGTGGTATAATGATGGGAAGAGACAGGGACACTAGGAATAGAGTGCTGGAGCATGTGGTACAATAATTGGAAGAGGCAGGTACACTGGGAATAGACTCCTGGAGCGTGTGGTATAATAATGGGAAGACACAAGGACACCTGGAATAGAGTGCTTGTGCATGTGGTATAATGATGGGAAGAGACAGGAACATCAGTAACAGAGTGCTGGAGCATGTGGTATAATAATGAGAAGAGACAGGGATACTGGGAATAGGCTGCTGGAGCATGTGGTATAATAATGGGAAGAGACAGGGACACTTGGAATAGAGTGCTGGGGCATGTGGTATAATGATAGGAAGAGAGAGGGACACTGGGAATAGAGTGCCAGAGAATGTGGTATAATAATGGGAAGAGACAGGGACACTGGTAATAGAGTGATAGAGCAGGGTGCAATAACGTGAAGTGACAGGGACACTGGAAATCAAGTACCAGAGCATGTGGTATAATAACAGGAAGAGACATGAACACTGGGAATAAGAGTGCCAGAGCATGTGTTATAATAAAGGCAAGAGACCGGGACACTGGAATAGAGTGCCAGAGCATATGGTATAATGATGGGAAGAGACAGGGACACTAGGAATAGAGTGCTGGAGCATGTGGTATAATAATGGGTAGAGACAGGGACACCTGGAATAGAGTGCTGGGGCATGTGGTATAATGATGGGAAGAG
This sequence comes from Neoceratodus forsteri, assembly GCA_016271365.2. Taxonomy (NCBI): domain Eukaryota; kingdom Metazoa; phylum Chordata; order Ceratodontiformes; family Ceratodontidae; genus Neoceratodus; species Neoceratodus forsteri. Next base: position 1,099,923,867 of record CM028135.1, on the reverse strand, counting down.
ACAGGGACATTGTGAACAGAGTGCTGGAGAATGTGGTATAATAACTGGAAGAGACAGGGACACTGGTAATATAGTGCTGGAGTATGTGGCATAATAGTGGGAAGAGACAAGGGCACTGGTAAGAGAGTGCTAGAGCAGGGTACAATAACTTGAAGTGACAGGGACACTGGAAATAAAGTACCAGAGCATGTGGTATAATAACAGGAAGAGACATGAACACTGTGAATAAGAGTGCCAGACTATGTGTTATAATAATGGGAAGAGAAAGGGACACTGGAATAGAGTGCCGGAGCATGTGGTATAATGATGGGAAGAGAGAGGGACACGGGGAACAGAGTGCTGAAGCATGTGGCATAATAATGGGAAGAGACAGGGAAACTGGTAATAGAGTGCTGGAGCATGTGGTATAATAATGGTAAGAGACAAGGACACTGGTAATAGAGTGATAGAGCAGGGTGCAATAACGTGAAGTGACAGGGACACTGGAAATCAAGTACCAGAGCATGTGGTATAATAACAGGAAGAGACATGAACGCTGGGAATAAGAGTGCCAGAGCATGTGTTATAATAAAGGGAAGAGACCGGAACACTGGAATAGAGTGCCGGAGCATGTGGTATAATGATGGGAAGAGACAGGGACACTAGGAATAGAGTGCTGGAGCATGTGGTATAATAATTGGAAGAGGCAGGGACACTGGGAATAGACTCCTGGAGCATGTGGTATAATAATGGGAAGAGACAGGGACACCTGGAATAGAGTGCTGGGGCATGTGGTATAATGATGGGAAGAGACAGGGACATCGTGAACAGAGTGCTGGAGAATGTGGTATAATAATCGGAAGAGACAGGGACACTGGTAATAGAGTGCTGGAGTATGTGGCATAATAATGGGAAGAGACAAGGACACTGGTAATAGAGTGCTAGAGCAGGGTACAATAACTTGAAGTGACAGGGACACTGGAAATCAAGTACCAGAGCATGTGGTATAATAACAGGAAGAGACATGAACACTGTCAATAAGAGTGCCAGAGCATGTGTTATAATAATGGGAAGAGAAAGGGACACTGGAATAGAGTGCTGGAGCATGTGGTATAATGATGGGAAGAGACAGGGACATTAGGAATAGAGTGCTGGAGCATGTGGTATAATAATTGGAAGAGGCAGGGACACTGGGAATAGACTCCTGGAGCGTGTGGTATAATAATGGGTAGAGACAGGTACACCTAGAATAGAGTGCTTGGGCATGTGGTATAATGATGGGAAGAGACAGGGACATCGTGAACAGAGTGCTGGAGCATGTGGTATAATAATGGGAAGAGACAGGGACACTTAGAATAGGCTGCTGGAGCGTGTGGTATAATAATGGGAAGAGACAAGGACACTGGTAATAGAGTGCTAGAGCAGGGTGCAATAATGTGAAGTGACAGGGACACTGGAAATCAAGGACCAGAGCATGTAGTATAATAACAGGAAGAGACATGAACACTGGGAATAAGAGTGCATGAGCATGTGTTATAATAAAGGGAAGAGACAGGGACACTGGACTAGAGTGCCGGAGCATGTGGTATAATGATGGGAAGAGACAAGGACACTAGGAATAGAGTGCTGGAGCATGTGGTATAATAATTGGAAGAGGCAGGGACACTGGGAATAGACTCCTGGAGTGTGTGGTATAATAATGGGAAAGACAGGGACACCTGGAATAGAGTGCTGGGACATGTGGTATAATGACGGGAAGAGACAGGGACATCATGAACAGAGTGCTGGAGCATGTGGTATAATAATGGGAAGAGACAGGGACACTGGGAATAGGCTGCTGGAGCATGTGGTATAATAATGGGAAGGGACAGGGACACTGGGAATAGGCTGCTGGAGCATGTGGTATAATGATAGGAAGACAGAGGGACACTGGGAACGGAGTGCAGGAACATGTGGTATAATAATGGGAGTGGACAGGGACACTGGGAATAGAGTGCTGGAGGATGTGGTATAATAATGGGAAGAGACAGGGACACTGGGAATAGAGTGCTGGAGGATGTGGTATAATATTGGAAAGAGACAGGAACACTGGGAATAGACTGCTGGGGCATGTGTTATAACAATGGGAAGAGACAGGGACACTGGGAATTTAGTACTGGAGCAAGTAGTATTATAACCGGAAGAGACAGGGACACTGGGAATAGACTGCCAAGACGTGGTATAATACAGTAATGGGAAGAGGCAGGTACCCTGGGAATAGAGTGCTGAAGCATGTGATATAATAATGGGGAGAGACAGGGACACTGGGAATAGAGTGTTGGACCATGTGGTATAAAAATGGGTAGAGACAGGGACACTGGGAAAAGAGTGCTCGACCATGTGATATAATAATGGGAGGAGACAGGGACACTGGGAATAGGCTCCGGGAGCATGTGGTATGAAAATGGGAAGAGACAGGGACACTGGGAATAGAGTGCTTCAGCATGTGGTATAATAATGGGAAGAGACAGGGTCACAGGGAGTAGACTGCCGAGGGATGTGGTATAATAAAGGACAGAAACAGGGACACTAGCAATAGAGTGCTGCAGCATGTGGTATAATGATGGGAAGAGATAGGGACACCGGGAACAGAGTGCTGGAGCATGTGGTATAATAGTGGGAAGAGACAGGGACACTGGTAGTAGAGTGCTAGAGCAGGGTGCAATAACATGAAGTGACAGGGACACTGGAAATCAAGTACCAGAGCATGTGGTATAATAACAGGAAGAGACATGAACACTGGGAATAAGAGTGCCAGAGCATGTGTTATAGTAAAGGGCAGAGATAGGGACACTGGAATAGAATGCCGGAGCATATGGTATAATGATGTGAAGAGACTGGGACACTAGGAATAGAGTGCTAGAGCATGTGGTATAATAATTGGAAGAGGCAGGGACTCTGGGAATAGACTCCTGGAGCGTGCGGTATAATAATGGAAAGAGACAGGGACACTTGGAATAGAGTGCTGGGGCATGTGGTATAATGATAGGAAGAGACAGGGACATCGGGAACAGAGTGCTGGAGCATGTGGTATAATAGTGGGAAGAGACAGGGACACTGGTAATAGAATGCTAGAGCAGGGTGCTATAACGTGAAGTGACAGGGACACTAGAAATCAAGGACCAGAGCATGCGGTATAATAACAGGAAGAGACATGAACACTGGGAATAAGAGTGCCAGAGCATGTGTTATAATAAGGGGAAGAGACAGGGACACTGGAATAGAGTGCCGGAGCATGTGGTATAATGATGGGAAGAGACAGAGACATCGTGAGCAGAGTGCTGGAGAATGTAGTATAATAATGGGAAGAGACAGGGACACTGGGAATAGGCTGCTGGAGCATGTGGTATAATAATGGAAAAAGACAGGGACACTGGGAATAGACTGCTGGAGCATGTGGTATAATGATAGGAAGACAGAGGGACACTGGGAACGGAGTGCTGGAGCATGTGGTATAATAATGAGACAGGACGGGGACACTGGGAATAGAGTGCTGGAGGACGTGGTATAATAATGGGAAGAGACAGGGACACTGGGAATTGAGTGCTGGAGGATGTGGTATAATAATAGGAAGAGACAGGAACACTGGGAATAGACTGCTGGGGCGTAGAAACATAGAAACATAGACTTTGACGGCAGATAAGGACCACTAGGCCCATCTAGTCTGCCTATTTCCCTACCTACAGGATAGGCCGCAGATCCTAGTTAACCAACAGCCTATTTCTTCCTACCCCCCACAAGAGTTGCCTTATGTCTGTCCCAAGCATTCTTGAATTCTCCCACAGTTTTAGACCCCACAACCTCCTCAGGAAGGCTGTTCCATGCATCCACTACCCTCCTGTGAAATAATACTTCCTCCACATTGCCCTGAACGCCTCCTTCTATCTTTAAATTGTGTCCCCTTGTTCTTGCAAGTCTCTTTTCTGAAAGATGCTACCCTCTTGGACTTTGTTGATTCCACTGGTGCCAAAAAGTTTCTATCATGTCCCCCCTCTCCCTTCTTTCCTCAAGGGTATACATATTAAGCTCCTTTAGTCTCCTCATACAGCTTCTCTTACCAGACCCTGCACTATTTTAGTTGACCTCCTCTGAACTGCCTCTGTCCTGTCTATGTCCTTATGGAGATGTGGGGTCTCCAGAACTGGACACAGTACTCCAGATGGGGTCTCACCAACTGTCTGTACAGAGGGATAACAACTTCCTGTTTTCTGCTGATGATGCCTCTCCTATACATCCCAGTATACCCCAGCCCTCCCTACTGCCTTCTCACATTGCTTGCTAACCTTAAGGTCATCTGATATGATTACCCCAGGTCCCTTTCCTTTTTGTTGTTGTTACTACCTCCCACCCATTGTGCATTCTTCCCTGGGTTCTTGTTTCCCAGGTGCATTATTTTGCACTTCTTTGCATTGAATCCTAGCTGCCATACTTCTGACCATTCTCCACCCTTGCCAAGTCCTTTTCATCCTTTCCACGCCCTTGTGTATCAACTCTGTTGCAGATCTTTGTGTCATCTGCAAAAGGCATACTTTTCCTTCCAGTCCCTCTGCAATGTCACTGATGAAGACATTAAAAGGACTGGACCCAATACTGAACCCTGCGGTACCCCACTAGTAACCCCCTTTCTTCAGAGTGGACTCCATTTACAATTACCTTCCGTGTCCTGTTGTCCAGCCAATGTTTACCCAGGCTATCACCCTGGGTCCCACTCCAGGCTAGTTAATTTGACTATTAATCTTTCGTGTGGGACTGTGTCAAATGCCTTGCTAAAGTCTAGGTAGGCCATGTCCACAGCCCCTCCCTGGTCTACTACTTTGGTCACCCAGTCAAAGAAATCTATTAGATTGTCTGACATGACCTTCCCACTGTGAATCCATGCTGCCTTGGGTCCTGTGCCCACTGGCCTCAGGTACTCGACTATTCTTTCCTTCAGAAGTGACTCCATCACTTTCCCTACCACAGAGGTCAGACTGACAGGTCTGTAGTTCCTGCCTCTGTCTTGGACCCACTTTTGTGAAGGGAATCACATCCCCTTCCTCCAATCCTCGGGTACCACCATCCTCCCATGATTTATTAAAAGAGTAGCCAGTGGTTTCACTAGTTACTCCTTAATTCTTTTAGAATTCTAGGGTGAATTCCATCAGGACCCATTGCTTTGTCCACCTTCAGTTTTAGGAGTTCTTGCAGAACCCTTTCTTCTGTGAAAGGACTGGGATCGACCCCCCTATCAAGAGTGCTTCTGTTAATTAGATTAGGCACTTCCTCCTCCTCTTTTGTGAATACTGAGCAGAAATATTCATAGAAACATAGAAACATAGACTTTGACGGCAGATAAGGACCGCTAGGCCCATCTAGTCTGCCCATTTCCCTACCTACAGGATAGGCCGCAGATCCTAGTTAACCAACAGCCTATATCTTCCTGCCCACCACAAGAATTGCCTTATGTCTGTCCCATGCATTCTTGAATTCTCCCACAGTTTTAGATCCCCAACTTCCTCAGGAAGGCTGTTCCATGCATCCACTACCCTCTCTGTGAAATAATACTTCCTCACATTGCCCCTGAACCGCCTCCTTCTATCTTTAAATTGTGTCCCTTGTTCTTGCAAGTCTCTTTTTCTGAAAGATGCTACCCTCTTGGACTTTGTTGATTCCCTTGAGGTACTTGAAAGTTTCTATCATGTCCCCCTCTCCCTTCTTTCCTCAAGGGTATACATATTAAGCTCCTTTAGTCTCTCCTCATACTGGCTTCTCTTGGGACCCTGCACCATTTTAGTTGCCCTCTCTGGACTGCCTCTATCCTGTGTATGTCCTTGCGGAGATGGGGTCTCAGAACTGGACACAGTATTCAGATGGGGTCTCACCAACTGTCTGTACAGAGGGATAACAACTTCCTGTTTTCTGCTGCTGATGCCTCTCCCTATACATCCCAGTATACCCCCAGCCCTCCCTACTGCCTTCTCACATTGCTTGCTAACCTTAAGGTCATCTGATATGATTACCCCCAGGTCCCTTTCCTGTTTTGTTGTTGTTACTACCTCTCCACCCATTGTGTATTCTTCCCCTGGGTTCTTGTTTCCCAGGTGCATTATTTTGCACTTCTTTGCATTGAATCCTAGCTGCCATACTTCTGACCATTCCTTCAACCTTGCCAAGTCCCTTTTCATCCTTTCCACGCCTCCTTGTGTATCAACTCTGTTGCAGATCTTTGTGTCATCTGCAAAAAGGCATACTTTTCCTTCCAGTCCCTCTGCAATGCCACTGATGAAGACATTAAAAAGGACTGGATCCAATACTGAACCCTCGGTACCCACTAGTAACCGCCCTTTCTTCAAAGCGGACTCCATTTACAATTACCTTCTGTGTCCTGTTGTCCAGCCAATGTTTTACCAGGCTACCACCCTGGAACCCACTCCCAGGCTGGTTAATTTGATTATTAATCTTTTGTGTGGGACTGTGTCAAATGCCTTGCTAAAGTCTAGGTAGGCCATGTCCACAGCCCTCCCTGGTCTACTACTTTGGTCACCCAGTCAAAGAAATCTATTAGATTCGTCTGACATGACCTTCCGCTGTGAACCCATGCTGCCTTGGGTCCTGTGCTCCACTGACCTCTAGGTACTCAACTATTCTTTCCTTCAGAAGTGACTCCATCACTTTCCCTGCCACAGAGGTCAGACTGACAGGTCTGTAGTTTCCTGCCTCTGTCTTGGTCCCACTTTTGTGAAGGGGAATCACATCCGCCTTCCTCCAGTATTCGGGTACCACACCATCCTCCCATGATTTATTAAAAAGAGTAGCCAGTGGTTTCACTAGTTCCTTCCTTAATTCTTATAGAATTCTTGGGTGAATTCCATCAGGACCCATTGCTTTGTCCACCTTCAGTTTTAGGAGTTCTTGCAGAACCCTTTCTTCTGTGAAAGGACTGGGATCGACCCCCCTATCAAGAGTGCTTCTATTAATTGGATTAGGCACTTCCCCCTCCTCTTTGTGAATACTGAGCAGAAATATTCGTTCAGTATTCCTGCTTTTTCACTGTCCCCCTCTGCCCACCCACCGTTCATTCTATTCAGCCTCACTATCCCTCCCTTTGTCTTTCTACGCTCGCTGATGTACCTATAAAAGGTTTTATCCCCCTTCTTAACTGAGTTGGCTATCTTTTCCTCAGTTTGGGCCTTTGCTATTCTGACTTCCCTCCCTGCTTCTTTCTGCCTTAACTGGTACAGCTCTCTGTCCTGCTCCTTCTGTGTTTCCTTATACTTCTGGAATGCTATCTTTTTCTTCCTGACTTTCACAGCCACCTCTCTTGAGAACCATAGTGGCTTTTTCTTTCATTTTGATTTGTTTATTTGCTTCACACAAAGGCTTGTTGCCTCTGTGATGGCAGTTTTGATAATTCCCCATTGTTGCTCCACACCTCCTTCTAGCCTGTTTGCTAGTGCTTTTCTGAGGCACTCTCCCATCTTGCCAAAGTCAGCCCTCCTAAAGTCCAGTACCCTCACTTTTGTATGGCTTGACTCTGTAGCTGAGTTTAACGTGAACCACACTGTTTGATGGTCACTTGTCCCCAGATAGCAACCCACTTCTAGATCTGAGATCCTCTCACTGCCCCGCTTGAGAGTATGAGGTCTAAGATTGCTCCCTCACGAGTGGGTTCAAACTAGCTGTCTAATGCCTGCCACCTGTGGGGCGCCAAGAATGGCCCTGCTCTTGGATGTGGCTGCAGCAATGTGCTCCAGTTAACATCTGGCATATTCAGGTCTCCCATCAACAGTATCTCCCTTTCTCTGCCATTCTAAGAATGCCTTCTACCATATCCTTGTCCATTCCTTCCCCTGACATGGGGGTCTGTACACAACCCCTGTGCGGATTGTGGTGCCCTTTCCAGTCTCCAAGGTGACCCACAGTGCCTCCTCTCCTCCCTGTTTACTCTTTTGTTCAGTTGCTTTTATCCCTTCCTTTACATAGAGAGCTACTCCTCCCCCTCTTCTCCCCTGCTTGTCTCTCCTGTAGGTTATGTACCTTGGTATGTTAACATCCCAGTCATGGTTCTCTGTGTACCATGTTTCTGTGACTGCTACGATATCCAGGCATCCCTCTTCCATTAAGGCCACCAGCTCAGGGAGCTTGTTGCCCTGACCTACGGGCATTGGTACTCATTACCCTCCATTTCCTGATGGCCTTACCCCCTTTGCCCCATCCCTGTCCTTCTTGCCTTTGTCACTTTCTCCATTTACCCCTGCCCTTCTCCCTATCGACACCTCCATGTTGGTGTTTGCCACACTTACTACTGTGATTGTTTGGGGGGCTAGGATTTTCCTGCTCCTTTCCAGTGCCTCCCCCCTTGGCTAGTTTAAAAGCTTGCCAATGAAGCATTTAAACCTATCACCTAGGATTCTGGTTCCCTCCCGGACAGATGCAGCCCATCATGCCAGTAGTAGGCTTGCATCACTCCAGGTGGACCCCAGTCCCCAATGAAGCCAAATCCCTGAGCTCCACACCAGTTTTTCAACCACTGATTGAATCCCATGGTACGGAACACCCTAGCCTCTCCTATGCCATAGATGGGTAGCACCTCCGAGAAGGTTACCGTGCGTGCTACTTGACTAAGGCCCCTCCCCAATTCCACAAACTCTTCCTGCACTTCTCTAATTCCTTTCTTAGCCAGGTCATTTGTCCCTAAGTGGACAATGACATCCAGCTCCCTCCCCTGTGCAGCTGCTCCAGCAATCCTGAGGATTCGCTCCCTGTCCCTCCAAGCCATGGCGCCAGGCAGGCACCTTACCTCCCTCTCCCCTTCCTTGGCCAGTTCTACCTTCCTAACAATGGAGTCCCCCACCAGGAGTTGTTTCCTTCCCCTGCAGGGTCCCCTGCCACCCTCCTGTGGGTCTCCTTTGTGGAGGTTCCCAGCATCCTCCTTGGTCTCCACTGTAGGTGCCTCCATAGAGGAACCACACTTTGCCAGAATGGCATAGGAATTGTGGAGAGGTACAACTGGAGGGATGTGCCTCTGTTCCACCACTCTCACCTCCCTGAGCCCACTGTGGTCCAACTGCTCCTCTTTCTTGGCAACCTCTGAGGCAAAGACAGTGGCACTGGTGGTTCCTGGATAGAAGAGGAGGTCCCACAAATCCTGGCCAACTCAGCCTGGAGATGAGCAACTTCCTCCCTCAGCCCAGAGAGGTGCCTGCAGATGGGACAACACCGCATCCTCCAGAACATCTCCCGGAAGACTGCTGCTCCACAACCACTGCACTGCACCACTCCAATCATGTCTTATTTCTGGCCCCTTAACTGTTTGCAATCCTTACTTTCCTCTGTTTTTTTTTTCTCTTCTCCTTACTTTCTGCCTGTGTGCCCTTTAGGCTCCTGGATTGTCCTGTTCTGAGACAAGAATATCCTATATTTCTCAGTAGACCACTTACTTGTTCAGAGGCAGACCTCCAGCAGCTAGAGGGGCGGAGAGCTACTCTTGCCCTTCTAGGATGGTGGGTCCTTGGTGGTTCTGTGATCACTTACTTCCTGCCCCTAAACAGGAAGTTCCTGTTGTCAGTCAAATCCTGTGCCTATAAAAATAGAACTAGCTTTCAGTGGGGGTGGAGGGAGGAAGGAGGGCAATATATTCCCAGTAGAGAAGTTCAGTCACACAGCAGTCCTTTCTCCTGGTGTCTTCTGCCAAGCTATTAGCAGAATCTTTCTAAGGCAGTCTTTAAATGTAGCTTCCTTCTAGCTAAGCCACTCCCCCTACTTACCAGATCTCTCTACAAGTAATTTAAACCTCACAACAGTTAAGTCCTTTCAGTCATCTGAGATGTACACCTAGATGACTTTTCAGTTACCCATTCAGTTCAGTTAACCCAAACACACACTTTTTTTGCTTGTTTTGTATGTTAGTTTTTTTACCCTAAATTAAAGGTCCAAATACAAAAGTTCTTCTACTTTAGTCCCAGCAGAGAAGTTCAGTCACACAGCAGTCCTTTCTCCTGGTGTCTTCTGCCAAGCTATTAGCAGAATCTTTCTAAGGCAGTCTTTAAATGTAGCTTCCTTCTAGCTAAGCTACTCTCCTACTTACCAGATCTTTCTACAAGTAATTTAAACCTCACAACAGTTAAGTCATTTCAGTCACCTGAGATTTACACCTAGATGACTTTTCAGTTACCCATTCAGTTCAGTTAACCCAAAACACACTTTTTTTGTTTTGTATGTTAGTTTTTTTACCCTAAATTAAAGGTCCAAATACAAAAGTTCTTCTACTTTAGTCCCAGCAGAGAAGTTCAGTCACACAGCAGTCCTTTCTCCTGGTGTCTTCTGCCAAGCTATTAGCAGAATCTTTCTAAGGCAGTCTTTAAATGTAGCTTCCTTCTAGCTAAGCCACTCCCCCTACTTACCAGATCTTTCTACAAGTAATTTAAACCTCACAACAGTTAAATCCTTTCACTCACCTGAGATTTACACCTAGATGACTTTTCAGTTACCCATTCAGTTCAGTTAACCCAAACACACACTTTTTTGTTTTGTATGTTAGTTTTTTTACACTAAATTAAAGGTCCAAATACAAAAGTTCTTCTACTTTAATCCCAGCAGAGAAGTTCAGTCACACAGCAGTCCTTTTTCCTGGTGTCTTCTGCCAAGCTATTAGCAGAATCTTTCTAAGGCAGTCTTTAAATGTAGCTTCCTTCTAGCTAAGCCACTCCCCCTACTTACCAGATCTTTCTACAAGTAATTTAAACCTCACAACAGTTAAGTCCTTTCAGTCACCTGAGATTTACACCTAGATGACTTTTCAGTTACCCATTCAGTTCAGTTAACCCAAACACACACTTTTTTTTTGTTTTGTATGTTAGTTTTTTTACCCTAAATTAAAGGTCCAAATACAAAAGTTCTTCTACTTTAGTCCCAGCAGAGAAGTTCAGTCACACAGCAGTCCTTTCTCCTGGTGTCTTCTGCCAAGCTATTAGCAGAATCTTTCTAAGGCAGTCTTTAAATGCAGCTTCCTTCTAGCTAAGCCACTCCCCCTACTTACCAGATCTTTCTACAAGTAATTTAAACCTCACAACAGTTAAGTCCTTTCAGTCATCTGAGATTTACACCTAGATGACTTTTCAGTTATCCATTCAGTTCAGTTAACCCAAACACACACTTTTTTTTTGTTTTGTATGTTAGTTTTTTTACCCTAAATTAAAGGTCCAAATACAAAAGTTCTTCTACTTTAGTCCCAGCAGAGAAGTTCAGTCACACAGCAGTCCTTTCTCCTGGTGTCTTCTGCCAAGCTATTCGTTCAGTATTCCTGCTTTTTCACTGTCCCCCTCTGCCCACCCACCATTCATTCTATTCAGCCTTACTATCCCTCCCTTTGTCTTTCTACGCTCGCTGATGTACCTATAAAAGGTTTTATCCCCCTTCTTAACTGAGTTGGCTATCTTTTCCTCAGTTTGGGCCTTTGCTATTCTGACTTCCCTCCTTGCTTCCTTCTGCCTTAACTGGTACAGCCTCTGTCCTGCTCCTTCTGTGTTTCCTTATACCTCCGGAATGCTATCTTTTCTTCCTGACTTTCACAGCCACCTCTCTTGAGAACCATAGTGGCTTTTCTTTCATTTTGATTTGTTTATTTGCTTCACACAAAGGCTTGTTGCCTCTGTGATGGCAGTTTTGATAATTCCCCATTGTTGCTCCACACCTCCTTCTAGCCTGTTTGCTAGTGCTTTTCTGAGGCACTCTCCCATCTTGCCAAAGTCAGCCTCCTAAAGTCCAGTACCCTCACTTTTGTATGGCTTGACTCTGTAGCTGAGTTTAACGTGAACCACACTGTTTGATGGTCACTTGTCCCCAGATAGCAACCCACTTCTAGATCTGAGATCCTCTCACTGCCCCCGTTTGAGAGTATGAGGTCTAAGATTGCTCCCTCATGAGTGGGTTCCAAACTAGCTGTCTCAATGCCTGCCACCTGTAGAGGCGCCAAGAATGGCCTGTTCTTGGATGTGGTTGCAGCAATGTGCTCCAGTTAACATCTGGCATATTCAGGTCTCCATCAACAGTATCTCCTTTCTCTGCCATTCTAAGAATGCCTCTACCATATCCTTGTCCATTCCTTCCCCTGACATGGGGTCTGTACACAACCCCTGTGCGGATTGTGGTGCCTTTCCAGTCTCCAAGGTGACCCACAGTGCCTCCTCTCCTCCTGTTTACTCTTTTTGTTCAGTTGCTTTTATCCCTTCCTTTACATAGAGAGCTACCTCCCCTTCTCCCCTGCTTGTCTCTCCTGTAGGTTATGTACCTTGGTATGTTAACATCCCAGTCATGGTTCTGTGTACCATGTTTCGTGACTGCTACGATATCCAGGCATCCTCTTCCATTAAGGCCACCAGCTCAGGGAGCTTGTTGCCCTGACTCGGGCATTGGTACCATTACCTCCATTTCCTGATGGCCTTACCCCTTTGCCCCATCCCTGTCCTTCTTGCCTTTGTCACTTTCTCCATTTACCCCTGCCCTTCTCCCTATCGACACCTCTATGTTGGTGTTTGCCACACTTACTACCGTGATTGTTTGGGGGCTAGGATTTTCCTGCCCCTTTCCAGTGCCTCCCCCCTTGGCTAGTTTAAAAGCTTGCCAATGAAGCATTTAAACCTATCACCTAGGATTCTGGTTCCCCGTCCGGACAGATGCAGCCCATCATGCCAGTATAGGCTTGCATCACTCCAGGTGGACCCCCAGTCCCCAATGAAGCCAAATCCCTGAGCTCCACACCAGTTTTTCAACCACTGATTGAATCCCATGGTACGGAACACCCAGCTCTCCTATGCCATAGATGGGTAGCACCTCGAGAAGGTTACCGTCGTGCTACTTGACTAAGGCCCCTCCCAATTCCACAAACTCTTCCTGCACTTTCTAATTCCTTTTTAGCCAGGTCATTTGTCCCTAAGTGGACAATGACATCCAGCTCCTCCCCTCGTGCAGCTGCTCCAGCAATCCTGAGGATTCGCCTCCCCTGTCCCTCCAAGCCATGGCGCCAGGCAGGCACCTCACCTCTCCTTCCTTGGCCAGTTCTACCTTCCTAACAATGGGTCCCCACCAGGAGTTGTTCTTCCCCTGCAGGGTCCCCTGCCACCCTCCTGTGGGTCTCCTGTGGAGGTTCCCAGCATCCTCCCTTGGTCTCCACTGTAGGTGCCTCCATAGAGGAACCACACCTTGCCAGAATGGCATAGGAATTGTGGAGAGGTACAACTGGAGGGATGTGCCTCTGTTCCACCACCCTCACCCTCCCTGAGCCCACTGTGGTCCAACTGCTCCCTCTTTCTTGGCAACCTCTGAGGCAACGGCAGTGGCACTGGTGGTCCCTGGATGGAAGAGGAGGTCCCACAAATCCTGGCCAACTCAGCCTGGAGATGAGCAACCTCCTCCCTCAGCCGAGAGGTGCCTGCAGATGGGACAACACCGCATCCTCCAGAACGTCTCCCGGAAGACTGCTGCTCCACAGCCACTGCACTGCACCACTCCAATCATGTCTTATTTCTGGCCCCTTAACTGTTTGCAATCCTTACTCTTTCCTCTGTTTTTTTTTTTTCTCTTTCTCCTTACTTTCTGCCTGTGTGCCCTTTAAGCTCCTGATTGTCCTGTTCTGAGACAAGAATATCCTATATTTCTCAGTAGACCACTTACTTGTTCAGAGGCAGACCTCCAGCAGCTAGAGGGGCCGGAGAGCTACTCTTGCCCTTCTGGATGGTGGGTCCTTGGTGGTTCTGTGATCACTTCCTGCCCCTAAACAGGGAAGTTCCTGTTGTCAGTCAAATCCTGTGCCTATAAAAATAGAACTAGCTTTCAGTGGGGGGGGTGGAGGGGAGGGAAGGAGGGCAATATATTCCCAGTAGAGAAGTTCAGTCACACAGCAGTCCTTTCTCCTGGTGTCTTCTGCCAAGCTATTAGCAGAATCATTCTAAGGCAGTCTTTAAATGTAGCTTCCTTCTAGCTAAGCCACTCCCCCTACTTACCAGATCTCTCTACAAGTAATTTAAACCTCACAACAGTTAAGTCCTTTCAGTCATCTGAGATTTACACGTAGATGACTTTTCAGTTACCCATTCAGTTCAGTTAACCCAAACACACACTTTTTTTGCTTGTTTTGTATGTTAGTTTTTTTACCCTAAATTAAAGGTCCAAATACAAAAGTTCTTCTACTTTAGTCCCAGCAGAGAAGTTCAGTCACACAGCAGTCCTTTCTCCTGGTGTCTTCTGCCAAGCTATTAGCAGAATCTTTCTAAGGCAGTCTTTAAATGTAGCTTCCTTCTAGCTAGCTACTCTCCTACTTACCAGATCTTTCTACAAGTAATTTAAACCTCACAGCAGTTAAGTCCTTTCAGTCACCTGAGATTTACACCTAGATGACTTTTCAGTTACCCATTCAGTTCAGTTAACCCAAACACACACTTTTTTTTTGTTTTGTATGTTAGTTTTTTTACCCTAAATTAAAGGTCCAAATACAAAAGTTCTTCTACTTTAGTCCCAGTACAGAAGTTCAGTCACACAGCAGTCCTTTCTCCTGGTGTCTTCTGCAAAGCTATTAGCAGAATCTTTCTAAGGCAGTCTTTAAATGTAGCTTCCTTCTAGCTAAGCCACTCCCCCTACTTACCAGATCTTTCTACAAGTAATTTAAACCTCACAGCAGTTAAGTCCTTTCAGTCACATGAGATTTACACCTAGATGACTTTTCAGTTACCCATTCAGTTCAGTTAACCCAAACACACACTTTTTTTTTTTTGTATGTTAGTTTTTTTACCCTAAATTAAAGGTCCAAATACAAAAGTTCTTCTACTTTAGTCCCAGTAGAGAAGTTCAGTCACACAGCAGTCCTTTCTCCTGGTGTCTTCTGCCAAGCTATTAGCAGAATCTTTCTAAGGCAGTCATTAAATGTAGCTTCCTTCTAGCTAAGCCACTCCCCTACTTACCAGATCTTTCTACAAGTAATTTAAACCTCACAACAGTTAAGTCCTTTCAGTCATCTGAGATTTACACCTAGATGACTTTTCAGTTATCCATTCAGTTCAGTTAACCCAAACACACACTTTTTGTTTTTGTATGTTAGTTTTACCCTAAATTAAGGTCCAAATACAAAAGTTCTTCTACTTTAGTCCCAGCAGAGAAGTTCAGTCACACAGCAGTCCTTTCTCCTGGTGTCTTCTGCCAAGCTATTCGTTCAGTATTCCTGCTTTTTCACTGTCCCCCTCTGCCCACCCACCATTCATTCTATTCAGCCTTACTATCCCTCCCTTTCTCTTTCTACGCTCGCTGATGTACCTATAAAAGGTTTTATCCCCCTTCTTAACTGAGTTGGCTATCTTTTCCTCAGTTTGGGCCTTTACTATTCTGACTTCCCTCCTTGCTTCCTTCTGCCTTAACTGGTCAGCTCTCTGTCCTGCTCCTTCTGTGTTTCCTTATACTCCGGAATGCTATCTTTTTCTTCCTGACTTCATAGCCACCTCTTTTGAGAACCATAGTGGCTTTTTTGTTTTGATTTGTTTATTTGCTTCACACAAGGCTTGTTGCCTCTGTGATGGCAGTTTTGATAATTCCTCATTGTTGCTCCACACCTCCTTCTAGCCTGTTTGCTAGTGCTTTCTGAGGCACTTCCATCTTGCCAAAGTCAGCCTCCTAAAGTCCAGTACCTTCACTTTTGTATGGCTTGACTCTGTAGCTGAGTTTAATGTGAACCACACTGTTTGATGGTCACTTGTTCCCAGATGGCAACCCACTTCTAGATCTGAGATCCCTCACTGCCCCCATTTGAGAGTATGAGGTCTAAGATTGCTCCTCACAGAGGGTTCCGAAACTAGCTGTCTAATGCCTGCCACCTGTAGGGCATCAAGAATGGCCCTGCTCTTGGATGTGGCTGCAGCAAATGCTCCAGTTAACGTCTGGCATATTCAGGTCTCCATCAACATTATCTCCCTTTCTGCCATTCTAAGAATGTGTTCTATCATATCCTTGTCCATTCCTTCCCCTGACATGGGGTCTGTACACAACCCTGTGCGGATTGTGGTGCCCTTTCCAGTCTCCAAGGTGACCCACAGTGCCTCCTCTCCTCCCTGTTTACTCTTTTGTTCAGTTGCTTTTATCCCTTCCTTTACATGAGATACTCCTCCCTCTTCTCCCTGCCTGTCTCTCCTATAGGTTATGTACCCTGGTATGTTAACATCCCAGTCATGGTTCTCTGTGTACCATGTTTCTGTGACTGCTACGATATCCAGGCATCCCTCTTCCATTAAGGCCACCAGCTCAGGAGCTTGTTGCCCAGACTACGGCATTGGTACTCATTAACCTCCATTTCCTGATGGCCTTACCCCTTTGCCCCATCCTTGTCCTTCTTGCCTTTGTCACTTTCTCCATTTACCCTGCCCTTCTCCCTATCGACACCTCCATGTTGGTGTTTGCCACACTTACTACTGTGATTGTTTGGGGGCTAGGATTTTCCTGCTCCTTTCCAGTGCCTCCCCTTGGCTAGTTTAAAAGCTTGCCAATGAAGCATTTAAACCTATCACCTAGGATCCTGGTTCCTCCCGACAGATGCAGCCCATCATGCCAGTATAGGCTTGCATCACTCCAGGTGGACCCCCAGTCCCCAATGAAGCCAAATCCCTGAGCTCCACACCAGTTTTTCAACCACTGATTGAATCCCATGGTGCGGAACACCCTAGCCTCTCCTATGCCATAGATGGGTAGCACCTCCGAGAAGGTTACCGTGCGTGCTACTTGACTAAGGCCCCTCCCCAATTCCACAAACTCTTCCTGCACTTCTCTAATCCCTTTCTTAGCCAGGTCATTTGTCCCTAAGTGGACAATGACATCCAACTCCCTCCCCTGTGCAGCTGCTCCAGCAATCCTGAGGATTCGCTCCCTGTCCCTCCAAGCCATGGCGCCAGGCAGGCACCTTACCTCCCTCTCCCCTTCCTTGGCCAGTTCTACCTTCCTAACAATGGAGTCCCCCACCAGGAGTTGTTTCCTTCCCTGCAGGGCCCCTGCCACCCTCCTGTGGGTCTCCTTTGTGGAGGTTCCCAGCATCCTCCTTGGTCTCCACTGTAGGTGCCTCCATAGAGGAACCACACTTTGCCAGAATGGCATAGGAATTGTGGAGAGGTACAACTGGAGAGATGTGCCTCTGTTCCACCACCACACCCTCCCTGAGCCCACTGTGGTCCAACTGCTCCTCTTTCTTGGCAACCTCTAAGGCAAAGGCAGTGGCACTGGTGGTCCCTGGATGGAAGTGAGGTCCCACAAATCCTGGCCAACTCAGCCTGGAGATGAGCAACCTCCTCCCTCAGCCCAGAGAGGTGTCTGCAGATGGGACAACACCACATCCTCCAGAACATCTCCCGGAAGACTGCTGCTCCACAGCTACTGCACTGCACCACTCCAATCATGTCTTATTTCTGCCCCTTAACTGTTTGCAATCCTTACTCTTTCCTCTGTTTTTTTCTCTCTCTCCTTACTTTCTGCCTGTGTGCCTTTAAGCTCCTGATTGTCCTGTTCTGAGACAAGAATATCCTATATTTCTCAGTAGACCACTTACTTGTTCAGAGGCAGACCTCCAGCAGCTAGAGGAGGCCGGAGGCTCTCTTGCCCTTCTAGGATGGTGGGTCCTTGGTGGTTCTGTGATCACTCACTTCCTGCCCCTAAACAGGAAGTTCCTGTTGTCAGTCAAATCCTGTGCCTATAAAAATAGAACTAGCTTTCAGTGGGGGGGTGGAGGGGAGGAAAGGAGGGCAATATAGTCCCAGTAGAGAAGTTCAGTCACACAGCAGTCCTTTCTCCTGGTGTCTTCTGCCAAGCTATTAGCAGAATCTTTCTAAGGCAGTCTTTAAATGTAGCTTCCTTCTAGCTAAGCCACTCCCCCTACTTACCAGATCTCATTTAAACCTCACAACAGTTAAGTCCTTTCAGTCATCTGAGATTTACACCTAGATGACTTTTCAGTTACCCATTCAGTTCAGTTAACCCAAACACACACTTTTTTGCTTGTTTTGTATGTTAGTTTTTTTACCCTAAATTAAAGGTCCAAATACAAAAGTTCTTCTACTTTAGTCCCAGCAGAGAAGTTCAGTCACACAGCAGTCTTTTCTCCTAGTGTCTTCTGCCAAGCTATTAGCAGAATCTTTCTAAGGCAGTCTTTAAATGTAGCTTCCTTCTAGCTAAGCCACTCCCCCTACTTACCAGATCTTTCTACAAGTAATTCAAACCTCACAACAGTTAAGTCCTTTCAGTCACTTGAGATTTACACCTAGATGAGTTTTCAGTTACCCATTCAGTTCAGTTAACCCAAACACACACTTTTTTTTTTGTTTTGTATGTTAGTTTTTTTAACCTAATTTAAAGGTCCAAATACAAAAGTTCTTCTACTTTAGTCCCAGCAGAGAAGTTCAGTCACACAGCAGTCCTTTCTCCTGGTGTCTTCTGCCAAGCTATTAGCAGAATCTTTCTAAGGCAGTCTTTAAATGTAGCTTCCTTCTAGCTAAGCCACTCTCCTACTTACCAGATCTTTCTACAAGTAATTTAAACCTCACAACAGTTAAGTCCTTTCAGTCACCTGAGATTTACTCCTACATGACTTTTCAGTTACCCATTCAGTTCAGTTAACCCAAACACACACTTTTTTTTGTTTTGTATGTTAGTTTTATTACCCTAAATTAAAGGTCCAAATACAAAAGTTCATCTACTTTAGTCCCAGCAGAGAAGTTCAGTCACACAGCAGTCCTTTCTCCTGGTGTCTTCTGCTAAGCTATTAGCAGAATCTTTCTAAGGCAGTCTTTAAATGTAGCTTCCTTCTAGCTAAGCCACTCCCCCTACTTACCAGATCTTTCTACAAGTAATTTAAACCTCACAACAGTTAAGTCCTTTCAGTCACCTAAGATGTACACCTAGATGACTTTTCAGTTACCCATTCAGTTCAGTTAATCCAAACACACACTTTTTTTTTTGTTTTGTATGTTAGTTTTTTTACCCTAAATTAAAGGTCCAAATACAAAAGTTCTTCTACTTTAGTCCCAGCAGAGAAGTTCAGTCACACATCAGTCCTTTCTCCTGGTGTCTTCTGCCAAGCTATTAGCAGAATCTTTCTAAGGCAGTCTTTAAATGCAGCTTCCTTCTAGCTAAGCCACTCCCCCTACTTACCAGATCTTTCTACAAGTAATTTAAACCTCACAACAGTTAAGTCCTTTCAGTCATCTGAGATTTACATCTAGATGACTTTTCAGTTACCCATTCAGTTCAGTTAACCCAAACACACACTTTTGTTTTGTTTTGTATGTTAGTTTTTTTACCCTAAATTAAAGGTCCAAATACAAAAGTTCTTCTACTTTAGTCCCAGCAGAGAAGTTCAGTCACACAGCAGTCCTTTCTCCTGGTGTCTTCTGCCAAGCTATTCGTTCAGTATTCCTGCTTTTTCACTGTCCCCCTCTGCCCACCCACCGTTCATTCTATTCAGTCTTACTATCCCTCCCTTTGTCTTTCTACGCTCGCTGATGTACCTATAAAAGGTTTTATCCCCTTCTAACTGAGTTGGCTATCTTTTCCTCAGTTTGGGCCTTTGCTATTCTGACTTCCCTCCTTGCTTCCTTCTGCCTTAACTGGTACAGCTCTGTCCTGCTCCTTCTGTATTTCCTTATACTTCCGGATGCTATCTTTTCTTCCTGACTTTCATAGCCACTCTTTTGAGAACCATAGTGGCTTTTTGTTTTGATTTGTTTATTTGCTTCACACAAAGGCTTGTTGCCTCTGTGATGGCAGTTTTGATAATTCCCCATTGTTGCTCCACACCTCCTTCTAGCCTGTTTGCTAGTGCTTTTCTGAGGCACTCTCCCATCTTGCCAAAGTCAGCCCTCCTAAAGTCCAGTACCCTCACTTTTGTATGGATTGACTCTGTAGCAGAGTTTAATGTGAACCACACTGTTTGATGGTCACTTGTCCCCAGATGGCAACCCACTTCTAGATCTGAGATCCTCTCACTGCCCCCGTTTGAGAGTATGAGGTCTAAGATTGCTCCCTCACGAGTGGGTTCCAAAACTAGCTGTCTAATGCCTGCCACCTGTAGGGCATCAAGAATGGCCCTGCTCTTGGATGTGCAGCAAATGTGCCCAGTTAACATCTGGCATATTCAGGTCTCCCATCAACAGTATCTCCCTTTCTGCCATTCTAAGAATGTGTTCTATCATATCCTTGTCCATTCCTTCCCCTGACATGGGGTCTGTACACAACCCCTGTGCAGATTGTGGTGCCCTTTCCAGTCTCCAAGGTGACCCACAGTGCCTCCTCTCCTCCTGTTTACTCTTTTGTTCAGTTGCTTTTATCCCTTCCTTTACATGAGGCTACTCCTCCCTCTTCTCCCTGCCTGTCTCTCCTGTAGTTTATGTACCCTGGTATGTTAACATCCCAGTCATGGTTCTCTGTGTACCATGTTTCTGTGACTGCTACGATATCCAGTCATCCCTCTTCCATTAAGGACATCAGCTCAGGGAGCTTGTTGCCCAGACTACGGGCATTGGTACTCATTACCCTCCATTTCCTGATGGCCTTACTCCCTTTTGTGGTATAACAATGGGAAGAGACAGGGACACTGGGAATTTAGTACTGGAGCAAGTAGTATTATAACCGGAAGAGACAGGGACACTGGGAATAGACTGCCAAGACGTGGTATAATACAGTAATGGGAAGAGGCAGGAACCCTGGGAATAGAGTGCTGAAGCATGTGATATAATAATGGGAAGAGACAGGGACACCGGGAATAGTGTGCTGGACCATGTGGTATAAAAATGGGAAGAGACAGGGACACTGGGAATAGAGTGCAGGACCGTGTGGTATAATAATGGGAAGAGACATGGACACTGGGAATAGAGTGCTGGAGCTTGCGGTATAATAATGGGAAGAGACAGGGACACTGGGAATAGGCTGCTGGAGCATGTGGTATAATAATGGGAAGAGACAGGGACACTGGGAACAGAGTGCTGGAGCATGTGGTATAATAATGTGAGGAGACAGGGACACAGGGAATAGACTGCTGAGGCATGTGGCATAATAAAGGACAAAAACAGGGACACTAGGAATAGAGTGCTGGAGCATGTGGTAGAATAATTGGAAGAGGCAGGGACTCTGGGAATAGACTCCTGGAGCATGCGGTATAATAATGGGAAGAGACAGGGACACTTGGAATAGAGTGCTGGGGCATGTGGTATAATGATACGAAGAGACAGGGACATCGGGAACAGAGTGCTGGAGCATGTGGTGTAATAGTGGGAAGAGACAGGGACACTGGGAATAGGCTGCTGGAGCATGTCGTATGATGATAGGAAGAGAGAGGGACACTGAGAACAGAGTGCTGGAGCATGTGGTATAATAATGGGACAGGACAGTGACACTGGGAATAGAGTGCTTGAGGATGTGGTATAATGATGGGAAGAGACAGGGACACTGGGAATAGAGTGCTGGAGGATGTGGTATAATAATGGGAAGAGACAGGAACACTGGAAATAGATTGCTGGAGGATGTGGTATAATAATGGGAAGAGACAGGGACACTGGGAATAGAGTGCTGGAGCATGTGGTATAATAACAGGAAGAGGCATGAACACTGGGAATAGAGTGCTGCAGCATGTGGTATAATGATGGGAAGAGACAGGGACACCGGGAGCAGAGTGCTGGAGTAGGTGGTATAATAATGGGAAGAGACAGGGACACTGGGAATAGAGTCCTCAAGCATGTGGTATAATGATAGGAAGAGACAGGGACACTGGGAACAGAGTGCTGGAGCAAGTGGTATAATATTTGGAAGAGACAGGGACACTGGGCATAGAGTGCTGGGGCATGTGGTATAATATTTGGAAGAGACAGGGACACTGGGAATAGAGTGCTGGAGCATGTGATACAATAACGTGAAGTGACAGCGACACTGGGAATCAAGTACCGGAGCATGTGGTATAATAACAGGAGAAGACATGAACACTGGGAATTGGGTGCTGGATGATGTGATATAATAAAGGAAAGAGACGGGGACACTGGCATAGAGTTCCGGAGCATTTGGTATAATTATGGGAAGGGACGGGGACACTGGGAATAGAGTCCTCAAGCATGTGGTATAATGATAGGAAGAGACAGGGACACTGGGAACAGAGTGCTGGAGCATGTGGTATAATATTTGGAAGAGACAGGGACACTGGGAATAGAGTGCCGGAGCATGTGGTACAATATTTGGAAGAGACAGGGACACTGGGAATAGAGTGCTGGGGCATGTGGTATAATAATGGGAAGAGACATGGACACAGGATCTAGACTGCCGAGGCATGTTTTATAATAAAGGGCAGAAACAGGGACACTGGGTATTGATTGCCGGAGCATGTGGTATAATAATGGGAAAAGACTTTGACTCTGGGAATAAGCTGCAGGAGCATGTGGTATAATGATTGGAAAAGACAGTTACACTGGGAATAGGGTGCTGGAGCATGTGGTATAATAATGGGAAGAGACAGGGACACTAGGAATAGAGTGTTGGAGCATGTGGTACTATAACTTAAAGTGACAGGGACACTGGGAATCAAGTGCCAGAGCATTTGATATAATAAAGTGAAGAGACAGGGGCATTGGGAATAGAGTGCCAGATCATGGGGTATAATAAAGGAAAGAGACAGGGACACTGGGAATAGACTGCTGGAGCGTGTGGTATAATAACAGGAAGAGACAGGGACACTGGGAATAGGCTGCCAAGATGTAGTATAATGCAGTAGTGTGAAGAGGTAGGTGCACTGGGAATAGAGTGCCGGAGCATGTGGTATAATAATGGAAAGAGTCAGGGAGACTGGGAATAGACTGCTGGGACATGTGGTATAATAACAGGAAGAGACAGAGACACTGGGAATTTAGTACTGAAGCATGTAGTATAATAACTGGAAGAGACAGGGACACTGGGAATAGACTGACAAGACATAGTATAATACAGTAAAGGGAAGAGGCATGTACACTGGGAATAGAGTGCTGGAGTATGTGGTGTAATAATGGGAAGAGGCAGGGACACTGGGAAGAGACTGCTGGAGCATGTGGTATAACAATGGGAAGAGCTAGGGTCACTGGGAATAGACTGCTGGGACATGTAGTATAATAACAGGAAGCGACAGGGACACTGGGAATTTAGTACCGGAGCATGTAGTATAATAAATGGAAGAGACAGGGACACTGGGACTAGACTGCCAAGATGTAGTATAATACAGTAATGGGCAGAGGTGGGTACACTGGGAACACAGTGCTGGAGCATGTGGTATAATAATGGGAACAGACAGGGACACTGGGAATTTAGTACCGGAGCATGTGGTATAATAACTGGAAGAGACAGGGACATTGGGAATAGACTGCCAATATGTAGTATAATACAGTAATGGGAAGAGGCAGGTACACTGGGAATAGAGTGCTGGGGCATGTGACATATTAATGGAAAGAGACAGGGACACTGGGAATAGGCTGCTGGGGCATGTGGTATAAAAATGGGAAGAGACAGGGACAGTGGGATTAGGTTGCTGGAGCATGTCATATAATGATGGACAGAGACAGGGACACTGCGAATAGAGTGCTGGGGCATGTGGTAGAATAATGGGAAAGGACAGGGCCACTGGGAATAGAGTGCCGGAGCATGTGGTATAATAATGGAAAGAGTCAGGGAGACTGGGAATAGACTGCTGGGACATGTGGTATAATAACAGGAAAAGACAGGGACACTGGGAATTTAGTACCGAAGCACGTAGTATAATCACTGGGAGAGACAGGGACACTGGGACTAGACTGCCAAGATGTAGTATAATACAGTAATGGGAAGAGGTAGGTACACTGGGACTAGAGTGCCACAGCATGTGTTATAACAAAAGGGAAGAGACAGTGACACCTGGAATAGATTGCTGGGGCATTTGGTATAATGATGGGTAGAGACAGGGACACTGGGAACAGATTGCTGGGGCATTTGGTATATTAATGGGAAGAGACAGGGACAGTGGAAACAGAGTGCTGGAGGATGTGGGATAATAAAGGGAAGAGACAGGGACACTGGAATAGAGTGCTGGAGCATGTGGTATAATAGCAGGAAGAGACAGGGACACTGGAAACAGAGTGCTGGAGGATGTGGGATAATAAAGGGAAGAGACAGGGACACTGGAATAGAGTGCTGGAGCATGTGGTATAATAGCAGGAAGAGACAGGGACACTGGAAACAGAGTGCTGGAGGATGTGGGATAATAAAGGGAAGAGACAGGGACACTGGAATAGAGTGCAAGAGCATGTGGTATAATAAATGGAAGAGACAGGGACACTGGAATAGAGTGCCGGAGCATGTGGTATAATTATGGGAAGAGACGAGGACACTGGGAATAGAGTGCTGGAGCATGTGGTATAATAATGGGAAGAGACAGGAACACTGGGAAAAGGCTGCAGGAGCATGTGATACAATAACGTGCAGTGACAGCGACAATGGGAATCAAGTACCGGAGCATGTGGGATAATAACAGGAAGAGACAGGGACACTGGGAATAGAGTACCAGAGTGTGTGGTATAATAAAGGGTAGAGACAGGAACACTGGGAATAGAGTGCTGGATCATGTGGTATAATAAGGGAAAGAGACAGGGACACTGGAATAGAGTCCCGGAGCATGTGGTATAATAATTATGCAACGAGACAAGGACACTGGGAATAGAGTGCTGGAGCATGTGATACAATAACGTGCAGTGACAGCGACACTGGGAATCGAGTACCGGAGGATGTGGTATAATAACAGGAAGAGACATGAACACTGGGAATAGAGTGCCGGAGCATGTGGTATAATTATGAGATGAGACGAGGACACTGGGAATAGACTGCTGTCGCATGTGGTATAATAATGGGAAGAGACCGGGACAATGGGAATAGGCTGCAGGAGCATGTGGTATAAAAATTGGAAGAGACAGAGACACTGGAATAGAGTGCTGGAGCATGTATTATAATAATGGGAAAAGACAGGGACTCCGGGAACAGAGTGCTGGGGCATGTGGTATAATGATGGGAAGAGACAGGGACACTGGGAACAGGGTGCTGGGGCATGTGGTATAATAATGGGAAGAGACAGGGACAGAGGGAACAGGGTGCTGGAGCATGTGGTATAATAATGGGAAGAGACAGGGACACTGGGAATAGACTGCCAAGATGTAGTATAACACAGTAATGGGAAGAGGCAGGTACACTGGGAATAGAGTGCTGGAGCATGTGATACAATAACGTGCAGTGACAGCGACACGGGAATCGAGTTCCGGAGCATGTGGTATAATAACAGGAAGAGACATGAACACTGGGAATAGAGTGTCGGAGCATGTGGTATAATAATAGGAAGAGACAGGGACAATAGGAATAGGCTGCTGGAGCATGTGGTATAATAATGGGAAGAGACAGAGACACTGGGAACAGAGTGCTGGAAAATGTGGTATAATAATGGGAAGAGACAGGGACACTAGGAATAGAGTGTTGGAGCATGTGATACAATAATGTGAAGTGACAGGGACACTGGAAATCAAGTACCGAAGCATGTGGTATAATAAAAGAAAGAGACAGGGACACTGGAATAAAGTGCCGGAGCATGTGGTATAATGATGGGAAGAGACGGGGGGCACGGGGAATAGAGTGATTTAGCATGTGGTATTATAATGGGAAGAGAAAGGGACAGTGGGAATAGAGTGTTGGAGCATGTGGTGTGATAATGGGAAGAGACATGGATACTGGGAATAGAGTGATGGAGCATTTGGTATTATAATAGGAAGAGAAAGGGACAGTGGGAATAGAGTGTTGGAGCATGTGCTGTGATAATGGGAAGAGATATGGATACTGGGAATAGAGTGATGGAGCATTTGGTATTATAATGGGAAGAGAAAGGGACAGTGGGAATAGAGTGCTGGAGCATGTGGTATTATAATGGGAAGAGACCGGGACACTGGAAATAGACTGCTGGAGCATGTGGAATAATAACAGGAAGAGACAGTGGCTCTGGGAATAGAGTACTGGGGCATGTGTTATAATAATGGAAAGAGTCAGGGAGACTGGGAATAGAGTGCCAGAGTGTGTGGTATAATAAAGGGCAGAAACAGGGACACTTGGAATAGAGTGCCGGAGCATGTGGTATACTAATGGGAAGAGACAGGGACACTGGGAATAGACTGCTGGGGCATGTAGTTCAATAACGGGAAGAGACACAAACACTTGAAATACAGTCCCCACCACTTATAGCGCCCACGCTTTATGCGGGCAATCGCTTTTGGCGGCAAATTCGTTTCATTTGCCCGCCACATTGACTGTAGTGTAAAATCGCTGGTTATAGCGACGCATGCCCGTTTATTGGGGCAGATTAGCTGCTGAAGTTCAACATGCTGAAGTGTGAATTAACTTTCTAACAGGTAATCTGCCCAAAACAGAAGGCGGGCATAGAGCACTAACTAACCGCTAATTGGTACTGTACCAGCTTAATGTAGTGGCAGACTGGCAGTGAACAGCAGTGAATGGAAGAAGTGATCTGTCCCAAAGAAGGGATCCGATTATGTTAGATTGCTGCCCCATGTGGTGCTGGGTTGATTTCCTGAGTCCCTTTATGTAGTGGCAGACTGGCAGTGAATGGCAGTGAACGGAAGAAGCGATCTGTCCCGAAGAAGGGATCGTTTATTCCGTGGGCAATTACGGATAGCGATAGTGAAGAGAACCACCCATTGTGCTGCTGTGAAGAGAGGATCCATCCAGTGAAAGCTGCTGATGATTTCATGTAGAGGGCAGCATGCAGCAGTAGGACGGAGCACGGAATAGACAAGGTGAGCGCAGTAAACTAACAGACATAGCAGACCAAGTCCAAATCCTAACTGGGGAGAGAATAAATATACAGACCATGTGAGTTCCTCTGGAGGGATTTTATGTAGCGGCAGTGAAATGTAAAAATAATCATTTTCGGTTACTGCGACCAGTCCTTATAATGGGCAGAATCTGCTTACACAGATGTGCCCGTTATAAGCGGCTTTGACTGTACACTGCTAATCTATGTGGTATAATTATGGGAAGAGACAAACAGACACTGGACTAGAGTGTCAGAGCATGTACTATAATAAAGTGAAGAGGTAGGGCCACTCAGAATAGAGTGCCAGACCAGGGTACAATCATTTGAAGTGACAGGGACAGTGGGAATCAAGTACTGCAGCATGTGGTATAATAACAGGTAGAGACATGAACACTGGGAATAGAGTGCCAGAGCATGTGGTATAATAAAGGGAAGACACAGGGACACCGGGAATAGAATGCCAGAGCATGTGGTATAATGATTTGAAAAGACATGGACACAGGGAATAGAGTGCTGGAGCAGAGTACAGTAACGTGAAATGACAGGGACAGTGGGAATCAAGTACCGCAGCATGTGGTATTATAACAGGAAGAGACATGAACAGTTGGAATAGAGTGCCAGAGCATGCGGAATAATAAAGGGAAGACACAGGGACACTGGAATAGAGTGCCAGAGCATGTGGTATAATGATGTGAAGAGACAGGGACACTGGGAATAGAGTGCCGGAGGATGTGGGATAATATAGGGAAGAGACAGGGACACTGGGAATAGAGTGCCCGAGCATGTGGTATAATAATGGGAAGAGACAGGGACACTGGGAATAGAGTGCCGGAACATGTGGTATAATAATGGAAAGAGTCAGGGAGACTGGGAATAGACTGCTGGGACATGTGGTATAATAACAGGAAGAGACAGGGACACTGGGAATAGACTGCCAAGATGTAGTATAATACAGTAATGGGAAGAGGTAGGTACACTGGGAAAAGAGTGCTGGAGCATGTGATATATTAATGGGAAGAGACAAGGACACTGGAAATAGGCTGCCAAGACATAGTGTAATACAGTAATGTGAAGAGGCAGGTACACTGGGAATAGAGTGGCGGAGCAAGTGGTATACTAATGGAAAGAGTCAGGGAGAATGGGAATAGACTGCTGAGACATGTGATATAATAACAGGAAGAGACAGGGACACTGGGAATAGACTGCCAAGATGTAGTATAATTCAGTAATGGGAAGAGGCAGGTACACTGGGAATAGAGTGCTGGAACATGTGATATAGTAATGGGAAGAGACAGGAACACTGGGGATAGGCTGCTGACGCATGTGGTATAAAAATGGGAAGAGACAGGGACACTGGGAATAGACTGCTGGGACATGTGGTATAATAACAGGAAGAGACAGGGACACTGGGAATTTAGTACCGGAGCATGTAGTATAATAACTGGAAGAGATAGGGACACTGGGAATAGACTGCCAAGATGTAGCATAATACAGTAATGGGAAAAGGCAGGTACACTGGGAATAGAGTGCTGGAGCATGTGGTATATTAATGGGAAGAGACAGGGACACTGGGAATAGAGTGCTGGAACATGTGGTATAATAATGGAAAGAGTCAGGGAGACTGCGAATAGACTGCTGGGACATGTGGTATAATAACAGGAAGAGACAGGGACACTGGGAATAGACTGCCAAGATGTAGTATAATACAATAATGGGAAGAGGCAGGTACACTGGGAAAAGAGTGCTGGAGCATGTGATATATTAATGGAAAGAGACAAGAACACTGGGAATAGGCTGCCAAGACGTAGTGTAATGCAGTAATGTGAAGAGGCAGGTACACTGGGAATAGAGTGCCGGAGCAAGTGGTATAATAATGGAAAGAGTCAGGGAGACTGGGAATAGACTGCTGAGACATGTGATATAATAACAGGAAGAGACAGGGACACTGGGAATTTAGTACCGAAACATGTAGTATAATAACTGGAAGAGACAAGGACACTGGGAATAGACTGCCAAGATGTAGTATAATTCAGTAATGGGAAGAGGCAGGTACACTGGGAATAGAGTGCTGGAACATGTGATATAGTAATGGGAAGAGACAGGGACACTGGGGATAGGCTGCTGACACATGTGGTATAAAAATGGGAAGAGACAGGGACACTGGGAATAGTCTGCTGGAGCGTGTAGTATAATAACAGGAAGAGACAGGGACACTGGGAATAGAGTGCTGGAGTATGCGGTATAATAATGGGAAGAGGCAGGGACACTGGGAATAGACTGCAGGAGCATGTGGTATAACAATGGGAAGAGACAGGGACACTGGGAATAGACTGCTGGGACATGTGGTATAATAACAGGAAGAGACAGGGACACTGGGAATTTAGTACCAGAGCATGTAGTATAATAACTGGAAGAGATAGGGACACTGGGAATAGACTGCCAAGATGTAGCATAATACAGTAATGGGAAGAGGCAGGTACACTGGGAATAGAGTGCTGGAGCATGTGGTATATTAATGGGAAGAGACAGGGACACTGGGAATAGAGTGCCAGAGCATGTGGTATAAAAATGGAAAGAGTCAGGGAGACTGGGAATAGACTGCTGGGACATGTGGTATAATAACAGGAAGAGAAAGAAACACTGGGAATTTAGTACCGAAGCATGTAGTATAATAACTGGAAGAGACAAGGACACTGGGAATAGACTGCCAAGATGTAGTATAATACAGTAATGGGAAGAGGCAGGTACACTGGGAATAGAGTGCTGGAGCATGTGATATAGGAATGGGAAGAGACAGGGACACTCCGAATAGACTGCTGGGACATGTGGTATAATAACAGGAAGAGACAGGGACACTGGGAATTTAGTACCGGAGCATGTAGTATAATAACTGGAAGAGACAGGGACACTTGGAATAGACTGCCAAGATGTAGTATAATACAGTAATGGGAAGAGGCAGGTACACTGGGAACAGAGTGCTGGAGCATGTGATATAGGAATGGGAAGAGACAGGGACACTGGAAATAGACTGCTGGGACATGTAGTATAATAACTGGAAGAGACAGGGACACTGGGAATAGACTGCCAAGATGTAGTATAATACAGTAATGGGAAGAGGCAGGTACACTGGGAATAGAGTGCTGGAGCATGTGATATAGGAATGGGAAGAGACAGGGACACTGGGAATTTAGTACCAAAGCATGTAGTATAATAACTGGAAGAGACAGAGACACTGGGAATAGACTGCCAAGATGTAGTATAATACAGTAATGTGAAGAGGCAGGTACACTGGGAATAGAGTGCTAGAGCATGTGATATAGGAATGGGACGAGACAGGGAGACTGGGAATAGAGTTCCGGAGCATGTGGTATAATAATGGGAAGAGACAGGGACAGTGGGAATAGAGTGCTGGAGCATGTGATATAGGAATGGGAAGAGACAGGGACACTGGTGATAGGCTGCTGGAGCGTGTGGTATAATAATGGGAAGAGACATGGACACAGGGAGTAGACTGCCGAGGCATGTGGAATGATAAAGGGCAGAAACAGGGACACTGGGATTGGAGTGCTTGAGCATGTGGTTTAATAATGGGAAGAGACAGGAAAACTGGGACTAGAATGCTGGAGCATGTGGTATAATAATGGTAAGAGACAGGGACACTAGGAATAGAGTGTTGGAGCATATGGTATAATAACAGGAAGAGACGGGGATACTGGGAATAGAGTGCTGGAGTATGTGGTATAATAATGGTTAGAGACAGGGACACTAGGAATAGAATGTCGGAGTATGTAGTATAATAATGGGAAGAGACAGGAATACTGGGAATAGGCTGCAGAAGCATGTGGTGTAATGATGGGAAGAGACAGAGGCACTGGGAATAGAGTGCTTCAGCATGTGGTATAATAATGGGAAGAGACAGGGACACTGGGAGCAGAGTGTGGGAGCAGAGTACAATAATGTGAAGTGACAAGGACACTGGGAGTCAAGTACCGGAGCATGTTGTATAATAACAGGAAGAGAAATGAACACTGGGAATAGAGTGCCAGAGCGTGTAGTATAGTAAAGGGAGGAGACAGTGACACCTGGAATAGAGTGCTGGGGCATGTGGTATAATGATGGGAAGAGACAGGGACACCGGGAATAGGCTGCTGGAGCATGTGGTATAATAATGGGAAGAGACAGGGACACTGGGAATACGCTGCTGGAGCATGTGGTATAATGATAGGAAGAGAGAGGGACACTGGGAACAGGGTGCTGGAGCATGTGGTATAATAATGGGAAGAGACAGGAGTACTGGGAATAGGCTGCAGGAGCCTGTGGTATAATGATAGGAAGAGACAGGGACACTGGGAATAGAGTGCCGGAGCATGTGGTATAATTATGGGATGAGACGAGGACACTGGGAATAGAGTGCTGGAGCATGTGATACAATAACGTGCAGTGACAGCGACACTGGGAATCAAGTACCGGAGCATGTGGAATAATAACAGAAAGAGACAGGGTCACTGAGAATAGAGTGCTGGAGGATGTGGTATAATGATAGGAAGAGAGAGGGACACTGGGAATTGAGTGCTGGATCATGTGGTATAATAATAGGAAGAGACAGGGACACTGGGAACAGGGTGCTGTAGCATGTGGTATAATAACAGGAAGAGACAGGTACACTGGAAATAGAGTGCCGGAGCATGTGGTATATTAATGGGAAGAGACAGGGACACTGGGAATAGAGTGCCGGAACATGTGGTATAATAATGGAAAGAGTCAGGGAGACTGGGAATAGACTGCTCGGACATGTGGTATAATAACAGGAAGAGATAGGGACACTGGGAACAGAGTGCTGGGACGTGGTATAATAACACGAAGAGACACATACACTGGGAATAGAAAGTGCTGGAGGATGTGGGATAATAAAGGGAAGCGACAGGGACACTGGAAATAGGCTGCTGGAGCATGTGATACAATAACGTGCAGTGACAGAGACACTGGGAATCAAGTACCGGAGCATGTGGGATAATAGCAGGAAGAGACTTGAACACTGTGAATAGAGTGCCAGAGTGTGTGGCATAATAAAGGGTAGGGTCTGGGACACTAGGAATAGAGTGCTGGAGCATGTGATACAATAATGTGCCGTGACAGAGACACTGGGAATCAAGTACCGGAGCATGTGGGATAATAGCAGGAAGAGACTTGAACACTGTGAATAGAGTGCCAGAGTGTGTGGTATAATAAAGGGTAGAGACAGTGACACTGGGAATAGAGTGCTGGATCATGTGGTATAATAAGGGAAAGAGACAGGGACAGTGGAATAGAGTGCCGGAGCATGTGGTATAATTATGGGAGGAGACAAGGACACTGGGAACAGAGTGCTGGAGCATGTGATACAATAACGTGCAGTTACAGCAACACTGGGAATCATGTACCGGAGCATGTGGGATAGTAGCAGGAAGAGACTTGAACACTGGGAATAGAGTGCCAGAGTGTGTGGTATAATAAAGGGTAGGGACAGGGACACTGGGAATAGAGTGCTGGAGCATGTGGTATAATAAAAGAAAGTGACAGGGACACTGGAATAGAGTGCCAGAGTATGTGGTATAATAACAGGAAGAGACATGAACACTGGGGATAGAGTGCCAGAGTGTGTGGTATAATAAATGGTAGAGACAAGGACACTGGGAACAGGGTGCTGGATCATGTGGTATAATAAGGGAAAGAGACAGGGACACTGGAATAGAGTGCCAGAGAATGTGGTATAATAACAGGAAGAGAAATAACACTGGGGATAGAGTGCCAGAGTGTGTGGTATAATAAAGGGTAGAGACAGGGACACTGGAAATAGAGTGCTGGAGCATATGGTATAATGATATAAAGAGAGAGAGACACTGGGAATAGGTTGCTGGAGCATGTGGTATACTGATAGGAAGAGAGAGAGGGACGCTGGGAACGGTGCTGGATCATGTGGTATAATAATGGGAAAAGACAGGGACTCTGGGAACAGAGTGCTGGATCATGTGGTATAATAACAGGAAGAGACAGGGACACTGGGAATAGAGTGCTGCAGCATGTGGTATAATAATGGGAAGAGACAGGGACACTGGGAATAGACTGCTGGAGCATGTGGTATAATGATGGGAAGAGA
Organism: Neoceratodus forsteri; assembly: GCA_016271365.2. Classification (NCBI taxonomy): domain Eukaryota; kingdom Metazoa; phylum Chordata; order Ceratodontiformes; family Ceratodontidae; genus Neoceratodus; species Neoceratodus forsteri. The sequence continues at coordinate 1,099,890,868 of CM028135.1, read as the reverse complement.
CAGGGACACTGGGAATAGAGTGCCGGAGCATGTGGTATAATAATGGGAAAAGACAGGGACAGTAGGAATAGACTGCTGGGGCATGTGTTATAATAATGGGAAGAGACAGGGATACTGGGAATAGAGTGCCGGAGCGTGTGGTATAATAATGGGAAGAGACAGGGACACTGGGAATAGACTGCTGGGGCATGTGGTATAATAATGGGAAGAGACAGGGACACTGGGAACAGAGTGCTGGATCATGTGGTATAATAAAGGAAAGTGACAGGGACACTGGAATAGAGTGCCAGAGAATGTGGTATAATAACAGGAAGAGACATGAACACTGGTAATAGAGTGCCAGTGTGTGTGGTATAACAAGCATTTGTCAATGCCGAATGTTGGCTTGCTGGCATTGGCATTGGTAGTGCAGGAGTTAGACAGATGCATCATAGGAATGGCAGTGAAGTATTGAACTGATGCCAACCCACCCCCACCCTGCAGACAGTGACAGGCATTAGGGTGTCCCTTTGGGTGTTTGGTAGTGCAGTGCGGAAAACATGTCGGGCAGGATGTGAGAAATGACAGCTGCACAGTTCATAAGGAGGTGTAAAAATGCGGTTTTGAAAATGTGGCATGTAAATATACCAAATTCTGGGCTTACTAGATGGGTGCGGAACACGAATGCACGCTCAACACTGCCATTTTGGCGGGCGTCAAACCAAATTCTCAACACAGGCATTTTAGCACCTCTGCTCATGTACAGTGTCACTGTTATTTCTCAAAGTGTCCCAAGAAGGATTTTACAGCGATCACAGCTATTTCGCGCCAGAAGTGTGAAAACACATTTTGGGCAACGATATGTCAAATGACGCTGTACTGTTCATCAAGAGGTGTGGAAAATGTCAATGGTGAAAATCCAGACTGAAAATATCACAATGCACGACGGACGAAAGGCATGCGGTAATCTGCCAACGCATGCTCGTAACACAGTTATTTTATGGAGTATCATCACCAAATTTTCAACAGAGGCATTTTAGGTCCTCTGCTCATGAACTGTGTCACTGTCATTTTCATAATCTGGCCCAAACACTGATTTCCCACAGCGACTGCGCTATTGTATGCCGGAAGTGCAGAAACACATTTCAGGCAGGATGTGGAAAATGACAGCTGTACTTTTCACAAGGAGGTGTACAAAAATGACAATGCTGAAAATCCAGCAGTAAAATATTGTGAATGTGCAAAGTTATGAGCCTGCGTAGCAACTGCGCAACGCACGTTTGTAAAACAGGCATTTGTTGGATTTTTCCACCAAATTTGGAAGTTAGGCTTTTTAAGAGGGCACCTCATGAACACCGCCACTGTCATTTCATTAATCGGCCCCAAAAGGTGATTTCACGCAGTGACAGCGAAATCACCTTTCGAGGCCGATAAATGCCATGACAGTGACAGAATTCATGAGGAGGGGCCCCAAAAACCCCATGTTGAAAATTTGGTGCAAAAATTCCAAAAGATGCCTGAGATATGCAACAAAGTTGAAAAAACCCTAACTAGCCCATTATACAGCTTACCGGCATTTCTCAGTTCGCGGTTCGGCTTTGAGAGTGCAGATGTGTTCCCGTCCACCGAAGATCGCATGCCGGACTCCAGAGGTAAGTATGGGGTGATGGGGTGTGGGGAGGTAGGTGTGAGTGGGTGGGTGCGGCTGTGGGGGCAGGGAGAAGCTACTGGGACCATTTTTAATTTGCAGGTTTAAAAAAAAAAAAGACGATAGGGACGCTTTCACGCTGGGTGGGCTCTCAGCATGGCAGAAGGACAGCTGGGTGTGGAGCCGACGGGGATTGGGCACCCTGTCGGCCATGGTATCAGTTGCCACGCTGGGGTGGGCCTCCAGCGTGGCACCCTGTACTGGGGAGGGACAGTGGAGCCGACGGAGGATTGGGCACCCCCATCGGCATGATGACAGTTGCCACGCTGCGTGGGCTCCCAGCGTGGCGTCCTGTACTGGGGGGGAACGGCACGTAGTAAAGTGGACATAACTTATAAACAAAGTGATGCTGCATGACGAGCTTGTCTCTGATTGCAGCGGAACTTTATTTAGAAGTTTTGTCCACTTTACATAATGTTGGTGTCAGCGCTAGCATGCTGGCTGATTGAGGAATGAGGGACGCACCTACTGATGCGTGCCCTGCATTCGGCCAACAGCAGCCGCGCCTCCAAAGCTGCACTCTCCCAATATGTTGACTGCCGCGCAAGCACAGCAAGCCAACATAATAAAGGGTAAGGAGAGGGACACTGGGAGTAGAGTGCTGGATCATGTGGTATAATAAAGGAAAGTGACAGGGACACTGGAATGGAGTGCCAGAGAACGTGGTATAATAACAGGAAGAGACATGAACACTGGGGATAGAGTGCCAGAGTGTGTGGTATAATAAAGGGTAGAGATAGGGACACTGGGAATAGAGTGTTGGATCATGTGGTATAATAAAGGAAAGTGACAGGGACACTGGAATGGAGTGCCAGAGAACGTGGTATAATAACAGGAAGAGACATGAACACTGGGGATAGAGTGCCAGAGTGTGTGGTATAATAAAGGGTAGAGATAGGGACACTGGGAATAGAGTGTTGGATCATGTGGTATAATAAAGGAAAGTGACAGGGACACTGGAATAGAGTGCCGGAGCATGTGGTATAATTATGGGACGAGACGAGGACACTGGGAATAGAGTGCTGGATCATGTGGTATAATAAGGGAAAGAGACAGGGACACTGGAATAGAGTGCTGGAACATGTGGTATTATAATGGAAAGTGACAGGGACACTGGGAATAGAGTGCCAGAGAATGTGGTATAATAATGGGAAGAGACATGGACACAGGGACTAAGTATAATAAAGGACAGAAACAGGGACATTGGGAATCGAGTGCTGGAGCATGTGGTACAATAATGGGAAGAGGCATTGACTCTGGGAATAAGCTGCTGGAGCATGTGGTATAATGATAGGAAGAGACAGTTCTACTGGGAACAGAGTGCTGGAGCATGTGGTATAATAATGGGAAGAGACAGGGACACTGGGAACAGAGTGCTGGAACATGTGGTATAATAATGGGAAGAGACATGGACACTGGGAATAGAGTGCTGGGGTATGTGGTATAATAATGGGAAGAGACAGGGACACTGGGAACAGAGTGCTGGAACATGTGGTATAATAATGGGAAGAGACAGGGACACTGGGAACAGAGTGCTGGGGCATGTGGTATAATAATGGGAAGAGACAGGGACACTGGGAACAGAGTGCTGGAGCATGTGGTATAATAATCGGAAGAGACAGGGACACTGGGAATAGACTGCTGTGACATGTGGTATAATAATCGGAAGAGACATGGACACAGGGAGTAGACTGCCAAGGCATGTGGTACAATAAAGGGCAGAAACACGGACTCTGGGATTTGACTGCCACAGCATTTAGTATAATAAAGGGATGAGACACGGACACTGGGGAACAGAATGCCCGAGTATTTTTTGTCATCTGATGTACTAGAATAACTTTCAGGCTCAGAGGAGAGAAGCACTTTGAAGAAAAACAGGTGACAGAGTATTCCCATTGTGCTGCTGGTAAGGAGAAAGTCGACAGACCTCTGGTCTTGTTTTCCCCTGAATCTTTGCATAGAGTATATGTATGTGGAAATAGTGCACAAAATATATGTGAATTAGAATCGAGATTGTGTTTAAATACTATATATTTCTAAGTTTCCCCTCAGCACTAGCCCCTCCTTAAGTTCCTGTGTGCCCAATTTAACTATTTGGTCTGTGGTCTCTGCAGTCTAAGGCAGAACATTTTGTTTTTTCAGCCGATGACACTCAAGAGAAACACTGCGACTGTTGTGAAATCTACTGTACCTGGAATAACTGAGCACAGGGTGACTAGGACCACGATGACAGAGACAGCTGGTGGCGGTCTTTGTTTGACAGGGTACACGTGCACCAGGACCAGGCTTGCTAGTGGTGTAAACCTCCTTATAAAGGTGAACGGGGAGAAGTGAGCACTGCTGACTGCCCACAGACTCAGGACCGAGTGGAAACTGAAACAGATGGACGGAATGAGAAGCAGCTCTCCTCTCTCCAGAGAGTAGGGGTGAATCAGTATCCATCGAACGTGCCGGATCCCTTTCAGGACAAGAAATGTCAACAGAACCTGAAATAAAAAAAAACCTATTATAATTACATACATATATACATACGTGATGTAAAACAATGAGCTGGGATTACAACTTCTGGCTTATAAAATGCAGTGCTGTATATTTGTTAGTATATATTAGTGCAGCATTTGATCTGTTTCACTCCGTCAGAGAGATATATTTATAGCGACTGTCTTGAACAGTTCTTTGATAATAGTGACTGCATAAAGGCAATTGCTATTATCGCGACCTGCATTATTGCCGAAAACGTTTTCAGCGATATGCAGAAAAAGGCTACTGGGAATTGTGCATGCCAGGGGGTTTGTGCCCATCCGCCCCCCTAAATAAAGATTCTCAACTCCAGGGGGGTGCATGTTGGGGAGCGGGGCACATCCCAGTTCTAAAAAAAATTGAAGTCCCGCAGTTGCAGGAAGCGCAAAAGGAACACCCGCCCCCAGTCCTGAACCCGCTCCATCAGAGGCAACCACCCACACACCACACCACACGGTTGGCTCAGCGAAGCAGGCTCACCACAGGGTCACCTCCTGTTTCCCATCCTACACGTCCTGTTGCCCACCCTCCTGTCGCCCACCCTAACCTCGCAATGTTCGCCATCTCTCAGCTCACGACGTATAGTGCCACAGATGGGTCACCATGACAGTTGCCCACATGCACAAGCATCACAGTATACCATCTTGGACCATTTTAAAAGCTATATCGATGCATGTCCCTGGTGTGTTGTGCGGCACAAGGCACTGCCAAGTGCATTCAACTGCCCAGGAATAGTTTCAGGCACACCAGGGATCATGATATTGGTCTGTTATTGAACTTACAAAATGGTCTTGTCATAAAAAGTGAAAAAAAAGCAATACAAATGTATTCACATTCCTATAGTATTACCTCGGTTTACCTTTACACTGTGAGTGCATTGTTACCGCAGAGTTCCATACAACTCTCTGATTATTACTCTGTGCAATAATAAGACATTCATTCACATGGCCAAGAGGGAAGCTCAATCACTGTGGGATCATGTAGAAACATAGAAACAGACTTTGACGGCAGATAAGGACTGCTTGGCCCACCTAATCTGCCCATTTCCCTACCTACTTGATAAGCTGCAGATCCTAGTTAACCAACAGCCTATTTCTTCCTACCCCCCATAAGAATTGCCTTGTGTCTGTCCCATGCATTCTTGAATTCTCCCATTGTTTTAGACCCAGACAACTTCCTCAGGCGGTTCCATGTATCCACCACCATCACTGAGAAAATACTTTGTCAATTCTGCCTGAGCCACCTCCATCTTCAAATTGTGTCCTCTTGTACTTGCACATCTCTGTTTCTGAAAGATGCTACCCTCTTGGACTTTGTTGATTCCACTAAGTTACTTCAAAGTTTCTGTCATTTCTATCATGTCCCCCCTCTCCCCCCTTTCCTCAAGGGTATACATATTAAGATCCTTTAGTCTCTCCTCGTATGGCTTCTCTTGCAGACCCTGAACCATTTTAGTTGCCCTCCTCTGGACTGCCTCCATCCTATCTTATGTCCTTGCGGAGATGGGGTCTCCAGAACTGGACGCAGTACTCCAGATGGGGTCTCACCAACTGTCTGTACAAAGGGATAACAACTTGCTGTTTTCTGCTGGTGATGCCTCTCCCTATACATCCCATTATCCCTCCACCCCTCCCTACTGCCTTCTCACATTGCTTGCTAACCTTAAGGTCATCTGATATGATTACCCCCAGGTCCTTTTCCTTTTTTGTTGTTGTTACTACCTCCCCCTTCCATTGTGTACTCCTCCCCTGGGTTTTTGTTTCCCAGGTGCATAATTTTGCACTTCTTTGCATTGAATCCAAGCTGCCATACTTCTGACCATTCCTCCAACCTTGCCAAGTCCGTTCTCATCCTTTCCACACACCCTTGTGTATCAACCTTGTTGCAGATCTTTGTGTCATCTGCAAAGAGGCATACTTTTTATTCCAGTCCCTCTGTAATATCACTTATAAAGACATTAAAAAGGACTGGATGCAGTACTGAACCCTGCGGTACCCCAATAGTAACCCCCTTTCTTCAGAGTGGACTCCATTTACTATTACCCTCTGTGTCCTGTTGTCCAGCCAGTGTTTTAGCCAGGCTACCACCCTGGGACCCCCTCCCAGGCTGGCTAATTTGTTTATTAATTTTTTGTGTGAGACTGTGTCAAATGCCTTGCTAAAGTCTAGGTAGGCCATGTCCACAGCCCCTCCCTGGTCAACCACTTTGGTCACCCAGTCAAAGAAATCAATTAGATTCGTCTGACATGACCTTCCCGCTGTGAATCCATGCTGCCTTGGGTCCTGTGCCCCACTGGCTTCTAGATACTCAACTATTCTTTCCTTCAGAAATGATTCCATCAGTTTCCCTTCCACAGAGGTCAACCTGACAGGTCTGTAGTTTTCTGCCTCTGTCTTACTCCCACTTTTGGGAAGAGGAATCACATCTGCCCTCCTCCAGTCCTCGGATACCATACCATCCTCCTGTGATTTGTTAAAAAGGGTAGTCATTGGTGTCACTAGTTCTCCCCTTAATTATTTTAGAATTCTGGAGTGAATCCCGTCAGGCCCCATTGCTTTGTCTATCTTCAGTTTTAGGAGTTTTTTCAGAACCCTTTCTTCTGTGAAAGGAATGCGATCGACCCTCTATCCAGAGAGCTTCTGTTAATTGGACAGACCTGCTCCAAACAGAGGGGATGGCACAGCAGTATATTATAAAAATCACCTACAGCTCTCCACTATCTCCTCATCCCCCCAGTCCACTCTGAAGCTCTTCACGTCCTCCGTACTTTTGACTCCAAAAAAACTACATATTGTCTGTGCCTATAACTCTCCATCCAGTGGTTTAAAAGGACTTGATGAGCTGCTTGCTCAGACTGCTCTTCTATCTGGGAGATATGAAGTTCTTATTCTAGGTGATCTCAATCTAAATTGGCTCAGGAATTCCCTACCTACACTACAGTCCAAGATTCTAAGTTTCAACTTCCACCAGTTGATCAGTGACCCCACTAGAACTGCCCTACACTCCAACTCTAGTACTCTGTTGGATTGGATAATGACCAACCACCCAGAAAATATTATCTCCTCTGGCATACTAGAAGATACTATCACAGACCACTCCCCCACCTTTTGTGTATGGGGTAAAACTAGGCCCTCCCCTTCTAAACCTCGCTTTATTACATTCCATAACTATTCAAATTTTGACCCGCAATCCTTCCTAATGGACATTGCTACTATTGACTTGCCCCCCCTCTTTATGCCTCGGATAACCCTCAAACTTCTCTAAATCTCTTTCTGTGTTGCTTCCTGGTGATCCAGGACAAACATTGCCCTCTTATTACCCGACGTGTCAAAAAATAAGCATAGTCGGTGGCTAAAGTCCGACCTTCTCTCCAAGCTTCCGCTGAGGGACAAATCATGGTGCCACTACAAAAGCACGAGGCTCCCAGCTGACTTAAATTCCTATAGAACACTCAGAAATTCTTGCAAGAAGGATATCAAAAGGGCCAAAAGGGCCTATTGTAAGGATCTATTAGCTAAATCACATGGTGACTCCAAAAAATTCTGGTCCCATATTAAATGCTTCCTAGGATCAAATCCATCCCCCACTCCAACAGACATGTCTCTCAGTGGGGTCCACTGCAACAATCCCTCCACTATTGCAAACTTCTTCAATGCCCAGTTCTCTGACCTCACCAACTATACTTCATCTTTCCCGGCTAATTTGTACTCTAATGACCAACCCAATGTTTTGGGTCCCAAATTTCTATTCAAGACAGTCACTCGCCTGGAAGTTCTAAGGCTACTCAAAAACATCTCTGATTTCACTGCTACTGGGTCTGACAACCTCGAGCCCAAACTCCTAAAGCTTACTGCACCTTACATAGCTGCACCTCTTGCTAAAATGTTTTCCCTCTCCCTTTATCACAGCTATGTCCCAGATATCTGGAAGACTGCTAGGTTTACCCCTGTTTTCAAAAAGGGTGACCGTAAAGATCCCTCCAACTACAGGCCCATTGCCATATTGCCTGTTCTTAGCAAAATCCTAGAGAAGATCGTAACCACTCAGACCATTGACTTTCTGCAGAAGCATAATCTTCTCTTGTCTGCACAGCATGGTTTTCGTAAGGGTCACAGAACCACCACTGCTTTACTCAAATTTACGTCTGATACCCTAGCTGCCATGGACTCAGGTCTCCTAACAGGGGCTATCTTTATAGATATGACCAAAGCTTTTGACCTTGTGGGTCATCCTATCCTCCTCACTGCCCTATGATCACTTGGTTTCTCCCCTGGTATGACCACATGGTTTGACAGCTACCTGACTGACCGCTCACAAGTAGTTAAACTCAACTCCACCTTGTCTAATCATGCTACCATAAATATTGGTGTGCCCCAAGGATCTATCCTCTGTCCCCTGCTTTTCACCATCTTTATAAATGACATCACCTCAAACACTCCCCAGACTGCCTCCCTGCTATACGCCTATGACATTGTCCTGTACACCAGTGCAAAAACATCACTGAAATCAACCAACGTCTGTCCCATAATTTTCAACAAATTGAACAGTGGCTATTCAGCAATAAGCTTGTACTAAATGTGTCCAAGACTCAGGCTATGCTGTTTGGTCCCAGTGCAAAACTTAAACCTACCCAACCCACTTTTAATGTTTCTGGTAGAAATGACTCGTGTGTTATAGTGGTACCCTTCTTTAAATATCTGGGTATTACCCTCAATCCAGCCCTCACTTTTGATCTCCATATCCAACAGACTTGCAAAATGGCCAACATGAAACTTGGTATGGCTTACCGGTCTAGCTACATACTCATTCCCTCAGCTAGACTTGCCATAGCTCGAGGACTACTCCTTCCGACACTCACTTATGGGGTGGCAGCATATGCCTCATCAGGTAAGACTAGCTCTCAGAAGTGGGATGTCGCATGCAATAATATCTGTAGCTATTCATCCTCCTCACATACGCTGAAACACCACTGCCTCCCCTACGCAAAACTCGGTTGGCTTTCTCCGGCAGCCTCCCGAGATTATGCACTCTGTTCAATCATAGATAATATCATCCGGAACCAAATACCTAAGGCACTGGTGGACCTATTTCTAAACCTGACATCAATCTATGAACTATGCTCTGCTGCCAATGCCCATGTTATCATCCCAAGACATCATTCCTCAAAAGGTGCTAGCACTTTCTCCTGCCATGCCCCCAAAAAATGGAACTCCCTTCCTCTAACTATTCGTCAGGCATCATCCCATGCCTCTTTCAAAATATTGCTACATGACCATCTTGCTGTCTCCTGCTCCTGCTTCGAACCCCCCAGCCCAGTAAATCTTCTTACTGTCTCCTACCCCAACAACTTTACTGTGCTCTTTATAAACAAACATGTTTCTGCGCTGTTGGACTGTCTCCTATCCTGTCATATTTAAACTTCAATTGCATTTTAGCCATCATCGCTTACCTCACTTTTTCCTTTCCTATCCTATCCTACCTCCTCATACCTCCTTCCCCCCCAAATACTCCTGCTAACACTGCATTTCCATCTTCCTCTACTGTTTAAGTTACCACTCTGTTTTGTTTTTCAAGCTCTTTAGACTGCTACCTAATGTTGCCTATGTATGTTTTATTGTTGCTCTCCCATATTTCTACATTATATAGTTTCTGCTAAATCAATCAATCAATTGTATTTATACTGCCTGTACTATATTACTATTACTATTTATTAAGTCACCTACTGTTTTATGTTGGCTTGCTCTGTCCTGTTTCAAATTGTATTGTTTTCTGTAAACTCCTGGGTCGTGCCTGAAAATAGTCATTGCTATGGCTAGTGCCCCTTACCCGGTTAACAAAAACTAAATAAATAAAATAAATAAATAATTGGATTAGGTACCTCCCTCACCTCCTCTTTTGTGAATACTGAACATAAATATTCGTTCAGTATCCCTGCTTTTTCACTGTTCCTCTCTGCTCACCCACCGTCCATTCTATTCAGCCTCACTATCTCTCCCTTTGTCTTTCTATGCTCCCTAATGTACCTATACAAGGTTTTATCCCCCTTCTTAACTGAGTTGGCTATCTTTTCCTCAGTTTGGGCCTTTGCTATTCTGACTGCCTTCCCAGCTTCCTTCTGCCTTAACTGTTACAGTTCTCTGGCCTTCTTCTTCTGTGTTTCCTTATACTTCCTAAATGCTATCTTTTTCTCCCTAACCTTCCCCACCACCTCTTTTGAGAACCATAGTAGCCTTTTTCTTTCATTTTGATTTGTTTATTTGCTTCACACAAAGGCTTATTGCCTCTGTGATGGCAATTTTGATGTTTCCCCATTGTTGCTCCACCCCTCCTTCTTGCCTGTTTGCTAGTGCTTTTCTAAGGCACTCTCCCATTTTGACAAAGTCAGCCCTCCTGAAGTCCAGTACCCTAACTTGTGTATGGCTTGACTCTGCAGTTGAGTTTATCGTGAACTACACTGTTTGGTGGTCACTTGTTCCCAGATGGCTACCCACTTCTAGATCTGAGGTCCTCTCACTGTCCCCATTTGAGAGTATGAGGTCTAAGATTGCTCCCTCCTGAATGGGTTCCAACACTAGCTGTCTGAGGCATGCCCCCTGTAGGGCATCGAGAATGGCCCTGCTCTTGGATGTGGCTGCAGCAAAGGTGCTCCAGTTAACATTTGGCATATTCAGGTCCCCCATCTACAATATCTCCCCTTTCTCTGCCATCCTAAGGATGCCTTCTATCATATCCTTGTCCATTCCCTCCCTGAGATGGGGGTCTGTATACAACCTCTGTGTGGATTGTGGTGACATTTTCAGTCTCTAAGATGACCCAGAGTGCCTCCTCTCTTCCCTGTTTACTCTTTTGTTCCATTGCTTTTATCCCTTCCCTTACATTGAGAGCTACTCCTCCCCCTCTTCTACCCTCCCTGCCTCTTCTGTAGGTCATGTACCCTGGTATGTTAACATCCCAGTCATGTTTCTGTGACTGCCACAATATTCAGGCATCCCTCTTCCATCAAGGCCACCAGTTCAGGGAGCTTGTTGCCCAGACTACGGGTATTGGTACTCATTACCCTCCATTTCTTGATGTCCTTACCCCTTTTTGCCCCATTCCTGTCCTTGCTGCCTTTATCGTTTTCTCCATTTACCCCTGCCCTTCTACCTACTGACGTCTCTGTCTTGGTGTTTACCTCACTAACTACCCTGACTTTTTTGGGGGGCTAGGATTTCCCTGCTCCTTTCCAGTGCCTTCCCTCTTAGCTAGTTTAAATGCTTGCCAATTAAGCATTTAAACCTATCACCTCGGATCCTGGTTCCCTCTGGGACATATGTAGACCATCGTGCCAGTATAGGCCTGCATCACTCCAGGTGGACCCCCAGTCCCCAGTGAAGCCAAACCCCTGAGCCCTGCACCCATTTTTCAACCACTGATTGAATCCCATAGTGTGGCGCACTCTAGCTTCACCTATACCATAGACAGGCAGCACCTCCAAGAAGGTTACCGTGCATGCTACTTGTCTAAGACCCCTCCCCAACTCCACAAATGTGGTCAGTTTTCATCAGTCACAGTGCAGTATTTCTCTGTACCATTTTGTGATTTTGCTCACTACCACCTCATGGTCCTTGGTGAGCAGTTCCAGCATGGAAGAACCTTTACACTCAGTGTTGAGGGCAGAAACAGCCACGCTGCACACAACCTGTATATTCCGGGGCTAGCAGCAGCTGTGGGTCGGACCTGGAATGGAGGGCCCTTTAACTTCGATGGTTCCCTGGAGAAAGCTATCCAGGTGTGAAGCAGTTAACAATATCTCATAGTTTTAAACCTGTTCTGTTCATTTACAGCTGCTTCTGACCCACTCTGAGCCCACAGTTCTTGTGCCCACTGTGTGAGACCACAGCTTTTTTTAAGGGTATTTGCCAATTCTGTGAGCCCACAGTTCATTTAATGATACTTGTGCCCACTCTGTGAGCCCACAGTTTATTTATGAGTGTTTGTGACTCATTTCGTGAGCCCACAGCTCATTTACGGGTGTGTGTGCCCATTCCATAAGACTACAGTTCATTTGCGGGTGTGTGTGCCCATTTCAGGAGACCACAGTTCATTTACGGGTGTGTGTGCCTATTCCACGTGACTACAGTTCATTTGCGGGTGTTTGTGCCTTATTATGTTAGGTCACAGCTTATTTACTACCATTCTCAGGCACAGTACATAGAACAATTTTATTACTATTGTTACTTTTTCATTCTCAAAAATAAATAAAAAAATAGCTGTTAACTTCATAAATCCTAAGTTATTAATTTTTTCACAGAGACTGTATTTTCTTTTAAATTTGACTTTTAAACTATCTCCAGATTTTCACCATCACATAAACAATGTTTTGTAATCAGACTTGGTCTTTATTTATAAGAAACCAGGGGCACAATATTCAAATATGTGCAAAGTGCAGCGCAAAACTTTCCTTGCGCTTGCCCGAGTGCCCAAAGATGCTATATTCCGTGGAACAGCACACTGGCACCACGCGACTGGATATAGGGCCATGTTGGCTCAGTGCTAAGCCACTTGGCACTGCCATGAAAGGGCTCCCAAACTACACTTCCAGAACGGGTAGCGCCAGTGCGTAATTTCCAGTATTCAAAGGGACCCATGCAAATGAACCCACTGGCCATGCAAGGTGTTAAGGGGCTATTTGCATGCTCATTATGGGGTCATCTGCATGGGTAGCAAGGCAGGTTAGTGTGACACCCCCTACCAGTTGTCTGGTCCCAGCCATACATACATATCCCTGGTGCTAGAGGAAACACCCCCTCCCCACCGATCACTAGCCTGTACTGTAAATGACAGCTATCCCTGTTGCTAGAGAAAACACCCCCTCCCCACCGATCGCCAGTCCGTACTGTAAATGACAGCTATCCCTGGTGTTAGTGGTGGCCCCCCCATGCTGATCATCGGCCTGTTCTATCAATTAAAACTATCCCAGGTGTTAGTGGTACCCCCGCCACCCCGCTGATCACTAGCCCATACTGTAAATGACAATGATCTCTGGTGCTAGTAGTACCCCCCGCTGCTCGCTGGCCCATATTGTAAATGACAACTATCCCTGGTGCTAGTTGTAGCCCCCCCACACTGATCATTGGCCTGTTCTATCAATTAAAACTATCCTAGTGCTAGTGGTACCCCCTGCCACCCCCACTGATCGCTGGCCCGTACTGTAAATGACAACAATCCCTGGTGCTAGTTGTAGCCCCCCTCATGCTGATCATTGGCCTGCTCTATCAATTAAAACTATCCTGGTGCTAGTGGTAACCCCCTCCGCCACCCCCACTGATCGCTGGTCCGTACTGTAAATGACAATGATCCCTGGTGCTAGTGGTCTCCCCCCTCCGCTGATCACTGGCCCATTTTATCAATTAAAACTATCTGAGGTGCTAGTGGTACCCCCCCCAGTAATCATTGACCCGTACTTTAAATGACAACCATCCCTGGTGCTATGGGTAACCCCCTTCCCTTTGATCCCATCCCCAGTTTCATGTATATTATCCCTGGTGCCAGTGGTAACCCCCCCCCGATCCCTGCCTCAGCATCACATATATTACCCCTGCTGCCAGTGGTAACCCTCCTTCCTCCAGTCCCTGCCCTGTTAACATGTTGAATAGCCCAGGTGCTAGTGGTAACCCCCCTTCCCCAAGTCCCTGCCCTAGCATCACATGTATTATCCCTGCTGCCAGTGGTAACCCCCCTTCCTCTGATCCCTGCCCTAGCTTCACATGTATTATCCCTGCTGCCAGTGGTAACCCCCCTTCCTCCGATCTCTACCCTAGCTTCACATGTATTATCCCTGCTGCCAGTGGTAACCCCCCTTCCTCCGATCCCTGCCCTGGCATCACATATATCATCCCTGCTGCCAGTGGTAACCCCCCTTCCTCCAATCTCTGCCCTGTTAACATGTAGAATAGCCCTGGTGCTAGTGGTAACCCCCCCTTCCTCCAATCTCTGCCCTGGCATTACATATATTATTCCTGCTGTCAGTGGTAACCTCCTTCCTCCGATCCCTGCCCTAGCATCACATGTATTATCCCTGCTGCCAGGGGTAACCCAACCTTCCTCCGATCCCTGCCCTGTTAACATGTTGAATAGCCCTGGTGTTAGTGGCAAACTCCTTCTGTCTGATCACTGCCCCATCATACATTGCAACATCCCTGTTTCCCCCCCGATAACCAGCCTGGCAGTTCACACAAACCCTCCCTGATGTCCAGGGGTCCTCCCTGCAGCACTGGGCACCTCTCACCCACAGTTTCCCCAGCGCTGGTGCCATGAATGCATACAGTGATGGCACAGTCCTCCTCACCCCTCCTCGGCTGGCTGCCATATGTACTGTCAGGGAGCACGCCTCATATTTATAGGAGGGGGTGATTTATCCTGTCCCATAAATACGAGGCATGCTCCCTGACTGTACATATGGTGGCCAGCCAAGGAGGGGTGAGGAGGGTTGTGCTGGTCACCATATGCACCTGTGGCACTAACACTGGGGAAACCGTGAGTGGGGTGTGCCCGGTGCCATGGGGGGATAACCACTGGATGCCATGGAGGGGGTGTGTGAATTGACAGGCCAGTAATCAGGGGGAACAGGGATGTCACAGTGTACAACGGGGCAGGGATTGGAGGTAGGGGGGTTATCACTAGAACCAGGGATAATATACATTATGCCGTGGCAGGGATTGGAGGGAGGGTTGCCACTGTTAGGGATAATATAAATGATGCCGGGATGGTATCAGAGAGAGGGATTACCACTAGCACCAGGATGGTAGTCATTAAAGTATGGGCTGGCGATCGACGGGGGGTACCACTGGCACCTATGATGGTTGTCATTTAAAGTATGGGCTGGAGATCAGTGGGTGGGGGTACTGCTAGCACCAGGGACAGTTAGCTGATAGAAAGGGCCAGCGATCTGTGGGGGAAGGGGCCACTAGCACCAGTGATCCTATTTTTTTGAAAGAACAGGCCGGCGATTGGCAGGGGGAGGGTGCTGGTGAACGACAGGGAGCAGGGACCACAAGGGCAGATGTGCACTCCCAGCAGCCAACTGGCTAGGTGGCTGCATTACCTCTGGCAGCCACTAGGATTGTCTGGAGTAAGTCTGGATTTTGTTTGGCGGTATTTGCAGTGTGCAAAAAGACCACATTAAACCCTTTTGCGTAATGTGAAACCGCTGAATATGAGGTAGAGCGCATATTCATGGTCACGCCCCTCCCCCTGCCCACACGCAGACATTATGTTTTGTGTGGGCGCTAACCATCTTTGCTCATGCAAAAAACCCTTTTGAATATGGGGCTTTAGTGCAAACCCCAGTGTGCACGGGCAAAGACCTGTTAGCGTCCATGCAAACGTTTGAATATTGGGCCTCAGAATTCTCAGGTATTGTACACAGTACAATCTGTTATTTTCACTTTTTTCATCCCCATAAACTAATCAGAAATTTTTGTACACTACAAAAGTCACAATTATTAGTGACTAGCTAGGGTCACACACTGAGTATTCAGCTGTAGCAGGGTTTGAACCTAAAGCAATTGCTTAAAACTTCAGACCACACTGGCTCTCTTTTTAAAGTGCCAGTATTTGGGGGCGTTAGAGAGCATACTTGCTGTGAAGATGCACTCAATCACAGCTCTGTTCCACCAAGAAACTAATTTAATTCAAATCATAATTTACAGTGCTTCAGTATGGTTTTAAGTGGCATAGTTCGCTTCAGCTTTTATTTCTCTCAGATTGATATAACTTTTGTGATGATTCACCCCAAAGGAATGGGAGGTGGACAGAAGAACCAGCTGCAGCCCCTACACAACAGGCCAAGTCCTCCGCCGCTCTACCCACCAGCTCTGGAGCGGAACCGCCCGGGCAGTCCTTGGTGGCTTCCATGCAGACCATTGATGGCAAGGTCGAAGCTGTACTTAAGAGACTGGGGAGCAGGATGCAAAGATTGAAGCTGCCACAAAAATGGCAACTTTGGCAGAATCCTAGGTAGTAAAAGCACTTGCAGTGACCAGCAAACAGGCACAAGAAAATGCCCAGCTGAATAGGCAGGAGGCACTTGAGAACTCCCATAGGGCGGTGAATGTGAGACTCACGGGGCTCCCGAAAAGGGAGCGAGGGTGAGCACATCCTTTCATTCTTCAATCCTGGCTACCGGGGCATTGGACTAGATGGGGGCACTATAGTGCCCAACTTCATTAAAACTTATCGTATTTCCCCCTTGTTCTGCTGATCAACAAGGGGACAAACCGAGGACCGTGATGCTGGTAATAGCCTCAGTGGTGGTAAGGGATGCCTTACCACAAGCTTCACAGGAAGCTTTGAATTTCAACTTTAATGGACCTACCTTGCACCTATTCCCTGACCTCTCATTTGCGACCCATTCCAGGAGCAAAAATGTTATGCTGTCCGTGCACAGTTAAAGAGTATGGAAATCACGCACTCCTTCCTAATGCCTGCACGTCTTCGCCTTCACTATGCCAGGCTTACCTACCAGTTTACAGATCCTATGGAAGCCAGCAAGAGAGTGGATTATATTCCGCATGACTGCGAGACCGCAAGACCCAAAGGAGCTGCTTAGTCATAGGAAAATGATCAAACTTGCCTTTTAAACCACAGCTGAGTTGTTTTTATGTCATCTAAAAATAAAGCCTGTAATTGGTTTCTTTTTCTACCTCTCCGTTTATAATCTTTAATTCAATACTGAGCAATTCACAATAGTTACTTGAGGGGGGAAGGTAAAATGTATTTTATATTGATGCCTGTCTAGTTAAACACATCTCTCCATCCGCTGCTTTTTGCAGTTAAACATTTTTCATTGTTTAAGTTAAAAAGCTACATACATCAGATGAGATATATCCTTGGATTATAACTTACAGTAATTGTCATACAGTTTAAAATGAATGAATTACAAGTAGCATTTCATACAGTATCACGTCCCAAAGTTTGACGGTGACAGCCAGCATGCTTTTGTGTTAGTTACTTTAGATTTCCTTTTGTCTTTATTTTATGAGATACTCCTGTTCTTACTATTATAGATGTCAAAGCTACCTTTGTATTTGCATGGTGTATTATGACTTAAACCCTTGAATCATATTTGTGTATTTGCTTAGCGGGGCGCTGGCGTTTGTATTATTTTATGGTTGGAATGTTATAAAACACGTAATTAAAATGGCGCCTATCTCATGGCTTCTTTGGTCTGCGTGTGCTGTTTCGACAGTCTGTGTTCGGCTGGTTCGAGTATCTCGGCACCATCTCCGGCAGGCATCCAGAGCTTGTGAACACTGTCCTCAAGAACTTGATTTTCTGTTGCTTATTACCAAATCGATCTCTTTGCCATGGACATATGAACATGTCCTATGGGTTAGCACTGTTAGCTGCTTGTTTTTTGGGATACCTGGGATACCTGTTGTATTTGGGAAGGATTTGTTCCTGGGAGGGTGAGATGTGGGAAAGTTGCTTTCAGTTTTGGGTACATTTTCATGTTTGGGTTGAGAGCATATCCTGGTTCTATACAGGATTCTTTTTTTTAAACTCTGTTTCTTCACCCTTACCCATTGGACTCTCTCCAGCTGAGTAATTAGGCGATCAGGCTTATCCCATCCTCCTGAAGTCCAGACATCACCCCAGGGAGAGAAACCTCTCCAACTTGTCTCATCCCCCAAGCCCTCCCGGATCGAAGTCCACCAGGAACAAGGACCGCCATCTCCTTACCAGCACTCTAGCTATAGTATCTGGAGGGGCAACGGATCGAACGGAGAGCCTGGAGGACATCTCGGGCCTGGAAGTGGATGTGGTGCCTGGTGCCCCTAGACCCGACTTCGCCTACCAATGGGTAGGGGGGTATTTGTACTTTAACCCTTCCTCTCAAGGAGCGCGGTGTGCAATGACTACCAGTGCAGCACGGGCACACTCCTGCACCTACCTGCAGAACATCTTGCCACAGCTTCAAACCCCCCAATCCCAAGCCTTGCAAGCCGCTTCACCTAGTCACCACCAGGAGCAGCCAAAGCTGCACAAAATCTTTACACCCTCCCCAGGAAAGGAAAGCTACCAGCCGGCAGCTCAAACCAAGTCCATGCCCCCCCCACCGACCCCTGACGTCCTGAGCTAATTCCCGAACCCGGGTCACCAGCGTGGCGTGAGGTGTGGCGTCCACTACGTCAACCCTCAGCGCCACCAGGCTGGCCACTGTACAGGATTCTAACAGTTACTGGTTTCTATTTTATACACAGATATAGCTCATTCACATTTGCAAGGTGTATCATTATGGCTCGTTAACTGTATTCTTATTATCATTATTAATTGTTTGGCATAGCCCCACATTTGTAAACCAGATTGTTCAGGCTGATTATCCCAATATATATTGAATGTCTCCTGTATTTTCAATTGGATGTCTGACATGAGCTGTATAATTTTGTGTTTTATTCAAAATGCAATAAATAAAAATAAAAAAGCACCAGTATTTGTTACTTGGCATAATGTTTTATTATTCATTTTTTTGATAATAATATAATTCTGACATAATTAGATTCAACATCTGCAACTTTTATCTCTCTTAGATATTTTGAAAATGTTTTAAACTAATTTTATAATTAGTGACACAACTTATTAAAGATGGATACCTTTAGAAATTTTTTTAGCAATTTTTAAAAATCCATTTCCTTGAGGTTACTCTTTGACTTTCATACTGGAGTCATACTGTAAATGTATTAGGAAGGTGCTAGCACACATTTCTGATAGTAAACAGCACTGCACCGCACCAAGATATTAAATGTCTTCATAGTGAACGTGGCCAGAGAGCAGGGACTTTTAAAAATGTCAAAACACCACATCTCAGTTCAGGAGTAAAATACAATAAAAAGAAAAAGGAATGTATTGGTTTTAAATATTAAGTGGAATATTTTAATTTTAAGGATTATTTCGAGTTTAATTAGTAGTTTTGTTATAATAGTGTTTGTTATATTGTTTGTTGAGATTATATGCTGTTATGGTCATATGAAAAGTTTTTAATAAAATTAATACAGTAACTTACAAGCAAAAAAGAATCATGGATTATTTTAAATTAAATTAATCATTAAAATAAATTGTTTAAGAAAGAAAGAATTGTTTTTAACGGTTCAGTATTTCTATACACATTCCTATTTTTTATTTGAAAAATAAAGTCAAAGGAAAACTACATGCAAAAACCATTTAAAAAACGTGTTGTGCATTGTGGTTTTGTTTTCTGATGTTTCCTGGCGTTCTATACCATATGTCTGTGATAAGGGTTTTTGTTTGGTTGTTTGTTTGTTTATTTTTCCCTGCCAGTTTTATGGCCCCTGTGGGTAGCCATTCAGGCTTCTTTTATTGCCTTTGATCTGTTGGAATTTTACCCGAAAGCCTCTGGGAATGATATGAATTAGACCTAAGTCCTTCAAAGGTATATTGGCTTTATTTATCACCCAATGACAGCACTATACAAAGAAAATTGCCACATTCCAGAATAACAACAGAAACATCTGGCTTTGGCTGGGGAGGTAGGGCAAACACTTTTTCAAAGCAATTAACTTTCACAAGCTGTTGCAGTAAGATGGTGTGACTAGATTATAACTAGGATGCTGGGCTCTTAGTTCTAACGTAAGGTCTAATTCACATCATTCCCAGTGGCATTCTGGGAAAATTCCAACAGATCAAAGGTGTTAAAAGAAGCCTGAGAGCTGGCCCAGTGGCATTGGAGGTTGAGGCACTGGTCACTACACCTCGTGCCACCCCGGTGACCCGGGTTCGGAAATGAGCCTGGGTCGCAGGGGGTCAGCAGGGGAGAGAGAGGATTGAGCATCCAGAGGACTGCTCTCCTCTTTTGGGGGGAGGGAGGGAGAGTTGTCGTCCCACTCGTTGACTGCCCTCTGGCGGTGGCTGGAGGGCAGTACGGGTAGGGAGGCTCGATCTGATATCCTCATGTTGGTGGGGGGGCGAGAAAAAATGGAGGAAAAGAGCCTGGCAGGCTCGATGATGGCCCGCCGCACCCGAGGGCCATCTCCGGCTTCTGGATTGGGTCTCTGGGAGGGAGGAGAAGCCAGCAACCTCCTTCCTGGCCCTGCCACAGGGGGCAATCCACTGGGGAACTACCAGGGACTGGCAAGTGCAGGAGCGGTGAGACCAGAGAGAGAGAGAGAGTCCCTCTGTCAGGAGCGCCATAGCCGCCTGCCAGGGCTCCAGAGAATAAAAATCTTTATGGAAAAAAAAAAGACTGAATGGCTGCTCCCAGGGCCACAAAACTTGCAGAGAAAAGTAAAACAAATCTTGCTACAAACACAGGTAACAGAACACAAGGGATTATCAGAGAAACAAAAACCCAATTCACATCATGTGTTTTTATAATTTTTGCATGTAGTTTTCCTTTTTAAATAAAACCACACATAGTCTAGTACACTGTCAGCCTACTACATATATTTTTATTATGTAACAAAGTGGGCATATACAAATGTTAATGGCTTAACCAGGTCTGAGTGCAATTTAAAAAGAAATGTATATATTGATGTTTTTGGCAGCAATACATTATTACTGACATAGATACATAACTACATAGAATGTGTTAGCAGATGGGGACCAGTCATCTATCTAGTCTGCCCATGTTTTGGACTACCCCCTCCCCCCCCGACACACAGACACACAGACACACAGACACACACACACACACACACACACACACACACACACACACAAGTTCTCCCTGTCTTTGTTGTCATAATTCCTTTGTATCTATCCCACGCAATTTTGAATTCCCTAACTGTCTTGGCTTTCATCAGCTCCTTAGGTAACCCATTCCACGGTGTCACCACTTTCTCTGTGAAGAAGAACTTGTGCTTGTGGCTCTTAAAACTCCCCCTTCCCCTCAACCTCAGGCCATTACCTCGAGTCCTTGTGGATGCATTTAGCTGGAACAGCTCATTTGTCTGGACTCTGTTTTACCCCTTGAGGTACTTAAAGGTCTCTATCATATCCCCCCATCCCTCCGCTGCTTCAGAGAGTACATGTTGAGCTCCCCCAGTCTGTGTTTATGGCTCTTTTCCTGGAGTCCATGCATCATTTTAGTTGCCCTCCTCTGGGTTGTCTCCACCCTGTCAATATCCTTCCTCAGGTACGGTCTCCAGAACTGGACACCATACTCAGTGTGGGGCTTCACCAATGACCTGTACTAAAGAAGGACTACCTCTCTCCCAACCCAGCATACGGTTTGCTTTTAGTGCTGCTTTCCCACACTGACTACTAACCTTCGAGTCTTCTGAAATGATGATCCCTAGAGGACGCTCTTGGCTCGAGGTGGTAAGTTTTTCCCTTCCCAAGTAGTATTCATCTCTAGTGTTACTCTTTCTGAGAAGCATGACCTTACATTTCATGGCATTAAATTTGAGTTGCCATGCAGACCATTCTCCTTTACCCCCTCCTCTGTGCTCATCCTATTACAGAGCTTAGTGTCATCTGCAAATAGGCGCACTCTTCCCCCCAGCTCCTCTGTGATGTCACTAATGAATATGTTGAAGAGCAGAGGCTCCAGGACTGACCCCTGGGGTACCCCACTTGTCACTTCCTTCTCACTAGATACAGTGCCATTTGCCACAACCTTCTGGGTTCTGCTAACAAAAACAAAAAAACTAGATGTTGATTTGTTCCCGCTAACAAATACTGATTTTTCCCATTCAGTAAATCTGAATGTTTTGCAATCAGTGTCGTTTTTATTAGAAACCACCATTCACGGGTATAGAATAAAATGTTATCTTACTACTATTTTTAGTTTTTTCACTCTTACAAACTAATTCAAATTGGTATAAGCTGCATAAATCACAATTATTTAATTTTTTAACTTTCAAATCTGGCTTTTTGTCTTTCTCATAATTTTTCAAACTCACACAAATGGCAGCGGAGCTCTATGCTATGCTCATATTCTCGTCTCCACTAGTAGCATAACATAAATGTACACCTCATATTGACATAATATACGCATTACCCAATCAGCAGCATCTAAATTGTATGACTACAGCATAGTCCTATCATGAATATAAACAGTGTGTCCATAATGTGAAATGCGAACACTGTGTGATCGTGATGTTTTCACACTAAAAAAAACTACAAGACATATTTTCACCACATTCACAGGGTGTATAGATCATGGCACAGAGGGTATATGTGAACAGTTTCAGGTCACCAGCTTGACAGACAGCTGAGTTATAAGGGACTGGAGATCTTTGTTGTATGCCCATGCTGTGACCCTATTTTGAGATACAATTACAGATGCATGAAAACACCTCATAACAAATCTCTAGTTTAACACAGCCAGAAAAATGTTAAACAGTTACAACTTATGAAATTAAAAATCCTTTGGGCCTGCCCGTGGCATGGAGGGTTGAGGTGCTGGACACCACACCTACCACTACATCGGTGACCCAGGTTCAAGACCGAGCCCAGGTTTTTGGTAATCCGTGGGAAGGGGAGGACTGAGCATCACAGAGGATGCTCTCCTCCAGGGAAGAAGGGCAGTCATGCTTCAGTGCAATAATGCCACAGGTGACAGTGCACTGGGAGAGACATACTGGGTGGGGGACGCCAGTAGTGACGCACCTTATGCTTGTGTGTGAGCTTGTGTACCAACCCAAATCCAGCTTCCCAGTGAAGAAAACCAGGAGGGAAATCCTGGACAGAGCAAGGATGAGAAGTCTGACTCCTCCCAGGCCCCACACCAGTGACAGGGCCCTCCCTCCCTCCATGAACCGGATACAGAGCAAAAATGAGAGTTCTGACCCCTCCCAGGCCCTGCACCAATGGCAGGGCCCTCCCTCCACAAGCCAGATCTGTTCTTTAGCAGGTAAGAGGGGGCATGCCAACCCCGCCATTGGTGGGATGCAATGAGGGAAGAATGGAGGTCACGCTAAGTCTCCAGGATGCCAGGCGACAAGGCTGGAGGGAGGATCGGACCAGGACATTATGGCCTGTACTGGAGGAGCATAAACATTTTTTTAAAAATACTTTAAATCACAAAACACATGACTTCTAATGTATCAAAGAGTTTCATGTTTCAAGTCTCTACTGTTTTTCTGTAAAAATAAATCATAATTTATTTTTATTTATTTAATACTCTGTAACTTAAAAACTACCTGACAGATTGTTACCACATTCTCATGGTGAGTAGAGCCCGGCTTAAATGGCAGGCATACCAATTTGTAGGTCCCTAGGTTAAAAGACAGCTAAGCTATATAAAGACACAGACAAAACGGGTTTAACACAGAAGGAAGTGATCACTCAACCAACAACACTACAGTACAGAACTGATAAAAGAAACCCTTTTTGCACCCCTGTATATACCATTGCCACATGGCAACCATTTGTTAATGCAGAATGTTTTCTTGCAGTGTAATAAATATTTAAATGGAACATAAACAATATGCGATTGAAATGAACTATTTCTGGTGCTTTCTGTTAATTATTGACATGCTGGTAACATATTTGATGCTGTTATATTTTGAATTCTGCATGCTGAGTGTTTTTTTTCCCACTTTGTTTACTGTTTTCACAGAGGTGCTCTCCAGACTCCTGTCTGCAACTACCGAACACCACTAAAAGTGGGAAAAAACACACACACAAACAGACTGTGAGGCTTGATGTTCATCTTCTAAGCCCAATGATGATGTCTGTTAGCTGGAAAATGGGCAGAAAACCAGTGTGACTGGTGAAGCTGCATCCTTTGAATTACAAAACATTTATGCCCATCAGCCAGCTCAGTAATGTCATCATCAGCCTTCTCAGCAATGGCTTTTGAGTAGCAAGCCTCCTGCATTTCGACATCCGTTGGCTTGTACAGAACCCTCCTCCACAGCCCCCTACACTGCCTGAGGACCACCAATATATTTGTCCATGCATGCAAGCAAACATAAAAATGAGATATAGACTGAGAGACTAGCTAAGGGTCACAGTCTGAGTATCATGTCCTAGTGGGGAGTTACCTTGTTATTCGCATGCCAGTTCTCTAACCATTAGACAACACTGTCTGACTTGTGAAGCCTTTAGTTGCTCTGTTATTCACAGCATTTCCCACCAAGTGACTGAAGAGGACCCTGATGGCAGGGGGATGCATATACATGAGAGAAAGTGAAATGGCGCAAAGTGTAAATAGGAGTATTACCTGACAAAATGCAAGGAATGCTGGGTATCCGTACCGGTACTGTGTGATAAATACTTGGTTGACGAAGTCAGAGTACCCAGAGCAGAGGGTGTAGAGAATGATGACTGTGAGGAATGCAAACCACCAAGAGTTAAGAAGACGCTGCCTCAGAGCACCAAAACCTGAGGCAGGGGCATCGGTTACCATTCTCCAGCCTTCCGAAACTGATGCTGCCAAAAACAAGAACAACAAGGGAGTTAACCTGACAAAAAGACCAGCAAACAGCAACACCCCTCACAACCAAAATTATACGGAAGGAGGAGAACTATCAAGAACGTTTAAAAACTGAGGCTTCCTTCAATGTTGTGCATATGGGTAAGGATGTTCATGATACCACAATATGAAGCTATATCATGATATTTCCCACTGGCAATCATTTATCATTGTAAAAAAAAAAAAATCCCATGCTTATTGTGCAGCACGATATACTGTAATTAAACTGTCTTGACATTAATTGATAAATGATTGATTAAAATGTTATTTTTATATAGGCAAGGCAAGGCAAAATTTATTTAAAAGACGCCCAATCCCGGAGGCTCTGGGCACCGTACAAATCTTTAAAACAAAGTTTAGACATAATAAATATACAAATTTATACATAATAAAAATACAAAGCCTAATAGAATCACAGACATTGCCATCAATATTAATCTAAACGTCAAATGCTTTAGAAAAAAGAAAAGTCTTCAACTGGGCCTTAAAAATATCTACTGTGAGGGCTTCTCTGACCATAGTTGGCAAAGAATTCCACAGAACAGGAGCCGCGGCGTTAAATGCTCTATCGCCAGCAGATTTAAGCCTAGTTCTGGGAATGGCCAGGAAGCCACCACTAGGGGAACGAAGAGAGTGGGAGGAGAGGGCAGATAACAGAAGGTCTGACAGGTAACCGGGGCCCAGCCCGTGTAGGGCCTTATAGGTGAGAAGACCCACCTTAAAGAAGACTCGCCACCTGACTGGCAGCCAGTGCAACTTGCAAAGAACCGGTGTAATATGACAAGACTTTTGCTGCCCAGTCAACAACCGGGCAGCTGCGTTTTGCACCAACTGCAGTCTGCGGAGAGATCCTCCTGTGACCCCGAGATAGAGCGCATTACAGTAATCAAGCCTTGATGTGACTAAGGCATGTATCAAGGTAGGGAGGTCCAGAAGCGGAACAAGGGGCTTAATCCTGGCAATGTTTCTGAGATGAAAAAAACAGGTACGAACCATGGAGGATATTTGAGCCTCCATGGTTAAGTCCCTGTCCAGAATCACTCCCAGATTTCACACCCAAGAGGAGGCCTTCAATGACACAGTTCCAAGAACAAGCCCAGTTTCTGAGTCAGAGGCCATCCTATCACGGACTCTGTTCGACTCCACTACCAATACCTCCGTTTTATCAGGGTTCAGTCGCAACCAGCTGGAGGCCATCCAGTCGTTAATCTCGGCCAGAAAGATGTTTAGCACATCCACTGCATTTGATGTTCCTGGGGCAAAGGAAAGATATAGCTGAGTATCATCAGCATAGCAATGAAAACTCAGACCATACTTCCTAATGATCCCACCCAGAGGCAGCATGTACACTGCAAACAACATTGGGGCCAGTACCGATCCTTGAGGGACTCCGCAAAAAAGGAGACTGGGTATAGATGAGGAATTCCCCATCATAACCCGTTGCCTCCTGTTGGTAAGAAAGGACTCAAACCATTTGATGACAATACCGGTGAGTCCACATAGGTCCCTAAGGTGGACGAGCAACACACAATGGTCCACAGTGTCAAATGCTGAAGAGAGATCCAGGAGAACAAGAATTGTCTTGTCTCCCCGATCTCTAGCCCTGAGGAGATCATTCTGCACCCGGACAAGTGCAGTTTCAGTGCTATGTCTGGCTTGAAAAGCCGACTGGAAGGGTTCGTACAACTCGTGAGACACGAGGTGCTCTTCCAACTGAAGCGCTACCACCTTCTCCACAACCTTCCCCAGAAATGGAAGGTTGGAGATAGGACGGTCATTTGCCTTGATCACCAGGTCCAAAGATGGCTTCTTTAAGAGGGGTCTCACCAGAGCCTCCTTCAAAGGCATCCGAAAGACACCCTCAGAAAGGGAACACTGTACAATCAAGGCAAACACCGGGCCAACAGAGTCAACACATCTCATTAAAAAACGCGTTGGCACCGGGTCCAGTTCACAAAAGGTATGCTTCATATTAGCTGCTACCTCGATAACCTCACTAATCTCCACTGATCTAAACTCTCCCCAACCAGACGGAGTGCACTCAGAACACATCAGGCGATCACTGTCAGCTATAACATTGCTGGCTAAAGAAACCACCCGCCGGACCGAGGACACCCTGTCCGAAAAGAACCGAGCGAATTCCTCACAATCTATATTGGAAAAAACCCTCCCGGGCTGTAGACAGGCAGGATGGAGAAGCCTATCCACAGTCCGGAAGAGTGAGGCTGGTCGGTTCTTCCCGGCAGCAATCTTCCTAGACAGAAACACTGTCTTCTTACGGTTGATTGCCTCCTGGTACGCACCATAGTGGGCACGCAGGACCAGTTTATCCGCCTCCAGATATATAGGATACAAATTGTTAGGGTTTTATCCCCATTTTCAACAATGTCCTGTGGTACAAGTTTACAAAATACATAAACAAAACAGAAAACATCTCATAACAACAAGATATAAACTATTATGAACTATCTAAAACAAGAACAGGTTGAGCTAAGGTGTTTATGCAAAGATGCCTTAAAAACAGACAAAACTGGTAACTGATCTCAACTCATGCGGAAGATTATTACAGTGCTGGGCTAAACTATTTTGTAGGGCAATGCCACCTAATCTATCACACAGTCTAGTCAAGGGGACTTTCTGGGAGGTTACTCTCAGGTTGGCCAACTGTTTAGAGTGAGGTTCTATTTCTACCAGATGAGCTAAGGAGTGTTTTTCCTTTAAAGATATGAGCTTATGACAGAATGGTAACCACAGGTAAGCTCTTTGTTCTTCTGGTTTGAGCCACCCAAGCTTGATGTATATGCCACAATGGTGTGTGCCTTGAGCACTTTTTGTAAGGAATTTCCTCAATCTATAGTATATTTGATCCAATCTGTCTAAAGCTGTCCGGGTAGAATTCATATATACAATGGAACCACACACTAAGACTGATATTAGCAGTTGTTATATCAGTTTTTTCCTTACTTGTACTGTAAGGGATCTAGATACCCTCCTCAATGCCCCCAATCTCTGGCTTGCCTTCTTTACTTGCTGTAAAATATGATCAGCATATGTTAATCTGGTGTCTACTGTAACTCCCAAATATTTAGTTTGAGACATTTTTGATGTAAGTTCCATCCATGAATTGAAGCTTCAACTCAGGCTTACTTACATGGGTGTAACCCACAGAAAACACCATGCATTGTTTTGTTTTGTTTTTTTTTGTGTTAAGAAGCAAGCCAGAGTTTCTCATCCATTTTTCCATAAGTGTCAGATCCGTTTGGAGCTGCTGTTCCAGGCCCTTATGATCATCTGCAGATGCTACTAGTACAGTATTGTCTGCATATAATCTTATTCCACCGTGTTTTATTATTGCTGGAAACTGTTTACATATATATTAAACATCAATGGGCCCTATATTGAGCCCTGGGGGATGCCTCTGTTGGCCTCTACCAGGCCAGAAACAGCAGCCCCACAAGACACACATTGCGTTCAGCCAAATATGACTGGAACCACTTTAGTGGCTCCTCCTGAACCCACACCTCGCCCAGTTTCTCTAATAGGCCTTTATGTTGTACCAGGTCAAATGCCTTGTTGAGATCCATGAACACCTCCCCAGTGCTCCTATCCTGATTTAGAGACGTTGCTACTAAGTTGTTGAAATCTAACCCCCCCCCGGCTGACCCTCCAGCCACCCGAGTCAGTTTCCAAACCCGAGTCACTGGTGGGAAGCTGCCAATATTCTTGATTCCCTATTTATGGGAATTATTTTTCCCATCTTCCATATCTCAGGAACTGTTGAACTACTTTCTCACCTCCACTTCTCTGAAGCTGCCAATATTCTTTTTTTTTTTTTTTGCCCCTTCTCTCTCTGCCATGGTTGACCTTCCTCAGGGAGCCCTAGACTGTGATCCCTAGTCCCTTCCCGGGTACCTCCCGTGGTGACACTCGGACCTACCTCCATGATGCCTCGGCCTACCCCCCTGGGCGGGAGGAGGGGGAACCTCTTTACTCCCTCCAGTCCATTAGTGTGTGTCAGGAGGTCCATCTGCAGCATCCACTGGGAGCCCAGTTGTAGGTTATATGGGGCAACCGGGTCCCATTTCCGTCCTCCGTGACAGGGTCCCTTTTTCCTGGTTTTCTTGGCCCTTCCCTCTGGACATCGGCACGCTCAGAGAGCCTAGGGGCGGCGCACGCAGTGGTGTGCATACACTATGGCTCTCGGCCGATGTCCTCCCTTCCTTCCTCCTGCTATCCCACTGCACCTCCACCTGTGGTCACCCAGGTGGTGGTAGAGCAGCGGGACAAGCAGCCCACCTCCCTCGGAGGAGGAGAGCAGCTTCTGGGCGTTCGATCCTCCCCCCAACCCGGCCGACCCTCCAGCCACCCGAGTCCGTTTCCGAACCCGGGTCACTGGTGGGAAGCTGCCAATATTCTTGATCCCCTGCTTTCCACAATGTGATTTTCACTCTTTTCCTAAAAACAGAAATGTCATATTACCTGCTACTCAGTACAGTGTGACATTTCTTACACAAATATTATGATATACCCATAACTTGATATCATGACGTGTGTGTGTGTGTGTGTGTGTGTGTGTGTGTGTGTGTGTGTGTGTGTGTGTAGCCAGTATAAGGATAACAGATGGTACAGAATGCAGATGATGCTGCTGCAGATTCGAGAGAAATGGTTAGCTTGTCAATCATTTTACCAGAATGTGCACCCAGCCACTGGCAGCACTGCAGCTGGTTAAAGGGGTGTAATACTGCATGACTGATCAGAGCTATACCATCACCAGTCAGCTGCCGGCAGCGCTGCAGCTGGTTAAAGGGGTGTAATACTGCATGACTGATCAGAGTCATACCATCACCAGCCAGCTACTGGCAGCACTGCAGCTGGTTAAAGGGGTGTAATACTGCATGACTGATCAGAGTTATACCATCACCAGCCAGCTACTGGCAGCACTGCAGCTGGTTAAAGGGGTGTAATACTGCATGACTGATCAGAATTATACCATCACCAGTCAGCTACTGGCAGCACTGCAGCTGGGTAAAGGGGTGTAATACTGCATGACTGGTCAGAGTTATACCATCACCAGTCAGCTACTGGCAGCACTGCAGATGGGTTATGGTGTAATAGTGCATGACTGATCAGAGTTATACCATCACCAATCAGCTACTGGCAGCACTGCAGATGGATTATGGTGTAATAGTACATGACTGATCAGAGCTATACCATCACCAATCAGCTACTGGAGGATGGGTTATGCTGTAATAGTGCATGATTGATTAGAGCTACACCATCACCAACCAGCTACTAGTGGCACTGCAGATTCGTGGTGGTGGTGGTGGTTGTGTAATAGTGCATGATTGATTAGAGCTACACCATCACCAACCAGCTACTAGTGGCACTGCAGATTCATGGTGGTGGTGGTTGTTGTGATAGTGCATGACTAATGAGGGTTACACCATCACCAACCAACTACTGGCACTGCAGATTCGTGGTGGTGGTGGTGGTGTGATAGTGCATGACTAATCAAGGTTACACCATCACCAACTAACTATCAGTGGCACTGCCGATGGATGGGGGTGGTGGTGTAATGGCTCGTGACTAATGAGGGTTACACCATCACCAACCAACTATCGGTGGCACTGCCGATGGATGGGGGTGGTGGTGTAGTGGCTCATGACTAATGAGGGTTACACCATCACCAACCAGCTACTAGTGGCACTGCAGATTCGTGGTGGTGTAATGGCTCATGACTAATGAGGGTTACATCATAAGCAGCCAGAAACTAATAACATTGCAGATGGATGGGGGAGTAAATAATGAATGGCTGTCCAACTCACAACACTGACACACATTACCTTGGTTGGATGCCATCTCAATAAATGACAGCAAAAACATATTTATTCATTCATTTATTTAGTTAGTTGTTGAAAGAATTGAAAGTGCATGCTCTCTTTTATTTAATACTAAAAATGCTATGCTGCTAATATACAATATATCAATACTTCTGATTGACAGATGGAGGTTGGGGTGCTTGTACCTTTAAGAGGGATTTTCATTCCATTTTATTTTTATTGTTTATACTGGAAAGTCATGTCAGCAAAATGTCAGCAAAATTGCCTGTTTTCACACGCGTCCAGTGACAAAATTTGGTACAATAACACATATTTGTGAACATTACATTGTCAAGAAAAACAATCATTTTTATTTATTTATTTTATTTATTTAAATCTTGGCTTACACGTACTGTTGAGCCAGAGACTCTTTTACTAAGGTGCCAGAGTGAACATAGACTGAACAGAATGGAACAAATTGATAAAAAATGACAACAACAATTGAGGAGAAACAATACACATACAGGATAAACAATGGTAGCATTACCAATAAACAAATTCGTAACAACAATCAAGGTTACAGGGTAAGCAATGGTAAACAGGTATACAAGTTACAGGAAGATATTTCAAAAGGGAAATTGTAGTTTACAAGCAGGTGCACCAATTGTGCCATGTTGTTACGAAAGAGCAGTCAAGAATTTGACCTTGTCATGTACCCGGGCAGAGAGAAGGAGGGAGGAAGTAGAGTAGAGCCATCAGCAGGAAGACGTTGTCCTGAGCCAGAGTGCGGGGGTAACAGGGCAAGGGGAGTCAAGTGAAAGTGACGGAGGGTGAGCAGTGGTACAGTAGAGGCAAGGGAGAGAAGGATACAGAGGGAAGGAGAGAGGAAGATCAGGAAAGACATTAGAAGTAAAGAGAATGGGTAAGAGGTGGGGGTGGGAGGTGGGAGGGAGAATCAGGGTAGGGAGGAAGGGGAAGAATGTGGGGAAAGAAGTAAGTGGGTTCCAGGGCCATTATCAATCAATCAATTAATCACATTTTTATTTATAAAGTGCTTTTCCAATACCAAAGCACATATACCATATAAAACAAACCATTAATCAATTAGAACATATAGAAATAAAAAGGCAGCAGTAATAAACTAAACATCATCCCCAAATGCCAGGCTGAATAAATATGTGTTTTTTTTCCACCTCCCGTGCTTCACTGGTCCCCACTCCTTCAGGCTCCACAGGTTTCCCCCGGCCCCACTGTCCTTACCCAGCCCTCCTCTGGTCCTCAGATCGCAGCCGATCCCCAGGATATCTCGGTGTATCCCTTCGCCAGGCGGGTCCCCTCCTCAGAGGGAAGGCACTGGGAGAGGGGATGGCCCAGCACACACTACTAGGGCCAGGGATGCTGCTGAGGAACAGGAGGCCCTGGGAAGGTACTGGAGGCACTCAGGGAATGGAGAGCTGTCATCCGTGGCCAGCAAGCAATTTTTTTTTTCTGTTTGTTAGCAGCATAGGACGCCACGGGTACGCCGACATCTGCTCTCCCCAGTTAACTAGGGGCCTAAGGTCCTGTGATACTCCCAGCCTCCGCTAGGAGCCAGCAGGTGCCAGACCAGTCCTCTACCCTCCCCCCAGAGAAGGAGAGCTGTCTGTAGGACACTCGATCCTTCTCCCCCGGCTGACTCTCCAGTGACCCGGGCTCATTCCCGAACCCGGGTCGCTGGCGTCGCAAGCGGCAATCCAACCGCTGTGCTGGTGAGCCGGCATAAATATGTTTTTAATGAGGATCTGAACATCTCAGTGGGCAGGCACTCTCTAATCCAACGAGGTAGAGAGTTCCACAGGGTCGGGGCTACAAAAGCAAAAGCCCTAGCACCTGACGTCTGAAGACGGACCCTGAGAACCTCTAGCAATCCCTTGTCGGCGGAGCGGAGAGGATGGGGGGCAGTAAGGACGAAGGAGGTCTTGCAAGTAACCTGGTCCCTGTCCCTGTAGGGTCTTATATGTCAGCAATGTGACCTTGAAGGTGATCCTCCACTGCACCGGTAGCCAGTGCAATTCACACAGCACAGGTGTGACATGACAAGTTCTTGACAACCCTGTCAACAACCTGGCCACAGCGTTTTACACCAGCTGCAGACCATGGAGATCTATCCCCGGTAACCCTAGGTATAGAGTATTGCAATAGCCTTGATGAGAGGACACAAAGGCGTGAACCAATGTAGGAAGGTCATCGGGTGGAACAAGGTGCTTTATCCAGGCGATGTTCCTCAGATGGTAAAATTAGGACTTGACAACTGCTGACACCTGTATTTTTAGCGTCAGTTCGTTATCAAGCACAACACCCAGATTCCGCACCTGTTCAGAAGGTCTCAACTGGTCACCCCCTAACACAAGGCCAGAGGGTTGTCCAGGAGTCAACTTCTCTACCTGCTGACCTGGGTCCACAACCAACACCTCAGTCTTGTCCGGATTCAGTTTCCACCAGTTAGCACTCATCCAGTCTTGAATCTCAGCGAAGCAGAGTGGAAATGGAGTGCTTGTACTGAAGAGGGGCTAGTTGAGGCAGTCACAACTGCTAAGTGCGGTGAGGTGTTGTCAGAGCTTATGCTTGCATGGACCAAGCTTGGATTCATCCAGGATGTTTGAGGGGAGACCATTTGCCAAGATAGGAGCACAGAACATAAATGACCATTGTGGCAGAGTAGTGTGGCAGAACGGGACCTGGTATGTGTGTCTGGATGCACTTCTGGTACTGCAGGGGTTTGATGTGCGTGTTAGTAGATGGGTGATTGGCGGGGTAAGGTCAAGGCTGATTCTTTTCACAAGCAGGCAGGTCAGGTGTGAGATCCTGCCTTTGAGATGCAACCAGTTGGATTGGGCATACAGGTCGCACGTATGGGTGCATCTGTGTGCTCCAGAAATTAGGCGGCAGGATTTGTTGAGTACAATACATAGTCTTTTAAGTGTTGTGTCAGTAGCAGAACCATAAATGACCAACCCATAGTCAATTATGGAGAGTATCAAGCTGGTGACAGCTAGCCGTAGTGTTTCGGGGGTCATGCAGTGCCTGTGCCTGTGCCTGTGCCTATGCCTGTAGATGAGCCCAAGTCTGGTGTTGACCGACTTGTAGGTAAGGTTGACATGTTCAGCATAGGACAGTGTGCTGTTTAGCATTATTCTGAGGAATTTAAAGATATAGACCTGCTCAAGATTGACATTGTGGCTATTAATTATAGTTAGAAGGGCTGCTTTATGTTTATTTTGTAGAGAGGCAAAGAGCATTGTCTTTGTTTTGCAGTTCATAATCAGCTTATGCTGGGTGAACCAGGCCTCGACCGCTTTGAAGCTATCCTGTAGGCTACTCCCTAGTGGGAGTTGGTCTGAATAACTAATAAATAACACAGCACTGTCCGTGTAGAGCAGGGGTGTATTGGTACAGATTTGGGGGAGGGTATTAAGAAAGAGGCTAAAAAATAGGAGACCCAAGATGGAACCATACAGTCATACAAAGGGGACAGAACATAACAGGGAACGTACTGTTAAAGATAACATAACTATATAATAAAGAGAAAAGCAAAAATATGCCAGGTGAGAAGTGCAGGAAATTGAAAAGAAGAGATTGGAGCTGAGAGCATGGGTTGGGGTAGCTGCATTGGAATTTGTCTAAAAAGTAGGATTTCAATTGGTTTTTGAATGATGTAAGTGTGTTGCATAGGACCAAGATTGGGGGAAGGTTGTTAAAAAACTTGGCACCTTTGTAGGAGAGGGAGTGTTGCCCCTGAGTGGTTTGACAGCGTGGAATAGTGAAGACGTGAGTGCTGGAGTGTCTGGTAGTCCTGGTGTGTACAGACGTATTGAAGAGGGAGGCAGGGCTTCGGTTAACTCCATTATGGAAGTATTTGACTTCCAAAAATAAGGCAAAAACTTCCAAAATAAAGAGGAAGGAAGTCATTGACTTCCAGATGTAAAATCAAAAATTAGATGACTTCCAAGACTGCAGGCTTGGAAGTCAGAAATAATGGCTTTTTCTAAATAAACTGTATTTTACCACTAATATATTATAATAACATCCATAAATTTGTCCTTCCTAGAATACTGAATTCCAAAGGTAGGATTCTGGAAGTATTTTGACTTCCAAAAAATTACTAGGAGTCATACTAGGAGTAGATAGATGTACAGAAGGCAAGGGCCCATTATGGTATATGTCCCGTAAGCAGGTCATTTAGTTCCCTTAGTAGTTAATAGGTGTTTATCTAGTTTTAGCTTAAAGGTATTAAACGAATCCACTTCCACCATGTTCCTGGGGAAAGAATTCCACATGAGAACTATCCTTTGGGTAAAGAAAAATCTTTTATTGTCTCTTAGGAAAAGTCAGCATAAGCTGGTGATCGTGACTTCTGAGGGAGAAGTCCCTATGGTTTACTTTTAGCCCTAAGTCTTCCATTAGTTGTTTGTCCCTAGAAATTCTAAACATCTGTAATAGGTCCCCTCTGATCCTCCTGAGTTCGAGTGTGTACAGATTTAAATCAGTGTCTCTGTTCATAATCCATGTTTTGAAGGCCATCCACCAGTTTTGTTACTCTCCTTTGAACACCCTCTACATCCCTACACAAATGTGGTCTACACAGTAATGAACAATTGTCCAAATGTGGCCTCACAAATGTTCTAAACAGTGGGAGGATGCAAGGCCTGTTTCTTGTTGAAAATGATCTTTTAATGCAGCCTATAATTTTGTTGGACTTTTTGACCACTTCACTGCATTGCTGGCTAAACTTTAGATGTTTGGTAATAAATATTCCCAGATCTTTTTCACTTTCTACAGATCTCAAGGTATTACCAGCCAGAGAATATACATTACAGGATTTGCATTCTCCCAGATGTATCACCACGCATTTATCAGTGTTGAAGGACATTCCATTCATTTTAGCCCATAGTTTAAGACTGGCGAGGTCCTTTATTAGCACTGTGACCCCCTGGTCAGAGTTGACTTTTACAGTGACCTTGGTATCGTCTGCAAATTTAATAATAAAACTATTTACTTTTTTCATTTAAAACAGAAGTAAAGATGGAAAAAAGGGCCGGTCTCAGCACAGATCCCTGGGGCACCCCACTTGTGACTGAGCGCTCTCTCAATATGTGTCCTCTTATTCTGACTATCTGGATTCTATCATGTAGCCATGCCTCACCCAGTTAATAAATGCTGGATTAATTCCTAATGAGTTCATTTTTTTTATTAGGATCTAGTGTGGGACTTTGTCAAACACTTTGCAGAAGTCTAAGTAGATTTATATCTGATGGTGCTTTAGTTTCCAGGAGGGCACTTACTCTCTCGTAAAAAAACAAGTTGCTGGTGAGACAGGATCTCTGGTTTTTGAAGCCATGCTGGGTATTATCCCCAAGGTTTTTACTAATGATTTCCTGCTCCAACCTTTCCTTAATAATGGATTCCATGACCTTGCCAAGAATGCTGGTAAGGATTATTGGTCTGTAGTTAGCCATATACCCACAATCTCCCTTTTTGTATATAGGAACCACCACGGCCGGTGTCCAGTCAAGTGGAATTTCTTCTGTGCCCAAGGACATATTGAATAGTGTGTACACATGATCTACCAACCATGTTTCAAGTTCTTTTATCAGTCTAGGGTGTAGAGCGTCAGGCCCTGGGGATTTGTTTATTTTAATGTTTTTCAATTTAACCCTAATCTCCTTTGTTATTTTGAGTAAGGTAGTGCATTGGTTCTCTCTATTGGGTATGATAGAGCTGGGATTCCTATTGCCAAAAACTGAACAGAAGTACCTGTTGAATTCCTTGGCCATTGCTAGTGGTTCCGCTATCTCAATATT
This sequence comes from Neoceratodus forsteri, assembly GCA_016271365.2. Lineage (NCBI taxonomy): Eukaryota > Metazoa > Chordata > Ceratodontiformes > Ceratodontidae > Neoceratodus > Neoceratodus forsteri. Next base: position 1,099,854,580 of record CM028135.1, on the reverse strand, counting down.
ATTTATTTTTAAAGGCCCTATGGTGCTTTCTGTACTTTTTTTTTATTATTGACATAGGAGTAGAAACTTTTCCCCCAATTTAATGTGTGCTAACCTAAATTCGATTTTGCATTTTTCTTTTCTGATGTTAGTTTTGCATATTCTCAGGGCCGCCCTGTACTTGTATTTGTTGTACTCGTAGTTTTCCCTCTTTAATGCCCTGTAAGCTCTTCTCTTAGCTGCCAATAGTTTCTTTACCCTTGAGGTAAACCATAGTGGGTAATTTCCCTTTTTTGTTGTACAGTGTTCTGTTAGGTATGTATTTATTTGTCAAGTCATGAATTTTATTTTTGATCCTGTTCCATAACTGTTCAGTGGTAGAATAGTCTTTATTCCAGTCCCACTGGTCTAATTCCTCTCTGATGCATTTGAAGTTTGCCCTTTTAAAATCTTTAGCTATAGTTTTGCCCTCCTCCTTTACAATGACATTGTTGGTGGAAAATGATATAATATTATGGTCGCTGTTTAGCAAAGGTTCATGGATCTCTAAATCTTGGATTTTACCTGGAATGTCAGTTATTATGAGGTCTAAGATGTTAGTTTCACCAGTGGGTTTGTGTACTATTTGTTGTAGCCCATTTGTTGTACAGAGGTCCAGAAATAACTTCTTTTTTTTTGTAATTATATTTTATTGTTTTACATTATAAAACAACAGCATACAATAGATTCATGTCAGAGTCCACAATATAATCCAAAATATACATTCAATGTACCAGTTTGTTTTAGTCTAAACAATCTTGCTTTCGGATGTGGGGTTATTACTATAAATCTGAATCCAAATATTAAAATAATATCCAAGATTAGCTGCACCCCCACAAGATTTGGGTGATTATTTCCAATATGTAAAATTCCCCAGACAGCATAACACAACAACCTGTGTTGTTATGATCCCCTATCCGATCATAATACCTTAACATGTGGCAAGTATTTTAGATTCAGCCTCCCCCATACAGCAATACAAATCCAAAACAGAGTAGAAACAAACTCCTCTATGTAAACTACAAAAATCTGGATCCTATAAAATGCACAGGCCCTCCACGTGGTAGTCTGGATAATAGTTCAGTAATCTGGACTAGCTATTTCTAAATTAAAATAATTTTTAACATTTATATGTTTAATATTGCATACTAAATCCTGATAAGCCAGTACTTAAAAGTGTTATTTAATATTTCTTAACCCATGCTTCCACCAACGTTAAAGAGCCTTACAATGTTATAATAACCATAAATTTTGATTCATGTTTATCACGGGATCCATTAAGGAACACTAAGATGAGAAAAATAAACAGAGTCACTTATTTTCAAGTGGATTCATCTTCTGAATCAGTTCGCTCCCGTTGTTCAGCCTGATTAAATACCTTAGTGATGGCCTCCACTTTCTTGCCAGCCTCCTCCGGATCCGTATATTGAAATGTATGACCCTTGTACTGTACCCAGAGCCTTGCCGGCATCAACAAGGAGTGAGCTACTCCTAAGCTCCGTAGCTTTGCTCGAACTCCATCGAATCTTTTACGGTGAGTCCTAGTGGCATACGAAAGGTCAGGAAAGAGATGGATGGTGGTACTCTGAAAGCATAACTGTTCTGAGTCCCTTGCTGCTTGCATGATTCTGTCCCGAATTCCAGGGCCCGAGGTAACCAACAGAGTGGTACAGGGCAGGTCAGTATTAGCTGCCACAGATCTTGGGGAAATGCGATATGCCCATATAAAATTCTCTTTCTTGATCTCCATAGTCAGTCCCAAAGCTCCCAGTAGCCAGCCCTGGAGGAAGTATAGTAAGCCATCCCCTTTGCAACTTTCTGGTAGGCCCACAATGCGCACGTTGGAAGCCCTTTGGAAATTTTCCAGTGCTTCTAAGCGGTAGCACAATTGAGAATTTTCTTGAGTCAGCTTTGATGTTGTAGCTATTGCTTTAGTTGCTAGAGATTCTGCCGTCAATGCCGTTTTAACTGCTGTATTGATTTTGGTATCCTACTCCACGAATCTGGTCAGAATAGATTCGACTTTGTCATTGATGGCCTTCATTGATTTCTGTATAGCCCCCCATGGGTGCTCCTTCCCCAGAGCTGATTCAGCTACTACTTCTTGCTATTTCTCCTCCTCCGTAGGCCGATTCTTAGAGCCTCCCGCGGGACCTTTATTTGTACGTCCCATTGTTGAAAATGATATCCAGTGAAGCAGGAGTGCCAGTAGAATACAACTCTACCAAGAAGAAGAAAATTTTCCCACAAAATATAGTTACATTTTTATACTATATTGTGGCAAGGTGAGGAACCGATTTAAAACACAACTTTTCAGTGGGTGTGCTCCACGGTGCCCCCCCCCCCAGAAATAACTGCTCTTGAGCTGAAATAGCTGTGAAGTCAGTCCAGTTTATACCTGGAGTATTAATGGCTCCTAGGAGTATGATTTCTTTGCAATTAAGATTACCCTCAATGGCATCCAACAGACGCTGGTGTTCCAATAGGCTTGTGTCAGGTGCTCTATAACATAAGCCCAGGAGCAGTTTGTTTTGTTTACCTCTCAAGATCTCTACCCATACTATTTTGTTAGGGTCACTCCCTACTGTGTTATTAATTTGCCTATATTGCACATCATTTTTAATATAAAAGGCAACACCTCCTTTCTTTCTTTCTTTCTTTCTTTCTTTCTTTCTTTCTTTCTTTCTTTCTTACCTTCCTTCCTTCCCTCCCTCCCCCTTCCTTCCTTTCTTTCTTTCTTTCTTTCTTTCTTTCTTTCTTTCTTTCTTTCCTGTCTTTATGGACAACATTATATCCTGAAATATTGATATTCCAGCTTGAGATATCCCCCCACCAGGTTTCTGTGATAGCAGCTATAGCAATATTGTTCTGGATCAGAATGAGTTCCAATTTGTCTTCTTTATTGAATGTAGACTTTGCGCATTGGTTAATAAAATTGGATTGACTTCCAGATTTTGACTTCCACTGAAAATAAATCAACTGAACCCCTGGAGGGAGGAGATGCTGCTAGGCATGGAGCCCAACTGGATTTTAAAGAAAAAAGTGAGAATTTTGCTATCAAATCTATCCTCCAGGGGAGCCAGTTTGCAGCCTTGTACAGATCACAGTGGTGCATCCTAAGGGGAGGCCTGTGATGAATCGAATGATGCTGTGATACTTGGACTTTAATTAGATTTTTTTGTGACATGGATGTTGAGTATATGAGGGAGCAGTAGTCTAAAATAGGGAGCAGGAAACTGTTGGCAAGCAAGGCCCTAGTTTCTGGTATGAGGAAATGTTTTAGGCAATGTAGGATGCCAAGTCTTTGGTGATTTTTTTAATTAGTTCATGAGTGTGTAGCTCATAGTTCAGGTGACAGTCCAAGTGAATCCCCAGGTATTTGGAGGTGGTGACTCTCTCAATTGGGTTGCCATAGTTGTCTATAAGAGTACAATCAAAATTTAGGGACTTCCTAGAGACTGAAAATACTGGACCTTAGTTTTCTTGGAGTTAAGGACCAGGCCCCAGGAGCAGAACCAGGAGTGTAGTTTACTGAAGTCATGTTGCAGTTTGTTCTGAAGAGAGAGGGGGTTCTTATCCTTGCAAAAGAGGGTCACGTCATCTGCATAGAGGATAAGCTCTGTGGATGAACAGATATCAGGGATGGGGTTGACTACAAGAGAGAATAGGAGAGGTCCAAGGATAGAAACCTGAGGAACTCCATATCTGTTATGATGAATTTCAGAGTATTGGCCTGCTATTGTAGTCCTGTTCGTCTGATTACTTAGGTAATTTTCAAACCATTTTATCACTTCGGCAGAGAAATTTAGGCCGGATAAGATGTGGAGGAGAATTTTATGATCGGCAAGGTCAAAGGCCTTTGTTAGGTCTACAAACATTGAGTCATGTAGAAACCTTAATCACTGACCTTTTCAATGAAGTTAATAAGCCTTACTAGGGCGGTCTCAGTATTGTGACTGGTTTGGAACCCATGCTGTGAGTCTGTGAGAAGTTTGTGTGTATCTAGGAAGTTCATGGTTTGATCAAGGATGATTTTTTTTCGATAAATATTGGATAGGTGCATGAGGAGGGAGATGGGCCTGTAGTTACAAATGTCATTTCTGGTGCCAGATTTGTGAAGTGGTTTTATAGTGGTGCTTTTCCACTTACTGGGGAATACCCCAGTGCAGAGTGAGTGGTTGAAGATGTTGGTTAGAGGGAGGGCGATAGGTACATGGACAAGCTTCAGGATGCAATAGTCAATGTCATCAGGGCCCAGACTGGCCTTCAGGTCATTTTTTTTAGGTAGGTGATTACATTAGCAGAGGAAAGAAATCTGAAGTAGAATTTGGGGGGGAGAGGGTTGTTTGTCCAGGGGGGAGTCAGGGGATGCAGTGGGTAGGCTAGTGTCAATAATCTGCATATTATTCAGTTTGTATATGTCGAGGGTCACCAAAATAAGTGTTGAAGAGATTGGCTATCTCACTTGGTTCACTTATTAGGCTTCCATCATTGTTGAGGGATATTTGTTCGGCAGTGTGACCTTTGCCTAGTAGGTCGTTGAGTGTTCTCCAGGTGTGTTTAGAGTTGCCCCTAGCATCCAGTTGTTTGTCCCTGAGGAAGTTTGTTTTTGCAGCTCTGACCTTGGATTTGTACTTATTTCATATGGCTTTGTATTCCTGTAGAAGGTTGGGAAGTTTAGATGTTCTATATTTGGTCCATGCTTTGTCTCTTTTCCACATGAGCTTTAGTAAGTCAGAAGTGATCCAGTTGTTAGTGTGGCCTTTCACCCTGACTTTTGTGAGTGGGAGTAAGGAGTCACAGATAGATAGAAAGGTCTTGCTAAAGGATTCAAGGGCAATGTCTATGTCTAGCATGTGATTGGTGAAGGACCAGTCTGTGGCCAGGATGGCTTTAGAGAAGTCATCAAGGTTAAGTTTTTTAAGTTGTCTGTAAAGGATGAACCTGCACTCCTTCTTTTGGTCTTTGGCCGACCAATTACAGAAAATGGCACAGTGGTCACTAATGGAATCAGGAAGAACCCCAGCATCAATCACTCGGGCAGGATTAGTGACTATGATCCAGTCAAGAGTGGATTCATAGCCAGTTTTGTAGTTCGTATGAGTGGTATCCCTGATGACCTGATGTATTCCGAACCTAGCCAGGGCTTCTTTGGCAACATTGGATTGACTGGACCGCCAATTCATGTTGAAGTCACCAAGTAATATCCACTCTCAACAGCAGGGGAGGGAGTTTTTTTTAGTTTTTTTTTAGGGATGTCATATTTAAGTGTATACAATGTAAATAGAAATTTAACTATCTAAAAAAACTCATTTTTCTAGCAGTCTGGTCCAAGTGAAAGATAAATTATGTTATTCACACAATGGGTAAATAACACTGTTTATTTTTCACTTGCCTACATCATACTGTCAAAGAAACTGTCAGTCAACATGACTGATACCTTATTCTGGCCAATCCCACAAGGAATCCCCCACACAGCAGCAGCCAATTCATGAGGAAGTGGGACTACCATAACCCACTCATGGCAATAAATGCATTTCTGAACACAGGACATTGCACAGTATTATAGGGGCACGGTCGTGCCCCTGTAGTTAGGGTTGAGTAGCCTGTTTAATGTTAAATCTCAACTTTTGCACTTTAATAACTTTCCAACTGATCAATGGATTTGCACAAAATTTGGTATGCACTGTCCTGTGGGGTGGATCTCTTGATGTGGCAAGTTTTGCTCCAGTCAGATGTGTGAATTCTGAGATCCAGATAGTTGATAAAAAGTAAAAAGTCACCATTTTCTGCAGTTTTTTCCTCATCGCCTTGTACCCAGATGGTGTGGAATTTTGTTTTGATTTTTTATGGTAGAAAGAACTTGAGTAACAGAACTGCCACTGTTAGTTTGGTGCAAAAATATTCAACTATTGCAAAGTTATTAAGTTTTTAAGTTAACATTATAGCCTGTGGGAAATTCATTTTTCAGGATAGATGTATAAAGTTTGACAAAGGATTTGAGCTCACAAAAAAGGATTCAGTGTCGTGAGACCCATTCCTTTTTCACGAGATTAAAATACTTTTTCATGAGGAAAAATTCCTTTTTCGTGAGCTGCCATCTTGTTTTCCATTTTTTTCACAAAAACATTTTTCAAAAGCCACGAAACTGTCATCCTGGAGTGACACCACCACACCTAACTGGCTGATCGGGACCCTGTTAGGTGCAATCTGCACTTCAAAGTTGCAAATATGCCCCTTAAATGTGAACCAATGTGCCTCAGAAACCAAGGGGTCATGGACAGGGAAATGAATGGGTTGGACAATGATAGCAAAATGTGACATGAAAGATTAGGGATTCAAACAAATTAAAAGCCAGCAAGCCTCATCAGCTGATAGAGAGAGAGAGAGAGAGAGAGAGCGAAACATAATCACTGTTTGTGTAATGCACATTTCCCAGAATGTTATTTGTAACCCTGCTCTTTCTTAAACAGGGGCAGAGAGAGAGAGAGAGAGAGAGAGAGAGAGAGCAAGATCAAGGATGACAACTTGTATAGTTTTCCTAAGGGACAATATAATATACTACTACAGCAACCATGCAACATAACCCCCTCAGGACCATAGATATAAGAAGAAAGCCAAAAAAAAAAAAACTACAGGAACAAATTGCATGAAAGTAGGGCACACCATGTGAAAAGCTGTTGGAAAACTAAACAGTCCTTTTCTGAAAGGAAAACTAGTCTGTAACTGCCATGTTGGCATTTAAAGATCTGTAGGCTTCAGTAGCAGAGGGCATTTGTTTATGAGCACAGTAAAAAATACATTGTACAATGTTTGAATCCGTGGCTCCCAAATCAGTTTGCATACATGCCAATGCTACATTCTGGGTGGAAGACTCCCAGTTTTGAGCACTGTCTCCCACCTCATTTTGATTTTGTAAATATAACTTCTCCCATTTGTGATAGTAACTGTCTCCCACCTACTTTTGATTTTGTAAATATAACTTCTCCCATTTGTGACAGTAAGCTTGTAACTGCCCCTCCCTCACTCTCATCACATCCTAGTACAACACTCCTTGCAGTCTAGCGGCACCCACTCCCCACACTGCACCCCACACCCTGGTGGAGATGGCACTAGACAGCAATACTGCATGCTTGTAAAGAGGACAGCAGGTTTTGATCTGAACATTTATTTGCTGGCCAGAGGCGCAGTTCAGACTGCCGCAGACCATCACTCACCCTCCAGTTGTATATATACTGTATATAGTGATATCCACCACCTGACCGGCCCTCTCAGCACCCACCCACCCAGAACTGTAAGAGTGACACTGGGGGTGTCCAATCCCCCAGTGTCATGCTAAGGAATCCTCATGCTGTGGAATTTATTTTTACAACCCTGCAAAAAGAAAACCGTCCATCGATGTCTTTTGCAGCCATAACTGCCCCTACCTGACCCTCCCACTGAGTACCCCCAACTTACCCTATACTTACCACTGGAGGTCATAGGCTGTCATCTTCTGTGGACCAGGATGTGTCTGCACTCTTCAATGCCGCACCACGAACTGAGGAATAAAGGTAAGTGCTGTATAATGTATTTCAATGGCATTTTGAACTTATGTTGATAAACTCTGCTATTGTTCGAAATTTTTTCACCAAATTTTCAACATGGTCTTTTTGGGACCCCACCTCATGAACACTGGCACTGTCATTTTGTTAATCGGGCCCAGAAGGTGATTTCACGGTCACTGCGTGAAATCACCTTTCATGACTGAATAACGAAATTTCGCCACCAGTGTTCATGAGATGGGGTCCCAAAAATGCCATGTTGAAAATCTGGTGAAACAATTATTAAAAATGGCAGTTATGCGCGCTTGCTGAAATTTTTCTATGCATGTGCATAACTTTGGTAATTTTCAATATTTTGAGTTCAAATGTTCAACATAACCACTTTTTTACACAACCTCATGAACAGTATGGCTGTCATTTTTCACATCCTGTCCAAAATGTGTTTTCCCACCTGTGGCAAAGAATGGTATTTTGACATGGATTTAAACATTTTCACCTATGGGGTTTATGAGGTGGGCTCATAAGAAGACTATGTTGAAAATGTGGGGTCAAAATATGAAAAAATGCCAAAGTTATGACCATTCATTGCAATTTCGCTATGTCAGCTCGTAACTTTTGAAATGTTAAATATTTTGAGCCCAGATTTTCAACATAGCTTTCTTATTTCCCCACCTCATGTATGTCACAGCTGTCATTTTTCAGATCCTAGCCAAAATGTGTTTTTGCACCAGTGGCGTAGAATGGCGTTCTGGCGCAGTAGTGCCGGTATATTAGGGTTGAGTGCAAACCTCTACATTAAACCCAAAATGTGAACCTAAATAACTTTGGAACCACTCAATGGAGTTGTACAAAATTTGGCATGCAGAATCTCCAGGGGTACATCCCTTGAAGTGCAGAATTTTATACAAATCCATTGTATGGTTTGTGAGATTACCGTAAAAAACTCCCAAATGTACCAGTTCTTTCACATTTCTTTGTCCACCTGTATCTCAGAAATCCCTTTATGTTGTGGTCTGAAGTTTTCAGGGTAGAAAGCCTTTGGGTCACAGATGTGTCTTTTGAAGGTTTGGTGAAAAAATATTAATGAGTTCTAAAGTTATTAAATTTTTAATTTCCCATTATTTCTTATGGGAACATTTATTTGTATAATGAAAGTGAAAGTACTTTTCACACACTGTCGTCCAGTTATGCATAATTTGCACCTGAATAACTTTGCAGCCCTTCAATGGATTTGCATGACATTTGGCAAGCATGATCTCTAGGGGTAGGTCCCCCAATGTGCCAAATTGCGTGTGAATCGGATTTGTGATTTTCGAGCTACAGAGTGTCACAAAATCCTAAATTTACCGGGTTTTTTTACGTTTCTTTGTCCACCTGTATCTCAGAAATGGCTTGAGGTAATGATTTGATATTTTCAGGGTAGAAAGCGTTTACCTCACAGATGTACCTTTTGAATGTTCAATGAAAAACTATTAATCTGTTCAAAAGTTATTAAACTTTTAATTTCCCATTATTTCCTATGGGAAAATTATATGTCAGGCACGAAAGTTGTAATTTGCTTAAGTTACATAAGTTGCTACAAAATACTGTCAAAGGCATCGTAGCTATTACACACATTACATAACTTGCATAAGATACTGTTGTATGCTGCACAAATTACGGAATTTGCGCAAAATACAACAGTATCTTGCACATGTTATGTAATTTGTGCAAAATACAATATGTTAAACCTGAAGTTTTGAACCTTAATAACTTTGGAACCGTTTCATGAATTTGCACGAAATGTGACATTCATAATCTCTAGAAGTTCTCCCAATGTGCTAAATTTCGTGTGACAAGTTTCATAACTTTCACAAGATGCTGTTGTATTTTGTACAAATTACATAATTTGCTCAAAATACAACAGTATTTTGCGCAAGTTATGTAATTTGTGCAAATGGGAGTGCAGAGTATGAATGGCCCTATGCTCGCACCATAACGTAAGGATGCTGCTATACTGTCTCAGGAGAGGGATGGGAGTGCAGGGTCCAAATGACCCTGCTGTCCTACTGTAAAATAAGGATACTGTTATAGTGTCTCAAGGATACTGATGTACTGTCTCAATGGAGTGATGGGAGCGCAGGGTCCAAAGGACCCTGCCCTCACACCGTAAAATAAGGATACTATTATACTATCTGAAAAAGTAAGGAAATTCATTGCAAAAAGTTTTTGTTAATGCACCATTAGGGTTGAAGCATAAAAAGTAGGGAAATGCGATCTTAGGGTTCCCAAGCATAAGACCCTACCCCCACCCTTGGCTTCCAACCCGAACATCCCACCCTCACCCTTGGCTTCCAACACTAAGGCCCACCTCCACCCTGCATGCAGGGACAGGTGTGAGAGGTGTGCCTTGGGGTTACGTGGTCTTCTCGCTGTTCATCCGCTCCATGCACTCCTGGGGGGTGCAGCTGTATACCCCATGGGTATTTACACCCTGTGCCACCACATCCCATCCCATCCCTGTGTCCTCCCCTGGCCTTGACTAGGGCCCCCAGCTCATCATCCATGAAGTTCGGATGTCTCCTCTGTCTCACCCCATCCTCCTCTGCCATACTAGTGCCTGTGGGGCGGGAAGTGTAACAGGTGTTAGCACAGTACACAGTCCTACTGCACTGCTCCCAGGCACGGTGTCTTCCTGGCCAGAAACTCATCAACAGTGTAGCTGTGGTAAACAAACCTCCAAGGTGCAGTACCTGCTGGTCACCAGTGGTGTATGGTGGCGCATAGCAGCTCATTTATGGCTCAGCACATGCAAATGAGGGTCTGTGTAGCCTGTAATGAGATGCTAATGTTGGAACTTGCACTGTGATTGGGCAATGAGGCAATTTGCATATCCTGGCTGAATAAAGCAGATTTGCACCCAGCCCATCTCAATTTGCTCTGCACATGTATTTGTGCGGCATACTTCCACATAACGCATCTCTGTGTATGCGTGGTTTGCTGGCACATACCTGCCATGCGTGGAAGTGCAACCAGCCGAATCCTGGCACCACACTGCAGCGCAACACATCATCATGCATGTGCAATGCTATGCGGCGTGCGTGCGCCATCTGTGGCGAGGCATGCACTGTGATGTTGCACGATGCATGTCCATGATGTTGCATGATGCCATTGGCTACATGTGTGGCAAGTTTCAATCTTCCCAAGATGGCTGCTAGTCCAGTCGCGCATGCGCATTACGTGATGATATGACCCCATCCTCCCACCCAACATTGCAGCACTGTGCATGCACGGTGTTGCACAGTAGTCTGTGTACCGCGCATGGACATTGCCTGTCTGTGTTCTGCGTAGGTTGTCGCATGCATGTCTATCGCGCATCGGCCACAAGCAGGCCATATGGTGCACAGTGCTGCATGCTGAAAGACAGATTGTCAGTTGGCACACTGTTATAACCATGGTACTTGCAGGGGCAGCTGGGCAACGGGCACTCAATTGGGGCAACACAGAGCTGGCCAACCTTGTGGCATTGGTTCAGCCTGTTGAGGGCCAGCTGTTTGGGGCTGAGGCCTTGCAGGAGGCAAGGGCCCAGGTCTGGGCTAGAATTGCTGATAGGCTTCTGAAAAGGACATGGGTACCTTGCACTGGTGAACAGTGCAGGCACCACTTCAGGGACCTATGGAGGAGGGGCCCTGAGCGGTTGTGGGTGCTGCAGGAGCATGCCCACAGGGGTGAAGTGCCATGACCAGGTATGTACACAGTTTGCGTAGTCTGCCATCACCTACATGATGTTCCTGTAGTTGAGGGGTGGTGTTAATGTATTCTGTGAGTGTTGTAGGGTTCAGGGGTGTGGTGGGGTTGTGTGTGTATTGCTGGGGAAGGGCTGTGGGGTGCTGACAAGATACCGCTCATGTTTCCCTTCCATTCTCTTCCCCTTGCAGGCCAAGAAGAGTACCAGCGGGTGGCAGACAGGGGCCAAGAGCATGGTAGGGCCAGGAGACCATGGGCAGCAGGTGCTGGGCCATGCAGGGTGCCATCTCGGGCTACGGAAGGTAGGTGTGCCTTTCTGCTTTTGTTCTGTGCTGTTTGAGGTGGGTGTGGGATGGTTTTCCTGTGTCCACCATGGCCCCAAGGCCGCTAGCCCGGTATGCCTCAGGTGTGCCAGTCGGCACACTGTGGCCGATGTCCAGGCACCACGTGGTGGTCCCGCTGTGCGCCATGCCCATGTGTGTCTGACACATTGTCTTTGTCCCATCAGGACTGTGGGTGCCCAGCATGGCACACACATGGTTCCACTAGGCCACCAGACATGGTGCACATGGCTATTGGCCCTATACGATGTGGGTGGGCATGGTATCATGTCCCATGACAATGTCCATTGCATGCACCTGCTGCCATCACATCGCATTGTTCCACCATCAGGTCACTGTGTGGCACTGTTGTGCGGCATTCTGCTGGTCCGTTGTGTGCATGGTGCATTTTTGGGACCATGCCTGTGTCCCATCAATGTCCAGCATGCATGCCAATCCCAAGCGGGGGGGGGGGATAGCCTGTGTAAGTCATGGGCCTGAGTGCATGCCCTCTGTTTCACCACACAGGTCAGCCTGCTGAGGGTGGTGCCTGTGGTACAGGCAGGTGTTATTGTTCTTGGTTTGTCTTCATATATGTGTTCCCAGTTTGATTGTGTGTTACATTAAAGCCTTTTGTACTGCACTTTCCCTGTGTCTGTGGTCGGGTATGCGCTGTGGATGTTGTCTGCTGTTCTGTTGCTTCTTCTGTCCACTGCCCCTTGGGCTGCACAGCTTGCCTGTTTGTGACCTGAAACATACACCCACCCTGTCCACCCACACAGGCCCACACCCTGCTTGCCACGGGCATCCATGTGGTGCATCTGTGCTGTCTCCCACTGTTGCCCACAGTGGCATGTTCAGTGTGGCTCTCTCACAGTGTTGTGCATTCCACAGGGTTTGCACCATGTGCCATCCTGCACTACTGAGCTGTTTGCCACATAGTGTGCCCCGGACATGTGCACCCTGTGTGTAGGCACATTTGGCTCCTTGGCACCGTTGTCTCAGTGCCCGTGTTGGCCGTGCTGTCCATTGGCAACCCCAATGCCCTCATCTGTGCCGTGCCATCGGCGTGTGCTGGTCGCACTGCTTGCCTCTGTGTGTGTGTAGCCATATCCTGCAATGCCTACCCTGCAGCCGTGCAGTGCAGCTCTGTTCACCATGCCCATGGCTGCTGAGGCCCCCTGTCTCTGCACGTGCACAATGCTCATGGCCCACCCTGGGCACTGACATGTTGCTCCAGTCTCAGGCAGGTCTGCTGCACTTGCACTCTTAAGTCCTGCCCTTCTGCGTAGCGCGTGTGTGGTTGTGCTTTAGTGCACCCATGGTACATTCAGCTGCGGTTGAGCTGGCGCATCCTATGACGCATTGGCTGAATATAGCAGCTTTTTGGGGTGGCACATCTGGGTTGCACTGCACCGGCACTTGCGCTGTGTGCCTGGGGACTTTTGGATATCTAGGCCTTTATTTTTATGAAATAAAATTGATTATTTTACATCCCAGCAGTGCTCCCAATAAAATCATCGACGTTTCACGCCAAAACAGGCACTTTATTACCTCGATAAAGCACATGTTTGGGTGACAAACGTTGGTGCTTTCTTTGGGAGCAACGCTGGGCTGTAAAATAAGTCCTATGACACATAGTCGTGCTTTAGACTGTTTCTGTTGGATCAACGGGTGCCACGCTCTCTTGTTTTGTTTTGGTTTATTTCTGCTCAGAGCACTGTACTGAGGAATTTGGAACAGCCTTTCTTGTACTGTGAATTAAAATAAGGACCCTATCCACATAAGTTCCATACCCGCTCCGCACATGTGGAGGGGTGTTTGTGCAGGCTAGAGGAGTGCAGAGGTCCTATTCTGCACACGTGGAGAGTTTCCTGCACAGGCTAGTGGAGTGCAAACGTCCTACTCTGCAAACCTGGAGGGGTGCTTATGCAGGCGACTGTAGTGCAGAGATCCTACTCTGTACACGTGGAAAGGTGCTTGACAGGCCAATGGAGTGCAAAGGTCCTACTCTGCACATGTGGAGGGGTGTTCGACAGGCCAGCGGAGTGCAAAAGTCCAACTCTGCACATGTGGCGGGGTGCTCGACAGGCCAATGGAGTGCAAAGGTCCTACTCTGCACATGTGGAGGGGTGCTCGATAGGCCAGTGGAGTGCAAAGGTCCTACTCCACACATGGAGGGATGCTTACACAGACTAGTGGAGTGCAAAGGTCCTACTCTGCACACATGGAGGGATGCTAGGGAAGGCTAGTGGAGTGCAAAGATCCAACTCTGCACATGTAAAGGGGTGCTTGGGCAGGCTAGTGGAGTACAAAGATCCTACTCTGCACATGTGAAGAGGTGCTTGAGCCGGTTAGTGGAGTGCAAAGGTCCTACTTTGCACACGTGGAGGAGGGATTGAGCAGAATGGTGGCGTGCAAAGGTCCTACTCTGCACATGCAGAGAGGTGCTTGACAGGCTAGGGGAGTGCAAAGGCCCTTCTCTGCAGATGTGGAGGGGTGCTCGACAGGCCAGCGGAGTGCAAAGGTCCAACTCTGCACATGTGGAGGGGTGCTTCACAGGCTACGGGAGTGCAAAGGCCCTACTCTGCACATGTGGAGGGGTGCTTGACAGGCCAATGGAGTGCAAAGGTCCTACTCTGCACACGTGGAGGGGTGCTCGACAGGCCAGCAGAGTGCAAAGGTCCAACTCTGCACATGTGGAGAGGTGCTTGACAGGCCACTGGAGTGCAAAGGTCCTACTCTGCACACATGGAGAGGTGCTTGACAGGCTAGGGGAGTGCAAAGGCCCTACTCTGCACATGTGGAGAGGTGCTTGACAGGCCAATGGAGTGCAAAGGTCCTACTCTGTACATGTGGAGGGGTGCTCGACAGGCCAGCGGAGTGCAAAGGTCCAACTCTGCACATGTGGAGGGGTGCTCGACAGGCCAATGGAGTGCAAAGGTCCTACTCTGCACATGTGGAGGGATGCTTACACAGACTAGTGGAGTGCAAAGGTCCTACTCTGCACATGTGGAGGTGTGATTGACAGGCCAGTGGAGTGCAAAGGTCCAACTCTGCACATGTGGAGGGGTGCTTGACAGGCCAATGGAGTGCAAAGGTCCTACTCTGCACACATGGAGGGATGCTTACACAGACTACTGGAGTGCAAAGGTCCTACTCTGCACACATGGAGGGATGCTTGGGAAGGCTAGTGGAGTGCAAAGATCCAACTCTGCACATGTAAAGGGATGCTTGGGCAGGTTAGTGGAGTACAAAGATCCTACTCTGCACATGTGAAGAGGTGCTTCAGCAGGTTAGTGGAGTGCAAAGATCCTACTCTGCACACGTGGAGGGGTGATTGAGCAGACTGGTGGCATGCAAAGGTCCTACTCTGCACACGTGGAGAGGTGCTCGACAGGCCAGTGGAGTGCAAAAGTCCTACTCTGCACATGTGGAGGGGTGCTTGGGCACACTAATGGAGTGCAAAGGTCCTACTCTGCACACATGGAGGGAAGCTTACACAGACTAGTGGAGTGCAAAGGTCCTACTCTGCACACATGGAGGGATGCTAGGGAAGGCTAGTGGAGTGCAAAGATCCAACTCTGCACATGTAAAGGGGTGCTTGGGCAGGCTAGTGGAGTACAAAGATCCTACTCTGCACATGTGAAGAGGTGTTTGAGCCAGTTAGTGGAGTGCAAAGGTCCTACTCTGCACACGTGGAGGGGTGATTGAGCAGACTGGTGGCATGCAAAGGTCCTACTCTGCACATGTGGAGAGGTGCTTGACAGGCCAGTGGAGTGCAAAGGTCCAACTCTGCACATGTGGAGGGGTGCTTGACAGGCTAGGGGAGTGCAAAGGCCCTACTCTGCACATGTGGAGGGGTGCTTGACAGGCTAATGGAGTGCAAAGGTCCTACTCTGCACACGTGGAGAGTTGCCTGCACAGGCTAGTGGAGTGCAAGGTCCTACTCTGCACACCTGGAGGGTGATTATGCAGGTGACTGTAGTGCAGAATCCTACTCTGCACGCGGAAAGGTGCTTGACAGGCCAATGGAGTGCAAGGTCCTACTCTGCACATGTGGAGGGTGCTCGACAGGCCAGCGGAGTGCAAGGTCCAACTCTGCACATGTGGAGGGTGCTTGACAGGCTAGGGGGTGCAAGGTCCAACTCTGCATGTGGAGGGTGTTGACAGGCCAATGGGTGGCGTCCTACTCTGCACATGTGGAGGGTGCTCGACAGGCCAGTGGTGCAAGGTCCTACTCTGCACACATGGAGGGATGCACACAGACTAGTGGAGTGCAAGGTCTACTCTACACACATGGAGGGATGCTTGGGAAGGCTAGTGGAGTGCAAGATCCAACTCTGCACATGTAAAGGTGCTTGGGCAGGTTAGTGGAGTACAAAGATCCTACTCTGCACATGTGAAGAGGTGGCAGGCGAGTTGAGTGGAGTAACAAAGATCCTACTCTGCACATGTGAAGAGGAGCTTGAGCAGGTTAGTGGAGTGCAAAGATCCTACTCTGCACACGTGGAGGGGTGATTGAGCAGACTGGTGGTGTGCAAGGTCCTACTCTGCACACATGGAGAGGTGCTTGACAGGCCAATGGAGTGCAAAGGTCCTACTCTGCACATTTGGAGGGGTGCTTGAAAGGCCAATGGAGTGCAAAGGTCCTACTCTGCACATGTGGAGGGGTGCTCGACAGGCCAGTGGAGTGCAAAAGTCCTGCTCTGCACATGTGGAGGGGTGCTTGGGCACACTAGTGGAGTGCAAAGGTCCTACTCTGCACACATGGAGGGAAGCTTACACAGACTAGTGGAGTGCAAAGGTCCTACTCTGCACACATGGAGGGATGCTAGGGAAGGCTAGTGGAGTGCAAATGTCCAACTCTGCACATGTAAAGGGGTGCTTGGGCAGGCTAGTGGAGTACAAAGATCCTACTCTGCACATGTGAAGAGGTGTTTGAGCAGGTAAGTGGAGTGCAAAGGTCCTACTCTGCACAGTGGAGGGGTGATTGAGCAGACTGGTGGTGTGCAAAGGTCCTACTCTGCACATGTGGAGAGGTGCTTGACAGGCTAGGGGAGCGCAAAGGCCCTTCATGCACATGTAGAGGGGTGCTCGACAGGCCAGCGGAGTGCAAAGGTCCAACTCTGCACATGTGGAGGGGTGCTTGACAGGCTAGGGGAGCGCAAAGGCCCTTCTCTGCACATGTGGAGGGGTGCTCGACAGGCCAGCGGAGTGCAAAGGTCCAACTCTGCACATGTGGAGGGGTGCTTGACAGGCTAGGGGAGTGCAAAGGCCCTACTCTGCACATGTGGAGGGGTGCTTGACAGGCCAATGGAGTGCAAAGGTCCTACTCTGCACATGTGGAGAGGTGCTTGACAGGCTAGGGGAGTGCAAAGGCCCTACTCTGCACATGTGGAGTGTGCTTGACAGGCCAATGGGTGCAAGGTCTACTCTGCACATGTGGAGGGTGCTCGACAGGCCAGCAGTGCAAGGTCCAACTCTGCACATGTGGAGGGTGCTTGACAGGCCAATGGAGTGCAAGGTCTACTCTGCACATGGAGGGGTGCTCGACAGGCCAGCCGAGTGCAGGTCCAACTCTGCACACGTGGAGGGGTGTTGACAGGCCAATGGAGTGCAAGGTCCTACTCTGCACATGTGGAGGGGTGCCCGACAGGCCAGTGGAGTGCAAGGTCCTACTCTGCACACATGGAGGGATGCTACACAGACTAGTGGGTGCAAAGGTCCTACTCTGCACACATGGAGGGATGCTAGGAAGGCTAGTGGGTGCAAGATCCAACTCTGCACATGTAAAGGGGTGCTTGGGCAGGCTAGTGGTACAAAGATCTACTCTGCACATGTGAAGAGGTGCTTGAGGCCGGTTAGTGGAGTGCAAGGTCCTACTTTGCACACGTGGAGGGACTGAGCAGAATGGTGGCGTGCAAGGTCCTACTCTGCACATGCAGAGAGGTGCTTGACAGGCTGAGGGAGTGCAAAGGCCCTTCTCTGCACATGTGGAGGGGTGCTCGACAGGCCAGCCGGTGCAAAGGTCCAACTCTGCACATGTGGAGGGTGCTTCACAGGCTACGGGAGTGCAAGGCCCTACTCTGCACATGTGGAGGGTGCTGACAGGCCAATGGAGTGCAAAGGTCCTCTGCACACGTGGAGGGTGCTCGACAGGCCAGCAGAGTGCAAGGTCCAACTCTGCACATGTGGAGAGGTGCTTGACAGGCCAATGGAGTGCAAAGGTCCTACTCTGCACACATGGAGAGGTGCTTGACAGGCTAGGGGAGTGCAAAGGCCCTACTCTGCACATGTGGAGAGGTGCTTGACAGGCCAATGGAGTGCAAAGGTCCTACTCTGTACATGTGGAGGGGTGCTCGACAGGCCAGCGGAGTGCAAAGGTCCAACTCTGCACATGTGGAGGGGTGCTCGACAGGCCAATGGAGTGCAAAGGTCCTACTCTGCACATGTGGAGGGATGCTTCCACAGACTAGTGGAGTGCAAAGGTCCTACTCTGCACATGTGGAGGTGTGATTGACAGGCCAGTGGAGTGCAAAGGTCCAACTCTGCACATGTGGAGGGGTGCTTGACAGGCCAATGGAGTGCAAGGTCCTACTCTGCACACATGGAGGATGCTTACACAGACTAGTGGAGTGCAAGGTCCTACTCTGCACACATGGAGGGATGCTTGGGAAGGCTAGTGGGTGCAAGATCCAACTTTGCACATGTAAAGGAGATGTGGGCAGGTTAGTAGATACAAAGATCCTACTCTGCACATGTGAAGAGGTGCTTGAGCAGGTTAGTGGAGTGCAAAGATCCTACTCTGCACCGTGGAGGGGTGATTGAGACAGACTGGTGGCATGCAAAGGTCCTACTCTGCACACGTGGAGAGGTGCTCGACAGGCCAGTGGAGTGCAAAAGTCCTACTCTGCACATGTGGAGGGTTGCTTGGCACACTAATGGAGTGCAAGGTCTACTCTGCACACATGGAGGAGCTTACACAGACTAGTGAGTGCAAGGTCTACTCTGCACACATGGAGGGATGCTAGGGAAGGCTAGTGGGTGCAAAGATCCAACTCTGCACATGTAAGGGGTGCTTGGGCAGGCTGAGTGAGTACAAAGATCCTACTCTGCACATGGAAGAGGTGTTTGAGCCAGTTAGTGGAGTGCAAGGTCCTACTCTGCACACGTGGAGGGTGATTGAGCAGACTGGTGGCATGCAAGGTCCTACTCTGCACATGTGGAGAGGTGCTTGACAGGCCAGCGGAGTGCAAAGGTCCAACTCTGCACATGTGGAGGGGTGCTTGACAGGCTAGGGGAGTGCAAAGGCCCTACTCTGCACATGTGGAGGGGTGCTTAACAGGCTAATGGAGTGCAAAGGTCCTACTCTGCACACGTGGAGAGTTGCCTGCACAGGCTAGTGGAGTGCAAAGGTCCTACTCTGCACACCTGGAGGGGTGCTTATGCAGGTGACTGTAGTGCAGAGATCCTACTCTGCACACGCGGAAAGGTGCTTGACAGGCCAATGGAGTGCAAAGGTCCTACTCTGCACATGTGGAGGGGTGCTCGACAGGCCAGCGGAGTGCAAAGGTCCAACTCTGCACATGTGGAGGGGTGCTTGACAGGCTAGGGGAGTGCAAAGGTCCAACTCTGCACATGTGGAGGGTGGTGCTTGACAGGCCAATGGAGTGAAAACGTCCTACTCTGCACATGTGGAGGGGTGCTCGACAGGCCAGTGGAGTGCAAAGGTCCTACTCTGCACACATGGAGGGATGCTTACACAGACTAGTGGAGTGCAAAGGTCCTACTCTGCACACATGGAGGGATGCTTGGGAAGGCTAGTGGAGTGCAAAGATCCAACTCTGCACATGTAAAAGGGTGCTTGGGCAGGTTAGTGGAGTACAAAGATCCTACTCTGCACATGTGAAGAGGTGCTTGAGCCGGTTAGTGGAGTAACAAAGATCCTACTCTGCACATGTGAAGAGGAGCTTGAGCAGGTTAGTGGAGTGCAAAGATCCTACTCTGCACACGTGGAGGGGTGATTGAGCAGACTGGTGGTGTGCAAGGGTCCTACTCTGCACACGTGGAGAGGTGCTTGACAGGCCAATGGAGTGCAAAGGTCCTACTCTGCACATTTGGAGGGGTGCTTGAAAGGCCAATGGAGTGCAAAGGTCCTACTCTGCACATGTGGAGGGGTGCTCGACAGGCCAGTGGAGTGCAAAAGTCCTACTCTGCACATGGAGGGTGCTTGGCACACTAGTGGTGCAAGGTCCTACTCTGCACACATGGAGGAACTTACACAGACTAGTGGTGCAAGGTCCTACTCTGCACACATGGAGGATGCTAGGAAGGCTAGTGGAGTGCAAATGTCAACTCTGCACATGTAAGGGTGCTTGGGCAGGCTAGTGGAGTACAAAGATCCTACTCTGCACATGTGAAGAGGTGCTTGAGCAGGTAAGTGGAGTGCAAAGGTCCTACTCTGCACAGTGGAGGGGTGATTGAGCAGACTGGTGGTGTGCAAAGGTCCTACTCTGCACATGTGGAGAGGTGCTTGACAGGCTAGGGGAGCGCAAAGGCCCTTCATGCACATGTAGAGGGGTGCTCGACAGGCCAGCGGAGTGCAAAGGTCCAACTCTGCACATGTGGAGGGGTGCTTGACAGGCTAGGGGAGCGCAAAGGCCCTTCTCTGCACATGTGGAGGGGTGTTCGACAGGCCAGCGGAGTGCAAAGGTCCAACTCTGCACATGTGGAGGGGTGCTTGACAGGCTAGGGGAGTGCAAAGGCCCTACTCTGCACATGTGGAGGGGTGCTTGACAGGCCAATGGAGTGCAAAGGTCCTACTCTGCACATGTGGAGAGGTGCTTGACAGGCTAGGGGAGTGCAAAGGCCCTACTCTGCACATGTGGAGGTGTGCTTGACAGGCCAATGGAGTGCAAAGGTCCTACTCTGCACATGTGGAAGGGTGCTCGACAGGCCAGCGGAGTGCAAAGGTCCAACTCTGCACATGTGGAGGGGTGCTTGACAGGCCAATGGAGTGCAAAGGTCCTACTCTGCACATGTGGAGGGGTGCTCGACAGGCCAGCGGAGTGCAAAGGTCCAACTCTGCACAATTGAAGAGGTGCTTGACAGGCCAATGGAGTGCAAAGGTCCTACTCTGCACATGTGGAGGGGTGCTCGACAGGCCAGTGGAGTGCAAAGGTCCTACTCTGCACACATGGAGAGATGCTTACACAGACTAGTGGAGTGCAAAGGTCCTACTCTGCACATGTGGAGGGGTGATTGACAGGCCAGCGGAGTGCAAAGGTCCAACTCTGCACATGTGGAGGGGTGCTTGACAGGCCAATGGAGTGCAAAGGTCCTACTCTGCACATGTGGAGGGGTGCTCGACAGGCCAGTGGAGTGCTGCGGTCCTCGCTACACACATGGAGGGATGCTTACACAGACTATTGGAGTGCAAAGGTCCTACTCTGCACACATGGAGGGATGCTTGGGAAGGCTAGTGGAGTGCAAAGATCCAACTCTGCACATGTAAAGGGGTGCTTGGGCAGGTTAGTGGAGTACAAAGATCCTACTCTGCACATGTGAAGAGGTGCTTGAGCAGGTTAGTGGAGTGCAAAGATCCTACTCTGCACACGTGGAGGGGTGATTGAGCAGACTGGTGGTGTGCAAAGGTCCTACTCTGCACATGTGGAGAGGTGCTTGACAGGCCAATGGAGTGCAAAGGTCCTACTCTGCACATGTGGAGGGGTGCTCGACAGGCCAGTGGAGTGCAACGGTCCTACTCTGCACACATGGAGGGATGCTTACACAGACTAGTGGAGTGCAAAGGTCCTACTCTGCACACATGGAGGGATGCTTACACAGACTGGTGGAGTGCAAAGGTCCTACTCTGCACACATGGAGGGATGCTTGGGAAGACTAGTGGAGTGCAAAGATCCAACTCTGCACATGTTAAGGGGTGCTTGGGCAGGCTAGTGGAGTACAAAGATCCTACTCTGCACATGTGAAGAGGTGCTTGAGCCAGTTAGTGGAGTGCAAAGGTCCTACTCTGCACACGTGGAGGGGTGCTTGAAAGGCCAATGGAGTGCAAAGGTCCTACTCTGCACATGTGGAGGGGTGCCCGACAGGCCAGTGGAGTGCAAAGGTCCTACTCTGCACATGTGGATGGGTGCTTGGGCACACTAGTGGAGTGCAAAGGTCCTACTCTGCACACATGGAGAGATGCTTGGGAAGGCTAGTGGAGTGCAAAGATCCAACTCTGCACATGTAAAGGGGTGCTTGGGCAGGCTAGTGGAGTACAAAGATCCTACTCTGCACACATGGAGGGGTGATTGAGCAGACTGGTGGCGTGCAAAGGTCCTACTCTGCACATATGGAGGGGTGCATATGCAGGCTAGTGGAGTGCTAAGGCCCTACTCTGCGCATTTGGGGAGGTGCTTTGGCAGGCTAATGGAGTGCAAAGGCCCTACACTGCACATGTGGAGGCGTGCTTGGGCAGGCTAGTGGAGTGAAAGGCCCTACTCTGCGCATGTGGGGAGGTGCTTGGGCAGGCTAGTGGAGTGCAAAGGCCCTACACTGCACATGTGGAGGGGTGCTTGGGCAGGTTAGTGGAGTGTAAAAGCCCTACTCTGCACATGTGGAGAGGTGCTTGGGCAGGCTAGTGGTGCACAAAGGCCCTACTGCAAGATGGCAGCCGAATTTGGATCTGGATTTGGACACAGCTATTCGTTTTATCATCTATCGTTTACCGCTTATTGTATTTAGTTCTTTTTTGCTTAAAATTTAGTGTTACTTAACTGTTAGCTCATTGCGATAATCGTTTATTTGTGGGTGCACCATCGCGGCGTTTTCTTTTACTGACTGCTTGCCTGAGTTTGGATCGGGGTCAGCATGCCGCATTTTTCTTAAATTGTTTGCAAGTCGCAAGTTGTTTGCAAACTACTCTCATTCGATAAAGTCAAGCTGACTTGGATTTGTTAAACTTTATTCAGGAATCCACTTTATGAGAGCATACCTGGACTTGGAGGAACAGTGACTGTCCAGATCGGATTGTAGAGCAGTTCAGCTCGTGGATGCTTCGAGGAGTGGATTGTCCTGAGACCTGGAGTTGGTAGCTGCTGTCGTGGGTGTTTTCCCGGCCTTCAAGTTGGTGGAGCATTTGCCCTTTGGCATTTGGGAGGTCTCTATCAGTGGTGTAGCAAGGGGTGTGATCCTACAAGCTGTGGCTGTGAGGGGTCTCGGCCCTGGTTGCTATCTCGGGGGGGACCACAAGAGATTGATCGGGGGATCGATCGTTCTTCTGGTCTAGCCCATTGGTCTCCGTGGTTCATCTGGCTGGGTTGGGTGCTCCCTGGTCACCTAAAGTGGGGATGGTAGTGGGGTCTGGGTTTCCTTTACAGGTCTGAGCTGGGTTGGAGTATTCACACCCCAGGAATAAGTTTGCTGCAAATCAAGCTCACCGACTTGTGATGTTTGTTAGCTCCATCTCTGTGCTGGGAAACCTGAGGAACTAAGAACTAGCAAGCACCCCTCTGTCTGGATTATCGTGACTGAACTTTAGAGAGGAGTGTGAATTCCATAAAAAACGCAAGTACTTTGATCAGTTCTTGAAAAGGCAGTGAGAGAACTTGTTTTATGCGTATACAGCCTGATTAGGCAAGTTGGGGGTTTGTGAGGGGGGGGCTCTATGCCTTGTGGTTTGGCCTTGGATATTTTTAGCCTATTTTTAGACTGCTTCTATTTAAGGAAATATTTTTAGTTTATACATTGTGTTGAGTAATGCCTTTTGATTTGTCACTGAATTTGGGGCCTATCTGAAGGAAAGTGTGGGTGGTGAGAGAGCCTCACTAGCCTTAAAGCCTCGGATTCTGGACAAAAATGTAACCATCGTTGGCAGTGAGAGTGACAATAATTTCAAATGGTTTACTGATACTGTGTATGTTTTTCTTCTATTTGTTGTGAGAGGACCTTTTTTTTTCCTTTCTTCCTATCCCCAATACTATGAGAGAGTCCTGGGTTGGGGAAGTTAAACTGGTTCTGTTTAGTTGTTTTTATTGTAGTTATCTTTAATAGTTATATTTGTTTTATTGCTTTTTATTATTGATTTGTATTGATTGTCCTCCTCCAAGATTTGTGAGAGATTTCTCTGGAGGGCGATCTTTTTGGGTTTTATTATTTTTGGGGTATAATTTAGATTGTGTTAAATTAGTAGTTTGGTAATTTTAATTATTTAGTTGGTTTGAACTGCATAGGGGGATGATTTTTAAGTATACAATATTTTGTTCTTAAATTGCTTAATTTTGAGAGGTTGTAATTTATGAGATGTGTTTGCCTGTTACCCCCCCAGTCGTGCGTTACTCAGCCTTCGCTCTACACTCCCTCCACCCTTTCCATACCCCCCTCTGGTTTTTTCTATCTACCAACATTGTCGGGCTCTAGGTATTGCCTGTAAGGGGAGGGTGGGGGGACAGCGAGGTGAGTGGAAGCAGGCGCTCTCATTAGGGTGATTAAGCCCAGGAGATGCCCTAGGGCGAAGTGGAGCTTGGAGCGTGGACCACCTTGTTTGGTCCCCATACCAAGGGCACCATCATTAGCAATGGGCAGGTAGTTAGGGCAGCCCAGGAGTTTTGTCCAACCCAGGTGATGTTGTGCAATGCCAGATCTGTCCGGAACAAGACTGCTGTGATTTCAGATCTTGTTGGTTCGACAGATCTGGCTGGCATCACTGAGACCTGGCTGGATGATAATGCAGGACCAATATTGGAGGCCACAATTCCAGCCGGGTATACGGTGATACATCACCCGAGGTTGGACCGCGGGGGGGGGGGGTTGCAATCTGTTTTAAGACCGAATTGGCACTCACTAGTGTTCCAGTTGAGGAGACCATCTCTTTTGAATGTGCTGTTGTAGCAGGTGTGGGCTATCGAATTGCTCTCATCTACCGTCCACCAGGAGATGAGAAGCAATTCCTTAAGGAAGTAGTGGACTTCGTTGTCGACATGGATTTTGAGTCTCCCAGGCTGATGGCCCTGGATGACTTTAATGCATGAATCGACGATGAATTCTCGCAATTTGGACAACACTTCCTCCAGTTAATGGATTCACTGGGCCTAACACAGGTGGTTACCACTGCTACACACAAAGGTGGCCATTCTCTTGATTTGGTCTTCCTCCTGGGGATCGAGGCTTCTGACGTGGGGGTGGAACCAGTCGGTTGGTCACATCACTACACTGTGAGATTCAATTTTGGTGCCCCACCTTGTAGGCCGACCCCTGTGGAGATGGTCAAGTACCACCCTTTGCGGAATATTTCTTCTAATGGCCTTGCTGCAGTTCTTGACCTATCACAATTTCCTGTGCATTGCAGTGATCCAGAGGCACTGGTTATGGCTTATAATACCGCCATTACTTCTGCCCTGGATTCTATTGCTCCAGTTCGTGTGCGTCCTCTCTCCCTTCGACCTTGGGCTTCATGGTTTGATGGGGCCTTGAGGGAGTTGCGGCGACTTGGATGCAGGTTAGAACGTTGTTGGCGGAAATCTGGCCTGAATGCCGACCACCTTAGACTGTTAGAACATTATCAATTCTATCAGTCAGAAATCTCTCCTAAGAAGGCTGAGTTCCTGTCTGGGGAAATTTCTGCTTCTCAGAACCAACCAGCTCAGCTATTCAGAACTGTGGACAGATTGTGCAACCCAACCTGTCTACAGCTCCGTAGAGCATTTTCACAATTACAGTGTGATGAGCTTGCTCGGTTCTTTGCTGATAAGGTGGCTGACATTAGGTCAGAGATCTGTTTGACACATTCTATGTGGGTTGCTAGTGGCCAGGACCTGGTCACCACCCCTTCATTTACCTGGAGTACCTTTGACCGCCCGTAAATCATAGGTGTTATGCGGATTGTCCAAGGGGTGCGCCCTACCTGCTGTAGTTTAGATCCAGGCCCTACTTCCCTAATTCTGGGGTGTGGGGAGTCTATTTTCCTGGTTCTAACACAGATAGTCTGGTGTTCCCTTGACTCGGGTGAATATCCCTGTTCCTTGAAAGGGGCAGTGGTGACACCCTTGTTGAAGAAAGCATCCTTGGACCCAGACTGTCTTGCTAACTACTGACCTATCTCGAACCTTCCCTTTGTGGGGAAGGTGATCGAGAAGGTAGTGGCGGCCCAGTTGGAGAATCATTTGACCATTCATAGCATCTATAAACCTCTCCAATCAGGTTTTTGAAAGAGGCACAGTACCGAGACTGTGCTGGTTCGGGTACTCAATGATCTCCTGATGGCGAGAGACCAGAGAAAATGGTCCATTTTGGCACTGATAGATCTGTCATCAGCATTTGACACCATTGACCATGGGGTCCTACTTGAGTGCCTGAGATGTATTTGTGGGCTCTCTGGGATTGTTCTCAGATGGTTCACTTCATACCTCACCGGAAGAACTCAGAGGGTGGTGTCAGGGTTTTTTCCCTCTGATCCCATCTCTCTACTTTGTGGGGTTCCTCAGGGCTCTATATTGTCCCCCATGTTGTTTGTGGTGTACATGCTTCCCCTCGGAAACATTGTGAGATGGTATGGGCTGAGGTTTCATTGTTACACAGATGATACCCAGCTATACCTGTCCTTTGCACCCGACCAGAAAGGAGCTATCTCAGTATTTAACAGCTGCCTAATTGAAATCCACAACTGGATGAAGTCCAGCTGGCTGAAGTTGAACTCTGGAAAGACGGAGGTGTTGGTATTGGATCCAGATCAGCGGATAGGGGGACCTGCGGCTGGCACCCCATCTGGATTGTTTTTTGGGGATGTCGAGCTTCAGGTCTCTGAATGGGTGCGAGACCTGGGGGTGATGTTAGATGCAGGGCTGACTCTTCGGTCCCAGGTGTCAGCGGTGGTAAAGTCATCTTTCTACCATCTAAGAAACATCGCCAGGATCAAGCACCTTGTTCCATCCTGTGATCTGCCAACTTTGATCCATGCCTTTGTGACCTCGCGCCTGGACTACTGCAACTCACTTTACCTTGGCCTTCCGGGGGTTGATATCCGCCACCTGTAGCTGGTGCAGAATTCTGCAGCCCGGGTGTTGATGGGTACCCCTAGATCTTCCCATATTACACCGGTGCTGCGGGAACTGCACTGGCTGACAGTTCAGTGGCAGATCACCTTCAAAGTCAGATTACTGACTTTTAAAGCCCTGCACGATCTGGGCCCTGATTACCTGAAAGAACTCCTGATCCCTTATCGACCTGTGAGATCACTCTGCTCAGCCGACGAGGGGTTGTTAGAGATTCCAAGGATAATGGTAAAATCTGCTGGGGCCCGGGCTTTTATGTTTGCGGCCCCTTCCCTTTGGAATTCTCTACCCCGTTGGACTAGGGAGTGTACGACCGTGGGGAGTTTTAAACAAGCTCTGAAATCTTTTCTGTGGGAAAAGGCATATGGTTTTACTGTTCGCTGATTTGCCTTTATGTGTTTTATAATATTGCTTTTTGTATTTCTGTTTTTGTATTCCTGTGTTTTTATCTTATGTATTTTATAGGAATGCGCCTTGACATTTGAAAGGTGCAATATAAATAAAAATATTATTATTACTCTGCACATGTGGAAGGGTGCTTGGGCACACTAGTGGAGTCCAAAGGTCCTACTCTGCACACATGGAGGGATGCTTACACAGCCTAGTGGAGTGCAAAGGTCCTACTCTGCACACATGGAGGGAAGCTTGAGCAGGCTAGTGGAGCACAGAGGTCCTACTCTGCACACATGGAGGGGTGCATGAGCAGGCAGGTGGAGTGCAAAGGTCCTACTCTGCACATATGAAAGGGTGCTTACACAAGCTAGTGGAGTACAAAGGTCCTACTCTGCACATATGGAGGGGTGCTTCAGCAGGCTAGTGGAGTGCAAAGATCCAACTCTGCACATGTAAAGGGGTGCTTGGGCAGGCTAGTGGAGTGCAAAAGTCCTACTCTGCACATGTGGAGAGGTGCTTGAGCAGGCTTTTGGGGTGCAAAGGTCCTACTCGTCACACATGGAGGGGTGCTTACGCAGGCTAGTGGAGTGCAAAAGTCCTACTCTGCACACGTGGAGGGGTGCTTACGCAGGCTAGTGGAGTACAAAGGTCCTACTCTGCACATATGGAGGGGTGCATACGCAGGCTAATGGGGTGCAAAGGTCCTACTCTGTACACTTGGAGGGGTACTTGACAGGCTAGGGAAGTGCAAAAGTCCAACTCTGCACATGTGGAGGGGTGCTTGACAGGCCAGTGGAGTGCAAAGGTCCTACTCTGCACATATGGAGGGGTGCATACGCAGGCTAGTGGACTGTAAAGATCCTATTCTGCATGCATGGAGGGGTGCTTCAGCAGGCTAGTGGAGTGCAAAGGTCCTACTCTGCATGCATAGAGGGGTGCTTGCCAGGCTACCGGAGTGCAATGGTCCAACTCTGCACATGTAGAGGGGTGCTTACACAGGCTAGTGGCGTGCAAAGATCCTACTCTGCACATGTTGAGGGGTGCTTGACAGGACAGTGGAGTGCAAAGGTCCAACTCTGCACACATGGAGGGGTGCTTTGGCAGGCTAGTGGAGTGCAAAGGTCTCACTCTGCACATGTGGAGGGGTGCTTACGCAGGCTAGTGAAGTACAAAGGTCCTACTCTGCACATATGGAGGGGTGCTTGGGCAGGCTATTGGAGTGCAAAGGTCTCACTCTGCACATGTGGAGGGATGCTTGATAGGCCAGTGGAGTGTAAAGGCCCTACTCTGCACATGTGGAGAGGTGCTTGAGCAGACTAGTGGAGTTTAGGGGTCCTACTCTTCACACATGGAGTGGTGCTTACGCAGGCTAGTGGAGTGCAAAGGTCCTACTCTTCACACATGGAGGGGTGCTTACGCAGGCTAGTGGAGCACAAAGGACGGGTCCTACTCTTCTCACATGGAGGGGTGCTTATGCAGGCTAGTGGAGTGCAAAGGTCCTACTCTGTACATATGGAGGGGTGCTTGGGCAGGCTATTGGAGTGCAAAGATCCAACTCTGCACACTTGGAGGGGTGCTTCAGCAGGCTAGTGGAGTGCAGAGATCCAGCTCTGCACATGTAAAGGGGTGCTTGGGCAGGCAAGTGGAGTGCAAAAGTCCTACTTTGCACATGTGGAGGGGTGCTTACGCAGCCTGGTGGAGTGCAAAGGTCCTATTCTGCACACATGGAGGGGTGCATACGGAGGCTAATGGGGTGCAAAGGTCCTACTCTGTACACTTGGAGGGGTATTTGACAGGCTAGGGGAGTGCAAAGGTCCAACTCTGGACATGTGGAGGGGTGCTTGACAGCCAGTGCAGTGCAAATGTCCAACTCTTCACATGTGGAGGGGTGCTTGGGCAGGCTAGTGGAGTGCAAAAGTCCTACTCTGCACATGTGGAGGGGATCATACACAGGCTAGTGGAGTGCAAAGGTCCTACTCTGCACGCATGGAGGGGTGCTTGCCAGGCTACTGGAGTGCAACGGTCTAACTCAGCACATGTAGAGGGGTGCTTACACAGGCTAGTGGAGTGCAAAGGTCCTACTCTGCACACATGGAGGGGTGCTTCAGCAGGCTAGTGGAGTGTAGAGATCCAACTCTGCACATGTAAAGGGGTGCTTTGGCAGGCTAGTGGAGTGCAAAGGTCTCACTCTGCACATGTGGAGGGATGCTTGACAGGCCAGTGGAGTGTAAAGGCCCTACTCTGCACATGTGGAGAGGTGCTTGAGCAGACTAGTGGAGTGCAAAAGTCCTACTCTGCACATGTTGAGGGGTGCTTGACAGGCCAGTGCAGTACAAAGGTCCAACTCTGCACACATGGAGGGGTGCTTGGGCAGGCTAGTGGAGTGCAAAGGTCTCGCTCTGCACACATGGAGAGGTGCTTGACAGGCCAGTGGAGAGCAAAGGTCTCACTGTGCACATGTGGAGGGATGCTTGGCAGGCCAGTGGAGTATAACGGTCCTACTCTGCACATGTGGAGGGGTGATTGAGCAGGCTAGTGGAGTGCAAAGGTCCTACGCTGCACACATGGAGGGGTGCTTACGTAGGCTAGTGGAGTGCAAAGGTCCAACTCTGCTCATGTAAAAGGGTGCTTGACAGGACAGTGGAGTGCAAAGGCCCTACTCTGCACATGTGGAGGAGTGCTTGAGCAGACTAGTGGAGTGCAAAGGCTCTACTCTGCACATGTGGAGAGGTACTTGGGCAGGCTAGTGGAGTGCAAAGGTCCAACTCTGCTCATGTAAAGGGTGCTTGACAGGACAGTGGATTGCAAAGGCCCTACTCTGCACAAGTGGAGGGGCACTTATGCAGACTAGTGGAGTGCAAAGGCCCTACTCTGCACATGTGGAGGAGTGCTTGAGCAGGCTAGTGGAGTGCAAAGGTCCTACTCTGCACATGTGGAGAGGTGCTTACACAGGCTAGTGGAGTTTAAAAGTCCTACTCTGCACACGTGGAAGGGTGATTACGTGGCTAGTCGATGCAAAGGTCCTACTCTGTACACTTGGAGGGGTGATTGACAGGCCAGTGGAGTGCAAAGGTCCTACTCTGTACACGTGGAGGGTGCTTACGCAAGCTCGTGGAGAACAAAGGTCCTACTCTGTACACTTGGAGGGGTACTTGACAGGACAGTGGTGTGCAAAGGTCCTACTCTTCACACATGGAGGGGTGCTTACGCAGGCTAGTGGAGTGCAAAAGTCCTACTCTGCACACGTGGATGGGTGCTTGAGCAGCCTAGTCGAGTGCAAAGGTCCTACTCTGTACACTTGGAGGGGGTACTTGACAGGCTAGTGGAGTCATAGGTCCAACTCCACACATGTAGAGGGGTACTTGACAGGCCAGTGGAGTGCAAAGGTCCTACTCTGCACATGTGGACGGGTGCTTACGCAGCCTAGTGGAGTGCAAAGGTCCTACTCTGCACACATGGAGTGGCACTTAAGCAGGCTAGTGGAGTGCAGAGGTCCTACTCTACACAAGTGGAGGGGTGCTTATGCAGGCTAGTGGAGTACAGAGGTCCTACTCTGCACACATGGAGGGTTACTCACACAGGCTAGTGGAGTGCAGAGGTCCTACTCTGCATACGTGGAGGGGTGCTTGGGCAGGCTAATGGAGTGCAAAGGCCCTACTCTGCATGTGTGGAGAGGTGCTTGGGCGGCTAGTGGTGTGCAAAGGTCCTAATCTGCATATGTGGAGAGGTGCTTGGGCAGGCTACTGGGGTGCAAAGGTCCTACGCTGCACATGTGGAGGGGTGATTGAGCAGACTAGTGGAGTGAAAAGGTCCTACTCTGCACACGTGGAGGGGTGCTTGGGCAGGCTAGTGGAGTGCAAAGATCCAACTCTGTACATGTAAAGTTGGTGCTTACACTGGCTAGTGGAGTGCAAAGGTCCTTCTCTGCACATGTGGAGGGGTGATTGAGCAGGCTAGTGGAGTGAAAAGGTCCTACTCTGCACACATGGAGGGGTGCTTAACAGGCTAGTGGAGTTCAAAGTCCTACTCTGCACACGTGGAGGGGTGCTTACGCAGGCTAGTGGAGTGCAAAGGTCCAACTCTGCACACGTGGAGGGTGCTTACACAGGCTCGTGGAGAACAAACGTCCTACTCTGCACATGTAAAGGGGTGCTTGACAGGATAGTGGAGTGCAAAGGTCCAACTCTGCACACATGGAGGGTGCTTGCACAGGCTAGTGGAGTGCAAATGGTCTCTTTGTGTTACACTGTCATACTGGAAGCCCAGTGAATGCACTAACGGTTTGTTTGTGGTGCAGTGGCATGTTGGAAGCAGGGTGAGTGCACTAATGCTCTGGTTGTGCAGTGACATATTTGAAGCCCGGAGAATGCACTAATGGTCTGTTTGTGGTACATTGCCATATTGGATGGAGGATGAATGCACTAATGGTCTGTTTGTGGTGCAGTATCATATTGGATGGAAGGTGAATGCACTAATGGTCTGTTTGTGGTGCAGTGCCATATTGGATGGAGGGTGAATGCACTAATGGTCTGTTTGTGGTGCTCTGGCATAGTGGAAACCCAGTGAATGCACTAATGTCACAAAGTTTCTGTAATCACCTGTTATGTAACTGCACCCTTATCTATGTATTTCACCTGTTGATTCTGATGTGGAGCCTTTGGAAACAAGTCCTTGACTCAAAGGGTTGCAATTCCAATGTTATTATAAATAAATAAATAAATAATGACCAGTAGGTGATGAAATGGCATATCAAAAGCCCAGACATGCACTAATGTTCTTTTTGCAATGCAGTGACATATTGGAAGCCTGGTGAATGCGCTAAAGGTCTGTTTGCGGTACAATGGCATCTCTTTTTTTGTGTACTCTGCAAGTGGAGAGTTAGGTTACATTGTGTGTGTGTGTGTGTGTGTGTGTGTGTGTGTGTGTGTGTGTGTCTGTGCGCGCGCGCACGCGTGGTGCTATGTAAACAGATATGTACTGTACTGTTTCATTAATGATTTGTACATTATGGTAGTGGGTGGGGGAGGTGAATCCTGTCCAGAGCTGTTTATAGGCTGGGACAGGGGCTGTTATCAAAACCCATAAATGCTCAGCGTTAAATTAGGCAACAGAGTCTGTAAAAGATAAGAAAATGCCTGACTTGTCTGTAACCGTTCGCTGATCCATTTTCGCACGTGAAAGTTGGTCATATATATTGCTGATGCTAATGGGCCCACCCTCGTCCCAGCCCATCGACAACAGTGATCAGCCCCTTCCCCACCCACTCACTGTGCATTTGCAAGTGCTCTTGCCTCGTTTTACATCAAACCCTCTTCACCTTCTGTTTCCTGTTGCCAGGGTAAAAGTTAATAAACAGAAACATCAGCGGTTTGTTTGTTTACCTTACTTGGGTGCCACTCTTGGCATACTGTCACATAGCCACCTTGGGCAGCACCACTGGACCAGGGATCACGCTACCATGCTGATGGTCTGGGTTCAGAAGCGAGTCTGGAAAGTCACGTCAGGGGCCAGGTCAGGCCTGAGACAGTTGCTGCTTGGAATTAAGTCTCAGCTCGGGAGGGTTAGAGGTGGGTCAAACAGTACCCACCTACCTAATGTGGCATTTTGATCCCTTCACTTTAAAATTAATCAGGTATGATTCACATAATCATAAGACAAGTCTGAAGGTGCTAACTCTTTTACAAGAATCAAGTTAAGTAACATAAAAACATAGAATCTGACGGCAGATAAGGACCAGTTGGCCCATCAGTCTACCCATTTCTACCAACCTACATTATTACCACAGACCATACCCAATCTACTGCTCTTTCTTCCTCCCCCCTTCCATTTCACTATGATTCCCTTGTGATTATCCCATGCATCCTTTAACCTCACCACTGTTTTCACCCCCACCACCTCCGCTGGAAGGCTGTTTCAGAAATCCACCACTCTTTCTGTGAAGAAGTACTTCCTCACATCTCTCCTGAATCTACCCCCCTCCAGCTTTATACCATGTCTCCTTGTTCTTGAGCACCTTTTCTTCTGAAAAATACTTCCCTCCTGTACCTTATTTACCCTGTGAGGCATTTAGTCTCTATCATATCCCTCCTCTCCCTCTTCTGTTCCAGGGTGTGCATATTGAGGTCCTTTAGTCTTTCCTCATAGTGCTTTTGATGCAGATCCTGCACCATTTTAGTTGCCCTCCTCTGGACCATTTCCACTCTATCTATGCCCCTCTGGAGATGTGGTCTCCAGAACTGGACACAGTACTCTAAGTGGGGTCTTGTCAGCGATCTATA
The DNA here is from genome assembly GCA_016271365.2 of Neoceratodus forsteri. Taxonomy (NCBI): domain Eukaryota; kingdom Metazoa; phylum Chordata; order Ceratodontiformes; family Ceratodontidae; genus Neoceratodus; species Neoceratodus forsteri. The sequence goes on along the minus strand of CM028135.1, from coordinate 1,099,821,248 downwards.
CAGAAGCAACACCACCTCCCTCTTTCTGCTGGTGATACCCGTCCCTATACACCCCAGCATCCCACTGGCCATCCCTACTGTCTTGTCGCACTGCCTGGCCATCTCTAGGCCATCCAATATGATTACCGGCAGGTCTCTTTCCTGCTTGGTTGTCATCAGTACCACTCCACCCCTGGGTTTCTGTGCCCTATGTGCATTATTTCACAGTTTTTCACATTGAAACCCAGCTGCCATACCTTTGACAACTCCTCTAGTGTTCTCAGGTCTCTGCTCATCGTTTCCACCCCCAGCCCCCTGCAGCATCCGCCCTATTGCAAATTTTGGCGTCATCTGCAAATAGGCAGACCTTCCCATCCAGCTCCTCTGCAAAGTCACTTATAAAGACATTAAAAAGGATCGGTTCCAGCACTGATCCCTGAGGCACCCTGCTGGTCACCCTTCCTTCCTTGGAGTGAGCTCTGTTTACCATCATCCTCTGACACCTATCCCCTAACCAATTTCTTATTCAGTTCACCAACTTTGGACTCGCTGCTACACTTCCCAGCTTGCTTACTAGTCTCCTGTGTAGAACAGTATTGAACACCTTACTGAACTCTAGGTAGGCCACGTCCACTGCTCCACCCTGATCTAAATCTTTTGTCACCCAGTCAAAGAAGTCTATCAGATTCATCTGACATGACCTCCCCACTGTGAAACCATGCTGTCTTGAGTCTTGTAACCCACTGGATTTAAAATATTCCACAATCCATTCCTTCAGCAGTGATTCCATTAACTTTCCCACCACCAATGTTAGGCAGACTGGCCTATAATTGCCAGCCTCCTCCCTGCTACCAGTTTTGTGCAATGGGACTACATCCGCCCTCCTCCAGTCCTCTGGACCCTCTCCTGTTTCCAGTGAGCTGTTAAATAGAACTGTCAGAGGTGCCGCCAGCATTTTCCTGAGCTCCCTCAATACCCTTGGATGCACCCCAACTGGCAACATTACTTTGCCCACCTTCAGATTAGCATGTCCCTTAAGGACTCTCACCTCCAAAAAAGGACTAGTGTCCACCTTGCTCCCTCCAAAGTAATGAAACACAGGAGTATGTCTCCTGTATGTTTATATGTACAGTTACTGTGCTTCTTGTGGTTATAAGAGGGCATTCTTGAGTTCTTCGGGTGCGAGAACTGTGAGGCGAAGTAGAGCACTGCTGACACACAAAGTTCTTGAGCAGAAACTCTTATAAGAGACATAGGAACTATACACATAACAGATTATGAATCATGTTGATGATTTCTGTTTAAAAAATACAAGAAGAATTTAGAATAAAACTGCCTTTATAGAAAATCTCAGGAGCCCCTGTGTCATAAAATGGACTCTAAGAACTGGACTTAGAATTATGGAGTTTGGGAATTTATTGCATGAGACAATCTCTTGTGTAAAAAAAGTACATGGAATGTTTAGAAATACACAATACTGATTGGCCAAGAATTATGTCATGATTGATAAGATCAAAATTAGGAATAGAAAAAACTCCCCTATACTCTGGCTGCAGTAATTCCTTAAGATTTAACCTGGGACTTTTATCATCATGGCACGTTAACATAAAGAATGCTGTAGGTACATTCATAGGAAGATGTTGCAGTATGTAATTAAAGTTGGGCGTAGTCATTCAGTTGATGACCTGGGCCTTTCAACCAGAATGAAAGGACAGCTTACTGACTTCCTTGAACCTAGCTTACTTTGTTCAGAACAACATGGGTTTAGAAAGGGTAGGGGAACAGGTTCGGCTCTGGTCATGTTCACAAATGCCGTCCTCCAAGGTAGTGATAGAGGTCTTCTAACGAGGGCGGTGTTCATGGGCCTGACCCGGGCGTTTGATTTAATAAATCATAATTTGCTTTGTCAGAAGTTAACGAGTTTGGGTATTTCTGATATGGTAGTATCTTTTCTGAGGAGTTTCTGGAAAGAAGATCTCAATGAGTCTCAATAGATTCAGTTTTGTCTGATTTATGGTTTAACTTCAGTGGAGTCCCACAGGGGTCCATTCTCGGACCCCTGTTATTTTCTTTATTTATAAACCAAGTTCCCTCTATTTTCACTAGGTGCTGTTCTCTCCTTTATGCAGATGATTTAAGTTTATACAGTCAGGATCAGATAATTGAACAGGTTAATTAAGGGTTACAGAGTGATTTTTGACACACCTGGTTCTTGGTTATTGACCAATCAAATGGTCTTAAACGTAAAAAAAGACCAAGTGTATAGTTTTTGGAAGCGCTCCTCAGTTAAAGATGAATCCATGCTTATATATCCAGGATAGATCTGGTGATTTACTTGAACAGGTAAATGAGTTCAAGTATTTGGGAGTTCTTCTAGACCCTGGCTAATGTTTTTTTCCTCAGGTCAAAGCTGTAAGTAAGACTGTTAATTCTAAGCTGGGATTGTTATACAAGTTTAAGGCTTATTTATCATTTGAGTCTCATAAAACCATTGCCATGGGTACTTTATTATCGCATCTTGATTATGTCACCCAGCTACAATTTGGGAGTAAGGAGGGGCAGGGTTCTGAGTGTGGCTTACAATAATGTTTGTCGTTTTGTTCTTGGTGCCCCTTTGTTAACACATCATTGTGTTTTGCATACTTCTCTAGGTTGGCTATCTCCCAAACTAAAGTTCACCTTTGCTTTTGGTAACTTGATTCAAGCTATCTATGCTAGGAATTTATCTCCTTTTTCAGATTAACTTCAGTTTAGGGATCCTCAGGTTAATCTACATTCGAACCTAGGAATTGTTTTGAAAACATTTGTTAATAAGTGTAATTTTGTAAACCGTTCATCTGTATCATCTGCAGCTCATTTGTGGAATGATCTGCTTTTATCTCTCAGATCCATTAACTCCTTAACTGGGTTTAAGGTTAAATTCAAAAATCATGTGTTATCTGCTGAGGTATGTAATTGTTCGCATTAATTATTTGTGAAGTGTGTGTGTTTGTCTTTATTGTTGATTGTCTGGGTCGGACCTGAAAAAGGGCATTGCCCAGTGTCCCTACCAGGTTAACAAATTTAAAATAAAATAAAAAATAAAAATAATTATATTTTTCCAGCCAAAAAAGTCGAGTTTTATTTGTTTTTCAGGGAGTACTACAGTCAAAATTTGCAAAAAAATATGTTGAGGCAAGAGCGTTTTGATTTGTGTGTTTAGTCCTTGTGTGTCCTTCCCTATGTCTGCTATTAGCAGTTTTTTTTCTAAATTTGCCTACCAGTTTTATGGTCTCTGGGGATCTCCATGTTAGTAAGGTTTATTGCTATTCTTTGTCCTACAATGCGTCCTGTCTCATGTGACAGTGATGCCTACGGGACCACTGATTCAGTGAGGGAAAGTACTGTAGCAGTAGTCTGAAGACAGAAGCCTCATATTCTGGCCTCAATTAAATAATTCTCTAGCCAGCAAGAATAAATGTTTTGCTTTTAATTTCATCAAACAACCCCCAGTCATAAAAAGCGCACAAATCACCCTAGGTCATTAATGTTATAATTAGTAAAGACTCTAGCTGTTTTTTTTTTTTACAGAATACACTCTTAACTAGATCGTAAATGATTGCTAAACTGTAAATGTAGCTTTCATTGCCTACTGGATAAGGGGAGTGACTTAAAATCACAACTGTACTGCTTTAAAATTGACTGCAAACCAGTACTTGATGAATCCATGCTTCTGGATGCACCACTGACATGTGGGACAGAAGGCAATGTAGGAAGAAAAAGAGCAATAAACCATGGTAATATGGAGAGCCCCAGAGGCTGTACAACTAGAAGGAGAGGCCATAAAACTGGTAGACAAATTGAGAAAAAATTCCTAATCGCAAACAAAGGGAAGGACACACCAGAACTAAACACACAAATCAAAACACTCTGCACAACATATGTTTTTGGAAATCTTGACTGTAGTACTCCTTTAAGAGGTTATAGATTCAGTTGAGGCATAGCCGAAATCTTAGAGGCTAATCAGATGTTCAAATATGCAAGACCAGATATCTTCATTTAACTCCCCGATTGGGAAAGGAATGCAGTATCAGATTATTGGGAAATGGAGAGAGGTTCTGTTTTGAACATATTTTAATCTTATTTCCAGAAAGGGAGGACAATTCTTGAACAATGTTCATTGAAGGGGAGTGAGGATACAGGGTTTGTCAGAACCAATAGCAAGTCATTGACATAAGCCATGAGCTTGTTTTCCTGTCTAATCATCAACCTCTGTATCGAAGGGGGATGTCTGATTTTTGCTACTAGCAGCTCCAGGGCCAGGGTAAATAAAAACGGGGATAAAGGGTCCCCCTTGACAAGTTCCTCTACTTAATACAAAGGTCTAGGTCCTGAAATGATTCACGCTAACACTTGCCTGAGCTCTCTGAACTCTATCTGTGAACTATATACCCAAGATTAAAATGTTCTAACATAGACAGAAGATGTCACCACTGCACCTCACCAAGCACTTTTTCAGCATGGATTAGGATCAGGATGCCTGCTTTAACAGTAACATCTGTCCAGACATGGATCCAGGTCAGGATACCCACTTTAACAGTAACATCTGTCCAGACATGGATTCGGGTCAGGATACCCACTTTAACAGTAACATCTGTCCAGACATGGATCCGGGTCAGGATACCCACTTTAACAGTAACATCTGTCCAGACATGGATCCGGGTCAGGATACCCACTTTAACAGTAACATCTGTCCAGACACTGATCAGGGTCAAGATGCCTGTTTTAACAGTAAGATCTGTCCAGACATGGATCCGGGTCAGGATACCCACTTTAACAGTAACATCTGTCCAGACACTGATCAGGGTCAAGATGCCTGCTTTAACAGTAACATCTGTCCAGACATGGATCCGGGTCAGGATACCCACTTTAACAGTAACATCTGTCCAGACATGGATCCGGGTCAGGATACCCACTTTAACAGTAACATCTGTCCAGAAACTGATCAGGGTCAAGATGCCTGCTTTAATAGTAACATCTGTCCAGACATGGATCCGGGTCAGGATGCCCACTTTAACAGTAACATCTGTCCAGACATGGATCCGGGTCAGGATACCCACTTTAACAGTAACATCTGTCCAGACATGGATCTGGGTCAGGATACTGAAATCATTTTCATAGACTTCTCAAAGGTATTCTACTTGGTTTACCAACAGCTGCTTCTCCATAACTTAAACACAGAAACATGGACAGAGCCAACAGAAAAAGACCATGGTCCATCCAGTCTATGCTGTTTTACCCTGTCCTATGTCGAGACCTGCTGTCTAGAATAAAATTAGGCTGAATGACCAGAGGGCAGAAAAGTTTGTGTATTCTCTAAGGGAATGCTTTCAGAAGGCAATTATGTACAATGCCAGCACAGACTGGAAAATCATTCAACGGAATCTGTCTGCAAGAGGCTGTTTGGTTACTCTGCCATTTATCATTTTTGTGAAAGACCTACCAGTGCAGTGTTTTCTTAGCATGGCGCAAATGCACACGGATGATATAGTGTTCTTCAGCAGGATGTTATCCCCAGGTCAGGAAACACAGGACCTGTCAACAGATTTCAACAAGGTAGAAACATGATTCTCCCAAAATAACTTTGTGGTTGATGCAGCAGCAACAACAACAAAAAACTGATTTTTTTACTCACCAAATAATCTGATAAAATTAGTAGGTTTCAACTTAATGTCTCTGTAAATACTTTAGCAATGAGAAATGGCAGGGCGTGCATTGTTGTGGTGTAATGGGACACCTTGGCTGCACTGTGAGGCTTGAGGCACAGCTGAGTGTCTTAAACCACCTGACAGGTATTGGTATCCCACAACACACTCTGGAGTATGATATTGTGATTGTAAAATGGATTCATGCTTTTTAGGTGGTTAATTACATAAAAATGAAATACTTTAATGATTTTATTAATAAATCAGGTAATCGTCACAAAAAATAGTTCCACATAGAAGCGGTTAAACACTATTCTAGTTTCCAGCTGCCAGTGCCCCTCCATTAAGAAAACAGAATTAAAACAAGCATTTGTCAATGCTGGATGTTCGCCACTGGTATAGAAGCCCTGGGGTACGGGATGCATTGTGGTACACTGTGGGGGTTATGTATTACTAACGTTATGAGACTGCGGGCCAGATGTTCAAAACTGTGCCCCGGGGCTAAATTAGCACTGCCTGGTGGGCAAATTGAGCCCAGAGCAAAAAGCAAGCTATATTCAAAAGGAATAGTCCAGACTAAAACCAGCCGAATATAGCAAGCAAAGGAAGCCGGGCAAACAGGGCCAGGAGTGCAGGGCAAAAATAGCCCGGGAATAAGACAGCACTCAATATAGCAACAGGGAAGTGCACACTGCTACTGCAGCTCATTAGACCCTGGAGATAGCCAGTGTTGCAGGTGGAGAACATTGTGTGTGATTGCACAGAGATGTCTCACATCTACTGCAAACAACAATGTAAGCCACACACTGCAGAACTGTGCTATGCTGAAGTGAGGTTTGCCCAGGGATAACCTGATTGTACAATGCTAACACATTAGCCCAGTGCAAACCGGTTAGCCCGTGGCAAACGGGAGCTATATTCAAAGCTCCCATGCAAATGAGCCTACTTAGGTAAGCTGTGGACAAACAGGTACATTTGCATCTCATTAACTACTGTTTAGCATACATTACCATGCATTTTGTCCGGTGCTACTGCATGGAGCCCAAAGTTCCCCCTTTTGGTCGTAATGGAAGTACAGGCTGGACACTGCAGGCCAAGGCATGCCCACAGCATCCCCTGTTGGTCGGAATGGAAGTACAAGCTGGAAGTAGCAGGAACTGTGTGTTGGCAGGTATAGTCGGTGCATACATACCTCTCAACCCCTTGCCTCCTGAATCAGGGTTAAGGCTTAAAAGAATCAGGGACAAAGACTCAAAATCAGGGACACATCCTAAAAAGTGGTACTATTCACTCAGAATGCTGATAGAATAAGGGGATTTGTGAGAAGATGCATTCTCAGAAGAAGAACAGGTCTGTAGCTTTAATGGCTGACATTTGTTGTGCGAGTTTATTCCCCACTGTTCTGTCACAAAACAACAACTTTTATGAGGGACAGAGGAAAATATAGAGGCAACATCAGGGACGTCCCTGTCAATCAGGGACAGTTGAGAGGTATGGGTGCATACAACGCACCCATGCATATGTGCGCCTATTACACACCCATTTCCCTGGTAGTCTAGTGGTCCCCCCACCTCACCCCCCAGCATGAATCCCGACTCCCATACAAAATAAATAAAGTAACTTTTCCCTGGTAGTCCAGTGGTCCCCCACCCCATGGATGGTTTTAAAAAAAAAACCAGAAGGATGTGTGTTTTTTTTCTTCCTGATCGTGACACTGGGGGTTTGGGCACCCCAGTGTCACTGTTATGTTTGTGAGGGGGGGATTGTGGGGTGGTGGGTGCTGAGAGGGTGGGATTATTAAAGAAAAAGAACATGTGACTGCTTATTGGGAGTGGTGTGGTACTGGACCACGGTGGGTTCACTTGTGGGGTGGTGATGCTGGGAGACTGGGTACCCCGAGTGTCAGTGTTATATTTTGGGGGGGTTGCTGTGGACAGTCATGGGGGGAGTAAATAAATAAATAAGAAGATGTGTCCACTCATGAGGAGCAGCGGGTAGTGCACCAAAGACAGTTCGCTTATGAGATGGCGAAACTGGGGGTTTGGGCACCCCAGTGTCACTGTTATGTTTGTGAGGGGAGAATTGTGGGGTGGTGGGTGCTGAGAGAGAGGATCAGGTGGGTGTGATTATTAAAAAAAAAAGAAGATGTGACTGCTCATTGTGAGTGGTGTGGTACTGGACCGCGGTGGGTTCACTTGCGGGGTGATGACTCTGGGAGACTGGGCACTCCAGTGTCAGTGTTATATTTAGGGGTTGCTGTGGACAGTCATGGGGGAGTAAATAAATAAATAAGAAGATGTGTCCACTCATGGGGAGCAGCGGGTAGTGAACCAAAGGCAGTTCGCTTATGAGCTAGCGACACTGGGTTCGGCACCCCAGTGTCAGTGTTATGTTTGTGGGGGGGGGCTGAGAGGGAGGGACGGGTACGGGGGTACAGTCAGGGGCCACCACTAAAAGACATCAACAGACGGTTTCCTTTTATAGCGGGCAGGCATTCCAGGCATTCCAGGCTGACCAAGATGAATCAGCTTGGCTCGCTAGGTGGCGTATATTAAAGGGAAGAGTTGACTCATGATTGGGTTGGCTCTTTCTTTTGATATACAGTACATGAAGTTTCTGCCCAGCAAGCCAAAACTCCACCATGATCAGCCTGCCTGATGATTGGTGGGGCACGCAGACACCTAAAACTCTGCTCTGCATTGGACCGAACAGTGTCACACCCATCAAAATAGTACTGCTGCAATGCGCTCTCGCCTGCACGCACACATGGCAAACATGAAAATATAACCCACTTCTATATATATATATATATATATATATATATATACATATATATATATATATTTAAATAGTCCCTACTGTCCACCACAGCAGCTCCCCTGTCCTCCAGCTATTTTGGAGTTACCGTATTTGAAAAAAAGCCTAATCTACCCCCGACTCTTGACGTGCATACTCCCCCCATTTTCCCCACACCAACTGTTATTCATTTGGGGTCCTGCCTACTTCCAGTTTCCCCCAATGCTATGGGCTGTAAGCTGTAGTTGCAGTGCATTCACATGTAGCAGAGGTCATTACTTAGTGTCAGCTTGCCTTCTGAAACATAGCTGTTTGGAAAGACTAACTGCTAACAGCAGTGGGCAGAGACAAAGTGGGCAGGAGCCCCGAATGAATTATAGTTCCATAACAATCCCTGTGTTGCCAAAGCGTGGTTTTAAACACAGTAGTCAAACATGCCCTCCGAGCACTGTGCAGAACTCACAAGGGCATTACAGGATGCAGTATTTGGAAATATTGTTTAATGTCGAAGGGATTATTTATTTACAGAAAATTCAACAACAAAAAAACACCAAGCTTTGTCACATGCTCCTGTTTATTCAGCCATAAATATTCATAATCTCTGCAGGGCTCTTCATGAATAATTCATCAGTATTTCTCAAATGCAGCCGCAACGTGCTGTTTCTGTAGGCATGGAGCCACAGAGAGGTCAGACGAGTGGTGAGACCAGTCAGGCCTATTTAGGCATGTACGTATGTATGTATGTATTTATTTAATGTATTTGATTGCTTATTCATTGATTTACATTTTCATAACCAGATAAGCACACGATATGCCTATTTTCAGGAATGCCCTGGACAATACAGATCGCATAATACAAACAGAACATGACAGTAACGTAATAACAATTAGGCAGAATTTAGAAAATTCAGAGTACCCTCCAAAAGTATCAGTTAACAGATGTGATACAACCAGGAGGTACCGAGTGCATTCCATTTTAATACAAGGCGGAGTGCCACACTGGATAGCTCAGTGGATTGGTAGCAGGTTAAATAGCCTTTCACCTGTAGGTCACTGATTCTAACCCAGTCAAGGTCAGAAGTGGCCGAAAGCCATTATCCCCAGAGGGCTGTTCGGTGGCTGTTGTGAAATGAGTTGTGTCAGTCTCAGTCCACTTCCCAATGGGCAGTGGTCCATATCACAAAAACACCAACAAAGTTGGCATTAATTGGCACCCTTGTTGGCAGTGTCACGTAAGCGGTCAAGGACTGAAAGGACATGGAGTCTAAACTAACCTCTCACCTACATAGTGGTTCCTCCATGACAAGGATTAGGTACATTGGCAGGGTAGTGTTAGGAAGTTTGCAGTGAGATTGCCCAAGCTGTTTCAGTCATGCAGATCAACAGGGAACTTCTCTCTCTGATACTGTCAATCCAGCATCTTTCACGAGCACTAAATTCACACACAGCAAAAAAGTCTAAAAAAGGAAACAGGGTAAACTCCCATATATAAGGAGGCATAAAAGGCATGTAGATACTGTATGCCTGGTTCAGATGCCTAGAAGTTGCACTTGAGGGGCACAAACAACTTTTTGCATTTGTTTATTTCTACTTTCTGTTTAACTCCTTTCTCAGCCTGTTTCAGGAATCCTAGCAAATACCACCTACCCCAACTTCGTCACCCCTCCTTCACCCTGGACTTGCTCCCAGCCTGTCCACTCACAGTATCCCCTCCCAGCGATGCAGGTCCTCGGTCTGGCTCCATACTCTCAGAAACAGATAGGTTGTGTAGCTGGGAGAGAGCCTGGGTTGGCAGGTGTAGGGTCTGTGAGCCAGCTGAGGCTGGCATTATGTAATGAGGGTCTATGGGTCACTTGTCCCATTTTCTCCCCTCCCCTCCCTCCCGCTAGGACGCAGGTTGAGGCAGTTGTGCGCACGCTGTGCAGCAATATCTTGCCAGGTCAATCGTGTCACTTCCCCATCTTGCACTGTACTCCAGCCTGTTCCACCACCATGATCACCTAGGTGGTGGTCTCATGGTACAAAGACCCCCCCTCCCTAGAAGAGGATAGCATCCTGTGGGATACTCAAGCATCCTCTCCCTAGACGGCACTCACACTGCAGGGGCTTGTTCACGAACCTGGCTCACTGGCGTTGTGGTGGCAGCCGATGTCTGGCGCCGGCCAGGGGTCACTATGTCGTTGTGGTGGCAGAGGTAATGCCACGCCCGGAGTCACTTCATTGTGAGTGGCAGAGGTAATGCCGCACCGATGGGAGTCACTGTCATTGTGAGTGGTAGAGGTAATGCCGCGCCGACGGGAGTCACTTCATTGTGAGTGGCAGAGGTAATGCCGCACCGACGGGAGTCACTGTCATTGTGAGTGGTAGAGGTAATGCTGTACCGATGGGCTGCCCAACTTTTTGCATTCTAATAGAACAGTGGTTGCTCTGGGGGTCCTTGCATGGTAACAAACAACAGTACCTCTTACAAGAGTAATGGCAGAGCAGCAACAGACACAAGAGGACCAGGGATGTTCAGTGGCCAGTTGCCGACATCTCCCTGGCATAGATGTCAATAAGCCGCAGGCAGAAAGTAGATTGTAATTTGACATCCAGCTGCAGGAGAATAGCCTCCAACAAGTAACTGTCAGTGTGGAAGGTGGCATACCGCAGGACTAAGCCTAGGAAACCCAAACAGGTAACCAGTTGTGTGGTAGGTGGCATACCGCAGGACCAGGCCTAGAAACCCAAAACAGGTACCTATTTGTGTGACAGGTGGCATACTGCAGAACCAGGCCTGGGAATCCAAAACAGGTTACTAGCTGTGTGACAGGTGGCATACCGCAGGACCAGGCCTGGGAATCCAAAACAGGTAACCAGCTATGTGGTAGGTGGCATACCACAGGACCAGGCCTGGAAACCCAAAACAGGTAACTATCTGTGTGACAGGTGGCATACCGCAGGACCAGGCCTGGGAATCCAAAACAGTTAACTATGTGACAGGTGACATGCCGCAGGACCAGGCCTGGGAATCAAAAACAGGTAACCAGCTGTGTGGTAGGTGGCATACCGCAGGACCAGGCCTGGAAACCCAAAACAGGTAACTATCTGTATGACAGGTGGCATACCACAGGACCAGGCCTGGGAATCCAAAACAGGTAACTAGCTGTGTGACAGGTGGCATACTGCAGGACCAGACCTGGGAATCCAAAAGAGGTAACCAGCTATGTGGCAGGTGGCATACCACAGGACCAGGCCCGGAAATCCCAAGCAGGCAACTAGCTGTGTGGCAGGTAGCATACCGCAGGACCAGGCCTGGGAATCCAAAACAGTTAACTATGTGACAGGTGACATGCCGCAGGACCAGGCCTGGGAATCAAAAACAGGTAACCAGCTGTGTGGTAGGTGGCATACCGCAGGACCAGGCCTGGAAACCCAAAACAGGTAACTATCTGTATGACAGGTGGCATACCACAGGACCAGGCCTGGGAATCCAAAACAGGTAACTAGCTGTGTGACAGGTGGCATACTGCAGGACCAGACCTGGGAATCCAAAAGAGGTAACCAGCTATGTGGCAGGTGGTATACCACAGGACCAGGCCCGGAAATCCCAAGCAGGCAACTAGCTGTGTGGCAGGTAGCATACCACAGCACCAGGCCTGGGAACCCAAAACAAGTAACTAGCTGTGTGGCTAGTGGCATACCGCAGGACCAGGCCTGGGAATCAAAAACAGGTAATCAGCTGTGTGGTAGGTGGCATACCACAGGACCAGGCCTGGAAACCCAAAACAGGTAACTATCTGTATGACAGGTGGCATACCGCAGGACCAGGCCTGGAAATCCAAAACAGGTAACTAGCTGTGTGACAGGTGGCATACTGCAGGACCAGACCTGGGAATCCAAAACAGGTAACCAGATATGTGGCAGGTGGCATACCGCAGGACCAGGCCTGGGAATCCAAAACAGGCAACTAGCTATGTGGCTAGTGGCAACCACAGGACCAGACCTGGGAGTCCAAAACAGGTAACTGTGTGGTAGGTAGCATACTGAAGGACCAGACAAGGGAACCCCAAACAGGTAACTAGCTATGTGGCAAATGGCATACCACAGGACCAGGCCTGGGAATCCAAAACAGGTAACCAGCTATGTGGCAGGTGGCATATCGCAGGACCAGGCCTAGGAACCCCAAACAGGTAACTATCTGTGTGACAAGTGGCATACCGCAGGAACAGGCCTGGGAATCCAAAACAGGTAACTAGCTGTGTGGCAGGTGGCATACCACAGCACTAGGCCTAGGAACCCAAAGCAGGTAACTATCTTTGTGTCAAGTGGCATACCGCAGGACCAGGCCTGGAAATTCCAAACAGGTAACTAGCTATGTGGCAAGTAGCATACCACAGGACCAGGCCTGGGAACCCAAAACATGTAACTGTCTGTGTGACAGGTGGCATACTGCAGGACCAGGCCTGGGAATCCAAAACAGGTAACTATCTGTGTGACAGCTGGCATACCGCAGGACCAGGCCTGGGAATCCAAAACAGGTAACTAGCTGTGTGACAGGTGGCATACTGCAGGACCAGACCTGGGAATCCAAAACAGGTAACCAGCTATGTGGCAGGTGGCAACCACAGGACCAGGCCTGGGAATCCAAAACAGGTAACTATCTGTGTACAAGTTCAAGTTCAAGTTTATTGCAGGAAAACTCCATTGAGCAAGCTCATTCACAAGGAGGTCCTGTGACATAAACACTTAAAGTACAAACATAGATAGGTAATAACAGTATATACATGAAATGCACGTTACATGATACAGGCTGGATATACATACAAGGGTACCACATAGGGTGACCGCAGGTGGTAAACATTAATATGAGACAGGGAAGCGACTTACAGGTTGCATACTGATAAATGAAACATGATGACTGGTGTGTGCAACGCATATATTTTAGCGGCTAGAACAAACAACAGACTACAACTGATATGGGGGGGGGGAGGAGTGATATGATAGAGTAGCAGTGGAGCGTAAGCATAGATAAAGCCAGGAGTAGAAGGGGAAGGGAAAGCAGTTAATATGACAAATCAATTATACCTTACCAGTGGATAAATATGGCACACATGGGGAAGGAAGAGACTTAATGACAGTTACAGGTGTCTTTTATTTTGGCTGAACTTAACGATTTGTAGAAGTTTATTGAAACAGTGCTAGTTAGTTTCAGTACGGTTTGTAATTGGTTCCAAATGGAGGGAAGGGCATATGCATAGCACGTTTACCAAAGGAGGTCTATGCCCTTGGTATGTCAAGCTATAATAGCTCAGATTTTCTTAATCTAGTATGCACTATGGAGATACTAATAAGGGAAGAGAGGTAGCTTGGCAATTTCTGCAGGAGCAGTTTAAGAGTCCATAGCACAGCATGGAGCAGGCATCTAGTAGTAAGGGATGTCCAACCAACAGCTGCATATAAGTCACAGTGGTGCTAACGGTAAGGGGAGTTGGTAATGAACCATAACGCACGGTGATAAAGGATGTCCAGTTTACTTAGATTTGCAAGAGTGGTGGAGGAATAGATTACATCGCCATAGTCGAGTAGGGGGAGAAGAGTGGCCTGTACAAGCTTGTTTCGAGTTTCAAGGGGGAAAAGGGGCCTATTTCTGTAGAAGAAACCTAACCTTGCTTTTAACCTTCTAGAGACATCTTCAACGTGGTCATTGAAAGATAATGTATTGTCGATCCAGATACCCAGATATTTAAATTTGGTTACAACTTCCAGAGGCTCGTTTAGCATGGTGACAATGAAGTCTTGGGCAAGGGTATTGGGGGCCTGGGACAGCACTGCGGGAGAATATCATCGCTTTAGTCTTCTTAGCATTGAGCAGAAGCTTTGCCTTTATTAGATTATGCTCAAGTTGTGCAAAGTCCGCTTGAAGCACTCCCTTGACTTCAGATAACGATGAGCCAGAAGTATACAACACAGTATCATCAGCAAAAAAGTGCAGATTGGACATAGAAATGTTGGCATCTAAGTCATTAATGTACAAAGAAAACAAGATAGGGCCTAAGATGGATCCTTGGGGGACTCCTCTTGCAACTGGCAAGGCAACAGAAACAAAGCTTTCCGCCTTTACTTTTTGGAATCTTCCAGTTAGGTAACTAGAGAACCACTGGGTGGTATGGTATGGGCACCAACTTTGCAAGGCAATTGACTAATAGTTTGTGATCAACAGTATCAAAAGCTTTGCTGAGGTCCAAAAGACTGTGCCAGTTACCTTCTTAGCATCTATAGCAGAGATCCAATCATTGGTTACTTTTGCTAGTGCAGTGATTGTGCTATGATTAGCCCGAAGCTGGATTGAGCTGGGTTAATGAGAGAGAAGGTTTCCAAGTGAGATTTTAACTGAATATGGATCAGTTTTTCGAGAACTTTAGAAAGGATAGGCAATATGGAGATAGGCCTATAGTTGTTTACATCGCGTGGGTCACCAGATTTAAATAGCAGGAGGATATTTCCTATTTCCAGCAGGACGGCACAGTAGCAGATGTAATGGAAAGATTGAAGATGTGGAGAATTGGGGCAGTGAGATGGGCGTAGCCTGACCTTAGGAAAAAGGGTTCCAAGTCATCGTCCCTCTGCGCTTTTAGTGTCTAAGTTAAAGAGAATCTTCCTTCTTTATAAGTTATCTCGCGCAGTTGGAAGGGGCTGGGTGCAGGACTAGATGTGGGGAAGGGTATGCTGGCTCACACAGCACCAGCATAAGGTGACGAGTCAAAAGCTAATCCAGCTGTGGCAAAGTGGGAGTTAAGTTCCTCCAGGATTAGGGACTTGTTTTCCACAGTCTTGCCACTTGCAACTATCTTTGTTGGGACAGAGGGCCATGGGCATCCTTCTATAGCTTTGATAGTCTTCCATATTTTATGAGGGTTACCTTTAGCTTGTTCGAGAGTAGAAATATAATAGTTAGCTTTAGCAGAGCGAAGTTTTTCACACAGTTATTCCTGGCTGTTCTAAAGGCCTGCCAATCCAAAGATTCTTTGGAATGTCTAGCTTTAGCCCAGAGCTTATCTCGAGTTATAAGGGCTGCCTTGAGATCCAAGGTGAACCAGGGTTGAATTGTTCCGTACCCTTACTTTGATGAAAGGGCATGCTTATTTATTATTGTAGTGAGTTTGTCATTAAGGATGTAAGCTGCCTTGTTGACATCTTTGGCTAGGTAGAGATCTTGCCATCTGATCATGCTCAGGTCAGATAGGAAGTTTACTGCACTGAATTTGCGAAAGGATCTTTTTGTTATAAAGATGGGCTGCGGCTGGGCCTTAATTTGAGATCTTATGCAAGCAACAATTCCATGATCGCTCATGTCATTGTGAAACACTGCCGAATGAGATATTTTGTGTGGATGGGTGGTTAGTACCACATCTAGAATTGAACTGTTGGCAGTATTTAGAGTGTTGTTCCTAGTAGGTTCTCTGACTAATTGCCCAAGACCTAGCTCGTCACAAAGTGATTTGAGGCTGTGTGACTTAGGTGACAGCCAGTCCATATTTAGATCTCCTAGAAATATTGTTTCAGTTTTTGCATCTACGAACATGGATTTCAAAAGATTAAGGACTTCATCACCACCAGACGGGGGTCTAAAGCCACCTAGGATAGTGATACATTCCGAGGAGGGGAGATGAAGGCTCAGCGAAACTAACTCAAATTCCTTGGCTAGAGATTTGCAACTAATATTGGTGACCGAGTACTTAGATTTGGCGTAGATAACCACACCCCCTCCTCTAGACTCTCTATCTGCTCTAAATAAATTGTAGCCCTGCAGTGATATTTGTTGATCAGTGTTCGTCGTTTTTAACCACGACTCAGTAATTGTGATAAGGTCAGGGTTAACATGTGCAGCCCAGGCTTGCAGCTGTACAAGTTTTTTAGGCAGGCTTAAAATGTTGACCATCATCATTTTGAGACCTGTGGCCTCAGTAAAATCGATGGCGAGGTAAGTTGTGGGGGCCAGGTTGAGCTCCATTTCCTGAGCAGAGAAGAAGCAGAAGTATAATTTTCTTTAAGGAGCTTATAAGAATGGAGACTTCTTTTTATTTCTTCGCGGTAACCCATATCATGTTGCGCAAGAGGCGACACTACTGTAATGACAGTTTATCGTGATCAATGTAAGTGCTTGAATAGACATAGGTGAGGACAGTAGCAAGGGGGTATAGGCTAACTGGGGGGAATAGGCTAAAAGGGGAGAGGAGAATGACATAGTGTCTGCACGGTAGACCGTTATAACATTAGGTATTGATAAGGTACATTGGAGAACTGAATTGCATTGAGGTACTTCGAATTGCACTGTATGTATTGCAGAGAACTCTGCACCTTAGGAGCAATAAAAACACAATAAGAAACATAGAATTTGATGGCAGATAAGGACCGCTTGGCCCACCCAGTCTGCCCATTTCCCTACCTGATGGATAAGTTGCAGATCCTAGTTAACCAGCAGCCTACTTCTTTCTACCCCCAACCCCTAGAATTGCCTTATGACTGTCCCATGCATGCTTGAATTCCACCACTGTTTTTGACTCCACAACCTCCTCTGGATAGCCGTTCCCTAAGGAGAGCCATGGTCCCAGATTGAGTGGTCTCATGATTTGTATTAGTGCAATATTTTCCAGGCAAGTAATTTGCCCACCTAGGTACTCACTTAAAACCTAGATGAGAAAATACAGCAGAAAGGGGAACAAGGAAAGCAGGAGCAGCTTAGTTAGTGGCGGGGCTCAAGAGATATTCACACAGGGCAGTCTTATTGGCCACACTCAGATACCAATCATAGGTTGGCAGCAGTCGAAACTAGGCCAATGGAGCAGTAATATGATATAGGAGGCGGATCATGAGTGTATTTAAAGGAGGCCTGGGAGAGGGGGGTGGTGGGGGTGGGAGAAAATTTCAGGTCAGAGCGAGAGCTGAGAAGTCAGAATTAAGAAGGGAACACTGTAACAGGCTATAGAGAAGGTGCCCCAATCAGAGCAAAGCAGGCAAGCGGGCGTACCAATCACAATCCCCCAGGGCAGTGCCGCACCAATCAAGGGTGCTCAGGCGTCCTGGCTCTCTGCAGAGGATTCTATCAGTATCTATCGGTATGACAGCATAGCGTAGGTAATAATAGGGTGCTCAGTGTCTATCTGACTTGAGTCTGAAGGGGGGGATGGCAGACACTGAGGGCTTCCTGTTTTCAGCTGCAGAGCTGTCGCACAGGCAGTTTTAAGGAAGTTGTCAGCCTGTTGAGTGAAGCTTAGGGGAACCTCAACTACAACCACCACTGGGTAGCAGCACTGGGAAAGAAGTAGAATGATAATGCAGGCCTTATTGCCCACAAATGAGTACAGTGATTTATGTAGAAGACCAAGAATCCTTCTAGTGGCAGATCTGTATAACCTGCTAATGGAAAACTAGCCCTGTTCAAGGGCAGGCAGCTGGAGAGAAGAAAAAAGAGCAGGTCTTAAATAGCATAGAGGTTAAAGTGGGTTAGATCTGAGCAGTTTAGTAAGACAAAAGGTAGTTAGACTTATCGGCGCCAAGGCAGAGTTCTTGGATGGGGGGGGGGAAACGCTGCAGGAAGAGCAGTCAGACAGAAGAGATGTAAGCACTTTAAAACAGTAGTAGAAATTACAATCCAGCTAATACAGTTGAAAAACTTGTATTACACAGTTGAAATGTGCTTAGTTCTATCGAAAATCTAACAAAGTGCCAGGTGTCTATAGCAGGGGAAAAGTCCTGGCCAATCAGAGTGGGTTTGCTGGAAGCACTCGTGTTCCGATTGGCTGCGCTGTCCCGTACCTTCCAAGGAGCTGCAGGCGGGTGTCCTGGTCTTGGTCGGTGGCTGGCTGGGTGCCAGCCGACCGTGGGTAGCTGAAGCAGCCCTGTTCAAGGCAGGCAGCTTCCAAGGAGCTGCAGGCAGGTGTCCTGGTCTTGGTCGGTGGCTGACTGCGCCGGCCGACCGTGGGGAGCTGAAGCAGCCCTGTTCATGGGCAGGCAGCAGCCTGGCGAGCTGCAGGTGGGTGTCCTGGTCTTGGTCGGTGGCTGGCTGGGTGCCGCCTCACCGTTGGGGAGCTGAAGCAGCCCTGTTCAAGGGCAGGCAGCTTCCAAGGAGCTGCAGGCTGGTGTTCTGGTCTTGGTCAGTGGCTGGCTGGGTGCCAGCCGACTGTGGGGGAGCTGAAGCAGCCCTGTGTGGCAGGTGGCATACCACAGGACCAGGCCTGAGAACCCAAAATAGGTAACTATCTGTATGACTGGTGACATACCATAGGACCAGGCCTGAGAACCCAAAACAGGTAACTATCCGTGTGACTGGTGACATACCATAGGACCAGGCCTGAGAACCCAAAACAGGTAACTATCCATGTGACTGGTGACATACCATAGGACAAGGCCTGAGAACCCAAAACAGGTAACTATCTGTGTGGCAGGTGGCATACCACAGGACCAGGTCTGGGAAAACAAAACGTAACCAGCTGTGTGGCAGGTGACATACCACAGGACCAGGCCTGGGAACCCAAAACAGGTAACTATCTGTGTGACAAGTGGCATACCATAGGACCAGGCCTGAGAACCCAAAACAGGGAACTATCCGTGTGACTGGTGACATACCATAGGACCAGGCCTGAGAACCCAAAACAGGTAACTATCCATGTGACTGGTGACATATCATAGGACCAGGCGTGAGAACCCAAAACAGGTAACTATCTGTGTGGCAGGTGGCATACCACAGGACCAGGTCTGGGAAAACAAAACGTAACCAGCTGTGTGGCAGGTGACATACCACAGGACCAGGCCTGGGAACCCAAAACATGTAACTATCTGTGTGACAAGTGGCATACCACAGGACCAGGCCTGGGAACCCAAAACATGTAACTATCTGTGTGACAAGTGGCATACCACAGGACCAGGTCTGGGAATCCAAAACAGGTAACTAGCTGTGTGGCAGGTGGCATACCACAGGACCAGGCCTGGGAACAGAATACAGGTAACTATCTGTGTGGCTGCTGACATACCATATGTCCAGGCCTGAGAACCCAAAACAGGTAACTATCTGTGTGGCAGATGGCATGCCACAGGACCAGGCCTGAAAACCCAAAATAGGTAACTATCTGTATGACTGGTGACATACCATAGGACCAGGCCTGAGAACCCAAAACAGGTAGCTATCTGTGTGTCAGGTGACATACCACAGGACCAGACCTGAGAACCCAAAACAGGTAACTATCTGTGTGATAGGTGGCAACCACAGGACCAGGCCTGGGAATCCAATACAGGTAACTAGCTGTGTGGCAGAGTGCATACCACAGGACCAGGCCTGGGAGTCCAAAACAGGTAACTAGCTGTGTGTCGGTGGCATACCACAGGACCAGGCCTGGGAACCCAAAACAGGTAACTAGCTATGTGGCAGGTGGCATACCACAGCACCAGGCCTGGAAACTCAAAACAGGTAACTAGCTATGTAGTAGGTGGCATACTACAGGACCAGGCCTGGAAATCTCAAGCAGGAAACTAGCTGTGTGGCAGGTGGCATACCACAGGACCAGACCTGGGAACCCAAAACAAGTAACTAGCTGTGTGGCAGGTGACATACCGCAGGACCAGGCCTGAGAACCCAAAACAGGTAACTATCTGTGTGACAGGTGGCAACCACAGGACCAGGCCTGGGAATCCAATACAGGTAACTAGCTGTGTGGCAGGTGGGATACCACAGGACCAGGCCTTGAAATCCAAAACAGTTAACCAGCTATGTGGCAGGTGGGATACCACAGGACCAGGCCTGGGAATCCAAAACAGGTAACCAGCTATGTGGCAGGTGGCATACCACAGGACCAGGCCTGGGAATCCAAAACAGGTAACCAGCTATGTGGCAGGTGGGATACCACAGGACCAGGCCTTGAAATCCAAAACAGTTAACCAGCTATGTGGCAGGTGGGATACCACAGGACCAGGTCTGGGAATCCAAAACAGGTAACCAGCTATGTGGCAGGTGGCATACCACAGGACCAGGCCTGAGAATCCAAAACAGGTAACTAGCTATGTGGCTAGTGGCAACCAAAGGACCAGACCTGGGAGTCCAAAACAGGTAACTGTGTAGCAGGTAGCGTACTGCAGGACCAGACAAGGGAACCCTAAACAGGTAACTGTGTGGCAGGTAGCATACCGCAGGACCAGACAAGGGAACCCTAAACAGGTAACTAGCTATGCGGCAAATGGCATACCACAGGACCAGGCCTGGGAATCCAAAACAGGTAACCAGCTATGTGGCAGGTGGGATACCACAGGACCAGGCCTTGAAATCCAAAACAGTTAACCAGCTATGTGGCAGGTGGGATACCACAGGACCAGGCCTGGGAATCCAAAACAGGTAACCAGCTATGTGGCAGGTGGCATACCACAGGACCAGGCCTGAGAATCCAAAACAGGTAACTAGCTATGTGGCTAGTGGCAACCAAAGGACCAGACCTGGGAGTCCAAAACAGGTAACTGTGTAGCAGGTAGCGTACTGCAGGACCAGACAAGGGAACCCTAAACAGGTAACTAGCTATGTGGCAAATGGCATACCACAGGACCAGGCCTGGGAATCCAAAACAGGTAACCAGCTATGTGGCAGGTGGGATACCACAGGACCAGGCCTTGAAATCCAAAACAGTTAACCAGCTATGTGGCAGGTGGGATACCACAGGACCAGGCCTGGGAATCCAAAACATGTAACCAGCTATGTGGCAGGTGGCATACCACAGGACCAGGCCTGGGAATCCAAAACAGGTAACTAGCTATGTGGCTAGTGGCAACCACAGGACCAGACCTGGGAGTCCAAAACAGGTAACTGTGTGGCAGGTAGCATACTGCAGGACCAGACAAGGGAACCCCAAACAGCTAACTAGCTATGTGGCAAATGGCATACCACAGGACCAGGCCTTAGAATCCAAAACAGTTATTTATTTATTTATTTAAGAGTTTTACCAGGAAAGCATACTGAGCAGAGTACCTTGCGATTCCAGATGAGCCTGGGGTTACAAATGGTAAGGAGTACAGAAGCAACATAAATATAAGTGTGGTACAAGACAGTTGGTGAGAGCAGTCATACTTAAAATAAACAGGTATAATATCAGCAAACATGTGGAAAAGTAAAAACATATCCCAGTACTAAAAGGTATACCCAGACCGATGTTAAATGCTGGAAGTTAGGTAGTGAAGGGTACTAGGGAGAGGAGCAGGAAAACAGGACCAGGATGTAGAGAAGTGAGTATTAAGAAGTGCATTCTGGTGTGGAGTGCTAGTGGCATGTCTAAAGTCTGCTGTCAGGGAGTTCCATAATTTGGGCAACCTGAAGCTGAAAGCGGCTAGGCCAGACGGGGTGGATCTGTGCGGGATTAGAAGGAGCCGAGAGTCGACGTTCCTGAGAGCATAAGCTGGTGGGGGGAAGGCTGTTAGGGATGACATCAGGTAGGAGGGGAGAGACTGTGTCCAGAATTTGGCTGCAGTTCTAGCACACTGTAGTAATCACCGGTTATGGAGAGAGGGGAGATCCACGGACTGGTAGGGGACACAGTGATGAGTATTAAGAGGATGGTCCAAGGCGAACCTGCAGAAGGAGTTGAAGAGGGGGGTCAAGCCTGGATAAGGAAGTTTGTGGGGCCGCACAGTAGACTACATCACCATAATCCATAATTGGGAGGACCATTTTTTGGACTATTGCTAGTCGTGTTGGTAGAGGGATGCAGTTTTTGTTGCGGATGAGGGCACCCAGCATGGGATGCAGTTTTTTGTGAAGAGCATCTATATGCGCAGAAAAGTAAAGGTACTGATCTAACCAGACACCGAGATATCTATAGGAAGTGCAGGCCTTCAGTGGGGAGCCATCCAGAGTGTAAAACATGGGGGAAGGCAGGAAGGCGGGTTAATTTTGCCTGAGTGCCGAAGGTGATGGAGACTGTTTTATTTGAGTTTAAAAATAACTGATTTGCGTGGAACCAACGTTGGACAGAGTTGAAGTCCTTCTGCAAACAGGATGTAACTGCATTGGTTGATGAGCCAGAGGCAACAACACCGTGTCGTCAGCGTACATGTGGATGGCGGTATGTGGGCATGCAACACGCAAGTCGTTGAGAAAGATAGAGAACAGCAGAAGACCAAGAACAGACCCTTGGGGGACTCCACTGGTGACTGGGAGAGAAGAGGAAGTAGCCGAGCCAACCCAGACTGATTGTGTCCTACCTGCCAGGTAGGAATGGAACCAGTTAATTGTGGATGCAGACAGTCCAGCTTGAGCCAGTTTAGCCAACAACAGGGGATGCGAGACCATGTCGAAGGCTTTGGCCAGGTCGATAAAGATAGCTGCAGTTATTTCCCCTTTGTCCATACCTGTAAGGATGGTGTTAGTGAGGTGAAGAAGCGAGGTGGTGGTGGAGTGATTTTTCCTGAACCCAGCCTGGAAAGGTGTGAAGAAAGATTCGGCATCAAGATAGAGGTGGAGCTGGGATAGTTCAAGGTGCTCTTGAATTTTGGCTAGAACGGGGAGCAGTGATATAGGACGGTAGTTGGATGGGGAGGAAAGGTCGCCGCCTTTGGCAAGGGGAATGACAGTGGCTTGTTTCCAAGTAGTAGAGACGGACCCGAGTCTAAAAGACAGGTTATAGAGGGAGGTTAGAGGGTTGGCTATGGCAGGTGTGGAAAGCAGAAGCATTTTGGAGTCAAGGCCTGATGGGCATTTACCTTTGGATGGGTTGAGTGACTGCAGTATTTTTAGTACCTGGTCGGGTGTGACTGGGTGGAGCGAGAAGGAGGCCGGAGAGGATACTGCAGGGGGGACAAAGGGCGGGGGATGGGGATGGGAGGCAAGTAGAGAAGATGCTGTGGTGGAGAAATGTGAATTAAACTCAGTGGCAACCGTGCTAGGATCCACGATGATGCTTCCACCTATGTTGAGGGTGGGAGACAGGGTTGGGCCGGGGGGATAAGAAGGGATTTTATAGATTTCCAGAAATGTGTAGGGTGAGCAAAGTTATTGCTGAAAGCAGACTTAAAGAAGTTAGATTTGGCCTGACTTATGAGTCTAGTGCAGGCATGTCTTAGCGATCGGTAGTGCTGAAGGGCCGTTTGAGCTCCTGTAGCCTTGAACGATTTCCAGACTTGGTCTTGGGCTCGTAGATGTTCCAAGAGGTTTGCTGTTACCCAGGGCAAGTGTGCTTCTCTTACTCTGGATCTTCTGAGAGGAGCGTGCAAGTCCCAGATGGCAAGAAAGTTGGTAGAGAAAAATTTTAGGGCCTCGTCCATAGAGGTGGCCCTAGAGATGACTGACCAGTCAATGTTAGTAAGGTCATTTAGGAGAGTGGTTAAGTCGAGTGATTTGTAAGCTCTGATGAAAAGTGTGCGGGGGGAGGGGCCTTGGGTTGGAAGATTTTGCGCACCATATAAATCATGTGGTGATCACTAAGGGAGTCTGGTAGTAGGCCAGCTTTAACTATCCGATGAGGGTGGCTAGTGAGGGCCCAATCCAGTAGTGTATGCTTTTTGGATTTGTGATTTAGGCAGGTGGGTTCTGCTATTTGCTGGGACAGGTTTAGAGCCTTGATTTGGGAACGTGTTTTGGTGGCTACACTGCCTAACCAGTCCTGGTTGAAATCACCAAGGATGTGGAGTTCACCGCCTGCCGTCAGGGACCTCAGGTTCCCTAGGTGGTCAAGGATGCTACCCAGCGCTGTATCTGGCGGACAGTATGACCCTGCTATATATACAGGGATAGTGTGCAGAAGGGGGATTTTGATTAGTAGGGAGTCAATTGAATTGCTAGGTGCAGTGGGGGTGATTATGGAGAACTGGAGTTTAGAGGAGATATACATGGCAGTGCCGCCACCCTTCTTAATGCCCTGTCTGTCTTGGCGAATGAAGGAGAACCCAGGTATTGAGAATTCCGCGTCGAGGTGATGAGGCTTCAGCCAAGACTCAGTAATGATTATAATATCAGGGCGAAGGGATAGGACAATAGTTTGTAGGGCTGCTGATTTGTTCAGGAGGCTGCAGATGTTAAGGTGGATGATTTTGAAACCTCTTGGGAGGTGGGTATCCGGTGCAGGAGATCGCCCAGCCATTGGGGATGGAGGACCTGGGTTGCGTTCTACGTCCCCGGCTATAAGGAGAAGGAGAGCCAGGAAGAGCCTAGCTAGACGCATAAGCTTTGGGGATGACCAGCGCGGAGGGGGCAATTAAGTTTGTGAGTTAGGTTTAGGGTCTAAGTAGAAGGGGATGTATAAGGCCGGTAGGTCTGCATGGAAAGAGGGAGGGAGGATAGTGGCCCCCAGGGACCAGTTATGCCAGTGGTGCCGAGTGTGGTCCACAAGGACAGAGGAGGAGTGGAGGAGTGGCTTTGTAATCCCCGGGAGGAGTGGCAAGGCGTTAGGTAGTATTGGGTGGGATGAGGGTGGAAGGTAAGATAAGGTTAGGCATAGCATAGTAAATGTCAATGGGAGATACTGCATTTTAGTATTGGATTTCAGAGCTGCTCTAGGGTGGCCACTAGTGGCTGGATAGTATAAGGAGCTAATGGGAAAGTGGGCTGATTGGTTCACGCACACACAGGTCAACCCTATAAAAGGAGGAGCTCACCAAGAGTGGTGGTGGAGTGCGGTGGGGAGCCCTGCTGGCGTGCTCAGTAGAACCTTCAAAATCTCTGGCATCCTGTTGTGGCTGCGTGTGGATCGCTCCTTGAAAGTTCTGGCTGCTCCGTTTTGCCGTGGGGGGGGGTTATTGGTGGCTGTGGGGAGGGCTCGAACCAGCTTGCCCTCACGACTGCTCTGATGGAAGAAAAAGAAAGGCAGATTTAAGTATTGGTCTGTGGGAGGTGGAGCTAACAGCAGGTACGTGGCTATTCCAGCTTTTACATTTAATTAGCAGAGTACAAAAGCAGTAGATAAGGCTACCGAGTGAAACAATTGATTCGGGCACAGATTACATGCAGAGTTTGTTTAACAGAAAGTGCTGTGCTTCGATTTAAGCTTACGTTAACAAAACGAGTCATTGAGTCCCCTTGAGCCCACACAGTCTAAAGAGTCACTATTTCCCCATTTAAAATACATTAAAGTACAGATGTTCCTCTAGGTGGAAATCCGGAGTCGGTGGAGGCAGTGTGCGGTGAAAAAAACAATCTTCACTGCTCCACCGACGGGAAACCAAGACAGGCAGCAGTTTGTAAGGGTCCAGTAAAAGGCGCCAAGTTCAAAATCTCTGGCGCAGCACTCTGTCATGACTGCGAGCACGGGATCACTACCTGAAAGCTCTGGCTGCTCCGTTTTGCTGTGGGGGGGGTTGTCGGTGGCTGTGGGGAGGGCTCGAACCAGCTTGCCCTCACGACCGCAACCAGCTATGTGGCAGGTGGGATACCACAGGACCAGGCCTGGGAACCCCAAACATGTAACTAGCTGTGTGGCAGGTGGCATACCGCAGGACCAGGCCTGGGAACCCAAAACAGGTAACTATCTGTGTGACAAGTGGCATACCGCAGGACCAGGCCTGGAAATTCCAAACAGGTAACTAGCTATGTGGCAGGTAGCATACCATAGGACCAGGCCTGGGAACCCAAAACATGTAACTGTCTGTGTGACAGCTGGCATACTGCAGGACCAGGCCTGGGAATCCAAAACAGGTAACTAGCTATGTGACAGGTGGCATACCGCAGGACCAGGCCTGGGAACACAAAACAGTTAACTGGCTATGTGGCTGGTGCCATACCACAGGACCAGGCCTGGGAATCCAAAACAGGTAACTATCTGTGTGGCAGGTGACATACCATAGGACCAGGTCTGGGAACCCAAAACAGGTAACTATCTGTGTGTCAGGTGACATACCATAGGACCAGGTCTGGGAACCCAAAACAGGTAACTATCTGTGTGGCAGGTGACATACCACAGGACCAGGCCTGAGAACCCAAAACAGGTAACTATCTGTGTGTCAGGTGACATGCCACAGGACCAGGCCTGGGAACCCAAAACAGGTAACTATCTGTGTGTCAGGTGACATACCACAGGACCAGGCCTGAGAACCCAAAACAGGTAACTATCTGTGTGTCAGGTGACATACCACAGGACCAGGCCTGGGAACCCAAAACAGGTAACTATCTGTGTGGCAGGTGACATACCACAGGACCAGGTCTGGGAAAACAAAACATAACCAGCTGTGTGGCAGGTGACATACCACAGGACCAGGCCTGGGAACCCAAAACAGGTAACTGTCTGTGTGTCAGGTGACATGCCACAGGACTAGGCCTGGGAACCCAAAACAGGTAACTATCTGTGTGGCAGGTGACATACCACAGGACCAGGCCTGAGAACCCAAAACAGGTAACTATCTGTGTGTCAGGTGACATACCACAGGACCAGGCCTGAGAACCCAAAACAGGTAACTATCTGTGTGTCAGGTGACATACCACAGGACCAGGCCTGGGAACCCAAAACAGGTAACTATCTGTGTGGCAGGTGACATACCACAGGACCAGGTCTGGGAAAACAAAACATAACCAGCTGTGTGGCAGGTGACATACCACAGGACCAGGCCTGGGAAAACAAAACGTAACCAGCTGTGTGGCAGGTGACATACCACAGGACCAGGCCTGAGAACCCAAAACAGGTAACTATCTGTGTGTCAGGTGACATACCATAGGACCAGGTCTGGGAACCCAAAACAGGTAACTATCTGTATGACAAGTGGCATACCGCAGGACCAGGTCTGGTAATCCAAAACAGCTAACTATCTGTGTGGCAGGTGACATACCACAGGACCAGGTCTGGGAAAACAAAACATAACCAGCTGTGTGGCAGGTGACATACCACAGGACCAGGCCTGGGAACCCAAAACAGGTAACTGTCTGTGTGTCAGGTGACATGCCACAGGACCAGGCCTGAGAACCCAAAACAGGTAACCATCTGTGTGTCAGATGACATACCACAGGACCAGGCCTGAGAACCCAGAACAGGTAACTATCTGTGTGTCAGGTGACATGCCACAGGACCAGGCCTGGGAACCCAAAACAGGTAACTATCTGTGTGTCAGATGGCATGCCACAGGACCAGGCCTGGGAACCCAAAACAGGTAACTATCTGTGTGTCAGGTGACATACCACAGGACCAGGCCTGGGAACCCAAAACAGGTAACTATCTGTGTGTCAGGTGACATACCACAGGACCAGGCCTGGGAACCCAGAAGAGGTAACTATCTGTGTGTCAGGTGACATACCACAGGACCAGGCCTGGGAACCCAAAACAGGTAACTATCTGTGTGTCAGGTGGCATACCACAGGACCAGGCCTGGGAACCCAAAACAGGTAACTATCTGTGTGTCAGGTGGCATACCACAGGACCAGGCCTGGGAACCCAAAACAGGTTACTATCTGTGTGTCAGGTGACATACCACAGGACCAGGCCTGGGAACCCAAAACAGCTAACTATTTGTGTGTCAGGTGACATACCACAGGACCAAGCCTGAGAACCCAAAACAGGTAACTATCTGTGTGTCAGGTGACATACCACAGGACCAGGCCTGAAAACCCAAAACAGGTAACTATCTGTGTGTCAGGTGACATGCCACAGGACCAGGCCTGGGAACCCAAAACAGGTAGCTATCTGTGAGTCAGGTGACATGCCACAGGACCAGGCCTGAGAACCCAAATCAGGTAACTATCTGTGTGTCAGGTGACATGCCACAGGACCAGGCCTGGGAACCCAAAACAGGTAACTATCTGAGTGTCATGTGACATGCTACAGGACCAGGCCTGGGAACCCAAAACAGGTAACTATCTGTGTGGCAGGTGACATACCACAGGACCAGGCCTGAAAACCCAAAACAGGTAACTATCTGTGTGATTAGGTGACATACCTCAAGACCAGGCTTGGGAACCCAGCACAGTGCAATGGACTTCAAAGTAGCGGCCTGCTATAGAAGAAAATCCAGAGAAGACCGGGGTGTAAGTAGAAATTTTACAAATCCAGCTGTCTGCACTGGGTAGACGTAAGGCTACTTGCGTGTTTTTCAAGCTGTGCCTAAACTGGTGCTCTATAATTTTCCTCAGTGCTAGTAAGGTGTAGCTCATGTTTTGAAGAGGTCATTTTTTTGACATTGTATTAAACTAACTCCCCATACAACACAAGAACAATCACAATAAACATGATATGGACACAGTTGAAACTGGCTCAGACTGATTCATAGATTCACAGAAGTAGCCAGCAGACAAGGACCGCTTGGCCCACCTAGTCTGCCCATGAAGACCCAAAGCAGAATCCCTCAAACCTGTCCCTCCCAATTCCAGAATACCCATATGCTTATCCCAGGCATGCTTGAACTGATTGGTCGTGTCCACCACCACCACCACCTCTGGTAATCTATTTCATTCATTTACCACCCTCTCAGTGAAGAAGAACTTCCTCACATTTCCCCAGAGACCCTGCCCACTAACAATTTTATACTGTCCCCTCTAGTGTTAGAAGCTCCTCTCATCTGAAACAGACTTTCCACAGTGCTTTATTAATCCCCTTCAAATATTTAAATGTCTCGGTCATATCCCCCTTTCTTCTCCTGTCCTCCAAGGAGTACAGGTTTACTTCCCTAAGCCTCTCCTCAAAGGACATCCCCTGCATACCCAGCATCATCCTGGTAGCCCTCCTCTGTACCTCCTCCAACCTTTTCTTGTACTTCCGGAGATGGGACCACCAGTACTGGACTCCGTACTCGAGGTGCAGTCATACCAATGCCACATACAAGTGGAGAAGCACCTCTCTCCTCCTGGTTGTGATCCCCCTTCCTATACATCCAAGCATTTGATTTGCATTCCCCACCACTTTCCCACACTGCTGTGCCACCTTAAGGTCATCAGTAATAATTATTTCCAGGTCCCTCTTTTCCCTTGTGGCTTCCAGCACTCCCTCCCCCCTCCCCCAAGTTTGTATTCTGCACCTGGGTTTCTGTTCCCCAGGTGCATGATTTTACATTTCTTAGTATTGAACCTCTGTTTCCACCTGCTGGACCACTCCTCCAACTTCCCCAAGTCAGCCCTCATCTTGATCCCCCACCCCCACCCCAAATGTCTACCCCGTTACTGAGTTTTGCATCATCTGCAGACAGGCAAATTGTACCTCCCAGACCTTCCGTGATATCACTGACATAGACATTAAAAAGAACTGGTCCCAACACTGACCCCTGAGGCACCCCCACTGTTAACCCTCCCCTCCATCGAGCATACCCCATACAACCATCCTATGACTCCAAGTTCCTGAGCCAAGATCCACCCATCTTTCGATCTTTGTCCCCACCCTGGGCTCCTCAGCTTCATTACCTGCCCCCCATGCTTCCTGAAGTCCAGGTAGGCCACATCCACGGCCCCACCCTCATCCACCACTCCGTTACTTCATCAAAGAAATCAATGAGGTTGGTCTGACAGGACCTACCCCTAGCGAACCCATGTTGTCTCTCATTTCGCAGCCCACCTACTGCCATGTAATCCCCAGACATTTCCTTGACGGGTGCCTCCATTGCCTTGCCAGCCTCTGAAGTTAGGCTTCCTGGCCTGTAGTTACCTGGATCGTCATTATCAACCCCCTTGTGCATCGGGACCATATCTACCATTTTCCGGTCCCTCATTACCTCCCCTGTCTCCAGTGATCTATTGTACAGGGCAGCCAGTGGTGTGGCCAGAACCTCCCAGAGCTCCCACAGCAGCTTAGGGTGCACTACATCAGGCCTCATGGCCCTGTCCACTCTGAATCTGGCCAGTTCTCTGTGGTCTCTGTCCACAGTGAAGGGACTAGTGTCCATCCCTGGGCTCAGTGATCCTCCCCCCTTGTATTTGGGGCCCATCCCCCTTCCTCTTCAACTGTAAAAACTGAGCTAAAGTAATCCTTCAGGATTTCAGCCTTCTGTCTGTCCTTTTCCACTGGAACTCCTCCTTCCACCACTAGCCTGAAACTCTGCCCCCCCCCCAACCTTCCTTTTTTTTCCAATGTATTTTGATTAACAACTTTTCACACACACACCCCTTGATGTATTGGCTAACCTCGCCTCAGTTCTTGCTTTTGCTTTTCTAACAGCCTTTCCCACATCCCTCTGCCGTCTCTGGTACATTTCCCTGGCCGCCTCTGTCTGCATTGTCTTGTGCTGCCTGAAGGCCCTTGTCTTGGCCCTGACCCTTTTTAGCCACCTCCAGTGTGTACCAAAGTGGTCTCTGTCTTCTCCTCCCCTTGTAACTAGCCTCACGCCTAGGCTAGATGCAGTTTTGATTCCTACCCTGATTTTCCCCCACATCTTCTCCACCTTTTTGTAGTTCCTGCACTCCATCCAAGGCCTCACTCAGGTATATGGCCATTTCCCTAAAGTTAGCATTCCTAAAGTCGTAGACCCTAGTCCTTGTGTGGCTCCACACCACCTTGGTACCTTTCTCAAATGGTATAACCTGATGGTCGCTGCTTCCCAGGTAGTCATTCACTGAGAGGTTGGATATATTATCCCCATTTGGGAGGAGAAGATCCAGTGTTGCCTCTCCCTGGGTAGGTTCCATGACCATCTGTCTGAACTCTGCCCCTTGCAGGGCATCAAAGAAGTTCCTGCTCCTGACCGTTTTGCTGCTGTAAGTCCCCAGTCTATATCCGAGAGATTAAAATACCCAACAGTAGTACCTCCCTTTTTTGGGCCATAGCTTGGATGTCTTCCATCAGAGCCCTATCCTCTTCCTCCCCCTGTGCAGGTGGCCAATAGACAACACCCACCATAATGACCACTCCCTTTTTCCTTTCG
The DNA here is from genome assembly GCA_016271365.2 of Neoceratodus forsteri. NCBI lineage: Eukaryota > Metazoa > Chordata > Ceratodontiformes > Ceratodontidae > Neoceratodus > Neoceratodus forsteri. The sequence goes on along the minus strand of CM028135.1, from coordinate 1,099,790,016 downwards.
AGTGTCACTCACAGCGCCTCAGTTCCACCCAGTTCCCTCTACATCTCTATGGCTTTTATCTGCTTGTCACCCAGCAAACGCCATCCACTGGCAGGAATTAATTATGTGTAATAAACAGAATCATGGGTAATGTCCGCTCCCTATGCACAATGGATGACAAATTGCAAGTGTTTGAATTAGTAAAATAAGAGGTCATTTTTTTTAATTGTTCCTATTTCTCTCTTGGCATTCCTGGGCCTGGCGGCATCTCCCAGCCCCACCACCAACCCATCTGGTGGGCTTATGGGTTAACTACTGCTTGCTCAGAGCCCTGTTTGGTGGGACGCCTGCCACATAGCGTCATGTGGGGCCTGCAGGGAATGCTGAGTGACCCAGGGCAGCTTCCTCCTTTTGCTCCCACTGGGAACTGAGTATGATGCAACCGTGTGTGCACTGATATACATGCGGGTTGCGTCACCATGCTCCGGCCCAGTTCTGCTCATCCCGCTGTACTGCAGCTCAGCCTTCACTGGATGGCAGGCACGTGGCAGGACTCAGCATCCCCCCTTCTGAGGGAGGAGAGCTGTCCTTGGGATGCTCAAGCCTCCCTCTCCCAGCCAGCCCCCAAGGGACGCTAGTCCGTTCCTGAACCTGGATTGGCAATATGGCAGGAGGTAAGGCATCCAGCACCACAGTCTCCACACCACTGGGTTGGCTTTGGAGGTCACTGTATATACAGTATGTACTTGTTTTATTATTTTATGTTTCTAGTCTGTGGATTCACTTGTAAAAGAGAGTTTTAGTCTCAATTTGCTTTCCTCACAGAAACTGGAACTGTATTAAACTTAAATGCCATCCAAAACTGTAATTCACTAGCAGTAATGACTTCTTGGACAGAAATTACATGAGTGGCCTGGCTAATGCCCTATTCCACGTGGCAGGCAGCACGATGCATGGAAATATACAAGATTATTTGCAGGCCCCTGCCTATCTATAGCATGCTAAACACCCAGAAGGACAAATTTACACTCTGTGGTGCTGGGATTGTGCTCGCTCAGGACCTGGCTAAGGGCCTAAACTATAACAAAACATACCACAGTATCCACTCGACAAGGGGAGGGAGCAAGCAACAGGGTCAGCAGTGAAATTCTTTTGAATAGCAATCTTACGAACATATGAATATACGAAAATGGCAGCAGAAATAGGCCTTATGGTCTGTCGAGTTTGCTCGATTGTGCAGCTAGCCCCTCATCTCACAGCTGCCCCTCCCGCTCCTCCCCTCCTTAGAGTTACCCTCACCCTCATCCTGTCCCGTCCCCTCTTGAAACTGCCCACTGTTTTACAGGCCACTGCCTCCTCTGGTAGAGTGTTCCACTTGCCCACCACCCTTTCCATAACGAACTGTCTCCTTACCTACCTCCTGAATCTCCCCCCCCAGTCTGAGACTGTGCCCTCTCATGTCCCTTCCTCTTCTTAATTGGAAGATCCCCTCTGTTCAAGTCTTGTTTATCCCTTTCAAGTACTTAAAGGTCTCAATCGTGTCCCCTCATCCCTCCTCTCCTCCAATGAATACATATCTAGCTCGCTCAGCTTTTCCTCATAGGGCTTGACCTCCAATCCCTGCATCATCTTTGTCACTCTACGCTGCTCCCCCTCCAACAATCTGACATCCTTCCTCAGGTACGGGCGCCAGAACTGTATGCAGTACTTTAGGTGCTTCCTGACCAGTGACCTATACAGAGGGAGGACTACCTCCCTACTTCTGGATGAGATTCCACTCACTATGCACCCCAGCATCTTGTTGGCCTTCGCTGCTACCTTCCTAGACTGAGCAGAGTTGTTCATGCTCCCCGTTATAAGTACCCCTACGTCCTTTTCCTCCATGGTGCTACCCAACTGTACCCCTCCCAGATGGCAGTCCCCCCTCTGATTCTTTGCTCTGAAGTGGATTACCTTGCGCTTCTTGGCATTGAGCCCCAGCTGCCATGTTTCTCACCATTTCTGCAGTTTAGGTAGGTTGTCCTGTAGCCCCCTCCATCCCTCAATGTCATTAACAACCACCCGCATTTTGCTGTCATCTGCAAACAGACTGATCTTACTTCAGATCCCATGTGAGATATCAGCTATGAATAACCCGAACAACACCGGCCCCAGCACCGATCCCTGTGGCACCCCGTTCATCACTGCCCTCGGTGCTGAGAGTTCCTCTCCCACTACCACCCTCTGCTGCCTACTGCTTAGCCAATTCGTTATTCATTTCACCATCTTTGCTCCTGCTCCCACAGCTTCCAGCTTTTCCCTCCGAGCCTCCCGTGTGGCACAGAGTCAAAGGCTTTGCTGAAATCCAAATACAGGACATCCACTGCATAGCCCTTGTCTAGTTCCCTTGTCACCCAATCGTAGTACTCAATGAGGTTGGTCTGGCAGGTTCTGCCTGAGACAAACCCATGCTGATGCCCATCCTGGAGTCCACTGTCCTCCAAAAAGGTCACCAGCCTCTCTTTCAGGATTGTCTCCAGGATCTTACCCACAATTGATGTGAGGCTCACTAGCCTGTAGTTTCCCGGTTCATCCTTTGGGCCACCTTTGTGGATGGGTACCACATGGGCCATCCTCTAGTCCTGTGGTACGCATCCCATGTCCAGTGAGGTATTGAACAGGTCAGCCAGTGGCCCTGCCAGAACCTCATCCAGCTCCTTGAGTACTCTAGGGCGAATGCCGTCTGGCCCAGGTGTCTTGTCCACCCACAGTGCCCTCAGTCCTTCTAGTACCCTGTCCTCAGTAATCCTCGCATCTGTCACCCCCTCTCCCCCCTACCCACCCCTCCCCGTGGTACCTGCCCCACTTCTCTTGCGTGAATAGAGAACAAGAAGTATTCATTTAATGCCTCTGCCTGCCCTCCCCTTCTCTCCACCCACCCCCGTCCTTTTATCCTCACTATTTGGTCCTTGTTGTTCCTTCTTTCCTTATGTATCTGAAGAAATCATTTTCCCTGTTTTTAATACCCTGTGCCAGTCTCAGCTCCCAGGAAGCCTTGGCTGCTCTGACTAATTTGGTGGTCTCTCTGGATTTCTTTGTGTACATCTCCTTGTCTTCTCCCCTCCATGACTTTTTGAACCTCCAGAATGCCTCTCTTTTGGCCCTCACCCCTTCCCTGACCTCCTGAATCATCCATCTTGGCTTCCTTGCCCTCCTTTTCTTGCTCTGTGTTCTAGTACATGCCCCTATAACCTCTACTAACCCTTTTTTTATGACATCCCACTTCTGACTTGTGTCCCAGCCTGGTTGAATCCCCTCCAGGTGCCCCGCCAGAATTTCCCCTATGTTTTTAAAGTCTGCCTGCCTAAAGTCAATCACCTTGGTGCCTGTACCCCCAGTTTCCCTTCCCATGTTGAGTGTCAACCACACCGAGTAGTAATCACTCCCTGCCAGTGGGTCCTCCACCCACAGATCCCTTACCAACTCCCCATTGGACAGTACAAGGTCCAGAGTATTTCCTATCCAAGTCGGCCAATGGACCAACTGCATCAAGAAGCTGTCCTGAAATGCCTCTATCAGGACTTGCTCCTGTGCCCTTGTGATGGTTGGGGTACTCCAATCCCCCCCCCCCAGGTAGGTTGAAATCCCCCACCACCATCTTGTTACCATTCCTGCAGACCCTTCGGATTTACTCAGCTAACTCCCTGTCCAGGTCCTCCAGCTGAGCTGGTGGTCTATAAACTACCCCTATCCTCAGTGTCCTGCCTTTTGAGTCCTGAAAATGCATCCATAGGGCATCTATCCTGTCCTCTTCCCCCTCATCCCTTGCACACCTTATCCCCTCCTGTACATAGATCGCCCCCCCTCCCCTTGGTCCTATCCTTTCTGAATATCCTATACCCTGGGACCATCAACTCCCAGTCCTGATACTGGGTGGCCCAAGTTTCCATGATGGCCACAATATCCACCCTCCCCTCTGCCAATAGGGCCTGAAACTCAGCTGACTTGTTTCCGAGGCTCCTCGCGTTCAGTGAGACCACTCTCCAATCCACTCTCTTCCCGTCCCTAACCCTTCTCCCTCCTTTCTCCCCCTGTGTCCCCTCCCCTTTGCCTTCCCCATTAACTAGGCGGGTATGTTTGTCAGGCCCCCCTCTCCGGGACCCCTGTCTACCAGCTGATCACTCGCCACCCCCCCTTCTAGTTTAAATCCATCTTTGTTTCTGCATACTCCTCTGTCTTCTGCTTCAGTACTGCTTTCCCCTCCTTGCTTAGATGTAGTCCATCCCGGACATACAGGTCATTCCTGTCCCAGGTCCTACCCCAGCCACCCACCAAGTCATACCCCCTTGAGCGACACCATTCCCCCAGCCAAGTGTTAAACTCACCTATCCTTCCTTTCTTCGCTGTACTCACACAGAGTACTGGGAGTATTTCTGAGAAGGCCACCAATCTCCCCATCTTCTCACACAGCCTTCCCAGTTCTTCGAACCTCTCCCATACCACTTCCACTGCCCCCGCCCACTAAGTCTTCGTGGCCACATGCACCACAACATGGGGTCTCCTCCTTCCGTTCCCTGCACATTTAAGAAGAGACTGCCCCACCCTGTCGGTAGTTGGCCCAGGTATGGATTCGACCCAGATTCGGCTTTGCCTTTCCCCCTTATTGCCCCATCTGACCCCTCTCAGTATGGAACTCCCCAGCACCAGAACCCCCTTCATGCCTCAGACCTCCCCCAACCTCTTCTATGTACTCATTAGTAGACTCCCCTTACCTTGTCTTTTTAGTGACTCCATCCAATCCCCTGTACCTCCCCCAGCCTCCTCCTCTGGCCTGTACCCCTCCCCTGACACCACCTCACTATCTTCCCTCTACCTCTACCCTGGGTCCTTTCCTCTCCTGCTGTGTCTCCGCCATCTACCTCACCAGCATTGCCCTTCCCCCCATTACCCCGTCTCCTCCTTCCACCAGTCCAACTGAGTCCCTCTCCCCCTTCCCTCCTTCCTATGTCCAACTGCTGTCACCTGGGCTGTCCTTGCCCCTATTTTCTCCTGCCCCATCTTGGAGATCCAGCACCTCTCCCTCCACCATTTCTGCCAACACTGCAAACCTGTTACCTGTCTTCTCAGTGTTGCTGAGACTAGGCTCCTTCCTCCCTCCCTGAGGCTTTCCTCCGTTACTAGACCCCCTAGTCATCTTGACCCCTCTCCCCCTCCTCCCTGCCTCTCCCTCTTCAGTTCTGATGCTCCTCCTATGTCTTGCATCATGCTACCTTGTGCCGAGGGCCATCCTGCCCCAGCTCCCCCTCCCTTCACCCTCTCCAACTCCTTATCCAGCCACTGCACGTCTCCCTCCAGCCTATGACAGACTAGACACCCACCTAGCTTCCATAATATGCTCATCCAAACAGCTGTCCCGCAGTTGTTGCAGTCCACTATTCTTCCCATGCTGAACCCCATAGCATCGCTCCCTGTACCCTCCCCCATTCTCCCCATTTCTGCAATGCCACCCCTTGGCACGTCTTCCCTCATCTCTCTCCATTTTCATACCTCTGTGCTGCCCTTAATCCTTTTGTGCGTTGAACTCCTTAAGTGGTGCCTGTACCGCCTCTTCAGCTTATAGTCCCTAGTAGCAGGTTAAGGGGCCTGAGTTCTGAAACGTGTGCCTCCACCCAGAGGTCAGGGTTGGTAGGGGTCAAGGTAACCTGGGCACAGCCCTCCGGGACACTGTAACTCCCCTCTTTCCCCTCTAGTGGCCTGAACACTGTACAATAATCACTTTCACAATACCCCTGGTACACCACACAAATACCCACACTGTTTGCGCAGCAAATAGCAACAGTTCAGTACTTTGAGCACAAACAGGAACCACAGTCAGATTACATGCAGAAAAAGTTAGATCTGATTTATTCAGGGGACTTGAACAAGGGAGGGGCAAAATCAGGTTAATTAGCTTAAAGGTTATATCAATCAAGCAGTTATGCATGCACTTTGAGTCCCCCACACAGTCACACCTCTGGATACCCAGGTGGAGAAGAGATGGGCTAGCCAGGACTGATGCCCGGGGTTGGCCTGCGTTGCAGCTGGTTGGGGCCTTGTGATGGAAAACACAACATGCACAGTACACAATATTTGTAATCCGAAGCCAGAGGGCTCAGTTCGAAAAGGAAATGAAACAACAAGACAATCAGATGACACACTCAGATTAAGCTGTTGTTGCAGGGAGCTACCCTGGTATTTACTCACGATACCCAAGACTGGACACAGGCTGGACGAAAATCGAGACTGCAGGTGGCTGATCTGGAATGCCAGGAGAAGCAGGGCCCACACGAGTTGCAGAGGCATCATTCCTGTTCAAGCGTGGAGCAGGGGGCTGATCCCCAGGCAGGTCTCTCGTCGATGGCTTCTCTGTGCAGTGGGTAGTCTGGCTGAGCCAGTCTGGCAAGGCCCAGACTGCATGGAGACAAATTCGGATGCAGTCCATTTTGGGCTGGATATAGCTTCCAGCAAGCATAACACAGTTCACACAGTGAGGAACTAACTCACAACCCACTAACAGCTCATAGCACATTTACATGTAAGGGAATTCTACTGTACCAGGCAAAGCGCTCCCTGGTCACAGTCGCAAAGTCTCTGCACACACCGGGAGCTTAGGGGTAGCTGGAACTCCTGACAGGCCAATCGCATTCAGCAAAAATCTTCGGTCTTCTTCAGTTTGAGCCTGGCCCACTTCAGTAGCTTACTTTAGTCACGCAAACTTGTATTTAGTCCAAAATAATTCTCTTCTCTCCCTCTCAGGAGCAACAAGCAGACATGCAAGCCAAAACTCAACCCTTTCAAAGTTTTCCCATGCAAATCCACTCAGAATTGCTGCCCAAAATACACTTGAGCGCTTCTCATTTCACTTCCCAGCTCAGAACTAACTGAAAACTGCAAGCAGCCCGGGACTTCCCCAAGATCCAAAAGATTTGGTTGGCTGATTTGGCTGTCAGTCAAAGCAAGAGCTCCCCCTTCAGTTGCAAAAAAGGCACAAAAACTCCAAACTACAGTTCCTACAGATTTTGAATTCAGACAGCTCCTGTAGTCCGGCTACATTTTAGGTCCCACCAGTACCGTTTGGTCCAATTTGCAGTCCAGGACCAAGATAGTGCAGACAAACAAAACGGTCCTTGCTACAAAGAAAGCAAGTTAGACAAACTACATTATCATTGTCACTCTAAATGATTTTCAGCAAATAGTTACATCTTTCAACAGAGCTCCCTCTCAGATTACTTAAACTGCAATTAGGCAGCTCTTAAAGAGACAGTACACAGAGGTTATACAGTCTCTAGTAATCACATTTAAACTTCTAAAACGCAGGACACCAACCTGGCAGTGAGCATTTAGGCAAGCTCAAGGAAGACATTTTGGGAACCCCCATTTGTAGGGGGGGTTACATCAGTACAGCTTTTTCAACTACATTAATTATGCAGCCTTTACTCCTGTGTTTCCACTCCAGTTATGTGTTTCCACATCCTGTGGCTTTCAGACTTCTGGCCAGGGAATGAAATGGGCTGCACCTGGCAGTCCTGTCCACTAATTGTAGAGTAGCTCCTCCCCTATAAATGTGCAATACTCTGGGGTGGAAGGGATGGGGGACGGTGGGGTTAAGGCCTTACCCTGACTCTCGTGAGAGTCACTCAGCCCTGACCTTTTCCCCACTAGACCTCTCAATCCCCACACAAAAGTACAAGGCAAAAGACAACTTCCTGCGTGAGGTCCAAACCTGAGATGAACTCACCCAGTCAGAACTCCAAACATTCAACAGCACAGATTAAATATCACAGCCCAGGATGTCCCTCAGTAACAGTTCTAAATCCCAGTACTGATTTTAAATCCCCACCATCATCTCCCCTCCCAGCACAAACAATTTCAGTATCAAAATTAAAATAGAAAAAGGAAAAGAAAAATCCCAACCTTTCCCTGAAACAGCTCCTTCCCTGCTGCTGGATCCCAAGAGCCGGCCCAGTGGCGTAGAGGGCTGAGGCACTGGGGGCCTCACCTCCTGCCACACCGGAGACCTGGGGTCGGGAATGGACTTGGATCGCATGGAGGCCAGCGGGGTGAGGAAGGATCGAGCATCCCAGGACAGCTTTAGTTCCTTAGGGAGGGGGGCTGGTGAGCCGTGCTGCTTGCATGACACCCAGCCTGGGGTTGACCTTAAGTTTTGTTTGCACTAGCCAGCAGGACAAGTCAGTCTAAAATTGCACTAGCCAGCAGTGATTTGCACTAGTCCGCACTCGAAGTCACCACATATTTCTGACACACAACATAATGAATAACGATGAATTCAGCGCAGTTTATAGACGAGCAACAGGGCACATCACATCGGCACACTTTCAGCTCTGTCCATGCCCCCTCACAACCTCACAAGAACAGTAACAACTTGATTTACCTGAGTACCTTGGTGTGTTCAAACAGCAATCCAAAAAGAAAAAGCCACAGACATGATGCCCAGCCCCACAGCAAGTCAGAACCCCTCCCCCCAGCACAGACAAATACCGTCTGCATTTAAAATTCCACCGCCTCAAGTTACCAGAGCATTTTACTTTTTAGGCAATACAGCTCTTAGTAAGCTTGCCTTGCAGCAGGCTTCTCATCAAAATAAAAATAAAAGACAGACAGCCCAGCCAAGCAACCCGGCGCCACAACAAGCCACAGCCCCCCGTATGCTGAGCTGAGCTGAGGAATTGGAAAGTACATATTGTCTTAAAACAACAAGCCCCCAAAACGTCTGCGCTTTAAAAAATTATTATTCACAGGACAGGATGTAAATCAGCATCACAAACTTCCATGGCTGAGTCTAAGGCACTAATCGTGAGGGAGACACTCTTTTCAATTCAGTTTGTTTCCTCCATAACCTCACTTAGAACTTGCTTTTTTTTCAGTGCCAGCCCACACTGTCTTAGTCTACCAGTTACCCCCATGTTAACTAACAGAATCACTCCGAAGAAAAGTACCACACACCATCCTTGATTTTTAATGCCACGTGGCACTGCCTTACCTGAACTGGCGTTTTCTTTATTTTTAGGTGGTTCAGCTCCCAAACAATAATCAGCATGCCAGATGATTGCCTTGTTTCAGTGGAGAATCCAAATGTTCAGGTCTGGGAGGGATACAAAACTGCAACCACGGTGCAGCTGAACCTTCTGGACTACTGAAACTGCCAAAACCACCGAAACCACACAGCACCTGATCCTCACTCACCAAAGAGCTGTTTCTCCAACGTAGCAGCAGCAACACAGTCCACAGTCTCTTCCAAAATTTGAATTGTCCGTGGTTTTAAGGACACAAAACAGCTCTTTAAATCCACAGTTGGGCACCTGAAAGCCACACCCCCAAATCATTTGCTTCAAGTGGCCATTGCCAGTCTGCCACCTTACATGCCCAGGCTATAGGTTTTAGCCAATCAGTGCTCCCTGATGACCTCAGCGCTGTTCCCATTTCCACTGCTCCTCCCTCCCTCCCTGCTAACTTGCAAACTGGGCTGGCCAATAGAAGCAAAGGAATGCAAAGAGTGACAGCCTGCATTCCCGCCCTCTAGGAGCAGCTTCCTGCCTAAACAAACAAGAGGAAGCTGGGAGCACTTGTTCAGGTCTCTGCAGTACCTGCCGGCTAGGTCTCTTATTTGCGGCCGCTCCAGAATTCCGTGGTCTCGGTAGGATTTTGCTCCCAGGACTGCTATCACAACTGGAAGTACAGACGACTCTGCCGACCGCACTAGCCCACACGGACAGGTAGGGAGGTATCTGCACCAGCCCGAGGCACTCTGCACTATGCCCCGGGATAGTAAATGTTTGTTAAGGTCGAACCCTGCGCCCAGCGGATGTGGGGTGTCAGCACATGCATGCCACTATGTAGGGAAGGGACCCCCACGTTCAGGGCACCGGGGCCATCTCTGCGGAGGTGAAGCTTGAGCATTGCACACATTGCATGTCTGTGGGCCCGGGGAGAAAACTGGAGGAAACCCCCCGCTTAAGGCAGCAGGATAATGACCGACACCCCGCAGGCTCCACACCAGTGGTCCATCACAACCAAGAGTCCTGTAGCAGAGGATGAAGGTGCAGGTAAGTCCCAGGAGAGGCTGGTGACAGGGCTGGGGGTGGGGGGGTTGGTTAGATGGGGGCTGCCAGGGGTGAAGTAGGAGCTAAAATGCATACAGAAAAAAAATAGTTATCTTGCACAGTGGTGAGAGAAATAATCTGTGCAAGTAAGTCTGGCAAAACAGAAGATTAGTTCTGCAATTTATTTTCAGACGAATATCTCATCAATCGGCACATATGGTAAACATCTTCATTTCTGAAGATAAAGAGGTGCCAAAACGACTGTGTAATATAGTGCAAATCCAGATAAAGTGCTTAAAGGAAAATGCCTCATCCCTAAAAGGACAGCTAGTCGCTAACCCTGGTGCTTCACTGAGGGAGCCTCATTTATAACATACTTCTCCTGCTTGAATTGATCCTGAAGTGTTTGTATAAAACATGTCACTGCTATATTGAAGAAGTGGCTCTACCTCTCTTTACTCTGCAAGTGAACTTCTAGCTTAACTGCTGACAGCTTTGTAGAATAAACAGCATTGAATCTGCACAGGTCTCTCATCATTTCACAGTAGACAGTAGGTATAGAGTAGTACTGTAGCAGTGTTTCATGGTTTTCCCTTCCTCCTCCTCCCCAAGGATACATCTGGAAATGAGCTGTTACCAGCTCAGTATGTCTTTCCCAGTAAAACTTAAAAAAAAAATAACTAAATAGCAAACAAATAGTGTTCCTCATCCTAGTGGTAGCGGTTTTCTTATCTTGTATTTACGGTGCCATCGTGTGTTTCAGTTTCTGATCATTTGGATTTAGAAAGCACTTTTATTTTCTTGTGCATTTTCTGCGTGCTTTTCTTTGTGGTTAGTTGGGAAGGCTGATGAGAAAATTAATGAGGAAGGAAAATTACTGGTACAGCCACCAGGAAAAACTATGTTATAAAGAGGCAAAAAGGCAGCACAAGGACAGCTGCGCCCATGTAAGTATTTTTTTCTGCCCCTGTATTTGTCATGGTTTGCCTCAATTTTAAATAATTTGTTGGTAAGCACTCCGTTTCTCCTGTCGTGTATGAGGCAACAAATTGTCACTTTGTGACTTGGCCAGCATCCCAGCTTATTGATGCTACCACTAGGTAGCAGCGGTGTGTTCTCTTTGCTTTTTAGGACGAAACGTATGGCGACTCCTTTTAAGCCTGAGAACATCCATATGAAATCTACAAGTCCAAAAGCATTCTGGTGGGTTTTGTTCTCATTCCTGCTTCAATAAATATTTGCTTTGTTATTTTCAAACTTTGTTTCTTCTCCTGCGCACTGAGGCATCTTTGGGAGGTACCTACTCAACTCTGACCCCTGCTACTCCCCACCATGACACACAACTTCAACTCTCCCTTCCATCAAGACTTCCCAGTGCCCCAGATCACCCCCCGGGGGCAGGGCCTGCCACTCCTACCTAGGCGGCGTCTTTCTGGGATTAGAGGGTCCAGCCCTTCCTGGAAGTCGGCCGTGGATCATTGACATGGCTTGTCCAGTGTTGGGGATGTGAGGGAGGTCCCTGAGGCCCTCGTTGCCTCTTCAGCACGCCGGGGTATTTCTTGATTGGTCCTTCCCAGACGTGGGTCGTGCAATGCCACCCAGCCCATGACGGGGATACTCCCACCCACATCCAGAAGGCAGCCACCCAACGTCTTCCCCTGTGTAGTTCCGATGTCTGTAGTACACCCGGTTGCCACCGGGTGTCACTATCTGTGCGGGACAGGTCTCCTCCTCCCTCCCAGGAGACGAGAGGAGAGCAGTCCTCCAGATGCTCAATCCTCTCCTACCCCTGCCAACTCCCAGCAGCCTGGGCTCGTTTCCGAACCCGGGTCACCAGCGCGAGGTGTGGCGTCCAGCGCCTAAACCCTCAGCGCCAACGGGCCAGACAAGTGTTTGCTTTGTCACAGCTAGGATTTCATTCCAAGCTTCTCTTTTTTCAGGCTTCAATAACTGTGCACTTCCATGTCAATCACATGGTCTACTTCAGTGATTCTTCCCCATTAGAGTATCTGACCAAGGAGAGTTGTCACTGTAGTTCTGCACTTGTGCCAGGAACTGCATGATGAGATATTGATTTTCCTGTTTCATAAAAGTAATCAATGACTAAAGGTTTTATTTTTATTCTAGTGACTCTAAATGAGTTATTGTTCTGCTATGAAGTGATGCAGCTACCGACCGGGTGTCACCCACTCTGTGGTCTAGCTATTGCTATCAGAAGCTGTTAAGGTGATGTTTGTTAATTTTGTTAAAAGAATTGACTAATAAATAACATAGATGATGACTGCAGAAAATGACCAAGGGTTCATCTAGTCTGCCCAGAGTTCCCTGTTTGCCTCGGGACCTCTTGTCCAAGCAGGGTTTTATCCCTCCTGGTCCACCCCCCCACCACCCTCTCTACTGCTGCTGACCTGAGCAACCACCAACCTTAACTCTGTCCCAGCCATGCTTGAAACCATTTATGGTCTTGGCACCCACCACCTTTTCTCGTAGACTATTCCACAGCTCCTACATCCTTTCTGTAAAATAAAACTTCCTCACATCTGTCTTAAATTTTTCTACCTCCAGTTTCCACTCATGACCTCAGATTCTTGACTCTGTACTTTTACTAAGTAGTTCCCTGCAGTTCGCTTTGTTTATCCCGTCAGGATCTTGAAGGTCTCTATCATATCCCCCCTTCTCACCTGTTCTCCGGCTACTACATGTTCAATGCCTTCAGACAGTCTTCGTAAGATTTGCCCAGTTGGCCCTGAATTAGCTTGGTCATTCTGCATTACACGGTCTCCAGCCTGCCCCCTGTCCTTCCTTAGGTGAGGACTCCAGAACTGAGCACAGTGTTCCAGATGTGGCCTCACCAGTGGCCTATATAAAAGCAGTAGTGCCTCCTTTTTTCCTGCTGTCAGTACCCCTTCCAATACACTCTAGCATCCTAATACCATTACTACAGGCTTTGTTACACTGGCTTGATTGTTTGAGGAAGTCACTAATGATGACTTCCAGGTCCCTTTCCTCTGCCATAGTGCTCCATTTAACTCCTCCCATCTAGTACTCTGTCCTGTTTTTTTCCTCTAGATGCATAACCTTGCATTTTTTTGTCAGTGAATTTCAACTGCCAAACCTTTACCACCACTCTAGCCTTTGTAGATCCCTCTGCATCTTCCTGATCCCTTTGTTGCTATCTACCCTACCCTACCGCAGAGCTTCATGTCACCTGCCAAGAGACAAAACTAGCCCCAGCTGCCCTTTCCAATGTGGCCGGTGAACATATTGTAAAGGACAGGACCCAGGACAGAACCCTCTGCGGACCCCACACATGACTTCCCTCTCTTCTGATTTGACCCCATTTACCATCACATTCTGCTGTCTCTCCTTCAACCAGCTTCCTACCCATCTATGTTTCTAGCTGTGCCCAGGGCCTCCAGCTTCTTCAGCAGTCTTCTGTGTGGCACCAAGTCTAATGCCTTGCTGAAATGGCAGGCTAGGGATGGAAGGCTACAAGTTGACTTTGAAAAAGTACTAAGGAAGGAAGGAGTGAGTTCAGATTTACCTAGTGCCTTTCATAAAAACTGTATCCCATCCACTGGCCCCAGTCCAACTCTGCTTATCTTGTGAGTGACTTCAGAAGGATTTAAATACTGCATTTGGGTTGACCCTTGGAGGTAGCTGGATTGTCTACTAGGATTTTCTGAAAGTTAAACTATTTTTAAATAAATTACAGGTGACTGAGGAGTTGAATAAGGAGCTTGCAAACTCTGCTTATCTTGGAAGTAACTTCATAAGAGTTTAAATACTGCATTTTGGTTGTCCCATGGGGGTAGCTGGATTGACTACTAGGAGTTTGGGACAGAAACTATTTTAAATAATTTACTAGTGCATAGGATTTTGTGATAGTTAAACTATTTTTAAATAAGTTACTGGAGGTTAAGGAGTTGTTATAGCAAAAGCTACAGTGTGGATTGAAACACAGACAGCCTCAGGTGCAGGAGACTGTGTTCCCCTGATTGTTGTGCAGGTTGTCTTGCTGAAAGGAAGGTTAATACTCATCCTAGTGGTGGGTCAGAGCTTGTAGCTGATTGTTTCTGAGGGCACAGCTTGGGCCCAAACCCACCCTTCCCCACATTCCACCCCCCAGGTGTCACTTCCTTTATAGCAGGGGTTGTGACATCATTTCCTCAAGGGGGAAGGTGCATACAGCACGTTTCCTTACCAGCACAGCACACTACATTGAATGTAATAGCACACTCAATAACTATGTATAACAAAAAAAAAAAAGACAACGCAAGAGAATCAGGAAAGAAGACAGACATGTGGGGAGTAGTGCAATGCACTGGCTGTGGGGCAGCAGTCTTCCGGGAGACTTTCTGGAGGCTGCAGTGCTGCCCTATTTGTAGGCGCCTCTCTGGTCTGAGGGAGGAGGTTGCTCGTCTCCGGGCTGACTTGGCTAGAATTCATGAAACCTCCTTCCCTATCCAGGGATCACCACGGCCACTGCTGCTACCTCAGAGGTTGCCAAGAAAGAGGAGCAGGGTGGTGGAACAGATGCATATTCCTCCAGTTGTACCTCTCCACAATTCATATGCTCTTTTGGTGGAGAGTGGTTCCTCTATGGAGGAACCAGCAGTGGAGACCAAAGAGGATGCTGGGAACCTCCACAAAGGAGTCCTAGAGGAGGGTGGCATGGGATCCCACATGGGAAGGAAACAACTTCTGGTGGGGGACTCAATTATTAGGGGGTAGATTGGGGGAACAAAGGGGAGAGGGAGGTAAGGTGCCTGCCTTTGGTCTTGGCTTGGAGGGACAGGGAGACAATCCTCAGGATCGCGGGAGCAGCTGCATGAGGAAGGGAGCTGGATGTCATTGTCCACCTAGGGACAAATGACCTGGCTAGGAATGGGATCAGAGCAGTGCAAGAGGAGTCTGAAGAGATGGGGAGGGGCCTTAGACAGGTAGCGCATACAGTAACCTTCTCAGAGGTGCTGCCTGTCTGTGGCAAGGGTGATACTAGAGTACTCTACACCATGGGATTCAATGAATGGTTGAAAAACTGGTGCAGAGCTCAGGGTTTTGGCTTCACTGGAGACTGGGGGTCCACCTGAAGGGATACAGGCCTATACTGGCATGATGGTCTGTATCTGTCCAGGAGGGGAACCAGAATCCTAGGTGATAGGTTTAAATGCATAATTGGCAAGCATTTAAACTAGCCAAGGGGGGAGGCACTGAAAAGGAGTAGGGAAAACCCAGCCTCCCCCCACAAAACACAGTAGTTAGAGAGGTAAACACCAAGGTAGAGAAGTCAGTAGGGAGCAGGACGGGGTAAATGCAGAAAAAGGCAGTAAGGACAGGGATGGGGCTACAAGGAGTGAGGCCATCAACAAATGGAGGGTGATGAGTACCAGTGCCCATAGTCTGTGTAACAAGCTCCCTGAACTAGTAGCCTTGACAGAAGAGGGACATCAGGATATCATGGCAATCACAGAAACATGGTACACTGAGAACCATGACTGGGATGTCAACATACCGGGATACACAATGTACAGGAGGGACAGGGAGGGTAAAAGAGGAGGAGGAGGAGTAGCTCTCTATGTAAGGGAAGGGATCAAAGCAACAGAACTAAAGGATAAACAGGGAGTAGAGGAGGCACTGTGGGTTACCCTGGAAACAGGATTTGGCACCACAGTTCGCACAGGGGTGGTATACACACCCCCATCTCAGGGGAGACAGTGGACAAGGAAATGACAGAAGGCATCCTTAGAATGGCAGAAAAAGGGGAGTTATTGTTGATAGGGGATCTGAACATGCCAGACATTAGCTAGAGCACCCTGGCTGCAGTCACATCAAAAAGCAGGTTTATTCTTGATGCCCTGCAGGGGGCATGCCTCAGACAGCTAGTGGTGGAACCCACTAGGAAAGGAGCAATCTTAGACCTGGTACTGTCAAATGGGGTTGGAGAAAGGATCTCAGATCTAGAAGTGGGTAGCCATCTGGGAACAAGTGACCACCAAACAGTGTGGTTCACAATAAACACAGCCATAGAGTTGAGCCATACAAAAGCAAGAGTGCTGGACTTTAGGAGAGCTGACTTTGGGAAAATGGGAGAGTGCCTCAGAAAAGTGCTAGCAAACTGGCATGAAGGAGGGGTGGAAGAACAATGGGGAAAAATCAAAACAGCCATCACAGAGGCAACAAGCCTTTGTGTGAAGCAAATCAACAAAGCAAAATAAAGGAAAAAAACACTAAGGTTATCAAAAGAGGTGGCGGGGAAGGTTAAGGAGAAAAAGGCAGCATTCAGGAAATATAAGGAAACACAGAAGGAGCAGGATAGAGAACTGTACCAGTTAAAGCAGAAGGAAGTGGGGAAGGCAGTCAAACAGCAAAAGCCCAAACTGAGGAAAAGATAACCAACTCAGTTAAGAAGGGGGATAAAACCTTTGTAGGTACATTAGGGAGCAAAGAAAGATGAATGAAGGGATAGTGAGGCTTACTAAAGGGAAGGGAGGGTGGGCAGAGGATGACAGTGAAAAGCAGGGATACTGAATGAATACTTCTGCTCAGTATTCACAAAAGAAGAGGAGGGGGAGGTACCTCAATCAAAGAATAGAAGCACTCTGGATAGTGGGGGTTGATACCAGTCCATTCACAGAAGAAAGGATCCTGAAAGAACTCTTAAAACTGAAGGTGGACAAATCAATGGGGCCTGACGGGATTCATCCAAGAATTCTAAAAGAACTAAGGGTAGAATTAGTGACACCACTGACCTCCCTTTTTAACAAATCATGGGAGGATTGTGTAGTACCGGAGGACTGGAGGAGGGCAGATGTGATTCCCCTTCACAAAAGTGGGAGCAAGACAGAGGCAGGAAACTACAGACCTGTTAGTTTGACCTCAGTGGTAGGAAAAATTATGGAATCACTTCTAAAGGAAAGAATTGTTGAGTTTCTAGAGGCCAGTGGGGCACAGGACCCAAAGCAGCATGGATTCACAGTGGGAAGGTCATGCCGATGAATCTAATAGATTTCTTTGACTGGGTGACCAATGTGGTAGACCAGGAGGGCAGTGGACATGGCCTACTTAGACTTTTAGCAAGGCATTTGACACAGTCCCACACAAAGATTAATATACAAGTTAGCCAGCTTTGGAGTGGGTCCCAAGGTGGTAGCCGTGCTAAATATTGGCTGGACAACAGGATACAGAGGGTAATAGTAAATGGAGTTTACTCTGAAGAAAGCGGGGTTACTAGTGGGGTACCGCAGGGTTCACTACTGGGACCGGTCCTCTTTAATGTCTTTATAAGTGACACTGCAGAGGGACTGGAAGGAAAAGTATGTCTCTTTGCAGATAACACAAAGATCTGTAACAGGGTTGATACAGAAGGTGGGATGGAGAGGATGCAATGGGACTTGGCAAGGTTGGAGGAATGGTCAAATATATGGCAGTTTAGATTCAATGCAAAGAAGTGCAAAGTAACGCACCTGGGAAACAAAAATCCAGGGGAAGAGTACACAATGGGGGGTGAGATAATAACAACTACAGAAATGGAACGGGACCTGGGGTAGTCATATCAGATTACCTTAAGGTGGGCAAGCAATGTGAATAAGCAGTAAGAAGAGCTGGTGGGATACTGGGATGCATAGGGAGAGGCATCACCAGTAGAAAAGAGGAAGTTGTTATCCCTTTATACAGACAGTTGGTGAGACCCCATCTGGAGTTCAGCGTCCAGTTCTGGAGACCTCTTTTCCACAAGGACATAGACAGGATGGAGGCTGTCCAGAGGAGGGCAATTAAAATGGTGCAGGGTCTACACCAGAAGACATATGAAGAAATATTAAAGAAGCTTAACATGTATACACTCAAGGAGAGGAAGGAGAGGGGGGACATGATAGAAACTTTCAAGTACATCAAGGGAATCAACAGAGTCCAAGATGGTAGCATCTTTCAGAATAAGAGATGTGCAAGAACAAGGGGGCACAATTTGAAGATAGAGGCGGGACGGCTCAAAGGTAATGTGAGGAAGTATTTTGTCATGGAGAGGGTTGTGGATACATGGAACAGCCTTCCTGAGGAAGTAGTGGAGCAATTCAAGAATGCATGGGACAGACATAAGGCAATTCTAGTGGGGGGGTAGGAGGAAGTAGGCTGTTGGTTAACTAGGATCTGCAGCCTATGCATTAGGTAGGGAATTGGGCAGACTGGGTGGGCCAAGCGGTCCTTATCTGCCATCAAATTCTATGTTTCTATGTTTCTAGTGGCATGGCAGGCTTAGGCACTGGTCACCTTACCACCTGCCACACCAGCAACTCGGGTTCAGTAATGGACCAGGGTTGCTCGGGGGTTGGCCACGTGAGAGAGGATTGAGCCTCTTAAGGACTATTCTCCTCCCTTGGGGAGAGGGGGTCCTATGTCCTGCCACCTTGAGGATGCCAGGTGGCAGCAGTGGCAGGAAGGGACATTCGCAGATGTATCACATCATTACCTGTCGATGTCCCAGGAAGCACAACTGAAAGAAACAGGCCCCAGTTGCCTGACTTCCCCTGCAGGCCTTGCGTGACCAAATGTGGCAGGCCACTCACAGTGGTTAATAACCAGTAAGGCCACTGGACAGGTTAATGGTGGGGCAGGGGGTGCCAACAATCAAGGGACACAACAGAGCAGAAAGTATCAATGACACAGGGAAGTTAACCCTTAGGCTGCCAACAGATGTAGAACGTATAGGACTTCTAGACTGATATATCAGTCCGAGGTACAGCAAGGGTTAAGTGACTTGTTTAGGGTCACACAGTGAGTAAGTGGCTGTGGGATTCTGTCACAACACCTCAAAGGATGCCTTAGTCAGTCATTGTGAACTGGCTTGCTCAGTCAGTAATGCTGACAGAAACATGGTCAGGACTCACTGGGGTGCTGTTTTCAAGTCCCACCACAGGCTCCTGCTCACACAGAACAAAGGTGGCTCTTGTTCACACAGTACAGGGCCTCTTTGACATAGAAATACCCCTAGTTGTGTCATATACACCTTACCCCTACTCTGTATCAGATATAGGTTTACTTTTTAAGATGGTACTGCTCTCTCAAGGGGTGAATCATGGAATGACCAAGGAAAAAGATTACCTGTACTTGCAATGCTGCAGTAACATATTTATAAAAATTTACTATTTACACAAAATTTGTAAGACATACAGTAAACTAATCAGGAATACACATAAACTAGGAAATTTAAAATAGCAGGTTTAAACTCAAAAGCACAGAACAGAAAAACTCTAAATAAACAAACTGAAATTCTAAGTCTTGCTCTAAGATCTTAGAAGTCTCTGAACACAGAAATCAATTCACTCAGAAAGCACCCAGTCAGTCCCATGTGACAGGGTTGGGTAAGACCCTGTCCCATTTGTTATGCAGAGAGAGAGAGAGAGAGATAGTTAAAAGCAAGTATCTATGTCGTTCTCTCCTATTCTGCCACTTGTCCGTCTCTTGTCTGTCTGTCTGATTGTGCAGTCATTTTTCTGTGGCACCTAGGAATTGGTCCCTCTGATCGTCCCACAATTGTCCCGTTATCTCCCTTCCTTCACTTGTTGTTTCTGTTCTTTCTTTCCACCCTTGCTTCTCTGTGGTTAATAAAATATATGTGAATCTTTATGTGAAGCTGGGATCCCTTGGTTTACAAATGTATATAATTATATTGTTCAAATGATAGCAGAAAGTTATTTGGGTTTATTAGAAAATATAACAATCTGGTATGCATGGAGTTGACCATGAGGTGCATTTTGAATTGTCAAAAAGAAACCAGCTCTGGGACAAAATGTAATATTTTGATGCACCTGTTAAGACTAGATGTGCTCTTCAAGCTGGCCTCATGAAGGAATCTGACGAAGTTTTGATACATTTTGTAAAAAACAGAAGGTGTAACTTACAACAGCAGGATAAGAGTTTGAACTGCCAGGTAAAAACATCTGATATAATCAGAACATTGTTTTGTTTTGAGGGGAGGCTCATATGGAAGATTTTTGTTTATACTTAAACATAGATTTTGTCAGCAGACAATGACCTTTAGGCCCATCCAGTCTGCCACTTGTCCCTGCCTATTCCATCACCACTGCCCTAGTTGGTCATAGGTATCACTCCCTTCCCTGTTCATCTAATATACCCCAGGCCTATCCCATGCATGCTTGTAGCTCCTCACAGGTTTTATTTATTTATTTCATTTTTTGTTGACCGGGTAAGTGAACTAGACAAATCCTGCCTATTTTCAGGCACGACCCGGGGGAGGGGGATACAGATGAATGCCAACTGACCTTGAACCAGATTAAGCTGTTAGTGGTAATTTTAGTGAATGAGAGAAATTTGGCCAGGACACCAGGGAAATTCCCCTACTCTTGGTAGGAGGAGCCTTGCCGCTGGCTGTATGATGGCCAGTCTGCAATTTCCCTTGGAGGAGATGGACGTCGGTAGTCCTGGGGAGTGGGCCGCCTCCCCAGCACCTAATTCCTTAGAGGCCATAGAAGAGCGTCTTGTTGTGGCTTCTGACTGTGTGGATACTATAATTGTATCTGATTTTGAAGGTATTACTAGAACGACATCAGAAAAAGCTGTAGATAATACCCTTATGGATGGTGGTTATTCAATCTCGAAGCTCACTGAGCAGCGTTCGGCATTATCTTTTCAACTGCAACAGCTTGACTCTAAAATTATGGCACTTGAACAGACACCCTCTGAAAGTCATTCCCAGAGAGACGCTGTGCCTGCAAAGCCCCCTAGTAGCATCTTACTTGCGACGCTACACCGATCACTTCGCATCTCGGCTCTCGAACCACGGCTGGCAGTTTCGGGGGTCCGCCCTCGTCGTGATGCCACAGGAATTCTCTCCCTCGAAAATGGAAAGTTTGGGGAAAGTCGACTGTTGCTTCTAAGGACAAAGTAAGTGTTGAAACTATTCCTTGTCTCTCTCAGCCATCCTCTGAAACGGAGGTTTTTTTCTTCTCAACCAATAAAGCTCCAGGATGGACAAAAAAGGTGGATCTTTTACACCTAAATCTACTAAAAATGCAAACTGTGCTCCTAAAACTAATTGGTCACCTGAGACAGCACTTTCAAACGCAGGTTGGGAAAAAGGGGATGGGGGTGTCTGGTCCCCTGATTCTCAGGACCCATCATACATTAATATGTTAAAAAAGGCATCAATATTACAGTCTCCGAACAATAAAATGAGCTCCAACGTACCCCGGGGTGAAGAATCTTCACCCTACTCTTCTGGACTTGATACGAATATTGTTGTTACTCAAAGTGTTGATACCATAGTTTCCTCATTTACTGTAGATTCTGCTTCTAAAGTACCTACTACTACTTCCTCTGTACCTATTGGTATTTCTACCCCTTTAGATTCTGTTTCTGCTTCTCATTCACAAGCTCCCACGAATGAGAATTTAAGTCGTTTTGCAAGTTTTAAACTGTCTGATTTGTTTAACTCAAAAGGGGAACCTGCCCCTAGAAGGAATGCAGTAAGATTACTTTATAAAAGTGGGTTAGAAGAACCTCCTGATAGGTTATACATTGCTAAAACCCTTCTAAAAGGATCTATGAATTTTTCTTCCTCTGAGATTTTTGCTTTGATAAATATAGGAAATTCTAATTTTGACGTTAGTTTTAAGCAGATTTCAGGGTTAGACAGATTTTGGGCTCAGTATGAATCTCTCCAGTCCTCTCCTATCTGGTCCCCTTTTCAGGCTGTACCACTAACCAAGCCGGCCGTACGGAATATTACTATTGTTTTCAAAAATGAAGGTGTTAACGTGGAAGACATTCTTTTCTGGTTAAACAAAAGATGTGAGGTATTAAATCGCCCAGTACCCACACTAGATAGTGAGCAGATATGGGATGGAAGCTGGAAAGTCCGAGTTAAACTATTTTCCTCCAACACTGGGCCTAAGCATTTACCAAATACTTTTTATTTAGGTAAAGACAAGGGGTTTATTTTCTATGCTGGTCAGCCCAAGTCTTGTTTTAAATGTGGCTCGCGCACACATTTTAGCTCAGCTTGTGACAAGTTACGGTGTAGTCATTGTTTTGAGTATGGTCACACTTTGGCTACTTGTTCAAATTCCTTTAAATGTAATCTGTGTGATGGTATCGGTCATGCCTATGGTCGATGCCCTTGGGCTTCTCACAATAGAGACGATTGCCCTTCTCACGAGGGTTTAATTACCATTGCCCAACAAATGCAAGTACGTAAGGTAGTTTCTCAAGAATTGATAACCAGCTCTCCCTGTCCCTCTACTGTTGATAATATTAAAGAACCCCCAATGCCCTTGAGCAGAATTCTGTTTCCCCCTTAAAAGAGGTTTCTCCTCTTGAATCTATGTCCCTTTCTCAAGATACTAGTTTTCCTACATCGGAGACTATAATGCCTCCTCCCCCTCCTCCTTCTTCAGTTTCTGAAGAAAATACTTCTGTCTTCACTATTGTCACTCATAAACGGACTAGGAAAGGGCTTGCAGTAAGCCGGCTTAAGGAACATACTACAGGCAATTGGCAATCTAATAATAAATTTGCCGTTCTAGCAACTGAATTATCAGACAGGGATTCTGGTGGGGAGGAAACAGATACTTCCTCAATTCGGTCCTCTCAGGATATAGAAGGAGGTACAGATGTAGATCCTATCGCTAAGCGTACTAGACAAAGTCAAAAAGGTAAATCTCCCAGAGGTTCTTAATGGCTTCCTTATCTATATGTTCACTAAATGTAAACAGTATTAAAAGTAATAAAAAGTTGGGAGGTGTTTTTTGGACTCTCAAAAACCTCAAAAATGATATTGTTTGCCTTGTGGACACTAGATTGAAAACTCATAGTGAACTTTGTCAGGCTTCCAGGGCCTGGACTAGTGGTCCTTCTTTTTGGTCAATAGGGCTAGACACATGTGATGGTATCGGTATACTATTCTCTACTACTGAATTTCAGGTATCCAAATTAGTCGAGATTTTCCCTGGTAGAGCTTTATTATTAGATTTTACTTACAAACAGGAAAGATTTCGTCTCATAGGGATTTATGCACCCCAAACCAAAGCACAACGAGTTTCATTTTTTAAGTTAATTAGACCCTTTTTACATACTTCAAGATTGCTAATGTGGGTTGGTAATTTTAATTGTGGCCTACATCAATCTGATAGAGGTTTAAAAACCCCTAAACTTTTTTGTGACTCTATAGCTTTAAAAGATATTGTGTCTACAGCTCAGCTTGTGGACGCTTATAGGCGTTTCCATAAAACAGGTGGCTTTACGTTTTTTAAAGGTCCCTTACGGACTAGAATTGATTTCATTTTTTTGTCTAAAGTATTGGTACTTTGTTCCTGCCGAACTGTGGGGATAGAATTTTCGGACCACGTTGCTCTTTGTGCATCGTTTACCTGGAATTCTGCCCCTCGTTGTGAAAAAAATAGTTGGCGCCTTAACGATGCTTTATTAAATGACCCCTCCTTTTTAACATCTTGGCAAAAAGAATTTAAAACTCGGTTGTTGGTTACTGAATTTTATGATACTGGAATGGATTGGTGGGAAGAGTCTAAATTATGTTGGAAGAAAACTTTTCAAAAACGGGCTGCTGATGCACAGAATGTTAAATATTTAAATTATTTACAGCTACGTCATCAGTTACAACATTTGATTTCTTTAGCTAATTCCACTTGTAATGATTATAGCAAACAAATAGATTTAATTTGTGCTAAGATGAGACAACTTCAATACGATCGGGCCTGTTCCCTAAACCAAGAAGCCTGTTTTGGTACCAAGATTTCTAAAGGAAATCTTGATCCTTTTAGGACTTGTAAAGATAGAGTGAATTCCAAATTGATTTGGTCTCTAAAAAATTCAACCGGAGAATTAGTTACTTCTCCTGAGGCTCTTGTTACCACGGTACAGCAACATGTTTTTAACATATTAGGCATTTTGCCTGACTATAAAAATGCCGAAAGTTTTTTGAACTCTTTACATTTGCCCCAACTCACTAAGGTAGAGCAAGATATGTTAACTAAGAATATAATGGGGCACGAAGTAAAACAGGCCTTTCAGAACTTGAGTCTACATTCTGCCCCTGGATCAGATGGGCTTACAGCAAAATTTTATAAAACCTTTTCATTGGATCTGATACCTATCTTGACTTTATTATATAACGAAATGTTGATTTCGGATAATATGACTAAGACCATGAAGGAAGCTATTCTAATCTTAATTTTTAAGAAAAAAGGTGACGCTACAGATCTTGATAATTGGAGACCAATCAGTTTATTAAATGTTGATTATAAGATTCTGGCAAAAATCTTGTTAGCCAGGGTTATGAAAGTGTCTGCTTATATTAGTCCTGTTCAAACATGTAGTGTCCCTGGACGGTATCAACATGACAATTTAGTCTTATTGCGTGAACTGTTTTTCTTGGGTAATAGGAAAGTTGTTTCAGGATGGGTATTAGGCTTAGACCAGGAGAAAGCATTTGACAGGGTCTCTCATGCTTACCTATTTCAAGTACTGAAAGCTTTTGGTTTTCCTGCTTTGTTTCTTTCCTGGCTTCAAACATTGTACAAAGGTGCAGTAATTGTACCTAATGTAAATGGATGGTTAGGGAATCCTATTCCCCTTGCACGTGGGGTAAGGCAAGGATGTCCCTTGAGCCCACTGCTCTATGTTTTTTATATCGACACTTTAATACGGGCAATATTACTTTGTCCCCAAATAAAAGGTTTAGGGAGTGATCCTCTTTTTTCGCCACCAATTAAGTTATTGGCTTATGCCGATGATTTGGTTCTATTGATAGACTCAACTACTAGGCAAGATGTATTGGTTCAGGTTTTGCAAAACTTTTCTGATGTTTCTGGATCCAGAATTAATTTTAATAAAAGTAAAGGTGTACCAATAGGTCACACCTCCCTTCCTGAAAATGAATGTTATGCTGTGATTACTATTAAAATTGAGGTGTTTAAGTATTTGGGGATTTTTTTTGGGCCAGGGGACATGTCCTCTTATAATTGGAAAATAGCTTTGGAAAAAGCAGAAACCTTATTGGCAGACTGGAAACAAGCCTTGATTGGAAAAAAAAAAGGATTGTTTTGATTAAATCTTTACTTGTTCCTCTTTTTTTGTACCTTAGTTACGTTTTTCCACCTCCTAAGATTTTCTTTTCAAGACTTTATGGAGTATTTTTTAAAGGGTTCTGGGGGTCTAGATTAAATCCCATAAAACGAAGCATTACTTATAGACCAATAAAGGAGGGTGGAGTGAATATGATTCACCCTATCGGTTTTTTTTTATAGTTTATTTTTTACTTTCAACTTTGGCAAGGCCCTTAAACCTGGGTACGTAATATGGAAACCTTATTTCATGTCTTGGTTTTCTTTTTGCCTTGATAAATGGGATTCCAGTCATAAAACTGTTGTTTGTCGGTCTCCAGACAATTCTTATGGGAAAGAAAGTTTCAAAATGTTCCTGTCCTGGAATCTTTTCCCTCAGGATTTTTGTATTTTATCAAGGCACACACTTTACGATAAAATTTGGAGGCAGGAGGCCCAGGAAGAAGTTGTACTTCCCTTCTGTCCCCCGAATCATCTTCTCTGGGTTCTCCTGCAACTACGAAATTCCCGATTACCTCCACATGTTTGGGATATGGTGTGGCTCAGTAATTACAACAGGCTAGGGGTTAAAAATAACCATAAACATAAAGCTTTAGATTCTCGCTATTGCCCTAGAGACACTTGCAAACTAATTTTAGAAACCCAGCAACATCTATTCCTAGACTGTCCATTTTCTCGAGATATTTGGTATAGTCTTGCTATAGAATGGAAAGAACCTCTGTTCCTTCACATTAATTATGAACAAATCATGTTTGTACAAATGAAAATTTTAATGTGAAATACCATGCTGAAACTTTATACATAGTTCTTGTTTTAGTCAGATATTATTTATGGCAAGCAAGATGCATCCTAGTTTTGCACCAAAAATTAATTTACAAACAAGAACTTATTGGTAATATTCATAAAGCTTTATGTGTACTTAGAAGTCAAGATTATCATGTTTATAATAAGCATCAAGCTAGTTTAATGTGGCGAAATTGTGATGCTTGGTTTCAAGATTAATTTTGTTTAGGTTTTATCTCCTGATGTATTGTATGCTGAATGATTTATTGTAATGAAGCCCACTTTCTCTAATAAAATTCCCCTACTCTTTTCGATAAGTGCCATGGGATCTTTAACATCCACCTGAACTACCACCAATCCAAGCAGATGGGACCTCGGTTTAACGTCTCATCCGAAAGGCGGCACCTCAGAAGTGCAGCACCCCTCTCATGCTGCACTACAGTGTCAGTACTGGGATATTAACCCAAGTGCCAGATGTGGGAACTGAACCCACAGCCCTCTGATCTCCCGGCCTCAGAGGCGAGTGTGCTACCTACTGAGCCACTGACACTGACAACGCCCACTACCTCCTCTGGCAGGCTGTTCCAGTCAACCACTACCCTTTCCATGAAGAAATATTTCCAGACATCTGTCCTAAACTCCACCCCCCTTTAGCTACATTGCATGCCCTTTTGTTCTATTGCCTCCCTTTCTCTGAAATACACCCTCCACTTGCACCTTGTTGACTCCTGTGAGGTACATGTAGGTTTAAATCATGTCCCCTCTCGTTCTCCTCTCTTCCAGGAAGTACATGTGGAGTTCCTGCAGCCTTTCCTCGTATGGCTTCTCATGCAACCCTCTCACCATTTTGGATGCTCTCCTCTGTACCACCTCAACCCTTTCAATGTCTTTGTGGAGTTGCAGCCTCCAGAACTGGACACAGTACTCCAGGCAAGGTCTCACCAGTCAGTAATACAACGGCAGCACCACCTCCCTTTTTCTGCTAGAAATCCCTCTCCCAATTCACCCCATCATCCTGCTAGCCTTTCCCACTGCTTTGTCACACTGTCCAGCTACCCTGAGGTCATCAGATATGATGACCCTTGGTCTCTTTCTTACTTGATGATTGTAAGCTCCACTCCCCACCATCTTATACACAGACCCTGGGTTCCACAGCCCTAAGTGCATAACCTTGCACTTTTTGGTATTGAAACCCATCTGTAACCCCCTCTACTTTCCTCAGATCCCTTTGCATTGTCTCTACCCCTTCCTGAGTATCAGCCTTGTTGCAGAGGCCCTGAGCCCTGTGGCACCCCACTAGTGACTCATCTATCGCCTGAGTGGCTACCATTTACCACCACCCTTTTTCCTCCTGTCCCTTAACCAGTTTAATACCCTGCTTGTCACTTTCTTCCCACTCCCAGCCTACTTAGTTTCTAAACTAGCCTGCTATGCAGCACAGTGTTAAAAGCCTTATTGAAGTACAAATAGGCCATGTCCACTGCTGTCCCTTGATCCACCTCCCTGGTAACCCAAAGAAATCTATGAGATTAGTTTAACATGATCTCCCCCTGTGAAACCATGCTGCTGGTAGTCCTGCAGCCCTTCTGCCTCCAGATGCTCCATGAGCCTTTCCTTCAGCAGTGTCTCCATTAACTTCCCCACCACAGATGTGAGACTGTCTGGCCTGTGGTCACTAGCATCCTTTCTACACATGTCTGTGTCTTCTGTTAGCACCCTTTGCAAACTGCATGAGAGGCCTTTCGGCACCAAGCATTTGTGCTTAAAGTTGAACCAGCATAATATTCTGTGGTGATTTGCATACGCAGCCCATGATGCTTTGCATTGTGGGGACATGTGTGAATTTGTATTTCTTTGAAACTTGGCTTCCCAGCCAAATGCCCTTTGGGGTAACCATTGCCTCAGTGCTTGCACACAGAGGTTCTTTGTCTTTTAAATTGTTTTTTGTTTTAATTGGGTTCACCACAACATAACCCAGATAGACCACCTTAGGGTAGCTGGTTCATTTCACTGGGGTGTCAAGCAGATGAGGCATACTGATGAGTCCTGGTAGGATGAAACACGTCTGTGTCTTCTGTTGGTACCCTTTGCAAACTGTGTGAGAGGCCTTTCAGTACCATGCATTTCTGCTTAAAGTTGAACCAGCATAATATTCTGTAGTGATTTGCATATGCAGCCCATGATGCCTTGCATTTTGGGGACATGTGTGATTTTGTATTTCTTTGAAACTTGGCTTCCCAGCCAAATGCCCTTTGCGGTAACCATTGCCTCAGTGCTTGTACACAGAGGTTCTTTGTCTTTTAAATTGTTTTTTGTTTTAATTGGGTTCACCACAACATAACCCAGATAGACCACCTTAGGGTAGCTGGTTCATTTCACTGGGGTGTCAAGCAGATGAGGCATACTGATGAGTCCTGGTAGGATGAAACACATGTCTGAGTCTTCTGTTGGCACCCTTTGCAAACTGTGTGAAAGGCCTTTCAGTACCATGCATTTCTACTTAAAGTTGAACCAGCATAATATTCTGTGGTGATTTGCATATGCAGCCCATGATGTCTTGCATTTTGGGGACATGTGTGATTTTGTATTTCTTTGAAACTTGGTTTCCCAGCCAAAGGCGCTTTGGGGTAACTATTGCCTCAGTGCTTGCACACGGAGGTTCTTTATCCTTCCTACTGCTGCTTTTTTTTGCAGAGGGACAATACTGGCCCTCCTCCAGTTCTATGGAACATCCCCATCTCCACTAGAGGTGCTAAAAAAACACTCCCAGAGGGGCAGCCATTGCTGTGCTCAGTTCCTTTAGGACTCTTGGATGAATCCCATCCAGTCCCATTGGCTTATTCTCTTTTAAGGCTCCCAATCCCTTCCAGGCCCTCTCCACCAATAATGGCCTTGTGTCCAACACCCCCTCTCCCCATTGCTTACTGCAGCATGCTGGGCCATCTCCCCTCACCCTCCACCTTGAAGACTGAGCAGAAGCAATCATTTAGTACGAACATACGAACATACGAAATTTGCCAGCAGATAAAGGCCTAGAGGTCCATCAAGTCTGCTCGAATGTGCAGCTAGCACCCCTTATTCTGCAGCTGCCCCTCCCTTCCACCCTTCCCCTTCATTAACCCTCCCCCTTGTCCTGTCCCATCCTCGTTTGAAGCAGTCCACTGTTCTACTGCATACCACTTCTGCAGGTAATGCATTCCACCCAGCCACCACCCTCTGTAAAAAGTGTCTCCTCATCTCCCTCCTGAACCTTCTCGCTCCAGTCTCCCATATCATGGCCCCTGGTGGCCCTCCTCCTTACTTTAATAGCCCTCTGTACCTGTCTTGTTTATTCCTTTCATGTATTTAAAGGTTTCAATCATGTCCCCCTGTCTCTCCTCTCCTCCAGTGAGTACATGTTCAACTCCTTCAACCTCCTCTCATATGATAAGTCCCCCAGACCCTGATCATCTTTTGTCGCCCTCGCGCTGCACTCCCTCCAGTAACTTAATGTCCCTTTTCAGATACGGACGCCAGAACTGCACGTAGTACTCCAGGTGTGGTCTAACTAATGACCTATACAGTGGCAGAATCACCTCCTCCCTCCTTGAGGATATACTCCTTGCAATACAACCCAGCATTTTGTTGGCCTTTGCAGCTGCCTTCCTACACTGTGCGAGTTGTTCATTGACCTGTGATGAGCCACCCAGATCCTTCTCCTCCTCTGTCTGGGCTAGCTGCACTCCCCTAGCTGGTAAGTCCTCCTTGGGTTCTTCATCCCAAAATGCATCACCTTGCACTTTTTGGCATTAAAGCCCAGTTGCCAGGTGTCTGACCAGGTTTCAAGCTTTGCCAGATCATCCTGCAACCCCTGCCATCCCCCTAGGTCATCCACCACCGCGCTAACCTTGGTATCATCAACAAACAGACTGATCTTGCTCTTGATGTCCCATGATATGTCTGCAATGAATATCCCAAACAACACTGTAGTATTTCTGCTCTCTCTTGATCTTCCTCATTGCAGTCCCCCTGTCCTCCTAATTCTCATTATCCCTCTCCTTGTCTTCCTCCCCCCATATGCAGATCACACAGTGACACCATTACAGCAAATGACAATTACAGTGACACTGTGATGGGTTGCTTGTATCATTACTGTGGGGCCCCGCATTGCTTTCTCGGGGTCATGCACCCCCCACCCTGCATCAACTCTGACTCAGAGTTGATTATATTTAGTATGGGGGTTGTGGAGCAGACAAAGCCCCCTGAAGAAAACAAAGTGTTCACGGACAGATTTATGTCGACCGCAATTGCTGTTGCTGTAACATCGGCCAACATAATATTTGTCAAACCGGCGTGTTAGAGACCCTTCTCCCATACCTCAAGAAGGCCTTGACCCCTTTTATGACCTTTCAGCTATCCACATCTCTGTTGGTGCTTTAGCTGCTCTCACCCTCCTATCTGCCTCCCTTTGTTTTGCCAGATATACCCTGTCTTCATTTTTCTGGGTCTCCTTGTACTTTCTAAATGATGTTTTTTTCTCCTTCACTGCCTTTGCCACCTCATTAGAGAACCAAAGCACCCTCTTTCTCCTTTCTCCCTTGCTCACTTCCTTCAAACAGCATGCCATTGTGTGGGCTATACCCTGCTTAACTTTCTCCACTAAGCCTCTACAGCCCCCCCACCTTCCCCCCTTTCAAGGCATTCTTGGAAATAGTTCCCCATTCCTTTTAAATCTGCTCTCCTGAAGTCCAGGACCCTTATCTTAGTGTGTTTTTTTCTTGTCCTATCTATATGTAAAACCACACAGGACAGTGATCCCTAGTATCCAGAGGACTTCTCACTGTGAATTCGGCAATGCTGTCTCTATTTGAAAGTACTAGGTCCAGCACGGCCCCATTCCTAGTGCATTCCAAAACCAGCTACCCAAGAAATGCCCTTTGTATGGAGTCGACAATGGCCCTGCCTCTTGATGTAACTGCTGCAAGAATGCCCAAATCCATGTCTAGCAGATAAAAGTCTCCCATTATCAAAACTTCCCCCTTGCTGACCATTTTGCTAATGACTTCTACCAAGGCTCTGTCTAAATCCTCCCCCTGCGTTGGAGGCCATAATAGCAACGGAGTCCATTTCGGAGTGTGTGACAGGATTGGGGAAGACCCTATTCCATTTGTTATGCAGAGAGAGTTAAAAGCCATGACTATTTTGTCCTCTCCTTATTGTGCCACTTGTCTGTCTCTTGCTTGGCTGATTGTGCAGTCAAATTCCTTTTGTGGCACCTAAGAACTGGCTACTCTGGTGGGCCCACAATTTCCCCGTTATCTTTGTTCCTTCACTCGCTGTTGCTATTCTTTCTTTCTTTCTTTCTTCCATTGCTTCTCTGTGGTTAAAAAATATATGTGAATCGTTCTGTGAAACTGGGATCCCTTGGTTTGCAAATGTATATACAGTACTCATATTGTTGAAATGACTGCAGAAAGCTGTTTGGTGTCTTTAAAAAATAGCAATCTGTAATACAGGGAGTTAACCTTGAAATGTATTTTGACCTCCATAAGCTTATTTACAGAATTGTCAACAGGAGACCAGCTCTGCGACAGAATATTCTATTTTGTTGCACCTGTTAAGACTAGATGCACTCTTCAGGCTGGTCACAGGAAGGAAAGTGAGAAAGTTTTGATATATTTTGTGGAAAACAGGAAATGAAGGACTTTTTGTTTGTACTGCCTTATGAAGAGCTATCCTGTACAGTTTTATTTTTTATTGTTATTAATAATAACATGCTACTTGCTAATTTTATAACGTCTCCTGGTCTGCCTATGCTTCCTGACCTATGCCCCATTCGACATCCCGGTCTTGAGTTTTGGTACAGGGATGAGGAAAAATAGGTCTGGTTTCCCTTCGCTCACTATTTAAAAGATACATGCCCCAAGCTCCCAGGATGCAACAGTTTTGGTTTCATCCCACTACATTCTGTGTCATGGCCCTTTGCTTATCTGAGAAGCTACTTGTCATCTTCCCAACATTCTAGTTGGGATGCATACATTACCTCAGGGGAAATATTTAAACTGTCACTCACACAGCTTCCTTCAGACCCCCACCCCACCCACCCTCCCATGTCTCTAATACTGTATGAGCATTCTAAATAATATGGCTCTCATAGACTTCATGTCTTCGCCTGTGAGCACATAAGTGTAGTCCCACTGAGGACTGAAACAGCTCATCAATCAAAAGAATAGGATATATCAACCCTTGTAAGCAGGATGTCCCCACACATGCAATTTTGTAGGATTCAGAGACACCACACACAAAAAGAAAAAGAACAAAGTTCAGATGTAATCTGCTTTACAAGTGTTACACATCCTAACACAGATTTTCAGGGTCACTGCTTTGCACTTTAACCATTCATCCAAACTGAATCCAGTTAGAGTATGGAATTTAACGCCTCAGGTGTGGCTCAAATCAGAGTATAAATCAGGTCTAGACAGGAATGGATAGCTATCTGGAGAATCATGGAATCAAATGGTTTCATGACTGAGCAAAGATTAAAGCAATGGAGCATGTTACCGTGGCAGTCCTGACCTCTACTTTTTATTCCAATTTAGATTGCCCCTTACCTCCCATCTTGTACACTACCCTTCATTCCCCATTATAGATTGCCCATTACCTCCCATCTTGTACACTACCCTTCATTCCCCATTATAGATTGTCCCTTACCTCCCATCTTGTATGATACCCTTCTTTTACCATTATAGATTGCCCCTTACCTGCTATCTTGTATGATACCCTTCTTTTCCCATTATAGATTGCTCCTTACCTGCTATCTTGTATGATACCCTTCTTTTCCCATTATAGATTGCCCCTTACCTGTTATCTTGTATGATACCCTTCTTTTCCCATTATAGATTGTCCCTTACCTCCCATCTTGTACACTACCCTTCATTCCCCATTATAGATTGCCCCTTACCTTTTATCTTGTATGAAACCCTTCTTTTCCAATCATAGATTGCCCCTTACCTCCTGTCTTGTATGGTACCCTTCTTTCCCCATTATACTGTAGATTGCCCCTTACCTCCTGTTTTATACAGTACCCTTTTTTCATCATTATAGCTTGTCCATGACCTTCTGTCTTGTATGATACCTTTCTTTCCCCATTATACATTGCCCCTTACCTCTTGTCTTGTACGATGCCCTTCTTTCCCTATTATAGATTGCTAATAACCTTCTGTCTTGTACGATACTATTCTTTCCCCATTATTTACTGCCCTTTACCTCAGGTCTTATACAATACCCTTCTTCCCCATTACAGATTGCCTCTTACCTTCTATCTTGTATGATACCCTTCTTTCCCCATTATAGATTGCCACTTACCTCTTACCTTGTATGATAGCCTTCTTTCCCCATTTTAGATTGCCCCTTACCTTCTGTCTTGTATGATACTCTTCTTTTCCTAGTATAGATTGCTCCTTACCTTGTCTTGTATGATATTGTATCCATATTTTTCCATTATAGACTGCCCATACCTTCTGTCTTGTTTGATACCCTTCTTTCTGCATTATGAATTGCCCCTTACCACCTGTCTTGTACAATACCCTTCTTTCCCCATTATAGTTCCCCCTTACATTCTATCTTGTATGACACCCTTCTTTCCCCATTATAGATTGTGCATAACCTTCTGTCTTGTATGATACCCTTCTTTCCCCATTATAGATTGCCCATAACCTTCTATCTTGTACTATTCCCTTCATTCCCCATTACAGAGTGCCCCTTACCTCCTACCTTGTATGATACCCTTCTTTCCCCATTATACATTACCCCTTACCATCTGTCTTGTATAATACCTTATTTGCCCATTATAGATTCCCCTTAGCCTCTGTCTTGTACGATACTCTTCATTCCCCATTATTGATTGCCCCTTACCTCCTGTCTTGTGCTATACCCTTCTTCCCCCATTATAGATTGCCAGTTATCTTCTGTCTTGTAAAATGTCCTTCATCTCCATCATAGATTGCCCTTACTTCCTATCTTGTATGAATAGATTGCCCCTTACTTTCTGTCTTGCACAATATCTTTCTTCCCCTTACCTCCTATCTTGTACGATATCCTTCATTCCCCATTATTGATTGCCCCTTGCCTCCTGTCTTGTACTATGCCATTCTTTCCCCATTATTGATTCCCCATTATGTCTATCTTGTATGATACCCATCTTTCTCCATTATAGAGTGCCTCTTTTATCCTGTCTTGTATGATACCCTTCATTCCTCATTATAGATTGCCATTACCTCCTGTCTTGTAAAATATCCTTTGTACCCATTATAGATTGCCCCTTACTTCCTGTCTTGTGCAATACCTTTCTTTCCTCATTATAGATATCCCTTTACCTCCTGTATTGTGTGATACCCATCATTTCCCATTACAAATTGCCCCTTATCTCCTGTTTTTTATGATACCCTTCTTTCCCTATTACAGATTTTGCCTTCTGTGTTATATAATACCTTCATTTACCATTGTAGATTCTCCTTACCTCCTGCCTTTTATGATATCCTTCTTTCCCCATTATAGATTTCCCTTAATCTGTGTCTCGTACGATAGCCTTCATTCCCCACTATAGATTGCCCCTTACATTACATCTTGTACCATACCCTTCTTTATTCATTTTAGGTTGCCCTCTACCTTCTGTCTTATATGATACCCTTCATTCCCCATTATGGATTGCTTCTTACTTTCTGTCCTGTACAATACCCTTCTTTTCCCATTATAGCTTGCCTCTTACCTCCTATCTTGTATGATAGCCTGCTTTTCCCATTCTAGATTGCCCCTTACCTCCTGTGTTGTAAAATGCCCCTCTTTGCCAATTTTGAGTCTGCTTTAACATTTCTTTTTCGTTTGGAGATAGTAGGGCACTCATTTCAAAATGGTTCCAATCTGGTTTCTTTTTTTTCTGTGTATAGTTTCAGTGTGTTTGTAGGTTTCTCAGTCCTTCACCCACCGCCCCGACTAAAGCAGCATGTGGAGGCAAACACACACATGCTGTATGGGATGCCTCTCTCACCATTCATGCCATTGTTGGCCTGCACTGGCACTGAACCTCCATTCAGTGATGGCGGGACTACAGGCAGGCGACCCCACCCCTTACCTGGGAGAAAAGAGCCAACGCTTGATCCAGCCCCCCCCATGCCAGCACCCCGGTGACTCGAGGTCATTCCCAAACCCGGGTCACCAATGTAGTGCAAGGTAAGGCATGATGCATCAGCCTTCTTCGCCACTGGGATGGCAACTCCAACCTGGT
The DNA here is from genome assembly GCA_016271365.2 of Neoceratodus forsteri. Lineage (NCBI taxonomy): Eukaryota > Metazoa > Chordata > Ceratodontiformes > Ceratodontidae > Neoceratodus > Neoceratodus forsteri. The sequence continues at coordinate 1,099,754,815 of CM028135.1, read as the reverse complement.
TTTCACCAGTATTCTCAGCTGTTGTTGTACACTGTTTGTCCCAAAAGGTCAGGGAACACTTTCCACTGCCTTTCTGGTTCATTTTAGTGACAAGAAAAGATATGTTAAGCAATACCGTAAATGTTCAAAAATAACAGAGAATACTAATAAAACCTGGACCGAGGCATATTAAAAGGAGAGCTCATTTTGTTTTTCAGGCATAAAAAGTACTTAATATGGGAGAGAAAAGAGCATCAATACAAGACAGGGGGTTGGAGCAGATTACAATTAAATAAAAAAGCATGGCTTAACATTTTTACCACTAACATGCACTGTTGCATTAAGACAGGTGCCCAGGTATGGCAAGCCATTAGGGACATAATTCAGAATCTCTAGCTGTATAGTAAAACACACACTATATGGTGAAATATATACATTATATAGTGAGATACATACACAATGTAGTGAACCACATATAGTATCTACTGAAATATATACATCGTATAGTGAAATACATATACTGTACACTGAAATACATATATTATATAGTGAAACACATACACTATATAGTGAAATGCTTACATTGCATAGTGAAATACATACACTATCTACTGAAATCCACATACTGAGTACTGAAAATCCACATACACTATATACTGAAACAAATATTATGTACTATGTACTGAAACATATACACTACCTATTGAGACACATACACTACAGACTGAAACATCCACATAAACTATCTACTGAAACAAATACTCTATAGGTTGTAACACATACACTATATATTGAGAAAAAACTGCATTTACTATATACTGAAACAAATACACTATATATTGAAATACATATACTACACACTGAAAAAAGCATATACACTATATATTGAAACAAATACACTGTATATTGAAATACATACACTATCTATTGAAATGCATATACTACACACTGAAAAAAGCACATACACTATATACTGAAACAATACACTATATATTGAAACATCTTCACTTTATATTGAAATACATACACTATCTGTTGAAATAAATACACTATGCACTGAAAAATCTGCATACACTATATACTGAAACAAATACACTACACGGTGAACCACATACACTATGTATTGAAACACATACACTGTAGACTGAAAAAGTCACATACTCTATATACTGAAACTACTAAACTATATACTGAAATGGACTATGTTCTGAAACTACCCATCCCTCTGCCCCTTCCCCATGAATGTCCCAGAGCTGAACCATTGCCTGCTGCATTCAGTTAGCTGCCAGTTTGATGAGAAGGATGTCTGAACTGCAGAGCTGAGGTAAACAAAAACAGGGCTATCTCTTATTCTACTTCTTTATGGGGTTTTTCCTTTTGTTTTGCTTGTACACCTTTAGTCAAATATCAGACCATTGTGATGTGACAAGAAACTTTTAAAACTAATTTAAATGCTGTAGTTTATTCTTTTCAATAAGTGCTGCCTTCATTTACTGTCAGACAACACATTTGTATAGGAAGCTAATACAGGATATTCCTAACATACCTGTATACATAGGAAGCTGCATGCATTTTTCCAAGTTAAAGTGTTGATTTGTTTTATGTGTAATTAATTGCTGTGTAAGTCCAGCAACTTATCTGAGTTGAATGCTTGGGAAGCACTTCAGGAGCTGTGGAGAGTAAGCCAAAATCATCGCTAGTTTGTACTCTATGGACTATGTTTTAAGTTTTTATTTTAAAATATATATTTTGCTGCAATCCCTCAGTATTCAGTTTTCATCAGGAGTTTAGCTGGCATATGCATATAATTTGCATTGTTTTACTAAATAACTTTACTGTGAATCCTCACTGGAGGCATGCACAGTCTGTTTTGGGTTTGAGCTTCTCAAACTCTGTTTTATTTCTTTTTTTTTCCCCATAGAGATTTTAATCTCCTTAGTCACCCTGCTACCCCTTTGCCCACTGACATCTCCAGCCCAATCACTTACCATCCACAGGACATATTTGCTCTGAGATCCCCCACTCACATCCCCCCGTAGTTAGCCAGGGGGGAGGCCATTGACAAGGAGACACATATATGAGCAGAGTCCATTTAGCAGTGCAAAATCTGCGGCAGGTTGTTGGATCATTTTGCCATTAGGGGGTTTCTACCTTTGGTTTCATCCCCTGGGCAGCCAAGCATGGAATGATGCAATTGCATATAAAGACACATGCTTCCTTTATGCCTGCCTGAGCCCTCCCCCTTATGCAACTCCACTGCCCTGCCAGCCCTCCTCAGCTAGGTGGATGTTGAAGAGCTGGGTGGTCAGACTTCCCCTCACTAAGAGGAGAGCATTTCCTGAGATGGTCAATCATATCCCCCCCAGCTAACCCCTGTGCAACTCAGGTCCACCCCCAAAACTGGGCCACTGGCATGGAGGCAGTGCAATCACCACCAAGCTGCTAGGCCAGCCCCAGACTGTGTTTTATAAGTAAATAAAGACAGCATATAGGTAAAAGAAGAAAACAAACTGTATTTTAACTAGTCTGTTATAAATATTTTAAGTCACATCACAATGTTTTGAAATCGGATAAAGGTTTTGCAAGCAAAATACGATAAAACAATACATAAAGAGATAGATAAGATAAACCTTTTATGTTTACCTTCTGCATCTTAGGAGGCATCAGCCAGGATTTTTAGTCAATTGGGGCCCCATTTTCAGAAGGTTAGCGTGCAGAGCTAAACATTACACTGTGGGGACAGCACGGTTGGATCGGTGTCGTATTCAGCATCTCTTGATGCTACCCTGATCATGTGCATATGTACTACTACGGCCATGTAAATGAGTAATCCTCTCCTGCCTACAGAGCACAGTGCTGTATAAAAGGTTTTCTTAGTGACCATAAGTACCTCCCTCTACATTTTATACTCAGCCTCTAGGCTTCTAGTACCTAGATGACTGATTTTGCACTTTTTGGCTTTGAACCCGAACTGCCATGTCCCATAGCACTCTAAGTTTTCTAATGTCCCCACTCATTCTCTCCATCTGCACCTATCAACGCTATTACAGATTGTGGTGTCATCTACAAAAAGGCATATCTCCCCTTCCAGTTCTTCTGTTATGCCACTTATAAAGACACTGAAGAGGATGTGTCCCATTACTGAGCCCTCCGGCACCCTACTGGTCACTCTCTCCTCACTGGAGGGAGTGCCATTTACCACCACTTTCTGTGGCTGTGCGCTATCTCAGGTACAGCTCTTAGGAGTGCACAACACTAATCTGAAAATGGGGGCCCACATACCACTGTAACAGGACTAGCACTGCATTGTGATAAGCATGGGTGATACTATTTTAAAAAGCATTCTTCTGTGCAGTGCTAACCTGTTAATGTGGCACTATTTTTTTTTTTGCACGGGATTACTAATTGCAACCAGGTGCTCATACAACTGGGGGTTGCTCTAAAGCATATAAGTTGTACAGGTATACTAAATGCTTTCTTGAAGTGTTAACACACTGCGTGGTTAGTGCTTGTTAATGATTCTGGGAATCGTGTTTTAACTGCACACACGCAGCCTGCCAGCAACCCCCCACACACATACACACACAGTCAGTTCTGGACACAATAAAAAAACAAGCATTTGTCAATGCTGCATGTTGATTGCATTGGTCCGTTGAGCTCACTCACTGGCCCTCTGTCACTCGCTCATTCTGTTTCTCCCAGTGCTGCAGGCTGCTGTTTTGTACTGAGCTCCTTCCTGCGTTGGCACCCTTTTCTGTCCACAAGGAAATCCGCAGATGGCCTGACAGAGCTCTGTTGAGGTGGGTCACCCCCCCCGACTCCCTCATTCTGTTTCTCCTTGTGCTGCAGGCTGGCCTTTTGTATTGGGCTCCTGCCTCTGTTAGCATGCTTTTTCTGTCAACAAAGAAATCTGCTGTAGTCCCAACACAGGTCTGTTGAGGTTGCTCACTCCCCTCTGTGTCACTCACTCGTTCCGTGTCTGCCGGCGCTGCAGGCTGGCCTCTTGTATTGGGCTCCTGCCTGCGTTGACACCTTTTTCTGCCCACAAAGGAATCCACAGCAGTCACGATAGAGCTCTGTTGAGCTCACTCACTCCCCCCTCTCTCACTGACTCATTTTGTTTCTGCCACGGCTGCAGGCTGTCCTTTTGTACAGGGTTCCTGCCTGCATTGGCTTATTCTGCCCACAAATAGATCTGCAGCAGTCCTGATGCAGGTCCATTGAGCTTGCTCACTCCCCCTCTCTAAGTCACTCATTCCATTTCTGCCTGCACTGCAGGCTGCCCTTTTGCACTGGGCTCCTGCCTGCATTGCTACTTTTTTCTGCCCACAAAGAAATCTGCAGCAGTCCCAACACAGCTCCATTCAGCTTGCTCTCATTCCCCCTCTCTCACTCGCTCATTCCGTTTCTGCCAGCACCGCAGGCTGCCCTTTTGTACTGGGCTCCTGCCTGTGTTGCCGGCTTTTCATGCCCACAAAGAAATGTGCAGCAGTCACGATAGAGCTCCATTGAGCTCGCTCACCCCCCCTCTCTCACTCGCTCATTCTGGTTTTCCTGCCACTGCAGGCTGCCCTTTTGTACTGGGCCTCAGCATGCATTGCTGTCTTTTTCTGCCCACAAACAAATCTGCAGCAGTCCCAACAAGCTCCGTTGTGCTCACTCACTCACTCACTCTCCCTCACTCACTCGTTCTGTGTCTCGTGCCACTGCAGGCTGCCCTTTTGTACTGGGCTCCTGCACTGATGGGCTTTGTTCGACAGAAAGAAATCTGAAGCAGTCCAGACACAGCTCCATTGGGCTTGTCTCACTCCCCTCTCACCCTCATTTGTTCCTCCCAGTGCTGCAGGCTGGCCTTTTGTACTGGGCTCCTGCCTCTGTTGCCGCATTTTTTGCCCACAAAGAAATCCGCAGCAGTCACAATACAGCTCTGTTGAGCTCGCTCACTTCCGCTCTGTCACTCACTCATTCTGTTTCTCTTGGTGCTGCAGGCTGCGCTTGTGTACGGGGCTCCTGGCTGCGTTGGCACCTTTGTCTGTCCACAAAGAAATCCTCAGCTGTCCCGACAGAGCTATGTTGAGGTCGCTCAGTCTCCCTCTGTCACACGCTCATTCTGTTTGTCCTGGCACTGCAAGCAGCCCTTTTGTACGGTGCTCCTGCCTGCATTGGCACCTTTTTCTGCCCACAAAGAAATCCTCAGCAGTCCTGCTAGAGATCTGTTGAGTTCACTCAGTCCCCCATCTCACTCACTCATACTGTTTCTCCCACCGCTGCAGGCTGGCCTTTTCTACTTGGCCCCTGCCTGCTTTGACACCTTTTTCTGCCCACAAAGAAATCCATAGCAGTCCTGAAAGTGCTCCAGTGAGTTCACTAATTCACCCTCCCTCACTCGCTCTCTCGTTCTGTTTCTCCCAGTGCTGCAGGCTGCCCTTTTGTACTGGGCTCTTGCGCTGGGGCCTTTTTCTGCCCACAAACAAATCAGCAGCAGTCCCAACAGAGCTGAGTTTAGCTCGGTCACTCCCCCCCACTTGTTCTATCTTAATCTGTCCCAAACACTGATTTCCCACAGCGACCATGCTATTCTCTGGCAAGAGTGCAAAAACATATTTAGACGGATGTGAAAAAGTGACAGTTGTACTCTTCGCAAGGAGGTGTGAAAAAAGTGCCACTGTTGAAAATGTGCTGTGAAAATATTACAAATGTGCAAAGTTACAAGGGACGTGAAACAGTTCAATGCATGCTTGTAACACAGTAATGTTATGGAGTTTCATCACCAAATTTTCAACATAGGGCTTTTAGGACCTCTGCTCATGAACAGTGCCACTGTCATTTCCTAATCTGTCCCTAACACTGATTTACCACAGCGACCGCTTTGTTGTGTGTGCGCATGTGAAACCACATTTCAGTCAGGATGTGAAAATGACAGCTGTTCTGCTCCATAAGGAGGTGTGAAAAATGCCACTGTTGAAAATCTGGCGGCAATATTACAAATCTGTGAAGTTACAAGGGGTGTGTGGAAGTGTGCAGCGACACTTATGTCTGAGTCTTGCTGAGTTAGCATCACCAAATTTTCAACATAGGCATTTTAGGACCTCTGCTCATGAACAGTATCACTGTCATTTTCTTAATCTGTCCCAGACAGTGATTTCCCACAGCGACTGCTCTACTCTACTACCGGAGGTGTGAGAAACACATTTCATCCAGGATGGGAAAAATGACGGATGCACTGTTCATAGTAGGTTATGTGGGAAAATGGCAATGTTGAAAATCGGGTGAAAATATAAATTCAGCAGATTCACAGGCGTGCGTGCAAGCTCGCAGCACTAAGCTCGTAACACCGTCATTTATTGAGTATCATTAGCAGATTTTCAAACACACAGCCGCTTGAGGACCTCTACTCATGAACAGTGTCACTGTCATTTTCTTAATCTGTCCTGAACACTGATTTCCCGGCGACTGCTCTATTTCTGCGCCAGAAGTGCGAAAACACATTTCAGCCAGGATGTGAACAATGACAGCTGTACTGTTCACAAGGAGGTGTGAAAAATGCCAATGTTGAAAATCTGGCTTAAAAATGTGTACCATTCACGAAGTTTATAAGCGTGGGTAACCAGCTGCGCGAAGCGCACACTAAATAAAACAGTCATTTTTTTGATTTTTCCGAAATTTGCAATATAGGCTTTTTGAGATCCACCTCACGAACACTGGCACTGTCATTTTTGTTAATTGGCCCTGAAGGTGATTCCACACAGTGTTACATAAAAGGAAAATCACCTTTTGGGGCGATAAATGCAATCACAGTTCAAGAATTCATGAGGAGGGTCCCAAAAACCCTATGTTGAAAATTTGGTGAAAAAAGTCCCAAAAATGCCTGAGACGTACTAAAGTTGAAAAAACACTATTTATTATGTTATACAGCTTACCGGCATTTCCTCAGTTCACGGTCAGCTTTGAAGAGTGCAGACATGTTCCTGGTCCACCAAAGATCTTCGCGCCTAGCTCCGGAGGTAAGTATGGGGTGACAGGGGGGTGTGGGGAGGCAGGGTGCACAGTGGGTTGGTGCGGGTTGCAGGTGGGGGCCAAGGACACTACGAGAAACTGTTTCCTTTTTTGCAGGTAAAAAAAAAAAAATACTTCATGGGACCATTTTTCCCTTTACAGGGGCATGTGGCACGCTGGGATGGGCACCCGTGTGTGCCACTATTGGCTTTCTTTTGGGGGGAGGCACCAGTGGCCAGCAGGGATTGGGCACCCGCCAGAATAAAAGCACGGAGGTGTTACAGAATGCCGACAGGATGGGCTCCCGTCAGCACCAGAAACAATGAGACACCGAGGGCGATGGGAGTTTGGAGACCCTGTTGGCATAAGCTTTGTGGGGGGTTATGTTGTTTATGTAGACACAGTGGCAGCACCACGCCCTGTTCTGAAACAATAGCAGGGTTTTTATCCCATCCCTCTGCAATGGTGGGTGGCTTCCTCTACTGCAGCAGATGGCTGTTGTGCAGTGATGAGGTGGCCCCCTGATTGCGAAGCGAATTGAAATTGTCAGTAGTCGGTGCAAATGTTCCAAACTACTGTCACCAGCAGCCTGCAATATGTTATTTGCACTGTGCGCAATCAATATAAAAATGGTACATCCTGTCTGCCCCATTTCCCATATTAATCCTCAGAACCTACCCTCCATGCAGGGTAATAGCCTTCACTATCCACTCCCTTGTTCCCCTCCCTACTACTATCAGCATGAGTAACCATTATACCCTTCACTTTGTCAGAACCATGCTTGAAACCATTTATGGTTTTGGTGCCTGCCATCTCAGTTGGCAAACTATTCCACATTTCTACCACCATTTCTGGAAAATAAAACTTTCCAATATCCCTCTTTAACCTCCCTCCCATCAGTCTCTACTTGTGCCCCCATAACCTTGAACTGTTACTCATGCTAAGTAGTTCTCCATTCACTTTGTTCATTCCTTTACAGGAGCAGTGAAGATCTCTATCATATCAATTTCCTCTCTTGTCTGGTCTCCAGTGAAGACATGTTCAGTGCCTTGAGCAGATCCTCTCAAAGGGATCTGTCCTGTCAACTCTGAATCATACTGATCACCCTTTGTCCTTATCTTTCCTGAAGTGGGGTCTTCAGGAGTTCAGAACTCGAACAGTATACCCAGTGCAGCCTCACTAGCCAGTCAATAAAGGGCAGTAAGCCTCTTTTCTTCTACTATCAGAACCCTTCTGGCATCCTAGTATCCTATTTGCCTGACTAGATGCTCACTGTACTAACTTGATTGTTTAAAGGGGTCACTAATGACAAATACTAGGTCCCTTTCTCAGCTGTAGTGCTCAGCTCTACCCCTCTATCCAGTACTCTGTCTAGGGGTTCTTGTCCCCTAAGTGAATCACCTTGCACTTTTTGGCATTGAATTTCAACTGCCAAACCTTGATGCCACCCTCTAATCTTTATGTGTCAGTCTGCAGTTTCCTACTTCCCCATCACTATCTACCTCTCATGAGCTTGTGTCATCTTCAAAGAGACACAACCCCAGATTCATTTTCAAACGTTGTTAATGAGCATATCAGAGAACAAAGTCAGGATGGATCCCTGTGGCATTCCCTCTTTGACTTCCCTCTTTCTGATCTGACACCATAATCACAACCCTCTGATGCCTCTCATTCAGCCTCAACCCCCCTCACCCCACTTCTAAAACACTGCTTATATGTCTTCCAACCTCGACCTCACCTCTTGTGTCATGGACCTAAGTCACTGATTGGTCCCCTATCTCATTGGTCTGCTCCACTGATTCCATGCTAACATATTTCAAAACAAAATTACTCTAAATATATATATATTTTTTGTTGTTTAACCAGGAGTAGCACACTAAGCTGAAAGCTTTTACAGGAGTATGGGATACTGAGGAAGTTAAGTGACTTGCTCAGAGTCACACAGTATGCAAGTGGAAGCTGGATTCAGACAGGTCTGGTCTGCTGGATGTCACTAGATTTGCAGCTCAGAGCCTTAAACCACTGGGCTTCTCGCCTCCTTTATGGGACTCCATGCCCCCCAAGAGCAGGACATGAGAAAAGGTGACACCTACCTCCTCTAGATCATGGCTGACTCATAGCTACTTGCAGGTGCATGGTTTGGCCTGGTCAAAAATAGCGTAACCCATCCCCATGTCTTCCAATGAATATCATCATCTCTGCAGCACCTGTACCATGGCAATAAGCTTGCCAAGGTGAGAATTTACATCTAACTCTCAGTACCAACATTGGTTACCTGTCTAAATTTTGAAGGCTGCCACAATCTCTTCTCCTCCCACTCCTTTGCCTGTCCTCAGAGTCAGTGACACCCTGTCTCTAACCTCTCCTTGATCACCAAAGAGATGTATTCTTTTCATCACCTGTACCTCATCTCTCCTCTCCCTCTACCCTTCCTCACCTTCCTCTCACCCCCTGCCAGCCTGCATGATTGTCATCTCCTTCCTTCCCACTATTGTTTTTCTCTCCAGTAACTCCATCCTTTATCCCGACCTGCTTCCCGCCCTTAATCCTTCCAAGGTTTGGGAGGCCAGATGGCTGGGATTGCAAGCTCCTCCATCTGACTGCTTCTGCAATCTCCTCCATTGGATGGCCTCCCAACCTCTCTTTCTGGTGTTCCTCCATCCCTGCTGACTGGAAGGCTGCCACTGTTACTCCTCCTCCTTCTCAAAAGATGGTGACCCATCAGTGCAAACAGCTACTGACTCATTTCTCTCCTCCCTCCAAAATACAGGAACTTTAAATTATCTTGTTACAGCTCTCCTTTCTGGACTCCTCTTCCTTTTCACCCAGCTACAAGTCTGACTTCACAAAAATCACTCCAACTCCACCACCTGCTCAGGCTCATCAAATCCATCCATAATGGTATGGATCACAGTCTATTCACTTCTGCTATCTTTCATTAGGCCAAAGCATTCCAGCCCTGTCTACCACCCCATTTATTAGCCAAACTCCAGGCTGCAGGCCTCTCTTATAGCCATCAGCTGCTTTCCTCCTACCAGGGTAGGTCCCAAGTGAGTCAAAAGTGGTGGCCCCTCTCTCCTCCCTGCCTGTATCCACTTGGGTCCCTGAGGAACTGTGTTAAGCCCATTACTTTTCTCCATTTTCCTTAATGATCTCCTCCTCCATTGTGCTTGTCTGCATCCATTCACATGTGTACATGGGATGAGATGTCCTCTTCATGCAGGCCCACAGACCCAACTGACTTTGACCAAGTTCAGTCTCGACCACACACAAATCAGTTTTTCCTCAATGCCAAGAAGGCTGTCTCCATGTCCCTTTGGCACAAGGCACCAGACTCTCTAGGCTCTCTCCCTTCCTGCTTTCCATACCCTGGATGGCTTCCCTGTGGAAGATGTCACCACTTTGGTATCTTGGTGTCTGGCTAGACCAGCACCTAAATGTTTCTGAACAAGTGGATGCTATAGTCAAAAGCTGCACCAATTTGGTGCACTTTACAGGAACTGTGACTGTCCACCTCCAGCATACCATGCTATTATCAGAGAATGATCCTCCAAATCTCTGACTATGGTGATGTGGTCTGCAGCGTAGCTCTCTTTCACTACCCTTACCAGACTGGACACTCTTCAACTATTCCTGCCATTACACTCTAGGCTATCCTTCTTGGACTCACCATTGTTCTATATATAAATCTCTCTCCTTTTCTTTTCTTGTGGACAGACACCATGCCCACTGTACCAGCTTTGTGGGCAAATCAGGTTGTTCCTTCCCTTCTATCTCTCAGACAGCCCGTTATAGCCATACCATCAGAAGCTGAAGACTTAACCCTAGCAGTCCCTTCAGCTCACAACCATCAGCAAAGTCAATGCTCAGCCACCGCCACCTAAGATCTGAACTCCTTGCCCCAGCCATTCCCCAATCTTCCTCCATGGTTCTTTCAAACCACTTCAGTGTCTCCTCTCCCTCCTGCCTTGCTCTAGATTTCCCTCTTGCTCTCCTATTACTTGTTTTCAGTTTGGGGTACAGCTAAAATTTGGCACCTATGCTTCCTCTAGGCGTTATGCACAAATGTTTATAGAGTAATGTTGAAGTAAAACCTCTCCATCCCCTTTGCATATCAGTTAGCAGATGGAGCTCCTCTAACTGTGAACTCATCAAATACCTTAGGGTGACATGACCACCAGTTGGACCTAAAGTCCTTATCCTAAATGTCTGTAGAAGACTGTGAACTGTAAATTGGGTCTGGCCTTAGGGCCAAAAATAACCTGCACCTGCTGCTCGTCTGGCAGATTTCCTAGAGGTGTACTACTTCCTCCCTTGGTTATGGTCTCCACCAATTTGCCTGTACCTCCAAAGCTCTTCTTACTCGGTGGCACTAGCATAATAACATCTGTCACTTTGCACTGGCCTCCCCCATCTCACCCACCATTGTGAGCTTTATGATAAACTAGGTTGGCTTTCCTGATCCAATCACCTGGAACTTTGGGCTGGGATGCCTCGTCAGAGCAAAGTGTTCCAGAACTGCAACCCCCTGGGGCTGGCGCAGCGCTCTGTCACCTCCTGACCCTCCTCTATTTCCAACAGTCCCAGGTCCTGACGTTAAAAGTAGCCTTCACCTGAACCCTATGGGGACAGGGACTCATGCATGTGCTCCTAGGCTCTGGAACTCCTTTCCTGACCATATTCGTTCTCCCTTCTTCCCATCAGTGCTTCCAGAAGTCCCTGTGGGGGCATCTGAAGCTTGGTCCAGCATGTGAATGTCCCAAGCCTCCTAGCCTAATTGTACTTGGAGCCCAACTGTTCTGGAGGACCTGCCAATGATCTTGGTCGCTTTCTCGTGATCCAATCGTCTCCTTGGCATCTGACTGCACTATGTATGCTCTAGACTATATATTGTTGATTATGTGCTTACTATCAATTTCTGTCTTAGCAGTTCCTCCATTTCTCTTACCGTTTTGTGACTCAATGCATTTGTTATTCTATGTACTCTATGCTATTTCTGTTCTGATGTATCTGTATTACCTGTTGTACTCCCGGAAGTTCCTGAAAATAGTCATATAACTTGTCTAGTGTACCACCCGTTAACAAAGCTAAATAGTTAAATTAAACTGCTCTGTATTTGATCGCCAGCTTAGGTTTGTGGTTCTGACTGTACTGTATATGCATTACACATTATTTACTTATCCTCAAAGTTCCCACATCTTGCATATATTCCCAATATAATTGTAGTTGTATACCACCTACCCATATATGTATATATTTTAACCATTGTGCTACCTAAGACCCACTTATACAAGTCCCTTCCCAGGATGCATCCTAGAAATGGCTCCCAGCTATTCTAGGTGGGGAGCACTAGACACCAAGGACATTTTACCATAATAATTGAGCCATTTAAACCAAGAAACAGATGAAGAACCTTTACATACCAAGGATCATTTTAGTATACTACTTGGGAGCATCATAATGGTGACCACAGGTAAGTCACAATATGCACGCTTGGTGGTTACTGTACTGCTCCTACAGTGGCCTGGTTTCGGGGAGGACCGGTCAAACGGGTTAGCTTACAGGAGAGATGACTGAGCATCTTCGGGACTGCTCTCCACTCAGGAGGGGAGTCTAACCATCTTTCGCCTTAACAGCCACCCAGGTGAGGAATGCTGTCAGGCTCAGGCAGCCACTAAAGCAGTACTTCCTTCCTTTAATTGTATTGGCATCATTGCATGCTTGACGGCTCAGGATAAGTTGGCAGAAAAACCCAATGGCAAAATAATCCACCAACCTGCCCCAGGCTGTCCCAGAGATGCTCAGTCATCTCTCCTGTAAGCTAACCCCTGTTTGACCCAGGTCCTCCCATGAAACTGGGCCACTGGCATGGGAGGCAGTACTGTTACCACCAAGCCTAAACTAAACCACTAAACCAGACTGTATTTTTATAAGTAAATAAAAACCGCACTCGGATGAAAAAAGAAAGAAAAAAACATAAAATAATACATAAAGATGTAGAATAAGATAGTCCATTTTTGTTTACTTTCTGCATCTTAAGAGGCCTCAGCAGGGTATTTTTAGTCAATTAGGGCCCCGTTTCCAGAAGGTTAGCGGGTGCTAACATCTAAGCACTGTGCCATGGGAGAACAGCATGGCTGAACAGGTACCATATATTTTAGCAGCCCCAGATACTAATCTGATCACGTGCATGTGCATATGTACTACTAAAACCTTGCAAATGAGGGATGCCCTCCTGCATACAGAGCACGGTGCTATATAAAAGGTTTTGAAAGTGCTTAACAACTGAAATTGCAATACTGTTTACTGCTTCTAAAAATCCTGCCCTCATTTGATCTGCCATGCACCCCAAGCGGCGCTTCCAAATCCGAAAAGGCGGCACCTCCTCAGCTGCCGCTGCTGACAGGACCTTACAGCTCCTGCTGCCCTCCTGGAACTCGCCCCCGGATCAACTCCCCAGATCTGCCGAGCACCCCGAGTGGCAATTCCAAATCCGAAAAGGCAGTGCCTCCTTGGCCGCCACTGCCAACAGGACCCTACAGCTCCTGCTGCCCTCCTGGAACTCGCCCCCAGATCAACTCCCCAGGCATTCACCATTGCTTCAAGCATGCACTGGCGGTGCTACAATTGGCTGCAGTTCCTTTTGCTACGGGCATCTGATTGGTCAGCCAGCTAGCACAGCTCACCGATTGGTGCGCCTTTTTGCATTCAGGGTTCCAGTTCAGCCTGCTCATATTCTTCTGCTGTGATTTTTCTCCCTCCCCCACCCCCTCCCAGGCCTCCTTTAAATACATGTATGCTCTGCCTTCCTCCTACTGTCCCTGCTCTAATTGGCTCTCCCAGAACCCTGCTGCTCCACTGACCTACTGAGCCAGTACAGCTTTTCTTCTGACTCAGCCTCGTCCTCCGTGACCAATACTCCCCAGTTTAACCAAGATGCTGCCCTACACTGCAGCACTTATTCTCCCCGCCACCTAATCCCGCATCCTGTCCTCTGAAATTAGATTATATCCTTCCCCCTTTCTACAATCAGGGTAACTCCCCCTCTCCCATTACCATATCCTGGTCTCACTCACCCACTCGCCTCTGCGCCTCTCTCATCCAGCTGCCTATGTACATTACTCTTATATGACTGCTTAGCTCCTGGTCACCCTTTGCAAATACCCAAAGCCCTAGCTCCCGACTGCTATGCAACCACTCCTGGATCAACAGCGCAAAGCTGCATTATATTATTATTGCTCTCCTACTCTTATCAGCTGGTGACATAAACCCCAACCCTGGCCCAGCTCAACCTGCTCCTGCAGCCAGCACTGAGCCACATCTCTCAGCTCTTCCAAATGGCCTTAAAATACTACATATCAATATACGTAGTCTCCTCCCTAAAGTGGACTTGCTACAGCCACTGGCGGCTACGCTCAACCCTGATATAATAATAATTTCTGAATCCTGGCTAAATAAAAAAATCAGCAACTCATCTCTTACTCTCTCTGGCTTCACAATATCGAGACAGGACCAACTTGGGAGAGGAGGTAGGGTAGCCATCTATGTCTCCTCTTCCATCCATTTCACTTCCGTCTTTTCTAGTGCTCTACCAAAAGCTTACAAGGCTCTGCTGTTGCAAATCTCACTCCTCTTCTCCAAACCTACCTTTGTTGTAGCAGGTGTCACTGCTGTCCTGGCTCACAACCCAGTATTGCTACTGAACTCATAACCACCTTAGTTAGCCACTCTTCTGCTGGTGAATTATATTATGGGAGAGTTCAACATAAATTGACTACCATACCCAGCAAAGTGCTAAATGCTATACATGCGCTCAACCTAACCCAAATTATCCAAGATCCGACTAGGCTAAATCACAAGACAGAAACCATTCCTCATCGACTGGGCCTTACAACTCTCACCCATAGCATCCTTAATTCGGTACTCTAGATTACCTTCAGTAACCATTGCACAACTTTCCGTGTGCGCAGAATTCACAAAGTCAAAGTCACCTATAAAACTCTACAAATCTGATCATCCAAATCCCTGAACATTGACCCACTTCTTTATGATTTGACTAACAGTAATTGAGCACCTATATCTGTTGCCAGTAACCTAGATGTCGCAGCTAACTACTTCAGAGAACAATTCCTTGAAGTCTAGAATCAACATGCACCACTACACCGGGTACGTGTCCATGGAAACCACCTCCCCTGGATCTCCCCAGAACTCATTGCTTGTCTAAGGGCATGTGATACAGCCTGGAAGCTCCATAAAAGCACAAAGCTCCTTAAAGACTATGAGGCCTACTGGGTCCTCAGAAACAAATGCACAAAAGCCACTCGTTTGGCCAAGGCTGATCACGTCAGCTCTACTTCTAACTCTAATAAAAATAATCCATCCAAATTCTGGAAAGTAATCCACTCACTTTTCTCCCCCCTCCTCCAAATAAACAATACTGACATTGCCGACCACCCTAGCATTGCTGCTGCTTTCAACTCGCACTTTACCTCATGTGCTTCTACTCTGCTAGGCTCCCTCCCAACTGTTAACCAGTTATTCTCCGCACCCATTAGAAGTCCTCCAGCCCCACCTCATAGCTTTTCCTTCTCTAAAATTCTGAGAACTGACATGCTGGTGGCCTTTGAAGCCCAAACCCGAGCAAAGGTAGCTCCTCTGATGGACTGGACCCAAAGTTACTAAACTTGTCTGCCTCTGCCATTGCTCCCCCACTCACTGCTCTTTTCAATCTCTCGTTTCACTTGGCCAAAATTCCCCGACAGTGGAAACATGCTATTGTCCTCCCTCTCCATAAGTGTGGCGACTCCTCCTCCCCTGAGAACTACTGCCCTATATCTCTCCTCCTGACATTAGCCAAACTACAGGTGTAACCCCCAGGGGTGCTTCCCTTAGGGCTACTATCCCTGCCTGCCTTGCCTGTGACAGGGTGAGGGGCCCAGATCCATTGACGGGTGCCTCCACCCAGAGGTCGGGGGCAAGACAGTCAAGATTGACTTGGTCACAGCCCTCTGGGTTACTGCAACCCTACTTTTGTCACAAGAGGTACCGACATTATTTCCTGGGGCACACTCTACTCCCTGGCTTGGATCTCTCTGCTCACTCCGGGGACCCCTGAAAAGTAAGGCACCTTGTTACACTTTCACTGTACAGTATACTTCTAGCAAAACACAATCCAGCCAGGGTGTAGTTGCAAAACAAACAATCTGATTTATTTAAGGGGGGGAATAACAAAGCTAGGGGGGAATCAAGGTGATTGGCTTATCACTATACTTATCTACCTAGGGCTCTGTGCACAGGCCTAAACCTAATAGTTACTGTCCCTGGGTACCCAAGCCCTAATGGCTAGTCCCTCATGGCAGCTGGTTGGGGCCCTGACACAAATGAACATCCTGACACAAATGAACATTTACTGTCCTGAGCAGATCAGAATGAGCAGAAGGCTCAGTTAATGCAGGCAGCAGTATAACAAAAAGGGTCTTGGCCACTGCTTGTAAGCTTAACAGGGAGCTACCCTGATCCAATACTCATGACTCCAGCAAATACCCTTCCTTCACCACTGGCAGGGCTGAACCATGGGCTTCACCAGCCTCCTCACACATTTATATGGCAAACACAGAGAGGTACCATACCAGGCAGTGGTTTTCAGGACCCGAATGAACTCACGACCACTTCGGGCAGTAGCAGTCACTCCAACCATCCTAATGGACCAAGCGTGATTCAGCAGATTCTCCAGTCCCCTTCAGATAAAGCCTGGCAGGTAGCTGTGTCCCTACACAGCTTCCTCCAACCGCACGCTGGCAGATTTAATCTGAAGCACTTGACAAGGTAAAAACGGCTGACTCAGGCCTTTCTACACGTGCCTCTCGCAACACTCAAAATGGCCAGAAGCTCAGAGCTCTCTTCTCCTTCACCACCACAGCGAATCTTCCCCTAACAGCATGGGGCACTCCCTACCATTCGGGTGCTACCCGATTCCATTGGCTGGCGTCACCTGCCAGTCAATTACTCTGGCCCTCAGTGGGCTGAAAGAAGCGCCATAGCCCATATTGCCTTTTCCAAAGTTGCAAGCAGTCCCTCTATTGGTCAGACAGCTCCACAAGAGTCCCGAGGTACTGATTGGTCCAAGCCAGCAGTTCGGGACCAACATGGAGGAAATAATCAAAACAGTCTTTGCTGCAAAGGAAGCAGGTTAGAACAACTACATTATCATTACCACTCTAAGCTATCCCCAGCAAATTGTTACATCCTTTCAGAGAACTCCCTTGACACATCTAGCGATGGCAGAATGGAGCGCTTACTCAGCAGCCCAGGCAGGACTTGGGCATAGGACCCACAGCACCCCTCCCATTTCAATTACTTATGACTGCGTGACAGGCAGTCCTTAAAGAGACAGTATAATGAGGCTTTAAAGGCACTCACTAGCTACAACATTTAAAACGGCTTAAACGCTTAACACCAGCCAAGACATGGAGCATTTAAACAAGCTCTGAAAGCTTTTAGGAACCCCCATTTATAGGGGGTTACACAAGAGCATCTAGTCCTTGACTAACTATCCTCGTACCTCTCAGACAGAAATTTCTTCACCCAATATCAATCTGGGTTCCGTAAACATCACTCTACTACTACCTCACTGCTTTGAATCACTGATGCAATCCTGACAGGCATGGATTGCGGTCACATAACCACTACCATTTTTATTGATCTTGCTAAAGCTTTTGACATGGATTCTCATTCCCTCCTGCTCCACACCCTCTCATCAGCTGGGCTGTCTGAACATGCCATTACATGGTTCAGCACATACCTATATGACTGCTCACAGTCTGTAAAAATATCCGACTACATCTCCCCTCCTCTACCCATATACTCTGGAGTCCACCAAGGGTCCATACTAGGCCCGATTCTTTTCTCCATCTTTCTGAATGATCTTCTATCCATCTGTACCTCATCTTCTATACATATGTATGCTAATGATGCGGTTCTATTCTCTTCTGGGCCCCTCACCCCTTGGATGTTGCCTCAGACTCCCAGTGATTTCAACAATGCCTAGAGCTGGTTTCAATCTCACCAACTCTTTCTAAATGCCAAAAAAACTGTGTCCATGACTTTTGGCACATGTCAGAAGCTGTCAAGGCTCCCTTCTGCCCCTACCTTCACTACCCTCGACAGAGCAACTGTAATTGCTACTGAGTCTTTCAGGTATCTGGGCGTTTGGCTGGATAAACATCTCACCTTCTTGGCCAATGTAGATGCCATAATAAAAAAGCTTCATCCCAAACTCAGCGCCTTATTTAGAAACTGCTCCTGCCTCCCGCCACAGGCAAGATGCGAACTGATCCAAAAACTGACCCTCCTGGTTTTTGACTATTGCGATGTTGTTTATTGCTCTGCTCCTGCCACCTCCTTAGCCAACCTGGATACTCTTTTCAACTCATTCTGTCGGTTTGCTCTGGATGCACCTCTCCTTACCCACCGCTGCCACTTGTACCGAGCTTTAGCCTTCCCATCGATAACAAATAGACAACTGCATCACTGCGCAAATCTCATCTCTAAGTAATGGCTTGGCACGCTCCCTCCCTACCTAAATTCCCTAATCCCCCCACCCAATCCCTCTTGACTTCTAAGAGCCCATGACCATAGAACTCTGTCTGTTCCCTGGAGATCCACCGCTAGTGGACAGGCCTCCCACTCCTATCGTCTCCCCAAAATGTGGAATGCTCTACCTACACATATCCAATCCTCTTCCTTACCAGGCTCATTAAATCAAGCTCTTCATAATTTCCTCTCTGTAAATTGCACCTGCCCCTAGCTCCCCACCTTTCTTGACCTATATCCTGTTTGATGCCCTGCTGACTCACTTCACTTGCCGCCCTGTGCTATTCTTAGTCTGCATAGTGCAGGCCATTGGTTCACACTTGCTATTATATTACGCTCTCTCTCTCTCTGTCTCACCACAAGCTCACTGCGACTGGTTTTCACTTCTCTACCCTTGTAATTATTTGCTTTTCATGCTAATGTGTAATTCAGTTGTAACCTATGTTTTTGTGTGATATTGTGTATTTTGTGTGTACTCATTGTTACTATGTAACTCCCACCACCCTCTCTCCCAGGTTGTACCGGGAGACGAGCAACTTGTTGTTCAGTGTACCTTCCCTTGTGAAACTTTTCAATAAATAATGAATTTGAGCACACAGTGGTGCATATTGTGACCCTACCTGTGGTCACCATTATGGTGCTCCCAAGTAGTATACCAAAATGATCCTTGGCATGTAAAGGTTCCACCACCCTGCTCACAGTTTAAATGGCTCCAATTATTATAGTAAAATGATCCTTGGTGTCTAGTGCTCCCCACCCAGGAATACTAAGCTGGGAGCTCATTTCTAGATGCATCCTGGGGAAGGGGAACTTGTACAAGTGGGTCTTAGGTAGCACAATAGTTCAAAATACATAACATACATGGAGCAGAGTGGTACACAACCACAAATTACATTGGGAATAATACATGCAAGATGTGAGAACTTGAGTGACAAGCAAACAATCGACAATGCATATACACTACAGTAAGGAGCCACAAACCTAAGCTGGCGATCAAATACAGAGCAGTTTTATTTAACTATTTAGCTTTTGTTAACCGGGTAGGTACACTAGACAAGTTATATGCCTATTTCCAGGAACTTCCTGGGAGAGTACAACAGGTAATACAGGTACATCAGAACAGAACAGCAAGTAATGCAAGTACATAGAGTAACAAAATGCATTGAGTCACAAAACGGTAAGGCATGGAGTGAACTGCTATGACAGAAATTGATAAAGTACATATAATCAACAATATATAGTCTAGAGTATACATAGTGCAGTCAGATGCCTAGGAGAGCGATTGGATCATGAGAAACGACCAAAAGATCATTGGCAGGTCCTCAGAACAGTTGGGCTCCAAGTACAATTAGGCTAGGGAGGCTTGGGACATTCGCACGCTGAGGCCAGTTTCAGATGCCCCCACAGGGACTTCCGGAAGCACTGATGGGAAGAGGCGGAATGAACATGGTCAGGAAAGGAGTTCCAGAGCCTAGGAGCACATGCAACAAAGTCCCTGTTCCACATAAGGGTTCGGGTGAAGGCTACTTTTAGCATCCCAGGACCCTGGGACCTGACTGGGTAAGAGGAGGGGTCAGGAGGTGACAGACGCTGTGCCAGCCCCAGGGGGGTTGCCGGTTCTGAACACTTTGCCCACGAGGCATCCCAGCCCAAAGTTCAGGTGATTGGTCAGGGAAAGCCAATCTAGTTTATCATAAAGCCTCACAATGGTGGGTGAGAGTGGGGAGGCCAGCAAAGTGACAGATGTTATTGTACGCTAAAGCACCGAGTAAGAAGAGTTTTGGAGGTACAGGCAAATTGGTGGAGATCATAACTAAGGGAGGGAAGTAGGACACCTCTAGCAAGTGCCAGATGAGCAGCAGGTGTCAGGTTATTTTTGGCCCTATAGGCCAGACCCAATTTATGGTTCACAGTTCTACAGACATATAGGATGTGACTCCCTAGGTCCAACTGGTGGTCAAGTGTCACCCCAAGGTATTTGATGGAGTTCACAGTTAGGAGGGGAGCTCCATCTGGACAACTGATATGTAAAGGGGCTGGAGAGGCTTTTACTTCAATGTTAGCTATAAACATTTGTGCATAACGCCTAGAGTGGAAGCATAGGTGCCAAATTTTAGCTGTACCTAAACTGGAAACAAGTAATAGGAGAGCAAGAGGGAAAACTAGAGCAAGTGCAGGAGGGAGAGGTGAGACCACTGAAGTGGTTTGAAAGAATCCATGGGAGGGAGATTGGTGAATGGCTGGGGCAAGGGAGTTCCAGATTTTAGGGCAGTGGTGGCTGAACTTGACTTTGCCGATGGTTGTGGAAACTGAAGGGACTGCTAGGGTTAGAATATTTCAGCTTCTGATGGTATGGCTATAACGGGGCCGTCGGAGAGATAGGAGGGTAGGGAAACAAACCGGATTTGCCCACAAAGCTGGCACAGTGGGCATGGTGTATGTCCATAAGAAAAGAAAAGGAGAGAGATTTATATATAGAACAATGGTGAGTCCAAGAAGGATAATCGAGAGTGTAATGGCAGAAATAGTTGAAGAGTGTGTCCAGTCTGGCAAGGGTAGTGAAGGGGGCTACGCTGTAGACCAACTCACCATAGTCAGAGATTTGGAGGATCATTCTCTGGATAATAGCATGGTATGCTGGAGATGGGATACAGTCACAGTTCCTGTAAAGTGCACCAAATTGTGGTGCAGCTTTTTGACTATAGCATCCACTTGTTCAGAAACGTTTAGGTGCTGGTCTAGCCAGATACCAAGATAACTAAAGTTGGTGATATCCCTCACAGGGGAGCCATCCAGGGTATGGAAAGTAGGAAGGGGAGGGAGCCTAGAGAGTCTGGTGCCTTGTGCCAAAGGACATGGAGATAGCCTTCTTGGTATTGAGGAAAAGCTGATTTGTGTATGGTCAGGGCTGAACTTGATCAAAGTCCAGCTGGAGTATGTGGGCCTGCTGTGAAGAGGACCATGTCATCCATGTACATGTGAATGGATGCAGACAAGCACAAAGAGGGGGAGATCATTAAGGAAAATGGAGAAAAGTAGTGGGCTTAACACAGATCCTTGTGGGACCCAAGTGGGTACAAGCAGGAAGGAGAGAGGAGGTCACCACTTTTGACTGCTTGGGACCTACCCCTGTGGTAGGAGTGGAACAGCTGATGGCTAAGTCAGAGAGACCTGCAGCCTGGAGTTTGGCTAATAATTGGGTGGTAGACAGGTTTGAATGCTTTGGCTAGATCGATGAAGATAGGAGAAGTGAATAGGCTGTGATCCATACTATTTTGGATGGATTTGGTGAGCCTGACCAGGTGGTGGCGTGATTTTTGTGGAAGTCAGACTTGTATTGGGTGAGAAAGGAAGAGGAGTCCAGAAAGGGAGAGAGCTGTAACAAGATAATTTGTTCCTGTATTTTGGAGGGAGGAGAGAAATGAGTCAGTAGCTGTTCGTACCTGATGGGTCATCATCTTTTGGAGAAGGAGGAGGAGTAACAGTGGCAGCCTTCCAGTCAGCAGGGATGGAGGAACACCAGAAAGAGAGGTTAGGGAGGTCATCCAATGGGGAGGAGATTGCAGAAGCAGTCAGATGGAGGAGCTTGCTATCCCGGCCATCTGGGCTCCTACCCTTGGAAGGATTAAGGGTGGGAAGTGTGTCGGGATAAAGGATGGAGTTACTGGAGAGAAAAAAAACAATAGTGGGAAGGAAGGAGATGACAGTCATACAGGCTGGCAGGGGTGATAGGGAGGTGAGGAAGGGGGAGAGGGAGGAGAGGAGAGATGAGGTACAGGTGATGAAAAGGAATTACATCTCTTTGGTGATCAAGGAGAGGTTAGAGACAGGGGTGTCACTGACTCTGAGGACAGGCAAAGGAGTGGGAGGGGAGAAGAGATTGTGGCAGCCTTTCAAAATTTAGACAGGTAACCAATGTTGGTACTGAAGTTAGATGTAAAATTCTCACCTTTGGCAAGCTTATTGCCATGGTACAGGTGCTGCGGAGATGATGATACCTCCGGAAGCCATGGGGAATGGGTTACGTTTATTTTTTGACCAGGCCAAATCATGCACTTGCAAGTAAACTATGAGGTCAGCCATGATCTAGGGGACGTGGTGTACCTTTTCTCATGTCCTGCTCTTGGGGGGGGCATGGCAGTCCCATAAAGGGGAGGCAGTATAGCGCAGTGGTTTAAGGCTCTGAGCTGCAAATCTGGTGACATCCAGCAGACCAGACCTGGGTTTAAATCCCACAGCTTCCACTTGCATACTGTGTGACTCTGAGCAAGTCAGTTAACTTCCCTGTGCTCCCAGGTCGCTCCTGTAAAAAAGCTTTCAGCTTAGTGTGCTACTCCTGGTTAAACAACTAGAAAAAATATATATATATATTTAGAGTAATTTTGTTTTGAAATATGTTAGCATGGAATCAGTGGAGCAGACCAATGAGATAGGGGACCAATCAGAGTGACTTAGGTCATGGCACAAGGGGGTGAGGTCCAGGGATTTGAAGGAAAATATAAGCAGTGTTTTGATTGGGGCGAGGGGGCTTTAGTTGAATGAGAGGCATCAGAGGGTTGTGATTATGGTGTCAGATCAGAAAAGAGGGAAGTCAAGAGTGGAATGCCACAGGGATCCATCCTGACTCTTGTTCTCTTCAATATGCTCATTAACAACATTTGAGAATGAATCTGGGGTTGTGTCTCTTTGAAGATGACACCAAGCTCATGAGAGGGTAGATAGTGATGGGGAAGTAGGAAACTGCAGACTGACATGTAAAGATTAGGGAGGTGGCCTAAGGTTTGGCAGTTGAAATTCAATGCCAAAAAGTGCAAGGTGATTCACTTAGGGGACAAGAACCCCAGGACAGAGCACTGGATAGGAGGGTTAGAGCTGAGCACTACAGCTGAGAAAAGGGACCTAGTATTCATCTTTAGTGACTCCCTTAAACAATCAAGCTAGTACAGTGAGGCATCTAGTCAGGCAAATAGGATACTAGGATGTGCCAGAAGGGCTCTGATAGTAGAAGAAAAGAGGTTTACTGCCTCTTTACTGATCATTGGTGAGGCTGCACTGGGTATACTGTTCAGAGTTCTGAACTTCTGAAGACCTCACTTCAGGAAAGATAAAGACAAAGGGTGATCAAGATGATTCAGAGCTGACAGAACAGATCGTATGAGGATCTGCTCAAGGCACCGAACATGTCTTCACTGGAGACCAGACAAGAGAGGAATGATATGATAGAGACCTTCACGTTCCTGTAAGGAATAAACAAAGTGAATGGAGAACTACTTAGCATGAGTAATAGTTCAAGGTTATGGGGGCACAAGTAGAGACTGATGGGAGGGAGGTTCTAGAGGGATATTGGAAAGTTTTTATTTTCCAGAAATGGTGTGGACATGTGAATAGTTTGCCAACTGAGATGACAGGGCACCAAAACCATAAATGGTTTCAAGAATGGCTGTGACAAAGTGAAGGGTATTATGGTTACTCAGGCTGATAGTAGTAGGAGGGAACAAGGGAGTGGATAGTGAAGGCTATTACCCTGCATGAACAGTAGGTTCTGAGGTTTAATATGGGAAATGGGGCAGACAAGATATACCATTTTTATGTTGATTGCGCACAGCTCAAATAACATATTGTGGCAGCTTTCTCAGTAGCAAGCTGTGGAGGCATGGCACTGTTGTGGCCAATGCCCCCACAGCCTGCAAAGGCTTGTCCTGCTTCCCCCGATGCCATTGCAGGCTGCTGGTGACAGTAGTTTGGAATATTTGCACCAACTGCTGGCAATTTCACCGCTGCAATCAGGGGCCGCCTCGTCATTGTAGCTTCAGCCATCTGCTGCAATGAGGGAGCGACCCATCATTGCAGGGTGGGATGTAGTCTGGATATTAGCTTAGAACACGTGGCAGGTTGCCACCGTGTTCCCAAACAATATAACCTCCCCACCATGTTTATAACCAACGGGTCCCCAACCCGCCGGCCTCGGTGCCCCATTGTTTCTGGTGCCAACAGGGGAGCCCACTGTCGGCATTCTGTAACCCCTCTTTATTCCTGCCGATGGGGTGCCCAATCCCCATCAGCTACTGCTGCCCCAAAGAAAGCCATTGGTGCACGCTGGGTGCCCATCCCAGCGTGCCACATGCCCCTGTAAAGGGAAAAACGGTCCCGTGAAGTATTTTTATTTTTTTTACCTGCAAAAAAGGAAACGGTTTCTTGTAGTGTCCCTGGCCCCCACCTGCAACCCGCACCAACCCACTACACACCCTGCCTCCCCACACCCACCCATCACACCATATTTACCTCCGGATCTTGGCACGACGATCTTTGGTGGACCGGGAACACGTCTGCACTCTTCAAATCCGACCGTGAACTGAGGAAATGCCGGTAAGCTGTATAACGTAATAAATAGTGTTTTTCAACTTTAGTACATATCTCGGGCATTTTTGGGACTTTTTTCACCAAATTTCAACATAGGGTTTTTGGGACCCTCCTCATGATTCTTGAACTGTCATTGGCAGATCGGCCCCAAAGGAGATTTCACGGTCACCGCGGAATCATCTTTCGGGGCTGATTAACGAAATGACAGTGCCAGTGTTCATGAGGTGGATCTCAAAAAGCCTATGTTGCAAATTTGGTGGAAAATGCAAAAAATGGCTGTTTTACGAGCATGCACTGCGCAGTTGCTACCCACGCTCGTAACTTCATGAATTTGCAATATTTTCTCACCAGATTTTCAACATTGCCATTTTTTCACACCTCCTTGTAAACAGTACAGCTGTCATTGTTCACATTCAGGTGGAAATGTGTTTTCGCACTTCTGGTGCAGAATAGAGCAGTCGCTGTGGGAAATCAGTGTTCGGGACAGATTAAGAAAATGACAGTGACACTTTTCATGAGTAGAGGTCCTTAAATGGCTGTGTTGAAAATCTGCTAATGATACTCAATAAAATGATTGTGTTACGAGCGAGTGTTGCGCAGTTTGCACACACGCTCGTAACTTCTTGAATTTATATTTTCACTCCAGATTTTCAACATTGCCATTTTCCCACACCTACTTATGAACAGTGCATCTGTCATTTTCCATCCTGGCCGAAATGTGTTTTCACACTTCCGCGCAGAATAGAGCAGTCGCTGTGGGAAATCACTGTCTGGGACAGATTAAGAAAATGACAGTGATATTGTTCATGAGCAGAGGTCCCAAATGCCTATGTTGAAAATTTGGTGATGATAGCTCAGCAATGATCAGATTGACAAGTGGCGTTGTACACTTTCCACACACCCTTGTAACTTCACAGATTTGTAATATTGTCATGCCAGATTTTCAACAGTGGCATTTTTTCACACCTCCTTATGAGCACTACAGCTGTCATTTTCACATCCTGACTGAAATGTGGTTTCACAGTTGCCACACAATAATGTGGCGTGGGAAATCAGTGTTTGGACAGATTATGAAAATGACAGTGGCACTGTTCATGAGCAGAGGTCATAAAGCCCTATGTTGAAAATTTGGTGATGAAACTCCATAACATGACCGTGTTACAAGCGCATGTTGAACTGTTTCCACGCACTCTTATAACTTCGCACATTTGTAATATTTTCACACCACATTTTCAACAGTGGCACTTTTTTCACACCTCCTTATGAAGAGTACAGCTGTCATTTTTCACATCCGGTCTAAATATGTTTTTGCACTCCTGCCAGAGAATAGCACGGTCACTGTGGGAAATCAGTGTTTGGGACAGATTAAGATCGAACAAGTGTGAGGGGGGAGGACCGAACTAAACTGAGTTCTGTCGAGACTGCTGTGGATTTGTTTGTGAGCAGAAAAAGGCCTCAGCGCATGTGCCCAGCACAAAAGGGCAGCCTGCAGCACTGGGAGAAACAGAATGAGAGGGCGAGTGAGGGAGGATGAGTGAGTGAACTTCTCCGGAGCATTGTCAGGACTTCTGTGGATTTCTTTGTGGGCAGAAAAAGGTGTCAAAGCAGGCAGGGGCCAAGTAGAAAAGGCCAGCCTGCAGCGGTGGGAGAAACAGTATGAGTGAGTGAGGTGGGGGACTGAGTGAACTCAACAGAGCTCAAGCAGGACTGCTGTGGATTTCTTTGTGGGCAGAAAAAGGCACCAGTGCAGGCAGGAGCACCGTACAAAAGGGCTGCTTGCAGCGCCAGGACAAACAGAATGAGCGTGTGACAGAGGGAGACTGAGCGACCTCAACAGAGCTCTGTCGGGACAGCTGAGGATTTCTTTGTGGACAGACAAAGGTGCCAACGCAGCCAGGAGCCCCGTACACAAGCGCAGCTTGCAGCACCAAGAGAAACAGAATGAGTGAGTGACAGAGCAGTAGTGAGCGAGCTCAACAGAGCTGTATTGTGACTGCTGCGGATTTCTTTGTGGGCAGAAAACGTGGCAATGCAGGCAGGGGCCCAGTACAAAAGGCCAGCTTGCAGCACCGGGAGAAACGGAATGAGTGAGCGAGAGAGGGGGGAGTGAGCGAGCTCAATGGAGCTGTGTCGGAACTGCTTCATATTTCTTTCTGGCCAGAACAAGCCACCAATGCAGGCAGAAGCCCAGTACAAAAGGGCAGCCTGCAGTGGCAGGAGACACAGAATGAGTGAGTGAGGGAGAGGGAGTGAGTGAGCACAATGGAGCTTGTTGGGACTGCTGCAGATTTGTTTGTGGGCAGAAAAAGACAGCAATGCACGCTGGGGCCCAGTACAAAAGGGCAGCCTGCAGTGGCGGGAAAACCAGAATGAGTGAGTGAGAGAGGGGGAGTGAGCGAGCTCAATGGAGCTCTACCGTGACTGCTGCACATTTCTTTGTGGGCATGAAAAGCTGGCAACACAGGCAGAAGCCCAGTATAAAAGGGCAGCCTGCAGTGCAGGCAGAAATGGAATGGGTGACTTAGAGAGGGGGAGTGAGCAAGCTCAACGGACCTGCATCAGGACTGCTGCAGATTTCTTTGTGGGCAGAAAAAGGCAGCAATGCACACAGGAGCCCAGTACAAAAGGCCAGCCTGCAGCGCAAGGAGAAGCAGAATGAGGGAGTGAGAGGGGGAAGTGACCCATCTCAGCGGAGCTCTGTCAGGCCATCTGCAGATTTCTTTGTGGACAGAAAAGGGTGCCAACGCAGGAAGGAGCTCAGTACAAAACAGCAGCCTGCAGCACTGGGAGAAACAGAATGAGCGAGTGACAGAGGGCCAGTGAGCGAGCTCAACGGACCACCGCAATCAACATTCAGCATTGACAAATGCTTGTTTTTTTATTGTGTCCAGAACTGACTGTGTGTGTATGTGTGTGGAGAGTTGATGGCAGGCTCTGTGTGTGCAGTTAAAACACGATTCCCAGAATCATTAACTAGCACTAACCACGCAGTGTGTTAACACTTCAAGAAAGCATTTAATATACCTGTACACCTTATATGCTTTAGTGTAACCTCCAGTTGTATGAGCACCTGGTTGCAATTAGTAATCCTGTGCAAAAAAAACAAATAGTGCCACATTAACAGGTTAGCACTGCACAGAAGAATGCTTTTTAAAATAGTATGTGGGCCCCCATTTTCAGATTAGTGTTGTGCACTCCTAAGTGATGCACCTGAGATAGCGCACAACCACAGAAGGTGGTGGTAAATGGCACTCCCTCCAGTGAGGAGAGAGTGACCAGTAGGGTGCCGGAGGGCTCAGTAATGGACACATCCTCTTCAGTGTCTTTATAAGGGCATAACAGAAGAACTGGAAGGAGATATGCCTTTTGTAGATGACACCACAATCTGTGATAGCGTGATAGGTGCAGATGGAGAGAATGAGTGGGGACATTAGAAAACTTAAAGAGTGCTATGGGACATGGCAGTTCGGGTTCAAAGCCAAAAAGTGCAACATCAAGCATCTAGGTACTAGAAGCCTAGAGGCTGAGTATAAAATGTAGAGGGAGGTACTTATGGTCACTAAGAAAACCTTTTATACAGCACTGTGCTCTGTATGCAGGAGAGGATTACTCATTTACATGGCCGTAGTAGTATATATGCACATGCACATGCACATGATCAGGGTAGCATCAAGTGATGCTGAATACGACACAGATCTAACCATGCTGTTCCCTCAGTGTAATGTTTAGCTCTGCACGTTAACCTTCTGAAAATGGGGCCCCAATTGACTAAAAATCCTGGCTGATGCCTCCTAAGATGCAGAAGGTAAACATAAAAGGTTTATCTTATCTATCTCTTTATGTATTGTTTTATCGTATTTTGCTTGCAAAACCTTTATCCGATTTCAAAACATTGTGATGTGACTTAAAATATTTATAACAGACTAGTTAAAATACAGTTTGTTTTCTTCTTTTACCTATATGCTGTCTTTATTTACTTATAAAAACACAGTCTGGGGGCTGGCCTAGCAGCTTGGTGGTGATTGCACTGCCTCCCATGCCAGTGGCCCAGTTTTGGGGGTGGACCTGAGTTGCACAGGGGTTAGCTGGGGGGGATATGATTGACCATCTCAGGAAATGCTCTCCTCTCAGTGAGGGGAAGTCTGACCACCCCGCTCTTCAACATCCACCTAGCTGAGGAGGGTTGGCAGGGCAGTGGAGTTGCATAAGGGGGAGGGCTCAGGCAGGCACAAAGCAAGCATGTATCTTTATATGCAATTGCATAATTCCATGCTTGGCTGCCCAGGGATGAAACAAAAGGCAGAAACCCACTAATGGCAAATGATCCAACAACCTGCTGCAGATTTTGCACTGCTAACCAGGCTCTGCTCATATCGGAATATGTGTCTCCTTGTCAATGGCCCTCCCCCTCCTGGCCCCAACACGGGGGATGTGAGTGGGGGGGGGGATCTCAGAGCAAATATGTCCTGTGGATGATAAGTGATTGGGCTGGAGATGTCAGTGGGCAAAGGGGTAGCAGGGTGACTAAGGAGATAAAAATCTCTATGGGGAAAAAAAAGAAATAAAACAGAGTTTGAGAAGCTCAAACCCCAAAACAGACTGTGCATGCCTCCAGTGAGGATTCACAGTAAAGTTATTCAGCAAAACAATGCAAATTATATGCATATGCCAGCTAAACTCCTGATGAGAATTGAATACTGAAGGATTGCAGCAAAAATATATATTTTTGTTTCTTAACCAAGAAACGTTTATTAAACAAAACATTAAAATAAAAACTTAATCAAAACATAGTCCATAGAGTACAAACTAGCAATGATTTTGGCTTACACTTCCACAGCTCCTGAAGTGCTTCCCAAGCATTCAACTCAGATAAGTTGCTGGACTTACACAGTAATTAATTACGCATAAAACAAATCAACACTTTAACTTGGAAAAATGCATGCAGCTCCCTATGTATACAGGTATGTTAGGAATATCCTGTATTAGCTTCCTATAATTGAGAAGAATAAACTACAGCATTTAAATTAGTTTTAAAAGTTTCTTGTTACATCACAATGGTCTGAAATTTGACTAAAGGTGTGCAAGCAAAACAAAAGGAAAAACCCCATAAAGAAGTAGAATAAGAGATAGCCCTGTTTTGTTTACCTCAGCTCTGCAGTTTCAGACATCCTGTCATCAAGCTAGCAGCTAACTGAATGCAGCAGGCAATGAGTTCAGCTCTAGGACATTCATGGGGAAGGGGCAGAGGGATGCGTAGTTTCAGAACATAGTCCATTTCAGTATATAGTTTGTTTCAGTTTGTAACATGGCATTATGCACAGCCGTGCCAGGGAGCCCCGTGATAGGCGCAACGCTGTCACGTGGTGCAGGAGTAACACGGCATTGTGAGCTGAAAATGCCGTGGTTGGTGTTATGAAGCGGCACGAAGGCAACTCGCATTATTTCTCATAATGCCGTGTTGCTTTTGCGCTCCTCGGCGCCCAACACGGCATTATCGTCTCATAATGCCATGTTGCTCCTGCAGTGGCCACGACAGCCACAGGGTCGCAAGTGGCGCTATGCCGGCTGGGGGTTAGCGAGAGAAACGGGTGATGGAGCCAGCGAGCAGCGAAACTGTGCCGCAGGAATGCAGGACACACATAGGGAGAAAGGTAGAGAACCCTAGACCTTGTTAGGTGTTACAAGGGCATTAATCACCCCGGCTTGGCCGTCGGGCTCTACGGTGATTACATGCCGCTGGGTGAACCCGGCTTCGCCCTCATGCAACAGCGCCCCCCCAGCAGGCATTAATCACCGGTAGAGCCTTCCTCTGCTGGTGATTAATGCTTACATATAGAGTATGTGAATTTTCCAGTCTACAGTGTATGTGTTTCAACATGTAGTGTATTTGTTTCAGTATATAGTGTATGCAGATTTTTCAGTGCATAGTGTATTTATTTCAACAGATAGTGTATGTAGTTCAATATAAAGTGAAGATGTTTCAATATATAGTGTATTTGTTTCAGTATATAGTGTATGTGCTTTTTTCAGTGTGTAGTATATGCATTTCAATAGATAGTGTATGTATTTCAATATACAGTGTATTTGTTTCAATATATAGTGCACGCAGATTTTTCAGTGCATAGTGTATTTATTTCAATAGATAGTGTATGTATTTCAATATAAAGTGTAGATGTTTCAATATATAGTGTATTTGTTTCAATATATAGTGTATATGCTTTTTCAGTGTGTAGTGTATGCATTTTAATATGTAGTGTATTTGTTTCAGTGTATATTGTATGCTGTTTTTTCTCAATATGTAGTGTATGTGTTACAATGTATAGAGTATTTGTTTCAGTAGATAGTTTATGTGGATGTTTCAGTCTGCAGTGTATGTATCTCAATAGGTAGTGTATATGTTTCAGTACATGTACATTTGTTTCAGTATATAGTGTATGTGGATTTTCAGTTCTCAGTATGTGGATTTCAGTAGATAGTGTATGTATTTCACTATACAATGTAAGCATTTCACTATACAGTGTGTGTGTTTCACTATATAATATATGTATTTCAGTATACAGTATATGTATTTCACTATACGATGTATATATTTCAGTAGATACTGTATGTGGTTCACTACATTGTGTATGTATCTCACTATATAATGTATATATTTCACTATATGATGTATGTATTTCACTATATGATGTATGTATTTCACCATCTAGTGTGTGTTTTACTATACAGCCAGACATGCTGAATTATGTCCCTAACGGCTTGCCATACCCAGGCATAGTCCCCTTCTGTCCTAAACTATATAATGTAATAATGTTTCGGCTTACATGGCCTACTTTTGTACCATTAGCAAACTAGTAAACCTATAAAACAGATGCACCTACGTTTATTCCTTGTTGCCATGCAGCCAGCTGCAGAAAGGCAGAGAAATAAGTTAAAGCGAGTGCAATCATTAAGAAAATTAACTGGACAGTTTCGCAATACCTCTGTTGTTTTTGCTGTTGTCATGTTTTGCATTGACACAATTTATGTCACGTCTGTCTGCCTTCCATCTCTGTGGAGTGAGTGATGATGTTGTTATCGTTCATTCTCCCTCTACTCTCTTAAACCCTTCCCCTTGGCTTATCTCTCCCCACACTGCTTCTGCAGCTAGCCACTCACACCAGTTATGGCTGACTCCAGTAAACCTTAGTCAGATCTGCACACCTCACACTGTCCAACTGTTTACCAAGGTATTGCCTTTCACCATCGTAAATGTCAGTCATTTTTGTAAATGTTGTATCTTGTGATGTGTAATATTTTGTATTGCACATTGTACTCATCTCTTTGTTAGTTACTGTATTCCTCAATTTGTAACCCTTCCCCCTTCACATCTGGAATTGAGCATCAGGTCAGGGTACCTCTCCAGGGGCCAGATATTGAAAACTTGGCCCCGGGACTAAATTAGCACTGCACGGTGTGCTAAATTAACCCTGAACCATTTGCATGCTGTATTCAAAGGAATAACCCCAGGGCTAAATCTGCTGAACATTGTATGCAAAGGAAGCAGTGCAAACAGGGCTGGGAGTACAGTGCTAAAATAACCCTTGACATACGACAGCTCTGAATATAGCGACAGGGAAGTGCAAAATGCAACCGCAGCTCAGTGGACACACAGGAGGAGTGAGGCAGAGTTGAAGTTGATGGACGATGTGCGTGATAGCAATGAAGTGTTGCACAAGAACTGCAAACAACAATGCAGGCCACACACTGCAGAACTGTGCTATGTTTTCGAGAGGTTTGCCCGGGGCCAACCCAATTGCTCAGTACTAACACATTAGCCCTGTGCAAACAGGTTAACCCGGGTTAAAAGTTTGCTATATTCAGAGATCTTATACCGATGAGCCTACTCAGGCAATCCGTTGGCAAACAGTCACAATTGCATCTCTGTATCGCCTGCTTTGAATGCACTCCCATGTACTTTGCCCGGCGCTATTGTGAGGAGCTCACAGCTACCCCCTGTTGGTCACAATGGAAGTACAGGCTGGAAGCTGCAGGAAATGGGTGTTTGCAGGCACGTTCAGTGCATACCACTCGCCCACGCAGCACTGCAATGAGGGACACAGATGTGCTGACTGAGGGGCATTGAGGGATACCACTTCCAAGAACATATCTGCCAACCCCTTGCTTCATAAATCAGGGAAAAGGTTTAAATAAATTAGGGACTATGGACCAAACTCGGACACATCATATGTAATGGTAATATCCACCCAGACAGCTGATAGAATGAGGAGAATAGTGTAAGATGCAGTTTCCAAAGAACAACAGGCCTGTAACTGTAATGTTTGACAGTATTTGGAGTTTACAGTCCCCACTATTCAGTCACAAAAACATATAGTTTATGAGGGACAGGGTAAAATACTGAGGCAAACTCTGGAACATCCCTTAAATCCAGGGACATGCCCCAGACGATGGGACACAGCCTGACACATAGGATGTCCATAATACAGGAATACTAATACTGTCCCTGATAATCTAGTGGTCCCCCACCCTCCATCATGATCCCCAACCCACATAGGTTTAAAATAAATGAATTTCCCTGGTAGTCTAGTGGTCCTCCCCCCCCCATCACACTCCGTGACTCTGGTATGTTTAAAATATAATGAATTTCCCTGGTAGTCTAGTGGTCCTCCCCCCACACTCCGTGACTCTGGTATGTTTAAAATATAATGAATTTCCTGGTAGTCTAGTGGTCCTTCCACCCCCATCATGATCCCTGACTCGTATGCCTCAGTTGACAACTACCAGGAAAATTCATTCACCCTTCCCCTTCCTGTGTGTTAATTTATAGGCATCTTCCCCGCAAATCTCTTCTCCTACCACAGCACTTTTCTCTAAACCAATAGACAGTCACACCAGCTTGCTGATCCAACCAATCAGCAACTTCGCTTACTCCCTATTGCCAACTATCAATATCCCCTCAGAATGGGGAGCTTGCTACTGATACTCCTGTCACTAACAGCCATAGGGTTCCACAATGAAGATGACCCTATTATACAATCTAAAGTGGTCAACCCGCCTAGTTTCTCTGGAACATCCCCCGTGGCTGACACCCATACCCTCATATATGTCTTGCCATTGCTGCATCAACTACAGTGGTACAATCACCATAAAGTTACACATATCACCACATATATGTCTCAGCCAAGGCCCCACTACTGGGTATATAGATCCCCACTAAGCCTAGTCGTCAAACTGCTAATTGGTATCCCGACACACTACCTTAAATCCACAGGGAGCACCCAAAACAAAGAGTGGCAACGGAATAAAAAAAAGATGACCAAAGACAGTCCCCTCTCCCTATCACTGGCAGCCCTTATGAAATTACTGATCTTCCTATTGCTCTGTATTGGTAATGTAGAAATCAACCCTGGACCTCTTGAAAGCATCACCTCTCCATCAGACCTATCCTCAATTAAAGGCCTCGGTTTCCTGCACATTAATGTATGCAGTCTGTTGAAAAAATTTACATTGCTACAATCCTGGGTTGCCTATACCTTGCCAGATTTTCTTGTGATAACTGAGACATGGCTCAAAACCACCACAATGGACAGGAAAGTTAACCTAACTATCAGCTTTTCAGAGCTGATCGCCAAACAAGGGGAGGCGGAGTAGCCATGTACGTAAAAGCTGGTTTAGTTGTATCCTGTACTGCTGCAACATCTATGCCCAAGGAATTTGAGTGTCTATCTCTAAAAGTCTCTCTCCCCAATACAGCAGCTTTCCATTTAATTGGATGCTACAGACCCCCTTCTGCTGAACATAAGCTCTTATCCCACCTGGGAAACCTGGTCAAGTCCTGTACTGAAGAAGTCATTATCATAGGGGACCTGAATTTCAACTGGTTCACCCAGG